>CM060916.1:75582500-85582500 GCA_030737875.1 Allium sativum | reverse complement strand
TTATATTAAAATTTATACGTTCAACTGTCATTTATATAATATATTCGTTATTATAATTCAACTCTAAACTGAATTATAGCTTATATATGATCTAGTTCACATTGTATTGTGAATTCTACTATTTTCGACTATTCTGGAATTTAAATATATTATTTAATTATTATTTAATTAAATATTCATTATTGTTTTAATTAAACGACCATTAAATTATCTAAATCACTATTTAAATAATTAAATAAACAAATTATTATATTGCTGAAAACTACGGGTCATTACACTCCCACACTAATCGTTTGAAATCACGGTTTCAAAACACAAAATGCAGCTTCGTTGTTCGATTTATTTTAATTATATATATATATATATATATAAATACAATCTATTCTTCGATTTCAAGACCATATTCTTTTCATACATTTGATAAAAATGAAATTTTTATCCAACAAACATTTAGTTCAACACTTCACTATTTTTAACACCTCATGTATATAATAAAAATGTGATTTTTATTGTAAAACAATTTATTTCAAAACACGACTATTTTATATAGTTCATATAGATGATAAAAATATGACTTTTATTATAAAACAATTTATTTCGAAACATGAATGTCATTCAACACATGAATTTCTATCCAATGCATGAATTTCTATTCAACACATGAATTTCTATTCAACACACGAATATAGTTTCAACATATGAAAATAACTCTAACACATGAATATTATTGAAAATTTCGGCAGCATAGCGGCAGGGTAGTTAAAACCGGGACCGTCCATAGTACGGCTCCTCGCTCTACCTTAAAGCCTCGCAGCTTTTGACAATGGGGATTTCATGCATCTTGTTTGCACGCTGGCGGCATGTTTATTTTTTTTTCCACAAACTAATCCTATGTGGTTACATCCAAATAATTCTCAACCACAAACGTGTCTTTTTCAACCACAATCAATCAATTTCAACTACAAACAATTCTAATCAACCATTCACTATCAACCAATTTTCACATCAGTCACAACCAATAAATATCGTCCATGGTTTGTGGACGAGGGGCGTATATATATAAGTATATTTCACTTCTATTTCAGCACATATATAATTTCTACAATGCATATATAACTTACGCATCGAACGTACAACTTGTACAACGCTTATACATGAGGTGTACAACGATTGTATAACTCATACATTGTCTATATAATTTATACATCGTCGTTTTCCATATCTTTTATAATTCAGAAATCCCACATTGGGTTCCACTCCGCCAAAAATTGCAGAAGGCTCAGAAAAATATGCGGTCTCTTCTAGAATGTAGAAGACGTCCACACGAGTCCACTGTTTATTGTTTCACTGGATTTCAACAAAATAGCAAAAGATATGATTTTTACAATGAAATCAAAAACCGTAGCGCTTTAATGTGCTATTAAATATTTTAATGTTATAACAGCCGTACCTCTCTGAAATTGTTCAAAACTAGGTTTTGATTTTTCATGAAATCCACGAAGGGGTTGGAGGATCGAGCTACGCAGCGTCGAAGGGGGGCGGAGGGCGCACCTGCGCCCAGTGGAGTGGGCCCACTTGGTGGTCGGAATTCGCCCCGGCGGCGGTTGAAAGTGGCCAGCTTCCCGAGCTCGATTCGAGCTTAATACTCCACGAAAAATTTCAAACTTTATATGGATGTGAAGCTCATGAGACGATCTACAAAAACCTCAACTGGGGCATGTGATTTTGGTGCGTGCATGTAAAGAAAAAGAGGAGAGAAGGTCCGAACTGTTTTCCTCCGTCGCCTGGAGGGTTTATCGGGGAGAGAGAAACTGTGCTGACCAATAGGATATTTATATTTTATTTATATATTTTAAAATCTCGAAAATACCCCTCTTCACATACTAACTCCGATCCAAACCCAACGACTACCATCCGTAGCTAAATACCCCCATTCCGAACACAATGGGATATGTTTCGTAGTCCCATTCGACTGGTTGAGTCAGTTTCTCTTCAAATTAAAATATAAAACATTCAATATTCGGTTTGAACGTACATTTCAATTTGCCGGGGCCACGTACTGATTCTAAAAATTCCCGAAAAATAAATCTAGCTATGTTTTGATGATACGGTCCCAATAAAACTAATTTCGTCGAATTCTGGGACCGTTTGAAAAATGTCCATTTTCTGGTCCATCCAATTTAACTGTAATTGACCAAAACACATTTTCCTTTGCCACGCTTACATCCTAGCTTCAAAATTTATGAAATTTGAAATCTAGCAATAATTTGACATCCCAGATCCAACAAAAGTGGTTTCGTTGAATTCTGAGGTCGTTTGCAAAATGGTTATTTTCATGGGCTATATAAACTCTATAGCGACCTTTCTGAAAATTCATTTGGCCATAACTTTTGCTTCCCGCTACGAAACTTCGATTTTTCATATTCTTGGAAAGATATTCGCTAACAGATTTTAATATTTTTGGTTTCACTAAAATCCGTTTTATTTTGCACCCGGTACAGTCAGTCAAAGTTTGAAACTACCACGCCATTTCAGGACTTGTTTATAATTAGAAATAATTATATTTATTTTCAAACATCGATTCAAACACACTTTTCATCGTTATTATTTAATATATTTATTTTAAATATTTTAAATTCACTAAAATAGCCAAATTAAAAAATTTAAATTGGCTTAGATTTTCCGGGTTGTTACAATCTCCCCCACTTAAAACTTTCCGTCCCCGAAAAGGAACAAAGTCGATAGTGGATTCATTAACTAACTCTACTTTTAATCTGGCTTCCATTCTCCAAACTTTAAGTTTCTGAGAATTTTCAAATTCTTCAAAAATTTGGCTAACACCCTAAATTTTCGAAAATTTTCGCCATAACCTCCTTTGTACGGGGAGGGGTTGGAAATTTATTGGGCCGTATTAGGTACCTAATAAATCCTAATAAGCATGCACATATCTATAGTGATATATTCCGGTGTCCGCAGGGGAGTGTGTATAGATCATAACTCCAGAGAATAAATTCTCGTCACCTTATAAATGGTTTTTGTGCCTTAATGACCAGAGAGACATGTTTATTGTCATCTCCAGACCCGTGTGGGGTTTTTATTAATTTTGCAATTTATCGTTACATTTTATATGGTCCATATCAGTCATCAGTTCAACCTGTAATATATAGTCATCGCCATACAAGCCTCTCGCTCGTATGGTAAATCTTCAACCTCGTCACACAAGCCCCAAATGCTTATGTGGCATATGATGAAGTATGCCTATCTTCAAGAAGTATGCCATGTAGTGTAGTTCAAAATTAATTGTTACTATCCTATGGCGACATTTATTATTATACACAGAACAACCAGCACTCTACATCCAATGGCATTCGCAGGAGTTGATATAATAATAAAATTGCGCATCCAACTCGTTAAGGTTTACCTTTTTGTCGGGCACGCAAATAAATTCTTTACTCAACAGCTAATCCTTTTACCTGTTCAAACATATATAGTGCACATGTATATATTTCTATCTATTTTTAAATCAGTTCAATACTTGATTTAATTTCATAAATTTACCATCATTCTCTTCTTGATTAAATTAACTATCGTTCTAATAATTTAATTAATCCTATCTACTATCACACAACACAAACAACCATCAATTTGTTTTTAACTTTTCAAAAATATACTAATCGATTCATACACTCTTTTAAAATAATCAGACTATAGAATTAAATGTTTATATCCATGAAAAGAAAATAACAAAGAAGTAGAGAACAAATAGTAATGCAAAGTATGGTAAATGTACCTTGCACCGGAGTCAATCAGAGATATCCACCCTGCACTTAGGATAGGATTTCTAAATGCTTTCCTCTGTTTCCCAAGTACAATCTCGCAGATCTCCACTCCATTGCACTTTGACTAAGCGAACCTTCTTGTTCCTCGGTTCTTTGGTTTCTTTGCCAATAATCTTTAACGGCTCTCTTCTCACAGCTAATTCTGGGGTAATTTCAATATCATGTTGTGCGGCCTCTTCCCCAACCAAGTCTGGGTCGTGAACATGCTTTCGAAGTTGAGATACGTGAAATACATCATGTACTCCAGGCAACCAATCAAGCAATTGAATTCTATAAGCGAGAGTTCTAATCCGTTCTATTATATGGAATGGACCAATGAATCTGGGCGCCAACTTCCCAGTTTTGCCAAATCTAATCACTCCTCTCATTGGAGAAACCCTTAGATACACATAATCACCAACAGAAAAAGCCAAATATCTTCTTCTCGAATCAGCATAGCTCTTCTGTCGGCTTTGAGCGGCGAGTAATCGTTTCTTAACGAAATCGACTTTGTCGGCAGCTTCACGGATCATATCAGGTCCCAATACAAGCCTATTACCAAGTTCGACCCAACAAGCAGGGGATCGACACGGTCTACAAACAATGCTTCGAATGGTGACATTGTCAGGCTTGCTTGGTAGATATTGTTGTATGAGAACTCAGCCAAATGTAAATGGTCTTTCCATGATCCACCAAAATCTAGAACACAAGCCGCAATAAATCTTCTAGTATACGATTCACCCTCTCAGTCTGACCATCTGTCAGAGGATGATAGGAGGTGCTTAGATTCAGCTTCGTTCCCAGTTCTACTTGAAATGCCTCCTAGAATTTGCTAGTAAATATTGGATCTCTATCACTAACTATACTGATCGGCACTCCATGTAGCCTAACAATTTCCTTGAAATAAATCTGCGCCAGACTCTGAGCAGTTCTGTTTGATCTGACAGGTATGAAATGGCCGGTCTTCATGAAGCGATCTACGATCACCCAAATACTATCATTTCCTTTCCTGGTTCTGGGAAAACCATCTGTGAAGTCCATGGAAATTTGTTCCCACTTCCAACCTGGAATGTCCAGCGGTTGCAATAATCCAGCAAGTTTCTGTTGGTCGCTTTTGACTAGTTGGCAAATAGAGCATCTGCTAACATATAAAGAAATGTCTTTCTTCATCGACCTCCACCAGAAAATCCGTTTGATATCATTATACATTTTGCTCACTCCTGGATAGATACTAAGTTTTGACTTGTGGCATTCGTCCAACACTTCCTTTTGGAGCTTAGAGATGTTATTCGACCATTTAGCCTTAGATTCCCTTGGTCATCAATCTGGAAACTCAAGTGTGTAACGACCCAGAAAATCTGAACCAATTTAAAATTTTTAAATTGGCTAATTTAGTGGATTATAAATATTTATAATAAATATTTTAAATAATAATGATGAAAAGTAAGTTTGAATCGACATTTGAAAACGAATATAATTAATTCTAATTATAAACAAGGCCTGAAATGGTGCGGTAGTTACAAAATTTGAATTCAAACTTTGACTGACTGTACCGGGTGTAAAACAAAACGGATTTGAGTGAAACCAAAAATATTTAAATCTGTTAGTGAATACCATTCTAATGAATCTGAAAAATCGAAGTTTCATAGCGGGAAGCAAAAGTTATGGCCAAATGAATTTTCAGAAAGGTCGCTATAGAGTTTATATAGCCCGTGAAAATGGCCATTTTGCAAACGACCACGGAATTCGACGAAACCACTTTTGTTGGATCCGGGATGTTAAACTATTGCTAAGTTTCAAATTCCATAATTTTTGAAGTGAGTATGTGAGCGTGGTAAAGGAAAACGTGTTTTGGTCAATTATAGTTAAATTGGATCGACCAGAAATGGGCCATTTTTCAAACTGTCTCACAATTCGATGAAACTAGTTTTGTTGGGACCGTATCGTCAAAACATAGCTAAATTTATTTTTCAGGAATTTTTCGAATCAGTTTGTGGCCCTAGCAAATTGAAATGTACGTTCAAATCAAATATTGAATGTTTTATATTTTAATTTGATGGAAAACTGACTAAAACAGTCGGATGGGCCTTCGAAACATATCCATTGTGTTCGGAATGGGGGTATTTAGCTAGGGACGACAGTCGTTGGGTTTGGATTGGGGTTCGTGTGTGAAAGAGGGTATTTTCAATTTTTAAAATTTATAAATATAAAAAAAATCATTGGTCCACATCATTATTCTCTCTCCTCGCTTTCTCTCTTTTTTTCCCCCGATCGGCGACGGATAACGTTCGAAACTTCCCGAGCTTTTTGCCGCTGCCACGATCATCTTCAGGCCAGGCTCCAGTTGGGTTGTTTGAAGATCTCCTCCCCCTCTTCAAATCAAGACCAACCTCGCTCCTCCTCGTCTCGTGTTCCGTGCGAACGAGCCCCTCGAAGTCGCGCCGTTCCAACCGCCGCCGCACCCGATTCCGACCATCGATCTGGCCAACACCCCCACGCGCCTGAAGCCCTCTCCAAGCTCTTCCAAGTGGTAGAAGCCGATCCTTCTATCGTTGCACGGATTTCGCGAAATTTCAAAACCTAGTTTTGAACAAAATAGGAAGGTATACAACTATTTTAATTTAAACAATATTATAGCAGTTTAAAGCGCTACGGTTTTTTATTTCACTGTAAAAATCACATCTTTCGCGTTTCTTGATGAAATTCAGTGATATAAGAGACAGTGGACTCGTGTGGACGTCTTCTACAGTCTAGAAGAGACCGCATATTTTTCTGAGCCTTCTGCTATTTTTGGTGTAGTGGAACCCAATGTGAGATTTCTAAATTATAAACGATATGGAAAACGACAATGTATAAATTATATAGTCGATGTATGAGTTATATAAGCGTTGTACACCACCTGTATAAGTGTTGTATAAGTTGTACGGTCGTTGTATAAGTTATACATGCATTGTAAAAATTATATATGTGTTGAATAGATTTGAAATATACTAATATATATATATATATATATATATATATATATATATATATATGCCCCTCGTCCACAAACCATGGGCGAAATTTATTGGTTGTGATTGGTGTGAAAATTGGTTGATTATGAATGGTTGATTAGAATTGTTTGTGGTTGAAATTGATTGATCGTGGTTGAAAAATACCCGTTTGTGGTTTAGAATTATTTGGTTGAAACCACATAGGATTAGTTTGTGGAAATGAAAAAAATATACATACCGCCTGCGTGCGAACTAGATGCATGAAATCCCTATTGTCAAAAGCTGCGAGGCTTTAAGGTAGAGCGAGGAGTCGTACTAGGGACATCCCCAGTTTTAACTACCCTGCCGTTATGCTGCCGAAATTTTCTGAAATATTCATGTGTTAGAATTATTTTCATTTGTTGAAATTATTTTCATATGTTGAAACTGTTCATGTGTTGAATAGAAATTCATTCGTTAAATAGAAATTCATGTGTTGAATGGTATTCGTGTTTTAAAATAAATACTTTTATAATAAAAATCATATTTTTATCGTCTATATGAACTATATAAGATAGCAGTGTTTTGAAATAAATCGTTTTACAATAAAAATCATATTTTTACTATATATATACAAGCTCTAGAAAACCGTTCATGTGTTGAATAGAAATTCATTCGTTGAATAGAACTTCATGTGTTGAATGGTATTCGTGTTTGAAATAAATTGTTTTAGAATAAAAATCATATTTTTAATGTCTATATGAACTACATAAAATAGTCGTGTTTTGAAATAAATTGTTTTGCAATAAAAATCAAATTTTTACTATAAATATACAAACTATAGAAAACCTTCATTTGTTAAATAGAAATTCATTCGTTGAATAGAAATTCATGTGTTGAATGGTATTCGTGTTTTAAAATAAATTGTTTTATAATAAAAATCATATTTTTATCATCTATATGAACTATATAAAATAGTCGTGTTTTGAAATAAATCGTTTTACCATAAAAATCACATTTTTACTATATACATGAATTGTTAAAAATAGTGAAGTGTCGAAGTAAATGTCTGTTGGATAAAAATATCATTTTTATCAAACATATGAAAAACATATAGTTATGAAATCGAAGAATCGATTATATTTATATACATATATTGTAACACCCCACCTCCGCTAGGGTCACTCACAAAGGGAATGCACTAGGTTTGGTGAAGCATTATCGAGGTAAACATGCACAGAAATATTACAAGACAGAACATATATAAAACAGCGGAAGTAAAACAAATTTCATTACCTTATAAAATAAGGTCTAAAGCCTTTTACATCAGAATACATTAAAACCTGTCTTGCAATAGTAAAGAAGCATAAAACCATTTCATAAATTATTCCCCAAGTAAAACAGTAAAGTAGCCATAGCCAAGAAAAGTCTAAGCCATGCGTGATGATCTTCAGGCAGAAGAAGTCCGAACTAGGTAACAGTGTTTCCTCCCTGAAACCTATGGGGGAAACGGAAGACAAAGAGGCGAAACAAAACGGGGTCAGTCATAAAGACTGGTAAGTCCTATCTACTTCCAGTATAAAAACAGGTAAAGGTAACATGACATGCATAAACTGAAAGTAAACATAAGGATGACTACCAGATAGATGAGCTAAACCAAGATAACAGGCTGAACTACTGTATCAAGATAAACTAAGGTATCATGATAAACTACGGTGTCAAGATAAGTCAAGGTGTCACATCGTCAGGTTTTTATCAAGTATACTATCTCAAGGTATCTATCATGTATAACATCCCGAGGTTACTATCAAGTATATTTCTCATGGTTCTAACATGTATATTTGCTCTGCACCTCTCGTACTAGTATCCCAACCCGCGTCATGTATTAACTATGAATGTCCCTTGCCCAATGTCATGTAATGGTCCATGTTAACCTAATATATAGCATATGTAGGTTTTCCCAACTCGTATGTTTCTTTCCATGTATAAGTTCAGTCCTTTGCCATAGGCCGTACGGGCTTTCCCATGTAAATTTATACCACCTCAACGTAGTACCATTTTATCCTTGATGTTGTTTTGGACTGCTACCCTTGATCTGGTTATGTTTTCTTACCATAAACTATCGCGTGCTCACTTAGGATTTATGCCACCTAGGACCGCTAGGGATTATGCTACCTAATGAACGTTTCCGTAACTTGGTTTGGGTTTTAGCCACCTAGGACCACTAGGGATTATGCCACCCGTCAACCACGCCCTTTGTCCCACGTATAAATCGTGAATCGTTTTCCATGTCTAGACGCACATGTTCCTCATTGTGTCATCCGAGTTCCGTGCCAGGGCAAATCAAGAAATACGGAACTCGGTCGGGAGCTTTAAGTCGTCTGCTGATGCAGATATCAAGGTCTGTTTTTGTACCCGTGGCTAAGGTCCCACGTGACCCCTCCCTCAACTACTGAAAGGCAATCCAAGTAAAATCATGAGTGAGAACTACATCCCGGCCCCACTATAGCCCCACTTTCCTATTGGCCAACCTCACCCATAACTCGATAGCAAGTATATGGTCTGTTGGGAGTTCTCCGCCTTTCCGTACGTACACGATTGACTAAAGATGGTAGGTAGTCGGCGACGTGCTATCCAGGGCAAAATCAAGTATCGTCGACTCCACGCTAATCCATCCCAGTCTTTAGGTCGCTCGCATAGAAACAAAGGCATACTCTTGGCTCTTCTACCGCAGACCTTAACCTCTGTGAGGCCGGGTTTCATGGACCACCTGCCACCTCACAGAGGGATACCAAGAGTACCCTCACATCCCCCGAAGCTACCGCTTCGCTACCCAGTTCGTTGGAGCCCTTATCCAGGTCGGATAATTTGCTCCTCCTCATGTGTTTAAGCGATGACCTACCATATCGGGTTACTCATCCATTCATGAACTAGTCCCATGTCCTTGGCTAAGAATTATTACTTAGTTATCCTTGACTTAGGTTTACCATTTAGCTTCTTTTCCCCGTTACCCTTGATTAACCACGATTTTCTACCTTGTTCCTCTCACTAGGGTTTTGTCTATTGGGTTACGTGTTGTTATTCAGGTTCATGACTTAGCCCGCCTACGAATCATGTCAAGATTGGCTAAGTATTTAAGTTCAAGGTTTAGCCCTACAAGTTGGTTAAGTATACCAAGAAGCTCATGACTTAACCCTATCAAGTCAAATTGGTTAAGTATTTATTTGTCTTAACCCTATCAGATTATCATGTTAGATTGATTAAGCATAGATTATCTTAATCCCATCAGATTATCGAGTCGGTTTGGCTAAGCATAGGTCAACTTACCCCTATCCACTAATCGTATTACAATGGTTAAGCCTAATTTAAAAGGTCTTGTGACTTAACCCTACCAGGTCCACATATTAGATTGGTTAAGTGTAGGTTACTTAACCTCATCAAGCCATCATGTATAATTGGTTAAGTATAAGTTACTTAACCCCATTAAATTATCATGTTAAATTGGTTAATTATTGGTTACTTAACCTCATTGAATTACCAAGTTTAGATTGGTTAAGTGTTTAACTTAACCCCATCAAATTACCGTGTTTAGATTAGTTAAGTATAGGTTACTTAACCCCATCTAATTACCGTGTTCAGATTAGTTAAGTCTAAATTACTTAGCCCCATCTAATTACCAAGTCCGATTAGTTAAGTTGAATTACTTAACCCCATCTAATTACCAAGTCGGATTAGTTAAGCGTAAAGTACTTAACCCCATTTAATTACCAAGTCGGATTAGTTAAGCGTAAATTACTTAACCCCATCCCCTAATTGTCTTGTATGATTAAGTGTCATTAAGAAATCAAGCCCGGTCCCACTTGTCCTACCCATTCGTGTCATATCGGTTAAGTGTCATTAGTCAAATTTACTTAACCTTATCACGTGGCATTAATTTAATTAATGCACTCTCAACCTCTCACATTAGACCTTGTTGTGGTTACTAGTTAAGCCGGGCGGGTCCGGGTAGTTTTACACCACAACCTAGTCTAACCTCGGGTCTTAAGCGCGACGTGACCAACTTCTCACATTGGATCTTATTGTTTGTAGCCACTAGTTAAGCCGGGCGGGTCCGGGTAAATTTATGCTACAAACTCAACCCAACCTCGAGTTGGCTACTTTCATGTTTGGTCTAGTGTCTTATTACACTTACAATCCACCCATGTCTAGTTCAAGTTCCATGTTTTCCCCACGTGTCATGACCATATTTAAATGTATCATGAATGTCACGTTCTCATGTAAACCCCATGTCAAGTTTTTCATGTCATACCCACGTTTTTCCTAAGCTAACCAAACGTATTTCCAACCCAAGTGGAAGCGAGTCACATAGTAGGGTATTATGCCAACATATTGGCCACAAACATGCATAGTATCATAAGGAAATTTGGCCACATGCATGCATAGTGTCATAAGGGAATTTGGCCGCAAACATGCATAGTGTCATAAGGGAATTTGGCCACAAATATGCATAGTATCATAAGTGAATTTGGCTACAAACATGCATAGCATTCTAAGGTAATTTGGCCACAAACATGCATAGCATTCTAAGGTAATTTGGCCACAAACATGCATAAGCCCCCAAAGTCAAGTCTTTGCCAATGTTTCACAAGTCAAATGGTTCCCAAAGGTTCATGCTAGCATTCCATAGATAAAGATTCAAACTTGCAAGATAAACAATCACAACATGAATAACATGATTTAGTCACTAAGCATAGCCAAAAGTCATAGGTTCAAGTAAAAGAGGCATGACAAGGTTCACATAGGCTAGCATACTTAGTTTAATCCCGTTTTATTCCATGCCATCATTAAGACTGCCGTTTAGATCTAGAAGTAGCTAGAACTTACTTAGCGTGGCTTAGCGAATTAGCATGAATCGTCTCGACGAAGAAAGGTGGCTCCTTTGAAGAAGAACCGTCATGAAACCGTCGTAGCAACGTTGATCGAGCCTCGATTTGGTGTAGCAAGCTTGCACCTTTCGATTCGGATCCGATTTGCATGCATAGTCTCTTGGAGTTGGAGATGGAGGCCATGATCACTTGGCATTTGGGCAGCACTTCGTGGCATGAGTGATTTGTGAGGGTTTAGGGTAGGCTTAGGGGTCTTTTTATGGAGATTAGGAGTAGTTTAGGCCATAGGATAAACCCTAGGATAGATTTGCACCCTCAAAAATCGTCACAAGCCTCCAAAACCGAGCCAACATGACAAGCAGGTGCACCAGGTCGCTGGTTCGACCAGGGGGGTCGACCCTGGGGTCGACACCCATGTCGACCCCCTGGAGGGGGGGTCGACCCCGGGGTCGACACCCATGTCGACCCCCTGGAGGGGGGTCGACCCAGGGGTCGACACCCTGTGTGTCTGGCGGGAATTTTCCCGCCTTCTCTTTCTGGGCTGAATTTCAAATCAATTTTCGGATTTGAATTTTCGTGAAACTTCGTTGGGCCTTAACTGGGTCATACGGACTCCGATTTACAAAATTTCAGACTCTATTTCGCGTATTTTTCCGAGACGAACGCAATGGCGCAACCCGTTTATCCTGATTCAGATTTTATAATTTAATTCTGCCTTGATTCTTGTCTTAACACATTATTAGAATTCGGGTTGTTACATTCTCCCCTCCTTTAAGGATTTCGTCCCCGAAATCTCCAAGTGAGGAAGAACGCATCCTACCATCCATCTACTCATAACATCATCCAAAGGCAAACATTGTCCTTAAACGATTTCTAATGCCATATGAACATATGCAAAACGTGTGTGTATATGCTCCTTAGCTAATGCTAATGATCAGGCCTGAATGATCTTTCTAATGCAAAATATGTTTAGTGCCATGAGTCCAACATGTATGCAAATAGTCCTAGTCATATAAGTAATATATGCGTGCACAAACATTCATTCATATGCAACATCTGCATGATAACACATCCAATTTCATCCATAAACAAGTATAAATACTCGTGCATATGCGACATGAAACGTGACCGCGTCAATCTAGTATCTAATGTGTATTCGCGCATCCAGGAGCAACCACTTGCAACCATTTGCAACCATATCAATCATAACATGTTTCAAATACATGTTTACATCCATAGGATTCTACCTAAGGTTCTCACTATAGGATCGAGGACAGAAACAGGACCGAGAGGATATTCACCAAAAGATAACATGCGAGCAAGATCTACAGGAAAAACCAGGGATCAAGGATACACTCTTTAAAAAGAGGTACGATGCGCGTGTCTAGCCTTACGTCTTCTAAGTCGCGTTTCCTTGAGCTTAATTCCTCGGTGCCTTGACCATCTTTTTAACTCCGTGATTTCGTAGCTCCTTGATTCCTATTTCCAAGATATGAGTTAGAACTCATTTCATTGTCGCCTCTTATACCACTCTCACTTATCCTTTCCCTAGTATACTTGTCTCAAACGTATCCACTCACTCATGCAAGCTCTCCAAAATTCACTAGGGAATTCTGGAACTCGTTTGCCGATGCCAATCCATGTTGCCAAGAGTACTTACTAGGGTGATTCCCATAACTCATGCATAAGCGAAACGAACCATCCGCCTCAGCGGCGAATTCTATTCGAACGGATTACCAACAACTGCGTCTCGAGATTCTAGGTAACTAACCATGACAGAACACAAAAGGTTACTCGAGACTTCGAGGGTATCGCCAAGGTGGGTCGAGAGTCTAACTACCCTCTTTCCAAAACCGAGAATGGCACCCCTTATTGGGTGTCCACTTTATCCCTAGAATCCATCCGTAGCCAAGACATGTCATTCTCCAATCCAAACAAGTTATGAAGAAATGGACCAACTCTCCAACCAGATTTTTGGGACAAAAACTGGGATCCTTTACCATGCTAGTACTAAGGTGCAGAGACCCAACTATCCAAGCAGACTTAAATGATACGATGATCAAGACAAAGTCTGGACGGGATGATAGGAAAGAACGACTAAACCTTTACCAGAAACGGTACCATTTCTTTTAGGTACCCTAGAAATGGGAGCGTACAATTGCCCTCTCCGATGATCTTGTCCTTGTCCTCCTTGATGGACTAAGCCATACCAACAGTTGCTTATCCTTAAGCTCGCGTCCTTTATCCTTACTCTTATTATCCTTCCTTGTACCACGGCAACAGGTCTCTCGAGAACCACCTCCATCGTACGGGAAACACCTACGTGGCTAGACAAAGATTAGTCACAGTTAGAACTACTGTGACCACGGATGGAGGAAAGAAAGGAAAAGAGATTCAATCAAGGAATCAAAGGACAATGCTAATGGCCTTTGGGGATTAGCCTTTTAAAACAAACTTTTCTTGAAAAATGCTTCTTTGTAAAACGGTTTCTCAAATAGTTTTCAGAAGGTTTTAAAAACTTTTGCCCAGTCTGGTAACCTTCTGCTCTGATACCAAATGTAACACCCCACCTCCGCTAGGGTCACTCACAAAGGAAATGCACTAGGTTTGGTGAAGCATTATCGAGGTAAACATGCACAGAAATATTACAAGACAGAACATATATAAAACAACGGAAGTAAAACAAATTTCATTACCTTATAAAATAAGGTCTAAAGCCTTTTACATCAGAATACATCAAAACCTGTCTTGCAATAGTAAAGAAGCATAAAACCATTTCATAAATTATTCCCCAAGTAAAACAGTAAAGTAGCCATAGCCAAGAAAAGTCTAAGCCATGCGTGATGATCTTCAGGCAGAAGAAGTCCGAACTAGGTAACAGTGTTTCCTCCCTGAAACCTATGGGGGAAACGGAAGACAAAGAGGCGAAACAAAACGGGGTCAGTCATAAAGACTGGTAAGTCCTATCTACTTCCAGTATAAAAACAGGTAAAGGTAACATGACATGCATAAACTGAAAGTAAACATAAGGATGACTACCAGATAGATGAGCTAAACCAAGATAACAGGCTGAACTACTGTATCAAGATAAACTAAGGTATCATGATAAACTACGGTGTCAAGATAAGTCAAGGTGTCACATCGTCAGGTTTTTATCAAGTATACTATCCCAAGGTATCTATCATGTATAACATCCCGAGGTTACTATCAAGTATATTTCTCATGGTTCTAACATGTATATTTGCTCTGCACCTCTCGTACTAGTATCCCAACCCGCGTCATGTATTAACTATGAATGTCCCTTGCCCAATGTTATGTAATGGTCCATGTTAACCTAATATATAGCATATGTAGGTTTTCCCAACTCGTATGTTTCTTTCCATGTATAAGTTCAGTCCTTTTCCGTAGGCCGTACGGGCTTTCCCATGTAAATCTATACCACCTCAACGTAGTACCATTTTATCCTTGATGTTGTTTTGGACTGCTACCCTTGATCTAGTTATGTTTTCTTACCATGAACTATCGCGTGCTCACTTAGGATTTATGCCACCTAGGACCGCTAGGGATTATGCTACCTAATGAACGTTTCCGTAACTTGGTTTGGGTTTTAGCCACCTAGGACCACTAGGGATTATGCCACCCGTCAACCACGCCCTTTGTCCCACGTAAAAATCGTGAATCGTTTTCCATGTCTAGACGCACATGTTCATCAATGTGCCATCCGAGTTCCGTGCCAGGGCAAATTAAGAAATACGGAACTCGGTCAGGAGCTTTAAGTCGTCTGCTGATGCAGATATCAAGGTCTGTTTTTGTATCCGTGGCTATGGTCCCACGTGACCCCTCCCTCAACTACTGAAAGGAAATCCAAGTAAAATCATGAGTGAGAACTACATCCCGGCCTCACTATAGCCCCACTTTCCTATTGGCCAACCTCACCCATAACTCGATAGCAAGTATATGGTCTGTTGGGAGTTCTCCGCCTTTCCGTACATACACGATTGACTAAAGATGGTAGGTAGTCGGCGACGTGCTATCCAGGGCAAAATCAAGTATCGTCGACTCCACGCTAATCCATCCAAGTCTTTAGGTCGCTCGCATAGCAACCAAGGCATACTCTTGGCTCTTCTACCGCAGACCTTAACCTCTGTGAGGCCGGGTTTCATGGACCACCTGCCACCTCACAGAGGGATACCAAGAGTACCCTCACGTCCCCCGAAGCTACCGCTTTGCTACCCAGTTCGTTGGAGCCCTTATCCAGGTCGAATAATTTGCTCCTCCTCGTGTGTTTAAGCGATGACCTACCATATCGGGTTACTCATCCATTCATGAACTAGTCCCATGTCCTTGGCTAAGAATTATTACTTAGTTATCCTTGACTAAGGTTTACCACTTAGCTTATTTTCCCCGTTACCCTTGATTAAACACGATTTTCTACCTAGTTCCTCTCACTAGGGTTTTGTCTATTGGGTTACGTGTTGTTATTCAGGTTCATGACTTAGCCCGCCTATGAATCATGTCAAGATTGGCTAAGTATTTAAGTTCAAGGTTTAGCCCTACAAGTTGGTTAAGTATACCAAGAAGCTCATGACTTAACCCTATCAAGTCAAATTGGTTAAGTATTTATTTGTCTTAACCCTATCAGATTATCATGTTAGATTGATTAAGCATAGATTATCTTAATCCCATCAGATTATCGAGTCGGTTTGGTTAAGTATAGGTCAACTTACCCCTATCCACTAATCGTATTACAATGGTTAAGCCTAATTTAAAAGGTCTTGTGACTTAAACCTACCAGGTCCACATATTAGATTGGTTAAGTGTAGGTTACTTAACCTCATCAAGCCATCATGTATAATTGGTTAAGTATAAGTTACTTAACCCCATTAAATTATCATGTTAAATTAGTTAAGTATTGGTTACTTAACCTCATTGAATTACCAAGTTTAGATTGGTTAAGTGTTTAACTTAACCCCATCAAATTACCGTGTTTAGATTAGTTAAGTATAGGTTACTTAACCCCATCTAATTACCGTGTTTAGATTAGTTAAGTCTAAATTACTTAGCCCCATCTAATTACCAAGTCCGATTAGTTAAGTGTGAATTACTTAACCCCATCTAATTTCCAAGTCGGATTAGTTAAGCGTAAATTACTTAACCCCATTTAATTACCAAGTCGGATTAGTTAAGCGTAAATTACTTAACCCCATCCCCTAATTGTCTTGTATGGTTAAGTGTCATTAAGAAATCAAGCCCGGTCCCACTTATCCTACCCATTCGTATCATATCGGTTAAGTGTCATTAGTCAAATTTACTTAACCTTATCATGTGGCATTAATTTAATTAATGCACTCTCAACCTCTCACATTAGACCTTGTTGTGGTTACTAGTTAAGCCGGGCGGGTCCGAGTAGTTTTACACCACAACCTAGTCTAACCTCGGGTCTTAAGCGCGACGTGACCAACTTCTCACATTGGATCTTGTTGTTTGTAGCCACTAGTTAAGCCGGGCGGGTCCGGGTAGATTTATGCTACAAACTCAACCCAACCTCGAGTTGGCCACTTTCATGTTTGGTCTAGTGTCTTATTACACTTACAACCCACCCATGTCTAGTTCAAGTTCCATGTTTTCCCCACGTGTCATGACCATATTTAAATGTATCATGAATGTCACGTTCTCATGTAAACCCCATGTCAAGTTTTTCATGTCATACCCACGTTTTTCCTAAGCTACCCAAACGTATTTCCAACCAAAGTGGAAGCGAGTCACATAGTAGGGTATTATGCCAACATATTGGCCACAAACATGCATAGTATCATAAGGAAATTTGGCCACATGCATGCATTGTGTCATAAGGGAATTTGGCCGCAAACATGCATAGTGTCATAAGGGAATTTGGCCACAAATATGCATAGTATCATAAGTGAATTTGGCCACAAACATGCATAGCATTCTAAGGTAATTTGGCCACAAACATGCATAGCATTCTAAGGTAATTTGGCCACAAACATGCATAAGCCCCCAAAGTCAAGTCTTTGCCAATGTTTCACAAGTCAAATGGTTCCCAAAGGTTCATGCTAGCATACCATAAATAAAGATTCAAACTTGCAAGATCAACTAGGTTAATCATAACATGAATAACATGATTTAGTCACTAAGCATAGCCAAAAGTCATAGGTTCAAGTAAAAGAGGCATGACAAGGTTCATATAGGCTAGCATACTTATTTTAATCTCGTTTTATTCCATGCCATCATTAAGACTACCGTTTAGATCTAGAAGTAGCTAGAACTTACTTAGCGTGGCTTAGCGAATTAGCATGAATCGTCTCGACGAAGAAAGGTGGCTCCTTTGAAGAAGAACCATCATGAAACCGTCGTAGCAACGTTGATCGAGCCTCGATTTGGTGTAGCAAGCTTGCACCTTTCGATTCGGATCCGATTTGCATGCATAGTCTCTTGGAGTTGGAGATGGAGGCCATGATCACTTGGCATTTGGGCAGCACTTCGTGGCATGACTGATTTGTGAGGGTTTAGGGTAGGCTTAGGGGTCTTTTTATGGAGATTAGGAGTAGTTTAGGCCGTAGGATAAACCCTAGGATAGATCTGCACCCTCAAAAATCATCACAAGCCTCCAAAACCGAGCCAACATGACAAGCAGGTGCACCAGGTCGCTGGTTCGACCAGGGGTGTCGACCCAGGGGTCGACACCCATGTCGACCCCCTGGAGGGGGGGTCGACCCCGGGGTCGACACCCATGTCGACCCCCTGGAGGGGGGTCGACCCAAGGGTCGACACCCTGTGTGTCTGGCGGGAATTTTCCCGCCTTCTCTTTCTGGGCTGAATTTCAAATCTGTTTTCGGATTTGAATTTTCATGAAACTTCGTTGGGCCTTAACTGGGTCATATGGACTCCGATTTACGAAATTTCGGACTGTATTTCGCGTATTTTTCCAAGACGAACGCAATGGCGCAACCCGTTTATCCTGATTCAGATATTATAATTTAATTCTGCCTTGATTCTTGTCTTAACACGTTGTTAGAATTCGGGTTGTTACATATATATAAATATAATTAAAATATATCGAATAACAAAGTTGTAGTTCGTGTTTTGAAACCGTGATTTCAAAGGATTAGTGCGGGAGATCCGACCATTGGATTTTCCCGAAACCGAAACAGTTGGGTTCGCTTTGGAAATATCTTTCCAACGACACCAACTTTGTAAAGATCCAACATTTGGATCGACTGGAATGTTTAATTCAAATCTGAATAAAAATAGCACCAAAATCGATTATATATATATATATATAATTAAATTAAATCTAATAACGATGTGGCAGTTCGTATTTTGAAATCGAAACTTCAAACAGTTGTACCGGGAGATCCGACTGTCGGATTTTCCCAAAACTGGAACCGTTGGATTCGTTTTGAAAAGATCTTTCTAATGATGTAATTTTTTTGAAGATCCAACGGTTGGATTTTCAGATATATGTAAATCAAATCTGAAGAAAAACAGCGTCACGGCCGCAATATGGCCCGAAGCGTCATTTGAATAAATTGGCTATTTTAAAATAAATAAAAATAGCGATAAATCGTTATAAGATATTATAAACGATATGGAATGTGAAGTTTAGAAATTAACTGAAGGTTAGCTAAGTCGAAGGTTTCCTGGGTTTTGATCTGATGTTGGTTTCGGCCTTCGGGGTTAATATTTGGGAAATCGTTCTCTTACTGATTTACGGTTAGTGGCTAATGAATTGAAATGATGCGTATGTAGTGTTTATGTAGCACTTGTTTATCATATACGCGAGTTGCTCAGAAAGACCATGTTTATCCCATTCTGAATAACTAAATCGACGATAAGTAACCGAAGATAAGGACGGTGGTTGAAGACCGGGAATCTTCACCTCGTTTGGATGGTAACTGATGTCCTGATTGGGAGGCTTCCCGAAATATGGATAATGAGTGTTGATCGTCCAGACGTACGTCGAGATCGACGGGTATGCGAGGTATATAGTGCCTCCGGTTTCGTTCAGACCCGGAACGGACTTGCAACTCGACAGTGTGTCTGACATTGGAATTCATTCTGTGTGATTGATAGTTATCAGTTGCACGGTGTGAATTGCCTGTGTGGCATGCTAAGATGTAGTGATCAAGGCTTTTGTTGAAAAGCAAAGTCTTGTGGTTGATGATCAAAGCACCTCCTGTGTGGCGTAGCTTTGTGTATAACGTGAATTCCCGAGCCTCACACCCCGGTATGAACCAGAAACGGGAGAGGACATCAGGGAGGGCCTGCATTTCTGTAACAACCCGCAAATTCTGAACCAATTTAAAAAATTTATTTTAGAAAATTTTAATGAATTTTGGGAATATAATATAATTTATATTAATAATAATGGCTAGAATTCATTTTAATCGAAGCTAAAATGAATAAATTTAATTTAAATATAAAAGGAGTTAGAAATGGTGCGGTAGTTTTAAAATTTGATTTTAAACTTTAACTGAATGTACAGGATTCAAAATAAATCAGAATTGAGTGAAACCAGAAATATTTAAATCTGTTTAACCATATCTTTCTAACGAATCTGAAAAATTGAAATTTCATAGCGGAAATCAAAAGTTCTGGCCAATTCAATTTTTAGAAAGGTCGTTGTAGAATTTATATATATAATATATATCGCCCGAAAGGCTACTTTTCACATATGAAGGAATTTCAACTCGAAACCACCTCCATTGAGTCTGGAATGATGTTTCTGCATTTAAAAAGTATAAACACTTATATATTTTGAGTTTCAGAAATTATTTGTTTAAAAATGTATTTTTAATATTCAATATATTGGCCTTGAAAATAGTCATTTTTCAAACGACCTCTGTTTTCGACGAAACCACTTTTGTTGGAACCGGAATGTCAAATTATAGCTAGGTTTTAATTTTCAGAATTTTTTGAATTAATATGTGAGCGTGGCAAAAGAAAATGTTTTTTGACTATTTTAGTTAAATTTAAACGCCTTAAAAATAGCCATTTTTCAAACAGTCTCAGAATTCGATGAAATTGGTCTTGTTAGAATCGTATCGTCATAAGATAGCTAAAAATATATTTTTTTTTTAGAATTTTCTGAGGTCATATGTGGCCCCGGCATATTTAAACGTACGGTCAATATTTAATTAATTAATTTATAATGGGATTTTAAATAAAACATTCTTCAGATTTCGGAATTGGACCCCGAGACCCATCCCATTGCATTCAGATAAAACTGATTTTTTAAAGCATTAAAAACTGATTTTAAAAATGATTTAAAACTGATTTTCAAAAGCGTTTAAATTCTGATTTTTAGAAAAGTTTAAAACTGATTTTGAAATGATTTAATTTTGAAAAAGAAAAAGGTTTAAAGATTTAAAATAGGAAAAGATTTAAACTTTAGGATAGGAAAAGATTTAAACTTTAGGATAGAAAAAGATTTAAACTTTAGAATAGAAAAAGATTTAAACTTTGAATAGAAAAGATCAGATTTTTAGAATAGAAAAGATCAGATTTTTAGAATAGAAAAGATCATATTTTTAAAATAGAAAAGACGGAATTTTTATTAAGACAGAAGTAAGATATGATTTTTATATTTTTAAAGTAATAAAAATATAATCTTTACATCATAGGAATATTAAAAATATAATCTTTATTGTTGAAAAGGCGGAATCTATATTTTTGAAATTCGATTTTTATATATTGAATAACATAGTAAAAATTCGATTTTTACATATGTAGAGAATACGGGCAACGAAGCGACAAAAGGCGAGATTGGCGAAGATTTCTATAAAGGAAGAGTCGTAGTATTGGATAGCTATTGGTGAGAATTTCTCACTCTTCAATTTCTTTTTCTATATATATATATATATATGTGTTGAAATTAAAGTGAATTGCTATATATAAATATATATATATACGCCCCTCGTCCACAAACCATGGACGATATTTATTGGTTGAAATTGTTGTGAAAATTGATTGATAGCGATTGATTGTTTGGGATTGTTTGTGATTGATATTGGTTGATTGTGGTTGAAAAATACCCATTTGTGGTTGAGAAATATTTGGTTGAAACCACATAGGATTAGTTTGTGGAAATGAAATAAATATATACATGCCGCCTGCGTGCGAACTAGATGCATGATCCCCATTGTCAAAAACCGCGAGGTTTTAAGGTAGAGCGAGGAGCCGTACTAGGGACGGTGCCGGTTTTAACTACCCTGCCGTTGTGCTGCCGAAATTTTGAATAATATTCGTGTGTTTGAATGATTTTCATATGCTTAAACTATATTTATTTATTGAATAGAAAACCTTCATGTGTTGAATTGATATTCATTCGTTGATTAGAAATTCATGTGTTGAATGGTATTCGCGTTTTAAAATATAAAAATCACATTTTTATCTATATATAGAAACTATAGAAAACATTCATGTGTTGAATTGATATTCATTCGTTGATTAGAAATTCATGTGTTGAATGGTATTCATATTTTGAAATAAATTGTTTGAATATAAAAATCACATTTCATCTATATATAGAAACTATAGAAAACATTCATGTGTTGAATCGATATTCATTCGTTGATTAGAAATTCATGTGTTGAATGGTATTCATATTTTGAAATAAATTGTTTGATAATAAAAATCACCTTTTATCGACTATATGAACTGTGTAAAATAATCTCGTTTTAAAAGAAATTGTTTTATGATAAAAATCCTATTTTTATCACCTATATGAACTATATAGAAAAATAGTGTTTTGAAATGAATTGTTTTACAATAAAAATCACATTTTTATTGTATGCATAAATCGTTGAAATGTGAAGTGTTAAAAATAGCCACTTGTCCAAAATAAACATATATGAGTTGAAATATTCATTAATTAGCTAATGAAATGATTTGCACCTATGTATGTAACATTAGAATAAATGGTGTCTTTAAACCAAACAGAAATCAAATATGAAGTTGAATAAAAAATGATAAATGATAAGAACTGTATATATATGTACATGCATATTTATTGAACAGGTTATAGCAAAGGGGCTAGAGAAGAGGAATAAAATTTTGTGCCCGACAAATAGGTACACATTTACTGTTTTGTTTGGGTGATGATTTTATGAGCCTGTTGGCTAGCCGCTTGGCTTTTTCTTTTTCTTTTTGAGATTAGAAGGACCGGGAAAGCTATTTGCGATTTCCCGATGCTCCCGGTGCAGGGGAGGTTATAGCGAAATTTTCCAAAATTTTAAGGTGTTAGAAAAATATTTGAAGTGAAAACGATATGGAAATCATTGAATGAACTATATTTATATAAATATATAAATATAAATAAAATTAAAACGAAACGAAGCCGTGCAGTTCATATTTTGAAACCATGATTTCAAACAACTAGTACGGGAAATCCGACCATTGGATTTTCCCGAAACCTCAACCGTCGGGTACGCCTTGGAAATATCTTCCCAACGGCACCAACCTTGTAAAAATCCAACGGTTGGATTGTCTGGAATGTTTAATTCAAATCTGAAGAAAAACAGCGCCAGAAACGATTATATTTATATATATATATAAATATAATTATATTTATATATATATATATATATAAATATAATTATATTTAATCGAATAACGACGCTGCAGTTCGTATTTTGAAATCGAAACTTCAAACGATTGTACCGGGAGATCCGACCGTCGGATTTTCCCGAAACTGGAACCGTTGGATTTGTTTTGAAAAGACCTTTCTAATGATGTAAATTTTGTGAAGATCCAACGGTTAGATTTTCAGATATGTGTAAATCAATTCTGAAGAAAAATAGCGCCACGGCCGCGTTATGGCCCGAAGCGTCGTTTTGAATAAATTAGCTATTTTAAAATAAATAAAAATAGCGATAAATAGTTATAAAATATCATAAGCGATATGGAATGGAAATAAACTGAATTTTCTCGATTTATGTGGCTTTTGATGGTTGAATGTGTTTGGTGTGAAAATTACATTAAAGAACAAAATTGATGTTGTCGAATAATTTAACCATTGAGATAAATTGATTTGAAATTCTAAATATACGTGAATTATTTGAAAGGGCCGAGTTAATTCTCATTTCAAATAATCGACCGACGATTTAAAGTCGAAGGTGAAGACGATGGTCGAAGACCGGAGATCTTCACCTCGTTTGGATGGTAACCGAGGTCCTGATTGGGAGGCATCCCGAAATATGGATAATGAGTGGTGATCGTCCAGACGTACGTGGTGATCGAAGGGTTTGCGAGGTATTTAGTGCCTCCGGTTTCGTTCAAACCCAGAACGGACTTGTAAATGGACTGTGTGTCTGACATTGGAGTTTATTCTGTGTTGATTGATTTCTGTTAAATATACATCTGTTTGGCGGCGGAGAATTTATTCTTTTGCTTAACGCCCTTCTCTGAGACGCACGAGCTCAGAGGTTGTATATCGACGGACATCAGTCGCATGGCATGAATTGCCTGTGTGGCATGCTAAGATGCAGTGATCAGGGCTTCTGTTGAAAAGCAAAGTCTTGTGGAGATGATCAGAGCACCGCCTGTGTGGCGTAGCTTTGTGTATAACGTGAATTCGCGAGCCTCACACCCCGGTATGAACCTAAAACGGGAGAAGGACCTCATGGAGGGCATGCGTTTCTTTCTAGCTAGGGTGGTGTCAGTGACCTACCAGCCCTAACATTTATATACTTTTCACCTATGTGGTTGTTGCTGTTGCGAGGCGCCTCCGTTTGATCGGACGATCCGGGTCCGATGGAGTCATTCGTTGGCTCGTTTACGCCCCAAAGGGCGGGGAAACGTATTGTTCAGGCATAATAATCCACATCGGTGGACCGGCCCTGACGATCTAAAGGCTTGCCTGCGCGCTTGCCTGTGGCTCGGGCTAGAGAGTCACAAATTCGGTAAGGACTATCTTTTGCCTTGGTTCATGACGGGAATCCAATTTCCAAATACGACATCGTGCGGTTTTGATTGTATATATATATGGCGACATGATATATGGTACCCATGCCGTCTATGATTGATAGTTATGATTTGAAATTGTTTTCAAAACATATAGACACTAACAATAATATCAAATGCCTTTGTTTTGTTCGTATCAAGCATATTTTGACCGTTATAAGGTAAAACTCTATCCTCCGGTTTGCGTTGCATTGTGTGATGGGAACTGAGTCTTATAACGGTTTCATTTTTATAAAAAGCATAGCGATGTTTAAAAGAAAGATTTGTTCTAAAGCACTGGCAATCCAATGGAGTAAACCCGTTCCACGAAAGTGGCGTGGTCCTGTGATTAGCCATATTATATATGTGTTGAGTGGACCTCTCATACCAGTCCCATGACTGACTCGTAGTTTGTTTCACTCTCAAACTCGGGTGCCCCCTTTTTCTACACGGGCAGCCTTGAATTCAGGTTTAGCTGGTTCTTTCTGGATAGCTGGAGCTGAAGATGGATTCTATCATTTATTTCTTTTTATGCTGTTCAGCTCCTATTGTACATATTTTGTTTATTTCCGCTGTAGACATTTATGTATAGCTGAACTGTATTTGTACTAAGTAAGATCCTGTATAATGTGTAACTCTGATGATTACTTTTATCCAGTATATTCTATTGTTCATTATCTGGTGTATTTATTTAATTTTGTTCTGCTATTATCTGTTTCTGTGTTATATTCCAAAGATAACCCTTGTTTCCGTCTGAACGGGATTTCGGGTCGTCTCAACGTGGTATCAGAGCTTTGGTTAAGCTTAGTTCTGGAATATAACATGTGAACGAACTCGTCAGAAATAGAACCAGTAGTGTTCTAGGACGGATAACTCAATACAGATAGGATCAGCAATATCCTAGTATGAGTATAGCAGAATCAGAACAACTCGTTAGAGATGGGGTCAGAAGTGCCTCAAAACGAGTCGAGAGTAATATGTTTTTAAATAACGTATTTGTGATTATATATATAGCCTGGTTTTAGAAATATAATTTTTGAATATATAAAAGATATATATTTGAAAAGTTAAAAAGGTTAAAAACAATTTGATTGGTTGTTGTGTTGTGTGATTGTAGATTTATCAAACCACTTTCGACTTTATTCCTTTTCGGGGACGAAAAGTTTTAAGTGGGGGAGATTGTAACGACCCAGAAAATCTGAACCAATTTAAAATTTTTAAATTGGCTAAAATAATGGATTTTAAATATTTAAAATAAATATTTTAAATAAAGGCGATGAAAACTGAGTTTGAATCGACGATTGAAAACGAATATAATTAATTATAATTATAAACAAGGCCTGAAATGGCGTGGCAGTTTCAAAAATTGAATTCAAACTTTATCGGACTGTACTGGGTGCAAAACAATCCGGATTTTAGTGAAACCAAAAACATTAGGATCTAATTGATGATATCTTTCCAACGAATCCGACCAATTGAAATTTGATAGCGGGAATCAAAAGATATGTCCAGTTGAAAATTCTGAATAGTCGCTATGGAATTCAGGCCCTTAAAAATGGACATTTTGCAAATGACCTCGGATTTCGACGAAACCACTTTTGTTGGATCCGCAGTGTCAAGTTATTTTTAGGTTTCAAATTTCATAATTTTTCGAATCAATATGTGAGCGTGGCAAAAGAAAACGCGTTTGGCCGGATTCAGTTGATTTCAATCGACTGGAAATTGGCCATTTTTCAAACAGTCTCAGAATTCGACGAAACTAGTTTTGTTAGGACCGTATCGTCAATACGAAGCGAGAAAATATTTTTATGGAATTTTTCTAGTTAGTATGTGGCCCCGATAATTTGAAATGTACGTTTAAAATTCAATATAGTGATTTAAATGTAAATTCAACCGAAACTGATTGTAACAATCGAATCAGCTTGCGATACATATCCCATTGTGTTCGGAATTGGGGTAAAACGCTATGGACGACAGGCGGTGGGCCTCGTTTCGAGGTCGTATGTAAAAGTCAACTTTTTTTGAAAAATTAAATAATAAAAATAAATTTTAATTCCCTCCCTTTATCTCCCTTTCTGCCCCCCCCCCCCCGATTCATTAAACAGAAATAAAAAAAAAGAAAAAGAAAAAGGAAAGAAGAAGAACGGAGCTGCAGCAGCCGCCGCCCCCCCTCCGTCCAGCTTCCCTCCTCCCAGTGGTGCAACCCCCGAAGCCCCCCCCCCCAGATCGCACGAGCTCCGACGAAGACGAGCCCCCCCCCCCCCCCCCCCCCGTTCGAGACGCTGAAGCCGCCGCCCCCTCGAAGCCAGCTCTGCCCAGTTCGAGATCCACCGCCGACCTGATGCAAAACCACCCCCCCTCCTCCTTGACGAATCAATGTAAGTTGTTTTTGTTTTTATTTTATTTTTAAGTTTTAAAAACTGAGTTTTTAAAGCATTTAAAACTGATTTTTAAAGGGATGTAAAACTGATTTTTTAAAGCATTTAAAACTGATTTTTAAAGGGATGTAAAACTGATTTTTTATAAAGCATTAAAAACTGATTTTAAAAATGATTTAAAACTGATTTTTTAAAGCATTAAAAACTGATTTTAAAAATGATTTAAAACTGATTTTTTAAAGCATTAAAAACTGATTTTAAAAATGATTTAAAACTGATTTTCAAAAGCGTTTAAATTCTGATTTTTAGAAAAGTTTAAAACTGATTTTGAAATGATTTAATTTTGACAAAGAAAAAGGTTTAAAGATTTAAAATAGGAAAAGATTTAAACTTTAGGATAGGAAAAGATTTAAACTTTAGGATAGAAAAAGATTTAAACTTTAGAATAGAAAAAGATTTAAACTTTGAATAGAAAAGATCAGATTTTTAGAATAGAAAAGATCAGATTTTTAGAATAGAAAAGATCATATTTTTAAAATAGAAAAGACGGAATTTTTATTAAGACAGAAGTAAGATATGATTTTTATATTTTTAAAGTAATAAAAATATAATCTTTACATCATAGGAATATTAAAAATATAATCTTTATTGTTGAAAAGGCGGAATCTATATTTTTGAAATTCGATTTTTATATATTGAATAACATAGTAAAAATTCGATTTTTACATATGTAGAGAATACGGGCAACGAAGCGACAAAAGGCGAGATTGGCGAAGATTTCTATAAAGGAAGAGTCGTAGTATTGGATAGCTATTGGTGAGAATTTCTCACTCTTCAATTTCTTTTTCTATATATATATATGTGTTGAAATTAAAGTGAATTGCTATATATAAATATATATATATATATACGCCCCTCGTCCACAAACCATGGACGATATTTATTGGTTGAAATTGTTGTGAAAATTGATTGATAGCGATTGATTGTTTGGGATTGTTTGTGATTGATATTGGTTGATTGTGGTTGAAAAATATCCATTTGTGGTTGAGAAATATTTGGTTGAAACCACATAGGATTAGTTTGTGGAAATGAAATAAATATATACATGCCGCCTGCGTGCGAACTAGATGCATGATCCCCATTGTCAAAAACCGCGAGGTTTTAAGGTAGAGCGAGGAGCCGTACTAGGGACGGTGCCGGTTTTAACTACACTGCCGTTGTGCTGCCGAAATTTTGAATAATATTCGTGTGTTTGAATGATTTTCATATGCTTAAACTATATTTATTCATTGAATAGAAAACCTTCATGTGTTGAATTGATATTCATTCGTTGATTAGAAATTCATGTGTTGAATGGTATTCGCGTTTTAAAATATAAAAATCACATTTTTATCTATATATAGAAACTATAGAAAACATTCATGTGTTGAATTGATATTCATTCGTTGATTAGAAATTCATGTGTTGAATGGTATTCATATTTTGAAATAAATTGTTTGAATATAAAAATCACATTTTCATCTATATATAGAAACTATAGAAAACATTCATGTGTTGAATCGATATTCATTCGTTGATTAGAAATTCATGTGTTGAATGGTATTCATATTTTGAAATAAATTGTTTGATAATAAAAATCACCTTTTATCGACTATATGAACTGTGTAAAATAATCTCGTTTTAAAAGAAATTGTTTTATGATAAAAATCCTATTTTTATCACCTATATGAACTATATAGAAAAATAGTGTTTTGAAATGAATTGTTTTACAATAAAAATCACATTTTTATTGTATGCATAAATCGTTGAAATGTGAAGTGTTAAAAATAGCCACTTGTCCAAAATAAATATATATGAGTTGAAATATTCATTAATTAGCTAATGAAATGATTTGCACCTATGTATGTAACATTAGAATAAATGGTGTCTTTAAACCAAACAGAAATCAAATATGAAGTTGAATAGAAAATGATAAATGATAAGAACTGTATATATATGTACATGCATATTTATTGAACAGGTTATAGCAAAGGGGCTAGAGAAGAGGAATAAAATTTTGTGCCCGACAAATAGGTACACATTTACTGTTTTGTTTGGGTGATGATTTTATGAGACTGTTGGCTAGCCGCTTGGCTTTTTCTTTTTCTTTTTGAGATTAGAAGGACCGGGAAGGCTATTTGCGATTTCCCGATGCTCCCGGTGTAGGGGAGGTTATAGCGAAATTTTCCAAAATTTTAAGGTGTTAGAAAAATATTTGAAGTGAAAACGATATGGAAATCATTGAATGAACTATATTTATATAAATATATAAATATAAATAAAATTAAAACGAAACGAAGCCGTGCAGTTCGTATTTTGAAACCATGATTTCAAACAACTAGTACGGTACGCCTTGGAAATATCATCCCAACGGCACCAACCTTGTAAAAATCCAACGGTTGGATTGTCTGGAATGTTTAATTCAAATCTGAAGAAAAACAGCGCCAGAAACGATTATATTTTTATATATATATATAAATATAATTATATTTAATCGAATAACGACGCTGCAGTTCGTATTTTGAAATCGAAACTTCAAACGATTGTACCGGGAGATCCGACCGTCGGATTTTCCCAAAACTGGAACCGTTGGATTCGTTTTGAAAAGACCTTTCTAATGATGTAAATTTTGTGAAGATCCAACGGTTAGATTTTCAGATATGTGTAAATCAATTCTGAAGAAAAACAGCGCCACGGCCGCGTTATGGCCCGAAGCGTCGTTTTGAATAAATTAGCTATTTTAAAATAAATAAAAATAGCGATAAATAGTTATAAAATATCATAAGCGATATGGAATGGAAATAAACTGAATATGCTCGATTTATGTGGCTTTTGATGGTTGAATGTGTTTGGTGTGAAAATTACATTAAAGAACAAAATTGATGTTGTCGAATAATTTAACCATTGAGATAAATTGATTTGAAATTCTAAATATACGTGAATTATTTGAAAGGGCCGAGTTAATTCTCATTTCAAATAATCGACCGACGATTTAAAGTCGAAGGTGAAGACGGTGGTCGAAGACCGGAGATCTTCACCTCGTTTGGATGGTAACCGAGGTCCTGATTGGGAGGCATCCCGAAATATGGATAATGAGTGGTGATCGTCCAGACGTACTGTAAGAACCCGTATCTTCCCCGTGAAGGAAAGCACGAATACTTTGAGAACAACACACAAAAGGACGCATACAGAAGAACATTTCATTGTTATTACAACAATTCCATCAGATACAAGAATATACAAAGTATAAATGAATAAATTACATTCAATAAATATCAGAGATTTAAATTACATTTAAATAGCAGCGGAAAATAATACAAAATCACAACTAGAAGTGATACACGGATACAGAGCTTTCCGAGCATCGTTCCAGCTGTAAATCAGGACCCTGTGAATATAAATCTGCAAAACCAAAACTACTAGCTGCCCGTGCGGAAAATAGGGGCACCCAGAGTTTAGGTTAAAACAATAAACTCCAGGTCAGTCATGTGACTGGTGTGAGAACTAAAACAGTTATTAATATTGGTTTTAAAGTTCGGTAAATCAAGGGACCACGCCGTATGACACGGAACGGGTTTCCTCCCAAGAATACTAGTGCATAAATCAAACAGCGCAATGCTAAATAAAGAAAAATGAAGCTGTTATAAGACCCATGTCCCATCACACAATGCAACGCAAGCCGGAGGATAGGGTTTTTACCTTATAACAGCCAAAGCATGCTTGATACGTTTAAAACACATTATTTGATACTATTATAGGTGTATAATGTCAAAACAATTTCAATCATAAATATCAATCATAGGCGGCATGAATGACCCATACCACTATGTCGCCATACTAGGTTCTACAAATAAAACCGCACTATCACGTATTGGAAATTGGATTTCCGTCATGAGCCGAGGCAAGGGGCAAGCTCCTTTCCGCGTTCGAGACACTCTAGCAAATGTCCCAGGACCCCACTATGATCCTTGGATCTTCAGGGCCGGTCCTCTCTTACTTTTGAGGATTAGTTATTCCTGAACACACGTTTCCCGGTCCTTACAGACCTATATCCGAGGCGCCTCGTATCCAACCACCACACAGGTGAAAAGTATATAAATGTCAGGGCTGGTAGGTCACTGACACCACCCTAGCTAGAAAGAAACGTCGTGCTCTCCCTGCAGTCACTATCCCGTTTTTGACTCATACCGAGGTGTGAGGCTCGCGAATTCACGTTATACACAAAGCTACGCCACACAGGCCGTGCTTTGATCATCAACCACAAGACTTTGCTTTTCAACAGAAGCCTTGATCAATTGCCACTTACGCATGCCACATTGGCAATTCACTCCATGCGACTGATGTCCATCGATATACAACCTCTGAGCTCGTACGTCTCAGAGAAGGGCGTTTAAGCAAGAGAATAAATTCTCCGCCGCCAAACAGATGTATATTTAATAGAGATCAATCAACACAGAATAAAATCCAATGTCAGACACACAATCCATTTACAAGTTCGTTCTGGGTCTGAACGAAACCGGAGGCACTTTCCTCGCATATCCATCCATCTCCAAGTACGTCTGGAAGATCACCAACTGATTCCCTCATCCTGGGTGTACAGCCCAATCAAGATCATCAGTAATCACCCAAACGATGTGAAGACTTCCGGTCTTCAACCACCTTCTTCATCTTCGACATCTCGTCGAATCGGTTATTCAGAATGGGTATAAACCCGGCCTTTCTGAATAACCCACGTATATAATAAACGAATGTTACACAAACACAACAAACGCCTCATTCCAATTCAGAATATTCTTTTATTCACAAAATCACATTCTTAGGGAAAGGTTCCCATTAATTTTATCCAAGATAAATTCTTCTAAATTTATTCTTTAATCCTCCTTTGGATATCATTTCAAACCATTTTACGGTTTTCCAAACTAGTCGGGATTAGCGAACCACACCGAAGTAATTATTTATTTTATTTCCCAATCCCAACCTATATATCCCATGGAGCAAAACTGGTGATACTCCATTCCTAACACCACGGTGTTATCGGTAAAATTAATTACCATTTCACGTTCAAATCTAATTAAAGATTTAACTATCGCTTTGGAGCAAAACTGGTGGTACTCCACTCTCGATCACTTTTCAGATTTGATGATTTAAATTATCAATTCACTTTTCAATCTAATTAAAGATTCATTAAAACTCCACTTAGCTTTAATCTCTTCAAAAATCAATATCCTGTCTTTAACTGGGTTAAAGAACCAATGTCATCTAAAACACCATTCACGATAAACCCAAATCACATTTGATATTAAATACAAGGCTCTGAATAGAAAATATATCGGCTTATATTCACTATCAAATTCTGAAACCAACAAATATCGTATTGGAAATAACGATATAAAATATATCTTTCAAATCCCCATAATAATATTTGTATAGTCACGAAATCCAACATCGAAATATCCCGAAGATAAGTTCGATTCAACTCCAGTCCAATCCACGTATTGGGAATATTGATTATTTTCAAAATCACTTTCCAATTCAATTTATTTATTTAAAAATAAATTGATTTTAATTCTAGTTCAAAACTAGTTCTTTTCGATAAAAATCTATTTTTATCCTTTCAAATGTGAAATTCTTCAGCCCAATTTTTCCCAAATCATTTCTTATGATTTTACACAAATTATTAATATTTTTAATAATTTTATCAAGGCCCGTACAGTCGATTTCCATCAACGGCCATCGAACTGCACTTACAGCGACCTTTTCTGAAATTGATTTGGACATAATTCCAAATCCAACCGTTAGATTTCAAATTTCTAATATTCAATGGAAAGCTCTTTTCGATACGAACCCAACGGTTCCGGTTTTAGGAGAATCCGACGGTCGGATCTCCCGCAATGTCCGTTTGAAATAAATGGTCGAAATTCACGAACTGCCGCGGCGCGGCGCGTTCTATTCAGGCCATTATATATATAATATATATATATATTATATATATTTCGTCGATTTCCTTTTAAAACGAATTTTATAAATCGTTTTAACTTCGTTTCAAAACCATTTCAACACTATTTTCATTCAAAGCCAAAATTGAATTCTTCTTTATAAATTCGTTTTAAAATTCATTTCTATATAATTCAAATTTTAATTCAATTTGAATTCATTTCAATTCACTTTCAATTCAATTTGAATTCGTTTTCAATTCAATTCGAAATCGTTTTCAATTCAATTCATTTCGAAATCGTTTTCAATTCAATTCATTTCGAAATCGTTTTCAATTCAATTCATTTCGAAATCGTTTTCAATTCAATTCATTTCGAAATCGTTTTCAATTCAATTCATTTCGAAATCGTTTTCAATTCAATTCATTTCGAAATCTCAATTTCAATTCAATTCATTTCGAAATCTCAATTTCAATTCAATTCATTTCGAAATCTCAATTTCAATTCAATTCATTTCGAAATCTCAATTTCAATTCAATTCATTTCGAAATCGTTTTCAATTCAATTCATTTCGAAATCTCAATTTCAAAATATTTAATTTCGAAATCACTTTTCAATATTCATTATACAACGAATAAAATCGAAATAAATATCGTTCACGTTAAAATGGCGCAAAACTAATCAACACGGCTTTATATTTTTCACAACTTCTTTATTTTATTCAACAAATGAATATTTATCCCATTCAACACATGAATCTATATTGCTTTCAACACACGAATAATCTCAACACATGAGTACTGTCAACACATCATTATTGTTGTTATGTAAAATATTTTATAAAACTATGGTATCTAATCGTTTGATTTTCAATTAGATTTCTACTGGGAAGTAGTTCTAATTTTAAATATGATAAAGATGTAAATTTTATTATATAAAATATTTCACTCAACCCATGAACATCGTCAACACATGACTATTTTTATATTCAACACATGAATTTTCTTTTATAATATTCCTTATTTCCCCGATTGGAATGAGGCCCAATCAATCACCATATAATGTTAATTATATGGATTCCATACAACACATGTATATAATAGCATTGAAAAATAATCAACCATCAACCAAAGTGCACCACACTGTATAAGCATCAAATATAGATATCTAACGCTTATAACAGCCTGTCAATCAATCGATCGACATACTTAATCAATCAGGATGAGTGAACTTCAAATTTCATCCCGACACCCGTGTGGGGTTTCAAACAATCAAACACAGATTTTATTTGTGCAGTTGGGCGATGTGTAAAATTTATCGACCCAATCAATATCAGTCAAATCAGTGTATATAAACAAATCGGCCGATTTGTTTATAATTATTTATTTATTCACTTTCACGTTAAAAACTATATTTTTAACGTTAAAATATTTTATTTCAACACTTGAATTTCTATTCAGCTCATTTACACAATAAAAATGATATTTTTATTTTTCTAACATATTTTAGAAAATTTCGGCGGCATAACGGCACGATACTAGAAACGGGACAAGGCCTAGCCTTATCCCCGGTCTAGTGAAGGCCCACACCATTCACACATCAATCAAATTCACCGAACAACCAAATTCAAATCAAATCATATAACTAAGCTATGCAACCAAACAAACAAGTCCATGGTCTGTGGACGATTGTGTCGGGTGCTACTAAGCACCGTCTGCATCCTAGTATATATATATATATATATATATATATATATATATATATAGAAATGAAATTGAAAGGTGAAAAATTCTCACAAATAGCTATCCTAGCTCCACGGCACTTCATTGATAGAAATCTTCATCGCTATCGCATCTTCGTCATCTTCGTTGCCCGTAGCCACTACATACATAAAAATCACACATTTTTATATTCGCTGAGGTCTTTAAAATAAAAATCACATTTTTATTTATTCACTTTCAATTTAAAAATCATATTTTTATAAACACTTCATATATTTAAAAATCGAATTTTTATCCCGTTATTCAATATATAAAAATCGAGTTTTTACTACTATGTTATATAGATAAAAAATTATATTTTTATCACGTTATTTTCCATATAAAGATTTCCCTTTTCTAAAATAAAAATTTCACCTTTATGAAAATATAGACTTCGCCTTTATAAAAATATAGACTTCGCCTTTTCAAATTTAAAGATTTCATCTTTATAAAAATCTCATTTTTATTTTTCTACACATATAAAGATGATATTTTTAATATCCCTAAAATGTAAAAATTATATTTCTAATTCTCTACATAAGCAAAAATCATATTTTTACATCATCTATATAGTAAAGACTATATTTTTAATTCTTTAAAAATATAAAAATCATATTTTTAATACTTTAAAAATATAAAAATCATATTTTTACTTCCACTATATAAAAGATTACATTTTTATAACTTAAATAAATAAAAAAACAGTTTTTAAGGTAAATAAAAATCAGTTTTTAAATTCATTATAATCAGTTTTAAAATTCCATTTATATAAAATAAAAATAAAAAATAAAACAAATAAATTTAAAAAACGACTTACAGGGGGGGTTTGGGCGTTCGCTAGCGTCGGAGGTCGGAGGTGGTCGGAGCGGTGAGGGGAGGTGCGGCAGTGGTCCAGGCGGCGGAAGGGTTCGCGGTGGGTTAGGGTAAAAGGGGCGTCGGGTTTTTGGGTAGAGGGGGGCTCGGTTGCGTCAGGGGAGGGGAAGAAGGAAGGAGGAAGAAGAGGAGGGGGTGCGCCGCCTCTGGCGCGGCGGTGGCCCATCGGGGGGGGGGGGGGGCGATGCGGCGTTAATCGCCTGAGCGATTTGGTTTTTGTTTTTGTTTTTTTGTTTTTTTGTTTTTTCCATTCGATTAAAAATATGAGGGGGGGGCCAGATGAGTTATAGAGGGAAGGGTTTATTATTAATTTTTTTTTTATTTTAATTATTTTATTTGCAAATAGTTGACTTTTACATACGACCTCGAAACGAGGCCCACCGCCTGTCGTCCATAGCGTATTACCCCCATTCTGAACACAATGGGATATATCGCAAGCTGATATGATCGTTTGAATCAGTTTCCTTTAAATTTACATTTAAATCGCTATATTGAATTTTAAACGTACATTTCAAATTACCGGGGTCACATACTAACTAGAAAAATTCCAGAAAAATATTTTCTAGCTTCGTATGGACGATACGGTCCTAACAAAACTAGTTTCGTCGAATTCTGAGACCGTTGGAAAAATGGCCAACTTCCAGTCGATTAAAATCAACTGAAATGGTCAAAACACGTTTTCCTTTGCCACGCTCACATATTGATTCGAAAAATTATGAAATTTTGAATCTAGCAATAATTCAACATCACGGACCCAACAAAACTGGTTTCGTCGAAATCCGAGGTCATTTGCAAAATGTCCATTTTTAAGGGCCTGAATTCCATAGCGACTATTCAGAATTTTCAACTGGACATATCTTTTGATTCCCGCTATGAGATCTTGACTTTTCGGATTCGTTGGAAAGATATAATCAATTTGATCCTATTATTTCTGGTTTCACTAAAATCCGGATTGTTTTGCACCCGGTACATTCAATTGAAGTTTGAAATCGAATTATCGAACTACCGCGCCATTTTCAATTCCTTTTATAATTATATATAAATATTTATATTCTAACGACGACGCGTATAATATATACGTTCGAATTATATTCAAAATAAATTTCTCGTCGATATTATTTAAAATAATTCATTTTAAATAATCAAAATTCGCTAAAATTGCCAAAATAAAATTTTTAAACTGGCCCAGATTTTCCGGGTTATTACAATCTCCCCACTTAAAACTTTTCGTCCCCGAAAAGGAACAAAGTCGGTAGTGGTTTGATTAATCAACTCTACGCTCGATCTGGCTTCCATTCTCCAACTCTTTAGTTTCTGAGAATTTTCAAATTTTCAAAAATTTGGCTAACACCCTAAATTTTCGAAAAATTTCGCCATAACCTCCCCTGCACCGGGAGCATCGGGGAATTTCAAATAGCTTCCCCGGTCCTTCAGATCTCAAAAAGAAAAAGAAAAAGCCAAGCGGCTAGCCAATAGGCTCACAAAATCATCATCACCCAAACAAAACAGTAAATTATGTAATAAACATGTACCTATTTGTCGGGCAAACAAATTTTATTCTCTGCTCTAGCCTCCTTGCTATGACCTGTTCAATATAAGTATATGTATATACAAGCAATTGCGACCAATTTTCAATATAATTCATATTTGATGCTATTAGGCATAAATGGTTAAAAATTAGCAAACAAATAGACAAACAACACAAACATCAATCAATTAGTGAATTAAAGTTTCAAATTCATAAATTTGATATATATACAGAAAATCATGTTTTTGATGCTAATTCACAACAATGTATTCTAACTATATATGTTTTGGTTCTCACACCAGTCTAATGGAAATATATAGGTATCACACCTTCGAAACACGAAACTAATTACTAATGATGACGCGTCAATCATCAGAATCAGGTCCGGGCGACTAGAGTATGATTCTATATCTATCCAGTATATTAAAACTTCGAATATACGTTCATGACGCGTATATACAAAACCTTTATATACTCGATTGTCCATATTCAAAATAAATAAATAATCAAATACGTATAAAACGATTTAAATTTTCCAAACAAAATTTTTTCATTTGAAAAGTATACTCTTCACACTCGTTCTAGGATACTACTGATCCTATCTCTAACGAGTAATTCTAATTGGATATTGCTAATCCAATATCTGATGAATTCTTTCGTATGGTTCTAATGTGTCTTGTTCTCGAGCTCTGTAAACCAAAGCTCTGATACAACTGTAAGAACCCGTAACTTCCCCGTGAAGGAAAGCACGAATACTTTGAGAACAACACACAAAAGGACGCATACAGAAGAACATTTCATTGTTATTACAACAATTCCATCAGATACAAGAATATACAGAGTATAAATGAATAAATTACATTCAATAAATATCAGAGATTTAAATTACATTTAAATAGCAGCGGAAAATAATACAAAATCACAACTAGAAGTGATACACGGATACATAGCTTTCCGAGCATCGTTCCAGCTGTAAATCAGGACCCTGTGAATATAAATCTGCAAAACCAAAACTACTAGCTGCCCGTGCGAAAAATAGGGGCACCCAGAGTTTAGGTTAAAACAATAAACTCCAGGTCAGTCATGTGACTGGTGTGAGAACTAAAACAGTTATTAATATTGGTTTTAAAGTTCGGTAAATCAAGGGACCACGCCGTATGACACGGAACGGGTTTCCTCCCAAGAATACTAGTGCATAAATCAAACAGCGCAATGCTAAATAAAGAAAAATGAAGCTGTTATAAGACCCAGGTCCCATCACACAATGCAACGCAAGCCGGAGGATAGGGTTTTTACCTTATAACAGCCAAAGCATGCTTGATACGTTTAAAACACATTATTTGATACTATTATAGGTGTATAATGTCAAAACAATTTCAATCATAAATATCAATCATAGGCAGCATGAATGACCCATACCACTATGTCGCCATACTAGGTTCTACAAATAAAACCGCACTATCACGTATTGGAAATTGGATTTCCGTCATGAGCCGAGGCAAGGGGCAAGCTCCTCTCCGCGTTCGAGACACTCTAGCAAATGTCCCAGGACCCCACTATGATCCTTGGATCTTCAGGGCCGGTCCGCTCTTACTTTTGAGGATTAGTTATTCCTGAACACACGTTTCCCGGTCCTTACAGACCTATATCCGAGGCGCCTCGTATCCAACCACCACACAGGTGAAAAGTATATAAATGTCAGGGCTGGTAGGTCACTGACACCACCCTAGCTAGAAAGAAACGTCGTGCTCTCCCTGCAGTCACTATCCCGTTTTTGACTCATACCGAGGTGTGAGGCTCGCGAATTCACGTTATACACAAAGCTACGCCACACAGGCCGTGCTTTGATCATCAACCACAAGACTTTGCTTTTCAACAGAAGCCTTGATCAATTGCCACTTACGCATGCCACATTGGCAATTCACTCCATGCGACTGATGTCCATCGATATACAACCTCTGAGCTCGTACGTCTCAGAGAAGGGCGTTTAAGCAAGAGAATAAATTCTCCGCCGCCAAACAGATGTATATTTAATAGAGATCAATCAACACAGAATAAAATCCAATGTCAGACACACAATCCATTTACAAGTTCGTTCTGGGTCTGAACGAAACCGGAGGCACTTTCCTCGCATATCCATCCATCTCCAAGTACGTCTGGAAGATCACCAACTGATTCCCTCATCCTGGGTGTACAGCCCAATCAAGATCATCAGTAATCACCCAAACGATGTGAAGACTTCCGGTCTTCAACCACCTTCTTCATCTTCGACATCTCGTCGAATCGGTTATTCATAATGGGTATAAACCCGGCCTTTCTGAATAACCCACGTATATAATAAACGAATGTTACACAAACACAACAAACGCCTCATTCCAATTCAGAATATTCTTTTATTCACAAAATCACATTCTTAGGGAAAGGTTCCCATTAATTTTATCCAAGATAAATTCTTCTAAATTTATTCTTTAATCCTCCTTTGGATATCATTTCAAACCATTTTACGGTTTTCCAAACTAGTCGGGATTAGCGAACCACACCGAAGTAATTATTTATTTTATTTCCCAATCCCAACCTATATATCCCATGGAGCAAAACTGGTGATACTCCATTCCTAACACCACGGTGTTATCGGTAAAATTAATTACCATTTCACGTTCAAATCTAATTAAAGATTTAACTATCGCTTTGGAGCAAAACTGGTGGTACTCCACTCTCGATCACTTTTCAGATTTGATGATTTAAATTATCAATTCACTTTTCAATCTAATTAAAGATTCATTAAAACTCCACTTAGCTTTAATCTCTTCAAAAATCAATATCCTGTCTTTAACTGGGTTAAAGAACCAATGTCATCTAAAACACCATTCACGATAAACCCAAATCACATTTGATATTAAATACAAGGCTCTGAATAGAAAATATATCGGCTTATATTCACTATCACATTCTGAAACCAACAAATATCGTATTGGAAAAAACGATATAAAATATATCTTTCAAATCCCCATAACAATATTTGTATAGTCACGAAATCCAACATCGAAATATCCCGAAGATAAGTTCGATTCAACTCCAGTCCAATCCACGTATTGGGAATATTGATTATTTCAAAATCACTTTCCAATTCAATTTATTTATTTAAAAATAAATTGATTTTAATTCTAGTTCAAAACTAGTTCTTTTCGATAAAAATCTATTTTTATCCTTTCAAATGTGAAATTCTTCAGCCCAATTTTTCCCAAATCATTTCTTATGATTTTACACAAATTATTAATATTTTTAATAATTTTATCAAGGCCCGTACAGTCGATTTCCATCAACGGCCATCGAACTGCACTTACAGCGACCTTTTCTGAAATTGATTTGGACATAATTCCAAATCCAACCGTTAGATTTCAAATTTCTAATATTCAATGGAAAGCTCTTTTCGATACGAACCCAACGGTTCCGGTTTTAGGAGAATCCGACGGTCGGATCTCCCGCAATGTCCGTTTGAAATAAATGGTCGAAATTCACGAACTGCCGCGGCGCGGCGCGTTCTATTCAGGCCATTATATATATAATATATATATATTATATATATTTCGTCGATTTCCTTTTAAAACGAATTTTATAAATCGTTTTAACTTCGTTTCAAAACCATTTCAACACTATTTTCATTCAAAGCCAAAATTGAATTCTTCTTTATAAATTCGTTTTAAAATTCATTTCTATTCAATTCAAATTTTAATTCAATTTGAATTCATTTCAATTCACTTTCAATTCAATTTGAATTCGTTTTCAATTCAATTCGAAATCGTTTTCAATTCAATTCATTTCGAAATCGTTTTCAATTCAATTCATTTCGAAATCGTTTTCAATTCAATTCATTTCGAAATCGTTTTCAATTCAATTCATTTCGAAATCGTTTTCAATTCAATTCATTTCGAAATCGTTTTCAATTCAATTCATTTCGAAATCGTTTTCAATTCAATTCATTTCGAAATCTCGTTTTCAATTCAATTCATTTCGAAATCTCAATTTCAATTCAATTCATTTCGAAATCTCAATTTCAATTCAATTCATTTCGAAATCGTTTTCAATTCAATTCATTTCGAAATCTCAATTTCAAAATATTTAATTTCGATCACTTTTCAATATTCATTATACAACGAATAAAATCGATATAAATATCGTTCACGTTAAAATGGCGCAAAACTAATCAACACGGCTTTATATTTTTCACAACTTCTTTATTTTATTCAACAAATGAATATTTATCCCATTCAACACATGAATCTATATTGCTTTCAACACACAAATAATCTCAACACATGAGTACTATCAACACATCATTATTGTTGTTATGTAAAATATTTTATAAAACTATGGTATCTAATCGTTTGATTTTCAATTAGATTTCTACTGGGAAGTAGTTCTAATTTTAAATATGATAAAGATGTAAATTTTATTATATAAAATATTTCACTCAACCCATGAACATCGTCAACACATGACTATTTTTATATTCAACACATGAATTTTCTTTTATAATATTCCTTATTTCCCCAATTGGAATGAGGCCCAATCAATCACCATATAATGTTAATTATATGGATTCCATACAACACATGTATATAATAGCATTGAAAAATAATCAACCATCAACCAAAGTGCACCACACTGTATAAGCATCAAATATAGATATCTAACGCTTATAACAGCCTGTCAATCAATCGATCGACATACTTAATCAATCAGGATGAGTGAACTTCAAATTTCATCCCGACACCCGTGTGGGGTTTCAAACAATCAAACACAGATTTTATTTGTGCAGTTGGGCGATGTGTAAAATTTATCAACCCAATCAATATCAGTCAAATCAGTGTATATAAACAAATCGGCCGATTTGTTTATAATTATTTATTTATTCACTTTCACGTTAAAAACTATATTTTTAACGTTAAAATATTTTATTTCAACACTTGAATTTCTATTCAGTTCATTTACACAATAAAAATGATATTTTTATTTTTCTAACATATTTTAGAAAATTTCGGCGGCATAACGACACGATACTAGAAACGGGACAAGGCCTAGCCTTATCCCCGGTCTAGTGAAGGCCCACGCCATTCACACATCAATCAAATTCACCGAACAACCAAATTCAAATCAAATCATATAACTAAGCTATGCAACCAAACAAACAAGTCCATGGTCTGTGGACGATTGTGTCGGGTGCTACTAAGCACCGTCTGCATCCTAGTATATATATATATATATAAATAGAAATGAAATTGAAAGGTGAGAAATTCTCACAAATAGCTATCCTAGCTCCACGGCACTTCATTGATAGAAATCTTCATCGCTATCGCATCTTCGTCATCTTCGTTGCCCGTAGCCACTACATACATAAAAATCACACATTTTTATATTCGCTGAGGTCTTTAAAATAAAAATCACATTTTTATTTATTCACTTTCAATTTAAAAATCATATTTTTATAAACACTTCATATATTTAAAAATCGAATTTTTATCCCGTTATTCAATATATAAAAATCGAGTTTTTACTACTATGTTATATAGATAAAAAATTATATTTTTATCACGTTATTTTCCATATAAAGATTTCCCTTTTCTAAAATAAAAATTTCACCTTTATGAAAATATAGACTTCGCCTTTATAAAAATATAGACTTCGCCTTTTCAAATTTAAAGACTTCATCTTTATAAAAATCTCATTTTTATTTTTCTACACATATAAAGATGATATTTTTAATATCCCTAAAATGTAAAAATTATATTTCTAATTCTCTACATAAGCAAAAATCATATTTTTACATCATCTATATAGTAAAGACTATATTTTTAATTCTTTAAAAATATAAAAATCATATTTTTAATACTTTAAAAATATAAAAATCATATTTTTACTTCCACTATATAAAAGATTACATTTTTATAACTTAAATAAATAAAAAAACAGTTTTTAAGGTAAATAAAAATCAGTTTTTAAATTCATTATAATCAGTTTTAAAATTCCATTTATATAAAATAAAAATAAAAAATAAAACAAATAAATTAAAAAAACGACTTACAGGGGGGGGGGGGTTTGGGCGTTCGCTAGCGTCGGAGGTCGGAGGTGGTCGGAGCGGTGAGGGGAGGTGCGGCAGTGGTCCAGGCGGCGGAAGGGTTCGCGGTGGGTTAGGGTAAAAGGGGCGTCGGGTTTTTGGGTAGAGGGGGGCTCGGTTGCGTCAGGGGAGGGGAAGAAGGAAGGAGGAAGAAGAGGAGGGGGTGCGCCGCCTCTGGCGCGGCGGTGGCCCATCGGGGGGGGGGGGCGATGCGGCGTTAATCGCCTGAGCGATTTGGTTTTTGTTTTTCTTTTTTTTTCTTTTTTCCATTCGATTAAAAATATGAGGGGGGGCCAGATGAGTTATAGAGGGAAGGGTTTATTTTTTTTTTTATTTTTTTTTAATTATTTTATTTGCAAATAGTTGACTTTTACATACGACCTCGAAACGAGGCCCACCGCCTGTCGTCCATAGCGTATTACCCCCATTCCGAACACAATGGGATATATATCGCAAGCTGATATGATCGTTTGAATCAGTTTCCTTTAAATTTACATTTAAATCGCTATATTGAATTTTAAACGTACATTTCAAATTACCGGGGTCACATACTAACTAGAAAAATTCCAGAAAAATATTTTCTAGCTTCGTATGGACGATATGGTCCTAACAAAACTAGTTTCGTCGAATTCTGAGACCGTTGGAAAAATGGCCAACTTCCAGTCGATTAAAATCAACTGAAATGGTCAAAACACGTTTTCCTTTGCCACGCTCACATATTGATTCGAAAAATTATGAAATTTTGAATCTAGCAATAATTCAACATCACGGACCCAACAAAACTGGTTTCGTCGAAATCCGAGGTCATTTGCAAAATGTCCATTTTTAAGGGCCTGAATTCCATAGCGACTATTCAGAATTTTCAACTGGACATATCTTTTGATTCCCGCTATGAGATCTTGACTTTTCGGATTCGTTGGAAAGATATAATCAATTAGATCCTATTATTTCTGGTTTCACTAAAATCCGGATTGTTTTGCACCCGGTACATTCAATTGAAGTTTGAAATCGAATTATCGAACTACCGCGCCATTTTCAATTCCTTTTATAATTATATATAAATATTTATATTCTAACGACGACGCGTATAATATATACGTTCGAATTATATTCAAAATAAATTTCTCGTCGATATTATTTAAAATAATTCATTTTAAATAATCAAAATTCGCTAAAATTGCCAAAATAAAAATTTTAAACTGGCCCAAATTTTCCGGGTTATTACACGTACGTGGTGATCGAAGGGTTTGCGAGGTATTTAGTGCCTCCGGTTTCGTTCAAACCCAGAACGGACTTGTAAATGGACTGTGTGTCTGACATTGGAGTTTATTCTGTGTTGATTGATTTCTGTTAAATATACATCTGTTTGGCGGCGGAGAATTTATTCTTTTGCTTAACGCCCTTCTCTGAGACGCACGAGCTCAGAGGTTGTATATCGACGGACATCAGTCGCATGGCATGAATTGCCTGTGTGGCATGCTAAGATGCAGTGATCAGGGCTTCTGTTGAAAAGCAAAGTCTTGTGGAGATGATCAAAGCACCGCCTGTGTGGCGTAGCTTTGTGTATAACGTGAATTCGCGAGCCTCACACCCCGGTATGAACCTAAAACGGGAGAAGGACCTCAGGGAGGGCATGCGTTTCTTTCTAGCTAGGGTGGTGTCAGTGACCTACCAGCCCTGACATTTATATACTTTTCACCTATGTGGTTGTTGCTGTTGCGAGGCGCCTCGGTTTGATCGGACGATCCGGGTCCGATGGAGTCATTCGTTGGCTCGTTTACGCCCCAAAGGGCGGGGAAACGTATTGTTCAGGCATAATAATCCACATCGTTGGACCGGCCCTGACGATCTAAAGGCTTGTCTGCGCGCTTGCCTGTGGCTCGGGCTAGAGAGTCACGAATTCGGTAAGGACTATCTTTTGCCTTGGTTCATGACGGGAATCCAATTTCCAAATACGACATCGTGCGGTTTTGATTGTATATATATATGGCGACATGATATATGGTACCCATGCCGTCTATGATTGATAGTTATGATTTGAAATTGTTTTCAAAACATATAGACACTAACAATAATATCAAATGCCTTTGTTTTGTTCGTATCAAGCATATTTTGACCGTTATAAGGTAAAACTCTATCCTTCGGTTTGCGTTGCATTGTGTGATGGGAACTGAGTCTTATAACGGTTTCATTTTTATAAAAAGCATAGCGATGTTTAAAAGAAAGATTTGTTCTAAAGCACTGGCAATCCAATGGAGTAAACCCGTTCCACGAAAGTGGCGTGGTCCTGTGATTAGCCATATTATATATGTGTTGAGTGGATCTCTCATACCAGTCCCATGACTGACTCGTAGTTTGTTTCACTCTCAAACTCGGGTGCCCCCTTTTTCTACACGGGCAGCCTTGTATTCAGGTTTAGCTGGTTCTTTCTGGATAGCTGGAGCTGAAGATGGATTCTATCATTTATTTCTTTTTATGCTGTTCAGCTCCTATTGTACATATTTTGTTTATTTCCGCTGTAGACATTTATGTATAGCTGAACTGTATTTGTACTAAGTAAGATCCTGTATACTGTGTAACTCTGATGATTACTTTTATCCAGTATATTCTATTGTTCATTATCTGGTGTATTTATTTAATTTTGTTCTGCTATTATCTGTTTCTGTGTTATATTCCAAAGATAACCCTTGTTTCCGTCTGAACGGGATTTCGGGTCGTCTCAGAATTCAAGCTGTTTTGAACTCTGAATATTTCTGAAACTTCGGAGGGTCATATCTCCTTCGTACGGACTCCGATTCTTGCAAATTCGGACTCGTTTCCAAGCAAAATTCCAAGGCGAACGCAATGGCGCAACCCTTTCCCTTGATTCTTATTTTAAAAATTAATTATCCTCTTATTTGTAACTTATACGTTCATAGAAAATACGGGGTGTTACAGTCCCACCCCTCGGCGAACCCCCGCCTCTCCTTTCTCTTTCACGTGGCGCCGCCCGATCGTCAAAGCAATGCACGAATTTCGAGATAAATCGAAACCTAGTTTCGAACAGGTATACGGTTTATATAATTTAAACTGTTTATAGCACTTTTAAGCATTGCAAATTCGTGTTTATTATAAAGTTCATATCTTGTTCATACGATAATGAAATTCGATGAAATAGGATACACCAGGACCATGGCATCGCACACGACATTTCAGAACTGAACGGGAGCTCCCTACAATTCTTGGCGAAGCCGAAAGCAAAGGGAGATTTAAGAATCCAAATTAATGAAATAAAATTATTTTAGGATGCAGATGGTGTTTAGAAACTGCCGACACCTGTTGTCCATAGACCATGGACGAATTGATTGATTTGTGGTATGTGATTGGTTGAATTTTGGTGTTTGTTTGTGGTTGAAAAATGAAATTGATTGATTTTGTAGCATTAGACTACCTAGAAAAATGTATTAGGAAATTAAACCCCTTGTAAACACCGCGAGGCCTAAGGTAGTGCGAGGAGCCGTACATCGGGACGGTGCCGGTTTTAATTACCCTGACGATATGTAGCCAAAATTTTCTGAAATATTCATGTGTTATAAAATACTCGTGTATGAAGTGTAAATTGTTTGAATATTAAAAATTCACAATTTTTTGTGAATGTATAAATTATAAAAATGATCATCGTCTGAAAATAGAAATATGTTAACAATAAAAATCACATTTTTATTGTGTAAGAAAAATCTTCACGCTTGAAAGGAAAATGTGTAAGCAATAAAAAAAATCACATTTTTATTTATACATTATGTAAAATATTCATTATGAAATAAAAATAATTTGAACAATAAAAAGTACATATTCATATAAAGTATGAAAATGATCACATTTTTAAATTAAAAACATGTTTATATTAAAAATCTCATTTTTAATGTAAAGAAAGAAAATATAAAAATGTTCATGTTTTAAAAATGAAAACATGTTTACATTAAAAATCTTATTTTAAATGTAATAAGAGAAAATATGACAAATTTACATTGTATAAAATAAAACACGTTAAAAATAAAAATCCCACTTTTTTTATGTAATGAATGGATATATGAAATTGTTCGTGATTTAAAACATTAAAAATCCCATTTTTAATGTAAATGTGGATAATATGAAAATGTTCAAGTTTTAAAAAGGAAAACAAATTAACATTAAAAAATCACATTTTAATGTAATGTCAGAAAATAGAAAATGTACATGTTTTAAAAATAGAAACATGGTCACATTAAAGATCTGAAACGACCAGAAATTCGCATTACAGGAAATCATGGATTGAGTTGAGGACAACACACATCGGAACGCAAAAAGAAGAACTTTTCATTGAATATTACAACAATTCCATCAGAATACAAGAATATTACAAAGTATGAATAAATATTACACAACAGAAAAATATCAGAGACTACAATACATTACATAGCAGCGGAAAAATAATAAAATACACAACTGAAAGAGATATACGGATACAGAGCTTTCCGGTTATTGTTCCAGCTGTAAACCAGGTTCCTGTGAATATAAATCTGCAAAACCAAAACTACTAGTTGCCCGTGTCAAAATAAAGGAACCCAGAGTTTAGGTTAAAACAATAAACTTCAGGTCAGTCATGGTACCGGTGTGAGAACTAAAACAGTTATTTAAAGCTTTACATTAAATCAGATATATCAAGGGACCACGCCGTATAACACGGAACGGGTTTCCTCCCAAGAATACCAGTGCATATAACAAAACAGCGCAATGCTTTTTGGTAAAATGAAGCTATTATAAGACCCAGGTCCTATCACACAATACAACGCAAGCCGGTGGATCGGGTTTTCCCTTATAATAGCCAAACATGCTTGGTACGTTTAAAACAAATCATTTGATACTATTATAAGTGCATAGTGCATAAAACAACTTCAAATCATAAGTATCAATCATAGACGGCATGGGTACCATATATCATGTCGCCAATACTAGGCTCTACAATCAAAACCGCAAAGTCACGTATTGGAAGTTGGATTTCCATCTGCGAACCAATGCAATAGATAGTCCTCACCGATTCGAGATTGTCTAGCCCGAGCCTATGGATCAGAGCTCGAGTGACCCTTGGATCGTCAGGGCTGGTCTACCGATGTGGATTAAAATGCCTGAAAACTGCGTTTCCCTGCCCTTTGGGGCGGAAATGAGCCAAATGACTCCATTGGCTCCACACAGTCACCGATATATCCAAGGCGCCTCGCAACTGCAACAACCACACAGGTGAAAATAATATAAATGTCAGGGCTGGTAGGTCACTAACACCACCCTAGCTAGAAGGAAACGCATGCCCTCCCTGATGTCCTCTCCCGTTTCTGGTTCACAACCGGGGAGTGAGGCTCGCGAATCAACGTTATAACAAAGCTATGCCACACAGGCCGCTTTGATCATCAACCATAAGACTTTGCTTTTCAATAGAAGCCTTGATCAATTGTCACTTAGGCATGCCACACAGGCAATTCACTCCATGCGATTGATATCCATCAATATATAACCCCTGAGCTCGTATGTCTCAGAGAAGGGCGTTAAGCAAGAGAATAAATTCCCCGCTGCCAAACAGATATACATTTAATAGAAATCAATCACACAAAATAAAATCCAATGTCAGACACAGTCCATTTACAAGTTCGTTCTAGGTCTAAACGAAACCGGAGGCACCTTGTACCTCGCATATCCATCGATCTCCAAGTACATCTAGACGATCACCAACTGATTCCCTTCTCTTGGGTGTACAACCCAATCAAGATCATCAGTAATCACCCAAACGATGTGAAGACCTCCAGTCTTCGACCACCGTCTTCATCCTTGACACTACGTCGAATCAGTTATTCAGAATGGGATAAACCCGGTCTTTTTGAAAAACTCGCGTATATAATAAACAAGTGTTACACAAACACAACATACATCTAATTCCACTTCAGAATATTATTTTATTCAAATATTCTTACACTTTGGGAAAGGTCCCCATTAATTTTATCAAAGATAAATTCTTTAAATTTATTCTTTAATCTTCTTTTGAATATTAATTCAAACTAGTCGGGATTAGCGAACCACATCGAAGAAATCATTTATTTTATTTTCCAATCCCAACCTATTCATCCCATGAAGTAAAACTGGTAATACTTCATATCTAACACCACGGTGTTATCGGTAAATTCAATTACCATTTCACAGTCAAATCTAACTAAAGATTTAACTATCGCCTGGAGCAAAACTGGTGATGTTCCATTCTCGATCATTTCAATCTAATTAAAGATTCATTAAAACTCCACTTGGTTTTAATCTTCCCAATAATCACTATCAATTATTATTTAACTTGGGAAATCATATCCTGTTTTTAACTGGGTTAAAGAACCAATGTAATTTAAAACACGGGTCACTATAAATCCAAAATCACATTCCACTCCAATTCAATTATTGAAACTTCTGGTTACTTTTAAAACCCTTTCAAATCCAATTTGTTTATTTAAAAATAAATAAACTATTATTCTAGTTCAAAACTAGTTCATTTCGATAAAAATCTATTTTTATCTTTTCAAATTTGGATTTTTTCATCTAAATTCTTCACAAATCATTTCTTATGATTTTACACAAATTATTACTATTTTTAACAATTTTATCAAGGCCCGTATAGTCGAATTCCATCAAATCCATCGAACTGCACTTACAGCGACCTTTTCCAAATTTGATTTCGACATAATTCCAAATCCAACCATTAGATTTTGTAACAACCCAGCCGATTTTCGACCCCGAAAATCGACATAAAACCACCATGTCGACTAATCAAGCATCAAAATCACTGGATTGTCATAAGAAAGAAATTAGAGGGTGAGAATAGAAATGAAGAAATATTAGAATAGAATAAAGGAGAAGAAACACCACATCAGAATCTCATAGCAGAACAGGGAAATATAATATCAAATGCCTTTATACAGAAGAATTTGTACATACATACCAATCATCAGAGCACAACATATATCAGTCACAGCGGAAAAATAACTTTATATATAACTAGTGGTGAAGCCACCTGCTTCTAGCTCCTGAAACTCCAAGCAAACCTAACCTGGAACATACTCGGTCTGACCCGAGCACATTTGATTTAAAACAAAATACACCGGGTCAGTCTGGAATACATTCAGTGATAAATTCACAGAACACACACTTGTTTAACTTGTTAAACTTTGCAAAAATCCTTTCGAAATAAAAGGATAATAGTAAGACCAGTCCACACATAAACACGGACGGTTTTTACCTTACTATAACCCAAACCATTTTTGAAATCATACTTTGATCTGATATTATCATAATGTCTAAATACAAGTAACTAACAATCTAGAGGAACGCTTGCATCTCACGCTCCCCATATATAGTATACAATCGAAAATCGTGGGCACTTATTGGATATTGGATTCCAACTTGACAAGGTATAGGACCACCTTCCGAACGTGTATCTCTAGAGGCGAATACACTGGGTTCAACAAGAACTTTCTTGCAACCCGGCCCTCACATGACCGACCACTCATTTCGCTTGAGTGTATCAAACGTATATCACCGACGGTTGGGATCAGCAACCGCCTGCCAGAAAAGGGATAGCATCGAATATAGATTAAAGAAGCAAATGGAATTTCTCTAGATAGGCGATCATACATCCTAATGGGAGCGACCCACATAGCCATGATGCCTGCCCGATTTTTGTCATTTCCGGTTGATGAGGCTTGAGGCTAGAATTTACTTTAAACATCTGACCATCATTCACTTTGAATGCCACATCGTCAGATCCGCCAGATCATACTTGAGTGACGTCCACAAAAATACTCTAGTTTATTTGGCTAGAGAATAACCATTTCTCCGCCATAAACTATGGTAGGTTTGGAGAAATCAACGCGTGCAATTCCTTTGGAAATACTCTGTCAGACATCCGTCCATACAAGTCATCCAGGAACAGGATGAACCGAAGGTACTCTCCTACCGCATCTCATATAGGAATCACCCCATGGATCAGTAGGGAGAAGTCCTTGCAACCCGTGGATTTAAACCACGACAGAATCAAAAATCAAAATAACTCTGGTTGCAAGCCAGAAAGATTTGACAAGTAGTTCTTCCGCTTACGAATATCCATGGTCTTCGATTGCTCCTTCTTCAATTACCATCTTCACATATTGTTGGTCAGAATGGTATTCGAATATAATTCGATCCCGGACTTTCCATACCAACAAGCGTATTGGTCTGGTTTGATAGTCGGCGATTTAACTATCAAATAACAAATGTGTGAATATAATGAGTTTGCTGATTCAACACTAGACACAGCTCGACCTCTTTTTAAAATATATTTAACCAAATTCCCTTTTTACTAACTTTGACTGATTTACTTTGATTGATTAACTCTAACTTGACTAACCCGACTTATTTAACTCGACTGGACTAACCAGACTTGATTACTCTTATCGATTAACTAATACTTGACTTAACTCCATTCGCTTGACTCTAGATCGCAGCGATCACAATGGTTACGCCTGATTTCCTCAGGAAACATTCGACTACCGCAGGCTATTTGCAGCCCTGCGAATTACGCTACCAGTTGTACGCAATGGAAACTCTTTCTGAGTAACTACGTTTGACTAACTCTAACTATGTTCGATCAACTCTAATTAAATAACAAATGTTTAGTACAATTAGAAATCACTTATTCTTATTTCCTTGGAACCATTATTGCAATATTATTTAATTTACAAAATCTGGCATTAGAGTTCGATATCCCTCGTATAGGGTAAAACAATTTCAACAACTTCACCCACTGCAAACTAATACTGTTCCTTGATAATAGTGAAGTCAACCAAGTTGGGGTATTTTAGTTACCTCTCAGACCTTGATCAACCTGTTCTTATCTCGGAATAACATCAGTTTGTCACTTAACTATTAATATCTCAATTTTCCCCTTTTGGTTTCAAATCTGGTTTTATAAACCTTTTCTTACTTTGAAATCTTTGTTCGATAATTTCTTTACTCAATCTTAATTTACAGCACACCTCTTAACTTTACAACCCTTACACCATCTAATCACTTTAGTGAATTCCAATTAAAACTCATTGCCTAAATCCTTCTTAATTAAAACAATAATTAACTTCAAATATTTACTATGTAAAAATACAGTTAACTTAGTTATTTATCAAAAATGTGATAATGGTTACTCTTAAAAGCTGATCAAACAATACTTTTCTTTTTAAATTCTTGCTTAATCAATTACTTCTTCTTAGTTTTAGTTAATCGAAGATTAACGAAAATTTAACACTAAACAATTCAGAAATTGTGACAACAAGGAATTTCGGTCGATCCGAATCAGTCGCTAAACCGATCTAGACCGTTCGAAACGCCTGATTGTTTTGAGAACACGACAAAATAGAACGCGGACGGAGGAACATTTCATTGTTAATTACAACAATTCCATTAGATTAAAAGAATATACAGAGTATAAATAAATAAATATTACACAGAAAATATCAGTGATTACAATACATTACATAGCAGCGGAAAATAAGAAAATACACAACTAGAAGAGATATACGGATACAAAGCTTTCCGGATATCATTCCAGCTGTAAACCAGGATCCTTTGAATATAAATCTGAAAAACCAAAACTACTAGCTGCCCGTGTCAAAATAAGGGCACCCAGAGTTTAGGTTAAAACAATAAACTCTAGGTCAGTCATGGGACTGGTGTGAGAACTAAAACAGTTATTTAAAACTTTACTTTAAATCAGATAAATCAAGGGACCACGCCCTATAACACGGAATGGGTTTCCTCCCAAGAATACCAGTGCATATAACAAAACAGCGCAATGCTTTTTGGAAAAATGAAGCTATTATAAGACCGAGGTCCTATCACACAATGCAACGCAAGCCAGCGGATAGGGTTTTCCCTTATAGTAGCCAAACATGCTTCGTACGTTTAAAACAAATCATTTGATACTACTATAAGTGCATAGCATGTAAAAAAACTTGAAATCATAAGTATCAATCATAGACGGCATGGGTACCATATATCATGTCACCATACTAGTTCTACAATTAAAACCGCAAATGTCGTATTGGAAGTTGGGTTATCATTTATGGTATGAACCGAGGCAAAAGATAGTCCTCTACCGATTCGAGACTGTCTAGTCTAAGTCTCAGGATCAGAGCTCGAGTGACCCTTGGATCGTCAGGGCCGGTCCACACGGAGTGGATTAAAATGCCTGAACAGGCGTTTCCCCGCCCTATGGGGCGTAAATGAGCCAACAAATGACTCCATCGGCTTCACATAGTCATCGATAAATCTGAGGCGCCTCGCAAACCAACATCCGCATAAGTCAAACTCGTCAGGGCGTGTAAAACCACTGACGCCACTTCTAACTAGAAGGAAACACATGCCCTCCCTGATGTCCTCTCCCGTTTCTGGTTCATACCGGGTGTGAAACTCGCGAAGTAAACGTTACACAAAGCTATGCCACAAAGGTCGTGCTTTGATCATCAACCACAAGACTTTGCTTTTCAACAGAAGCCTTGATCATTTGCCACTTAGGCATTCCACACAGGCAATTCACTCCCTGCGATGGATATCCATCAATATATAACCCCTGAGCTTGTACGTCTCAGAGAAGGGCGTTAAGCAAGAGAATAAATTCTCCGCCGCCAAACAGATATATATATTTAATAGAAATCAATCACACAGACTAAAATCCAATGTCAGACAAATAGTCCATTTACAAGTTCGTTCTGGGTCTGAACGAAACCGGAGGCAACTAGTACCCCGCATATCCATCGATCTCCAAGTACGTCTGGACAATCACCAACTATTTCCATCTTCTTGGGTGTACATCCCAATCAAGATCATCAGTAATCACCCAAACGACGTGAAGACCTCCGGTCTTCGACCACCGTCTTCATCTTCGACTTATTGTCGTATTAGTTATTCAGAATGGGATAAACCCGGTCTTTCCGAATAACTCGCGTATATTATAAACAAGTGTTACACAGATACAACATACGCCTCATTCCAATTCATCAGTCACTAACCGTAAATTAACAAGAGAATAACTCCCCAAATATTAACCCCGAAGGCCGAAACCAACATCAGATCAATATCCAGAAAACCATTCTGCTTAGGTAACCGACAGTTAGTTTCTAAATTTCACATTCATAGGGAAAGGTTCCCATTAATTTTATCAAAGATAAATCATTTAAATTTATTCTTTAATCTGCTTTTGAATATCAATTCAAACTAGTCGGGATTAGCGAACCTCACCGAAGTAATCATTTGTTTTAATTTCCCTCACCGAAGTAATCTTTAAATTTTTAGTGAATTCAATTACCGCCAAAATAACCACCACGGTGTTATCGGTAAATTCAATTACCATTTCACGTTCAAATCTAATTAAAGATTTAATTATCGCCTGGAGCAAAACTGGTGATACTCCATTCTCGATCTTTTCAATCTAATTAAAGATTCATTAAAACTCCACTTCGTTTTAATCTTCAACTGGGTTAAAGAATCAGTGTCATTTAAAACACGGTTCACAATAAACCTAAAATCACATCACATTTCAATCAGTCCCTAACCATAAATTAGCAAGCGAGCAATTCCCTAAGTATTAACCCTGAAGGCTGAAACCAACATCAGATCAATACCTCTGAAACCATTCAACTTAATTAATCCCCAGTTAGTTTCTGATTTTCTGAACTCCGTTGGGTCTAAGAACAGTATTATTGAAGATACCATTCACGACAACCCAAAAACACATTTCATTAATTATCAGGTTAAAGAACAAGTGTTATATAAAACACTGTTCACGATAAACCCAAAAATCAATACCAATTCAATTCCAATTAAATATTATTTAATTGGTACCTTCATTAAATCCAAATAAAAAGATTTAATATTTTCCTCGGCTGGGCTTAAGAACAGTGTTAATGAAGAAAGCATTCACGACAAACCCAAATCACATTTGATATTAAATACAAGGCTCTGAATAGAAAATATATCGGCTTATATTCAATATCAAATTCTACGACCAACAAATATCGTATTGGAAAAAAGATATATATATATATCTAAATCTTTCAAATTTCCATAACAACATCTGTATAATCACGAAATCCAACGTCGAAATATTCTGAAGACAATTTCGATTCAAATCCATTCCAATTAAAATATTGGAAATTCTGGTTATTTTCAAAACCATTTCAAATCCAATTTATTTATTTAAAAATAAATAGAGTTATAATCCTAGTTCAAAACTAGTTCATTTCGATAAAAATCGATTTTTATCTTTTCAAATATGAAGTTTTTCATCCCGATTCTTTCAAAATCATTTCTTATTATTTTGCACAAATTATCACTATTTTTAATAATTTTATCAAGGCAAGTACAGTCGATTTCCATCTACGGCCATCGAACTGCACTTATAACGACCTTTTCCAAATTTGATTTGGACATAATTCCAAATCCAACCGTTAGATTTCTAATTTCTAATACTCATTAGAAATCTCTTTTCGATACGAACCCAACGGTTCCGGTTTTAGGAGAATCCGACGGTCGGATCTCCCGCAATATCCATTTGAAGTCAATGGTCGAAATTCAAGAACTACCGCAGTGCAGCGCATTCTATTCAGGCCATAAATTCCTTTTCAAATGTAGTATATAATTCGTTTTAAATTCATTTTCAAAACGATTTCAACTTCATTTCTAATTCAAATCAAAATTGAATTTTTCAACATAAATTCATTTTAATTTCATTTCAAATCGATTTCAGTTCAATTTCAATTTAATTCGAATTGGTTTCAATTCAAATCAATTTCGGTTCAAGTTCAATACGTTTTAAATTCAATTCAAAACGACTTCAATTCTATTTCAATCTAATTCGAATTTCAATTCTTTTCAATTTAATTCGAATTTCAATCCATTTCAATTTATTTCGAATTTCAATCCTATTCAATTTAATTCGAATTTCCAATCTATTCAATTTAATTCGAATTTCAAATCTATTCCAATATTCATTGAAAAATGAATAAAATCGATATAAATATTGTTCACGTCAAAATGGCGTCAATCTAATCAACACGGCTTCATATATTTCTATTTTCAAATATTCTATTTCAAATATTTCTATTCCAAATATTTCTATTTCAAATATTTCTATTCAAATATTACTATTCAAAAATTTCTATTTCAAAACTGGAATGAGGCCCAATCAATTACCATATAATGTTAATTATATGGATTTTCTACAACACATGTACACAATAACAATGATGAACAATCAACCATCATCCAAAGTGCATTTTACACTGTATAAGCATCAAATATAAATATTTAACGCTCATGACAGTCTGTCAATCAATCGATCAACATACGACTAATTATTGGGATTAGTGTATGTCATATATCATCCCAATACCCTTTTGGGGTTTCAAACAATCAAACACAGATTTTATTTGTGCAGTTGGGCGATGTGTAAAATTTATCGTCCCAATCAATATCAGTCAAATGTGTGTATATAAACAAATCGTCCGATTTGTTTATTTTTATTTCATTTCATATACACATTAAAAATTCTATTTTTAACTATAAAATATTTTCAACTATATAAATATTTTATTTCATTTCACATCACATCACATAATCAACTATACATCAAAATCAAACAACCAAGCATACAAGCCGTCCATGGTCTGTGGACGACGGGTGTCGGGTGCTACTAAACACCGTCTGCATCCTAGTATATATTTTAAGTAGAAAATTAAAATAAAAGTGAGGAGTTCTCATAGAGGGTTCCACTCCGACGTGTTTTGCTTTCGAACTGCTGAATCTGCTAGAAATTCCTATGTAGTTCTTTTCACGCTGTTCACAATAAAAATTATATTTTTATCACTTCATTCTAATAAATAAAAATCATATTTTTACTTCTTCTTTATATATCTATACAATGCTTATTCTATATAAAAAGTATATTTTTATATTTCTATTTCATATACAAAGATCGAATTTCTATTTCATCGCTATACAAAACACATTTTTATTTCAACATAGATATAATAAAAATCAGATTTTTATTTCGTTACATATATAAAGATCAAATTTTTTACTATCTATATAATATAAAAATCCTATTTTTATTATCGCCACTATATAAAAATCATGTCTTTATATTTTCTATAATTTAAAAATCGAATTTTTATTCCTCCTAAAATATAAAAATTATATTATTATTTTCTACATCATATGAAAAATATATTTTTAACCTTTCTATATTATAAAAATTACATTTTTGTGGTCTTAAAAATCTAATCTTTCCTAGACAAAAATCGTATGTTTTCTAAATAAAAAAAACCCGTATCTTTTCTATTTATAAAAATTATTTCTTTGTTTATAAAGATCCTAACTTTATACATGAAAATCATATTTTCACTCTCCTATATATATAAACTATTTTTTTTTATTTTATTAATCTAAAATTTATAGAACCTAAATAAATAAATAAAATTAAAGGGAGCTTACAGTGTTTTGCAGAGGAGGGGGGGCTGATGCGCTTCAGGAAGAGGACGAGGGCGGTGCGCTTTGTCAGAGATGGTGGCGAAGGCCGTTCTGGTGGTGTCGGCGGTGGACTTCAGGCGGTTAGGGTTTGGATGGTGGCGGGCTGTCAGAAGGGGGACGGGGTTCTCGAGGTCGTGTCTCGAGTTGAAGAGGGGGAGGAAGAACGAGAGAGAGGGAGCTAACCCCATCGCGAGGTGGAGGGAGTGGCCATCCATCACCGGCGGTGGCGTGGCAGGGGCGCGGTGCTGGCAATCGGAGGAGCGACGGGTCTTTCCCCTTTCTTTTTTTTTATTTTTTTATTTTTATTTTGAATACCGTTGACTCAGAGAAGATAAGGGAGAGGGTAGTTAAAGGGGAAATATATATTATATTTATTTAATTTTCTTCACCATAAAGCAACTTTTATTGTTGAACTCGAAATCGAACCCACCGACTGTCGTCCCTAGGGTAATGCCCCCATTCCGAACACAATGGGATATGTTTCGTTAGCCAGTTCGGCTGTTACGATCAATTTTCATTAAATTTAAAATATAAATCAGTATATATTCAATTTGAACGCACATTTCAATTTACCGGGGTCACATACGGACCCGAAAAATTCTAAAAAAATTATTTCTAGCTTCGTATTGTCGATACGGTCCTAACAAAACTAATTTTGTCAAATTTTGAGACCGTTTGAGAAATGGCCATTTTCCAGTCGATTAAAATCAACTAAACTGGTCAAATGCGTTTTCCTTTGTCACGCTCACATATTGATTCGAAAAAATATGAAAATTGGAATCTAGCAATAACTTGACATCACGGACCCAACAAAAGTGGTTTCATCGAAATCCGAGGTCGTTTGCAAAAAGGCTATTTTCAATGGCCTGAATTCCATAGTGACTATTCAGAATTTTCAACAGGACATATCTGTTGATTCCCGCTATAAAATTTCAATTTTCCGGATTCGTTGGAAAGATATTCTCAATTAGATTCGAATATTTTTGGTTTCACTAAAATCCGGTTTATTTTGCACCCGGTACATTCGTTTGAAGTTTGAAATCGAATTATCGAACTACCGCGCCATTTTCAATTCCTTTTATAATTTAAAATAAATATTTATATTCTAACGATGATCTATACAACTATATACGTTTGAATTCTATTCAAAATAAATTTCTCATCGTTAATATTTAAAATAATTCATTTTAAATAATCAAAATTCGCTTAAATTGCCAAAATAAAATTTTTAAATTGGCCCAGGTTTCTGGGTTATTACAGAAATCCCTAATTTATAGTTAATCAATAATTAAATAATTATTTAGCACCACTCGCCAAATTTGACGAACATTCAGAACCCAATTAATCCCATTATCGTCATCAGTTAAAAACAGTTGATTTTGTCGACCTAACATCTCAGTTAACCATTTACTGAATTCTCTTGTCATTTTCCCTTTTAGAATTTATCAAATAACATAATTAGTTTAAAAACCCTATTTAATTGTTTAAAACAATTATTTCACCTTCCCAACCCGGAGGTAAACCTTCGGTTTCCTTTGTTTAAAAACTGGTAAAATTCATTTAAATAATCCCTTTAAACTCGATTAAAAATAGATATTTATAAATTTCCATTTTATTCCTTATATACTTTAAATTTGAACTTAAATTCGGCTATCAAATAATTCTAACTTTAAACTACGTCAATTTCCCGAACAGTCAACTAACGTTAGCCACAACACATTTTTATACATTCACCGTCAATTACCAAATCAACATGGTCAGCTGATTTTTAACACATCACGGGTGAATATTATTCAACCATACAAACAAGTTTTGTTTTCAGTCAGGGTGAGCAACTCGTATATAAGCACAACAAACAAATATACAGTTTTATTTGAGGAATCCGGTCGGATCCCTCCAACCTTTCCTTCTCTGCATCACAGATATCAATCGATAAAAAATATACGAATTAAAAAATTGATGGATTATAAATAACTGCAATCAATCAACAATAGCAACCAATTTGCATCCATCGCATCCAATCAACCAATTTAGACTGTAAACTATAAAATATATTTTACTGTGAATGTACCACATCACAGGATTCCAGAAGATGTGAGAATTAACTCACCAGAGTTTATTCTGGTCGACGGTTGACGTGTTTGTTTCTTTTAATTTGAGACAAACGTCCAAAATTGGCTGAATTTTCAACTGCGTCAGAATAACTCCTAGTCAGTGCCATTGTCTAGGCCTCGTCTCTGCGATCCCAACGGATCATGTTTCACGTAAATCCGACATCATATGTAAAAGTTACACTCGATTTAAGTTTATATTATTTTATCGATAATTAAACTAAACTAATAATTAATTAATTAATTTAAATAAACGTTTTACCCCTTTTTACTTGTCCACGTCAGCATGGATTAACAGTTTCACGCGTTTTCAATGTTTCTTCCATCTGAAACCCGTCGGTTTTCAAACCCAGCGACCTCAACATCATCCAGCCACCACCGGCGCCACTACGGATCACCGGACGCCAGATCGACAACCTCGCCTGAACCACGTCACCTCCCCCTTCCATCGCCAGAGACCCCAGCCCCGATTGTTGCTCCGTCGCTCCAGAAAGCCGGCATAACCGAAAACTATACATCGCCGGAATTCGACCACCACCAGCCATGTCCAGCAACCGCACCACCCCCATTGGTTAGCTCTCGCCACGCCCCACCACTCTCTTCAAACCTTCGACCCCAATAACCACCACGGCCGCCAGAAATGGCCAAAAACCAAGCGCCATTTTCAAAACATACCCAAAAGTGTACACCTCCGTTCATCTCCTCCTCACGACCACCACATACGTTATACGACCTTTGGCCGGTGCCGAATCAAAGCTAAAACTCCCCTCTACAAAAGCCCCAATGTCCCGGCCTCCCAAATCAACCCAATCTCTCGAATTTTGACCAGGAACGAAAAGGGTTTTCAATGGTTTTACCTCGATTCCGACCACCACAGTCGACGAAACTCATCCAACTTTTTACAATAGCTAGACAACACCCCGATCTACCACTTTCGCTTTGGAATCCCCACGAATTCATCACGGATTGGAAAATAAAATTGATTTTTTGATTAAGGACTTTTTTGCAAAATGTTGATGGATATTTTGTTTTGGGCTGAATTTTCTGAGGTGGGAGGGTTTATATAGTGAGGGAATTATATAATTTATGTTGATTTGACGAACGATGTTGACTAACGATTTTTATTTCGTACCTATCGCGTTTTCGAACATTGTTTATTCGCTGCTGCGCTCACATACAAACCCCGTTCGAGACGCGACTGGTCAGCATAGTATATTTTGACGATACGGTCCTAATGAAACTTGTTTCGTCGAATTCCGTGTCCGTATGCTCAAACAGCGTTTGCACACGTCCAAATAGATCGATTTATTTTACATTTTATTTTGCCATGCACATAGAATAACCCCGATTGACGTGACGTCAGAAAATCAAGCAATAATTTTCCGTTACAGTCCCAACAAAATTTGTTTCATCGAAAACAGAGGTCGTTTGAAAAATTACCCTTTTATAACTGGCCAATTCAAATAAAATGACCAAATTTTAAAATACCTCAATATAATAATATTAAAATATTGAAATTGGCTATACACGACCAGAATATCATATACTACCACAATAAAATATTCCGGGTTGAATTCCAAGCCAAATTGATATTTCAAATATTTAAAAACCTTTTATTCTATATAAATACAACGCTATATATATAAAGGAAATTCCATAGCGTTTTTTTCAAAATTTGATTTGAACATAAAATAAAATCTACGTGATGAAAACTGGATTTTTCTCTGCCATTCGAAAGATATCGTCAAGCCGGTCCCAACGTTTCTTGTTTCGAGGAAATCCGACTTATTTTGAATCCGGTACAACCCCTTGAAGTTCAAAACGCCAAAACGCAAACTGTCGCGCCGCTGCAGCTCGTTATTTAATTAAATTATAATTATATATATTTTATTGTCTTTTCAAAGTGAATCGCCACTAACATCCCAACATGGACAAATATTGAACCCATTCAAATTGCCGATCACGTTATACTTCGAATTCTACTTTTCCAAATATTCTGGGGATTAAAAATATTATTTATTATTTATTTAAGTAATATATTCCAAATTAAATCATTAAATTCGATTATTGAAATTCCAACCAATATTTTAAATAAATAAAATATTAAAAATAATCAAATAAACAGGCAGAAAAATACATGTCGTTACATTCCTTACCCCTTAAAATAATTTCGTCCTCGAAATTGCTAAGTTTTAAGAAATGTCGTCAACTATTATCTTTGCAAAAATGTTTCATTTAAAACCCGATTTTATTCATAAACTGACCCAAATTGATTTTAAAACCAATTCATTTCAAATAAAAGAGTTTCCCAAAAAATTTCAAAAATTTTCTAACTCCTTAAATTTTGGAAAAATTTCGGCAGAATCTTCACTGCACGGAGGACCATCTGCAGTGTCGCAGGATCAAGAAATATGCATACATCGACTCTCATGGTCGGAAAAATTCGAAACCAAACTCCAAACCCCAAACCCCAAACAAAACCAAAAATTTCATATTTGCTTAAGCGTACCTTTTGGCGAGCATTATTATGCGATAAGCGGTAAATTATATTTGAGCTAGCTTAATTGTTTCGCAGATCTACTCAAACTGGACTCAATTATCTCCAGAATTTCTCTCTAGTTGGGACTTAAAGCTGAACTGGCATTGCTGCACCTGTTCTCCACTCAAGTAAACTCATTAGTCATCGAATCAATGTCAGTTATGTTCAAAACACCCATGTTATTCACGTGAACCCATTATACACACAATTCAATCCACATGAGATTAATTATTTATAATTACTTCCTTTATTTCTATAATTATCCATTCGGATTTATTTATCTGGATTGGTTTATTCAACTTATTTATTTCATTTTGGTTTCCAACCAATTCGATTCATGTTCAGGTTATATCTGAGCAACCAACCACATAATCCCACATATCACACAATCAACAATAACAAATCCAAACAATTTGCCAATACTATAATATTCTTTACTTTTATTTTATTATAAAATAAATTGGACAAAAATAATTTCAAAAATAATTTTATATCAAAATACAAATACGCGCTCTCATATATACACTTAGACTCAGTCTAGGGTGTTACTAACCCCATCTCTATTGAGTCACACCACAGATCCAAGGTTATCTCTAAACCAATAGCTCTGATACCACTGTAACAACCCAGCAGATTTTCGACCCCGAAAATCGACATAAAACCACCATGTTGACTAATCAAGCATCGAAATCGCTGGATTGTCATGAGAAAGATTTAGAGGGTGAGAATAGAAAGGAAGACATATTAGAATAGAAGAAAGGAGAAGAAACACTACATCAGAATCTCACAGCGGAACTGGGAAATATAATATCAAATGCCTTTATACAAAAGAATTTGTACATACATACCAATTATCAGAGCACAACATATATCAGTCACAGGGAAAAATAACTTTATATATAACTAGTGGTGAAGCTGCCTGCTTCTAGCTGCTGAAACTCCAAGCAAGCCTAACCTGGAACATACTCGGTCTGACCCGAGCACATTTGATTTAAAACAAAATAGACCGGGTCAGTCTGGAATACTTTTAGTGATAAATTCACAGAACACACATTTGTTTAACTTGTTTAACTTTGCAAAAATCCTTTCGAAATAAAAGGATAATAGTAAGACCAGTCCATACGTAAACACGGACGATTTTTGCCTTACTATAACCCAAACCATTTTTGAAATCATACTTTGATCTGATATTATCATAATGTCTAAATACAAGTAACTAACAATCTAGAGGAACGCTTTCATCTCACGCTCCCCATAATAGTATACAATAGAAAATCGCGGGCGCTTATTGGATATTGGATTCCAACTTGACAAGGTATGGGACCACCTTCCGAACGTGTATCTCTAGAGGCGAATACACTCGGTCCAACAAGAACGCCTTGCAACCCGGCCCTCACATGACCGACCACTCATTTCGCTTGAGTGTATCGAATGTATATCACCGACGGTTGTGATCAGCAACCGCCTGCCCGAAAAGGGATAGCATCGAATATAGATTAAAGAAGCAAATGTAATTTCTCTAGATAGGTGATCATACATCCTAATGGGAGCGACCCACATAGCCATGCTGCCTGCCCGATTTTTGTCATTTCCCGGTTGATGAGGCTTGAGGCTAGAATTTACTTTAAACATCTGACCATCATTCACTTTGAATGCCACATCGTCAGATCCGCCAGATCACACTTGATTGACGTCCACAAAAATACTCTAGTTTATTTGGCTAGAGAATAACCATTTCTCCAACATAAACTATTGTATGTTTGGAGAAATCAACGCGTGCAATTCCTTTGGAAATACTCTGTCAGACATCCGTCCATACAAGTCATCCAGGAACAGGATGAACCGAAGGTACTCTCCTACTGCATCTCATATAGGAATCACCCCATGGATCAGTAGCGAGAAGTCCTTGCAACCCATGGATTTCAACCACGATAGAATCACAAATCAAAATAACACTGGTTGCAGGCCAGAGAGATTTGACAAGTAGTTCTTCCGCTTATGAATATCCACGGTCTTCGATTGCTCCTTCTTCAATTACCATCTTCACGTATTATTGGTCGGAATGGTATTCGAATATAATTCGATCCCGGACTATCCATACCAACAAGCGTATTGGTCTGGTTTGATAGTCGGTGATTTAACTATCAAATAACAAATGTGTGAATACAATGAGTTTGCTGATTCAGCACTAGACACAGCTCGACCTCTTTTTAAAATATATTTAACCAAATTCCCTTTTTACAATTTGACTGATTTACTTTGATTGATTAACTCTAACTTGACTAACCCGACTTATTTAACTCGACTGGACTAACTAGACTTGATTACTCTTATCGATTAACTAATACTTGACTTAACTCCATTCGCTTGACTCTAGATCGCAGCGATCACAATGGTTACGCCTGATTTCCTCAGGAAACATCCGAGTGTCGTAGGCTATCTGCAGCCCTGCGAATTACGCTAGCAGCCTTATGCAATGGAAACTCTTTCTGACTAACTACGTTTGACTAACTCTAACTATGTTCGATCAACTCTAATTGAATAACAAATGTTTAGTACAATTAGAAATCACTTATTCTTGTTTCCTTGGAACAATTATTGCAATATTATTTATTTTCCAAAATCTTGCATTAGAGTTCGATATCCCTTGTATAGGGTAAAACAATTTCAACCACTTCACCCACTCCAAACTAATACTGTTCCTTGATAATAGTGAAGTCAACCAAGTTGGTGTATTTTAGTTACCTCTCAGACCTTGATCAACCCGTTCTTATCTCGGAATAACATCAGTTTATCACTTAACTATTAACATCTCAATTTTCCCCTTTTGGTTTCAAATATGGTTTTATAAACCTTTTCTTACTTTGAAATCTTTGTTCGATAATCTCTTTACTCAATCTTAATTTACAGCACACATCTTAACTTTACAACCCTTACACCATCTAATCACTTCTTTGAATTCCAATTAAAACTCATTGCTTAAATCCTTATTAATTAAAACAATAATTAACTTCAAATATTAACTATGTAAAAATATAGTTAACTTGGTTATTTATCAAAAATGTGATAACGGTTACTCTTAAAAGCTGATTAAACTATACTTTTCTTTATAAATTATTACCCAATCAAGTACTTATTATGAGGTTTAATTAATTGAAGATTAACTAAAATTTAACACTAAACAATCCAGAAATCCCTAATTTATAGTTAATCAAAGATTAACTAATTATTTAGCACCACTCCCAAATTTGACGAACATTCAGAACCCAATTAATCCCATTATCGTCATCAGTTTAAAAACAGTTGGTTTTGTCGACCTAACATCTCAGTTAACCATTTATTGAATTCTCTTGTCATTTCCCCTTTTTGAATTTATCAAATAACTTAATTAGTTTAAAAACCCTATTTAATTGTTTAAAACAATTATTTCACCTTCCCAACCCGGAGGTAAATCTTCGGTTTCCTTTGTTTAAAAACTGGTAAAATTCTTTTAAATAATCCCTTTAAACTCGATTAAAAATAGATATTTATAAATTTCCATTTTATTCCTTATATACTATTATTTGAACTTAAATTCGGTTATCAAATAATTCTAAATTTAAACTACGTCAATTTCCCGAACAGTCAACTAACGTTAGCCACAACACATTTTTAGACATTCACCGTCAATTACCAAATCAACATGGTCAGCTGGTTTTTAACACATAACGGGTGAATATTATTCAACCATACAAACCAGTTTTGGTGTCAATCAGGGTAAACAACTCATATATAAGCACAACTGACAAATATACAGTTTTATTTGAGGAATCTGGTCGGATACCTCCAACCTGTCCTTCTTTACATCACAGATATCAGTCGATAAAAATATATGAATTAAATAATTGATGGATTATAAATAACTGCAATCAATCAACAATGGAAACCAATTTGCATCCATCGCATCTAATCAACCAATTTAAAATGTTAACTATAAAATATATTTTACTGTGAATGTACCACATCATAGGATTCCAGAAGGTGTGAGAATTAACTACCAGAGTTTATTCTGGTCGACGGTTGACGTGTTTGTTTCTTTTAATTTGAGAGGAACGTCTTGGCTGAATTTTCAACTGCGTCAGAATAACTCCTAGTCAGTGCAATTGTCTAGGCCTCGTCTCTGCGATCACAACGGATCCTGTTTCACGTAAATCCGATATCGTATGTAAAAGTTACACTCGATTAAAGTTTATATAATTTTATCGATAATTAAACTAAACTATTAATTAATTAATAAATTTAAATAAACATTTTACCCCTTTTTACTTGACCACGTTAGCAGGGATTAATAGTTTCACACGTTTTCAAAGTTTCTTCCATCTGAAACCCATCAGTCTTCAAACCCATCGACCTCAACTTCATCCAGCCATCACCGGTGCCACTGCAAATCATCGGACGCCAGACCGACCACCTCGCCTGAACCACGTCACCTCCCCCTTTCATCGCTAGAGACCCCGATCCCGATTGTCGCTCCGTCGCTCCAAAAAGCCTCCATAACCGAAAACTATACATCGCCGGAATTCGACCACCACCGGCCATGTCCAGCGACAGCACCACCCCCATTGGCTAGCTCTCGCCACGCCCCACAACTCTCTTCAAACCGTCGACCCCAATAACCACCACGGCCGCCAGAAATGGCCAAAAACCCAACGCCATTTTCAAAACATACCTAAAAGTGTACACCTCCGTTTATCTCCTCCTCACGACCACCACAGACCGTTATACGACCTGAGGTCGGTGCCGAATCAAAGCTAAAACTCCCCTCTACAGAAGCCCCAACGTCCCGGCCTCCCAAATCAACCCAATCTCTCGATTTTTGACCAAGAACGAAAAGGGTTTTCCATGGTTTTACCTCGATTCCGGCCACCACAATCGACGAAACTCACCCAACTTTTTACAGTAGCTAGACAACACCCCGATCTACCACTTTCTCTTTGGAACCCCCCACGAATTCATCACGGATTGGAAATTATAACTGATTTTTTGATTAAGGACTTTTTTGCAAAATGTGGATGGATATTTTGTTTTGGGCTGAAATTTCTAAGTTGGGAGGGTTTATATAGTGAGGGAATAATATAATTTATGTTGATTTGACGAACGATGTTGACTAACGATTTTTATTTCGTACATATCGCGTTTTGGAACATTGTTTATTTGCTGCTGCGCTCACATACAAACCCCGTTCGAGACGCGACTAGACGGCATAGTATATTTTGACGATACGGTCCTAATGAAACTTGTTTCGTCGAATTCCGTGTCTGTATGCTCAAACAGCGTTTGTACATGTCCAAATAGATCGATTTATTTTACATTTTATTTAGCCATGCTCATAGAATAACCCCGATTGACGTGCCGCCAGAAAATCTAGCAATAATTTTACGTTACAGTCCCAACAAAATTTGTTTCACTAAAAACAGAGGTCGTTTGAAAAATGACCCTTTTATAACTGGCCAATTCAAATAAAATGACAAAATTTTAAAATACCTCAATATAATAATATTAAAATATTGAAACTGGCCATACACGACAAGAATATCATATACTACCCCAATAAAATATCCCGGGTTGAATTCCAAGCCAAATCGATATTTCAAATATCTAAAAACCTTTTATTCTATATAAATACAGCGTTATATATATAAAGTAAATTCCATAGCGTTTTTTTTCAAAATTTGATTTGAACATAAAATAAAATCTACGCGATGAAAACTGGATTTTTCTCTGCCATTGGAATGATATCGTCAAGACGGTCCCAACCTTTCTTGTTTCGAGGAAATCCGACCTATTTTGAACCCGGTACAACCCCTTGAAGTTCAAAACCCCGAAAAGCGAACTGTCGCGCCGCTGCAGCTCGTTATTTAATTAAATTATAATTATATATATTTTATTGTCTTTTCTAAGCGAATCGCCACTAACATCCAAACACGGACAAATATTGAACCCATTCAAATTGCCGATCGCGTTTTACTTCGAATTCTACTTTCCCAAATATTCCGGGGATTAAAAATATTATTTATTATTTATTTAAATAATATATTTCAAATTAAATCGTTAAATTCGATTATTTAAATTCCAACCAATATTTTAAATAAATAAAATATGAAAAATAATCAAATAAATAGCCAGAAAAATACAGGTCGTTACAGATTTCAAATCTCTGATATTCGTTAGAAAGATCTTTTCGATACGAACCCAACAGTCCGGTTTTAGGAGGATCCGACGGTCGGATCTCCCATAATATCCATTCGAAGCAATGGTCAAAATTCGCGAACTACCGCGGCGTTGCACGTTCTATTCAGGCCATTTAATATATATAATACATATTTTGTCGATTTGCTTTTAAAACGTATTTTATAAATCGTTTTAAATTCGTTTTCGAAACGATTTCAACTTCATATTCAATTTCGAATCAAAATTGAATATTCCACATCATTGATATACAAATGATAATATTTTCAAAACGTTATATTTTGAAATCACTTTCTTTCTTATATTCATTATAAAAATGAATAAAATCGATATAAATATCGTTCACGTCCAAATGGCGTCAATCTAATCAACACGACTTTTATTCAACATACGAATGTTTATTCTATTCAACACATGAATATTTATTCCATTCAACACATGAATATTTATTCTATTCAACACATGAATTTATATTTTTGTAATATTCCTTATTTTCCAAATCGGAATGAGGCCCAATCAATTACCATATAAGGTTAATTATATGGATTTTCTACAACACATGATTATAATAGCAATGATAAATGATCAACCATCATCCAGAGTGCACCACATAACTGCATAAGCATTAAATATAAATCATTAACGCTTACACAGTCTGTCAACCCATCGATTGACATACAACTAAACAATCGGGATTAGTGTACGTCAAATATCATCCCAATACCTGTGTGGGGTTTCAATCAATCAAACACATATTTTATTTGTGGAGTCGGGCGATGTGTAAAATTTATCGTCCCAATCAATATCATGAATATATATTTTATTTCAACACATGATTATATATTTTACTTCAACACATGATTATATATTTTACTTCAACACATGAATATATATTTTACTTCAACACATGATTATATATTTTATTTCAACACATGAATTTATATTTTACTTCAACACATGAATATATATTTATTTAAACACATGAATAAATATTTTATTTCAACAAATGAATATATATTTTATTTCACAACCAACAGTCAATTTTCACAACACAAACAATTACACAAGTCGTCCATGGTCTGTGGACAATGGGTGTCGGGTGCTGCTAAGCACCGTTTGCATCCTAGTATATATTTTAAACTAGAAATTAAAATGAAAGTGGGGAGTTCTCACATTGGGTTTCCACTCCGCCATTCTTTATTTCTGAACAATTCGGATTTCGATTCGATTCCAGTGGATACCATCGCTATATTTTCCCGTTGTTCATATTAAAAGAACACATTTTTAATATGAAGTTTGTATTAAAAATCATGTTTTTATATTGCTTCAGTCCAATAAATAAAAGTCATAAATTTATTTCTTCTTCATATATTTTTACAACGCTTCTTTCTACATAAAATTATATTTTTATATTTCTACTTCTTATATAAAGATCGAATTTTTATATCATCGCTATAAAAATCACATTTTTATTTCAACATATATATAATAAAAATTCAGATTTTTATTTCACTACATATATAAGGATCAAATTTTTACTATCTACATAATATAAAAATCGTATTTTTATTCTTTCTATAATATAAAAATCATATTTTTGTTCTTTCTATAATATAAAAATCATATTTTTATTATCTATACTATATAAAAGTCATCTCTTTTTTTAATGACAAAAATCGAATCTTTTTAAGGACGTTAGTTGTATAAAAATCCTAACTTCGTCTACACAAAAACCTAAACTTTTCTTACATCCATACGGCGTTCATATGTAAATAAAAATCACATCTTTACCATAATCAATTCATGTATTAAAACCCACTTTCTATATTAAAACCGTACGTAAATATCATATTTTTAATGGCATAAACGAATAAAACTTAAATAAAGGCTCACCAGCGTTGTGGGGTAGCGGAGGAGGCTCGGAGAAGGGCTCAAATGAGTCGGGGATGGAAATGCATACGCCGTAAATGTTAAAAATTGGTATTTTTTTAGGAGAAGGGGCCCCACGGGGTTGCTGACATGGCGCAACGGGGCGCTGGGGGTCGGGGAAGGTTCAGGGGGTGGCACAAGGGGTCCGGCGACGGGGATTGGCGGTTTCCGATGGGGATTGGGCTGGGTGGTCTCGGGTTCGGCCAGAGAAAGGAGGATGAGGGCGCGGAGGAAGAAGGAGAAGGGGGAAATTCTGATCGCCGTTAGCAGCCCGGGGGGGGGGGGAGGGAGGTCGCGTCGTGCGCAGGCCGACGGGGAAGAGAAGGTAGGAGACGAGTTTCTTTTGTGAGTTGGGGGCGTGATTTGTCTGTGAAGTAAATTTAGGGTTTACACTCTTATATATATTTTATTTATTTATTTCCCAAAAAGCAACTTTTATTTTCGAACTCGAAATCAAACCACCGACTGTCGTCCCTAGCTAATTACCCCCATTCCGAACACAATGGGATATTTATCGCAAGCTGATTCAATCATTTCGATCAGTTTTCCTTAAAATCAAAATATAAATCTATATATTGAATTTGAACGTACATTTCAATTTACCAGGGCCATATAAGGACTCAAAAAATTTCCGAAAAATATTATCTAGCTTCGTATTGATGATACGGTCCAAATAAAACTAATTTCATCAAATTCTGAGACCGTTTGAAAAATGGCCATTTTCCAGTCGATTAAAATCAACTAAAACTGGTCAAACGCGTTTTCCTTTGCCACGCTCACATATTGATTCGAAAAATTATGAATTTTGAAATCTAGCAATAACTCGACATCGCGGATCCAACGAAAATGGTTTCATCGAAAACCGAGGTCGTTTGCAAAATTTCCATTTTTAAGGGCCAGAATTCCATAGGGACTATTCTGAAATTTCAACCGGACGTATCTTTTGATTCCCGCTACGAAATTTCAATTTTTCGGATTCGTTGGGAAGATATCCTCAAATAGATTCAAACCTTTTTGGTTTCACAAAAAATCGGTTTATTTTGAATCCTGCACATTAATTTGAATTTTGAAATTGAATTTTCGAACTACCGTGCCATTTTCAATTCCTTTTATAATTATAAATAATTATTTATATTCTAACGACGATTCACATAAATATATACATTCGGATTCTATTCAAAATAAATTTCTCGTTGTTATTATTTAAAATAATCATTTTAAATATTCAAAATTCATTAAAATTGCTAAAATAAAAATTTTAAATTGGCTCAGATTTCCGGGTTGTTACAATCTCCCCCACTTAAAAGTTTTCGTCCCTGAAAAGGAACGAAGCTGAAAGTTGTTTCACAAATCAACTCAGCTTCCATTATTTTCATAATGGCTTAAGTTCTTCAACTTTTCAGTTTCTTAGAACTTTTCAAATTTTTCAAAAATTTGGCTAACACCCTAAATTTTCAAAAAATTTCGCCATAACGTCCCCAGCACCGGGAGCTTCATGATATTTCAAATATCCTCCCATGGCCCTCACCAATCCAAAAAGAAAAAGAAACAGCCAAGCGGCTAGCCGATCGGCTCATAAAATCATCCAAACCCAATAAATTTGTAAACATGTACCCATTTGTCGGGCAAACAATTTTATTCTTCTGCTCTAGCCTCTTTACTATGACTTGTTCAATGTAAGTACATATATATGTATGCAAATGCGACAAATTTTCAATACAATTCACTATTTGATACAATTTGGCTAAATGGTTCAAATTTTAATTAATCAACCAATAATCAAACAACACAATCAGCAATCAATTAGTTCGTTAACTTTTCAATCACATAATTTTGATACATATCTAAAAAAACAGGTTTTTGGTGCCAAATCACAACAATATGCCCTATCTAGTTTTGGTTCTCACACCAGTCAATTGGAAATATATAGAAATCTCACTTTCGAAACTCGAAAATAAATACTGGCGATGGTGCCCCATCACTAGAATTATCCCTGGACAACTAGAGTGTGATTCTATAACTATCTCGTACATTAAAACTTCGAATACACGTTTGCAAGGCGTATATGCAAAATTTTATATATCGGATTGTCCAAAATACAAATAAATATTCAAATACGAATAATTGAATTTAATTTTTCAAAACAAAATTCACTTTCAACTTTATTTTAAAAACATCACTCTTCCCACTCGTTCTAGGATACTACTGATTCCATCTCTAACGAGTAATTCTCATTGGATATTACTAATACAATCTCTGATGAATCCTTTCGTTTGGTTCTAATGTGTCTTGTTCTCCGAGCTCTGTAAACCAAAGCTCTGATACCACGATGAAACGACCCGAAATCTCCCTTACGGGAAATCATGGATTGAGTTTAGGACAACACACATCGGAACGCAAACAAAAGAACTTTTCATTGTATATTACAACAATTCCATCAGAATACAAGAATAATACAGAGTATGAATAAATATTACACAACAGAAAAATATCAGAGACTACAATACATTACATAGCAGCGGAAAAATAATACAATACACAACTGAAAGAGATATATGGATACAGAGCATTCTGGATATCGTTCCAGCTGTAAACCAGGTTCCTGTGAATATAAATCTGCAAAACCAAAACTACTAGCTGCCCGTGTCAAAATAAGGGCATCCAAAGTTTAGGTTAAAACAATAATCTCCAGGTCAGTCATGTGACTGGTGTGAGAACTAAAACAGTTATTTAACGCTTTACTTTAAATCAGATATATCAAGGGAACACGCCGTATAACACGGAACGGCTTTCCTCCCAAGAATACCAGTGCATATAACAAAACAACGCAATGTTATTTGGAAAAAGGAATCTATTATTAGACCCAGGTCCTATCACACAATGCAACGCAAGCCGAGGGATAAGGTTTTCCCTTATAATAGCCAAACATGTTTGATACGTTTAAAACTAATCGTTTGATACTATTATAAGTGCATATTGCATAAAACAACTTCAAATCTTAAGTATCAATCATAGACGGCATGGGTACCATATATCATGTCGCCAATACTAGGCTCTACAATTAAAACCACAAAGTCACGCATTGGAAGTTGGATTTCCATCTGTGAACCGAGGCAAAAGATTGTCCTCACCGATTCGAGACTATCTAGCCCAAGCCTCAGGATCAGAGCTCGAGTGACCCTTGGATGGCCGGTCCACCGATGTGGATTAAAATGCCTGAACTTTGCGTTTAACCGCCCTTTGGGGCGTAAATGAGCCAAATGACTCCATCGGCTCCATACAGTTACCGATATATCTGAGGCGCCTAACAACAACAACAACCACACCGGCAAAAATAATATAAATGTCAGGGCTGGTAGGTCACTGACACCACCCTAGCTAGAAGGAAACGCATGCCCTCCCTGATGTCCTCTCCCATTTCTGGTTCACAACCGAGGTGTGAGGCTCGCGAATCAATGTTATACATAAAGTTATGCCACACAGGCCGTGCTTTGATCATCAACCACAAGACTTTGCTTTTCAACAGAAGCCTTGATTAATTGCCACTTAGGAATGCCACACAGGCAATTCACTCCATGCGACTGATATCCATCAGTATATAACCCCTGAGCTCGTACGTCTCAGAGAAGGGCGTTAAGCAAGAGAATAAATTCCCCGCCGCCAAACAGATATACATTTAATAGAAATCAATCACACAGAATAAAATACAATGTTAGACACACAGTCCATTTACAAGTTCGTTCTAGGTCTGAACGAAACCGGAGGCACCTTGTACCTCGCATATCCATCGATCTCCAAGTACGTTTGGACGATCACCAACTGATTCCCTCCTCTTGGGTGTATAGCCTAATCAAGATCGTCAGTAATCACCCAAACGATGTGAAGACCTCCGGTCTTCGACCACCGTCTTCGTCCTCGACACCACGTCGAATCAGTTATTCAGAATGGGATAAACCCGGTCTTTCTGAATAACTCGCGTATATAATAAACAAGTGTTACACAAACACAACATACACCTCATTTCTATTCAGAATATTCTTTTATTCAAATATTCCTACACTTTGGGAAAGGTTCCCATTAATTTTATCAAAGATAAATTCTTTAAATTTAATCTTTAATCTTCTTTTGAATATCAATTCAAACTAGTCGGGATTAGCGAACCACACCGAAGAAATCATTTATTTTATTTTCCAATCCCAACCTATTCATCCCATGAAGTAAAACTGGTAATACTTCATATCTAACACCAAGGTGTTATCGGTAAATTCAATTACCATTTCATGTTCAAATCTAATTAGATATTTAACTATCGCCTGGAGCAAAACTGGTGATACTCCATTCTCGATCGTTTCAATCTAATTAAAGATTCATTAAAACTACATTTGGTTTTAATCTTCCCAATAATCACTACCATTGATTATTTAACTTGGGAAATCATATAATGTCTTTAACTAGGTTAAAGAATCAACGTCATTTAAAACACAGTTCACTATAAATCCAAATCACATTCCATTCCAATTCAATTATTGAAACTTCTGGTTACTTTTAAAACCCTTTCAAATCCAATTTATTTATTTAGAAATAAATAAATTATTATTCTAGTTCAAAACTAGTTCATTTCGATAAAAAACTAGTTTTATCTTTTCAAATTTGGAATTATTCATCTCAATTCTTCACAAATCATTTCTTATCATTTTACACAAACTATTACTATTTTTAATAATTTTATCAAGGCCCGTACTGTCGAATTCCATCAACGGCCATCGAACTGCACATACAACGACCTTTTCCAAATTTGATTTGGACATAATTCCAAATCCAACCGTTAGATTTCAAATATCTAATATTCTTTAGAAAGCTCTTTTCGATATGAACCCAACTGTTCTGGATTTTGGAGAATCCGATGGTCGGATCTTCCGTAACATCCATTCGAAGCCAATGGTCGAAATTCGCGAACAGCCGCTGCGCGGCGTATTCTATTCAAGCCATTTAATATATATAATATATATATTTCGTCGATTTCCTTTTAAAATGTATTTTATAAATCGTTTTAAATTCGTTTTCGAAATGATTTCAACTTCATATTCAATTTCGAATCAAAATTGAATATTCCACCTCATCGATATACAAATGATAATATTTTCAAAATCTTATATTTTGAAATCACTTTCTTTCTTATATTCATTATAAAAATGAATAAAATCTATAGAAATATCGTTCACGTCAAAATGGCGTCAATCTAATCAACACGGCTTTTATTCAAGACATGAATGTTTATTCTATTCAACACATGAATATTTATTCTATTCAACACATGAATATTTATTTTGTTCAAGACATGAATTTATATTTTTATAATATTCCTTATTTTCCAAATCGGAATGAGGCCCAATCAATTACCATATAAGGTTAATTATATGGATTTTCTACAACACATATATATAATAGCAACGATAAATCATCAACCATCATCCAGAGTGCACCACATAACTGCATAAGCATTAATTATAAATAATTAACGCTTACACAGTCTGTCAACCCATCGATTGACATAAAACTAAACAATCGGGATTAGTGTACGTCAAATATCATCCTAATACCCATGTGGGGTTTCAATCAATCAAACACATATTTTATTTGTGCAGTTGGGCGATGTGTAAAATTTATCGTCCCAATCAATATCAGTCAAATCGGTGTATATGAACAAATCGTTCAATTTGTAAATGAGTATTTATTTTACTTCTACACATTAATATATATTTTACTTCAACACATGAATATATATTTTATTTCAGCACATGAATATATATATTTTACTTCAACACATGAATATATATTTTACATCAACACATGAATATATTTTATTTCAACACATGAATTTATATTTTACTTCAACACATGAATATATATTTTATTTCAACACATGAATATATATTTTATTTCGCAACCAACAGTCAATTTTTACAGCAAAAACAATCACACAAGTTGTCCATGGTCTGTGGACAACGGGTGTCGGGTGCTGCTAAGCACCATTTGCATCCTAGTATATATTTCAAACTGGAAATTAAAATGAAAGTGAGGAGTTCTCACCTTGGGGTTCCACTCCGCCATTCTTTATTTCTGAACAGTTCGGATTTCGATTCGATTCCAGTGGATACCATCGCTATATTTTCCCGCTGTTCATATTAAAAAAACACAAATTTAATATGATGTTTGTATTAAAAATCACGTTTTTATATCGCTTCATTCCAATAAATAAAATTCATAATTTTATTTCTTCTTCATATATTTTTACAACGCTTCTTTCTATATAAAAATTATATTTTTATATTTCTAAATCTTATATAACGATCAAATTTTTATATCATCGCTATAAAAATCACATTTTTATTTCAACATATATATACTAAAAATTCAGATTTTTATTTCACTACATAGATAAAGATCAAATTTTTACTATCTATATAATATACAAATCGTATTTTTATTCTTTCTATAATATAAAATTCATATTTTTATTCATTCTATAATTTAAAAATCATATTTTTATTATCTATACTTTATAAAAATCATCTCTTTTTTTAATGATAAAAATCGAATCTTTTTAAGGACGTTAGTCGTATAATAATCCTAACTTCGTCTACACAAAAATCTAAACTTTCCTTACATCTTTACGGTGTTCTTATTTAAATAGAAATCACATATTTACCATAATCACTTCATGTATTAAAACCCACTTTCTATATTAAAACCGTACGTAAATATCATATTTTTAATGGCATAAACGAATAAAACTTAAATAAAGGCTCACCAGCATTGTCGGGTAGCGGAGGAGGCTCGGAGAAGGGCTGAAACGAGTCGGGGATGGAAATGCACACACCGTAAATGTTAAAAATTGGGTTTTTTTAGGTGAGGGGGCCCCACGAGGTTGCTGACATGGCGCAAAGGGGCACTGGGGGTCGGGGAAGGTTCAGGGGGTGGTGTAGTGGGTCCGGCGATGGGGATTGGCGGTTTCCGATGGGGATTGGGCTGCGGGGTCTCGGGATCAGTCAGAGAAAGGAGGGGGAGTGCGCGGAGGAAGAAGGAGAATGGGGGAATTCCGATCGCCATTGGCAGCCGAGAGGGAGGTCGTGTCGTGCGCAGGTGGAGGGAGGGGGGAGAGAAGGTAGCGACGGGTTTCTTTTGTGAATTGGGGGTGCGATTTGTCTGTGATGTAAATTTAAGGTTTACACCCTTATATATATTTTATTTATTTATTTCCCAAAAAGCAACTTTTATTTCCGAACTCGAAATCAAACCCACCGACTATCGTCCCTAGCTAATTACCCCCATTCCGAAAACAATGGGATATGTATCGCAAGCTGATTCGATCATTTCGATCAGTTTTCGTCAAAATCAAAATATAAATCTATATATTGAATTTGAACATACATTTCAATTTACCAGGGCCATATACAGACTCTAAAAATTTCCGAAAAATATTTTTTAGCTTCGTATTGACGATACGGTCCTAACAAATCTAATTTCATCAAATTCCGAGACCGTTTGAAAAATGGCATTTTCCAGTCGATTAAAATCAACTAAAACTGGTCAAACGCGTTTTCCTTTGCCACACTCACATATTGATTCAAAAAATTACGAATTTTGAAACCTAGCAATAATTTTACATCACGGATCCAACAAAAGTGGTTTCATCGAAAACCGAGGTCATTCGCAAAATTTCCAATTCTACGGTCTAGAATTCCATAGCGACTATTCTGAATTTTCAACTGGACGTATCTTTTGATTCCCGCTATGAAATTTCAATTTTTCGGATTCATTGGGAAGATATCCTCAAATAGATTCAAATATTTTTGGTTTCACTAAAATCCGGTTTATTTTGAATCCTGCACATTCATTTGTATTTTGAAATCGAATTTTCGAACTACCGTGCCATTTTCAATTCCGTTTATAATTATTTATATTCTAACGATGATTCAAATAAATATATACGTTCGAATTCTATTAAAAATAAATTTCTCGTCGTTATTATTTAAAATAATCATTTTAAATATTCAAAATTCACTAAAATTGCCAAACTAAATGTAACGATCCGGAATTTTGGGGCCAATTTAAAATTTTTATTTTAGAAATTTTAAATGGTCTTTAATGTTTAAAATAATTTATTTTAAATAATAATGAATAAAAATTTAGTTTGAAATGAATAAATTTAATTTAATTTTAAAAGGAGTTTAAAACAGCGCTGTAGTTTGAAATTTGGAATTTGAACTTTGACTGACTGTACAGGATTCATTTTAAATCAGAATTGAACGAAAGCAGAAATATTTAAATATGTTTAATAATATCTTTCTAATGAATCTGAAAAATTGAAATTTCATAGCGGAAATCAAAAGTTATGGCCAATTCAATTTTTAGGAAGGTTGTTGTAGAAATTATATATATATTATATAGGGCCCGAAAGGCAACTTTTCACATATGAAGGAATTTCGACTCGAAACCACTTCCATTGAGTTCGGAATGACGTTCCTACATTGAAAAACAGTAAAAACTTATATATTTTGAGTTTCAGAATTTATTTGTTTAAAAATGTATTTTTACTATTAAATATAGTGACCTTGAAAATAGTCATTGTTCAAACGGCCTCGGTTTTCGACGAAACCACTTTTGTTGGAACCGAAATGTCAAATTATTGCTAAGTTTCAATTTTCATAATTTTTCGAATCAATATGTGAGCGTGGCAGAGGAAAACGTGTTTTGTCAGTTTTAGTCAAATTTAATCGACCTGAAAATGGCCATTTTTCAAACAGTCTCAGAATTCAACGAAATTAGTCTCGTTAGAACCGTATCGTCAAAACATAACTAGAAATAATTTTTCTATAATTCTTAGAGGTCGTATGTGGACCCGGTAATTTAAAATGTACGTTTGAATTTAATAATTAAATTTAAAGGAAAATATATCGTAACAGCCGAATTGGATTTCGAAACATGTTCCATTGTGTCCGGGGTGGGGGTTATTAGCTGGGGCCGACACTCGTTGGGATTTGTTTGGAGTTTGTGGTGTTTAACTAGTATTATTGAATATAAAATAGAATTAATTTAATAAAATACACAAATTAATACATGTATAAATACCATGGAAATACGCACACCCTAGCACCCATTTCTACAGCCGCCTTGAGAAGACCCCAAATCCCGTACTTACGGAGACAAGGGTTATCTTTGGAATATAACACAGAAACAGATAATAACATAACAGAATTAAATAAATACACCAGAAAGTGAACAATATAATATACTGGATAAAAGTAATCATCGGAGTTACACAGTATACAGGATCATAATTAGTACAATTATAGTTCAACTATACATATATGTCTACAACGGAAACAAACAAAATATGTACAATAGGAGCTGAACAGCATAAAAAGAGATAAATAATAGAATACATCTTCAGCTCCAGCTATCCAGAAAGAACCAGCTAAACCTAAATACAAGGCTGCCCGTGTAGAAAAAGGGGCACCCGAGTTTGAAAGTGAAACAAACTACGAGTCAGTCATGGGACTGGTATGAGAAATCTACTCAACACATTCAAAATATGGCTAATCACAGGACCACGCCACTTTCGTGGAACAGGATTACTCCATTGGATCGCCAGTGCTTTAAAAATAAATCTTTCTTTTAAACATCGCAATGCTTTTTATAAAAATGCAGCCATTATAAGACTCAGTTCCCATCACACAATGCAACGCAAACTGGAGGATAGAGTTTTTAACTTATAACGGCCAAAATATGCTTGATACGAATAAAACAAAAGCATTTGATATTATTGCTAGTGTTTATATGTTTCAAAAACAATTTCAAATCGTAACTATCAATCATAGACGGCATTAATGCCCCATACCACTATGTCGCCATATATATATATATATATATATATATATACAATCAAAACCGCACAGTCACGTATTTGGAAATTGGATTTCCATCATGAACCAAGGCAAAAGATAGTCCTTACCGAATTCGAGACAATCTAGCCCATGTCTCAGGCAAGTACTCAGTCAAGCCTTTAGAGCGACAGGGCCGGTCCACCGATGTGGATTAAAATTCCTGAATACTACGTTTCCCCACCATATGGGGCGTAAATGAGCCAACGAATGACTCCATCGGACCCGGATCGTGCGATCAAACCGAGGCGCCTCGCAACAGCAACAACCACACAGGTGAAAAGTATATAAATGTCAGGGCTGGTAGGTCACTGATACCACCCTAGCTAGAAAGAAACGCATGCCCTCCCTGAGGTCCTTCTCCCGTTTCTGGTTCATACCGGGATGTGAGGCTCGCGAATTCACATTATACACAAAGCTACGCCACACAGGCGGTGCTTTGATCATCACCACAAGACTTTGCTTTTCAACAGAAGCCCTGATCATTTGCCACATAGGCATGCCACACTAGCAATTCATGCCATGCGACTGATGTCAATCGATATACAACCTCTGAGCTCGTGCGTTTCAGAGAAGGGCGTTAAGCAAAAGAATAAATTCTTCGCCGCCAAACAGATGTATATTTAACAGAGATCAATCAACATAGAATAAAATCCAATGTCAGACACACAGTCCATTCACAAGTCCGTTCTGGGTCTGAACGAAACCGGAAGCACTAAATACCTCGCAAACCCATCGATCACCACGTACGTCTGGACGATCACCACTCATTATCCATATTTCGGGATGCCTCCCAATCAGGACCTCGGTTACCATCCAAACAAGGTGAAGATCTCTGGTCTTCGACCACCGTCTTCATATTCGACTTTCAATCGTCGGTCAATTATTTGAAATGAGAATTAACTCGGGCTTTTCAAATAATTCACGGATATTTAGAATTTCAAATCAATTTATTTCGATGGTTAAATCACTCGACAACACCAATTTTGTTCTTTAATGTAATTTTCACACCAAACACATTCAATCATCAAATATCACATAAATCGAGCAAATTCAATTTATTTCCATTCCATATCGTTTATGATATTTTATAACGATTTGTCGCTATTTTTATTTATTTTAAAATAGCCAATTTATTCAAAACGACGATTCGGGCCATAACGCGGTTGTGGCGCTGTTTTCCTTCAGATTTGATTTGCAGATATCTGAAAATCTAACCGTTGGATCTTCACAAAATTTACATCATTAGAAAGATCTTTTCAAAACCAATCCAACGGTTCCAGTTTCGGGAAAATCCGACGGTCGGATCTCCCGGTATAATTGTTTGAAGTTTCGATTTCAAAATATAAACTGCAGCGTCGTTATTCGATTAAATATATATATATATATAATTGATTCTGGCGCTGTTTTTCATCAGATTTGAATTAAACATTCCAGACAATCCAACCGTTGGATTTTTACAAAGTTGGTGCCGTTGGAAAGATATTTCCAAAGCGAACCCAACGGTTGCGATTTCAGGAAAATCCGATGGTCGGATCTCCCGCACTAATCATTTGAAATCACAATTTCAAAATACGATCTGCAGCGTCGTTTGTTCGATATATTTCAATTCTGTTTAAATATATATATCGATTCTTCGATTTCAAAACCATATGAATTTCACACTTTTGATAAAAATGATATTTTCATCTAACTGCCTTCTATTTCAACACTTCACTATTTTTAACAACTCATGTATATAATAAAAATGTGATTTTTATTGTAAAACAATTCATTTCAAAACACTGTTATTTTATATAGTTCGTATAGATGATAAAAATGGGATTTTTATTATGAAACAATTTATTTCAAAATATGAACACCATTCAACACATGAATTTCCACTTAACAACGTTTCCACACATGGAGGTTTTCTATTAACAAATGAATATAATTCAAACACATGAATATTATTCAAAATTTTGGCAACATAACGGCAGGGTAGTTAAAACCGGGACCGTCCCTAGTACGGCTCCTCGCTCTACCTTAAAACCTCGCGGTTTTTGACAATGGGGATCATGCTTCTAGTTCGCACGCAGGTGGCATGTATATATTTAATTTCCACAAACTAATCCTATGTGGTTTCAACCAAATATTTCTCAACCACAAATGGGTATTTTTCAACCACAAACAATTCCAATCAACCATTCGCTATCAATCAATTTTCACACGAATCACAACCAATAAATATCGTCCATGGTTTGTGGACGAGGGGCATATATATATATATATATATATATATATATATATATATATATATATATAACAATTCACTTCTATTTCAACACATATATAAATTTTACAACGCATATACAACTTATACATCGAACGTACGACTTAAACAACGCTTATACAAAAGGTGTACAACGCTTATATAACTCATACATCGACTATATAATTTATACATCGTCGTTTTCCATATCGTTTATAAATTAGAAATCTCACATTGGGTTCCACTCCACCAAAAATAGCAGAAGGCTCAGAAAAATATGCGGTCTCTTCTAGAATGTAGAAGACGTCCACACGAGTCCACTGTCTCTTGTTTCACTGAATTTCGTCAACAAATGAAAAAGATATGATTTTTACAGTGAAATCATAAACGGTAGCGCTTTTAAAATGCAATAATATAGTTTATATATATTAAAACCGTAACCTTCTTGTTTGGTTTGAAACTAGGGTTGGGAATTTCGCGAAATCCGAGCAGCGTGGTGACGATCGGAGGGTGTCACATTGTCGCACTTGGAGAGAGCTTCCCACGCAGGTGCACCACGTCGAGTTCGAGTCCAGATCTGAGTGGCGGCGGCCCTTCAAAGGGCGCGATTTTCGAGGGGTCATGCTCGACGATGGCAATGCGATAGGTGGCGAGGCGGGGTCGGATTTGAAGGTGGTGGAGAGGGCTACAAAAAGTTGAACCGGGGTAGTTGGTTTCGTTGGTTGGAGCGGCCAGAAATTGGCCTGGATGCGGCGAACAGCTTTCCGCTGTATATCGCGATTACGGGGAGAGAGAAAATGAGGGATTTTCTTTTTTTTATTTTTAAAAAAATATGATTGGCCGGGGAAGTTTTAAAGGGGTTTTCTGACACGACCACCAATCTAAACCCAACGACAGTCGTCCTTAGCGTTTTACCCCCATTCCGAACACAATGAGATATGTTTCGTAGGCCCATTCGACTGTTTCAGTCAGTTTTCCTTCAAATTAAATTATATAACATTCAATATTTGATTTGAACGTACATTTCAATTTGCCAGGGCAACAAACTGATTCGAAAAATTCCAGAAGAATAAATCTAGCTATGTTTTGACGATACGGTCCCAACAAAACTAGTTTCGTCGAATTCTGAGACCGTTTGCAAAATGGCCCATTTCTGGTCGATCCAATTTAACTGTAAATGACCAAAACACGTTTTCCTTTGCCACGCTCACAAACTAGCTTCAAAAATTATGAAATTTGAAACCTGGCAATAACGTCACATCCCAGATCCAACAAAAGTGGTTTCGTCAAATTCCGAGGTCGTATGCAAAATGGCCAATTTCACGGGCTATATAAATTCCATAGCGACCTTTCTGAAAATTCATTTAGCCATAACTTTTGCTTTCCGCTATGAAAATTTTGTTTTTCAGATTCCTTAGAAGGTGTTCACTAACAGATTTAAATATTTTTGGTTTCACTCAAATTCGTTTTGTTTTGCACCCGGTACAGTCCGACAAAGTTTGAATTCAAATTTTGAAACTATAGCGCCATTTCAGGCCTTGTTTATAATTAGAATTAATTATATTCATTTTCAATTGTCGATTCAACTCACTTTTCATCTCGATTATTTAAAACATTTATTTTAAATATTTAAAATCCATTATTTTAGCCAATTTAAAAAATTTAAATTGGTTCAGATTTTCCGGGTCGGTACACGCCTTCTACATAAATCGATGGCCACAACACACCCGATTTCAATCCTTAATTCCTCTTTTATTTCAGCAAATTATTTCATGGTTTATACACAAAAATTAAAGAGGATTTCAAGCTCCACCATTTCATACGGGTATGATGGAGTTCCATTTCCTTGAAGCTGCGAATTTCGGGCAGGAAGACGGCGACTTGGAGGCGGGTTTGGGGGCTAGGGGGACCACTGAGCTCGGCCCAGCTCTCGGCGATGGAGGAGGAGATGAAGGCGGACGGGGGTGTGGCGTTCGATCAGAGTCTGATGCCTCGTGGTGCGTGCGAGATGAATACCTAAAGGTGGATGATGGGTTCGGTTGTCGTATTAAAGGAACGATGGAAGAAAGGTGTTTAAAGGGGTGATTAACTAATATAATTAATTTATTTATTCCTTAATTTGTTATTAAATTTTAAAAATCTATAACTTGTTCAAATTACATCAGAAATCAACAAAACTACTTGCGTTGGAATCCTTGTGATGAGGACTAGACGATGGAACTAACTAGATCTGAATCGGGACACTTTGGAAATTCAGCCAAATCTAAACACGAACGATTTCTGAAAGCAAATCAATGTGAGAAATATGATTTATTAAATTATAGAAATTTAATTATCCTTCGTCATTTAATTACCATGTATGTATGATTATTGAAACTCAGATTTGTGATGAATGATATTGTATTGGATGATTATTGTGTTGAATGATGGTTGTGTTGTTGAAACCAACATCTCCTATTAATTCAAAATTGACATTTGTCATGTTAGAACAAGATTGACGTTTTAGTTAAAATTTATCATATTTTTTTACAATATAAGAAGTAGGAAAATTTTCATATTTGTTCACATTATAAGAATTAAACAAAAATGACATTTTTGTTTACTTTAAAATAAATGGAATAAAAAGAACATTCTTTGTCAAAATCTTGTTAATGAATAAAAGAACTTTTTTGTCAAAGTTTTGTTAATTAATAAAAGAACATTTTTGTCATCTTCTTTAATAAAGGAAACATATTTTGTTTACAATAAAAAGGATATATCAAAATTTATATTTTGATTACAATAAAAAGGACGTAACCAAATTAACACTATTGTTAATTACATTAAAAAGGACAAAATCAACATTTTTGTCAGTTTGAAAAGAACGAAGTAAATTCATTAGTTATTGTCACTTTTTATAGAATGAAATAAAGGGACAACATTTTTGTCAAAAATTTGTTAGTGAATAAAAACACCATTTTATTTTAGATCATGTTGTGATTAAAATTGTCATCTTAGATTTATCTGTCATTATATTGGAAATGTTCTTCCGGTTAGAAATAACTTAACAATTTTTTTGTTAGGGAAACATGCGAGGCAAATAAATTAACATTTTTGTTAAATACATGCTATGTAGATTAAATTAACATTTTAGTTTATAAAATTTTAATATAGAGAATAAAAACACATTATGATTAGGAATTGGTAAAAAAAAATATAAAAACAGCATTTTATTTGAAAGAAGTTTTATAAACAAAATTCACACTTTTGCTTGCATTGAAGTTTTATAAACAAAATTAAAACTTTTGTTGCATTAAAGATAATAAACAATTTCATCACTTTGTTTGCATCAAAAGTTGAGAAACCAGTTTATCATTTTGTTGTATTGAAAGTTGTTAACGAAATTAATCATTTGGTCGCATTGAAATTTATGAAATAAATTTGTCAATTTAGGATTGTTTTATATGGGCAAAATAACATTTACATTAGAATTGTTTATTAAGATTAAAAATAACATTTTTGCATTAGAAATGTATATGAGATTAAAAATCAACATTTTGATTATATAAAAAGGATTTAAACAAAATCACCATTTCGTTGCATTAGAAGTTAATAAACAAAATCACCATTTTGTTGCATTAGAAGTTAATAAACAAAATCACCATTTTGTTGCATTAGAAGTTAATAAACAAAATCACCATTTTGTTGCATTAGAAGTTAATAAACAAAATCACCATTTTGTTGCAATAGAAATTTATAAACAAATTTAACATATTTTGTTGCATTGAGAAGATTAAATAAAATATACATTTTCTTAGAAAATGAATGTTAGAATAAAATGTACATTTTGTTAGAAAATGAATGTTAGAATAAAATATACATTTTGTTAGAAAATGAATGTTAGAATAAAATATACATTTTCTTAGAAAATGAATGTTAAAATAAAATATGCATTTTGCTAGGAAATGAATATTTAAATAAAAAGTACATTTCTGTTAGGACATGTAAAGTAAAATAAAAAGGATCATTTTTGTCATATTAAAAGGGAATTTATTAGAAATGATATTCTTTTCACATTAGAAGAATGAATTAGGAAGGGACATTTTGTCATTTCAAAGGAGATGAAGTAAAATATTCATTTGGCATGAATATGAAGGAGACCAAGAATATGCATTCTGGTAAATAAATAAGAGTTAGGATTTTTATTGTCATTCGTTCAAAATAAAAAGAATTGAAATACATGTCCGTGATGTTGATGTGTTTAAATATATTGTTAGAATATTCAAACTGAATATTACACTTCCATTTACAAGTCGTCCGACTTGTTTATGTGATTGGGTCGATAATTTTCACACATCGCCCAAGTGCACAAATAATTTATTATTTGATTGCTGGATGAAACCCCACACGGGTGTTGGGATGATCCTTCACTAGTCCCAATATTTAGTGTAGAATCCACTCTGGTTGATTATTTGGTTGTGTGATAGTTATTTATCATGATCGTTGAATATATGCAAATTATGGTTGTTGACTGAGTCACATTCCAAGAAAGAATATTTTAGAAAAAGAATATATTTCGGAAAAATATATTTTTATTGAAATGAACTAGGTTGCAACTAAAATAAATCATTAAATTTAGATTTAATGAAGTTTCCAATTTGTTATTATATTTAATTGAAATTAAATTAAATAAATTGGATTTTGGGTTTGTCGTGAATAGTGTCTTAAATAACACTGTTCTTAAACCCTGTATGAAAAGAATAATCTTTTAATTTAGATTATTAGCGTTTTCAATTATATTTAATAATTGGAATAAGATGAAATGTGAGTTGGGTTTATTGTGAACTATGTTTTTAAGGGACATATGTTCTTTAACTCAACTGACAGTGAAAACATATAATTTGGAATTTATAAATCTTTTATTAAGATTTAATTGGAAATTTTCCAAAAGTAAAGTTTTCCAGTTTAACATATTAAATTGGAGTTGAGTGGAATTGGAACTAACAATAACTGAGATAAATTTCTGTAAAAGAATACCGATACTACATATGGAATTTAAGAGGCTTTGCCGTTATTCCATTTAGATTATTGGTCGAATATAGAAATTTATAACGATTATATATTGACTTGATTTCTGTGAAAATTCCATATTTAATGGAAGGCGACTTTGGGTTTACCGTGAACAATGTCTTAAATGACATTAGTTCTTTAACCCAGTTAAAGACAAGATAAATTTTCTTAAATTTAAATAATCATTGAATAATGATTTTTGGTTTAAGAACCAAATTGGGGGTTTAATAAATCTTTAAAATTTAAAATAATTTAAAGAGTTTATCTTTGATAGAATAATTTGAATATTTTATTTAAAAGAATATTCTGAATTGGAATGAGACGTTGGATGTGTTTTAGAATACTTGATTTTAAATTATAAAAATACGAGAGATATTCGGAAAAACCGGGTTTAACTCATTCCGAATAATTTCTACGACGATGAAGAGTCGAAGATGAAGACGGTGGTTGAAGACCGACGATCTTCACATCGGATGGATGTGTTGTTACAGAGACCCTGATGGGAGTAGCTACCTTGAAGGGGCTTCAGTGGTAGCCGTCCGGACTATTGTTGATTGTTCGGATTTGGTTTTCGCTCAGACCTAGAGCATAAGCTAATAAATGGATGCGTGACTGACATTGGATTTCGTTCCATGTGAATTAAATCGATTTCTGTTAATGTATATATGTTTGGTGGTGGAGGATTTACTCTCTACTTAACACCCTGGTATATAATAATTGTGATTGATCGCATGGCGTGAATTGTCATTGTGGCACGCCAAGATGCAATTGATCAAGCCTTTTGTTGAAAAGAAGGGCCTTGTGGGATGATCAAAGCATAGCCTATTACGGTATAGCTTTGTGTATATCGTGACTTCGCGAGCCTCACACCCCGGTATGAGTCAAAAACGGGATATGGACTGCAGGGAGTGCACACGTTTCTTTCTAGCTAGTGGTAGTGTCAGTGCTTTGACACGGCCTGGCATTTTACTTATGTGGATGATGGATTTTGAGGCGCCTCGGATTTTTTAGGCCGATAGTGGTCATATTAAGGGTTCAAAGGAATCGGGAAGCGTGTGTTCAGGCATAATTAATCCACTACCCTTAGGTAGGGACCGGCTCTGAAGATCCAAGGGTTCACTGCGGCGGATCCTGAGGCATTTGCTAGAGTGTCTCAAATCGGAGAGGAGCTTGCCCCTAGCCTCGACTCATGATGGAAATCCAATTTCCAATACGACCTTGCGGTTTTGATTGTAGAACTAGTATGACAACATAGTAGGATGGGTACTATGCCGTCTATGATTAATGCATTATGATTGAAATTGTTTTTGAAATATATCTACCCATAGATATACACACTAGTATTAACTCCGTTTTATCGTATCAAGCATCTTTTGACCATTATAAGGTAAAACCCTATCCTCCGGTTTGCATTGCATTGTGTGATTGGACTTGGGTCTTATAATGGTTTCATTTTTCTAAAAGCATTGCATTGTTAAACGATTTACTTTAATTTATGCACTGGCAATCCAATGTAGTAAACCCGTTCCGCGTTAGCGGCGTGGTCCTGTGATTAGCCTTATTATTAGATAGTTAAGTTAAGATTTCTCATACCAGTCCCATGACTGACCTGTAGTTTGTTTCACTGGCAAACTCGGGTGCCCTTATTTTCAACACGGGCAGTCGAGTAGCTTTTTGCAGATATATTTACAGGATCCTGGCTTACAGCTGAAGCGGTATTCGGAAAGCTCTGTATCCGTGTATTCCTTTCAGTTGTATGTTTGTATTATTTTTCCGCTGCTATTAAGGTGTAATTTAAACTCTGATATTATTGTATTTCTATTTCTGTAATCAGTATTCATACTCTGTAATATTCTTGTACTCGGATGTAATTGTTGTAATCAGCAATAAAATGTTCTTCAGTTTGTGTTCTGATGTGTGTTGTTCTCAAAGCAATCCAGCCTTTCCTTTACTGGGAGGTTTGGGTCGTCACATGTGGTACCAGAGCGAGGTTTACAGAGCTCGAGAACAAGACACATTAGAACCGAATGAAAGAATTCATCAGAGATTGGATTAGTAATATCCAATGAGAATAACTCGTTAGAGATGGGATCAGTAGTATCCTAGAACGAGTGTGAAGAGTATTATTTTCTTTAAAATAAAAGTAAAAACAAATTTAGTTTTGAAAATTTTATCTAAATATACGTATTTGAGTATATTATATTTTTTTGTGGACAATCGAGTATATAAAGATTTCGAATATACGAGTAATTAACGGATATTCAAATTTTTAACATGCTAGATAGATATAGAATCAAACTCTAGTCGCCCGGAGATAATTCTGATGATCGGTGCACCATCACCAGTATTTATGTTCGAGTTTCGAAAGTTGAATTTCTATATATCTCCATTGACTGGTATGAGAAGCAAAACTTAGTTAGGACACATGGCTGTGATTTGCACAAAAAAATGATTTTTGGCTATATATAAAAGTTATATATATTTGAAAAGTTAATCAACTAATTGATTGCTGGTTGTGATGTTTGATAATTAGTTTCACTAATTAAAATATTAGAATGATAATTAATTGAAACCAATGATAAAATTTTAGGTTGAGTTAGTTAAATTAAATAACTCTTAGATACGTTCCTTTTCGAGGACGAAAAGATTTTAAGTGGGGGCAATTGTAACGACCCGGAATTTTGGGGCCAACTTAAAATTTTTATTTTAGATATTTTAAACGGTCTTTAATGTTTAAAATAATTTATTTTAAATAATAATGACTAAAAATTTAGTTTGAAACGAATAAATTAAATTTAATTTTAAAAGGAGTTTAAAACAGCGCTGAAGTTTGAAATTTTGAATTTGAACTTTGATTGACTGTACAGGATTCATTTTAAATCAGAATTGAACGAAACCAGAAATATTTAAATCTATTTAATAATATCTTTCTAACGAATCTGAAAAATTGAAATTTCATAGCAGAAATCAAAAGTTATGGCCAATTCAATTTTTAGGAAGGTCGCTGTAGAAATTATATATATATTATATAGGGCCCGAAAGGCAACTTTTCACATATGAAGGAATTTCGACTCGAAACCACTTCCATTGAGTTTGGAATGACGTTCCTGCATTGAAAAACAGTAAACACTTATATATTTTGAGTTTCGGAATTTATTTGTTTAAAAATGTATTTTTAATATTAAATATACTGGCCTTGAAAATAGTCATTTTTCAAACGACCTCGGTTTTCGACGAAACCACTTTTGTTGGAACCGAACTGTCAAATTGTTGCTAATTTTCAATTTTCATAATTTTTTGAATCAATATGTGAGCGTGGCGGAGGAAACGTGTTTTGTCAGTTTCAGTCAAATTTAATCGACTTGAAAATGGCCATTTTTCAAACAGTCTCAGAATTCAACGAAATTAGTCTCGTTAGAACCGTGTCGTCAAAACATAACTAGAAATAATTTTTCTATAATTCTTATAGGTTGTATGTGGCCCCGGTAATTTAAAATGTACGTTTGAATTTAATAATTAAATGATTTATATTTAAATTTAAAGAAAAACATATCGTAACAGCCGAATTGGATTTCGAAACATGTTCCATTGTGTCCGGGTTGGGGGTTATTAGCTAGGGGCGACACTCGTTGGGATTTGTTTGGAGTTCGTGGTGTTTAACTAATATTATTGAAAATAAAATAGAATTAATTTAATAAAATACACAAATTAATACACATATAAATACCATGGAAATACGCATACCCTAGCACCCATTTCTACACCCGCCTTCTACATAAATCGATGGCCACAACACACCCGATTTCAATCCTTAATTCCTCTTTGATTTCAGCAAATTATTTCATGGTTTATACACAAAAATTAAAGAGGATTTCAAGCTCCACCATTTCATACGGGTATGATGGAGTTCCATTTCCTTGAAGCTGCGAATTTCGGGCAGGAAGACGGCGACTTGGAGGGGGGTTTGGCGGCGAGGGGGACCACCGAGCTTCCACCAGCTCTCGGCGATGGAGGAGGAGATGAAGCCGGACGGGGATGTGGCGTTCGATCAAAGTCTGATGCCTCGTGGTGCGTGCGAGATGAAGACCTAAAGGTGGATGATGGGTTCAGTTGTTATAGTAAAGGAATGATGGAAGAAAGGTGTTTAAAGGGGTGATTAACTAAACTAATTTATTTATTTATTCCTTAATTTGTTATTAAATTTTAAAAATCTATAACTTGTTCAAATTACATCAGAAATCAACAAAACTACTTGCGTTGGAATCCTTGTGATGAGGACTAGACGATGGAACTAACTAGATCTGAATCGGGACACTTGGGAAATTCAGCCAAATCTGAACACGAACGATTTCTAAAAGCAAATCAATGTGAGAAATCTGATTTATTAAATTATTAAAATTTAATTATCCTTCGTCATTTAATTACCATGTATGTATGATTATTGAAACTCAGATTTGTGATGAATGATATTGTATTGGATGATTATTGTGTTGAATGATGGTTGTGTTGTTGAAACCAACATCTCCTATTAATTCAAAATTGACATTTGTCATGTTAGAACAAGATTGACGTTTTAGTTAAAATTTATCATATTTTTTTACAATATAAGAAGTAGGAAAATTTTCATATCTGTTCACATTATAAGAATTAAACAAAAATGACATTTTTGTTTACATTAAAATAAATGGAATAAAAAGAACATTCTTTGTCAAAATCTTGTTAATGAATAAAAGAACTTTTTTGTCAAAGTTTTGTTAATTAATAAAAGAACATTTTTGATAAAAGAACATTTTTGTCATCTTCTTTAATAAAAGAAACTTATTTTTTTTTACAATAAAAAGGATATATCAAAATTTATATTTTGATTACAATAAAAAGGACGTAACCAAATTAACACTATTGTTAATTACATTAAAAAGGACAAAATCAACATTTTTGTCACTTTGAAAAGAACGAAGTAAATTCATTAGTTTTTGTTACTTTTTATAGAATGAAATAAAGGGACAACATTTTTGTCAAAAATTTGTTAGTGAATAAAAACACCATTTTATTTTAGATCATGTTGTGATTAAAATTGTCATCTTAGATTTATCTGTCATTATATTGGAAATGTTCTTCCGGTTAGGAATAACTTAATAATTTTTTTGTTAGTGAAACATACGAGGCAAATAAATTAACATTTTTATTAAATACATGCTATGCAGATTAAATTAACATTTTATTTTATAAAATGTTAAGATAGAGAAGAAAAACACATTTTGATTAGGAATTGGTAAAAAAAAATAGAAAAACAACATTTTATTTGAAAGAAGTTTTATAAACAAAATTGACACTTTTGTTTGCATTGAAGTTTTATAAACAAAATTAACACTTTTGTTGCATTAAAGTTAATAAAAAAATTCATCACTTTGTTTGCATCAAAAGTTGACAAACCAATTTATCATTTTGTTGTATTGAAAGTTGCCAACGAAATTAGTCATTTGGTCGCATTGAAATTTATGAAATAAATTTGTCAATTTAGGATTGTTTTATATGGGCAAAATAACATTTACATTAGAATTGTTTATTAAGATTAAAAATAACATTTTTGCATTAGAAATGTATTTGAGATTAAAAATCAACATTTTGATTATATAAAAAGGATTTAAACAAAATCACCATTTTGTTGCATTAGAAGTTAATAAACAAAATCAACATTTTGTTGCATTAGAAGTTAATAAACAAAATCAACATTTTGTTGCATTAGAAGTTAATAAAAAAAATCACCATTTTGTTGCATTAAAAATTTATAAACAAATTTAACATATTTTGTTGCATTGAGAAGATTAAATAAAATAAACATTTTGTTAGAAAATGAATGTTAGAATAAAATATACATTTTGTTAGAAAATGAATGTTAGAATAAAATATATATTTTAGAAAATGAATGTTAGAATAAAATATACATTTTGTTAGAAAATGAATGTTAGAATAAAATATACATTTTTTAAGAAAATGAATGTTAGAATAAAATATACATTTTGTTAAAAAATGAATGTTAGAATAAAATATACATTTTGTTAGAAAATGAATGTTAAAATAAAATATAAATTTTGCTAGGAAATGAATATTTAAATAAAAAGTACATTCCTGTTAGGAAATGTAAAGTAAAATAAAAAGGATCATTTTGTCATATTAAAAGGGAATTTATTAGAAATGATCATTTTTGTCATATTAAAAGAATGAATTAGAAATGATATTCTTGTCACATTAAAAGGATGAATTAGGAAGGGACATTTTGTCATTTCAAAGGAGATGAAGTAAAATATTCATTTGGCATGAATATGAATGAGACCCAAAATATGCATTCTGGTAAATAAATAAGAGTTAGGATTTTTATTGTCATTCGTTCAAAATAAAAAGAATTGAAATACATGTCCGTGATGTTGATGTGTTTAAATATATTGTTAGAATATTCAAACTGAATATTACACTTCCATTTACAAGTCGTCCGACTTGTTTATGTGATTGGGTCGATAATTTTCACACATCTCCCAAGTGCACAAATAATTTATTATTTGATTGCTGGATGAAACCCCACACGGGTGTTGGGATGATCCTACACTAGTCCCAATATTTAGTGTAGAATCCACTCTGGTTGATTATTTGGTTGTGTGATAGTTATTTATCATGATCATTGAATATATGCAAATTATGGTTGTTGACTGAGTCACATTCCAAGAAAGAATATTTTAGAAAAAGAATATATTTTGGAAAAATATATTATTATTGAAATGAACTAGGTTGCAACTAAAATAAATCATTAAATTTAGATTTAATGAAGTTTCCAATTTGTTATTATATTTAATTGAAATTAAATTAAATAAATTGGATTTTCGGTTTGTCGTGAATAGTGTCTTAAATAACACTGTTCTTAAACCCTGTATGAAAAGAATAATCTTTTAATTTAGATTATTAACGTTTTCAATTATATTTAATAATTGGAATAAGATGAAATGTGAGTTGGGTTTATTGTGAACTGTGTTTTTAAGCGACATATGTTCTTTAACTCAACTGACAGTGAAAACATATAATTTGGAATTTATAAATCTTTTATTAAGATTTAATTGGAAATTTTCCGAAAGTAAAGTTTTCCAGTTTAATATATTAAATTGGAGTTGAATGGAATTCGAACTAACAATAACCAAGATAAATTTCTGTAAAAGAATACCGATACTACATATGGAATTTAAGAGGCTTTGCCGTTATTCCATTTATATTATTGGTCGGATATAGAAATTTATAACGATTATATATTGACTTGATTTCTGTGAAAATTCCATATTTAATGGAAGGCGACTTTGGGTTTACCGTGAACAATGTCTTAAATGACATTAGTTCTTTAACCCAGTTAAAGACAAGATAAATTTTCTTAAATTTAAATAATCATTAAATAATGATTTTTGTTTTAAGAACCAAATTGGGGGTTTAATAAATCTTTAAAATTTAAGAATAATTTAAAGAGTTTATCTTCGATAGAATAATTTGAATATTTTATTTAAAATAATATTCTTAATTGGAATGAGACGTTGGATGTGTTTTAGAATACTTGATTTTAAATTATAAAAATACGAGAGATATTCCGAAAGACCGGGTTTAACCCATTCCGAATAATTTCTACGACGATGAAGAGTCGAAGATGAAGACGGTGGTTGAAGACCGACGATCTTCACATCGGATGGATGTGTTGCTACAGAGACCCTGATGGGAGTAGCTACCTTGAAGGGGCTTCAGTGGTAGCCGTCCGGACTATTGTTGATTGTTCGGATTTGGTTTTCGCTCAGACCCAGAGCATAAGCTAATAAATGGATGCGTGTCTGACATTGGATTTCATTCCATGTGAATTAAATCAATTTCTGTTAATGTATATCTGTTTGGTGGTGGAGGATTTATTCTCTACTTAACACCCTGGTATATATTAATAGTGATTAATCGCATGGCGTGAATTGTAAATGTGGCACGCCAAGATGCAATTGATCGAGGCTTTTGTTGAAAAGCAGGGCCTTGTGGGATGATCAAAGCATAGCCTATTACGGCATAGCTTTGCGGATATCGTGACTTCGCGAGCCTCACACCTCGGTATGAGTCAAAAACGGGATATGGACTGCAGGGAGTGCACGCGTTTCTTTCTAGCTAGTGGTAGTGTCAGTGCTTTGACATGGCCTGGCATTTTACTTATGTGGATGATGGATTTTGAGGCGCCTCGGATTTTTATAGGCCGATAGTGGTCATATTATAGGTTCAAAGGAACCGGGAAACGTGTGCTCAGGCATAATTAATCCACTACCCTTAGGTAGGGACCGGCCCTGAAGATCCAAGGGTTCACTGCGGGTGATCCTGAGTCATTTGCTAGAGTGTCTCGAATCGGAGAGGAGCTTGCCCCTAGCCTCGACTCATGATGGAAATCCAATTTCCAATACGACCTCGCGGTTTTGATTGTAGAACTAGTATGGCGACATATTAGGATGGGGTACTTTGCCGTCTATGATTAATACATTATGATTGAAATTGTTTTTGAAATATATATACCCATAGATATACACACTAGTATTAACTCCGTTTTATCGTATCAAGCATCTTTTGACCATTATAAGGTAAAACCCTATCCTCCGGTTTGCGTTGCATTGTGTGATGGGACATAGGTCTTATAATGGTTTCATTTTTCTAAAAGCATTGCATTGTTAAACGATTTACTTTAATTTATGCACTGGCAATCCAATGTAGTAAACCCGTTCCGCGTTAGCGGCGTGGTCCTGTGATTAGGCTTATTATTAGATAGTTAAGTTAAGATTTCTCATACCAGTCCCATGACTGACCTGTAGTTTTTTTCACTGGCAAACTCAGGTGCCCTTATTTTCCACACGGGCAGTCGAGTAGATTTTTGTAGATATATTTACAGGATCCTGGCTTACACCTGAAGCGGTATTCGGAAAGCTCTATATCCGTGTATTCCTTTCAGTTGTATATTTGCATTATTTTTCCGCTGCTATTTAAGTGTAATTTAAACTCTGATATTATTGTATTTCTATTTCTGTAATAAGTATTCATACTCTGTAATATTCTTGTGCTCTGGTGTAATTGTTGTAATCAGCAATACAATGTTCTTCAGTTTGTGTTCTGATGTGTGTTGTTCTCAAAGCAATCCAGACTTTCCTTTACTGGGAGGTTTGGGTCGTCACAATAAATTTTTTAAATTGGCTTAGATTTCCGGGTTGTTAAAAGATCACATTTTTAATCTAATATAGAATATATAAAAAAGTGTTCGTGTTTAATATAGAAGCATAAAACATTAAAAATCTTAATTTAATGAAAAGAATGATTCATAGGAAAATTGTTCATGTAGAATAAAAGGGTTGAAACATTAAAATCACATTTTTAATGTAAAAAGTTGATTCATTAGAAAATATTCAATGTTTGAATAAAAATGTTAAAACACTATTTTTAAGATGATTATAAACAAATGTTAGAAAAGAAATGAATAAAGATTACATTTTTATATGTAATCAAAGCAAATAATAGAAATTACATTTTCCAATGTAATCAAAGAAATGAATAAAGATTACATTTTTATATGTAATAAAAGCAAAGAATAGAAATTACATTTTCCAATGTAGTCAAAGAAATGAATAAAGATTACATTTTTTTTATATGTAATCAAAGCAAAGAATAGAAATTACATTTTCTAATGTAATCAAAGAAAGGAATAAAGATTACAATTTTGTATGTAATCAAAGAGAAGAATGAAAATACATTTTTCAATGAAATCAAGGAAACATTTAAAAAGATTACATTTTTATATGTATTCAAAGATTACATTTGTATATGCATTCAAAGATTACATTTTTATTTGAGATCAGAGAAAAGGATAAAAGATTACATTTTTATTGTAATCAAAGAAAAGAGTAAAAGATTAAATTTTTTATGTAATAAATAAAAGATTTCATTTTTAATGTAACAAATGAAGGGTAAAACAAATTACCCTTTTATGTAATATATGAATCATATAAAAGATATCGAAACAGTATTAACATTAAAATTTTCATTTTTAATGTAATACATGATTTCCTATATAAAAGAAATCAATGTTGAATTGAAAATGGTGTTGAAATCATCGAATGATTTATATATATATATAAATATATAAATATAAATTAAAATAAAACGAATCACGCTGCTGGGGTTCACGTTTTGGAAATCGTAACTCCAAACGATTATACCAAAAGATCCGACTATTGGATTTTCCCAACACTGGAATCGTTGGGTTAGTTTTGGAAAGATCTTTCCAGCGATATAAAACTCGCTAAGATCCAATGGCTGGATTTTGAGAAATGTGTAAATCAAATTTGATGAAAACAGCGCCAGGGCCATTTAATGACCCGAAGCGTCGTTTAATTGAAAATGCCTATTTTTAAATAAATAAAAATAGCAATAAACCGTTATAAAATATTATAAAAATATGGAATGAAAAGGAATGATTTAAATTATATATATTTGACGATTATTTGAAAAGGCCGAGTTAACTCTAATTTCAAATAATTATACGATGATTGGAAGTCGAAGATTTAAAGACGGTGATTGAAGGCTGGCGATCTTCACATCGAATGGATGACTACTGATACCCCAGACTGATTTGCTCCCAGGAAAGGGTTACAGTGGTAGTTGTCGGGATGTACTTGTTGATTGTCCGGATTAGCGAGTACCTCTCTTCTATATTGGTCATATGGGACAAGGAATAAGGTGTCTTCGGTTTCGTTCAGATCTAGAATGGACTTGTGAATGGATTTATGTCTGACGTTGGATTTTATTCTGTACTGATTGATTTCTATTTAATATAAATCTGTTTGGTGGCGGAGAATTTATTCTCTTGCTTAACACCCTTCTCTGAGACGCAGGAACTCAGAGGTTATATATTGATAGTTATCGATCGCATGGCGTGAGTTGTCAGTGTGGCATGCCAAGATGCAAATGATCAAGGCTTATTGTTGAAAAGCAGAGCCTTGTGGTTGATGATCAAAGCATAACTTTATTATAGCAAAGCTTTGTGTATAGCTTTACTTCGCGAGCCTCACACCCCGGTATGAACCAGAAACGTGAGAAGGACCCCAGGGAGAATATGCGTTTCTTTCTAGCTAGAAGTGGTGTTTGGGTTTTACAAGCTCAGATATTTATATTTATGTGGATGATGGTATGCGAGGTACCTCGGATATTGAGTCCCTAGTGGCTGTATTTACGGCCTAAAGGGCAGGGAGACGTATTGTTTAGACATAACTAATCCACTAACATATGTGTGGACCGGCCCTGGCGATCCTAGGGGCTTGACTTAGTACTTGTCCTGAGACATGGACTAGATTGTCTCTAATTCGGTAAGGACGATCCGTTGCCTTGGTTCATGACGGAAATCCAACTTCCAATATGACCCATACGGTTTTAACTATAAACCTATATTTGGCGACATAGTATATGGTAGCTATGTCGTCTGTGATTGATATATTATGATTGAAATGTTTTTGAAAACATATATACACTAATAATAATATCAAATCCCTTTTTGTCATATCAAGCATTTTTGACCATTATAAGGTAAAACTCTATCCTCCGGTTTGCGTTGCATTGTGTGATGGAACTTGAGTCTTATAATGGTTTCATTTTTCTAAAAAGCATTGCGTTGTTTAATTATTCACTTTATCCATGCATTGGCAATCCAATGGACTAAACCTGTTCCGCATTAGTGGCGTGGTCCTATGATTAGCCTTATTATTAAATAGTTTAAATAAGATATCTCATGCCAGTCCCACGACTGACTCGTAGTTTGTTCCACTTTGCGAACTCGGGTGCCCTCTTTTCCACATGGACAACCATGTATATAGGTTTTAGCAGACTCATTCTGGATAGCTATGGAGATGAAGATGGATTCTACCATTTCTATTATGCTATTCAGATTTCATTTTGTGATAACCCGTAACTTCCCCGTTAAGGAAAGAACAAATTGCTTTGAGGACAAGACAAACCAGAACGCAAACAAATGAACATTTCATTGCTATTACAACAATTTCCATCAGAGTACAAAATATACAGAGTACGAATAAATATTACATATCAGAAAAATATCAGAGATTCAAATTACATACATAGCAGCGCAAAAATAATAAAATACACAACTGAAAGTAATACACGGATACAGAGCTTTTAGAGTATCGTTCCAGCTGTAAACCAGGATCCTGTGAATATAAATCTGCAAAACCCAACTACCAGCTGCCTGTGTGGAAAATAAGGGAACCCAGAGTTTAGGTTAAAACAATAAACTCCAGGTCAGTCATGTGACTGGTGTGAGAACTAAAAATAGTTATTAATCTTTATTTTTAAAGTTAGGCAAATCAAGGGACCACGCTGTATAACACGGAACGGGTTTCATCCCAAGAATACCAGTGCATAAAACAAACAGCGCAATGCTAAATAAAGAAAAATGAAGCTATTATAAGACCCAGGTCCCATCACACAATGCAACGCAAACCGGAGTATAGGGTTTTACCTTATAATAGCCAAAGAATGCTTGATACGTTTAAAAATAGATTTTTTTGATATTACTATAAGTGTATAGTGTCAAAACAACTTCATTCATAAGTATCAATCATAGGCGGCATAGCTACCATCTACTATGTCGCCATACTAGGTTCTACAAATAAAACCGAATTATCGCGTATTGGAAATTGGATTCCATCATGAGTCGAGGCAAGGGGCAAGCTCCTCTCCGTTCGAGACACTCTAGTAATTGTCTCAGGACCACACACAGCGATCCTTGGAATCGGTTAGGCCGGTCCACTCTTACTTTTGAGGATTGGCAATTCCTGAATACATATTTCCCGGTCCTATAGGACCTATATAATGGTCTGTACGTCGGCTCACATAGTGCCAGTTATCGACCATATATTCGAGGCGCCTTGCATTCCAACAACCACACAGGTAAAAAGTATATAAATGTCAGGGATGGTAGGTCACTGACATCACCCATAGCTAGAAAGAAACATCGTGTTCTCACAACGGTCCATATCCCGTTTTGACTCATATCGAGTTGTGAGGCTCGCGAATTCACGTTATACACAAAGCTATGCCACACAGGCCGTGCTTTGATCATCAACCACAAGACTTTGGTTTTCAACAGAAGCCTTGATCATTTTCCACTTAGGCATGCCACACAAGCAATTCACTCCATGCGACTAATGTCCATCAATATACAACCTCTGATCTCATACGTCTCGGAGAAGGGCGTTAAGTAAGAGAATAAATTCTCCGCCGCCAAATAGATGTATATTTAATAGAGATCAATCAATACAGAATAAAATCCAATGTCAGACACAAAGTCCATTTACAAGTTCGTTTTGGGTCTGAACGAAATCGGAGGCACTTTCCTCGCATATCCATCGATCTCCAAGTACATTTGGACGATCACCAACTGATTCCCTCCTCTTGGGTGTACAGCCCAATCAAGATCATCAATAATCATCCAAACGATGTGAAGACTTCCGGTCTTCAATCACCATCTTCATCTTCGACATATCATCGAATCGGTTATTCAGAATGGGTATAAACCCGGCCTTTCCGAATAACCCGCATATATAATAAACTAGTGTTACACAAACGCAACATACGCCTCATTCCAATTCAGAATATTCTTTTATTAAAAGAAAATCACATTCTTGGGGAAAGGTTCTCATTAATTTTATCAAAGATAAATTCTTCTAAATTTATTCTTTAATCTTCCTTTGGATATCATTTCAAACAATAATATGGTTTTCCAAACTAGTCGGGATTAGCGAACCACATCGAAGTAATTATTTATTTTATTTCCCAATCCCAACCTATTCATCCCGTGGAGCAAAACTGGTAATACTCCATATCTAACACCATGGTGTTATCGGTGAATATTAATTACCATTTCACGTTCAAATCTAATTAAAGATTTAACTATGTCTTTGGATCAAGACTGGTGATAATCCATCCTCGATCACTTTAATCTAATTAAAGATTCATTAAAACTCCAATTAGTTTTATTCTTCCCAAAAATCAATATCCTGTCTTTAACTGGGTTAAAGAACCAACGTCATCTAAAACATGGTTCACGATAAACCCAAAATCACATTCTATTGTTAATCGGGTTAAAGAACAGGTGTTATTCAAAACACCGCTCACGATGAACCCCAAAAAAACCAATTCAAATTCAATTCCAGTTAAATACTAATTAACTGGACAATTTCACTAAATCTTAATTAAAAGATTTATTCTTTTCTAAACTGGGTTCAAGAACAGTGTTATTTAAGACACCATTCGCGACGAACATAAAATCCCATTTGATATTAAATACAAGACTCTGAATAGAAAATATACCGGCTTATATTCAATATCAAATTCTGAAACAAACAAATATCGTATTGGAAATAACGATATAAAATATATCTTTCAAATTTCCACAACCATATATGTATAATCACGAAATCCAACATCGAAATATTCCGAAGATAATTTCGATTCAAATCCATTACAATTCGTATATTGGAAACTCTGATTATTTTTAAAACCACTTCAAATCTAGTTCAAAACTAGTACATTTCGATAAAAACATATTTTTATCCTTTCAAATGTGGAATTTTTCTTCCTAGTTCTTTCCAATTCATATATTATGATTTTACACAAATTACAAATATTTTTAATAATTTTATCAAGGCCCGTACAGTCGATTTCCACAAACGGCCATCAAACTACACTTACAGCGTCCTTTTCCAAATTTGATTTGGACATAATTCCAAATCCAACAGTTAGATTTTAAATTTCTAATATTCATTGGAAAGCTCTTTTCGATACGAACCCATCGGTTCGTGTTTTATGAGAATCAGACGGTCGGATCTCCCCAACGTCAATTCGAAGTCAATGGTCAAAATTCGCGAACTACCGCGGCGCGGCGCGTTCTATTCAGGCCATTATATGTAAAAAAAATATATATATTATATAATTCGTCGATTTCCTTTTTAAAATGTTGTTTATAAATCGTTTTAAATTCATTTTCGAAACAATCTCAACTTTATATTCAATTTCAAATCAAAATTGAATATTCCACATCATCGATATACAAATGATAATATTTTCAAAAAATTATATTTTGAAATCACTTCCTTTTCTATATTCATCATAAAAACCGAATATAATAGATATAAATATCGTTCGCGTCAAAATGGCGCATTTCTAATCAACACGGCTTTATATATTTCAATAACTTTGTTATTCTATTCAACAAATGAATATTTATTCTATTCAACACATGAATCTACATTTCTTTCAACACGTGAATATTCTCAACACATAAACATCGTCAACACATGACTATTGATGTTATTTAATATATTTTATAAAATTATGATAAAGTTGTATATTTTATTGTTTAAAATATTTTACTCAACACATGAATATTCCCAACACATGAACATCGTCAACACATGACTATTTATGTTATTTAATATATTTTATAAAATTATGATAAAGATGTATATTTTATTGTTTAAAATATTTTACTCAACGCATGAATATTCTATTCAACACATGAATATTTATTCTATTCAATACATGAATATTCTATTCAACACATGAATATATATTTTATAATATTCTTTAATTTCCCAGTTGGAATGAGGCCCAATCAATTACCACTAAATGTTAATTATACGGATTCCATCCAACACATGTATATAATAGCAATGATAAATAATCAACCATCATCCAAAGTGCACCACACAACTGCATAAGCATTAAATATAAATAATTAACGCTTACACAGTCTGTCGACCAATCGATCGACATACAACTAAATAATTGGGATTAGTGTATGCCGAATATCATCCCAACACCCGTGTGGGGTTTCAAATCAACAAACACAGATTATTATTTGTGCAGTTGGGCGATGTGTAAAATTTATCGTCCCAATCAATATCCTTCAAATAGGTGTACATAAACAAACCGTCCGGTTTGTAAATGAATATTTATTGATTCACATTCCCGTTAAAAATTAGATTTTTAATGATAAAATATTTTTAACTATATAAATATTTTAGTTCATTTCACATCACACAATCAATTTTCACCATAACAAACAATCAAACATATAAGCCGTCCATAATATGTGGACGACGGGTGTCGAGTGCTGCTAAGCACCATCTGCATCCTAGTATATATTTTAACTAGAAAAGAAAAGGTAAAGTGAGAAGTTCTCACCCAAGCTAAACCAAACGCCATGACTCTTCATATGTAGGAATCTTCGTCGTTCTCGCCTTTTGTCACTTTCGTTGTCCATAGCCACTACATATATAAAAATCACATTTTTACACTACTACTATATAGATAAAAATTCTATTTTTGTGCACTACTATATAGATAAGAATTCTATTTTTATACTGCTACTGTATAGATAAATATTCTATTTTTATACCGGTGTTCATATAATAAAGATTATATTTTTCCCTCGCCATTCTCTATATAAAAACCACATTTTTATATATAGAGATCGTATTTTTATATCTCTACTACCTATGTAAAAATTACTCCTTTACAACGCTACTTCCATGATAAAAAATATATTTTTATCTTGCTAGTAATATAATAAAAATTATATTTTTATTACCCTACATGAATAATCATATTTTTATTCTTCCTATGATATAAAGATCGAATTTTTATTACCTATATTATATAAAATTCATATTTTTAATATTCATCCTGTGTAAAAATCATATTTTTATTATCTACATTATATAAGAATTATATTTTAATTTTCATATCTAATAAAAAATCATATCTTTACATACGCTATACATGTATAAAAATCAAATCTTTCTACTTCAACTTCATATTAAATAAAATCAACTTTCTTCTTTATAAAATCTCATCCTTTCTTCTTATACAAAGATCTAAATTTTCTAATTAAAAAAATCTAAGCTTTATATTCTATATTATATATATATAATTGATTTCATATGAATAAGAAATAAAACTGATCTATATTTATAACGACCTGGCATTTTGACCGCTCAAAGTCGGTATTTAAACCAACTCGGAACGTTCAAAAAGACAGATTGTTTTGGCTTATCCAATTTAAAACAGAACAGACACGGAATCACAGAGTACAATAAATTGCAGCGGAATAAAATTTTATAAAATATCAGAGTTTGTACATAGACTTGCACAGCGGAAAATAATAAAATTTGTACATAAACTTCATACATGAGTAAATTAATGAGTTAAATCAATGCATACGCTAAGGCAACAAGATCCGTACTATATAGATGACAGGACAGCAGTGTTGAAAGCAACAATATGGAAAGTAAAATAACTTCCTCATTCAAGAAATTTCGAAATACAGTACCCAGTAACTTGCATATATCGCTTGACCAACCATTAACCAACAAATGTCCCTTATGTTTTTTCCATGCATACAGGTATGTGTGTTTAAACATTCAACTAATATGGTAACATGGTACACAATCCTTTATTAACCAGGTAAAATGAATCCCATAGGGTAGAATTACAAAATATGTTAAAATCATGGAGATGCAGACTTATACACTTGCGAAGAGTGAGTAATAACGTGTCCTATATAGTATAGGGAGCTACAGCACAATCTTCACTCATTTAAACATAGTACAGTGCGCAGGGCCCTTCAGAAGACACCATTGCACTTAAATCTATATTTGCACTCTTGGTTTCCAAATGGTTCATCAAAAGGGTGATGGATTAAAAGGGAATCAAACATCTGTATTACCACCCAATTTCAAATGAGCATATATATATATGAAGCATACCCAACAGGGAACACCAAGTAAAAAAAATGACTACATGTAGGAGAAGTCACAAATCGGTATATTCACAGTAAAACGGCTTGGAGCATGATGGTGCTGGTGTCAAAAGTTTACAGTCTTGTGTTCATGTAGCTTTTGGTCATAATAGTGTACAAGTTAGCATAACCGGTATCGGTCCCAATTCATTTATTACGAAGTAGCATATTTTAAGGAAGCAAAGCTCAAGATAATGACTCAGTTTAAAGCCAACAGAACCCACGCCTATAGAATATGAACATGCAAGCCTAAAACTCAATGGAATGTGTGTGTATGTAATCAACCCAAATGTTCAAAACTGGAAGTAATAAATCATGCAGTAATATATATATCTGCTCCAAATACCCCAAATCCGACATTCAAATGTCTATGCATGTATCATTTTGCATGAACTCAGCAAGCTCCGGATACTAAGCATTTGGTTTACTGTAAATACCTATTATATCATTCTGTAGTACTCATTTTCTGTCAAACAAGAATGCATATGTAAATGAAACCGTATGCTATATATATATATATATTTACATATAAAACTCAAAAGCAAAAGCCATAAAGGTTCACACTTTCAGTTTCTCACCTACAGCTTACTTGACAGCAAAGATCTAACACTATACTCATAAAAATTGAAATTTGCCTCATGTAACACATGCAGACTTTGACCATAGCCTGACATATACTTATAGCCCAACGATTAAATTTGAAATGAATCATAGTTCACTATTCCACAATGTCTTATTTTCACAAAATATTTATATCTATATAGATACTGATGCAGACAGCCTATAGTTTGTGTGCAGGTAACCCAACCGAAGAACATAAAGCAAACCACAACAAATACATTTAGCGTAACCGAAGTAGGGAACTCGAAATAGATTTAATCGTAAGAAGACTTACAAAAAGGCTAAGAGCGATGGCGCATCAGCAATTTTACGGTGGAGCAACTTTCGGTGACACAGACAGGAAGGCGCAGTGCCATTCGAAGGTGGAAAATCGTCACTAGAAATGGGTGCTGGACTTCGGCGTGGATCTCGAGAGCTGCGACGGCTACGGCAGCGACTTCAACGGATACGAAGGAGGTTTAGCGTTGGCAACAAGGCGGAGCGTTGAAGTGGAGCAAGGCGTTGTCGAGCGGTGAACGGAGAACTGATCGTGGAGAGGGGCGAATTTTTAGTGCGATGGCCATGGAAATCTATTCGGTGGAGACACTCAGATTTGGGTGAACTAAAATTTGGGAAATTTTGATTTGAGGAAGAAGTGTACACTATCGGCTGATAAAATAATAGAAAAAGGAAGTAGTTTTGCGGTGGAAGAAAACAAGGGGTACGCTGCTTTTTATAATACGAACGAAGGGGCAAAACACAGATTGAAAATAACACGCGTAATATATTACAGAAAAGGAAGCGACAAGTGTTGAGATCAGGGACAGGTGTAAACAAATACAAGGATCAAACAAGTGTAAAACTTACATTAAACAAATATTTAAAATGGACATAAAAGAAAATTTATTTTATGCATATATAATTTGATTTTAAACAAAATGAAATAGACTAGATTCCAAATAAAAAATCAAATATCAAAAATAACATACATTTTCAAGACTAAATTAAATTAACTCAAAAATTGTAAACGCCGAAAATTCTGGTTCGTTACAATCTCCCCCACTTAAATCTTTTCGTCCTCGAAAAGGAGAGATCGAAAAATGAAAACAAAGTATGAAATAATTTCTCCGACTCAACATCCCGCATTTATTTCAAATCATTTGAAATACTACACATTTCTTTCATATAGAGAATAATACTTCACTTCGGGATTTCAAAACAAAAATCACTTTTCAAAACTTCAGGCATATTATGATAAATTCAATATCAACAAATATGTTCCATTTCCTCAAGAAGTTTTTCCTCATGACAAGGTTACTCGGGAATGACCTATCGCACGAAATAGTATATATATATGACGTCTCTCCTTTCCCTGGAGCCGACCATCATAAGGACTCAAAAATCCCAAATCACACACACCCTTTCTTTAGTCACAGGTTACCCAATTCCATGGTTCATATCAAATCATTTCATATCCCGAAGGTATAAATCACTTCGCAACAATAATTTGCACATACTTTCAATCATAATATTGTTGTTCAAACATTTCAAATATCGGAATTCAAGTCGTTGAAGTTTCCTTTTGTTTATAAACCACTTTTATAAACTATATCATCCAAAATAACTCGAAAATCAAATTCAATCAATACGATTTTCTTAATAACTTCTCAAATCAAGTAAGCTTTAAATTCTCACATCAAAAGCTCTTTATAGAGATCGTATAAATTCATTAGATCAAATATCATTTAAATAACTTCAAAACATTTCCAAGATAAAATGTCCAAGAACTTCATATCAATATCTTAGTAATCATTTACAACCCCTGTAGTTGAATAACCTACTTTTCAAATTCATTAAAAATCCTTTTCACAAAATTTAGGGCTTCATATTCATTTTCAAATATCATATCTTGTTAAAAGGTTACATTATTCGCTCGTTGGAAAAATCTCTTAAACATTTTTATTCTAAGATACCATCACGCTTCCGCTACGCACTCTGATTATGCATATACAATGTTTCAAACTAGTATTGTCCAAACATTTATTCCAAACCTTAGAATTTTGATTTCAAAAAAAAAATCTTAAGTTTCAAACACTTCCAGTTTAAAGCTCATTTGTTTAACACATGGCACAAAGAAGTACATATACATGGATTAAGTCCAATCCCATGTACTCAAAACAAAAGTTCGATAGCAAAATGAGCACCAAAGAATGATGGTTCGAGTCGAAATAATTAGCGAAGTTCAATAGAAAAGGGTATGGATGACTCTACTCAAGGCCCAGATAAGAAAGTCATGAGCACACAAGGATACGAATGTCAACCGTTCAATCATGGGATACTCGACCTTCATTACTTCAAGATTTCATTTTTCTTTGCGCCATAAGTGATTACTTGTTAGGTAATTTCAGTTCGATTCATTCATACAATTTCAAATGGGGAAAAGCAATTTTCTCCCCCACTTAGACGTTTGTTATACTTTGATTAAATTCGATTGTCAAGCTTGAAGTAAGGGTTTATTCTCAACATACGTTCTTACTTTTTTTTTTTTAAAGTATTTCTTGACGTCTTAACTAGAACGATACATCTTCCTCACTTCTGAAACTTGAAAATAAACACTGATGATGTCCGGCTCATCAACAGAATCATTCTCAAATGACTAAAGTGCGAATCTATATTTATTTAGCACACAAAGAATTTAGCACATACGTTAGCTAGGCGTATGTCCATAAAACCTTCATGCACTCAATAGTCCAGCCTTGACGTCATATAAAATTCTTGTAACCATTTTCATTGTACTTTAATTTCTTTCCAAATAAAAAATTTCTGAATTAACTACATCCTTATCTGTATCTTTCATAAAGTTTCAAAACTTCCATTTCAATTATCCTGAAATTTTCAAATTTTTCTTTATTTTCCCTTATACTTCCGAACACTCAGCGAACGGCTTCGAGAGACCTTTACCGCAAAGAGCCTAAAGAAGTTTTATTTTCGAAAATATTTCTTTAAATACTCTATTTCCAAATCTTTTTTTTTTAAATACTTTATTTTCGAAAATCCTTTCAAAAATATTTATTCTTCGGAATCCGCTGATTCTAGTGTCAATTCCACCTTAAACCGGATAAGCCAAGCTTTGTATGAAACCAAAGCTCTGATACCAGCTATAACGACCTGGCATTTTGACCGCTCAAAGTCGGTATTTAAACCAACTCGGAACGTTCAAAACGACAGATTGTTTTGGCTTATCCAATTTAAAACAGAACAGACACGGAATCACAGAGTACAATAAATTGCAGCGGAATAAAATTTTATAAAATATCAGAGTTTGTACATAGACTTGCACAGCGGAAAATAATAAAATTTGTACATAAACTTCATACATGAGTAAATTAATGAGTTAAATCAATGCATACGCTAAGGCAACAAGATCCGTACTATATAGATGACAGGACAACAGTGTTGAAAGCAACAATATGGAAAGTAAAATAACTTCCTCATTCAAGAAATTTCGAAATACAGTACCCAGTAACTTGCATATATCGCTTGACCAACCATTAACCAACAAATGTCCCTTATGTTTTTTCCATGCGTACAGGTATGTGTGTTTAAACATTCAACTAATATGGTAACATGGTACACAATCCTTTATTAACCAGGTAAAATGAATCCCATAGGGTAGAATTACAAAATATGTTAAAATCATGGAGATGCAGACTTATACACTTGCGAAGAGTGAGTAATAACGTGTCCTATATAGTATAGGGAGCTACAGCACAATCTTCACTCATTTAAACATAGTACAGTGCGCAGGGCCCTTCAGAAGACACCATTGCACTTAAATCTATATTTGCACTCTTGGTTTCCAAATGGTTCATCAAAAGGGTGATGGATTAAAAGGGAATCAAACATCTGTATTACCACCCAATTTCAAATGAGCATATATATATATGAAGCATACCCAACAGGGAACACCAAGTAAAAAAAATGACTACATGTAGGAGAAGTCACAAATCGGTATATTCACAGTAAAACGGCTTGGAGCATGATGGTGCTGGTGTCAAAAGTTTACAGTCTTGTGTTCATGTAGCTTTTGGTCATAATAGTGTACAAGTTAGCATAGCCGGTATCGGTCCCAATTCATTTATTACGAAGTAGCATATTTTAAGGAAGCAAAGCTCAAGATAATGACTCAGTTTAAAGCCAACAGAACCCACGCCTATAGAATATGAACATGCAAGCCTAAAACTCAATGGAATGTGTGTGTATGTAATCAACCCAAATGTTCAAAACTGGAAGTAATAAATCATGCAGTAATATATATATCTGCTCCAAATACCCCAAATCCGACATTCAAATGTCTATGCATGTATCATTTTGCATGAACTCAGCAAGCTCCGGATACTAAGCATTTGGTTTACTGTAAATACCTATTATATCATTCTGTAGTACTCATTTTCTGTCAAACAAGAATGCATATGTAAATGAAACCGTATGCTATATATATATATATATATTTACATATAAAACTCAAAAGCAAAAGCCATAAAGGTTCACACTTTCAGTTTCTCACCTACAGCTTACTTGACAGCAAAGATCTAACACTATACTCATAAAAATTGAAATTTGCCTCATGTAACACATGCAGACTTTGACCATAGCCTGACATATACTTATAGCCCAACGATTAAATTTGAAATGAATCATAGTTCACTATTCCACAATGTCTTATTTTCACAAAATATTTATATCTATATAGATACTGATGCAGACAGCCTATAGTTTGTGTGCAGGTAACCCAACCGAAGAACATAAAGCAAACCACAACAAATACATTTAGCGTAACCGAAGTAGGGAACTCGAAATAGATTTAATCGTAAGAAGACTTACAAAAAGGCTAAGAGCGATGGCGCATCAGCAATTTTACGGTGGAGCAACTTTCGGTGACACAGACAGGAAGGCGCAGTGCCATTCGAAGGTGGAAAATCGTCACTAGAAATGGGTGTTGGACTTCGGCGTGGATCTCGAGAGCTGCGACGGCTACGGCAGCGACTTCAACGGATACGAAGGAGGTTTAGCGTTGGTAACAAGGCGGAGCGTTGAAGTGGAGCAAGGCGTTGTCGAGCGGTGAACGGAGAACTGATCGTGGAGAGGGGCGAATTTTTAGTGCGGTGGCCATGGAAATCTATTCGGTGGAGACACTCAGATTTGGGTGAACTAAAATTTGGGAAATTTTGATTTGAGGAAGAAGTGTACACTATCGGCTGATAAAATAATAGAAAAAGGAAGTAGTTTTGCGGTGGAAGAAAACAAGGGGTACGCTGCTTTTTATAATACGAACGAAGGGGCAAAACACAGATTGAAAATAACACGCGTAATACATTACAGAAAAGGAAGCGACAAGTGTTGAGATCAGGGACAGGTGTAAACAAATACAAGGATCAAATAAGTGTAAAACTTATATTAAACAAATATTTAAAATGGACATAAAAGAAAATTTATTTTATGCATATATAATTTGATTTTAAACAAAATGAAATAGACTAGATTCCAAATAAAAAATCAAATATCAAAAATAACATACATTTTCAAGACTAAATTAAATTAACTCAAAAATTGTAAACGCCGAAAATTCTGGTTCGTTACAATATTTCTAAATCTAATTACTTTAAGTAAAACAAGGAAAAAACAAAGTTAAATTAAAACTTACAGGGGGTTTTTCGGTGCAAAGGGAAGGAGGAAGAGGCAGGGTGTAACGACCCGTATTCTACGCACCATAGGACCGTAGGATATTTGTTTCTTTCACATACGAAGTCATATGGTCATGTAACTTTGGGAGACGACTATTGGGGTCATTTCCCATGTTCATGATTTTTTTTCCCGAATTTTAAATGACCATTTTAGCCCTAGTTGGTACTGTTTTGGCCATATCTTTTGACTGGAAAGTAATTTTGACCTGAAACCACTTCCATTGGCTCCGGATGATGGATTACAATTCCGCAGAGTGGTCGCACTAGCCTAACGGTGTAACACCCCATGTATTTTATAACTGTGAAATTCATAAATTAAACAATAAATAATTTTAAATCAAAGAATTAAGGGAAACGGGATACGCCATTGCGTTCGTCTCGGAATTCTGCTTGAGATAGAGTCTGAGTTTGCGTAAAACGGATATCGTATGAAGAAGTTATGGACGAACGAAGTTGGGCGAAAAACCGGAAAACGGGTCAGAATGCACTGGCGCACTTGGGAAGTGCGCCAGAACAAAAATGCACTGGCGCACTTGGGAAGTGCGCCAGTACATTTTTGACCTGGCGCACCTGCCAAGTGCGCCCAGGTCAAAAATGACCTGCTGGTCAGGTCTGGTCAAGTCCTGGCTGGCCAGGTATGTGTTTGGTCGATTTTCAGAAGCTTGCTTTGTCATTAGGGCTAGGTGGCAGGCTCTAATTGGTCTCTCTTTCGAATGAATGGCTACGATCAATCCAAGCAACATCGATGGTCCTAATCAGTTCATAAACTCTATAAAAATGACCCTAGACTCTACCTAATCTATTCATTCAAAAATAAGAACGAGGCCATCATGTTGCTGAGGAACGACTAGGAGTAGCCACCAATTTGAGAGAAGATTAGGAGGAAAATTCTAAAGCATAAAGCAACTTAAACAAATCAAATCAACAAGGAGTCGCATCTCCAATTGGAGAATTCGCCACACGATTGTAAGTAGAGTATTATTTTGGTATGAATAAATAACTGTGTTGGTTTGTACACTTGATTTGTGGTGATAAGTAATTCATATTTGTGTGTTACTATGATTCTTATCGATTTGGAATATTATATAACGATTGGATATTCGCAAAGTATGTTATTCATTATAAAAACTACATGTTTGCGGTAGTTTTATGCAAGTATACGTTTGGATATTCGCAAAGTTTGTAATTCATGTTGAAGCTACATGTATGTAGTTCTTTAATTGAAATTCATGCAAGTTTGTGGTTTTGCTACTATGCCATCATAATGTGTATTTCTGTACAAAAATCATTTTGTGTGTAATTGGAACAAATTTTGGTTATTATAATTCATATGAAATTATGTTGAAAATTTGGCATCATGATCTATATATTAAGCCATACTTTTGTACTAGAAAACCTCTTTGCGAACTTATGAATATGACTAGGCTATGATTGATATTTTGCATAATTGAAAAACATGTTAGGTCTATATTGTTAACAAGAATTATATGATGACACATGTGGTACATAGCTAGGTTAGATTTAAAATCCCATTTGCAAGTTTGCATGACTAAAGTAAAAATCATGATTTCATGTTTAGAAATATTTATGCCATAAGTATATGTGTGCCATGGTTATGTGAATAGATTTAAAATCATGATTAAGTTGGAATAATTCTAGTGGAATTATACTTTTGTATTAGTAACAAAAGTAAGCACCTTTGTAAACATGTAGTAATCTTATAAACATGATTTGCTTATGTTTGACATTATGCCTAAATAAAAATATAGGTTTATGTTGTAGTTAAGACTATGCGTCAATAGTGACATACAATTTAGATTCTTAACTTAACTACAAGTTTACATGGTTTGATTCATGTCACTTATGCTTTATGACCAAAGTATATGTTACTACTATGCAAGTACACCAGTTTCTATTTTGTAGTTCCAACGTTATGTTGCAAGTTCATGCGTTCACATTCCCCTTTTTGTGTATGTAATCACGCTTTAAGCCTCCCCTCTTTCGCATGGCTAAGTTGGGCTTAAAAAGGTTAAGCCCAACATATATATAATAAACGAACGTATTAAACGGGGGAAAATAACGTTGGGCTAAATTAATTAATAAATTAAAATATAAAGTAAAGGGGCCCAAATTCAAGTATGGGTTGGGCCCATGATTGGTGTAACCTTCACACCATTGATTTTTAATAATGGGCCGCAAATATTTACATATAAGAAAATAAAGAAGAAAGACAAAATATGTAAATGTAGAAAATACGATGTGTTTAACCCGAGGTTGGATTGAGTTGTGATGTAAACCTGCCCGGAACCGCCCGGCTGTCCAGTAGTCACAACAATACCTATCCAATGTGGGTGGTTAAACATGGAGCCCAATAAGGACCCGAGGTTAGACTGAGTTGTGGCGTAAGACTGCCCGGAACCAACCGGCAATAGGCAGCCACAACAATACCTGTCTAATGTGAGAGGTCAAGGCTTTAATAAGACAATTAAGGCTGAGTCAGGACTGATAGGATTAAGTAAACTAAAGACTTAATCAAAAATGGGACATGCTAAACTAAACAGACTGATTGGGGGTTAGGTTCATAAAACACTTAACCAACTTAGCATGTTGGCTAGAAGTAGAAAACCTAGTAGCGGGGGACCCTTTTCAGCAGTAACCCTATAAGGTGTATCATGATACCCTGAAACTAGGCAGGGTGGGGCACGATTACTGGGCTGAATGTAAGAGGTCAAATCGACGGCGGTGGTGCAGCAGTGTAGGTTCTAACGGGGTGTGGGCGTGCACTCACTCCGGCGCAGAAAAATAAGGCACTGGGCACCAGTAGCATACCTGTGCATTCTAGGGTTGTGTCGGGTCGCCGCCATGGGACTTGATACACCCCATGGTGGGACCAGCATAGGTAACTACAACATCGGGGGCCGTAAGACACATGTAACTATGCGAGTAGGAGCCGATCATCATAAAATGGATCACTTCACCCTGGTTATGGGGTGCCTATTGGGAACTAGTTTATATGGGTACAGAGATTAATATGGGGTACGATAGTATATTCGACCCTAGACAACTTAACCAAGTGTATAGTGCTTTCCCATTTCTAGTTTATACTTATCATACCCAGTTCTTTATTCATAGACAGAGTAGTCCTCGACTTACTCAGGCTTTATGTCTGACTCTACTTTTCTTTCGTCTTCTTTTCTTCCGTTTCCCCCCCCCCCAGGTCCACAGGGAGGGAATACTGCAGCTTGACCAGCCTTCATATCCAGCTTGAAGAGAAAGAATGTATTGCTTGGACCTTTCCGTTTTGAACTATGGCTTTGGACAACAACTATGGGGCTTTTGCAGTTTATTTATGTTTTCTTTATGCTTCTTTAAATAATGTAATCAAGACAGTTATGAAGGTGTTATGTTTTTTTTTGAAAGGATGTAAGACAATCATGGTGATGTTGCTGTAACACGTATTTACTTTTATGAAATAAAAGTTGCTGCTTTTCTGCTATTTACAAATATGTGTTCTTATATCTGTCTTGTATATCTGTGACTTATACTTATAAACCTCCACCAAAATTAGGGCATTCCCTTTGAGAGTGACCCTAACGGAGGTGGGGTGTTTCACTTGGTATCGGAGCATAGGTTTACCAGATAAGATAAAAAGTTTTGAAAATTTATTTTCAAAAAGTAAATTTAAAGAAGCATTTTTTTAAAGAAAAAAATATTATTTTATTTTAAAAAAGGTAAAGTCTCCCCCAAAGCCATAGGTACTATCTCTTATCCTTCGTTTTGAATCTATCCTTTTTGTTTCAGCATGTCCGAAGAACTTAACTTGCCAGAGGGTGTACCAATACCTGGTTGGTTTAGACGGTTCTTAGAAGCAAGGGCCACTCAGCCAGGTCCTACCGTTCCTCCTCCCCCAGCTGCAGGAAATCATCCAGCTGCAGCAGCACCTCTTCCTCCACCTCCTCCACGGGGAAACACTTTTGCTAAGATATGTAAAGATTTTAAAGCTATGGGAGGAAAGGATTTCCATGGAACTGAGTCCTTCGTGGCAGCTAGAAATTGGCTGAAAGAAACTGAGGACCTATTCATCATCTTTGAGGTAGAAGATAGACAGAAAGTACAACTGGCAGTATGGCTATTAAAGGGCGAGGCTTCCTACTGGTGGGAAGTCACTAATGCAGAAAGACCAGTGGAGACATGGGAGGACTTTAGGGCAAGGTTTGAGACTAAATTTCTCTCAGATGCGGAAAGAAGTTTGCAGTTGGAAAAATTCTTATTTCTTAAGCAAGGGAACAAGACAGTTAGAGAGTATGTTAATCAGTTCGATGAGCTGGCTAGGTTTGGGCTGGACCTAGTCAACACCCCGCACAAGAAGGCTCTCCGTTTCGTCAAAGGGTTGAATGAGCCATTACACAGTTTGGCCATGACCCATATACCCATGGGAGCTACGTATGAAAGACTGGTACAGATGGCATTGCTGAACGAAGAGGATAAGGGCAAGAAGGAGACAAAGGCAGAAAGCTCTCAAGGGACGAAAGAGGGTTTGCAGCCTAAGAAGACAGACTTTAAGAAGGGCGGGAAAGGCAACAAAGAGAAGAGGAAGTGCAATTTCTGTGGCAAAGTGGGGCACTTAGTAAAGGACTGCCGGAAAAAGAAGGCCAAGGAGAATGGTGGGTGCTTTTCTTGCGGTGAGACAGGCCATAGGGCTAAGGACTGCCCAAAGAAACGAGGACAGGGGCAGAGGGCTGGATCCACCTCAGGGGCACAGGTTCATGTGCTAGAAGCGCCACCTTTGCAACAGCGAGGTATAAATACTTCTGTAGAAAGTGTAGTTTATCTTTATGATCACCCCGTTCGCACTTTATTTGATTCTGGCGCATCACACTCCTTTATCTCGTCTGCTTTAGTAGAATCTCTGCACCTAAAAACTAGTATGGTAGAGGACCCCTTAATTGTTTCAAACCCAATTGGGGGCCCAGCTCATTTGTCTATGATCTGTTTGGGATTGAAAATTTCTATTCTAAGCGTAGAATTTCAATGTAGTGCCTTTGTTTTGGGCTTTTCGGGATATGGTTTGATTTTGGGCATGGATTGGCTATCCAGTAATGGGGCCATCCTTGATTGTGAGAAAAGGGTTGTTAGGCTCCTAACCCAGCTCGGTAATACTTTGGAAATTTCTTGTAATCCCTCGTATGCGGTTATGCTTAGTTATCTTGAATCGCTAGATGCCTCTGTTGAAAGTTTGCAATCAGTTAGAGTGGTCCGGGAATATCCGGATGTCTTTGAAGAGGTGAAGGGCTTGCCTCCGAAGCGGGAAATAGACTTCCGCATATATCTTGTAGATAATGCAAAGCCCGTTGCGTTGCCCGTTAGACACATGGCTCCACGGGAGAGGAAAGAGCTCAGTAAACAGATTAAAGAGCTTCTAGAAAAGGGGTTCATTAGGAGGAGCATTTCAGAATGGGGCGCTCCAGTGGTGTTCGCTACAAAGGCGGATGGTTCACTCCGTCTATGTGTTGACTATAGGGAGCTCAACAAGCTAACGAAAAAGAATAGGCACCCTCTCCCTAGAATTGACGATTTGTTTGACCAGCTTGTAGGAGCGTCTGTTTTCTCCCAACTCGATTTAGCAACCGGTTTTCATCAGCTAAGGGTGGCTGAAGATAGCATCGATAAAACGACATTCAGAACCCCAGACGGCTTCTTTGAATGGCTTGTCATGCCTTTCGGTTTGACAAATGTACCTGCTTACTTCGTAGACCTGATGAGTAGGGTATTCAGAGATTTCCTCAACAAGTTCGTAGTGGTCTTCGTAGATGATATCCTTATTTTCTCAAAGAGTGAAGAGGAACATGCTCAACACTTAAGGGCAATCATGGAAACTTTGCGAGTCCATCAACTAAAAGCCAAATTCTCCAAATGCCACTTTTGGAGAGAAGAGGTGAGGTTCCTTGGGCACATAGTATCCAAACAAGGGTTAGCAGTGGGCCCTGCTAAGGTAGTGGCGGTACAGGATTGGAAGACACCAAGGAATGCAACTGAGGTCCGAAGTTTTCTAGGACTAGCAGGTTTCTATCGAAAGTTCATAAGGGATTGTGCGAAAATCTCAGCCTCGCTCACGAAATTGACCAAGAAGAATCTAGTGTTCAATTGGGACTTGGATTGCGAGTTTGCTTTCCAACGACTGAAAAGGGCTCTTACAACAGCCCCAGTTTTGACGCTGCCAGATGGGAGCAAGATGTTCACTGTTTATACAGATGCATGTGGGACAGGACTAGGCGCCGTTTTAATGCAAGAAGGAAGGGTTGTAGCTTATGGCGGGAGGCAGTTGAAAGTGCATGAAAGGAACTACCCAACCCACGATCTTGAGTTAGCCGCCATCGTCTTTGCACTCAAGTCTTGGCGACACTATCTCCTAGATGAGAAGTTCGAACTTTACACTGACCATAAATCGTTGAAATATCTTTTCTCGCAGAAAGATCTTAACTTGAGGCAACAGAGATGGATGGAGTTTCTTGCCTCGTACGATTTCGAAATCTCCTACACTCCGGGCAAAGGCAACGTAGTAGCAGACGCGTTGAGCCGAAAGAAATTGACCCTAAGCCCGCTGTTTGTTGAAAGACAAAGCCTAGAGTTTATAGCCATCTTCGACTTTAGGCCTTCCTCCGATTTTGTACCAGGCTTGCTAGCATCTCTCGAAGTGCGCCCAACTTTAGTACATTCAGTAGGGACAGCACAACGCGAAGACCCTCAGCTTATGGAAATAATTGATAGGCTAATTAGGGGTGAGACTTCAAGTCACCTCAGCAGATACTCCATCGACGATAAGGGTTTGCTAAGGCGTGACGGAAGACTATGCGTCCCACAGACAAAAGATTTAGTAAAGAAGGTTCTCGAGGAAGCACATCACTCCAAGATGACGATACACCCAGGCGGAGATAAAATGTACAAAGATATAAAAAGGACCTTCTTCTGAAACGGCATGAAAAAGGACGTGGCAGAATTCGTTTCTAAGTGTATGGTGTGCCAACAGGTTAAGGCGGAACAGAAAAAGCCTGGCGGACTGCTACATCCTCTGGAGGTCCCGCAGTGGAAGTGGGATAGCATCTCTATGGATTTCATCGATGGGCTGCCTAGGTCTAGGAGAGGCAACACTAGCATTTGGGTAATAGTGGATAGGCTTACTAAAAGCGCCCACTTTTTACCTGTCAAAAGTAAAAGAACTGCCTCATCCCTAGCATCACTTTACCTCAAGAAAATCGTTCGACTCCATGGAATACCATCCAGCATTGTTAGTGACCGAGACCCCATCTTCACCAGTGAGTTTTGGCGGAGTCTGCAAGAAGCAGTAGGAACGAAGTTATGCTTGAGCACAGCCTATCATCCCCAAACCGATGGCCAAACAGAAAGAGTGAACAGAGTTTTGGAGGACCTTTTAAGACTGTGCGTCCTTGACTTCGGAGGGACATGGGAAGACCACCTTCCTTTGGTGGAATTTGCCTACAACAACAGTTATCAAGCAACCATCGGAATGGCGCCCTTCGAAGCTTTATATGGAAGACCGTGTCGATCGCCCACTTGCTGGTGGGAGTCTACTGATAAGCTCATACTTGGACCAGATATGATCTGAGAGACTTCAGAGAAAGTAGACTTAATACGAAGAAGGATGAAGACGGCCCAAGATAGACAAAAGTCCTACGCCGACAAGAGGAGAACCGACCTTGAATTTGAGGTTGGGGATAGAGTTTTTCTTAAGGTATCTCCGCTAAGAAACGTTGTTCGTTTTGGAACCACAGGAAAGCTTGTGCCAAGGTTCGTAGGGCCATTCCCTATCATCGAGAAAATTGGGAAAATGGCCTATAGATTAGAGCTACCCGAGAAACTGGCCGGAGTTCACAACGTTTTTCACGTTTCGCATCTCCGAAAATGTCTACATGAGTCTGCTGAAGTGGTAGAGCCAAATATCCTAGAAGAAGCAGAGGTGGAACGCGAAGCAACCATAAGGAAAGTTCCAACCCGCATATTAGGAACGGAAGTGAAAAAGCTACGCAACCGCGAAGTCAAACTCGTCAAAGTTCAGTGGAGCGACGCCGAGGGAGACGCGAGAGAGCCAATAAACGTCCAGAGAATTTCTGAGGTTAACGGGAAACTGAAGCTAGAATACGCACTGCCTACCCTTTTCTTTTCGAGGGTACATCCTTGATCTTTCTTTTTCCTTAAGTTGCGCTTTTATCTATCTTTTTTTAGGTATATCTCCTCGACCCTATCTTTTAGGTAGAAACTCTTTGGATGAAAACATGTAATTGAAACATGTTATGGATGATGGTTGCAAGTGGTTGCAAGTGATTGCTAGTGGTTGCTCGTGGTTGCATATACACACACAATCTAGGTTTTAGATCGGCTCAGTCACTTCATATTGCATATGCATATATGTTTGCATTCGTATATGGTTGAACTTTAATGTGTTGTCATATGGATGTTGCATGTGTATGAATGATTGTGCACTCATGTAGAATCATGATTAAGGGGATTTGCATTCATAATGGATTCATAGCACTCACATAATTCGCATTAAGGAGGTCAACTGAATCAGTAGACCGCCTGATTTTGCATTAGATAAGTACATGTACACACACACTTCGCATATGATCATGAAGCATTAGAAGTCTTTTAAGGACAATGGATACTCGTGTTTGATGGATGAGTAGATGGATGTTTGGACGTTAAGATGTACATTCATCCTGAACTTGAAGATTTCGGGGACGAAATCCTTTTAAGTGGGGGAGAATGTAACACCCCATGTATTTTATAACTGTGAAATTCATAAATTAAACAATAAATAATTTTAAATCAAAGAATTAAGGAAAACGGGATACGCCATTGCGTTCGTCTCGGAATTCTGCTTGAGGTAGAGTCTGAGTTTGCGTAAAACGGATATCGTATGAAGAAGTTATGGACGAACGAAGTTGGGCGAAAAACCGGAAAACGGGTCAGAATGCACTGGCGCACTTGGGAAGTGCGCCAGAATAAAAATGCACTGGCGCACTTGGGAAGTGCGCCAGTACATTTTTGACCTGGCGCACCTGCCAAGTGCGCCCAGGTCAAAAATGACCTGCTGGTCAGGTCTGGTCAAGTCCTGGCTGGCCAGGTCTGTGTTTGGTCGATTTTCAGAAGCTTGCTTTGTCATTAGGGCTAGGTGGCAGGCTCTAATTGGTCTCTCTTTCGAATGAATGGCTACGATCAATCCAAGCAACATCGATGGTCCTAATCAGTTCATAAACTCTATAAAAATGACCCTAGACTCTACCTAATCTATTCATTCAAAAATAAGAACGAGGCCATCATGTTGCTGAGGAACGACTAGGAGTAGCCACCAATTTGAGAGAAGATTAGGAGGAAAATTCTAAAGCATAAAGCAACTTAAACAAATCAAATCAACAAGGAGTCGCATCTCCAATTGGAGAATTCGCCACACGATTGTAAGTAGAGTATTATTTTGGTATGAATAAATAACTGTGTTGGTTTGTACACTTGATTTGTGGTGATAAGTAATTCATATTTGTGCGTTACTATGATTCTTATCGATTTGGAATATTGTATAACGATTGGATATTCGCAAAGTATGTTATTCATTATAAAAACTACATGTTTGCGGTAGTTTTATGCAAGTATACGTTTGGATATTCGCAAAGTTTATAATTCATGTTGAAGCTACATGTATGTAGTTCTTTAATTGAAATTCATGCAAGTTTGTGGTTTCGCTACTATGCCATCATAATGTGTATTTCTGTACAAAAATCATTTTGTGTGTAATTGGAACAAATTTTGGTTATTATAATTCATATGAAATTATGTTGAAAATTTGGCATCATGATCTATATATTAAGCCATACTTTTGTACTAGAAAACCTCTTTGCGAACTTATGAATATGACTAGGCTATGATTGATATTTTGCATAATTGAAAAACATGTTAGGTCTATATTGTTAACAAGAATTATATGATGACACATGTGGTACATAGCTAGGTTAGATTTAAAATCCCATTTGCAAGTTTGCATGACTAAAGTAAAAATCATGATTTCATGTTTAGAAATATTTATGCCATAAGTATATGTGTGCCATGGTTATGTGAATAGATTTAAAATCATGATTAAGTTGGAATAATTCTAGTGGAATTATACTTTTGTATTAGTAACAAAAGTAAGCACCTTTGTAAACATGTAGTAATCTTATAAACATGATTTGCTTATGTTTGACATTATGCCTAAATAAAAATATAGGTTTATGTTGTAGTTAAGACTATGCGTCAATAGTGACATACAATTTAGATTCTTAACTTAACTACAAGTTTACATGGTTTGATTCATGTCACTTATGCTTTATGACCAAAGTATATGTTACTACTATGCAAGTACACCAGTTTCTATTTTGTAGTTCCAACGTTATGTTGCAAGTTCATGCGTTCACATTCCCCTTTTTGTGTATGTAATCACGCTTTAAGCCTCCCCTCTTTCGCATGGCTAAGTTGGGCTTAAAAAGGTTAAGCCCAACATATATATAATAAACGAACGTATTAAACGGGGGAAAATAACGTTGGGCTAAATTAATTAATAAATTAAAATATAAAGTAAAGGGGCCCAAATTCAAGTATGGGTTGGGCCCATGATTGGTGTAACCTTCACACCATTGATTTTTAATAATGGGCCGCAAATATTTACATATAAGAAAATAAAGAAGAAAGACAAAATATGTAAACGTAGAAAATACGATGTGTTTAACCCGAGGTTGGATTGAGTTGTGATGTAAACCTGCCCGGAACCGCCCGGCTGTCCAGTAGTCACAACAATACCTATCCAATGTGGGTGGTTAAACATGGAGCCCAATAAGGACCCGAGGTTAGACTGAGTTGTGGCGTAAGACTGCCCGGAACCAACCGGCAACAGGCAGCCACAACAATACCTGTCTAATGTGAGAGGTCAAGGCTTTAATAAGACAATTAAGGCTGAGTCAGGACTGATAGGATTAAGTAAACTAAAGACTTAATCAAAAATGGGACATGCTAAACTAAACAGACTGATTGGGGGTTAGGTTCATAAAACACTTAACCAACTTAGCATGTTGGCTAGAAGTAGAAAACCTAGTAGCGGGGGACCCTTTTCAGCAGTAACCCTATAAGGTGTATCATGATACCCTGAAACTAGGCAGGGTGGGGCACGATTACTGGGCTGAATGTAAGAGGTCAAATCGACGGCGGTGGTGCAGCAGTGTAGGTTCTAACGGGGTGTGGGCGTGCACTCACTCCAGCGCAGAAAAATAAGGCACTGGGCACCAGTAGCATACCTGTGCATTCTAGGGTTGTGTCGGGTCGCCGCCATGGGACTTGATACACCCCATGGTGGGACCAGCATAGGTAACTACAACATCGGGGGCCGTAAGACACATGTAACTATGCGAGTAGGAGCCGATCATCATAAAATGGATCACTTCACCCTGGTTATGGGGTGCCTATTGGGAACTAGTTTATATGGGTACAGAGATTAATATGGGGTACGATAGTATATTCGACCTTAGACAACTTAACCAAGTTTATAGTGCTTTCCCCATTTCTAGTTTATACTTATCATACCCAGTTCTTTATTCATAGACAGAGTAGTCCTCGACTTACTCAGGCTTTATGTCTGACTCTACTTTTCTTTCGTCTTCTTTTCTTCCGTTTCCCCCCCCCCCAGGTCCACAGGGAGGGAATACTGCAGCTTGACCAGCCTTCATATCCAGCTTGAAGAGAAAAATGTATTGCTTGGACCTTTCCGTTTTGAACTATGGCTTTGGACAACAACTATGGGGCTTTTGCAGTTTATTTATGTTTTCTTTATGCTTCTTTAAATAATGTAATCAAGACAGTTATGAAGGTGTTATGTTTTTTTTTGAAAGGATGTAAGACAATCATGGTGATGTTGTTGTAACACGTATTTACTTTTATGAAATAAAAGTTGCTGCTTTTCTGCTATTTACAAATATGTGTTCTTATATCTGTCTTGTATATCTGTGACTTATACTTATAAACCTCCACCAAAATTAGGGCATTCCCTTTGAGAGTGACCCTAACGGAGGTGGGGTGTTTCAAACGGACTCACCGTTTGGGTGATATGGCTGAAAAAAGTTTCAGATGGTGAAAAACAGCTTGATTGGGCTTAACCGGGTGATTAGCAGCAAGGCCCAGAGGGGAATTTCGGGTTTAGAGGCATAGGAGGGCTGATTAGGGTTAGGAAATCACTTTCATTTCAGTTTTGAGCCGCCACAAACCTTCTTGAGACCCTAGTAATGGCTTACATCCTCTAAAACCACTCCAAAACACATTTTTAGTGATGATTAAGCTTAAACTACATCAAAACAAGGCCAAATAGCAACAGAGCAAGGTTGGAGCTGCTGCTATACATAGGAATTCGACCCAAACAGATAGTATTTCAGATTTCATGTTTTATTTTGTGGCCAAGGTGAGTGATTTGCATAGTTTTTGCACTAATTACGCTAATTAAGGGCAATTAGTGAAGATTAGCGAATTTATACACTAATAAATTCTGGAAAAATGTTTAGAAATTCTTAAATAATATTTTATGCCTCTATTAGAAAATCTGGACGATTTGATTAAGCTTTACTAAGTACGTGCTTAAACATGATTAAGAGGGATTATGGGAAACTGTGAGGTTTTAGCCACTTTTGATTCATTTTGATTCATTTGAATTGTTGTTTTGTTGTTTGTGGTTGCTATTACATGGTGCTATGACTCTATGGTGTGTTTTATGATTGATTAGAAGTGTTAGATTTGTCAAAAACGCCGTCGAATGGCGTAAATTACTTATTGGAAGAGTTGCAGAAAAGTGTTAGATTGACGATGAGCCGATATGCTAGAGGTGTTTGTAGTGGAGCCAATAATGGGAATGCTGCTGACATGAGGATGATGTTTACTGACCTCATGAGAGAGATGCTTAGGGATGTGCAGAGGGCAGCCCCCAATGGTGGAAATGGTGGTGGTCCAATAGTGCAGGCGCCGAGAGTCGACTTCGCCAAGCTGAATAAGGATTATATTAGCCTTGGTGGGAAGCCGTTCCACGAAACGGAGTCGGCTACGGATGTTCAAGATTGGTTGGATAGTTGTGAACGTATCTTCGAGGATTTGGGTATCGAGGATGCGATGAAGAGAAAGCTAGCATCCCGTCAGCTGCAAGGGCGGGCAATGAATTGGTGAAATGCTATAAAGGCAGCTACTCCCGAAGATCAGATTACTTAGGAGCAGTTTAAGGTTCTCTTTAGTGAGAAGTTCATTCCAGCTGCTCAGAAGTCAGTGATATTTAAGAGATTCTTGAAGCTCAAGCAGAATGGCAGAGCTGTCTCAGAGTATATTGCTGAATTCGATACTCTGTCGAAGTATGGGCTATCTCTTATTGATACTGCCGAGAAGAAGAATGAGAAATTCATAACTGGTTTGGATCAGTACTTGGGGGAAAGGCTTATTAACCACATCGATGAGACGTTTGAATCGATTGTGGGGAAAGCATTGAGATCAGAAAGTCTCTACCCTAAGCCGAAGACTGAGGTTCCATCTGCAGAGGAGCCAAAGCCACAAGCAAGTGGTGGAGGCAAGGGTGGTTCCCAGAATAAGAGAAAGCAGAATCAGACCAAGGAAGGCCAGAAGAAAAAGAATAAGCAAGATGTTGAGTGCTTCAGCTGTGGTAAGAAGGGCCATTATGCTAGTAATTGTCGGGCCAAGCCAGCGGATAGAAAGTGCTTCAACTGTGGCCAAATGGGACATCACAAGGACAAGTGTCCACAACCCCCTAAAGAAAAGCAAATGGTGAAAGCCTACGCCCTTAATGCTATTCCTTCTTCGTCGAAAGCCCCAACTGCAGGGGAGAAGGGAAATAATGTCGTCATTCAAGGTATGCTTTATGTTTATGATGTTCCTGTTAGAGTTTTGTTTGATACCGGAGCTTCCAGTTCTTTCATATCTAGTGACCTGGTAGATAGGTTGGGATTGGGGCCCGAGATTGTCGATAGACCTTTAGTAGTGACGAACCCGATTGGTGGTTCGACTAGCCTTAGCATGATTTGTCGTAATGTGGTCTTATCGAGTCATGGATGCATGTTTGTTTGTGATTGCTTTGTTTTGGGCTTTACTGGGTTTGGCATTATTTTGGGAGTAAATTGGCTCCGAAGATACAGGGTGGTGGTAGACTGTGAGGGCTTTTTGGTGACAGCTAGAGCGGATGATGGGCGGAGGATAGTGTTTGGTGGTCTACCCAGTGAGGGGGTATCGGCTAGTTTTCTAAACTCCCTCGACATTCCGCATAGTGAGTTGTCAGGTTTGCCCGTGGTTGGCCAGTATCCGGATGTTTTCGAAGAAGTGACCGGACTTCCACCACACCGAGAGATTGAGTTCCGCATTGATTTGGTAAAAGATGCCAGACCTATAGTGATGCCACTTCGTCGTATGGCACCAAGGGAGCAGCGAGAGCTCGAGGTGCAAGTCAGCGATCTTTTGAAGAAGGGATTTATCAGAAGGAGTGTTTCTGAATGGGGAGCACCAGTTGTGTTTTCTACCAAGGAGGATGGTTCCCTTCATTTGTGTGTAGACTACCGCGAGTTGAATAAAGTGATGAGGAAGAACAAGTATCATCTACCGCAGATAGATGATTTGTTCGATCAATTGAGTGGCGCGAGAGTATTTTCTCAGTTGGATCTCGCGACAGGTTTCCATCAGCTTAGAGTGGAAGCTGAGAGTATAGCTAAAACGGCATTTCGGACGCCGTCTGGATTTTATGAGTGGTTGGTCATGCCATTCGGGCTGACCAATGCCCCATCATATTTTGTGGATCTTACGAATAGGGTATTCAGAGATCAGTTGAATAGGTTTGTCCTTGTGTTCGTTGATGATATTTTGGTCTATTCGAGGACAGAGGAAGAACACAAGGAGCATTTAAAAATAGTGATGGAGGTGTAGAGAAAACACCAATTGAAAGCAAAGTTTTCTAAGTGTCACTTCTGGAGGAGGGAAGTGAGGTTCTTGGGCCATGTTGTATCAGAGAATGGTATTGCCGTGGACCCGGCGAATGTGGCTACGGTACAGGATTGGACTACGCCCAAGAATGCAACAGATGTAAGAAGTTTCTTGGGTTTAGCTGGATATTATCGTAAGTTTATCCAAAGTTTCTCCAAGATAGCAGCACCATTGACCCAGTTGACCAAGAAAAATCAAGCTTTTGTCTGGGACGAAAGGTGCGAGAATGCATTCAAGAGTCTAAAGGACAAGTTGACAAGCGCACCAATGTTAGTCATTCCTAAGGGGAATGAAGTGATGACGGTATACACGGATGCCTGTGGTACCAGACTGGGTGCTGTATTGATGCAAGGCGGTAGGGTTGTAGCTTATGCAAGTCGGCAATTGAAACCGCACGAGAAAAGATACCCTACCCATGATTTGGAATTGGTAGCGATCGTGTTCGCGTTGAAGATATGGAGACACTATCTCTTGGGAGAAAGATTTGAGTTGTTGGGAGAAAAATTTGAGTTGTTCACAGATCATAAGTCGTTGAAGTATCTCTTCTCCCAGAAGGATTTAAATCTCCGGCAACAAAGTTGGTTAGAATTCTTGGCTTCCTATGATTTTGACGTTGCATATACACCGGGAAAGGGCAATGCGGTGGCTGATGCATTGAGTAGGAGACATGCCAGCTTAGGGGCTATGTTTCTAGAATGGAAGCAACTAGAGTATATCGCGAGGTTTGATTTCAGACCAAAGTGCGAATTGGATCCAGAAATGTTAGCAAGTTTGATGATCAGACCCACTTTGATTGAGCGGATCGGCTCTAGTCAGAGGGACGATCCTAACCTATTGGAAATCATCTCCAAGTTAGAGATGGGTATCGATGAGGAGATGAACAAGTATGGGCTTGATCGAGATGGATGGCTTAGAAAAAATGGAAAGCTTGTTGTACCCAATGTCAATGGATTGAGAGATGAAGTGCTTAGAGAGTGTCATCACTCAAAACTGACTATACACCCTGGTGGTAATAAGATGCATAGAGACATGAGACAGACTTACTATTGGGAAGGGATGAAAAGAGACGTTGGGGAGTTTATATCCAAGTGCATGAATTGCCAGCTAGTTAAAGCCGGGCAAATGAAGCCTAGTGGGTTGTTGCAACCATTAGAGATTCCCGAATGGAAATGGGAGCAAGTCTCGATGGATTTCATCGATGGTTTACCAAGGACTAGATCGGGACATGATAGCATTTGGGTGATTGTGGACCGATTGACTAAAAGTGCAAGATTTATACCAGTCAAATCGACTAGAACGGCAGCCAAGTTGGAAGAATTGTATATGAAGTAGGTAGTGAGATTTCATGGAGTACCTAAAAGCATTGTGAGTGACCGAGACCCATTGTTCACTAGTGGATTTTGGAAAAGCTTACAAGAGGCTCTAGGGTCAGAGTTACATCTCAGTACCGCATATCATCCTCAGACCGACGGTCAGACGGAGAGGGTGAATCGTATATTGGAAGACCTCTTGAGAGCTTGTATATTGGACTTTGGTGGATCATGGGATAACCATTTGCATCTAGTAGAGTTTGCATATAATAATAGCTACCAATCCAGTATTGGTATGGCTCCATATGAAGCTTTGTACGGAAGACCGTGCAACTCACCATCATGTTGGATACAGACTGGCGGGAAGTTTATGCTTGGACCAGATGTGGTGAAGAAAACCTCAGATAAGATTAAGATCATTCAACGACGAATGAAGGCTGCCCAAGATAGGCAGAAGAGTTATGCTGATAAGAGGAGAAGAGACTTAAAATTCTCCGTTGGTGACTTGGTGTTTGTCAAGATTTCTCCGTTGAAGAGTGTAATACGATTTGGCAGGAGAGGCAAGTTAGCACCAAGATTCGTTGGCCCATTCCCTGTTCTTGAACCAGTCGGGAATTTGGCATATAGAATTGACTTACCAGAGAAAATGGAGGGAGTTCACACTGTATTTCATGTTTCCCAACTAAGGAAGTTCATTCACGACCCAGATATGACTATTTCACCTGATCAGTTAGAGGACTTCGAAGTAGAACCCGAGGCGGTTAGGGACCGCAAGCCGGCCCGTATTGTCGAGCACGACATGAAGCAACTTCGAAGGAAGGCGGTGAAGCTAGTCAAGGTTCAGTGGAGCGAGGACGAGAATGATTGTACTTGGGAAACAGAGGAGAACGTTAGGAAGACGTACCCAGAACTCTTTGCATGGTAAGATTTTGACTTCGATTTAGTTTTCCGCATGCTAGGATATGCCTGTTTGCTTATTTTGCATGTTTGATTGTTGTATGTGGCTATTAGGCATGCAGGATTCTTTGTATGTTTTGGGTTAAGGAATTTCGGGGACGAAATTTCTTAAGGTGGGGGGGGGGGGGGGGGAGAGTGTAATGACCCGTATTCTACGCACCATAGGACCGTAGGATATTTGTTTCTTTCACATACGAAGTCGTATGGTCATGTAACTTTGGGAGACGACTATTGGGGTCATTTCCCATGTTCATAATTTTTTTTCCCGATTTTTAAATGACCATTTTACCCCTAGTTTGTACTGTTTTGGCCATAACTTTTGACAAGAAAGGAATTTTGACCTGAAACCACTTCCATTGGCTCCGGTTGATGGTTTACAATTCCGTAGAGTGGTCACATTAGCCAAACGGACTCACCGTTTGGGAGATATGGCTGAAACAAGTTTCAGATGGTGAAAAACAGCTTGATTGGGCTTAACCGGGTGATTAGCAGCTAGGCCCAGAGGGGAATTTCGGGTTTAGAGGCATAGGAGGGCTGATTAGGTTTAGGAAATCACTTTCATTTCAGTTTTGAGCCGCCACAAACCTTCTTAAGACCCTAGTAATGGCTTCCATCCTCTAAAACCACTCCAAAACACATTTTTATTGAAGATTAAGCTTAAACTACATCAAAACAAGGCCAAATAGCAACAGAGCAAGGTTGGAGCTACTGCTATACATAGGAATTCGACCCAAACAGAGAGTATTTCAGATTTGGTGTTTTATTTTGTGGCCAAGGTGAGTGATTTGCATAGCTTTTGCACTAATTACGGTAATTAAGGGTAATTAGTGACGATTAGCGAATTTATACACTAATAAATTCAGGAAAAATGTTTAGAAATTCTTAAATAATATTTTATGCCTCTGTTAGAAAATCTGGACGATTTGATTAAGTTTTACTAAGTATGTGCTTAAACATGATTAAGAGAGATTATGGGAAAATGTGAGGTTTTAGCGACTTTTGATTCATTTGAATTGTTGTTTTGCTGTTTGTGGTTGCTATTACATGTTTCTATGATCTATTGTGTGTTTTATGATTGATTAGAAGTGTTAGATTTGTCAAAAATGCCATCGAATGGCGTAAATTACTTGCTGGAAGAGTTGCAGAAAAATGCAGGTTCTGGACCGGATCGGATCAGATATGGAGGCTCGGATCGGATGAGTTGAACTGGGCAAGGGATCTGATCGGATCGGAACTTGACACTTGAGACAATTGGCAAAAAGGAAGGCCACGCTAATTGAACTGGGATCGGATCAGATAAAGGAGGAGAGATCGGATCGACTTAAGGATGAAGGGCTCGGATCGGATCGACTGAAGGATGAAGGGCTCGGATTAAAGTAAGGCGAAGGAATCGGATCGGAGCAAATGAAGGAACGAGGGAGCGGATCGGAGCGGAAGCACGAACTGGAAGGGAGATGGCACCCGACCCGAGTCGGAGAAGGAGACCCGACCCGAAGTGGAATACCCGACCCGAACCGATGCGACGTCGTGGACCCGAGCCGAACCGCTACAGGAGAAGACTACGAACCGACCCGAAGTAGAGGACCCGACCCGAACCGATGGTTAGAAGGAGAACCCGACCGACACAGTATTGACCAATAACACGAGATGCAAAGGTAGTCAAATATGGGAAGTTAGAGCTCAGGATCCAGTTGGGAACCAATGAGTTCACTTCATGATTGGGCTTTGCTGTGGGATGTGTGCCAAGGGGCAGTCGATGTCTTTGACTTTGGATCACTATGTATGGGAGGTACGTGTACGGATTCAGGGCCACAGTGGCCTAGGTACGACTAAAGGGCTATAGACCAAATAAGTGGGGTCATTTGTAAAGATTTGGTCATGACTCCATGTGGTAAGCTTGGTAGTAGCAGTAGTTGTACAAGTCGAACTCCGTCACTACTTCGATGGATCTAGTGATTGACAGTGGTGGACATCGTATGCTTTACGCACTGAGTGAGAGATGTGAGGATGGTTGCTGCGGATGATTTGTTTGCTATCATTATTACATGCACACGCCACCCCCGTATTCTTACACTATTTATTCTGGCACCCTAGAGTATAGTACGGTATGTGGTACTAACTCTTTGGTTGCAGGTCCAGGTTCAGGTATGGTTTAGTATACCTGTTATTGTTCGGTTTAGATGCTTATCGCTCATACCAGGCTTTATGTCTAACCCAGAGTTTTATGTCTCCTCTTATTACTCTGGGTGCTCACACGAGAAGACTAGAGACAGGTTTGCTGGTGATGCACGGGTAGATGATCCGGAGACAAGCAGGAGGCTTCCACGTAATATATATATAGTATTCTCCCTGTGTTGTTGAAGATCACTACTTGGGCATTGGTGGTGCATCTTATACTTTAGCTTTCTTTTGTTTAGAGACAGTAAATTTGAAAAGTTGTAATAAGCTGTATTTGGATTTCCGCTGCTCTGATGTTGATGTTGGTTTCAGTTATCAGCTTATGCACTATCTCACCTGTTTTATGTCAAGTATGTTATTATTATTATATTTTACTCCATGCGCTGTGAGACATTCTACAGGTTCTTGATTAGTTCGTTCCCTTCTTTCCTTACTTCTGACGACCGTCCCGTGCTAGTCGGGCATGTGTACAGCGCACTTTCGGAGGAAATGCAGACTGGTGCGGGGCGAGCCGTCACACGGGGAAGAGGAGAGTGGAGTGCGAGGGGGGGTGTGGGTATCGAGGAGGAGGGCGGCAGCCTGAATCGCGTGAGGGGGATAGGGAAGTCGAGGAGGGGAGGTTATGTCGTGAGGTGGAAGAGGCCAAGGGGTTCGAGGGGGGATTTACTGGGTTGCGGCGCCGGAGGTGCTCCGTCCCTGGTGGCCACGGCGGCGGTCTTCCTCCCCGCCGTGCGCCCTTTCTCTCTCTTTTTTTTTATCTGAATCGTGAAAAGGGAAAAGAAAGGGGGGTCGTTGACTAAGGGAGAGACGGGAGGGGAATATTTTATTTAATTAATTTATTATTTTATTTTCTATATAAAGCGCCCTTTTATTTCGAATTCAAAATCGAACCCACCGACTGTCATCCATAGCTAATCACCCCCATTCCGAACACAATGGGATATGTATCATAAGATGATTCGACTGTTACGATCAGTTTCCGTTCAAATCAAAATATAACTCTATATATTGAATATGAACGCACATTTCAATTGACCGGGGCCACATACTTACTCGAAAAATCCTCAGAAAATATTTTCTAGCTTCATATTGACGATACGGTCCTAGCAAAACTAATTTCGTCAAATTGTGAGACCGTTCGAAAAATGGTCATTTTCCAGTCGATTAAAATCAACTTAAACTGGTCAAACGCGTTTACCTTTGCCACGCTCACATATTGTATCAAAAAATTATGAATTTTGAAACCTAGCAATAATTTGACATCCCGGATCCAACAAAAGTGGTTTCATCGAAAACCGAGTTCGTTTGCAAAATTTCCATTTTTAAGGGCCAGAATTCCATAGCGATTATTCTGAATTTTTAAGTGGGCATAACTTTTGATCCCTGCTATGAAATTTCAATTTCTCGGATTCGTTTGAAAGACATTCTCAATTAGATTCTAATATTTTTGGTTTCGCTAAAATCCGGTTTATTTTGCACCCGGTACATTCATTTGAACTTTGAAATCGAATTTTCGAACTACCGCGCCATTTTCAATTCCTTTTATAATTATAAATAATTATTTATATTCTAACGACGATCTATATAAATATATACGTTCTAATTCTATTCAAAATAAATTTCTCGTCGATATTATTTAAAATAAATCATTTTAAATATTCAAAATTCATTAAAATTGCCAAAATAAAATTTTTAGATTGGCTCAGAATTTCCGGCTTATTACAATCTCCCCCACTTAAAACTTTTCATTCCCGAAAAAGAACGAAGTTGAAAGTTGTTTAACTAATCAACTCAACTTCCATTATTTTCTTTACGGCTTAAGTTCTTCAACTTTTCAGTTTCTAAGAACTTTTGAAATTTTTCAAAAATTTGGCTAACACCCTAAATTTTCGAAAAATTTCGCCATAACCTCCCCTGCACCGGGGACTTCGGGATATTCCAAATAGCCTCCAATGGCCCTCATCAATCCAAAATGAAAAAGAAATAGCCAAGCGGCTCATAAAATCATCCAAACCTAATAAATTAGTAAACATGTATCTATTTGTCGGGCAAACAATTTAATTCTTCTGCTCTAGCCTCCTTGCTATGACATGTTCAATGTAAGTAAATGTATATGCATGCATTTTCAAACAATTTTCAGTACAGTTCAACATTCGGTTCAATTAGGCTAAATGGTTCAAAATTATCAAACCAATAATCAAACGACACAACCATTAATTAATTAGTGAATTAACGTTTCAAATTCATAATTTTGATACATATACATAAAATCATGTTTTTGATGCCAATCACAACAATAAACCTACCTAGTTTTGGTTCTCACACCAGTCTAATGGAAATATATAGATATCACACCTTCGAAACACGAACATAAATACTGATAATGTGGCCGCATTACCAGAATCATCCGCGGGCAACTAGAGTGTGATCCTATATCTATCCAGTATATTAAAACTTCGAATATACGTTCATGACGTGTATATGCAAAATCTTTATATACTCGATCGTCCAAGATCAATATAAATAAAATATTCAAACACGTTGAATAAGGTTTAAATCTTCAAAACAATTTGGTTTTATTTTAAAAATATACTCTTCACACTCGTTCTAGGATACTACTGATCCTATCTCTAACGAGTCATTCTAATTGGATATTACTAATCCAATTTCTGATGAATTCTTTCGTTTGGTTCTAATGTGTCTTGTTCTCGAGCCCTGTAAACCAAAGCTCTGATACCACTGTGATAACCCGTAACTTCCCCGTTAAGGAAAGAACGAATTGCTTTGAGGACAAGACAAACCAGAACGCAAACAAATGAACATTTCATTGCTATTACAACAATTTCCATCAGAGTACAAGAATATACAGAGTATGAATAAATATTACACATCAGAAAAATATTAGAGATTTAAATTACATACGTAGCAGCGGAAAAATAATACAATACACAACTAAAAGTAATACACGGATACAGAGCTTTTCGAGTATTGTTCCAGCTGTAAAGCAGGATCCTATGAATATAAATCTACAAACCCCAAGTACTAGCTGCCCATGTGGAAAATAAGGGCACCTAGAGTTTAGGTTAAAACAATAAACTCTATGTCAGTCATGTGACTGGTGTGAGTACTAAAAACAGTGATTAATCTTTATTTCTAAAGTTAAGCAAATCAAGGGACCACGCCGTATAACACGAAAATGGTTTTCTCCCGAGAATACCAGTGCATAAAACAAACAGCACAATGCTAAATAAAGAAAAATGAAGCTATTATAAGACCCAGGTCCCACCACATAATGCAACGCAAGCCGAAGGATAAGGTTTTACCTTATAATAGCCAAAGAATGCTTGATACATTACAAAATAGATTATTTTGATATTACTATAAGTGTATTGTGTCAAAACAATTTCAATCATAAGTATTAACAATAGGCGGCATAGCTACCATCTACTATGTCACCATACTAGGTTCTACAAATAATACCGAATTATCACGTATTGGAAATTGGATTCCATCATGAGTCGAGGAAAGGGGCAAGCTCCTCTCCGTTCGAGACACTCTAGAAAATGTCTCAGGACCACACACAGCGATCCTTGGAATCGGTTGGGCCGGTCCTCTCTTACTTTTGAGGATTGGCAATTCCTAAACACACGTTTCCCGGTCCTATAGGACCTATATAATAGTCTGTACGTCGGCTCACATAGTGCCAGTTATCGACCACATATTCGAGGCGTCTCGCATTCCAACAACCACACAGGTAAAAAGTATATAAATGTCAGGGCTGGTAGGTCACTGACATCATCCATATCTAGAAAGAAACGTCGTGTTCTCCCAACGGTCCGTATCCCATTTTTGACTCATACCGAGGTGTGAGGCTCGCGAATTCACGTTATACACAAAGCTATGCCACACAGGCCGTGCTTTGATCATCAACCACAAGACTTTTCTTTTCAACAGAAGTCTTGATCATTTGCCACATAGGCATGCCAAACAGGCAATTCACTCCATGCGATTGATGTCCATCGATACACAACCTCTGGGCTCGTACATCTCAGAGAAGGGCGTTAAGCAAGAGAATAAATTCTCCACTGCCAAACAGATGTATATTTAATAGAGATCAATCAACACAGAATAAAATCCAATGTCAGACGCATAGTCCATTTACAAGTTCGTTCTGGGTCTGAACGAAACCGGAGGCACTTTCCTCGCATATCCATCGATCTCCAAGTACGTCTGGACGATCACCAACTGATTCCCTCCTCTTGGGTGTACAGCCCAACCAAGATCATCAATAATCATACAAACGATGTGAAGACTTCCGGTCTTCAACCACCGTCTTCATCTTCGACATATCATCAAATCGGTTATTCAGAATGGCTATAAACCCGGCCTTTCCGAATAACCCGCGTAAATAATAAACTAGTGTTACACAAATGCAACATACGCCTCATTCCAATTTAGAATATTCTTTTATTAAAAGAAAATCACATTCTTGGGGAAAGGTTCTCATTAATTTTATCAAAGATAAATTCTTCTAAATTTATTCTTTAATCTTCCTTTGGATATCATTTCAAACAATAATATGGTTTTCCAGACTAGTCGGGATTAGCGAACCACACCGAAGTAATTATTTATTTTATTTTCCAATCCCAACCTATTCATCCCGTGGAGCAAAACTGGTAATACTCCATATCTAACACCATGGTGTTATCGGTGAATATTAATTACCATTTCACGTTCAAATCTAATTAAAGATTTAACTATCTCTTTGGATCAAGACTGGTGATAATCCATCCTCGATCACTTTAATCTAATTAAAGATTCATTAAAACTCCAATTAGTTTTATTCTTCCCAAAAATCAATATCCTGTCTTTAACTGGGTTAAATAACCAACGTCATCTAAAACATGGTTCACGATAAACCCAAAATCACATTCTATTGTTAATCGGGTTAAAGAACAGGTGTTATTCAAAACACCGCTCACGATGAACCCCAAAAAAACCAATTCAAATTCAATTCCTATTAAATACTAATTAACTGGACAATTTCACTAAATCTTAATTAAAAGATTTATTCTTTTCTAAACTGGGTTCAAGAACAGTGTTATTTAAGACACCATTTGCGACGAACATAAAATCCCATTTGATATTAAATACAAGGCTCTGAATAGAAAATATACTGGCTTATATTCAATATCAAATTCTGAAACAAATAAATATCGTATTGGAATTAACGATATAAAATATATCTTTCAAATTTCCACAACCATATATGTATAATCATGAAATCCAACATCGAAATATTCCAAAGACAATTTCGATTCAAATCCATTCCAATTCGTATATTGGAAATTCTGGTTATTTTTAAAACCACTTCAAATCTAGTTCAAAACTAGTTCATTTCGATAAAAACATATTTTTATCCTTTCAAATGTGGAATTTTTCTTCCTAGTTCTTTCCAATTCATATATTATGATTTTACACAAATTACAAATATTTTTTATGATTTTATCAAGGCCCGTACAGTCGATTTCCACAAACGGCCATCAAACTACACTTACAGCGTCTTTTTCCAAATTTGATGTGGACATAATTCCAAATCCAACAGTTAGATTTCAAATTTCTAATATTAATTGGAAAGCTCTTTTCGATACGAACCCATCGGTTCGTGTTTTATGAGAATCCGACGGTCGGATCTCACCAACGTCAATTCGAAGTCAATGGTCAAAATTCGCGAACTACCACGGCGCGTTCTATTCAGGCCATTATATGTAAAAAACATATATATATATATATATATATTATATAATTCGTCGATTTCCTTTTTAAAATGTTGTTTATAAATCGTTTTAAATTCTTTTTCGAAACAATCTCAACATTATATTCAATTTCAAATCAAAATTGAATATTCCACATCATCGATATACAAATGATAATATTTTCAAAACGTTATATTTTGAAACCACTTCCGTTTCTATATTCATTATAAAAACCGAATATAATAGATATAAATATCGTTCGCGTCAAAATGGCGCATTTCTAATCAACACGGCTTTATATATTTCAATAACTTTGTTATTCTATTCAACAAATGAATATTTATTCTATTCAACACATGAATCTACATTTCTTTCAACACGTGAATATTCTCAACACATGAACATCGTCAACACATGACTATTGATGTTATTTAATATATTTTATAAAATTATGATAAAGTTGTATATTTTATTGTTTAAAATATTTTACTCAACACATGAATATTCCCAACACATGAACATCGTGAACACGTGACTATTTATGTTATTTAATATATTTAATAAAATTATGATAAAGATGTATATTTTATTGTTTAAAATATTTTACTCAACGCATGAATATTCTATTCAACACATGAATATTTATTCTATTCAATACATGAATATTCTATTCAACACATGAATATATATTTTATAATATTCTTTAATTTCCCAATTGGAATGAGGCCCAATCAATTACCACTAAATGTTAATTATACGGATTCCATCCAACACATGTATATAATAGCAATGATAAATAATCAACCATCATCCAAAGTGCACCACACAACTGCATAAGCATTAAATATAAATAATTAACGCTTACACTTTCTGTCGACCAATCGATCGACATACAACTAAATAATTGGGATTAGTGTATGCCGAATATCATCCCAACACCCGTGTGGGGTTTCAAATCAACAAACACAGATTATTATTTGTGCAGTTGGGCGATGTGTAAAATTTATCGTCCCAATCAATATCCTTCAAATAGGTGTACATAAACAAACCGTCCGGTTTGTAAATGAATATTTATTGATTCACATTCCCGTTAAAAATTAGATTTTTAATGATAAAATATTTTTAACTATATAAATATTTTAGTTCATTTCACATCACACAATCAATTTTCACCATAACAAACAATCAAACATACAAGCCGTCCATGGTATGTGGACGACGGGTGTCGGGTGCTGCTAAGCACCGTCTACATCCTAGTATATATTTTAACTAGAAAAGAAAAGGTAAAGTGAGAAGTTCTCACCCAAGCTGAACCAAACGCCACGACTCTTCATATGTAGGAATCTTCGTCGTTCTCGCCTTTTGTCACTTTCGTTGTCCATAGCCACTACATATATAAAAATCACATTTTTACACTACTACTATATAGATAAAAATTCTATTTTTATGCACTACTATATAGATAAGAATTCTATTTTTATACCGCTACTATATAGATAAAAATTCTATTTTTATACCGGTGTTCATATAATAAAGATTATATTTTTCCCTCGCCGTTCTCTATATAAAAACCACATTTTTATATATAGAGATCGTATTTTTATATCTCTACTACCTATGTAAAAATTACTCCTTTACAACGCTACTTCCATGATAAAAATTATATTTTTATCTTGCTAGTAATATAATAAAAATAATATTTTTATTACCCTACATGAATAATCATATTTTTTTTCTTCCTATGATATAAAGATCGAATTTTTATTACCTATATAATATAAAAATCATATTTTTAATATTCGTCCTGTGTAAAAATCATATTTTTATTATCTACATTATATAAGAATTATATTTTTAATTTTCATATCTAGTAAAAAATCATATCTTTATATAAGCTATACATGTATAAAAATCAAATCTTTCTACTTCAACTTCATATTAAATAAAATCAACTTTCTTCTTTATAAAATCTCATCCTTTCTTCTTATACAAAGATCTAAATTTTCTAATTAAAAAAAATCTAAGCTTTATATTCTATATTATATATATATATATATAATTGATTTCATATGAATAAGAAACAAAACTGATCTATATTTCTAAATCTAATTACTTTAAGTAAAAACAAGGAAAAAACAAAATTAAATTAAAACTTACAGGGGGTTTTTCGGTGCAAAGGGAAGAAGGAAGAGGCGGGGTGTAACGAACCGTATTCGACGCACCATAGGACCGTACGATATTTGTTTCTTTCACATACGAAGTCGTATGGTCATGTAACTTTGGGAGACGACTATTGGGGTCATTTCTCATGTTCATGATTTTTTTCCTGAATTTTAAATGACCATTTTACCCCTAGTTGGTACTATTTTGGCCATATCTTTTGACTGGAAAGTAATTTTGACCTGAAACCACTTCCATTGGCTCCGGATGATGGTTTACAATTCCGTAGAGTGGTCACATTAGCCTAACAGACTCACCGTTTGGGTGATATGGCTGAAACAAGTTTTAGATGGTGAAAAACAGCTTGATTGGGCTTAACCGGGTGATTAGCAGCTAGGCCCAGAGGGGAATTTCGGGTTTAGAGGCATAGGAGGGCTGATTAGGGTTAGGAAATCACTTTCATTTCAGTTTTGAGCCGCCACAAACCTTCTTGAGACCCTAGTAATGGCTTCCATCCTCTAAAACCACTCCAAAACACATTTTTAGTGATGATTAAGCTTAAACTACATCAAATCAAGGCCAAATAGCAACAGAGCAAGGTTGGAGCTCCTGCTATACATAGGAATTCGACCCAAACAGATAGTATTTCAGATTTGGTGTTTTATTTTGTGGCCAAGGTGAGTGATTTGCATAGTTTTTGTAGTAATTACGGTAATTAAGGGTAATTAGTGAAGATTAGCGAATTTATACACTAATAAATTCTGGAAAAATGTTTAGAAATTCTTAAATAATATTTTATGGCTCTGTTAGAAAATCTGGACGATTTGATTAAGTTTTACTAAGTACGTGCTTAAACATGATTAAGAGGGATTATGGGAAAATGTGAGGTTTTAGCCACTTTTGATTCATTTGAATTGTTGTCTTGTTGTTTGTGGTTGCTATTACATGTTGTTATGACTCTATGGTGTGTTTTATGATTGATTAGAAGTGTTAGATTTGTCAAAAACACCGTCAAATGGCGTAAATTACTTGCTGGAAGAGCTGCAGAAAAGTGCAGGTTCTGGACCGGATCGGATCGAATATGGAGGCTCGGATCGGTTGAGTTGAACTGGGCAAGGGATCTGATCGGATCGGAACCTGACACTTGAGACAATTGGCAAAAAGGAAGGCCACGCTAATTGAACTGGGATCGGATCGGATAAAGGAGGAGAGATCGGATCGACTTAAGGACGAAGGGCTCGGATCGGATCGACTGAAGGATGAAGGGCTCGGATTGAAGTAAGGCGAAGGAATCAGATCTGAGCAAATGAAGGAATGAGGGAGCGGATCGGAGCGGAAGCACGAACTGGAAGGGAGATGGCACCCGACCCGACACGGAGAAGGAGACCCGACCCAAAGTGGAATACCCGACCCGAACCGATGCGATGTCGTGGACCCGAACCGAACCGCTATAAGAGAAGACTACGAACCGACCCAAAGTAGAGGACCCGACCCGAACCAATGGCTAGAAGGAGAAACCGACCGAACCAGTATAGACCAATAACCCGAGATGCAAAGGTAGCCCAATATGGGAAGTTAGAGCTCAGGATCCAGTTGGGAACCGATGAGTTCACTTCATGATTGGGCTTTGCTGCGGGACGTGTGCCAAGGGGCAGTCGATGTCCTTGACTTTGGATCACTATGTATAGGAGGTACGTGAACGGATTCAGGGCCACAGTGGCCTGGGTACGACTAAAGGGCTATAGACCAATGAAGTGGGGTGATTTGTAAAGATTTGGTCATGACTCCATTTGGTAAGCTTGGTAGTAGCAGTAGTTGTACAAGTCGAACTCCGTCACTACTTCGATGGGTCTAGTGATTGACAGTGGTGGACATCTTATGCTTTACGCACTGAGTGAGAGATGTGAGGATGGTTGCTATGGATGATTTGTTTGCTATCATTATGACATGCACACCCCACCCCCGTATTCTTACACTATTTATTCTGGCACCCTAGAGTACTGTAAAGTATGTGGTACTAACTCTTTGGTTGCAGGTCCAGGTTCAGGTATGGTTTAGTATACCTGTTATTGTTCTGTTTAGATGCTGATCGCTCATACCAGGCTTTATGTCTGACCCAGAGTTTTATGTCTCCTCTTATTACTCTGGGTGCTCACACGAATAGGCTAGAGACAGGTTAGCTGGTGATGCACGGGTAGATGATCCGGAGACGAGAAGGAGGCTTCGACGTATATATAGTATTCTCCCTGTGTTGTTGAAGATCACTTCTTGGGCATTGGTGGTGCATCTTCTACTTTAGCTTTCTTTTGTTTAGAGACAGTAAATTTGAAAAGTTGTAATAAGCTGTATTTGGATTTCCGCTGCTCTGATGTTGATGTTGGTTTTAGTTATCAGCTTATGCACTGTCTCACCTGTTTTATGTCAAGTATGTTATTATTATTATATTTTACTCCATGCGCTGTGAGACATTCTACAGGTTCTTGATTAGTTCGTTCCCTTCTTTCCTTTCTTCTGACGACCGTCCCGTGCTAGTCGGACATGTGTACAACGCACTTTCGAAGGAAATGCAGGTTGGTGCGGGGCAGGCCGTCACACTTGGTATCAGAGCTCTAGGTTGCATAGTTAACCTAGGGAAGTTATCAGGGAGAGATAATATACATATACGAGAGAGCGTATTTGTGATTACTTTGGTTTTCAAAAACTATATGTATATATATACTATTACTAGTATAAGGATGAAGTCGTACTGCACTAGCACCAATATGGGGTCGTTAATCGTTTCCTTTTCCAGATTGACGATGAGCCAATATGCTAGAGGTGTTTGTAGGGGAGCCAATAATGGGAATGCTGCTGACATGAGGACGATGTTTACTGACCTCATGAGAGAGATGCTTAGGGATGTGCAGAGGGCAGCCCCCAATGGTGGAAATGGTGGTGGTCCAATAGTGCAGGAGCCGAGAGTCGACTTCGCCAAGCTGAATAAGGATTATATTAGCCTTGGTGGGAAGCCGTTCCACGGAACGGAGTCGGCTACGGATGTTCAGGATTGGTTGGATAGTTGCGAACGTATCTTCGAGGATTTGGGTATCGAGGATGCGATGAAGAGAAAGCTAGCATCCCGTCAGCTGCAAGGGCGGGCAATGAATTGGTGAAATGCTATAAAGGCAGCTACTCCCGAAGATCAGATTACTTAGGAGCAGTTTAAGGTTCGCTTTAGCGAGAAGTTCATTCCAGCTGCTCAGAAGTCAGTGATGTTTAAGAGATTCTTGGAGCTCAAGCAGAATGGCAGAGCTGTCTCAGAGTATATTGCTGAATTCGATACTCTGTCGAAGTATGGGCTATCTCTTATTGATACCGCCGAGAAGAAGAATGAGAAATTCATAACTGGTTTGGATCAGTACTTGGGGGAAAGGCTTATTAACCACATCGATGAGACGTTTGAATCGATTATGGGGAAAGCATTGAGATCAGAAAGTCTCTACCCTAAGCCGAAGACTGAGGTTCCATCTGCAGAGGAGCCAAAGCCACAAGCAAGTGGTGGAGGCAAGGGTGGTTCCCAGAATTAGAGAAAGCAGAATCAGACTAAGGAAGGCCAGAAGAAAAAGAATAAGCAAGATGTTGAGTGCTTCAGCTGTGGTAAGAAGGGCCATTATGCTAGTAATTGTCGGGCCAAGCCAGCAGATAGAAAGTGCTTCAACTGTGGCCAAATGGGACATCACAAGGGCAAGTGTCCACAAACCCCTAAAGAAAAGCAAATGGTGAAAGCCTACGCCCTTAATGCTATTCCTTCTTCGTCGAATGCCCCAACTGCGGGGGAGAAGGGAAAGAATGTCGTCATTCAAGGTATGCTTTCTGTTTATGATGTTCCTGTTAGAGTTTTGTTTGATACCGGAGCTTCCAGTTCTTTCATATCTAGTGACCTGGTAGATATTGGGATTGGGGCCCGAGATTGTCGATAGACCTTTAGTAGTGACGAACCCGATTGGTGGTTCGACTAGCCTTAGCATGATTTGTCGTAATGTGTCTTATCGAGTCATGGATGCATGTTTGTGATTTCTTTGTTTTGGGCTTTACTGGGTTTGGCATAATTTTGGGAGTAGATTGGCTCCGAAGATACGGGGTGGTGGTAGACTGTGAGGGCTTTTTGGTGATAGCTAGAGCGGATGATGGGCGGAGGATAGTGTTTGGTGGTCTACCCAGTGAGGGGTTATTGGCTAGTTTTCTAAACTCCCTCGACATTCCTCATAGTGAGTTGTCAGGTTTGCCCGTGGTTGGCCAGTACCCGGATGTTTTCGAAGAAGTGACTGGACTTCCACCACAGTGAGAGATTGAGTTCCGCATTGATTTGGTAAAAGATGCCAGACCTATAGTGATGCCACTTCGTCGTATGGCACCAAGGGAGCAGCGAGAGCTCGAGGTGCAATTCAGTGATCTTTTGAAGAAGGGATTTATCAGAAGGAGTGTTTCTGAATGGGGAGCACCAGTTGTGTTTGCGACCAAGGCGGATGGTTCCCTTCGTTTGTGTGTAGACTACCGTGAGTTGAATAGAGTGACGAGGAAGAACAAGTATCATCTACCGCGGATAGATGATTTGTTCGATCAATTGAGTGGCGCGAGAGTATTTTCTCAGTTGGATCTCGCGATAGGTTTCCATCAGCTTAGAGTGGAAGCTGAGAGTATAGCTAAAACGACATTTCGGACGCCGTTTGGATTTTATGAGTGGTTGGTCATGCCATTCGGGCTGACCAATGCCCCAGCATATTTTGTGGATCTTACGAATAGGGTATTCAGAGATCAGTTGAATAGGTTTGTCCTTTTGTTCGTTGATGATATTTTGGTCTATTCGAGGACAGAGGAAGAACACAAGGAGAAATTAAAAATAGTGATGGAGGTGTTGAGAAAACACCAATTGAAAGTAAAGTTTTCTAAGTGTCTGTAACGACCCACAAAATCTGAACCAATTTAAAAAATTTAAATTGGCTAAATTAATGGATTTTAAATATTTAAAATAAATATTTTCAATAATGGCGATGAAAACTGAGTTTGAATCGACAATTGAAAACGAATATAATTAATTATAATTATAAACAAGGCCTGAAAGGGCGCTGTAGTTTCAAAAATCGAATTCAAACTTTGTCGGACTGTATCGGGTGCAAAACAATCCGGATTTTAGTGAAACCGAAAATAATGGAATCTAATTGATAATATCTTTCCAACGAATCTGAAAAATCGAAATTTGATAGCGGGAATCAAAAGATATGTCCAGTTGAAAATTCTGAATAGTCGCTATGGAATTCAGGCCCTTAAAAATGGACATTTTGCAAACGACCTCGGATTTCGACGAAACCACTTTTGTTGGATCCGTGATGTCAAATTATTGCTAGGTTTCAAATTTCATAATTTTTCGATTCAATATGTGAGCGTGGAAAAGGAAAACGCGTTTGACCAGTTTCAGTTGATTTTAATCGACTAGAAAATGGCCATTTCTCTAACGGTCTCAGAATTTGACGAAACTAGTTTTGTTAGGACCGTATCGTCAATACGAAGCTAGAAAATATTTTTTGAGAATTTTTCTAGTTAGTATGTGGCCCCGGTAAATTGAAATGTACGTTTAAAATTCAATATAGTGATTTAAATGTAAATTCAACGGAAACTGATTGTAACGATCAAGTCAGCTTGCGATACATATCCCATTGTGTTCGGAATGGGGGCAAAACGCTATGGACGACAGGCGGTGGGCCTCGTTTAGGGGTCGAATAAAAAAGTCAACTTTTTGAAATTAAAAATAATAAATATTTATATAAATCCTTTACTCTCTCTCTCTCTCTCTCCTCACTTTCTTTCTACCGTTCGAAATAAAAAAGAAAAAAACCTAGTCCCCCCCCCCCCCCCGACGTTGACCATCGTGTCGCTCAGCCCCAGGAGGCGCCGCCACCTCCGCACGCCGCCACCCCCCTTCTCCTGTAGCTGCCGCCGCTGCTTCTTCTTCTCTCCCCTCTTCTAACCTCGAATCGTGACGCGCCCGAACCCAAACCCCCTGAGCAGCCATCTCCGATCCACCGCCTGCCACAGCTCCGCCACCCCCCCCCCCTCGAAGCCAGCTCCGCCGCCTCCTACACCAGCCACCCTAGCCACTTCCCGCCACTTCAGCCTGCTGTAATTTTATTTACTTTTAATTTAATTTATAGAATTAGTTAAAATCAGTTTTTATATTAATTATAAAACATATGTTAAAAATAAGTTTATGTTTATATAAAATATAGTGTGAAATCAGTTTTTAATGTTTAAAACCAGTTTTAAAATGCAGATTTATATATAGCAAGATAAATATTTGATTTTTAATATAATAGAAAAGTTAGGATCTTTTATTTTCGAAGAGATTTGTTCTTTATTTTTGAAAAGCTATGATGTTCTAGATGTGAAAAACACATAAAGGTAAGATTTTTATATATTGAATAGCGATGTAAAAATTCGATTTTTATATATTGAAAAGCAAAGTAAAAAATTCGATTTTTATATATTGAATAGCGAAGTAAAAATTCGATTTTTTTTATATATGTAGTGAATACGAATGACGAAAGTGGCAGAAGAAGAAACGACGAAGATTTCCTACATATGAAGAGTCGAGACGTTTGAATATGCTAATCGGTGAGAATTTCTCACTCTTCAATTTCTTTTTCTAGCCATATATATATGTGTGGAAATAAAAGTGAATTGCTATATATATATATATATATATATATATATATATATATATATATATATATATATACGCCCCTCGTCCACAAACCATGGACGATATTTATTGATTGAAATTGATTGATACCGAATGGTTGTTTGGGATTGTTTGTGGTTGATATTGATTGATTGTGGTTGAAAAATACCCGTTTGTGGTTGAAAAATATTTGGTTGAAACCACATAGGATTAGTTTGTGGAAATGAAATAAATATATACATGCCGCCTGCGTGCGAATTAGATGCATGATCCCCATTGTCAAAAACCGCGAGGTTTTAAGGTAGAGCGAGGAGCCGTACTAGGGACGTTCCCGGTTTTAACTACCCTGCCGTTATGCTACCGAAATTTTGAATAATATTCATGTGTTTGAATTATTTTCATTTGCTAAAACTATTTTTATTCATTGAATAGAAAACCTTCATGTGTTGAATCGATATTCATTCGTTGATTAGAAATTCATGTGTTGAATGGTATTCGCGTTTTAAATATAAAAATCACATTTTTATCTATATATAGAAACTATAGAAAACCTTCATGTGTTGAATCGATATTCATTCGTTGATTAGAAATTCATGTGTTGAATGGTATTCGCGTTTTAAATATAAAAATCACATTTTTATCTATATATAGAAACTATAGAAAACCTTCATGTGTTGAATCGATATTCATTCGTTGATTTGAAATTCATGTGTTGAATGGTATTCATATTGTGAAATAAATCGTTTGATAATAAAAATCACCTTTTATCGACTATATGAACTGTGTAAAATAATCTCGTTTTGAAAGAAATTGTTTTATAAGAAAAATCCTATTTTTATCACCAATATGAAATATATAAAATAATAGTGTTTTGAAATGAGTTGTTTTACAATAAAAATCACATTTTTATTATATGCATGAATCGTTAAAATGTGAAGTGTTAAAAATAGCCACTTGTTCAAATAAATATATATGAGTTGAAATATTCATTAATTAGCTAATGATATGATTTGTACCTATGTATGTAACATTAGAATGAATGGTGTTTTTAAACCAAATAGAAATCAAATATGAAGTTGAATAGAAAATGATAAATGATAAGAACTATATATATGTACATGCATATTCATTGAACAGGTTATAGCAAAGGGGCTAGAGAAGAGGAATAAAATTTTGTGCCCGACAAATAGGTACACATTTACTGTTTTGTTTGGGTGATGATTTTATGAGCCTGTTGGCTAGCCGCTTGGCTTTTTCTTTTTCTTTTTGAGATTAGAAGGACCGGGAAAGCTATTTGCGATTTCCCGATGCTCCCGGTGCAGGGGAGGTTATGGCGAAATTTTCCAAAATTTTAAGGCGTTAGTGAAATATTTAAAGTGAAAACGATATTGAAATTGTTGAATGAACTATATTTATATAATTATATAAATATAAATAAAATTAAAACGAAACGTGGCCGTGCAGTTCGCATTTTGAAACCGTGATTTCAAACAACTAGTACGGGGAATCCGACCATTGGATTTTCCCGAAAATGCAACCGTCGGGTTCGCCTTGGAAATATCTTTCAAACGGCACCAACCTTGTAAAAATCCAACGGTTGGATTGTTTGGAATGTTTAATTCAAATCTGATGAAAAACAGCGCCAGAAGCAATTATATTTAGAAATATATATATATAAATATAAATATATATTTAATCGAATAACGACGCTGCAGTTCGTATTTTGAAATCGAAAATTCAAACGATTGTACCGGGAGATCCGACCGTCGGATTTTTCCGAAACTGGAACCGTTGGATTCGTTTTGAAAAGACCTTTCTAATGATGTAAATTTTGTGAAGATCCAACGGTTAGATTTTCAGATATGTGTAAATCAAATCTGAAGAAAAACAGCGCCACGGCCGCTTTATGGCCCGAAGCGTCGTTTTGAATAAATTAGCTATTTTTAAATAAATAAAAATAGCGATAAATCGTTATAAAATATCATAAGCGATATGGAATGGAAATAAACTGAATTTGCTCGATTTGTGTGGCTTTTGATGGTTGAATGTGTTTGGTGTGAAAATTACATTAAAGAACAAGATTGGTGTTGTCAAATAATTTAACCATTAAAATAAATTGATTTGAAATTCTAAATATACGTGAATTATTTGAAAAGGCCGAGTTAATTCTCATTTCAAATGATTGACCGACGATTGAAATTCGAAGATGAAGACGACGGTCGAAGACCGGAGAACTTCACCTCGTTTGGATGGTAACCGAGGTCCTGATTGGGAGGCATCCCGAAATACGGATAATGAGTGGTGATCGTTCAGACGTACGTGGTGATCGAAGGGTTTGCGAGGTATTTAGTGCCTCCGGTTTCGTTCAGATCCAGAACGGACTTGTAAATGGACTGTGTGTCTGACATTGGATTTATTCTGTGTGGCATGCTAAGATGCAGTGATCAGGGCTTCTATTGAAAAGCAAAGTCTTGTGGTGATGATCAAAGCACCGCCTGTGTGGCGTAGCTTTATGTATAACGTGAATTCGCGAGCCTCACACCCCGGTATGAACCAGAAACGGGAGGAGGACCTCGGGGGGACGTGCGTTTTCTTTCTAGCTAGGGTGGTGTCAGTGACCTACCAGCCCTGACATTTATATACTTTTCACCTATGTGGTTATTGCTGTTGCGAGGCGCCTCGGTTTGTTTGGACGATCCGGGTCCGATGCAGTCATTCGTTGGCTCATTTACACCCCAAAGGATGGAGAAACGCATTGTTCAGGCATTATAATCCACTTCGTGTGGACCGGCCCTGACGATCCAGGGTATGGTCGCGGCTGTACCTGAGACACGGGCTAGAGCGTCTCGAATTCGGTAAGGACTATCCTTTGCCTTGGTTCATGATGGAAATCCAATTTCCAAATACGACATCGTGCGGTTTTGATTGTATATATATATATATGGCGACATGATATATGGTACCCATGCCGTCTATGATTGATAGTTATGATTTGAAATTGTTTTCAAAACGTATAAACACTAGCAATAATATCAAATGCCTTTGTTTTATTCGTATCAAGCATATTTTGCCCGTTATAAGGTAAAAACTCTATCCTCCGGTTTGCGTTGCATTGTGTGATGGGAACAGAGTCTTATAACGGCTTCATTTTTATAAAAAGCATAGCGATGTTTAAAAGAAAGATTTGTTTTAAAGCACTGGCAATCCAATGGAGTAAACCCGTTCAACGAAAGTGGCGTGGTCCTGTGATTAGCCATATTATATATGTGTTGAATAGATTTCTCATACCAGTCCCATGACTGACTCGTAGTTTGTTTCACTCTCAAACTCGGGTGCCCCTTTTTCTACACGGGCAGCCTTGTATTCAGGTTTAGCTTGTTCTTTCTCTGGAAAGCTGGAGCTGAAGATGGATTCTATCATTTATCTCTTTTTATGCTGTTCAGCTCCTATTGTACATATTTTGTTTGTTTTCCGCTGTAGACATTTATGTATAGCTGAACTGTATTTGTTCTAAGTAAGATCCTGTATACTGTGTAACTCCGATGATTACTTTTATCCAGTATATTCTATTGTTCATTATCTGGTGTATTTATTTAATTTTGTTCTGCTATTATCTGTTTCTGTGTTATATTCCAAAAGATAACCCTTGTCTCCGTCTGAACGGGATTTCGGGTTGTCACAACGTGGTATCAGAGCTTTGGTTAAGCTTAGTTCTGGAATATAACATGTGAACGAACTCGTCAGAAATAGAACCAGTAGTGTTCTAGGACGGGTAACTCTATACAGATAGGATCAGCAATATCCTAGTATGAGTAAAGCAGAATGAAATTACACCTCGATAGACACATTTACACTTGAAGTATATGTTTCTATGTTTGAAAATTTTCTTTTCTGTGACCTGACACTTGTTCTGCTAATTGCAGAAGTACTAGAAAAATGTGCGTCAGAAACAGAAGAAATGCAGAACCCGATCTAGAGGCTTTATTAAAGAGATATCAAAATCTGAACGGAGCACAGTTCTTGGGCTATGAATCTATAATTCAAACTCAAGCTTGGATGAGTTCTGTCAAAAGAATATTTGAGCGTATCCAGCTGAGGGATGACCAGAAATGGTTAGTAGCATCTTGGGCGCTCAAAGAAGAAGCTTTAATCTGGTGGGAAACAATCATCAAAGATAATCCAGAAGGTGATATCACTTGGGACAGATTTAAAGTGATTTTCCTAGAAAGATTTACTCCTCCCGAAGCAATCGAGAGATTATGTGATGAATTTTCTTATCTAATACAAGGTGATATGACCATCCCAGAATATCATAAGAAATTCAATGAACTTGCGCACTTTGCTCCTCATCTGATTAAAGACCCAAAAAGGAAAAATCTGAGATTTATTCATGGACTTCAAAGGAAATACCAGAATAAAGTATTGGGGCATGTGAAGCTTCCTTTTCCAGAAATGATTTACATGGCTTATCAGTATGAAGATCTCCATAAGAAAGGAATGTTGCGCGACGAAGAAGTAGTTTGTTGTAGTGACAAAGAAGAGTCGGAAACTGATATTCCTGAAGCCAGTACGAGGTCTGAGGTCGATAAGAAGCCCAGTGCCAAGAGGAAAAGGGCCAGATCTGGGAAAGAACCCATAACGACCACCGTATGCAGTAACTGCCATCAAAAGGGGCATTTGTCAATAAACTGCGGACCCTTGAAGAAGCGATTAAAAGGTGGGCTTCAATCCAAGAGAAATTTTCAAGGGAAGAAAAGGTGTAATCAATGTCATCGGTTTGGTCATGTAAAACAAGAATGTCGGCTGTTAAAAACAACCAAAGAAGCCCAGGTAAATGAAGTAGCAGAAACTTCTGGGCCCTCAGCTAGTCAAGAAAGGGCCGATGTCTTAGAAGGCACGCTAACTGTCAGAAACATTCCAGTCAAAGTACTGTTTGACACAGGTGCGTCACGAAGCTTCATTTCCAAGGAGGCAACTAAGAAACTGGACTTGAATTTGAAGAAGCTCAAGGAACCAATGACTGTCCAGAATCCGGTTGGGGGTTCCATCGATCTCAGTTGGATTTGTGGAGGGCCGGTTTCTTTCTCTCGATATCGGTTTCCTACCATCGCAGTCGTCAAGAATTTTAAAGAGTTTGATCTTATCTTGGGGTTAGACTGGTTGACCAAATATGAAGCTGAAGTTAAATGCGCCGACAGAGTCGTAAAGGCAAAGATTAAATCAGGTGATTATATAACCATTCCCTGTGAAGGTCAGAATGCTAATAGAAAAGACTTCTGGGCAGCTTTGAATGTTTCTCCAGCTCAAATAGAAAATATCCCTGAAGTTGCAGAGAATATTCCCAACCTTATCAAAGATATTCTTGTCATTAAGAACTATGCGGATGTGTTCGAAGAAGTTGTTCGCTTACCTCCGTAGAGAGAAATAGATTTCAAAATTGCTTTGATTCCTAATGCAAGGCCGGTAGTTCACGCTATTCGAAGAATGTCCTTGAAAGAGAAGGAGGAATTAGACAATCAAACACGACAACTAGTATGGAAGGGTCTGATCAGGCCCAGTTTCTCTGATTGGGGTGCAGCAGTGGTATTTGTCCCAAAATCTGATGGTACTCTACGTCTTTGTGTGGATTATCGTGATCTGAATAAACAGACAATTAAGAACAAGTATCCATTGCCGCGGATTGATGATTTGTTGGACCGATTAAATGGCGCACAAGTATTTTCACGAATGGACCTAGCTACAGGCTTCCATCAACTTCGAATTGCCGAAGAGTGTGTTCCAATGACAGCGTTCAGAGGCCCCGACTTATTCTACGAGTGGTTAGTAATGCCGTTCGGCTTATGTAACGCTCCAGCTTACTTCGTCGATCTGATGAATAGAGTGTTCAGAGGAGTTTTGAATAAATTTGTTCTGGTTTTTATTGACGATATTCTAATCTTCTCTAAATCAAAGGCCGAACATGAAAAGCATCTGGAATAGGTTCTAGAAATTCTGAGACGGAATGTATTAAAAGCCAAGTTTTCCAAATGTATCTTCTCGCAAGATGAAGTAAAATTTCTGGGCCACGTCGTATCGAAAAAAGGAATCGCTGTGGATCCAAGTAAAATCACAGCTATTCAGAACTGGAAACAGCCTAGTACCCCCAGTGAAGTCCGCAGTTTTCTCGGATTGGCTAGCTATTATCGAAAGTTCGTTAAAAACTTTTCGAAGATATCTGGTCACTTAACGAAGCTTACAAAGAAGCATTCTAAATTCAAATGGACTCCAGAAAGTGAGGAGGCTTTCGAAGAGCTAAAGTTAAGACTAACGACCGCTCCAGTGTTAACCATCATAGATGGCAACCAAGATTTGAAAGTCTGGACTGATGCTTCTAGAGAAGGCCTTGGGGCAGTGTTAATGCAAAGGGGTCAAGTGATTGCTTATGCTAGCCGTCAACTGAAGCCGCACGAGAAAAACTATGTAACTCATGATCTTGAGTTATTGGCTATCATATTCTCTTTGAAAATCTGGAGACACTATCTTCTGGGCGAGAGATTTGAACTGTTTACAGATCACCAGTCGTTAAAGTATCTGTTCACTCAGAAGGACTTGAATTTGAGGCAGCAATGTTGGCTAGAGTTCCTTGCAGCATATGACTTTGAAATTATATATACTCAAGGAAAAGCCAATGTCGTGGCTGATGCGTTAAGTAGAAAGAATGAAATGATCGCTAGTTTTATTATCACGACTTCATTACTAGATAAAATATCTGCTCTTCAGGAAAATGATCACTTCATTCAGAAGATCAGAGGGATAATTCAACAAGGCGAACCCTCGAGTTTTCAAGTAGACAATGAGGGGATTTTAAGGCTCAAAGGTCGAATCTGTGTCCCTAACATTCCTGAACTTCGAAAGGAAGTACTGGATGAATGCCACAAGTCAAAACTCAGTATCCATCCGGGAGTAAGCAAAATGTATAATGACATCAAACGCACTTTCTGGTGGAAGTCGATGAAAAGGGACATTTCTTTATATGTCAGCCGATGCCCTACTTGCCAGCTAGTCAAGAGCAACCAACAGAAATTGGCTGGATTATTACAACCGCTAGAAGTTCCTGGCTGGAAGTGGGAGCATATCTCCATGGATTTCATTGATGGTCTGCCCAGAACCAGAAAAGGGAATGACAGTATTTGGGTGATCATAGATCGCTTCACGAAGACCGCCCATTTCATACCTGTCAGATCAAACAGAACTGCTCAGAGTCTGGCGCAGATTTACTTCAGGGAAATAGTTAGACTGCATGGAGTGCCACTCAGTATAGTAAGTGATGGAGATACAATATTCACTAGCAAATTCTGGGAAGCATTTCAAGTCGAGCTGGGAACGAAGTTAAACTTGAGCACCGCTTGTCATCCTCAGACAGACGGTCAGACTGAGAGGGTGAATCGCATTTTAGAAGATCTATTGCGGGCTTGTGTTCTAGATTTCGGTGGATCATGGGAAGACCATCTGCATTTGGCTGAATTCTCTTATAACAACAGCTACCAGGCGAGTCTGACAATGTCGCCATTCGAAGCATTGTATGGTAGACCGTGCCGATCTCCTGCTTGTTGGGTCGAGCCTGGAAATAGACTTGTGTTAGGGCCTGATAGGATTCGCGAAGCTGCCGACAAAGTCGATTTTATTAAGAAGCGATTACTCGCCGCTCAAAGCCGACAAAAGAGCTATGCCGATAGAAGAAGAAGAGATATATCCTTTGAAGTTGGCGACTATGTATATTTGAAGGTATCGCCGATGAGAGGAGTTATCCGGTTTGGTAAAACTGGAAAGTTAGCGCCCAAATTTATTGGTCCGTTTCCTATTCTGGAACAGATCGGAACTCTCGCTTATAGGGTCAAACTGCCTAATTGGTTGCCTGAAATTCATGATGTATTTCACATATCTCAACTTCGAAAGCACGTTCATGATCCAGACTTGATCGTGGAAGAAGCAGCTCAACATGACATTGAAATAACCCCAGAATTAGCTGTGAGAAGAGAGCCGCTAAAGATAATAGGCAAAGAAACCAAAGAGCTGAGGAACAAGAAGGTTCGCTTAGTCAAAGTGCAATGGAGTGGAGATCCACGAGATTGTACTTGGGAAACTGAGGAGAGCATTCAGAAGGCTTATCCTAGATGCCGAGTAGATACCTCTGATTGACTCTGGTGCAAGGTACGTTTACCCTACTTTGCACGACCATTCAATTCTCTACTCTATTGTTATCTTCTTTTCATAAATGTGCACTTTTAAATATATAGTCTAAATGATTTTTAAAGGGTATAGGATTTGATTAGTATATTTTTGAAGGTTAAAAACAATTGGATTGGTTGTTGTGTTGTGTGATTGTAGATTTATCAAACAACTTTCGACTTTGTTCCTTTTCGGGGACGAAAAGTTTTAAGTGGGGGAGATTGTAACGACCCAGAAAATCTGAACCAATTTAAATTTTTTAAATTGGCTAAAATAATGGATTTTAAATATTTAAAATAAATATTTTCAATAATGGCGATGAAAACTGAGTTTGAATCGACAATTGAAAACGAATATAATTAATTATAATTATAAACAAGGCCTGAAAGGGCGCTGTAGTTTCAAAAATCGAATTCAAACTTTATCGGACTGTATCGGGTGCAAAACAATCCGGATTTTAGTGAAACCAAAAATAATGGAATCTAATTGATAATATCTTTCCAACGAATCTAACAAATCGAAATTTGATAGCGGGAATCAAAAGATATGTCCAGTTGAAAATTCTGAATAGTCGCTATGGAATTCAGACCCTTAAAAATGGACATTTTGCAAACGACCTCGGATTTCGACGAAACCACTTTTGTTGGATCCGTGATGTCAAATTATTGCTAGATTTCAAATTTCATAATTTTTCGATTCAATATGTGAGCGTGGAAAAGGAAAACGCGTTTGACCAGTTTCAGTTGATTTTAATCGACTGGAAAATGGCCATTTTTCTAACGGTCTCAGAATTTGACGAAACTAGTTTTGTTAGGTCCGTATCGTCAATACGAAGCTAGAAAATATTTTTCGAGAATTTTTCTAGTTAGTATGTGGCCCCGGTAAATTGAAATGTACGTTTAAAATTCAATATAGTGATTTAAATGTAAATTCAACGGAAACTGATTGTAACGATCAAGTCAGCTTGCGATACATATCCCATTGTGTTCGGAATGGGGGCAAAACGCAATGGACGACAGGCGGTGGGCCACGTTTAGGGGTCGAATAAAAAAGTCAACTTTTTGAAATTAAAAATAATAAATATTTATATAAATCCTTTACTCTCTCTCTCTCTCCTCACTTTCTTTCTACCGTTCGAAATAAAAAAGAAAAAAAACCTAGCCCCCCCCCCCCCCGACGTTGACCATCGCGTCGCTCAGCCCCAGGAGGCGCTGCCACCTCCGCACGCCGCCACCCCCCTTCTCCTGTAGCTGCTGTCGCTGCTTCTTCTTCTCTCCCCTCTTCTACCCTCGAATCGTGACGCGCCCGAACCCAAACCCCCTGAGCAGCCATCTCTGATCCACCGCCTGCCACAGCTCCGCCACCCCCCCCTCGAAACCAGCTCCACCCCCTCCTACACCAGCCACCCTAGCCACTTCCCGCCACTTCAGCCTGCTGTAAGTTTATTTACTTTTAATTTAATTTATATAATTAGTTAAAATCAGTTTTTATATTAATTATAAAACATATGTTAAAAATAAGTTTATGTTTATATAAAATATAGTGTGAAATCAGTTTTTAATGTTTAAAATCAGTTTTAAAATGCAGATTTATATATAGCAAGATAAATATTTGATTTTTAATATAATAGAAAAGTTAGGATCTTTTATTTTCGAAAAGATTTGTTCTTTATTTTTGAAAAGCTATGATGTTCTAGATGTGAAAAACACATAAAGGTAAGATTTTTATATATTGAATAGCGATGTAAAAATTCGATTTTTATATATTGAAAAGCAAAGTAAAAAATTCGATTTTTATATATTGAATAGCGAAGTAAAAATTCGATTTTTTTTTATATATGTAGTGAATACGAATGACGAAAGTGGCAGAAGAAGAAACGACGAAGATTTCCTACATATGAAGAGTCGAGACGTTTGAATTAGCTAATCGGTGAGAATTTCTCACTCTTCAATTTCTTTTTCTAGCCATATATATATGTGTGGAAATAAAAGTGAATTGCTATATATAAATATATATATATATATATATATATATTATATATATACGCCCCTCGTCCACAAACCATGGACGATATTTATTGATTGAAATTGATTGATAGCGAATGGTTGTTTGGGATTGTTTGTGGTTGAAATATACCCGTTTGTGGTTGAAAAATATTTGGTTGAAACCACATAGGATTAGTTTGTGGAAATGAAATAAATATATACATGCCGCCTGCGTGCGAATTAGATGCATGATCCCCATTGTCAAAAACCGCGAGGTTTTAAGGTAGAGCGAGGAGCCGTACTAGGGACGGTCCCGGTTTTAACTACCCTGCCGTTATGCTGCCGAAATTTTGAATAATATTCATGTGTTTGAATTATTTTCATTTGCTAAAACTATTTTTATTCATTGAATAGAAAACCTTCATGTGTTGAATCGATATTCATTCGTTGATTAGAAATTCATGTGTTGAATGGTATTCGCGTTTTAAATATAAAAATCACATTTTTATCTATATATAGAAACTATAGAAAACCTTCATGTGTTGAATCGATATTCATTCGTTGATTAGAAATTCATGTGTTGAATGGTATTCGCGTTTTAAATATAAAAATCACATTTTTATCTATATATAGAAACTATAGAAAACCTTCATGTGTTGAATCGATATTCATTCGTTGATTTGAAATTCATGTGTTGAATGGTATTCATATTGTGAAATAAATCGTTTGATAATAAAAATCACCTTTTATCGACTATATGAACTGTGTAAAATAATCTCGTTTTGAAAGAAATTGTTTTATAAGAAATATCCTATTTTTATCACCAATATGAAATATATAAAATAATAGTGTTTTGAAATGAGTTGTTTTACAATAAAAATCACATTTTTATTATATGCATGAATCGTTAAAATGTGAAGTGTTAAAAATAGCCATTTGTTCAAATAAATATATATGAGTTGAAATATTCATTAATTAGCTAATGATATGATTTGTACCTATGTATGTAACATTAGAATGAATGGTGTTTTTAAACCAAATAGAAATCAAATATGAAGTTGAATAGAAAATGATAAATGATAAGAACTATATATATGTACATGCATATTCATTGAACAGGTTATAGCAAAGGGGCTAGAGAAGAGGAATAAAATTTTGTGCCCGACAAATAGGTACACATTTACTGTTTTGTTTGGGTGATGATTTTATGAGCCTGTTGGCTAGCCGCTTGGCTTTTTCTTTTTCTTTTTGAGATTAGAAGGACCGGGAAAGCTATTTGCGATTTCCCGATGCTCCCGGTGCAGAGGAGGTTATGGAGAAATTTTCCAAAATTTTAAGGCGTTAGTGAAATATTTGAAGTGAAAACGATATTGAAATTGTTGAATGAACTATATTTATATAATTATATAAATATAAATAAAATTAAAACGAAACGTGGCCGTGCAGTTCGCATTTTGAAACCGTGATTTCAAACAACTAGTACGGGGAATCCGACCATTGGATTTTCCCGAAACCGCAACCGTCGGGTTCGCCTTGGAAATATCTTTCCAACGGCACCAACCTTGTAAAAATCCAATGGTTGGATTGTCTGGAATGTTTAATTCAAATCTGATGAAAAACAGCGCCAGAAGCAATTATATTTTTATATATATAAATATAAATATATATTTAATCGAATAACGACGCTGCAGTTCGTATTTTGAAATCGAAAATTCAAACGATTGTACCGGGAGATCCGACCGTCGGATTTTTCCGAAACTGGAACCGTTGGATTCGTTTTGAAAAGACCTTTCTAATGATGTAAATTTTGTGAAGATCCAACGGTTAGATTTTCAGATATGTGTAAATCAAATCTGAAGAAAAACAGCGCCACGGCCGCTTTATGGCCCGAAGCGTCGTTTTGAATAAATTAGCTATTTTTAAATAAATAAAAATAGCGATAAATCGTTATAAAATATCATAAGCGATATGGAATGGAAATAAACTGAATTTGCTCGATTTGTGTGGCTTTTGATGGTTGAATGTGTTTGGTGTGAAAATTACATTAAAGAACAAGATTGGTGTTGTCAAATAATTTAACCATTGAAATAAATTGATTTGAAATTCTAAATATACGTGAATTATTTGAAAAGGCCGAGTTAATTCTCATTTCAAATGATTGACCGACGATTGAAATTCGAAGATGAAGACAGTGGTCGAAGACCGGAGTTCTTCACCTCGTTTGGATGGTAACCGAGGTCCTGATTGGGAGGCATCCCGAAATACGGATAATGAGTGGTGATCGTTCAGACGTACGTGGTGATCGAAGGGTTTGCGAGGTATTTAGTTCCTCCGGTTTCGTTCAGACCCAGAACGGACTTGTAAATGGACTGTGTGTCTGACATTGGATTTATTCTGTGTGGCATGCTAAGATGCAGTGATCAGGGCTTCTGTTGAAAAGCAAAGTCTTGTGGTGATGATCAGAGCACCGCCTGTGTGGCGTAGCTTTATGTATAACGTGAATTCGCGAGCCTCACACCCCGGTATGAACCAGAAACGGGAGCAGGACCTCAGGGGGGACGTGCGTTTTCTTTCTAGCTAGGGTGGTGTCAGTGACCTACCAGCCCTGACATTTATATACTTTTCACCTATGTGGTTGTTGCTGTTGCGAGGCGCCTCGGTTTGATCGGACGATCCGGGTCCGATGGAGTCATTCGTTGGCTCATTTACACCCCAAAGGGTGGAGAAACGCATTGTTCAGGCATTATAATCTACTTCATGTGGACCGGCCCTGACGATCCAGGGTATGGTCGCAGCTGTACCTGAGACACGGGCTAGAGCGTCTCGAATTCGGTAAGGACTATCCTTTGTCTTGGTTCATGATGGAAATCCAATTTCCAAATACGACATCGTGCGGTTTTGATTGTATATATATATATATATATATATATATATATATATATATATATGGCGACATGATATATGGTACCCATACCGTCTATGATTGATAGTTATGATTTGAAATTGTTTTCAAAACGTATAAACACTAGCAATAATATCAAATGCCTTTGTTTTATTCGTATCAAGCATATTTTGCCCGTTATAAGGTAATAACTCTATCCTCCGGTTTGCGTTGCATTGTGTGATGGGAACTGACTCTTATAACGGCTTCATTTTTATAAAAAGCATAGCGATGATTAAAAGAAAGATTTGTTTTAAAGCACTGGCAATCCAATGGAGTAAACCCGTTCCACGAAAGTGGCGTGGTCCTGTGATTAGCCATATTATATATGTGTTGAATAGATTTCTCATACCAGTCCCATGACTGACTCGTAGTTTGTTTCACTCTCAAACTCGGGTGCCCCTATTTCTTCACGGGCAGCCTTGTATTCAGGTTTAGCTGGTTCTTTCTCTGGAAAGCTGGAGCTGAAGATGGATTCTATCATTTATCTCTTTTTATGTTGTTCAGCTCCTATTGTACATATTTTGTTTGTTTTCCGCTGTAGACATTTATGTATAGCTGAACTGTATTTGTACTAAGTAAGATCCTGTATACTGTGTAACTCTGATGATTACTTTTATCCAGTATATTCTATTGTTCATTATCTGGTGTATTTATTTAATTTTGTTCTGCTATTATCTGTTTCTGTGTTATATTCCAAAAGATAACCCTTGTCTCCGTCTGAACGGGATTTCGGGTCGTCACAGTGTCACTTCTGGAGGAGGGAAGTGAGGTTCTTGGGCCATGTTGTATCAGAGAATGGTATTGCCGTGGACCCGGCGAATGTGGCTACGGTACAGGATTGGACTACACCCAAGAATGCAACAGATGTAAGAAGTTTCTTGGGGTTAGCTGGATATTATCGTAAGTTTATCCAAGGTTTCTCCAAGATAGCAGCACCATTGACCCAGTTGACCAAGAAAAATCAAGCTTTTGTCTGGGACGAAAGGTGCGAGAATGCATTCAAGAGTCTAAAGGACAAGTTGACAAGCGCACCAGTGTTAGTCATTCCTAAGGGGAATGAAGTGATGACGGTATACACGGATACCTGTGGTACCGGACTGGGTGTTGTATTGATGCAAGGCGGTAGGGTTGTAGCTTATGCAAGTCGGCAATTGAAACCGCACGAGAAAAGATACCCTACCCATGATTTGAATTGGCAGCGATCGTGTTCGCGTTGAAGATATGGAGACGCTATCTCTTGGGAGAAAGATTTGAGTTGTTGGGAGAAAGATTTGAGTTTTTCACAGATCATAAGTCGTTGAAGTATCTCTTCTCCCAGAAGGATTTAAATCTCCGGCAACAAAGTTGGTTAGAATTCTTGGCTTCCTATGATTTTGACATTGCATATACACCGGGAAAGGGCAATGCGGTGGCTGATGCATTGAGTAGGAGACATGCCAGCTTAGGGGCTATGTTTCTAGAATGGAAGCAACTAGAGTATACACTACTACAAAAGTGGGCATATTCGACACTATTTTTATGTGGCCGTAGATCAAAAAAGCGTTGTCGTAGGCCATTTTTTCAAATAGGCAACACCAGGGGGGCGTGGCATCCGCGGCCGTTGCATTAGCCACCTAAGGCAACACTTTTGCCCATCTACGGCCACGGAAAGAAAGTGTTGCATTATAGCCATAATGCAACACTATTTGCACGTAATGCAACACTATTCAGCGTTGCCTTAAGCATTAGTTAGGGCCCGGCTTCCAGTGCCGCCACGTCAGCTTTCCACGTCAGCTGTCTACGTGTCACACGACACGTCATCTCTCCATGTCAGCACTCCACGTGTCACATGCCACACCAGCTATCCACGTCAGCTGTTGGGTCTACGTGCGACGGGTAAGCAATTATATTTAATGTAATGCAACACCACTATAATATGTAATGCAACACCATTACAATGAAATGCAATATCAATAAAAGCTAACGCAACAGTAGAAGAAGGAAAATGCAACACTAATTTGATAGAAATACAATGCTTTAATTAAATATTTTGCAATACAGGTTTTGTACAAGAAACTCATCCAAAGCAATTGTTTTAATTATCCAAATATCAAAACTCAAAAATCAGCTACACCGTTTTGTTCATTGTATACAGTAAGCTCGAACTACTTCAAGAATAGGTGCGCGGCATAAGGGACATTATCCTGATCCATTCCTGGCCAATTCTTTAGCGAATTCTGAACATGTACACATGTGTCCACACCTGCAAAATGTATTACTCATTTATATATATGAATCATATATATGTAGCAATCCGATTGCAATAGGAAATATATATGTATGTTAGTATGTACCTATATATGAATCATATATATGCAGCAATCCGATCTGCAAAATGTATCCCTCTGCCTTCCAGAATTAAATATTCACCTGATCAAATGATAACAAGTTATTTGATAAGTGGTGGCATCGAATGGCCATTGGCCTTCTTAGTAAAATGTTATGAACACAATTATTACAATTGACTTACTAACCATTGGCGATTGGTCACTCATGCCAGCCAACAAATAAGCAATTTCATATGGCCATTCGTCTTCTGAGCAAAAAGTTTTCAGTTCCCATATTACTGCCACGTACAGTGTGTCACTTCATATCCTGTCAAGCTTCAGAAGCATATCGTCATCTACATCTTCAACTCCTAAACAAAACTCCATCGTCAAAAGTTAAAAAAAAAACAATGGAGGACTCTTCACTATTCATCACTGCCACTGTTCTTTCAGGACATTGGACTTACGAATTTGTGCATCTCACGCTTAGGCATACGCTGAAGCTTAACGAGGAGTGGACTATACGGGTTATACCCAAAAACTCTTTTCTAATAACATTCCCATCTTACAGTACGCGTGATCATGCGATAATGTTGAAACTTTTTACAAAAATTGGAGGTGCTTTTTATGTGCAACAATGGTCTGCTGAAGAATTTGAGCCTGAACCAGCGTTCGAGGCAGAATCATGGGCCAGAGTTGTTGGCTTTCCCGAGTTCCTGAAGACAAATGTTCCTGCAATAAAAGAATTAATGACGCCAATGGGAAATGTGTGTGAAATTGACGAATGTCATTGGTCTCGAATTGACCATAGATCATTATACCTGAAAATGGAATTTTATGAAGGCATTGGCTTGGAGAATGTTTTTGCTGCTCGATTCGACAACAAGAAATACATCATTAGGGTTGAGCGCACCACACATACTCATCCTTTGACGAGGCCTGAAATTCTGTTTGTGAGCAATAGGGAGGAACCGGTGGTACCATTTTTTTGTGATCATAGGTAAATTTTACTTCCATCCACAGTTTCTTATAGTGAGACACAACCACACATGCACACACTCACATAAATACATACAAGGTTATAATGCCCCATCCAAGGTTCTGAAATAATAATACAAACTAGTGCTCTGTTAGTTGTACATAGATGTGGTTGTGTGGCTTGAATTTGAGACACTGTTATTGTATGGCTTGAATTTCCTTCAGATGTGGTTACATGTCAAATTGTTTGATAATTAATGTGTGTTACATGTCAAATTGTTTGATAATTAAGGCATATAAACTCGTAGGTGGATCACATTATTTGAGAATTGAATCATATAATATATTAGGTGGATCACAAAATGTTTACAGAAATAGAAGTTTGATCATATAATATATTAGGTGGATCACAAAATGTTTACAGAAATAGAATTAACATACCTATTGAAGTTTGATCATCCAAAGATCACTTTGCCCTCCACAACAAGAAATTCTGGTTTGGTCGCTGACTATGCTCTATCCTTAACAACCACTCTGACATAGACAATGACTCTGACATGGACAATGACTCTGACATGGATGCTGGTGCTGATGCTGGTGTGGATGCTGGTGATGATGCTGGTGATGACTGGTGATGTTTGTGGATGTTGGTTTTATTCTGCTGGTAATGATTTTTGGCTTGAAATTATGTGAATATTTGTGAAACTTTGTGTGGTTGTGGAAGTTTGTGATGACTAGTGATGACTGATGATGGATGCTGGTGAATGTTTTTGAATGTTTGTGAATGGTACGTTGTTTTGTTTGTGAATGCTGGTGATTTTTTAAAATCTCTGCGTACGTCTCTGGTGTATACTTATGATACTTGTGCGTGTATACTTGTGCGTGCCTTCAGATGGCTGCCTTATGATACTTGTGCGTGCATGTATACTTGTGCGCGCGTGTATACTTGTGCGTGTCTACTTGAGCGTGTGTACTTGTGCGTGTATACTTATGATACTTGAGTTTGTATACTTGTGATACTTGTGCGTGTATACTTATGATACTTGAGTTTGTATACTTGTGATACTTGTGCGTGTATACTTGTGCGTGTATACTTATGATACTTGAACGTGTGTACTTGTGCGTGTATACTTATGATACTTGAGCTTGTATACTTGTGATACTTGTGCGTGTATACTTGTGCGTGTATACTTATGATACTTGTGCGTGCATGTATACTTGTGAGTGTATATATGCACTGCGTGTATGATGTGTATTGTAATAAAACGAAAATGCTTGAGTGCCCGCTTCAGATTTTGTCAAAATCTGCGGTAAGAGGCTTAAAATTCGGATGTCACCGCAGTGCATACACACCGCAGTGCAAATTAACCTCAAGCATACAAATTAACCGCAGTGTAAGGTATGAACCTCAAGCAGTGCAAATTAACCGTAGTCCCCATTCCTTAACTAGCTCGACCTCTATAATAAACCAATGTCTTTTTCATGCCAGTAGCCCGGTTCTCATGGTTTATTGCTGGGTATAATTTTCGAATAAACCTCAGCATAATCCCAAATCCCAAATCAATAATAAGCGCAACTAATTACTCATAAGCGAATGGGTTTTCCAAAATGTAACAAATGAACTAATTACTAATTACTCATAATCCAATCTATAATAAGCGCAACTAATTCACAGTGCAATACAAACTGAACCTGAGGGAAAAAACTGGCGATGTCAGCGCCCTGAGCAATCAAAACTAGAAAGCGTTTCAAAGCTTCATCCTTTTCGGAATAGAATTTGTTGTCGAGGAGAGGATCGATACTGACGTGAATTTAGGTTTAATTTTTTTTCAATAGTAAAAAGGGGGAAAACGATTAGATGATAGAGAAGAAAACGATTTCATGAAGGGAGAAGATCGCGCCAAAATTTCGTCAAAAGAATGTAATGACGTGGCTGTCAATGATTGGATGATGGCTAACATTAAGATCATCAGATCCATAGATGGTTTGAACCGTTGGATTAATCTTTCATCTACGGTTGGGGTTTTTATATGTTGATAACGCGGATAGCTGAGCTGGATTATATATACGTAATGCTACGCTTTTAACTGGTGTTGCACATCAGAACTCTAAAATTCCCACTGCAACAGTGCATCCACGTATAATGCAACAACATATGAATGCTGTTGCAGAAGCTCGAAGAAATCATAGCTTTCGCCACAATTTTCATGCAACGCACACAAATTAGTGTCGAATATGCCCACTTTTGTAGTAGTGATATCGCGGGGTTTGATTTCAGACCAAAGAGCGAATTGGATCCAGAAATGTTAGCAAGTTTGATGATCAGACGCACTTTGATTGAGCGGATCGGCTCTAGTCAGAGGGACGATCCTAACCTATTGGAAATCATCTCCAAGTTAGAGATGGGTATCGATGAGGAGATGAACAATTATGGGCTTGATCGAGATGGATGGCTTAGAAAAAATGGAAAGCTTGTTGTACCCAATGTCAATGGATTGAGAGATGAAGTGCTTAGAGAGTGTCATCACTCAAAACTGACTATACACCCCGGTGGTAATAAGATGTATAGAGACATGAGACAGACTTACTATTGGGAAGGGATGAAAAGAGACGTTGGGGAGTTTATATCCAAGTGCATGAATTGCCAGCTAGTTAAAGCCGGGAAAATGAAGCCTAATGGGTTGTTGCAACCATTAGAGATTCCCGAATGGAAATGGGAGCAAGTCTCGATGGATTTCATCGATGGTTTACCAAGGACTAGATCGGGACATGATAGCATTTGGGTGATTGTGGACGGATTGACTAAAAGTGCAAGATTTATACCAGTCAAATCAACTAGAACGGCAGCCAAGTTGGCAGAATTGTATATGAAGTGGGTAGTGAGATTTCATGGAGTACCTAAAAGCATTGTGAGTGACCGAGACCCGTTGTTCACTAGTGGGTTTTGGAAAAGCTTACAAGAGGCTCTAGGGTCAGAGTTACATCTCAATACCGCTTATCATCCTCAGACCGATGGTCAGACGCAGAGGGTGAATCGTATATTGGAAGACCTCTTGAGAGCTTGTATATTGGACTTTGGTGGATCATGGGATGAACATTTGCATCTAGTAGAGTTTGCATATAATAATAGCTACCAATCCAGTATCGGTATGGCTCCATATGAAGCTTTGTATGGAAGACCGTGCAACTCACCATCATGTTGGATAGAGACTGGCGGGAAGTTTATGCTTGGACCAGATGTGGTGAAGGAAACCTCAGATAAGATTAAGATCATTCAACAATGAATGAAGGCTGCCCAAGATAGGCAGAAGAGTTATGCTGATAAGAGGAGAAGAGACTTAAAATTCTCCGTTGGTGACTTGGTGTTTGTCAAGATTTCTCCATTGAAGAGCGTAATACGATTTGGCAGGAGAGGCAAGTTAGCACCAAGATTCGTTGGCCCATTCCCTGTTCTTGAACCAGTCGGGAATTTGGCATATAGAATTGACTTACCAGAGAAAATGGCGGGAGTTCACAATGTATTTCATGTTTCCCAACTAAGGAAGTTCGTTCACGACCCAGATATGACTATTTCACCTGATCAGTGAGAGGACTTCGAAGTAGAACCCGAGGCGGTTGGGGACCGCAAGCCGGCCCGTATTGTCGAGCACGACATGAAGCAACTTCGAAGGAAGGCGGTGAAGCTAGTCAAGGTTCAGTGGAGCGAGGACGAGAATGAATGTACTTGGGAGACAGAGGAGAACGTTAGGAAGACGTACCCAGAACTCTTTGCCTGGTAAGATTTTGACTTCGATTTAGTTTCTCGCATGCTAGGATAGGCCTGTTTGCTTGTTTTGCATGTTTGATTGTTGTATGTGGCTATTAGGCATGCGGGATTCTTTGTATGTTTTGGGTTAAGGAATTTTGGGGACGAAATTTCTTAAGGGGGGGGGGGGGAAGTGTAATGACCCGTATTCTACGCACCATAGGACCGTAGGATATTTGTTTCTTTCACATACGAAGTCGTATGGTCATGTAACTTTGGGAGACGACTATTGGGGTCATTTCCCATGTTCATGTTTTTTTTTCCCGATTTTTAAATGACCTTTTTACCCCTAGTTGGTACTGTTTTGGCCATAACTTTTGACAAGAAAGGAATTTTGACCTGAAACCACTTCCATTGGCTCCGGTTAATGGTTTATAATTCCGTAGAGTGGGCACATTAGCCAAACGGACTAACCGTTTGGGAGATATGGCTAAAACAAGTTTCAGATGGTGAAAAACAGCTTGATTGGGCTTAACCGGGTGATTAGCAGCTAGGCCCGGAGGGGAATTTTGGGTTTAGAGGCATAGGAGGGCTGATTAGGGTTAGGAAATCACTTTCATTTCAGTTTTGAGCCGCCACAAACCTTCTTGAGACCCTAGTAATGGCTTCCATCCTCTAAAACCACTCCAAAACACATTTTTATTGAAGATTAAGCTTAAACTACATCAAAACAAGGCCAAATAGCAACAGAGCAAGGTTGGAGCTGCTGCTATACATAGGAATTCGACCCAAACAGAGAGTATTTCAGATTTGGTGTTTTATTTTGTGGCCAAGGTGAGTGATTTGCATAGCTTTTGCACTAATTACGGTAATTAAGGGTAATTAGTGAAGATTAGCGAATTTATACACTAATAAATTCTGGAAAAATGTTTACAAATTCTTAAATAATATTTTATGCCTCTGTTAGAAAATCTGGACGATTTGATTAAGTTTTACTAAGTATTTGCTCAAACATGATTAAGAGAGATTATGGGAAAATGTGAGGTTTTAGCGACTTTTGATTCATTTTGATTCATTTGAATTGTTGTTTTGCTATTAGTGGTTGCTATTACATGTTGCTATGACTCTATTGTATGTTTTATGATTGATTAGAAGTGTTAGATTTGTCAAAAACGCCGTCGAATGGCGTAAATTACTTGCTGGAAGAGTTGCAGAAAAGTGCAGGTTCTGGACCGGATCGGATCGGATACGGAGGCTCGGATCGGATGAGTTGAACTTGGCAAGGGATCTGATCGGATCTGAACTTGACACTTGAGACAATTGGCAAAAAGGAAGGCCACGCTAATTGAACTGGGATCGGATTGGATAAAGGAGGAGAGATCGGATCGACTTAAGGACGAAGGGCTCGGATCGGATCGACTGAAGGATGAAGGGCTCGGATTAAAGTAAGGCGAAGGAATCGGATCGGAGCAAATGAAGGAACGAGGGAGCGGATCGGAGCGGAAGCATGAACTGGAAGGGAGATGGCACCCGACCCGATCCGGAGAAGGAGACCCGACCCGAAGTGGAATACCCGACCCGAACCGATGCGACGTCGTGGACCCAAGCCGAACCGCTACAGGAGAAGACTACGAACCGACCCGAAGTAGAGGACCCGACCCGAACCGATGGTTAGAAGGAGAACCCGACCGACCCAGTATTGACCAATAACACGAGATGCAAAGGTAGTCAAATATGGGAAGTTAGAGCTCAGGATCTAGTTGGGAACCAATGAGTTCACTTCATGATTGGGCTTTGCTGCGGGACGTGTGCCAAGGGGCAGTCGATGTCTTTGACTTTGGATCACTATGTATGGGAGGTACGTGTATGGATTCAGGGCCACAGTGGCCTAGGTACGACTAAAGGGCTATAAACCAAATAAGTGGGGTCATTTGTAAAGATTTGGTCATGACCCCATGTGGAAAGCTTGGTAGTAGCAGTAGTTGTACAAGTCGAACTCCGTCAATACTTCGATAGATCTAGTGATTGAGAGTGGTGGACATCGTATGCTTTATGCACTAAGTGAGAGATGTGAGGATGGTTGCTATGGATGATTTGTTTGCTATCATTATGACATGCACACCCCACCCCCGTATTCTTACACTATTTATTCTGGCACCCTAGAGTACAGTACGGTATGTGGTACTAACTCTTTGGTTGCAGGTCCAGGTTCAGGTATGGTTTAGTATACCTGTTATTGTTCTGTTCAGATGCTTATCGCTCATACTAGGCTTTATGTCTGACCCAGAGTTTTATGTCTCCTCTTATTACTCTGGGTGCTCACACGAGAAGACTAGAGACAGGTTAGCTGGTGATGCACGGGTAGATGATCCGGAGACAAGCAGGAGGCTTCCACGTAATATATATATATATATAGTGTTCTCCCTGTGTTGTTGAAGATCACTGCTTGGGCATTGGTGGTGCATCTTATACTTTAGCTTTCTTTTGTTTAGAGACAGTAAATTTGAAAAGTTGTAATAAGCTGTATTTGGATTTCCGCTGCTCTGATGTTGATGTTGGTTTTAGTTATCAGCTTATGAACTATCTCACCTGTTTTATGTCAAGTATGTTATTATTATTATATTTTACTCCATGCGTTGTGAGACATTCTACAGGTTCTTGATTAGTTCGGTCCCTTCTTTCCTCTCTTCTGACGACCGTCCCGTGCTAGTCGGGCATGTGTACAGCGCATTTTCGAAGGAAATGCAGGCTAGTGCGGGGCGGGCCGTCACACGGGGAAGAGGAGAGTGGAGTGCGAGGGGGGTGGGGGTATCGAGGAGGAGGGCGGCAGCCTGAATCGCGTGAGGGGGATAGGGAAATCGAGGAGGGGAGGTTCTGTCGCGAGGTGGAAGAGGCCAAGGGGTTCGAGGGGGGATTTACTGGGTTGCGGCGCCGGAGGTGCTCCGCCCCTGGTGGCCACGGCGGTGGTCTTCCTCCCCGCCGTGCGCCCCTTTCTCTCTCTCTTTTTTTATCTGAATCATGAAAAGGGAAAAGAAAGGGGGGTCGTTGACTAAGGGAGAGACGGGAGGGGAATATTTTATTTAATTAATTTATTATTTTATTTTCTATATAAAGCGCCCTTTTATTTCGAATTCAAAATCGAACCCACCGACTGTCGTCCATAGCTAATCACCCCCATTCCGAACACAATGGGATATGTATCGTAAGATGATTCGACTGTTACGATCAGTTTCCGTTCAAATCAAAATATAACTCTATATATTGAATTTGAACGCACATTTCAATTTACCGGGGCCACATACTTACTCGAAAAATCCTCGGAAAATATTTTCTAGCTTCATATTGACGATACGGTCCTATCAAAACTAATTTCGTCAAATTCTGAGACCGTTTGAAAAATGGTCATTTTCCAGTCGATTAAAATCAACTTAAACTGGTCAAACGCGTTTACCTTTGCCACGCTCACATATTGAATCGAAAAATTATGAATTTTGAAACCTAGCAATAATTTGACATCCCGGATCCAACAAAAGAGGTTTCATCGAAAACCGAGTTCGTTTGCAAAATTTCCATTTTTAAGGGCCAGAATTCCATAGCGATTATTCTGAATTTTTAAGTGGGCATAACTTTTGATCCCTGCTATGAAATTTCAATTTCTCGGATTCGTTGGAAAGACATTCTCAATTAGATTCTAATATTTTTGGTTTCGCTAAAATCCGGTTTATTTTGCACCCGGTGCATTCATTTGAACTTTGAAATCGAATTTTCGAACTACCGCGCCATTTTCAATTCCTTTTATAATTATAAATAATTATTTATATTCTAACGACGATCTATATAAATATATACGTTCTAATCCTATTCAAAATAAATTTCTCGTCGATATTATTTAAAATAAATCATTTTAAATATTCAAAATTCAATTAAATTGCCAAAATAAAATTTTTAAATTGGCTCAGAATTTCCGGCTTATTACAATCTCCCCCACTTAAAATTTTTCATTCCCGAAAAAGAACGAAGTTGAAAGTTGTTTAACTAATCAACTCAACTTCCATTATTTTCTTTACGGCTTAAGTTCTTCAACTTTTCAGTTTCTAAGAACTTTTCAAATTTTTCAAAAATTTGGCTAACACCCTAAATTTTCGAAAAATTTCGCCATAACCTCCTCTGCACCGGGGACTTCGGGATATTCCAAATAGCCTCCCATGGCCCTCATCAATCCAAAATGAAAAAGAAATAGCCAAGCGGCTCATAAAATCATCCAAACCTAATAAATTAGTAAACATGTATCTATTTGTCGGGCAAAAAATTTAATTCTTCTGCTCTAGCCTCCTTGCTGTGACATGTTCAATGTAAGTACATGTATATGCATGCATTTTCAAACAATTTTCAATACAGTTCAACATTCGGTTCAATTAGGCTAAATGGTTCAAAATTATCAAACCAATAATCAAACGACACAACCATTTATTAATTAGTGAATTAACGTTTCAAATTCATAATTTTGATACATATACAGAAAATCATGTTTTTGATGCCAATCACAACAATAAACCTATCTAGTTTTGGTTCTCACACCAGTCTAATGGAAATATATAGATATCACACCTTCGAAACACGAACATAAATACTGATAATGTGGCCGCATTACCAGAATCATCCACGGGCAACTAGAGTGTGATCCTATATCTATCCACTATATTAAAACTTCGAGTATACGTTCATGACGTGTATATGCAAAATCTTTATATACTCGATCGTCCAAGATCAATATAAATAAAATATTCAAACACGTTGAATAAGGTTTAAATCTTCAAAACAATTTGGTTTTATTTTAAAAATATACTCTTCACACTCGTTCTAGGATACTACTGATCCTATCTCTAACGAGTCATTCTAATTGGATATTACTAATCCAATTTCTGATGAATTCTTTCGTTTGGTTTTAATGTGTCTTGTTCTCGAGCCCTGTAAACCAAAGCTCTGATACCACTGTGATAACCCGTAACTTCCCCGTTAAGGAAAGAACGAATTGCTTTGAGGACAAGACAAACCAGAATGCAAACAAATGAACATTTCATTGCTATTACAACAATTTTCATCAGAGTACAAGAATATACAGAGTATGAATAAATATTACACATCAGAAAAATATTAGAGATTTAAATTACATACGTAGCAGCGGAAAAATAATACAATACACAACTAAAAGTAATACACAGATACAGAGCTTTTCGAGTATTGTTCCAGCTGTAAACCAGGATCCTATGAATGTAAATCTACAAAACCCAACTACTAGCTGCCCGTGTGGAAAATAAGGGCACCTAGAGTTTAGGTTAAAACAATAAACTCTATGTCAGTCATGTGACTGGTGTGAGTACTAAAAACAGTGATTAATCTTTATTTCTAAAGTTAAGCAAATCAAGGGACCACGCCGTATAACACGAAAATGGTTTTCTCCCGAGAATACCAGTGCATAAAACAAACAGCACAATGCTAAATAAAGAAAAATGAAGCTATTATAAGACCCAGGTCCCACCACATAATGCAACGCAAGCCGAAGGATAGGGTTTTACCTTATAGTAGCCAAAGAATGCTTGATACATTACAAAATCGATTATTTTGATATTACTATAAGTGTATAGTGTCAAAACCATTTCAATCATAAGTATTAATAATAGGCGGCATAGCTACCATCTACTATGTCGCCATAATAGGTTCTACAAATAAAACTGAATTATCACGTATTGGAAATTGGATTCCATCATGAGTCGAGGCAAGGGGCAAGCTCCTCTCCGTTCGAGACACTCTAGAAAATGTCTCAGGACCACACACAGCGATCCTTGGAATCGGTTGGGCCGGTCCTCTCTTACTTTTAAGGATTGGCAATTCCTAAACACACGTTTCCCGGTCCTATAGGACCTATATAATAGTCTGTACGTTGGCTCACATAGTGCCAGTTATCGACCACATATTGGAGGCGTCTCGCATTCCAACAACCACACAGGTAAAAAGTATATAAATGTCAGGGCTGGTAGGTCACTGACATCATCCATATCTAGAAAGAAACACCGTGTTCTCCCAACGGTCCGTATCCCATTTTTGACTCATACCGAGGTGTGAGGCTCGCGAATTCACGTTATACATAAAGCTATGCCACACAGGCCGTGCTTTGATCATCAACCACAAGACTTTTCTTTTCAACAGAAGCCTTGATCATTTGCCACATAGGCATGCCACACAGGCAATTCACTCCATGCGATTGATGTCCATCGATACACAACCTCTGGGCTCGTACGTCTCAGAGAAGGGCGTTAAGCAAGAGAATAAATTCTCCACTGCCAAACAGATGTATATTTAATAGAGATCAATCAACATAGAATAAAATCCAATGTCAGACGCATAGTCCATTTACAAGTTCGTTCTGGGTCTGAACGAAACCGGAGGCACTTTCCTCGCATATCCATTGATCTCCAAGTACGTCTGGACGATCACCAACTGATTCCCTCCTCTTGGGTGTACAGCCCAACCAAGATCATCAATAATCATACAAACGATGTGAAGACTTCCGGTCTTCATCCACCGTCTTCATCTTCGACATATCGTCAAATCGGTTATTCAGAATGGCTATAAACCCGGCCTTTCCGAATAACCCGCGTAAATAATAAACAAGTGTTACACAAAAGATACATACGCCTCATTCCAATTCAGAATATTCTTTTATTCAAAGAAAATCACATTCTTAGTGAAATGTTCTCATTAATTTTATCAAAGATAAATTCTTCTAAATTTATTCTTTAATCTTCCTTTGGATATCATTTCAAACCATATTATGGTTTTCCAAACTAGTCGGGATTAGCGAACCACACCGAAGTAATTATTTATTTTATTTCCCAATCCCAACCTATTCATCCCATGGAGCAACTAGTAATATTCCATCACCACGGTGTTATCGTTAAATATTAATTACCATTTCACGTTCAAATCTAATTAAAGATTTAACTATCGCTTTGGAGCAAAACTGGTGATACTCCATCTCGATCACTTTAACCTAATTAAAGATTCATTAAAACTCCACTTAGTTTTAATCTTCCCAAAAATCAATATCCTGTCTTTAATTGGGTTAAAGAACCAACGTCATCTAAATCACGGTTCACGATAAACCCAAAATCACATTCTATTATTAATCGGGTTAAAGAACAGGTGTTATTTAAAACTCCGCTCATGATAAAACCCAAAAAAACCAATTCAAATTCAATTCCAATAAAATACTAATTAACTGGACAATTTCACTAAATCTTAATTAAAAGATTTATTCTTTTCTAAACTGGGTTCAAGAACAGTGTCATTTAATATACCATTCGCGACGAAATTAAAATCCCGCTTGATATTAAATACAAGGCTCTGAATAGAAAATATACCGGCTTATATTCAATATAAATTCTGAAACCAACAAATATCGTATTGGAAATAACGATATAAAATACATCTTTCAAATTTCCACAAATATATATGTATAATCATGAAATCAAACATTGAAATATTCCGAAGATAATTTCGATTCAAATCCATTCCAATTCGTATATTGGAAATTCTGATTATTTTTAAAACCACCTCAAATCGAGTTCAAAACTAGTTCATTTCAATAAAAATATATTTTTATCCTTTCAAATGTGGAATTTTTTATCCCAGTTCTTTCCAATTCATATATTATGATTTTACACAAAATATTAATATTTTTAATAATTTTATCAAGGCCCGTACAGTCTATTTCCACAAACGCCCATCGAACTGCACTTAAAGCGACCTTTTCCAAATTTGATTTGGACATAATTCCAAATCCAACCATTAGATTTCAAATTTCTAATATTCATTGAAAAGCTCTTTCTGATACGAAACCATCGGTTCCGGTTTCAAGGGAATCCAACAGTCGGATCTCCCACAACGTCAATTCGAAGACAATGGTCGAAATTTGCAAACTGCCGCGGGGCGGCGCATTCTGTTTAGGCCATTATATATAATATATATATATATATATATTATATATAATTCGTCGATTTCCTTTTTAAAACGTAGTTTATAGATCGTTTTAAATTTGTTTTCGAAACGATCTCAACTTCATATTCAATTTCGAATCAAAATTGAATATTCCACATCATCGATATACAAATGATAATATTTTCAAAACCTTATATTTTGAAATCATTTCCTTTTCTATATTCATTATATAAACTGAATATGATCGATATAAATATCGTTCGCGTCAAAAAGGCGCATCTCTAATCAACACGACTTTATATATTTCAATAACTTCGTTATTCTATTCAACAAATGAATATTTATTCTATTCAACATATGCATCTATATTTCTTCCAACACATGAATATTCTCAACACATGAACATCGTCAACACATGACTATTTATGTTATTTAATATATTTTATAAAATTATGATAAAGATGTATATTTTATTGTTTAAAATATTTTACTCAACACACGAATATTCTCAACACATGAACATCGTCAACACATGACTATTTAAGTTATTTAATATATTTTATAAAATTATGATAAAGATGTATATTTTATTGTTTAAAATATTTTACTCAACACATGAATATTCTATTCAACACATGAATATATATTTTATAATAATCTTTATTTTCGCAATTGGAATAAGGCCCAATCAATTTCCATAAAATGTTAGTTATATGGATTCCATACAACACATGTATATAATAACAATGATAAATAATCAACCATCATCCAAAGTGCATCACACAACTGCATAAGCATTAAATATAAATAATTAACGCTTACACAGTCTGCCGACCAATCGATCGACATACAACTAAATAATTGGGATTAGTGTATGCCAAATATCATCACAACACCCGTGTGGGGTTACAAATCAACAAACACAGATTATTATTTGTGCAGTTGGGCGATGTGTAAAATTTATCATCCCAATCAATATCCTTCAAATAGGTGTACATAAACAAACCGTCCGGTTTGTAAATGAATATTTATTTATTCACGTTCCCGTTAAAAAATTTATTTTTAACGATAAAATATTTTTAACTATATAAATATTTTATTTCATTACACATCACACAATCAATTTTCACCACAACAAAGAATCAAACATACAAGCAGTCCATTGTCTGTGGACGACTGGTGTCGGGTGCTGCTAAGCACCATCTGCATCCTAGTATATATTTTAACTAGAAAAGAAAATTCAAAGTGAGAAGTTCTCACCCAAGCTAAACCAAACGCCTCGACTCTTCATATGTAGGAATCTTCGTCGTTCTCGCCTTTTGTCACTTTCGTTGCCCGTAGCCACTACATATATAAAAATCACATTTTTACACTGCTACTGTATAGATAAAAAATCTATTTTTATACCGCTACTATATAGATAAAAATTCTATTTTTATACCGCTACTATATAGATTAAAATTCTATTTTTATACCGGTGTTCATATAAGAAAGATTATATTTTTCCCTCACCATTCTCTATATAAAAGTCACATTTTTATATATAGAGATCGTATTTTTATATCTCTACTACCTATGTAAAAATTACCCCTTTACAACGCTACTTCCATGATAAAAATTATATTTTTATCTTGCTAGTAATATAATAAAAAATTATATTTTTATTGCTCTACATGAATAAAAATCATATTTTTATTCTTCCTATGATATAAAGATTGAATTTTTATTGCCTATATAATATAAAAATCATATTTTAAATCATCTTCCTAAGTAAAAATCATATTTTTATTATCTACATTATATAAGAATTATATTTTTAATGTTCATGTCTAATAAAAAAATCATATCTTTATATATGCTATACATGTATAAAAATCAAATCTTTCTACTTCAAGTTCATATTAAATAAAATCACCTTTCTTCTTCATAAAAATCTCATCCTTTCTTCTTATACAAAGATCTAAATTTTCTAATTAAAAAAAATCTAAGCTTTATATTCTATATTTTTATATAAATTGATTTCATATGAATAAGAAACAAAACTAATTTTATTTCTAAATCTAATTACTTTAAGTAAAAACAAGGTGAAAACAAAATTAAATTAAAACTTACAGGGGGTTTTCGGTGCAAAGGGAAGGAGGAAGAGGCGGGGAAGAGGAGAGTGGAGCGTGAGGGGGGGAGGAGGTGTCGAGGAGGAGGGCGACAGCCTGAATCGCGTGAGCGGGGAGAGGGAAATCGATGAGGGGAGGTTATGTCGCGAGGTGGAAGAGGCCAGGTGGTTCGGGGGGGGGGATCCCTGGGTGGCGTCGTCGAAGGTGCGCCGCCCCTATTGGCCATAGCGGCGGTCTTCCTCCCCGTCGTTCGCCCCTTTCTCTCTCTCTCTCTCTCTCTCTCTCTCTTTTTATCTAAATCGTGAAAAGGAAAAAAAAAGGTGGGGGCCGTTGACAAAGGGAGAGGATGGGAGGGGAATATTTTATTTAATTAATTTATTATTTTATTTTCTATATAAAGCACCCTTTTATTTCGAATTCAAAATCAAACCCACCGACTGTCGTCCATAGCTTATCACCCTCATTCTGAACACAATGGGATATGTATCGTAAGCTGATTCGACTATTACGATCAGTTTCTGTTCAAATCAAAATAAAACCCTGTATATTGAATTTGAACGCACATTTCAATTTACCGGGGCCACATACTAACTCGAAATATAATGTAACACCCCACCTCCGCTAGGGCCACTCACAAAGGGAATGCACTAGGTTTGGTGAAGCGTTATCGAGGTAAACATGCACAAAAATATTACAAGACAGAACATATATGAAACAACGGAAGTAAAACAAATTTCATTACCTTATAAAATAAGCTCTAAAGCCTTTTACATCAGAATACATCAAAACCTGTCTTGCAATAGTAAAGAAGCATAAAACCTTTTCATAAATTATTCCCCAAAATAAAGTGGTGAAGCAGCCATAGCCAAGAGAAGACCAAGCTATACATGATGACCTTCAAGCATAACAGGTCCGAACTAAACAACAGTATTTCCTCCCTGAAAACCTGGGGGGGAGGGGGAAACGGAAGACAAATAGGCGAAAGAAAACGGGGTCAGTCATAAAGACTGGTAAGTCCTATCTACTTCCAGCATAAAAACAGGTAAAGGTAACTTGACATGCATAAACTGAAAGTAAACATAAGGATGATGACAAGATATATAAGCTAGACCAAGATAACAGGATGAACTACTGTATCAAGATAAACTAAGGTATCACATTGTCAGGTTTCTATCAAGTATAAAATCCCGAGGTATCTATCATGTATATTTGCTCTGCACCTCCCGTACTAGTATCCCAACCCGTGTTATGTGTTAACTATAAAATGTCCCTTGCCTAATGTCATGAAATTGTCCATGTCGACCTAATATATCGCATATATAGGTTTTCTCAACTCGTGTGTTTCTTTCCATGTATGAGTTCAATCCTTTGCCGTTCCTCGTGCGGGCTTTCTCACTACTTCAACGTAGTAACATTTGATCCTTGAAATCATTTGGACTGTCATCTTTTATCTGACTATGTTTTCTTGTCAAGAACTATCGCGTGTTCAACTAAGTTTTATGCCACCCAGGACCACTGGGGATTATGCTACCTAATGAACGTTTTCGTATCTCGGTTTGGGTTCAAGCCACCTAGGGCCACTAGGGATTATGCTACCCATCAACCACACCCTTTTTCCCACGTATGTATCGTGAATCGTCTTTCCATGTCTAGGTGCACATGTATCTCAATGTGCCATCCAAGTTCCGTGACAGAATACATGACTCGGTCGGGAGCTTTTAGGTTATCTGCCGATGTAGATGTTAAGTCCTGTTTTTCTACCAGTGGTTATGGTCCCACGTGACCCCTCCCTCAACTACTGAAAGGAAAAACAAGAAAAATCATGTATGAGAACTACACTACGGCCATCAATGCCCCACTCCCAAATGGCCTACCTCACCCATAACTAGATAGCAAGTATGGCCTGATGGGTGTTCTCTGCCTTTCCGTATGTACACGATTGACTAAAGATGGTAGGTGGCCGACGATGTGCTATCTAGGGCTACCGTGAAAATATCGCCGACCCCACGCTAATCCACCCCAGTCTTTAGGTTGCTCGCACCGCAACCAAGGCATACCCTTGGCTCTTCTACCACAGACCTTAACCTCTGTGAGCCCAGGAGGATCATCTGCCACCTCACAAAGGGATACCAATACTATCCTCACGTTCCCCGAAGCTACCGCTTCGTCACCCAGTTCGTTGGAGCCTTTATCTAAATCAGATATTGCTCCACCTCGTGTATTTGCTGAAGCGACGACCTACCGAATCGGGTTACTCATCTATTATGAACTGGTCCAATTTCCTTGACTAAGAATTATTACTTAGTTATCCTTAACTAAGGTTTATCACTTAGCTTCCTTTCACGTCATCCTTGTTAACTACTGTTTTCCACTTAGTCCCCCTGAACTAGGGTTTTATCTAATGGGTTAAGCGTCGTCATTCAAGCTCATGACTTAACCCGTCTAGAAGCATGTGAAATTGGCTAAGGGTTAAAGTTCAAGACTTAGCCCTACAAACCATATGTCAAGTTGGTTAAGTATATTTAAGCGGTTCGTGTCTTAACCCTATCCAATTACTATGTTAGATTGGTTAAGTGTATGTTAACTTAACCCCATCAAGTTACCGAGTCAAATTGGTTAAGTATTGGTTAACTTAACCTCATCAAAATTATCGAGTCAAATTGGTTAACCTAACCCCATTAAATCATCGTGTATAATTGGTTAAGTATAAGTTACTTAACCCCATTAAATTATCCTGTTAGATTGGTTAAGTATTGGTTAACTTAACCTCATCAAATTATTGGGTCGGATTGGTTAAGTGTAGTTAACCCCATTTAAATTATCCTGTTAGATTGGTTAATTATTGGTTAACTTAACCTCATCAAATTATTGGGTCGGATTGGTTAAGTGCTGGTTAACTTAACCCCCTTCACTAATCGTGTTGTATGGTTAAGCGTCATTAGTCTAGCTAAGTTACTTAACCCACCCGTCCATGTCATATCGGTTAAGTGTCATTAGTCTAATCAAGTTACTTAACCTTATCATGTGGCATTAATTAACTTAATGCACCCCAACCTCTCACATTAGACTTTGTTGTGGTTACTAGTTAAGCCGGGCGGGTCCGGGTAGCTTTACACCACAACCTAGTCTAACCTCGGGTTTTTAGTGCGATATGACCAACTGCTCACATTGGGTCCTATTTTTTGTAGCCACTAGTTAAGCCGGTCGGTTCCGGGTAGATTTATGCTACAAACTCAACTCAACCTCGAGTTGGTCACTTTCATGTTTTACTACGTACCATGTTCATGCCAAATTTTAGGCCTTGATTAAGTCCATGTTTTTCACTTATGCCCGTTGTCCCATTTCTTGGTATAATTCTTGTCAAGTTCACATGTTCCATATTTTTCTAAGTGTCACCCCCACGTTTATTACCATTACATGTTACATGTAATTTCATGTCAAGTTCATAGCAAATTTCAAGCTTTGCCTAGACTACCCAAAACGTATTCCCAACGCACATGAAAGCGAATCAACATAGTTGGAAAAATATGACAAGAGAGGGTATAAGATGGCATCACAAGTTAAACATGGTGACGTTTGGGGTAAAAGGTGTTCACATAACTAGCATATTGCATATCGACCTCAAAACATGTACGATAGCATAAAGGGATTGGCCTCTAACATGCATGATATCATAAGAGGATTGGTCTCAAGCATGCATGATATCATATTGTAGGTCCATCCTCTTATGCATGTGAGTATCATGAGGGGTTTTAGGTTCTTTTACATGCATAAACCCGAAATGTTTCACAAGTCAAAATGGTTCTAAGGGTTCATGCCATCATTCCACAAGTAAAGATCCAAACTTGCATGATAAATCAAGTCCAACACAACATAAGTAGCATGATTTAGTCACTAAAACATAGCCCAAAGTCATGGGATCAAGAAAGGGGAAAAACTAGGTTCACATAGGCTAACATACTTATGCTTCATCTCATTTTATCCCATGTCAACATTAGAACTACCGTTTAGATCTACAAGTAGCTAGAACTTACCTAGCGAGGCTTAGAGACTTAGGAGCATGAATCTTTATAGGATTTGCCTAGCAATGTTGATCTACTTCCACGATTTGATGTAGAAAGCTTGCACCTTTTGATTTGAATCCGATTTGAATGCATAAGCCCTTGGAGTTGGAGATGGAGGCCATGATCAAGATAGATTTTGGCAGCACTTAGTTGTTTGATTGATTTTGAGTGATTTAGGTTAGGTCCTAGGGTGTTTTTATAGAGATTAGGAGTAGTTTAGGCCCTTAGATTAACCCTAGGATTGATCTGAGCCCTTAGATTAACCCTAGGATTGATCTGAACCCTCAAAATCCGTCACAGGCCAATAGACCAGACCCAAATGAGCAACCAGGTGCACCAGGTCGTCCAGACCCAACATGGGTTTTTGGGCCAGGTTGACACCCGTGTCGACTGGGCAGTCGACCTGCACCTGGGTGTGTCGACTCCCCAGTCGACACCCCAGTCGACCTGGGGCTTGGGCAGGAACTTTTCCCGCCCAGTCTGTTTGGCTCCAAATTTGAATTTCGAACTGTTTTTGAACTTGAATTTTTCTGAAAACTTTGACGGGCCATAACTGGGTCATATGGACTCCGATTTTCGAAAACACGGACTCTATTTCGCGTATTTTTCCGCGACGAACGCAATGGCACAACCCGTTTCCCTAGATTCAGATTTTATAATTTAATTCCGCCTTGATTCTTGTCTTAACATGTTATAAAAATTCGGGTTGTTACATTCTCCCCAACTTAGAGGATTTCGTCCCCGAAATCTCTAAGTTAGGAAGATCGTATCCTACCATCCATCATCCATCTACTCAAAACATCATCCACAAGCAACCAATGTCCTTAGATGATTTCTAATGCTGTATGTACATATGCAAAAAGTGTGTGTATATGTACTTATCTAATGTAAATGATCAGGCCTGAGTGAGCTTCTAAATGCAAAATATGTTTAGTGCCATGAATCCAACATGTATGCAAATAGTCCTAGTCATATAAACACTATATGTGTGCACAACCATTCATCCACATGCAACATCCACATGATAACATTTCATATATAAACAAGTACAAATACTCGTGCATATGCAATATGAAATGTGACTGAATCGACCTAGTGTCTAATGTGTACTCAATCATCCGCGAGCAACCACTTGCAACCACTGGCAACCATATCAATCATAACATGTTTCAAATACATGTTTACATCCATAGGCTTCTACCTAAGGTCCTCAAGATAGGATCGAGAAGATAAACAAGATAAACTCCTTATGGGGTTTGCAACTGAACTAAGATCGAAAACAGAACTGAGAGGATATTCATAAAAGATATCCTACAAGTAAGTTCAACAGAAAATAGGGATCAAGGATATACTCTTAAAAAGAGATATCATGCGCGTATCTAGTCTTCATCCTTCTGAGTCGCATTCCCTTGAGCTTAGTTCCATTGTGCTTTGACTATCTTTTAAATTCATGATTTCGTAGCTTCTTATTTCCTGTTTCCATAATGTGAGTTGGAACTCATTTTATTGTCGCCTCTCGTTCCACTTTCACTTATTCTTCTTCTAGTATACTTGATTCAAACATGACTGCATACTCATGATTCCATGCGAGCTCTCCAAAATTCACTAGTGAATCTTGGATCTCGTTTACATATTATACGGTATTCCACGTAGAAGAACTTTCTCTTGAAAGTAAACAGATGCCAATCAGGTTACCATGTGTACTTACTAGGGTGATTTTTATAACTTATTCATAAGTGAAATGAACCATCCGTCTTATTGGCAAACACCACTCAATCGGGTTTCAAATTTCCAATAAAGGCATCAAGGGATCCTAGGTAACTAATCATGACAGAACCCAAAAGGTTACACGAGACTTCGAGGGTATTACCAAGGCTAGTCAAGAATCTAACTACCCTCCTATCAAAACCGAGGGTGGCACCCCTTACTGGATAACCACTTCATCCCTAGAATCCATCGATGGCCCAAAACATAAGCATTACTTCCAAACTCAACTCTTGGCATAGACATTCTCAAATCCAAACAAGTCGTGAATAAATGGACTGATTCTCCAACAAGATTTGAGACAAAATGGGATCCTCTACTACGCTAGTATTTAAGGTGTAGAGACTCAACTATCGAAGCGGTCTTAAATGATGTGGTGATCAAGACAAAGTCTTGGTGGGATGATAGAAAAGAATAACTAAACCTTCAACAAGAATGTTACCATCCTTCTCAGGTACGCTAGTGAGGGTATGCAATCGCCTTCTCGATGATCTTGTCCTTGTTCCATAATGCTTAACTATCCATCCCGTTTTACAATACCATGAATACTCTCTCGTCATGGGTTGAGCCCTACCAACAAGTTGCTTATCCTTAAGCCCATATCCTTTATCCTTGTTCTTACCATCCTTTCTTATAACGCGGCAACAGATCTCTCGAGAACTACCTCCATCGCACGGAAAACACTTAGGTAGCTAGGGAAGGATTAGTCGCAGTTCAAACTACTGTGACTATAGATGGAGGAAAGAAAGGAAAAGAGATTCAATCAAGGAAACAAAGGATAGTGCGAATGGCCTTTGGGGAATAGCCTTTAAAAATAAAACCTTATTGAAAAATGCTTCTTTGTAAACAGTTTGGAAAATAGTTTCAGAAGGTTTTTTTTTAAAAAAAAAAAAAACTTTTGCCCAGTCTGGTAACCTACTGCTCTGATACCAAATGTAACACCCCACCTCCGCTAGGGTCACTCACAAAGGGAATGCACTAGGTTTGGTGAAGCATTATCGAGGTAAACATGCACAAAAATATTACAAGACAGAACATATATGAAACAGCGGAAGTAAAACAAATTTCATTACCTTATAAAATAAGGTCTAAAGCCTTTTACATCAGAATACATCAAAACCTGTCTTGCAATAGTAAAGAAGCATAAAACCTTTTCATAAATTATTCCCCAAAATAAAGCGGTGAAGCAGCCATAGCCAAGAGAAGACCAAGCTATACATGATGACCTTCAAGCATAACAGGTCCGAACTAAACAACAGTATTTCCTCCCTGAAAACCTGGGGGGGGGGGGAACGGAAGACAAAGAGGTGAAAGAAAACAGGGTGAGTCATAAAGACTGGTAAGTCCTATCTACTTCCAGCATAAAAACAGGTAAAGGTAACTTGACATGCATAAACTGAAAGTAAACATAAGGATGATGACAAGACAGACAAGCTAGACTAAGATAACAGGATGGACTACTGTATCAAGATAAACTAAGGTATCACATTGTCAGGTTTCTGTCAAGTATAAAATCCCGAGGTATCTATCATGTATATTTGCTCTGCACATCCCGTACTAGTATCCCAACCCGTGTTATGTGTTAACTATAAAATGTCCCTTGCCCAATGTCATGAAATGGTCCATGTCGACCTAATATATCGCATATATAGGTTTTCTCAACTCGTGTGTTTCTTTCCATGTATGAGTTCAGTCCTTTGCCGTTCCTCGTGCAGGGTTTCTCACTACTTCAACGTAGTACCATTTGATCCTTGAAATCATTTGGACTGTCATCTTTTATCTGACTATGTTTTCTTGTCAAGAACTATCGCGTGTTCAACTAAGTTTTATGCCACCCAGGACCATTGGGGATTATGCTACCTAATGAACGTTTTCGTGTCTCGGTTTGGGTTCAAGCCACCTAGGGCCACTAGTGATTATGCTACCCGTCAACCACGCCCTTTTTCCCGCGTATGTATCGTGAATCGTCTTTCCATGTCTAGGTGCACATGTATCTCAATGTGCCATCCGAGTTCCGTGACAGAATACAGGACTCGGTTGGGAGCTTTTAGGTTATCTGCCGATGCAGATATTAAGGTCTGTTTTTCTACCGGTGGTTATGGTCCCACGTGATCCCTCCCTCAACTACTGAAAGGCAAAACAAGAAAAATCATGTATGAGAAATACACTACGGCCATCAATGCCCCACTCCCAAATGGCCTACCTCACCCATAACTAGATAGCAAGTATGGTCTGTTGGGTGTTCTCTGCCTTTCCGTACGTACACGATTGACTAAAGATGGTAGGTGGCCGACGATTTGCTATCTAGGGCTACCGTGAAAATATCGCCGACCCCACGCTAATCCACCCCAGTCTTTAGGTTGCTCGCACAACAACTAAGGCATACCCTTCGCTCTTCTACCGCAGACCTTAACCTCTGTGAGCCCAGGAGGATCATCTGCCACCTCACAGAGTGATACCAAGAGTATCCTCACGTTCCCCGAAGCTACCGCTTCGTCACCCAGTTCGTTGGAGCCTTTATCTAAATCAGATATTGCTCCACCTCGTGTATTTGCTGAAGCGACGACCTACCGAATCGGGTTACTCATCTATTATGAACTGGTCCAATTTCCTTGACTAAGAATTATTACTTAGTTATCCTTAACTATGGTTTATCACTTAGCTTCCTTTCCCGTTATCCTTGTTAACTACTGTTTTCCACTTGGTCCCCTTGAACAAGGGTTTTATCTAATGGGTTAAGCGTCGTCATTCAAGCTCATGACTTAACCCGTCTAGAAGCATGTCAAAATTGGCTAAGGGTTCAAGTTCAAGACTTCGCCCTACAAACCATATGTCAAGTTGGTTAAGTATATTCAAGCGGTTCGTGTCTTAACCCTATCTAATTACTATGTTAGATTGGTTAAGTATATGTTAACTTAACACCATCAAGTTACCGAGTCAAATTGGTTAAGTATTGGTTAATTTAACCTCATCAAAATTATCGAGTCAAATTGGTTAACCTAACCCCATTAAATCATCGTGTATAATTGGTTAAGTATAATTTACTTAACCCCATTAAATTATCCTGTTAGATTGGATAACTTAACCTCATCAAATTATTGGGTCGGATTGATTAAGTGTTGGTTAACTTAACCCCCTTTAAATTATCCTATTAGATTTGTTAAGTATTGGTTAACTTAACCTCATCAAATTATTGGGTCGGATTGGTTAAGTGTTAGTTAACTTAACCCCCTTCACTAATCGTGTTGTATCGTTAAGCGTCATTAGTCTAGCTAAGTTACTTAACCCACCCGTCCATGTCATATCGGTTAAGTGTCATTAGTCTAATCAAGTTACTTAACCTTATCATGGGGCATTAATTAACTTAATGCACCCCAACCTCTCACATTAGACTTTATTGTGGTTACTAGTTAAGCCGGGCGGGTCCGGGTAGCTTTACACCACAACTTAGTCTAACCTTGGGTTTTAAGTGCGATATGACCAACTACTCACATTGGGTCCTATCGTTTGTAGCCACTAGTTAAGCCGGTCGGTTCCGGGTAGATTTATGCTACAAACTCAACCCAACCTCGAGTTGGTCACTTTCATATTTTACTGCGTATCATGTTCATGCCAAATTTTAGGCCTTGATTAAGTCCATGTTTTTCACTTATGCCCGTTGTCCCATTTCTTGGTATAATTAATGTCAAGTTCACATGTTCCATATTTTTCTAAGTGTCATCCCCACGTTTATTACCATTACATGTTACATGTAATTTCATGTCAAGTTCATAGCAAATTTCAAGCTTTGCCTAGACTACCCAAAACGTATTCCCAACGCACATGAAAGCGAATCAACATAGTAGGAAAAATATGACAAGAGAGGGTATATGATGGCATCACAAGTTAAACATGGTGACGTTCGGGGTAAAAGGTGTTCACATAACTAGCATATTGAATATCGACCTCAAAACATGTATGATAGCATAAAGGGATTGGCCTCTAACATGCATGATATCATAAGAGGATTGGTCTCAAGCATGCATGATATCATATCGTAGGTCCATCCTCTTATGCATGTGAGTATCATGAGGGGTTTTAGGTTCTTTTACATGCATAAAGCCAAAATGTTTCACAAGTCAAAATGGTTCTAAGGGTTCATGCCATCATTCCACAAGTAAAGATCCAAACTTGCATGATAAATCAAGTCCAACACAACATAAGTAGCATGATTTAGTCACTAAAACATAGCCCAAAGTCATGGGTTCAAGAAAGGGGCAAAACTAGGTTCACATAGGCTAACATACTTATGCTTCATCTCATTTTATCCCATGTCAACATTAGAACTACCGTTTAGATCTACAAGTAGCTAGAACTTACCTAGTGAGGCTCAGAGACTTAGGAGCATGAATCTTCATAGGATTTGCGTAGCAATGTTGATCTACTTCAACGATTTGATGTAGAAAGCTTGCACCTTTTGATTTGAATCCGATTTGAATGCATAAGCCCTTGGAGTTGGAGATGGAGGCCATGATCAAGATAGATTTTGGAAGCACTTAGTTGTTAGATTGATTTTGAGTGATTTAGGTTAGGTCCTAGGGTGTTTTTATAGAGATTAGGAGTAGTTTAGGCCCTTAGATTAACCCTAGGACAGATCTGAACCCTCAAAATCCGTCACAGGCCAATAGACCAGACCCAAATGAGCAACCAGGTGCACTAGGTCGTCCAGACCCAACATGGGTTTTTGGGCCAGGTCGACACCCGTGTCGACTGGGCAGTCAACCTGCCCTGGGCGTGTCGACTCCCCAGTCGACACCCCAGTCGACCTGGGGCTTGGGCGGGAATTTTTCCCGCCCAGTCTGTTTGGCTCCAAATTTGAATTTCGAACTGTTTTTGAACTTGAATTTTTCCAAAAACTTTGACGGGCCATAAATGGATCATACGGACTCCGATTTTCGAAAACTCGGACTCTATTTCGCGTATTTTTTCGAGACAAACGCAATGGCAAAGCCCGTTTCCCTTGATTCGGATTTTATAATTTAATTCCTCCTTGATTCTTGTCTTAACATGTTATAAAAATCTGGGTTGTTACATATCCTCAAAAAATATTTTCTAGCTTCATATTGACGATACGGTCATAACAAAAATAATTTCGTCAAATTCTGAGACCGTTTGAAAAATGGTCATTTTCCGGTCAATTAAAATCAACTGAAAGTGGTCAATCGTGTTTACCTTTGCCACACTCACATATTGAATCGAAAAATTACGAATTTTGAAACTAGCAATAATTTGACATCCCGGATCCAACAAAAGTGGTTTCGTCGAAAACCGAGGTCATTTGCAAAATTTCCATTTTTAAGGGCCAGAATTCCATAGCGACTATTCTGAATTTTTAACTGGACAAAACTTTTGATCCCCGCTATGAAATTTCAATTTCTCGGATTCGTTGGAAAGATATTATCAATTCGATTCTAATATTTTTGGTTTCGCTAGAATCCGGTTTATTTTGCACCCGGTTCATTCATTTGAACTTTGAAATCGAACTTTCGAACTACCGTGCCATTTTCAATTCCTTTTATAATTATAAATAATTAATTACATTCTAATGACGATCTATATAAATATATACATTCTAATTCTATTCAAAATAAATTTCTTGTCGATATTATTTAAAATAAATCATTTTAAATATTCAAAATTCATTAAAATTGCCAAAATAAAAATTTTAAATTGGCTCAGAATTTCCGGGTTATTACACATTTAGTATATTATGTTTGATTTCCACTGTAGACATTTTATATTAAGTTGAAATCTATATCATGTACTAATTATGACCCTATTATGTTGTGTAACACTGACGATATATTATTCCCAGTGTAATTTGATGTAATTCTATATTTATGTTCTGCTATTATTGTTTATGTGTTACATTCCAATGATTATCCTTGCTTTCGTACTACGGGAGTTTGGGTTCATCACAACAATTCTCTCTTTTATTTGGACAAGAATTACTTCTTATAATTAAAAAGGCAATTTAATAGTTTAACAATAATTTCAACCAACATTTTAGCATAAATATTGAAAATATATATTCCCTTAAATATTGATTCCCAATTAATATTATATATTTCAATATTCATTATAATCAACAAGTTGTAATTTATGAACATATAATTTATTCCAAACACACTAATTTGAAAAGCCCTAAATTCTTTAATTCATATTTTAAATATTGTATGAGTTGGGCTTCCGAACTCATATTTTATTTTCTTAAGATTTAAAATCTACAAAGCACACTCTATTTGTTTAGCCAAGGTACCAAAAAAGATGGGTTATTACAAATGCCGCCTTTAAATAAACTGCATCCCCACAATTTGCTCAACTCAAATCCCGAAATAATTTTTCATTTTGAAAGCTATTCCATCACCTTTCGACTAGGGAAAAGTTTAGGTTAAATAAAGACCACATATTTCTCAAATTTTTAAGCTTAATCAATACACAACACATTAAAGTTTGAAAATTTAGCCACTTGATTCTTACAAAAAATTTAACCCTAACATCCTGTCATTAAGATTTAAAAACATACAACATATCTTTCACAAAGCTAATTATTTAGAATAAACACTCATCTCCCTCGATTAGAAATGTTGCCACGCCATCTTCTCCATATTAATTCCTCTAAGCAGTGGAAACTATCTTGATTGCATCATCAAGTAGCCTCGCCCTATATTGTTTTAGCTACTAACTTGATGGTTGCAACCGTTTCTTAATTAAATTTTTGAGTGAATATTATAAAATATTCCCCTTGCTTATGATTGTTGTATATTCCAAAACATCCTTTAGTTAATGAAACACTTACATTTAATTACCTTACTACTTTAATAACACAGAATTTTCCACTAGATAAAATTATAATTTGATTCCAATAGTGTTAAAACAGTCAATCATCCCGTTACTTTGGCTGCGTTGTTGACACAGAATCACCGCCGCCTCGCCATTCATCCTTTATATCACCAACTGAGGAAGTGATTTAACACCATTCTCATGAAATATTCATTTATTCAGTTCCAAAAACTTCTATTTAAACCACAGATTACTATGCTTGATCATCTCATCAAGGTGTTTAAGAAATCCATAACGATATCATTGATCTGAATATCAATTAAAAGCCCTTAAGCTACCCAATGGACAATCTATCACGAAATAAATCGCTAAATTTGAAATCACTTAGTGGTTGTTTTATTGTTCACTAAAACAATAATTTACAAAACAAGAACAATTTATCACTATTCTTCACAACATTTTGCTTAATTTATATCTAAAAGTGATTAACTCTCAATAATAATTAATTACCAATATCCCAAATTTACAACTGTTGATTTATTAAACTTTTCACAATGGAAACATTCCACTGCTTCTGCTATGCCAATCTAATTCAATAAGTTAACACTATACTATCTCAACACAAAGTTTTAATCTTTAAACAATCTTGGATTTGATTCACTCTCCTATCCGACTTATATTATTATATAACTATGAAAATGACACCAAAGGCATGGGTTTAAATTTTCTCAAAATTTTAAACACAAAATCAAAGCCTCGAAGAGGGCAAGGGAAGAAATTTCATTAAGGTAAGATGCAACAGATATCACACCACGCATGGAATAAGACATAATAAAATATATTTCCAAACCTATTCCAGAAACTTAGACTACACACAACTTGATAGATAAGAAATATAGGGTATGGGTAGCGATTGAATAAGATAGTAGACACACGTGTTATCCTTCCATGTTGTAACACATGTACTCTTCTAGTTCTGCTCTGTGTTTTATTGTATTTTCTTCTAAACCTTCGCTCCGATACCAATTGTGACACCCCACCAAAAGTCCAACCCTAATAAAGAGCATTAACAAGTAATGTTGTCTATTAGAGCGGAGAATAGGGCTGTTTAGGGGTGACCATCTTAGCTTCATATTAGTCAAGTGTTGAATATGTCGATAAGGTGAATATAATTTTCTTAAGTGGATTGACATATTTGATAACCCTAACAAGAAACTAAGATGACTTCGGATTGCTCAGAACAATATACAATAAAACACAGTCATATATCGTAGAAAAGTAACACATAGATACGGTCACAGATATACAACTTATACATGTGTTACATCCGAAATAAATATACAACAAGAATATATCACAGAAAAATGGAACAAATCAACAGTGACATGAATACACTTCTGGGCATGGAAAGAGTCTTCAAAGATAGTCCAAATTGTAACCATAAATCCATGAACCAATTGCCACTGAACCTGGAACAATTCGAGATCCGAGCATTTACACACATGGGTCAGTCTGGTTTACAAGTCGATTTTGATAAAGGTGAAATATAATATCAACCAGATACTGATTCATTCCATAAGAAAAGGAATCTCAAGATACTTCTATAGAATTTCTCATATAGTGAGTTCCTTTCTGTCAGAAAGGAAAGTCAAAGATAAGCCAACAAAGCATATCATACATAAGTCCAGAAATGTAGTATATGGCCATATGAGTGATAAACATGAACATGAATTTAAACACCGTCGTAGCACGAATTATCCCAATTACACAGTTCGGACAACCAATAATGGGAATCACATATCACAAGTAAAAGACTCTCAAATCATAGAGGTCACAACTTGAAAACATAAATCACTTAATTCGTTAATTCATATAATCATAAAATCATTAAAACACAGAATCATAGGATCACTGAACCACAAAATCCTGGATTCACTAAAACACAAAATTAATGGAATCACTACAACAAAAAATCATGAAATCAATGAAACTCTGTTAAGAGTTTAAAACCACTAATGAAATCACCATAAATATTAATAATAATCACTAAGGTGAAATCACTGATAAACACAGAACATTGATACATAGAGTTCAAATCCACACAGATTGGCAAGCTAAAGCTATACCAATACATGTTATTACATGAAATGGCTTAAAGCAGTATCCAGTACTACTACTCCCAGAAGGGTATCCTATGTAACACAAATGACCCAAAGGTCTAGTTAGATGGTTTGAAAGCCTTAAATGGATGCCCCGAAGGTCTAACACAAATAGCACAAAGCCTAACATTGATGACCCGTAGGTTTAACACAGATGGATCAAAACCTAACAAAAATGACCCAAATGTAATGACCCGCATTCTACGCATCGGGGGATCGTAGAATATTTCTTTCTTTCCCATGTGAAGTCGTATGGTCATGTAACTTTGGGAAACATCTATTAGAGTCATTTCCCATGTTCATGATTTTTGTCGATTTTTAAATGACCATTTTGCCCCTAGTTGGTACTGTTTTGGCCATAACTTTTGATTGGAAAGGAAATTTGACCTGAAACACTTCCATTTGATTCGTTTGATGGTTTACCTCTCCGTAGAGTGGTCATAATAGCCAAAAGGACTTACCGTTTGGGAGATATGGCTGAAACAAGGTTTGGAGGTTGAAAAACTGCTTAACCGGGCCAAATCGGGTGATTAGTGAGTAGGCCCATAACCCATTTCGGGATTAGGGTTATGGGAGGGCTGAAATGAGATGAAGAATCATTCCATTTCGGTTTTCTAGCCTCCACTTATCACCAAGGAACCCTAAAAATGGCCTCCAACCTCTAAATCACCTTTTGGTCAAGGATTTGGCTTAGCAACCTCTAATCAAGGAAGATCTTCACCAAAGCAACAAAGGAGCTGCTGTTTGACATTGAAATTCACATCAAATCAGAGAATTATTTCAGATCTTAGTTTATTTTGTGGCTAAGGTGAGTGATTTGCATAGTTTTACACTAATTATGGCTAATTAGTGGTGATTAGTGTTAATTAGCGAATTTAAACATGATCAAATTCTGGAAAAATGTTTATAAAATTTGGAATGATGTTTTAGACCTCTGATATGAATTTGGGTTAATTTGGTTAAGTTTTGCTAATCCTATCATTAGTTTCACCTAAACATGCTTAAGGGGAAATGTGGGATTTTGGATAAGTTTGATCCATTTTACATGCTATGATTGTTGTTTTGGTGTTTGTGTTCACTTGTACATGTTGCTATGACTGTATGGTATGTTTTGTGATAGATTAGAATAGTTAGAATAGTCGAAGACGCCGTCGTATGGTGCAAAACAGTCGCTGGAACAGCTGCAGGAATTATGCAGGAATCCGGATCGGATCGCATGCCATGTCCACGATGCGCACTCGCGCTTCGCACCCCGATCTAAACCAGATGATCACGATCCGACATGAAGAGTTTCCATTCGATCTGCCTCGTCCTTCCATGAACCGACCAGCCTCACGAACTGATGGGAAGTCACGACCCGATCCGTGTAGCACGATCCGACCCGTTGGAACAAGATCTGCTGGGAGTTCACGATCCGACCAGAAGAGGAGACCCGATTCGATGGAGACTGGATTCACGAGACAATGGAGGAGTGCGACACGATCACCTGGAGGACCACGACCCGATCCGACGCAGGAGGCGCGACCCGACCCGAATGATGAAGGCCGATCCGATCCGATGAAAAATGATGAAGGCCGATCTGATCCGATTCGATGGTGATGACCAATAACCCGAGATGCAAAGGTAGTCCAAATGGAAGTTAGAGCTCAGGATCCCGGAACCAGTTGGGAACCAATGAGTTCACTTCATGGTTGGACTTTGCTGCGGGGCGTGTGCTAAGGAGTTGTCGACGTTCATAACTTCGATTCACCACTAAGAATGAGTGATGGCTACTTATCAGTGCAGTAGGGTCATTATGACCTAAGGGGCAAGGTGATGGTAGCAAGACTACGTTATCAGTGCAGTAGGGTCATTATGACCTGAGGGGCAAGGTGATGCGTAGTAAGACTATGAGCCAGTGCAGTGGGGTCATTGTGACTCTATGGGGCAGAGTGGACATAGTAAGGATTAGTAAGGCTATGAGCCAGTGCAGTGGGGTTCTTGTGACTCCATGGGGCAAAGTGGACATAGCAAAGGATTTGTGGCTACATTATAAGTGCAGTGAAGCCATTTATGACTCTTAGGGCAGAGTTATCGTAGCAAGGTATGTTGGGCGATCGAAGTGGTGAATATCGTATGCTTTACGCAGTGAGTGAGAGATGTGAGGATGGATTCTATGTTTGATTGTTTGCCATCATTATGACATGCACACCTCCCCCACCTCCGTATCTTTACACCGTTTGATATGATACCTTAGAGTGTTGTACAGTATGTAGTGCTAACTCTTTGGTTGCAGGTCCAGGTTCAGGTATGTTTTAGTCTACCTGTTATTGTTCACTTTAGATGCTTATCGCTCATACCAGGATTTATGTCTGACCCAGAGTTTTATGTCTCCTCTTATTACTCTAGGTGCTCACACGAGCAGACTAGAGACAGGTTAGCTGGTGATGCGCGAGTAGCTGATTCAGAGGCGGGCAGGAGGCTTCCACGTATGATATATATATACACATTCTCCCTGTGTCGTTGGTGGTCGCTACTTGGGCATTAGTAGTGTACCTCATTTATCTTACTTTGCTTTGAGACAGTTGAAAAGTTGTAATAAGCTGTATGTTGGATTTCCGCTGCTATGATGTTTAGTTCTGATTTTCAGCTTATGCACTGTCTTGCCTGCTTTATGTCAAGTATGTTATTATTATATTTTATCCTATGCGCTGTGAGACATTCTACAGGTTCTTTGTATGTTCATTTTCTTCTTCCTTTTCCTTCTGACAACCCGTTCCGTGCTAACTGGACATGTGTACAACGCACTTTTGGAGTAAATGTCGGTTGGTACGGGACGGGCCGTCACACTTGGTATCAGAGCTCTTGGTTGCGTGGTTAACCTAGGGAAAGACACTAGGGAGAGATAGTACGTATATGAGAGCGCGTATTTGTGATTATTTTGGTTTTCAAAAACTATGTATGTATATACTATTAGTAGTATAAGAATGAAGTCGCACTGCACTAGCACCACTATGGGGTCGTTAATCGTTTCCCTTTTTCAGATTGACGATGAGCCGAGACACGAGGGGTGCTAGTAGAGGGACCAACCAAGGGAATGCCGCTGACATGAGGGCGATGTTTACAAACCTCATGAGAGACATGCTTAGAGAAGTGCAAGGGGCAATTCCCAATCCGGAGTTGGTGTTGGCCCAGTAGTGCAGGCGCCTAGGGTCGATTTCGCCAAGTTGTGCAAGGATTACACTAATCTTGGTGGGAAGCCGTTCCACGGAACGGAGTCGGCCACAGATGTTCAAGATTGGATGGATAGCTGTGACCGTATCTTTGATGACTTGGGTCTCGAGGATACGATGAAGAGAAGGCTAGCGTCTCGTCAGCTGCAAGGGCGAGCGATGAATTGGTGGAATGCCATTAGAACAGCTACTCCAGAGGATCAGGTTACTTGGGATCAGTTCAAGGCTCGCTATAGCGAGAAGTTTATTCTAGCTGCCCATAAGTCAGTATTGTTTAAGAGGTTCTTGGAACTCAAGCAGAACGGAAGGGCAGTTTCTGATTATGTTGCCGAGTTTGACACTTTGTCGAAGTATGGACTGTCTCTTATCGATACTCCTGAAAAGAAGAATGAGAAGTTCATTACTGGTTTTGGATGGATACTTGGGGGAAAGGCTTATCAACCACATCGATGAGACTTTTGAATCGATCGTGGGGAAAGCTTTGAGATCAGAGAGTCTTTACCCTAAGTCAAAGACTGAGGCTGCATCTGCAGAAGGGCCAAAGCCGCAAGCAGGCGGTGGAGGCAAGAATAATTCTCAGAATAAGAGGAAGCAGGACCAATCTAAAGGTGGCCAGAAAAAGAGCAAGAAGGATGTTGAGTGCTTCAGCTGTGGTAAGAAGGGCCGTTATGCTAAAGAATGTCGGGCCAAGCCAACGGAAAGGAAGTGCTACAACTGTGGTCAAGTGGGACATCATAAGGATAAGTGTCCGCAACCTCTTAAGGAGAAGCAGATTGTGAAAGCATATGCTATTGATGCTGTTCCTTCTTCGTCAAATGCCCCAACTGCGGCGGAGAAAGGAAAGAATGTTGTTATTCAAGGTATGCTTTCTATTTATGATATACCAGTTCGAGTTTTGTTTGATACTGGGGCTTCCCGTTCCTTCATATCTAGTGACCTGGTAGATAGGTTGGGACCGGAACCCGAGATAGTCGATAGACCATTGGTTGTGACGAACCCGATTGGTGGTTCGACTAGCCTTAGTATGATTTGCAGGAATTTGGTCTTATCGAGTCATGGATGTATGTTTGTATGTGATTGCTTTGTTTTGGGCTTTACTGGGTATGGCATTATATTGGGAGACGATTGGCTCCAAAGATACGGGGTGGTGGTAGACTGTGAGGGCTTTTTGGTGACAGTGAGGGCGGATGATGGGCGGAGGGTAATGTTTGGTAGTCTACCTAGTGATGGGGTTATGGCTAGTTTTGTAAATTCCCTCGACATCCCGCAGGATGAGTTGTCAGATGTGCCCGTGGTTGGCCAGTATCCGGACGTCTTCGAGGGGGTGACCGGGCTTCCACCACACCGAGAGATTGAGTTCCGTATTGATTTAGTGAAAGATGCCAGACCTATAGTGATGCCACTTCGTCGTATGGCACCAAGGGAGCAGCGAGAGCTCGGGGTGCAAGTCAGCAATCTTTTGAAGAAGGGATTTATTAGAAGAAGTGTCTCCGAGTGGGGAGCACCAGTTGTGTTTGCCACTAAGGCAGATGGTTCCCTTCGTTTGTGTGTGGACTATCGCGAGTTGAATAAGGTGATGAGGAAGAATAAGTATCCTCTACCGTGGATAGATGATTTTTTTGATCAACTGGAAGGAGCCAGAGTGTTTTCCCAGTTGGACCTCGCGACAGGATTTCATCAGTTTCGAGTAGCGGATGAGAGTGTTCCGAAAACGGCATCTAGGACGCCGTCTGGATTTTATGAGTGGTTGGTCATGCCATTTGGGTTGACCAATGCACCAGCCTATTTTGTGGATCTTATGAATCGAGTATTCAGAGATCAGTTGAATAAGTTTGTTCTTGTGTTCGTGGATGATATCCTTGTTTACTCAGGGAAAGAGGAAGAACACAAGGGACACTTGAGGATAGTGATGGAGGTGTTGAGGAAACACCAATTGAAAGCGAAATTCTCTAAGTGTCATTTTTGGAGAAGGGAAGTAAGATTCTTGGGTCATGTTGTTTCAGAGAGTGGTATTGCCGTGGACCCTGCGAAGGTGGCTACGGTACAGGATTGGCCTACACCCAAGAATGCAACAGATGTAAGAAGTTTCTTGGGATTAGCTGGATATTATCGTAAGTTTATCCAGGACTTCTCCAAGATTGCAGCACCGTTGAATCAGTTGACTAAGAAGAATCAGTCCTTCGTCTGGGACGGAGTGCGTGAGAATGCCTTCAAAAGTCTAAAGGAATAGTTGACGTGCGCACCAGTGTTTGTCATTCCTAAGGGGAATGAAGAGATGACGGTATACATGGATGCTTGTGGTACCGGACTGGGTGTTGTATTGATGCAAGGATGTAGGGTTGTAGCTTATGCTAGTCGACAGCTAAAGCCGCATGAGAAGAAGTATCCTACCCATGATTTGGAATTAGCAGCGATTGTGTTCGCGCTGAAGATGTGGAGACACTATCTCTTGGGAGAAAGATTTGAGTTGTTTACCAATCATAAATCGTTAAAGTATCTCTTCTCCCAGAAAGATTTGAATCTCCGTCAGCAGAGATAGTTAGAGTTCTTGGCTTCGTATGATTTTGATATCACATATACACCTGGGAAGGGTAATGCGGTAGCCGATGCCTTGAGTAAGAGACATGCCAGTTTAGGGGCAATGTTTCTTGAATGGAAGCAACTAGAGTATATCGCGGGGTTTGATTTTAGACCAAGGTGCGAGTTGGATCCAGTTATGCTAGCTAGTTTGACGATCAAACCCACTTTGATAGAGCGGATTGGTTCCAGCCAGAGGGACGATCCTAATCTATTGGAAATCATCTCCAAGTTAGAGATGGGTATCGATGAAAAGATGAATGTGTATGGGCTTGATCGAGAAGGATGGCTTAGAAAGAATGGGAGACTAGTTGCGCCCAATGTGAATGGTTTGAGAGATGAAGTGATTAGAGAATGTCATCACTCAAAACTGACTATACATCCCGGTGGTAATAAGATGTATCGAGACATGAGACAGACTTACTACTGGGAAGGGATGAAAAGAGACGTTGGGAAGTTTATATCCAAATGCATGAATTGCCAGCTAGTTAAAGCCGAGCAAAAGAAGCCTAGTGGGTTGTTGCAACCATTAGAAATTCCCGAATGGAAATGGGAGCAAGTCTCGATGGATTTCATCGATGGTCTACCAAGGACTAGATCGGGATATGATAGCATTTGGGTAATTGTGGATCGATTGACTAAGAGCGCAAGATTTATACCAGTCAAATCGACCAGAATAGCAGCCAAGTTGGCAGAATTGTATATGAAGTGGGTAGTGAGATTTCATGGAGTACCCAAAAGCATTGTGAGGGACCGAGACCCGTTGTTCACTAGTGGGTTTTGGAAGAGCTTACAAGTGGCTCTAGGGTCAGGATTACATCTCAGTATCGCATATCATCCTCAGACCGACGGTCAGACGGAGAGGGTGAATCGTATATTAGAAGATCTCTTGAGAGCCTGTATATTGGATTTTGGTGGATCATGGGATGACCATTTGCATCTAGTAGAGTTTGCATATAATAATAGCTACCAATCCAGTATCGGTTGGCTCCATATGAAGCTTTGTACGGAAGACCGTGCAACTCACCATCATGTTGGATAGAGACTGGCGAGAAGTTTGTGCTTGGACCAGATGTGGTGAGAGAAACTTCCGATAAGATCAAGATCATTCAGCAACGAATGAAAGCTGCCCAAGATAGGCAGAAGAGTTATGCTGATAAGAGGAGAAGAGACTTGAAATTCAACGTTGGTGACTTGGTGTTTGTCAAGATCTCTCCGTTGAAGAGCGTGATACGATTTGGCAGGAGAGGCAAGTTGGCACCAAGATTTGTTGGCCCGTTCCCTGTTCTTGAACTAGTTGGGAATTTGGCATATAGAGTTGGCTTACCAGAGAAAATGGCGGGAGTTCACAATGTGTTTCATGTTTCCCAACTAAGGAAGTTCGTTCACGACTCAGATGTGACTATTTCACCTAATCAGTTAGAGGACTTCGAAGTAGAACCCGAGGCGGTTGGGAACCGCAAGCCGATTCGTATTGTGGGGGCATGATACGAAGCAGCTTCGAAGGAAGGCGGTGAAGCTAGTCAAGGTTCAGTGGGGCGAGGACGAGAATGATTGTACTTGGGAGACAGAGGAGAGCATTAGGAAGGCATACCCAGAACTCTTTGCCTGGTAAGATTTACCTTGCGATTTAGTTATTCCGCATGCTAGGATAGACTTATTTTACTTGCTTTGCATGTTTGATTGTTGTTTTATGATTGATAGGCATGCGGGACCTTTGTGTGTGTTTGGATTAGGGAATTTCGGGGGCGAAATTTCTTAAGGGGGGGAGAGTGTAATGACCCGCATTCTACGCATCGGGGGATCGTAGAATATTTATTTCTTTCCCATGTGAAGTCGTATGGTCATGTAACTTTGGGAAACATCTATTAGAGTCATTTCCCATGTTCATGATTTTTGTCGATTTTTAAATGACCATTTTGCCCCTAGTTGGTACTGTTTTGGCCATAACTTTTGATTGGAAAGGAAATTTGACCTGAAACCACTTCCATTTGATTCGTTTGATGGTTTACCTTTCCGTAGAGTGGTCATAATAGCCAAACGGACTTACCGTTTGGGAGATATGGCTGAAACAAGGTTTGGAGGTTGAAAAACTGCTTAACCGGGCCAAATCGGGTGATTAGTGAGTAGGCCCATAACCCATTTCGGGATTAGGGTTATGGGAGGGCTGAAATGAGATGGAGAATCATTCCATTTCAGTTTTCTAGCCTCCACTTATCACCAAGGAACCCTAAAAATGGCCTCCAACCTCTAAATCGCCTTCAAATCACCTTTTGGTCAAGGATTTGGCTTAGCAACCTCTAATCAAGGAAGATCTTCACCAAAGCAACAAAGGAGCTGCTGTTTGACATTGAAATTCACATCAAATCAGAGAATTATTTCGGATCTTAGTTTATTTTGTGGCTAAGGTGAGTGATTTGCATAGTTTTACACTAATTATGGCTAATTACGGGTGATTAGTGTTAATTAGCGAATTTAAACATCTTAAAATTCTGGAAAAATGTTTATAAAATTCGGAATGATGTTTTAGACCTCTGATATGAATTTGGGTTAATTTGGTTAAGTTTTGTTAATCCTATCATTAGTTTCACCTAAACATGCTTAAGGGGAAATGTGGGATTTTGGGTAAGTTTGATCCATTTTACATGCTATGATTGTTGTTTTGGTGTTTATGTTCACTTGTACATGTTGCTATGACTGTATGGTATGTTTTGTGATAGATTAGAATAGTTAGAATAGTCGAAGACGCCGTCGTATGGCGCAAAAGAGTCGCTGGAACAGCTGCAGGAATTATGCAGGGATTCGGATCGGATCGCATGCCACGTCCACGATCCGCACTCGCGCTTCGCACCCCGATCTGAACCAGATGATCACGATCTGACATGAGGAGTTGCCATGCGATCTGCCTCGTCCTTCCACGAACCGACCAGCCTCACGAACTGATGGGAAGTCACGACCGGATCCGTGTAGCACGATCCGACCCATTGGAACACGATCTGCTGGGAGTTCACGATCCGACCAGAAGAGGAGACCCGATTCGATGGAGACTGGATTCACGAGACAATGGAGGAGTGCGACCCGATCACCTGGAGGACCACGACCCGATCCGACGCAGGAGGCGCGACCCTACCCGAATGATGAAGGCCGATCCGATCCGATGAAGAATGATGAAGGCCGATCCGATCCGATTCGATGGTGATGACCAATAACCCGAGATGCAAAGGCAGTCCAAATGGAAGTTAGAGCTCAGGATCCCGGAACCAGTTGGGAACCAATGAGTTCACTTCATGGTTGGGCTTTGCTGCGGGACGTGTGCTAAGGAGTTGTCGACGTTCATAACTTCGATTCACCACTAAGAATGAGTGATGGCTATTTATCAGTGCAGTAGGGTCATTATGACCTGAGGGGCAAGGTGATGGTAGCAAGACTACGTTATCAGTGCAGTAGGGTCATTATGATCTGAGGGGCAAGGTGATGCGTAGTAAGACTATGAGCCAGTGCAGTGGGGTCATTGTGACTCTATGGGGCAGAGTGGACATAGTAAGGATTAGTAAGGCTATGAGCCAGTGCAGTGGGGTTCTTGTGACTGCATGGGGGCAAAGTGGACATAGCAAAGGATTTGTGGCTACGTTATCAGTGCAGTGAAGCCATTTATGACTCATGGGGCAGAGTGATCGTAGCAAGGTATGTTGGGTGATCGAAGTGGTGAATATCGTATGCTTTACGCAGTGAGTGAGAGATGTGAGGATGGATTCTATGTTTGATTGTTTGCCATCGTTATGACATGCACACCTCCCCCACCTCCGTATCTTTACACCGTTTGATATGATGCCTTAGAGTGTTGTACAGTATGTAGTGCTAACTCTTTGGTTGCAGGTCCAGGTTCAGGTATGTTTTAGTCTACCTGTTATTGTTCACTTTAGATGTTATCACTCATACCAGGCTTTATGTCTGACCCATAGTTTTATGTCTCCTCTTATTACTCTGGGTGCTCACACAAGTAGACTAGAGACAGGTTAGCTGGTGATGCGCGAGTAGCTGATTCGGAGGCGGGCAGGAGGCTTCCACGTATGTTATATATATACACATTCTCCCTGTGTCGTTGGTGGTCGCTACTTGGGCATTAGTAGTGTACCTCATTAATCTTACTTTGCTTTGAGACAGTTGAAAAGTTGTAATAAGCTGTATGTTGGATTTCCGCTGCTATGATGTTTAGTTCTGATTTTCAGCTTATGCACTGTCTCGCCTGTTTTATGTCAAGTATGTTATTATTATATTTTATCCTATGCGCTGTGAGACATTCTACAGGTTCTCTGTATGTTCATTTCCTTCTTCCTTTTCCTTCTGACGACCCGTTCCATGCTAACTGGACATGTGTACAGCGCACTTTTGGAGTAAATGTCGGTTGGTGCGGGGCGGGCCATCACACCAAATGTCTAGTAATGACTTTTCCACAGAATGCGTCATAGACCCTCAAATAGTAAACTGAATCTAACGACCCGGAAAATCTGAACCGATTTAAAATTTTTAAATTAGCTATTTTAGTGGATTTTAAATATTTAAAATAAATATTTTAAATAATAACGACAAAAGATGTGTTTGAATTGACGTTTTAAAATAAATACAATTAATTCCAATTATAAACAAGACCAGAAATGGCGCGGTAGTTTCAAAATTTGAATTCAAACTTTGACTGACTGTACCGGGTGCAAAACAAAAACGGATTTTGTGAAACCAAAAATATTTAAATAATTAGTGAATATCTTTCTAACAAATCTGAAGAATCGAATTTTCATAGCGGGAAGCAAAAGTTAGGGCCAAATGAATTTTCAGAAAGATCGCTATAGAGTTTATACAGCCCGTGAAAATGGCCATTTTGCAAACGACCTCGGAATTCGACGAAACCACTTTTGTTGGATCCGGGATGCCAAGTTATTGCTAGGTTTCAGATTTCATAATTTTTGAAGCTAGTATGTGAGCGTGGCAAAGGAAAATGTGTTTGGTCGATTTCTACTAAATTGGATCGACCAGAAAAGGGCCATTTTTCAAAATGTCTCAGAATTCGATGAAACTAGTTTTGCTTGGACCGTATCGTCAAAACATAGCTAGATTTAATTTTTGGGAATTTTTAGAATCTATATGTGGCCCTGGCAAATTGAAATGTACGTTCAAATCAAATATTGAATGTTTTATATTTTAATATGAAGGAAAACTGACTGAAACAGTCGAATGGGCCTACGAAACATATCCCATTGTGTTCAGAATGGGGGTATTTAGCTAGGGACGATAGTCATTGGGTTTGGATTGGTGTTCGTGTGTGACAGAGGGTATTTTTGAATTTTTAAAATTTATAAATAAAAAAAAAATCTGATTGGTCCAGCTCATTTTCCTCTCCCCGTCTTTTTCTCTGAAACCCCTCCCCGATCGACAGCGGAACTCCTTCGATTCTTCCCTCCTCTTTTTCTCTTCCATCTCTTAACGAAACCATTCCCCCTTTGGAACTTTTTGAAGATCTAAGCCTCCTCTTCAAATCCGTATAGGATTCGCCCTCCCTCGTTGCTTCTCCATCGAGATCCGTGGATGGGAAGTTCGGAGCTTTGAAGCTCTGTCGTGGCCACGTCAGACCACCGAAGTGGACCCCACTTCAGGCGCACGTGCGCCTCTCGAGGCTTGACAGCGTCGTGGTGAAGGCCGATCGACCCCTTGCTACACGGATTCAGAGAAAAATCCATACCTAGTTTTCAACGAATAGCTGAGGTAACAGCTGAAATTATTTAAAACTATTCTATAGCACTTTAAAGCGCTACAATTTTTGATTTCACTGTAAAAATCATAACTTTTTCGTTTCTTGACGAAATTCAGTGAAATAAGAGACAGTGGACTCATGTGGACGCCTTGTACATTCTAGAAGAGACCGCATATTTTTCTGAGCCTTCTACTATTTTTGGTGGAGTGGAACCCAATGTCAGATTTCTAAATTATAAACGTTATGGAAAATGATGATGCATAAATTATATAGTCGATGTATGAATTATATAAGCGTTGTACACCACATGTATAAGCGTTGTATAAGTTGTACGATCGATGTATAAGTTATATATGCGTTGTAAAAATTATATATGTGTTGAATGGAAGAGAAATATACTTATATATATATACGCCCCTCGTCCACAAACCATGGACGATATTTATTGGTTGTGATTGGTGTGAAAATTGGTTGATAGCGAATGGTTGATTAGAATTGTTTGTGGTTGAAAATTACCCGTTTGTGGTTGAGAATTATTTGGTTGAAACCACATAGGATTAGTTTGTGGAAATGAAAAAAAATATACGTGCCGCCTGCGTGTGAATTAGATGCATGAAATCCCCATTGTCAAAAGCTGCGAGGCTTTAAGGTAGAGCGAGGAGCTGTACTAGGGACGGCCCCGGTTTTAACTAACCTGCCGTTATGCTGCCGAAATTTTCTGAAATATTCATGTGTTAGAATTATTTTCATTTATTGAAATTATTTTCATATGTTGAAACTGCATTCATGTGTTGAATAGAAATTCATTCGTTGAATAGAAATTCATGTGTTGAATGGTATTCGTGTTTTAAATAAATTGCTTTAACAATAAAAATCACATTTTTATTATATATACGAACTATAGAAAACCTTCATGTGTTGAATAGAAATTCATGTGTTGAATGGTATTCGTGTTTTAAATAAATTGCTTTAACAGTAAAAATCACATTTTTTATCATATATACGAACTATAGAAAACCTTCATGTGTTGAATAGAAATTCATTCATTGAATAGAAATTCATGTGTTGAATGGTATTCGTGTTTTAAATAAATTGCTTTAACAATAAAAATCACATTTTTTATCATATATACGAACTATAGAAAACCTTCATGTGTTGAATAGAAATTCATGTGTTGAATGGTATTCGTGTTTTAAATAAATTGCTTTAACAATAAAAATCACATTTTTTTTATCATATATAAGAACTATAGAAAACCTTCATTGTGTTGAATATAAATTCATTCGTTAAATAGAAATTCATGTGTTGAATGGTATTCGTGTTTTGAAATAAATTGTTTTATAATAAAAATCATATTTTTATCATCTATATGAATTATATAAAATAGTCATGTTTTGAAACAAATTGTTTTACAATAAAAATCACATTTTTATTATATACATGAATTGTTTAAAAATAGTGATGTGTCGAAATAAATGTCTGTTGGATAAAAATATCATTTTTGTCAAATGTATGAAAAGAATATGGTTTTGAAATCGAAGAATCAATTATATTTATATATATATAATCAAAATATATCGAATAACGAAGTTGTAGTTCGTGTTTTGAAACCGTGATTTCAAACGATTAGTGTGGGAGGTCCGACCATCGGATTTTCCTGAAACCGAAACCGTTGGGTTCGCCTTGGAAATATCTTTCCAACGATACCCACTTTGTGAAGATCCAACAGTTGGATTGTATGGAATGTTTAATTCAAATCTGAAGAAAAACAGCGCCAGAATCGGTTATATTTATATTTATATACAAAAATATAATTAAATTAAATCGAATAACGACGCTGCAGTTCGTATTTTGAAATCGAAACTTCAAACGAGTGTACCGGGAGATCCGACAGTCGGATTTTCCCCAAATTGGAACAGTTGGGTTGGTTTTGAAAAGATCTTTCTAATGACATGAAATTTGTGGAGATCCAACAGTTAGATTTTCAGATACGTGTAAATCAAATCTGAAGAAAAACAGCGCAACGGCCGCGTTATGGCCCGAAGCGTCATTTGAATGAATTGGCTATAAATAAATGAATAAAAATAGCGATATATCGTTATAAAATATTATAAACGATATGGAATGTGAAATTTAGAAACTAACTGAAGGTTAGCTAAGTCGAATGGTTTCCTGGGTTTTGATCTGATGTTGGTTTTGGCCTTCGGGTTTAATATTTGGGAAATCATTCTCTTACTGATTTACGGTTAGTGACTAATGAATTGGAATAAGGCCTATGTTGTGTTTGCGTAGCACTTGTTCATTATATACGCGAGCTGCTCAGAAAGACCGGGTTTATCCCATTCTGAATAACTGAATCGACGATAAGAAGTCGAAGATGAAGACGGTGGTTGAACACCAGAGATCTTCACCTCGGTTGGATGGTAACTGATGTCCTGATTGGGAGGCATCCCAAAATATGGATAATGAGTGGTGATCGTCCATACGTACGTGGAGATCGATGGGTATGCGAGGTATATAGTGCCTCCGGTTTCGTTCAGACCCAGGACGGACTTGCAAATGGACTGTGTGTCTGACATTGGAATTCATTCTATGTGATTGATAGCCATCAGTTGCATGGTGTGAATTGCCTGTGTGGCATGATAAGATGCAGTGATCAAGGCTTCTATTGAAAAACAAAGTCTTGTGGTTGATGATCAAAGCACCGCCTGTGTGGCGTAGCTTTGTGTATAACGTGAATTCGAGAACCTCACACCCCGGTATGAACCAGAAACGGGAGAGGACATCAGGGAGGGCATGCATCTCTTTCTAGCTAGAGGTGGTGTCAGTGCTTGAACTGGCTAACATTTACACTATTTTCACCTGTGTGGTTGTTGCTGTTGCGAGGCGCCTCGGTTTTATCGGTCGATCCGGGACCGTTGGAGTCATTCGTTGACTTTTTTGCGCCCCATAGGGCGGGGAGACGTACTGTTCAGGGTTTAAGTTTAATCCACATTGAGTGGACCGGCCCTGACGATCCAAGGGTCACTAGAGCTCTGATCCAGACACATGGTAGGCTAGATTGTCTCGAAGTTGGTAAGGACTATCTTTTGCCTTGGTTCATGATGGATATCCAATTTCCAAATACGACATGTGCGGTTCTGATTGTATACCTACATATGGCGTCATGATATATGGTACCCATGCCGTCTATGATTGATACTTATGATTTGAAATTGTTTTTGAAACATATAAACACTAGTAATGATATCAAATTCTTTTGTTTTATTCGTATCAAGCATATTTTGGTCATTATAAGGTAAAACTCTATCCTCCGGTTTGCGTTGCATTGTGTGATGGTAACTGAGTCTTATAATGGCTTCATTTTTATAAAAAGCATTGCGATGTTCAAAATTTTACTTGTTTTAAAGCACTGGGAATCAAATGGAGTAAACTCGTTCCACGAAAGTGGCGTGGTCCTGTGATTCGCCATAGTAAAATGTGTTAATTAGATTTTTCATACCAGTCCCATGATTGACTCGTAGTTTGTTTCACTTGCAAACTCGGGTGCCCCTTTTTCTACATGGGCATCCTTGTGTTCAGGTTTCAGCAGGCTCTTTCTGGATAGCTGGAGCTGAAGATGGATTCTATCATTTATCTCTTTTTATGTTGTTCAAGTCCTATTGTACATATTATGTTTGTTTTCCGCTGTAGACATTTATGCATAGCTGAACTGTATTTGTACTAAGTATGATCCTGTATACTGTGTAACTCTGATGATTATATTTATCCAGTGTATTATTTGTACATTATCTGGTGTATTTATTTATTTCTGTTCTGCTATTATCTATTTATGTGTTATATTCCAAAGATTACCCTTGCCACCATCAGTACGGGGTTTGGGGTCGTCACAACGTGGTATCAGAGCTTTGGTTAAGCTTAGTGCTGGAATGTAACATATTAACGAACTCGTCAGAAATAAAACCAGCAGTTTTCTAGGACGAGTAACTCAATACAGATAGGATCAGTAATATCCTAGTACGAGCATAGCAGAATCAGAATAACTCGTTAGAGATGGTGTCTGAAGTGCCCCAGAACGAGTTGAGAGTTATATGTTTATAAATAACGTATTTTTGATTATTTATATAGTCTGGTTTTAGAAATATAATTTTTGAATATATAGAAGATATATATTTGAAAAGTAAAAGAGTATAGGAATTGATTGGTATATTTTGAAAAGTTAAAAACAAATTGATTATTGTTTGTGTTGTGTGATAGTAGATTTGGTTAATTAAATTATTAGAACGATAGTTAATTTAATCAATAAGAGAATGAATGGTAGAATTTATTCGATTAAATCACACATTGAACTGAGTTAAAAATAGATAGAAATATATACAGGTGCATTATATATGTTTCAACAGTAAAATGGATTAGCTGTTGAGTAAAGAATTTATTTGCGTGCCCGACAAATAGGTAAACCTTAATGAGTTGGATGCGCAATTTTATTATTATATCAACTCCTGTGAATGCCATTGGATGCGGAGTGCTGGTTGTTCTGTGTGTAATAATAAACGTCGCCATAGGATAGTAACAATTAATTTTAAACTACACTACATGGCATACTTCTTGAAGATAGGCATACTTCATCATATACCACATAAGCATTTGGAGCTTGTGTGACGAGGTTGAAGATTTACCAAACGAGCGAGAGGCTTGTATGGCGATGATTATATTTTACAGGTTAAACTGATGACTACTATGGACCATATAAATTGTAATGGTAAATTGCCAGATTAATAAAAAAAACCCACCCGGGTCTGGAGATGACAATAAACACGTCTCTCTGGTCATTAAGGCACAAAAACCATTTATAGGGTGACGAGAATTTATTCTCTGGAGTTATGATCTATACACACTCCCCTGTGGACACCGGAATATATCACTATAAATATGTGCATGCTTATTAGGATTTATTGGGTACCTAATACGACCCAATAAATTTCCAAACCCATCCGCGTACAAAGGAGGTTATGGCAAAAATTTTTGAAAATTTATTGTGTTAGCCAAATTTTTGAAGAATTTGAAAATTCTTAGAATCTGAAAAGTTGAAGAATGGAAGCCGGATTGAAAGTAGAATTGATTAATCAAACCACTTTTGACTTTGTTCTATTTCGACGACGAAAAGTTTTAAGTGGGGGAGATTGTAATGACCTGGAAAATCCGAACCAAATTTTTTTTTTTAAATTGGCTATTTTAGTGGATTTTAAATATTTAAAACAAATATTTTAAATAATAACGATGAAAGATGTGTTTGAATCGACGTTTGAAAATAAATATAATTAATTCTAATTATAAACAAGGCCTGAAATGGCGCGGTAGTTTCAAAATTTGAATTCAATCTTTGACTAACTATACCGGGTGCAAAACAAAACGGATTTTAGTGAAACCAAAAGTATTTAAAACTGTTAGTGAATATCTTTCTAACGAATCTGAAAAATCGAAGTTTCATAGCGGGAAGCAAAAGTTACGTCCAAAGGAATTTTCAAAAAGTTGGCTATATAATTTATATAGGCCGTGAAAATGTCCATTTTGCAAACGACCTCGGAATTCGACGACACCTCTTTTGTGGGATCCGGGATGCCAAATTATTGCTAGGTTTCAAATTTCAAAATTATTGAAGCTAGTATGTCAGCGTGGAAAAGGAAAATGTGTTTGGTCGATTTCTATTAAATTAGATCGACCAGAAAAGGGCCATTTTCAAATGGTCTCAAAATTCGACGAAACTAGTTTTGTTGGGGCCGTATCGTCAAAACATAGCTAGATTTAATTTTCGGGAATTTTTAGAATTAATATGTGGCCCTGGCAAGTTGAATGTACGTTCAAATCAAATATTGAGTGTTTTATATTTTGATTTGAAGGAAAACTGATTGAAACAGTCGAATGGGCCTACGAAACATATCCCATTGTGTTCGGAATGGGGTAATTTAGCTAGGGACGACAGTCATTGGGTTTGGATTGGTGTTCGTGTGTGAAAGAGGGTAATTTTGGACTTTTAAAATTTATAAATAATAAAAAATCTGATTGGTCCAGCTCACTTCTCTCTCCCAGTCTTTTTCTCCGAACCCCCCTCCCCCCGATCGACGGCGGAACTCCTCCGATTCTTCCCTCCTCCTTTTCTCTTCCATCTCTCAACGAAACCACACCCCCCCTTTGGAACTTTTTGAAGATCCAAGCCTCCTCTTCAAATCCATATAGGATTCGCCCTCCCTCGTTGCTTCTCCTTCGAGATCCGTGGATGGAAAGTTCGGTGCTTTGAAGCTCCGCCGTGGCCACATCAGACCAACAAAGTGGACCCCACTTCAGGCACACATGCGCCTCTCGAAGCTCGATAGCGTGGTGAAGGCCGATCGGCCCCTAGCTACACAGATTCGGAGAAAAATCCATACCTAGTTTTGAACGAATAGCTGAGGTAACAACTGAAATTATTTTAAACTACTCTATAGCACTTTAAAGCTCTACGGTTTTTGATTTCACTATAAAAATCATATCTTTTTCGTTTCTTGACGAAATTCAGTGAAACAAGAGAGAGTGGACTCGTGTGGATGCCTTCTACATTCTAGAAGAGACCACATATTTTTCTGAGCCTTCTGCTATTTTTGGTGGAGTGGAACCGAATGTGAGATTTCTAAATTATAAAAAATATGGAAAACGACGATGTATAAATTATATAGTCGATGTATGAGTTATATAAGTGTTGTACACCACATGTATAAGCGTTGTATAAGTACGGTCGATGTATAAGTTATTTATGCGTTGTAAAAATTATATATGTGTTGAATGGAAGTGAAGTATATATACGTATATATATATATATATATATATATACGCCCCTCGTCCACAAACCATGGACAATATTTATTGGTTGTGATTGGTGTGAAAATTGGTTGATAGCGAATGGTTGATTAGAATTGTTTGTGGTTGAAATTGATTGTTTATGGTTGAAAAATACCCGTTTGTGGTTGAGAATTATTTGGTTGAAACCACATAGGATTAGTTTGTGCAAATGGAAAAAAAATATACATGCCTCCTGCGTGCGAATTAGATGCATGAAATCCCCATTGTCAAAAGCTGCGAGGCTTTAGGGCAGAGTGAGGAGCCGTACTAGGGACGACCCCGGTTTTAACTACCTGCCATTATGCTGCCGAAATTTTCTGAAATATTCATGTTTTAGAATTATTTTCATTTGTTGAAATTATTTTCATATGTTGAAACTGCATTCATGTGTTTAATAGAAATTCATTCGTTGAATAGAAATTCATGTGTTGAATGGTATACGTGTTTTAAATAAATTGCTTTAACAATAAAAATCACAATTTTATTATATATACGAACTATAGAAAACCTTCATGTGTTGAATAGAAATTCATTCGTTGAATAGAAATTCATGTGTTGAATGGTATTCGTGTTTTAAATAAATTTCTTTAACAATAAAAATAACATTTTTTATCATATATACGAACTAAAGAAAACATTCACGTGTTGAATAGAAAGTCAATCGTTTAATAGAAATTCATGTGTTGAATGGTATTCGTGTTTTAAATAAATTGCTTTAACAATAAAAATCACATTTTTATCATTTATACGTACTGTGGAAAGCCTTCATTGTGTTGAATATAAATTCATTCGTTGAATAGAAATTCATGTGTTGAATGGTATTCGTGTTTTGAAATAAATTGTTTTATAATAAAAAATCATATTTTTATCATCTATATGAATTATATAAAATAGTTGTGTTTTGAAATAAATTGTTTAACAATAAAAATCACATTTTTATTATATACATGAATTGTTTAAAAAAAGTGAAGTGTCGAAATAAATGTATATTGGATAAAATTATCATTTTTATCAAATGTATGAAAAGAATATGGTATTGAAATCGAAGAATCGATTATATATATATATATAATAAAAATATATCGAATAACGAAGCTGTAGTTCGTGTTTTGAAACCGTGATTTCAAACGATTAGTGCGGGAGATCCGACCATCGGAATTTCCCAAAATCGAAACCGTTGGGTTCGCCTTGGAAATATCTTTCCAACGACACCCACTTTGTGAAGATCCAACGGTTGGCTTGTGTGGAATGTTTAATTCAAATCAGAAGAAAAACAGAGCTAGAATCGATTATATATATATATATATATATATATATAATTAAATTAAATCGAATAACGACGCTGCAGTTCGTATTTTGAAATCGAAACTTCGAACGAGTGTACCAGGAGATCCGACCGTCGGATTTTCCCAAAACTGGAACCGTTGGGTTCGTTTTGAAAAGATCATTCTAATGATAAAAAATTTGTGAAGATCCAACGGTTAAATTTTCAGATATGTGTAAATCAAATCTGAAGAAAAACAGCGCCACGACCGCGTTATGGCCCGAAGCGTCGTTTGGATGAATTGGATATAAATAAATGAATGAAAATAGCGATAAATCGTTATAAAATATTATAAACGATATGGAATGTGAAATTTAGAAACTAACTGAAGGTTAGCTAAGTCGAATGGTTTCCTGGGTTTTGATCTGATGTTGGTTTCGGCCTTCGTGGTTAATATTTGGGAAATCATTCTCTTACCAATTTACGGTTAGTGACTAATGAATTGGAATAAGGCGTATGTTGTGTTTGCGTAGCACTTGTTCATTATATACGCGATTTGCTCAGAAAGACCGGGTTTATTCCATTTTGAATAACTGAATCGACGATAAGAAGTCGAAGATGAAGACGGTGGTAGAAGACTGGAGATCTTCACCTCGGTTGGATGGTAACTGATGTCCTGATTGGGAGGCATCCCGAAATATGGATAATGAGTGGTGATATTCCAGACGTACGTGGAGATCGATGGGTATGCGAGGTATATAGTGCCTCCGGTTTCGTTCAGACCCAGGACGGACTTGCAAATGGACTGTGTATCTGACATTGGAATTCATTCTGTGTGATTGATAACCATCAGTTGCATGGTGTGAATTGCCTGTGTGGCATGCTAAGATGCAGTGATCAAGGCTTCTGTTGAAAAGCAAAGTCTTGTGGTTGATGATCAAAGCACCGCCTGTGTGGCGTAGCTTTGTGTATAATGTGAATTCACGAACCTCACACCTCGGTATGAACCAGAAACGGGAGAGGACATTAGGGAGGGCATGCGTCTCTTTCTAGCTAGAGGTGGTGTCAGTTCTTGAACTGGCTGACATTTATACTATTTTTACCTATGTGGTTTTTGCTGTTGCGAGGCGTCTCAGTTTTATCGGTCGATCCGGGACCGATGGAGTCATTCGTTGACTCATTTGCGCCCCATACGGCGGGGAGACATATTGTTCAGGGTTTAAGTTTAATCCACATCGAGTGGACCGGCCCTGACGATCCAAGGGTCATTCGAGCTCTAATCCCAAGACATGGTAGGCTAGATTGTCTCGAAGTCGGTAAGGACTATCTTTTGCCTTGGTTCATGACGGAAATCAAATTTCCAAATACGACATGTGCGGTTCTGACTGTATACCTATATATGGCAACATGATATATGGTACCCATGCCGTGTATGATTGATAATTATGATTTGAAATTGTTTTTGAAACATATAAACACTAGTAATAATATCAAATTCTTTTGTTTTATTCGTATCAGGCATATTTTGGCCATTATAAGGTAAAACTCTATCCTCCGGTTTGCGTTGCATTGTGTGATGGGAACTGAGTCTTATAATGGTTCATTTTTATAAAAAGCATTGCGATGTTCAAAAGATTTACTTGTTTTAAAGCACTGGAAATCCAATGGAGTAAACCCGTTCCATGAAAGTGGCGTGGTCCTGTGATTAGCCATAGTAAAATGTGTTAAGTAGATTTGTGATACCAGTCCCATGACTGACTTGTAGTTTGTTTAACTTGCAAACTCAGGTACCCCTTTTTCTACACGGGCATCCCTGTGTTCAGGTTTTAGCAGGCTCTTTCTGGATAGCTGGAGCGAAAGATGGATTCTATCATTTATCTCTTTTTATGCTGTTCAGCTCCTATTGTACACATTATTTTTGTTTACCGTTGTAGACATTTATGCATAGCTGAACTGTATTTGTACTAAGTATGATCCTGTATACCATGTAACTCGGATGATTATCTTTATCCAGTGCATTATTTGTACATTATCTGGTTTATTTATTTATTTCTGTTATGCTATATCTGTTTATGTGTTATATTCCAAAGATTACCCTTGCCACCGTCAGTACGGGGTTTGTGGTCGTCATACTAAATAGCGATAATCATGCATCCCATACCAAATCATCACTTGATGTTTCATAAATTGTAAGTCAGCTTTACACTACAAAACAATGAGATCTCAAGAAATCACAAAACGTTGAATAACACAAAGGTCTTTGGAAAACTTTGAGATTATTACTTCAATCCGACAGATCTAAGATTGGATAAAATTGTATACTACCACATCCTGTACCTTAAGGTATACAGCATTATCCGTTCACAGACATGCCTTCTCGAAGGGTGTAGAACATTGTGGTTTTTATATGGTAGAAAACTTGATTGTTCAAAACAAGATTATAAAACAATATTTCAAAAACCACTTTGTATTATCCAAATATCATATGTAATTTCTTTATGCTACCATTTCGAGGTGTTGTAATTATAAAATTGAAAATTGTAAACTTTTTTGGCTTCGAAACTTTAAGAAAGACCATACTTACTTACATATAAGAATGCTAGTTTTAAAATTGAGCACGTGTACCAAAAATCATCAAATTCTCATCCACAAAGCTCTATAATGAAGCACAAATCACCCACAAGCTTTGTGGTATACTTTCATATTGGATGGCTTGATCAACCAAGCACATAGTACCCCAAAAACAAGTAATATACAAAGTGCTATGATTTACCAACATATATTTATTCCAAACACGCTAATTTAAAAAGACCCAAATTCTTACGGTGCGTTTGGTTTATATCTTTTAATTTTGAGTCTTCGCACATATAAAAATACCGATGATGCACACATATCGTGAAAAATGATCGTTATACAAAATGAAGTTAACACACAAAACAAAAAACAACTTTTTATTATTTTCCATATTTTAAGAAATAACGGAATAATGATAAAAAATTCATCTATTCACCATCCCGCAGTCCCCTTCATTTCTCCCCTCGCCTTTGATCCTTAACCTCCGCTATGCTTCAAATCTTCCCAACTTTCATAATTAACCTTGAAAACTAAAAACTCAAAACAAAAAATAAACCAAACACTACATTAATTTTTTATTTTAAATAATACACAAGTTGGGCTTCGAAACTCGTCTTTTATTATCTTAAGATTTAAAATCTATAAAACACACTATATTCTGTTTAGCCCGAGTAACCAAAAATCCGGGTTGTTATAGAGAGGCTTAGTGGCCATAGCCGAAAAGGGATAATAGGTCATCGGATACCTTTCATCGTCAGACGGGGCCTGTGCGGGAAAGACCGGAGCTAAGCCAAGAGACCGATCTATTACTATCAAGTCATTAAATGAGGGACCATATGTTTGTTTGGATTGGATGTTAGGGCGGTAATTTAGCTCTTTGAATAGTCTTCCAGTAGTAGGGGTAGGCTGGGATGGGACTTGGAGGGCCACCGAAAAATACATTCCAATCTTTGGATATCTGTAATGTAGGCCTAACAAAGTCGTCCTTTACAGATGTGTAGAAAGCCTTTGACTGTGTGACGATCCCAAAATCCCGTGACACGGTGTTAAGGATAATCATTGGAATATAACACATTAATCATCATTAGCAGATCACAGATAATAGCATAAACATGAAAAAGAATAATTTACACACATATGACAGCGGAATCATATAGATATCACCACATCAGAGAGCACAGTGCAGGATACAACTTAGTGCATAATAATACATAATCAGTCATCATCGCCAGATGCAGAATCATACATAAAGAGTACACAAACTAAACATCAGTCTACATAGCCAGTGGCAGAATCATAATACATATACAATAATAGCGGAAAAAGTCATAGTCAGCACAGTGTAGTCAAGCCTCACCATGAGCCAAAAGTGCACCAGATACCTGTAACTAGGCTGCCCGTGTAAAAATGAGGGCATCCGATTTTGCAAGGTGAAACAAACTATGAGTCAGTCATGGGACTGGTATAAGAAATCTACTTAACTTATTAAACAACAATAATAAGGCAAATCAAAGGACCACGCCACTTTCGCGGAACGGGTTTACTCCAATCAGTGCTAGTGCATGAAATAAAGTAAATGATTAAATCATCGCAATGCTTTTTATAAAATGAAGCCATTATGAGACTCAGGTCCCATCACACAATGCAAAACGCAAGCCAGAGGATAGAGTTTTACCTTATAATGGCCAAAAGTGCTTCATATGTATAAAACGAAAGTGTTTGATATTATTACTAGTGCATATATGTTTCAAAAGCGATTTCAATCATAAATATCAATCATACGCGGCATAAATGACCCATACCATTATGTCGCCATACTAGTAATACAATCACATCCGGAATTTCATATTGGAAACTAGATTCCATCATGAGTCGATGCAAGGGTCAAGCTCCTCTCCGTTTGAGACACTCTAGCAAATGTCCCAGGATCGCACACAGTGGTCCTTGGAATCGGCTGGGCCTGTCCTCTCTTACTTTTGAGGATTGGAAATTCCTGAACACACGTTTCCCGGTCCTTACAGACCTATAATCGAGGCGCCTCGCATTCAAACAACCACACAAGTGAAAAGTAGATATAAATGTCAGGGCTGATAGGTCGCTGACACCACCATAGATAGAAAGAAACGTCATGCTCTCCCAACGGTCCGTCTCCCGTTTTTGACTCATACCGAGGTGTGAGGCACGCGAATCCACGTTATACATAAAGCTACGTCACACAGACCATGCTTTTATCATTAACCACAAGACTTTGCTTTGCAACAGAAGCCTTGATCATATGCCACTTAGGCATGCCACACAGGCAATCCACTCCATGCGACTGATTTCTATCGATATATAACCTCTGAGCTCATACGTCTCAGAGAAGTGCGTTAAGCAAGAGAATAAGTTCTCCGCCGCCAAACAGATATATATTTAACAGAGATCAATCAGCACAGAACAAAATCCAATGTCAGACACACAGTCCATTTACAAGTTCGTTCTGGGTTTGAACGAAACCGGAGGCACCAATTCCTCGCATATCCGCATGATCGACAATACGTCCAGACGACTACTACTTCAGCTCCTTCAAGGTAGCTACTCCAATCACGAGCATCAGTAGCGCCCATCCATCCAATGTGAAGATCGTCGGTCTTCAACCGTCTTCGACTCTTCGAGTTCTCAACGTCGATCGATTATTTGAAACGAGAATGAACTCGGTCTTTTCAAATAACCCACGTATATTTAGATTTTCAAATCAATTTTTCACATGGTTAAACTATTCAACATTCGTATTTCAGTTCCTTAGTATAATTTTCATGTTAAACACATTCAACCATCACATATCAAGAAAACACAACAAAATTGGTTTATTTCCACTCTATATCATCTATAGTATTTTATAACGATATATCGCCATTTTTATTTATTTAAAACGGCTATATTTAATTAAACGACGTTACAGGTCGTGCCGAGGCACTCGCGCTGTTTTTCACTAAAATTTTTTTACACATATTTGAAAATCTCTCCGTTGGATCTTCACAAATTTTACATCATTAGGAAGATCATTTCAAAACGAATCCAACGGTTTCAGTTTTGGGAAAATCCGACGGTCGAATCTTCCACACTAGTCGTTTGAAGTTACGATTTCAAATTACGAACTGCAGTGTCGTTATTCGATTTAATTTAATTAATTAATTATATATATATATATCTATATAATCGTTTCTGGCGCTGTTTTTCTTCAGATTTGAATTAAACATTCCAGACAATCCAACCGTCGGATCTCTACACAGTTGGTACCGTTGGAAAGATATTTCCAAGGCGAACCCAACGGTTGCGGCTTCGGGAAAATATGATGGTCGGATTTCCCGCACTAGTCATTTGAAATCACGGTTTCAAAACACAAACTGCATGGCCACGATTCATTTTAATTTTATTTATATTTATATATTTATATAAATATAGTTCATTCGAAAATTCCTATATCGTTATCACTTCAAATATTTCACTAACGCCTTTAAATTTTGGAAAATTTCGGCATAACCTCCTTTGTACGGGAGGGGCTGGGAAAATTCCCAAATAGACACACGGGCGTCTCATCTCAAAAAGAAAAAGAAAAAGCCAAGTGGCTAGCCAACAGGCTCATAAAATCATCACCCAAACAAAACAGTAAACGTGTACCTATTTGTCGGGCACAAAATTTTATTCCTCTTCACTAGCCTCTTTGTTATAACCTGTTCAATAAATATGCATGTACATATATGCAATTCTTATCACTTATCATTTTCCATTCAACTTCATATTTAATTCAATTTGGTTTAAAAACACCATTCATTCTAATGTTGCATACATAGGCAAAAATCATATCATTAGCTAATTAATGAATATTTCAACTCATGCATATTTATTTGAACAAGTGGTTATTTTTAATGCTTCACATTTCAAAAATGATAATTTTGGCGAACTAAAATATATTTCAACACATGACTATTTTATTTAGTTCCTATGCATGTTAAAAATAATATTTCTTTCATAAATATTTATTTCAACGCTCGCATATTTTTAGCAAATCACACATATGATAAAAATGGTATTTTTATCATTTAAAATATTTATTCAACACATGAATGTTTTTAACACTTCATAATTTCAATAAAAATGTAATTTTTATTGTTCGATCTTTTTATTCAACACTTGAACTTTTCCAACACACACACTTCTCAACACATGAGCATCTCCACACATGGATATTTCATATAGTTTGTTCATATAAGAAAGATGAAATTTTTATTGTCGAAACTATTTATATATAAGGCGAATATTTTACATACTTCATATATATTATAAAAATGTGATTTTTATTGTTCAAACACTTTATTCATTCACACATGAATTTAATTTTCACACATCACTTCTCAACTCATGAGCATTTCCAATCATGGATATAGTTTCAACCTATGACTTTAGTTTCATCGCATGAAAATAATTTCAACATATGAAAATAATTCTAACAAATGAATATTATTCAAAATTTCGGCAGCATAATGGCAGGGTAGTTAAAACCGGCACCGTCCCGAGTACGTCTCCTCGCTCTACCTTAAAACCTCGCGGTTTTTGACAATGGTGATTCATGCATCTAATTCGCACGCAGGCGGCATGTTTTATTTTCATTTCCACAATTATTTCCAATTTATTTCAATCACCAATGGGTATTTTTCAACCACAACCAATCAATATCAACCACAAACAATTATTCAACCATTCGCATTTTTCATCCAATATTTCACACCAATTCACAATAATAAATATTGTCCATGGTTTGTGGACGTGGGGAGTGTATATATATATATTATTTCTATATTTAACTTGCATTTCAACACACATATCATTTATACTATGCATGTATAATTCATACTTCGCTCACATAGCTTACACAACGCATGTACATGAGGTATACAACACATGTATAATATATATTTCGCTTGTATAATTTATACATGACATTTTCCATTCAAATTTCATTTAATTTAGATTTCTCACATTGATTTTCAGAGTTCTAAAAATCGTAGATGGCTCAGAAAAATCCGCGGTCTCTTCTATGTGGTGGAGAGCCTCCTTGCGATCCTAATGTTTCATGTTTCATCGAATTTCGTCAACACACCATAAAGATATGATTTTTCAAAGTTCAAATGTGATAAAGGACTCACCTTTCACGATGGTTCAAAACTAGGTTTCAGATTTGCGGCAAATCCGTGCAACGAGGTGAGGATCGGGCGGTGCATCGTCGAAGGGGAGGAGAGATCTTCGCGCGCGTGGGGGAGTGGTCCAGTTCGATGGTCCCTGGCGTCGCCGGCGGCGGTTCAAACGTCGGCCGTTCTCGAGCTCGATTCGAGCTCCACAGGCCATGAAAAATTCCAAACTCTATATTGATTTGAAGAGGAGATCTAGAGCTTTAAAATGAATCAAGAATCAAGTGATTTCATTGAGAAACGAGAGAGAAATCAAGCCGGGAAGATCTGGAGCACTTCCGCCGTTCGCGACCTGGAGTTGATGGGTTTTTGTATTTTTTTTATTTTTGAATTATGAAATGAAATTTCCTATTGGCCGATGGTTTTATTATATTTTAAAATACTATTTCTCCACACGGACACCAATTCAAACCCAACGACTATCACCCTTGGCTAAATACCCCCATCCCGGACATAATGGGATATGTTTCGTAGGCCAATTCGACTGTTACAGTCAGTTATTCCTCAAATTAAAGTACAAACATTTTATATTCAATTCGAACGTACATTTCAATTTTCCAGGGCCACAAACTGATTCAAAAAATTCCAGAAAAATAAATCTAGCTATGTTTTGATGCTACGGTCCCAACAAAACTAGTTTCGTCGAATTCTGAGATCGTTTGAAAAATGGCACTTTTCTGGTCGATCCTATTTAACAGAAATTGACCAAACACATTTTCTTTTGCCACTCTCACATACTAGCTTCAAAAATTATGAAATTTGAACCCTAGCAATAGTTTGACATCCTGGACCCAACAAAAGTGGTTTCGTCGAATTCCGAGGTTGTTTGCAAAATGTCTATTTTCAAGGGCTATGTATTCTATATAGCGACCTTTCTGAAAATTTATTTGGCCATAACTTTTGATTCCCGCTATGAAACTTCGATTTTTCAGATTCGTTAGAAAGATATTCATTAGCAGATTTAAATATTTTTGGTTTCACCAAAATCCGTTATATTTTGCACCCGGTGCTGTCAGTGAAAGTTTGAAGTCAAATTTTCAAACTGACACACTATTTCTAATTCACTATTTTATTGAAATATTCTATTTCAATTGTTCAAATTCCTTTGAAATAACCAATTTAAAAATTTTAAATTGGCTCGTATTTTCCGGGTTGTTACAGACTGAGTCCTATGAGGGTACTCAGGGATTAAGGCGCCCTTGTGGCACAACGAGAGAGGCTTACTCACTTTCGTAATGTAACCTAATATGCTTTCGTGGCATAACGTCGGGGACTTGGTATGCCTTTATAGCATAGTCTAGTATGCTTTTGTATTGTGGTGATGGAGGTTTGGTACTTTTCGCAGAACGATGAGGGGACCACTTGAGGAGGATATTATTGGGAGTATCCCAATATGTCGAACAATTAGCTACATATATGATTTATTCGATAAATCTATTGACGAGTATATAAGTACGGTTTATGCGAAAAAATCGAAAGTATATTGTGAAATAATCCTGATTAACCTAATAAATGTGAACTAGTGATAGAAAGGTATATGTACTATTATTTGCAGAAAGTTTAATTTGTCCATTTACCTAAACTTTTGTTCTGACCCCACCTCGTAACGAATCCGTAGGTTAGATAGTTGTCGAGATTCTGCAGCTTTGAGACATTTGTCAGATAATGTCATTATATTTTTAAGTATTTACCTACTATTATATTATATTTCCTTCCTATTGGAGATGTCTATTATGAGCTATAATATATTTGTCTTTGACTTTCTGAAGGATAACAGACAAACCAACTCGATCTTTGATATATTTCGATCTTAAAAAAAATTCAAGTCTTTCAAAATTTGCATTGTTACATCTAGCATTAGATCTCGGGTTTAGATTCCTCTATAGATAGTGGTGACCATCTTTGTTTTTTTGAAATATAAGTATATTATATATCTATATACCTAGATCCATAGAAGACCCCACTAAATACGAAGAGCAACATATGGAAAGAGCTGGGGTATAAATATTGTTAACTAAGGAAATGGTTATGGAAATTTGAGGATAATAGGCCCTTGAGCGAAAAGTGTACAATATATTTTGAAATGAAAAGATTAGCTCCATATGTTAGTATCTGAAATTTTAGTATTTAAGTTCAGTGGGTTTGGCAGTAGAGTCTTATAAGTTGGGAAAGAGCAAGAAGGAAAATGGATTAGGAACATATATATGTATACACACACAGACACTTATATTTGGCGCAAAAAGGGTTATTAGGCTTAGATTCTTATTCATGCATAGTTTTGGAAGAAACTAGTGTGAAAGAGGACTTGGATGAATAGATAAGTTTTGCGCAAAAGATTTGAAAGTGGAAAAATTAAGAAACCACTTTATACTTCATCCCACAATTGAACTTTTGATTAAATTTGCAAAAAATATGGAAAAAGATGTCATGATGACTCTTTTAAGTTTCGAATTAAAAAGTTATAGTTTTCAGAAATCTAAAAGAAATATTGAGATTTGCTTTAAAATAATTGATAAAAATATGCAAATTAGTTTTTGAAAGAATAAAGTGAGTAAGAAAAATGTAGGGTCAAGTAATATAATTGGTTAAGAGAATGTGCATAAAAGAAGAATTGTTTTGAAAATAAAATAAAAGAGTTTTTGATAAAGAATGCGTTGTGCCATACTTTGACTTATTAAAACAAGAAGAAATATAAGGTAAGTATTTATGAATCAATAAGTTAGAAAGAAAACATGTTTTGTTAAAGTGACAAGGATGTGCGCAGTGAAAGAGGTGTACAAAATATATACGAAACACCATAATTTTGTATTACTTTACACAGAACACAAAAGCCCTTGTGAAACGATTCATAGAAACTTAATCTTATTAGTTCTTCGTGGAAGAGAAATGTATATTAAGTAGGTAAGAATTCCAACTAAGTTAAAGTGTATATACTTTGAGAAATTATATGAGAAAGGGTAAAATCTTAAGACTTGTATGGTTTGCATGGGAAAAGATAAAGATAGATAGATTGCGCGTAGATTCAATCAAAGGAACAACTTATATAGAAAAGTTTGGATAATTCGTATGAGAACTAGATGTACACGACATGAGTTTGAAGATATGGGTAGATGGAAAAGAGGAGCGTAATGGTTGGGTGGATTCAATGATGGGAATTTTTTTATGTCAGGAGATATATAGTCGTAGACTGCCTTGTCCTAATGGGTTGCCACCTTTAGCCATTGTATCTTTTACCTAGTGGTGGTTTCAGTAGAGCATGTTTCCTTTTAGTACAAATTAGCACTTCTATGTAGTAATCTATTTATTTGTAGGAATATAGAATATTTTGGTGTGACATTCTCTTTCTAGGTGTTTAATATGTTCACTAGAAAAAATAAGGACATTGGATATTGTAAATAAAATAATAGTTTAAGCAAAAGATGAATAACTAAAAGGAAAACATGTAAAATTTACAGAAAATGACAAAGACAAAAGGACAACAAATGAGAAAATAAATTATTTCAAAGTAAGTTTGGGAAATTGAAAAAGAAATCATTCTTATGTAAAATGTATTTGGAATAGAAAATAGGAGTTTTTATGAAATAGCAATGGAACGTCCCACGCATGGGAAAAATTGTGCATAAAAGACAGATGGAAAATGTACAGTTTTCTATATTCTATTTTTTTTCTAACACAAGAAATCAAACTCAAAAAATTAGTTTTTTCCCGAAATTCGCAAGTTTAAAATTGGATGGTGGGGTTTGGATGCTAAAATTGAATGAACTACACTTTTATTTTGTAAGAGTGTAGGAAAAAATTGGATGAAAAAAGTTTTCTATTTTCAAAATATTGCATTCATACATAAATTGCCAGTATATTTAGGATATGTGCATTGTAACACCCCGCATTTTTAACTTATTATAATAAAATAAGAATAACTTAATTGAATATTTAGAATTAAGTAAAACGGACTATGCCATTGCGTCCGTCTTGAAATTCTGGTCAAAATATGTAACAACCCGGAAAATCTGAACAAGTTTGAAATTATTATTTTGGCAATTTTAATGAATATTGAATATTTAAAATGATTTATTTTAAATAATAGCGACGAAAAATTTATTTTGAATATAATTCAATCGTATATATTTACATAGATCGTCGTTAGAATATAAATTGTAACACCCCGTATTTTCGGAGAATATTAAAAATACAAATTAAAGAATAATTAATTTGAAAAAGAGGAATGAGAAAAGAATCATAGCATTGTTCTAAGTTTTGTAAGCAAAATATTTAGTAGCTCATTTGGTTAGAACATGTGACTTGCATACAAGAGGTACAGAGTTCGATCCCCGCCAGCGCCATATTTTTGTTTTAGGGGAATGGCCAAAAAGTGGCTTAGTGTGAACGCAGTTCAAAGAGTGGTTTAGTGTGAAAATGGTTAATTATGAAGAAGTTATTAAGCCTTGAAGTTTGTATGCATATGAGAGAAATATATATAGATATATATAAAAATTAAATAAACAAATATGCAAAAAAGTTCAAAACAGCGAATTGGGAGGGGGGAAAAACCGAACCGGCCCATTTTTGAGGTCGACCCGAGCCTCGCTGGGTCGACTAGGGGTTAATACAGGGTGTTTGGCTGTCATCCCGTGGGCCGATTCGCTCAAATGCAGATTTTGCATTTGAATGGTTCTCATGATTCAGGGTTAATCTAATGGTCCTAAATAACTTCCGACACCTATATATACATCCCTAACCTAAACCTAGGTCTCATATACCATTCTCTGGCCTCCATTGCTCTCTTCCTCTCTAAAAAAATAAATCAATGGCGTCTCTACTCTGCTGAAACCAAAGCTAGGACTTGTGCTTCTTCTTCCTCCAATTCTGATTAGGATTAAAAGAGAACAACTAAAACACCTTTTTCTTTTAGAATCCAACCAAGGCAAGTGCAGTTATTTTCCGATATAAACTTTAATTATAATTGTGACATGATTATAAAATCTGAATTTGAGATTGTGTATGTTCTGTTCTGATCTATTTTATTCTATATCTCTTTCTTCTTTCTGTTCTATAGCCAGGCTACCCCGAGCCGGCGCCAAATCTCATAAGAGATTAACGCACGAACGTTAAACTTTGGGATAAATAATGAATGATGGCATAATTGGACATGACTAATTTGTGACTAAAAGGACATAGGTTGTAAACTAGATTTAGATCTGTTCATATTCTGTGAATTGGAAGAAGAGGAACCATTGTATATTAACATGTGACTTGAGACATTGGACATAAGGCATATTTTTGAATTAAAGATCTGTTATAATTTAAAGTTCTAGATTGTTGGGCATATTGTTTATATAGAAATTCATGTTTTGGGATAAAAAGAGAATATGACTTAGGTGTAAAGATCTATATTAAGATTTGATAACTGTTAAATGTGAATAACACCTAAGTGGGAGATCTTCGAATATATGACATGCATGGCTATATTTGTTATATAATCATAATTATGAATCATGACAATTATTTAGGCATGCAAACTTAGGCCAAATTTATAATTAGGCAAGATATGTCAATGAAACTTTAAGGAATAATTAAATCTGTTATATTGCCTAATCTGCTAGATCCGTTATATTGCCTAATCTGCTAGATATATTATACTGCCTAATCTGCTAGATTTGTTATACTGCCTAATCTGCTAGATCTGTTATATTGCCAAATCTGCTAGATCTGTTATATTGCCTAATCTGCTAGTTCTGTTATATTGCCTAAATTGTTAATTAGATTGATTTGCCTAATCTGCTAATTATGTTAATTTTGCCTCATCTGCTAAATCTGTTAAATCGCCTAATCTGCAAGATTTGTTATCTGTTTAATCTGTTGAATGGCGTAATCTGTTGGAACTGAAATGCTGAAATTTGAAGTATGTAATCCTGTAGGCTCGATTTAAAATTGAGCAAAACTTGTTAATAGAACCTCGAATAATCTACTGTAACTTGTAAAGAAGTTAATTTGTTAAAATCTATGAATGAGCACATTTGTTAAACATAAAACATGGCTAACTCGAGTTTAGAATGAGTTTGCAGCGTAATTCTGCCCGGAACCGCCCAGCACATTCCAGTTGCCGCAAACAATAGGTTCTAATGTGAGAAGTTAGTCATAACGTGCTTAAAACCCGAGGTTAGACTCAGTTTGCGGCAGAAACCTGCCCGGAACCAACCGGCCTAACCGGTGGCCGCAAACTGTCAGTCTAATGTGAGTGGTCTGAGCATTAATGAAAATCTGAGATAATTATGATGTCTAAAACGTGTTGGGTAAGGTTAAACCAATTGGACCAATGAATCTGATAAACCCGTTTCGTGAATCCGTAGCCCCAATACAAAGTTAGATAATCTGTAACCAGTTAATATGTAAGTCTGTTAATCTGTAACCAGTTAATCTGTAAGTTTGTTAATCTGTAACCTGTTAATCTGTAAGCCTGTTAATCCGAACATCTGATCCGTTAGTCTGAAAACCTGTTAACTTGATTGTCTGATCTGTGAACTAGTTAATCTAAACTTTGTATGTCTGAAACTTGTAGACAAGTTACGCTGAAATCTGTTAGTCTGGGGACACAAGGTTAGGAGGGGAAATACTTGTGTCATCTGTTGTTTGGGACCCATATTAGTCAGTAATCCTTTCTGGTATCAAAACTTTGACCCAACAGTAGGTAGGGTCCGGGCACGCTTACTGAACTAATTATAAGCGGTTCATTCTGATAATGGCGAGGAGTGTTGATGGTGCGTTCCAACCGGGTCATGTGCGTGCATGGATCCTGGTCTGCCTCTGAGGATGTAAGACGCCGTGACATCTGTAAATAGGTCTGTGTCATTCAAAGGTCGCCACTTTAGGGAATGATACACCCTTCGGTGGGGCTGGCACAGGGTATTTATGTATTAGGGAGCCGATCGCTTGGGGTAGGGTTTTAGGGTACACTTAGTTCTATCTGTTTCTGTTGGTACCGTCTGTTTCTGTTGGGTGGCAACACCCATCTGTTTCTGCGTGGTACCGTCTGTTCGGTTGGTAAAGGCCCATTTACTAGTGTACACCTAATTCTACATTCTGTTTCCATAGGGATTAATCTGACTGTTTCTGTTCGGGTGGTAAAGGCCCATTATTAATATTCTGTTTCTGTATGTTTCTGTTCGGGTGGTAAAGGTCCATTATTAGCATTCTGCTTCTGTCTATTTCTGTTGGGGTGGTAAAGGCCCATTACTAGCACTCTCTTCTGTGGAAATTATTCTGTACCCGTTTCTGTTTCAGTTTAGACATTAGGGTGACACCTAATTCTGTTATAATAGTATTGGTGAAGAGAACTGTAAAGCAATAGCTTATATCATATTGTTCTTCTGTTAGATCTGCTACATCTCTTATAGTTATCTCTCATCCAGTTTTATTTTCATGTCATGTTATTATTATCTTTTCATAACTGAAAATCACTGGACTTGCCAGACTTTTGTCTGACCCTTGTTGTTTCGCCTCCTTTCTTCCGTTCCCCCCCAGGTTTTGTAGAAGGGAATACTCTAGCTTGATCCAGATTTCTTCCGCTTGAATTGCTCAAAGTATGGCTTGTTTTCTTCTGTGGGGATTATGATTTTAAACAATGCATTCTTAAGGCTTTTGTACAAGACTGATATTTTGTACTTGAATTCTGATATTGTGATTAGAAAGGATGTGACCAAGCTTGTTTCGGTTTCTGTTGTTATAAAGTTATAAATTTTTCAAGTACTGTTTTATCTGTCTTGTAAGTTTCTGTTCTGTTTACTAAAATGCTCCACCAAAGTTAAGGCATTCCCTTTGTGAGTGACCTTAACGGAGGTGGGGTGTTACACTTGGTATCAGAGCTGAAGGTTACCAGATTTGATAAAAAGTTTTGAAAACTATTTTCAAAAAGCATTTAAAAAGGAAGTATTTTCAAAAGTAAAGCTTATTTTTGAAAAACATAATCCCCAAAAGCCATATATTTATCTTTTGATCCTCTGTTTGAATCTTTGTTTCCTTCTTTCTCCGGGGCTCCCGGCTTTCTGGGAGGTAACCTCATCGCGGCATTGTTCTGTAGGCTTAATAATACTATGACACCGGTCAAAGGGCAAATAAGCGCCCGACTTCCATCTGTAGCCGCAGTAGTCTCACCTACGGCTAATTTTCTTTCGAGCTTTGTAGGATTTTCCGTGCGATGGAGGCCGCTTTCGAGGGACTTGTCAACGTGTTACACACGGATAGTAAAGATGAGAATGAGGGAGTTTGGCTAAGGAGCACAACCCAAGGATGAGAAACTCATGGATATGGACTTGGTTCACAAAGTAGGCAAAAAGGAAACACAAAAGAAGGAAGAAAAGTCTGATGATAAAGGAGGAGAAATGTGCTTTACTTATGGAAGCTTGACTCATCTGAACAAGGATTGCCAAAAGAGGAAGGACACTCACTTCAACTGTGGTGAGGTGGGACACTTCACTAGGGACTGCCCGAAGAAACGGGGGCAAGGACAGAGGACATGACCTACTTAGGGAAGGCAGGCGAATGCTCTCATAGTTAGTGGATAGGATATAAGTCGGAAAATTTCCGTAAAGAGTTTAGTTTCCTTATCTGATTATTGAGTTAGAACTCTTTCCGATTATGGCATTCTGATTCTGTAGTCGAGTCTCTGCACTTTAATACTAGTCCTGTTTCTGATCTGGTTATAGTCTCAAACCCCATATGGGTTACGACTCATCTTCTGGTGATAGGTTGGGGTTTGAGAGATATCTGTGTTAGGCGTCAAGCAGGACGCATACATTCTGGGTTTTATCATGCTTAGTTTTCTAAGAATCATTTGGTAATCTGATCTATACTAGTAGTCGGTAAATATCTGAATATCTCTGATAAGGTTAAGATTTCCAGTTTTGACATTGTCTAAAGAGGGTAATCCTCTGAGTGTCAATCTGATATTGATCTCGATCTTTGGGGTTGATACTTAGGGGAATTATTATCTCAACCAATGTCTAATGGGAACCAAGTTTTTGTTTTATCTGTACTCACTTCCATCGTTTGACTGTATCCTATCGATCGAATCTTCGAACTTTAGGTAGAAACTAATGGGTGTAAACATGTGTTTGAGACATGTTATGTTTGATGGTTGCAAGTGGATGCAAGTGGTTGCTAGTGGTTGCTCGTGGATGCATATACACACACTAGGCACTAGATCGGCTCAAAAACACTCTCATACTGCATAAGGATGTGTGTGCATTTTTCAATTTTTGTGGATGCAGAATGATTGACTCCTCACATGGATGTTGCATTTGGATGAATGGTTATGCACTCATATAGGAATGATGTACATCAAATAGGATTTCTAGCATACATATTTGGAATCATGGCACTAACATGATTCACATTAAGGAGGTCAACTAGATCAGTAGACCGCCTGATTTGGCATTAGATAAGAAACATATACACACACTTTGCATATGTTCATACGGCATTAGAAACCTTTTAAGGACAATGGATGCCTGTGATTGAATGGTTGAGTAGATGGATGTTGGATGTTAGGATACAATCTTCTTAACTTGAAGATTTCGGGGACGAAATCCATTAAGGAGGGGAGAATGTAACACCCCGTATTTTCTGAGAATATTAAAAATACAAATTAAAGAATAATTAATTTGAAAAAGAGGAATGAGAAAAGAATGATAGCATTGTTCTAAGTTTTGTAAGCAAAAGATTTAGTAGCTCATTTGGTTAGAACTTGTGACTTGCATACAAGAGGTACAGAGTTCAATACCCGCCAGCGCCATATTTTTGTTTTAGGGAAATGGCTAAAAAGTGGCTTAGTGTGAACACAGTTCAAAGAGTGGTTTAGTGTGAAAATGGTTAATTATGAAGAAATTATTAAGCCTTGAAGTTTGTATGCATATGAGAGATATATATATAGATATATATAAAAATTAAATAAACAAATATGCAAAAAAGTTCAAAACAGCGAATCGGGAGGGGGGAAAACCGAACCGGCCCATTTTTGAGTTCGACCCGAGCCCCGCTGGGTCGACTAGGGGTTAATCCAGGGTGTTTGGCTGTCATCCCGTGGGCCAATTCGCTCAAATGTAGATTTTGCATTTGAATGGTTCTCATGATTCAGGGTTAATCTAATTGTCCTAAATAACTTCCTACACCTATATATACATCCCTAACCTAAACCTAAATCTCATATACAATTCTCTAGCCTCCATTGCTCTCTTCCTCTCTAAAAAAATAAATCAATGGCGTCTCTACTCTACTGAAACCTAAGCTAGGACTTGTCCTTCTTCTTCCTCCAATTCTGATTAGGATTAAAAGAGAACAGCTACAACACCTTTTTCTTTTAGAATCCAACCAAGGCAAGTGCAGTTATTTACCGATATAAACTTTAATTATAATTGTGACATGATTATAAAATCTGAATTTGAGATTGCGTATGTTCTGTTCTGATCTATTTTATTCTATATCTCTTTCTTCTTTCTGTTCTATAGCCGGCTACCCCGAGCCTGCGCCAAATCTCATAAGAGATTAACGCACGAACGTTAAACTTTGGGATAAATAATGAATGATGGCATAATTTGACATGGCTAATCTGTGACTAAAAGGACATAGGTTGTAAACTAGATTTAGATCTGTGCATATTCTGTGAATTGGAAGAAGAGGAACCATTGTATATTAACATGTGACTTGAGACATTGGACATAACGCATATTTTTGAATTAAAGATCTATTATAATTTAAAGTTCTAGATTGTTGGGCATATTGTTTATATAGAAATTCATGATTTGGGAGACAAAAGAGAATATGACTTAGGTGTAAAGATCTATATTAAGATTTGATAACTGTTAAATGTGAATAACACCTAAGTGGGAGATCTTTGAATATATGACATGCATGGCTATATTTGGTATATAATCATAATTATGAATCATGACAATTATTTAGGCATGCAAACTTAGGCCAAATTTATAATTAGGCAAGATATGTCAATGAAACTTTAAGGAATAATTAAATCTGTTATATTGCCTAATCTGCTAGATCCGTTATATTGCCTAATCTGCTAGATATGTTATACTGCCTAATCTGCTAGATCTGTTATATTGCCTAAACTGCTAGATCTGTTATATTGCCTAATCTGCTAGATCTGTTATATTGCCTAATCTGCTAGTTCTGTTATATTGCCTAAACTGCTAATTAGATTGATTTGCCTAATCTGCTAGTTATGTTAATTTTGCCTCATCTGCTAAATCTGTTAAATCGCCTAATCTGCAAGATTTGTTATCTGTTTAATCTGTTGAATGGCGTAATCCGTTGGAACTGAAATGCTGAAATTTGAAGTATGTAATCCTGTAGGCTCGATTTAAAATTGAGCAAAACTTGTTAATAGAACCTCGAATAATCTGCTGTAACTTGTAAAGAAGTTAATTTGTTAAAATCTGTGAATAAGCACATTTGTCAAACATAAAACATGGCTAACTCGAGGTTAGAATGAGTTTGCGGCGTAATTCTTCCCGGAACCGCCCGACACATTCCAGTGGCCGCAAACAATAGGTTCTAATGTGAGAAGTTAGTCATAACGTGCTTAAAACCCGAGGTTAGACTCAGTTTGCGGCAGAAACCTGCCCGGAACCAACCGGCCTAACCAGTGGCCGCAAATTGTCAGTCTAATGTGAGAGGTCTGAGCATTAATGAAAATCTGAGATAATTATGATGTCTAAAACGTGTTGGGTAAGGTTAAACCAATTGGACCAATGAATCTGATAAACCCGTTTCGTGAATCCGTAGGCCCAATACAAAGTTAGATAATCTGTAACCAGTTAATCTGTAAGTCTGTTAATCTGTAACCAGTTAATCTATAAGTCTGTTAATCTGTAACCAGTTAATCTCTAAGCCTGTTAATCCGAACATCTGATCCGTTAGTCTGAAAACCTGTTAACTTGATTGTCTGATCTGTGAACTAGTTAATCTAAACTTTGTATGTCTGAAACTTGTAGACAAGTTAAGCTGAAATCTGTTAGTCTGGGGACACAAGGTTAGGAGGGGAAATACTTGTGTCATCTGTTGTTTGGGACCCATATTAGTCAGTAACCCTTTCTGGTATCAAAACTTTGACCCAACAGTAGGTAGGGTCCGGGCACGCTTACTGAACTAATTATAAGCGGTTCATTCTGATAATGGCGAGGGGTGTTGATGGTGCGTTCCAACCGGGTCATGTGCGTGCATGGATCCCGGTCTTCCTCTGAGGATGTAAGACGCCGTGACATCTGTAAATAGGTCTGTGTCATTCAAAGGTTGCCACTTTAGGGAATGATACACCCTTCGGTAGGGCTGGCACAGGGTATTTATGTATTAGGGAGCCGATCGCTTGGGGTAGGGTTTTAGTGTACACTTAGTTCTGTCTGTTTCTATTGGTACCGTTTGTTTCTGTTGGGTGGCAACACCCGTCTATTTCTGCGCGGTACCGTCTGTTCGGGTGGTAAAGGCCCATTTACTAGTGTACACCTAATTCTACATTCTGTTTCCGTAGGGATTAATCTGACTGTTTCTGTTCGGGTGGTAAAGGCCCATTATTAATATTCTGTTTCTGTCTGTTTCTGTTCGGGTGGTAAAGACCCATTATCAGCATTCTACTTCTGTCTGTTTCTGTTGGGGTGGTAAAGGCCCATTATTAGCACTCTCTTATGTGGAAATTATTCTGTACCCGTTTCTGTTTCAGTTTAGACATTAGGGTGGCACCTAATTCTGTTATACTAGTATTAGTGCAGAGAAGTGTAAAACAATAGCTTATATCATTCTGTTCTTCTGTTATATTTACTACATCTGTTACAGTTATCTCTCATCCAGTTTATTTTCATGTCATGTTATTATTATCTGTTCATAACTGAAAATCACTGGACTTGCCAGACTTTTGTCTGACCCTTGTTGTTTCGCCTCCTTTCTTCCGTCCCCCCCCCCCAGGTTTTGTAGAGGGGAATACTCTAGCTTGATCCAGATTTCTTCCGCTTGAAGTGCTCAAAGTATGGCTTGTTTTCTTCTGTGAGGATTATGATTTTAAACTATGCATTCTTAAGGCTTTTGTACAAGACTGATATTTTTTACTTGAATTCTGATGTTGTGATTAGAAAGGATGTGACCAAGCTTATTTCGGTTTCTGTTGTAATAAAGTTATAAATTTTTCAAGTACTGTTTTATCTGTCTTGTGAGTTTCTGTTCTGTTTACTAAAATGCTCCACCAAAGTTAAGGCATTCCCTTTGTGAGTGACCTTAACGAAGGTGGTGTGTTACATAAATAATTATTTCAAATTATAAAAGGAATTGAAAATGGCGCGGTAGTTCGAAAATTCGATTTCGAATTTCAAATGAATATACAGAATTCATTATAAGTCGGAATTGAACGAAACAAGAAATATTTGAATCTGTTTGACGATATATTTCTAATGGATGTAAGAAACTGAGATTTCACATTAGAAGTTGAAAGATATGTCCAGTTTAAAATTCAAAAAAGTCGCTGTGGAATTTATATATATTTTAATATATATAAAGGCCTTGAAAAGAGCCATTTTGCAAACGACCTCAGAATTCGACGAAACCACTTTTGTTGGATCTATGATGTCAAGTTATTGCTAGATTTCAAAATTCGTAGTTTTTTGAATCAATATGTGAGCGTGGCGAAGGAAAACGCGTTTGACCAGTTTTAGTTGATTTTAACCGACTGGAAAATGGCCATTTTTCAAACGTTCTCTGAATTCGACGAAACTAGTTTTGTTAGGACCGTATCGTCAATACGAAGCTAGAAAATATTTTTTGGGAATTCTTAGAGTTCATATGTGGGCCCGGTAAGTTGAAATGTGCATTCAAATTCAATATATAGATTTATATTTTGATTTTGATGAAAACTAATCGAAACAGTCAAATCAGCCAATGATACATATCCCATTGTGTTTGGAATGGGGGTAATTAGCTTGTGGCGTCAGTCGTTGGAGTTTGTTTGGAGATAGGAGTGTTAAACTTCATAGAAATGCAACATTTGAATAAAATATTAATAAATATATATACTTAAAAAGGGGAACTCTTATCCTTTATACACGAGCAGCCGCCAGTCCATTTCGAGGGTTGAAAACGCATAAAAAGAATTCTCCAATCTCTCTCAACATATTTCAAATTAGTTTATGAATCAAAACAGAAATTATAAAGCTTTTCGTGCTCTTTCAATCAGTATGGCTTTGATCGATCCTTGTGTGGCGTTTCATGAGATATTGGAGCTCAAAGTTGGTTCGTTCGTGGGGGTTGTGGGCGCCGTACGGAGGCGCGAGCTGCACGGCGTTCAAGGTGGAAGGAGAGGAGGTAGATACCGACGTTAGGGTCCTCGCTGATGGTATTTCGGTCGCCTATAGCTCGTGCGATGGGGGGGTTTAGAAATGGAGCGGTTTTGGGTTTGAAGAGAAACGACAGGGGGAGAAGAAGATGAGAGCAGCGGCCCCTTCTTTGATTATCCATAGTAATTAATGTAATGAAGTTAATTAAGGAAATTAATTATAAATTTAATTTTATTATCTTTAGATTGTTGTATCTTATTCAAATCGAAACAGAATTTGACGAGGTTGGAACTATTGGAACTGAAAAATCGAGCTCTACACCGTGAAACAGACCGGAACAAATTTCAGAAGCAGTCAGGATTTTTTGATTGAATTAAATGCAGAGTTTAATTCAATTAAAAACAATCGTTATCAACGATTTCAAAACCGACCAATGTGAGAATTCTCTCACTTTAAATTTTCTGTTTAGTTATTTATTTCATAACTGCATATATGAACTGTTCCCCGTCGTCCACAGACCATGGACGACTTGTTTGTCTGGTTGTATTGTGTGTGAAAATTGATGTGAAATGAATTATATATATTTGGAGTGTATAAAATATATAAATACGATGTGGAATATATATTGAAAGTGAAAATATCGTATATATTGAAAGTGAAAATATCGTATATATTGAAAGTGAAAATATCATATATATTGAAAGTGAAAATATCGTATATATTGAAAAGTGAAAATATATATATATATATATGAAATGAAAACGACGTATATGAAATATTCGAATTGAATTAAATAGAAAATGAATTCGAATTGAACTGAATATAAAATTAAATCGAATTGAACTGAATAGAAAATGAATTCGAATTGAACTGAATAGAAAATGAATTCGAATAGAACTGAATAGAAAATGAATTCGAATTGAACTGAATAGAAAATGAATTTGAATTGAATTGAATAGAAAATGAATTCAATTGAATTGAATTTGAAATTTGAATTGAATTGAAATGAATTTAAAACGAATTTATAAGGAAAAATTCAATTTGGATTTGAATTTGAATATGAAGTTGAAATCGTTTTGAAAACGAATTTAAAACGATTTATAAAATACGTTTTAAAAGGAAATCGACGAAATATATATTATATATATTATATATATAATATAATGGCCTGAATAGAACGCGCCGCGCTATGGTAGTTCGCGAATTTCGACCATTGACTTCGAACGGACATTACGGGAGATCCGACCGTCGGATTGTCCTGAAACTGGAACCGTTGGGTTCGTATCGAAAAGAGCTTTCCAATGAATATTAGAGATTTGAAATCTAACGGTTGGATTTGGAAATATGTCCAAATCAAATTTGGAAAAGGTCGCTGTAAGTGCAGTTCGATGGCCATTGATGGAAATCGACTGTATGGGCCTTGATAAAATTATTAAAAATATCAATAATTTGTGTAAAATCATAAGAAATGATTTGGGAAGAATTGGTATGAAAAATCCCATATTTGAAAAGATAAAAATAGATTTTTATCGAAATGAATTAGTTTTGAACTAGAATTATAATTCTATTTATTTTTAAAATAAATAAAGTGGATTTGAAATGGTTTTGAAAATAACCAGAATTTCCAATAATAAATTGGATTGGATTTGAATTGAAATTATCTTTGGATATTTTCGATATTGGGTTCCGTGATTATACAGATATTGTCATGGGAATTTGGAAGATATCGATATCGTTATTCTTGATATGATATCTGTTTGTTTCAGGATTTGATGTTGAATATAAGTCAATACTATCTCTATTCAAAACCTTATATTTAATGTCAAATTTGATTGATTGATTGTTTGGATTGTGCTCGATCAGTTTATGAGCAAAATACGCTTATACATTTAGCATTTGGTTGGGTAAAAATATCTGTGTGCTAACACCTTGTGAAACACTTCACGATTTGACGATAAGGTGCTTAGCGATATTGTGTTCATTAAAAATTTAATGAATGATTGTGAAATGATATTTTTCTTAAGTGAAAAGAAATGTATTCCCGATTTTGGATAGGGAATGTTTTATAAAAATGTTTTATAAAATAGAAAGGATTTCGAGGCCCAAAACCCGATGATTTCTAAAATGATTTAGAAATGTATTATATGTTACATTGTGGTTCATCGCATATTCGATTAGTTGCTATTGATGATGTATCTGTTTGGTGGCGGAGAATTTATTCTCTTGCTTAACACCCTTCTTTGAGACGTATGAGCACAAAGGTTATGTGATTAGTAGTGACTGATCATATGTGTGAATTACTGATGTGAAGTACTATATTTTGAAAGTACTTGTGATTATTATGTTGTGAAATGATTTTCCCTACTTCGGGTTATGAAATGATTTAGTATGTGGCTAAAGAGTCGGGTGACCCTGAGACTAAAAGTATGGGTGGGAGGTCGGTGTAGCCTGCTCCTTTGTGGAGTAGGTGCATCGTCGGTGTAGCCTGCTCCTATGTGGGGTAGGTGCACATTTATATATCGATTTGCGGGGTGCGTACCCTTTGCCTTGTCAATGTGGAGCACGATATTTAGTTGCATACTTGTTTGTATGCATAGTTATGTTTTGGAATTCACATTTCCAAACGATTTGATTTGAGATCCCGAAGTGAAATCTACTTTGATATAGAAAGTTAGAAAGGTATTTCAAATGATTTGAAATAAGAAATCGGGAATATAATCCAAAGGAATAATTTCAGTAAATTGGATTGGATTTGGAAAATCCAAGTGTAGTGATTAATCTAAGTGGGTAGATTGGGATATTGCATGTTAATTGATGCATAGTAGATCAATATATCTATATTGATTATTGTTTATACACTGGCATTCATGGGGGTAAACCCGTTCCGCGTTAGCGGCGTGGCCTCGTGATATGCCGTATTATTAAATAAGTTAATTATAACTGTTTAGAGTTTCTCACACCAGTCCCATGACTGACCTGGAGTTTATTGTTTTAACCTAAACTCTGGGTGCCCTTATTTTGACACGGGTAGATAGTAGTTTCGGTTTTGCAGAATTATATTCACAGGATCCTGGTTTACAGCAGGAATGATATCCAGAAAGCTTTGTATCCGTATATCTCTTCTAGTTGTGTGTTGTATTATTTTCCGCTGCTATGTAATTTATTGTAATCTCTGATATTTATCGAATGTGTAATATTCATTTATACTCTGTATATTCTTGTATTCTGATGGAATTATTGTAATATACAATGAAATGTTCTTCCGTCTGCGTTCTTCTGTGGTTGTCCTCGACTCAATCCGTGATTTCCCATAAGGGGGATTTCGGGTCGTTTCATCGTGGTATCAGAGCTTTAGTTTACAAAGCTCAGAGAACAAGACACATTAGAACCATACGAAAGAATTCATCAGATATTGGATTAGTAATATCCAATGGGAATTAAGTAGTATCCTAGAACGAGTGTGAAGAGTATATTTTTGAAAGTGAAAACAAATTTTGTTTTGAAATTTAAATCAATTATTCGTATTTGATTATTTATTTATATTGATTTGGACTATCAGGTATATAGAGATTTTAATATACGTCTGATCCATGTGTACGGGAAGCCTCTAATATACTGGATGGATATAGAGTCACACTCTAGTCGCCCGGGGATAATTCTGATGATGCGGCCGCATCATCAGTATTTATATTCGAGTGCCGAAAGCGTGATATCTATATATTTCCATTAGGCTGGTGTGAGAACCAAAATTAGATAGGGCTTATTGTTGTGATTTGGCATCAAAAATGTGATTTTTGACTATTTATCAAAATTATGAATTTAAAATGACAATCAACAAATTGATTGCTGGCTGTGTTGTTTGATTATTGTTTGAATTAATTAAATTTTTAACCATTTATCCAAATTGAACAAAAAGTGAATTGTATTGAAATTGGTTGCAAATGCACGCATATATATGTACTTACATTGAACAGGTCATTGCAAGGAGGCTAGAGAAGAGAATAAAATTGTTTGCCCGACAAATAGGTACATGTTTATCATAATTTACTGTTTTGTTTGGGTGATGATGATTTTATGAGCCGATTGGCTAGCCGCTTGGCGTTTTCTTTTTCTTTTTGAGATCAAAGGGCCTGTATGGAAAATTCGGGATTTTCCCGGTGCTCCCCGTACAGGGGACGTTATGGCGATTTTTTTTGAAAATTTAGGGTGTTAGCCAAATTTTTGAAAAATTTGAAAAATTCTCAGAAACTGAAAAGTTGGAGAATGGAAGCCAGATTGAAAGTAGTGTTGATTAATCAAACCACTTTCGACTTTGTTCCTTTTCGGGGAAGAAAAGTTTTAAGTGGGGGAGATTGTAACAACCCGGAAAATCTGAACCAGTTTGAAATTTTTATTTTGGCAATTTTAATGAATATTGGGTATTTAAAATGAATTATTTTAAATAATAGCGACGAAAAAATTATTTTGAATATAATTCAAACATATATATTTGTATAGATCGTCGTTAGAATATAAATAATTATTTTAAATTATAAAAGGAATTGAAAATGGCGCGGTAGTTCGTAAATTCGATTTCGAATTTCAAATGAATATACATAATTCATTATAAGTCGGAATTGAACGAATCAAGAAATATTTGAATCTGTTTGACAATATCTTTCTAACGGATGTAAGAAACTGAGATTTCATATTAGAAGTTGAAAGATATGTTCAGTTTAAAATTCAGAAAAGTCGCTGTGGAATTTATATATATTTTAATATATATAAAGGCCATGAAAATAGCCATTTTGCAAACGACCTCAGAATTCGACGAAACCACTTTTGTTGGATCCATGATGTCAAGTTATTGCTAGATTTCAAAATTCGTAATTTTTGGAATCAATATGTGAGCGTGGCGAAGGAAAACGCGTTTGACTAGTTTTAGTTGATTTTAATCAACTGGAAAAAGGCCATTTTTCAAACGGTCTCTGAATTCGACGAAACTAGTTTTGTTAGGACCGTATTGTCAATACGAAGCTAGAAAATATTTTTTTGGAATTTTTAGAGTTCATATGTGGGCCCGGTAAATTGAAATGTGCGTTCAAATTCAATATATAGATTTATATTTTGATTTTGATGAAAACTAATCGAAACAGTCAAATCAGCCGACGATACATATCCCATTGTGTTTGGAATGGGGGTAATTAGCTCGGGGCGTCATTTATTGGAGTTCGTTTGGAGATAGGAGTGTTAAACTTCATAGAAATGCAACATTTGAATAAAATATTAATATATATATATATATATATATACATAAAAAGGGGAAAACCCTTATCCTTTTTACACGAGCAGTTGTCAGTCCATTTCGATGGCTGAAAACGCATAAAAAGAACTCGCCAATCTCTTTCAACATATTTCAAATTAGATTATGAATCAAAAAAGAAATTATAAAGCTTTTCGTGCTCTTTCAATCAGTATGGCGTTGATCGATCCTTGTGTCACGTTTCATGAGATATTGGAGCTCAAAGTTGGTTCGTTCGTGGGGGTTGTGGGCGTCGTACGGAGGCGCGAGCTGCACGGCGTTCAAGGTGGAAGGAGAGGAGGTAGAGACCGACGTTGGGGTGCTCTCTGATGGTATTTCGGTCGCCTATAGCTCGTGCGATGGGGGGGGTTTAGAAATGGAGCGGTTTTGGGTTTGAAGAGAAACAACAGGGGGAGAAGAAGATGAGAGCAGCGGCCCCTTCTTTGATTATCCAGAGTAATTAATTTAATGAAGTTAATTAAGGAAATTAATTATAAATTTAATTGTATTATCTTTAGATTGTTGTATCTTATTCAAATCGAAACAGAATTTGATGAGGTTGGAACTGAACAATCGAGCTCTACACCGTGAAACAGACCGGAACAATTTCAGAAGCAGTCAGGATTTTTTGATTGAATTAAATGCAGAGTTTAATTCAATTAAAAATAATCGTTATCAACGATTTCAAAACCGACCAATGTGAGAATTCTCTCACTTTAAATTTTCTGTTCAGTTATTTATTTCATAACTGCATATATGAACTGTTCCCCGTCGTCCACAGACCATGGACGACTTGTTTGTTTGGTTGTATTCTATATGAAAATTGATGTGAAATGAATTATATATATTAGGAGTGTATAATATATATATATGATGTGGAATATATATTGAAATTGAAAATATCGTACATATTGAAAGTGAAAATATCGTATACATTAAAAGCGAAAATATCGTATATATTGAAAAGTGAATATATATATATATATATATGAAATGAAAACGACGTATATGAAATATTCAAATTGAATTAAATAGAAAATGAATTCGAATTGAATTGAATAGAAAATGAATTCGAATTGAACTGAATAGAAAATGAATTCGAATTGAACTGAATAGAAAATGAATTCGAATTGAACTGAATCTAAAATGAATTTGAATTGAATTGAATAGAAAATGAATTCGAATTGAACCGAATAGAAAATGAATTCGAATTGAACTGAATAAAAAATGAATTTGAATTGAATTGAATAGAAAATGAATTCGAATTGAATTCGAATTGAATTGAATTTGAAATTTGAATTGAAATGAATTTAAAACGAATTTATAAGGAAAAATTCAATTTGGGTTAGAATTTGAATATGAAGTTGAAATCGTTTTGAAAATGAATTTAAAACTATTTATAAAATACGTTTTAAAAGGAAATCGACGAAATATATATTATATATATTATATGTATAATATAATGGACTGAATAGAACGCGCCGCGCTGCGGCAGTTCGCGAATTTTGACCATTGACTTCGAACGGACATTACGGGAGATCCGACCTTCGGATTCTCCTGAAACTAGAACCATTGGGTTCGTATCGAAAAGATCTTTCAAACAAATATTAGAGATTTGAAATCTAACGGTTGGATTTGGAATTATGTCCAAATCAAATTTGGAAAAGGTCGCTGTAAGTGCAGTTCGATGGCGGTTGATGGAAATCGACTGTACGGGCCTTGATAAAATTATTAAAAATATCAATAATTTGTGTAGAATCATAAGATTTGGGAAGAATTGGGATGAAAAATCCCATATTTGAAAAGATAAAAATAGATTTTTATCGAAATGAATTAGTTTTGAACTAAAATTATAATTCTATTTATTTTTAAAATAAATAAAGTAGATTTGAAATGGTTTTGAAAATAACCAGAATTTCCAATAATAAATTGGATTGGATTTGAATTAAAATTATCTTTGGATATTTTCGATATTGGGTTACGTGATTATACAGATATTGTGATGGAAATTTGGAAGATATCGATATCGTTATTCCTGATATGATATCTGTTGGTTTCAGGATTTGATGTTGAATATAAGTCGATACTATCTCTATTCAAACCCTTATATTTAATGTCAAATTTGATTGATTGATTGTTTGGATTGTGCTCGACCAATTTATGAGCAAAATACGCTTTTACATTTAGCATTGGGTTGGGTAGAAATGTGAAAACTCGTAACTTCCCCGTAAAGGAAAGCGTGGATAGTTCGAGAACAAGCCACAACAAAGCGTAGTCGAAAGAACATTTCATTGTATATTACAATAATGCACCAGAATACAAGAATATACAGAGTATAAATGAATACTACACAGAAATATCAGAGATTTAAATTACATTTAAATACATCGCAGCGGAAAATAATACAATACACAACTAGAAGAGATATACGGATAAAAAGCTTTCCGGATATCATTCCAGCTGTAAACCAGGATCCTGTGAATATAAATCTGCAAAACCAAAACTACTAGCTGCCCGTGTCGAAAATAAGGGCACCCAGAGTTTAGGTTAAAACAAAAAACTCCAGGTCAGTCATGGGACTGGTGTGAGAACTAAAACAGTTATTTATCTTTATTTTCAAAGTAAGGTAAATCAAGGGACCACGCCGTATAACACGGAACGGGTTTCCTCCCAAGAACACCAGTGCATAAAACAACAGCGCAATGCTAAATAAAGAAAAATGAAGCTATTATAAGACCCAGGTCCCATCACACAATGCAACGCAAGCCGGAGGATAAAGGTTTTTACCTTATAATAGCCAAGAATGCTTGATACATTTAAAACAAATCATTTGATACTTTTATAAGTGCGTATTGTATAAAATATCTTCAAATCATAAGTATCAATTATAGACGGCATAAGCGCCCCATCCCACTATGTCGCCATACTAGGCTCTACGAATAAAACCGAAATACACGTATTGGAAAGTTGGATTTCCATCATGGTGGCTCCTGATTCGAATGATCGATTGCGTAGTGCAATTCCCCACGGCTTACGTCCCAGCAAGAGAAAACACCGTCTGCACATCCGCACATTTGGGACCAGAGTATCACCGCGGCTTACGTCCCAGCGAGAGAAAACACCACTTACTCTATATATCCCTGAGCACTAAGCTCATCTCGGTCGACCAAATCCATGACACCACTAAGGTGCCCACCCACTAAAAAGCATACTGATCAAACCATCAGTTTACCACCATACCGAGGTGTGAGGCTCGCGAATCAACGCTATACACAAAGCCATGCTATATTAAAGCCGCGGTTTGATCATCACCCACCAAACTTTGCTTTTCAACAAAAGTGTGGATCACTGCATCTCAGCATGCCACACTATCAATCCATATCGTACCACTGATTTCTGCCAATATATAACCTCTGAGCTTGTATGTCTCAGAGAAGGGCGTTAAGCAAGAGAATAAATTCCCCGCTGCCAAACAGATATATATTTAGCAGAGATCAACGATTACGATATAAAGGAATACAATGTCAGACACACCATCCATTTACAAGTCCGTTCTATGTCTGAACGAAACCAGAGGCACTTTCCTCGCATATTCGTCGATCTCCAAGTACGTCTGGATGACCACCAACTGATTCCCTCATCTTGGGTGTACATCCCAATCAAGATCATCAGTAATCACCCAAACGATGTGAAGACTTTCGGTCTTCAACCACCGTCATCATCTTCGACTTATCGTCGAATCGGTTATTCAGAGTGGGTATAAACCCGGCCTTTCCGAATAATCCGCGTATATTATAAACAAATGTTACATAAACACAACATACGCCTCATTCCGATTCATCAGTCACTAACCGTAAATTAGCAAGAGAACAATTCCCCAAATATTAACCCCGAAGGCCGAAACCAACATCAGATCAATACCCAGGAAACCATCCTTCTTAGCTAACCTACAGTTAGTTTCTAAATTTCACGTTCTTAGGGAAAGGTTCCCATTAATTTTATCAAAGATAAATTCTTTAAAATTTATTCTTTAATCTTCCTTTGGATATCATTCAAACCAAATTATGGTTTTCCAAACTAGTCGGGATTAGCGAACCACACCGAAGTAATTATTTATTTTATTTCCCAATCCCAACCTATTCATCCCATGAAGCAAAACTGGTAATACTCCGTATCTAATACCACGGTGTTATCGGTAAAATTAATTACCATTCCACGTCCAAATCTAATTAAAGATTTAACTATCGCTTTGGAGAAAAACTGGTGATACTCCATTCTCGATCTTTTCAATCTAATTAAAGATTCATTAAAACTCCACTTAGTTTTAATCTTTCACTGGGTTAAAGAATCAGTGTCATTTAAAACACGGTTCACTATAAACCCAAAATCACTTTACATTTCAATCAGACCCTAACCATAAATTAGCAAGTAAGCAATTCCCTAAGTATTAACCCCGAAGGCCGAAACCAACATCAGATCAATACCTCAGAAACCATTCAAATTAACTAATATCCAGTTAGTTTCTGTTTTTCTTAACTTCTTTGGATCTAAGAACAGTATTATTGAAAATACCGTTCACGACAACCCAATATCACATTCTATTAATTATCGGGTTAAAGAACAGGTGTTATTTAAAACACTGTTCACGATAAACCCAAAAATTAATATCAATTCAATTCCAATCAAATACTATTTAATTGGTACACTTCATTAAATCTAAATAAAAAGATGTAATCTTTTCTCAACTGGGTTCAAGAACAGTGTTAATGAAGACACCATTCACGACAAACCCAAATCACATTTGATATTAAATACAAGGCTCTGAATAGAAAATATATCGGCCTATATTCAATATCAAATTTTACGACCAACAAATATCGTATTGGAAATAACGATATAAATATATCTTTCAAATTTCCCATAACAATACTTGTATAATCACAAAATCCCACATCGAAATATTCCGAAGACAATTTCGATTCAAATCCACATCCAATCAATATATTGGAAATCCTGGTTATTTTCAAAACCATTTCAAATACACTTTATTTATTTAATAAATAAATAAATTATTATTCTAGTTCAAAACTAGTTCATTTCGATAAAAATCTATTTTTATCTTTTCAAATATGGAGTTTTTCATCCCAATTTTTCCTAGATCATTTCTTATGATTTTACACAAATTATTGATATTTTTAATAATTTTATCAAGGCCTGTACAGTCGATTTCCATCAACGGCCATCGAACTGCACTTACAGCGACCTTTTTCAAATTTGATTTGGACGTATCTCCAAATCCAACCGTTTGAAAGCACTTTTCGATACGAACCCAACGGTTCCGGTTTTAGGAGAATCCGACGGTCGGATCTCCCGTAATGTCCGTTTGAAATAGATGGTCGAAATTCACGAACTGCCGTGGCGCGGCGCGTTCTATTCAGGCCATTATATATATAATATATATATATATTATATATATTTCGTCGATTTCCTTTTTAAAACGAATTTTATAAATCATTTCAAATTTGTTTCAAAAACAATTTCAACCTTTATTTCAAATTCAAATCAAAATTGAATTTTTTTCTTATAAATTCTTTTTACATTCACTTCTATTTGATTTTAATTCAAATCGATTTCAATTCTATTTCAATTCGTTTTCAATTGAATTCAATTCAATTCAGATTTGCTTTCTATTCAATTCAATTCGAATTCATTTTCTATTCAATTCAATTCGAATTCATTTTCTATTCAATTCTATTCGAATTCATTTTCTATTCAATTCAATTCAAATTCATTTTCTATTCAATTCAATTCAATTCAAATTCATTTTCTATTCAATTCAATTCAAATTCGTTTTCTGTTCAATTCTATTCGAATTCGTTTTCTCTTCAATTCAATTCAAATTCATTTTCTATTCAATTCTGTTCGAATTCATTTTCTGTTCAATTCTATTCGAATTCGTTTGAATTTCAATTCTTTTCAAAATATTAGATTTTGAAATCACTTTCGATATTCATTATAAAATGAATAAAATCGATATTCATTATAAAATGAATAAAATCGATATAAATATCGTTCACGTCAAAATGGCGTCAATCTAATCAACATGGCTTCCTATTTTTCTTTTTTCAAATATTCTATTTCAAATATTTCTATTTCAAATATTTCTATTCAAATATTTCTTTTTCAAATATTTCTATTTCAAATATTTCTTTTTCAAATATTTCTATTTCAAATATTTCTTTTTCAAATATTTCTATTCAGGTATTTCTATTTCAAATATTGAATGAAGTCTAATCAATTACCATATAATGTTAATTATATGGATTTTATACAACACATGTATACAATAACAACGATGAATAATCAACCATCATCCAAAGTGCAATCTACATTGTATAAGCATCAAATATGAATATTCAACGCTTATAACAGTCTGTCAATCAAACGATCGACATACTACTAATTATTGGGATTAGTGTATGTCATATATCATCCCAATACCCGTGTGGGGTTTCAAACAATCAAACACAGATTTTATTTGTGCAGTTGGGCGATGTGTAAAATTTATCGTCCCAATCAATATCAGTCAAATGTGTGTATATAAACAAATCGTCCGATTTGTTTATTTTTTTATTTCATTTCAGGTAAATGTTAAAAATTCTATTTTTAACTATAAAAATATTTTCCACTATAAAATATTTTATTTCAACTATATAAATGTTTTATTTCATTTCACATCACATCACACAATCAACTACACATCAAAATCAAACAAACAAGCATACAAGCCGTCAATGGTCTGTGGACGACGGGTGTCGGGTGCTACTAAACACCGTCTGCATCCTAGTATATATTTTAACTAGAAAACAAAATTAAAAGGTGAGAAGTTCTCACTGAATTGCTAATCCAATCCCATATCTCTTCTTATGTAGAAATCTTCGCCGTTCTCGCCCTTTTGTCAATTTTCACTGCCCGTATTCTCTACATATATAAAAATCATATTTTTACTTTGCTATTCAATATATAAAAATCAAATTTTTTACTTTGCTATTCAATATATAAAAATCGAATTTTTACTTTGCTATTCAATATATAAAAATCGAATTTTTACTTTGCTATTCAATATATAAAAATCGAATTTTTACTTTGCTATTCAATATATAAAAATCGAATTTTTACTTTGCTATTCAATATATAAAAATCGAATTTTTACTTTGCTATTCAATATATAAAAATAGAATTTTTACTTTGCTATTCAATATATAAAAATCGAATTTTTACTTTGCTATTCAATATATAAAAAACGAATTTTATTTTGCTATATGGATAAATTTCTATTTTTAAAACAAAGAGATTTCTATTTTTAAAACACACTGCACATTCTATTTTTATATTCAAAATACAATATTTGTATTTTCAAAATCAAGGTATATTTATATTTTCAAAATCATGCTATTTTGACATTTTCAAAAATCAGTACTATTCAAAATTTTAACAATGTAATTACTGCTTTTACAATTAAATTAAACAAAACAACAACAGAAGAAAAACTCACTGTTAATTGTTCTGTTCAGTTTCAAAGGGAGTCGCCATCTAGGTTTTGACTGCACCGCCACCACGCTCAGCCGGACCCACCTCTGACCTGCCGCCGTCGAAGCCCGCCGTGCCATGCTCCAGCGCCGCCACTGGCGCCCAACTCGCCGCCCTCGTCTGGCCGGAAAATGCGATCAAACGGTCCATGTTTTGGCTCAAATTTCAAGCAAAACACAGTGATAATTCCTCCAACAGGTGCGGACTTGAAGATGGAAGGAAGCACTACAAAATACCCTAAAGGATTGAGCGATTTTATTTTGGGGATTGGAAGGAATCGAAGCTCAAAAATTTGAGCTTCATCCGCAGTTGAACGAGGGATGGAGGCCGATTTTCTATTTGACCATTTGTTTGACTTCTTTAGGGTTTGACCGTATGTTAGAGTATATAAACTAGTATATTTTATTTTATTTTATTTTATTATTTCAAAAATTCATGTTTACCGATACGGACACCAAATCAAACTCGACGACTGACGCCCCTATCTAATTTTCCCCATTCCAAACGCAATGGGATATGTTTCGTACCCCAATTCGGCTGTTACGATTAGTTTCCGCTCAAATTAAAATATAAACCTTTATATATTGAATTTGAACACGTGTTCCAATTTACCGGGGCCACATACGGTCTCTAAAAATTCCAAAAAAATATTTTCTAGCTTCGTATTGACGATACGGTCCTAACAAAACTAGTTTCGTCAAATTCTGAGATCGTTTGAAAAATGGCCATTTTCCAGTCGATTAAAATCAACTAGAACTGGTCAAACACGTTTTCTTTTGCCACGCTCACACATTGATTTGAAAATTTATGAAATTTGAAACCTAGCAATAATTTGACCTCGCGGATCCAACAAAAGTGGTTTCGTCGAAATCCGAGGTCGTTTGCAAAATGGCTATATTTAAGGGCCTGAATTCCATAGTGACTATTCAGAATTTTCAACTGGACATATCTTTTGATCCCCGCTATGAAATTTCAAATTTTCGGGTTCTTTGGAAAGATAGTCACAATTAGATTCTATTATTTTTGGTTTCACTAAAATCCGGTTTATTTTGCACCCGGTACATTCAATTGAAGTTTGAAATCGAATTATCGAACTACCACGCCATTTTCAATTCCTTTTATAATTTAAAATAAATATTTATATTCTAACGACGATCTATATAAATATATATGTTAGAATTATATTCGAAATAAATTTTTCGTCGATATTATTTAAAATAATCTATTTTAAATGTTCAAAATTTGCTAAAATTGCCAAAATAAAAATTTTAAACTGGCCCAAATTTTCGGGTTGTTACAAGAAATGTCTGTGTGCTAACACCTTGTGAAAAACTTCACAATTTGACGATAAGGTGCTTAGCGATGTTGTGTTCATTTCAAATTTAATGAATGATTGTGAAATGATATTTTTCTTAAGTGAAAAGAAATGTATTCCCGATTTTAGATAGGGAATGTTTTATAAAAATGTTTTATAAAACAGAAAGGATTTCGTGGCCCAAAACCCGATGATTTCTAAAATGATTTAGAAATGTTGTAACGACCCGGAAAATCTGAACCAATTTAAAATTTTTAAATTGGCTAAAATAATGGATTTTAAATATTTAAAATAAATATTTTAAATAATAACGATGAAAAGTGAGTTTGAATCGACGTTTGAAAACGAATATAATTAATTCTAATTATAAACAAGGCCTGAAATGGCGCGGTAGTTTCAAAATTTGAATCCAAACTTTGACTGATTGTACCGGGTGCAAAACAAAACGGATTTGAGCGAAACCAAAACTATTTAAATCTGTTAGTGAATACCTTTCTAACGAATGTAAAAAATCGAAGTTTCATAGCAGAAAGCAAAAGTTATGGCCAAATGAATTTTCAGAAAGGTCGCTATAGATATTATATAGCCCGTGAAAATGGCCATTTTGCATACGACCTCGGAATTCGACGAAACCACTTTTGTTGGATCCGAGATGTGAAGTTATTGCTAGGTTTCAGATTTCATAATTTTTGAAGCTAGTATGTGAGTGTGGCAAAGGAAAACGTGTTTTGGTCAATTATAGTTAAATTAGATCGACCAGAAATGTGCCTTTTTGCAAACGGTCTCAAAATTCGACGAAACTAGTTTTGTTGGGACCGTATCGTCAAAACATAGCTAGATTTATTTTTCGGGAATTTTTAGAATCAGTTTGTGGCCCTGGCAAATTGAAATGTACGTTCAAATTTAATATTGAATGTTTTATATTTTAATTTGAAGAAAAACTAACTGAAACATTCGAATGGGCCTTCGAAACATATCCCATTGTGTTCGGAATAGGGGTAAAACGCTAGGAACGACAGTCGTTGGGTTTAAAAAGGAGTTCATTTGTGAAAACCCAAATTTTTTGAAATATATATACACCGGCCAATCATATTTTTTATAAAAAAAAGAAAAACCTTTTTCTCTCTCCCCGATTCGACGACGCCGGCTCTTCAAACTTTCCCCTCCTCTTTTCGGCGAAAGCACGCCTCGATAGACCTCCCTCCAGTTGAACTTTTTAAAGTACTCTCCCCCATCTTCCCATCCATACCTGGTTTGTCCTCCTCCGTGCCCTGTAGAGCGAGATCGAGCGCCTCAAAGGTGGCAACTTCATTTCGCCGCCGCCCGTTCATCTAGCCGTCGAACTGGCAACCAGTGGTGGCACTGGAAAGCCCTCTCCAAGCTCGAGATCATGGCACAGGCCGATCGTCATATAGTTGCACGGATTGAACGAAAATCGAAAACCTAGTTTCGAACCAAATTGTGAAGGTACGGCTTTGTTTAATTTCAACTGTTTTAACAGTTTAAAACCATTGCAAACTTTGAAAAATCATATCTTTTTCTTGTGTTGACAAAATTCAGTGAGACAAGAGACAGTGGACTCGTGTGGACGTCTTCTACATTCTAGAAGAGACCGCATATTTTTCTAAGCCTCTGCTATTTTTGGTGGAGTGGAACCGAATGTGAGATTTCAAATTTATAAACGATATGGAAAACGACGATGTATAAATTATATAGTCGATGTATGAGTTATATAAGCGTTGTACAACTCTTGTATAAGCGTTGTATAAGTTGTACGTTCGATGTATAAGTTGTATATGCGTTGTAAAAATTATATATGTGTTGAAATAGAAATGAAATGCTATATATATATATATGCCCCTCATCCACAAACCATGGACGATATTTATTGGTTGTGATTGGTGTGAAAATTGATTGATAGCGAATGGTTGATTGGAATTGTTTATGGTTGATATTAATTGATTGTGGTTGAAAAATACCCATTTGTGGTTGAGAAATATTTGGTTGAAACCACATAGGATTAGTTGTGGAAATGAAATAAATATACATGCCGCCTGCGTGCGAACTAGTTGCATGATTCCCGTTGTCAAAAGCTGCGAGGCTTTAAGGTAGAGTGAGGAGCCGTACTAGGGACGGTCCCGGTTTTAACTACCCTGCCGTTATGCTATCGAAATTTTGAATAATATTCAAGTGTTAGAATTATTTCCATTTGTTGAAACTATATTTATTCGTTGAATAGAAAACCTTCATGTGTTGAATTGAAATTCATTCGATGAATAGAATTCATGTGTTGAATGGTATTCGTGTTTTAAATATAAAAATCACATTTTTATCTATATATATATAAACTATAGAAAACTTTCATGTGTTGAATCGATATTCATTCGTTGGATTGAAATTCTTGTGTTGAATGGTATTCGTGTTTTGAATATAAAAATCACATTTTTATCTATATATATGAACTATAGAAAACCTTCATGTGTTGAATCGATATTCATTCATTGGATTGAAATTCATGTGTTGAATGGTATTCATATTTTGAAAGAAATTGTTTGATAATAAAAATCTTATTTTTATCATCAATTTGAACTATATAAAATAATCTTGTTTTGAAATAAATTGTTTTATAATAAAAACCCTATTTTTACCACATATATTAGCTATATAAAATATTCGAGTTTTGAAATAAATTGTTTTACATTAAAAATCACCTTTTTATTACGTACATGAATTGATAAAAATAGTGAAGTGTTGAAATAGAAGACAGTTAGATAAAAATATAATTTTTATCAAATGTATGAAAAAAATATAATTTGAAATCGAAGAATCGATATATATATAAATAGAATTGAAACATATCGAATAATGAAGCTGCAGTTCGTATTTTGAAACCGTGATTTCAAATGATTATACCGGGAGATCCGACCATCGGATTTTCCCGAAAACGCAACCATTGGGTTTGCTTTGGAAATATCTTCCCAACGGCACCAACTTTGTAAAGATCCAACGGTTGGATTGTTTGGAATGTTTAATTCAAATCTGAAGAAAAATAGCGCCAGAATCGATTATATATATATATAATTATATTAAATCGAATAACGACGCTGCAGTTCGTATTTTGAAATCGAAATGTCAAACGATTATACCAGGAGATCCGACCGTCGGATTTTCCCGAAACTGGAACCGTTGGATTCGTTTTGAAAAGATCTTTCTAATGATGTAAATTTTGGGAAGATCCAACGGTTAGATTTTCAGATATGTGTAAATCAAATCTGAAGAAAAACAGCGCCACGACCACGTTATGGCCCGAAGCGTCGTTTTGAATAAATTGGCTATTTTAAAATAACTAAAAATAGTGATAAATCGTTATAAAATATTATAAATGATATGGATGTGAAATTTAGAAACTAACTGAAGGTTGGCTAAGTCGAATTGTTTCTTGGGTATTGATCTGATGTTGGTTTCGGCCTTCGGGGTTAATATTTGGGAAATCGTTCTCTTACTGATTTACGGCTAGCGACTAATGAATTGAAATGATGCGTATGTGTATTTGTGTTGCACTTGTTTACCATATACGCGAGTTGCTCAGAAAGACCAGGTTTACCCCATTTTGAATAACTTAATCGACGATAAGAAATCGAAGATGAAGACGGTGGTCGAAGACCGGAGATTTCACCTCGTTTTGATGGTAACCGAGGTCCTGATTGGGAGGCATCCCGAAATATGGATAATGAGTGGTGATCGTCCAGACGTACGTGGTGATCGATGGGTTTACGAGGTATATAGTGCCTCCTGTTTTGTTCAGACCTAGAACGGACTTGCAAATGGACAGTGTGTCTGACATTGGAATTTATTCTGTGGGATTGATAGCCATCAGTTGCACGGTGTGAATTGCCTGTGTGGCATGCTAAGATGTAGTTATCAGGGCTTCTGTTGAAAAGCGAAGTCTTGTGGTGATGATCAAAGCACCGCCTGTGCGGCGTAGCTTTGTATATAACGTGAAATCGCGAGCCTCACACCTCGGTATGAACCAGAAACGGGAGAGGACCTCTGGGGGAACGTGCGTTTTCTTTCTACCTAGAAGTAGAATCAGTGGTTTTACTCGCCCTGACGAGTTTGACTTATGTGGTTGTTACTGTTGCGAGGCGCCTCGGTTAGATCGGACGATCCGGGTCCGATGGAGTCATGCGTTGGCTTATTTACGCCCCAAAGGGCGGAGGGACGCATTGTTCAGGCATTATAATCCACTTCGTGTAGACCGTCCCTGACGATCCAAGGTACGGTTGCGGCTGTGCCTGAGGAGCGGGCTAGAGCGTCTCGAAGTCGGTAAGGACTATCTTTTGCCTTGGTTCATGACGGAAATCCAATTTCCAAATACGACATCGTGCGGTTTTTATTTTATATATATATGGCGACATGATATATGGTACCCATGTTGTCTATGATTGAGAGTTATGATTGAAATTGTTTTTGAAACATATAAACACTATTAATAATATCAAATGCTTTTGTTTTATTCGTATCAAGCATATTTTTGCCATTATAAGGTAAAACTCTATCCTCCGGTTTGCATTGCATTGTGTGATGGGAACTGAGTCTTATAATGGCTTCATTTTTATAAAAAGCATTGCGATGTTTAAAAGAATGATTTGCTTTTAAAGCACTGGCAATCCAATGGAGTAAACCCGTTCCACGAAAGTGGCGTGGTCCTGTGATTAGCCATATTATAAATGTGTTAAGTAGATTTCTCATACCGGTCCCATGACTGACTCGTAGTTTGTTTCACTTTCAAACTCGGGTGCCCCTTTTTCTACACGGGCAGCCTTATATTCAGGTTTTAGATGGCTCTTTCTGGATAGCTGGAGCTGAAAATGGATTCTATTATTTATCTCTTTTAAGCTGTTCAGCTCCTATTGTACATTATGTTTGTTTTCCGCTGTAGACATTTATGTATAGCTGAATTGTGTTTGTACTAAGTATGATCCGATATACTGTGTAACTCTGATGATTACGTTTATCCAGTATATTCTATTGTTCATTATCTGGTGTAATTATTTATTTCTGTTCTGCTATTATCTGTTTATGTGTTATATTCCAAGTATTACCCTTGCCACCATCAGTACGGGGTTTGGGGTCATCACAACGTGGTATCAGAGCTTTGGTTAAGCTTAGTTCTGGAATATAACATATTAATGAACTCGTCAGAAATAGAACCAGTAGTGTTCTAGGATGGGTAACTCATTACAGATAGGATCACTAATATCCTAGTATGAGTAAAGCAGAATGAAATACATCCCACTAGACACATTAACATTTGAAGTATATGTTTCTATGTTTTGAAATATCTTTTATGTGACCTGACACTTGATCTGCTGTTTGCAGAAGTACTTGAAAATGAGTGTTAGAAACAGAAGAAATGCAGAACCAGATCTAGAGGCTCTATTTAAGAGATATCGAAATCTGGGTGGTGCACAATTCTCGGGCAATGAATCTATTATTCAAACTCAAGCTTGGGTGAGCTCTGTAGAAAGAATATTTGAGCGCTTCCATCTGAGAGATGATCAGAAAAGGTTAGTGGCATCTTGGGCGCTCAAAGAAGAAGCTTTAATCTGGTGGGAAACAATCATTAAAGATAATCCAGAAGGTGATATCACCTGGGATAGATTCAAAGGGATTTTCCTAGGAAGATTTACTCCTCCTGAAGTGACGGAGCGATTATGTGATGAATTCTCTTATCTGATACAAGGAGATATGACCATTCCAGAATATCATAAGAGGTTCAGCGAACTTTCTCACTTTGCTCCTCATCTGATTCAAGATCCAAAGAGGAAGAATCTGAGATTTATTCATGGACTGCAAAGGAAATATTAGAATAGTGTGATGAGGAATGTGAAGCTTCCTTTTTCAGAAATGATTTATATGGCTTATCAGTATGAAGATCTCCTTAAGAAAGGTATGTTGCGCGATGAAGAGGAAGTCTGTTCTAGTAACAAAGAAGAGTCATGAACTGATATTCCTGAAGCCAGTACGAAGTCAGAGGTCAGTGAGAAGCCCAGTGCCAAGAGAAAAAGGGCTAAATCTGGGAACGAACCAATAACGACCGCCATGTACTCAAGCTGCAATAGAAATGGACATTTGGCGATAAGTTGCAAATCTTGGAACAAACGAAGAAAGAGTGGATCTAAACCCAAGAAGGATTTTCAAGGAAAGAAAAGGTGCAATCAATGCCATCAGTTTGGTCATGTAAATCAAGATTGCCGGCTGTTAAAAACGACCAAAGAAGCTCAGGTAAATGAATTGGCTGAAACTTCTGAGCCCTCAGCTAGTCAGGAAAGGCCGGATGTTTTAGAAGGCACGCTTACTGTCAAAGATATTCATGTTAAAGTATTGTTTGATACAGGCGAGTCATGAAGCTTCATTGCCAAGAATGCAGCTAAGAAGCTGGATTTGAATTTGAAAAAGCTCAGGGAACCAATGACTGTCCAGAATCCGGTTGGGGGTTCCATTGATCTCAGTTGGGTTTGTGGAGTGCCGGTTTCGTTTTCTCGTTATCGGTTTCCTACCATCGCGGTCGTCATGAATTTTAAAGAGTTTGATCTTATCTTGGGGTTAGACTAGTTGACCAAATATGAATCTGAAGTTAAATGCGCTGACAGAGTCGTAAAGGCGAAGATTAAATCAGGTGATTATATAACCATTCCCTGTGAAGGTCAGAATGGTAATAGAAGACTTCTGGGCAGCTCTCGATGTTTCTCCTGTTCAAATAGAAAATATCCCTGAAGTCACAAAGAATATTCCTGACCTCATCAAAGACATTCCTGTCGTCAAGAACTATGCGAATATGTTCGAAGAAGTTGTTCGCTTACCTCCACAGAGAGAAATTAATTTCAAAATTGCTTTAATTTCGAATGCAAGGCCAGTAGTTCACGCTATTCGAAGAATGTCCTTGAAAGAGAAAGAGGAATTAGACAATCAGACACGACAGCTAGTATGGAAGGGTCTAATCAGGCCTTGTTTCTCTGATTGGGGAGAAGCAGTGGTGTTTGTCCCAAAGTCAGATGGTACTCTACGACTATGTGTGGTTTATCGCAATTTGAACAAGCAGACAATAAAGAATAAATATACATTGTTGCGAATCGATGATTTATTGGATCGTCTGAATGGAGCACAAGTATTTTCAAGGATGGGCCTAGCTACAGGCTTCCATCAGCTTCGAATTGCCGAGAGTGTGTTCCAATGGCAGCATTTAGAGGTCCAGAATTATTCTACGAGTGGTTAGTAATGCCGTTCGGCTTATGTAACGCTCCAGCTTACTTCGTCGATTTGATGAATAGGGTGTTCAGAGGAGTTTTGAATAAATTTTTCTGGTTTTTATTGACAATATTCTAATCTTCTCTAAATCAAAGTCCGAACATGAAAAACATTTGGAACAGGTTCTGGAAATCCTCAGAAGGAATGTATTAAAAGCAAAGTTTTCCAAATGCATATTCTGGCAAGATGGTGTGAAATTTCTGGGCCACGTCGTATCAAAAGATGGAATTGTTGTGGATCCAAGTAAAATCACCGCTATTCAAAATTGGAAACAGCCCAGTACTCCTACGTAAGTCCGCAGTTTTCTCGGATTGGCTAGTTATTATCGGAAGTTCGTTAAAAACTTTTCGAAGATATCTGGTCACTTAACGAAGCTTACAAAGAAGCACTCAAAATTCAAATGGACTCCAGAAACTGAAGGGGCTTTTGAAGAGCTAAAGTTAAGATTAACAACAGCTCCAGTGTTAACCATCATCGATGGCAATCAGGATTTGAAAGTCTGGACAGATGCTTCTAGAGAGGGCCTTGGCGCAGTGTTAATGCAAAGAGGTCAAGTGATTGCTTATGCTAGCCTTCAGCTGAAGCCGCATGAGAAAAACTACGTAACTCATGATCTTGAGTTATTGGCTATAGTATTCGCCTTGAAAATCTGGAGACACTATCTTCTGGGTGAGAGATTTGAACTGTTTAAAATCACCGGTCGTTAAAGTATCTGTTCACCTAGAAGGACTTGAATCTGAGGCAGCAACGTTGGTTGGAGTTTCTTGCAGCAGATGACTTTGAGATTATATACACTCCAGGGAAAGCCAATGTCGTGGCCGATGTGTTAAGCCGAAAGAATGAAATGATCGCCAGTTTTATTATCAGGACTTCATTGATAGATAAAGAGTAACCCCCCACATCCGTTAGTGTCACTCACAAAGGGTTCTGTGGAGCATTTAAGGTAAAAAATGCAGATAAATTACAAGACAGACAAAAATTACAACAGCGGAAATTAAAACTTTGCTTTATTGATAAAATAGTTTGTACAACGATTTCTTTATAATATCAGAGTATCATCTGTCTTACAAAATAAAGAAGCATAAAACAACATTTATACTCCCCAATGTAGCAAGAGCTAGCCATAGCATCTGGAAAGAGAATCCAAGCAAAACTTCGACAAATCTTCAAGCTGGGAAAGAGTGACAGTCCAACTTAACCTGAGCTATACTATTCCCTCCTTTACTACCTGGGGGGGGAACGGAAGAAAAGAAGACGAAATAAAAATAGAGTCAGACATAGAGCCTGAGTAAGTTCAGTAACTTCTAGCATGTGAACATGGAAAAACAAATCGACATGAATTAACTGAATACAAGATAACACCATGATGATAGGGTCAGCAAGATTAGACAAGATATGCTAAGATAAGATTAACTGGATATGCTCTAATACTTTCGCCGCTTCGTTATTTCCTTGTTATACTGGTTTCTATATATCTGCACCACCTAACTAGTGTCCCAACTAGTAACGATAACGCGATCCCAATCCCTGTAGTTTCCGTTGCCTTCAGGCATACATTTATTATTTATTACCTAGATCTAATCTAGGGTTTTCTATCAAATGCTTTCTAGATTAAACTAGACTTTACACTATCTGTTGAACGCTTCTCGAATTCAGGGTTTATGCCACCTAGTCCAACTAGGGATTATGCTACCTGTCGAACGATGCCCCCAAGTCTAGGACACACTACCTAGAGTGGTATATGTTCCTATAATTCCCCACGCATGTATCACGAATCGTTATCGCTTGTCTAGATGCACATTCCTGTAATGTGCGGCCCGAGTCCTGTGGCAGGGCAAATCAAGAAACACAGAACTCGATCGGGAGCTTTCAGATATCTGCCGATGCAGATGCTAAGGTCTGCTTTTATTCCAGTGGCTATGGTCCCACACAACCCCTCACTCAACTAATGAAAGGCACACCTTGCAAAATGAGAACTATACGCAGGCCCCTCTATGCCCCACTGTCCTATGGCCATCCGCAACCATAACTAGATAGCAAGTATATGGTCTTTTGGAGTTCTCCGCCTTTCCGCTTCACGTATCTCGATTGACTCAAGATGGATGGTAGACGACGAGTTGCTATCACAGGGCTACCGGTTTCTCGCCGAATCACGCTGGTCCATCCTAGTCTTTAGGTTGCCATATTTTGCAACCAAGGCATACCCTTGGTTCTTCTACCGCAGACCTTAACCTCTGTGAGCCCAGGAGGATCATCTGCAGCCTCACAGAGGGATACCAAGAGTACCCTCACGTCCCCTCGAAGCCTCGGGCTTCGTAACCCAATTCGTTGGAGCCTTCTTTTTACTCAGACGGACATTCGCTCCTTCCCGTATTATACTAAGAATTACTACTTAGTTTTGCTAACTAAGGCTTACCACTTAGTTTCCAGAATCATTGTTTTCTTAACTAAGGTTTACTACTTAGTTCTCTTGCCCGTCAATTTGGATTGGTTAAGTGTCATTAGTCAATTCAAGCTAACTTAACCCTCTTCATTTATCCTATTAAACTTGTTATGTGTAATCATTAATTCACGTTGACTTAACCCTACCACAAACCAAGTTATATTGGTTAAGTATTTCTTATTACTTAACCCTACCCATTCACCCTGTATTGGTCAAGTGTTCCTTTTTAACTTAACCTTGCCCGTCTGTTTTAACTAACATGTTATTAATGGTTAAGTATTATCCCTTCATGTTTTAGACTTAACCCTATTCCTTTATCACAATCTGATGGTTAAGTGTTCAAGTTTACTTAACCCTACGGTCTAGCCCAGCTACCATATCAAATTGGCTAAGTGTGTTAAATTTTACTTAACCCCAACCTCTAGTCTGGTTAACATGTTAATTTGGCTAAGTGTATTAACTTTACTTAACCCCACTTTCTAGTCTAGTTAACATGTTAATTTGGCTAAGTGTTTTCTTAGTTACTTAACCCCTACAAATCCTGTCTTGTTACCATGTTAAGTTGGCTAAGTGTCTCTATGGACTTAGCCCTCCCATTCTAGCTTAACTGTGTTAAGTTGGTTAAGTGTTCCCATGGACTTAACCCTCCCATTCTAGCTTAACTGTGTTAAGTGTCCATATGAACCTAACCCCACCCACCTATTTGGTTACCATGTTGAATTGGTTAAGCGTCTTAGTTAACTTAACCCTACCATTCTTGTCCTAGCTTTAATTAAATAGATTAAAGCCGCGACCACTCACATTAGACAGATATTGTTGCGATTACTAGATGTGCCGGTTGGTTCCGGGCAGGTTTAAATCGCAACTCAGTCTAACCTCGGGTTAGGCATATTCGTGTTTTCTAATTTCAAAGGTTTTTGATTTATTTTCAATCAGGTTTTGAAAGTAACCAACCCGTCCGTCGGATCAGTTAGGGATAGCCAGGGAGAGCAGGAAACTTGTATTTTCCAAACCCAAGCCTAGACACTATCCTCTCTGTCACCCTAGAACTTTCTGGTGTATGTATTATTAAAAGAGATGTCATTAATAAACCTTTCTTTTGCATATAAATAAATTTTTAACAATTTATCCTCAAAGTTTAACCACTTATCCTCAAAGTCCATTTTCCCTTTTTAAAATGAATTTGGCCTATACCCTATACATTAGCCATGCCTACTAATGTACTTGTATTCTAGACCCAAATCTTGATTTGCCTATCTTACAGTTTATAGCAATTTAGATCCAACACCCCCATTTACAGTTCATGCCAAAACTAGATTTTATATTCTAGTTTACAGTTTGTGCCAAACTAGATTTCATATTCTAGTTCATCGTTTATGCCCAAAACTTAATTTGCATACCAACTACCTACTTTGTGGCCCATTTAACCATTTACCATTTACGCCCAATGTATGTAAATTATGCTAATATACTTATCATGCTTAATTTAGCCACCCAATTCTGATTTAATATTCTAATTTTCAGTCATGTCAAAACTAGACTTGTTATTCTAATTTTCATCTTAATAGTCCTGTTATAATGCATGTTCCCAAATTATGCCAATTTCCAAGTCTAGTCAATTTCATGTTTTTCCCCAAAACGTATTCCCAGTGTTCGTATAATCGTGACTCAACCTAGATCACAAATAAAGATAGATTCGTCGATAAAGGGGAATGAACCAAAATGCCATGAAAGAACGGACATAACAACTGGCATAAGATGATAATTCATAGGCATTACGACATAAAAAGGGTTTAATATTATAGATTCAAGAACATGGGTAGACCTAACTTAATAGGTAAATTCCCACGATCAAGATCTAAGAATAAACTGAAATAGAAAGTTAAGCCTAGGTCCAATATAATGCCAGTTTGGGGTACAACATGGTTTTGTAATTACAGTGTCATGGGCATAAATAATAATCTTATATCCATAGTCATAGGCAATAAATCCTCACAGTTAATGAATCACAGTCATAGGTGATGTTCTTAGTCAAAGGAAAATAGTTCTCACAGTCATGAGTCACAGTCATAGGCAGTGTTCATAGGCAATGTTCATAGTCAAAGAGGCATATGGTTTTAAGGTCCATAGTTTCATAGTCACAGTCTTATTTGTCCTCGAATCATAATAGTTCTTAATTAGGTCCAAGAGTATAAGCACTGATTCGAATAGAAAGATTTGGCATATTCTTTTAATTTCATGTCACGAAGAGAGAAAACGTTCAAATCTAAAAAGTAACCGACTTACAGAGATTATATTAGATTCGTAGAAAAACAGTCATTGAAGACGTTTGAATCTTCACGTGAATGCTAGCTTGACTTGAATCACCTCTTGAAAGTCTTGAGCAGCATTTCCTCGTCTTGATTTATTTTATATATTATTTATTTATACATTTTCTCGGAGGCAGCATAAGGATAGAAAAGAATTGTGAATAGAGAAGGAGACTAAGGCTGTTTATATAGGATAGAGCAGGGAGGTCAACCCCCAGGTCGACAACCCAGTCGACCTGGGTGCCCCAGGTCGACTACCCAGTCGACCTGGGTCTTGGGCGGGAAAATTCCCGTCCAGCCCAATCTGGGTCCGATTTTAAATTTTGAACTTATTTCTGACCTGTTCGAATTTTAAATCGAATTCTGAAACTTCTGAAGACCATAACTCCTTCATACGGAGTCCGATTAACGCAAACTCGGACTCAATCTCAAGCAGAATTCCGATACGAACGCAATGGCGCAGCCCGTTTCCCTTGATTTTGATGTTTAATTCTGCCTTGATTTGTGAATCTTAGTGTTACAGAATTACGGGTTGTTACATTCTCCCCCACTTAAAAGGATTTCGTCCCCGAAATCTTCAAGTTAGGAAGAATGTGTCCTACAATCCAATCACCCATCTACTCAACCATTCAATCATAGGCATTCATTGTCCTTAAAAGATTTCTAATGCTTTCATGTTCATATGCATAGTGTGGGTATATGTCGTTATCTAATGCAAAATCAGGCGGTCTACTGATTCAGTTGACCTCCTTAATGCGAATCATGTCAGTGCCATGCATCCAATCATGTATGCAAAAACCGCTAGTTATGTAAATACTACATGCGTGCAAAGCCATTCATCTATATGCAACATCCATATGATAACATATCAATTTCAACTTACAAACAAATACATATCTGTAAATGCAATATGAAAGCGTCCGAACTGATCTAGTGTCTAATACATATGCATATGCATTCACGAGCAACCATTAGCAACCACTTGTAACCATCAACCATAACATGTTTCAAATACGTCTTTACATCCATTGGCTTCTACCTAAGGATCGAAGATACAACCTAGAGGATATACTTTGGAAAGAGAGAAACAATTATGCGTAAAGCTCCTAAACAAAGAAATCAAGGATGCACCCTTAAGGAAAAGGGTATGATGCTAGTATTTAGCCTTCTTGAGCTTTACTCCACTGTATCATAACTAATTTAACTTCACGATTGTGAAGTCCCTGATCTCTATTTTCAAAATAAACAGATGTCAATCACGGTACCAAGTGTATGTAATAAGATGATTAGAGGTCCCCCTCTTATCCGCCATGCCATAACTATAAGGATCAAAAGGTCACTACGTGCTTTTTAGAGTGCCTGCCACAACTACTCATCTCTCACGCAAACCATCCTTGTCGAACTCGACATTCCTCAAGTACAAGCCCCAAAGGCCTAAACCAGTATCAGACAAGCACCCAAGGAATATTTCCTCCGAATTTAGACGATCTACGTGAGATGATATAAGCAAACTCGATAGCTATCCTCAAATCCCTACTAACCAAAAATAAACTGGTCGGACCACCAATTGGATTTGAGACTCTAGTGGGATCTTTCTATTATACAAGTACTATGGTGCAGAGACTCAACTATGGAAGTGGATATGAACAAATGCGAAGCGCTAAAACGAATAGCAAAACTAGATTCTTCCAATAGGACTTCACTACCTTTCCCCTAGGTACGCTTGGTGGTTAAAGTATGTACTTGCCCTTCTGAAAATCTCGTCCTTGGCCCTTAATTACTTGCCCTATTATACCCTAGTAATGATACTTCCTCTTGTCTTAAGTTTTAAAATTCCTTCCTTCTTTGTGAGCTAAATCTACATCTATGAATTCCTCATCCTCTTCCATGTGAAGTCATGTTGACAAATCTCTCGAAAGCTGCTTCCATCGTACAGAAAACCCTATAAGCTTGAAAGAAAACTGGTCGTAGGTGAAACAACTACGGCTATGGATGGAAGCCGTGCACTACTTTGCCCATCGATGAGGTTACCTCCCAGAAAGCTAGGAGCCCCAGAGACTCAAGAGAGAAGGAGACAAGAATTTAAACAGAGGAAGAAAAGATAGTGCGTATGGCTTTGGGGTGTAACAACCCGAATTTTAAACAATGTGTTAAGACAAGAATCAAGGCAGAATTAAATTAAAAATTCTGAATCAGGATAAACGGGTTGCTCCATTGCGTTCGTCTCGGAAAAATACGCGAAATAGAGTCCGAAATTTCGTAAATCGGAGTCCGTATGACCCAGTTAAGGCCCAACGAAATTTCACGAAAATTCAAATCCGAAAACAGATTTGAAATTCAGCCCAGAAAGAGAAGGCGGGAAAATTCCCGCCAGACACACAGGGTGTCGACCCCTGGGTCGACCCCCCCTCCAGGGGTCGACATGGGTGTCGACCCTGGGGTCGACCCCCCCTCCAGGGGGTTGACATGGGTGTCGACCCCTGGGTCGACCCCCCTCCCCCCCGTAGAACCCCGACCTGGTGCACCTGCTTGTCATGTTGGCTCTGTTCTGGAGGCTTGTGACGATTTTTGAGGGTTCAGATCTATCCTAGGGTTTATCCTACGGCCTAAACTACTCCGAATCTCTATAAAAAGACCCCTAAGTCTACCCTAAACCCTCACAAATCACTCATGCCACGAAGTGCTGCCCAAATGCCAAGTGATCATGGCCTCCATCTCCAACTCCAAGAGACTATGCATACAAATCGGGTTCAAATCAAAAGGTGCAAGCTTCCTACATCAAATCGAGGGTAGATCAACGTTGCTATGCGAGTTTCATGACGCTTCTTCAACAAAGGAGCCACCTTTCTTCGTCAAGACGATGCATGATCCTTCCCTAAGCCTCGCTAAGTAAGTTCTAGCTACTTCTAGATCTAAACGGTAGTTTTAATGATGGCATGGAATAAAACGATATTAAACTAAGTATGCTAGCCTATATGAACCTTGTCATGCCTCTTTTGCTTGAACCTATGACTTTTGGCTATGCTTATTGACTAAATCATGCTATTCATGTTACGATTAACCTAGTTTATCTTGCAAGTTTGAATCTTTATCTATGTAATGCTAGCATGAACCTTTGGGAACCAATTGACTTGTGAAACATTGGCAAAGACTCGACTTTGGGGCTTATGCATGTAAATGAACCCAAAAACTCTTATGTTATTATGCATGTTTGTGGCCAAATTCCCTTATAATACTATGCATGTTTATGGCCAAAATCCCTTATGATACTATGCATGCTTGTGGCCAAATTCTCTTATGATGCTAGGCATATTTTGAGGCCAAACCGCTTATGATACCATGCATGTTTGTGGCCAATCCCTTTTGATATCGTGCATGTTGTGAGGCCAATATGTAGCATAGTACCGTTACTATGTTGACTCGCTTTTACTTGGGTTGGAAACACGCTTTGGGGTAGGTTAGACGTGCGTGATTATGACATGATAATTTGACATGGGATTTCATGGAAATATGACACTTATGATACACCTAAATGTGGGCATGACATGTGGGGTAAACATGGGACTTGAAACTAGACACGTGAGGGTTGTAAGTGTAATATGACACTAGACCAAACATGAAAATGGCCAACTCGAGGTTGGGTTGAGTTTGTAGCATAAATCTACCCGGACCCGCCCGGCTTAACTAGTGGCTACAAACAATAGGATCCAATGTGAGAAGTTGGTCATGACGCGCTTAAGACCCGAGGTTAGACTAGGTTGTGGTGTAAAACTACCCGGACCCGCCCGGCTTAACTAGTAACAACAACAAGGTCTAATGTGAGAGGTTGAGAGTGCATTAATTAAATTAATGCCACATGATAAGGTTAAGTAAATTTGTCTAATGACACTTAACCGATATGACACGAATGGGTAGGTTAAGTGGGACCGAGCTTGATTTCTTAATGACACTTAACCATACAAGATGATTAGGGGATGGGGTTAAGTAATTTACACTTAACTAATCTGACTTGGTAATTAGATGGGGTTAAGTAACCTACACTTAACTAATCTAAAACACGGTCTTCGATGGGGTTAAATTAAACACTTAACCAATCTAAACCTGGTAATTCAATGGAGTTAAGTAGTCAATACTTAACCAACTTAACAAGATAATTTAATGGGGTTATGTAACTTATATTTAACCAATTATACATGATGATTTGATGAGGTTAAGTAACCTATACTTAACCAATCTAATATGCGGACCTGATAGGGTTAAGTCATAAGACCTTTTAAATATACTTAACCATTATAATACGATTAGTGGATGGGGTTAAGTTAACCTATACTTAACCAATCCGACTCGATAATCCGATGAGGTTAAGATAATCTGTGCTTAACCAATCTAACACGATAACCTGATAGGGTTAGGATAAACAAGTACTTAACCAAATTGACTTGATGATTGAATAGGGTTAAGTCATGAGCTCCTTGGTATAATTAACCAACTTGTAGGGCTAGGTCTTGGACTTGAATACTTATCCAATCTTGACATGATTCATAGGCGGGCTAAGCCATGAACCTGAATAACAACACTTAACCCAATAGGCAAAACCCTAGTAGAGGAACTAGGTAGAAAATCGTAGTTAATCAAGGGTAACGGGAAAATGAAGCTAAGTGGTAAACCTTAGTTAAGTATAACTAAGTAATAATTCTTAGCCAAGGACATGGGACTAGTTCATGAATAGATGAGCAACCCGGTACGGTAGGTCATCGCTTAAAACACGAGGAGGAGCAAATCATCTAACTTAGATAAAGGCTCCAACGAACTGGGTGACGAAGCGGTAGCTTCGGGGGACGTGAGGGTACTCTTGGTATTCATCTATGAGGTGGCAGATGGTCCATGAAACCCAGCCTCACAGAGGTTAAGGTCTGTGGTAGAAAAGCCAAGAGTATGCCTTGGTTGCTATGCGAGCGACCTAAAGACGGGGGATGGATTAGCGTGGAGTCGACGATACTTGATTTTTGCCCTGGATAGCACGTCGTCGACTACCTACCATCTTTAGTCAATCGTGTACGAATGGAAAGGCAGAGAACTCCCAACAGACCATGTTCTTGCTATCGAGGCATGGGTGAGGTTGGCTCATAGGAAAGTGGGGCTATAGTGGGGCCAGGATGTAGTTCTCATACATGATTTTACTTGGATTGCCTTTCAGTAGTTGAGGGAGGGGTCACGTGGTACCATAGCCATGGGTACAAAAAAAGACCTTGGTAACTGCATCAGCAGACGACTTAAAGCTCCCGACCGAGTTCCGTATTTATTAATTTGCCCTGGCACGGAACTCGGATGGCGCATTGAGATACATGTGTGTCTAGACATTGAAAACGATTCATGAAACACCCCACCTCCGTTAGGGTCACGCTAATAGGGAATGCCCTAATTTTGGTGGAGGTTTATAAGTACAAGTCACAGATATACAAGACAGATATAAGAACACATATTTGTAAACAGCGGAAGAACAACAAACTTTTATTTCATAAAATCAAATACGTGTTACAACAACATCCTTTCCAAAAACATAACATAACACTTTCATAATCTGTCTTGAGTACATTATTTAAAGAAGCATAAATAAAACATAGATAAACTGCAAAATCCCCATAGTAGATTGTCCAAAGCCATAGTTCAAAACAGGAAAGTCCAAGCAATACATTTCTCTTCTTCAAGCTGGATGTTAAGGTTGGTCAAGCTACGGTGTTCCCTCCCTGTGGACCTGGGGGGGGGGGGGAAACGGAAGAAAGAAGACGAAAGAAAAGTAGAGTCAGACATAAAGCCTGAGTAAGTCTAGTACTATTTTGTCTATGAATAAAGAACTGGGTATGATAAGTATAAACAAGAAGTGGGCAAACACTATAAACTTGGTTAAGTCGTCTAGGGTCGAATATACTATCGTACCCCATATTAATCTCTGAACCCATATAAACTAGTTTCCAACTGGCACCCCACAATCAGGGTGATGTGATCCATTCTATGATGATCGGCTCCTACTCGCATAGTTACATGTGTCTTACGGCCCCCGATGTTTGTAGTTACCTATGCTGGTCCCACCATGGGGTGTATCAAGTCCCATGGCAGCGGCCCGACACAACCTTAGAATGCACAGGTATGCTACTGGTGCCCAATGCCTTATTTTTCTGCGCCGGAGTGTGTGCACGCCCGCACCCCGTTAGAACCTACACTGCTACACCACCGCCGTCGATTTGACCTCTTACAATCAGCCCAGTAATCGTGCCCCACCCTGCCTAGTTTCAGGGTTTCCTGATACACCTTCTAGGGTTACTGCTGAAAAGGGTCCCCCCGTTACTAGGTTTTCTATCTCTAGCCAACATGCTAAGTTGGTTAAGTGTTTCTAACCTAACCCCCACCAGTTCGTTTAGTTTAGCATGTTCCATTTTGATTAAGTCTTTAGTTCACTTAATCCTAACAATCCTGACTCAGCCTTAATTGTCTTATTAAGGCCCTGACCTCTCACATTAGACAGATATTGTTGTGGCTGCCTGTTGCCGGTTGGTTCCGGGCAGTCTTACGCCACAACTCAGTCTAACCTCGGGTCCTTATTGGGCTCCATGTTTAACCTCCCACATTGGATAGGTATTGTTGTGACTACTGGACAGCCGGGCGGTTCCGGGCAGGTTTACATCACAACTCAATCCAACCTCGGGTTAAACACATCGTATGTTCTACATTTACATATTTTGTCTTTCTTCTTTATTTTCTTATATGTAAATATTTGCGGCCCATTAAGTTAATGGTGTAAAGGTTACACCAATCATGGGCCCAACCCATACTTGGACTTGGGCCCTTCTATTTCATATTTTCATTCATTAGTAATTTTAACCCAACGTTATTTCCCCCGTTTTACACGTCCGTTTATTATATATATATTGGGCTTAGCCTTTTAAAGCCCAATTTAGCCATGCGAAAAGGGGAGGCTTATGGCGTGATTACATACACAAAAGGGGAAGGTGAGCGCATGAACTTGCAATATGACGTTGGAAATACAACATAGGAACTGGTGTACTTGCATAGTGACAACATATACTTTGGTCATAAAGCATAGGTGACATGAATCAAAGCATGTGAACTTGTAGTTGAGATAAGAGTCTAAATTGGGTATCATTATTGACACATAGTCATAACTACAACATGAACCTATACTTTTGTTTATGCATATTGTCAAACATAAGCATGGCATAAATTTTTCTAACATAAGCATGGCATAATGTCAAACACAAGCATGGCATAAATATCTCTAACATGAAATCATGATTCTTACTTTAGTCATGTAAACTTGCAAAAAGGGATTTTTGAACCTAACCTAGCTATGTACCACATATGTCATCATAAAATTCTTGTGAACAAGATAGACTTAATCATGGATTTCAATTATGTCAAACATCATTCACAGCCTAGCCATATTCATAAGTTTTCAAATAGGTTTTCTAGTACAAAAGCATGGCTTAATACAAGATGCCAAATTCTCAACATAATTTCATATGGATTATAATAACCAACCTTGTTTTAATTACTTACAAATTGATTTATGCACAAAAATATACATCATGATGGCATAGTAGCAAAACCCCAAACTTGCATGAATTTAAATCAACTACATACATGTAGCTTCAACATGGATTACATAATTAGCGAAATATTCCAAACGTATACTTGCATAGAACTACCGCATGTAGTTCTTTATAACATGAATAACATAATTCAAGAATATCCAAACATATATAATATTTCAAATTGATAAGAACGCACAAATATGAATTACTTTATTGCCACAATTCAAGCATACAAACCAACACAATTGTTTATTCATACCAAAGTAATACTCTACTTACAATGGTGTGACGAATTCTCTAATTAAGAGATATGATTCCTTTGTTGAATTGATTTGATTTAGGTCTTTTTAAGCTTTAGAATTTTCCTCCTAATCCTCTCTCTAGTTGGCGGCTACTCTTAGTCGTTCCTCAGCAACATGGCGGCTATGTTCTTAATTTTGAATGAATAGGTTAGGGTTTGTCTAGGGTTGTTTATATAGAGGTTAGGAACTGATTAGGACCATTGATGTTGCTTGGATTGATCGTAGCCATTCATTCGATAGAGAGACCAATTAGAGCCTGCCACCTAGCCCTAATGACAAAGCAGACCACAGAAAATCGGCCAAACACAGACCTGGCCAGCCAGGTTGGACTGGGCTTGACCAGGTCGATACCCCTGTCGACAGGGCTGTCGACAGCCCTGTCGACATGGGTAGCCCAGGTCGACAGCCCAGTCGACCTGGGTGGCCTAGGCGGGTGTTTATCCGCCCTGGCCCATTGGGCCCCACTTCGAAATTTTTAATTGTTTTATTCTGTTTGAATTTTAAACTTAATTTAAAAACTTCCGAAGGCCATATCTTCTTCATACGGACTCCGTTTTTCGAAAACTCGGACTCTATTTCGCGTATTTTTCTGAGACGAACGCAATGGCGTATCCCGTTTCCCTTAGTTCTTTGATTTCAAATTAATTATACTTTAATTTGTTAATTTCACAGTTATAAGATTTTCGGGGTGTTACATTCTCCCCCACTTAAAAGGATTTCGTCCCCGAAATCTTCAAGTTAGGAGGAATGTATATCCTAACATCCAATCATCCATCTACTCATCCATCAAACACGAGCACCCATTGTCCTTAAAAGACTTCTAATGCTTCATGATCATATGCGAAGTGTGTGTGTACATGAACTTATCTAATGCAAAATCAGGCGGTCTACTGATTCAGTTGACCTCCTTAATGCGAATTATGTAAGTGCCATGAATCCATTATGTATGCAAATTTTCCCTATTCTTGATTCTACATGAGTGCACAATCATTCAATACAAATGCAACATCCACATGACAACACATTAATGTTCAACCATATACGAATGCAAACATATATGCATATGCAATATGAAGTGACTGAGCCGATCTAAACCCTAGATTGTGTGTGTATATGCAACCACGAGCAACCACTAGCAATCACTTGCAACCACTTGCAACCATCATCCATAACATGTTTCAATTACATGTTTCCATCCAAAGGGTTTCTACCTACAAGATAAGGTCGAGGAAATATACCTAAAAAGATAGATAAAAGCGCAACTTAAGGAAAAGGAAAGATCAAGAATGTACCCTCGAACAGAAAAGGGTAGGAAGTGCGTATTTTAGCTTCAGTTTCCCAAGTCGCGTCTCCCTCGGCGTCGCTCCACTGAACTTTGACGAGCTTGACTTCGCGGTTGCGTAGCTTCTTCACTTCCGTTCCTAAGATGCGGGTTGGAACTCTCCTTATGGTTGCTTCGCGTTCCACTTCGGCCTCTTCAAGGATATTTGGCTCTACCACTTCAGCAGACTCATGTAGACATTTTCGTAGATGTGAAACGTGAAAAACGTTGTGGACTCCAGCCAACTTCTCGGGTAGCTCTAATCTATAGGCCATTTTCCCAATCTTCTCGATGATAGGGAATGGCCCTACGAACCTTGGTGCTAGCTTTCCTGTGGTTCCAAAACGAACAACGTTCCTTAGCGGTGATACCTTGAGAAAAACTCTGTCTCCAACCTCAAATTCAAGGTCGGTCCTTCTCTTGTCGGCATAGGACTTTTGTCTGTCTTGGGCCGTCTTCATCCTTCTTCGTATTAAGTCTACTTTCTCTGAAGTTTCTCGGATCATATCTGGTCCAAGTATGAGCTTATCAGTAGACACCCACCAACAAGTGGGCGATCGGCACGGTCTTCCATACAAAGCTTCGAAGGGCGCCATTCCGATGGTTGCTTGATAGCTGTTGTTGTAGGCAAATTCCACCAAAGGAAGGTGGTCTTCCCATGTCCCTCCGAAGTCAAGGACGCATAGTCTTAGAAGGTCTTCCAAAGCTCTGTTCACTCTCTCTGTTTGGCCGTCGGTTTGGGGATGATAGGCTGTGCTCAAGCATAACTGCGTTCCTACTGCTTCTTGCAGACTCCGCCAAAATTCGCTGGTGAAGATGGGGTCTCGGTCACTAACAATGCTAGATGGTATTCCATGGAGTCGAACGATTTCCTTGAGGTAAAGTGATGCTAGGGATGAGGCAGTTCTTTTACTTTTGACAGGTAAAAAGTGGGCGCATTTAGTAAGCCTATCCACTATTACCCAAATGCTAGTGTTGCCTCTCCTAGACCTAGGCAGCCCATCGATGAAGTCCATTGAGATGCTATCCCACTTCCACTGCGGGACCTCTAGAGGATGCAGTAGTCTGCCAGGCTTTTTCTGTTCCGCTTTAACCTGTTGGCACACCATACACTTAGAAACGAATTCTGCCACGTCCTTTTTCATGCCGTTCCAGAAGAAAGTCCTTTTTATGTCCTTGTACATTTTATCCCCGCCTGGGTGTATCGTCATCTTGGAGTGATGTGCTTCCTCGAGAACCTTCTTTATTAAATCCTTTGTCTGTGGGACGCATAGTCTTCCGTCTCGCCTTAGCAAACCCTTACCGTCGATGGAGTATCTGTTGAGGTGACTTGAAGTCTCACCCCTAATTAGCCTATCAATTATTTCCACAAGCTGAGGGTCTTCGCGTTGCGCTGTCCCTACTGAATCCACTAAAGTTGGGCGCACTTCAAGAGACGCTAGCAAGCCTGGTACGAAATCGGAGGAAGGCCTAAAGTCGAAGCTGGCTATAAACTCTAGGCTTTGTCTTTCAACAAATAACGGGCTTAGGGTCAATTTCTTTCGGCTCAACGCGTCTGCCACTACGTTGCCTTTGCCCGGAGTATAGGAGATTTCGAAATCGTACGAGGCAAGAAACTCCATCCATCTTTGTTGCCTCAAGTTAAGATCTTTCTGCGAGAAAAGATATTTCAACGATTTATGGTCAGTGTAAAGTTCGAACTTCTCACCTAGGAGATAGTGTCGCCAAGACTTGAGTGCAAAGACGATGGCGGCTAACTCAAGGTCGTGGGTTGGGTAGTTCTTTTCATGCACCTTCAACTGCCTCCCGCCATAAGCTACTACCCTTCCTTCTTGCATTAAGACGGCGCCTAGCTCTGTCCCACATGCATCCGTATAAACAGTGAACATGTTGCTCCCATCTGGCAGCGTCAAAACTGGGGCTGTTGTGAGAGCCCTTTTCAGTCGTTGGAAAGCAAACTCGCAATCCAAATCCCAATTGAACACTAGATTCTTCTTAGTCAATTTCGTGAGCGGAGCTGAGATTTTCGCAAAATCCCTTATGAACTTTCGATAGAAACCCGCTAGTCCTAGAAAGCTTCGGACCTCAGTCGCATTCCTTGGTGTCTTCCAATCCTGTACCGCCACTACCTTAGCGGGGTCCACTGCTAACCCTTGTTTGGATACTATGTGCCCAAGGAACCTCACCTCTTCTCTCCAAAAGTGGCATTTGGAGAATTTGGCTTTTAGTTGATGGACTCGCAAAGTTTCCATGATTGCCCTTAAGTGCTGAGCATGTTCCTCTTCACTCTTTGAGAAGATAAGGATATCATCTACGAAGACCACTACGAATTTGTTGAGGAAATCTCTAAATACCCTACTCATCAGGTCCACGAAATAAGCAGGTGCATTTGTCAAGCCGAAAGGCATGACAAGCCATTCAAAGAAGCCGTCTGGGGTTCTGAACGCCGTTTTATCGATGCTATCTTCAGCCACCCTTAGCTGATGAAAACCGGTTGCTAAATCGAGTTGGGAGAAAACAGACGCTCCTACAAGCTGGTCAAATAAATCGTCAATTCTAGGGAGAGGGTGCCTATTCTTTTTCGTTAGCTTGTTGAGTTCCCTATAGTCAACACATAGACGGAGTGAACCATCCGCCTTTGTAGCGAACACCACTGGAGCGCCCCATTCTGAAATGCTTCTCCTTATGAACCCCTTTTCTAGAAGCTCTTTAATCTGTTTACTGAGCTCTTCCCTTTCTCGTGGAGCCATGTGTCTAACGGGCAACGCAACGGGCTTTGCATTATCTACAAGATATATGCGGAAGTCTATTTCCCGCTTCGGAGGCAAGCCCTTCACCTCTTCGAAGACATCCGGATATTCCCGGACCACTCTAACTGATTGCAAATTTTCAACAGAGGCATCTAGCGATTCAAGATAGCTAAGCATAACCGCATACGAGGGATTACAAGAAATTTCCAAAGTATTACCGAGCTGGGTTAGGAGCCTAACAACCCTTTTCTCACAATCAAGGATGGCCCCATTACTGGATAGCCAATCCATACCCAAAATCAAACCATAACCCGAAAAGTCCAAAACAAAGGCACTACATTGAAATTCTACACTTAGAATAGAAATTTTTAATCCCAAACAGATCATAGACAAATGAGCTGGGCCCCCAATTGGGTTTGAAACAATTAAGGGGTCCTCTACCATACTAGTTTTTAGGTGCAGAGATTCTACTAAAGCAGACGAGATAAAGGAGTGTGATGCGCCAGAATCAAATAAAGTGCGAACGGGGTGATCATAAAGATAAACTACACTTTCTACAGAAGTGTTTGTACCTCTCTGTTGCAAAGGTGGCGCTTCCAGCACATGAACCTGTGCCCCTGGGGTGGATCCAGCCCTCTGCCCCTGTCCTCGTTTCTTTGGGCAGTCCTTAGCCCTGTGGCCCGTCTCACCGCAAGAAAAGCACCCACCATTCTCCTTGGCCTTCTTTTTCCGGCAGTCCTTTACTAAGTGCCCCACTTTGCCATAGAAATTACACTTCCTCTTCTCCTTGTTGCCTTTCCCGCCTTTCTTAAAGTCCGTCTTCTTAGGCTGCAAACCCTCTTTCTTCCCTTGAGAGCTTTCTGCCTTTGTCTCCTTCTTGCCCTTATCCTCTTCATTCAGCAATGCCATTTGCACCAATCTTTCATATGTGGCCCCCATGGGTATATGGGTCATGGCCAAACTGTGTAATGGCTCATTCAACCCTTTGACGAAACGGAGAGCCTTCTTGTGCGGGGTGTTGACTAGGTCCAGCCCAAACCTAGCCAGCTCATCGAACTGATTCACATACTCTCTGACTGTCTTGTCTCCTTGCTTAAGAAATAAGAATTTCTCCAACTGCAAACTTCTTTCCGCATCTGAGAGAAATTTGGTCTCAAACCTTGCCCTAAAGTCCTCCCACATCTCCACTGGTCTTTCAGCATTAGTGACTTCCCACCAGTAGGAAGCCTCGCCCTTCAATAGCCATACTGCCAATTGTACTTTTTGTCTATCTTCTACCTCAAAGATGATGAATAGGTCCTCCGTTTCTTTCAGCCAATTCCTAGCTGCTACGAAGGACTCAGTTCCATGGAAATCCCTTCCTCCCATAGCTTTAAAATCTTTACATATCTTAGCAAAAGCGTTTCCCCGAGGAGGAGGTGGAGGAAAAGGTGCCGCTGCAGCTGGATGATTTCCTTCAGCTGGGGGAGGAGGAACGGTAGGACCTGGCTGAGTGGCCCTTGCTTCTAAGAACCGTCTAAACCAACCAGGTATTGGTACCCCTTCCGGCAAGTTAAGTTCTTGGGACATGCTGAAACAAAAAGGATAGATTCAAAATGAAGGATAAGAGATAGTACCTATGGCTTTGGGGAGTGGACTTTGCCTTTTTAGAATAAAATAATCTTTTAAAAATGCTTCTTTAAATTTCCCTTTTGAAAATAAATTTTCAAAACTTTTTATCTTATCTGGTAAACCTATGCTCTGATACCAAGTGAAACACCCCACCTCCGTTAGGGTCACTCTGATAGGGAATGCCCTAATTTTGGTGGAGGTTTATAAGTACAAGTCACAGATATACAAGACAGATATAAGAACACATATTTGTAAACAGCGGAAGAACAACAAACTTTTATTTCATAAAATCAAATACGTGTTACAACAACATCCTTTCCAAAAACATAACATAACACTTTCATAATCTGTCTTGAGTACATTATTTAAAGAAGCATAAATAAAACATAGATAAACTGCAAAATCCCCATAGTAGATTGTCCAAAGCCATAGTTCAAAATAGGAAAGTCCAAGCAATACATTTCTCTTCTTCAAGCTGGATGTTAAGGTTGGTCAAGCTGCGGTGTTCCCTCCCTGTGGACCTGGGGGGGGGGGGAAACGGAAGAAAGAAGACGAAAGAAAAGTAGAGTCAGACATAAAGCCTGAGTAAGTCTAGTACTATTTTGTCTATGAATAAAGAACTGGGTATGATAAGTATAAACAAGAAGTGGGCAAACACTATAAACTTGGTTAAGTCGTCTAGGGTCGAATATACTATCGTACCCCATATTAATCTCTGAACCCATATAAACTAGTTTCCAACTGGCACCCCACAATCAGGGTGATGTGATCCATTCTATGATGATCGGCTCCTACTCGCATAGTTACATGTGTCTTACGGCCCCCGATGTTTGTAGTTACCTATGCTGGTCCCACCATGGGGTGTATCAAGTCCCATGGCAGCGGCCCGACACAACCTTAGAATGCACAGGTATGCTACTGGTGCCCAGTGCCTTATTTTTCTGCGCCGGAGTGTGTGCACGCCCGCACCCCGTTAGAACCTACACTGCTACACCACCGCCGTCGATTTGACCTCTTACAATCAGCCCAGTAATCGTGCCCCACCCTGCCTAGTTTCAGGGTTTCCTGATACACCTTCTAGGGTTACTGCTGAAAAGGGTCCCCCCGTTACTAGGTTTTCTATCTCTAGCCAACATGCTAAGTTGGTTAAGTGTTTCTAACCTAACCCCCACCAGTTCGTTTAGTTTAGCATGTTCCATTTTGATTAAGTCTTTAGTTCACTTAATCCTAACAATCCTGACTCAGCCTTAATTGTCTTATTAAGGCCCTGACCTCTCACATTAGACAGATATTGTTGTGGCTGCCTGTTGCCGGTTGGTTCCGGGCAGTCTTACGCCACAACTCAGTCTAACCTCGGGTCCTTATTGGGCTCCATGTTTAACCTCCCACATTGGATAGGTATTGTTGTGACTACTGGACAGCCGGGCGGTTCCGGGCAGGTTTACATCACAACTCAATCCAACCTCGGGTTAAACACATCGTATGTTCTACATTTACATATTTTGTCTTTCTTCTTTATTTTCTTATATGTAAATATTTGCGGCCCATTAAGTTAATGGTGTAAAGGTTACACCAATCATGGGCCCAACCCATACTTGGACTTGGGCCCTTCTATTTCATATTTTCATTCATTAGTAATTTTAACCCAACGTTATTTCCCCCGTTTTACACGTCCGTTTATTATATATATATTGGGCTTAGCCTTTTAAAGCCCAATTTAGCCATGCGAAAAGGGGAGGCTTATGGCGTGATTACATACACAAAAAGGGGAAGGTGAGCGCATGAACTTGCAATATGACGTTGGAAATACAACATAGGAACTGGTGTACTTGCATAGTGACAACATATACTTTGGTCATAAAGCATAGGTGACATGAATCAAAGCATGTGAACTTGTAGTTGAGATAAGAGTCTAAATTGGGTATCATTATTGACACATAGTCATAACTACAACATGAACCTATACTTTTGTTTATGCATATTGTCAAACATAAGCATGGCATAAATTTTTCTAACATAAGCATGGCATAATGTCAAACACAAGCATGGCATAAATATCTCTAACATGAAATCATGATTCTTACTTTAGTCATGTAAACTTGCAAAAAGGGATTTTTGAACCTAACCTAGCTATGTACCACATATGTCATCATAAAATTCTTGTAAACAAGATAGACTTAATCATGGATTTCAATTATGTCAAACATCATTCACAGCCTAGCCATATTCATAAGTTTTCAAATAGGTTTTCTAGTACAAAAGCATGGCTTAATACAAGATGCCAAATTCTCAACATAATTTCATATGGATTATAATAACCAAGCTTGTTTTAATTACTTACAAATTGATTTATGCACAAAAATATACATCATGATGGCATAGTAGCAAAACCCCAAACTTGCATGAATTTAAATCAACTACATACATGTAGCTTCAACATGGATTACATAATTAGCGAAATATTCCAAACGTATACTTGCATAGAACTACCGCATGTAGTACTTTATAACATGAATAACATAATTCAAGAATATCCAAACATATATAATATTTCAAATTGATAAGAACGCACAAATATGAATTACTTTATTGCCACAATTCAAGCATACAAACCAACACAATTGTTTATTCATACCAAAGTAATACTCTACTTACAATGGTGTGACGAATTCCCTAATTAAGAGATATGATTCCTTTGTTGAATTGATTTGATTTAGGTCTTTTTAAGCTTTAGAATTTTCCTCCTAATCCTCTCTCTAGTTGGCGGCTACTCTTAGTCGTTCCTCAGCAACATGGCGGCTATGTTCTTAATTTTGAATGAATAGGTTAGGGTTTGTCTAGGGTTGTTTATATAGAGGTTAGGAACTGATTAGGACCATTGATGTTGCTTGGATTGATCGTAGCCATTCATTCGATAGAGAGACCAATTAGAGCCTGCCACCTAGCCCTAATGACAAAGCAGACCACAGAAAATCGGCCAAACACAGACCTGGCCAGCCAGGTTGGACTGGGCTTGACCAGGTCGATACCCCTGTCGACAGGGCTGTCGACAGCCCTGTCGACATGGGTAGCCCAGGTCGACAGCCCAGTCGACCTGGGTGGCCTAGGCGGGTGTTTATCCGCCCTGGCCCATTGGGCCCCACTTTGGAATTTTTAATTGTTTTATTCTGTTTGAATTTTAAACTTAATTTAAAAACTTCCGAAGGCCATATCTTCTTCATACGGACTCCGTTTTTTCGAAAACACGGACTCTATTTCGCGTATTTTTCTGAGACGAACGCAATGGCGTATCCCGTTTCCCTTAGTTCTTTGATTTCAAATTAATTATACTTTAATTTGTTAATTTCACAGTTATAAGATTTTCGGGGTGTTACAATTCACGATACATACGTGGGATAAAGGGCGTGGTTGACGGGTGGCATAATCCCTAATGGCCCTAGGTGGCCTGAACCCAAACCGAGACACGGGAACGTTCATTAGTTAGCATAATCCCTAGTGGTCCTAGGTGGCATAAATCCTAAGTGAACACGCGATAGTTCATGGTAAGAGAACATAACCAGATCAAGGGTAGCATTCCAAAATAACCTCAAGGATAAAACGTTTACATGGGAAAGCCCGTATGGCCTACGGCAAAGGACTGAGCTTATACATGGAAAGAAACATACGAGTTGGGAAAACCTACATATGCTATATATATTAGGTTGACATGGACCATTACATGACATTGGGCAAGGGACATTCGTACTTAACACATGACACGGGTTGGGATACTAGTACGAAAGGTGCAGAGCAAATATACATGTAGAACCATGAGAAATATACCTGATAGATACTGTGGGATGTTATACATGATAGATACCTTGGGATAGTATACTTGGTAGAAACCTGATGATGTGATACCTTGATTTATCTTGACACCGTAATTTATCATGATACCTTAGTTTATCTTGCTACACTAGTTCATCCAGTTATCTTGGTTTAGCTTACCTATCTTGTCGTCATCCTTATGTTTACTTTCAGTTTATGCATGTCATGTTACCTTTACCTGTTTTTATACTGGAAGTAGATAGGACTTACCAGTCTTTATGACTGACCCCGTTTTATTTCGCCTCTTCGTTTTCCGTTTCCCCCCCCCCCAGCTTTTCAGGGAGGAAATGTTGTTGTTTAGTTCAGACTTCCTCTGCTTGAAGGTCATCATGCATGACTTGGACTTTTCTGGGCTATGGCTACATTACTGTTTTATTTGGGGAATAATTTATGAAATGGTTTTATGCTTCTTTATTATTGCAAGACAGGTTTTGATGTATTCTGATGTAAAAGGCTTTAGACCTTATTTTATAAGGTAATGAAATTTGTTTTACTTCCGCTATTTTATATATAAATGTTCTGTCTTGTAATATTTGTGTGCATGTTTACCTCGATAATGCTTCACCAAACCTAGTGCATTCCCTTTGCGAGTGACCCTAGCGGAGGTGGGGTGTTACATTTGGTATCAGAGAAAAAGGTTACCAGACTGGGCAAAAGTTTTTAAAACCTTCTGAAAACTATTTGAAAAACCATTTTACAAAGAAGCATTTTTCAAGAAAAGTTGGTTTTAAAAGGCTATTCCCCAAAGGCCATTAGCATTATCCTTTGATTCCTTGATTGAATCTCTTTTCCTTTCTTTCCTCCATCTGTGGTCACAGTAGTTCTAACTGTGACTAATATTTGTCTAGCCACGTAGGTGTTTCCCGTACGATGGAGGTGGTTCTCGAGAGACCTGTTGCCGTGGTACAAGGAAGGATAATAAGGGTAAGGATAAAGGACGCGAGCTCAAGGATAAGCAACTGGTTGGTATGGCTTAGTCCATCAAGGAGGACAAGGACAAGATCATCGGAGAGGGCAATTGTATGCTCCCATTTCTAGGGTACCTAAAAGAGATGGTACCGTTTCTGGTAAAGGTTTAGTCGTTCTTTTCTATCATCCCGTCCAGACTTTGTCTTGATCATTGTATCATTTAAGTCTGCTTGGGTAGTTGAGTCTCTGCACCTTAGTACTAGCATGGTAGAGGATCCCAGTTTTTGTCCCAAAAATCTGGTTGGAGAGTTGGCCCATTTCTTCATGACTTGTTTGGATTTGAGAATGACATGTCTCGGCAACGGAAGGATTCTAGGGATAAAGTGGACACCCAATAAGGGGTGCCATTCTCGGTTTTGGAAAGAGGGTAGTTAGACTCTCGACTCACCTTAGTGATACCCTCGAAGTCTCGAGTAACCTTTTGGGTTCTGTCATGGTTAGTTACCTAGAATCTCGGGAGGCAGTTGTTGGTAATCCGTTCGAATAGAATTCACCGCTGAGGCAAATGGTTCATTTCGCTTATGCACGTGTTATGGGAATCACCCTAGTAAGTACTCTTGGCAACATGGATTGGCATCGGCAAACGAGATCCAGAATTTCCTAGTGAATTTTGGAGAGCTTGCATGAGTAAGTGGATACGTTTGAGCCAAGTATACTAGGGAAAGGATAAGTGAAAGTGGAATAAGAGGCGACAATGAAATGAGTTCTAACTCATATCTTGGGAATAGGAATCAAGGAGCTACGAAATCATGGAGTTAAAAAGATGGTCAAGGCACCGAGGAATTAAGCTCAAGGAAACGCGACTTAGAAGACATAAAGCTAGACACACGCATCGTACCTCTTTTTAAAGAGTGTATCCTTGATCCCTGGTTTTTCCTGTAGAGCTTGCTCGCATGTTATCTTTTGGTGAATATCCTCTCGGTCTTGTTTCTGTTGCAAACCCCGTAGGGAGTTTACCTTGTTTATCTCCTCGATCCTATCGTGAGAACCTTAAGTAGAATCCTATGGATGTAAACATGTGTTTGAAACATGTTATGATTGATATGGTTGCAAATGGTTGCAAGTGGTTGCTAGTGGATGAGCGAATACACATTAGATACTAGATCGACGCACTCACATTTCATATTGCATATGCACGAGTGTTTATACCTGTTTATGGATGAAATTGAATGTGTTATCATGTGGATGTTGCATATGAATGAATGGTTGTGCACACATATAGTGTTTATATGGCTAGGACTATTTGCATACATGTTGGATTCATGGCACTAAACATGTTTTGCATTAGGAGATCATTCAGGCCTGATCATTAGCATTAGCTAAGGAACATATACACACACTTTCTTGCATGTGTTCATAAAGCATTAGAAGCCTTTAAGGACCATGGTTGCTTGTGGATGATGTTTTGAGTAGATGGATGATGGACGGTAGGATACGTTCTTCCTAACTTGGAGATTTCGGGGACGAAATCCTTAAAGGAGGGGAGAATGTAACAACCCGAATTTTAAACAACGTGTTAAGACAAGAATCAAGGCAGAATTAAATTATAAAATCTGAATCAGGATAAATGGGTTGCGCCATTGCGTTCGTCTCGGAAAAATACGTGAAATAGAGTCCGAAATTTCGTAAATCGGAGTCCGTATGACCCAGTTAAGGCCCAACGAAGTTTCATGAAAATTCAAATCCGAAAACAGATTTGAAATTCAGCCCAGAAAGAGAAGGGGGGAAAATTCCCGCCAGACACACAAGGTGTCGACCCCTGGGTCCACCCCCCCTCCAGGGGGTCGACATGGGTGTCGACCCTGGGGTCGAGCCCCCCTCCAGGGGGTCGACATGGGTGTCGACCCCTGGGTTGCCCCCCGCTGTAGAACCCCGACCTGGTGCACCTGCTTGTCATGTTGGCTCGGTTCTGGAGGCTTGTGACGATTTTTGAGGGTTCAGATCTATCCTAGGGTTTATCCTATGGCCTAAACTACTCCTAATCTCTATAAAAAGACCCCTAAGCCTACCCTAAACCCTCACAAATCACTCATGCCACGAAGTGCTGCCCAAATGCAAGTGATCATGGCCTCCATCTCCAACTCCAAGAGACTATGCATACAAATCGGGTTCAAATCAAAAGGTGAAAGCTTCCTACATCAAATCGAGGGTAGAGCAACGTTGCTATGCGAGTTTCATGACGCTTCTTCAACAAAGGAGCCACCTTTCTTCGTCAAGACGATGCATGATCCTTCCCTAAGCCTCGCTAAGTAAGTTCTAGCTACTTCTAGATCTAAACGGTAGTTTCTATGATGGCATGGAATAAAACGAGATTAAACTAAGTATGCTAGCCTATATGATCCTTGTCATGCCTCTTTTGCTTGAACGTATGACTTTTGGCTATGCTTAGTGACTAAATCATGCTATTCATGTTACGATTAACCTAGTTTATCTTGCAAGTTTGAATCTTTATCTATGTAATGCTAGCATGAACCTTTGGGAACCAATTGACTTGTGAAACATTGGCAAAGACTCGACTTTAGGGCTTATGCATGTAAATGAACCCAAAAACCCTTATGTTATTATGCATGTTTGTGGCCAAATTCCCTTATAATACTATGCATGTTTATGGCCAAATTCCCTTATGATACTATGCATGCTAGTGGCCAAATTCTCTTATGATACTAGGCATATTTCGAGGCCAAACCCCTTATGATACCATGCATGTTTGTGGCCAATCCCTTTTGATATCGTGCATGTTGTGAGGCCAATATGTAGCATAGTACCCTTACTATGTTGACTCGCTTTTACTTGGGTTGGAAACAGGCTTTGGGGTAGGTTAGACGTGCGTGATTATGACATGATAATTTGACATGGGATTTCATGGAAATATGACACTTATGATACACCTAAATGTGGGCATGACATGTGGGGTAAACATGGGACTTGAAACTAGACACGTGAGGGTTGTAAGTGTAATATGACACTAGACCAAACATGAAAATGGCCAACTCGAGGTTGGGTTGAGTTTGTAGCATAAATCTACTCGGACCCGCCCGGCTTAACTAGTGGCTACAAACAATAGGATCCAATGTGAGAAGTTGGTCATGACGCGCTTAAGACCCGAGGTTAGACTAGGTTGTGGTGTAAAACTACCCCGACCCGCCCGGCTTAACTAGTAACCACAACAAGGTCTAATGTGAGAGGTTGAGAGTGCATTAATTAAATTAATGCCACATGATAAGGTTAAGTAAATTTGTCTAATGACACTTAACCGATATGACACGAATGGGTAGGTTAAGTGGGACCGGGCTTGATTTCTTAATGACACTTAACCATACAAGACGATTAGGGTATGGGGTTAAGTAATTTACACTTAACTAATCTGACTTGGTAATTAGATGGGGTTAAGTAACCTAAAATTAACTAATCTAAAACACGGTGCTTCGATGGGGTTAAATTAAACACTTAACCAATCTAAACCTGGTAATTCAATGGGGTTAAGTAGTCAATACTTAACCAACTTAACAGGATAATTTAATGGGGTTATGTAACTTATACTTAACCAATTATACATGATGATTTGATGAGGTTAAGTAACCTATACTTAACCAATCTAATATGCGGACCTGATAGGTTAAGTCATAAGACCTTTTAAATATACTTAACCATTATAATACGATTAGTGGATGGGGTTAAGTTAACCTATACTTAACCAATCCGACTCGATAATCCGATGAGGTTAAGATAATCTGTGCTTAACCAATCTAACACGATAACCTGATAGGGTTAGGATAAACAAGTACTTAACCAAATTGACTTGATGATTGAATAGGGTTAAGTCATGAGCTCCTTGGTATACTTAACCAACTTGTAGGGCTAGGTCTTGGACTTGAATACTTAGCCAATCTTGACATGATTCATAGGCGGGCTAAGCCATGAACCTGAATAAAAACACTTAACCCAATAGGCAAAACCCTAGTAGAGGAACTAGGTAGAAAATCGTAGTTAATCAAGGGTAACGGGCAAATGAAGCTAAGTGGTAAACCTTAGTTAAGTATAACTAAGTAATAATTCTTAGCCAAGGACATGGGACTAGTTCATGAATAGATGAGTAACCCGGTACGGTAGGTCATCGCTTAAAACACGAGGAGGAGCAAATCATCTGACTTAGATAAAGGCTCCAACGAACTGGGTGACGAAGCAGTAGCTTCGGGGGACGTGAGGGTACTCTTGGTATCCCTCTGTGAGGTGGCAGATGGTCTATGAAACCCGGCCTCACAGAGGTTAAGGTCTGCGGTAGAAAAGCCAAGAGTATGCCTTGGTTGCTATGCGAGCGACCTAAAGACAGGGATGGATTAGCGTGGAGTCGACGATACTTGATTTTTGCCCTGGATAGCACGTCGTCGACTACCTACCATCTTTAGTCAATCGTGTACGAATGGAAAGGCAGAGAACTCCCAACAGACCATGTTCTTGCTATCGAGGCATGGGTGAGGTTGGCCCATAGGAAAGTGGGGCTATAGTGGGGCCGGGATGTAGTTCTCACACATGATTTTACTTGGATTGCCTTTCAGTAGTTGAGGGAGGGGTCACGTGGGACCATAGCCACGGGTACAAAAACAGACCTTGGTATCTGCATCAGCAGACGACTTAAAGCTCCCGACCTAGTTCCGTATTTCTTGATTTGCCCTGGCACGGAACTCGGATGGCGCATTGAGATACATGTGCGTCTAGACATGGAAAACGATTCACGATACATACGTGGGATAAAGGGCGTGGTTGACGGGTGGCATAATCCCTAGTGGCCCTAGGTGGCCTGAACCCAAACCGAGACACGGGAACGTTCATTAGGTAGCATAATCCCTAGTGGTCCTAGGTGGCATAAATCCTAAGTGAACACGCGATAGTTCATGGTAAGAGAACATAACCAGATCAAGGGTAGCAGTCCAAAATAACCTCAAGGATAAAACGTTTACATGGGAAAGCCCGTATGGCCTACGGCAAAGGACTGAGCTTATACATGGAAAGAAACATACGAGTTGGGAAAACCTACATATGCTATATATATTAGGTTGACATGGACCATTACATGATATTAGGCAAGGGACATTCGTACTTAACACATGACACGGGTTGGGATACTAGTACGAAAGGTGCAGAGCAAATATACATGTAGAACCATGAGAAATATACCTGATAGATACCGTGGGATGTTATACATGATAGATACCTTGGGATAGTATACTTGGTAGAAACCTGATGATGTGATACCTTGATTTATCCTGACACCGTAGTTTATCATGATACCTTAATTTATCTTGCTACAGTAGTTCATCTAGTTATCTTGGTTTAGCTTACCTATCTTGTCGTCATCCTTATGTTTACTTTCAGTTTATGCATGTCATGTTACCTTTACCTGTTTTTATACTGGAAGTAGATAGGACTTACCAGTCTTTATGACTGACCCCGTTTTCTTTCGCCTCTTCGTCTTTCGTTCCCCCCCCCCCCAAGGTTTTCAGGGAGGAAATGCTGTTGTTTAGTTCGGACTTCCTCTGCTTGAAGGTCATCATGCATGACTTGGACTTTTCTGGGCTATGGCTACCTTACTGTTTTATTTGGGGAATAATTTATGAAATGGTTTTATGCTTCTTTATTATTGCAAGACAGGTTTTGATGTATTCTGATGTAAAAGGCTTTAGACCTTATTTTTTAAGGTAATGAAATTTGTTTTTCTTCCGTTGTTTTATATATAAATGTTCTGTCTTGTAATATTTCTATGCATGTTTACCTCGATAATGCTTCACCAAACCTAGTGCATTCCCTTTGCGAGTGACCCTAGCGGAGGTGGGATGTTACATGGGGAATATGCCTTTAAAACAAATCTTTTCTTTTGAAAATGCTTCTTTTAAAAATCGTTTTGAAAATAAATTTTCAAATCTTTTATCTGATCCGGTAACCTTTAGCTCTGATACCACGTGTAACACCCGACATCCGTTAGTGTCACTCATAAAGGGAATGCACTAAGTTCTGTGGAGCATTTAGGGTAAAAGATGCAGATAAATTACAAGACAGACAAAAATTACAACAACGAAAAATAAAACTTTTCTTTATTGATAAAATAGTTTGTACAACGAGTTCTTTATAATATCAGAGTATCATCTATCATACAAAATAAAGAAGCACAAAACAACATTTATATTCCTTAATGTAGCAAGAGCCAGACATAGCATCTAGAAAGAGAATCCAAGCAAAACATCGACAAATCTTCAAGCTGGGAAAGAGTGACAGTCCAACTTAACCTGAGCTATACTATTCCCGACTTTACTACCTGGGGGGGAACGGAAGAAAAGAAGACGAAAGAAAAACAGAGTCATACATAAAGCCTGAGTAAGTTCAGTAACTTCTAGCATGTGAACATGGAAAAACAAATCGACATGAATTAACTGAATCAAGATAACACCATGATGATAGGGTCAGCAAGATTAGACAAGATATGCTAAGATAAGATTAACTGGATATGCTCTAATACTTTCGTCGCTTCGTTATTTCCTTGTTATACTGGTTTCTATATCTCTGCACCACCTAACTAGTGTCCCAACTAGTAACGATAACGCGATCCCAATCCCTGTAGTTTCCGTTGCCTTCAGGCATACATTTATTATTTATTACCTAGATCTAATCTAGGGTTTTCTATCAAATGCTTTCTAGATTCAACTAGACTTTACGTTATCTGCTGAACGCTTCTCGGATTCAGGGTTTATGCCACCTAGTCCAACTAGGGATTATGCTACCTGTCGAACGATGCCCCTAAGTCTAGGACACACTACCTAGAGTGGTATATGTTCCTATACTTCCCCACGCATGTATCGCGAATCGTTATCGCTTGTATAGATGCACATGCCCTGTAATGTGCGGCCCGAGTCCTGTGGCAGGGCAAATCAAGAAACACAGAACTCGGTCGGGAGCTTTCAGATATCTGCCGATGCAGATGCTGAGGTTTGCTTTGATTACAGTGGCTATGGTCCCACTCGACCCCTCCCTCAACTAATGAAAGGCACACCTTGGAAAATGAGAACTATACGCAGGCCTCCCTATGCCCCACTGTCCTATGGCCATCCGCAACCATAACTAGATAGCAAGTATATGGTCTTTTGGAGTTCTCCGCCTTTCCGCTTCATGAATCTCGATTGACTCAAGATGGATGGTAGACGACGAGTTGCTATCACAGGGCTACCGGTTTCTCGCCGAATCACGTTGGTCCATCCTAGTCTTTAGGTCGCCATATTTTGCAACCAAGGCATACGCTTGGTTCTTCTACCGCAGACCTTAACCTCTGTGAGCCCAGGAGTATCATCTCCAGCCTCACAGAGGGATACCAAGAGTACCCACACGTCCCCTCGAAGCCTCGGGCTTCGTAACCCAATTCGTTGGAGCCTTATTTTTACTCAAACGGACATTCGCTCCTTCCCGTGTTATACTAAGAATTACTACTTAGTTTTGCTAACTAGGTTTACCACTTAGTTTCCAGAATTGTTGTTTTCTTAACTAAGGTTTACTACTTAGTTCTCTTTCCCGTCAATTTGGATTGGTTAAGTGTCATTAGTCAATTCAAGCTAACTTAACCCTCTTCATTTATCCTATTAAACTGGTTAAGTGTTATCAGTAATTGTAATAACTCGGAAATCTGGGCCAGTTTAAAATTTTTATTTTGGCAATTTTAGCGAAGTTTGAACATTTAAAATAGATTATTTTAAATAATATCGACGAGAAATTTATTTTGAATATAATTAGAACGTATATAGTTATATAGGTCGTCGTTGAAATATAAATAATTATATATAATTATAAATAGAATTGAAAATGGCGCTGTAGTTCCATAATTCGATTTCAAACTTCAATTGAATGTACCGGGTGCAAAATAAACCGGATTTTAGTGAAACCAAAAACAATAGGATCTAATTGTGAATATCTTTCCAACGAATCCGACAAATCGAAATTTCATAGCGGGAATCAATAGATATGTCCAGTTGAAGATTCTAAATAGTTGCTATGGAATTAAGGCCCTTAAAAATAGACATTTTGCAAACGACCTCGGATTTCGACGAAACCACTTTTGTTGGATCCGTGATGTCAAATTATTGATAGGTTTCAAATTTCATAATTTTTTGAATCAATATGTGAGCGTGGCAAAGGAAAACGCGTTTGACCAGTTTTAGTTGATTTCAATCGACTGGAAAATGGCCATTTTTCCAACGGTCTCAGAATTCGATGAAACTAGTTTGTTAGGACCGCATTGTCAATACGAATCTAGAAAATATTTTTCGAGAATTTTTCGAGTTAGTATGTGATCCTAGTAAATGAAAATGTGCGTTTAAATTGAATATATAAAGAATTTTACTTTAAATTCAACGGAAACTGATTCAAACAGTCGAATTGGCCTATGATACATATCCCATTGTGTTCGGAATAGGGGTAAAACGCTATGGACGACAGGCGGTAGGCCTCGTTTAGAGGTCGAAATAAAAAGTCAACTTTTTTGTAAATAAAATAATTAAATAAATTAAACTCTCCCTCTCTCCTCTATGTATTCCTCTGCCCCCCCCCCCCCCCCCCGTCTTCTTCGAACCAGAAAACAAATCGAAAAAAAAACCCTAAGCTAATCGCGCCGCCGCCCCCCTCCATCCACCGCCCTCATCCCCGAACCCCCCTAGCCAGGCGCCACCGTCGTTCGCCGATAGCCCCCCTTTCGAACGACATCAGAAACCGCCCCCCTCCTCTCGAATCCCGCCTGCGCTGCACCACGAGCCCCACCGCACCCCCCTCTTCTTCCCCGACCTCCTCCTCGCCGACGCCATAGCCGACGCCGCCCCTCCGGCCAGCAGCTCGCATCCAAAAACCCCCCCTTCGCAGAAAACCCAAATAGAGGTGAGCTTTATAATCCTCTTTATTTGTTGTTATTTATGTATTATAGAAAAACTGATTTTTTTTTTTTTGATTTTAAAAACTGATTTTATTTGATTTTAAAAACTGATTTTACATGATTTTAATACTGAAATTAATGTGATTTTAAAACTGAGATTAGTATTGTTTTAAAATATATATACATAGTATAGAAAGGCGGGATTTTTAATTTTAAAAGTGAAGAGACGATATTTTTAAATATGAAAAGACGATATTTTGACATAAGTAGTGAAGCAAATATATGATTTTTACTTCGATAAAAATATAATTTTTATAATGTAGAAGGGTTAAAAATATATTTTTCAAACTAGTGGAAGGATAATAATATGATTTTTACATAGTAGGAATTATTAAAATATAATCATTATCGATACGAACACTGTTATCAAAATATGATTTTTATCATATAGTTAGCAATAAAAAGTAATGATTTTTAAAAATACAAAAAGTTATGATCTTTAGAAATAGAAAGATGAAATCTTTAGAAATAGAAAGATGAAATCTTTAGAAATAGAAAGATGAAATCTTTAGAAATAGAAAGGCGAAATTTTTATATATTGAATAGCAAAGTAAAAATTCGATTTTTATATATGGAATAGTGAAGTAAAAATTCGATTTTTATATATTGAATAGCAAAGTAAAAATTCTATTTTTATATATTGAATAGCGAAGTGAAAATGTGATTTTTATATATATAGTGGCTACGGGCAACGAAAGCGACAAAAGGCGAGAATGGCGATGATTTCTATAAAAGAAGTGTCGTGAAGTTGGGATAGCTATCGGTGAGAATTTCTCACCTTTCAATTTCTTTTTCTAGTTATATTATAATATATGCTAAGATGCAGACGGTGTTTAGCAGCACCCGACACCCGTCATCCACAGACCATGGATGGCTTGTTTGTTTGATTGATATGTTGTGAAAATTTGTTTGTGAAATTGATGTGAAATAGTTAAAGAGATTCATGTGTAGAAATAAATTAATTATCGTTAAAAATATAATTTTTAACGTGAAAGTGAACAAATAAATATTTATAAACAAATCGGCCGATTTGTTTATATACACTGATTTGACTGATATTGATTGGCATGATAAATTTTACACATCGCCCAACTGCACAAATAAAATCTGTGTTTTTGATTTGAAAACCCCACACGGGTATTGGCATGAAATACGACATACACTAATCCCAATAATTAATTGTATGTCGATCGATTGATTGACAGGCTGTTATAAGCGTTAGATATCTATATTTGATGCTTATACAGTGTAGTGCACTTTGGATGATGGTTGATTGTTTATCGTTGCTATTATATACATGTGTTGTATGGAAATCCATATAGTTAACGCTATATGGTGATTGATTGGGCCTCATTCCAATTTAGAAGATAAAGAATATTATAAAATAAAGGTTCACGTGTTGACCGTAATCATCCGTTGAGATTAGTCATGTGTTGAACGAAGTATTTTAACAATAAAATTTTCATCTTCATCATTATAAAATAAAGGTTCATGTGTTGACCGTACTCATCCGTTGGGATTAGTCATGTGTTGAATGAAGTATTTTAACAATAAAATTTACATCTTCATCATTATAAAATAAAGGTTCTTGTGTTGACCGTACTCATCCGTTGAGATTAGTCATGTGTTGAACGAAATATTTTAACAATAAAATTTACTTCTTTATCATATATAAAATTAGAAACTAATTGGAAAATAGATAAGATGAGTGGTCTCCTGGATATTGATCTGATGTTGGTTTCGGCCTTCGGGGTTAATATTCAAGGAATCGTTCTCTTACTAATTTACGGTTGGAGTCTGATTTTAAATCAAACGATAGATACCATAATTTTTATAAAATATATTAAATAACAAAAATAGTCACACGTGGACAGTACTGATTCGTTGAGATTAGTCGTGTGTTGACAAAGATGTAGAGTCGTGTATTGAAAGAAATATAGATCCATTTGTTGAATATAAAGCCGTGTTGATTAGAGATGCGCTATTTTGACGCGAACGATATTTATATCGATTATAGTCGAATTGAATTTGATTTGAATAGAAAATGAATTTGATTTGAATAGAAAACGAATTTGATTTGAATAGAAAAATAATTTGATTTGAATAGAAAACGAATTTGATTTTAATAGAAAACGAATTTGATTTGAATAGAAAACGAATTTGATTTGAATAGAAATCAAATTTGATTTGATTAGAAAACGAATTGAATTTAATTTGATTAGAAAACGAATTTGATTTAATTAGAAAACGAAACGAATTTGATTTAATTAGAAAACGAATTGAATTTGATTTGAATAGAAAACGAATTTGAATTGAATTGAAAAGAAAACGAATTCGAATCGAATTGAATTGAAAAGAAAATGAATTCGAATCGAATTAAAATCAATTTGAATTGAAATCAAATAGAAATGAAAGTAAAAAGGATTTATAATAGAAAATTCAATTTTGATTTGAATTTGAAATAAAGGATGAAATTGTTTTTGAAACGAATTCAAAACTATTCATAAAATTCGTTTTAAATAGAAATCGACGAAATATATATTATATATATTATATAATGGCCTGAATAGAACACGCCGCGGTAGTTCGTAAATTTCGACCATTGACTTCGAACGGACATTACGGGAGATCCGACCGTCGGATTCTCCTAAAACCGAAACCGTTGGGTTCGTATCGAAAAGAGCTTTCTAACGAGTATTAGAAATTGGAAATCTAACGGTTGGATTTTGAGATACGTCCAAATCAAATTTGGAAAAGGTCGTTGTAAGTGCAGTTCGATGGCCGTTGATGGAAATCGACTGTACGGGCCTTGATAAAATTATTAAAAATAGTGATAATTTTGTGTAAAATCATAAGGAATGATTTGTGAAAAATTGGGATGAAAAACTCCATATTTGAAAAGATAAAAATAGATTTTTATCGAAATGAACTAGTTTTGAACTAAAATTAGAACCCATTTATTTTTAAATAAATAAATTGGATTTGAATTGGGTTTTAAATAGAATTGATTAGTGGGTTTATCGTGAAGGGTGTTTTAAATAACATTTGTTCTATAACCCGATAATAAATAGAATGTGATTTGGGTTTGTCGTGAACTTTGTTTTAAAAGACATTAGTTCTTTAACCCTGTAAGAGGAGTTTTAATGAATCTGCAATTAGATTGAAATGTGAATTGATAATTTAAATTATCAAATTTGGAAAGTGAGCGAGAATGGAGTATCACCAGTTTTGCTCCAAAGCGATAGTTAAATCTTTAATTAGATTTTAACGTGAAATGGTAATTAATTTTACCGATAACACCATGGTGTTAGATATGGAGTATTACCAGTTTTGCTTCATGGGATGCATAGGTTGGGATTGGGAAATAAAATAAATAATTACTTCGGTGTGGTTCGCTAATCTCGACTAGTTTGGAAAACCATAATTTGGATTGAAATGACATCCAAAGCAAGATTAAAGGATACATTTTAAAGAATTTATCTTGGATAAAATTAATGGGAACCTTTCCCTAAGAATGGGGAATTTAGAAACTAGCTGTAGGTTAGTAAAGAAGAATGGTTTCCTGGGTATTGATTTGATGTTGGTTTCGGCCTTCGGGGTTAATATTTGGGAAATTGTTCTCTTGATGGTTTACAGTTAGTGACTAATGAATTGGAATGAGGCGTATGTTGTGTTTGTGTAACATTTGTTTTTAATATACGAGGGTTGTTCGGAAAGGCCGGGTTTATACCCATTCTGAATAACCGATTCGACGATAAGTCGAAGATGATGACGGTCGTCGAAGACCGGAAGTCTTCACATCGTTTGGATAATTACCGATGATCCTGATTGGGCTGTACACCCAAGAGGATGGAAATAGTTGGTAGTCGTCCAGACGTACTTGGAGATAGATGGATATGCGAGGAAAGTGCCTCCGGTTTCGTTCAGACCCAGAACGAACTTGTAAATGGATTGTGTGTCTAACATTGGATTTTATTCTGTGTTGATTGATTTCTGTCAAATATATCTGTTTGGCGGCAGAGAATTTATTCTCTTGCTTAACGCCCTTCTCTGAGACGTACGATCTTAGAGGTTATATATCGATAGATATCAGTCGCATGGCATGAATTGCCTGTGTGGCATTCTGAGTTGCGTGGATCAAGGCTTCTGTTGAAAAGCAAAGTCTTGTGGTTGATGATCAAAGCATGGCCTACGTGGCAGCTTTGTGTATAGCGTGGATTCGCGAGCCTCACACCTCGGTATGAGTCAAAAACGGGATATGGACTGCAGGGAGAGCACGACGTTTCTTTCTAGCTTTGGTGGTGTCAATGACTTACCAGCCCTGACATTTATATACTTTTCACCTATGTGGTTGTTGGATCAGGCGCCTCGATTATAGGTCTGTAAGGACCGGGAAACGTGTGTTCAGGAATAACTAATCCTCAAACGTAAGAGAGGACCGGCCCTGAAGCATCCAAGGGTTACCCAGAGTGTGTAGCCCTGAGGCATTTGCTAGAGTATCTCGAAGCGGAGAGGAGCTTGCCCCTTGCCTCGACTCATGACGGAAATCCAATTTCCAATATGAAATAACAGATCCGGTTGTAGAACTTGTATGGCGACATAGTAGATGGTAGCTATGCCGCCTAGGATTGATATTTATGATTGAAAATGTTTTGACACTATACACTTATTATAGTATCAAATGATTTGTTTTAAACGTACCAAGCATGTTTGGCTATTATAAGGGAAAACCCTATCCTCCGGCTTGCGTTGCATTGTGTGATGGGACCTGGATCTTATAATAACTTCATTTTTAGAAATAGCATTGTGCTGTTTATTCTATGCACTAGTATTCTTGGGAGGAAACCCGTTCCGTGTTATACGGCGTGGTCCCTTGAATTACTCTCTTTTAAAGTAAAGTTTAAATAATTGTTTTAGTTCTCACATCAGTCACATGACTGTCCTGGAGTTTATTGTTTTAACCTAAACTCTGGGTGCCCTCATTTCCGCACGGGAAGCTAGTAGTTTTGGTTTTGCAAATTTATATTCACAGGATCCTGGTTTACAGCTGGAATGATATCCGGAAAGCTCTGTATCCGTATATCACCTTCAGTTGTGCTTTGTATTATTTTTCCGCTGCTATGTAATTTATTGTAATCTCTGATATTTATAGAATGTAATTTATTCATTTATACTCTGTATATTCTTGTATCTGATTGAATTGTTGTAATATACAATGAAATGTTCTTCCGTCTGCGTTCATTTGTGTGTTGTTCTCAAAGTATCCGGTCTTTCCTTCACGGGGAAGTTACGGGTTCTCACAGTTGGTATCAGAGCTTTGGTTTACAGAGCTCGAGAACAAGACACATTAGAACCATACGAAAGAATTCATCAGATATTGGGTTAGTAATATCCAATTAGAATGACTCGTTAGAGATAGGATCAGTAGTATCCTAGAACGAGTGTGAAGAGTATATTTTTCAATTGAAAACAATTTTGTTTTGAAATTTAAATCGTTTTATACGTATTTGAATAATTGATTTATATTGATTTGGATAATCTAGTATATAAAGATTTTGCATATACGCGTCATGAACGTATATTCGAAGTTTTAATATACTGGATAGATATAGAATCACATTTTAGTCGCCCGGAGATGGTACTGATATTAGGCATGACATCATCAGTATTTATGTTCGTGTTTTGAAGGTGCGATATTTATATATTTCCATCAGACTGGTGTGAGAACCAAAACTTATATAGCTAGATTTATTGTTGTGATTTGGCATCAAAACATGACTTTCTGTATATATATCAAAATTATGAATTTGAAACGTTAAATTCACTAATTGATTGATGTTTGTGTTGTTTGTTTATTTGTTTGATAATTTTGAACCATTATGCCTAATTGAACCAAATATTGAATTGTATCGAAAATTAATCGCATTTGCCTGCATATACATATACTTACATTGAACAGGTCATAGCAAGGAGGCTAGAGCAGAGAATAAAATTTGTTTACCCGACAAATAGGTACATGTTTACCATAATTTACTGTTTTGTTTGGGTGATGATGATTTTATGAGCCTATTGGTTAGCCGCTTGGCTTTTTCTTTTTCTTTTTCAGATCAGAAGGCCTGTATGGCAATTTCGGGATTTTCCCGTGGCTCCCGGTGTAGGGGAGGTTATGGCGAATTTTTTCGAAAATTTAGGGTGTTAGCCAAATTTTTGAAAATTTGAAAATTCTCAGAAACTGAAAAGTTGGAGAATTGAAGCCAGATCGAACGTAGAGTTGATTAATCAGACCACTTTTGACTTTGTTCCTTTTCGAGGACGAAAAGTTTTAAGCGGGGGAGATTGTAATAACCCGGAAATCTGGGCCAGTTTAAAATTTTTATTTTAGCAATTTTAGCGTAGTTTGAACATTTAAAATAGATTATTTTAAATAATATCGACGAGAAATTTATTTTGAATATAATTAGAACGTATATAGTTATATAGGTCGTCGTTAGAATATAAATAATTATATCTAATTATAAATAGAATTGAAAATGGCGCGGTAGTTTGATAATTCGATTTCAAACTTCAATTGAATGTACCGGGTGCAAAATAAACCGGATTTTAGTGAAACCAAAAACAATAGGATCTAATTGTGAATATCTTTCCAACGAATCCGACAAATCGAAATTTCATAGCGGGAATCAAAAGATATGTCCAGTTGAAGATTCTGAATAGTCGCTATGGAATTCAGGCGCTTAAAAATAGACACTTTGCAAACGACCTCGGATTTCTATGAAACCACTTTTGTTGGATCTGTGATGTCAAATTATTGCTAGGTTTCAAATTTCATAATTTTTCGAATCAATATGTGAGCGTGGCAAAGGAAAACGCGTTTGACCAGTTTAAGTTGATTTTAATCGACTGGAAAATGGCCATTTTTCCAACGGTCTCAGAATTCGATGAAACTAATTTTGTTAGGACCGTATCGTCAATACGAAGCTAGAAAATATTTTTCGAAAATTTGTCGAGTTAGTATGTGACCCCAGTAAATGAAAATGTGCATTTAAATTGAATATATAAAGAATTTTACTTTAAATTCAACGGAAACTGATTCAAACAGTACGATACATATCCCATTGTGTTCGGAATGGGGGTAAAACGCTATGGACGACAGGCGGTGGGCCTCGTTTAGAGGTCGAAATAAAAAGTCAACTTTTTGTAAATAAAATAATTAAATAAATTAAACTCTCCCTCTCTCCTCTCTATATTCCTCTGCCCCCCCTCCCCCGTTTTCTTCGAACCAGAAAACAAATCGAAAAAAAAACCCTAAGCTAATCGCGCCGCCGCCCCCTCCATCCACCGCCCTCATCCCCGAACCCCCCCTAGCCAGGCGCCACCGTCGTTCGCCGATAGCCCCCCCTTTCGAACGACATCAGAAACTTCCCCCCTCCTCTTGAATCCCGCCTGCGCTCCACCACAAGCCCCACTGCACCCCATCTTCTTCCCCGACCTCCTCCTCGCCGACGCCACAGCCGACGCCGCCCCTCCGGCCAGCAGCTCGCGTCCAAAAGACCCCCCCCCCCCTTCGCAAAAAACCCAAATAGAGGTGAGCTTTATAATCCTCTTTATTTGTTGTTATTTATGTATTATAGAAAAACTGAATTTTTTTATATTTTAAAAACTGATTTTATTTGATTCTAAAACCTGATTTTACATGATTTTAATACTGAAATTAATGTGATTTTAAAACTGAGATTAGTATTGTTCTAAAATATATATACGTAGTATAGAAAGGCGGGATTTTTAATTTTAAAAGTGAAGAGACGATATTTTTAAATATGAAAAGACGATATTTTGACATAAGTAGTGAAGTAAAAATATGATTTTTACTTCGATAAAAATATAATTTTTATAATGTAGAAGGGTTAAAAATATAATTTTAAAACTAGTGGAAGGATAAAAATATGATTTTTACATAGTAGGAATTATAGAAATATAATCTTTATCGATACGAACACTGTTATCAAAATATGATTTTTATCATATAGTTAGCAATAAAAAGTAATGATTTTTAAAAATACAAAAAGTTATGATCTTTAGAAATAGAAAGATGAAATCTTTAGAAATAGAAAGATGAAATCTTTAGAAATAGAAAGATGAAATCTTTAGAAATAGAAAGGTGAAATTTTTATATATTGAATAGCAAAGTAAAAATTCGATTTTTATATATGGAATAGCGAAGTAAAAATTCGATTTTTATATATTGAATAGCGAAGTGAAAATGTGATTTTTATATATATAGTGGCTACGGGCAACGAAAGCGACAAAAGGCGAGAATGGCGATGATTTCTACAAAAGAAGTGTCGTGAAGTTGGGATAGCTATCGGTGAGAATTTCTCCCCTTTCAATTTCTTTTTCTAGTTATATTATAATATATGCTAGGATGCAGACGGTGTTTAGCAGCACCCGACAACCGTCATCCACAGACCATGGATGGTTTGTTTGTTTGTTTAATTGATATGTTGTGAAAATTTGTTTGTGAAATTGATGTGAAATAGATAAAGAGATTCATGTGTAGAAATAAATTAATTATCGTTAAAAATATAATTTTTAACGCGAAAGTGAATAAATAAATATTTATAAACAAATTGGCCGATTTGTTTATATACACTGATTTGACTGATATTGATTGGGATGATAAATTTTACATATCGCCCAACTGCACAAATAAAATCTATGTTTTTTGATTTGAAAACCCCACACGGGTCTTGGGATGAAATACGACATTCACTAATCCCAATAATTAGTTGTATGTCGATCGATTGATTGACAGGCTGTTATAAGCGTTAGATATCTATATTTGATGCTTATACAGTGTAGTGCACTTTGGATGATGGTTGATTGTTTATCGTTGCTATTATATACATGTGTTGTATGGAAATCCATATAGTTAATGCTATATGGTGATTGATTGGGCCTCATTCCATTTTAGAAGATAAAGAATATTATAAAATAAAGGTTCACGTGTTGACCGTACTCATCCGTTGAGATTAGTCATGTGTTGAACGAAGTATTTTAACAATAAAATTTACATCTTCATCATTATAAAATAAAGGTTCATGTGTTGACCGTACTCATCTGTTGAGATTAGTCATGTGTTGAACGAAGTATTTTAACAATAAAATTTACATCTTCATCATTATAAAATAAAGGTTCATGTGTTGACCGTACTCATCCGTTGAGATTAGTCATGTGTTGAACGAAATATTTTAACAATAAAATTTACGTCTTTATCATATATAAAATTAGAAACTAATTGGAAAATAGATAAGATGAGTGGTCTCCTGGATATTGATCTGATGTTGGTTTCGGCCTTCGGGGTTAGTATTCAGGGAATCGTTCTCTTACTATTTTACGGTTGGAGTCTGATTTTAAATCAAACGATAGATACCATAATTTTTATAAAATATATTAAATAACAAAAATAGTCACACATGGACAGTACTCATTCGTTGAGATTAGTCGTGTGTTGACAAAGATATAGTCATGTATTGAAAGAAATATAGATCCGTTTGTTGAATATAAAGCCGTGTGATTAGAGATGCGCTATTTTGACGCGAACGATATTTATATCGATTATAGTCAAATTGAATTTGATTTGAATAGAAAACGAATTTGATTTGAATAGAAAACGAATTTGATTTGAATAGAAAACGAATTTGACTTGAATAGAAAACGAATTTGATTTGAATAGGAAACGAATTTGATTTGAATAGAAATGGAATTTGATTTGATTAGAAAACGAATTGAATTTGATTTGATTAGAAAACGAATTTGATTTAATTTGAAAACGAAACGAATTTGATTTAATTAGAAAACGAATTGAATTTGATTTGAATTTAATAGAAAACGAATTTGAATTGAATTGAAAAGAAAACGAATTCGAATCGAATTGAATTGAAAAGAAAATGAATTCGAATCGAATTAAAATCAATTTGAATTGAAATCAAATAGTAATGAAAGTAAAAAGGATTTATAATAGAAAATTCAATTTTGATTTGAATTTGAAATAAAGGTTGAAATTGTTTTTGAAACGAATTCAAAACTATTCATAAAATTCGTTTTAAATAGAAATCGACGATATATATATTATATATATTATATATATAATATAATGGCCTGAATAGAAAGCGCCGCGCCGCGGCCGTTCGTAAATTTCGACCATTGACTTCGAACGGACATTAAGGGAGATCCGACCATCGGATTCTCCTAAAACCGGAACCATTGGGTTCGTATCGAAAAGAGCTTTCTAACGAGTATTAGAAATTTGAAATCTAATGGTTGGATTTGGAGATACATCCAAATCAAATTTGGAAAAGGTCGTTGTAAGTGCAGTTCGATGGCTGTTGATGGAAATCGACTGTACGGGCCTTGATAAAATTATTAAAAATAGTGATAATTTGTGTAAAATCATAAGAAATGATTTGGGAAAAATTGGGATGAAAAACTCCATATTAGAAAAGATAAAAATAGATTTTTATCGAAATGAACTACTTTTGAACTAAACCCATTTATTTTTAAATAAATAAATTGGATTTGAATTGGGTTTTAAATAGAATTGATTAGTGGGTTTATCGTGAAGGGTGTTTTAAATAACATTTGTTCTATAACCCGATAATAAATAGAATGTGATTTGGGTTTGTCGTGAACTGTGTTTTAAAAGACATTAGTTCTTTAACTCTGTAAGAGGAGTTTTAATGAATCTGCAATTAGATTGAAATGTGAATTGATAATTTAAATTATCAAATTTGGCAAGTGAGCGAGAATGGAGTATCACCAGTTTTGCTCCAAAGCGATAGTTAAATCTTTAATTAGATTTGAACGTGAAATGGTAATTAATTTTACCGATAACACTGTGGTGTTAGATATGGAGTATTACCAGTTTTGCTTCATGGGATGCATAGGTTGGGATTGGGAAATAAAATAAATAATTACTTCGGTGTGATTCGCTAAACTCGACTAGTTTGGAAAACCATAATTTGGTTTGAAATGACATCCAAAGGAAGATTAAAGGATAAATTTTAAAGAATTTATCTTGGATAAAATTAATGGGAACCGTTCCCTAAGAATGTGGAATTTGGAAACTAGCTGTAGGTTAGTTAAGAAGAATGGTTTCCTGGGTATTGATCTGATGTTGGTTTCGGCCTTCGGGGTTAATATTTGGGAAATTGTTCTTTTGCTGGTTTACAGTTAGTGACTAATGAATTGGAATGAGGCGTATGTTGTGTTTGTGTAACATTTGTTTTTAATATACGAGGGTTGTTCGGAATGGACGGGTTTATACCCATTCTGAATAACCAATTCGATGATAAGTCGAAGATGATGACGGTGGTCGAAGACCGGAAGTCTTCACATCGTTTGGATAATTACTGATTGTAATGACCCGCATTTTTTGAGATATATAACTAATTTATTTAATTATATAATTGGTGATTTAGAGAAGTTAATGATCGTTAAATTAAATAATATTGAATATTCAATAAATAATTATAATATAATAATATATTATAATGTCGAAATAGTCGGAAATAGTGAAATTCACAATATCATGTGAATTGAATAGCATACGAGATTTGGTGGAGTTTCGATTCGAAATATAATAACGATTATATTGAATCGACGACAGTTGAACGTATAGTTTATAATATTTATAAACGAGCTCGAAATGGCGCTGCAGTTCGCTATTTGGCGATTTGAACTTCAACTGAATGTACAGGATTCGTTTTAAGCCGGATTTCTGTGAAACAAGAAACGTGTGGAGCTGGTGGAGTATATCTTTCTAGTGGAAGAGAAAAATTGGGATTTCGTCGTGTAGACTTTGTTTCACGTCCAAATCAAATTTCAGAAAAAGTCGCTGTGGAATTTCTTTATATTTTGCGACGCTTTATATACGTTATAAAAGGGTTTTCGATATAAATTGAATATCGAGATAATCTGGAATCTGAAATATCAAACTGCATATTCTGATATGATATACTGGAGCTGTACGATATCATATGTGAATATATACGATAATATTAATTTATTAATATTTAATTTAATTATATTTAAATATATTTATATATTTAAATGGGTCATTCAGAGCTTTAAAAATAGCTGGTTTTGCAAACGAAGTCGGAATTCGACGAAACCAGTTTCGTTGGGACCGTAATGTCGAACTGTAGCTGCATATTCAGTTTCGTGATTTTTGAGTATCGTGTGTGATCATACGAAATTTTAAAAGGCAATAACGAATTAACAAAAAGGAATATACTGAGAATATGCCACTATTCACCCTATAAATACGATACCCCATCCTCTAACCTAATTCCTTCCTCAGGTCAATTACAAATGCGCCGTCACATTTGCCCCAAACACAAAAAAAACCAAAATCCATCGCTTCTAGAAATCAAAAGAAATCCCAAGAAAATCGATAAATCTAAACATATATATATATTTGAATCCCGCTATTCTTGCTCTTCTCAATCATGTAAAAATCTACGGGTTCGATGTTACTTCTGGCGCCTTGATTGTTCTGAACCGTGAGCTAGGTTTAGATGCTTATGAGGATTTGAGCTTCGATTCAAGACTGGATGTTGATAATTGGATTTCGCACGAGTTTTAGCCCCGAACTGCCAACTTCCGTGAGACTCGAGATGAGAAAACATGGCGTGTGGTTCCTGTACTATCCACGTACGAGTTGCCTGAGATCGCGTTTTCTTTGGTGATCGAGTGAGATGGTTTTGGTATTGAAATGAAGCGTTTCTGGTAAGGGTTATCACAATGATGTCAGTTCGATTTTTGTTGGGATTGTGAAGGAGAAAAGCTGTCGATGTTTCACTGTAGCGGGAGCTTCGGGTTTTCAAAATCGCGAGTGGAAAGAAGGTCAGATTGGAGGTCCTGGGTTGAGTACACATCTCGTACGAGCGGCTTGGGTTCAGCTTTGCGGTGGCAGTGGGAATTTATGTGTGCTATGAAAGGAGTATGGGATCGACAGTGTCTGGAAGGGGACGGGTATGTACGGAAGACGACAAACTGGTGTGGAATAAGTAAAACTGTTAGCGAAGTGCAGTTTTAAAATACAGAGGAGTATAATGACTTGCAAGTGGTAATTTTGTAAGGGAGTATGGATAGGAGATCTTTAGTTAATGGCTTTACCTGGAGCAGCGTTGAAATGAAATTGAGGAAGAAGAACAGATCGAGTTTTGTGTTAAGAGTATGGGGAGATAGAGGATTGAAATGGTATTTTCATTTGGAAATTTTGTGGAGTATTGATCGAGTTCAGTGATGATATATGTCGTGAAATTCATGGTAGGGAGCACGACAGTTGAAACAGCAACGGAGAAGAAGACCAGGAGCGGTCATTGGTTTAAGGATGGAGTGGGCCGTAACTTTGGGTAAAGCGCAAACGAAATTTATATAAGTCTTATTTTTAATTTAAATTGTATACGATCTTAGAAAAGGAATAACTTCATCATACGTTATCAGAAAAGGGCAAAACAAGATCCGTTGAAATCGTATGGACGGGCACTACCAAATGGAACTAACGGGGAGTGAATCCGAGCTAGTTACAATTTATAGCAAAATAAATTGTCCGTCCGAATCAAGTGATGGTTATCGTTATTAACGATGATCGTCCAATGTGAGTAAAACTCACCAACTCTGAACAGTTATATTTTTATAATGTATTTTTAGAACTGTTAATCATCTGCTGATTGTTGTGTGTTGGTTGATTGATTGAACTGCTAGTCAGTTAATGAAATATTATATATATATATATATATATATATATAATATATAAATAGTTATATAGTTATATATTGGTTCTGATTATCAGAATAATTTATATAGAACTGAAAGTGATGATAATCATATTGTGTAACATCTGTGGATGCAGGGAGACAGGTTGGAGGAATCCAACTGGATTCCTCAACAGTTATTTTATTGTTTTTCATATATATTGTTATATGATGTGATATAAAATCTGTGAGCAATTTTATGTGCTTGGACGATATTGAACATCGTGATTTGATATGATTGAATACCATAACATACCGAAATGTTGATAAAGGGATTTTCAAAGTGATATTGAAAACAGAATATTTATAAATTGGAATATTTATAAATAAGAGATATTTATAAATTTAAATATTTATAAATAAGGAATGTTTATAAATTGGAATATTTATAAATAGGAGATATTCCAAAAGGAAATAATTTCAAACCATTTTCTTTTTGAATGGAAAGGCCTGTGTGGCGAGTTTGGGGATTTTCCCGATGCTCCCGATACAAAGGAGGTTATGGCGAATTTTCCCGGGAATTTAAGGAGTTAGAATATTTCAAGAATAAATTTGAAAAGGAAATATTTGTAAACCATTTACAAATAGAATTGGAAAGGGAACATTATAAAAAGGAAATCATTTTTTAAGTGTAGAACCGTTATTTGAAAGTAAATCTTTTCAAATGAATAAAACGTTGTTAAAAAGGAAATCTTTATAAAGTGAATAAAGTAAATCGAATATGGTATTCGAAGGGAGTAATCGAATATGGTATTCGAAGTTAGTTAATCGAATATGGTATTCGAAAGGAGAAATCGAATATGGTATTCGAAGTTAGTTAATCGAATATGGTATTTGAAAGTTAGTTAATCGAATATGGTATTCGAAAGTTAGTTAATCGAATATGTTATTCTAAAGGGGTTAGTCAAGTCGAGTTAGTCAAATAGAGTTAACCAGTTAGAGTTAATCAGTTAGAGTTAACCAGTTAGAGTTAATCAGTTAGAGTTAACCAGTTAGAGTTAATCAGTTAGAGTTAACCAGTTGGAGTTAATTAGTTAGAGTTAATTGATTAGAGTTAAAACGAACTAGAGTTAATCAAATATAGTTATTTGAGACAGAGTTAGTCAAACATAGTATTCAGGGTAAGTTGCCATCTTGTACGACTGCTAGCGTAATTCGCAGGGCTGTAAATAGCCTACGGCGGTCGGATGTTTCCTGAGGGAATCAAGCGTAACCATTGTGATCGCTGCGATCTAGAGTCAAGAGAATGGAGTTAAATCGAATATTAGTTATTCGATATGAGTTAGCAAGTTAAGTTAACAAGTCAAGATGATTGAGTTAAGTGATTAAGTTAAGTTATCAAGTCAAGATGATTGAGTTAAGTGATTAAGTTAAGATAATCGAGTTAAGTTAGCAAGTTAAGTTATCAAGTCAAGATGATTGAGTTAAGTGATTAAGTTAAGATAATCGAGTTAAGTTAGCAAGTTAAGTTATCAAGTCAAGATGATCGAGTTAAGTAAATAAGTTAAGTTCGTCGAGTTAAATTAATCGATGTTAGTTTCATCGAAAGAAGTTTTCGATGTTAGCTTCATCGAAAGGAGTTATCGATGTTAGTTTCATCGAAGGGAGTTATCGATTATAGTTTAATCGAAGTGAGATTTTCAAATATGAGATATTTGAAAAGGAAGAGTCATCGAATATTAGTTATTCGAAGAGAGATTATCGAATATCGTTTATTCGAGAAGGAGTTAATCGAATATTGGTTATTCGAAGAAGAGTTAATCAAATAGAGATTTCTCGAAGAGAGTTAATCGGAAAATTCGATTATATCGAATTCGGGAAAGCACTTATACTTTCCAGTGTTTAAATAGAGATTTATTTATTTATAAATAAATAAGTGTTAGGTTAATTATTCACTAATAAGAATAGAAGTTATAATTAAAGTTAGATAATTCGAAAGGAGGGATTATAACGTTATCGTTATAACCAATTTTTTTAAATATAGAAGTGGATTAGTAAAATTGGATCCGAGAAAGGCGTAAAGAAGTTGTTAAAGATTAAAAGATAAACTTTGACCATTTCGAAGTTATAACGTTGTTCAGTTAAGGTCTGAGAGGTAATTATACCCCAACTTGAGTGACTTCCTTCTTAACTAAGAAATGGTAAGGTTTGATCGTAAAGGAGTTTTGGAAATGTTTTCCAAATGAGAATCAGAAATGTTTTCTGATAAAAGAAAATAAGAATTTAGAACATAGGGAAACAGGAGATAAGTAAATAAATGAACTAAAGAGATTAATGTTAAATGATGTTTGTTCGATATAATTTCCGTCTGGAAATAATATCGTTCTTTGCACACTTGTTTTTCTTTGATAGTTAACTCACAGACTATCGAAGTTTTTGACCATTTTAACGTTGTTAATATGGAGAGACCGGTTGGATTATTATCCAAAGAACCACTCTTTATAGGCATAAGCGTCGCGAATCATATGTGCCAAAGATAATTGAAGACGGAGTAAAATGCAAGGCAATCCTGTTTACAGAATAGTGCCTTCGGTTTGTCCAGTCCCAGGACAACTTGTATGGACGAAGGTCTGACAGAGTATATCCAATGGATCACGTAAGTTGATCTGTTCATACGTATTCACGTTTGGTGGCGGAGGAATTCGTTTCTCTTAGCTGTATACCCGTGTTATTTTTGGATAAGTCAATTGTTGATTTGGCGGGTATGACGATGTGACATTTCTAAGTGAATGAAGATGGATGTCTGACATAGTATTTCCAGACGGTCACGTACATTGATTTCTTCGACCGTACCAAGAGTGGAAGCAGAGAAGGAAACTTCTTTTAGCTAACACGTAATGTACTGTTGTAGACGTAAATTAGTGATTTTCGATGGACCTAAAAATGTGGCATTCGAAGTGAATCTGATGTGATGATAAAGCGTTGCTTCTAACCTCATCATCCGGTAATGACAGAAATCGGGCAGGCAGCATGGCTAAGTCGGTCGCACCGAAGTAGGGTGTATAATCACCTATCTAGAGAATATTCACTTGTTTCTTAAATCTATCAATGCTGTCCCATATATATATATACGGGAACGGTTGCTGATCCCAACCGTTGGTGATGTACATTCGATACACTCAAGCGAAATGAGTCGTCGGTCATGTGTGGCTGAGTTACAAGATGTTCTTGTTGAACTCCAGTGTATCGTTCCTAGAGTACACTGATCGGAAGGTGGTTCCATACCTTGTCATAGTTGGAAATCCATTATCCAATACGTGCTTGCGATTTTGATTGTATACTATATATGTAGAACGTGAGATGAAAGCGTTTCTGCTAGTTGATATCTATTTGTACATAGACATTATTATAATATCAAAAGGTTTTTGATATAAAGATATTTTGGATTCTCATAAGGGAAAAACCCGTTCCGTTCTGCGGCGTGGTCTTATGAGATATCATTTACTTGTTCATATACCTGTTTAAACTGTTTTACTCACACCAGTCCCATGACTGACCCAGAGTTTACTTTGTTGTTTTCCCTAAACTCTTGGGTGCCTAAATTTGTACGGGCAGTCAAGTAGTCGGGATTTACAGATACCTGAAGATCTGGAGCAGGAGGCTTCTGGATCATATAGCTATAGTTTATTTCCGCTGTGTTGTAAGTGCTGTACTCTGATAAGTGCTATTGTATACATAACTGTTATATTTCAAAGTTATGTTATATATTATATGTTATTCGTTCCGCTGTGAGGTTCGTGTTACTCTGATGTTGTGTTCTTCTTCTTCTTCTATTCTAAGTTTCTATCTTATCTATCCTCACCTTCTAATTTCTTTCATAAATTACCGGGATTTTTCGATGTTTTGGTTATCGACATCGAGCTTATGTCGATAACCAAAGTCGCCGAAAATCCGGGTTACTACAGTTGGTATCAGAGCTTAAGTTTAGAATTACTTGGCTCTGTGGCGTGACTCAGTAGAGATAGGGTTAGTAATACCCTAGATTGAGTTTGAGTGTATATATACGAGTGAACGTATTTGTATTTGATATAAAAATTTGTTTTATATTGTGGAGATTCATTGGTTGAGTTGTTTATGAGTTCTGGTCGATCAGTTTGATCCACTGTATCGGTAGGAGTTACTAAACACTTGAATACGATGGGTCGTCACGATATGTTTTGGAAAGAGGGTTAATTAAAATAGGTTTACCCAAGGAATATCTTGATATAGAGAAGATATATATATCAAAATTATAATATATTGGATATATTGGTTGTTATTATAATCGAGTAAGATTATAAATATAATGGTTATGTAAATAATCGATCAGAATTCATATAAGTAAAATATATGGAATCGAGATGAATTAAACATGAAATTAAGATCAGAATTGAAATCCATACTCTGGAAATTTGAATAAGTGTTTGAAAAAGGATTTGGATTGAATATATGTGAATTTTACGATCCTGGGAGATTTTAAATATGTTTACAACATGGTAAAAGGATATTGGAATTTATTTCAAAGTGGAAATGTTTAAAAATGGGTTTCGAAAGTGCTATAGTATTGAACTCACTTCGGTAGCTGGAAAATAGATTCCGATGTTGATCATGACATCATCGGTGTTCATTTTCAAGTGTGTAAGTGACGGATTACTACCAAAGATTTTGTTTTTGAATTGTTTTGAGAAAAACAAGTTGGTTTGAATCCCAAAAAGAAAAGTGGATTTTTGAGAAGAAAAACAAAGCTGTTTAAAACTCCCAGAAATAGATGGTTTAATTTAAAACAAATTAAATGTGAATTTGTGAAAGCAAATTGAATTAAAACCCAGTTAAGTGTAAAATTGAATGGGGATAGAATGATATCAAGAAAAAATTGTTCTTGAATAAAATTTGATTGTCGAGATAAGAATCTGAAATGAAAATTATATTAGGAAGTTAAGAGTTGAAATCGAGAATGGAACTCGAATTTGAAATTTAATTCGACTTAGGTATAAGCGAATGGTTCGGATTTGGTTGAGATAACACCGGTATATGTTGGATTGATAACAGGTAAATGTGATAGAGTTGATATACCCGACAAAAAGGTACAAGTTTATATTTGATATAAGCATGAGATTTATGAGCCAAATTGGCAAGCCGCTTGGCTGTTTGATTTTCTTTTGGGTTGGAGAAGGTCTAGAGAGGCGAGTTGTGGTTTTACCGATAGGGCTGTACAAAGGAAGTTATGGCGAAATTTTCCGAAAATTTAAAATGTTAGAAAATTTTCAGAATTTTTGAAAATTTTAGTTAGTCGGAAAGAATTAATATTTTAGTCGATATTAATTGGTTCTGTTGAAATCAGAAATAAGGGGTAAACAAATCTTAGGAGTTCCAATATATAGGGTCGTCCTCTAACTTAGCAATTTCGAGGACGAAATTATTTTATGTAGGGAAGAATGTAATGACCCGCATTTTTTGAGATATATAATTAATTTATTTAATTATATAATTGGTGATTTAGAGAAGTTAATGATCGTTTAATTAAATAATATTGAATATTTAATAAATAATTATAATATATTAATATATTATAATGTTGAAATAGTCGGAAATAGTGAAATTCACAATATCGTGTGATTTGAATAGCATACGAGATTTGGTGGAGTTTCGATTCGAAATATAATAACGATTATATTGAATCAACGACAGTTGAACGTATAGTTTATAATATTTATAAACGAGCTCGAAATGGCGCTGCAGTTCGCTATTTGGCGATTTGAACTTCAACTGAATGTACAGGATTCGTTTTAAGCCGGATTTCTGTGAAACAAGAAACGTGTGGAGCTGGTGGAGTACATCTTTCTAGTGGAAGAGAAAAATTGGGATTTCGTCATGTAGATTTTGTTTCACGTCCAAATCAAATTTCAGAAAAAGTCGCTGTGGAATTTCTTTATATTTTGCGACGCTTTATATACGTTATAAAAGGGTTTTCGATATAAATTGAATATCGAGATAATCTGGAATCTGAAATATCAAACTGCATATTCTGATATGATATACTGGAGCTGTACGATATCATATGTGAATATATACGATAATATTAATTTATTAATATTTAATTTAATTATATTTAAATATATTTATATATTTAAATGGGTCATTGAGAGCTTTAAAAATAGCCGGTTTTGCAAACGAATTCGGAATTCGACGAAACCAGTTTCGTTGGGACCGTAATGTCGAACTGTAGCTGCATATTCAGTTTCGTGATTTTTGAGTATCGTGTGTGATCACACGAAATTTTAAAAGGCAATAACGAATTAACAAAAAGGAATATACCGAGAATATGCCACTATTCACCCTATAAATACCATACCCCATCCTCTAACCTAATTCCTTCCTCAGGTCAATTACAAATGCGCCGTCACATTTGCCCCAAACACAAAGAAAACCAAAATCCATCGCTTCTAGAAATCAAAAGAAATCCCAAGAAAATCGATAAATCTAAACATATATATATATATTTGAATCCCGCTATTCTTGCTCTTCTCAATCATGTAAAAATCTACTGGTTCGATGTTACTTCTGGCGCCTTGATTTTTCTGAACCGTGAGCTAGGTTTAGATGCTTATGAGGATTTGAGCTTCGATTCAAGACTGGATGTTGATAATTGGATTTCACACGAGTTTTAACCCCGAACTGCCAACTTCCGTGAGACTCGAGATGAGAAAACATGGCGTGTGGTTCCTGTACTATCCACGTACGAGTTGCCTGAGGTCGTGTTTCTTTTGGTGATCGAGTGAGATGGTTTTGGTATTGAAATGAAGTGTTTCTGGTAAGGGTTATCACAATGATGTCAGTTCGATTTTTGTTGGGATTGTGAAGGAGAAAAGCTGTCGATGTTTCACTGTAGGGGGAGCTTCGGGTTTTCAAAATCGCGAGTGGAAAGAAGGTCAGATTGGAGGTCCTGGGTTGAGTACACATCTCGTACGAGCGGCTTGGGTTCAACTTTGCGGTGGTAGTGGGAATTTATGTGTGCTATGAAAGGAGTATGGGATCGACAGTTTCTGGAAGGGGACGGGTATGTACGGAAGACGACAATACTGGTGTGGAAGAAGTAAAACTGTTAGAGAAGTGCAGTTTTAAAATACAGAGGAGTATAATGACTTGCAGGTGGTAATTTTGTAAGGGAGTATGGATAGGAGATCTTCAGTTAATGGCTTTACCTGGAGCAGCGTTGAAATGAAATTGAGGAAGAAGAACAGATCGAGTTTTGTGTTAAAAGTATGGGGAGATAGAGGATTGAAAGGGTATTGAAATGGTATTTTCATTTGGAAATTTTGTGGAGTATTGATCGAGTTCAGTGATGATATATGTCGTGAAATTCATGGTAGGGAGCACGACAGTTGAAACAGCAACGGAGAAGAAGACCAGGAGCGGTCATTGGTTTAAGGATGGAGTGGGCCGTAACTTTGGGTAAAGCCCAAACGAAATTTATTTAAGTCTTATTTTTAATTTAAATTGTATACGATCTTAGAAAAGGAATAACTTCATCATACGTTATCAGAAAAGGGCAAAACAAGATCCGTTGAAATCGTATGGACGGGCACTACCAAATGGAACTAACGGGGAGTGAATCCGAGCTAGTTACAATTTATAGCAAAATAAATTGTCCGTCCGAATCAAGTGATGGTTATCGTTATTAACGATGATCGTCCAATGTGAGTAAAACTCACCAACTCTGAACAGTTATATTTTTATAATGTATTTTTAGAATTGTTAATCATCTGCTGATTGCTGTGTGTTGGTTGATTGATTGAACTGCTAGTCAGTTAATGAAATATTATATATATATAAATATATATATAATATATAAACAGTTATATAGTTATATATTGGTTCTTATTATCAGAATAATTTATATAGAACTGAAATTGATGATAATCATATTGTGTAACATCTGTGGATGCAGGGAGACAGGTTGGAGGAATCCAACTGGATTCCTCAACAGTTATTTTATTGTTTTCCATATATATTGTTATATGATGTGATATAAAATCTGTGGGCAATTTTATGTGCTTGGACGATATTGAACATCGTGATTTGATATGATTGAATACCATAACATACCGAAATGTTGATAAAGGGATTTTCAAAGTGATATTGAAAAAATAATATTTATAAATTGGAATATTTATAAATAAGAGATATTTATAAATTTAAATATTTATAAATAAGGAATGTTTATAAATAGGAGATATTCAAAAAGGAAATAATTTCAAACCATTTTCTTTTTGAATGGAAAGGCCTGTGTGGCGAGTTTGGGGATTTTCCAGATGCTCCCGATACAAAGGAGGTTATGGCGAATTTTCCCGGGAATTTAAGGAGTTAGAATATTTCAAGAATAAATTTGAAAAGGAAATATTTGTAAACCATTTACAAATAGAATTGGAAAGGTAACATTATAAAAAGGAAATCATTTTTTAAGTGTAGAACCTTTATTTGAAAGTAAATCTTTTCAAATGAATAAAACGTTGTTAAAAAGGAAATCTTTATAAAGTGAATAAAGTAAATCGAATATGGCATTCGAAGGGAGTAATCGAATATGGTATTCGAAGTTAGTTAATCGAATATGGTATTCGAAAGGAGAAATCGAATATGGTATTCGAAGTTAGTTAATCGAATATGGTATTCGAAAGTTAGTTAATCGAATATGGTATTCGAAAGTTAGTTAATCGAATATGTTATTCGAAAGGGGTTAGTCAAGTCGAGTTAGTCAAATAGAGTTAACCAGTTAGAGTTAATCAGTTAGAGTTAACCAGTTAGAGTTAATCAGTTAGAGTTAACCAGTTAGAGTTAATCAGTTAGAGTTAACCAGTTGGAGTTAATTAGTTAGAGTTAATTGATTAGAGTTAAAACGAACTAGAGTTAATCAAATATAGTTATTTGAGACAGAGTTAGTCAAACATAGTATTCAGGGTAAGTTGCCATCTTGTACGACTGCTAGCGTAATTCGCAGGGCTGTAAATAGCCTACGGCGGTCGGATGTTTCCTGAGGGAATCAGGCGTAACCATTGTGATCGCTGCGATCTAGAGTCAAGCGAATGGAGTTAAATCGAATATTAGTTATTCGATATGAGTTAGCAAGTTAAGTTATCAAGTCAAGATGATTGAGTTAAGTGATTAAGTTAAGTGATTAAGTTAAGTTATCAAGTCAAGATGATTGAGTTAAGTGATTAAGTTAAGATAATCGAGTTAAGATAATCGAATTAAGTTAGCAAGTTAAGTTATCAAGTCAAGATGATTGAGTTAAGTGATTAAGTTAAGATAATCGAGTTAAGATAATCGAGTTAAGTTAGCAAGTTAAGTTATCAAGTCAAGATGATCGAGTTAAGTAAATAAGTTAAGTTCGTCGAGTTAAATTAATCGATGTTAGTTTCATCGAAAGGAGTTATCGATGTTAGCTTCATCGAAAGGAGTTATCGATGTTAGTTTCATCGAAGGGAGTTATCGATTATAGTTTAATTGAAGTGAGATTTTCAAATATGAGATATTTGAAAAGGAAGAGTCATCGAATATTAGTTATTCGAAGAGAGATTATCGAATATCGTTTATTCGAGAAGGAGTTAATCGAATATAGGTTATTCGAAGAAGAGTTAATCAAATAGAGATTTCTCGAAGAGAGTTAATCGGAAAATTCGATTATATCGAATTCGGGAAAGCACTTATACTTTCCAGTGTTTAAATAGAGATTTATTTATTTATAAATAAATAAGTGTTAGGTTAATTATTCACTAATAAGAATAGAAGTTATAATTAAAGTTAGATAATTCGAAAGGAGGGATTATAACGTTATCGTTATAACCAATTTTTTTAAATATAGAAGTGGATTAGTAAAATTGGATCCGAGAAAGGCGTAAAGAAGTTGTTAAAGATTAAAAGATAAACTTTGACCAGTTCGAAGTTATAACGTTGTTCAGTTAAGGTCTGAGAGGTAATTATACCCCAACTTGAGTGACTTCCTTCTTAACTAAGAAATGGTAAAGTTTGATCGTAAAGGAGTTTTGGAAATGTTTTCCAAATGAGAATCAGAAATGTTTTCTGATAAAAGAAAATAAGAATTTAGAACATAGGGAAACAGGAGATAAGTAAATAAATGAACTAAAGAGATTAATGTTAAATGATGTTTGTTCGATATAATTTCCGTCTGGAAATAATATCGTTGTTTGCACACTTGTTTTTCTTTGATAGTTAACTCACAGACTATCGAAGTTTTTGACCATTTTAACGTTGTTAATATGGAGAGACCGGTTGGATTATTATCCAAAGAACCACTCTGTATTGGCATAAGCGTCGCGAATCATATATGCCAAAGATAATTGAAGACGGAGTAAAATGCAAGGCTATCCTGTTTACAGAATAGTGCCTTCGGTTTGTCCAGTCCCAGGACAACTTGTATGGACGAAGGTCTGACAGAGTACATCCAATGGATCGTGTAAGTTGATCCGTTCAAACGTATTCACGTTTGGTGGTGGAGGAATTCGTTTCTCTTAGCTGTATACCCGTGTTATTTTTGGATAAGTCAATTTGTGATTTGGCGGGTATGACGATGTGACATTTCTAAGTGAATGAAGATGGATGTCTGACATAGTATTTCCAGACGGTCACGTACATTGATTTCTTCGACCGTACCAAGAGTGGAAGCAGAGAAGGAAACTACTTTTAGCTGACACGTAATGTACAGTTGTAGACGTAAATTAGTGATTTTCGATGGACCTAACAATGTGGCATTCGAAGTGAATCTGATGTGATGATAAAGCGTAGCTTCTAACCTCATCATCCGGTAATGACAGAAATCGGGCAGGCAGCATGGCTAAGTCTGTCGCACCGAAGTAGGGTGTATAATCACCTATCTAGAGAATATTCACTTGTTTCTTAAATCTATCAATGTTGTCCCATATATATATATATACGGGAACGGTTGCTGATCCCAGCCGTTGGTGATGTACATTCGATACACTCAAGCGAAATGAGTGGTCGGTCATGTGTGGCTGAGTTACAAGATGTTCTTGTTGAACTCCAGTGTATCGTTCCTAGAGTACACTGATCGGAAGGTGGTTCCATACCTTGTCATAGTTGGAAATCCATTATCCAATACGTGCTTGCGATTTTGATTATATACTATATATGTAGAACGTGATATGAAAGCGTTTCTGCTAGTTGATATCTATTTGTACATAGACATTATTATAATATCAAAAGGTTTTTGATATAAAGATATTTTGGATTCTCATAAGGAAAAACCCGTTCCGTTCTGCGGCGTGGTCTTATGAGATATCGTTTACTTGTTCATATACCTGTTTAAACTGTTTTACTCACACCAGTCCCATGACTGACCTAGAGTTTACTTTGTTGTTTTCCCTAAACTCTTGGGTGCCTAAATTTGTACGGGCAGTCAAGTAGTCGGGATTTACAGATACCTGAAGAGCTGGAGCAGGAGGCTTCTGGATCATATAGCTATAGTTTATTTCCGCTGTGTTGTAAGTGCTGTACTCTGATAAGTGCTATTGTTTACATAACTGTTATATTTCAAAGTTATGTTATATATTATATGTTATTCGTTCCGCTGTGACGTTCGTGTTACTCTGATGTTATGTTCTTCTTCTTCTTCTATTCTAAGTTTCTATCTTATCTATACTCACCTTCTAATTTCTTTCATAAATTACCGGGATTTTTCGATGTTTTGGTTATCGACATCGAGCTTATGTCGATAACCAAAGTCGCCGAAAATCCGGGTTACTACACTGATGATCCTGATGGGGCTGTATACCCAAGAGGATGGAAATAGTTGGTGGTCATCCAGACGTACTTGGAGATCGATGGATATGCGAGGAAAGTGCCTCCGGTTTCGTTCAGACCCAGAACGAACTTGTAAATGGATTGTGTGTCTGACATTGGATTTTATTATGTGTTGATTGATTTCTATCAAATATATATCTGTTTGGCGGCGGAAAATTATGCTCTTGCTTAACGCCCTTCTCTGAGACGTACGAGCTTAGAGGTTATATATCGATAGATATCAGTCGCATGACATGAATTGCCTGTGTGGCATGCTGAGTTGCGTGGATCAAGGCTTCTGTTGAAAAGCAAAGTCTTGTGGTTGATGATCAAAGCAAGGCCTACGTGGCAGCTTTGTGTATAGCGTGGATTCGCGAGCCTCACACCTCGGTATGACTCAAAAACGGGATATGGACTGCAGGGAGAGCACGACGTTTCTTTCTAGCTTTGGTGGTGTCAGTGACTTACCAGCCCTGACATTTATATACTTTTCACCTATGTGGTTGTTGGATGAGGCGCCTCGATTATAGGTCTGTAAGGACCGAGAAACGTGTGTTCAGGAATAACTAATCCTCAAACGTAAGAGAGGACCGGTCCTGAAGCATCCAAGGGTTACCCAGAGTGTGTAGTCCTGAGGCATTTGCTAGAGTGTCTCGAAGCGGAGAGGAGCTTGCCCCTTGCCTCGACTCATGATGGAAATCCAATTTCCAATACAAAATAACGGATCCGATTGTAGAACTAGTATGGCGACATAGTAGATGGTAGCTATGCCGCCTAGGATTGATATTTATGAATGAAAATGTTTTGACACTATACACTTATTATAGTATCAAATGATTTGTTTTAAACGTACCAAGCATGTTTGGCTATTATCCTCCGGCTTGCGTTGCATTGTGTGATGGGACCTGGGTCTTATAATAGCTTCATTTTTAGAAAGAGCATTGCGCTGTTTATTCTATGCACTAGTATTCTTGGGAGGAAACCCGTTCCGTGTTATACGGCATGGTCCCTTGAATTACTCTCTTTTAAAGTAAAGTTTAAATAACTGTTTTAGTTCTCACACCAGTCACATGACTGACCTGGAGTTTATTGTTTTAACCTAAACTCTGGGTGTCCTCATTTCCGCACGGGCTGCTAGTAGTTTTGGTTTTGCAGATTTATATTCATAGGATCCTGGTTTACAGCTAGAATGATATCCGGAAATCTCTTTATCCGTATATCACCTTCAGTTGTGCTTTGTATTATTTTTCCGCTGCTATGTAATTTATTGTAATCTCTGATATTTATCGAATGTAATTTATTTATTTATACTCTGTATATTCTTGTATCTGATGGAATTGTTGTAATATACAATGAAATGTTCTTCCGTCTGCGTTCATTTTTGTGTTGTCCTCAAAGTATCCGCTCTTTCCTTCACGGGGAAGTTACGGGTTCTCACAGTAATCCATGTTGACTTAACCCTACCACAAACCAAGTTATATTGGTTAAGTATTTCTTATTACTTAACCCTATCCATTCACCCTGTATTGGTTAAATGTTCCTTTTTAACTTAACCTTGCCCGTCTGTTTTAACTAACATGTTATTAATGGTTAAGTATTATCCCTTCATGTTTTAGACTTAACCCTATTCCTTTATCACAATCTGATGGTTAAGTGTTCAAGTTTACTTAACCCTACGGTCTAGCCCAGCTACCATATCAAATTGGCTAAGTGTGTTAAATTTTACTTAACCCCAACCTCTAGTCCGGTTAACATGTTAATTTGGCTAAGTGTATTAACTTTACTTAAACCCACTTTCTAGTCTAGTTAACATGTTAATTTGGCTAAGTGTTTTCTTAGTTACTTAACCCCTACAAATCTTGTCTTGTTACCATGTTAAGTTGGTTAAGTGTCTTTATGGACTTAGCCCTCCCATTCTAGCTTAACTGTGTTAAGTTGGTTAAGTGTTCCCATGGACTTAACCCTCCCATTCTAGCTTAACTGTGTTAAGTGTCCGTATGAACCTAACCCCACCCACCGATTTGCTTACCATGTTGAATTGGTTAAGCGTCTTAGTTAACTTAACCCTACCATTCTTGTCCTAGCTTTAATTAAATAGATTAAAGTCGCGACCACTCACATTAGACAGATATTGTTGCGATTACTAGATGTGCCGGTTGGTTCCGGGCAGGTTTACATCGCAACTCAGTCTAACCTTGGGTTAGGCATATTCGTGTTTTCTAAGTTCAAAGGGTTTTGATTTATTTTCAATCAAGTTTTGAAAGTAACCATCCCGTCCGTCGGATCAGTTAGGGATAGGCAGGGAGAGCAGGAAACTTGTATTTTCCAAACCCAAGCCTAGACATTATCCTCTCTGTCACCCTAGAACTTTCTGGTGTATGTATTATTAAAAGAGTTGTCATTAATAAACCTTTCTTTTGCGTATAAATAAATTGTTAACAATTTATCCTCAAAGTTTAACCACTTATCCTCAAAGTCCATTTTCCCTTTTTAAAATAAATTTGGCCCATACCCTATACATTTTCCATGGCTACTAATGGACTTGTATTCTAGACCCAAATCTAGATTTTCCTATCTTACAGTTTACATCAATTTAGATCCAACACCCCCATTTACAGTTCATGCCAAAACTAGATTTTATATTCTAGTTTACAGTTTGTGCCAAACTAGATTTCATATTCTAGTTCATCGTTTATGCCCAAAACTTAATTTGCATACCAACTACCTACTTTGTGGCCCATTTAACCATTTACCATTTACGCCCAACATATGTAAATTATGCTAATATACTTATCATGCTTAATTTAGCCACCCAATTCTGATTTAATATTCTAATTTTCATTCATGTCAAAACTAGACTTGTTATTCTAATTTTCATCTTAATAGTCATGTTATAATGCATGTTCCCAAATTATGTCAATTTCCAAGTCTAGTCAATTTCATGTTTTTCCCCAAAATGTCTTCCCATCGTTCGTATAATCGTGACTCAACCCAGATCATAAATAATGCTAGATTCGTCGATAAAGGGGAATGAACCAAAATGCCATGAAAGAACGGACATAACAACTGGCATAAGATGATAATTCATAGGAATTACGACATAAAAAGGGTTTAATAGTATAGATTCAAGAACATGGGTAGACCTAACTTAATAGGTAAATTCCCATGATCAAGATCTAAGAATAAACTGAAATAGAAAGTCAAGCCTAGGTCCAATATAATGCCAGTTTGGCGTACAACATGGTTTTCTAACTACAGTGTCATGGGCATAAATAATAATCTTATATCCATAGTCATAGGCAATAAATCCTCACAGTTAATGAATCACAGTCATAGGTGATGTTCATAGTCAAAGGAAAATAGTTCTCACAGTCATGAGTCACAGTCATAGGCAATGTTCATAGTCAAAGAGGCATATGGTTTTAAGGTCCATTGTTTCATAGTCACAGTCTTATTTGTCCTCGAATCATAACAGTTCTTAATTAGGTCCAAGAGTATAAGCACTGATTCGAATAGAAAGATTTGGCATATTATTTTATTCCTTTAATTTCATGTCACGGATAGAGAAAACTTTCAAATCTAAAAAGTAACCGACTTACAGAGATTATATTAGATTTGTAGAATAACAGTCGTTGAAGTCGTTTGAATCTTCACTTGAATCCTAGCTTGACTTGAATCTCCTCTTGAAAGTCTTGAGTAGCATTTCCTCATCTTGATTTATTTTATATATTATTTATTTATACATTTTCTCAGAGGCAGCATAAGGATAGAAAAGAATTGTGAATAGAGAAGGAGACTAAGGCTGTTTATATAGGATTAGGCGGACGAATCTGGTCAGAATGGCGTCCGGATACAGAAGAACGAACCAGACTGCAGATCTGGAAAAAGCGGGGAGGTCGACCCCCAGGTCGACTACCCAATCCCCAGGTCGACTGCCCAGTCGACCTGGGTCTTGGGCGGGAAAATTCCCGCCCAGCCCAATGTGGGTTCGATTTTGAATTTTGAACTTGTTTCTGACCTGTTCGAATTTTAAATCGAATTCTGAAACTTCTGAAGAGCATAACTCCTTCATACGGAGTCCGATTAACGCAAACTCGGACTCTATCTCATGCAGAATTCCGAGACGAACGCAATGGCGCAGCTCGTTTCCCTTGATTTTGATTTTAAAATTTAATTCTGCCTTGATTTGTGAATCTTAGTGTTACAAAATATCTGCTCTTCAAAAGGATGATCACTTCATTCAGAAGATCAGAGAGATAATTCAAAAGGGCGAACCCTCGAGTTTCCAAGTTGATAATGAGGGGATTCTAAGGCTAAAAGTACGAATCTTTGTTACTAACATTCTTGAGCTCTGAAAGGAAGTACTGGATGAATGCCACAAGTCAAAACTTAGTATCCATCCGGGAGTAAGCATAATGTATAATGACATCAAACACACTTTCTGGTGGAAGTCGATGAAGAGGGACATTTCTTTATATGTTAGCCGATGCCCTAATTGCCAGCTAGTCAAAAGCGACCAACAGAAACTGGCTGGATTGTTGCAACCGCTAGACGTTCCTGGTTGGAAGAGGGAACATATTTGCATGGACTTCATTGATGGTTTGCCCGGAACTAGAAAAGGAAATGATAGTATTTGGGTGATCGTAGATCACTTCACGAAGACCGCCCATTTCATACCCGTCGGATCAAATATAACTGCTCAGAGTCTGGCGCAGATATACTTCAAGGAAATTGTTAGACTACATGGAGTGCCGCTCAGTACAGTCAGTGATAGAGATACAATATTTACTAGCAAATTCTGGGATGCATTTCAAGTCGAACTGGGAACGAAGTTGAACTTGAGCACCTCATATCATCCTCAAACAGATGGTCAAACTGAGAGGGTGAATCGTATACTAGAAGATCCATTGCGGGCTTGTGTTCTAGATTTCGGTGGATCATGGGAAGACCATTTACATTTGGTTAAATTCTCTTATAACAACAGCTACCAGGCGAGCCTGACAATGTCACCATTCGAAGCATTGTATGGTAGACCGTGCCGATCTCCTGCTTGTTGGGTTGAACCTAGAAATAGACTTGTGTTAGGGCCTGATATGATCCGAGAAACTGCCGACAAAGTCGATTTCATTAAGAAACGATTACTTGTCGCTCAAAGGCGACAAAAGAGCTATGCCGATAGGAAAAGAAGGGATATATCATTTGCTGTTGGCTACTATGTATATCTGAAAGTATCGCCGATGAGGGGAGTAATCCGGTTCGGTAAAACTGGGAAGTTGGCGCCCAAATTCATTGGTCCGTTTCCTATTCTGGAACGGATCGGAACACTCCCTTATAGGGTTAAACTGCCTGATTGGTTGCTTGGAGTTCATGATGTATTTCACATATCTCAACTTCGAAAGCAAGTTCATGATCCAGACTTGATCGTGGAAGAAGCAGCTCAACAGGATATTGAAATTACTCAAGAATTAGTTGTGAGAAGAGAGCCGCTAAAGATCATCGGCAAAGAAACCAAAGAGCTGAGGAACAAGAAAGTTCACTTGGTCAAATTGCAATGGAGTGGATATCCGCGAGATTGTACTTGGGAAACTGAGGAGAGCATTCAGAAAGCCTATCCTAGATGTCGAGTGGATGTCTTTGATTAACTCCGGTGCAAGGTATATTTACAATACTTTACATTACCAATTAGGTCTCTACTCTGTTGTTATGTTCTTTCCATGGATGTGCACTTTTAATTCTATAGTCTGAATGATTTTAAAAGAGTATAGAAATTGATCAGTATATTTTTGAAAAGTTAAAAACAAATTGCTTGTTGTTTGCATTGTGTGATAGCAGATTTGATTAATTAAAATTATTGAAACGATAGTTAATTTAATCAATAATAGAATGAATGGTAGAATTTATTCATTTAAATCACACATTGAACTGATTTAAAAATAGATAGAAATATATACATGTGCATTATATATGTTTGAACAGGTAACTGGATAGTTGTTGAGTAAAGAATTTATTTGCGTGCCCGACAAATAGGTAAACCTTAATGAGTTGGATGCGAAATATTATTATATCAACTCCTGTGAATGCCATTGGATGCAGAGTGCTGGTTGTTCTGTGTGAAATAATAAACGTCGCCATAGGATAGTAACAATTAATTTTGAACTACACTACATGGCATACTTCTGGAAGATAGGCATACTTCATCATATACCACATAAGCATTTGGAGCTTGTGTGACGAGGTGGAAGATTTACCATACGAGCGAGAGGCTTGTATGGCAAGGACTATATTTTACAGGTTGAACTGATGACTGATGTGGACTATTTAAATTGTAACGATAAAATTGCCAGATTAATAAAAACCCCACATGGGTCTGGAGTTGACAATAATCACGTCTCTCTAGTCATTAGATATGGCACATGGACTATTTATTTCCCACACGGGACGAGGTGACGAGGATTTATCCTCCGGAGCATTTAAAATACACACTCCCTCGGGCTTTGACAAGGAGACGAGAATTTATTCTCTGGAGTTATTATCTATACACTGTAAACACTAGAATATATCACTATAAATATGTGTATGCTTATTAGGATTTATTGGGTAACTAATACGGCCCAATAAATTTCCAAACCTCTCCCCGTACAAAGGAGGTTATGGCAAAAAAATTCGAAAATTCCGGGTGTTAGCAAAATTTTTGAAGAATTTGAAAATTCTCAGAAATTGAAAAGTTGGAGAATGGAAGCCAGATCGAACGTAGAGTTGATTAATCAAAACACTTTCGACTTTGTTCCTTTTCGGGGACGATAAGTTTTAAGTGGGGGAGATTGTAACGACCCAGAAAATCTGAACCAATTTTAAATTTTTAAATTCGCTAAAATAATGGATTTTAAATATTTAAAATAAATATTTTAAATAATAACGATGAAAAGTGAGTTTGAATCGACGTTTGAAAACGAATATAATTAATTCTAATTATAAACAAGGCCTGAAATGGCGTGGTTGTTTCAAAATTTGAATTCAAAATTTGAATTCAAACTTTGACTGACTGTACCGGGTGCGAAACAAAATGGATTTGAGCGAAACCAAAAATATTTAAATCTGTTAGTTAATACCTTTCTAATGAATCTGAAAAATTGAAGTTTCATTGCAGAAAGCAAAATTTATGGCCAAATGAATTTTCAGAAAGGTCGCTATAGAAATTATATAGCCCGTGAAAATGGCCATTTTGCATACGACCTCGGAATTCGACGAAACCACTTTTATTGGATCCGGGATGTGAAGTTATTGCTAGGTTTCAAATTTCATAATTTTTGAAGCTAGTATGTGAGCGTGGCAAAGGAAAACGTGTCTTGGTCAATTACAGTTAAATTGGATCGACCAGAAATGGGCCATTTTGCAAACGGTCTCAGAATTCGACGAAACTAATTTTATTGGGACCGTATCGTCAAAACATAGCTAGATTTATTTTTCGGGAATTTTTAGAATCGGTTTGTGGCTCTGGAAAATTGAAATGTACGTTCAAATTTAATATTGAATGTTTTAAATTTTAATTTGAAGAAAAACTGACTGAGACATTCGAATGGGCCTTCGAAACATGTCCCATTGTGTTCGGAATGGGGGTAAAACGCTAGGGACGACAGTCTTTGGGTTTAAAAAGGAGTTCATTTGTGAAAACCCAAATTTTTTGAAATATATATACACCGGCCAATCATATTTTTTATAAAAAAAAAGAAAAACCTTTTTCTCTCTCCCCGATTCGACGACGGCGGCTCTTCAAACTTTCCCCTCCTCTTTCCGGCGAAACCACGCCTCGATAGACCTCCCTCCAGTTGAACTTTTTAAAGTACTCTCCCCCCTCTTCCAATCCATACCTGGTTTGTCCTCCACCGTGCCCTGTAGAGCGAGATCGAGCGCCTCAAAGGCGGCAACTTCATTTCGCCGCCGCCCGTTCATCTGGGTGTCGAACTGGCCACCAGTGGTGGCGTTGGAAAGCCCTCTCCAACCTCGAGATCGTGGCATAGGCCGATTTTCATATAGTTGCACGGATTGAACGAAAATCGAAAACCTAGTTTCGAACCAAACTGTGAAGGTACGGCTTTGTTTAATTTCATTCGTTTTAACAGTTTAAAACCGTTGCAAACTTTGAAAAATCATATCTTTTTCTTGTTTTGACGAAATTCAGTGAAACAAGAGACAGTGGACTCGTGTGGACGTCTTTTACATTCTAGAAGAGACCGCATATTTTTCTGAGCCTTCTGCTATTTTTGGTGTAGTGGAACCCAATGTGAGATTTCTAATTTATAAACGATATGGAAAACGACGATGTATAAATTATATAGTCGATGTATGAGTTATATAAGCGTTGTACACCTTTTGTATAAGCGTTGCATAAGTTGCACGTTCGATGTATAAGTTGTATATGCATTGTAAAAATTATATGTGTTGAAATAGAAGTGAACTGCTATATATAAATATAAATATAAATATAAATATATATATATATATATATATATATATATATACGCTCTTGTCCACAAACCATGGACGATATTTATTGGTTGTGATTGGTGTGAAAATAGATTGATAGCGAATGGTTGATTGGAATTGTTTGTGGTTGATATTGATTGATTGTGGTTGAAAAATACCCGTTTGTGGTTGAGAAATATTTGGTTGAAACCACATAGGATTATTTGTGGAAATGAAATAAATATACATGCCGCCTGCGTGCGAACTAGATGCATGATTCCCCATTGTCAAAAGCTGCGAGGCTTTAAGGTAGAGCGAGGTACTAGGGACGGTCCCGCTTTTAACTACCCTGCCGTTATGCTGTCGAAATTTTGAATAATATTCATGTGATAGAATTATTTCCATTTGTTGAAACTATATTTATTCGTTGAATAGAAAACCTTCCCATGTTGAATTGAAATTCATTTGTTGATGAAGTGAATCTGGAGGATAGGAACATATGCTTGTAAATGGGTGTTCAGATCTCTTGATGAAGTGAGGTAATTCTTAGGTCAGGTCTATTTCCAATTCTCTTCTCATTAATCTTTTTCTTTCTTTCTTTTAGTAAAAAAGTTATGAATACATGGTTGTTAGGTTCTGAATCAAATTAAGGGAAAAACCATGGAATGATTGATCTGGACCAGATCCAGGATTTGGAAACTGATGAGGTGAGTAGGTTTAAGCTATAGCCTTTAGATAAAAATATGTTATCGTTTAGCATTCCCCTTTATATTAATTGTGAAATTTTCAGATTAATTATAAATTATTGTTATGACAAGATGAGATGTTAATATGAATAGTTCATACGTTGAATCAGTTAAAGTGTTGGAATGATTACATGTTGAGTAAACTTGTTAGAATATGGGCAATGATTACTGTTATTATAGTTATATGATTAATTTATGGCATATTATTTAGTAAACGACATGATTAACTTGTTTGATTTGAATAATTACCCGATTGAATGTTTACATGTCAAAATAGAATTAAACATACGTTAAAAAGGACATGCGACAAAATATAGGCATAATTGGATGACAAGTAAATTAGATTACTATAAACTAGATCACAGTAAAAAGGATAATATGCCTAAATTAAAATGAATAGGAATAATTGTTAAATAACGAACCTTCCTAGATTCACAATAATTTGACATTGTAATGCTCTTAGATATGAAGTTAGATTGCACTTGTGATAGAAGTCTGCCCGGAACCACCCAGCATACCCAGCTTTCGCAAGTGGTAAATCTAATGTGTGAGGTCTAAGTGCATAATTAAAACATGTAGTGGTGCTAAGACACTAGGTTAAGTCAACTTGTGGTAGAAGTCTGCCCGGACCTGCCCAGCAAATCCAGAATCCACAAGTGTAGGCTTAGCGTGAGAGGTCTAGTGCATATATATAAATATATATATATATATATATATATAACAAGATATGAATAAGTGGCAATGATGGTAATTAGATGTCGAACTCAGAAAATAAGAAAGGGAGGGATGTAATGGACCGAGTTAGTATGGTGCGAAGGAAAAGTGATGTATTTCCCTAAATGACTTATTTCTAAGAACGTGGTTGCAAGTAAGCCACAGTGAATAAAGTAAGAAAAAGGAAAGAAATTACTTGCCACCGTGGATTTTGATAGGAATACATTATGAAAATAAATCACTGATTCCTTCTATACATCAAACTGATAAGGTGCATGAAGTGTTTCCCTTAATTAAAATAAGGAACGTATATTATAGTGAATGAAGAATACTGGAATACAACAGTAAAAGAAAATGGTTTAAGTAGGGAATGATAATAGCCTATTATAAATAAATAACCTTAATGAAAATCTTGCATAATAGGTATACTTGTCCTAGGGACAAGTGAAGATTATAACTTAGATTATAATAAACTAGTAAGGAAATGGGCTAAGTGGTGAAATGGGAGAAGGGACACTTAATTGTAAATTAAGTAATCAGTAAATGTGGAAAGCTAGAAACCAGTTGAGAAAAGGGGGAAAATATATGAAATTTGAGAAGTTGTACTTAAATATAAATTACGTAACATGTAAACTTGGAAGTCTAAAACCCGCTGATAAGAATAACATGTTTAGACTTGTCCTAGCAGCAAGAGGAAATTATAACATAGGTTATAATAAATGGGCAGGGAAACTTATTAATGGGCCCTAGTTAAGAGAACTAAGTCAATAAGTAAACAACGATAAGTTATGGCAATGATGTAAAATGGGATTATGATTAAATGTGAAAGGATGAGGAAACTTATAAAATGAAATAAGTTATATTTAATCATAAATGGTAAGTGACATGTTAATTAGAAAACATGTGAATTGAGATATGCTTAATAACATATTAAGTAGAGCATGTTATTGTAACCTTGATATCAAGCAAGAATGTAAAAGAAATTGTGGATTACAGACCTTGGGCCACAATCTATGGAATAACATGTTGTGGGCTTACTAATGAACTTAGATGGATTAAGTTATATAACTGGAATTAAAAGCAAGAGGACCTTGGGAACTTGATTAAGAATTCAATATGAATGAGGATAACCAAGTTAAACGGAAACCTGAGGTATGGCAGGTAAAAGAATGTTTAGACATAGGGTCTAACAACATAATAAAGTGAGGCGCTTGGACCCTGTAACGACCTGTTGTTTTAAGGATAACAATTAATTAATTTAATTATTTAAATAGTGATTCAGAGAATTAATTAGTTGTTTAATTAAATTATATTGAATATTTAGTTAACATAGATAATAGAATAATATATTTAATTCAAAAATAATAAAAAATAGTGGATTTCACAATATTGTGTAATTTGGATTATTTGGAATATATAATTCAGTTTAGTGTTGAATTATATTCATGAATATATTATATAAACGAAGTTTGAACGTATAATTATATTATAATTACAATCGAGCTTGAAATGGCGTGGCAGTTCTCCATTTGGCTATTTGAACTTCAACTGAATATACAGGGTCTGTTTTAAATCGGATTTCTATGAAACAAGAAATGTTAGGAGCTGGTGAAGTATATTTTTCTAGTGGAAGAGAAAAATCGGGATTTTGTCGTGTTGATTTTGATTTATGTCTAAATTAAAATTTCAGAAAAACAGCGCCATAAAACCATAACGGTTTATTTAATTTTATAAAAGGATTTAAATATAAATCGAATATCGATATAACTCGGATGATGAAATATCGAGTTGTAAATCCATATATATTTATTCTAGAGCTGTATGGTATTCTAGTGTGGATATATACGATAATATTTATTTATAAATATTTAATTTAATTATTTTTAAATATATTTACATATTTAAAGGGTTATTTAAAGCTTAAAAAATAGACATTTTTTCAAACGACCTCCAAATTCGACGAAACCAATTTTGTTGGATTCGTAATGTCATATTATTGTTAGATTTCAATATCCGTTATTTTTGGGGTCAGTGTGTAGCCGTACGGATTTTCAATGTGAAAAACAGTTAGTATTTCGACGGTTCAAAATACGCTGTGTGAGCAAACAGAGTCGGAATTCAACGAAACCAGTTTCGTTGGGTCCGTAATGTCGAACTTTAGCAGCATGTCCAGTTTCGTTATTTTTGGGCATCATATGTGATCACAGGAATTTTTAAGGACAAACGTAAGCAGCGATTGCTTAAAAATAAATATAAAAATCAAATAAAAAGTTATTAAACCTATCCTATATATTATCGTTACCTCACCAAACCCTTCTCACAATTTCTCTTCTGGTCAAAACTCACGCCGCCACAAGGCAAAAATCCAAACGTGAAATCCAGTCTTCAAAAATTCATTCAAATTCGAATAAAATCTTATAAATCATAAAACAAACTTATTTGAGTGTGTGAAGTGAATCTCTTCCTATTGTTGTAACTTTTGGAGGGATCAGACTTGTTTTAGTTCAATGAAATGTTTACAGCGAAGGGTATTTTACTCCTAGGGTTGATAAATTCTTGGATTTAGAGCATTAATCCTCAAATTCGATTTTGTATTTGGGATAAGAGGATCAAATGGCACTTGTTTTGATTTTGTGAGATTTTCCTGAATTTAAAAATGTCAATGGTTTCCCGAGCGAGTTGCTTGCGGGGTAAGGACCCAACGCCAGAAACGGATGGCGAGTTGAGAGGTATTGGGTTGTCGGGAAAGAGGGTTGAACGAGATAGTACTTAGTGATTTTTGTAGTGTAAATCGATTAAGAAACCTATGAGATGTGGGCTTGCGAGTTTCAACAATGGGGAGGAACGTTCCGTTCGAATGCTTCCAGGAAGAAACGAGATGAGCAAAGAGATTAGCGTGGTAATGATGATTAGGAAAGTGGTTAAGTTATATATATATATATATATATATATTTTAATTTGATTAATTAAATAACCTTAAATGTTGTAAAAATTGTATATTTAACATCTTTGTCATAATTAGTCAGAATTTTGAACGGTTGGATCCATTGGGACCGTACGGACGGTGGCTACGCCATGAAACAGACCGGGTGTGAATTGGAGCTCGTTTGGATTTATGGTGAAATTAAACGCCTGAATCAAATCAATGACCAATTATCATTATTTAACGAAATACTATCCAATGTGAGTAAATCTCACTAACTCTGCTCAACTTATATTTTTATAACGTGTTCTTAGAATTGATAAATATTGGTTGATTTGCTGTGTTTTGGCTGTTTGGTTAAACTGCTGGTTAATTGTTTGAAAATATCGATAACGATATATATAAATCGTTAATCGAATACTGATTCTGTTTATCAGAATATTTCATACTCGTATTATTTATGTTTATTAACATCTGTGGATGCAGGAAAACAGGTCAGAGGGACCCAACTGGGTTCCTTAACATTTATTTTATTGTTTCTCATATATTGTGATATATGATGTGATTATAATCTTTTGTTGATTTTGTGTGTTGATTATGGTTATTTGGTACTTTTAAATACCAAAGGAAATACTGGAGTATAAAAAGGAAAATTTCAAACTATAATTTGAAATAAAATATTTACATATATAAAATCAAAGGATTTTATATAAAAGGAAGTTTGAAATGGTTATTAAATTGTGGAAGTTTATAAAAATCAAAGAGTTAAAAAGGAATAAAAGAAAAATATTTGTAAAACATTTACAACTAACATAGAAAGGCAAACATTAGTAAAACTTTTGCAAATGGGATTAGAAAGAGAAATTTTTGTAAAATATTTTGCAAATAGAATTTAAAGAGGAAATATTTGTAAAATATTTACGAATAGATTAAATGGAAATAAGAATTTAGAAATAAATAACGTTATAAAAGGAAATATTTATTTAAAAAATAAATGGAATTATATAAAAGAAATATTTATATGAAATAAATATAGACAAATAGAAAAGGAAGTATTTATAATTGAATAGAGTTAGTCAAATAGAGTAATCAAATATTAGTTATTCAATTAGAGTTAATCGAATATTAGTTATTCAAATAAAGAGTTTACCAGATAGAGTTAATTGAACATAGTTAATCGAATTAGGATTTAATTGAATTTTTGTTATTCAATTAGATTTGATCGAATATAGTTATTTGAGATAGAGTTAGTCAAACATAGTTATTCAGGATGAATTGCCATTTCGTACGACTGCTAGCATAATTCGTAGGGTTGTAGACAGCCTACAACGGTCGGATGTTTCCTGAGGGAATCAGGCGTAACCATTGTGATCGTTGCGATCTAGAGTCAAGCGAATGGAGTTAAATCAAATATTAGTTAACCGATAGAAGTTAATCAACTCAAGTTAGTCAAGTTGAGTTGAACAAGTCGAGTTAGTCAAGTTAGAGTTGATTGATCAGTGTTAATCAGTTAAAGTTAAACAGTTAGAGTTAATCAGTTAGACTTAATCAGCTAGAGTTAATCAGTTAGAGTTAACCAGTTAAGGTTAACCAATTAGAGTTAATCGATTGGAGTTAAATTGAATTAGAGTTATTCAAATGGAGTTAATCAAGTTCGAGTTAGTCGAGTATTAGTAAACTGAATAGTGTTAGTCAAAAGGAATTAATCGAATATCACTTATTCCAAGTAGAGTTAATCGAATATCACTTATTCGAAGTAGAGTTAATCGAACATCACTTATTCAAAGTAGAGTTAATCGAATATCACTTATTCGAAGTAGAGTTATCGAATATCGCTTATTCGAAGTAGAGTTATCGAATATAGTTTATTCGAGAAGAGTAATCGATATGAAAATAAGAAATGGAAATAAATATGGAAACGTTTTCCAATGATTAATAAAATATATTTTCTACATTTAGAAAATAGGAATTTACGAATATAAAGGAATGGGTAAATTGATAAATTAATGATAACTTAATCTAAAGAGATAAATGTGGATTGATGATTTGATCAATCGAATTTCTATCTGGAAATAAGATCTTTGGTTGTACACGTATTTTCTATAATAGTTAAATCACCGACTATCGAAGTTATTGACAATTTTATTGTCGTCAATACAGATAGATCGGGAAAAGATTCATTATCTGAAACCCACTCTGTATAGACGTTAGCGTTGCGATCAAATATGATGAAGATAATTGAAGACGGAGTTATACAAGGGCTATCCTGTTTACAGAATAGTACCTTCGGTTTGTCCAGTCCCAGGACAAACGTGAATGGACGAATGTCTGACAGAGTATATCTAATGGATCACATAAGTTGATCTCTTCAAACGTACTTACGTTTGGTGGCGGAGGAATTCGTTTCTCTTAGCTTTATACCCACTGTATTTTTGGGGAAATCAATTTGTGATTTGGCGGGTATGACGATGTGGCATTCAAAGTGAAAGGTGGTCAGGTGTTCCAAAAGATACGTAATGACTTCAAGCCTCATCAACTAGGAAATTACAGAAATCGGGCAGGCAACATGGCTAGGTGGGTCACTCCCATTAGTGTGTATATCACCTTTCTAGAGAAAATCCATTTCATTCTTTTATCTTTTATCGATGCTGTCCCTTTTTGGGAAATGGTGGGTAGCAACCAACCGTTGGCGATATACATTCGATACGCTCAAGCGAAATGAGTGGTCGATCATGTGAGGGCTGGGTTGCATGATGTTCTTGTTGAATCCAGTGTATTCGCCTCTAGAGATACACTATCGGCAGGTTGTCCCATACCTTATCATAGTTGGAATCCAATCCCCAATAAGCGCCCTCGGTTTTGATTGTATATTATATATGTGGAACGTGAGATGCAAGCGTTCTGCTAGATTGTTATTTACTTGTGATTAAACATTATTATAATATCAGAAAAAGTATTGGTTTTCCAAAACCGTTTTGGGTTATCGTAAGGTAAAAACGTCCGTGTTTATGAGTGGATCGGTCTTACGATTATTTTTTCTTTTGAAAAGGATTTTGTAAAGTTAAGCCAAATGATTTGAGTTTACTCACACCAGTCCCATGACTGACCCAGAGTTTATTTTGTTTTCCCTAAACTCTTGGGTGCCCAAATTTGTACGGGCAGTCAAGTAGTTTAGGTCTTACATATATACTTGGAGGAGCTTGACACAAGAGGTTTCAGGATTATATAGCTATTATTATTTCCGCTGTGTGTAAGTGTTGTACTCTAATAACGTTACTGTGTATATATACTGTTTTATTGCAAAGTTATGTTATATATTACAATTTACTCGTTCCACTGTGAGATTCGTATTACTCTGATTCTTCTCTGTGCTGATCTTCTTCTTCTATTCTGATTTTTCTATCTTATCTATTCTCACCCTCTAACTTCTTTTTATTAATGATCAGGTATTTCCGATGTCTGAATAGTCAACATGGCAGTTTTGTGTTGACTTTTGGAGTTGAAAACCCCAAGTCGTTACAGTGGTATCAGAGCTGAAGGTTAAGTGATTACCTTGGCTCTGTGGCGTGACTCATTAGAGATAGGGTTAGCCATACCCTAGATTGAGTTCGAGTGTATGTATACGAGTGAACATTTTTGTAGATTTTATAAAATTGTTTTATGTTGTGGAGATTTATTGATTGAGTTGTTTATAAGTTCTGGTCGATCAGTTTGATCCACTGTATCGATAGGAGTTTCTAAACACTCAAGTACGATAAACCGACACACTATGTTTAAAAGAGGGTAAATGAAATAAATTTTACCCAAATTATATTTGGATATAAAAGAAAATATTTATATTTGGAGTGTTATAGTATATTGGATGTATTGGTTGATTATAATTGAAATGGTAATATAAATAACCAATTAGAGTTCGTATAATATAAAAGCAGATTAATTATATCTGAATTAAATTAGAATTGAAATTAAAACCCTGGGAAATTGAATAATTGTTTATAACCGGATTTGGATTAAATATATGGGAATTTTAAGATCCTGGGAGATTTTAAATTGGTTTACAAGCATTGTGAATGGTATTTTGGAAACTGATTTCAAAATGAAGATGTTTAAAAATGGATTTTAAGGTGATATATTATTGAACTCACTTTGATCACTGGGAAATAACTCTGATGATGCTGGCCACATCATCAATGTTCATTTTCCAGTTGTAACTGATGGATTACTACCAAAGAGATTGTTTTTGAATTGTTTTGAGAAAAAGGAGGTTGTTTTGAATCCTAAAAAGGGATATTTGATTTTTGAAAGAGCTAAGCTGTTTAAAACTTCCCAGGAAATTGTTTGAATAAAAACGAATTTAAAGTAATTTTGGAAAGCAAATTGGAATTGAATTTAGACCAGTTAAGGGAAAATTTAATTAAAGTAGAACGATATCGAATAAAAATCAGATTTTGAATTATGAGATAAGAATCTGAAATGGTATTGGATTGGTGAGTTAGGTGTTTGGAATCGAGAATGGAACTTTGGTTTGAAAGGGAATCTGGCTTGGATACATGAATGATTTGGTTTTGAGGATAAAATTGGAATTTTGTTTAGGAATGCATTTGTATATGCTGACAGGGTAGCACATGATATAAAGATATGCCCGACGAAAAGGTACATGTTTAAATTATTGATCGGTACAAAGGGCCGAAAGAGGTGACAGGGCAAGCCGCTTGGCTTTTTGATTTTCTTTCTGAAAGGAAAGGGCCGAAAGAGGTGAGTAGGGGTTTGAATTATTGACCGGTACAAAGGAGTTGCTGGGGAAATTTTCCAAAAATTTAGGGTGTTAGAAAATTTTCGGAATTTAAAAAAACATTCGTTAATCGAAATTAATTAAATATTTAATTGAAATAAATTGATTCAGTGAAACAAAAGTTACGAATTAAACGTATAATTTTTACCCTAGTTAACAGGGTCTGTCTTCTACCTTAGCAATTTCGAGGACGAAATTATTTTAAGGGGGGGAAGAATGTAACGACCCATATTTTTAAGGATAATAATTAATTAATTTAATTATTTAAATAGTGATTCAGAGAATTAAATAGTTGTTTAATTAAATTATATTGAATATTTAGTTAACATAGATAATAGAATAATGTATTTGACTCAAAAATAATTAAAAATAGTGGATTTCACAATATTGTGTAATTTCGATTATTTAGGGTATATAATTCAGTTTAAAGTTAAATTATATTCATGAATATATTATATAAACGAAGTTTGAACGTATAATTATATTATAATTATAATCGAGCTTGAAATGGCGCGGCAGTTCGCCATTTGGCTATTTGAACTTCAACTGAATATATAGGGTCTGTTTTAAATCGGATTTCTGCGAAACAAGAAATGTTAGGAGCTGATGAAGTATATTTTTATAGTGGAAGAGAAAAATCGGGATTTTGTCGTGTTGATTTTGATTTATGTCCAAATCAAAATTTCAGAAAAACAACGACATAAAACCATAACGGTTTATTTAATTTTATAAAAGGATTTAAATATAAATCGAATATCGATATAACTCTGATGATGAAATATCGAGTTGTTAATCCATATATATTTATTCTAGAGCTGTAGGTATTCTAGTGTGGATATATACGATAATATTTATTTATAAATATTTAATTTAATTATTTTTAAATATATTTATATATTTAAAAGGGTTATTTAGAGCTTCAAAAATAGCCAATTTTCCAAACGACCTCCAAATTCGACGAAACCAATTTTTTTGGATTTGTAATGTCAAATTATTGTTAGATTTCAATTTCCTTTATTTTTGGGGTCAGTGTGCAGCTGTACGGATTTTCAATGTGAAAAACGACCTCCAAATTCGACGAAACCAGTTTTGTTGGGTCCGTAATGTCAAATTGTAGCTGCATGTTCGGTTTCGTGATTTTTAGGCGTTGTATATGATCACAGGAATTTTTAAGCACAACTGTAAGCAGCAATTGCTTAAAAATAATAATAATAATTGAATAAAAAATTATTAAACCTATCCTATATATTATTGTTACCTCACCAAACCCTTCTCACAATTTCTCTTCTGGTCAAAACACACGCCGCCACCAGACAAAAATCCAAACGTGAAATCCAGTCTTCAAAAATTCATTCAAATTCGAATAAAATCTTACAAATCATAAAACAAACTTATTTGAGTTTGTGAAGTGAATCTCTTCCTGTTGGTGTAAGTTTTGGAGGGATCGGAGTTGTATTAGTTCGCTAAAATGTTTACAGCGAAGGGTATTTTACACCTAGGGTTGATAAATTCTTGGACTTGGAGCATTAATCCTTGAATTCGAGTTTATATTTGGGATAAGAGGATCAAATGGCACTTGTTTTGATTTTGTGGGATTTTTCTGAATTTAAAAATGTCGATGGTTTCCCCAACGAGTTGCTTGCAGTGTGAAGGACCCAGCACCAGAAACGGACGAAGAGTTGAGTGGTATTGGGTTGTCGGGGAATAGGGTTGAATGAGATAGTACTTAGTGATTTTTGTAGTGGAAATCGATTAAGAAACCTATGAGATGTGGGCTTGTGAGTTTCAACAATGGAGAGGAACTTTCCATTCGAATGCTTCCAGGAAGAAACAGGATGAGCAAAGAGATTAGCGCGGTAATGATGATTTGGAAAGTGGTTAAGTTAATTTTTTTTAATTTGATTAATTAAATAACCTTAAATGTTGTAAAACTTGTAAATTTAATAACTTTGTCATACTTAATCAGAATTTCGAACGGTTGGATCGGTTGGGACCATATGGACGGTGGCTACACCATGAAACTGACTGCGAGTGAATTGGAGCTCATTTGGATTTATGGTGAAATTAAATGCCCGAATCAAATCAATGATAATTTATCGTTATTTCACGATAAACCGTCAATGTGTGTATCTCACTAACTCTGCTCAACTTATATTTTTATAACATATTCTTAGAATTGATAAATATGGGTTGATTTGCTGTGTGTTGGCTCTTTGGTTGAAATGCTAGTTAATTCGTTGAAAATATCAATAACAATATATGTAAATCGTTAATCGAATACTGATTCTATTTATCTAAATATTTCATACTCTAGTTATTAATGTTGATTAACATCTGTGGATGCAGGAAAACAGGTCGGAGGGACCCAATGGGTTCCTCAACATTTATTTTACTGTTTCTCATATATTGTGATATATGATGTGATTATAATTTGTTGTTGATTTTGTGTGTTGATCATGATTATTTGGTACTTTTAATTACCAAAGGAAATACTAGAGTATAAAAAGGGAAATTTCAAACTATAAGGTTAAATAAAATATTTACATATATAAAATCAAAGGATTTTATATAAAAGGAAGTTTGAAGTGGTTATTAAATTGTGGAAGTTTATAAAAATCGAAGAGTTAAAAAGGAATAAAAGAAAAATATTGGTAAAACATTTAAAATAAAATAGAAAGGTAAACATTTCTAAAACATTCGCAAATGGGATTGGAAAGAGAAATATTTGTAAAACATTTTACAAATAGAATTTAAAGAGGAAATATTTGTAAAATATTTATGAATAGATTAAATGGAAATAAGATTTTAGAACTAAATAAAGTTATAGAAGGAAATATTTATTTAGAAAATAAATGGAATTATATAAAAGAAATATTTATATGAAATAAATATAGGCAAATAGAAAAGGAAGTATTTATAATTGAATAGAGTTAGTCGAATAGAGTAATCAAATATAATTTATTCGAATAAGATTAATCAATTAGATTTAATCATTAGAGTTAATCGAATATTAGTTATTCAATTAGAGTTAATCGAATATTAGTTAATCGAATAAAGAGTTAACCAGATAGAGTTAATTGAACATAGTTAATCGAATTAGGATTTAATTGAATGTTTGTTATTCAATTAGAGTTGATCGAATATAGTTATTTGAGATAGAGTTAGACAAACATAGTTATTCAGGATGAGTTGCCATTTCGTACGACTGCTAGCGTAATTCGCAGGGCTACAAATAGCCTAAGGCGGTCGGATGTTTCCTTAGGAAATCAGGCATAACCATTGTGATCGCTGCGATCTAGAGTCAAGCGAATGGAGTTAAATCAAATATTAGTTAATCGATAGGATGTGATCAACTCAAGTTAGTCAAGTTGAGTTGAATATGTCGAGTTAGTCAAGTTAGATTTAATTGATCAGAGTTATTCAGTTAGAGTTAATCAGTTAGAGTTAATTAGTCAGAGTTAATCAGTCAGAGTTAACCAGTTACGGTTAACCAATTAGAGTTAATCGATTGGAGTTAAATCGAATTAGAGTTATTCAAATGGAGTTAATCAAGTTCGAGTTAGTCGAGAATTTGTAAATTGAATAGAGTTAATCAAAAGGAATTAATCGAATATCACTTATCTGAAGTAGAGATAATCGAATATCACTTATTCGAAGTAGAGTTATCGAATATCGCTTATTCGAAGTAGAGTTATCGAATATAGTTTATTCGCGAAGTGTAATCGATATGCAAATAAGAAATGGAAGTAAATATGGAAACGTTTTCCAATGACTAATAAAATATATTTTATAAATTTAGAAAATAGGAATTTACGAATATATAGGAATGGGTAAATTGATAAATTGATGATAACTTATTTTAAAGAGATAAATGTGGATTGATGACTTGATCGATCGAATTTCTATCTGGAAATAAGATCCTTGGTTGTACGCCTATTTTCTTTGATAGTTAAATCATCGACTATCGAAGTTTTTGACCATTTTATCGTCATCAATACATATAGATCGGGATCAGATTCATTATTTGAAACCCACTCTATATAGTAATTAGCGTTGCAATCAAATACGATGAAGATAATTGAAGACGGAGTTATACAAGGGCTATCTTGTTTACAAAATAGTGCCTCGGATTTGTCCAGTCCCAGGACAAACATGAATGGATGAATGTCTGACAGAGTATATCTAATGGATCGCGTAAGTTGATCTCTTCAAACGTACTTACGTTTGGTGGCGCAGGAATTTGTTTCTCTTAGCTTTATACCCATGGTATTTTTGGGGAAATCAATTTGTGATTTGGAGGGTATGACGATGTGGCATTCAATGTGAATGGTGGTCAGGTGTTCCAAAAGATACGTAATGACCTCAAGCCTCATCAACCAGGAAATGACAGAAATCGGGCAGGCAACATGGCTAGGTGGGTCGCTCACATTAGGGTGTATATCACCTATCTAGAGAAAATCCATTTCATTTTTTTATCTACTATCGATGCTGTCCCTTTTCGGGAAATGGTGGGTAGCTCCCAACCGTTGGTGATATACATTCGATATAATCATGCGAAATGAGTGGTTGGTCATGTGAGGGTCGGGTTGCAAGATGTTCTTGTCGAACCCAGTGTATTCGCCTCTAGAGATACACTATCGGCAGGTGGTCCCATACCTTGTCATAGTTGGAATTCAATCCCCAATAAGCGCTCGCGGTTTTGATTATATATTATATATGTGGAACGTGAGATGCAAGCATTCTGCTAGATTGTAATTTACTTGTGATTAGACATTATTATAATATCAGAAAAAGTATTGGTTTTCAAAAACTGTTTTGGGTTATCGTAAGGTAAAAACCGTTCGTGTTTATGTGTGGATCGATCTTACGATTATCTTTTCCTTTTAAAAAGTATTTTGAAAATTTAAGCCAAATGATTTGAGTTTACTCACACCAGTCCCATGACTGACCCAGAGTTTATTTTGTTTTGTTTTCCCAAAAGTCTTGGGTGCCTAAATTTGTACGGCTAGTCAAGTAGTTCAGGTCTTACAGATATACTCGGAGGAGCTTGAAGCAAGAGGTTTCAGGATTATATAGCTATTATTATTTCCGTTGTGTGTAAGTGTTGTACTCTGATAACGTTATTGTATATATATATTGTTTTATTGCAAAGTTATGTTATATATTATAATTTACTCGTTCCGCTGTGAGATTCGTATTACTCTGATTCTGCTCTGTGGTGATCTTCTTCTTTTATTCTGATTTTTCTAACTTATCTATTCTCACCCTCTAACTTCTTCCTATTAATGATCAGGTATTTCCAATGTCTGAATAGTCAACAAGGCAGTTTTGTGTTGATTTTCGAAGTAAGAAACCCTGGGTCGTTTCAGACCCTGAGACGACCCGAACTTCCCCGTGAAGGAAAGCACGGATAGAATTGAGGACAAGACAAAATAGAACGCAAACAGAAGAACATTTCATTGTTATTACAACAATTCCATCAGATACAAGAATATACAGAGTATAAATGAATACATTACATTCAATAAATATCAGAGATTACAATAAATTACATAGCAGCGGAAAAAATATACAAAACACAACTGAAAGTGATACACAGATACAGAGCTTTCCGGGCATCGTTCCAGCTATAAATCAGGACCCTGTGGATATAAATCTGCAAAACCAAAACTACTAGCTGCCCGTGTCGAAAATAAGGGCACCCAGAGTTTAGGTTAAAACAATAAACTCCAGGTCAGTCATGTGACTGGTGTGAGAACTAAAACAGTTATTTAAAACTTTGCATTGAAAGATAGTAATTCTAGGGACCACGCCGTATAACACGGAACGGGTTTCCTCCCAAGAATACTAGTGCATATAACAAAACAACGCCATGCTTTTTGAAAAAATGAAGCTATTATAAGACCCAGGTCTCATCACACAATGCAACGATAGCCGGAGGATAGGGTTTTCCCTTATAATAGCCAAACATGCTTGGTACGTTTAAAACAAATCATTTGATACTATAATAAGTGTATAGTGTCAAAACAATTCAAATCATAAATATCAATCATAGGCGGCATGGGTACCATCTATCATGTCGCCATACTAGTTCTACAATTAAAACCGCAATATCACTTATTGGAAATTGGATTTCCGTCATGAGCCGAGGCAAGGGGCAAGCTCCTCTCCGATTCGAGACACTCTAGCAAATGTCTCAGGACCCCACTATGATCCTTTGATCTTTAGGGCCGGTCCTCTCTTACTTTTGAGGATTAGTTATTCCTGAGCACACGTTTCCCGGTCCTTACAGACCTATATCCGAGGCGCCTCGTATCCAACAACCACACAGGTGAAAAGTATATAAATGTCAGGGCTGGTAGGTCACTGACACCACCTTAGCTAGAAAGAAATGTCGTGCTCTCCCTGCAGTCACTATCCCGTTTTTGACTCATACCGAGGTGTGAGGCTCGCGAATTCACTTTATACACTACGCCACACTGGCCGTGCTTTGATCATCAACCACAAGACTTTGCTTTTCAACAGAAGCCTTGATCAATTGCCACTTATGCGTGCCACACTGGCAATTCACTCCATGCGACTGATGTCCATCGATATACAACCTCTGAGCTCGTACGTCTCAGAGAAGGGCGTTAAGCAAGAGAATAAATTCTCCGCCGCCAAACAAATGTATATTTAATAGAGATCAATCAACACAGAATAAAATCCAATGTCAGACACACAATCCATTTACAAGTTCGTTCTGGGTCTGAACGAAACCGGAGGCACTTTCCTCGCATATCCATCGATCTCCAAGTACGTCTGGACGATCACCAACTGTTTCCCTCATCTTGGGTGTACAGCCCAATCAAGATCATCAGTAATCACCCAAACGATGTGAAGACTTCCGGTCTTCAACCACCGTCTTCATCTTCGACATCTCGTCGAATCGGTTATTCAGAATGGGTATAAACCCGGCCTTTCTGAATAACCCACGTATATAATAAACGAATGTTACACAAACACAACAAACGCCTCATTCCAATTCATAATATTCTTTTATTCACAAAATCACATTCTTAGGGAAAGGTTCCCATTAATTTTATCCAAGTTAAATTCTTCTAAATTTATTCTTTGATCTTCCTTTGGATATCATTTCAAACTAGTCGGGATTAACGAACCACACCGAAGTAATTATTTATTTTATTTCCCAATCCCAATCTATATATCACATGGAGAAAACTGGTAATACTCCACATCTAACACCACGGTGTTGTCGGTAAAATTAATTACCATTTCACGTTCAAATCTAATTAAAGATTTAACTATCGCTTTGGAGCAAAACTGGTGGTACTCCATTCTCGATCACCTTTCAGATTTGATAATTTAAATTATCAATTCACTTTTTAATCTAATTAAAGATTCATTAAAACTCCACTTAGTTTTAATCTTTTCAAAAATCAACATCTTGCCTTTCACTGGGTTAAAGAACCAATGTCATCTAAAACACGATCCACGATAAACCCCAAATCACATTTGATATTAAATACAAGGCTCTGAATAGAAAATATATCGGCTTATATTCAATATCAAATTCTGAAACCAACAAATATCGTATTGGAAATAACGATACAAAATATATCTTTCAAATTCCCATAACAATATCTGTATAGTCACGAAATCCAACATCGAAATATCCCGAAGATAATTTCGATTCAACACCAGTCCAATCCACGTATTGGGAATATTGATTATTTTTAAAATCACTTTCAAATTCAATTTATTTATTTCAAAAATAAATTTATTTTAATTCCAGTTCAAAACTAGTTCATTTCGATAAAAATCTACTTTTATCCTTTCAAACGTGGAATTCTTCGGCCCTATTTTTCCCAAATCATTTCTTATGATTTTACACAAATTATTACTATTTTTAATAATTTTATCAAGGCCCGTACAGTCGATTTCCACCAACGGCTATCGAACTGCACTTACAGCGATCTTTTTCAAATTTGATTTGGACATAATTCCAAATCCAACCGTTAGATTTCAAATTTCTAATATTCATTGGAAAGCTCTTTTCGATACGAACCCAACGGTTCCGGTTTTAGGAGAATCCAACGGTCGGATCTCCTGTAATGTCAATTCGAAGTTAATGGTTGAAATTCACGAACTGCCGCGGCGCGGCGCGTTCTATTCAGGCCATTATATATATAATATATATATATATATTATATATTTCGTCGATTTCCTTTTAAAACGAATTATATAAATAGTTTTAAATTCATTTTCAAAACCATTTCAACTTCTATATTCAATTTCAAATCGATTGGATTTCAATTCAACTCGAATTCATTTCAATTTTATTTAATTCGAATTCAAATTCGTTTCAATTCAATTCAAATTCTAATTCGTTTTCTATTCAATTCGAATCGAGTTCATTTTCTATTCAATTCGAATCGAATTCATTTTCTATTCGATTCGAATTCATTTCAAATTGATTCAATAAAATTTCAATTTCAATTTTTATCTAATTCAATTTGAGTTTCATTTCAAAATATTAAATTTTGAAATCACTTTTCAATATTCTTTGCAAAATGAATAAAATCGATATAAACATCGTTTACGTCAAAATAGCGCATCTCTAATCCACACGGCTTTATATTTTTCAAAAACTTCTTTATTCTATTCAACAAATGAATATTTATTCTATTCAACACATGATCTATGTTTCTTTCAGCACACGACTATTTTTGTTATGTAAAATATTTTATAAAACTATGGTATCTATCGTTTGATTTTAATTAGACTCCATCGTAAAGTAGTTCAAATTTTAAATATGCTAAATATGTGAATTTTATTATTAAAATATTTTACTCAACACATAAATATTTTCAACTCAGGAACATCGTCAACACATGACTATTTTTACATTCAACACATGAATCTTCTTTTATAATATTCATTATTTTCCCGATTGGAATGAGGCCCAATCAATCACCATATAATGTTAATTATATGGATTCCATACAACACATGTATATAATAGCATTGAAAAATAATCAACCATCAACCAAAGTGCACTACACTGTATAAGCATCAAATATAGATTTCTAACGCTTATAACAGCCTGTCAATCAATCGATCGACATATTTAATCAATCAGGATGAGTGAACTTCAAATTTCATCCCAACACCTGTAACACCCCGTGAATTCTATAACATTAAGCTTCACGAATTAAAGTATAATTAATTATAAATGATGAAATCAAGGGAAATGGGTTACGCCATTGCGTTTGCCTCGGAAAAGTACGCGAAATAGAGTCCGAGTTTTCGAAAATCGGATACCGTATGAAGAAGATATGGACGAACGAAGTTAGGAAGAAAAACCGAAAACAGTCCGGAATACACTGGCGCACTTGGGAAGTGCGCCGGTACAAAAATACACTGGCGCACCTGCCAAGTGCGCCCGTACAAATCCAGCACTGAATTCTGGAGTGTTCTGAGGTGACGTGTCTTCTTTTGAGTGGCTAGATGATGTGTATTCGAGCTGTGCGATTCTGATGACTTCTGGACTGATCTGAAGGCTCTAAATCACCCTATTCACCTATAAAATAACACCTAGACCTAGCCTAAATCATACTATTTCATTTTAGCCTCAGGCCGCCGCCATTAAACCTAGAGCTCTGAATTAAGAATACAAAGAACAAAATTATAGAAGAGGAAGGACGACTACATCTAGAAGCTACAACAACTACGACGCTTTAGACAACGAATTTGGGACTAATTGATTTGGGATTTTTATTTGGATTATTTGCTTCATAATGTAAGTTCTATGTTACTTTTTAGGCAAAAACGCTAAAACAATATGGACATGCCATGAATTGAAACCGGATTTATGAACTATTGTTAATCCATTGTTTATATTGTTTATCTTTGAATTATAATTTGGGGATATTGCTATGGCAACATTGCAAGTTAAACTTGTCATGATTTTGATGTTGTTATGAATCACTTGGGCTTAATTGTTTGGCAAGTTGGACTAATACATGTCCATGGAATCACTATGTTTATCGAAATCTTTATGTTGATTAAACCATGCCTATGGTGCTAATTAAACCATGGCTAAGACTATTGATGGAATTATGCCTGCGATGTTAATATACCCATCATAATTAATGAAAAATTGGGTATTGCTAGGCTATGATGAAAAGTTGAAATTGTTATGTTTATAATGTTAGATATGTTAAAAATGCTAAATTGGAATCATTATGTCTATAATGTTAATTGAGAATCATTATGTTAAAAACGCTAAATTGGAATCATTATGTCTATAATGTTAATTGAGAATCATTATGTTAAAAACGCTAAATTGGAATCATTATGTCTATAATGTTAGTTGAGAATCGTTATGTTAAAATGCTAAATTAGAACCATTATGTTTATAATGTTAGTTGAGAATCATTATGCTAAAAACGCTAAATTGGAATCATTATGTCTATAATGTTAGTTGAGGATCATTATGTTAAAAATGCTAAGTTGGAACCATTATGTTTATAATGTTAGATGAGAATCATTATTATAAATTGGAATCATTATATCTATGAGAATTATTATGTAAAAAATGCTAAATTGGAATCCACTATGCCTATTAGGATTACTATGCCTTTATTGTTTCATGTTTATAATAAAATTATTATTATGCCCGCAATGATTATTATGCCTATGATGTAAAGTTGAAATCATCATGTTAAATTAAGTTGGAATCATTACTATGCCAAGTTATCATCATGCTAGTATTGAAACCATGTGATATGTTATAGCTTGTTTATTATGCAAGTGATGTTGGAATTGTCACATATGCCTATCACATGTTTGGTGTTATTCCCCTTTATCTCTTGAATTGTTTATGCTTGTGAACGAAGTACGTTTATATACGTTGGGGATACGATTGGGTAGAATAGGCAAAACTTGAATTAATTATAAGCATAAACTGTGAAATTTGGCATAAGTAGAACATGAAATATGGCATGAAAACTTGACTTGAACATGCCATAACTTGACTTTAAACATGCCTTAGTTGGGCACGAAGTTGACATATGAACATGATGTGGAAATAGCAAAATCTGATAAGAACATGGGCATGACTTTAGAAAACAAGAAAGTGGCCAACTCGAGGTTGGGTTGAGTTTGTAGTGTAAATCTGCCCGGAACCACCCGGCAAATCCAGTGGCTACAAACAATAGGATCCAATGTGGGTAGTTGGTCACATCGCGCTTGAAACCCGAGGTTGGGTTGAGTTCGTAGCGTAAACCTGCCCGGAACCGCCTAGAAAATCTAGTGGCTACGAACAATAGGATCCAATGTGAGTGGTTCGGTGCATTAACGAATCAATTAATGCCAATTAGGGTTAAGTCATGAACATGAAAAGACAACTTAACCAACTTGAACATGATTTGTAGGGCTAAGTCATGAACTTGAAAATGACAACACTTAGCCAACTTGACATGACACGTAGGCGGGTTAAGTCGTGAACTGAAATGGCATACTTAACCATCTTGACATGACTAGACTGGAAAAGGATTAAGGCACGAATTACATGACTTAATCTGTTAGGCGGGTTAGGTCACGAATTACATGACCTAATCTATTAGGCGAAACCCTAGACACGACCCCTTTCAACAGTAACCCTCTAGATGTATCAAGGTACCCTGGGACTAGGCCGGGTGGGGGCACGATTACTGGGCTGATTGTAAGAGGTGAACGACGGCAGTGGGGTACGCCAGTGTAGGTTCGGTGGACTACGATCGTGCACGTCTCCGGGGCAGACACTGGGTATCCGTAGATTTATCTGTGCATCTTGAATCGTGTCAGGGGTTGACACCCTAGGGCTGATACACCCGAAGGTGGACCCAGCACAGGTGACTACATTCGTGATTAGCCGTATGACACGGACACTTGACGAGCTAGAATTTGTAGGGAGCCGATCGACTAGATAATCGCTCTGTAGGACCCCGTACTTGGGTCAGACCCCGTTTCAGGGTCATTTCATGACATTGGGCCGTGGGATTTATTTCGTGATTAACTTGTGGTATGGGCTTAGTATACTAGTATAGTCGATGCAACGAATCTCGAACATGTGATGCTTTACTTGACTTGTCTTGACTTATCCTGATCACCTTAGTCTATCTTGTTCACCTTGACACCATTCTTAAGTTTAGTTCCAGTTCATACATGACAGGTTGTTTTAACCGTTTCTACACTGAAAGTCACTAGAACTTACTCAGTCTTTATGACTGACCCTTTTCCTTTCGCCTCTTTTTCTTTCGTTCCCCCCCCCTAGGTTCTCAGGAAGGAAACACTAGCTCTTAGCCTGGATATCACTTGCTTTGGCTCAGCATGTACGGTTTGCTATGGCTGCTTCTTTTTACTGCACTTGGGGAATAAGCTGTTTTTCTGTTTTTAAGTCATTGCTTCTTTGGCTATTATTACAAGACAGTTGTAAGGAAGTTGTTATCTAAAATGTTGTAAGAGACATGTTTTATTTTGGAATAAAATGAAGTTCTGTTTTGCTCAAAAACTCTTCCGCTGCTTACTTAATTATTTATTTATGTTCTGTCTTGTGATAATTCTGTGATGTTATCTCGATAATACCCCTCCAAAACTAGTGCATTCCCTTTGTGAGTGACCCTAGCGGAGGTGGGGTGTTTCACTTGGTATCAGAGCAGAAGGTTACCAAGACTGGGCAAAAGTTTTGAAAACCTTTCGAATTTTTTTGTCAAAACCCTTTCCAAAGAAGCATTTTCCAAGAAAAGTTTTTAAAGGCTATTCCCTAAAAGCCATTAGCACTATCCTTTGTTTCCTTGTTTGAATCTCTTTCCCTTTCTTTTCTCCATCTGTAGTCGCAGTAGCTTTACCAGCGGCTAATCTTCTTTCTAGCTTCGTAGAGGGTTTTCCCGTATGATGGAGACAGTTTCGTGAGGCTTGTTAACATGTAATATAGGATAGGTATGAGTGATAAGAATGAAGATAAGGCGGATGAGTCTTCCGGAGTGGTTGAGCCAAGCATCCTTGAAGGCGTAAAAGTGGAAACATTGAGGCGAGTTCTGATTCGTGTCTTAAGAACGGAGATCTAGGAGCTAAGGAATCAAGAAGTCAAGCTAGTTAAAATACAGTGGGGTGAAGCCCTAGAAGACGCAACTTGGGAAATTGAAGAAAAGATAAGCGCGCTATACCCATTTCTTTTTTAGGGTATATTCTAGATCTATTTTCCTATAGGTTTACATACATTTCTCTTGCTATCCATGTTTGTTTTGTTATCTCCTCGATCCTATCTTGAGAACCATAAGTAGAATCTTTTTGGATGTAAACATGTAATTGAAACATGTTATGATTGCGAAATGGTTGCAAGTGGTCGCAAGTGGTTGCTCGTGGATGCATGAATACACATTAGGCACTAGATCGGCTCAGACACATTTTCATGTTGCATATGCATGAGTGTTTATTTTGGAAACTTGGTAGTGCTATCATTTGGTTGTTGCATATGATTGAATGTTCGAGCACTCATGTAGAAATTATAAATTATAATAGGAAAAAATTTGCATACATATTGGATTCATTTCACTAAACATATTTTGCATTTAGAAGATCAATAAGGCCTGATCATTAGCATTAGCTAAGGAACATATACACACACTTCACATATGATCATAAAGCATTAGAAGTTTTTTTTAAGGACAATGGATGCTCGTGTTTGATGGATGAGTAGATGGATGTTTGGATGTTAGGATGTACATTCTTCCTGAACTTGAAGATTTCGGGGACGAAATCCTTTTAAGTGGGGGAGAATGTAACACCCCGTGAATTCTATAACATTAAGCTTCACGAATTAAAGTATAATTAATTATAAATGATGAAATCAAGGGAAATGGGTTACGCCATTGCGTTCGTCTCGGAAAAGTACGCGAAATAGAGTCCGAGTTTTCGAAAATCGGATATCGTATGAAGAAGATATGGACGAACGAAGTTAGGCAGAAAAACCGAAAACAGTCCAGAATACACTGGCGCACTTGTGAAGTGCGCCAGTACAAAAATACACTGGCGCACCTGCCAAGTGCGCCCGTACAAATCCAGCACCGAATTCTGGAGTGTTCTGAGGTGACGTGTCTTCTTTTGAGTGGCTAGATGATGTGTATTTGAGCTGTGCGATTCTGATGACTTCTGGACTGATCTGAAGGCTCTAAATCACCCTATTCACCTATAAAATAACACCTAGACCTAGCCTAAATCATACTATTTCATTTTAGCCTCAGGCCGCCGCCATTAAACCTAGAGCTCTGAATTAAGAATACAAAGAACAAAATTATAGAAGAGGAAGGACGACTACATCTAGAAGCTACAACAACTACGACGCTTTAGACAACGAATTTGGGACTAATTGATTTGGGATTTTTATTTGGATTATTTTCTTCATATTGTAAGTTCTATGTTACTTTTTAGGCAAAAACGCTAAAACAATATGGACATGCCATGAATTGAAACCGGATTTATGAACTATTGTTAATCCATTGTTTATATTGTTTATCTTTGAATTATAATTTGGGGATATTGCTATGGCAACGTTGCAAGTTAAACTTGTCATGATTTTGATGTTGTTATGAATCACTTGGGCTTAATTGTTTGGCAAGTTGGACTAATATATGTCCATGGAATCACGATGTTTATCGAAATCTTTATGTTGATTAAACCATGCCTATGGTGCTAATTAAACCATGGCTATGACTATTGATGGAATTATGCCTGCGATGTTAATATACCCATCATGATTAATGAAAAATTGGGTATTGCTAGGCTATGATGAAAAGTTGAAATTGTTATGTTTATAATGTTAGATATGTTAAAAATGCTAAATTGGAATCATTATGTCTATAATGTTAATTGAGAATCATTATGTTAAAAACGCTAAATTGGAATCATTATGTCTATAATGTTAATTGAGAATCATTATGTTAAAAACGCTAAATTGGAATCATTATGTCTATAATGTTAGTTGAGAATCGTTATGTTAAAATGCTAAATTAGAACCATTATGTTTATAATGTTAGTTGAGAATCATTATGCTAAAAACGCTAAATTGGAATCATTATGTCTATAATGTTAGTTGAGGATCATTATGTTAAAAATGCTAAGTTGGAACCATTATGTTTATAATGGTAGATGAGAATCATTTTTATAAATTGGAATCATTATATCTATGAGAATTATTATGTAAAAAATGCTAAATTGGAATCCACTATGCCTTTAATGTTTCATGTTTATAATAAAATTATTATTATGCCCGCAATGATTATTATGCCTATGATGTAAAGTTGAAATCATCATGTTAAATTAAGTTGGAATCATTACTATGCCAAGTTATCATCATGCTAGTATTGAAACCATGTGATATGTTATAGCTTGTTTATTATGCAAGTTATGTTGGAATTGTCACATATGCCTATCACATGTTTGGTGTTATTCCCCTTTATCTCTTGAATTGTTTTTGCTTGTGAACGAAGTACGTTTATATACGTTGGGGATACGATTGGGTAGAATAGGCAAAACTTGAATTAATTATAAGCATAAACTGTGAAATTTGGCATAAGTAGAACATGAAATATGGCATGAAAACTTGACTTGAACATGCCATAACTTGACTTTAAACATGCCTTAGTTGGGCACGAAGTTGACATATGAACATGATGTGGAAATAGCAAAATCTGATAAGAACATGGGCATGACTTTAGAAAACAAGAAAGTGGCCAACTCGAGGTTGGGTTGAGTTTGTAGTGTAAATCTGCCCGGAACCGCCCGGCAAATCCATTGGCTACAAACAATAGGATCCAATGTGGGTAGTTGGTCACATCGTGCTTGAAACCCGAGGTTGGGTTGAGTTCGTAGCGTAAACCTGCCCGGAACCGCCCGGCAAATCCAGTGGCTATGAACAATAGGATCCAATGTGAGTGGTTCGGTGCATTAACGAATCAATTAATGCCAATTAGGGTTAAGTCATGAACATGAAAAGACAACTTAACCAACTTGAACACGATTTGTAGGGCTAAGTCATGAACTTGAAAACGACAACACTTAGCCAACTTGACATGACACGTAGGCGGGTTAAGTCGTGAACTGAAATGACATACTTAACCATCTTGACATGACTAGACTGGAAAAGGATTAAGTCACGAATTACATGACTTAATCTGTTAGGCGGGTTAGATCACGAATTACATGACCTAATCTATTAGGCGAAACCCTAGACACGACCCCTTTCAGCAGTAACCCTCTAGATGTATCAAGGTACCCTGGGACTAGGCCGGGTGGGGGAACGATTACTGGGCTGATTGTAAGAGGTGAACGACGGCAGTGGGGTACACCAGTGTAGGTTCGGTGGACTACGATCGTGCACGTATCCGGGGCAGACACCGGGTATCCGTAGATTTATCTGTGCATCTTGAATCGTGTCAGGGGTTGACACCCTAGGGCTGATACACCCGAAGGTGGACCCAGCACAGGTGACTACATTCGTGATTAGTCGTATGACACGGACACTTGACGAGCTAGAACTTGTAGGGAGCCGATCGACTAGATAATCGCTCCGTAGGACCCCGTACTTGGGTCAGACCCCGTTTCAGGGTCATTTCATGACATTGGGCCGTGGGATTTATTTCGTGATTAACTTGTGATATGGGCTTAGTATACTAGTATAGTCGATGCAACGAATCTCGAACATGTGATGCTTTACTTGACTTGTCTTGACTTATCCTGATCACCTTAGTCTATCTTGTTCACCTTGACACCATTCTTAAGTTTAGTTCCAGTTCATACATGACAGGTTGTTTTAACCGTTTCTACACTGAAAGTCACTAGAACTTACTCAGTCTTTATGACTGACCCTTTTCCTTTCGCCTCTTTTTCTTTCGTTTCCCCCCCCCCACCAGGTTCTCAGGAAGGAAACACTAGCTCTTAGCCTGGATATCACTTGCTTTGGCTCAGCATGTACGGTTTGCTATGGCTGCTTCTTTTTACTGCACTTGGGGAATAAGCTGTTTTTCTGTTTTTAAGTCATTGCTTCTTTGGCTACTATTACAAGACAGTTGTAAGGAAGTTGTTATCTGAAATGTTGTAAGAGACATGTTTTATTGTGGAATAAAATGAAGTTCTGTTTTGCTCAAAAACTCTTCCGCTGCTTACTTAATTATTTATTTATGTTCTGTCTTGTGATAATTCTGTGATGTTATCTCGATAATACCCCTCCAAAACTAGTGCATTCCCTTTGTGAGTGACCCTAGCGGAGGTGGGGTGTTTCAACACCCATGTGGGGTTTCAAACAATCAAACACAGATTTTAGTTGTGCAGTTGGGCGACGTGTAAAATTTATCGACCCAATCAATATCAGTCAAATCAGTGTATATAAACAAATCGGCCGATTTGTTTATAAATATTTATTTATTCACTTTCACGTTAAAAATTATATTTTTAACGATAATATATTTTATTTAAAATATGAATATTCTATTCATTTCATTTATCAAATAAAATGATATTTTTATATTTCTAATACATTTTAGAAAATTTCGGCGGCATAACGGCACGATACTAGAAACGGGACAAGGCCTAGCCTTATCCCCGGTCTAGTGGAGGCCCACGCCATTCACACATCAATCAAATCCATTCCATTTCACCCAACAATTCAATTCAAACCAAATAAACTAACCAACTACTCAACCAAACAATTTAACAAACAAGCCATCCATGGTCTGTGGATGACGGGTGTCGGGTGCTACTAAACACCGTCTACATCCTAGTATATATATATAACTAGAAAAAGAAATTTAGAGTGAGAAGTTCTCACAAAAGCTATCCAACATCCATGACACTTCATTTATAGAAATCTTCATCGTTATCGCATCTTTGTCATCTTCGTTGCCCGTGGCCACTACATATACAAAAATCACATTTTTATTTGTTCACTTTCAATTTAAAAATCATATTTTTATAATCACTTCATATATTTAAAAATCGAATTTTTACTTTGCTATTCAATATATAAAAATCGAATTTTTACTTTGATGTTCAATATATAAAAATCATATTTTTACTTCGATGTTCAATATATAAAAAACATATTTTTACTTAGATGTTCAATATATAAAAATCAAATTTTTATTATACTATTCAATATATAAAAATCGAATTTTTATTATACTATTCAATATATAAAAATCGACATTTTATTATACTATATAGATAAAAAATATATTCTCACATCGATGCTCCTATAGTAAAGACTATATTTTTATCACGCTATTCTTCATATAAAGATTTTGCCTTTTCAAAAATAAAGATTTCGCCTTTTCAAAAATAAAGATTTCGCCTTTTCAAAAATAAAGATTTCGCCTTTTCAAAAATAAAGATTTATATTTTTATATAATTAAAAATTACTTCTTTCTTTTATTAAAAATTACTACTTCGTTACATAAACAAATCAAAACAAAACTGAATTTTAAATTAATAAAAATAAGCAAAAACGAACTTACAGTTCGACATATGGGAGAAGGGGAGTTCGCTGGTCGGGGATTAGGGCGAGGACGGCTGCTGTTGTCGGCGAAGGAGGTGGCAGGGGCGGAGCAGGCGGTCGTGGGTGGTGGGGTTGACCTGCGGTGGTCGTCTGAGGTGCTGAGGCGGCGGTTTTGGGGCTTATTGGGTTAGGGCGTGGGTTTAAACGGAGGAGGATGCCGGAGGATGAGCTGAGGCGGAGGCTTGCAGCTGAGGGAGGGGGTCTGCGTCGATGGTGAGGCGGCGCGGTGGTTTAGGGGGGCGACGTAATCGATTTCCCCTTCCTTTTTTTTATTCTGTAAAATCGATTTCGGTAATGAATTACAGGGGGGGCCAACGTGATTTAAGGAGGAGGGAGAGAAATTTTTTTCTTTTATTATTTTTATTATTTTAATTACCAAAATATTGACTTTTACATACGACCTCTAAACGAGGCCCACCGCCTGTCGTCCATAGCGTTTTACCCCCATTCCGAACACAATGGGATATGTATCGCAAGCTGATTTGATCGTTTCGATCAGTTTCCGTTAAAATCAACATATAACTCTATATATTGAATTTGAACGCGTGTTTCAATTTACCGGGGTCACATACGAACTTTAAAAATTCCAGAAAAATATTTTCTAGCTTCGTATTGACGATACGGTCCTAACAAAACTAGTTTCGTCGAATTCTGAGACCGTTGGAAAAATGGCCATTTTCCAGTCGATTAAAATCAACTGAAACTTGTCAAACACGTTTTCCTTTGCCACGCTCACATATTTATTAAAAAATTATGAAATTTGGAATCTAGCAATAATTTGACATCACGGATCCAACAAAAGTGGTTTCGTCGAAATCCGAGGTTGTTTGCAAAATTCCTATTTTTAAGGGCCTGAATTCCATAGCGACTATTCAGAATTTTCAACTGGACATATCTTTTGATTCCCGCTATGAAATTTCAATTTTTCGGATTCGTTGGAAAGATATCATCAATTAGATCCTAATGTTTTTGGTTTCACTAAAATCCGGATTGTTTTGCACCCGGTACATTCAATTGAAGTTTGAAATCGAATTATCGAACTACCGCACCATTTTCAATTCTATTTACAATTATATATAAATATTTATATTCTAACGACGACGTATATAATATATACGTCGAATTATATTCAAAATAAATTTCTCGTCGATATTATTTAAAATAATCCATTTTAAATTTTCAAAATCCGTTAAAATTGCCAAAATAAAAAATTTAAACTAGCCCAGATTTTCGGGTTGTTACAATCTCCCCCACTTAAAACTTTTCGTCCCCGAAAAGGAACAAAGTCGAAAGTGGTTTGATTAATTAGCTCTACGTTCGATCTAGCTTCCATTCTCTAACTTTTCAGTTTCTGAGAATTTTCAAATTTTCAAAAATTTGGCTAACACCCTAAATTTTCGAAAAATTTCGCCATAACCTCCCCTGCACCGGGAGCCACGGGAAAATCCCGAAATTGCCATATAGGCCTTCTGATCTCAAAAAGAAAAAGAAAAAGCCAAGCGGCTAGCCAATAGGCTCATAAAATCATCATCACCCAAACAAAACAGTAAATTATGTAGTAAACATGTACCTATTTGTCGGGCAAACAAATTTTATTCTCTGCTCTAGCCTCCTTGCTATGACCTGTTCAATGTAAGTATATGTATATGCAAGCAAATGCGACCCATTTTCAATACAATTCAATATTTGATTCAATTAGGCATAATGGTTCCAAATTAACAAACAAATAAACAATCAACACAAACATCAATCAATTAGTGGATTAACGTTTCAAATTCATAAATTTGATACATATACAAAAATCATGTTTTTGATGCCAATTCACAACAATGTATCTATCTATATAAGTTTTGGTTCTCACACCAGTCTAATGGAAACATATAGAAAGCACACCTTCGAAACACGAAACTAATTACTGATGATGACGCGTCAATCATCAGAATCAGGCCCGGGCGACTAGAATGTGATCCTATATCTATCTAATATATTAAAACTTCGAATATACGTTCATGACGCGTATACGCGAAATCTTTATATACTCGATTTTCCATATTCAAAGTAAATAAATATTCAAATACGTATAAGACGATTTAAATTTTAAAACAAAATTGTTTTCATTTGAAAAATATACTCTTCACACTCGTTCTAGGATACTACTGATCCTATCTCTAACGAGTCATTCTAATTGGATATTACTAATCCAATATCTGATGAATTCTTTCGTATGGTTCTAATGTGTCTTGTTCTCGAGCTCTGTAAACCAAAGCTCTGATACCAAACTGAGACGACCCGAACTTCCCCGTGAAGGAAAGCACGGATAGAATTGAGGACAAGACAAAATAGAACGCAAACAGAAGAACATTTCATTGTTATTACAACAATTCCATCAGATACAAGAATATACAGAGTATAAATGAAAACATTACATTCAATAAATATCAGAGATTACAATAAATTACATAGCAGCGGAAAAAATATACAAAACACAACTGAAAGTGATACACGGATACAGAGCTTTCCGGGCATCGTTCCAGCTGTAAATCAGGACCCTGTGGATATAAATCTGCAAAACCAAAACTACTAGCTGCCCGTGTCGAAAATAAGGGCACCCAGAGTTTAGGTTAAAACAATAAACTCCAGGTCAGTCATGTGACTGGTGTGAGAACTAAAACATTTATTTAAAACTTTGCTTTGAAAGATAGTAATTCAAGGGACCACGCCGTATAACACGGAACGGGTTTCCTCCCAAGAATACTAGTGCATATAACAAAACAATGCCATGCTTTTTGAAAAAATGAAGCTATTATATGACCCAGGTCCCATCACACAATGCAACGCAAGCCGGAGGATAGGGTTTTCCCTTATAATAGCCAAACATGTTTGGTACGTTTAAAACAAATCATTTGATACTATAATAAGTGTATAGTGTCAAAACAATTCAAATCATAAATATCAATCATAGGCAGCATGGGTACCATCTATCATGTCGCCATACTAGTTCTACAATTAAAACCGCAATATCACTTATTGGAAATTGGATTTCCGTCATGAGCCGAGGCAAGGGGCAAGCTCCTCTCCGATTCGAGACACTCTAGCAAATGTCTCAGGACCCCACTATGATCCTTGGATCTTCAGGGTCGGTCCTCTCTTACTTTTAAGGATTAATTATTCCTGAGCACACGTTTCCCGGTCCTTACAGACCTATATCCGAGGCGCCTCGTATCCAACAACCACACAGGTGAAAAGTATATAAATGTCAGGGCTGGTAGGTCACTGACACCACCCTAGCTAGAAAGAAACGCCGTGCTCTCCCTGCAGTCACTATCCCGTTTTTGACTCATACCGAGGTGTGAGGCTCGCGAATTCACGTTATACACAAAGCTACGCCACACTTGCCGTGCTTTGATCATCAACCACAAGACTTTGCTTTTCAACAGAAGCCTTGATCAATTGCCACTTATGCGTGCCACACTGGCAATTCACTCCATGCGACTGATGTCCATCGATATACAACCTCTGAGCTCGTACGTCTCAGAGAAGGGCGTTAAGCAAGAGAATAAATTCTCCGCCGCCAAACAGATGTATATTTAATAGAGATCAATCAATACAGAATAAAATCCAATGTCAGACACACAATCCATTTACAAGTTCGTTCTGGGTCTGAACGAAACCGGAGGCACTTTCCTCGCATATCCATCGATCTCCAAGTACGTCTGGACGATCACCAACTGTTTCCCTCATCTTGGGTGTACAGCCCAATCAAGATCATCAGTAATCACCCAAACGATGTGAAGACTTCCGGTCTTCAACCACCATCTTCATCTTCGACATCTCATCGAATCGGTTATTCAGAATGGGTATAAACCCGGCCTTTCTGAATAACCCACGTATATAATAAACGAATGTTACACAAACACAACAAACGCCTCATTCCAATTCAGAATATTCTTTTATTCACAAAATCACATTCTTAGGGAAAGGTTCCCATTAATTTTATCCAAGATAAATTCTTCTAAATTTATTCTTTGATCTTCCTTTGGATATCATTTCAAACTAGTCGGGATTAACGAACCACACCGAAGTAATTATTTATTTTATTTCCCAATCCCAACCTATATATCCCATGGAGAAAACTGGTAATACTCCACATCTAACACCCCGGTGTTGTCGGTAAAATTAATTACCATTTCACGTTCAAATCTAATTAAAGATTTAACTATCGCTTTGGAGCAAAACTGGTGGTACTCCATTCTCGATCACCTTTCAGATTTGATAATTTAAATTATCAATTCACTTTTTAATCTAATTAAAGATTCATTAAAACTCCACTTAGTTTTAATCTTGTCAAAAATCAACATCTTGCCTTTAACTGGGTTAAAGAACCAATGTCATCTAAAACACGATCCACGATAAACCCCAAATCACATTTGATATTAAATACAAGGCTCTGAATAGAAAATATATCGACTTATATTCAATATCAAATTCTGAAACCAACAAATATCGTATTGGAAATAACGATACAAAATATATCTTTCAAATTCCCATAACAATGTCTGTATAGTCACGAAATCCAACATCGAAATATCCCGAAGATAATTTCGATTCAACACCAGTCCAATCCACGTATTGGGAATATTGATTATTTTTAAAATCACTTTCAAATTCAATTTATTTATTTCAAAAATAAATTGATTTTAATTCCAGTTCAAAACTAGTTCATTTCGATAAAAATCTACTTTTATCCTTTCAAACGTGGAATTCTTCGGCCCAATTTTTCCCAAATCATTTCTTATGATTCTACACAAATTATTACTATTTTTAATAATTTTATCAAGCCCCGTACAGTCGATTTCCACCAACGGCTATCGAACTGCACTTACAGCGATCTTTTTCAAATTTGATTTGGACATAATTCCAAATCCAACCGTTAGATTTCAAATTTATAATATTCATTGGAAAGCTCTTTTCGATACGAACCCAACGGTTCCTGTTTTAGGAGAATCCAACGGTCGGATCTCCCGTAATGTCAATTCGAAGTTAATGGTTGAAATTCACGAACTGCCGCGGCGCGGCGCGTTCTATTCAGGACATTATATATATAATATATATATATTATATATTTCGTCAATTTCCTTTTAAAACGAATTATATAAATAGTTTTAAATTCGTTTTCAAAACCATTTCAACTTCTATATTCAATTTCAAATCGATTGGATTTCAATTCAACTCGAATTCATTTCAATTTTATTTAATTTGAATTCAAATTCGTTTCAATTCAATTCAAATTCTAATTCGTTTTCTATTCAATTCGAATCGAGTTCATTTTCTATTCAATTCGAATCGAATTCATTTTCTATTCGATTCGAATTCATTTCAAATTGATTCAATAAAATTTCAATTTCAATTTTTATCTAATTCAATTTGAATTTCATTTCAAAATATTAAATTTTGAAATCACTTTTCAATATTCTTTGCAAAACGAATAAAATCGATATAAACATCGTTTACGTCAAAATAGCGCATCTCTAATCCACACGGCTTTATATTTTTCAAAAACTTCTTTATTCTATTCAACAAATGAATATTTATTCTATTCAACACATGATCTATGTTTCTTTCAGCACACGACTATTTTTGTTATGTAAAATATTTTATAAAACTATGGTATCTATCGTTTGATTTTAATTAGACTCCATCGTAAAGTAGTTCAAATTTTAAATATGATAAAGATGTGAATTTTATTATTAAAATATTTTACTCAACACATAAATATTTTCAACTCAGGAACATCGTCAACACAAGACTATTTTTACATTCAACACATGAATCTTCTTTTATAATATTCATTATTTTCCCGATTGGAATGAGGCCCAATCAATCACCATATAATTTTAATTATATGGATTCCATACAACACATGTATATAATAGCATTGAAAAATAATCAACCATCAACCAAAGTGAACTACACTGTATAAGCATCAAATATAGATTTCTAACGCTTATAACAGCCTCTCAATCAATCGATCGACATATTTAATCAATCAGGATGAGTGCACTTCAAATTTCATCCCAACACCCGTGTGGGGTTTCAAACAATCAAACACAGATTTTAGTTGTGCAGTTGGGCGACGTGTAAAATTTATCGACCCAATCAATATCAGTCAAATCAATGTATATAAACAAATCGGCCGATCTGTTTATAAATATTTATTTATTCACTTTCACGTTAAAAATTATATTTTTAACGATAATATATTTTATTTAAAATATGAATATTCTATTCATTTCATTTATCAAATAAAATGATATTTTTATATTTCTAATATATTTTAGAAAATTTCGGCGGCATAACGGCACGATACTAGAAACGGGACAAGGCCTAGCCTTATCCCCGGTCTAGTGAAGGCCCACGCCATTCACACATCAATCAAATCCATTCCATTTCACCCAACAATTCAATTCAAACCAAATAAACTAACCAACTACTCAACCAAACAATTTAACAAACAAGCCATCCATGGTCTGTGGATGACGGGTGTCGGGTGCTACTAAACACCGTCTACATCCTAGTATATATATATAACTAGAAAAAGAAATTTAGAGTGAGAAGTTCTCACCAAAAGCTATCCAACTTCCACGACACTTCATTTATAGAAATCTTCATCGTTATCGCATCTTTGTCATCTTCGTTGCCCGTGGCCACTACATATACAAAAATCACATTTTTATTTGTTCACTTTCAATTTAAAAATCATATTTTTATAATCACTTCATATATTTAAAAATCGAATTTTTACTTTGCTATTCAATATATAAAAATCGAATTTTTACTTTGATGCTCAATATATAAAAATCATATTTTTACTTCGATGTTCAATATATAAAAAACATATTTTTACTTAGATGTTCAATATATAAAAATCAAATTTTTATTATACTATTCAATATATAAAATCCAAATTTTTATTATACTATTCAATATATAAAAATCGAATTTTTATTATACTATATAAATAAAAATTATATTCTCACATCGATGCTCCTATAGTAAAGACTATATTTTTATCACGCTATTCTTCATATAAAGATTTCGCCTTTTCAAAAATAAAGATTTCGCCTTTTCAAAAATAAAGATTTCGCCTTTTCAAAAATAAAGATTTCGCCTTTTCAAAAATAAAAATTTCGCCTTTTCAAAAATAAAGATTTATATTTTTGTATAATTAAAAATTACTTCTTTCTTTGATTAAAAATTACTACTTCGTTACATAAACAAATCAAAACAAAACTGAATTTTAAATTAATAAAAATAAGCAAAAACGAACTTACAGTTCGACATATGGGAGAAGGGGAGTTCGCTGGTCGGGGATTAGGGCGAGGACGGCTGCTGTTGTCGGCGAAGGAGGTGGCAGGGGCGGAGCAGGCGGTCGTGGGTGGTGGGGTTGACCTGCGGTGGTCGTCTGAGGTGCTGTGGCGGCGGTTTTGGGGCTTATTGGGTTAGGGCGTGGGTTTAAACGAAGGAGGATGCCGGAGGATGAGCTGAGGCGGAGGCTTGCAGCTGAGGGAGGGGGTCTGCGTCGATGGTGAGGCGGCGCGGTGGTTTAGGGGGGCGGCGAAATCGATTTCCCTTTTTTTTATTCTATAAAATCGATTTCGGTAATGAATTACAGGGGGGGCCAACGTGATTTAAGGAGGTGGGAGAGAAATTTTTTCTTTTATTATTTTTATTATTTTAATTACCAAAATATTGACTTTTACATACGACCTCTAAACGAGGCCCACCGCCTGTCGTCCATAGCGTTTTACCCCCATTCCGAACACAATGGGATATGTATCACAAGCTAATTTGATCGTTTCGATCAGTTTCCGTTAAAATCAACATATAACTCTATATATTGAATTTGAACGCGTGTTTCAATTTACCGGGGTCACATACGAACTTTAAAAATTCCAGAAAAATATTTTCTAGCTTCGTATTGACGATACGGTCCTAACAAAACTAGTTTCGTCGAATTCTGAGACCATTGGAAAAATGGCTATTTTCCAGTCGATTAAAATCAACTAAAACTGGTCAAACACGTTTTCCTTTGCCACGCTCACATATTGATTAAAAAAATTATGAAATTTGGAATCTAGCAATAATTTGACATCACGGATCCAACAAAAGTGGTTTTGTCGAAATCCGAGGTTGTTTGCAAAATTCCTATTTTTAAGGGCCTGAATTCCATAGCGACTATTCAGAATTTTCAACTGGACATATCTTTTGATTCCCGCTATGAAATTTCAATTTTTCGGATTCGTTGGAAAGATATCATCAATTAGATCCTAATGTTTTTGGTTTCACTAAAATCCGGATTGTTTTGCACCCGGTACATTCAATTGAAGTTTGAAATCGAATTATCGAACTACCGCGCCATTTTCAATTCTATTTATAATTATATATAAATATTTATATTCTAACGACGACGTATATAATATATACGTCGAATTATATTCAAAATAAATTTCTCGTCGATATTATTTAAAATAATCCGTTTTAAATGTTCAAAATCCGTTAAAATTGCCAAAATAAAAATTTTAAACTGGCCCAGATTTTCGGGTTGTTACAGACCCACTACTACAAAAGTGGGCATATTCGACACAAATTTTATGTGGCCTTAGATCGAAAAAGTGTTGCATTTTCCACTTTTTTCAAATAGGCAACACCGGAAGGGCGTGGTATCCATGGCCGTTGCCTTAGCCCTCTAAGGCAATGCTTTGCGCATCTACTGCCGCGGAAAGAAAGTGTTGCATTATAGTTGTAATGCAACAGTATTGGGACTTAATGCAACAATATTCAGCTTGCTCGAAAATTAGTTAGATCCTGGCTACCAGGTCACGATAGCGGCGACCAAGTCAACTTTCCATGTCAGCTGCCTACGTGTCACACGACACGTTAGCTCTCCACATCAGCTGCACATGTGTCACATACCACGTTAGTTGTGGCGTCTACATGCCATGTGGACTTACTATTGTTTTATGTAATGCAACACCACTGTATTATGAAATGCAACACCGTTATCTTAAAATACAACATCAGGAAAAAAGTAAATGCAACGTTTTAATTATAAATTTTGTAATATCAGTTTTGTACATAGAAAAAACACATTCGTCACATTCATCATCACATTCAAACCTTCAATACATACCACCTTCAATACATACGATCAAATACGTAATTCAACACTTTAAATATATAACACACCCGATCAAATACGTAATTTAAAAGTAGCAAAAGTTCCAACACATACCACCTTCAATACAAGTGCCAACAAATACGATCAGTGTTCATTCTACGAAGTAGCAATGCCATGAACCAGAAACTGTATCTCTCTATGTCGTTTCAGGTCCTCCACTTGCCAGCTATATCTCTCCTCCACATTTCAGATCCTGCAATTTGAATTTACAAGTTATTTGATAAGTGCATATGTGATGTGTGCATCTGTGCATTTGGCCCTCTAATTAACTTATAAATCTTAGTGAGTTACACATGCAATTATAACAATTAACTATTCACCATTGGTAAATCGTTCCAGCTAAGAATTGAGTATGCTTCGTCTTCTATGCAAGCATTTCTAGTTCAAATATTTACCTGACACAATCCATCGGGCCCCTCGCACATCCTTTCAAGCTTCAGAAATCATCATCTCCATATCCCCTAAACCCAAATCTTCGAAAGTTAAAAAAAAAAGAAACAATGGAGGACTCGTCTCTATACATCACTGCCACTGTTCTTAAGGGAGATTGGAATTTCGAAGCTGTGCATAACGTTCTTAAGGTGACTCTCAATCACAATTCATGGCCTATATGTGTAATACACAATAACTCTTTTCTAGTATCATCCCCATCGTACAGAAAGCATGATCATGCGCTAATGTTGAAAGTTTTTACAAAACCTAGTGGTGCTATTTACCTGCAAGCATGGTCTGATGAAGAATTGGAGCTTGAACCAGCTTTAGAAGTGAAATCATGGGCTAAACTCGATGGCTTTCCCGAGGTCCTAAAGAGTAATGTCCCTGTTGTTGAAGAAATAATGAAGCCATTGGGACGTGTGCTTGCAATCGACGACTGCAATTGGTCTCAATACGACTATACATATTTCTACCTAAAAATGCAATTTTATGATGGAATTCGCAATATCAATAGTTTTGCTGCTCAGTTCAACAACAAGGTTTACCTCATTAATGTTCAACGCTATACCCATGCTCATCCTGGAACAAGGTTTGAACTTCTTTTTGTGAGCAATAGGGAGGAACAGGTGGTTCCATGTTTACATCATTACGGATGGGAATGGGAAATGGATTCAGATGAAAAATATGACGCAATGATAGAAGAAGCTGCTGTGCTACCCCTTGCAAAGCTTATTTCTGGAAGCCACCGATGACATACATGTTGATAACCAAGCCCTAATGAACCTGAGGAATGATTAGTGGGTAGATATAGAAGTTGATTAGGAATTTGACAGGCCAAACTACCTCGCTTCTTGTCCTGATGCTGCGGGTCCATCACATGCTGCAGGTCCATCACATGCGGCTGCTCACTTCGGACTGGCTCTCCCACAGCTGCAAAGCCCTAAGGAATTAGTTGGAAGTATCACAACCCCACAAAGCCCTGATCTGGTATGAACTATTGCAACTATAATGTCATTTTTTGTATGTGTATGTATTAATTTAACTTTATGATACTTTTGGATGTGGATGTTTGTGTTTTTTTTGGATGTATATGTATGAACTGATCGATGTTGCCTTATGATACTTATGCGTATATGGCATGAACTAATGTGTATTGTATGGACTGATGATGCCTTATGATACTTGTGTGTGTGAATGTATACTTATGCATGTATGGTATGAACTGATGTTTATTGTATGGACTGATGCTGCCTGATGATACTTGTGCATGCGTGTTAGATACGGGTATTTGTATCACAAAACCACAGTGAAAACACACCGCAGTGCAAACACACTTTAGTGCATACACACTGTAGTGCAAACACACCGCAGTGCTACACATGTATTTGTACGAACTTTATGGTGAAAACACATCGTAGTGTTACACATGTATTTGTGTCACAAAACCTCAAGCATACAATTGTATGTCAATTTTTGGATGTGTATGGTATGTATTGATGCACTGCAGTGCTTTATGATACTTTTTTGTATGACTACTTTATGATATGTAGTAGATGCATACCTGTGCGCGTTAGATACGGATGGGTGTTAGATACGGGTGTGTATTAGATACGGGTGAACGAATCGTCCGAATCGGGAAATTGGTAGCCTCAAGCACCCGGCAGTGCAAACACACCGCAGTGCTATACACATGTATCTATATCACAAAACCTCAAGCATATAATTATATGTCAATGTAAATAAACGCAAAGTGCAAATCAATTTCGATGGTAAAGTCCTTATTCCTTAAATAGAGTCTAGCTCGACCTCTATAATAAACCAATGTCTTTTTCATAACAATAGCCCGGTTCTCATGGCGCAAATCATAGTGGCAAACCCAAATCCTGGTGGCAAACCCACCGGCGCCATCTCCTTTTTTTGGTTTATTGCTGTGTATAATTTTTGAATAAACCTCAGCATAATCCCAAATCCAAAATCAATGGTCAAAGCGCAACTAAATACTCAAAATCTAATCTTTCACCAACTAATCACTCATAAGCAAACGGGTTTTCCAAAGTTTGGGATGTCCAAGAAACCAATTACTCATAAGCGAATGGGTTTTCCAAAATGTAACAAATGAACTAATTACTAATTACTCATAATCCAATCTATAACAAGTGCAACTAATTCACAGTGCTATAAAAAATGAACCTGAGGGAAAAAACTGGCAATGTCAACGCCTTGAGCAATTATAGCTAGAATGTATTTCCTAGCTTCAACCTTTTCAGAATAAAATTTGCTGACGAGGAGAGGAGCAATACTGACGTGAATTTAGGTTTAAATTTTAGTCAATAGTAAAAAGGTGGAAAAATGATTAGATGATAGAGAAGAAAATGATTTGTGAAAAGATTGATTTTACATTATTTCGTGAAGGGAGAAGATCACACCAAAATTTCGTCAAAAGAATGCAATGACGTGGTTGTCAATGATTAGATGATGGCTAACGTTTAGAATCATCATACCTATAGATGGTTTGAACCATTGGATTAATCTTGCATCTACGTTGGGGTTTTTATATGATGATAACGTGGATCGCTAAGCTGGATTATATATATGTAATGCTACGCTTTCAACTGGTGTTGCAGGTCAAATCACTATAATTCCCACCGCAATAGTGCATTCACATATAATGCAACAACATATGAATATTGTTGCAGAAGATCAAAGAAATCATAGCTTTCTCCACACTTTCATGCAATGCACACAAATTATTGTCGAATATGCCCACTTTTGTAGTAGTGACCAGTCTGCACATATGAGCGTGAATAACCCAACGGGGTAGATCATCATGATGTTATAAGGCACGAGGGGAGCGCACATTCATCTAATTATTCTGTCGGCCCCAAAGGAATGCAAGGGGAAGCATGCGGCTTCCTGAGATACGTAGGGTGCTCCTAATAGTCCTCTGTGCGGTGGAAGATGTTTAGGTTGTGCTCGTAGAGGTTGGGTCTTCGCATAACTACTAGGTGGGTGAGCCTTGACTGCAAAAGTAGCTATGCAGTCAAAATGCTAAGACGCGGCGACACCAGGGTGATTCAGCAGTCGCCTCAACGGGGAGGCGAAGGGTCACGACCAACAAGGATAGTAGATCGTCAGATACCCGTCATCGACAACCAGTGGGACGCGAAAAGACTAGAGCTAAAACTAATAGACTATTCACCTTTCACTATCGGGGTACAGTGGTTGAGGGAAGATGCCAAATGGATGTTTAGATTGTTTTTTTGGGAAGTCATTTAGCTCTTATAGTCTTTACTAGTTAAGGGAAGGGCCGAAGTGGGGCCATAGCCACCGTGAAAATAGACCCTAGGAATATCTGTATTTAGAGGCTCTTAAAGATGGGCCTGTACAGATATGGAAAAGCTCTCGACCGAGTTTCGTGTTTCTTGTATCGCCCTGCCGTAGGACTTGGTGCAAATTAGAGGACGTGCGGTTTTGGCATTGAGCTACAATTAAAGATACGTATGTGGGACAGTCTACATACATGCATGTCGGCTCTGGGTGGTTTATCGTAGACTTGAGGGAATTACTTTAGTATTGAATCTGATTTGATCAAAGGTGGCAGTCCATATGCTTACGTAGCATAATAATGATAGATATACGCAGAACGTAACATTGTTATATAGAGATCCATACGTCACTACGACGTATGATGAGGGACTGCGTAGATTTCGATGGTGTTACGGCGGAGACTGTGAGAGTGGAGTACCATGGGGTGTACCTTAGTATTGGGGTTAGCTACATATATATTGTATTAGGTTAATCCACTGGGAAGTAAATGGGTGCGACGTGTGTGTAAGCCTTGAGTGCTGTTAACCCAAGTAACCTAATAAATAAGAGAATATGATTGAACGATATATGTAGGATTATTCAGAGTGAATAATTTAAATCCAGTTATCAGAACTTATGTTCTGAAACCCTGCTCATAACATACTCACAGGTTAGATTTGTGGCAGGGACATTATAGCTTTGGATACTCGTTAGGTAGTATTATTAATATGGTAAGGCTATATTTTGATTATATTATATTTTATCCATTCCGCTGTGAGATATTTTTTGAGTTCTAACATGTTTTATGTCTCTGTCTTTTCTGCAGGATACCGAAGCAAACCAATCCGAGTTTTGATAGATTGGAATTTTGAAAAAAATTCGGTCTGTATCGGAATTCGGGTAGTTACATGCATCATGTTTTCGAAGGATTTTCAAGGGAATTTGCATTCGTATATGAGGTACCGCTTAGGCATTCATTACATTCATGTATTTTGGTGATGTGTTACACTTTGCACAAGTGCACATATGCTTGCAAAAATGGATGTATACATTTTTTTGTAACAAAGCGAGGAAGTACATAATTTTACTCTTACTAAATTTCAACGGCAAAATTTCTTAAAGGATGGGATAATGTAACATCCCGTATTTTATGTAATAAATTTTCCGAAATAATGTGCAAACAAATGCATGTCATAAAACGGGTAATGAATAAAAAGTTGCCACTATATTAACTAAACAACAATGACATAAATAGAATTAAATAAAAAGAAACATTACAAAATAAGGATGAAAGTTAATTAGTAGCATGCTACATATTAATAAATAGATGGTTATGCTAAAGTAAAAAAAAAACAGAAAACTAGTCAATAGTATCACACATATAACCGTGTCTTAATATACATATATATATATTCTATTTCAGAAATATACATATATATATATATATATATATATATATATATGTTAAAAGCAATGCACATTTCAATTAGAAAGTTAATGCGTATCATTAATGACATTAATAGGAATATAATGGGAATGACATTTAAAGAGAATCAAACGAAAATAATGTCAAAGTCGAAAGTAAATAAGTTATTCTAAAATGTTGGTACATGTGAATGCAAATATATAAAAATATGTGTAGACATATTTATGACGCACATTCGAAATTCAAAAAAAGAAACATGCATCATAAATACAACAAAATTATGGAAAATTTGATAACGTTAATAACGTTCTAATTTGAAATGAATGTGCACAAATAATTCTAGAAATGACGCGCGTTTAAAACTAAAGTCAAGTGTATGTTAGAAACTGTAACACCCCATAATTTAATACACAATAATTATGTAAATAAGATAATAAAATGAATAGCAATTAATAAAATATTCAAAACTATGTAAAACAGACATTACTTTGCATTCGTTATGAAATTCTAATTCAGATAGACTCTTGGTTTTCATAAATCAGACTAAGCATGAAGAAGTTATGGTCAAAAGAATTTTGCACTAAATTTAATAAATAGTTAACTCAGAATGTACAAAGGTAATAGGGCGGCCTTACCCTATATGGGTTGACCCCTATGTTGACCCATGAAGTAGGTTGGTCGAACCCTCTTCGACCAGAATGAGAGCCTAAACCTGGACGAATTTTGTTGTTATATTCCTTTGCTGACTCATCATGATGTGTATTCTACTATTTGATGTTAAAACCTAAGATTCTATGGCTTGCAATATCCTTGCTCACCTATATATATAGACTAGCAACTCTCACTATTTTCCTACAAAACATTTCTTCATCTTCTTCCTTCACTAAGTTATATTCTGAAATAAAATAAGAAAGTGGTTAAGGTGCTATTGAAATAAAGATTGAAAGGATAATTCTTCTTCTACAACAATTTTAAAGGCCTTTTTTGGATTTAATACATATCTCTATGAGTTTTACATTATTTTTAGATCTGCAATTTAAAAAGGATTTTTGGCAGTAAATATATCTGATCTTAAAGGAATCAATGTTTATAAGTTTACTCTTATATGTTATTGTTCTTTTAATAATTGTCAATCACCTATTCAGGTTTTAGTTATTACATGTTTATATGTACATCTTTCTTCCTTATCCCTTTTTGTGTTATTGTTTTATCTACAGTCTTATTATGCATATTTATTCAGTTTATTCATTTTTAAGTTGGATCTATTTTCTCCTTTTCCTTTTTATTTGCACCGAGCCTAGGCCATCAAGAGCCTAGGCTATTTCCGTTTGAATTGCGTAAAATTAGGATAAATTGGAATAATATGTAATGATAATAAAAAGGAGATTTGGGCATATTGGTACTTGAGAACCATTGACTGTATAATTGTAAAGGAACAATATGCAAACATGTTAATCTGAATAGGTTGGACTTAATTTTATGTTAATCAGAATATGCTATGAGAAGATACGTGAATTTGATGTAAAATAATTTAAACAAGTTACTGTAATCTGTAATACATCTGAGCAGGTGCATGTTTGATTTGGGGAAGGGTTGTTACATCTAGTAATAAATGTCATTTACAACCATGAATTATAACATAAAGTTTTATTAAGCTTATTAATGAACTTAAACCTACTAGATTAAACCTGTTTGAATAATAAGCTAGGAGGACCATGTATGCTATTAAAATTTGGGGGAATCTTAAAATCCTAGTTTTGGTGCAAGCCTAGGGGTGTCAATTTGCTTTTCTCCTAGAATCCATATCAATCAGTACCCTTATATTATCAAACGAGTCCCGCACCAGGTAGGGACTACGTCACGTTTTACAGATCGATGATTGTATTTAACACCACACATTTATTAAATATTAAAAGAGTAATAAATAAAGATTATGCATATATGTATATATGCATGACTATAAATGCTAAAATTAAAAGGTGCAAGTTAAAAAAAGGAATAAATGCATGCAATAATTACAGCCACTAAAAGACAACGCACGAAAAGAGAATAAGAAAAATTCGCTGTATACGAGATTAAATGCGTGTAATTAAAATGGGAATAAAACAATGGATTAATAATGTCATTAGAGGACAAGAATTTAAAGATATGTTATTAATAAATTAATAAACAAAAGATTGCATGCATATTTAAACATGCAGATTTGAAATTCAAACATTAAGATTATCAATCAGCCAAGCTATGTTTGGAAGAGAACTAATGTTATTAATTAACATTTAAATACGAAGACTGTATGTGTACATATAGCTAGTAATTAACATCATTAATTAAACGTTAAATTTAGTAATCAAAATGTCCCAAAAAGCCCGCCTGGACCCCGATGAGTCGACCCACGTTTTGCGTAGGTCGACCTATTGGTCGACCCACCTATAGGGCGGGGCGGGTCGACGCACAGGTCGACCGAGCAGGTAAAATCGTACAATAATAGGATTTTGATATGTGCGGTTCGGATTTTAATGGATTAAATCCGATGGACTAGACCTTTTTAATGCACCTATAAATAGACTAGCATGACTTAGCTTTAATCTCATATTTTATGAGGTGCTGCCTAGGCTCTACCATTCTCTTTCTCTCCAAACCTTTTCAGAGATATATCATATTAGTTCTTAGGGATTCTAATACAAGGTTTGAAGATAAGATATATAGATCTACCACATAGGTGCCTAGATTTCTGATCAACATGAGGTAAGTTCTTGAATCTGATTTATATAGGTTTCTCTCTTTCTTTCCCTCTTCTTCTACAATTAGATTTGTGAATCCGTGGTTATTTGGATAATAGATTCAGTTAGGGATGTCATGGAATAACAAATCTGGATCAGGTGCAAGATTTAGAAAGTTGTCAGGTGAGTGGATTTAAATTATACCTTTTTTAATAATGGTATGTTCCCCGTTTATATTCCCCGTCATTTTAACATGTTAAATAATTGTAAGTTGTGATAATTGCACTATAATTCATTTTCAGTTATGTTATGAATGTTACTATTATATAGATCTATTCTAAGAATCTGTTAATTGGACTAAAAATCACTGTAATACTGAAATTGTGAAATTTACAATAAAAATGAATAAGTTACTGAAAATGGTGTTAATGACAAATTGGATATTGTAAATCAAATACAGTGAAATTAGGAATAATAGAAAAGGAATACATATTCCAAATTTGTATGTAAAATTTACAGTAATTGGGAAATTGTAGATAGCCGTACTAAGACACGAGTTAAGTTCAACTTGTGGTAGAAGCATGCCTAGAATAGCCCAGCAAATCCAGCATCCACAAGTGGTCAACTTAATATGAGAGGTATGTTGCCTAAACATATACTAAAAATATATGTATACAACATGCAATCAAATCTCGCAAATTTCGCTTGAGATCTCTTCCGAGATCTCGTTTTGGGCTCCATCCGAAATGAAACAACAAATATCACTCTAAATCTCCTTTCGAATATATCGCCCGAGATATTACAATATCGAACGATATATCGACCGAGACAAAATACTGGAATGTCGTCCGAGATCTTATTATTATTTTTGGTCAAAATTTATGCCTGAACTAGAACTATAACTAAAAAACTCAAATCTAGCCATATCAATCTTTTGTTATTTTACATTTTGTATGTTAAATGACTATATTATATGTTCAAATATGTTTTACAATGCTTATATATTCATATTCGTCTTTTTACACACATGTTACTTATGAAATTATGTATTTTATGGTTTATTTATGCTGATCTTTTTAAGGTTTTGTTCCATTTAATGTTTCCTATCTAACAATATCTCTGTTTTAAGCAAATTACGATTTAGAGTAGGAATGATCTTTCACAAAATAAAGAAAAATAAAGTTATTTTGCATTTTAAGTTTAAGTTACTATGTTTTTAATAGCATTCATAAAATTCATTTTGTTACAATATCATTTTTAACATATCATGTACCCCGAGATTGTTCCAATATGAACATTCAGAACCGAGATGAAAATCCGAGACGAACTCCCGAGTTAGACTCATATCGTCCGGGATCTCCCCCGATACGAGACCGAGTCTATAAAATCCCCGAGACGAAATGCGACTGATATCCAAGATTTAAAACCTTGTATGCAATAAATAAATAAATTAGTAAACTAGTAATGTCTTTAGGGGTACAACAAAGTAGATATTTTGGAGAATAATAAAATAAGGACACTTCATTGTCCATTAATGTCTTAGGGAAATATGATAGTTAGGTTTACAAGTGACATTAATAGTAACCAACAGAAATAAATAGTACATGTGAAAATATACAAGTAGGTAAAAAAAGGGAAGTTATAACAGTAAAAATTTGGTTAGAAAGGGAAAATGTGATGAATGGGGAATATAACATATTATAATTAATTATATTAATGAGAATGCAATATAATAGGTTGGCTTGTCCTAGGGACAAGTGGAAATTATGACATAGATTATATTAAATAAAAAGGAAACTTATTAATAAACCTTAGTTAAGAAGAACTAATTTACTAATTGAGCAACAACAATAAGTTGTGACAGATCTGATGGAATATGAAAGAGTAATGTAAGAAGACTTATGTAATGAAATAAGTTATACTTAATTATATATATATTAAGTAATATGTTAATAGAAAACATGTTAACTGGGATAAAATATACTTAATTATAAATTAAGTAGAACATGTTATTGTAATCTATATACATAAAATTCGACAATGAACGGAAGGGTAATAATGAAAAAATAATGTAAATTACTTTAGTTAATTGCGATCTAGGGAATAACATGTTATGGGCTTATTAATGAACTTAAATGGGTTTAGTTACATCACTGCATTAATAAGCGAGAGAAGTCCTTTCCTTAGAGATATAAGTTGCTTAGAGAAAACCTGGTAACCTGAATAAAAGATAAAATGTGGATAATCAAGTTAACTGACAATCTGATAGGATAAGACATACGCATGATTAAAAGATTAGACATAAGGTCTAATAACACATTTGCATGATGCACTTGGACCAGTTCGCACGAACAAAGGTGAAGAACCCAACGGGGAAGATCATCAGGATGTCTTGAGACATGGGAGAAGCACGTCCATTTGATTACTCAGCCCAACATGCGACTTGATTTCTTGGTGGGACTAGAGGGAAGCACGCAACTTCTGAGGGACGTGGTAGGGTGCTCTATGGTAATCCTCTATTCGGTACACACTAGGATGTACTCGCAGAGGTGAGGGTCTTCACGATACCACCAAAGGTGGTATACCTTGACTGCAAAGAGTAGCTTGGTAGTCAGAAGGCTGTGGTGGTATGGCACTGGGATGATTCGGCAGTTTTCCTTGCTTGTGGAGGGAGGTTTGTCAGGACCAAATTAAGGATAGTAATCGTAGGATACCTATCATTGGCAGTCAGTGGTATGCTGAAAGACTAGAGCTAAATCAAGATACCATTATCCTTTCACTATCGAGGTATGATTGGGGGACACGCCAAATTCGATGCTAGATTTTTTTAGGGGCATGTGACTTTGATCTTGATGTAGCCTTTCACTAGTTGAGGGAGGTGCCAGGGTGGGGTCATAGCCACCATGAAAAGCAACCCATACTTGATATCTGTATTGTAGGTCCTTAAAGGTGGACCTATACAAATAAGGAAAATCTCACGAACGAGTTATGTGCATTGGACGCAACCCTATTAGAGAACTCGGGTTACAGTAGACAGAATGTACGTTCGAGGGTTTATGTACATGCACGTTGCACCGGGTGGTGTATCGTCATTGTCGTTGTATAATACATAGAATATACGTGTGAGAGTCTAGGTATATGCACACTGCACCAAGTTGTGTATCGTAGACGTTTGGGCATTACTCCATACGCTTGCACGACATAGCAAGGAGGGTTCTGTGCGGTGATGTGGCATTATGATTTGGATTTCTGTACGGCATTCGACGTAGGTTACGTTTCCGTGGCTTAACGGTGGGGATCATGCGAGGAGGGCGCTAAGGGAAGTACTTTGACATATTGGGGTTAGCTACGTATATGCTATATTAGGTTAATCTACTGGGATGTAGATGGGTATGATATATGTGTAAAGCCTTGAGTTCTATTAACCAAATACAACCTAATAAACAAGAAAATGTAACTGAATGACATATGTAAGGTTATTTCAAGATGCGTGATTTTAGTCTTGTCATCATAACTTGTGTTATAACTCCCTCCTCCTAACATACTCGCAGGTCAGGATTATGGCAGAGATGTGATAGTTTTGGATACTGGTTAGGTAGTATTATTACTTTGGTAAGGCTATATCTGGTTATGTTATATTTTATTTAATTTCGCTGTGATATGTTTTCTGAGCTTTGATATATTTTATATCTCTTTCTTTTCTACAGGATATTAGACAAGCCAACACAAGCTCCAACAGATTAAGACTTAAAAAAAAAGTTGGACTATCTGAATTCGGGTTGTTACATCTGGTATCTAAGCTTAGGTTTAGATATCCTGTATATATAGTGAGTGAACATATTTGTATTTTTAAAAATATAAACATATTATATATATACACACACGCCTAGATCCATATAGGAACCTGTTTAATAAGAAGAACGATATATAGAAAAGTTAGGTTATCTGTAATGTGGAATGACTATGGAAATCTGAAAATAATAAGCCCTTGGGTGGCTTGGGTGGGAAGTGTACAATGAGTTTTGTAAAGGAAAAAGGATGTATCCCATAGTTAGTATCTAAAATGATAGTGTTACATGTTAGTGGGTTCACAGTCGAGCCTTATATACTGGGAAAAGGAAAGAAGGAAAGTGGACTAGGTATATATATATGTATGAATATATATACAAGAGAAATGACTTTGTTGAAATATCTAGGAAAGTCTAGGTAAGTTAGGAACCCACTTTGAGTTTAGCCCCATTTTTAACTTTTGAGGACTTAAAAAAAAATTAAAAGATTTTGGGAGACATTTATGATGTTTTCAAGTTTTGGCGTTAAAACTTAAAATTTTAAAATATGTACTAGCTAAATTTTGTAAACAAAAAGGAGGTATTTTAAAAGTTTGAAAAAAGTATGTAAGGAACATATTTGAAAAGTACATATTGAGTTTTGAAGAAAAATAAAATAAATGGGGTATATTTTGGAAACGATGATTTCTTATGGAATTATTGTCTAAGATGAATTCTTTCTCAAAATATGCATATTATAGAGCATGTATAGCTCACTGGTTTTAACTATAATGTATGATAGAGTTAAACAATAAACCTTAGAAAAGATTGCATTTTGTTAAAAAAACTAAAATTTTCGGTGAAGAAAATTTTGAAAATCTCTATTCTTTTGACAATAATTTTTGATAATTGTTTTGACATAAAATTTTGTTGGCTGGACAAAATAAGTAGTAAGAATTAAGAATTGAGTAGATGTTTGCACCTAGATGCAAGTTATTGGACTGACATTATAAACATGAATGGTTGTGAAGCTGATGGAGAAGTAGTTGTCCTTGTCTACTCCAGTTTTTATGATTTGAAAAAAAAAGTGGTTTGCATTTTTTTGGGATGACATATTTTATGGTTTGGCAAAAATATGTTTTAATGAAGAAAAATAAAAGTTTTAGAACTTTCTAAGGAAATAAATGATAAGGCCAAATCAAGTTTATAGATCATGGAGTAGGTAAAAATTGGTACAAGGGAAGATGGGAAATATTTTGAGGCTATGAAGTGAATAATAATGACTATTTTGGAGTAATGGTAAGTTCCTATAGAATGCGCAAGCATTATAGAACCTAGCGTTTGCTTGGAAAAGACTTACTACACAGAAAGGACTAGTAGTAGTGACTACTAGATGGTAAAGGGTAAGTAAGTGTTTAGATCCTCTGGTTTGGACTTTTCTTTGTCGGAGGGGACACGATCCTAGAATTCTTAGCCCTTAGTAGTAGCTGTGTAGAGTGCTTGCTTTACCATTTTAGTTGAAGGATTAGAAGTCTTATTTAAAAATTAACCTTAGATTACTGGATTAGGTTAAATAAGCTAAGGAAGATGTAATGACATAACTAAAAAAGAAAACAACAAATCCAGTAAAGCAACAAACATGACAGTTAAGAAAGATGGAAAATTTTGAGAAATGAGAATAAGAATGGGTTTTTCCTAAGTAAGTTAAAAAGAAAATCATTAACAAATAAAATTTTCTTAACAAACTATGCTTGGATAGGAAGATAAGGGATCTTTATATAATATTTACATAAAATCCAAGTACATATAGAAAAGGTATATAAAAGAAAAATGGAAGACGACAATTTTTCCGTTTTCCACCTTTTTGTAACATAAGAAATCGAATTTAGAAAATCAGACTTTTCTGAAATGATCTACGGCCCAAAACTACGGGATAAAAATGATCTACACCAACCTCAAGGTCCACCATTATTACCGAAATGGTTTCTTTACAAGAAAGAATTACGTCCACCAAAGAAGGGTCTATAACTTTGATCCAAGCAGTTTATGTACCTACCTTTTTCTAAATATTGTTGTAATTCTTCCATTGACTTCAATTTCTACTTGAACCAGAAACAAACTCAGATCATGCTTGTTCTGCTGAAGGATCGAAATGCCTAATTCAAGTCATAAGTCAACTCAACTATCCTTTTATCCATCTGCCAAGTAAGTGATTAAGGATCCCATTTCGAATGATATATATATATATATATATATATATATATATAATAGAATAAGCAAATTTATATTAGAATAAGTAAATTCTAAGTTAATGGGAATTCCGAAATATCTCAATTGGATAAATCCGAATGAATTTGGGTTTCTTATTCTTCAACAAGTTGCTTCGGCAAAGGCATCGATGACCGAATTGATGCCTAGAGTGTCGTGAAATGTGAGGAAATGCATAACAGCTAGAGCTATGAAGATGGTCTATAGGGTTCATAACTACTCCTCTTACGTAGAAATAGTGGAATCATTTTTTTCACAAAACGTATGAGGAGAAAACCTCTTATACGTTTCAAGAGGGGTTATTTATCTAAATCTGTTCGCAAATCTAAAGTTGGTTAGAAGGGTTTTGGATGCAAAAATTGGATGAACTACACTCTAACTCTGTAAGAGTATGCGAAAAAAATTGAGCGAAAGGTATTTTGATTTTCAAAATATTGCATTCATGTATAAATTACCAGTATATTTAGGGCGTGTACATCATGTTTTCAAAATATTTTCAAGAAATAATTGCATTCATATAGGAGGTACCGCTTATGCATACATTGCACTCATGTATTATTATGTTGTACTACACTTTGCACAAGCGTACAAATGATTCCAAAAGTTGGGTGCACAAATGGTCGTTGTAAATTGTGCGTGGAATTACTTAATATCACCCTTACCAAATTTCGGGGATGAAATTTCATAAGGTGGGAGAATGTAACACCCATCAGTTATTAAATATTAAATGAGTAATAAATAAAGGTTGTGCATATCTATTACTTGGACTGAAAAGCATAAATCAAGTCATTTTGGTGAAGACACCTGTCCCTTTTTTATTTTATGCATTTTGATCGGTTATGTAAACACCATGTTCATTCGCCTTCTCTATTTCTTCCAAAATCGAAATGTCCACCTATGCTAATTTGCTGATGTGTTGCCCTAATCAGCCGTAATTAACCCTCTTTTGCACCTCCCTTTTGGTTGATGACCTGATACTAAGTCAATAACTTCATCCCAAATCTCTCATCCCCCCACAAGCCATCGCCTCTCTTAATTTGTTATCAACCAAAAATTTCCACCTCAAACCGTCTTCTCTCCTTATACCTTTCTCCACACTCTGATTCTAGCCTTCTACTCTACTGAGTAAATGCTTACAAGATTTCTCTTTTTAAGGTACTGTTTTCAGCTATTTCTCTGCCATTACCCGATTTACTTGTTTTCTGCGAATTCAACGATTTTTTATTATACATCTACATGTTGATTGCTTTGATTTTACCACATCGTCTGTTGATGTTATTACTAAATAGGTCTTGATTTTCAGTCGTCTGAGGAGTTAAACCTGAATTGACCATCCTTTTTCTAATTACTCTGTAAATGTTGCGTATAGTTTTTTGTTCAACAAATCATTCAGTTCTGATTCTCTGCTTCTAAAATACTAGGTTATGACTGTCTTATTTGTTTGTATTATCTAATTATTGTAATTTTAGTTTGTTCAAATAATTCACCTATCTTTCTCTAATATTTAAAAACTTGCTATTGAAATACATTTACATGTCTTCACATGCAACTAATTATTGAAATGTAACCAAAACTCATGTATTATCTGCCTATGTTAACTTGTACATACGCATCTGCTTGAATTATAAATCATATTCTTTTGAAATTTATTTAGTTTGTTCGAATCTTAAATTATTCGTATAGTTTGTGTCATTTACACATATAATATCGCTATATCCTTTCGTCATATGACGGTACCATGGTTTAATTTTACCACATAAATTTCTCATTGTTCAGTGTTGTGTTTCTACCAATAGAATTTATCAATTTCAGGGTGTTGCTCTTCCATACAAGTATTAATAAGTATGTTTGACGTTCCACTGATGATGATTTTTGTATATTCACGTACTCTCAGAATTTATTCTATATCCTAGTTTAAGATTAGTTTATTATTGTTTACAGAAATAAGCTATATAGATTTGGCTATTTCGTTCATAGGCAGAAGTATGTAGGTACAATTTATAAATGTATGGGATAAACAAAATGCGTCATAATGACATGAAAAAGAGCATTAAAAAAGGTAAAACAAAACTTATTTAAAAACAATATCATTTCTTTTTCGAATCATATAAGAACTAGAAAATAATGAATTAATACGCAGGGCAGTATTCATACCTTATCACCATACAAACATAAAAGTTTAGTATAATAAAGTTATAATAACATCAACAACAAAAAATAGTGTTAACAAAAATTGTGTTATGCCTAATAATTACAGCCTTAAGATTTCCTATTTAAATTTGAGATTGGTAGTTGTGTGCACTACCTCTATTTCTCCATGTGATGCATTCTGCATATCCAACTGCGCTGATTAAAATTAGCACATATCACACTTGCACAGCAAAACAACTGTGCTAATTTTATTTCAAATTATTGGTATGGCACCAGATTTTTATTTATCAATATGTGATGTTTCATGATTTGATAACATTCGTTCTCCTGTTGTGGTTTCAACGCAGCTAGTGGTGAGAATAGTGACATTCACAGATTTCCAATTTCAATGTTAATATTGTAGGAAATGAGTGAGGTGGTACATTATATAAACATGGTATGGCTATAAACTACATCATGACGCATGTACTATTTACGTGCCTATGTTAGCATACCCATGTTAATTTATTTTACGATGACTACAGGTTGGACATGGATATCTTAGAATACTCTAATTTACAAAGACGACTTAGAGGACCGCAAGGCTCAATTAACACTTTGGCTTGGTCCATTGTAAGAAATAAGATTATGTTCTTTGACAATTCAATCTGATGCACATTTAGTGGTCTGCATTAAGATATAGAGCTACAATAATTTTACATCATCGATATAGATAGTTCCTGCTTTATTTGACAATAGTTTATAACTCCTACACCTTTTGTCCAGTTCAAATACTAAAATAGGTTATATTGATTCATATGGGAAACTAATTTGATACATGTTTATTTTATTAATTCATATGAATTTAGGATTCAGAGGGTCAAGGAATTTTTGTCAAGTTGATATAAAAAGAGGCTAATATCGTGAAGAAATTTTGGTAATGATTTTTGCGTTATTATTGTTAGAGAATATAATGCCATTGATTGAGGTAGAGGATATATTGCCTGATTTGCGCATTTGGTTTATAATTGGTATTGTATTAATTTGGTCCAAATATGCTCTAGAATATTCTATTCTAGATTAATCCTTTCTTGTCTATAAGTAGAGGCAAAGTATAGCATTGTAATTCAATTAATCAAGCATCTCTTTTGTAATTGCAATCAAGTAATCAATAAAAATGTAGTCCTTTCATGTTTTTATCGTTTATCTCTCTCTTCTCTCTTGATCAAAATTCTAACATGGTATCAGAGCTTGGTTATACAGAGAGATAGAGAGAGGGTTTTTGTTAACATGGCATCAAGAAGAAGAAAAAAACATTTCGTCTGATTTTCCATTGCCTCCTTAATCAATTCACTTGTTGTCACGGATCTGTTATTTTCTTCTTCTTCTTAATTATGTTATTTCTTCTTTGTTATTTTTTAGATTTGTTATTTATTAGTGTTGTCTATAGTAGATGAGCTTGTTAGTGAATTTGAGATATGTTATTTGTTTTGGATGATTGTAGTAGACCAGAGTTGTTGGTAATTTTGAGATCTATTATTCATTGTTGGTTGAAAAAATAGTGGAAAGAAAAGAAAAAAGAAGAGAAAAAGAGAGAAGAAAAGGAAAAAAAAGAGAGAAGAAAAAAATTGGTTTACTGTTGGGAAAGTTTGAATGTTGAAATTGATAGTGAAAGGAATTGTTTTGTGAAGATGAACGTGGAGAGATGTTGTAGTCTGGTTGATGGAAGTTGTGTTGTCTAGGTTTTGGTGTATTTGTTGGAGATCGTAGGAGATTGAAGTTGGTGTTGGAAGTTTGGGTTGTATGGTGTTGTATGTGTTGGAGTTTGTGTCTAGATGTGGTTGTTGTTTTGTATGAGGTAGGAGGATGTTTTGTTCGTGGTTTTGTAATTTGGTTCCGGTGATTGTGGACAAAAATTGATGTTTGTATTTGTGGTTGATGATGGAGGAGTTTGCTGTTAGGCGGAGTTTTGGGTTTGTAGGAAAAAAAATTTAAAAAAAAAATTGTGTTAATTAATGGTTGCGTGACTGATGTATGTGGATTATAAACTGTTATGATGGTGAACTGTAACAACCCGTAAAATGCGAGCCAGTTTGAAATTTTTATTTTGGCAATTTTAGCGAATTTTGATTATTTAAAATGAATTATTTTAAATAATATCGACGTGAAATTTATTTTGAATATAATTCGAACGTATATATTATATACGTCGTCGTTAGAATATAAATATTTATATATAATTATAAATAGAATCGAAAATGGCGCGGTAGTTCGATAATTCGATTTCAAACTTCAATTGAATGTACCGGGTGCAAAACAATCCGGATTTTAGTGAAACCAAAAATAATGGAATCTAATAGTGAATATCTTTCCAACGAATCCGAAAAATCAAGATTTCATATCGGGAATCAAAAGATATGTCCAGTTGAAAATTCTGAATAGTCGCTATGGAATTCAGGCCCTTAAAAATGGGAATTTTGCAAACGACCTCGGATTTCGACGAAACCAGTTTTGTTGGGTCCGTGGTGTCAAATTATTGCTAGATTCCAAGTTTCATAATTTTTCGAATCAATATGTGAGCGTGGCAAAGGAAAACGCGTTTGACCCGTTTCAGTTGATTTTAATCGACTGGAAATTGACCATTTTTCAAACGGTCTCAGAATTTGACGAAACTAGTTTTGTTAGGACCGTATCGTCAATACGAAGCTAGAAATAATTTTTCAGGAATTTTTCTAGTTAGTATGTGACCCCGGTAATTTGAAATGTACGTTTAAAATTCAAAATAGTGATTTAAATGTAAATTTAACGGAAACTGAGCAGAACGATTGAATCAGCTTGCGGTACACATCCCATTGTGTTCGGAATGGGGGTAAAACGCTATGGACGACAGGCGGTGGGCCTCGTTTAGAGGTCGTTTGTGAAAGTCAACTTTTTGGCAATTAAAAATAAATAAATTAAATAATATAAATTTTATAAACCCCCCCCTCTTCCTTTTTCTCTCCCCCGTTCAGTATTCAAATCGAAAGAAAGAAAAAAAAAGCGCTGAGCCCTAGAACGCGCCGCCCTCTGCCTCGAGATCCACGCGCGCCGCCTCCTCCAGAACGCGCTCCGCCCACCACCCCATTCCGCCGCGAGGTCGGCCCCACCTCAACACTGCGGCGCCCCTTCCAGTCCCTCCCCCTCGAGCCCGTAGTCCCCCAAACCACCACCTAAAACGGCCTGCGCCACCCCCTCACCAGCACCCCGACTGCCGCTTCCCCCTCCTCCGACCATCCCCAACGCACCAAGGCCAGCGTGGACCCCCTCCTTCGATATATGCTGTAAGCTTTTTATTTATTATTTTATTATTTTTATTTACATAAAATCTGTTTTATTTTATTTATTTAAATCAAGTATAGATTTTGATTATGCAAAAGTTAAGATAATTTTTATTAAGTAAAAGGATTTGAATTAAAAATATAATCTTTTATATTGTAGAATTAAAAATATAATCTTTATAGGATAGAGAATATAAAAATATCATCTTTGTATATGTAGCGAAATAAAAATCTGATTTTTATTTTATATACGTTGAAGTAAAGTGATGATTTTTATAATGATGAAATCTATATTTTTGAAATTCGATTTTTATATATATAGAACTTCGAGATAAAAATAAGATTTTTATATATAGAACTTCGAGATAAAAATATGATTTTTATATATAGAACTTCGAAATAAAAATATGATTTTTATATATAGAACTTCGAAATAAAAATATGATTTTTATATATAGAACTTCGAGATAAAAATATGATTTTTATATATAGAACTTCGAAATAAAAATATGATTTTTATATATAGAACTTCGAAATAAAAATATGATTTTTATATATTGAACTTCGAGATAAAAATATGATTTTTATATATAGAACTTCGAGATAAAAATATGATTTTTATATATTGAACTTCGAGATAAAAATATGATTTTTATATATAGAACTTCGAGATAAAAATATGATTTTTATATATATTGAACTTCGAGATAAAAATATGATTTTTATATATAGAACTTCGAGATAAAAATATGATTTTTATATATTGAACTTCGAGATAAAAATATGATTTTTATATATATTGAACTTCGAGATAAAAATATGATTTTTATATATTGAACTTCGAGATAAAAATATGATTTTTATATATATTGAACTTCGAGATAAAAATATGATTTTTATATATATTGAACTTCGAAATAAAAATATGATTTTTATATATTGAACTTCGAGATAAAAATATGATTTTTATATATTGAACTTCGAAGTAAAAATTCGATTTTTACATATGTAGTGGCTACGGGCAACGAAGATGACGAAGATGCGATAGCGATGAAGATTTCTATCAATGAAGTGCCGTGGAGCTAGGATAGCTATAGGTGAGAATTTCTCACCTTTCAATTTCTATTTCTAGTTATATATATATACTAGGATGCAGACGGTGCTTAGTAGCACCCGACACAATCTTCCACAGACCATGGACTTGTTTGTTTGGTTGTGTAGATTAGTTGGATTATTTGATTGAAATTGAATTGTGTGGTGAAATGAAATTGATTTGATTGATGTGTGAATGGCGTGGGCCTTCACTAGACCGGGGATAAGGCTAGGCCTTGTCCCGTTTCTAGTATCGTGCCGTTATGCCGCCGAAATTTTCTAAAATATGTTAGAAAATAAAAATATCATTTTATTGTGTAAATGAATAATAGAAATTCATATGTTGGAATAAAATGTTTTATCGTTAAAAATATAATTTTTAACGTGAATATGAATATAGTGAAAGTGAATAAAATAAAATATTCATTTACAAACCAGACGGTTTGTTTATGTACACCTATTTGAAGGACATTGATTGGGACGATAAATTTTACACATCGCCCAACAACACAAATAAAATATGTGTTTGATTGTGTGAAACCCCACACGGGTGTTAGGATGAAATTTGAAGTTCACTCATCCTGATTGACTAAATATGTCGATCGATCGATTGACAGGCTGTTATAAGCGTTAGATAATTATATTTGATGCTTATACAGTGTAGTGCACTTTGGTTGATGGTTAATCATTTTTCAATGCTATTATATACATGTGTTGTATGAAAATCCATATAATTAATTTTATATGGTAATTGATTGGGCCTCATTCCAGTTTCGAAAAAGAAATATTTGAAAATAAAATATTTGAAAATAGAATATTTGAAAAAGGAAATATTTGAAAGGAAATATTTGAGATAGAAATATTCGGAATAGAATATTTGAAAATAGAAACATATGAAGCCGTGTTGATTAGATTGACGCTATTCTGACGTAAACGATATTTATATCGGTTTTATTCATTTTGAAATGAATTGAATTGAAAGTGATTTCGAAATGAATTGAATTGAAAGTGATTTCGAAATGAATTGAATTGAAAATGAATTCAAATTTAATTGAAAGCAAATTGAAATGAATTCAAATTGAATTGAAATTTGAATTGAATAGAAATGAATTTTAAAACGAATCTATAAAGAAGAATTCAATTTTGATTTGAATTGAAAAGGAAGTTGAAATTGCTTTTGAAACGAATTTAAAACTATTCATATAATTCGTTTTAAATAGAAATCGACGAAGTATATATTATATATATTATATATATAATATAATGGCCTGAATAGAACGCGCCGCGCCGCGGTAGTTCGTGAATTTCGACCATTTATTTCAAACGGACATTGCGGGAGATCCGACCGTCGGATTCTCCTAAAACCGGAACCGTTGGGTTCGTATCGAAAAGAGCTTTCTAGCGAATGTTAGAAATTTGAAATCTAACGGTTGGATTTGGAATTATGTCCAAATCAAATTTGAAAAAGGTCGCTGTAAGTGCAGTTCGATGGCCATTGATGGAAATCGACTGTACGGGCCTTGATAAAATTATTAAAAATAGTAATAATTAGTGTAAAATCATAAGAAATGATTTGTGAAGATTTGGGATGAAAAACTCCATATTTGAAAAGATAAAAATAGATTTTTATCGAAATGAACTAGTTTTGAACTAGAAATATAATTCTATTTATTTTTAAATAAATAAATTGAATTTGAAAAGGGTTTTAAAAATAACCAGAATTTCCAATGATTGCATTGGAGTGGATTTGAATCTAGATTGTCTTCGGAATATTTCGATGTTGGAATTCGGGATTATACAGATGTTGTTATGGAAATTTGAAAGATGTAGATATTTATATCGTTATTTCCAATACGACATTTGTTAATCGTAGAATTTGATATTGAATATAAGCCGATATATTTTCTATTCAGAGCCTTATATTGAATATCAAATGTGATTTGGGTTTGTCGTGAATGGTGTCTTCATTAACACTGTTCTTGAACCTAGTTGAGAAAAGATTAAATCTTTTTATTTAGATTTAATGAAGTGTACCAATTAAATGATATTTAATTGGAATTGAATTGGTATTGATTTTTGGGTTTATCGTGAGCAGTGTTTTAAATAACACTCGTTATTTAACCTGATAATTAATGAATGTGATTTTGGGTTTATCGTGAACCGTGTTTTAAATGACACTGATTCTTTAACCCAGTTAGCGAGTAAAACTAAGTGGAGTTTTAATGAATCTTTAATTAGATTGAAATGGTCGAGAATGGAGTACCACCAGTTTTGCTCCAGGCGGTAGTTAAATCTTTAATTAGATTTGAACGTGAAATGGTAATTGAATTTACCGATAACACTGTGGTGTTAGATATGAAGTATTACCAGTTTTACTTCATGGGATGAATAGGTTGGGATTGGGAAATAAAATAAATGATTACTTCGGTGTGGTTCGCTAATCCTGACTAGTTTGAATTGATATTCAAAGGAGATTAAAGGATAAATTTAAAGAATTTATCTTGGATAAAATTAATGGGAACTTTTCCCAAAGTATAGGAATATTTGAATAAAAGAATATTCTGAATTGGAATGAGGCGTATGTTGTGTTTGTGTAACACTTTTATAATATATACGCGAGTTATTCAGAAAGACCGGGTTTATCCCATTCTGAATAACTGATTCGACGTGGTGTCGAAGATGAAGACGGTGGTCGAAGACCGGAAGTCTTCACGTCGTTTGGGTGATAACTGATGATCTTGATTGGGCTGTACACCCAAGAAGATGGAAACAGTTGGTGATCGTCCAGACGTACTTGGAGATCGATGGATGTGCGGGGTACTAGGTGCCTCCGGTTCCGTTCAGACCCAGAACGGACTTGTAAATGGACTGTGTGTCTGACATTGGATTTTAGTCTGTGTGATTGATCTCTATTAAATATATATCTGTTTGGCGGCAGAGAATTTATTCTCTTGCTTAACGCCCTTCTCTGAGACGCACGAGCTCAGGGGTTATATATTGATGGATATCAAACGCATGGAGTGAATTGCCTGTGTGGCATGCCTAAGTGGCAATTGATCGAGGCTTCAGTTGAAAAGCAAAGTCTTGTGGTGATGATCAAAGCACAGCCTGTGTGGCACAGCTTTGTGTAACGTGAATTCGCGAGTTTCACACCCGGTATGAACCAAAAACGGGAGACGGACCTCAGGGAGGGCATGCGTTTCTTCCTAGTTAGAAGTGGCGTCAGTGGTTTTACACGCCCTGACGAGTTTGACTTATGTGGTTGTTGCTGTTGCGAGGCGCCTCGGTTATATCGGTTTTGGCCGATGCATTCTGGCCGGCAGACGGACCAGACTTACACCCCATAGGGTGGGGAGACGTAGTGTTCAGGCATAATAATCCACATCGGTGGACCGGCCCTGACGATCCATGGGGCAGTTGCGGCTGTTCCTGAGGCTCGGACTAGGCAGTCTCAAATCGGTTGAGGACTATCTTTTGCCTCGGTTCATAGATGGAAATCCAACTTCCAAATACGTGACATTTGCGGTTTTAATTGTAGAACCTAGTATGGTGACATAGTGGGATGGGGCGCTCATGTCGCCTATGATTGATACTTATGATTTGAAGTTGTTTTATACACTATGCACTTATAATAGTATCAAACGATTTGTTTTTAACCGTATCAAGCATTCTTTGGCTGTTATAAGGGAAAACCCTATCCTCGGCTGCGTTGCATTGTGTGATGGGACCTGGGTCTTATAACAGCTTCATTTTTCTTTATTTAGCATTGCGCTGTTTGTTTTATGCACTGGTATTCTTGGGAGGAAACCCGTTCCGTGTCATACGGCGTGGTCCCTTGATTTACCTAGCTTTAAAAATAAAGATTAATAACTGTTTTAGTTCTCACACCAGTCACATGACTGACCTGGAGTTTATTGTTTTAACCTAAACTCTGGGTGCCCTTATTTTGACACGGGCAGCTAGTAGTTTTGGTTTTGCAGATTTATATTCACAGGATCCTGGTTTGCAGCTGGAACGATATCCGGAAAGCTTTGTATCCGTATATCTACTTCTAGTTGTGTATTGTATTATTTTCCGCTGCTATGTATCTAAATGTAATTTAAATCTCTGATATTTCTGTGTAATATTCATTTAAACTCTGTATATTCTTGTAATCTGGTGCATTGTTGTAATATACAATGAAATGTTCTTCTGTATGCGTTCTGTTGTGGCTTGTTCTCGAACTATCCGACACTTTCCTTAACGGGGAAGTTACGGGTTTTTACAGTTGGTATCAGAGCTTTGGTTTACAAAGCTCGAGAATAAGACACATTAGAACCATACGAAAGAATTCATCAGATATTGGATTAGTAATATCCAATTAGAATGACTCGTTAGAGATGGGATCAGTAGTATCCTAGAACGAGTGTGAAGAGTATATTTTTGAAAATGAAAACAATTTTTGTTTTGTTTTGAAAATTTAAATCGATTATTCGTATTTGATTATCTATTTATATGAATTTGGACAATCCAGTATATATAGATTTTGCGTATACGTCTGATCCGCGTGTATTCGAAGTTTTGATATACTGGGTAGATATAGAATCACCTTCTAAGTCGCCCGGAGAGAACTCTGATGATTGATGCATCATCATCATAATTTATGTTCGAGTGACGAAAGGGAGATTTCTATATACTTCCTATTGACTGGTGTGAGAACCAAAATTAGATAGGGCCTATTGTTGTGATTTGGCATCAAAACAAGATTTTCAGTATATGTATCAAAATTATGAATTTGATAATCTAATTCACTAATTGATTGATGTTTGTGTTGTTTGTTTATTTGTTTGATAATTTTGAACCATTATGCCTAATTTGATCAAATATTGAATTGTATTGGAATTTGGTCGCATCTGCTTGCATATACATGTATATCATTGAACAGGTCATAGCAAGGAGGCTAGAGCCAGAGAATAAAATTTGTTTGCCCGACAAATAGGTACATGTTTACTACATAATTTACTGTTTTGTTTGGGTGATGATGATTTTATGAGCCTATTGGCTAGCCGCTTGGCTTTTTCTTTTTCTTTTTGAGATCTGAAGGACCGGGGAAGCTATTTGAAATTCCCCGATGCTCCCGGTGCAGGGGAGGTTATGGCGAAATTTTTCGAAAATTTAGGATGTTAGCCAAATTTTTGAAAATTTGAAAATTCTCAGAAACTAAAGAGTTGGAGAATGGAAGCTAGATCGAACGTAGAGTTGATTAATCAAACCACTTGCGACTTTGTTTCTTTTCGGGGACGAAAAGTTTTAAGTGGGGGAGATTGTAACAACCCGTAAAATGCGAGCCAGTTTGAAAATTTTATTTTGGCAATTTTAGCGAATTTTGATTATTTAAAATGAATTATTTTCAATAATATCGACGTGAAATTTATTTTGAATATAATTCGAACGTATATATTATATACGTCGTCGTTAGAATATAAATATTTATATATAATTATAAATAGAATCGAAAATGGCGCGGTAGTTCGATAATTCGATTTCAAACTTCAATTGAATGTATCGGGTGCAAAACAATCCGGATTTTAGTGAAATCAAAAATAATGGAATCTAATAGTGAATATCTTTCCAACGAATCCGAAAAATCAAGATTTCATATCGGGAATCAAAAGATATGTCCAGTTGAAAATTCTGAATAGTCGCTATGGAATTCAGGCCCTTAAAAATGGGAATTTTGCAAACGACCTCGGATTTCGACGAAACCAGTTTTGTTGGGTCCGTGGTGTCAAATTATTGCTAGATTCCAAGTTTCATAATTTTTCGAATCAATATGTGAGCGTGGCAAAGGAAAACGCGTTTGACCAGTTTCAGTTGATTTTAATCGACTGGAAATTGGCCATTTTTCAAACGGTCTCAGAATTTGACGAAACTAGTTTTGTTAGGACCGTATCGTCAATACGAAGCTAGAAATAATTTTTCAGGAATTTTTCTAGTTAGTATGTGACCCCGGTAATTTGAAATGTACGTTTAAAATTCAAAATAGTGATTTAAATGTAAATTTAACGGAAACTGAGCAGAACGATTGAATCAGCTTGCGGTACACATCCCATTGTGTTCGGAATGGGGGTAAAACGCTATGGACGACAGGCGGTGGGCCTCGTTTAGAGGTCGTTTGTGAAAGTCAACTTTTTGGCAATTAAAAATAAATAAATTAAATAATATAAATTTTATAAAACCCCCCCCCCCCTCTTCCTTTTTCTCTCCCCCGTTCAGTATTCAAATCGAAAGAAAGAAAGAAAAAAGCGCTGAGCCCTAGAACGCGCCGCCCTCTGCCTCGAGATCCACGCGCGCCGCCTCCTCCAGAACGCGCTCTGCCCTCCACCCCATTCCGCCGCGAGGTCGGCCCCACCTCAACACTGCGGCGCCCCTTCCAGTCCCTCCCCCTCGAGCCCGTAGTCCCCCAAACCACCACCTAAAACGGCCTGCGCCACCCCCTCACCAGCACCCCGACTGCCGCTTCCCCCTCCTCCGACCATCCCCAACGCACCAAGGCCAGCGTGGACCCCCTCCTTCGATATATGCTGTAAGCTTTTTATTTATTATTTTATTATTTTTATTTACATAAAATCTGTTTTATTTTATTTATTTAAATCAAGTATAGATTTTGATTATGCAAAAGTTAAGATAATTTTTATTAAGTAAAAGGATTTGAATTAAAAATATAATCTTTTATATTGTAGAATTAAAAATATAATCTTTATAGGATAGAGAATATAAAAATATCATCTTTGTATATGTAGCGAAATAAAAATCTGATTTTTATTTTATATACGTTGAAGTAAAGTGATGATTTTTATAATGATGAAATCTATATTTTTGAAATTCGATTTTTATATATATAGAACTTCGAGATAAAAATATGATTTTTATATATAGAACTTCGAGATAAAAATATGATTTTTATATATAGAACTTCGAAATAAAAATATGATTTTTATATATAGAACTTCGAGATAAAAATATGATTTTTATATATAGAACTTCGAGATAAAAATATGATTTTTATATATAGAACTTCGAAATAAAAATATGATTTTTATATATAGAACTTCGAAATAAAAATATGATTTTTATATATTGAACTTCGAGATAAAAATATGATTTTTATATATAGAACTTCGAGATAAAAATTTGATTTTTATATATTGAACTTCGAGATAAAAATATGATTTTTATATATAGAACTTCGAGATAAAAATATGATTTTTATATATATTGAACTTCGAGATAAAAATATGATTTTTATATATAGAACTTCGAGATAAAAATATGATTTTTATATATTGAACTTCGAGATAAAAATATGATTTTTATATATATTGAACTTCGAGATAAAAATATGATTTTTATATATTGAACTTCGAGATAAAAATATGATTTTTATATATATTGAACTTCGAGATAAAAATATGATTTTTATATATATTGAACTTCGAAATAAAAATATGATTTTTATATATTGAACTTCGAGATAAAAATATGATTTTTATATATTGAACTTCGAAGTAAAAATTCGATTTTTACATATGTAGTGGCTACGGGCAACGAAGATGACGAAGATGCGATAGCGATGAAGATTTCTATCAATGAAGTGCCGTGGAGCTAGGATAGCTATAGGTGAGAATTTCTCACCTTTCAATTTCTATTTCTAGTTATATATATATATACTAGGATGCAGACAGTGCTTAGTAGCACCCGACACAATCGTCCACAGACCATGGACTTGTTTGTTTGGTTACGTAGATTAGTTGGATTATTTGATTGAAATTGAATTGTGTGGTGAAATGAAATTGATTTGATTGATGTGTGAATGGCGTGGGCCTTCACTAGACCGGGGATAAGGCTAGGCCTTGTCCCGTTTCTAGTATCGTGCCGTTATGCCGCCGAAATTTTCTAAAATATGTTAGAAAATAAAAATATCATTTTATTGTGTAAATGAATAATAGAAATTCATATGTTGGAATAAAATGTTTTATCGTTAAAAATATAATTTTTAACGTGAATATGAATATAGTGAAAGTGAACAAAATAAAATATTCATTTACAAACCAGACGGTTTGTTTATGTACACCTATTTGAAGGACATTGATTGGGACGATAAATTTTACACATCGCCCAACAGCACAAATAAAATATGTGTTTGATTGTGTGAAACCCCACACGGGTGTTAGGATGAAATTTGAAGTTCACTCATCCTGATTGACTAAATATGTCGATCGATCGATTGACAGGCTGTTATAAGCGTTAGATAACTATATTTGATGCTTATACAGTGTAGTGCACTTTGGTTGATGGTTAATCATTTTTCAATGCTATTATATACATGTGTTGTATGAAAATCCATATAATTAATTTTATATGGTAATTGATTGGGCCTCATTCCAGTTTCGAAAAAGAAATATTTGAAAATAAAATATTTGAAAATAGAATATTTGAAAAAGGAAATATTTGAAAGGAAATATTTGAGATAGAAATATTCGGAATAGAATATTTGAAAATAGAAACATATGAAGCCGTGTTGATTAGATTGACGCTATTCTGACGTAAACGATATTTATATCGGTTTTATTCATTTTGAAATGAATTGAATTGAAAGTGATTTCGAAATGAATTGAATTGAAAGTGATTTCGAAATGAATTGAATTGAAAACGAATTCAAATTTAATTGAAAGCAAATTGAAATGAATTCAAATTGAATTGAAATTTGAATTGAATAGAAATGAATTTTAAAACGAATCTATAAAGAAGAATTCAATTTTGATTTGAATTGAAAAGGAAGTTGAAATTGCTTTTGAAACGAATTTAAAACTATTCATATAATTCGTTTTAAATAGAAATCGACGAAGTATATATTATATATATTATATATATAATATAATGGCCTGAATCGAACGCGCCGGGCCGCGGCAGTTCGTGAATTTCGACCATTTATTTCAAACGGACATTGCGGGAGATCCGACCGTCGGATTCTCCTAAAACCGGAACCATTGGGTTCGTATCGAAAAGAGCTTTCTAGCGAATGTTAGAAATTTGAAATCTACGGTTGGATTTGGAATTATGTCCAAATCAAATTTGAAAAAGGTCGCTGTAAGTGCAGTTCGATGGCCATTGATGGAAATCGACTGTACGGGCCTTGATAAAATTATTAAAAATAGTAATAATTAGTGTAAAATCATAAGAAATGATTTGTGAAGATTTGGGATGAAAAACTCCATATTTGAAAAGATAAAAATAGATTTTTATCGAAATGAACTAGTTTTGAACTAGAAATATAATTCTATTTATTTTTAAATAAATAAATTGAATTTGAAAAGGGTTTTAAAAATAACCAGAATTTCCAATGATTGCATTGGAGTGGATTTGAATCGAAATTGTCTTCGGAATATTTCGATGTTGGAATTCGGGATTATACAGATGTTGTTATGGAAATTTGAAAGATGTAGATATTTATATCGTTATTTCCAATACGACATTTGTTAATCGTAGAATTTGATATTGAATATAAGCCGATATATTTTCTATTCAGAGCCTTATATTGAATATCAAATGTGATTTGGGTTTGTCGTGAATGGTGTCTTCATTAACACTGTTCTTGAACCTAGTTGAGAAAAGATTAAATCTTTTTATTTAGATTTAATGAAGTGTACCAATTAAATGATATTTAATTGGAATTGAATTGGTATTGATTTTTGGGTTTATCGTGAGCAGTGTTTTAAATAACACTCGTTCTTTAACCTGATAATTAATGAATGTGATTTTGGGTTTATCGTGAACCGTGTTTTAAATGACACTGATTCTTTAACCCAGTTAGCGAGTAAAACTAAGTGGAGTTTTAATGAATCTTTAATTAGATTGAAATGGTCGAGAATGGAGTACCACCAGTTTTGCTCCAGGCGGTAGTTAAATCTTTAATTAGATTTGAACGTGAAATGGTAATTGAATTTACCGATAACACTGTGGTGTTAGATATGAAGTATTACCAGTTTTACTTCATGGGATGAATAGGTTGGGATTGGGAAATAAAATAAATGATTACTTCGGTGTGGTTCGCTAATCCCGACTAGTTTGAATTGATATTCAAAGGAGATTAAAGGATAAATTTAAAGAATTTATCTTGGATAAAATTAATGGGAACTTTTCCCAAAGTATAGGAATATTTGAATAAAAGAATATTCTGAATTGGAATGAGGCGTATGTTGTGTTTGTGTAACACTTTTATAATATATACGCGAGTTATTCAGAAAGACCGGGTTTATCCCATTCTGAATAACTGATTCGACGTGGTGTCGAAGATGAAGACGGTGGTCGAAGACCGGAAGTCTTCACGTCGTTTGGGTGATAACTGATGATCTTGATTGGGCTGTACACCCAAGAAGATGGAAACAGTTGGTGATCGTCCAGACGTACTTGGAGATCGATGGATGTGCGGGGTACTAGGTGCCTCCGGTTCCGTTCAGACCCAGAACGGACTTGTAAATGGACTGTGTGTCTGACATTGGATTTTAGTCTGTGTGATTGATCTCTATTAAATATATATCTGTTTGGCGGCAGAGAATTTATTCTCTTGCTTAACGCCCTTCTCTGAGACGCACGAGCTCAGGGGTTATATATTGATGGATATCAAACGCATGGAGTGAATTGCCTGTGTGGCATGCCTAAGTGGCAATTGATCGAGGCTTCAGTTGAAAAGCAAAGTCTTGTGGTGATGATCAAAGCACAGCCTGTGTGGCACAGCTTTGTGTAACGTGAATTCGCGAGTTTCACACCCGGTATGAACCAAAAACGGGAGACGGACCTCAGGGAGGGCATGCGTTTCTTCCTAGTTAGAAGTGGCGTCAGTGGTTTTACACGCCCTGACGAGTTTGACTTATGTGGTTGTTGCTGTTGCGAGGCGCCTCGGTTATATCGGTTTTGGCCGATGCATTCTGGCCGGCAGACGGACCAGACTTACACCCCATAGGGTGGGGAGACGTAGTGTTCAGGCATAATAATCCACATCGGTGGACCGGCCCTGACGATCCATGGGGCAGTTGCGGCTGTTCCTGAGGCTCGGACTAGGCAGTCTCGAATCAGTTGAGGACTATCTTTTGCCTCGGTTCATAGATGGAAATCCAACTTCCAAATACGTGACATTTGCGGTTTTAATTGTAGAACCTAGTATGGTGACATAGTGGGATGGGGCGCTCATGCCGCCTATGATTGATACTTATGATTTGAAGTTGTTTTATACACTATGCACTTATAATAGTATCAAACGATTTGTTTTTAACCGTATCAAGCATTCTTTGGCTGTTATAAGGGAAAACCCTATCCTCGGCTGCGTTGCATTGTGTGATGGGACCTGGGTCTTATAACAGCTTCATTTTTCTTTATTTAGCATTGCGCTGTTTGTTTTATGCACTGGTATTCTTGGGAGGAAACCCGTTCCGTGTCATACGGCGTGGTCCCTTGATTTACCTAGCTTTAAAAATAAAGATTAATAACTGTTTTAGTTCTCACACCAGTCACATGACTGACCTGGAGTTTATTGTTTTAACCTAAACTCTGGGTGCCCTTATTTTGACACGGGCAGCTAGTAGTTTTGGTTTTGCAGATTTATATTCACAGGATCCTGGTTTGCAGCTGGAACGATATCCGGAAAGCTTTGTATCTGTATATCTACTTCTAGTTGTGTATTGTATTATTTTCCGCTGCTATGTATCTAAATGTAATTTAAATCTCTGATATTTCTGTGTAATATTCATTTAAACTCTGTATATTCTTGTAATCTGGTGCATTGTTGTAATATACAATGAAATGTTCTTCTGTATGCGTTCTGTTGTGGCTTGTTCTCGAACTATCCGACACTTTCCTTAACGGGGAAGTTACGGGTTTTTACATGAACTGTTGATGAAATTTTGATTCCGAAGTTGGGTTTGTAAAGATTTTGTATTTGGAGAAAATTGACTGTGTTTGGTTTCTAGAAGTGTGTAGATGGCAAGAATAAAGAGTTTGCAGGAGGACGGTGATGTTTGTGGCTTGGGGTTTGTATGTGTGGTTGTAGCAGTTTGTTGGTGGTTTGTTTATGGAATAGGAAGTGTGTATGGTTGCAGTTATAGTGTTGTTGTATGTTGATTGGTCGATTGTGCTTGAGGATGTGTGTTATTTGCGATTTGATGTGCTGAGTTCGACGATGGAAGGTTGTTTGTGAAGGTAATGGACTGTAGTGTTGTTTGGTAGTTGACTGGTGTATTGAATGTGAGTAACTTCTTGCAGTGGCTTTTAGAGTTGGCAGAAGGATAAAGGAATAGTGTATTGATGGTAATGTTGATTGTGAAGAAGTTTGGTTTGTGAGTATTGATGAATGGATTGAGTGCAGTTTGACAGGAAGTGTTATTGGTGGGGACGAACGTCAGATTGTCCGGTGGAAGATGAAGTGCAGTTGTGGAGTAACAAGGTAGTTCAGCAAGTGAAGTCGTTGGTTGTTGTTTGATTGAGTTGTTAGAGAGTAACATTAGTTTGAAATTGTTTTTCGTTTGATGTCTGTATCAGTAACCCTGTTTATTAGGAGGGCAATTGATGTTGTTTGGAGATGGTAGGTGATTACTGTAAGGTATGTTTGGAGGATGCAAACATATGCTGATTCATTTCTATTGATTTGGTTTTGTTTACTTTGTATGTTTGGGGGATGCAAACATACAAACATCCCATTTTGGCTTGTTTTGTTTTCTTTGTATGTTTGGGGGATGAAAACATACAAACTCATCCGGGACCAGTTTTGTCATTTGGCAGCTCAGATCTTTTGCTTACCGATCAAATTGAAGATAGTTGAGTAGATTGAATATTGTTGTTGAGTTGGTTGAAGTAATTGGTATTTGGTGAATGTTACTCTCTAACAAAATTGAAATGGTTGCTCGATCTTGCTACTCTTCACTTTGTAGCTTCTATTTGGCAAACTCACGATTTTCCACATCGTGAGTTTGAGGGGGGATGTTAGAGAATATAATGCCATTGATTGAGCTAGAGGATATATTGCCTAATTTGCGCATTTTGTTTATAATTGGTATTGTATTAATTTGGGCCAAACATGCTCTAGAATATTCTATTCTAGATTATTCCTTTCTTATCTATAAGTAGAGGCAAAGTATAGCATTGTAATTCAATTAATCAAGCATCTCTTTTGTGATAGCAATCAAGTAATCAATAAAAATGTAGTGCTTTCATGTTTTTATCGTTTATCTCTCTCCTCTCTTGATCAAAATTCTAACAATTATATTATAGATGCATGCTGTATTTTGATAATAGAAATATAAGATGATGGAAAGTAAAATAGGTAAACAATTTCTATTATGCTCAAAACCTTGTTGGATAGTCTCCTTCATTTATGCTATTATCACAACATTTAGCGATGAGAGTTTGGTTGGTTAGGTTCAACCGATTATGAAAATTATCAAACCAAACAAAAACTGACAAAAAATGAAAACCAAACCAAACCGACCAAATTAAGATGTGTTGGTTCGGTTGGTTATCCGATTTAACCAAACTAAAAATATTTTTGATTTTATGTTCATAATATTAACTATAGTTTAAAATAAATTATAAATATATGATTAAAATATTATTATTTATGATTCTTATGCTTACCAAAAGTAATTATGATACATATGTGATAAATAAATTTACTTAGATAACTAAATTAAACTAAAATATTTACTATAATATCAATAGTTTTGAAAATATAATAAAAGTTCGGTTAATTTGGTGAAACCAATAACAAACTAAATAATTTTCCGAACCGATTACAAACCAATCTAATTTCAAAACCAAACCAAACCGACCAAACTAAATCGGTTCAGTTGGTTTATTTGGTTTAACTAAATAATTCTCACCCCTAACAACACTCACATATAACTTGCATTTAAGGATAAGGATCATATCAAAAGAGTTCCAACCTCGGTTTTGTATGCATATTTTTAACATCTTTACTTAACCACAAAAAACAGCCTAAGTAAACATCACTATTAAGATGTGTCCCAGGCTTAGTTTGAAAATTGTTAATTTATCTAATGGATTAAACTAATCTCCAACTAAGATGATAAGAAACACGGGAAAAAGGAATAGGAAAGTCCCACACCTAATTTTCTTTCCACTAGTAATTTTCGTCCAATGATTTGTATTGTCTTTGCAATGATTACATAAAGTTAACAATTAATAACATGTATTCTCATGGCCTCACTGTACTTACTATGCTACACACTTATGTTTTGCACTGTAATTGTGATAGAAGAACTAATAGAGAAGACTATCATAAATAAAAATTTAAATATTAAGGATAATAATAATTCAAGTGAATTAAGATTAGCCTTCAATGTATAAACAAAATTATAAGGATTCTTACTTTTTTCTTCTACCTTTTTCCCTAAACAAGCCCCTTTTTAAGTAGATCATATACGTATGTATACATATATGTCTATATACATGTATGTTTATGTAATGGCCTGAATTTCCATAAACTTTGAGTCGACTAATAACACCACACGTCCAACTCAAATTGCACAAAATTACGAATCATTATTAGAAAGAAGTTAGAGGATGAGAAATAAAAAAATATTAGAATAGGAGAAAACGAAGATCACAGACTCATAGCGGTACAAATAAAATATATTAAATAACATAACTTTTGAAATACAAATCAGTAACTATATATACATACCATCATCAGAGCACGATAGTTATTCCTAGAACAGTTATAAACATCTGTTTCCAGATACAACATATAACACAGTGGAAAATAGGATAGTCTATAGCTAATTGTTAAAGCCTTCTGCTTCAAGTTCCTCCAAGTGAATCTGTAAAACCCCGACTACTTGACTGCCCATACAAATTTGGGCACCCAAGAGTTTAAAGCAACAAACAAAATAAACTTTGGGTCAGTCATGGGACTAGTGTGAGTAAACTCCAACCATTTGTTTAACTTTCAAAATCTTTTCAAAAGAAATGATAATTGTAAGACCGATCCACACATAAACACAGATGGTTTTTACCTTACGATGACCAAAAATATTTTTGATATCAAATCCAATGATATTATAATAGTGTCTAAATCAAATAAATAGAAATCTAGCGGAACGCTTGCATCTCACGCTCCATATATAATATTAAATCAAAAACCACATGGCGCTTATTGGAGATTGGATTTCCGACATAACAAGGTATGGAACCACCTTCCGATAGTGTATCTCTAGAGGCGAATACGCTGGGTTCTACAAGAACTTCTTGCAACCCGGCCCACACATGGCCGACCACTCATTTCGCTTGAGTGTATCGAATGTATATCACCAACGGTTGGGATCAACAACCGTTTCCATTAAGGGATAACATCAAAATATATTAAAGAAGGAAATGGAATTTCTCTAGATAGGTGATTATACATCCTAATGGGAGCGACCTACATAGCCATGCTGCCTGCCCGATTTTTGTCAAATTCCCGGTTGTGAGGCTTGAGGTTTAAATTATCTTCCAGAAGATCTGGCCACCATTCACTTTGAATGCCACATTGTCAGATCCATCAGAAATTGCTAATTGATTCCCACAAAAATACTCAGATTGTTTGGCTAAAGAAGTTTCCCTTCTTTGCCACCAACTTCGTACGTTTGAAGGAATCAACGTACGTAATCCCTTTGGAAATACTCTGTTAGACACTTGTCCTTACAAGTTGTCCGGGGTCTGGACAAACCGAAGGCACCATTCTATTTATCCATCTTGGGCAATTTCTACCTAGGATTAACAGAACAGCCCTTGCATCTTACTCTGTCTTCAATTATCTTCAGATAAGTTGATATGTATGCTTATACCAATACAGAATGGTTTACAGATATTAAATCTGATCCCAGTCTCTCCATATTGACAACGGAGGTATAAAATAAATCAAAACTTCGATAGTTGGTGATTTAACTATCAAAGAAACATCCGTACACTCAACAGTCCTACTGCCAACTGGAAATCGTACCGATCAAGCATCAAACAACACTGATCCCCTTTAAATCAATTCTTTATTATATTATCATTTACAATTCCCATTTTCCATCTTTCATATCCTTTTGAAGCTCGATTTCCCCTCTCGATTCTTTGAAAAACGTTTCCAGTATTATAATTTCTCTAATCGAGAAAATAACCCTTATTCCATTAAGAAAACTTTTATAAATATTCATGAACCCTCATTTTCTATAATCAGAAAATATACCTTATTAATATTGGAAAATATTTCCAAATTCCCTTTCTTGATTCCTCGTTGACCAATCCATTACGCGTAGAAAATTTCTCTCATTTTATTTGCGGGAAAAACATTTCAAAATCCTTTAAATTAACGCGATGTTATAAAACATCGTTATTATACTCAAACCATTAATCATTTACTAACCATATTGCTAACCAATCTTCACTATCGAACTTAACCATTCCTCCATCAATCATGAAGTCAATCAAGTTGGGGTATAACTACCTCTCAAACCTTAATTGAACAACATTCTTAACTTTGATATAGTTGAAGCTCACAACTTCAAACAAAACATTACTTACGCGACTTTAGGATTCAATCTAAGAACATGCTTCTTTTACGAAGAAAAACTGTTATAACGGTAGCGTTATAATCGCTGTTTCCAAGTATTTGATTTTAAGTCATTTATTATAACGACAGCGTTAAAATCGCTGTATAGATTTACAAAAACATTTATTATAACAACAACGCTAAAATTGCTGTATAGATTCACAAAACATTTATTATAACAACAGCGCTAAAAGCGTTGCATAGATTTATAACTTCTATTCAGAATTTTTCATACAAATCTCATTTATAAATTTCTTTGTAATTTGCGAGGTTCAAATCTATTTTCAAATATTGGTTTCAAATTCCAATTATTCTTTCCCATATAAATTCATATTCGATCTTATATTTCAATTTATCCAATGATTTATAATTCACTTGATTTATATTCTTATTTATAAACAACTACTTGATTTATGTACTTGAACAAGTTCCTATTTTCAACTATATACGAAATGTTATTTCTATTTGGAAATAAATTCCATTTTTAAATCCCAATTTCCCTTTTTACATTCGAAAATATTTTACAGTATCTAAAAAACCAAGTTTCTAGGGCCAGGGTGAATTAGACACAACATATTCAACCATGGTTTATATAACACATCTTATATCACAATCAAATAAAACAGTAATATAAATGTTGAGGAATCCAGTTGGATTTCTCCAACCTATTTCCCTGCATACACATACGTTAATCAACATAAATATTTTCACATCAATGTGAAATATCATGAGGAACAGAATTAATGATCAACGATGTAAATATATCAACCATTTCAACCAATTTTACCAATCATTCATCCAAACAACCATCACATGGTATAAAATCTCTATAAAAATTTTAAAACTCGTTTATATAAAAAGTATAAATGAGGCAGAATTAGTGAGTTTACTCACCTTGTTTTATCATCGATTATTAAACCTTGGTTTTGTTTAAAATAAAACAGTGCTTGATTTTTCTACGAAATTCCAGTAACTCAATTCTCAGCCACATTAGTGTCATACCGTAGATCTCGCTGCTAGGTTCCTAAAGTAACTGATTTCGTTAGATTCTGTTAAAAAATGAACAAATTATACACTTTTCAAGATTTAACGAATATTATATTATATACCCTAAATATCATTAACTAATTATATTTTTAAATTTATCTTATCTTAAAATTTATCTGCTTAGTCAGTGATCAAATCACGGGTGCCTAGTTATTTTTAACTACCGTGTCAATCGCGATTTACCCATTTAACACTGTGATTAAAAATCACATAACTCTTAACGTTGGCACTTTGTTTTCCTCGTCGGTTCCCTTTCAATATGTTCCTGGAAAACTCTGATGACAACATCACTAACCCACGTTTAACATTTCTTTCACTGATTCTTTCTTCTAATTTATAAAAATCCGAACCTTCTGTAGCCTTCATGAGACCATGTGCTTACACCATCATCCTCCACCACGTTGAAGCTTCAATCACCCCATAGCCGCTGTATCCAACTTGGTACCATCTTCTCCGTATAAGTGCTTCCACCCAAGTGTACCATTCCCTCAAACTGAAACTTCAAATGCCACTTCCCAATCAACTTCAGTATTGCGAAATACCCATAGGAACGCAGCAAATTTCGAAGTGCAAATACCACCATCTCCTACCACATGAACGGGATCTGAGCCCGATCGCCGACACTGAAGAGACCTGCGACTCCCTCTAACTCCGACGACTTCTACCATGCATCGCAGTCCCGGCGGTGCTCGTAACCAGCACTCCTGAGATCCCGTCGCTCAATATATAGAAAATGGGCCAATGGAGAAATGGTGATAGGAATCTCGAACAAGGGATTAGCATGAAGCGCTTGAACAGGCGAGTTCATTGGATCAAAAAAAAAATTGATGTTGCAGACATCCGTCTTCTATGGGTTCGAACGAAAATAAAGCGGAGGATCTGAGTTAAATAGAATGAGATAGATTAATTTACTCTTTTTTTTTTTACTTTTCTTTGCTCGTTTCCTTGGGTCTGAAGAAGAAATGGGGACACTAGTATTCAAATGAGAAATTCCTTGGACAGCACGGGATATACACGGTTTCTAATTTACTTGGCATCCATGGATTGAAAAAGTGGAGAATACGTTATTAGAAGATTTGAAGTCATACTGCTCTTTTATTTTATTTTTATACAGTGGGCATGTGGGTGATGTTTAGACTGTGTATTAATTGTAATAACCCGAAAATCCGAGGCAATTTAAAAATTTTATTTTGGAAATTTTAGCTAATTTTTATTATTTAAAATGAATTATTTTAAACAATAATGATGGGAAAATTATTTTGAATAGAATAGAATGTATAAATATATATAGATCGTCGTTAGAATATAAATATTTATTTTAAATTATAAAAGGAATTGAAAATGGCGCGTTAGTTTGAAAATTCAATTTCAAATTTCAAATGAATTTATAGGATGCAAAACAAACCGGATTTTAGCAAAACAAAAAATATTTGAATCTAACTGAGAATATCTTTCCAATGAATCTGAAAAATCAAAATTTCATAGCGGGAATAAAAAGTTATGCCCAGTTGAAAATTCAGAATAGTCACTATGGAATTTTGGCCCTTAAAATTGGAAATTTTGCAAACGACCTCGTTTTTCGACGAAACCACTTTTGTGGGATCCGGGATGGCGAATTATTGCTAGATTCCAAAATTCGTAATTTTTTTGAATCAATATGTGGGCGTGGCAAAGGAAAACGTGTTTTGACAATTTCAGTCAATTTTGATCGACCAGAAAAATGGCCATTTTTCAAACGGTCTCGGAATTTGACCAAATTGGTTTTGTTAGGACCCTATAAGCAATACGAAGCTAGAAATATATTTTTTGGAATTTTTAAAGTTAATTCGTGGCCCCGGTAAATTGAAATGTGCGTTCAAATTCAATATACATTGATTTATATTTTATTTTGAACGGAAACTGATCGTAACAAGCGAATTGGGTTACGAAACATGTCCCATTGTGTTCGGAAAGGGGGTAATTATCTAGGGGCAACAGTTGTTGGATGTGAATTGGAGTTCGGACAAAAATCCCCCTCTTTGAAATAAAATAATAATAAATGAATTAAAATATATAATACCCCCTCCTTTACTTGCTTCTCTCTCCCCGTCGATTTCACATCTGAAGAAAAAAAAGAAAAAAAACCTAACTAAGCCTTCACCCCCCTAACGGATCGCCACCGCCGCATCAGAGCTCGCTGCCAGTGCGACGGCGCTGCCCACCTGACCTCGCAACAACACTCCCCTCCCCCGCTTCCCTTTGATCGAACCCCCACAAAAACACCCGATTCCAGATTGCCCCAAGCCCTCGCCTCCTCCTCCCAGGCCCACTTACGAACGCCGCAGGGTACCCTGCGCCACCCCACTCACCTGAAGCCGCCTCCGACATACAGGCCCCCCTTCCTTCGCTGAAAAGCCGTAAGCTTTTAATTTAACTTGTTTATTTATTTACTTTATTTTTAGTTTTAAATAAAAATAAAGAAAAATCAGTTTTATAGATACAAAGATCGGATTTTTATAAATTATAAAAATATGATTATTATTTACAGGAAAGTAGTGATTTTTAATAGTATAAAAACACGATTTTTGTAAAAGAAGTTGAGGTATAAAAATTCAATTTTTGTGAAGAAAAAGAATGGATTTTTACTTATGTATGATAATAAAAATATGATTTTTATTTATTTAGAAAGATGATATTTTTATATAGAGTAAAGATTTGATTTTTTTCAAAAACAAGTAAGGAAAAGTTTAGAGCTTTGATTTAGAAAAGATAGGATCTTTATTTTAGAAAATCTAGGATTTTTATTTTAGAAAAGCTAGGATTTTTATTTTAGAAAAGATCGGATTTTTTATATAGAGAAAGGCGAGATTTTTAATATGAAAAGGCGAGATTTTTAATATGAAAAGGCGAGATTTTTATATAGAGAAGGGTGGGATTTTTATATGAAGAAAGATTTGATTTTTAGTTATATAAAAATTAGATTTTTAGCGCTATAAAAATTTGATTTTTATAAATACGGCAAAGTGATAAAAATGTGATTTTTTATCCATGTAGCGGTGAAATAAAAATGTGATGTTTATTTATGAACAGCGTGGAAAGATGGAGTAGGAATGTCGGGTAAATCCAAACCATCGTCCACTAAAGAATGATGGAGCGGAACCAAAAGGTTAGAACTCCTCACCTTTAATTTATTTCTAGTTTGAAATATATACTAGGATGTAGATGGTGCTTAGCAGCACCGGACACCCGTCGTCCACAGAACATGGATGGCTTGTTTGTTTGATTAATGTGTTGTGAAAATTGATTGTGTGATGTGGATTGAATAAATATTTTATAGTGAAAAAATAATTTTTAACGTGTATATAAAATAAATATTTATAAACAAATCGGACGTTTTGTCTATATACACTGATTTGACTGATATTGATTGGGACGATAAATTTTACACATCGCCCAACTACACAAATAAAATCTGTGTTTGTTGATTTGAAACCCCACACGTGTATTGGGATGAGATTTGACGTACACAAATCCCGATTGTTTAGTTGTATGTCAATTGACGGGTTGACAGACTGTGTAAGCGTCAATTATTTATAGTTAATGCTTATGCAGTTGTGTGGTGCACTCTGGACGATGGTTGATGATTTATCGTTGTTATTATATACATGTGTTGTAGGGAATACATATAATTAACGTTATATGGTAATTGATTGGGCCTCATTCCAATTTGGAAAATAAGGAATATTATAAAAGAAAATTCATGTGTTGAATAGAAAGAAAATTCATGTGTTGAATAGAATAAAAATTCATGTGTTGAATAGAATAAAATTTCATGTGTTGAATAGAATAAAAATTCATGTGTTGAATAAAAATATATATTCATGTGTTGAAGAAAATATTCATTTATTGAATAGAATAACGACGTTATTGAAATATATAAAGCCGTGTTGATTAGATCTGCGCCATTTTGATGCGAACGATATTTATATCGATTTTATTCATTTTTATAATGAATGTATGGAAGGAAGTGATTTCAAAATATAACGTTTTGAAAATATTATCATTTGTATATCGATGATGTGGAATATTCAATTTTGATTCGAAATTGAATATGAAGTTGAAATCATTTCGAAAACGAATTTATAACGATTTATAAAATACATTTTAAAAGGAAATCGACGAAATATATATAATATATATATTATAAATATAATGGCCTGAATAGAACACGCCGCGCCGCGACAGTTCGCGAATTTCGACCATAGACTTCGAATGGACATTACGGGAGATCTGACCGTCGGATTCTCCTAAAACTGGAACCTTTGGTTCGTATCGAAAAGAGCTTTCTAACGAATATTAGAGATTTGAAATCTAACGGTCGGATTTCGAATTATGTCCAAATCAAATTTAGAAAAGGTCAGTGTAAGTGCAGTTCGATGGCCATTGATGGAAATCGACTGTACGGGCCTTGATAAAATAATTAAAAATAGTAATAATTTATGTTAGATCATAAGAAATGATTTGGAAAGAATTAAGGTGAAAAATTCCATATTTGAAAAGATAAAAATAGTTTTTTATCGAAATGAACTAGTTTTGAACTAGAATTATAACCCATTTATTTTTTAAATAAATAAATCGGGTTTGAAAGGGTTTTAAAAGTAACCAGAATTTCCAATAATTGAATTGGAATGGATTTGAATCGAAATTGCCTTTAGAATATTTTGATGTTGGATTTCGTGATTATACAAATATTGTTATTGAAATTTGAAAGATATATTTATATCGTTATTTCCAATACGATATTTGTTGGTCGTAGACTTTGATATTGAATATAAGCTGACATATTTTCTATTCAGAGCCTTGTATTTAATATCAAATGGGATTTGGGTTTGTTGTGAATGGTGTCTCCATTAACACTATTCTTAAACCCAATTAAGGAAAAGATTAAACCTTTTTATTTAGATTTAATGAATTATACCAATTAAATGGTATTTAATTGGAATTGGATTTGAATAGATTTTTGGGTTTATCATGAATGGTGTTTTAAATAACACTTGTCTTTAACCCGATAATTAATGGAATGTGAATTGGGTTTATCGCGAACTGTGTTTTAACGACATTCGTTCTTTAACCCGATTTACATTGAAATGTGATTTGGAATATATAAATCTTTTGTTAATATTTAAAGGAGATTTTCCAAAGTAAAGTTTTACAATCTAATAAAATAAATTGGAATGGAATGGAATTTGATTTGGTAATAATCGAAGTGAATTTCTATGGAGAAAGACAACTAATATATCTTAAATTTAAAAGGCTTTGCCATTATTCCATATATATTATTAGACGGATATGGAAGTTTGTATCGATTTGTTTTCCATGAAGATTCCATTGTAAATGGAATGTGATTTTGGGTGGTCGTGAACGGTATCTTTAATAATACTATTCTTAGACCCAACAGGGTTTGGAAAATCAGAAACTAACTAGAGATTAGTTAAGTTGAATGGTTCTTGGGTATTGATCTGATGTTGGATTCGGCCTTCGGGGTTATTACTTAGGGAATTGTTCACTTGCTAATTTATGGTAAAAGGCTGATGGAATAGAATGTGATTTTGGGTTTATCGTGAACCGTGTTTTAAATGACATTTGTTCTTTAACCCAGTTAAAGACAGGATATGATTTCCCAAGTTAAACAATCATTAATATTGATTTTTGGGATGATTAAAACCAAGTGGAGTTTAAATGAATCTTTAATTAGATTGAAATGATCGAGAATGGAGTATCACCAGTTTTGCTCCAGGCGATAGATAAATCTTTAATTAGTTTTGAACGTGAAATGGTAATTGAATTTACCGATAACACTGTGGTGTTAGATATGAAGTATTATCAGTTTTACTTCATGGGATGAATAGGTTGGGATTGGGAAATTAAAACAAATGATTACTTCGGTAAGGTTCATTAATCCCCAGTAGTTTGGATAAACCATAATTTGATTTGAATTGATATTCAAAGGAGGATTAAAGAATTAATTTAAGGAATTTATCTTTGATAAAATTAATGGGAGCCTTTCCCAGAGTATAAGTATATTTGAGTAAAAGCATATTCTAAATTGGAATGAGGCGTATGTTGTGTTTGTGTAACACTTGTTTATTATATACGCGGGTTATTCGGAAAGATCGGGTTTATCCCATTCTGAATAACTGATTCGACGATGTGTCGAGGATGAAGATGGTGGTTGTAACAACCCGAAATTTAACAACGTGTTAAAACAAGAATCAAGGCAGAAATAAAATATAAAATCTGAATCAGGAGAAACGGGTTGCGCCATTGCGTTCGTCTCGGAAAAATACGCGAAATAGAGTCCGAGTTTTCGAGAATCGGAGTCCGTATGACCCAGTTATGGCCCGTCAAAGTTTTCAGAAAATTTCAAGTTCAAAAACAGTTCAAATTTGAATTCAAAATTCAAATTCAGCCAAGCAGGGCAGGCGGGAAAATTCCCTCCACCCCCAAGTCGACTGGGGAGTTGACTTGGGAGTCGACACACCCCAGGTGGTGTCGACTGCCCAGTCGACACCCCTGTCGACTTGGGTGGTCGGCCAGTTGGCCTGGGTGTACCTGACTTGTTCCTCAAGACATGCTTTTGGGTCTGGTCTATTGGCCTGTGACGGGTTTTGAGGGTTCAGATCTATCCTAGGGTTAATCTAAGGGCATAAACTACTCCTAATCTCTATAAAAACACCCTAGGACCTAACCTAAATCACTAAAAATCATTCTAGCAACTAAGTGCTGCCAAAATCTATCTTGATCATGGCCTCCATCTCCAACTCCAAGGACTTATGCATTCAAATCGGGTTCAAATCAAAATGTGCAAGCTTCCTACACCAAATAGAGGGTAGATCAACGTTGCTACGCAAATTTCATGATGATTCTTCAACAAAGGAGCCACCTTTCTTCGTCAAGACGATTCATGTTCCTAGCCCTCTTGCCATGCTATGTAAGTTCTAGCTACTTGTAGATTCTAACGGTGGTTCTAATGTGACATGGAATAAAATGCGATGAAACATAAGTGTGCTAGCCTATGTGAACCTAATGTTGCCCCTTTTCTATGATCCATGACCTTGGGCTAAGTTTTAGCGACTTAATCATGCCACTCATGTTATGTTTAACCTAGTTTATATTGCAAGTTTGAATCTTTATCTATGGAATGTTAGCATGAAGCTTTGGGAACCATTTGACTTGTGAAACATTGGTAAAGACTTGACTTTGGGGCTTATGCATGTAAATGAACCCAAACCCCTTATGTTATCATGCATGTTTGTGGCCAATTCCCTTATGATACTATGCATGTTTGTGGCCAAATTCCCTTATTGTAACGACCCGTATTCTACGCATCATAGGATCGTAGGATATTTATTTCTTTCACATACGAAGTCGTATGGTCATGTAACTTTGGAAGACGACTAGTGGGGTCATTCCCCATGTTCATAATTTTTCTCGATTTTTAAATGACCATTTTACCCCTAGTTGGCACTGTTTTGGCCATAACTTTTGACTGGAAATGAATTTTGACCTGAAACCACTTCCATTGGCTTCGGATGATGGTTTCTCTTTCCGTAGAGTGGTCACAATAGCCAAACGGACTTACCGTTTGGGAGATATGGCTGAAACAAGTTTCAGATGGTGAAAAACAGCTTAATTGGGCTTAACCGGGTGATTAGCAGCTAGGCCCAAGAGGAGTTTCGGGTTTAGGGGCATATAGGGGCTGATTAGGGTTAGAAAACATTTCTTTAGACATTTTCCAGCCGCCACTTTCATTCCTCTTAACCTAGCCATGGCCTCCACTCTCTAAATCTCTCTAAAACACCCAAAAATCACTTCCTAATCAAGGATTAAGGCTTAGAGACATCAAATCAAGGAGGATTAGCACGAGAACCGAGGTAGAGCTGCTGTGTAAGATTGGGAACAGCGCCAAATCAGAGAATATTTCAGTTTTGGGGTTTTAGTTGTGGCCAAGGTGAGTGATAGCATCATTTTGACACTAATTACAGTTAATTAAGGGTAATTAGTAATTTAGTGAAGATTAGCGAATTTATACACTAATAAATTCTGGAAAAATGCTTAGAAATTCTTAAATAATATTTCATGCCTCTGTTAGAAAATTTAGACGATTTGATTAAGTTTTACTAAGTATGTGCTTAAACATGATTAAGAAGGATTTTGGGAAAATATGAAGTTTTAGTCATTTTTGATCCCTTTTGATTCATTTGAATTGTTGTTTGCTGTTTGTGGTTGCTATTACATGTTGCTATGACTCTATGGTATGTTTTATGATTGATTAGAATAGTTAAATTGGTCGAAAACGTCGTCGAATGGCGTAAACAAGTTGCTGGAAAAAAAAGTTGCAGAAAGTTGTGCAGGACTTCGGATCGGATCGGATGAGGGCTCGGATCGGATATGTGGATTGGGCAAGGAAATCCGACCCGGACCGGAGTTTGGCACATAGAAGACTTGGCAAAAAGGAAGGCCGTTTACTTAGAGTTGGAGTGGACAAGGGGATCGGATCGGAGTAAGCTAGGGAGCGGAGCGGATCGGACTGAAGTAAGGCGAAGTGATCGGATCGACGTAGGTGGGAACGAGGGAGCTGATCGGAGAAGGAGCATGAGTTGGAAGGAGGATAGCAACCCGACCCGACCCGGAGGAGGATACCGACCCGACCCGGAGTGAAGTACCCGACCCGAACCGAATGAAGAGATGACCACCGACCCGAACCGACGCTACCGAACCGAACCGAATTCTAGAACTGCTACTGCACGACAACTTTTCTGAAGACCCACTCCAATTCGATCAAACCCGAGATGCAAAGGAAGTCCAAATGAGAAGTTAGAGCTCAAGATTCAGATGGGAATCAACGAGTTCGCTTCATGGTTGGGCTTTGCTGCGGGACGCGTGCCAAGGAGTTATCGACGTCTATAGCTTTGGACCACTATGGTAGGAGGTACGAAGGCGGATTCAGGGCCATTATGGCATCGGTAGAACCAAGGGCTACGACCAATGAAGTGGGTCATTGAAATGTTTGGTCATGACTCCAAGTGTTTGGCTTGGTCACAGCAGGGTTTCTACAAGTCGGGATTCGTCGTTACCTCGGTTTGTCTAGTGTTTCAAAGTGGTAGATATCGTATGCTTTAGGCACCGAGTGAGAGATGTGAGGATGGTTGCTATGGATGATTCGTTTGCTATCATTATGACATGCACACCCCACTCCCGTATTCTTACACCATTTATTATGGCACCTTGGAGTATTGTACGGTATGTGGTACTAACTCTTTGGTTGCAGGTCCAGGTTCAGGTATGGCTTAGTATACCTGTTATTATTCTGTTTAGATGCTTATCGCTCATACCAAGCTTTATGTCTGACCCAGAGTTTTATGTCTCCTCTTATTACTCTGGGTGCTCACACGAGCAGACTAGAGACAGGTTAGCTGGTGATGCACGGGTAGATGATCCGGAGATGAGCAGGAGGCTTCCACGTACTATATACATAATATTCTCCCTGTGTTGTTGAAGATCACTGTTTGGGCATTGCTGGTGTATCTTCTACTTTAGCTTTCTTTTGTTTAGAGACAGTAAATTTGGAAAATTGTAATAAGCTGTATTTGGATTTCCGCTGCTTTGATGATTGATGTTGATTTTAGTTATCAGCTTATGCACTGTCTCGCCTGTTTTATGTCAAGTATGTTATTATTATATTTTATCCCATGCGCTGTGAGACATTCTACAGGTTCCTTGATTAGTTCATTCTCTTCTTTCTTTTCTTCTGACGACCGTTCTGTGCTAGCTGGGCATGTGTACAGCGCACTTTAGGAGGGAATGCAGGCTGGTGCGGGACGGGCTATCTCATTTGGTATCAGAGCTCTAGGTTGCGTAGTTAACCTAGGGAAGTTATCAGGGAGAGATAATATACGTTTACGAGAGAGCGTATTTGTGATTATTTTAATTTTTAAAAGCTATATATATATACTATTAGTAGTATAAAGATGAAGTCGTACTGCACTAGCACCACTATGGAGTCGTTAATCGTTTCCTTTTTCAGATTGACGATGAGCCGATATGTTAGAGGTACCGGTAGAGGGGCCAATAATGGGAATGCTGCTGACATGAGGACGATGTTTACTGACCTCATGAGAGAGATGCTTAGAGATGTTCAGAGGGCAGCTCCCAATGGTGGAAATGGTGGTGGTCTAATAGTGCAGGCACCAAGAGTCGACTTCGCCAAGCTGAATAAGGATTATACTAGCCTTGGTGGGAAGCCGTTCCATGGAACGGAGTCGGCTATGGATGTTCAGGATTGGTTGGATAGTTGCGAACGTATCTTCGAGGATTTGGGTATCGAGGATGCGATGAAGAGAAAGCTAGCGTCCCGTCAGCTGCAAGGGCGGGCAATGAATTGGGGGAATGCTATAAAGGCAGCTACTCCCGAAGACCAGATTACTTGAGAGCAGTTTAAGGTTCGCTTTAGTGAGAAGTTCATTCCAGCTGCTCAGAAGTCAATGTTGTTTAAGAAATTCTTAGAGCTCAAGCAGAATGGCAGGGCTGTCTCGGAGTATATTGCTGAATTTGACACTTTGTCAAAATATGGGTTGTCTCTCATTGATACTGCCGAGAAAAAGAATGAGAAATTCATAACTGGTTTGGATCAGTACTTGGGCGAAAAACTTATTAACCACATCGATGAGACGTTTGAATCGATTGTGGGGAAAGCGTTAAGGTCAGAAAGTCTCTACCCTAAGCCGAAGACTGAGGTTGCATCCACAGATGAGCCAAAGCCACAAGCTAGTGGTGGAGGCAAAGGTGGTTCCCAGAATAAGAGAAAGCAGAATCAGGCTAAGGATGGCCAGAAGAAAAAGAATAAGCAAGATGTGGAGTGCTTCAGCTGTGGTAAGAAGGGCCATTATGCTAGTAATTGTCGGGCCAAGCCAGCGGATAGGAAGTGCTTCAACTGTGGCCAAATGGGACATCACAAGGACAAGTGTCCACAGCCCCCTAAGGAAAAGCAAATGGTGAAAGCATATGCTCTTAATGCTATTCCTTCTTCGTCGAATGCCCCAACTACGGCGGAGAAGGGAAAGAATGTCGTCATTTAAGGTATGCTTTCTGTTCATGATGTTCCTGTTAGAGTTTTGTTTGATACCGGAGCTTCCAGTTCTTTCATATCTAGTGACCTGGTAGATAGGTTGGGATTGGAGCCCGAGATTGTCGATAGACCTTTAGTAGTGACGAACCCGATTGGTGGTTCGACTAGCCTTAGCATGATTTGTCGTAATGTGGTTCTATCGAGTCATGGATGCATGTTTGTTTGTGATTTCTTTGTTTTGGGCTTTACTGGGTTTGGCATTATTTTGGGAGTAGATTGGCTCCAAAGATACGGGGTGGTGGTAGACTGTGAGGGCTTTTTGGTGACAGCTAGAGCGGATGATGGGCGGAGGATAGTGTTTGGTGGTCTACCCAGTAAGGGGGTATTGGCTAGTTTTCTAAACTCCCTCGACATTCCGCATAGTGAGTTGTCAGGTTTGCCCGTGGTTGGCCAGTATCCGGATGTTTTCGAAGAAGTGACCGGACTTCCACCACACCGAGAGATTGAGTTTCGTATTGATTTGGTAAAAGATGCTAGACCTATAGTGATGCCACTTCGTCGTATGGCACCAAGGGAGCAGCGAGAGCTCGAGGTGCAAGTCAGCGATCTTTTGAAGAAGGGATTTATCAGAAGGAGTGTTTCTGAATGGGGAGCACCAGTTGTGTTTGCTACCAAGGCAGATGGTTCCCTTCGGTTGTGTGTAGACTACCGCGAGTTGAATAAAGTGACGAGGAAGAATAAGTATCCTCTACCGCGGATAGATGATTTGTTCGATCAGTTGAGTGGCGCGAGGATATTTTCTCAGTTGGATCTCGCGACCGGTTTTCATCAGCTTAGAGTGGAAGCTGAGAGTATAGCTAAAACGGCATTTCGAACGCCGTCTGGATTTTATGAATGGTTGGTTATGCCATTTGGGTTGACTAATACCCCGGCATATTTTGTGGATCTTATGAATAGGGTATTCAGAGATCAGTTGAATAAGTCTGTCCTTGTGTTCGTTGATGATATTTTGGTCTATTCAAGGACAGAGGAAGAACACAAGGAACATTTAAGAGTAGCGATGGAGGTGTTGAGAAAACACCAATTGAAAGCAAAGTTTTCTAAGTGTCACTTCTGGAAGAGGGAAGTGAGGTTCTTGGGCCATGTTATATCAGAGAATGGTATTGCCGTGGACCCGGCGAAGGTGGCTACGGTACAGGATTGGCCTACGCCTAAGAATGCAACAGATGTAAGGAGTTTCTTGGGGTTAGCTGGATATTATCGTAAGTTTATCCAAGGTTTCTCCAAGATAGCAGCACCATTGACCCAGTTGACCAAGAAGAATCAAGCTTTTGTCTGGGATGAAAGGTGCGAGAATGCATTTAAAAGTCTAAAGGACAAGTTGACAAGCGCACCAGTGTTAGTCATTCCTAAGGGGGATGAAGAGATGACGGTATACACGGATGCCTGTGGTACCGGACAGGGTGCTGTATTGATGCAAGGCGGTAGGGTTGTAGCTTACGCAAGTCGGCAGTTGAAACCGCACGAGAGAAGATACCCTACCCATGATTTAGAATTGGCAGCGATCGTGTTCACGTTAAAGATGTGGAAACACTATCTCTTAGGAGAAAGATTTGGGCTGTTTACAGATCATAAGTCGTTGAAGTATCTATTCTCCCAGAAGGATTTGAATCTCCGTCAGCAGAGATGGTTAGAGTTCTTAGCTTCCTATGATTTTGACATCGCATATACACCGGGAAAGGGCAATGCGGTGGCTGATGCATTGAGTAGAAGACATGCCAGCTTAGGGGCTATGTTCCTTGAATGGAAGCAACTGGAGTATATAGCGGGGTTTGATTTCAGACCAAAGTGCGAATTAGATCCAGAAATGTTAGCAAGTTTAACGATCAGACCCACTTTGATTGAACGGATCGGCTCTAGTCAGAGGGACGATCCTAACCTATTGGAAATCATCTCCAAGTTAGAGATGGGTATCGATGAGGAGATGAACAAGTATGGGCTTGATCGAGATGGATGGCTTAGGAAGAATGGAAAGCTTGTTGTACCCAATGTCAATGGATTGAGAGATGAAGTGCTTAGAGAATGTCATCACTCAAAGCTGACTATACACCCCGGTGGTAACAAGATGTATCGAGATATGAAGCAGACTTACTACTGGGAAGGAATGAAAAGAGACGTTGGGAAGTTTATATCCAAGTGCATGAATTGCCAGCTAGTTAAAGCCGAGCAAAAGAAGCCTAGTGGGTTGTTACAGCCCTTAGAAATTCCCGAATGGAAATGGGAGCAAGTCTCGATGGATTTCATCGATGGATTACCAAGGACTAGATCGGGATATGACAGCATTTGGGTAATTGTAGATCGACTGACTAAAAGTGCAAGGTTTATACCAGTCAAATCGACCAGAACGGCAGCTAAGTTAGCAGAATTGTATATGAAGTGGGTAGTGAGATTTCATGGAGTACCTAAAAGCATTGTGAGCGACCGAGACCCGTTGTTCACTAGTGGGTTTTGGAAGAGCTTGCAAGAGGCGCTAGGGTCAGAGTTACATCTCAGTACCGCATATCATCCTCAGACCGACGGTCAGACGGAAAGGGTGAATCGTATTTTGGAAGATCTCTTGAGAGCATGTATATTGGATTTTGGTGGATCATGGGATGACCATTTGCATCTAGTAGAGTTTGCATATAATAATAGTTACCAATCTAGTATCAGTATGGCTCCATTTGAAGCTTTGTATGGAAGACCGTGTAACTCACCCTCATGTTGGATAGAGACTGGCGAGAAGTTTATGCTTGGACCAGATGTGGTGAGGGAAACTTCAGATAAGATCAAGATCATTCAACAACGAATGAAGGCAGCCCAAGATAGGCAGAAAAGTTATGCTGATAAGAGGAGAAGAGACCTAAAATTCTCTGTTGGTGACTTGGTGTTTGTTAAGATTACTCCGTTGAAGAGCGTAATACGATTTGGCAGGAGAGGCAAGTTGGCACCAAGGTTTGTTGGCCCATTCCCTGTTCTTGAACTAGTCGGGAATTTGGCATATAGGATTGACTTACCAGAGAAGATGGCGGGAGTTCACAATGTATTTCATGTTTCCCAACTAAGGAAGTTCGTTCACGACACAGATATGACTATTTCACCTGATTAGTTAGAGGACTTCGAAGTAGAACCCGAGGCGGTTGGGAACCGTAAGCCGGCCCGTATTGTCGCGCACGACATGAAGCAACTTCGAAGGAAGGCGGTGAAGCTAGTCAAGGTACAGTGGAGCGAGGACGAGAATGATTGTACTTGGGAAACAGAGGAGGACATAAGGAAGAAGTATCCAGAACTCTTTGCCTGGTAAGATTTTGACTTCGATTTAGTTTTCCGCATGCTAGGATAGACTTGTTTGCTTGTTTTGCATGTTTGATTGTTGTATATGGTTGTTAGGCATGCGGGATCCCTTGTATGTTTTGGGTTAAGGAATTTCGGGGACGAAATTTCTTAAGGGGGGGAGAGTGTAACGACCCGTATTCTACGCATCATAGGATCGTAGGATATTTATTTCTTTCACATACGAAGTCGTATGGTCATGTAACTTTGGAAGACGACTAGTGGGGTCATTCCCCATGTTCATAATTTTTCTCGATTTTTAAATGACCATTTTACCCCTAGTTGGCACTGTTTTGGCCATAACTTTTGACTGGAAATGAATTTAGACCTGAAACCACTTCCATTGGCTTCGGATGATGGTTTCTCTTTCCGTAGAGTGGTTACATTAGCCAAACGGACTTACCGTTTGGGAGATATGGCTGAAACAAGTTTCAGATGGTGAAAAACAGCTTAATTGGGCTTAACCGGGTGATTAGCAGCTAGGCCCAAGGGGAGTTTCGGGTTTAGGGGCATATAGGGGCTGATTAGGGTTAGAAAACATTTCTTTAGACATTTTCCAGCCGCCACTTTCATTTCTCTTAACCTAGCCATGGCCTCCACTCTCTAAATCTCTCTAAAACACCCAAAAATCACTTCCTAATCAAGGATTAAGGCTTAGAGACATCAAATCAAGGAGGATTAGCACGAGAACCGAGGTAGAGCTGCTGTGTAAGATTGGGAACAGCGCCAAATCAGAGAATATTTCAGTTTTGGGGTTTTAGTTGTGGCCAAGGTGAGTGATAGCATCATCTTGACACTAATTACAGTTAATTAAGGGTAATTAGTGAAGATTAGCGAATTTATACACTAATAAATTCTGGAAAAATGCTTAGAAATTCTTAAATAATATTTCATGCCTCTGTTAGAAAATTTAGACGATTTGATTAAGTTTTACTAAGTATGTGCTTAAACATGATTAAGAAGGATTTTGGGAAAATATGAAGTTTTAGTCATTTTTTATCCCTTTTGATTCATTTGAATTGTTGTTTGCTGTTTGTGGTTGCTATTACATGTTGCTATGACTCTATGGTATGTTTTATGATTGATTAGAATAGTTAAATTGGTCGAAAACGTCGTCGAATGGCGTAAACAAGTTGCTGGAAAAAAAAGTTGCAGAAAGTTGTGCAGGACTTCGGATCGGATCGGATGAGGGCTCGGATCGGATATGTGGATTGGGCAAGGAAATCCGACCCGGACCGGAGTTTGGCACATAGAAGACTTGGCAAAAAGGAAGGTCGTTTACTTAGAGTTGGAGTGGACAAGGGGATCGGATCGGAGTAAGCTAGGGAGCGGAGCAGATCGGACTGAAGTAAGGCGAAGTGATCGGATCGGATCGGATCGGCGTAGGTGGGAACGAGGGAGCTGATCGGAGAAGGAGCATGAGTTGGAAGGAGGATAGCAACCCGACCCGACCCGGAGGAGGATACCGACCCGACCCGGAGTGAAGTACCCGACCCGAACCGAATGAAGAGATGACCACCGACCCGAACCGACGCTACCGAACCGAACAGAATTCTAGAACTGCTACTGCACGACAACTTTTCTGAAGACCCACTCCAATTCGATCAAACCCGAGATACAAAGGAAGTCCAAATGAGAAGTTAGAGCTCAGGATTCAGATGGGAATCAACGAGTTCGCTTCATGGTTGGGCTTTGCTGCGGGACGCGTGCCAAGGAGTTATCGACGTCTATAGCTTTGGACCACTATGGTAGGAGGTACGAAGGCGGATTCAGGGCCATTATGGCATCGGTAGAACCAAGGGCTACGACCAATGAAGTGGGTCATTGAAATGTTTGGTCATGACTCCAAGTGTTTGGCTTGGTCACAGCAGGGTTTCTACAAGTCGGGATTCGTCGTTACCTCAGTTTGTCTAGTGTTTCAAAGTGGTAGATATCGTATGCTTTAGGCACCGAGTGAGAGATGTGAGGATGGTTGCTATGGATGATTCGTTTGCTATCATTATGACATGCACACCCCACTCCCGTATTCTTACACCATTTATTATGGCACCTTGGAGTATTGTACGGTATGTGGTACTAACTCTTTGGTTGCAGGTCCAGGTTCAGGTATGGCTTAGTATACCTGTTATTATTCTGTTTAGATGCTTATCGCTCATACCAGGCTTTATGTCTGACCCAGAGTTTTATGTCTCCTCTTATTACTCTGGGTGCTCACACGAGCAGACTAGAGACAGGTTAGCTGGTGATGCACGGGTAGATGATCCGGAGACGAGCAGGAGGCTTCCACGTACTATATACATAATATTCTCCCTGTGTTGTTGAAGATCACTGTTTGGGCATTGTTGGTGTATCTTCTACTTTAGCTTTCTTTTGTTTAGAGACAGTAAATTTGGAAAATTGTAATAAGCTGTATTTGGATTTCCGCTGCTTTGATGATTGATGTTGATTTTAGTTATCAGCTTATGCACTGTCTCGCCTGTTTTATGTCAAGTATGTTATTATTATATTTTATCCCATGCGCTGTGAGGCATTCTACAGGTTCCTTGATTAGTTCATTCTCTTCTTTCTTTTCTTCTGACGACCGTTCTGTGCTAGCTGGGCATGTGTACAGCGCACTTTCGGAGGGAATGCAGGCTGGTGCGGGACGGGCTATCTCACTTATGATACTATGCATGTTTGTGGCCAAATTCCCTTATGATACTATGCATGTTTGTGGCCAAATTCCCTTATGATACTATGCATGTCTGTGGCCAATATGTTGGCATAATACCCCTACTATGTGACTCGCTTCCACTTGGGTTGGAAATACGTTTGGGTAGCTTAGAAAAAAAGTGGATATGACACGAAAAACTTGACATGGGTTTACATGAGAACATGACATTCATGATATACTTAAATGTGGTCATGACACGTAGGAAAACATGGAACTTGAAACTAGACACGTATGGGTTGTAAGTGTAGTATGACACTAGACCAAACATGAAAGTGGCCAACTCGAGGTTGGGTTGAGTTTGTAGCATAAATCTACCTGGACCCGCCCGGCTTAACTAGTGGCTACAAACAATATGACCCAATGTGAGTAGTTGGTCACATAGCACTTAAAACCCGAGGTTAGACTAGGTTGTGGTGTAAATCTACCTGGACCCGCCCGGCTTAACTAGTAACCACAACAAAGTCTAATGTGAGAGGTTGGGGTGCATTAATCTAATTAATGCCACATGAAAAGGTTAAGTAATTTTGACTAATGACACTTAAAATATATGACACGAATGGGTAGGTTAAGTGAAACCGGACTTGGTTTCTTAATGACACTTAACCATATAAGAAAATTAAGGGATGGGGTTAAGTAATTTACACTTAACTAATCCGACTTGGTAATTAGATGGGGTTAAGTAACTTTGACTTAACTAATCTAAACACGGTAATTAGATGGGGTTAAGTAACTTAGACTTAACTAATCTAAACATGGTAATTAGATGGGGTTAAGTAACCTACACTTAACTAATCTAAACACGGTAATTCGATGGGGTTAAGTTAAACACTTAACCAATCTAAACTTGGTAATTCAATGAGGTTAAGTAACCAATACTTAACCAACTTAACATGATAATTTAATGGGTTTAAGTAACTTATACTTAACCAATTATGCATGATGATCTGCTGAGGTTAAGTAACTTATACTTAACCAATCTAATATGCGGACCTGATAGGGTTAAGTCACAAGACCTTTTAAATAGACTTAACCATTGTAATACGATTGGTGGATGGGGTTAAGCTAACACATACTTAACCAATCCGACTCGATAATCTGATGGGATTAAGATAATCTATGCTTAATCAATCTAACACGATAATCTGATAGGGTTAAGACAAATAAATACTTAACCAATTTGACTTGATAGGGTTAAGTCATGAGCTCGTTGGTATACTTAACCAACTCATAGGGCTAAGCCTTGAACTTAAATACTTAGCCAATCATGACATGATTCGTAGGCGGGTTAAGTCATGAACTTGAATGACAACACTTAACCCATTAGACAAAAACCTAGCTCAGGGGACTAGGTTGAAAATCGTAGTTAACAAGGATAGCGGGAAGAGGAGCTAAGTGGTAAACCTTAGTTAAGGATAACTAAGTAATAATTCTTAGTCAAGGAAACTGGATCAGTTCACAGATAGATGAGTAACCCAATACGGTAGGTCCTCGCTTGAACACGTGTGGAGGAGCGAATTATCTGACTTAGATAAAGGCTCCAACGAACTGGGTGACGAAGCGGTAGCTTCGGGGGATGTGAGGGTACTCTTGGTATCCCTCTGTGAGGTGGCAGATGGTCCATGAAACTTGGCCTCACAGAGGTTAAGGTCTGCGGTAGAAGAGCCAAGAGTATGCCTTGGTTGCTATGCGAGCGACCTAAAGACTGGGATGGATTAGCGTGGAGTCGACGATACTTGTTTTTGCCCTGGATAGCACGTCGCCGACTACCTACCATCTTTAGTCAATCGTGTACGTACGGAAAGGCAGAGAACTCCCAACAGACCATATACATGCTATCGAGTTATGGGTGAGGTTGTCCAATAGGTAAGTGGGGCATAGTGGGGCCGGAGTATAGTTCTCGTGCATGATTTTTCTTGGATTTCCTTTCAGTAGTTGAGGGAGGGGTCACGTGGGACCATAGCCATGGATACAAAAACAGACCTTGATATCTGCATTGGAAGATGACTTAAAGCTCTCGACCGAGTTCCGTATTTCTTGATTTGCCCTGGCAAGGAACTCGGATGGCACATTGAGATACATGTGCGTCTAGACATGGAAAACGATTCACGATACATACGTGGGATAAAGGGCGTGGTTGACGGGTGGCATAACCCCTAGTGGTCCTAGGTGGCTTGAACCCAAACCGAGACACGGAAACGTTCATTAGGTAGCATAATCCCTAGTGGTCCTAGGTGCCATAAATCCTAAGTGAACACGCGATAGTTCATGGTAAGAAAACATAACCAGATCAAGGGTTGCAGTCCAAAACAACTTCAAGAATAAAATGGTACTACGTTGAGGTGGTATAGATTTACATGGGAAAGCCCGTACGGCCTACGGCAAAGGACTGAACTTATACATGGAAAGAAACATACGAGTGAGGAAAACCTACATATGCTATATGTTAGGTTAACATGGACCATTACATGACATTGGGCAAGGGACATTCATAGTTAACACATGACGCGGGTTGGGATACTAGTACGAGAGGTGCAGAGAAAATATACATGTTAGAACCATGATAGATATACTTGATAGTAACCTCGGGATGTTATACATGATAAATACCTTGGGATAGTATACTTGATAAAAACCTGACGATGTGATACCTTGAATTATCTTGACATCGTAGTTTATCTTGATACCTTAGTTTATCTTGATACAATAGTTCATCCTGTTATCTTGGTTTAGCTTATCTATCTTGTAGTCATCCTTATGTTTACTTTCAGTTTATGCATGTCATGTTACTTTTACCTGTTTTTATACTGGAAGTAGATAGGACTTACCAGTCTTTATGACTGACCCCGTTTTGTTTCGCCTCTTTGTCTTCCGTATCCCCCCCCAGGTTTTCAGGGAGGAAACACTGTTATTTAGTTCGGACTTCTTCTGCTTGAAGGTCATCATGCATGGCTTGGACTTTTCTTGGCTATGGCTACTTTACTGTTTTACTTGGGGAATAATTTATGAAAAGGTTTATGCTTCTTTACTATTGAAAGACAGGTTTTGATGTATTCTGATGTAAAAGGCTTTAGACCTTATTTTAATGAAATTTGTTTTACTTCCGCTGTTTTATATATGTTCTGTCTTGTAATATTTCTGTGCATGTTTACCAATAATGCCCCTCCAAACCCAGTGCATTCCTTTGTGAGTGACCCCGGCGGAGGTGGGGTGTTACATTTGGTATCAGAGCAGAAGGTTACCAGACTGGGCAAAAGTTTTTAAAACCTTCTGAAAACTATTTGAGAAACTGTTTACAAAGAAGCATTTTTCAAGAAAAGTTTTTAAAGGCTATTCCCCAAAAGCCATTAGCACTATCCTTTGTTTCCTTGATTGAACCTCTTTTCCTTTCTTTCCTCCATCTGTAGTCACAGTAGTTTTAACTGTGACTAATCCCTGTCTAGTTACGTAAGTGTTTTCCCGTGCGATGGAGGAAGTTCTCGAGAGACCTGTTACCGAAGTTATAAGAAGGGATAATAAGAGCAAGGATAAAGGACACGAGCTTAAGAATAAGCAACTTGTTGGTATGGCTTGATCCACAAAGGAAGATAAGGACAAGATCAGCAAGAGGGCAATTGTATGCTCTCATTTCTAGCGTACCCAAGAGGAATGGTTCCGTTTCTGTTAAAGGCTTAGCCTTTCTTTTCTATCATCCCGTCCAGACTTTGTTTTGATCATCGCATCATTTAAGTCTGCTTCGATAGTTAAGTCTCTGCACCTTAGTACTAGCATGGTAGAAGATCCCACTTTTGTCCCAAAATCTGGTTGGAGAGGCGGTCCATTTATTCATGACTTGTTTGGCATTGAGAGTGTAAATGCCAGGTGTTGAGATTAGAAGCAATGCTTCTATTGTTGAGCTATGGATGGATTCTAGGGATGAAGTGGTTATCCAGTAAGGGATGCCATTCTCGATTTTGAAAGGAGGGTAGTTAAACTCTTAACTTGCCTTGGTAATACCCTCGAAGTCTCGTGTAACCTTATGAGTTATGTCATGGTTAGTTACCTAGAATCTCTTGATGCATTTATCGGAAATCTCTGATCCAATCGAGTAACGTTCGCCAATGAGACGGATGGTTCATTCCGCTTGAGCATGGGTTATAGGAATCACCCTAGTATGTGCACGTGGTAACATGGATTGGCATCAGTAAACGAGATCCAGAATTCACTAGTGAATTTTAGAGAGCTTGCATGAGTACGCAAATATGTTTGGGCCGAGCATACTAGGGAAAGAATAAGTGAAAGTGAAACGAGAGGCGACAGTGAAATGAGTTCCAACTCATACCTTGGAAATAGGAATTAAGGAGCTATGAAATCATGAAGTCAAAAATCGGTCAAGGCACAATGGAATTAAGCTCAAAGAAATGCGGCTTAGACGCGCGCATCATGTCTCTTTTTAAGAGTATATCGTTGATCCTTGGTTCACCTATAGAGCTTACTTGCATGATATCGCTTGGTGGATATCCTCTCGGCCCTGTTTCTGTTACAAACCCCGTAAGGAGTTTGTCTTGTTTATCTCCTCGATCTTATCTTGGGAACCTTAGATAGAACTCTATGGATGTAAACATGTATTTGAAACATGTTATGATTGATATGGTTGCAAATGGTTGCAAGTGGTTGCTCGTGGATGCGCGAATACACGTTAGATATTAGATCGACGCACTCACATTTTGCATTGCATATGCACGAGTATTTATACTTGTTTGAAAGTTAATGTTTTGTCATGCGGATGTTGCATATGAATGAATGTTTGTGCACACAAATAGTGTTTATATGACTAGGACTATTTGCATACATGTTGGACTCATGGCACTAAACATATTTTGCATTAGAAAGATCATTCGGGCCTGATCATTAGCATTAGCTAAGGAGCATATTCACACACGTTTTGCATCTGTTCATATGGCATTAGAAATCGTCTAAGGACAATGGTTGCTTGTGGATGATGTTTTGAGTAGATGGATGATGGATGGTAGGATACGTTCTTCCTAACTTGGAGATTTCGGGGACGAAATACTTAAAGGAGGGGAGAATGTAACAACCCGAAATTTAACAACGTGTTAAAACAAGAATCAAGGCAGAAATAAAATATAAAATCAGAATCAGGAGAAACGGGTTGCACCATTGCGTTCGTCTCGGAAAAATACGCGAAATAGAGTCCGAATTTTCGAGAATCGGAATCCGTATGACCCAGTTATGGCCCGTCAAAGTTTTCAGAAAATTTCAAGTTCAAAAACAGTTCAAATTTGAATTCAGAATTCAAATTCAGCCAAGCAGGGCAGGCAGGAAAATTCCCGCCACCCCCAAGTCGACTAGGGAGTCGACTTGGGAGTCGACACACCCCAAGTGGTGTCGACTGCCCAGTCGACACCCCTGTCGACTTGGGTGGTCGGCCAGTTGGCCTGGGTGTACATGACTTGTTCCTCAAGAAATGCTTTTGAATCTGGTCTATTGGCCTGTGACGGGTTTTGAGGGTTTAGATCTATCCTAGGGTTAATCTAAGGGCCTAAACTACTCCTAATCTCTATACAAACACCCTAGGACCTAACCTAAATCACTAAAAATCATTCTAGCAACTAAGTGCTGCCAAAATCTATCTTGATCATGGCCTCCATCTCCAACTCCAAGGGCTTATGCATTCAAATCGGGTTCAAATCAAAAGGTGCAAGCTTCCTACACCAAATCGAGGGTAGATCAACGTTGCTACGCAAATTTCATGACGATTCTTCAACAAAGGTGCCACCTTTCTTCGTCAAGACGATTCATGTTCCTAGCCCTCTTGCCATGCTATGTAAGTTCTAGCTACTTGTAGATTCTAACGGTGGTTCTAATGTGACATGGAATAAAACGCGATGAAACATAAGTGTGCTAGCCTATGTGAACCTAATGTTGCCCCTTTTCTATGATCTATGACCTTGGGCTAAGTTTTAGAGACTTAATCATGCCACTCATGTTATGTTTAACCTTGTTTATCTTGCAAGTTTGAATCTTTATCTATGGAATGTTAGCATGAACCTTTGGGAACCATTTGACTTGTGAAACATTGGTAAAGACTTGACTTTGGGGCTTATGCATGTAAATGAACCCAAACCCCTTATGTTAGCATGCATGTTTGTGGCCGAATTCCCTTATGATACTATGCATGTTTGTGGCCAAATTCCCTTGTGATACTATGCATGTTTGTGGACAAATTCCCTTATGATACTATGCATGTTTATGGCCAAATTCCCTTATGATACTATGCATGTTTGTGGCCAATTTGTTGGCATAATACCCCTACCATGTGACTCGCTTCCACTTGGGTTGGAAATACGTTTGGGTTGCTTAGAAAAAACGTTTATATGACATGAAAAACTTGACATGGGGTTTATATGAGAACATGACATTCATGATATACTTAAATGTGGTCATGACACGTAGGAAAACATGGAACTTAAAACTAGACACGTATGGGTTGTAAGTGTAGTATGATACTAGACCAAACATGAAAGTGGCCAACTCGAGGTTGGGTTGAGTTTGTAGCATAAATCTACCCGGACCCGCCCGGCTTAACTAGTGGCTACAAACAATAGGACCCAATGTGAGTAGTTGGTCACATAGCACTTAAAACCCGAGGTTAGACTAGGTTGTGGTGTAAATCTACCCGGACCCGCCCGGCTTAACTAGTAACCACAACAAAGTCTAATTTGAGAGGTTGGGGTGCATTAATATAATTAATGCCACATGAAAAGGTTAAGTAATTTTGACTAATGACACTTAACCGATATGACACGAATGGGTAGGTTAAGTGAAACCGGACTTGGTTTCTTAATGAGACTTAACCATAAAAGACAATTAAGGGATGGGGTTAAGTAATTTACACTTAACTAATCCGACTTGGTAATTAGATGGGGTTAAGTAACTTTGACTTAACTAATCTAAACATGGTAATTAGATGGGGTTAAGTAACTTAGACTTAACTAATCTAAACACGGTAATTAGATGGGCTTAAGTAACCTACACTTAACTAATCTAAACACGGTAATTCGATGGGGTTAAGTTAAACACTTAACCAATCTAAACTTGGTAATTCAATGAGGTTAAGTAACCAATACTTAACCAACTTAACATGATAATTTAATGGGGTTAAGTAACTTATACTTAACCAATTATGCATGATGATCTGATGAGGTTAAGTAACTTACACTTAACCAATTTAATATGCGGACCTGATAGGGTTAAGTCACAAGACCTTTTAAATATACTTAACCATTGTAATACGATTAGTGGATGGGGTTAAGCTAACCCATACTTAACCAATCTGACTCGATAATCTGATGGGATTAAGTTAATCTATGCTTAATCAATCTAACACGATAATCTGATAGGGTTAAGACAAATAAATACTTAACCAATTTGACTTGATAGGGTTAAGTCATGATCTCCTTGGTATACTTAACCAACTAGTAGGGCTAAGCCTTGAACTTAAATACTTAGCCAATCTTGACATGATTCGTAGGCGGGTTAAGTCAAGAACTTGAATGACAACACTTAACCCATTAGACAAAACCCTAGCTCAGGGGACTAGGTTGAAAATCGTAGTTAACAAGGATTGCGGGAAGAGGAGCTAAGTGGTAAACCATAGTTAAGGATAACTAAGTAATAATTCTTAGTCAAGGAAACTAGACGAGTTCACAGATAGATGAGTAACCCGATACGGTAGGTCCTCGCTTGAACACGTGTGGAGGAGCGAATTATCTGACTTAGATAAAGGCTCCAACGAACTGGGTGACGAAGCGGTAGCTTCGGGGGACGTGAGGGTACTCTTGGTATCCCTCTGTGAGGTGGCAGATGGTCCATGAAACCTGGCCTCACAGAGGTTAAGGTCTGCGGTAGAAGAGCCAAGAGTATGCCTTGGTTGCTATGCGAGCGACCTAAAGACTGGGATGGATTAGCGTGGAGTCGACGATACTTGTTTTTGCCGTGGATAGCACGTCGCCGACTACCTACCATCTTTAGTCAATCGTGTACGTACGGAAAGGCAGAGAACTCCCAACAAACCATATACTTGCTATCGAGTTATGGGTGAGGTTGGCCAATAGGTAAGTGGGGGCATAGTGGGGCCGGAGTATAGTTCTCATGCAGGATTTTTCTTGGATTGCCTTTCAGTAGTTGAGGAAGGGGTCACGTGGGACCATAGCCACGGATAAAAAAACAGACCTTGATATTGGCATCGGTAGATGACTTAAAGCTCCCGACCGAGTTCCGTATTTCTTGATTTTCCCTGGCACGGAACTCGGATGGCACATTGAGATACATGTGCGTCTAGATATGGAAAACGATTCACGATACATACGTGGGATAAAGGGAGTGGTTGACGGGTGGCATAACCCCTAGTGGCCCTAGGTGGCTTGAACCCAAATCGAGACACGGAAACGTTCATTAGGTAGCATAATCCCTAGTGGTCCTAGGTGGCATAAATCCTAAGTGAATACGCGATAGTTCATGGTAAGAAAACATAACCAGATCAAGGGTAGCAGTCCAAAACAACTTCAAGAATAAAATGGTACTACGTTGAGGTGGTATAGATTTACATGGGAAAGCCCGTACGGCCTACGGCAAAGGACTGAACTTATATATGAAAAGAAACATACGAGTGAGGAAAACCTACATATGCTATATGTTAGGTTAACATGGACCATTACATGACATTGGGCAAGGGACATTCATAGTTAACACATGACGCGGGTTGGGATACTAGTACGAGAGGTGCAGAGCAAATATACATGTTAGAACCATGAGAGATATACTGGATAGTAACCTCCAGATGTTATACATGATAGATACCTTGGGATAGTATACTTGATAAAAACCTGACGATGTGATACCTTGAATTATCTTGACACCGTAGTTTATCATGATACCTTAGTTTATCTTGATACAGTTGTTCAGCCTGTTATCTTGGTTTAGCTTATCTATCTTGTAGTCATCCTTATGTTTACTTTCAGTTTATGCATGTCATGTTACCTTTACCTGTTTTTATACTGGAAGTGATAGGACTTACCAGTCTTTATGACTGACCCCGTTTTGTTTCACCTCTTTGTCTTCCGTTCCCCCCCCAGGTTTTCAGGGAGGAAACACTGTTATTTAGTTCGGACTTCTTCTGCTTGAAGGTCATCATGCATGGCTTGGACTTTTCTTGGCTATGGCTGCTTTACTGTTTTACTTGGGGAATAATTTATGAAATGGTTTATGCTTCTTTACTATTGCAAGACAGGTTTTGATGTATTCTGATGTAAAAGGCTTTAGACCTTATTTTAATGAAATTTGTTTTACTTCCGCTGTTTTATATATGTTCTGTCTTGTAATATTTCTGTGCATGTTTACCAATAATGCCCCTCCAAACCCAGTGCATTCCTTTGTGAGTGACCCCGGCGGAGGTGGGGTGTTACAGTGGTCGAAGACCGGAGGTCTTCACATCGTTTGGGTGATTACTGATGATCTTGATTGGGCTGTAAACCCAAGAGGAGGGTATCAGTTGGTGTTGTCCAAACGCACTTTGAGATTGATGGATATGCAAGGTACAAGGTGCCTCCGGTTTCGTTCAGACCCAGAACGAACTTGTAAATGGACTGTGTGTCTGACATTAGATTTTATTATGTGTGATTGATTTCTATTAAATATATATCTGTTTAGCGGTGGAGAATTTATTCTCTTGCTTAACGCCCTTCTCTGAGACGTACGAGCTCAGGGGTTATATATTGATGGATATCAATCGCATAGAGTGAATTGCCTGTGTGGCATGCCTAAGTGGAAAATGATCAAGGCTTTTGTTGAAAAGAAAAGTCTTGTTGGTGATGACCAAAGCACAGCCTGTGTGGCACAGCTTTGTGTAGCATTGATTCGAGAGCCTCACACCCCGGTTGTGAGCCAGAAACAAGAGAGGAAATTAGGGAGGACATTCGTTTCTTTCTAGCTAGAAGTGGCGTCAGTGGTTTTACATGCCCTGACGAGTTTGACTTGTGTGGTTGTTGGGTTGCGAGGCGCCTCGGATATATCGGTGACTGTGTGGTGCCAATGGAGTCATTGGACTCATTTACGCACCAAAGGGTGGGGAAACGCAGTGTTCAGGCATTTTGATCCACATCAGTGGATATGCCCCCCAACGATCCAAGGTGCAGTTGCGGTTGTTCCTGAGACATGGTAGGCTAGATTGTCTCGAATCGATGAGGAATATCTTTTGCTCGGTTCACAGATGGCGTAACACCATTAACTAAATTAAAGAATAATTTATCACAGATGTGAGAATTAAGGGAAACGGGTTGCGCCATTGTGTTCGTCTCGGAATTCTTGTTGAGATAGAGTCCGAGTTTGCGTAAATTGGATTTCGTATGAAAAAGATATCTTTAAATTAAATATTGCAGCAAAACATGAAAAAAAAGAATGAGAAAAGAATAAATGTTTAGCATTGTTCTAAGGTTTGTAAGCAAAAGACTTAGTAGCTCATTTGGTTGGAACACGTGACTTGCATACAAGGGGTACATAGTTCGATCCACGCCAGCGCCATATTTTTGTTTTAGGGGAATGGCTTAAAATGGCTTAGTGTGAACACAGTTCAAAAGGTGTTTTAGTGTGAAAATGGGTAATTGGGGAGATAGATAAAAAGAAAATATATATATACACACATAAATATATATATATATATATATGTATATATATATATGACGTGTACGCATCATGTGGCGTACGTGGCGCATTTTTGGTTGTCAATGATTGTTTTTTTATGTGGCCTTCTTTGATTGGATTTTATGACAAATTAAAGGTAAGAAAGATTTATGCATGTATAAATGGATATTTGTATATGGGTAATTAATGTATACGGTAAAATGGAGAATATGTAATTAACAATAATAGATTTATAATTTACATATAAATATGAAGGATAAACATGAAAATTACATGGCATAGATTAGTTCATGAAATGGTATATTTAGTATACCATTAATTGTGAGCAAAATTAAAAATATAATTATGGCATAATTAAAATGGGAATAATTTAAATATGGAATTTGTCATAAATAAGAAATATGTAAATTATAGAAAAAAATGAACATTTAATACACTGTGCTGAGTCGTTAGGGCTGAGGTGTCACCCTATCTTGTTTAGATGGTTCAGGTTGCTTCTAGGTTGATCGGATGGCCTAAATTAATCCAAAACTCTATAAAAACACCTCTAGACTCAAACCCTTAAATCAAAACAAAATTAGATTCATGGCCTCCATGCCGTCACCTAGCAACTCAGCATTGCCGCCACCAATTAGAGATGAAGAAAGCTAGTCTAAATCAATCGTTTTCAACTTTAACAACGAATCTTCTTCAAGGGAAAGCTATTACAACTTCAGAACTCAGAATCCAGAATTCAAGACCTTCTCTGAATTGTGAGTTCGATAATTTTAATAAAATAATTAGCAAATTAATTGGATTGAGTTATGATGTGGACTATTTGGATATGATGTGAATTATTGACCGCATTTTATTATTCATGTTGTAAGATTGTGATGTTTATGTTGTAAAATCTATAATGCTATCTTGCAAAGTTGTGATCATCTATGTTGTAATCTTATGATTGACTTATGTATAATTGAATCACCATGTTGTTCATATGCTAGTTTGGGTATGTTGATTCATATGATAAATCATAAGTATGTATGCAAGTTTAGATTTTTATTAAGACATGAATCATATGCAAGTTGGGGGAAATTATATGTATAACTTTATATGCTTCATGACACCTATTTTAGATCTAAAGTTAGGCTATGACATGTGTGAGTTATATGCCAAATTCTACATGCTGGTTTACATGTTTAGATGTAAGTTTATACTATTGTTATGTTGCATAAATCACATATGCAAGTTTATATGAATACATGTGTTTGAATATGAATCATGTTATACAAGTTTGTGGTTGCTTCCTATGCAAGATTACACCTTTAGATGTAGATCTATGACATACATGATTTATGCAAGTTTTTGACCATTATCCCAACAAGTTCACACCTTTAGATTTGGATCTATGACACATGTAGTTTTATGCAAGTTGTAACTTTGGCCTATGCAAGTTTTAGATGTAGAACATCCTTCACACATGTAAGTTCACCCCTATGTTTAGATCTAGTTTTAATTATATGTATGTTGTGATGTTTTCTCTTTATTCCATGAGTTAGCCTATTCGAGCCTAACATATATTTTACGTTAAACGAACGAACGTACAACGTACGGTAAAGGGGATAATATTAAAAGATTTAATTGGCATAAACGCCTTAAAAGACATAAAATAAATTTGTGATGAAAATTGGTATGATTTTACATACCATAAATAGATGGACATAATTGAGTCCATTATGGACATCGTTAAATTTGGAATTGATTGATAATTTGAATAGGGAAAGTAAATCAAATTAGGGAATGATTAATTAGGAGTAATTAATCGTCTAAGACACGAGGTTAGGCTCTTTTGTGGTGTAAGACTGGCCGGACCCGCTCGGCAAATCCAGCTGCCACAAATGCCAGTCTAATGTGAGAGGTCTTAGGCATAAATTAAATACATAACAATTGTAAAGACACGAGGTTACACTCGTTTGTGGTGTAAGACTGCCCGGACCCGCCCGGCAAATCCAGCTGCCACAAATGCCAGTCTAATGTGAGAGGTCTTTATGAGGTTACAGTCTTAATGAATTAAGAAACACTTAACCAGATAAACATGTAGTGGGACATGAGGGGCTTAAGTGGGTGCCTTGGGTGGCATGTGGAATCTACTGGGTGCCTTGGGTGGCATTTGAAATACGATTAGAAATACTTAACCAAAATTGAAGCATGTAATTGAAACATGAATAAGAAGTGGGTTAAGTGGGAAATACTTGAGGGGACCAAGCTTAGGTGGATATCTTGTGTCAAGTCATGTGGGCCCATTTCAACTAGTAACCCATATGTATCTTTGTGGGCTCGACCCAAGTCGAGGACGGGACACGCATACTGGGCTTGACTGTAAGAGGCCAAACCGGGTTAGCGGTGAAAACGCAAGTCCAACGGGTTCATATGCATGTGTGGAACCGGGCTGGTAGGTAAGACGTTGTTACATCGTGTAGGTGTAAGCCATGCATCTCTGGTAGTATTAGGTTGCCACTTTGGGGAGTGATACTCCCCACTGTGGGACCAGCACGGGTATCTACGAGTTAGGGATCCGATCGAATGGGGAAGTTAGTGAGTACGACTAGTGGAGATAGGAGCAGGGGGCACCTATGATAGCAGCTAGGAGTACAGCTGCCATATTATGAATATTGTAATTAGAATAGGGATGGTAGTGGGTACCACTAGTGGAGATAGTAGCAGGCGACACCAATGACAACAGCTAGGGGTACACGAAACTACCATTATTATTATCACTTATGTTCAGTAGGCAGGATCAACCTTAGGGTGACTAATGGTGGTGCAGTATACTAGTGGTGGTGCAGTATAACAATTATCTCATAGTGTTGGTGTAGTTTAGTAATTATCTTACAGTGGGTTGGGTGCTCTTTAACGATATCATTGTTCATCTTGTTTCCTTGTTTACTCTGCCATACTCAATGGTTCATGGTCATTTCCTGATTTTCCAACTTATGCCTTAGCCTAGTTACTTTGGTGATTATATTATTAAAGTTATTGCACTCGCCAAACTTTATGTCTGACCCCCTTTGTTTCTTCCTCTTTTCTTCCTTCCCCCCCCCCCCCCCCCAAGGTGCTCAGGTTGGAACTAGCACCAGTGGAGCTTGATTTTGGACAGCTGTGCTTCTTGCTTTTAGAAGATTGCTTGGATCGCTGAAGTAAAGTTCAGCCTCTCTCTTATTTATGGCTATTTTGTATTGGGGATTATGTCTTTCAATTTATGTACTTTGATTTAGTCAAGATGGATATTATGTACTTGGCTCTGGTTTTGACGATGTAATTAAACATATGTATTTTCCGCTACAATGAAATAAGGTTTTTTATTTTCAAAAACTGTTTATATTTGTCTTGTTGTTAAGTTTCTGTTCTATACTCACTTAAAACGCTCCATAGAAGTTAATGCATTCCCTTTGTGAGTGACATTAATGGACATGGGGTGTTACAGATGGAAATCCAACTTCCAATAAGTTACTTTGCGGTTCTGATTGTAGAGCCTAGTATGGCGACATGATATATGGTACCTATGCCGTTTATGATTGATATTTATGATTGAAATTATTTTGACACTATACACTTGTAGTAATAATAAAACATGAAATTTAGTGTATCAAGCATTCTTTGGCTATTATAAGGTAAAACCCTATCCTCCGGCTTGTGTTGCATTGTGTGATGGGACCTGGGTCTTATAATAGCTTCATTGTTCTTTATTTAGCATTGCGTTGTTGTTTTATGCACTGGTTTTCCTGGGAGGAAACACGTTCCGTGTTATACGGCGTGGTCCCTTGATTTACCTAACTTTAAAATAAAGATTAATAACTGTTTTATTTCTAACATCGGTCACATGACTGACCTAGAGTTTATTGTTTTAACCTAAACTCTGGGTGCCCCTATTTCCACACGGGCAGCTAGTAGTTTTGGTTTTGCAGATTTATATTCACAGGATCCTCGTTTATAGCTGGAACGATACTCGGAAAGCTCTGTATCCACGTATTACTTTCAGTTGTGTTTTGTGTTATTTTCTGCTGCTATGTAATGTATTTTGATCTCTGATATTTCTCAAATGTATAATATTTATTTATACTCTGTTAAATTCCTGTATTCCGATGAATTGTTGTAATAAGCAATGAAATGTTCTTCTATTTGTATTCAGATTTGTCGTGTTCTCAAAACAATCAGGGGTTTCGAACGGTCTTGATCGGTTTAGCGATCGATTCGGATCGAGTGAAATTCCTTATCGTCACATTTGGTATCAGAGCTTTGGTTTACAAAGCTCGGAGAATAAGACACATTAGAACCATACGAAAGAATTCATCACAGATTGGATTTGTAATATCCAATGAGAATGACTCGTTAGAGATGGGATCAGTAGTATCCTAGAAAGAGTGCGAAGAGTGATGCTTTTAAAATAAAATTTAAAACAAGTATTGTTTTGAAAATTTAAACTTTATTCAACGTATTTGAATATTTATTTGTATTGAATTTGGACAATCCAATATATAAAGATTTTGCATATACGTCTGATCCACGGTATTTCGAAGTTTTAATATATTGGGTAGATATAAAATCACACTCTAGTCGCCCGGAGATGATTCTGATGATGAGGCCTCATCATCAGTGTCTGTGTTCGAGTTTTGAAGTTGGGATATCTATATGATTACAATTGATTGGTGTGCGAACCAAAGCTGGATAGGGCTTATTGTTGTGATTTGGCACCAAAAATCTGATTTTTTGGATATGTATTAAAGTTTGTGATTGAAAAGATAATCAACTAATTGATTGCTTGTTGTGTTGTTGGATTATTGGTTGATTAATTAAAATTTAGACCATTTAGCCAAATTATATCAAATAGTGAATTGTAGTGAAAAATTATTCGCATTGCATGCATATACATGTACTTACATCGAACAGGTCATAGCAAGGAGGTTAGAGAAGGGGAATAAAATTGGTTGCCCGACAAATAGGTACATGTTTATTGTATTTCTTAGGTTTTTGATGATTTTATGAGCCGATTGGCTGTTTTTTTTCTTTTTGGGTTGGTGAGGGCCATGGAAGGCTATTTGAAATATCCCGAAGCTCCCGGTGCTGGGGAGGTTATTGCGAAATTTTTCGAAAATTTAGGGTGTTAGCCAAATTTTTAAAAAATTTGGAAAGTTCTTGGAAATTGAAAAGTTGAAGAACTTAAGACGTAATGAAAATAAAGAAAGTTGATTTGATTTGTGAAACAACTTTCGGCTTCGTTCCTTTTCGGGGATGAAAAGTTTTAAGTGGGGAAGATTGTAATAACCCGGAAATATGAGCCAATTTAAAAAATTTATTTTGGCAGTTTTTGCGAATTTTGATTATTTAAAATGATTTTTTTAAATACTAACGACGAGAAATTTATTTTGAATAGAATAGAACGTATAAATATATATACATCATCATTAGAATATAAATATTTATTTTAAATTATAAAAAGAATTGAAAATGGCATGGTAGTTTGAAAATTCGATTTCAAATTTCAACTGAATGTTTAGGATGCAAAACAAACCGGATTTTAGCAAAACGAAGAATGACTGAGAATATCTTTCCAATAAATCTGAAAAATCAAAATTTCATAGCTGGAATAAAAAGTTATGCCCAGTTGAAAATTCAGAATAGTCGCTATGGAATTTTTGCCCTTAAAAATGGAAATTTTGCAAACGACCTCGATTTTCGATGAAACCACTTTTGTTGGATCCGAGATGACGAATTATTGCTAGATTCCAAAATTCATAATTTTTTTGAATCAATATGTGGTGTGGCAAAGTAAAACGTGTTTTGATAGTTTCATTCAATTTCGATCGACCAGAAAATGGCCATTTTTCAAACAGTCTCGGGATTTTACGAAATTTGTTTTATTAGGACCGTATCATCAGTAGAAGCTAGAAATAATTTTTCTGGAATTTGTAGAGTTAATTTGTGGCCGCGGTAAATTGAAATATGTGTTCAAATTCAATATACATTGATTTATATTTTAATTTGAATGGAAACTGATCGTAATAAGCTAATTTGGTTACGAAACGTGTCCCATTGTGTTCCGAAAGTGGGCAATAGCTAGGGGCGACAGTCGTTGGATGTGAATTGGAGTTCAGACAAAAATCCCCCTCTTTGAAATAAAATAATAATAAATAAATAAAAATATATAACACCCCCCTTCCTTTACTTGCTTCTCTCTCCCCGTCGATTTCACATCTGAAAAAAAAAGAAAAAAAACCTAACTAAGCCATCGCCCCCCTAACGGATCTCCACCGCCGCATCGGAGCTCGCTGTCAGCGCGATAGCGCTGCCAACCTGACCTCGTGGCAACACTCCCCTCTTCCGCTTCTCTCTGATCGAACCCCCATAAAAACACTGAATTCGAGATTCCCCCAAGCCCTCGCCTCCTCCTCCTGGGCCCACCTACGACCGCCATAGGGTACCCCGCGCCACCCCACTCACTTGAAGCCGCCTCCGACGTACAGGCCCCCTTCCTTCGCTGAAAAGTCGTAAGCTTTTAATTTAACTTGTTTAACTATTTTCTTTATGTTTAGTTTCAAATAAAAATAAAGAAAAATCAGTTTTATAGATACAAAGATAGGATTTTTATAAATTATAAAAATATGATTATTATTTACTAGAAAGTAGTGATTTTTAATAGTATAAAAACATGATTTTTATATAAGAAGTTGAGGTATAAAAATACGATTTTTGTGAAGAAAAAGAATGTATTTTTACTTATGCATGATAGTAAAAATATGATTTTTATTTATTTAGAAAGATGATATTTTTATATAGAGTAAAGATTTGATTTCTTTTAAAACAAGTAAGGAAAATTTTAGAGCTTTGATTTATAAAAGATAGGATCTTTATTTTAGAAAAGCTAGGATTTTTATTTTAGAAAAGATCGGATTTTTTATATAGAGAAAGGCGAGATATTTAATATGTAAAGGCGAGATTTTTAATATGAAAAGGCGGGATTTTTATATAGAGAAGGGCGGGATTTTTATATGAAGAAAGATTTGATTTTTAATAATATAAAAATTAGATTTTTAGCGCTATAAAAATTTTATTTTTATAAATATAGCTAAGTGATAAAAATATGATTTTTTATCCATGTAGTAGTGAAATAAAAATGTGATGTTTATTTATGAACAACGTGGAAAGAAGGAGTAGGAATGTCGAGTAAATCCAAACCATCGTCCGCTAAAGAATGATGGAGTGCAACCAAAAGGTGAGAACTCCTCACCTTTAATTTATTTCTAGTTTGAAATATATACTAGGATGTAGATGGTGCTTAGCAGCACCCGACACCCGTCGTCCACAAACCATGGATGGCTTGTTTGTTTGATTAATGTGTTGTGAAAATTGATTGTGTGATGTGGATTGAATAAATATTTTATAGTGAAAATTATATTTTTTAACGTGTATATAAAATAAATATTTATAAACAAATCGGACGATTTGTTTATATACACTGATTTGACTAATATTGATTGGGACGATAAATTTTACACATCGCCCAACTGCACAAATAAAATCTTTGTTTGTTGATTTGAAACCCCATATGGGTATTGGGATGAGATTTGACGTACACTAATCCCGATTGTTTAGTTGTATGCCAATCGATGGGTTGACAGACTGTGTAAGCGTTAATTATTTATATTTAATGCTTATCCAATTGTGTGGTGCACTCTGGATGATGGTTGATGATTTATCGTTGCTATTTTATACATGTGTTGTAGGGAATCCATATAATTAACGTTATATGGCAATTGATTGCGCCTCATTCCAATTTGGAAAATAAGGAATATTATAAAAGAAAATTCATGTGCTGAATAGAAAGAAAATTCATGTGTTGAATAGAAAGAAAGTTCATGTGTTGAATAGAAAGAAAATTCATGTGTTGAATGGAATAAAGATTCATGTGTTGAATAGAATAAAAACTCATGTGTTGAATAGAATAAAAATTCATGTGTTGAATAGAATATAAATTCATGTGTTGAATAGAATAAAAATTCATGTGTTTAATAGAATAAAAATTCATGTGTTGAATAAAAATATATATTCATGTATTGAAGAAAATATTCATTTATTGAATAGAATAACAAAGTTATTGAAATATATAAAGCCGTGTTGATTAGATCTGCGCCATTTTGATGCTAGCGATATTTATATCGATTTTATTCATTTTTATAATGAATGTATGAAAGGAAGTGATTTCAAAATATACCGTTTTGAAAATATTATAATTTGTATATCGATGATGTGGAATATTCAATTTTGATTCGAAATTGAATATGAAGTTGAAATCGTTTCGAAAACGAATATAAAACGATTTATAAAATACATTTTAAACGGAAATCAATGAAATATATATTATATATATATATATATACAATGGCCTGAATAGAACGCACCGCGCCGCTGTAGTTTGCGAATTTCGACCATTAACTTCGAATGGACATTACCGGAGATCTGACCGTCGGATTCTCCTAAAACTGGAACCGTTGGGTTCGTATCGAAAAAAGCTTTCTAACAAATATTAGAGATTTGAAATCTAACGGTCGGATTTGGAATTATGTCCCAATCAATTTTGGAAAAGGTCGTTGTAAGTGTAGTTCGATGGACGTTGATGGAAATCGACTGTACGGGCCTTGATAAAATAATTAAAAATAGTAATAATGTGTGTAAAATCATATTAAATGATTCGGAAAGAATTGAGATGAAAAATTCCATATTTGAAAAGATAAAAATAGATTTTTATCGAAATGAACTAGTTTTGAACTAGAATTATAATCCATTTATTTTTGAAATAAATAAATCGGATTTGAAAGGGTTTTAAAAGTAACCAGAATTTCCAATAATTGAATCAGAATGGATTAGAATCGAAGCTGTCTTTGGAATATTTCGATGTTGGATGTAACAACCCGAAAATCTGGGCCAGTTTAAATTTTTTATTTTGGCAATTTTAGCGAATTTTGAATATTTAAAATGGAATATTTTAAATAATATCGACGAGGAATTTATTTTGAATATAATTCGAACGTATATATTATATAGATCGTCGTTAGAATATAAATAATTATATATAATTATAAATAGAATTGAAAATGGCGCGGTAGTTCGATAATTTGATTTCAATCTTCAATTGAATGTACCGGGTGCAAAACAATCCGGATTTTAGTGAAACCAAAAACATTAGGATCTAATTGATAATACCTTTCCAACGAATCCGACAAATCGAGATTTCATAACGGGAATCAAAAGATATGTCCAATTGAAAATTCTGAATAGTCGCTATGGAATTCAGGCCCTTAAAAATGGACATTTTGCAAACGACCTCGGATTTCGACGAAACCACTTTTGTGGGATCCGCAGTGTCAAGTTATTGCTAGATTCCAAATTTCATAAATTTTCGAATCAATATGTGAGCGTGGCAAAGGAAAACGCGTTTGACTAGTTTCAGTTGATTTTAATCGACTGGAAATTGGCCATTTTTCCAACGGCCTCAGAATTCGATGAAACTAGTTTTGTTAGGACCGTATCGTCAATACGAAGCTAGAAAATATTTTTAAGGAATTGTAACGACCCACAAATCCGAGCTATCTGAGTTGACTAAATACAACACACGTCCAACCCAAATAATACGGAAATACGAACCATTAATAGAAAGAAGTTAGAGGATGAGAAATAGAAGGAAAGAAATATTAGAATAGAAGAAAAACGAAGATCACAAACTCACAGCGGAACGAATAAAATATATTATATAACATAACTTTTGAAATGCAAATCAGTAACTTTATATACATACCATCATCAGAGCACAACAGTCATTTCTGGAACAGTTATAAACATCTGTTTCCAGATACAAACAAGGTCCACAGCGGAATATATGATAGCCTATAGCTAACCGGTGAAGCCTCCTGCTTCCAGCTCCTTCAAATGAATCTGTGAAATCCCGACTACTTGACTGCCCATACAAATTTGGGCACCCAAGAGTTTAGGGAAAACAAACAAAATAAACTCTGGGTCAGTCATGGGACTGGTGTGAGTAAACTCCAACCATTTGTTTAACTTAAAAAAAAATCTTTTCAAAAGAAAAGATAATAGTAAGACCAGCCCACACATAAACATGGACGGCTTTTACCTTACTATAACCCAAAACACTTTGATACGAAAATCCAGTGATATTATAATAATGTCTACATCAAGTAAATAACCAAATAGCAGAACGCTTGCATCTCACGCTCCACATACATAGTATAAAATCAAAAACCGCATGGCGCTTATTGGAGATTGGATTTCCAACATGACAAGGTATGGAACCACCTTCCGCTAGTGTATCTCTAGAGAGGAATACACTGGGTTCAACAAGAACATCTTGTAACCCGGCCCACACATGACCGACCACTCATTTCGCTTGAGTGTATCGAATGTATATCATCAACGGTTGGGATCAGCAACCGTCTCCCGACTGGGACAGCATCGAATAGAATAAGAAATTAAATGAACCTCTAGATAGGTGATTATACATCCTAATGGGTGCGACCCACATAGCCATGCTGCCTGCCCGATTTTTGTCCTTTCCCGGTTGTTGAGGCCTGAGGCTACGAATACTTACCATTCATTGATAGCACAATCACTTTGAATGCCACATTGTCAGATCCGTTAATCACTAGTTGAGTTTGCACAAATATTCTGGATGTTATGCTAAGGGATAAATCCGTTGCAACCATATATATTTATACAGACCAACCCATTTGATCATTGGAAATACTCTGTCAGACATTCGTCCATTTACGTTCGTTCTGGGATTGAACGAAACCGAAGGCACTATTTCTATTTAATAGAAAAGCCCTTGCACTTTACTCCGTCTTCAATATATTCAGCATACTTGGTTCGCAACGCTTATGCCGATACGGAGTGGTTCTTCGGATAATAATCCAACCGGTCTCTCCATATTGACAACGATGGTCAAAACTTCGATAGTCTGTGATTTAACTATCGAATAAAAACAAGTGTTCATCCAAACATATCAACAAATCACTGGGCTCTTTAATCAATATTTCATTAATTAAATCTCTTCTCCATTTCCTTATCAATATTTGTTACCCAAATATTTTCAATAACCATATTGGCTCTTTACGCTATTTGGAAAGCATTTCCCAATATCAACTTCTTTTATTTTCTATATATTAGAAAATATCTCTATTTGCAATTGGAAACAATTCCAATCACTTATCTCTATCCCGACTATATTAATTATACTCAGGAAATATTTACTTGTTATATTTCCTAAATTCCATTACTTGGGTTTAAAACGAATGTTGTGTAAAACATCGTTACAACAACCCAAAATATTTTATTCAACTAGCTCTTTTTCAAACACTTCTCTTCGGGACTGGATCTTGCTATTTATCCATTAAAATGAAATCAATCAAGTTGGGGTAAAATTACCTCTCAGACCTTAACTGAAAACATCCTCAACTTCAAAACGGCAAAACCACTAACCTCGAATAAACACACTATACAATCCAATTGTTCATTTTTAAAACATGTATAAAGTTCGCTTTCTATTTCTAATTTATAGATTTCCCTTTTTGTTTACAATATTCGATTTTTATATTCACTTACCTATCGAATTCTATACGTCAATACAATGATTTCTAACTATCAAAATATCTTAAAAATATTCTAACTCCTTAAATTTCCGGAAAATTTCGCCATAACCTCCCCTGTATCGGGAGCATCGGGAAATTTCAAATAGCTTCCCGGTAACTTCTCATCTCAAAAAGAAAAAGAAAAAGCCAAGCGGCTTGCCGATACGGCGCATAAAATCTCATATATGAATTAAACATGTACCTTATTGTCGGGCACATAAATAAAATCTTCATATACTTCATCCCATACCTGTCTCCTGTATGTCTATACCTGTCCAATTGATTTCAACTATTCCCAATTGCTTTAACTCAATTCGTTAATTAACTTGTTAATTAACTCTTTGGTCTATTTCACTTTTATATTTGGACATGACATGTTCCAATATATTTTTAACTTGCTTATCAACTAATTGAATTCAAATTTCAATTAAAGTTCTATATTCGATTTCGAATATATATTTACGAACGCCACATTCACTTTTCAAGGTTCGACTTTAGTTCAAACTCGATTAACTAATTTCTACTTTGACTTAGTTAATCCTAAAATAGGGTTGTTGTTTCAAAAATCTCTTTACTTACTTCACTTGAGCTCGCCTTTATTTTCTAACTCAAGTTTAGGCTTTTAAATGGGAATTTGGATTTTTATTTGCTTAAAAATCCTTATATTTATATATAAAATCCATTATGGTTTATAATGGTTTCTGGCGCTGCACTTTTAAATATTTGATTTTGACATATCTCAGAATCTATTCGACGAAATCCAGATTTTCCTCTTCTATTAGAAAACTATTATATAACGGGTCCTGACGGTTCTTGTTTCAAAGAATTCCGACTTAAATTAACTTCTGTATACTTAATTGAAGTTTGAGTCGCTAACTTTCGAACTGCAGCGATGCGGCGAGTTCGTTTTAATTATATATATATATATATACACACACACTTTTAACTCCGTTTAAAATAACTTCAACCCCGTTTCCATTCAAATTGAATTTCCTATATTCAATTTCCATTTGCATTTCTAATTGAATTTCATATGTTCACACTCCGTTTGAAATTTCTATTTGAATTTCTATCTAAATCCCTTTATTCAAGTTCCACTTGAATTTCTTTATTCAAATTCTCTTTTAATTTCTACTTGAATTCTATTTAGTCCAACTTCCATTTTAGTTCTATTTTCAACTCCAATTGAATTCCTATATTCAAAGACTACTTCAAATCCTATTTTGAAATGTTATTTCAAATTCTATTTATAAGCTCCATTTAAATTTCTAGATTCACTTTCTAGTTGAATTTCTCTTTATTCAAATTCTAATTTGAATTCTCTTTGAATTCAAGTCCCACATTTAAACTCGCTTTGAATTCTAATTCCATATTTAAATTCATTTTTAACACCATTTGAATTCCAATATTCAAATTCATTTTGGATTCTATTTGAATCCTATATTTAAACTCCATTTGAGTTTTATTATTATATTTAAACTCTCTATTTAAATCCCATTTGAATATTTTCTTTATTCAAATCCATTGAATTTCTTTGCATTCAAATTCTATTCAGTTTCTCTTATTCAAATTATTTGAATTTCTATTATTCAAATTCTATATTCGAATTTCCATTATTTAAATACTATTTAAATTTCTTGTATTCAAACTCTATTTGAATTTCCTTTTAAATTACTATATTCAAATGCCATTTGAATTTCCATATTGAATTTTCTATTTTAAAATTCCTTTATTCAAATATTATATTCAAATGCTATACTCACATTTCATTTGAAATATATATATAATTAAAATTCCATTTCAAACCCTTTTCGGAATTTTCTTTAGAATTTCAAATATTCAAACTTCTTTCTAACATTCAAATTTCTATTTGAATTTCTACTCAAAATTTCTATTTCAAGTTCTCTTCTGAGATTTCATTTCAAAATTCCATTTTTGAAATTATATTCCAAAGTTCCATTTTAAAAACTTTGTATTTTAAATTCTACTTGAAATTTCAAATTCTATTTTAGAAAAATAGAATTTCCCTTTTAAATTTCAAATATCCCTTCCGGATAATTTAAATAAATTTACACTTAGCCCAGTGATATTTAAACACCAAACAACCAATTAGTTATTTCAGGTTTTCTAACACATCATATATCACAGTATATATATATGTAATCAAACAACCAAACAGATAATATATTTTTGAGGAATCCAGCTGGATTCCTCCAACCTGTTTGCCCTGCATCCACAGACGTTAGCACATAAATAATACCCATTCTGCTTCGTGGCAGAATATCGCGGTATAGAAGGTCATCCACTAATCATAGCGTGGGGCGTATAGGGTAATCATCCGCTAATGGTACCGCGGGCATCCGCTAATGAGACTACGGGAATCCAACCAATCAACAACCCAATATATATATATATATATATATATAGCCTAAATAACTAATATATAAAACAACCAGAAAACATTCACACAAGCAACAAACAATTATTTTTAACGAAATAAAAATAATTGTAAAGGTGAGTGAGATTTACTCACATTGGTTTCATTTGACGAATATCCAATTAATTCCCGAAATGTTGCTTCTTATGAATCGACTCGAGTAAATCAATTTGTACCTATGATGATTAAGTTTAATTATCGATTAAACATTTATTTATTTAATCTAATAAATTTTTCTATGTAAATTAAATTCGAAACAACGTACCTTACGGCCATGCAACTACTCAACTAATCGACACAGCGAATTACTGAATAGCTCCTACTAATGCAATCAGCTCGAGCAAAACTTTCCCAATACGGCATTTCAACAACCACCTTGCTGTCATCTACTAGAATTTGCACCATTTTTCACCACTGGACCGTTGAAATGCCTCAATTATCCTCTGTCCAGACCAAAATCCCCAAAACAGTTCATCACCATCGCACCCGTACCATCAAAAATGAACAGACCGACCCCTCCAAACATCCACTATCGCACTCCAGTCACCCAAGTCCTCCTCATGACTACATCGTGCCCCCCTAAATCACATTAAAAACGTGACAATCCCAACTCGACTGTTCCAAGATCGAACCTCGCACCTCACTTCCTAAGTCGCGAATTTCGATGTACCTGAGTTGAACGAGAATTGATTCGGTATCTTTCCTTTCTTGCTTCTAGCGTTTTGATTTTGATTCGTATATATTTTTTTTCCTTTAATTTCGCAGATCGATTTGAATCTCGTTTGATAGGGAGAAAGAACGAGAGGTAGAGGATTTGTTGGGTTTGAGAATGAACGAATTGACTAAGGCCAGGCTTATTTATAGATGGGGATGCAGGGACAAGGCGTACACACCATTAAAATCATGTCTCTTTGATACCGTATGAAGGAGACGAAAGTTTTCAGCTCGAGGAAGGGATTGTCTGCGTTGATGTAAAATTTTAGGGTGGCACTGTTTATTCTTAGGTGGGCTGATTTAAGTGATATAGGGTGGCTGTTGATTTAATTTTATTTTAATTAAAAACTAAAATATCTCACAGTCCCTTATTTTAAAATCCTGAACCGCTATTTAGTCGCAACGACCGACGTTTTCAAGCTTATACAATATTTTGAACTTAACGGAATCGGTTTAAAACGGAATAACACTATTAAATTAAATTAAACCGTTTAGAATGTAAATCGATTTCTGAATAAATAAATTCATCGAAAATAAATTATTATCTTTTTAAGTCAATACAGAATTTATATTAGTCGACTGAATTGTTCTGGTTTAGTGTTACACTGGGAATTCAATTGTTACTATTACGATAATTAAATATATTCGATATTAAATCATATATCGATAATTAAATTGACAAATCCAATATAAAATTCATTTATATTATGAATTCAATATTTAAAACCATACTAAATATTTAAAATAAACTGTTCAAAAATCTGGGTCGTTACAGGAATTTTTAGAGTTAGTATGTGACCCCAGTAATTTGAAATGTACGTTTAAAATTCAATATAGTGATTTAAATGTAAATTTAACGGAAACTGATTCAAACGATCAAATCAACCTACGATACATATCCCATTGTGTTCGGAATGGGGGTAAAACGCTATGGACGACAGGCGGTGAGCCTCGTTTAGAGGTCGTATGTGAAAGTCAACTTTTTGAAAATAAATTAATTAAATAAATTAAAAATTTAATCTCTCCCCTCTCCTTTATCTTTCTCTGCCCCCCCCCCCCCCCCGTTCAAAAATCATTTTTCAGAAAAAAAGAAAAAAAAAAGAAAGGAGGGGCGCAGCAGCCGCCGCCGCGCCCAGGGGGCCGCCGCCCTCACCGCGCCCCCACCCAGAAGAGCCGCCGCCTCCCTGTCTTCTTCTTCCTCCGTCTCCTCCTTCTGCATAAAAGCCGCCGCCCCCCTTTTTTCTAAACCCTAAGCCGCCGAGCCCCCCCTCTGCCTCAAGCCCCGCCTGAATCGAGCCCCCTCCTATTCCTCTTCACCCCCACTCGCTGTAAGTTTTTATATATATTATTTAATTTGTTTTATAAAATTCGTTTAGTTTAATTTAAAAAGCATTGTTAAAATCGGTTTTTACCTTTGATGTTGGTGAGGAAAAGATTTTATTGAGTTAAAAATATGTTTTTTATATTTTTAAAGAATTAAAAATATGATTTTTATATTTTTAAAGTATTAAAAATATAATCTTTACTATTTAGAAGATGTAAAAATATGATTTTTGGTTAAGTAGAGAATTGAAAATATAATTTTTACATGATAGGAATATTAAAAATATCATCTTTATATGTGTAGAAAAATAAAAATGTGATTTTTATAGTGATGAAAACAATATTTTTATAAAGGCGAAAACAATATTTTTATAAAGGCGAAAACAATATTTTTATAAAGGCGAAAACAATATTTTCATAAAGGCGAAAACAATATTTTTATAAAGGCGAAAACTTTATTTTTGAAAGGGCGAAATCTTTATATGAAGAATAGCGAGATAAAAATATAATTTTTATCTATATAGTAGCGTTGTGAAAAATTCGATTTTTATATATTGAATAGCATAGTAAAAATTCGATTTTTAAATATATGAAGTGATTATAAAAATATGACTTTTAAATTGAAAATGAATGAATAAAAATGTGATTTTTATTTTAAAGACATCAAAATATAAAAATGTGTAATTTTTATATATGTAGTGACTACGGACAACGAAAGGGAAGAAAGACGAGAAGGATGAAGATTTCTATAAATGAAGAGTCGTGGTATTGGATAGCTTTCGGTGAGAACTCCTCACTCTAAACCTCTTATTCTAGTTATATATATATATATATATACTAGGATGCAGACGGTGTTTAGTAGCACCCGACACCCGTCATCCACAGACCATGGATGGCTTGTTTGTTAAATTGTTTGGTTGTGTAGTTGGTTAGATTATTTGGTTTGAATTGAATTGTTTGGTAAAATGAAATGGATGTGATTGTTGTGTGAATGGCGTGGGCCTTCACTAGACCGGGGATAAGGCTAGGCCTTGTCCCGTTTCTAGTATCGTGCCGTTATGCCGCCGAAATTTTCTAAAATATGTTAGAAAAATAAAAATATCATTTTATTGAATATATGAACTGAATAGAAATTCATGTGTTAAAATAAAATGTTTATCGTTAAAAATATAATTTTTAACGTGAAAGTGGATAAATGAATATTTATAAACAAATCGGCCGATTTGTTTATATACACTGATTTGACTGATATCGATTGGGTCGATAAATTTTACACGTCGCCCAACTGCACAACTAAAATCTGTGTTTGATTGTTTGAAACCCCACACGGGTGTTGGGATGAAATTTGAAGTTCACTCATCCTGATTGATTAAATATGTCGATCGATTGATTGACAGGCTGTTATAAGCGTTGGACATCTATATTTGATGCTTATACAGTGTAGTGCACTTTGGTTGATGGTTGATTATTTTTCAATGCTATTATATACGTGTGATGTATGAAAATCCATATAATTAACGTTATATGGTGATTGATTGGGCCTCATTCCAATCGGGAAATAATGAATATTATAAAAGAAAATTCATGTGTTGAATATAAAAATAGTCATGTGTTGACGATGATTATGGGTTGAAACTATTCATGTGTTGAGTGAAATATTTTAAATAATAAAAATTACATCTTTATCATATTTACGATTAGAATCTACTTTACGGTGGAGTCTAATTAAAATCAAACGATAGATACCATAGTTTTATAAAATATTTTACATAACAAAAATAGTGATGTGTTGACAGTACTCATGTGTTGAGATTAGTCGTATGTTGAAAGAAATATAGATTCATGTGTTGAATAGAATAAATATTCCTTTGTTGGATAGAATAAAGAAGTTTTTGAAAACTATAAAGCCGTGTGGATTAGAGATGCGCTATTTTGACGTGAACGATATTTATATCGATTTTATTCGTTTTATAATGAATATTGAAAAGTGATTTCAAAATTAAATATTTTGAAATGAAATTCAAATTGAATTAGATTAAAATTCGAATTGAATAGGAAGCGAATTTGAATTCGAATAAAATAGAAATGAATTCAAATTGAATTAAATTGAAATTGAAATTTAAAACCAACTGAAATTGAATTGAAATCAATTTGAAACGAATTCGAATTGAATCAAATAGAAGGTAAATTCGAATTGAATTGAATTGAAACGAATTTGAATTTGAATTGAATTGAAATGAACTCGAATTGAATTGAAATCAAATCGATTTGAAATTGAAGATGAAGTTGAAATTGTTCTGAAACGAATGTAGAACAATTTATAAAATTCGTTTTAAAAGGAAATCGACGAAATATAAATAATATATATATATATAATGGCCTGAATAGAACGCGCCGCGCCGCGGCAGTTCATGAATTTCAACCATTTATTTCAAACGGACATTGCGGGAGATCCGACCGTCGGATTCTCCTAAAACTGGAACCGTTGGGTTCGTATCGAAAAGAGCTTTCCAATGAATATTAGAAATTTGAAATCTAACGGTTGGATTTGGAATTATGTCCAAATCAATTTCAGAAAAGGTCGCTGTAAGTGCAGTTCGATGGCCGTTGTTGGAAATCGACTGTACGGGCCTTGATAAAATTATTAAAAATATTGATAATTTGTGTAAAATCATAAGAAATGATTTGGGAAAAATTGGGCTGAAGAATTCCCCGTTTGAAAGGATAAAAATAGTTTTTTATCGAAATAAATTAGTTTTGAACTAGAATTAAAATCAATTTATTTTTGAGATAAATAAATTGAATTTGAAAGTGATTTTAAAAATAATCGATATTCCCAATACGTGAATTGGACGGGAGTTGAATCGAAATTATCTTCGGGATATTTCGATGTTGGATTTCGTGACTATACAGATATTGTTATGGGAATTTGAAAGATATATTTTATATCGTTATTTCCAATACGATATTTGTTGGTATCAGAATTTGATATTGAATATAAGCCGATATATTTTCTATTCAGAGCCTTGTATTTAATATCAAATGTGATTTGGGTTTATCGTGAATCGTGTTTTAGATGACATTGGTTCTTTAACCCAGTTAAAGGCAGGATATTGATTTTTGAAAGGATTAAAACTAAGTGGAGTTTTAATGAATCTTTAATTAGATTGAAATGTGAATTGATTATTTAAATTATCAAATCTGGAAGGTGATCGAGAATGGAGTACCACCAGTTTTGCTCCAATGCGATAGTTAAATCTTTAATTAGATTTGAACGTGAAATTGTAATTAATTTTACCGATAACACCGTGGTGTTAGATATGGAGTATCACCAGTTTCGCTCCATGGGATATATATGTTGGGATTGGGAAATAAAATAAATAATTACTTCGGTGTGGTTCGTTAATCCCGACTAGTTTGAAATGATATCCAAAGGAAGATTAAAGAATAAATTTAGAAGAATTTATCTTGGATAAAATTAATGGGAACCTTTCCCTAAAAATGTGATTTTGTGAATAAAAGAATATTCTAAATTGGAATGAGGCGTTTGTTGTGTTTGTGTAACATTCGTTTATTATATACGTGGGTTATTCAGAAAGGCCGGGTTTATACCCATTCTGAATAACCGATTCGACGAGATGTCGAAGATGAAGACGGTGGTTGAAGACCGGAAGTCTTCACATCGTTTGGGTGATTACTGATGATCTTGATTGGGCTGTACACCCAGGATGAGGGAATCGGTTGGTGATCGTCCAGACGTACCTGGAGATGGATGGATATGCGAGGAAAGTGCCTCCGGTTTCGTTCAGACCCAGAACGAACTTGTAAATGGATTGTGTGTCTGACATTGGATTTTATTCTGTGTTGATTGATCTCTATTAAATATACATCTGTTTGGCGGCGGAGAATTTATTCTCTTGCTTAACGCCCTTCTCTGAGACATACGAGCTCAGAGGTTGTATATCGATGGACATCAGTCGCTTGGAGTGAATTGCCAGTGTGGCATGCGTAAGTGGCAATTGATCAAGGCTTCTGTTGAAAAGCAAAGTCTTGTGGTTGATGATCAAAGCACGGCCTGTGTGGCGTAGCTTTGTGTATAGCGTGAATTCGCGAGCCTCACACCTCGGTATGAGTCAAAAACGGGATAGTGACTGCAGGGAGAGCACGACGTTTCTTTCTAGCTAGGGTGGTGTCAGTGACCTACCAGCCCTGACATTTATATACTTTTCACCTGTGTGGTTGTTGGAATGCGAGGCGCCTCGGATATAGGTCTGTAAGGACCGGGAAACGTGTGTTCAGGAATTGCCAATCCTCAAAAGTAAGAGAGGACCGGCCCTGAAGATCCAAGGATCATAGTGGGGTCCTGAGACATTTGCTAGAGTGTCTCGAATCGGAGAGGAGCTTGCCCCTTGCCTCGGCTCATGACGGAATCCAATTTCCAATACGTGTGTTTCGGTTTTATTTGTAGAGCCTAGTATGGCGACATAGTAGATGGTAGCTATGCCGCCTATGATTGATACTTATGATTGAAATTGTTTTGACACTATACACCTATACTAGTATCAAATAATGTGTTTTAAACGTATCAAGCATGCTTTGGCTGTTATAAGGGAAAACCCTATCCTCCGGCTTGCGTTGCATTGTGTGATGGGACCTGGGTCTTATAACAGCTTCATTTTTCTTTATTTAGCATTGCGCTGTTTGTTCTATGCACTGGTATTCTTGGGAGGAAACCCGTTCCGTGTTATACGGCGTGGTCCCTTGATTTACCAAACTTTAAAACCAATATTAATAACTGTTTTAGTTCTCACACCAGTCACATGACTGACCTGGAGTTTATTGTTTAACCTAAACTCTGGGTGCCCCTATTTTCCGCACAGGCAGCTAGTAGTTTTGGTTTTGCAGATTTATATTCACAGGGTCCTGATATACAGCTGGAACGATGCTCGGAAAGCTCTGTATCCGTGTATCACTTTCAGTTGTATTTTGTATTATTTTCCGCGGCTATGTAATTTATTGTAATCTCTGATATTTATCGAATGTAATTTATTCATTTATACTCTGTATATTCTTGTATCTGATGGAATTGTTGTAATAACAATGAAATGTTCTTCCGTTTGCGTTCTATTTTGTCTTGTCCTCAATTCTATCCGTGCTTTCCTTCACGGGGAAGTTCAGGTCGTGTCAGTTTGGTATCAGAGCTTTGGTTTACAGAGCTCGAGAACAAGACACATTAGAACCATACGAAAGAATTCATCAGATATTGGATTAGTAATATCCAATTAGAATGACTCGTTAGAGATAGGATCAGTAGTATCCTAGAACGAGTGTGAAGAGTATATTTTCAAAAGAAAACAATTTTGTTTTGAAAATTTAAATCGCTTTATACGTATTTGATTATTTATTTATTTTAAATATGGACAATCCAATATATAAAGATTTTGCATATACGCGTCATGAACGTATATTCGAAGTTTTAATATACTAGGTAGATATAGAATCACATTCTAGACATCCGGGGATGATTCTGATGATGGTGCATCATCATCAGTATTCATATTCGAATTTCGAAGGTGTGATTTCTATATATTGCCATTAGACTGGTGTGAGAACCAAAACTTATATAGCTAGAACACATTGTTGTGAATTGGCAGCAAAAACATGATTTTCTATATATATATCAAAATTATGAATTTGAAACTCTAATTCACTAATTGATTGATGTTTGTGTTGTTTGTTTAGTTGTTTGATAATTTTTAACCATTTATGCCTAATTGAATCAAATATTGAACTATATTGAAAATTAGTCGCATTTGCTTGCATATATATATACTTACATTGAACAGGTCATAGCAAGGAGGCTAGAGCAGAAGAATAAAATTTGTTTGCCCGACAAATAGGTACATGTTTATCATAATTTACTGTTTTGTTTGGGTGATGATGATTTTATGAGCCGATTGGCTTTTTCTTTTTCTTTTTGAGATCAGAAGGCCTATATGGCAATTTCGAGATTTTCCCGTGGCTCCCGGTGCAGGGGAGGTTATGGCGAAATTTTTCGAAAATTTAGGGTGTTAGTGAAACACCCCACCTCCGTTAGAGTCACTCTCAAAGGGAATGCCCTAATTTTGGTGGAGGTTTATAAGCATAAGTCACAGATATACAAGACAGATATAAGAACACATATTTGTAAACAGCGGAAAAACAAGAACTTTTATTTCATAAAAGCAAATACGTGTTACAACAACATCCCCATAATTGTCTTACATCCTTTCCAAAAACATAACATAATACTTTCATAATCTGTCTTGATTACATTATTTAAAGAAGCATAAATAAAACATAGATAAACTGCAAAAGCCCCATAGTGGTTGTCCAAAGCCATAGTTCAAAACGAAAAGGTCCAAGTAATACATTTCTCTTCTTCAAGCTGGATGTTAAGACTGGTCAAGCTGCAGTGTTCCCTCCCTGTGGACCTGGGGGGGGAAACGGAAGAAAAGAAGACGAAAGAAAAGTAGAGTCAGACATAAAGCCTGAGTAAGTCTAGTACTATTCTGTCTATGAATAAAGAACTGGGTATGATAAGTATAAACAAGAAGTGGGAAAGCACTATAAACTTGGTTAAGTTGTCTAGGGTCGAATATACTATCGTACCCCATGGTAATCTCTGAACCCATATAAACTAGTTCCCAACTGGCACCCCATAACCAGGGTGATGTGATCCATTCTATGATGATCGGCTCCTACTCGCATAGTTACATGTGTCTTACGGCCCCCGATGTTGTAGTTACCTATGCTAGTCCCACCATGGGGTGTATCAAGTCCCATGGTGGCGGCCCGACACAATCCTAGAATGCACAGGTATGCTACTGGTGTCCAGTGCCTTATTTTTCTACGCCGGAGTGTGTGCACGCCCGCACCCCGTTAGAACCTACACTGCTACACCACCACCGTCGATTTGACCTCTTACAATCAGCCCAGTAATCGTGCCCCACCCTGCCTAGTTTCAGGGTATCATGATACACCTTTTAGGGTTACTGCTGAAAAGGGTCCCCCGTTACTAGGTTTTCTATCTCTAGCCAACATGCTAAGTTGGTTAAGTGTTTTCTAACCTAACCCCCACCAGTCCGTTTAGTTTAGCATGTTCCATTTTGATTAAGTCTTTAGTTCACTTAATCCTAACAATCCTGACTCAGCCTTAATTGTCTTATTAAAGCCTTGACCTCTCACATTAGACAGGTGTTGTTGTGGCTGCCTGTTGCCGGTTGGTTCCGGGCAGTCTTACGCCACAACTCAGTCTAACCTCGGGTCCTTATTGGGCTCCATGTTTAACCTCCCACATTGGATAGGTATTGTTGTGACCACTGGACAGCCGGGCGGTTCCGGGCAGGTTTACATCACAACTCAATCCAACCTCGGGTTAAACACATCGTATGTTCTACATTCACATATTTTGTCTCTCTTCTTTATTTTCTTATATGTAAATATTTGCGGCCCATTATTAAGTTAATGGTGTAAAGGTTACACCAATCATGGGCCCAACCCATACTTGAATTTGGGCCCTTCTACTTTATGTTTTCATTTATTAATTAAGTTAACCCAACGTTATTTCCCCCGTTTTACACGTCCGTTTATTATATATATGTTGGGCTTAGCCCTTTTTTTAAGCCCAACTTAGCCATGCGAAAAGGGGAGGCTTAAAGCGAGATTACATACACAAAGAAAAGGGGGAATGTGAACACATGAACTTGCAATGTGACGTTGGAACTACAAAATAGAAACTGGTGTACTTGCATAGTGGTGACATATACTTTGGTCATAAAGCATAAGTGACATGAATCAAACCATGTAAACTTGTAGTTAAGTTAAGAATACCACTACCGACACATAGGCTTAACTACAACATAAACCTATATTTTATTTAGGCATAATATCAAACATAAGCAATTCATGTTTATAAGATTACTACATGTTTACAAAGGTGTTTACTTTTGTTACTAACACAAAAGTATAGTTCAAACTAATCATGATTTTAAATCTATTCACATGGCATAAATATTTCTAATATGAAATCATGATTTTTACTTTAGTCATGCAACTTGCAAAAAGGGATTTTTGAATCTAACCTAGCTATGTACCACATATGTCATCATATAATTTTTGTTAACAACATGGATTTCAATTATGCAAAATATCAATCATAGCCTAGTCATATTCATAAGTTTGCAAATAGGTTTTCTAGTACAAAAGCATGGCTTAATACATAGATCATGATGCCAAAATTTCAACATAGTTTCATATGAACTATAATAACCCAAATTTGTTCCAATTACGTACAAAATGATTTTTGTACAAAATATACATTATGATGGCATAGTAGCAAAACCCCAAACTTGCATGAATTTCAATTAATCAACTACATACATGTAGCTTCAACATGGATTACATAATTTGCGAATATTCCAAACGTATACTTGCATAAAACTACCGCAAACATGTAGTTTTTCATAATGAATAACATAATTCGAGAATATCCAAACGTATACAATATTCCAAATCGATAAGAATCATAGTAACGCACAAATATGAATTACTTTATCGCCACAAATCAAATATACAAACCAACACAATTATTTGTTCATACCAAAATAATACTCTACTTACAATTGTGTGGCGAATTCTCAAATTTAGGGATTTGAAGATGCGATTCCTTGTTGATTTGATTTGATTGAGTTGCTTTATGCCTTAGAATTTTCCTCCTAATCCTCTCTCCAATTGGTGGCTACTCTTAGTCGTTCCTCAGCAACATGGCGGCTTTGTTCTTATTTTTGAATGAATAGATTAGGGTTGAGTCTAGGGTCATTTTTATAGGGGGTTATGAACCGATTAGGACCATTGATGTTGCTTGGATTGATCGTAGCCATTCATCGTAAGGAGAAACCAATTAGAGCCTGCCACCTAGCCCTAATGACAAAGCAGACTGCAGACAATCGACCAACATAGAATAGGCCAGCCAGGTTGGGCTGGGTTCGACCTGGCTCTGGACCAGGTCGACATGCCTGTCGACAGCCCTGTCGACCTGGCTAGACCAGGTCTACAGCCCAGTCGACCTGGGTGCGTTAGGCGGGTGTTCTTCCGCCCTGGCCCATTGGGCCCCATTTTGGAATTCAAACTTGATTTCCTGAGCTATTTTATTCTGTTTGAATTTTAATCTTAATTTAAAAACTTCCGAAGGCCATATCTTCTTCATACGGACTCCGATTTTCGAAAACTCGGACTCTATTTCGCGTATTTTTCCGAGACGAACGCAATGGCGTATCCCGTTTCCCTTAGTTCTTTGATTTGAAATTAATTATACTTTAAATTTGTGAATTTCACAGTTATAGAATTCGCGGGGTGTTACATTCTCCCCCACTTAAAAGGATTTCGTCCCCGAAATCTTCAAGTTATGAGGAATGTATATCCTAACATCCAATCATCCATCTACTCTCTCATCAAACACGAGCATCCATTGTCCTTAAAAGACTTCTAATGCTTCATGATTATATGCGAAGTGTGTGTGTACATGTACTTATCTAATGCAAAATCAGGCGGTCTACTGATTCAGTTGACCTCCTTAATGCGAATTATGTAAGTGCCATGAATCCATTATGTATGCAAATTTTCCTATTCTTGATTCTACATGAGTGCACAATCATTCAATACAAATGCAGCATCCACATGACAACACATTAAAGTTCAACCACATACGAATGCAAACATATATGCATATGCAATATGAAGTGACTGAGCCGATCTAAAACCTAGATTGTGTGTGTATATGCAACCACGAGCAACCACTAGCAATCACTTGCAACCACTTGCAACCATCATCCATAACATGTTTCAATTACATGTTTCCATCCAAAGGGTTTCTACCTACAAGATAAGGTCGAGGCAATATACCTAAAAAGATAGATAAAAGCGCAACTTAAGAAAAATGAAAGATCAAGGATGTACCCTCGAATAGAAAAGGGTAGGCAGTGCGTATTCTAGCTTCAGTTTCCCAAGTCGCGTCTCCCTCGGCGTCGCTCCATTGAACTTTGACGAGCTTGACTTCGCGGTTGCGTAGCTTCTTCACTTCCGTTCCTAATATGCGTGTTGGAACTTTTCTTATGGTTGCTTTGCGTTCCACTTCGGCCTCTTCGAGGATATTTGGCTCTACCACTTCAGCAGACTCATGTAGACATTTTCGGAGATGTGAAACGTGAAAAACGTTGTGAACTCCGGCCAATTTCTCGGGTAGCTCTAATCTATAGGCCATTTTCCCAATTTTCTCGATGATAGGGAATGGCCCTACGAACCTTGGTGCTAGTTTTCCTGTGGTTCCAAAACGAACAACGTTTCTTAGTGGTGATACCTTGAGAAAAACTCTGTCTCCAGCCTCAAATTCAAGGTCGGTTCTTCTCTTGTCGGCGTAGGACTTTTGTCTGTCTTGGGCCGTCTTCATCCTTCTTCGTATTAAGTCTACTTTCTCTGAAGTCGCTCGGATCATATCTGGTCCAAGTATGAGCTTGTCCGTAGTCTCCCACCAACAAGTGGGCGATCGGCACGGTCTTCCATATAAAGCTTCGAAGGGCGCCATTCCGATGGTTGCTTGATAGCTGTTGTTGTAGGCAAATTCCACCAAAGGAAGGTGGTCTTCCCATGTCCCTCCGAAGTCAAGGACGCATAGCCTTAAGAGGTCTTCCAAAACTTTGTTCACTCTCTCTGTTTGGCCGTCGGTTTGGGGATGATAGGCCGTGCTCAAGCATAAGTGCGTTCCTACTGCTTCTTGCAGACTCCGCCAAAACTCGCTGGTGAAGATGGGGTCTCGGTCACTAACAATGCTAGATGGTATTCCATGGAGTCGAACGATTTCCTTGAGGTAAAGTGATGCTAGGGATGAGGCAGTTCTTTTACTTTTGACAGGTAAAAAGTGGGCGCTTTTAGTAAGCCTATCCACTATTACCCAAATGCTAGTGTTGCCTCTCCTAGAACTAGGCAGCCCATCGATGAAGTCCATTGAGATGCTATCCCACTTCCACTGCGGGACCTCTAGAGGATGTAGCAGTCCGCCAGGCTTTTTCTGTTCCGCCTTAACCTGTTGGCACACCATGCACTTAGAAACGAATTCTGCCACGTCCTTTTTCATGCCGTTCCAGAAGAAAGTCCTTTTTATGTCTTTGTACATTTTATCTCCGCCTGGGTGTATCGTCATCTTGGAGTGATGTGCTTCCTCGAGAACCTTCTTTACTAAATCTTTTGTCTGTGGGACGCATAGTCTTCCGTCTCGCCTTAGCAAACCCTTATCGTCGATGGAGTATCTGTTGAGGTGACTTGAAGTCTCACCCCTAATTAGCCTATCAATTGTTTCCACAAGCTGAGGGTCTTCGCGTTGTGCTGTCCCTACTGAATCCATTAAAGTTGGGCGCACTTCGAGAGATGCTAGCAAGCCTGGTACGAAATCGGAGGAAGGCCTAAAGTCAAAGCTGGCTATAAACTCTAGGCTTTGTCTTTCAACAAACAACGGGCTTAGGATCAATTTCTTTCGGCTCAACGCGTCTGCTACTACGTTGCCTTTGCCCGGAGTGTAGGAGATTTCGAAATCGTACGAGGCAAGAAACTCCATCCATCTTTGTTGCCTCAAGTTAAGATCCTTCTGCGAGAAAAGATATTTCAACGATTTATGGTCAGTGTAAAGTTCGAACTTCTCACCTAGGAGATAGTGTCGCCAAGACTTGAGTGCAAAGACGATGGCGGCTAACTCAAGATCGTGGGTTGGGTAGTTCATTTCGTGTACTTTCAACTGCCTCCCGCCATAAGCTACTACCCTTCCTTCTTGCATTAAGACGGCGCCTAGCCCTGTCCCACATGCATCCGTATAAACAGTGAACATCTTGCTCCCATCTGGCAGCGTCAAAACTGGAGCTGTTGTAAGAGCCCTTTTCAGTCGTTGGAAAGCAAACTCGCAATCCAAATCCTAATTGAACACTAGATTCTTCTTAGTCAATTTCGTGAGCGGAGCTGAGATTTTCGCAAAATCCCTTATAAATTTTCGATAGAAACCTGCTAGTCCTAGAAAGCTTCGGACCTCAGTTGCATTCCTTGGTGTCTTCCAATCCTGCACCGCCACTACCTTAGCAGGGTCCACTGCTAACCCTTGTTTGGATACTATGTGCCCAAGGAACCTCACCTCTTCTCTCCAAAAGTGGCATTTGGAGAATTTGGCTTTTAGTTGATGGACTCGCAAAGTTTCCATGATTGCCCTTAAGTGCTGAGCATGTTCCTCTTCACTCTTTGAGAAGATAAGGATATCATCTACGAAGACCACTACGAATTTGTTGAGGAAATCTCTAAATACCCTACTCATCAGGTCCACGAAGTAAGCAGGTGCATTTGTCAAGCCGAAAGGCATGACAAGCCATTCAAAGAAGCCGTCTGGGGTTCTGAACGCCGTTTTATCGATGCTATCTTCAGCCACCCTTAGTTGATGAAAACCGGTTGCTAAATCGAGTTGGGAGAAAATAGACGCTCCTACAAGCTGGTCAAATAAATCGTCAATTCTAGGGAGAGGGTGCCTATTCTTTTTCGTTAGCTTGTTGAGCTCCCTATAGTCAACACATAGACGGAGTGAACCATCCGCCTTTGTAGCGAACACCACCGGAGCGCCCCATTCTGAAATGCTTCTCCTTATGAACCCCTTTTCTAGAAGCTCTTTAATCTGTTTACTGAGCTCTTTCCTTTCTCGTGGAGCCATGTGTCTAACGGGCAACGCAACGGGCTTTGCATTATCTACAAGATATATGCGGAAGTCTATTTCCCGCTTCGGAGGCAAGCCCTTCACCTCTTCGAAGACATCCGGATATTCCCGGACCACTCTAACTGATTGCAAATTTTCAACAGAGGCATCTAGCGATTCAAGATAACTAAGCATAACCGCATATGAGGGACTACAAGAAATTTCCAAAGTATTACCGAGCTGGGTTAGGAGCCTAACAACCCTTTTCTCACAATCAAGGATGGCCCCATTACTGGATAGCCAATCCATACCCAAAATCAAACCATACCCCGAAAAGCCCAAAACAAAGGCACTACATTGAAATTCTACACTTAGAATAGAAATTTTCAATCCCAAACAGATCATAGACAAATGAGCTGGGCCCCCAATTGGGTTTGAAACAATTAAGGGGTCCTCTACCATACTAGTTTTTAGGTGCAGAGATTCTACTAAAGCAGACGAGATAAAGGAGTGTGATGCGCCAGAATCAAATAAAGTGCGAACGGGGTGGTCACAAAGATAAACTACACTTTCTACAGAAGTATTTATACCTCGCTGTTGCAGAGGTGGCGCTTCCAGCACATGAACCTGTGCCCCCGGGGTGGATCCAGCCCTCTGCCCCTGTCCTCGTTTCTTTTGGCAGTCCTTAGCCCTGTGGCCTGTCTCACCGCAAGAAAAGCACCCACCATTCTCCTTGGCCTTCTTTTTCCGGCAGTCCTTTACTAAGTGCCCCACTTTGCCATAGAAATTGCACTTCCTCTTCTCTTTGTTGCCTTTCCCGCCCTTCTTAAAGTCCGTCTTCTTAGGCTGCAAACCCTCTTTCTTCCCTTGAGAGCTTTCTGCCTTTGTCTCCTTCTTGCCCTTATCCTCTTCATTCAGCAATGCCATTTGCACCAATCTTTCATACGTGGCTCCCATGGGTATATGGGTCATGGCCAAACTGTGTAATGGCTCATTCAACCCTTTGACGAAACGGAGAGCCTTCTTGTGCGGGGTGTTGACTAGGTCAAGCCCAAACCTAGCCAGCTCATCGAACTGATTCACATACTCTCTGACTGTCTTGTCCCCTTGCTTAAGAAATAAGATTTTTTCCAACTGCAAACTTCTTTCCGCATCTGAGAGAAATTTAGTCTCAAACCTTGCCCTAAAGTCCTCCCATGTCTCCACTGGTCTTTCAGCATTAGTGACTTCCCACCAGTAGGAAGCCTCGCCCTTCAATAGCCACACTGCCAATTGTACTTTTTGTCTATCCTCTACCTCAAAGATGATGAATAGGTCCTCAGTTTCTTTCAGCCAATTCCTAGCTGCCACGAAGGATTCAGTTCCATGGAAATCCTTTCCTCCCATAGCTTTAAAATCTTTACATATCTTGGCAAATGTGTTTCCCCATGGAGGAGGTGGAGGAAAAGGTGCCGCTGCAGCTGGATGATTTCCTTCAGCTGGGGGAGGAGGAACGGTGGGACCTGGCTGAGTGGCCCTTGCTTCTAAGAACCGTCTAAACCAACTAGGTATTGGCACCCCTTCCGGCAAGTTAAGCTCTTGGGACATGCTGAAACAAAAAGGATAGATTCAAAACGAAGGATAAGAGATAGTACCTATGGCTTTGGGGGGGGGGACTTTGCCTTTTTAAAATAAAATAGTAGTTTTCTTTTTAAAAATGCTTCTTTAAATTTCTTTTTCTTTTTTTTTGAAAATAAATTTTTAGAACTTTTTATCTTATCTGGTAAACCTATGCTCTGATACCAAGTGAAACACCCCACCTCCGTTAGAGTCACTCTCAAAGGGAATGCCCTAATTTTGGTGGAGGTTTATAAGCATAAGTCACAGATATACAAGACAGATATAAGAACACATATTTGTAAACAGCGGAAAAACAAGAACTTTTATTTCATAAAAGCAAATACGTGTTACAACAACATCCCCATAATTGTCTTACATCCTTTCCAAAAACATAACATAATACTTTCATAATCTGTCTTGATTACATTATTTAAAGAAGCATAAATAAAACATAGATAAACTGCAAAAGCCCCATAGTGGTTGTCCAAAGCCATAGTTCAAAACGAAAAGGTCCAAGTAATACATTTCTCTTCTTCAAGCTGGATGTTAAGACTGGTCAAGCTGCAGTGTTCCCTCCCTGTGGACCTGGTGGGGGGGGAACGGAAGAAAAGAAGACGAAAGAAAAGTAGAGTCAGACATAAAGCCTGAGTAAGTCTAGTACTATTCTGTCTATGAATAAAGAACTGGGTATGATAAGTATAAACAAGAAGTGGGAAAGCACTATAAACATGGTTAAGTTGTCTAGGGTCGAATATACTATCGTACCCCATGGTAATCTCTGAACCCATATAAACTAGTTCCCAACTGGCACCCCATAACCAGGGTGATGTGATCCATTCTATGATGATCGGCTCCTACTCGCATAGTTACATGTGTCTTACGGCCCCCGATGTTGTATTTACCTATGCTAGTCCCACCATGGGGTGTACCAAGTCCCATGGTGGCGGCCCGACACAATCCTAGAATGCACAGGTATGCTACTGGTGTCCAGTGCCTTATTTTTCTGCGCCGGAGTGTGTGCACGCCCGCACCCTGTTAGAACCTACACTGCTACACCACCACCGTCGATTTGACCTCTTACAATCAGCCCAGTAATCGTGCCCCACCCTGCCTAGTTTCAGGGTATCATGATACACCTTTTAGGGTTACTGCTGAAAAGGGTCCCCCGTTACTAGGTTTTCTATCTCTAGCCAACATGCTAAGTTGGTTAAGTGTTTTCTAACCTAACCCCCACCAGTCCGTTTAGTTTAGCATGTTCCATTTTGATTAAGTCTTTAGTTCACTTAATCCTAACAATCCTGACTCAGCCTTAATTGTCTTATTAAAGCCTTGACCTCTCACATTAGACAGGTGTTGTTGTGGCTGCCTGTTGCCGGTTGGTTCCGGGCAGTCTTACGCCACAACTCAGTCTAACCTCGGGTCCTTATTGGGCTCCATGTTTAACCTCCCACATTGGATAGGTATTGTTGTGACCACTGGACAGCCGGGCGGTTCCGGGCAGGTTTACATCACAACTCAATCCAACCTCGGGTTAAACACATCGTATGTTCTACATTCACATATTTTGTCTCTCTTCTTTATTTTCTTATATGTAAATATTTGCGGCCCATTATTAAGTTAATGGTGTAAAGGTTACACCAATCATGGGCCCAACCCATACTTGAATTTGGGCCCTTCTACTTTATGTTTTCATTTATTAATTAAGTTAACCCAACGTTATTTCCCCCGTTTTACACGTCCGTTTATTATATATATGTTGGGCTTAGCCCTTTTTTTAAGCCCAACTTAGCCATGCGAAAAGGGGAGGCTTAAAGCGAGATTACATACACAAAGAAAAGGGGGAATGTGAACGCATGAACTTGCAATGTGACGTTGGAACTACAAAATAGAAACTGGTGTACTTGCATAGTGGTGACATATACTTTGGTCATAAAGCATAAGTGACATGAATCAAACCATGTAAACTTGTAGTTAAGTTAAGAATACCACTACCGACACATAGGCTTAACTACAACATAAACCTATATTTTATTTAGGCATAATATCAAACATAAGCAATTCATGTTTATAAGATTACTACATGTTTACAAAGGTGTTTACTTTTGTTACTAACACAAAAGTATAGTTCAAACTAATCATGATTTTAAATCTATTCACATGGCATAAATATTTCTAATATGAAATCATGATTTTTACTTTAGTCATGCAACTTGCAAAAAGGGATTTTTGAATCTAACCTAGCTATGTACCACATATGTCATCATATAATTTTTGTTAACAATATGGATTTCAATTATGCAAAATATCAATCATAGCCTAGTCATATTCATAAGTTTGCAAATAGGTTTTCTAGTACAAAAGCATGGCTTAATACATAGATCATGATGCCAAAATTTCAACATAGTTTCATATGAACTATAATAACCCAAATTTGTTCCAATTACGTACAAAATGATTTTTATACAAAATATACATTATGATGGCATAGTAGCAAAACCCCAAACTTGCATGAATTTCAATTAATCAACTACATACATGTAGCTTCAACATGGATTACATAATTTGCGAATATTCCAAACGTATACTTGCATAAAACTACCGCAAACATGTAGTTTTTCATAATGAATAACATAATTCGAGAATATCCAAACGTATACAATATTCCAAATCGATAAGAATCATAGTAACGCACAAATATGAATTACTTTATCGCCACAAATCAAATATACAAACCAACACAATTATTTGTTCATACCAAAATAATACTCTACTTACAATTGTGTGGCGAATTCTCAAATTTAGGGATTTGAAGATGCGATTCCTTGTTGATTTGATTTGATTGAGTTGCTTTATGCCTTAGAATTTTCCTCCTAATCCTCTCTCCAATTGGTGGCTACTCTTAGTCGTTCCTCAGCAACATGGCGGCTTTGTTCTTATTTTTGAATGAATAGATTAGGGTTGAGTCTAGGGTCATTTTTATAGGGGTTATGAACCGATTAGGACCATTGATGTTGCTTGGATTGATCGTAGCCATTCATCGTAAGGAGAAACCAATTAGAGCCTGCCACCTAGCCCTAATGACAAAGCAGACTGCAGAAAATCGACCAACATAGAATAGGCCAGCCAGGTTGGGCTGGGTTCGACCTGGCTCTGGACCAGGTCGACATGCCTGTCGACAGCCCTGTCGACAGCCCTGTCGACCTGGCTAGACCAGGTCGACAGCCCAGTCGACCTGGGTGCGTTAGGCGGGTGTTCTTCCGCCCTGGCCCATTGGGCCCCATTTTGGAATTTAAACTTGATTTCCTGAGCTATTTTATTCTGTTTGAATTTTAATCTTAATTTAAAAACTTCCGAAGGCCATATCTTCTTCATACGGACTCCGTTTTTCGAAAACTCGGACTCTATTTCGCGTATTTTTCCGAGACGAACGCAATGGCGTATCCCGTTTCCCTTAGTTCTTTGATTTGAAATTAATTATACTTTAAATTTGTGAATTTCACAGTTATAGAATTCGCGGGGTGTTACATTCTCCCCCACTTAAAAGGATTTCGTCCCCGAAATCTTCAAGTTATGAGGAATGTATATCCTAACATCCAATCATCCATCTACTCACTCATCAAACACGAGCATCCATTTTCCTTAAAAGACTTCTAATGCTTCATGATTATATGCGAAGTGTGTGTGTACATGTACTTATCTAATGCAAAATCAGGCGGTCTACTGATTCAGTTGACCTCCTTAATGCGAATTATGTAAGTGCCATGAATCCATTATGTATGCAAATTTTCCTATTCTTGATTCTACATGAGTGCACAATCATTCAATACAAATGCAGCATCCACATGACAACACATTAAAGTTCAACCACATACGAATGCAAACATATATGCATATGCAATATGAAGTGACTGAGCCGATCTAAAACCTAGATTGTGTGTGTATATGCAACCACGAGCAACCACTAGCAATCACTTGCAACCACTTGCAACCATCATCCATAACATGTTTCAATTACATGTTTCCATCCAAAGGGTTTCTACCTACAAGATAAGGTCGAGGCAATATACCTAAAAAGATAGATAAAAGCGCAACTTAAGAAAAATGAAAGATCAAGGATGTACCCTCGAATAGAAAAGGGTAGGCAGTGCGTATTCTAGCTTCAGTTTCCCAAGTCGCGTCTCCCTCGGCGTCGCTCCATTGAACTTTGACGAGCTTGACTTCGCGGTTGCGTAGCTTCTTCACTTCCGTTCCTAATATGCGTGTTGGAACTTTTCTTATGGTTGCTTCGCGTTCCACTTCGGCCTCTTCGAGGATATTTGGCTCTACCACTTCAGCAGACTCATGTAGACATTTTCGGAGATGTGAAACGTGAAAAACGTTGTGAACTCCGGCCAATTTCTCGGGTAGCTCTAATCTATAGGCCATTTTCCCAATTTTCTCGATGATAGGGAATGGCCCTACGAACCTTGGTGCTAGTTTTCCTGTGGTTCCAAAACGAACAACGTTTCTTAGTGGTGATACCTTGAGAAAAACTCTGTCTCCAACCTCAAATTCAAGGTCGGTTCTTCTCTTGTCGGCGTAGGACTTTTGTCTGTCTTGGGCCGTCTTCATCCTTCTTCGTATTAAGTCTACTTTCTCTGAAGTCTCTCGGATCATATCTGGTCCAAGTATGAGCTTGTCCGTAGTCTCCCACCAACAAGTGGGCGATCGACACGGTCTTCCATATAAAGCTTCGAAGGGCGCCATTCCATATAAAGCTTCGAAAGCCTCAGAATTCGATGAAACTAGTTTTGTTAGGACCGTATCGTCAATACGAAGCTAGAAAATATTTTTAAGGAATTTTTAGAGTTAGTATGTGACCCCAGTAATTTGAAATGTACGTTTAAAATTCAATATAGTGATTTAAATGTAAATTTAACGGAAACTGATTCAAACGATCAAATCAACCTACGATACATATCCCATTGTGTTCGGAATGGGGGTAAAACGCTATGGACGACAGGCGGTGAGCCTCGTTTAGAGGTCGTATGTGAAAGTCAACTTTTTGAAAATAAATTAATTAAATAAATTAAAAATTTAATCTCTCCCCTCTCCTTTATCTTTCTCTGCCCCCCCCCCCGTTCAAAAATCATTTTTCAGAAAAAAAAAAAAAAAAAAAAGGAGGGGCGCAGCAGCCGCCGCCGCGCCCAGGGGGCCGCCGCCCTCACCGCGCCGCCACCCAGAAGAGCCGCCGCCTCCCTGTCTTCTTCTTCCTCCATCTCCCGCCTCCATCTCCTCCTTCTGCATAAAAGCCGCCGCCCCCCTTTTTTCTAAACCCTAAGTCGCCGAGCCCCCCCCCCCCCCCCTCTACCTCAAGCCCCGCCTGAATCGAGCCCCCTCCTATTCCTCTTCAACCCCACTCGCTGTAAGTTTTTATATATATTTTTTAATTTGTTTTATAAAATTCGTTTAGTTTAATTTAAAAAGCATTGTTAAAATCGGTTTTTACCTTTGATGTTGGTGAGGAAAAGATTTTATTCAGTTAAAAATATGATTTTTATATTTTTAAAGAATTAAAAATATGATTTTTATATTTTTAAAGTATTAAAAATATAATCTTTACTATTTAGAAGATGTAAAAATATGATTTTTGGTTAAGTAGAGAATTGAAAATATAATTTTTACATGATAGGAATATTAAAAATATCATCTTTATATGTGTAGAAAAATAAAAATGTGATTTTTATAGTGATGAAAACAATATTTTTATAAAGGCGAAAACAATATTTTTATAAAGGCGAAAACAATATTTTTATAAAGGCGAAAACTTTATTTTTGAAAGGGCGAAATCTTTATATGAAGAATAGCGAGATAAAAATATAATTTTTATCTATATAGTAGCGTTGTGAAAAATTCGATTTTTATATATTGAATAGCATAGTAAAAATTCGATTTTTAAATATATGAAGTGATTATAAAAATATGACTTTTAAATTGAAAATGAATGAATAAAAATGTGATTTTTATTTTAAAGACATCAAAATATAAAAAATGTGTGATTTTTATATATGTAGTGACTACGGACAACGAAAGGGAAGAAAGGCGAGAAGGATGAAGATTTCTATAAATGAAGAGTCATGGTATTGGATAGCTTTCGGTGAGAACTCCTCACTCTAAACCTCTTATTCTAGTTATATATATATATATACTAGGATGCAGACGGTGTTTAGTAGCACCCGACACCCGTCATCCACAGACCATGGATGGCTTGTTTGTTAAATTGTTTGGTTGTGTAGTTGGTTAGATTATTTGGTTTGAATTGAATTGTTTGGTAAAATGAAATGGATGTGATTGTTGTGTGAATGGCGTGGGCCTTCACTAGACCGGGGATAAGGCTAGGCCTTGTCCCGTTTCTAGTATCGTGCCGTTATGCCGCCGAAATTTTCTAAAATATGTTAGAAAAATAAAAATATCATTTTATTGAATAAATGAACTGAATAGAAATTCATGTGTTAAAATAAAATGTTTATCGTTAAAAATATAATTTTTAACGTGAAAGTGGATAAATGAATATTTATAAACAAATCGGCCGATTTGTTTATATACACTGATTTGACTGATATCGATTGGGTCGATAAATTTTACACGTCGCCCAACTGCACAACTAAAATCTGTGTTTGATTGTTTGAAACCCCACACGGGTGTTGGGATGAAATTTGAAGTTCACTCATCCTGATTGATTAAATATGTCGATCGATTGATTGACAGGCTGTTATAAGCGTTGGACATCTATATTTGATGCTTATACAGTGTAGTGCACTTTGGTTGATGGTTGATTATTTTTCAATGCTATTATATACGTGTGATGTATGAAAATCCATATAATTAACGTTATATGGTGATTGATTGGGCCTCATTCCAATCGGGAAAATAATGAATATTATAAAAGAAAATTCATGTGTTGAATATAAAAATAGTCATGTGTTGACGATGATTATGGGTTGAAACTATTCATGTGTTGAGTGAAATATTTTAAATAATAAAAATTACATCTTTATCATATTTACGATTAGAATCTACTTTACGGTGGAGTCTAATTAAAATCAAACGATAGATACCATAGTTTTATAAAATATTTTACATAACAAAAATAGTGATGTGTTGACAGTACTCATGTGTTGAGATTAGTCGTATGTTGAAAGAAATATAGATTCATGTGTTGAATAGAATAAATATTCCTTTGTTGGATAGAATAAAGAAGTTTTTGAAAACTATAAAGCCGTGTGGATTAGAGATGCGCTATTTTGACGTGAACGATATTTATATCGATTTTATTCGTTTTATAATGAATATTGAAAAGTGATTTCAAAATTAAATATTTTGAAATGAAATTCAAATTGAATTAGATTAAAATTCGAATTGAATAGGAAGCGAATTTGAATTCGAATAAAATAGAAATGAATTCAAATTGAATTAAATTGAAATTGAAATTTAAAACGAACTGAAATTGAATTGAAATCAATTTGAAACGAATTCGAATTGAATCAAATAGAAGGTAAATTCGAATTGAATTGAATTGAAACGAATTTGAATTTGAATTGAATTGAAATGAACTCGAATTGAATGGAAATCAAATCGATTTGAAATTGAAGATGAAGTTGAAATTGTTCTGAAACGAATGTAGAACTATTTATAAAATTCGTTTTAAAAGGAAATCGACGAAATATATATAATATATATATATATATTATATATATAATGGCCTGAATAGAACGCGCCGCGCCGCGGCAGTTCATGAATTTCAACCATTTATTTCAAACGGACATTGCGGGAGATCCGACCGTCGGATTCTCCTGAAACCGGAACCGTTGGGTTCGTATCGAAAAGAGCTTTCCAATGAATATTAGAAATTTGAAATCTAACGGTTGGATTTGGAATTATGTCCAAATCAATTTCAGAAAAGGTCGCTGTAAGTGCAGTTCGATGGCCGTTGTTGGAAATCGACTGTACGGGCCTTGATAAAATTATTAAAAATATTGATAATTTGTGTAAAATCATAAGAAATGATTTGGGAAAAATTGGGCTGAAGAATTCCCCGTTTGAAAGGATAAAAATAGATTTTTATCGAAATAAACTAGTTTTGAACTAGAATTAAAATCAATTTATTTTTGAGATAAATAAATTGAATTTGAAAGTGATTTTAAAAATAATCGATATTCCCAATACGTGAATTGGACGGGAGTTGAATCAAAATTATCTTCGGGATATTTCGATGTTGGATTTCGTGACTATACAGATATTTTTATGGGAATTTGAAAGATATATTTTATATCGTTATTTCCAATACGATATTTGTTGGTATCAGAATTTGATATTGAATATAAGCCGATATATTTTCTATTCAGAGCCTTGTATTTAATATCAAATGTGATTTGTGTTTATCGTGAATCGTGTTTTAGATGACATTGGTTCTTTAACCCAGTTAAAGGCAGGATATTGATTTTTGAAAGGATTAAAACTAAGTGGAGTTTTAATGAATCTTTAATTAGATTGAAAAGTGAATTGATTATTTAAATTATCAAATCTGGAAGGTGATCGAGAATGGAGTACCACCAGTTTTGCTCCAATGCGATAGTTAAATCTTTAATTAGATTTGAACGTGAAATGGTAATTAATTTTACCGATAACACCGTGGTGTTAGATATGGAGTATCACCAGTTTCGCTCCATGGGATATATATGTTGGGATTGGGAAATAAAATAAATAATTACTTCGGTGTGGTTCGTTAATCCCGACTAGTTTGAAATGATATCCAAAGGAAGATTAAAGAATAAATTTAGAAGAATTTATCTTGGATAAAATTAATGGGAACCTTTCCCTAAAAATGTGATTTTGTGAATAAAAGAATATTCTAAATTGGAATGAGGCGTTTGTTGTGTTTGTGTAACATTCGTTTATTATATACGTGGGTTATTCAGAAAGGCCGGGTTTATACCCATTCTGAATAACCGATTCGACGAGATGTCGAAGATGAAGACGGTGGTTGAAGACCGGAAGTCTTCACATCGTTTGGGTGATTACTGATGATCTTGATTGGGCTGTACACCCAGGATGAGGGAATCGGTTGGTGATCGTCCAGACGTACCTGGAGATGGATGGATATGCGAGGAAAGTGCCTCCGGTTTCGTTCAGACCCAGAACGAACTTGTAAATGGATTGTGTGTCTGACATTGGATTTTATTCTGTGTTGATTGATCTCTATTAAATATACATCTGTTTGGCGACGGAGAATTTATTCTCTTGCTTAACGCCCTTCTCTGAGACATACGAGCTCAGAGGTTGTATATCGATGGACATCAGTCGCTTGGAGTGAATTGCCAGTGTGGCATGCGTAAGTGGCAATTGATCAAGGCTTCTGTTGAAAAGCAAAGTCTTGTGGTTGATGATCAAAGCACGGCCTGTGTGGCGTAGCTTTGTGTATAGCGTGAATTCGCGAGCCTCACACCTCGGTATGAGTCAAAAACGGGATAGTGACTGCAGGGAGAGCACGACGTTTCTTTCTAGCTAGGGTGGTGTCAGTGACCTACCAGCCCTGACATTTATATACTTTTCACCTGTGTGGTTGTTGGAATGCGAGGCGCCTCGGATATAGGTCTATAAGGACCGGGAAACGTGTGTTCAGGAATTGCCAATCCTCAAAAGTAAGAGAGGACCGGCCCTGAAGATCCAAGGATCATAGTGGGGTCCTGAGACATTTGCTAGAGTGTCTCGAATCGGAGAGGAGCTTGCCCCTTGCCTCGGCTCATGACGGAATCCAATTTCCAATACGTGTGTTTCGGTTTTATTTGTAGAGCCTAGTATGGCGACATAGTAGATGGTAGCTATGCCGCCTATGATTGATACTTATGATTGAAATTGTTTTGACACTATACACCTATACTAGTATCAAATAATGTGTTTTAAACGTATCAAGCATGCTTTGGCTGTTATAAGGGAAAACCCTATCCTCCGGCTTGCGTTGCATTGTGTGATGGGACCTGGGTCTTATAACAGCTTCATTTTTCTTTATTTAGCATTGCGCTGTTGTAATGACCCGCATTGGCAGGGGTATTATGATTTGTTTATTTAAATTATTGAGATGGTGGTTTAGTGAATTTAATGGTCGTGGAATTTAATAATGATGAATATTTAATTAAAATAATACATTTAATTTTGAATTAATCAGAATTGGCTGAAATGACGATATGGTGTGAACCGGATCATCTATGATATTTAATTCAGCTTGGAATAGAATTTGAATAACGAATATATTCAATCGTCGACAGTTGAACGTATAGTTTATAATATAATTATAAACGAGCTCGAATGGCGCTGCAGTTCGTTATTTGGCGATTCGAACTTCAACTGAATGTACATGATTCGTTTTAAGCCGGATTTCTGTGAAACAAGAAACGTGTGGAGCTGGTGGAGTATATCTTTCTAGTGGAAGAGAAAAATCGGGATTTCGTCGTGTAGATTTTGAGCTATGTCCAAATCAAATTTTAAAATAGTCGCTATGGAATCGTTTATCGACCATTACGGTTATTCCAAAATAACTAGATATCGGGGGTGAATTTAAACAAGGTTCTTTTGGGAAATAGCGATAATTTAATTTTTAGAATTTTTCTGTAATTTTTAATTAATTAAATAAGCGACTTTTTATTTGAAGTATTTCGCACCCTGAAATCAACATTTTGAAGTTTCAAAATATAAGACCACCTACCGGTATTATTATATTTCTGGAGTCGGGACACCTCGCTCATCACAATGATGTTTTTATTTCTGTCCGCTGCAGTTCGTACTTGAATGGAGTTTCATAAAGAAGGGTACCATAACATGTTAAAAACAAAACGAATACATGCCAACGTTACTCAATCACGACCACAACTATTTAAGGTGGAAACTCATGCTAACTTTACTCAATCACAGCCACAACTATTTGAGGTGAAATCTAATGCCAACGTTAGGCTACTGTACACAATACTTAAGCGCAAATCATTCCCCTATTATATATATATGCCCAACCGCAGATACTTTTTCCCATTTTTATCTCGCTCCAACAACAAACTCCACGGCTGCCATTTTTTTTTCTCTTCACTCAAACGAATATATACATAATAACATAAATACCCATATGCTGGTTAGATGCTTGTTGCGTGGGTACCTACTGGTTTGAGTTTGTAGAAGTGTTGTGAAGCATGGGAAGCGAGTGCGAAGAGGGTAGTTTGGTGAAGCAAGGTCAGTATTTTTGTGTCGCATGGATTTCTGGGAGGAGAAACGCATTGCAAAGGACGGGTTCAAAGGGAAACTGGAGCTCGACGTGGTTTTCTGATTTTCGAGAATGTCGAGCGGTTGTTTGAAGGCCAGAGTCGCGACTCAGTAGAGGGTTGGGGAGTTTGGTTCATTGGTGTGAGATGGAAGAGCTTTCGAAGAGATGTTTAATGTTGATATTAGTTGGGTTTTTATGAAATGGTTTGTGAGTAAGAGAAGAAGCAAGATCGACCATGGTTTAAAACGTTAGAAGGAGGACTGCGTTTTGTGTTTGGGGAGAGGAAGATGACTGTAATGTGGGTTGGAAGATGGATCTGTTAGTATGGGAGGTGGGTTGTTTTATTTAGGTGGGCCGAGATTTTTTTTAAGCCCAAAATAATAAAAAGAAAAGAAAGGGAAGATAAAGAAAAAAAAGGAAAAAAAATGAAAGGGATGCAAATGTCAAATGGAGAACGTTGGTATAGGGAGAGTTTTGAACGCATGCAGCATGGGATAGAAGGCGGGTCATGCATTTTAAATCAATGATGGACTTCGAACGGTCTGATCCGGTGGGATCGTATGGACAGGAGCAACACAATGAGACTGACTGGAAGTCCATCGGAGACAGTTACAATTTATGGCGAAATAAATTGTCTGACTGAGTCAAATAACGCAAACCGATGTTTTTCGGTTAACGCGCAAATGTGAGTAAACCTCACTAACTCTGAACAGTTTATAATTTCATGTTGTATTTTTAGAACTGTTAGGAATTGTCTGATTTACTGTATGTTGACTGTTTGATTGAACTACTAGTCAGTTAGTTAAATTTTCTATATTGATTCTGTTTAACAGAATATATCATATAGAACTGAAAGTGATGTTATCTATATTGTTTAACATCTGTGATGCAGGGAAAACAGGTTGGAGGAATCCAACTGGATTCCTCAACATTTATTTTACTGTTTTCATATATTGTGATATATGATGTGTTATATAATCTGTTATGGATTATGGGTGTTGGAATGATGTTGATCATTTTTATGATATTTTTAATATCATAAAAGACCCTGGGATGTAAAAAGAAGTATTTCAATGTATATTGAAATAAAGGAATTTTATAAAATCACAGTATTTTATAAAAGGAAATATTTATAAAATGAACACGGTTTTATAAAAGGGATAATTATTTAGAAAATAAATAGAAGTTATAAATATGAAATATTTGTAAAGGATAAATAGAAGTTATAAATATGAAATATTTGTAAAGGATAAATAGAAGTTATAAATATGAAATATTTGTAAAGGATAAATAGAAGTTATAAATATGAAATATTTGTAAAGGATAAATAGAAGTTATAAATATGAAATATTTGTAAAGGATAAATAGAAGTTATAAATAGGAAATATTTGTAACGGTAAATAGAAGTTATAAATAGGAAATATTTGTAACAGTAAATAGACGTTATAAATAGGAAATATTTGTAACGGTAAGTAAACGTTATAAAAAGGAAATAGTTGTAACGGAAAACGTAGTTTATCAAAAGAAGTTAATCGATGTTAGTTAATCGATTAGAGGTTAAAGTAAAAGGAGTTAATCGATGTTAGTTTAATCGAGTAGTAAAAGAAGTTAATCGATGTTAGTTAATCGATTAGAGGTTAAAGTAAAAGGAGTTAATCGATGTTAGTTTAATCGATTAGTGTTAAAGTAAAAGGAGTTAATCGATGTTAGTTTAATCGATTAGTAAAAGGAGTTAATCGATGTTAGTTTAATCGATTAGTGTTAAAGTAAAAGGAGTTAATCGATGTTAGTTTAATCGATTAGTAAAAGGAGTTAATCGATGTTAGTTTAATCGATTAGTGTTAAAGTAAAAGGAGTTAATCGATGTTAGTTTAATCGATTAGTGTTAAAGTTGAAAGGAGATAATCGATGGTAGTTTAATCGATTAGAATAGAAGCAAATGAGTAAATCGAATATAGTTATTCGAATAGAAAGTAAAAGGAGTTATCGAATATAGTTTATTCGTAAAGAGTAAGTGAAATGAGTAAATAAATAGCGTTAGTCAAATAGTGTTAGTCCAATGGATTTAATTGATAGGGGTTAGTCCAATGGAGTAAATTGATAGGGGTTAGTCCAATGGAGTAAATTGATAGGGGTTAGTCCAATGGAGTTAATTGATAGGGGTTAGTCCAATAGAGTTAATTGATAAGAGTCAATTGAATATAGTTTATTCGAAAGGAAGTTAGTAAAAAGAATAAAGTGAACTTTGTCTATTTCAAAGTTAGAAATGTTGTTCAGTTAAGGTCTGAGAGGTAATTCTATCCCAACTTGATTGGCTTCATTTTTAACTAAGGAATAGTTAAGGTTCGGCAGTAAAGGAAATGGTTTGAGTTGGCATCGCGATGGTTTGTTTAAACATCTGTCTAAGTCCAATGAAGAGGCTTTGGAAATGTTTTCCAAATAAGAAACCAGAAATGTTTTCTAATGAAGAAAACAAGAAATGGAAATGTTTTTCCATTGTTAATAACGTATATTTTCCAAATCTAGAAAATAAGAAATATTGAATATAGGGAAACATGAGATAAGTAAATTAATGAACTAAAGAGATGAATGTTGAATGATGTTTGATCGATATAATTTCCATTTGGAAATAATATCGTTGTTTGCACACTTGTTTTTATTCGATAGTTAAATCACAGACTATCGAAGTTTTGACCATTTTAACGTTGTTAATATGGAGAGACCGGTTGGATTATTATCCGAAGAACCACTCTGTATTGGCATAACCGTTGCGAATCATATATGCCAAAGGAAATTGAAGACGGAGTTATGCAAGGTTATCCTGTTTACAGAATAGTGCCTTCGGTTCATCCTGTTCCTGGATGACTTGTATGGACGGATGTTTGACAGAGTAATTCCAGACGATCACGTATATTGATTTCTCCAACCGTACCAAGAGTGGAAGCGGAGGAGGAAACTTCTTTTAGCTAACACATAATGTATTGTTGTCGACGTCAATCGGTGATTTGATGGATTTGACGATGTGGCATTCAAAGTGAATCTGGTATGATGATAAAGCGTAGCTTCTAGCCTCATCATCCGGTAAATGACAGAAATCGGGCAGGCAGCATGGCTAAGTCGGTCGCACCGAAGTAGGGTGTATAATCACCTGATCTAGAGTTTCATTTATTTCTAAAAATCTATTGTTGATGCTGTCCCATTCGGGAAACGGTTGCTGATCCCAACTGTTGGTGATATACATTCGATACACTCAAGCGAAATAAGTGGTCGGTCATGTGTGGCCGGGTTGCAAGATGTTCTTGTTGAACCCAGTGTATTCCTCTCTAGAGGTACACGAGCGAAAGGTGATTCCATACCTTGTCATAGTTGGAAATCCATTACCCAACACGTGCTTGCGGTTTTGATTGTATACTATATATGTAGAACGTGAGATGAAAGCGTTTCTACTAGATGATTATATATATACTGTGGTTGATAGACATTATTATAATATCCAAAGGTTTTTGATATAAAGATATTTTGGATTCTCATAAGGGAAAAACCCGTTCCGTTATGCGGCGTGGTCTTATGAGATATCATTTACCTGTATAACTGTTTTTAAACTGTTTTACTCATACCAGTCCCATGACTGACCCGGAGTTTACTTTGTTGTTTTCCCTAAACTCTTGGGTGCCTAAATTTGTACGGGCAGTCAAGTAGTCGGGATTTTACAGATACATTGAAGAGCTGGAGCAGGAGGCTTCAGGATCATATAGCTATAGTTATTTCCGATGTGTTGTAAGTGTTGTACTTTGATAATGATATGTATATGCAAGTACAGATTTGTATTTCAAAGTTATGTTATGAAATATATTTATTCGTTCCGCTTGAGATTCGTGTTACTCTGATGTTGTCTTCTTCTTCTTCTATTCTAAGTTTCTATCTTATCTTTCCTCACCCTCTAATTTCTTTCACTAACTACCAGGATTTTTCGACGTTTTGGTTATCGACGTCGTGCTTACGTCGATAACCAAAGTCGCTCAAAATCCGGGTCGTTACAGTTGGTATCAGAGCGAGGTTAAGAATTACTTGGCTCTGTGGCGTGACTCGGTAGAGATAGGGTTAGTAATACCCTAGATTGAGATTGAGTGTATATATACGAGTGAACGTATTTGTATTTGATATAAAAATTTGTTTTATATTGTGGAGATTTATTGGTTGAGTTGTTTATGAGTTCTGGTCGATCAGTTTGATCCACTGTATCGGTAGGAGTTACTAAACACTTGAATACGATGAACCATCATGGTATGTTTTGAAAGAGGGTAAACGAAATAGTTTACCCAACGTATATTTTGATATATATTGGATATATTGGTTGTGATTATAATCGAGTAGGATTATAAATTAAATGGTTATGTAAATAACCAATCAGAATTCTAATAAGTGAAATACGTGAAATCAGATGAGTTAAATCTGAAATGTAAACCAGAAATTGAGTTAAAAATCTGGAAAATTGGATAAGTGTTTGTAAACGGATTTGGATTAAAAATAAGGAAAATTTAAGATCCTGGGAGATTTTAAATTGTTTTACAAGCAGTGTGAATTATATTTTTGAAATGAATTTCAAAGTGGAAATGTTTAGAAATGGTTTTATAGTATTGAACTCACTTCGATCGCTGGGAAATAGATTCTGATGATGACAGCTGCATCATCAGTATTCATTTTCTAGTTGTAAGTGACGAATTACTACCAGAGATACTGTTTTGAATTGTTTTGGGAAAGACAAGTTGTGTTGAATTTCAAAATGGGATTTAAAATATAGAATTTGAATTTTGAAATAGATTTGAATATAGAAATTCAAATGGAGTTTGAAAATAGAAATTGAATATAGAAGATTCAAAGGGAATTAAAATGAAATAAAGAGAATTCAAATAGATTTGAATATAGGAATTCAAATGGAGTTTGAAAATAGATTTGAATAATGGAATTCAAGTATAGAATTTGAATAAGAGATTTGAAATGAAATTCAAATATGGAATTTGAATAAGAGAATCGAAATGGAATTTGAATATAGGAAATTCAAATAAAATTGAGAAGGAATTCAATTAGTTGATAAGTAAGTTAAAATATATTTGAACATGTTATACTCAAATAAAAAGGTGAAATGGGCAAACCAGTAATTTGAAAATCACTTAACGAACTAAGTTAAAATGATTGGATTAAGTTGAAATGAATTAGAAATGTATAAATATACATGAGATAGGTATGGATAAGGATAATACAAGAGTTATAAATAGATTGCTCGACAAAAGGTACGTATTTAATTCATATATGAGATTTTATGCGCCGCTTGGCTTTTTCTTTTTCTTTTTGGATTGGTGAGGGCCATGGGAGGCTATTTGAAATATCCTGATGCTCCCAGTACAAAGGAGGTTATGGCGAATTTTTCTGAGAATTTAAGGAGTTAGAATATTTTTAAGAAAATCTGATAACTAGAAATCTATATATCAATATATATAGAAGTCGACAAGGAAACGAACTCAGAAAGAGAATAGTAAAATCAAAAAGGAAGTCTAGAATAAAATCTAGTAAGAATAGAAAGAGAAAGTGTTTATGTGTTTAAAAGTGAATAAGTAGTTGTAGGGTGTTGATTATTCGAGTAAGTAGTCATATCTGTTTTGACGTTATAGATGTTATTCAGTCAAGGTCTGAGAGGTAGTTATACCCCAACTTGATTGATTTCATTATTAACAAATGAACAGTAAGATTTTAGGCTCGAAGATCGATGTTGAATAAGAGTTAGTTGAATATAGTATTTGGGTTGTCGTAACGATGTTTTACACAACATCCGTTTTAACCCAAATAAGTGTAAGCTTGGAAATAAAATAATCAATATTTCCAAAATACAGAAATAAACGAGATCGGAAAAGAGATAAGTAATTGGAATATTTTCCAATTATAAATAGCATATATTTTCTAAAGTTCAGAAAATAAAGGAAGGCGATATTCGGAAATGTTTTCTAAATAACATAAAAGGCCAATATGGTTATTGAAAATATTTGGTTAACAAATATTGATAAAGAAATAGAGAAGTGATTTAACTAATGGAATATTGATTATGGGCTCAGTTGAATTTCAAAAAGGAAATTTGATTTTTGAAAAGAGTAAACTGTTTAAAAACTCCCTGGGAAAGACTGTTTGAATTAAAAACAAATTTAACAGAAATTTGTGAAAGCAGATTTGAATTAAAGTAAATTCAGTTAAGTGGTAACTGAAGTTGAATTGAAATCGAAAAAGATTGGATTTGTGAAATTAGAATCCGAAATGGTATTGGATTGAGGAGTTAAGGAATTGAAAATCAAGAGTTGAACTTGAGTTGGAATGGGATATTTGACTCAAATATAAACGAATGGTTGTGTTGTAAAGCAGATTGGAATTTGATTGGGATGACATTGGTATATGCTGAATTAGCAGCAGATGTAAAGGATATAATGATATGCCGACAAAAGGTACCAGTTTATATTATATATGAGTTTGGTGATTTTGATGAGCCGAATTGGCAAGCCGCTTGGCTGTTTGATTTTCTTTTGGGTTGGAGATGGCCCAGAGAGGCGAGTTGGAGTTGTACCGATTGACCAGTACAAAGGAGGTGCTGGCGAAAATTTTCGAAGAGTTAAGGCGTTAGAAAATTTTCAGGATTTTTGAAAATATCAGTTGATAAGAATTAATTAATAATTTAATTGAAATTAAATTGGTTCAGTTGAAACTGAAGTTAAAGAAGTGAACAAATATGTTCTAACCAGTCCATAGGGTCGTCCTCTACCTTTTAGCAATTTCGAGGACGAAATTATTTTAAGTAGGGAAGATTGTAATGACCCGCATTGGCAGGGGTATTATGATTTGTTTATTTAAATTATTGAGATGGTGGTTTAGTGAATTTAATGGTCGTGGAATTTAATAATGATGAATATTTAATTAAAATAATATATTTAATTTTGAATTAATCAGAATTGGCTGAAATGACGATATGGTGTGAACCGGATCATCTATGATATTTAATTCATCTTGGAATAGAATTTGAATAACGAATATATTCAATCGTCGACAGTTGAACGTATAGTTTATAATATAATTATAAACGAGCTCGAATGGCGCTGCAGTTCGTTATTTGGCGATTCGAACTTCAACTGAATGTACATGATTCGTTTTAAGCCGGATTTCTGTGAAACAAGAAACGTGTGGAGCTGGTGGAGTATATCTTTCTAGTGGAAGAGAAAAATCGGGATTTCGTCGTGTAGATTTTGAGCTATGTCCAAATCAAATTTTAAAATAGTCGCTATGGAATCGTTTATCGACCATTACGGTTATTCCAAAATAACTAGATATAGGGGGTGAATTTAAACAAGGTTCTTTTGGGAAATAGCGATAATTTAATTTTTAGAATTTTTCTGTAATTTTTAATTAATTAAATAAGCGACTTTTTATTTGAAGTATTTCGCACCCTGAAATCAACATTTTGAAGTTTCAAAATATAAGACCACCTACCGGTATTATTATATTTCTGGAGTCGGGACACCTCGCTCATCACAATGATGTTTTTATTTCTATCCACTGCAGTTCGTACTTGAATGGAGTTTCATAAAGAAGGGTACCATAACATGTTAAAAACAAAACGAATACATGCCAACGTTACTCAATCACGACCACAACTATTTAAGGTGGAAACTCATGCTAACTTTACTCAATCACAACCACAACTATTTGAGGTGAAATCTCATGCCAACGTTAGGCTACTGTACACAATACTTAAGCGCAAATCATTCCCCTATTATATATATATGCCCAACCGCAGATACTTTTTCCCATTTTTATCTCGCTCCAACAACAAACTCCACGGCTGCCATTTTTTTTTCTCTTCACTCAAACGAATATATACATAATAACATAAATACCCATATGCCGGTTAGATGCTTGTTGCGTGGGTACCTACTGGTTTGAGTTTGTAGAAGTGTTGTGAAGCATGGGAAGCGAGTGCGAAGAGGGTAGTTTGGTGAAGCAAGGTCAGTATTTTTGTGTCGCATGGATTTCTGGGAGGAGAAACGCATTGCAACGGACGGGTTCAAAGGGAAACTGGAGCTCGACGTGGTTTTCTGATTTTCGAGAATGTCGAGCGGTTGTTTGAAGGCCAGAGTCGCGACTCGGTAGAGGGTTGGGGAGTTTGGTTCATTGGTGTGAGATGGAAGAGCTTTCGAAGAGATGTTTAATGTTGATATTAGTTGGGTTTTTATGAAATGGTTTGTGAGTAAGAGAAGAAGCAAGATCGGCCATGGTTTAAAACGTTAGAAGGAGGACTGCGTTTTGTGTTTGGGGAGAGGAAGATGACTGTAATGTGGGTTGGAAGATGGATCTGTTAGTATGGGAGGTGGGTTGTTTTATTTAGGTGGGCCGAAATTTTTTTTAAGCCCAAAATAATAAAAAGAAAAGAAAGGGAAGATAAAGAAAAAAAAGAAAAAAAATGAAAGGGATGCAAATGTCAAATGGAGAACGTTGGTATAGGGAGAGTTTTGAACGCATGCAGCATGGGATAGAAGGCGGGTCATGCATTTTAAATCGATGATGGACTTCGAACGGTCTGATCCGGTGGGATCGTATGGACGGGAGCAACACAATGAGACTGACTGGAAGTCCATCGGAGACAGTTACAATTTATGGCGAAATAAATTGTCCGACTGAGTCAAATAACGCAAACCGATATTTTTCGGTTAACGCGCAAATGTGAGTAAACCTCACTAACTCTGAACAGTTTATAATTTCATGTTGTATTTTTAGAACTGTTAGGAATTGTCTGATTTACTGTATGTTGACTGTTTGATTGAACTGCTAGTCAGTTAGTTAAATTTTCTATATTGATTCTGTTTAACAGAATATATCATATAGAACTGAAAGTGATGTTATCTATATTGTTTAACATCTGTGATGCAGGGAAAACAGGTTGGAGGAATCCAACTGGATTCCTCAATATTTATTTTACTGTTTTCATATATTGTGATATATGATGTGTTATATAATCTGTTATGGATTATGGGTGTTGGAATGATGTTGATCATTTTTATGATATTTTTAATATCATAAAAGACCCTGGGATGTAAAAAGAAGTATTTCAATGTATATTGAAATAAAGGAATTTTATAAAATCACAGGATTTTATAAAAGGAAATATTTATAAAACGAACACGGTTTTATAAAAGGGATATTTATTTAGAAAATAAATAGAAGTTATAAATATGAAATATTTGTAAAGGATAAATAGAAGTTATAAATATGAAATATTTGTAAAGGATAAATAGAAGTTATAAATATGAAATATTTGTAAAGGATAAATAGAAGTTATAAATATGAAATATTTCTAAAGGATAAATAGAAGTTATAAATAGGAAATATTTGTAACGGTAAATAGAAGTTATAAATAGGAAATATTTGTAACAGTAAATAGACGTTATAAATAGGAAATATTTGTAACGGTAAGTAAACGTTATAAAAAGGAAATAGTTGTAACGGAAAACGTAGTTTATCAAAAGAAGTTAATCGATGTTAGTTAATCGATTAGAGGTTAAAGTAAAAGGAGTTAATCGATGTTAGTTTAATCGATTAGTAAAAGAAGTTAATCGATGTTAGTTAATCGATTAGAGGTTAAAGTAAAAGGAGTTAATCGATGTTAGTTTAATCGATTAGTGTTAAAGTAAAAGGAGTTAATCGATGTTAGTTTAATCGATTAGTAAAAGGAGTTAATCGATGTTAGTTTAATCGATTAGTGTTAAAGTAAAAGGAGTTAATCGATGTTAGTTTAATCGATTAGTGTTAAAGTAAAAGGAGTTAATCGATGTTAGTTTAATCGATTAGTAAAAGGAGTTAATCGATGTTAGTTTAATCGATTAGTGTTAAAGTAAAAGGAGTTAATCGATGTTAGTTTAATCGATTAGTGTTAAAGTTGAAAGGAGATAATCGATGGTAGTTTAATCGATTAGAATAGAAGCAAATGAGTAAATCGAATATAGTTATTTGAATAGAAAGTAAAAGGAGTTATCGAATATAGTTTATTCGTAAAGAGTAAGTGAAATGAGTAAATAAATAGCGTTAGTCAAATAGTGTTAGTCCAATGGAGTTAATTGATAGGGGTTAGTCCAATGGAGTAAATTGATAGGGGTTAGTCCAATGGAGTAAATTGATAGGGGTTAGTCCAATGGAGTTAATTGATAGGGGTTAGTCCAATAGAGTTAATTGAGAAGAGTCAATTGAATATAGTTTATTCGAAAGGAAGTTAGTAAAAAGAATAAAGTGAACTTTGTCTATTTCAAAGTTAGAAATGTTGTTCAGTTAAGGTCTGAGAGGTAATTCTACCCCAACTTGATTGGCTTCATTTTTAACTAAGGAATAGTTAAGGTTCGGCAGTAAAGTAAATGGTTTGAGTTGGCATCGCGATGGTTTGTTTAAACATCTGTCTAAGTCCAATGAAGAGGCTTTGGAAATGTTTTCCAAATAAGAAACCAGAAATGTTTTCTAATGAAGAAAACAAGAAATGGAAATGTTTTTCCATTGTTAATAACGTATATTTTCCAAATCTAGAAAATAAGAAATATTGAATATAGGGAAACATGAGATAAGTAAATTAATGAACTAAAGAGATGAATGATGAATGATGTTTGATCGAAATAATTTCCATTTGGAAATAATATCTTTGTTTGCACACTTGTTTTTATTCGATAGTTAAATCACAGACTATCGAAGTTTTGACCATTTTAACGTTGTTAATATGGAGAGACTGGTTGGATTATTATCCGAAGAACCACGCTGTATTGGTATAACCATTGCGAATCATATATGCCAAAGGAAATTGAAGACGGAGTTATGCAAGGGCTATCCTGTTTACAGAATAGTGCCTTCGGTTCATCCTGTTCCTGGATGACTTGTATGGACGGATGTTTGACAGAGTAATTCCAGACGATCACGTATATTGATTTCTCCAACCGTACCAAGAGTGGAAGCGGAGGAGGAAACTTCTTTTAGCTAACACATAATGTATTGTTGTAGACGTCAATCGGTGATTTGATGGATTTGACGATGTGGCATTCAAAGTGAATCTGGTATGATGATAAAGCGTAGCTTCTAGCCTCATCATCCGGTAAATGGCAGAAATCGGGCAGGCAGCATGGCTAAGTCGGTCGCACCGAAGTAGGGTGTATAATCACCTGATCTAGAGTTTCATTTATTTCTAAAAATCTATTGTTGATGCTGTCCCATTCGGGAAACGGTTGCTGATCCCAACTGTTGGTGATATACATTCAATACACTCAAGCGAAATGAGTGGTCGGTCATGTGTGGCCGGGTTGCAAGATGTTCTTGTTGAACCCAGTGTATTCCTCTCTAGAGGTACACGAGCGAAAGGTGATTCCATACCTTGTCATAGTTGGAAATCCATTACCCAACACGTGCTTGCGGTTTTGATTGTATACTATATATGTAGAACGTGAGATGAAAGCGTTTCTACTAGATGATTATATATATACTGTGGTTGATAGACATTATTATAATATCCAAAGGTTTATGATATAAAGATACTTTGGATTCTCATAAGGGAAAAACCCGTTCCGTTATGCGGCGTGGTCTTATGAGATATCATTTACCTGTATAACTGTTTTTAAACTGTTTTACTCATACCAGTCCCATGACTGACCCGGAGTTTACTTTGTTGTTTTCCCTAAACTCTTGGGTGCCTAAATTTGTACGTGCAGTCAAGTAGTCGGGATTTTACAGATACATTGAAGAGCTGGAGCAGGAGGCTTCAGGATCATATAGCTATAGTTATTTCCGATGTGTTGTAAGTGTTGTACTTTGATAATGATATGTATATGCAAGTACAGATTTGTATTTCAAAGTTATGTTATGAAATATATTTATTCGTTCCGCTGTGAGATTCGTGTTACTCTGATGTTGTCTTCTTCTTCTTCTATTCTAAGTTTCTATCTTATCTTTCCTCACCCTCTAATTTCTTTCACTAACTACCAGGATTTTTCGACGTTTTGGTTATCGACGTCGTGCTTACGTCGATAACCAAAGTCGCTCAAAATCCGGGTCATTACAGCTGTTTGTTCTATGCACTGGTATTCTTGGGAGGAAACCCGTTCCGTGTTATACGGCGTGGTCCCTTGATTTACCAAACTTTAAAACCAATATTAATAACTGTTTTAGTTCTCACACCAGTCACATGACTGACCTGGAGTTTATTGTTTAACCTAAACTCTGGGTGCCCCTATTTTCCGCATGGGCAGCTAGTAGTTTTGGTTTTGCAGATTTATATTCACAGGGTCCTGATATACAGCTGGAACGATGCTCGGAAAGCTCTGTATCCGTGTATCACTTTCAGTTGTATTTTGTATTATTTTCCGCTGCTATGTAATTTATTGTAATCTCTGATATTTATCGAATGTAATTTATTCATTTATACTCTGTATATTCTTGTATCTGATGGAATTGTTGTAATAACAATGAAATGTTCTTCCGTTTGCGTTCTATTTTGTCTTGTCCTCAATTCTATCCGTGCTTTCCTTCACGGGGAAGTTCAGGTCGTGTCATTGGATTTCGTGATTATACAGATATTGTTATGGAAATTTGAAAAATATATTTATATCGTTATTTCCAATACGATATTTGTTGGTCGTAGAATTTGATATTAAATATAAGCCGATATATTTTCTATTCAAAGCCTTGTATTTAATATCAAATGGGATTTGGGTTTGTCGTGAATGGTGTCTTCATTAACACTATTCTTAAACCTAGTGGAGAAAAAGATTAAATCTTTTTATTTAGATTTAATGAATTATACCAATTAAATGGTATTTAATTGGAACTGAATTTGAATTGATTTTTGGGTTTATCGTGAAGGGTGTTTTAAATAACACTTGTTCTTTAACACGATAATTAATGGAACGTGAATTGGATTTATCGTGAACTGTGTTTTAACGACATTCGTTTTTTAACCCGATTTACCGTGAAATGTGATTTGGAATTTATAAATCTTTTGTTAAGATTTAAAGGAGATTTTCCAAAGTAAAGTTTTCCAATTTAATAAAATAAATTGAAATGGAGTGGAATTCGATTTGGTAATAATCAAAGTAATTTCTGTGGAGGAAGACAGCTAATATATCTGGAATTTAAAAGGCTTTGCCGTTATTCCATTTATATTATTAGTCGGATATGGAAGTTTATATTGATTTGTTTTCCATGAAGATTCCATTGTAAATGAAATGCGATTTCGGATTGTCGTGAGCGGTATCTTTAATAATAGTATTCTTAGACCCAACAGGGTTAAGAAAATCAGAAACTAACTAGAGATTAGTTAGGTTGAATGGTTTCTTGGATATTGATCTGATGTTGGTTTCGGACTTCGGGGTTATTACTTAGGGAATTGTTCACTTGCTAATTTACGGTTAAAAGTTGATGGAATAGAATGTGATTTTGGGTTTATCGTGAACCGTGTTTTAAATGACATTGGTTCTTTAACCCAGTTAAAGACAAGATATTATTTCACAAGTTAAACAATCATTAATATTGATTTTTGGGAAGATTAAAACCAAGTGGAGTTTTAATGAAACTTTAATTAGATAGAAATGATCGAGAATGGAGTATCACCAGTTTTGCTCCACGCGATAGTTAAATCTTTAATTAGATTTGAACGTGAAATTGTAAATGAATTTACCAATAACACCGTGGTGTTAGATATGATGTATTATCAGTTTTACTTCATGGGATGAATAGGTTGGGATTGGGAAATTAAAACAAATGATTACTTTTGTAAGGTTCGTTAATCCCGGCTAATTTGGATAAACCATAATTCGGTTTGAATTGATATTGAAAGGAAGATTAAAGAATAAATATGAGGAATTTATCTTTGATAAAATTAATAGGAACCTTTCCCAGATTATAAGAATATTTGAATAAAAGCATATTCTGAATTGGAATGAGGCGTATGCTGTGTTTGCGTAACACTTGATTATTATATACGCGAGTTATTCGGAAAGACCGGGTTTATCCCATTCTGAATAACTGATTCGACAATGTGTCGAGGATGAAGACGGTGGTCGAAGACAGGAGGTCTTCACATCATTTGGGTGATTACTGATGATCTTGATTGGGCTGTACACCCAAGAGGAGGGAATCAGTTGGTGATCGTCCAGACGTACTTAGAGATCGATGGATATGCGAGGTACAAGGTGCCTCCGGTTTCGTTCAGACCCAGAACGAACTTTTAAATGGACTGTGTGTCTAACATTAGATTTTATTCCGTGTGATTGATTTCTATTAAATATATATCTGTTTAGCGGCGGAGAATTTATTCTCTTGCTTAACGCCCTTCTCTGAGACGTACGAGCTCAGGGGCTATATATTGATGGATATCAATCGCATGGAGTGAATTTCCTATGTGGCATGCCTAAGTGGCAAATAATCAAGGCTTTTGTTGAAAAACAAAGTCTTGTGGGTGATGATCAAAGCACAGCTTGTGTGGCACAACTTTGTGTAGCGTTGATTTGCGAGCCTCACACCCAGGTTGTGAACCAGAAACATGAGAGGACATTAGGGAGGACATTCGTTTCTTTCTAGCTAGAAGTGACGTCAGTGGTTTTACACGCCCTGACGAGTTTGACTTGTGTGGTTGTTGGGTTGCGAGGCGCCTCGGATATATCAGTGACTGTGTAGAGCAAATGGAGTCATTGGACTCATTTACGCCCCTAAAGGGTGGGGAAACGCAGTGTTCAGGCATTTTGATCCACATCGGTGGACATGCCCCGACGATGCAAGGTGCAATTGCGGCTGTTCCTGAGACATGGTAGGTTAGATTGTCTCGAATCGGTGAGGACTATCTTTTGCCCCGGTTCACAGATGGAAACCCAACTTCCAATACGTGACTTTGCCGTTTTGATTGTAGAGCCTAGTATGGCGACATGATATATGGTACCCATGCTGTCTATGATTGATATTTATAATTGAAATTGTTTTGACACTATACACTTATAGTAATAATAAAACATGAAATTTAGCGTATCAAGCATTCTTTGGCTATTATAAGGTAAAACCCTATCCTCCGGCTTGTGTTGCATTGTGTGATGGAACCTAGGTCTTATACTAGCTTCATTGTTCTTTATTTAGCATTGCGCTGTTGTTTTATGCACTGGTGTTCTTGGGAGAAAACCCGTTCCGTGTTGTACGGCGTGGTCCCTTGATTTACCTAACTTGAAAATAAAGATTAATAACTGTTTTAGTTCTCACACCTATCACATGACTGACCTGGAGTTTATTGTTTTGACCTAAATTCTAGGTTTAACTATTTCCACACAGGCAACTAGTAGTTTTGGTTTTGCAGATTTATATTCACAGGATCCTGGTTTATAGTTGGAATGATACTCTGAAAGCTCTGTATCCGCGTATTACTTTCAGTTGTGTTTTTATTATTTTCCACTGCTATGTAATGTATTTTAATCTATGATATTTATCGAATGTATAATATTTATTTATACTCTGTTATATTCCAGCATGCTGATGAATTATTGTAATACGCAATGAAATGTTCTTCTGTTTGCATTCAGTTTTGTCTTCTCAAAACAATCAGGGGTTTCGAATGGTCTTGGTCGGTTTAGCAATCGATTCGGATCGAGCGAAATTCCTTATCGTCACATTAATGTAGTCACCTTTTGGTCCAAACATAACAGGTGGTCTTGCGTTTTTGAATTAGTCATGGGTGATTTTGTGGCCATTTTTCCTTCCTTGGGTTAACTTATCACCTTATGAATATTAGGATTCACGTTAGAACTTAGTAGACTAAAAAGTAAAAGAAAATAAAGTTACACTAACAACATATGTTTTGTTTTCTAAAGTTTAGATATTTGTATACATATATGTTTATGAAATATTGGTACCCTATTACATAAAACTTCATTCGTGTAAGAGCCGCCACGGACAAAAATAAAAATATGGTCGTAACGAGCGATGCGCCACGATCCCAAAAATATAATAATATCGGTAGTTTAACTTATATTATTAAACCCTAAAATACTGATATAGGGTGCAAAATACTCCAAATAAAATGTTGTATATTTAATTAATTAAAAATTACAGTAAAATTCTAAAAATTAAATTATAACTACGCCTCAAAAGAATCTTATCCAAATTCAAGAACGATATTTAGATATATTTAATTAACTATTATGGCTTGTAAACGATTCAATAGCGACTTTCTAAAAAAATTATTTGTACATAGTTCACAATATATAAGACGAAATCTCGAATTTTCTCCTCTGTTAGAAAGATACTATTTAATAGATTCACACGTATCTTGTTTCACAGAAATCCAACTTATATTGGATTCTGTATATCCAATTGAAGTTCAAAACGTCAAATTTTGGACTGCCGCACCATTACGAGCTCGTTTAAATTATATTATAAATTATATGTTCAAACTTTGTTTTATTAAATAATTTCTTATAAATTCCTATATATAATTCAAATAGAATATTTAAATATTCAAAATTCAACGGCTAAAAATCCGGGTCGTTACATTGCTTCCCCCTTAAAATAATTTCGTCCTCGAAATTGCTAAGCACTAAAAACGCTATAACTCTAACTCCTCGTCTCCTACTTATCTGAAATCTTATATTCCATATCTCCACAACTCATTTCTAGATAGAATTCTCAATCCTCATATCCATACTCAACAATATATTATTCATTCCAAATGATCTGTCCACCATTTTTGGACAATCCATCATCACCTTCTTATCTTTAATCCATAGGCTTTACCAAGTATCCATCTATACACAAATTGATTTTAAATTAGTTTATCGTTTTGCTTAACCATTCGGGTTTTATATTCTCTTATACCATTGATAATTATCAAAAAGTTTTTTAAAATTTTCTAACTCTTTAAATTTCGAAAAATTTCGCCGGCATCTCCTTTGCACGGCTCAATCGGTACAATCACAACTCGCCTTTCTAATCCTTCTCCAATCCAAAAAAAATAAAAAAATCAAAAAGAGAAGCGACTTGCCACATAGGCACATAAAATCATCAAGCCCAAGTAATATTGTAAACATGTACCTTTTTGTTGGGCATAATTTTATCTCTTGCATTTGCTTCCATACAATATCTTCTCGACATATGTATATATTTCCAATCGGTTCCAAATCAATTCAACGTTTGTTCTTTAACTTTTCTAATCAACTTTCGGATTAGTTCACTTCTATTCCTTAATCCAAACTGAGTTCTATTTCCCAAAATAAAAACTCTTATTCTGCTTAAGTTCAATTCCATCACAATTTAATTCCAAACAATAACATCTAATATATATTCAACTTGTTTGATTTAATTCTGGATTATTTTTAATCCATTCCAATTTTATTTAGCTTAACTTAAGTTAAATTTCAATTCATTTGATACATTTTGACCATTATCAATTTATTCAACTTTTTAAGTTAAACAATTTCAAAAGTCAAATTCCCGGGTTTTATTTCAAATTAGTTTAAAATCATATATATTTATACACATATTTATAATCAACTCAATTCAAAACATTTGAATTTCCAAATCATCACGTCCTTTTCAAAATTTTCATTCCCAAATTACCATGGTAGCAATCCATCACTTAGAAACTCGAAAATGAATACCGATAATGTCGCAACCCATTATTAGAATTATTTTCTCGTCACTGAAGTGATTTCTGTGCTTAATCCCTTTAAAAATCCATTTAAACCATTCTTATTCAAAAATACTTTAAAGTAACGTAGTATTACTTTATAATTTTTAGAAAATATTTTCTAAACACCTGGAATTTAAATTCCAATTCTGTTTTGAACCTAATCTTGGTTTATCTCATTTGTATACCTTATCCGTATACAAATTATATAGTGAAAATTAGGCTCACATCCTTAAAAAGGTTTAAAATTAACGCCACATCCAGCCAAACTTTCTTTGCGTTTCCAGTCCCTAGAATCAGCTGCCGCCCAAAACATTTTGTCCCTCCTGCCTCCTGCTACATACCCCTTCGCCTTTTCAAATTTTTCAAAATAAAAAAAATGCACTCATGCATTTAAAAAAAATAATTCTAAAATCTGGAAATAATCCCAGAAGTGCACGCAAATTGAAAAAAATAAGTTGCATACTTCTGTGCAACTATTGCTGATAGTAGCATGTATGTATGCATATATTTATATAGTGTATTTATGCTGAAAAATCTGGACCAATATACGCATACATGTATGCAACTATTAGCAAATAACTACATAAATTTATGCATACAAAGTTGAACTGAGATTTTCGTATGACGAAAAGTTGCATACATGAATGCAACTATTCTGTATATATGCATGCATGTGTGCAACATATTTAAAATGGACGATAGTTTGCGAATATATGCATGAATGCATGCATTTATTCTGTACAAGAGCATAAACGTGTGCAACAATGTCTGAAAATGGCGAATGCTTGAAAAAACAGGCCAAATTTGAATATATGCATAAAAGGATGTATGTATTGCAGTTTAGCTGCATACATATATGCATTTATACTGCAGTTTGGGCGCAACACTGAAATATTACCATGAATGTGTGCAACTATTTACAAATAGGTGCATCTTTTGATGCAAAAACCTGTTGTTTCGCTGATTTTGTGTTATTTTGAGTTTTGACGTGGTTTTTGATTGTTTTTCCACCTGATTTTTTTGGCGTGATTGTGTTTTATTTAATAATGATTTTTCGTGATTTTTTTTATATTTTTTTATATGTTTTTGAAAAATAGGGACCTAATTTACAATAAGTTTAGGACCGGATGTGAGCCTAATTTTGAAACTTAATAAGGACCTGTGACAAATGGACCCAATTATATAATCATTTCAATATTTCATAATTCCATTTGATTGTAATAACAATCAACACATGTATAATAATGCAGAAATTATTCCTTTTATATCAAAATAAATTTTGGGCAAAATTATTTCATTTACCCATTTTAAAACAATACTGTGTCGAATTGTTCTGCTCGAGAGTTTAGAAATACCTATCGATACAATTGTACATTCTGTATCGATCGGAATTCATAAACCACTCAAAAAACCAGTCAACACAATATAAACCAATTTTTATATCAAATCTACAAATACACACTCTTATATATATACACTCAAATTCATTCTAGGGTATTTCTAACCCTATCTCTATTAAATTACGCCACAGAGCCAAGGTTACTACTCAACCTTCAGCTCTGATACCAAGTGTAATGGTCCGAATTTCCATACACTTTGAGTCGATTAATAACACCACACGTCCAACTCAAATTGCACAGAAATACGAATCATTATTAGAAAGAAGTTAGAGGATGAAAGAAAGAAATATTAGAATAGGAGAAAAAAAATATCACAGACTCATAGCAGAATGAATAACATATATTAAATAACATAACTTTTGAAATACAAATCAGTAACTGTATATACATACCATCATCAGAGCACGATAGTTATTCCTGGAACAATTATAAACACCTGTTTGCATATACAACATAGAACACAGCAGAAAATATGATAGTCTATAGCTAACTAGTGAAGCCTTCTACTTCAAGCTCCTCCAAGTGAATCTGTAAAACCCTGACTACTTGATTGCCCATACAAATTTGGGCATCCAAGAGTTTAGGGAAACAAACAAAATAAACTCTGGGTCAGTCATGGGACTGGTGTGAGTAAACTACAACCATTTGTTTAACTTTCAGAATCTTTTCGAAAGAATGATAATCGTAAGATCGATCCGCACATAAACACGGATGGTTTTTACCTTACGGTAACCAAAAATATTTTGATATCAAATCCAATGAAATTATAATAGCGTTTAAATCAAATAAATAGAAATCTAGAGGAACGCTTGCATCTCATGCTCCATATATAATATTAAATCAAAAACCGCATGGCTCTTATTGGAGATTGGATTTCCAACATGATAAGGTATGGAACCACCTTTCGATAGTGTATCTTTAGAGGCGAATACACTGGGTCAACAAGAAATTCTTGCAACCCGGCCCACACATGACCGACCACTCATTTCGTTTGAGTGTATCGAATGAATATCACCAACGGTCGGGATCAGCAATCGTTTCCCGAAAGGGACAACATCGAAATATATTAAAGAAGGAAACAGAATTTCTCTACATAGGTGATTATACATCCTAATGGGAGCGACCCACATGGCCATGCTCACATGGCCATGCTAACTGCCCGATTTTTGTCAAATTCCCGGTTGTGAGGCTTGAGGTTTGAATTATCTTCCAGAACATCTGGCTACCATTCACTTTGAATGCCACATCGTCATATCCATCGAAATCACTAATCGATTCCCACAAAAATACTCAGATTGTTTGGCTAAAGAAGTTTCCCTTCTTTGCCACCAACTTCGTACGTTTGAAGGAATCAACATACGTGTAGTGACCCGAACTTCCCCGTGAAGGAAAAGCCCGAATTGCCTTGAGAATACGACAAAATAGAACGCAGACAGAAGAACATTCCATTGTATATTACAACAATTCCATCAGATACAAGAATATACAGAGTATGAATAAATATACATTCGACGAATATCAGAGATTACAATAAATTACATTTAAATACATCGCAGCGAAAATAATACAAAACACAACTAGAAGAGATATACGGATACAGAGCTTTCCGGATATCATTCCAGTTGTAAACCAGGTTCCTGTGAATATAAATCTGCAAAACCAAAACTACTAGCTGCCCATGTGGAAAATAGGGGCACCTAGAGTTTAGGTTAAAACAATAAACTCCAGGTCATTCATGTGACTGGTGTGAGAACTAAAATAGTTATTAATCTTTATTTTAAAGTTAAGTAAATCAAGGGGCCACGCCCTATAACACGGAATGGGTTTCCTCCCAAGAATACCAGTGTATAAAACAAACAGCGCAATGCTAAATAAAGGAAAATGAAGCTATTATAAGACCCAGGTCCCATCAAACAATTCAACGCAAGCCGGAGGATAGTGTTTTTACCTTATAATAGCCAAAGCATGCTTGATACGTTAAAAACACATTATTTGATACTATTATAAGTGTATAGTGTCAAAACAATTTCAATCATAAATATCAATCATCGGCATTAATGACCCATACCACTATTTCGCCATACTAGGTTCTACAAATATAACCACAATATCACGTATTGGAAATTGGATTTCCGTCTTGAGTCGAGGCAAGGGGCAAGCTCCTCTCCGATTCGAGACACTCTAGCAAATGCCTCAGGACCCCACTATGATCCTTTGGAACTTCCAAGGCCGGTCCTCTCTTACTTTTGAGGATTAATTATTCCTAAACACAAGTTTGCCTGGTCCTATAGGACATATATCTGAGGCGCCTCACATTCCAACAACCACACAGGTGAAATGTATATATTAATGTAAGCCAGTTTAAGCACTGACACCACCATCAGCTAGAAAGAAACGTCGTGCACTCCTTGGGTCCTTATCCCGTTTTTGACTCATACCGAGGTGTGAGGCTCGCGAATTCACGCTATACACAAAGCTACGCCACACTGGTCATGCTTTGATCATCAACCTCAAGGCTTTGCTTTTCAACAAAAGCCTTGATCATCTGCCACTTAGGCGTGCCACACAGGCAATTCACTCCATGCGACTGATGTCCATCGATATACAACCTCTGAGCTCGTACGTCTCAGAGAAGGGCATTAAACAAGAGAATAAATTCTCCGCCGCCAAACAGATGTTTAATTAATAGAGATCAATCAACACAGAATAAAATCCAATGTCAGACACACAGTTCATTTACAAGTTCGTTCTGGGTCTGAACGAAGCCGGAAGCACTTTTCTCGCATATCCATCAATCTCCAAGTACGTCTGGACGATCACAAACTGATTCCCTCATCTTGGGTGTACAGCCCAATCAAGATAATCAATAATCACCCAAACGATGTGAAAACTTCCGGTCTTCAACCACCGTCTTCATCTTCGATTTATCGTCGAATCGGTTATTCAGAATGGGCATAAACCCGGCCTTTCCAAATAACCCGCGTATATAATAGACACGTGTTAAACAAACACAACATACGCCACAATCCAATTGAGAATATTCTTTTATTCAAATTTTCACATTCCTAGGGAAAGGTTCCCATTAATTTTATCAAAGATAAACTCTTCTAAATTTATTCTTTAATCTTCCTTTGGATATCATTTCAAACCGTATTATGGTTTTACAAACTAGTCGGGATTAACGAACCACACCGAAGTAATTATTTATTTAATTTCCCAATCCCAACCTATTCATCCCCTGAAGCAAAACTGGTAATACTCCATATCTAACACCACGGTGTTATCGGTGAAATTAATTACCATTTCATGTTCAAATCTAATTAAAGATTTAACTATCGCTTAGGAGCAAAACTGGTGATACTCCATTCTCGATCACTTTTCAGATTTGATAATTTAAATTATCAATTCACTTTCAATCTAATTAAAGATTCATTTAAAACCCCACTTAGTTTTAATCTTCTCAAAAAAATCAATATTCTGTCTTTAACTGGGTTAAAGAACCAATGTCACCTAAAACACGATTCACGAAAAACCAAAATCACATTTGATATTAAATACAAGGCTCTAAATAGAAAATATACCGGCTTACATTCAATATCAAATTCTGAAACCAACAAATATCGTATTGGAAATAATGATATAAATATATCTTTCAAATTCCCATAACAATATCTGTATACTCACGGAATTCAACATCTAAATATTCCAAAGACAAATTCGATTCAAATCCACTTCCACTTTATATATATTGGAAATTCTGGTTATTTCAAAACCAATTCAAATTCAATTTATTTATTTAAAAATAGTTGGATTTTTATTTCTAGTTCAAAACTAGTTCATTTCGATAAAAATCTATTTTTATCTTTTCAAATATGGAATTTTTCATCTCAGTTATTCACAAATCATTTCTTATGATTTTACTCTAATTATTGATATTTTGATAATTTTTTCAAGGCCCGTACAGTCGATTTGCATCAACGGCCATCGAACTGCACTTACAGCGATCTTTTCCAAATTTGATTTGGACATAATTCCAAACCTAATCATTAGATTTCAAATTTCTAATACTCATTGGAAAGCCCTTCTCGATACGAACCCAACGGTTCCGGTTTCAGGATAATCCGACGGTCGGATCTCCCGCAACGTCAATTCGAAGTCAATGGTCGAAATTCACGAACTGCCGCGGCGCGGCGCGTTCGATTCAAGCAATTATATATATATAATATATATATATATATATATATATATATATATATTTCATCGATTTCTTTTTGTAACGGCTCAAGGGTTTCCGACCCCGGAAATCGACATAAATACCTTTACTGTAACTCATGCCGACCCTCCAAGCCCCGAAAACACTGGATAGTTATTAGAAAGAAATTAGAGGGTGAGATAAGAAAGAAAGAAATATAAGAATAGAAGAAGAAGAACAACACAAAAGAGTCTCACATCGCAGCGGAACAAAATATAATATGGAAATAACTTTATTGAGAGCTTTTAAAAATACTTACAGTATCAGAGTACATCACACAATGGGACAGTCATAATAACCTGTTCCCATATACAACACACAGCGGAATAGTAGCTATATAATATCATACGTCTAAAAATCTCCAGCTCGTCTCTGGACTTCACAGCATTCGATAACCTGAACCTGTACACTCCGGGCTAACCCGAGCATTTACAAAACACCGGGTCAGTCTGGTGAACCAGAGTGAGATAAACTCGCACAGTAATAAGGGTAAATCATCCAATAATGATTTTAAAGTTCAAAAATCTTTTCAAAAGAAAAGGATAATCGTAAGACCAAATCCACACATAAATACAGACGGTTTTTACCTTACGATAACCCAAAACAGTTTGAAACCAATATCTTGTCTGATATTATAATAATGTCTAAACACAAGTAAATATAAATCTAGTGGAACGCTTGCATCTCACGCTCCACATATAGTATACAATCAAAACCGCGGGCGCTTATTGGAGACTGGATTCCGACATTGACAAGGTATGGGACCACCTGCCGATAGTGTTTCTCTAGAGACGAATACACTGGGTTCAACAAGAACTTCTTGCAACCCGGCCCTCACATGACCGACCACTCATTTCGCTTGAGTGTATCGAATGTATATCACCGACGGTTGGGATCAGCAACCGTCTCCCGACAAGGGACAGCATCGAAACATAGATTAAAGAAGCAAATAGGAATTTCTCTAGATAGGTGATCATACACACTAATGGGAGCGACCCACATAGCCATGCTGCCTGCCCGATTTCTGTCATTTCCCGGTTGATGAGGCTTGAGGCTTATATTAACTTTTGAACACCAGATCATCATTCACTTTGAATGCCACATCGTGAGATCCGTCAGATATCACTAATTGACGTCCACAAAAATACTCTAGCTGGAAGCTAAGAGAACGGCAATTTCCTCGCCAACAACTATAGCACGTTTGAAGAAATCAACGTACGTGACCCTTTGGAAATACTCTGTCAGACATCCGTCCATACAAGTCATCCAGGAACTGGATGAACCGAAGGTACTCTCCTACTGCATCCAATATAGGAATCACCCCACGGATCAGTAGCGAGAAGTCCTTGCAACCCGTAGATTCCAACTACGACAGAATCACAGTTTATCTCTGCTTGCCAGGCAGAGAATATTAGTGGTTCTTCCATTTATGAAAATCCACAGTCTTCATTGCTCCATCTTGATCAACTCCTGAGATCTCTTCATGTATTTGTTGGTCGGAATGGTTTCGAATATAAATTCGATCCCGGTCTTTCCATACCAACAATCGTATTGGACAGATTTGATAGTCGGTGTTTTAACTATCAAAATAAATAGTGTTTCAAACATGACACTCCAATGAGTTCACTGGTTCAGTATTCAGCATCACTTGGCCTTTAACACTGATTTACTTTATTTAAATTAAAACTTCTAACTCTTCTAATATTCAAAAATACGATATTTGGATAACTCTAATTCGATTTAACTCTAATCGATTAACTCTAACTGGTTAACTCTAACTGATTATTCCAATTGACTAACTCGACTTATTTAACTCCTATCGATTAACTAATATTCGACTTAACTCCATTCGCTTGACTCTTGATCACAGCGATCACAATGGTTACGCCTGATTCCCTTAGGAAACATCCAACCGCCGTAGGCTATCAGCAGCCCTGCGAATTACTTTAACAGTCGTACGAAATGGCACACTTCCTGAATAACTATGTTTGACTAACTCTAGCTCGAATAACTATATTCTTATATACTAATGTCCTCAGAACCAATACGTTATAATACTTAGTAAAATAACTTATAACCAATTTACCCTTAATTTTCCATTCGAATAAACTTGTCACACCATCCTTTATTATTTAAATTCGGGGAATCCATTAGTTTAATAAGAAAATTTATAGCACATATGATATAATGTTGTTTAGATTTATAGAACGTATGTTATAACCATAGCGTTATAATTACTATTTAGATTTACAAAACAACAGCGCTATAATCGCTGTTTAGGTTTACAAACATTTACTATAGCAACAACGCTAAAATTGCTATTAGATTCACAAAACATATATTATAACAACAGCGCTAAAATCGCTGTTTAGATTTTCAAAACATATTCACTAACGTCTCTTACGATTATCAACTAATACTATCTTCAGATAATCCCGATGCTGTTCAAGTTGGGGTATTTTAATTACCTCTCAGACCTTGATCAAACAACGTTCTTATCCTCAGATAAATATCAGTTGTAACCCAAACAACAAAATTCCACTCCAGTCTCAAAACCATTTCCATTTAACTCTGATTTGGTTATACAACCCTATAACCAGCTTTCTGAACTAGATTTACTTATCTCTCCTCTCCTTCCAAAACTATTCGACCTTTCACCGCTTTGGAAATCTTATTTCCATTCTTCCCTGTTCACTTGATTTAAATTTTACTTCGATTACTTTGGAAAGAAACTTCTAAATTATTTAGAATATACTTTACTTCGATTACCCACTACTTTAGTAGTTAACCCTTTATTAACTAAAGTAAATAGTAAACCCCTTTAAACCCTTTATCTAAATTTAACAATATTCATCAAACACATAAATTTGATAATCACTTCCAATTCAAAACGGTCGATTAAATTTACTTCAACGCGGTTATTCCACTAACCGATTCCAACTAATTTCCACTTTAATTTAAATAAAAATATAATTAATTTAAATAAAAATATAATTAATTTAAATAGATTCCATTAATTGTTTTCTTTACAAAACAATCAACTAAGTTTAACCACTCGCATACCTCTGCTTGTAAATCTGATTTACATCAGCATTTACTTTACCAAAATAATTTACTAACAAATCAAAGTCTTGAATAAAATACTTATTTCTTTTTAATAACATTTATTTAAAATAATATATTTCAAATCTAACTACAGTTATAAAATAAATTTTATAACTTTAATTCTATCGATCCACCTGACGGTGAAACACTATTCTTAACTCGATTGATTTTATATAGGCCGTACTCTGCTAAACACTTAACCAACACCGCCCACTGGTTTAAACCAAACAGATGTTGAATCCCCAGTCAATAAACAACAACCAAATCATTCACATTTAACTGATGATAAATAACAACCATTTAACCTCAACCAAATAACAGAACAATTCAAACAATTAAACACGTTTATAAATAAACGTGACCAACAGGGTAAGCTACCTCCGTTGGATCCAATCGTTGAAACAACGATTTGGTATTTCACTGAAATTAAACACAGTTTAATTTCATCTGTTAAATCAACAGTTAAATAGATAACTAGCAAAGCAGTCAACCATTGGCAAGCAGAGCACACAAAATAAAAATACCCAATTTATATAAAATATAAAAAGGGTAACTGAGTGAGTTTAACTCACCTTGTTTGATTTATTTCTGAAGCGGTTCATTTAACTAAATTAAACTAGCGTTTAATTTAATTAAAATTCCCACAGCTTCCGGCTCCGTCCCTTCCTGTCCCAGGATATTTCAGCCGCCAATACGAGTCCATCGTATCTTTCACTGTTCCATTCTGATAACACATCAAGGGTTATTTATATTATCATTTATCATATAAAATTAAGTTAAATTATCTCTTAATCGATATGCTTTAAATAATTAATTACATTTACATTAGGATGTTATGACGACCGAGATTTCTGTCCCAAAAAGAATAACCGGACTTCCCTTTTCCTTTTCCATTGCGGCTGATCCCATCTGCATGATCAAACTGATGTAATTAAGTAATTTGTTATTAATCATCAATTGTTAGTCAATCATTTAATTAACATACGAATTACGTTTTAAATAAGGAATAAGGCTGATTGTCCACTTGCCAGAATTAAGCCCGACATACACCCTACGAACCATTCTTTTTTTTTTTTGAAAACTTCTGTTCCCAAAGCCTTCCATCCACTTTTGTCAAGCCTCTCACGTACACCTCCTCACAAAAACAAATCCCGCCGCAGCTCCCTTGGACCTCTTTCGTTTGTGATACCAACACGCACAATCCTCACCACAAAACTGAACTCAATCATCACGTAAGAAAACACTGGCCTCCCTTCTAATCAACTTCCAATACCGATTCAATTAAGCTCATCGTCCAGGTCCCTTACGAAATAGTTTGCTCTCGTTTTAACCTCCTCCCACCACACACATATCAAATTTCGGTCCCATCATAACTCAGAACACCCCCCAGTACCACGTTTTCTTCACTTGCATCTCTCCTTTGTACAGACCCATTTTTCATCTCAACTCATACTTCTTTCTCGCCCAACACTAGTAAACCGTCCAAGCCCCAACTACTCCATCCATCCACTTTCACATTCCCATGATAATCAAACAGACCCGCTTCTTTCTGTATACCTTCCTCGTTTTTTTTTAAGTTGTAACAGTTTCATTCGAATGGAGAGGCACGGCTAAAATGGAGAACAGAAAATGTATATTTATAGTGAAAGCTTTTCGTGGCCACCACGCTGTATATAAATATTTATATATTATGGTTAGGTCGGCCCTATTATAGCCTAGCACGTGAAAGTGGTAATCTCAAAATAACTTTGCCGGCACGGTTTGAATAAAGCTGAAAAGAATTTACACGAAGGACGCGTAGGCTGGCTGTTTGAAAAGATGGAATAGCTGTAGAAAAGTAGCATGGTGCAGTGTGTTTTCTTACACAACAGGATAGCCACGATCCCTCCTTTCCAATTCAGAGATAAAGGAGACGCTCGCATGTGAATAACTGTGGAAGCATACGCTTGCATCTGACTATCTGTGTATACTATCTGTATAGGTGAGGAAAAATAAAAAAAAATTATTTTACGAAACTTTACGGTGAAGTAACACGTAAAACTAACCCCAATTGATTTCTGTTTACTGATAAAAATGCTAATCTTAGTGTAAAAAAGTATTCCTGACCCAATGGGACAAATTTCATCGAAATCCGAGGTCGTATGAAAAAAATTCCTTTATAAAACCAGAAATGAACACGCGTTTAATTTTTTTACGATCACCAGATAAATCAAATCAGCTTGAAACCTTGATTTCCTAAAATAATTTTTCAATACGAACCCAACGGCACCAATTTCGTCGCATTCTGAGACTGTTCCCCCGGTAGGCTATTTTTACCGCGTACCGCAATACCCTTTTTAACGCCAAATTTCTCGATCTCTAAAAATAGCAAACTATATACCTATCCTGACTCTAATCGACGATACGAACTCAACGGGACTGGTTTCGTGGCCTAATTTGATCGTCTGCTCAAGTTATACCCACATATCTCTTTATTTATTTAAATACGCGTTATAGAAAATGAACGGGCGTTTATGGCTACCATGGCCACATACGACACCGGCTTTCCATGCAATTTGATTTCTGATAATAATTTGGCGATACGGTTCCAATGAAACTGATTTCGTCGAAATCTGAGTCCGTTTGCAAAACGGCCATTTTAAAGGTCGATATTTTAAATAACGATTTCCACAGCGTTTTTTCCAAATTTTGATTTAGCCCCAACTTACAATTTACAATACGAAATCTGGATTTTTCTCTTTCATATGAAAATTATCGTCAATACGCTCCCAACGTTTCTTGTTTCACAGATATCCGACTTATATCGGACTCTGTATGTCCAGTTGAAGTTCAAACTCGAATTTTCGAACTACAGCGCTATTTTCAAGCTCTATTTATAATTATATAAATATATAACGTCGAACTTTGTTTAAATAGCGAATTAGATATTAATTCCATCGATATTCCAAATATAATATTTAAATTAAATAAATTAAATTACATATTTGAGTGCCAAAAACACGGGTCGTTACATTCTTCCCCCCTTAAAATAATTTCGTCCTCGAAATTGCTAAGGTAAGAAAGGACGTTATAAACTCATTAATTTCAAATCTAATTTTTATATTAAATTAGAAACCAATTCAATACTGTAAATAAATATTTTCAAAAATATCGAAAATTTTCTAACACTTTAAATTTTCGAAAAATTTCGCCAGCACCTCCTCTGTACGGCTCAATCGGTACAACCACAACTCGCCTCTCTGGGCCTTCTCTAATCCAAAAGAAAATGAAACAGCCAAGAGGCTTGCCAAATAGGCTCATAAATCACCAAACCCATATAAAAATAAATGTGTACCTTTTTGTCGGGCATATCATTATATCCTTTCCATCTGCTACAAATACATTTCCAATCAAAATTCCAATCTTATCCTCACAACCAAATCCTTCACACGTCCAAGCCAAACCTCATTCTTAACACAATTTCCATCCATTATCCATTTCGACTCTTAACTTACCAGTCCAACACCATTTCAGATTTCTATCTCACCATTCAGAATCTGATTCTACTTGATATATTATCTCCCGATTCAATTTCCAGTTAATTAGTTCCAATTCAAATTTGCTTTCACAAACTTCTTTTTAATTTTGCCTTTGTTCAAACAATTTTCCTGGGAGTTTTTAAATAGTTCAGCTTTTTCGAAAATCCAATATCCTTTTCAGGATTCAAAACAACTTGTTTTTCTCAAAGAAATTCAGAACAAAATCTTTGGTAGTATCACTTAGAACTCGGAAATGAACACTGATGATGTGGCCAGAATCATCAGAGTTATTTCCCAGCTATCAAAGTGAGTTCAATACTATATAACTTTTCAAAATCATATTTAAACACTTCCTTTTGAAATTATTTCAAAATATCATCTCAATGCTTGTAAAACAATTTAAAATCTCCCAGGATTTCAAAATTCTCATATATACAATCCAAGTTCATTTGCAATCACCTTTCCCACTTTTGGGAATTTTAATTCCAATTTTGATTTTTATTTCAGATCTAATTAATCTTCTTCTATATTATACGAATTCCAATTGGTTATTTATATAACCATTTCAATTATAATCAACCAACACATCCAATATGCAATAATAATCCCAAGATATAAATATTTTTTTTATATTGAAATATACTTTTGGGTAAATTATTTCATTTACCCTCTTTCCAAACATACTGCGTCGGTTTATCGTACTTGAGTGTTTAGAAACCCATATCGACACAGTGGATCAAACTGATCGACCAGAACTCATAAACAACTCAACCAATAAATCTCCACAATATAAAATTATTTTTATAAAATCTACAAATACGTTCACTCGTATATATACACTCAACTCAATCTAGGGTATTACTAACCCCATCTCTACTGAGTCACGCCACAGAGCCAAGGTAATCACTTAACCTTCAGCTCTGATACCACTGTAACAGCCCAAGGGTTTCCGGCCCCGGAAATCGACATAAATACCTTTACTGTAACTCATGCCGACCCTCCAAGCACCGAAAACACTGGATAGTTATTAGAAAGAAATTAGAGGGTGAGATAAGAAAGAAAGAAATATAAGAATAGAAGATGAAGAACAACACAACAGAGTCTCACATCGCAGCGGAACAAAATATAATATGGAAATAACTTTATTGAGAGCTTTTAAAAATACTTACAGTATCAGAGTACATCACACAATGGGACAGTCATAATAACCTGTTCCCATATACAACACACAGCGGAATAGTAGCTATATAATATCATACGTCTGAACATCTCCAGCTCGTCTCTGGACTTCACAGCATTCGATAACCTGAACCTGTAAACTCCGAGCTAACCCGAGCATTTACAAAACACCGGGTCAGTTTGGTGAACCAGAGTGAGATAAACTCGCACAGTAATAAGGGTAAATCATCCAATCATGATTTTAAAGTTCAAAAATCTTTTCAAAAGAAAAGGATAATTGTAAGACCAAATCCACACGTAAATACGGACGGTTTTTACCTTACGATAACCCAAAACAGTTTGAAACCAATATCTTGTATGATATTATAATAATGTCTAAACACAAGTAAATAAAAATCTAGTGGAACGCTTGCATCTCACGCTCCACATATAGTATACAATCAAAACCGCGGGCGCTTATTGGAGATTGGATTCCGACCTTGACAAGGTATGGGACCACCTGCCGATAGTGTATCTCTAGAGACGAATACACTGGGTTCAACAAGAACTTCTTGCAACCCGACCCTCACATGACCGACCACTCATTTCGCTTGAGTGTATCGAATGTATATCACCGACTGTTGGGATCAGTAACGGTCTCCCGACAAGGGACAACATCGAAACATAGACTAAAGAAGCAAATAGGAATTTCTCTAGATAGGTGATCATACACCCTTATGGGAGCGACCCACATAGCCATGCTGCCTGCCCGATTTCTGTCATTTCCCGGTTGATGAGGCTTGAGGCTTATATTAACTTTTGAACACCAGATCATCATTCACTTTGAATGCCACATCGTCAGATCCGTCAGATATCACTAATTGACGTCCACAAAAATACTCTAGCTGGAAGCTAAGAGAACGGCAATTTCCTCGCCAACAACTATAGCACGTTTGAAGAAATCAACGTACGTGACCCTTTGGAAATACTCTGTCAGACATCCGTCCATACAAGTCATCCAGGAACTGGATGAACCGAAGGTACTCTCCTACTGCATCCAATATAGGAATCACCCCACAGATCAGTAGCGAGAAGTCCTTGCAACCCGTAGATTCCAACTAAGACAGAATCACAGTTTATCTCTGCTTGTCAGGCAGAGAATATTAGTGGTTCTTCCGTTTATGAAAATCCACAGTCTTCAATGCTCCATCTCGATCAACTCCTGAGATCTCTTCACGTATTTGTTGGTCGGAATGGTTTTCGAATATAAATTCGATCCCGGTCTTTCCATACCAACAATCGTATTGGACAGATTTGATAGTCGGTGTTTTAACTATCAAAATAAATAGTGTTTCAAACATGACACTCCAATGAGTTCACTGGTTCAGTATTCAGCATCACTTGGCCTTTAACACTGATTTACTTTATTTAAATTAAAACTTCTAACTCTTTTAATATTCAAAAATACGATATTTGGATAACTCTAATTCGATTTAACTCTAATCGATTAACTCTGACTGGTTAACTCTAACTGATTATTCCAATTGACTAACTCGACTTATTTAACTCCTATCGATTAACTAATATTCGACTTAACTCCATTCGCTTGACTCTTGATCACAGCGATCACAATGGTTACGCCTGATTCCCTCAGGAAACATCCGACCGCCGTAGGCTATCAGCAGCCCTGCGAATTACGTTAACAGTCGTACGAAATGGCACACTTCCTGAATAACTATGTTTGACTAACTCTAGCTCGAATAACTATATTCTTATATACTAATGTCCTCAGAACCAATACGTTATAATACTTAGTAAAATAACTTATAACCAATTTACCCTTAATTTTCCTTTCGAATAAACTTGTCACACCATCCTTTATTATTTAAATTCGGGGAATCCATTAGTTTAATAAGAAAATTTATAGCACATATGATATAACGTTGTTTAGATTTATAGCACGTATGTTATAACCATAGCGTTATAATTACTATTTAGATTTACAAAACAACGGCGCTATAATCGCTGTTTAGGTTTACAAACATTTACTATAGCAACAGCGCTAAAATTGCTATTAGATTCACAAAACATATATTATAACAACAGCGCTAAAATCGCTGTTTAGATTTTCAAAACATATTCACTAACGTCTCTTACGATTATCAACTAATACTATCTTCAGATAATCCCGATGCTGTTCAAGTTGGGGTATTTTAATTACCTCTCAGACCTTGATCAGACAACGTTCTTATCCTCAGATAAATATCAGTTGTAACCCAAACACCAAAATTCCACTCCAGTCTCAAAACCATTTCCATTTAACTCTGATTTGGTTATACAACCCTATAACCAGCTTTCTGAACTAGATTTACTTATCTCTCCTCTCCTTCCAAAACTATTCGACCTTTCACCGCTTTGGAAATCTTATTTCCATTCTTCCTTGTTCACTTGATTTAAATTTTACTTCGATTACTTTGGAAAGAAACTTTTAAATTATTTGGAATATACTTTACTTCGATTACCCACTACTTTAGTAGTTAACCCTTTATTAACTAAAGTAAATAGTAAACCCCTTTAAACCCTTTATCTAAATTTAACAATATTCATCAAACACATAAATTTGATAATCACTTCCAATTCAAAACGGTCGATTAAATTTACTTCAACGCGGTTATTCCACTAACCGATTCCAACTAATTTCCACTTTAATTTAAATAAAAATATAATTAATTTAAATAGATTCCATTAATTGTTTTCTTTACAAAACAATCAACTAAGTTTAACCACTCGCATACCTCTGCTTGTAAATCTGATTTACATCAACATTTACTTTACCAAAATAATTTACTAACAAATCAAAGTCTTGAGAAAAATACTTATTTCTTTTTAATAACATTTATTTAAAATAATATATTTCAAATCTAACTTCAGTTATAAAATAAATTTTATAACTTTAATTCTATCGATCCACCTGACGGTGAAACACTATTCTTAACTCGATTGATCTTATAGGCCGTACTCTGCTAAACACTTAACCAACACCGCCCACTGGTTTAAACCAAACAGATGTTGAATACCCAGTCAATAAACAACAACCAAATCAATCACATTTAACTGATGATAAATAACAACCATTTAACCTCAACCAAATAACAGAACAATTCAAACAATTAAACACGTTTATAAATAAACGTGACCAACAGGGTAAGCTACCTCCGTTGGATCCAATCGTTGAAACAACGATTTGGTATTTCACTGAAATTAAACACAGTTTAATTTCATCTGTTAAATCAACAATTAAATAGATAACTAGCAAAGCAGTCAACCATTGGCAAGCAGAGCACACAAAATAAAAATACCCAATTTATATAAAATATAAAAAGGGTAACTGAGTGAGTTTAACTCACCTTGTTTGATTTATTTCTGAAGTGGTTCATTTAACTAAATTAAACTAGCGTTTAATTTAATTAAAATTCCCACAGCTTCCGGCTCCGTCCCTTCCTGTCCTAAGATATTTCAGCCGCCAATACGAGTCCATCGTATCTTTCATTGTTCCATTCTGATAACACATCAAGGGTTATTTATATTTTCATTTATCATATAAAATTAAGTTAAATTATCTCTTAATCGATATGCTTTAAATAATTAATTATATTTACATTAGGATGTTATGACGACCGAGATTTCTGTCCCAAAAAGAATAACCAGACTTCCCTTTTCCTTTTCCATTGCGGCTGATCCCATCTGCATGATCAAACTGATGTAATTAAGTAATTTGTTATTAATCATCAATTGTTAGTCAATCATTTAATTAACATACGAATTACGTTTTAAATAAGGAATAAGGCTGATTGTCCACTTGCCAGAATTAAGCCCGACATACACCCTACGACCCATTCTTTTTTTTTCTTTCGAAAACTTCTGTTCCCAAAGCCTTCCATCCACTTTTGTCAAGCCTCTCACGTACACCTCCTCACAAAAACAAATCCCGCCGCAGCTCCCTTGGACCTCTTTCGTTTGTGATACCAGCACGCACAATCCTCACCACAAAACTGAACTCAATCATCACATAAGAAAACACTGGCCTCCCTTCTAATCAACTTCCAATACCGATTCAATTAAGCTCATCGTCTAGGTCCCTTACGAAATAATTTGTTCTCGTTTTAACCTCCTCCCACCACACACATATCAAATTTCGGTCCCATCATAACTCAGAACACCCCCCAGTACCACGTTTTCTTCACTTGCATCTCTCCTTTGTACAGACCCATTTTTCATCTCAACTCATACTTCTTTCTCGCCCAACACAAGTAAACCGTCCAACCCCCAACTACTCCATCCATCCACTTTCGCATTCCCATAATAATCAAACAGACCCGCTTCTTTCTGTATACCTTCCTCGTAAATTTTTTTTAAGGTTGTAACAGTTTCATTCGAATGGAGAGGCACGGCTAAAATGGAGAACAGAAAATGTATATTTATAGTGAAAGCTTTTCGTGGCCACCACGATGTATATAAATATTTATATATTATGGTTAGGTCGGCCCTATTATAGCCTAGCACGTGAAAGTGGTAATTTCAAAATAACTTTGCCGGCACGGTTTGAGTAAAGCTGAAAAGAATTTACACGAAGGACGCGTAGGCTGGCTGTTTGAAAAGATGGAATAGCTGCAGAAAAGTAGCGTGGTGCAGTGTGTTTTCTTTCACAACAGGATAGCCACGATCCCTCCTTTCCAATTCAGTGATAAAGGATACGCTCGCATGTGAATAACTGTGGAAGCATACGCTTGCATCTGACTATCTGTGTATACAATCTGTATAGGTGAGGAAAAATAAAAAAAATATTATTTTACGAAACTTTACGGTGAAGTAACACGTAAAACTAACCCCAATTGATTTCTGTTTACTGATAAAAATGCAAATCTTAGTGTAAAAAAGTATTCCGGACCCAATGGGACAAATTTCATCGAAATCCGAGGTCGTATAAAAAAAATTCCTTTATAAAACCAGAAATGAACACGCGTTTAATTTTTTTACGATCACCAGACAAATCAAATCAACTTGAAACCTTGATATCCTAAAATAATTTTTCAATACGAACCCAACGGCACCAATTTCGTCGCATTCTGAGACTGTTCCCCCGGTAGGCTATTTTTACCGCGTACCGCAATACCCTTTTTAACGCCAAATTTCTCGATCTCTAAAAATAGCAAACTATATACCTATCCTGACTCTAATCGACGATACGAACTCAACGGGACTGGTTTCGTGGCCTAATTCCATCGTCTGCTCAAGTTATACCCACATATCTCTTTATTTATTTAAATACGCGTTATAGAAAATGAACGGGCGTTTATGGCTACCGTGGCAACATACGACACCGGCTTTCCATGAAATTTGATTTCTGACAATAATTTGGCGATACGGTTCCAATGAAACTGATTTCGTCGAAATCTGAGTCCGTTTGCAAAACGGCCATTTTAAAGGTCGATATTTTAAATAACGATTTCCACAGCGTTTTTTCCAAATTTTGATTTAGCCCCAACTTACAATTTACAACACGAAATCTGGATTTTTCTCTTTCATATGAAAATTATCGTCAATACGCTCCCAACGTTTCTTGTTTCACAGAAATCCGACTTATATCGGACTCTGTATGTCCAGTTGAAGTTCAAACTCGAATTTTCGAACTGCAGCGCTATTTTCAAGCTCTATTTATAATTATATAACGTCGAACTTTGTTTAAATAGCGAATTAGATATTAATTCCATCGATATTCCAAATATAATATTTAAATTAAATAAATTAAATTACATATTCGAGTGCCAAAAACACGGGTCGTTACACTTTATAAAATGTATTTTATAAATCGTTTTAAATTCGTTTTCAAAATCATTTCAACTCTATATTCAATTTCAAATCAAAATTGAACATTTCATATCATTACTATATAAATGATAATATTTTCAAAACGTTAAATTTTGAATCACTACCTTTTCTATATTCATTATAAAAACGAATATAATCAATATAAATATCGTTCACGTCAAAATAGCGCAACTCTAGTCAACACGGCTTTATATATTTCAATAAATTCGTTATTCTATTCAACAAATGAATATTTATTCTATTCAACACATGAATCTATATTTCTTTCAACACATGACTAATCTCAACACATGAGTACTGTCATCACACGACTATTTTTGTTGTGTAATATATTTTATAAAATTATGGTATCTACCGTTTGATTTTTAATCAGACTCCTATCGTAAAGTAGATTCTAATTTTAAATATGATAAAGATGTAAATTTTATTGTTAAAATATTTTACTCAACACATGAATATTCTCAACACATGAGCAACGTCAACACATGACTATTTTTATATTCTAATATTCTTTATTTTCCCAATTGGAATGAGGCCCAGTCAATTACCATATAATGTTAATTATATGGGTTCAATACAACACATGTATATAATAGCAACGATAAACAATCAACCATCATCCAAAGTGCACCACACAACTGCATAAGCATCAAATATAAATAATTAATGCTTACATAGCCTGTCGACCAATCGATCGATATACAATTAAATAATTGGGATTAGTGTACGCCAAATATCATCCCAACACCCGTGTGGTGTTTCAAATCAACAAACACTGAATATTATTTGTGCAGTTGGGCGATGTGTAAAAATTATCATCCCAATCAATATCTTTCAAATAGGTGCACATAGATAAACCATTCGGTTTGTAAATGAATATTTATTTATTCACATTCACGTTAAAAATTATATTTTTAACGATAATTAATTTATTTCAACCATCTACATTTTATTATCGATTTTACATCAACATCCCAAACAAATTTCACAACACATCAAACAAGCATACAAGCTGTCCATGGTCTGTGGACGACGGGTGTCGGGTGCTACTTAGCACCGTCTGCATCCTAGTATATAATTTAACTAGAAAAAGAAATTTAAAGTGAGAAGTTCTCACCGACTAGATAATCCAATACCACGAATTTTCATATGTAGAAATCCTCGTCGTGCTTCCCTTTTGTCTATTTCATTGTCCGTAGCCACTACATGTATAAAAATCACATTTTTATATTCTCTTTACTTCAAGATAAAATAAAGTTCAGATTTCTATTTTACTTCATATATTTACAATGCTTCTTTCTATATAAAAATTATATTTTTATATTTCTACTTCTTATATAAAGATTGAATTTTTATTATCATAACTATATAAAAAAAATATTTTTATATTTCTACTTTAACAAAAACCATATTTTTAATACTCTACCTAATTATATTTCTACTTTAACAAAAACCATATTTTTAATACTCTACCTAAGTAAAAATCATATTTTTATTATGCCACTAGTAAAAAAAAATTTAACCTTTACATATAATAAAAATTATATTTTTATTTTCTCTATTATATAAAAATTCTATTTTTAATACTCTACCTATATAAAAATAATATTTTTATTACTATACTAATATAAAAATTATATTTTTATATCCTTACTAATATAAAAATTATATTTTTATATCCTTTTCTATAAGATAAAAATCTTATTCTCATATAATTATATACACGAATAAATAAAAGTGATTTTCCTTAATAAAAATCGTCATTTTAATTTTTAGTTTTATAGAAAATAAATAATAAAACAAAACTGAAATAAATAAATCTTACCTTTATTTTGAAGGGGGGGTAGTTCACTAGCGTTCGGAGGAGGGAGGGGGCTTCAGGCGTCGTCGGGGTGCGTTGGGAGGGCTGCCCGGCATCGGGTAGCGGTTTGGGAGGTGGCGAGGCTCGCTGGGGGTCACGATGTTGGGGTTGGCGGCGGCTTTAGGTAGAAAGAGGAAGACAGAGGGGGCGGGCGGACCTGGAGGGGTCCGGTGTGACGGCAAGGAATTTCGCTCGGTCCGAACCAGTCGCTAAACCGACCCAGACCGTTCGAAACGCCCTATCGTTGAGAACACGACAAAACAGAACGCATACAGAAGAACATTTCATTGTATATTACAACAATGCATCAGATTACAAGAATATACAGAGGATAAATGAATATTACACAGAAATATCAGAGATTTAAATAACATTTAAATACATAGCAGCGGAAAATAATACAATACGCAACTAGAAGTAGATATACGGATACAAAGCTTTCCGGATATCGTTCCAGCTGTAAACCAGGATCCTGTGAATATAAATCTGCAAAACCGAAACTACTAGCTGCCCGTGTCAAAAATAGGGGCACCCAGAGTTTAGGTTAAAACAATAAACTCCAGGTCATTCATGTGACTGGTGTGAGAACAAAAACAGTTATTAATCTTTATTTTCAAAGGTAAATCAAGGGACCACGCCGTATAACACGGAACGGGTTTCCTCCCAAGAATACCAGTGCATAAAACAACAGCGCAATGCTAAATAAAGAAAAATGAAGCTGTTATAAGACCCAGGTCCCATCACACAATGCAACGCAGTCGAGGATAGGGTTTTCCCTTATAACAGCCAAAGAATGCTTGATACGTTTAAAACAAATCATTTGATACTAATATAAGTGCATAGTGTATAAAACATTTCAAATCATAAGTATCAATCATAGGTGGCATGAATGCCCCATACCACTATGTCGCCATATATAGGTTATACAATCAAAATCGCAAAGTCACGTATTTGGAAATTGGATTTCCGTCTATGAACCGAGGCAAAAGATAGTCCTCTACCGATTCGAGACTGCCTAGCCCGAGTCTCAGGTCAGAGCTCGAGTGACCTTGGATCGTCAGGGCCGGTCCACCGATGTGGATTAAACTTAAACCCTGAACACTGCGTTTCGCCGCCCTTTGGGGCGTAAGCGAGCCAACGAATGACTCCATCGGACCCGGATCGTCCGATCTAACCGAGGCGCCTCGCAACAGCAACAACCACATAAGTCAAACTCGTCAGGGCGTGTAAAACCACTGACGCCACTTCTAGCTAGGAGGAAACGCAGGCCCTCCCTGAGGTCCGTCTCCCGTTTTTGGTTCATACCGGGTGTGAAACACGCGAGGTAAACGTTACACAAAGCTACGCCACAAAGGCCGTGCTTTGATCATCACCACAAGACTTTGCTTTTCAACAGAAGCCTTGATCTTTTGCATCTTAGCATGCCACATAGGCAAACCATCCTATGCAACCGATATCAGTCACACAGAATGAAATCCGATGTCAGACACACAGTCCATTTACAAGTCCGTCCTGGGTCTGAACGAAACCGGAGGCACCTAGTACCCCGCATATCCATCGATCTCCAAGCACGTCTGGACGATCACCAACTGTTTCCATCTTCTTGGGTGTACAGCCCAATCAAGATTATCAGTAAGCACCCAAACGACGTGAAGACTTCCGGCCTTCGACCACCGTCTTCATCTTCGACTTATCGTCGTATCAGTTATTCAGAATGGGATAAACCCGGTCTTTCCGAATAACTCGCGTATATATTATAAAAGTGTTACACAAACACAACATACGCCTCATTCCAATTCATCAGTCACTAACCGTAAATTAATCAAGAGAATAATTTCCCAAATATTAACCCCGAAGGCCGAAACCAACATCAGATCAATATCCAGAAAACCATTCTGCTTGGCTAACCGACAGTTAGTTTCTAAATTTCACGTTCATAGGGAAAGGTTCCCATTAGTTTTATCCAAGATAAATTCCTTGAATTTATTCTTTATTCTATTTTTGAATCTCAATTCAAACTAGTCGGGATTAACGAATCTTACCGAAGTAATCATTGGTTTTAATTTCCCAATCCCAACCTATTCATCCCATGAAGTAAAACTGGTAGTACTTCATATCTAACACCACGGTGTTATCGGTAAATTCAATTACCATTTCACGTTCAAATCTAATTAAAGATTTAACTATCGCCTGGAGCAAAGCTGGTGATACTCCATTTTCGATCATTTCAATCTAATTAAAGATTCATTAAAACTCCACTTAGTTTTAATCGTTAACTGGGTTAAAGAATCAGTGTCATTTAAAACACGGTTCACGATAAACCCAAAATCACATTCATTAATTATCGGGTTAAAGAACAAGTGTTATTTAAAACACTGTTCACGATAAACCCAAAAATCAATATCGATTCAATTCCAATTAAATATTATTTAATTGGTACACTTCGTTAAATCTAAACAAAAAAGATTTAATCTTTTCTCAACTGGGTTCAAGAACAGTGTTAATGAAGACACCATTCACGACAAACCCAAATCACATTTGATATTCAATACAAGGCTTTGAATAGAAAATATATCGGCTTATATTCAATATCAAATTCTACGACTAACAAATGTCGTATTGGAAATAACGATATAAATATATATCTTTCAAATTTCCATAACAACACCCGTTTAATCACGAATTCCAACATCGAAATATTCCGAAGACAATTTCGATTCAAATCCACTCCAATGCAATCATTGGAAATTTTGGTTATTTTCAAAACCCTTTTCAAATTCAATTTATTTATTTAAAAATAAATAGAATTATAATTCTAGTTCAAAACTAGTTCATTTCGATAAAAATCTATTTTTATCTTTTCAAATATGGAGTTTTTCATCCCAAATCTTTCTAAATCATTTCTTATGATTTTACACAAATTATTACTATTTTTAATAATTTTATCAAGGCCTGTACAGTCGATTTCCATCAACGGCCATCGAACTGCACTTATAGCGACCTTTTTCGAATTTGATTTGGACGTATCTCCAAATCCAACCGTTAGATTTCAAATTTCTAATATTCGTTAGAAAGCTCTTGTCGATACGAACCCAACGGTTCCGGTTTTAGGAGAATCCGACGGTCGGATCTCCCGTAATGTCTGTTTGAAATAAATGGTCGAAATTCACGAACTACCGCGGCGCGGCGCGTTCTATTCAGGCCATTATATTATATATATAATATATATAATATATATTTCGTCGATTTCTATTTAAAACGAATCATATAAATAGTTTTTAAAATTCGTTTCAAAAGCAATTTCAACTTCCATTTCAATTCAAATCAAAATTGAATTCTTCTTTATAAATTCGTTCTAAAATCCATTTCTATTCAATTCAAATTTCAATTCAAGTTGAATTCATTTCAATTCGCTTTCAATTCAATTTGAATTCGTTTTCAATTCATTTCGAAATCGTTTTCAATTCAATTCATTTCGAAATCGTTTTCAATTCAATTCATTTCGAAATCGTTTTCAATTCAATTCATTTCGAAATCGTTTTCAATTCAATTCATTTCGAAATCGTTTAAAATCGATATAAATATCGTTCACGTCGAAATGGCGTCAATCTAATCAATACGGCTTAATAAATTTCTATTTTCAAATATTTTATTTCAAATATTTCTTTTTCAAAATAGTTGTTATTATCAAAATATTTCGTTCAACACATGACCAATCTCAATGAATGAGTACTGTCAACACATGAACTTTTATTTTATATCGATAAAGGTGCCAATTTTATTACTAAAATATTTCGTTCAACACATGACCAATCTCAATGAATGAGTACTGTCAACACATGAACTTTTATTTTATAATATTCTTTATTTTTCAAATTGGAATGAGGCCCAATCAATTACCATATAAAGTTAATTATATGGATTTCCATACAACACATGTATATAATAGCATTGAAAAATAATCAACCATCGACCAAAGTGCACTACACCGTATAAGCATCAAATATAGATATCTAACGCTTATAACAGCCTGTCAATCAATCGATCGACATATTCAATCAATCAGGATGAGTGAACTTCAAATTTCATCCCAACACCCGTGTGGGGTTTCAAACAATCAAACACAGATTTTATTTGTGCTGTTGGGCGATGTGTAAAATTTATCGACCCAATAAATGTCCTTCAAATAGGTGTACATAAACAAACCGTCTGGTTTGTAAATGAATATTTTATTTATTCACATTCACGTTAAAAATTATATTTTTGACGATAAAACATTTTATTCCAACATATGAATTCCTATTCAATTCATTTATCCAATAAAATGATATTTTTATTTTTCTAACTTATTTTAGAAAATTTCGGCGGCATAACGGCACGATACTAGAAACGGGACGAGGCCTAGCCTTATCCCCGGTCTAGTGAAGGCCCACGCCATTCACACATCAATCTAATCCATTCATCTCACCAAACAATTCAATTTCAATCAAATAATCTAACTAACTATGCAACCAAACAAACAAGTCCATGGTCTGTGGACGATTGTGTCGGGTGCTACTAAGCACCGTCTGCATCCTAGTATATATATATAACTAGAAAATGAAATTGAAAGGTGAGAAATTCTCACCTATAGCTATCCTAGCTCCACGGCACTTCTAATGCAGGAAATCTTCGCCAACTCGCCTTTTTGTCGCTTTCGCCCGTATTCTCTACATATGTAAAAATCGAATTTTTACTTTGCTATTCAATATATAAAAATCGAATTTTTTTTCTATTTAAAAATCTCGCCTTTCCCCTTTTTAAAATCTCATTTTTAAACTATGGTTTATATTTTATAGACAAAGATGATTTTATTTTCAAATCAGAGGTAATCTTATTTTTAAGTCAAAGTCTAATTTATATTTTCAATTTGAAAGTATTTTATTTTTCCAAAACTATCCTGTTTTATATTTTCAAAATCACTCCTAATTTTATTTTAAAACCTTTCTAACTTTATTTTCATAATGCTATATATAAATATATATATAAAATGAAAATAAAGGCTGCCTTTATATTTATTCAAAACTGCATTTATATTATATAAAAAAAACTGCTGCATTTACATTACATAAAAAAAACTGCATTTATATTACATAAAAAAAAAAATCTGCATTTATATTACATAAAAAAATCTGCATTTATATTTCATAAAAAAATCTGCATTTATATTATATATAAAAATCTGCATTTATATTTCATAAAAAATCTGCATTTATATTTCATAAAAAATCTGCATTTATATTTCATAAAAAAATCTGCATTTATATTATATATAAAAATCTGCATTTATATTATATATAAAAAATCTGCATTTATATTATATATAAAAAAATCTGCATTTATATTATATATAAAAATCTGCATTTATATTATATATATATATAAAAAAAAAAAAAAAAAAAAACTGCACTTACAGTCCAAAAATGAAAAACCGAACCCATCAGCCAAAAGAGAAATCCCTGTCGCACGCCAAACGGAGCAGTGGGTCGACGATCCAAGGACGCCGCGTCGTCGGCCTTGGAAGGGGCTGCCGCCGCTGAGACCGAGGCAGAGCTCGGTGGGGCCCTCAAGCCAGAAATCCGCTCGAAAGTCAACGGGTTTGGAGGCGAAATTCGAGGGCTCCAGGACACGAAAGCTCATCATACCCATATCATCTTGAAGAGCTCGATTTGTTCTTGAATCTTTGATTTAGGGTTGAGATCCAATTCGATTTGGATTAAGAAGAAAAGGGGAAATCATTTCAGAGCGTTTCGTTCGTTGATTTTAGACTGAGGCGGCCGCGTTAAAGAAGTGGCTAGGGTTTCCAAGAAGTTAATATATATATTTATAATTTAATATTATTTTTAATTCAAAAATACTTGCTTATTGATACGAACTCCAATTCAAACCCAACGACTGTCGCCCCTGACGTTTTACCCCCATTCCGAACACAATGGGATATGTATCGCAAGCTGATTCCATCGTTTCGATCAGTTTTCATCAAAATCAAAATATAACTCTATATATTGAATTTTAAACGTACATTTCAAATTACCGGGGCCACATACTAACTAGAAAAATTCCCGAAAAATGTTTTCTAGCTTCGTATTGACGATACGGTCCTAACAAAACTAGTTTCGTCGAATTCTGAGACTGTATGAAAAATGGCCAATTTCCAGTCGATTAAAATCAACTGAAATGGTCAAAACACGTTCTCCTTTGCCACGCTCACATATAGATTCGAAAAATTATGAAATTTGGAATCTAGCAATAATTTGACACTGCGGATCCAACAAAAGTGGTTTCGTCGAAATCCGAGGTCATTTGCAAAATGTCCATTTTTAAGGGCCTGAATTCCATAGCGACTATTCAGAATTTTCAACTGGACATATCTTATCATTTCTAAGATGAAATCTCAGTTTGTTAACTTCGTTACAAAGATATAGTTATACAGATTCAAATATTTCTTGTTTCGTTCAATTCTGACTTATATTGAATTCTGTATATTCATTTGAAATTAGAAATCGAATTTTCGAACTACCGCGCCATTTTCAATTCCTTTTATAATTATATATAATTATTATATATTCTAACGACGACGTATATAATATATACGTTCTAATTATATTCTAAATAAATTTCTCGTCGATTTTATTTAAAATAATTCAATTTAAATATAGAATATTCGCTATAATTGCCAAAATAAAAATTTTAAACTGGCCCAGATTTTCCGGGTTGTTACAATCTCCCCCACTTAAAACTTTTCGTCCCCGAAAAGGAACAAAGTCGAAAGTGGTTTGATTATTCAGCTCTACGTTCGATCTGGCTTTCATTCTCCAACTTTTTAGTTTCTGAGAATTTCCAAAAATTTCAAAAATTTGGCTAACACCCTAAATTTTCGAAAAATTTCGCCATAACCTCCCCTGCACCGGGAGCATCGGGGAATTTCAAATAGCTTCCCCGGTCCTTCAGATCTCAAAACGAAAAAGAAAAAGCCAAGCGGCTAGCCAATAGGCTCACAAAATCATCATCACCCAAACGAAACAGGAAATTATGTAGTAAACATGTACCTATTTGTCGGGCAAACAAATTTTATTCTCTGCTCTAGCCTCCTTGCTATGACCTGTTCAATGTAAGTACAAGTATATGCAAGCAAATGCGACCAATTTTCAATACAATTCAATATTTGGTTCAATTAGGCTAAATGGTTCAAAATTATCAAACAAATAAACAAACAACACAAACATCAATCAATTAGTGAATTAGAGTTTCAAATTCATAATTTTGATATATATACAAAAATCAGATTTTTGATGCCAAATCACAACAATAAGCCCTATCTAATTTTGGTTCTCACACCAGTCAATAGGAAGTATATAGAAAACACACCTTCGAAACACGAAAATAAATACTGGTGATGGCGCGCCATCATCAGAATCATGTCCGGGCGACTAGAGTGTGACTCTATATCTATCCAGTATATTAAAATTTCGAATACACGCGGATCAGACGTATACGCAAAATCTATATATACTGGATTGTCCACATCAATATAAATAGATAATCAAATACGAATAATTGATTTAAATCTTCAAAACCAAAAATTTGTTTTCATTTTCATTTTAAAAATTTACTCTTCACACTCGTTCTAGGATACTACTGATCCCATCTCTAACGAGTCATTCTAATTGGATATTACTAATCCAATGTCTGATGAATTCTTTCGTATGGTTCTAATGTGCCTTGTTCTCTGAGCTTTGCAAACCAAAGCTCTGATACCAAATGTGACGGCAAGGAATTTCGCTCGGTCCGAACCAGTCGCTAAACCGACCCAGACCGTTCGAAACGCCCTATCGTTGAGAACACGACAAAACAGAACGCATACAGAAGAACATTTCATTGTATATTACAACAATGCATCAGATTACAAGAATATACAGAGGATAAATGAATATTACACAGAAATATCAGAGATTTAAATTACATTTAAATACATAGCAGCGGAAAATAATACAATACGCAACTAGAAGTAGATATACGGATACAAAGCTTTCCGGATATCGTTCCAGCTGTAAACCAGGATCCTGTGAATATAGATCTGCAAAACCGAAACTACTAGCTGCCCGTGTCAAAAATAGGGGCACCCAGAGTTTAGGTTAAAACAATAAACTCCAGGTCAGTCATGTGACTGGTGTGAGAACAAAAACAGTTATTAAACTTTATTTTCAAAGGTAAATCAAGGGACCACGCCGTATAACACGGAACGGGTTTCCTCCCAAGAATACCAGTGCATAAAACAACAGCGCAATGCTAAATAAAGAAAAATGAAGCTGTTATAAGACCCAGGTCCCATCACACAATGCAACGCAGTCGAGGATAGGGTTTTCCCTTATAACAGCCAAAGAATGCTTGATACGTTTAAAACAAATCATTTGATACTAATATAAGTGCATAGTGTATAAAACACTTCAAATCATAAGTATCAATCATAGGCGGCATGAATGCCCCATACCACTATGTCGCCATATATAGGTTATACAATCAAAATCGCAAAGTCACGTATTTGGAAATTGGATTTCCGTCTATGAACCGAGGCAAAAGATAGTCCTCTACCGATTCGAGACTGCCTATCCCGAGTCTCAGGTCAGAGCTCGAGTGACCTTGGATCGTCAGGGCCGGTCCACCGATGTGGATTAAACTTAAACCCTGAACACTGCGTTTCGCCGCCCTTTGGGGCGTAAGCGAGCCAACGAATGACTCCATCGGACCCGGATCGTCCGATCTAACCGAGGCGCCTCGCAACAGCAACAACCACATAAGTCAAACTCGTCAGGGCGTGTAAAACCACTGACGCCACTTCTAGCTAGGAGGAAACGCAGGCCCTCCCTGAGGTCCGTCTCCCGTTTTTGGTTCATACCGGGTGTGAAACACGCGAGGTAAACGTTACACAAAGCTACGCCACAAAGGCCGTGCTTTGATCATCACCACAAGACTTTGCTTTTCAACAGAAGCCTTGATCTTTTGCATCTTAGCATGCCACATAGGCAAACCATCCTATGCAACCGATATCAGTCACACAGAATGAAATCCGATGTCAGACACACAGTCCATTTACAAGTCCGTCCTGGGTCTGAACGAAACCGGAGGCACCTAGTACCCCGCATATCCATCGATCTCCAAGCACGTCTGGACGATCACCAACTGTTTCCATCTTCTTGGGTGTACAGCCCAATCAAGATTATCAGTAAGCACCCAAACGACGTGAAGACTTCCGGCCTTCGACCACCGTCTTCATCTTCGACTTATCGTCGTATCAGTTATTCAGAATGGGATAAACCCGGTCTTTCCGAATAACTCGCGTATATATTATAAAAGTGTTACACAAACACAACATACGCCTCATTCCAATTCATCAGTCACTAACCGTAAATTAATCAAGAGAATAATTTCCCAAATATTAACCCCGAAGGCCGAAACCAACATCAGATCAATATCCAGAAAACCATTCTGCTTGGCTAACCGACAGTTAGTTTCTAAATTTCACGTTCATAGGGAAAGGTTCCCATTAGTTTTATCCAAGATAAATTCCTTGAATTTATTCTTTATTCTATTTTTGAATCTCAATTCAAACTAGTCGGGATTAACGAATCTTACCGAAGTAATCATTGGTTTTAATTTCCCAATCCCAACCTATTCATCCCATGAAGTAAAACTGGTAGTACTTCATATCTAACACCACGGTGTTATCGGTAAATTCAATTACCATTTCACGTTCAAATCTAATTAAAGATTTAACTATCGCCTGGAGCAAAGCTGGTGATACTCCATTTTCGATCATTTCAATCTAATTAAAGATTCATTAAAACTCCACTTAGTTTTAATCGTTAACTGGGTTAAAGAATCAGTGTCATTTAAAACACGGTTCACGATAAACCCAAAATCACATTCATTAATTATCGGGTTAAAGAACAAGTGTTATTTAAAACACTGTTCACGATAAACCCAAAAATCAATATCGATTCAATTCCAATTAAATATTATTTAATTGGTACACTTCGTTAAATCTAAATAAAAAGATTTAATCTTTTCTCAACTGGGTTCAAGAACAGTGTTAATGAAGACACCATTCACGACAAACCCAAATCACATTTGATATTCAATACAAGGCTTTGAATAGAAAATATATCGGCTTATATTCAATATCAAATTCTACGACTAACAAATGTCGTATTGGAAATAACGATATAAATATATATCTTTCAAATTTCCATAACAACACCCGTTTAATCACGAATTCCAACATCGAAATATTCCGAAGACAATTTCGATTCAAATCCACTCCAATGCAATCATTGGAAATTTTGGTTATTTTCAAAACCCTTTTCAAATTCAATTTATTTATTTAAAAATAAATAGAATTATAATTCTAGTTCAAAACTAGTTCATTTCGATAAAAATCTATTTTTATCTTTTCAAATATGGAGTTTTTCATCCCAAATCTTTCTAAATCATTTCTTATGATTTTACACAAATTATTACTATTTTTAATAATTTTATCAAGGCCTGTACAGTCGATTTCCATCAACGGCCATCGAACTGCACTTATAGCGACCTTTTTCGAATTTGATTTGGACGTATCTCCAAATCCAACCGTTAGATTTCAAATTTCTAATATTCGTTAGAAAGCTCTTGTCGATACGAACCCAACGGTTCCGGTTTTAGGAGAATCCGACGGTCGGATCTCCCGTAATGTCCATTTGAAATAAATGGTCGAAATTCACGAACTACCGCGGCGCGGCGCGTTCTATTCAGGCCATTATATTATATATATAATATATATAATATATATTTCGTCGATTTCTATTTAAAACGAATCATATAAATAGTTTTTAAAATTCGTTTCAAAAGCAATTTTAACTTCCATTTCAATTCAAATCAAAATTGAATTCTTCTTTATAAATTCGTTCTAAAATCCATTTCTATTCAATTCAAATTTCAATTCAAGTTGAATTCATTTCAATTCGCTTTCAATTCAATTTGAATTCGTTTTCAATTCATTTCGAAATCGTTTTCAATTCAATTCATTTCGAAATCGTTTTCAATTCAATTCATTTCGAAATCGTTTTCAATTCAATTCATTTCGAAATCGTTTAAAATCGATATAAATATCGTTCACGTCGAAATGGCGTCAATCTAATCAATACGGCTTAATAAATTTCTATTTTCAAATATTTTATTTCAAATATTTCTTTTTCAAAATAGTTGTTATTATCAAAATATTTCGTTCAACACATGACCAATCTCAATGAATGAGTACTGTCAACACATGAACTTTTATTTTATATCGATAAAGGTGCCAATTTTATTACTAAAATATTTCGTTCAACACATGACCAATCTCAATGAATGAGTACTGTCAACACATGAACTTTTATTTTATAATATTCTTTATTTTTCAAATTGGAATGAGGCCCAATCAATTACCATATAAAGTTAATTATATGGATTTCCATACAACACATGTATATAATAGCATTGAAAAATAATCAACCATCGACCAAAGTGCACTACACCGTATAAGCATCAAATATAGATATCTAACGCTTATAACAGCCTGTCAATCAATCGATCGACATATTCAATCAATCAGGATGAGTGAACTTCAAATTTCATCCCAACACCCGTGTGGGGTTTCAAACAATCAAACACAGATTTTATTTGTGCTGTTGGGCGATGTGTAAAATTTATCGACCCAATAAATGTCCTTCAAATAGGTGTACATAAACAAACCGTCTGGTTTGTAAATGAATATTTTATTTATTCACATTCACGTTAAAAATTATATTTTTGACGATAAAACATTTTATTCCAACATATGAATTCCTATTCAATTCATTTATCCAATAAAATGATATTTTTATTTTTCTAACTTATTTTAGAAAATTTCGGCGGCATAACGGCACGATACTAGAAACGGGACGAGGCCTAGCCTTATCCCCGGTCTAGTGAAGGCCCACGCCATTCACACATCAATCTAATCCATTCATCTCACCAAACAATTCAATTTCAATCAAATAATCTAACTAACTATGCAACCAAACAAACAAGTCCATGGTCTGTGGACGATTGTGTCGGGTGCTACTAAGCACCGTCTGCATCCTAGTATATATATATAACTAGAAAATGAAATTGAAAGGTGAGAAATTCTCACCTATAGCTATCCTAGCTCCACGGCACTTCTAATGCAGGAAATCTTCGCCAACTCGCCTTTTTGTCGCTTTCGCCCGTATTCTCTACATATGTAAAAATCGAATTTTTACTTTGCTATTCAATATATAAAAATCGAATTTTTTTTCTATTTAAAAATCTCGCCTTTCCCCTTTTTAAAATCTCATTTTTAAACTATGGTTTATATTTTATAGACAAAGATGATTTTATTTTCAAATCAGAGGTAATCTTATTTTTAAGTCAAAGTCTAATTTATATTTTCAATTTGAAAGTATTTTATTTTTCTAAAACTATCCTGTTTTATATTTTCAAAATCACTCCTAATTTTATTTTAAAACCTTTCTAACTTTATTTTCATAATGCTATATATATATATATAAAATGAAAATAAAGGCTGCCTTTATATTTATTCAAAACTGCATTTATATTATATAAAAAAAACTGCTGCATTTACATTACATAAAAAAAACTGCATTTATATTACATAAAAAAAAAATCTGCATTTATATTACATAAAAAAAATCTGCATTTATATTTCATAAAAAAATCTGCATTTATATTATATATAAAAATCTGCATTTATATTTCATAAAAAATCTGCATTTATATTTCATAAAAAATCTGCATTTATATTTCATAAAAAAATCTGCATTTATATTATATATAAAAATCTGCATTTATATTATATATAAAAAATCTGCATTTATATTATATATAAAAAAATCTGCATTTATATTATATATAAAAATCTGCATTTATATTATATATAAAAAATCAAAAAAAAAAAAAAAACTGCACTTACAGTCCAAAAATGAAAAACCGAACCCATCAGCCAAAAGAGAAATCCCTGTCGCACGCCAAACGGAGCAGTGGGTCGACGATCCAAGGACGCCGCGTCGTCGGCCTTGGAAGGGGCTGCCGCCGCTGAGACCGAGGCAGAGCTCGGTGGGGCCCTCAAGCCAGAAATCCGCTCGAAAGTCAACGGGTTTGGAGGCGAAATTCGAGGGCTCCAGGACACGAAAGCTCATCATACCCATATCATCTTGAAGAGCTCGATTTGTTCTTGAATCTTTGATTTAGGGTTGAGATCCAATTCGATTTGGATTAAGAAGAAAAGGGGAAATCATTTCAGAGCGTTTCGTTCGTTGATTTTAGACTGAGGCGGCCGCGTTAAAGAAGTGGCTAGGGTTTCCAAGAAGTTAATATATATATTTATAATTTAATATTATTTTTAATTCAAAAATACTTGCTTATTGATACGAACTCCAATTCAAACCCAACGACTGTCGCCCCTGACGTTTTACCCCCATTCCGAACACAATGGGATATGTATCGCAAGCTGATTCCATCGTTTCGATCAGTTTTCATCAAAATCAAAATATAACTCTATATATTGAATTTTAAACGTACATTTCAAATTACCGGGGCCACATACTAACTAGAAAAATTCCCGAAAAATGTTTTCTAGCTTCGTATTGACGATACGGTCCTAACAAAACTAGTTTCGTCGAATTCTGAGACTGTATGAAAAATGGCCAATTTCCAGTCGATTAAAATCAACTGAAATGGTCAAAACACGTTCTCCTTTGCCACGCTCACATATAAATTCGAAAAATTATGAAATTTGGAATCTAGCAATAATTTGACACTGCGGATCCAACAAAAGTGGTTTCGTCGAAATCCGAGGTCATTTGCAAAATGTCCATTTTTAAGGGCCTGAATTCCATAGCGACTATTCAGAATTTTCAACTGGACATATCTTATCATTTCTAAGATGAAATCTCAGTTTGTTAACTTCGTTACAAAGATATAGTTATACAGATTCAAATATTTCTTGTTTCGTTCAATTCTGACTTATATTGAATTCTGTATATTCATTTGAAATTAGAAATCGAATTTTCGAACTACCGCGCCATTTTCAATTCCTTTTATAATTATATATAATTATTATATATTCTAACGACGACGTATATAATATATACGTTCTAATTATATTCTAAATAAATTTCTCGTCGATTTTATTTAAAATAATTCAATTTAAATATAGAAAATTCGCTATAATTGCCAAAATAAAATTTTTAAACTGGCCCAGATTTTCCGGGTTGTTACATCCGGCCATCAGAGGAGGGGCAGAGGGCGTAGGCGACGGGTTGATGGTCCTGACAGGTGGGGCGCGACGGGTTTATTTAGGGTTTCCTTTTTTTATTTGCTCAGATCGATTTGAACAGATGAGGGAGAGGAGGGTGAAAGGTAAGGGAGTTTTATATAAATATAATTATATTTTATTCAATTTAATTTCAAAAAGTAAATTTTTATTTTGAACTCGAAATCGAACCCGCCGATTGTCGTCCCTAGCATATTACCCCCATTCCGAACACAACGGGATATGTTTCGTAAGCCAATTCGACCGTTATGATCAGTTTTCATCAAAATCAAAATATAACTCTATATATTGAATTTGAACGCACATTTCAATTTACCGGGCTCACATACAACCTCTAAAAATTCCTGAAAAAATTATTTCTAGATTCGTATTGACGATACGGTCCTAACAAAACTAATTTCGTCGAATTCTGAGACCGTTTGAAAAATGGCCATTTTCTAGTCGATTAAAATCAACTAAAACTGGTCAAACGCGTTTTCCTTTGCCATGCTCACATATTAATTCGAAAAATTACGAATTTGGAATCTAGCAATAATTTGATATCTCGGATCCAACAAAAGTGGTTTCATCGAAAACCGAGGTCGTTTGCAAAATTTCCATTTTTAAGGGCCAGAATTCCATAGCAACTATTCAGAATTTTCAACTGGGCATAAATTTTTACCCCCGCTATGAAATTTCGATTTTTCGGATTCATTGGAAAGATATTCTCAATTAGATTCAAATATTTTTAGTTTCGCTAAAATCCGGTTTATTTTGCACCCGGTACGTTCAATTGAAATTTATATTCTAATGACGATGTATATTTATATTCTAACGACGACGTATATAAATATATACGTTCTAATTCTATTACAATTAAATTTCTCGTTGATATTATTTAAAATAATTCATTTTAAATATTCAAAATTCGCTAAAATTGCCAAAATAAAATTTTTAAATTGGATCAGAATTTCCGGGTTGTTACAGTACGTAATCCCTTCGGAAATACTCTGTCAGACACTCGTCCTTACAAGTTGTCCTGGGTCTGGACAAACCGTAAGCACTGTTTTGTTAATCCATCTTGGGAAATTTCTACCTAGGGTTAACAGAACAGCCCTTGCATCTTACTCCATCTTCAGTTATCTTCAGATAAGTTGATATGTACGCTTATACCAACACAAAGTGGTTTTCAGATATTAAATCTAATCCCGGTCTCTCCATATTGACAACGGAGGTACAAAATAAATCAAAACTTCGATAGTCGGTGAATTAACTATCAAAGAAACATCCATACACTCAATGGTCCTACTTCCAATTGGAAATCGTACCGATCAAGCATCAAACAACACTGGGCCCCTTTAAATCAATTCTTTATTATATTATCATTTACAATTCCCATTTTCCATCTTTCGTATCCTTTTGAAGCTCGATTTACCCTCTCGATTCTTTGAAAAACATTTCCAATATTATAATTTCTCTATTCGAGAAAATTACCGTTATTCCAGTAAGAAAACATTTATAAATATTCAAGAATCCTCATTTTTTATAATAAAAAAATATACCTTATTAATATTGGAAAATATTTCCAAATTCCCTTTCTTAATTCCTTGTTGACCAATCCATTACGCGTAGAAAATATCTCTCATTTTGTTTGCGGGAAAAACATTTAAAATCCTTTAAATTAACGTGATGTTATAGAACATCGTAATTATACTCAAACCATTAATCATCTACTAACCATATTGCTAACCAATCTTCACTATCGAACTTAACCATTCCTCCATCAATAATTAATTCAATAAAGTTGGGGTATAATTACCTCTCAAACCTTAATTGAACAACATTATTAACATTGAAATAGTCAAAGCTCACAACTTCAAACAAAACATTACTTACGCGACTTTCGGATTCAATCTAAGAACACACTTCTTTTACAGAGAAACACTGATTATAACGGTAGGGTTATAATCGTTGTTTCCAAGTATTTGATTTATAAGTCATTTATTATAACGACAGCGTTAAATTCGCTGTATAGATTTACAAAAACATATATTATAACAACAGCGCTAAAATCGCTATATAGATTTACAAAACATTTATTATAACAACAGCGCTAAAATCGTTGTATAGATTTATAACTTCTATTCATAATTTTTCATACAAATCTCATTTGTAAATTCCTTTGTAATTTGCGAGGTTCAAATCTATTTCCAAATATTGGTTTCAATTTCCAATTTTTCTTTCCTATATAAATTGATATTCGAACTTATATTTCAATTTTTCGAACGATTTATAATTCAATTGATTTATATTCTTATTTATAAACAACTTCTTGATATGTCTACTTGAACAAGTTCCTAATTTCAACTATATACGAAATGTTATTTCTATTTGGAAATAAATTCCATTTTTAAATCCCAATTTCCCTTTTTACATTTGAAAATATTTTACGGTGTCTAAAATACCAAGTTTCTAGGGCCAGGGTAAATCAAACACAACATATTCAACCATGGGTTATATAACACATCATATATCACAATCAAATAAAACAGTAATATAAATGTTGAGGAATCCAATTGGATTTCTCCAACCTGTTTCCCTGCATACACATACGTTAATCAACATAAATAATTTCACATCAATGTGAAATATCATGGTGAACAGAATTAATGATCAACGATGTAAATATATCAACCATTTCAACCAATTTTACCAACCATTCATCCAAACAACCATATCATGGTATAAAATTTCTATAAAAAATTTAAAACTCGTTTATATAAAAAGTATAAACAAGGCAAAATTAGTGAGTTTACTCACCTTGTTTTATCGTCGATGATTCAACTTTGGTTTCGTTTAAAATAAAACAGTGCTTGATTTTTCTACGAAATTTCAGTAACACAATTCTCAGCCACATTAGTGCCATACCGTAGATCTCGCTGCTAGGTTCCCAATGTAACTGATTTCGTTAGATTCTGTTAACAAATGAACAAATTATACACTTTACAAGATTTAACGAATATTATATTTTATACGCTAACTATCATTAATTAATTATATTTTTATTAATTTATCTTATCTTAAAAATTATCTGCTTAATTAGTGATCAAATCACGGGTGCCTAGTTATTTTTAATTACTGTGTCAATCGCGATTTACCCATTTAACACCATGATTAAAAATTACATAACTCTAACCCATGGCACTTTGTTTTCCTCGTCGGTTCCCATTCAATATGTTCCTGGCAAACTCTGTGACAACATCACTAACCCACTTTAACACTTCCTTCACCGATTCTTTCTTCCAATTTATAAAAATCTGAACCTTCTGTATCCTTCACGAGACCATGTGCTTAGACCATCTTCTTCCACCACGTTGAAGCTTCAATCACCCCGTACCCTGTGACGAAAAGGAATTTCGCTCGGTCCGAATCAGTCGCTAAACTGATCTAGACCGTTCAAAACGATCGGGCGTTTCGAACGGTCTAGATCAGTTTAGAGACTGATTCGGACCGAGCGAAATTCCTTTTCGTCTCCGCCGCCAAACAGATACATATTTAATAGAGATCAATCACACAGACTAAAATCCAATGTCAGGCACACAGTCCATTTACAAGTCCGTTCTGAGTCTGAACGAAACCGGAGGCACCTAGTACCCCGCATCTCCATCGATCTCCAAGTACGTCCGGACGATCACCAACTGTTTCCATCTTCTTGGGTGTACAGCCCAATCAAGATCATCAGTAATCACCCAAACGACGTGAAGACTTCCGGTCTTCAACCATCGTCTTCATCTTCGACTTATCGTCGTATCAATTATTAGGAATGGGATAAACCCGGTCTTTACGAATAACTCGCGTAAATTTTAAATAAGTGTTACACAAACACAACACACGCCTCATTCCAATTCATCAGTCACTAACCGTAAATTAACAAGAGAATAATTCCCCAAATATTAACCCCGAAGGCCGAAACCAACATCAGATCAATATCCAGAAAACCATTCTGCTTCGCTAACCGACATTTAGTTTCTAAATTTCACATTTATAGGGAAAGGTTCCCATTAATTTTATCCAAGATGAATTCCTTGAATTTATTCTCTTGCTTAACGCTTTTCTCTGAGACGTACGAGCTCAGGGGTTATATATTGATGGATATCAAAAGCATGGAGCGAATTGCCTGTGTGGCATGCCTAAGTGGCAATTGATCGAGGCTTCTGTTGAAAAGCAAAGTCTTGTGGTGATGATCAAAGCACAGCCTGTGTAGCACAGCTTTGTGTAACGTGAATTCGCGAGCCTCGCACCCCGGTTGTGAACCAAAAACGGGAGAGGACCTCAGGGAGGGCATGCGTTTCTTTCTAGCTAGGGTGGTGTCAGTGACCTACCAGCCCTGACATTTATATACTTTTCACCTGTGTGGTTGTTGCTGTTGCGAGGCGCCTCTGTTAGATCGGACGATCCGGATCCGATGGAGTCATTCGTTGGCTCATTTACGCCCCAAAGGGCGGGGAAACTATTGTTCAGGCACTATAATCCACATCGGTGGACCGGCCCTGACGATCCATGGGGCAGTTGCGGCTGTTCCTAAGGCTCGGGCTAGAGAGTCTCGAATCGGTTGAGGACTATCTTTTGCCTCGGTTCATAGATGGAAACCCAATTTCCAAATACGTGACTTTGCAGATTTATATTCACAGGATCGTGGTTTACAGCTGGAACGATATCCGGAAAGCTTTGTATCCGTATATCTCTTCTAGTTGTGTATTGTATTATTTTCCGCTGCTATGTAATGTATTGTAATCTCTGATATTTATCGAATGTAATATTCATTTATACTCTGTATATTCTTGTAATCTGATGGAATTGTTGTTATATGCAATGAAATGTTCTTCCGTATGCGTTCTGTTTTGTCGTGTTCTCAAAACGATCGGGCGTTTCGAACGGTCTAGATCAGTTTAGCGATTGATTCAGACCGAGCGAAATTCTTTTTCGTCACATACCCACTGTATCAAACTTGGTACCATCTTCTCCGTATACGTGCTTCCACCCAAGTCTACCATTCCCTCAACCTAAAACTTCAAATGCCACTTCCCAATCAACTTCTATATTGCGAAATACCCACTGGAACGCAGTAAATTTCGAAGTGCAAATACCACCATCTCCTTCCACCTGAACGGGATCTGAACCCGACCGCCAACACCGAAGAGACCTCCGACTCCCTCAAGCTCCGAAGACTTTAAACATGCATCGCAGTCCCATCGGTGCTGGTAACCAGCACTCCTGAGAAACCGTCGCTCACTGTCTAGAAAATGGGGCAGTGGAGAAATGGTGATCAGAATCTCGAACAAGGGATGAGCATGAAGCTCTTGAACAGACGAGTTCATTGGATCAAAAAATATATTTGAAGTTGCAGACTTCCATTTTCTATGGGTTCGAACGAAAATAAAGCGGAGGAGATGAGTTAAATAGAACGAGATAGAATAATTTACTCTTTTTTTCGACTTTTCTTTGCTCGTTTCCTTGGGTCTGAAGAAGAAATGTGGATACCAGTATTTAAAGGAGAAATTCCTTGGAGAGCACGGGATATAGTAATGTGATTGGCACGGTTTCTAATTTACTTGGCAGCTACGGATTGAAAAAGTGGAGAACACGCTATTTGAAGATTTGGCAGTCACGCTGCTCTTTTATTTTTATTTTATACAGTGGGCATGTGGGTGATGTTTAGACTGTGTATTAATGTAGTCACCTTTTGGTCCGAATATAACAGGTGGTCTTGCGTTTTTGAATTTGTCCAGGGTGATTTTGTGGCCATTTTTCCTTCCATGAATTAACTTATCACCTTATGAATATTAGGATTCACGTTAGAACTTAGTAGACTAAAAAGTGAAAGAAAATAAAGTTACACTAATGGCATATGTTTTTTTTTCTAAAGTTTAGATATTTGTATACATATATGTTCATAAAATATTGGTACCCTATTACATAAAACTTCGTTCGTGTAAGAGCCACCACGGACAAAAATAAAAATATGGTCGTAACGAGTGATGCGCCACGATCCCAAAAATATAATAATCGGTAGTTTAACTTATATTATGAAACCCCAAAATATTGATATAGGGTGCAAAATACTCCAAATAAAAAGTTGAATATTTAGTTAATTAAAAATTACAGTAAAATTCTAAAATTAAATTATAACTACGCCTCAAAAGAATCTTGTCCAAATTCAAGACCGATATTTAGATATATTTAAATAACCGTTATGGCTTATATATGATTCCACAACGACTTTCTGAAAATTTTATTTGGATTTAATTCACAATATATAAGACAAAATCTCGAATTTTCTCCTCCGTTAGAAAGTTACTGTTTAATAGATTCACATGTTTCTTGTTTCATAGAAATCCGACTTATATTGGATTTTGTATATCCAACTGAAGTTCAAAACGTCAAATTAAGGGCTGCCGCACATTACGAGCTCGATTAAATTATATTATAATTTATATGTTCAAACTTCATTTTATTGAATAATTTCTTATAAATTCCTATATATAATTCAAATAAAATATTTAAATATTCAGAATTCAATGGTTGAAAATCCGGGTTATTACTGTTTATATATAGTAAATGACTAATCATCAATGTAGGCAATCCTGTCATTAACCTACAAACCAGAACTACAACGACTACGGATTTCACCTAGACCAAATTGATCGCTAAATCGACCAAGACCGTTCAAATCCCACATACGCTAACTTTGGGCATACAACACGTCAAAATAAATAACATAAGACTTTTATAACATCGTAATAATGCAACATCAGAGTGCAGAATATCAGAGTACATCGAATATAATACAGTGGAAGATAATTTACAATAAACTTAATACAATGCAGCGAAAGACTATCAATGCTCTAGACACAGCTTTAAGCTTCGATCCAAAATCCTGCTTAATATATCTGCAAAATAAGCTACTCGACAGGCTGTGTGGAAAATATGGGCACCCGAGTTTGCAAGTGAAAACAAACTATGAGTCAGTCATGGGACTGGTATGAGAAATCTATTTAATCTATTTAATAATAAGGCCAATCACAGGACCACGCTGCTAACGCAAAACAGGTTTACTCATTGGATTGCCAGTGCATAAACAACAACCAGAGTAACAAGAAGAGACATAAAACTATGGGTCAGACAAAAGTATGGTATGAGCGATAAGCAACAAAATAGCAATAACAGGTATAATCCAATCATACCTGAACCTGGACCTGCAACCAAAGAGTTAGCACAACAAGATGTACAGTACTCTAAGGTAACACTAACATAAAGTGTAAATGGGGGTGGGGTCATGGTGGTAGCAAACATCAAACATAGTAATCATCCTCACATCTCTCACTCAGTGCGTAAAGCATACGATTTCTACCACTTTGATCACCCAATTCTTTGCTACTACCACTCTGCCCCATGGAGTCAAAATGGCCCCACTACACTGATCCATAGCCACTAATCTGTCTCTCAGTGGTGAGTCAAAGCTTTAGGTATCGATAACCCCATAGCACACGTCCCGCAGCAAAGTCCAATCATGATGTCAACTCGTTGGTTCCCGTCTGGATCCTGAGTTCTGACTTCCAATTTGAACTACCTTTGCATCTTGGGTTTGGTCATTATCCCTTTCGCACTTCAATTTCCATTCGTGTCCATACTTCAGCTCAGATATGCTCGATTCATGACTCCTTCATTCATGGCACTATGATTCATGACCAGCTTCCTCGGCTCGTGGACAGCCCCTTCTTGCTTCGGTTCGTGGCTCGCCCTCCTTTCCTCGACTCGTGATGGCTTCTAGCTCATGATGGATTGTGACCATCGGGTCGGTTTGTGGCAATGCTCCCCTGGTGTCTCGTGGTCCAGTCCGTGGCTTCTTGCTCTGGCTTGTCTCAGCTCACGATCCTCAAGGCGATCGACTCGTGGATGCTCTGCTCATGGTGATCAATCTCAAAGAGGTGAGGAACATCTAGCAACTCGTGGTGTATGGTACTCCACGACTCGTGGTACATGGGCTCGATCCGGTCGGCTCGTGGGGTAGGACTCACGATCGGGTCGGTTCGGGTAGGGGCGATCTGATCCGGTCCGGGTCAAGTTCCTGTAACTCTTCCTACGACTATTATACGCCATACAACGGCATTTTCGACTATTCTAAATATTCTAATCAATCACAAAGCATACCATACAGTCATAGCAACATAGTGAATCAACCATAAACACCAAACCAACAATCTAATGTATTAAAACGGATCAAACATACCCTAAACCCATATTTTCCCCTTAAGCATGTTTAAGCAAATCTAATGATGGGTTTAGCAAAACATAACCAACTTAACCCAAACTTCTAAAAGAGGTCTAAAACGGTGTATAAGAATTTCTAAACATTTTTCCGGAATTTAATTATGTAATTCACTAATTAACACTAATTAAACTTAATTAACCATAATTAGTGTAAAAACAAGGCTAATCACTCACCTTTGCCACAATTAAAACTTTTAGAACTGAAACTCCTCTGATTTGGGCGAATGTCAATGTCTAACATCAGCTCCAACCTTGCTTTGGTGCTATTTCTCCTTAATTTGGTGTAGATTAGGCTAATCCTTGATTAAACGGTGATTAGAAATGATTCTAGAAAGTGGAAGCCATTGCTAGGGTTTCTAAGAGGTAAATAGCGACTAGAAAACTGAAATAGAATGAAAACCTAACTCATTTCAGCCTCCCCATAACCGTAATTCCGAAATGGGTTATGGGCTCATTCACTAATCACCTCATTTGGCCCGGTTAAACAGTTTTACACCTTCTAAACCTTATTTCAAACGTATCTCCCAAACAGGAAGTCCATTTTTCACATGTGACCACTCTAATGAAAGGTAAACCATCATCCGGATCTAATGGAAGTGGTTTCAGGTAAAAACTCCTTACCAATCAAAAGTTATGTCCAAAACAAGATCAGCTAGGGGTAAAACGGTCATTTAAAAATCGGCAAAAATCATGAACATGGGAAATGACCCCAATAGTCATCTTCCAAAGTTACATGAACATACGACTTCGTATGTGGAAGAAATAAATATTCTACGATCCTTCGATGTGTAGAATCAAGATCGTTTCATTCTCCTCCCTTAAGAAATTTCGCCCCCGAAATTCCTTAACTAAGAAACAAGCAAAGGATCCCACATTCCTACCAACCATTCACAACAATCAAACATACAAAAACAAACAAACATGTCTATCCTAGCATGCGGAAAACTAAGTTGCAATTAAAATCTTACCAGGCAAAGAGTTCTGGATACGTCTTCCTAATACTCTCCTCTGTCTCCCAAGTACAGTCATTCTCATTCTCGCCTCACTGCACTTTGACTAGATTCACCACATTCCTTCAAAGTTGCTTCGTATCGTGCTCGACATTACGAATCGGCTTGGGGTTCCCAACCACCTCGGGTTCTAGTTTGATATCTTCCAACTGATCAGGTAAAATAGTGACATCGGGGTCGTGCACGAATTTCCTTAACTAGGAAACATGAAATACGTTATGAACTCATGCCAATTACTCTGGTAATTCAACTTTATATGCCAATTTCCCGACTTGCTCATGAACTGGGAATGGGACAACAAATCTTGGTGTTAACTTGCCTCTCCTACCAAATTGTACCATGCTCTTCAATGGAGAGATCTTGACGAATACCAAGTCGTTAACGAAGAATTCCAAATCCCCTCGTCTTCTATCTTTAACACCATGTATTTTTTATTAGAATAAAAATAACAAATTAATGAATAATTAATTTTAAAAAAAGAATTAGGTAAAACGGGTCGCGAAATTGCATTCGTCTCAGAATTTTGCTTGAGATAGAGTCCGAGTTTGCGAAAATCGGACTCCGTATGAAGAAGATATCTTTAAATTAAATATTGTAGCAAAACATGAGAAAAGAATAATATTTAGCATTATTCTAAGGACTGTAAGCAAAAGACTTAGTAGTTCATTTGGTTGGAACATGTGACTTGCATATAAAGGGTACAAAGTTCGATCCCCGCCAGCGCCATATTTTTTTTTAGGGGAATGGCTAAAAAAAGGCTTAGTGTGAACATAGTTCAAAAAGTGGTTTAGTGTGAAAATGGTTAATTGGGAAGATAGATAAAAATTAATATGTATATATATATAATATATGTATATATATATATATATGACGTGTACGCATCATGTGGCGTACGTGGCGCATTTTTTGGTTGTCAATGATTGTTTTTTTCGTGGTCGTCCCTAATAGGATTTGTGACAAATTAAAGGTAAGAAAGATTTGTGCATGTATAAATAGATATTTCTATATATGGGTAATTAATGTATATAGTAAAGGGATATTATGTAAAACTAATTTGTAGATGTGTGTTAATATGGCACTGATTTCGAAAATATGTGATTGACCTTGGTTTGTATATGTGTTTGTGCTAATTTGTCATTCATGTTAATTGATATTAATTAAAAAAGAAAAAAAAATATTAAGTAGCCATTTATGTTCGATTGATTGTCATTTATGTTTATTTGATGATAATGTAATTAATATTAATTTGTATGAATACTTATTTGTCACTTATGTCAATTAACATTAAAGAGAATATGATAATTTAAGGAATATGATAATTTGTCACTTATGTTAATTGACAATAAAGAATAAAAGATAAACATTTGGTACATTAACGTTAAAGTAGAAGGTTATTAATACATTTGCTGAGTCATTCCTGACCTGTTGCTGAGTCATTCCTGACCTGTTGCTGAGTCACTGGGATAACTTTATCTAGTCTAGATGGTTCTGATTGCTCCTGTGTGATCCAATGGCTTATATTAATATAAATCTCTGTAAAACCAACCTAATACCTCAACCCTAAATCATATTAAAAATCAAACCAAGAGCCGTCATCCTGCCATTGGACATACTTGAGTAGCCGCCGTTCAACTTGAAGAAAATTAAAAGAGGCAAACCAAATCAAATCAAAATTAAACTAAAACAACAATTGTCTACATCAAAGGCGAGCATTTCAACTTCAGAATATAGATTCCAGAAATCAAGATCGTCTTTTGATTGTAAGTTTAGTTATCTTTTAGATGTGAACAATTTTAAGACGTTATTTGAAATAAAATGAAATATAGAATTGTACCATGTTGTATAATAATGAAGATGCTATTTCTTGTGATGATTTTGTCATGAATGTCTTGGAATGATTGCGGTTTATCGGATTTATCATATTACATTGAAATTGGTGTTGAATCTATTATGATTTGGGAATGAAACTATCATACCATATGCAAGTTTATCCTTTCATGATATGTTACATGCTAGTTTTTAGGCTAATTAATATTTATATATGCTTAAATATTTAGATCTATATGACTACATGTTTTGATCTAAAAAACTTTATGTGCTTAGATCGATGCTAACTAGATCTAAGTCATGATATATTTATATATATATATATATATATATATATATTCATATGATTAATGCAAGTTATATGTTTTATGTTAGGTCCAAATCAAGATTTATATACATATGTTCATATGCAAGTTACTTGTTAGATCCAAAACTAGATCAATATTTATATGCATGTTTATAAAGTGGATTCATGCAAGTTCACATGTTCATTATTGTTAGATCTAGTTCACACCTACATGTTAAAAAAAACATTCTTTGGTAAGGGACATGTCATGATTATGTCATATGCTAGTTTATAAATAAAGTTATGTTCACACATGCCTAGAACTGCATATTAACATGTTTAGGCTTATGATTATTTATGCAAGTTCATGTGACATGTTAATTGAAATGATTAATGTTCTATGCCAAGTCTGCATAACATGTGTTTGTATTATGCATGTTCCTTTCCTTTACCTCTTGATTATAAGTTAGGCCAATTTGCGGGCCTAATAACTTATTGTAATTAATGCGAATGTAAACGGTGGTAACGTTGGGATAGACATTAAATTATAACATCTTAATGATGTATGTGGGCCCGTAACCATGCAAATGGTTAAGGCCATGAATTGGTATAATTTATATACCATTAGGCTTGGACATAAATAAAATATGTGACTTGATAACTTGAAGAAAAATTTACATATATACTTGACATAAATGACAAATATGTAAATTTAGTAAAAGACGAATATGCCTAACCTGAGGTTAGACTGAGTTGTGGTGTAAAACTTCCCGGAACCAACCGGCACATCCAGTGACCACAACAATACCTGTCTAATGTGGGTGGTTAGTGCATCAAGCCCAGAAAGACTCGAGATTAGACCGAGTTGTGGTTTAAACCTGCCCAGAACCGACCGGCACATCCGGTAACCACAACAATATCTGTCTAATGTGAGTGGTTGGTGCTTTAATTAATTAGTTAATTAAAGCTCATGAACAATCAAGTAAGAATAGTAAGGTTGAGTAATTAAGGAAATAGTTAACCAACTTAACATGTTAACAAGAAAAGATTCGTGGGGGTTAAGTAACTAAGAAAAAACTTGACCATCATAACATGTTAACTACACAAGTGGGTAACCGTTATAACATGTTAACTAGGCTAGAAGGTGGGGTTAAGTAAATTTAGAACACTTAACCGATCTAACATGTTAACCAAACTAGAAGATGGGGTTAAGTACACTTAGAACACTTAACCGTTATAGCATGAATATGGTTATGTTAATGAGAAACACTTAACCAATATAACCTGATAAATGAGTAAGGTTAAGGAACAGTTAATCAATTTAACTTCATATATGGGTGGGTTATTTAACACCCCGGATTTTTGAATAATCGAATTAACTAATATTAAAGAATAATTAATCTTAGACGTGAGAATTATGTGGATTGGGTTGCGCCATTGTGTTTGTCTCGGAATTCTGGTTGAAATAGAGTCCGAGTTTGCGGGAAACGGATACCGGATGAAGGAGTAATGGACGAACGAATTTTGGTGGCAAAGTAGAAAAAAATGCACTGGCACACTTGGGAAGTGTGCAAGTACATATTTGCACTGGCGCACCTGCCAAGTGCGCCCAGGCCGTGGCAAAAGCCTGCACAACTTTCTGGTTCAGGCTGACCCATGTTGTTGAGTCCTTACTGAGTCCTTGCTGAGTCATTAGGGCTGACTCATCACCCTATCACGATTGAATGGTTTTGATTAACCCTAAGATCATCCGACGACTTAAATTAATTCATAACTCTATAAAAAGACCCATAGACTCAAACCCTAAATCAGAATTAAAATTGAAACTATGGCCGTCATGCTGTTGTCTTGAACCTTAGAGCAGCCGCCACCAAATTAAAGAGGAAGAACAACACCAAATCAGAACTACTCAACCCTAACAGCGAATCTTCTTCACGCTAATTCAACTCCAAAAATCAGAATTTAGAACTCAAGACTGCTTTGTAGTTGTGGGTTCGATAGTTTTAACAAAATAATTAATAAATGAATTAGATTGAGTTATAATGCGGATAATTTGGATATGATATGAATTGTTGATTGCATGTTGTAACTATGTTGTAGAGTTGTGTTGTAATTTCTATGATATTATGTTATGATGCTATCATCTACGATGCAAAGTTATGACGCTATCACCCATGTTATAATCCTATAATTGGCTTATGTCTAGTTGAATCATCATGTTTCTTATGCTAGTTTGTTATATTGACACATATGATAAATCATATGTATGCAAGTTTAGATATTTATTCAAACATGAATCATATACAAGTCGGGTAGAATTATATGTGAACTTACATGATTATGACACCTAGTCTATGTGAAAATTTAATTGAAAGTTTGGCTATGACATGTGTGAGTTTATGCTAAATTTTACATGATACTTTACATGTTAGATGCTAGTTTACACCCTTGTTATGATGTATAAATCACACATGTAAGTTGTATGAATACATGAATCATGTTATGCAAGTTTAGGGGTATTGCCTATGCAAATTAAAACCTTTAGATATAGATCTATGACATATGTTATTTATGCAAGTTTGTGGCCATTTTCTCATCAAGTTCACTCCTTTAGATTGGATCCATGACATATGTTGTTTATGCAAGTTGTAGTTTTGGCCTATGCAAGTTTTAGATGTAAAACATCATTCACATATGCAAGTTCACCCCTATGTTAGATTTATGTTTTAATTATGTGTATATTGTGATGTTTTCTCTTTATTCCATGAGTTAGACTATTCGAATCCAACATATATTTTTACGTTAACGAACAAACGTACTACGTGGGGGTAAAGGGGATAATATTAAAAATATTTAATTGGCATAAATGCCTTAAAAGGCATAAAATAAATTTGTGGTGAAATTGGTATGATTTTACATACCATAAATGGATGGACATAATTGAGTCAATTATGGACATCGTTAAATTTGGAATTGATTAATAATTTGAACAGGGAAAGTAAATCAAATTGGGGGATGATTAATTAGGAGTAATTAATCGTCTAAGACACGAGGTTAGGCTCTTTTGTGGTGTAAGACTGCCCGGACCCGCCCGGCAAATCCAGCTGCCACAAATGTCAGTCTAATGTGAGAGGTCTTAGGCACAAATTAAATACGTAACAATTGTAAAGGCACGAGGTTAGGCTCTTTTGTGGTGTAAGACAGCCGGGACCCGCCCGGCAAATCCAGCTGCCACAAATGTCATTCTAATGTGAGAGGTCTTTATGAGGTTACGGTCTTAATAAATTAAGAAACACTTAACCAGATAAGCATGTAGTGTGACATGAGGGGGTTAAGTGGGTGCCTTGGGTGGCATTTGGAAATACGAGTAGAAACACTTAACCAAAATTGAAACATGAAATTGAAACATGAATAAGAATCGGGTTAAGTGGGATGTACTAGAGGGGACCAAACTTAGGTGGATAGCTTGTGTCAAGTAATGGGGGCCCGTTTCAACCAGTAACCCATACGTATCTTTGTGGGCTCGACCCAAGTCGAGGACGGGACACGCATAATAGGCTTGACTGTAAGAGGCCAAACCGGGTTAGCGATGGCAACGCAAGTCCAATGGGTTCATATGCGTGTGTGGACCCGGGCTGGTAGGTAAGACGTTGTTGCCTCGTGTAGGTATAAGCCGTGCATTGTTAGTTGTATCGGGTTGCCACTTTGGGGAGTGATACACCCCACTGTAGGGCCAGCACGGGTATCTACGAGCTAGGGAGCCGATCTCTTGGGGTAGTGGGTACACCTAGTGGAGATAGGGGCAGACGAAACCTATGAAGGCAGCTAGGGGTGCACGAAACTACCAATATCATTCTTAAATCTGTAGGCATGATCAACCTTAGGGTGACTAGTGGTGGTGCAGTATACTAGTGGCGGTGCGGTATAGCAATTATCTCGTAGTGTTGGTGTAGTTTAGTAATTATCTTAGTGGGTTAGGTGCGCTTTAACGATATCGTTGTTCATCTTGTTTCCTTGTTTACTCTGCCATACTTAATGGTTCAAGGTCATTTCCTTATTTTCCAACTTATGCCTTAAACTAGTTACTTTGTTAATTATATTGTTAGAATTATCGCACTCGCCAGACTTTATGTCTGATCCCCTTTTTTCCAACTCTTTCCTACCCCCCCAAGGTGCTCAGGTTGGAACTAGCACCAGTGGAGCTTGATCTTGGACTGCTTAAAGAAGATTTCTTGGACCGCCGAAGTAAAGTTCAGCGCCTCTTTATTTATGGCTATTCTAATGTTGGGGATTATGTTTTTCAGATTATGTACTTTGTTTTATCAAGATGGATATGATGTACTTGACTTTGGATTATGGTTTTGATGATGTACCTAAACATATTTACCTTCTGCTGCAATAAATAAAGTTTAAAATTTTCAAGTACTGCTTTATATCTTCTTGTTGTGATTTTTTGTTCTATATTCACTTAAAATGTTTCACGGAAGTTAATGCATTCCCTTTGCGAGTGACATTAATGGACGTGGGGTGTTACACGTGGTATCAGAGCTAAAGGTTGCCAGAACAGATATGAATTTTGAAAAACTATTTTTTCAAAATTTTTTTTATAAAGTACTTTCAAAAGTATGTTTTAAGGAAAGTATTTTCGAGAAAAAAAGTATATTTTAGAAAGCATAACCCCAAGAGCCATATATCTTTCCTTCAGTCCTTTTTGTATTGAATCTTTCCTTTTTCGTTTCAGCATGTCTGAAGCATCTGAGATACAAGAGGGTGTTCATGTTCCCGGTTGGTTTCGTCAAAATCTCGAGGCTAGGGCCGCCACCGTAGGTCTAGCAAATGTTCCTCCTCCTCCTCCTCGTGTCGATAATTTCACAAAGATATGTAAGGACTTTAGAGCAATGGGTGGAAAACCTTTTCACATGACGGAGACATTTGTTGAAGCTCGTAACTGGCTAAAGGATGTGGAAGAATTGTTTGGAATTTTTGAAGTGGATGATGGAAGAAAAGTCCAGCTATCTGCCTGGCTAATGAAGGATGAGGCCTCGTTTTGGTGGGAGGTCACTAATGGGGGACGTCCAGTCGATACATGGCTAGATTTTAGGCAGAGGTTTGAGATGAAGTTTCTCTCACGGGCTGAAGAGAATCTATACATGGAAAGGTTTTTGTCACTGAAGCAAGGGAATCTATCGGTGAAAGAGTACGTTAACAAATTCAACCAATTGGCAAGGTTTGGCTTAGACTTGGTGAACACTCGAGAAAAGAAGGCTCTAAGATTTGTTAAGGGTTTAAATGAGCCGCTTCATGGGTTAGCTATGACCCACATTCCCATGGGGGCTACCTTTGAGAGGTTAGTTGACATGGCACTCATGCATGAAGAGGAGAAGGGCACTAATGCTAATAAGGCACCCGAGAAGAAAGAGGATCAAAAGAAGTCGCAACAGCAACAGCAGAACAAGAAAGGTGGCAAAGGCAACAATGCTAAGGGGAAGAAGAAATGCTTTAACTGTGGGACACCCGGCCATTTAAGAAAATATTGTAGGAAGAAAAAGAAGACTGGTTGTTTCACTGTGGCGAAGCGGGACATCTTATTAAGGACTGCCCAAAGAAAGGGCAGAGGGCAGGGTCTACCTCGGGAGGATAGGTGCAAGCTCTTATGGCACCAAGGCAGGCGAGGAAACAAGTTCAGGCTCTCGTGGTCCCACTGCTGCAAGAACGAGGTAGAGCAATTTCCGTTGAAAGTTTAGTTTTTCTGTTTGATCATCCTGTCCGTACTTTATTCGATTCTTGCACATCGCATTCGTTTATTTCTACATCATTAGTTGAAACACTGCACCTTGATACTAGTCTAGTTACTGATCCCTTAGTAGTCTCAAATCCTATTGGTGGTTCGGCTCATCTTTCTATGATTTTTCGGGATTTGAGAGTGTTTATCTTGGGCACCGAGTTTGAGTGCAACGCTTTTGTTCTTGGCTTCATGGGCTACGGTTTAATTCTAGGTATGGATTGGCTAACTAGATATGGGGCCATCCAAGATTGTGAAAGAAGGGTAGTTAGATTGTTGACTCGTTCTGGAAAGACCCTTGATATTTCTTGTGACCCTAGAGGTCCAGTAATGCTTAGTTACCTAGAATCCCTTGACGCATCTGATGATGATTTACATTCTGTTCCCATAGTCCGTGAATATGCTGATGTCTTTGATGAGGTGAGGGGTTTACCCCCAAAACGTGAGATAGACTTTTGAATATATCTAGTGGACAATGCAAAGCCAGTTGCATTGCCAGTGCGCCACATGGCTCCAAGAGAGAGAAGAAAACTCAGTAAGCAAGTGAAAGAATTGCTTGAGTAGGGGTTCATTAGACATTGTATATCGGAGTGGGGTTCTCCAGTAGTGTTTGCCACGAAGGTGAACGGGTCCCTTAGACTTTGTGTGGACTATAGAGAATTTAATAAGCTTACTAAGAAGAATAGACACCCACTGCCAAGGATTGACGATCTCTTCGATCTGTTACTTGGCGCCTCAGTGTTTTCGCAGTTGGACTTAGCCATTGGCTTCCATCAGTTGAGAGTGGCTGAGGATAGCATAGACAAGACTGCTTTTAGGACTCCAGACGGTTTCTTTGAGTGGCTTGTAATGCCCTTCGGTTTGAAAAACGCCCCCGCATACTTTGTTGACTTGATGAGTTGGGTGTTTAGGGAGTACCTTAATAAATTTGTGGTAGTCTTTGTGGATGATATTTTGATCTTTTCTAAAAGCGAAGAAGAGCATGCCCTACATCTTAGGGAAGTGTTGGAGACTCTTCGAGTGCATAGCCTTAAAGAAAAATTTTCTAAATGTCACTTTTGGAGGAAAGAAGTGCGATTCTTAGGGCACGTGGTTTCCAAAGAAGGGATAGTCGTGGATCCCGTGAAGATAATGGCCATCCAAGATTGGAAGGTTCCTAAAAATGCTACCGAGGTGAGAAGTTTCTTAGGGTTGGCTGGCTACTATAGGAAGTTTATCAAAGACTTAGCAAAAATATCAGCTCCATTAACAGACTTGACGAAGAAGAACTAGGTTTTCACGTGGGACGCAGATTGTGATGATGCATTCCAACGTTTAAAGAGAGCTTTGACCACAGCCCCAGTATTTGTGTTGCCAGATGGGAGTAAGCCATTTACCGTTTATACCGACGCTTGTGGGACAGGACTAGGCGCAGTCTTAATGCAAGAGGGAAAGGTAATAGCCTATGGTGGAAGGCAGTTGAGAGTGCATGAAAGAAATTACCCTACACATGACCAAGAGTTGGCCGCTATTGTCTTCGCGCTTAAGTCTTGGCGTCATTATCTTCTTTGCGAGAAATTCGAATTGTTCACTGACCACAAATCGATAAAATACTTATTCTCTCAAAAGGACTTGAACTTAAGGCAGCAAAGTTGAATGGAGTTCTTAGCATCCTACGACTTCGAGATAGCATATACCCCTGGCAAGGGTAACGTGGTGGCAAATGCCTTAAGTAGAAAAAGGTTGTGCTTGAGTCCTTTTGTTTGTTGAGCTGCAAAGTTTAGAGTTCATCTCTAAGTTTGACTTCACACCTTCCATTGACTTTGTACCCGGTTTACTAGCATCCTTAGAGGTCAGACCTACGCTTTTGGGATGAATTGGTGAGGCACAGCGAGACGACCCACAGTTGGTTGATTTAGAAGAAAAGCTCAAAGGAGGGGAGTCATCGAGCCATCTCCGTAGGTATACCCTAGACGTAACACCCCGTAATTCTGCAACACTAGGATTCACAAATCAAGGCAGAATTAAAAGTTAAAATCAAAATCAGGGGAAACGGGCTGCGCCATTGCGTTCGTCTCGGAATTCTACATAAAAACGGGTCCGAGTTTTCGTAAATCGGAGTCCGTATGAGGAAGATATGGCCTCCGGAAGATTCAGCGAAGTTCAAATTTCAAAACAGTTCAGAAAAGGGAATTCAAATTCAAAATCGAACCCAGATTGGGTTGGGCGAGAATTTTCCCGCCCAAGGCACACGGGTCGACTGGGTAGTCGACCTGGGGGTCGACCCCCCCTAACCAGGTCGACTGGGTAGTCGACCTGGGTCCCGAAATTCAGTTTTCTGCACCTAGTTCGCTTTTCTGTATGTAGACGCCATTCTGACCAGATTCGTCCGCCTAACACTATATAAACAGCCCTAGACTCCTTCTCTATTCACAATTCTTATCTACCCTTATGTTGCAAAGATTCTTGGTAAACATGGCTTCTTCTCCTCCTCTTAAATTAAATAATAAATAAAATAATATATAAAAATAAATCAAGACGAGGAGATGCTGCTCAAGACTTTCAAGAAGGGGTTCAAGTCAAGCTAGGATTGCAAGCGATGATTCAAACGGTTTCAAGCAACGTCGCACGAATCATAGCAACACCATCTTTCTATTCTAATCTAATCCCTGTAAGTCGGTTACTTTTTAGATTTGAACGTTTTTCTCTGTTCGTGACATGAAATTAAAGGAATAAAAGAATATGCCAAATCTCTCTCTCTATTCGAATTAATGCCAATACTCTTGGACCTAATTAAGAACTATTATGATTCGAGGACAAATAAGACCGTGACTATGAAACTATGGACCTTAAAACCATGTGCCTCTTTGACTATGAACATTGCCTATGACTATGGACACTGCCTATGACTGCGACTGTGACTATGAGAATTATTTCCTTGACTAAGCCTATGCCTTTGATTAGGAAACATAAACTATTGCCTATGACATAATAAGGACATCTATGGTTAAACACCCGTGATTTATAATCTAGGTTGACTCACAATTATACGAACGATGGGAATACGTTTTGGGGAAAACATGAAATTGATTAACTTGGAAATTGGCATAATTTGATAAAAATTAGAATAACAAGTCTAGTTTTGACAATGAACTGAAATTAGAATATTAAACCAGAATCGGGTGGCTAAATTAAGCATGATAAGTATGTTGGCATAATTTACATACGTCGGGCGTAAATGGAAAGGGATTAATGGGCTACAAAATAGGTAGTTGGTATGCAAATTAAGTTTTGGGCAAAAACGGTGAACTAGAATATGAAACCTAGTTTGGCATAAACTGTAAACTAGAATATAAAATCTAGTTTTGGCATAAACTGTAAATGGGGGTGTTGGACCTAAATTGCTATAAACTATAAGATAGGCAAATCAAGATTTGGGCCTAGAATACAAGTCCATTAGTAGGCATGGCAAATGTATAGGGTATAGGCCAAATTTATTTTAAAAAGGGAAAATGGACTTTGAGGATAAATTGTTAACAATTTATTTATATACAAAAGAAAAGTTTATTAATGACATCTTTTTAATAACACACCAGAAAGTTCTAGGGTGACACAGAGGATAGTGTCTAGGCTTGGGTTTGGAAAATACAAGTTTCCTGCTCTCCCTGGCTATCCCTAACTGATCCGACGGACGGGATGGTTGCTTTCAAAACCTGATTTGAAAATTAATCAAAACCCTTTGAACTTAGAAAACACGAATATGCCTAACCCGAGGTTAGACTGAGTAGCGATGTAAACCTGCCTGGAACCAACCGGCACATCCAGTAAGCGCAACAATATATGCCTAATGTGAGTGGTAGCGGCTTTAATTTATTTAGGTAAAGCTAGAACAAGAATGGTAGGGTTAAGTTAACTAAGACACTTAAGCAATCCAACATGAAAACCAAACCGATGGGTGGGGTTAGGTTCATACAGACAGTTAACGCAGTTAAACTAGAATGGGAGGGTTAAGTCCATAGGAACACTTAACCAACTTAACACAGTTAAGCTAGAATAGGAGGGCTAAGTCCATAGGGACACTTAACCAAACCTAACATGGTAAAAAGACAATATTTGTAGGTGTCAAGTAACTTAGAAAACACTTAGCCAAAATTCACATGTTAACTAGACTAGAAGGTGGGGTTAAGTAAAGTTAATACACTTAGCCAAATTAACATGTTAACTAGGCTAGAGGTTGGGGTTAAGTAAATACACTTAGCCAATTTGATATGTTAGCTGGGCAAAACCGTAGGGTTAAGTAAGCTTGAACACTTAACCATCAGATTGTGATAAAGGAATAGGGTTAAGTCTAAAACATGAAGGGATAATACTTAACCATTATTAATAACATGTCAGTTAAAACAGACGGGCAAGGAACACTTAACCAATACAGGATGAATGGTTAGGGTTAAGTAATAAGAAATACTTAACCAATATAACTTGGTTTGTTGTAGGGTTAAGTCATCATGAATTACTGATAACACTTAACCAGTTTAACAAGATGAATGAAGAGGGTTAAGTTGGCTTGAATTGACTAATGACACTTAATCAATCCAAATTGACGGGAAAGTGAACTAAGTAGTAAACCTTAGTTAAGAAAACAACGATTCTGGAAACTAAGTGGTAAATCTTAGTTAGTAAAACTAAGTAGTAATTCTTAGTATAACACGGGAAGGAGCGAATGTCCGTCTGGGTAAAAAGGAGGCTCCAACGAATTGGGTTACGAAGCCCGAGGCTTCGAGGGGACATGAGGGTACTCTTGGTATCCCTCTGTGAGGCTGCAGATGATCCTCCTGGGCTCACAGAGGTAAAGGTCTGCGTAGAAGAACCAGGGGTATGCCTTGGTTGCAATATATGGCAACCTAAAAACTAGGATGGACCGGCGTGATTCAGCGAGAAAATGGTACCCTGTGATAGCAACTCGTCGTCTACCATCCATCTTCAGTCAATCGAGATACGTGAAGCGGAAAGGCGGAGAACTCCAAAAGAACATATACTTGCTATCTATTTATGGGTGAGGATGGCCATAGGATAGTGGGGCACCAGGGGCCGGCGTATAGTTCTCATTTTTCAACGTGTGCCTTTCATTAGTTGAGGGAGGGGTCAAGTGGGACCATAGCCACTGGAATAAAAACAGACCATAGCATCTGCATCGGCAGATATCTGAAAGCTCCCGACCGAGTTCTGTATTCCTTGATTTTCCATGTAACAGGGCTCGTGTAACACCCAACGTCCATTAATGTCACTCACAAAGGGAATGCATTAACTTCCATGTAGGTTATAAGTGAATATAGAACAAAAAAATTACAACAAGACAGATAATAAATAGTACTTGGAAATCTAAAACTTCATTTTATTGCAGCAGAAATTAAACATGTTTGTTACATCATAAAACCAAGTACAATATCCATCTTCATAAAAACAAAATACATAATCCCATTACATAAATATCCTTTAAAAAGATAACAAGCTGGACTTTACTTCAACGGTCCAAGCTTTCCAAAAGAGATGAAGCAATTTAATCAAACTCCACTAGAACTGGGCCCAACCTGAGGACCTGGAGGGGGAAAAGTATAGAAATAGAGGGGGTCAGACATAAAGTCTGGCGAGTATGATAATTCTAACAATACTATTATCAAAATAACTAGACTAAGGCATAAGCTGGAAGACAAGTAAATGTCTATGAACTCTTAGGAAGATAAAGATAGCGTTTAAGATAACGTTAAAGATAACGGTAAAGGCACACCTAATTACTAACGAATGATTACTACACTGCACCGCACATTACCACACCGCACCACACCAGTTACCCTATTGTTTGATCCCACTTGCTTCACACAGAAACTTTATAAATAGCCTTACGTACCCCTAGCTGAATACATAGGTGTCGTCTGCCCCTATCTCCACTAGGTGTACCCCACTACCCACTTTCGATCGGCTCCCTACTCGTAGATACCCGTGCTGGCCCCACAGTGGGGTGTATCACTCCCCTAAAGTGGCAACCCGATACAATTGGAGAATGCACGGCTTATACCTACACGATGCAACAACGTCTTACCTACCAGCCCGGGTCCACACACGCATACGAAACCCGTTGGACTTGCGTTGCCACCGCTCCCCGTTTTGGCCTCTTACAGTCGAACCCAGCATGCGTGTCCCGTCCTCGACTTGGGTCGAGCCCACCAAGATGCGTTTCGGATACTGCTCGAAATGGGCCCCCATAAGCTACCCACCTAAGCTTGTCACTAGTATATCCCACTTAACCCACTTAGTCATGTTCATTTACATGTGTGTTTGGTTAAGTCTTACTAATCGTATTTCACATGCCACTAAGGGCACCCCCTAGATTCCTCATGCCACCCAAGGCACCTACTTAACCCCCATGTCCCACCTTACATGTTTATCTGGTTAAGTATTTCTTAATTCATTCAGGCCATAACCTCATAAAGACCTCTCACATTAGACTGGCATTTATGGCAGCTGGATTTGCCGGGCGGGTCCGGGCAATCTTACACCACAAAAGAGTCTAACCTCGTGTCTTTACAACCGTTATGCTTTAGTTTAGGCATAGGACCTCTCACATTGGGCTGACATTTGTGACCACTGGATTTGCCAGGCGGGTCCGGGAAGGTTTACGTCACAAACGAGTCCAACCTCGTGTCCTAAGCATTGATTAACACTTAAAATCTTTTACCCCAGTTTTAATAATTCCCTATTCAAATTATTAATTAAGTCAACTTTTAATGATGTCCATAATTGACTCAATTATGGTCATCCACTTATGGCATGCAAAATCATATCAATTGCACCCCAACTTTTTAATATTAAATCCTTAATATTACCCCTACCCCACGTTTGTACGTTCGCTTATTCAACGCATAATATAGGCTAGACTTGTATAGTCTAACACCTAGCACAAAGATAAATTATCACAACATATAGACAATTAAAATAAATCTAGTCATAATAGGGGTGAATCTTGCATAAACTACACATGTTAAGGATCAAAAGGTGTCAACTTGTTAAATGTCACTACACCAAAAATGCCAATTTGGCAGTGCTCATGGCCGTATCAAAATGGATTTGATACGGTTTTAAGCCGTATCAAAAAATGGCGTCTCTGTTGCTTTGATACGGCTTAAAACCGTATCAAATTGGTATTTTGATATGGTTTTAAGCCGTATCAAATTAATAATTTGATACGGCTTAAAGCCGTATCAAATTAATATGTTGACACTGTCAACTTCATAGATTGATACGGTTTAAAGCCGTATCAATTTAGTAGATTGATATGGCTTAAAACCGTATTTAATGCCTCATTTTTACAATGCTATCAACGAATTAGATACGGCTTTTAACCGTATCAAAATCGGTATATCATATATGCAATATACAGAAACACTATACCCATTGATATATATATATATAAATATAGATATAGACACACACACACACACACACTCATATATATATATATATATATATGCACAATAAAGAAGATACGCTGCACCCATATAACAGTATATAAAGAAGATACACAAAACGTAATTCGATTAATATATAAACCATAATTTCAGTTAATACAAACCACATAACACAATATATACAAAGCAAAATGTTCACAGTTCTTGCTTAAAAAAAAAAACAAAACTGCAGTTGTCAAGCCCATGCAACTCATGCTTGTCCCAAAGCCTGAAAAGAAATTAAAATAACAAACATTTGTTTAGTTCCGTCTCCATAACAACAACAAGAAGACAACAATAACAAGCATCATTTTGCCGCAGACTAACTAACATGGACTCAGTTTGCGACAGAAGTCGCAAACTGGACTCAGTTTGTGATTTCTGTCGTAAACTGATCCAGTTTGCGACTTCTGTTCGCAAACTGATACAACGCTTGTCTGCTTATTTTTCAGAATGAATTGCATCAATTTCTGTCTAGTGAACATGAAATAAAATTCTTTAATAGAAGGCCAAACTAATATTTCTTCATAAGGAATATAAATAGTATTAACAATAGGACTCGGTAGTAAAATATTCTTGTAAGTAACCGTGATAAGATGCAATCAATTGTCATTAAGACATCCTTGCGAGTCAATGAAGTTTGACAACATTCTTGCAGTGAAAGACCAGACTAAATGTGCTAGGAACACTTATAGCCAACCACTGGATGCATGGACGTTTGAGTAATGAATTACCGGAAATAATGTAATCCAATTTGGTACAGAAATTCAGCTCATACTTTTGAATTATTATCATTTTACTTAACTAACCACTTGATCATCTCCTGACACCAATTTTGTACTTCAGGTATGCATTATCGATTTCAATATTGCATTTGATTTGGTTGAAAATGCAGTCAGCATTAAAGTATAGAATGGCTTCACCACTGTGTAGATGTTCATACAAACAAAAAAACAGTAATGCAGTAACTTTATGTTTATGAACAACATGAAATTTCTATTTATAAGTAGTAGTTAAGTCAACAAGTCAGTAGTAGAAAATAGTTGCATATTTCATTTCCATTGGATTGAACCAATATTTCAACTTAAATATCCAAAAATTTCAAATACTATTGCCATTTACTATTCATGCAAAACTACCTAAGAGTTGCAAGTTCAAACTGATATTAGTATTTAGAGTCCTAAAGATTTCCAATAAATCAATGCAAATGTAATGAAATTATAACATTAACATACCGATCATCGTCTTAGCATGAACATAAATCATGAACTGCCTTGACTGTTGAGCTCTACTATAGTCGGTATCAGGCTCTGGTCGCTCTGGAGGAACATATTCCATGCTCTTTTTCGTCTCTCTATTTCCTAAACAAAAGAAAGTAAGATACTCCTTGAGGTTGGGTGCTCTGAATCCTTTACCTTCAAGTGCAATGGCAATGTCACTATACATCATCTCCATTGTTCTATGCAGCTAGCCTAAAATTGCTTGAACTGATTCACTTTCAGCACTCCCTCAGGTTAGTGAGCAAGTATCAATGTTGGGTCCCTCCAAGGGATATTTAAAGGCATTTCCAGTCCAAACAATAGGCACAAAAAATATCTCATAGCATTTATATGTTGTATCCAATGGTGTTAGTAGTATAGTTACTTATGCAAGCAGATTAAGGGTATCAGTGCATGTGTAAGGTAAAGATGTTGATATTAAAACAAATTAATACTATAATCATAAGTTGCAGCTTACATACCATAATTAGTAATAGATTCAAATACATATATCATTTAATCTTAATAAGTAACAATATAATATGATTTAACAAATTTATAAAAATAAGAAGTAAACATTGAGGCATCCATGTATCCCTTAGCGAATCACGCCGCTTCATGCTAGTGAATGCCGTATTTATACCAACAACAACAAATGCCTTCTTTTTTCGAGGCACTTTCGCAGTTAGCTGTGAACTCGCACTTGCCTTAATCTCAGTAAGTTCCTTTTGTAGTGAGCGAGTAACGAATACGCTCAAGAGATAAACTAACCTCATTGGACTTAGAGACATCTGAGATGATTTTAAGTTCTTGATTTCTTTGTCCATCTGAAACTGTGCTCGTCTCAGATTCAGGAGTAATCCAGAATCTAATAACAGAAGACAGTGTGGAAAGAAAGCCCAGGTAGTGTATAAAAAGAAAAATCAGCCGAAAAAACCATGTTACCGGTCAGTGAAAAGAAAGCCTAAGCAGAAACATGAGAGAAAAAATAGGAAAATCTATTGAGCAGAAACTTTATTATGACTGTTGTTTGTACTTCTATTTTTCAGTAGCACCTCTTTCTTCTCCATTCACACTCTGTGTAACGACCCAGTATTTTTTGACCGTTCAAATCGACAATAAACCACACATGTCGACCCGAACAAATCGCAAATGCAGGTAGTTATTTGGCAAAGAAGAAAAAGAAAGAAAGAAGAGAAAAACCAATCACAGAACCTCACAGCGGAAGGACAACATATAATAAACAAATAGCAGTTTAGAAGCAGTTGAAATATATATACATTGACTATAACCTTCAATGATTATCAGAGTTACATATACATACAGCTGTACATAATAAGCAGCGGAAATAATGCAGCGGAAATACTTATGTTTGATATATATATCAAATCCTCGTCTTCGTCCTCCAAGCGATTGAGATCTTCGCTAACTGCAACTTCTGCTGACCCGAGCATATTGCATAAAAGAAAACACAACAAACACTCGGATCAACACTAAATCATTTCATATTAGTCAAATCAAAATACGAAATAACATCAGTGTCATGGGTACAGTAACTCAAGTGATGTTACGGGATTTTTCCATCTCTCAAGGATCCGTTAAACTAATACATATATAATATAGTACGCTATTATGATAGTGTTTATCCAGTAAAGTATAAATACTGAAAATAGCGTAAGTGGGATTACCATATTACCCTTACGCCGTTTATATGCATCAACAGTCTATACAGTACCGTAAATTCACCGTACTGGTGTTATCAGAGGGCACTCCATAGAAGGCAATGCTAAATCAAAATCGTATGGGGCTCGATATGGATATATATGACAAGGCACTCGAGGCAATGCCCATGGTTGGATTCTACCAATTGCACTCCCGGACCGGTGGTAACGCATAGCAGCCACTACCGCCCACCTCGGAACACACTCCCAAAGTCATAAATGGGCCCAAATCGTCATCATCATAGTCATAGAAATATTTTCGAAGAAGTGTGTCCGATCAAAGGTGCTACCTCAGTTAGTCACGGTATAGCTCCTGTTTTAGTCACTCCAATTCTGACCCGAAGGTCAGGGCTATTTCGTCATCGATCATCTTCTTCAATTCAATCATCGCCTCCAAGTCATCATACTCAATCTGGATACGTCATAACGTTCACAGTTGTCAAAGTGGTATCGACACCGATAGAGAGTATGCCTTATGTCGACTCCGGTCTCTTTGACAACCAACGCTTACATCTTTTCACATCGGTTGGTTCTTTTACATTTCAATGGTTCGCTTTCATCTCAAAATATCTATTTTGTTTCGAACCACATATATATTCAGTAGAATAAAATTTAATATCAAAATACCATAAATCATACCAAACCGATTTTATTCTAAATTAGAATATTTTTCCATATCCTTATATTATAACCATATAATATTCCAAAATCGACTCATATTCAAGTAGAGTATTCCACATCAGAGATTATAGTTATTTCAATCGATTTATGTTCGGAATCCATTCATATTCAATTAGAATATATATTTCATAATTACTCCTTTTAAATCTCTTAGGAGATCCATTTATATTCGAGAAGAATATAATTCATACTTCCATATAAAGTCATTTTAAATCGGTTCATTTATTCAAATAGGATGAATTATTATCTCAACTCCATTTGAACCAGCAGTTCAATTCAACATTCTCCATTTGGAAGGAAATTTACAAATTCAAAAATACTTGTAAAATAAATGTTTATAAGAAACCTTATATAATAGATATATAGGTAAAATATAAAAATTACAATAAATAAAGAATTTAAATATTACGTATACACACAAATTAAAAGTTTACTAGATAGTTTGAAAAATAAATTATAAGGGAAAAGTTATTTATAATAAAATAGTTTATAGGTAAAGGTTAATAATAAAAGTTCAAGGCAAGAATAATTTATTTGAAATCAAATGTGTAAATAAATAAATATATATATAAAATTTTCTTTAACCATAATCTTCCTTCCAAATTTCAAATGCTTAAATCTATACACCAACCTCAATGGAGTCCCTAGTTCAAAATCTTGTTTCAACCCAAATCTTCCAATTTAGGGAAATATAACTATATTCATGATAAGTTTAAACAACTTCGAGTACCCTCGATTATGTTTATTCCACATTAAATTCAATAAGAATTTATTAACTCGAGTCCACCCGATTATTTGAAATAAATTCCAAATCATATAAAATTCAAATTTTAAACTTTTAAATTTGTTCGGGAAATTTCCTTAACCATTTCAAATAACATTCCAGATTCAGATCTTCAAAGAAGAAAAATATTTATCGAAAAATCGATATATTCCTTAAATGAAATTTCCATCAATAAAATTTGAATATTTAAAATCATTTAACCAACCGATGTCCATATATAATTTGCTATCCTATGGCCAAGTGATTTTAAATTTAAATTTCTCGATATTCAGGGATAGATCTATCATTTCGATCCAAATCAGGGTCACAGAGATTTATCATTTCACTCTGTGTTCTTAATTTATTTTATCGATAAACCCCGGTTCATTGGATGCCCGTAACATCAAGGGTAAATGGGATTTATCGTCAATGATGAGTACACACAGCCTTATATTGAAATAAAGAACATTTCAAGCAATACTTATTCAGAAAATCACCCACCACATCCATCACAATCATTCATCTCATTAATCAGTATTAACCTGTTATACGGGTTTGCAAGGATCAAAAATCCCAACTAGTAATTTAATTAAATAACTAATTATCGACCCAGATTTTAGATTTATATACTTGCATGTCAAATTTGAGCAGTCAATCACAAATCAAACACAACCATGCAACCAAACTTATTTCATATTTTAATTTAACAAATATGGGAATAAATTCAGTATTTCGTGAGTGAGAAATCACTCACCTTTGGGTCTTAATTGGATCAGACGTCCAAAAGAAGCCCAAAATTTCACAGTCTCGAAATGCAGCGAAACCAGTGCCAGAACGTCCGCAATTCCTCCACGATCCCAATGCAACAAACCGCGTCCAATTCCGAGTTAAAACGAGAAAGTTATGAGCATTTTACTCTCCGAACATTAAATATATAAAATTAATATAACTAATCTCCTTACCCTTTCATTCCTTGACACGTCATCCACCTGGAATTGATCTTCCCGCTCCTCTAACCCACTGCTACAGTAAAAGACGTGAGAAAACCCAAACATGACCAATTTTGACCACCAATTGCCATCGATTCAGGCCACGATAGGTTCCGAGACTACCACCGTTGGAAAGCTTGACCCAAGACGCACCTCCTCAGCTCGACCCCGTTGCCTCCGGTGAAGTACTCCGCTGCCGGCGTCTCCATGAACGAAATGGGTTTTTGAGCCCAAAACGCAAATTCCCGATGCCATAGTTGATAATAATCGTCGAGACCAAGCTCGTTACACTCCAGGCAGCCATCCAAACAAAAACCATATCATAGATTTCGCGATTTAATCAGAAATCAAAAATACCCAATTTCGAAATTAGGGTTTCGAGAACAGAAACATTTGACCACTGATTCCGGCTAAACGAAGCACTGCATGTCCGAATAAAACATACCAGCAGCTTCGTATCGTCAAGAGCTTCAGTTTGATATATAATACGCTAGGGTTTTGAGAGGATTTGGATTTAAAGTTAGGATTTTTATTTTGTTTTAGGGTTTAGAAATGGTTTCAGCCATTAGAGAGAAAAAAATAGATTGAGGAAAATGAACGTAGTAAAGAATGGGCTGGTGATGTGGAAATGAACTTGAGTTATATATATATAGAAGGCCCAAATGTTCAACACACCGTCATCTTATTATACAATGCTCTCGTTCGCATTTTCTCTCGTACGGTCAAACGGTAAGTCGGATTGTAACGCAAATTGAACTCCAATAATAATTCACCGTTACGGTTCTGATGGCGCCAGTTTCGTCGAATTCCGAGACAGTCGCCTAAACGGTTAAATTTCACAGTTAAATACATAAATAAAATATTCAATTATTTGATTAACTGTTTAAATTAAATTTAAATATTTATAAATTCAAATTTAACCAAATCATAACTTAAATAAATTCTATAAATTTATTTCACACATTTTAATATCTTAATTTGATTATTTAAATCTTAAATTTGAATTTCAGTTATTATTCCCCATCTTAGAATTCTCCATTTATCCAGTTAAATTTTGAATTTCCATTATAACTAATAACTCAATTTATTAAATAAATAAAATATAAAATTTCAAATTGCATCAATTCTAAGTATAAACTAAATTAAAAATCTATTTATACTCCATTCAAATAATCATCATCATTAAAATCGACAAAATTTGATTTTCATCCAATATTATTATATTTTATTTATTTAAAATTTGAAAATTAAATACACAGAAAATATGGGATGTTACATTCTCCCCCACTTAAAAATCTTTTCGTCCTCGAAAAGAGAACGAAATAAAGTATTAAACAAACTATACTTTCAAATCCATACTTATAAATTAGTATTTATAAAATAGAGTTATATAGTAAAAAAAAAATCTCAAAATTTTCTAACTCCCGAAATCACGAAAAATTTCGGCAGCATCTCCTCTGTATGGAGAGGCCTGGGAAAAATCCCAACATACATATAAACTCAAACATCATCCATCATATGATGAGGCATCCCAAAATGGGGAAAACACAAAACCAAAACCCCAGAACCCAAAACAATCCCCAATACGTACCTCCTTAGCGTTCATATGCCAATTTATTTATTTTTAGAACTTAGCCTTTAGCGCAAGCGAACTCCAAGCGTAATTCCAATCCTTGCACCTACTAAAACACTCAAACATGCATAAGAATCAGATATGTAACAATCCATGGCAAATTTATATAGCTTACATAAATACACAAAGCAATTCAACCACAAAACCAAGATTTTCATAACAGACCAGCGAACAAATCATTGATTATCACCCTTTAAAAGTTGGAATTTGACTAAAACATACTAGGCAAAAGTTATGGTATTTGTTTTAGGCTTTCCGAATTGTCTGGATTCGTCGAATTCAGATAATTCGTTCAAAAGTTATGACTATTTTAGTGAAGGCGAACACCTCAGCCCGTAAAATGAAAAATGCAGGTCTGAGTTGTTCAACCCAGTTTTTAACCCCTTAGACTTCAGAATTTGACCCAGCATATTAAAGAAAGTTTTAGTTTACATTCAGGCCTTTCCGAATTGTACTCGCACGTTAAAATCCGATGTTTCGTTTGGGAGTTATGGTCAAAACAATATCGCTATTCAGATCAGATTTTTATTTTCTGCGCATACGACTTCGACTAAATCTTGAATTTCAACATGTAGACTTGAAAATCCGATGAGGCTCAATTAACGACAATTCTAGTTCAGGTTCGAAGGTTTCCGAAAAGTCCGGAATCTCCCGATTCCGATCATTCATTCAAAAATTACGATCATTTTCGTTTCAGCTTATTGAATATTTTAGATTTCGCCTAAACAATGATTTATTTTATACGGAGTTCCAACCTTCGGACTCCAAAAATTAAACAAGGCTTTATTATCAAAGATGGATTGTCGCTTTGTTTTGTTCATAATACGATTCACCCCTCTATCACTTACACATATTCATTTCCCTTATATTAAATGTATTTCGCTTCGTTTACTTGTATTCCATCATCGCCCATTTATGTATTCCATCATCGCCCATTTAATCATCTCCATTTACTTCACCATCAAAATGAATTTTCATTAAATTTCTTACTTCATTCCAGACCTTAAATCTCGAATAAACCTGAATTCATTTTAAAATTTCTTACGAACTTGATTATTATGAATAAATTTGTCAATATTTTATAATTCACCTTTTCCCAAGTACTAAATTTCCAGGCGAACCTTATATGGTCTTCTAAGTTAACTCTCATCGAGTCAATTCATTTGACTCGACTAAATTTTAGCCTTACCCACATTTCAATAACTTATTCATCCCGGTATACTTTCTATTCATTCCCGTTTCATTCCAAGCATTAATTCAGGTTAAGACTTGAGTTCATCCTAACATTTCCACTAACTCGATGGTATTCATTTTTAAATTCATCAACATGGATTAAATTTCCAAATTTCAAGATTTATTCTTTCCTTAAGCATTTAATTATCAATCGACCTTACATCCATTTAAATTTAGTTCCCATCAATAAATTGACATTTCTCAAGTTTACTTCCATTTATTCCAGTTTATTCGACTTAATTGAATCCATTTAGTTTCAATTCTTTCGATATTCTAATTTAATAATTGAGACTTGGTTTTTTTTCATTTTCACTACCTTATTCCGAATAAGCCACACTTTTATAATTACACCTTATTTCTTTAACTCAACTTATTTATTTGACGCTCAACTTATGAATTTCATTAAGGATGGTTCACGATCAGAGTTTTATACTTAATTTACAACCATTTTCATTCGATTTCTTAGGTTGAACTTTATTGAACTCGATTTCTCTACTCAAATGGATTTATGTTCCATTCAACACCATGTTTATGTTCCATTTATTTCATTATTCATACTTAGATTTACCTTTGACAAATTTGTCTTAATTACGTCTTTCCCAATTTGTATTTCTATGTCTTCATTTCACATGTACACGAATTCACCATTTTATTCCTCAATTCTTAATTTGTCGGCCCTTCATACTTATCAACAACATCCATTCTGAACAAACTAATTTATATTTTCATTCCCATATTCTCATCTCATTTTATATTAAAGTTTATTTCGATAAAATATATTTTTACCTATTCAAGTATGGAATTTTTCATCCCAATTCTTTCCAAATCACTTATTATGATTTTTCATCGATTATCAATATTTTTAATAATTTTATTATCAATATTTCAGTCGGTTTCCAATAACGGCCACCGAACTGCGGCCATAACGACCTTTTCCAAATTTTATTTGGGCATATTCCCAAATCCAACCGTTAGATTTTTAATCTCTCATATTCATTGGAAAGCTTTTTCCGATACGAACCAAACGGTTTCGGTTTTGGGAGAATCCGACGGTCGGATCTCCCGCTATGTCCATTCAAAGTCAATGGTCGAAATTCGCGAACGGTCGCTACGCGGCGCATTCAATTTAAACCATTTATATATATATATATATATTTCATCGGCAATTTTCTTCCCGTATTATCGCCTTGCTTAAGAATTCAACGACCACTTAATTTCTCTTAATACTCAGGTCCATTTCCTTGTTTCAACATCTAAATTCTAACAGATCGAGTTTCTTAAGTGATTAAACCAATATTATTAGTTAAGACAACTTAAGTATTTTAATTCCGGGTTTGAACTAAGTTCAAAGACACATACATGTTTATAAACTTCTTTGAAAACCATACCATATAAATTTTTTAAATCCAATCTTTAATTGTAAAGAACATAAAATTTCAATTCTGGTTTAAATTTAAACTCATTTTTAAATATCATATACTTGGACTCTTATCCAAACTTATACTATAGGGGTTTAAATCCAAAAATCCTTTCAAAATAGTTATGAAAATACGGGTGGTCTCCCCCACTTAGACGCTTCAGAATAAACGTCGATAATGTGTGCACTCATTACCGACATCATTTCTGATGTTCTGAGAAGGGATTACACTCTTATCCCTTTAAAAATCCTTTGAAAACTATTTCCAAAACTTTTTCTTATAATACGATATTATTTTCACTTTGTCAAACTATTCCAAAAGTCTCCTAGGATCAAGTTTTAAGGTCATTTCTATTTTAATCACACCTTTCTCATCTAATTATCCCTACATGTATTTCATCTCATTTCAAATATTTTCTAAAACCATTAAATTTCCAACACCTATTAATTATCTATTATTATATTCATTATTCAACCGACCATAATAGGTAATAACTTAATATTATTACCCACTAACACGAATACCTATATACTTGAACCAATAATATATTTTTGATATATTTAAAAATAAAAATAGAAACCATATTATATCATTCATTCTGTTCGATTATTAAGAGATCCCTATCGACTCTATGGCGTCCCATATATCGACCAGAATCCATAAATATTCAACAGAACAACTCAACATAATATAAACCAATTTATAACCAAATACAAGTACGCTCTCTCATATCACTCAAACTCATTCTAGGGCGTTTCTAACCCCATCTCTAATGAGTTTATTCCCAAACAGAGCCAAGGTTGTCGACAACCATCGCTCTGATACCAACTGTAACGACCCAATATTTTTTGACCGTTCAAATCGACAATAAACCACACATGTCGACCCGAACAAATCGCAAATGCATGTAGTTATTGGGCAAAGAAGAAAAAGAAAGAAAGAAGAGAAAAACCAATCTCAGAACCTCACAGTGGAAGGACAACATATAATAAACAAATAGCAGTTTAGAAGCAGTTGAAATATATATACATTGACTATAACCTTCAATGATTATCAGAGTTACATATACATACAGCTGTACATAATAAGCAGCGGAAATAATGCAGCGGAAATACTTATGTTTGATATATATATCAAATCCTCGTCTTCGTCCTCCAAGCGATTGAGATCTTCGCTAACTGCAACTTCTGCTGACTCGAGCATATTGCATATAAGAAAACACAACAAACACTCGGATCAGCACTAAATCATTTCATATTAGTCAAATCAAAATACGAAATAACATCAGTGTCATGGGTACAGTAACTCAAGAGATGTTACGGGATTTTTCCATCTCTCAAGGATCCGTTAAACTAATACATATATAATATAGTACGCTATTATGATAGTTTCTATCCAGTAAAGTATAAATACTGAAAATAGCGTAAGCGGGATTACCATATTACCCTTACGCCGTTTATATGCATCAACAGTCTATACAGTACCGTAAATTCACCGTACTGGTGTTATCAGAGGGCACTCCATAGAAGGCAATGCTAAATCAAAATCGTATGGGGCTCGATATGGATATATATGACAAGGCACTCGAGGCAATGCCCAGGGTAGGATTCTACCAATTGCACTCCCGGACCGGTGGTAACGCATAGCAGCCACTACCGCCCACCTCGGAACACACTCCCAAAGTCATAAATGGGCCCAAATCGTCATCATCATAGTCATAGAAATATTTTCGAAGAAGTGTGTCCGATCAAAGGTGCTACCTCAGTTAGTCACGGTATAGCTCCTGTTTTAGTCATTCCAATTCTGACCCGAAGGTCAGGGCTATTTCGTCATCGATCATCTTCTTTAATTCAATCATCGCCTCCAAGTCATCATACTCAATCTGGATACGTCATAACGTTCACAGTTGTCAAAGTGGTATCGACACCGACAGAGAGTATGCCTTATGTCGACTCCGGTCTCTTTAACAACCAACGCTTACATCTTTTCACATCGGTTGGTTCTTTTACATTTCAATGGTTCGCTTTCATCTCAAAATATCATATTTTGTTTCGAACCACATATATATTCAGTAGAATAAAATTTCATATCAAAATACCATAAATCATACCAAACCGATTTTATTCTAAATTAGAATATTTTTCCATATCCTTATATTATAACCATATAATATTCCAAAATCGACTCATATTCAAGTAGAGTATTCCACATCAGAGATTATAGTTATTTCAATCGATTTATGTTCGAAATCCATTCATATTCAATTAGAATATATATTTCATAATTACTCCTTTTAAATCTCTTAGGAGATCCATTTATATTCGAGAAGAATATAATTCATACTTCGATATAAAGTCATTTTAAATCGGTTCATTTATTCAAATAGGATGAATTATTATCTCAACTCCATTTGAACCAGCAGTTCAATTCAACATTCTCCATTCGGAAGGAAATTTACAAATTCAAAAATACTTGTAAAATAAATGTTTATAAGAAACCTTATATAATAGATATATAGGTAAAATATAAAAATTACAATAAATAAAGAATTTAAATATTACGTATACACATAAATTAAAAGTTTACTAGATAGTTTGAAAAATAAATTATAAGGGAAAAGTTATTTATAATAAAATAGTTTATAGGTAAAGGTTAATAATAAAAGTTTAAGGCAAGAATAATTTATTTGAAATCAAATGTGTAAATAAATAAATATATATATAAAATTTTCTTTAACCATAATCTTCCTTCCAAATTTCAAATGCTTAAATCTATACCCCAACCTCAATGGAGTCCCTAGTTCAAAATCTTGTTTCAACCCAAATCTTCCAATTTAGGGAAATATAACTATATTCATGATAAGTTTAAACAACTTCGAGTACCCTCGATTATGTTTATTCCACATTAAATTCAATAAGAATTTATTAACTCGAGTCCACCCGATTATTTGAAATAAATTCCAAATCATATAAAATTCAAATTTTAAACTTTTAAATTTGTTCGGGAAATTTCCTTAACCATTTCAAATAACATTCCAGATTCAGATCTTCAAAGAAGAAAAATATTTATCGAAAAATCGATATATTCCTTAAATGAAATTTCCATCAATAAAATTTGAATATTTAAAATCATTTAACCAACCGATGTCCATATATAATTTGCTATCCTATGGCCAAGTGATTTTAAATTTAAATTTCTCGATATTCAGGGATGGATCTATCATTTCGATCCAAATCAGGGTCACAGAGATTTATCATTTCACTCTGTGTTCTTAATTTATTTTATCGATAAACCCCGGTTCATTGGATTCCCGTAACATCAAGGGTAAATGGGATTTATCGTCAATGATGAGTACACACAGCCATATATTGAAATAAAGAACATTTCAAGCAATACTTATTCATAAAATCACCCACCACATCCATCACAATCATTCATCTCATTAATCAGTATTAACCTGTTATACGGGTTTGCAAGGATCAAAAATCCCAACTAGTAATTTAATTAAATTAAATAACTAATTATCGACCCAGATTTCAGATTTATATACTTGCATGTCAAATTTGAGCAGTCAATCACAAATCAAACACAACCATGCAACCAAACTTATTTCATATTTTAATTTAACAAATATGGGAATAAATTCAGTATTTTGTGAGTGAGAAATCACTCACCTTTGGGTCTTAATTGGATCAGACGTCCAAAAGAAGCCCAAAATTTCACAATCTCGAAATGCAGCGAAACCAGTGCCAAAACGTCCGAAATTCCTCCACGATCCCAACGCAACAAACCGCGTCCAATTTCGAGTTAAAACGAGAAAGTTATGAGCATTTTACTCTCCGGACATTAAATATATAAAATTAATATAACTAATCTCCTTACCCTTTCATTCCTTGACACGTCATCCACCTGGAATTGATCTTCCCGCTCCTCTAACCCACTGCTACAGTAAATGACGTGAGAAAACCCAAACATGACCAATTTTGACCACCAATTGCCATCGATTCAGGCCACGATATGTTCCGAGACTACCACCGTTGGAAAGCTTGACCCAAGATGCACCTCCTCAGCTCGACCCCGTTGCCTCTTGTGAATTACTCCACTGCCGGCGTCTCCATGAACGAAATGGGTTTTTGAGCCCAAAACGCAAATTCCCGATGCCATAGTTGATAATAATCGTCGAGACCAAGCTCGTTACACTCCAGGCAGCCATCCAAACAAAACCCATATCATAGATTTCGCGATTTAATCAGAAATCAAAAATACCCAATTTCGAAATTAGGGTTCCGAGAGCAGAAACATTTGACCGCTGATTCCGGCTAAACGAAGCACTGCATGTCCGAATAAAACATACCAGCAGCTTCGTATCGTCAAGAGCTTCAGTTTGATATATAATGCGCTAGGGTTTTGAGAGGATTTGGATTTAAAGTTAGGATTTTTATTTTGTTTTAGGGTTTAGAAATGGTTTCAGCCATTAGAGAGAAAAAAATAGATTGAGGAAAATGAACGTAGTAAAGAATGGGCTGGTGATGTGGAAATGAACTTGAGTTATATATATATAGAAGGCCCAAATGTTCAACACACCGTCATCTTATTATACAATGCTCTCGTTCGCATTTTCTCTCGTACGGTCAAACGGTAAGTCGGATTGTAACGCAAATTGAACTCCAATAATAATTCACCGTTACGGTTCTGATGGCGCCAGTTTCGTCGAATTCCGAGACAGTCGCCAAAACGGTTAAATTTCACAGTTAAATACACAAATAAAATATTCAATTATTTGATTAACTGTTTAAATTAAATTTAAATATTTATAAATTCAAATTTAACCAAATCATAACTTAAATAAATTCTATAAATTTATTTCACACATTTTAATATCTTAATTTGATTATTTAAATCTTAAATTTGAATTTCAGTTATTATTCCCCAACTTAGAATTCTCCATTTATCCAGTTAAATTTTGAATTTCCATTATAACTAATAACTCAATTTATTAAATAAATAAAATATAAAGTTTCAAATTGCATAAATTCTAAGTATAAACTAAATTAAAAATCTATTTATACTCCATTCAAATAATCATCATCATTAAAATCGACGAAATTTGATTTTCATCCAATATTATTATATTTTATTTATTTAAAATTTGAAAAATAAATACACAGAAAATATGGGATGTTACACTCTGTTTATACTTTATTTACTCGGTGAATTAAAGAAATAAATAGGAGCTTTGAAAAGAAAAGAAAAATATCATGCTCTAGAACACTTTGCAACTAGTCAACCTACCTAGTCCGATGATATAAATATGAATATGTATATTGTTGGGGTCACTAAGAAAATGGCAACTGTTCTTTATAACCATATATGGTGCATTGTTCCTAAAAATACACATGCAGTACCATTCGCTAATTCAGTTCAATCGTTGGATAGATGCATTTAAAGGGATATGAGCTCTGAAATAGAAGATCATAATGGGGATTCAGATAAAGGAAAACTTGTTAAGTCAGACAATGCTTCTAGTAGCGAGATGAAAGGTCTGCACGAATCAAGTGTCACTAAAGCTGCTGTTTTTGTAATGCGAGAACTATTTCGACGTATAGCAGTAAAATGAATAATAGCGGCATTTCTATGGATTGTCAATGCTCAGGAGTGTGATCAAATCTCATTGGCATCGTTAACAATGCGCTAAAAAAGGAATATTAACATGTATTTTCTAAGGTAAAGTGCGACTAAGTTATACTTATGATTGGATCATGGGAAAAAGAAAACATACCACGCTGCAAGTGCCGGCATAAACATTGCAGACGGGATACTCATGAGGACAACAACTGTAATGATCATCGCAGCAAGTGGCGCCTTCTAAAGGGCAGCAACCCTAGCCGAAGCACAAAATTTTCCCTCTTCTTCTTGGTTCTTGGTAAGAATTATATTTTTTTTAATCTTGTTTCTTGGTATTTACTAGTGGAAGTTAGAAACACAAAATTCAAAACGAATCCAAACTAGACTTAACTTTTTAACATGTTTACTCCATTTCGGTATATATCTATTATAAGAATATTAAATAATTATTTAACACTTATTGCAATCAGGGATTTACAACAATTAGACATAAAACATTTTATTATTCATCAAATTTCTTAATGCTTATCGTACTATAAAACCTGCTGATAAAAAATTGCATTTTACTTAAAATAAAATAATAATCTTTAATTTTTTACTCATATATAAAATGAAATCAACTAGTTCTACCAAATTACTAGTAAATAATATATAGAACACAGTTAATAAAAAATTAAAAACTAAATATTATTCAGCTATCTAACTTCTGATTGGTGAAAAAACACATACTTTGTATGCCATAACATATATTCATATTGCTACAGCTAACAGACCAAGCTATAGTCATATAGTTTTAATTTGCTTTGCATATCAAAAACAGGACATACCTCAACAATCCTTCCACTGTCCATCACAATTATTCTGTCAGCAACTTGTATGGTAGATAGCCTACATATATAGGAACATAAATATAATATAACAATGTTATTTAGTAAGGTTAGCATTGTATAAGCTTAACCACAACAACTATATAACAAACTATAAACATTCATACACACACACACACACACACATATATATATATATATATATATATCTGTGTGTGTGTGTGTGTGTACAAAACTACAAACATCCATATAGATTTGTTATAGTTGAACAATAATACATATCCAATACTCATTCATTATCCTTAAATGTTCAAGCTTTCTATTCAATTTAACTATAGAGAAACTTCTAGCGATGTTTCAAAAATTACGAGCATACCGTAAGTTTAATTTTATAATTACTTAATAGTAATCATGTTTGCATTCTACTGTGATCATTTATTCTCAAATGTTCCATGATGCTACAAAACGTCGTATTCTCACTTTTGAGTTCAGAACTTAAAATCTTTTCTTTTAATTCAGATCCCGCGTTAATGCTGTTAAATATTTTTAGAGGTTTATACTTTGCAATGTTACTTGCATTATATATAATGCAATAAGTTTAAATTTTATTTATTTTTCTGTTGCATTATGTAACTAAAACAGTATGTTTCTACGGTAATAAATGGTATAGATTACTAAACATTCATGCTTCTTGTGCAATTTTGGTTGCTCGGACTGTACTTGGTATTTCTACAAGGCGTAGTTGTATTTATTTTTTGAATTTATTTATAGCATGACATTTTTGAAGTAGATATATGAAATAAACCATCAAATCTCATATTCAAACATGATGGCGAAATCATGTTTTCTTAATAACATCATGCGTTATTTATAATGCAAATCGCATAAATATCTCTAGTTTATTACATAGAAAAGATTTTTGTCTAAATATTTCTAGAAGAGTTTCTTCTTTCCCATTGCTTCTGGAAATCTGGAAATAGAAAAAAAGTTGATTTCGCAGACGTCTCAAGCCAGTGGTAATTCATTATAGTGTTGTGATTAAATATGCTAGCTCGAGAATTATGACAAATATTCGCGCACATGCAATGAAATAACCACGTTGTTATTGTAACACCCCACGTCCATTAATGTCACTCACAAAGGGAATGCATTAATTTCCATGGAGGTTTTAAGTGAATATAGAACAGTAAAATTACAACAAGACAGATATAAAATAGTACTTGGAAATTCAAAAACTTTATTTCATTGTAGCAGAAGTCAAAACATGTTTGATTACATCATAACACCACATTCAATGTCAAGTACAATATCTATCTTGATAAAACAAGTACATAATCCCATTACATGAATAGCTATTAAAAAGAAAGATAACAAGCTGGACTTTACTTCAGCAGTCCAAGCTTTCCAGAAGATAAGCGATCCAACTAGACTCCACTAGAACTTGGCCCAACCTGCGGACCTGAAGGGAGAAAAAGGATGGAAAAGAGGGGGTCAGACATAAAGTCTGGTGAATATGATAATTCTACAATACTATTACCAAAATAACTGGACTAAGGCATAAGCTGGAAAACAAGAAAATGTCTATGAAGAGCAGATTAAGGACATAGACAATCGCTAAAGGCAACGTTATAGGCGCTCCTAAATACTAAAGGATAAACACTATACTGCACCACACCAGTCACCCTAAAGATTCATCCCACTTAGCTTCACTTAGAAACTTTCCCAATGGCTTTACGTACCCCTAGCTGACTACATAGGTGCCGCCTGCCCCTATCTCCACTAGGTGTACCCTACTTCCCATTATTCGATCGGCTCCCTAACTCGTAGATATCCGTGCTGGCCCCACAGTGGGGTGTATCACTCCCCTAAAGTGGCAACCTGATACAACGGACATGCACGGCTTATACCTACACGATGCAACAACGTCTTACCTACCAGCCCGGGTCCACACACGCATATGAAACCCGTTGGACTTGCGTTGCCACCGCTCCCTGTTTTGGCCTCTTATAGTCAAACCCAGTATGCGTGTCCCGTCCTCGACTTGGGTCGAGCCCACAAAGATACGTTTTGGGATACTGGTTGAAATGGGCCCCCACTATTTACCACAAGCATTCCACCTAAGCTTGTCCCCATTAGTCCATCCCACTTAACCCACTTAGTCATGTTCATTTACATGTGTGTTTGGTTAAGTCTAATCGTATTTCAAATGCCTCTAAAGGCAACCACCAGATTCCTCATGCCACCCAAGGCACCTACTTAACCCCCATGTCCCACCTTACATGATTATCTGGTTAAGTATTTCTTAGTTCATTAAGGCCATAACCTCATAAAGACCTCTCACATTAGACTGGCATTTATGGCAGCTGGATTTGCCGGGCGGGTCCGGGCAGTCTTACACCATAAAAGAGTCTAACCTCGTGTCTTTACAACTGTTATGCTTTAGTTTGGGCCTAGGACCTCTCACATTGGGCCGACATTTGTGACTACTGGATTTGCCGGGCGGGTCCGGGCGGGTTTACATCACAAACGGGTCCAACCTCGTGTCCTAAGCATTGATTATTAATAATAATCCACTTTCCCCCAATTTTAATAATTCCCTACTTGAATTATTAATTACTTCCAATTTTTAACAATGTCCATAATTGACTCAATTATGGACATCCATTCATGGTATGCAAAATCTTACAAAATTGCACCCAATTTATTAATTCCTAATATTACCCCTACCCCACGTTTGAACGTTTATTCGCAAAATATATGTTAGACTCGAATAGCCTAACCCATAGCATAAAAGAGATTATCATAATAACAACATGTATATGTGACCAAATGAATCATAATAAGGGGTGAAACTTGCATATGTCCAACTTGCATAGATTATACATGTCATGGACCTAAAGGTGTCAACTTGTTCAAAATTCACCTAATATAATCTCAATCAATTTTCATAAACTTACATATGAACATGTGTGAATCAACATCATCTAATTTTTTAACAACATGGTTTTATATGGGTACACCTAACTCAATAGGCAAATTCCCATAATCAAGTTTTATTTAATTATAGTTTCAAGTTTATGGGTACACCTAACCTAATAGGCAAATTCCCATAAACAAGATCCATTTAAATTAAATTAAAAAAAAAACATAACTTTAAGCATGATCCAACAGCATGATTTTTCAACATAATATAGCATGATTTATAACATGGCATAGTATGATAGTATAACATAGCTTGACATGATTCTCAACATAGCACGACATAGCATAAGAGAATTTACAACATAGCATGACATAGCATATATAATTTACATCATACGACAACATAATAACATAATAAGAGATCCACAATATATAGAATTTACAATTACAAATCACATCACTTTCTTGTGATCCATTCATAACTGAGTCAAATTAGTTTGTAATAGTCTTGTGAGAATCATCATACTCACCAACAAAAGAAAAGAATTAGAGAAAGAGAGATCTTTTGATTTGATTTGTGTAGATTTAGTTGTAGATGATTAGGCTTCCTCTTCTTAGTTTGTGACGGCTATGCTGAACTCCATGGCAGCAGCATGACGATAGCTTCTCTAATTTTACAAGTGATTTAGGTCTAGGGTCTACCCACTTATTTATAGATTTTAGAATTCATTTAGGCCATTAGATTTAACCTAGAAATAACCGCAGCCGTTCAGACAAGATGGGGTTTATCTTGTTGACTCAGCAATGAGTCAGAAGTGACTCAGCAAACACTCAGCATATTAATAAACTTCTATTCATGTCATAAATATATATATATATTTTCTACAATGTACATATTAGATACATCCCCCTTTACTTATTATTGTTTTTATATACATATTAGATACATCCCCTCTCTTACACACTTATTAATATTTTTATATTCATATTAGATACATCCCCTCTCTTACATACTTATTAATATTTTTATATTCATAATAGATACATCCCCTCTCTTACATACTTATTAATATCTTTATATTCATATTAGATACATCCCCTCTCTTACATACTTATTAATATTTTTATATTCATATTAGATACATCCCCTCTTCTACACACTTATTATTATTTTAGCAACTTTGGTGTTAATAGAAAATTCGGGGTGTTACATTCTCCTCTCCTTTTAGGATTTCGTCCCCGAAATCTTCAAGTCTGGAAGAATGTATATCCTACCATCCAAACGTCCATCTACTCATCCATCATACACAGGCATCCATTGTCCTTACAGACTTCTAATGCTTTCATGTTTAAATGCACAGTGTGTGTATATGTCCGTATCTAATGCAAAATCAGGCGGTCCACTGATTCAGTTGACCTCCTTAATGCAACTATGATCGTGCCATGCATCCATTATGTATGCAAAAGATTCTTAATGCTACATAATACTTCTATATGCGTGCACAACCATCATCTGAATGCAGCATCCACATGATAATACAACCATCGTTCATCCATTTTACTAAATACATCCATATATATGCAATATGTAGTGACTGAGCCGATCTAGTGCCTAAAGTGTGTGTATATATGCATCCACGAGCAACCACTAGCAAACACTTGCATCCATTTTGCATCCATCATACATAACATGTCTCAAACACATGTTTCAACCATAGTATTATCCTAACTAAAGGTCAAAGATACTAATGAGAGGACATACTAAAGATAAGATAAGATAAGCTAAGCGATAAAGGAGAAATTAAAAGACATACCCTCAAAAAGAAAAGGGTACAACGAACGCATCTTCTCTTCTGTCTCCCAAGTTGCGTTGCTCTCATCATCTCCCCATTGCACTTTAACCAGTCTGACCTCTCGATTCCTCAACTTTTTGATCTCCGACCCAAGAATGCATGTAGGAGCTCGTCTAATTGTTGCATCACGCTCTATTTCCACCTCTTTAAGCAAGCTCGGCTCTACCACCTCCGCGGTCTTGTGCAAACACTTCCTCAAATGTGATACATGGAATACGTCGTGTACTCCACTAAGTTTCTCAGGCAACTCCACCCTATATGCCATCTTCCCAATCCTGTCTTTTACAGGAAACGGCCCTACAAACCTTGGTGCTAATTTCCCCACGGACCCAAAGCGAACAACATTCTGTAACGGAGATACTTTGATAAAAACCATGTCCCCAATGTCAAACTCAAGATCTGTCCTCCTCTTGTCAACATACGATTTTTGCCTATCTTGTGCTGCTTTCATCCTCCTTCGAATCAACTCAATCTTCTCCGAGGTTTCCCTAACCATATCGGGCCCAAGTAGGATTTTATCGGTAGATTCCCACCAACATGTAGGCGAACAGCAAGGCCTTCCATAAAGAGCTTCGAAAGGTGCCATGCCAATACTAGACTGAAAGCTATTATTATATGCGAATTCTACTAACGGAAGGTGCTCTTCCCATGTACCCCCAAAGTCTAGGATACAAAGCCTTAAAAGATCCTCTAGAATGCGATTCACCCTCTCGGTCTGGCCGTCTGTCTGAGGATGATATGCGGTGCTCAAACATAGCTGAGTCCCTACCACCTCTTATAAACTCTTCCAAAATTCGCTAGTAAAGATGGGGTCACGGTCGCTTACTATACTAGAAGGAATACCGTGCAAACGAACTATCTCCTTAATGTATACAGAAGCCAACCACGGAGCAGTCCTCTTACTTTTCACGGGAATAAAATGGGCGCTTTTAGTAAGTCTATCTACTATAACCCAAATCCCCGTGTTACCCTTCCTTGATCTTGGTAATCCATCCACAAAATCCATTGAGATGCTTTCCCATTTCCATAGTGGAACTTCTAATGGGTGAAGCAACCCACCGGGTTTCTTTTGTTCTGCTTTAACTCGTTGGCACACCAAGCATCTAGCGATGTACTCGGCCACATCCTTTTTCATACCGGCCCAAAAGAAAACCCGCTTCATATTTTTGTACATCTTATCCCCGCCTGGATGAATGGTCATTTTTGAGCGATGAGCATCATCAAGAATGGCCTTCCTTAAGTCTTCGTCTTGTGGTACACAAAGTCTATTATCCCTTCGTAACCAACCCTTATCGTCTAGGGTATACCTACGAAGATGGCTTGACGACTCCCCCCCTTTGAGCTTTTCTACTATCTCAACCAACTGTGGGTCGTCTCGCTGTGCCTCACCAACCCGTCCTAGAAGTGTAGGTCTAACCTCCAAGGATGCTAATAGACCGGGTACTAAGTCAACGGAGGGTCTAAAGTCAAACATAGAGATGAATTCTAAGCTTTGTCGTTCAACAAACAACGGACTCAAGGACAACCTTTTCCTACTTAAGGCGTCTGCCACCACGTTACCCTTGCCCGGGGTATATGCTATTTCAAAATCGTAGGAGGCTAAGAATTCCATCCACCGTTGCTGCCTTAAATTCAAATCCTTCTGAGAGAATAAGTATTTTAATGATTTGTGGTCAGTGAACAGTTCGAATTTCTCACCAAGAAGATAGTGACGCCAAGACTTAAGCGCGAAAACAATTGCGGCTAGCTCTAAGTCATGCGTGGGGTAATTCTTTTCATGAACCCTCAACTGCCTTCCACCATAGGCTATTTGTAATAACCCGAAAAATACGAGCCAATTTAAAATTTTTAAATTGATTATTTACAAGCAATTTGAACCATTGAAATAGAATATTTCAATAAAATAGTGAATTAGAAATAGTAAGTCAGTTTGAAAATTTGAATTCATACTTTGACTGACTATGTAGGGTGGAAAAATATAACAGATTTTAGTGAGACCAAAGATATTTAAATCTGTTAGTCAATACCTTTTTAACGAATCTGAAAAATCGAAGTTTCATAACGAGAATCCAAAGTTATGGCCGAATGAATTTTCAGAAGAGTCGGTACATAGAATATATAGGCCTGGAAAATTGATATTTTGCATATGGCCTCGGAATTCGACGAAACCACTTTTGTCGGGTCCGGGATGTCAAACTATTGCTAGGTTTCAAATTTCATAATTTTTCGAATCAATATGTGAGCGTGGCAAAAGAAAACGCGTTTGACCAGTTTCTGTTGAATTTAATCGACAGGAAATTGGCCATTTTTCAAACGGTCTCAGAATTCGACGAAACTAGTTTTGTTAGGACCGTATCGTCAATACGAAACTAGAAAATATTTTTCTGGAATTTTTCTAGTTAGTATGTGACCCCGGTAATTTGAAATGTACGTTTAAAATTCAATATAAGGATTTAAAATGTGAATTCAACGGAAACTGATTGTAACGATCAAACCAGCTTACGATACATATCCCATTGTGTTCGGAATGGGGGTAAAACGCTATGGACGACAGGCGGTGGGCCTCGTTTCGAGGTCATATGAAAAAGTCAACCCTTTTTCAAAATTAAATAATAAAAAAAAATAAAAAAAAACATACCTTCCTTCTTTTTCTTCTTCACTGGCCCCCCCGATTCATTTACCAGAAAGGGAAAAAAAAAAAACCTAAAAACCTAAATCGTGCCGCCGCCTTACCCACGAGCCGCCGACGAAGACCTCGCCGAAGCCCCCTCCGTCAGACCTCCCTCCAGACATCGCCGACACCATCGAGCAACTCTCGAACCCTGCCGCGACACCTCCGAACGCCACCCTCGAACCCTCGCGACACCTCCCTGAACCACCGAGCACCACACTACATCGCCGACGCCCTCTTCTTCCCTCCACTTCGAGATCTACGGTAAGAATTAGGTTAGTTTATTTTTATTTTTATTTTTGCTTTGTTAAAACTAATTTCTGATTTTATTAGATTTATAAACTGTTTTTTTTATAATGATTTAAAACTGTTTTTTTTATAATGATTTAAAACTGTTTTTTTTTTAAAGATTTAAAAACAGAATTTTTAAAAGAAAATAAAAACTGGATTTTTTTTTAAGTTTTAAAAACTGATTTTTTAAAAAGAATGTATAAACTGATTTTTTTTAAAGAATGTATAAACTGAATTTTTAAAGAATGTATAAACTGATTTTTTAAAAAAAAGAATGTAAAAACTGAATTTTTAAAGAGTTTTAAAAACTGATTTGTGAAAAGAATTTTAAAAACTGATTTTTAAAAAGAAAGTAAAAACTGAGTTTATTTTAAGGTTTAAAATAGAAAAAAAAGGTTTAAATTTTGAAATAGAAAAAGGTTTAATCTTTTAATAGAAAAAGATTTGAAATTGCAAAAATAAAGATCATATTTTTAAAAAAGAGAAAAGACGGAATTTTTGTTAAGTAGAAGAAGTAAGATATGATTCTTATATTTTTAAAGCAATAAAAATATAATTTTTACATCATAGGAATATTAAAAATATAATCTTTGTTTTTAAAATATGATCTTTATATATTGAATAACATAGTAAAAATTCGATTTTTACCTATGTAGAGAATACGGGAAACGAAAGCGACAAGAAGACGAAGTAGGCAAAGATTTCCATAAAGGAAGAGTCGTGTTATTGGATAGCTATTGGTGAGAATTTCTCACTCTTCAATTTCTTTTTATATATATATACATATGTGTGGAAATAAAAGTGAATTGCTATATATAAATTTATATATATATATATATATATATATATATATATATATACGCCCCCTCGTCCACAAACCATGGACGATATTTATTGGTTGAAATTGTTGTGAAAATTGATTGTGGTTGATATTGAATTGATTGTGGTTGAAAAATACCCGTTGGTGATTGGAAAATATTTGGTTGAAACCACATAGGATTAGTTTGTGGTAATGAAATAAATATAAACATGCCGCCTGCGTGCGAATTAGATGCATGATCCCCATTGTCAAAAACCGCGAGGTTTTAAGGTAGAGCGAGGAGCCGTACTAGGGACGGTGCCGGTTTAACTACCCTGCCGTTATGCTGCCGAAATTTTGAATAATCTTTGTGTGTTAGAATTATTTTCATATGTTGAAATTATTTGCATGCATAGAAATTAAAGTCATATATTGAAACTATGTCCATGTGTGGAAATATTCATGTGTTGAAAAGTGTTGTATGAAAATAAAATTCATTTGTGAATGAATGAAGTGTATAAACAATAAAAATCACATTTTTATATATATATGAAGTATGAAAAATATTCGCCTTATATAAATAGTTTCAATCATAAAAATCCCATCTTTCTAATATGAACAACATAAATAAATTGTCCATGTGTGGAAATACTCATTTGTTGAGAAGTGTGTGTAGTGAAAAGGTGCATGTGTTGAATAAAAAGATTGAACGATAAAAATTACATTTTTATTGAAACTATGAAGTGTTGAAACCATACGTTGGTTGAATAAATATTTTAAAGGATAAAAATATTTTAAAGGATAAAAATATTTTAAATGATAAAAATATCATTTTTATCATATGTGTGATATGCTAAAGATATGCAGACGATGAAATAAATATTTGTGATAGAAATATTATTTTTAACATGCATAGGAACTAAATAAAATAGTCATGTGTTGAAATCTACTTTAGTTCGCCAAAATTATCATCTTTGAAATGTGAAGTGTTAAAAATAGCCACTGGTTCGAAGAAACGTGCATGAGTTGAAATATACATTAACTAGCTAATGATATGATTTTAGCCTATGCATGCGATATTAGAATGAGTGGTGTTTTTAAACCAAAGCAAATCATATATGAAGTTGAATAGAAAATGATAAATGTTAGAAATTGTATATATGTGCATGCATATCTATTGAACAGGTTAAAGCAAAAAGGGGCTAGAGAAGAGGAATAAAATTTTGTGCTCGACAAATAGGTACACATTTACTGATTTGTTTGGGTGATGATTTTATGAGCCTATTGGCTAGCCGCTTGGCTTTTTCTTTTTCTTTTTGAGATTAGAAGGACCGGGAACGCTATTTGCGATTTCCCGATGCCCCCGGTACAGGGGAGGTTATGGCGAAATTTTCCAAAATTTTAATGTGTTAGAAAAATATTTGAAGTGAAAACGATATAGAAATTATTGAATGGACTATATTTATATAAATATATAAATATAAATAGAATTAAAACGAAACGAGGCCGTGCAGTTCGTATTTTGAAACCGTGATTTCAAACGACTAGTGCGGAAGATCCGACCATTGGATTTTCCCGAAACCTCAACCGTTGGGTTCGCCTTGGAAATATCTTTCCAACGGCACCAACTTTGTGAAGATCCGACGGTTGGATTGTCTGGAATGTTTAATTCAAAATTAAGGAAAAGCAGCGCCAGAAACGATTATATTTATATATATATATATAAATATAATTAAATTAAATCGAATAACGACGCTGCAGTTCGTAAATTGAAATCGTAACTTCAAATGGTTAGTGTGGAAGATCCGACCGTCGGATTTTCCCAAAACTGGAACCGTTGGGTTCGTTTTGAAAAGACCTTCCTAATGATGTAAAATTTGTGAGGATCCAACGGTTAGATTTTCAGATATATGTAAAACAAAATTAGTGGAAAGCAGCGCCAGTGCATCGCCACGACCTGAAACGTCGTTTAATTAAATATGGCCGTTTTAAATTAAATAAAAATGGCGTTATATCGTTATTAAGTGCTATAGACGATATAGAGTGAAAATAAACCAATTTTGTTGTGTTTGCTTGATATGTGATGGTTGAATGTATTTGACGTGAAAATTATAACTAAACAACTGAAATGTGAATGTTGAATAGTTCAACCCTGTGATTAATTGGTTTGAAAATCTAAATATACGTGGGTTATTTGAAAAGGCCGAGTTTATCTCATTTCAAATAATCGATCGACGTTGAGAAGTCGAAGAGTCGAAGACGACTGAAGACCGACGATCTCCACGTTGGATGGATGGGCGCTACTGATGCTCGTGATTGGAGTAGCTACCATGAAGGAATTGAAGTAGTAGCCGTCCAAACATAGTGTTGATTGTACGGATATGCGAGGAATTGGTGCCTCCGGTTTCGTTCAGACCCAGAACGGACTTGTAAATGGACTGTGTGTCTGACATTGGATTTTGTTCTGTGTGGATTGATCTCTGTTAAATATATATCTGTTTGGCGACGGAGAATTTATTCTCTTGCTTAACGCCCTTCTCTGAGACGTACGAGCTTAGAGGTTATGTATTGACAGAAATCAGTCGCATGGAGTGGATTGCCTGTGTGGCACGCCTAAGTGGCATATGATCAAGGCTTCTGTTGCAAAGCAAAGTCTTGTGGTTGATGATCAAAGCATGGTCTGTGTGACTAGCTTTGTGTGTAACGTGAATTCGCGAGCCTCACACCTCGGTATGAGTCAAAAACGGGAGAGTGACTGCAGGGAGAGCACGACGTTTCTTTCTAGCTAAGGTGGTGTCAGTGACCTACCAGCCCTGACATTATATATATTTTTCACCTGTGTGGTTGTTGGAATGCGAGGCGCCTCGATATAGGTCTGTAAGGACCGGGAAACGTGTGTTCAGGAATAACTAATCCTCAAAAGTAAGAGAGGACCGGCCCTGAAGATCCAAGGATCATAGTGGGGTCCTGGGACATTTGCTAGAGTGTCTCGAATCGGAGAGGAGCTTGCCCCTTGCCTCGACTCATGAAGGAATCCAATTTCCAATACGAAATATGCGGTTGTGATTGTATTACTAGTATGGCGACATAGTGGTATGGGTCATTTATGCCGCCTATGATTGATATTTATGATTGAAATCGCTTTTGAAACATATATGCACTAGTAATAATATCAAGCACTTTTGTTTATTCGTATGAAGCATCTTTGGCCATTATAAGGTAAAAACTCTATCCTCCGGCTTGCGTTGCATTGTGTGATGGGACCTGAGTCTTATAATGGCCTCATTTTATAAAAAGCATTGCGTTGATTTAATCGTTTACTTTATTTCATGCACTAGCACTCATTGGAGTAAACCCGTTCCGCGAAAGTGGCGTGGTCCTTTGATTTGCCTTATTATTGTTGTTAATAAGTTGAATGGATTTCTCATACCAGTCCCATGACTGACTCGTAGTTTGTTTCACCTTGCAAACTCGGGTGCCCTTATTTTCACACGGGCAGCTAGTTACAGGTTTCTAACGCACTTTTGGCTCATGGCGAGGCTTGACTACACCGTGCTGACTTGGATTTTCTCCGCCATTATTGTATCTATATTATGATTCCGCCACTGGCGATGTGGACTGATATTCCTTTGTGTACTCTTTATGTATGATTCCGCCTCAGGCGATGGTGACTGATTATGTATCATTATGCACTAAGTTGTATCCTGTACTGTGCTTCTCTGATGTGCTGTTATCTATATGATTCCGCTGTCATATGTGTGTAAATTATTCTATTTTCCGTTTATGCTATTATCTGTGATCTGCTAATGATGATTAATGTGTTATATTCCATTGATTATCCTTAACACCGTGTCACGGGGTTTTGGGATCGTCACAGCTGGTATCGGAGCTTTGGTTAACCTTAGTTCTGGAGTCTAACACATTAAACACTTCGTCAAGATAGAATCAGTAGTATTCTAAGGCGAGTCGCTCATTAGAGATAGGACTAGTAAAGTCCTAGAATGAGCTGAGCAGAATAGCAAAAACAATTGATCAGTCCATCGTTATCTTTCCATAGGAATTTCTGCTTAACTATGCAATAGACTATCATTTCTGTTAACTGACTTTTTCGTTACTTATACAGAATTTGATAAATGGCTACCAGAGGAGCCGCCGCTAGAGGAGGCCGTGCCGGCCGAGGCCGAGGTAGGGGAGAAATCCCAGCTCAAGAAGGACCTTTGATACAACCTCCGGCAGCTCAATACTTCGAGCTCGACCGTGTAGCTAAGAGATATAAGAACTTAGGAGGCAAGACCTTCTCGGGAACTGGCACCGTAATAGAGGCCCTTGCATGGCTCAAAACATGCGAGAAAATTCTTGAAGGCCTAAGGCTAGGAAACGAAGACAAAGCTATTATGGGCGCCTGGCTTATGCAGGAACAAGCCGAGTTATGGTGGGAATCTCTTACCGCAGGGAATAGAGAAGCTGGAAGAACATGGGATGGATTCAAAGAACTCTTCAAGGAGAAATATGTCCCAGAACAAGCTTTAGAAAGAATGCACGATGACTTCGCCAATCTCCAGCAAGGGGATCTTTCCGTGCAAGATTATCTGAAACAAATTCACAATGCTGTCGCCCTATGCTCCCGAACTTGTTGCTACCGTGAAATCCAAAAATAAGAGGTTTATCTTTGGACTAAAACGACAATATCATGATAGAGCCATGGCCCATGTCAAGCTGGATTTCAACGAGCTAGTGGAAATGACATGCAACTATGAAGACCTTGATCAAAGGCATCTGGATCAGGATCGCGCTAGAAGCCAAGCAGGAAACAAGCGCAAGCCTACAGTAAATCAAGGCGAGTCAAGCCAAGCAGCATCTTCAAGGCCTCAGACAGGCAATCCGCCACGAGGAAATTGCTTTAACTGTGGTAAGCCGGGGCACTACTCAAACGTCTGCACAGCTCCGAAGAGGCAGAAAACAAATTCTCAAGGCTCGAGCCAAGGCTCTCAGAACCCTCGCTCGTGCTTCAACTGTCGCAAGACCGACCATCTGGTCAGAGACTGTCCTTTGCTGAAGAAAGCTACTGTAGCTCATGTCTATGACGGGTCTAGCCCGCCAGCTGCTTCCGACGGAGCAGGTAAACCCGATGTTTTGGGAGGTACCCTTACAATTAAGAATATTCTTGTTTCTGTATTATTTGACACAGGTGCATCGCGTAGTTTTATTGCTAGAAACACAGTGCACAAATTAAAGTTAAAACAGCGAAAGCTTAAAGAATCGGTTGAAGTTCATAACCCGATAGGGGGTCCTGTTACTCTCGGTTTATATTGTAGAGTGCCGATCTCTTATTCTTCCTACAAATTTTCTTTTGATTTAATCGTTATGGATTTTCCCGAATTCGATATTATTCTCGGGCTAGATTGGTTAACGAAATATGAAGCTGAAGTGAATTGTGCGGAAAGAATCGTTAAAATTCGAACGAAGCTAGGATATATTACGGTTCCCTGTCATGGTTCAAATCCGAATAGAGAAGAATTTTGGTCAGCATTAGAACTTATCCCCACTTCCATAGAAAAGATTCCGATTGTTAGCAACTATGCGGATGTGTTTGAAGAAGTTGAAAACTTACCTCCGCAGAGAGAAATAGAATTCCGAATCGATCTAATTCCTAATGCTAGACCCGTGGTACATCCAATCCGTAGAATGACTCCGAAAGAAAAAGAAGAATTAGGCGATCAAACTCGTCAACTATTGTGGAAAGGTCTAATCAGACCGAGCTTTTCTAATTGGGGTGCAGCTGTTGTGTTTGTCCCGAAGTCAGACGGTACTCTTAGATTATGTGTTGATTACCGAGACCTCAACAAACAGACGCTCAAAAATAAATATCCATTACCCCGCATTGATGATTTGCTAGACCAATTGAATGGGGCGAAAGTATTTTCTCGAATGGACCTAGCTACAGGTTTTCATCAATTGAGAATAGCAGAAGAGTGTGTTCCTTTGACCGCTTTCAGAGGTCCAGACATATTTTATGAATGGTTAGTAATGCCGTTTGGCCTATGTAACGCTCCAGCATACTTTGTCGATCTAATGAATAGAGTGTTCAGGGGAGTTCTGAATAAATTTGTCCTCGTATTCATCGATGATATTTTAATCTACTCCAAATCAAAACCCGAGCATGAAAAACACCTAGAACAAGTATTGGAGATTCTAAGGAAGAACGTCTTCAAAGCCAAATTCTCTAAATGTGTCTTCTGGCAAGAAGAAGTTAAATTTCTTGGCCATGTCGTGTCAGAGAAAGGAATTTCTGTTGACCCAAGCAAGATAACAGCGATTCAAGACTGGAAACAACCCACTACTCCCACAGAAGTTAGAAGTTTTATGGGGTTGGCTAGTTATTATCGGAAGTTCGTTAAGGATTTTTCGAAGATATCCGGTCCGTTAACGAAGCTCACAAAGAAACATGAGAAGTTTAAGTGGACTTCCGACTGTGAAGAAGCTTTCCAGGAATTGAAATCGAAGCTGACCACCGCTCCAGTGTTAACAATTATTGATGGCAATCAAGATTTAACGGTTTGGACAGATGCTTCTATTAGAGGTCTTGGTGCAGTGTTAATGCAGAAAGGCCAAGTAGTCGCTTATGCAAGCCGCCAATTGAAACCGCATGAGAAGAATTATGTGACTCATGATCTTGAGTTGCTAGCCATCGTATTTGCCTTGAAAATCTGGAGGCATTACTTATTGGGCGAGAAATTTATACTGTACACAGATCACCAATCATTGAAGTATTTATATACCCAGAAAGATCTAAATCTGAGACAGCAGCGTTGGCTAGAATTTCTTGCAGCATATGATCTTGATATCCTGTATACGCCGGGAAAAGCTAACGTAGTAGCGGATGCGCTCAGTAGAAAAACCGCAATCATTGCCAATCTTATAATTACACCTGGATTGATTGATAGGATATCTGTTCTTCAGAAAAGTGACAATTTTGCGAAAGAGACGGTAAAAAGGATTCAAAGGGGCGAAGGCTCCAGTTTCCAAGTGGATACAGAAGGAGTTTTGAGGCTGAATAGAAGAATATGTGTTCCCGACATTCCCGAGCTTAAAAGAGAAGTGCTAGACGAATGCCATAAATCCAAATTTTGCATCCATCCTGGGGTGAGTAAAATGTACAACGATATCAAACGCACTTTCTGGTGGAAGGCAATGAAAAGAGATATTTCTTTGTATGTTAGCAGATGCCCTACTTGTCAATTGGTCAAGAGTGACCAACAGAAGCTAGCTGGACTGTTGCAACCGTTGGAAGTCCCAGGTTGGAAATGGGAACAGATTTCCATGGATTTCATAGATGGTTTGCCGCGAACCAAGAAAGGTAATGACAGTATTTGGGTAATCGTAGATCGCTTCACGAAGACTGCCCATTTTATACCTGTCAGATCCAATCGAACTGCCCAAAGTCTAGCACGGATATATTTCAAAGAAATTGTTAAGCTGCATGGAATTCCCATCAGCATAGTCAGTGATAGAGATCCCCTATTTACTAGCAAATTCTGGGAGGCTTTCCAGACAGAATTGGGGACGAAACTGAATATGAGCACCGCTTATCACCCCCAAACAGATGGCCAAACTGAGCGGGTGAATAGAATTCTAGAAGATTTATTGCGGGCTTGTATAATCGATTTTGGTGGGTCATGGGAAGATCATTTGCATTTGGCAGAATTCTCATATAACAATAGCTATCAAGCAAGTTTGAAGATGTCACCTTTTGAAGCATTATATGGCAGACCCTGCAGATCTCCAGCATGTTGGGTAGAACCTGGCAACAGACTTGTACTAGGACCCGATATGATTAGGGAAGCATCTGATAAAGTAGACTTCATCAAGAAGCGATTGAAAACCGCCCAAAGCCGACAGAAAAGTTATGCAGACTCTAGAAGGAGAGATTTGACATTTGCTGCTGGTGATCATGTTTATTTAAGGGTTTCTCCGATGAGAGGAGTAATCAGATTTGGCAAGACTGGGAAGTTGGCACCGAGATTTATTGGTCCCTTTCCTATACTTGAGCGAATTGGAACTCTTGCTTATAGGGTTCAATTGCCAGATTGGTTGCCTGGAGTGCACAATGTATTTCACGTATCCCAACTTAGAAGACATGTGCATGATCCGGATCTTGTTGTAGAAGAAGCAGCGCAACAGGATGTGGAGATAACTCCAGAATTAGCACTCAGAAGAGAGCCATTAAAAATTGTTGGCAAAGAAACTAGAGAACTCAGAAGCAAAAAGGTTCATTTAGTTAAAGTGCAGTGGGGCAGTGATCCTAGAGACTGTACTTGGGAAACTGAGGAAAGCATTAAGCAAGCTTACCCCAAATGCAGAGTGGATATCTCTGACTAACTCCGGTGCAAGGTACCTTTACCATACTTTGCATTTACATTTTATTTCCTACTTTACTGTTGTTTCCTTTTCGAGGACGAAAAGTTTTAAGTAGGGGAGATTGTAATAACCCGGAAAATACGAGCCAATTTAAAATTTTTAAATTGATTATTTACAAGCAATTTGAACCATTGAAATAGAATATTTCAATAAAATAGTGAATTAGAAATAGTAAGTCAGTTTGAAAATTTGAATTCATACTTTGACTGACTATGTAGGGTGGAAAAATATAACAGATTTTAGAGAGACCAAAGATATTTAAATCTGTTAGTCAATACCTTTTTAACGAATCTGAAAAATCGAAGTTTCATAACGAGAATCAAAAGTTATGGCCGAATGAATTTTCAGAAGAGTCGGTACATAGAATATATAGGCCTGGAAAATTGATATTTTGCATATGGCCTCGGAATTCGACGAAACCACTTTTGTCGGGTCCGGGATGTCAAACTATTGCTAGGTTTCAAATTTCATAATTTTTCGAATCAATATGTGAGCGTGGCAAAAGAAAACGCGTTTGACCAGTTTCTGTTGAATTTAATCGACAGGAAATTGGCCATTTTTCAAACGGTCTCAGAATTCGACGAAACTAGTTTTGTTAGGACCGTATCGTCAATACGAAACTAGAAAATATTTTTCTGGAATTTTTCTAGTTAGTATGTGACCCCGGTAATTTGAAATGTACGTTTAAAATTCAATATAAGGATTTAAAATGTGAATTCAACGGAAACTGATTGTAACGATCAAACCAGCTTACGATACATATCCCATTGTGTTCGGAATGGGGGTAAAACACTATGGACGACAGGCGGTGGGCCTCGTTTCGAGGTCATATGTAAAAGTCAACCCTTTTTCAAAATTAAATAATTAAATAATAAAAAAAACATACCTTCCTTTTTCTTCTTCACTGGCCCCCCCCGATTCATTTACCAGAAAGGAAAAAAAAAAAAAAAAACCTAAAAACCTAAATCGTGCCGCCGCCTTACCCACGAGCCGCCGACGAAGACCTCGCCGAAGCCCCCTCCGTCAGACCTCCTCCCTCCAGACATCGCCGACACCATCGAGCAACTCTCGAACCCTGCCGCGACACCTCCGAACGCCACCCTCGAACCCTCGCGACACCTCCCTGAACCACCGAGCACCACACTACATCGCCGACGCCCTCTTCTTCCCTCCACTTCGAGATCTACGGTAAGAATTAGGTTAGTTTATTTTTATTTTTATTTTTGCTTTGTTAAAACTAATTTCTGATTTTATTAGATTTATAAACTGTTTTTTTTATAATGATTTAAAACTGTTTTTTTTATAATGATTTAAAACTGTTTTTTTATAAAAGATTTAAAAACAGAATTTTTAAAAGAAAATAAAAACTGGATTTTTTTTTAAGTTTTAAAAACTGATTTTTTAAAAAGAACGTATAAACTGATTTTTTTTAAAGAATGTATAAACTGAATTTTTAAAGAATGTATAAACTGATTTTTCAAAAAAAAGAATGTAAAATCTGAATTTTTAAAGAGTTTTAAAAACTGATTTGTGAAAAGAATTTTAAAAACTGATTTTTAAAAAGAAAGTAAAAACTGAGTTTATTTTAAGGTTTAAAATAGAAAAAAAAAGGTTTAAATTTTGAAATAGAAAAAGGTTTAATCTTTTAATAGAAAAAGATTTGAAATTGCAAAAATAAAGATCATATTTTTAAAAAAGAGAAAAGACGGAATTTTTGTTAAGTAGAAGAAGTAAGATATGATTCTTATATTTTTAAAGCAATAAAAATATAATTTTTACATCATAGGAATATTAAAAATATAATCTTTGTTTTTAAAATATGATCTTTATATATTGAATAACATAGTAAAAATTCGATTTTTACCTATGTAGAGAATACGGGAAACGAAAGCGACAAGAAGACGAAGTAGGCAAAGATTTCCATAAAGGAAGAGTCGTGTTATTGGATAGCTATTGGTGAGAATTTCTCACTCTTCAATTTCTTTTTATATATATATACATATGTGTGGAAATAAAAGTGAATTGCTATATATAAATATTTATATATATATATATATACGCCCCCTCGTCCACAAACCATGGACGATATTTATTGGTTGAAATTGTTGTGAAAATTGATTGTGGTTGATATTGAATTGATTGTGGTTGAAAAATACCCGTTGGTGATTGGAAAATATTTGGTTGAAACCACATAGGATTAGTTTGTGGTAATGAAATAAATATAAACATGCCGCCTGCGTGCGAATTAGATGCATGATCCCCATTGTCAAAAACCGCGAGGTTTTAAGGTAGAGCGAGTAGCCGTACTAGGGACGGTGCCGGTTTAACTACCCTGCCGTTATGCTGCCGAAATTTTGAATAATCTTTGTGTGTTAGAATTATTTTCATATGTTGAAATTATTTGCATGCATAGAAATTAAAGTCATATATTGAAACTATGTCCATGTGTGGAAATATTCATGTGTTGAAAAGTGTTGTATGAAAATAAAATTCATTTGTGAATGAATGAAGTGTATAAACAATAAAAATCACATTTTTATATATATATGAAGTATGAAAAATATTCGCCTTATATAAATAGTTTCAATCATAAAAATCCCATCTTTCTAATATGAACAACATAAATAAATTGTCCATGTGTGGAAATACTCATTTGTTGAGAAGTGTGTGTAGTGAAAAGGTGCATGTGTTGAATAAAAAGATTGAACGATAAAAATTACATTTTTATTGAAACTATGAAGTGTTGAAACCATACGTTGGTTGAATAAATATTTTAAAGGATAAAAATATTTTAAAGGATAAAAATATTTTAAATGATAAAAATATCATTTTTATCATATGTGTGATATGCTAAAGATATGCAGACGATGAAATAAATATTTGTGATAGAAATATTATTTTTAACATGCATAGGAACTAAATAAAATAGTCATGTGTTGAAATCTACTTTAGTTCGCCAAAATTATCATCTTTGAAATGTGAAGTGTTAAAAATAGCCACTAGTTCGAAGAAACGTGCATGAGTTGAAATATACATTAACTAGCTAATGATATGATTTTAGCCTATGCATGCGATATTAGAATGAGTGGTGTTTTTAAACCAAAGCAAATCATATATGAAGTTGAATAGAAAATGATAAATGTTAGAAATTGTATATATGTGCATGCATATCTATTGAACAGGTTAAAGCAAAAAGGGGCTAGAGAAGAGGAATAAAATTTTGTGCCCGACAAATAGGTACACATTTACTGATTTGTTTGGGTGATGATTTTATGAGCCTATTGGCTAGCCGCTTGGCTTTTTCTTTTTCTTTTTGAGATTAGAAGGACCGGGAACGCTATTTGCGATTTCCCGATGCCCCCGGTACAGGGGAGGTTATGGCGAAATTTTCCAAAATTTTAAGGTGTTAGAAAAATATTTGAAGTGAAAACGATATAGAAATTATTGAATGGACTATATTTATATAAATATAAATAGAATTAAAACGAAACGAGGCCGTGCAGTTCGTATTTTGAAACCGTGATTTCAAACGACTAGTGCGGAAGATCCGACCATTGGATTTTCCCGAAACCTCAACCGTTGGGTTCGCCTTGGAAATATCTTTCCAACGGCACCAACTTTGTGAAGATCCGACGGTTGGATTGTCTGGAATGTTTAATTCAAAATTAAGGAAAAGCAGCGCCAGAAACGATTATATTTATATATATAAATATAATTAAATTAAATCGAATAACGACGCTGCAGTTCGTAAATTGAAATCGTAACTTCAAATGGTTAGTGTGGAAGATCTGACCGTCGGATTTTCCCAAAACTGGAACCGTTGGGTTCGTTTTGAAAAGACCTTCCTAATGATGTAAAATTTGTGAGGATCCAACGGTTAGATTTTCAGATATGTGTAAAACAAAATTAGTGGAAAGCAGCGCCAGTGCATCGCCACGACCTGAAACGTCGTTTAATTAAATATGGCCGTTTTAAATTAAATAAAAATGGCGTTATATCGTTATTAAGTGCTATAGACGATATAGAGTGAAAATAAACCAATTTTGTTGTGTTTGCTTGATATGTGATGGTTGAATGTATTTGACGTGAAAATTATAACTAAACAACTGAAATGTGAATGTTGAATAGTTCAACCCTGTGATTAATTGGTTTGAAAATCTAAATATACGTGGGTTATTTGAAAAGGCCGAGTTTATCTCATTTCAAATAATCGATCGACGTTGAGAAGTCGAAGAGTCGAAGACGACTGAAGACCGACGATCTCCACGTTGGATGGATGGGCGCTACTGATGCTCGTGATTGGAGTAGCTACCATGAAGGAATTGAAGTAGTAGCCGTCCAAACATAGTGTTGATTGTACGGATATGCGAGGAATTGGTGCCTCCGGTTTCGTTCAGACCCAGAACGGACTTGTAAATGGACTGTGTGTCTGACATTGGATTTTGTTCTGTGTGGATTGATCTCTGTTAAATATATATCTGTTTGGCGGCGGAGAATTTATTCTCTTGCTTAACGCCCTTCTCTGAGACGTACGAGCTTAGAGGTTATGTATTGACAGAAATCAGTCGCATGGAGTGGATTGCCTGTGTGGCACGCCTAAGTGGCATATGATCAAGGCTTCTGTTGCAAAGCAAAGTCTTGTGGTTGATGATCAAAGCATGGTCTGTGTGACTAGCTTTGTGTGTAACGTGAATTCGCGAGCCTCACACCTCGGTATGAGTCAAAAACGGGAGAGTGACTGCAGGGAGAGCACGACGTTTCTTTCTAGCTAAGGTGGTGTCAGTGACCTACCAGCCCTGACATTATATATATTTTTCACCTGTGTGGTTGTTGGAATGCGAGGCGCCTCGATATAGGTCTGTAAGGACCGGGAAACGTGTGTTCAGGAATAACTAATCCTCAAAAGTAAGAGAGGACCGGCCCTGAAGATCCAAGGATCATAGTGGGGTCCTGGGACATTTGCTAGAGTGTCTCGAATCGGAGAGGAGCTTGCCCCTTGCCTCGACTCATGAAGGAATCCAATTTCCAATACGAAATATGCGGTTGTGATTGTATTACTAGTATGGCGACATAGTGGTATGGGTCATTTATGCCGCCTATGATTGATATTTATGATTGAAATCGCTTTTGAAACATATATGCACTAGTAATAATATCAAGCACTTTTGTTTATTCGTATGAAGCATCTTTGGCCATTATAAGGTAAAAACTCTATCCTCCGGCTTGCGTTGCATTGTGTGATGGGACCTGAGTCTTATAATGGCCTCATTTTATAAAAAGCATTGCGTTGATTTAATCGTTTACTTTATTTCATGCACTAGCACTCATTGGAGTAAACCCGTTCCGCGAAAGTGGCGTGGTCCTTTGATTTGCCTTATTATTGTTGTTAATAAGTTGAATGGATTTCTCATACCAGTCCCATGACTGACTCGTAGTTTGTTTCACCTTGCAAACTCGGGTGCCCTTATTTTCACACGGGCAGCTAGTTACAGGTTTCTAACGCACTTTTGGCTCATGGCGAGGCTTGACTACACCGTGCTGACTTGGATTTTCTCCGCCATTATTGTATCTATATTATGATTCCGCCACTGGCGATGTGGACTGATATTCCTTTGTGTACTCTTTATGTATGATTCCGCCTCAGGCGATGGTGACTGATTATGTATCATTATGCACTAAGTTGTATCCTGTACTGTGCTTCTCTGATGTGCTGTTATCTATATGATTCCGCTGTCATATGTGTGTAAATTATTCTATTTTCCGTTTATGCTATTATCTGTGATCTGCTAATGATGATTAATGTGTTATATTCCATTGATTATCCTTAACACCGTGTCACGAGGTTTTGGGATCGTCACAGCTGGTATCGGAGCTTTGGTTAACCTTAGTTCTGGAGTCTAACACATTAAACACTTCGTCAAGATAGAATCAGTAGTATTCTAAGGCGAGTCGCTCATTAGAGATAGGACTAGTAAAGTCCTAGAATGAGCTGAGCAGAATAGCAAAAACAATTGATCAGTCCATCGTTATCTTTCCATAGGAATTTCTGCTTAACTATGCAATAGACTATCATTTCTGTTAACTGACTTTTTCGTTACTTATACAGAATTTGACAAATGGCTACCAGAGGAGCCGCCGCTAGAGGAGGCCGTGCCGGCCGAGGCCGAGGTAGGGGAGAAATCCCAGCTCAAGAAGGACCTTTGATACAACCTCCGGCAGCTCAATACTTCGAGCTCGACCGTGTAGCTAAGAGATATAAGAACTTAGGAGGCAAGACCTTCTCGGGAACTGGCACCGTAATAGAGGCCCTTGCATGGCTCAAAACATGCGAGAAAATTCTTGAAGGCCTAAGGCTAGGAAACGAAGACAAAGCTATTATGGGCGCCTGGCTTATGCAGGAACAAGCCGAGTTATGGTGGGAATCTCTTACCGCAGGGAATAGAGAAGCTGGAAGAACATGGGATGGATTCAAAGAACTCTTCAAGGAGAAATATGTCCCAGAACAAGCTTTAGAAAGAATGCACGATGACTTCGCCAATCTCCAGCAAGGGGATCTTTCCGTGCAAGATTATCTGAAACAAATTCACAATGCTGTCGCCCTATGCTCCCGAACTTGTTGCTACCGCGAAATCCAAAAATAAGAGGTTTATCTTTGGACTAAAACGACAATATCATGATAGAGCCATGGCCCATGTCAAGCTGGATTTCAACGAGCTAGTGGAAATGACATGCAACTATGAAGACCTTGATCAAAGGCATCTGGATCAGGATCGCGCTAGAAGCCAAGCAGGAAACAAGCGCAAGCCTACAGTAAATCAAGGCGAGTCAAGCCAAGCAGCATCTTCAAGGCCTCAGACAGGCAATCCGCCACGAGGAAATTGCTTTAACTGTGGTAAGCCGGGGCACTACTCAAACGTCTGCACAGCTCCGAAGAGGCAGAAAACAAATTCTCAAGGCTCGAGCCAAGGCTCTCAGAACCCTCGCTCGTGCTTCAACTGTCGCAAGACCGACCATCTGGTCAGAGACTGTCCTTTGCTGAAGAAAGCTACTGTAGCTCATGTCTATGGATTTTCTCCGCCATTATTGTATCTATATTATGATTCCGCCACTGGCGATGTGGACTGATATTCCTTTGTGTACTCTTTATGTATGATTCCACCTCAGGCGATGGTGATTGATTATGTATCATTATGCACTAAGTTGTATCCTGTACTGTGCTTCTCTGATGTGCTGTTATCTATATGATTCCGCTGTCATATGTGTGTAAATTATTCTATTTTCCGTTTATGCTATTATCTGTGATCTGCTAATGATGATTAATGTGTTATATTCCAATGATTATCCTTAACACCGTGTCACGGGGTTTTGGGATCGTCACACTATTGCTCTTCCCTCTTGCATGAGGACCGCGCCAAGTCCCGTCCCACAAGCATCAGTATAGATGGTAAACGATTTATTCCCGTCTGGCAGCACTAAGACTGGGGCTGAAGTTAAGGCTCTCTTTAAACGTGGGAACGCATCATCGCAATCTTTGTCCCACGTAAAAACCAGGTTCTTCTTCGTTAACCGTGTTAATGGAGCTGATATTTTTGCGAAGTCTTTGATAAACTTCCTATAATAGCCAGCCAACCCCAAGAAACTTCTTACTTCGGTTGCATTTTTAGGGACCTTCCAATCTTGGATGGCCACCACCTTTGCGGGATCCACTGCTATCCCTTCTTTGGAAACCACGTGCCCTAAGAACCGTACTTCCTTCCTCCAGAAGTGACACTTAGAAAATTTTGCCTTAAGGTTATGCGCTCGAAGGGTTTCCAACACTTCCCTAAGATGTAGGGAGTGCTCTTCTTTATTCTTAGAAAAGACTAAGATGTCATCCACAAAGACTACCACGAATTTGTTAAGGTATTCCCTAAACACCCTACTCATCAAATCAACAAAATATGCAGGGGCGTTTGTCAAACCAAAGGGCATCACTAGCCATTCATAGAATCCGTCAGGAGTCCTAAAAGCAGTCTTATCTATACTATCCTCAGCCACTCTCAGTTGATGAAAGCCAGTGGCTAAGTCCAACTGCGAAAACACTGAGGCGCCAACTAACTGATCAAAGAGATCGTCAATCCTCGGCAGTGGGTGTCGGTTCTTTTTAGTAAGCTTGTTTAGTTCTCTATAGTCCATACAAAGTCTAAGAGACCCATCCGCCTTTGTGGCAAAAACTACTGGAGCACCCCACTCCGATATACTACGTCTTATGAACCCCTTCTCAAGCAACTCCTTTACTTGCTTATTGAGTTCCCTCCTTTCACGAGGAGCCATGTGGCGCACTGGCAAAGATACGGGTTTAGCATTATCCACAAGATAAATTCGAAAGTCTATCTCCCGCTTTGGAGGTAAGCCCTTCACCTCCTCAAACACATCCGGATATTCCCGGACCACTTCTACCGATCGCAGGTTCTCTACAGACGCGTCAAGCGATTCAAGATAACTTAGCATAACGGAATTTATGGGATTACAAAAGATGTCGAGAGCATTACCAAGGCGAGTCACAAGCCTAACTACTCTCCTTTCACAATCAAGAATGGCCCTATTTCTAGACAACCAATCCATTCCTAAAATTAGCCCATAGCCCGTGAAGCCCAATACATAAGCATCACATCTAAATTCAACGCTAAGTATAGAGATTTTCAAATCCAAACATATCATGGTCAAATGAGCCGAACCCCTAATTGGATTTGAAACGACCAAGGGATCCTCTACTAAACTGGTGTTCAAGTGCAGTTATTCAACTAATGATGCAGAGATAAACGAATGAGATGCGTCAGAATCGAATAAGGTACGGACAGGATGATCAAACAGAAAAACTAAGCTTTCAACAGAAATTGTTCTACCTCTTTCTTGCAGCGGTGGGGCCGCAATAGCCTGAACTTGCCCCCTTGCCTGCCCTGGTGCCATAAGAGCCTGCACCTGTCCTCCCGAGGTAGACCCTGCCCTCTGCCCCTTCTTTGGACAGTCCTTCACTAAATGTCCCGCATCTCCACAATGAAAACAACCAGTCTTCTTTTTCTTTCTACAATCTTTGCTGAGATGGCCAGGCGTTCCACAATTGAAGCATTTCTTCTTCCCTTTGCCATTATTGTTTTTACCACCCTTCTTATTTTGCTGTTGGGGTTTCTTCTGATCCCCTTTATTTTCAACTGCCTTATCCTCATGCATAAGTGCCATTTCTACTAGCTTTTCAAAGGTGGCTCCCATAGGGATGTGGGTCATAGCCAACCCTTGCAACGGTTCATTCAAGCCTCTAACGAACCTCAAAGCTTTCTTCTCTGGCGTGTTCACCAACTCCAAGCCAAACCTTGCTAACTGATTAAATTTATTGACATATTCCTTTACTGATGAGCTCCCTTGCTTTAGTGCCAGGAATTTTTCCATATTTAAGTTCTCCTCTGCCCTTGAAAGAAACTTTGCCTCAAACCTTCGTCTGAAATCCGCCCATGAATCAACTGGACGTTCCCCGTTAGTGACCTCCCACCAAAACGAGGCCTCTCCCTTCATTAACCAAGCAGCTAAACGGACTTTCCTCCCATCTTCCACTTCAAAGATATCCAACAATTCCTCAGTCTCCTTAAGCCAATCTCTGGCCTCCACAAACGTCTCAGTCCCTTGAAAAGTTTTTCCTCACATAGCCTTGAATTCCTTGCACGTCTTTGCAAAAGTGTCAACACGAGGAGGAGGAGGAGGAGGAATGGGTGCAACTAGGGGTGGAGGAGTATTCGCTGGGCCTGCAGTGGTGGCCCTAGCCTCCAAGTATCTCCTAAACCACCCTGGAATCGTCACACCTTCTGGGAGATTAAGATCTTCAGCCATGCTGAAACGAAAAAGGAAAGATTCAAAATGGAGAATTCGAAAGATAAAGATAAGGATGTGGCTATTTGGGATTATGTTTTTCATAAAAACTCTCTTTAAATAACATGTTTTTTTTTTTTTTTTTGAAAGCACTTCTTCCAAAAATACTTTAGAAAAAAAAATATTTTTCTAAAAAAAAATTTATCTGTTCTGGTAACCTTATGCTCTGATACCACGTGTAACACCCCACGTCCATTAATGTCACTCACAAAGGGAATGCATTAATTTCCATGGAGGTTTTAAGTGAATATAGAACAGTAAAATTACAACAAGACAGATATAAAATAGTACTTGGAAATTCAAAAACTTTATTTCATTGTAGCAGAAGTCAAAATATGTTTGATTACATCATAACACCACATTCAATGTCAAGTACAATATCTATCTTGATAAAATAAGTACATAATCCCATTACATGAATAGCCATTAAAAAGAAAGATAACAAGCTGGACTTTACTTCAGCAGTCCAAGCTTTCCAGAAGATAAGCGATCCAACTAGACTCCACTAGAACTTGGCCCAACCTGCGGACCTGAAGGGAGAAAAAGGATGGAAAAGAGGGGGTCAGACATAAAGTCTGGTGAATATGATAATTCTACAATACTATTACCAAAATAACTGGACTAAGGCATAAGCTGGAAAACAAGAAAATGTCTATGAAGAGCAGATTAAGGACATAGACAATCGCTAAAGGCAACGTTATAGGCGCTCCTAAATACTAAAGGATAAACACTATACTGCACCACACCAGTCACCCTAAAGATTCATCCCACTTAGCTTCACTTAGAAACTTTCCCAATGGCTTTACGTACCCCTAGCTGACTACATAGGTGCCGCCTGCCCCTATCTCCACTAGGTGTACCCTACTTCCCATTATTCGATCGGCTCCCTAACTCGTAGATACCCGTGCTGGCCCCACAGTGGGGTGTATCACTCCCCTAAAGTGGCAACCTGATACAACGGACATGCACGGCTTATACCTACACGATGCAACAACGTCTTACCTACCAGCCCGGGTCCACACACGCATATGAAACCCGTTGGACTTGCGTTGCCACCGCTCCCTGTTTTGGCCTCTTATAGTCAAACCCAGTATGCGTGTCCCGTCCTCGACTTGGGTCGAGCCCACAAAGATACGTTTTGGGATACTGGTTGAAATGGGCCCCCACTATTTACCACAAGCATTCCACCTAAGCTTGTCCCTATTAGTCCATCCCACTTAACCCACTTAGTCATGTTCATTTACATGTGTGTTTGGTTAAGTCTAATCGTATTTCAAATGCCTCTAAAGGCAACCACCAGATTCCTCATGCCACCCAAGGCACCTACTTAACCCCCATGTCCCACCTTACATGATTATCTGGTTAAGTATTTCTTAGTTCATTAAGGCCATAACCTCATAAAGATCTCTCACATTAGACTGGCATTTATGGCAGCTGGATTTGCCGGGCGGGTCCGGGCAGTCTTACACCATAAAAGAGTCTAACCTCGTGTCTTTACAACTGTTATGCTTTAGTTTGGGCCTAGAACCTCTCACATTGGGCCGACATTTGTGACTACTGGATTTGCCGGGCGGGTCCGGGCAGGTTTACATCACAAACGGGTCCAACCTCGTGTCCTAAGCATTGATTATTAATAATAATCCACTTTCCCCCAATTTTAATAATTCCCTACTTGAATTATTAATTACTTCCAATTTTTAACAATGTCCATAATTGACTCAATTATGGACATCCATTCATGGTATGCAAAATCTTACAAAATTGCACCCAATTTATTAATTCCTAATATTACCCCTACCCCACGTTTGAACGTTTATTCGCAAAATATATGTTAGACTCGAATAGCCTAACCCATAGCATAAAAGAGATTATCATAATAACAACATGTATATGTGACCAAATGAATCATAATAAGGGGTGAAACTTGCATATGTCCAACTTGCATAGATTATACATGTCATGGACCTAAAGGTGTCAACTTGTTCAAAATTCACCTAATATAATCTCAATCAATTTTCATAAACTTACATATGAACATGTGTGAATCAACATCATCTAATTTTTTAACAACATGGTTTTATATGGGTACACCTAACTCAATAGGCAAATTCCAATAATCAAGTTTTATTTAATTATAGTTTCAAGTTTATGGGTACACCTAACCTAATAGGCAAATTCCCATAAACAAGATCCATTTAAATTAAATTAAAAAAAAACATAACTTTAAGCATGATCCAACAGCATGATTTTTCAACATAATATAGCATGATTTATAACATGGCATAGTATGATAGTATAACATAGCTTGACATGATTCTCAACATAGCACGACATAGCATAAGAGAATTTACAACATAGCATGACATAGCATATATAATTTACATCATACGACAACATAATAACATAATAAGAGATCCACAATATATAGAATTTACAATTACAAATCACATCACTTTCTTGTGATCCATTCATAACTGAGTCAAATTAGTTTGTAATAGTCTTGTGAGAATCATCATACTCACCAACAAAAGAAAAGAATTAGAGAAAGAGAGATCTTTTGATTTGATTTGTGTAGATTTAGTTGTAGATGATTAGGCTTCCTCTTCTTAGTTTGTGACGGCTATGCTGAACTCCATGGCAGCAGCATGACGGTAGCTTCTCTAATTTTACAAGTGATTTAGGTCTAGGGTCTACCCACTTATTTATAGATTTTAGAATTCATTTAGGCCATTAGATTTAACCTAGAAATAACCGCAGCCGTTCAGACAAGATGGGGTTTATCTTGTTGACTCAGCAATGAGTCAGAAGTGACTCAGCAAACACTCAGCATATTAATAAACTTCTATTCATGTCATAAATATATATATATTTTCTACAATGTACATATTAGATACATCCCCCTTTACTTATTATTGTTTTTATATACATATTAGATACATCCCCTCTCTTACACACTTATTAATATTTTTATATTCATATTAGATACATCCCCTCTCTTACATACTTATTAATATTTTTATATTCATAATAGATACATCCCCTCTCTTACATACTTATTAATATCTTTATATTCATATTAGATACATCCCCTCTCTTACATACTTATTAATATTTTTATATTCATATTAGATACATCCCCTCTTCTACACACTTATTATTATTTTAGCAACTTTAGTGTTAATAGAAAATTCGGGGTGTTACAGTTATGACACAGAAAATAGTCATATTTTAAAGCTTACACGTGCTTTAAGACACAAAACAGACTCATATACTAAAGCTTACACATGCTTTACCTTCTTTTGAGTTTTTCAATATTCTCAGACTCAGTACGCTAAAATCTACACGTCTCATGTATCATGTATGGTGGGCATATAGGCAGTTAAACATGTATATAGCCAGTCCGGTTTGAATGTGTTTTTTACAAAACAAAAAAAAGGAAAAAAGAAAATACTATATTGATGATCATTCATGGCCGCAAGAAATAAACACGCTGATATTTCTGCAGGAAGTTCTACTATAAACATGCAAAGATTTAAAGTTCTGCAATTTAACTCCATAGAAACTTCAACTGAAACACTTATTTTGTGATTATGAAGTTTAGTAAGGAAAGTTATTGAATAACCAGTCTTAACAAATAACTTGACTTGAATTAAAGATCATGTCAGTTTGAGCTACGGATCGTTTCAGAAAGACAGATTAGAAGCTAGAGACATGTTCAACTCCAATCACGAAAATACAAAACAAGGAAAAATAAAAATACCAAGAGGCATCATGTTTACGGATTGACTTAGTTCTAATAGCCTATATAAAAACCTATTCTAATCAATAGAGGATAAATTTCAGTAAGATGATAAGAGTAATATATGGGCACAGACGTTTTAATTTTAATAAACGTGAGAGCAAATTCAGATGTAATAATCAGAACTTTGATGGATTTTTTAGAAGTTTACATTCTAACAAAAAGGGTTACAATTTTCACACACCAAACATACATCTCTCATTTTTTTGTCATCCACATTTATCAATTAAAATTTCATTTTTTTCTTACATGAATTTTCTTTTCTATTGAAAAACTGGTATAAGATGTGAGGCAAATGCTCTATATGGTTTTTCGGTATTCAGATGTGTCTTCTTATGGGACTGGTAACTGTGACAGCTTATAGGTTACGTCTACTTATCTGGTTTTGGATTGCACTAAAATTTCATTTCCTGTCAAACCTATAGTATTGTAAAGCAATTGGTATTTGACACAATTGCTCTTAAAGATGTTGTATGTTACAATGCATCGATGTCAACATACTGTAAAGCAGGACTAATAAATAGGCTCTGTTTAGTATTTAATGAGGCATTCTAAAAACAGAAATTAAAACCACACAGCTAGTGAATGAGCAGACACACAAAACATACAACAAAAGTATTCCCTAACCACAATCAAAAGTCTTTGTAAGATAATCTGGTAGGAAAATAAAATAATTTAGATTACCTCTATAGCAACTATCAATGCTCAGGAGAGGCCTATTCCAATTTCTGCTGGACCTAAACATGCATCTCTAATCTTACAATAGATCAATTGTGATCCAGGTGAAGCTCCATTTAACAAAGGTTCCTGCAAATTACATGCTTGGTCAAAAAAATATGATGTAATGTGGTTGAAGTGGAAATGTTAATGAAATAACTCAAATGTACCACATGACGGTATGCAGAAGTAATGCCTACATCTGATGTCAATATTGTATCCTTTTCTATATTTACACTTACAATTCATTGCTGCTTCTATTTCTAACTATCAGGTTTATTGTTTTTACTGCAACACATATGTTCTTTGGCACGTTTTCACTGTATAGCAGGGTGAGTGCAAGAGTTAACTATCTAGTTAGTATTTACTATGAAAAACCATAATAATAAATGTAGTTCCAATTCCCTAAACAAAATTATCTCACAGTAACAGGAATAAACATAGTTAAAGTTTCCTAACCACCGTAATTACTACCGCACGACTATCTGATCAAAACTGGAAAAAATAGACATTAATAACTACTGGATGATAACGTAAAATCTTACTAAAATTCGAAAAAAATGAAAGTAATTCATATCAAAGTCCGTTAAACAGAAATAGAATTTGAATATACATATATTTAAACGCGAATAGTAAATCTCGACTCGAACCCTAGATCTCGACTTGAACAGAAATCTGGACTTAGAACCCAAGATCTCGATGTGAACAATCTTTCCGATTGGAACCTAATCCCAGATTCTGAATGTGAACTATGGGAAGTGAGTGGATTTAGGGATTGGATAATATTAGGGGAAGCGGAAAATGAAATAGCGGGGGAGGGAAAATATGATACGGGTTTTAGTTGATGGGGGATTTTAGTTGTTGCGCGAAATGAGAACTTTGATACGGCTGAAAGCCTTATTAAATTAAATGATCTGCGACTTCACAGATCTAGGGTTAGATTTTACTTGTTTGAGGTGGTGTGGATTGCAACCTGGTGTGCCAAATGAATTTGATACGAATATGGACACTATCAAATTTGATACGGCTTTAAGCCGTATCAAATCTCTAAATCTCGGTGTGCTAAATTTGCTGTTTTGGTGTAGTGTGTCTCAATTTACATGATATGATCATAGCCCAAATCTATACATAAACTTGCATATGGGGTTTTTAGGCAACATAATGATGGTGTGAACTAGCATAAAATATCACATATGTCATAGCATAATTCTAGATGTCATAATAGATATCTTGGCATATGTTCATAACTTTTCTAATCAATCTAACTTTCATATGTGACTTGTCATATAGATCAACATAACCAAAACATGATGATTTAATTAATATGAACTAACTAGCACAGATGGTAACATCATGGCCTTTTTAACATGTATGATTCATCACAACTTAGCATAGAAACTTTCAACATACATAATATCATCATAGCATGATTTACAACATATAAGATATCATCATCACATAACATTGGATTTACAATATACATGATACCAAAAGGGGTTTACAGCAACATATATGATAATTCACATCATCTACTCATAATCCATTCATAACTCAACCTAATTAAAATGATAATAATCTTGTTAAGATCATCATACTCACAATTTAGATAAGAAAAGAGAGAGTTTTGCTTTGCTTTAGGGTTGAGAGAATTAGAATTGAATTTGCTTTTCTTCTTTCTTAGTTGGCGGCGGCTCCATTGATTTCCATGGCGATGGTATGACGGTAACTATTCTATTTTAATTAGGTTTAGGGTTAGCATTAGGATGTATTTATAGGTGTAGGAAGTTATTTAGGACCATTAGATTAACCCTGAACCATGAGAACCAATCAAATGCAAAATCTGCATTTGAGCGAATCGGCCCACGGGTTGACAGCCAAGCACCCTGGATTAAACCCTAGTCGACCCAGCAGGGCTTGGGTCGACCTCAAAAATGGGCCGGTTCGGTTATTTCCCCTCCCAATTCACTATTTTGAACTTTTTCGCATATTTATTTATTTAATTTTTAATTTATATATATTTATATATATCAATATATATATATTTCTCTACGCAACCCATTTCACTTAATTCTTTTCTAAAAATTAAGTATATTTAATTTGTGAATTTTAATGTTATAAAATTACGGGGTGTTACATTCTCCCCTCCTTAAAGTATTTCGTCCCCGAAATCTCCTAGTCAAGAAGAATGTATATCCTACCATCTAATCGTCCATCTACTCAACCATCAAACACCAGCATCCATTGTCCTTAAAAGACTTCTAATGCTTTAATGTTTATATGCACAGTGTGTGCATATGTCCATATCTAATGCAAAATTAGGCGGTCTACTGATTCAGTCAACCTCCTTAGTGCAATTCATGATAGTGCCATGCGTCCAATATGTATGCAAAAGATTCCTAATGATACATATTAATTCTATATGTGTGCACAAACATCCACCCGAATGCAGTAACTATATGATAATACAACCATTATACATCCATTTTACTAAATACATCCATATATATGCAATATGCAATATGAAGTGACTGAGCCGATCTGGTGCCTAATAGTGTGTGTATATGCATCCACGAGAAACCACTAGTAAACACTTGCATCCACTTTGCATCCACCATACATACATGTCTCAAACACATGTTTCAACCATAGGATTATCCTAACTAAATGTCAAAGATACTAGCGAGAGGATATACTAAAGATAAGATAAGTACAAGCTAAGCGATAAAGGAGAAATTAAAGGACATACCCTCAAAAAGAAAAGGGTATTGTGAACGCATCTTCTCTTCCGTCTCCCAAGTAGCGTTGCTCTCATCATCTCCCCATTGCACTTTGACTAGTCTGACCTCTCGATTCCTCAACCTCTTGATCTCCGACCCAAGAATGCGCGTAGGAGCTCGTCGAATTGTCGCATCACGTTGTATCTCCACCTCTCTAAGCAAGCTCGGCTCTACCACTTCCGCGGTCTCGTGCAAGCACTTCCTCAAATGTGACACATGGAATACGTCATGTACACCAATAAGTCTCTCGGGCAACTCCACTCTATACGCCATCCGTCCAATCCTCTCCTTAATAGGAAACGGCCCTACAAACCTTGGTGCTAATTTCCCAACGGACCCTAAGCGAACAACGTTTCGTAATGGAGACACTTTGACAAAGACCATGTCCCAAACTTCAAACTCGAGATCTGTCCTCCTCTTATCCGCATAAGATTTCTGCCTATCTTGCGCTGCTTTTATCCTCCTTCGAATCAAGTCGATCTTCTCTGAAGTCTCCCTAATCATATCGGGCCCAAGTAAGATCTTATCCGTAGATTCCCACCAACAATTAGGTGAACGACAAGGTCGTCCATATAGAGCTTCGAATGGTGCCATACCAATGCTGGACTGAGAGCTATTATTATATGTGAACTCAACCAATGGAAGATACTCTTCCCATGTACCCCCAAAGTCTAGGATACATAGCCTCCTCAGATCCTCTAGAATGCGATTCACCCTCTCGGTCTGGCCATCCATCTGAGGATGATATGCGGTGCTCAAACATAACTGAGTCCCTACCGCCTCTTGTAAGCTTCTCCAAAATTAGCTAGTGAAAATAGGATCGCGATCGCTCACTATGCTAGAAGGAACACCGTGCAAACGAACAATCTCTCGAACGTATACAAAAGCTAACCATGGAGCAGTCCTCTTACTCTTCACGGGAATAAAATGGGCACTCTTAGTAAGTCTATCTACTATAACCCAAATTCCCGTATTACCCTTCCTCGATCGCGGTAATCCATCCACAAAATCCATCGAGATGCTTTCCCATTTCCATAGTGGAACCTCCAATGGGTGAAGCAACCCACCGGGTTTCTTTTGCTCCGCTTTTACTTGTTGGCACACCAAGCATCTAGCGACATACTCGGCCACGTCTTTCTTCATGCCGGCCCAAAAGTAAACTCTCTTCATGTCTTTGTACATCTTGTCCCCGCCGGGATGAATGGTCATCTTCGAATGATGTGCTTCGTCAAGAATAGTCTTCCTTAGGTCATCGTCTTTTGGTACACAAAGTCTACCGTCCCTACGTAACCAACCCTTATCATCTAGGTTATACCTACGGAGATAGCTTGATGACTCCCCTCCTTTGAGCTTTTCTACTAACTCAACTAACTGTGGGTCGTCTCACTGTGCCTCGCCAATCCGTCCCAAAAGCGTAGGTCTGACCTCCAAGGATGCTAGCAAACTGGGTACGAAGTCAATGGAAGGTCTAAAGTCAAACATCGAAATGAATTCTAAACTCCGCCGCTCAACAAACAAAGGACTTAAGAATAATCTTTTTCTACTTAAGGCATCGGCCACCACGTTACCCTTGCCAGGGGTATATGCTATCTCAAAGTCGTAGGACGCTAAGAACTCCATCCACCTTTGTTGCCTTAAGTTCAAGTCCTTTTGAGAGAATAGTTATTTTAAAGATTTGTGGTCAGTGAATAGTTCGAATTTCTCGCCAAGAAGATAATGACGCCAAGACTTAATCGCAAAAACAATAGCGGCCAACTCTAGGTCATGTGTGGGGTAATTCTTCTCATGCGCTCTCAACTGCCATCCACCATAGGCTATTACCCTGCCCTCTTGCATTAAGACTGCGCCTAGTCCTGTCCCACAAGCGTCAGTATAAATGGTAAACGGCTTACTCCCGTCTGGCAATACTAAGACTGGGGCTGAAGTCAAAGCTCTCTTCAAACGTTGGAACGCATCATCACAATCTACGTCCCATGTGAAAACTAGGTTCTTCTTCGTCAAGCGTGTCAATGGAGCTGATATCTTTGCGAAGTCTTTGTTAAACTTCCTATAGTAGCCAGCCAACTCCAAGAAACTTCTCACTTCGGTAACATTTTTAGGAACCTTCCAATCTTGGATGGCCACCATCTTCGCGGGATCTACAGCTTTCCCTTCTTTGGAAACCACGTGTCCTAAGAACAGTACTTCCTTCCTCCAAAAGTGACACTTAGAAAATTTAGCCTTAAGGCTATTCGCTCGTAGGGTCTCCAACACTTACCTAAGATTTAGGGCATGCTCTTCTTCATCCTTAGAAAAGATCAAGATGTCATCTACAAAGACTACCATGAATTTGTTAAGGTACTCCCTAAACACCTTACTCATCAGATCAACAAAATAGTTGGGGCGTTTGTCAAACCGAAGGGCATCACTAGCCATTCATAGAAACCGTCCGGAGTCCTAAAGGCAGTCTTGTCAATGCTATCCTCAACCACTCTCAACTGATGGAAACCAGTGGCTAAGTCCAACTGCGAAAACACTGAGGCGCCAACTAACTGATCGAAGAGATCGTCAATCCTCGGCAGTGGGTGTCTGTTCTTCTTAGTAAGCTTATTAAGTTCTCTATAGTCCACACAAAGTCTAAGGGACCCATCCGCCTTCGTGGCAAATACTACTGGAGCACCCCACTCCGATATACTTCGTCTTATGAACCCCTTCTCAAGCAACTCCTTCACTTGCTTACCCAGTTCCCTCCTTTCACGTGGAGCCATGAGGTGTACTGTCAAAGATACTGGTTTCACATTATCCACAAGATATATTCGAAAATCTATCTCCTGGTTCAGAGGCAAGCCCTTCACCTCCTCAAACACATCCGAATATTCTCGGACCACTCTAACAGATCGTAGATTTTCCTCAGATGCGTCAAGCGATTCTAGATAACTTAGCATAACCGAATTTATGGGATTACAAAAGATTTCGAGAGTGTTGCCAAGGCGAGTCACGAGCCTAACTACTCTCCTTTCACAATCAAGAACGACCCCATTTCTGGATAACCAATCCATTCCTAAAATTAGCCCATAGCCCGTGAAGCCCAACACATAAGCATCACATCTAAATTCAACGCAAAGTATGGAAATTTTCAAATCCAAACACATCATAGACAAATAAGCTGAGCCCCCAATTAGATTCGAAACAACTAAGGGATCCTCTACTAAACTGGTGTTTAAGTGCAGTGATTCAACTAATGATGTAGAGATAAACGAATGTGATGCGCCCGAATCGAATAAGGTACGGACAGGATGATCAAACAGAAAAACTAAGCTTTCAACAGAAATGGTTCTACCTCGTTCTTGCAACGGTGGGACCGCAAGAGCCTAAACTTGTCCCCTTGCCTGCCCTAGTGCCGTAAGAGACTGCACCTGTCCTCCCGAGGTAACTCCTGTCCTCTGCCCCTTCTTTGGGCAGTCCTTCACTAAATGTCCCGCATCGCCACAATGAAAACAGCCTGTATTCTTTTTCTTTCGGCAATCCTTGCTGAGATGGCCTGGGGTTCCACAGTTAAAACATTTCTTCTTCCCCTTGCCGTTATTGTCTTTACCACCCTTCTTGTTTTGCTGTTGTGGTTTCTTCTGATCCCCCTTCTTCTCGGGTGCCTTATCAGCTTTAGCGCTTTTCTCCTCATGCATGAGCGCCATTTCTACTAACTTCTCAAAGGTGGCCCCCATCGGCATGTTGGTCGTAGCCAACCCTTGCAATGGTTCATTCAAGCCATTCACGAACCTCAGCGCCTTCTTCTCCGGCGTGTTCACTAAGTCCAAACCAAACCTTGCTAACTGATTAAATTTATTGACATATTCTTTCACTGATGAGCTTCCTTGCTTCAATGTCAAGAACCTTTCCATATATAGATTTTATTCCGCCCTTGAGAGAAACTTCGCCTCGAACCTACGTCTAAAATCCGCCCAAGAGTCAACAGGACGCTCCCCATTAGTGACCTCCCACCAAAACGAGGCCTCTCCCTTCATCAACCAAACTGCTAAACGAACTCTCTTCCCTTCTTCTACTTCAAAGATTTCTAGCAATTCTTCCACCTCCTTAAGCCAGTCTCTAGCTTCCACAAACGTTTCTGACCCTTGAAATGGTTTTCCACCCATAGCCTTGAATTCCTTGCACGTCTTTGCAAAAGTATCTACGCGAGGAGGAGGAGGAGGAACGGGTGCAACTGGTGGTGGAGGAACATTGGCTGGACCTGCAGCGGCCCTAACCTCTAATAACCTCCTATACCATCCGGGTATCGTTACACAGTCGGGTAGATTAAGATCTTCATCCATGCTGAAACGAAAAAGGAAAGATTCAGAATGGAGAATTCGAAAGATAAAGATATGGGCTATTGGGGATTATGTTTTTTTTTCTTAAAAACTTTTCTCTTTAAATTTCTCATTAAAACATGTTTTTGAAAGCACTTCTTCCGAAAATAACTATTTTTCTAAAGTATTTTTATCTGTTCTGGTAACCTTAAGCTCTGATACCACGTGTAACATCCCACGTCCATTAATGTCACTCACAAAGGGAATGCATTAACTTCAATGGAGGTTATAAGTGAATATAGAACAGAAAAATTAAAACAAGACAGATAATAAATAGTACTTGGAAATCTAAAACTTCATTTTATTGCAGCGGAAATTAAACATGTTTGTTACATCAGTACAATATCCATCTTCATAAAAACAAAATACATAATCCCATTACATAAATAGCCATTAAAAAGATAACAAGCTGGACTTTACTTCAACGGTCCAAGCTTTCCAAGAGAGATGAAGCAATTTAATCAAACTCCACTAGAACTGGGTTCAACCTGAGGACCTGGAGAGGGAAAAAGGATAGAAATAGAGGGAGTCAGACATAATGTCTGGTGAGTATGATAATCCTAACAATACTATTATCAAAATAACTAGACTAAGGCAAAAAGCTGGAAGACAAGTAAATGTCTATGAACTCTTAGGAAGATAAAGATAGCTTTTAAGATAACGTTAAAGATTACGGTAAAGGCACACCTAATTACTAACGAATAGTTACTACACTGCACCGCACATCACTACACTGCACCACACCAGTCACCCTATTGTTTGATCCCACTTGCTTCACACAGAAACTTTATAAATAGCCTTACGTAACCCTAGGTGACTACATAGGTGCCGTCTGCCCCTATCTCCACTAGGTGTACCAACTACCCACTTTCGATCGGCTCCCTACTCGTAGATACCCGTGCTGGCCCCACAGTGGGGTGTATCACTCCACTAAAGTGGCAACCCGATACAACTTTAGAATGCACGGCTTATACCTACACGATGCAACAACGTCTTACCTACCAGCCCGGGTCCACACACGCATACGAAACCCGTTGGACTTGCGTTGCCACCGCTCCCCGTTTTGGCCTCTTACAGTCGAACCCAGCATGCGTGTGTCGTCCTCGACTTGGGTCGAGCCCACAAAGATACGTTTGGGATACTGGTCGAAATGGGCCCCCATAAGCTACCCACCTAAGCTTGTCACTAGTATATCCCACTTAACCCTCTTAGTCATGTTCATTTACATGTGTGTTTGGTTAAGTCTTACTAATCGTATTTCACATGCCACTAAGGGCACCCCCTAGATTCCTCATGCCACCCAAGGCACCTACTTAACCCCCATGTCCCACCTTACATGTTTATCTGGTTAAGTATTTCTTAATTCATTCAGGCCATAACCACATAAAGACATCTCACATTAGACTGGCATTTATGGCAGCTGGATTTGCCGGACGGGTCCGGGTAGTCTTACATCATAAAAGAGTCTAACCTCGTGTCTTTACAACCGTTATGCTTTAGTTTAGGCCTAGGACCTCTCACATTGGGCTGACATTTTTGACCACAGGATTTGTCGGGCGGGTCCGGGCAGGTTTACGTCACAAATGAGTCCAACCTCGTATCCTAAGCATTGATTAACACTTAAAATCTCTTACCCCAGTTTTAATAATTCCCTATTCAAATTATTAATTAAGTCAACTTTTAATGATGTCCATAATTGACTCAATTATGGCCATCCATTTATGGCATGCAAAATCATATCAATTGCACCCCAACTTTTTAACATTAAATCCTTAATATAACCCCTACCCCACGTTTATACGTTCGCTTATTCAATGCATAATATAGGCTAGACTTGTATAGTCTAACACCTAGCACAAAGATAAATTATCACAACATATAGACAATTAAAATAAATCTAATCATAATAGGGGTAAAACTTACATAAACTACACATGTTAAGGATCAAAAGGTGTCAACTTGTTAAATGTCTCAATTTGCATGATATGATCATAGCCCAAATCTATACATAAACTTGCATATGGGGTTTTTAGGCAACATAATGATGGTGTGAACTAGCATAGGATATCACATATGTCATAGCATAATTCTAGATGTCATAATAGATGTCTTGGCATATGTTCATAACTTTTTTAATCAATCTAACTTGCATATGTGACTTGTCATATAGATCAACATAACCCAAACATGATGATTTAATTAATATGAACTAACTAGCATAGATGGTAACATCATGGCCTTTTTAACATGTATTATTCGTCACAACTTAGCATAGAAACTTTCAACATACATAACATCATCATAGCATGATTTATAACATATAAGATATCATCATCACATAACATTGGATTTACAATATACATGATAGCAAAAGGGTTTTACAACAACATATATGATAATTCACATCATCTACTCATAATCCATTCATAACTCAACCTAATTAAAATGATAATAATCTTGTTAAGATCATCATACTCAGAATTTAGAGAAGAAAAGAGAGAGTTTTGCTTTGCTTTAGGGTTGAGAGAATTAGAATTGAATTTGTTTTTCTTCTTTCTTAGTTGGCGGCGGCTCCATTGATTTCCGTGGCGACGGTATGACGGTAACTATTCTATTTTAATTAGGTTTAGGGTTAGCATTAGGATGTATTTATACGTGTAGGAAGTTATTTAGGACCATTAGATTAACCATGAGAACCAATCAAATGAAAAATCTGCATTTGAGCGAATCGGCCCACGGGTTGACAGCCAAACACCCTGGATTAACCCCTAGTCGACCCAGCATGGCTTGGGTCGACCTCAAAAATGGGCCGGTTCGGTTATTTCCCATCCCAATTCACTGTTTTAAACTTTTTCGCATATTTATTTATTTAATTTTTAATTTATATATATATATATCAATATATATATATATATATATATTTCTCTGCGTAACCCATTTCAGTTAATTCTTTTCTAAAAATTAAGTATACTTTAATTTGTGAATTTTAATGTTATAAAATTACGGGGTGTTACAACTCGGTCCGCACATTACAGGACATGTGCATCTAGACAAGCAATAACGATGCGCGATACATGCGTAGGGAAGTATAGGAACATATACCACTCTATGTAGTGTGTCCTAGACTTGGGGGCATCGTTCGACAGGTAGCATAATCCCTAGTTGGACTAGGTGGCATAAATCCTGAATCCGAGAAGCGTTCAGCAGATAGTGTAAACTCTAGTTAAATCTAGAAAGCACTTGATAGAAAACCCTAGATTTGATCTAGGAAATAAATAATGAATGTATGCCGGAGGGCAATGGAAAATACAGGATTGGGATCACGTTATCGTTACTAGTTGGGACACTAGATAGGCGGTGCAGAGACATATAAACTAGTGTAACAAGGAAATAGCGAAGCGGCGTAAGTATTAGAGCGAAGCAGCGAAAGTATTAGAGCATATCGAGTTTATCTCATCTTAGCATATCTTGTGATTATCTTGTCTAATCTTGTTGACCCTATCATCATGGTGTTGTCTTGTATTCAGTTAATTCATGTCGTTTTGTTTTCCATGTTCACATGCTAGAAGTTACCGAACTTACTCAGGCTTTATGTCTGACTCTATTTTTCTTTCGTCTTCTTTTCTTCCGTTCCCCCCCCCCCAAGGTAGTATAGGAGAGAATAGTACAGCTCAGGTTAAGTTGGACTGACACTCTTTCCCAGCTTGAAGATTTGTCGAAGTTTTGCTCGGATTCTCTTTCAGATGCTATGGCTGGCTCGTGCTAAAATTTGGGGAATATAAATGTATTTTTATGCTTCTTTATTTTGTAAGACAGATGATACTCTGATATTGTAAAGAAATCATTGTACAACTATTTTATCAATAAAGAAAAGTTTTATTTTCCGCTGTTTAATTTCTGTCTGTCTTGTAATCTATCTGCATCTTTTACCCAAAATGCTCCACAGAACTTAGTGTATTCCCTTTGTGAGTGACACTAACGGATGTGGGGTGTTACACGTGGTATCAGAGCTGAAGGTTACCAGATCAGATAAAGGGTTTGAAAAATTATTTTCAAAACGGTTTTAAAAGAAGCATTTTCAAAAGAAAAGATTCGATTTAAAGGCAAATTCCCCAAAGCCATACGCACTATCTTCTCTTCCTCTATTTGAATTCTTATCTCCTTCTTTCTTGAGTCTCTGGGGCTCTTGGCTTTTTGGGAGGTAACCTCATCGAAGGGCAAAGTAGTGCCCGACTTCCATCTATAACCGTAGTAGTTTCACCTTACGGCCAGTTTTCTTTCAAGCTTATAGGGTTTTCCGTACAATGGAGGCAGCTTTCGAGAGAATTGTCAACAGACTACACACGGAAGGGGGTGAGGAGTTCGGCTAAGGAGCATAACCCTAGGATGAGGAATTCATGGATGTAGATTTAGCTCACGAAGGAGGAAGAAATTATAAAACCTAAGACAAGAGGAAGTATCTTTACTAGGGTATGATAGGGCATATAGTTAAGGACAAGGGCAAGAACGAGGAACAAGATTTTCAAAAGGGCAAGTACATACTTTCACCACCAAGCGAACCTAGGAGAAGGGTAGTAAAGTTCTGTTGGAAGAGTCTAGTTTTGCTATTCGTACTCTTCCCTTTGGTTTTAGCGCTTCGCATTTGTTCATATCCACTTCCATAGTTGAGTCTCCGCACCATAGTACTTGTATAGTAGAAAGATCCCACTAGAGTCTCAAATCCAGTTGGTGGTCCGAACATTTTATTTTTGGTTAGTAGGGATTTGAGAATAGCTATCGAGTTTGCTTATATCATCTCACGTAGATCGTCTAAATTCGTAGGAGATATTCCTTGGGTGCTTGTCTAATATTGGTTTAGGCCTTTGGGACTTGTACTCGAGGAATGTCGATGTAACACCCCGTATTTTATGAGAATATTAAAAAAAATGGTTAATTATGAATAAGTTATTAAGTCTTGAAGTTTGTATGCATGTGAGGGAAATATATATAGATATATATAAAAATTAAATAAATAAACATGCAAAAAAGGTTCAAAACAGCGAATTGGGAGAGGGAATAACCGAACCGGCCCATTTTTGAGGTCGACCTGAGCCCCGCTGGGTCGACTAGGGGTTAATCCAGGGTGTTTGGCTGTCATCCCGTGGGCCGATTCGCTCAAATGCAGATTTTGCATTTGAATGGTTCTCATAATTCAGGGTTAATCTAATGGTCCTAAATAACTTCCTAAACCTATATATACATCCCTAACCTAAAACTAAATCTCATATACAATTCTCTAGCCTCCATTGCTCTCTTCCTCTATAAAATTAAATAAATCAATGGCGTCTCTACTCTGCTGAAACCTAAGCTAGGACTTGTGCTTCTTCTTCCTCCAATTCTGATTAGGATTAAAAGAGAACAGCTACAACACCTTTTTCTTTTAGAATCCAACCAAGGCAAGTGCAGTTATTTTCCGATATAAACTTTAATTATAATTGTGACATGATTGTAAATCTGAATTTGAGATTGCGTATGTTCTGTTCTGATCTATTTTATTCTATATCTCTTTCTTCTTTCTGTTCTATAGCCAGGCTACCCCGAGCCTGCGCCAAATCTCATAAGAGATTAATGCACGAACGTTAAACTTTGGGACAAATAATGAGTGATGGCATAACTGGACATGGCTAATCTATTACTAAAAGGACATAGCTTGTAAAGTAGATTTAGATCTGTGCATATTCTGTGAATTGGAAGAAGAGGAATTATTGTATATTAGCATGTGACTTGAGACATTGGACATAACGCATATTTTTGAATTAAAGATCTGTTATAATTTAAAGTTCTAGATTGTTGGGCATATTGTTTATATAGAGATTCATGATTTGGGATAAAAAGGGAATATGATTTAGGTGTGAAGATTTATGTTAAGATTTGATAACTATTAAATGTGAATAACAACTAAGTGGGGGATTTTTGAATATATGACATGCATTGAAATCAATGGCTATATTTGGTATAATTTATATGTGAATCTTTTGTACTAGGCAAGTTTAACTAAATTTGAGACGTGTGTTATATGGTAAATTATGACCATAATCTGTGCCATGTAAATTCAATGCAAACGTGGGGTATATGATCATAATGTGAATCATGACAACTATTTAGGCATGCAAACTTAGGCCAAATTTATAATTAGGCAAGATATGTTTATGAAACTTAAAGGAATGATTAAATCTGTTATATGGCCTAATCTACTAGTTCTGTTATATTGCCTAATTTGCTAGTTCTGTTATATTGCATAATCTGCTAGTTCTGCTATAATCTGCTATATCTGTTCATATACCAAATCTGTCATCTGCTAAGTCTGCTGAAATGCCTAAACTGTTATATGCTAAATCTGCTAAACTGCTTAATATGTTGAATCCGTTAAGTCGCCTAATCTGCTAAATCTGTTATCTGCCATATCTGTTGAGTTGATATATTTAGTCTGTTATTGACATAATCTGAATTTGCTATAATTATGAAAATTGGCATGTATATTAGGCGTGGGCATAAATGGTAAATTAATAATTAATTGGCCGCAAAGATAAACATGGCAGACTCGAGGTTAGAATGAGTTTGCGGCGTAATCCTGCCCGGAACCACCCGGCACATCCAGTGGCCGCAAACAATAGGTTCTAATGTGAGAAGTTAGTCATAACGTGCTTGAAACCCGAGGTTAGACTCAGGTTGCGACAGAAATCTGCCCGGAACCAACCGGCCTAACCAGTAGCCGCAAACTGTCAGTCTAATGTGAGAGGTCTGGGCATTAATATTTAATTAATGAAAATCTGAGATAAATATAATGTCTAAAACGTGTTTGGCGGATTGGGTTAAACCCACTAGACTGATGTGTTTAATAAATCTGTTCCGTGAATCGGTAGGCCCGATTACAAAGTTAGACAAATCTATAAATCTGTTAAATCCGTATATCTGATCCGTTAGTCTAAAACTTGTCTGACCTGTGAACTAGTTGATCTGAATTCTGTATGTCTGAACTTGTTAATCTGAAATATGTTTGTCTGGGGACACAAGGATAGGAGGGGAATTACTTGTGTCATCTGTTGTTTGGGACCCATATTAGTCAGTAACCCTTTCTGGTATCAAAACATTGACCCAACAGTAGGAACGGTCCGGGCACGCTTACTGAACTAATTATAAGCGGGTCATTCTGATAATGGCGAGGGGTGTTGATGGTGCATTCCAACCGGGTCATGTGCGTGCATGGATCCCGGTCTGCCTCTGAGGATGTAAGACGCCGTGACTTCTGTAAATAGGTATGTGTCATTCAAAGGTTGCCACTTTAGGGAATGATACACCCTTTGGTGGGGCTGGCACAGGGTATTTATGTATTAGGGAGCCGATCGCTTGGGGTAGGGTTTTAGGGTACACTTAGTTCTGTCTGTTTCTACCGTCTGTTTCTGTTGGGTGGAAACACCAGTCTGTTTCTGCGTGGTACCGTCTGTTCGGGTGGTAAAGGCCCAATTACTAGTGTACACCTTATGCTACATTTTGCTTCTGTCTGTTTTTGATCGGGTGGTAAAGGCCCATTTCTAGCGGGGAAATTATTCTGTACCTGCTTCTGTTTCAGTTTAGACATTAAGGTGACACCTAATTCTGTTATACTAGTATTAGTGCAGAGAAGTGTAAAGCAATAGCTTATATCATTATGTTCTTCTGTCATATCTGCTACATCTGTTACAGTTATCTCTCATCCAGTTTTATTTCCATGTCATGTTATTATTATCCGTTCATAACTGAAAATCACTGGACTTGCCAGACTTTTGTCTGACCCTTGTTGTTTTGCCTCCTTTCTTCCGTTCCCCCCCCAAGGTTTTGTAGAAGGGAATACTCTAGCTTGATCCAGATTTCTTCCGCTTGCAGTGATTAAAGTATGGCTTGTCTTCTTCTATGGGAATTATGATTTTAACCTATGCATTCTGAAGGCTTTTGTACAAGACTGATATTTTGTACTTGAATTCTGATATTGTGATTTGAAAGGATGTAACCAAGCTTCTGTTGAAATAAAGTTATAAATTTTTCAAGTACTGTTTTATCTGTCTTATAAGTTTCTGTTCTGTTTACTAAAATGCTCCACCAAAGTTAAGGCTTTCCCTTGTGAGTGACCTTAACGGAGGTGGGGTGTTACACTTGGTATCAGAGCTGAAGGTTACCAGATTGGGTAAAGTTTTTGAAATCTATTTTCAAAAAGGTTTTGAAAGGAAGTATTTTTAAAAAATAAAGCTTATTTTGAAAAACATGATCCCCAAGAGCCATATATCTTTCCTTCAGTCCTTTTTTTTTGTTGAATCTTTCCTTTTTTTTCGTTTCAGCATGTCTGAAGCATCTGAGATACCAAAGGGTGTTCACGTACCCGGTTGGTTTCGTCAATATCTTGAGGCTAGGACCGCCGCCGCAGGTCCAGCAAATGATCCTCCTCCTCCGCCCTCTCCTCGTGCAATTACTTTTTCAAAGATCTGTAGAGATTTTAGGGCCATGGGTGGGAAGGATTTCAAAGGAACTGAATCATTCGTAGAAGCGAGGAACTGGCTCAAAGAAACTGAGGATCTATTCGTTATCTTCGAGGTGGACGATAGGCAGAAGGTACAGTTGGCGGTATTGCTGCTCAAAGACGAAACTTCCTACCGGTGGGAAGTCACTAACGCTGAGAGGCCGGTTGAGACATGGATGGATTTCAGAACAAGGTTTGAGACAAAATTCCTCTCTCAAGCTGAACAAAGTTTACAACTGGAAAAGTTCTTATCTCTTAAGCAAGGAAGTATGACGGTCAAGGAATACGTCAACCAGTTCAACCAACTAGCTAGGTTCGGATTGGATTTAGTCAACACTCAACATAAAAAGGCTCTCCGCTTTGTTATAGGATTGAATGAGCCACAGCACAGCCTAGCCATGACTTATGTACCCATGGGAGCGACTTACGAGAGATTGGTGGACATGGCACTACTGCACGAGGAAGACAAAGGCCCAAAAGTGACAAAGAAGGAAGAACCACAGAATAAGAAAGCAGGGCCCAAAAAGGAAACGCAAAGGAAGGATGAGAAGTCTGAAGATAAGAAGGAGAAAAAGTGCTTTACTTGTGGAAGCTCGACTCATCTGAACAAGGATTGCAAAAAAAGGAAGGGCGCTTGCTTCAACTGTGGGGAGATGGGACACTTCACTAGGGACTGCCCGAAGAGACGAGGACAAGGAGGGCAGGCGAACACTCTTGAGGCTAGTGGCTAGGATAGAAGTAGGAAAATTCCTATAGTATGTTTAATTTCTTTATCTGATTATGGAGTTAAGACTCTTTCTGATTCTGGTATTTTTATTTTGTAATTGATACTCTGCACTTTAATACTAGTATTGTTTCTGATTCCGTTGTAGACTCAAACCTATAAGGGTTATGACTCATCTGTTTATGATAGATTGGGGTTTGAGGGATATCTGTGTTAGACGTCAAGTATGACGCATACATTCTGAGTTTTTATGGGATATGATTTTATCATGCTTAGCTTCCTAAGAATCATTAGGGAACCTGATCTGTACCAGTAGTCTATAATATTTGAATAATTCTACTTTCCAGTTTTGACATTGTCTAAAGGAGGTAATCCTCTGGGTGTCAATCTGATGTTGATTTCGGTCTTCGGGGTTGATACTTAGGGGAATTATTTTCTCAACCAATGTCTAATGGGAACCAAGTCTTTGTCTTATCTGTACTCGCTTCCATCATTCGACTGTATCCTATCGATCGAATCTTCGAACGTTAGGTAGAAACTAATGGGTGTAAACATGAGTTTGAGACATGTTATGTTTGATGGTTGCAAGTGGATGCAAGTGGTTGCTAGTGGCTGCTCATGGATGCATATTCACACACTAGGCACTAGATCGGCTCAAAAACACTCTAATACTGCATATGGATGTGTGTGCATTTTTCAATTTTTGTGGATGCAGAATGATTGAATCCTCACATGGATGTTGCATTTGGATGAATGGTTATGCACTCATATAGAAATGATGTGTATCAAATATGATTTCTTGCATACATATTTGGACTCATGACACTAACATGATTCGCATTAAGGAGGTCAACTGGATCAGTAGACCGCCTGATTTTGCATTAGATAAGAAACATATACACACACTTTGCATATGTTCATACGACATTAGAAACCTTTTAAGGACAATGGATGCCTGTGATTGAATGGTCGAGTAGATGGATGATGGATGTTAGGATACATTCTTCTTAACTTGAAGATTTCGGGGACGAAATCCTTTAAGGAGGGGAGAAAGTAACTGTTGGATCTAGAATAACCCTAGAGGGGGGGTGAATAGGGGTTTACACAGTTTTTAACTGAATTAAAAATCTAACGAGATATATATTAATAAACTAATAACAGAATATAGCAGAAACAAAAATGCAGAAAATAAATCACACACAGATGTACCCAGCTTCGGCAAAACCCTGCCTACTGCTGCATTCCTAAGGTTTTTACTAGATGATAGAACAGATCCCGCATACAATACCATGTACACACGCGACTCTCGCTCCTATTCTAACTCTACGCTCAAAACCCAAGACTAATCGATATCCCCTCGATTAGATTCCCCTAGTTACAACCCTATAACCAGAATTCTAGAATTTTACAGACTCTAGACAGAACTGTTTGGACGGTTTTACAACAATACAAAAATAAAAACAAAAACAAATTAAAACTAAAACAAGAAAAGAAAAAAACCCTAGGAGTTAAACATAGAAGGGTCATCCCCTTTTGTCTTAAAAAAACATGGCTTAACCAATGAAGATCGGCCGGCCCATTCACTTTCTAATTAGCCCGATCCTTTTTCTCTTTTCCTCTGGAACTTGGAAATGGCGGCTGCGAAAAAGAATATCTAGGGTTTCTGAAATTTCTCCCAATCACTGATCGATTGCTTGATAAAAGTGATTCTCTGATGGCTTCAAAAGCTTTGAGGCTTGACTCTCTTCGTTTTGGGATTTTTCTGCGATCGAAAACAGATGGTAAAGCTTGTGAGTTTTCTCTGAGTTTATCTTTTGATTATACTCTGATTTTTGATGTTAGTTTTCGATAGATTCTTGCCAGTGATGAATGGTTGTGTTTATAGGATTATAAAATCCGATAATTACTCTGATTTCGTTATATGGCTTGATTTGAATTCTGCGTGTTTTCCTCTTTTGATTTTAATCACCTCGGCATAGAAAACAAAATGAATTTGCTGAACCTAGACCTGATTCTTCCCTTGAATGAATCCATACTTGACTTGATTTCAAATTGTTGCCTTTTTTTTTCACCTGAGTACTGAATGATTTACAGAAGGAAATGATTCGATTTTCTGCAAATTAATTGTCCTACAAAAATGCTTGCCAATTCTGCCGTGAGTAAAAACTGGAATCAATTAAAAGATTTTCCAAAAGTATTTCACTGGTTTCTGAAAATCATTTGCCATATATGCTCCATGACTGAAATCTGAAACTGCTGCCTTGAATTTCTTGTGTAGTAACCATGATTTGTTGCCGAGAATCCCATCTTTGATTGCCAAAAAAAATTGTGTATTTGGAAATGTTTGTGAACTCATTCTTGCCATGAAAATGTTTGCTGAGATTATACATTAAACACTTGCCAAATATGAAGTTTCTGGAAATGAATCTTGCCCGAATTTTGTTTGATACTTTCTGAGAGAGTAATTTATTTATATCTTACCAAACATGGAATTGTGATTTGTCCAGAAAGCACTTTGCCATAGGATCTGTGAGTTTTCATTTTGTTCTCATGAAATAGTCAAGTGATTTCTTGAATCAGTTTAATACTTGCCAAATAACATTGATTTCTTTAAACCATTTCTGGAATTACTCGACTATATTGTTATCAGTGAATGGAAACCTTTTTGCCGATATTCTTTTACTTGCCAGAAATGATTCAGCTTCCTGTTTCCACTTGCATGCTGAAATATTCTTTAGCCCTTCAAAACTGTTTGCTGAACCAATGTGTGAACTTGACCATTTTTAACACTTGCTTGACCTTGCCAAGTTTACACTGTTTTGTCTTGTGCTTCATCTTGTATGTGAATAGTTTAACTTGAGATTTTTGTACTTGTCTCACTACTGTCTCGACCACTTTAACATGCTGATCTCGAATCTCATTATTCTGGCCTGTTGTTTTGTTGCTGTCCACTTGTACACTTGCTCCATACTGCTATGTGCATTATCACACTGCTTGCTTGTTACCACTGTGCTCGACCATGAGTTGGCTTCATTATGCTATTATACATGTTGAGCTGAGTTTATCACTTTGGCACTCTTCACTATGTTGACTTGATGATGCCCAGTTTTGCACCATGTACTCCTACACTTGCATTATCTCCACTGCTATGTATTTGTGACCTCGCCGAGCTGATTTGCATGTGACATGAAAAATAAACTGTCTCGACCATTTGTTTCACCACTTTGCTGAGTAGCTTGTTATGTAATTGTCCCTCTACACATATTGTTCTTGCTTGTGCCACTTGTGTATGTCCATTGTTGTGAACCATTGCTGTGTGATTTATTTGAAACTGAGTCATGCTAAATCACTTGATTTTGTAATTTGCTGAAACACTTGAAACTGTTTTTGTGCTCATATTTATTGCCTGCTATGCCTTGCACCATGCATAGAATTATTTGCTGTTTGGACTGAAAATTATTTGCTCGACCATTTTTAGTTCATTTGCTTTACTTAATGCCATGATCTTCAAACATGTTGCATACATTTGTTGCTTGGACTGGAATGTTGTTTCTGGCTTGACATTTGCTCTTGTTTTCAAAAGCTGATCTGCTTTGTTGTTCACTGATTCCATGTACTTGCTGTTGACTCACTCACTTGTATTAGACCATGCTAATTTCCATCCTTCATGTGATTTCCCTGATTGTCTTGACCTTGACAATGCATGTACACTGCTGATATATTTGTACTTGTGAGTAGTGCTTGATCTTTGTTACTCGACCCTACGTTTTGAATTCTGCTTTGTTGACTTTGACATTTCCACTGTGTCGAGCTTAGTCCATGTGACTGCTCCACAGCTGTATAAACTGATTGGCGAGGCAGTGCACACGTGTATTTATACCCGTGTGTATATGCAGCCATCAGTCAAGTTTTCCTATCCCTGCATTGTATTTACATACTGTCTACCTTGTGGTATTTACAATGTATCACTGTGAATATCACAAGCTGTCTAGACACAGATTGATGGTTTTTATAAATCAGATCAGGTCATGAAAAATGATGAGAAACACACCAGAAATCTGAGGCAAATAAAATTTTAAAAATAAAATTTATATTCGCATAAATTTAGTATTGTTTCTATTGCAGTGTACTGTGTGTTTTCTGTTTCATGTGACAGGTAAGTAGACGGTGACTGGACTGACAGTGAAGATGCTGTGAAGACAGAAGACTGAAGACAAGAACAGTGTGAAAAAGTGTATATGTATACGAGTCTGTGTAAAAGAATGAATGAGTGAAACTGTTACTGAAAGATAGAGTGTTGTAGTGGAGTTAAAAAAAATTTGTACTGTTTGAATATTGAAATAAAATATTATATTTAAATAAAACACTGTGAATATTTGAATTTCTGTACAGTTGTATTTTATTTAAATATAAATATTATATTCCTGTCTGTAATGTGATATAACAGTACAATAACAAACACATTCAAAATAATATATACTTGTTTGTTATCATCAAACAAAAATCATATAATTGTGTATACAACATTGTTATATACAACAATCTCCCCCTTTTGATGATGAAAAACAAATAAAAAAATTTGAATATAATAAATGTGTTTGTTCATGAATATTTGAACTCCCCCTATTTAAATGCTCCCCCTACAACAGAAACTCCCCCTATAACTATGCATGAATGAAATGTATGAATAATTAAATTTTCAAAATTAAAAATATTTATAAAATATTCTCTCATAAATCAAAATCTAATCCATTCTCCCCCTTTTGTTATCATCAAAAGGATACAGATTTTAAAATACAGATGAAAAATGACTAAAAATATAATTTCAGCTTAAGAGGAAGAACGGTCATCATAAAATTCAATCAGTCAAAGAAAAATCATAATATTCTAAGAACTGGAGGCATATTTCACATTTTAGAGAACGACGGATATATGATGAATTTTATATAAAATGGAGAGAGTTTAAAAAAAAATTATTTTCAAATATTTTCATAGGTTTTTTATAGAAATAAAGCACAAAAACAGTGATGGATTTGGGCTATAATAAATAATTCAATTTAAGTGACAAGATCGAATAATCTCAAATCCCAATATCTATCAATCAACAAATCATAATACGTCATAATATTTCAACACATTTCACTGATTAGAAAGATGGATTGATAGGCTGGTTTTTATACACTGAAGAGAATTTCAAATTTATTTCTATTTTTAGCACTATATTTCCTTTTCGTTTAAGAGCACACTGACCACGCATAACCAGAGCTTGGATTTTTAAATGGGATCAGTCGCAGCTTAAATTATAAGACGTCTCATAACCATGCATAACCAGAGCTTGGATTTTTAAATGAGGTTAGAGACACTCTTATATATTAATTATATTTTTATCATTTTCAGCCTTATAAAAAAAAACTCCTCGGTATATGAAACCAATATGGATGATAGAAATGTGGTAGGTACAGAAATGGACTGTGAAATAAATTTCTAAATTAATTATATTATGAAATAAGCTCGACTGTACCGGAATTGTTGAAAATTTTCAATTATCACTAATTTTGAAAAAATAATATAGTCCCATTTCTATCACAAATAATTTTCACTGTTTTAAAATAAGATGATTTTCCTTAAAAAAATCTCCAAATTAATATTAAATCATGATGGATGACAGACGGGTGATAGATAAAGGAGATGGTCGTGAAATAATTGCCAGTTCAAAGATATTATAATAAATATTCAACCATCATGAAAATCCAAATATATTCTCCTCTTGTTGTGAAACATACTGCAGTCACAATTCATCACAATTTCAAAATCTAATAATAATTTTGATGAATTACAAATACAGCACAAATTGGATATTGATTTCAATTTCTGAATGAATAAAAAATAAATAATTTTAAAATTGAAAAAACAATTACAAGAAGAAATTAAACAGATTTAAAAAAAAAATGAACCTATACAGGGTGATAATTCAAAAAACAGATGAGTGAAAAGGACTGATACCAAATGTTCTCGCTTATCGAGGAATTTAATTACACCCTGATGGACTATCATGGACATCTTAGGCTAAAGAAATTTAGACACAAGCCCAGCCAGACAAATTTAGCACATTTATTTGTATAAGGCATAAAAAAAATGTATGGATCTATACAAGGTGAAAAATTTGAATCTCAGTACAGATGGGTGAAACAAATATAATGCGCTTCTGATACAACTTGGTGTCTCTATTTACGAGGAATTTTAACATGATACTGAACAAGAATGTCATAGACAAAAAAAATTATTAAGTACCAAGCCCAAATAGACAGATAATAGATTATGCACATGTATCAGAGCAGCAAGCATGTGATTCCAGAACAAACATTTTTTCAAAACAGTATCAGAGCAACACAGAACATAGTTTCAAATCATACTTGTCAAGATGATGGCCACATATGATGATTCATGATCTAATGATTAAAATACTGTTTACTTGAAATCATTTGAGGAATATGAAAATATCAGAATTCAATGAATCAATCACACCAGATTATAAATTTTTGATTTGAGATATGTGTGAGATTCAATAAATCAATAATTTCAAATGATTTTAAACAAACAAATAATTAGATCAAATAATCATGAAATAGGAGTGAATTTCAAGACTAGATTTTCAAAGGAATTTTTCATAAATTTTTAAGAATGATTTCAGATCATTTACATCAAATAATTAAGAGATATTCATGATCCATAAATAAATAATTTATTTGAAATCACTTGAATCAATGTCAAGTTTGAGATATAATGAATTATTCACACAAGATTGATTATTTCAAATTCAAGAGGTGTGTGATATTCAAAATATCAGGAATTTCAGATGATTTCAAACAGACATATTCTAACCATAATGATCATGAATAAAGATGGAATTCAGGATGTATCACTGATTCAAGCCAATCCGAAAATCAATGAAATTATCACAACTGATAAATAATAGAGTGATGTAATGAGTATAATATTTTCAGCTTTTCTAAAATGAATTAGAATAAACTCAGAACAGCAAAGGTGTGTGAAATTTCATTAAATATTCAGATCTTCAAAAAAATTTAGAATTCAAATTAACAGTGTTCAAGATATGACATGAATGTTTCAGCACTGTTATGAATTCAAGAATAAAATAAACTTCTAAACAATTGCAGATAATTACAAGATTAAATTCAGAATCTGGAAATGATTATAAACAAGAGAGTTTTATTCAAATAAAATGAATTTCCAGAAAATCATGAGAACTGCAATTGGAAGTTTAAGAGGCACAGAATAAACAAAGAGATATGGCAGTGACAAATCAAATAAAAACAAATAGAAGAAAATAAAATAGAAAGGGGTAGAAGAAGCAGAAATAAACAATGAAAAAAAATATTTACAAGGATGAGGTTAGAAATCATACCTGATTCACAGAAGACGTTGTGGATCTCTAACTCATTAGACTTGGCTAAGGAACAGTAGATGATTCAATAATGTGAAGCAGTTTGAATCAGTTTCTCTTTTCAGCACAGTTGTTCCTCAGCCTCCTTTGGTAGCTAACTGTTTAGAGAATTGAGTGGTCTAACAAAAGCAGTAAAACCACTCACAGTTGTATTTGTTCGTTTTGGTACCCAAACCTGTTTATATAACCAACCATCAGAATAAACCTTTGTACCCTTAGGAACCCAGATCTGTTTGAAGTTAACTGAATTCGTTTTATTTCCTTTTGGGATCCAGATATGTTTAAATGGTTTATTATAAAATAATTTTTCATTTTGTTTTTGTTTCAAAAATCCTTCGGAATTTTCAAAGTTCAGATTTTCAAGTCCATTCTTTTTAAAGTAGTTTAGAGGATTTTTAAAAAATTTGAATTGCGATTTTCAAAAAACATTTGTTTTCCCAAATCCAAGACCATGTTTATTTCCAATAGAATTTTGGTTTTGCAACAACATATTCAACGACTTTTCACTATTAGAAAACATAGTCAAAGTTGACTCTAGTCGTTGAATTTTGAATTTAAGATCACCGTTCTCTTTTATTAAATCTAAACAGCGGTTATCAATGATCTTCCTTTCAGCATCATATTGTTTCAACACCAAATTTTCAGATTCAAATAATTTAATTTTGGTTTGGGATTCAGCAATTTCAAACTCAAAATGTTTTCGACTTTCAGACTCAAATTTCTTGAAATTTTCAATCTCGTTTTCAAGTTCTTTCAAAATCGAATTCGATTTCAACAAATTTTTCCTTTTCAGCAATTTCAAGTTTGGAATGAATATTAGTTTTAAAAAATTCAAATTCCTTTTGCAGATGATTGTTCAAACTTGATAACTCAATCTTGTTGTTTTTTAAGATCAGAATTTCATTTTCAAACTTTTGAATAATTTTATTGAGATGAACAAGATTGATTTCCAATTTCAAACAATTTTTGCAATCAGAATTTGAAGAATTTTTAAAATATTCAAGCTGTGATTCCAAATCATCAATTTTGCTGGTCAACTCAGAATTCCTAGATTTTAGAGATTTGTTTTTAGATTTGAGTTTATCAACAGATTTAGTTAAATCAACACACATATAAACCAAATCTTCATATGAGAAATTTTCGACTTCAGCATCCGTTGATTCTCTATCATCTGGTCCTTTGGAATTTTCATTTGTAAATCCTGTTAAATAGAATTCTGAATCTGAGTTGACATTCTGGGGTTTTGAGCTGTTGTCAGATTTTCCATACTTCGTATAGAGAGTATCCCAGATTTCCTGTGCAGATAAACAATGTGAGATCAGACTGTATTGATCATCATCAAGATAAGAATATAGAATATGTGTAGCACGAGAATTAGAAACTTTATCTACCATATCGTAGCCATTGATAATAACATCCCAACATTTAATATTAACAGATTTTAAATAAAATTCCATTCTGGATTTCCAGTTTAAAAAATCTGTTCCAGTGAAAATAGTTGGAGATGAACTGGACTGACACTCACTAAACTGACAACTAGGATTACCCATCTCTCTAGAGTTAACCGAATACCTTGCTCCGATACCAAATGTTGGATCTAGAATAACCCTAGAGGGGGGGTGAATAGGGTTTTACACAGTTTTTAACTGAATTAAAAATCTAACGAGATATATATTAATAAACTAATAACAGAATATAGCAGAAACAAAAATGCAGAAAATAAATCACACACAGATGTACCCAGCTTCGGCAAAACCCTGCCTACTGCTGCATTCCTAAGGTTTCTACTAGATGATAGAACAGATCCTGCATACAATACCATGTACACACGCGACTCTCGCTCCTATTCTAACTCTACGCTCAAAACCCAAGACTAATCGATATCCCCTCGATTAGATTCCCCTAGTTACAACCCTATAACCAGAATTCTAGAATTTTACAGACTCTAGACAGAACTGTTTGGACGGTTTTACAACAATACAAAAAAAAAAAAACAAATTAAAACTAAAACAAGAAAAGAAAAAAACCCTAGGAGTTAAACATAGAAGGGTCATCCTCTTTTGTCTTAAAAAAAACATGGCTTAACCAATGAAGATCGGCCGGCCCATTCACTTTCTAATTAGCCCGATCCTTTTTCTCTTTTCCTCTGGAACTTGGAAATGGCGGCTGCGAAAAAGAATATCTAGGGTTTCTGAAATTTCTCCCAATCACTGATCGATTGCTTGATAAAAGTGATTCTCTGATGGCTTCAAAAGCTTTGAGGCTTGACTCTCTTCGATTTGGGATTTTTCTGCGATCGAAAACAGATGGTAAAGCTTGTGAGTTTTCTCTTAGTTTATCTTTTGATTATACTCTGATTTTTGATGTTAGTTTTTGATAGATTCTTGCCAGTGATGAATGGTTGTGTTTATAGGATTATAAAATCCGATAATTACTCTGATTTCGTTATATGGCTTGATTTGAATTCTGCGTGTTTTCCTCTTTTGATTTTAATCACCTCGGCATAGAAAAAAAAATGAATTTGCTGAACCTAGACCTGATTCTTCCCTTGAATGAATCCATACTTGACTTGATTTCAAATTGTTGCCTTTTTTTTTCACCTGAGTACTGAATGATTTACAGAAGGAAATGATTCGATTTTCTGCAAATTAATTGTCCCACAAAAATGCTTGCCAAATATGTTCTGCCGTGAGTAAAAACTGGAATCAATTAAAAGATTTTCCAAAAGTATTTCACTGGTTTCTGAAAATCATTTGCCATATATGCTCCATGACTGAAATCTGAAACTGCTGCCTTGAATTTCTTGTGTAGTAACCATGATTTGTTGTCGAGAATCCCATCTTTGATTGCCAAAAAAAAATTGTGTATTTGGAAATGTTTGTGAACTCATTCTTGCCATGAAAATGTTTGCTGAGATTATACATTAAACACTTGCCAAATATGAAGTTTCTGGAAATGAATCTTGCCCGAATTTTGTTTGATACTTTCTGAGAGAGTAATTGATTTATATCTTACCAAACATGGAATTGTGATTTGTCCAGAAAGAACTTTTCCATAGGATCTGCGAGTTTTCATTTTGTTCTCATGAAATAGTCAAGTGATTTCTTGAATCAGTTTAATACTTGCCAAATAAAACTGATTTCTTTAAACCATTTCTGGAATTACTCGAGTATATTGTTATCAGTGAATGGAAACATTTTTGCCGATATTCTTTTACTTGCCAGAAATGATTCAGCTTCCTGTTTCCACTTGCATGCTGAAATATTCTTCAGCCCTTAAAAACTGTTTGCTGAACCAATGTGTGCATTTGAACATTTTTACACTTGCTTGACCTTGCCAAGTTTACACTGTTTTGTCTTGTGCTTCATCTTGTATGTGAATAGCTTAACTTGAGATTTTTGTACTTGTCTCACTACTGTCTCGACCACTTTAACATGCTGATCTCGAATCTCGTTGTTCTGGCATGTTGTTTTGTTGCTGTCCACTTGTACACTTGCTCCATACTGCTATGTGCATTATCACACTGCTTGCTTGTTACCACTGTGCTCGACCATGAGCTGGCTTCATTATGTTATTATACATGTTGAGCTGAGTTTATCACTTTGGCACTCTTCACTATGTTGACTTGATGATGCCCAGTTTTGCACCATGTACTCCTACACTTGCATTATCTCCACTGCTATGTATTTGTGACCTCGCCGAGCTGATTTGCATGTGACATGAAAAATAAACTGTCTCGACCACTTGTTTCACCACTTTGTTGAGCAGCTTGTTATGTAATTGTCCCTCTACACATACTGTTCTTGCTTGTGCCACTTGTGTATGTCCATTGTTGTGAACCATTGCTGTGTGATTTATTTGAAACTGAGTCATGCTAAATCACTTGATTTTGTAATTTGCTGAAACACTTGAAACTGTTTTTGTGCTCATATTTATTGCCTGCTATGCCTTGCACCATGCATAGAATTATTTGTTGTTTGGACTGAAAATTATTTGCTTGACCATTTTTAGTTCATTTGCTTTACTTAATGCCATGATCTTCAAACATGTTGCATACATTTGTTGCTTGGACTGGAATGCTGTTTCTGGCTTGACATTTGCTCTTGTTTTTCAAAAGCTGATCTGCTTTGTTGTTCACTGATTCCATGTACTTGCTGTTGACTCACTCACTTGTATTAGACCATGCTCATTTCCATCCTTCATGTGATTTCCCTGATTGTCTTGACCTTGACAATGCATGTACACTGCTGATATATTTGTACTTGTGAGTAGTGCTTGATCTTTGTTACTCGACCCTACGGTTTGAATTCTGCTTTGTTGACTTTGTCATTTCCACTGTGTCGAGCTTAGTCCATGTGACTGCTCCACAGCTGTATAAACTGATTGGCGAGGCAGTGCACACGTGTATTTATACACGTGTGTATATGCAGCCATCAGTCAAGTTTTCCTGTCCCTGCATTGTATTTACATACTGTCTACCTTGTGGTATTTACAGTGTATCACTGTGAATATCACAAGCTGTCTAGACACAGATTGATGGTTTTTATAAATCAGATCAGGTCATGAAAAATGATGAGAAACACACCAGAAATATGAGGCAAGTAAAATTTTAAAAATAAAATTTATATTCGCATATATTTAGTATTGTTTCTATTGCAGTGTACTGTGTGTTTTCTGTTTCATGTGACAGGTAAGCAGACGGTGACTGGACTGACAGTGAAGATGTTGTGAAGACAGAAGACTGAAGACAAGAACAGTGTGAAAAAGTGTATATGTATACGAGTCTGTGTAAAAGAATGAATGAGTGAAACTGTGACTGAAAGATAGAGTGTTGTAGTGGAGTTAAAAAAAATTTGTACTGTTTGAAAATTGAAATAAAATATTATATTTAAATAAAACACTGTGAATATTTGAATTTCTGTACAGTTGTATTTTATTTAAATATAAATATTATATTCCTGTCTGTAATGTGATATAACAGTACAATAACAAACACATTAAAAATAATATATACTTGTTTGTTATCATCAAACAAAAATCATATAATTGTGTATACAACATTGTTATATACAACAGTAACACCCCGTATTTTCAGAGAATATTAAAAAAAATGGTTAATTATGAAGAAGTTATTAAGCCTTGAAGTTTGTATGCATATGAGAGAAATATATATAGATATATATATAAATTAAATAAATAAACATGCAAAAAAGGTTCAAAACAGCGAACTGGGAGTGGGAATAACCGAACCGGCCCATTTTTGAGGTCGACCCGAGCCCTGCTAGGTCGACTAGGGGTTAATCCAGGGTGTTTGGCTGTCATCCCGTGGGCCGATTCGCTCAAATGCAGATTTTGCATTTGAATGGTTCTCATGATTCAGGGTTAATCTAATGGTCCTAAATAACTTCCTACGCCTATATATACATCCCAAACCTAAACCTAAATCTCATATACTATTCTCTAGCCACCATTGCTCTCTTCCACTCTAGAAATAAATAAATCAATGGCGTCTCTACTCTGCTGAAACCTAAGCTAGGACTTCTGCTTCTTCTTCCTCCAATTCTGATTAGTATTAAAAGAGAACAGCTACAACACCTTTTTCTTTTAGAATCCAACCAAGGCAAGAGCAGTTATTTTCCGATATAAACTTTAATTATAATTGTGACATGATTGTAAATCTGAATTTGAGATTGCATATGTTCTGTTCTGATCTATTTTATTCTATATCTCTTTCTTCTTTCTGTTCTATAGCCAGGCTACCCCGAGCCTACGCCAAATCTCGTAAGAGATTAATGCACGAACGTTAAACTTTGGGACAAATAATGAATGATGGCATAATTGGACATGGCTAATCTGTGACTAAAAGGACATAGCTTGTGAACTAGATTTAGATCTGTGCATATTCTGTGAATTGGAAGAAGGGGAACTATTGTATATTAACATGTGACTTGAGACGTTAGACATAACGCATATTTTTGAATTAAAGATCTGTTATAATTTAAAGTTCTAGATTGTTGGGCATATTGTTTATATAGAGATTCATGATTTGGGATAAAAAGGGAATATGACTAAGGTTTGAAGATTTATGTTAAGATTTGATAACTATTAAATGTGAATAACACCTAAGTGGGAGATTTTTGAATATATGAAATGCATTGAAATCGATGGCTATATTTGGTATAATTTATTTGTGAATCTTTTGTACTAGGCAAGTTTAACTAAATTTGAGACGTGTGTTATATGGTAAACTATGACCATAATCTGTGCCATGTAAATTCAATGCAAACGTGGGGTATATGATCATAATGTGAATCATGACAACTATTTAGGCATGCAAACTTAGGCCAAATTTATAATTAGCAAGATATGTTTATGAAACTTTAAGGAATGATTAAATCTGTTATATGGCCTAATTTGCTAGTTCTGTTATGTTGCGTACTTTGCTAGTTCTATTATATTGCCTAATCTGCTAGTTCTTCTATAATCTGCTATATCTGTTCATATACCAAATCTGTCATCTGCTAAGTCTCCTGAAGATGCCTAAACTGTTATATGCTAAATCTGCTAAACTGCTTAATCTGCTGAATCCGTTAAGTCGCCTAATATGCTAAATCTGTTATCTTCCATATCTGTTCAGTTGATATATTTAGTCTGTTATTGACATAATCTGAATTGGCTATAATTATGAAAATTGACATGTATATTAGGCGTGGGCATAAATGGTAAATTAATAATTAATTAGCCGCAAAGATAAACATGGCTGACTCGAGGTTAGAATGAATTTGCGGCGTAATCCTGCACGGAACTGCCCGGCACATCCAATGGCCGCAAACAATAGTTTCTAATGTGAGAAGTTAGTCATATCGTGCTTGAAACCCGAGGTTAGACTCAGTTTGCGGCAGAAATCTGCCTGGAACCAACCGGCCTAACCAGTAGCCGCAAACTGTCAGTCTAATGTGAGAGGTCTGGGCATTAATATTTAATTAATGAAAATCTGAGATAAATATAATGTCTAAAACGTGTTTTGCGGATAGGGTTAAACCCACTAGACTGATGAGTTTAATAAAACTGTTCCATGAATCGGTAGGCCCAATTAGAAAGTTAGACAAATCTGTAAATCTGTTAAATCCGTATATCTGATCCATTAGTCTAAAACTTGTCTGACCTGTGAACTAGTTGATCTGAATTCTGTATGTCTGAACTTGTTAATCAGAAATCTGTTAGTCTAGGGACACAAGGATAGGAGGGGAATTACTTGTGTCATCTGTTGTTTGGGACCCATATTAGTCAGTAACCCTTTCTGGTATCAAAACTTTGACCCAACAGTAGGTAGGGTCCGGGCACGCTTACTGAACTAATTATAAGCGGTTCATTCTGATAATGACGAGGGGTGTTGATGGTGCGTTCCAACCGGGTCATGTGCGTGCATGGATCCCAGTCTGCCTCTGAGGATGTAAGACGCCGTGACATCTGTAAATAGGTCTTTGACATTCAAAGGTTGCCACTTTAGGAATGATACACCCTTCGGTCGGGCTAGCACCGGGTATTTATGTATTAGGGAGCCGATCGCTTGGGGTAGGGTTTTAGGGTACACTTAGTTCTGTCTGTTTCTGTTGGTACCGTCTGTTTCTGTTGGGTGGCAACACCTGTCTGTTTCTGCGTGGTACCGTCTGTTCGGGTGGTAAAGGCCCAATTACTGGTGTACACCTTATGCTACATTCTGCTTCTGTCTGTTTCTGATCGGGTGGTAAAGGCCCATTACTAGCGTGTAAATTATTCTGTACCTGTTTCTGTTTCAGTTTAGAAATTAGGGTGACACCTAATTCTGTTATACTAGTATTAGTGCAGAGAAGTGTAAAGCAATAGCTTATATCATTATGTTCTTCTATCATATTTGCTACATCTGTTACAGTTATCTCTCATCTAGTTTTATTTTCATGTCATGTTATTATTATCTGTTCATAACTGGAAATCACTGGACTTGCCAGACTTTTGTCTGACCCTTGTTGTTTCGCCTCCTTTCTTCCGTTTCTCCCCCCCCCAGGTTTTGTAGAAGGGAATACTCTAGCTTGATCCAGATTTCTTCCGCTTGCCGTGCTTAAAGTATGGCTTGTCTTCTTCTGTCGGAATTATGATTTTAACCTATGCATTCTGAAGGCTTTTGTACAAGACTGATATTTTGTACTTGAATTCTGATATTGTGATTTGAAAGGATGTAACCAAGCTTCTGTTGAAATAAAGTTATAAATTTTTCAGGTACTGTTTTATCTGTCTTGTAAGTTTCTGTTCTGTTTACTAAAATGCTCCACCAAAGTTAAGACATTCCCTTGTGAGTGACCTTAACGGAGGTGGGGTGTTACAGTCGAGTTCAACTAGGATGGTTTGCGTGAGAGATGAATAGTTGTGGCAGGCACTCTAAAAAGTAAGGAGTGATCTTTTGACTTTCATAGTTCTGGCATGATGGATAAGCTAAGAGGAGAGACCTCAAGCCATCTTGGTATGTACACTTGCTACCGTGATTAACATTTGTTTATTTTGGAAATGGAGATCGGAAACTTCACAATCGTGAAGTAAAATTTAGTTAAGATACAATGGAGTAAAGCTCAAGAAGGCTAGATACAAGAAACATACCCTTTTTCCTTAAGGGTGCATCATTGATTTCATTTTTTAGGAGCTTTACGCATAATTGTTTCTCTCTTTCCAAAGTATATCCTCTAGGTCGTATCTTCGATCCTTAGGTAGAAACTCTTTTGGATGTAAACATGTGTTTGAAACATGTTATGGTTGATGGTTGCAAGTGGTTGCAAATGGTTGCTCGTGGATGCATATGCATACGTATTAGACACTAGATCAGTTCGGACGCTTTCATATTGCATTTACAGATATGTATTTGTTTGTAAGTTGAGCTTGATATGGTATCATATGGATGTTGCATATGGATGAATGGCTGTGCACGCATGTAGTATTTACATAACTAGGGATGCTTGCATACATGATTGGACGCATGGCACTGACATAATTCGCATTAAGGAGGTCAACTAAATCAGTAGACCGCCTGATTTTGCATTAGATAAAGACATATACACACACTATGCATATGAACATGAAAGCATAAGAAATCTTTCTAAGGACAATGAATGCCTGTGATTGAATGGTTGAGTAGATGGGTGATTGGATGGTAGGACACATTCTTCCTAACTTGAAGATTTCGGGGACGAAATCCTTTTAATTGGGGGAGAATGTAACACCCCGTAATTCTGCAACACTAGGATTCACAAATCAAGGCATAATTAAAAGTTAAAATCAAAATTAAGGGAAACGGGCTGCGCCATTGCATTCGTCTCGGAATTTTTCATGAAAACGAGTCTGAGTTTTCGTAAATCGGAGTCCGTATGAGGAAGATATGGCCTCCGGAAGATTCAGAGAAGTTCAAATTTCAAAACAGTTCAGAAAAGCAAATTCAAATTCAAAATCGGACCCAGATTGGGCTGGGTGGGAATTTTCCCACCCAAGGCAACCAGGTCAACTGGGTAGTCGACCTGGGTCACCTAGGTCGACTGGGTAGTCGACCTGGGGGTCGACCCCCCTGACCAGGTCGACTGGGTAGTCGACCTGGGTCCCGAAATCCAGTTTTCTGCACCTAGTTCGTTCTTTTGTATCTAGACGCCATTCTGACCAGATTCGTCCTCCTAACACTATATAAACAGCCCTAGACTCCTTCTCTACTCACAATTCTTCTCTACCCTTATGCTGCAAAGATTCTTGGTAAACATCGCTTCTTCTCCTCCTCTTAAATTAAATAATAAATAAAATAATATATAAAAATAAATCAAGACGAGGAGATGCTGCTCAAGACTTTCAAGAAGGGGTTCAAGTCAAGCTAGGATTGCAAGCGATGATTCAAACGGTTTCGAGCAACTTCGCACGAATCATAGCAACACCATCTTTCTATTCTAATCTAATCCCTGTAAGTCGGTTACTTTTTAGATTTGGACGTTTTTCTCTGTTCGTGACACGAAATTAAAGGAATAAAAGAATATGCCTAATCTCTCTCTCTCTATTCGAATCAGTGCCTATACTCATGGACCTAATTAAGAACTGTTATGATTCGAGGACAAATAAGACTGTGACTATGAAACTATGGACCTTAAAACCATATGCCTCTTTGCTATGAACATTGCCTATGACTATGAACACTGCCTATGACTGTGACTGTGACTATGAGAATTATTTCCTTGACTAAGCCTATGCCTTTGATTAGGAAACATAAACTATTGCCTATGACATTACAAGGACATCTGTGGTTAAACACCCGTGATTTATAATCTAGGTTGACTCAAAATTATACGAACGATGGGAATACGTTTTGGGGAAAAACATGAAATTGACTAAACTTGGAAATTGGCATAATTTGATAAAAATTAGAATAACAAGTCTAGTTTTGACAATGAACTGAAATTAGAATATTAAACCAGAATCGGATGGCTAAATTAAGCATGATAAGTATGTTAGCATAATTTACATAAGTCGGGCGTAAATGGAAAGGGTTTAATGGGCTACAAAATAGGTAGTTGGTATGCAAATTAAGTTTTGGGCAAAAACGGTGAACTAGAATATGAAACCTAGTTTGGCATAAACTGTAAACTAGAATATAAAATCTAGTTTTGGCATAAACTGTAAATGGGGGTGTTGGACCTAAATTGCTATAAACTATAAGATAGGCAAATCAAGATTTGGGCCTAGAATACAAGTCCATTAGTAGGCATGGAAAATGTATAGGGTATAGGCCAAATTTATTTTAAAAAGGAAAAATGGACTTTGATGATAAATTGTTAACAATTTATTTATATACAAAAGAAAAGTTTATTAATGACATCTTTTTAATAACACACCAGAAAGTTCTAGGGTGACAGAGAGGATAGCGTCTAAGCTTGGGTTTGGAAAATACAAGTTTTCTGCTCTCACTGGCTATCCCTAACTGATCCGACGGACGGGATGGTTGCTTTCAAAATATGATTTGAAAATTAATCAAAACCCTTTGAACTTAGAAAACACGAATATGCCTAACCCGAGGTTAGACTGAGTTGCGATGTAAACCTGCCCGGAACCAACCGGCACATCCAGTAATCGCAACAATATCTGTCTAATGTGAGTGGTAGCGGCTTAAATTTATTTAGTTAAAGCTAGAACAAGGATGGTAGGGTTAAGTTAACTAGGACACTTAACCAATCCAACATGAAAACCAAACCGATGGGTGGGGTTAGGTTCATACAGACAGTTAACGCAATTTAACTAGAATGTGAGGGTTAAGTCCATAGGAACACTTAACCAACTTAACACAGTTAAGCTAGAATGGGAGGGCTAAGTCCATAGGGACACTTAACCAAACCTAACATGGTAACAAGACAAGATTTGTAGGGGTTAAGTAACTTAGAAAACACTTAGCCAAAATTCACATGTTAACTAGACTAGAAGGTGGGGTTAAGTAAAGTTAATACACTTAGCCAAATTAACATGTTAACTAGGCTAGAGGTTGGGGTTAAGTAAATACACTTAGCCAATTTGATATGTTAGCTGGACAAAACCGTAGGGTTAAGTAAGCTTGAACACTTAACCATCGGATTGTGATAAAGGAATAGGGTTAAGTCTAAAACATGAAGTGATAATACTTAACCATTAATAATAACATGTCAGTTAAAACAGACAGGCAAGGAACACTTAACCAATACAGGATGAATGGGTAGGGTTAAGTAATAAGAAATACTTAACCAATATAACTTGGTTTGTTGTAGGGTTAAGTCATCATGAATTACTGATAACACTTAACCAGTTTAACAGGATGAATGAAGAGGGTTAAGTTGGCTTGAATTGACTAATGACACTTAACCAATCCAAATTGACGGGAAAGTGAACTAAGTAGTAAACCTTAGTTAAGAAAACAACGATTCTGGAAACTAAGTGGTAAATCTTAGTTAGTAAAACTAAGTAGTAATTCTTAGTATAACACGGGAAGGAGCGAATGTCCGTCTGGGTAAAAAGGAGGCTCCAACGAATTGGGTTACGAAGCCCGAGGCTTCGAGGGGACGTGAGGGTACTCTTGGTATCCCTCTGTGAGGCTGCAGATGATCCTCCTGGGCTCACAGAGGTTAAGGTATGCGTAGAAGAACCAGGGTTATGCCTTGGTTGCAATATATGGCAACCTAAAGACTAGGATGGACCGGCGTGATTCGGCGAGAAAACGGTAGCCCTATGATAGCAACTCGTCGTCTACCATCCATCTTCAGTCAATCAAGATACGTGAAGCAGAAAGGCGGAGAACTCCAAAAGACCATATACTTGCTATCTAGTTATGGGTGAGGATGGCCATAGGATAGTGGGTCACCGGGGGCCGGCGTATAGTTCTGATTTTTCAAGGTGTGCCTTTCATTAGTTGAGGGAGGGGTCAAGTGGGACCATAGCCACTGGAATAAATACAGACCTTAGCATCTTCATCGGCAGATATCTGAAAGCTCCCGACCGAGTTCTGTATTCCTTGATTTGCCCTGTAACAGGACTCGGGCCGCACATTACAGGACATGTGCATCTAGACAAGCGATAACGATTCACGATACATGTGTGGTGAAGTATAGGAACATATACCACTCTAGGTAGTGTGTCCTAGACTTGGGGGCATCGTTCGACAGGTAGCATAATCCCTTGTTGGACTAGGTGGCATAAATCCTGAATCCGAAAAGCGTTCAGCAAATAGTGTAAACTCTAGTTAATTCTAGAAAGCACTTGATAGAAAACCCTAGATTTGATCTAGGAAATAAACAATGAATGTATGCCGGAAGGCAATGGAAAATACAGGGATTAGGATCACATTATCGTTACTAGTTGGGACACTAGATAGGCGGTGCAGAGACATAGAAACCAGTATAACAAGGAAATAGCGAAGCGGCAAAAGTATTAGAGCGAAGCAGCGAAAGTATTAGAGCATATCCAGTTTATCTCATCTTAGCATATATTGTGATTATCTTGTCTAATCTTGCTGACCCTATCATCATGGCGTTGTCTTGTATTCAGTTAATTCATGTCGTTTTGTTTTCCATGTTCACATGCTAGAAGTTACTGAACTTACTCAGGCTTTATGTCTGACTCTGTTTTTCTTTCGTCTTCTTTTCTTCCGTTTCCCCCCTCCCCCGGTAGTAAAGGAGGGAATAGTATAGCTCAGGTTAAGTTCGACTGTCACTCTTTCCCAGCTTGAAGATTTGTCGAAGTTTTGCTTGGATTCTCTTTCAGATGCTATGATTGGCTCTTGCTAAAATTTGGGGAATATAAATGTATTTTTATGCTTCTTTATTTTGTAAGACAGATGATACTCTGGTATTGTAAAGAAATCATTGTACAACTATTTTATCAATAAAGCAAAGCTTTATTTTCCGCTGTTTAATTTCTGTCTGTCTTGTAATCTATCTGCATCTTTTACCCAAAATGCTCCACAGAACTTAGTGCATTCCCTATGTGAGTGACACTAACGGATGTGGGGTGTTACACTAGATGATAGGGGTTGGTGGTGCAGGGACGGTAGACTTTGTGTACCACGGGACGAGAATCTGAGGAAGACCATTCTTGATGATTCCCACCGTTCGAAGATGACCATTCATCCCGGCGGGGACAAGATGTACATGGACAGGAGAAGAGTTTACTTTTGGGCCGGCATGAAGAAAGATGTGGCTGAGTATGTCGCTAGATGCTTGGTGTGCCAACAAGTAAAAGCAGAGCAAAAGAAGCCCGGTGGATTACTTCACCAATTGGAGGTCCCATAATGGAAGTAGGAAAGCGTCTCAATGGATTTTATTGACGGATTACCGAGATCGAGAAAGGGTAATATGGGGATTTGGGTCATAGTAGATAGACTTACTAAGAGCGCCCATTTCATTTCCATGAAGAGTAAGAGGACGGCTCCATGGTTAACCTCCGTATACATTCAAGAAATAATTCGTTTGCACGGTGTTCCTTCTAGCATAGTGAGCGACCGCGATCCTATCTTCACTAGCGAATTTTGGAAAAGCTTGCAAGAGGCAGTAGGGACTCAGTTATGTTTGAGCACCGCATATCATCCTCAGACGGATGGCCAGACCGAGAGGGTGAATCGTATTCTAGAGGACTTATTGAGGTTGTGTGTCTTAGATTTCAGAGGTACATGGGAGGAACATCTTCCGTTGGTAGAGTTCGCATATAATAATAGCTTTCAGTCTAGCATTGGCATGGCACCGTTCAAGGCTCTTTATGGACGGCCGTGTCGTTCACCTACATGTTGGTTGGAGTCTACAAATAAGATCTTGCTTGGACCCGATATGATTAGAGAGACTTTGGAAAAGATCGATTTGATTCGAAGGAGGATGAAGACGGCGCAAGACAGACAGAAATCTTATGCGGACAAGAGGAGGTCAGATCTTGAGTTTGATGTTGGGGACATGGTCTTTGTCAAGGTGTCTCCATTACGGAATGTCGTTCGCTTTGGGTCCGTTGGGAAGTTAGCACCAAGGTTCATAGGGCCGTTTCCTATTAAGGAGAGGATTGGGAAGATGGCGTATAGATTGGAGTTGCCCGAGAGACTTAGTGGTGTACACGACGTATTCCATGTATCACATTTGAGGAAGTGCTTGCACGAGGCCGTGGAAGTGGTAGAGCCGTGCTTGCTTAGAGAGGTGGAGATCGAGCGTGATGCGACGAATCGACGAGCTCCTACGTGCATTCTTGGGTCGAAGATTAAGAAGTTGAGGGATCGAGAGGTCAAACTAGTCAAAGTGCAATGGGGAGATGATGAGAGCAATGCTACTTGGGAGACGGAAGCGAAGATGCGTTCATTGTACCCTTTTATTTTCGAGGGTATGTCTTTTAATTTCTCCTTTATCGCATATCTTGTACTTATCTTATCTTTAGTATGTCCGCTCGCTAGTATCTTTGACCTTTAGATAGGATATTCCTATGGTTGAAACATGTGTTTGAGACATGTTATGTATGAAGGATGCATGCGGTAGCAAGTGTTTTCTAGTGGTTGCTCGTGGATGCATATACACACACTTTAGGCACTAGATCGGCTCAGTCACTTCATATTGCATATAAATGTGTGTACATATTTAAGTAATGGATGTATAATGGTTGTACCATCATATGGATTTTGCATTTTGGTGAATGGTTGTGCACACATGTAGAAATAATATATATCGATAGGGTTCTTTCGCGTACATAATGGACGCATGGCACTATCATGGTTTGCATTAAGGAGGTCAACTGAATCAGTAGACCGCCTGATTTTGCATTAAATAAGGAACATATACACACACTTCTTGCATATGTTCATACAGCATTAGAAATTTTATAAGGACAATGGATGCCCTTGTTCGATGGTTGAGTAGATGGTTTTTTGGATGGTAGGATATACATTCTCCTTAACTTGGAGATTTCGAGGACGAAATCCTTTAAGGAGGGGAGAATATAACACCCCAGATTTTTGAATAATCGAATTAACTAAAATTAAAGAATAATTATTCTCAGACATGAGAATTATGGGGATTGGGTTGCGCCATTGTGTTCGTCTCAGAATTCTAGTTAAAATAGAGTCCGAGTTTGCGGGAAACGGATACCGGATGAAGGAGTTATGGACGAACGAAGTTTGGTGGCAAAGTAGAAAAAAATGCACTAGCGCACTTGGGAAGTGTGCCAGTACATATTTGCACTGGCGCACCTGCCAAGTGCGCCCAGGCCGAGGCAAAAGCCTGCATAGCTTTCTGGTTCAGGTTGACCCATGTTGTTGGGTTCTTTCTGACTCCTTGCTTAGTCATTAGGGCTGACTCATCACCCTATCATGATTGAAATGTTTTGATTAACCCTAAGATCATCCGACGGCTTAAATTAATTCATAACTCTAAAAAAAGACACATAGATTCAAACCTTAAATCAGAATTAAAATTGAAACTATGGTCGTCATGCTGTTGTCTTGAACCCTAGAGCAGCCGCCACCAAATTAAAGAGGAAGAACAACAACCAAATCAGGATTACTCAACCCTAACATCTAATATTCTTCAAAGTAGCGCTAATTCAACTCCAGGAATAAGAATTCAGAACTCAAGACTGCTTCTGAGTTGTGAGTTCGATAGTTTTAACAAAATAATTAATAAATGAATTGGATTGAGTTATAATGCGGATAATTTGGATATGATATGAATTGTTGATTGCATGTTGTAATTATGTTGTAGAATTGTGTTGTAATTTCTATGATATTATGTTATGATGCTATCATCTACGATGCAAAGTTATGATGCTATCACCCATGTTATAATCCTATCATTGGATTATGTCTAGTTGAATCATCATGTTTCTTATACTAGTTTGTTATATTGACTCATATGATAAATCATATGTATGCAAGTTTAGATTTTGATTCAAACATGAATCATATACAAGTCGGGTAGAATTATATGTGAACTTACATGATTATGACACCTAGTCTATGTGAAAATTTAATTGAAAGTTAGGCTATGACATGTGTGAGTTTATGCTAAATTTTACATGATACTTTACATGTTAGATGCAAGTTTACACCCTTGTTATGATGTATAAATCACACATGTAAGTTGTATGAATACATGAATCATGTTATGCAAGTTTAGGGTTATTGCCTATGTAAATTAACACCTATAGATATAGATCTATGACATATGTTATTTATGCAAGTTTGTGGCCATTTTCTCATCAAGTTCACACCTTTAGATTGGATCCATGACATATGTTGTTTATGCAAGTCGTAGTTTTGGCCTATACAAGTTTTAGACGTAAAACATCATTCACATATGCAAGTTCACCCCTATGTTAGATTTATGTTTTAATTATGTGTATATTGTGATGTTTTCTCTTTATTCCATGAGTTAGACTATTCGAGTCTAACATATATTTTTATGATAACGAACAAACGTACTACGTGGGGTAAAGGGGATAATATTAAAAATATTTAATTGGCATAAATGCCTTAAAAGGCATAAAATAGAATTGTGGTGAAATTGGTATGATTTTACATACCATAAATGGATGGACATAATTGAGTCAATTATGGACATCGTTAAATTTGGAATTGATTGATAATTTGAATAGGGAAAGTAATTCAAATTGGGGGATGATTAATTAGGAGTAATTAATCGTCTAAGACACGAGGTTAGGCTTTTTTATGGTGTAAGACTGCCCGGACCCGCCCTGCAAATCCAGCTGCCACAAATGTCAGTCTAATGTGAGAGGTCTTAGGCACAAATTAAATACGTAACAATTGTAAAGGCACGAGGTTAGACTCTTTTGTGGTGTAAGACTGCCCGGACCCGCCCGACAAATCCAGCTGCCACAAATGCCAGTCTAATGTGAAAGGTCTTTATGAGGTTACGGTCTTAATGAATTAAGAAACACTTAACCAGATAAGCATGTTGTGGGACTTGAGGGGGTTAAGTGGGTGCCTTTGGTGGCATGTGGAATCTAGTAGGTGCCTTGGGTGGCATTTGGAAATACGATTAGAAACACTTAACTAAAATTGAAACATGAAATTGAAACATGAGTAAGAAGTGGGTTAAGTGGGATGTACTAGAGTGGACCAAGCTTAGGTGGATAGCTTCTGTCAAGTAATGGGGGCCCGTTTCAACCAGTACCCCATACGTATCTTTGTTGGCTCGACACAAGTCTAGGACGGGATACGCATACTGGGCTTGAATGTAGGAAGACAAACCGAGTTAGCGGTGGCAATGCAAGTCCAACGGGTTCATATGCGTTAGTGGACCCGGGCTGGTAGGTAAGACGTTGTTGCATCGTGTAGGTATAAGCCGTGCATTGTTAGTTGTATCGGGTTGCCACTTAGGGGAGTGATACACCAAACTGTTGGGCCAGCACGGGTATCTACGAGTTAGGGAGCCGATCACTTGGGGGTAATGGGTACAACTAGCGGAGACAGGGGTAGACGACACCTATGAAGGCAGTTAGGGGTGCACGAAACTACCAATATCGTTATTAAATCTGTAGGCGGGATCAACCTTAGGGTGACTAGTGGTGGTGCAGTATACTAGTGGCGGTGCAGTATAGCAATTATCTCATAGTGTTGGTGTAGATAAGTAATTATCTTAGTGGGTTAGGTGCGCTTTAACGATATCGTTGTTCATCTTGTTTCCTTGTTTACTCTGCCATACTCAATGGTTCATGGTCATTTCCTAATTTTCCAACTTATGCCTTATCCTAGTTACTTTGTTAATTATATTGTTAGAATTATCGCACGCGCCAAACTTTATGTTTGACCCCCATTTTTCCATCTCTTTCCTTCCACTCCCCCCCCCCAGGTGCTTAGGTTGGAACTAGCACCAGTGGAGCTTGATCTTGGACTGCTTTTAGAAGATTTCTTGGACCGCTGAAGTAAAGTTCAGCTTCTCTTTATTTATGGCTATTTTAATGTAGCGGATTATGTCTTTCAGATTATGTACTTTGTTATATCAAGATGGATATGATGTACTTGACTTTGGATTATGGTTTTGATGATGTACCCAAACATATTTACATTCTACTATAATAAATAAAGTTTAAAACTTTCAAGTACTGCTTTATATTTGTCTTGTTGTGATTTTCTGTTCTATATTCACTTATAATGCTCCATGGAAGTTAATGCATTCCCTTTGCGAGTGACATTAATGGACGTAGGGTGTAACAGGTTAAATCAACATGAACCGCTAGTTAACACATAACCAATTTAACTTGATATATGGGTGGGTTAAGTCAACGTAAACTGCTGGATAACACTCAACCAATTCAACATGACAAGTGAATGGATTAAGTTAACTTGAATTAACTGATGACACTTAACCAATCCAACATGACGAGAAAGAGAACTAAGTAGTAAACCTAAGTTAAGAGGACTAAGTTGTAAACCTTAGTTAAGAAAACGAATGATTCAAAAAACTAAGTAGTAAACTAAGTGTAACACCCCACCTCCGTTAAGGTCACTCACAAAGGGAATGACTTAACTTTGGTGGAGCATTTTTAGGTACAAGATGCAAATAAGTTACAAGATAGACAAATAAAGCAGTGGAGAATAAATACTTTATTGATAAAACAATTTTTACATAGATTTGTTTCCAACATAAAATCATCAGTACTCAGTACAACAAAATATCTGTCTTGTTTAACAAAATAAAGAATAATAAAATGACTATGATATTTCCCAAATATGTATGAGCCAGCCATAGCAGCGGAAAAGAGAGTCCAAGGAAACACTCCAACTAATCCTCGGGCTTGGAAAGAGAAGCGGTCCAAACTAAGCTGAGCTATTCCCTCCCTGACTACCTGGGGGGGTAATGGAAGAAAAGAGGCAGAAACAGACTAGGTCAAATATAAGTTTGGTAAGCTCAGTTATTTAATAGCATGTAAACGAGAAAAAGACTATGACATTAATAAACTGAACTTAGAATAATACCACAAGGATAAGGTAATCCTACGACGAGACAAAGCCAGATTTAATGGAATAGACTATCGCACCCACTTATATTTCTCTGCACCCACTAAGAACCGTTTAACTGGTATTGTGTGTGTTCATGATAAAGTGATCCCCTACTTGTATTGATCGGCTCCTACTCACATTCATGTGTTTCCGATGTCGTGCGGCCCTATGTGATTTTAGGTACTTGTGCTTCGGTCCTTTCTTTGATTCCTATTGTTTTGAATAGCCAATCTAGGTCTTACTAGGTTCTGCTATCGAGCGTTACCTAGATCCGACTAGGGTTTAATCTTCAGACTCTTTCTCGACTCGACCAGGGCTTATGCTACCCAGGGCCACTAGGTTTTACGCTACCTATCGAACAATGCCCTCTAGTCTAGGACACATTACCTAGAGCGGTATATGTTCCTAGAATTTCCCCTCGTATGTGTCGTGAATCGTTCTCGCTGTCTAGTTGCACATGTCCTCTATATGTGCTCCCGAGTCCCGTCGCAGGGCTAATCAAGAAACACGAAACTTGGTCGGGAGCTTTATGTTATCTGTCGAGGCAGATGCTAAGGTCTGCACTTATCTATGTGTGGCTATGGTCCCACTTGACCCCTCCCTCAACTAATGAAAGGCACCCAAGAAAATAAAGAATGAGAATTTACAGAGGCCCCTCTATGCCCAACAAACCTATGGCCCAACCTCACCCATAACTAGATAGAAAGTATATGGTTTGTTGGAGTTCTTCACCTTTCCGCTTCATGTGCTCGATTGACTCACGATGGTAGGTAGACGACGACGTGCTATCACAAGGCTAATCTAGATATCGCTGTCTCACACTGGTCCATCCTAGTCTTTAGGTTGCCTTATATTGCAACCAAGGCATACTCTTGGTTCTTCTAACGCAGATCTTAACCTCTATGAGCCCAGGAAGATCATCTGAAACCTCACAGAGGGATACCAAGAGTACCCTCATGTCCCCTCGAAGCCGTGTGCTTCGTAACCCAGACCGTTGGAGCCATCTTCCTGCTCAGACGGACATTCGCTCCTTCTCGTGTTCTACGTGGCTTTCTTGACTAAGGTTTACTACTTAGTTCTCTTAACTAAGGTTTACCGCTTAGTTTCCTAAATTGTTCGTTTTCTTAACTAAGATTTACAACTTAGTCCTCTTAACTAAGGTTTACTACTTAGTTAAGAAAACAAACGATTCAGGAAACTAAGTAGTAAACCTTGGTTAAGAGAACTAAATAGTAAACCTTAGTCAAGAAAGCCACGTAGAACACGAGAAGGAACGAACGTCCCTCTGATCAGGAAGAAGGCTGCAACGGTCTGGGTTACGAAGCACGCGGCTTCGAGGGGACATGAGGGTACTTTTAGTATCCCTCTATGAGGTTGCAAATGATCCTCCTGGGCTCATAGAGGTTAAGGTCTGCGTTAGAAGAACCAAGAGTATGCCTTAGTTGCAATATAAGGCAACCTAAAGACAAGGATAGACCAATGTGAGACGGCGAGATCTAGATTAGCCCTGTGATAGCTCGTCGTCGTCTACCTACCATCGTTAGTCAATCAAGCACATGAAGCGGAAAGGCAGAGAACTCCAATTGACCACATACTTGCTATCTAGTTATGGGTGAGGTTGGCCCATAGGTTTGTGGGGCATAGAGGGGCCTGCTTACAGTTCTCATTCTTGATTTTCTTGGGTACCTTTCATTAGTTGAGGGAGGGTTCAAGTGGGACCATAGCCACGCATAGTTAAAGCAGACCTTAGCATCTGCCTCGGCAGATAACTTAAAGCTCCCGACCGAGTTCCGTGTTTCTTGGATAGCCCTGCCACGGGACACGGGACGCACATATAGAGGACATGTGCAACTAGGTAGCGAGAACAATTCACGACACAAACGTGGGGAAATTCTAGGAACATATACCGCTTTGGGTAGTGTGTCCTAGATTAGAGGGCATTGTTTGATAGGTGGCGTAAAACCTAGTGGCCATGGGTAGCATAAACCCTGGTCGAATTGAGAAAGCGTCTGAAGATTAAACCGTAGTCGGATCTAGGTAACGCACGATAACAGAACCTAGTAAGACCTAGATTGGCTGTCCAAAACAATAGGAATCAAAGAAAGGACCGAAGCACAAGTACCTAAAAATCACGTGGGGCTGCATGACACCGGAAACACATGATATGAGTAGTAGCCGATCAATACAAGAAGGGGATCAAATTATCATGAATACACAATGCCAGTTAAACAGTTCTTAGTGGGTGCAGAGAAATATAAGTGGGTGCGATAGTCTATTCCATTAAATTCTGCTTTTGTCTCGTCTTAGGATTACCATATCCTTGTGGTATTATTCTAAGTTCAGTTTATTCATGTCATCGTCTTTTTCTTGTTTACATGCTATTAAATAACTATGCTTACCAGACTTATGTCTGACCTAGTTTGTTTCCGCCTCTTTTCTTCCGTCCCCCTCCCCCCCAGGTAGTCAGGAAGGGAATAGCTCAGCTTAGTTTGGACAGCTTCTCTTTCCAAGCCCGAAGATTAGTTGGAGTGCTTCCTTGGACTCTCTTTTCCACTGCTATGGCTGGCTCATGCTTATTTGGGAAATATCATAGTCATTTTATGCTTCTTTATTTTGTTAAACAAGACAGATATTTTGTTGTACCGAGTATTGATGATTTGATGTTGGAAACAAATCTATGTACAAAATGTTTTATCAATAACGTATTTATTCTCCGCTGTTTTATTTGTCTATCTTGTAACTTATTTGCATCTTGTACCTAAAAACGCTCCAACAAAGTTAAAACATTCCCTTTATGAGTAACCTTAACGGAGGTGGGGTGTTACACTTGGTATCATAGCTGAAGGTTACCAGATCAGATAAAAGATTTGAAAAATTATTTTCAAAACAGTTTTAAAAGAAGCATTTTTCAAAAGAAAGGTTTTGTTTTAAACGCATATTCCCCAAAGCCATATGCACTATCTTTTGATCCTTTATTTGAGTCCTTGATTCCTTCTTTCCTGAGTTTCCGGGGCTCCTAGCTTTTTAGGAGGTAACCTCATCACGGCATGGTTCTGTAGGCTTGATAAGACTACGATAGCTGACAAAGGGCGAAGAATTGCCCAATTTACATATATAGCTGTAGTAGTTTCACAAGGATGGCAAAGAAGAGAACGAGGTGAGTTTGGCTAAGGAGCACCGCTTATCATCCTTTGACAGAAAAGGTGAGTAGGATTTTGGAAGAACTTTTGACGAAATGTTAGCATGGCACAACAAAAGTTGTAGTGCCGAGTATACTAGAAGGAGAAGTGGTGGAACGAGAGGCGACAGTGAAATGAGTTCCAACTCACATTTTGGAAACAGAAATTATGAAGCTACGCAATCGTGAAGTTAAGATAGTCAGAGCACAATGGAGTGAAGCTCAAGAAGATGTGACTTAGAAGACTGAAGACAAGACACGCGCATCATACACTTTTTCTTGAGGATATATCCTTGATCTTTTTCTAGGAATCTTATGCATACTTGTTTCTATCTTTTTAGGTATATCCTCTAGGTCGTATCTTCGATCCTTAGGTTGGTATAAACCTATGGTTGAAAACATGTGTTTGAGACATGTTATGTTTGATGGATGTAAGTGGATGCAAGTGTTTGCTAGTGGTTGCTCGTGGATGCATTTACACACATTAGGCACTAGATCGGCTCAGTCACCTTTTCATATTGCATATGGATCCAGGTGCATATGTTTGTATATGGATTAAAACTTGATGTGTTATCATATGGATGTTGAATATGGATGAATGAATATGCACGCATATAGTATTTACATGGCTAGGGATGCTTACATACATCTTGGACGCATGACACTCTCATGATTCACATTAAGGAGGTCAACTGAATCAGTGGACAGCCTGATATTTTGCATTAGTATTGGGACATATACACACACTCTGCATATGTTCATACGACATTAGAAACCTTTAAGGATAGTAAATGCTTCTGGACGATGGTTGAGTAGATGGGTGATTGGATATTAGGACACATTCATCTTGACCTGAAGATTTTGGGGACGAAATCCTTTAAGGAGGGGAGAATGTAACACCCCGTATTTTCTGTGAGCATAAAAATAACAAATTAAAGAATAATTAATTTGAAACAAGAATTATGTAAAATGGGTTGTGCCATTGCGTTCGTCTTGGAATTCTTCTTGAGATAGAGTCCGAGTTTGCGAAAATCGAACTCCGCATGAAGAAGATATCTTTAAATTAAATATTGCAGCAAAACATGAGAAAAGAATAATATTTAGCATTGTCCTAAGGATTGTAAGCAAAAGACTTAATAGCTTATTTGGTTGGAACATGTGACTTGCATATAAGGGGTATAGAGTTCGATCCCCGCCAGCGCCATATTTTTGTTTTAGGGGAATGGCTAAAAAAATGGCTTAGTGTGAACGCAGTCCAAAAAGTGGTTTAGTGTGAAAATGGTTAAATGGGAAGATAGATAAAAATTAATATATATATATATAATATATATATATATATATATATATATCTGTGTGTGTGTGTGACGTGTACGCATCTTATGGCGTATGTAGCACATTTTTTGGTTGTCAAGGATTATTTTTTTTCGTGGCCTTATCTGATAGGATTTGTGACAAATTAAAGGTAAGAAAGATTTGTGCATGTATAAATAGACATTTATATATATGGTTAATTAATGTATACAGTAAAGCGAGAATATGTAAAACTAATTTGTAGATGTGTGTTAATATGGCATTGATTTCAAAAATATGTGATTGACCTTGGTTTGTATATGTTTTTGTGCTTTTACATGCTAATATATGTTAATATGCAATTGGACAACCTCGAGTAGCCGTCGTTCAACTTGAAGCAAATTAAAAGAGACAAACCAAATCAAATCAAAATTAAACTAAGAAAACGATTGTCTGCATCAAAGGTGAGCATTTCAAATTCAGAATACAGATTCCTAAAATCAAGATCGTCTTTTGATTGTAAGTTTAGTTATCTTTTAGATGTGAACAAATTTAAGACGTGATTTGAAATAAAATGAAATATAGATTTGTACCATGTTGTATAATAATGACGATGCTATTTCTTGTGATGATTTTGTCATGAATGTCTTGGAATGATTGTGGTTTATCGGATTTATCATATTATGTTTAAATTGGTGTTGGATCTATTATGATTTGGGAATGAAACTATCATACCATATGCAAGTTTATACTTTCATGATATTTTACATGCTAGTTTTTAGGCTAACTAGTATTATATATGCTTAAATATTTAGATATATATGACTACATGTTTAGATCTAAAAAACTTTATGTGCTTAGATCCATGCTAATTAAATCTAAGTCAAGATCTATATATATATATATATATATATATATATATATGTTCATATGATTCATGCAAGTTATATTTTTATGTTAGGTCCAAATCAGGATTTATATACATATATTCATATGCAAGTTACTTGTTAGATCCAAAACTAGATCTATATTTATATGCATGTTTATAAAGTGGATTCATGCAAGTTCACATGTTCATTATTGTTAGATCTAGTTCAAACCTACATGTTAAAATAAATAAAAATTACATGCTTTGGTAATGGACATGTCATGATTATGTCATATTCTAGTTTATAAATAAAGTTATGTTCACACATGCCTAAATCTGCATATTAACATGTTTAGGCTTATGATTATTTATGCAAGTTCATGTGACATGTTAATTGAAATGATTCATGTTCTATGTCAAGTATACATGACATGTGTTTGTATTATGCATGTTCCTTTCTTTTACCTCTTGATTATAAATTAGGCCAATTTGCGGGCCTAATAACTTATTGTAATTGATGCGAACGTAAACGGTGGTAACGTTGTGATAGACATTAAATTATAACATCTTAATGATGTATGTTGGCCAATAACCATGTAAATGTTTAAGGCCATGAATTGGTATAATTTATATACCATTAGACTTGGACATAATTAAAATATGTGACTTGAAAACTTGAAGAAAATTTTACATATATACTTGACATAAATGACAAATATGTAAATGTAGTAAAAGACGAATATGCCTTACCCGATGTAAGACTGAGTTGTGGTGTAAAACTGTCCGGAACCGACCGACACATCTAGTGACCACAACAATACCTGTCTAATGTAGGTGGTTAGTGCATCAAGCCCAGAAAGACCCAAGGTTAGACAGAGTTGTGGTGTAAACCTGCCCAGAACCGACCGGCACATCCAGTAAGCACAACAATATCTGTCTAATGTGAGTGGTTGGTGCTTTAATTAATTAATTAAAGCTCATGAACAATCAAGCTAGAATAGTAAGGTTGAGTAATTAAGTAAACAATTAACCAACTTAACATGTTAACAAGACAAGATATGTGGGGGTTAAGTAACTAAGGAAACACTTGACCATCATACCATGTTAACTACACAAGTGGGTAAAGTTAAGTAAATGTTTAACTGTTATAACATGTTAACTAGACTAGAAGGTGGGGTTAAGTAAATTTAGAACACTTTACCGATCTAACATGTTTACCAAACCAGAAGATAGGATTGAGTACACCTAGAATACTTATGTAATGACCCGCATTTTCAGCGGTATAATAATTAATTAATTTAATTATTTAAAAGGTGATTAAGAGTATGTAACGGGCGTTGATTAAATAAACTTTGAATATTTAGTTAAAATAATAAATTAAATAATAAATTTAATTATGAAATAATCAAAATGGGATGAAATGGCAATATGGTATGAATTGGGAAATTCAAAATATATAATTCAGTTTGGATTTGAATTATAATAACGAAAATATTATTTGAACGAAGTTTGAACGTATAATTGTATTATAATTAAAATCGAGCTCGAAATGGCGCTGCAGTTCGTAAATTGGCGATTCGAACTTCAACTGAATATACAGAAGCCGTTTTAAATCGGATTTCTGTGAAACAAGAAAAGTTAGGAGCTGGCGGAGTATATCATTCGAGTGGAAGAGAAAAATCGGGATTTCGTCATATAGATTTTGATTTATGTCCAAATCAAATTTTAGAAAAGTCGCTGTGGAATTCCTTTGTAATTTATAAAGGAATTATTTATATTTTTAAAAGGAATTTCATTTTTAAATCGAATATTGATTTAATCAGTATTTGAAATATCAAGTTATAAATCCCAGTAGAGCTGTATGGTATTCCACTGTGAGTATATACGATTATATAAATTTATTTGTATTTAATTTAATTATATTAAAATATATTTATATATTTAAATAGGCTACTTAGAGCTTTAAAAATAGCCACTTTTGCGAACGAAGTCGTAATTCGACGAAACTAATTTTATTGGATCCGCAATATTAAATTATAGTCAGATTTCAATTTCCGTGATTTTTGAAGTCAGTATGTGGCCGTATGGAATTTGAATGTGAAAACAGTTAGTATTGTGATGGTTAAAAATATGATGTGTGAACAAATGGAGTCAGAATTCGACGAAACCAGTTTTGTTGGGACCGTAATGTCGAACTCTAGCTACATATCCAGTTTCGTGATTTATAGACGTTATTTGTGATTACAGGAATTTTTAAGGATGAGTACCAGCAGCATAATAATATAATAATATATAAAAATATCGTAATTGATTTCAGATCCTTAAGAAGCCACATCCTTTAGTTTTCAACCACAAGAAAAATCCCGTTCCCATATATAATCGAATCACTCTCATCCGCCATGGTATTTTCTTTTTCCTAAAACAATGGCAACTTTAAAAATCCAAATCAATTCATAGAAAATATATATAATCGAAGTAGAGACATATTTGAGCTTGTATTGATGTAAGCATCAGCCTCCTATGGGTTTATTTCGTTTCGGCGTTGATATCTGGGGATGGGTTTTCTGAACCATGAGGTAGGGTTCGAGATTTCTGAAGATGTGTTGAGAAATAGTGGAATCTAAGTTTGGATTTGAGTTCAAGGGTTGAAATGGGGTCTTGCGTGTAGTTTTGTGGAGGAGCGGTATCAATAATGTTCGGTGGTTGCTGTAGGTAGCTCGACGACGGATTGGGCTGGGGGAGAGAGAGCGTGGACTGAAGGACATGGGGAGGAAGAGAAAATCATGAGGAGAATTATGGTGATTTTATTTTGATTTGTAACGGCGAGATGAAGCGGCTCTTGCGGTTTAAAATCAGGGTAATGGCGGACGAGTTTTCACCTGGAAGCATGATTCGGTGGTTTTGGGAAGAACACGAAGTGCGGGTTGGGCTTGAAGGGTGTTGGGCCTGGGGAAAATTAAGTTAAGGCCCAGTTCTTTTAATTTCATGTTTATTTAATTAGAAATGTGTGTTAACTTCGATAAGTCATAACTTGACCATACGATATTAGAATCACGAACGGTTAGATCCGTTAGGAAGTATGGACAGGATCTCCACAATGGAACTGACGGGGAGTGGATTGGGGTTCGTATGAATTTATGGCGAGATAAATTGTTTGATTCAAATCAAACAACAGTTTATCGTTCTTTAACGACGAACTGCCAATGTGAGTAAATCTCACTAACTTTTAACAGTTTGTAATTTCATGTTGTATTTTTAGAACTGTTAAATTGTAACGACCCAGAAAATCTGAACCAATTTAAAATTTTTAAATTGGCTAAAATAATGGATTTTAAATATTTAAAATAAATATTTTAAATAATGGCGATGAAAACTGAGTTTGAATCGACAATGGAAAACGAATATAATTAATTATAATTATAAACAAGGCCTGAAATGGCGTGGCAGTTTCAAAAATTGAATTCAAACTTTGTCGGACTGTATCGGGTGCAAAACAATCCGGATTTTAGTGAAACCAAAAACATTAGGATCTAATTGATGATATCTTTCCAACGAATCTGACAAATCGAAATTTGATAGCGGGAATCAAAAGATATGTCCAGTTGAAAATTCTGAATAGTCGCTATGGAATTCAGGCCCTTAAAAATGGACATTTTGCAAACGACCTCGGATTTCGACGAAACCACTTTTGTTAGGACCGTATCATCAATACGAAGCTAGAAAATATTTTTGTGGAATTTTTCTAGTTAGTATGTGGCCCCGGTAATTTGAAATGTACATTTAAAATTCAATATAGTGATTTAAATGTAAATTCAACGGAAACTGATTGTAACGATCGAATCAGCTTGCGATACATATCCCATTGTGTTCGGAATGGGGGTAAAATGCTATGGACGACAGGCGGTGGGCCTCGTTTTGAGGTCGTATGTAAAAGTCACCTTTTTGCAAAATTAATTAATTAAATAATGAAAAGGAAAATTTTTTTTATTCCCTCTCTTTATTTTCCCTCTGCCCCCCCCCCCCGAATTCATTAAACAAAAATCAAAAAAAAAAAAAAGGGAAAAAAGAAAAACCCCGTCGAAGACGGAAATCGACCGCCATCACCTCGTCGAGGAGACCCCCCGCCTCCGCCTGTTCTTCCTCCAAGCCTACCGCTTCCACACCCCTCTCCCTCCGCCGCTTCGCAGGACCCACGAGCCCCTGGAGCATCGCAACAGCTCGATTCGCGAAACCCTCCCCCAGTTCGGCGAACCCCGAGCTGCCTTCCCTCCGACGATCTGCGAAACCCCCCCCCCCCTCTGTAAGTTTTTTTTTTTTTTTGTTAATTTTTTTTTATGTATTTAAAAAAAAACCGATTTTCTTGAAAGGAAAAAAATAATTTTTAAAAAATGATTTTTAATTAGGGTTTTAACCTGATTTTTAAAAGATTTTTAACCTGATTTTTAAAAGATTTTTAAACTGATTTTTAAAAGATTTTTAACCTGATTTTTAAAAGATTTTTAAACTGATTTTTAAAAGATTTTTAAACTGATTTTTAAAAAAGATTTTTAAACTGATTTTTAAAGGCAATAAAAACCTGATTTTTAAAAAGGAAATAAAAACTGATTTCCAAAAGCATATAAAAACTGATTTTTTGAAAAAGGTTTAAACTTCAAAGAGAAAAAGGTTTGAGCTTTAGAATGGAAAAAGATTTGAACTTTAAAAAGAAAAATCAGATTTTTATATATTGAAAGTCGAAGTAAAAATCATATTTTTATATATTGAATAGCGTAGCAAAAATTCGATTTTTATATATTGAATAGCATCGTAAAAATTCGATTTTTACATATGTAGAGAATACGGGCGAAAGCGACAAAAAGGCGAGGTTGGCGAAGATTTCTATAAAGGAAGTGTCGTGAAGTTGGATAGCTATTGGTGAGATTTCTGATTTAAAAATATTATATATGTGTGAAATGAAAGTGAATAGCTATATATAAATATCTATAATATATATATATATATATATATATTTATACGCCCCTCGTCCACAAACCATGGACGATATTTATTGGTTGAAATTGTTGTGAAAATTGATAGATAGCGAATGGTTGTTTGGGATTGTTTGTGATTGATATTGGTTGATTGTGGTTGAAAAATACCCATTTGTGGTTGAGAAATATTTGGTTGAAACCACATAGGATTAGTTTGTGGAAAATAAATATATACATGCCGCCTGCGTGCGAACTAGATGCATGATCCCCATTGTCAAAAACCGCGAGGTTTTAAGGTAGAGCGAGGAGCCGTACTAGGGACGGTCCCGGTTTTAACTACCCTGCCGTTATGCTGCCGAAATTTTGAATAATATTCGTGTGTTTGAATTATTTTCATTTGCTTAAACTATATTTATTCATTGAATAGAAAACATTCATGTGTTGAATTGATATTCCTTCGTTGATTAGAAATTCATGTGTTGAATGGTATTCATATTTTGAAATAAATTGTTTGATAATAAAAATCACCTTTTATCGACTATATGAACTGTGTAAAATAATCCCGTTTTAAAAGAAATTGTTTTAGGATAAAAATCTTATTTTTATCACCTATAAGAACTATATAGAAAAATAGTGTTTTGAAATGAATTGTTTTTACAATAAAAATCACATTTTTATTGTATGCATAAATCGTTGAAGTGTGAAGTGTTAAAAATAGCCACTTGTTCAAAATAAACATATATGAGTTGAAATATTCATTAATTAGCTAATGAAATGATTTGCACCTATTTATGTAACATTAGAATGAATGGTGTTTTAAACCAAATTGAAATCAAATATGAAGTCGAATAGAAAATGATAAATGATATGAACTGTGTATATGTGTACATACATATTCATTGAACAGGTTATAGCAAAGGGGCTAGAGAAGAGGAATAAAATTTTGTGCCCGACAAATAGGTACACATTTACTGCTTTGTTTGGGTGATGATTTTATGAGCCTGTTGGCTAGCCGCTTGGCTTTTTCTTTTTCTTTTTGAGATTAGAAGGACCGGGAACGCTATTTGCGATTTCCAGATGCTCCCGGTGCAGGGGAGGTTATGGCGAAATTTTCCAAAATTTTAAGGTGTTAGAAATTTTTTTGAAGTGAAAACGATATGGAAATCACTGAAAGAACTATATTTATATAAATATATAAATATAAATAAAATTAAAACGAAACGAAGCCGTGCAGTTCGTATTTTGAAACCGTGATTTCAAACGACTAGTGCGGGAAATCCGACCATTGGATTTTCCCGAAATCTCAACCGTCGGGTTCGCCTTGGAATAATCTTTCCAACGGCACCAACCTTGTAAAAATCCAACGGTTGGATTGTCTGGAATGTTTAATTCAAATCTGAAAAAAAACAGCGCCAGAAGCGATTATATTTATATATATAAATATAAATATATATTTAATCGAATAACGACGCTGCAGTTCGTATTTTGAAATCGAAATTTCAAACGATTTTACCGGGAGATCCGACCGTCGGATTTTCCCGAAACTGGAACCGTTGGGTTCGTTTTGAAAAGACCTTTCTAATGATGTAAATTTTGTGAAGATCCAACGGTTAGATTTTCAGATATGTGTAAAACAAATCTGAAGAAAAACAGCGCCACGGCCGCTGTATGGCCCGAAGCGTCGTTTTGAATAAAATGGCTATTTTAAAATAAATAAAAATAGCGATAAATAGTTGTAAAATATCATAAGCGATATGGAATAGAAATAAACTGAATTTGTTCGATTTATGTGGCTTTTGATGGTTGAATGTGTTTGGGGTGAAAATTACATTAAAAGAACACAATTGGTGTTGTCAAATAATTTAACCATTGAAATAAATTGATTTGAAATTCTAAATATACGTGAATTATTTGAGAAGGCCGAGTTAATTCTCATTTCAAATAATTGACCGACGATTGAAAGACGAAGATGAAGACGATGGTCGAAGACCGGAGATCTTCACCTCGTTTGGATGGTAACCGAGGTCCTGATTGGGAGGCATCCCGAAATATGGATAATGAGTGGTGATCGTCCAGACGTACGTGGTGATCGAAGGGTTTGCGAGGTATTTAGTGCCTCCGGTTTCGTTCAGACCCAGAACGGACTTGTTAATGGACTGTGTGTCTGACATTGGAGTTTATTCTGTGTTGATTGATTTCTGTTAAATATACATCTGTTTGGCGGCGGAGAATTTATTCTTTTGCTTAACGCCCTTCTCTGAGACGCACGAGCTCAGAGGTTGTATATCGATGGACATCAGTCGCATGACATGAATTGCCTGTGTGGCATGCTAAGATGCAGTGATCAGGACTTCTGTTGAAAAGCAAAGTCTTGTGGTGATGATCAAAGCACCGCCTGTGTGGCATGGGTTTGTGTATAACGTGAATTCGCGAGCCTCACATCCCGGTATGAACCTAAAACGGGAGAAGGACCTCAGGGAGGGCATGCGTTTCTTTCTAGCTAGGGTGGTGTCAGTGACCTACCAGCCCTGACATTTATATACTTTTCACCTATGTGGTTGTTGCTGTTGCGAGGCGCCTCGGTTTGATCGGACGATCCGGGTCCGATGGAGTCATTCGTTGGCTCGTTTACGCCCCAAAGGGCGGAGGAACGTATTGTTCAGGCACTATAATCCACTCCGTGTGGACCGGCCCTGACGATCCAAGGGGCAGTTGCGGCTGTTCCGGAGACATGGGCTAGATTGTCTCGAATTCGGTAAGGACTATCTTTTGCCTTGGTTCATGACGGAAATCCAATTTCCAAATACGACATCGTGCGGTTTTGATTGTATACCTATATATGGCGACATAGTGGTATGGGGCATTAATGCCGTCTATGATTGATAGTTATGATTTGAAATTGTTTTCAAAACATATAAACACTAGCAATAATATCAAATGCCTTTGTTTTATTCGTATCAAGCATATCTTGGCCGTTATAAGGTAAAAACTCTATCCTCCGGTTTGCGTTGCATTGTGTGATGGGAACTGAGTCTTATAACGGCTTCATTTTTATAAAAAGCATAGCGATGTTTAAAAGAAAGAGTTGTTTTAATGCACTGGCAATCCAATGGAGTAAACCCGTTCCACGAAAGTGGCGTGGTCCTGTGATTAGCCAAAATATATGTGTTGAGTAGATTTCTCATACCAGTCCCATGATTGACTCGTAGTTTGTTTCACTCTCAAACTCGGGCGCCCCTTTTTCCACACGGGCAGCCATGTATTCAGGTTTAGCTGGTTCTTTCTGGATAGCTGGAGCTGAAGATGGATTCTATCATTTATTTCCTTTTATGCTGTTCAGCTCCTATTGTACATATTTTGTTTATTTCCGCTGTAGACATTTATGTATAGCTGAACTGTATTTGTACTAAGTAAGATCCTGTATACTGTGTAACTCTGATGATTACTTTTATCCAGTATATTTTGTTGTTCATTATCTGGTGTATTTATTTAATTCTGTTCTGCTATTATATGTTTCTGTGTTATATTCCAAAGATAACCTTGTTTCCGTGAGAACGGGAATTCGGGTCGTCTCATCGTGGTATCAGAGCTTTGGTTAAGCTTAGTTCTGGAATATAACATTTGAACGAACTCGTCAGAAATAGAACCAGTAGTGTTCTAGGACGGGTAACTCTATACAGATAGGATTAGCAATATCCTAGTATGAGTAAAGCAGAATGAAATTACACCTCGATAGACACATTTACATTGAAGTATGTGTTTCTATATTTTAAACTATCTTTTCTATGACCTGACACTTGATCTGCTAATTGCAGAAGTACTAGAAAAATGAGTGCCAGAAACAGAAGGAATACAGAACCCGATCTAGAGGCTCTATTCAAGAGATATCGAAATCTGGGTGGAGAAAAATTCTCGGGCAATGAATCTATTATTCAAACTCAAGCTTGGATGAGTTCTGTCGAAAGAATCTTTGAGCATATCCAGCTGAGAGATGACCAGAAACGGTTAGTAGCATCTTGGGCGCTCAAAGAGGAAGCTTTAATCGGGTGGGAAACAATCGTCAAAGTTAATCCAGAAGGTGATATCACCTGGGACAGATTCAAAGTGATTTTCTTAGAAAAATTTACTCCTCCCGAAGCAACCGAGAGGTTATGTGATGAATTTTCTTATCTAATACAAGGCGATATGACTATCCCAGAATATCATAAGAAATTCAACGAACTTTCTCACTATGCTCCCCATCTGATTCAAAATACGAGGAGAAAGAATCTGAGATTTATTCATGGACTTCAAAGGAAATACCAGAATAAAGTATTGGGGCATGTGAAGCTTCCTTTTCCAGAAATGATTTACATGGCTTACCAGTATGAAGACCTCCATAAGAAAGGAATGTTGCGCGACAAAGAAGAAGTCTGTTCTAGTGACAAAGCAGAGTCGGAAACTGATATTCCAGAAGCCAGTAAGAGGTCTGAGGTCAGTAAGAAGCCCGAGGCAGACCGGAAGAGGGCCAGATCCGAAAAAGAACTAGTAACGACCGCCACATGCAATAACTGCCATAAGCAAGGGCATTTGCAAGGAAAATGCAGGTCTTTAAAGAAGCTAAAGAAGAGTGAACCGAAGTCAAAGAAAAACTTTCAAGAGACCAGAGAATGCAACATTTGCCATCGGTTTGGCCATGTGAGACAGGATTGCCGGCTGTTAAAGGCAGCCAAGGAGGTCCAAATAAATGAAGTGGCAGAAACTTCTGAGCCCTTAGCTAATCAAGAAAGGCCCGATGTTTTAGAAGGCATGCTTACTGTCAAAAACATTCCAGTCAAAGTACCGTTTGACACAGGCGCGTCACGAAGCTTCATTTCCAAAGATGCAGCTAAGAAACTGGATTTGAATTTGAAGAAGCTCAAGGAACCAATGACTGTCCAGAATCCAGTTGGGGGTTCCATTGATCTCAGTTAGATTTGTGGAGTGCCGTTTCCTTTTCTCGTTATCGATTTCCTACCATCGCAGCCGTTATGAATTTTAAAGAGTTTGATCTTATCTTAGGGTTAGATTGGTTGGCTAAATATGAAGATGAAGTTAAATGCGCCGACAGAGTCGTAAAGGCAAAGATTAAATCAGGCGATTATATAACCATTCCCTGTGAAGGTCAGAATGCTAATAGAAAAGACTTCTGGGCAGCTTTGAATGTTTCTCCAGCCCCAATTGAAAATGTTCCTGAAGTCGCAGAGAATATTCCTGACCTCATCAAAGACATTCCTGTCGTCAAAAACTATGCGGATGTGTTCGAGGAAGTTGTTCGCTTACCTCCGCAGAGAGAAATAGATTTCAAAATTGCTTTAATTCCAAATGCAAGGCCGGTAGTTCACGCTATTCGAAGAATGTCCTTGAAAGAGAAGGAGGAATTAGACAATCAAACAAGACAGCTAGTATGGAAGGGTCTGATAAGGCCTAGTTTCTCTGATTGGGGTGCAGCAGTGGTATTTGTCCCAAAATCTGACGGTACTCTACGTCTATGTGTGGATTATCGTGATCTGAACAAGCAAACCATAAAGAATAAATATCCATTGCCGCGAATAGATGATTTGTTAGATCGATTAAATGGAGCACAAGTATTCTCACGAATGGACCTAGCTACAGGCTTCCATCAACTTCGAATTGCCGAAGAGTGTGTTCCAATGACAGCGTTCCGAGGCCCCGACTTATTCTACGAGTGGTTAGTAATGCCGTTCGGCTTATGTAACGCTCCAGCTTACTTCGTCGATCTAATGAACAGGGTATTCAGAGGAGTTTTGAGTAAATTTGTTCTGGTTTTTATTGATGATATTCTAATCTTCTCTAAATCAAAGGCCGAACATGAAAAGCATCTGGAACAGGTTCTAGAAATCCTCAGGAGGAATGTATTGAAAGCCAAGTTCTCCAAATGTATATTCTGGCAAGATGAAGTGAAATTTCTGGGCCACGTAGTATCGAAAGAAGGAATCGCTGTGGACCCAAGCAAAATCACAGCTATTCAGAATTGGAAACAGCCCAGTACTCCCACTGAAGTCCGTAGTTTTCTCGGATTGGCTAGCTATTACCGAAAGTTCGTTAAAGACTTTTCGAAGATATCTGGTCACTTAACGAAGCTTACAAAGAAGCATTCTAAATTCAAATGGACTCAAGAGAGTGAGGAGGCTTTCGAAGAGCTAAAGTTGAGATTAACAACAGCTCCGGTGTTAACCATCATCGATGGCAACCAAGATTTAAAAGTCTGGACTGATGCTTCTAGAGAAGGCCTTGGCGCAGTATTAATGCAAAGAGGTCAAGTGATTGCTTATGCTTGCCGTCAACTGAAACCGCACGAGAAAAACTATGTAACTCATGATCTTGAGTTATTGGCTATCATATTCTCTTTGAAAATCTGGAGACACTATCGTCTGGGTGAGAGATTTGAACTATTTACAGATCACCAGTCGTTAAAGTATCTGTTCACTCAGAAGGACTTGAACTTGAGGCAGCAACGTTGGCTAGAGTTTCTTGCAGCATATGACTTCGAAATTATATATACTCCAGGGAAAGCCAATGTCGTGGCCGATGCGCTGAGTCGAAAGAATGTAATGATCGCCAGCTTTATTATCACGACTTCCTTGATTGACAAAATATCTATTCTTCAGAAGGAGGATAACTTTATTAAGGATATGATTAAAAGGATTAGGAAAGGTGAACCCTCGTGTTTTCAAATAGATAACGACGAGACCCTGAGATTGAAAGGAAGGATTTGTGTTCCTGACATTCCTGAGCTAAAAAGGGAAGTGTTAGACGAATGTCACAAGTCCAAGTTGAGTATCCATCCTGGTGTGGCCAAAATGTACAACGATCTCAAAAGAACATTCTGGTGGAAGGCTATGAAAAGAGATGTTTCAATATATGTTAGCCGATGCCCTACTTGCCAGCTAGTCAAGAGTGACCAACAGAAATTGGCTGGATTATTACAACCACTGGAAGTTCCTGGTTGGAAGTGGGAGCATATCTCCATGGATTTCATTGATGGTCTGCCTAGAACCAGAAAAGGGAATGACAGTATTTGGGTGATCGTAGATCGTTTCACGAAGACCGCCCATTTCATACCTGTCAGATCAAACAGAACCGCTCAGAGTCTGGCGCAGGTTTACGTCAGGGAAATAGTTAGACTACATGGAGTGCCGCTCAGTATAGTAAGTGATAGAGATACAATATTCACTAGCAAATTCTGGGAAGCATTTCAAGTCGAGCTGGGAACGAAGTTGAACTTGAGCACCGCATATCATCCTTAGACAGACGGTCAGACTGAGAGGGTGAATCGCATTTTAGAAGATCTATTGCGGGCTTGTGTTATAGATTTCGGTGGATCATGGGAAGACCATCTGCATTTGGCTGAATTCTCTTATAACAACAGCTACCAGGCGAGTCTGACAATGTCGCCATTCGAAGCATTGTATGGTAGACCTTGCCGATCTCCTGCTTGTTGGGTCGAGCTTGGAAATAGACTTGTGTTAGGGCCTGATATGATTCGAGAAGCTGCCGACAAAGTCGATTTTATTAAGAAACGATTACTCGCCGCTCAAAGCCGACAAAAGAGTTATGCCGATAGAAGAAGAAGAGATATATCCTTTGAAGTTGGCGACTATGTATATTTGAAGGTATCGCCAATGAGAGGAGTTATCCGGTTCGGTAAAACTGGAAAGTTAGCGCCCAAATTTATTGGTCCGTTTCCTATTCTGGAACGGATTGGAACTCTCGCTTACAGGGTCAAACTGCCTGATTGGTTGCCTGGAGTTCATGATGTATTTCATATATCTCAACTTCGAAAGCACGTTCATGATCCAGACTTGATCGTGGAAGAAGCAGCTCAGCAGGATATTGAAATTACTCCAGAATTAGCTGTGAGGCGAGAGCCGCTAAAGATTATCGGCAAAGAAACCAAAGAGCTGAGAAACAAGAAGGTTCACTTAGTCAAAGTGCAATGGAGTGGAGATCCGCGAGATTGTACTTGGGAAACTGAGGAGAGCATTCAGAAAGCTTATCCTAGATGCCGAGTAGATATCTCTGATTGACTCCGGTGCAAGGTACATTTAACCTACTTTGCATTACCATTCAATTCTCTACTCTATTGATATTTTCTTTTCATAAATATACACTTTTAATTATATGGTCTGAATGATTTTTAAGGAGTATGAAAATAGATTAGTATATTTTTGAAAGGTTAAAAACAATTGGATTGGTTGTTGTGTTGTGTGATTGTAAATTTATCAAACCGCTTTCGACTTTATTCCTTTTCGGGGACGAAAAGTTTTAAGTGGGGGAGATTGTAACGACCCAGAAAATCTGAACCAATTTAAAATTTTTAAATTGGCTAAAATAATGGATTTTAAATATTTAAAATAAATATTTTAAATAATGGCGATGAAAACTGAGTTTGAATCGACAATGGAAAACGAATATAATTAATTATAATTATAAACAAGGCCTGAAATGGCGTGGCAGTTTCAAAAATTGAATTCAAACTTTGTCGGACTGTATCGGGTGCAAAACAATCCGGATTTTAGTGAAACCAAAAACATTAGGATCTAATTGATGATATCTTTCCAACGAATCTGACAAATCGAAATTTGATAGCGGGAATCAAAAGATATGTCCAGTTGAAAATTCTGAATAGTCGCTATGGTATTCAGGCCCTTAAAAATGGACATTTTGCAAACGACCTCGGATTTCGACGAAACCACTTTTGTTAGGACCGTATCGTCAATACGAAGCTAGAAAATATTTTTGTGGAATTTTTCTAGTTAGTATGTGGCCCCGGTAATTTGAAATGTACGTTTAAAATTCAATATAGTGATTTAAATGTAAATTCAACGGAAACTGATTGTAACGATCGAATCAGCTTGCGATACATATCCCATTGTGTTCGGAATGGGGGTAAAATGCTATGGACGACAAGCGGTGGGCCTCGTTTTGAGGTCGTATGTAAAAGTCACCTTTTTGTAAAATTAATTAATTAAATAATGAAAAGGAAAAAAAATTTATTCCCTCTCTTTATTTTCCCTCTGCCCCCCGCCCCCCCCGAATTCATTAAACAAAAATCAAAAAAAAAAGGGAAAAAAGAAAAACCCCGTCGAAGACGGAAATCGACCGCCATCACCTCGTCGAGGAGACCCCCCGCCTCCGCCTGTTCTTCCTCCAAGCCTACCGCTTCCACACCCCTCTCCCTCCGCCGCTTCGCAGGACCCACGAGCCCCTGGAGCATCGCAACAGCTCGATTCGCGAAACCCTCCCCCAGTTCGGCGAACCCCGAGCTGCCTTCCCTCCGACGATCTGCGAAACCCCCCCCCCCTCTGTAAGTTTTTTTTTTTTTTTTTGTTAATTTTTTTTATGTATTTAAAAAAATACCGATTTTCTTGAAAGGAAAAAAATGATTTTTAAAAAATGATTTTTAATTAGGGTTTTAACCTGATTTTTAAAAGATTTTTAACCTGATTTTTAAAAGATTTTTAAACTGATTTTTAAAAGATTTTTAACCTGATTTTTAAAAGATTTTTAAACTGATTTTTAAAAGATTTTTAAACTGATTTTTAAAAAAGATTTTTAAACTGATTTTTAAAGGCAATAAAAACCTGATTTTTAAAAAGGAAATAAAAACTGATTTCCATAAGCATATAAAAACTGATTTTTTGAAAAAGGTTTAAACTTCAAAGAGAAAAAGGTTTGAGCTTTAGAATGGAAAAAGATTTGAACTTTAAAAAGAAAAATCAGATTTTTATATATTGAAAGTCGAAGTAAAAATCATATTTTTATATATTGAATAGCGTAGCAAAAATTCGATTTTTATATATTGAATAGCATCGTAAAAATTCGATTTTTACATATGTAGAGAATACGGGCGAAAGCGACAAAAAGGCGAGGTTGGCGAAGATTTCTATAAAGGAAGTGTCGTGAAGTTGGATAGCTATTGGTGAGATTTCTGATTTAAAAATATTATATATGTGTGAAATGAAAGTGAATAGCTATATATAAATATCTATAATATATATATATATATATATATATATTTATACGCCCCTCGTCCACAAACCATGGACGATATTTATTGGTTGAAATTGTTGTGAAAATTGATAGATAGCGAATGGTTGTTTGGGATTGTTTGTGATTGATATTGGTTGATTGTGGTTGAAAAATACCCATTTGTGGTTGAGAAATATTTGGTTGAAACCACATAGGATTAGTTTGTGGAAAATAAATATATACATGCCGCCTGCGTGCGAACTAGATGCATGATCCCCATTGTCAAAAACCGCGAGGTTTTAAGGTAGAGCGAGGAGCCGTACTAGGGACGGTCCCGATTTTAACTACCCTGCCGTTATGCTGCCGAAATTTTGAATAATATTCGTGTGTTTGAATTATTTTCATTTGCTTAAACTATATTTATTCATTGAATAGAAAACATTCATGTGTTGAATTGATATTCCTTCGTTGATTAGAAATTCATGTGTTGAATGGTATTCATATTTTGAAATAAATTGTTTGATAATAAAAATCACCTTTTATCGACTATATGAACTGTGTAAAATAATCCCGTTTTAAAAGAAATTGTTTTAGGATAAAAATCTTATTTTTATCACCTATAAGAACTATATAGAAAAATAGTGTTTTGAAATGAATTGTTTTTACAATAAAAATCACATTTTTATTGTATGCATAAATCGTTGAAGTGTGAAGTGTTAAAAATAGCCACTTGTTCAAAATAAACATATATGAGTTGAAATATTCATTAATTAGCTAATGAAATGATTTGCACCTATTTATGTAACATTAGAATGAATGGTGTTTTTAAACCAAATTGAAATCAAATATGAAGTCGAATAGAAAATGATAAATGATATGAACTGTGTATATGTGTACATACATATTCATTGAACAGGTTATAGCAAAGGGGCTAGAGAAGAGGAATAAAATTTTGTGCCCGACAAATAGGTACACATTTACTGCTTTGTTTGGGTGATGATTTTATGAGCCTGTTGGCTAGCCGCTTGGCTTTTTCTTTTTCTTTTTGAGATTAGAAGGACCGGGAACGCTATTTGCGATTTCCCGATGCTCCCGGTGCAGGGGAGGTTATGGCGAAATTTTCCAAAATTTTAAGGTGTTAGAAAATTTTTTGAAGTGAAAACGATATGGAAATCACTGAAAGAACTATATTTATATAAATATATAAATATAAATAAAATTAAAACGAAACGAAGCCGTGCAGTTCGTATTTTGAAACCGTGATTTCAAACGACTAGTGCGGGAAATCCGACCATTGGATTTTCCCGAAATCTCAACCGTCGGGTTCGCCTTGGAATAATCTTTCCAACGGCACCAACCTTGTAAAAATCCAACGGTTGGATTGTCTGGAATGTTTAATTCAAATCTGAAGAAAAACAGCGCCAGAAGCGATTATATTTATATATATATAAATATAAATATATATTTAATCGAATAACGACGCTGCAGTTCGTATTTTGAAATCGAAATTTCAAACGATTGTACCGGGAGATCCGACCGTCGGATTTTCCCGAAACTGGAACCGTTGGGTTCGTTTTGAAAAGACCTTTCTAATGATGTAAATTTTGTGAAGATCCAACGGTTAGATTTTCAGATATGTGTAAAACAAATCTGAAGAAAAACAGCGCCACGGCCGCTGTATGGCCCGAAGCGTCGTTTTGAATAAAATGGCTATTTTAAAATAAATAAAAATAGCGATAAATAGTTGTAAAATATCATAAGCGATATGGAATAGAAATAAACTGAATTTGTTCGATTTATGTGGCTTTTGATGGTTGAATGTGTTTGGGGTGAAAATTACATTAAAAGAACACAATTGGTGTTGTCGAATAATTTAACCATTGAAATAAATTGATTTGAAATTCTAAATATACGTGAATTATTTGAGAAGGCCGAGTTAATTCTCATTTCAAATAATTGACCGACGATTGAAAGTCGAAGATGAAGACGATGGTCGAAGACCGGAGATCTTCACCTCGTTTGGATGGTAACCGAGGTCCTGATTGGGAGGCATCCCGAAATATGGATAATGAGTGGTGATCGTCCAGACGTACGTGGTGATCGAAGGGTTTGCGAGGTATTTAGTGCCTCCGGTTTCGTTCAGACCCAGAACGGACTTGTAAATGGACTGTGTGTCTGACATTGGAGTTTATTCTGTGTTGATTGATTTCTGTTAAATATACATCTGTTTGGCGGCGGAGAATTTATTCTTTTGCTTAACGCCCTTCTCTGAGACGCACGAGCTCAGAGGTTGTATATCGATGGACATCAGTCGCATGGCATGAATTGCCTGTGTGGCATGCTAAGATGCAGTGATCAGGACTTCTGTTGAAAAGCAAAGTCTTGTGGTGATGATCAAAGCACCGCCTGTGTGGCATGGGTTTGTGTATAACGTGAATTCGCGAGCCTCACATCCCGGTATGAACCTAAAACGGGAGAAGGACCTCAGGGAGGGCATGCGTTTCTTTCTAGCTAGGGTGGTGTCAGTGACCTACCAGCCCTGACATTTATATACTTTTCACCTATGTGGTTGTTGCTGTTGCGAGGCGCCTCGGTTTGATCGGACGATCCGGGTCCGATGGAGTCATTCGTTGGCTCGTTTACGCCCCAAAGGGCGGAGGAACGTATTGTTCAGGCACTATAATCCACTCCGTGTGGACCGGCCCTGACGATCCAAGGGGCAGTTGCGGCTGTTCCGGAGACATGGGCTAGATTGTCTCGAATTCGGTAAGGACTATCTTTTGCCTTGGTTCATGACGGAAATCCAATTTCCAAATACGACATCGTGCGGTTTTGATTGTATACCTATATATGGCGACATAGTGGTATGGGGCATTAATGCCGTCTATGATTGATAGTTATGATTTGAAATTGTTTTCAAAACATATAAACACTAGCAATAATATCAAATGCCTTTGTTTTATTCGTATCAAGCATATCTTGGCCGTTATAAGGTAAAAACTCTATCCTCCGGTTTGCGTTGCATTGTGTGATGGGAACTGAGTCTTATAACGGCTTCATTTTTATAAAAAGCATAGCGATGTTTAAAAGAAAGAGTTGTTTTAATGCACTGGCAATCCAATGGAGTAAACCCGTTCCACGAAAGTGGCGTGGTCCTGTGATTAGCCAAAATATATGTGTTGAGTAGATTTCTCATACCAGTCCCATGACTGACTCGTAGTTTGTTTCACTCTCAAACTCGGGTGCCCCTTTTTCCACACGGGCAGCCTTGTATTCAGGTTTAGCTGGTTCTTTCTGTATAGCTGGAGCTGAAGATGGATTCTATCATTTATTTCCTTTTATGCTGTTCAGCTCCTATTGTACATATTTTGTTTATTTCCGCTGTAGACATTTATGTATAGCTGAACTGTATTTGTACTAAGTAAGATCCTGTATACTGTGTAACTCTGATGATTACTTTTATCCAGTATATTTTGTTGTTCATTATCTGGTGTATTTATTTAATTCTGTTATGCTATTATATGTTTCTGTGTTATATTCCAAAGATAACCTTGTTTCCGTGAGAACGGGAATTCGGGTCGTCTCATAAATACTGGCTGATTGACTATGTGTTGACTTTTTGATTGAACTGCTAGTCAGTGAGTTTAATTTCTATATTGATTTTGTTTAACATAATATATCATATGGAATTTAAAGTAATGTTGATTTTATTGTGTAACATCTGTGGATGCAGGGAAACAGGTTGGAGGAATCCGACTGGATTCCTCATCAGTTATTTTATTGTTTTTCATATATTTTGATATATGATGTGAATTATTACCTGTTGTTGATTGTGTGTGTATGGACGATATTGGAAATCGTAATTTGATGTGTTATGTGCCATAAAATATCGGAATGGTGAAAAGGGGAATTTGTCAAAGTGAATACTGAAAAGAGAATATTTATAAAATCAGTGGATTTTATAAAAGAGAATATTTATAAATAGAATATTTATAAATAGGAATATTTATAAATGGAATATTTATAAATAGGAAGTACGTTTAAGTAGGAATTATAATTGAAGGAAATCTTTATAAATAGAATATTTATAAAGTGGATTACTTACTTAGAAAATAAATAGGATAAGATAATGAGATATTTATTTGTTAAATAAATAAGATACGATTAGTGGATTATTTATTTGTTAAAGTAATAGGTTAAGATAAAGAGATATTAGCTTAGAAATTTACTAAGTTAAACAAAGGATATTAACTTAGGAATTGAATAAGTTAAACAAAGGATATTAACTTAGGGATTGATTAAGTTAAACAAGGATATTGACTTAGGAAGTTGAATAAGTTTAAATAAGATATTTTTAGAGGAAATACTCAGAATAAATAAATAAGGTAATAAAGGAAACACTTAGAACTAAGTCATTAAAGAAGATATTTATTAAGGAATAAATAAGAGATTTTAAAGGGAATATTTGCAAACTATTTGCAAATAAAATAAAAAGGGAAATATTTGTTTAAGAAAACAAATAGGGTTATAAAGGAAATATTTGTTTAGAAAACAAATAGATTATAAAGAAAATATTTACCCTTGGATAAATATATATATATAAGTCTGAACTTATATATGAAGAAGTAAATAGATAAAAGGAGCAGATTGATTTATAAATGAGATTTATAAATTAAGTTAAATATTATCATTTGATAAATGGAATATATAAGTCAGGACTTATATAAAGGGGTAAGAATCGATTTCAACATCGATGTTTGAAACTGAATAAGGACAAAGAGTTAACCAGTTAGGTTAAACCATTTGAGTTAACCAATTAGGCTAAACCATTTGAGTTTACCAGTTAGGTTAAACCATTTGAGTTAACCAGTTAGAGTAAAACCATTAGGGTTAACCAGTTAGGTCAAACCGTAGAGTTAAACCAGTTAGAGTTAATCAGTTGGAGTTAATTGAATATAGTTATTCGAAGAAGTAAATCGAATCAGAAATATTCGAAGTGGGATAATCGAATAGTAAATATTCGAAGTGAGTTGATCGAATCTAGTTATTCGACAGGAGTTAAATCGAATAAGATTTATTCGAAGAAAGAGATTATCGAATATAAGTATTCAAATGTAAGCAAATCGAATATAAGTTATTCGGATGTAAGTTATTCGAATAAAAGTTAATCCAGCAAGAATTAAATAGAGTTAAAGTTCATCGAATAAGAGTTATTGGATTGGAGTTATTCGAATAAGAGTTATAGAATAAGAGTTAACCAAATAGGAGTTGATAAATTAGTGGTTCGTTATTTATTCGAGTTAGGAAATAAGAGTTAGATTAAAGTTATTCTATTTCAGAAGCAGGAGATTATAACACCACTGTTATAATCAAATGATAATGTAAAGGAGTTGGACTCGTAAATTATATCTGGAAGTTATGTAAGGAAGTGTTAAAGAGTTAAAAGATGAACTCACACTATTTCGAGATTTGAAATGTTGTTTAGTTAAGGTCTGAGAGGTAGCTGTACCCCAACTTGATTGACTGCGTTTTAATTTAGAAATGGTTAAGGTTCGAGAGTGAAAGTGGTTAAGCGAATTTAGTAAATAAGTATAGTGGTTCGAGTTGTCGCGATGTTTATTTAAACATCTTTTTAAATCCAAGTAAAGAAGATTTGGAAATGTTTTCCCAATAGAATCAGAAATGTAATCAAGTATTGAAATTGGAAATATGGATTAGAAAAAGAAATGTTTTCCAGTGTTAACCTATATTTTCTAAACATAGAAAATAAGGAAATATGAATATATATATATATATATGATTGATGATTGATTGATAGAATTTCCATCTGGAAATAATATCGTTGTTTGCGCATGTGGTTTTCTTTGATAGTTAACTCACCGACTATCGAAGTTTTTGACCATTTTAACGTTGTTAATATGGAGAGTCCGGTTGGATTATTATCCAAAGAACCACTCTGTATTGGCATAAGCGTTGCGATCATATATGCCAAAGATAATTAAAGACGGAGTAAAGTGCAAGGGCTATTGTATAAGTCTTAGATAACAGTGCCTAAGATGGATGTACTGAATAGTGCCTCCAGGTTCATCCTGCTCCTGGATGACTTGTATGGATGAATGTCTGATAGAGTATTTCCAGAAAGGTCACATACATTGATTTCTTCAAAGTACCAAGAGTGGAAGCGGAGAACGAAACTTCTTTAGCTAACACGTAATGTATTGTTGTAGACATCAATTAGTGATTTTTCGATGGATCTGACAATGTGGCAATCGAAGTGAATCTGATGTGATGATAAAGCATAACCTCAAGCCTCACATCCGGTAAATGACAGAAATTGGGCAGGCAACATGGCTATGTAGTTCGCACCTATTAGGGTGTATAATCAACTGATCAAGAGCTTCATTTACTTCTAAAAATCTATTGTTGATGCTATCCTATTCGGGAAACAGTTACTGATCCCAACTGTTGGTGATATACATTCAATACACTAAAGCGAAATGAGTGGTCGGTCATGTGTGGCCGGGTTGAAAGATGTTCTTGTTGAACCCAGTGTATTCCTTTCTAGATATACATGTGACGACCCCATATCCCGTACTGACGGTGACCAGGGTAATCTTTGGAATATAACACAGAAACAGATAATAGCAGAACAGAATTAATTAAATACACTAGATAATGAACAAATAATACACTAGATAAACATAAACATCAGAGTTACACAGTATGCAGGATCATACTTAGTACAAATATAGTTCAGCTATACATAAATGTCTAGAGTGGAAATAAACATAATATGTACTATAGGAGCTGAACAGCATAAAAAGAGATAAATAATAGAATCCATCTTCAGCTCCAGCTATCCAGAAAGAACCAGCTAAACCTGAATATAAGGCTGCCCGTGTAGAAAAAGGGCACCCGAGTTTGAAAGTGAAACAAACTACGAGTCAGTCATGGGACTGGTATGAGAAATCCATTCAACACATTTATAATATGGCTAATCACAGGACCACGCCACTTTCGTGGAACGGGTTTACTCCATTGGATTCCCAGTGCTTTAAAAACAAATCTTTCTTTTAAACATCGCAATGCTTTTTATAAAAATGAAGCCATTATAGGACTCAGTTCCCATCACGCAATGCAACGCAAACCGGAGGATAGAGTTTTACCGTATAATGGCCAAAATATGGTTGATACGAGTAAAAAAAAGGCAATTGATATTATTACTAGTGTTTACATGTTTCAAAAACAATTTTGAATCATAACTATCAATCATAGACGACATGAGCGTCCCATGCCACTATGTCGCCATATACAGGTATACAATCAAAACCGCACAGTCATGTATTTGGAAATTGGATTTCCGTCATGAACCAAGGCAAAAGATAGTCCTTACCGAATTCGAGGCAATCTAGCCCATGTCTCAGGGAAGCGCGCAGGCAAGCCTTGGATCGTCAGGGCCTGTCCGCCGATGTGGATTATTATGCCTGAACACTACGTTTCTCCGCCCTATGGGGCGTAAATGAGCCAACGAATGACTCCATCGGTCCCGGATCGACCGATAAAACCGAGGTGCCTCACTATCCATCATCCACATAAGTAAAATGTCAGGCTGTGTAAAAACACTGACACAACTCCTAGCTAGAAAGAAACGCAGGCCCTCCCTGATGTCCTCTCCCGTTTCCGGTTCATACCGGGGTGTGAGGCTCGCGAATTCACGTTATACACAAAGCTACGCCACACAGGCGGTGCTTTGATCATCAATCACAAGACTTTGCTTTTCAATAGAAGCCCTGTTCACTGCATCTTAGCATGTCACACCGGCAATTCATACCATGCAACTGATGGTTATCAATCACACAGAATGAATTCCAATGTCAGACTCACAGTCCATTTGCAAGTCCGTTCTGGGTTGGAACGAAACCGGAGGCACTAAATACCTCGCATATCCATCGATTCCCACGTACGTCTGGACGATCACCACTCATTATCCATATTTCGGGATGCTTCCCAATCAGGACCTCAGTGACCATCCAACGAGGTGAAGATCGGTCTTCAACCCCCGTCTTCATCTTCGACTTCTTCTCGTCGATTCAGTCATTCAGAATGGGATAAACCCGGTCTTTCTGAGCAACTCGCGTATATAATAAAAAAGTGCAGCACTAACATACATATGCATCATTTCAATTCATTAGTCACTAATCGTCAATCAGTAAGAGAACGATTTCCCAAATATTAACCCCGAAGGCCGAAACCAACATCAGATCAACACCAAGGAAACCATTCGACTTAGCCAACCTTCAGTTAATTTCTAAATTTCACATCCATATCGTTTATAATATTTTATAACGATTTATCACTATTTTTATTTATTTAAAATAGCCAATTTATTCAAAACGATACTCCGGGCCATAACGCGGCCGTGGCGCTGTTTTTCTTCAGATTTGATTTACACATATCTGAAAATCTAACCGTTGGATCTTTACAAAATTTACATCATTAGAAATATCTTTTCAAAACGAATCCAACGGTTCCAGTGTCGGGAAATTCCGACGGTCGGATTTGCCGGTATAATCGTTTGAAGTTTCGATTTCAAAATACGAACTGCACCGTCGTTATTCGATTATATATAATTATATTTATATATATATAAATATAATCGATTCTGGCGCTATTTTTCCTCAGATTTGAATTAAACATTCCAGACAATCCAACCGTTGGATTTTTACAAAGTTGGTGCCGTTGGAAAGATATTTCCAAAGCGAACCCAACGGTTGCGATTTCAGGAAAATCCGATGGTCGGATCTCCCGCACTAATCGTTTGAAATCACGGTTTCAAAATACGAACTGCAGCTTCGTTATTCGATATATTTCAATTCTATTTATATATATATATATCGATTCTTCGATTTCAAAACTATATTCTTTTCATACATTTGATAAAAATGATATTTTTATCTAACTATCTTCTATTTCAATACTTCACTATTTTTAACAATTCATTTATATAATAAAAATGTGATTTTTATTGTAAAACAATTCATTTCAAAACACTATTATTTTATATAGTTCATATAGGTAATAAAAATAGGATTTTTATTATAAAACAATTTCTTTCAAAACAAGATTATTTTATATAGTTCATATAGATGATAAAAATGTGATTTTTATTATAAAACAATTTATTTCAAAATATGAATACCATTCAACACATGAATTTCAATTCAACGAATGAATATCGATTCAACACATGAAGGTTTTCTATAGTTTATATATACAGATACAAATGTGATTTTTATATTTAAAACACGAATACCATTCAACACATGAATTTCTATCCAATGACTGAATATCGATTCAACACATGAAGGTTTTCTATAGTTTATATATATAGATAAAAATGTGATTTTTATATTTAAAACACGAATACCATTTAACACATGAATTTCTATCCAACGAATGAATATCGATTCAACACATGAAGGTTTTCTATAGTTTATATATATAGATAAAAATGTGATTTTTATATTTAAAACACGAATACCATTCAACACATGAATTTCTATCCAACGAATGAATATCGATTCAACACACGAAGGTTTTCTATAGTTTATATATATAGATAAAAATGTGATTTCTATATTTAAAACACGAATACCATTCAACACATGAATTTCTATCCAACGAATGAATATCGATTCAACACATGAAGGTTTTCTATAGTTTATATATATAGATAAAAATGTGATTTTTATATTTTAAACACGAATACCATTCAGCACATGAATTTCTATCCAACGAATGAATATCGATTCAACACATGAAGGTTTTCTATAGTTTATATATATAGATAAAAATGTGACTTTTATATTTAAAACACGAATACCATTGAACATATGAATTTCTATCCAACGAAGGAATATCGATTCAACACATGAAGGTTTTCTATTCAACGGATACATATAGTTTCAATAAATGAAAATAATTCTAACACATGAATATTATTCAAAATTTCGGCAGCATAACGGCAGGGTAGTTAAAACCGGTACCATCCCTAGTACGACTCCTCACTCTACCTTAAAACCTCGCAGTTTTTGACAATGGGGATTCATGTATCCAGTTAGCACGCAGGCGGCATGTATATTTATTTCATTTCCACAAACTAATCCTGTGTGGTTTCAACCAAATATTTCTCCACCACAAACGGGTATTTTTCAACCACAATCAATCAATATCAGCCACAAACAATTCCAATCAACCATTCGCTATCAATCAATTTTCACACCAATCACAATCAATAAATATCGTCCATGGTTTGTGGACGAGGGGCGTATACATACATACATATATATATATATATATATAGCATTTCACTTCTATTTCAACACATATATAATTTTTACAATGCATATACAACTTATACATCAAACGTACAACTTATACAACGCTTATACAAGAGGTGTACAACGCTTGTATAACTCATACATCGACTATATAATTTATACATCGTCGTTTTCCATATCGTTTATAAATTAGCCATCTCACATTGGGTTCCACTCCACCAAAAATAGCATAAGGCTCAAAAAAATATGCGGTCTCTTCTAGAATGTAGAAGACGTCCACACGAGTCCACTGTCTCTTGTTTAACTGAATTTCGTCGAGAAACAAAAAAGATATGATTTTTACAAGTTTGCAACACTTAAAAGTGTTATTTTCAAATCAGAAAAATTAAAGCCATTTACCTCAGCTTGATGTTCAAAACTAGTTTTGACAATAACTCGAAATCCGCAGCACGAGGTGACGATTAGGCGGTGCCACTCTGGAGTGCTCAGAACGGCGCTCAGGCGGAGGTAGGTGGGGCCCACTTCAACGTAGGGAGGAGGACACGATGGCTCTTCAAAGGCGCTGACTTCCACGGGCTCGTTCGCACGGCACACGAGACGAGGAGGAGTGAGGCTGGTCTTGATTTTAAGAGGGGGAGGAGATCTTCAAAAAACCCAACTGGAGCCTGGCCTGAAGATGATCGAGGCGGCGACAAAAAGCTCGAGAAGGTGGGAGCACTTCCGTCGTTCGCGATGGGGGGGGGGGGACTATCGGGGAGAGAGAAAACAGAAGGGAGAATATGATTGGCCGCCCCCTTTTTTTATATTTATTTATTTTATAAAATCCGAAAATACCCCTTTCACCTACGAACTCCAATCCAAACCCAACGACTGTCGTCCCTAGCGTTCTACCCCCATTCTGAACACAATGAGATATGTTTCGAAGGCCCATTCGACTGTTTCAGTCAGTTTTACTTCGAGTTAAAATATAAAACATTCAATATTCGATTTGAACGTACATTTCAATTTGCCAGGGCCACAAACTAATTCGAATATTTCCAAAAAAATAAATCTGGCTATGTTATGACGATACGGTCCCAACAAAACTAGTTTCGCCGAATTCTGAGACCGTTTGCAAAAAGGCCCATTTCTGGTCGATCCAATTTAACTGTAATTGATCAAAACACGTTTTCCTTTTCCACGCTCACATACTAGCTTCAAAAATTATGAAATTTGAAACCTAGCAATAACTTCACATCCCGGATCCAACAAAAGTAGTTTTGTCGAATTCCGAGGTCGTATGCAAAATGGCCATTTTCACGGGCTATATAAATTCCATAGCGACCATTCTAAAAATTCATTTGGCCATAACTTTTGCTTTTCGCTATGAAACTTCGGTTTTTCAGATTTGTTAGAAAGGTATTCACTAACAGATTTAAATATTTCTGGTTTCACTCAAATCCGTTTTTTTTTGCACCCGGTACAGTCAGTCAAAGTTTGAATTCAAATTCTGAAACTACCGTGCCATTTCAGGCCTTGTTTATAATTCAAAGTAATTATATTTATTTTGAAACGTCGATTCAAACTCACTTTTCATTGCTATTATTTAAAATATTTATTTAAAATATTTAAAATCCACTATTTTAGCCAATTTAAAAAAATTATATTGGTTCAGATTTTCTGGGTCGTTACAATCTCCCCCACTTAAAACTTTTCGTCCCCAAAAAGGAACAAAGTCAAAAGTGGTTTGATTAATCAACTCTACGTCCAATCTGGCTTCCATTCTCTAACTTTTCAGTTTCTGAGAATTTTCAAATTCTTCAAAAATTTAGCTAACACCCGGAATTTTCGAAAAATTTCGCCATAACCTCCTTTGTACGGGGAGAGGTTTGGAAATTTATTGGGCCGTATTAGGTACCCAATAAATCCATATAAGCATACACATATTTATAGTGATATATTCTGGTGTTTACAGGGGAGCGTGTATAGATAATAACTCCAGAGAATAAATTCTCGTCACCCTGTCAAAGCCTGAGGGAGTGTGAATTTTAAATGCTCCAGAGGATAAATCCTCGTCACGTCGTCCCGTGTGGGAAATAAATAGTCCATGTGCCATATCTAATGACTAGAGAGACGTGATTATTGTCAACTCCAGACCCGTGTGGGGGTTTTATTGATCTGGCAATTTAATCGTTACAATTTAAATAGTCCATATCAGTCATCAGTTCAACCTGTAAAATATAGTCATCACCATACAAGCCTCTCGCTCGTATGGTAAATCTTCTACCTCGTTACACAAGCTCCAAATGCTTATGTGGTATATGATGAAGTATGCCTATCTTCAGAATTATGCCATGTAATGTAGTTCAAACTTAATTGTTACTATCTTATGGCGACGTTTATTATTACACATAGAATAACCAGCACTCCGCACCCAATGGCATTCACAGGAGTTGGTATAATAATATTTCGCATCCAACTCATTAAGGTTTACCTAATTGTCGGGCACGCAAATAAATTCTTTACTCAACAGCTATCCATTTACCTGTTCAAACATATATAATGCACGTGAACATATTTCTATCTATTTTCTAATCAGTTCAATGTGTGATATAATCGAATAAATTCAACCATTCCTTCTATTATTGATTAAATTAACTATCGTTTTAATAATTTTAATTAATCAAATCTACTATCACACAACACAAACAACAATCAAATTGTTTTTAACTTTTCAGAAATATACTAATCAATTCCTATATTCTTTTAAAATCATTAAGACTATAGAATTAAAAGTGCACATCCATGGAAAGAAAATAACAACAGAGTAGAGAACTAATTGGTAATGCAAAGTATGATAAATGTACCTTCCACCGGAGTTAATCAGAGATATCGACTCGGCATCTAGGATAGGCTTTCTGAATGCTCTCCTCAGTTTCCTAAGTACAATCTCGCGGATCTCCACTCCATTGCACTTTGACTAAGTGAACTTTCTTGATCTTTGGTTTCTTTGCCAATGATCTTTAGCGGCTCTCTTCTCACAGCTAATTCTGGAGTAATTTCAATATCCTGTTGAGCTGGTTCTTCCACGATCAAGTCTGGATCATGAACGTGCTTTCTAAGTTGAGATATGTGAAATACATCATGCACTCCAGGCAACCAATCAGGCAATTTAACCCTATAAGCGAGAGTTCCGATCCGTTCCAGAATAGGAAACGGACCAATGAATTTGGGCGCCAACTTCCCAGTTTTACCGAATCGGATAACTCCTCTCATCGGCGATACTTTCAAATATACAAGGTCGCTAACAGCAAACGATATATCTCGTCTTCTCTTATCGGCATAGCTCTTTTGTCGGCTTTGAGCAGCGAGTAATCGTTTCTTGATAAAATCGACTTTGTGGGCAGCTTGTCGGATCATATCTGGCCCCAACATAAGTCTATTACCGGGTTCGACCCAACAAGAAGGAGATCAGCACGGTCTACCATACAACGCTTCGAATGGTGTCATTGTTAGGCTCGCCTGGTAGCTGTTGTTATAAGAGAATTCAGCCAAATGCAGATGGTCTTCCCATAATCTGCCGAAATCTAGATCACAAGCCCGCAATAGATCTTCCAGCATATGATTCACCCTCTCCGTCTGACCATCTGTCTATGGATGATAGGCGGTGTTGAGGTTCAGCTTTATTCCCAGCTCTACTTGAAATGCCTCCCATAATTTGCTAGCAAATATTGTATCTTTATCACTGACTATACTGAGCGGCACTCCGTGTAGTCTAACAATTTCCTTGAAGTATATCTGTGCCAGACTCTGAGCAGTTCTGTTTGATTTGACAGGTATGAAATGGGCGGTCTTCGGGAAGCGATCTACGATCACCCAAATACTGTCATTTCCTTTTCTGGTTCTGGGCAAACCATCTATGAAGTCCATGGAAGTATGTTCCCACTTCCAGCCTGGAACGTCTAGTGGTTGCAACAATCCAGCCAGTTTCTGTTGGTCGCTTTTAACTAGCTGGCAAGTAGGGCATCGACTAACATATATCGAGATGTCTCTTTTTAACGACTTCCACCAGAATGTTCACTTGATATCGTTATACATTTTACTCACACCCGGATGGATACTGAGCTTAGATTTGTTGCATTCATCAAGTACATCTCTTCTGAGTTCAGGAATTTATGGAACACAAATTCGTCCTTCTCACCTCAGAATCCCTTCGCTGTCGAGCTAGAAATCTGAAGCATTGCCTTCACGAATTCGCTGACTCGTTCCTTTAATAAATTGGTCGTCTTTTTGGAGAGCCAATATTTTGTCAATCAACGAAGTCGCAATGATAAAACTGGCGATCATTTCATTCTTTCGTCTTAACGCATCGGCCACGACATTGGCTTTCCCTGGAGTGTATAGAATCTCAAAATCATATGCTGCCAGGAACTCTAGCCAACGTTGTTGCCTTAGATTCAGGTCTTTCTGAGTGAACAGATACTTTAACGACTGATGGTCTGTATACAGTTCGAATTTCTCACCCAGAAGATAGTGTCTCCAGATTTTCAAAGAGAATACGATAGCCAACAACTCAAGATCATGAGTTACATAGTTTTTCTCGTGCGGCTTCAGTTGACGGCTAGCATAAGCAATCACTTGGCCTCTTTGCATTAATATTGCGCCAAGGCCTTCTCTAGAAGCATCTGTCCAGACTTTCAAATCCTGATTGCCATCTATGATGGTTAACACTGGAGCTGTCGTTAATCTTAACTTTAGCTCTTCAAAAGCCTCTTCACTTTCTGGAGTCCATTTGAATTTTGAGTGCTTCTTTGTAAGCTTCGTTAAGTGACCAGATATCTTCGAAAAGTTTTTAATGAACTTCCGGTAATAACTAGCCAATCCGAGAAAACAGCGGACTTCTGTAGGGGTACTGGGCTGTTTCCATTTCTGAATAGCTGTGATTTTACTTGGATCCATAGCAATTCCTTCTTTCGATACGACGTGGCCCAGAAATTTCACTTCTTCTTGCAGAATATAAATTTGGAAAGTTTGGCTTTCAATACATTCCTTCTCAGAATTTCTAGAACCTTTTCCAAATGCTTTTCATGTTCGGCCTTTGATTTAGAGAAGATTAGAATATCATCAATAAAACCCAAAACAAATTTATTCAAAACTCCTCTGAACACTCTATTCATCAAATCGACGAAGTATGCTGGAGCGTTACATAAGCCGAACGGCATTACTAACCACTCGTAAAATAATTCGGGACCTCTGAATGCTGTCATTGGAAAATACTCTTCGGCAATTCGAAGTTGGTGGAAGCCTGTAGCTAGGTCCATCCTTGAGAATACTTGTGCTCCATTCAGACGATCCAATAAATCATCGATTTGCGGCAATGGATATTTGTTCTTTATTGTTTGCTTGTTCAAATCCCGATAATCCACACATAGCCATAGAGTACCGTCAGATTTTGGGACAAATACCACTGCTGCTCCCCATTCAGAGAAACTAGGCCTGATCAGACCCTTCCATACTAGCTGTCGTGTTTGATTGTCTAATTCCTCTTTCTCTTTCAAGGACATTCCTCGAATAGCGTGAACTACCGGCCTTGCATTGGGAAACAAAGCAATCTTGTAACACCCCGTAATTCTGATAATATTAATATTCACAAATTAAAGAATAACTAATCTCAGACATGAGAATTGTGGGAAATGGGCTGCGCCATTGTGTTCGTCTCGGAATTCTGGTTGTAATAGAGTCCGAGTTTGCGTGATTTGGACTTCGTATGAAGAAGTTATGGCCATCGGAAGTTTCTGAAAATTTAAAACACCTCGCAGGAAATTTAAAATTCAAAATTTGAAGTCAAATAGGCTAGGCGGGAAATTTCCCGCCCAGTACCCCAGGTCGACTGGGGAGTCGACTGGGCAGTCGACACCCGCCCAGGTCGACTGGGGAGTCGATTGGGCAGTCGACACCCCAGGGACCAGGTCGACTGCGCAGTCGACCTGGGTATCGACCTGGGTCTGGCGGCTAGGGTTTGGGCAGAGCCTAATCCTGAGCTGCTGATGTGTCATTAGGGCTGAGTTAGCAAATTAAACAGTTCGGTTTAGTTCTGTGTTGATCTGACGGTCTAAAATAAATCCTAACTCTATAAATACCAAGGTAGTCTCTCACCCTAATTCATAAGAAAAATAGAATAGCTACCGTCATACCGCCGCCATGGAATTCAGTCTAGCCGCCGCCAACTAAGAAGGAAGAAAAGCTAATTCAATTCTAATTCTATTCAACTCTAAAGCAAATCAAGACTCTCTTTTCTTCTTAAATTGTGAGTATGATGATCTTAACAAGACTATTATTATTTTAATTAGATTGAGTTATAAATGGATTATGAGTAGATGATGTGAATTATCATATATGTTGTTGTAAACCCCTTTTGCTATCATGTATATTGTAAATCCAATGTTATGTGATGATGATATCCTATATGTTGTAAACCATGCTATGATGATGTTATGTATGTTGAAAGTTTCTATGCTAAGTTGTGATGAGTCATACATGTTAAAAGGCCATGATGTTACTATCTATGCTAGTTAGTTCATATTAATTAAATCATCATGTTTGGGCTATGTTGATCTATATGACAAGTCACATATGCAAGTTAGATTGATTAGAAATTTTTGAACATATGCCATGACATCTATTATGACATCTAGAATTATGCTATGACATATGTGATATCCTATGCTAGTTCACACCATCATTATGTTGCCTAAAAACCCCATATGCAAGTTCATGTATAGATTTGGGCTATGATCATATCATGTAAATTGAGACATTTAATAAGTTGACACCTTTTTATCCTTAACAAGTGTATTTTATGCAAGTTTCACCCCTATTATGAGTAGATTTATTTTAATTGTCTATATGTTGTGATAATTTATCTTTGTGCTATGTGTTAGACTATTCAAGTCTAGCCTATATTATGCGTTGAATAAGCGAACGTATAAACGTGGGGTAGGGGTAATATTAAGGAATTAATATTAAAAAGTTGGGGTGCAATTGATATGATTTTGCATGCCATAAGTGGATGGCCATAATTGAGTCAATTATGGACATCATTAAAATTGGAAGTAATTAATAATTTGAATAGGGAATTATTAAAACTGGGGTAAAAGATTATAAGTGTTAATCAATGCTTAGGGCACGTGGTTGGACTCGTTTGTGACGTAAACCTGCCCGGACCCGCCCGACAAATCCAGTGGTCACAAATGTCAGCCCAATGTGAGAGGTCCTAGGCCTAAACTAAAGCATAACAATTGTAAAGACACGAGGTTAGACTCTTTTATGGTGTAAGACTGCCCGGACCCGCCCGGCAAATCCAGCTGCCATAAATGCCAGTCTAATGTGAGAGGTCTTTATGAGGTTATGGCCTGAATGAATTAAGAAATACTTAACCAGATAAACATGTAAGGTGGGACATGGGGGTTAAGTAGGTGCCTTGGGTGGCATGAGGAATCTAGTGGGTGCCCTTAGTGGCATGTGAAATACGAGTAGTAAGACTAAACCAAACACACATGTAAATGAACATGACTAAGAGGGTTAAGTGGGATATACTAGTAGTGACAAGCTTAGGTGGGTAGCTTGTGGGGACCCATTTCAACCAGTATCCCAAACGTATCTTTGTGGGCTCGACCCAAGTCGAGGACGGAACACACATGCTGGGTTTGACTATAAGAGGCCAAAAGGGGAGCGGTGGCAACGCAAGTCCAACGGGTTTCATATGCGTGTGTGGACTCGGGCTGGTAGGTAAGACGTTGTTGCATCGTGTAGGTATAAGCCGTGCATTCTCAAGTTGTATCGGGTTGCCACTTTAGGGGAGTGATACACCCCACTGTGGGACCAGCACGGGTATCTACGAGTAGGGAGCCGATCGAAAGTGGGTAGTGGGGTACACCTAGTGGAGATAGGGGCAGACGGCACCTATGTAGTCAGCTAGGAGTACGCAAGGCTATTTATAAAGTTTCTGTGTGAAGCAAGTGGGGTCAACCTTTAGGGTGACTGGTGCGGTGCAGTGTAGTAATCATTCGTTAGTAATTAGGTGTGCCTTTAACGTTATTTTTCACGTTATTATTATCTGCTCATTCCATACCTAATAGTTCATAGACATTTACTTGTCTTCCAGCTTGTGCCTTAGTCTAGTTATTTTGATAATAGTATTGTTAGAATTATCATACTCGCCAGACTTTATGTCTGGCCCCCTCCATTTCTATCCTTTTTCCCCCTCCAGGTCCTCAGGTTGGACCGAGCTCTAGTGGAGTTTGATTGGACTGCTTTATCTCTCTTGGAAAGCTTGGACCGTTGAAGTAAAGTCCAGCTTGTTATCTTCTTTAATGGCTATTTGTGTAATGGGATTATGTATTTTGTTTTTATGAAGATGGATATTGTACTTGGCTATGATCTATGGTTTTATGATGTAACAAACATTTTTAATTTCCGCTGCAATAAAATGAAGTTTTAGATTTCCAAGTACTATTTATTATCTGTCTTTTTGTAATTTTTCTGTTCTATATTCACTTATAACCTCCATGGAAGTTAATGCATTCCCTTTGTGAGTGACATTAATGGACGTGGGGTGTTACACGTGGTATCAGAGCTTAAGGTTACCAGAACATATAAAATTTTTAGAAAAACTATTTTTCTAAAGTATTTTTGGAAGAAGTGCTTTCAAAAAACATGTTTTAATGAGTAATTTAAAGAGGAAAGTTTTTAAGAAAAACATAATCCCCAAATAGCCTTATATCTTTATCTTTCGAATTCTCCATTTTGAATCTTTCCTTTTTCATTTCAGCATGGCTGAAGATCTTAACCTTCCGGATGGTGTAACGATACCAGGATGGTATAGGAGGTTATTAGAGGCTAGGGCCGCTGCAGTTCCAGCTAATGTTCCTCCACCAGTTGCACCCGTTCCTCCTCCTCCTCCTCGTGTAGATACTTTTGCAAAGACGTGCAAGGAATTCAAGGCTATGGATGGAAAACCTTTTCTAGGGTCAGAAACGTTTGTGAAAGCTAGAGATTGGCTTAAGGAGGTGGAAGAATTGATAGAAATTTTTGAAGTAGAAGAAGGGAGGAAAGTTCGTTTAACAGCTTGGTTGATGAAGGGAGAGGCCTCGTTTTGGTGGGAGGTCACTAATGGGGAGCGTCCTGTTGACTCTTGGGCGGATTTCAGACGTAGGTTCGAGGCGAAGTTTCTCTCAAGGGCAGAAGAAAATCTATATATGGAAAGGTTCTTGACATTGAAGCAAGGAAGCTCATCAATGAAAGAATATGTCAATAAATTTAATCAGTTAGCAAGGTTTGGCTTGGACTTAGTAAACACGCTGGAGAAGAAGGCTCTGAGGTTCGTTAATGGGTTGAATGAACCATTGCAAGGGTTGGCTATGACCTACATCCCTATGGGGGCCACCTTTGAGAAGTTAGTAGAAATGGCGCTCATGCATGAGGAGAAAAGCGCTAAAGCTGATAAGGCACCCGAGAAGAAAGGAGATCAGAAGAAACCACGACAGCAAAACAAAAAGGGTGGAAAAGACAATAACGGCAAGGGAAAGCGGAAGTGCTTTAATTGTGGAACCCCAGGCCATCTCAGCAAGGATTGCCGAAAGAAAAAGAAGACTGGCTGTTTTCATTGTGGCGATGCGGGACATTTAGTGAAGGACTGCCCAAAGAAGGGGCAGAGGGCAGGAGCTACTTCGGGAGGACAGGTGCAGGCTCTTATGGCACCAGGGCAGGCAAGGGGACAAGTTCAGGCTCTCGCGGTCCCACCGCTGCAAGAACGAGGTAGAACCATTTCTGTTGAAAGCTTAGTTTTTCTGTTTGATCATCCTGTCCGTACCTTATTCGATTCGGGCGCATCGCATTCGTTTATCTCTACATCATTAGTTGAATCACTGCACTTAAACACCAGTTTAGTAGAGGATCCCTTAGTTGTTTCAAATCCAATTGGGGGCTCAGCTTATTTATCAATGATGTGTTTGGATTTGAAAATTTCTATACTTAGCATTGAGTTTAGATGTGATGCTTATGTGTTGGGCTTCACGGGCTATGGGCTAATTTTAGGAATGGATTGGTTATCCAGAAATGGGGTCGTTCTTGATTGTGAAAGGAGAGTAGTTAGGCTCGTGACTCGCCTTGGGAAAACTCTCGAAATCTTTTGTAATCCCATAAATTCGGTTATGCTAAGTTATTTAGAATCGCTTGACGCGTCTGAGGAAAATCTACAATCTGTTAGAGTGGTCCGAGAATATTCGGATGTGTTTGAGGAGGTGAAGGGCTTGCCTCCGAAGCGGGAAATAGATTTTCAAATATATCTAGTGAATAATGCGAAACCAGTATCTTTGCCAGTACGCCACATGGCTCCACGTGAAAGGAGGGAACTCGATAAGCAAGTGAAGGAGTTGCTTGAGAAGGGGTTCATAAGACGAAGTATATCGGAGCGGGGTGCTCCAGTAGTAATTGCCACGAAGGCGGATGGGTCCCTTAGACTTTGTGTGGACTATAGAGAACTTAATAAGCTTACTAAGAAGAACAGACACCCACTACCGAGGATTCACGAACTCTTCGATCAGTTAGTTGGCGCCTCAGTGTTTTCGCAGTTGGACTTAGCCACTGGTTTCCATCAGTTGAGAGTGGCTGAGGATAGCATAGACAAGACTGCCTTTAGGACTCCGGATGGTTTCTATGAATGGCTAGTGATGCCCTTCGGTTTGACAAACGCCCCAGCATATTTTATTGATTTGATGAGTAGGGTGTTTATGGAGTACCTTAACAAATTCGCAGTAGTCTTAGTAGATGACATCTTGTTCTTTTCTAAGGATGAAGAAGAGCATGCCCTACATCTTAGGGAAGTCTTGGAGACTCTTCGAGCGCATAGCCTTAAAGCCAAATTTTCTAAGTGTCACTTTTGGAGGAAGGAAGTACGGTACTTAGGACACGTGATTTCCAAGGAAGGGATAGCTGTGGATCCCGCGAAGGTGGTCGCCATCTAAGATTGGAAGGTCCCTAAAAATGCTACCGAAGTGAGAAGTTTCTTGGGGTTGGCTGGCTACTATAGGAAGTTTATCAAAAACTTTGCAAAGATATCAGCTCCATTGACACTCTTGACGAAGAAGAACCTAGTTTTCACATGGGACGTAGATTGTGATGATGCGTTCCAACGTTTGAAGAGAGCTTTGACTTCAGCCCCAGTCTTAGTATTGGCAGACAGGAGTAAGCCGTTTACTGCTTGTACTGAAGCTTGTGGGACAGGACTAGGCGCAGTCTTAATGCAAGAGGGCAGGGTAATAGCCTATGGTGGAAGGCAGTTGAGAGCGCATGAGAAGAATTACCCCACGCATGACCTAGAGTTGGCCGCTATTGTTTTCGCGCTTAAGTCTTGGCGTCATTATATTCTTGGCAAGAAATTCGAATTATTCACTGACCACAAATCGCTAAAATACTTATTCTCTCAGAAGGACTTGAACTTAAGGCAGCAAAGGTGGATGGAGTTCTTAGTATCCTACGACTTCGAGATAGCATATACCCCTGGCAAGGGTAACGTGGTGGCGGACGCCTTAAGTTGAAAAAGATTATCTTTAAGTCCTTTGTTTGTTGAGCGGCGAAGCTTAGAATTCATTTCGATGTTTGACTTTAGACCTTCCGTTGACTTTGTACCCGGTTTGCTAGCATCCTTGGAGGTCAGACCTATGCTTTTGGGACGGATTGGCGAGGCACAGCGAGACGACCCGCAGTTGGTTGAGTTAGTAGAAAAGCTCAAAGGAGGGGAGTCATCAAGCCATCTCCGTAGGTATACCCTAGATGATAAGGGTTGGTTACGTAGGGACGGTAGACTTTGTGTACCAAAAGACGATGACCTAAGGAAGACTATTCTTGACGAAGCACATCGTTCGAAGATGACCATTCATCCCGGCGGGGACAAGATGTACATGGACATGAGACGAGTTTACTTTTGGGCTGGCATGAAGAAAGATGTGGCCGAGTATGTCGCTAGATGCTTAATGTGCCAACAAGTAAAGGCGAAGCAAAAGAAACCCGGTGGGTTGCTTCACCCATTGGAGGTTCCACTATGGAAGTGGGAAAGTGTATCGATGGATTTTGTGGATGAATTACCAATATCAAGGAAGGGTAATACGGGGATTTCGGTTATAGTAGATAGACTTACTAAGAGCGCCCATTTTATTCCCGTGAAAAGTAAGAGACTGCTCCATGGTTAGCTTCTGTATACGTTCGAGAGATAGTTCGTTTGCACGGTGTTCCTTCTAGCATAGTGAGCGACCGCGATCCTATTTTCACTAGTGAATTTTGGAGAAGCTTACAAGAGGCGGTAGGGACTCAGTTATGTTTGATCACCGCATATCATCCTTAGACGGACGGCCAGACCGAGAGGGTGAATCGTATTCTAGAGGACCTGTTGAGGCTATGTATCCTAGACTTTGGGGGTACATGGGAAGAGCATCTTCCAGTGGTGGAGTTCGCATATAACAATAGCTTTCAGTCCAGCATTGGCATGGCACCTTTCGAAGCTCTTTATGGACGAACTTGTCGTTCACCTACATGTTCGTGGGAATCTACGGATAAGATCTTACTTGGGCCCGATATGGTTAGAGAGACTTCGGAAAAGATCGACTTGATTTGAAGGAGGATGAAAGCAGCACAGGATAGGCAGAAATCTTATGCGGATAAGAGGAGGACATATCTCGAGTTTGAAGTTGGGGACATGGTCTTTGTTAAAGTGTCTCCATTACGAAACGTTGTTCGCTTTGGGTCCGTTGGGAAATTAGCACCAAGGTTCGTAGGGCCGTTTCCTATTAAGGAGAGGATTGGACGGATGGCGTATAGAGTGGAGTTTCCTGAGAGACTTAGTGATGTACATGACGTATTCCATGTGTCACATTTGAGGAAGTGCTTGCACGAGACCGCAGAAGTGGTGGAGCCGAGCTTGCTTAGAGAGGTGGAGATAGAGCGTGATGCGACGATTCGACGAACTCCTACGCGCATTCTTGGGTCGACGATCAAGAAGTTGAGGAATCGAGATGTCAGACTAGTCAAAGTGCAATGGGGAGATGATGAGAGCAACGCTACTTGGGAGACGGAAGAGAAGATGCGTTCACGATACCCTTTTCTTTTCGAGGGTATGTCCTTTAATTTCTCCTTTATCGTTTAGCTTGTACTTATCTTATCTTTAGTATGTCCTCTCGCTAGTATCTTTGACCTTTAGTTAGGATAACCCTATGGTTGAAACATGTGTTTGAGACATGTTATGTATGATGGATGCAAAGTGGATGCAAGTGTTTGCTAGGGGTTGCTCGTGGACGCATACACACACACTATTAAGCACTAGATCGGCTCAGTCACTTCATACTGCATATTGCATATTGCATATAAATGGCTGTATTTAGTAAAATGGATGTATAATGGTTGTGCTATCATATGGATACCGCATTTTGGTGAATGGCTGTGCACGCATGTAGAAATAATATGTATCCATAGGGTTCTTTTGCAAACATAATGGACGCATGGCACTATCATGGTTTGCATTAAGGAGGTCAATTGAATCAGTGGACCGCCTGATTTTGCATTAGACAAGGAACATATACACACACTGTGCATTTAAACATAAAAGCATTAGAGGTCTATAAGGACAATGGATGCCTGTGTTTGATGGTTGAGTAGATGGTTGTTTGGATGTTAGGATATACATTCTTCTTGACTTGAAGATTTCGGGGTCGAAATACTTTAAGGAGGGGAGAATGTAACACCCCGTAATTCTGATAATATTAATATTCACAATATAAAGAATAACTAATCTCAGACGTGAGAATTGTGGGAAACGGGTTGCGCCATCTCGGAATTCTGGTTGAAATAGAGTCCGAGTTTGCGTGATTTGGACTTCGTATGAAAGAAGTTATGGCCATCGGAAGTTTCTGAAAATTTAAAACAGCTCGCTGGAAATTTAAAATTCAAAATTCAAAGTCAAACAAGCTAGGCGGGAAATTTCCCGCCCAGCACCCCAGGTCGACTGGGGAGTTGACTGGGCAGTCGACACCCCCCCCCCCAGGTCGACTGGGGAGTCGACTGGGCAGTCGACACCCCAGGGACCAGGTCAACTGCGCAGTCGACCTGGGTGTCGACCTGGGTCTGGCGGCTAGGATTTGGGCAGAGCCCAATCCTGAGCTGCTGATGTGTCTTTAGGACTGAGTTGGCAAATTAAACGGTTCAGTTTAGTTATGTGTTGATCTGACGGTCTAAAATAAATCCTAACTCTATAAATACCTAGGTAGTCTCTTACTCTATTTCATAAGAAAAATAGAATAGCTACCGTCATACCGCCGCCATGGAATTCAGTCTAGCCGCCGCCAACTAAGAAGGAAGAAAAGCTAATTCAATTCTAATTCTAATCAACTCTAAAGCAAATCAAGACTCTCTTTTCTTCTTAAATTGTGAGTATGATGATCTTAACAAGATTATTATTATTTTAATTAGATTGAGTTATAAATGGATTATGAGTAGATGATGTGAATTATCATATATGTTGTTATAAACCCCTTTTTCTATCATGTATATTGTAAATCCAATGTTATGTGATGATGATATCCTATATGTTGTAAATCATGCTATGATGATGTTATGTATGTTGAAAGTTTCTATGCTAAGTTGTGATGAATCATACATGTTAAAAAGCCATGATGTTACTATCTATGCTAGTTAGTTCATATTAATTAAATCATCATGTTTGGGCTATGTTGATCTATATGACAAGTCACATATGCAATTTAGATTGATTAGAAAAGTTATGAACATATGCCATGACATCTATTTGACATCTAGAATTATCCTATGACATATGTGATATCCTATGCTAGTTCACACCATCATTATGTTGCCTAAAAGCCCCATATGCAAGTTTATGTATAGATTTGGGCTATGATCATATCATGTAAATTGAGACATTTAACAAGTTGACACCTTTTGATCCTTAACATGTGTAGTTTATGCAAGTTTCACCCCTATTATGATTAGATTTATTTCAATTGTCTATATTTTGTGATAATTTATCTTTGTGCTATTTGTTAGACTATTCAAGTCTAGCCTATATTATGCGTTGAATAAGCGAACGTATAAACATGGGGTAGGGGTAATATTATGGATATAATATTAAAAAATTGTGGTGCAATTGATATTATTTTGCATGCCATAAGTTGATGGCCATAATTGAGTCAATTATGGACATCATTAAAACTGGATGTAATTAATAATTTGAATAGGGAATTATTAAAACTGGGGTAAAAGAATATAAGTGTTAATCAATGCTTAGGACACGTGGTTGGACTCGTTTGTGACGTAAACCTGCCCGGACCCGCCCGGCAAATCCAGTGGTCACAAATGTCAGCCCAATGTGAAAGGTCCTAGGCCTAAAATAAAGCATAACAGTTGTAAAGACACGAGATTAGACTCTTTTATGGTGTAAGACTGCCCGGACCCGCCCGACAAATCCAGCTGCCATAAATGTCAGTCTAATGTGAGAGGTCTTTATGAGGTTATGGCCTGAATGAATTAAGAAATATTAACCAGATAAACATGTAAGGTGGGACATGGGGGTTAAGTAGGTGCCTTGGGTGGCATGAGGAATCTAGTGGGTGCCCTTAGTGGCATGTGAAATACGAGTAGTAATACTTAACGAAACACACATGTAAATGAACATGACTAAGAGGGTTAAGTGGGATATACTAGTAGTGACAAGCTTAGGTGGGTAGATTGTGGGGGCCCATTTCAACCAGTATCCCAAATGTATCTTTGTGGGCTCGACCCAAGTCGAGGACGGGACACGCATGCTGGGTTTGACAATAAGAGGCCAAAACCGGGAGCGGTGGCAACGCAAGTCCAACGGGTTTCATATGCGTGTGTGGACCCGGGCTGGTAGGTAAGACATTTTTGCATCGTGTAGGTATAAGCCGTGCATTCTCAAGTTGTATCGGGTTGCCACTTTAGGGGAGTGATACACCCCACTGTGGGACCAGCACGGGTATCCACGAGTAGGGAGCCGATCGAAAGTGGGTAGTAGGGTACACCTAGTGGAGATAGGGGCAGACGACACCTATGTAGTCAGCTAGGGGTACGCAAGGCTATTTATAGAGTTTCTGTGTGAAGCAAGTGGGATCAACCTTTAGGGTGACAGGTGCGGTGCAGTGTAGTAATCATTCGTTAGTAATTAGGTGTGCCTTTAACGTTATTTTTCACGTTATTATTATCTGCTCATTCCATACCTAATAGTTCATATACATTTACTTGTCTTCCAACTTATGCCTTAGTTTAGTTATTTTGATAATAGTATTGTTAGAATTATCATACTCGCCAGACTTTATGTCTGACCCCCTCCATTTCTATCCTTTTTCCCCTCTAGGTCCTCAGGTTGGACCGAGCTCTAGTGGAGTTTGATTGGACTGCTTTATTTCTCTTGGAAAGCTTGGACCATTGAAGTAAAGTCCAGATTGTTATCTTCTTTAATGGCTATTTGTGTAATGGGATTATGTATTTTGTTTTTATGAAGATGGATATTGTACTTGGCTATGATCTATGGTTTTATGATGTAACAAACATGATTAATTTCCGCTGCAATAAAATGAAGTTTTAGATTTCCACGTACTATTTATTATCTGTCTTGTTGTAATTTTATGTTCTATATTCACTTATAACCTCCATGGAAGTTAATGCATTCCCTTTGTGTGTGACATTAACGGATGTGGGGTGTTACAAATCTGGAAATCTATTTCTCTCTGCGGAGGTAAGCGAACAACTTCTTCGAACACATCCGCATAGTTCTTGACGACAGGAATGTCTTTGATGAGGTCAGGAATATTCTCTGTGACTTCAGGGATATTTTCTATTTGGGCTGGAGAGACATCCAAAGCTGCCCAGAGGTCTTTTCTATTAGCATTCTGACCTTCACAGGGAATGGTTATATAACCACCTGATTTTATCTTTGCCTTAACGATCCTGTCGGCGCATTTAACCTCTGCCTCATATTTGGTTTGTCAATCCAATTCCAGAATAAGATCGAATTCATTAAAATTCATGACGATAGAGATAGTAGGGAATTTATAGTAGGAAAAGGAGAAAGGTACTGCACAAACCCAACTGAGATCGATGGAACCACCGACAGGATTTTGGACAGTCATTGGTTCTTTAAGATTTCTCAACTTCAAATCCAATTCCTTAAATGCATTCTTTGCAATAAAGCTTCATGACGCGCCTATCTCAAACAGTACTTTGACTGGAATGTTTTTGACAGTATGCGTTCCTTCTAAAACATCATATCTTCCCTCACTAGCTGAGGGTGCTGAAGTTTCTCCTACTTCATTCACTTGAACTATTTCAGTCTTTTTCAACTGCCAGCAATTTCGCTTTATACGGCTGGCCTGATGACACAGATTACACTCTCGAGTTACAGGAAACTTGCTCTTAAATTTAGGTCCACTCTTCTTTAGTTTCTTTGAAGATCTGCACTTTCCTTGCAAATGCCCTTGCTTATGGCAGTTATTGCATACGGCGGTCGTTGCTGGTTCTTTTTCAAAACTGGCCCTTTTTCGATTGACTTTGGGCTCCTTACTGACCTCAGACATTGTACTGGCCTTAGGACGATCATTTTCAGACTCAATTTTATTACTAGAGCTGACTTTTTCTTCGTACTGTAACATACCTTTCTTGTCTAGATCTTCGTACTGGTAAGCCATGTATATCATTTCAGAGAAAGGAAGCTTCACATCCCTCATTACACTGTTCTGATATTTTCTTTGAAGCCCGTTGTTAAATCTCAAATTCTTCTTCTTCGGATTTTCAATTAGATGAGGGGCAAAGTGAGAAAGTTCATTGAATTTTATATGATATTCGGGAATGGTCATATCTCCTTGTATCAGATAAGAAAATTCATCACGTAGCCGCTTAATCACTTCAGGAGGAGTAAATCTTTCCAGGAAAACCACTTTAAATCAGTCCCAGGTGATATCACCTTCTGGATTATATTTGATAACCGAATCCCACCAGAACAAAGCTTTGTCTTTGAGTGCCCAGGAGGCTAGTAATCTTTTCTGGTCATCCCTCAGCTTTAATCCTTCAAAGATTTTCTCAGCCGAACGAATCCATGCTTGTGTTCTCATAATAGATTCTTCGCCCGAGAATGGTTTTCCACCTAGATTTCTATATTTCATAAATAGAGCTTCTGTATCCGGGTCAGTATTACTTCTTCTGTTTCTGGCACTCATTTTCTAGTACTTCTGCAAATAGCAGATCAAGTGTCAGGTCACAGAAAAGATATTTCAAAATATAGAGACAAATACTTGAATGTAAATGTGTCTATCTAGGTGTTATTTCATTCTGCTACTCATACTAGGATATTACTGATCCTATCTATAATGAGTTACCTGTCCTAGAACACTACTGGTTCTATTTCTGACGAGTTCGTTAATATGTTATATTCCAGAACTAAGCTTAACCAAAGCTCTGATACCACGTTGTGACGACCCCATATCCCGTACTGACGGTGACCAGGGTAATCTTTGGAATATAACACAGAAACAGATAATAGCAGAACAGAATTAAATAAATACACTAGATAATGAACTAATAATACACTGGATAAACATAAACATCAGAGTTACACAGTATACAGGATCATACTTAGTACAAATACAGTTCAGCTATACATAAATGTCTACAGCGGAAATAAACATAATATGTACAATAGGAGCTGAACAACATAAAAAGAGATAAATAATAGAATCCATCCTCAGCTCTAGCTATCCAGAAAGAACCAGCTAAACCTGAATACAAGGCTGCCCGTGTAGAAAAAGGGGACCCGAGTTTGAAAGTGAAACAAACTACGAGTCAGTCATGGGACTGGTATGAGAAATCCATTCAAAACATTAATAATATGGCTAATCACAGGACCATGCCACTTTCGTGGAACGGGTTTACTCCATTGGATTGCCAGTGCTTTAAAAACAAATCTTTCTTTTAAACATCGCAATGCTTTTTATAAAAATGAAGCCATTATAAGACTCAGTTCCCATCACACAGTGCAATGCAAACTGGAGGATAGAGTTTTACCTTATAATGGCCAAAATATGGTTGATACGAATAAAACAAAAGCAATTGATATTATTACTAGTGTTAACATGTTTCAAAAACAATTTCGAATCATAACTATCAATCTTAGACGACATGAGCGTCCCATGCCACTATGTCGCCATATATAGGTATACAATCAAAACAGCACAGTCACGTATTTGGAAATTGGGTTTCCATCATGAACCAAGGCAAAAGATAGTCCTTACAGAATTCGAGACAATCTAGCCCATGTCTCAGGCACGCGCGCAGGCAAGCCTTGGATCGTCAGGGTCGGTCCACCGATGTGGATTATTATGCCTGAACACTACGTTTCTCCGCCCTATGGGGCATAAATGAGCTAACGAATGACTCCATCGGTCCCGGATCGACCGATAAAACTGAGGCGGCTCACTATCCATTATCCACATAAGTAAAATGTCAGGCCGTGTAAAAACACCAACACAACTCCTAGCTAGAAAGAAACGCAGGCCCTCCCAGATGTCCTCTCCCGTTTCTGGTTCATACAAGGGTGTGAGGCTCGCGAATTCACGTTATACACAAAGCTACGCCACACAGGCGGAGCTTTGATCATCAATCACTAGAATTTGGTTTTCAACAGAAGCCCTGTTCACTGCATCTAAGCATGCCACACCGGCAATTCACACCATGCAACTGATGGTTATCAATCACTCAGAATGAATTCCAATGTCAGACACATAGTCCATTTGCAAGTCCGTTATGGGTCAGAACGAAACCGGAGGCACTAAATACCTCGCATATCCATCGATTACCATGTACGTCTGGACGATCACCACTCATTATCCATATTTCGGGATGCCTCCCAATCAGGACCTGAGTGACCATCCAAACGAGGTGAAGATTGGTCTTCAACCCCCGTCTTCATCTTCGACTTCTTATCGTCGATTCAGTTATTCAGAATGTGATAAACCCAGTCTTTCTGAGCAACTCGCGTATATAATAAAGAAGTGAAGCACTAACATACATACGCATCATTTAAATTCATTAGTCACTAACCGTCAATCAGTAAGAGAACGATTTCCCAAATATTAACCCCGAAGGCCGAAACCAACATCAGATCAACACCCAGGAAACCATTCGACTTAGCCAACCTTCAGTTAATTTCTAAATTTCACTTCCAATTTTGTACGGGCAGTGAAGAAGTCGGGATTTACAGATACTTGGAGAGCTGGAGCAAGAGGCTTCATGATCATTTATCTATAGTGTATTTCCGCTATGTTGTAAGTACTGTACTTTGAAATGATATGCATATTCAAATACATATTTATATTTCAAAGCTATGTTATTCGTTCCACTGTAAAGGTTCGTGTTACTCTGATGTTGTGTTCTTCTTCTTCTTCTGTTCTAAGTTCTATCTTATCTTTTCTCACCCTCTAATTTCTTTCATTAACTATTCGGTTATTTTCGATCCTTGGATGTTCGATATGTGTCGTATATTGGATAACCAAGATCGCAAATTTTCTGGGTCGTAAAGTTGGTATCAGAGCTTAAGGTTAAGAGAATTACCTTAGCTCTGTGGCGTGACTCGGTAGAGATGGGGTTAGTAATACCCTAGATTGAGTTGAGTGTATATATACGAGTGAACGTATTTGTTATTGATATAAAAATTGTTTTATATTGTGGTGATTTATTGGTTGAGTTATTTATGAGTTCTGGTCGATCAGTTTGATCCATTGTAATGGTAGGAGTTACTAAACACTCGAATACGATCGACCTGATATGTTTTGAAAAGAGGGTAAAGTAAAATAAGTTTACCCACGGTATATCTTGGTATAGAGAAGATATATATATCGAAATTATAATATAGTGGATATATTGGTTGTTATTATAATCAAGTAAGATTATAAGTTAAATGGTTATGTAAATAACCAATCAGAATTCATATAAGTGAAATACGTGAAATCAGATGAGTTAAATCCGAAATTTAAACTAGAAATTGAATTAAAATTCTAGAAAATTGGATAAGTGTTTGTAAATGGATTTGGATTAAAAATAAGGAAAATTTAAGATCCTGGGAGATTTTTAAATTGTTTTACAAGCCGTGTGAATTATATTTTGAAATGGATTTCAAATTGGAAATGTTTAGAAATGGTTTTATATTATTAAACTCATTTCGATCACTAGAAAATAGATTCTGATGATGACAGCTGCATCATCAGTATTCATTTTCGAGTTATAAGTGACGAATTACTACCAGAGATACTGTTTTGAATTTGTTTTGGGAAAGACAAGTGGTGTTGAATTTCAAAAAGGAAAATTTGATTTTTGAAAAGAGTAAACTATTTAAAAACTCCCAGGGAAAGACTGTTTGAATTAAAATAACAAATTTATCTTAAATTTGCGAAAGCAAATGTGAATTAAAATAAAGCCAGTAAAGTGGTAACTGAGATTGAATTAGAATGATATCAAGACAAACTGGATTGTGAGATTTAAATTTGAAGTGTGATGTGACAATCAAGTTAAGAGTTGGGAATCGAGAAGAAACTCGAGTTGAAATGATATTTGGCTCGGATATAAGTGAATGGTTGTGTTGTGGATAAAAGCAGATTGGAATTTGATTGGGATGACCCTTGTATACGCTGAATTGGTAACAGGTGGAAAGGATATAATGATATGCCGACAAAAGGTACAAGTTTATATTTCTATTGGATATATGATTTATGAGCTGAATTGCCAAGTCGCTTGGCTGTTTGATTTTCTTTTGAGCTGGAGAAGGCACAGAGAGGCGAGTGGGAGTTTGACCGATTGACCAGTACAAAGGAGGTGGTGGCAAAATTTTCGAAGAGTGAAGGCGTTAGAAAATTTTCAGGATTTTGGAAATTTTCGTTGATAAGAATTAAATAAATTTTTAACTGAAATTAAATTGGTTCAGTTGAAACTGAAGTTAGAAGTGAACAAATATGTTCTAACCAGTCGATAGGGTTGTTCTCTACCTTAGCATTTTCGAGAACGAAATTATTTTAAGTGGGGAAGAATGTAATGACCCGCATTTTCAGCGGTATAATAATTAATTTATTTAATTATTTAAAGGTGATTAAGGGTATGCAAAGGTCGTTGAATTAAATAAACTTTGAATATTTAGTTAAACTAATAAATTAAATAATATATTTAATTATGAAATAATCAAAATGGGCTGAAATGGCGATATGTTATGAATTGGGAAATTCGAAATATATAATTCAGTTTGGAATTGAATTATAATAATGAAAATATTATTTGAACGAAGTTTGAACGTATAATTATATTATAATTAAAATCGAGCTCGAAATGGCGCTGTAGTTCGTAAATTGGCGATTCGAACTTAAACTGAATATACAGAAGCCGATTTAATTCGGATTTCTGTGAAACAAGAAACGTTAGGAGCTGGCGGAGTATATCTTTCTAGTGGAAGAGAAAAATCGGGACTTCGTCGTGTAGATTTTGATTTATGTCCAAATCACATTTTAGAAAAGTCGCTGTGGAATTCCTTTGTAATTTATAAAGGAATTATTTATATTTTTAAAAGGAATTTCATTTTTAAATCGAATACCAATTTAATCAGGATTTGAAATATCAAGTTATATATTCCAGTAGAGCTGTATGGTATTCCACTGTGAGTATATATGATAAGATTAATTTATTTGTATTTAATTTAATTATATTTAAATATATTTATATATTTAAATAGGCTATTTAGAGCTTTAAAAATAGCCACTTTTGGGAACGAAGTCGGAATTCGAAAAAACTAATTTTGTTGGATCCGCAATATTAAATTATTGTTAGATTCCAATTTCTGTGATTTTTGAAGTCAGTATGTGGCCGTATGGGATTTTAATGTGAAAAACAGTCAGTATTGTGATGGTTAAAAATACACTGTGTGAACAAACGGTGTCGGAATTCGACGAAACCAGTTTCGTTGGGACCTTAATGTAGAACTCTAGCTACATGTACCGTTTCGTGATTTTCAAACGTTATTTGTGATTACAGGAATTTTTAAGGATGAGTACTAGTAGCGTAATAATATAATAATAATATATAAAAATATCCTAATTGATTTCTGATCCTTAAGAAGCCGCATCCTTTAGTTTTCAACCACAAGAAAAATCCCGTTCCCTTATATAATCGAATCACTCTCAGCCGCAACAGTATTTTCTTTTTCCTAAAACAATGGCAACTTTAAAAATCCAAATCAATTCATAGAAAAAATATATAATTGAAGTAGAGATATATTTGAGCTTGTATTGATGTAAGCATCAGTCTCGTATGGGTTTCTTTCGGTTCGGCGTTGATATTTGGGGATGGGATTTCTGAACCGTGAGGTAGGGTTCGAGATTTCTGAAGATGTCTTGAGAAATAGTGGAATCTAAGTTTGGATCTGAGTTCAAGGGTTGAAATGGGGTCTTGCGTGTAGTTTTGAGGTGGAGCGGTATCAATAATGTTCGGTGGTTGCTGTATGTAGCTCGACGACGGATTGGGCTGGGGGAGAGCGAGTGTGGACTAAAGGACATGGGGAGGAAGAGAAAATCATGAGGAGAATTATGGTGATTTTATTTTGATTTGTAATGACGAGATGAAGAGGATCTTATGGTTTGAAATCAGGGGAATGGTAGACGGGTTTTCACCTGGAAGCGTGATTCAGTGGTTTGGGGAAGAACACGAAGTGCGGGTTTGGGCTTGAAGGGTGTTGGGCCGTGGGAAATTTAAGTTAAGGCCCAGTTCTTTTAATTTCATGTTTACTTAATTTTAAATGTGTGTTAACTTCGACAAGTCATAACTTGACCATACGATATCAGAATCACGAACGGTTTGATCTGTTAGGACCGTATGGATGGGAAATCCACAATGGAACTGAAGGGGAGTGGATTGGGGTTCGTATGAATTTATGGACGAATAAATTGTTTGATTCAAATCAAACAACAGTTTATCGTTCTTTAACGATGAACTGCCAATGTGAGTAAATCTCACTAACTTTGAACAGTTTATAATTTCGTGTTGTATTTTTAGAACTGTTATGTATTGGCTGATTGACTGTGTGTTGACTGTTCGATTGAACTGCTAGTTAGTTAGTTGAATTTCTATATTGATTCTATTTAATAGAATAAATCATATGGAACTGAAAGTAATGTTGATTTTATTGTGTAACATCTGTGGATGCAGGGAAACAGGTTGGAGGAATTTGACTGGATTCCTCAATAGTTATTTTATAGTTTTTCATATATTTTGATATATGATGTGAATTATAACTTGTTGTTGATTGTGTGTGTATGGACGATATTGGACATCGTAATTTGATGTGTTAAGTACCATAAAATATCGGAATGGAGAAAAGGGGAATTTGTCAAAGTGAATACTGAAAAGAGAATATTTATAAAATCAGAGGATTTTATAAAAGAGAATATTTATAAATAGAATATTTATAAAGAGGAATATTTATAAATGGAGTATTTATAAATAGGAAATACGTTTAAGTGGGAATTATAAATGAAGGAAATCTTTATAAATAGAATATTTATAAAGTGGATTACTTACTTAGAAAATAAATAGGATAAGATAATGAGATATTTATTTGTTAAATAAATAAGATACGATTAATGGATTATTTATTTGTTAAAGTAATAGGTTAAGAAAAGAGATATTAGCTTAGAAATTTACTAAGTTAAACAAGGGATACTAAATTAGGAATTAAATAAGTTAAACAAAGGATATTAACTTAGGGATTGAATAAATTAAACAAGGATATTGACTTAGGAAATAGAATAAGTTTAAATAAGATATTTTTAGAGGAAATACTTAGAATAAATAAATAAGGTAATAAAGGAAACACTTAGAACTAAGTCATTAAAGAAGATATTTATTAAGGAATAAATAAGAGATTTTAAAGGGAATATTTGCAAATTATTTGCAAATAAAATAAAAAGGGAAATATTTGTTCAAGAAAACAAATAGGGTTATAAAGGAAATATTTGTTTAGAAAACAAATAGATTATAAAGAAAATATTTATCCTTGGATATAAATATATATATATATATATAAGTCTGAACTTATATATGAAGCAGTAAACAGATAAAAGGAGCAGACTAATTTATAAATGAGATTTATAAATTAAGTTAAATATTATCATTTGATAAATGCAATATATAAGTCAGGACTTATATAAAGGAGTAAGAATCGATTTCAACATCGATGTTTGAAACTGAATAAGGATAAAGAGTTAACGAGTTAGGTTAAACCATTTGAGTTAACCAGTTAGGCTAAACCATTTGAGTTAACCAGTTAGGTTAAACCATTTGAGTTAACTAGTTAGAGTAAAACCATTAGGGTTAACCAGTTAGAGTTAACCAGTTAGGTCAAACCGTAGAGTTAAAACCAGTTAGAGTTAATCAGTTGGAGTTAATCAAATTTAGTTATTCGAAGAAGTAAATCGAATCAGAAATATTCGAAGTGGGATAATCGAATAGTAAATATTCGAAGTGAGTTGATCGAATCTATTTATTAGACAGGAGTTAAATCGGATAAGATTTATTCGAAGAAACAGATTATCGAATATAAGTATTCGAAAGTAAGCAAATCGAATATAAGTTTTTCGGATGTAAGTTATTCAAATAAAAGTTAATCCAGTAAGAATTAAATAGAGTTAAAGTTCATCGAATAAGACTTATTGGATTGGAGTTATTCAAATAAGAGTTATAGAACAAGAGTTAACCAAATAGGAGTTGATAAATTAGTGGTTCGTTATTTATTCGAGTTAGGAAATAAGAGTTAGATTAAAGTTATTATATTTCAGAAGCAGGAGATTATAACACCACTGTTATAATCAAATGATTTTGTAAAGGATTTGGACTCGTAAATTATATCTGGAAGTTACGTAAGGAAGTGTTAAAGAGTTAAAAGATGAACTTACCCTATTTCGAGATTTGAAATGTTGTTCAGTTAAGGTCTGAGAGGTAGCTATAACCCAACTTGATTAACTGCATTTTTATTTAGAAATGGTTAAGGTTCAAGAGTGAAAGTGGTTAAGTGAAATTAGTAAATAAGTATAGTGGTTCGAGTTGTCATCGCGAAGTTGATTTAAACATCTGTTTAAATCCAAGTAAAGAAGATTTGGAAATCTTTTCCCAATAGAATCAAAAACGTAATCAAGTATTGAAATTGGATATATGGATTAGAAATGGAAATGTTTTCCAGCGTTAACGTATATTTTCTAAACATAGAAAATAAGGATATATGAATATATAGATATAGATATATATATGATTGATGATTGATTGATAGAATTTCCATATGGAAATAATATCGTTGTTTGCACACGTGTTTTTCTTTGATAGTTAACTCACCGACGATCGAAGTTTTTGACCATTTTAACGTTGTTAATATGGAGAGACCGGTTGGATTATTATCCAAAGAACCACTCTGTATTGGCATAAGCGTTGCGATCATATATGCCAAAGATAATTAAAGACGGAGTAAAGTGCAAGGGCTATTGTATAAGTCTTAGATAATAGTGCCTAAGATGGATGTACTGAATAGTGCCTTCGGTTCATCCTGTTCCTGGATGAGTTGTATGGATGAATGTCTGACAGAGCATTTCCAGAAAGGTCACGTACATTGATTTCTTCAAACGTACCAAGAGTGGAAGCGGAGAAGGAAACTTCTTTAGCTAACACGTAATGTATTGTTGTAGACGTCAATAAGTGATTTTTCGATGGATCTGACAATGTGGCATTCGAAGTGAATCTGATGTGACGATAAAGCATAACCTCAAGCCTCACATCCGGTAAATGACAGAAATCAGGCAGGCAGCATGGCTATATAGGTCGCACCTATTAGGGTGTATAATCACCTGATCTAGAGCTTCATTTACTTCTAAAAATCTATTGTTGATGTTGTGCCATTCGGGAAACGGTTGCTGATCCCAACCTTTGGTGATATACATTCGACACACTCAAGCGAAATGAGTGGTCGATCATGTGTGGAATGGTTGCAAGATGTTCTTGTTGTACCCAGTGTATTCCTTTCTAGAGATACACTAGCGAAAGGTGGTTCCATACCTTGTCATAGTTGGAAATCCATTACCCAATACGTGCTTGTGGTTTTGATTGTATACTATATATGTAGAACATGAGATGAAAGCTTTTCTGCTAGATGATTATTATATTGTGGTTGATAGACATTATTACAATATCAAAGGGTTTTGATATAAAGATAATTTGGATTCTCATAAGGGTAAATCTCGTTCCGTTATACGGCGCGGTCTTATGAGATATCGTTTACTTGTTCAAACTATTTTAAAACTGTTTTACTCATACCAGTCCCATGACTGACCCAGAGTTTATTTTTTTTGTTTTCCCTAAACTCTTGGGTGCCCACTTTTGTATGGGCAGTCAAGTCGTCGGGATTTACAGATACTTGAAGAGATGGAGCAGGAAGCTTCAAGATCATATAGCTATAGTGTATTTCCGCTGTGTTGTAAGTGATGTACTTTGAAATGAACTATATATTCAAATACATATTTATATTTCAAAGATATGTTATCTATTATATGTTATTCGTTCCGCTGTGAGGTTCGTGTTACTCTGATGTTGTGTTCTTCTTCTTCTTCTGTTCTAAGTTCTATCTTATCTTTTCTCACTCTCTAATTTATTTCATTAAGTATTCGGTTATTTTCGATCCTTGGATGTTCGATATGTGTCGTATATCGGATAACCAAGATCGCAAATTTTCCGGGTCGTTACAACTTAACCGTTATAGCATGAATATGGTTAAGTTAATGAGAAACACTTAACCAGTATAACCTGATAAACGAGTTAGTTTAAGGAACACTTAACCAATTTAACTTGATATATGGGTGGGTTAAATCAACGTGAACCATCAGTTAACACTTAACCAATTTAACTTGATATATGGGTGGGTTAAATCAACGTGAACCATCAGTTAACACTTAACCAATTTGACTTGATATATGGGTGGGTTAAGTCTGCGTAAACTGAGACGACCCCAAACCCCGTACTGACGGTGGCAAGGGTAATCCTTGGAATATAACACATAAATAGATAATAGCAGGACATAATTAAATAAATACACCAGATAATGAACAAATAGTACACTGGATAAACATAAACATCAGAGTTACACAGTGTACAGGATCATACTTAGTACAAATACAGTTCAGCTATACATAAATGTCTACAGCGGAAAACAAACATAATATGTACAATAGGAGCTGAACAGCATAAAAAGAGATAAATGATAGAATCCATCTTCAGCTCCAGCTATCCAGATAAAACCAGCTAAAACCTGAATACAAGGCTGCCCGTGTAGAAAAAGGGGCACCCGAGTTTGAAAGTGAAATAAACTACGAGTCAGTATTGGGACTGGTATGAGAAATCTATTCAACACATTTAAAATATGGCTAATCACAGGACCACGCAACTTTCGTGGAACAGGTTTATTCCATCGGATTCCCAGTACTTCAAAACAAATTATTCTTTTAAACATCGCAATGCTTTTTATAAAAAATTAAGCCATTATAAGACTCAGTTCCCATCACACAATGCAACGCAAAACGGAGGATAGAGTTTTACCTTATAATGGCCAAAATAAGCTTGATACGAATAAAACAAATGCATTTGATATTATTACTAGTGTTTATAAGCCTCGAAAACAATTTCAATCATAACTATCAATCATAGACGGCATGGGTACCATATATCATGTCGCCATATATATATACAATCAAAACCGCACGGTGTCGTATTTGGAAATTGGATTTCCGTCATGAACCAAGGCAAAAGATAGTCCTTACCGAATTCGAGATGCTCTAGCCCGTGTCTCAGGCACAGCCGCAACCGTACCTTGGATCGTCAGGGCCGGTCCACACGGAGTTGATTACAATGCTTGAGCAATGCGTTTCTCCGCCCTTTGGGGCGTCAATGAGCCAACAAATCACTCCATCGGTCCCGGATCGACCGATATAACCGAGGTGCCTCGCAACAGTAACAACCACATAAGTCAAACTCGTCAGGGCGTGTAAAACCACTGACGCCACTTCTAGCTAGAAAAAAACGCACGTCCCCCCTGAGGTCCACTCCCATTTCTGGTTCATACCGGGGTGTGAGGCTCGCGAATTCATGTTATACACAAAGCTACGCCACACAGGCGGTGCTTTGATCATCACCACAAGACTTTGCTTTTCAACAGAAGTCACAATCATTGCATCTTAGCATGCCACACAGGCAATTCAAACTGTGCAACTGATGGCTATCAATCACACAGAATGAATTCCAATGTCAGACACACATTCCATTTGCAAGTCCGTTCTGGGTCTGAACGATACCGGAGGCACTATATACCTCGCAAACCCATCGATCACCACGTACGTCTGGACGATCACCACTCATTATCCATATTTCGGGATGCCTCCCAATCAGGACCTCAGTTACCATCCAAACGAGGTGAAGATCTCCGGTCTTCGACCACCGTCTTCATCTTCGATTTCTTATCGTCGATTCAGTTATTCAGAATGGGATAAACCCGGTCTTTCTGAGCAACTCTCGTATATAATAAACAAGTGCTACACAAACACTACTACGCATCATTTTAATTCATTAGTCGCTAACCGTAAATCAGTAAGAGAACGATTTCCCAAATATTAATCCCGAAGGCCGAAACCAACATCAGATCAACACCCAGGAAATCATTCGACTTAGCCAACCTTCAGTTAGTTTCTAAATTTCACATCCATATCGTTTATATTATTTTATAACGATTTATCGCCATTTTTATTTATTTTAAAATAGCCAATTTATTCAAACTACGCTTCGGGCCATAACGCGGCCGTGGCGCAGTTTTTCTTCAGATTCGATTTACACATATCTGAAAATCTTATCGTTGGATCTTCACAAAATTTACATCATTAAAAGATCTTTTCAAAACGAATCCAACGGTTCCAGTTTTGGGAAAATCCGGCGGTCGGATCTCCCGGTATAATCGTTTGAAGTTTCGATTTCAAAATACGAACTTCGGCGTCGTTATTCGATTTAATATAATTATATATATATATATATATATATATATATATAATCGATTCTGGCGCTGTTTTTCTTCAGATTTGAATTAAACATTCCAGACAATCCAATAGTTGGATCTTTACAAAGTTGGTGCCGTTGGAAAGATATTTCCAAAGCGGACCCAATGGTTGCGGTTTCGGGTAAATCCGATGGTCGGATCTCCCGCACTAATCGTTTGAAATCACGGTTTCAAAATACGAACTGCAGCTTCGTTATTCGACATATTTCATTTCTATATATATATATATATATATATATATATATATATATATCGATTCTTCGATTTCAAAACTATATGATTTTCATACTTTTGATAAGAATGATATTTTTATCTAACTGTCTTCTATTTCAACACTTCACTATTTTTGACAATTCATGTATATAATAAAAATGTGATTTTTATTGTAAAACGATTTATCTCAAAACATGACTATTTTATATAGTTCATATAGATGATAAAAATATGATTTTTATTATAAAACAATTTATTTCAAAATATGAATACCACTCAACACATGAATTTCAATTCAACGAATGAATTTCGATTCAACACATAAAGGTTTTCTATAGTTTGTATATATAGATCAAAAGGTGATTTTTATATCTAAAACACGAATAACATTCAACACATGAATTTCTATTCAACGAATGAATTTCATTTCAACACATGAAGGTTTTCTATAGTTTGTATATATAGAGTTAAAAGGTGATTTTTATATTTAAAACACGAATACCATTCAACACATGAATTTCTATTCAACGAATGAATTTCGATTCAACACATGAAGGTTTTCTATAGTTTGTATATATAGACAAATATGTGATTTTTATTGTTAACAACAATTTATTTAAAACACGAATACCACTCAACACATGAATATGATTTAACGAATGAACTTCTATTCAACACATGAAGGTTTTCTATTCACAGACGAATATAGTTTCAACATAGGAAAATAATTCTAACACAAGAATATTATTCAAAATTTCGGCAGCAAAACGGCAGGGTAGTTAAAACCGGGACCGTCCCTAGTACGACTCCTCGCTCTACCTTAAAGCCTCGCAGCTTTTGACAATGGGGAATCATTCATCTAGTTCGCACGCAGGCGGCATGTATATTTTTTTCATTTCCACAAACTAATCCTATGTGGTTTCAACCAAATATTTCTCAACCACAAACGAGTATTTTTCAACCACAATCAATCAAATTCAAGCACAAACAATTTCAATCAACCATTTGCTATCAATCAATTTTCTAACCAATCACAACCAATAAATATCGTCCATGGTTTATGGACGAGGGGCGTATATATATATATATATATATATATATATATATATATATAGCATTTCACTTCTATTTCAACACATATATAATTTTTACATCGCATATATAACTTATACATCGAACGTACAACTTATACAACGCTAATACAAGAGGTGTACAACGCTTATATAACTCATACATCGACTATATAATTTATACATCATCGTTTTCCATATCGTTTATAATTTAGAAATCTCACATTGGGTTCCACTCCACCAAAAATAGCAGAAGGCTCAGAAAAATAAGCGGTCTCTCCTAGAAGGTAGAAGACGTCCACACGAGTCCACTGTCTCTTGTTTCACTGAATTTCGTCACGAAAAAGATATGATTTTTCAAAGTTTGCAATGGTTTAAAGGTGTTAAAATCAGTTAATTAAATTCTAACCCGTACCTCCGCAAATCGTTCGAAACAAGGGTTGTAATTTTCTCCCAATCCGTTGATCGTTGTCTCGATCAGCCAGCGCCACGAGGGATAGCACGGAGGGGCGCACCTGCACTAGGAGGTAGGGCCAGTTCGGTGGTGGCGGCTGCTCACGGCGGCGCAGGGATGACCGCAACTTCCCGGAGGTGATTCTCCTCTTACAGGCCACGAAAAAATCCAATACTTATGTGGATTTGAAGAGAATTCGAAGCTCTACAAAATCCCTAACTGTGGCGTTGGATTTTATTGAGTGTATAACGAAGAATCGAGGAGAGAAGGTCGGGAGTTTGTCCGTCGTCCGGTTTCTGAGAGGAGCGGGGAGAGAGAATAAAGTGTGGCAATCAGATTTTTTTTATTTTATTTATATAATTTTTTTCCAAAAATACCCTCTTTCACACACGAACCCCAATTCAAACCCAACGACTGTGGTACCTAGCGTTTTACCCCCATTCCGAACACAATGGGATATGTATCGTAGGCCCATTCGACCGTTTCAGTCAGTTTTCATTCAGATTAAAATATAAAACATTCAATATTTGAATTGAACGTACATTTCAATTTGCCAGGGCCACAAACTAATCGAAAAAATTCCAGAAAATTAAATCTAGCTGTGTTTTGACGATACGGTCCCAACAAAACTAGTTTCGTCGAATTCTGAGACTATTTGTAAAATGGCCCTTTTCTGGTCTATCCAATTTAATATATTTCACCAAAACACGTTTTCCTTTGCCACGCTCATATACTAGCTTCTAAAATTATGAAATTCAAAACCTAGCAATAACTTCACATCCCGGATCCAACAAAAGTGGTTTCGTCGAATTCCGAGGTCGTTTGCAAAATGGCCATTTTCACGGGCTATATAAATTCCATAGCGACCTTTCTGAAAATTCATTTGGCCATAACTTTTGCTTCCCGCTATGAAACTTCGATTTTTCAGATTCGTTAGAAAGATATTCACTAATAGATTTAAATATTTTTGGTTTCACTCAAATCCCTTTTTGTTTTGCACCTGGTACAGTCAGTCGAAGTTCGAATTCAAATTATGAAACTACTGCGCCATTTTAGGCCTTGTTTGTAATTAGAATTAATTATATTCCTTTCAATTGTCGATTCAAACTCAGTTTTAAACTTTATTATTTAAAATATTTATTGTAAATATTTAAAATCCACTATTTTAACCAATTTAAAATTTTTTAAATTGGTTCAGATTTTCCAGGTCGTTACAATCTCCCCCACTTAAAACTTTTCGTCCCCGAAAAGGATCAAAGTCGAAAGTGGTTTGATTAATCAACTCTACGTTCAATCTGGCTTCCATTCTCTAACTTTTCAGTTTCTGAGAATTTTCAAATTCTTCAAAAATTTGGCTAACACCCGGAATTTTCAAAAAAATTCGCCATAACCTCCTTTGTACGGGGAGAGGATTGGAAATTTATTGGGCCGTATTAGGTACCCAATAAATCCTATAAAGCATACACATATTTATAGTGATATAATCTGGTGTTTACAGGGGAGTGTGTATAGATAATAACTCCAGAGAATAAATTCTCGTCACCCTGTCAAAGCCTGAGGGAGTGTGTTTTTTAATTGCTCCAGAGGATAAATACTCGTCACCTCGTCCCGTGTGGGAAATAAATAGTCCATGTGCCGTATCTAATGACAAGAGAGACGTGGTTATTGTCAACACCAGACCAGTGTGAGGTTTTTATTAATCTGGCAATTTATCGTTACAAATTTTATATGGTCATATCAGTCATCGGTTCAACCTGTAAAATATAGTCATCGCCATACAAGCCTCTCGCTCGTATGGTAAATCTTCCACCTCGTGACACAAGCTCCAAATGCTCATGTGGTATATGATGAAGTATGCCTATCTTCCAGATGTATGCCATGCAGTGTAGTTCAAAATTAATTGTTACTGTCCTATGGCGATGTTTATTATTTCACACAGAACAACCAACACTCCACATCCAATGGCATTCACAAGAGTTGATATAATAATATTTCGCATCCAACTCATTAAGGTTTACCTATTTGTCGGGCACGCAAATAAAATCTTTACTCAATAGCTATCCATTTACCTGTTCAAACATATATAATGCACATATATATATATTTCTATCTATTTTCTAAATCAGTTCAATGTGTGATTTAAATGAATAAATATTACCATTATTCTCTTATTAATTAAATTAACTATCATTTCTATAATTTAATTAATCCAATTCTACTATCACGCAACAAAAACAACAATCAAATTATTTTTAACTTTTCAAAAATATACTAATCAATTTCTATACTCTTTTTAAAATCATTCAGACTATAGAATTAAAAGTGCACACCAATGGAAAGAAAATAACAACAGAGTAGAGAATTAAATGGTAATGCAAAGTATGGTAAATGTACCTTGCACCGGAGTCAATCAGAGAGATCTACTCGGCACCTAGGATTTCTGAATGCTCTCCTTAGTTTCCCAAGTACAATCTCGCGGATCTCCACTCCATTGCACTTTGACTAAGTGAACCTTCTTGTTCCTCATCTCTTTGGTTTCTTTGCTGATAATCTTTAGTGGCTCTCTTCTCACAGCTATTTCTGGAGTAATTTCAATATCCTGTTGAGCTGCTTCTTCCACGGTCAAGTCTGGATCATGAACGTGCTTTCGAAGTTGAGATATGTGAAATACATCATGCACTCCAGGCAACCAATCAGGCAATTTAACCCTATAAGCGAGCGTTCCGATCCGTTCAAGAATAGGAAACGGACCAATGAATTTGGGCGCCAACTTCCCAGTTTTACTGAACCGGATAACTCCTCTCATCGGCGATACTTTCAAATATACATAGTGGCCAACCGCAAATGATATATCTCTTCTTCTCCTATCGGCATAGCTCTTTTGTCGGCTTTGAGCGGCAAGTAATCGTTTCTTAATAAAATCGACTTTGTCGACATCTTCTCGGATCATATCAGGTCCTAACACAAGTCTATCACCGGTTCGACCCAACAAGCAAGGGATCGGTACGGTCTACCATACAATGCTTCAAATGGCGACATTGTCAGGCTCGCCTGGTTGCTGTTATTATATGAGAATTCAGCCAAATGCAGATGGTCTTCCCATGATCCGCCGAAATCTAGAACACAAGCCCGCAATAGATCTTCTAGTATACGATTCACCCTCTCAGTTTGACCATCTATCTGAGGATGATATGCAGTGCTTAGGTTCAGCTTTATTCCCAGCTCTACTTGAAATGCCTCCCAGAATTTGCTAGTAAATATTGTATCTCTATCACTGACTATACTGAGCGGCACTCCATGTAGCCTAACTATTTCCTTGAAGTATATCTGCGCCAGACTCTGAGCAGTTCTGTTTGATCTGACAGGTATGAAATGGGCGGTCTTCATGAAGCGATCTACGATCACCCAAATACTGTCATTTCCTTTTCTGTTTCTGGGCAAACCATCAACGAAGTCCATGGAAATATGTTCCCACTTACAGCCCGTAACGTCTAGCGGTTGCAACAATCCAGCCAGTTTCTGTTGGTCGCTTTTGACTAGCTGGCAATTAGAGCATCGACTAACATATAAAGAAATGTCCCTCTTCATCGACTTCCACCAGAAAGTGTGTTTGATGTCATTATACATTTTGCTTACTCCCCGATGGATACTAAGTTTTGACTTGTGGCATTCATCTAGTACTTCCTTTCGGAGCTCAGGAATGTTAGGAACAAAGAGTCGACCTTTTAGCCTTATAATCCCCTCATTATCAACTTGGAAACTCGAGGGTTCGCCCTTTTGAATTATCTCTCTGATCTTTTGAATGAAGTGATCATCCTTCTGAAGAGCAGATATTTTATCTATCAATGAAGTCGTGATAATAAAACTGGCGATCATTTCATTCGTTCGGCTTAACGCATCGGCCACGACATTAGCTTTCCCTGGAGTGTATATAATCTCAAAGTCATATGCTGCAAGAAACTCCAGCCAATGTTGCTGCCTCAGATTCAAGTCCTTCTGGGTGAACAGGTACTTTAACGACTGGTGATCTGTAAACAGTTCAAATCTCTCACCCAGAAGATAGTGTCTCCCCATTTTCAAGGCGAATACTATAGCCAATAACTCAAGATCATGAGTTACGTAGTTTTTCTCATGCGGCTTCAGCTGACGGCTAGCATAAGCAATCACTTGACCTCTTTGCATTAACACTGCGCCAAGACCCTCTCTAGAAGCATCTGTCCAGACTTTCAAATCCTGATTGCCATCGATGATGGTTAACACTAGAGCTGTCGTTAATCTTAACTTTAGCTCTTCAAAAGCCTCTTCACATTCTGGAATCCATTTGAATTTTGAGTGCTTCTTTGTAAGCTTCGTTAAGTGACCAGATATCTTCGAAAAGTTTTTAACTAACTTCCGGTAATAACTAGCCAATCCGAGAAAACTGCGGACTCATGTAGGAGTACTGGGCTGTTTCAAATTTTGAATAGTTGTGATTTTATTTGGATCCACAGCAATTCCTCCTTTCGATACGACGTGGCCCAGAAATTTCACTTCATCTTGCTAGAATATACATTTGGACAGTTTGGCTTTCAATACATTCTTTCTCAGAATTTCTAGAACCTGTTCCAAATGCTTTTCATGTTCGGCTTTTGATTTAGAGAAGATTAGAATATCGTCAATAAAAACCAGAACAAATTTATTTAGAACTCTGCGGAACACTCGATTCATCAAATCGGCGAAGTAAGCTGGAGCGTTACATAAGCCGAACGGCATTACTAACCACTCATAGAATAGGTTCGGACCTCTGAATGCTGTCATAGGAACACATTCTTCGGTAATACGAAGCTGATGGAAGCCTGTAGCTAGGTCCATCCTTGAAAATACCTGTGCTCCATTCAGACGATCCAATAAGTCATCGATTCGCGGCAATGGATATTTATTCTTTATTGTTTGTTGGTTCAAATCACGATAATCCACACATAGTCGCAGAGTACCGTCAGATTTCGGGACAAACACCATTGTTGCACACCAATCAGAGAAACTAGGCCTGATCAGACCCTTTCATACTAGCTGTTGTGTTTGATTGCTCAGTTCTTCTTTCTCCTTCAAGGACATTCTTCGAATAGCGTGAAATACCGGCCTTGCGTTCGGAATTAAAGCAATTTTGAAATCTATTTCTCTCTGCGGAGGTAAGCGAACAACTTCTTCGAACACATCCGCATAGTTCTTAACGACAGGAATGTCTTTGATGAGGTCAGGAATATTCTCTGTGACTTCAGGGATATTTACTATTTGAACAGGAGAAACATCCAAAGCTGCCCAGAAGTCTTTTCTATTAGCATTCTGACCTTCACAGGGAATGGTTATATAATCACCTGATTTTATCTTTGCCTTAACAACTCTGTCGGCGCATTTAACCTCAGCTTCATACTTGGTCAACCAGTCTAACCCCAAGATAAGATCAAACTCTGTAAAATTCATGACGACCGCGATGGTAGGGAACCGATAACGAGAAAAAGAAACCGGCACTCCACAATCCCAACTGAGATCGATGGAACCCCCGACCAGATTTTGGACAGCCATTGGTTCTTTGCGCTTCTTCAAATTTAAATCCAGCTTCTTAACCGCATTCTTGGCAATGAAGCTTCGTGACGCGCCGGTGTCAAACAATACTCTAACTGGAGTATCTTTGACAGTAAGCATGCCTTCCAAAACATATGGCCTTTCCTGAGCAGACGAAGATGCAGGCACTTCGGCTATTTCATTTACCTGAGCTTCTTTGGTTGTTTTTAACAGCCGGTACTCTTGTTTTACATGACCAAACCGATGGCATTGATTGCATCTTTTACTTTCCTGGAGCTTCTTGCCGGATTTAGATCCACTCTTTATTCATTTCTTTAAGGGTCCACAGTTTATCGATAAATGCCCTTTCTGATTGCAGCTATTGCATACGGCGGTCGTTACTGGTTCTTTCCTAGATTTAGCCCTTTTCCTCTTGGCACTGGGCTTCTTACTTACCTCAGGACTATCAGTCACAGACTCCACTTTGTTACTCGAGTTGACTTCCTCTTCGTCACGCAACATACCTTTCTTATGGAGATCTTCATACTGATAAGCCATGTATATCATTTCTGAAAAAGAAAGCTTCACATTCCTCATTACACTATTTTGATATCTCCTTTGTAGGCCATGAATAAATCTCAAATTCTTCCTCTTTGGATCTTGAATCAGATGAGGAGAAAAGTGAGAAAGTTCGTTGAATTTCTTATGATATTCTGGGATGGGCATATCTCCTTGTATCAGATAAGAGAATTCATCACACAATCGCTCAGTCACCTCAGGAGGAGTAAATCTTCCTAGGAAAATCTCTTTGAATCTATCCCAGGTGATATCACCTTCTGGATTATCTTTGATGATTGTTTCCCACCAGATTAAAGCTTCTTCTTTGAGCGCCCAAGATGCTACTAACCTTTTCTGGTCATCTCTTAGCTGGAAACGCTCAAATATTCTTTTTGCAGAGCTCACCCAAGCTTGAGTTTGAATAATAGACTCATTGCCCGAGAATTATGCTCCACCCAGATTTCGATATCTCTTAAATAGAGCCTCTAGATCTGGTTCTGCATTTCTTCTGTTTCTGACACTCATTTTCCAGTACTTTTGCAAACAGCAGATCAAGTGTCAGGTCATAGAAAAGATAATTTATACTATAGAAACACATACTTCAAATGTAAATGTGTGTATCGAGGTGTAATTTCATACTGCTTTACTCATACTAGGATATTACTGATCCTATCTGTAATGAGTTACCCGTCCTAGAACACTACTAGTTCTATTTCTGACAAGTTCGTTAATATGTTATATCTCAGAACTAAGCTTAACCAAAGCTCTGATACCAAATTGAGACGACCCCAAACCCCGTACTGACGGTGGCAAGGGTAATCCTTGGAATATAACACATAAACAGATAATAGCAGGACAGAATTAAATAAATCCACCAGATAATGAACAAATAGTATACTGGATAAACATAAACATCAGAGTTACACAGTATACAGGATCATACCTAGTACAAATACAGTTCAGCTATACATAAATGTCTACAGCGGAAAACAAACATAATATGTACAATAGGAGCTAAACAACATAAAAAGAGATAAATGATAGAATCCATCTTCAGCTCTAGCTATCCGGATAAAACTAGCTAAAACCTGAATACAATGCTTCCCGTGTAGAAAAAGGGGCACCCGAGTTTGAAAGTGAAACAAACTACGAGTCAGTCATGGGACTAGTATGAAAAATCTATTCAACACATTTAAAATATGGCTAATCACAGGACCATGCCACTTTCGTGGAACGGGTTTACTCCATCGGATTGTCAGTACTTCAAAACAAATAATTCTTTTAAATATCGCAATGCTTTTTATAAAAAATGAAGCCATTATAAGACTCAGTTCCCATCACACAATGCAACGCAAATCGGAGGATAGAGTTTTACCTTATAATGGCCAAAATATGCTTGATACGAATAAAACAAAAGCATTTGATATTATTACTAGTGTTTATAAGCCTCGAAAACAATTTCAATCATAACTATCAATCATAGACGACATGGGTACCATATATCATGTCGCTATATATATATACAATCAAAACCGCACGGTGTCGTATTTGGAAATTGGATTTCCATCATGAACCAGGCAAAAGATAGTCCTTACCGAATTCAAGACGCTCTAGCCCGTGTCTCAGGCACAGCCGCAACCGTACCTTGGATCGTCAGGGCCGGTCCACACGGAGTGGATTATAATGCCTGAACAATGCGTTTCTCCGCCCTTTGGGGCGTCAATGAGCCAACAAATGACTCCATCGGTCCCGGATCGACCGATATAACCGAGGCGTCTCGCAACAGGAACAACCACATAAGTCAAACTCGTCAGGGCATGTAAAACCACTGACGCCACTTCTAGCTAGAAAGAAAACGCATGTCCCCCCTGACGTCCTCTCCCGTTTCTGGTTCATACCGGGGTGTGAGGCTCGCGAATTCACGTTATACACAAAGCTACGCCACACAGGCGGTGCTTTGATCATCACCACAAGACTTTGCTTTTCAATAGAAGTCCTGATCATTGCATCTTAGCATACTACACAGGCAATTCACACCGTGCAACTGATGGCTATCACAGAATGAATTCCAATGTACGCCACACATTCCATTTGCAAGTCCGTTCTGGGTCTGAACGAAACCAGAGGCACTATATACCTCGCAAACCCATCGATCACCACGTACGTCTGGACGATCACCACTCATTATCCATATTTCGGGATGCCTCCCAATAAGAACCTCAGTTACCATCCAAACGACCTGAAGATCTCTGGTCTTCGACCACCGTCTTCATCTTTGATTTCTTATCATCGATTCAGTTATTCAGAATGGGATAAACCCGGTCTTTCTGAGCAACTCGCGTATATAATAAACAAGTGCTACACAAACACTACTATGCATTATTTCAATTCATTAGTCGCAAACCGTAAATCAGTAAGATAATGATTTCCCTAATATTAACCCCGAAGGCCGAAACCAACATCAGATCAACACCCAGGAAACCATTCGATAGCCAACCTTCAGTTAGTTTCTAAATTTCACATCTACATCGTTTATAATATTTTATAACGATTTATCACCATTTTTATTTATTTTAAAATAGCCAATTTATTCAAACTACGCTTCGGGCCATAACGCGGCCGTGGCGCTGTTTTTCTTCAGATTTGATTTGCACATATCTGAAAATCTAACCGTTGGATCTTCACAAAATTTATATCATTTGAAAGATCTTTTCAAAAAGAATCCAACGGTTTTAGTTTTGGGAAAATCCGACGGTCGGATCTCCCGGTATAATCGTTTGAAGTTTCGATTTCAAAATAAGAACTTCAGCGTCGTTATTCGATTTAATATAATTATATTTATATATATATATAAATATAATCGATTCTGGCACTGTTTTTCTTTAGATTTGAATTAAACATCTCAGACAATCCAACCGTTGGATCTTTACAAAGTTGGTGCTGTTGGAAAGATATTTCCAAAGCGGACCCAATGGTTGCGGTTTCGGGAAAATCCGATGGTCGGATCTCCCGCACTAATCGTTTGAAATCATGGTTTCAAAATACGAACTACAGCTTCGTTATTCGATATATTTCAATTCTATTTATATATATATCGATTCTTCGATTTCAAAACTATACGATTTTCGTACTTTTGATAAAAATGATATTTTTATCTAACTGTCTTCTATTTCAACACTTCACTATTTTTGACAATTCATGTATATAATAAAAATTTGATTTTTATTGTAAACGATTTATTTCAAAACACAACTATTTTATATAGTTCATATAGATGATAAAAATATGATTTTTATTATAAAACAATTTATTTCAAAATATGAATACCACTCAACATTTGAATTTCAATTCAACGAATGAATTTCGATTCAACACATGAAGGTTTTCTATAGTTTGTATATATAGATAAAAAGGTGATTTTTATATTTAAAACACAAATACCATTCAACACATGAATTTCTGTTCAACGAATGAATTTCAATTCAACACATGAAGGTTTTCTATAGTTTGTATATATAGAGTAAAAAGGTGATTTTTATATTTAAAACACGAATACCATTAAACACATGAATTTCTATTCAACGAATGAATTTCGATTCAACACATGAAGGTTATCTATAGTTTGTATATATATATATATAAAAATGTGATTTTTATTGTTAAAAACCATTTATTTAAAACACGAATACCACTCAACACTTGAATACAATTCAACGAATGAACTTCTATTCAACACATGAAGATTTTCTATTCAACAGACGAATATAGTTTCAACACAGGAAAATAATTCTAACACATGAATATTATTCAAAATTTCGGCATCATAACGGTAGGGTAGTTAAAACCGGGACCGTCCCTAGTACGGCTCCTCGCTCTACGTTAAAGCCTCGTAGCTTTTGACAATGGGGAATCATGCATCTAGTTCGCACGCAGGCGGCATGTATATTTTTTCATTTCCACAAACTAATCCTATGTGGTTTCAACCAAATATTTCTCAACCACAAATGGGTATTTTTCAACCACAATCAATCAATTTCAACCACAAACAATTTCAATCAACCATTTGCTATCATTCAATTTTCAAACCAATCACAACCAATAAATATCGTCCATGGTTTGTAGACGAGGGGCATGTATATATATATATATATATATATAGCATTTCACTTCTATTTCAACACATATATAATTTTTACAACGCATATATAACTTATACATCAAACGTACAACTTATATAACGCTTATACAAGATGTGTACAATGCTTAAATAACTCATACATCGACTGTATAATTTATACATCGTCGTTTTCCATATCGTTTATAACTTAGAAATCTCACATTGGGTTCCACTCCACCAAAAATAGAAGAAGGCTCAGAAAAATATGCGGTCTCTTCTAGAAGGTAGAAGACGTCCACACGAGTCCACTGTCTCTTGTTTCACTGAGTTTCGTCAAGAAACGAAAAAGATATGATTTTTCAAAGTTTGCAACGGTTTAAAGGTGTTAAAATCAGTTAATTAAATTTTAACCCATACCTCAGCAAATCGTTCGAAACTTGGGTTGTAATTTTCTCCCAATCCGTTGATCGTTGTCTCGATCAGCCAGCGCCACGATGGAGAGAACGGAGGGGAGCACCTGCGCCAGGAGGTGGGGCCAGTTCGGTGGTGGCGGCTGCTCACGGCGGCGCTGGGAAGACCGCAACTTCCCGGAGGTGATTCTCCTCCTACAGGCCAAGGAAAAATCCAATGCTTATATGGATTTGAAGAGAATTCGAAGCTCTAAAAAATCCCTAACTGTGGCGTTGGATTTTATTGAGTGTATAACGAAGAATCGAGGAGAGAAGGTCAGGAGTTTTTCCATCGTCGGGTTTCTGAGAGGAGCTGGGAGAGAGAATAAAGTGTGGCCAATCAGATTTTATTTTATTTATATTTTTTCCAAAAATACCCTCTTTCACACACGAACCTCAATTCAAACCCAACGACTGTCGTCCCTAGCATTTTACCCCCATTCTGAACACAATGGGATATGTTTCGTCGGCCCATTCGACTGTTTCAGTCAGTTTTCATTCAGATTAAAATATAAAACATTCAATATTTTATTTGAACGTACATTTCAATTTGCCAGGGCCACAAACTAATCGGAAAAATTCCAGAAAAATAAATCTAGCTATGTTTTGACGATACGGTCCCAACAAAACTAGTTTCGTCGAATTCTGAGACTGTTTGTAAAATGGCCCTTTTCTGGTCGATCCAATTTAACTGTATTTGACCAAAACACGTTTTCCTTTGCCACGCTCATATACTAGCTTCTAAAATTATGAAATTTGAAACCTAGCAATAACTTCACATTCCGGATCCAACAAAAGTGGTATTGTCGAATTCCGAGGTCGTTTGCAAAATGGCCATTTTCACGAGCAATATAAATTCCATAGCGACCTTTCTGAAAATTCATTTCGCCATAACTTTTGCTTCCCGCTATGAAACTTCGATTTTTCAGATTTGTTACAAAGGTATTCACTAACAGATTTAAATATTTTTGGTTTCACTCAAATCCGTTTTGTTTTGCACCCGGTACAGTCAGTCGAAGTTTGAATTCAAATTTTGAAACTACTGCGCCATTTCAGGCCTTGTTTATAATTAGAATTAATTATATTCCTTTTCAATTGTCGATTCAAACTCAGTTTTCATCTTTATTGTTTAAAATATTTATTTTAAATATTTAAAATCGACTATTTTAGCCAATTTAAATTTTTTAAATTGGTTTAGATTTTCCGGGTCGTTACATAAACTGCTGGATAACACTTAACCAATTCAACATGACAAGTGAATGGATTAAGTTAACTTGAATTAACAGATGACACTTAACCAATCAAACATGACGAGAAAGAGAACTAAGTCGTAAACCTTAGTTAAGAGGACTAAGTTTTAAACCTTAGTTAAGAAAACGAATGATTCAGGAAACTAAGTAGTAAACCTTAGTTAAGAGAACTAAGTAGTAAACCTTAGTCAAGAAAGCCACGTAGAACACGAGAAGGAGCGAACGTCCGTCTGATCAGGAAGAAGGCTCCAACGGTTTGGGTTACGAAGCATGCGGCTTCAATGGGACATGAGGGTACTCTTGGTATCCCTCTATGAGGTTACAAATGATCCTCCTGGGCTCACAGAGGTTAAGGTCTGCGTTAGAAGAACCAAGAGTATGCCTTGGTTGCAATATAAGGCAACCTAAAGACTAGGATGGACCAGTGTGAGACGGCGATATCTAGATTAGCCCTGTGATAGCACGCCGTCGTCAACCTACCATCGTGAGTCAATCGAGCACGTGAAGCGGAAAGGCAGAGAAAACTAACAGACCATATACTTGCTATCTAGTTATGGGTGAGGTTGGCCCATAGGTTTATGGGGCATAGAGGGGCCTGTGTACATTTCTCATTCTTGATTTTCTTGGGCGCCTTTCATTAGTTGAGGGAGGGGTCAAGTGGGACCATAGGCACACATAGATAAAAGCAGACCTTAGCATCTGCATCGGCAGATTACTTAAAGCTCCCGATTGAGTTCCGTGTTTCTTGATTAGGCTGCCATGGGACTCGGGACGCACCTTTAGAGGACATGTGCAACTAGACAGCGAGAACGATTCACGACACATACGTCTAGAAATTCTAGGAAAATATTCCGCTCTGGGTAGTGTATCCTAGACTAGAGGGAATTGTTCGATAGGTAGCGTAAAACGTAGTGGCCCTAGTTAGCATAAACCCTGGTCGAGTCGAGAAAGCATCTGAATATTAAACCCAGGTCGAATCTAGGTAACGCTCGATAACAGAACCTAGTAAGACCTAGATTGGCTGTCCAAAACAATAGGAATCAAAGAAAGGACCGAAGCACAAGTAACTAAAAATCCCGTGGGGCCGCATGACGCCGGAAACACATGAATGTGAGTAGGAACCGATCAATAGAAGAAGGGGATCCCTTTATTATGAATACACAATGCCTGTTAAACGTTTCTTAGTGGGTGAAGAGAAATATAAGTTGGTGCGATAGTCTATTCCGTTAAATCCTGGTTTGTCTCGTCTTAGGATTACCCTATCCTTGTGGTATTATTCTAAGTTTAGTTTATTTATGTCATAGTCTTTTTCTTGTTTACATGTTATTAAATAACTGAGCTTACCAGACTTATGTCTGATCTAGTTTGTTTCCGCCTCTTTTCTTCTGTTTCCCCCCAGGCAGTCAGGGAGGGAATAGCTCAGCTTTGTTTGGACCGCTTCTCTTTCCAAGTCCGAAGATTGGTTGAAGTGTTTCCTTGGACTCTCTTTTCCACTGCTATGGCTGGATCATGCTTATTTGGGAAATATCATAGTCATTTTATGCTTCTTTATTTTGTTAAACAAGACATATATTTTGTTGTACCGAGTATTGATGATTTGATGTTGGAAACAAATCTATGTACAAATTGTTTTATCAACAAAGAATTTATTCTCTGCTGCTTTATTCATATGTCTTGTAACTTAGTTGCATCTTGTACCTAAAAACGCTCCACCAAAGTTAAGGCATTCCCTTTGTGAGTGACCTTAATGGGGGCTGGCGTGTTACACTATCAGCCTAACCCTTCTGCCTATCTTGGGCAGCCTTCATTTCCTGTTGGACAACCTTGTTCTTATCTGAAGTTTTTCTTATTACTTCTAGTCCCAAATTTCCCACTGTTTTCATACCGACGTGATGGTGAGTTGCACGGTCTTCTGTACAAAGTTTCAAATGGAGCCAATTCAATACTTGATTGATAACTGTTATTATATGCGAACTCCAGTAGATGTAAATGGTCATCTTGATCCACCAAAATCCAATATACAAGCTCTCAAGAGAACTTCTAATACTCGATTCACCCTCTCCGTTTGACCATCAGTTTGAGGATGACACGTAAAACTGAGATGTAATTCTGATCCTAAAGCCTCTCTGTAACACCCCGTGTATTCTATAACCGTGAAATTCACAAATTAAAGTATAACTAATTTCAAATCAAAGAATTAAGGGAAACGGGATACGCCATTGCGTTCGTCTCGGAATTTTGCTTGAGATAGAGTCTGAGTTTGCGTAAAACGAATATCGTATGAAGAAGATATGGATGAACGAAGTTGGGCGAAAAACCAGAAAACGGGTCAGAATGCACTGGCGCACTTGGGAAGTGCGCGAGAACAAAAAGGAACTGGCGCACTTGGGAAGTGCGCCGGTACATTTTTGACCTGGCACACCTGCCAAGTGCGCCCAGGTCAAAATGTCCTGTTGGTCAGGTCTGGTCAAGTCTTGGCTGGCCAGGTCTGTGTTTGGTCGATTTTCTGAGCCTTGCCTTGTCACTAGGGCTAGGTGTCAGCTCCTGGTTGGTCTATCCTTCAAACGAACGGCTATTATTGAACCAAGCTTCATCGACGGTCTAAATCAACTCACAAACTCTATAAAAAGGACCTAAGACTAACCCTAATTCACATAAACTAAAATGGAGATGAGACCGTCATGCTGATGAGGAGAGACTGAGGATAGCCGTCAGAAATAGAGAGACAACTAGGAGATAATTCAAAGCTTAAAGCAACATTAATCAAATCAAAGCAACGCCTACAACAAAGGATAGCATCTCCAAATTCAGAATTCAGATTCCTGAATTGAAGATTCGTCATACGTTGTAAGTAGTGTACTATTCCGATGTGAATTAAATAATTGTGTTGATTTGTGTAAAGTAAGAAATGGAATTGTGGCGATAATAATCTATATTTGTATGTTGCTTTGATGCTAAACGATTTGGGAATATTATGGTATATGATTGGATATTTGCAAGTATGTGATTTGCATTGGAAGTTAACAACGAAATGGAATTGTGGTGATAATAATCTATATTTGTATGTTATTTTGATTCTAAATGATTTGGCAATGCTATGGTGTACGATTGGATTCATACAAGTATATGATTTATGTTGACAACCACATATTGTGGAATTTTGATTGGGATTCATGCAAGCATATGATTCATATTGAAAACTACATGTTTATGGTAGTTATTTACAACACCCATTTGATAATTGCAAGTATATGATTCATGTTGAAAGTAACAACTACATGTTGTAATAGTTTATTTGAGATTCATGCAAGTATATGATTTACTGTTATGCCAACATGATGTATAATTTTATGGTCATCTTTAGTGTAATTTGATCCACTTAAGTATTATGATTCATATGAAGGTTATGTTGGAATTGGCATCATAGTTCAAGTATAAAAATCATGCTTTTCTGATAGTGACAAAAGCAAGCATCTTTGTGAACTTGTATTAATTTTATGAATAGAATGATTCACGTTTAAGTATTGTTTATGCCACAATCATATGAATAGAATGATTCATGTTTAAGTATTGCTTATGCCATAATCATATGAATAGATTGATTCATGTTTAAGTATTGTTTATGCTATGATTTTATGGATAAAATGATTCATGTTATGCCATGATTGTATGATGTTACAATTGCAAGTTCACAATTGCCTACTTTATGTTAATTGAATCGTTCGTTGCAAGTTCATGCGTTCACACTCCCCTTTTTCATGATATCTTATAAACACCATGTTATAAGCCTCCCCTTTTCAATTGGCTAAATTGGGTTTAAGTATTAAACACAACACACCTTACATTGGAGCGAACGTGTAAAACGGGCGTAATGACGTTTGGGCTAAAATATAGAACATATGTGTTGGCATGTTCGACGCATGCCAACAATCTTGAAAAACAATAGATGGCATAAATGAAATTTAACCAATAAAGACGAATTTGAATAATGGGCCGCAAATATTTACATATAAAAAGAAAAGAGACAAAATATGTAAATGTAGAAAATACGATGTGTTTAATCCGAGGTTGGATTGAGTTGTGATGTAAACCTGCCCGGAACCGCCCGGCTGTCCAGTAGTCACAACAATACCTATCCAATGTGGGTGGTTAAACACGGAGCCCAATAAGGACCCGAGGTTAGACTGAGTTGTGGCGTAAGACTGCCCGGACCCAACCGGCAACAGGCAGCCACAACAATACCTGTCTAATGTGAGAGGTCAAGGCTTTAATAAGACAATTAAGGCTGAGTCAGGATTGATAGGATTAAGTAAATTATATTAATACTTAATCAAAATAGAACATGCTAAACTAAACAGACTGATTGGGGGTTAGGTTTATAAAACACTTAACCAACTTAGCATGTTGGCTAGAAATAGAAAACATAGTAGCGGGGGACCCTTTTCAGCAGTAACCCTACAAGGCGTATCATGATACCCTGAAACTAGGCAGGGTGGGGCACGATTACTGGGCTGACTGTAAGAGGTCAAATCGACAGCGGTGGTGCAGCAGTGTAGGTTCTAACGGGGTGTGGGCGTGCACACACTCCGGCGTAGAAAAATAAGGCACTGGGCACTAGTAGCATACCTGTGCATTCTAGAGTTGTGTCGGGCCGCCACCATGGGACTTGATACACCCCATGGTGGGACCAGCATAGGTAACTACAACATTGGGGGCCGTAAGACACATGTAACTATGCGAGTAGGAGCCGATCATCATAAAATGGATCACTTCACCCTGATTATGGGGTGCCTGTTGGGAACTAGTTTATATGGGTATAGAGATTAATATGGGGTACGATAGTATATTCGACCCTAGACAACTTAACTAAGCTATGGTGCTTTCTCATTTCTAGTTTATACTTATCATACCCAGTTCTTTATTCATAGACTGAATAGTCCTAGACTTACTCAGGCTTTATGTCTGACTCTACTTTTCTTTCGCGTCTTCTTTTCTTCCGTTCCCCCCCCCCCCCCAGGTCCACATGGAGGGAATACCGCAGCTTGACCAGCCTTCATATCCTGCTTGAAGAGAAAGAATGTATTGCTTGGATCTTTTCGTTTTGGACTATGACTTTGGACAGCAATTTTGGGACTTTTGCAGTTTATTTATGTTTTCTTTATGCTTCTTTAAATAATGTAATCAAGACAGTTATGAAGATGTTATGTTTTTTGGAAGTATTGTAAGACAATTATGATATGGTTGGTGTAACACGTATTTTAATGAAATAAAAGTTGTTTTCCGCTATTCAAAAATATGTGTTATTATATCTGTCTTGTATATCTGTGACTTATACTTAGAAACCTCCATCAAAATTAGGGCATTCCCTTTGAGAGTGACCCTAACGGAGGTGGGGTGTTTCACTCTCCTTAGCACTTCCAAAACTCACTAGTAAATAATGGATCTTGGTCACTCACAATGGCTTTGGGTACTCCATGAAATCTCACCACCCACTTCATATACAGTTTTACTAACTTAGTTGTCGTTCTATTCGACTTGACTGGTATAAACTTTGTACTCATGGTCAATCGGTCCACAATCACCCAAATGCTATCATGGCCCGATCCGGTCCTTGGTAACCCATCAATGAAATCGATTGAGACTTGTTCACATTTCCATTCGGGAATTTCCAATAGCTATAACAAACCACTAGGCTTCTTTTGCTCAGCTTTAACTAGCTGGCAATTTGTACTCCTGGGGATAAACTTACCAACGTCTTTCTTCATCCCTCCCCAGTAGTAGGTCTGCTTCATGTCTCGGTACATTTTGTTACAAAAGGGATATATAGTCAGTCTTGAGTGATGACATTCTCTAAGAACTTCATCTCTCCAACCATTGACATTGGGTACAACCAGTTTATCTTCCTTTCGAAGCCATCCCACTCTATCTGGTCCACACTTGCTCATCTCCTTGCTATCGATATCTATTTCTACCCTGGAGATGATTTCTGATACGTTACGATCGTTCCTCTGACTGGAACCAATCTGCTCAATCAAAGTCGGTCCGATCATCTAACTTGCTAATATTTCTGGATCCAATCCATACTTACGTCTGAGATCATATCCCATGATATACTCCTGCTACTTCCATTCAAGAGACATAGCATCTATACTGTCATGTCTCCTATTCAATACATCAGCTATTGCACCTAGTCTGGTAGCACAGGCATCCGTGTATACCGTCATCTCTTCATTCTTTATTACCAGAATCCTACTAGTGATAGTCTACTGAAGGGAACAAGAATAGGAACAAACATAGCAACCATAGCATCCATCAAACATGTCATGTCTATCACCTGCTAAAGCCATACACACGTTGATACCTGCTTGACTCGTCCAACCAATCCAAGGCTAACGGAAGCCCCTCCTCCAAACATACGTCGATGCCCACTTGACTGGTCCAACCAATCCCAAGGCTAATGGAAGCCTCGCCTCCAAACGGACTATCGTACGTCCGACGTACGTTTATCCTCCAAGGATAACTAGATCACGTCCAACATATCTAACGTAAGGGGTGTCCCCAGATACCCCTGCTTCTATTCTGCCTAAAACACTCGAGTCCCATCCAAGTCTATCCATTATCTTGCTGCCCTCTCGAGTCCAACTCGAGCCAATCCATTTCCTTGCAGCCTTCTCGAGTCCAACTCGAGTCAATCTATTAGCCATAAATTCAACCCAGTCTTGAGTATCCATTACCGACAAACTCTAATCCAACGTGAGTCATCTCCCTGCTCGTTGCATCTCCAAGATCAGCGAACACCTATTTTCTTTTACGAGTTCAAGTCCAACTTGACTCATCCTAACCGTCGTTGCATCTTCCATGATCAATGAACACATGCTACTCCTTCAAAAAGAACATCAACATAGGGTCCTAAACAATCCATTACTTTGCATCTTTCTCGTGTCCCACTCGAGTCATCTCATAACCCTATCGAGTCTAACTCGCATCAGCCCATATCATTGAACAGTCTTCTCATGTCACAGTTGCACATCACTCCTCGAGTAAGCCGAGATATCATTCAATGGAAATCACAACAACTACTTATATCTCACGCAAACCATCCTAGTCGAACTCGATATTCCCTAAGCACAAGCTCCAAAGGCTATCAGACAAGCACTCAAGGAACATCTCCTCCGCATTCAGACAATCTACGTAAGATGATACTAGCAAAACAACTAAGAAATCATAAGCAAGCATACATCCATAACTTGATAAGACAACATTACAACAAATCATACATGCACTAGTCGAACCATCTATCAGGTTCGTCACAACTAAAGGTCTATCGACCATCTCAGGTTACAATCCCAACTTATCAACCAGGTCACTAGATATGAAGGAATGGGATGCCTCGCTATCAACAAAACTAGACCATAAACATTATAAATAGAAAGCAAACCTCGAATAATTACGCACTTTCCTTCTCCGCCGCAGTTGGGGCATTCGACGAAGACGGAACAACATTGATAGCATATGCTTTCACGATCTGCTTCTCTTTAGGGGATTGCGGGCAATTATCCTTGTGATGTCCCACTTGGCCGCAATTGAAGCACTTCCTTTCCCCAGGCTTTTCCTGACAATCTCTAGCATAGTGGCCCATCATGCCACAACTAAAGCACTCATTATCTTTCTTGTCCTTCTTTTTCTGACCACCCTTGGTCTGATCTTGTTTTCTCTTATTCTGAGACTCCTTCTTATCTCCACCGCTTGCTTGCGGCTTTGGTTCCTCTACAGATGCAATAGCAACATCGACATTTGACTTAGGGTATAGACTCTCCGATCTCAAAGCTTTCCCCACAATAGTCTCGAATGTCTCGTCGATGTGGTTTATCAGCCTTTCCCCTAAGTACTCATCTAAGCCGGTTATGAACTTCTCGTTCTTCTTCTCGGAAGTGTCGATAAGAGATAATCCATACTTCGATAAATTATCGAACTCAGCAATATATTCCGAGATTGCCCTACTATTCTGCTTAAGCTCCAAAAATTTCCTAAACAATTCAGATTTGTGAGCAGTTGGAATGAACTATTCGCTGAAACGAGTCATCAACTGATTCCAAGTAACTTGATCTTCAGGAGTAGCTACTTTAATAGCATTCCACCAATTCATAGCTCGTCCTTGAAGCTGACGCGATGCTAACTTTCTCTTCATGGCATCATCGATTCCCAAGTCCTCGAAGATGCGCTTCCAACTATCCAACAAATCTTGAACATCCATAGCCGACTCTATTCAATGGAATAGCTTCCTGCCAAGACTAGTATAATCCTTGTTAAGCTTGGCGAAATCGGCCTTAGGCGCCTGACCTACTACACCACCGTTAGCAGCACTAGGAACTACTTCCCAAGCATCCCTAAGCATCTCTCGCATGAAGGTAGTAAACATCGTCCTCATATCAGGGACAATCCTATTATTAGCCCTTGAACCCATACTCCTCGTATATCGGCTCATCGTTCAATCTGTAAGGAGAAAACGATTAACCATCTCTTCAGTGGTGCTAGTACAGTGCGACTTCATCCTTAAATATGCTAATAGTATATATATCTTTTGAAAACCAAAATATCAGAAATATGCGCTCTTATATACGTACTATCTCTCTCGGGCGTCTTCCCAACGTTAACTATGCAACCTAGAGCTCTGATACCAAATGTGACTGTCCGCCTTGCATCAGCCGACATTTCCAATAAAAGTGCGCTGTGCCAATGACCAACGAGTACGGGACGGTCGCCAAAGAAAGGAAAAGAAGGGAATTTAAACTAACAAGGAACCTGTAGAATGTCTCACATCGCATAGAATAAAATATAATAATAACATACTTGACATAAAATAGGCGAGACAGTGCATAAGCTGAAAACTAAACCAACATAGCAGCGGAAAATCCAAATACAACTTATGTTCCATATCATCATTATTACAACTTTTAAAAACTGTCTATAAAGCAAACTAAGGGGATACACTACTAATGTCCAAAGTAGTGACCACAACGACATAGGGAGAGTATCTATATATATCATATGTGGAAGCCTCCTGCTCGTCTCCGGCACAGCTACTCGTGCATAGTCACCTGACCTGTCTCTAGTCTGCCCATTTAAGAGAACCCAGAGTAATAAGAAGAGACATAAAACTCTGGGTCAAACAAAAGTTTGGTATGAGCGATAAGCAACAAAACAGAATAATAACAGGTATAATCCAATTACACCTGAACCTGGACCTGCAATCAAAGAGTTAGCACAACAAGATGTATAGTACTCTAAGGTAACACTAACATAAATGTAAATAGTGGTAGGCTCACGGTGGTAGTAGACATCAAACATAGTAATCATCCTCACATCTCTCACTCAGTGCGTAAAGCATACAATTTCTACTACATTGATCTCCCAATTCTTTGCTACGATCACTCTGCCCCATGGAGTCAAAAAGGCCCCACTACACTAATCCATAGCCACTAATCCATCTCTTAGTGGTGAGTCAAAGTTATAGGTATCGACAACCCCTTAGCACACATCCCGCAGCAAAGTCCAATCATGAAGTCAACTCCTTGGTTCCCGTCTGGATCCTGAGTTCTGACTTCTAATTTGAACTACCTTTGCATCTCTGGTTTGGTCATTATCCCATTCACACTTCAGTTTCCATTCATGTCCATACTTCAGCTCAGATATGCTCGAATCGTTACTCCTTCATTCAAGGCACTACGATTCGTGACCAGCTTCCTCGGCTCGTGGGTCACCCCTCCTTGCATCGGTTCGTAGCTCGCCCTCCTGTCCTGGACTCGTGATGGCTTCTAGCTCATGATGGATCGTGACCATCGGGTCGTTTCATGGCAATGCTCCCCTGGTGGCTCGTGGTCCAGTCTGTGGCTTCTTGCTTTGGCTTTTCTCAGCTCACGATCCTCAAGACGATCGACTCGTGGATGCTCCGCTCTTATGATCAAACTCGAAGAGGTGAGGAACATCTAGCAACTTGTGGTGTATGGTGCTCTGCAGCTCGTGGTACATGGGCTCGATCTGGTCGGCTCGTGGGGAAGGACTCATGATTGGGTCGGTTCGGGTAGGGGCGATCCGATCCGGTCCGGGTCAAATTCCTGCAACTCTTCCTATGACTGTTCTACGCCATACGACGGCGTTTTCGACTATTCTAACTGTTCTAATCAATCACAAAGCATACCATACAGTCATAGCAACATAGGGAATCAACCATAAACACCAAAACAACAATCTAATGTACTAAAATGGATCAAACATACCCAAAACCCATATTTTTCCCTTAAGCATGTTTAAGCAAATCTAATGATAGGATTAGCAAAGCTTAACCAAATTAACCCAAACTTCTAACAAAGGTCTATAATGTTGTTTAAGAATTTCTAAACATTTTTCCTAAATTTAATTATGTTTAAATTCGCTAATTAACACTAATTACCCTTAATTAACCATAATTAGTGTAAAAACAAGGCTAATCAAACACCTTTGCCACAATTAAAACTTTAAGAACTAAAATGTAATGACCCAGGTTTTTGGTCGATTAATTTTAAATATTTAATATTATTTTAAATATTGAGTTGATAATATAAATAAATTTTTATATTAAGTTATCGATTTAATAATCGATTTCGATATAATATTGAATATATTAAATTATCGTAATATGAATTTAATTGAATTCAAAATTTAAAACTGAATTGAATACTGTTCAGATGATCAGTACAAACTTCTATTTGAATTAGAATAATAATATTAATTTATTATTGAAGAATTAATGGTTTTAAATTTAATTTATATCGATTTAAATTAATAACTTCCACAGACGATAGATTGAGGCTTTGAAACTTGTCCCAGTGTGTCCAGAATATGGGAATAACCCTAAAAATGTCAGTTGTTGGGTTTAGAGAGGAGTTCGGAATCATGGAGTATTTAAATTTAATGATACCTGTTCAAAACAAATTAAAATAAAATAAAATAAAATACAGTTTCATTCCTAAGCTAAGTATTCATGGTCTACATAAAACCACGATACCCCTCTTATCACCTTTCTATAAATTCTCCCCGTTCATTCTCTTCAGTGTGGACAAAAACAAAGCAGCAAGGAGAAATATAATGACCTTGCTATTATTTTCTATACCTCACCCTTCCTTTATAAAAAGCACGCATCTGCTTCATTTTAGCAAAACAGAAATCGAAGACAAAAGCTTCAATTAATCTTAAAATGGCCGCCCCACTTTTTCTTTTCAAAACTAAATCGCAATATACAAATCGAAGACTTCGTTCGATTCCCTGAATTCCTGCATCAAACTGGAGCTTGCGATATCATTTGGAGGGTTCGATGTGTTCAATTCGAGGCTAGGGTTGCGACGTGATTATTACGGGTTCGACCTCGAGAACCATGGAGCAACAGTGGGTCCATTTTGGGAAAATGGTGTAAAGCTCGAAGTGGAAAGTCGTGACAGTTCGGATGTGGTTTGTGTGCGAAGCTTTGGGTGATGCTCAGGAGGTCGTTGCGCACCCCTGGACGAGGTTTGGAAGGACTATGTGATTAAAGTGTTCGACACTTATACTGTACAATAGGGGAGATAGGGTTCGATGCTGCAATGGAGCTTTGGAAGTCGAAATGTGCCAGGAGATCGAGACCGAGCTGGAGCGGTTGCGAGTTAGCAATGGAAAAATTCGCATCTATTGTACTAAGCCTAGGATTCTCAGTCGAGGAAGGGTTTGCCAAGGGATGTGATGGGTGGGTAGTGTCGTGAGGCTTCAAGTCACGATTTGGAGAAGGATATGAGTGCGAATCGAAGTGAGTGATTACTGGATGCCTGTGAAGTCGCGATGTAGGTGGAAGCAGTAGGGAAGTTTAAGGTCTCAATACGCTGTTAGCAATAAGGTATATATTTACTTTTGAAACATAAAATGTATATAGAAATTGGGTTATATGATTAGTAGTTGATTAAATTAATTTTATTAAATTTATAGAATTAGCTAGTGAAGTATTAAATTGTATAACAACCGGTTAATAGGAGATTAAGGAAAAGTGGGACTTTTAATTTTATCATTTAAAATTGTGGATTAAGTGTGTTAATTATGGTAAATAATGTTAATAAGGTCATTTATAGATTTAATTATTTAAATTAATCCATTTAATAATTTGTAAAAATCATAATTTGTTTTATGATATTAGATTCGAGCAAGGCAAAGTACATTGGAACCGGAATGACGAATAATTCGAAATAAACTTGGTTTGAACTAGATTAGAGCTTGTTGGTATTTCTGATTAAATTAAACACTCGTTTAATTTAATCAGAAACCAATGGTCATTTCGACAAATGAAATCAGGTGAGTAAACTCACTATCTGGATTTTATTTAAATAATTTTTTTATATGCTGTTGGTTGATTGTTTGATTGCGTATAAATATTACTGTGGCTATTATAAATATATATTAGTTATTTAGGATTGGTGTTTGTGGCTATTATATATATATATATATATCGGTGGTTGGATGACCTTCTATATATAAACAACATATAAACAACATATAAAAGAGATAAATGATAGAATCCATCTTCAGCTCCAGCTATCCAGAAAGAACCAGCTAAACCTGAATACAAGGCTGCCTGTGCAGAAAATGGGGCACCCGAGTTTGAAAGTGAAACAAACTACGAGTCAGTCATGGGACTGGTATGAGAAATCTACTCAACACATTTCAAATATGGCAAATCACAGGACCACGCCACTTTCGTGGAACGGGTTTACTCCATTGGATTGCCAGTGCTTTAAAAAAACAAATCTTTCTTTTAAACAACGCAATGCTTCTTATAAAAATGAAGCCATTATAAGACTCAGTTCCCATCACATAATGCAACGCAAACCGGAGGATAGAGTTTTTACCTTATAACGGCCAAAATATGCTTGATACGTATAAAACAAAGGCATTTGATATTATTGCTAGTGTTTATATGTTTTAAAAACAATTTCAAATCATAACTATCAATCATAGACGGCATTAATGCCCCATACCACTATGTCGCCATATATAGGTATACAATCAAAACCGCACAGTCACGTATTTGGAAATTGGATTTCCGTCATGAACCAAGGCAAAAGATAGTCCTTACCGAATCCGAGACTGCCTAGCCCGAGCCTCAGGCAAGTAATCCGTCAAGCCTTTGGATCGTCAGGGTCGGTCCACCGATGTGGATTAAAATTCTTGAACACTGCGTTTCCCCGCCCTTTGGGGCGTAAATGAGCCAACGAATGACTCCATCGGACCCGGATCGTCCGATCTAACCGAGGCGCCTCGCAATAGCAACAACCACATAAGTCAAACTCGTCAGGGCGTGTAAAACTACTAACGCCACTTCTAGCTAGGAAGAAACGCAGGCCCTCCCTGATGTCCTCTCCCGTTTCTGGTTCATACCGGGTGTGAGGTTCGCGAATTCACGTTATACACAAAGCTACGCCACACAGGTGGTGCTTTGATCATCAGCACAAGACTTCGCTTTTCAACAGAAGCCCTGATCATTTGCCACTTAGGCATGCCACACTAGCAATTCATGCCATGCGACTGATGTCCATCGTTATACAACCTCTGAGCTCGTGCATTTCAGAGAAGGGCGTTAAGCAAAAGAATAAATTCTCCGCCGCCAAGCAGATGTATATTTAACAGAGATCAATCAACATAGAATAAAATCCAATGTTAGACACACAGTCCATTTACAAGTCCGTTCTGGGTCTGAACGAAACCGGAGGCACTAAATACGTCGCAAACCCATCGATCACCACGTACGTCTGGACGATCACCACTCATTATCAATATTTCGGGATGCCTCCCAATCAGGACCTCGGTTACCACCCAAACGAGGTGAAGATCTCCGGTCTTCGACCACTGTCTTCATCTTCGACTTTCAATCGTCGGTCAATTATTTGAAATGAGAATTAACTCGGCCTTTTCAAATAATTCACGTATATTTAGAATTTCAAATCAATTTATTTCAATGGTCAAATCATTCGACAACACCAATTTTGTTCTTCAATGTAATTTCCACACCAAACACATTCAACCATCAAATACCACTAAGTCGAGCAAATTCAGTTTATTTCCATTCCATATCATTTATGATATTTTATAACGATTTATCGCTATTTTTATTTATTTTAAAATAGCCAATTTATTCAAAACGACGCTTTGGGCCATTACGCGGCCGTGGCGCTGTTTTTATTCAGATTTGATTTACACATCTCTGAAAATCTAACCGTTGGATCTTCACAAAATTACATCATTAGAAAGATATTTTCAAAACGAATCCAACGGTTCCAGTTTTGGGAAAATCCGACGGTCGGATCTCCCGGTATCATCGTTTGAAGTTTCGATTTCAAAATACGAACTGCAGCGTCGTTCTTCGATTAAATATAATTATATTTTTATATATATATAAATATAATCGATTCTGGCGCAGTTTTTCTTGAGATTTGAATTAAACATTCCAGACAATCCAACCGTTGGATTTTTACCAGTTGGTGCCGTTGGAAAGATATTTCCAAAGCGAACCCAACGGTTGCAATTTCAGGAAAATCCGATGGTCGGATCTCCCGTACTAATCATTTGAAATCACGATTTCAAAATACGAACTGCAGCGTCGTTATTCGATATATATCAATTCTATGTAAATATATATATATATATATATATATATATATATATATATCGATTCTTCGATTTCAAAACAATATGAATTTCACACTTTTGATAAAAAATGATATTTTCATCTAACTGCCTTCTATTTCATCACTTCACTATTTTTAACAATTCATTTATATAATAAAAATGTGATTTTTATTGTAAAACAATTCATTTAAAAACACTGTTATTTTATATAGTTCGTATAGATGATAAAAATGGGATTTTTATTATAAAACAATTTATTTCAAAATATGAACACCATTCAACACATGAATTTCAACTCAACAACGTTTCCACACATGGAGGTTTTCTATTCAACGAATAAATATAGTTTCAACAAATGAAAATAATTCAAACACATGAATATTATTTAAAATTTCGGCAGCATAACGGCAGGGTAGTTAAAACCGGGACCGTCCCCAGTACGGCTCCTCGCTCTACCTTAAAACCTCGTGGTTTTTGACAATGGGGAATCATGCATCTAGTTCGCACGTAGGCGGCATGTATATTTTTATTTCATTTCCACAAACTAATCCTATGTGGTTTCAACCAAATATTTCTCAACCACAAACGGGTATTTTTCAACCACAATCAATCAACATCAACCACAAACAATCCCAATCAACCATTCGCTATCAATCAATTTTCACACCCATCACAACCAATAAATATCGTCCATGGTTTGTGGACGAGGGGCGTATATATATATATACATATATATACATATATATATATATATACATATATATATATATACATATATATATATATATACATATATATATATACATATATATATATATACATATATATATAGCAATTCACTTCTATTTCAACACATATATAATTTTTACAACGCATATATAACTTATACATCGAACGTACAACTTATACAACGCTTATACATGAGGTGTACAACGCTTATATAACTCATACATCGACTATATAATTTATACATCGTCGTTTTTCCATATCGTTTATAAATTAGAAATCTCACATTGGGTTCCACTCCAACAAAAATAGCAGAAGGCTCAGAAAAATATGCGGTCTCTTCTAAAATGTAGAAGACGTCCACACGAGTCCACTGTCTCTTGTTTCATTGAATTTCGACAAGAAACGAAAAAGATATGATTTTTCAAAGTTTGCAACGGTTTAAAGGTGTTAAAATAGTTGAAAATAAAACAAGCCGATACCTCTCTGAATTCTTCAAAACTTGGTTTTGTATTTTCTTCAAGTCCGTTGATTGTTTCTTCGATCGGCCAGCGCCACCTGGAAGAGGAAGGAGAGGCACACAGAACCGTGGGTCCCACGTCGAACTCGGTGGTCGGAGCTGGGTTTGGCGGCGGCACAAAGTCGCCGACTTCGGGGCTACAAATCTCGAAGGATACTCAATGAAAAAATCTAAACTTGCTATGGATTTGAAGATCTTGACTAGCTCTACAAAATCCTCAACAGGATGGAGGTCTAATTTTGAGCGGATTGAGAGCAATCGAGGAGAGAAGATTTGAAGAGGTTCCGCCTGCTATCAGCGACGGGGAGAGAGAAGAAAATTTTCGACCAATGAGAGATTTTCTTTATATTTATAATTTTTTAAATTTTGAAAATACCCCCCTTCCCACACGAACGCCAATTCAAACCCAATGACTGTCGTCCTTAGCGTTTTACCCCCATTCCGAACACAATGGGATATGTTTCGTAGGCCCATTCGACTGTTTCAGTCAGTTTTTCTTCAAATTAAAATATATAACATTCAATATTCAATTTGAACGTACATTTCAATTTTCCAGGGCCACAATCTGATTCGAAAAATTCCAAAAAAATAAATCTAGCTATGTTTTGACGATACGGTCCCAACAAAACTAGTTTCGTCGAATTCTGAGACCGTTTGCAAAAAGGCCCATTTCTGGTTGGTCCAATTTAACTATAATTGATCAAAACACGTTTTCCTTTGCCAAGCTCACATATTAGCTTCAAAAATTATGAAATTTGAAACCAAGCAATAACTTCATACCCCGGATCCAACAAAATTGGTTTCGTCGAATTCCGAGGTCGTTTGCAAAATGGCCAATTTCACGGGCTATATAAATTCCATAGCGACCTTTCTGAAAATTCATTTGGCCATAACTTTTGCTTTCTGTTATGAAAATTCGATTTTTCAGATTCATTAGAAAGGTATTCACTAACAGATTTAAATATTTTTGGATTCACTCAAATCATTTTGTTTTGCACCCGGTACAGTCCGACAAAGTTTGAATCCAATTTTTGAAACTGAAGCGCCCTTTCAGGCCTTGTTTATAATTATAATTAATTATATTCGTTTTCAATTGTCGATTCAACTCACTTTTCATCTCTATTATTTATAATATTTATTTTAAATATTTAAAATCCATTACTTTAGCCAATTTAAAAATTTTAAATTGGTTCAGATTTTCTGGGTCGTTACAATCTCCCCCACTTAAAACTTTTCATCCCCGAAAAGGAACAAAGTCGAAAGCGGTTTGATTCGTCAACTCTACGTTCGATCTAGCTTCCATTCTCCAACTTTTCAGTTTCTGAGAATTTTCAAATTGTTCAAAAATTTGGCTGACACCCGGAATTTTCGAAAAATTTCGCCATAACCTCCTTTGTATGGGGAGAGGTTTGGAAATTTATTGGGTCGTATTAGGTACCCAATAAATCATAATAAGCATACACATATTTATAGTGATATATTCTGGCGTTTACAGGGGAGCGTGTATTGATAATAACTCCAAAGAATAAATTCTCGTCACCCTGTCAAAGCCTGAGGGAGTGTGTATTTTAAATGCTCCAGAGGATAAATCCTAGTCACCTCGTCCCGTGTGGGAAATAAATAGTCCATGTGCCGTATCTAATAACTAGAGAGACGTGATTATTGTCAACTCCAGACCCGTGTGGGTTTTTTATTAATCTGGCAATTTAATCTTTACAATTTAAATAGTCCATATCAGTCATCAGTTCAACCTGTAAAATATAGTCATCGCCATACAAGCCTCTCGCTCGTATGGTAAATCTTCCACCTCGTCACACAAGCTGCAAATGCTTATGTGGTATATGATGAAGTATGCCTATCTTCAGAAGTATGCATTGTAATGTAGTTCAAAATTAATTGTTACTATCGTATGGCGACGTTTATTATTTCACACAGAAAAACCAGCACTCCGCATCCAATGGCATTCACAGGAGTTGATATAATAATATTTTGCATCCAACTCATTAAGGTTTACCTATTTGTCGGGCCCGCAAATAAAATCTTTACTCAACAGCTAATCCATTTACCAGTTCAAATATATGAAATGCCCAAGTATATATATTTCTATCTAATTTCTAATCAGTTCCATGTGTGATTTAATCGAATAAATTCTACCATTATTCTATTGTTAATTTAATTAACTATCGTTTCAATAATTTAATTAATCAAATCTACTATCACACAACGCAAACAACAAGCATTTTGTTTTTAACTTTTCAAAAATATACTAATCAATTTTATACTCTTTTACTTTTCAAATATATATCTTTTATATATTCAAAAATCATATTTCTAAAACCAGCCTATATATATATAATAACAAATATGTTATTTATAAACATATAACCCTCTACTCGTTCTGAGGCACTTCTGACCCTTTCTCTAACGAGCTATTCTGATTATGCTATACTCATACTAGGATATTGCTGATCCTATCTGTATTGAGTTACTCGTCCAAGAACACTACTGGTTCTATCTCTGACGAGTTCGTTAATATGTTATATTCCAGCACTAAGCTTAACTAAAGCTCTGATACCACGATGAGACGACCCCAAACCCCGTACTGACGGAGACAAGGGTTATCTTTGGAATATAACACAGAAACAGATAATAGCAGAACAAAATTAAATAAATACACCAGATAATGAACAACAGAATATACTGGATCAACGTAATCATCAGAGTTACACAGTATACAGGATCTTACTTAGTACAAATACAGTTCAGCTATACATAAATGTCTACAGCGGAAACAAACAAAATATGTACAATAGGAGCTGAACAACATAAAAAGAGATAAATGATAGAATCCATCTTCAGCTCCAGCTATCCAGAAAGAACCAGCTAAACCTGAATACAAGGCTGCCCGTGCAGAAAAAGGGGCACCCAAGTTTGAAAGTGAAACAAACCACGAGTCAGTCATGGGACTGGTATGAGAAATCTACTCAACACATTTCAAATATGGCAAATCACAGGACCACGCCACTTTCGTGGAACGGGTTTACTCCATTTTATTGCCAGTGCTTTAAAAAAACAAATCTTTCTTTTAAACAACGCAATGCTTCTTATAAAAATGAAGCCATTATAAGACTCAGTTCCCATCACACAATGCAACGCAAACCGGAGGATAGAGTTTTTACCTTATAACGGCCAAAATATGCTTGATACGTATAAAACAAAGGCATTTGATATTATTGCTAGTGTTTATATGTTTTAAAAACAATTTCAAATCATAACTATCAATCATAGACGACATTAATGCCCCATACCACTATGTCGCCATATATAGGTATACAATCAAAACCGCATAGTCACGTATTTGGAAATTGGATTTCCGTCATGAACCAAGGAAAAAGATAGTCCTTACCGAATTCAAGACTGCCTAGCCCGAGCCTCAGGCAAGTACTCAGTCAAGCCTTTGGATCGTCAGGGTCGGTCCACCGATGTGGATTTAAATTCCTGAACACTGCGTTTCCCCGCCCTTTGGGGCGTAAATGAGCCAACGAATGACTCCATCGGACCCAGATCGTCTGATCTAACCGAGGCGCCTCGCAATAGCAACAACCACATAAGTCAAACTCGTCAGGGCGTGTAAAACCACTGACGCCACTTCTAGCTAGGAAGAAACGCAGGCCCTCCCTGATGTCCTCTACCGTTTTTGGTTCATACCGGGTGTGTTGTTCGCGAATTCACGTTATACACACAGCTACACCACACAGGCGGTGCTTTGATCATCACCACAAGACTTTGCTTTTCAACAGAAGCCCTGACCATTTGCCACTTAGGTATGCCACACTAGCAATTCATGCCATGCGACTGATGTCCATCGATATACAACCTCTGACCTCGTGCATTTCAGAGAAGGGCGTTAAGCAAAAGAATAAATTCTCCGCTGCCAAACAGATGTATATTTAACAGAGATCAATCAACATAGAATAAAATCCAATGTCAGACACACAGTCCATTTACAAGTCCGTTCTGGGTCTGAACGAAACCGGAGGCACTAAATACCTCGCAAACCCATCGATCACCACGTACGTCTGGACGATCACCACTCATTATCCATATTTCGGGATGCCTCCCAATCAGGACCTCGGTTACCACCCAAACGAGGTGAAGATCTCCGGTCTTCGACCACCGTCTTCATCTTCGACTTTCAATCGTCGGTCAATTATTTGAAATGAGAATTAACTCGGCCTTTTCAAATAATTCACGTATATTTAGAATTTCAAATCAATTTATTTCAATGGTCAAATCATTCGACAACACCAATTTTGTTCTTCAATGTAATTTCCACACCAAACACATCCAACCATCAAATTCCACATAAATCGAGCAAATTCAGTTTATTTCCATTCCATATCGTTTATGATATTTTATAACGATTTATCGCTATTTTTATTTATTTTAAAATATCCAATTTATTCAAAACGACGCTTCGGGCCATAACGCGGCCGTGGCGCTGTTTTTCTTCAGATTTGATTTACACATCTCGGAAAATATAACCATTGGATCTTCACAAAATTTACATCATTAGAAAGATCTTTTCAAAACGAATCCAATGGTTCCAGTTTCGGGAAAATCCGACGGTCGGATCTCCCGGTATCATCGTTTGAAGTTCGATTTCAAAATACGAACTGCAGCGTCGTTCTTCGATTAAATATAATTACATTTATATATATATATATATAATCGATTCTGGCGCTGTTTTTCTTCAGATTTGAATTAAACATTCCAGACAATCCAACCGTTGGATTTTTACCAATTGGTGCCGTTGGAAAGATATTTCCAAAACGAACCCAATGGTTGCAATTTCAGGAAAATCCGATGGTCGGATCTCCCGTACTAATCATTTGAAATCACGATTTCAAAATACGAACTGCAACGTTGTTATTCGATATATTTCAATTCTATTTAAATATATATATATCGATTCTTCGATTTCAAAACCGTATGAATTTCACACTTTTGATATAAATGATATTTTCATCTAACTGCTTTCTATTTCAACACTTCACTATTTTTAACAATTCATTTATATAATAAACATGTGATTTTTATTGTAAAACAATTCATTTCAAAACACTGTTATTTTATATAGTTCGTATAGATGATAAAAATCCGATTTTTATTATAAAACAATTTATTTCAAAATATGAACACCATTCAACACATGAATTTCAACTCAACAACGTTTCCACACATGGAGGTTTTCTATTCAACGAATAAATATAGTTTCAACAAATGAAAATAATTCAAACACATGAATATTATTTAAAATTTCGGCAGCATAACGGCAAGGTAGTTAAAACCGGGACCGTCCCTAGTACGGCTCCTCGCTCTACCTTAAAATCTCGCGGTTTTTGACAATGGGGAATCATGCATCTAGTTCGCACGCAGGCGGCATGTATATTTTTATTTCATTTCCACAAACTAATCCTATGTGGTTTCAAACAAATATTTCTCAACCACAAACGGGTATTTTTCAACCACAATCAATCAATATCAACCACAAACAATCCCAATCAACCATTCGCTATCAATCAATTTTCACACCCATCACAACCAATAAATATCGTCCATGGTTTGTGGACGAGGGGCGTATATATATATATATATATATATATATAGCAATTCACTTCTATTTCAACACATATATAATTTTTACAACGCATATATAACTTATACATCGAACGTACAATTTATACAACGCTTATACATGAGGTGTACAACGCTTATATAACTCATACACCGACTATATAATTTATACATCGTCATTTTTCCATATCGTTTATAAATCAGAAATCTCACACTCCACCAAAAATAGCAGAAGGCTCAGAAAAATATGCGGTCTCTTCTAAAATGTAGAAGACATCCACACAAGTCCACTGTCTCTTGTCTCACTGAATTTCGACAAGAAACGAAAAAGATATAATTTTTCCAAGTTTGCAACGGTTTAAAGGTGTTAAAACAGTTGAAAATAAAACAAGCCGATACCTCTCTGAATTCTTCAAAACTAGGTTTTGAATTTTCTTCAAATCGGTTGATTGTTGCTTCGATCGGCCCGCGCCACCTAGAAGAGGAAGGAGAGCCGTGCAGAACCGTGGGTCCCACGTCAAACTCAGTGGTCGGAGCTGGGTTTGGCGGCGGCACAAAGTCGTCGACTTCGGGGCTCCAAATCTCGAAGGATACTCAACGAAAAAATCCGAACTTGCTATGGATTTGAAGATCTTGACTAGCTCTACAAAATCCTCAACAGGATGGAGGTCTAATTTTGAGCGGACTGAGAGCAATCGAGGAGAGAAGATTTGAGGAGGTTCCTCCTGCTATCGGCGACGGGGAGAGAGAAAAGAAAATTTTTGACCAATGAGATATTTTCTTTATATTTATAATTTTTTAAATTTCGAAAATACCCACCTTCCCACACGAACGCCAATTCAAACCTAATGACTATCGTCCTTAGCGTTTTACCCCCATTCCGAACACAATGGGATATGTTTCGTAGGCCCATTCGACTGTTTCAGTCAGTTTTTCTTCAAATTAAAATATATAACATTCAATATTCAATTTGACTGTACATTTCAATTTGCTAGGGCCACAAAATGATTCGAAAAATTCCAAAAAAAATAATTCTAGCTATGTTTTGACGATACGGTCCCAACAAAACTAGTTTCGTCGAATTCTGAGACCGTTTGCAAAAAGGCCCATTTCTGGTCGATCCAATTTAACTCTAATTGATCAAAACACGTTTTCCTTTGCCACGCTTACATATTAGCTTCAAAATTATGAAATTTGAAACCTAGCAATAACTTCACACCCCGGATCCAACAAAAGTGGTTTCGTCGAATTCCGAGGTCGTTTGCAAAATGGCCAATTTCACGGGCTATATAAATTCCATAGCGACCTTTCTGAATATTCATTTGGCCATAACTTTTGCTTTCCGTTACGAAAATTCGATTTTTCAGATTCGTTAGAAAGGTATTTACTAAAAGATTTAAATATTTTTGGTTTCACTCAAATCCGTTTTGTTTTGCACCCGGTACAGTCCGACAAAGTTTGAATCCAATTTTTGAAACTACAACGCCCTTTCAGGCCTTGTTTATAATTATAATTAATTGTATTCGTTTTGAATTGTCGATTCAACTCACTTTTCATCTCTATTATTTAAAATATTTATTTTAAATATTTAAAATCCATTACATTAGCCAATTTAAAAAATTTAAATTGGTTCAGATTTTCTGGGTCGTTACATGGACATCGTATGCTTTCAGCATTGAGAGAGAGATGTGAGGATGGTTGCTATGCTTGACTTGTTTGCCATCATGATGACGTGCACGCCCCACTCCCGTTATCTTTACACCAATTGTTTTGTGGCACCTTAGAGTATTGTACGGTATGTAGTGCTAACTCTTTGGTTGCAGGTCCAGGTGTGGTTAGTATACCTGTTATTGTTCTGTTTAGCTGCTTATCGCTCATACCAGACTTTTTGTCTGACCTAGAGTTTTATGCCTCTTCTTATTACTCTGGGTGCTCTCACGAGCAGACTAGAGGCAGGTTAGCTGGGTATGCACGGGTAGCTGATTTGGAGACGAGCAGGAGGCTTCCACGTATGATATATATAGTATTCTCCCTGTGTTGTTGAAGATCACTGCTTGGGCATTAGTAGTGCATCTTCTACTTTAGCTTTCTTTTGTTTTTAGAGACGGTAAATTTGGAAAGTTGTAATAAGCTGTATTTTGATTTCCGCTACTATGTTGGTTTAGTTTTCAGCTTATGCACTGTCTCGCCTGTTTTATGTCAAGATTATGTTATTATTATATTTTGCTCCATGCATTGTGAGACATTCTATAGGTTCCTTGTTAGTTCATTCTCTTCTTTCCTTTCTTTGGCGACCGTTCCGTGCTAGTCGGGCATGTGTACAGCGCACCTTCGGAAGAAATGCAGGCTACAGCGGGGCGGGCCGTCACATTTGGTATCAGAGCTCTAGGTTGCGTAGTTAACCTAGGGAAGTCATCAGGGAGAGATAGTATACGTATATAAGAGCGCGTATTTGTGATTATTTTGAATTTTTTTTAAAAATAAAGCTATATATATACTATTAGTATAGCTAAGGATGAAGTTGCACTGCACTAGCACCACTATGGAGATGGTTAATCGTTTTCTCTTTACAGATTGAACGATGAGCCGATACGCAAGAGGTGCCGGTAGGGGAGCCAATAATGGGAATACTGCTGACATGAGGACGATGTTTACTGACCTCATGAGAGAGATGCTTAGGGATGTGCAGAGGGAAGCTCCCAATGGTGGTAATGGTGGTGGTCCAATAGTGCAGGCGCCTAGGGCCGATTTCGCCAAGCTGAATAAGGATTATACTAGTCTTGGTGGGAAGCTGTTCCATGGAACGGAGTCGGCTACGGATGTTCAGGATTGGTTGGATAGTTGCAAACGTATCTTCGAGGATTTGGGTATCGAGGATGCAATGAAGAGAAGGATAGCATCCCGTCAGCTACAAGGACGGGCAATGAATTGGTGGAATGCTATAAAGGCAGCTACTCCTGAGGATCAGATTACTTGGGAGCGGTTTAAGGTTCGCTTTAGTGAGAAGTTCATTCTAGCTGCTCAGAAGTCAGTGTTGTTTAAGAGATTCTTGGAACTCAAGCAGAATGGAAGAGCTGTCTCAGAGTATATTGCCGAATTCGACACTTTGTCGAAATATGGGTTATCTCTTATTGATACTGCCGAGAAGAAGAACGAGAAGTTCATAACTGGTTTGGATGGATACTTGGGGGAAAGGCTTATTAACCATATCGATGAGACATTTGAATCGATTGTGGGGAAAGCACTGAGGTCAGAGAGTCTTTACCCAAAGCCGAAGACTGAGGCTGCATCTGTAGAAGAACCGAAATCGCAAGCAAGCGGTGGAGGCAAGAATGGTTCTCAGAATAAGAGAAAGCAGAATCAGACCAAGGATGGCCAGAAGAAAAGGAATAAGCAAGATGTTGAGTGCTTCAGATGTGGTAAGAAGGGCCATTATGCTAGTAATTGTCAGGCCAAGCCAGCGGATAGGAAGTGCTTCAACTGTGGTCAAGTGGGTCATCACAAGGACAAGTGTCCGCAACCCCCTAAAGAAAAGCAGATGGTGAAAGCATATGCCCTTAATGCTATTCCTTCTTCATCAAATGCCCCAACTACGGCGGAGAAGGAAAGAATGTCGTCATCCAAGGTATGCTTTCTGTTTATGATGTTCCTGTTAGAGTTTTGTTTGATACCGGAGTTTCCAGTTCTTTCATATCTAGTGACCTGGTAGATAGGTTGGGATTGGAGCTCGATATTGTCGATAGACCTTTAGTAGTGACGAACCTAATTGGTGGTTCGACTAACCTTAGCATGATTTGTCGTAATGTGGTCTTATCGAGTCATGGGTTCATGTTTGTTTGTGATTGCTTTGTTTTGGGCTTTACTGGGTTTGGCATTATTTTGTGAGTCGATTGGCTCCAAAGATACGGGGTGGTGGTAGACTGTGAGGGCTTTTTGGTGACAGCTAGAGCGGATAATGGGCAGAGTGTAGTGTTTGGTGGTCTACCCGGTGATGGGGTAATGGCTAGTTTTCTAAATTCCCTCGACATCCAGCATAGTGAGTTGTCAGGTTTGCCCGTGGTTGGCAAGTATCCGGACGTTTTCAAAGAATTGACTGGGCTTCCACCGCACCGAGAGATTGAGTTTCGTATTGATTTAGTGAAAGATGCCAGACCTATAGTGATGCCACTTCGTCGTATGGCACCAAGGGAGCAGCGAGAGCTCGAGGTGCAAGTCAGCGATCTTTTAAAGAAGGGATTAATCAGAAGGAGTGTTTCTGAATGGGGAGCGCCAGTTGTGTTTGCTACCAAAGCGGATGGTTCCCTTGGTTTGTGTGTAGACTACCGCGAGTTGAATAAAGTGACGAGGAAGAATAAGTATCCTCTATCGCGGATAGATGATTTGTTGATCAGTTGAGTGGCGCGAGAGTATTCTCTCAGTTGGATCTCGCGACAGGTTATCATCAGCTTAGAGTGGAAGCTGAGAGTATAGCTAAAACGGCATTTCGGACGTCGTATGGATTTTATGAGTGGTTGGTCATGCCATTCGGGCTGACCAATGCCCCGACATATTCTGTGGATCTTATGAATACGGTAATCAGAGATTAGTTGAATAAGTTTGTCCTTGTGTTCGTGGATGATATTTTGGTCTATTCGAGGACAGAGGAAGAACACAAGAAACATTTAAGAATAGTGATGGAGGTGTTGAGAAAACACCAATTAAAAGCAAAGTTTGCTAAGTGTCACTTCTACAGAAGGGAAGTGAGATTCTTGGGCCATGTTGTTACAGAGAATGGTATTGTCGTGGATCCTGCGAAGGTGGCTACGGTACAAGATTCGTCTACGCCCAAGAATGCAACGGACATAAGAATTTTCTTTGGGTTAGCTAGATATTATAGTAAGTTTATCCAAGACTTCCGTTGACTCAGTTGACCAAGAAGAATCAAACTTTTGTCTGGGACGAAAGGTGCGAGAATGCATTCAAGAGCCTAAAAGAAAACTTGACATGTGCATCAGTGTTAGTCATTCCTAAGGAGAATGAAGAGATGACAGTATATACGGATGCATGTGGAACAGGGATATGTGCTGTATTGATGCAAGGAGGTAGGGTTGTAGCTTATGCAAGCCGGCAACTGAAACAGCATGAGAAAAGATACCCTACCCATGATTTGGAATTGGCTGCAATCGTGTTTGCACTGAAGATGTGGAGACATTATCTTTTGGGAGAAAGATTCAAGTTGTTTACCGATCATAAATTGTTAAAGTATCTCTTCTCTCAAAAGGATCTAAATCTCCGACAGCAAAGATGGTTATAATTCTTAGCTTCTTATGATTTCGACATCGCATATACACCAGGAAAGGGAAATGCGGTGGCTGATGCGTTGAGTAGAAGACATGCCAGTTCAGGGGCTATGTTTCTAAAATGGAAGCAACTGGAGTACATCACTGGGTATGATTTCAGACCAAAGTGCGAATTGGATCCAGAAATGTTAGCAAGTTTGATGATCAGACCCACTTTGATTGAGCGGATTGGTTCCAGTCAGAGGAACGATCCTAACCTATTGGAAATCATCTCAAAGATAGAGATGGGAATCGACGGAGTGATGAACAAGTATGGGCTTGATCGAGATGGATGGCTTAGAAATAATGGAAGGCTAGTTGTACCCAATGTCAATGGATTGAGAGATTAAGTGCTTAGAGAATGTCATCACTCGAAACTGACTATACACCCCGGTGGTAACAAGATGTACCGAGACATGAAGCGGACCTATTACTGGGAAGCGATGAAGAGAGACGTTGGGAAATTTATATTTTAATGCATGAATTTCCAGCTAGTTAAAGCCGAGCAAAAGAAGCCTAGTTGTAAAAAGCCAACCAAAAGAAGCCTAGTTGTTTGTTACAACCGTTAGAAATTCCAGAATGGAAATGGGAACAAGTGTCGATGGATTTCATTGATGGGTTACCAAGGACTAGGTCGGGCCATGATAGCATTTGGGTGATTGTGGACTGATTGACCAAGAGTGCGAGATTTATACCCGTCAAGTCAAACAGGACGACAGCTAAACTAGTGGAACTGTATGTAAAGTGGGTAGTGAAATTTCATGGAATACCCAAAGGCATTGTGACTGACCGAGATCCGTTGTCCACTAGTGGATTTTGGAAAAGCTTACAAGAGGCGTTAGGATCAGAATTACATCTTAGTACCGCGTATCATCCTCAAACCGATGGTCAAACAGAGATGGTGAATCGTATATTGGAAGACCACTTGAGAGCTTGTGTATTGGATTTTGGTGGGTCATGGGATGACCATTTGCTTCTAGTAGAGTTTGCATATAATAATAGCGACCAATCCAGTATCGGCATGGCTCCATTTGAAGCTTTGTACGGAAGACCGTGCAACTCACCGTCATGTTGGTTAGAATCTGGCGAGAAGTTTGTACTTGGACCCAATGTGATAAGAGAAACATCAGCCAAGATTAAGATTATCCAACAACGAATGAAGGCTGCCCAAGATAGGCAGAAGAGTTATGCTGATAGGCGGAGAAGAGAATTAAAGTTCTCCATTGGCGACTTGGAGTTTGTCAAGATTTCTCCATTAAAGAGCGTGATACGATTTGGCAGGAGATGCAAGTTAACACCAAGATTTGTTGGCCCATTCCCAGTTCTTGAGCAAATTGGGAATTTGGCATACAAAGTTGAATTACCAGAGAAGATGGCAGGAGTTCACAACGTATTTCATGTTTCCCAATTAAGGAAGTTCGTACACGACCCATATGTGACTATTTCACCTGATCTGTTGGATGATATCGAAGTTGAACCCGAGGTGGTTGGGAACCGCAACCCTATGCGTATTGTTGGGAATGATACGAAGCAACTTCGAAGGAAAGCGGTGAAGTTAGTCAAAGTTCAGTGGGGCGAGAATGAGAATGACTGTACTTGGGAGACAGAGGAGAGCATTAGGAAGACGTATCCAGAACTCTTCGCCTGGTAAGATTTTAACTTTGATTTAGTCTTTCCTCATGCTAGGATAGGCTTGTTTTGTTTGTTTTGCATGATTGATTGTTGTATATGGTTGGTAGGCATGCAGGATCCTTTGTATGTTTTGGGTTAAGGAATTTCGGGGATGAAATTTCTTAAGGGCGGGAGAGTTTAACGACCCGCATTTTACGCATCATAGGATCGTAGAATATTTATTTCTTTCACATAATAAGTCATATGGTCATGTAACTTTGGGAGACGATTATTGGGGTCATTTCCCATGTTCATGATTTTTGCCGAATTTTTTATGACCGTTTTGCCCCTAGCCGATACTGTTTTGGCCATAACTTTTGATTGGAAATGAGTTTTGACCTAAAACCACTTCTATTGGATTCGGATGATGGTTTACCTTTCTGTAGAGTGGTCACACGTGAAAAACGGACTTACTGTTTGGGAGATATGGCTGAAATAAGGTTTAGAAGGTGAAAAACAACTTAACAGGGCCTAATTAGGGTAATTAGCAAGAGGGCCCATAACCCATTTCAAGATTAGGGTTATGGGGAGGCTGAGAACAGTAGGAAAACGAATTTTATCTCATTTTTCAGCCATCAAAAACATTCCTCTAACTCTAGCCATGGCCTCCACCTTCTAATTTCATTCCAAATCACTCCAAATCGCTTTCTAATTGAAGATTAAGCCAATCTACGCCAAATCAAGGAAAAGCAACATCAAATTTGGAACATAGCTGCTGGAACACACAGAGTTTCAATACATAACAGAGGATATTTTAGATCTAAAGTTTATTTGAGCATAAGATGAGTGATTTGCATTGTTTTTCACTAATTACGGCTGATTAGGGTAATTAGCGAAGATTAGCGAAATTATAACTCAGAAAAATCTAGAAAAATTTGTAAAATTCCAGAATATTATTTTATGCCTCTGATATGAATTTGGGTTAATTTGGACTAATTTTGCTAATCCCGGAATTTAGGGGATTAAGGGGTGATTAGTGATAATTAACGAAATTATGCGTCATAAAAATCTGGAAAAATATTCAAAAATTCTTAAATATTGTTTTAAACCTCTGTTATAAATTCGGTTTAATTTGATTAAGTTTTGCTAATCATATCATTAGTTTTGCCTAAACATGCTTAAGGGAAAATATGGGGTTTTGGGTATGTTTGATCCATTTTACATGATATGATTATCGTTTTGGTGTTTGTGAATGATTATACGTGTTGCTATGACTGTATGGTATGCTTTGTGATGGTCTAGAAGTGATAGATCGGCCGAAAACGCCGTCGAATGGCGTAAAACTGTAGCTGGAAAATTGTAGGAAATGTGCAGGGTTCCAAACCGGATCGGATCGAATTATGGGCTCGGATTAGATTAGTGGATCGGGCAAGGAGAATACGAACCGGATCGGAACTTGGCACTAGCTGAGCCTTGGCGAGAAGGAAGGCCATTTGCTAAGAGTTGGAGTTGGGCAGGGGATCGGATCAGAGAGACCAAAGGGGGATCGGATCGGAGAAGACCAAAGGGGATCGAAGCGGAGGAGAATGAGGAAGTGGATCGTACCATGACCAGGAACCCGAACCGAACCGATGGAGCAAGGGTACACCGAACCGAACCAAGCTAGGAGGGGAGCACTGAACCGAACCGATGGAGCAAGAACCAAACCGATGTGGCATGAAGCACCCCATACACCGAACAGAACCGAATGACCAAATGTTTCTACTATCATGCGACGACTCTTTTGAAGACTAACTCCAATTCGACGAAAACCCGAGATGCAAAGGAAGTCCAAATGTGGAGTTTTGACTCAGGATCCAGTTGGGAACCAATGAGTGAGCTTCATGATTGGGCTTTGCTACGGGACATGTGCTAAGGGGTTGTCGATGTCTGTAACTTTGAATCACTATGTGTAGGGAGTACGTGAACAAATTCAGGGCCACAATGGCCTAGGTATGACTAAAGAGCTAATAGACCAATGAAGTGGGGTCATTTGTAAAGATTTGGTCATGACTCCATGTGGCAAGCTTGGTAGTACCAGTAGTTGTACAAGTCGAACTCCGTCACTACTTCGATGGGTCTAGTGATTGACAGTGGTGGACATCGTATGCTTTACGCACTGAGTGAGAGATGTGAGGATGGTTCTATGCTTGACTTGTTTGCCATCATGATGACATGCACGCCCCACCCCCGTTATCTTTACAACAATTTTTTTGTGGCACCTTACAGTATTGTACGGTATGTGGTGCTAACTCTTTGGTTGCAGGTCCAGGTTCAGGTGTGGTTTAGTATACCTGTTATTGTTCTGTTTAGCTGCTTATCGCTCATACCAAACTTTTTGTCTGACCCAGAGTTTTATGTCTCTTCTTAATACTCTAGGTGCTCTCACGAGTAGACTAGAGGCAGGTTAGCTGGGTATGCACGGGTAGCTGATCCGGAGACGAGCAGGAGGCTTCCACGTATGATATATATAGTATTCTCCCTGTGTTGTTGAAGATCACTGCTTGGGCATTAGTAGTGCATCTTCTACTTTAGCTTTCTTTTGTTTAAGAGACGGTAAATTTAGAAAGTTGTAATAAGCTGTATTTGGATTTCCGCCGCTATGTTGGTTTAGTTTTCATCTTATGCACTGGCTCGCTTGTTTTATGTCAAGATTACGTTATTATTATATTTTGTTCCATGCGCTGTGAGACATTCTACAGGTTCCTTGTTAGTTCATTCTCTTCTTTCCTTTCTTTGGTGACCATTCCGTGCTTGTCGGGCATGTGTACAACGCACCTTCGGAGGAAACGCAGGCTAGTGCGGGGGTGGGCCGTCACACAATTCCTATGTTATAGTTGTTTTATTTTTGTACTATTTTCTTTTTTTTTTTGTTCCGGTATGGTTTGATCGGCCATATGTATGAAGATATACATATATATTTCGATGTATATAGAACTGTTTCTGTCCATTTGGTTCAGGCATCTGTACAACCAAATATATAAGTTTCTATGTGTTGATCATTTCTAATTTTTTTTTCTCTTTTTTTTCCACAGATCAATAGAGACGGGGACAAATCGGCTTCACTAGTTCAGAAAAAAACATGAAGAAGTTGATTTACAAATGTTTATTTCTTTCTTTGTTTTTATATTCAGGAACTTGTGTTGCACAAGATAAAATTTTAAACTTGTATTATACCAAAAATCTCTTGTATCGTTTTATATTTGCAATGCAGAAATTTGACCTGACATGTATTATACACTAATCTTTGAATGAATTACTTTGTCTCTTCTTGCTGCATGTGTACAGACCATTCCATATATGTATAATTATATGTTTTTATCGTATAGGTCATTTTCAAATCTTCGTATATTTCCTTCAACATACGTAGGTTTTCAGCTTTTAGTTTCCATGTTGTACGTTTTCGAACCAAAAGGAAACGCAGATGTATATGCCAACACATACATATACACTCGGGTGATTATTTATAAATCTAATATAATATTTATGATAATATAAATTAAATTCAACAGCTAAATTTAACGATAAAATAATATCATTGTATTTATTTGAAATAACGGTTTCAATCTTAATCGCTAAAATTCAAAACTCAATATTAAGAATTCTGTCTTTAAGATGAAATTCCATTTACATAAAAATCCATTAATATTAATAAATAAATCGTTATAATTTAAAAATGATTTCACAGCGACTATTTGAAAATTTGGATTTCCCATAACTTGAAATCTATAAGCTAAAATCTCGATTTTTCTCTTTCATTAGAAAAAATATAATCGAACCGGTTCAAACGTTTCTCGTTTCACAGAAATCCTACTTATATCGGATCTTGTGTATTCGGTTAAAGTTCAAATCGAAAATTTCGAACTTCCGCATCATTTCGAGCTCGTTTTAATTAATTTATAATTATATATATTCAAATTCCATTTTGATTATTGAATTCGATTAAAACCCCATTATATTCCCAATATAATATATAAACAAATTTAAATATTCTAATTTAAATGGCCAAAAAGTCTGGGACATTACATTCTTCCCCCTTAAAATAATTTCATCCTCGAAATTTCCAAGTAAGAAGAATATTCTGAACCATATTATTTTAAAATCATTACTTTCGAATAAACTCAAACTCTAAAAATTTCCGAGAATTTCGCCAGCACCTCCTTTGCACGGCTCGATCGGTATGACTACGACTGCGACTCTGAGCTCCAACTTCTTTAAAAAGAAAAATAAAAATCCAAATGGCTACCCACTCAGAGTATAAAATAAATCGCTTAACCCATAATATAAGGTTTACCTCTTTGTCGGGCATTCCGATTCAAATTCCAATTATTGAAGCATATCAAGTAGCTGCTCATCGTCTGTGTTTCCAGTCTGTATAACCAAATCATCTCCACAGCCTTCAGGATTCTGCACTTATTCCCCTTATAATGCAAATAATAATTTGGGTTAAACAATTCTGTTTCCACTTCACAACCAACCTTATTTCCAGTCCACTATACCGGGATTTATCTCTTTGCTTTCCAATCATACAATTTCTTATTAACTCCAACAGGTTTGATTCAATTAATATTCACTATCAGGTTTGCAACTGCATTGGTTTAACATTTATTAATATTAATCGATTAATATCAAATTAATTACTATTATTTATCCATTTAATTTCCAAATCCCAATTCATTTAAGTTCATTTTATTTGAAGTCACCCTTAAATTGATTCTATTTAACCAGGTTCAGCTTCACATTCATATCCGATTCAATTTACAAATTGATTTTCTAATCAGTTCAACTTTATTTCATATTTCAATTTAATTTCAATCAAATCAATCAGAACAACAAAACAACCCACAATGTACCTTGGGTAAAATTATTTCATTTACCCTGTTTATAAAACAATAATGTATCCATTCACTAGTTCAATGCTTCTCAACACTCGAACCAGTTAAATAACATAATACAAAACATTTGTATATAAAATCTTTCAAATACGCTCTCATATATATACACACAAACTCAATCTAGGGTGTTACTAACCGCATCTCTATTGAGTTACGCCACAGAGCCAAGGTTACTACTCGACCAATAGCTCTGATACCACTGTAACGACCCAAGGATTTTCGGCTCCAAAATATCGACATAAATACCTTTACCGTAACACATGCCGACCTTCCAAACACCGAAAACACTGGAACGTTATTAGAAAGAAATTAGAGGATTAGATAATGAAGAAAGAAATATTAGAATAGAAGAAGAAGAAGAACCAAAACAACATAGAGTCTCATATCGCAGTAGAACAAAATATAATTCAGAAATAAATCTTTATTGAGAGCTTTAAAAAAAATACTTACAATATCAGAGTACATCAACATCTCTGGATAGTTATAATAATATGTCCTCATATACAAGCACATAGCGGAATAAATACTAGATATCATGCGTCTGAACATCTCCAGCTCGTCTCTTGACTTCGCAGTACCTGATAACCTGAACCTGTACACCCCGAGCTACTCCGAGCATTTACAAAATTCCGGGTCAGTCTGGTGAATCAGAGTGAGAAAAACTCGCACAGTATTAAGGGTATCACACAACTTGATTTTAAAATTAAAATCCTTTCGAAGAAAAGGATAATCGTAAGACCAAATCCGCACATAAATACAGACAGTTTTTACCTTACGATAACAAAAAACAGTTTTGAAATCAATTTCTTTTCTGATATTATACTAGTGTCTAAATACAAGTAAATATCAATCTAGCGTAACGCTTGCATCTCACGCTCCACATATATATATAATCAAACCGTAGGCGCTTATTGAATATTGTATTCCGGCTAGGACAAGGTATGGGACCACCTGCCGATAATGTATCTCTAGAGGTTAATACACTGGCTTCAACAAGCACGTCTTGCAAACCGGCCCTCACATGACCGACCACTCATTTCGCTTGAGTGTATCTAATGTATATCACCAACGGTTGGGCTCAAACCACCATTTACCGAAAAAGGACCGCATCTATATAGATTAAAGAATGAAATGGATTTTCTCTAGATAGTTGATTATACAACCTAATGGGAGCGACCCACATAGCCATGCTGCCTGCCCGATTTCTGTTATTTCCCGGTTGATGAGGCTTGAGGTCTAGAACATCTGGCCGACATTCACTTTGAATGCCACATCGTCAGATCCGTCAAGTCACTAATTGACGTCCACAAATATAATCTGGGTATAAAAGTGGTGCCCCTCTTTTCCACCGCTCGATATATTTGTAAAAATCAACGTACGTGGTTTCAGGAAATACTCTGTCATACATTCATCCATACAAGTCATCTAGGAACAGGATGAACCGAAGGTACTCTCCTACCTCATCCAATATAGAAATCACCCCATGGATCAGCAGCGAGAAGTCCTTGCAAATCCACAGATTTTAACCACGACAGAACCCCAGTATATCCTCGGGTTGAATCAGAGATTTTAAGTGGTTCTTCCGTTTTATGAAGATCTATGGTCTTCAATGCTCCATCTCAATCGTCGCCTGATATTTTCGTTTTCGTTGGTCAGAATGGTTTTCGAATATACATTCGATCCCGGTCTTCCCGTACCAACAATCGTAAAGGTCAGATTTGATAGTCGGTTATTTAACTATCAAATAAACATCCATGAAATCATAAAAATAGATTTATTGGTTTTAGTACTCAGCATCACTTGGCTTCCTAAAATTAATTAAACTTTAATATTTAAATATTGGGAAAACATTTCACTTATTACTTTAATATACTAATATTTGCAAAACATTACACTTTAGTATTTAGAAGAATATATTATATAACAATATCCAATACTCAAATCTTATTTTCAACTTCGTGTACCAATCTCAAATTAAATCCCTTTTTCCCAATACCCTTTCTTTCGGGAGAACTCTTTTCAATTTTTTTGGTTTAACATAATTCCATTACCAAGTATTCCCAAAACAACACTTTAATCTCATATTCCCTTTATAACTAGGTTTATAAATCTCAGGTTTAACGTAAACACCTTTATATCTCCATCTCTCTTTACTTAATTCAAACGTCAAGTTGACCTTTCATTTATGCTATGTATTTGCTTAAACCTCTTTATTACTTCACTATAAAACTCGAATTCAAATATAAACTTGTTCACAACTTCCTCTCAAAACCCAATTATATTCCATCTCCAAAAAAACAGTTACTTACTTAAATATATTTCATTTTAGAAGTAATTAATTAGACTAAAACAAATAATTTAATTTTACATTTATTATTGTAAAATCAGTTAAGTACTTTATTACAAAGATAATAATAGAATCTCTTTAAAATCTTCTAAAAATTCAAACAACTATTTGTTAAATGAATTTATTTGTTTCATAAAAAAATTAATTATAAAGCCCAACTTAGTTAAATCGATTGACTCGTTCAATTCAAAACACGATTACTCCTCCAACCCATTCCAGTTAATTCCTTCTTTAAACTAATTAAAAATATAATTAATTTAAATAACGTTATTTAGCTGCTCCTTAGATGTGATTAATGAAATACATAACTCCTAGGTTATTTTTTTCTTATTTGCTTATAATTCTTATTAACTTAAGAATTTGCTTTCTAAAACCATTTCATAATCTCTTATAAACTTTAATTAGTAAATAATTAATATTTATTTCCTTTTTAAATAAATTTCATTTAAGGTAATAACTTTCAAAACTTGTTTTTGTTAAAAAAATATTTATAACTTCAATACTGTTGATTCACATTCGCATAAAGCCATATTTAAAAAAAAATCAATTGATTTTTAGGCCATGTGATGCCAATTACCCAACCCATACCATCCACTGGTTAATAAAAGAATAAATGTTGAAATATGGTTCAACCATCAACAATAATCAATCATTCCTTTTTCTTTGACTGATAATTTCTATAATAACCATCAATCAATTAACAGATCATTCAAATAATTCAAACAATTTCAAACATGTTTATAAACATGACCAATCAAGGGAAACTACTTTATTTGGGTTAAATCATAACGATTGTTATTTTACTGAAATTAAACGACCATTTAATTTCATTGGTTGAATCAACAATAATTTATATAACTAGTAAACGGTCAACCATTAACAATCAGAACACGCAAAATAAAAACCCAATTTATATAAAATATAAATTGGAAGAGATGAATGAGTTTAACTCACCTTGATTTGAATCTGTCGATAAATATCTGGTTTTTAGTCAAATTAAACTGTCGTTTAATTCGAATAAAATTTCCAGCTATTCCCGATCCTGACCAACCTCTTCTCCATCTTGATGTTCTCATCTTTACGGTCCCAACGCAACTGACCCTGCGTAGATCTAATATCGTATGTGCAAGATATCACGTAAATAAGTTTATAAAGTAATTAGATTTTAAAATATGTTTTGTTTATATTATTTAAACAGGCTTTTACCTTTAACCTTGGCCCAAAACTTCTCAACCCGTTCCCTTTAGAATCCTTACACCGATCCCTCTTTCATTTGTTCAGCCGCCTACAGGATTTTCCCCTCAAATTAAAAACCCTAAGCCCCATTTCATCCTTTAGCCGAATCGAGGTCTATGGCATCGCGCCCCTCCCCTATTCAACCACTCTATAATCCGTCTGCTACCCCTTCAACCACCCTCACTGCTTCGCGATCAACCACCCATCGCCATCACATGGCATCAACCTCCGAGTCTTCCAGCACCATGACGAGCGAACCAGATCGAGGCCTAGGTTTTCGACTGCGAACAGCTTCATCAAGAATCGGTCAACCAGTACACAGCGCGTGAAATCCTTGACCAGAAATAAGTCTTTAACTTCATATTTTCTTTCTTCTTACTGTATATTTTTTCTGGTTTTTTTGAACTGTTTTCTTGTTACTTTGTTTTCGAAAGAGTGATGAAACAACACTGTGCGATAGCGTATTTATAGTGGTGGTTTGGATTAGATAAGATGTATGTCTATCAGTATAGGTTCAGCTACTCCTAGCTTAGGCCATTTGCACCCTATTCCCTTTGCAGGTTTCGTATTGGTGATGGGGAGTTTTTGTGAGGTTGAACTGTCTAAAGTGGATATTGATCGAACAGTAGATTAGATAGGACTGGGATAAGAATTGTTAATTCAAATCAGGAATTTGGAATCTGTATATTAGATTTGATTTCCATTTTTAAATATAAGGAAACCATGAATTTTCTATCGGAGATTTACTATTCATACATGTGAATCAACTGTTCGATAAAGATTTGATGTATATAAATATACATGTCAGTTCTTCTTAGCTGTACATGTGCTGTTCTTTTTGCTGTTCATGTTCTGATTTGTTGCTATAGATTTGATGGTGTATATATATATATATATATATATATATATATATATATATATATATATATATATAGACTTAATCTTTTTACTAGCTGTTCATTGTGTTGTTTATTCAACCATATAAATTTGATATATATATATACATGTTTTCCTTCTACGTAATGCCTATGTAATAGCTATTTTATTTTTGTAGTATTTTCTCTTTTTTGTTCCGGTATGGTTTGATCGGACATATGTATGAAGATATACATATATATATTTTGCTGTATGTAGAACTGTTTCTGTCCATTTGGTTCAGCATTTGTACGACCAAATATATAAGTTTCTATTTATTGATCATTTCTACTTTTTTTCTCTTTTTTTTTCCACAGATCAATGGAGATGGGGACAACTCGGCTTCACTAGTTCAGGAAAAAAAAACATGAAGAAGTTGATTTACAAATGTTGATTTCTTTCTTTGTATTTATATTTGAGAACTTGTATTGTACAAGATAAAATTTTGAACTTGCATTGTACCGAAAATCTCATGTATCGTTATATAATTGCAATGCAGAAATTTGACCTGACATGTATTGTACACTAAACTTTGAATGAATTCTTTTGTCTCTTCTTGTTGCATGTGTACAGACCATTCCATATATGTATAATATATGTTTTTATCGTATAGGTCATTTTCCAATCTTCGTATATTTCCTTTAATATACGTAGGTTTTTAGCTTTTAGTTACCATGTTGTATGTTTTCGAACCAAAAGGAAACGCTGATGTATATGCCAACACATACACATACATTCAGGTGATTATTTATAAATCTAATATAATATTCTTTATAATATAAAGTAAATTCGACTGCTAAATTTAACGATAAAATAATATCATCGTATTTATTTGAAACAACGGTTTCAATCTTAATCACTAAAATTCAAAACTCAATATTAAGAATTCTGGCTTTAAGATGATATTCCATTTACATAAAAATCCATTAATATTAATAAATAAATCGTTATAATTTAAAAAAGATTTCACAGTGACTATTTGAAAATTTGGATTTGCCGTAACTTGAAATCTATAAGTTGAAATCTCGTTTTTTCTCTTTCATTAGAAAAATATAATCGAACCGGTTCAAACGTTTCTCGTTTCACCGAAATCCGACTTATATCGGATCCTGTATATTCGGTTAAAGTTCAAATCGAAAATTTCGAACAACCGCGTCGTTTCAAGCTCATTTTAATTAATTTATAATTACATATATTCAAATTCCATTTTAAATAAATGAATTCGATTAAAAACCCATTATATTCCCAATATAATATATAAACAAATTTAAATATTTTAATTTAAATGGCCGAAAAATCTGGGACATTACACCAAAAATAATTATATAATGATTATTCAAATTTAGGAAATAAATCTTGTCTTTAACTAGGTTAAAGAACCAATTTCTTTCAAAACACAGTTCACGATTGACCTAAAATCACATTCCATTAATTATGGAATCTTCATGGAAAACAGATCAATATATAATCGATATCAATTTCCGTATCTGACTAATAATATAAATGGAATAGCGACAAAGCCTTTTAAATTCCATATATATTAAAAGTCTTCCTCCACAGAAATTCACTTCGATTATTACCAAATCAAATTCCATTCAATTCCAATTTAATATATTAAATTGGAAAACTTTACTTCGGAAAGTTTCCATTAAATCTTTATAAAAAGATTTTTAAATTCCAAATCATATTTCACTGTTAATCGGGTTAATGAACAAATGTTGTTAAAAACACAATTCACAATAAACCCGATTCACATTCCATTTTATTCTAATTATTAAATATAATTGGAAACTCTAATAATCTTAATTAAAAGATTTATTCCTTCTACACGGGGTTTAAGAACAGTGCTACTGAAGACACCACTCACGAAAAACCCAAAATCCAATTTTATATTAAATATAAGGCTCTGAATAGAAATTATATTGGCTTATATTCAATATCAAATTCTGAAACCAACGGATTTCGTATTGGGAATAACGATATCTATATCTTCCATATTCCTCAACAATATCCGTATAATCACAGAACCCAATATCGAAATATTTCAAAGATTATTTCCATTCAAACCCATTCCAATCTTTTCTATGAAAATTTTTGGTTATATTAAAACCATTTTCAGTCTAATTTATTCATATAAAAACATTGGATTATTATTCTAGTTAATAACTAGTTCACTCAGATATAAATATTTTTTATCCTTTCAAATATGTGATTTTTCATCCGAAAACTTTTTAAATCATTTATTAAGATTTTACACAATTTTCCTATATTTTTAATAATTTTAATATCGCCATTTTATCGATTTCCAATAACGACCACCGAACTGCATCCATAGAGACCTTTTCCAAAGATGATTTGGACATATATTGAAATCCAACTGTTCAAATTTAAATCTTTATATTCATATGAAAGATCTTTTCAATACGAACCAAAAGGTTCAGGTTTTAAGAGAATCTGACGGCTAGATATCTTGCTACATCAATTTGAAGTCAATAGTCGAAATTCGCGAACGGTCGTTGCGCGGCGCATTCTATTCTAACCATTATATATATAATACATATCATCGATTTCTATTTAAATCATATTTTATAAATCGTTTATAAATTCATATTAAAATGATTTCAACTTCATTTTCAATTTTAAATCAAAATTGAATAATCCATATATAATGGATATTAATTTCCGTATCCGACTAGTAATATAAATGGAATAATGACAAAACATTTTAAATTCCATTTATAATAACAGTCTTCCTCCACAGAAGCTCACTTCGATTATTACCAAATAGATTTCCATCCAATTCCAATTTAACATACTAAATTTGAAAACTGTACTTTGGAAAATTTCCATTGAATCTTAATAAAAAGATTTATAAATTCCGAATCACATTTCACTGTTAATCAGATTAAAGAACAAATGTCGTTAAAAACAAAGTTCACAATAAATCCAATTCACATTCCATTTTATTCCAATTACTAAATATAACTGGAAACTCTAATAATCTTAATTAAAATATTTAGTCCTTCTACACGGAGTTTTAGAACAGTGCTACTGAAGACACCATTCACGACAAACCCAAAATGTAATTTAATATTAAATATAAGGCTCTGAATAGAAATTATATCGGTTTATATTAAATTTCAAATTCTGAAACAAACACAAATCTTATAGGGAATAACGATATATATCGATCTTCCAAATTCCTCCACAATATTCATATAGTTACGCAATCCAATATGGAAATATTCCGGAGATGATTTTTATTCAAATCCATTCCAATTTATGTATTGGAAATTTCTGATTTTATTAAAATCCTTTATATAAATCCAATTTATTTATTTAAAAATTATTGGATTATCTTACTAGTTAATAACTAGTTCATTTTGATAAAAATATATTTTTGTCTTTATAAACATGAAATTTTTCATCCAAATAATTTTTTATGATTTTACACAAATTATTAATATTTTTAATAATATTATTAAGGCGCTTTCGGTCGATTTCCAAAAACAGTCAATGAACTCCATTTACAACGACCTTTTCCGAATTTGATTTGGTCATAATCCCAAATCCAACCGTTAGATTTCAAATCTCTTATATTCGTTGGAAAGCTCTTTTCGATACGAACCCAATGATTCCAGCTTTAGGAGAATCTGATGGCGGATCTCCCGTTATACATATTTGAAGTCAACGGCCAAAATTCGCGAATGGTTGCAGCGCGTGTTCTATTCAGGCCATTAAATATATATTATATAAATTTCATCGATTTCCATTTAAAACGCATTTTATAAATCGTTTATAAATTCGTTTCAAAACGATTTCAACTTCATTTCAATTTTCAAATCAAAATTGAATATTCCTTATCATTATAATATTTAAATGATAATATTTTCAAAATATTAGTTTTTGAAATAATTTCCTTTTCGATATTCATTATAAAAATGAATAAAATCAATATAAATATCGTTCGCTTTAAAATGGTGCAAATCTAATCAACGGGTTTCATTTATTTCAATATTCTTGTGTCCATCCAAAATCGGGCATCAAAATTATATTTTAATCCTTACAGAATGTTATTTTAAAATATTCACTATTTTAAAATATTCGTTCTTTCTGAATTGGAATTAGACCCAATCAATTACCATATAATGTTATTTATATGGATTTCATCTAACACATTTATACAAAATAAATTGTACACAATCAACCATCATCCAGTGTGCATTACATAACTGCATAAGCACTAAATACAAATAATTAACTCTTACAACAGTCTGTCAACCAATCGATTGACATACAACTAAACAATTGGGATTAGTGTACATTAAATATCATCCCAATACCCATGTGGGGTTTCAACCAACAAATACTGAATATTATTTGTGCAGTTGTGCGATGTGTAAAATTTATCGTCCTAATCAATGTCAGTAAAATGGGTGTACATAAACAAATCGTCTGATTTGTAAATGAGTATTTATTTTCATTTCAGGAGAATTTTATGTTATTTATACATACGTTAAAAATTATATTTTTAACGTTAAATATTTTATTCAACAAATGAATATTTTATATAGTTCATACATTCAATAAAAATGATATTTTTATTGAATAAATATTTTATTCAACACATGAATATTTTATACACACTTTACATCACATCACAATACAATACAGTCCAAACAAACAACTATGGTTTGTACAATAAATAGTGTCGATGGCTACTAAGCCCCGTCTCACCATCATTTTCCACTTCGCCATTCTTTAATGGACGATTTGGATTCCGTTCTACTTCTCGTAAGTTCCATCGCAATCTGTTTCACACGGTTTATATTAAAAATCACATTTTTGACCATGCTATTGATAACTTAAAAACAATGTTATTTTATAAAAAATCATATTTTTATTTATGAAGATATTTTTTAAAAATCATATTTTTATTTACAATGCTATTTTATATAAAAATCACTTTTTTTATTCTAAAGCTATTTCATTTTAAAAATAAAACATTTTTATATTGTTATCTATATAATAAAAATCACATTTTATTATTGATAATTTATTTTTAAAAAACAACGCTAATTTTATTTCAAAACAATGCTAATTTTATTCTAAAAACAATGCTAATTTTATTTTAAAAACAATGCTAATTTAATTTCAAAATCTGTAAATAAATTCACTGTCTATTTAATAAATAAAACTAAAAATAAATACGCTGTTAAACCTTTCTGCTTCCGTTTCTGTTCTGGTTTATTCCATCATGTAGATCTGGTCAACACGAGTCCAACTCAGCCAGTTTTGTTTGATTCTGTTTGCATATGAAGAAGTTATAAAGCTTCAAACATTAATTACATCAATAATTAATTAAATAAGCAATTAATTTTTATTTACATTCACTTAAGAAAATTAGGTTGTTCCTTTACTCTTCTTCCCTATCGAAATTCCCAGGCCATCGTTCCTTTTCCTCATCGGACCACCGCCACTGCAATCGGTCGATGATCCAGCGCCACCCATCGATCTCCCTATGTGACACCACCAACCCCCATGAGCCGCCTTCCATTTGAACCAACCATGTCCCCAAAAACAACATACGAAGGGAGCAGAGTTGAGCCGCAAAATCGTAAGCAATTCCAAACGAGAATCGATCTCTTCTATATGGATTGAAAGAGCGTGCAAATCTCTATCATAATTCTTTTATGGGCTCTGCAAAATAATTTGTGGATTAAGAACAATTAGGGATCAAAATCACCAATTTCTGGCCTTAGAAATCTCGCTGGAGGCCATGTTTAGAATGATTAGGGTTTTGAAAAACCAAGGTTAATTATATATATTTTATAATATAATTTAATTTAAAAATTATTTCAAAAACGATTCTGAACTCCAAATGAACTCTAATTACTGTCGTTTCTAAATAAATACCCCCATTCCGGACACAATGAAATAATTTTCGTAAGCCAATTCGGCAGTTTCGATATTTTTCCATCAAAATTAAGATATAAATTAATTTAACGTTCTATATCGATTTCAACGTACATTTTAATTTGCTGGAGCCATATACTGACTCCAAAAATTCCATAAAAATAAATCTATCTATTTTTTGATTGTACGGTCCTAACAAAACTAATTTCAACGAATTTGGATGTCGTTTTAAAAATGGTCGTTTTCCAGTCGATTAAATTCAGGCTGAAATTACCAAACGCGTTTAAATTCACCACGCTAACATATCAATTCCAAAAATTATGAAAATTGGAATCTAGTAGTAATTTGAAATTCCGGATCCAATAAAAGTGGTTTCGTCAAAAAACAGAGGTCGCTTGCAAAATGGCTAATTTTAAGGGCTATATATTATATAAAATTTATATAAATTCCATAGCGACTATTCTAAATTTTAAACTGGTCATAACTTTCAATTCTCGTTATGAAATCTGGATTTTTCACAATCGTTAGAAAGATATAGCTAAACATTTTCAAATGTTTCTTGTTTTACTGAAATTCAATTTATTTTGAATCATGTATATTCCACCATACACTTAAGTAAGATCACATGGATTAATCGTACTCCTTCAAAATTCAGTTTGTACTATATAGACAATGGGACATGATAATTAATGAATATAGGCTTTATGCTTCCCACCACCAAAAAGTGTGGTTATAGATGCTTCCCTATAGGCCTACATATATTATTCAGGATTCTTTAGTACAACAAAGTCTTGCTACATGATTATTACCAGAAAATTGTATTTCAATTCACATACTATGTGTAACAAACCGAAAAACTCGATGCTCGAATTTTAAACACAACTACATCCTGTGCCCAAACTCGAGTACCAAAAATCCAAAACGTTTAAGAAAGAAGTTAGAGGGTGAGAAAAAGATAAGAGAGAAAGATTAGAATAGAAGAAAAAGAAGAAGAACAACTCACATCGCAGCGGAATAAAATATAATATAGAAATAAGACCTTATTGAGAACGTGAAATAATACTTACAATTCATTAGAGTACAACAGTCATTCAAATCATCTGGATAGTTATAACAGTCTGTCCTCATTTTCAACACATAGCGGAAAAAAATCTAAATATATATCATACGTCTGAACTCCTCCAGCTTGCCTCCTGAAATCCGTATCATCTTCTTCTGGACCTGTACAACTCGGTCGGACCCAATTGGGTCTGACCCGAGCATTACAACGCCAAGGTCAGTCTGGTGAACCAGCATGAGAAAAACCCACTAAATTATTGGTATCATCCAACTTGATTTTAAGGTTAAAAATCATTTCGAAAGAAAGGATAATTGTAAGTCCAGCCCACACATAAACACGGACGGTTTTTACCTTACGCTAACCCAAAACATTTTTGAAATCAATATCTTTTCTGATATTATAATAGTGTCTAAATACAAATAAATATCAATCTAGTAGAATGCATGCATCTCACGCTCTACATATATAGTATACGATCAAAACCGCGGGAGCTTATTAGATATTCGATTTCCAACTATGACAAGGTATGGAATCACCTTCTGATAGCGTATCTCTAGATAGGAATACACGGGGTTCAACAAGAATGTCTTGCAACCCCGCCCACACATGACCGACTACTCATTTCTCTTGAGTGTATCGAATATATGGTCACCTACGGTTGCTACAACATAACCATTCCCTGGAGATATAGAAGCGAAAAGAAATAACAAATATGAATATTCTCTAGATGGTGATAATACACCCTAAAGGATTTTTAAATGCAAGGGGCTTTTGAATATGCTTAGTAAACATATATAAGAAGAGAAATGAGTATTTCAATTATTAAAAAAAATGGAGAAGTTTTGAATAAATGAATGATTAATCGAAAAGAGGCTAAAATGGTAATGGATATTAAATCAGTGAATTCAATTTTCTTTTATGGATGAATGGTTGTTTTATTTGATAGTTAAATAACCGACTATCAAATCTGCCTATACGATGGTTAGTACGGAAAGACCAGGATCGAATTTATCCGAAAACCATTCCAAACTAACTAATAAGAAATGTAGAATATACGGATTGAAGATAGAGCAGTGAAGACCGTGGATCTTCATAAGCGAAAGGACTACTTGTCGAATTCTTTGGAGTTGCGCCCGAAGATATTTTGATGGTGGTCCTGTTGTGGTGGAAATCAACGAATTACAAGGACTACTCGCTACTGATCCATAAGGTGATTCCTAGGATACGATAGGAGAGTGCCTTCGGTTTGTCCAGTCCCAAGACAACGTAAATGGATGAATGTCTAACAGAGTATACCTAATAGATCAAGTAAGTTGATCTCTTCAAACGTACTTACGTTGGTGGCAGAGGAATTCGTTTCTCTTAGCTTTAAACCCGTGGTATTTTTGGGGAAATCGATTTGATTTTTGGCGGGTATGATGATGTGGCATTCAAAGTAAACGAAGGAATGATCTGTCAAAAGATACGTTATGACCTCAAGCCTATCAACCGTAAACTAGAAAGAGAATAAATCCCTAAGTGTCGAACCCGAAGGCCGAAACCAACATCAGATCGACACTCAGAAAATCATTTAACTCACTAATCCCCAGTCAGTTTCTAATTCCCTTACTCCATTTCTTAACTACTAACGATTAAAAATTTCAGTTATTCGTTATCATTTTAAATGCGATATTAATCTAAAATTTATCATCTTTCAAATGTTTTACTTACAGATATGATTTTCCAACATTTGCTACTACTCTTATCGAATACTCATCTTTAAGATATGATTTGTAAAACACTAGCTAATATTTATTTACTTCTAAAACTGAAACAAAGTAATTTTTATATGATATAATTCATTTACCAAATCAATTTATTTTAAACTTTGTAAAAATAAAGTCTTGATTTCAGAAAACGCCTTTATAGATTTACTAAAACTTATTCCAATTTTATTCCAATAACTACATTCCATATATAAAATACTTGTATATCAATGTCATTGTAAATTCCGTACCATTGATATTTATTGTCCAAAGTCTTATATTATTATTATTTGAATTCTGATTCAATTAGAATTTATAACTCCAAAACCCTTCTTGTCAAATCATCTTATTTGCTTTAACATGTAGTAACCCGGATTTTTAAGCGACTTTGGTTATCGACGTAAGCTCGACGTCGATAACCAAACATCGAAAAATCCCGGTAATTTATGAAAGAAATTAGAAGGTGAGAATAGATAAGATAGAAACTTAGAATAGAAGAAGAAGAAGAACACAACATCAGAGTGACACGAATCTCACAGCGGAACGAATAACATATAATAGATACATAACTTTGAAATATAACAGTTATGTATACAATAGCACTTATCAGAGTACAGCACTTACAATACAGCGGAAATAATAATAGCTATAGAATCCTGAAGCCTCCTGCTCCAGCTCTTCAATGTATCTGCAAATCCCGACTACTTGACTTCCTGTACAAATTTAGGCACCCAAGAGTTTAGGGAAAACAACAAAATAAACTCCGGGTCAGTCATGGGACTGGTGTGAGTAAAATAGTTTAAACAGGTATATGAACAAGTAAACGATATCTCATAAGACCACGCCGCAGAACGGAACGGGTTTTTCCCTTATGAGAAACCAAAATATCTTTATATCAAAAACCTTTTGATATTATAATAATGTCTATGTACAAATAGATATCAACTAGCAGAAACGCTTTCATCTCACGTTCTACATATATAGTATACAATCAAAATCGCAAGCACGTATTGGATAATGGATTTCCAACTATGACAAGGTATGGAACCACCTTCCGATTAGTGTACTCTAGGAACGATACACTGGAGTTCAACAAGAACATCTTGCAACTCAGCCACACATGACCGACCACTCATTTCGCTTGAGTGTATCGAATGTACATCACCAACGGTTGGGATCGGCAACCGTTCCCGTATATATATGGGACAGCATTGATAGATTTTAGAAACAAATGAATATTCTCTAGATAGGTGATTATACACCCTACTTCGGTGCGACCGACTTAACCATGCTGCCTGCCCGATTTTTGTCATTTACCGGATGTGAGGCTAGAAGCTACGCTTTATCATCACAATAGATTCACTTCGAATGCCACATTGTCAGATCCATCGAAAATCACTAATTGACGTCTACAACAATACTTTATGTGTCAGCTAAAAGAAGTTTCCTTCTCCGCTTCCACTCTTGGTACGGTTGAAGAAATCAATGTACGTGACCTTTCTGGAAATACTCTGTCAGACATCCATCTTCATTCACTTAAAATGTCACATCATCATACCCGCCAAATCACAAATTGACTTATCCAAAAATAACACTGGTATACAGCTAAGAGAAACGAATTCCTCCGCCACCAAACGTTAATACGTTTGGACAGATCAACTTACGCGATCCATTGGATATACTCTGTCAGACGTTCGTCCATACAAGTTGTCCTGGGACTGGACAAACCGAAGGCACTATTCTGTAAACAGGATAGCCCTTGCATTTTACTCCGTCTTCAATTATTTTTGGCATATATGATTCGCGACGCCTATGCCAATACAGAGTGGTTCTATGGATAATAATCCAACCGGTCTCTCCATATTAACAACGTTAAAATGGTCAAAACTTCGATAGTCGGTGAGTTAACTATCGAAGAAAAACAAGTGTGCAAACAACGATATTATTTCCAAATGGAAATTATATCGAACAAACATCATTTAACATAATCTCTTTAGTTCATTTATCTACTTATCTCCTGTTTCCCTATATTCTAAATTTTTATTTTTCTTTTATCAGAAAACATTTCTGATTCTCGTTTGGAAAACATTTCCAAAACTCCTTTACGATCAAACCTTACCATTTCTTAGTTAAGAAGGAAGTCACTCAAGTTGGGGTATAATTACCTCTCAGACCTTAACTGAACAACGGTATAACTTCAAAATGGTCAAAGTTTATCTTTAACAACTTCTTTACGCCTTTATCGGATTCAATTTTACTAATCCACTTCTATATTTAAAACGTTGGTTATAACGATAATGTTATAATCCCTACTTTCGAATTATCTAACTTTAATTATAACTTCTATTCTTATTAGTGAATAATTAACCTAACCCTTATTTATTTATAAATAAATAAATCTCTATTTAAACACTGGAAAGTATAAGTACTTTCCCGAATTCGATATAATCGAATTTGCCGATTAACTCTCTTCGAGAAATCTCTATTTGATTAACTCTTCTTCGAATAACCTATTCGATTAACTTCTTCTCGAATAAACGATATTCGATAATCTTTCTTCGAATAACTAATATTCGATAACTCTTCCTTTTCAAATATCTCATATTCGAAAATCTCACTTCGATTAAACTATAATCGATAACCCCCTTTGATGAAACTAACATCGATTACTCCTTTCGATGAAACTAACATCGATTACTCCTTTCAATGAAACTAACATCGATAACTCCTTTCGATGAAACTAACATCGATTACTCCTTTCAATGAAACTAACATCGATAACTCCTTTCGATGAAACTAACATCGATTACACCTTTCGATGAAACTAACATCGATAACTCCTTTCGATGAAACTAACATCGATTTATTTAACTCGACGAACTTAACTTGACTCGACTAACTCGACTTACTTGGTTCGACCAATTCGATTCGATTAACTAGGCTCGACTAACTTGGTCGAACCACCCGATCAACTCAACTTATTTAACTTAACTTATTTCTCAACTCGATCAACTCGATTAACTCCTATCGAATAACTAATATTCGATTAAACTCCATTCGCTTGACTCTAGATCGCAGCGATCACAATGGTTACGCCTGACTCCCTCAGGAAACATCCGACCGCCGTAGGTTATTTACAGCCCTGCGAATTACGCTAGCAGTCGTACAAGATGGCAACTTACCCTGAATACTATGTTTGACTAAATCTGTCTCAAATAACTATATTTGATTAACTCTAGTTCGTTTTAACTCTAATCGATTAACTCTAACTAATTAACTCCAACTGGTTAACTCTAACTGATTGACTCTAACTAATTAACTCCAACTGGTTAACTCTAACTGGTTAACTCTAACTGATTAACTCTAACTGGTTAACTCTAACTGATTAACTCTAACTGGTTAACTCTATTTGACTAACTCGACTTGACTAACCCCTTTCGAATAACATATTCGATTAACTAACTTTCAAATACCATATTCGATTAACTAACTTCGAATACCATATTCGATTAACTCCTTTCGAATGTCTATATTCGATTAACTAACTTCGAATGTCTATATTCGATTAACTAACTTCGAATGTCTATATTCGATTAACTAACTTTCAAATACCATATTCGATTTCTCCTTTCGAATACCATATTCGATTTACTTTATTCACTTTATAAAGATTTCCTTTTTTTTACAACGTTTTATTCATTTGAAAAGATTTACTTTTAAATAACGGTTCTACACTTTAAAAATGATTTCCTTTTTATAACGTTTCCTTTCAATTCTATTTGTAAATGGTTTACAAATATTTTCTTTTCAAATTTTATTCTATTTGCAAATGGTTTGCAAATATTTCCTTTTTATTTTTATTCTTAAAAATATTCTAACTCCTTAACTTTCCGGGAAAATTCGCCATAACCTCCTTTGTATCGGGAGTATCGGGAAAATCCCCAAACCCGCCACACAGGCCTTTCCATTCAAAAGAAAATGTTTTGAATTTATTTTCCTTTTTAAAATATCTCCTATTTATAAATATCCCAATTTATAAATATTCCTTATTTATAAATATTCCACTTTATAAATATCTCTTATTTATAAATATCCCATTTATAAATATGCTATTTTCAATATCACTTTGAAAATTTCCTTTGTCTGCATTCCGGTATGTCATGGTATTCAATCATATCAAATTACGATGTCTAATCCCGTCCATACACACAAAATCAACGACATGCTATAATTTACATCATATATTAAAATATATGAAAAAAACAATAAAATAACTGTTGAGGAATCCAGTCGGATTCCTCCAACCTGTTTCCCTGCATCCACAGATGTTACACAATATGATTGTCATCACTTTCAGTTCAATATGAATCGTTCTGATAAACAGAATCAATATATAACTATATAACTGTTTATATTATATTATATATATATAATATTTCATTAACTGACTAGCAGTTCAATCAAACAGTCAACACACAATCAAACAGACAATTTCTAACAGTTCTAAAAATACAACATGAAATTATAAACTATTCAGAGTTGGTGAGATTTACTCACATTGCAGTTCATCGTTAAAGAACGATAAACTGTTTTTGATTTGAATCAAACAATTTATTTCGCCATAAATTCATATGAGTCCCAATCCACTCCCAGTCAGTTCCATTGTGTTGCTCCCGTCCATACGATCCCAACGGATCCTGTTTTGTTCGATTTCGATTTCGTATGAATTAGATGTGTAATTTACAAGTTATACAATATTTAAAAAAAATTTAAATTTAAAACTAACATTGTAAATGGGCTTCTCACCAATATAACCTCGTCGGCCCATCAACACTACAAAAGCCCAGACCGCTCCCTTACTTTCTTCCTAAATCTGATCCTGCTAATGAACAACAAACCTAACTTCCGTACTGACCCCTTCTTCCCTGCTGAACAAACGAGACCGCCATCACCATTTACAGCAACTTCACTACTCCCTTGCTCCCTCTACAAACCGTCGAGTTCAACCAAGACTTTGCCATTGCACTCAGCCTCGAAATCTCCTCATCACTGCACCATCTTCTCCTACAACTCGGCAGCTCTAAGTATCCGCTCATCAAACACCCTGGACCACTTCATTTAACACCCGCACCCATTCCTCTTTCCTAATACTTCTTTCCCCGATTGTCTGGCCTTCCTCCCTTCTCTTGTAAACCGCCAGCGTCGAAGTCGGTTTCCATGCCCAAACAGCAGCGTCTGACTATTTTAATCACAGAATCCATCAACCAAAACGTAAGCAGAAGCTAACCCCCCTCAAAAATCTGATTACATCTCCCATCTCGCAAATCATCACTCAGTTTGGCCAAATCGTGGGACCTTAACTCGCGGTTCATCAAGTCCATGCTCCAAGACATATGTCGAACTCAGCAAAAATGGCATAGCAATGAAGAGAACCCACCAACGTTCACTAATATTTTAGTTTGGGAATTTGTAGATTTTTCCTTGAATTGTTTTGATATTTCTTTTATCTGATTTTTGGCTGAGGACAAGAAAAGTGGCGGCTCGTTTATTTGTCTGAGGAATGAATATTAGGTCTTAAGGATGGTGTTTATATAGAGAGTGCTGGGACCTTTTTAATAATATTTTATTATATAATAACATAACATTGAAGTATCACGTAAAACAACCTCATACAATATCTGTTTTTGACAAACTAAGCTAATCCTAGCATAGAAAAATATTCCGGATCCAATGGGACAGGTTTCGTCGAATTCCGACACCATTTGCGAAAATCCTTTAGAAAATATCGATGAAAAACACCGAGCATTAATTCATTAAAATTATAGAAAAAATCCTAAAAATATGAGGCCTTGACGTTACGCTAGACCTCTTCCTATGGTTTCGAATGGAACTTGTTTCGTTGAATTTCGAGTTCGTTTGACCAGTTAACCATTTAGTAAAAGTTACCCCTGTTTAAAACGTATAAATGGTTAACTCAAAACAAGGCGTTTTTGGCCACCAAAGTCACATACGTCATCGGTTTGCCACGAAACTTGACTTTCTTATAACGATAAATTAATACGAACCCAATGGCACATACTTCATCGCATTCCGAGACTGTTTCCCCGGTACACTATTTTCTACGCACCCTAAGTGCTCCTTTAGACACCAAATTTTCCAATGTTCAAAAATAACAAACTATATATGTTTTCTGACTCTAATCGATGATACGAACTCAACGGAACTGATTTTGTGGTTTAATTCGATCGTTATCTCAAGTTATGGTCAAAACCCTTTTAAATCGAATTAAATTATTAATAAATTCCATTGCGACTTTTTTCTAAAATTTGATTTGGACATAAATAACAATCTAGACGACGAAATCCCTATTTTTCTCTTCCACTAGAAAGATATACTTCACCAGCTCCACACGTTACTTGTTTCACGGAAATCCGATTTAAAACGAACCCTGTATACTCATTTGAAGTTCAAATTGCCAAATAGCGAACTGCAGCGCCATTTCGAGCTCGTTTATAAATATATTATAAACTATACGTTCAACTGTCGTCGATTCAATATAATTGTTATTATATTTCGAAGCGAAACTCCACCAAATCTCGTATGCTATTCAATTCACACGATATTGTGAATTTCACTATTTCTGACTATTTCGACATTATAATATATTTTATTATATTATAATTATTAATTAAATATTCAATATTATTTAATTCACGTTCTCGGTATCGATAAATCAATATTTAATAATTAAATAAATTAATTATTCAACAGCTAAAATGCGGGTTACTACATAACACCTCTTCGCATCACCAGTGAATGATATTTATCAATACAAGCATATACATGACCTATTCAATCATCCTTAATTATTACTTGCAATTCAAGTTTAAATTCCATTTAACTTTCATTGCATAATATCTCCTTTATATTTTCCCTTGAAATTGGAAAATTCTATCCACTTCAAATGTTAGTTTTCAAACCACATTTCCACTCCCTTTTTCGAATCCACCCTCAAATTATAACTATCTCAAAATACTTCCAATATATGGTTTTCTCTTTTGCAAATGTCACATATAAAATCAAGTTCTCATCTTATTTGTTAAAACAACATTTAATCTTCAATTCTATTTAATTGGGTTTCTAAATAAACATTTCTATTTGGAAATAAATATTTCCTCTTAAGTTCTTTTTATATTTTTATTCTACTTTGAAATCCATATTTTCCAAATTCTCAAATGGTAGTCATTTATCCCTTTATAAACATTGTTTTATACAATCACCTCAATAACACATTTGTTTAAACAAATCTTCTCCTTTAAACTGTATTTATAATTTGGATTCCAAACGAACATTTCTATTTAAAAATAAGTATTTTCCCTTAGGAAAAATTCATTTCATTTCAAAATAATGGTTTAACTTACGATTCCCGTTTCCTTTCCAAATTCATACACGCTTCACATTTTTCTCAAATTTCCCACTTCTTATAATACGTTTAAAATTTTACTTCTTCACGATATTTCTTTGAACAACTATTTGCTTTTAAATTCTATTCAAACTAACCACTTCCATTTGGAACAAATATTATAAAATTCCTTTTATATTACTGTTTCTGTTTTGAAATCGGTATATTATTATTCAGGATATTTAAAATATCCAAAATCAACTATTTATGGCAGTAACACAGTCAAACATATCATACGCTATCACAGGTTATAAATACATCACATATAAGTATATAAGAACAAAAAATTTAAATGTGAGGAATCCAGTTGGATCCCTCCAACCTGTTTTTCCTGCATCCACAGATGTTAGTCAACAATAATAATACCCATCCTACGTCGAGGCAGGATATCGCGGTATAAAGGTCATCCACTATATATATTGTGGGGTGCATAGGGAAATCATCCGCTAATGGTACTGCGGGCATCCACTAATGGTACTGCGGGAATAGCCAATCACCAATCACCAATATTATTTATATATATTATTATTACTTCATATCAATCAACTATCAGCCAACAAGCAATAAAAAAAAATTTGAACTATTAATAATAGTTCAAATAATTAACTAAGTGAGTTTAACTCACCTTGATTTTCCATGCTGAATATTCTGTTTAAATTCCCATATAGTCTCTGCCCCCGTATCATCTTGAATCATCTTGAATAAATTAATCACCTACGATTGTTTTATTTTATTTATCAATTAATTGTTCTTTATTTAAATGAACTACAAACGAATAAATAAATTATATGGAAATTTAAATTTTCGTAAAATGGTATACCTTATGGCTCTGCATTTCTTGATTGACCTATTAAGAAAAATCTCTGGTTAGTTCCAATGATTTTTTGTTAGCTCATATCGGCATTTCATCGAGCAATTTACTGTTGATCTCCCTGTATGAATTTTGCACTGTCGCATACCCCATAAACACATCATGTTGTTCAACTTAGACCTCGCACTCTCCTGCATCATCACAAACCACTCACATGTTCAACCCCATATTCACAGATCATCCCTTCCAATTGCCAACGCTACTTACTTAAAACGCAACACCTCGACTACCCAATTTCACATATCAAACTCCACCGCATTTTTCATGGATCTGAACTCATCGCACTCCATATTATTCATGATTTCAACACCCTTATATGTTCTTCCAAAATGCAACTCAAGACAACCCCATCTCCAAAACCTTCCCAGCTCACCGAATAGTATTTCGATCCCCCAACGAGATTGAACTCCAATACTGAGGCTGGCTTTGTCTCCTAAATCGTAGCATCCCCAATAGTAATCACGCACCTCCATTCGATCTCCAGTATAACCCTTTTCCATAAGTCAGAACAACCATCGATGCCCGACTTCATCCCCTCCACACACGCTTCAGCTCGAATCCAACTATAGGCGACTCACGATTACTAGTTCGATTGCTCCCTCTTTTTATCCCTTTTTTTTTATTGACTACGGAGGAGTTTTTCGCGATTTGCCAGAAGGAAAATGAATGAAGGAGTTGGACTAAATTGATTTGGCGAATGAGAGAAAAAGGTCGGAGGAAGGCTTTATCAATTTCCTTATCAAAATCAGTGGATCGGATTCCTAGAAGAAGAGCTAAATTGGTTTTGAGGATGGGTAAATCAAGGAAGATGCGGTTGTTATATAGGCGAAGGATTAAGGGATAGATACAACGTCTTTCACATAGGTTGAGAGGTAGAGTAGGCTTCAGTGTACTCTTGCTGAAGGCTTAAGGGAGAAGGAAGTAAGTAGATGTGAAAGTGAAAAGAAAAGACGACGTAGGAATGCAGAATAGCATGTGGTCGAAATTAAGGTCATCTCCTATATTATTAATATTTTATAATTTAATTGATTAAATTTTTGATTATTTAACCGGTACACCTTAAATTAAAATATCTTACGCTATCGAACTCTTATTTGAACGGAACAAACGGCATTTCCAGGGTTCTACCACCATTTTGAACAGACTGGAACAGATTCCATGGTCTAATTTGACCATATACAGAAGATATTAAATTAAATTAATGATTTAACATTAAATTCCATTAATATATATTTATACATTTCAGATTCTGTTTTAATTAATGTAAAATTCCATTTATATTAACAATTCAGTATTTAAACTAATTTAAATATTCAAACACATATCGATAAAAATGCAGGACGTTAAATTCCTTCCCCCTTAAAAGAATTCTTCCCCGAAATTACTATGTAGGAAAAATAGCAATGCCTTATTAACTTCTCCCAATCCATTCATGCAACTCAATACTCACTTCAGTATCCTTACAACTCAATCAACACGCTAGTTTCCAATCCCCTTCAAAAATCCTTAACTTCGAATAACTTTTGTTAACAAAAATTTTCAAAACTATTGAAATTTTTTCTAACTCCCTAAATTTTCGAAAAATTTCGCCAGCACCTCCTTTGTACGGGTCAATAGTTTAAACCTCAACCCGCCCTCTCTAGGCCCTTACCATTTAAAAAGAAAATCAAAAACCTAAGTGGCTTGCCGATTAGGCACATAAGAGCTCGTATTGAATTAAACGTGTACCTTTTTGTCGGGCATCTCATATTTATCCTTCACAGTTTCCTTATCCAATGAACCTGTCCAATCACATACATATCCATTCCTATTCGGTCACAATCATTTTAACTTCTTGCCTTCAATTTCTCCAATTCATTCATTAATTGGTTTTCTAGATTAACTCGTGATAGTTTGAAACAAACATGTTCAAAGATGTATACATTTGCTTATAACGAGTCAAGTTCCAATTAGAGCCCCAGTTCTAAGTCTTATTACCAATTCACAAGTCCTTTTGAATTTATTCTTGAGTTTCAAGTTCCATTAAACTTTAATTGATTAGTTCTTCATTCATTTTCTATTCAACTCGAGTTTATACAATCTGAGTTATATTAACTACCCAATATATACACACATATTCCCTTTATTTTAAGACTCGGTTTAACTCAACTGAATAACATTTTAAGTCATATTCAATTATCATTATTCGAATTGGCTTTATTGCAATTCATTTCTTATTTCACTTGACATATTCAAACAATATGCGTCGACCTTTATTTAGATTATCAACATTTATATTTCAACTTGAGTTCAAGAATTTTCATTCCATATTGATTCAATAATTCGTTTTAGTTAATATGGTTTCAATTTCAATCCAAATCTGCTTAACTTAATTTTAAACTAAGTTTCAATCCAATCAATTCATTATATTGGAATTTGTTTCTTATCTTCCAATTTATTTTTGAATTTTGATTTTTATTTCAAGAATCCTTTCATCTTCTAGTTATACTAAACCAGTTCAATTCCATAATTCCATTTGAATTATATTCAAACAATCAAGCAACCAAATATCAAAAATATTTAAGAAAACTATTTATTTTATATATAAAAATAAATTTGGGCAAAATTATTTCATTTACCCGCTTTACAAAATAATATTGTATCAGTTTCTAGTTCAATGCTTTTCAACACTTGAACTGATCAACCAACACAATACAAAACATTTTTATATGAAATCTACAAATACGCTCTCATATATATACACTAAACTCAATCTATGGTGTTACTAACCCTATCTCTACTGAGTTATGCAACAGAGCCAAGGTTTTTCCTAAACCATTGCTCTGATACCACTGTAACGAACTGAAAAATTCGATGCTCGAATTTTCAACACAACTACATCCTATGCCCAAACTAGAGTACAAAAAATCCAGAATGTTTAAGAAAGAAGTTAGAGGGTGAGAAAAAAATAAGAGAGAAAGATTAGAATAGAAGAAAAAGAAGAAGAAGAACAACTCACATCGCAGCGGAATAAAATGTAATGCAGAAACAACATCTTATTGAAAACTTGAATTAATATTTACAATTCATTAGAGTACAGTGCTCATTAAAATCATCTAGACAGTTATAACAGTCTGTCCTCATTTTCAACACACAGCGGAAAAATATCTAGATATATATATCATACGTCTGAACTCCTCCAGCTTGCCTCCTGAAATTCGTATCATCTTATTCTGGTCCTGTACAACTCGGTCGGACCCAATTGGGTCTGACCCGAGCATTACAATGCCAAGGTCAGTTTGGTGAAACAGCATGAGAAAACCCACTAAATTATTGGTATCATCCAACTTGATTTTAAAGTTAAAAATCATTTTGAAGAAAGGATAATCGTAAGACCAGCCCACACATAAACACGAACGGTTATTACCTTACGCTAACCCAAAACATTTTTGAAATCAATATCTTTTTATGATATCATAATAGTGTCTAAATACAAATAAATGCCAATCTAGCAGAATGCTTGCATTTCACGCTCTACATATATAGTATACAATCAAAACCACGGGTGCTTATTGGATATTGGATTTCCAACTATGACAATGTATGGAACTACCTTCTGATAGTGTGTCTCTAGAGAGGAATACACTAGGTTCAACAAGAACGTATTACAACCCGGCCCACACATGACCGACCACTCATTTCTCTTTAGTGTATCGAATGTATTGTCACCTACGGTTGCTTGCAACATAACCGTTCCCGAGAGATACAGAAGGGAAAAGATATAATAAATATGAATATTCTCTAGATGGTGACAATACATCCTAATGGGTGCGACCCATATAGCCATGTTGCCTACCCGATTTTTGTCATTTCCTGGTTGTGCGGCTTGAGGTCGTAACGTATCTTTTGACAGATCACTCCTTCATTTACTTTGAATGCCACATCATCATACCCGACAAATCACAAACTGATTTCCCCAAAAATACCACGAGTTTAAAGCTAAAAGAAACTAATTCCTCTGCCACCAACGTAAGTACGTTTGAAGAGATCAACTTACGTGACCTATTAGGTATACTCTATCAGACATTCATCCATTTACGTTATCCTAGGACTGGACAAACCGAAGGCACTCTCCTATCGTATCCTAGGAATCACCCAATAGATCAGTAGCGAGTTGTCCTTGCAATTCGTCGATTTCAACCACTATCGGACCACCATCAAAATTTCTTCGGGCGGGACTCCAAAGAATTCGACAAGTAGTCCTTTCGCTTATGAAGGCCCACGGTCTTCACTGCTCCATCTTCAATCCGTTTATTCTATGTTTCATATCAGTTAGTTCGGAATGGTTTTCGAATAAATTTGATCCCGGTCGTTCCGTACTAACCATCGTATAGGCAGATTTGATGGTCAGTTATTTAACTATCAAATAAAACAACCATTCATCCATAAAAGAAAACTGAATTCATTGGTTTAATATCCATTATCATTTTAGCCTCTTTTCGATTAATCATTCATTTATTCTAGACTTCTCCATTTTTTTAATAATTGAAATACTCATTTCTCTTCTTATATATGTATATATAAGCATATTCAAAAGCCCCTTTCATTTAAAAATCCTTTGTAGCACGTATTTCTCAACTCGGTCATTATTCTCTAACTGTAAACTAGTAAGAGAATAAATCCCTAAGTGTCGAACCCGAAGGCCGAAACCAACATCAGATCGACACTCAGAAAATCATTTAACTCACTAATCCCCGGTCAGTTTCTAATTCCCTTACTCCATTTCTTAACTTCTAACGAATAAAAATTTCAGTTATTCATTATAATTTTAAATGTTATATTAATCTCAAATTTATCATCTTTCAAATATTTTACTTACAAATATGATTTTCCAACGTTTGCTACAACTATTATCGAATATTCATCTTTAAGATATGTTTTGCAAAACACTTGCTAATATTTATTTATTTCTAAAACTGAAACAAAGTACTTTTTATACGATATAATTCATTTACCAATTCAATTTATTTTAAACTTCGTAAAAATAAAGTCTTGATTCAGAAAGCCCTATATAGATTTACTACAACTTATTCCAATTTTATTCCAATAACTACTTTCCATATATTAAATACTTGTATATCAATATCATTGTAATTTCCTTACCATTGATATTTATTGTCCAAAGTCTTATATTATTATTATTTGAATTCAAATTAAATTAGAATTTATAACTCCAAAACCCTTCTTATCGAATCAACTTATTTTTTTTAACACCTCTTCACATCGCCCATGAATGATATTTATTAATACAAGCTTATACATGATGTAACACCCCACGTCCATTAATGTCACTCACAAAGGGAATGCATTAACTTCCATGGAGGTTTTAAGTGAATATAGAACAGAAAAATTAATACAAGACAGATAATAAGTAGTACTTGGAAATCTAAAACTTTATTTCATTGCAGCGGAAATTAAACATGTTTGTTACATCATAAAACCGTAAATCAGAGTCAAGTACCATATCCATCTTGATAAAACAAAATACATAATCCCATTACATAAATATCCATTAAAGAAGATAACAAGCTGGACTTTACTTCAACGGTCCAAGCTTTCCAAAAGAGAGATAAAGCAATCTAATCAAGCTCCACTAGAGCTGGGCCCACCCTGAGGACCTGGAGGGGAGAAAAGATAGAAATAGAGGGGGTCAGACATAAAGTTTGGCGAGTATGATAATTCTAACAATACTATTATCAAAAATAACTAGACTAAGGCATAAGCTGGAAAACAAGGAAATGTCTATGAACTATTGGGTATGGAAGAGCAGATAAAGATAACGTTTAAGGAACACCTAATACTAACGAATAATTACTACACTGCACCACACCAGTCACCCTAAAGGTTGATCCCACTTGCTTCACTTAGAAATTATATAAATAGCTTTGTGTACCCCTAACTGACTACATAGGTGCCGCCTGCCCCTATCTCCGCTAGGTGTACCCCACTACCCACTTGCGATCGGCTCCCTACTTGTAGATACCCGTGCTGGTCCCAAAGTGGGGTGTATCACTCCCCTAAAGTGGCAACCCAATATAGCTAAAGAATGCACGGCTTATACCTACACGATGCAACAACGTCTTACCTACCAGCCCGGGTCCACACACGCATATGAAACCCGTTGGACTTGCGTTGCCACCGCTAACCCGTTTGGCCTCTTATAGTCAAGCCCAGTATGCGTGTCCCATCCTCGACTTGGGTCGAGCCCACAAAGATACGTTTGGGTTACTGGTTGAAATCGGCCCCCTTTACTTACCACAAGCTATCCACCTAAGCTTGTCCCCACTAGTACATCCCACTTAACCCTCTTAGTCATGTTCATTTACATGTGTGTTTGGTTAAGTCTTACTAATTGTATTTCAAATGCCACTAAAGGCACCCACTGGATTCCTCATGCCACCCAAGGCACCTACTTAACCCCCATGTCCCACTTCACATGTTTATCTGGTTAAGTATTTCTTAATTCATTCGGGCCAAAACCTCATTAAGGCCTCTCACATTAGACTGGCATTTATGGCAGCTGGATTCGCCAGGCGGGTCCAGGCAGTCTTACACCATAAAAGATTCTAACCTCGTGTCTTTACAACTATTATGCTTTAATTTGGGCATAGGACCTCTCACATTGGGCTGACATTTGTGACTACTGGATTCGCCGGTCGGGTCCGGGCAGTTTTACGTCACAAACGAGTCCAACCTCGTGTCCTAAGCATTGATTAACACTTATAATCTTTACCCCAGTTTTAAATATATCCCTATTCAAATCATTAATTAATTCCAATTTTAATGATGTCCATAATTGACTCAATTATGGCCATCCACTTACGGTATGCAAAATCATATCAATTGCACCCCAATTTCTTAATATTAAATCGTTAATATAACCCCTACCCCACGTTATACGTTCGCTTATTCAACGCTAAATATACGTTAGACTCGAATAGTCGAACTCATAGCACAAAGATAAATTATCACAACATATAGACAAATAAAATAGATCTAATCATAATAGGGGTGAAACTTGCATAAAACTACACATGTCATGGATCTAAAGGTGTCAACTTGTTTGGTTAAATGTCACAACTTACATAATGTGATCATAACCCAAGTTCATGTATGAATTTGCATATGTGGTTTATGCAGCATAATGATGGTGTGAACTAGCATCTAACACATAGAACTCACACATGTCATAGCATAATTCTAGATCTAAATAGATGTCATAATTCTAGATCTAAATAGATGTCGTACAATATGTGAGATTATACATACTAATAAATCTAAACTTGCATAGGTACATGTGATTTATCATGTGAATCATCATAGCCCAAATATATATAATCAACATCATGATTCATAAGCTAACTACAACATAATAACATCATGGCTTTGTAACATCGCAACTTAGAATAGAAACTTGCAACATATATAATATCATCATAGCATGATTTACAACATATAGGATAACATCATCACATAACATAGGATTTACAACATACATGATAGCATAAGGTTTACAACAACATATATGACATTTCACATCATTTTCTTATGATCCATATCACATCTTAATCTAATTAGTTTGCTAATAATCTTATTAAGATCAGCATACTCACAATTAGAAAAGAAAGAGAGTCTTGATTTGCTTTAGAGTTGAGTAGAATTAGAGTTTTCATTAGTTTTCTTCCTTCTTAGTTGGCGGCGGCTACACAGAGTTCCATGGCGATGGCATGACGGCGGCTATTCTATTTTTCATGTGATTTTAGAGTGAGAGACTACCTCGGTATATGTAGAGTTTAGGATTTATTTAGACCGTCAGATCAACTTAGAACTAACCTGAACCGTTAAATTAGCAAACTCATCCGTAAAGACACATCAGCAGCTCAAGATTGGGCTCTGCCAAAACCTGGTCGACTTAACCAGGTCGACACCCAAGTCGACTGCGCAGTCGACCTGGTCCTGGGGGTATCGACTGCCCAGTCGACTCCCCAGTCGACCTGGGGTGCTGGGCGGGAAATTTCCCGCCTGGCCTGTTTGACTTTGAATTTTGAATTTTGAATTTTCTGAAACTTCCGATGGCCATATCTCCTTCATACGAAGTCCAAATCACGCAAACTCGGGCTCTATTTCAACCAGAATTCCAAGACAAACACAATGGCACAACCCGTTTTCCACAATTCTCAAGTCTAAGATTAGTTATTCTTTAATTTGTGAATATTTATATTAACAGGATTACGGGGTGTTACATTCTCCCCTCCTTAAAGGATTTCGATCCCGAAATCTTCAAGTCAAGAAGAATGTATATCCTAACATCCAATGTCCTTATAGACTTCTAATGCTTCCATGTTTAAATGCACAGTGTGTGTGTAAATGTCTATATCTAATGCAAAATCAGGCGGTCCACTGATTCAGTTGACCTCCTTAATGCAAATTATGATAGTGCCATGCGTCCATTATGTATACAAAAGTTCCTTAATGCTACATATTATCTCTATATGCGTGCACAATCATCATCTGAATGCAGCATCCATATGATAAAAAAAATCGTTATACATCCATTTTACTAAATACATCCATATATATGCAATATGCAATATGAAGTGAATGAGCCGATCTAGTGCCTAATAGTGTGTGTATATGCGCCCACGAGCAACCACTAGCAAACACTTGCATCCACTTTGCATCCATCATACATAACATGTCTCAAACACATGTTTCAACCATAGGATTATCCTAACTAAAGGTCAAAGATACTAGCGAGAGGACATACTAAAGATAAGATAAGTACAAGCTAAGCGATAAAGGAGAAATTAAAAGACATACTCTCAAAAAGAAAATGGTAAAATGAACGCATCTTCTCTTCTATCTCCCAAGTAATGTTGCTCTCATCATCTCCCCATTGCACTTTGACTAGTCTGACCTCTCGATTTCTAAGCTTCTTGATCTCTGACCCAAGAATGCATGTTGGAGCTCGTCGAATCGTCGCATCTCGCTCTATCTCCACCTCTCTAAGCAAGCTCCACTCTACCACTTCCGCGGTCTCGTGCAAGCACTTCCTCAAATGTGACACATGGAATACGTCGTGTACACCACTAAGTCTCTCAGGCAACTCAACTCTATACGCCATTTGTCCAATCTTCTCCTTAATAGGAAACGGCCCTACAAACCTTGGTGCTAATTTCCCAAAGGACCCAAAGCGAACAACATTCCGTAATGGAGACACTTTGATAAAGACCATGTCCCCAACATCAAACTCAAGATCTGTCCCCCTTTTGTCTACATAAGATTTCTTCCTATCTTGCGCCATCTTCATCCTTCTTTGAATCAAGTCGATCTTTTCCGAAGTCTCTCTAATCATATCGGGCCCAAGTAAGATCTTATCGGTAGATTCCCACCAACATGTTGGTGAACGACAAGGTCGTCCATAAAGAGCTTCGAAAGATGCCATGCCAATGCTGGACTGAAAGCTATTATTATATGCGAACTCCACCAATGGAAGATGCTCTTCCCAGGTACCCCCAAAGTCTAAGATACATAGCCTCAAAAGGTCCTCTAGAATACGATTCACCCTCTCGGTTTGGCCATCCGTCTGAGGATGATATGCGGTGCTCAAACATAACTGAGTCCCTACCGCTTCTTGTAAGCTCCTCCAAAATTCGCTAGTGAAGATAGGATCACGGTCGCTTACTATGCTAGAAGGAACACCATGCAAACGAACTATCTCTCGGACGTATACAGAAGCTAACCATGGAGCAGTCCTCGTACTCTTCACGGGAATGAAATGGGCGCTCTTAGTAAGTCAGTCTACTATAACCCAAATCCCCGTATTACCCTTCCTTGATCTTGGTAATCCATCCACAAAGTCCATCGAGACACTTTCCCACTTCCATAGTGGAACCTCCAATGGGTGAAGCAACCCACCGGGTTTCTTTTGCTCCACTTTTACTTGTTGGCACACCAAGCATCTAGCAACATACTCGACCACATCCCTCTTCATACCGGCCCAAAAGAAAACTCGCTTCATGTCTTTGTACATCTTGTCCCCGCCGGGATGAATGGTCATCTTCGAATGATGTGCTTCGTCAAGAATAGCCTTCCTCAAACCTTCGTCTCGAGGTACACAAAGTCTACTATCCCTACGTAACCAACCCTTATCATCTAGGGTATACCTACGGAGATGGCTTGATGACTCCCGTCTTTTGAGCTTCTCCACTAACTCAACCAACTGTGGGTCGTCTAGCTGTGCCTCACCAATCCGTCCCAAAAGCGTAGGTCTGACCTCCAAGGATGCTAGCAAACCGGGTACAAAGTCAACGGAAGGTCTAAAATCAAACCTAGAAATGAATTCTAAGTTTCACCATTCAACAAACAACGGACTCAAGGACATCCTTTTCCTACTTAAGGCGTCTGCCACCACGTTACCCTTGCCAGGGGTATATGTTATTTCGAAATTGTAGGACGCTAAGAACTCCATCCACCTTTGCTGCCTTAAGTTCAAGTCCTTCTGAGAGAATAAGTATTTTAAAGATTTGTGGTCAGTGAACAATTCGAATTTCTCGCCAAGAAGGTAACGACGCCAAGACTTAAGTGCAAAAACAATTGCAGCTAACTCTAGGTCATGTGTAGGGTAATTTTTCTCATGCACCCTTAACTGCCTTCCACCATAGGCTATTACTCTTCCCTCTAGCATTAAGACTGCGCCTAGACCTGTCCCACAAGCATCGGTATAAACTGTAAATGGGTTACTCCCGTCTGGCAGCACTAAGACTGGGGCTGAAGTCAAAGCTCTCTTTAAACGTTGGAACGCATCATCACAATCTACGTCCCACACAAAGACTAGGTTCTTCTTCGTCAGGCGTGTCAATGGAGCTGATATTTTTGCGAAGTCTTGGATAAACTTCCTATAGTAGCCAGCCAACCCCAAGAAACTCCTAACTTCGGTAGCATTTTTAGGGACCTTCCAATCTTGGATGGCCACCACCTTCGCGGGATTCACAGCTATCCCTTCTTTGGAAACTACGTGGCCTAAGAATCGCACTTCCTCTCTCCAGAAGTGACACTTAGTAAATTTAGCTTTAAGGTTATGCGCTCGTAGAGTCTCCAACACTTCCCTAAGAGGTAGGGCATGATCTTCTTCATTCTTAGAAAAGATCAAGATGTCATCTACAAAGACCACCACGAATTTATTACGGTACTCCCTAAACACCCTACTCATCAAATCAACAAAGTATGCGGGGGCGTTTGTCAAACCGAAGGGCATCACTAGCCATTCATAGAAACCGTACGGAGTCCTAAAGGCAGTCTTATCTATGCTATCTTCAGCCACTCTCAACTAATGGAAACCAGTGGCTAAGTCCAACTGCGAAAACACTGAGACGCAAACTAACTGATCGAAGAGATCGTCAATCCTCGGAGTGGGTGTCTGTTCTTCTTAGTAAGCTTATTAAGTTCTCTATAGTCCACACACAGTCTGAGGTACCCATCCGCCTTCGTGGCAGATACTACTGGAGCACCCCACTCCGATATACTTCGTCTTATGAACCCCTTCTCAAGCAACTCCTTCACTTGCTTATTGAGTTCCCTCCTTTCACGAGGAGCCATGTGGCGTACTGGCAAAGATACTGGTTTTGCATTATCCAGAAGATATATTCAAAAATCTATCTCCTGCTTCGGAGGCAAGCCCTTCACCTCCTCAGACACATCCGAGTATTCTTAGACTACTCTAACAGATCGTAGATTTTCCACCGACGCGTCAAGCGATTCTAGATAACTTTGCATAACGGAATTTATGGGATTACAAAAGATTTCAAGAGTGTTGCCACGGCGAGTCATGAGCCTAACTACTCTCCTTTCACAATCAAGAACGGCCCCATTTCAAGATAACCAATCCATTCCTAAAATTAGCCCATAGCCCGTGAAGCCCAAAACATAAGCATCACATCTAAACTCAACGCTAAATATAGAAAATTTCAAATCCAAACACATCATGGACAAATAAGCTGAGCCCCCAATTGGATTCGAAACAACTAAGGGATCCTCTATTAAATTGGTGTTTAAGTGTAGTGATTCAACTAATGATGTAGAGATAAACGAATGCGATGCGCCCGAATCGAATAAGGTACGGATAGGATGATCAAACAGAAAAACTAAGCTTTCAACAGAAATGGTTCTACCTCGTTCTTGCAGAGGTGGGACCGCGAGAGCCTGAACTTGTCCCCTTGCCTGCCCTGGTGCCATAAGAGCCTGCACCTGTCCTCCCGAGGTAGACCTTGCCCTCTGCCCCTTCTTTGGGCAGTCCTTCACTAGATGTCCCGCTTCACTACAGTGAAAACAACCAGTCTTCTTTTTCTTTCTGCAATCCTTGCTGAGATGGCCTGGTGTCCCACAGTTAAAGCATCTTTTCTTTCTTTGGCCATTATTGTCTTTACCACCCTTCTGGTTTTGCTGTTGTGGTTTCTTCTGATCACCTTTCTTCTCGGGTGCCTTATTAGCATTAGTGCCTTTCTCCTCGTGCATGAGTGCCATGTCTACTAGCTTCTCAAAGGTGACCCCCATAGGGATGTGGGTCATAGCCAACCCTTGCAATGGCTCATTCAAGCCTTTAACGAACCTCAGAGCCTTCTTCTCCGGCGAGTTCACCAAATCAAAGCCAAACCTTGTTAACTGATTAAATTTGTTGACATATTCTTTCACTGATGAGCTTCCTTGCTTTAATGTCAAGAACCTTTCCATATATAGATTCTCTTCTTCCCTTGAGAAAAACTTTGCCTCAAACCTACGTCTGAAATCCGCCCAAGAATCAATAGGACGCTCCCCATTATTGACCTCCCACCAAAACGAGGCCTCTCCCTTCATTAACCAAGCTGCTAATTTGACTTTCTACCCTTCTTCTACTTCAAAGATTTCTAGCATTTCTTCCACCTCCTTAAGCCAATCTCTAGCTTCCACAAACGTTTCTGACCCTTGAAAAGGTTTTCCACCCATAGCCTTAAAATCCTTGCACGTCTTTGCAAAAGTATCAACGCGAGGAGGAGGAGGAGGAGCGGGTGCAACTGGTGGTGGAGGAACATTGGCTGGACCTGCAGCGTCCCTAGCCTCTAATAACCTCCTATACCATCCTGGTATCGTTACACCCTCCGGAAGATTAAGATCTTCTGCCATGCTGAAACGAAAAAGGAAAGATTTAAAATGGAGAATTCGAAAGATAAAGATATATGGCTATTGGGGATTATGTTTTTCATAAAAACTTTCCTCTTTAAATTACTCATCAAGACATGTTTTTGAAAACACTTCTTCCAAAAATACTTTAGAAAAATAGTTTTTCTAAAAAAATTATCTGTTCTGGTAACCTTAAGCTCTGATACCACGTGTAACACCCCACGTCTATTAATGTCACTCACAAAGTGAATGCATTAACTTCCATGGTGGTTTTAAGTGAATATAGAACAGAAAAATTACTACAAGAAAGATAATAAGTAGTACTTGGAAATCTAAAACTTTATTTCATTGCAGCGGAAATTAAACATGTTTGTTACATCATAAAACCATAAATCAGAGTCAAGTACCATATCCATCTTAATAAAACAAATATATAATCCCATTACATAAATAGCCATTAAAGAAGATAACAAGATGGACTTTACTTCAACGGTCCAAGCTTTCCAAAAGAGAGATAAAGCAATCCAATCAAGCTCCACTAGAGCTGGGCCCACCCTGAGGACCTGGAGGGGGAAAAACATAGAAATAGAGGGGGTCAGACATAAAGTCTGGCGATTGTGATAATTCTAACAATACTATTATCAAAATAACTAGAATAAGGCATAAGCTGGAAAACAAGGAAATGTCTATGAACTATTGGGTATGGAAGAGCAGATAAAGATAATGTTAAAGGCACACCTAATATTAACGAATAATTACTACACTGCACCACACCAGTCACCGTAAAGGTTGATCCCACTTGCTTCAATTATAAATTATATAAATAGCTTTGTGTACCCTAGCTGACTACATAGGTGTCGTGTAACGCACCGTAATTCTATAACACTAGGATTCACAAATCAAGACAGAATTAAAATCTAAAGTAAAAATCAAGGGAAACGGGCTACGCCATTGCGTTTGCCTCGGAATTCTGCATGAAAACGAGTCCAAGTTTGCATAAATCGGAGTCCGTACGAGGAAGATATGGCCTCCGGAATTTTCAGCGAAGTTCAAATTTCAAAACAGACTCAGAAGCGGGCTGGGTGGGAAATTTCCCGCCCAGGACCCAGGTCGACCAGGGGGTCGACCTGGGTACCCAGGTCGACCAAGGTGTCGACCTGGGGGTCGACCTCCCCCCATAGGTCGACCTGGTGGTCGACCTCCCCGCTTTTTCCAGATCTGAGCCTTGTTCATTTTTCTGTATCCGGACGCCATTCTGACCAGATTCGTTGACTTCTACACTATAAAAACACCCCCAGGCCTCATATTTTCTCCTCACAACTTCTCTATGCCTATACTCTTATCTAATTCTAATTAAAATAAAATAATACGAAAATCCAAGACAAGGTTATGCTGCTCAAGTTTGTCAAGAAGAGATTCGAATCAAGATTAAAGCTTCAAGATAAGAATCAAAGGCTAACTCAAACGGTTTGGAGCAACGTCACACGAATCATAGCAATGCCATCTTTCTATTCTAAAAACCGATCAATTGAAGTCGGTTACTTTTTAGATTTGAACGTTTTCTCTATTCGTGACATGAAATTAAAGGAATAAAAGAATATGCCAAATCTTTCTATTCGAATCAGTGCTTATATCTTTGGACTTAATTAAGAACTGTTATGATTCGATGACCAATGAGACTGTGACTATGAAACTATGGACCTTAAAACCTTATGCCTCTTTGACTATGAACATTTCCTATGACTATGAACACTGCCTATGACTGTGACTCATGACTATGACAATTATTTCCTTGACTTTGAACACAAGCCTATGCCTTTGATTAGGAAACATAAACTATTGCCTATGACATAAACACCTATGAATCATGACTAGGAAAGTGTTGCTTAAGTTTTGTGACTATGAAATTGGGTCTAAACCTGATTATCTATTCTGCCTATTCTTGGTTTTCTTTGGTTTTAGATCTTAGGAATTTACCTATTAAGTTAGTTCTACCCATGTTCTTGAACCTACATCGTTATTAAACCCTTTTTATGTCATAAGATTTTCAGACCTATAGGCCTTCGATGTTTAGGTCAATTTCAGTGTAATTCGTTAGGTCTGTAATCAGTAAATTATCATTTTATGCCAGTTATTATGTCTATCTTTTGCATAGCATCTTTGGTTCATTCCCTATTTTCTACGAATCTAGATTTATCTATAATCTAGATTGAATCACGATTATACGAACGATGGGAATACGATTTGGGCAAAATATGAAATTTACTAAAAACATGGTTATAAATTTGGAAATTGGCATGAATTGGGAACATGTATTATGGCATGTTCATAGAAATGCAAATTGGATAAATTTGACATGAATTATAGGATGTGTAATTTGAATATAGTATTGACTTGTAAATCTAGCATTTACATGAATTGTGAACTAGAATAATAAGTCTAGTTTGACATGAACTGTAATTAGAATGTTAAATCAGAATTGGATTAGCTAATTTGGCATGATAATTATATTGGCAAAAATTTGAAATTGGCCATACTTGGGAGTAATTGTCAGGTTTAGCAAAATCATGGTTAGTGACACATAAATTGGTATAGCTTACATACCAAAAAGGCATAAATATGATATAGAGGGGAAAATGGGCCATAATAATAATTGTTGACAATTTACATTAAAAGAGTAATTAGGAAATAAGTAAATTAGGAATGATTTACTTATAGAATTTGTCCTAAATGAGAAAATATAAATTTAGACAAATTAAAGGTTTATTAACGACATCTCTTTTAATAATACACCAGAAAGTTTTAGGGTGACAGAGAGAATAGTGTCTAGGCTTGGGCTTGGAAAATACAAGTTTCCTGCTCTCCCTGGCTATCCCTAACTGATCCGACGGACGGGATGGTTACTTTCAAAACCTGATTTGAAAATTAATCAAAACCCTTTGAACTTAGAAAACACGAATATGCCTAACCCGAGGTTAGACTGAGTTGCGATGTAAACCTGCCCGGAACCAACCAGAACATCCAGTAATCGCAACAATATCTGTCTAATGTGAGTGGTCACGGCTTTAATTTGTTTATTTAAAGCTAGAAAAAGAATGGTAGGGTTAAGTTAACTAAGACAGTTAACCAATTCAGCATGATAACCAAACCGATAGGTGGGGTTAGGTTCATACTGACACTTAACACAGTTAAGCTAGAATGGGAGGGTTAAGTCCATAGGAACACTTAACCAACTTAACACAGGTAAGATAGAATGGGGGGGGGGTTAAGTCCATAGGGACACTTAACCAACTTAACACAGTTAAGCTAGAATGGGAGGGTTAAGTCCATAAGAACACTTAACCAAACTTAACATGGTAACAAGACAAGATTTGTAGGGGATAAGTAACTAAGAAAACACTTATCCAAATTAACATGTTAACTAGACTAGAAGGTGGGGTTAAGTAAAGTTAATACACTTAGCCAAATTAACATGTTAACTAGACTAGAAGGTGGGGTTAAGTAAAGTTAATACACTTAGCCAAATTAACATGTTAACTAGACTAGAGCTTGGGGTTAAGTAAAATTTAATGCACCTAGCCAATTTGATATGTTAGCTGGACTAGACCGTAGGGTTAAGTAAACTTGAACACTTAATCGTCAGATTGTGATAAATGAATAGGGTTAAGTCTAAAACATGAACGGATAATACTTAACCATTAATAAAGTATTAGTTGAAACAGATGGGCAAGGTTAAGTAAAAAAGGAACACTTAACCAACACAGGATGAATATGGTTAAGTAATAAGAAATACTTAACCAATAAAACTTGGTTTGTGGTAGGGTTAAGTCAACATGAAATACTGATAACACTTAACCAGTTTATCAGGATAAATGAAGAGGGTTAAGTTAGATTGAATTGACTAATGACACTTAACCAATCCAAATTGACGAGAAAGAGAACTAAGTAGTAAACCTTAGTTAAAAGGAGCTAAGTTGTAAACCTTAGTTAAGAAAACAACGATTCTGGAAACTAAGTGGTAAACCTTAGTTAAGCAAAACTAAGTAGTAATTCTAAGTATAACACGAGAAGGAGCGAACGTCCGTCTAATTAAAAAGGAAGCTCCAACGAATTGGGTTACGAAGCCCGAGGCTTCGAGGGGACGTAAGGGTACTCTTGGTATCCCTCTTTGAGGCTGAAGATGATCCTCCTGGGCTCACAGAGGTTAAGGTCTGCGTTAGAAGAACCAGGGGTATGCCTTGGTTGCAATATATGGCAACCTAAAGACTAGGATGGACCAGCGTGATTCGGCGAGAAAACGGTATCCTTGTGATAGCAACTTGTCATCTACCATCCATCTTGAGTCAATCGAGATACGTGAAGCAGAAAGGCGGAGAACTCCAAAAGACCATATACTTGCTATCTAGTTATGGGTGAGGATGGCCATAGGTTAGTGGGGCATAGGGGGCCTGCGTATAGTTCTCATTTTTCAAGGTGTGCCTTTCATTAGTTGAGGGAGGGGTCGATTGGGACCATAGCCCATGGAATAAAAACAGACCTTAGCATCTGCATCGACAGATATCTGAAAGCTCCCGACCGAGTTCTGTGTTTCTTGATTTGCCCTGCCACAGGACTCGGGCTGCACATTACAGGACATGTGCATCTAGACAAGCGATAACGATTCGAGATACATGCGTGGGGAAGTCTAGAAACGTATACCACTCTAGGTAGTGTGTCCCAGACTTGGGGGCATCGTTCGACAGGTAGCATAATCCCTAGTTGGACTAGGTGGCATAAACCCTGAATCCGAGAAGCATTCAGCAGATAGCGTAAACTCTAGTTGAATCTAGAAGGCACTTGATAGAAAACCCTAGATTAGATCTAGGTAATAAATAATAAATGTATGCCTGAAGGCAACGGAAACTACAGGGATTTGGATCACGTTATCGTTACTAGTTGGGACCCTAGTTATGTGGTGCAGAGATATAGAAACCAGTATAACAAAGAAAATAGCGAAGCGGCGAAATTATTAGAGCATATCTAGTTTATCTTATCTTAGCATATCTTGTGTTGATCTTGTCTAATCTTGCTGACCCTATCATCATGGTGTTATCTTGTATTCAGTTAATTCATGTCGTTTTGTTTTTCCATGTTCACATGCTAGAAGTAACTGAACTTACTCAGGCTTTATGTCTGACTCTGTTTTTCTTTCGTTTTCTTTTCTTCCGTTTCCCCACACCCCCCCCCCAGGTAGTAAAGGAGGGAATAGTATAGCTCAGGTTAAGTTGGACTATCACTCTTTCCCAGCTTGAAGGTTTGTCGAAATTTTTCTTGGATTCTCTTTCAGATGCTATGGCTGGCTCTTGCTACATTGGGAAATATAAATGTATTTCTATGCTTCTTTATTTTGTAAGATAGATGATACTCTGAAATTGGAAAACAATTGCTGTACAAACTATCTTGTCAATAAAGTAAAGTTTTATTTTCCGCTGTTCAATTTCTGTCTATCTTGTAATTTATCTGCATCTTTTACCCTAAATGCTCCACAGAACTAGGTGCATTCCCTTTGTGAGTGACACTAACGGATGTTGGGTGTTACACGTGGTATCAGAGCTGAAGGTTACCAGATCAGATAAAGGATTTGAAAAATTATTTTCAAAACGGTTTTAAAAGAAGCATTTTCAAGAGAAAAGATTTGTTTAAAAGGAATATTCCCCAAAGCCATACGCACTATCTTCTCTTCCTCTGTTTGAATTCTTGTCTCCTTCTTTCTTGAGTCTCTGGGGCTCCTGGCTTTCTGGGAGGTAACCTCATCGATGGGCGAAGTAGTGCCCGGCTTCCATCCATAGCCATAGTTGTTTCACCTATGGCCAGTTTTTTTTTTTTTAAAGCTTATAGGGTTTTCTTTACGATGGAGGCAACTTTCGAGAGATTTGTTAACATGATTACAGACGAAAGAGGATGTGGAGTTTGGCTAAGGAGCACAACCCTAGGATGAGGAATTCATGGATGTAGATTTATCTCATGAAGGAGGAAGGAATTATAAAACCTAAGACAAGAGGAAGTATCTTTACTAGGGTATAATAGGGCATATAATTAAGGACAAGGGCAAGAACGAGGAACAAGATTTTCAAAAAGGCAAGTACATACTTTCACCACTAAGCGTACCTAGGAGAAAGGTAGTAAAGTTCTATTGGAAGAGTCTAGTTTTGCTATCCGTACTCTTTCCTTTGGTTTTAGCGGTTCACATTTGTTCATATCCACTTCCATAGTTGAGTCTCTGCACCATAGTACTTGTATAGTAGAAAGATCCCACTAGAGTCTCAAATCCAGTTGGTGGTCCGACCAGTTTATTTTTGGTTAGTAGGGATTTGAGAATAGCTATCGAGTTTGCTTATATCATCTCACGTAGATCGTCTAAATTCGGAGGAGATATTCCTTGGGTGCTTGTCTGATATTGGTTTAGGCCTTTGGGGCTTGTACTTGAGGAATGTCGAGTTCGACTAGGATGGTTTGCGTGAGAGATGGATAGTTGTGGCAGGCACTCTAAAAAGCACGTAGTGACCTTTCGACCCTTATAGTTATGGCATGATGAATAAGCTAAGAGGAGAGACCTCTGTTCATTCTAGTATATACACTCAGTATCATGGTTGACATTTGTTTATTTTGGAAATGGAGGTCTGAAACTTCACAATCGTGAAGTTAAATTAGTTAAGATACAGTGGAGTAAAGCTCAGGAAGGCTAGATACTAGCATCATACCCTTTTTCCTTAGGGGTGCATCCTTGATTTCTTTTTTTTTTAGGAGCTTTACGCATAATTGTTTCTCTCTTTCCAAAGTATATCCTCTAGGTTGTATCTTCGATCCTTAGGTAGAAACTCTTTTGGATGTAAACATGTATTTGAAACTTGTTATGGTTGATGGTTGCGAGTGATTGCTAATGGTTGCTCGTGAATGCATATGCATAAGTATTAGGCACTAGATCAGTTCGGACGTTTTCATATTGCATTTAAAGATATGTATTTGTTTATAAGTTGAACTTGATATGTTATCATATGGATGTTGCATATGGATGGATGGCTATGCACACATGTAGTATTTACATAACTAGGGATGCTGGCATGCATGATTGGACGCATGGCACTGACATGATTTGCATTAAGGAGGTCAACTGAATCAGTAGACCGCCTAATTTTACATTAGATAAAGACATATACACACACTATGCATATGAACATGAAAGCACTAAAGATCTTTTAAGGACAATGAATGCCTGTGGTTGAATGGTTGAGTAGTTGGGTGATCGGATGGTAGGACACATTCTTCCTAACTTTAAGATTTCGGGGACGAAATCCTTTTAAGTGGGAGAGAATGTAACACCCCGTAATTCTGTAACACTGGGATTCACAAATCAAGGCAGAATTAAAATTTAAAATTAAAATTAAGGGAAATGGGCTGGGCCATTGCGTTCGTCTCGGAATTCTGCATGAAAACGAGTCCAAGTTTGCGTAAATCGGAGTCCGTATGAGGAAGATATGGCCTCCGGAAGTTTCAGCGAAGTTCAAATTTCAAAATAGACTCAGAAGCGGGCGGGGTGGGAAATTTCCAGCCCAGGACCCAGGTCGACCAGGGGGTCGACCTGGGGGTCGACCTGGGTACCCAGGTCAACCAGGGTGTCGACCTGGGGGTCGACCTCCCCCCATAGGTCGACCTAGGGGTCGACCTCCCCGCTTTTTCCAGGTCTGCAGCCTTGTTCGTTTTTCTGTATCCGGACGCCATTCTGACCAGATTCGTTGACTTCTACACTATAAAAACACCCCCAGGCCTCATATTTTCTCCTCACAACTTCTCTATGCCTATACTCTTCTCTAATTCTAATTAAAATAAAATAATACGAAAATCCAAGACAAGGTTATGCTGCTCAAGTTTGTCAAGAAGAGATTCGAATCAAGATTAAAGCTTCAAGATAAGAATCAAAGGCTAACTCAAACGGTTTCGAGCAACGTCGCACGAATCATAGCAGCGCCATCTTTCTATTCTAAAAACCGATCAATGTAAGTTGGTTACTTTTTAGATTTGAACGTTTTCTCTATTCGTGACATGAAATTAAAGGAATAAAAGAATATGCCAAATCTTTCTATTCGAATCAGTGCTTATATCTTTGGACTTGATTAAGAACTGTTATGATTCGATGACCAATGAGACTGTGACTATGAAACTATGGACCTTAAAACCTTATGCCTCTTTGAATATGAACATTGCCTATGACTATGAACACTGCCTATGACTGTGACTCATTACTATGAGAATTATTTCCTTGACTATGAACACAAGCCTATGCCTTTGATTAGGAAACATAAACTATTGCCTATGACATAAACACCTATGAATCATGACAAGGAAAGTGTTGCTTAAGTTTTGTGACTGTGAAATTGGGTCTAAACCTGATTATCTATTCTGTCTATTCTTGGTTTTCTTTGGTTTTAGATCTTGGGAATTTACCTATTTAGTTAGGTCTACCCATGTTCTTGGACCTACATCGTTATTCAACCCTTTTTATGTCATAAGATTTTCAGACCTATAGGCGTTCGATGTTTTAGATCAATTTCAGTGTAATTCGTTAGGTCTGTAATCAGTAAATTATCATTTTATGCCAGTTATTATGTCTATCTTTTGCATAGCGTCTTTGGTTCATTCCCTATTTTCTACGAATCTAGATTTATCTATAATCTAGATTGAATCACGATTATACGAACGATGGGAATACGACTTGGGAAAAATTTGAAATTTACTAAAAACATAGTTATAAACATGGAAATTGGCATGAATTAGGAACATGTATTATGGCATGTTCATAGAAATGCAAATTGGATAAATTTGACATGAATTATAGGATGTGTAATTTGAATCTAGTATTGACTTGTAAATCTAGCATTTACATGAATTGTGAACTAGAATAATAAGTCTAGTTTGACATGAACTGTAATTAGAATGTTAAATCAGAATTGGATTAGCTAATTTGGCATGATAAGTATATTGGCATAAATTTGAAATTGGCCATAATTGGGAGTAATTGTCTGGTTTAGCAAAATCATGGTTAGTGACACTTAAATTGGTATAGTTTACATACCAAAAAGGCATAAATATGATATAGAGGGGAAAATGGGCCATAATTGTAACACCCCATAATTTTATAACATTAAAATTCACAAATTAAAGTATACTTAATTTTTATAAAAGAATTAAGTGAAATGGGTTGCGCAGAGAAATATATATATTGATATATATATATATATATATATATATATTGATATATATATATATATATTAAGAATTAAATAAACAAATATGCAAAAAAGTTCAAAACAGCGATTTGGGAGGGGAAATAACCGAACCGGCCCATTTTTTAGTTCGACCCGAGCCTCGCTGGATCGACTAGGGGTTAATCCAGGGTGTTTGGCTGTCAACACGTGGGCCGATTCGCTCAAATGCAGATTTTGCATTTGATTGGTTCTCATGGTTCAGGGTTAATCTAATGGTCCTAAATAGCTTTCTACACCTATAAATACATCCTAATGCTAACCCTAAACGTAATTAAAATAGAATATTTACCATCATACCGTTGCCATGGAAATCAATGGAGCCGCCACCAACTAAGAAAGAAGAAAAGCAAATTCAATTCTAATTCTCTTAAGCCTAAAGCAAAGCAAAACTCTCTCTCTTTTCTTCTCTAAATTGTGAGTATGATGATCTTAACAAGATTATTATCATTTTAATTAGGTTGAGTTATGAATGGATTATGAGTAGATGATGTGAATTATCATATATGTTGTTGTAAACCCCTTTTGCTATCATGTATATTGTATATCCAATGTTATGGGATGATGATATCTTATATTTTGTAAATAATGCTATGATGATGTTATGTATGTTGAAAGTTTCTATGCTAAGTTGTGATGAATCATACATGTTAAAAAGGCCATGATGTTACCATCTATGCTAGTTAGTTCATGTTGATTAAATCATCATGTTTGGGTTATGTTGATCTATATGACAAGTCACATATGCAAGTTAGATTGATTAGAAAAGTTATGAACATATGCCAAGACATCTATTATGACATCTAGAATTATGCTATGACATATGTGATATCCTATGCTAGTTCACACCATCATTATGTTGCCTAAAAACCCCATATGCAAGTTTATGTATAGATTTGGGCTATGATCATATCATGTAAATTGAGACATTTAACAAGTTGACACCTTTTGATCCATAACACGTGTAGTTTATGCAAGTTTCACCCCTATTATGATTAGATTTATTTTAATTGTCTATATGTTGTGATAATTTATATTTGTGCTAGGTGTTAGACTTTACAAATCTAGCCTATATTATGCGTTGAATAAGCGAACGTATAAACGTGGGGTAGGGGTAATTTTAAGGATTTAATATTAAAAAGTTGGGCTGCAATTGATATGATTTTACATGCCTTAAGTAGATGGCCATAATTGAGTCAATTATTGACATCATTAAAAGTTGACTTAATTAATAATTTGAATAGGGAATTATTAAAATTGGAATAAAAGATTTTAAGTGTTAATCAATGCTTAGGACATGAGGTTGGAATCGTTTGTGATGTAAACCTGCCCGGACCCGCCCGACAAATCCAGTGGTCACAAATGTCAGCCCAATATGAGAGGTCCTAGGCCTAAACTAAAGCATAACAGTTGTAAAGACACGAGGTTAGACTCTTTTATGGTGTAAGACTGCCCGGACCCGCTCGGCAAATCCAGCTGCCATAAATGCCAGTCTAATGTGAGAGGTCTTTATGAGGTTATGGCCTGAATGAATTAAGAAATACTTAACCAAATAAACATGTAAGGTGGGACATGGGGGTTAAGTAGGTGCCATGGGTGGCATGAGGGATCTAGGGTGTGCCCTTAGTGGCATGTGAAATACGATTAGTAAGACTTAACCAAACACACATGTAAATGAACATGACTAAGAGGGTTAAGTGGGATATACTAGTGACAAGCTTAGGTGGGTAGCTTGTGGGGGCCCATTTCGACCAGTATCCCAAACGTATCTATGTGGGCTCGACCCAAGTCGAGGACGGGACACGCATGCTGGGTTCGACTGTAAGTGGCCAAAACGGGGAGCGATGGCAACGCAAGTCCAACGGGTTTCGTATTCGTGTGTGGACCCGGGCTGGTAGGTAAGACGTTGTTGCATCGTGTAGGTATAAGCCGTGCATTCTCAAGTTGTATCGGGTAGCCACTTTAGGGGAGTGATACACCCCACTTTGGGGCCAGCACGGGTACCTACGAGTAGGGAGCCGATCGAAAGTGGGTAGTGGGGTACACCTATTGGAGATAGGGGCAGACGACACCTATGTAGTCAGCTAGGGGTACGTAAGGCGATTTATAAAGTTTCTGTATGAAGCAAGTGGGATCAAATAATAGGGTGACTGGTATGGTGCAGACTAGTAATGTGCGGTGCAGTGTAGTAATCATTCGTTAGTAATTAGGTGTGCCTTTAACGTTATCTTTAACGTTATCTTAAACGCTATCTTTATCTTCCTAAGAGTTCATAGACATTTACTTGTCTTCCAGCTTATGCCTCAGTCTAGTCATTTTGATAATAGTATTGTTAGAATTATCATACTCGCCAAACTTTATGTCTGACCCCCTCTATTCCTATCCTTTTTCCCCCTCCAAGTCCTCAGGTTGGGCCCAACTCTAGTGGAGTTTGATTGAATTGCTTCACCTCTCTTTGGAAAGCTTGGACCGTTGAAGTAAAGTCCAACTTATTATCTTTTTAATGGCTATTTAGGTAATGGGATTATGTATTTTGTTTTTATGAAGATGGATATTGTACTTGGTTATGATCTATGGTTTTATGATGTAATAAACATGTTTAATTTCCGCTGCAATAAAATGAAGTTTTAGATTTCCAAGTACTATTTACTATCTGTCTTGTTGTAATTTTTCTGTTCTATATTCACTTATAACCTCCATGGAAGTTAATGCATTCCCTTCGTGAGTGACATTAATGGACGTGGGGTGTTACACGTGGTATCAGAGCTTAAGGTTACCAGAACAGATAAATATACTTTAGAAAAATAGTTATTTTTGGAAGAAGTGCTTTCAAAAACATGTTTTAATGACAAATTTAAAGAGAAAAGTTTTTACGAAAAAAAAAACATAATCCCCAATAGCCCATATCTTTATCTTTCGAATTCTCCATTTTGAATCTTTCCTTTTTCGTTTCATCATGGCTGAAGATCTTAATCTACCCGACGGTGTAACGATACCAGGATGGTATAGGAGGTTATTAGAGGCTAGAGCCGCTGCAAGTCCAGCCAATGTTCATCCACCGCCAGTTGCACCCGTTCCTCCTCCTCCTCCTCGCGTAGATACTTTTGCAAAGACGTGCAAGGAATTCAAAGTTGTGGGTGGAAAACCATTTCAAGGGTCAGAAACATTTGTGGAAGCTAAAGATTGGCTTAAGGAAGTGGAAGAATTGCTAGAAATCTTTGAAGTAGAAGAAGGGAAGAGAGTTCGTTTAGCAGCTTGGTTGATGAAGGTAGAGGCCTCGTTTTGGTGGGAGGTCACTAATGGGGAGCGTCCTGTTGACTCTTGGGCGGATTTCAGACGTAGGTTCGAGGCGAAGTTTCTCTCAAGGGCGGAAGAAAATCTATATATGGAAAGGTTCTTGACATTGAAGCAAGGAAGCTCATCAGTGAAAGAATATGTCAATAAATTTAATCAGTTAGCAAGGTTTGGCTTGGACTTAGTGAACATGCCGGAGAAGAAGGCGCTGAGGTTCGTGAATGGCTTGAATGAACCTTTGCAAGGGTTGGCTATGACCCACATCCCGATGGGGGCCACCTTTGAGAAGTTAGTAGAAATGGTGTTCATGCATGAGGAGAAAAGCGCTAAAGCTGATAAGGCACCCGAGAAGAAGGGGGATTAGAAGAAACCACAACAGCAAAACAAGAAGGGTGGTAAAGACAATAACGGTAAGGGAAAGAAGAAATGTTTTAACTGTGGAACCCCAGGCCATCTCAGCAAGGATTGCCGAAAGAAAAAGAAGACAGGTTGTTTTCATTGTGGCGATGCGGGACATTTAGTGAAGGGCTGCCCAAAGAAGGGGCAGAGGGCAGGAGCTACCTCGGGAGGATAGGTGCAGGCTCTTATGGCACCAGGGCCGGCAAGGGGACAAGTTCAGGCTCTCGCGGTCCCACCGCTGCAAGAACGAGGTAGAACCATTTCTGTTGAAAGTTTAGTTTTTCAGTTTGATCATCCTCTCCGTACCTTATTCGATTCGGGCGCATCACATTCGTTTATCTCTACATCATTAGTTGAATCACTGCACTTAAACACCAGTTTAGTAGAGGATCCCTTAGTTGTTTCGAATCCAATTGGGGGCTCAGCTTATTTGTCTATGATGTGTTTGGATTTGAAATTTTCCATACTTAGCGTTGAATTTAGATGTGATGCTTATGTGTTGGGCTTCACGGGCTATGGGCTAATTTTAGGAATGGATTGGTTATGCAGAAATGGGGCCGTTCTTGATTGTGAAAGGAGAGTAGTTAGGCTCGTGACTCACCTTGGCAACACTCTTGAAATCTTTTGTAATCCCATAAGTTCGGTTATGCTAAGTTATCTAGAATCGCTTGACGCATCTGAGGAAAATCTACGATCTGTTAGAGTGGTCCGAGAATACTTGGATGTGTTTGAGGAGGTGAAGGGCTTGCCTCCGAAGCGGGAGATAGATTTTCGAATATATCTTGTGGATAATGCGAAACCAGTATCTTTGCCAGTGCGCCACATGGCTCCATGTGAAAGGAGGGAACTCGGTAAGCAAGTGAAGGAGTTGCTTGAGAAGGGGTTCATAAGACGAAGTATATCGGAGTGGGGTGCTCCAGTAGTATTTGCCACGAAGGCGGATGGGTCCCTTAGACTTTGTGTGGACTATAGAGAACTTAATAAGCTTACTAAGAAGAACAAACACCCACTGCCGAGGATTGACGATCTCTTCGATCAGTTAGTGGGCGCCTCAGTGTTTTCGCAGTTGGACTTAGCCACTGGTTTCCATCGGTTGAGAGTGGCTGAGGATAGCATTGACAAGACTGGCTTTAGGACTCTGGACGGTTTCTATGAATGACTAGTGATGCCCTTCAGTTTGACAAACGCCCCCGCATACTTTGTTGATTTGATGAGTAGGGCGTTTAGGGAGTACCTTAAGAAATTCGTGGTAGTCTTTGTAGATGACATCTAGATCTTTTCTAAGGAGGAAGAAGAGCATGCCCTACATCTTAGGGAAGTGTTGGAGACCCTACGAGTGCATAGCCTTAAGGATAAATTTTCTAAGTGTCACTTCTCGAGGAAGGAAGTACGGTTCTTGGGGCACGTGGTTTCCAAAGAAGGGATAGCTGTAGATCCCACGAAGGTGGTGGCCATCAAAGATTGGAAGGTTCCCAAAAATGCTACCGAAGTGAGAAGTTTCTTGGGGTTGGCTGGCTACTATAGGAAGTTTATCAAAGACTTCGCAAAGGTATCAGCTCCACTGGAAAGTACAAGTTTCCTGCTCTCTCTGGATATCCCTAACTGATCCGACGGACGGGATGGTTACTTTCAAAACCTGATTTGAAAATTAATCAAAACCCTTTGAACTTAGAAAACACGAATATGCCTAACCCGAGGTTAGACTGAGTTGCGATGTAAACCTGCCCGGAACCAACCGGCACATCCAGTAATCGCAACAATATCTGTCTAATGTGAGTGGTCGCGGCTTTAATTTGTTTAGTTAAAGCTAGAACAAAAATGGTAGGGTTAAGTTAACTAAGACACTTAATCAATTCAACATGATAACCAAACCGAAGGGTGGGGTTAGGTTCATACTGACACTTAACACAGTTATGCTAGAATGGGAGGGTTAAGTCCATAGGAACACTTAACCATCTTAACACAGTTTAGCTAGAATGGGAGGGTTAAGTCCATAGGGACACTTAACCAACTTAACACAGTTAAGCTAGAATGGGAGGGTTAAGTCCATAAGAACACTTAACCAAACTTAACATGGTAACAAGACAAGATTTATAGGGGATAAATAATTAAGAAAACACTTATCCAAATTAACATGTTAACTAGACTAGAAGGTGGGGTTAAGTAAAGTTAATACACTTAGGAAAATTAACATGTTAACTAGACTAGAAGGAGGGGTTAAGTAAAGTTAATACGGTTAGCCAAATTAACATGTTAACTAGACTAGAGCTTGGGGTTAAGTAAAATTTAATACACTTAGCCAATTTGATATGTTAGCTGGACTAGACCGTAGGGTTAAGTAAACTTGAACACTTAACCGTCAGATTGTGATAAATGAATAGAGTTAAGTCTAAAACATGAAGGGATAATACTTAACCATTAATAAAGTATTAGTTGAAACAGATGGGCAAGGTTAAGTTAAAAAGGAACACTTAACCAATACAGGATGAATAGGGTTAAGTAATAAGAAATACTTAACCAATAAAACTTGGTTTGTGGTAGGGTTAAGTCAACATGAAATACTGATAACACTTAACCAGTTTATTAGGATAAATGAAGAGGGTTAAGTTAGATTGAATTGACTAATGACACTTAACCAATCCAAATTGACGAGAAAGAGAACTAAGTAGTAAACCTTAGTTAAAAGGAGCTAAGTAGTAAACCTTAGTTAAGAAAACAACGATTCTGGAAACTAAGTGGTAAACCTTAGTTAAGCAAAACTAAGTAGTAATTCTTAGTATAACCCGAGAAGGAGCGAACGTCCGTCTAATTAAAAAGGAAGCTCCAACGAATTGGGTTACGAAGCCCGAGGCTTCGAGGGGACGTAAGGGTACTCTTGGTATCCCTCTGTGAGGCTGTAGATGATCCTCCTGGGCTCACAGAGGTTAAGGTCTGCGTTAGAAGAACCAGGGGTATGCCTTGGTTGCAATATATGGCAACCTAAAGTCTAGGATGGACCAGCGTGATTCGGCGAGAAAACGGTATCCTTGTGATAGCAACTCGTCATCTACCATCCATCTTGAGTCAATCGAGATACGTGAAGCGGAAAGGCGGAGAACTCCAAAAGTCCATATACTTGCTATCTAGTTATGGGTAAGGATGGCCATAGGTTAGTGGGGCATAGGGGGCCTGCGTATATTTCTCATTTTTCAAGGTGTGCTTTCATTAGTTGAGGGAGGGGTCAAGTGGGACCATAGCCACTGGAATAAAAACAGACCTTAGCATCTGCATCGGCAGATATCTAAAAGCTCCCGACCGAGTTTTGTGTTTCTTGATTTGCCCTGCCACAGGACTCGGGCTGCACATTACAGGACATGTGCATCTAGACAAGCGATAACGATTCGAGATACATGCGTGGGGAAGTCTAGGAACGTATACCACTCTAGGTAGTGTGTCCCAGACTTGGGGGCATCGTTCGACAGGTAGCATAATCCCTAGTTGGACTAGGTGGCATAAACCCTGAATCCGAGAAGCATTCAGCAGATAGCGTAAACTCTAGTTGAATCTAGAAGGCACTTGATAGAAAACCCTAGATTAGATCTAGGTAATAAATAATAAATGTATGCCTGAAGGCAACGGAAACTACAGGGATTGGGATCACGTTATCGTTACTAGTTGGGACCCTAGTTAGGTGGTGCAGAGATATAGAAACCAGTATAACAAGGAAAATAGCGAAGCGGCGAAAGTATTAGAGCATATCCAGTTTATCTTATCTTAGCATATCTTGTGTTGATCTTGTCTAATCTTGCTGACCCTATCATCATGTTGTTATCTTGTATTCAGTTAATTCATGTCGTTTTGTTTTTCCATGTTAACATGCTGGAATTAACTGAACTTACTCAGGCTTTATGTCTGACTCTGTTTTTCTTTCGTCTTCTTTTCTTTCGTTCCCCCCCCCCCCAAGGTAGTAAAGGAGGGAATAATATAGCTCAGGTTAAGTTGGACTGTCACTCTTTCCCAGCTTGAAGGTTTGACGAAATTTTGCTTGGATTCTCTTTCAGATGCTATGGCTGGCTCTTGCTACATTGGGAAATATAAATGTATTTTTATGCTTCTTTATTTTGTAAGACAGATGATACTCCGATATTGGAAAACAATTGCTGTTTAATAAAGTAAAGTTTTATTTTCCGCTATTTAATTTCTGTCTGTCTTGTAATTTATCTGCATCTTTTACCCTAAATGCTCCACAGAACTTAGTGCATTCCCTTTGTGAGTGACACTAACGGATGTGGGGTGTTACATGCCGCCTGCCCCTATCTCCGCTAGGTGTACCCCACTACCCACTTGCGATCGGCTCCCTACTCGTAGATACCCGTGCTGGTCCCACAGTGGGGTGTATCACTCCCCTAAAGTGGCAACCCGATACAGCTAAAGAATGCACGGCTTATACCTACACGATGCAACAACGTCTTACCTACCAGCCCGGGTCCACACACGCATATGGAACCCGTTGGACTTGCGTTGCCACTGCTAACCCGTTTGGCCTCTTATAGTCAAGCCCAGTATGCGTGTCCCATCCTCGACTTGGGTCAAGCCCACAAAGATACGTTTGGGTTACTGGTTGAAATGGGCCCCCTTTACTTACCACAAGCTATCCACCTAAGCTTGTCCCCACTAGTACATCCCACTTAACCCTCTTAGTCATGTTCATTTACATGTGTGTTTGGTTAAGTCTTACTAATCGTATTTCAAATGCCACTAAAGGCACCCACTAGATTCCTCATGCCACCCAAGGCACCTACTTAACCCCCATGTCCCACTTCACATGTTTATCTGGTTAAGTATTTCTTAATTCATTCAGGCCATAACCTCATAAAGACCTCTCACATTAGACTGGCATTTATGGCAGCTGGATTCGCCGGGCGGGTCAGGGCAGTCTTACACCATAAAAGAGTCTAACCTCGTGTCTTTACAACTGTTATGCTTTAATTTGGGCCTAGGACCTCTCACATTGGGCTGACATTTGTGACTACTGGATTCGCCGGGCGGGTCCGGGCAGTTTTACGTCTCAAACGAGTCCAACCTCGTGTCCTAAGCATTGATTAACACTTATAATCTTTTACCCCAGTTTTAAATATATCCCTATTCAAATCATTAATTAATTCCAATTTTAATGATGCCCATAATTGACTCAATTATGGACATCCACTTACGGTATGCAAAATCATATCAATTACACCCCAATTTATTAATATTAAATCCTTAATATTACCCCTACCCCATGTTATACGTTCGCTTATTCAATGCAAAATATACGTTAGACTCGAATAGTCTAACTCATAGCACAAAGATAAATTATCACAACATATAGACAAATAAAATAGATCTAATCATAATAGGGGTGAAACTTGCATAAAACTACACATGTCATGGATCTAAAGGTGTCAACTTGTTTGGTTAAATGTCACAACTTACATAATATGATCATAACCCAAGTTCATGTATATATTTGCATATGTAGTTTATGCAGCATAATTATGGTGTGAACTAGCATCTAACACATAAAACTCACACATGTCATAGCATAATTCTAGATCTAAATAGATGTCATAATTCTAGATCTAAATAGATGTCATACAATATGTGAGATTATACATACTAATAAATCTAAACTTGCATAGGTACATGTGATTTATCATGTGAATCATCATAGCCCAAATATATATATAATCAACATCATGATTCATAAGCTAACTACACCATAATAACATCATGGCTTTGTAACATCGCAACTTAGCATAGAAACTTGCAACATATATAATATCATTATAGCATGATTTACAACATATAGGATATCATCATAACATAACATAGGATTTACAACATACATGATAGCTTAAGGTTTACAACAACATATATGACAATTCACATCATTTTCTTATGATCCATATCACATCTTAATCTAATTAGTTTGCTAATAATCTTATTAAGATCATCATACTCACAATTAGAAAAGAAAGAGAGTCTTGATTTGCTTTAGAGTTGAGTAGAATTAGAGTTTTCATTAGCTTTCTTCCTTCTTAGTTAGCGGCGGCTACACTGAGTTCCATGGCGATGGCATGACGGCGGCTATTCTATTTTTCATGTGATTTTTGAGTGAGAGATTACCTAGGTATATATAGAGTTTAGGATTTATTTAGACCGTCAGATCAACTCAGAACTAACCTAAACCGTTAAATTAGCCAACTCAGCCCTAAAGACACATCAGCAGCTCAAGATTGGGATCTGCCAAAACCTGGCCGACTTGACAAGGTCGACACCCAAGTCGACTGCGCAGTCGACCTGGTCCTGGGGTTGTCGACTGCCCAGTCGACTCCCCAGTCGACCTGGGGTGCTGGGCGGGAAATTTCCCGCCTGGCCTGTTTGACTTTGAATTTTGAATTTTGAATTTTCTGAAACTTCCGATGGCTATATCTCCTTCATACGAAGTCCAAATCACGCAAACTCGGACTATATTTCAACCAGAATTCCGAGACGAACACAATGGCGCAACCCGTTTTCCACAATTCTCACGTCTGAGATTAGTTATTCTTTAATTTGTGAATATTTATATTAACAGAATTACGGGGTGTTACACATGACTTATTCAATCATCCTTAATTCTTACTTGCAATTCAAGTTTAAATTCCATTTAAATTTCATTTATAATATCTCCTTTATATTTTCCCTTGTAATTGGAAAATTCTATCCATTTCAAATGTTAGTTTTCAAACCACATTTCCACTTCCTTTTTCGAATCCACCCTCAAATTAAAACTATCTCAAAATACTTCCAATATATGGTTTTCACTTTTGCAAATGTCACTTATAAAATTGAGTTCTCATCTTATTTGTTAAAACAACATTTAATCTTCAATTCTATTTAATTGGGTTTCTAAATAAACATTTCTATTTGGAAATAAATATTTCCTCTTAAGTTCTTTTTATATTTCTATTCTACTTTGAAATCCATATTTTCCAAATTCTCAAATGGTAGTCATTTATCCCTTTATAAACATTGTTTTATATAATCACCTCATTAACACATTTGTTTAAACAAATCTTCTCCTTTAAACCGAATTTATAATTTGGATTCCAATTGAACATTTCTATTTAAAAATAAGTATTTTCCTTAGGAAAAATTCATTTTATTTCAAAATAACGGTTTATCTTACGATTCCCATTTCCTTTTCAAATTCATACACGCTTCACATCTTTCTCAAATTTCCCACTTCTTATAATATGTTTAAAAATTCACTTCTTCACGATATTTCTTCGAACAATTATTTGCTTTTAAATTCTATTCTAACTATCCGCTTCCATTTGGAACAAATATTATAAAATTCTTTTTATATTACAGTTTCTGTTTTGAAAAGGATATATTATTTTTCAGGATATTTAAAATAAATAAAATCAACCATTTGTGCCACTAACGCAGTCAAACATATCATAAGCTATCACAGGTTATAAACACATCACATATTGGTATATAAGAACAAATAATTTAAATGTGAGGAATCCAGTTGGATCCCTCCAACCTATTTTTTCTGCAATGTAATAACCCGAAAATCTGAGGCAATTAAATTTTTTTTATTTTGGCAATTTTAGTGAATTTTGAATATTTAAAATGAATTGTTTTAAATAAATACGACGAGAAATTTAAAATGAATAGAATTAGAACGTATATATTTATATAGGACATCTTTAGAATATAAATATTTATTTATAATTATATAAGGAATTGAAAATGGCGCGGTAGTTTGAAATTTCGATTTCAAAGTTCAAATGAATGTGCAGGATTCAAAATAAACTGTATCTTAGCAAAACAAAAAATATTAGAATCTATTTGAGAATATCTTTCCAAGGAATCCGAAAAATTAAAATTTCATAGCGGGAATAAAAAGTTATGTCCAATTGAAAATTCAGAATAGTCGTTATGGAATTCTGGCCCTTGAAAAGGGAAACTTTGCAAACGACCTCGATTTTCGACGAAACCACTTTTGTTGGATTCGGGATGTCTAGTTATTGCTAGATTCGAAAATTCGTAATTTTTCGAATCAATATGTGAGTATGGCAAAAGAAAACGCGTTTGACCAGTTTCAGTTGATTTTAATCGACTAGAAAATGGTCATTTTTCAATCGATCTCGGAATTTGACGAAATTAGTTTTGTTAGGACCGTATCGTCAATACGAAGATAGAAAATATTTTTTGGGAATTTTTTGGGTTCGTATGTGGCGCCGGTAAATTGAAATGCGCGTTCAAATTCAATATATAGATTTATATTTTGATTTTTATGAAAACTGATTGAAACGATGGAATTAGCTTACGATACATATCCCATTTTGTTCGGAATTGGGGTAATTAGCTACGGACGACACGCGGTGGGGCTCGTTTTGAGGTCGAAATAAAAAGTTGCTTTTGGAAATTAAATAATGAAAAAAAAATTGAAAACCCTCTCTCTCTTCCTCTATACTCTCAGCCCCCACACCCACCCCTGTTGACCGATTCAAATAGAAAAAAAGGAAAAAAAAGGAAAAAAAAAGAGAAAACCTAAATCGCGCCGACCTCTTTCCCACCGTCGCCTCGGCCTCCACCTCGGCCATTGGAGCAGCGCCGCCATCTCCCCTAACCGCCACGCTCCTCCTCTTCCGCATGAAACCCAAAACCGCCCCTCCGTTAAAACCCAAACACGCCCAGGCCCTGGACAAATCAAGTCGTGCCGCCACCTAGCCACAGTGCCCAGCCACCGACCGCCTTACCCTTGACCTACAGCCTCATTCCGACCATCCCTAGCCACCACCACCGCCTAGTGGACCCCCCATCAGAAAAAAATGAATTTTTACAGTAAACCAAGGTGAATTTTTTTGTTGTTGCTCAATTAGTTTAATTTAAAATACATATGTCATTGAATAAAAGAATGGGTTTATTTTTCAGTTTTTAATATGAATTCACCTTGGATTTATTTTCAGTTTCATATAGAAAATATATGATTTTTAATATAGAAAATATATTATTTTTACAACGTAAAGATTTGATTTTTTTATACATATAAAAATATGATTTTTGTTTATAAAAAGCTATGATTTTTATAAGCAGAAAGCTAGGATTTTTATGGTTTAAAAGATTTGCTTTTTTATTATAGGATTAACATATGAAGTATAGATTTCTAACTAGAAAAAGATTAGATTTTTACTAGTCTAAAGATGAGATTTTTATCTATATAAAGATGGGATTTTTATTTGCATACTAGCGAAAAAATTTGATTTTTCTTTGTTTGAATAGCAAGTAAAAATATGAACTTTGTGTATGAAGTAGCAACTTCGAAATAAGATCTTTATTATAAAGAGAGCGATATAAAAATATAATTTTTTTATAGAAATTATTCTTAGAATAAAAATAGGATTTTTATTATGTATGTAGAGAATTAAAAATATAATCTTTATATAGGAAGCAGCGTTGTTAAAAATATAAATTTTAACATATACCGCGTGAAACAGATTTCGTTAGTAGCACGATGAAGATTTCCTACATATGAAGAGTCACGGCATTTGGTTTAGCTTATCGGTGAGAACTCCTCACTTTTATTTTAATTTCTAGTTAGAAATATATACTAGGATGCAGACGGTGTTTAGCAGCACCTGACACCCGAAGTCCACAGACCATGGATTAATTTTTTGTTTGATTGTTGTGTTGTGAAATTTGATTGTGTGTTGTGGAATGAAATAAAATATTTATAGTGGAAATTATTTTATAGTTAAAAATATAATTTTTAATGTGTATATAAAATAAATAGTAATAAACAAATCGGACGATTTGTTTATACACACTGATTTGACTGATATTGATTGGGACGATAAATTTAACCCATCGTCCAACTACACAAATAAAATCTGTGTTTGTTGATTTGAAACCCCACACGGGTATTGGGATGAGATTTGGCGTACACTAATCCCGATTGTTTTGTTGTATGTCAATTGATGCATTGACATACTATGTAAGCATTAATAATTTATATTTAATGCTTATGCGGTTGTGTGGTGTAGTCTGGATGATGGTTGATGATTTATCGTTGCTGTTATATACATGTGTTGTAGGGAATACATATGATTAACGTTATATGGTAATTGATTGGGCCTTATTCAAATTTGGAAAATAGAAATATAAATTCATGTGTTGAATAGAAATATATATTATTGTTTTGAATAGAAATATAAATTCATTTGTTGAATAGAATAAATATTCATGTGTTGAATAGAAATATATATTCATGTGTTGAATAGAAAAATAAATATTCATGTGTTGAATAGAAATATAAATTCATGTGTTGAATAGAATAAATATTCATGTGTTGAATAGAATAAATATTCATGTGTTGAATAGATGTATAAATTCATGTGTTGAATAGAAAAATATAAATTCATGTGTTGAAGAAAATATTCATTTGTTGAATAGAATAACGAAGTTATTGAAATATATAAAGCCGTGTTGGTTAGATATGCGCCATTTTGACACGAACGATATTTATATCGATTTTATTCATTTTTATACTGAATATAGAAAAGGAAGTGATTTCAAAATATAACATTTTGAAAATATTATCAATTGTATATCAGTGATGTGAAATATTCAATTTTGATTAGAAACTGAATATGAAGTTGAAATAGTTTTGAAAACGAATTTAAACGATTTATAAAATACATTTTGAAAGGAAATTGATGAAATATATATAATATACATATTATATATATATATATAATGGCCTGAATAGAACGCGTCGCGCTGCATTAGTTAGCGAATTTCGGCCATTGACTTCTAGTGGACATTACGGGAGATCCGACCGTCAGATTCTTCCAAAACCGGAACCAATGGGTTCGTATCGAAATGAGCTTTCTAATGAATATTAGAAATTATAAATCTAACGGTTGGATTTGGAATTATGTCCAAATCAAATTTGGAAAAGGTCGTAGTAAGTGCAGTTTGATGGCCGTAAATGGAAATCGACTGTACGGGCCTTGATAAAATAATTAAAAATAGTAATAATTTGTGTAAAATCATAAGAAATGATTTGTGAAGAATTAGGATGAAAATTTCCATATTTGAAAAGATAAAAATAGATTTTTATCGAAATGGACCAGTTTTGAACTAGAATTATAATTCCATGTGTTTTTAAAATAAATAAAGTGGATTTGAAATGGTTTTGAAAAAAACCAGAATTTCCAATAATTGAATTGGGATGGATTTGAATCGAAATTGTCTTTGGAATATTTCGATGTTGGATTTCGTGATTATACGGGTATCGTTATGGAAATTTGAAAGATATATTTATATCGTTATATCCAATACGATATTTGTTGGTCGTAGAATTTGATATTGAATATAAGCTGATATATTTTATATTCAGAGCCTTGTATTTAATAACAAATGGGATTTGGGTTTATCGTGAACCGTGTTTTAAATGACATTGGTTCTTTAACCTAGTTAAAGACAAGATATGATTTCCCAAGTTAAATAATCAATAATATTGATTATTGGGAAGATTAAAACTAAGTGGAGTTTTAATGAATCCTTAATTAGATTGAAATGATCGGGAATGGAGTATCACCGGTTTTGATCCAGGCGATAGTTATATCATTAACTTGATTTGAACGTGAAATGGTAATTGAATTTACCGATAACACCGTGGTGCTAGATATGAAGTATGACCAGTATTACTTCGTGGGATGAATAGGTTGGGATTGGGAAATAAAATAAATGATTACTTCGGTGTGGTTCGCTAATCCGGACTAGTTTGAATTGATATTCAAAAGAAGATTAAAGAATAAATTTTAAGAATTTATCTTTGATAAAATTAATGGGAATCTGTCCTAAAGTATAAGAATATTTGAATAAAAGAATATTCTGAATTGGAATGAGATGTATGTTGTGTTTGTGTAACACTTGTTTATTATATACGCGAGTTATTCAAAAAGACCGGGTTTATCCCATTCTGAATAACTGATTCGACGTGATGTCGAGGATGAAGACGGTGGTCGAAGACCGGAGGTCTTCACATCGTTTAGGTGAATGCTGATGATCTTGATTGGGCTGTACACCCAAGATGAGCGAATCATTTGGTGATCGTCCAGATGTACTTGGAGATCGATGGATATGCGAGTTACAAGGTGCCTCCGGTTTCGTTCAGACCTAGAATGAACTTGTAAATGGACTGTGTGTCAGACATTGGATTTTATTCTGTGTGATTGATTTACATTAAATATATATCTGTTTGGCAGCGGAGAAGTTATTCTCTTGCTTAACGCCCTTCTCTGAGATGTACGAGCTCAGGGGTTATATATTGATGGATATCAATTGCATGGAGTGAATTGCCTATGTGGCATGCCTAAGTGGCAATTGATCAAGGCTTCTGTTGAAACGAAAATTCTTGTGGTTGATGATAAAAGCACCGCCTGTGTGGCATAGCTTTGTGTAACGTTGATTCGCGAGCCTCACATGTAACGACCCGGAAAATTTGAACCAATTTAAAAATTTTAAATTGGCTATTTTAGTGGATTTTAAATATTTAAAATAAATATTTTAAATAATAACGATGAAAAGTAAGTTTGAATCGACATTTGAAAACGAATATAATTAATTATAATTATAAACAAGGCCTGAAATGGCGCAGTAGTTTCAAAATTTGAATTCAAACTTTGACTGACTGTATCGGGTGCAAAACAGAACGGAATTGAGAGAAACCAAAAATATTTAAATCTGTTAGTTAATACCTTTCTAACGAATCTGAAAAATTGAAGTTTCATAGCGGGAAGAAAAAGTTATGGCCAAATGAATTTTCAAAAAGGTCGCTATGGAGTTTATATAGCCCGTGAAAATGGCCATTTTGCAAACGACCTCGGAATTCGACGAAACCACTTTTGTTGGATCCGGGATGTGAATTTATTTCTAAGTTTCAAATTTCATAATTTTTGAAGCTAGTATGTGAGCGTGGCGATGGAAAATGTGTTTTGGTCAATTATAGTTAAATTGGATCGACCAGAAAAGGGCCATTTTACAAACGGTCTCAGAATTCGACGAAACTAGTTTTGTTCGGACCGTATGGTCAAAACATAGCTAGATTTATTTTTCGGGAATTTTTCGAATCAGTTTGTGGCCCTGGCAAATTGAAATGTACGTTCAGATCGAATATTGAATGTCATATATTTTAAATTGAAGGAAAACTGACTGAAACAGTCGAATGGGAATACGAAACATATCCCATTGTTTTCGGAATGGGGGTAAAACGCTAGGGACGATAGTCGTTGGGTTTGGATGGGTGTTCGTGTGAGACATGGGGTATTTTTGAGAAAAAAAATTTGTAAAATAAAATAAAATTTCTCATTGGTCGTTGGATTTTCTCTCTCTCCGATAAGCTCTCGACGATGGCGGATATTGCTCAAAACTTCCCCATTCGATTCCTCCTCCTACACGCAATAAAAACTCATGCCCCAGTTGAAGTTTTAGTAGATCGTCTCGAGTTCTTCAAATCCATATAGGGATTGTAATTTATCGCTCAGTATTTTGGGAGATCGGGCACTCCGAAGTCGCGTCGTTGAAACCGCCGTCGGAGCTCCTCCTCGCCATCGATCTAAGCATCATGCACGGCACCAGGAAGCTCTCTCCAAGCCCTACGCTGTGGCGCTGGCCGATCGTTCTGAAGTGGCATAGATTTCGAGAAAAGTGCAAACTTAGTTTTGAACGAACGTGAGAGGTAACGGCTGAAACTATATTATAGCAGTTTAAAGCGCTACCGTTTTTGATTTCACTGTAAAAATCATATCTTTTTCGTTTCTTGACGAAATTCAGTGAAACAAGAGACAGTGGACTCGTGTGGACGTCTTCTACGTTCTAGAAGAGCCGCATATTTATCTGAGCCTTCTGCTATTTTTGGTGGAGTGGAACCCAATGTGAGATTTCTAATTTATAAACGATATGGAAAACGACGATGTATAAATTATATAGTTGATGTATGAGTTATATAAGTGTTGTACACCTCTTGTATAAGCGTTGTATAAGTTGTACGTTTGATGTATAAGTTATATATGCGTTGTAAAAATTATATTTGTGTTGAAATAGAAGTGAAATGCTTATATATATATATATACACACACACGCCCCTCGTCCACAAACCATGGACGATATTTATTGGTTGTGATTGGTGTGAAAATTGATTGATAGCGAATGGTTGATTGAAATTGTTTGTGGTTGAAATTGATTGATTGTGGTTGAAAAATATCCGTTTGTGGTTGAGAAATATTTGGTGGAAACCACATAGGATTAGTTTGTGGAAATGAAAAAAATATACATGTCGCCTGCGTGCGAACTAGATGCATGATTCCCCATTGTCAAAAGCTGCTAGGTTTTAAGGTAGAGCGAGGAGTCGTACTAGGGACGGCCCCGGTTTTAACTACCCTGCCGTTATGCTGCCGAAATTTTGAATAATATTCATGTGTTAGAATTATTTTCATGTGTTGAAACTATATTCGTGTGTTGAATAGAAAATCATTCGTTGAATAGAAATTCATGTGTTGAATGGTATTCGTGTTTTAAATATAAAAATCACCTTTTTATCTATATATAAAAAATATAGAATACCTTCATGCGTTGAATCGAAATTCATTCGTTGAATAGAAATTCATGTGTTGAATAGTATTCATGTTTTGAATAAATTGTTTTAACAATAAAAATCACATTTTTACTCTATATAAACAAACTATAGAAAACCTTCATGTGTTGAATCGAAATTCATTCATTGAATAGAAATTCATGTGTTGAATGGTATTCGTGTTATAAATATAAAAATCACCTTTTTATCTATATATATAAACTATAGAAAACCTTCATGTGTTGAATCGAAATTCATTCGTTGAATTGAAATTTATGTGTTGAATGGTATTCATATTTTGAAAGAAATTGATTTATAATAAAAATCCTATTTTTATCATCAATATGAACTATATAAAATAATCTTGTTTTGAAATAAATTATTTTATAATAAAAATCCTATTTTTATCACCTATATTAACTATATAAAATAATCATTTTTTGAAATAAATCGTTTTACAATAAAAATCACATTTTTACGATATACATGAATTGTTGAAAATAGTGAAGTGTCGAAGTGAATGTTTGTTGGATAAAAATATCATTTTTATCAAATGTATGAAAAGAATATAGCTTTGAAATCAAAGAATCGATATATATATATAAATAGAATTGAAATATATCGAATAACGAAGCTGCAGTTCGTGTTTTGAAACTGTGATTTCAAACGATTAGTGCGGGAGATCCGACCATCGGATTTTCCTGAAACCGAAACCGTTGGGTTTGCTTTGGAAATACCTTTCCAACGACACCAACTTTTTAAAGATCTAACGGTTGGATTGTCTGTAATGTTTAATTCAAATCTGAAGAAAAACAGCGCCAGAACCGATTATATTTATATATATATCTACAAATATAATTATATTTAATCGAATAACGACGCTGCAGTTCGTATTTTGAAACCGAAACTTCAAACGATTATACCGGGAGATCCGACCGTCGGATTTTCCCGAAACTGGAACCGTTGGATTCATTTTGAAATGATCTTTCTAATGATATAAATTTTGTGAAGATCCAACGGTTAGATTTTCAGATATGTGTAAATTAAATCTGAAGAAAAACAGCGCCACGACCGCGTTATGGCCCGAAGCGTCGTTTTGAATAAATTGGCTATTTTAAAATAAATAAAAATAGCGATAAATCGTTATGAAATATTATAAACGATATGGATGTGAAATTTAGAAACTAACTAAAGGTTGGCTAAGTCGAATGGTTTCCTGGGTGTTGATCTGATGGTGGTTTCGGCCTTCAGGGTTAATATTTGGGAAATCGTTCTCTTACTGATTTACGGTTAGCGATTAATGAATTGAAATGATGCGTATGTGTGTTTGTGTTGCATTTTTTTATTATATACGCGAGTTGCTCCGAAAGACCGGGTTTATCCCATTCTGAATAACTGAATCGACAATAAGAAATCAAAGATGAAAACGGTGGTTGAAGACCGAAGATCTTCACCTCGTTTGGATGGTAACTGATGTCCTGATTAGGAGGCATCCCGAAATATGGATAATGAGTGGTGATTGTCCAGACATACGTGGAGATCGATGGGTTTGCGAGGTATATAGTGCCTCCGGTTTCGTTCCGACCCAGAACGGACTTGTAAATGGATTGTGTGTCTGACATTGGAATTTATTCTATGTGATTGATAGCCATCAGTTGCATGGTGTGAATTGCCTGTGTGACATGCTAAGATGCAGTGATCAGGGCTTCTGTTGAAAAGCAAAGTCTTGTGATTGATGATCAAAGCACCGCCTGTGTGGCGTAGCTTTGTGTATAACGCGAATTCGCGAGCCTCACACTCCGGTATGAACCAGAAACGGGAGAAGGACCTCAGGGAGGGCATGCATTTCTTTCTAGCTAGGAGTTGTGTCGGTGTTTTTACATGGCCTGACATTTTACTTATGTGGATGATGGATAGCGAGGCGCCTCAGATATATCGGTCGATCCGGGGCCGATGGAGTAGTCATTCGTTGGCTTACTCACGCCCCATAGGGCGGGGAAACGCAGTGTTCAGAAATTTTAATCCACATCGGTGGACCGACCCTGATGATCCAAAGGCTAGACTGATTACTTGCCTGAGGGGCGGGCTAGAGCGTCTCGAATTCGGTAAGGACTATCTTTTGCCTTGGTTCGTGACGGAAATCCAATTTCCAAATACGTAACTGTGCGGTTTTAATTGTATATATATATATATATATATATATATATATATATATATATATATGGTGACATAATATATGGTACCCATGTCGTCTATGATTGATTGTTATGATTCGAAATTGTTTTGAAACATGTAAACACTAGTAATAATATCAAATGCTTTTGTTTTATTCGTATCAAGCGTATTTTGGCCGTTATACGGTAAAAACTCTATCCTCCGGTTTGCATTGCATTGTGTGATGGGAACTGAGTCTTATAATGGCTTCATTTTTATAAAAAGCATTGCGATGTTTAAAAGAATTATTTGTTTTAAAGCACTGGCAATCTGTGGAGTAAACCCGTTACAAGAAAGTGGCGTGGTCCTGTAATTAGCCATATTATAAATGTGTTAAGTAGATATCTCATACCAGTCCCATGACTGACTCGTAGTTTGTTTCACTATCAAACTCGGGTTCCGCTTTTTCTACATGAGAAGCCTTGTTTTCTGGTTTAGCAGGCTCTTTCTGGATAGTTGGAGTTGAAAATGGATTCTATCATTTATCTATTTTATGTTGTTCAGCTCCTATTGTACATATTTTGTTTCTTTTCCGCTGTAGACATTTATGTATAGCTGTACTGTATTTGTACTAAGTATGATCCTGTATACTGTGTAACTCTGACGATTATGTTTATCTGGTGTATTTATTTAATTCTGTTCTGCTATTATCTGTTTATGTGTTATATTCCAAAGATTACCCTTGCCACCGTCAGTACGGGGTTTGGGGTCGTCTCTTTTTGGTATCAGAGCTTTGGTTAAGCTTTGTTCTGGAATATAACATATTAACGAACTCGTAAGAAATAGAACCAGTAGTGTTCTAGGATGGGTTACTCTTTACAGATAGGATCAATAATATCCTAGTATGAGTAGCAGAATGGAATACACCCCACTAGACACATTTACATTTGAAGTATATGTTTCTATGTTTTAAAATATCTTTTCTGTTGACCTGACACTTTGTCTGCTAATTGCAGACGTGCTAGAAAATGAGTGATAGGAACAGAAGAAATAATCGTATGGCTCGACCAGCTAATGAGCCAGTTGTGCTCCCGCAGCCATAATCAGATATAGAAGTTCTATTCAAGAAATTTCGAAATCTGGGTGGATCATCATTCTTAGGCAAAGAGTACATTATGGAAACACAAGCTTGGATCCGTTCTACAGAGAAAATCTTTGAGGGTTTAAAGCTGAGAGATGACCAGAAAAGATTACTGGCGTCTTGGGCACTCAAAGAAGAAGCTTTGTTCTGGTGGGATTCAGTTATTAAAGATAATCCAGAAGGTGATATCACCTGGGATAGATTCAAAATGATTTTCCTAGAAAGATTTACTCCTCCTGAAGCGACTGAGCGATTATGTGATGAATTCTCTTATCTGATACAAGGAGATATGACCATTCCCGAATATCATAAGAAATTCAACGAACTTTCCCACTTTGCTCCTCATCGTATTCAAGATCCAAAGAGGAAGGATCTGAGATTTATTCATGGCCTGCAAATAAAATATCAAAATAGTGTAATGAAGAATGTGAAGCTTCCTTTTTCAGAAATGATTTATATGGCTTATCAGTACAAAGATCTCCATAAGAAAGGTATGTTGCGCGACGAAGAGGAAGTCAGTTCGAGTAAAAAAGTGGAGTCTGTGACTAATAGTCCTGAGGCCAGTAACAAGCCCAAAGTGAATCGAAAAAGGGCCAGATCTGGGAAGGGACCAGTAAATACTGCTACATGCTCAAGCTGCAATTGGCAAGGACATTCGGCGATAAATTGCAAATCTTGGAACGAAAGAAGAAAGAATGAGTCTAAATCCACTAAGAAGCAAAAGAACTCCCATGGGGAAAGGAAATGCCATAAGTGTCACCAAGAAGGTCATTTTGCAAAGGAGTGCCAACTCTCAAAGGAACCTGAAGTAGTACGTATAAACGAAATAGCAGAAACTTCTGAGCCCTCAGATGTTCTGGAAAGGCCGGATGTTTTAGAAGGCACGCTAACTGTCAAAGATATTCCAGTTAAAGTATTGTTTGACAACGGCGCATCACGAAGCTTTATTGCAAAGAATGCAGTTAAGAAACTGGATTTGAATTTAATAAAGCTCAAAGAACCAATGACTGTCCAAAATCCGGTCGGGGGTTCCATCGATCTCAGTGGGGTTTGTAGAGTGTCGGTTTCTTTTTCTCTTATCGGTTCCCTACCATTGCAGTCGTCATGAATTTTACAGAGTTTGATCTTATCTTGGGGTTAGACTAGTTGACCAAGTATTAAGCTAAGGTTAAATGCGCCGACAGAGTCGTTAAGGCAAAGATAAAATCAGGTGATTATATAACCATTCCCTGTGAAGGCCAGAATTCAAATAGAAAAGACTTCTGGGCAGCTTTGGATGTTTCTCCTGCTCAAATAGAAAATATCCCAGTAGTGACAGAGAATATTCCTGACCTCGTAAAAGATATTCCTATCGACAAGAATTATGCGGATGTGTTTGAAGAAGTTGTTCGCTTACCTCCGCAGAGAGAAATAGATTTCAAGATCGCTTTGATTACGAATGCAAGGCCGGTAGTTCACGCTATTCAAAGAATGTCCTTGAAAGAGAAAGAGGAATTAGACAATTAAATTAGACAGCTCGTATGGAAGGGTCTGATCAGGCCTAGTTTCTCTGATTGGGGAGCAGCAGTGGTATTTGTCCCAAAATCTGACGGTACTCCACGGCTATGTGTGGATTATCGTGATCTCAACAAACAGACAATAAAGAATAAATATCCATTGCCGCGAATCGATGATTTATTGGATCGTCTGAATGGAGCACAAATATTTTCAAGGATGGACCTAGCTACAGGCTTCCATCAGCTTCGAATTGCCAAAGAGTATGTTCCTATTACAGCATTCAGAGGTCCAGACTTATTCTATGAGTGGTTAGTATTGTCGTTCGGCTTATGTAACGCTCCATCTTACTTCGTCGATTTGATGAATAGAGTGTTCAGAGGAGTCCTGAATAAATTTGTTCTGGTTTTTATTGACGATATTCTAATCTTCTCTAAATCAAAGGCCGAACATGAAAAACATTTGGAACAGGTTCTGGAAATACTCAGAAGGAATGTATTAAAAGCCAAACTATCCAAATGTATATTCTGGCAAGAGGAAGTGAAGTTTCAAGGCCACGTCATATCAAAAGAAGGAATTGCTGTGGATCCAAGTAAAATCACAACTATTCAAAACTGGAATCAGCCTAGTACTCCTACAGAGGTTCGCAGTTTTCTTGGATTGGCTAGTTATTACCGGAAGTTCGTTAAAAACTTTTCGAAGATATCTGGTCGCCTGACGAAGCTTACAAAGAAGCACTCAAAATTCAAATGGACTCCAGAATGTGAGGAGGCTTTTGAAGAGCTAAAGTTAAGATTAACGACTGCTCCAGTGTTAACCAATATCGACGGCAATCAGGATTTGAAAGTCTGGACAGATGCTTCTAGAGAAGGCCTTGGTGCAGTGTTAATGCAAAGGGGTCAAGTTATTGCTTATGCTAGCCGTTAGCTGAAGCCACACGAGAGAAACTACGTCACTCATGATCTTGAGTTATTGGCTATAGTATTCGCTTTGAAAATCTGGAGACATAATCTTCTGGGTGAGAGATTTGAACTGTTTACAAACCACCAGTCGCTAAAGTATCTGTTCACCCAGAAAGACTCGAATATGAGGCAGCAACGTTGGCTGGAGTTTCATGCAGCATATGACTTTGAGATTCTATACACTCCCAGGAAAGCCAATGTTCTGGCCGATGCGTTAAGCCGAAAGAATGAAATGATCGCCAGTTTTATTATCATGACTTCATTGATAGATAAAATATCTGCTCTTCAGGAGGATGATCACTTCATTCAGAAGATCAGAGAGATAATTCCGAAAGGCGAACCCTCAAGTTTTCAGGTTGATAATGATGGGATTCTAAGGCTAAAAGGTCGAATCTGTGTTCCTAACATTGCTGAGCTCCGAATGGAAGTACTGGACGAATGCCACAAGTCAAAACTTAGTATCCATCCGGGAGTAAGCAAAATGTATAATGACATCAAACGCACTTTCTGGTGGAAGTCGATGAAGAGGGACATTTCTTTATACGTTAGCCGATGCCCTACTTGCCAGCTAGTCAAAAGCGACCAACAGAAACTTGCTGGATTGTTGCAACCGCTGGACGTTCCAGGTTGGAAGTGGGAACATATTTCCATGGACTTCATTGATGGTTTGCCTAGAACCAGAAAAGGAAATGACAGTATTTGGGTGATCGTAGATCGCTTCACGAAGACCGCCCATTTCATACCTGTCAGATTGAGTAGAACCGCCCAGAGTCTGGCACCGATATATTTCAAGGAAATTGTTAGGCTACATGGAGTGCCGCTCAGTATAGTCAGTGATAGAGATCCAATATTTACTAGCAAATTCTGGGAGGCATTTCAAGTAGAGCTGGGAACGAAGCTAAACTTGAGCACCGCTTATCATCCTCAGACAGATGGTCAGACTGAGAGGGTGAATCATATAATAGAAGATCTATTACGAGCTTATGTTCTAGATTTCGGTGGACCATGGGAAGACCATTTACATTTGGCTAAATTCTCATATAACAACAGCTGCCAAGCGAGCCTGACAATGGAAACCAAAGGAACCAAAGAGCTGAGAAGAGAGCCGCTAAAGATTATCGGCAAGGAAACCAAAGAGCTGAGGAACAAGAAGGTTCACTTAGTCAAAGAGCAATGGAGTGGAGATCCGTGAGATTGTACTTGGGAAACTGAGGAGAGCATTCAGAAAGCCTATCCTAAGTGTCGAGTGGATATCTCTGATTGACTCCGGTGCAAGGTACATTTACCATACTTTGCATTACCATTTAGTTCTCTACTTTGTTGTTATTTTCTTTCCATGGATGTGCACTTTTAATTCTATAGTCAGAATGATTTTAAAAGAGTATAAAAATCGATTAGTAATTTTTGAAAAGTTAAAAACAATTTGATTGATTGTTTGTGTTGTGTGATAGTAGATTTGATTAATTAAATTATTGAAATGATAGTTAATTTAATTAATAAGAGAATGAATGGTAGGATTTATTCGACTAACTCACACATTGAACTGATAAAAAAAATAGATAGATATATATACATGTACATCATATATGTTTGAACAGGTAAATGGATTAGCTGTTGAGTAAAGATTTTATTTGCGTGCCCGACAAATAGGTAAACCTTGATTAGTTGGATACGAAATATTATTATATCAACTCCTGTGAATGCCATTGGATGCGGAGTGCTGGTTGTTCTATGTGTAATCATAAACGTCGCCATAGGATAGTAACAATTAATTTTGAACCACATTACATGGCATACTTATGGAAGATGGGCATACTTCATCATATACCACATAAGCATTTGGAGCTTGTGTGACGAGGTGGAAGATTTACCATATGAGCGAGAGGCTTGTCTGGCGATGACTATATTTTACAGGCTGAACTGGTGACTGATTTGACCATATAAAATTTGTAACGATAAATTGCCAGATTAATAAAAATCCCACACGGGTCTGGAGTTGACAATAATCACGTCTCTCTAGTTATTAGATACGGCACACGGATTATTTATTTCCCACACAGGACGAGGTGATGAGGATTTATCCTCTGGAGCAATTAAAATACACACTACCTCAGGCTTTGACAAGTTGACGAGAACTTATTCTCTGGAGTTATTATCTATACACGCTGCCCTGTAAACACCAAAATATATCACTATAAATATGTGTATGCTTTATAAGATTTATTGGGTACCTAATACGGCCCAATAAATTTCCAAACTCCTCCCCGTACAAAGGAGGTTATGGCGAATTTTTTCGAAAATTCCGGGTGTTAGCCAAATTTTTGAAGAATTTGAAAATTCTCAGAAACTGAAAAGTTGGAGAATGGAAGTCAAATTTAACGTAGAGTTGATTAATCAAACCACTTTCGACTTTGTTCCTTTTCGGGGACAAAAAGTTTTAAGTGGGGGAGATCGTAACGACCCGGAAAATCTGAACCAATTTAAAAACTTTAAATTGGCTATTTTAGTGGATTTTAAATATTTAAAATAAAAATTTTAAATAATAACGATGAAAAGTAAGTTTGAATCGACATTTGAAAACGAATATAAGTAATTCTAATTATAAACAAGGCCTGAAATGGGGTAGTAGTTTCAAAATTTGAATTCAAACTTTGATTGACTGTACCGGGTGCAAAACAAAATGGGTTTGAGTGAAACCAAAAATATTTAAATCTGTTAGTGATTACGTTTCTAACTAATCTGAAAAATCGGTGTTTCATAGCGGGAAGAAAAAGTTATGGCCAAATGAATTTTCAGAAAGGTCGCTATGGAGTTTATATAGCCCGTGAAAATGGCCATTTTGCAAACGACCTCGGAATTCGACGAAACCACTTTTGTTGGATTCGGGATGTGAAGTTATTTCTAAATTTCAAATTTCATAATTTTTGAAGCTAGTATGTGAGCGTGGCGAAGGAAAATGTGTTTTGGTCAATTATAGTTAAATTGGATCGACCAGAAAAGGGCCATTTTACAAACGCTCTCAGAATTCGATGAAACTAGTTTTGTTGGGATCGTATGGTCAAAACATAGCTAGATTTATTTTTCAGGAATTTTTCGAATCAGTTTGTGGCTCTGGCAAATTGAAATTTACGCTTCGATCGAATATTGAATGTCATATATTTTAAATTAAAGGAAAACAGACTGAAACAGCCGAATGGGCCTACAAAACATATCCCATTATGTTCGGAATGGGGGTAAAACGCTAAGGACCACAATCGTTGGGTTTGGATTGGTGTTCGTGTGAGACAAGGGGTATTTTTGAGAAATAAAATTTATAAAATAAAATAAAATTTCTCATTGGTCGTTGGATTTTCTCTCTCCCCGATAAGCTCTCGACGACGGCGGATATTGCTCAAAACTTCCCCCTCTGATTCCTCCTCCTACACGTAATAAAAACCCATGCCCCAGTTGAAGTTTTTATAGATCGTCTCGAGATCTTCAAATCCATATAGGGATTGTAATTTATCGCTCAGTATTTTGGGAGATCGGGCACCACGAAGTCGCGTCGTTGAAACCGCCGCCGGAGCTCCTCCTCGCCATCGATCTGAGCATCGAGCACGGTGCCAGGAAGCTCTCTCCTAGCCCTACGCTGTGGCGCTAGCCGATCGTTCTGAAGTGGCATAGATTTCGAGAAAAGTGCAAACCTAGTTTTAAACGAACGTGAGAGGTAACGGCTGAAACTATATTATAGCAGTTTAAAGCGCTACCGTTTTTGATTTCACTGTAAAAATCATATCTTTTTCGTTTCTTGACGAAATTCAGTGAAACATGAGATAGTGGACTCGTGTGGACGTCTTCTACATTCTAGAAGAGACCGCATATTTTTCTGAGCCTGCTGCTATTTTTGGTGGAGTGGAATACAATGTGAGATTTCTAATTTATAAACGATATGGGAAACGACGATGTTTAAATTATATAGTTGATGTATGAGTTATATAAGCGTTGTACACCTCTTGTATAACCGTTGTATAAATTGTACGTTCGATGTATATGTTATATATGCGTTGGAAAAATTATATTTGTGTTGAAATAGAAGTGAAATGCTTATATATAAATATATATATATATATATACCCCTCGTCCAAAACCATGGACGATATTTATTGGTTGTGATTGATGTGAAAATTGATTCATAGCGAATAGTTGATTGAAATTGTTTGTGGTTGAAATTGGTTGATTGTGGTTGAAAAATACCCGTTTGTGGTTGAGAAATATTTGGTGGAAACCACACAGGATTAGTTTGTGGTAATGAAAAAAATATACATGCCACCTGCGTGCGAACTAGATGCATGATTACCCATTGTCAAAAGCTGCGAGGCTTTAAGGTAGAGCGAGGAGATGTACTAGGGACGACCCCGGTTTTAACTACCCTGCCATTATGATGCCGAAATTTTGAATAATATTCATATGTTAGAATTATTTTCATGTGTTGAAACTATATTCGTGTATTGAAAATTAGTCGCATTTACATGCATATACATGTACTTACATTGAACAGGTCATAGCAAGGAGGCTAGAGCAGAAGAATAAAATTGTTTGCCCAACAAATAGGTACATGTTTAAGAATTTATTAGGTTTAGATGATTTTATGAGCAGATTTGCCGTTTCTTTTTCTTTTTGGATTGATGACGGCCATGGGAGGCTATTTGAAAAATCCCGAAGCTCCCAGTGCAGGGGAGGTTATAGCGAAATTTTTCGAAAATTTAGGGTGTTAGCCAAATTTTTGAAAAACTTGAAAAGTTCTTAGAAACTGAAAAGTTGAAGAACTTAAGCTGTAATGAAAATATTGGAAGTTGAGTTGATTTGTAGAACAACTTTCGTCTTCGTTCCTTTTCGGGGACGAAAAGTTTTAAGTGGGGGAGATTGTAATAACCCAGAAATCCGAGCCAATTTAAAATTTTTATTTTGGCAATTTTAGTGAATTTTGAATATTTAAAATGAATTATATTAAATAATAAAACGAGAAAGTTTAAATGAATATAATTAGAATGTAAATATTTATATAGGTCGTCGTTAGAATATAAATATTTATTTATAATTATATAAGGAATTTAAAATGGCGCAGTAGTTTGAAATTCGGATTTCAAAGTTCAAATGAATGTACAGGATTCAAAATAAACCGGATTTTGGAGAAACTGAAAATATTAGAATCTATTTGAGAACATGTTTCCAAGGAATCCGAAAAATTGAAATTTCATAGCGGGAATAAAAAGTTATGTCCAATTGAAAATTCAGAATAATTGCTATGGAATTCTGGCCCTTAAAAAGGGAAACTTTGCAAACGACCTCGGTTTTCGAAGAAACCACTTTTGTTGGATTCGGGATGTTTAGTTTTTGCTAGATTCCAAAATTCGTAATTTTTCGAATCAATATGTGAGCTTGGCAAAAGAAAACGCGTTTGACCAGTTTTAGTTGATTTTAATCGATTGGAAAATGGTCATTTTTCAAACGGTTTCAGAATTTGACGAAATTAGTTTTGTTAGGTACATATCGTCAATACGAAGCTAGAAAATATTTTTTGGGAATTTTTAGGGTTCGTGTATGGCCCCGGTAAATTGAAATGCGCGTTAAAATTCAATATATAGATTTATATTTTGATTTTGATGAAAACTGATTGAAATGATCGAATCAACTTACGATACATATCCTATTGTGTTCGGAATGGGGGTAATTAGCTATTGACGACAGGTGGTGGGTCTCGTTTTGAGGTCGAAATAAAAAGTTGCTTTTTGAAATTAAATAATTAAATATAAAAAAAAACCTCTCTCTTCCTCTATACTCTCAGCCCCCCTCCCCGTTGACCGATGCAAATAGAAAAAAAGGAAAAAAAAGAAGAACTAAATCGCGCCGACCCCCTTTCCACCGTCGCGTCGGCCTCCACCTCGCCCATAGGAGCAGCGCCGCCGTCTCCCCTAACCGCCACCCTCCTCCTCTTCAGCACGAACCCCAAAACCACCCCTCCATTAAAACCCAAACCCGCCTAGGCCCTGACCAAATCAAGCTGCACCGCCACCTAGCCCCAGTGCCCAGCCACCCGCCGCCTTACCCTTGACCTACAGCCCTATTCCGACCATCCCCAGCCGCCGCCACCGCCTAGTGGATCCCCCATCAGAAAAAATTGAACTTTTACAGTAAACCAAGGTGAGTTTTTTGTTGTTGTTCAATTAGTTTAATTTAAATACATATGTCATTGAATAAAAGCATGGGTTTATTTTTTAGTTTTTAATATGAATTCACCTTGGATTTATTTTCAGTTTTATATAGAAAATATACGATTTTTAATATAGAAAATATATTATTTTTACAACGTAAAGATTTGATTTTTTTATACATATAAAAATATGATTTTTGTTTTTTACAAAGCTATGATTTTTATAAGTAGAAAGTTGGGATTTTTATGGTTTAAAAGATTTGATTTTTTTATTATAGGATTAACATATGAATTATAGATTTCTAATTAGAAAAAGATTAGATTTTTACTAATCTAAAGATCATATTTTTATCTATATAAAGGTGGGATTTATATTTGCATACTGGCGAAATAAAATATGATTTTCCTTTGTTTGAATAGCGAGTAAAAATATGAACATTGTGTACGAAATAGCAACTTCGAAATAAGATCTTTATTATAAAGAGAGAAATATAAAAATATTTTTTTTTATAGAAATGATTCTTAGAATAAAAATAGGATTTTTATTATGTATATAGAGAATTAAAAATATAATCTTTATATAGGAAACAACGTTGTTAAAAATATAATTTTTAACATATACCACGTGAAACAAATCTCGTTAGAAGCACGGTAAAGATTTCCTACATGTGAAGAGTCGCGACGTTTGGTTTAGCTTATCGGTGAGAACTCCTCACTTTTATTTTAATTTCTAGTTGGAAATATATACTAGGATGTAGTCGGTGTTTAGCAGCACCCGACACCCGTCGTCCACAGACCATGGGTGACTTGTTTGTCTGATTGTTGTGTTGTGAAATTTGATTGTGTGTTGTGGAATGAAATAAAATATTTTATAGTAGAAAATATTTTATAGTTAAAAATATAATTTTTAACGTGTATATAAAATAAATAGTAATAAACAAATCGGACGATTTGTTTATATATACTGATTTGACTGATATTGATTGGGACGATAAATTTTACACATCGCCCAACTGCACAAATAAAATCTGTGTTTGTTGATTTGAAACCCCACACGGGTATTGGGATGAGATTTGACGTACACTAATCCCGATTGTTTAGTTTTATGTCAATCAATGGATTGACAGACTATGCAAGCGTTAATTATTTACATTTAATGCTTATGCAGTTGTCTGGTGCACTCTGGTTGATGATTGATGATTTATCGTTGCTGTTATATAAATGCATTGTAGGGAATCCATATGATTAACGTTATATGGTAATTGATTGGGCCTCTTTCCAATTCGGAAAATATGAATATAAATTCATGTGTTGAATAGAAATATATATTCATGTGTTGAATAGAAAGATAAATATTCATGTGTTGAATAGAAATATAAATTCATTTGTTGAATAGAATAAATATTCATGTGTTGAATAGAAATATATATTCATGTGTTGAATAGAAAAATAAATATTCATGTGTTGAATAGAAATATAAATTCATGTGTTGAATAGAATAAATATTCATGTGTTGAATAGAAGTGTAAATTCATGTGTAGAATAAAAAAAAAAATTCATGTGTTGAAGAAAATATTCATTTGTTGAATAGAATAACGTAGTTATTGAAATATATAAAGCCATGTTGGTTAGATATGCGCCATTTTGACATGAACGATATTTATATCGATTTTATTCATTTTAATAATGAATATAGAAAAGGAAGTGATTTCAAAATATAACATTTTGAAAATATTGTCATTTGTATATCGATGATGTGGAATATTGAATTTTGATTAGAAATTGAATATGAAGTTGAAATATTTTTAAAACGAATTTAAAACGGTTTATAAAATACGTTTTGAAAGGAAATCAACGAAATATATATATAATATATATATTATATATATAATGGCCTGAATAGAACGCGTCGCACTGAGGTAGTTCGCGAATTTCGACCATTGACTTCGACTGGACATTATGGGAGATCCGACCATTGGATTCTTCCAAAACCAGAACCATTGGGCTCGTATCGAAAAGAGCTTTCTAACGAATATTAGAAATTTGAAATCTAACGGTTGGATTTGGAATTATGTCCAAATTATATTTGGAAAAGGTCGTTGTAAGTGCAGTTCGATGGCCGTAGATGGAAATCAACTGTACGGGCCTTGATAAAATTATTAAAAATAGTAATAATTTGTGTAAAATCATAAGAAATGATTTGTGAAGAATTGTGATGAAAATTTCCATTTTGAAAAGGCAAAAATAGATTTTTATCGAAATGAACTAGTTTTGAACTAGAATTAAAATTCAATTTATTTTTAAAATAAATAAAGTGGATTTGAAATGGTTTTGAAAATAACCAGAATTTCCAGTAATTGAATTGGGATGGATTTGAATCGAAATTGTCTTAGGAATATTTCGATGTTGGATTTCGTAATTATATAGGTATTGTTATGGAAATTGGAAAGATATATTTATATCGTTATTTCCAATACAATATTTGTTGGTCGTAGAATTTGATATTGAATATAAGACGATATATTTTCTATTCAGAGCCTTGTATTTAATAGCAAATGGGATTTGGGTTTATCGTGAACCGTGTTTTAAATGGCATTGGTTCTTTAACCAAGTTAAAGACAGGACATGATTTCCCAAGTTAAATAATCATTAATATTGATTTTTGGGAAGATTAAAACTAAGTGGAGTTTTAATGAATCTTTAATTAGATTGAAATGATCGGGAATGGAGTATCACCAGTTTTTCTCTAGGAATAATTATATCTTTAACTAGATTTGAACGTGAAATGGTAATTGAATTTACCATTAACACCTTGGTGTTAGATATGAAATATGATCAGTTTTACTTCATGGGATGAATAGGTTGGGATGGGGAAATAAAATAAATGATTACTTCGGTGTGGTTCGCTAATCCCGACTAGTTTGAATTGATATTCAAAAGAAGATTAAAGAATAAATTTTAAGAATTTAACTTTGATAAAATTAATGGGAATCTGTCCCAAAGTATAAGAATATTTGAATAAAAGAATATTCTGAATTAGAATGAGGCGTATGTTGTGTTTTTGTAACACTTGTTTATTATATACGCGAGTCATTCAGAAAGACCGGGTTTATGCCATTTTGAATAACTGATTCGATGTGGTGTCGAGTATGAAGACGGTGGTCGAAGACCGCAGGTCTTCACATCGTTTGGGTGATTACTGATGATCTTGATTGGGCTGTACACCTAAGAGGAGGGAATCGGTTGGTGATCGTCCAGACGTACTTGGAGATCGATGGATGTGCGAGGTACGAACTTGTAAATGGACTGTGTGTCTGACATTGAATTTTATTCTGTGTGATTGATTTCTATTAAATATATATCTGTTTGGCGGCGGAGAAGTTATTCTCTTGCTTAACGCCCTTCTCTGAGACGTACGAGCTCAGGGGTTACATATTGATGGATATCAATCGCATGGAGTTAATTTCCTATGTGGCATGCCTAAGTGGCAATTGATCAAGGCTTCTGTTGAAAAGAAAAGTCTTGTGGTTGATGATCAAAGCACCGCCTGCGTGGCATAGCTTTGTGTAACGTTGATTCGTGAGCCTCACACCCTGTTTGTTAACCAAAAACGAGAGAGGACATCAGGGAAGGCATGCATTTCCTTCTAGCTGGAAGTGGCGTTAGTAGTTTGACATGCCCTGACGAGTTTGACTTATGTGGTTGTTGTTGTTGCGAGGCGCCTCGGATAGATTGATGATTGTGTGGAGCTGATGGAGTCATTGGACTCATTGACACCCCATAGGGTGGGGAAACGCAGTGTTTAGGCGTTTTAATCCACATTGGTGGACCATCCCTGACGATCCAAAGGTCACTCGAGCTCTGACCTGAGGGGCGGGCTAGAGCGTCTCGAATCGGTAGAGGACTCTTTTGCCTCGGTTCACAGATGGAAATCCAACTTCCAATACGTGACTTTGCGGTTTTGATTGTATACCTATATATGGCGACATAGTGGGATGGGGCACTTATGCCGTCTATGATTGATACTTATGATTAAAATTGTTTTGACACTATACGCTTATAGTAATAATAAAACATGAAATTTAGCATATCAAGCATTCCTTGGCTATTACAAGGTAAAACCCTATCCTCCGGTTTGTGTTTCATTGTTCTTTATTTAGCATTGCGCTGTTGTTTTATGCACTGGTATTCTTGGGAGGAAATCTGTTCCGCGTTATACGATGTGGTCCCTTGATTTACCTAACTTTAAAATAAAGATAAATAACTATTTTAGTTCTCACACCAGTCACATGACTGAACAGGAGTTTACTATTTTAACCTAAACCCCGGGTTCCCTTATTTTGACACGAGCAGCTAGTAGTTTTGGTTTTGCGGATTTATATTCATAGGATCCTGGTTTACAGCTGGAATGATATCCGGAAGGCTTTGTATCCGTATATCTTTTTCAGTTGGGTATTGTATTATTTTCCGTTGCTATGTAATGTAATTTAAAACTCTGATGTTTATTGAATGTATTTTATTCATTCATACTCAGTAATATTCTTGTATTCTGATTGAATTGTTGTAATAAGCAATGAAATGTTTTTCTGTTTGTATTCTGATCTGTCTTGTCCTCAAAGTATCCGCTCTTTCCTTACCGGGGGGTTACGGGTCCTTACATGCATCCACAGATTTTAGTCAACAATAATAATACCCATCATGCGTCGAGGCAGGATATCGCGCTATAAAGGTCATCCACTATATATATTATGGGGCGCATAGGGAAATCATCCGCTAATGGTACTGCGAGAATAACCAATCATCAATCACCAATATTATTTTTATATATTATTATTATATATTATTATTACTTTATGTCAATCAATTATCAACCAACAAGCAATAAAACAAAATTTTGAACTATTAAAAACTGTTCAAATAATTAACTGAGTGAGTTTAACTCACCTTGATTTTTCGTGCTGAATATTCTGTTTAAATTTCCATATCGTCTCAGCCCCCGTATCATCTTGGATTATCTTGAATAAATTAATCACCTACGATTGTTTTATTTTATTTATCAATTAATTGTTGTTTATTTAAATGAACTACTAATTAATAAATAAATAATTTCTATGGAAATTTAAATTTTTGTTAAACGGTATACCTTATCGCTCTGCATTTCTCGATTAACCCATTAAGCAAAATCTCCGGTTAGTTCCAATGAATTCCCGTCAGCCCATATCGGCATTTCATTGAGCAATTTACTATCGATCTCCCCGTACGAATTTTGCAATATCGCATACCCTATAAACACATCATGATGTTCAACTCAGACCTCGCACTCTCCTGCATCGTCCCAAACCATTCACACATTCTACCCCATATTCACAGATCATCCCTTCTAATTGCCAATGCTATTTACTTAAAACTTAACACCTCGACTACCCAATTTCACATATCAAACTCCACCGCATTTTTCATGGATCTGAACTCATTGCACTCCATATGATTTACCATTTCAACACCCTCATCCGTTCTTCCAAAATACAACTCATGACAACCCCATCTCTAAAACCTTCCCAGCTCACCGCACAATATTTCGATCCCCCAACGAGATTGAACTCCAATATGGACGTTGGCTTTGTCTCCTGTATCGCAGCATCCCCTACAGTAATCACGCACCTCCGTTAGATCTCTAGTATAACCCTTTTCCATAACTCAGAACAACCATCGATGCCCTACTTCATCCCCTGCACACACACTTCAGCTCGAATCAAACTACAGGCAACTCGGGATTACTAGTTCGATTGCTCTCTCTTTTTTTCCCTTTTTTTATTGATTATGGAATAGTGTTTCGCGATTTGACAGAAGGAAAACGAATGAAGCGGTTGGAATAAATAGATTTGGGAATGAGAGAAAAAGGATGGAGGAAGACTTTATCAATTTCCTTATCAAAACCAGTGGATCGCGATTCCTAGAAGAAGAACTAAATTGGTTTTGAGGAAGGGTAAATCAAGGAAGATGCGGTTCTTATATAGGCGATGGATTAAAGGATTGTAACACCCCACGTCCGTTAGTGTCACTCACAAAGGGAATGCACTAAGTTCTGTGGAGCATTTAGGGTAAAAGATGCAGATAAATTACAAGACTGACAGAATATTAAACAGCGGAAAATAAAACTTTGCTTTATTGATAAAATTGTTTGTACAAAGATTTCTTTACAATATCTGAGTGTCATCTGTCTTATAAAATAAAGAAGCATAAAAATTCATTTATATTCCCCAATGTAGCAAGAACCAGCCATAGCACCTGAAAAGTGAATCCGAGCAAAACTTCGACAAATGTTCAAGCTGGGAAAGAGTGACAGTCCAACTTAACCTGAGCTATACTACTCCCTCCTTTACTACCTAGGGGGAGGACGGAAGAAAAGAAGACGAAAGAAAAATATAGTCAGACATAATGCCCGAGTAAGTTCAGTAACTTCTAACATGTGAACATGGAAAACCAAAACGACATGAATTAACTGAATACAAGATTACACCATGACGATAGGGTCAACAAGATTAGACAAGGTAGTCACAAGATATGTAAGATAAGATAAACTGGATACGCTCTAATACTTTCGCCACTTCGCTATTTCCTTGTTATACTGGTTTCTATATCTCTGCACCGCCTATCTAGTGTCCCAACTAGTAACGACAACGTGATCCCAATCCCTGTATTTTCCATCGCCTTCAGGCATACATTTATTATTTGTTACCTAGATTTAATCTAGGGTTTTCCACCAAGTGCCTTCTAGATTTAACTAGAGTTTACGTTATCTGCTGAATGCTTCTCAGATTCAGGATTTATGCCACCTAGTTCAACTAGGAATTATGCTCACTGTCGAACGATGCCCCCAAGTCTAGGACACACTACCTATATGTTGCTATAATTCCCCACGCATGTATCGCGAATCGTTGTCGCTTGTCTAGATGCACATGTCCCGTAATGTGCGACCCGAGTCCTATGTCAGGGCAAATCAAGGAATACAGAACTCGGTCGGGAGCTTTCAGATATCTGTCGATGCAGATTCTAAGGTATATTTTTATTTCAGTGGCAATGGTCCCACTTGACCCCTCCCTCAACTAATGAAAGGCACACCTTGAAAAATGAGAACTATACGCCGACCCCCGGTGCCCCTCTATCCTATGGCCATCCTCACCCATAACTAAATAGCAAGTATATGGTCTTTTGGAGTTCTCCGCCTTTCCGCTTCACGTATCTCGATTGACTCAAGATGGATGGTAGACGACGAGTTGCTATCACAGGGCTACCGTTTTCTCGCCGAATCACGCCGGTCCATCCTAGTCTTTAGGTTGCCATATATTGCAACCAAGGCTTACTCCTGGTTTTTCTACGCAGACCTTAACCTCTGTGAGCCCAGGAGGATCATCTGCAGCCTCACAGAGGGATACCAAGAGTACCCTCACATCCCCACGAAGCCTCGGGCTTCGTAACCCAATTCGTTGGAGCCTTCTTTTTAATCAGACGGACGTTCGCTCCTTCCCGTGTCATACTAAGAATTACTACTTAGTTCTGCTAACTAAGGTTTACCACTTAGTTTCCCGAATCGTTGTTTTCTTAACTAAGGTTTACTACTTAGCTCCTTTTAATTAAGGTTTACTACTTAGTTCTCTTTCCCTTCAATTTGGATTGGTTAAGTGTCATTAGTCAATTCAAGCCAACTTAACCCTCTTCATTTACCCCGTTAAACTGGTTAAGTGTTATCAGTAACTCATGTTATCTTAACCCTTCCACGAACCAAGTTATATTGGTTAAGTATTTATTACTTAACCCTACCCAGTCACCCTGTGTTGGTTAAGTGTCCCTTTTTAATTTAACCTTGCCTGTCTATTTTAACTAACATGTTATAATTAATGGTTAAGTATTATCCCTTCATGTTTTAGACTTAACCCCATTCCTTTATCACAACCTGATGGTTAAGTGTTCAAGTTTACTTAACCCTACAGCCTAGCCCAGTTAACATATCAAATTGGCTAAGTGTATTAGATTTTACTTAACCCCAACCTCTGGTCTAGTTAACATGTTAATTTGGCTAAGTGTACTAACTTTACTTAACCCCTACAAATATTGTCTTGCTACCTTGAGTTTGGTTAAGTGTCTCTATGGACTTAGTCCTCCCATCCTAGCTTAACTGTGTTAAGTTGGTTAAGTGTTCCTATGGACTTAACCCTCCCATTCTAGCTTAATAGTGTTAAGTGTTAGTCTGAACCTAACCCCACCCATCAGTTTAGTTATCATGTTGAACTGGTTAAGTGTCTTAGTTAACTTAACCTTACCTTTCTTGTTCTAGCTTTAACTAAATAAATTAAAGCCGCGACCACTCACATTAGACAGATATTGTTGCGAATACTGGATGTGTCGGTTGGTTCCGGGCAGGTTTACATCACAACTCAGTCTAACCTCGGGTTAGGCATATTCGTGTTTTCTAAGTTCAAAGGGTTTGATTAATTTTCAAATCAGGTTTAGAAAGTAACCATCCCGTCCATCGGATCAGTTAGGGATAGCCAGGGAGAGCAGGAAACTTGTATTTTCCAAACCCAAGCCTAGACACTATCCTCTCTGTCACCCTTAGAACTTTCTGGTGTACCATTAAAAGAGATGTCGTTAATAAACCTTTAATTTGTCTAAATTTACATTTCCTCATTTAGGCCAAATTCTATAAGTAAATTATTCCTAATTTACTTATTTCCTAATTACCCTTTTAATGTAAACATTCAACATTTATTCTTATGGCCCATTTTCCCCTCTATATCATATTTATGCCTTTTGGTATGTAAACTACACCAATTAAGTGTCACTAACCATGATTTTGCTAAACCTGAGGGTTATTCCCAATTATGGCCAATCTCAAATTTATACCAATATACTTATTACGCCAAATTAGCTAATCCAATCCTGATTTAACATTCTAATTACAGTTCACGTCAAACTAGACTTATTATTCTAGTTCATAACTCATGTAAATGCTAGATTTACAAGTCAATACTTGATTCAAATTACACATCCTATAATTCATGTTAAATTTATCCAATTTGTATTTCTATGAACATGCCATAATTCATGTTCCCAATTTATGCCAAATTCCAAGTTTATAACTATGTTTTTAGTACATTTCACATTATGCCCAAATCGTATTCCCACCGTTCGTATAATTGCGATTCAATCTAGATTATGGATAAATCTAGACTCGTAGAAAACAGGGAATGAACCAAAAATGCTATGAAAAAGGATGGACATAATAACTGGCATAAAAGGTTTAAATAACGACGTAGGTTCAAGAACATGGGTAGACCTAACTTAATAGGTAAATTCACAAGGTCTAAAACCAAGGATAGATAGAATAGAGACGCAGGTTCAAGAACATGGGTAGACCTAACTTAATAGGTAAATTCCCATGGTCTAAAACCAAAGAAAACCAAGGACAGGCAGAATAAATAATCGGGTTTAGACCCAATCTCATAATCACAGAACATAAGCAACACTTTACTAGTCATGAATCATAGGTGTTTAATCACAGATGTCCTTGTTATGTCATAGGCAATAGTTTATGTTTTCTAATCAACGACATAGGTTTAGTCAAGGAAATAATACTCATAGTCACAGTCATAGTCAATGTTCGTAGTCATAGGCAATGCCTAATTGGTCATCGAATCATAACAGTTCTTAATTAGGTCCAAAGATATAGGCACAGGTTCGAATAGAAAGATTTGGCATATTATTTTATTCCTTTAATTTCATGTCACGAACTGAGAGAAACGTTCAAATCTAAAAAGTAACTGACTTACAGAGATTCAGATTAGAAAAGAAAGATGGCGTTGCTATGATTCGTGCGACGTTGCCAGAAACTATTTGAGCTAGCCTTTGATTCTTATCTTGAAGCTTTAATCTTGATTCGAATCTCTTTTTGACAAACTTGAGCAGCACTTCGTCGTCTTGATTTATTTTATATATTAATCTATTTATTATTTAATTAATAGGAGGAGAAGAAGCCATGTTTGCCAAGAATCTTTGCAGCATAAGGGTAGAAAAGAATTGTGAATAGAGAAGGAGACTAGGGCTGCTTATATTAGTGTTAGGTGGACGAACCTGGTCAGAAAACGTGACCAAATACATCAGAACGAACCAGGTTCAGCAAGCTGGAAAAAGCAGGGGGGTCGACCCCCAGGTCGACTACCCAGTCGACCTGGGTGCCCCAGGTCGACTACCAAGTCAACCTGGGTGCCTTGGGCGGGAAAATTCCCGCCCAGCCCATTCTGGGTCCGATTTGAATTTTGAACTTGGCCAGTTTTGAAATTTGAACTTCGCTGAATCTTCCAAAGGCCATATCTTCCTCATACGGACTCCGATTTACGCAAACTCGGAATCGTTTTCATGCAGAATTCCAAGACGAATGTAATGGCGCAGCCCGTTTCCCTTGATTTTGATTTTAATTTTTAATTCTGCCTTGATTCGTGAATCTTAGTGTTACAGAATTACGGCGTGTTACATTCTCCCCCACTTAAGAGGATTTCGTCCCCGAAATCTTCAAGTTAGGAAGAATGTGTCCTACCATCCAATCATCCATCTACTCAACCATTCACTCACAGGCATTGATTGTCCTTAAAAGATTTCTAATGCTTTCATGTTCATATGCATAGTGTGTGTATATGTCTTTATCTACTGTAAAATCAGGCGGTCTACTGATTCAGTCGACCTCCTTAATGCGAGTCATGTCAGTGCCATGCGTCCAACCATGTATGCAAGCATCCCTAGTTATGTAAATACTATATGTGTGCACGGCCATTCATCCATATGCAACACCCATATGATAACATATCAAGTTCAATTTACAAACAAATACATATCTGTAAAGGTAATACGAAAGCGTCTGAACTGATCTAGTGCCTAATACGTATGCATATGAATTCACAAGGAACCATTAGCAACCACCTGCAACCATCAACCATAACATGTTTCAAATACATGTTTACATCCATTGGCTTCTACCTAAGGATCGAAGATACGACCTAGAGGATATACTTTGGAAAGAGAGAAACAACTATGCGTAAAGCTTCTACAAATGAAGAAATCAAGGATGCACCCTTAAGGAAAAGGGTATGATGCTAGTATCTAGCCTTCTTGAGCTTTACTCCACTGTATCTTAACTAATTTTACTTCACGATTGTGAAGTTTCCGATCTCCATTTCCAAAATAAACAGATGTCAATCACGATACCAAGTGTATGTACTAAGATGGCTTGAGGTCTCTCCTCTTAGCTTATCCATCACGCCATAACTATGAAAGTCAAAAGATCACTCCGTACTTTTTAGATTGCCTGCCACAACTATTCATCTCTCACGCAAACCATCCTAGTCGAACTCGACAATCCTCAAGTACAAGCCCCAAAGGCCTAAATCAATATCAGACAAGCACCCAAGGAATACCTCCTCCGAATTTAGACGATCTACGTGAGATGATATAAGCAAACTCGATAGCTATTCTCAAATCCCTACTAACCAAAAATAAACTGGTCGGACCACCCATTTGGATTTGAGACTCTAGTGGGATCTTTCTACTATACAAGTACTATGGTGCAGAGACCCAACTATGGAAGTGGATATGAACAAATGAGAAGCGCTAGAACCTAAGGAAATAGTACGAACAGAAAACTAGACTCTTCCAACCGGACTACCTTTCTCCTAGGTACGCTTGGTGGCGAAAGCATGTACTTGTCCTTCTGAAAATCTCGTCCTTGTTCTTGCCCTTGTCCTTAAGTATATGCCCTATCATACCCTAGTAAAGATACTTACTCTTGGCTTAGGTTTTATAATTTCTTCCTCCTTCGTGTGCTAAGTCTACATCCATGAATTCTTCATCCTAGGGTTATGCTCCTTAGCCAACCTCCTCATCCCCTTCCGTGTGTGGTCATGTTGACAAATCTCTCGAAAACTGCCTCCATCGTCCGGAAAACCCTATAAGCTTCGAAAGAAAACTGCCCGTAGATGAAACAACTACGGCTACGGATGGAAGTCGGGCACTACTTTGCCCTTTGATGAGGTTACCTCCCAGAAAGCCAGGAGCCCCAGAGACTCAAGAAAGAAGGAGACAAAAATTTAAACATAGGAATAGAAGATAGTGCGTATGGCTTTGGGAATATGTCTTTAAAACAAATCTTTTCTCATGAAAATGCTTCTTTAAAAACCGTTTTGAAAATAATTTTTCAAATCCTTTATCTGATCCGGTAACCTTCAGCTCTGATACCACGTGTAACACACCACGTCCGTTAGTGTCACTCACAAAGGGAATGCACTAAGTTTTGTGGAGCATTTAGGGTAAAAGATGCAGATAAATTACAAGACAGACAGAATATTAAACAGCGGAAAATAAAACTTTGCTTTATTGATAAAATAGTTTGTACAAAGATTTCTTTACAATATCAGAGTATCATCTGTCTTACAAAATAAAGAAGCATAAACATACATTTATATTCCCCAGTTTAGCAAGAACCAGCCATAGCATCTGAAAAGAGAATCCGAGCAAAACTTCGACAAATCTTCAAGCTGGGAAAGAGTGACAGTCCAACTTAACCTGAGCTATACTACTCCCTCCTTTACTACCTTGGGGGGGGGGGGGGGAAACGGAAGAATAGAATACGAAAGAAAAACAGAGTCAGACATAAAGCCTGATTAATTTCAGTAACTTCTAGCATGCGAACATGGAAAAACAAAACGACATGAATTAACTGAATACAAGATTACACCATGACGATAGGGTCAACAAGATTAGACAAGGTAGTCACAAGATATGCTAAGATAAGATAAACTGGATACGCTCTAATACTTTCGCCGCTTCGCTATTTCCTTGCTATACTGGTTTCTATATCTCTGAACCGCCTATCTAGTGTCCCAACTAGTAACGACAACGTGATCCCAATCCCTGTATTTTCCATCGCCTTCAGGCATACATTTATTATTTGTTTCCTAGATTTAATCTAGGCTTTTCCACCAAGTGCCTTCTAGATTTAACTAGAGTTTACGTTATCTGCTGAATGCTTCTCGGATTCAGGATTTATACCACCTAGTTCAACTAGGAATTATGATACCTGTCGAACGATGCCCCCAAGTCTAGGACACACTACCTATATGTTCCTATACTTCCCTACACATGTATCGCGAATCGTTGTCGCTTGTCTAGATGCACATGTCCCGTAATGTGCGACCCGAGTCCTGTGCCAGGGCAAATCAAGGAATACAGAACTCGGTCGGGAGCTTTCAGATTTTTGCCGATGCAGATGCTAAGATTTGTTTTTATTTCAGTGGCTATGGTCCCACTTGACCCCTCCCTCAACTAATGAAAGGCACACCTTGTAAAATGTGAACTATACGCCGGCCCCCGGTGCCCCTCTATCCTATGGCCATCCTCACCCATAACTAGATAGCAAGTATATGGTCTTTTGGAGTTCTCCGCCTTTCCGCTTCACGTATCTCGATTGACTCAAGATGGATGGTAGACGACGAGTTGCTATCACAGGGCTACCGTTTTCTCGCTGAATCTCGCCGGTCCATCCTAGTCTTTAGGTTGCCATATATTGCAACCAAGGCATACCCCTGGTTCTTCTACGCAAACCTTAACCTCTGTGAGCCCAGGAGGATCATCTGCAGCCTCACAGAGGGATACCAAGAGTACCCTCACGTCCCCTCGAAGCCTCGGGCTTCGTAACCCAATTCGTTGGAGCCTTCTTTTTAATCAGACGGACGTTCGCTCCTTCCCGTGTCATTCTAAGAATTACTACTTAGTTCTGCTAACTAAGGTTTACCACTTAGTTTTCCGAATCGTTGTTTTCTTAACTAAGGTTTACTACTTAGCTCCTTTTAACTAAGGTTTACTACTTAGTTCTCTTTCCCTTCAATTTGGATTGGTTAAGTGTCATTAGTCAATTCAAGCCAACTCAACCCTCTTCATTTACCCCGTTAAACTGGTTAAGTGTTATCAGTAACTCATGTTGTCTTAACCCTACCATAAACCAAGTTATATTGGTTAAGTATTTATTACTTAACCCTACCCATTCACCCTGTGTTGGTTAAGTGTCCCTTTTTAATTTAACCTTGCCCGTCTATTTTAACTAACATGTTATTATTAATGGTTAAGTATTATCCCTTCATGTTTTATACTTAACCCCATTCCTTTATCACAACCTGATGGTTAAGTGTTCAATTTTACTTAATCCCGACCTCTGGTCTAGTTAACATGTTAATTTGGCTAAGTGTATTAACTTTACTTAACCCCTACAAATCTTGTCTTGCTACCTTGAGTTTGGTTAAGTGTCTCTATGGACTTAGCCCTCCCATCCTAGCTTAACTGTGTTAAGTTGGTTAAGTGTTCCTATGGACTTAACCCTCCCATTCTAGCTTAAATGTGTTAAGTGTTAGTTTGAACCTAACCCCACCCATCAGTTTAGTTATCACGTTGAACTGGTTAAGTGTCTTAGTTAACTTAACCCTACCTTTCTTGTTATAGCTTTAACTAAATAAATTAAAGCCGCGACCACTCACATTAGACAGATATTGTTGCGAATATTGGATGTGCCGGTTGGTTCCGGGCAGGTTTACATCGCAACTCAGTCTAACCTCGGGTTAGGCATATTCGTGTTTTCTAAGTTAAAAGGGTTTGATTAATTTTCAAATCATGTTTTGAAAGTAACCATCCCGTCCGTCGGATCAGTTAGGGGTAGCCAGGGAGAGCAGGAAACTTGTATTTTCCAAACCCAAGCCTAGACACTATCCTCTCTGTCACCCTTAGAACTTTCTGGTGTACCATTAAAAGAGATGTCGTTAATAAACCTTTAATTTGTCTAAATTTACATTTCCTCATTTAGGCCAAATTCTATAAGTAAATTATTCCTAATTTACTTATTTCCAAATTACCCTTTTAATGTAAACTGTCAACATTTATTCTTATGGCCCATTTTCCCCTCTATATCATATTTATGCCTTTTGGTATGTAAACTATACCAATTAAGCGTCACTAACCATGATTTTGCTAAACCTGAGGGTTATTCCCATTTATGGCCAATCTCAAATTTATACCAATATACTTATTACGCCAAACTAGCTAATCCAATCCTGATTTAACATTCTAAATACAGTTCACGTCAAACTAGACTTATTATTCTAGTTAATAACTCATGTAAATGCTAGATTTACAAGTCAATAATAGATTTAAATTACACATCCTATAATTCATGTTAAATTTATCCAATTTGTATTTCTATGAACATGCCATAATTCATGTTCCCAATTTATGCCAAATTCCAAGTTTATAACTATGTTTTTAGTACATTTCACATTATGCCCAAATCGTATTCCCACCGTTCGTATAATTGCGATTCAATCTAGATTATGAATAAATCTAGACTCGTAGAAAATAAGGAATGAACCAAAGATGCTATGAAAAAGGATGGACATAATAACTGGCATAAAAGGTTTGAATAACGACGTAGGTTCAAGAACATCGGTAGACCTAACTTAATAGGTAAATTCCCAAGGTCTAAAACCAAGGATAGACAGAATAGTGACGCAGGTTCAAGAACATGGGTAGACCTAACTTAATAGGTAAATTCCCATGGTCTAAAACCAAAGAAAACCAAGGACAGGCAGAATAAATAATCGGGTTTAGACCCAATCTCATAATCACAGAACTTAAGCAACACTTTCCTAGTCATGAATCATAGGTGTTTAATCACAGATGTCCTTGTTATGTCATAGGCAATAGTTTATGTTTTCTAATCAAGGGCATAGGTTTAGTCAAGGAAATAATCCTCATAGTCACAGTCAAAGTCATAGGCAATGTTCGTAGTCATAGGCAATGTCCATAGTCATAGGCAATGCCTAATTGGTCATCGAATCATAAGAGTTCTTAATTAGGTCCAAACATATAGGCACATGTTCGAATAGAAAGATTTGGCATATTCTTTTATTCCTTTAATTTCATGTCACGAACAGAGAGAAACGTTCAAATCTAAAAAGTAACTGACTTACAGAGATTCAGATTAGAAAAGAAAGATGGCGTTGCTATGATTCGTGCGACGTTGCTAGAAACCGTTTGAGCTAGCCTTTGATTCTTATCTTGAAGCTTTAATCTTGATTCGAACCTATTTTTAACAAACTTGAGCAGCACTTCGTCGTCTTGATTTATTTTATATATTATTCTATTTATTATTTAATTAAGAGGAGGAGAAGAAGCCATGTTTGCCAAGAATCTTTGCAGCATAATGGTAGAAAAGAATTGTGAATAGAGAAGGAGACTAGGGCTGCTTATATAGTGTTAGGTGGACGAACCTGGTCAGAAAACGTGACCAAATACATCAGAACGAACCAGGTTCAGCAAGATGGAAAAAGCAAGGGGGTCGACCCCCAGGTCGACTACCCAGTCGACCTGGGTGCCCCAGGTCGACTACCCAGTCGACCTGGGTGCCCCAGGTCGACTACCCAGTCGACCTGGGTGCCTTGGGCGGGAAAATTCCCGCCCAGCCCATTCTGGGTCCGATTTGAATTTTGAACTTGGCCTGTTTTGAAATTTGAACTTCGCTGAATCTTCCAGAGGCCATATCTTCCTCATACATACTCCGATTTACGCAAACTCGGACTCGTTTTCATCCATAATTTCGTGAAGAACGCAAAGGCACAGCCCGTTTCCCTTGATTTTGATTTTAACTTTTAATTCTGCCTTGATTCGTGAATCTTAGTGTTACAGAATTACGGGGTGTTACAGGGATAGATACAACGTCTTTCACATAGGTTGAGAGGTAGAGTAGGCTTCAGTGTACTCTTGCTGAAGGCTTAAGGGAGAAGGAAATAAGCAGATGCGAAAGTGAAAAGAAAAGATGACGTAGGAATGCAGAATGAAATTTAGGTCGTCTCCTATATTATTAATATTTTATAATTTAATTTATTAAATTTTTAGTTATTTAACCGGTGCACCTTAAATTAAAATATACTACGCTATCAAACTCTTACTTGAACGGAACGAATGACATTTCCAGGGTTCTACCACCATTCTGAACACACTGGAATAGTTTCCATGGTCTAATTTGACCACATATAGAGGATATTAAATTAAATTAATGATTTAACATTAAATTCGATTAATATGTATTTATACGTTTCAGATTCAATTTTAATTAATATAAAATTCCATTTATATTAACAATTCAATATTTAAACTAATTTAAATATTCAAACAAATATCGATAAAAATGCGGGACGTTACACAACGGTTATTACATCCAACAAAAATCGATAATACCATAATAGGTTAATACATATTAAACATCATAAAGTTCTTTTTTATTTAGCATGTATATCAGAGGAAAATCTGTAAGCCAAATAATATTGCTCTAAATATTAATCATATGGGATAATTATGTAAAAATAAAAGTCAAATCAATTATATTCTCATTCTATGGCTGTAACGACCCAGTTTTTTAGTGACTGAATAATAAATTTATTCAATTATTTTAAATAGTGGTTTATTAATTTAATTGACTTGAATTCAATATTTTTGAATATTTAATTAATAAAATAAGGGTTGTTTTTTATATCGCTTCCAGAAATAAAGAACAAGAAAATTAACAATGTCATTTCATTCCATAAGTGAATGGAACTATTGTTAGGATTGCAAAATCCATTAGGACATGGTATAATCCCAAATACCTAAATAACGTATTAACTTGGATTTATTAGCTGGGTTCTGTATGGTATATTGGTAATAGGCAGTATAATTAGCTGGCATGGTAATAAAAACATGCCGACTAGCTACAGCGATTCCTATGCATGGGTGCCAAACTACTTATTGTCGTGCGTACCACGCTTCTCATTTCCGTGCACCAGAAGCTACTACATCCCATGGCAATCACGCTATTTGTCCTAAAAAGTACTGCTATCCCCAAATTCTTCTTTCTTCTACTTCTCAAACAAAAGAAATAAAATGTGTAAAGTAAATTAAATGAAATAAAATGCGATCTAATTTTGGGCATCCATATTCTGGAGATAGCGAATATTAGGGGCTGAGTTCATCATGGAAGGACGCGCGCATTTCAGTGGCAGATGATCGGAGGTTGCGGGGTCGACTCGGGTCAGCTGCGATGGTGATTACTAGCGGTGGCTCGGATGGGTGGAATGAAGCGCTGTAGCGGGTGAAGGTGGATGATCTGTTGGTGAAGTTGTGTGTTAAACAGCAAAGTGTAGTAGAAATGGTGCGGATTCTTCTTAGAGGAGATGGAGTATGTGGTCAAACTGTACAGGAAGGAACAAAAAGGGTTAACATAGTGTTAACGTGAACAAAAGGGTAGATGTTGATCATGTTAAAGATGATTTGGTCATTTTGTTAATGGAAGTGAAGGAGTGTGATAATTGTGATGAGTATTGTTCCTGGAGTTCGTTTTCATTTGAAAGGGAGGAGCAATAGTATCATCGGAGCAAAAGAGCTGAAGAGAAAGGAATTGTGGTCCTGATTGATTAAAGTAATTAACGTTTTAGTTAATTACCAATTAAACTACTTTTATAATTAAGGATATTTGTTTTGAGGAAGCAATGACAGTGGAGAATACGGTATGGAATTGTTACAATGGCGCTTTATTTGAAACAAGAAGAAAAGGGCTTACATTGGGGATTGAGTCAATGAGATCGATGTTGTTGGTGGAGGTATAAATCAACGGAGAAGGGTTGTAACATGCAGCATCCATGACATAAGGATGCTCCAGATATAGATTAACATGGTGTTAACATGGAGATGGTGCGCTGTTGGGGAAGCAAGTGTTGCCGCTTTTGGTGTAGGCTATCGAAGTAGCTACTATTGTTTCCAATTCGGGAAGACAATGTTTAAGGTTTTGTAATTTAAACAATGAGAACGTGGTCTCTGGTAAAACTGAAGTATGGGTTTTTTGCTGTTTTGGTGGATAGTGAACAGAATAGCGAAAGCTGTCAGAGGAGAAGAAAGTGTATGCTTTAAAGTGGAGGATTAGCCTCTTAAGCGATTAGTGTTAATAGGTAATTAAGAAATAAAAGGTCAATGAAAGGTTGTTATGGAAGGATGCTTTCAAAATGCCAAATGGTGAGGACATGATTAACGTTGTCAGGGAAGGATGCTATGCGTTTTAACGAAATGTTATTGGGGTATATCTTTGAGCCTTGAGAAGCATTACAGTAGAAGCAACATAACAAAATAAAGATGAGTTTAACATGTACCAGGGTTTGAAGGTTTGTTGTGGAAAAAGAAGAAGAGAAAGTAAATATATACTTGCAGTCATAGCCATTAGTGTGAAACAAGAGACTTCAGGGAAGATAAGTGATGAGCACGAGGTATCAAATTTAAATAGTGGTGATTACGATACTAATTATATAAATAATTATTGTATGCATATATTAGTTTTAAAACATGTAGGATTATAACGGTATAATTTGGACATGTGTTAACAGAATCGAACGCCACCAGATACATTGGAATTGAAAAAGTGAGATCCATGTGATGGAGCTGATTTGGTTAAAAATAGAGCTATCAGAATTTTGTGATTAAATCAAATGTCCGTTTTGATTTTAAACAAAACAAAAGCAGAATCATCAACTACGGAAGAGGTGAGTAAACTCACTAACCCTGCTTCGTCTATATTTCTATATAAACGAGTTTTAAATATAGTAATTTTGTGTTGTGTGATTGCTGATTGGTTGAATAGTTGATAAAATTGGTTGAAATGGTTGATATGATTACATCGTTGATCGATTATCAATTCTGACATTTTATATTGATGTGAAATTAATAATATTGATGTTGATTAACATCTGTGGATGCAGGGAAATAGGTTGGAGGGATCCAACTAGATTCCTCAACATTTGTATTATTGTGTTTGCACTAGTTGTGACCTATGCTTTGATATATTAACTGTGATTGATCTTGTTGTGTTTAAATATCACTGGCCCTAGAATTTGGTATTTCAATAAATATCATAAAATATTTCTGAATATAGAAAATGAAATTTATGATTTGAAAATGGGGATTTATTTCCAAAAATAGAAATGTAATTTCAAATAGATTTGAAACTAAAAACGTGTAAATGGAGAAAACAAGAAGTTACAAAATAGAAGAGTATAAATTAAGTGAATTACTTATCATTGAATGAACTGAAATAGAAATTCAAATTTGAATTTATATGGAAAAATGGAAAATGATTTTGAAACCAATATTTGAAATTAATTTTAATATAACGAAGGGTGTTAAATATTAGTTAATCTTCGATTAACTATAATTAAAGTAATTATCGAATTGGTTAGTGTTAATAAAGTTAATTATTATTTAATAAGCTTTTAAAAGCGATAATTATACTATTTTTATTTAATAGCAAAGTCAACTATTTTTAATATATTTAATAATAAGGTTAATTGTTATTTCAATTAATAATAATTAAAACAATGATTTTAATTGAAGATTCAAATAAGGAATCATTTGGTGCTATAATAGTTTGATCAAGGAGATGATAAGAGTTTCATAAAGGGATTTGTAATCCAAGTTTTAAATGAGATTTTTAAATGGGATTTATTGGTAAATGCAAAGATTTAAACAAGGTTTTTGTTATTAAATTATAAAAAGAAAATTCAATGGAAAGAAACTTTTAAGGAAGATGATTAATAGGGTAATAATAGACTAAAATGTGTTAAGGGTTTTAGAATGAAATCTAAGCTAAGTGGTGAAAAGATGGTAAACGGATTAGCATAAGTGATTAATCCAAACAAGGTTTAAATGAGGTTTTTAAAGCCAGAGTGATGACATTAATTTAATTAAGCAGAGCACTTTAATTGAAATAAAAATTTTAAACGCAAAGGAAAACACATAAGATAGTTTTGTGTTAAAAATTGATAAATGGATTTTTGAAATAAAATCCAAGGAAAGAGGTTTTGTTATAAATAAGATGGAAAGCGGATTTTATCCTCATATAACCTTTATCTTATGGGTTTCGACAAATAGAATGGTATATGTCTGCATTGTGTAAATCCGGACATTTTGACTATCTTTTAAAAATGAACGATGGAAGTGTGTGCGTCGCACATGGTACCTTATTCAAAACAGTGATTATAACGCTACTATTATAATAGATGTTTTGTAAATCTAAACAGTTATTTTTAATGCTGCTATTATAATAAATGTTCTATAAAGCTAAATAGTGATTGTAACGCTGCCATTATAATTAATGTTTATAAATCAAATATTTGTAAACAGCGATTATAACGCTACGTTCAATGTTTTTCAGTAAATGGAATGGATTCTTAGATGGAATCCGAGAGTCGCGTAAGTGATGTTTTGTTTTAAGTTGTGAGCTTTGACTATTTAAAAGTTGAGAATGTTGTTCAACTAAGGTCTGAGAGCTAATTATACCCCAACTTCATTGAAATGGTTAAGGTTCGATAGTGAAGAATGGTTAGCCATACAGTTAGTTAATAAATGACTACTGGTTTGAGTTATAATAATGATGGTTTATAACATCGTGCAATTTAAAGGATATTGAAACGTTTCCCGAATAAAATATGAAATATTTTCTATGCGTAGAAAATGAAATGAATTGGTCAACCAGGAATTAAGAAATGGAATATGGAAGTATTTTCGAAAATTAATAAAGTATATTTTATGAATATAGAAAATAAGGTATCATGAATATATAGAATTGTTTTCTAACTGGAATAAGTGATATTTTTCTTGAATAATGAATTAGGATATTGAAAATGTTTTACAAGAATCGAGAGAGAAAATCGAGCTTTGAAAAGATAGGGAAGATGGTAATTTGGAATTGATAACAAAATAAAGAATTTATATAAATAGGGGCCAGTATTGCTTGATGGTTGATCAGTAGAATTTCCATTTGGAAATAGGGTCGTTGGTTGAATGGATGTTCCTTTGATAGTTAAATCACCGACTATCAATGTTTTTGATTTATTTTATACCTCCGTTGTCAATACGGAGAGACCGGGATCAGATTTAGTATCTGAAAACCACTCCGTATTGGCACAAGCATTACGAATCAACTTATGTTGAAGAGATTATGAAGATAGAGTAAAGTGCAAGGGCTGTTCCGTTAATCCTAGGTAGAAATTACCTAATATGGATTAATCGAATGGTGCCTTTGGTTTGTCTGTACCTAGGACAACTTGTAAGGATGAGTGTCTGACATAGTATTTCCAAAGGGATTACGTACGTTGATTCCTTTAAACGTACGAACTTGGTGGCAAAGAAGGGAAAATTCTTTAGCCTAATAACCTGAGTATTTTTGTGGGAATCAATTAGTGATTTCCGATGCATTCAAAGTGAATGGTGGCCATATGTTCTGGAAGATAATTCAAACCTCAAGCCTCACAACCGGGAATTGACAAAAATCGGGAAGGCACCATGGCTATGTAGGTCGCTCACATTAGGATGTATAATCATCCATCTAGAGAAATTCCATTTGCTTCTTTAATCTATCGATGTTGTCCCTTTCGGGAAACAGCTGCCGATCCCAACCGTTGGTGACATACATTTGATACACTCAAGCGAAATGAGTGGTCGGTCATGTGTGAGCGTGAGATGCAAGCATTCCGCTAGATTCTATTTATTTGATGTAGACATTATTATAATATCACTGGATTTGATATCAAAAATATTTCTGGTTATCGTAAGGTAAAAACCATCCGTGTTTATGTGTGGATCGGTATTACGATTATCATTTCTTCCGAAAGGATTTTGAAAGTTAAATGAATGGTTGGAGTATGCTCGCACCAGTCCCATGATTGACCCAGAGTTTATTTTGTTTGTTTTTCCCTAAACTCTTGGGTGCCCAAATTTGTACGGGCAGTCAAGTAGTCGGGATTTTACAGATTCACTTAGAGGAGTTGAAGCAAGAGGCTTCACCAGTTAGCTATAGACTATCATATTTTTCTGTTGTGTATTAAGTTCGTATCTGGAAATAGGTGTTTATAACTATTCCAGAAATAGTTGTTGTGCTCTGATGATGGTATGTATATAAAGTTACTGAATTGTATTTCAAAGTTTATGTTATCTAATACATTTTATTCGTTTCGCTATGAGTTTGTGTTCTTTGATTTCTTCTATTCTAATATTTCTTTCTCTCTATTTCTCATCCTTTAACTTCTTTCTAATAATGATTCGTATTTCTGTGAAATTTAGGTTAAACATGTGGTGTAAGTAGTCAACTCAAAGGGTATGCAAATTCGGGCCGTTACATTTGGCATCAGAGCTGAAGGTTGTGTAACACCCCACCTCCATTAAGGTCACTCACAAAGGGAATGCCTTAACTTCAGTGGAGCATTTTTGGTAAATAGACATAGAATATCACAAGACAGATATAAAAATTTTGCAGCGGAAAATAAACAACTTTATTAAATCACCAAAATATTTTGTTACATAATACCATAAGTCATAAAACCCTTACAACAAAACACTTCTGCCTTATATTATCAGAGTACATGGGTATTTAAAAGAAAACATCATTCCCCCATATTAAAGAGCAAGCCATATAAGAGACAGAGACTCGAGCCATACTTCAGAAGTTGCTCCTAGAAGATGATATACAAATCCTGACTAAACCTGGGTGTTTCCTCCCTAAGAACCTTGGGGGGGGAACGGAAGAAAAGAGGCGAAACAAACTAGGTTAGACATATGTCTGGTGAGTCCAGTAACTTTTATCTAGTAAATAAATAAAGGTAAACATGATAGGCATATAAAGTGGATAAGAGGATTCACGGTACAAATGACAGGTATGACAGGACAAGTAAGGTAAGATGTATGCCTCACTACAAACTACTCTGCACTATTACTAGTCAAATCAAGATGGGACGATCCCTTCCGCTAATGATAACGATGGTGGTAGTTTCGTGTATTCCTAGCTGCTGCCATAGGTGCCACCTGCTCCAATCTCAACTAGTCATACCCACTACCCTCCTACTATAAATTGGTAGACTTAGGGCATACGTTCGGGTATACCCTAACCACTACCCTAATCGATTGGCTCCCTACTCTGTAGATACCCTGTGCTGGTCCCACAACTATGGGGTATCACTTCCCTAAAGTGGTAACCTAAGGTGTGCATAGTTATACCTACTGGTGTCACGGTCGTCTTGTCCCCCTCTGCTCGGCCCATGCACGCACATGACCCGGTTGGTTTGCGCCGCCCGCACCATCCGTCTCGTTTTGGATCTCTTAAAATCAATCAGTAAGCGTGCCCCTTCCCCGCCTAGTACGGAGTTCTTTACATTGATACCCCTCCGGGTTACTGACTGAAAGGGGTTCCATACAACATGATACAAGCTCTCCCCTATGTCTTGTATCCCCACTAGGTTTTCTACTGACTATGTATACCCTTATTTGTCTTTAATTACATAGCCCTCAATCAGTTATGCATACCTATAGGTGTCTTTAATACATAACCCCTATTCTACGAATCGGTTATGCGTACCTATAGGTGTCTTTAATACATAACTCTATCTATTCCCATTAATTACGCGTACCCCTATGGGTGTCTTTAATACATAACTTTACTATTTTGCCTCGATTATGTATACCGTTAGGTGTCTTTAATTACATAACCCTTTTTATCTGGTTAAGTTTATGGGCCTATATGTATCAATATTACCCACCCTTCAGTTGTACTTAACCCTCCCACTGATTTAATCCTATTTATTTAACGGTTAAGTTTGTGGGCCTATATATATTAATATTAACCACCTACCCTTTAGTTGTACTTAACCCACCCACAATCCAATCCGTTTTGCTTAACCCTAACTTATGTCAATCATCATACAATCCATATGTATTAAGTTAGGTTAAGTAGCATTAATTTATTATTGAGACATCTAATCGTATTTCACATGCCACCCAAGGCACCCACTTAATTCCACATGCCACCCAAGGCACCCACTTAACCCCTGATGTCCCGCTACATGTTTATCTGGTTAAGTGTTTCTTAATTCATTAACACCGTAACCTTATAAAGACCTCTCACATTAGACTGGCATTTGTGGCAGTTGGATTTGCCGGGCGGGTCCGGGCAATCTTACACCACAAAAGAGCCTAATCTCGTGTGTTTACAAATGTCACACATTTAATTTATGCCTAAGACCTCCCACATTAGACTGGCATTTGGGGCAGCTTGATTTGCCGGGCGGGTCCAGGCAGCCTTACACCACAAAAGAGCCTAACCTCATGTCTTAGACGATTAATTACTCCTAATTAATCATCCCCAATTTGAATTACTTTCCCTACTCAAATTATCAATTAATTCCAAATTTAATTATGGCCATAATTGACTCAATTATTTTCATCCATTTATGGTATGTAAAATCATACCAATTTCTTCACAAATTTATTTTATGCCATTTAAGGCATTTATGCCAATTCTCAAGATTAAATCTTCAGATTTTAGTTGCTTAAAGATTCCTCTTTTGATTAATTAAGTTAATTAATTAATCCTTTCCTTTTTATAGGTATCAATACCTATCTTATTAACAATTTGGATTTCTTATCCATAAATGGTCATATTCAAATTATACCATTTTTACCCAATTTTACCCATGTCATAATAGGTAATTATTTATATGTTTCCCTGCTTGAATCATGTGTCCAATTTACATAATCACTATGCCTATTACAAATTCCCCTTTCTCCCCGTTTCTTAACTAGCATAACCGTTTGCGTTTTTGGCGTCATCGAGGCTACAAGGTTGCCTCGACATAACAATAAAATAAAGGGAATGACAAGGTGATCGTTTTCAGTACAATTTTTGGCATAAGCATGACAACTAGGGAAAATGACATGATAACTTCGCATATAATTATGATTCACCACATAATTAACAACTTGCATGGATTCATAACAACTTGCATAGGTTCATGAATTAACCACATAATTAACAACTAACATAGGTTCATGATTCTCAACATAATCAACAACTTATATGGGTTCATGATTCACAATATAACAACTTGCATGATTCATAACATAACTTCTTGCATAGGTGACTTACATAGGTTCGCGATCCACACCATAACAACTAGCAAAGGTTCATGAATTAACAACTTATCAACTTGCGTAGGTAACATACATAGGTTCATGATTCATAACATAACAACTAGCATAGGTTCATGAATTAACAATGCAACAACTTGCATAGGTAACTTGCATGGGTTCATAGTTTCTCATAATAATTTGCATAACTTCATGATTCACAACAATAATAAACTTGCATCATATTATGATTCACAACAATAATGAACTTGCATTACTTCATGATTCACAATAATAATAAACTTGCATCATATCATGATTCACAACAATAAACTTGCATAACTACAAACAACATATACCCAAATTATAGTCTACCACAATTCACTTTTATTTATTTAAACCTAAAAGTGACTAGAACTCACCGAATAAGGGGTCTTGAGTTTTGGGATCTGAAGTAATTGATTAGCGTTCCCTTGTTGTAGACAATTTCGTTGTTGTAGTTTTAGGCTTGATTTGAATTGAATTGTTGTCTTTAATTTGCTTCTAGTTGGTGGCGGCTACTCTAGGGTTTGGAGTGACAACATAACGACCACTGATCTAATTTTGATTTTATTCTAGGGTTTGAGTCTACACATGTTTATATAGAGTTCCAATTTAATTATAGTCGTCGGATGAACCTAGAGTTAATCGCAACCATTCAGTCCAGATTAGAACTATCCAGAAACCCTAATGACTCATTATCTAGTCAGAAATGACTCAACACTGACTCACCATTCAAACCAGAGCCTCATAAATCTGTGCAGATTTTTCCCTTGGCCTGGGCGCACCTACCAAGTGCGCCAGTGCAATATTGTATGGGCGCACTTCCCAAGTGCGCCAGTGCAATTTTGTTCTGGCGCACTTTCCAAGTACGCCAGTGCATTCTGGCCCGTTTCTGGTTTTTCTGCCTAACTTCGTTCATCCATATTTCTTCATACGGTATCCGTTTTACGCAAACTCGGACTCTATCTCAAGCAGAATTCCGAGACGAACGCAATGGCGTAACCCGTTTCCCTTAATTCCCACATTTGAAATTAAGTATTCTTTAATTTAGTTAATCTGATTATTCAAAAATTCAGGGTGTTACATTCCCCCCTCCTTAAAGGATTTTGTCCCCGAAATCTTCAATTCAAGAAGAATGTGCATCCTACCATATAATCATCCATCTACTAAACCATCAAACACAGGCATCCATTGTCCTTAAAAGATTTCTAATGCCGTATGAACATATGCAAAAAGTGTGTGTATATGTTCCTTATCTAATGCAAAATCAGGCGGTCTACTGATTCATTTGGCCTCCTCAATGCAAACCATGATAGTGGAATACGTCCATTATGTATGCGAAAGAATCCTATCGATACATATTATTACAACATGTTTGCTCAACCGTTCATCAAAATGCAGCATCCATATGATAACATAACCATTGTTCATCCATTAACCTAAATATGCACACACATTTATATGCAATATGAAAGTGATTTGAGCCGATCTAGTGCCTAATGTGTGTGTAAATGCATCCACGAGCAACCACTGGCAAACACTTGTATCCACTTGCAACCATCTAACATAACACGTCCCAAGCGCATGTTTACAACCATGGAATTCCTATCTCAAGGTCGAAGATCCGGTCGATGGGATATAAACAAATGATATAACTAAAACAAAAGCTCTATTCCTCTTTGACATTGGATAAGAGAATAATTCCCTAAGTCTCAGCTCCGAAGATCGAAATCAACATCAGACTGACACCCAAAGAATTACCCCCATTAAACAATGTCAAAACTGGAGATCTACTTCATGCTTCAAGTAGAAACCCGTATCCTTCAGAATTATCCAGATACTTACAGGCTACAGGTACAGATCAGATTACAGAATGATTCTCAGAAAGCTAAGCATAAAACACCCTTGCGGGTCACAAGAAACTTTGCGGTCTTCCCATGACATGTTAGAAACTTAACGACCCTCCTCTAAAAATCTAGAACGACCCTCTACATAGAAAGCTGTTCCATGTAGACCCAACCCATAGCCCATAAACTTGAGCACACAAATGTCACATTCAAATTTTTGACACCTAACACAGATAATTTCAACCCCTTATAAATCACCAATAAATGAGCCGAACCACAAAAGTTGTTTGAAACAACCACGGGATCAGAAACAAGACTAGTATTAAAGTGTAGAGTCAATTACAAAATCAAAATGCCAGAATCCAAAAGACTCTTAACTTCAAAAGGAAATTAAACCTTTTACATAAATTTTTCCTATCTCTATCCTATCCATCTGCCAGGAGAGCATTCGCCTGTCCTCCAGAAGTCCCTTGCGATCCCTGCGCCTTTGGGCATTCCTTGGAAAAGTGTCCAACCTCTCCACACTTAAAGCAATTGGACTTCCTCCTTTTACATTCTTCGACTAGGTGACCTTCTTTCCCACAATAGTGGCATTTCCTCTTATCCTTTCCCTTGTCATCCTTCTTGCCTTTTTTCTGTTGTTGTTGTTGCTATCCTTTCTTGGGTCCCGCCTTCTCATTTTTCAGTGTCCCTTCAACTTTTTCCTATTTCTTTGCTCCTTTTCCCTCTTCATACATAAGGGCCATATCCACCCGCTTTTCAAAAGTGGCCCCATGGGAACGTGGGTCATAGCCAATCTGTGTAGCGGCTCATTCAAGCCTTTAACAAATCTCAGAGCCTTCTTCTCAGGTGTGTTCACTAAGTCTAAGCCGAACCTCGCCAACTGATTGAACATGTTGACGTACTCTTTTACTGACAAATCCCTCTGCTTCAATGCCAAAAACCTATCCATATATAGATTTTCTTCCGCTCGTGAGAGAAATTTCGCCTCAAACCTACGCCTGAAATCTGGCCATGCATCAACTAGATGCTCTCCATTAGTGACCTCCCACCAAAACGAAGCTTCGTCTGTCATCAACCAAGCAGCCAATTGGACCTTCTTACAGTTGTCCAAATCGAAAATGCCAAACAGATCCTCCACTTCCTTCAACCAATTTCTAGCTTCAATAAACATTTTAGTCCCACTAAAAGATTTTCCGCCCATCGAACGAAAGTCCTTACATATCTTGTAGAAAGTATCTCCACGCAGAGGAATGACTGGAGCTGGGGGAGGAGGAGGAGGAACTTTGGCCGGACCCGCGGTAGCGGCATTAGCCTCGAGATATTGACGAAACCAACCGGGTACATGAACACCCTCTGGTATCTCAGATGCTCCGGACATGCTGAAACGAAAAAGGAAAGATTCAATACAAAGAACCGAAGGAAAGATATATGGCTCTTGGGGAATGTTTTTCAAAACAGGCATTCCTTTTTGAAAATACTTTCTTTTAAAACCTCTTTGAAAAAAGTTTTTCAAAAGCTTTTTATCAAGTCTGGTAACCTTCAGCTCTGATACCAAGTGTAACACCCCACCTCATTAAGGTCACTCACAAAGGGAATGCCTTAACTTCAGTGGAGCATTTTTGGTAAACAGACAAAGAATATCACAAGACAGATATAAAAATTTTGCAGCGGAAAATAAACAACTTTATTAAATCACCAAAATATTTTGTTACATAATACCACGAGTCATAAAACCCATACAACAAAACACTTCGGTCTTATATTATCAGAGTACATAGGTATTTAAAAGAAAACATCATTCCCCCATATTAAAGAGCAGGCCATATAAGAGACAGAGACTCGAGCCATACTTCAGAAGTAGCTCCTAGAAGATGATATCCAAATCCTAACTAAACCTGGGTGTTTCCTCCTGGAGTACCTGGGGGGGGGGGACGGAAGAAAAGAGGCGAAACAAACTAGGTCAGACATACGTCTAGTGAGTCTAGTAACTTTTAGCCAGTAAATAAATAAAGGTAAACATGATAGGCATACAAAGTGGATAAAGGATTCACGGTACAGATGACAGGTATGACAGGACAAGTAAGGTAAGATGTATGCTTCACTACAAACTACTCTGCACTATTACTAGTCAAATCAAGATGGGATGATCCCTTCCGCTAATGATAACGATGGTGGTAGTTTCGTGTATTCCTAGCTGCTGCCATAAGTGTCGCCTGCTCCTATCTCAACTAGTCGTACCCACTACCCTCCTACTATAAATTGGTAGACTTAGGGCATACGTCCGGGTATACCCTAACCACTACCCTAATCGATCGGCTCCCTACTCTGTAGATATCCTGTGCTGGTCCGACAACTAGGGGGTATCACTTCCCTAAAGTGGCAACCTAAGGTGTGCACAGTTATACCTACCGGTGTCATAGTCGTCTTGTCCCCCTCTGCCAGGCCCATGCACACACATGTCCCCGGTCGGTTTGCGCCGCCCATACCATCCGTCTCGTTTTGGATCTCTTACAATCAATCAGTAAGCATGCCCCTTCCCTGCCTAGTACGGAGTCCTTTACTTTGATACCCCTCCGGTTTACTGACTGAAATGGGTCCCATACAACATATTACAAGCTCTCCCCTATGTCTTGTATCCCCACTTGGTTTTCTACTGACTATGTATACCCTAAGGTATCTTTGATTACATAGCCCTCAATCAGTTATGCTTACCTATAGGTGTCTTTAATACATAACCCCTATTCTACCTATCGGTTATGCGTACCTATAGGTGTCTTTAATACATAACTCTATCTATTACCATTAGTTATGCGTACCCCTATGGGTGTCTTTAATACATAACTTTACTATTTTGCCCCGGTTATGTATACCGTTAGGTGTCTTTAATTACATAACCCTTTTTATCTGGTTAAGTTTGTGGGCCTATATTTATCAATATTACCCACCTACCCTTCAGTTGTACTTAACCCTCCCATTGATTTAATCCTATTTATTTAACGGTTAAGTTTGTGGGCCTATATATATTAATATTACCCACCTACCCTTCAGTTGTACTAAACCCACCCACAATCCAATTCGTTTTGCTTAACCCTAACTTATGTCAACCATCATACAGTCCATATGTATTAAGTTAGGTTAAATAGCATTAATTTATTATTGAGACATCTAATCATATTTCACATGCCACCCAAGGCACCCAGTTAATTCCACATGCCACCCAAGGCACCCACTTAACCCCTCATGTCCCGCTACATGTTTATCTGGTTAAGTGTTTCTTAATTCATTAAGACCGTAACCTTATAAAGACCTCTCACATTAGACTGGCATTTGTGGCAGCTGGATTTGCCGGGCAGGTCCGGGCAGTCTTACACCACAAAAGAGCCTAACCTCGTGTCTTTACAACTGTCACACATTTAATTTATGCCTAAGACATCCCACATTAGACTGGCATTTGTGGCAGCTGGATTGGCCGGGCGGGTCCAGGCAGTCTTACACCACAAAAGAGCCTAACCTTGTGTCTTAGACGATTAATTACTCCTAATTAATCATCCCCAATTTGAATTACTTTCGCTATTCAAATTATCAATTAATTCCAAATTTAACTATGGCCATAATTTATTTAATTATGTCCATCCATTTATGGTATGTAAAATCATACCAATTTCTTCACAAATTTATTTTATGCCATTTAAGGCATTTATGCCAATTCTCAATATTAAATCTTCAGATTTAATTGCTTAAACATTCCTCTTTTGATTAATTAAGTTAATTAATTAATCCTTTCCTTTTTATAGGTGTCATACCTATCTTATTAACAATTTGGATTTCTTTTCCATAAATGGTCATATTCAAATTATACCATTTTTACCCAATTTTACTCATGTCATAATAGGTAATTATTTATGTGTTTCCCTACTTTAATCATGTGTCCAATTTACATAATCATTATACCTATTACAAATTCCCCTTTCTCCCCGTTTCTTAACTAGCATAACCGTTTGCGTTTTTGGCGTCATCGAGGCTACAAGGTAGCCTCGCCATAACAATAAAATAAAGGGAATGACAAGGTGATCGTTTTCAGTACATTTTTTGGCATAAGCATGACAACTAGGGAAAATGACATGATAACTTCGCATATAATTATGATTCACCACATAATTAACAACTTGCATGGATTCATAACAACTTGCATAGGTTCATGAATTAACCACATAATTAACAACTAACATAGGTTCATGATTCTCAACATAATCAACAACTTATATGGGTTCACGATTCACAATATAACAACTTGCATGATTCATAACATAACTTCTTGCATAGGTGACTTACATAGGTTCATGTTCCACAACATAACAACTAGCATAGGTTCATGAATTAACAACTTATCAACTTGCATGGGTAACTTACATAGGTCCATGATTCATAACATAACAAATAGCATATGTTCATGAATTAACAATGCAACAACTTGCATAGGTAACTTGCATGGGTTCATAGTTTGTCATAATAATTTGCACAACTTCATGATTCACAACAATAATAAACTTGCATCTATCATGATTCACAACAATAATGAACTTGCATAACTTCATGATTCACAACAATAATAAACTTGCATCATATCATGATTCACAACAATAAACTTGCATAACTACAAACAACATATACCCAAATCATAGTCTACCACAATTCACTTTTATTTATTTAAACCTAAAAGTGACTAGAACTCACCAAATAAGGGGTCTTGAGTTCTAGGATCTGAATTCTGTAATTGATTAGCGTTCCCTTGTTGTAGACAATTTCGTTGTTGTAGTTTTAGGATTGATTTGAATTGAATTGTTGTCTTTAATTTGCTTCTAGTTGGTGGCAGCTACTTTAGGGTTTGGAGTGACAACATGACGGCCACTGATCTAATTTTGATTTTGATTCTAGGGTTTGAGTCTACACATGTTTATATAGAGTTTCAATTTAATTATAGCCGTCGGATGACCCTAGAGTTAATCGCAACCATTCAGTCCAGATTAGAACTATCTAGAAACATTAATGACTCATTATCTAGTCAGAAATGACTCAGCACTGACTCACCGTTCAAACCAGAGCCTCAGAAATCTGTGCAGATTTTTACCTCGGCCTGGGCGCACTAGCCAAGTGCGCCAGTGCAATATTGCATGGGCGCACTTCCCAAGTGCGCCAGTGCAATCTTGTTCTGGCGCACTTCCCAAATGCGCCAGTGCATTCTGGCCCGTTTCTGGTTTTTCTTCCTAAATTCGTTCGTCCATATCTTCTTCATACATTATCCGTTTTATGCAAACTCGGACTCTATCTCATGCAGAATTCCAAGACGAACACAATGGCATATCCCGTTTCCCTTAATTCCCACATTTGAAATTAAGTATTCTTTAATTTAGTTAATCTGATTATTCAAAAATTCGGGGTGTTACAGGTTGAGTAGTAACCATGGCTCTGTGGCGTGACTCAATAGAGATGGGGTTAGAAATGTAACAACCCCAAACCCCCATAAGACGGTGGCAAGGGTAATCTTTGGAATATAACACAAAAACAGATAACAGCAGAATAGAAATAAATAAGTACACCCGATAATGTACAATAGAACACACTGGATAAACATAATCATCAGAGTTATACAGAATACAGGACCATACGTAGTACAAAGTATAGTTCAACTATACATAAATGTCTACAGCAGAAATCTAAACATAATATGTACAATAGGAGCTGAACAGCATAAAAAGAGATAAATAATATAATCCATCTTTAGCTCCAGCTATCCAGAAAGAGCCTGCTAAAACCTGTATACAAGACTGCCCGTGTAGAAAAAGGGGCACCCGAGTTTGCAAGTGAAACAAACTACGAGCCAGTCATGGGACAGGTATGAGAAATCTACTTAATACATTTTATAATATGGCCAATCACAGGACCACGCCACTTTCGCAGAACGGGTTTACTCCATTGGATTGCCAGTGCTTTAAAACAAATAAATCTTTTAAACATCGCAATGCTTTTTATAAAAATGAAGCCATTATAAGACTCAGTTCCGATCACACAATGCAACACAAACCGAAGGATAGGGTTTTACCTTATAATGGCCAAAATATGCTTGATACGAGCAAAACAAATCATTTGATATTATTGCTATTGTATATATGTTTCAAAAATAATTTCAATCATAACTATCAATCATAGATGGCATGGGTACCATATATCATGTCGCCATATATATATACAATCAAAACCGCATGGTGTCGTATTTGGAAATTTGATTTCCGTCATGAACCGAGGCAAGGGATCATCCTCTCTGCTTCGAAACAATCTAGCCTACCATGCCTCAGGCAAGCGCGCAGGCAAGCCTTGGATCGTCAGGGCCGGTCCACCGATGTGGATTATTATGCCTGAACACTACGTCTCCCCGCACTTTGGGGCGTAAACGAGTCCTATAACTCCATCGGCTCCACATAGTCACCGATATATCCGAGGCGCCTCGCAACAACAACAATCACACAGGTGAGAAAAATATAAATGTCGGTGCTGGTAGGTCACTGACACCACCCAAGCTAGAAAGAGACGCATGTCCTCCCTTAGGTCCTCTCCCGTTTCTGGTTCATACCGAGGTATTAGGCTCGCGAGTTCACGTTATAAACAAAGCTACGCCACATAGGCCACGCTTTGATCATCAACCACAAGACTTTTCTTTTCAACAGAAGCCTTGATCATCTGCCACTTAGGCATGACACACAGGAAATTCACTCAATGCGACTGATTTCTATCGATATATAACCTCTGAGCTTGTACGTCTCAGAGAAGGGCGTTAAGCAAGAGAATAAATTCTCCACCGCCAAATAGATATATATTAAATATAGATTAATCAGCACAGAACAAAATCCAATGTCAGACACACAGTTCATTTACAAGTTCGTTCTGGGTCTGAACGAAACCAGAGGCACTCAGTACCTCGCATATCCATACAATCAACAAGTACGTCCGGACGGCTACTACTTCAGCCCCTTCAAGGTAGCTACTCCCATCATGAGCATCAGTAGCACCCCTCCATTCGACGTGAAGATCATCGGTCTTGCACCGTCTTTATATCTTCGACTTTCAATCGTCGATCAATTATTTGAAATGAGAATTAACTCGGCCTTTTCAAATAATTCACGTATATTTAGAATTTCAAATCAATTCATTTCAATGGTTAAATTATTCGACATCACTAATTCTGTTTTTTAATGTAATTTTCACGCCAAACACATTCAACCATCAAATATCACATAAACCGAGCAAATTCAGTTTATTTCCATTCTATATCATTTATAATATTCTATCACTATGTATCTCTATTCTTATTTATTTAAAAATAGCCAATTCACTCAAACGACGCTTCAGGCCATAACGCGGTCGTGGTGCTGTTTTTCGTCAGATTTGATTTACACATATCTGAGAATCTACCCGTTGGATCTTCACAAATTTTATATCATTAGAAAGATCTTTTCAAAACGAATCTGACGGTTTTAGTTTTATGAAAATCCGACGGTCGGATCTCTCGCACTAACTCTCGCACTAATCGTTTAAAGTTACAATTTCAAAATATGAACTACAGCGTCGTCATTCGATTTATTTTGATTATATTTATATTTATATATAAATATAATCGACTCTGGCGCTGTTTTTCTTTAGATTTGAATTAAACATTCCAGACAATCCAACCGTTGGATCTTTACACAGTGGGTGTCGTTGGAAAGATATTTCCAAAGCGAACCCAACGGTTTTGGTTTCGGGAAAATTCGGTGGTCGGATCTCCTGCACTAATAGTTTGAAATCAAGGTTTCAAAACACGAACTGCAACTTCGTTATTCGATTTATTTTAATTATATTTATATAAATATATAAAAATATAATTCTTTCTTCGATTTCAAAACTATATTCATTTCATATATTTGATAAAAATGATATTTTTAACGTCAAAAATATTTATTCAACACATGAATATTTTTAGCACTTCATATTCACAATAAAAATGTAGATTTTATTGTTCAATCTATATATTCAACACATGAATGTTTTTGACTTCACACATACAATAAAAATATTATTTTTATCGTTCTAGTCCTTTATTCAACACCTGAATATTTTCTATAGTTGATATATATAATAAAATTGTGATTTTTATTGTAAAACAATTTATTTCAAAACACGATTATTTTATATAATTCATACATAAGGTAAAAATGTTATTTTTGGTGTTAAAACAATTTATTTAAAATACTAATATTTTATATAGTCTATATATATAATGAAAATGTTATTTTTATCTTTCAAAGAATTTATTCAACACATGAACTTCAATCAACACATGAATTTCTACTCAACACATGAATTTCTATTCAACACATGAATATAGTTTCAAAACATGAAAATTATTCTAACACATGAATATTATTGAAAATTTCGGCAGCATAACGGCAGGGTAGTTAAAACCGGCACCGTCCCTAGTACCGCTCCTCGCTCTACCTTAAAACCTCGCGGTTTTTGACAATGGGGATTTTCAATATCTAGTTCGTACGCAGAAGAATTTTCCCATACACTAATCCTATTTGGATTTCAATCACAATCAATCATTTCAAATCAAACATTCATGATATTCACCAAATTTCACATCAACCAATAATCCAAACAATATCACAACCAATATATATCATCCATGGTCTGTGGACGAGGGGAGTGTATATATATATATTCATATATAAATATATTTCGATTTCACTTCAATATCATTTCAATTTCTTTCAATGCATATATCACTTTTACAACGCATATATAACTTATACATCGAACATACAACTTATACAACGCTTATACATGAGGTGTACAATGCTTATATAACTCATACAACTATATAATTTATACATCGTTGTTTTCCATATCGTTTATAATTTAGAAATCTCACATTGGGTTCCACTCCTCCAAAAATTGCAGAAGGCTCAGAAAAATATGCGGTCTCTTGTAAAATGTAGAAGACGTCCACACGAGTCCACTGCCTCTTGTTTCACTGAATTTCGTCAACAAACGAGAAAGATATGATTTTTACAGTTAAATCAAAAACCGTAGCCCTTTAAAGTGCTATAATCAGTTTAAAATAAATTAAACCATTACCTTCTGAAAATGTTCAAATCTAGGTCTCCACTTTGCGACCAATCCTTGCAATATTGCTTCGATCAGGTTGTGCAGCGTCGAAGGGCTTGGAAGGGGCTTCACGGCGCTAGTGGAGTTGCTCAGATCGACGCAGCACAGGAGGCACGGCGGAGCTCGAAAGGGGGCAACCTCATGGCGGTCGTTCTCCTCGTACATGCGACGAGAGAGGGAGCGGCATGTCTTAATTTGAAGAGTGGAGGACGCTCTCCAAAAAGTTCAACTGGAGGGAGGGCTATCGTGGCGTGGATTGGTCGGAATCGGGGCTGGAAGGGGGAAGCGGTTTCCATCGTATATCGTGATGGGGAGAGAGAGAACACGGGGAGAGAGAAAAGTGAGGTGGCCAATCAGATTTTTTATAAATTTATATATTTTAAAAATCCAGAAATACCCCTCATCTCATACGAACTCCAATCCAAACCCAACGACTGTCGTCCCTAGCTAAATACCCCCATTCGAAACACAATGGGATATGTTTCGTTGGCCTATTCGAATGTTTCAGTCAGTTTTTCTTCAAATTAAAATATAAAACATTCAATATTTGATTTGAACGTACATTTCAATTTGTCGGGGCCACATACTGATCCCAAAAATTCCAGAAAAATAAATCTAACTATGTTTTTACGATACGGTCCCAACAAAATTAGTTTCATCGAATTCTGAGACTGTTTGGAAAACGGCCATTTTCTGGTTGATCCAATTTAACAAAAATTCACCAAACACATTTTCTTTTACCACGCTCACATGTTAACTTCAAAAATTATGAAATTTGAAACCTAGCAATAATTTGACATCCCGGATCCAACAAAAGTAGTTTCGTCGAATTCTGAGGTCGTTTGCAAAATGTTTATTTTCAAGGGCGATTTATTCTCTATAGCGACCTTTCTGAAAATTCATTTGGCCATAACTTTTTATCCCCACTATGAAACTTCAATTTTTCAGATTTGTTAGAAAGATATTCACTATCAGATTTAAATATTTTTGGTTTCACTAAAATCCGTTTTATTTTGCTCCCGGTACAGTCAGTTAAAGTTTGAATTGAAATTTTGAAACTGCCGCGCAATTTCAGGCCTTGTTTACAATTTAAAATAATTATATTTATTTTCAAACATCGATTGAAACGTACTTTTCATTGTTATTATTTAAAATATTTATTTTAAATATTTAAAATCCACTAAAATAGCAAAATTAAAAAAAATTAAACTAGCTCAGATTTTCCGGGTTGTTACAAGAAATGCCCTAGGCTGAGTTTGAGTGTATATATATGAGCGTGCATTTGTAAGATTTGATATAATATTGTTTTATATTGTATTGGTTGGTTGGTTGAGTGGTTTATGAATTCTGCTCGATACAGGATGTACAACTGTATCGATAGTTGTTTCTAAACTCTAGAAAGCAATTTGATACGGTATTGTTTTAAAATGGGTAAATGAAATAATTTTGCCCAAAAAATTTATTTTGATATAAAAGGAATAATTTCTGAAATTATTATATTATACGATTGTGTTTTGTTGTTATTACAATCAAATGAGATTATGAAATATTGAAATGGTTATATAATTTGTATACGGATGATGTTTACAAATGAGATAAATCAAGATCAAGTTCAGACCAGAATTGGAATTCAAATTCCCGGTGTTTAGAAAATATTTTTTGAAATATTATAAAGTAATATAACATTACTTTGAATTTTTTTGAATATGAATGGTTTAAATGAGTTTTGAAAGTGATTAAGCATTGAAATCACTTCACTGGCGAGAAAATAATTCTGATAATGGATCACGACATTATCAGTATTCATTTTCAAGTTTTTGAGTGGCGGATTGCTACAATAGTAATGTGGAAATGAAATTTTTTTTTTGAAAAGGACAAGATGTTTTAGAAATTCAAGTGTTTTGAATTGAGTTGATTATAAATATATATGATTTCAAACTAATTTGAAATAAAACCCGGAAATTTGAATTCTGAAATTAAAATTTAACTTGTATAAGTTGAATAGATTGAAATGGTAAAATTGTATCAAATGAATTGGAATTTAACTTAAATAAAATTGGATTGGATTGGAAATAACTCCGAATGAAATTAAATAAAGAGAAATGTTGAGATTCGAATTATTAATATGAATTTGACTTATGAATAAGCAAGTTGAATATATATTGGATGTTGTTAATTGAGTGTGATAAATTTGGATTCAAGCATAATAAGTGGATCGACTTAAATAGAAATCAGATTTTAATTGATAGAATGGAAGTGAACTAATCAGAAGTTGATTAGAGTGTTAAAAACTGGAAGTTGGATTGATTTGAAACCAATTGGAAATGGATATATGTATGCTGAGCAGAATTTGAATGGAAGAAAATGCAAGAGATAGAATTATATCAGACAAAAAGGTACATGTTTACAATATAACTTGGGTTTGATGGTTTTATGAGCCTATGGGGCAAGCCGCTTGGCTTTTGATTTTCTTTTGGGTTATAGAAGGCCTAGAAAGGTGAGTTGTGGTTGTACTAATTGAGCCGTGCAATGGAGATGCTGGCGAAATTTTTCGAAAATTTAAAGAGTTAGAAAATTTTGATAATTTAAAATCGAGTTGTTAACTGTAATTAAAATAAGAAAACCAGAATTAGTTAGTAAAATTTTAAGTGGAATAATGAAATTGATAAATGGATTTAAAATCAATTGGAACAGATGTGGATATGCAGAAGAGCACATGGATTGAAGAACAGAAAGTGATGATGGATTGTCCAAAAATGGTGGACAGATCATTTGGAGAAAATTATGAATGGTCGAGTATTGGTATGAGACTTCGAAGGTTGGGTAAGAACTGGGTGATGAGGATATGGAATATAAGATTTCAACTAAGTAGTTATGAGGGGTTACTGTTATAGCATTTGTACTGCTTAGCAATTTCGAGGACAAAATTATTTTAAGAGGGAAGGAATGTAATGACCCGGTTTTTTAGCAACTGAATAATAAATTTATTCAATTATTTTTAATAGTGGTTTATTAATTTAATTGACTTGAATTCAATATTTTTGAATATTTAATTAATAAAATAAGGGTTATTTTTTAATATTGCTTCCAGAAATAAAGAATAAGAAAATTCACAATGTCATTTCAGTCTGTTAGTGAATGGAACTATTGTTAGGATTGCGAAAACCATTATGACATGGTACAATCCAAAATACCTAAATAACGTATTAACTTGGTTCTATTAGCTGGGTTTTGTGTAGTATATTGGTAATAGACAATATAATTAACTGGCATGGTAATAAAAAACATGCCGACAAGCTACAGAGATTCCTATGCTTGGGTGCCAAACTACTTATTGTTGTGCGTACCACGCTTCTCACTTCCGTGCACCGGAAGCTACTACATCCCGTGGCAATCACGCTATTTGTCCTATAAAATATTGCTATCCCCAAATTCTTCTTTCTTTTTACTTCTAAAACAAAAGAACTAAAACGTGAGAAGTAAATTAAATGGAAAATTATTTAGAAATTGGATTCAAAATGAAATACAAACCTAATCGCCTGTTTTCGGATTCTTTGAAATCCTTGAACCAAAGGCTTTCTCTGGAACTCCAAATTTTTTGGTGGGATCTAATATTGGGCATCCATATTTTGTAGATATTGAACATTAGGGGTTGAGTTCATCATGGAAGGACGCGCGCATTTCAATGGTAGTTGATCGTAGGTTGCGGGGCTGACTCGGTTCAGCTACAATGGTGATTACTGGCGATGGCTCAGATGGGTGGAAGGAAGCGCTATAGTGGGTGAAGATGGATGATCTGTTGGTTAAGTTGTGTGTTAAACAACAAAGAGGAGTAGAAATGGTGCGGATTCTTCTTAGAGGAGATGGAGTATGTCGTCAAACTGTACAGGAAGGAAAAAACAGGGGTTAACATAGTGTTAACGTGAACAAAAGAGTAGATGTCGATCATGTAAAAGATGATTTAGCAATTTGGTGAATAGCAGTGAAGGAATGTGATAATTGTAATGAGTATTGTTCCTGGAGTGCGTTTTCATTTGAAAGGGAGGAGCAATAGTATCATCGGAGAAAAAGAGCTGAAGAGAATGTAATTGTGGTCCTGCTTGATTAAAGTAATTAACGTTTTAGTTAATTACTAATTAAACTAATTTTTATAATTAAGGCTATTTGTTTTGAGGAAGCAATGATAATGGAGAATATGGTATGGAATTGTTACAATGGCGCTTTATTTGAAACAAGAAGAAAGGGGTTGACGTTGGGGATTGAGTCGATGAGATCGAAGTTGTTGGTGGAAGTATGAATCAACGGAGAAGGGTGGTAATATGCAGCGTCCATGACATAAGGATGCTCCAGATATAGATTAACGTGTTGTTAACATGGAGATGGTGGGTTGTGCGGGATGTATATGTTGCGGATTTTGTTATGGGCTATCAAAGTAGCTTTTTTTGTTTCCAATCTGGGAAGATGATGTTTAAGGTTTTGTAATTTAAACAATGGGAACGTGGTCTCTGGTAAAACGGAAGTATGGTTTGCTGCTGTTTTGGTGGATAGTGGTCAGAATAGCGAAAGTTGTCAGGGGAGAAGGAACCGTATGCTTTAAAATAGAGGACTAGTTTCTTAAGTGATTAGTGTTAATAATGTAATTAAGAAATAAAAGGTCAGTGAAAGGTTGTTATGGAAGGATGCTTTCAAAATGCCAAATGGTGAGGACGTGATTAACGTTGGTCAGGGAAGGATGCTATGCGTTTTAACGAAATGTTATTGGGTTATCTCTTTGAGCCTAGAAGAAGCATTACAGTAAAAGCAACATAATAAATGAAGATGAGTTTGAAATGCACCACGGTTTGAAGGTTTGTTGTGGAAAAAGAAGAAGAGAAAGTAAATATGTACTTGCGGTCATAGCCATTAGCGTGAAACTGGAGACTTCAGGGAAGATAAGTGATGAGCACGGGGTATCAAATTTAAACAGTGGTGACTACGATGCTAATTATATAAATAATTATTATATGCATATATTAATTTTAAAACATATATGATTATAATGGCATAATTTGGACAAATGTTTACAAAATCGAACGCCACCAGATCCGTTGGAATTGAAATGGTGAGATCCATGTGATGGAGCTGATTTGGTTAAAAATAGAGCTGTCGGAATTTTGTGATAAAACCAAATGTCCGTTATGATTTTAAACAAAACAAAAGCAGAATCATCAACTGCGGAACAGGTGAGTAAACTCACTAATCCTGCTTCGTTTGTATTTCTATATAAACAAGTTTTAAATATAGTAATTTTATGTTGTGTGATTGCGGATTGGTTGAATAGTTGATAAAATTGGTTGATATGATTACATCGTTGATCGATTATCAGTTCTGACATTTTATATTGATGTGAAATTAATATTATTGATGTTTATTACCATCTGTGGATGCAGGGAAACAGGTTGCAGGGATCCAACTGGATTCCTCAACATTTATATTATTGTGTTTGCATTAGTTGTGACCTATGCTTTGATATATTAACTGTGATTGATCTTGTTGTGTTTAAATATCACTGGCCCTAGAATTTGGTATTTAAATAAATACCATAAAATATTTTCGAATATAGAAAATTTGATTTTTTGAAAATGGGAATTTATTTCCAAAAATAGAAATGTAATTTCAAGTAGATTTGAAACTAAAAACGTGTAAATGGAGAAAATAAGAAGTTGTATATAAACGAGTATAAATTAAGTGAATTATTTATCGTTGAATAAATTGAAATAGAAATTCAAATTTGAATTTATATGGAAAAATGAAAAATGGTTTTGAAACCAATATTTGTATTTAATTTGAATTTAATGAAGGGTGTTAAATATTTGTTAATCGAAGATTAACTATAATTAAAGTAATTATCAAATTGGTTAGTGTTAATAATGTTAATTATTATTTAATAAGCTTTTAAAAAGGATAATTATACTATTTTTAGTTAATAGCAAAGTCAACTATTTTTAATATATTTAATAATAAGGTTAATTGTTATATTAATTAATAATAATTAAAACAATGATTTTAATTGAAGATTCAATTAAGGAATGATTTGGTGGCATTATAGTTTGATCAAGGAGATGATAAGAGTTTCACAAAGGGATTTGTAATCCAAGTTTTAAATGAGATTTGTAAATGGGATTTGTCGGTAAATGCAAAGATTTAAACAAGGCTTTTTGTTAAATTTTAAATTATGAAAAGAAAATTCAATGGAAAGAAACTTTTAAGGAAGACGGTTAATAGGGTAATAATAAACTAAAATGTGTTAATGGTTTTATAATGAAATCTAAGCTAAGTGGTGAAAATATGGTAAACAGATTAGCATAAGTGATTAATCCAAACAAGATTTAAATGAGGTTTTTAAAACCAAAGTGATGACTTTAATTGAATTAAGAAAAGCACTTTAATTGAAATAAAAAATTTAAACACAAAGGAAAACACATAAGATAGTTTTATGTTAAACATTGATAAATGGATTTTTGAAATAAAATCCAAGGAAAGAGGTTTTGTTGTAAATAAGATGGTATGCGGATTTTTATCCTTATATAACCTTTATCTTATGGGTTTCAACAAACAGAATGGTATATGTCTACATTGTGTAAATCCGGACATTTTGACTATCTTTTAAAAATGAACGACGGAAGCGTGTGCATCGCACATGGTATTTTATTCAAAACATCGATTAAAATGCTACTGTTATAATAGATGTTTTGTAAATCTAAACAGCGATTTTAAACATTGCTATTATAATAAATGTTCTATAAAGCTAACTAGCGATTGTAACGCTACCATTATACATAATGTTTGTAAATCAAATATTTGGAAACGGCGATTATAACGCTACTGTTGTAATCAATGTTTTTCAGTAAATGGAATGGATTTTTAGATTTAATCCGAGAGTCGCGTAAGCGATGTTTTTTTTGAAGTTGTGAGCTCTGACTATTTTAAAGTTGAGAATGTTGTTCAATTAAGGTCTGAGAGGTAATTATACCCCAACTTGATTGACTTCATGATTTATAGAGAAATGGTTAAGGTTCGATAGTGAAGATAGTTTAGCAATACAGTTAGTTAATAAATGATTAATGGTGAATTATAATTATGATGTTTTATAACATCGCGCTATTTGAAGGATTTTGGAATGTTTCCAAAATAAAATAAGAAATATTTTCAACGCGTAGGAAATGAAATGAATTAGTCAATCAGGAATAAAGAAATGGAATATGGAAGTATTTTCGAATATTAATAAAGTATATTTTCTGAATATAGAAAATAAGGAAACGTGAATATATAGAATTTTTTTCTAGTTGGAATTAGAGATATTTTTCTCGAATAAAGAATTAGGATATTGAAAATGTTTTACAAGAATCAAGAGAGAAAATCGAGCTTTGAAAAGATAGGGAAGAGGAAAATTTGGAATTGATAACAAAATAAAGAATTTATATAAATAGGGGCCAGTATTGCTTGATGATTGATCAGTAGAATTTCCATTTGGAAATAGGGTTGTTGGTTGAATGGATGTTCCTATGATAGTTAAATCACTGACTATCAAAGTTTTTGATTAATTTTATACCTCCGTTGTCAATACGGTGAGATCAGGATCAGATTTAGTATCTGAAAACCACTCCGTATTGGCATAAGCATTGTGAATCAACTTATGTTGAAGAGGTTACGAAGACAGAGTAAAGTGCAAGGGCTGTTCCGTTAATCCTAGGTAGAAATTGCCCAAGACGGATTAATAGAATGGTGCCTTCGGTTTGTCCAGACTCAGGACAACTAGTAAGGACGAGTGTCTAACATAGTATTTCCAAAAGGATTGCGTACGTTGATTCCTTCAAATGTACGAAGTTGTGGCAAAGAAGGGAAACTGATTTAGCCTAACAATCTGAGTATTTTTATGGGAATCAATTAGTGATTTCCGATGGATCTAACAATGTGGCATTCAAAGTGAATGGTGGCCAGATGTTCTGGAAGATAATTCAAACCTCAAGCCTCACAACTGGGAATTGACAAAAATCGGGCAGGCAGCATGGCTATGTGGTTCGCTCCCATTAGGATGTATAATCACCTGTCTAGAGAAATTCCTTTTGTTTCTTTGATCTATCGATGTTGTCTCTTTATGGAAACGGTTGCTGATCCCAACTGTTGGAGATACACATTCGATACACTCAAGCGAAATGAGTGGTCGGTAATGTGTAAGCCGAGTTGCAAGATGTTCTTTTTAAACGCAGTGTATTCCCCTCTAGAGATACACTATCGGAAAATAGTTCCATACATTGTCATGTTGGAAATCAAATTGTAACAACCCGGAAAATCTGAACCAGTTTAAAATTTTTAATTTGGCTATTTTAGTGGATTTTAAATATTTAATATAAATTATTTTAAATAATAACGACGAAAAGTATGTTCGAATCGATGCATGAAAATAAAATATTTATTTTAAATTATAAACAAGGCCTGAATGGCACGGTACTTTGAAATTTTGAATTCGAACTTTGACTGACTATACCGGGTGCAAAATAAAACGGATTTAGTGAAACCAAAATTGTTTAAATCTGTTTATGATTATCTTTCTAATGAATCTGAAAAATCGAAGATTCGTGGCGGGAGTCAAAAGTTATGGCCAAATGAATTTACAGAAAGGTCGCTATAGAATTTATATAGCTCGTGAAAATAGTCATTTTGCAAACAACTTCAGAATTTGACGAAACCACTTTTATTGGTGTAAGAACCCGTAACTTCCCGGTGAAGGAAAGAGCGGATACTTTGAGAACAACACACATTGGAACGTAAACGGAAGAACATTTCATTGTTATTACAACAATTCCATCAGATACAAGAATATACAGAGTATAAATGAATAAAATACATTCGATGAATATCAAAGATTACAATAAATTACATAGCAGCGGAAAAATATACAAAACACAACTGAAAGTGATACACGGATACAGAGCTTTCCGAGCATCGTTCCAGCTGTAAATCAAGACCCTGTGAATATAAATCTGCAAAACCAAAACTACTAGCTGCCCATGTGGAAAATAGGGGCACCCAGAGTTTAGGTTAAAACAATTAACTCCAGGTCAGTCATGTGACTGGTGTGAGAACTAAAACAGTTATTTAAAACTTTACTTTAAAAGAGAGTAATTAAAGGGACCACGCTGTATAACACGGAACGGGTTTCCTCCCAAGAATACTAGTGCATATAACAAAACAGCGCAATGCTTTTTGAAAAAATGAAGCTATTATAAGACCCTGGTCTCATCACACAATGCAACGCAAGCCGATTGTAACAACCCGAAAATCTGGGCCAGTTTAAATTTTTTATTTTGGCAATTTTAGTGAATTTTGAACATTTAAAATGAATTATTTTAAATAATATCAACGAGAAATTTAATTTGAATAGAAATCGAACGTATATATTAAATACGTCGTCGTTAGAATATAATAATTATATATAATTATAAATAGAATTGAAAATGGCGCGGTAGTTCGATAATTCGATTTCGAACTTCAATTGAATGTACCGGGTGCAAAACAAACCGGATTTTAGCGAAACCAAAAACATTAGGATAGAATTGATAATATCTTTTCAACGAATCCGAAAAATCAAGATTTCATAGCGAGGATCAACAGAAATGTCCAGTTGAAAATTCTGAATAGTCGCTATGGAATTCAGGCCCTTAAAAATAGATATTTTGCAAATGACCTCGGATTTCGACGAAACCACTTTTGTTGGGTCCGTGATGTCAAATTATTGCTAGATTCCAAATTTCATAATTTTTCGAATCAATATGTGAGCGTGGCAAAGGAAAACGCGTTTGACTGGTTTTAGTTAATTTTAATCGACTGGAAAATAGCCATTTTTCTAACGGTCTCAGAATTCGACGAAACTAGTTTTGTTAGGACCGTATCGTCAATACGAAGCTAGAAAATATTTTTCTGGGATTTATAGATTTCGTATTTGACCCCGGTAAATTGAAATGCGCTTTCAAATTCAATATATAGAGTTATATGTTGATTTTGACGAAAACTGATCGAAACGATCGAATCAACCTACGATACATATCCCACTGTGTTCGGAATGGGGGTAACTAGCTGTGGACGATAGGCGGTGGGCCTCGTTTAGAGGTCGAAAATAAAAGTTGCTTTTTGGGAGATAATTATATAAAATAATTAAAAAATAAAACTCTCTTTCTTCCCTTTTACCTCCCCCCCCCCCCCCCCGCCCCCCGCCCGCTCCACCGACGAGCGTGCCACCACGCAGTAGGCGCGGCAGCCTCCGCCTTCCACCCTCCTCCTTTCTTTTTCTATTCACCCGATCCCCTTTTCCCGCTCAGCCCTACCCAGCTTCACCGCGTCGCACCCCTCCACCTCCACCTCAAGCGATGCGCGCCCTCTCCCCTTCTTCTTCTACTCGATTTCAGCCACCCTCATCAGAAAACCGACTGCCGCCCAACCCTAGAAGCCGCCACCTCCTTGAAGTCGCCACCCACTGGCCAACGAACCCTCGTCCGTCGATTGAAGGCAACCACCGCCGCCTTCTTCTTTCCCCTCCTCCTCGAAAAACTGTGAGTTTCCAGTCCTTTTAATTTTATTTTATTTTATTATATAAAAAGATGATTTTTAACATATATTATAGCAAAGAAAAGTGGAGGTTTTTAACAACATGAAATCGAGCTTTTTAACATCGCAATGTTGAGATTTTTAGCAATATAAAGCTATGATTTTTGTTTATATGAAATACGGTTTTTATTTTAAAATAGCAAAGATTAGATTTTTAAAATAGCAAAGATTAGATTTTTAAAATAGAAAAGATTATATTTTTAAAATAGAAAAGATTAGATATTTGAAATTGAAAAGGCGAAATCTTTATATTTGAAAAGGCGAAATCTTTATATTTGAAAAGGCGAAATATTTATAATTGAAAAGGCGAAATTTTTATATTGAGAACAGCGATGTAAAAATAGAATTTTTATCTATATAGTAGCGGTGTAAAAATAGAATTTTTATCTATATAGTAGCAGTGTAAAAATAGAATTTTTATCTATATAGTAACGAGGTATAAAAAAATAGAATTTTTATCCATAAGGAGTGATTATAAAAATATGATTTTTTATATACATAGAAACAACATAAAAATGTGATTTTTATATATGTAGTGGCTACGGGCAACGAAAGTGACAAAAAGGCGAGAACAGTGATGATTTCCTACATTAGGAGTGTCGTGGAGTTGGGATAGATATTGGTGAGAACTTCTCACTCAAATTTCCTTTTCTAGTTATATATATATACACTAGGATGTAGACGGTGCTTAGCAGCACCCGACACCCGTCATCCACAGACCATGGATGGCTTGTTTGTTTGATTGATATGTTGTGAAAATTTGTTTGTGAAGTTGATGTGAAATAGATAATGAAATATATTCATGTGTTGAAATAAATAAATTATCGTTAAAAAAATAATTTTTAACGTGAAAGTGAATAAATAAATATTTAGAAACAAATCGGTCGATTTGTTTATATACACTGATTTGAATGATATTGATTGGGATGATAAATTTTACACATCACCCAACTGCACAAATAAAAATCTGTGTTTGTTGATTTGAAAACCCACACGGGTGTTGGGATGATATTTGGGTAAACTAATCCCAATTATTTAATTGTATGTCGATCGATTGGTCGACAGACTGTGTAAGCATTGATTATTTATATTTGATGCTTATGCAGTTGTGTGGTGCACTTTGGATGATGGTTGATTGTTTATCGTTGCTATTATATACATGTGTTGTATGGAATCCATATAATTAACGTTATATGGTAATTGATTGGGCCTCATTCCAATCGGGAAAATAATGAATATTATAAAAGAAAATTCATGTGTTGAATATAAAAACAGTCATGTGTTGACGATGTTCATGTGTTGAGTAAAATATTTTAATAATAAAATTTACATCTTTATCATATTTAAAATTAGAACTACTTTACGGTTGAAGTTTGATTGAAAATCAAACGATAGATACCGTAGTTTTATAAAATATTTTACATAACAAAAATAGTGATGTGTTGACAGTACTCATGTGTTGAGATTAGTCGTGTGTTGAAAGAAATATAGATTCACGTGTTGAATAGAATAAATATTCATTAGTTGAATAGAATAACGAATTACTGAAATATAAAGCCGTGTTGATTCGAGATTCGTTATTTTGACGCGAACGATATTTATATTGATTTTATTCGTTTTATAATGAATATTTGAAAGTGATTTCAAAATTTAATATTTTGAAATGAAATTCAAATTAAATTAAATTAAAATTCAAATTGAAATTTTATTTGAATCAATTTGAAATGAATTCGAATCGAATAGAAAATGAATTCGATTCGAATTGAATAAAAAGTGAATTTGAATTCAAATCAATTAGAAATGAATTGAAATTGAATTAAATTGAAATTGAGTTAAAAACGAATTGAAATCGTTTTGAATGAAATTTAAAACGAACTGAAATTGAATTGAAATCTATTTGAAATGAATTCGAATTGAATTAAATAGAAGGTAAATTCAAATTGATTTGAATTGAAATGAATTAGAATTTGAATTGAATTGAAACGAATTAGAATATGAATTGAATTGAAACGAATTTGAATTCGAATTAAATAAAATTGAAATGAATTCGAATTGAATTGAAATCAAATCGATTTGAAATTGAATGTAGCGTTGAAATGGTTTTGAAAACGAATTTAAAATGATTTATAAAATACGTTTTAAAAAGAAATCGACGAAATATATATAATATATATATATTATATATATAATGGCCTGAATAGAACGCGCCGCGCCACGGCAGTTCGTGAATTTCGACCATTAACTTCGAATTGACGTTGCGGGAGATCCGACCGTCGGATTCTCCTAAAACTAGAACCGTTGGGTTCGTATCGAAAAGAGCTTTCCAATGAATATTAGAAATTTGAAATCTAACGGTTGGATCTGGAATTATGTCCCAATCAATTTCAGAAAAGGTCGTTGTAAGTGCAATTCGATGGTCGTTGTTGGAAATCGACTGTACGGGCCTTGATAAAATTATTAAAAATATTGATAATTTGTGTAAAATCATAATATGTGAATTGGAAAGAACTGGGATGAAAAACTCCACATTTGAAATGATAAAAATAAATTTTTATCGAAATGAACTAGTTTGAACAAGAATTAAAATCAATTTATTTTTGAAATAAATAAATTGAATTTGAAAGTGATTTTAAAAATAATCAATATTCCCAATACGTGGATTGGACTGGAGTTGAATCGAAATTATCTTCGGAATATTTCGATGTTGGATTTCGTGACTATATAGATATTGTTATGGGAATTTGAAAGATATATTTTATATCGTTATTTCCAATACGATATATGTTGGTTTCAGAATTTGACATTGAATATAAGCCGATGTATTTTCTATTCAGAGCCTTGTATTTAATATCAAATATGATTTGGGTTTGTCGTGAATCGTGTTTTAGATGACATTGGTTCTTTAACCCAGTTAAAGGTAGGATGTTGATTTTTGAAAAGATTAAAACTAAGTGGAGTTTTAATGAATCTTTAATTAGATTAAAATGTGAATTGATAATTTAAATTATCAAATCTGAAAAGTGATCGAGAGTGGAGTATCACCAGTTTGGCTCCAAAGCGATAGTAAAATCTTTAATTAGATTTGAACGTGAAATGGTAATTAATTTTACCGATAACACCGTGGTGTTAGATATGGAGTATTACCAGTTTTGCTCCATGGGATATATAGGTTGGGATTGGGAAATAAAATAAATAATTACTTCGGTGTGGTTCGGTAATCCCGACTAGTTTGAAATGATATCCGAAGGAAGATTAAAGAATAAATTTAGAAGAATTTATCTTGGATAAAATTAATGGGAACCTTTCCCTAAGAATGTGATTTTATGAATAAAAGAATATTCTGAATTGGAATGAGGTGTTTGTTGTGTTTGTGTAACATTCGTTTATTATATACGTGGGTTATTCAGAAAGGCCGGGTTTATCCCATTCTGAACAACCGATTCGACGAGATGTCGAAGATGAAGACGGTGGTTGAAGACTGGAAGTCCTCACATCGTTTGGGTGATTACTGATGATCTCGATTGGGCTGTACACCCAAGATGATGGAAACAATTGGTAATCGTCCAGACGTACTTGGAGATGGATGGATATGCGAGGAAAGTGCCTCCGGTTTCGTTCAGACCCAGAACGAACTTGTAAATGGATTGTGTGTCTGACATTGGATTTTATTCTGTGTTGATTGATCTCTATTAAATATACATCTGTTTGGCGGCAGAGAATTTATTCTCTTGCTTAACGCCCTTCTCTGAGACGTACGAGCTCAGAGGTTGTATATTGATAGACATCAGTCGCATGGAGTGAATTGCCAGTGTGGCGCGCGTAAGTGGCAATTGATCAAGGCTTTTGTTGAAAAGCAAAGTCTTGTGGTTGATGATCAAAGCACGACCTGTGTGGCGTAGCTTTGTGTATAACGTGAATTCGCGAGCCTCACACCTCGGTATGAGTCAAAAACGGGATACGGACCCAAGGAGTGCACGACGTTTCTTTCTAGCTAAGGTGGTGTCAGTGACCTACCAGCCCAGACATTTATATACTTTTCACCTGTGTGGTTGTTGGATACGAGGCGCCTCGGATATAGGTCTGTAAGGACCGGGAAACGTGTGTTCAGGAATAACTAATCCTCAAAATTAAGAGAGGACCGACCTTGGAGGTTCCAAAGGATCATAGTGGGGTCCTGAGGCATTTGCTAGAGTGTCTCGAACGCGGAGAGGAGCTTGCCCCTTGCCTCGACTCATGACGAAAATCCAATTTCGAATACGTGATATTACGGTTTTAATTGTAGAACTAGTATGGCGACATGATATATGGTACCCATGCCGTCTATGATTGATATTTATGATTGAAAATGTTTTGACACTATACACCTATGATAGTATCAAATGATTTGTTTTAAACGTATCAAGCATTATTTGGCTATTATAAGGGAAAACCCTATCCTCCGGCTTGCGTTGCATTGTGTGATGGGACTTGGGTCTTATAATAGCTTCATTTTTTCAAAGAGCATTGCGCTGTTTTGTTATATGCACTAGTATTCTTGGGAGGAAACCCGTTCCGTGTTATACGGGGTGGTCCCTTGAATTACTCTCTTTTAAAGTAAAGTTTTAAATAACTGTTTTAGTTCTCACACCAGTCACATGACTGACCTGGAGTTTATTGTTTTAACCTAAACTCTGGGTGCCCCTATTTTCCACACGGGCGGCTAGTAGTTTTGGTTTTGCAGATTTATATTCACAGGATCCTGATTAACAGCTGGAACGATGCTCGGAAAGCTCTGTATCCGTGTATCACTTTCAGTTGTGTTTTATATATATTTTTCCGCTGCTATGTAATTTATTGTAATCTCTGATATTTATTGAATGTAATTTATGCATTTATACTCTGTATATTCTCGTATCTGATGGAATTGTTGTAATAACAATGAAATGTTCTTCCATTTGTGTTCTATTTGTCCTGTTCTCAAAACTATTAGGGGTTTCGAACGGTCTTAGTCGGTTTAACGATCGATTAGGATTGAGCGAAATTCCTTGCCGTTAGACCGGAGGATAGGGTTTTCCCTTATAATAGCCAAATAATGCTTGGGACGTCTAAAACAAATCATTTGATACTGTTATAAGTGTATAGTGTCAAAACAATTTCAATCATAAATATCAATCATAGGCGGCATGGGTACCATCTATCATGTCGCCATACTAGTTCTACAACTAAAACTGCAATATCACGTATTGGAAATTGGATTTCCTTCATGAGTCGAGGCAAGGGGCAAGCTCCTCTCCGCGTTCGAGACACTCTAGCAATGCCTCAGGACCCCACTTTGATCCTTTGGAACCTCCAAGGACGGTCCACTCTTGCTTTTGAGGATTAATTATTCCTGAACACACGTTTCCCGGTCCTTATAGACCTATATCCGAGGCGTCTCGCATTCCAACAAGCACACAGGTGAAAAGTATATAAATGCCAAGGCTGGTAGGTCACCGACACCACCATAGCTAGAAAGAAATGTCGTGCACTCCTTGGGTCCGTGTCCCGTTTTTGACTCTTACCGAGATGTGAGGCTCGCAAATTCACGTTATACACAAAGCTACGCCACACAGGCCATGCTTTGATCATCAACCACAACACTTTGCTTTTCAACAGAAGCCCTGATCAATTGCCACTTACGCGTGCCACACTGGCAATTCACTCCATGCGACTGATGTCCATCGATATACAACCTATGAGCTCGTATGTCTCAGAGAAGGGCGTTAAGCAAGAGAATAAATTCTCCGCTGCCAAACAGATGTATATTTAATAGAGATCAATCAACACATAATAAAATCCAATGTCAGACACACAATCCACTTACAAGTTCGTTCTGGGTCTGAACGAAACCGGAGGCACTTTCCTCGCATATCCATCCATCTCCAAGTACGTCTGGACGATCACCAACTGAATCCCTCATCTTGGGTGTACAGCCCAATCAAGATCATCAGTAATCACCCAAACGATGTGAAGACTTCTAGTCTTCGACCACCGTCTTCATCTTCGACATCTCGTCGAATCGGTTTTTCAGAATGGGTATAAACTCAGCCTTTCTGAATAACCCACGTATATGATAAACAAATGTTACACAAACACAACAAACGCCTCATTCCAATTCAGAATATCCTTTTATTCATGAAATCACATTTTTAGGGAAAGGTTCCCATTAATTTTATCCAAGATAAATTCTTCTAAATTTATTCTTTAATCTTCCTTTGGATATCATTTCAAACTAATCGGGATTAGTGAACCACATCGAAGTAATTATTTATTTTATTTTCCAATCCCAACCTATTCATCCCCTGGAGCAAAATTGGTGATACTCCATTCCTAACACCACGGTGTTATCGGTAAAATTAATTACCATTTCACGTTCAAAAATAATTAAAGATTTAACTATCACTTTGGAGCAGAACTGGTGATACTCCACTCTCGATCCCTTTTCAGATTTGATTATTTAAAATATCAATTCACATTTTAATCTAATTAAAGATTCATTAGAACTCCGCTTAGTTTTAATCCTTTCAAAAATCAACATCTTGCCTTTAACTGGGTTAAAGAAACAATGTCATCTAAAACACGATTCACGATAAACCCAAATCACATTTGATATTACCAATAAGGCTCTGAATAGAAAATATACCGGCTTATATTCAATATCAAATTCTGAAACCAACAAATATCGTATTGGAAATAACGATATAAAATATATCTTTCAAATTCCCATAACAATATCTGTATAGTCACGAAATCCAACATCGAAATATTCCGAAGATAATTTCGATTCAACTCCAGTCCAATCCACGTATTGGGAATATTGATTATTTTTAAAATCACTTTCAAATTCAATTTATTTATTTCAAAAATAAATTGATTTTAATTCTAGTTCAAAACTAGTTCATTTCGATAAAAATCTATTTTTCTCTTTTCAAATATGGAATTTTTAAGCCCAATTTTTCCCAAATCATTTCTCATGATTTTACACAGATTATAGATATTTTTAATAATTTTAACAAGGCCCGTGCAGTCGATTTTCATCAACGGCCATCGAAATGCACATACAGCGACCTTTTCCAAATTTGATTTGGATATAATTCCAAATCCAACCGTTAGATTTCAAATTTCTAATATTCATTGGAAAGCTCTTTTCGATACGAACCCAACAGTTCTGGTTTTAGGAGAATCCGACGGTCGGATCTCCCTCAACGTCATTTCGAAGTTAATGGTCGAAATTCACGAACTGCCGCGGCGCGGTGCGTTCTTTTCAGGCCATTATATATATATAATATATATATTATATATTTCGTCGATTTCCTTTTAAAACGTATTTTATAAATCGTTTTAAATTCCTTTTCAAAACCATTTCAACGCTACATTCAATTTCAAATCGATTTTATTTCAATTCAATTCGAATTCATTTCAATTCAAATTCTAATTCGTTTCAATTCAATTTGAATTTACCTTCTATTTACTTCAATTCGAATTCATTTCAAATTGATTTCAATTCAATTTTAGTTCGTTTTAAATTTCATTCACAACGATTTCAATTCGTTTTTAATTCAATTTCAATTTAATTCAATTTGAATTCATTTCTATTCAATTCGAATTCAAATTCACTTTCTATTCAATTCGAATCGAATTCATTTTCTATTCGATTCGAATTCATTTCAAATTGATTTCAATTAAATTTCAGTTCGTTTTAAATTTCATTCAAAACGATTTCAATTTGTTTTTAATTCAATTTCAATTTAATTCAATTTGAATTCATTTCTATTCAATTCGAATTCAAATTCACTTTCTATTCAATTCAAGTCGAATTCATTTTCTATTCGAATCGAATTCATTTCAAATTGATTCAATAAAATTTCAATTTGAATTTTAATCTAATTTAATTTGAATTTCATTTCAAAATATTAAATTTTGAAATCACTTTTCAATATTCATTATAAAACGAATAAAATCGATATAAATATCGTTCGTGTCAAAATAACGCATCTCTAATCAACACGGCTTAATATTTTTCAAAAACTTCGTTATTCTATTCAACAAATAAATATATATTCTATTCAACACATGAATCTATATTTCTTTCAACACACGACTATTTTTGTTATGTAAAATATTTTACAAAATCATGGTATCTATCGTTTAATTTTTAATTAGACTCCACCGTGAAGTAGTACTAATTTTAAATATGATAAAGATGTAAATTTTATTATTAAAATATTTACTCAACATATGAATAGTTTCAACACATGAACATCGTCAACACATGACTATTTTTATATTCAACACATAAATTTTCTTTTATAATCTTCATTATTTTCCCGATTGGAATGAGGCCCAATCAATCACCATATAATGTCAGTTATATGGATTCCATACAACACATGTATATAATAGCAACGATAAACAATCAACCATCATCCAAGCTGCACCACACAACTGCATAAGCATCAAATATAAATAATCAACGCTTACACAGTCTGTCGACCAATCGATCAACATACAATTAAATAATTGGGATTAGTGTACGCCAAATTTCATCCCAACACCCGTGTGGGGTTTCAAGTCAACAAACACAGATTTTTATTTGTGCAGTTGGGCGATGTGTAAAATTTATCGACCAAATCAATATCAGTCAAATCAGTGTCTATAAACAAATCGGCCGATTTGTTTATAAATATTTATTTATTCATTTTCACGTTAAAAATTATATTTTTAACGATAATTTATTTATTTTAACACATCTACATTTTATTATTGATTTCACATCAACATCACAAACAATTTTCACAACACATTAATCAAACAAACAAGCCGCCCATGGTCTGTGGACGACGAGTGTCGGGTGCTGCTAATCACCGTCTGCATCCTAGTATATATATATAACTAGAAAAAGAAATTTGAGTGAGAAGTTCTCACCAACTAGCTAATCCAATCATCTCGACTCTTCTTATGTAGAAGTCATCGCTGTTCTCGCCTTTTGTCACTTTTGTTGCCCGTAGCCACTACATATATAAAAATCACATTTTTATATTCTCTATCTTATAAAAATTATATTTTTATAATTTCTACTATATAAAAATCATATTTTTATTTTTGGTACATAATAAAAATTATATTTTTATTTATCTAAAAACCATATGTTTATATTCAAAGAAAAATCAGTCTTTCTTCTATGTAATGCAAACAAAAAATCAGTCTTTCTTCTATGTAATGCAAATAAAAAATCAGTATTTCTTCTATCTAATGCAAATAAAAAATCAAACTTTTTTCTATATAATGCAAAAAGAAAAATCAGTCTTTCTTCTATGTAATGCAAATAAAAAATCAAACTTTCTCTAACAAGAATCATATTCTTCTAACATAGTTATGTATAGTAAAACTGAAATAAACCAAAGGTAAATAAATACATAAAAAAAACTTGCCTTTGAATTCGATTCTTTTTCTTCTTTTTTTATTGAAGGGGGAGGGGCTTCTTCGTGAATTGATGGCGCAAGGGGGGGGGTCTGCTGGTCGGAGGCGGGGTCGGGGTAGCGGCGTTGGGGCCTGTAGTAGCTAAGGGGGCGGCGGCGGGTTTTAAGGGGGGGGCTAGGGTTTCTTGGAGCTTGAATTGGTGATGAAAGGGGAAGTGGTGTGGCTAGCGACGTGGAGGAGGAGGGGAAGAGGCCATCGTCGATCGTCAGAGGGACGCTGAACGGGGTGGTGGCGGGCGCGAGGAAGGAGGAGCGACAGAAGACAAGGCACGGTTTTTTTTCTCATGATTTCGTTTCTGAAATGAATTTCAACCGGGGGGGCTGAGAGTGATTAAGGAAGAGAGGAGAGAGATTTTAAATTTTAATTAATTTATTTATTTGTATTTCAAAATGGTACTTTTTCATTTGACCTCTAAACGAGGCCCACCGCCTGTCGTCCCTAGGGTTTTACCCCTATTCCGAACACAATGGGATATGTGTCGTAGGCTGATTCGATCGTTACAACCAGTTTCCATCAAAATCACATATAACTCTATATATTGAATTTGAACGCATATTTCAATTTACTGGGGTCACATACTAACTTGAAAAATTACAGAAAAATATTTTCTAGCTTCGTATTGACGATACGGTCCTAACAAAACTAATTTCGTCGAATTCTGAGACCGTTGGAAAAATGGTCATTTTCCAGTCGATTAAAATCAACTGAAACTGGTCAAACACGTTTTCCTTTTCCACGCTCACATATTGATTCGAAAAATTATGAAATTTAGAATCTAGCAATAATTTGACATCACGGACCCAACAAAAGTGGTTTCGTCGAAATCCGAGGTCGTTTGCAAAATTCCCATTTTTAAGGGCCTGAATTCCATAGCGACTATTCAGAATTTTCAACTGTACATATCTTTTGATTCCCGCTATGAAATTTTGATTTTTCGGATTCGTTGGAAAGATATTCTCAAATAGATCCTATTGTTTTTGGTTTCGTTAAAATCCGGTTTATTTTGCACCCGGTACGTTCAATTGAAGTTTGAAATCGAATTATCGAACTACCGCGCCATTTTCAATTCTATTTATAATTATATATATAATTATTTATATTCTAACGACGACGTATATTTATATACATTCTACTTCTATTCAAAATAAATTTCTCGTCGTTATTATTTAAAATAATTCATTTTAAATGTTCAAAATTCGTTAAAATTGCCAAAATAAAAATTTTAAACTGGCCCAGATTTTCGGGTTGTTACAATCTCCCCCACTTAAAACTTTTCGTCCCCGAAAAGGAACAAAGTCGAAAGTGGTTTGATTAATCAACCCTACGTTCGATCTGGCTTCCATTCTCCAACTTTTCAGTTTCTGAGAATTTTCAAATTCTTCAAAAATTTGGCTAACACCCGGAATTTTCGAATTTTTTTGCCATAACCTCCTTTGTATGGGGAGAGGTTTGGAAATTTATTGGGCCGTATTAGGTACCCAATAAATCCTAATAAGCATACACATATTTATAGTGATATATTCTGGTGTTTACAAGGAAGCGTGTATTGATAATAACTCCAGAGAATAAATTCTCTTCACCCTGTCAAAGCCTGAGGGAGTGTGTATTTTAAATGCTCCAGAGGATAAATCCTCGTCCCCTCGTCCCGTGTGGGAAATAAATAGTCCATGTGCCGTATCTAATAACTAGAGAGACATGATTATTGTCAACTCTTGACCCGTGTGGGGTTTTTATTAATCTGACAATTTTATCTTTATAATTTAAATAGTCCATATCAGTCATCAGTTCAACCTGTAATATATAGTCATCGCCATACAAGCCACTCACTCGTATGGTAAATCTTCCACCTCGTCACACAAGCACCAAATGCTTATGTGGTATATGATGAAGTATGCCTATCTTCCAGAAGTATGCCATGTAATGTAGTTCAAAATTAATTGTTGCTATCCTATGGCGATGTTTATTATTTACACACAGAATAACCAGCACTCCGCATCCAATGGCATTCACAGGAGTTGATATAATAATAAAAGTTCGCATCCAACTCATTAAGGTTTACCTATTTGTTGGGCACGCAAATAAAATCTTTACTCAACAGCTAATCCAATTTCCTGTTCAAATATATATAATGCACAAGTATATATTTCTAACTATTTTCTAATCAGTTCAATGTGTGATTTAATTGAATAAATTTATTCTGGTTTTTATTGATGATATTCTAATCTTCTCTAAATCAAAGGCCGAAAAGGAACATAACAATGGAAGCCGAAAAGGAACAAAGCCGAAAGTTGTTTAACAAATCAACTCAACTTCCATTATTTTGACTACGGCTTAAGTTCTTCAACTTCCCAGTTTCTAAGAACTTTTCAAATTTTTAAAAATTTGGCTAACATCCTAAATTTTCGAATATTTTTTCCATAACCTCCCCTGCACCGGGAGCCATGGGAAAATCCCGAAATTGCCATATAGGCCTTCTGATCTCAAAAAGAAAAAGCAAAAAGCCAAGCGGCTAGCCAATCGGCTCATAAAATCATCATCACCCAAACAAAACAGTAAATTATAATAAACATGTACATATTTGTCAGGCAAACAAATTTTATTCTCTGCTCTAGCCTCCTTGCTATGACCTATTCAATGTAAGTACTTGTATATGCATGCAAATGCAACCAATTTTCAATACCATTCAATATGTGATTCAATTAGGTTAAATGGTTCAAATTTATCAAACAAATAAACAAACAACTCAAACATCAATCAATTAGGGGATTAATGTTTAAAATTCATAATTTTGATATATATACAGAAAATCATGTTTTTGATGCCAATTCACAAAAAATAATCCTATATAAGTTTTGGTTCTCACACCAGTCTAATGGAAATATATAAAAATCACACCTTCGAAACTCGAATATGAATACTGATGATGCCATGGTCATTATCAACATCATCTTTGGGCAACTAGAGTGTGATTCTATATCTATCCAGTATATTAAAACTTCGAATATACGTTCATGACGCGTATACGCGAAATCTTTATATACTCGATTGTCCATATTGAAAATAAATAAATATTCAAATACGTTTAAAACGAATTAAAATTTTAAAACAATATTGTTTTCATTTGAAAAATATACTCTACACACTCGTTCTAGGATACTACTGCTCCTATCTCTAACGAGTCATTCTAATTGGATATTACTAATCCAATATCTGATGAATTCTTTCGTATGGTTCTAATGTGTCTTGTTCTCGAGCTCTGTAAACCAAAGCTCTGGTATCACTGTAAGAACCCGTAACTTCCCGGTGAAGGAAAGAGAAGATACTTTGAGAACAACACACATCGGAACGTAGACGGAAGAACATTTCATTGTTATTACAACAATTCCATCTGATACAAGAATATACAGAGTATAAATGAATAAAATACATTCGATGAATATCAGAGATTACAATAAATTACATAGTAGCGGAAAAATATACAAAACACAACTGAAAGTGATACACGAATACAGAGCTTTCCGAGCATCGTTCCAGCTGTAAATCAGGACCCTATGAATATAAATCTGCAAAACCAAATCTACTAGCTGCCCGTGTGGAAAATAGGGGCACCCAGAGTTTAGGTTAAAACAATAAACTCCAGGTCAGTCATGTGACTGGTGTGAGAACTAAAACAGTTATTTAAAACTTTACTTTAAAAGAGAGTAATTCAAGGGACCACGCCGTATAGCACGGAACGGGTTTCCTCCCAAGAATACTAGTGCATATAACAAAACAGCGCAATGCTTTTTGGAAAAATGAAGCTATTATAAGACCCAGGTCCCATCACACAATGCAACGCAAGCCGGAGGATAGGGTTTTCCCTTATAATAGCCAAATAATGCTTGGTACGTCTAAAACAAATCATTTGATACTATTATAAGTGTATAGTGTCAAAACAATTTCAATCATAAATATCAATCATAGGCGGCATGGGTACCATCTATCATGTCGCCATACTAGTTCTACAATTAAAACCGCAATATCACGTATTGGAAATTGGAATTCCTACATGAGTCGAGGCAAGGGGCAAGCTACTCTCCGCGTTCGAGACACTCTAGCAATGCCTCAGGACCCCACTCTGATCCTTTGGAACCTCCAAGGCCGGTCCTCTCTTGCTTTTGAGGATTAATTATTCCTGAACACACGTTTCCCGGTCCTTACAGACCTATATCCGAGGCGCCTCGCATTCCAATAACCACACAGGTGAAAAGTATATAAATGTCAGGGCTGGTAGGTCACTAACACCACCATAGCTAGAAAGAAACGTCGTGCACTCCTTGGGTCCGTATCCCGTTTTTGACTCATACCGAGATTTGAGGCTCGCGAATTCACGTTATACACAAAGTTACGCCACACAAGCCGTGCTTTGATCATCAACCACAAGACTATGCTTTCCAACAGAAGCCCTGATCAATTGCCACTTATGCGTGCCACACTGGCAATTCACTCCATGCGACTGATGTTCATCGATATACAACCTTTGAGCTCGTATGTCTCAGAGAAGGGCGTTAAGCAAGAGAATAAATTCTCCGCCTCCAAACAGATGTATATTTAATAGAGATCAATCAACACAGAATAAAATTCAATGTCAGACACACAATCCATTTACAAGTTCGTTCTGGGTCTGAACGAAACCGGAGGCACATTCCTCGCATATCCATCCATCTCCAAGTACGTCTGGACGATCACCAACTGATTCCCTCATCTTGGGTGTACAGCCCAATCAAGATCATCAGTAACACCCAAACAATGTGAAGACTTTCGGTCTTCGACCACAGTCTTCATCTTTGAAATCTCGTCGAATCGGTTATTCAGAATGGGTATAAACCCGGCCTTTCTGAATAACCCACGTATATGATAAACAAATGTTACACAAACACAACAAACGCCACATTCCAATTCAGAATATCCTTTTATTCATGAAATCACATTCTTAGGGAAAGGTTCCTATTAATTTTATCCAAGATAAATTCTTCTAAATTAATTCTTTAATCTTCCTTCAGATATCATTTCAAACTAGTCGGGATCAGCGAACCACACCGAAGTAATTATTTATTTTATTTCCCAATCCCAACCTATTCATCCCCTGGAGCAAAACTGGTGATACTCCATTCCTAACACCACGGTGTTATCGGTAAAATTAATTACCATTTCACGTTCAAATTTAATTGAAGATTTAACAATCGCTTTGAAGCAAAACTGGTGATACTCCACTCTCGATCCCTTTTCAGATTTGATAATTTAAATTATCAATTCACATTTTAATCTAATTAAAGATTCATTAAAACTCCACTTAGTTTTAATCCTTTCAAAAATCAACATATTGCCTTTAACTGGGTTAAAGAACCAATGTCATCTAAAACACGATTCACGATAAACCCAAATCACATTTGATATTACCAACAAGGCTCTGAATAGAAAATATACCGGCTTATATTCATTATCAAATTCTGAAACCAACAAATATCATATTGGAAATAAAGATATAAAATATATCTTTCAAATTCCCATAACAATATATGTATAGTCACGAAATCCACCATCGAAATATTCCGAAGATAATTTCTATTCAACTCCAGTCCAATCCACGTATTGGGAATATTGATTATTTTTAAAATCACTTTCAAATTCAATTTATTTATTTCAAAAATAAATTGATTTTAATTCTAGTTCAAAACTAGTTCATTTCGATAAAAATCTATTTTTATCTTTTCAAATATGGAATTTTTCAGCCCAATTTTTCCCAAATCATTTCTCATGATTTTACACAAATTATAGATATTTTTAATAATTTTAACAAGGCCCGTGCAGTCGATTTCCATCAACGGCCATCGAACTACACTTACAACGACCTTTTCCAAATTTGATTTGGACATAATTCCAAATCCAACCGTTAGATTTCAAATTTCTAATGTTCATTGGAAAGCTCTTTTCGATACGAACCCAACGGTTCTGGTTTTAGGAGAATCCGACGGTCGGATCACCCGCAACGTCAATTCGAAGTTAATGGTCGAAATTCACGAACTGCCGCGGCGCGGCGCGTTCTATTCAGGCCATTATATATATATATATATATAATATATATATATTATATATATTTCGTCGATTTCCTTTTAAAAAGTATTTTATAAATCGTTTTAAATTCGTTTTCAAAACCATTTCAACGCTACATTCAATTTCAAATCGATTTGATTTCAATTCAATTCGAATTCATTTCAATTCAATTCTAATTCTAATTCGTTTCAATTCAATTCAATTTGAATTTACCTTCTATTTACTTCAATTCGAATTCATTTCAAATTGATTTAAATTCAATTTCTGTTCATTTTAAATTTCATTCACAATGATTTCAATTCGTTTTTAATTCAATTTCAATTTAATTCAATTTCAATTCATTTCTATTTAATTCGAATTCAAATTCACTTTCTATTCAATTCGAATCGAATTCATTTTCTATTCGATTCGAATTCATTTCAAATTGATTTCAATTCAATTTCAGTTCGTTTTAAATTTCATTCACAACGAATTCAATTCGTTTTTAATTCAATTTCAGTTTAATTCAATTTTAATTCATTTCTATTCAATTCGAATTCAAATTCACTTTCAATTCAATTCGAATCGAATTCATTTTCTATTCGATTCGAATTCATTTCAAATTGATTTCAATTCAATTTCAGTTCGTTTTAAATTTCCTTCAAAACGATTTCAATTCTTTTTTAATTCAATTTCAATTTAATTCAATTTGAATTCATTTCTATTCAATTCGAATTCAAATTCACTTTCAATTAAATTCGAATCGAGTTCATTTTCTATTCGATTCGAATTCATTTCAAATTGATTCAATAAAATTTCAATTTGAATTTTAATCTAATTTAATTTGAATTTCATTTCAAAATATTAAATTTTGAAATCACTTTTCAATATTCATAATAAAATGAATAAAATCGATATAAATATCGTTCGCGTCAAAGTAACGCATCTCTAATTAACACGGCTTAATATTTTTCAAAAACTTCGTTAGTCTATTAAACAAATGAATATATATTCTATTCAACACATGAATCTATATTTCTTTCAACACACAACTATTTTTGTTATGTAAAATATTTTATAAAATCATGGTATCTATCGTTTGATTTTTAATTAGACTCCACCGTGAAGTAGTTCTAATTTTAAATATGATAAAGATGTAAATTTTATTGTTAAAATATTTACTCAACATATGAATAGTTTCAACACATGAACATCGTCAACACATGACTATTTTTATATTCAACACACAAATTTTCTTTTATAATCTTCATTATTTTCCCGATTGGAATGAGGCCCAATCAATCACCATATATGTTAATTATATGGATTCCATACAACACATGTATATAATAGCAACGATAAACAATCAACCATCATCCAAGGTGCACCACACAACTGCATAAGCATCAAATATAAATAATCAACGCTTACACCGTCTATCGACCAATCGATCGACATACAATTAAATAATTGGGATTAGTGTACGCCAAATTTCATCCCAACACCCGTGTGGGGTTTCAAGTCAACAAACACAGATTTTTATTTGTGAAGTTGGGCGATGTGTAAAATTTATCGACCCAATCAATATCAGTCAAATCAGTGTCTATAAACAAATCGTCCGATTTGTTTATAAATATTTATTTATTCATTTTCACGTTAAAAATTATATTTTTAATGATAATTAATTTATTTCTGTAATGTCCCGGTTTTACGCTAGTATTTGTAAATGATAAATATTGATTTAATAGGTAACTAAATCATAGAATATGTCTACTAAACAAGTTAAAGCAATTATAAATATATATAGATAAGTACACTAATAATGTGTATAATTAGTTATGTTGAAAACATATGGTAAGTTGCAACAAAATGGTTCAAAACATAAAATCCCATTTGAATGTAACATGTTTGGTAAATTTACTCAATGAAAATATCAAAGGGGAAATGCATGTGACAATAAAACAAAAGTAAGAAGTCATGACAAATATCATTAACAGGATTCAACATCAAATAGTATAACGATAAGTAGGTAATGTCCATTACCTAGTACCCTCTGTACAACTTGCATATATAAAACGATTGTTTGCAAAATATCCCTACACTTAAGGATGAAGAAACCTATTTTATAATGCATGAAAGGACAAGCATTTAATGAACACTACCTTAGATAGTAAACTAAGATGCTACATATAGTAAGGCTAGGATTTCAAAAACCATTCCCTAAAAACATTTAAATAATTCTCACATGAACTTGCATGTGCACCACTTGCACTAAGAAGAAATATCAGCAAGAAGAGACAAAGGAAAACAATAGTTTAAAGCCTTAAAATCTAAAGAAATGATCCATGCATTTAATGAAGGTAAGGCTAAATCTTCTAGAAGGGGCAACCTAGTATCCTCTCATTGGCTAGGATCCTTAATAAGACAAATGTTCCAAGCATGTGCCGTAGGATACTAAGGGGAGAGGAGGGGTAAGGCTAAAGGGATTTGCTGCTGAATCATGTGCAAGGAAATGATTTTAATAACTTTGAACTCCACTATATATACACCTTAAATCTCACACATTCTACTCACAACAAAACTCTCAAGTTCACATGAAAAACTGAAGTTGGATTCTCTAGATACTGGAATGCTTTTGGTGAGTAAACTTGTAACACCCCACGTCCATTAATGTCACTCACAAAGGGAATGCATTAACTTCTATGGAGGTTTTAGGTGAATATAGAACAGTAAAATTTCAACAAGACAGATATAAAATAGTACTTGGAAATTTAAAAACTTTATTTCAATTGCAGTAGAAGTCAAAACATGTTTGATTACATCATAACACCATAATCAAAGTCAAGTACAATATCTATCTTGATAAAACAAGTACATAATCCCATTACATAAATAGCCATTAAAAAGAAAGATAACAAGCTGGACTTTACTTCAACAGTCCAAGCTTTCCAAGAGATAAGCAATCCAATCAGACTTCACTGGAACTTGGCCCAACCTGAGGACCTGAAGGGAGAAAAAGATAAAAAAGAGGGGGGGGGGTCAGACATAAAGTCTGGCGAGTATGATAATTCTACAATACTATTATCAAAATAACTGGACTAAGGCATAAGCTGGAAAACAAGGAAATGTCTATGAAAGAGCAGATTAAGGACATAGACAATCGCTAAAGGAAACGTTATAGGCGCTCCTAAATACTAAAGGATAAACACTATACTGCACCACACCAGTCACCCTAAAGATTGATTCCACTTAGCTTCACTTAGAAACTTTCTTAATGGCTTTACGTACTCCTAGCTGACTACTTTGGTGCCGCCTGCCCCTATCTCCACTAGGTGTACCCCACTTTCCATTTTTCGATCGGCTCCCTACTCGTAGATACCCGTGCTGGCCCCACAGTGGGGTGTATCATTCCCCTAAAGTGGCAACCCGATATAACGGAGATGCACGGCTTATACCTACACGATGCAACAACGTCTTACCTACCAGCCCGGGTCCACACACGCATATGAAACCCGTTGGACTTGCGTTGCCACCGCTCCCTGTTTTAGCCTCTCATAGTCAAACCCAGTATGCGTGTCCCGTCCTCGACTTGGGTCGAGCCCACAAAGATACGTTTTGGGACACTGGTTGAAATGGGCCCCCATTATTTCCCACAAGCATTCCACCTAAGCTTGTCCCATTAGTCCATCCACTTAACCCACTTAGTCATGTTCATTTACATGTGTATTTGGTTAAGTCTAATCGTATTTCAAATGCCTCTAAAGGCAACCACTAGATTCCTCAGGCCACCCAAGGCACCTACCTAACCCCCATGTCCCACCTTACATGATTATCTGGCTAAGTATTTCTTAATTCATTAAGGCCATAACCTCATAAAGACCTCTCACATTAGACTGGCATTTATGGCAGTTGGATTTGTCGGGCGGGTCCGGGCTGTCTTACACCATAAAAGAGTCTAACCTCGTGTCTTTACAACTGTTATGCTTTAGTTTGGGCCTAGGACCTCTCACATTGGGCCGACATTTGTGACTACTGGATTTGCCGGGCGGGTCCGGGCAGGTTTACGTCACAAACGGGTCCAACCTCATGTCCTAAGCATTGATTATTATTAATAATCCACTTTCCCCAATTTTAATAATTCCCTACTTGAATTATTAATTAATTCCAAATTTAACAATGTTCATAATTGACTCAATTATGGACATCCATCTAAGGCATGCAAAATCATATCAATTGCACCCCAATTTATTAATTTCCTAATATTACCCCTACCCCACGTTTGAACGTTTATTCGCAAAATGTATGCTAGACCCGATTAGTCTAACTCATAGCATAAAAGAAAATATTCACAACAACAACATATATATGTGACTAAATAAATCATAACAAGGGGTAAAACTTGCATACATTACAACTTGCATAAGGTTATACATGTCATGGATCTAGGGGTGTCAACTTATTCATAATTCACATAATATGATTTTGATCAAATTTCATAAACTTGTATAGGACATGTGTGAATCAACATCATTAACAATATGGTTTTATATGGGTACACCTAACTCAATAGGCAAATTCCCAAAAATCAAAATTCATTTAATCATAGATTCATGTATATGGGTACACCTAACTTAATAGGCAAATTCCCATATTCAAGATCCAATTAATTTGTAGATTCATGTATATGGGTACACCTAACTCAATAGGCAAATTCCCATAATCAAGGTCTATTATAAAAAAAAACATGATCCAATTCGCATACTAACATCATGATTTTACAACTTGTATGATTCAACACAACTTAACTTGACATCATTATCATATAACATAAGTATTTCAACATATGTGATAATATGAGATCTACAACATATATAAGATTTACAACATAGCATATCATAATTTGCAACATAGCATGATATTTACAACATAGCATAGCATGATTTACAACATGGCATAACATGATTTATAACATAGCATAGCATGATTAATCACATATGACATAGCATAGGATTATTTACAACATAATCACTACAACATAACAACATATATATGATAACATAATAGCATAACAAGAGATCCACAACATAATTTACAAATACATAACAATTCATATCACTTTCTTGTGATTCATTCATAACTTAATCAAATTATTTTATAATAATATTGTGAGATTCATCATACTCACAATTTTAAGAAGAGAAATAGAAAGAGAGAGAGCTTTTGATTTGATTTAAGTAGATTTAGTTTGTAGATTAGGCCTTCTTCTTCTTTAGTTTGTGACGGCTATGCTGAACTCCATGGCAACGGCATGTCGGTAGCTCTCCAATTTTTCAAGTGATTTAGGGTTAGAGTCTACCCAATTATTTATAGATGTTAGGATTCATTTAGGCCATTAGATTTAACCTAGAAATAACCGCAGTCATTCAGACAATATGGGGTTTATCTTATTGACTCAGCAATGAGTCAGAAGTGACTCAGCAAACACTCAGCAAATTAATAAACTTCTATTCATGTTTACATTAACTGCCCATATATATATAAATATATATATATATATACACACGCACCTATTCATGAATTCAAATTAATCCATAATTAACTTATGACCATTTCTACACATTAATTTTCCAATTAATGTCTTAATTCCATTTTTCGCCTTTTAAGGCAATTCACATATCTCAAATTTGTTATATGCCTTTTTAAGGCTATTTCGTGCAAATTCTCAATATTAATTCTTTTAATTTGTGAATATTAGTATTAACAGAAATACGGGGTGTTACAAAAATAAATTTATAAAATCTTTATTTTAGAATCTCCATGTTAATACAAATATTATTAGGAACCATTTATGCTGAAATGTTAAGTTTGCCTGTGAATAAACATTTCAAAGCTCTTTACTGTGTTTTTAAACATAGCAATAGTATATGAAAATTATATGTGTGTTAACATATATGCATCACATTTGATTCAATCACTCATGTTGATGTTGTTTAAAAGGATAATCTCGTAAACTAGTTAGATCTAAATATAAGCGTTTAAGAACCCTGGAAATATAATACAATGGCACTAATCAAATGGAAAGACAGTGACATATACCAAGTGAGTAAACAAATTCTCAATCCATTTCAGATTTAGATAGAGCATTGATGTAAGTATGTGTGCCTTAAAGCAACGCGAGTAATAACTGTCGTTAACAATACTGCTACCTGTTCTTGAATGTGTTCAAATATAAGACGTCATACATACAACGTGTTCTCAGCATATGCTTTATTGCATTTCAATATAAACCAATCCATTAACATTAACTTTGTGATCTGTTGCGCGACATAGTTTGAACTGTTAAGCTTTAACACACTTTGAATGAAGACTGGAATATATATATGTTAGGAAAGTAAAGTGCCAGTCCCAGAAAGCAAGCTTACTGGAATATAAGCTGCAAGTATAACTTGTTTCATTGTGAGTTTGTGACGGATTGAACTTTAAATATAAGTCACCTATGTTGAACCAGACTTCAAAGTGGAATATATATATATATATATATATATATATATATATATATATGTATGTATATATATGTATGTATGGGCTGATGTATTTGGGGTTGGTAATTTTAAAACAAATAATTATAAAAAAAATATTAATAGCAGAAGTAAACGGACCTGGGAAGATGAGGTTAAATTCTTTAGTTGATGAATTGGAAAATGTGTAGGAACTAAAATAATATACGGAGGAGGAGTAAAGTGTGCGTATAGTGTATACACCATTGTGGTGCACTGTATTACAAATAGAACTGGAGCCAATAAAAAAAATTGTAGCTCCACTGTTACCATTATGGTGCACTGTATTACAAATATCAAATAGCCAACTATAGTTGAATTTTAATTGGCTAAAGTGAAGTGTGTGTGACCTTCAAATTAGTGAAGTATGCGCTGTGTACGAAACAGGGGATTGATTCCATTTTGTAAAGCTCGTTTGGTCTGCCTGGGTTTCTGTTTGAAGGACGTATTGGAACAAATGATGAATGCTGCATATCATGCAAAACACAAATGCTTTATGATAGTGTCCAAGCATACAAATATAGGATATAAACTAGAAACATATATATAGAAAAAACAAAGTAAGAAGAGAAGATGTAGTGGGTTTTGGTGGGCTAGTAAAGTGGATCAAAACGAAAAACAGAGAAAGAAAAGAACATAAGAACAGAAACGAAAGTGGCAACAGCAGTGTTAGAAAAACATAAGAAAGGAAAGAAAGGAAGTGGGCGTCGTGTGCTCAAACGGAAAGAGAAGAAAGTAGGCAAAACAAAAAGTAAAAGAAGGGCGTGAGTGCACTGAGAAGAAGTAAGGGATCGAACCAGTTTTGATGAAGACAAGAAATGAGTGCACTAAGAAGAAGAGAAGTGTATACATAGGTGGTATTAACTAGGAGATTGCATGGCTTATGGGAGGGGTTAGTTAGATGAAGGATGCAAATATATATTGGGGGACAACAATATTGGAGATAGCATACACTAAAATATATATTAACAAAATTGTATTTTGACAAAGGTGAACGTGGTGCGACCAATGTACCATAATAATGAAGCAGCACTCCTGTATAAGAAAAGGGGAAAGGGGGGGATTTTTGTACTGAAGAAATATGGGGCTCAGATTTGTTTTGATGAGGGAAATACACAGCGCAGGCAAATCAAATGGAAGGGAAGAAGAAAAGGGGTATCAGATTAAAAAGAAAAATGGAACTTAAACCCAAGTTATTAAATAAACGAGTGTACTGTTATGCTAAACGAGTGTACTGCTAAACGAGTGTACTGTTACGCTAAACGAGTGTACTGCTAAACGAGTATACTGCTAAACGAGTGTACTGTTATGCTAAACCAGTGTATTGCTAAACGAGTGTACTGCTAAAGGAGGGTACTGTTTTGCCAATACCAAAAGAGTGTACTATTTTGCCAATACCAAACGAGTGTACTGAGTTTGAAAATAATAGTTCATACATAACTCTAAGAAAAAGGATAGCCATAAATAATTTTGGCATGATCAAAACAGAAGATTTATGACAGTTTGCATCAATAAAATATTTTAGACGCAGCTTGACGAATTACTAATAAATATTAGCATAGTAACACTCAAAATTTGATGGACAAAATGAAAGGAAAGACCGTGTGTGACGCACACACTGAAATCGTTCATTTTTTTGAGATGTTCAAAATACCCAGATATAAGCAAGACGATCATATACTGTTTAGTTTGACTATAACTATATATGTAAATTAGATTATAATCATGTTAGATTAATAATTAAAAAAGAAAAATGTTCGCTAATTATTTCGAAGAGACCGGAATAAATATTTCACTTCGACTCAATTTATACGACGCATGTCAAAATACTGAAGACGACGATATACAAAGGCTATAGTATCTTCGGTCTGTTCAGTCCCAGGACAAAGCCGAATGGACGAGTGTCTGACAACGTATGTCAGTTAGATTCTACACATCGTCTTACGTAAGTATATTACGTTGGTAGCGGAGAAATTCGTTTCTCTTAGCTTTATTACCCGTAATATATTTGGGTAATCGAATGGGTATTTTTGACGGATGGGACGATGTGGCATTCAAAGTAATTGAAGAGAAATCTGTCAGAAGGATAAACGTGACCTCAAAACCTCACAACCAAGAAGTAACAAAAGTTGGGCTAGGCAGCATGGCTAGTTGGGTCATTCCCAAGCAGGGTGTATTATCACCATCTAGAGAAATTCCTATTTGCTTCTTAATCTATATTTCGCTGCTGCAGCTTTCGGAAACGGTGGGTCGCTCCCAACCGTGGGGGTGATAATATATTCGTCACACTCAAGCTAAATGAGTGGACGGTCATGTGTGGCCAGGTTGCAAGACGTTCTTGTTGAACCTGCAGTGTATACCCTCTAGAGTACACTGATCGGTGGGTGCTTCCATACCCTGTCTTTTGGAATCCAATCTCCAATAAGAGCCCTGCGGTTTATGATTTTATACTATATATGTGAACGTGAGATGCAAGCGTTTCACTAGATGGTTATCTATTTGATAAAAACTTTCGTAATATCAAACGTTTTGATATAAAATACTTAGATCATTATCCAGATATTAGACATGGATTGATCTATGATTTCTAAAAGTAAATAAACCTGTCAACATGGAAACCTAAATCCTTATTCCTTGTTTACATCTCTTATCTGTGTTTACTCACAACAGTCCCCCGACTGACCCAGAGTTTATTTTCTGTGTTTCTTAAACTCTTGGGTACTCATAATATTTATTATGAGTAGGCAAGTAGTCCAGGTAGGCAAGTGGAATCTATGAAGTTCAAGACCAAGACAAGTATTATATCCATCTCCAAGTATCCAGTTTATGTATTGGGCCAGTATCACATATGATGTTGTATTCGAATGATGTACTCTGATGTAACAAACTCCGTTATGTAATATATTATGTATTTTGTGAAATTCCGCTGTGAGATTAATTCCGCTGTGTAATTCTAATGTCTTCTTATTCTTCTATTATATAAGTTCTATCTTTTCTATCTCATCTTCTAAATTCTTCCCATAACGACACGGTTTTCGAGGCATGGAAAATCGCGTCGTTACAATTTCAACACATCTACATTTTATTATCGATTTCACATCAACATCACAAACAATTTTCACAACACATCAATCAAACAAACAAGCCGTCCATGGTCTGTGGACGACGGGTGTCGGGTGCTGCTAAGCACCGTCTGCATCCTAGTATATATATATAACTAGAAAAAGAAATTTGAGTGAGAACTTCTCACCAACTAGCTTATCCAATCATCTCGACTCTTCTTATGTAGAAGTCATCATTGTTCTCGCCTTTTGTCACTTTCGTTGCCCGTAGCCATTACATATATAAAAATCACATTTTTATATTCTCTATCTTATAAAAATTATATTTTTATAATTTCTACTATATAAAAATCATATTTCTATTTCTTCTACATAATAAAAATTATATTTTTAATTTTCTAAAAACCATATGTTTATATTCAAAGAAAAATCAGTCTTTCTTCTATGTAATGCAAACAAAAAATCAGTCTTTCTTCTATGTAATGCAAATAAAAAATCAGTCTTTCTTCTATGTAATGCAAATAAAAAATCAAACTTTTTTTCTAACAAGAATCATATTCTTCTAACAAAGTTATGTATAGTAAAACTGAAATAAACCAAATGTAAATAAATACATAAAAAAAACTTGCCTTTGAATTCGATTCTTTCTCTTTCTTTCTTTCTTTTTTTTTATTGAAGGGGGAGGGGCTTCTTCGTGAATTGATGGCGCAAGGGGGGGGGGGGGGTTCTACTGGTCGGAGGCGGGGTCGGGGTAGCGGCGTTGGGGCCTGCAGTGGCTAAGGGGGTGGCGGCGGGTTTTAAGGGGGGGCTTGGGTTTCTTGGAGCTTGAATTGGGGATGAAAGGGGAAGGGGTGTGGCCAGCGACGTGGAGGAGGAGGGGAAGAGGCCATCGTCGATCGTCAGAGGGACACTGAATGGGGTGGTGGCGGGCGCGACGAAGGAGGAGCGACAGAAGACAAGGCACGGTTTTTTTCTCATGATTTCGTTTCTGAAATGAATTTCAACCGGGGGGGCTTAAGAGTGATTAAGGAAGAGAGGAGAGAGATTTTAAATTTTAATTTATTTATTTATTTATATTTCAAAATGGTGCTTTTTCATTTGACCTCTAAATGAGGCCCACCGCCTGTGGTCCCTAGCGTTTTACCCCTATTCCGAACACAATGGGATATGTGTCTTAGGCTGATTCGATCGTTACAATCAGTTTCCGTCAAAATCACATATAACTCTATATATTGAATTTGAACGCATATTTCAATTTACTGGGGTCACATACTAAATCGAAAAATTACAGAAAAATATTTTCTAGCTTCGTATTGACGATACGGTCCTAACAAAACTAATTTCGTCGAATTCTGAGACCGTTGGAAAAATGGCCATTTTCCAGTCGATTAAAATAAACTAAAACTGGTCAAACACGTTTTCCTTTGCCACGCTCACATATTGATTCGAAAAATTATGAAATTTAGAATCTAGAAATAATTTTACATCACGGACCCAACAAAAGTGGTTTCGTCGAAATCCGAGGTCGTTTGCAAAATTCCCAATTTTACGGGCTTGAATTCCATAGCGACTATTCAGAATTTTCAATTGTACATATCTTTTGATTCCCGCTATGAAATTTTGATTTTTCGGATTCGTTGGAAAGATATTCTCAAATAGATCCTATTGTTTTTGGTTTCGTTAAAATCCGGTTTATTTTGCACCCGGTACGTTCAATTGAAGTTTGAAATCGAATTATCGAACAACCGCGCCATTTTCAATTCTATTTATAATTATATATAATTATTTATATTCTAACGACGACGTATATATTATATACATTATATTTCTATTCAAAATAAATTTCTCGTCGTTATTATTTAAAATAATTCATTTTAAATGTTCAAAATTCGTCAAAATTGCCAAAATAAAAATTTTAAACTGGCCCAGATTTTCGGGTTGTTACAGTTGGATCCGGGATGTGAAGTTATTACTAGGTTTCAAATTCTAGAATTATTGAAGCTAATATGTGAGTGTGGCGAAGGAAAATGTGTTTGGTCGATTTCAGTTAAATTGGATCGACCAGAAACTGGCCATTTTTCAAACGGTCGCAGAATTCGACAAAACTAGTTCTGTTGGGACCGTATCGTCAAAACATAGCTAGATTTATTTTTCTAGAATTTTTGGGATCAGTATGTGGCCCCGGCGAATTGAAATGTACGTTCAACTCAAATATTGAATGTTTATATTTTAATTTGAAGAAAAACTGACTGAAATAGTCGAATGGGCCTACGAAATCATATTTGATATTAAATACAAGGCTCTGAATAGAAAATACATCGGCTTATATTCAATATCAAATTCTGAAACCAACATATATCGTATTGGAAATAACGATATAAAATATATCTTTCAAATCCCCATAACAATATTTGTATAGTCACGAAATCCAACATCGAAATATTCCAAAGATAATTTCGATTCAACTCTAGTCCAATTCACGTATTGGGAATATTGATTATTTTTTTAAAATCACTTTCAAATTCAATTTATTTATTTCAAAAATAAATTGATTTTAATTCTAGTCCAAAACTAGTTCATTTCGATAAAAATCTATTTTTATCTTTTCAAATATGGAGTTTTTCATCCCAGTTCTTTCCAATTCATATATTATGATTTTACACAAATTATTGATATTTTTAATAATTTTATCAAGGCCCGTACAGTCGATTTCCAACAACGGCCATCGAACTGCACTTACAGCAACCATTTTCGAATTTGATTTGGACATAACTCCAAATCCAACCGTTAGATTTCAAATTTCTAATATTCATTTGAAAGCTCTTTTCGATACGAATCCAACGGTTCCGGTTTTAGGAGAATCCGACGGTCGGATCTCCCGCAACGTCAAATCGAAGTCAATGGTCGAAATTCACGAACTGTCGCGGCGCGGCGCGTTCTATTCAGGCCATTATATAATATATATATATATATATATATATATATATATATATATATATATATATATATATATATATATTTCGTCGATTTCCTTTTAAAACGAATTTTATAAATAGTTCTAAATTCGTTTCAAAAACAATTTCAACTTCATCTTCAATCTCAAATCGATTTGATTTCAATTCAATTCGAATTCAGTTCAATATTTATTTAATTCGAATTCAAATTCTAATTCGTTTTAATTCAATTCAATTTGAATTTACCTTCTATTTACTTCAATTCGAATTCATTTCAAATTGATTTCAATTCAATTTCAGTTCGTTTTAAATTTCATTCAAAATGATTTCAATTCGTTTTTAATTCAATTTCAATTTAATTCAGTTTGAATTCATTTCTATTTAATTCGAATTCAAATTCACTTTCTATTCAATTCGAATCGAATTCATTTTCTATTCGATTCGGATTCATTTCAAATTGATTCAATAAAATTTCAATTTGAATTTTAATCTAATTTAAATTGAATTTCATTTCAGAATATTAAATTTTGAAATCACTTTTCAATATTCATTATAAAATGAATAAATCGATATAAATATCGTTCGCGTCAAAATAACGCAACTCTAATCAAAACGGCTTTATATATTTCAATAAATTCGTTATTCTATTCAACAAATGAATATTTATTCTATTCAACACATGAATCTATATTTCTTTCAACACACGACCAATCTCAACACATGAGTACTGTCAACACACGACTATTTTTGTTATGTAAAATGTTTTATAAAACTATGGTATCTATCGTTTGATTTTTAAACCAGACTCCACCGTGAGGTAGTGTCTAATCTTAAATATGATAAAGATGTAAATTTTATTATTAAAATATTTCACTCAACACATAGATAGTTTCAACACACGCACATCGTCAACACATGACTATTTTTATATTCAACACATGAATTTCCTTTTATAATATTCATTATTTTCCCAATTGGAGTGAGGCCCAATCAATCACCATATAATGTTAATTATATGGGTTCCTTACAACACATGTATATAATAGCAACGATAAACAATAAACCATCATCCAAAGTGCACCACACAACTGCATAAGCATCAAATATAAATAATCAATGCTTACACAGTCTGTCGACCCATCGATCGACATACAGTTAATAATTGGGATTAGTGTACGCCAAATATCATCCCAACACCCGTGTGGGGTTTCAAATCAACAAACACATATTTTTGTTTGTGCAGTTGGGCGATGTGTAAAATTTATCGACCCAATCAATATCAGTCAAATCAGTGTATATAAACAAATCGGCCGATTTGTTTATAAATATTTATTTATTCACAACCCCGTTAAAAATTATATTTTTAACGATAAAATATTTTTAACTATATAAATATTTTATTTTATTTCAACAAATGAAATTCTATTCAGACCCTTTACAAAGTAAAAATGGTATTTTTATTTCTCTAACTTATTTTAGAAAATTTCGGCGACATAACGGCACGATACTAGAAACGGGACGAGGCCTAGCCTTATCCCCGGTCTAGTGAAGGCCCACGCCATTCACACATCAATCAAATCAATTCCATTTCACCAAACTATTCAATTCAAACCAAATAAACTAACCAACTACTCAACCAAATAATTTAACAAACAAGCCATCCATGGTCTGTGGATGACGGGTGTCGGGTGCTACTAAACACCGTCTGCATCCTAGTATATATATAACTAGAAAAAGAGAATTTAGAGTGAGAAGTTCTCACCGATAGCTGTCCTAACTCCACGGCACTTCATTGATAGAAATCTTCATCCTTCTCGCCTTTCTTCACTTTCGTTGCCCGTATTCACTACATATGTAAAAATTGAATTTTTACTTTGCTATTTAATATATAAAAATCAAATTTTTTCTATCTATACTATATAAAAAGACTTCGCCTTTTCACATATAAAGATTTCGCCTTTTCAATTTTAAAGATATCGTCTTTTTCAAATTCATCATTATAAAAATCACATTTTTTTATTTTGCTACACATATAAAGATGATATTTCTAATATTTCTATCATGTAAAAATTATATTTTTAATTCTCCACATAAACAAAAATCATATTTTTACATCCTCTACATAGTAAAGATTATATTTTTAATACTTTAAAAATATAAAAATCATATTTTTAACCTTCTACTAATATAAAAATCAAACCTTTATATTCGCTACTATATAAAAATTATATCTTTAACATTTCTATAATGTAAAAATCGAATCCTTTTTAATTTTAAAAATCTAACCTTTTCTATTTTAAAAATCTAACCTTTTCTATTTTAAAAATATAACCTTTTCTATTTTAAAAATCTAACCTTTTCTATTTTATTTTTTATTTTAAAATCAGAAAATAAAACAAGGTATATAATTTAAATTAAAAGAAAACAACACAAAACTAAACTTACAGCGTTCAATCGGAAGAAGGGGGTTCGGATTTGCGGTTGGAGGAGGGTCTGGAGGCGACGCGGCGGTGCAGGGTCGTCGGAGGTTGGGGCAGCGCAGCATCAGGTGGTGGCAGCTTCTGGGGTTCGACGAAGGGGGATGTGGGGTCATCGACGGTGGGAGTTTCGAGGGGAGCAGCTGGGGCTCGGGGGTATCGCGGAGGGGTTAAAGGGTTTCGGGGAAGGCTGCGTCTCGATTCGAGGTGGAGTAGAAAGGAGAGAGAGAAGCGGCAAAAGGGGGGACCGAGCAGCGGTGGGGATGGCGATCGGAGGCGGCGCGCGATGGTAGTGGAGGGGCGACGAGGTCTGTAGTGTTTTTTTTTTCGAACTGAATTATAACGGGGGGGGGGGGGGGGGGGCAGAGAGAATGTAGGAGAGAAAGGGGGTTTTTAATTTTTAATTTATTTAATTATTTTATTTACTAAAAGTTGACTTTTACATACGACCTCTAAACGAGGCCCACCGCCTATTGTCCATAGCATATTACCCCCATTCTGAACACAATGGGATATGTATCGTAGGTTGATTCGATCATTTCGATCAGTTTTCGTCAAAATCAATATATAACTCTATATATTGAATTTGAACGCGCATTTCAATTTACCGGGGCCACATACTAACTAGAAAAATTCCAGAAAAATATTTTTTAGCTTTGTATTGACGATACGGTCCTAACAAAAGTAGTTTCGTCGAATTCCGAGACCGTTTGAAAAATGGCCAATTTCCAGTTGACTAAAATCAACTAAAACTGGTCAAACGCGTTTTCCTTTGCCACGCTCACATATTGATTCAGAAAATTATGAAATTTGGAATCTAGCAATAACTTGACACTGCGGATCGAACAAAAGTGGTTTCGTCGAAATCCGAGGTCGTTTGCAAAATTCCCATTTTTTAAGGGCCTGAATTCCATAGCGACTATTTAGAATTTTCAACTGGACGTATCTTTTGATTCCCGCTATGAAATCTTGATTTTTCGGATTCGTTGGAAAGATATCATCAATTAGATCCTATTATTTTTGGTTTCACTAATATCCGGATTGTTTTGCACCCGGTACATTCAATTGAAGTTTGAAATTGAATTATCGAACTACCGCGCTATTTTCAATTCTATTTATAATTATATATATAATTATTTATATTCTAATGACGACGTATATAATATATACGTTCGAATTATATTCAAAATAAATTTCTCGTCGATTTTATTTAAAATAATTTATTTTAAATATTCAAAATTCGCTAAAATTGCCAAAATAATTTTTTTTTAACTGGCCCAGATTTCCTGTTTATTACAATCTCCCCCACTTAAAACTTTTCATCCACGAAAAGGAACAAAGTCGAAAGTAGTTTCATTAATCAACTCTACGTTCGATCTGGCTTCCATTCTCCAACTTTTCAGTTTTTGAGAATTTTCAAATTCTTCAAAAATTTGGCTAACACCCGAAATTTTCGAAAAATTTCGCCATAACCTCCCCTGCACCGGGAGCCACGGGAAAATCCCAAAATTGCCATACAGGCCTTCTGATCTCAAAAAGAAAAAGAAAAAGCCAAGCGGCTAGCCAATAGGCTCATAAAATCATCATCACCCAAACAAAACAGTAAATTATAGTAAACATGTACCTATTTGTCGGGCAAACCAATTTTATTCTCTGCTCTAGCCTCCTTGCTACGACCTGTTCAATGATATACATGTATATGCATGCAAATGCGACCAATTTTCAATAATATTCAATATTTGATGCAATTATGCATAATGGTTCAAAATTATCAAACAAATAAACAAACAACACAAACATTAATCCATTAGTGAATTTAACGTTTCAAATTCATAATTTGATATATATACAAAAAATCATGTTTTTGATGCCAGTTCACAACAATAAATCTATCTATATTAGTTTTGGTTCTCACACCAGTCTAATGGAAATATATGGAAATCACACCTTCGAAACTCGAATATGAATACTGATGATGATGCACCATCATCAGAATCATCCCCGGATATCTAGAATGTGATTCTATATCTATCCAGTATATTAAAACTTTGAATATACGTTCATGACGCATATAAGCGAAATCTTTATATATTGGATTGTCCAAATTCAAAATAAATAAATATTCAAATACGTATAAAACGATTTAAATTTTTATAACAAAATTGTTTTCATTTGAAAAATATACTCTTCACACTCGTTCTAGGATACTACTGATCCTATCTCTAACGAGTCATTCTAATTGGATATTACTAATCCAATATCTGATGAATTCTTTCGTATGGTTCTAATGTGTCTTGTTCTCGAGCTCTGTAAACCAAAGCTCTGATACCAAACTGAGACGACCCGAACTTCCCCGTGAAGGAAAGCACAGATAGAATTGAGGACAAGACAAAATAGAATTCAGACGGAAGAAAATTTCATTGTTATTACAACAATTCCATCAGATATAAGAATATACAGAGTATAAATGAATAAATTACATTCGATAAATATCACAGATTACAATAAATTACATAGCAACGGAAAAATATACAAAACACAACTAGAAGTGATACACGGATACAGAGCTTTCCGAGCATCGTTCCAGCTGTAAATCAGGACCCTGTGAATATAAATCTGCAAAACCAAAACTACTAACTGCCCGTGCGGAAAATAGGGGCACCCAGAGTTTAGGTTAAAACAATAAACTCCCGGTCAGTCATGTGATGGTGTGAGAACTAAAGTAGTTATTAATCTTTATTTTTAAAGTTAGGTAAATCAAGGGACCACGCTGTATAACATGGAACGGGTTTCCTCCCAAGAATACCAGTGCATAAAACAAACAGCGCAATGCTAAATAAAGAAAAATGAAGCTGTTATAAGACCCAGGTCACATCACACAATGCAACGCAAGCCGGAGGATAGGGTACCTTATAACAGCCAAAGCATGCTTGATACGTTTAAAACACATTATTTGATACTATAATAAGTGTATAGTGTCAAAACAATTTCAATCATAAACATCAATCATAGACGACATTAATGTCCCATACCACTATGTCGCCATACTAGGTTCTACAAATAAAACCGAATTATCACGTATTGGAAATTGGATTCCATCATGAGTCGAGGCAAGGGGCAAGCTCCTCTCCGCGTTAGAGACACTCTAGCAAATGTCCCAGGACCCCACTTTGATCCTTGGAATCGGCTGGGCTGGTCCTCTCTTACTTTTGAGGATTGGCAATTCCTGAACACACGTTTCCCGGTCCTTACAGACCTATATCCGAGGCGCCTCGCATTCCAACAACCACACAGGTGAAAAGTATATAAATGTCAGGGCTGGTAGGTCACTGACACCACCCTAGCTAGAAAGAAACGTCGTGCTCTCCCAGCGGTCCGTCTCCCGTTTTTGACTCATACCGAGGTGTGAGGTTCGCGAATTCATGTTATACACAAAGCTACGCCACACAGGCCGTGCTTTGATCATCAACCACAAGACTTTTCTTTTCAACAGAAGCCCTGATCATTTTCCACTTACGCGCGCCACACTGGCAATTCACTCCATGCGACTGATGTCCATCGATATACAACCTCTGAGCTCGTACGTCTCAGAGAAGGGCGTTAAGCAAGAGAAAAAATTCTCCGCCGCCAATCAGGTGTATATTTAATAGAGATCGATCAACACAGAATAAAATCCAATGTCAGACACACAATCCATTTACTAGTTCGTTTTGGGTCTGAACGAAACCGGAGGCAATTTCCTGGCATATCCATCCATCTCCAGGTACGTCTGGACGATCACCAACTGATTCCCTCATCCTGGGTGTACAGCCCAATCAAGATCATCAGTAATCAACCAAACGATGTGAAGACTTCCAGTCTTCAACCACCGTCTTCATCTTCGACATCTCGTCGAATCGGTTATTCAGAATGGGTATAAACCTGGCCTTTCTGAATAACCCACGTATATAATAAACGAATGTTACACAAACACAACAAACGCCTCATTCCAATTCAGAATATTCTTTTCTTCACAAAATCACATTCTTAGGGAAATGTTCCCATTAATTTTATCCAACATAAATTCTTCTAAATTTATTCTTTAATTCTCCTTTGGATATCATTTCAAACCATTTAATGGTTTTCCAAACTAGTCGGGATTAGCGAACCACACCGAAGTAATTATTTATTTTATTTCCCAATCCCAACCTATATATCCCATGGAGCAAAACTGGTGATACTCCATTCCTAACACCACGGTGTTATCGGTAAAATTAATTACCATTACACATTCAAATCTAATTAAAGATTTAACTATCGCTTTGGAGCAAAACTGGTGATACTCCACTCTCGATCACTTTTTAGATTTGATAATTTAAATTATCAATTTACCTTTTAATCTAATTAAAGATTCATTAAAACTCCACTCTGTTTCAATCCTTTCAAAAATCAATATCTTGTCTTTAACTGGGTTAAAGAACCAATGTCATATAAAACACGATTCACGACAAACCCAAATCATATTTGATATTAAATACAAGGCTCCGAATAGAAAATATATCGGCTTATATTCAATATCAAATTCTGAAACCAACATATATCGTATTGGAAATAACGATATAAAATATATCTTTCAAATCCCCATAACAATATTTGTATAGTCACGAAATCCAACATCGAAATATTCCGAAGATAATTTCGATTCAACTCCAGTCCAATTCACGTATTGGGAATATTGATTATTTTTTTAAAATCACTTTCAAATTCAATTTATTTATTTCAAAAATAAATTGATTTTAATTCTAGTTCAAAACTAGTTCATTTCGATAAAAAACTATTTTTATCTTTTCAAATATGTAGTTTTTCATCCCAGTTCTTTCCAATTCATATATTATGATTTTACACAAATTATTGATATTTTTAATAATTTTATCAAGGCCCGTACAGTCGATTTCCAACAACGGCCATCGAACTGCACTTACAGCGACCTTTTTCGAATTTGATTTGGACATAACTCCAAATCCAACCGTTAGATTTCAAATTTATAATATTCATTTGAAAGCTCTTTTCGATACGAACCCAACGGTTCCGGTTTTAGGAGAATCCGACGGTCGGATCTCCCGCAACGTCAATTCGAAGTCAATAGTCGAAATTCATGAACTGCCGCGGCGCGGCGCGTTCTATTCAGGCCATTACATATAATATATATATATATATATATATATATATTATATTTCGTCGATTTCCTTTTAAAATGAATTTTATAAATAGTTCTAAATTCGTTTCAAAAACAATTTCAACTTCATCTTCAATCTCAAATCGATTTGATTTCAATTCAATTCGAATTCATTTCAATTTTTATTTAATTCGAATTCAAATTCGTTTCAATTCAATTCAAATTCTAATTCGTTTTAATTCAATTTAATTTGAATTTACCTTCTATTTACTTCAATTCGAATTCATTTCAAATTGATTTCAATTCAATTTCAGTTCGTTTTAAATTTCATTCAAAACGATTTCAATTCGTTTTTAATTCAATTTCAATTTAATTCAATTTCAATTCATTTCTTTTTAATTCGAATTCAAATTCACTTTCTATTCAATTCGAATCGAACTCATTTTCTGTTCGATTCGAATTCATTTCAAATTGATTCAATAAAATTTCAATTTGAATTTTAATCTAATTTAAATTGAATTTCATTTCAAAATATTAATTTTTGAAATCACTTTTCAATATTCATTATAAAATGAATAAAATCCATATAAATATCGTTCGCGTCAAAATAACACAACTCTAATCAAAACGGCTTTATATATTTCAATAAATTCGTTATTCTATTCAACAAATGAATATTTATTCTATTCAACACATGAATCTATATTTCTTTCAACACATGAGTACTGTCAACACACGACTATTTTTGTTATGTAAAATGTTTTATAAAACTATGGTATCTATCGTTTGATTTTTAAATCAGACTCCACCGTGAGGTAGTGTCTAATCTTTAATATGATAAAGATGTAAATTTTATTATTAAAATATTTCACTCAACACATAGATAGTTTCAACACACGCACATCGTCAACACATGACTATTTTTATATTCAACACATGAATTTCCTTTTATAATATTCATTATTTTCCCGATTGGAATGAGGCCCAATCAATCACCATAAAATGTTAATTATATGGGTTCCATACAAAACATGTATATAATAGCAACGATAAACAATAAACCATCATCCAAAGTGCACCACACAACTGCATAAGCATCAAATATAAATAATCAATGCTTACACAGTCTGTCGACCCATCGATCGACATACAATTAATAATTGGGATTTGTGGACGCCAAATATCATCCCAACACCCATGTGGGGTTTCAAATCAACAAACACATATTTTTGTTTGTGCAGTTGGGTGATGTGTAAAATTTATCGACCCAATCAATATCAGTCAAATCAGTGTATATAAACAAATCGGCCGATTTGTTTATAAATATTTATTTATTCACAACCCCGTTAAAAATTATATTTTTAACGATAAAATATTTTTAACTATATAAATATTTTATTTTATTTCAACAAATGAAATTCTATTCAGACCCTTTACAAAGTAAAAATGGTATTTTTATTTCTCTAACTTATTTTAGAAAATTTCGGCGGCATAACGGCACGATACTAGAAACGGGACGAGGCCTAGCCTTATCCCCGGTTTAGTGAAGGCCCACGCCATTCACACATCAATCAAATCAATTCCATTTCACCAAGCAATTCAATTCAAACCAAATAAACTAACCAACTACTCAACCAAACAATTTAACAAACAAGCCATCCATGGTCTGTGGATGACGGGTGTCGGGTGCTACTAAACACCGTCTGCATCCTAGTATATATATATATATATATATATATAACTAGAAAAAGAGAATATAGAGTGAGAAGTTCTCACCGATAGCTATCCTAACTCCACGACACTTCATTGATAGAAATCTTCATCCTTCTCGCCTTTCTTCACTTTCGTTGCCCGTATTCACTACATATGTAAAAATTGAATTTTTACTTTACTATTCAATATATAATAAACGAATTTTTTTATCTATACTATATAAAAAGACTTCGCCTTTTCACATATAAAGATTTCGCCTTTTCAATTTTAAAGATATCGTCTTTTTCAAATTCATCATTATAAAAATCACATTTTTTATTTTGCTACACATATAAAGATGATATTTCTAATATTCCTATCATGTAAAAATTATATTTTTAATTCTCCACATAAACAAAAATCATATTTTTACATCCTCTACATAGTAAAGATTATATTTTTAATACTTTAAAAATATAAAAATCATATTTTTATCCTTCTACTAATATAAAAATCAAACCTTTATATTCGCTACTATATAAAAATTATATCTTTAACATTTCTATAATGTAAAAATCGAATCCTTTTTTATTTTAAAAATCTAACCTTTTCTATTTTAAAAATCTAACCTTTTCTATTTTAAAAATCTAACTATTTTAAAAATCTAACCTTTTCTATTTTAAAAATCTAACCTTTTCTATTTTAAAAATCTAACCTTTTCTATTTTAAAAATCTAACATTTTCTATTTTAAAAATCTAACCTTTTATATTTTATTTTTTATTTTAAAATCAGAAAATAAAACAAGGTATATAATTTAAATTAAAAGAAAACAACACAAAACTAAACTTACAGCGTTCAATCGGAAGAAGGGGGTTCGGATTTGCGGTTGGAGGAGGGTCTGTGTAATAACCCGGAAAATACGAGCCAATTTAAAAAAATTTAATTGGTAATTTCAAATAAATTTGAACAATTGAAATTGAATATTTCAATAAAAGAGTGAATTAGAAATAGTGAGTCAGTTTGAAAATTTGAATTCAAACTTTAAGTGACCGTGCAGGGTGGAAAATATAACGGATTTTAGCGAAACCAAAAATATCTAAATCTGTTAGTCAATACCTTTCTAACGAACCTGAAAAATCGAGGTTTCATAACGGGAATCAAAAGTTATGGCCGAATGAATTTTCAGAATGGCCGCTATATAGAATATATAGCCCTGGAAAATTGATATTTTACATACGACCTAGGAATTCGACGAAACCACTTTTGTTGGGTCCGGGATGTCAAATTATTGCTAGGTTTCAAATTTCAAAATTTTTGAAGCTAGTATGTCAGCGTGGCGAAAGAAAATGCGTTTGGTCAATTTCTATTAAATTGGATCGACCAGAAAATGGCCATTTTTCAAACGATCTCAGAATTCGACGAAACTAGTTTTGTTGGGACCGTAGCGTCAAAACATAGCTAGATTTATTTTTTTGGAATTTTTCGAATCAGTTTGTGGCCCTGGAAAATTGAAATGTACGTTCAAAGTTAAAAATTAATTGTTTTATACTTTAATTTGAAAAATAACTGACTGTAACAGTCGAATTGACCAACAAAACATATCCCATTGTGTCTGGGATGGGGGTATTTAGCTAAGGGCGACAGTCGTTGGGTTTGAAAAGGAGTTCGTTTGAGAAAACACTATTTAAAAATTTAATAAAACCATCGACCAATCATATTTCTCCATTCATAAACAAAAAAAATATATCAGAAACCCCCCCCCCCCCGACCCCGACATCGACGATGGAAAAGCTCCCCCTTCCCTGGCGATTTCCGATCGCCACAGCCCAAATCAGCCCCTCCCCCAGTTCAAATTTTTGTAGTTCTCCTTCCCCTCTTCAAATCCATATAAGGAGCTCCCCCTATCATTGCTTCTACGTCGAGATATCCCCCTCCAAAGTTCCGAGGTTTAAACCGCCGCTGCCGCCGATCCTGACCACCGAACGCCACCAAACCACTGCGCGCCTGTAGCCCTCTCGAAGCTCTTCCACGTCCAACTCGCCGGTCATCCCCTCGTGCCCCGGTTCTCGCGAAAACAGCAAACCTAGTTTTGAACCTTCGTGAAAGGTGAGATCTTTTTGATGTTTGCACTTTGAAAAATCATATCTTTTTGGTGTGTTGACGAAATTCGATGAAATAGGAAACATCAGGACCGCAAGGAAGCTCTCTACCCAATAGAAGAAGCCGCGGATTTTTCCGAGTCATCTACGATTTTTAGCACTCCGAAAACCAAGGTGAGAAATCTAAATTAAATAAATTTGAATGGAAAAATGTCGTGTATAAATTATATTAGCGAAATATAAATTACATACGTGTTGTATACCTCCTGTACATGCGTAGTGTAAGCTATATAAGCGAAGTATGAATTTTACATGCATAGAAAAATTGATATATGTGTTGAAATGCAAGTGAAATATATATATATATATATATATATATATATATATATATATATATATACTCCCCTCATCCACAAACCATGGATGATATTTATAGTTGTGAATTGGTGTGAAATATTGGATGGAAAATGCGAATGTTTGAATAATTGTTTGTGGTTGATATTGTTTGGTTGTGGTTGAAAAATACCCATTGGTGATTGAAATGAACTGGAAATATTTGTGGAAATAAAAATAAAACATGCCGCCTATGTGCGAATTAGATGCATGAATCCCCATTGTCAAAAACCGCGAGGTTTTAAGGTAAAGCGAGGAGCCGTACTAGGGACGGTGCCGGTTTTAACTACCCTGCCGTTATGCTGCCGAAATTTTGAATAATCTTTGTGTGTTAGAATTATTTTCATATGTTGAAATTATTTTCATATGTTGAAATTATTTTCATACGTTGAAATTAAAGTCATATGTTGAAACTATATCCATGTGTGGAAATGTTCATGTGTTGAAAAGTGTTGTGTGAAAATTAAATTCATTTGTGAATGAATGAAGTGTTTAAACAATAAAAATTACATTTTTATATATATATATATGAAGTATGAAAAATATTCGCCTTATATAAATAGTTTCAACAATAAAAATTCCATCTTTCTAATATGAACAACATAAATAAAATGTCCATGTGTGGAAATGCTCATTTGTTGAGAAGTGTGTGTAGTGGAAAAGTCCATGTGTTGAATAAAAAGATCGAACAATAAAAATTTCATTTTTATTGATACTATGAAGTGTTGAAATTATCCATTTGTCGAATAAATATTTTAAATGATAAAAATATTATTTTTATCATATATGTGATATGCTAAAGATATGCGGACGTTGAAATAAATATTTGTGAAGAAATATTATTTTTAACATGCATAGGAACTAAATAAAATAGTCATGTGTTGAAATCTATTTTAGTTCGCCAAAATTATCATCTTTGAAATGTGAAGTGTTAAAAATAGCCACTTGTTCAAATAAATGTGAATGAGTTGAAATATACATTAATTAGCTAATGATATGATTTTAGCCTATGCATGCAACATTAGAATGAATGGTGTTTTTAAACCAAAGTAAATCAAATATGAAGTTTAATGGAAAAAGATAAGTGACAAAAATTGTATATATGTACATGCATATCTATTGAACAGGTTATAGCAAAGGGGCTAGAGAAGAGGAATAAAATTTTGTGCCCGACAAATAGGTACACATTTACTGTTTTGTTTGGGTGATGATTTTATGAGCCTGTTGGCTAGCCGCTTGGCTTTTTCTTTTTCTTTTTGATATGAGACACCCGTGTGGCTATTTGGGAATTTTCCCAGACCCTCCCGTACAAAAGAGGTTATGGCGAAATTTTCCGAAATTTAAAGGCGTTAGTGAAATAATTGAAGTAGAAACGATATAGGAATTTTTGAATGAACTATATTTATATAAAAATATAAATAAAAATAAAAATAAAACGAAACGTGGCCGTGCAGTTCGTTTTTTGAAACCGCGATTTCAAACGACTAGTGCGGGAAATCCGGCCATTGGATTTTCCCGAAACCGCAACCGTTGGATTCGCCTTGGAAATATCTTTCCAACGGCACCAACTTTGTGAAGATCCGACGGTTGGATTGTATGAATGTTTAATTCAAATCTGAAGAAAAACAGCACCAGAAACGATTATATATATATATATATATATATATATATATATATATAATTAAATTAAATCGAATAAGGACGCTGCAGTTCTTAAATTGAAATCGTAACTTCAAATGGCTAGTGTGGAAGATCCGACCGTCGGATTTTCTCAAAACTGAAACCGTTGGATTCGTTTTGAAATGACATTCCTAATGATATAAAATTTGTGAAGATCCAATGGTTAGATTTCCAGATATGTGTAAAACAAAATCAGTGAAAAGCAGCGCCAGTGCATCGGCACGACCCGAAACGTCGTTTAATTAAATATGGCCGTTTATATTAATTAAAAACGGCGATATATCGTTATAAAATACTATAGACGATATAGAGTGGAAATAAAACCCATTTTGTTGTGTCTGCTTTATATGTGATGGTTGAATGTATTAGACATGAAAATTATAACTAAAGAACTGAAATGTGAATGTTGAATAGTACAACCATGTGATAAATTGATTTGAAAATCTAAATATACGTGGATTATTTGAAAAGGCCGAGTTTATCTCATTTCAAATAATCGATCGACGTTGAGAAGTCGAAGAGTGGAAGACGGTTGAAGACCGACGATCTTCACATTGGATGGATGGGCACTACTGATGCTCGTGATTGGAGTAGCTACCATGAAGGAACTGAAGTAGTAGCCGTCCAAACATACTGTTGATTGTACGGATATGCGAGGAATTGGTGCCTCCGGTTTCGTTCAGACCCAGAACGGACTTGTAAATGGACTGTGTGTCTGACATTGGATTTTGTTCTGTGTTGATTGATCTCTGTTAAATATATATCTGTTTGGCGGCGGAGAATTTATTCTCTTGCTTAACGCCCTTCTCTGAGACATACGAGCTCAGAGGTTATATATTGATAGAAATCAGTCGCATGGAGTGGATTGCCTGTGTGGCACGCCTAAGTGGCATATGATCAAGGCTTCTGTTGCAAAGCAAAGTCTTGTGGTTGATGATCAAAGCATGGTCTGTGTGACGTAGCTTTGTGTATAACATGAATTCGTGAGCCTCACACCCCGGTATGAGTCAAAAACGGGAGAAGGACCCAAGGAGTGCATGACGTTTCTAGCTATGGTGGTGTTAGTGACCTCCCAGCCCTGACATTTATATCTACTTTTCACCTGTGTGGTTGTTGGAATACGAGGCGCCTCGATTATAGGTCTGTAAGGACCGGGAAACGTGTGTTCAGGAATAATTAATCCTCAAAAGTAAGAGAGGACCAGCCTTGGAGGATCTAGGGGATTGCTGTGTGCGGTCTCGAGGCATTTGCTAGAGTGTCTCGAACGGAGATGAGCTTGCCCCTTTCCTCCACTCATGAAGGAATCCAATTTCCAATACGAAATATGCGGACGTGATTGTATTACTAGTATGGCGACATAGTAGATGGTAGCTATGCCGCCTAGGATTGATATTTATGATTGAATTTGCTTTTGAAACATATATACACTAGTAATAATATCAAGCACTTTTGTTTTATTCGTATGAAGCATTTTTGGTCATTATAAGGTAAAACTCTATCCTCCGGCTTGCGTTGCATTGTGTGATGGGACATGAGTCTTATAATGGCTTCACTTTATAAAAAGCATTGCGTTGATTTAATCGTTTACTTTATTTCTTGCACTAGCACTCATTGGAGTAAACCCGTTCCGCGAAAGTGGCGTGGTCCTTTGATTTGCCTCATTATTGTTGTTAATAAGTTAAGTAGATTTCTCATAACAGTCCCATGACTGACTCGTAGTTTGTTTCACCTTGCAAACTGGGGTGCCTTCATTTTCACACGGGCAGCCTAGTTACAGGTTTCTGACGCACCTTTTGACTCATGGCGATGCTTGACTACACCGTGCTGACTTGGATTTTCTCCACCATTATTGTATCTATATTATGATTCCGCCATTGGCGATGTAGACTGATATTTCTTTTGTGTACTCTTTATGTATGATTCCGCCTCAGGCGATGGTGACTGATTATGTATCACTATGCACTAAGTTGTATCCTGCACTGTGCTTCTCTGATGTGATGATATCTATATGATTCCGCTGTCATATGTGTGTAAATTCTTCTATTTTCTGTTATGCTATTATCTGTAATCTGCTAATGATGATTAATGTGTTATATTCCAATGATTATCCTTAACACCGTGTCACGGGGTTTTGGGATCGTCACAGCTGGTATCAGAGCTTTGGTTAACCATAGTTCTGGAGTCTAACCCATTAAACACTTCGTCAAAATAGAATCAGTAGTATTCTAAGGCGAGTCGCTCATTAGAGATAGGACTAGTATAGTCCTAGAATGAGATGAGCAGAATAGCAAAAACAAGTTGATCAGTCCATCGTTATCTTTCCGTAAACTTTCTTCTTAACTAGGCAATAAACTATCCTTTCTGTTAGCTGACTCTTTTCTTGCTTATACAGAATTTGACAAATGGCTACCAGAGCAGCAGCCGCTAGAGGAGGCCGTGCCGGCCGAGGCCAAGGAAGGGGAGAAGTCCCAGCTCAAGAAGGACCTTTGATACAACCTCTGGTAGCTCAATACTTCGAGCTAGACCGTGTAGCTAAGAGATATAAGAACTTAGGGGGCAAGACCTTCTCGGGAACTGGCACAGTAATAGAGGCCCTTGCATGGCTCAAAACATGCGAGAAAATTCTTGAAGGCCTAAGACTTGGAGACGAAGACAAAGCTATTATGGGCGCCTGGCTTATGTAGGAACAAGATGAACTATGGTGGAAATCTCTCACCGCCGGGAATAGAGAAGCTGGAAGAACATGGTATGGATTCAAAGAACTCTTCAAGGAGAAATATGTCCCAGAACAAGATTTAGAATGAATGCACGATGACTTCGCCAATCTCCAGCAGGGGGATCTTTCCGTGCAGGATTATCTAAATAAATTTACACTGTTGTCGTCCTATGCTCCGAAGCTCGTCGCCACTGCGAAATCCAAAAATAAGAGGTTTATCCTTGGGCTAAGACGACAATATCATGATAGAGCCATGGCCCATGTCAAGCTGGAATTCAATGAACTGGTGGAAATGACATGTAATTACGAAGACCTTGACCAAAGGCATCTGGATCAGGATCGCGCTAGAAGCCAAGCCGGAAACAAGCGCAAGCCTACTGTAAATCAAGGCGAGTCAAGCCAAGCAGCATCTTCAAAACCTCAGACTGGCAAGCCACCAAGAGGAAACTGCTTTAACTGTGGTAAGCCAGGGCACTACTCAAACATCTGCACAGCCCCGAAGAGGCAGAAGACAAATTCTCAAGGCTCGAGCCAAGGCTCCCAGAACCCTCGCTCGTGCTTCAACTATCGCAAGACTGATCATCTGGTCAAAGACTGTCCTTTGCTGAAGAAAGCTACAGTAGCTCACGTCTATGACGGGTCGAACCTGCCAGCTGCTTCCGATGGAGCAGGTAAACCTGATATTTTGGGAGGTACCCTTACCATTAAAAATATCTCTGTTTCTGTATTGTTTGATACAGGTGCGTCGCGTAGTTTTATTGCTAGTAACACCATGCACAAATTAAAGTTAAAACAGAGGAAGCTTAAAGAATCGGTTGAAGTGCAGAATCCGATAGGGGGTTCTATTACTCTCAGTACATGTTGTAGAGTGCCAATCTCTTATTCTTTCTACAAATTTCCCATTAATTTAATCGTTATGGATTTTCCCGAATTCGACGTTATCCTTGGTCTAGAATGGTTAACAAAATACGAAGCTGAGGTAAATTGTGCAGAAAGGATCGTTAAAATCCGAACGGAGCTTGGACACATATATATACCTTGTCATGGTTCAAATCCAAATAGAGAAGAATTTTGGTCAGCATTAGAACTTATCCCCACTTCCATAGAGAAGATTCCGATTGTTAGAAACTATGCGGATGTGTTTGAAGAAGTTGAAAACTTACCTCCGCAAAGAGAAATAGAATTTCGAATCGATTTAATTCCCAATGCCAGACCAGTGGTGCATCCAATTCGCAGAATGACTCCGAAGGAAAAAGAAGAATTAGACGATCAAACTCGTCAACTGTTGTGGAAGGGTCTAATCAGACCTAGATTTTCTAATTGCGGTGCAGCTGTTGTGTTTGTCCCAAAGTCAGACGGTACTCTCCGATTATGCGTTGATTACCGAGACCTCAACAAACAGACGCTAAAAAATAAGTATCCATTACCCCGCATCGATGATTTGCTAGACCAATTGAATGGGGCGAAAGTATTTTCCCGAATGGACCTAGCTACAGGTTTTCATCAATTGAGAATAGCAGAAGAGTGTGTTCCTTTGACAGCTTTCAGAGGTCCAGACATATTTTATGAATGGTTAGTAATGCCGTTTGGCCTATGCAATGCTCCAGCATACTTTGTCGATCTAATGAATAGAGTGTTCAGGGGAGTGCTTAATAAATTTGTCCTCGTATTCATCGATGATATTTTAATCTACTCCAAATCAAAACCCGAGCATGAAAAACACTTAGAACAAGTATTGGAGATTTTAAGGAAGAACGTCTTCAAAGCCAAATTCTCTAAATGTGTCTTCTGGCAAGAAGAAGTCAAATTTCTTGGCCATGTCGTGTCAGAAAAAGGAATTTCTGTTGACCCAAACAAAATAACAGCAATTCAAGACTGGAAACAACCCACTACTCCCATAGAAGTTAAGAGTTTTATGGGGTTGGCTAGTTATTATCGGAAGTTCGTTAAGGATTTTTCGAAGATATCCTGTCCGTTAACGAAGCTCACAAAGAAGCATGAGAAATTCAAGTGGACTTCTGACTGTGAAGAAGCTTTCCAAGAATTGAAATTGAAACTGACCACTGCTCCAGTGTGAGCTATTATTGATGGCAATCAGGATTTAACGGTTTGGACAGATGCTTCTATTAGAGGCCTTGGTGCAGTGTTAATGCAAAGAGGCCAAGTAGTCGCTTATGCAAGCCGCCAACTGAAACCGCATGAGAAGAATTATGTGACTCATGATCTTGAGTTGCTAGCCATCGTTTTTGCATTGAAAATCTGGAGGCATTATTTATTGGGCGAGAAATTTATACTGTACACAGATCATCAATCATTGAAGTATTTATACACCCAGAAAGAACTGAATTTGAGACAGCAGCGTTGGCTAGAATTTCTTGCAGCGTATGATCTTGATATCCTGTATACGCCAGGGAAGGCTAATGTTGTAGCGGATGCACTTAGTAGGAAAACCGCAATCATTGCCAACCTTATAATTACACCTGGATTGATTGATAGGATTTCAACCCTTCAAAAATACGATGAGCTCATCCAGAGAATCAGTCAAAGGATCAAGGAAGGTGAAACCACGAGCTTTCATATCGACAATAAGGGGGTTCTCAGGTTATATAATAGGATTTGCATTCCAAATATTCCGGGCCTTCGAAGAGAAGTGTTAGACGAATGCCATAAATCCAAATTTTGCATCCATCCTGGGGTGAGTAAAATGTACAACGATATCAAACGCACTTTCTGGTGGAGAGCAATGAGGAGGGATATTTCTTTGTATGTTAGTAGATATCCTACTTGTCAATTGGTCAAGAGCGACCAACAGAAGCTAGCTGGATTGTTGCAACCGTTGGAAGTCCCAGGTTGGAAATGGGAACAGATTTCCATGGATTTCATAGATGGTTTGCCACGAACCAGGAAAGTTAATGACAGCATTTGGGTAATCGTGGATCGCTTCACGAAGACTGCCCATTTTATACCTGTCAGATCCAATAGAACCGCTCAAAGTCTAGCACAGATATATTTCAAAGAAATTGTTAAGCTGCATGGAATTCCCATCAGCATAGTCAGTGATAGAGATCCCCTATTTACTAGCAAATTATGGGAGGCTTTCCAGACAGAATTGGGAACGAAACTGAATATGAGCACCGCTTATCACCCTCAAACAGATGGCCAAACTGAGCGGGTGAATAGAATTCTAGAAGATTTATTGCGGGCTTGTATAATTGATTTTGGTGGGTCATGGGAAGATCATTTGCATTTGGCAGAATTCTCATACAACAATAGCTATTAAGCAAGTTTGGGAATGTCGCCATTTGAAGCATTATATGGAAGACCCTGCAGATCTCCAGAATGTTGGGTAGAACCTGGCAATAGACTTGTGTTAGGACCCGATATGATTAGAGAAGCATCTGATAAAGTCGACTTCATCAAAAAGCGTTTGAGAACCGCCCAAAGCCGACAGAAAAGTTATGCAGACTCTAGAAGGAGAGATTTGACATTTGTTATTGGTGATCATGTTTATTTGAAGGTTTCTCCGATGAGAGGAGTAATCAGATTTGGCAAAACTGGGAAGTTGGCACCGAGATTTATTGGTCCCTTTCCTATACTTGAACGAATTGGAACTCTTGCTTATAGGGTTCAATTACCAGATTGGTTGCCTGGAGTGCATGATGTATTTCACATATCTCAACTTAGAAGACATGTGCATGATCCGGATCTTGTTGTAGAAGAAGCAGCGCAACAGGATGTAGACATAACTCCAGAATTAGCACTCAGAAGAGAGCCATTAAAGATTGTTGGCAAAGAAACTAGAGAACTAAGAAGCAAAAAGGTTCATTTAGTTAAAGTGCAGTGGAGCAGTGATCCTAGAGACCGTACTTGGGAGACTGAGGAAAGCATTAAGCAAGCTTACCCCAAATGCAGAGTGGATATCTTTGACTGACTCCGGTGCCAGGTACCTTTACAATACCTTGCATTTACATTTTGTTTCTTACTTTACTGTTGTTTCCTTTTCGAGGACGAAAAGATTTAAGTGGGGGAGATTGTAATAACCCGGAAAATACGAGCCAATTTAAAAATTTTAAATTGGTAATTTCAAAGGAATTTGAACAATTGAAATCGAATATTTCAATAAAAGAGTGAATTAGAAATAGTGAGTCAGTTTGAAAATTTGAATTCAAACATTGACTGACCGTGCAGGGTGGAAAATATAACGGATTTTAGCGAAACCAAAAATATCTAAATCTGTTAGTCAATACCTTTCTAAAGAATCTGAAAAATCGAAGTTTCATAACGGGAATCAAAAGTTATGGCCGAATGAATTTTCAGAATGACCGCTATACAGAATATATAGCCCTGGAAAATTGATATTTTGTACACGACCTCGGAATTCGACGAAACCACTTTTGTTGGGTCCGGGATGTCAAATTATTGCTAGGTTTCAAATTTCATAATTTTTGAAGCTAGTATGTGAGCGTGGCAAAAGAAAATGCGTTTGGTCAATTTCTGTTAAATTGGATTGACTAGAAAATGGCCATTTTTCAAACGATCTCAGAATTCGACGAAACTAGTTTTGTTGCGACCGTAGCATCAAAACATAGCTAGATTTATTTTTCTGGAATTTTTCGAACCAGTTTGTGGCCCTGGCAAATTGAAATGTACGTTCAAAGTTAAAAATTAAATGTTTTATACTTTAATTTGAAAAATAACTAACTGTAACAGTCGAATTGGCCAATGAAACATATCCCATTGTGTCCGGGATGGGGGTATTTAGCTAGGGGCGACAGTCGTTGGGTTTGAAAAGGAGTTCGTTTGAGAAAACACTATTTAAAAATTTAATAAAACCATCGACCAATCATATTTCTCCATTCATAAATAAAAAAAAATCAGAAAGCCCCCCCGACCCTGACATCGACGACGGAAAAGCTCCCCCCCTTCCCTGGCGATTTCCGATCGCCATAGCCCAAATCAGCCCCTCCCCCAGTTCAGCTTTTTGTAGTTCTCCTTCCCCTCTTCAAATCCATATAAAGAGCTCCCCCTATCATTGCTTCTACGTCGAGATATCCCCCTCCAAAGTTCCGACCTTTAAAACGCCGCTGCCACCGATCCTGACCACCGAACGCCACCAAACCACCGCGCGCCTGTAGCCCTCTCGAAGCTCTTCCACGTCCAACTCGCCGGTCATCCCCACGTGCCCCGGTTCTCGCGAAAACAGCAAACCTAGTTTTGAACCTTCATGAAAGGTGAGATCTTTTTGATGTTTGCACTTTGAAAAATCATATCCTTTTGGTGTGTTGACGAAATTCGATGAAACAGGAAACATCAGGACCGTAAGGAAGCTCTCTACCCAATAGAAGAAGCAGCGGATTTTTCTGAGTCATCTACGATTTTTAGCACTCCGAAAACCAAGGTGAGAAATCTAAATTAAATAAATTTGAATGGAAAATGTCGTGTATAAATTATATTAGCGAAATATAAATTACATACGTGTTGTATACCCGCTGTACATGCGTAGTGTAAGCTATATAAGCGAAGTATGAATTTTACATGCATACAAAAATTGATATATGTGTTGAAATGCAAGTGAAATATATTATATATATATATATATACACTCCCCTCGTCCACAAACCATGGACGATATTTATAGTTGTGAATTGGTGTGAAATATTGGATGGAAAATGCGAATGGTTGAATAATTGTTTGTGGTTGATATTGTTTGGTTGTGGTTGAAAAATACCCAATGGTGATTGAAATGAATTGGAAATATTTATGGAAATAAAAATAAAACATGTCGCCTGCGTGCGAATTAGATGCATGAATCCCTATTATCAAAAACCGCGAGGTTTTAAGGTAGAGCGAGGAGCCGTACTAGGGACGGTGCCGGTTTTAACTACCATGCCGTTATGCTGCCGAAATTTTGAATAATCTTTGTGTGTTAGAATTATTTTCATATGTTGAAATTATTTTCATGCGTTGAAATTAAAGTCTTATGTTGAAACTATATCCATGTGTGGAAATGTTCATGTGTTGAAAAGTGTTGTGTGAAAATTAAATTCATTTGTGAATGAATGAAGTGTTTAAACAATAAAAATCACATTTTTATATATATATGAAGTATGAAAAATATTCGCCTTATATAAATAGTTTCAACAATAAAAATTCCATCTTTCTAATTTGAACAACATAAATAAAATGTCCATGTGTGGAAATGCTCATTTGTTGAGAAGTGTGTGTAGTGGAAAAGTCCATGTGTTGAATAAAAAGATTGAACAATAAAAATTACATTTTTATTGAAACTATGAAGTGTTGAAATTATCCATTTGTCGAATAAATATTTTAAATGATAAAAATATCATTTTTATCATATATGTGATATGCTAAAGATATGCGGACGTTGAAATAAATATTTGTGAAGAAATATTATTTTAAACATGCATAGGAACTAAATAAAATAGTCATGTGTTGAAATCTATTTTAGTTCGCCAAAATTATCATCTTTGAAATGTGAAGTGTTAAAAATAGCCACTTGTTCAAATAAATGTGCATGAGTTGAAATATACATGAATTAGCTAATGATATGATTTTAGCCTATGCATGCAACATTAGAATGAATGGTGTTTTTAAACCAAAGTAAATCAAATATGAAGTTGAATGGAAAAAGATAAGTGACAAAAATTGTATATATGTACATGCATATCTATTGAACAGGTTATAGCAAAGGGGCTAGAGAAGAGGAATAAAATTTTGTGCCCGACAAATAGGCACACATTTACTGTTTTGTTTGGGTGATGATTTTATGAGCCTGTTGGCTAGCCGCTTGGCTTTTTCTTTTTCTTTTTGATATGAGACGCCCGTGTGGCTATTTGGGAATTTTCCCAGACCCTCCCGTACAAAGGAGGTTATGGCGAAATTTTCCGAAATTTAAAGGCGTTAGTGAAATAATTGAAGTAGAAACGATATAGGAATTTTTGAATGAACTATATTTACATAAATATAAATAAAATTAAAACGAAACGTGGCCGTGCAGTTCGTGTTTTGAAACCGCGATTTCAAACGACTAGTGCGGGAAATCCGGCCATTGGATTTTCCCGAAACCGCAACCGTTGGGTTCGCCTTGGAAATATCTTTCCAACGGCACCAACTTTGTGAAGATCCGACGGTTGGATTGTCTGGAATGTTTAATTCAAATCTGAAGAAAAACAGCGCCAGAAACGATTATATTTATATATATAAATATAATTAAATTAAATCGAATAACGACGCTGTAGTTCGTAAATTGAAATCGTAACTTCAAATGGCTAGTGTGGAAGATCCGACCGTCGGATTTTCTCAAAACTGAAATCGTTGGATTCGTTTTGAAATGACCTTCCTAATGATATAAAATTTGTGAAGATCCAAAGGTTAGATTTTCAGATATGTGTAAAACAAAATTAGTGAAAAGCAGCGCCAGTGCATCGACACGACCCGAAATGTCGTATAATTAAATATGGCCGTTTTAAATTAATTAAAAACGGCGATATATCGTTATAAAATAATATAGACGATATAGAGTGGAAATAAAACCCATTTTGTTGTGTCTGCTTGATATGTGATGGTTGAATGTATTTGACATGAAAGTTATAACTAAAGAACTGAAATGTGAATGTTGAATAGTCCAACCATGTGATAAATTGATTTGAAAATCTAAATATAAGTGGATTATTTGAAAAGGCCGAGTTTATCTCATTTCAAATAATCGATCGACGTTGAGAAGTCGAAGAGTGGAAGACGGTTGAAGACCGACGATCTTCACATTGGATGGATGGGCGCTACTGATGCTCGTGATTGGAGTAGCTACCATGAGGGAACTGAAGTAGTAGCCGTCCAAACATACTGTTGATTGTACGGATATGCGAGGAATTGGTGCCTCCGGTTTCGTTCATACCCAGAACGGACTTGTAAATGGACTGTGTGCTTGACATTGGATTTTGTTCTGTGTTGATTGATATTTGTTAAATATATATCTGTTTGGCGGCGGAGAATTTATTCTCTTGCTTAACGCCCTTCTCAGAGACATACGAGCTCAGAGGTTATATATTGATAGAAATTAGTCGCATGGAGTGGATTGCCTGTGTGGCACGTCTAAGTGGCATATGATCAAGGCTTCTGTTGCAAAGCAAAGTCTTGCGGTTGATGATCAAAGCATGGTCTGTGTGACGTAGCTTTGTGTATAACGTGAATTCGTGAGCCTCACACCCCGGTATGAGTCAAAAACGGGAGAAGGACCCAAGGAGTGCATGACGTTTCTTTCTAGCTATGGTGGTGTCAGTGACCTCCTAGCCCTGACATTTATATCTACTTTTCACCTGTGTGGTTGTTGGAATACGAGGCGCCTCGATTATAGGTCTGTAAGGATCGGGAAACGTGTGTTCAGGAATAATTAATCCTCAAAAGTAAGAGAGGACCGACCTTGGAGGATCCAGGGGATTGTTGTGTGCGGTCCCGAGGCATTTGCTAGAGTGTCTCGAACGGAGAGGAGCTTGCCCCTTGCCTCGACTCATGAAGGAATCCAATTTCCAATACGAAATATGCGGACGTGATTGTATTACTAGTATGGTGACATAGTAGATGGTAGCTATGCCGCCTAGGATTGATATTTCTGATTGAATTTGCTTTTGAAACATATATACACTAGTAATAATATCAAGCACTTTTGTTTTATTCGCATGAAGCATTTTTGGTCATTATAAGGTAAAACTCTATCCTCCGGCTTGCGTTGCATTGTGTGATGGGACCTGAGTCTTATAATGGCTTCACTTTATAAAAAGCATTGCGCTGATTTAATCGTTTACTTTATTTCTTGCACTAGCACTCATTGGAGTAAACCCGTTCCGCGAAAGTGGCGTGGTCCTTTGATTTGCCTCATTATTGTTGTTAATAAGTTAAGTAGATTTCTCATACCAGTCCCATGACTGACTCGTAGTTTGTTTCACCTTGCAAACTCGGGTGCCCTCATTTTCACACGGGCAGCCTAGTTACAGGTTTCTGATGCACCTTTTGACTCATGGCGAGGCTTGACTACACCATGCTGACTTGGATTTTCTCCGCCATTATTGTATCTATATTATGATTTCGCCATTGGCGATGTAGACTGATATTTCTTTTGTGTACTCTTTATGTATGATTCCGCCTCAGGCGATGGTGACTGATTATGTATCACTATGCACTAAGTTGTATCATGTAATGTGCTTCTCTGATGTGATGATATCTATATGATTCCACTATCATATGTATGTAAATTATTCTATTTTCTGTTATGCTATTATCTGTAATCTGCTAATGATGATTAATGTGTTATATTCCAATAATTATCCTTAACACCGTGTCACGGGGTTTTTGGATCGTCACAGTCTGGAGGCGACGCGGCGGTGCAGGGTCGTCGGAGGTTGTGGCGGCGCAGCATCAGGTGGTGGCGGCTTCTGGGGTTCGACGGAGGGGGATGTGGGGTCATCGACGGTGGGGGTTTCGAGGGGAGCGGCTGGGGCTCGGGGGTATCGCGGAGGGGTTCAAGGGCTTCGGGGAAGGCTGCGTCTCGATTCGAGGTGGAGTAGAAAGGAGAGAGAGAAGAGGCAGAAAGGGGGACCGGAGCAGCGGTGGCGATCGGAGGCGGCGCGCGATGGTGGTGGAGGGGCGACGAGGTCCGTAGGTTTTTTTTTTCGAACTGAATTATAACGGGGGGGGGGGGGGGGGTAGAGACGATGTAGGAGAGAAAGGGGGTTTTTAGTTTTTAATTTATTTAATTATTTTATTTACTAAAAGTTGACTTTGACATACGACCTCTAAACGAGGCCCACCGCCTGTCGTCCATAGCGTATTACCCCCATTCCGAACACAATGGGATATGTATCGTAGGTTGATTCGATCATTTCGATCAGTTTTCGTCAAAATCAACATATAACTCTATATATTGAATTTGAACGCGCATTTCAATTTACCGGGGCCACATACTAACAAGAAAAATTCCAAAAAAATATTTTCTAGCTTCGTATTGACGATACGGTCCTAACAAAACTAGTTTCGTCAAATTCCGAGACCGTTTGAAAAATGGCCAATTTCCAGTCGACTAAAATCAACTAAAACTGGTCAAACGCGTTTTCCTTTGCCACGCTCACATATTGATTCAGAAAATTATGAAATTTGGAATCTAGCAATAACTTGACACTGCGGATCCAACAAAAGTGGTTTCGTCGAAATCCGAGGTCGTTTGCAAAATTCCCATTTTTTAAGGGCCTGAATTCCATATCGACTATTTAGAATTTTCAACTGGACGAATCTTTTGATTCCCACTATGAAATCTTGATTTTTCGGATTCGTTGGAAAGATATCATCAATTAGATCCTATTATTTTTGGTTTCACTAAAATCCGGATTGTTTTGCACCCGGTACATTCAATTGAAGTTTGAAATTGAATTATTGAACTACCGCGCCATTTTCAATTCTATTTATAATTATATATATAATTATTTATATTCTAACTACGACGTATAGAATATATACGTTCGAATTATATTCAAAATAAATTTCTCGTCGATTTTATTTAAAATAATTTATTTTAAATATTCAAAATTCGCTAAAATTGCCAAAATAAAAAAGTTTAAACTGGCCCAGATTTCCGGGTTATTATAGGTAGCCTCGGGAAGCCCTCTCGAAGCTCTTTCATGTGGTGAAGTCCGATCGTGGTGAAGCGGAGAGGTTTTAGTGAAAATCAAACCCTTGTTTTGAACAGTGAAGGGAGCGACGACCTGTTATACGCAGGTGATTATTTAAATAAATTTCAACATATAAAAGCGTTACGAAATATGATTTACTAATAAAAAAATCGTATATTTTTCGTATGTTGTCGAAATCCAGTGAAACAAGAGATAGCGGACTCGTGTGGATGTCTTTTACATTCTAGAAGATATCGGATATTTTCTGAACTTCATGCTATTTTTGGTGGAGTGGAACCCAATGCAGGATTTCTGATTTATAAACGATATGGAAACAATGATGTATAAATTATATAGTCGATGTATGAGTTATATAAGCATTGTACGCCTCATGTATAAGCGTTGTATAAGTTGTATGTTCGATGCATAAGTTATATGCATTGTAAAAATGATATATCAGTTGAAATGAATTGAAATGATACTGAAATGAAATCGAAATACAGTTATATACGTATATATATGTATAAATACACTCCCCTCGTCCATCCCCTCGTCCACAGACCATGGACAATATATATTGTTTGTGATATTGTTTGGACTACTGGTTGATGTGAAATTTGGTGAATATCATGAATGGTTGATTTGAAATGATTGATTGTGGTTGAAATCACAATAGGATTAGTATATGGGAAAATTCGTCTACGTACAACTAGATATTGAAAATCCCCATTGTCAAAAATAGTGAGCTTTTAAGGTAGAGCGAGGAGCCGTACTAGGGACGGTGTCGGTTTTAACTACCCTGCCATTATGCTGCCGAAATTTTCAATAATATTCATGAGTTAGAACTATTTTCACGTGTTGAAACCATATTCATGTGTTGAAACTATATTCATGTGTTGAATAGAGATTCATGTGTTGAATGGAAATTCATGTGTTGAATAAATTCTTTGAAAGATAAAAATAACATTTTATCACATATATAGACTATATAAATTATTCGTGTTTTAAAATAAATTGTTTTGGCAATAAAAATCACATTTTCATTATATATATAAATTATAGAAAACATTCATGTGTTGAAACTATATTCATGTGTTGAATAAAAATTCATGTGTTGAATAGAAATTCATGTGTTGAATAAATTCTTTGAAAGATAAAAATAACATTCTTATCTTATGTGTGAACTATATAAAATAATCGTGTTTTGAAATAAATTGCTTTACAATAAAAATCACATTTTTATTATATATATGAATTGTTAAAAATAGCGATGTGTGGAAATAAATATCTGTTGGATAAAAATATCATTTTTATCAAATATATGAAGTGAATATGGTTTTGGAATCGAAGAATGAATTATATTTATATATATATTATTAAAATAAATCGAATAACGAAGCTGCAGCTCGTATTTTGAAACCGTGATTTCAAATGATTATTAAGGGAGATCCGACCATCGGATTTTTCCAAAACCGAAACCTTGGGTTCGCTTTGGGAATGTCTTTCCAACGACACCAACTATGTAAAGATCCAATGGTTGGATTTTCTGGAAGATTTAATTCAAATATGAAGAAAAACAGCGCCAGAATTGATTATATATATATATTTATATATATATAATTAAAATAAATCGAATAACGATGCTGTAGTTTGTATTTTGAAATCGTAACTTCAAGCGATTGTACCGGGAGATCCGACCGTCGGATTTTCCCAAAACTGGAACCGTTGGACTTGTTTTGAAAAGATTTCTCTAATGATATAAAATATGTGAAGATCCAATGGTTAGATTTTCAGATATGTGTAAATCAAATCTGAAGAAAAACAGCGCCACGACCGCAATATGTCCTGAAGCGTCGTTTGAATGTATTGGCTATTTCTAAAATAAATAAAAATAGCGATAAATTGAGATAAAATATTATGAACAATATGGAATGGAAATAAACTGAATTTGCTCGGTTTATTGGATACTTGATGGTTGAATGTGTTTGACGTGAAAACTACATTATTGAATTGAATTATCGGTGTCGAATAATTTAACCATTGAAATAAATTGATTTGAAATTCTAAATATACGTGAATTAATTGAAAAGGCCGAGTTAATTCTCATTTCAATTAATTGATCGACAATTAGAAGTTGAAGATATGAAAACGGTGCAAGACCGATGATCTTCACGGCGAATGAAGGGGTGCTACTGATGCTCATGATAGGAGTAGCTACCTTGAAGGGGATGTAGTGGTAGCCGTCCGAACGTACTTGTTGATTGTACGGATATGAGAGGTATTAGGTGCCTTCGGTTTCGTTCTGACCCAGAACGGACTTGTAAATGGACTGTGTGTCTGACATTGGATTTTGTTCTGTGTTGATTGATCTCTATTAAATATATATCTGTTTGGCGGTGGAGAATTTATTCTCTTGCTTAATGCCCTTCTCTGAGAAGTGCGAGCTCCAAGGTTATATATCGATAGAAATCAGTCACATGGAGTGAATTGCTTGTGTGGCTTGCCGAAGTGGAAGATGATCAAGGCTTCTATTGAAAAGCAGAGTCTTGTGGTTGATGATCAAAGCGCGGCCTGTGTGGCATAGCTTTGTGTATAGCGTTAATTTGCTAGCCTCACACCCCGGTATGAACCAGAAACGGGAGAGGATCCAGGGAGAACATGCGTCTCTTTCTAGTTAGAGGTGGTGTTAGTGACCTACCATCCCTGACATTTATATTACTTTCACATGTGTGGTTGTTGGATTGCGAGGCGCCTCAGATACGGAGTCATTTGGCTCATTTACGCCCCATAGTGCGGGGAGACGTATTGTTCAGGGTTAATTTTAATCCGCTATGTGTGGACCGGCCCTGTGGCTCCTAGGTGAAGTTGCGGCAGTACCCTGAGACACGGACTAGAGCGTCTCGAATTCGGTAAGGACTATCTTTTGCCCTGGTTCATGACGGAAATCCAATTTCCAAATACGACATTGTGCGTATTTGATTATATACCTATATATGGCGACATAGTGGTATGGGGCATTAATGCCACCTATGATTGATACTTATGATTTGAAATTGTTTTTGAAACATATAAACACTAGTAATAATGTCAAATGCTTTTGTTTTATTTGTATCAAGCATATTTTGGCCATTATAAGGTAAAACTCTATCCTCTGGTTTGCGTTGCATTGTGTGATGGGAGCTGAGTCTTATAATGGCTTCATTTTTATAAAAAGCATTGTGATGTTTAAAAGATTTACTTGTTTTAAAGCACTGGCAATCCAACGGAGTAAACCAGTTCCGCGTTAGCGGCGTGGTCCTGTGATTGGCCATATTATAAAGTAAGTTAATTAGATTTCTCATACCAGTCCCATGACTGACTCGTTTGTTTCACTTGCAAACTCGGGTTGCCCCTTTTTCTACACGGGCAACCTTGTATTCAGGTTTTAGCAGGCTTTTTTGGATAGCTGAAGACGAACTCTATCAGTTATCTCTTTTTATACTGCTCAGCTCCTGTTGTGCATATTATGCTTAGATTTCCGCTGTAGACATTTTATGTAAAGCTGAACTGTATTTTATACTAAGTATGATCCTGTATACTGTGTAACTCTGATGTTTATGTTTGTCCAGTACATTCGATTGTACATTATCCGGTGAATTTATTTATTTCTGTTCTGTTGTTATCTGTTTATGTGTTATATTCCAAAGATTACCTTTGCTGCCGTGAAACGGGGTTAGGGGTCGTCACAACGTGGTATCAGAGCTTTGGTTAAGCTTAGTTCTGGAATATAACATATTAACGAACTCGTCGGAAATAAAACCAGTAGTGTTCTAGGATGAATAACTCATTACAGATAGGACTAGTAATATCCTGGTACGAGTATAGCAGAATGAGATACACCCTGATAGACACATTTACATTCAAGTATATGACTCTATGTTTTAAAATTACCTTTTCTGTTGGCCTAACACTTTGTCTGCTATTTGCAGACATAGAAAAATGAGAGGCAGAAACAGAAGAAGGAATTCTATGGTTCAACAATCTAATGAGCCAGTTGTGCTCCCTCAGCCAGGATCGGATATAGAAGCTCTATTGAAAAGATATTGAAATCTGGGTGGAGTACCAATCTCGGGCAAATCTATTGTTCAAACTCAAGCTTGGACGAGTTCTGCTGAAAAAAAATTGAATGTTTCCAGCTAATAGATGATCAGAAAAGATTAGTGGCATCTTGGGCACTCAAAGATGAAGCTTTAATATGGTGGGAAACGGTTATTAAGGATAATCCAGAAGGTAATATTACCTAGGATAGATTTAAAGAGATTTTCAGTGAAAGATTTATTCCTCCAAAAGCAACTGAACGGTTATGTGATAAATTCTATTATCTGATACAAGGAGATATGACCATTCCAGAATATCATAAGAGATTCAATGAACTTTCTCATTTTGTCCCTCATCTAATTCAAAATCCAAAGAGGAAGAATCTGAGGTTTATTAACGGGCTCCAAAGAAAGTACCAGATAGTGTATTGGGGCACGTGAAGCTTCCTTTTTCTGAAATGATATACATGGCTTATCAGTATGAAGATCTAGATAAGCAAGGCCTTTTTGTCGATGAAGAGGAAGTTAGTTCTAGCAACAAAAGGAAATTTGAAACTGATAGCCCAGAGACAAGTACGCAGCCAGAGTCAAGTATGACGTCTAGAGTCAGAAAGAAGCCTAGATCCAATAGGAAAAAGGTCAAGTCAAAGAAAGAACTGGTAACGACGGCCACATGCTCTAACAGCAATAAACAAGGGCATTTGTTGATAAATTGTCGACCCTTAAAGAAACAAGGAAAGAATGGAACTAAATCCGACAAGAAGGTTCAAGAGAACAGAGAATGCAACATTTTCCATCAGTTTGGTCATGTAATGCAAGATTACCAGCTATTAAAGAAAAAGTCTAAAGCCGCACATGTTAATGAAGTCGCCAAAGAAGCTCAAATCAATAGCACGGCATAAGTTCCAACATCCTCAGCTAGTCAGGAAAGACCAGATGTTTTGGAAGGCACGCTTACTGTTAGAGGTATTCCAGTTAAATTACTATTCGATACAGGTGCATCATGAAGCTTTATTTCGACTAATGTGATTAAGAAATTGGATCTAAAATTAAAGAATCTCAAAGAACCCATCAGTGTCCATAATCCGGTTGGGGGTTCCATCGATCTTAGTTGGGTTTGTAAAGTGCCTGTCTCTTTCTTCTATTATCGATTTCCTTGTATCTTGATCGTCATGAATTTCTCCGAGTTCGATATTATTCTTGGACTGGATTGGCTAATTAAATACGATGCTGAAGTTAAATGTGCAGAAAGAGTAGTTAAAGTTAAAATGGAGCTCGCCAATATTGTTATAACATGTATAGGTCCAAATACAGACAGAAAAGAATACTGGTCAGCTCTTGATGTTACTCCCACTTGCTATAGGGAATACTCCCGCTGCTATAGAAAATATTTCTTCTTATATAGAAGATATCCCTGTTGTTAAAAATTATGCGGATGTGTTTGAAGGAGATGTTAGCTTACCTCCGCAAGGATAAATTGATTTCAAGATCGCTTTAATTCCGAATACAAGGCCAGTAGTTCACGCTATTCGAGGAATGAGCTTGAAGGAAAAAGAAGAGTTAGACAATCAAACTCGGCAGCTTGTATGGATAGGTCTAATCCGTCCTAGTTTCTCAGATTGTGGAGCAGCAGTGGTATTTGTCCCGAAGTCAGATGGTACTCTCAGACTATGTGTGGATTATCGTGACTTGAATAAGCAGACGCTGAAAAACAAATATCCATTAACGTGGATTGATGATTTGTTGGATCGATTGAATGGCGCGCAAGTATTTTCCCGAATGGACCTAGCTTCAGGTTTCCATCAGCTTCGTATTGCCAAAGAGTTTGTTCCTTTGACATCATTCATAGGTCCGTACTTATTCTACAAGTGGTTAGTAATGCTGTTCGGCTTATGTAACGCTCCAGCTTATTTTGCCGATCTAATGAACCGTGTATTCAGAGAAGTATTGAATAAATTTTTTCTGGTTTTCAATGATGATATATTGATCTTCTCTAAGTCAGAAAGCGAGCACGAAAAACATTTGGAACAAGTGTTAGGAATTCTCAGAAAGAATGTTTTAAAAGCAAAGTTTTCCAAATGTATATTCTGGTAAGAAGAGGTCAAATTTCTTGGCCACATCGTGTCAAAAGAAGGAATTTCAGTGGATCTCGGTAAAGTCACCGTTATCCAAAGTTGGAAGCAGCCTATTACTCCCACAGAAGTCCGAAGTTTTCTTGGATTGACTAGTTATTATTGGAAGTTTGTTAAAGATTTTTCAAAGATATTTAGTTCCTTAACAAAGCTTACCAAGAAGCACGCAAGATTCAAGTGGACTCCCGAATGTGAGGAGGCTTTTTAGAAGCTAAAATTAAGATTAACAACGGCTCCAGTGTTAACGATTATCGATGGCAATCAAGACTTGAAGGTCTGGACAGATGCCTCTAGAGAAGGCCTTGGTGCAGTATTAATGCAAAGAGGTCAAGTGGTTGCTTACGCTAGCAGTCAGCTGAAACCGCATGAGAAAAATTACGTTACTCATGATCTTGAGTTGTTAGCCATCGTATTTGCTTTGTAAATCTGGAGGCACTATCTTTTGGGTGAGAAATTCGAGCTATATACGGATCATCAGTCGCTAAAGTATTTGTTCACCCAGAAAGACTTGAATCTAAGGCAGCAACGTTGGCTAGAATTTCTTGTAGCATACAATTTTGAGATTTTGTATACTCCAGGGAAAGCCAATGTTGTGGCTGATGCACTATGTAGAAAGAATGTAATAATTTCCAGTTTTATTATTACGACTTCCTTAATTGACAAAATATCTATTCTTCAGAAAGATGATAATTTTATTAAGGATATGATCAAAAGAATTCAGAAAGGCGAACCCTCGGGTTTTCAAATAGATAACGATGGGATCCTGAGATTGAGAGGAAGGATTTGTGTTCCCGACATCTCCGAGCTCAAAAGAGAAGTGTTAGACGAATGTCACAAGTCCAAGCTGAGTATCCATCCAGGTGTGAGCAAAATGTATAACGATTTAAAGCGAACATTCTGGTGGAAGGCTATGAAAAGGGATGTTCCAATATATGTTAGCAAGTGTCCTACTTGCCAACTAGTCAAAAGGGACCAACAAAAACTTGTCAGATTGTTGCAACTGCTGGACGTTCCAGGTTGGAAGTGGGAACATATTTCCATGGACTTCATAGATGGTTTGGCCAAATCCAAGAAAGGAAATGACAGTATTTGGGTGATCGTAGATCGCTTCACGAAGACTGCCTATTTTATACCTGTCAGATCCAATAGAACCACTCAAAGTCTAGCACAGTTTTATTTCAGAGAAATTGTTAAGCTACAAGGAGTACCGATCAGTATAGTTAGTGATAGAGATCCAATATTTACTAGCAAATTCTGGGAAACATTTCGAGTATAACTGGGGACAATGCTGAATCTAAGTACCGCCTATCATCCTTAGACAGATGGTCAGACTGAGAGGGTGAACCGTATTCTTGAAGATTTATTGCGGCCCTGTGTTATTGATTATGGCGGATCATGGAAAGACCATTTGCATTTGGCCAAGTTCTCATACAACAGCAGCTACCAAGCGAGCCCGACAATGTCACCATTCGAAGCATTGTATGGTAGACCGGGTCGATCTCCTGCTTGTTGGGTAGAACCTGGTATTGGAACCCGATAAGATTCGCGAAGCTACGTACAAAGTCAATTTCGTTAAGAAATGATTACTCGCTGCTCAAAGCCGACAGAAAAGCTATGCAGATAAGAGAAGAAGAGATATATCAGTTGTTGTTGGCGACCACGTGTATTTGAAGGTATCTCCGATGAGGGGAGTAATCTGATTTGGTAAGACAGGGAAATTGGTGCCCAAATTTATTGGTCTGTTTCCTATTCTTGAACGGATTGGAACTCTCGCATATAGGGTTCAATTACCAGATTGGTTGCCTAGGGTACATAATGTATTTCATGTATCTCAACTTCGAAAGCATGTTCATGATCCAGACTTGATCGTGGAAGAAGCAGCGCAATGGGATATAGAAATTACGCCAGAATTGGCTATAAGATGAGAGCCGATCAAAATTATTGGCAAAGAAACCAAAGAGCTGAGGAACAAGAAGGTTCACTTAGTTAAAGTGCAATGGAGTAGAGATCCGCGAGATTGTACTTGGGAAACTGAGGAAAGTATTAAGAAAGCCTATCCTAAGTGCAGGGTGGATATCTGTGAATGACTCTGGTGCGAGGTACATTTACCATATTTTACATTCCCGTGTTATTCTCTACATTGTTGTTGTTTTCTTTTCATGGATGTATAATTTTTAATTATATAGTCTGATGATTTTAAAAGAGTATATGAATTATTTAGTATATTTTTGAAAAGTTAAAAACAAATTGATTGTTGGTTGTGTTGTGTGATTGTGAATTTGATTTATCAAATAATTGTGATGATAATTAATTTAACCAATGAATGAATGGTAAATTTATTCGATTAAATCACACATTGAACTGGTTTAGAAATAGAAAGAAATATATACATGTACATTATATATGTTTGAACATGTAAATGGATTAGTTGTTGAGTAAAGAATTTATTTGCGTGCCTGACAAGTAGGTAAACCTTAATGAGTTGGTTGCACAATTTTATTTATTATATCAACTCCTGTGAATGCCATTGGATGCGGAGTGCTGGTTGTTCTGTGTGTAATAATAAATGTCGCCATAGGATAGTAACAATTAATTTTGAATTACATTACATGGCATACTTCATGAAGATAGGCATACTTCATCATATGCCACATAAGAATTTGGAGCTTGTGTGACGAGGTTGAAGATTTACCATACGAGGGAGAGGCTTGTATGGCTATGACTATATATTACAGGTTGAACTGATGACTGATATGGACCATATAAAATGTAACGGTAAATTTTCAGATTAATAAAAACCCCACACACATCTAGAGATGACAATAAACACGTCTCTCTGGTCATTTAGGCACAAAAACCATTTATAGGGTGACAAGAATTTATTCTCTGGGGTTATGATCTATATACACCCCCTGTGGACACCGGAATATATCACTATGAATATGTGCATGCTTATTAGGATTTATTGGGTACCTAATACGGCCCAATAAATTTCCAAACCCCTCCCCGTACAAAGGAGGTTATGGCGAAATATTTCGAAAATTTAGGGTGTTAGCCAAATTTTTGAAGAATTTGAAAATTCTTAAAAACGGAAAAGTTGAAGAATGGAAGCTAGAAAGAAAGTTGAGTTGCTTAATTAAACAACTTTCGACTTCATTCCTTTTCGGAGATAAAAAGTTTTAAGCGGGGGAGATTGTAACAACCCGGAAAATCTGAACCAGTTTAAAAATTTTAATTTGGCTATTTTAGTGGATTTTAGATATTTAAAATAAATTATTTTAAATAATAACGACAAAAAGTATGTTTGAATCGATGTTTGAAAATAAATATATTTGTTTTAAATTATAAACAAGGCCTGAAATGGCGCGGTAGTTTGAAATTTTGAATTCGAAGTTTGACTGACTATACCGGGTGCAAAATAAAACGGATTTTAGTGAAACCAAAAATTTTTAAATCTGTTTATGATTATCTTTCTAACGAATCTGAAAAATCAAAGTTTCTTAGCGGGAATCAAAAGTTATGGCCAAATGAATTTTCAGAAAGGTAGCTATAGAATTTGTATAGCCCATGAAAATAGCCATTTTGCAAACGACCTTAGAATTCGACGAAACCACTTTTGTTGGATCCGAGATGTCAAATTATTGCTAGGTTTCAAATTCCAGAATTTTTGAAGTTAATATGTGAGCATGGCGAAGGAAAATGTGTTTGGTCGATTTCAGTTAAATTGGATCGACTAGAAAATGGCCATTTTTCAAACGGTCTGAAAATTCGACGAAACTAGTTTTGTTGAGACCGTATCGTCAAAACATAGCTAGATTTATTTTTCTAGAATTTTTGGGATCAGTATGTGGCCCCGGCGAATTGAAATGTATGTTCAAATCAAATATTGAATGTTTTATATTTTAATTTGAAGAAAAACTGAGTAAAACAGTCGAATGGGCCTACGAAACATATCCCATTGTGTTCGGAATTGGGTTATTTAGCTGGTGACGACAGTCGTTGGGTTTGGATTGGAGTTAGTATGCGAAGAGGGGTATTTTTGAGATTTTAAAAATATATAAATAAAAAAAAATTATCTCGGCCAATCCCATTCCTTCTCTCTCCCCGCCTTCTTCTCCCAAACTCCCAGACCCGACGGCGGAAAGCTCTCATAACTTCTCTTCACGATCTTGCTCCAATCACTCAATGAAATACCATGGTTCTTTGGAAGTTTTCATAGATCTAAACCTCCTCTTTAAATCCATATGATCTTTGCGATTTACCGTTGAGTATCCTTTGAGAATCAACCTCCTGAAGTCTTGTCGCTCGCACCGGATTTGCTCCCTCTGATTAACTTCGAGCTCGACGCATTGGGTAGCCTCGGGAAGCCCTCTGGAAGCTCTTCCATGTGGCGATGTTCGATCGTGGTGAAGCAGAGAGGTTTGAGTGAAAATCGAAACCCTTGTTTTGAACAGTGAAGGGAGCGACGGCCTGTTATACGCATGTGATTATTTAAATAAATTTCAACATATAAAAGCATTACGAAATATGATTTACTAATTAAAAAATCGTATCTTTTTCGTTTGTTGTCGAAATTCAGTGCAACAAGAGATAGTGGACTCGTGTGGACGTCTTCTACATTCTAGAAGAGACCGGATATTTTTCTGAGCTTCCTGCTATTTTTGGTGGAGTGGAACCCAATGTGAGATTTCTGATTTATAAACGATATAGAAACAACGATGTATAAATTATATAGTCAATGTATGAGTTATATAAGCATTGTACACCTCATGTATAAGCGTTGTATAAGTTATATGTTCGATGTATAAGTTATATATGCATTGTAAAAATGATATATGCGTTGAAATGAATTGAAATGATATTGAAATGAAATCGAAATATAGTTATATACGTGTGTGTGTGTGTGTATATATATATATATAATCCCCTCGTCCATAGACCACGAACGACATATATTGGTTGTGATATTGTTTGGATTATTGCTGTAACGACCCGAAATCCCCCTTACGGGAAATCACGGATTGAGTGGAGGACAAGACAAATCCGAACGCAAATAGAAGAACATTTCATTGTTTGTTATAACAATTACATCAGAATACAAGAATATACAGAGTATGAATAAATATTATATGACACAAAATATCAGAGATTTAGATTACATTACATAGCAACGGAAAAATAATACAAAGCACAACTGAAAGTAATACGCGGATACAGAGCTTTTCGAGTATTGTTCCAGATACAAACCAGGTTCCGGTGAATATAAATTTGCAAAACCAAAACTACTAGTTGCCTGTGCGGAAAATAAGAGCACCCAGAGTTTAGGTTAAAACAATAAACTCCAGGTCAGTCATGTGACTGGTGTGAGAACTAAAACAGTTATTAATCTTTATTTTAAAGTTAGGTAAATCAAGGGACCACGCCGTATAACACGGAACAGGCTTCCTCCCAAGACTACCAGTGCATAAAACAATAGCGTAATGCTAAATAAAGAAAAATGAAGCTATTATATGACCCAGGTCCCATTACACAATTCAACGCAAGCCGGAGGATAGGGTGTTTTACCTTATAATAGCCAAGAATGCTTGGTACGTGAAATTTCGTGTTTTATTGTTACTATAAGTGTATAGTGTCAAAACAATTTCAATCATAAGTATCAATCATAGACGGCATAAGTGCCCCATACCACTATGTTTCCATATATAGGTATATAATTAAAACCGCAAAGTCACGTATCGGAAGTTGGATTTCCATCTGTGAACCGAGGCAAAAGACAGTCCTCACCGAATTCAAGACGCTCTAGCCCGTGTCTCAGGATCAGAGCTCGAGGGACCCTTGGAGCGATAGGGACGGTCCACCGATGTGGATTAAAATGCCTATATACTGCGTTTCCCCGCCCTTTGGGGCTACAATGAGCCAAATGACTCCATCGGCTCCACACAGTCACCGATATATCCGAGGCGCCTCGCAACAGCAACAACCACACAGGTGAAAATAATATAAATGTCAGGGCTGGTAGGTCACTGAAACCACCCTAGCTAGAAGGAAACGCATGCCCTCCCTGAGGTCCTCACCCGTTTTTGGTTCACAACCGGGGTGTGTGGCTCGCGAATTCATGTTACACAAAGCTATGCCACACAGGAGGTGCTTTGATCATCAACCACAAGACTTTGCTTTTCAACAGAAGCCTTGATCAATTGCCACTTAGGCATGCCACACAGGCAATTCACTCCATGCGATTGATATCCACCAATATATAACCACTGAGCTCGTACGTCTCAGAGAATGGCGTTAAGCAAGAGAATAAATTCTCCGCCGCCAAACAGATATATATTTAATAGAAATCAATCACACAGAATAAAATCCAATGTCAGACACATAGTCCATTTACAAGTTCGTTCTGGGTCTGAATGAAACCATAGGGACCTTATACCTCGCATATCCATCGATCTCCAAGTACGTCTAGACGATCACTAACTGATTCCCTCCTCTTGGGTGTACAGCCCAATCAAGATCATCAGTAATCACCCAAACGATGTGAAGACCTCCGGTCTTCCACCACCATCTTCATCCTCGACACCACGTCGAATCAGTTATTCAGAATGGGATAAACCCGGTATTTCTGAATAAGTCGCGTATATAATAAACAAGTGTTACACAAACACAACATACGCCTCATTCCAATTCAGAATATTCTTTTATTCAAATATTCTTATTCTTTGGGAAAGGTTCCCATTAATTTTATCAAAGATAAATTCTTTAAATTTATTCTTTTATCTTCCTTTGAATATCGATTCTAACCAAATTATGGTTTATCCAAACTAGTTGGGATTAGCGAACCACACGAAGTAATCATTTATTTTATTTCCCAATCCCAACCTATTCATCCCATGAAGTAAAACTGGTAATACTTCATATATAACACCACGGTGTTATTGGTAAATTCAATTACCATTTCACGTTCAAATCTAATTAAAGACTTAACTATCGCCTAGAGCAAAACTGGTGATACTCCATTCTCGATCATTTCAATCTAATCAAAGATTCATTAAAACTCCACTTGGTTTTAATCTTTCCAAAAATCAATATCAATGATTGTTTAACTTAGGAAATCATATCCTGTCTTTAACTGGGTAAAAGAACCAATGTCATTTAAAACATGGTTCACTATAGACCCAAAATCACATTCCATTCCAATTCAATTGTTGAAACTTCTGATTACTTTTAAAACCCTTTAGAATCCAAATTATTTATTTAAAAATAAATAAATTATTATTCTAGTTCAAAACTAGTTAATTTCGATAAAAATCTATTTTTATCTTTTCAAATTTGGAATTTTTCATCTTAATTCTTCACAAATCATTTCTTATGATTTTACACAAATTATTACTATTTTTAATAATTTTATCAAGGCCCGTACAGTCGAATTCCATCAACGGCCATCGAACTGCACTTACAACGACCTTTTCCAAATTTGATTTGGACATAATTCCAAATCTAGCCGTTAGATTTCTAATTTCTAATATTCGTTAGAAAGATCTTTTCGATACAAACCCAACGGTTCCGGTTTTAGGAGAATCCGACGGTCGGATCTCTCGTAATATCCATTCGAAGTCAATGGTCGAAATTCACGAATTGCTGCTGCGCGGCGCGTTCTATCCAGGCTATTATATATATATATAATAGTATATTATATATATTTCGTGGATTTCCTTTCAAAACGTATTTTATAAATCATTTTAAATTCGTTTTCGAAACGATTTCAACTTCATATTCAATTTCGAATCAAAATTGAATATTCCACATCATCGATATACAAATGATAATATTTTCAAAACGTTATATTTTGAAATCACTTTCTTTTCTATATTCATTATAAAAATGAATAAAATCGATATAAATATCGTTCACGTCGAAATGGCGTCAATCCAGTCAACACGGCTTTTATTCAACATATGAATGTTTATTCTATTCAACACATGAATATTTATTCTATCCAACACATGAATATATTTTTTATTCAACACATGAATATATTTTCTAATATTCCTTATTTTCTAAATTGGAATGAGGCCCAATCAATTACCATATAATGTTAATTATATGGATTCTATACAACACACGTATATAATAGCAACGATAAATAATCAACCATCATCCAGAGTGCACCACACAACTGCATAAGCATTAAATATAAATAATTAACGGTTACACAGTCTGTCAACCCATCGATTGACATACAACTAAATAATCAGGATTAGTGTACGTCAAATTTCATCCCAGTACCTGTGTGGGGTTTCAAATCAACAAATAAAGATTTTATTTGTGCAGTTGGGCGATGTGTAAAATTTATCGTCCCAATCAATATTAGTCAAATCGGTGTACATAAACAAATCGTTTGATTTGTAAATGAATATTTATTTTATTTCAACACATGAATATATAAATTTGATTTCAACACATGAATATATATTTTATTTCAACACATGAATATATATTTTATTTCAATTCCAATCACACAATTAATTTTCACAACACATCAATCAAACAAACAAGCTGTCCATGGTCTGTGGACGATGGGTGTCAGGTGTTGCTAAGCACCGTCTGCATCCTAGTATATATTTCAACTAGAAATTAAAATAAAATTAAGGAGTTCTCACTGAGAAGCTAAACCAAACGCCGCGACTCTTCATGTGTAAAAAATCTTCATCGTGCTCATCCATTGTCAATTTCATTGTCTGTAATCACATATAAAAATCACATTTTTATAATTATGCTATATGGATAAAAATCACAATTTTATACTGCTACTATATAGGTAAAAATTCAATTTTTACACCGCTACTATATAGATAAAAAAATTATTTTAACACCCCTACTATATAGATAAAAGTTCTATTTTTACACCGCTACTATATAGATAAAATTTCTATTTTTACACCGCTACTATATAGATAAAAATTCTATTTTTACACCACTACTATATAGATAAAAATTCAATTTTTACACTTCTACTATATAGATAAAAATTCTATTTTTATCACGGCTTTCATATAATAAAGATCATATTTTTATCACACTAACTTCATAATAAAAATTATATTTTTATATTTGTTACTTCATTATAAAAATCCTATTTCTTCAAATAAACCAAATCAAAACTTTAATATTTCACTTCATATAAAGAAATATCACATTTATAATCACTTTCATATAAGGATTCAACCTTTTATAAGTTAAAAATCTAATCTTTTCGTTATTAAAAAAATAATATTTCCTGGTTTAAAAATATAATTTTTTTATACACAAAAATCTAAACTTTTTTTTATAAATAAAAATCCTACCTTTAAAAGTAAAAATCGTTCCTTTATAAAAATAAAAATCATTACTATATATTATAAAGAAGATCGGATTTTTCAAACACCCTCATATATTCAAAACTGAGAAAAACAAAGAAAAATAACATAAAAAAGCACACTTTTTACTTAGATAACAATCCTGTCTTTAACTAAATTGAAGTCAAGCTTTCAATTAAATAAAAATCAAGTTTTTATATGATGCTTTAACAAATAAAATAAAGTAAAAAGGACAAAAGGGCTCACTGCTGAAATGGCGGAGTGGGTGCGGCCGGATACCTGCGCAGGGATCGTCGGAGGGGGAAATAGGGGTGCGCGGGTGGTTGGGCAGTCACTGAGGGGGGGAAGGCGGTCGGAATTTATATGGTTTTAAGGGGGACTGGGTGTGGTGGGTGTTTGAACGAGGGAGGAGGATGTGGAGGCGGGTGAGGATGGTTGGTGGGGTTTCGCCGGAGGTAGGACGTGGCGGTAGCGGGTCGCGATGGCATCGATGGTGGAGGACCGCCTTCGAGTTCCGTCTCTTTTATTTTTTTATTTTATCGATCTGATTTGGCAAATGGACGGGAGAGAGAATGTGTGGGGGTGGGAGTCATATAATTAATTATTATTTTATTCCTTCGATTTTTAAAAAAATTGATTTTTTATTCGGAATCTGAATCGAACCCAACGAATGTCGCCCCTAGCGTATTACCACCATCCCGAACACAATGGGATATGTCCCATAAGCCAGTTTGGCCATTTCGATCAGTTTTCGTCAAAATCAAAATATAACTCTATATATTGAATTTGAACGCACATTTCAATTTACCGGGGCCACATATTAACTCTGAAAATTTCCAAAAAATATTTTCTAGCTTCGTATTAACGATACGGTCCCAAAAAGACTAATTTCATCGAATTCTTAGACCGATTGAAAAATGGCCATTTTCCAGTCGATTGAAATCAACTAAAACTGGTCAAACGCGTTTTCCTTTGCCACGCTCACATATTGATTTGAAAAATTATGAATTTTGAAACCTAGCAATAACTTGACATCACTGTTCCAAAAAAAGTGGTTTCGTCGAAAACCGAGGTCGTTTGCAAAATTCTAATTTTTAAGGTCCAGAATTCCATAGCGACTATTCTGAGATTTCAACTGGGCATAACTTTATATCCCTACTATGAAATTTCAATTTTTTGGATTCATTGGAAAGATATTCTCAAATAGATTCTACTATTTTTGGTTTCTCTAAAATCTGGTTTATTTTGAATCCTATACACTCATTTGAAATTAGAAATCGAATTTTCGAACTATCGCGCCATTTTCAATTCCTTTTATATTTAAAATAAATTATTTATATTCTAACACGATTCAAATAAATATATACATTCTATTTATATTCAAAATAAATTTCTTGTCGCTATTATTTAAAATATACTATTTTAAATATTCAAAATTCACTAAAATTGCCAAAAAAAAAATTATAAATTGGCTCAGAATTTTCGGGTTGTTACAATTGCTTGATGTGAAATTTGGTGAATATCATGAATGGTTGATTTGAAATGATTGATTGTGGTTGAAATCCCAATAGGATTAGTATATGGGAAAATTCGTCTGTGTACGAACTAGATATTGAAAATCCCCATTGTCAAAAACCGCGAGGTTTTAAGGTAGAGCGAGGAGCCGTACTAGGACAGTGCCGGTTTTAACTACCCAACCGTTATGCTGCCGAATCATGTGTTAGAACTATTTTCATGTGTTGAAACCATATTCATGTGTTGAAACTATATTCATGTGTTGAATATAAATTCATGTGTTGAATGGAAATTCATGTGTTGAATAAATTCTTTGAAAGATAAAATGTCACGACCCGAAAAACCCCTTACGGGAAATCACGGATTGAGTTGCGAACAACCCACATCGGAACGCAAATAGAAGAAGAATTCATTGCTTATAACAACAATTCATCAGAATACAAGAATATACAGAGTATGAAAAAATATTACACAGAAAATATCAGAGATTTAAATTACATTTAAATACATCGCAGTGGAAAATAATACAAAACACAACTAGAAGTAATACACGGGTACAGAGCTTTCCGGGTATCGTTCCAGCTGTAAATCAGGATCCTGCGAATATAAATCTGCAAAACCAAAACTCCAGGTCAGTCATGGGACTCGTGTGAGAACTAAAAAAGTTATTAATCTTTATTTTAAAGTTAGTTAAATCAAGGGACCACGCCATATAACACGGAACGGGTTTCCTCCCAAGAATACCAGTGCATAAAACAACAGCCCAATGCTAAATAAAGAACAATAAAGCTAATATAATACCCAAGTCCCATCACACAATGCAACACAAGCTAGAGGATACCTTATAATAGCCAAAGAATGCTTGATATGCTAAATCACCTTTTATTATTACTATAAGTGCATATAGTCAAAAAAAATTCAATCATAAGTATCAATCATAGATGGCACCGGTACCATATGTCTTGTCGCCATACTAGGCTCTACAATCAAAACCGCAAAGTCACGTATTTGGAAATTGGATTTACATCTGTGAACCGAGGCCAAAGATCGTCCTCTACCGAATTCGAGACAATCTAGCCCATGTCTCAGGCAAGCACGCAGACAAGCCTTGAATCGTCAGGGTCGGTCCACCGATGTGGATTATTATGCCTGAGCACTACGTTTCCCCGCCCTTTGGGGGCGTAAATGAGCCAAATGACTCTATCGGCTCCACACAGTCACCGACATATCCGAGGCGCCTCGCAAAAGCAACAACCACACAGGTGAAAATAATATAAATATCAGGGCTGGTAGGTCACTGACACCACTCTAGCTAGAAGGAAACGCATGCCCTCCCTGAGGTCCTCTCTCGTTTCTGGTTCACAACCGGGGTATGAGGCTCGCGAATCAATGCTACACAAAGCTATGCCACACAGGCGGTGCTTTGATCATCAACCATAAGACTTTTCTTTTCAACAGAAACCTTGATCAATTTCCTCATAGGCATGCCACACAGACAATTCACTCCATGTGATTGATATCCATCAATATATAACCCCTGAGCTCGTACGTCTCAGAGAAGGGCGTTAAGCAAGAGAATAAATTCTCCACCACCAAACAGATACATATTTAATAGAAATCAATCCCATAGAATAAAATCCAATTTCAGACACACAGTCCATTTACAAGTTCGTTCTAGGTCTGAACGAAACCGGAGGCACCTTGTACCTCGCATATCCATCGATCTCCAAGTACGTTTGGACGATCACCAACTTATTCCCTCCTCTTGGGTGTACAGCCCAATCAAGATCATCAGTAATCAACCAAACGATGTGAAGACCTCCGGTCTTCAACCACCGTTTCATCCTCGACACCACATCGAATCAGATATTTAGAATGGAATAAACCCGGTCTTTCTGAATAACTCGCGTATATAATAGACAAGTGTTACACAAACACAACATACGCCTCATTCCAATTCAGAATATTATTTTATTCAAATATTCTTATTTTTTGGGAAAGGTTCCCTTTAATTTTATGAAAGACAAATTCTTTAAATTTATTCTTTAATCTTCTTTTGAATATCAATTTAGACTAGTCAGGATCAGCGAACCACACCGAAGTAATCATTTATTTTATTTCCCAATCCTAACATATTCATCCCATGAAGTAAAACTAGTCATACTTCATATTTAACACCACGGTGTTACTGTTAAATTCAATTACCATTTGACGTTCAAATCTAATTAAAGATTTAACTATTGCCTGGAGCAAAACTGGTGATACACCGTTTTCGATCACTTCAATCTAATTAAAGATTCTTCAAAACTCCAGTCGGTTTTAATCTTCCCAAAAAACACAATATCCTTTCTTTAACTGGGTTAAAGAACCAATGTCATCTAAAACATGGTTCACGATAAACCCAAAATCACATTCTGTTCCAATTCAATTATTGAAACTTCTGGTTACTTTTAAAACCCTTTTCAAATCCAATTTATTTATTTAAAATTAAATAAATTATTATTCTAGTTCAAAACTTGTTAATCTCGATAAAAATATATTTTTACCTTTTCAAATACGGAGTTTTTCATCCCAATTATTTCCAAATCATTTCTTATGATTTTACACAAATTATTACAATTTTTAATAATTTTATCAAGGCCCGTACACTCGATTTCCATCAACGGCCATCGAACTGCAATTACAACGACCTTTTCCTAATTTGATTTGGACATAATACCAAATCCAACCGTTAGATTTCAAATCTGCAATAGTCATTAGAAGCTCTTTTCGATACGAACCCAAAGGTTCCGGTTTTAGGAGAATCCGACGGTCGGATCTCCCGTAATATACATTCGAAGACAACGGTCGAAATTCACGAATTGCCGCAGCGCGGCGCGCTCTATTCAGGCCATTATATATATAATATATACATATATATATACATATATATATATATCGTTGATTTCCTTTCAAAACGTATTTTATAAATCATTTTAAATTCGTTTTCAAAATGATTTCAACTTCATATTCAATTTCAAATCAAAATTGAATATTCCACATCATCGATATACAAATGATAATATTTTCAAAACGTTATATTTTGAAATCACTTTCTTTTCTATAATCATTATAAAAATGAATAAAATCGATATAAATATCGTTCACGTCAAAATGGCGTCAATCTAGTCAACACGGCTTTTTTTCAACACATGAATGTTTATTCTATTCAACACATGAATATTTATTCTATTCAACACATGAATTTTTATTTCGATTCAACACATGAATTTATTTCTATTCAACACATGAATTTATTTTCTATTCAACACATGAATATATTTTCTATTCAACACATGAATTTATTTTCTATTTAACAAATTAATATATTTTCTATTCAACACATGAATTTATTTTCTATTCAACACATGAATTTATTTCTATTCAACACATGAATATATTTCTATTCAACACATGAATTTATTTTCTATTCAACATATGAATTTATTTCTGTTCAACACATGAATATATTTCTATTCAACCCATGAATTTATTTTTATAATATTCCTCATTTTCCAAATTGGAATGAGGCCCAATCAATTACCATATGATGTTAATTATATGGACTCTTTACAACACACGTAAATATCATCAACGGCAAATAATCAACCATCATCCAGAGTGCACCACACAACTGCATAAGCATTAAATATAAATAATTAACGCTTACACAGCCTGTCAACCCGTCGATTGACATACAACTAAACAATCGGGATTAGTGTACATCAAATGTCATCCCAATACCCGTGTGGGTTTGCAAATCAACAAACACAGATTTTATTTGTGCAGTTGGGCGATGTCTAAAATTTATCATCCCAATCAATATTAGTCAAATCGGTGTACATAAACAAATCGTTCGATTTGTAAATAAATTTTTATTTTATTTCAACACATGAATATATATATATATATATATATATATATATATATATATATTTGATTTCAACACATGAATATATATTTTATTTCAATATATGAATATATATTTTATTTCAATACATGAATATATATTTTATTTCAACACATGAATTTATATTTTATTTCAATACATGAATATATATTTTATTTCAACACATGAATATATATTTTACTTCAACACATGAATACATATTTTATTTCAACACATGAATATATATTTTATTTCAACACAATCAACTGTCAAATTTCACCACACAATCAATCAAACAAACAAGACGTCCATGGTCTGTGGTGACAGGTGTTGTAATAACTCGGAAATATAAGCCAATTAAAAATATTATTTTGGCCATTTTAGTGAATTTTGAATATTTAGAATGAATTATTTTAAAAAATAATGATGAGAAATTTATTATGAATAGAATTAAAACGTATATATTTATATAGATCGATGTTAGAATATAAATAATTATTTTTAATTATAAAAGGAATTGAAAGTGGCGTGGTAGTTCGAAAATTCGATTTCAAAGTTCAATTGAATGTACAGGATTCAAAATAAACCGAATTTTGGAAAAACCAAAAATATTAGAATCTAATTGAGAATATCTTTTCAACAAATCCGAAAAATTGAAATTTCATACTTGGAATAAAAAGATACATCTAGTTGAAAATTCAAAATAGTCGCTATGGAATTCTGGCCCTTAAAAATGGAAATTGTGCAAATGACCTCGGCTTTCGACGAAACCACTTTTGTTGGATCCGAGATCTAGAATTATTGCTAGATGCCAAAATTCATAATTTTTGAAATCAATATGTGAGCATGGTAGAAGAAAACGTGTTTTAACAATTTCAGTCAATTTCGATCAACTAAAAAATGGCCATTTTTCAAACGGTCTCAAAATTCGATGAAATTAGTTTTGTTAGGACCGTATCATCAATACCAAGCTAGGAATAATTTTTTATAGTTAATATGTGCCCCCGGTAAATTGAAATGTGCGTTCAAATTCAATATATAGATTTATATTTTGATTTTGACAAAAACTGATCGAAACAGTCGAATCAGCCTATGATACATATCCCATTGGGTTCGGAATGGGGGTAATTAGCTAGGGACGACAGTCGTTGGACCTGATTTCAAGTTCAAACGAAAAGTCAACTTTTACTGGAAATAAATAATAATTAAATTAAATTTTATATATTAGCCGCCGCACCCCCCCCCCCCGGGCGCGCGACTCCCCATCTTCTTCCCCTCCCCTATGACGCCGCCCTCTCGTTGTCACCCTCCTCCATTCAAGAGGCACCACAGCCTAGAAACGAGCCCCCTCCAAACCCTAAACCCCCTGCGATGGCGCCGCCTACTCCCTGACCCAAACACGCTGACGAACCCCCCCCCGTTGAAGTGAAAAGAAACGGTAAGATTTTATATATTTTAATTTAATTTATTTATTTATTATGTGATTAGCTTAATAAAAAATAGTGTTTTTAGTTATAAAAATAATATTTTTATATATATAAAGAAAGGTAGAATTTTAGTTAGATGAAGATGTAGATTTATAGCGAGGTTGAATATATAAAAATATGATCTTTAATTAGGAAAAGATACGATTTTTAATATGATAAAAATATAATTTTTTTATAGAAAAAGGTTTGATTTTTATCGTATGGAAAATATATTTTTAGTTAGAAGGAAAATTTGATTTTTATGTAATAAAGAATATAAAAATGTGATTTTTATTTTTTTTATATGCAGCGAATTAAAAATAAGATTTCTAGTTAGATAAAAATTTAATTTTTATCATGTGAATGTTATTGATGAAAATCAATCGTGTAGGATATCGAGTTCGCTTGAGTGGTCGGTGTGACATTTGTCTTCTTCATTTTGAAAGAATGGGGTAGTGGAACCCCAAGGTGAGAACCCCTCACTTTTATTTGAATTTCTATTTGAAATATATACTAGGATGCAGACGGTGCTTAGCAGCACCTGACACCCGTCGTCCACAGACCATGGATGACTTGTTTGTTTGATTGCTATGTTGTGAAATTTGATTGTGTGATGTGGAATGAAATAAAATATTTTATTATGGAAAATATTTTATAGTTAAAAATATTATTTTTAACGTGTATATAAAATAAATAGTAATAAACAAATCGGACGATTTGTTTATACTGATTTGACTGATATTGATTGGGACGATAAATTTTACACATCGCCCAACTTGCACAAATAAAATCTGTGTTTGTTGATTTGAAACCCCACACGGGTATTGGGATGATATTTGACGTATACTAATCCCGATTGTTTAGTTATATGTCAATCGATGGGTTGAAAGGCTGTGTAAGCGTTAATTACTTATATTTAATGCTTATGCAGTTGTGTGGTGCAATCTGGATGATGGTTGATGATTTATCGTTGCTGTTATATACATGTGTTGTAGGGAATCCATATAATTAACGTTATATGGTAATTGATTGGGCCTCATTCCAATTTGGAAAATAGAAATATAAATTCATGTGTTGAATAAAATATATATTCATGTGTTGAATAAAATATATATTCATGTGTTGAATAGAAATACAAATTCATGTGTTGAATAGAATAAATATTCATGTGTTGAATAGAAATATAAATTCATGTGTTGAATAGAAATAAATATTCATGTGTTGAATAGAAATATAAATTCGTGTGTTGAATAGAAAGAAAATTCGTGTGTTGAATAAAATAAATATTCATGTTTTGAATAAAAATATATATTCATGTGTTGAAGAAAATATTCATTTGTTGAATAGAATAACAAATTTATTGAAATATATAAAGCCATGTGAAACACCCCACCTCCGTTAGGGTCACTCTCAAAGGGAATGCCCTAATTTTGGTGGAGGTTTATAAGTATAAGTCACAGATACACAAGACAGATATAAATACACATATTTTTGAACAGCGGAAAATAACAGCAATTTTTATTTCAACAAAATACGTGTTACACAAACCATGTCATAATTTGTCTTACAATACTTCCAAAAACATAACATCTTCATAACTGTCTTGATTGCATTATTTCAAGAAGTAGAAAAACATAAGTAAACTGCATGAGTCCCATAATTGCTGTCCAAAGCCATAGTCCAAAACGAAAAAGATCCAAGCAATACATTCTTTCTCTTCAAGCTGGATGTGAAAACTGGTCAAGCTGCGGTATTCCCTCCCTGTGGACCTAGGGGGGGGGGAACGAAAGAAAAGAAGACGAAAGAAAAGTAGAGTCAGACATAATGCCTGAGTAAGTCTAGGACAGTTCATCCTATGAATAAAGAACTCGGTATGATAAGTATAAACTGGAAATGGGAAAGCACCATAAACTAAGTTAAGTTGTCTAGAGTCGAATATACTTATCGTACCCCATATTAATCTCTGCATCCATATAAACTAGTTCCCAATGGGCACCCCATAATCAGGGTGAAGTGATTCGTTTCTAATGATCGGCTCCTACTCGCATAGTTACATGTGTCTTACGCCCCCCGATGTTGTAGTTACCTATGCTGGTCCCACCATGGGGTGTATCAAGTCCCATGGTGGCGGCCCGACACAATTCTAGAATGCACAGGTATACTACTGGTGCCCAGTGCCTTATTTTTCTATGCCGGAGTGTGTGCACGCCCGCACCCCGTTAGAACCTACACTGCTGCACCACCGCCGTCGATTTGACATCTTACAGTCAGCCCAGTAATCGTGCCCCACCCTGCCTAGTTCAGGGTATCCTGATACACCTTGTAGGGTTACTGCTGAAAATGGTCCCCCGCTACTAGGTTTTCTATTTCTAGCCAACATGCTAAGATGGTTAAGTGTTTTGTAAACCTAACCCCCAATTAGTCTGTATAGTTTAGCATGTTCCATTTTGATTAAGTATTAATTCAATTTACTTAATCCTATCAATCCTGACTCAGCCTTAATTGTCTCATTAAAGCCTCGACCTCTCACATTAGACAGGTATTGTTGTGGCTGCCTGTTGCCGCTTGGGTTCGGGCAATCTTACGCCACAACTCAGTCTAACCTCGGGTCCTTATTGGGCTCCGTGTTTAACCACCCACATTGGATAGGTATTGTTGTGACTACTGGACAGCCGGGCGGTTCCGGGTAGGTTTACATCACAACTCAATCCAACCTCGAGTTAAACACATCGTATTTTCTAAATTTACATATTTTGTCTCTTTTCTTTTTATATGCAAATATTTGCGGCCCATTATTCAAATTCATCTTTATTGGGTAAAATTAATTTATACCACTTAGTTGTTTTTCAAGGTTGTTGGCATGCGTCAAACATGCCAACACATATGTTCTATATTTTAACACAATCGTCATTACCCTCGTTTTATACGTTCGCTACAATATAACATATGTTGGGTTTAACATTTAAACCCAACTTAGCCACATGAAAAAGGGGAGGCTTATAACATGGAGTTTATATATTCTAAGTAACATAAAAAGGGGAGTGTGAACGCATGAACTTGCAACATAGCGAACTAATTAACATAAGTTTGGCACTTGTGAACTTGCATTGTAATAGCATATAATCAGGGCAGAAACACTCCTAAACATGAAATCATGGTTTTGATCTATTCATATAATCATGGCATAAACATACCTAAACATCAAATCATGGTTTTTGTTCTATTCATATAATCATGATATAAACATACCTAAACATGAAATCATGGTTTTTAATCTATCCATGCAAACTTGCCATTGGAATGTAAATCTAACTTAGCTATGTGTCACATATATTATCATATGATTTTGATAACAACATAGGCCTAAAACATGTTTTTCAATTAGGCATAACACCAAGCATAGTTTAGTCATGTTCATAGAGTCAACACAAATTCACAAAGATGCTTACTTTTGTCTCTAATACAAAAGTATGGTTTTACACTTGAATCATGATGCCAATTCCAACATAAATTCACATGAGTCATAATACCCAAATGGATCCAACTACACTAAAAGTGATTATAATATATATTATGTTGGCATAATAGTGAATCATATACTTGAATGAACCTCAATTAAACTACCACAAACATGTAGTTGTTAACTTCCAACATGAATCACATACTTGCAAATATCCAATCGTGATACCACAACATCCCAAATCGTTTAGAATCAAAGCAGCATAGAAATATGGATTATTATCACCACAAATCAAATACAATTCTATTTCTCATTTTACACAAATCAAACACAATTATTTATTCACATCGGAACTCTACTTACAACGTATGACGAATCTTCAATTCAGGAATCTGAATTCTGAATTTGGAGATGCTATCCTTTGTTGTAGGCGTTGTTTTGATTTAATTGACGTTGCTTTAAGCTTTCGAATTGTCTCCTAATTGTCTCTCAATTTTGACGGCTATTCCTAATCTTTCCTCAACAGCATGACGGTCGCATATTCATTTTTGTTTGTGTGAATTAGGTGGAGTCTTAGGTCCTTTTTATAGAGTTTGTGAGTTGATTAGGATCGTCGATGGAGCTTGGATGAATATTAGCCGTTCGTTTGAAGGAGGGACCAAGCAGGAGCTGACACCTAGCCCTAGTGACAAGGCAAGACTCATAAATTCAGCCAAGCACAGACCTGCCCAGCCAGGAGGGGCTGGGTTCGACCTGGCTCAGGGGCCAGGTCGACTACCCAGTCGACCCCCAGGTCGACTATGTAGTCGACATGGGTGCCCCGGTCGACTACCCAGTCGACCTGGGTAGCCCAGGTCGACTACCCAGTCGACCTGGGTGCCTTGGGCGGGAAAATTCCCGCCCTGGCCAATCCGGCCCGATTTTTGAAATTTGAATTTGTTTTCTGAGCTGTTTTTGTCTGTTTGAATTTTAAACTGAATTCTGAAACTTCCGGAGGCCATATCTTCTTCATACAGAGTCTGTTTTATGCAAACTCGGACTCTATCCAAAGCAGAATTCCGAGACGAACGCAATGGCATATCTCGTTTCCCTTAATTCTTTGATTTGAAATTAATTATACTTTAATTTGTGAATTTCACTGTTATAGAATACACGGGGTGTTACATTCTCCCCCACTTAAAAAGATTTCGTCCCCGAAATCTTCAAGTTCATGAAGAATGTACGTCCTAACATCCAAACATCCATCTACTCATCCATCAAACACAAGCATCCATTGTCCTTAAAAGACTTCTAATGCTTCATGATCATATGCGAAGTGTGTGTACATGTATTTATCTAATGCAAAATCAGTCGGTCTACTGATTCAGGTGACCTCCTTAATGCAAATTATGTAAGTGTCATGAATCCATTATGTATGCAAGTTTTCCTATTCATGATTCTACATGAGTGCACAATCATTCATATATAAATGCAACATCCATATGGCAACACATTAAACTCCAACCATATACGAATATAAATACATTTATGCATAAGCAATATGAAGTGACTGAGCCGATCTAAAACCTAGATTGTGTGTGTATATGCAACCACGAGCAACCACTAGCAATCACTTGCAACCACTTGCAACCATCATCCATAACATGTTTCATTTACATGTTTTCATCCAAAGAGTTTCTACCTAAAAGATAAGGTCGAGGAGATATACCTAAAAAGATAGATAAAAGCGCAACTTAAGGAAAAAGAAAGATGTACCCTCGAAAAGAAAAGGGTAGGCTGCGCGTATTCTAGCTCCAGTTTCCCAAGTTGCGTCTCCCTCGGCGTCGCTCCACTGAACTTTGACGAGCTTGACTTCGCGGTTGCGTAGCTTCTTCACTTCCATTCCTAATATGCGGGTTGGAACTTTCCTCACGGTTGCTTCGCGTTCCACTTCAGATTCTTCTAGGCTTTTAGGCTTTACCACTTCAGCAGATTCATGTAGACATTTTTGGAGGTACGAAACATGGAAAACGTTGTGAACTCCGGCCAGCTTTCGAGTAGCTCTAATCTATAGGCCATTTTCCCAATTTTCTTGATGATAGGAAACGGTCCTACGAACCTTGGTGCTAGCTTTCCTGTGGTTCCAAAACGAACAACGTTCCTTAGTGGAGATACCTTAAGAAAAACTCTGTCCCCAACCTCAAATTCAAGGTCAATCCTCCTCTTGTCGGCGTAGGATTTTTGTCTGTCTTGGGCTGTCTTCATTCTTCTCCGTATTAATTCTACTTTTTCTGAAGTCTCTCGGATCATATCTGGTCCAAGTATGAGCTTGTCAGTAGACTCCCACCAACAAGTGGGCGATCGACACGGTCTTCCATATAAAGCTTCGAAGGGCGCAATTCCGATGGTTGCTTGGTAGCTGTTGTTGTAGGCAGATTCCACCAAAGGAAGATGGTATTCCCACGTCCCTCCGAAGTCACAGTCTTAAAAGGTCTTCCAAAACTCTGTTCACTCTTTTTGTCTGGCCGTCGGTTTGGGGATGAGGCTGTGCTTAAGCATAACTGTGTGCCTACCGCTTCTTGCAGACTCCGCCAAAACTCACTTGTGAAGATAGGGTATCGGTCACTAACAATGCTAGATGGTATTCCATGGAGTCGAACAATTTCCTTGAGGTAAAGAGATGCTAGGGATGAGGCAGTTCTTTTACTCTTGATAGGTAAGAAGTGGGCGCTTTTAGTAAGCCTATCCACTATTACCCAAATGCTAGTGTTGCCCCTTCTAGACCTAGGCGGCCCATCAATGAAGTCCATTGAGATGCTATCCCACTTCCACTGCGGGACCTCTAGAGGATGGAGCAGATCGCCAGGCTTTTTCTGTTCCGCCTTAACCTGTTGGCACACCGTACACTTAGAAACGAAATCTGCCACGTCCTTCTTCATGCCGATCCAAAAGAAAGTTCTCTTTATGTCCTTGTACATTTTATCCCCGCCTGGGTGTATCTTCATCTTGGAGTGATGTGCTTCCTCGAGAACCTTCTTTACTAAATCCCTTGTTTGTGGGATGCATAGTCTTCCGTCTCGCCATAGCCAACCCTTGTCGTCGATGGAGTATCTGCTGAGGTGACTTGAAGTCTCATCCCTAATGAGTCTATCAATCATCTCCACAAGCTGAGGGTCTTCGCATTGTACTGTCCCTATTGCGTCCACTAAAGTCGGGCGTACTTCGAGAGATGCTAGCAAACCCGGTACAAAATCGGAGGAGGGCCTAAAGTCAAAGCTGGCTATAAACTCTTGGCTTTGTCTTTCAACAAACAGCGGGCTTAGGGTTAGTTTCTTTCGGCTCAACGCGTCTGCCACTACGTTACCTTTGCCCGGAGTGTAGGAGATCTCGAAATCGTACGAGGCAAGAAACTCCATCCATCTCTGTTGCCTCAAGTTAAGATCTTTCTGCGAGAAAAGATATTTCAACGATTTATGGTCAGTGTAAAGTTCGAACTTCTCACCTAGGAGATAGTGTCGCCAAGACTTGAGTGCAAAGACGATGGCAGCTAACTCAAGATCGTGGGTCGGGTAGTTCTTTTCATGCACTTTCAATTGCCTTCCACCATAAGCTACTACACTCCCTTCTTGCATCAAGACAGCGCCTAGCCCTGTCCTACATGCATCTGTATAAACTGTGAACATCCTGCTTCCATCTGGCAACATCAAAACTGGGGCTGTTGTAAGAGCCCTTTTTAGTTGTTGGAAAGCAAATTCGCAATCCAAGTCCCAATTGAACACTAGATTCTTCTTGGTCAGCTTTGTGAGCAGAGCTGATATCTTTGCAAAGTCTCTGATGAATTTCCGATAGAAGGCTGCTAGCCCGAGAAAGCTTCAGACTTCTGTTGCGTTCTTTGGTGTCTTCCAGTCCTGCACCGCTACTACCTTAGCCGGGTCTACAGCTAACCCTTCTTTGGATACTATGTGTCCAAGGAACCTCACTTCTTCTCTCCAAAAGTGGCATTTGGAGAATTTGGCTTTTAGCTGATGGACTCGTAGAGTTTCCATGATCGCCCTTAGGTGCTGAGCATGCTCTTCTTCATTCTTTGAGAAGATCAAGATATCGTCTACGAAGACCACTACGAACATATTGAGGAAATCTCTGAACACCCAAATCATTAGGTCCACGAAGTAAGAGGGTGCGTTTGTCAAGCCGAAAGGCATGACAAGCCATTCAAAGAAGCCGTCTGGGGTTCTGAATGCTGTCTTATCGATACTATCTTCAGCCACCCTTAGCTGATGAAATCCGGTTGCTAAATCGAGTTGGGAGAAAACAGACGCTCCTACAAGCTGATCAAACAGATCGTCAATTCTGGGGAGAGGGTGCCTATTCTTTTTCATTAGCTTGTTGAGCTCCCTATAGTCAACACATAGACGGAGTGAACCATCCGCCTTTGTAGCGAACACCACTGGAGCGCCCCATTCTGAAATGCTCCTTCTAACGAACCCCTTCTCTAGAAGCTCTTTAATCTGTTTACTGAGCTCTTTCCTTTCCCGTGGAGCCATGTGTCTGACGGGCAATGCAACTAGATTTGCATTATCTACAAGATATATGCGGAAGTCTATCTCCCTCTTTGGAGGCAAGCCCTTCACCTTTTCGAAGACATCCGGATATTCCCGGACCACTCTAACCGATTGCAAACTTTCAACAGAGGCATCTAGCGATTCAAGATAACTAAGCAAAACCGCATGCGAGGGATTACAAGTAATTTCCAGAGTGTTACCGAGTTGGGTCAGAAGCCTAACCACCCTTTTCTCACAATCCAGGATGGCACCATTACTGGATAGCCAATCCATGCCCAAAATCAAACCATATCCCGAAAAGCCCAAAACAAAGGCACTACATTTAAATTCTACGCTTAGAATAGAAATTTTCAATCCCACACAGAACATAGATAAATAAGCTGGGCTGCCAATTGGATTTGAAACAATTAAGGGGTCCTCTACCATTCTAGTTTCTAGGTGCAGAGATTCTACTAAAGCAGATGAGATAAAGGAGTGTGATGCGCTAGAATCAAATAAAGTGCGAACTGGGTGATCATAAAGATAAACTACACTTTCTACAGAAGTATTTGTACCTCGTTGTTGCAGAGGTGGCGCTTCTAGCACATGAACCTATGCCCCTGAGGTGGATCCATCCCTCTGCCCCTGCCCTCGTTTCTTTGGGCAATCCTTAGCCATGTGGCCTGTCTCACTACAAGAAAAGCACCCACCATTCATCATGGCCTTCTTTTTCCGGCAATCTTTCACCAAGTGCCCCACTTTGCCACAGAATTTACACTTCCTCTTCTCTTGGGACTTGTTGTCTTTCCCGTCCTTCTTAAAGTCTGTCTTCTTAGGCTGTAAACCCTCTTTCTTCCCTTGCGAGCTTTCTGCCTTTGTCTCCTTCTCCTTTGGGCAGTCCCTAGCCCAGTGGCCTGTCTCTCTACACTGAAAGCAAGTAGCACTCATCCTCCTCTTCTTCTTCCTGCAGTCTCCCTCCAGATGTCCAAGAATTCCGCAGAAATAACATTTCCTTTTTTCACGTTTCTTGTCATTACTGTTACGATCCTTTCTTGTTTGACTATTATTCGTCTTCCTGCTCTGGGACTCTTCCGCTTGCTGGTTCACGTAGAGGAGGAGGAGTGAAAGCGTCAGCAGCTGGGGAGTAAGGTCTCTAGGCATGCGGAAACAGAAAGGATAGATTCAAAACGAAGGATAAAAGATAGTACCTATGGCTTTGGGGGAATTTGCCTTTTTAAAATAAAATAATATTTTATCTTTAAAAATGCTTCTTTAAATTTTCTTTTGAAAATAAATTTTCAAAACTTTTTATCTTATCTGGTAAACCTATGCTCTGATACCAAGTGAAACACCCCACCTCCGTTAGGGTCACTATCAAAGTGAATGCCCAAATTTTGGTGGAGGTTTATAAGTATAAGTCACAGATACACAAGACAGATATAAATACACATATTTTTGAACAGCGGAAAATAACAGCAATTTTTATTTCAACAAAATACGTGTTACACAAACCATGTCATAATTTGTCTTACAATACTTCCAAAAACATAACATCTTCATAACTGTCTTGATTCCATTATTTCAAGAAGCATAAAAACATAAGTAAATGGCATAAGTCCCATAATTGCTGTCCAAAGCCATAGTCCAAAACGAAAAAGATCCAAGAAATACATTCTTTCTCTTCAAGCTGGATGTTAAAACTGGTCAAGCTACGGTATTCCCTCCCTGTGGACCTGGGGGGGGGGGGACGAAAGAAAAGTAGAGTCAGACATAAAGCCTGAGTAAGCTTAGGACTATTCAGTCTATGAATAAAGAACTGGGTATGATAAGTATAAACTGGAAATGGGAAAGCACCATAAACTAAGTTAAGTTGTCTAGAGTCGAATATACTTATCGTACCCCATATTAATCTCTGCATCCATATAAACTAGTTCCCAACGGGCACCCCATAATCAGGGTGAAGTGATTTGTTTCTAATGATCGGCTCCAACTCGCATAGTTACATGTGTCTTACTGCCCCCGATGTTGTAGTTACCTATGCTGGTCCCACCATGGGGTGTATCAAGTCCCATGGTGGTGGCCCGACACAATTCTAGAATGCATAGGTATACTACTGCTGCCCAGTGCCTTATTTTTCTGCGCCGGAGTGCGTGCACGCCCGCACCCCGTTAGAACCTACACTGCTGCACCACCGCCGTCGATTTGACCCCTTACAGTCAGCCCAGTAATCGTGCCCCACCCTGCCTAGTTCAGGGTATCCTGATACACCTTGTAGGGTTACTGCTGAAAAGGGTCCCTCGCTACTAGGTTTTCTATTTCTAGCCAACATGCTAAGTTGGTTAAGTGTTTTGTAAACCTAACCCCCAATCAGTCTGTATAGTTTAGCATGTTCCATTTTGATTAAGTATTAATTCAATTTACTTAATCCTGTCAATCCTGACTCAGCCTTAATTGTCTTATTAAAGCCTCGACGTCTCACATTAGACAGGTATTGTTGTGGCTGCCTGTTGCCGCTTGGGTCCGGGCAGTCTTACGCCACAACTCAGTCTAACCTCGGGTCCTTATTGGGCTCTGTGTTTAACCACCCACATTGGATAGGTATTGTTGTGACTACTGGACAGCCGGGCGGTTCCGGGCAGGTTTACATCACAACTCAATCCAACCTCGGGTTAAACACATCGTATTTTCTAAATTTACATATTTTGTCTATTTTTTTTTATATGCAAATATTTGCGGCCCATTATTCAAATTCATCTTTATTAGGTAAAATTAATTTATACCACTTAATTGTTTTTAAAGGTTGTTGGCATGCGTCAAACATGCCAACACATATGTTCTATATTTTAACCCAATCGTCATTACCCCCGTTTTATACGTTCGTTACAATATAACATATGTTGGGTTTAACATTTAAACCCAACTTAGCCACATGAAAAAGGGGAGGCTTATAACATGGTGTTTATATATTCTAAGTAACATAAAAAGGGGAGTGTGAATGAATGAACTTGCAACTTAGCGAACTAATTAACATAAGTTTGGCACTTATGAACTTGCATTGTAATAGCATATAATCATGGCATAAACATACCTAAACATGAAATCATGGGTTTTGATCTATTCATATAATCATGGCATAAACATACCTAAACATCAAATCATGGTTTTTGATCTATTCATATAATCATGACATAAACATACCTAAACATGAAATCATGGTTTTTAATCTATCCATGCAAACTTGCCATTGGAATGTAAATCTAACTTAGCTATGTGTCACATATATTATCATATGATTTTGATAACAACATAGGCCTAAAACATGTTTTTCAATTAGGCATAACACCAAGCATAGTTTAGTCATGTTCATAGAGTCAACACAAATTCACAAAGATGCTTACTTTTGTCTCTAATACAAAAGTATGGTTTTACACTTGAATCATGATGCCAATTCCAACATAAATTCACATGAGTCATAATACCCAAATGGATCCAACTACACTAAAAGTGATTATAATATATATTATGTTGGCAAAATAGTGAATCATATACTTGCATGAACCTTAATTAAACTACCACAAACATGTAGTTGTTAACTTCCAACATGAATCACATACTAGCAAATATCCAATCGTGATACCACAATATCCCAAATCGTTTAGAATCAAAGCAACATACAAATATGGATTATTATCACCACAAATCAAATACAATTCTATTTCTCATTTTACACAAATCAAACACAATTATTTATTCACATCGGAATAGCACTCTACTTACAATGTATGGCGAATCTTCAATTCAAGAATCTGAATTCTGAATTTGGAGATGCTATCCTTTGTTGTAGGCGTTGTTTTGATTTAATTGACGTTGCTTTAAGCTTTCGAATTGTCTCCTAATTGTCTCTCAATTTTGACGGCTATTCCTTATCTTTCCTTAGCAGCATGACGGTCTCATATTCATTTTTGTTTGTGTGAATTAGGTGGAGTCTTAGGTCCTTTTTATAGAGTTTGTGAGTTGATTAGGACCGTCGATGGAGCTTGGATGAATATTATCCGTTCGTTTGAAGGAGAGACCAATCAGGAGCTGACACCTAGCCCTAGTTACAAGGCATGACTCAGAAATTCGGCCAAGCACAGACCAGGCCAGCCAGGAGGGGCAGGGTTCGACCTGGCTCAAGGGCCAGGTCGACTACCTAGTCGACCCCCAGGTCGACTATGTAGTCGACCTAGGTGCCCCAGGTCGACTACCTAGTCGACCTAGGTGCCTTGGGCGAGAAAATTCCTGCCCTGGCCAATACGGCCCGATTTTTGAAATTTGAATTTGTTTTCTGAGCCGTTTTTGTCTGTTTGAATTTTAAACTGAATTCTGAAACTTCCGGAGGCCATATCTTCTTCATACGGAGTCCGTTTTACGCAAACTCGGACTCTATCCGAAGAAGAATTCCGAGACGAACGCAATGGCGTATCCCGTTTCCCTTAGATCTTTGATTTGAAATTAATTATACTTTAATTTGTGAATTTGACTGTTATAGAATACACGGGGTGTTACACCATGTTGGTTAGATATGCGCCATTTTTTCGCGAACGATATTTATATCGATTATATTCGTTTTTAAAATGAATATAGAATAGGAAGTGATTTTAAAACATAACGTTTTGAAAATATTATCATTTATAGATTAATGATATGGAATATTCAATTTTGATTAGAAATTGAATATGAAGTTAAAATCGTTTTGAAAGAGAATTTAAAACGATTTATAAAATGCGTTTTGAAAGGAAATCGACGAAGTATAATATATATATATATATATATATATATATATATATATATATATTATATGACGGCCTGAAAAGAACGCGTCGCGCCACGGTAGTTCGCGAATTTCGACCATTGACTTCGAATGGATATTACGGGAGATCCGATCGTCGGATTCTCCTAAAACCGGAATCGTTGGGTTCGTATCGAAAAGAGCTTTCTAATGAATATGAGTGATTTGAAATGTAACGTTTGGATTTGGAATTATGTCCAAATCAAATTTGGAAAAGGTCGTTGTAAGTGTAGTTCGATGGCCGTTGATGGAAATTGACTGTACGGGCCTTGATAAAATTATTAAATATAGTAATAATTTGTGTAAAATCATAAGAAATGATTTGGGAAGAACTGGGATGAAAAACTCCATATTTGAAAAGATAAAAATAGATTTTTGTCGAAATGAACTAGTTTTGAACTAGAATTGAAATCAGTTTATTTTTGAAATAAATAAATTGAATTTGAAAGGGGTTTTAAAAGTAACCAGAATTTCCAATAATTGAATTGGAATGGATTTGAATCGAAATTGTCTTTGGAATATTTCGATGTTGGATTTTGTGATTATATAGATATTGTTATGGAAATTTGAAAGATATATTTATATCGTTATTTCCAATACGATATTTGTGGGTCGTTGAATTTGATATTGAATATAAGCCGATATATTTTCTATTCAGAGCCTTGTATTTAATATCAAATGTGATTTGGGTTTGTTGTGAATGATGTCTTCATTAACACTGTTCTTAAGCCTAGTTGAGAAAAAGATTAAATATTTTTATTTAGATTTAATGAGGTATACCAATTAAATGGTATTTAATTGGAATTGAATAGAATGTGATCTTAGGTTTATCGTGAACCATGTTTTAAATGACATTCGTTCTTTAACCCAGTTAAAGATAGAATATTGATTTTTGGGAAGATTAAAACCAAGTGGGGTTTTAATGAATATTTAATTAGATTGAAATGATCGAGAATGGAGTGTCACCAGTTTTGCTCCAGGCGATAGTTAAATCTTTAATTAGATTTGAACGTGAAATGGTAATTGAATGTACTGATAACACTGTGGTGTTAGATATGAAGTATAACCAGTTTTACTTCATGGGATGAATAGGTTGGGATTGGGAAATAAAATAAATGATTACTTCGGTGCGGTTCGCTAATCCCGACTAGTTTGAATTGATATTCAAAAGAAGATTAAAGAATAAATTTAAAGAATTTATCTTTGATAAAATTAATGGGAACCTTTCCCAAAGTATAAGAATATTTGAATAAAAGAATATTCTGAATTGGAATGAGGCGTACGTTGTGTTTGTGTAACACTTGTTTATTATATACGCAAGTTATTCAGAAAGACCGGGTTTATCCCATTCTGAATAACTGATTCGATGTGGTGTCGAGGATGAAGACGGTGGTTGAAGACAGGAGGTCTTCACATCGTTTGGGTGATTACTGATGATCTTGATTGGGCTGTACACCTAAGAGGAGGGAATCAGTTGGTTATCGTACAGATGTACTTGGAGATCGATGGATATGCGAGGTACAAGGTGCCTCCGGTTTCGTTCAGACCCAGAACGAACTTGTAAATGGACTGTGTGTCTAACATTGGATTTTATTCCGTGTGATTGATTTCTTTTAAATATATATCTGTTTGGCGGCGGAGAATTTATTCTCTTGTTTTACGCCCTTCTTTGAGACGTACGAGCTCAGGGGTTATATATTGATAGATATCAATCGCATGGAGTGAATTGCCTGTGTGGAAAATGATCAAGGCTTTTGTTGAAAAGCAGAGTCTTGTGGTTGATGATCAAAGCATGGCCTGTGTGGCATAGCTTTTTGTAGCGTTGATTCGCGAGCCTCACACCCCGGTTGTGAGCCAGAAACAGGAGAGGACATAAGGGAGGGCATGCGTTTCCTTCTAGATAGAAGTGGCGTCCGTGGTTTTACATGCCCTACGAGTTTGACTTATGTGGTTGCTGTTGTTGCGAGGCGCCTCAGATATATCGGTGACTGTGTGGAGCTGTTGGAGTCATTGAGCTCATTTACACCCCAAAGGGTGGGGAAACGCAATGTCAAGGGTTTAAGTTTAATCCACATCGGTGGACCGGCCCTGACGATCCAAGGGCTCACCCGTGCCTTGGTCCTGAGACATGGGCTAGATTGTCTTGAATCGGTAGAGAACTATCTTTTGGCTCGGTTCACAGATGGAAACCCAACTTCCAATACGTGACATTTGCGGTTTTGATTGTAGAGCCTAGTATTGGCCACATGATATATGGTACCCATGCCGTTGTAACAACCCGAAAATCTGGGCCAGTTTAAAATTTTTATTTTGGCAATTTTAGCGAATTTTGATTATTTAAAATAGATTATTTTAAATAATATCGACAAGAAATTTATTTTGAATAGAATTCGAACGTATATATTATACGCGTCGTCGTTAGAATATAAATATTTATATATAATTATAAAAGGAATTGAAAACGGCGCGGTAGTTCGATAATTCGATTTCAAACTTCAATTGAACATACCGGGTGCAAAACAATCCGGATTTTAGTGAAACCAAAAACATTAGGATCTAATTGATGATATCTTTCCAACGAATCCGAAAAATAAAAATTTCATAGCGGGGATAAAAAGATATGTCCAGTTGAAAATTCTGAATAGTCGCTATGGAATTCAGGCCCTTAAAAATAGCCATTTTGCAAACGACCTCGGAATTCGATGAAACTAGTTTTGTTAGGACCGTATCGTCAATACGAAGCTAGAAAATATTTTTCTTGAATTTTTCGAGTTAGTATGTGACCCCGGTAATTTGAAATGTACGTTTAAAATTCAATTTAGAGATTTAAATGTAAATTTAACGGAAACTGATTGAAACGATCGAACCAGCTTGCGATACATATCCCATTGTGTTCAGAATGGGGGTGAAACGCTAGGGACGACAGTCAGTGGGTTCAATTTTGGAGTCGAAATAAAAGTCAACCATTGGGATAATTAAATAGAAATAATAATAATAATATATACAAATTTATTTTCAGTTAACCCCCCCTTTCCCTCCTTCTCCCTTGTAACAACCCGGAATTTTGGAGCCAATTTAAAATTTTTATTTTTAAGTAATTTAGTGGAAAATGAGGCAGAATTTAAAATTTTAATTTTAAATAATATTAAAGCCACTGAAAATAGTCAATTTTCAAACGACCTCTGTTTTCGACGAAACCACTTTTGTTGGAACCGGAATGTCAAATTATTGCTAGGTTTCAATTTTTAGAATTTTCCGAGTCAATATGTGAGCGTGGCAAAAGAAACCGTGTTTTGTCAGTTTCGGTCAATTTTAATCGACGGGAAAATAGCCATTTTTCAAACAGTCTCAGAATTCGATGAAATTAGTCCCGTTAGAACCGTATCGTCAAAACATAGCCAAATATAATTTTTCTGGAATTTTTAGAGGTCGTATGTGGCCCCGGTAATTTAAAATGTACGTTTAAATTTAATATAAATTGATTTATATTTTAATTTAAAGAAAAACATATCGTAACAGCCAAATTAGGTTACGAGGCCTGTTCCATTGCGTCCGGAACAGGGGTATTTGCCTAGAAACATTTTTCGTTGAATTTAATTTGGAGTTCTAGACGATATACGAATTTAAAAGGATTAAATTCGTTAAAATACACTAGAAATACGCGTATAAATACCCACCGTATACGCTAACCCTAAACCTATCCCTATGGCCGCCGTATACACGTTCTCAATGGCCGAAATGCTCCCAAATTCAAACCCACTTTTCTCCCAATCCACTCAACGAAATTCAGAGTTCTATATATCAAACTGAAGAGGAGATCGAGGGCTTCAAGATGGACGGTTATGATCGATTCTGGTGTTCGCTGGTGGTCATGGCGTCGTGGCAAAGGGGCTAACTTCGGATGGGGATTGCGACGTCAGGGGGCGTGCGAGTTGGTTCATGTTGTGGGCGGTGGATGCTCTCGGGTTGACCTTCGACGTGGCGGTAGTGGATGAGGTTCCGGTGGGCTGTGGAGGTTGCGGCGTGGAACCCTAAGGTTCAACGTTGGGTTCGATTTTGCCAAAGAAGGATACGGAGTTCACGAAGAAGGAAGGCGGCTCTCTCTGCTGACGTGGCATCCAAGTATTGGTGGGAATAGTTGATTTTTATTTTTATAATTTAATTATCCAATCTTTAAACGCGCGTAACTTCTTCATACAGCGACGAAATCGAATGATTTCAGTTGCGTTGGGATCGTATCAGAAAGATCTTCGCGATGGTACCAACCGTAGTTGAAACCGAGATAGTTGAATTTTCAGTCAAATTTTGAATGCGAACGACTTCTGAAAACCAACCAAGGTGAGAATCCCTGATTTTTTTCAATTCAAATAATTTATCAAATTATTTATTCAGTTAAATATCTGTCTGTATGTTATTTAATCTGTGCTGTGATGTGACGAAATTTTGGGTGCTTGATCTGTTTGTGTTGTACTGTATTGTATGGATCTGACATGATAAAGTTATATCTGTATTTGTGGTTAAAATAAATCATTTTTGTCAATATATTGATCGATAATATATATAGCCAAAATTTTATCAACATTTTAATTGTTAATAAAAAGGACAGGATATAGACAAAATTTTATTAACATTTTAATTGTTAATAAAAAGATAAGATTAAAACACACTGTTATTAATATTATATTTGGGGGCAATATTAAATAAAAACATTTTTGTCAAATTTGTTAGTTAAAACAAAAACAAACATTTTTGTCAAATTGGTTAGTTGAAACAAAAAAAAATAAACATTCTTGTAGATTAAAAAGGTTGAAAACAAAAATACTCCTTTTGTCAATATAGAATGGTTAAAAACAAAATATTCAATTTTGTTTTTATAGTGTAGTTAAATAAAACCGTTTATTCTTGTCAATTAGTATAGTTGAAATAAAAACATTTAATTTTTGTCAAATTAGAATGATTGAATAAAATATTACATAGAAAATAAAGTCTTTCTTTTTTATTTTGCTTTAACACATATATATATATATATTGAAAATAAAAATTACTCTTTTATTTGTATTCACTAATACAAATATATGTTGAAATTAAAGTATATTCTTTTATTTACATCCACAATTGTAAATATACCTTGAAATTAAAGTTTATTCCTTTATTTACATTCACAAATGTAAATATACATTGTAATTGAAGTTTATTCATTATTTGCATTACTCGGTGCAAATATTCTTTGATAGTAAAATTTGTCCTTTTATTTGCATTACTCGATGCAAATATACTTTGAAAAATAAAACTGTTCTTTTATTTGCATCCACAAAAGCAAATATACTTTGAAATAAAAACTATTCTTTTCTTTGCATTCTAAATTCAAGTATACATTAAAATTAAAGTTTGTCCTCTTATTTGCATTTACTAATGCATATGTACAGTGGAATCAAAATTCATTCTTTTATTTACACTCACCAATGTAAATATGCATTGAAATTAAATGCGGTTCCTTTATTTGCATTCACCAATGCAAATATAACATAGAAATAAAAGCTTTACTTTTTATTTGCATTCTTCAATACGAATATACATTGAATAAAAATGTTCTTTTATTTGCTTCCTCCGTTGCAAATAAACATTAAAAGGAATAGGTGCATTTGTTTGCAAATTCTAGATGCAAACAAAATAGGATTAAAAAAGTTACATTAGAAATAAATTGTCACTTTTGTTAGAAAAGTCACATTAGAAATAAATTGTCACTTTTGTTAGAAGAGTTACATTAGAAATAAATTGTCACTTTTGTTAGAAAAGTTACATTAGAGTAAAAAGGGTGAAATTTGTTAGAAACATGTTATGTTAACTAAACAGACCATTTTGTTATGAAAATCAAAACATGCTACTTCATGTTTTGTTGACTAAAAAGACATTTTTATGTTAGATAAAAACTAAATAACACTTTTGTAAGTAAATTTGTGCCAAAAACACAAATAGCATTTTGTCAACAAAATGAATTAAAATACCACTTTTGTCTAAATTAGAATTGACACATAACAATGTCATTTTTGTTGAAGTTAAAGAGATCAAAAATATACATTTTTGTTAAAAGGAATATGGACAGAAGACTTACATTCTCAATGTAAAAGGAATATAAAAAGAAAAACATTTATTTACAATTAGTGTAAATAAACAAGGATTAGAAAAAGAATATTTATTTAAATATGTTTAGTATGAATACATAATAAGAAAAAGTATGCTTAACCCGAGGTTGGATTGAGTTGTGATGTAAACCTGCCCGGACCCGCCCGGCTGTCCAGTAATCACAACAATACCTATCCAATGTGGGAGGTTAAAGCATATACTAATTGTCTAAATTTACATTTAATATTACTTCAAAATATTTAGTATAAAATAAAATAGAACATAGAGCAAGAAAAACATATATTTACATTAGATAAATGAGAGATTAAATAAAATTACATTTTTATTAAGTAATTAAAGTATACGTTTTACATTGTAAATATAAATTACTTTTTTTATGTAATTAGGATTATAAACAATAAAATTACATTTTTATGTAATTAAGGTTATAAAGAAAAAACTACATTTTTATGTAAATAGGATTTATTTACATTTTCTTATGTAAATAAAATAATAACAGAAAATGTTAGAAAAGAATTAACATAAGATATTCTTTTTTTTATGTTAAAAAGAAATATTAGAAAAAGGATTAAAGAACTACATTTTTCAATGTAATTAGAAAAGAATTTAAGAATTACACTTTTCAATGTAAAGAAAAGAAATAAAGACATTTACATTTGTTCAATGTAAATAAAGGATTTAATAAAAGTACATTTTCAATGTAAGTAAATATATATATATATATATATACGTTTTACATTGTAAATAAAATCACATTTCTATGTGATTAAGATTATAAGAACAAATGTGTGAATAAGGATTATTTACATTTTCTTGTGTAAATAAAAAGGGATTAAAAGAATAATTATGTGAATAATATTTATTTACATTTTCTTATGTAAATAAATAAGATAAAAGGAAAAGGTACATTTATTTATAATTAGTGTAAATAAATATAATAAAAGTAAAAGTAAACATTTATTTACAAATAGTGTAAATAAATAAGAATAAGAAATTAAAAACATTTATTTACAAATAGTGTAAATAAATAAGAAAAAGAAATTAAGTACATTTATTTACAAATAGTGTAAATAAATAAGAAAAGGAATTAGAAACATTTATTTATAAATAATGTAAATAAATAAGATAAAAGAAGTAGAGAAATATTTATTTACATTTAGGTAAATAAATAAGGAAAAGAATAGAAAAAAAACATTTATTTACATTTAGGTAAATAAATAGAAAATAAATTAAAAGGATATATAAAGCATAATTTATTTACAATTAGAGTAAATAAAATAAGAAAGGTAGTAAAATAAAACAAGAAATATTTTATCGTCATTTTAGATGCGATAAAAAGAATAGACTTTTATAATCGAAATAGTAAAACGATTTATATTTATATATATATAAATTAAATTTAAACGAAACACGCGCGGTAGTTCGCGTATCGACAATCGTAACTTTAAACGGTTATACCGAAAGATCCGACCATCGGATTTTCCCAAAACTGGAACCGTTAGGACCGCTTTGGGAAGATCTTTCCAATGATATAAATTTCGTCAAAATCCAACGGTTAGATTTCAAGTTATGTGTAAATCAAATTTGGTTGAAAACAGCGCCAGGGTCGCCCATTGACCCGAAGCGTCGTTAAATTAATTTAGGCTATCTTTATATAAATAAAAGTAGCGATAGGTCGTTATTAAATATTAATAACGATATGAAGTGGTTTTAAATTATATATATATATATATATATATATATATATATATATATGCGAGAATCATTTGAAAAGACCGAGTTCAATCTCATTTCAAATGATTACACGACGTTCTAAGTCGAAGATTTAAAGACGGTGATTGAAGACCCGCGATCTTCACATCGAATGGATGTGTTGCTACTGAGACCCATGAGAGGAGTAGCTACCTTGAAAGGGCTTCAGTGGTGGCCGTTCGGACGAAGTGTTGATTTGTACGGATTTGACTTTCGCTCAGACCCAGAGCATAAGTTTATAAATGGAATGTATGTCTGACGTTGTAGTCCTTTATACTACATTCGTTGATCTCTGTTAATATATATCTGTTTGGTGGTTAACACCCTTCTCTGAGACGTACGAGCTTAGAGGTTATATATTGGTAGAAATTAATGGTATAGTATGGACTGACAATGTGGCATACTAAGATACATTGATCAAGGCTTTTGTTGAAAAGCAGGCCTTGTGGTTGATGATCAAAGCACGACCTGTTTAGGCGTAGCTTTGTGTATAGCGTGACTTCGCGAGCCTCACACCCCGGTATGAGTCAAAAACGGGATACGGACTGCAGGGAGTGCACACGTTTCTTTCTAGCTAGAGTGGTGTCAGTGACCTACCAGCCCTGACATTTTACTTATGTGGATGATGGATTTTGAGGCACCTCGTTATTTTTATAGGCCGTTGGTGGTCATACTATAGGTCCAAAGGGACCGGGAAGCGTGTGTTCAGGCATAACTAATCCACTGCCCATAGGCGGGGACCGGCCCTGAAGATCCAAGGGTTCACTGCGGGGGATCCTGAGGCATTTGCTAGAGTGTCTCGAATCGGAGAGTAGCTTGCCCCTAGCCTCGACTCATGATGGAAATCCAATTTCCAATACGACCTTGCGGTTTTGATTGTAGAACTAGTATGGCGACATAGTAGGATGGGGTACTATGCCGTCTATGATTGATACATTATGATTTAAATTTATATTATATATATACCTATATATACACACTAATAATAATAATATCGTTTTCACGTATCAAGCATCTTTTGACCATTATAAGGTAAAACCCTATCCTCTGGTGTGCGTTGCATTGTGTGATGGGACATGGGTCTTATAATGGTTTCATTTTTCCAAAAGACATTGCGTTATTTCTCGATTTACTTTGGTTTATGCACTGGCAATCCATAGGAGTAAACCCGTTCCGCGAAAGTGGCGTGGTCCTTGGATTTGTCTTATTAGTTGTATTAGTTTAGAATTCTCATACCAGTCCCATGACTGACTCGTAGTTTGTTTCACTTTGCAAACTCGGGTGCCCTCTTTCCACACGGGCAGTCGAGTAGCCTTTTGCAGATATAGTTAAGCAGGATCCTGGATCGAAGCCTAAAGCTGTGTCCAGAGCTTAGTAGTCTACCGCTGTTTACTGTATTTTATTTAATGTATTAAATCTTTTGTAATTTATCTTCCGCTGTAATTTTATTTCAATGTACTCTGATATATTCTGTACTCTGATGTAACATTTATTATTGATGTTATAAAAGTCTGTGTTTTTGTTCTGATATGTTGTATCCCCAAAGTTAAAGTATTCGTAGATTTTCACCTTTTGGGTCAGACCTGTGTGGTTTATGGTCGATTCAAAGAGCGGGAATTTCCGGGTCTTTACAGTTGGTATCAGAGCTCTGGTTAGCTCAAATCTTTGGGGTACAACTCGTTAGAACTGAACAAAGACTCATCAGAGATTGGATTAGTAATATCCAATAAGAATACTCATTAGAGATAGGACCAGCAGTGTCCTAGAATGAGAAAACTCATTAGAGATGGGGTTAGTAATGCCCTAGAATGAGTTCAGAGTGATAAGCTTATAATTAACTTATTTTGATTATATATATAATCCTATTTCAGAAAATATGATTTTAAATATATAAAAGTATATATATATATTTGATAAGTTAGTCAACAAATGAAATTAATAAAAGAAAAGAAAAAAAAAATTTGTAAATTAAACAACTTTTTGCTAGTTCCTTTTCGAGGACGAAAAGATTTTAAGTGGGGGCGATTGTAACAACCCGGAATTTTGGAGCCAATTTAATTTTTTTATTTTTAAGTAATTTAGTGGAAAATGAGGCAGAATTTAAAATTTTCATTTTAAATAATATTAAAGCCACTGAAAATAGTCAATTTTCAAACGACCTCTGTTTTCGACGAAACCATTTTTGTTGGAACCTGAATGTCAAATTATTGCTAGGTTTCAATTTTTAGAATTTTCCAAGTCAATATGTGAGCGTGGCAAAAGAAACTGTGTTTTGTCAGTTTCGGTCAATTTTAATCGACGGGAAAATAGCCATTTTTCAAACAGTCTCAGAATTCAATGAAATTAGTCTCGTTAGAACCGTATCGTCAAAACATAGCCAAATATAATTTTTCTGGAATTTTTAGAGGTCGTATGTGGCCCCGGTAATTTAAAATGTACGTTTAAATTTAATATAAATTGATTTATATTTTAATTTAAAGAAAAACATATCTTAACAGCCGAATTAGGTTACGAGGCCTGTTCCATTGCGTCCGGAACAGGGGTATTTGCCTAGAAACATTTTTCGTTGAATTTAATTTGGAGTTCCAGACGATATACGAATTTAAAAGGATTAAATTCGTTAAAATACACTAGAAATACGCGTATAAATACCCACCGTATACGCTAACCCTAAACCTATCCCTATGGCCACCGTATACACGTTCTCAATTGCCGAAATGATCCCAAATTCAAACCCTCTTTTCTCCCAATCCACTCAACGAAATTCAGAGTTCTATATATCAAACTGAAGAGGAGATCGAGGGCTTCAAGATGGACGGTTATGATCGATTCTGGTGTTCGCTGGTGGTCGTGGCGTCGTGGCAAAGGGGCTAACTTCGGATGGGGATTGCGACGTCAGGGGGCGTGCGAGTTGGCTCATGTTGTGGGCGGTGGATGCTCTCGGGTTGACCTTCGACGTGGCGGTAGTGGATGAGGTTCCGGTGGGCTGTGGAGGTAGCGGCGTGGAACCCTAAGGTTCAACGTTGGGTTCGATTTTGCCAAAGAAGGATACGGAGTTCACGAAGAAGGAAGGTGGCTCTATCTGCTGACGTGGCATCCAAGTATTGGTGGGAATAGTTGATTTTTATTTTTATAATTTAATTATCCAATCTTTAAACGCGCGTAACTTCTTCATACAGCGACGAAATCGAATGATTTCAGTTGCGTTGGGATCGTATCAGAAAGATCTTCGCGATGGTACCAACCGTAGTTGAAACCGAGATAGTTGAATTTTCAGTCAAATTTTGAATGCGAACGACTTCTGAAAACCAACCAAGGTGAGAATCCCTGATTTTTTTTCAATTTAAATAATTTATCAAATCATTTATTCAGTTAAATATCTGTCTGTATGTTATTTAATCTGTGTTGTGATGTGATGAAATTTTGGGTGCTTGATCTGTTTGTGTTGTACTGTATTGTATGGATCTGACATGATAAAGTTATATCTGTATTTGTGGTTAAAATAAATCATTTTTGTCAATATATTGATCGATAATATATATAGCCAAAATTTTATCAACATTTTAATTGTTAGTAAAAAGGACAGGATGTAGACAAAATTTTATTAACATTTTAATTGTTAATAAAAAGATAAGATTAAAACACACTGTTATTAATATTATATTTGGGGGCAATATTAAATAAAAACATTTTTGTCAAATTTGTTAGTTAAAACAAAAACAAACATTTTTGTCAAATTGGTTAGTTGAAACAAAAAAAAATAAACATTCTTGTAGATTAAAAAGGTTGAAAACAAAAATACTCCTTTTGTCAATATAGAATGGTTAAAAACAAAATATTCAATTTTGTTTTTATAGTGTAGTTAAATAAAAACGTTTATTCTTGTCAATTAGTATAGTTGAAATAAAAACATTTAATTTTTGTCAAATTAGAATGATTGAATAAAATATTACATAGAAAATAAAGTCTTTCTTTTTGATTTGTGCTTTAACACATATATATATATATTGAAAATAAAAATTACTCTTTTATTTGTATTCACTAATACAAATATATGTTGAAATTAAAGTATATTCTTTTATTTACATCCACAATTGTAAATATACCTTGAAATTAAAGTTTATTCCTTTATTTACATTCACAAATGTAAATATACATTGTAATTGAAGTTTATTCTTTATTTGCATTACTCGGTGCAAATATTCTTTGATAGTAAAATTTGTCCTTTTATTTGCATTACTCGATGCAAATATACTTTGAAAAATAAAACTGTTCTTTTATTTGCATCCACAAAAGCAAATATACTTTGAAATAAAAACTATTCTTTTCTTTGCATTCTCAATGCAAGTATACATTAAAATTAAAGTTTGTCCTCTTATTTGCATTTACTAATGCATATGTACAGTGGAATCAAAATTCATTCTTTTATTTACACTCACCAATGTAAATATGCATTGAAATTAAATGTGGTTCCTTTATTTGCATTCACCAATGCAAATATAACATAGAAATAAAAGCTTTACTTTTTATTTGCATTCTCCAATACGAATATACATTGAATAAAAATGTTCTTTTATTTGCTTCCTCCGTTGCAAATAAACATTAAAAGGAATAGGTGCATTTGTTTGCAAATTCTAGATGCAAACAAAATAGGATTAAAAAAGTTACATTAGAAATAAATTGTCACTTTTGTTAGAAAAAGTTACATTAGAAATAAATTGTCACTTTTGTTAGAAAAGTCACATTAGAAATAAATTGTCACTTTTGTTAGAAGAGTTACATTAGAAATAAATTGTCACTTTTGTTAGAAAAGTTACATTAGAGTAAAAAGGGTGAAATTTGTTAGAAACATGTTATGTTAACTAAACAGACCATTTTGTTATGAAAATCAAAACATGCTACTTCATGTTTTGTTGACTAAAAAGACATTTTTATGTTAGATAAAAACTAAATAACACTTTTGTAAGTAAATTTGTGCCAAAAACACAAATAGCATTTTGTCAACAAAATGAATTAAAATACCACTTTTGTCTAAATTAGAATTGACACATTACAATGTCATTTTTGTTGAAGTTAAAGAGATCAAAAATAGACATTTTTGTTAAAAGGAATATGGACAGAAGACTTACATTCTCAATGTAAAAGGAATATAAAAAGAAAAACATTTATTTACAATTAGTGTAAATAAACAAGGATTAGAAAAAGAATATTTATTTAAATATGTTTAGTATGAATACATAATAAGAAAAAGTATGCTTAACCCAAGGTTGGATTGAGTTGTGATGTAAACCTGCCCGGACCCGCCCGGCTGTCCAGTAATCACAACAATACCTATCCAATGTGGGAGGTTAAAGCATATTCTAATTGTCTAAATTTACATTTAATATTACTTCAGAATATTTAGTATAAAATAAAATAGAACATAGAGCAAGAAAAACATATATTTACATTAGATAAATGAGAGATTAAATAAAATTACATTTTTATTAAGTAATTAAAGTATACGTTTTACATTGTAAATATAAATTACTTTTTTTATGTAATTAGGATTGTAAACAATAAAATTACATTTTTATGTAATTAAGGTTATAAAGAAAAAACTACATTTTTATGTAAATAGGATTTATTTACATTTTCTTATGTAAATAAAATAATAACAGAAAATGTTAGAAAAGAATTAACATAAGATATTCTTTTTTTTATGTTAAAAAGAAATATTAGAAAAAGGATTAAAGAAATACATTTTTCAATGTAATTAGAAATGAATTTAAGAATTACACTTTTCAATGTAAAGAAAAGAAATAAAGACATTTACATTTGTTCAATGTAAATAAAGGATTTAATAAAAGTACATTTTCAATGTAAGTAAATATATATATATATACGTTTTACATTGTAAATAAAATCACATTTCTATGTGATTAAGATTATAAGAACAAATGTGTGAATAAGGATTATTTACATTTTCTTATGTAAATAAAAAGGGATTAAAAGAATAATTATGTGAATAATATTTATTTACATTTTCTTATGTAAATAAATAAGATAAAAGGAAAAGGTACATTTATTTATAATTAGTGTAAATAAATATAGTAAAAGTAAAAGTAAACATTTATTTACAAATAGTGTAAATAAATAAGAATAAGAAATTAAAAACATTTATTTACAAATAGTGTAAATAAATAAGAAAAAGAAATTAAGTACATTTATTTACAAATAGTGTAAATAAATAAGAAAAGGAATTAGAAACATTTATTTATAAATAATGTAAATAAATAAGATAAAAGAAGTAGAGAAATATTTATTTACATTTAGGTAAATAAATAAGGAAAAGAATAGAAAAAAAAAACATTTATTTACATTTAGGTAAATAAATAGAAAATAAATTAAAAGGATATATAAAGCATAATTTATTTACAATTAGAGTAAATAAAATAAGAAAGGTAGTAAAATAAAACAAGAAATATTTTATCGTCATTTTAGATGCGATAAAAAGAATAGACTTTTATAATCGAAATAGTAAAACGATTTATATTTATATATATATAAATTAAATTTAAACGAAACACGCGCGGTAGTTCGCGTATCGACAATCGTAACTTTAAACGGTTATATCGAAAGATCCGACCGTCGGATTTTCCCAAAACTGGAACCGTTAGGACCGCTTTGGGAAGATCTTTCCAATGATATAAATTTCGTCAAAATCCAACGGTTAGATTTCAAGTTATGTGTAAATCAAATTTGGTTGAAAACAGCGCCAGGGTCGCCCATTGACCCGAAGCGTCGTTAAATTAATTTAGGCTATCTTTATATAAATAAAAGTAGCGATAGGTCGTTATTAAATATTAATAACGATATGAAGTGATTTTAAATTATATATATATATATTATATATATATATATGCGAGAATCATTTGAAAAGACCGAGTTCAATCTCATTTCAAATGATTATACGACGTTCTAAGTCGAAGATTTAAAGACGGTGATTGAAGACCGGCGATCTTCACATCGAATGGATGTGTTGCTACTGAGACCCATGAGAGGAGTAGCTACCTTGAAAGGGCTTCAGTGGTGGTCGTTCGGACGAAGTGTTGATTTGTACGGATTTGACTTTCGCTCAGACCCAGAGCATAAGTTTATAAATGGAATGTATGTCTGACGTTGTAGTCCTTTATACTACATTCGTTGATCTCTGTTAATATATATCTGTTTGGTGGTTAACACCCTTCTCTGAGACGTACGAGCTTAGAGGTTATATATTGGTAGAAATTAATGGTATAGTATGGACTGACAATGTGGCATACTAAGATACATTGATCAAGGCTTTTGTTGAAAAGCAGGCCTTGTGGTTGATGATCAAAGCACGGCCTGTTTAGGCGTAGCTTTGTGTATAGCGTGACTTCGCGAGCCTCACACCCCGGTATGAGTCAAAAACGGGATACGGACTGCAGGGAGTGCACACGTTTCTTTCTAGCTAGAGTGGTGTCAGTGACCTACCAGCCCTGACATTTTACTTATGTGGATGATGGATTTTGAGGCGCCTCGTTATTTTTATAGGCCGTTGGTGGTCATACTATAGGTCCAAAGGGACCGGGAAGCGTGTGTTCAGGCATAACTAATCCACTGCCCATAGGCGGGGACCGGCCCTGAAGATCCAAGGGTTCACTGCGGGGGATCCTGAGGCATTTGCTAGAGTGTCTCGAATCGGAGAGGAGCTTGCCCCTAGCCTCGACTCATGATGGAAATCCAATTTCCAAAACGACCTTGCGGTTTTGATTGTAGAACTAGTATGGCGACATAGTAGGATGGGGTACTATGCCGTCTATGATTGATACATTATGATTTAAATGTATATTATATATATACCTATATATATACACACTAAAAATAATAATATCGTTTTCACGTATCAAGCATCTTTTGACCATTATAAGGTAAAACCCTATCCTCTGGTGTGCGTTGCATTGTGTGATGGGACATGGGTCTTATAATGGTTTCATTTTTCCAAAAGACATTGCGTTATTTCTCGATTTACTTTGGTTTATGCACTGGCAATCCATAGGAGTAAACCCATTCCGCGAAAGTGGCGTGGTCCTTGGATTTGTCTTATTAGTTGTATTAGTTTAGAATTCTCACACCAGTCCCATGACTGACTCGTAGTTTGTTTCACTTTGCAAACTCGGGTGCCCTCTTTCCACACGGGCAGTCGAGTAGCCTTTTGCAGATATAGTTAAGCAGGATCCTGGATCGAAGCCTAAAGCTGTGTCCAAAGCTTAGTAGTCTACCGCTGTTTACTGTATTTTATTTAATGTATTAAATCTTTTGTAATTTATCTTCCGCTGTAATTTTATTTCAATGTACTCTGATATATTCTATACTCTGATGTAACATTTATTATTGATGTTATAAAAGTCTGTGTTTTTGTTCTGATATGTTGTATCCCCAAAGTTAAAGTATTCGTAGATTTTCACCTTTTGGGTCAGACCTGTGTGGTTTATGGTCGATTCAAAGAGCGGGAATTTCCGGGTCTTTACAGTTGGTATCAGAGCTCTGGTTAGCTCAAATCTTTGGGGTACAACTCGTTAGAACTGAACAAAGACTCATCAGAGATTGGATTAGTAATATCCAATAAGAATACTCATTAGAGATAGGACCAGCAGTGTCCTAGAATGAGAAAACTCATTAGAGATGGGGTTAGTAATGCCCTAGAATGAGTTCAGAGTGATAAGCTTATAATTAACTTATTTTGATTATATATATAATCCTATTTCAGAAAATATGATTTTAAATATATAAAAGTATATATATATTTGATAAGTTAGTCAACAAATGAAATTAATAAAAGTAAAGAAAAAAAAATTGTAAATTAAACAACTTTTAGCTAGTTCCTTTTCGAGGACGAAAAGATTTTAAGTGGGGGCGATTGTAACAACCCGGAATTTTGGAGCCAATTTAAAATTTTTATTTTTAAGTAATTTAGTGGAAAATGAGGCAGAATTTAAAATTTTCATTTTAAATAATATTAAAGCCACTGCAAATAGTCAATTTTCAAACGACCTCTGTTTTCGACGAAACCATTTTTGTTGGAACCGGAATGTCAAATTATTGCTAGGTTTCAATTTTTAGAATTTTCCAAGTCAATATGTGAGCGTGGCAAAAGAAACTGTGTTTTGTCAGTTTCGGTCAATTTTAATCGACGGGGAAAATAGCCATTTTTCAAACAGTCTCAGAATGTAATAACCCGGAAAATCTGGGCCAGTTTAAAATTTTTATTTTGGCAATTTTAGCGAATTTTGATTATTTAAAATGAATTATTTTAAATAATATCGACAGGAAAATTTATTTTGAATAGAATTCGGACGTATGTATTATACGCGTCGTCGTTAGAATATAAATATTTATATATAATTATAAATAGAATTGAAAATGGCGCGGTAGTTCGATAATTCGATTTCAAACTTCAATTGAATGTACCGGGTGCAAAATAATCCGGATTTTAGTGAAACCAAAAATAATGGGATCTAATTGATAGTATCTTTCCAGCGAATCCGAATAATCAAAATTTCATAGCGGGAATCAAAAGATATGTCCAGTTGAAATTTCTGAATAGTCGCTATGGAATTCAGGCCCTTAAAAATGGACATTTTGCAAACGACCTCGGATTTCGACGAAACCAGTTTGGTTGGATCCGCAGTGTCAAATTATTGCTAGGTTTCGAATGTCATAATTTTTCGAATCAATATGTGAGCGTGGCAAAGGAAAACGCGTTTGACCAGTTTCAGTTGATTTTAATCGACTGGAAAATGGCCATTTTTCTAACGGTCTCAGAATTCGACGAAACTAGTTTTGTTAGGACCGTATCATCAATACGAAGCTAGAAAATATTTTTCGGGAATTTTTCTAGTTAGTATGTGGCCCCGGTAATTTGAAATGTACGTTTGAAATTCAATATAGTAATTTAAATGAAAATTTCAACGGAAACTGATTCAAACGATCATATCAGCTTGCGATACATATCCCATTGGGTTCGGAATAGGGGTAATTAGCTAGGGGCGACACCCGTTGGGTTTGATTTGGAGTTCGGAGTACGAAATTTCATTAGAAACTATTAATTGAATAAAATAATAATATAAATTATATAAATACTCCAAAATACCCTAACCCTAGGCTCAGAATCGCGCCGCCCCAAATTAAAATAAACGGCTGCGAGCTCCCAATTTTATCCACGAAAATCATTCAAATCGATTTGAATTAGAAGATGAAAACAAAACAAAAATCGACAAGCTATTCGAGATCTTTCAATCTTTAGTTCAATGATCAACTCTCGTAAGGTGTTGGGCATGATTTTCGAGCTTGAAGGGCTCAGCGTCGAACCGGATTTCCGGCGCAGTGGAGAGGCCGAGCTCCGCCTCGCTCCTGGCGGTGGCAGCACCTCCCAAGGCCGACACTGTGGCCATCATGGATCCGATTCCGGCGGTCCTTGGGGCGTGCAAAATGATGCCCTAGTGGCTTGCGATGGTGGGTTCTTGCTTCCACCTGGAACAAGGTACAGATCAATGAAGGTAAAGTTTATTTTATTTTATTTTTTTTCTATTTTCTACTTCTATTTTTTTATATATATTAGTAAATGTTTAATATAAATACATTGGAAAGAAAAAATTCAGTTTTTATTTAATTTAATCCATTGTTAAAAATTAGTTTGACAAGGAATGCAAAATTTGAATTTGCTTTAAAAACAAAATTTGAATTTGCTTTAAAAACAAAATTTGAATTTGCTTTAAAAACAAAATTTGAATTTGCTTTAAAAACAAAATTTGAATTAGCTTTGAAAACAAAGTTTGCATTCTTTTTGAAAATGAATTTTGCATTGATTTTGAAAATAAAATTAACATTGTTTTTAAATATAGGAATAGCAGAATAAAAATATGATTTTTATATATTGAACTTCGACGTAAAAAATTCAATTTTTATATATTGAATAGCGAAGTAAAAAAATTCGATTTTTACATATGTAGTGAAAGCGGACAACGAAGGTAACAAAAAGGCGAGAACGAAGAAGATTTATATCAAAGAAGAGTCAAGATGATTGGATAGCTAATCGGTGAGAACTTCTCACCTTTCAATTTAAATTTTCTAGTTATATATACTAGGATGCAGACGGTGTTTAGTAGCACCCGACACCCGTCATCCACAGACCATGGATGGCTTGTTTGTTAAATTGTTTGGTTGAGTAGTTAGTTAGAATATTTGATTGAATAGAATTGTTTGGTGAAATGAAATTGATTTGATTGATGTGTGAATGGCGTGGGCCTTCACTAGACCGGGGATAAGGCTAGGCCTCGTCCCGTTTCTAGTATCGTGCCGTTATGCCGTCGAAATTTTCTAAAAAAAAAGTTAGATAAATAAAAATATCATTTTATTTAAAGAATGAACTGAATAGAAATTCATATGTTGGAATAAAATGTTTTATCGTTAAAAATATAATTTTTAACGTGAATGTGAATAAATAAATATTCATTTACAAACCAGACGGTTTGTTTATGTACACCTATTTGAAGGACATTGATTGGGTCGATAAATTTTACACATCGCCCAACTACACAAATAAAATCTGTGTTTGATTGTTTGAAACCCCACACGGGTGTTGGGATGAAATTTGAATTTCACTCATCCTGATTGATTAAATATGTCGATCGATTGATTGACAGGCTGTTATAAGCGTTAGATATCTATATTTGATGCTTATACAGTGTAGTGCACTTTGGTTGATGGTTGATTATTTTTCAATGCTATTATATACATGTGTTGTATGAAAATCTATATAATTAATTTTATATGGTAATTGATTGGGCCTCATTCCAATTTGAAAAATAAAGAATATTATAAAATAAAGGTTCATGTGTTGACAGTACTCATCCATTGAGATTGGTCATGTGTTGAACGAAATATTTTAGTAATAAAATTTACATCTTTATCAATATAAAATAAAGGTTCATGTGTTGACAGTACTCATCCATTGAGATTGGTCATGTGTTGAACGAAATATTTTGATAATAACAACTATTTGAAAAACAAATATTTGAAATAGAATATTTGAAATAGAATATTTGAAAATAGAAATTTATGAAGCCGTGTTGATTAGATTGACGCCATTTTGACGTGAACGATATTTATATCGATTTTATTCATTTCGAAATGAATTGAATTGAAAACGATTTCGAAATGAATTGAATTGAAAACGATTTCGAAATGAATTGAATTGAAAACGATTTCGAAATGAATTGAAAACGAATTCAAATTGAATTGGAAGCGAATTGAAATGAATTCAAATTGAATTGAAATTTGAATTGAATAGAAATGAATTTTAAAACGAATTTATAAAGAAGAATTCAATTTTGATTTGAATTGAAAAGGAAGTTGAAATTGCTTTTGAAACGAATTTAAAACTATTTATAAAATTCGTTTTAAATAGAAATCGATGAAATATATATTATATATATTATATATATAATATAATGGCCTGAATAGAACGCGCCGCGCCGCGGCAGTTCGTGAATTTCGACCATTTATTTCAAACGGACATTACGGGAGATCCGACCGTCGGATTCTCCTAAAACCCGAACCGTTAGGTTCGTATCGAAAAGAGCTTTCTAACGAATGTGATAAATTAAAAATCTAACGGTTGGATTTGGAGGTACGTCCAAATCAAATTTGAAAAAGGTCGCTGTAAGTGCAGTTCGATGGCCATAGATGGAAATCGACTGTACGGACCTTGATAAAATTATTAAAAATAATATTAATTTGTGTAAAATCATAAGAAATGATTTAGAAAGGATTGGGATGAAAAACTCCATATTTGAAAAGATAAAAATAGATTTTTATCGAAATGAACTGGTTTTGAACTAGAATTATAATTCTATTTATTTTTAAGTAAATAAATTGAATTTGAAAAGGGTTTTAAAAATAACCAGAATTTCCAATGATTGCATTGGAGTGGATTTGAATCGAAATTGTCTTCGGAATATTTCGATGTTGGAATTCGTGATTATACGGGTGTTGATATGGAAATTTGAAAGATATATATATATATATATCGTTATTTCCAATACGACATTTGTTAATCGTAGAATTTGATATTGAATATAAGCCGATATATTTTCTATTCAGAGCTTTGTATTGAATATCAAATGTGATTTGGGTTGGTCGTGAATGGTGTCTTCACTAACACTGTTCTTGAACCCAGTTGAGAAAAGATTAAATCTTTTTATTTAGATTTAATGAAGTGTACCAATTAAATAATATTTAATTGGAATTGAATTGATATTGATTTTTGGGTTTATCGTGGACAGTGTTTTAAATAACACTCGTTCTTTAACCCGATAATTAATGGAATGTGATTTTGGGTTTATCGTGAACTGTGTTTTAAATGACACTGATTCTTTAACCCAGTTAAAGATTAAAACTAAGTGGAGTTTTAATGAATCTTTAATTAGATTGAAATGATCAAGAATGGAGTATCACCAGTTTTGCTCCAGGCGATAGTTAAATCTTTAATTAGATTTGAACGTGAAATGGTAATTGAATTTACCGATAACACTGTGGTGTTAGAGATGAAGTATTACCAGTTTTACTTCATGGGATAAATAGGTTGGGATTGGGAAATTAAAACAAATGATTACTTCGGTAAGTTTCGTTAATCCCGACTAGTTGAATCGAAATTCAAAAGTAGATTAAAGAATAAATTCAAGGAATTTATCTTTGATAAAATTAATGGGAACCTTTCCCTATGAACGTGAAATTTAGAAACTAACTGTCGGTTAGCCAAGCAGAATGGTTTTCTGGATATTGATCTGATGTTGGTTTCGGCCTTCGGGGTTAATATTTGGGGAATTATTCTCTTGATTAATTTACGGTTAGTGACTGATGAATTGGAATGAGGCGTTTGTTGTGTTTGTGTAACACTTATTTAAAATATACGCGAGTTATTCGGAAAGACCGGGTTTATCCCATTCTGAATAACTGATACGACGATAAGTCGAAGATGAAGACGGTGGTCGAAGACCAGAAGTCTTCACGTCGTTTGGGTAATTACTGATGATCTTGATTGGGCTGTACACCCAAGAAGATGGAAACAGTTAGTGATCGTCCAGACGTACTTGGAGATCGATGGATATGCGGGGTACTAGGTGCCTCCGGTTTCGTTCAGACCCAGAACGGACTTGTAAATGGACTGTGTGTCTGACATTGGATTTTAGTCCGTGTGATTGACCTCTATTAAATATATATCTGTTTGGCGGCGGAGAATTTATTCTCTTGCTTAACGCCCTTCTCTGAGACGTACGAGCTCAGGGGTTATATATTGATGGATATCAAACGCATGGAGTGAATTGCCTGTGTGGCATGCCTAAGTGGCAAATGACCAAGGCTTCTGTTGAAAAGCAAAATCTTGTGGTTGATGATCAAAGCACGGCCTTGTGTGGCGTAGCTTTTTGTAACGTTGATTCGCGAGTATCACACCCGGTATGAAACAAAAACGGGAGACGGACCTCAGGGAGGACTTGCGTTTCTTTCTAGTTAGAAGTGGCGTCAGTGGTTTTACACGCCCTGACGAGTTTGACTTATGTGGTTGTTGCTGTTGCGAGGCGCCTCGGTTTGATCGGACGATCCGGGTCCGATGGAGTCATTCGTTGGCTCATTTACGCCCCAAAGGGCGGGGAAACGTAGTGTTCAGGCATAATAATCCACATCGGTGGACCGGCCCTGACGATCTAAAGGGTTGATGCGTTCTGATCCTGAGGCTCGGGCTAGAGAGTCTCGAATCGGTTGAGGACTATCTTTTGCCTCGGTTCATAGATGGAAATCCAATTTCCAAATACGTGACATTTGCGGTTTTATTTGTAAACCTATATATGGCGACATGATATATGGTACCCATGCCGCCTATGATTGATACTTAGGATTTGAAGTTGTTTTATACACTATGCACTTATAATAGTATCAAATGATTTGTTTTAAACGTATCAAGCATTCTTTGGCTGTTATAAGGGAAAACCCTATCCCCCGGCTTGCGTTTGCATTGTGTGATAGGACCTGGGTCTTATAACAGCTTCATTTTTCTTTATTTAGCATTGCGCTGTTTGTTTTATGCACTGGTATTCTTGGGAGGAAACCCGTTCCGTGTTATACGGCGTGGTCCCTTGATTTACCGAACATTAAAAATAAAGATTAATAACTGTTTTAGTTCTCACACCAGTCACATGACTGACCTGGAGTTTATTGTTTTAACCTAAACTCTGGGTGCCCCTATTTTGGCACGGGCAGCTAGTAGTTTTGGTTTTGCAGATTTATATTCACAGGATCTTGGTTTACAGCTGGAACGATATCCGGAAAGCTTTGTATCCGTATATCTCCTTCTAGTTGTGTATTGTATTATTTTCCGCTGCTATGTATTTAAATGTAATTTAAATCTCTGATATTTCTGTGTAATATTCATTTATACTCTGTATATTCTTGTAATCTGATGCATTGTTGTAATATACAGTGAAATGTTCTTTTGTATGCGTTCTATTTTGTCGTGTTCTCAAACGATAGGGCGTTTCGAACGGTCTGGGTCGGTTTAGCGACTGGTTCGGACCGAGAGAAATTCCTTCTCGTCACACAGAATTCAATGAAATTAGTCTCGTTAGAACCGTATCGTCAAAACATAGCCAAATATAATTTTTCTGGAATTTTTAGAGGTCGTATGTGGCCCCGGTAATTTAAAATGTACGTTTAAATTTAATATAAATTGATTTATATTTTAATTTAAAGAAAAACATATCGTAACAGCCGAATTAGGTTACGAGGCCTGTTCCATTGCGTCCGGAACAGGGGTATTTGCCTAGAAACATTTTTCGTTGAATTTAATTTGGAGTTCCAGACGATATAAGAATTTAAAAGGATTAAATTCGTTAAAATACACTAGAAATACGCGTATAAATACCCACCGTATACGCTAACCCTAAACCTATCCCTATGGCCGCCGTATACACGTTCTCAATGGCCGAAATGATCCCAAATTCAAACCCTCTTTTCTCCCAATCCACTCAACGAAATTCAGAGTTCTATATATCAAACTGAAGAGGAGATCGAGGGCTTCAAGATGGACGGTTATGATCGATTCTGGTGTTCGCTGGTGGTCGTGGCGTCGTGGCAAAGGGGCTAACTTCGGATGGGGATTGCGACGTCAGGGGGCGTGCGAGTTGGCTCATGTTGTGGGCGGTGGATGCTCTCGGGTTGACCTTCGACATGGCGGTAGTGGATGAGGTTCCGGTGGGCTGTGGAGGTAGCGGCGTGGAACCCTAATGTTCAACGTTGGGTTCGATTTTGCCAAAGAAGGATACGGAGTTCACGAAGAAGGAAGGCGGCTCTCTCTGCTGACGTGGCATCCAAGTATTGGTGGGAATAGTTGATTTTTATTTTTATAATTTAATTATCCAATCTTTAAACGCGCGTAACTTCTTCATACAGCGACGAAATCGAATGATTTCAGTGGCGTTGGGATCGTATCAGAAAGATCTTCGCGATGGTACCAACCGTAGTTGAAACCGAGATAGTTGAATTTTCAGTCAAATTTTGAATGCGAACGACTTCTGAAAACCAACCAAGGTGAGAATCCCTGATTTTTTTTCAATTCAAATAATTTATCAAATTATTTATTCAGTTAAATATATGTCTGTATGTTATTTAATCTGTGTTGTGATGTGATGAAATTTTGGGTGCTTGATCTGTTTGTGTTGTACTGTATTGTATGGATCTGACATGATAAAGTTATATCTGTATTTGTGGTTAAAATAAATCATTTTTGTCAATATATTGATCGATAATATATATAGCCAAAATTTTATCAACATTTTAATTGTTAGTAAAAAGGACAGGATGTAGACAAAATTTTATTAACATTTTAATTGTTAATAAAAAGATAAGATTAAAACACACTGTTATTAATATTATATTTGGGGGCAATATTAAATAAAAACATTTTTGTCAAATTTGTTAGTTAAAACAAAAACAAACATTTTTGTCAAATTGGTTAGTTGAAACAAAAAAAAATAAACATTCTTGTAGATTAAAAAGGTTGAAAACAAAAATACTCCTTTTGTCAATATAGAATGGTTAAAAACAAAATATTCAATTTTGTTTTTATAGTGTAGTTAAATAAAAACGTTTATTCTTGTCAATTAGTATAGTTGAAATAAAAACATTTAATTTTTGTCAAATTAGAATGATTGAATAAAATATTACATAGAAAATAAAGTCTTTCTTTTTGATTTGTGCTTTAACACACATATATATATTGAAAATAAAAATTACTCTTTTATTTGTATTCACTAATACAAATATATGTTGAAATTAAAGTATATTCTTTTATTTACATCCACAATTGTAAATATACCTTGAAATTAAAGTTTATTCCTTTATTTACATTCACAAATGTAAATATACATTGTAATTGAAGTTTATTCTTTATTTGCATTACTCGGTGCAAATATTCTTTGATAGTAAAATTTGTCCTTTTATTTGCATTACTCGATGCAAATATACTTTGAAAAATAAAACTGTTCTTTTATTTGCATCCACAAAAGCAAATATACTTTGAAATAAAAACTATTCTTTTCTTTGCATTCTCAATGCAAGTATACATTAAAATTAAAGTTTGTCCTCTTATTTGCATTTACTAATGCATATGTACAGTGGAATCAAAATTCATTCTTTTATTTACACTCACCAATGTAAATATGCATTGAAATTAAATGTGGTTCCTTTATTTGCATTCACCAATGCAAATATAACATAGAAATAAAAGCTTTACTTTTTATTTGCATTCTCCAATACGAATATACATTGAATAAAAATGTTCTTTTATTTGCTTCCTCCGTTGCAAATAAACATTAAAAGGAATAGGTGCATTTGTTTGCAAATTCTAGATGCAAACAAAATAGGATTAAAAAAGTTACATTAGAAATAAATTGTCACTTTTGTTAGAAAAAGTTACATTAGAAATAAATTGTCACTTTTGTTAGAAAAGTCACATTAGAAATAAATTGTCACTTTTGTTAGAAGAGTTACATTAGAAATAAATTGTCACTTTTGTTAGAAAAGTTACATTAGAGTAAAAAGGGTGAAATTTGTTAGAAACATGTTATGTTAACTAAACAGACCATTTTGTTATGAAAATCAAAACATGCTACTTCATGTTTTGTTGACTAAAAAGACATTTTTATGTTAGATAAAAACTAAATAACACTTTTGTAAGTAAATTTGTGCCAAAAACACAAATAGCATTTTGTCAACAAAATGAATTAAAATACCACTTTTGTCTAAATTAGAATTGACACATTACAATGTCATTTTTGTTGAAGTTAAAGAGATCAAAAATAGACATTTTTGTTAAAAGGAATATGGACAGAAGACTTACATTCTCAATGTAAAAGGAATATAAAAAGAAAAACATTTATTTACAATTAGTGTAAATAAACAAGGATTAGAAAAAGAATATTTACTTAAATATGTTTAGTATGAATACATAATAAGAAAAAGTATGCTTAACCCAAGGTTGGATTGAGTTGTGATGTAAACATGCCCGGACCCGCCCGGCTGTCCAGTAATCACAACAATACCTATCCAATGTGGGAGGTTAAAGCATATTCTAATTGTCTAAATTTACATTTAATATTACTTCAGAATATTTAGTATAAAATAAAATAGAACATAGAGCAAAAAAAACATATATTTACATTAGATAAATGAGAGATTAAATAAAATTACATTTTTATTAAGTAATTAAAGTATACGTTTTACATTGTAAATATAAATTACTTTTTTTATGTAATTAGGATTGTAAACAATAAAATTACATTTTTATGTAATTAAGGTTATAAAGAAAAAACTACATTTTTATGTAAATAGGATTTATTTACATTTTCTTATGTAAATAAAATAATAACAGAAAATGTTAGAAAAGAATTAACATAAGATATTCTTTTTTTTATGTTAAAAAGAAATATTAGAAAAAGGATTAAAGAAATACATTTTTCAATGTAATTAGAAAAGAATTTAAGAATTACACTTTTCAATGTAAAGAAAAGAAATAAAGACATTTACATTTGTTCAATGTAAATAAAGGATTTAATAAAAGTACATTTTCAATGTAAGTAAATATATATATATATATATATATATATATACGTTTTACATTGTAAATAAAATCACATTTCTATGTGATTAAGATTATAAGAACAAATGTGTGAATAAGGATTATTTACATTTTCTTATGTAAATAAAAAGGGATTAAAAGAATAATTATGTGAATAATATTTATTTACATTTTCTTATGTAAATAAATAAGATAAAAGGAAAAGGTACATTTATTTATAATTAGTGTAAATAAATATAGTAAAAGTAAAAGTAAACATTTATTTACAAATAGTGTAAATAAATAAGAATAAGAAATTAAAAACATTTATTTACAAATAGTGTAAATAAATAAGAAAAAGAAATTAAGTACATTTATTTACAAATAGTGTAAATAAATAAGAAAAGGAATTAGAAACATTTATTTATAAATAATGTAAATAAATAAGATAAAAGAAGTAGAGAAATATTTATTTACATTTAGGTAAATAAATAAGGAAAAGAATAGAAAAAAAACATTTATTTACATTTAGGTAAATAAATAGAAAATAAATTAAAAGGATATATAAAACATAATTTATTTACAATTAGAGTAAATAAAATAAGAAAGGTAGTAAAATAAAACAAGAAATATTTTATCGTCATTTTAGATGCGATAAAAAGAATAGACTTTTATAATCGAAATAGTAAAACGATTTATATTTATATATATATAAATTAAATTTAAACGAAACACGCGCGGTAGTTCGCGTATCGACAATCGTAACTTTAAACGGTTATACCGAAAGATCCGACCGTCGGATTTTCCCAAAACTGGAACCGTTAGGACCGCTTTGGGAAGATCTTTCCAATGATATAAATTTCGTCAAAATCCAACGGTTAGATTTCAAGTTATGTGTAAATCAAATTTGGTTGAAAACAGCGCCAGGGTCGCCCATTGACCCGAAGCGTCGTTAAATTAGTTTAGGCTATCTTTATATAAATAAAAGTAGCGATAGGTCGTTATTAAATATTAATAACGATATGAAGTGATTTTAAATTATATATATATATGCGAGAATCATTTGAAAAGACCGAGTTCAATCTCATTTCAAATGATTATACGACGTTCTAAGTCGAAGATTTAAAGACGGTGATTGATGACCGGCGATCTTCACATCGAATGGATGTGTTGCTACTGAGACCCATGAGAGGAGTAGCTACCTTGAAAGGGCTTCAGTGGTGGCCGTTCGGACGAAGTGTTGATTTGTACGGATTTGACTTTCGCTCAGACCCAGAGCATAAGTTTATAAATGGAATGTATGTCTGACGTTGTAGTCCTTTATACTACATTCGTTGATCTCTGTTAATATATATCTGTTTGGTGGTTAACACCCTTCTTTGAGACGTACGAGCTTAGAGGTTATATATTGGTAGAAATTAATGGTATAGTATGGACTGACAATGTGGCATACTAAGGTACATTGATCAAGGCTTTTGTTGAAAAGCAGGCCTTGTGGTTGATGATCAAAGCACGACCTGTTTAGGCGTAGCTTTGTGTATAGCGTGACTTCGCGAGCCTCACACCCCGGTATGAGTCAAAAACGGGATACGGACTGCAGGGAGTGCACACGTTTCTTTCTAGCTAGAGTGGTGTCAGTGACCTACCAGCCCTGACATTTTACTTATGTGGATGATGGATTTTGAGGCGCCTCGTTATTTTTATAGGCCGTTGGTGGTCATACTATAGGTCCAAAGGGACCGGGAAGCGTGTGTTCAGGCATAACTATTCCACTGCCTATAGGCGGGGACCGGCCCTGAAGATCCAAGGGTTCACTGCGGGGGATCCTGAGGCATTTGCTAGAGTGTCTCGAATCGGAGAGGAGCTTGCCCCTAGCCTCGACTCATGATGGAAATCCAATTTCCAATACGACCTTGCGGTTTTGATTGTAGAACTAGTATGGCGACATAGTAGGATGGGGTACTATGCCGTCTATGATTGATACATTATGATTTAAATGTATATTATATATATACCTATATATATACACACTAATAATAATAATATCGTTTTCACGTATCAAGCATCTTTTGACCATTATAAGGTAAAACCCTATCCTCTGGTTTGCGTTGCATTGTGTGATGGGACCTGGGTCTTATAATGGTTTCATTTTTCCAAAAGACATTGCGTTATTTCTCGATTTACTTTGGTTTATGCACTGGCAATCTATAGGAGTAAACCCGTTCCGCGAAAGTGGCGTGGTCCTTGGATTTGTCTTATTAGTTGTATTAGTTTAGAATTCTCACACCAGTCCCATGACTGACTCGTAGTTTGTTTCACTTTGCAAACTCGGGTGCCCTCTTTCCACACGGGCAGTCGAGTAGCCTTTTGCAGATATAGTTAAGCAGGATCCTGGATCGAAGCCTAAAGCTGTGTCCAGAGCTTAGTAGTCTACCGCTGTTTACTGTATTTTATTTAATGTATTAAATCTTTTGTAATTTATCTTCCGCTGTAATTTTATTTCAATGTACTCTGATATATTCTGTACTCTGATGTAACATTTATTTTTGATGTTATAAAAGTCTGTGTTTTTGTTCTGATATGTTGTATCCCCAAAGTTAAAGTATTCGTAGATTTTCACCTTTTGGGTCAGACCTGTGTGGTTTATGGTCGATTCAAAGAGCGGGAATTTCTGGGTCTTTACATCCCTTCAGTATCCCGATCCCAAAAAAAAAAAAAAAAAAAAACCCTGTCGATGTCGAATGTGCCGCCGCCTCCACCCACGCTGCGCCGCCGCGACCTCGGCCAGACGCCCCACCATCGCCGCTCGACCCCCTCCTCCTCTCTCCTCTTTTTACTCTACAATCCAACGGCAAAACCCCTCAGCCCTGATTCCGTTGCCCCCACAGGACCGATCGCCGCGCCTGCCACCCACGCCGCCGTCCGTCCTCCCACAGCCACCCACCTCGTCTCCGATCCTCCACCCCCTTCCCTCTAGCCAAATCGAACCAAAACCCTCAAAAATCGCACCGTCTATTTCACCACCGACCCGCTGCCACCCCCTCTGACATCACCTGTCGCTGTAAGCGTTTTATTTTATTTTATTTTTGTTTTTATTTAAAGTAATTAGTTTTAAAGGTTCTAAAAATCAGTTTTTATATATAAATAAAATTATTTTAAAATAGTAAAACTTAGATTTTTAACATTATAAAGCTTAGTTTTTTTATCATGAGAAGATAGGTTTATAATTAGAAAAAGAAATGATTTTGATAAAAGGAAAAGATTAGGATTTTTATATATTGAACATCGAGGTAAAAATGTGATTTTTATATATTGAACATCGAAGTAAAAATGTGATTTTTATATATTGAACATCGAAGTAAAAATGTGATTTTTATATATTGAACATCGAAGTAAAAATGTGATTTTTATATATTGAACATCGAAGTAAAAATGTGATTTTTATATATTGAACATCGAAGTAAAATTGTGATTTTTATATATTGAACATCGAAGTAAAAATGTGATTTTTATATATTGAACATCGAAGTAAAAATGTGATTTTTATATATTGAACATCGAAGTAAAAATGTGATTTTTATATATTGAACATCGAAGTAAAAATGTGATTTTTATATATTGAATATCGAAGTTAAAATGTGATTTTTATATATTGAACATCGAATTAAAAATGTGATTTTTATATATAGTGACTACGGGCAACGAAAGTGATAAGAGACGAGAACAGTAAAGATTTCCTGCATTAGAAGAGCCGTGGAGTTAGGATAGCTATCGGTGAGAATTTCTCACCTTTCAATTTCATTTTCTAGTTATATATATATACCAGGATGCAGACGGTGTTTAGTAGCACCCGACACAATCGTCCACAGACCATGGACTTGTTTGTTTGATTGCAAAAATTAGTTAGATTATTTGATTGAAATTGAATTGTTTGGTGAAATGAAATTGATTTGATTGATGTGTGAATGGCGTGGGCCTTCACTAGACCGGGGATAAGGCTAGGCCTCGTCCCGTTTCTAGTATCGTGCCGATATGCCGCCGAAATTTTCTAAAATAAGTTAGAAAAATAACAATATCATTTTATAGAATAAATGAATTGAATAGAAATTCATATGTTGAAATAAAATGTTTTGTCGTTAAAAATATAATTTTTAACGTGAATGTAAATAAATAAATATTCATTTACAAACCGGACGGTTTGTTTATGTACACCTATTTGAAGGACATTGATTGGGTCGATAAATTTTACACATCGCCCAACTGCACAAATAAAATCTGTGTTTGATTGTTTGAAACCCCACACGGGTGTTGGGATGAAATTTGAAGTTCACTCATCCTGACTGATTAAATATGTCGATCGATTGATTGACAGGCTGTTATAAGCGTTAGATATCTATATTTGATGCTTATACAGTGTAGTGCACTTTGGTTGTTGGTTGATTATTTTTCAAAGCTATTATATACGTGTGATGTATGAAAAGTCCATATAATTAACATTATATGGTGATTGATTGGGCCTCATTCCAATTTAGAAAATAAAGAACATTATAAAATAAAGGTTCATGTGTTGACTGTACTCATCCGTTGAGATTAGTCATGTGTTGAATGAAATATTTTAATAATAAAATTTTATATCTTTATCACTATAAAATAAAGGTTCATGTGTTGACTGTACTCATCCGTTGAGATTAGTCATGTGTTGAACGAAATAATTTAACAAAAATAGTCACACGTGGACAGTACTCATTCGTTGAGATTAGTCGTGTGTTGACAAAAATAAATATTCATTTTGAATAGAATAAAGGAATATATGAAGCCGTGTTGATTAGATTGATGCCATTTTGACGTGAACGATATTTATATCGATTTTATTCATTTTGAAATGAATTGAATATAAAACGATTTCGAAATGAATTGAATATAAAACGATTTCGAAATGAATTGAATATAAAACGATTTCGAAATGAATTGTATATAAAACGATTTCGAAATGAATTGAATATAAAACCAATTCGAATTGAATTGAAAACGAATTCGAATTGAAAACGAATTGAAGTGAAATCAAATTGAATTGAAATTTGATTTGAATAGAAAACGAATTTGATTTCAATTGCATATATAACGAATTTGATTTGAATAGAAAACGAATTAGATTTCAATTGAAATATATAACGAATTTGAATCAAATGGAAAACCACTTTGAATTGAATCGAATTAAATCGAATTGAAAACGAATTCGAATTGAATTTAAAACGAAGTGAAATGAATTCAAATTGAATTGAAACTTGAGTTGAATAGAAATGAATTTTAAACCGAATTTATAAGGAAAGATTCAACTTTGATTTGAATTTGGAATGGAAGTTGAAAATGTTTTTGAAACGAATTCAAAACTATTTATAAAATTCGTTTTAAATAGAAATCGACGATATATATATTATATATATAATATAATGGCCTGAATAGAACGCGCCGCGCCGCGGCAGTTCGTGAATTTCGAACATTTATTTCAAACGGACATTACGGGAGATCCGACCGTCGGATTCTCCTAAAACCGGAACCGTTGGGTTCGTATCGAAAAGAGCTTTCTAACGAATATTAGAAATTAGAAATCTAACGGTTGGATTTGGAATTATGTCCAAATCAAATTTGAAAAAGGTCGCTGTAAGTGCAGTTTGATGGCCATTGATGGAAATCGACTGTACGGGCCTTGATAAAATTATTAAAAATAGTAATAATTTGTGTAAAATCATAAGAAAGGATTTGAGAAGAATTGGGATGAAAAACTCCATATTTGAAAAGATAAAAATAGATTTTTATCGAAGTAGACTAATTTTGAACTAGAATTATAATTCTATTTATTTTTAAATAAATAAATTGAATTTGAAAAGGGTTTTAAAAAATAACCAGAATTTCCAATGATTGCATTAGAGTGGATTTGAATCGAGATTGTATTCGGAATATTTCGATGTTGGAATTCGTGATTATACAGATGTTGTTATGAAAATTTGAAAGATATATATTTATATCGTTATTTCCAATACGACATTTGTTAGTCGTAGAATTTGATATTGAATATAAGCCGATATATTTTCTATTCAGAGCCTTGTATTGAATATCAAATGTGATTTGGGTTTGTCGTGAATGGTGTCTTCACTAACACTGTTCTTGAACCCAGTTGAGAAAAGATTAAATCTTTTTATTTAGATTTAATGAAGGGTACCAATTAAATAATATTTAATTGGAATTGAATTGATATTGATTTTTGGGTTTATCGTGGACAGTGTTTTAAATAACACTCGTTCTTTAACCCGATAATTAATGAATGTGATTTTGGGTTTATCGTGAACTGTGTTTTAAATGACACCGATTCTTTAACCCAGTTAAAGATTAAAACTAAGTGGAGTTTTAATGAATCTTTAATTAGATTGAAAAGATCGAAAATGGAGTACCACCAGTTTTGCTCCAAGCGATAGTTAAATCTTTAATTAGATTTGAACGTGAAATGGTAATTGAATTTACCGATAACACCGTGGTGTTAGATATGAAGTATAACCAGTTTTACTTCATGGGATGAATAGGTTGGGATTGAGAAATTAAAACAAATGATTACTTCGGTAAGGTTCGCTAATACCGACTAGTTTGAATTGATATTCAAAAATAGATTAAAGAATAAATTCAAGAAATTTATATTGGATAAAATTAATGGGAACCTTTCCCTATGAATGTGAAATTTAGAAACTAACTGTCAGTTAGCTAAGCAGAATGGTTTTCTGGATATTGATCTGATGTTGGTTTCGGCCTTCGGGGTTAATAATTAGGGAATTATTCTCTTGATTAATTTACGGTTAGTAACTAATGAATTGGAATGAGGCGTATGTTGTGTTTATGTAACATTTAATTTTAATATACGCGGGTTGTTCGGAAAGGCCGGGTTTATACCCATTCTGAATAACCGATTCGACGATATGTCGAAGATGAAGACGGTGGTTGAAGACCGGAAGTCTTCACATCGTTTGGATAATTACCGACGATCCTGATTGGGCTGTACACCCAAGAGGATGGAAATAGTTGGTGGTCGTCCAGACGTACTTGGAGATGGATGGATATGCGAGGAAAGTGCCTCCGGTTTCGTTCAGACCCAGAACGGACTTGTAAATGGATAATGTGTCTGACGTTGTATTCCTTTATACTGTATTGGTGATCTCTGCTAAATATATATCTGTTTGGTGGCAGAGAATTTATTCTCTTGCTATACACCCTTCTCTGAGGCGTACGAGCCTAGAGGTTATATATTGGCAGAAATCAGTGGTACAGTATGGACTGACAATGTGGCATGCTGAGTTGCATGGATCAAGGCTTTTGTTGAAAAGCAAAGTCTTGTGGTTGATGATCAAAGCACGGCCTTGTGTGGCGTAGCTTTGTGTAACGTTGATTCGCGAGTATCACACCCGGTATGAACTAAAAACGGGAGAAGGACATCAGGGAGGACATGCGTTTCTTTCTAGTTAGGAGTGGCGTCAGTGCTTGAACTGGCTGACGAGTTTGACTCATGTGGATGTTGCTTATTATTACTTGCTGAAAAGCGAGGCGCCTCGTGATATCGGTTTCGGCCGATGCTTCTGGTCGGCTGACGGGCCAGGCTTACGCCCCAAAGGGCGGGGAAACGCAGTGTTCAGGCATAATAATCCACATCGGTGGACCGGCCCTGACGATCCAAGGGTCACTCGAGCTCTGATCCTGAGACTCGGACTAGACAGTCACAAATCGGTAGAGGATCTTGCCCCTAGCCTCGGTTCATACCATAAATGATAACCCAACTTCCAATACGACGTCTTGCGGTTCTGATTGTAAACTTATTTATGGCGACATAGTGGTACGGGTCATTCATGCCGTCTATGATTGATACTTATGATTTGAAGTTGTTTTATACACTATGCACTTATAATAGTATCAAATAATCTGTTTTAAACGTATCAAGCATTCTTTGGCTATTATAAGGGAAAACCCTATCCCTCGGCTTGCGTTGCATTGTGCGATAGGACCTGGGTCTTATAACAACTTCATTTTTCTTTATTTAGCATTGCGCTATTGTTTTATGCACTGGTATTCTTGGGAGGAAACCCGTTCCGTGTTATACGGCGTGGTCCCTTGATTTACCTAACTTTGAAAATAAAGATAACAACTGTTTTAGTTCTCACACCAGTCACATGACTGACCTGGAGTTTATTGTTTTGACCTAAACTCTGGGTGCCCTTATTTTGACACGGGCAGCTAGTAGTTTTGGTTTTGCAGATTTATATTCAAAGGATCCTGGTTTACAGCTGGAACGATATCCGGAAAGCTTTGTATCCGTATATCTCATTCTAGTTGTGTATTGTATTATTTTCCGCTGCTATGTATTTAAATGTAATTTAAATCTCTGATATTTCTGTGTAATATTCATTTATACTCTGTATATTCTTGTATCTGATGGAATTGTTGTAATATACAATGAAATGTTCTTCCGTCTGCGTTCTGTTGTGGCTTGTTCTCAAACGATAGGGCGTTTCGAACGGTCTGGGTCGGTTTAGTGACTGGTCCGGACCGAGCGGAATTCCTTTTCGTCACAGTTGGTATCAGAGCTTTAGTTTACAGAGCTTGAGAACAAGACACATTAGAACCATACGAAAGAATTCATCAGATATTGGATTAGTAATATCCAATTAGAATGACTCGTTAGAGATAGGATCAGTAGTATCCTAGAACGAGTGTGAAGAGTATATTTTTCAAATGAAAACAATTTTGTTTTAAAATTTAAATCGCTTTATATGTATTTGAATATTTATTTATATTGATATGGGCAATCCAATATATAAAGATTTCGCGTATACGCGTCATGAACGTATATTCGAAGTTTTAATATACTGGGTAGATATAGAATACATTGTTGTGAATTGGCATCAAAAACATGATTTTTTTTGTATAAATATCAAAATTATGAATTTGAAACGTTAATCCACTAATTGATTGATGTTTGTGTTGTTTGTTTATTTGTTTGATAATTTTGAACCATTATGCCTAACTGAATCAAATATTGAATTGTATTGAAAATTAGTCGCATTTGCTTGCATATACTTGTACTTACATTGAACAGGTCATAGCAAGGAGGCTAGAGCAGAGAATAAAATTTGTTTGCCCGACAAATAGGTACATGTTTCCTACATAATTTACTGTTTTGTTTGGGTGATGATGATTTTATGAGCCTATTGGCTTTTTCTTTTTCTTTTTCTTTTTGAGATCAGAAGGCCTATATGGCAATTTCGGGATTTTCCCGTGGCTCCCGGTGCAGGGGAGGTTATGGCGAAATTTTTCGAAAATTTAGGGTGTTAGCCAAATTTTTGAAGAATTTGAAAATTCTCAGAAACTGAAAAGTTGGAGAATGGAAGCCAGATCGAACGTAGAGTTGATTAATCAAACCACTTTCGACTTTGTTCCTTTTCGGGGACGAAAAGTTTTAAGTGGGGGAGATTGTAACAACCCGAAAATCTGGGCCAGTTTAAAATTTTTATTTTGGCAATTTTAGCGAATTTTGATTATTTAAAATAGATTATTTTAAATAATATCGACGAGAAATTTATTTTGAATAGACTTCGAACGTATATATTATACGCGTCGTCGTTAGAATATAAATATTTATATATAATTATAAAAGGAATTGAAAACGGCGCGGTAGTTCGATAATTCGATTTCAAACTTCAATTGAACGTACCGGGTGCAAAACAACCCGGATTTTAGTGAAACCAAAAACATTAGGATCTAATTGATGATATCTTTCCAACGAATCCGAAAAATCAAAATTTCATAGCGGGGATAAAAAGATATGTCCAGTTGAAAATTCTGAATAGTCGCTATGGAATTCAGGCCCTTAAAAATAGCCATTTTGCTAACGACCTCGGAATTCGATGAAACTAGTTTTGTTAGGACCGTATCGTCAATACGAAGCTAGAAAATATTTTTCTTGAATTTTTCGAGTTAGTATGTGACCCCGGTAATTTGAAATGTACGTTTAAAATTCAATTTAGAGATTTAAATGTAAATTTAACGGAAACTGATTGAAACGATCGAACCAGCTTGCGATACATATCCCATTGTGTTCAGAATGGGGGTGAAACGCTAGGGACGACAGTCGGTGGGTTCAATTTTGGAGTCGAAATAAAAGTCAACCATTGGGATAATTAAATAGAAATAATAATAATAATATATACAAATTTATTTTCAGTTAACCCCCCCTTTCCCTCCTTCTCCCTTCAGTATCCCGATCCCCAAAAAAAAAGAAAAAAAAAAGAAAAAAACCCTGTCGATGTCGACTGTGCCGCCGCCGCCACCCACGCTGCGCCGCCGCGACCTCGGCCAGACGCCCCACCATCGCCGCTCGACCCCCTCTTCCTCTCTCCTCTTTTTACTCTACAATCCAACGGCAAAACCCCTCAGCCCTGATTCCATTGCCCCCACAGGACCCATCGCCGCGCCTGCCACCCACGCCGCCGTCCGTCCTCCCACAGCCACCCACCTCGTCTCCGATCCTCCACCCCCTTCCCTCTAGCCAAATCGAACCAAAACCCTCAAAAATCGCACCGTCTATTTCACCACCGACCCGCTGCCGCCCCCTCTGACATCACCTGTCGCTGTAAGCGTTTTATTTTATTTTATTTTTGTTTTTATTTAAAGTAATTAGTTTTAAAGGTTCTAAAAATCGGTTTTTATATATAAATAAAATTATTTTAAAATAGTAAAACTTAGATTTTTAACATTATAAAGCTTAGTTTTTTTATCATGAGAAGATAGGTTTATAATTAGAAAAAGAAATGATTTTGATAAAAGGAAAAGATTAGGATTTTTATATATTGAACATCGAGGTATAAATGTGATTTTTATATATTGAACATCGAAGTAAAAATGTGATTTTTATATATTGAAAATCGAAGTAAAAATGTGATTTTTATATATTGAACATCGAAGTAAAAATGTGATTTTTATATACTGAACATCGAAGTAAAAATGTGATTTTTATATATTGAACATCGAAGTAAAAATGTGATTTTTATATATTGAACATCGAAGTAAAAATGTGATTTTTATATATTGAGCATCGAAGTAAAAATGTGATTTTTATATTGAACATCGAAGTAAAAATGTGATTTTTATATATTGAACATCGAAGTAAAAATGTGATTTTTATATATTGAACATCGAAGTAAAAATGTGATTTTTATATATTGAACATCGAAGTAAAAATGTGATTTTTATATATTGAACATCGAAGTAAAAATGTGATTTTTATATATTGAACATCGAAGTAAAAATGTGATTTTTATATATAGTGACTACGGGCAATGAAAGTGATAAGAGACGAGAACAGTGAAGATTTCCTGCATTAGAAGAGCTGTGGAGTTAGGATAGCTATCGGTGAGAATTTCTCACCTTTCAATTTCATTTTCTAGTTATATATATATACTAGGATGCAGACGGTGTTTAGTAGCACCCGACACAATCGTCCACAGACTATGGACTTGTTTGTTTGATTGCAAAAATTAATTAGATTATTTGATTGAAATTGAATTGTTTGGTGAAATGAAATTGATTTGATTGATGTGTGAATGGCGTGGGACTTCACTAGACCGGGGATAAGGCTAGGCCTCGTCCCGTTTCTAGTATCGTGCCGATATGCCGCCGAAATTTTCTAAAATAAGTTAGAAAAATAACAATATCATTTTATAGAATAAATGAATTGAATAGAAATTCATATGTTGAAATAAAATGTTTTGTCGTTAAAAATATAATTTTTAACGTGAATGTAAATAAATAAATATTCATTTACAAACCGGACGGTTTGTTTATGTACACCTATTTGAAGGACATTGATTGGGTCGATAAATTTTACACATCGCCCAACTGCACAAATAAAATCTGTGTTTGATTGTTTGAAACCCCACACGGGTGTTGGGATGAAATTTGAAGTTCACTCATCCTGACTGATTAAATATGTCGATCGATTGATTGACAGGCTGTTATAAGCGTTAGATATCTATATTTGATGCTTATATAGTGTAGTGCACTTTGGTTGATGGTTGATTATTTTTCAAAGCTATTATATACGTGTGATGTATGAAAAGTCCATATAATTAACATTATATGGTGATTGATTGGGCCTCATTCCAATTTAGAAAATAAAGAACATTATAAAATAAAGGTTCATGTGTTGACTGTACTCATCCGTTGAGATTAGTCATGTGTTGAACGAAATATTTTAATAATAAAATTTTATATCTTTATCACTATAAAATAAAGGTTCATGTGTTGACTGTACTCATCCGTTGAGATTAGTCATGTGTTGAACGAAATAATTTAACAAAAATAGTCACACGTGGACAGTACTCATTCGTTGAGATTAGTCGTGTGTTGACAAAAATAAATATTCATTTGTTGAATAGAATAAAGGAATATATGAAGCCGTGTTGATTAGATTGACGCCGTTTTGACGTGAACGATATTTATATCGATTTTATTCATTTTGAATTGAATTGAATATAAAACGATTTCGAAATGAATTGAATATAAAACGATTTCAAAATGAATTGAATATAAAACGATTTCGAAATGAATTGAATATAAAACAATTTCGGAATGAATTGAATATAAAACCAATTCGAATTGAATTGAAAACGAATTCGAATTGAAAATGAATTGAAGTGAAATCAAATTGAATTGAAATTTGATTTGAATAGAAAACGAATTTGATTTCAATTGCATATATAACGAATTTGATTTGAATAGAAAACGAATTTGATTTCAATTGAAATATATAACGAATTTGAATCAAATAGAAAACCACTTTGAATTGAATCGAATTGAAAACGAATTCGAATTGAATTTAAAACGAAGTGAAATGAATTCAAATTGAATTGAAACTTGAGTTGAATAGAAATGAATTTTAAACCGAATTTATAAGGAAAGATTCAACTTTGATTTGAATTTGGAATGGAAGTTGAAAATGTTTTTGAAACGAATTCAAAACTATTTATGAAATTCGTTTTAAATAGAAATCGACGATATATATATTATATATATAATATAATGGCCTGAATAGAACGCGCCGCGCCGCGGCAGTTCGTGAATTTCGGACATTTATTTCAAACGGACATTACGGGAGATCCGACCGTCGGATTCTCCTAAAACCGGAACCGTTGGGTTCGTATCGAAAAGAGCTTTCTAACGAATATTAGAAATTAGAAATCTAACGGTTGGATTTGGAATTATGTCCAAATCAAATTTGAAAAAGGTCGCTGTAAGTGCAGTTCGATGGCCATTGATGGAAATCGACTGTACGGGCCTTGATAAAATTATTAAAAATAGTAATAATTTGTGTAAAATCATAAGAAAGGATTTGAGAAGAATTGGGAAGAAAAACTCCATATTTGAAAAGATAAAAATAGATTTTTATCGAAGTAGACTAGTTTTGAACTAGAATTATAATTCTATTTATTTTTAAATAAATAAATTGAATTTGAAAAGGGTTTTAAAAAATAACCAGAATTTCCAATGATTGCATTAGAGTGGATTTGAATCGAAATTGTCTTCGGAATATTTCGATGTTGGAATTCGTGATTATACAGATGTTGTTATGAAAATTTGAAAGATATATATTTATATCGTTATTTCCAATACGACATTTGTTAGTCCTAGAATTTGATATTGAATATAAGCCGATATATTTTCTATTCAGAGCCTTGTATTGAATATCAAATGTGATTTGGGTTTGTCGTGAATGGTGTCTTCACTAACACTGTTCTTGAACCCAGTTGAGAAAAGATTAAATCTTTTTATTTAGATTTAATGAAGGGTACCAATTAAATAATATTTAATTGGAATTGAATTGATATTGATTTTTGGGTTTATCGTGGACACTGTTTTAAATAACACTCGTTCTTTAACCCGATAATTAATGAATGTGATTTTGGGTTTATCGTGAACTGTGTTTTAAATGACACTGATTCTTTAACCCAGTTAAAGATTAAAACTAAGTGGAGTTTTAATGAATCTTTAATTAGATTGAAAAGATCGAAAATGGAGTACCACCAGTTTTGCTCCAGGCGATAGTTAAATCTTTAATTAGATTTGAACGTGAAATGGTAATTGAATTTCCCGATAACACCGTGGTGTTAGATATGAAGTATAACCAGTTTTACTTCATGGGATGAATAGGTTGGGATTGAGAAATCAAAACAAATGATTACTTCGGTAAGGTTCGCTAATCCCGACTAGTTTGAATTGATATTCAAAAATAGATTAAAGAATAAATTCAAGAAATTTATCTTGGATAAAATTAATGGGAACCTTTCCCTATGAATGTGAAATTTAGAAACTAACTGTCGGTTAGCTAAGCAGAATGGTTTTCTGGATATTGATCTGATGTTGGTTTCGGCCTTCGGGGTTAATAATTGGGGAATTATTCTCTTGATTAATTTACGGTTAGTAACTAATGAATTGGAATGAGGCGTATGTTGTGTTTATGTAACATTTAATTTTAATATACGCGGGTTTTTCGGAAAGGCCGGGTATATACCCATTCTGAATAACCGATTCGACGATATATCGAAGATGAAGACGGTGGTTGAAGACCGGAAGTCTTCACATCGTTTGGATAATTACCGACGATCCTGATTGGGCTGTACACCCAAGAGGATGGAAATAGTTGGTGGTCGTCCAGACGTACTTGGAGATGGATGGATATGCGAGGAAAGTGCCTCCGGTTTCGTTCAGACCCAGAACGGACTTGTAAATGGATAGTGAGTCTGACGTTGTATTCCTTTATACTGTATTGGTGATCTCTGCTAAAATATATATTTGTTTGGTGGCAGAGAATTTATTCTCTTGCTCTACACCCTTCTCTGAGACGTACGAGCCTAGAGGTTATATATTGGCAGAAATCAGTGGTACAGTATGGACTGACAATGTGGCATGCTGAGTTGCATGGATCAAGGCTTTTGTTGAAAAGCAAAGTCTTGTGGTTGATGATCAAAGCACAGCCTTGTGTGGCGTAGCTTTGTGTAACGTTGATTCGCGAGTATCACACCCGGTATGAACTAAAAACGGGAGAAGGACATCAGGGAGGACATGCGTTTCTTTCTAGTTAGGAGTGGCGTCAGTGCTTGAACTGGCTGACGAGTTTGAATCATGTGGATGTTGCTTATTATTACTTGCTGAAAAGCGAGGCGCCTCGTGATATCGCTTTCGGCCGATGCTTCTGGTCGACTGACAGGCCAGGCTTACGCCCCAAAGGGCGGGGAAACGCAGTGTTCAGGCATAATAATCCACATCGGTGGACCGGCCCTGACGATCCAAGGGTCACTCGAGCTCTGATCCTGAGACTCGGACTAGACAGTCACAAATCGGTAGAGGATCTTGCCCCTAGCCTCGGTTCATACCATAAATGATAACCCAACTTCCAATACGACGTCTTGCGGTTTTGATTGTAAACTTATTTACGGCGAAATAGTGGTATGGGTCATTCATGCCGTCTATGATTGATACTTATGAATTGAAGTTGTTTTATACACTATGCACTTATAATAGTATCAAATAATCTGTTTTAAACGTATCAAGCATTCTTTGGCTGTTATTAGGGAAAACCCTATCCCCCGGCTTGCGTTGCATTGTGTGATTGGACCTGGGTCTTATAACAGCTTCATTTTTCTTTATTTAGCATTGCGCTGTTGTTTTATGCACTGGTATTCTTGGGAGGAAACCCGTTCCGTGTTATACGGCGTGGTCCCTTGATTTACCTAACTTTGAAAATAAAGATAATAACTGTTTTAGTTCTCACACCAGTCACATGACTGACCTGGAGTTTATTGTTTTGACCTAAACTCTGGGTGCCCTTATTTTGACACGGGCAGCTAGTAGTTTTGGTTTTGCAGATTTATATTCACAGGATCCTGGTTTACAGCTGGAACGATATCCGGAAAGCTTTGTATCCGTATATCTCATTCTAGTTGTGTATTGTATTATTTTCCTCTGCTATGTATTTAAATGTAATTTAAATCTCTGATATTTCTGTGTAATATTCATTTATACTCTGTATATTCTTGTATCTGATGGAATTGTTGTAATATACAATGAAATGTTCTTCCGTCTGCGTTCTGTTGTGGCTTGTTCTCAAACGATAGGGCGTTTCGAACGGTCTGGGTCGGTTTAGTGACTGGTCCGGACCGAGCGGAATTCCTTTTCGTCACAGCCGTCTATGATTGATACTTATGATTGAAATTGTTTTGACACTATAAACTTATAGTAATAATAAAAGATTAAATTTAGCGTATCAAGCATTCTTTGGCTATTATAAGGTAAAACCCTATCCTCCGGCTTGTGTTGCATTGTGTGATGGGACATGAGTCTTATAATAGCTTCATTATTCAATATTTTGCATTGCATTGTTGTTTTATGTACTGGTATTCTTGGAAGGAAACCCGTTCCGTGTTATACATCGTGGTCCCTTGATTTACCTCACTTTAAAATAAAGATTAATAACTGTTTTAGTTCTCACACCAGTCACATGACTGAACTGGAGTTTATTGTTTTAACATAAACTATGGGTGCCCCTATTTTGACACGGGCAGCTAGTAGTTTTGGTATTGCAGATTTATATTCACAGGATCCTGATTTACAACTGGAATGATATCCGGAAAGTTCTGTATCCGTATAACTCCTTCAGTTGTGTATTGTATTATTTTTCCGTTGCGATGTATTTTAATGTAATTTAAACCTCATATATTTTCTATGCAATATTTATTCATACTCTGTATATTCTTGTATTCTGATGGAATTGTTGTAATATACAATGAAATGTTCTTCTGTTTGTGTTCTGGTTTGTCGTGTTCTCAAAACAATCAGGAGTTTCGAAATGTCTTGGTCAGTTTAGCGATCGATTTGGATCGAGCGAAATTCCTTTTCATTACATTTAGTATCAGAGCTTTGGTTTACAGAGCTTGGAGAACAAGGCACATTAGAACCATACGAAAGAATCCATCAGAGATTGGATTAGTAATACCCAATAAGAATGACTCGTTAGAGATGGGATCAGTAGTATCCTAGAATGAGTGTGAAGTGTATGTTTTTAAAATGAAAACAATTTTTGTTTTGAAAATTTAATTCATTTTATACCGATTTGAATATTTATTTTAAATTAATTGGGACAATCCAATATATAAAGATTTTGCATATACGCCTTGCAAACGTATATTCGAAGTTTTAATATACTGGATAGATACAGAATCACGCTGTAGTCGCCCGGAGATGATTCTGATGATTGATCGATCATCATCAGAATTTATGTTCGAGTGACGAAAGTGAGATTTCTATATATTTCCAATTGACTGGTGTGATAACCAAAATTAGATAGGGCCAATTGTTGTGATTTGGCATCAAAAACGTGATTTTCTTTATATGTATCAAAATTAAGAATTTGAAAAGCTAATCAACTAATTGATTGCTGGTTGTGTTGTTTGATTATAGTTTGACTAATTAAAATGTTGAATCTTTAGCCCAATTGAATCAAATAGTGGATTGTATTGAAAATTTATCGCATTTGCATGCATGTACATGTACTTACAATGAGCAGGTCATAACAAGGAGGCTATAGCAGAAGAATAAAATTGTTTTCCCGACAAATAGCTACATGTTTACTAATTTATTGGATTTTTGATGATTTTATGAGCCGATTGGCTAGCCGCTTGGCTGTTTCTTTTTCTTTTTGGATTGATGAGGGCCATGGGAGGCTATTTGAAATATCCCGAAGTCCCCGGTGCAGGGGAGGTTATGGCGAAATTTTTCAAAAATTTAGGGTGTTGGCCAAATTTTTGAAAAATTTGAAAAGTTCTTAGAAACTGAAAAGTTGAAGAACTTAAGCCGTAAAGAAAATAATGAAAGTTGAGTTGATTTGTAAAAAAACTTTCGGCTTCGTTCCTTTTCGGGGACGCAAAGTTTTAAGTGGGGGAGATTGTAATAACACGGAAATCTGAGCCAATTTAAATTTTTTATTTTAGTGAATTTTGAATATTTAAAATGAATTATTTTAAAAATTAACAACGAGAAATTTATTTTGAATAGAATTAGAATGTATATATTTATATAGATCGACGTTAGAATATAAATAATTATTTTGAATTATAAAAGGAAATGAAAGTGGTGCAGAAGTTCGAAAATTCGATTTCAAATGAATGTACAGGATTCAAAATAAACCTGATTTTGGCAAAACCAAAAATAATAGAATCAAATTAGAATATATTCCAACGAATCTGAAAAATTTGAAATTTCATAGCGGGAATAAAAAGATACGTCCAGTTGAAAATTCAAAATAGTCGCTATGGAATTCTGGCCCTTAAAAATGGAAATTGTGCAAACGATCTCGGTTTTCGACGAAACCACTTTTGTTGGATCCGGGATGTAGAATTATTGCTAGATTCCAAAATTCATAATTTTTTAAGTCAATATGTGAGCGTGGCAGAAGAAAACGTGTTTTAACAGTTTCAGTCAATTTTGATCGACTAGAAAATGGCCATTTTTCAAACGGTCTCAAAATTCGACGAAATTAGTTTTGTTAGGACCGTATCGTCAATACGGAGCTAGGAATAACATTTCATGAATTTTTAAAGTTAATACGTGGCCCCCGTAAATTGAAATGTTGGTTCAAATTCAATATATAGATTTATATTTTGATTTTGACGAAAACTGATCGAAACAGTCGAATAAGCCTACGATACATATCCCATTGCGTTTGGAATGGGGGTAATTAGCTTAGGACGATAGTTGGTGGACTTGATTTCGAGTTCAAACGAAAAGTCAACTTTTATTGGAAATAAATAATAATTAAAGTAAATTTTATATATTAGCCACCCTTTCCCTCTTCTCTCTCCCCGTCGATTTCAGTTCTTAAAAAAAAAATCGCCTGCCCTAGCCGAACTTGTCGCCGCCTACAGGCGGAGCGCCGCCGCACCCCCCTTAGCGCACGCCTCCCCTTCTCCTCCCTCCTTCCCTTCCTCTCTCCGCTGTGTTGAAGTCCCCCCCCCCCAACTTGGGAAAACTCATTGCGCCCCCCTAGCCGACCGCCTGACAGGCCCTCCGACCATCTTCTTCCCCTCCCTGATGATGCCGCACTCTCCTTGTCCCCCTCCTCCGTTCGAGAGCCACCACAACCCAGAAACGAGCCCCCTCCAAACACTAAACCCCCTGCGACAGCGCCGCCTACCCCCTGACCCCGACGCGCTGACGAACCCCCACCCCCTCGCTGAAGTGAAATGAAACGGTAAGTTTTTAAATATTTTAAATTAATTTGTTTATTTTCTATGTGATTATCTGAATAAAAAATAGGGTTTTTAGTTATAAAAATAATATTTTTATATATATAAAGAAAGGTAGAATTTTAGTTAGTTGAAGATGTGTATTTATAGCGAGGTTGAATATATAAAAATATGATTTTTTAATTAGGAAAGGATACGATTTTTTATATGATAAAAATATAATTCTTTATAGAAAAAGGTTTGATTTTTATCGTATGGAAAATATATTTTTAGTTAGAAGGAAAATATGATTTTCATATAATAGAGAATATAAAAATGTGATTTCTATTTTTTTATATGTAGGGAATTAAAAATATGATTTCTAGTTAGATAAAAATATAATTTTTATCGTGTGAATGTTATTGATGAAAATCAATCGTGTAGGTCATCGAGTTCGCTTGAGTGGTCGGTGTGACATTTGTCTTCTTCATTTTGAAAGAATGGCGGAATGGAACCCCAAGGTGAGAAGCCCTCACTTTTATTTGAATTTCTAGCTGAAATATATATTAGGATGTAGACGGTGCTTAGCAGCAACCGACACCCGTCGTCCACAGACCATGGATGACTTGTTTGTTTGATTGCTGTGTTGTGAAATTTGATTGTGTGATGTGGAATGAAATAAAATATTTTATAGTGGAAATATTTTATTGCTAAAAATATGATTTTTAACGTGTATATAAAATAAAAAGTAATAAACAAATCGGAAGATTTGTTTATATACACTGATTTGACTGATATTGATTGGGACGATAAATTTTACACATTGCTCAACTACACAAATAAAATCTGTGTTTGTTGATTTGAAACCCCACACGGGTATTAGGACGATATTTGACGTACACTGTGACGAAAAGGAATTTCGCTCGATCCGAATCAGTCGCTAAACCGACTCAGTCCGTTCGAAATGCTTGATTGTTTTGAGAACACGACAAAAAGGAACGCAGACGGAAGAACATTTCATTGCATATTACAACAATCCATCAGATTACAAGAATATACATAGTATAAATGAATACTACATTGGATAAATATCAGAGATTACAATACATTACATAGCAGCGGAAAATAATACAATACACAACTAGAAGAGATATACGGATACAAAGCTTTCCGGATATCATTCCTGCTGTAAACCACGATCCTGTGAATATAAATCTGCAACACCAAAACTACTAGCTGCCCGTGTCAAAATAAGGGCACCCAGAGTTTAGGTTAAAACATTAAACTCCAGGTCAGTCATGGGACTGGTGTTAGAACTAAAACAGTTATTATTCTTTATTTTAAAGTTCGATAAATCAAGGGACCACGCCGTATAACACGGAACGAGTTTCCTCCCAAGAATACCAGTGCATAAAACAAACAGCGCAATGCTAAATAAAGAAAAATGAAGCTGTTATAAGACCTAGGTCCTATCACACAATGCAACGCAAGCCGGGGGATAGGGTTTTCCCTTATAACAACCAAAGAATGCTTGATACGTTTTAAAACAAATCATTTGATACTATTATCAGTGTATAGTGTATAAAACAACTTCAAATCATAAGTATCAATCATAGACGGCATGGGTACCATATATCATGTCGCCATACTAGGTTCTACAATCAAAACCGCAAATGTCACGTATTTGGAAATTGGATTTCCATCTATGAACCGAGGCAAAAGATCGTCCTCAACCGATTCGAGACAATCTAGCCCATGTCTCAGGATCAGAGCTTGAGTGGCCCTTGGATCGTCAGGGCCGGTCCACCAATGTGGATTAAAATTTCTGAACACTGCGTTTCCCCGCACTTTGGGGCGTAAATGATCCAACGAATGGCTCCATCAGACCCGGATCGTCCAATCTAACCGAGGCGCCTCGCAACAGCAACAGCCACATAAGTCAAACTCGTCAGGGCGTGTAAAACCACAGATGCCACTTTTTAGCTAGAAGGAAACGCATGCCCTCCCTGAGGTCCGTCTCCCGTTTTTGTTTCATACCGGGTGTGAAACTCACGAATCAACGTTACACAAAACTATGCCACACAGGCCGTTCTTTGATCATCACCACAAGACTTTGCTTTTCAACAGAAGCCTTGATCAATTGCCACACAGGCATGCCACACAGGCAATTCACTCCATGCGTTTGATATCCATCAATATATAACCCCTGAGCTCGTACGTCTCAGAGAAGGGCGTTAAGCAAGAGAATAAATTCTCTGCCGCCAAACAGATATTTATTTAATAGAAATCAATCACACAGACTAAAATCCAATGTCAGACACACAGTCCATTTACATGTCCGATCTGGGTCTGAACGAAACCAGAGGCACCTAGTACCCCGCATATCCATCGATCTCCAAGTACGTCTGGACGATCACCAACTGTTTCCATCTTCTTGGGTGTACAACCCAATCAAGATCATCAGTAATTACCCAAACGACGTGAAGACCTCCGGTCTTCAACCACCGTCTTCATCTTCGGCACCACATCAAATTAGTTATTCAGAATGGGATAAACCCGGTCTTTCTGAACAACTCGCGTATATATATAATAAACACGTGTTACACAAACACAACATACGCCTCATTCCAATTCAGAATATTCTTTTATTCAAATATTCTTATATTTTGGGAAAGGTTCCCATTAATTTTATCAAAGATAAATTCTTTAAATTTATTCATTAATCTCCTTTGAATATCAATTCAAACTAGTCGGGATTAGCGAACCACACCGAAGTAATCATTTATTTTAATTTCCCAATCCCAACCTATTCATCCCATGAAGTAAAACTGGTAATACTTCATATCTAACACCACGGTGTTATCAGTAAATTCAATTACCATTTCACGTTCAAATCTAATTAAAGATTTAACTATTGCCTGGAGCAAAACTGGTGACACTCCATTCTCGATCATTTCAATCTAATTAGAGACTCATTAAAACTCCACTTAGTTTTAATCTTTAACGGGGTTAAAGAATCAGCGTCATTTAAAAACACTGTTCACGATAAACCCCAAAAATCAAAATCAATTCAATTCCAATTAAAAATTATTTAATTGGTACACTTCATTAAATCTAAATAAAAGATTTAATCTTTACTCAACTGGGTTACGAAACAGTGTTAATGAAGACACCACTCACGACAAACCCAAATCACATTTGATATTAAATACAAGGCTCTGAATAGAAAATATATCGGCTTATATTCAATATCAAATTCTACGACTAACAAATGTTGTATTGGAAATAACGATATAAATATATATCTTTCAAATTTCCATAACAATATCTGTATAATCACGAAATCCAACATCGAAATATTCCAAAGACAATTTCGATTCAAATCCATTCCAATTCAATTATTGGAAATTCTGGATATATTTCAAAACCATTTCAAACTCACTTTATTTATTTTAAAAATAAATAAATTACTATTCTAGTTCAAAACTAGTTCATTTCGATAAAAATCTATTTTTATCTTTTCAAATATGGAGTTTTTCATCCCATTTCTTCCCAAATCATTTCTTATGATTTTACACAAATTATTACTATTTTTAATAATTTTATCAAGGCCCGTACAGTTGATTTCCATCAATGGCCATCGAACTGCACTTAAAACGACCTTTTTCAAATTTGATTTGGACATAATTCCAAATCCAACTGTTAAATTTCTGATTCCTCACATTCGTTAGAAAGCTCTTTTCGATACGAACCCAATGGTTCCGGTTTTAGGAGAATCCGAAGGTCGGATCTCCCGCAATAATCCGTTCGAAGTCAATGGTCGAAATTCGCGAACTGCCGCGGCGCAGTGCGTTCTATTCAGGCCATTATATTATATATATAATATATATAATATATACTTCGTCGATTTCAATTCAAAACGTGCTTTATAAATCGTTTTAAATTCATTTTCAAAACGGTTTCAACTTCATATACAAATTCAAATCAAAATTGAATATACCAATATAAATTCGTTGTAAATTCATTTCAAATCGATTTCAATTCAATTTCAATTTAATTCGAATTTCAATTCTATTCAATTTAATTCGAATTTCAATTCTATTCAAGATAATTCGAATTTCAATATTTTCAATATAATTCGAATTTCAATTATTTTCACTATAATTCAAATTTCAAAAACCCTTTCAATATACATTGAAAATTGAATAAAATCGATATAAATATCGTTCACGTCAAAATGGCGTCAATCTAATCAACGCGGCTTCATATATAAGCATCAAATATAAATATTCAACGCTTATAGCAGTCTGTCCATCAATCGATCGACATACAACTAATTATTGGGACTCGTGTATGTCATATATCATCCCAATACCCGTGTGGGGTTTTCAAACAATCAAACACATATTTTATTTGTGCAGTTGGGCGATGTGTAAAATTTATCGTCCCAATCAATATCAGTCAAATGTGTGTATATAAACAAATCGTCCGATTTGTTTATTTTTATTTCATTTCGTATACACGTTAAAAATTCTATTTTTAACTATAAAATATTTTCCACCATAAAATATTTTATTTCAACTATATAAATATTTTATTTCATTTCACATCACATCACACAATCAACTACACATCAAAATCAAACAAACAAGCATACAAGCCGTCCATGGTCTGTGGACGACGGGTGTCGGGTGCTACTAAACACTGTCTGCATCCTAGTATATATTTTAACTAGAAAAATAAAATTAAAAGGTGAGAAGTTCTCACCGATTAGCCAATCCAATCCCACTATTCTTCTTATGTAGAAATCTTCGCCGTTCTTGCCTCTTGCCACTTTCTTTGCCCGTATTCTTTACATATGTAAAAATCGAATTTTCACTTTGCTATTCAATATATAAAAATCGAATTTTTACTTTGCTATTCAATATATAAAAATCGAATTTTTACTTCGCTATTCAATATATAAAAATCGAATTTTTACTTCACTATTCAATATATAAAAATCGAACTTTTACTTCGCTATTCAATATATAAAAATCGAACTTTTACTTCGCTATTCAATATATAAAAATCGAATTTTTACTTCGCTATTCAATATATAAAAATCGAATTTTTACTTCGCTATTCAATATATAAAAATCGAATTTTTACTTTGTGAAAAATCGTATTTTTATACGGTTTAAAAATCTTACCTTTGTCTTCTAATAAATACCTATTCCTTTACTTTGTAAAAGTCTGAACTTGATTAAAACAAGAAAACCTAAACTTTAATTTAAATAAATCAAACAAATCAGATTTTATATTAACTAAAATAATAGTAGGAAAACTTACAGTTATCATCAGGTGTAACAACCCGAAAATCTGGGCCAGTTTAAAATTTTTATTTTGGCGATTTTAGCGAATTTTGATTATTTAAAATGAATTATTTTAAATAATATCGACGAGAAAAATGTTTAGAATATAATTCGAACGTATATATTATATACGTCGTCGTTAGAATATAAATAATTATATATAATTATAAATAGAATTGAAAATGGCGCGGTAGTTCGATAATTCGATTTCAAACTTCAATTGAATATACCGGGTGCAAAATAATCCGGATTTTAGTGAAACCAAAAACATTAGGATCCATTTGTGAATATCTTTCCAACGAATCCGACAAATCAAGATTTCATAGCGAGAATCAAAAGATATGTCCAGTTGAAAATTCTGAATAGTCGCTATGGAATTCAGGCCCTTAAAAATGGACATTTTGCAAACGACCTCGGATTTCGACGAAACCAGTTTTGTTGGATCCGCAGTGTCAAGTTATTGCTAGATTCCAAATTTCATAATTTTTCGAATCAATATGTGAGCGTGGCAAAGGAAAACGCGTTTGACCAGTTTCAGTTGATTTTAATCGACTGGAAATTGGCCATTTTTCAAACGGTCTTAGAATTTGACGAAACTAGTTTTGTTAGGACCGTATCGTCAATACGAAGCTAGAAAATATTTTTCTGAGATTTTTCTGGTTAGTATGTGACCCCGGTAATTTGAAATGTACGTTTAAAATTCAATATAGTGATTTAAATGTAAATTTAACGGAAACTGATTCAAACGATCGAATCAACCTGCGATACATATCCCATTGTGTTCGAAATGGGGGTGAAACGCTATGGACGACAGGCGGTGGGCCTCGTTTAGAGGTCGTATGTAAAAGTCAACTTTCTAAAAATAAATTAATTAAATAAATTAAAAATATAACCTTCTCCCCTTATAAACCGCTGGTCCCCCCTTTTTTCATTTCGTTTCAACAGATTAAAAAAAAAAAAAAAAACCCCGACGATCAAATCGAGCCCCCCCCCTCGAGACATCGTCGAACCCCTCGATACACCGCCGCCCTCATCTCGAAGCCGCCGCCCTTACCCCCGAAGCCCTCGAACACCATCGAGCTCCCCCCCTCGTTCGCGACGCTGAAGCCGCCGACCCCCCCCTGAAGTGCCGCCGACGACATCTTCACCCCCCCTTTCTTCAAAATACTGTAAGTGTTTTATTGTATTTTATTTTTATTTTAATTCGTTAAAACTAATTTCGATTTTAGGTATAAAACTGATTTTGTTTTAAAAGGAAAAAACTGATTTTTAAAAGAAGTTAAAAACAGATTTTTGAAAAGATTATAAAAACAGATTTTTGAAAAGATTATAAAAACTGATTTTTTTAAAAAGAAGTTAAAAACTGATTTTATTTTTAGATTTTAAAATAGAAAAGATTTAAACTTTAAAATAGAAAAGATTTAAACTTAAAAAGTAAAAGAAAAGATTTGATCTTTAAAATGGAAAAGGCGGAATCTATATTTATAAAAATATGATTTTTATATATTGAACTTCGAATTAAAAATATGATTTTTATATATTGAACTTCGAATTAAAAATATGGTTTTTATTATATTGAACTTCGAATTAAAAATATGGTTTTTATTATATTGAACTTCGAATTAAAAATATGATTTTTATATATTGAACTTCGAATTAAAAATATGATTTTTATATATTGAACTTCGAATTAAAAATATGGTTTTTATTATATTGAACTTCGAATTAAAAATGTGATTTTTATATATTGAAAAGCGAAGTAAAAATTCGATTTTTACATATGTAGTGAAAGCAGATAACGAAGGTGACAACAAGGCGAGAACAGTGAAGATTTCCTGCATTTGAAGTGCCGTGGAGCTAGGATAGCTATATGTGAGAATTTCTCACCTTTCAATTTCTTTTTTTTCTAGTTATATATATATACTAGAATGCAGACGGTGTTTAGTAGCACCCGACACAATCGTCCACAGACCATGGACTTGTTTATTTGGTTGCATAGATTAGTTGGATATTTGAATTGAAATTGAGTTGTTTGGGTGAATTGAATGAATTTGATTGATGTGTGAATGGCGTGGGCCTTCACTAGACCGGGGATAAGGCTAGGCCTCGTCCCGTTTCTAGTATCGTGCCGTTATGCCGCCGAAATTTTCTAAAATATGTTAGAAAATAAAAATATCCTTTTATTGTGTAAATGAATTGAATAGAAATTCATAGGTTGAAATAAAATGTTTTTTCGTTAAAAATATGATTTTTAACGTGAAGTGAATAAAATAAAATATTCATTTATAAACCGGACGGTTTGTTTATGTACACCTATTTGAATGACATTGATTGGGACGATAAATTTTACACATCGCTCAACAGCACAAATAAAATATGTGTTTGATTGTTTGAAACCCCACACGGGTGTTGGGATGAAATTTGAAGTTCACTCATCCTGATTGATTAAATATGTCGATCGATCGATTGACAGGCTGTTATAAGCGTTAGATATCTATATTTGATGCTTATACAGTGTAGTGCACTTTGGTTGATGGTTGATTATTTTTCAATGATATTATATACGTGTTGTATGGAATCCATATAATTAACTTTATATGGTGATTGATTGGGCCTCATTCCAATCGTGAAAATAAAGAATATTTTGATAATAACAAATATTTTGATAATAGGAAATATTTGAAATAGAATGTTTGAAAATAGAAATATGTGAAGCCGTGATGATTAGATTGACGCCATTTTGACGTGAACGATATTTATATCGATTTTAAAACGATTTCGAAATGAATTGAATTGAAAACGATTTCGAAATGAATTGAATTGAAAACGATTTCGAAATGAATTGAATTGAAAACGATTTCGAAATGAATTGAATTGAAAACGATTTCGAAATGAATTGAATTGAAAACGATTTCGAAATGAATTGAAAGTGAATTGAAATGAATTCAAATTGAATTGAAATTTGAATTGAATAGGAATGAATTTTAAAACGAATTTACAAAGAAGAATTCAATTTCGATTTGAATTGAAATGGGAGTTGAAATTGCTTTTGAAACGAATTTAAAACTATTTATATAATTCGTTTTAAATGGAAATCGACGAAGTGTATATTATATATATAATATAATGGCCTGAATAGAACGCGCCGCGCCGCGGCAGTTCGTGAATTTCGACCATTTATTTCAAACGGACATTGCGGGAGATCCGACCGTCGGATTCTCCTAAAACCGGAACCGTTGGGTTCGTATCGAAAAGAACTTTCTAACGAATATTAGAAATTTGAAATCTAACGGTTGGATTTGGAATTATGTCCAAATCAAATTTGGAAAAGGTCGCTGTAAGTGCAGTTCGATGGCCATTGATGGAAATCGACTGTACGGGCCTTGATAAAATTATTAAAAATAGTAATAATTTGTGTAAAATCATAAGAAATGATTTGTGAAGATTTGGGATGAAAAACTCCATATTTGAAAAGATAAAAATAGATTTTTATCGAAATAAACTAGTTTTGAACTAGAAATATAATTCTATTTATTTTTAAATAAATAAATTGAATTTGAAAAGGGTTTTGAAAATAACCAAAATTTCCAATGATTGCATTGGAGTGGATTTGAATCGAAATTGTCTTCGGAATATTTCGATGTTGGAATTCGTGATTATACAGATATTGTTATGGAAATTTGAAAGATATATATTTATATCGTTATTTCCAATACGACATTTGTTAGTCGTAGAATTGGATATTGAATATAAGCCGGGATATTTTCTATTCAGAGCCTTGTGTTGGATATCAAATGTGATTTGGGTTTGTCGTGAATGGTGTCTTCACTAACACTGTTCTTGAACCCAGTTGTGAAAAGATTAAATCTTTTTATTTAGATTTAATGAAGTGTACCAATTGAATAATATTTAATTGGAATTGAAGTGATATTGATTTTTGGGTTTATCGTGAACAGTGTTTTAAATAACACTCGTTCTTTAACCCAATAATTAATGGAATGTGATTTTGGGTTTATCGTGAACCGTGTTTTAAATGACACTGATTCTTTAACCCAGCCGAAGATTAAAACTAAGTGGAGTTTTAATGAATCTTTAATTAGATTGAAATGATCGAAAATGGAGTATCACCAGTTTTGCTCCAGGCGATAGTTAAATCTTTAATTAGATTTGAACGTGAAATGGTAATTGGATTTACCGATAACACTGTGGTGTTAGATATGAAGTATTACCAGTTTTACTTCATGGGATGAATAGGTTGGGATTGGAAAATAAAATAAATGATTACTTCGGTGTGGTTCGCTAATCCCGACTAGTTTGAATTGATATTCAAAGGAGATTAAAGAATAAATTCAAAGAATTTATCTTGGATAAAATTAATGGGAACTTTTCCCAAAGTATAGGAAATTTTGAATAAAAGAATATTCTGAATTGGAATGAGGCGTATGTTGTGTTTGTGTAACACTTTTATAATATATGCGCGAGTTATTCAGAAAGACCGGGTTTATCCCATTCTGAATAACTGATTCGACGTGGTGTCGAAGATGAAGACGGTGGTCGAAGACCGGAAGTCTTCACGTCGTTTGGGTGATTACTGATGATCTTGATTGGGCTGTACACCCAAGAAGATGGAAACAGTTGGTGATCGTCCAGACGTACTTGGAGATCGATGGATATGCGGGGTACTAGGTGCCTCCGGTTTCGTTCAGACCCAGAACGGACTTGTAAATGGACTGTGTGTCTGACATTGGATTTTAGTCCGTGTGATTGATCTCTATTAAATATATATCTGTTTGGCGGCGGAGAATTTATTCTCTTGCTTAACGCCCTTCTCTGAGACGTACGAGCTCAGAGGTTATATATTGATGGATATCAAACGCATGGAGTGAATTGCCTGTGTGGCATGCCTAAGTGGCAATTGATCGAGGCTTCTGTTGAAAAGCAAAGTCTTGTGGTGATGATCAAAGCAAGGCCTTTGTGGCGTAGCTTTGTGTAACGTTGATTCGCGAGCTTCACACCCGGTATGAACCAAAAACGGGAGAGGACGTCAGGGAGGGCATGCGTTTCTTTCTAGCTAGAAGTGGCGTCAGTGGTTTTACACGCCCTGACGAGTTTGACTTATGTGGTTGTTGCTGTTGCGAGGCGCCTCGGTTATATCGGTTTCGGCCGATGCATTCTGGTCGGCGGACGGACCAGACTTACACCCCATAGGGTGGGGAGACGCATGTTCAGGGTTTAAGTTTAATCCACATCGGTGGACCGGCCTTGAGGATCCAAGGGTCGATGCGCTCTGACCCTGAGGCTGTAACAACCCGTAAAATGCGAGCCAGTTTGAAATTTTTATTTTGGCAATTATATCGAATTTTGATTATTTAAAATGAATTATTTTAAATATATCGACGAGAAAATTTATTTTGAATATAAATCGAACGTATATATTATACGCGTCGTCGTTAGAATATAAATATTTATATATAATTATAAATAGAATTGAAAATGGCGCGGTAGTTCGATAATTCGATTTCAAACTTCAATTGAATGTACCGGGTGCAAAACAATCCGGATTTTAGTGAAACCAAAAATGGTAGAATCTAATTGATAATATCTTTCCAACGAATCCGACAAATCAAATTTTCATAGCGGGAATCAATAGATATGTCCAGTTGAAAATTCAGAATAGTCGCTATGGAATTCAGGCCCTTAAAAAAATGGATATTTTGCAAACGACCTCGGATTTCGACGAAACCAGTTTTGTTAGGTCCGTGGTGTCAAATTATTGCTAGGTTTCAAATTTCATAATTTTTAGAATCAATATGTGAGCGTGGCAAAGGAAAACGCGTTTGACCAGTTTCAGTTGATTTTAATCGACTGGAAATTGGCCATTTTTCAAACGGCCTCAGAATTCGACGAAACTAGTTTTGTTAGGACCGTATCGTCAATACGAAGCTAGAAAATATTTTTCTGGAATTTTTAAAGTTAGCATGTGACCCCAGTAATTTGAAATGTACGTTTAAAATCCAATATAATGATTTAAATGTAAATGCAACGGAAACTGATCGAAACGGTCGAGTCAACTTGCGGTACATATCCCATTGTGTTCGGAATGGGGGTGAAACGCTATGGGCGGCAGGCGGTGGACCTCGTTTTGAGGTCGAAAATAAAAGTTGCTTTTTGGTAGGAAATAAATAATTAAATAAAAAAAAATTATAAAAAAAATATCCCCTCCTCCCCTTATCTTTCTGCCCCCCCCCCCGATCGTTTCACTTCAGGAATGAGAGAAAAAAAAAAAATGTAAACCTCGATCGCCCCCCCCCCCCCCAGATGGACCGCCGACCTCCACGAGAAGAACCCCCCCTACCCTGTTGCCGCCGCAAGCATAGCTCCCCATTCCACGAAGTCCGCCCTCCACTTCCCCGTTCAGCACCCCCGCGCCCTCCTGCCACCAGCTCCGACGAGCTCCGCCGCCTCAGCCTACATCCCGACGCCTGACGACGCCCCCCCCCCCTTTTTTTTTCTCTTCGCATACAGTAAGTATCTTTCTTTTTATTTTTTTATTTTTATGTTAATTAGAAAACTGATTTTATGTTAATTAGAAAACTGATTTTATGTTAATTAGAAAACTGATTTTATGTTAATTAGAAAACTGATTTTATGTTAATTAGAAAACTGATTTTATGTTAATTAGAAAACTGATATTTTTTATAATTATTAAGACTGGTTTTTTACTTTAAAAGATTTGGTTTTTTTTTTTACTTTAAAAGATTTGATTTTTATCTTAAGAAAAGAACCAATTTTTATAACGAGGAAGGATTGATTTTTATAGAAGAAAGAACTGATTTTTAAAGGTGAAAAGGCGAGATTTTTAAAGGTGAAAAGGCGAGATTTTTAAAGGTGAAAAGGCGAGATTTTTAAAGGTGAAAAGATTGAATTTTGAAAATGAAAAAGATTGAATTTTTAAAATGAAAAAGATAGAGTTTTTAAAAATGGAAAAGATCATATTTTTTTTAAAATAGGAAAAATTAGATTTGCGAAATGGGAAAAGGCGAAATCCTCGCGAATGAAAATATGATTAAAATATGTAGAACTTCGAATGAAAATATGATTAAAATATATTGAACTTCGAAATAAAAAATTCGATTTTTATATATTGAACTTCGAAATAAAAATATGATTTTTATATATTGAATAGCGAAGTAAAAATGTGATTTTTATATATATAGTGGCCATGGGCAACGAAGGTGACAAAAAGGCGAAAAGGCGAAGACTTCTACAAATGAAGAGCCGTGGAGCTAGGATAGCTATATGTGAGAATTTCTCACTCTTCAATTTAATTTTTCTAGTTATATATATACTAGGATGCAGACGGTGCTTAGTAGCACCCGACACAATCGTCCACAAACCATGGACTTGTTTGTTTGGTTGCATAGATTAGTTTGATGATTTGATTTGAAATTGAATTGTTTGGTGAATTTGATTGATGTGTGAATGGCGTGGGCCTTCACTAGACCGGGGATAAGGCTAGGCCTCGTCCCGTTTCTAGTATCGTGCCGTTATGCCGCCGAAATTTTCTAAAATATGTTAGAAAAATAAAAATATCATTTTATAGAATAAATGAATTGAATAGAAATTCATATGTCGAAATAAATGTTTTGTCGTTAAAAATATAATTTTTAACGTGAATGTAAATAAATAAATATTCATTTACAGACCGGACGGTTTGTTTATGTACACCTATTTGAAGGACATTGATTGGGTCGATAAATTTTACACATCGCCCAACTGCACAAATAAAATATGTGTTTGATTGTTTGAAACCCCACACGGGTGTTAGGATGAAATTTGAAGTTCACTCATCCTGATTGATTAAAAATGTCGATCGGTTGATTGACAGGCTGTTATAAGCATTAGATATCTATATTTGATACTTATGCAGTGTAGTGCACTTTGGTTGATGGTTGATTATTTTTCAATGCTATTATACATGTGTTGTATGAAAATCCATATAATTAACTTTATATGGTAATTGATTGGGCCTCATTCCAATTTGAAAAATATAGAATATTATAAAATAAAAGTTCATGTGTTGACAGTACTCATTCATTGAGATTGGTCATGTGTTGAACGAAATATTTTGATAATAACGACTATTTTGAAAAAGAAATATTTGAAATAGAATATTTGAAAATAGAAATATATGAAGCCGTGTTGATTAGATTGACGCCATTTTGACGTGAACGATATTTATATCGATTTTATTCATTTTAAAATGAATATCGAAAAATGAATTGAAAACGATTTCGAAATGAAATGAATTGAAAACGATTTCGAAATGAATTGAATTGAAAACGATTTCGAAATGAATTGAATTGAAAACGATTTCGAAAGGAATTGAAAACGAATTCAAATTGAATTGAAAGCGAATTTAAATGAATTCAAATTGAATTGAAATTCGAATTGAATAGAAATGAATTTTAAAACGAATTTATAAAGAAGAATTCAATTTTGATTTGAATTGAAATGGAAGTTGAAATAGCTTTTAAAACTATTTATATAATTCGTTTTAAATAGAAATCGACAAAATATATATTATATATATTATATATATAATATAATGGCCTGAATAGAACGCGCCGCGCCGCGGCAGTTCGTGAATTTCGACCATTTATTTCAAACGGACATTACGGGAGATCCGACCGTCGGATTCTCCTAAAACCGGAACCGTTGGGTTCGTATTGAAAAGAGCTTTCTAACGAATGTTAGAAATTTGAAATCTAACGGTTGGATTTGGAGATACGTCCAAATCAAATTTGAAAAAGGTCGCTGTAAGTGCAGTTCGATAGCCGTTGATGGAAATCGACTGTACGGGCCTTGATAAAATTATTAAAAATAGTAATAATTTGTGTAAAATCATAAGAAATGATTTGAGAAGAATTGGGATGAAAAACTCCATATTTGAAAAGATAAAAATAGATTTTTATCGAAATGAGCTAGTTTTGAACTAGAATTATAATTCTATTTATTTTTAAATAAATAAATTGAATTCGAAAAGGGTTTTAAAAATAACCAAAATTTCCAATGATCGCATTGGAGTGGATTTGAATCGAAATTGTCTTCGGAATATTTCGATGTTGGAATTCGTGATTATACAGATGTTGTTATGGAAATTTGAAAGATATATATTTATATCGTTATTTCCAATACGACATTTGTTAGTCGTAGAATTTGATATTGAATATAAGCCGATATATTTTCTATTCAGAGCCTTGTATTGAATATCAAATGTGATTTGGGTTTGTCGTGAATGGTGTCTTCACTAACACTGTTCTTGAACCCAGTTGAGAAAAGATTAAATCTTTTTATTTAGATTTAATGAAGTGTACCAATTAAATAATGTTTAATTGGAATTGAATTGATATTGATTTTTGGGTTTATCGTGGACAGTGTTTTAAATAACACTCGTTCTTTAACCCGATAATTAATGAATGTGATTTTGGGTTTATCGTGAACCGTGTTTTAAATGACACTGATTCTTTAACCCAGTCGAAGATTAAAACTAAGTGGAGTTTTAATGAATCTTTAATTAGATTGAAATGATCGAAAATGGAGTATCACCAGTTTTGCTCCAGGCGATAGTTAAATCTTTAATTAGATTTGAACGTGAAATGGTAATTGAATTTACCGATAACACTGTGGTGTTAGAAATGAAGTATTACCAGTTTTACTTCATGGGATGAATAGGTTGGGATTGGGAAATCGAAACAAATAATTACTTCGGTAAATTTCGTTAATCCCGACTAGTTTGAATTGATATTCAAAAGTAGATTAAAGCATAAATTCAAGAATTTATCTTTGATAAAAATTAATGGGAACCTTTCCCTATGAACGTGAAATTTAGAAACTAACTGTCGGTTAGCCAAGCAGAATGGTTTTCTGAATATTGATCTGATGTTGGTTTCGGCCTTCGGGGTTAATATTTGGGGAATTATTCTCTTGATTAATTTACGGTTAGTGACTAATGAATTGGAATGAGGCGTATGTTGTGTTTGTGTAACACTTATTTAAAATATACGCGAGTTATTCGGAAAGACCGGGTTTATCCCATTCTGAATAACTGATACGACGATAGGTCGAAGATGAAGACGATGGTCGAAGACCGGAGGTCTTCACGTCGTTTGGGTAATTACTGATGATCTTGATTGGGCTGTACACCCAAGAAGATGGAAACAGTTAGTGATCGTCCAGACGTACTTGGAGATCGATGGATATGCGGGGTACTAGGTGCCTCCGGTTTCGTTCAGACCTAGAACGGACTTGTAAATGGACTGTGTGTCTGACATTGGATTTTAGTCCGTGTGATTGATCTCTATTAAATATATATCTGTTTTGGCGGCGGAGAATTTATTCTCTTGCTTAACGCCCTTCTCTGAGACGTACGAGCTCAGGGGTTATATATTGATGGATATCAAACGCATGGAGTGAATTGCCTGTGTGGCATGCCTAAGTGGCAATTGATCGAGGCTTCTGTTGAAAAGCAAAGTCTTGTGGTGATGATCAAAGCACGGCCTTTGTGGCGTAGCTTTGTGTAACGTTTGCTTCGCGAGTTTCACACCCGGTATGAACCAAAAACGGGAGAGGACGTCAGGGAGGGCATGCGTTTCTTTCTAGCTAGAAGTGGCGTCAGTGGTTTTACACGCCCTGACGAGTTTGACTTATGTGGTTGTTGCTGTTGCGAGGCGCCTCGGTTATATCGGTTTCGGCCGATGCATTCTGGTCGGCTGACGGACCAGACTTACACCCCATAGGGTGGGGAGACGTAGTGTTCAGGCATAATAATCCACATCGGTGGACCGGCCCTGAGGATCCAAGGGGCAGTTGCGGCTGTTCCTGAGACACGGGCTAGAGCGTCTCGAATCGGTTGAGGATTATCTTTTGCCTCGGTTTATAGACGGAAATCCAATTTCCAAATACGTGACTTTGCGGTTTTATTTGTAAACCTATATATGGCGACATAGTGGGATGGGGCACTTATGCCGCCTATGATTGATACTTATGATTTGAAGTTATTTTAAATACTATGCACTTATAATAGTATCAAATGATTTGTTTTAAACGTATCAAGCATTCTTTGGCTGTTATAAGGGAAAAACCCTATCCCCCGGCTTGCGTTGCATTGTGTGATAGGACCTGGGTCTTATAACAGCTTCATTTTTCTTTATTTAGCATTGCGTTGTTTGTTTTATGCACTGGTATTCTTGGGAGGAAACCCGTTCCGTGTTATACGGCGTGGTCCCTTGATTTACCTAATGATTTAAAATAAAGATTAATAACTGTTTTAGTTCTCACACCAGTCCCATGACTGACCTGGAGTTTATTGTTTTTAACCTAAACTCTGGGTGCCCTTATTTTGACACGGGCAGCTAGTAGTTTTGGTTTTGCAGATTTATATTCACAGGATCCTGGTTTACAGCTGGAACGATATCCGGAAAGCTTTGTATCCGTATATCTCTTCTAGTTGTGTATTGAATTATTTTCCGCTGCGATGTATTTAAATGTAATTTAAATCTCTGATATTTCTGTGTAATATATATTTATTTATACTCTGTATATTCTTGTAATCTGATGCATTGTTGTAATATACAATGAAATGTTCTTTCGTCTGCGTTCTATTTTGTCATGTTCGTCACAGTTGGTATCAGAGCTTTGGTTTACAAAGCAGAGAACAAGGCACATTAGAACCCTACGAAAGAATTCATCAGATATTGGATTAGTAATATCCAATTAGAATGACTCGTTAGAGATAGGATCAGTAGTATCCTAGAACGAGTGTGAAGAGTATATTTTTGAAAATGAAAACAAATTTTCTTTTGAAAATCTAAATCGTTTTAAACGTATTTGGTTATTTATTTAAATTGATGTGGACAATCCAGTATATATAGATTTTGCGTATACGTCTGATCCGCGTGTATTCGAAATTTTAATATACTGGATAGATATAGGATCACACTCTAGTCGCTCGGAGATGATTCAGATGATGAGGCCTCATCATCAGTGTTTATATTCGAGTGACGAAAGTGAGATTTCTATATATTTCCTATTGACTGGTGTGAGAACCAAAACTAATATAGCTAGAATACATTGTTGTGATTTGGCATCAAAAACATGATTTTTTGTATATATATCAAATTATGAATTTGAGACTCTAATTCACTAATTGATTGATGTTTGTGTTGTTTGTTTATTTGGTTGATAATTTTGAACCATTATGCCTAATTGAACCAAATATTGAATTGTATTGAAAATTGGTCGCATTTGCTTGCATATACATATACTTATATTGAACAGGTCATAGCAAGGAGGCTAGAGCAGAGAATAAAATTTGTTTGCCCGACAAATAGGTACATGCTTACTACATAATTTCCTGTTTTGTTTGGGTGATGATGATTTTATGAGCCTATTGGCTAGCCGCTTGGCTTTTTCTTTTTCTTTTTGAGATCTGAAGGACCGGGGAAGCTATTTGAAATTCCCCGATGCTCCCGGTGCAGGGGAGGTTATGGCGAAAATTTTCAAAAATTTAGGGTGTTAGCCAAATTTTTGAAATTTTGAAAATTCTCAGAAACTGAAGAGTTGGAGAATGGAAGCCAGATCGAGCGTAGAGTTGATTAATCAAACCACTTTCGACTTTGTTCCTTTTCGGGGACGAAAAGTTTTAAGTGGGGGAGATTGTAACAACCCGTAAAATGCGAGCCAGTTTGAAATTTTTATTTTGGCAATTATATCGAATTTTGATTATTTAAAATGAATTATTTTAAATATATCGACGAGAAAATTTATTTTGAATATAAATCGAACGTATATATTATACGCGTCGTCGTTAGAATATAAATATTTATATATAATTATAAATAGAATTGAAAATGGCGCGGTAGTTCGATAATTCGATTTCAAACTTCAATTGAATGTACCGGGTGCAAAACAATCCGGATTTTAGTGAAACCAAAAATGGTAGAATCTAATTGATAATATCTTTCCAACGAATCCGACAAATCAAATTTTCATAGCGGGAATCAATAGATATGTCCAGTTGAAAATTCAGAATAGTCGCTATGGAATTCAGGCCCTTAAAAAAATGGATATTTTGCAAACGGCCTCGGATTTCGACGAAACCAGTTTTGTTAGGTCCGTGGTGTCAAATTATTGCTAGGTTTCAAATTTCATAATTTTTAGAATCAATATGTGAGCGTGGCAAAGGAAAACGCGTTTGACCAGTTTTAGTTGATTTTAATCGACTGGAAATTGGCCATTTTTCAAACGGCCTCAGAATTCGACGAAACTAGTTTTGTTAGGACCGTATCGTCAATACGAAGCTAGAAAATATTTTTCTGGAATTTTTAAAGTTAGCATGTGACCCCAGTAATTTGAAATGTACGTTTAAAATCCAATATAATGATTTAAATGTAAATGCAACGGAAACTGATCGAAACGGTCGAGTCAACTTGCGGTACATATCCCATTGTGTTCGGAATGGGGGTGAAACGCTATGGGCGGCAGGCGGTGGACCTCGTTTTGAGGTCGAAAATAAAAGTTGCTTTTTGGTAGGAAATAAATAATTAAATAAAAAAAAAATATAAAAAAAATATCCCCTCCTCCCTTTATCTTTCTGCCCCCCCCGATCGTTTCACTTCAGGAATGAGAGAAAAAAAAAATGTAAACCTCGATCGCCCCCCCCCCCCAGATGGACCGCCGACCTCCACGAGAAGAACCCCCCCCCTACCCTGTTGCCGCCGCAAGCATAGCTCCCCATTCCACGAAGTCCGCCCTCCACTTCCCCGTTCAGCACCCCCGCGCCCTCCTGCCACCAGCTCCGACGAGCTCCGCCGCCTCAGCCTACATCCCGACGCCTGACGACGCCCCCCCCCCCTTTTTTTTTCTCTTCGCATACAGTAAGTATCTTTCTTTTTATTTTTTTATTTTTATGTTAATTAGAAAACTGATTTTATGTTAATTAGAACTCTGATTTTATGTTAATTAGAAAACTGATTTTATGTTAATTAGAAAACTGATTTTATGTTAATTAGAAAACTGATATTTTTTATAATTATTAAGACTGATTTTTTACTTTAAAAGATTTGGTTTTTTTTTACTTTAAAAGATTTGATTTTTATCTTAAGAAAAGAACCAATTTTTATAACGAGGAAGGATTGATTTTTATAGAAGAAAGAACTGATTTTTAAAGGTGAAAAGGCGAGATTTTTAAAGGTGAAAAGGCGAGATTTTTAAAGGTGAAAAGGCGAGATTTTTAAAGGTGAAAAGATTGAATTTTGAAAATGAAAAAGATTGAATTTTTAAAATGAAAAAGATAGAGTTTTTAAAAATGGAAAAGATCATATTTTTTTTAAAATAGGAAAAATTAGATTTGCGAAATGGGAAAAGGCGAAATCCTCGCGAATGAAAATATGATTAAAATATGTAGAACTTAAAATGAAAATATGATTAAAATATATTGAACTTCGAAATAAAAAATTCGATTTTTATATATTGAACTTCGAAATAAAAATATGATTTTTATATATTGAATAGCGAAGTAAAAATGTGATTTTTATATATATAGTGGCCATGGGCAACGAAGGTGACAAAAAGGCGAAAAGGCGAAGACTTCTACAAATGAAGAGCCATGGAGCTAGGATAGCTATATGTGAGAATTTCTCACTCTTCAATTTAATTTTTCTAGTTATATATATATACTAGGATGCAGACGGTGCTTAGTAGCACCCGACACAATCGTCCACAAACCATGGACTTGTTTGTTTGGTTGCATAGATTAGTTTGATGATTTGATTTGAAATTGAATTGTTTGGTGAATTCGATTGATGTGTGAATGGCGTGGGCCTTCACTAGACCGGGGATAAGGCTAGGCCTCGTCCCGTTTCTAGTATCGTGCCGTTATGCCGCCGAAATTTTCTAAAATATGTTAGAAAAATAAAAATATCATTTTATAGAATAAATGAATTGAATAGAAATTCATATGTCGAAATAAATGTTTTGTCGTTAAAAATATAATTTTTAACGTGAATGTAAATAAATAAATATTCATTTACAGACCGGACGGTTTGTTTATGTACACCTATTTAAAGGACATTGATTGGGTCGATAAATTTTACACATCGCCCAACTGCACAAATAAAATATGTGTTTGATTGTTTGAAACCCCACACGGGTGTTAGGATGAAATTTGAAGTTCACTCATCCTGATTGATTAAAAATGTCGATCGGTTGATTGACAGGCTGTTATAAGCATTAGATATCTATATTTGATGCTTATGCAGTGTAGTGCACTTTGGTTGATGGTTGATTATTTTTCAATGCTATTATACATGTGTTGTATGAAAATCCATATAATTAACTTTATATGGTAATTGATTGGGCCTCATTCCAATTTGAAAATTATAGAATATTATAAAATAAAAGTTCATGTGTTGACAGTACTCATTCATTGAGATTGGTCATGTGTTGAACGAAATATTTTGATAATAACGACTATTTTGAAAAAGAAATATTTGAAATAGAATATTTGAAAATAGAAATATATGAAGCCGTGTTGATTAGATTGACGCCATTTTGACGTGAACGATATTTATATCGATTTTATTCATTTTAAAATGAATATCGAAAAATGAATTGAAAACGATTTCGAAATGAAATGAATTGAAAACGATTTCGAAATGAATTGAATTGAAAACGATTTCGAAATGAATTGAATTGAAAACGATTTCGAAAGGAATTGAAAACGAATTCAAATTGAATTGAAAGCGAATTTAAATGAATTCAAATTGAATTGAAATTCGAATTGAATAGAAATGAATTTTAAAACGAATTTATAAAGAAGAATTCAATTTTGATTTGAATTGAAATGGAAGTTGAAATAGCTTTTAAAACTATTTATATAATTCGTTTTAAATAGAAATCGACGAAATATATATTATATATATTATATATATAATATAATGGCCTGAATAGAACGCGCCGCGCCGCGGCAGTTCGTGAATTTCGACCATTTATTTCAAACGGACATTACGGGAGATCCGACCGTCGGATTCTCCTAAAACCGGAACCGTTGGGTTCGTATCGAAAAGAGCTTTCTAACGAATATTAGAAATTTGAAATCTAACGGTTGGATTTGGAGATACGTCCAAATCAAATTTGAAAAAGGTCGCTGTAAGTGCAGTTCGATAGCCGTTGATGGAAATCGACTGTACGGGCCTTGATAAAATTATTAAAAATAGTAATAATTTGTGTAAAATCATAAGAAATGATTTGAGAAGAATTGGGATGAAAAACTCCATATTTGAAAAGATAAAAATAGATTTTTATCGAAATGAGCTAGTTTTGAACTAGAATTATAATTCTATTTATTTTTAAATAAATAAATTGAATTCGAAAAGGGTTTTAAAAATAACCAAAAGTTCCAATGATCGCATTGGAGTGGATTTGAATCGAAATTGTCTTCGGAATATTTCGATGTTGGAATTCGTGATTATACAGATGTTGTTATGGAAATTTGAAAGATATATATTTATATCGTTATTTCCAATACGACATTTGTTAGTCGTAGAATTTGATATTGAATATAAGCCGATATATTTTCTATTCAGAGCCTTGTATTGAATATCAAATGTGATTTGGGTTTGTCGTGAATGGTGTCTTCACTAACACTGTTCTTGAACCCAGTTGAGAAAAGATTAAATCTTTTTATTTAGATTTAATGAAGTGTACCAATTAAATAATGTTTAATTGGAATTGAATTGATATTGATTTTTGGGTTTATCGTGGACAGTGTTTTAAATAACACTCGTTCTTTAACCCGATAATTAATGAATGTGATTTTGGGTTTATCGTGAACCGTGTTTTAAATGACACTGATTCTTTAACCCAGTCGAAGATTAAAACTAAGTGGAGTTTTAATGAATCTTTAATTAGATTGAAATGATCGAAAATGGAGTATCACCAGTTTTGCTCCAGGCGATAGTTAAATCTTTAATTAGATTTGAACGTGAAATGGTAATTGAATTTACCGATAACACTGTGGTGTTAGAAATGAAGTATTACCAGTTTTACTTCATGGGATGAATAGGTTGGGATTGGGAAATCGAAACAAATAATTACTTCGGTAAATTTCGTTAATCCCGACTAGTTTGAATTGATATTCAAAAGTAGATTAAAGCATAAATTCAAGAATTTATCTTTGATAAAAATTAATGGGAACCTTTCCCTATGAACGTGAAATTTAGAAACTAACTGTCGGTTAGCCAAGCAGAATGGTTTTCTGAATATTGATCTGATGTTGGTTTCGGCCTTCGGGGTTAATATTTGGGGAATTATTCTCTTGATTAATTTACGGTTAGTGACTAATGAATTGGAATGAGGCGTATGTTGTGTTTGTGTAACACTTATTTAAAATATACGCGAGTTATTCGGAAAGACCGGGTTTATCCCATTCTGAATAACTGATACGACGATAGGTCGAAGATGAAGACGATGGTCGAAGACCGGAGGTCTTCACGTCGTTTGGGTAATTACTGATGATCTTGATTGGGCTGTACACCCAAGAAGATGGAAACAGTTAGTGATCGTCCAGACGTACTTGGAGATCGATGGATATGCGGGGTACTAGGTGCCTCCGGTTTCGTTCAGACCTAGAACGGACTTGTAAATGGACTGTGTGTCTGACATTGGATTTTAGTCCGTGTGATTGATCTCTATTAAATATATATCTGTTTTGGCAGCGGAGAATTTATTCTCTTGCTTAACGCCCTTCTCTGAGACGTACGAGCTCAGGGGTTATATATTGATGGATATCAAACGCATGGAGTGAATTGCCTGTGTGGCATGCCTAAGTGGCAATTGATCGAGGCTTCTGTTGAAAAGCAAAGTCTTGTGGTGATGATCAAAGCACGGCCTTTGTGGCGTAGCTTTGTGTAACGTTTGCTTCGCGAGTTTCACACCCGGTATGAACCAAAAACGGGAGAGGACGTCAGGGAGGGCATGCGTTTCTTTCTAGCTAGAAGTGGCGTCAGTGGTTTTACACGCCCTGACGAGTTTGACTTATGTGGTTGTTGCTGTTGCGAGGCGCCTCGGTTATATCGGTTTCGGCCGATGCATTCTGGTCGGCTGACGGACCAGACTTACACCCCATAGGGTGGGGAGACGTAGTGTTCAGGCATAATAATCCACATCGGTGGACCGACCCTGAGGATCCAAGGGGCAGTTGCGGCTGTTCCTGAGACACGGGCTAGAGCGTCTCGAATCGGTTGAGGACTATCTTTTGCCTCGGTTCATAGACGGAAATCCAATTTCCAAATACGTGACTTTGCGGTTTTATTTGTAAACCTATATATGGCGACATAGTGGGATGGGGCACTTATGCCGCCTATGATTGATACTTATGATTTGAAGTTATTTTAAATACTATGCACTTATAATAGTATCAAATGATTTGTTTTAAACGTATCAAGCATTCTTTGGCTGTTATAAGGGAAAAACCCTATCCCCCGGCTTGCGTTGCATTGTGTGATAGGACCTGGGTCTTATAACAGCTTCATTTTTCTTTATTTAGCATTGCGTTGTTTGTTTTATGCACTGGTATTCTTGGGAGGAAACCCGTTCCGTGTTATACGGCGTGGTCCCTTGATTTACCTAATGATTTAAAATAAAGATTAATAACTGTTTTAGTTCTCACACCAGTCCCATGACTGACCTGGAGTTTATTGTTTTTAACCTAAACTCTGGGTGCCCTTATTTTGACACGGGCAGCTAGTAGTTTTGGTTTTGCAGATTTATATTCACAGGATCCTGGTTTACAGCTGGAACGATATCCGGAAAGCTTTGTATCCGTATATCTCTTCTAGTTGTGTATTGAATTATTTTCCGCTGCGATGTATTTAAATGTAATTTAAATCTCTGATATTTCTGTGTAATATATATTTATTTATACTCTGTATATTCTTGTAATCTGATGCATTGTTGTAATATACAATGAAATGTTCTTTCGTCTGCGTTCTATTTTGTCATGTTCGTCACAGAGGCTCGGGCTAGACAGTCTCGAAGTCGGTGAGGACTATCTTTTGCCTCGGTTCATAGACGGAAATCCAATTTCCAAATACGTGACATTTGCGGTTTTATTTGTAAACCTATATATGGCGACATGATATATGGTACCCATGCCGCCTATGATTGATACTTATGATTTGAAGTTGTTTTATACACTATGCACTTATAGTCGTATCAAATGATTTGTTTTAAACGTATCAAGCATTCTTTGGCTGTTATAAGGGAAAACCCTATCCCCCGGCTTGCGTTGCATTGTGTGATAGGACCTGGGTCTTATAACAGCTTCATTTTTCTTTATTTAGCATTGCGCTGTTTGTTTTATGCACTGGTATTCTTGGGAGGAAGCCCGTTCCGTGTTATACGGCGTGGTCCCTTGATTTACCTAACTTTAAAATAAAGATTAACTGTTTTAGTTCTCACACCAGTCACATGACTGACCTGGAGTTTATTGTTTTAACCTAAACTCTGGGTGCCCCTATTTTGACACGGGCAGCTAGTAGTTTTGGTTTTGCAGATTTATATTCATAGGATCCTGGTTTACAGCTGGAATGATATCCGGAAAGCTTTGTATCCGTATATCTACTTCTAGTTGTGTATTGTATTAATTTCCGCTGCTATGTATTTAAATGTAATTTAAATCTCTGATATTTCTGTGTAATATTCATTTTTACTCTGTATATTCTTGTATTCTGATGCATTGTTGTAATATACAATGAAATGTTCTTCTGTATGCGTTCTATTTTGTCGTGTTCTCGAACTATCCGACGCCTTCCTTTACGGGGAAGTTACGGGTCGTTTCATCAGGAAAGAGGGGGTGCGTTCGATTGGGGGTAGGGGGTTTGGCGTGGTGTCGGTTTACTGGAGGAAATGGGAGAGAAGGGAGCGGAGGAGGAGGCAGGCGCGGCACATGGTGGCAGAAAGGGAGAGGGCGGCTCGTGGATCTCGAGGTAGGCGTCGGTGGTCTCGTGCGTCGAGCAGAAGGGGGTAGGATCGATGCGGGAAGGAGAAAAGGGGGGGGGGGCTTCGACGGTGGGGCGCACCGAGTTGGGGAGGTGGCGGCGCTGCTCCGCCCTCTGCGGCGGTGATGGCAGGCGGAGCGCGACAGCGCTCTACACTTTTTTTTTTAATTTTTTTTACTTTTTTTTCTATTTTCTGTTGAAATGAATTTCAACGCGGGAGGGGGGGCTGAGAGGAAGTAAGGAGAGGAGAGAGAGTTTAATTTTAATTTTCTTATTTTCAAAAAGTTGACTTTTTCATTTGACCTCTAAACGAGACCCACCGCCTGTCGTCCATAGCGTATTACCCCCATTCCGAACACAATGGGATATGTATCGTAAGCTGATCCGACTGTTTTGATCAGTTTCCGTTGAAATTAAAGTATAATTCTTTATATATTCAATTTAAACGCACATTTCAAATTACCAGGGTCACATACTAACTTGAAAATTTCCTGAAAAATATTTTCTGGCTTCGTATTAACGAGAAAACTAGTTTCGTCAAATTCTGAGACCGTTTGAAAAATGGCCAATTTCCAGTCGATTAAAATCAACTGAAACTGGTCAAACGCGTTTTCCTTTGCCACGCTCACATATTGAGTCGAAAAATTATGAAAATTGGAATCTAGCAATAACTTGATATCACGGATCCAACAAAAGTGGTTTCGTCGAAATCCGAGGTCATTTGCAAAATTCCCATTTTTAAGGGCCTGAATTCCATAGCGACTATTCAGAAATTTCAACTGGATATATCTTTTGATTCCCGCTATGATATTTAGATTTTTCGGATTCGTTGGAAAGATAGTCATAATTAGATTCCATTATTTTTGGTTTCACTAAAATCCGGTTTATTTTGCACCTGGTACATTCAATTGAAGTTTGAAATCGAATTATCGAACTACCGCGCCATTTTCAATTCCTTTTATAATTTAAAATAAGTATTTATATTCTAATGACGATCTATATAAATATATTCATTCGAATTCTATTCAAAATAAATTTCTCGTCGTTATTATTTAAAATAATTCATTTTAAATAATCAAAATTCACTAAATTGGCCAAAATAAAAATTTTAAATTGGCCCAGATTTCCGGGTTATTACAATCTCCCCCACTTGAAACTTTTCATCCTCGAAAAGGAACAAAGCCGAAAGTTGTTTCACAAATCAACTCAACTTCCAATATTTTCACTACGGCTTAAGTTCTTCAACTTTTCAGTTTCTAAGAACTTTTCAAATTTTTCAAAAATTTGGCTAACACCCTAAATTTTCGAAAAATTTCGCCATAACCTCCCCTGCACCGGGAGCACGGGAAAATCCCGAAATTTCCATACAGGCCTTCTGATCTCAAAAAGAAAAAGAAAAAGCCAAGCGGCTAGCCAATCGTCTCATAAAATCATCATCACCCAAAAAAACAGTAAATTATAGTAAGCATTTACCTATTTGTCGGGCAAACAATTTTATTCTTCTGCTCTAGCCTCTTTGCTATGACCTGTTCAATGTGAGTATATGTATATGCAAGCAAATGCGACCAATTTTCAATACAATTCACTATTTGGCTCAATTGGGCTATATGGTATAAATTTTAATTAATCAAACAATAATCAAACAACACAGCCAGCAATCAATTAGTTGATTAGCTTTTCAAATTCATAACTTTGATATATATTCAAAAAATCAGATTTTTGATGCCAAATCACAACGATAAGCCCTATCTAATTTATGTTCTCACACCAGTCTAATGGAAATATAGAAATATCACTTTCGTTACTCGAAAATAAATGCTGGCGACGGTGCCCCATCACCAGAATTATCCCCGGGCAACTAGAGTATGATTCTATAACTATCCAGTATATTAAAACTTCGAATACACGTTTGCAAGACGCATATGCAAAATCTTTATATATCGGATTGTCCAAATCAATTTAAAATAAATAATCAAATACGAATAATTGATTTAAATTTTCAAAACAAAACTTGTTTTCAATTTAAAAATATAATCTTCACATTCATTCTAGGATACTACTGATCCCATCTCTAACGAGTTATTCCACTGGATATTACCAATCCAATCATCTGATGAATTCTTTCGTATGGTTCTAATGTGCCTTATTCTCTAATCTTTGTAAACCAAAGTTCTGATACCAAATGTGACGAAAAGGAATTTCGCTCGATCCGAATCAGTCGCTAAACCGACTCAGACCGTTCGAAACGCCTGATTGTTTTGAGAACATGACAAAAAGGAACGCAGACGGAAGAACATTTCATTGCATATTACAACAATCCATCAGATTACAAGAATATAAAGAGTATAAATGAATATTACATTCGATAAATATCAGAGATTACAATACATTACATAGCAGCGGAAAATAATACAATACACAACTAGAAGAGATATACGGATACAAAGCTTTCCGGATATCATTCCAGCCGTAAACCAGGATCCTGTGAATATAAATCTGCAAAACCAAAACTACTAGCTGCCCGTGTCAAAATAAGGGGACCCATAGTTTAGGTTAAAACAATAAATTCCAGTTCAGTCATGGGACTGGTGTGAGAACTAAAACAGTTATTATTCTTTATTTTAAAGTTCGGTAAATCAAGGGACCACGCCGTATAACACGGAACGAGTTTCCTCCCAAGAATACCAGTGCATAAAACAAACAACGCAATGCTAAATAAAGAAAAATGAAGTTGTTTTAAGACCCAGGTCCTATCACACAATGCAACGCAAGCCAGGGGATAGGGTTTTCCCTTATAACAGCCAAAGAATGCTTGATACATTTTAAAACAAATCATTTGATACTATTATCAGTGTATAGTGTACAAAAAAAACTTCAAATCATAAGTATCAATCATAGACGGCATGGGTACCATATATCATGTCGCCATACTAGGTTTTACAATCAAAACCGCAAATGTCATGTATTTGGAAATTGGATTTCCATCTATGAACCGAGGCAAAATATAGTCCTCAACTGATTCGAGACAATCTAGCCCATGTCTCAGGATCAGAGCTCGAGTGACCCTTGGATCGTCAGGGCCGGTCCTCCGATGTGGATTAAAATTCCTGAACACTGCATTTCCCCGCCCTTTGGGGCGTAAATGAGCCAACGAATGGCTTCATCGGACCCGGATCGTCCGATCTAACCGAGGCGCCTCGCAATAGCAACAACCACATAAGTCAAACTCGTCAGGGCATGTAAAACCACTGATGCCACTTTTTAGCTAGAAGGAAACACATGCCCTCCGTGAGGTCCGTCTCCCGTTTTTTGTTCATACCGGGTGTGAAACTCACGAATCAACGTTACACAAAACTACGCCACACAGGCCGTCCTTTGATCATCACCACAACACTTTGCTTTTCAACAGAAGCCTTGATCAATTGCCACTTAGGCATGCCACACAAGCAATTCACTCCATGCGTTTGATATCCATCAATATATAACCCCTGAGCTCGTACTTCTCAGTGAAGGGCGTTAAGCAAGAGAATAAATTCTCCGCCACCAAACAGATATATATTTAATAGAAATCAATCACACAGACTAAAATCCAATGTCAAACACACTGTCCATTTACAAGTCCGTTTTGGGTCTGAACGAAACCGGAGGCACCAAGTACCCCGCATATCCATCGATCTCCAAGTACGTCTGGACGATCACCAACTGTTTTCATCTTCTTGGGTGTACAACCCAATCAAGATCATCAGTAATTACCCAAACGACGTGAAGACCTCCGGTCTTCAACCACCGTCTTCATCTTCGACACCACAACGAATTAGTTATTTAGAATGGGATAAACCCAGTCTTTCTGAACAACTCGCGTATATAAATAATAAACACGTGTTACACAAACACAACATACGCCTCATTCCAATTCAGAATATTCTTTTATTCAAATATTCTTATATTTTGGGAAAGGTTCCCATTAATTTTATCAAAGATAAATTCTTTAAATTTATTCTTTAATCTCCTTTGAATATCAATTCAAACTAGTCGGGATTAGCGAACCACACCGAAGTAATCATTTATTTTAATTTCCCAATCCCAACCTATTCATCCCATGAAGTAAAACTGGTAATACTTCATATCTAACACCACGGTGTTATCGATAAATTCAATTACCATTTCACGTTCAAATCTAATTAAAGATTTAACTATCGCTTGGAGCAAAATTGGTGATACTCCATTCTCGATCATTTCAATCTAATTAGAGACTCATTAAAACTCCACTTAGTTTTAATCTTTAACGGGGTTAAAGAATCAGCATCATTTAAAAACATTGTTCACGATAAACCCCAAAAATCAATATCAATTCAATTCCAATTAAAAATTATTTAATTGGTACACTTCATTAAATCTAAATAAAAGATTTAATCTTTACTCAACTGGGTTCAAGAACAGTGTTAATGAAGACATCACTCACGACAAACCCAAATCACAGTTGACATTAAATACAAGGCTCTGAATAGAAAATATATCGGCTTATATTCGATATCAAATTCTACGACTAACAAATGTCGTATTGGAAATAATGATATAAGTATATATCTTTCAAATTTCCATAACAATATCTGTATAATCACGAAATCCAAAATCGAAATATTCCAAAGACAATTTCGATTCAAATCCATTCCAATTCAATTATTGGAAATTCTGGTTATATTTCAAAACCATTTCAAACTCACTTTATTTATTTTAAAAATAAATAAATTACTATTCTAGTTCAAAACTAGTTCATTTCGATAAAAATCTATTTTTATCTTTTCAAATATGGAGTTTTTCATCCCATTTCTTCCCAAATCATTTCTTATGATTTTACACAAATTATTACTATTTTTAATAATTTTATCATGGCCCGTACAGTCGATTTCCATCAACGGCCATCGAACTGCACTTACAGCGACCTTTTTCAAATTTGATTTGGACATAATTCCAAATCCAACCATTAGATTTCTAATTCCTCACATTCGTTAGAAAGCTCTTTTCGATACGAACCCAACGGTTCCGGTTTTAGGAGAATCCGACGGTCGGATCTCCCGCCATAATCCGTTCGAGTCAATGGTCGAAATTCGCGAACTGCCGCTGCGCGGTGCGTTCTATTCAGGCCATTATATTATATATATAATATATACTTCGTCGATTTCAATTCAAAACATGCTTTATAAATCGTTTTAAATTCATTTTCAAAACAGTTTCAACTTCATATTCAATTTCAAATCAAAATTGGATATTCCAATATAAATTCATTTTAAATTCATTTAAAATCGATTTCAAATCAATTTCAATTTAATTCGAATTTCAATTCTATTCAATTTAATTTGAATTTCAATTCTATTCAAGATAATTCGAATTTCAATATTTTCAATATAATTCGAATTTCAATTATTTTCAATATAATTCAAATTTTGAAAACCCTTTCAATATACATTGAAAATTGAATAAAATCGATATAAATATCGTTCACGTCAAAATGGCGTCAATCTAATCAACACGGCTTCATATATTTCTATTTTCAAATATTCTATTTCAAATATTTCTTTTTCAAATATTTATATTCAAATATTTCTATTTCAAATATTTCTTTTTCAAATATGGAATGAGGCCCAATCAATTACCATATAATGTTAATTATACGGATTTTTCTACAATACATGTATACAATAACAAAGATGAATAATCAACCATCATCCAAAGTGTATTCTACACTGTATATGCATCAAATATAAATATTCAACGCTTATAGCAGTCTGTCCATCAATCGATCGACATACAACTAATTATTGGGACTCGTGTATGTCATATATCATCCCAATACCCGTGTGTGGTTTTCAAACAATCAAACACAGATTTTATTTATGCAGTTGGGCGATGTGTAAAATTTATCGTCCCAATCAATATCAGTCAAACGTGTGTATGTAAACAAATCGTCTGATTTGTTTATTTTTATTTCATTTCATATACACGTTAAAAATTCTATTTTTAACTATAAAATATTTTCCACTATAAAATATTTTATTTCAACTATATAAATATTTTATTTCATTTCACATCACATCACACAATCAACTACACATCAAAATCAAACAAACAAGCATACAAGCCGTCCATGGTCTGTGGACGACGGGTGTCGGGTGCTACTAAACACCGTCTGCATCCTAGTATATATTTTAACTAGAAAAATCAAATTAAAAGGTGTGAAGTTCTCACCGATTAACCAATCCAATCCCACTATTATTCTTATGTAGAAATCTTCGCCGTTCTTGCCTCTTGCCACTTTCTTTGCCCGTATTCTCTACATATGTAAAAATCGAATTTTTACTTTGCTATTCAATATATAAAAATCGAATTTTTACTTTGCTATTCAATATATAAAAATCGAATTTTTACTTCGCTATTCAATATATAAAAATCGAAATTTTACTTCGCTATTCAATATATAAAAATCGAATTTTTACTTCGCTATTCAATATATAAAAATCGAATTTTTACTTCGCTATTCAATATATAAAAATCGAATTTTTACTTTGCTATTCAATATATAAAAATCGAATTTTTACTCTGTGAAAAATCATATTTTTATACGGTTTAAAAATCTTACCTTTGTCTTCTAACAAATATCTATTCCTTTACTTGCTAAAAGTCTGAACTTAATTAAAACAAGAAAACCTAAACTTGAATTTAAATAAATCAAACAAATCAGATTTTATATTAACTAAAATAATAGTAGGAAAACTTACAGTTAACATCAGGAAAGAGGGGGTGCGTTCGATTGGGGGTAGGGGGTTTGGCGTGGCGTCGGTTTACTGGAGTAAAGGGGAGAGAAGGGAGCGGAGGAGGAGGCAGGCGCGGCACATGGTAGCGGAAAGGGAGAGGGCGGCTCGTGGATCTCGAGGTGGGCGCTGGTGGTCTCTTGCGTCAAGCAGAAGGGGGGAGGATTGATGTGGGAAGGAGAAGAGGGGGGGTTCGACGGTGGGGCACGCCGAGCTGGGGAGGTGGCGGCGATGCTCCGCCCTCTGCGGCGGTGATGGCGGGTGGAGCCCGACAGCGCTCTGCCCTTTTTTTTATTTTTTTATTTTTTTATTTTCTATTTTCTAATGAAATGAATTTCAATGGGGGGGCCTGAGAGGAAGTAAGGAGAGGAGAGAGAGTTTAATTTTAATTTATTTATTTTCAAAAAGTTGACTTTTTCATTTGACCTCTAAACGAGGCCCACCGCCTATCGTCCATAGCGTATTACCCCCATTCCGAACACAATGGGATATATATCGTAAGCTGATCCGACTGTTTCGATCAGTTTCCGTTGAATTTAACGTATAATTCTTATTTATATTCAATTTAAACGCACATTTCAAATTACCATGGTCACATACTAACTCGAAAAATTCCTGAAAAATATTTTCTAGCTTCGTATTAATGATTCGGGTCCTAACAAAACTAGTTTCGTCAAATTCTGAGATCGTTTGAAAAATGGCCATTTTCCAGTCGATTAAAATCAGCTGAAACTAGTCAAACGCGTTTTCCTTTGCCACGCTCACATATTGAATCGAAAATTTATGAAAATTGGAATCTAGCAATAACATAACATCACGGATCCAACAAAAGTGGTTTCGTCGAAATCCGAGGTCGTTTGAAAAATTCCCATTTTTAAGGGCCTGAATTCCATAGCGACTATTCAAAAATTTCAACTAGACATATCTTTTGATTCCCGCTATGAAATTTCGATTTTTCAGATTCGTTGGAAAGATAGTCACAATTAGATTCCATTATTTTTGGTTTCACTAAAATCCGGTTTATTTTGCACCTGGTACATTCAATTGAAGTTTGAAATCGAATTATCGAACTACCGCGCCATTTTCAATTCCTTTTGTAATTAAAAATAAATATTTATATTCTAACGACGATCTATATAAATATATTCGTTCGAAATCTATTCAAAATAAATTTCTCGTCGTTATTATTTGAAATGATTCATTTTAAATAATCAAAATTCACTAAATTGGCCAAAATAAAAATTTTTAATTGGCCCAGATTTCCGGGTTATTACATACTCTAATCCCGATTGTTTAGTTGTATGTCAATCAATGGGTTGACAGACTGTGTAAGCATTAATTATTTATATTTATTGCTTCTTCTGTTGTGTGGTGCACTCTGGATGATGGTTGATGATTTATCGTTGTTGTTATATACATGTGTTGTAGGGAATACATATAATTAACATTATATTTTAAATGATTGGGCCTCATTCCAATTTGGAAAATAGAAATATAAATTCATGTGTTGAATAGAAGAAAATTCATGTGTTGAATAAAATAAATATTCATGTGTTTAACAGAAATATAAATTCATGTGTTGAATAGAATAAATATTCATGTTTTGAATAGAAATAATTAATCATGTGTTGAATAGAAATATAAATTCATGTGTTGATAGTCACAATTAGATTCCATTATTTTTGGTTTCACTAAAATCCGGTTTATTTTGCACCTGGTACATTCAATTGAAGTTTGAAATCGAATTATCGAACTACCGCGCCATTTTCAATTCCTTTTGTAATTAAAAATAAATATTTATATTCTAACGACGATCTATATAAATATATTCGTTCGAAATCTATTCAAAATAAATTTCTCGTCGTTATTATTTGAAATGATTCATTTTAAATAATCAAAATTCACTAAATTGGCCAAAATAAAAATTTTTAATTGGCCCAGATTTCCGGGTTATTACATACTCTAATCCCGATTGTTTAGTTGTATGTCAATCAATGGGTTGACAGACTGTGTAAGCATTAATTATTTATATTTATTGCTTCTTCTGTTGTGTGGTGCACTCTGGATGATGGTTGATGATTTATCGTTGTTGTTATATACATGTGTTGTAGGGAATACATATAATTAACATTATATGTTAAATGATTGGGCCTCATTCCAATTTGGAAAATAGAAATATAAATTCATGTGTTGAATAGAAGAAAATTCATGTGTTGAATAAAATAAATATTCATGTGTTTAACAGAAATATAAATTCATGTGTTGAATAGAATAAATATTCATGTTTTGAATAGAAATAATTAATCATGTGTTGAATAGAAATATAAATTCATGTGTTGAATAGAAATATAAATTCATGTGTTGAATAGAAAGAAAATTCATGTGTTGAATAAAACAAATATTCATGTGTTGAATAAAAATATATATTCATGTGTTGAAGAAAATATTCATTTGTTGAATAGAATAGCGAAGTTATTGAAATATATAAAGCCGTGTTGTTTAGATATGCGCCATTTTGACGCGAACGATATTTATATCGATTATATTCGTTTTTAAAATGAATATAGAATAGCAAGTGATTTCAAAATATAACGTTTTGAAAATATTATCATTTATAGATTAATGGTATGGAATATTCAATTTTGATTAGAAATTGAATATGAAGTTGAAATCGTTTTGAAAATGAATTTAAAACGATTTATAAAATACCTTTTGAAAGGAAATCGACGAAATATATGTATATATGTATATATATATATATTATAATGGCTTGAATAGAACGCGCCGCGGCAGTTCGCGAATTTCGACCATTGACTTCGAATGGATGTTACGGGAGATCCGACCGTCGGATTCTCCTAAAACTGGAACCGTTGGGTTCGTATCGAAAAGAGCTTTCTAACAAATATGAGAGATTTGAAATCTAATGGTTGGATTTGGAATTATGTCCAAATAAAATTTGGAAAATGTCGCTTTAAGTGCAGTTCGATGGCCATTGATGGAAATCGACGGTATGGGCCTTGATAAAATTACTAAAAATAGTAATAATTTGTGTAAAATCATAAGAAATGATTTGGCAAGAATTGGGATGAAAAATCCGGTTTATTTTGCACCTGGTACATTCAATTGAAGTTTGAAATCGAATTATCGAACTACCGCGCCATTTTCAATTCCTTTTGTAATTAAAAATAAATATTTATATTCTAACGACGATCTATATAAATATATTCGTTCGAAATCTATTCAAAATAAATTTCTCGTCGTTATTATTTGAAATGATTCATTTTAAATAATCAAAATTCACTAAATTGGCCAAAATAAAAATTTTTAATTGGCCCAGATTTCCGGGTTATTACATACTCTAATCCCGATTGTTTAGTTGTATGTCAATCAATGGGTTGACAGACTGTGTAAGCATTAATTATTTATATTTATTGCTTCTTCTGTTGTGTGGTGCACTCTGGATGATGGTTGATGATTTATCGTTGTTGTTATATACATGTGTTGTAGGGAATACATATAATTAACATTATATGTTAAATGATTGGGCCTCATTCCAATTTGGAAAATAGAAATATAAATTCATGTGTTGAATAGAAGAAAATTCATGTGTTGAATAAAATAAATATTCATGTGTTTAACAGAAATATAAATTCATGTGTTGAATAGAATAAATATTCATGTTTTGAATAGAAATAATTAATCATGTGTTGAATAGAAATATAAATTCATGTGTTGATAGTCACAATTAGATTCCATTATTTTTGGTTTCACTAAAATCCGGTTTATTTTGCACCTGGTACATTCAATTGAAGTTTGAAATCGAATTATCGAACTACCGCGCCATTTTCAATTCCTTTTGTAATTAAAAATAAATATTTATATTCTAACGACGATCTATATAAATATATTCGTTCGAAATCTATTCAAAATAAATTTCTCGTCGTTATTATTTGAAATGATTCATTTTAAATAATCAAAATTCACTAAATTGGCCAAAATAAAAATTTTTAATTGGCCCAGATTTCCGGGTTATTACATACTCTAATCCCGATTGTTTAGTTGTATGTCAATCAATGGGTTGACAGACTGTGTAAGCATTAATTATTTATATTTATTGCTTCTTCTGTTGTGTGGTGCACTATGGATGATGGTTGATGATTTATCGTTGTTGTTATATACATGTGTTGTAGGGAATACATATAATTAACATTATATGTTAAATGATTGGGCCTCATTCCAATTTGGAAAATAGAAATATAAATTCATGTGTTGAATAGAAGAAAATTCATGTGTTGAATAAAATAAATATTCATGTGTTTAACAGAAATATAAATTCATGTGTTGAATAGAATAAATATTCATGTTTTGAATAGAAATAATTAATCATGTGTTGAATAGAAATATAAATTCATGTGTTGAATAGAAATATAAATTCATGTGTTGAATAGAAAGAAAATTCATGTGTTGAATAAAACAAATATTCATGTGTTGAATAAAAATATATATTCATGTGTTGAAGAAAATATTCATTTGTTGAATAGAATAGCGAAGTTATTGAAATATATAAAGCCGTGTTGTTTAGATATGCGCCATTTTGACGCGAACGATATTTATATCGATTATATTCGTTTTTAAAATGAATATAGAATAGCAAGTGATTTCAAAATAATATTATCATTTATAGATTAATGGTATGGAATATTCAATTTTGATTAGAAATTGAATATGAAGTTGAAATCGTTTTGAAAATGAATTTAAAACGATTTATAAAATACCTTTTGAAAGGAAATCGACGAAATATATGTATATATGTATATATATATATATATTATAATGGCTTGAATAGAACGCGCCGCGGCAGTTCGCGAATTTCGACCATTGACTTCGAATGGATGTTACGGGAGATCCGACCGTCGGATTCTCCTAAAACTGGAACCGTTGGGTTCGTATCGAAAAGAGCTTTCTAACAAATATGAGAGATTTGAAATCTAATGGTTGGATTTGGAATTATGTCCAAATAAAATTTGGAAAATGTCGCTTTAAGTGCAGTTCGATGGCCATTGATGGAAATCGACGGTATGGGCCTTGATAAAATTACTAAAAATAGTAATAATTTGTGTAAAATCATAAGAAATGATTTGGCAAGAATTGGGATGAAAAATCCGGTTTATTTTGCACCTGGTACATTCAATTGAAGTTTGAAATCGAATTATCGAACTACCGCGCCATTTTCAATTCCTTTTGTAATTAAAAATAAATATTTATATTCTAACGACGATCTATATAAATATATTCGTTCGAAATCTATTCAAAATAAATTTCTCGTCGTTATTATTTGAAATGATTCATTTTAAATAATCAAAATTCACTAAATTGGCCAAAATAAAAATTTTTAATTGGCCCAGATTTCCGGGTTATTACATACTCTAATCCCGATTGTTTAGTTGTATGTCAATCAATGGGTTGACAGACTGTGTAAGCATTAATTATTTATATTTATTGCTTCTTCTGTTGTGTGGTGCACTCTGGATGATGGTTGATGATTTATCGTTGTTGTTATATACATGTGTTGTAGGGAATACATATAATTAACATTATATGTTAAATGATTGGGCCTCATTCCAATTTGGAAAATAGAAATATAAATTCATGTGTTGAATAGAAGAAAATTCATGTGTTGAATAAAATAAATATTCATGTGTTTAACAGAAATATAAATTCATGTGTTGAATAGAATAAATATTCATGTTTTGAATAGAAATAATTAATCATGTGTTGAATAGAAATATAAATTCATGTGTTGATAGTCACAATTAGATTCCATTATTTTTGGTTTCACTAAAATCCGGTTTATTTTGCACCTGGTACATTCAATTGAAGTTTGAAATCGAATTATCGAACTACCGCGCCATTTTCAATTCCTTTTGTAATTAAAAATAAATATTTATATTCTAACGACGATCTATATAAATATATTCGTTCGAAATCTATTCAAAATAAATTTCTCGTCGTTATTATTTGAAATGATTCATTTTAAATAATCAAAATTCACTAAATTGGCCAAAATAAAAATTTTTAATTGGCCCAGATTTCCGGGTTATTACATACTCTAATCCCGATTGTTTAGTTGTATGTCAATCAATGGGTTGACAGACTGTGTAAGCATTAATTATTTATATTTATTGCTTCTTCTGTTGTGTGGTGCACTCTGGATGATGGTTGATGATTTATCGTTGTTGTTATATACATGTGTTGTAGGGAATACATATAATTAACATTATATGTTAAATGATTGGGCCTCATTCCAATTTGGAAAATAGAAATATAAATTCATGTGTTGAATAGAAGAAAATTCATGTGTTGAATAAAATAAATATTCATGTGTTTAACAGAAATATAAATTCATGTGTTGAATAGAATAAATATTCATGTTTTGAATAGAAATAATTAATCATGTGTTGAATAGAAATATAAATTCATGTGTTGAATAGAAATATAAATTCATGTGTTGAATAGAAAGAAAATTCATGTGTTGAATAAAACAAATATTCATGTGTTGAATAAAAATATATATTCATGTGTTGAAGAAAATATTCATTTGTTGAATAGAATAGCGAAGTTATTGAAATATATAAAGCCGTGTTGTTTAGATATGCGCCATTTTGACGCGAACGATATTTATATCGATTATATTCGTTTTTAAAATGAATATAGAATAGCAAGTGATTTCAAAATATAACGTTTTGAAAATATTATCATTTATAGATTAATGATATGGAATATTCAATTTTGATTAGAAATTGAATATGAAGTTGAAATCGTTTTGAAAATGAATTTAAAACGATTTATAAAATACCTTTTGAAAGGAAATCGACGAAATATATGTATATATGTATATATATATATTATAATGGCTTGAATAGAACGCGCCGCGGCAGTTCGCGAATTTCGACCATTGACTTCGAATGGATGTTACGGGAGATCCGACCGTCGGATTCTCCTAAAACTGGAACCGTTGGGTTCGTATCGAAAAGAGCTTTCTAACAAATATGAGAGATTTGAAATCTAATGGTTGGATTTGGAATTATGTCCAAATAAAATTTGGAAAATGTCGCTTTAAGTGCAGTTCGATGGCCATTGATGGAAATCGACGGTATGGGCCTTGATAAAATTACTAAAAATAGTAATAATTTGTGTAAAATCATAAGAAATGATTTGGCAAGAATTGGGATGAAAAACTCCATATTTGAACAGATAAAAATAGATTTTTATCAAAATGAACTAGTTTTGAACTAGAATTAAAATCAATTTATTTTTGAAATAAATAAATTGAATTTGAAAGGGGTTTTAAAAGTAACCAGAATTTCCAATAATTGAATTGGAATGGATTTGAATCGAAATTGTCTTTAGAATATTTCGATGTTGGATTTCTTGATTATACATATATTGTTATGAAAATTTGAAAGATATATTTATATCGTTATTTCCAATACGATATTTGTGGGTCGAAGAATTTGATATTGAATATAAGCCGATATATTTTCTATTCAGAGCCTTGTATTTAATATCAAATTTGATTTGGGTTTGTCGTGAATGGTGTCTTCATTAACACTGTTCTTAAGCCTAGTTGAGAAAAAGATTATATCTTTTTATTTAGATTTAATGAAGTATACCAATTAAATGGTATTTAGTTGGAATTGAATAGAATGTGATCTTGGGTTTATCGTGAACCATGTTTTAAATGACATGGGTTCTTTAACCCAGTTAAAGACAAGATATTGATTTTTGGGAAGATTAAAACCAAGTGGGGTTTTAATGAATCTTTAATTAGATTGAAATGATCGTGAATAGAGTGTCACCAGTTTTGCTCCAGGCGATAGTTAAATCTTTAATTAGATTTGAACGTGAAATGGTAATTGAATTTAACGAGAGCACTCTGGTGTTAGATATGAAGTATTACCAGTTTTACTTCATGGGATGAATAGGTTGGTATTGGGAAATAAAATAAATGATTACTTCGGTGTGGTTCGCTAATCCCGACTAGTCTGAATTGATATTCAAAAGAGGATTAAAGAATAAATTTAAAGAATTTATCTTTGATAAAATTAATGGAAGCCTTTCCCAAAAAATAAGAATATTTGAATAAAAGAATATTCTGAATTAGAATGAGGCGTATGTTGTGCTGGTGTAATATTTGTCTATTATATACGCGAGTTATTCAGAAAGACCAGGTTTATCCCATTCTGAATAAATGATTCGACGTGGTGTCGAGGATGAAGACGGTGGTTGAAGACCGGAGGTCTTCAAATAACTTGGGTAATTGCTGATGATCTTGATTGGGCTGTACACCCAAGAGGAGGGAATCAGTTGGTGATCGTCCAGACGTACTTGGAGATCGATGGATATGCGAGGTACAAGGTGCCTCCGGTTTCGTTCAGACCAAGAACGAACTTGTAAATGGACAATGTGTCTGACATTTGATTTTATTCTATGTGATTGATTTTTATAAAATATATATCTGTTTGGCGGCGGAGAATTTATTCTCTTGCTTAACGCCCTTCTCTTAGACGTACGAGCTCAGGGGCTATATATTGATGGATATCAATCGCATGGAGTGAATTGCCTGTTTGGCTTGCCTAAGTGGCAAACGATTGAGGTTTTTGTTGAAAAGCAGAGTCTTGTGGTTGATGATCAAAGCACGGCCTGTGTGGCATAGCTTTGTGTAGCGTTGATTCGCGAGCCTCACATCTCGGTTGTGAACCAGAAACGAGAGAGGACATCAGGGAGGGCATGCGTTTCCTTCTAGATAGAAGTGGCGTCAGTGGTTTTACACGCCCTAATGAGTTTGGCTTATGTAGTTGTTGCTATTGCGAGGCGCCTCGGATATATCGATGACTGTGTGGAGCCAATGGAGTCATTGGGCTCATTTATGCCCCAAAGGACAGGGAAACGCAGTGTTCAGGGTTTACGTTTAATCCACATCAGTGGACCAGCCCTGACGATCCAAGGGCTCACCTGTGTCTGGGTACTGAGACATGGGCTAGATTGTCTCGAATCGGTAGATGTAATACCCCACATCCGTTAGTGTCACTCACAAAGGGAATGCACTAAGTTCTGTGGAGCATTTAGGGTAAAAGATGCAGATAAATTACAAGACAGACAGAAATTAAACAGCGGAAAATAAAACTTTGCTTTATTGATAAAATAGTTTGTACAATGGTTTCTTTACACTATCAGAGTATCATCTGTCTTACAAAATAAAGAAGCATAAAAACAACATTTAAACCCCCCCGATTTTAGCAAGAGCTAGCCATAGCATCTGAAAAGAGAATCCAAGCAAACTTCGACAAATCTTCAAGCTGGGAAAGAGTGGCAGTCCAACTTAACCTGAGCTAAACTATTCCCTACTTTACTACCTAGGGGGCGGGGGGAACGGAAGAAAAGAAGACGAAAGAAAAACAGAGTCAGACATAAAGCCTGAGTAAGTTCAGTAACTTCTAGCATGTGAACATGGAAAAACAAAACGACATGAATTAACTGAATACAAGATTACACCATGACGATAGGGTCAACCAGATTAGACAAGGTAGTCACAAGATATGCTAAGATAAACGGGATACACTCTAATACTTTCGCCGCTTCGCTATTTCCTTGTTATACAGACTTCTATTATCTCTGCACCAGCTAACTAATGTCCCAACTAGTAACGCTTACGTGATCCCAATCCCTGTATTTTCCATCGCCTTCAGGCATCCATTTATTTATTTGTTACCTAGATTTAATCTAGGGTTTTCTACCAAGTGCCTTTCAGATTCAACTAGAGTTTACGCTGTCTGCTGAACGCTTCTCGGATTTAGGATTTATGCCACCTAGTTCAACTAGGAATTATGCTACCTGTCGAACGATGACCCCAAGTCTAGGACACACTACCTAGAGTGGTATATGTTCCTATACTTCCCCACGCATGTATCGCGAATCGTTATCGCTTGTCTAGATGCACATGTCCTGTAATGTGCGACCCGAGTCCTGTGTCAGGGAAAATCAAGGAATACAGAACTCGGTCGGGAGCTTTCAGATATCTTCCAATGAAGATGCTAAGGTCTGTTTTTATTCCAGTGGCTATGGTCCCACTTGACCCCTCCCTCAACTAATGAAAGGCACACCTTGTAAAATGAGAACTATACGCCGGCCCCCTGTGCCCCTCTATCCTATGGCCATCCTCACCCATAACTAGATAGCAAGTATATGGTCTTTTTGAGTTCTCCGCCTTTCCGCTTCACGTATCTCGATTGACTCAAGATGGATGGTAGACGACGAGTTGCTATCACAGGGCTACCGTTTACTCGCCGAATCACACCGGTCCATCCTAATCTTTAGGTTGCCATGTATTGCAACCAAGGCATACCCCTGGTTCTTCTACGCAGACCTTAACCTATGTGGGCCCAGGCGGATCATCTGCAGCCTCACAGAGGGATACCAAGAGTACCCTCACGTCACCACGAAGCCTCGGGCTTCGTAACCCATTTTGTTGGAGCCTCCTTTTTACTCAGACGGACATTTTCTCCTTCCCGTGTTATACTAAGAATTACTACTTAGTTTTACTAACTAAGATTTACCACTTAGTTTCCAGAATCATTGTTTTCTTAACTAAGGTTTACTACTTAGTTCTCTTTCTCGTCAAGTTGGATTGGTTAAGTATCATTAGTCAATACAAGCTAACTTAACCATCTTCATTTATCCTGTTAAGCTGGTTAAGTGTCATTAGCAATTCACGTTGACTTAACCCTACCACAAACCAAGTTATATTGGTTAAATATTTTTTGTTACTTGACCTTACCCCTTCATCTTGTATTGGTTAAGTGTTCCTTTTTAACTTAACCTTGCCCGTCTGTTTTAACTAACCTGTTATTAACGGTTAAGTATTATCCCTTCATGTTTTAGACTTAACCCTATTCCTTTATCAAAATCTGATGGTTAAGTGTTCAAGTTTACTTAACCCTACAGTCTATCCCAGCTAACATATCAAATTGGCTAAGTGTATTTACTTAACCCCAACCTCTAGTCTAGTTAACATGTTAATTTGGCTAAGTGTATTAACTTTACTTAACCCCACTTTCTAGACTAGTTAACATGTTAATTTGGCTAAGTGTTTTCTTAGTTACTTAACCTCTACAAATCTTGTCTTGTTACCATGAGTTTGGTTAAGTGTCCCTGTGGACTTAGCCCTCCGTTCTAGCTTAACTGTGCTTAAGTTGGTTAAGTGTTCCTATGGACTTAACCCTCCCATTCTAGCTTAACTGTATGAACCTAACCCCACCTACCAGTCTTGTTATCATGTTGAGTTGGTTGAGTGTCTTAGTTAACTTAACCCTAGAATTCTTGTTCTAGTTTTAACTAAATAAATTAAAGCCACGACCACTCACATTAGACAGATATTGTTGCGATTACTGGATGTGCCGGTTGGTTCAGGGCAGGTTTACATCGCAACTCAGTCTAACCTCGGGTTAGGCCTATTCGTGTTTTCTAGTTCAAAGGGTTTTGATTAATTTTCAAATCAAGTTTTTTGAAAGTAACCATCTCGTCCGTCGGATCAGTTAGGGATAGCCAGGGAGAGCAGGAAACTTGTATTTTCCAAACTCAAGCCTAGACACTATCCTCTCTGTCACCCTAGAACTTTCTGGTTTATTATTAAAAGAGATGTCATTAACAAACCTTTAATTTGTCTAAATTAACATTTCCTCATTCAAGCCAAATTCTGTAAGTAAATTATTCCTAATTTACTTATTTCCTAATTACTCTTTTAATGTGAATTGTCAACGTTTCTTCTTATGGCCCATTCTCCCCTCTATATCATATTTATGCCCTTTTTGTATGTAAACTATACCAAATTAAGTGTCACTAACTATGATTTTGTTAAACCTGACAGTTATTCCAAATTATGGCCAATTCCACTTTTATGCCAATATACTTACCGTGCCAAATTAGCTAATCCAATTCCAATTCAACATTCTAATTCACGTCAAACTAAACTTATTACTCTAGCTCACTATTCATGTAAATGCTAGATTTACACGTCAATACTAGATTCAAATTTCTCATCTTATAATTCATGTCAAATTTATCCAATTTGCATTTCTATGAATATGCCATAATACATGTTCCCAATTTATGCCAATTTCCAAGTTAAACTACGTTTTAGTAAATTTCATATTTTGCCCCAAATCGCATTCCCACTGTTCGTACAATCGTGTTTCAATCTAGATTATAGATAAATCTAGATTCGTAACAAATAGGGAATGAACAAAAGATTGCTATGAAAAGGATAGATATAACAACTGGCATAAAATGGTTTTGAATAACGACGTAGGTTCAAGATCATGGGTAGACCTAACTTAATAGGTAAATTCCCAATGTCTAAAACCAAGAATAGACAGAGTAGGTTCAAGAACATGGGTAGACCTAACTTAATAGGTAAATTCCCAAGGTCTAAAACCAAAGAAAACCAAGGACAGTCAGAATAAATAATCGGGTTTAGACCCAAATCTCACAATCACAAAACTTAAGCAACACTTTCCTACTCATGAATCATATGTGTCTAATCACAGACGTCCTTGTTATGTCATAGGTAATAGTTTATGTTTTCTAATCAAAGGCATAGGTTTAGTCAAGGAAATAATCCTCATAGTCACAGTCACAGTCATAGGAAATGTTCGTAGTCATAGGCAATGTCCATAGTCATAGGCAATGTACGTAGTCATAGGCAATGTCCATAGTTATAGGCAATGTTCATAGTCATAGGCAATGTTCATAGTCATAGGCAATGTTCATAGTCATAGGCATATGGTTCCAAAGTCCATAGTTTCACATTCACAATCTTATTGGTCATCGAATCACAACAGTTCTTAATTAGGTCCAAAGGTACAAGCACTGATTCAAGTAGAAAGATTAGGCATAGTCTTTTATCCCTTTAATTTCAAGTCACGAATAAAAACAAAACGTTCAAATCTAAAAATAACTGACTTACAGAGATTAGATTAGAATAGAAAGGAGGCGTTGCTATGATTCGTGCGACGTTTAGCCTTTAATCCTTATCTTGAAGCTTTGAATCTCTTCTAGACAACTTGAGCAGCATAACCTTGTCTTGGATTTTTGTATTATCCTCTTATTTTTATATTTTCTCAGAGGCAGCATAAGGATAGAAAAGAATTGTGAATAGAGAGGAAGACCAGGGCTGTTTATATAGTGTTAGGCGGACGAATCTGGTCAGAAAACGTGACCAAATACAGCAGAACGAACCAGGTAAAGAAAGCTGGAAAAAGCGGGCAGGTCGACACCCATGTCGACTAGGCAGTCGACATGGAGGGGGTGGTGTCGACTGCGCAGTCGACACCCCTGTCGACTTGACCTGGGCGGGAATTTTCCCGCCCTGCGCCTTGTGTGTTTGAATTCGAATTTGACCCTAGTTTAAACTGTTTTGAACTTGGAATTTTCTGAAAACTTTGACGGGCCATATTTTGGTCATACGGACTCCGATTATCGAAAATTCGGACTCTATTTCGCGTATTTTTCCGAGACGAACGCAATGGCACAGCCCGTTTCCCTTGATTTTGATATTAACTTTTAATTCTGCCTTGATTTGCGAATCTTAGTGTTACAGAAATACGGGGTGTTACAGTAGAGGACTATCTTTTGCCTCGGTTCACAGATGGAAACCCAACTTCCAATACGTGACATTTGCGGTTTTAATTGTAGAGCCTAGTATTGGCGACATGATATATGGTACCCATGCTGTCTATGATTGATACTTATGATTGAAATTGTTTTGACAAGCTTATAGTAATAATAAAAGATGAAATTTAGCGTATCAAGCATTCTTTGGCTATTATAAGGTAAAACCCTATACTCCAGCTTGTGTTGCAGTGTATGATGGGACTGACTCTTATAATAGCTTCATTGTTCTTTATTTAGCATTGCGTTGTTGTTTATGCACTGGTATTCTTGGGAGGAAAACCGTTCCGTGTTATACGGCGTGGTCCCTTGATTTACCTAACTTTAAAATTAAGATTAATAACTGTTTTAGTTTTCACACCAGTCACATAATTGATCTGGAGTTTATTGTTTTAACCTAAACTCTGGTTGCCCCTATTTTGACATGGACAGCTAGTAGTTTTGGTTTTGCAGATTTATATACACAGGATCCTGATTTACAGCTGGAATGTTATCCGGAAATCTCTGTATCTGTATATCTCCTTCAGTTGTGTATTGTATTATTTTTCCGCTGCGATGTATTTAAATGTAATTTACATCTCTGATATTTTGTGTGTAAAATTTATTCATACTCTGTATATTCTTATATTATGATGGAATTGTTGTAATATACAATGAAATGTTCTTCAGTTTGTGTTCTGGTTTGTCGTGTTCTCAAAACAATCAGAAGTTTCGAACGGTCTTGGTCGGTTTAGCGATCGATTCAGATCGAGCGAAATTCCTTTTCGTTACAGGTGTCGGGTGCTGCTAAGCACCGTTTGCATCCTAGTATATATTTCAAACTAGAAATAAATTTAAGGTGAGGAGTTCTCACCGGCTAGCTAAACCAATTCACCGCAACTCTTCATATGTAGGAAATCTTCGTCGTGCTCGCCTTTTGTTACTTTCGTCATCTGTATTCACTACATATACAAAAATCACTTTTTTATATTCTATACTATATAAAAATCATATTTTTAATTCACTACATATATAAAAGTCACATTTTTATATTCTCTATTATATAAAAATCATATTTTTATTCTCTCCATCTTATAAAAATCGTATTTTTATTTCTCTACTATATAAAAATCATATTTTTATTTCTCTTTCATATAAAGAAAAATCATGTTTTTATTTACTAAAAATTATATTTTTATTTTTAACAACACAAAGATCATATCTTTTCTCATATAAAAATCATAACTTTAAATAAATTAAAATCCTTCCTTTTCATAAATAAAGATCGTTTCTTTTCACTATAACTCAAGAGGGTATTTTATATGAAAAATCTAACCTCTTAAACCAATACATTATATATGTTTAGAACCTAATCTTTACCTTAATAAAATTCATTTCTTTTCTTGTCATGAATAAATAAATAAATAAATAACCAATCTTTTATGTCCTTGCTATAATGTATAAAAACTAATTTTTATCAAGCTAATTACCTTGAGTAAATAAAATAAAATAAAAAAACAAAAATAAGAAAACTTACAAAATTTCGTTTGTCGGAGAGAGGGGGGTTCACTTGTCGAAGGGGGTGGGGTAGGGTCGGGGACGGTGGGAAATGGTGGCAGATGGCCCAGGTGGTCCAGTGGTGGGGCCTACGACGTTAGAGGAGTTTGGGGTTCGTGAATTGGAGTGTAAAGAGGAGAAGGAGGGCGTAGGAGGAGGAGGATCGGAAAGAGGGGGGAGCGCGGCCAATGATTGGTGGCCGGAGCGCTAGGGCGGCGGGCGGAGCTGAGCAAATCGGGGGGGGGGGTGGGAGGGGGTCCGGGCAACGCGGATTTGGGTATTCTTTATTTTTCTTCGTTTTGACTGAGTGAGGAGAGAAGTAAAGGGTTGATCATTTATATTAAAATATATATTTAATTCAATTCAATTTCAAAATGTAACTTTTTGTTTTGAACTCCAAATCAAACCCACCGTCTGTCGTCCCTAGCTAATTACCCCATTCTGAACAAAATGGAATATGTATCGTGAGCCAGTTTGGCTATTATGATCTGTTTCTATTAAAATAAAAATATAAATTTACATATTCAATTTTGAACGCACATTTCAATTTACCGGGGTCACATACAGTCTCTAAAATTCCCAAAAAATTATTTCTAGCTTTGTATTGACGATACGGTCCTAACAAAACTAATTTCGTCAAATTCTGAGACCGTTTGAAAAATGGCCATTTTCTGGTCGATCGAAATTGACTGAAATTGTTAAAACACGTTTTACTTCCACATGCTCACATATTGATATGAAAAACTATGAATTTTGGAATCTAGAAATAACTAGACATCCCGGATCCAACAAAAGTGGTTTCATCGAAAACCGAGATCGTTTGCAAAATTTCCATTTTTAAGGGCTAGAATTCCAAAGCGACTATTTTGAATTTTCAACTCGGCATAACTTTTTATCCCCGCTATGAAATTTCAATTTTTCGGATTCGTTAGAAAGATATTCTCAATTAGATTCTAATATTTTTAATCTCGCTAAAAACCGGTTTATTTTGAATCCTGTACATTCATTTAAAATTCGAAATCGAATTTTCGAACTACCGCGCCAGTTTCAATTCCTTTTATTATTTAAAAATAAATATTTATATTCTAACGATGATTCAAATAAACATATACGTTCTATTTCTATTCAAAATAAATTTCTCATCGTTATTATTTAAAATAATTCATTTTAAATAATAAAAATTCAATAAAATTTCCAAAACAAAAATTTGGAATTGGCTCAGATTTCCATGTTATTACAATCTCCCCCACTTAAAACTTTTCGTCCCCGAAAAGGAATGAAGCTGAAATTTGTTTAACTAATCAACTCAACTTTCATAATTTTCATTACGGCTTAAGTTCTTCAACTTTTCAGTTTCTAAGAACTTTTCAAATTTTTCAAAAATTTGGCTAACACCCTAAATTTTCGAAAAATTTCGCCGTAACCTGCCCTACACCGGGAGCTTCGGGATAATTCAAATAGCCTCCCACGGCCCTCACCAATCCAAAAAGAAAAAGAAACAGCCAAGCGGTTAGCCAATCGGCTCATAAAATCATCCAAACCCAATAAATTTGTAAACATGTACCTATTTGTCGAGCAAACAATTTTATTCTTCTGCTCTAGCCACCTTGCTATGACCTGTTCAATGTAAGTGCACGTATATACATGCAAATGCGACAAATTTTCAATACAACTCACTACTTGGTTTAATTTGGCTAAAGGTTCAACATTTTAATTAATTAGATAATAATCAAACAACACAACCAACAATCAATTAGTTGATTATCATTTCAAATTCATAACTTTGATATATAGTCAAAAATCATATTTTTGGTGCCAATTCACAACAATATATTCTAACAATATTTTGGTTCTCACACCAGCCAATTGGAAATATATAGAAATCCCACTTTCATCACTCGAAAATAAATACTGGTGATGGTATACTTCATCATCAGGACCATGTTCGGGCGACTAGAGTGTGATTCTATATCTACCCAGTATATTAAAACTTTAAATACACACAGATCAGACGTATACGCAAAATCTTTATGTATAGGATTGTCCAAATCAATACAAATAAATATTCAAATACGAATAATTGAATTAAATTTTCAAAACAAAATTTGTTTTCATTTTAAAAATATACTCTTCGTACTCGTTCTAGGATACTACTGATCCCATCTCTAACGAGTCATTCCCATTGGATATTACTAACCCAATCTCTGATGAATTCTTTCGTTTGGTTCTAATGTGTCTTGTTCTCTGAGCTCTGTAAACCAAAGCTCTGATACCAAGCTGTCACGACCCGAAATCCCTCTTACGGGAAATCACGGATTGAGTTGTGAACAAGCCACATCGGAATGCAAACAGAAGAACATTTCATTGCTTATTACAACAATTCATCAGAATACAAGAATATACAAAGTATGAATAAATATTACACAGAAAATATCAGAGATTTAAATTACATTTAAATACATTGTTGCGGAAAATAATACAAAACACAACTAGAAGTAACACACGGATACAGAGTTTTCCGAGTATCATTCCAGTTGTAAATCAGGATCCTGTGAATATAAATCTGCAAAACCAAAACTACTTGCTCCTCGTGTCTAAATAAGGGCACCCGGAGTTTAGTTTAAAACAATAAACTCCAGGTCAGTCATGGGACTGGTGTGAGAACTAAAATAGTTATTAATCTTTATTTTAAAGACAGGTAAATCAAGGGACCACGCCGTATAACACGGAACGGGTTTCCTCCCAAGAATACCAGTGCGTAAAACAACAGCGCAATGCTAAATAAAGAACAATGAAGCTATTATAAGACCCAGGCCCCATCACACAATGCAACACAAGCCGGAGGATAGGGTTTTACCTTATAATAGCCAAAGAATGCTTGATACGCTAAATCATATTTTATTATTACTATAAGTGCATAGTGTCAAAACAATTTCAGTCATAAGTATCAATCATAGACGGCATTGGTACCATATATCATGTCGCCATACCAGGCTCTACAATCAAAACTGCAAAGCCACGTATTTGGAAATTGGATTTCCATCTGTGAACCGAGGCCAGCGATCGTCCTCTGCCAAATTCAAGACAATCTAACCCATGTCTCAGGCAAGCGTGCAAACAAGCCTTGGATCGTTAGGGCCGGTCCACCGATGTGGGTTATTATGCCTGAACACTACGTTTCCCCACCCTTTAGGGCGTAAATGAGTCAAATGACTCCATCGGCTCCACACAATCACCGATATATCCGAGGCGCCTCGCAACGGAAACAACCACATAGGTGAAAATAATATAAATTTCAGGGCTGTTAGGTCACGGACACCACCCTAGCTATAAGGAAACGCATGCCCTCCTTGAGGTCCTCTCCCGTTTCTGGTTTACAACCGGGGGGTGAGGCTCGCGAATCAATGCTACACAAAGCTATGCCACACAGGCGGTGCTTTGATCATCAACCACAAGACTTTGCTTTTCAACAGAAGCCTTGATCAATTGCCACTTAGGCATGCCACACAGGCAATTCACTCCATGTGATTGATATCCATCAATATATAACCCCTGAGCTCATCCGTCTTAGAGAAGGGCGTTAAGCAAGAGAATAAATTCTCCGCCGCCAAACAGATACATATTTAATAGAAATCAATCCTATAGAATAAATTCCAATGTTAGACACACAGTCCATTTACAAGTTCATTCTGGGTATGAACGAAATCGGAGGCACCTTGTACCTTGCATATCCATCGATCTCCAAGTACATCTGGACGACCACCAACTGATTCCCTCCTCTTGGGTGTATAGCCAAATCAAGATCATCAGTAATCACCAAACGATGTGAAGACCTCTGTTCTTCAACCACCGTCTTCATCCTCGACACCATGTCGAATCAGTTATTCAGAATGGGATGAAACCGGTGTTTCTGAATAACTCGCGTATATAATAGACAAGTGTTACACAAACAAAACATACGCCTCATTCCAATTTAGAACATTCGTTTATTCAAATATTCTTATTCTTTGGGAAAGGTTCCCATTAATTTTATCAAAGATAAATTCTTTAAATTTATTCTTTTAATCTTCTTTTGAATATCAATTCAGACTAGTCAGGATTAGCGAACCACACCGAATTAATCATTTATTTTATTTCCCAATCCCAACCTATTCATCCCATGAATTAAAACTGGTCATACTTCATATCTAACACCACAGTGTTAGCGGTAAATTCAATTACCATTTCACATTAAAATCTAATTAAAGATTTAACTATCGCCTGGAGCAAAACTTGCGATACCCCATTCTCGATCACTTCAATCTAATTAAAGATTCATTAAAACTCCACTCGGTTTTAATCTTCCCAAAAATCAATATCATGTCTTTAACTGGGTTAAAGAACCAATGTCATCTAAAACACGGTTCACGATAAACCCAAAATCACATTCCATTCCAATTCAATTACTGAAACTTCTGGTTACTTTTAAAACCCTTTTCAAATCCAATTTATTTATTTAAAAATAAATAAATTATTATTCTAGTTCATAACTAGTTAATCTCGATAAAAATCTATTTTTATATTTTCAAATATGGAGATTTTCATCCCAATTCTTTCCAAATCATTTCTTATGATTTTACACTAATTATTACAATTTTTAATAATTTTATCAAGGCCCGTACAGTCGATTTCCATCAACGGCCATTGAACTGCACTTACAGCGACCTTTTCCAAATTTGATTCGGACATAATTCCAAATCCGACCGTTAGATTTCAAATCTATAATATTCGTTAGAAAGCTCTTTTCGATACGAACCAACGGTTCCGGTTTTAGGAGAATCCGACGGTCGGATCTCCCGTAATATGCATTCGAAGATAATGGTCGAAATTCCCGAACTACCGCAGCGCGGCGCGTTCTATTCAGGCCATTATATATATATATATATATATATATATATATATATATTATATGTATCGTCGATTTCCTTTCAAAACGTATTTTATAAATCGTTTTAAATTCGTTTTCGAAACGATTTCAATTTCATATTCAATTTCAAATCAAAATTGAATATTCCACATCATCGATATACAAATGATATATTTTCAAAACGTTATATTTTGAAATCACTTTCTTTGCTATATTCATTATAAAAATGAATAAAATCGATATAAATATCGTTCACGTAAAAATGGCGTCAATCTAGTCAACATGGCTTTTATTCAACACATGAATGTTTATTCTATTCAACACATCAATATTTATTCTATTCAACACATGAATATTTATTCTATTCAACACATGAATTTTTATTTCTATTCAACACATGAATTTATTTCTATTCAACACATGAATTTATTTTCTATTCAACACATGAATATTTTATCTATTCAACACATGAATATATTTTCTATTCAACACATGAATTTATTTTCTATTCAACACATGAATTTATTTCTATTCAACACATGAATATATTTTTATTCAACACATGAATTTATTTTCTATTCAACACATGAATTTATTTCTATTCAACACATGAATATATATCTATTCAACACATGAATTTATTTTTATAATATTCTTTATTTTCCAAATTGGAATGAGGCCCAATCAGTTACCATATAATGTTTTATACAACACACGTATATAACAGCAACGACAAATAATCAACCATCATCCAGAGTGCACCACACAACTGCATAAGCGTTAAATATAAATAATTAACGCTTACACAGTCTGTCAACCCATCGATTGACATACAACTAAACAATCGGGATTAGTCTATGTCAAATGTCATCCCAATACCTGTGTGGGGTTTCAAATCAACAAACACAGATTTTATTTGTGCAGTTGGGCGATGTGTAAAATTTATCGTCCGAATCAATATCAGTCAAATCGGTGTACATAAACAAATCGTTCGATTTGTAAATGAATATTTATTTTATTTCAAAACATGAATATATATATTTTATTTCAACACATGAATATATATTTTATTTCAATACATGAATATATATTTTATTTCAACACATGAATATATATTTTATATCAACACATGAATATATATTTTATTTCAACACATGAATATATATTTTATTTCAATACAATCAACAGTCAAATTTCACAACACAATCAATCAAACTGACAAGCCGTCCATGGTCTGTGGACGACGGGTGTCGGGTGCTGCTAAGCACCGTCTGCATCCTAGTATATATTTCAAACTAGAAATAAATTAAAGGTGAGGAGTTCTCACCGACTAGCTAAACCAATTCACCGCGACTCTTTATATGTAGGAAATCTTCGCCGTGCTCGCTTTTTGTTACTTTCGTCGTCCGTATTCACTACATATATATAAATCACATTTTTATATTCTATACTATATAAAAATCATATTTTTAATGCGCTACATCACATTTTTATATTCTCTATTATATAAAAATCATATTTTTATTCTCTCCATCTTATAAAAATCGTATTTTTATTTCTCTTTCATACAAAGAAAAATCACATTTTTATTTACTAAAAATATATTTTTATTTTTGACAACACAAAGATCATGTCTTTTCTCATATAAAAATCATAACTTTAAATAAATTAAAATCGTTCCTTTTCATAAATAAAGATCGTTTCTTTTCACTATAACTAAAGAGGATATTTTATATGAAAAATCTAATGTCTTAAACCAATACTTTATATATGTTTAGAACCTAATCTTTACCTTAATATAAATCATTTCTTTTCTTGTCATGAATAAATAAATAAATAAACCAATCTTTTATATCCTTGCTATAATGTATAAAAACTGATTTTTATAAAGCTAATTACCTTGAATAAATAAAATAAAATAAATAAACAAAAATAAAAAAAATTACAAAATTTCATTCGCCGGAGAGAGGGGGGTTTAGTGGTCGGAGGGGGTGGGGTAGGGTCAGGGACTGTCGGAAATGGTGGCGGATGGCCCAAGTGGTTCAGCAGTGGGGCCTACGACGTAAGAGGAGGTTGGGGTTCATGAATTGGAGTGTAAAGAGGAGAAGGAGGGCGTAGGAGGAGGAGGATTGGAAAGAGGGGTGAGCGCGGCCGATGATTGGTGGCCGGAGCGCAAGGGCGGCGGGCGGAGTTGAGCGAATGGGGGAGGGGAGGGGGTCCGGGCAACGCGGATTTGGGTATTTTTTTATTTTTCTTCGTTTTGACTGAGTGAGGAGAGAAGTAAAGCGCTGACCCTTTATATTAAAATATATATTTAATTCAATTCAATTTCAAAAAGTAACTTTTTCTTTTGAACTCCAAATCAAACCCACCAACTATCGTCCCTAGCTAATTACCCCCATTCCGAACACAATGGGATATGTATCGTCAGCCAGTTCGGCTGTTATGATCAGTTTCCATTAAAATCAAAATATAAATCTACAAATTCAATTTTGAGTGCACATTTCAATTTACCGGCCCACATACAATCCCTAGAAATTCCCAAAAAATTATTTCTAGCTTTGTATTGACGATACGGTCCTAACAAAACTAATTTCATCAGATTCTGAGACTATTTGAAAAATGGCCATTTTCTGGTCGATCGAAATTGACTGAAACTGTTAAAACACGTTTTACTTCGCCACGCTCACATATTGATTCGAAAAATTATGAATTTTGGAATATAGCAATAACTAGGCATCCCGGATCTAACCAAAGTGGTTTCATCTAAAACCGAGGTCGTTTGTAAAATTTCGATTTTTAAGGGCTAGAATTCCATAGCGACTATTCTGAATTTTCAATGGGGCATAACTTTTTATCCCCATTATGAAATTTCAATTTTTCGGATTAGTTAGAAAGATATTCTCAATTAAATTCTAATATTTTTGGTTTCGCTAAAATCAGGTTTATTTTGAATCCTGTACATTCATTTAAAATTAAAAATCGAATTTTCGAACTACCGCGCCATTTTCAATTCCTTTTATAATTTAAAAATAAATATTTATATTCTAACGACGATTCAAATAAAAATATACTTTCTATTTCTATTCAACATAAATTTCTCGCCGTTATTATTTAAAATAATTCATTTTAAATAATCAAAATTCGCTAAAATTGCCAAAATAAAATTTTAAATTGGCTTAGATTTCCGGGTTATTACATAAAAATAACATTTCATCACATATATAGACTATATAAATTGTTCGTTTTTTAAAATAAATTGTTTTAACAATAAAAATCACAATTTTATTATATATAAACTATAGAAAACATTCATGTGTTGAATAGATATTCATGTGTGGAATAGAAATTCATGTGTTGAATAAATTCTTTGAAAGATAAAAATAACGTTGTCACCTTATTTGTGAACTATATAAAATAATCGTGTTTTGAAATAAATTGTTTTACAATAAAAATCACATTTTTATTATATATATGAATTGTAAAAAATAGTGTTGTGTGGAAATAAATATCTGTTGGATAAAAATATCATTTTTATCAAATATATGAAGTGAATATGGTTTTGAAATCGAAGAATGAATTATATATATATATATATATATATATATATAATTAAAATAAATCGAATAACGAAGTCGTAGTTCGTATTTTGAAACCGTGATTTCAAACGATTATTGCAGGAGATCCGACCATCGGATTTTCCTGAAACCGAAACCGTTGGGTTAGGTTTGGGAATATCTTTCCAACGACACCAACTTTGTAAAGATCCAACGGTTGGATTGTCTGGAAGGTTTAATTAAAATCAAAGGAAAAACAGCGCCAGAATCGATTATATATATATATAATTAAAATAAATCGAATAACGACGCTGTAGTTCATATTTTGCAATCGTAACTTCAAACGATTGTACCGGGAGATCCGACCATTGGATTTTCCCAAAACTGGAACTTTTGGATTCTTTTTGAAAAGATCTTTCTAATGATATAAAATTTGTGAAGATCCAACGGTTAGATTTTCAGATATGTGTAAGTCAAATCTAAAGAGAAACAGCGCCATGATCGCGTTATGGCCTGAAGCGTCGTTTGAATGAATTGGCTATTTTTAAAATAAATAAAAATAGCGATAAATTGAGATAAAATATTATTAACGATATGGAATGGAAATAAACTGAATTTGCTCGGTTTATTGGATATTTGATGGTTGAATGTGTTTGACGTGAAAACTACATTAATGAATTGAATTATCAGTGTCGAATAATTTAACCATTGAAATGAATTGATTTGAAATTCTAAATATACGTGAATTATTTGAAAAGGCCGAGTTAATTCTCATTTCAAATAATTGATCGACGATTAGAAAATGAAGATATGAAGACGGTGCAAGACCGATGATCTTCACGTCGAATGGAGGGGTGCTACTAATGCTTATGATAGGAGTTGCTACCTTGAAGGGTCTGAAGTGGTAGTCGTCCGGACGTACTTGCTGATTGTACGGATGTGCGAGGTATAAGGTGCTTCCGGTTTCGTTCAGACCCAGAACGAACTTGTAAATGGACTGTGTGTTTGACATTGGATTTTGTTCTGTGCTGATTGATCTCTATTAAATATATATCTGTTTAGCGGCGGAGAATTTATTCTCTTGCTTAACGTCCTTCTCTGAGACGTACGAGCTCAGAGGTTATATATCGATAGAAATCAGTCGCATGGAGTGAATTGCCTGTGTGGCATGCCTAAGTGGCTGATGATCAAGGCTTCTGTTGAAAAGCAAAGTGTAACACCCCGTAATTCTGTTAATATTAATATTCACAAACTAAAGAATAACTAATCTCAAACGTGAGAATTGTGGGAAACGGATTGCGCCATTGTGTTCGTCTCGGAATTCTGGTTGAAATAGTGTCCGAGTTTGTGTGATTTGGACTTCGTATGAAGAAGTTATGGCCATCGGAAGTTTCAGAAAATTCAAAACAAATTTCAGAAAATTTAAAATTCAAAATTCGAAGTCAAACGGCTAGGCGGGAAATTTCCCGCACAGCACCCCAGGTCGACTGGGGAGTCGACTGGGCAGTCGACACCCCCCCAGGTCGACTGGGGAGTCGACTGGGCAGTCGACCTGGGTGTCGACCTGGTCCAGTCGGCTAGGGTTTGACTGAGCCCAATCTTGAGCTGCTGATGTGTCTTTAGGGCTGAGTTGGCAAATTTAACGGTTCAGGTTAGTTCTGAGTTGATCTGATGGCCTAAATAAATCCTAAACTCTATATATACCTAGGTAGTCTCCTACTCTAATTCATGAAAAATAGAATAGCCGCCGTCATGCCATCGCCATGGAACTCAGTATAACCGCCGCCAACTAAGAAGGAAGAAAGCTAATCAAAACTCTAATTCTACTTAACTCTAAAGCAAATCAAGACTCTCTTTCTTCTCTAATTGTGAGTATGATGATCTTAACATGATTATTAGCAAATTAATTAGATTAAGACGTGATTTGGATCATAAGAAAATGATGTTAATTGTCATATATGTTGTTGTAAACCTTATGCTATCATGTATGTTGTAAATCCTATGTTATGTGATGATGATATCCTATATGTTGTAAACCATGCTATGATGATATTGTATATAGGTTGTAATTTTCTATGCTAAGTTGTGATAAATCATACATGTTATAAAGTCATGATGTTATTATCTATGCTAATTAGTACATGTTAATCAAATCATAAGGTTGATATTATTTGGGCTATGTTGATCTATGTGACAAATCATGTATGTAAGTTTAGATTGATTAGTAAAGATTATGAACATATACCATGACACCTATTTAGATCTAAAATTGTGCTATGACATGTGTGAGTTCTAGGTGTTAGATGCTAGTTCACACCGTCATTATGTTGCCTAAACCATATATGCAAGTCCATACATGAATTTGGATTATGATCATATTATGTGAACCAAACAAGTTGACACCTTTAGATCCATGACATGTGTAGTTTATTGCAAGTTTCACCCCTATTATGATTAGATCTATTTTATTTGTCTATATGTTGTGATAATTTATCTGTGTGCTATAAGTTTGACTATTCGAGTCTAACATATATTTTGCGTCGAATAAGCTAAAGTATAACGTGGGGTAGGGGTAATATTAAGGATTTGATATTAAGAAATTGGGGTGCAATTGATATGATTTTGCATACCATAAGTGGATGGCCATAATTGAGTCAATTATGGACATCATTAAAATTGGAAGTAATTAATGATTTGAATAGGGATATATTCAAAACTGGGGTAAAAGATTATAAGTGATAATCAATGCTTAGGACACGAGGTTGGACTCGTTTGTGACGTAAACCTGCCCGGCAAATCCAGTGGTCGCAAATGTCAGCCCAATGTGAAAGGTCCTAGGCCCAAACTAAAGCATAACAGTTGTAAAGACATGTAATAACCCGGAAAATACGAGCCAATTTAAAAATTTTAGAATGGTGATTTCAAAGGAATTTGAACAATTGAAATTGAATATTTCAATAAAATATTGAATTAGAAATAGTGAGTCAGTTTGAAAATTTGAATTCAAACTTTGACTGACTGTGCAGGGTGGAAAATATAACGGATTTTAGTGAAACCAAAAATATTTAAATCTGTTAGTTAATACCTTTCTAACGAATCTGAAAAATCGAAGTTTCATAACGGGAATCAAAAGTTATGGCCGAATGAATTTTCAGAATGGTCACCATATAGAATATATAGCCCTGGAAAATTGATATTTTGCATACGACCTCGGAATTCGACGAAACCACTTTTGTTGGGTCCGGGATGTCAAACTATTTCTAGGTTTCAAATTTCATAATTTTTCAAGCTAGTATGTGAGCGTGGCAAAAGAAAATGTGTTTGGTCAATTTCTGTTAAATTGGATCGACCAGAAAATGTCCATTTTTCAAATGACCTCAGAATTAGACGAAACTAGTTTTGTTGTGACCGTAGCGTCAAAACATAGCTAGATTTATTTTTCTGGAATTTTTCGAATCAGTTTGTGGCCCTGGCAAATTGAAATGTACGTTAAGAGTTAAAAATTAAATGTTTTATACTTTAATTTGAAAAATAACTGACTGTAACAGTCGAATTGGCCAACGAAACATATCCCATTGTGTCCAGGATGGGGGTATTTAGCTAGGGGCGACAGTTGTTGGGTTTAAAAAGGAGTTCATTTGAGAAAACACTATTTAAAAAGTTAATAAAGTCCTCGGCCAATCAGAATTAGCCATTCATAATTTAAAAAAAAAACCCTCGAAACGAACGGTGACCCGTGCTCCATACTTCCCCGACCGATCGCCGCCGTTGCCGTCGCTTCCAGCCTCCGCCACCGCCACCCTTCGACGCGCCTTCGCCTCTCCTTCAAATCCGACCAACTTCCTCCACCCCACGTCGCCTGTGCCTCCTGAATCGAGGCTCCAAAGCCCCGAACTTCCCAGCGCCGCCGCCGCCGATCCTGACCACCGAACGCCACCAAACCACCACCGCCAGATAGCCCTCTCCTCCCTCTTCCACGTCCAACTCGCCGATAATCCCCTCGTGCCCCGATTCTCGCGAAAACCGTAAACCTAGTTTAGAACCTTCGTGAAAGGTGAGTTTTTTTTATGTTTACACTTTGAAAAATCATATCGTTTTAATGTGTTGACGAAATTCGATGAAACAGGAAACATCGGGACCGTAAGGAAGCTCTCTACCCAATAGAAGAAGCCGCAGATTTTTCTGACATCGTATCGATTTTTAGCACTCCGAAAACCAATGTAAGAAATCTAAATTAACATGAATTTGAATGGAAAATGTCGTGTATAATTTATATTAGCGAAATATAAATTACATACGTGTCGTATACCTCATGTACATGCGTAGCGTAAGCTATATAAGTGAAGTATGAATTTTACATGCATAGAATAATTGACATATGTGTTGAAATGCAAGTGAAATATAGCAATTATATTAAATATATATGTATATATATGTACTCCCCTCGTCCACAAACCATGGACGATATTTTTTGCGGCGAATTGGTGTGAGATATTGGATGAAAAATAAGAATGGTTGAATAATTGTTTGTGGTTGACATTGTTTGGTTCTGGTTGAAAAATACCCATTGGTGATTGAAATGAATTGGAAATATTTGTGGAAATAAAAATAAACATGCCGCCTGCGTGCGAATTAGATACATGAATCCCCATTGTCAAAAACCGTGAGGTTTTAAGGTAGAGCGAGGAGCCGTACTAGGGACGGTGCCGGTTTTAACTACCCTGCCGTTATGCTGCCGAAATTTTGAATAATCTTTGTGTGTTAGAATTATTTTCATATGTTGAAATTATTTTCATGCGTTGAAATTAAAGTCATAAGTTGAAACTATATCCATGTGTGGAAATGTTCATACGTTGAAAAGTGTTGTGTGAAAATTAAATTCATTTGTGAATGAATGAAGTGTTTAAACAATAAAAATCACATTTATATATATATACGAAGTATGAAAAATATTCGCCTTATATAAATAGTTTCAACAATAAAAATTCCATCTTTCTAATTTGAACAACATAAATAAAATGTCCATGTGTGGAAATGCTCATTTGTTGAGAAGTGTGTGTAGTGGAAAAGTTCATGTGTTTAATAAAAAGATCGAACAATAAAAATTACATTTTTATTGAAACTATGAAGTGTTGAAAACATCCATTTGTCGAATATCATTTTTATCATATATGTGATATGCTAAAGATATGCGAGCGTTGAAATAAATATTTGTGAAAGAAATATTCTTTTTAACATGTATAGGAACTAAATAAAATGGTCATGTGTTGAAATATATTTTAGTTCGCCAAAATTATCATCTTTGAAATGGGAAGTGTTAAAAATAGCCACTTGTTCAAATAAATGTGCATGAGTTGAAATAAACATTAATTAGCTAATGATATGATTTTAGCCTATGCATGCAACATTAGGATGAATGGTGTCTTTAAACCAAAGTAAATCAAATATGAAGTTGAATGGAAAATGATAAGTGATAGAAATTGTATATATGTACATGCATATCTATTGAACAGGTTATAGCAAAGGGGCTAGAGAAGAGGAATAAAATTTTGTGCCCGACAAATAGGTACACATTTACTGTTTGTTTGGGTGATGATTTTATGAGCCTGTTGGCTAGCCGCTTGGCTTTTTCTTTTGATATAAGACGCCCGTGTGGCTATTTGGGAATTTTCCCAGACCCTCCCGTACAAAGGAGGTTATGGCGAAATTTTCTGAAATTTAAAGGCGTTAGTGAAATAATTGAAGTGGAAACGATATAGGAATTTTTGAATGAACTATATTTATATAAATATATAAATATAAATAGAATTAAAACGAAACGTGGCCGTGCAGTTCGTGTTTCAAAACCGTGATTTCAAACGGCTAGTGCAGGAAATCCGACCATTGGATTTTCCCAAAACTGCAACCGTTGGGTTCGCCTTGGAAATATCTTTCCAACGGCACCAACTTTGTGAAGATCCGACGGTTGGATTGTCTGGAATGTTTAATTCAAATCTGAAGAAAAACAGCGCCAGAAACGATTATATTTATATATATATATATATATATAAATATAATTAAATTAAATTGAATAACAACGCTGCAGTTCGTAAATTGAAATCGTAACTTCAAATAACTAGTGCGGGAAATCCGACTGTCGGATTTTCCAAAAACTGAAACCGTTGGATTCGTTTTGAAATGACCTTCCTAATGGTATAAAATTTGTGAAGATCCAACGGTTAGATTTCAGATATGTGTAAAACAAAATTAGTGAAAAGCAGCGCCAGTGCATCGATACGACCTGAAGCGTCGTTTAATTATATATGGCCGTTTTAAATTAAATAAAAATGGCGATATATCGTTATAAAATACTATAGACGATATAGAGTGGAAATAAACCAATTTCGTTGTGTTTGCTTGATATGTGATGGTTGAATGTATTTGACATGAAAATTATAACTAAATAACTAAAATGTGAATGTTGAATAGTCCAACCATGTGATTAATTGACTTGAAAATCTAAATATACGTGGGTTATTTGAAAAGGCCGAGTTTATCTCATTTCAAATAATCGATCGACGTTGAGAGGTCGAAGAGTCGAAGACAGCTGAAGACCGACGATCTCCACATTGGATGGATGGGCGCTACTGATGCTTGTGATTGGAGTAGCTACCATGAAGGAACTGAAGTAGTAGCCGTCCAAACATACTGTTGATTGTACGGGTATGCGAGGAATTGGTGCCTCCGGTTTCGTTCAGACCCAGAACGGACTGGTAAATGGACTGTGTGTCTGACATTGGATTTTGTTCTGTGTTGATTGATCTCTGTTAAATATATATCTGTTTGGCGGCGGAGAATTTATTCTCTTGCTTAACGCCCTTCTCTGAGACGTACGAGCTCAGGGGTTATGTATTGACAGAAATCAATCGCATGGAGTGGATTGCCTGTGTGGCACGCCTGAGTGGCATATGATCAAGGCTTCTGTTGCAAAGCAAAGTCTTGTGGTTGATGATCAAAGCATGGTCTGTGTGACGTAGCTTTGTGTATGACGTGAATTCGCGAGCCTCACACCCCGGTATGAGTCAAAAACGGGAGAAGGACCCAAGGAGTGCACGACGTTTGTTTCTAGCAATGGTGGTGTCAGTGACCTCCCAGCCCTGACATTTATATCTACTTTTCACCTGTGTGGTTGTTGGAAAACGAGGCGCCTCGATTATAGGACTGTAAGGACCGGGAAACGTGTGTTCAGGAATAACTAATCCTCAAAAGTAAGAGAGGACCGGCCTTGGAGGATCCAGGGATTGCTGTGTGCGGTCCCGTGGCATTTGGTAGAGTGTCTCGAATCAGAGAGGAGCTTGCCCCTTGCCTCGACTCATGAAGGAATCCAATTTCCAATACGAAATATGTGAATGTGATTGCATTACTAGTATAGCGACATGATATATGGTACCCATGCCGTCTAGGATTGATATATATGATTGAATTTGCTTTTGAAACATATATGCACTAGTAATAATATCAAACACTTTTGTTTTATTCGTATGAAGCATCTTTGGCCATTATAAGGGAAAACTCTATCCTCTGGCTTGCGTTGCATTGTGTGATGGGACCTGAGTCTTATAATGGCTTCATTTTATAAAAAGCATTGCGTTGATTTAATCGTTTACTTTATCTCATGCACTAGCACTCATTGGAGTAAACCCGTTCCGCGAAAGTGGCGTGGTCCTTTGATTTTCCTTATTATTGTTGTTAATAAGTTAAGTAGATTTCTCATACCAGTCCCATGACTGACTCGTAGTTTGTTTCACCTTGCAAACTCGGGTGCCCTTATTTCCACACGGGCAGCCTAGTTACAGGTTTCTGACGCACCTTTTGGCTCATGGCGAGGCTTGACTACATCGTGCTGACTTGGATTTTTTTCTCCGCCAGTATTGTATCTATATTATGATTCAGCCATTGGCGATGTAGACTGATCTTTATTTTGTGTACCCCTTTATGTATGATTCCGCCTCAGGCGATGGTGACTGATTATGTATCATTATGCACTAAGTTGTATCTTGTACTGTGCTTCTCTGATGTGATGATATCTATATGATTCTGCTGTCATATGTGTAAATTATTCTATTTTCTGTTTATGCTATTATCTGTGATCTGCTAATGATGATTAATGTGTTATATTCCAATGATTATCCTTAACACCGTGTCACGGGGTTTTGGGATTGTCACAGCTGGTATCAGAGCTTAGGTTAACCTTAGTTCTGGAGTCTAACACATTAAACACTTCGTCAAAATAGAATCAGTAGTATTCTAAGGCGAGTCGCTCATTAGAGATAGGACTAGTAAAGTCCTAGACTGAGCCGAGCAGAATAGCAAAAACAATTTGATCAGTTCATCGTTATCTTTCCGTAAATTTTCTGCATAACTAGGCAATAAACTATCCTTTCTGTTAGCTGACTCTTTTCTTGCTTATACATAATTTGACAAATGGCTACCAGAGCAGCCGCCGCTAGAGGAGGCCGTGTCGGCCTAGGCCGAGGTAGGGGAGAAGCCCCAGCTCAAGAAGGACCTTTGATACAACCTCCGGCAGCTCAATACTTCGAGCTAGACTATGTAGCTAAGAGATATAAGAACTTAGGAGGGAAGACCTTCTCGGTAACTGGAACCGTAATAGAGGCCCTTGCATGGCTCAAAACATGCGAGAAAATTCTTGAAGGCCAAAGGCTTGGAGACGAAGACAAAGCTATTATGGGCGCCTGGCATATGCAGGAACAAGCTGAACTATGGTGGGAATCTCTCACCGCCGGGAATAGGGAAGCTGGAAGAACATGGGATGGATTTAAAGAACTCTTCAATGAGAAATATTTCCCCGAACAAGCTTTAGAACGAATGCACGATGACTTCGCCAATCTCCAGCAGGGGGATCTTTCCATGTAGGATTATCTCAATAAATTTACACTGTTGTCGCCCTACGCTCCGGAGCTCGTCGCCACTGCGAAATCTAAAAATAAGAGGTTTATCCTTGGGCTAAGAAGACATTATCATGATAGAGCCATGGCCCATGTCAAGCTGGAATTCAACGAACTGGTGGAAATGACATGCAACCACGAAGACCTTGATCAAAGGCATCTGGATCAGGATCGCGCTAGAAGCCAAGCCGGAAACAAGCGCAAGCCTGCTGTAAATCAAGGCGAGTCAAGCCAAGCAGCATCTTCAAAACCTCAGACTGGCAAGCCGCCAAGAGGAAATTGCTTTAACTGTGGTAAGCCGGGGCACTACTCAAACGTCTGCACAGCTCCGAAAAGGCAGAAGACAAATTCTCAAGGCTCGAGCCAAGGCTCCTAGAACCCTCGCTCGTGCTTCAACTGTCGTAAGACCGATCATCTGGTCAAAGACTGTCCTTTGCTGAAGAAAGCTATAATAGCTCACGTCTATGACGGGTCGAGCCCGCCAGCTGCTTCCGACGGAGCAGGTAAACCTGATGTTTTGGGAGGTACCCTTACGATTAAAAATATTCCTGTTTCAGTATTGTTTGACACAGGTGCATCGCGTAGTTTTATTGCTAGTAACACAATGCACAAATTAAAGTTAAAACAGAGAAAGCTTAATGAATCAGTCGAAGTTCATAACCCGATAGGGGGTCCTATCACTCTCAGTTCATGATGTAAAGTGCCAATTTCTTATTCTTTCTACAAGTTTCCTTTCAATCTAGTCGTTATGGATTTTCCCGAAATCGATATCATTCTAGGGCTGGATTGGTTAACGAAGTACGAAGCCGAAGTGAATTGTGTGGAAAGAATCGTTAAAATTCGAACGAAGCTTGGACACATATTTATACCCTGTCATGGTTCGAATCCAAATAGAAAAGAATTTTGGTCGGCATTAGAACTTATCCCCACTTCCATAGAAAAGATTCCGATTGTTAGAAACTATGCGGATGTGTTTGAAGAAGTTGAAAACTTACCTCCGCAAAGAGAAATAGAATTCCGAATCGATCTAATTCCCAATGCCGGACCAGTGGTACATCCAATTCGCAGAATGACTCCGAAAGAAAAAGAAGAATTAGGCGATCAAACTCGTCAACTGTTGTGGAAGGGTCTAATCAGACCTAGTTTTTCTAATTGGGGTGCAGTTGTTGTGTTTGTCCCAAAGTCAGACGGTACTCTTCGATTATGCGTTGATTACCGAGACCTCAACAAACAGACGCTCAAAAATAAATATCCATTACCCCGCATCGATGATTTGCTAGACCAATTGAATGGGGCAAAGTATTTTCCCGAATGGACCTAGCTACAGATTTTCATCAATTGAGAATAGCAGAGGAATGTGTTCCTTTGACAGCTTTCAGAGGTCCAGACATATTTTATGAATGGTTAGTAATGCCGTTTGGCCTATGCAACGCTCCAGCATACTTTGTCGACCTAATGAATAGAGTGTTCAGGGGAGTTCTGAATAAATTTGTCCTCGTATTTATCGATGATATTTTAATCTACTCCAAATCAAAGCCCGAGCATGAAAAACACTTAGAACAAGTATTGGAGATTCAAAGGAAGAATGACTTCAAAGCCAAATTCTCTAAATGTGTCTTCTGGCAAGAAGAAGTCAAATTTCTTGGCCATGTCCTGTCAGAGAAAGGAATTTTTGTTGACCCAAGCAAAATAACAGCGATTCAAGACTGGAAACAACCCACTACTCCCATAGAAGTTAGAAGTTTTATGGGGTTGGCTAGTTATTATCGAAAGTTCGTTAAAGATTTTTCGAAGATATCCGGTCCGTTAACGAAGCTCACAAAGAAACATGAGAAGTTTAAGTGGACTTCCGACTGTGAAGAAGCTTTCCAGGAATTGAAATCGAAACTGACCACTGCTCCAGTGTTAACCATTATTGATGGCAATCAGGATTTAACGGTTTGGACAGATGCTTCTATTAGAGGTCTTGGTGCAGTGTTAATGCAAAGAGGCCAAGTAGTCGCTTATGCAAGCCGCCAACTGAAACCGCATGAGAAGAATTATGTGACTCATGATCTTGAGTTGCTAGCCATCGTTTTTGCATTAAAATTCTGGAGGCATTATTTATTGGGCGAGAAATTTATACTGTACACAGATCATCAATCATTGAAGTATTTATATACCCAGAAAGATCTGAATCTGAGACAGCAGCGTTGGCTAGAATTTCTTGCAGCGTATGATCTTGATATCTTGTATACGCCGGGGAAGGCTAACGTTGTAGCGGATGCGCTTAGTAGAAAGACCGCAATCGTTGCCCATCTTATAATTACACCTAGCTTGATCGATAAGATATGTGCTCTCCAGAAGAATGATTATTTCATTCAAAAGATCAAAGGAAGAATCCAGAAAGGAGAACCCTCAAGCTTTCAAGTAGATAAAGAAGAAGTTCTGAGGCTGAATGGGAGAATTTGTGTTCCCAACCTTCTTGAGCTCAAAAGAGAAGTGCTGGATGAATGCCATAAATCCAAATTTTGCATCCATCCAGGTGTGAGTAAAATGTACAACGATATCAAACGCACTTTCTGATGGAAGGCAACGAAAAGAGATATTTCTTTGTATGTAAGCAGATGCCCTACTTGTCAATTTGTCAAGAGTGACCAACAAAAGCTAGCTGGACTGTTGCAACCGTTGGAAGTCCCAAGCTGGAAATGGGAACAGATTTTCATGGATTTCATAGATGGTTTGCCGCGAACCAGGAAAGGTAATGACAGCATTTGGGTAATCGTAGATCGCTTCACGAAGACTTCACATTTTATACCTGTCAGATCCAATAGAACCGCTCAAAGTCTAGTGCAGATATATTTCAAGGAAATTGTTAAGCTGCATGGAATTCCCATCAGCATAGTTAGTGATAGAGATCCCCTATTTACTAGCAAATTCTGGGAGGCCTTCCAGACAGAATTGGGAACGAAACTGAATATGAGCACCGCTTATCACTCTCAAACAGATGGCCAAACTCAGCGGGTGAATAGAATTCTAGAAGATTTATTGTGGGCTTGTATAGTTGATTTTGATGGGTCATGGGAAGATCACTTACATTTGGCAAAATTCTCATATAACAATAGCTATCAAGCAAGTTTGGGAATGTCGCCATTTGAGGCATTATATGGCAGATCCTGCAGATCTCTAGCATGTTGGGTAGAACCTGGCAACAGACTTGTGTTAGTACCCGATATGATTAGAGAAGCATCTGATAAAGTGGACTTCATCAAAAAGCGTTTGAGAACCGCGCAAAGCCGACAGAAAAGTTATGCAGATTCAAGAAGGAGAGATTTGACATTTGCTGTTGGTGATCGTGTTTATTTGAAGGTTTCTCCGATGAGAGGAGTAATCAGATTTGGCAAGACTGGGAAGTTGGCACCAAGATTTATTGGTCCCTTTCCTACACTTGAACGAATTGGAACTCTTGCTTATAGGGTTCAATTACCAGATTGGTTGCCTGGAGTGCATGATGTATTTCACATATCTCAACTTAGAAGACATGTGCATGATCCGGATCTTGTTGTAGAAGAAGCAGCGCAACAGGATGTGGACATAACTCCAGAATTAGCACTCAGAAGAGAGCCATTAAAGATTGTTGGCAAAGAAACTAGAGAACTCAGAAGCAAAAAGGTTCATTTAGAGACTGTACTTGGGAGACTGAGGAAAGCATTAAGCAAGCTTACCCCAAATGCAGAGTGGATATCTCTGACTAACTCCGGTGCAAGGTACCTTTACAATACTTTGCATTTACATTTTGTTTCCTACTTTACTGTTGTTTCCTTTTCGAGGACGAAAAGTTTTATGTGGGGGAGATTGTAATAACCCGGAAAATACGAGCCAATTTAAATTTTTTAGATTGGTGATTTCAAAGGAATTTGAACAATTGAAACTGAATATTTCAATAAAATATTGAATTAGAAATAGTGAGTCAGTTTGAAAATTTGAATTCAAACTTTGACTGACTGTGCAGGGTGGAAAATATAACGGATTTTAGTGAAACCAAAAATATTTAAATCTGTTAGTTAATACCTTTCTAACGAATCTGAAAAATCGAAGTTTCATAACGGGAATCAAAAGTTATGGCCGAATGAATTTTCAGAATGGTCGCCATATAGAATATATAGCCCTGGAAAGTTGATATTTTGCATACGACCTCGGAATTCGACGAAACCACTTTTGTTGGGTCCGGGATGTCAAACTATTGCTAGGTTTCAAATTTAATAATTTTTTAAGCTAGTATGTGAGCGTGGCAAAAGAAAATGTGTTTGGTCAATTTCTGTTAAATTGAACCGACCAGAAAATGGCCATTTTTCAAACGACCTCAGAATTAGACGAAACTAGTTTTGTTGGGACCGTAGCATCAAAACATAGCTAAATTTATTTTTATGGAATTTTTCGAATCAGTTTGTGGCCCTGGCAAATTGAAATGTACGTTCAGAGTTAAAAATTAAATGTTTTATACTTTAATTTGAAAAATAATCGAGTGTAACAGTCGAATTGGCCAATGAAACATATCCCATTGTTTTCGGGATGGGGGTATTTAGCTAGGGGCGACAGTCGTTGGGTTTAAAAAGGAGTTCGTTTGAGAAAACACTATTTAAAAAGTTAATAAAGTCCTCGGCCAATCAGAATTAGCCATTAATAATTTAAAAAAAAACCCTCGAAACGAACGGCGACCCGTGCTCCAGACTTCCATGATCGATCGTCGCCGCTGCCGCCGCTTCCAGCCTCCGCCACTGCCACCCTTCGACGCGCCTTCGCCTCCCCTTCAAATCCCACCAACTTCCTCCACCCCTCGTCGCCTGTGCCGCCTGAATCGAGGCTCCAAAGCCCCGACCTTCCCAGCGCCGCCGCCGCCGATCCTAACCACCGAACGCCACCAAACCACCACCGCCAGATAGCCCTCTTCTCCCTCTTCCACGTCCAACTCGCCGATCATCCCCTCGTGCCCCGATTCTCGCGAAAACCGTAAACCTAGTTCAGAACCTTCGTGAAAGGTGAGTTTTTTTATGTTTACACTTTGAAAAATCATATCTTTTTAGTGTGTTGACGAAATTCGATGAAACAGAAATCATCGGGACCGTAAGGAAGCTCTCTACCCAATAGAAGAAGCCGCAGATTTTTCTGACATCGTATCGATTTTTAGCACTCCGAAAACCAATGTGAGAAATCTAAAATAACATGAATTTGAATGGAAAATGTCATGTATAATTTATATTAGCGAAATATAAATTACATACGTGTCGTATACCTCAAGTACATGCGTAGTGTAAGCTATATAAGCGAAGTATGAATTTTACATGCATAGAATAATTGACATATGTGTTGAAATGTAAGTGAAATATAGCAATTATACTAAATATATATATATATATATATGTATATGTATATGTACTCCCCTCGTCCACAAACCATGGACGATATTTATTGTGGCGAATTGGTGTGAGATATTGGATGAAAAATACGAATGGTTGAATAATTCTTTGTGGTTGACATTGTTTGGTTGTGGTTGAAAAATACCCATTGGTGATTGAAATGAGTTGGAAATATTTGTGGAAATAAAAATAAACATGCCGCCTGCGTGCGAATTAGATGCATGAATCCCCATTGTCAAAAACCGCGAGGTTTTAAGGTAGAGCGAGGAGCCGTACTAGGGACGGTGCCGGTTTTAACTACCCTGCCGTTATGCTGCCGAAATTTTGAATAATCTTTGTGTGTTAGAATTATTTTCATATGTTGAAATTATTTTCATGCGTTGAAATTAAAGTCATAAGTTGAAACTATATCCATGTGTGGAAATGTTCATACGTTGAAAAGTGTTGTCTGAAAATTAAATTCATTTGTGAATGAATGAAGTGTTTAAACAATAAAAATCACATTTTTATATATATACGAAGTATGAAAAATATTCGCCTTATATAAATAGTTTCAACAATAAATATTCCATCTTTCTAATATGAACAACATAAATAAAATGTCCATGTGTGGAAATGCTCATTTGTTGAGAAGTGTGTGTAGTGGAAAAGTTCATGTGTTGAATAAAAAGATCGAACAATAAAAATTACATTTTTATTGAAACTATGAAGTGTTGAAAACATCCATTTGTCGAATATCATTTTTATCATATATGTGATATGCTAAAGATATGCGTGCGTTGAAATAAATATTTGTGAAAGAAATATTCTTTTTAACATGCATAGGAACTAAATAAAATGGTCATGTGTTGAAATATATTTTAGTTCGCCAAAATTATCTTCTTTGAAATGGGAAGTGTTAAAAATAGCCACTTGTTCAAATAAATGTGCATGAGTTGAAATATACATTAATTAGCTAATGATATGATTTTAGCCTATGCATGCAACATTAGGATGAATGGTGTCTTTAAACCAAAGTAAATCAAATATGAAGTTGAATGGAAAATGATAAGTGATAGAAATTGTATATATGTACATGCATATCTATTGAACAGGTTATAGCAAAGGGGCTAGAGAAGAGGAATAAAATTTTGTGCCCGACAAATAGGTACACATTTACTGTTTGTTTGGGTGATGATTTTATGAGCCTGTTGGCTAGCCGCTTGGTTTTTTCTTTTTCTTTTGATATAAGACGCCCGTGTGGCTATTTGGGAATTTTCCCAGACCCTCCTGTACAAAGGAGGTTATGGCGAAATTTTCCGAAATTTAAAGGCGTTAGTGAAATAATTGAAGTGGAAACGATATAGGAATTTTTGAATGAACTATATTTATATAAATATATAAATATAAATAGAATTAAAACGAAACGTGGCCGTGTAGTTCGTGTTTCAAAACCGTAATTTCAAAAGACTAGTGCGGGAAATCCGACCATTGGATTTCCCCGAAACCGCAACCGTTGGGTTCGCCTTGGAAATATCTTTCCAACGGCACCAACTTTGTGAAGATCCAACGGTTGGATTGTCTGGAATGTTTAATTCAAATCTGAAGAAAAACAGCGCCAGAAACGATTATATTTATATATATATATATATATATAAATATAATTAAATTAAATCGAATAACGACGTTGCAGTTCGTAAATTGAAATCGTAACTTCAAATAACTAGTGCGGGAAATCCGACCGTCGGATTTTCCCAAAACTGAAACCGTTGGATTCGTTTTGAAATGACCTTCCGAATGGTATAAAATTTGTGAAGATCCAACGGTTAGATTTTCAGATATGTGTAAAACAAAATTAGTGAAAAGCAGCGCCAGTGCATCGATACGACCTGAAGCGTCGTTTAATTATATTTGGCCGTTTTAAATTAAATAAAAATGGCGATAAATCGTTATAAAATACTATAGACGATATAGAGTGGAAATAAACCAATTTCGTTGTGTTTGCTTGATATGTGATGGTTGAATGTATTTGACATGAAAATTATAACTAAATAACTGAAATGTGAATGTTGAATAGTCCAATCATGTGATTAATTGATTTGAAAATCTAAATATACGTGGGTTATTTGAAAAGGCCGAGTTTATCTCATTTCAAATAATCGATCGACGTTGAGAGGTCGAAGAATCGAAGACGGCTGAAGACCGACGATCTCCACATTGGATGGATGGGCGCTACTGATGCTCGTGATTGGAGTAGCTACCATGAAGGAACTGAAGTAGTAGCCGTCCAAACATACTGTTGATTGTACGGGTATGCGAGGAATTGGTGCCTCCGGTTTCGTTCAGACCCAGAACGGACTTGTAAATGGACTATGGTCTGACATTGGATTTTGTTCTGTGTTGATTGATCTCTGTTAAATATATATCTGTTTGGCGGCGGAGAATTTATTCTCTTGCTTAACGCCCTTCTCTAAGACGTACGATCTCAGGGGTTATGTATTGACAGAAATCAATCGCATGGAGTGGATTGCCTGTGTGGCACGCTTGAGTGGCATATGATCAAGGCTTCTGTTGCAAAGCAAAGTCTTGTGGTTGATGATCAAAGCATGGTCTGTGTGACGTAGCTTTGTGTATGACGTGAATTCGCGAGCCTTACACCCCGGTATGAGTCAAAAACGGGAGAAGGACTCAAGGAGTGCACGACGTTTCTTTCTAGCTATGGTGGTGTCAGTGACCTCCCAGCCCTGACATTTATATCTACTTTTCACCTGTGTGGTTGTTGGAATACGAGGCGCCTCGATTATAGGTTTGTAAGGACCGGGAAACGTGTGTTCAGAATAACTAATCCTCAAAAGTAAGAGAGGACCGGCCTTGGAGGATCCAGGGATTGCTGTGTGCGGTCCCGAGGCATTTGCTAGAGTGACTCGAATCGGAGAGGAGCTTGCCCCTTGCCTCGACTCATGAAGGAATCCAATTTCCAATACGAAATATACGAATGTGATTGTATTACTAGTATGGCGACATGATATATGGTACCCATGCCGTCTAGGATTGATATTTATGATTGAATTTGCTTTTGAAACATATATGCACTAGTAATAATATCAAACACTTTTGTTTTATTCGTATGAAGCATCTTTGGCCATTATAAGGGAAAACTCTATCCTCCGGCTTGCGTTGCATTGTGTGATGGGACCTGAGTCTTATAATGGCTTCATTTTATAAAAAGCATTGCGTTGATTTAATCGTTTACTTTATCTCATGCACTAGCACTCATTGGAGTAAACCCGTTCCGCGAACGTGGCGTGGTCCTTTGATTTGCCTTATTATTGTTGTTAATAAGTTAAGTAGATTTCTCATACCAGTCCCATGACTGACTCGTAGTTTGTTTCACCTTGCAAACTTGGGTGCCCTTATTTCCACACGGGAAGCCTAGTTACAGATTTCCGACGCACCTTTTGGCTCATGGCGAGGCTTGACTACACCGTGCTGACTTGGATTTTTTTCTCCGCCATTATTGTATCTATATTATGATTCCGCCATTGGCGATGTAGACCGATCTTTATTTTGAGTACCCCTTTATGTATAATTCCGCCTCAGGCGATGGTGACTGATTATGTATCATTATGCACTAAGTTGTATCCTGTACTGTGCTTCTCTGATGTGATGATATCTATATGATTCCGCTGTCATATGTGTGTAAATTATTCTTTTTTCTGTTTATGCTATTATCTGTGATCTGCTAATGATGATTAATGTGTTATATTCAAATGATTATTCTTAACACCGTGTCACGGGGTTTTGGGATCATCACAAGACACGAGGTTAGACTCGTTTATGGTGTAAGACTGCCCGGACCCGCCCGGCAAATCCAGCTGCCATAAATACCAGTCTAATGTGAGAGGTCTTTATGAGGTTATGGCCTGAATGAATTAAGAAATACTTAACCATATAAACATGTAAGGTAGGACATGGGGGTTAAGTAGGTGCCTTGGGTGGCATGAGGAATCTAGTGGTTGCCTTTAGTTGCATTTGAAATACGATTAGTAAGACTTAACCAAACACACATGTAAATGAACATGACTAAGAAGAGGGTTAAGTGGGATATACTAGTGGGGACAAGCTTAGGTGGATAGCTTGTGGGGGGCCATTTCAACTAGTAACCCAAACGTATATTTGTGGGCTCTACCCAAGTCGAGGACGGGACACGCATACCGGGCTTGACTACAAGAGGCCAAAAGGGGTAGCGGTGGCAACGCAAGTCCAACGGGTTTCATATGCGTGTGTGGACCCGGGCTGGTAGGTAAGACGTTGTTGCATCGTGTAGGTATAAGCCGTGCACTCTCAAGTTGTATCGGGTTGCCACTTTAGGGGAGTGATACACCCTACAGTGGGGCCAGCACGGGTATCTACGAGTAGGGAGCCGATCGAAAGTGGGTTGTGGTGTACACCTAGTGGAGATAGGGGCAGGCGGCACCTATGTAGTCAGTTAGGGGTACGCAAGGCTATTTATATAATTTCTAGGTGAAGCAAGTGGGATCAACCTTTAGGGTGACTAGTGTGGTGTAGTGTAGTAATTATTCGTTAGTAATTAGGTGTGCCTTTAACGTTATCTTTATCTGCTCTTCCATAACCAATTGTTCATAGACATTTCCTTGTTTTCCAGCTTATACCTTAGGCTAGTTATTTAGATAATAGTATTGTTAGAATTATCATACTCGCCAGACTTTATGTCTGACCCCCTCTATTTCTATCCTTTCCCCCCTCCAGGTCCTCAGTGTGGGCCCATCTCTAGCGGAGTTTGATTGGATTGCTTTATCTCTCTTTGGAAACTTGGACCGCTGAAGTAAAGTCCATCTTGTTATCTTCTTTAATGGCTATTTATGTAATGGGGTTATGTATTTTGTTTTATCAAGATGGATATTGTACTTGACTCCAATTTATGGATTTATGATGTAACAAACAAGTTTAATTTCCACTGCAATAAAATAAAATTTTAGATTTCCAAGTACTACTTATTATCTGTCTTGTTGTAATTTTTCTGTTCTATATTCACTTAAAACCTCCATGGAAGTTAATGCATTCCCTTTGTGAGTGACATTAATGGACGTGGGGTGTTACACGAAGTCTTGTGGTTGATGATCAAAGCGCGGCTTGTGTGGCATAACTATGTGTATAGCGTTAATTCACGAGCCTCACACCCCGGTATGAACCAGAAACGGGAGAGGATCAAGGGAGAACGTGCGTCTCTTTTTAGTTAAAGGTGGTGTCAGTGACCTACCTGCCCTGACATTTATGTTACTTTCACCTGTGTGGTTGTTGGATTGCAAGGCGCCTTGGATATGGAGTCATTTGGCTCATTTACGCCCCCATAGGGCGGGGAGACGCATTGCTCAGCGTTTAATTTTAATCCGCTACGTGTGGACCGGCCCTGTGGCTCCTAGGTGCAGTTGCGGCTGTAGCATGAAACACGGACTAGAGCGTATCAAATTCGGTAACGACTACCTTTTACCTTGGTTCATGACAAAAATCCAATTTCCAAATACGACATTGTGCGGTTTTGATTGTATACCTATATATGGTGACATAGTGGTATGGGGCATTAATGCCGTCTATGATTGATACTTATGATTCGAAATTGTTTTTGAAACATATAAATACTAGTAATAATATTAAATGCTTTTATTTTATTCGTATCAAGCATATTTTGGCCATTATAAGGTAAAACTCTATCCTCTGGTTTGTGTTGCATTGTGTGATGGGAACTGAGTCTTATAATGGCTTCATTTTTATAAAAAGCATTGCGATGTTTAAAAGATTTACTTGTTTTAAAGCACTAGCAATCCAATGGAGTAAACCCGTTCCGCGTTAGCGCCGTGGTCCTGTGATTGGCCATATTGTAAAGTAAGTTAAGTAGAATTCTCATACCAGTCCCATGACTGACTCATAGTTAGTTTCACTTGCAAACTCGGGTGCCCCTTTTTCTACACGGGCAGCCTTGTATTTAGGTTTTAGCAGGCTCTTTCTGGATAGCTGGAGCTGAAGATGGACTCTATCATTTATCTCTTTTTATACTGTTCAACTCCTGTTTTACATATTATGTTTAGATTTCTGCTGTAGACATTTTATGTAAAGCTGAACTGTATTTTGTACTAAGTATGATCCTGTATACTGTGTAACTCTGATGTTTATGTTTATCCGGTACATTCGATTGTACATTATCTAGTGTATTTATTTATTTATTTATGTTCTGCTGTTATCTGTCTACATGTTATATTCCAAAGATTACCCTTGCCACCGTGGAACGGTGTTTGGGGTCGTCACACCAATCTCCAATAAGCACCCTGCGGTTTTCGATTTTATATTATATATGGAGCGTGAGATGCAAGCGTTCCACTAGATTCTATTTATTTGATGTAGACATTATTATAATATCACTGGATTTGATATCAAAAATATTTTTGGTTATCATAAGGTAAAAACCATCCGTGTTTATGTGTGTATCGGTGTTACGATTATCATTTCTTCCGAAAGGATTTTGAAAGTTAAACGAATGGTTGGAGTATACTCACACTAGTCCCATGACTGACCCAGAGTTTATTTTGTTTGTTTTTCCCTAAACTCTTGGGTGCCCATATTTGTATGGGCAGTCAAGTAGTCGGGATTTACAGATTCACTTGGAGGAGTTGAAGCAGGAGGCTTCACCAGTTAGCTATAGACTATCATATTTTTCCGCTGTGTATTATGTTCGTATCTGGAAACAGGTGTTTATAACTGTTCCAGAAATAGCTGTTGTGCTCTGATGATGATATGTATATAAAGTTACTAAAATGTATTTCAAAGTTTATGTTATCTAATATATTTTATTCGTTCACCTAGAAGTTTGTATTCTTCGTTTTCTTCTATTCTAATATTTCTTTCTCTCTATTTCTCATCCTCTAACTTCTTTCTAATAAACATTCGTATTTCTGTGCAATTTGGGTTAAACGTGTGGTGTAAGTAGTCAACTCAAAGGGTATGGAAATTCGGGCTGTTACAATGGCTCTTTTGAATTGCTTTGAACGGGATCAGTAAGGTAAAGAAAAAAGATAAATATTTACTCGAATATTGTACAAAAGTACTATATATATATATTTGTGTGTGTGTGTGTGCGTGTGTGTGTATGATATATTGTTGTAGTTAAATATCATTAAATTTCAGTATGAATATATAGGAAATCAATGGTGTAGCAGATAATGGTCATCTCTAATAGAAGTTTTTTTTTAAAATTCCTATATGTTTGAGCTACAAATTCATTATAGCAAAATGTAAAATATATTAAAATAGGACTGGACAACCTTTTTTTACCATGTACATTACCCTTTTGAAGTCTTTTATACTTAAATTCTTAAGCTGCAAAACGAAAAAATATCAGTGAATAAATATTAACTAATTTCTATGATAATTTTTCAAGGACTGTCACCATGATCATGCAAAAAGTCCTGATTACTTAGTATCTAAGTATCAAAGTGAATGTATAATAGCTATAATAAAGTATCTATTTTTTTTAGTTTATTTGTTGCCACTAATCTTATATCTAATGTTTTACTAGTTTTGCATCAATTGTACATTTTGCAAGGTAGTATTTTATAACAAACGCATGAATCGCTGTACAAGCTGAGTACCCAGAATATTCAACTCTAACAAAAAAAGTGTTTGGTTTTTCTGCACTAAAAGGTGAATTTATTTTTATAACTAAAAAGTTATTTTTCAATCCATTTATCTTAACTAAAAGAACTACAGAGGTGTGATTATGTTCTATAAAAAATTATGACATAAGCTTCCACATTTTAATGTCCATAGCTACGAGCTTTACAGATCTATGTCTTTAAGGCGTTCCAGCATGTATGCAAATGTCATTAAATGTGGGGAAAAGCCATTATGGACAAAGTTTTCTTCTTTGATATGAATAATTGGATAAGATTTGTGATTGCGATTCCATTTTAAACTTCAAAATTGCGTTAGTGATTTGCATGGATGACAGAAATATTCTTACCAAATGCATAATTTTTAATAAAATCAACTACAAATGTAACGACCCGCATTCTACGCTTCATAGGATCGTAGAATATTTTTTTCTTTCACATACGAAGTCGTATGGCCATGTAACATTGGGAGACGACTATTGGAGTCATTTCCTATGTTCATGATTTTTCCCGATTTTTAAATGACCATTTTACCCCCAGTTGGTACTGTTTTGGCCATAACTTTTGACTGGAAAGGAATTTTGACCTGATACCACTTCCATTGGCTCTGGATGATGATTTACAATTCCGTAGAGTGGTCACATTACCCAAACGGACTCACCGTTTGGGAGATATGGCTGAAACAAGTTTCAGATAGTGAAAAACAGCTTAATTGGGCTTAACCGGGTGATTAACAGCTAGGCCCAATGGGGAATTTCGGGATTAGGGTTATGAGGAGGCTGAAATCAGTTAGTGAACGATCTTATTTTCATTTTTCTGCCGCCACTTTCATTCTTGAACCCTAACAATGGCCGCCAACATCTGGAAACATCCCCAAATCACTTTCTAATCAAGGATTAATACTAGCAAAATCAAATCAAGGAGAAATAGCACCAAATCAGTATTAGAGCTGCTGTTAGACATAAGTATTCACCCAAATCAGCGAGGTTTCAGTTCTGAAAATTTAATTTGTGGCTAAGGCGAGTGATTTGCATAGTTTTGCACTAATTACGGTTAATTAAGGGTAATTAGTGAAGATTAGCGAATTTATACACTAATAAATTCTGGAAAAATATCTATAAATTCGAAAATAATATTTTATACCTCTGGTAGAAATTTGGTTTGATTTGGTGGAGTTTTGTTAACCCTATGATTAGTTTTGCTTAAACATGCTTAAGGGAAATATGGGATTTTGGGTATGTTTGATCCATTTTACATGCTATAGTTATTGTTTTGATGTTTGTGGTTGATGTTACATGTTGCTATGACTGTATGACATGATTCGTGATTGTCTAGAAGTGTTATATTGTCGAAAACACCGTCGAACTGCGTAAACAGTCGCTGGAATGAGTTGCAGGAATTTGGCCGATCTGGACCGGATCGGAGGGAGGAGCCCGAACCGAACCGAACTGGTGCTATGGAGCTAGAATCCCGATCCGACCCGATGGAGAAGCTTGAGAGACCTGACCCGATCCGATTGCTTGGGAAGAAGGACCGAACCAGAGGAGTTTTCCATGAAGCCAGGAGGTGTGGACTCCGATCCGAACCGCTGGAGGAAGATCACCCCGATCCGACCCGAAGTAGAGAGGAAGGTTGAGCTGGAGATTCCGAACCGATCCGATTGCTTAGGGAGGAGTATTCCGATCCGAACCGAGGAGCTTATGACCACGACCTGAAGTAAAGTAAGGTGAAGAAATGAAGACCGGTCCGGAGTAGAAGGTGATGACCAGAACCCAAGATGCAAAGGAAGTCCAAATGAGGAGCTTTGACTCAGGATCCAGTTGGGAACCAATGAGTGAGCTTCATGATTGGGCTTTGCTGTGGGACGTGTGCAAAGGGGTTGTCAATGTCTGTAGCTTTGAATCACTATGTGTAGGGAGTACGTGAACGAATTCAGGGCCACAGTGGCCTAGGTACGACTAAAGGGGCTATATACCAATGAAGTGGGGTCATTTGTAAAGATTTGGTCATGACTCCATGTGGTAAGCTTGGTAGTAGCAGTAGTTGTACAAGTCGAACTCCGTCACTACTTCGATGGGTCTAGTGATTGACAGTGGTGGACATCGTATGCTTTACGCACTTAGTGATAGATGTGAGGAGTGTTGCTATTGTTGATATGTTTTCCCATCATTATGACATGCACACTCCCACCCCCGTACTCTTTACACCATCTGTTTAGTGGCACCTTTGAGTATTGTACGGTATGTAGTGCTAACTCTTTGGTTGCAGGTCCAGGTTCAGGTATGGTTTAGTATACCTGTTATTGTTCTGTTTAGATGCTTATCGCTCATACCAGACTTTTTGTCTGACCTAGAGTTTTATGTCTCTTCTTATTACTCTGGGTGCTCACACGAGCAGACTAGAGACAGGTTAGCTGGTGATGCGCAAGTAGCTGATTCGAAGGTGACCAGGAGGCTTCCACGTATGATACATATAGTATTTTCCATGTGTTGTTGAAGATCACTGCTTGGGCATTAGTAGTGCATCTTCTACTTTAGCTTTCTTTTGCTTTAGAGACAGTTTAAAGTTGTAATAATCATGTTGGATCATAAGCTGTATTTGGATTTTTACTGCTCTGATGATGATGTTGATGTTGGTTTCAGTTATCAGCTTATGCACTATCTCACCTATTTTATGTCAAGTATGTTATTATTATATTTTTGTTCCATGCGCTGTGAGACATTCTACAGATTCCTCGTTAGTTAATTCTCTTCTTTCCTTTCTTTGACGACCGTTCCGTGCTAGTCGGGTATGTGTACAGCGCACCTTCGGATGAAATGCAGGCTGGTACGGGGCGGGCCGTCACACTTGGTATCAGAGCTCTAGGTTGCGTAGTTAACCTAGGGAAGTTATCAGGGAGAGATAGTACACGTATATGAGAGCGCGTATTTGTGTTTGATTTGGTTTTCAAAAGCTATATATATGTACTATTAGTAGTATAAGGATGAAGTCGTACTGCACTAGCACCACTATGGAGATGGTTAATCGTTTTCTCTGTGCAGATTAACCGATGAGCCGATACGCAAGGGTTACCGGTAGAGGGGCCAATAATGGGAATGCTGCTGACATGAGGACGATGTTTACTGACCTCATGAGAGAGATGCTTAGGGATGTGCAGAGGGCAGCTCCCAATGGTGGTGGTCCAATAGTGCAGGCGCCGAGGGCCGACTTCGCCAAGCTGAATAAGGATTATACTAGTCTTGGTGGGAAGTCGTTCCACGGAACGGAGTCGGCTACGGATGTTCAGGATTGGTTGGATAGTTGCGAACGTATCTTCGAGGATTTGGGTATCGAGGATGCGATGAAGAGAAAGCTAGCGTCCCATCAGCTGCAAGGGCGGGCAATGAATTGGTGGAATGCTATAAAGGCCGCTACTCCCGAGGATCAGATTTCTTGGGAGCAGTTTAAGGTTCGCTTTAGCGAGAAGTTCGTTGCAGCTGCTCAGAAGTCAGTGTTTTTCAAGAAATTCTTGGAGCTCAAGCAGAATGGCAGAGCTGTCTCGGAGTATATTGTTGAATTCGACACTTTGTCGAAGTATGGGTTATCTCTTATTGATACTGCCGAGAAGAAGAATGAGAAATTTATAACTGGTTTGGATCAGTACTTGGGGTAAAGGCTTATTAACCACATCGATGAGACGTTTGAATCGATTGTGGGGAAAGCATTGAGATCAGAAAGTCTCTACCCTAAGCCGAAGACTGAGGTTGCATCTGCAGAGGAGCCAAAGCCACAAGCAAGTGGTGGAGGCAAGGGTGGTTCCCAGAATAAGAGAAAGCAGAATCAGACTAAGGATGGTCAGAAGAAACAGAATAAGCAAGATGTTGAGTGCTTCAGCTGCGGTAAGAAGGGCCATTATGCTAGTAATTGTCGGGCCAAGCCAGCGGATAGGAAGTGCTTCAACTGTGGCCAAATGGGACATCACAAGGACAAGTGTCCGCAACCCCCTAAAGAAAAGCAAATGGTGAAAGAATATGCCCTTAATGCTATTCCTTCTTCGTCGAATGCCCCAACTGCGGCAGAGAAGGGAAAGAATGTCGTCATTCAAGGTATGCTTTCTGTTTATGATGTTCCTGTTAGAGTTTTGTTTGATACCGGAGCTTCCAGTTCTTTCATATCTAGTGACCTAGTAGATAGGTTGGGATTGGAGCCCGAGATTGTCGATAGACCTTTAGTAGAGACGAACCCAATTGGTGGTTCAACTAACCTTAGCATGATTTGTCGTAGTGTAGTCTTATCGAGTCATGGATGCATGTTTGTTTGTGATTGCATTGTTTTGGGATTTACTGGGTTTGGCATTATTTTGGGAGTAGATTGGCTCCAAAGATACAGGGTGGTGGTAGACTGTGAGGGCTTTTTGGTGACAGCTAGAGCGGACGATGGGCAGAGGGTAGTGTTTGGTGGTCTACCCAGTGAGGGGGTAATGGCTAGTTTTCTAAATTCCCTCGACATCTCGCATAGTGAGTTGTCAGGTTTGCCCGTGGTTGGCCAGTATCCGGATGTCTTCGAAGAAGTGACCGGCTTCCACAACATCGAGAGATTGAGTTCCGTATCGATTTGGTGAAAGATGCCAGACCTATAGTGATGCCACTTCGTCGTATGGCACCAAGGGAGCACCGAAAGCTCGGGGTGCAAATCAGCGATCTTTTGAAGAAGGGATTTATCAGAAGGAGTGTTTCTGAATGGGGAGCACCAGTTGTGTTTGCTACCAAGGCGGATGGTTCCCTTCGTTTGTGTGTAGACTACCGCGAGTTGAATAAAGCGACGAGGAAGAACAAGTATCCTCTACCGCGGATAAATGATTTGTTCGATCAGTTGAGTGGCGCGAGAGTATTTTCTCAGTTGGATCTCGCGACAGGTTTTCATCAGCTTAGAGTGGAAGCTGAGAGTATAGCTAAAACAGCATTTCGGACGCCGTCTGGATTTTACGAGTGGTTGGTCTTGCCATTCGGGCTGACCAATGCCCCAGCATATTTTGTGGATCTTATGAATTGGGTATTCAGAGATCAGTTGAATAAGTTTGTCCTTGTGTTCGTGGATGATATTTTGGTCTACTCGAGAACGGAGGAAGAACACAAGGAACATTTAAGAATAGTGATGGAGGTGTTGTGAAAACACCAATTGAAAGCAAAGTTTTCTAAGTGTCACTTCTGGAGGAGGGAATTGAGGTTCTTGGGCCATGTTGTTTCAGAGAATGGTATCGCCGTGGATCCTGCGAAGGTGGCTACGGTACAAGATTGGTCTACGCCCAAGAATGCAACGGACATAAGAAGTTTCTTGGGATTTGCTGGATATTATCGTAAGTTTATCCAAGACTACTCCAAGATAGCAGCGCCGTTGACCCAGTTGACCAAGAAGAATCAAGCTTTTGTCTGGGATGAAAGGTGCGAGAATGCATTCAAGAGTCTAAAGGACAAGTTGACGTGTGCACCAGTGTTAGTCATTCCTAAGGGGAATGAATAGATGACGGTATATACGGATGCCTGTGATACCGGACTAGGTGCTGTATTGATGCAAGGCGGTAGGGTTGTAGCTTATGCAAGTCGGCAATTGAAACCGCACGAGAGAAGATACCCTACCCATGATTTGGAATTGGCAGCGATCATGTTCGCGTTGAAGATGTGGAGACACTATCTCTTGGGAGAAAGATTTGAGTTGTTTACAGATCATAAGTCGTTGAAGGTTCTTTTCTCTCAGAAGGATCTAAATCTCCGACAGAAAAGGTGGTTAGAATTCTTAGCTTCCTATGATTTCGACATCTCATATACACCGGGAAAGGGCAATGGGGTGGCTGATGCATTGAGTAGGAGACATGCCAGTTTAGGGGCTATGTTTCTAGAATGGAAGCAACTGGAGTACAACACTGGGAATGAATTCAGACCAAAGTGCGAATTGGATCCAGAAATGTTAGCAAGTTTGACGATCAGACCCACTTTGATTGAGCGGATCGGCTCTAGTCAGAGGGACGATCCTAACCTATTGGAAATCATCTCCAAGTTAGAGATGGGTATCGATGAGGAGATGAACAAGTATGGGCTTGATCGAGATGGGTGGCATAGAAAGAATGGAAAGCTTGTTGTACCCAATGTCAATGGATTGAGTGATGAAGTGCTTAGAGAATGTCGTCACTCAAAACTGATTATACGCCCCGGTGGTAACATGATGTATCGAGACATGAAGTGGACATACTACAGGGAAGGGATGAAAAGAGACGTGGGAAAGTTTATATCCAAATGCATGAACTGCCAGCTAGTTAAAGCTGAGCAAAAGAAGCCTAGTGGTTTGTTACAACCATTAGAAATTCCAGAATGGAAATGGGAACAAGTGTCAATGGATTTCATTGATGGGTTACCAAGGACTAGATCGGGCCATGATAGCATTTGGGTGATTGTGGACCGATTGACCAAAAGCGCAAGGTTTATACCCGTCAAGTCAAACAGGACGGCAACTAAATTAGCGGAATTGTATATAAAGTGGGTAGTTAGATTTCATGGAATACCCAAAGGCATTGTGAGTGACCGAGATCCGTTGTTCACTAGAGGATTTTGGAAGAGCTTACAAGAGGCACTAGGATCAGAATTACAACTCAGTACCGCGTATCATCCTCAAACTGACGGTCAAACAGAGAGGGTGTATCGTATATTAGAAGATATCTTAAGAGCCTGTGTATTGGATTTTGGTGGATCATGGGATGACCATTTGCATCTAGTAGAGCTTGCATATAACAATAGCTATCAGTCCAGTATTGGAATGGCTCCGTTTGAAGCTTTGTACGGAAGACCGTGCAATTCACCGTCATGTTGGTTAGAAACTGGTGAGAAGTTTGTGCTTGGACCGGATGTGATAAGAGAAACATCAGACAAGATTAAGTTTATCCAACAGCGAATGAAGGCTGCCCAAGATAGGCAGAAGAGTTATGCCGATAAGAGGAGAAGAGATTTAAAGTTCTCCATTGGCGACTTGGTGTTTGTCAAGATTTCTCCATTGAAGAGCGTGATACGATTTGGCAGGAGAGGCAAGTTAGCACCAAGGTTCGTTGGTCCATTCCCAGTTCTTGAGAAAATTGGGAATTTGGCATATAAAGTTGAATTACCAGAGAAGATGGCAGGAGTTCACAACGTATTTCATGTTTCCCAGTTAAGGAAATTCGTGCACGACCCAGATGTGACTATTTCACCTGATCAGTTGGATGATGTCGAAGTTGAACCCGAGGCGATTGGGAACCGCAAGCCTATGCGTATTGTTGGTAACGATACGAAGCAACTTCGAAGGAAAGTGGTGAATCTAGTCAAAGTTCAGTGGGGCGAGAATGAGAATGACTGTACTTGGGAGACAGAGGAGAGCATTAGGAAGACGTATCCAGAACTCTTCGCCTGGTAAGATTTTACCTTCGATTTAGTCTTTCCGCATGCTAGGATAGGCTTGTTTGCTTGTTTTGCATGTTTGATTGTTGTATGTGGCTGGTAGGCATGCGGGATCCTTTGCATGTTTTGGGTTAAGGAATTTCAGGGACAAAATTTCTTAAGGGGGGAGAGTGTAACGACCCGCATTCTACGCATCATAGGATCGTAGAATATTTATTTCTTTCACATACGAAGTCGTGTGGTCATGTAACTTTGGGAGACGACTACTGGGGTCATTTCCCATGTTCATGATTTTTCCCGATTTTTAAATGACCATTTTACCCCCAGTTGGTACTGTTTTGGCCATAACTTTTGACTGGAAAGGAATTTTGACTTGAAACCACTTCCATTAGCTCCGGATGACGGTTTACAATTTCGTAGAGTGGTCACATTAGCCAAACGGACTCACCGTTTGGGAGATATGGCTAAAACAAGTTTCAGATAATGAAAAACAGCTTAATTGGGCTTAACCGGGTGATTAACAACTAGGCCCAATGAGGAATTTCGGGATTAGGGTTATGAGGAGGCTGAAATCAGTTAGAGAACGATCTTATTTCCATTTTTCAGCCGCCACTTTCATTCTTGAACCCTAATAATGGCCGCCAACATCTAGAAACATCCCCAAATCACTTTCTAATCAAGGATTAAGCCTAGCAACATCAAATCAAGGAGAAATAGCACCAAATCAGTATTAGAGCTGCTGTTAGACATCAGTATTCACCCAAATCAGCGAGGTTTCAGTTCTGAAAATTTAATTTGTGGCCAAGGTGAGTGATTTGCATAGTTTTGCACTAATTACGGTTAATTAAGGGTAATTAGTGAAGATTAGCGAATTTATACACAAATAAATTCTGGAAAATTATCTATAAATTCGAAAATAATATTTTATGCCTCTGGTAGAAATTTGGTTTGATTTGGTTAAGTTATGTCAATCCTATGATTAGTTTTGCTTAAACATGCTTAAGGGAAATATGGGATTTTTGGAATGTTTGATCCATTTTACATGCTATAGTTATTGTTTTGATGTTTGTGGTTGATGTTACATGTTGCTATGACTGTATGACATGATTCGTGATTGTCTAGAAGTGTTAGATTGGTCGAAAATGTCGTCGAATGGCGTAAACAGTCGCTGGAATGAGTTATAGGAATGTGGCCGATCCGGACCGGATCGGAGGGAGGAGCCCGAACCGAACCGACCTGGTACTATGGAGCTAGAATCCCGAGCCGACCCGATGGAGAACCTTGAGAGACTCGACCCGATCTGATTGCTTGGGAAGAAGGACCGAACCAGAGGAGTTTTCCATTAAGCCAGGAGGTGTGGACTCTGATCCGAACCGCTGGAGGAAGATCACCCCGATCCGACCCGAAGCAGAGAGGAAGGTTGAGTTGGAGATTCCGAACCGATCCGATTGCTTATGGAGGAGTATTCCAATCCGAACCGAGGAGCTTATGACCACGACCTGAAGTAAATTAAGGTGAAGAAATGAAGACCGGTCCGGAGAAGAAGGTGATGACCAAAACCCGAGATGCAAAGGAAGTTCAAATGAGGAGCTTTGACTCAGGATCCAGTCGGGAACCAATGAGTGAGCTTCATGATTGGGCTTTGCTGCGGGACTTGTGCAAAGGGGTTGTTGATGTCTGTAGCTTTGAATCACTATGTGTAGGGAGTACGTGAACGGATTCAGGGCCACAGCTGCCTAGGTACGACTAAAGGGGCTATAGACCAATGAAGTGGGTCATTTGTAAAGATTTGGTCATGACTCCATGTGGTAAGCTTGGTAGTAGCAGTAGTTGTACAAGTCGAACTCCGTCACTACTTCGATGGGTCTAGTGATTGACAGTGGTGGACATCGTATGCTTTTCGCACTGAGTGAGAGATGTGAGGATGGTTGCTATGGTTGATATGTTTTCCCATCATTATGACATGCACACCCCCACCCCCGTACTCTTTACACCATCTGTTTAGTGGAACCTTAGAGTATTGTACGGTATGTTGTGCTAACTCTTTGGTTGCAGGTCTAGGTTCAGGTATGGTTTAGTATACCTGTTATTGTTCTGTTTAGATGCTTATCGCTCATACCAGACTTTTTGTCTGACCCAGAGTTTTATGTCTCTTCTTATTACTGTAGGTGTTCACACGAGCAGACTAGAGACAGGTTAGCTGGTGATGCGCGAGTAGCTGATTCGGAGGTGAGCAGGAGGCTTCCACGTATGATACATATAGTATTCTCCCTGTGTTGTTGAAGATCACTCTTGGGCATTAGTAGTGCATCTTCTACTTTAGCTTTCTTTTGCTTTAGAGACAGTCTAAAGTTGTAATAATCATGTTGGATCATAAGCTGTATTTGGATTTCCGCTGCTCTGATGATGATGTTGATGTTGGTTTTAATTATCAGCTTATGCACTGTCTCACCTGTTTTATGTCAAGTATGTTATTATTATATTTTGTTCCATGCGCTGTGAGACATTCTACAAGTTCCTCGTTAGTTAATTCTCTTCTTTCCTTTCTTTGACGACCGTTCTGTGCTTGTCGGGTATGTGTACAGCGCACCTTCGAAGGAAATGTAGGCTGGTACGGGGCGGGCCGTCACAACAAATATCAACTAAGAATCATCATAGTTTCTCTTCCATTGATAAAATAACATTATGTTGAGATGGTACCGAAGTTGATTTCATGAATTTGGATTGATAATTGACCATTATATGTTTCATATGATTTTTAATGTGGTATTCTTAAGCAGTTCAGAGTAATATAGTGATAAATATTGCAGTTTATTGCATTTCTATACATATCAGTTTTATTTTTTTAATTATCATCTAATAATCATCTTAAAATGTATAACATCAATTACTGATTGCAATTTACTCTATGTTATGCTTGATTATTATTTACTGGAGTATTCATTAATTATGAAGGTTCCGAGACCATCTTCTTTCACAAGTATTTCAATCACAATTATTTCTGGATTAACCAATCTGATGTTTGCAAATTTTAGGTATTAATCACAATTATTGGGTTCATCTGGGGTGAGGCTGCAGAGCTGATATACAAAAGGTCTATCATTTTATTGCATTCAGCATTTGATCCTTGGAAAGGGACTCCTGATTTGATCGATAGTAAAGTAAGAATCCTATGCAGTTTTTGGACATAAGACTTTTTATTTGTCATAATTATTCTGAGATTTTGACAGATGATTTTTTTTCCTATTAAAGTATGTGTACTATGGTTATATCTGCTACTTCAAATGCTGAGCACCTTAGGGATTTACTGCTTTAAATGCTACAGAAATGTCTTAGAATATCCACTACTATTAGACTATGGTTGAATCCATTATTAAAAAATATATTTGTGTACCAGATTGCTGCTTTAAATGCTAAGCACAATGGAGAAATTTAATATACCATTTTAAATAAGCAGCTACAAGATTTGTCAGGTTTTGTCCAAGTAGTCAAATTCTTAAATAAGCATTTGGATTTTTGATAGTGGATGATGGTAAAAATAATTATTTTACGATATTAATGAATTTTAATTGGATACAAATACTAAGTTCCAACTCTATTTGATCAAAAACCATGAAGAAAAAGGGGTGGAATCATTAATAACCCAATTTTCAGTCTGCATATTGCCATAACGTAAGCTATATGAGTTTTCTCTCTTTGACAGTAATGGTTTTAGATCTTATCAAGAGCGTCTTTGAGTCAAATCTCAACTGTAAGAATTCATCACTAAAAAAATGTTAATATACAAACTTAAATGTTTAACATTCAAATAACAGAAACTTAGAGACATGTATGTTTGTCTTCATTAAAATTTCAATTATCAATTAAATATATAGTGCAGGTCCTAAAGAAAATATACTGAATAGAGTAAACAATAAAGCTTTACTATATATATTGCATAAGTATAATTAGCCTATAAATGGTAATTTAAAAAATAATCAATCATTTTATTTTTACTCATCACTATCAATCATAACATACATATTTGTATTTCAATAAAGGAAAAAAAGGAACAATTTTATTCTTAATATATGATAGAAAAATTTTCTAAGACACATAGATCTATGCATGAATTTATAAATAGTTCACCGTCATATTATACCCTACCATATACCATTTCAAAGAACAAACCGCAATACAATTATCTAAAATAGGGCTCATAATACAAAGAAACACTAAGCAGTTTTACTTATTAGAAATAGTCAAACAAGTAAGACAAAATGATTAACAGCAATGCACACGTCAACGAACTCTACAACTTCTTGTATGCATAGCACGGGTCATGCACTTGTATGTATTTATGCATGAATATAAATGTTAAACTGAAAAAGGTGTAAGTTAAGAAATGAAAGGAATTAAAGCATGCAATAAACAATTAATTAACTACAACCATTAAAAGACAATGCACGAAAAGAGGACAAGAAAAGTTGGCTAAATGTGAAATTAAATGCATGCAACTAAAATGGGAATAAAACAATGAACTAATAATGTCATAAATGCATTAAAGGACAAGAATTAAAAGGTATGTGATTAATAATTTAATAATCAAAAGATTCAATATGTATATAAACATGCAAATTTGAAATTCAAACATTAAGATTATAAATCAGCAAAACTATATTTGGAAGGGAACTAACGTTATTAATTAAAATTTAAATCAGAAGACTTTATGTGTATATATACATGTATAAGCGGAATTCAAACTCAATTATGATTTATAAGAACAAGAAAATAAATCAAGAAGGAGAATATATAGCTAGTGATTAACGTTGTTAATTAAACGTTAAACTCAATAATCAAAACATCGCATAAAGCCCATTTGGACACAGATGGGTCGACCCACGAGTCGACCCGAGCGGGTCCAGATCTGCTATATGCGACTTAGGATTTTGATATATGTGGTTCAGAGATTAAATCCGATGGGCAGACTTTTCTAGTACACCTTTAAATAGACCAACAGGGTCGAGCTTTAGTCTTATATTTTCTGAGATTCTGCCTCGGCTTATCATTTCACTTTTCTCTCCAACCCTTTTCAAAGATTTATCATGCTAGTTCTTAGGGATTCCGTTTCAAAATTTGAAGATAAGAGATATAGATCTACAACATTGGTGCCTAGATTTCTGATCAACATGTGGTAAGTTCATGGATCTGATTTATATAGGTTTCTCTCTTCCTTTCCCTCTTCTTTTACCATTAAATTTGTGAATCCGTGGTTATTTTGATAATAGATTTCGTTAGGGATGTCACAAGACAACAAATCTGGATCATATTCAAGGACCGGAACTTTATCAGGTGAGTGGATTTAAATTATACCTTTTTAAATAATGGTATATTTACCGTTTACATTCGCCATCATTCTTAACATGTTAAATAACTGTAAGTTGTGATAATTGCAGTATAATTTATTTTCAGTTATGTTAAGAATGTTATTGTTGTATAGATCTATTCTATGAATCTGTTAATTAGATTAAAAATAACTATAATACTGAAATTGTGAAATTAACATTAAAAGTGAATAAGTTATTGTAAATGTTGTTAATGAAGTTGGATATTTTAAATCAAATTATGATGAAATTGGGAATAACATAAAAAGAATATATATTCTTAATTTGTATGTAAAATTTACACTAATTGGGAAATTGTAGATAACCGCATTGAGATATGTCGTTAAGTTCAACTTATAATAGAAGCCTGCCCGGAACTTCCCGGCAAATCCAGCATCCACTCGTGGTCAACTCAATGTGAGATGTCTGGTGCCTAAACATAAATTAAAAATATATGTATACAACAGGCAATAAATAAATACGTAAATTAGTAATGTCTTTTAGGGTACAACAAAGTAGATATTTTGGGGAATAATAAAATAAGGACACTTCATTGTCCATTAATGTGTTAGGGAAATATGTTCATTAGGTTCATAAGTGATATTAATAGTAACCAATATAAATAAATGGTACATGTGAAAATATATAAGTCGGTAAGGAAAGGGAAGTTACAACATTAAAAGTTTGGTTAGAAAGGGAAAATGTGATGAACGGGGAATATAAACTATTATAATTAATTATATTAATGAGAATGCAATATAATATGTAGGCTTGTCCTAGGGACAAGTAGAAATTATAATATAGGTTATAATAAATAAGAAGGAAACTTATTAATAAATCCTAGTTAAGAAGAATTACGTTAATAAGCGAACAACAATAATAAGTTGTGTCAGTTATGACGGAATAAGAAAGAGTAAAGTAAGAAGATTTATGGAATGAAATAAGTTATACTTAATTATATATATTAAGTAATATGTTAATAGAAAACATGTAGAATGGAATAAAATATAATTGATTATACGTTAAGTAGAACATGTTATTGTAATATGTAAACATAAAATTGGACAACGAATGATAATGTAATATTGTAAATGGATTGCAGATTACTTTCGTTAACTACAATCTCGGGAATAACCTATTATGGTCTTATTAATGAACTTAAATGGATTTACTTATATCACTGTATTAATAAACGAGAGAGGTCCTTTCCTTAGAGATATAAGCGGCTTGGAGAAAACCAGGTAGCTTGAGTAAAATAAAAGATGTGGAAAATCATGTTAACCGGCAATCTAATAAGACTAGACAGATGTGTGATTAAAAGATTAGACATAAGGTCTAATAACACATTTGTGTGATGCGCTTGGACCAGTCCGCACGAACAAAAGTGAAGAACCCAACGGGGTAGATCATCGGGTGTCTAAAGACATGGGAGTAGCACGTCCACTTGATTACTCGGCACGACATGCGACTTGATTTCTTGATGGCACTGAAGGGACGCACACGGCTTCCGATGGACATGGTAGGGTACTCCGTGGTGTTCCTCTATGGGGTAACAGCTCAGGATGTACCCGTAGAGGTAGGGGTCTGCACGATACCACCCAAGGGGTATACCTTGACTGCAAATAGTAGTTTGGCAGTCAAACGGCTATGGCGGTGTAGAACTGGGGTAACTCGGCTGTTTGCCTCGCTAGTAGAGGGAGGTTGGTCAGGACAAAATTAAGGATAGCAATCATCGGATACCTGTCATCGGCAGTCAGTGGGATACGGAAAGACTAGAGATAAACCAAGAAACCATTGTTCTATCACTATCGAGGCATGGTTGAGGGACACACCAAATTGGATGCTAGATTGGTCGTTAGGGGCGTGTCACTTAGCTCTTGATGTAGTCTTTCACTAGTTAAGGGAAGGGTATAGGTGGGGCCATAACCTCCATGAAAAGCAGACCATACTTGATATCTGTACTGTAGGTCCTTAAAGGAGGACCTATACAGATATTGGGGATTGCTACATATATACTATATTAGGTTAATGTAACAACCCGCCATTTTGACCATGCCGAATCGACAAAACATGTCAACTCGAATCGTCCAAAACAACAGATTGTCATTAGCTTCTGAGGTAAATAGAATAAATCACAGAATCACAGATCACAGACACAGATACAGAGCAATATAATATCTCACAGCGGAAAATTTAAAATACAATTGTAGTTCATGAAGCTTTACATCAGAGTTTACATAAATAATAAGTCTAATACAATAAATAACATATAACAATCTGAAACAAAATGATAGAAATAACTGGATGACTGGAACAACTGATCAACATGTAGATATAGGTAAGCAAAAATCCAATATGAGCTCCAAACTCCAAAGGTGAATCTCGAAAACTGATATACTCGATCTGACCCGAGCCATAATGCAAAACAAAGCAACTAGGATTAGGACTAACATTCTCATAGAAGTAAATCAACTTAAATGAAATGTTCGATGAAATGCAATCAGTAACTTAGAGGATGTTTGGGATCACCATCCTCTAAGGATCCGTCAAACTAATACTATATAGTATAATACGCTATATACAATAGTGTCTATCAGTAAAGTAAAATATCAAAATAGCGTAAGCGGGATTACCATGATTACCCTTACACCGTTTATATATTCCCATAGTATATACAGTAACGTAATTCCTCCATAAACTGGAGGTTGATCAGAGGGCACTCCATATAAAACAGTACAAAACAAAGTCGTAGTAGGCTCTTATAAGGCATGTGATAAGGCACGCAAGGAATGCCAGGGCGGACTCACCATTTGCAGAGCCGGACTGGTGGTAACGCATAGTAGCTACTACCGCCCAACTCGATACACACTCCCATAATCAAAATGGCCCAAATCGAATCTCAATAGTAATAGAATAAAATCGAAGAAGTGTGCTCGATATGAGGTATGACCTCACTTGGTCCGTGCATAGTTCCAGTTTTAGCCACATCAAGCTGACACAAGGTAGTCAGGGTCTCGTAATTAATATGAAATAAAAAAAATGGAGTCGTTCGCCAAATCATCCCCTTCATTCTGGAACTCCACCGCGTACATAGTTGTTAAAGTGGTTTTCGGTATTGGCCGAGAGTATGACAATATCCGATCCCGGTCTCTTTAACAACCAATCGTTTACATTTTTCACACTGTGGCAATTATTTAAAAAAAATATTTTATACAAAATCTCATATTCGAATTTGAAATCGAAATTAAATATCTAACTTCGAATATATCAAATTTTGTAACCCATTCGCTTAAATTGTTTATACAAAATCTCATATTCAATCAAAAATTACATTTCAATTAAATAAATTTTATTCAAGTCATACGGTTCGAAATCGATACTCAAACAATTCATAAAAAATCAAGTTTTACTATTTAAGCATTCATTCAGGTCGATTCAAAATCCAACACTTAAGTTCAAATTCAGTTTATAGATTCATAACCAATCTTATATTTCAATTCCACCATATATCGTACTTTATAATTCATATCGTATAACTCAAATTCGTTACTTATAATTCGAATCAAAGTCTTATGTTCAATTTAAACGATTCATACAATTTCAAAACCATTCTTATAAGTTCACAAATATTCCAATTCAAACCGTATGATTATAAAAATCGATTCCATATATAAAATATATATGTTCAAGTTCAAATTCGGTTACTTAAAATCGAATTCATTTCATATCAATTATAAATTCAAATACAGTTTCTCCTAAATTTGGAAGATTCAAATTTAGCATCAATTTCACAATTCATATTTTTGTCTCATATAAGTTCAAACCAATTCGAATTCAAAATCATTTCATATTTTATACAATTCAAATTCATCTCCACTAAAAGTTCGTATAAAATTTGAATTCATAATTAAATATGAGTTCATTCGTTATTCCAATATCGCTATAAAATTTACATCTTTAACTTCGAATTTAAATTGCGGAATCTAACTTATCCAACTTGAGTTTATTATTAAAGTTATAAAATATATATAAGAAAATAAATTTTGAAAATAGATATGTATATATATATATAAGTTTATAAAATTCTGAAATAATTTAGAAATAGATTATAAACATATATAAGTTTAAAATAATATAAAAATAGATTTAAATAAATATTTATAAAAATAAAAAGATTAAAATACTTATAGGAATAAATTATATGGTTTAAAATAAATAAATTTATAAGTAAAATCTTAAATAAACATTTAAATCCCTATATACAAATAAAAATCATTTTAAAACACATAATTTAAAATATACAAAATAATTTAAATTATAAAATATAAAGTATTAAGTAAATATTTTAAAATAAAACTCATTTTACTTCGAAAACATGACCGACGGTGTCTGTAAATAGTTTTCTACTCTATGGTCAAGTGATACGGATATTTATCATCTCAACCCGCAATTTATAAAATTTCTACGGGTCTACCATTTCAACCCGCGATCCCAAATTCAGTAAAAATCGTTCAGGTCTATCATTTCAACCCATAACGATTTTTCCCTATTCTAATGTCCGTTCGGGTATGTATCATTTCAACCCTTAGTGATTTTTCCTAAAATAGGGGTATTAACAATCACAAACAACAATCACATAGCAACGATCACAACTTATATATCATTAGTGAAACTACATGTCATACAAATATATCGTGTCACATATAAAATGTGCATATACATCAAATCAGACAATTTTTATCAGCAATCCTATACATTTCATAAAACAATTCATTATTGATCTAACATCCATGAAAAATGTAAGTCAGGTGTGAGATAAACTCACCTTTCATGGCACAGATTGGAGACAACAACGGATGGACACAGACAGAGATGACGACATCCAGGCACGATTCAGAATGAATTCCACTCGATGATCATTAAATAATTTATTTTATTCTATAAGGAAAGGTCGGGAATCCTAAATGGATCGGTACGGCTAATCAGTTTAGGAACGGTACGGCTATTTAGAGTGGGTTCAACTCAACACCAAATTCAACTAAAAAAAAATCTAATAAATTCTTTAATAAAATATTACATAAATATTTCTATATGTGTAATACGCAATAAATTTATAATGTATATAATTTTTAAAATCACATATAAACTTTTAAACAATATATATAATTTCAAAACAAATAAAATTTCGAAAGTACTCACACATAATAACACAGCTCACATGCACCAACATATCACAAATACACACAGCATTCAAGATATTCACGCACACATAGTAACACATTAACACCAAAAATATATATTACTTACACATATATATACACATACACACACACACACAGATATATATATATATATATAAATATATATATATATATATATATAACACATAACATAGATGATAACATAAATGAAAACCCACATTCAAACACACACTCGCACACCGACTCACTCACACAAATATACACTAAAACATATAAAATATAAAATCACGCCCCACCAGTAAAACAAATCAACCCAACAATATAAATAAGATATAAAACACACACACACGCATGTACTAATACTCATGTAGAAAAACAATAAAACTCACACGCATGCATGAAAAAAAATGGGAACAAAACTCGGGAATGGGTTCGCTTGGGCTCGGCTATCGGTTGTGGGATGGAGCTTTTGGCGAGCTGGTTCCATTGGAGATGGAGATGCAGTGAGGCTCGGTTTGAAGGCGGGCAGCGGGGATGGTCGTGGCGAGGTACTGATGGGTGTCGGCGCGGTTCATGAAGGGATATGGTGGGTATGGGAAGGAACAGCAGGTGGCGCGGTTGATTTCGGACCTCGGTAGTTGGTGACTTCATGGACAGAGCTCAGTGGAGGGTTCGCTCAGTTCACGTCGGTAGAAAATAACGATGGGGAAGCCGCTGCTTTAATTCTTCATTCTTTTTTTTGGAGTACAGAAGGAATGTAGATCTGAGAATTGCAAACGAAGAAGATGAAGGAGCCTTATAACCACGCGCAACGACAGTTAGAGCCGAGATATTTGCAATGCGTGGACCAGGTAAACATTGCACATTCAAAATTGTTTAAAAAAAATCACGTTTCAAAACAAACAGGTTTCCCTGTTTGATTGCTCATATCCACTAACCTGTGTATGGGAATTCAGACTAGATGTTGAAACAAAATATCATGTTGAGTACGCTGATACAACAAAATATTACAAAAATATATATATATATATATAGTAGTTTCAAAGTCCAAATAGCATTTTTACTAGTTACATTATATTGGTCACCTTAATCATTAGAATTTTGAAAAGGGGCAACCTCTCAGGAACGTGGCATTGGAAGGAAAAAGGGCATTGAAAAATAACGTGCATGCACACTTTATATAAAACATGTTCCTTGCTAAGCCATCTAAATAAATAAAAAAATAATTAAGTGGTTTAGTAAAATAAAATGACAGGTTTTGCAGACCCAAAATGGCTAGAAAAGTATGTAAGATCGGAAAAGGGACACATCGAACTCATATGGCTCTGTTTCAAAAATAAACTATGCATGGATTTTCGCAATTACAGCACGAACCGAGCACCAAAATTGACAAATGAATATATTGCGTTAATCAGCCCGACGAGACGGACACAACGGTATATAATTTGCAGTGGCAGGAGGCTCCATTCAAAAATGCGTTACAGACCTCTTTTACCGTAAATATGCGGACGGAAAACGGAGGTCAAAACGTCCGATTTTCGCGAAACGAATTTCACCATTGGATTACTGACAATGAATAGAATATTTTCCATGTTTGTACTAACAGATTTCAGAGAGATTTTAAAATCGTTAAAATTTGAACTGATATGCACAGCTTTGCACTGAAAATTGAACGATCGGAAAACAGTCAAATTTTCCTACGAAATTTTTACAGCAGCTACATCTCACCGTACGTATTTCATATTACAAATTCCCGATATGAAAAACCATAGAATATTTTCAAAATAAAGAAATTCGATTTAAAATGGAATTTGGATCGTAAAAAAAATAACAGATTGTTACAATCTCCCCCACTTAAAAATTTTCGTCATCGAAAAGGAGCTAGGCAAAGAAATGGTAATTAAAATAATTATATATATAAACTAGTGGTTCATATCTATTATCATACACATATATATAATTCAAATTACATATATATATATCAAACCGTTGAAATATTTCCAAACATTTCTAAATAGTTTTAAGTATTCACTCGACGTCTCGATTGGCAATATATATCCATCCCACTTTCAAAACCCAAAAATAGATATCGATGATGCTACAGTCATCACCAGAATCATTTTCAAGCGACTAGAGTGTGACTCTATATCTACCTAATACGTATAGGATTTAACATATACGTTGATCAGACGTATACACCAAATCACTAAGTATTCGATAGGCTAATTTTAGTGTCAAATAATTACTCAAAACATCTTTTCTATATTGAAACATAATATATACCAAAATTTTCAAATCATATACTTTAGTTAATATATTTCAAATCATAAAAATTTTAAGTAGGGAAAATTTATATCTCTCCCCCCACTCATTTATTTATAAAAAAATCAACCACAATCAATAATAAATAACTATCAATATGTATAATAATAATATTCTATATTATACCAAAATATTTCAAACCCAAGTTATCGATATTTAAACTTATAAAACTTAATTAATTCTATAAATTTAACATATAAATACATCACAACTATAATCTTTACAAAATATTGGTATTACCAAAACATAGGGTTATTTATAAATATCAAAATTCAATATTACATTTAGAAGATCTTATATAGTAAATATCTTTTAAAATATAAATTTCAAACAAATATTTAATCCGAGTGAACCCACTAAAAGACTAATACTCTCCTTCTACATCCTAACTTGTTATGGACAAAGATTAGTTATAGATTTCCAGTAAAGCTAAAGGAACAAAAGAACGTAATCAAATAGGATTTACTAAGCAAGATGGAATCGAGTGGAAAGGAAATTTCAGAAAAGATTTAAATATTAAGCGAAATTTATATCCAAAAATATTAGTTTAAACATTTAAAATCATTTCTAAAACATTTGTACTTTAAAAATACGCTCTCTCTCTCAAGAAGGATTCTGCGACTGATTCCACTCATCCTAGGGTATCACTACCCTATCTCTAATGAGCTTTTACCCCATAGGCTAAAGCTTTGATAAACCTCGCTCTGATACCAATGTAACAACCCGCCATTTTGACCGTGCCGAATCGACAAAACATGTCAACTCGAATCGTCCAAAACAACATATTGTCATTAGCTTCTGAGGTAAATAGAATAAATCACAGATCACGGACACAGATAAAGAGCAATATAATATCTCACAGCGGAAAATTTAAAATACAATAGTAGTTCATGAAGCTTTACATCAGAGTTTACATAAATAATACAGCGGAAGTCTAATACAATAAATAACATATAACAATCTGAAACAAAATGATAGAAATAACTGGATGACTGGAACAACTGATCAACATGTAGATATAGGTGAGCAAAAATCCAATATGAGCTCCAAACTCCAAAGGTGAATCTCGAAAACTGATATACTCGATCTGACCCGAGCCATAATACAAAAAAAAGCAACTCGGATCAGGATAACATTCTCATAGAAGTAAATCAACTTAAATGAAATGTTCGATGAAATGCAATCAGTAACTTAGAGAATGTTTGGGATCAGCATCCTCTAAGGATCCGTCAAACTAATACTATATAGTATAATACGCTATATACAATAGTGTTTATCAGCAAAGTAAAATATCAAAATAGCGTAAGCGGGATTACCATGATTACCCTTACACCGTTTATATATTCCCATAGTATATACAGTACCGTAATTCCTCTGTAAACTAGAGGTTGATCAGAGGGCACTCCATACAAAACAGTACAAAACAAAGTCGTAGTAGGATCTTATAAGGCATGTGACAAGGCACGCAAGGAATGCCAGGGTGGACTCACCATTTGCAGAGCCGGACCGCTGGTAACGCATAGTAGCTACTACCGCCCACCTCGATACACACTCCCATAATCAAAAGGGCCCAAATCGAATCTCAATAGTAATAGAATAATATCGAAGAAGTGTGCTCGATAAGTGGTGTGACCTCACTTGGTCCGTGCATAGCTCCTGTTTTAGCCACATCAAGCTGACTCAAGGTAGTCAGAGTCTAGTAATTAATATGGAAAAAAATGGAGTCGTTCGCCAAGTCATCCCCTTCATTCTGGAAATCCACCGTGTACACAGTTGTTAAAGTGGTTTTCGGTATTGGCAGAGAGTATGACAATATCCGATCCCGGTCTCTTTAACAACCAATCGTTTACATTTTTCACACCATGGCCATTATTCAAAAAAAAATAGTTTATAAAAAATCTCATATTCGAAATTGAATTCGAAATTAAATATCTAACTTCGAATATATCAAATTTGAAACCCAATCGCTTAAATAGTTTAAATAAAATCTCATATTCAAGTCAAAACTTACATTTCAATTAAATAAATTTTATTCAAGTCATACGGTTCGAAATCGTTATTCAAACAATTCATAAAAAATCAAGTTTTACTATTTAAGCAATCATTCAAGTCGATTCAAAATCCAACACTTAAGTTCAAATTCAGTTTATAGATTCATAACCAATCTTATATTTCAATTCCACCATATATCGTACTTTATAATTCAAATCGTATAACTCAAATTCGTTAATTATAATTCGAATCAAAGTCTTATGTTCAATTTAAACGATTCATACAATTTCAAAACCATTCTTAAAAGTTCACAAATATTCTAATTCAAACCGTATGATTATAAAAATCGATTCCATATATAAAATATATATGTTCAAGTTCAAATTCGGTTACTTAAAATCGAATTCATTTCATATCAATTATAAATTCAAATACATTTTCTCCTAAATTTGAAAGATTCAAATTTAGCATCAATTTCACAATTCAAATTTTAAGTTCAAACCAATTCGAATTCAAATTCATTTCATATTTTATACAATTCAAATTCATCTCCACTAAAAGTTCGTATAAAATTTGAATTCATAATTAAATATGAGTTCATTCGTTATTCCAATATCACTATAAAATTTACATCTTTAACTTCGAATTTAAATCGCGGAATCTAACTTATCCAACTTGAGTTTATTATTAAAGTTATAAAATATATATAAGAAAATAAATTTTGAAAATAGATATGTATATATATATATAAGTTTATAAAATTCCGAAATAATTTAGAAATAGATTATAAACATATATAAGTTTAAAATAATATAAAAATAGATTTAAATAAATATTTATAAAAATAAAAAGGTTAAAATATTTATAGGAATAAAATATATGGTTTAAAATAAATAAATTTATAAGTAAAATCTTAAATAAACATTTAAATCCCTATTTAGAAATAAAAATCATTTTAAAACACATAATTTAAAATATGCAAAATAATTTAAATTATAAAATATAAAGTCTTAAGTAAATCTTTTAAAATAAAACTCATTTTACTTCGAAAACATGACCGACGGTGTCTGTATATAGTTTTCTACTCTATGGTCTAGTGATACGGATATTTATCATCTCAACCCGCAATTTATAAAATTTCTACGGGTCTATCATTACAACCCGCGATCCCAAATTCAGTAAAAATCGTTCAAGTCTATCTTTTTAACCCATAACGATTTTTCCCTATTCTAATGTCCGTTCGGGTATGTATCATTTCAACCCTTAGTGATTTTTCCTAAATTAGGTGTATTAACAATCACAAACAACAATCACATAGCAACGATCACAACATATATATCATTAGTGAAACTACGTGTCATACGAATATATCGTGTCACATATAAAATGTGCATATACATCAAATCAAACAATTTTTATCAACAATCCTATACATTTCATAAAACAATTCATTATTGATCTAACATCCATGAAAAATGTAAGTCACGTGTGAGATAAACTCACCTTTCATGGCACAGATTGGAGACAACAACGGATGGAGACAGACAGAGATGACGACATCCAGGCATGATTCAGAATGAATTCCACTCGATGATCATTAAATAATTTATTTTATTCTATAAGGAAAGGTCGGGAATCCTAAACGGATCGGTACAGCTAATGAGTTTCGGAACGGTACGGCTATTTAGAGTGGGTTCAACTCAACACCAAATTCAACTCAAAATAAATCTAATAAATTCTTTTATAAAATATTACATAAATATTTCTATACGTGTAATACACAATAAATTTATAATATATATAATTTTTAAAATCACATATAAAATTTTAAACAATATATATAGTTTCAAAACAAATAAAATTTCAAAAGTACTCACACATAATAACACAGCTCACATGCACCAACATATCACAAATACACATAGCATTCAAGATATTCACGCACACATAGTAACACATTAACACCAAAAATATATATTACTTACACATACACACACACACACACACACACACATATATATAATACATAACATAGATGATAACATAAATGAAAACCCACATTCAAACACACACTCGCACACCGACTCACTCACACAAATATACACCAAAACATATAAAATATAAAATCACGCCCCAACAGTAAAACAAATCAACCCAACAATATAAATAAGATATAAAATACACACACGCATGTACTAATACTCATGTAGAAAAACAATAAAACTCACAAGCATGCATGAAATAAAAAGGGAACAAAACTTGGGAACGGGTTCTCTTGGGCTCGGCTATCGGTTATGGGATGGAACTTTTGGGGAGCTGGTTCCATTGGAGATGGAGATGCAGTGAGGCTCGGTTTGAAGGCGGGCAGCGGGGATGGTCGTGGAGAGGTACTGATGGGTGTCGGCGCGGTTCATGAAGGGTCATGGTGGGTATGGGAAGGAACATCAGGCGGCGCGGTTGATTTTGGAGCTCGGCAGTTGGTGACTTCATGGACAGAGCTCAGTGGAGTGTTCGCTCAGTTCACGTCGGTAGAAAATAAAGATGGGGAAGCCATTGCTTTAATTCTTCATTCTTTTTTTTTGGAGTATAGAAGGAATGTAGATCTGAGAATTGCAAACGAAGAAGATGAAGGAGCCTTATAAGCACGCGCAACGACAGTAAGAGCCGAGATATTTGCAATGCGTGGACATGTAAACATTGCACATTCAAAATTGTTTAAAAAAAAATCACGTTTCAAAACAAACATGTTTCCCTGTTTGATTGCACATATCCGCTAACATGTGTATGGGAATTCAGACTAGATGTCAAAACAAAATATCATGTTGAGTACGCTGATACAACAAAATATTAAACAAAAATATATATCTTAGTTTCAAAGTCCAAATAGCATTTTACTAATTGCATTATATTGGTCACCTTAATCATTAGAATTTTGAAAAGGGGCAACCTCTCAGGAACGTGGCATTGGAAGGAAAAAGGGCATTGAAAAATAACATGCATGCACACTTTATATAAAATATGTTCCTTGCTAAGCCATCTAGATAAATAAAAAAATAATTAAGTGGTTTAGTAAAATAAAATGACAGGTTTTGCACACCCAAAATGGCTAGAAAAGTATGTAAGATCAGAAAAGGGACACATCGAACTCATATGGCTCTGTTTCAAAAATAAACTATGCAAGGATTTTCACAATTACAGCATGAACCGAGCACCGAAATTGACAAATGAAAATATTGCGTTAATCAGCGCGACGAGACGGACACAATGGTATATAATTTGCAGTGGCAGGAGGCTCCGTTCAAAAATGCGTTACGGACCCCTTTTACCGTAAAAATGCGGACGGAAAACGGAGGTCAAAACATCCGATTTTCGCGAAATGAATTTCACCATTGGATTACTGATAATGAATAGAATATTTTCCATGTTTGTACGAACAGATTTCGGAGAGATTTTAAAATCGTTAAAATTTGAACTGATATGCACAGCTTTGCACTGAAAATTGCACAATCGGAAAACAGTCAAATTTTACGATGAAATTTTTACAACTGCTACATCTCACCGTACGTATTTCATATTACAAATTTCCGATATGGAAAACCATAGAATGTTTTCAAAATAAAGAAATTTGATTTAAAACGAAATTTAAATGGTAAAAATAATAATAGATTGTTACAGTTAATCTACTGGGATGTAGAAAAGCGTGACGACCCCATATCCCGTACTAACGGTGACAAGGGTTATCTTTGGAATATAACACAGAAACAGATAATAGCAGAACAGAATTAAATAAATACACCAGATAATGAACAAATAATACACTGGATAAACATAAACATCAGAGTTACACAGTATACAGGATCATACTTAGTACAAATACAGTTCAGCTATACATAAATGTCTACAGCAGAAATAAACATAATATGTACAGTAGTAGCTAAACAGCATAAAAAGAGATAAATGATAGAATCCATCTTCAGCTCCAGCTATCCGGATAAAGCCAGCTAAAACCTGAATACAAGGCTGCCCGTGTAGAAAAAGGGGCACCCGAGTTTGAAAGTGAAACAAACTACGTGTCAGTCATGGGACTGGTATGAGAAATCTACTCAACACATTTAAAATATAGCTAATCACAGGACCACGCCACTTTCGTGGAACGGGTTTACTCCATCGGATTGCCGGTGCTTTAAAACAAATAATTCTTTTAAACACCGCAATGATTTTTATAAGAATGAAGCCATTATAAGATTCAGTACCCATCACGCAATGCATCACAAACCGGAGGATAGAGTTTTTACCTTATAATGGCCAAAATATGCTTGATACGAATAAAACAAAAGCATTTGATATTATTACTAGTGTTTATATATTTCAAAGGCAATTTCAAATCATAAGTATCAATCATAGACGTCATTAATGCCCCATACCACTATGTCGCCATATATAGGTATACAATCAAAATCGTACAGCCACATATTTGGAAATTGGATTTCCGTCATGAACCAAGGCAAAAGATAGTCCTTACCGACTTAAAGACGCTCTAGCCCGTGTCTCAGGATCAGAGCTCAAGTGACCCTAGGATCGTCAGGGCCGGTCCACCGATTTGGATTAAAATGCCTGAACACTGCATTTCCCCGCCCTATGGGGCGTCAATGAGCCAACAAATGACTCCATCGGACCCGGAACGTCCGGTCTAACCGAGGCGCCTGACAACAGTAACAACCACATAAGTCAAACTCGTCAGGGCATGTAAACCCACTGACGCCACTTCTAACTAGAAGGAAACGCATGCCCTCCCTGATGTCCTCTCCCGTTTCTGGTTCATACCGGGGTGTGAGGCTCGCGAATTCACGTTATACACAAGGCTACGCCACACAGGCGGTGCTTTGATCATCACCACAAGACTTTGCTTTTCAACAGAAGCCCTGATCGCTGCATCTTAGCATGCCACACAGGCAGTTCACACCGTGCAACTGATGGCTATCAATCACACAGAATATATTCCAATGTCAGACACACTGTCCATTTGCAAGTCTGTTTGGGGTCTGAACGAAACCGGAGGCACTATATACCTCGCAAACCCATCGATCACCACGTACGTCTGGACGATCACCACTCATTATCCATATTTCGGGATGCCTCCCAATCAGGACCACGGTAACCATCCAAACGAGGTGAAGATCTCCGGTCTTCGACCACCGTCTTCATCTTCGATTCCTCATCGTCGATTCAATTATTCAGAATGGGATAAATCCGGCCTTTCTGAGCAACTCGCGTATATAATGAACACGTGCTACACAAACACTACATACGCATCTTTTCAATTCATTAGTCACTAACCGTCAATCAGTAAGAGAACGATTTCCCGAATATTAACCACGAAGGCCGAAACCAACATCAGATCAAAATCTAGGAAACCATTCGACTTAGCTAACCTTTAGTTAATTTCTAAATTTCACATCCATATCGTTTATAATATTTTATAACGATTTATCGCTATTTTTATTTATTTTAAAATAGCCAATTTATTCAAATGACGCTTCGGGCCATAACGTGGCCGTGGCGCTGTTTTTCTTCAGATTTGTTTTACACATATCTGAAAATCTAACCGTTGGATCTTCACAAAATTTACATCATTAAAAAGATCTTTTCAAAACAAATCCAACTGTTCCAGTTTCGGGAAAATCCGACGGTCGGATCTCCCGGTATAATCGTTTGAAGTTTCGATTTCAAAATACGAACAGCAGCGTCGTTATTCGATTTAATATAATTATAGTTATATATATATATATATATATAAAAATAAAATCGATTCTGGCGTTGTTTTTCTTCAGATTTGAATTAAACATTCCAGACAATCCAACCGTTGGATTTTTACAAAGTTGGTGCCGTTGGAAAGATATTTCCAAAGCGAACCCAAAGGTTGCGATTTCAGGAAAATCCGATGGACGGATCTCCCGCACTAATCGTTTGAAATCACAGTTTCAAAATACGAACTACAGCTTCGTTATTCGATATATTTCAATTCTATTTATATATATATATATATATATATATCGATTCTTCGATTTCAAAACCATATGAATTTCATACATTTGATAAAAATGATATTTTTATCTAACTGTTTTCTATTTCAACACTTCACTATTTTTAACAATTCATGTATATAATAAAAATGTGATTTTTAATGTAGAAGAATTTATTTCAAAACCCGAGTATTTTATATAGTTAATATAGGTGATAAAAATAGGATTTTTATTATAAAACAATTAGTTTCAAAACAAGATTATTTTATATAGTTCATATTGATGATAAAAATTGGATTTTTATTATAAAACAATTTCTTTCAAAATACGAATACCATTCAACACATGAATTTCAATTCAACGAATGAATTTCGATTCAACATATGAAGGTTTTCTATAGTTTATATATATCGATAAAAAGGTGATTTTTATATTTAAAACACGAATACCATTCAACACATGAATATCTGAAATTCAACGAATGAGTTTCAATTCAACACATGAAGGTTTTCTATTCAACAAATAAATATAGTTTCAACAAATGGAAATAATTCTAACACATGAATATTATTCAAAATTTCGGCAGCATAACGGCAGGGTAGTTAAAACCGGGACCGTCCCTAGTACGGCTCCTCGCTCTACCTTAAAGCCCCGCAGCTTTTGACAATGGGGAATCATGCATCTGGTTCGCATGCGGGCGGCATGTATATTTTTCTCATTTCCACAAACTAATCCTATGTGGTTTCAACCAAATATTTCTCAACCACAAACGGGTATTTTTCAACCACAATCAATCAATTTCAACCACAAATAATTTCAAACAACCATTCGCTATCAATAAATTTTCACACCAATCACAACCAATAAATATCGTCCATGGTTTGTGGACAAGGGGCGTGTGTATATATATATATATAGCATTTCACTTCTATTTCAACACATATATAATTTTTACAACGCATATACAACTTATACATCGAACGTACAACTTATACAACGCTTATACAAGAGGTGTACAACACTTATATAACACATACATCGACTATATAATTCATACATCGTCGTTTTCCATATCGTTTATAAATTAGAAATCTCACATTGGGTTCCACTCCACCAAAAATAGCAGAAGGCTCAGAAAAATATGCGGTCTCTTCTAGAATGTAGAAGACGTCCTCAAGGTCTCGGTGTCTCTTGTTTCACTGAATTTCGACCAGATAGCAAAAAGATATGATTTTTATAAGTTTGCAACACTTCTATTTGTCGAAATCACTTAAAATAAACAAAGGCCGTTACGTCAGAAAACTGCTCGAAACTAGGTTTCGATTTCTCTCTCAATCCGAAGCATGGTATGCCGATCAGCCTAAGCGACGTCGACGAGCATGGAGAGGTGCACTGGCGCCCTGAACGACGGCGAACTCGAACCCCTGGCGATGGCGGAAACTGGCGACGAACGGCGGGATTTCCCAAGGGTGATTCGAACGATTTTCTCAACGAAACTTAGCAAACTTTATATGGATTTGTAGATGGAGGTGAGGTCTTCAAAATCCTCCACAAGACCACGGGTTTTTATTGAGAGGATTTGACAGAAAATGGCTGGGAACGATGGAGCAATAGCCGTCGTCGATGAGAGCTGGTATCGGGGGTTTTTTGTTTTTTTTTTATTTTAAAATAAATTATGAGAGAATTATTTGATTGGCCCATGACATTATTAAATTTTAAAATAGGGTTTTCTAGTGCTAACACCAATTCAAACCCAACGACTGTTGCTCCTAGCTAAATACCCCCATCCCGGACACAATGGGATATGTTTCATAAGCCAATTCGACTATTACATTCAGTTATTCTTCAAATTAAAATATAAAACATTTAATTTTAGATTTGAACGTACATTTTAATTTGTCGGGCCCACATACTGATACTAAAAATTCCCCAAAAAAAAATCTAGCTATGTTTTGACGATACGGTCCCAACAGAACTAGTTTCATCGAATTTTGAGACCGTTTGAAAAATGGTCCATTTTTGGTCGATCCAATTTAACTATAATTGACCAAAACACGTTTTCCTTTGCCACGCTCACATACTAGCTTTAAAAATTATGAAATTTGAAACCTAGCAATAAATTCACATCCCAGATCGAACAAAAGTGATTTCGTCGAATTCCGAGGTCGTTTGCAAAACGGCCATTTTCACGGGCTATATAATTTCCATAGCGACCTTTCAAAAAATTCATTTGGCCATAACTTTTGCTTTCCGCTATGAAACTTCGATTTTTCAGATTCGTTAGAAAGGTATTCATGAACAGATTTAAATATTTTTGGTTTCACTCAAATCGGTTTTGTCTTGCACCCGGTATAGTCAGTCGAAGTTTGAATTCAAATTTTGAAACTACCGCGCCATTTCAGGCCTTGTTTATAATTCAAAGTAATTATATTTATTTTCAACTTCGATTCAAACTTACTTTTCATTATTATTATTTAAAATATTTATTTTAAATATTTAAAATCCACTATTTTAGCAAATTTAAAAATTTTAAATTTGTTCAGATTTTCCGGGTCGTTACAATCTCCCCCACTTAAAACTTTTCATCCCCGAAAAGGAACAATGTCGAAAGTGGTTTGATTAATCAACTCTACGTTCGATCTGGCTTCCATTCTCCAACTTTTTCAGTTTCTGAGAATTTTCAAATTCTTCAAAAAATTTGCTAACACCCGGAATTTTCAAAAAATTTCGCCATAACCTCCTTTGTACGGGGAGAGGTTTGGAAATTTATTGGGCCGTATTAGGTACCCAATAAATCCTAATATGCATACACAAATTTATAGTGATATATTCTGGTGTTTATAGGGGAGCGTGTATAGATAATAACTCCAGAGAATAAATTCTAGTCACCCTGTCAAAGCCTGACGGAGTGTGTATTTTTAATTTCTCCAGAGGATAAATCCACGTCAACTCATCCCGTGTGGGAAATATATAGTCCATGTGCCGTATTTAATGACTAGAGAGACGTTATTATTGTCAATTCCAGACCCGTGTGGGGTTTTTATAAATCTGGCAATTTATCGTTAGAATTTTATATGTCCATATCAGTCATCAGTTCAACCTGTAAAATATAGTCATTGCCATACAAGCCTCTCGCTCGTATGGTAAATCTTCCACCTCGTCACACAAGCTCCAAATGCTTATGTGGTATATGATGAAGTATGCCTATCTTCCAGAAGTATGCCATGTAATGTAGTTCAAAATTAATTGTTACTATCCTATGGAGATATTTATTATTACACACAGAATAACCAGCACTCCGCATCCAATGGCATTCACAGGGGTTGATAATAATATTTCGCATCCAACTCATTAAGGTTTACTGATATACACGTAAATGTGTATATTTTATCCGCTTATTTATCTTATTTTCCCTTTAAAATAATTGATACTTTGTATTTATAGCTGTATTTTCAGATTGTTGACAAGAAGCATGGTTTAGAGCATTTGAGCAATAAAGCATGAAGAATTTGCTTAAAAAGAGTGAAGTTTAAAATTGCTAAAGCTTGAAGAGTCTAAAGCTTGAAGAACGGTTGCAATTATATTTCAGTTAAGGAGATTTGGCTCAATAAAGACTCAAACTGCATTCACATTAGCTCATTTGGAAGGCCTCTTACTCATGTTGCATTCACACTAGCCTATTTGCTAAACCACTCACTCTAAAGCTGCGTTCACACTGGCTTATGTGTTATTTGGGTTATTTCTTTAGTCCCACATTATGTAATTAGCTAGCTAGCCTTTGTCATATCAGCTATAAATACCTTGTATCTCATTCATTGTAAAATACATTAGGTTTTATTCTGTAATTCCCTTCTTGGAATAAAATCATTCTCTCTCTTTGTTTTTACTTTTTGTTTATTTTATTTATGTTCATGTTATTTATTTTCTGTTTTTCTTCTTCTTTAGCTATGTCTAGCTAATCCCCTTTGATTAGGGGGTGATGACGCTGATAGTATGATTCAATATGAATCACATAGCCAAAGGATGAGGAATTCATGTATATAGATCTAGAGCTGAACCAAGGGTTAGATCTGAACCTTAATATCCTGTGTCGTTTAAGAGCTATGCTCCTTCACATGGTATATTCGTGTTCGATCTAACGTTTATCAGATCTAGATCTAATTTTAGGGTTTTAGAAATTAATTAGTGAATCTGTCCTGATAGTCTATGGTTGTAGAGCTGAGCTCCTGCATAGGCTATGCTTGTCGTTATTTACATATTTGTTTCTAAAAACCTATTATCGTTGATTCATGTTTGTGACAGAAACATGTATTAGATCTGGTTAATCTTTTGGCTATTGATGATTATGAATCTGATCTATGTCATTATCCCCTAATTGCTTTCACTTATTAAAACTCTCTTTTATTTAATTTCTGCTATTTTCTTTGTTTTCCACCAATCAAAAGTTAGGGATAACTTGATTGGATTTATTAATAAAATAATTTGGTCCTAGAGTTCGACACCCTCTACAACAATCCTTGTTGTTTAGGAAAGCCGAACGGGTTTTACATTTGTTTACAACTGCATAATTTGTTCGCAAACATTTACCCATTTGTCGAGCACGCAAATAAAATCTTTACTCATCAACTAATCCATTTACCTGTTCAAACATATATATGCACATGTATATAATTCTATCTATTTTTAAATTAGTTCAACGTGTGATTTAATCGAATAAATTCTACCATTCATTCTATTATTGATTAAACTAACTATCATTTCAGTAATTTAATTAATCCAATTTACTATCACACAATGCAAACAAGCAATCAAATTGTTTTTTAACTTTTCAAAAATTACAAATCAATTTTTGTACTCTTTTAAAATCATTCAAGCTATAGAATTAAAATTGCACATCCATGGAAAGAAAATAACTACAAAGTAGAGAACTAATTGGTAATGCAAAGTATGGTAAATGTACCTTGCACCGGAGTCAATCAGAGATATCTACTCGACACTTAGGATATGCTTTCTGAATGCTATCCTTGGTTTCCCAAGTACAATCTCGCGGATCTCCACTACATTGCACTTTGACTAAGTGAACCTTCTTGTTCCTCAGCTCTTTGGTTTCTTTGCCGATGATCTTTAGTGGTTCTCTTCTCACAGCTAGTTATGGAGGAATTTCAATATCCTATTGATCTGCTTCTTCCACGATCAAGTCTGGATCATGAACGTGCTTTCGAAGTTGAGATATGTGAAATACATCATGTACTCCCGGCAACGAATCTGGCAATTTAACCCTATAAGCGAGAGTTCCAATCCGTTCAACAATAGGAAACGAGCCAATGACTTTGGGCGCCAACTTCCCAGTTTTACCGAACCAGATAACTCCTCTCATCGGCGATACTTTCAAATATACATAGTCGCCAACAACAAATGATATATCTCTTCTTCTCCTATCGGCATAGCTCTTTTGTCGACTTTGAGCAGCGAGTAATCGTTTCTTAACGAAATCGACTTTGTCGGCAGCTTCTCGGATCATATCAGGCCCTAACACAAGTCTATCACCGGGTTTGACCCAACAAGCAGGAGATCTGCACGGTTTACCATACAACGCTTCGAATGGTGACATTGTCAGGCTCACCTAGTAGCTGTTGTTATATGAGAATTCAGCCAAATGCAGATGGTCTTCCCATGATCCACTGAAATCTAGAACACAAGCCCGCAATAGATCTTCTAAAATACGATTCACCTTCTCAATCTGACCATCTGTCTGAGCATGATAAGCGGTGCTCAAGTTCAGTTTTGTTCCCAGCTCTACTTGAAATGTCTCCCAGAATTTGCTAGTGAATATTGGATCTCCATCGCTCACTATACTGATTGGCACTCCGTGTAGTCTAACAATTTCCTTGAAGTATATCTGCGCCAGACTCTGAGCAGTTCTGTTTGATATGACAGGTATGAAATGGGCGGTCTTCATGAAGCGATCTACATTCACCCAAATACTGTCATTTCCTTTTCTGGTTCTGGGCAAACCATCAATGAAGTCCATGGAAATATGTTCCCACTTCCAACCTGGAACGTCTAGCGGTTGTAACAATCCAGCCAGTTTCTGTTGGTCGCTCTTGACTAGTTGGCAAGTAGGGCATCGGCTAACATATATTGAAATGTCTCTTTTAATAGCCTTCCACCAGAATGTTCGCTTGAGATCGTTGTACATTTTGGCCACACTGGGATGGATAATCAGTTTGGATTTGTGACACTCGTCTAGCACTTCCCTTTTGAGCTCGGGGATGCCAGGAACACAAATCCTTCCTTTCAATATCAGGATTCCATCGTTATCTATTTGAAAACACGAGGGTTCGCCTTTCTGAATCCTTTTAATCATATCCTTAATAAAGTTATCCTCCTTCTGAAGAATAGATATCTTGTCAATCAGGGAAGTCGTAATAACAAAGCTGGCGATCATTTCATTCTTTCGACTCAGCGCATCGGCCACGACATTAGCTTTCCCTGGAGTGTATAGAATCTCAAAATCATATGATGCAAGGAACTCTAGCCAACATTGCTGCCTTAGATTCAGGTCTTTCTGGGTGAATGGATACTTTAACGACTGATGGTCTGTATATAGTTCGAATTTCTCACCCAGAAGACAGTGTCTCCAGATTTTCAAAGAGAACACGATAGCCAACAACTCATGATCATGAGTTACGTAGTTCTTCTCGTGTGGTTTCAACTGACGGCTAGCATATGCAATCACTTGACCTCTTTGCATTAACACTGCGCCAAGGCCTTCTCTAGAAGCGTCAGTCCAGACTTCCAAGTACTCATTGCCATCTATTATTGTTAACACTGGAGCAGTTGTCAGTTTTAATTTCAGCTCCTGGAAAGCTTCTTCACATACCGGAGTCCAATTGAATCCCGAATGTTTTTTAGTCAGTTTTGTTAAGGAACTAGATGTCTTCGCGAAATCCTTAATGAATTTCCGATAATAACTGGCTAACCCGAGAAAACTTCTAACTTCTGTTTGCGTACGAGGCTGTTTCCAATTCTGAATAGCAGTGATCTTACTGGGATCCACTGAAATTCCTTGTTTTGACACTACGTGGCCAAGAAATTTGACTTCTTCTTGCCAGAATATACATTTGGAAAACTTCGCTTTTAATACATTCCTTCTGAGGATTTCCAGAACCTGTTCCAAATGTTTTTCATGTTCGGCCTTTGATTTAGAGAAGATTAGAATATCATCAATAAAAACCAGAACAAATTTATTCAACACACCGCGGAACACTCTATTCATCAAATCGACGAAGTAAGCTGGAGCGTTATATAAGCCGAACGACATTACTAACCACTCATAGAATAAGTCTGGACCTCTGAATACTGTCATAGGAACACATTCTTCGGCAATTCGAAGTTGATGGAAGCCTGTAGCTAGGTCCATCCTTGAGAATACTTGTGCTCCATTCAGACGATCCAATAAATCATCGATTCTCGGTAATGAATATTTGTTCTTTATCGTCTGCTTGTTCAAATCGCGATAATCCACACATAGTCGTCGAGTACCATCTGATTTTGGGACAAACACCACTGCTGCACCCCAATTTGAGAAACTAGGCCTGATCAGACCCTTCCATACAAGCTGTCTTGTTTGATTGTCTAATTCCTCTTTCTCTTTCAAGGACATTCTTCGAATAGCGTGAACTACCGGCCTTGCATTCGGGATTAAAGTAATTTTGAAATCTATTTCTCTTTGCGGAGGTAAGCGAACAACTTCTTCAAACACATCCGCATAATTCTTGACGACAGGAATATCTTTTACGAGGTCGGGAATATTCTCTGTGACTTCAGGGATATTTTCTATTTGGGCAGGAGAAACATCCAAAGTTGCCCAGAAGTCTTTTCTATTAGAATTCTGGCCTTCACATGGTATGGTTATATAATTAATGGATTTTATCTTTGCCCTAACAACTCTCTCGGCGCATCTAACCTTTGCTTCATATTTGGTTAGCCAATCCAATCCCAGAATAAGATCGAATTCAGTAAAATTCATGACGATAGAGATAGTAGGGAATTTATAGCAGGAAAAAGAGACAGGTACTGCACAAACCCAACTGAGATCGATGGAACCCCGACCGGATTTTGGACAATCATTGGTTCTTTGAGCCTCTTCAAATTCAAGTCCAGTTTCTTGACCGCATTCTTTGCAATAAAGCTTTGCGACGCGCCTGTATCAAACAGTACTTTAACTGGAATATTTTTGACATTAAGCGTGCCTTCCAAAACATCAGCCCTTTCTTGACTAGCTGAAGGCTCAGAAGTTTCTGCTACTTCATTCACTTGAACTATTTCAAGTTTTCTGAATAGCGGGCAGGCCTTTGAAAGATGACCGGTCTGATGGCATTGACTGCACTTTCTATTCTCTTGAAATCCCTTCTTGGATTGAAGCCCACCTTTTAATCGCTTCTTTAAGGGTCCGTAGTTTATCGAAAAATGCCCTTTCTGAGGGCAGTTATTGCATACGGTGGTCGTTACGGGTTCTTTTTCAGATCTGGCCCTTTTCTGATTTACTTTGGCCTTCCTACTCACCTCAGACACCGTACTGGTCTTAGGATGATCAGTTTCAGGCTTCACTTTGTTACTCGAGCTAACATCCTCTTCGTCGCGCAACATACCTTTCTTATGGAGATCTTCATATTGATAAGCCATATAAATCATTTCTGGAAAAGGGAGGTTCACATTCCTCATCACACTATTCTGATTTCTCCTTTGCAGGCCATGAATAAATCTCAGATTCTTCCTCTTTGGATCTTGAATCAGATGAGGAGCAAAGTGAGAAAGTGCGTTGAATTTCTTATGATATTCTGGAATGGTCATATCTCCTTGTATCAGATAGGAGAATTCATCACATAATCGCTCAGTCGCTTCAGGAGGAGTAAATCATTCTTGGAAAATCTCTTCGAATCTGTCCCAGGTGATATCACCTTCTGGATTATCTTTGATGATTGTTTCCCACCAGATTAAAGCTTCTTCTTTGAGCGCCCAAGATGCTACTAATATTTTCTGATCATCTCTCAACTGGATACGTTTAAAAATTCTTTCGACAGAACTCATCCAAGCTTGAGTCTGGATTATAGATTCATTGCCCGAGAACTGTGCTCCGTTCAGATTTCGATATCTCTTTAATAGAGCCTCTAGATCAGGTTCTGCATTTCTTCTATTTCTGACACTCATTTTCTAGTACTTCTGCAACTAGCAGATCAAGTGTCAGGTCACAAAAAAGATAATTTAAAATATAGAAACACATACTTCAAATGTAAATGTGTCTATCGATGTGTAATTTCATTCTGCTTTACTCATACTAGGATATTACTAATCCTATCTGTAATGAGTTACCCGTCCTAGAACACTACGGGTTCTATTTCTGACGAGTTCGTTAATATGTTATATTCCAGAACTAAGCTTAACAAAAGCTCTGATACCACGTTGTGACGACCCCATATCCCATACTAACGGTGACAAGGGTTATCATTGGAATATAACACAGAAACAGATAATAGCAGAACAGAATTAAATAAATACACCAGATAATGAACAAATAATACACTGGATAAACATAAACATCAGAGTTACACAGTATACAGGATCATACTTAGTACAAATACAGTTCAGCTATACATAAATGTCTACAGCGGAAATAAACATGATATGTACAATAGGAGCTGAACAGCATAAAAAGAGATAAATTATAGAATCCATCTTCAGCTCCAGCTATCCGAATAAAGCCAGCTAAAACCTGAATACAAGGCTGCCGTGTAGAAAAAGGGGCACCCGAGTTTGAAAGTGAAACAAACTACGAGTCAGTCATGGGACTGGTATGAGAAATCTACTCAACACATTTAAAATATGGCTAATCACAGGACCACGCCACTTTCGTGGAACGGGTTTACTCCATCGGATTGCCAGTGCTTCAAAACAAATAATTCTTTTAAACATCGCAATGATTTTTATAAGAATGAAGCCATTATAAGACTCAGTTCCCATCACATAATGCAATGCAAAGCGGAGGATAGAGTTTTTACCTTATAATGGCCAAAATATGCTTGATACGAATAAAACAAAAGCATTTGATATTATTACTAGTGTTTATATATTTCAAAGGCAATTTCAAATCATAAGTATCAATCATAGACGGCATTAATGCCCCATACCACTATGTTGCCATATATAGGTATACAATCAAAACCGCACAGTCACGTATTTGGAAATTGCATTTCCGTCATGAACCAAGGAAAAAGATAGTCCTTACCGACTTCGAGACGCTCTAGCCCGTGTCTCAGGATCGAATCTCGAGTGACCCTAGGATCGTCAGGGCCGGTCCACCGATGTGGATTAAAATGCCTGAACATTGCGTTTCCCCGCCCTATGGGGCGTCAATGAGCCAACAAATGACTCCATCGGACCCGGATCGTCCGATCTAACCGAGGCGCCTGACAACAGTAACAACCACATAAGTCAAACTCGTCAGGGCGTGTAAAACCACTGACGCCACTTCTAACTAGAAGGAAACGCATGCCCTCCATGATGTCCTCTCCCATTTCTGGTTCATACCGGGGTGTGAGGCTCGCGAATTCACGTTATACACAAGGCTACGCCACACAGGCGGTGCTTTGATCATCACCACAAGACTTTGCTTTTCAACAGAAGCCCTGATCACTGCGTATTAGCATGCCACACAGGCAATTCACACTGTGCAACTGATGGCTATCAATCACACAGAATATATTCCAATGTCAGACACACTGTCCATTTTCAAGTCCGTTCTGGGTCTGAACGAAACCGGAGGCACTATATTCCTCGCAAACCCATCGATCACCACGTACGTCTCGACGATCACCACACATTATCCATATTTCGGGATGCCTCCCAATCAGGACCACGGTTACCATCCAAACGGAGTGAAGATCTCCGGTCTTCGACCACCGTCTTCATCTTCGATTCCTTATCGTCGATTCAGTTATTCAGAATGGGATAAACCCGGTCTTTCTGAGCAACTCACGTATATAATAAACACGTGCTACGCAAACAAAACATACGCATCTTTTCAATTCATTAGTCACTAACCGTCAATCAGTAAGAGAACGATTTCCCGAATATTAACCCCGAAGGCCAAAACCAACATCAGATCAAAATCCAGGAAACCATTCGACTTAGCTAACCTTTAGTTAATTTCTAAATTTCACATCCATATCATTTATAATATTTTATAACGATTTATCGCTATTTTTATTTATTTTAAAATAGCCAATTTATTCAAACAACGCTTCGGGCCATAGCGCGGCCGTGGAGCTGTTTTTCTTCAGATTTGATTTACGCATATCTGAAAATCTAACCGTTGGATCTTCAAAAAAATTACATCATTAAAAAGATCTTTTCAAAACGAATCCAACGGTTCCAGTTTCGCGAAAATCCGACAATCGGATCTCCCGGTATAATCGTTTGAAGTTTCGATTTCAAAATACGAATTGCAGCGTCGTTATTCAATTTAATATAATTATATATATATATAATCGATTCTGGCGTTGTTTTTCTTCATATTTGAATTAAACATTGCAGACAATCCAACCATTGGATTTTTACAAAGTTGGTGCCGTTGGAAAGATATTTCCAAAGCGAACCTAACGATTGCGATTTCGGGAAAATCCGATGGTCGGATCTCCCGCACTAATTGTTTGAAATCACGATTTCAAAATACGAACTGCAGCTTCGTTATTCGATATATTTCAATTCTATTTATATATATATCGATTCTTCGATTTCAAAACCATATGAATTTCATACATTTGATAAAAATGATATTTTTATCTAACTGATTTCTATTTCAACATTTCACTATTTTTAACAATTCATGTATATAAAAAAAATGTGATTTTTAATGTAAAACAATTTATTTCAAAACCCGACTATTTTATATAGTTAATATAGGTGATAAAAATAGGTTTTTTATTATAAAACAATTAGTTTCAAAACAAGATTATTTTATATAGTTCATATTGATGATAAAAATTGGATTTTTATTATAAAACAATTTCTTCCAAAATATGAATACCATTCAACACATGAATTTCAATTCAACGAATGAATTTCGATTCAACATATGAAGGTTTTCTATAGTTTGTATATATCGATAAAAAGGTGATTTTTATATTTAAAACACGAATACCATTCAACACATGAATTTCTATTCAACGAATGAGTTTCAATTCAACACATGAAGGTTTTCTATTCAACGAATAAATATAGTTTCAACAAATGGAAATAATTCTAACACATGAATATTATTCAAAATTTCGGCAGCATAATGGCAGGGTAGTTAAAACCGGGACCGTCCCTAGTACGGCTCCTCGTTCTACCTTAAAGCCCCGCAGCTTTTGACAATGGGGAATCATGCATCTGGTTCGCATGCAGGCGGCATGTATATTTTTCTCATTTCCACAAACTAATCCTATGTGGTTTCAACCAAATATTTCTCAACCACAAACGGGTATTTTTCAACCACAATCAATCAATTTCAACCACAAATAATTTCAAACAACCATTCGCTATCAATCAATTTTCACACCAATCACAACCAATAAATATCGTCCATGGTTTGTGGACAAGGGGCATGTGTATATATATATATATATATGTATGTATGTATATATATATAGCATTTCACTTCTATTTCAACACATATATAATTTTTACAACGCATATACAACTTATACATCGAACGTACAACTTACACAACGCTTATACAAGAGGTGTACAACGCTTATATAACTCATACATCGACTATATAATTCATACATCGTTGTTTTCCATATCGTTTATAAATTAGAAATCTCACATTGGGTACCACTCCACCATAAATAGCAGAAGGCTCAGAAAAATATGCGGTCTCTTCTAGAATGTAGAAGACGTCCTCACAGTCCCGGTATCTCTTGTTTCACGGAATTTCGACCACACAGCAAAAAGATATGATTTTTATAAGTTTGCAACACTTCTATTTGTCGAAATCACTTAAAATAAACAAAGGCCGTTACGTCAGAAAACTGCTCGAAACTAAGTTTCGATTTCTCTCTCAATCCGAAGCACGGTATGCCGATCAGCCTAAGCGACGTCGACGAGCTTAGAGAGGCGCAGTGGCACCCTGAACGACGGCGAACTCGAACCCCTGGCGATGGCGGAAACTGGCGACGAACGGCGGGATTTCCCAAGGGTGATTCGAATGATTTTCTCAACGAAACTTAGCAAACTTTATATGGATTTGTAGATGGAGGTGAGGTCTTCAAAATCCTCCACAGGATCACGGGTTTTTATTGAGAGGATTGGACAGAAAATGTTTGGGAACGATGGAGCATTAGCCGTTGTCGACGAGAGCTGGTATCGGGGGTTTTTTGGTTTTTTATTTTAAAATAAATTATGAGAGAATTATTTGATTGGCCCATGACTTTATTAAATTTTAAAATAGGGTTTTCTAGTGCTAACACCAACTCAAACCCAACGACTGTCGCCCCCAGCTAAATACCCCCATCCCGGACACAATGGGATATGTTTCATAAGCCAATTCGATTGTTACAGTCAGTTATTCTTCAAATTAAAATATAAAACATTCAATTTTAGATTTGAACGTACATTTTAATTTGCCGGGCCCACATACTGATTCTAAAAATTCCCCAAAAATAAATCTAGCTATGTTTTGATGATACGGTCCCAACAAAACTAGTTTCATCGAATTGTGAGACCGTTTGAAAAATGGCCCATTTTTGGTCGATCCAATTTAACTATAATTGACCAAAACACGTTTTCCTTTGCCACGCTCACATACTAGCTTCAAAAATTATGAAATTTGAAACCTAGCAATAACTTCACATCCTGAATCCAACAAAAGTGGTTTCGTCGAATTCCGAGGTCGTTTGCAAAACAGCCATTTTCACGGGCTATATAATTTTCATAGCGACCTTTCAGAAAATTCATTTGGCCATAACTTTTGCTTTCCTCTATGAAACTTCGATTTTTCAGATTCGATAGAAAGGTATTCACTAACAGATTTAAATATTTTCGGTTTCACTCAAATCCGTTTTGTCTTGCACCCGGTACAGTCAGTCGAAGTTTGAATTAAAATTTTGAAACTACCGCGCCATTTCAGGCCTTGTTTATAATTCAAAGTAATTATATTTATTTTCAACTTCGAGTCAAACTTACTTTTCATTATTATTATTTAAAATATTTGTTTTAAATATTTAAAATCCACTATTTTAGCCAATTTAAAATTTTTAAATTGGTTCAGATTTTCCGGGTCGTTACAATAAGTATGACATGTGTGTAAATCCTTGAGTGCTATTAACCCAAAATAACCTAATAAACAAGAAAATTTAACTGAACGGTATATGTAGGGTTATTTTAGGATGTGTAATTTAAGTCCAGTCACCAGAACTCGTGCTCTGACCCCCTCCTCATAACATACTCGCATGTTAGGATTATGGCAGAGATGTGATAGCTTTGGATACTGGTTAGGTAGTATTATTGCTTTGGTAAGGCTGTATCTGGTTATATTATATTTTGTTCCATTCCGCTGTAAGATGTTTTATGAGCTTTGATATTTTTTTATATCTTTGTCTTTTTTGTAGGATATCATACAAGCCAACTCGAGCTTCGAGAGATCGGGATTTTTGAAAAAAAAAAGTGGTTTGTCAAATTCGGGTTGTTACATTGTAAGAGGTTCGAATTCTTGAGGTGGGTACGGGCGCATTTAGGTGTAGTCATGAGCATGCGTTGATCCGACGGGGGAAGATAAGACGCTATAACACCGGTGGATAGAATAAGTCTTTAAAGTTAATGGGTTCAGGACCTATATCCCCGTCTGCCATGGCTGGCATAGGTTATTCGCGTCTGTTAGGGAACCGAGCACTGAGTAGTAGTTAGGGTAAATCCTAATCCTGATACTTTGATAGCTGGTGTAGAAATTATGTTCTGGGATATGAATGAGAAGCTTATTTGATCTTAACTTATCTAGTTTATCTCATACTTGCATATTTTACTCCCTTTTCATGTCCAGTATTATTGATATGTCTTGATACTTCTTTATCTTATGCTTATGCTAAAATTCACTTAAACTTGCTAGACTTTACGTCTGACCTATTTTGTTTTTCCTTCTCTCTCTTCCTTACCTCCCTGCCCCAAGGTTTTCAGGGTGTTGAATTGCAGCAGTGACCGTGATTCTTCAATTCAGCTTGGACATGGATTATTTCTCATCTATTCATTGCTTCAGTTTCTATTCCATGTTTATTTTTATGACTCATGAAGGATTTTGTTTTATGGTTTTGTATTTGTACTCTAATGGATTATGTTTCCACGAGGTAAATATTTAAGATTATGATTTTATGCTATTTGAAACCGTAATGCTGTATTTGGTTTGATAATAAACGTTTGAAAGGTTTTCCGCTGCATTTTATATTCAGTCTTGTGAATTTAATCTCTATGTTTTCACTTAATACCTATTACGCTTCACAAAACATAATGCGTCCTTATATGTGTGACATTAAGGGATGTGAGGTGTCACATTTGGTATCAAAGCTTAAGGTTACAGAATCAAAGAAAATGTTTTTGAAAAGGTGTTTTCAAAGCAAAAGATTTTCAAGTAAAACCTATCTTTGGAAAATATATCCCCTCAAGTCATTTACAATATTCCTTTGATCTCTTTTTCAATCCTTGTTTCTTCTCTTTTCAACATGTATGGGGCTTCCAATTTTCCCGAGGGCATTCCCACTCTGACATGGTTCCATAGATATGTAGAGGCTATGGCACACGCCGAAGTGCAAGATAATGTCCCACCCCCATCTACAGTCATGGTAGTTCCATCTAGTCCTGTAGTCAACTTCAACAAGCTTTGTAAGGATTTATGTGCGATGGGAGGCAAGCCATTTCGTGGTATAGAGAGTTACGTAGAGGCACACATTTGTCTTAGATAGATGGAGAATGTGTTTAATTTGTTGGAGCTAGATGATAAGAGAAAGATTCAGTTGGTCGCTTAGCAACTGAAAGAGAAAGAATCATATTGGTGGGAGGTGACTCTGGCGGGGCAGATAATTGCCACTTGGAATGAGTTTAAACATATATTTGAGATGAAGTTCTTATCACTGGCTGAGGAAGGAATGCAAAGGAGAAGTTCTTGATATTGAAGTAAGGAATTATGACGATGAAGGAATATGTCAATAGCTTAAATCAATTGGCAGGATTTGGCTTGGATTTAGTAAGCACTCCTTACAAGAAGGCTTTAAGATTCATGAGAGGATTGAATCAACCTCTCCAAGGACTAGCAATGACGCATAACCCAAGGGGAGCGACTTTTGAGAGTCTAGTAGATATGGCCTTGAAGCATGAAGATGGGAAAGAGGACAAGAAAGAAGTTAAGACTGAAGAGTACCAGCCCAAGACTGAGAATAAGTGTTGCCCCAAGAAAGGGGCAGTAAAGGAGGGAGGAAAACCTAATTACGCACAAATCAAGACAGAAGTTAAGTATCATGGCTATCGAAATACAGGGAACTTTATTAGAGATTGTAGGAATACTAAGAATGCTTGTTTCAGTTGCGGAAATTTTGGATATTACACCTAGCAGTGCCCTAACAAGCAACGTCAGAAGGCATGATCATCTGGAGGACAAGTTCATGTGCTAGAGACAACTCAGTCTGGAAGTCCAGATTGTGGTAGGAAAGTCAACGTAGAAGGTTTGATTTCTCTTTTTGACTCTCCTATTAGAACTCTGTTTAATTCCGGAGCTTCTCATTTATTCATATCCAATTTTGTGGTAGATGGTCTGCACCTGGATACTTGTATAGTTTCTGATCCTGTTGTGTTCTCAAACCCCATAACAGGCACGACTCACATGTCTATGATATGTAAGGGTTTGAAAAATTTCTGTTATGGGCATCGAGTTTTAGTGCGAGACATATGTTCTTGGCTTTATGGTTTACGGGCTTATTCTAGGAATGGATTGGCGATCCATGTATGGTTCCATTTTAGATTGTGATAGGAGAGTTTTTCATCTTCTAACATGCCACTATAGAACCCTTGAAATCTCTTATGACACACGGGGGTCAGTTATGCTCATTTTCCTAGATTCCCTTACTGCATATGTTAACGCTCTTAGATCAGTACCTATAGTTAGAGATTTTCCGAACGTGTTCGATAAGGTAAGAGGATTACCTCCCAGACGAGAGATAGATTTATGGATATACCTAGTGGAAAATGCAAAGCCTGTAGCTTTACTTGTGCACCACGTGGCTCCTAGAGAGAGGAGAGAGCTCAACAAGCAAGTGGGTGAGTTACTCGAGAAGGGATTCATTAGATAGAGCATTTCTGAGTGGGGAGCTTTAGTCGTCTTTGCGACAAAATCAGATTGCTCTCTCAGTCTGTATGTAGACTATAGGGAGTAGAATAAGCTCACCAAGAAGAATAGGCACCCACTCCCACGGATTGATGACTTGTTTGACCACCTATTAGGCACTTCGGTTTTCTCATAATTGGATCTAGACCTGGGTTTTCCTCAGCTGATGGTAGAAGTCGATAAGCACAAAGAATAAGATAAATGAGAATTTCCAAAGGACTAAGCTAGATCAAAGCTCTCTCAAGCACTAGATCCTCGACCCTGAGAAACTAGGGGTAAGGGAAGGAAGGAAGATGTAACGACCCAGGGATTTTCGGTCCCGAAAATCGACATAATTACCTTTATCGTAACTCATGTCGACCTTCCAGACATCGAAAACACCAAAACGTTATTAGAAAGAATTTAGAGGGTGGGATAAGAAAGAAAGAAATATTAAAATAAAAGAAGAAGAAGAACCAGCACAACACAGAATCAGAGTCTCACATTGCAGCGGAACAAAACATAATACAAAAATAAAACTTTATTGAGAGCTTTTAAAAATACTTACAATATCAGAGTACATCAACATCTCTAGACAGTTATAAAAATCTGTCCCAGATACAACACACAGCGGAATAGTAGCAATATAATACCATACTTCTAGAATCTTCCAGCTCGTCTCTTCACAGCGTTCGGTAACCTGAACCTGTACACCCCGGGCTAACCCGAGCATTTACAAAACACTGGGTCAATCTGGCGAACCAGAGTGAGAAAAACTCGCACAGTATTAAGGGTAAATCATCCAACATGAATTTCAAGTTCAAAATCTTTTCAAAAGAAAAGGATAATCGTAAGACCAAATCCACACATAAACACGGACGGTTTTTACCTTACGATAATCCAAAACTTTTTTGCAATCAATATCTTTTCTGATATTATAATAATGTCTAAATATATGTAAATATCAGTTTAGTGGAACGTTTGCATCTCACGCTCCACATAAATAGTATACAATCAAAACCGCGGGCGCTTATTGGAGAATGGATTCCGACCTTGACAAGGTATGGGACCACCTGCCGATAGTGTATCTCTAGAGGCGAATACAATGGGTTCAAGAAGAACGTCTTGCAACCCGACCCACACATGACCGACCACTCATTTCGCTTGAGTGTATTGAATGTATATCACCAACGATTGGGCTCAAACCACCATTTCCCGATAAGGGACAGCATTGAAATAGATTAAAGAAGCAAAAGGTTTTTCTCTAGATAGGTGATTATACACTCTAATGGGAGTGACCCACATAGCCATGCTGCCTGCCTGATTTTTGTCATTTCCCGATTGATGAGGTTTGAGGTTTAAATTTCCTTTTATAACACCTGGCTACCACTCACTTTGACTGCCACATCGTCAGATCCGCCATATATCACTAATTGACGTCCACAAAAACACTTCAGTAGTTCAGAGAACCGTCGTCCTCCATACAACCATGGTATGTTTGAAGAAATCAACGTATGTAATTCCTTGGGAAATACTCTGTCAGGCATCCGTCCATACAGGTCATCCAGAACAGCATGAACCGAAGGTACTCTCCCACAGCATCCAAGGAATCACCCTATAGATCAGTAGCCAGAAGTCCTTACAACCCCTAGATTCCAGCAACGACAGAACCAAATTTTATCTCTGGGAGATAACCAGATATTTATTAGTAGTTCTTTCATTTAGTGAAGATCTATGGTCTTCAATGCTCCATCTCGACCATCTTCTGATCTCTTCACGTATTTGTTGGTCGGAATGGTTTTCGAATATAAATTCGATCCCGGTCTTTCCGTGCCAACAATTGTATGGGTCAGATTTGATAATTGGTGATTTATCTACCAAAATAAACAGTGTTTCAATCATGGCAATCCAATAAGTTCATTGGTTTAGTATTCCGCACCACTTGGCCTTTTAATTAAAAACAATTGTAAATTTACAACCCATAAATATTTCGATATTATGAACATAGTTTCTCATAAGATTTTACTTTAACAAATTCACTTTTCACCAATTCTTTTCTAATCCAATTTACCACTTCCCACCTTGAAATTCCTCATTTCAATTTTCCAAATTTACTTAATCCTATTTAGTAACTTCAATTCACAATTAACGATACAACCTCTCATCGCTTTTTATAAACTATGTCAAGTCACATATTTGGTTTAATCTAAACCTTTTCCATTTTTAACTTAATTCGAACATCAAGTCAATATGATTTAAGCCATCGTATTCGTTCAAATCCCTCTTTAAACTTCATTGTAAAATTTTGGGGTTTTAAATATAAAACCGTTCATAAACTCCTTTCAACTCGATCTCATTTCACCTTCGATTACTTTTTAAATGAATTTGAATTAAAAAGGTAATTTCTAAATTATAATTAATTAAAATAATAATTTACTTTAAATCATTAACCACTCCTGTAGTAAATTTCTTTCCTTACTAAAATAAATATTAGTTTCCCTTTTAAAGATCTTATTAAAATTAAAACAACATTCATTAACTATTTTATTTAAACACACTAATTATATAATAAAATTCCAATTTAAAACGGTCGATTTAATCAACCCAAACTCGGTTATCCCATTAGTCGATTCCAATTGGTTTTCCATTTTAAATAAATCAATAATATAATTCATTTAAATAATTTCCATTTAACAATTAAGCAACTTAACTGTTAGGTAAATTCTTATTCTAGTACTTATAAATTCAATTAACATCAGAACTTTCTTTATAAAATAAATTCATACCTTATTATAACCTAAATAGTAATAATCACTATTTATTTCTTTAAATAAAATTTATTCAAAAGTCTATCTCTAGTTATAAATTAAAATTTATAACTTCATCTCTGTCGATTTGTCTGAGGCTTAATCAAACATATATAAATTGATTTTATAGACCATATGTTGCCAAGTACTCAACCAATACCGCCCACTAATTTAAACAAAACAGATGTTGAATATTCAGTCAATAATCAACAATCAAATCAATAATCTAACAGATCGGTTCATATGTGATAGATATGAAAATAAATAATATATTTGAGAAATCCGGTTGGATCTCTCCAACCAGTTCTCCCTTGAAATCAAAACGGTTATCTCAAATTAGGCCATTCAATTCCATTTAATTATAATAGCGAATGATCAACTATCAACCAATCAAACACTTCAAACAATTCAACACGTTTACTTTATAAACGTGGTTAACAAGGTAAGTTACCTTTATTGGAAACAATCGTTAGAATAACGATTTGGTATTTCACTGAAATTAAACGACGGTTTAATTTCATCAGTTAATTCAACAAATAAATTTCTAATTAGCAAACAGTCAACTATTGGCAAGCAGAGCACACAAAATAAAAACCCAATTTATATAAAACATAAATGGGGAAAATTTAGTGAGTTTAACTCACCTTGATGTAGTCTGGTCGTTAAGCGCTGATTTTTAATTAAATTAAATAGCGTTTAATTGAAGAAAAATCATGGCTTTCAATCCTGACTGACCCTGCTCCATCTCTACGGTTCCAATGAAGCTAACCGTGCTTAAATCAGTTAGCATATGCACGATACATGTTATTAAATAACTCATAAGGTAATTAAATATTTAAACTTAAATTTTATTAAATAAAATGGGCCTTTACCATTCTCCTTCTGTCTGCTAACCAAGCCAACTCCCTTTTGCAAAACCTTACCCTCGTACCCCATCCTCATTCAGCACGTCGTCTCCACAAAAATCGTTTCCATGGCCGAAGTGAAATCCCCGTCACTCCCTACTGTCTCCAGCGAATCAAAGTTATCTGCCTCGCAACTCCCCAAAGCAATCACACTCCAATCCTTCCCTCGCCTTCTAGTTGCTGCCGCTCTACCAAAAATATAGTTCGTCGATCCCGTACAACCACCCAACGCTTCACTGTTCAACCCATCTTCTTGAAACTAAGTTAGCGTCCTTCCACATCCACTACAGATCATAGGCAACTGAATCGAGGCTTCCTCATGCAGCTTTAATAGAACCTAGGTTCTCGGTTTTGATCAAAATCATCAGAAAAATTCTTCCGAAGCATCACGAAACGAAGGGAGTGGATTTTTTAAAACAGATAAGTGTTTACTTTGATTTTCGATTCCTGTATGTATTTTCTATTCTAATTTTTATGTGGTTCGAGTTGTTTTCTAGTTTACTGTATTTTTGATGGTTTCTGGAATGTGTGAAACACTATGAGTGATACATCTATATATAGTGCGTTTGATGTTAGATAAGATCATGGTCCATCAAAGGCTTATCCTAGGTAGGTACGGCCACTATATTTAGGCCATTGGGTTGTTCTTTTCCCTTTTCAGATTGTGTTGGTACTGTTGAGGAGGTTGATAGCTGTGACATGTTTTATCAAGGTATTTTGTTGATCTTAGTATAGGATTTGCAGTATTCGCTGATCTATTTACAAAGGACATTGAACTGTCCATGTTTATAGGTTAGATGACTGAGGCTATTCGATTTAGTGATTTTGAAAACTGTGTGATGTAGATTATAAGGTACAGTTCTGATATGTATTTGTATATGACTTCACTGTTTATATATAGTAGCTGTTTCAATTATCTTTATGGATTTGATGTTCACATGTATTCATATATTTGATTTCTTAGATGTTCATCAATCTGTCTCTAGCTGTTCATGATCTAGAGATTTTGATGTATGAATAGATATACATACATCTGTTTCAATTTTAGCTATGCATGTTACCCTTTTAGCTGTTCATTAGCTATTATATGCATATCTTAGTTGTCCATATAAATGTATATTTATTCATTTCATTTAGATGCTCATGATCTTTTTTCCTGTTTTCCTTTTTTGTTTTCAGATCTTATGTGGACAATTTGATTTACTGTTTCTTGAATTGAAACAGGGCATGCAGCATTAATAGAGATGGCGCAACAGCTTTTTGGCATATATTTATTTATGAAGCCTACTGTTTATGTATTTGAATTGAAATTTCCTGTATTTGATGTTCAATTCATGATGTATATATATTGGAAAATTTGTTTTTTATCACTTCAGAACGTGCTGAATTGAATGACTTTCTTGTTTTAAATGAATTCTAATTATTATTTCCCCTTCTTTCTTTCCTTTCTTCTTTCTGATTTTTTTTAGTTGTTCTTACTGCATATATATATGGTAGCTATTTTTATCTGTTCGAGTCATTGTTGTTACTGCAAATAACAAGGCATCCTTGCTGTTCTTGAATTTGAATTGAGTTGTTTGTTGTCATTTTATTTCGCGTCGGTACAGGCTAAAGTATATGAATATGTTCTTTGTATACATTGTACGTTTTACACAAGCTTTAGGTTTGGAAATTCTTTAAATCCTATACAATGTCAATATCATATAAACTAAATTCAAACAACTAAATTCATCGATGATAAATTAATATTCTTGTATTATAACAAAAGCTTCAATCTCGATCAGTACTAAACATTAAAATCCTGGGTTCAAATGATATCTCATTTATATGAAAATCCTTTTCTACTTATAAATAAATCGTTCAAAATTAAAAATGATTCCATAGCGACTATTTTAAAATCTGATTTGGCCATAACGTACTACCTATAATACGAAATCTGGATTTTTCTCTTTCATATGAAAATTATCATCAACACGGTTCCAATGTTTCTCGTTTCACAGAAATCTGACTTATATTGGATCCTGTATATCGAATTGAAGTTCAAAACTCTAATTTACGAACTGCACGCCATTTTCAAACTCGATTTATATTATATAAATATATATATCGTTCGATCTCGTTTTAAATAACGATTTAAATATTAAAATCCATTAGTATTCCTAATATAATATTTAAAATAATAAATTAAATTAAATATTTGGCTACCAAAAAAGCGGGGCATTACATTCTTCTCCCCTTAAAATAATTTCGCCCTCGAAATTACTAAGGTAAGAAAGAACGTTACAAACCCATTAATTTCCAAATCCCATTTATTATAAATCAAAAACCATTTTAATACCATAAATAAATATTTTCAAGAATATCGAAAAAAAAATTAACACCTTAAATTCCCGAAAAAAATCGGTAGAGTCTCCCCTGCACGGAGTGACATCTGCGATATCGCAGGAACAAATAATATATATATATATACCTCGACCAATGGTCGGAAAACAAAAATCAAAACCCCAAAATCCAAATTTTATATTTCGTGTAGGCGTACCTTTTTGCGAGTGCTATTGAGCATATTTTCTCAATGTATACGCTATTTACTCAACCAATATCAATTTGCCTAGCCATCTGGCACCTGTACTTAACTCAGTTCACATGTATGTAATAAATATATGAAATTATGAGATAAAATTTCACTAATCAACTGGTATAACTACACCAATTGCAAAGTCAAACACACAGCATCAATTCATTATCAAATACAGGGTTAAACAGTAATTTCCAATTCATATTCAGTTCATTCCAGTTTAAGCATACCGGAAATTTATTCTTTAGTTTGGAATTCATTTAGCTTTATTAAAATTTTGATTATTCTCATTCAAACAAATTACCATCCACTAACAAACAATAACCAATACACAATCAAATCAACCAAATCGATTGAATTTACATTCAATATTAATATTTTACTTTGGTTCCACATAACTGAATATTAATCGATTAATGTTCGATTGATTTTCCTTTGATTATTATTCATTCATCAAATTTCCAATTTAATTTAATTTTCACTTAACAATGTTAAGTTTCAACCCAAATTTTAATCCAATTCAAATTCTATTCAAATAGATCAAACACATCAAGCACACTATCATCTCCATAATTTGATAAAATTATTTCTTTTCTATATAAAATATAATTTGGGCAAAATTATTTCATTTACCCTCTTTACAAAACAACATTGTATATATTGTCAGTTCTATGCTTCTCAACACTTGAACCGATCAACAATCATAATACAAAATGTTTGTATTTACAACTTACAAATACGCTCTCTTATATATACTCTCAATCTCGATCTAGGGTATTACTAACCCAATCTCTATCGAGTTACACCACAGAGCCAAGGTTATTACTAAATCAATAGCTCTGATACCACTGTAACGACCCAGGGATTTTCGGTCTCGAAAATCGACATAAATACCTTTACCATAACTCATATCGACCTTCCAAACACCAAAAACACCGAAACATTATTAGAAAGAATTTAGAGGGTGGGATAAGAAAGAAAGAAATATTAGAATAGAAGAAGAAGAAGAACCAACACAACACAGAATCAGAATCTCACATTGCAGCAGAACAAAATATAATACAGGAAAAAAAATTATTAAGAGCTTTTAAAAATACTTACAATATCAGAGTACATCAACATCTCTGGACAGTTATAAAAATCTGTCCCAGATACAACACACAGCGGAATAGTAGCTATATAATATCATACATCTGGACTCATCCAGCTCGTCTCTTCACAGCGTTCGATAACCTGAACCTGTACACCCCAGGCTAACCCGAGCATTTACAAAACACCGGGTCAGTCTGGTGAACCAGAGTGAGAAAAAATCGCACTGTATTAAGGATAAATCATCCAACATGATTTTAAAGTTCAAAATTTTTTCAAAAGAAAAGGATAATCGTAAGACCAAATCCACACATAAACACGGACGGTTTTCACCTTACGATAATCCAAAACATTTTTGAAATCAGTATCTTTTCTGATATTATAATAATGTCTAAATACAAGTAAATATCAATCTAGTGGAATGCTTGCATCTCACGCTCCATATAAATAGTATACAATCAAAACCGCGGGCGCTTATTGGGGAATGGATTCTGACCTTGACAAGGTATGGGACCACCTGCCGATAGTGTATCTCTAGAGACGAATACACTAGGTTCAACAAGAACGTCTTGCTACCCGGCCCACACATGACTGACCACTCATTTGGCTTGAGTGTATTGAAAGTATATCACCAACGGTTGGGATCAAACCACCGTTTCCCGATAAGGGACAACATCGAAATAGATTAAAGAAGCAAAAGGACTTTCTCTAGATAGGTGATTATACACCTTAATGGGAGAGACCCACATAGCCATGCTGCCTACCCAATTTTTGTCATTTCCCGGTTGATGAGGTTTGAGGTTTAAATTTCCTTTTACAACACCTGGCTACCATTCACTTTGAATGCCACATCGTCAGATCCGTTAGATATCAATAATTGACGTCCACAAAAATACTTCAGTAGTTGAGAGAACCATCATCCTCCGTACAACCATGGCATGTTTGTAGAAATCAACGTACGTAATTCCTTGGGACATATCTGTCAGGAATCCGTCCATACGAGTCATCCAGGAACAGGATGAACCAAAGGTACTCTCCTACTACATCCAAGGAATCACCCTATAGATCAGTAGCGAGAAGTCCTTGCAACCTGTAGATTCCAGCCACGACAGAACCACAGTTTATCTCTGGGAATTAACCAGAGATTTATTAGTAGTTCTTCCGTTTAGTGAAGATCTATGGTCTTCAATTCTCCATCTCGACTATCTTCTGATCTTTTCACGTATTTCTTGGTCGGAATGGTTTTCGAATATAAATTTGATCCCGGTCTTTCCGTGCCAACAATCTTATGGGTCAGATTTGATAGTCGGTTATTTAACTTTCAAAATAAAAAGTGTTTCAATCATGACAATCCAATGAGTTCACTGGTTCAGTACCACTTGGCCTTCTAATTAAAAACAATTGTAAATTTACAACCCTTAAATTTTTCGATATCATGAACATAGTTTCTCATAAGATTTTACTTTAACAAATTCACTTTTCATCAATTCTGTTCTAATCCAATTACCACTTCCCACCTTGAAATTTCTCATTTCAATTTCCCAAATTTACTTAATCCTATTTAGTAACTTCAATTCACAATTAACGATACAACCTCTCGTCCCTTTTTATAAACTTTGTTTAGTCATATTTTAGGTTTAATCTAAACCTTTTCCATTTTTAACTTAATTTGAATATCAAGTCAACATGATTTAAGCCATCGTACTCGCTCAAATCCCTCTTTATACTTCATTGTAAATTTTTGAGGTTTTAAATATAAACCGTTCATAAACTCCTTTCACCCTTCAACTCGATCTCATTTTACCTTCGATTACTTTTTAAATGAATTTCAATTAAAAAGTTAATTTCTAAATTATTACTAATTAAAATAATAATTTACTTTAAATCATTAACCACTCCCGTAGTAAATTTCTTTCCTTACTAAAATAAATATTAGTTCCCCTTTTAAAGATCGTATTAAAATTAAAACAACATTCATTAATTATTTTATTTAAACACACCAATTTAATAATAAAATTCCAATATAAAACGGTTGATTTAATCAACCCAAACTCGGTTATCCCATTAATCGATTCCAGTTGGTTTTCCCTTTTAAATAAATCAATAATATAATTCATTTAAATAATTTCCATTTAACAATTAAGCAACTTAAGTGTTAGGTAAATTCTTATTCTCGTACTTATAAATTCAATTAACATCATAACTTTCTTTATAAAATAAATTCATAACTGATTATAACTTAAATAGTAATAATCATTATTTATTTCTTTATATAAACTTTATTCAAAATAATATATTAAAAAGTCTATCTCCAGTTATAAAATAAATTTTATAACTTCATCTATGCCGATTTGCCTGAAGGTAAATCAAACATGTATAAAATTGATTTTATAGACCATATGTTGCCAAGTACTCAACCAATACCGCCCATTAGTTTAAACTAAATAGATGTTGCATATTCAGTCAATAATCAACAATCAAATCAATCACACCAACAGTTCAGTTCATATATGATGGATATGAAAATAAATAATATATTTGAGAAATCCGGTTGGATCTCTCCAACCATTTCTCCTTTGAAATCAAAACGATTATCTCAAATTAGGCCATTCAATTCCATTTAATTATAACGGTGAATGATCAACTATCAACCAATCAAACACTTCAAACAATTCAACACATTTATTTTATAAACGTGGCCAACAAGGTAAGTTACCTTTATTAGAAACAATCGTTAGAATACCGATTTGGTATTTCACTGAAATTAAATGACGATTTAATTTCATCAGTTAAATCAGCAAATAACTTTCTAATTAGCAAAGAGTCAACTATTGGCAAGCAAAGCACACCAAAAAAAACCAATTCATATAAAATATAAATGGGGAAAACTGAGTGAGTTTAACTCACCTTGATTTAGTTTGGTTGTTAAGCGCAGATTTTTAATTAAATTAAACAGCATTTAATTGAAGAAAAATCCTGGCTTTCAATCCTGACTGAACCTGCTCCATCTCTACGGTTCCAGTGAAGCTAACCGTGCTTAAATCTGTTAGCGTATGCATGATATATTTTATTAACAAACTCTTAAGGTAATTAAATATTTAAACTTAAATTTTATGAAATAAAATGGGCCTTTACCATTCTCTTTCGGCCTGCTAACCCAACCCGCTCCCTTTTACAAAACCCTACCCTCGTACCCTATCCTCATTCAATACGCCGTCTCCACAAAAATCGTTTCCATGGCCGAAGTGAAATCCCTGTTGCTCCTTACTGTCTCCAGCGAATCAAAGTTATTTGCCTCGCAACTCCCCTACGCAGTCACACTCCAATCCTTCCCTCGCATTCTAGTTGCTGTCGCTCTGCCAAAAACTTAGTTCGTCGATCCCGTTCAGCCACCCGAAGCTTCACTGGTCAACCAAACTTCTTGAAACTAAGTTAGCATCCTTCCACATCCACTACAGATCTTAGGCAACTGAATCGAGGCTTCCTCGTGTAGCTTTACCAAACCCTAGGTTCTTGGTTTCGATCGAAATCATCAGAAAATTTCTTCTGAAGCATCTCGCCACGAAGGGCGTGGATTATTTTAAAACAGATAAGTGTTTACTTTGATTTTCGATTCCTGTATGTGTTTTCTGTTCTGATTTTTATGTGGTTCGAACTGTTTTCTGGTTTACTATATTTTTGATGGGTTCTAGAATGTGTGAAACACTATGAGTGATACATCTATATATAGTGTGTTTGATTTTAGATAAGATCATGGTCCATCAAAGGCTTATCCTAGGTAGGTACGACCACTATATTTAGGCCATTGGGTTGTTCTTTTCCCTTTTTAGATTGTGTTGGTACAGTTGATGGAGGTTAATAGCCGTGACATGTTTTATCAAGGGATTTTGTTGATCTTAGTAAAGGATTTGCAGTATTCACTGATCTGTTTACAAAGGACATTGAACTGTTGATGTTTATAGGTTAGATGACTGAGGCTATGTATTTGTTTATTCGATTTAGAGATTTTAAAAACTGTATGATGTAGATTATAATGTACAGTTTTGATATGTATTTGTATATGACTTCACTGTTTATATACAGTAGCTGTTTCGATTATCTGTATGGATTTGATGTTCACAATTATTCATATATTTGATTTCTTAGTTGTTCATCAATCTGTCTCTAGCTGTTCTTGCTCTAGAGATTTTGATGTACGAATAGATATACATACATCTTTTTCAATTTTAGCTACGCATGGTACCCTTTTAGCTGTTCATTAGCTATTATATGCATATCTTAGTTGTCCATATAAATGTATATTTATTCATTTCATTTAGATGCTCATGATCTTTTTTCCTGTTTTCCTTTTCTGTTTTCAGATCTTATGTGGACAATTTGATTTACTGTTTCTTGAATCGAAACAGGGCATGCAGCATTAATAGAGATGGCGCAACAGCTTTTTGTCATATATTTGTTTATGAAGCCTATTGTTTATGTATTTGAATTGAAATTTCCTGTATTTGATGCTCAATTCATGATGTGTATATATTGGAAAATTTGCATTTTATCACTTCAGAACGTGCTGAATTGAATGAATTTCTTGTTTTAAATGAATTCTAATTATTATTTCCCCCTCTTTCTTTCCTTTCTTCTTTCTGATTTTTTTTTAGTTGTTCTTACTTTATATATATGGTAGTTGTTTTTATCTGTTCGAGTCATTGTTGTTACTGCAAATAATAAGGCATCCTTATTGTTCTTGAATTTGAATTGAGTTGTTTGTGGTCATTTTATCTTGCATTGGTACAGGCTAAAGTATATGAATATGTTCTTTGTATATAATGTATGTTTTACACACGCTTTAGGTTTGGAAATTCTTTAAATCCTATACAATGTCAATATAATATAAACTAAATTCAAACAACTAAATTTATCAATGATAAATTAATATTCTTGTATTAAAACAAAAGCTTCAATCTTGATCAGTACTAAACATTAAAATCCTAGGTTCAAATGATATCTCATTTATATGAAAATCCTTTTCTACTTATAAATAAATCGTTCAAAATTAAAAAACATTCCATAGCGACTATTTTAAAATTTGATTTCACCATAACTTGCTATCTATAATACGAAATCTAGATTTTTCTCTTTCATATGAAAATTATCATCAACACGGTTCCCATGTTTCTCGTTTCACAGAAATCCGACATATATTGGATCCTGTATATCGAATTGAAGTTCAAAACTCCAATTTACAAACTGCACGCCATTTTCAAACTCGATTTATATTATATAAATATTATATCATTCGATCTCGTTTTAAATAACGATCTAAATATTAAAATCCATTAATATTCCCAATATAATATTTAAAATAATAAATTAAATTAAATATTTGGCTACCAAAAATGCGGGACGTTACAGAAGAAGAGAAAAAGAAAACTAGTTAGACATAAAGCCTAGTGAGTTCAGTAATTACAAGCATGAGTGATAAAAAAGAAAATCTAGAAAGAATAATAAATTGAAGCACAACACGGTAGATATGAAAAAGAATATAGTTGATTGTCAAATCATTCGATTTCTGTACTAATTACTATATTTTTGAAAATTAGGATATAATATAATTCTACCAGCCGATTGGCTCCTTAACCATAGTTGTGATAACCTATGTCGACTATGGTCCCGGATTTATCAGACTCGACCTATCAGCTCTGAGGACATTGCGAAAATCACTGGCGTCACAACGTCTTATCTTCTTTAATCGCCGCAATACACGCTCATTCCCTCGTTGGAACGTGCCCATACCCACCATGTTTGGAACCCCTACTACGCAGTTCAGAATATAAACATGCCTTCGTCCCTCTGAGACCTTGGTGTAGTGTGATAAAAAGGAATACTAACTGATGCGGATCCCTGCAAAAGAAACTGCAAATTGATATAAGTCACCCTTAGATTTAGTCCCTTATAATTAATTTAATTGTTCTCTTATTTTCCTTAATCAACCTACTCTAACTACCGGAACAGACTAATAATACGAGCCCCTTATTTTTCCTAATTAGCCTAGCTTCCGGAACAAACCCCTACTATACTTGCATATTAATTTGTTTATTTTAAACTTAACGCCAATCTTAAGTTTGTTAATAAGCCTATCTTCTTCATGTAATTTTTGTCATATCATAAATTACAATATACAGTTTGTCTGTAAACGTCTCTTTTGTTTAATTTTACTATACAACCCATTAATTCCTCATCATTAACATCAATCCAACTGTCATTATTCAGTTTGTCAAAGTTACACTTCATTTATTTTTATTGCATAATTTAAGTAAGTCCGATTTATCCTTTTTATAAATATTTCTTATTTTACCCAATTGCGCCTTTATTGTCAATTTCATAATTTAACCCGAACAATGCATAAACATGAAGAAATAAATGGTTTATGCTCACGAAAGACTAAACTTACTAACAAATAAAATGAAGGCTCTCGTATGGATAAGGCTCAGATAAATAAGAATAAATCTAAATTAAAATAGAGCTGAAACAGAACTGCAATGAAATTGCATATGAACAAAAAGGGTATGGATGAATAGAATAAAAACAGAATAGATTACTGAATCATATAGAAGGAAGGATTGAACAGTAATCATATTACATAGGTTATTGACAGAAAAGAAGGATACAAATCAGAAAGAATTAACAACTTATTGTACTATCAAGGAAAACCTCAATTTGTACTAAATCTTGCAATTATTGAAATATACTCATAATTTTTATTAAAAAAAATCTGATTCAGCCCGGTAGGTAGTCTCTATCTATGAATATCTTCCAAAATATATGAAAAAATCATGCCTTACTACTCCATTAGAAATTTAAATAGTTAGGATTGGGGGCATATTTATAATAGAGCTAGGGTGTTTTAGACCGTTGGATATTAGGATAAGATTTTAGGGCATCACATCAAGGAATTCTCTAGTAGAATGCATCACGAAAACCAGCCGAAATGATCGAAGATGTGCGCTGACACACATCATTTAGGTGGGTAGATGCATCCAATAGGTGGGTCGCACCTAGGTCGACCCACATGGGATCTGGGTCACCCATCTGAACGTAATTTACGATGCATTTTAATTCTGATTATTTCGATATTTATAGTTGTTTAAAATTCAAAATTCCAACTTTTTTCTTTAATATCTATTCTGTTATATCCAATTTTATTTATCTTAGCCAAAATTTCTCAACGAACTCAATGGCGCAACCGCATTGCCAATTTTCCAATATTTTTAAGATTAATTTTTATTTTATTATTCTTTTATTTAAATTTCTTTATTAAATTTTGGGTTGTTACATTCTCCTCTTCTTAAACGATTTCGTCCACGAAATCTCCAAGGCTAGAGAATGTCATAAATATTAACACAACATCGGTCTACATCCACCTACTCATCCATCAATCACAGGCATCCATTATCCATTAGACTTCTAATGCTTTTCTTGGGCATATGCAATATTGTAGTGTATATGTCCCTAACTAATGCAAGAAATTAGGTTGTCCACTGATTCATTCAACCTCCTTTTTTGTAATTTATGTCAATGCCATGCATCGAAAATGTATGCAAGAGGATACTAATTGTACAAAAGGTTCTATATGCATACTACGAACTTCGGTAACACAATGCAACATTCGTATGACAACCATCCATTTTTCATCCATATATTAAAGGTGAATAAAAAGAGTACACGCATTCACTTGAATCCATCAATCATAACATGTTCTAATGACATGTTTAAACCATGTCCTACCATCCATAGGATTCCTAAGACCCACTAATTCAAAAGACTTGAAAATGATAAGGTTCAAATTCTAAACTATAGAAGGATCGAGAGAGTACTATCAAAAAAGAATGGAAAAGAAGTATGAAACTTCTCCTCGGGTTCCCACATCGCTTCGCTGTTGTCCTCTCTCCACTGAACCTTGATGAGTCTAATCTCCTTATTTCTTAACTTTCGAAATCCAAAATTCTTGTAGGTACTCATCTGAAAGAAGCCTCCTTCTCGACCTCTATCTCCTTTAAAGTGTTCGCCTCTACTATCACTGTTGAATCATGTAGGCATTTCCTCAAATGCGAGACGTGGAATACATCATGAATCGCTGACAATCTCTCTAGTAGATGAATTCTTTAAGCCATCTGGCCACTCATCTCTACTATTGGAAATGGTCCTACAAAACTCAGTGCTAATTTCCCGACTGGACCGAATCGCACCACGTTCCTAAGGGGAGATACTTTGATGAAAATCATGTCTCGTACACTGAACTCAAGTTCCTACCTCCTTCTATCAACATAAGATTTATGTCCATCTTTAGTTGATTTCATTCTTTTTCGGATTAAGTCGATCTTCTCTAAGTTCTCTTTGATTATCTCCGGTCCAAGAAGAAGTCCATCCGTAGTCTCCCACCAATAAGACGGTGTTCTGTTGGGTCATCCCTAAAAAGCTTCGAAAGGGCCATAGCTGTAACAACCCGCAAATTCTGAACCAATTTAAAAAATTTATTTTAGAAAATTTTAATGAATTTTGGGAATATAATATAATTTATTATTAATAATAATGGATAGAATTTATTTTTATCGAAGTTAAAACGAATAAATTTAATTTATATATAAAAGGAGTTAGAAATGGCGCGGTAGTTTGAAAATTTGATTTTGAACTTTAACTGGATGTACAGGATTCAAAATAAGTCAGAATTGAGTGAAACCAGAAATATTTAAATCTGTTTAATCATATCTTTCTAAGAATCTGAAAAATTGAAATTTCATAGCGGAAATCAAAAGTTATGGACAATTCAATTTTTAGAAAGGTCGCTGTAGAATTTATATATATATTATATATGGCCCAAAAGGCTACTTTTCACATATGAAGGAATTTCGACTCGAAACCACTTCCATTGAGTTCGGAATGACGTTTCTGCATTAAAAAACAGTAAACACTTATATATTTTGAGTATCAGAATTTATTTGTTTAAAAATATATTTTTAATATTAATTATATTGGCCTTAAAAATAGTCATTTTTCAAATGACCTCTGTTTTCGACGAAACCACTTTTGTTGGAACCGGAATGTCAAATTATTGCTAGGTTTCAATTTTCAGAATTTTTCGAATTGATTTGTGAGCGTGGCAAAAGAAAATGTGTTTTGACTATTTCAGTTAAATTTAAACGCCTTAAAAATAGCCATTTTCCAAACAGTCTCAGAATTCGACGAAAATAATTTTGTTGGATTCGTATCAACATAAGAAAGCTAAAAATATTTTTTATGGAATTTTCTGAGGTCGTATGTGGCCCCGGCATATTTAAATGTACGGTCAATATTTAATTAATTAATTTTAAATGGGATTTTAAATAAAACTTTCTGCAGATTTCAGAATTGGACCCCAAGACCCATCCCATTGCGTTTAGAAGGCCTCAAAATGTTGAGATCGACAGTAAGCAAGCCCAATTCGGAGACAGCCCGCATTTTCACCTTTATAACACATTTTTAATAATAAAATAATAAAAAAAGGGATTGTTAAAGGGACTCCATGTTTGGTTGAGGGGGGGATAATTTTAAGGGGACTCCAGCTTAATTTATTTTTGTTAAGGGAAGGTCTGGTTTATTTTTTAAAAAGAGGAAAAGAGACATAACTATCCCTGACTCGTCGCTTATGTCAAATCCTAACTAACTAAATTTAGCGCAAGTAACAAACGTGCGAATTAATAAACATCTCTATTTCACAAATTCGATATAGCTTATTAGATTAATTTTTTTTTCTACATTTATTTTAAATTAATTATACCAATTCAAAATTGTAAAATTACAATTAATTACCTGATCTGATGCATTCTGATCACTCATGAAACTTTCTTGTGTCTCATTACATTAACTATATCGATATTTTATTTTTATATGCAACATTAAAATGTTAGCATTAATTAAGGTTTAAGTTTTATATTAATGACAATTACAGGGGTTAATATCAGAATTTTAATTTGTATGTTTAAGGGGAGGCTAATTTATTTTGTCCTCCCCATAACAATTATACAATAAATTAAAATTTGTCCTCCCCTTAACCAAAAGTGGAGTCCCTTTAACAATCCCCTAAAAAAAAGTAAAACCCTAACCCTAGAAATGAGCCAGCCGCCGCCTATTCATTCTATGGCCAGAAACTTCCCAATTTCAAACATCAATTTCTTCCAATCCGTTCTATGAAAATTGACAAATAATATACCAAATCGAAGAGGATGGAGAGCTCTACAAATCCGTACGGTTAAGATCAGTGCACGGATTTCGCGAATTCTAGCGAGGAAGTGGGGGCGTTTTGGTTCGATTTTCGAGAGGAGGAGGAGGCCGAGTTCGGAGCTATTGGGGGCGGTGGTGGCTCGCAGGCGGGGCGTCGGATTGGCGGGGTCTGATCGGCGGTCGGTGGCTCGGAGGGTGGCGCGCGCAGAAGGTTGCGCGATGGAATTGGGTTCGGCGTGTTCTACAGCGTGACGAAGAAGAAGAGTATATTTTATTATTATTTTATTTATTAAATATTTAATTTATCCGATCTTTAAAAATCAATATCTCTTTCATACGAGGTCCGATTGACGAACCGTCAGTTGCATTGGACTCGTCTTTCCGAGAGCTACACGATGGCGCAGACCAGAGCTGATTCCGAGACAGTAGAATTTTCAGCAAAAATCAATGTGAGAATTCTGAATTTTATTATTTAATTAATTAAAATTATTTTTCTTGCGTTAAAAATAATTGTATTGTGATGTAATTCAGATCTGAAATGTTCTGTGATTGATGAATGATTGATTGTTGTTGGTGGTTTGTTTTGTTGTTCATGATATGCTAGATCCGCATTGAATTTAATATATTGTTGAATTTTATTTGCGATTAGAAAATAAATCTAAATTTAGATTTAAATCATATTTTATTCAGATCTAGTTATTCTAATTTATTTTGTAAAAAAAGAAAATGTTTTTTTATTATTCTGAGATGAACAATAGAATTTGATCGACAAATAAAAACTTAGTTTTATTCGTTTATATTACAATAGAAGTTGATCGACAAATTGAAAACTTTATTTTTGTTTATTTGTTTACTTTGCAACAGAAAATGAACAACAAATAAAACCTTACTTTTATTTGTTTACTTTGCAATAAGATTTGAACGATAAATAAAATATTCTTTTTATTTGTTTATTCACAATAGAATATGAACAACAAATAGAATACATTTTTATTACGACAGAATTTGGCTAACTAATAAAAATCCTATTTTTGTTTGTTTACATTTAGAACACGGTTTATGAATTACAATAAAAACATAAAACGTTCATTTGTTTGAATTGAAACCATGTTAACGATAAAATTTACATTTTTAACGTATATATAGAATAGACTAAAAGTGTTCATCTATTTGAAATGGAAACATGAAACATTAAAAATCTTATTTTTAATGAAAAGAATTATTCATATGAAAGTTGTTCATGTTAAAATTAAAGTGTTGAAAACATAAAAAAATCACATTTTTAATGTAAAGGATGATTCATATGAAAATTGTTTATTGTAGAATTGTCAAAAACAAAGTTATCCTTTTATTTGTTTTTGTTGAAATGTTAGAAATAAATCAAAAAGATTACATTTTTAATGTAATTAGAAATAAATTAAAAGATTACATTTTTTCAATGGAATTAAAATTTAAATAAAAGATTACATTTTTCAATGTAACTAAAATTGAAGTAGAATGATTACATTTTCAATATAATTAATATTGAAATAAAAATAAAATTTTGGTTAAAGCATAAGTATTGAAATAAGATATCACATTTTTGGCCAAACTTTATTATTGAACATTTTTGGCCAAAACTTTACTAGTGAAATGAAAATATCACTTTTGTCAAAACTTGATTATTGAATCGAAATTTTCATTTTTGTCAAGACCTGATTATTGAACTGAAATTATCATTTTTGTTAAAACTTGATTACTGAAATGAAAGTAACAATTTTGTTTACATTTTATATGTAAATAAGAAATTATTTTCAGAAGTTACATAGAAATTGGGTAGATATTTTATTCATATTTTTCAACGCAAATAAACATAGAAATTAAAAGGTTGCTTTTCATTTGCATTTTTCAATGCAAATATAGCATGAAATAAAATTCATTTTTCTCATTTGCATCTCACAATGCAAACATAACTTGAAAATAACAAGTACATTTTTATTTGCGTTCGACAACACGAATAAACTAGAAGAATAAAACATATATTGAAAATAGAGTTTTGTTCTTTATTTTGTGTTCAAAAATGTAAATACATTTTGAAATTAAAATTTATTCTTTTATTTGCATTCAGCAATGCAAATACATACAGATATTGAAAATAAATTTTATTACTTTGTTTGCTATTATCAATACATATATGCATTGAAATTAAAGTTTATTCTTTTATTTGCATTTATCAATGCAAATATTCAATGAAACTATTTTCTATTTTCTTTATCTACATTTACCAACACAAATGTACACACTTTTATACATTTAATAGAATTTGTTTAAAATATACTTGGAAAATAAGTTTTGTTCTCTTATTTACATTCACTAATGTAAATATAATTGTAACAACCCGAAAATCTGAGCCAGTTTAAAATTTTTATTTTGGCGATTTGAATGAATTTTGGATATTTAAAATGGTTTATTTTAAATAATAACGACTAGAAATTTATTTGAATTGAAAATAGAATATATAATTTATTTTAAATTATATATCGAGCCTGAAATGGCGCGGTAGTTTGAGAATTCGATTTCTAATTTCAATTGAATGTATAGGATTCAATATAAGTCAGAATTGAACGAAACAAGAAACATTTGAATCTGTACAACCTCATCTTTCTAACGAAGTTAAGAAACTGAGATTTCATTTTAGAAATGAAAAGATATGGCCAGTTTAAATTTTGAAATAGTCGCCGTAGAATTTATATATATTTTATATTATATATAGCCCTTAAAAATAGTGATTTTTGCAAACGACCTCGGATTTCGACGAAACCAATTTTGTTGGGTCCGGGGTATCAAATTATTGCTAGATTCCAATTTTCATAATTTTCCGAATCAATAAGTGAGCGTGGCGCAGCTAAACGCGTTTGACCAGTTTCAGTCAATTTTAATCGACTGGAAAATGGCCATTTTTCAAACGGTCTCAGAATTCGATGAAATTAGTTTTGTTAGGACCGTATCGTCAATACGAAGCTAGAAATTATTTTTCTGGAATTTTCGGGATCCGTAGGTGACCCCGGTAAATTGAAATGTGCGTTCAAATTCAAAATATAAAGGATTTATATTTTGATTTTGACGGAAACTGATCGTAACAGCTGAATTGGCTTGCGTGGCATATCCCATTGTGTTCAGAATGGGGGTAAAACGCTAGGGGCGATGGTCGGTGGGTTCGATTCCGAGTAGAAATTAAAAAGTTGCTTTAAGAGGTTAATTAAATTAATTTAATTAAATAAATATATAATTTCCCACATACCCCCTTCCCCCTTTATTTTCCTCCACCGTCGATTCTCAGAAGAGAAAAAAAATACGCGTTGCCCTAGCCCCTTCGACGGAGCCGCAGCCACCGACGTCCACACCCTCCTCCGCCGCCGCTCGCAGTCAGTCTCCCCCCCCCGAATCGATCTCCTCTCCTCCCCTACCTCCCTCTCTCCTCCACACGAACCCGAGACCCCCAAATCACCTAAAACCACGACGCAGTCCCCCCTCCAGCCCACCGCTCCTGCCTCTGACCGCCTCCGCCCTCTCCTCGACCTCGGCGCCGTCCCCCTCCACTGCCTCCTGCTGCCTCCGCCTCCCTCGATTCCCGTCCCCCTCCTCTGAAAAGTGCCCAACCCCAAGACCGGATAACCCAAACCCCCCCCTACACAGCAAACCCGGAAAAAAAAGGTGAGTATTTTAATTTGATTATTTTTTATATTTTATTTCAGTTTGTTTATATATAATAGCAGAGTATAAAAACAGATTTTTATCTATAGGAAAAAAACTGATTTTTATCTATAGGAAAAACTGAGTTGTTTTTTTTTTATTTCAGGAAATATATAATTTTTATAGAATGGAAAATTTATTTTTATAGTTAAGAAAGGCGATATTTTTATCATTTGAAAGGCGATTTTTTTTAAAATAGAAATAGCGATAAAAATTCGATTTTCACAGATTTGAAGTAGCGAATTAAAAATATGATTTTTATAAAGTAGAGACAATAAAAATATGATTTTTATATATTGAACACCGAAGTAAAAATTCGATTTTTATATAATGAATAGAATAGTAAAAATTCGATTTTTATATATGTAGTATCTACGGGAACGAAAGTGACAAAAAGGCGAGAATGGCGATGATTTCTCTAAATGAAGTGTCGTGAAGTTGGGATAGCTTTCGGTGAGAACTTCTCACTCAAAATTCTTTTTCTAGTTATATATATATACTAGGATGCAGACGGTGTTTAGTAGCACCCGACACCCGTCATCCATAGACCATGGATGGCTTGTTTGTTTAGTTGTTTGGTTGTGTAGTTGGTTAGGTTATTTGGTTTGAATTGAATTGTTTGGTGAAATGAAATTGATTTGATTGATGTGTGAATGGCGTGGGCCTTCACTAGACCGGGGATAAGGCTAGGCCTTGTCCCCTTTCTAGTATCGTGCCGTTATGCCGCCGAAATTTTCTAAAATATGTTAGGAAAATAAAAATATCATTTTATTGTGTAAATGAATAATAGAAATTCATGTGTTGGAATAAAATGTTTTATCGTTAAAAATATAATTTTTAAGGTGAATGTGAATAAATAAATATTCATTTACAAACCGAACGGTTTGTTTATGTACACCTATTTGAAGGACATTGATTGGGACGATAAAATTTTACACATCGCCCAACTGCACAAATAAAAATCTGTGTTTGATTGTTTGAAACCCCACACGGGTATTGGGATGATATTTGAAGTACACTAATCCCGATTGTTTAGTTGTATGTCGATCGATTGACAGGCTGTTATAAGCGTTGAATATTTATATTTGATGCTTATACTGTGTAGAATGCACTTTGGATGACGGTTGATTATTCATCGTTGTTGATATTTATATGTTTTGTAGAAAATCCATATAATTAACATTATATGGTAATTGATTGGGCCTCATTCCAGTTTCGAAAAAGAAATATTTGAAATAGAAATATTTGAAATGGAAATATTTGAAATAAGATATTTGAAAAGAAATATTTGAAATAGAAATATTTGAAATAGAAATATTCGAAATGGAATATTTGAAAATATCAATATATGAAGTCGTGTTGATTAGATTGACGCCATTTTGACGTAAACGATATTTATATCGATTTTATTCATTTTAAAACGAATATTGAGAAGTGATTTCGAAATCGAATATTTTGAAATGAAATTTGATTTGAATTGACTAGAAAAACGAATTGAATTCAAATTGAATAGAAAACGAATTGAATTCAAATTGAATAGAAAACCAAATTCGAATTGAATCAAATAGAAAACGAAATGAATTCAAATTGAATAGAAAACCAATTTGAAGTGAAACCGAATTGAAATGAATTCAAATTGAATTGAAATTTGAATTGAATAGAAATGAATCTTAAAACGAATTTATAAGGAAGAATTCAATTTTGATTTGAATTGAAATGGAAGTTGAAAATGTTTTTGAAACGAATTCAAAACTATCTATATAATTCGTTTTAAATAGAAATCGACGAAATATATATTATATATATTATTATATATATTATATATATAATATAATGGCCTGAATAGAACGCGCCGCGCAACAGCAGTTCGTGAATTTCGACCATTTATTTCAAACGGGCATTACGGGAGATCCGACCGTCGGATTCTCCTGAAACCAGAACCGTTGGGTTCGTATCGAAAAGTGCTTTCTAACGAATATTAGAAATTTGAAATCTAACGGTTGGATTTGGAATTATGTCCAAATCAAATTTGAAAAAGGTCGCTGTAAGTGCAGTTCGATCACCGTTGATGGAAATCGACTGTACGGGCCTTCATAAAATTATTAAAAATAGTAATAATTTGTGTAAAATCATAAGAAATGATTTGGGAAAAATTGGGATGAAAAAACTCCATATTTGAAAAGATAAAAATAGTTTTTTTTATCGAAATGAACTAGTTTTGAACTAGAATTATAATTCTATTTATTTTTAAATAAATAAATTGAATTTAAAAAGGGTTTTAAAAATAACCAGAATTTCCAATGATTGCATTGGAATGGATTTGAGTCGAAATTGTCTTCGAAATATTTTGATGTTGGAATTCGTGATTATACAGATGTTGTTATGGAAATTTGAAAGATATAGATATATATATCGTTATTTCCTATACGATATCTGCTGGTCATAGAATTTGATATTGAATATAAGCCGATATATTTTCTATTCAGAGCCTTGTATTTAATATCAAATGTGATTGGGTTTGTCGTGAATGGTGTCTTCATTAACACTGTTCTTGAATCCAGTTGAGAAAAAGAGTGAATCTTTTTATTTAGATTTAATGAAGTGTAACAATTAAATAATATTTAATTGAATTGATATTGATTTTTGGGTTTATCGTGAACAGTGTTTTAAATAACACTTGTTCTTTAACCCGATAATTAATGGAAGGTGATTTTGGGTTTATCGTGAACCGTGTTTTAAATGACACTGATTCTTTAACCCAGTTAGCGATTAAAACTAAGTGGAGTTTTAATGAATCTTTAATTAGATTGAAATAATCGAGAATGGAGTATCACCAGTTTTACTCCAGGCGATAGTTAAATCTTTAATTAGATTTGAACGTGAAATGGTAATTGAATTTACCGATAACACCGTGGTGTTAGATATGAAGTATTACCAGTTTTACTTCATGAGATGAATAGGTTGGGATTGGGAAATTAAAACAAATGATTACTTCGGTAAGGTTCGTTAATCCCGACTAGTTGAATTGATATTCAAAAGTAGATTAAAGAATAAATTAAAGAATTTATCTTTGATAAAATTAATCGGAACCTTTCCCTATGAATGTGAAATTTAGAAACTAACTGTCGGTTAGCTAAGCAGAATGGTTTTCTGGATATTGATCTGGTGTTGGTTTCGGCCTTCGGGGTTAATATTTGGGGAATTATTCTCTTGATCAATTTACGGTTAGTGACTGATGAATTGGAATGAGGCGTATGCTGTGTTTGTGTAACACTTATTTAAAAATATACGCGAGTTATTCGGAAAGACCGGGTTTATCCCATTCTGAATAACTGATACGACGATAAGTCGAAGATGAAGACGATGGTCGAAGACCGGAGGTCTTCACGTCGTTTGGGTGATTACTGATGATCTTGATTGGGCTGTACACCCAAGAAGATGGAAACAGTTGGTGATCGTCCAGACGTACTTGGAGATCGATGGATATGCGGGGTACTAGGTGCCTCCAGTTTCGTTCAGACCCAGAACGGACTTGTAAATGGACTGTGTGTCTGACATTGGATTTTAGTCTGTGTGATTGATCTCTATTAAATATATATCTGTTTGGCGGCGGAGAATTCATTCTCTTGCTTAACGCCCTTCTCTGAGACGTACGAGCTTAGGGGTTATATATTGATGGATATCAATCGCATGGAGTGAATTGCCTGTGTGGCATGCTAAGATGCAAATGATCAAGGCTTCTGTTGAAAAGCAAAGTCTTGTGGTTGATGATCGAAGCACGGCTTTTGTGGCGTAGCTTTGTGTAACGTTTGCTTCGCGAGTTTCGCACCCCGGTTGTGAACCAAAAACGGGAGAGGACGTCAGGGAGGGCATGCGTTTCTTTCTAGCTAGGGTGGTGTCAGTGTCCTACCAGCCCTGACATTTATATACTTTTCACCTATGTGGTTGTTGCTGTTGCGAGGCGCCTCGGTTTGATCGGACGATCAGGGTCCGGTGGAGTCATTCGTTGGCTCATTTACGCCCCAAAGGGCGGGGAAACGCATGTTCAGGATTTAAGTTTAATCCACATCGGTGGACCGGCCCTGAGGATCCAAGGGTCGATGCGCTCTGACCCTGAGTCTCGGGCTATACAGTCTCGAAGTCGGTGAGGACTATCTTTTGCCTCGGTTCACAGACGGAAATCCAATTTCCAAATACGTGACATTTGCGGTTTTGATTGTAGAACCTAGTATGGCGACATGATATATGGTACCCATGCCGCCTATGATTGATACTTATGATTTGAAGCTGCTTTATACACTATGCACTTATAATAGTATCAAATAACCTGTTTTTAAACTTATCAAGCATGCTTTGGCTGTTATAAGGGAAAACCCTATCCCCCGACTTGCGTTGCATTGTGTGATAGGACCTGGGTCTTATAACAGCTTCATTTTTCTTTATTTAGCATTGCGCTGTCTGTTTTATGCACTTGTATTCTTGGGAGGAAACCCGTTCCGTGTTATACGGCGTGGTCCCTTGATTTACCTAACTTTAAAAACAAAGATTAATAACTGTTTTAGTTCTCACACCGGTCCCATGACTGACCTGGAGTTTATTGTTTTGACCTAAACTCTGGGTGCCCCTATTTTGACATGGGCAGCTAGTAGTTTTGGTTTTGCAGATTTATATTCACAGGATCCTGGTTTAGAGCTGGAATGATATCCGGAAAGCTTTGTATCCGTATATCTCTTCTAGTTGTGTATTGTATTATTTTCCGCTGCTATGTATTTAAATGTAATTTAAATCTCTGATATTTCCGTGTAATATTCATTTATACTCTGTATATTCTTGTATTCTGATGCATTGTTGTAAATACAATGAAATGTTCTTCCGTCTGCGTTCTATTTTGTCGTGTTCTCGAACGATAGGGCGTTTCGAGCGGTCTGGGTCGGTTTAGGGACTGGTTCGGACCGAGCGAAATTCCTTGCCGTCACAATAATTTGTAAACAAAACTATTCTTTGCTTGTGTTCATAAATGCAAATACCCATTTAAATAAAATTTGTTTCTTTTATGTAAATACACTTTGGAAATGAGGTTCTTTTTACATTCACACAAATATACTTTTAAATAAAAATAAAAGTTACATTTTTTATTTGCATTCCTTGTTGCAAATAAAACCTTAAAATAAAGTTCATTTTTGTTTGCAATTCACTAATGCAAACAAACCAGCAGATTGAAAATTATTTTCTTGATTTATAATTTTGATATGAATAAAGATGGTTTGAAATAAAGGATAGAATTTAAAAGTTACATTTTAATAACTAAACATTCACATTTTTATCATTAAAGTAAAATAGACAAAAACACTCATTTTGTCTAAATTAAAAGAATGAAACAAAATATAGCATTGGCACGTTTCATCAGAATTGAAACACAAATGATTCAGTTTTGTAAATTTATATTAGTTAAAAACAATTAATCATTTTTGTTAATTTACATTAGATAAAAATAATTATTCATTTTAGTCAATTTATACTAGTTAAACCAAATTATGCATTTGGTCAGAAATATTCATTTTTGTCAAAACGAATTAGTTGAAGCAATTTATATATATATATATATATGTTTGTCAAGATATATACTTGTCGAGATAGGTTAGTTAAATCAAAATATTTATCTTTTTGTCTCATTAGGATTGCCAAGACAAAATCACCATTTTGTTTAGAATTAGCAAAGTAGAAATTGTCAATAGAGACAAAGTTATTATGCTTATTTATTCATTGCAATAGAGATATTTTCTTGTCATCATTATATGTATTGTGTATTACACTTCCATTCACAAGTTACCCGACTTATGTATGTGATTGGGACGATAATTTTCCACACATCGCCCAAGTGCACAAATTAGTTTATCATTTGTTTGATGGTTGAAACCCCACACGGGTGTTGGGATGAAAGTTTACATACACTAATCCCAATATTTAGTTGTATGTTGATCGTTAGATCGACAAGCTGCGATGAGCGTTATTATTTGATTTTAGCGCTTATGCAGTGGAAATTACACTTTGGATGTAGACGAATGATTTGATGATTATACTGTTATTATCACATGTGTGTGAAATCCATGTAATCCAAATTATATGGTAAATGTTTGAGTCGCATCTCGATTTAGGTATTCTTTTAAATGAGAATATTTTTACATTAGAAATCCTTTTCATATAAAGTATATATATATTTTCAAAATATATATTGTTAATCAAGTATATGTTAAAACAAAGAATATTTGTAAAAGATAAAAATATGTAATATAAAGAATACTCCCATTTACAGTCTTTTATATAAAGAATATTTTCAATGTTTATTTTAAATTATGTTTTTAATTGATATTTAAAGGGAGATCTTTTATTAAGATTTCTAGAATTCGTAATTATAAATAAATTGAGATGTGAAGTGGATTTTTCGTGGACGATGTTTTTAATGACATTTGTCCTTTAATCCAATTTACATTGAAATTATTATTTGGAACTTATGAATCTATTTTATAGATTTAAAAAGGCATTTTCTAAAAATCAAATTTTTCTAATTTAATATATTAGGTAGGAATTAAGTGGAAATTCGATTGGTAATAATCGAAACGGGCTTCTGTAAAAGAAGACCGATATTATATGTGGAATTTAAGAGGCTTTGCCGTTATTCCACTTATATTATTAGTCTGATACAGAAATCTATATCGATTATGTATTGATTTGATTTCTGTGGAATTCCATATTTCGGAAATTGATTTATAGATTTTATTTTAAATGTTTATCTTTGATAAAATTAATGAGAATCTTTTAAAAACGAATATCTTATTAAAAGAATATTCTGAGTTGGAATATGGCGTAATGTGTGATTTTCTATTATTTGCTTTTTAATCCCAAAATACGCGAGTTATTCAGAAAGACCGGGTTTAACCCATTCTGAATAACCATCACGACGATCAAGAGTCGAAGATGAAGACGGTGATTGAAGACCGAAGGTTTTCACATCGTTGGGATGATGATGATTGGTATCTTGAATTGGGATTGGCCTTCCAAGGCATGGTATTTAGTAATGATCATCCAAATGCATTTGGAGATCGACGGACACGTTGTTACGCTCAGACCCAGAGCGGACTTGTAAATGGATTGTGTGTCTGACATTGTATTCCTTCCTGCTGTATTTGTCGAACGCTACTGATTATATATTTCTGTTTGGTGGTGAAGAATTTATTCATTACTGATCACCCTTCTCTAAGACGTATGAGCTTAGAGGTTATATATATATTGGTTGATGATCAAAAATATGGTAGGGTCTGACAAAGTGGCATCCTAAGATGCAAATGATCAAGGCATTGTTAAAAAGCAGGCCTTGTGGTTGATGATAAAAGCACTGTCTCGTTAGGCATAGCTTTGTGTATATCGTGACTTCGCGAGCCTCACACCCCGATATGAGTCAAAAACGAGATATGGACCGTAGGGAGTGCATACGTTTCTTTCTAGCTTAAAGTGGTGTTTGGGCTTTAACAAGGCCCGACATTTGTAACAACCCGAAAAACTGGGCCAGTTCAAAATTTTTATTTTGGCAATTTTAGCAAATTTTGATTATTTATAATAGATTATTTTAAATAATATCGACTAGAAATTTTCTTTTTGAATAAAATTCAATCGTATATAGTTATATAGATCGACGATAGAATATAAATAATTATATATAATTATAAATAGGAATTGAAAATGACGCGGTAGTTCGATAATTCGATTTCAAACTTCAAATGAATGTACCGGGTGCAAAACAAACCGGATTTTAGTGAAACCAAAAATAATGGAATCTAATAGAGAATATCTTCCCAACGAATCCGACAAATCGAGATTTCATAGCGGGAATCAAAAGATATGTCCAGTTGAAAATTCTGAATAGTCGCTATGGAATTCAGGCCCTTAAAAATGGAAATTTTGCAAACGACCTCGGATTTCGACGAAATCACTTTTGTTGGATCCGTGATGTCAAGTTATTTCTAGGTTTCAAATTTCATAATTTTTCAAATCAATATGTGAGCGTGGCAAAGGAAAACGCGTTTGACCAGTTTTAGTTGATTTTAATCGACTGGAAAATGGCCATTTTTCAAACGGTCTCATAATTCGATGAAATTAGTTTTGTTAGGACCATATCGTCAATACGAAGCTAGAAAATATTTTTCTGGAAATTTTCTAGTTAGTATGTGACCCCAGTGAATTGGAATGCGCGTTCAAATTCAATATATAGAGTATAATTTGATTTTGACGAAAACTGATTGAAACGGTCGAATAAGCCTACATGACATATCCCATTGTGTTCGGAATGGGGGTAATTAGCTAGGGGTTACAGTCGTTGGGTCTCATTTTGAGTCCGAAATAAAAAGTTACTTTTTAGAATTTTAAAAGAAAATAAAATAAATAAAATATATATTCTCTCACTCCCTCCCATTCTCTCAGATCGATTTAATCAAAAGAAAAAAAAGGGAAAAGGGCTCGTGCCCTAGCCGAAGTCCACCGCCGCCTCAAGGACGAGCGCCAACGCGCCGCCTTAGGCGTGGACCCCCCCCCCCCCCCCCCGCTCGCCCCCTCATCAGCAACCGCCACTTCCTCATCGACCCAATCCCCCTGTAGCTCAACCCAACGCCGACCTCGCCCTCCCCCATCTGAACGACGCACCACCCCTCCGACCTGCTGCACCTCACCATGACCCCCCTGCTGCGTGCTCACTCTTCTCTCTCTCCTTCAACCGCGCAGCGACGCTCGCACCCCATTGCCCGCAATTGAAGCCGCCCCCTGTAGACCCAGCGCTACCTCACCGATGGTCAGACCCCCCCCCTTGCCCTCCAGAAACGCAACAGTGAGTCCTTTCTATTTTTCTTTATTTATTTATTTATTTTCTTTGTTAATGTGATTGTTTTTATAAATATAAAAATCGGATTTTTAGCATAGATTATAAATCAGTTTATATATATATATATATATTATAGCATCAAAGAAATGATTTTTATTTGCAAAAAGATAGGATTTTTATGGTTGAAGAGATTAGATTTTTATAGTTTAGAAGATGATATTTTTAAACATGAAAAGACGATATTTTTACATTATAAAAATAATAAAATTTGATTTTTATATATTGAATAGCATAGGAAAAATATGATTTTTATATATTGAATAGCAAAGCAAAAATTCGATTCTCATATATTGAATAGCAAAGTAAAAATTCGATTTTCATATATTGAATAGCAAAGTAAAAATTCGATTTTAATATATTGAATAGCAAAGTAAAAATTCGATTTTCATATATTGAATAGCAAAGTAAAAATTCGATTTTCATATATTGAATAGCAAAGAAAAAATTCAATTTTTATATATTGAATAGCAAAGTAAAAATTCGATTTTCATATATTGAATAGCAAAGTAAAAATTCGATTTTCATATATTGAATAGCATAGGAAAAATATGATTTTTATATATTGAATAGCGAAGTAAAAATATGATTTTTATATATTGAATAGCGAAGTAAAAATTCGATTTTTACATATGTAGAGAATACGGGCAGAGAAAGTGACAAGAGGCAAGAACGGCGAAGATTTCTACATAAGAAGAGTCGTGGTATTGGATTAGCTAGTCGGTGAGAACTTCTCACCTTTCAATTTAATTTTTCGAGTTATATATATATATACTAGGATGCAGACGGTGTTTAGTAGCACCCGACACCCGTCGTCCACAGACCATGGACGGCTTGTATGCTTGTTTGTTCGATTTTGATGTGTAGTTGATTGTGTGATATGATGTGAAATGAAATAAAATATTTATATAGTTGAAAATATTTTATAGTTAAAAATATAATTTTTAACGTGTATATAAAATGAAATAAAAAGAAACAAATCGGACGATTTGTTTATATACACACATTTGACTGATATTGATTGGGACGATAAATTTTACACATCGCCCAACTACACAAATAAAATCTGTGCTTGATTGTTTGAAACCCCACACGGGTATTGGGATGATATATGACATACACTAATCCCAATAATTAGTCGTATGTCGGTCGATTGATTGACAGACTGTTATAAGCGTTGAATATCTATATTTGATGCTTATACAGTGTAGAATGCACTTTGGATGATGGTTGACTATTCATCGTTGTTATTGTAGGCATGTGTTGTAGAAAATCCATATAATTAACATTATATGGTAATTGATTGGGTCTCATTCCATATTTGAAAAAGAAATATTTGAAAAAAAGAAACATTTTAAATAGAAAATAGAAATATATGAAGCCGTGTTGATTAGATTGACGCCATTTTGACGTGAACGATATTTATATCGATTTTATTCATTTTATCATGAATATCGAAAGTGATTTCAAAATCTGATATTTTGAAAAGAAATGAATTCGAATTGAGATTGAATATAAATGAATTCGAATTGAAATTGAATATAAATGAATTCGAATTGAAATTGAATAGAAATGAATTCGAATTGAAATCGATTTGAAATGAATTTAAAACGAATTTATATTGTAATATTCAATTTTGATTAGAAATTGAGTATGAAGTTGAAACCGTTTTGAAAATGAATTTAAAACGATTTATAAAGCACGTTTTGAATTGAAATCGATGAAGTATATATTATATATATTATATATATATATATAATATAATGGCCTGAATAGAACGCGCCGCGGTAGTTCGCGAATTTCGACCATTGACTTCGAACGGACATTACGGGAGATCCGACCGTCGGATTCTCTAAAACCGAAACCGTTGGGTTCGTATCGAAAAGGGCTTTCTAACGAATATTAGAAATTTGAAATCTAACGGTTGGATTTGGAGTTATGTCCAAATCAAATTTGGAAAAGGTCGCTGTAAGTGCAGTTCGATGGCCAGTGATGGAAATCGACTGAACGGGCTTTGATAAAATTATTAAAAATAGTAATAATTTGTGTAAAATCACAAGAAATGATTTAGAAAGATTTGGGATGAAATACCCCATATTTGAAAAGATAAAAATAGATTTTTATCGAAATGAACTAGTTTTGAACTAGGATTAAAATTCTATTTATTTTTAATTGTATTTATTTTTAAATAAATAAATTGGATTTGAAATGGTTTTGAAAATAACCAGAATTTCCAATAATTGCATTGGAATGGATTTGAGTCGAAATTGTCTTCGGAATATTTTGATGTTGGATTTCGTGATTATACAGATGTTGTTATGGAAATTTGAATACGATATCTGTTGGTCATAGAATTTGATATTGAATATAAGCCGATATATTTTCTATTCAGAGCCTTGTGTTTAATATCAAATGTGATTTGGGTTTGTCCTGAATGGTGTCTTCATTAACACTGTTCCTAAGCCCAGTTGAGAAAAGATTAAATCTTTTTATTTAGATCTAATGAAGTGCACCAATTAAATAATATTTAATTGGAATTGAATTGGTATTGATTTTTGGGTTTATCGTGAACAGTGTTTTAAATAACACTTGTTCTTTAACCCGATAATTAATGAATGTGGTTTTGGGTTTATCGTGAACCGTGTTTTAAATGACACTGATTCTTTAACCCAGTTAACGATTTAAACTAAGTGGAGTTTTAATGAATCTTTAATTAGATTGAAAAGATCGAGAATGGAGTATCCCCAGTTTTGCTCCAGGCGATAGTTAAATCTTTAATTAGATTTGAACGTGAAATGGTAATTGAATTTACCGATAACACCGTGGTGTTAGATATGAAGTATAACCAGTTTTACTTCATCGGATGAATAGGTTGGGATTGGGAAATTAAAACAAATAATTACTTCGGTAAGGTTCGTTAATCCTAACTAGTTTGAATTGATATTCAAAAGAAGATTAAAGTATAAATTCAAGGAATTTACCTTTGATAAAATTAATGGGAACCTTTCCCTATGAATGTGAAATTTAGAAACTAACTGTCGGTTAGCTAAGCAGAATGGTCATCTGGATGTTGATCTGATGTTGGTTTCGGCCTTCGGGGTTAATATTTGGGAATTATTCTCTTGATTAATTTACGGTTAGTGACTGATGAATTGGAATGAGGCGTATGTTGTGTTTGTGTAACACGTATTTATAATATACGCGAGTTATTCGGAAAGACCGGGTTTATCCCATTCTGAATAACTGATACGACGATAAGTCGAGGATGAAGACGGTGGTCGAAGACCGGAAGTCTTCACGTCGTTTGGGTGATTACTGATGATCTTGATTGGGCTGTACACCCAGGAAGATGGAAATAGTTGGTGATCGTCCAGACGTATTTGGAGATCGATGGATATACGGGGTACTAGGTGCCTCCGGTTTCGTTCAGACCCATAACGGACTTGTAAAAGGACTATGTGTCTGATATTGGATTTTAGTCTGTGTGATTGATTTCTATTAAATATATATTTGTTTGGCGGCGGAGAATTTATTCTCTTGCTTAACGCCCTTCTCTGAGACGTACAAGCTCAGGGGTTATATACTGATGGATATCAAACGCATAGAGTGAATTGCCTGTGTGGCATGCCTAAGTGGCAATTGATCAAGGCTTCTGTTGAAAAAAAAAGTCTTGTGGTGATGATCAAAGCACGACCTTTGTGGCATAGCTTTGTCTAACGTTTACTTCGCGTGTTTCACACCTGGTATGAACCAAAAACGGGAGACGGACCTCAGGGAGGGCATGCGTTTCTTTCTAGTTAGAAGTGGCGTCAGTGGTTTTACACGCCCTGACGAGTTTGACTTATGTGGTTGTTGCTGTTGCGAGGCGCCTCGGTTTGATCGGACGATCCGGGTCCGATGGAGTCATTTGTTGGCTCATTTACGCCCCATAGGGCGGGGAGACGTATTGTTCAGGCATTATAATCCACATCGGTGGACCGGCCCTGACGATCCAAGGGGCAGTTGCGGCTGTTCCTGAGGCTCGGGCTAGAGAGTCTCGAATCGGTTGAGGACTATCTTTTGCCTCGGTTCATAGATGGAAATCCAACTCCCAAATACGTGACATTTGCGGTTTTATTTGTAGAGCCTAGTACGGCGACATGATATATGGTACCCATGCCGCCTATGATTGATACTTATGATTTGAAGTTGTTTTATAAACTATGCACTTATAATAGTATCAAATGATTTGTTTTAAACGTATCAAGCATTATTTGGCTGTTATAAGGGAAAACCCTATCCCCCGGCTTGCGTTGCATTGTGTGATAGGACCTGGGTCTTATAACACCTTCATTTTTCTTTATTTAGCATTGCGCTGTTGTTTTATGCACTGGTATTCTTGGGAGGAAACCCGTTCTGCGTTAGCGGCGTGGTCCCTTGATTTACCTAACTTTAAAATAAGGATTTATAAATGTTTTAGTTCTCACACCAGTCCCAAGACTGACCTGGAGTTTAATGTTTTGACCTAAACTCTAGGTGCCATTATTTTCGACACGGGCAGCTAGTAGTTTTGGTTTTTGCAGATTTATATTCACAGGATCCTGGTTTACAGCTGGAATGATATCCGGAAAGCTTTGTATCCGTATATCTCTTCTAGTTGTGTATTGTATTATTTTCCGCTGCTATGTAATTTATTGTAATCTCTGATATTTTCTGTTGCATACTATTCATGTATACTCTGTATATTCTTGTAATCTGATGCATTGTTGTAATATACAATGAAATGTTCTTTCGTCTGCGTTTTGATGTGGCTTTTCCTCGAAACGATTCGGCGTTTCGAACGGTCTGGGTCGGTTTAGCGACTGATTCGGATCGAGCGAGATTCCTTTTCGTCACAGCATTTTACTATGTGGATTATGGATTGAGGTACCTCGTTATTTTTATAGGCCGGAAGTGGTCATATTATAGGTCCAAAAGGGCCGGAAAACGTATGTTCAGGAATTGCCAATCCACTACCATTAGGTGGGGACCGGCCCTACCGTTCCAAGGGTTGCCCATAGGTGTGATCCTGAGGCATTTGCTAGCGTATCTCGAATCGGAAGAGGACGATCCCTAGCCTCGATTTCATGACAGAAAACCTATTTCCAATACGACATTACGATTTTGATTGTAAACTTATATATGGCGACATAGTATATGGTACCTATGTCGTCTAAGATTAATACATTTATATTGAAATGTTTTAAATATATATACACACACTAATAATAATATCGTTTTTACGTATCAAGCATCTTTTGACCATTATAAGGTAAAACCCTATCCTCTGGTGTGCGTTGCATTGTGTGATGGGACCTGGGTCTTATAATGGTTTCATTTTTCTAAAAAGCATTACGTTATTTGACGATTTACTTTAATTATGCACTCGCAATCCAATGGAGTAAACCCGTTCCGCGTTAGCGGCGTGGTCCTGTGATTAGCCTATTTTTTATTAGATAGGTTAAGTTAAGAATACTCACACCAGTCCCACGACTGACCTGTAGTTTGTTTCACTTTGCAAACTCGGGTGCCCTCTTTCCACATGGGCAGTCGGGTAGCTTTTTGCAGATATAGTTAAGCAGGATCCTGGATTGAAGTCTGAAGCCGGGTCCAGAATATTGATGGCCTTCCGCTGAGATTAGTTCCGCTGCAATGTATTTAATTTATTGTAAATGTATCTTCCGCTGTATTATTTATTGATGTACTCTGATATATTCTGTACTCTGATGTAACATTTATTATCGATGTTATAAAAGTCTGTGTTGTCGTTCTGATGTGTTGTATGCCCAAAGTTAACGTACGCTGGTTTTGAACGGTCTTGATCGATCTTGCGATCGAATTGGGGTCGGGCGAAATCCTGGTCGTTACAGCTGGTATCAGAGCTTGAATTAGCTCAAATCTTTGGGGTACAACTCATTAGAACTAAACAGAAGACTCATCAGAGGTTGGATTAGTAATATCCAATAAGAATACTCATTAGAGATAGAATCAGCAGTATCCTAGGATGATAATACTCATTAGAGATGGGGTTAGCAATGCCCTAGAATGAGGCAGAGTGAAGAAGAATTCATAATTAACATACTTGTTATTATATATAGTTCGATTTTAGAAAATATGATTTTTGAATATATAAAAATTATATATTTTTGAAAATTTAAACAACTAATTGATTGATGATTGTGTTGTTTGAATATGAATTCAACTAATAAAATGATTAAACAATTAAAGAATGAAAATTAAATTAGTTAAATAAACAATCTAAGCTTCATTTCCTTTTCGAGGCCGAAAAGATTTTAAGTGGGGGAGATTGTAACAACCCGCAAATTCTGAACCATTTAAAAATTTTATTTTAGAAAATTTTAATGAATTTTGGGAATATAATATAATTTATTATTAATAATAATGGCTAGAATTTATTTTTATCGAAGTTAAAACGAATAAATTTAATTTATATATAAAAGGAATTAGAAATGGCGCGGTAGTTTGAAAATTTGATTTTGAAATTTAACTGGATGTACAGGATTCAAAATAAGTCAGAATTGTGTAAAACCAGAAATATTTAAATCTGTTTAATCATATCTTTCTAACGAATCTGAAAAATTGAAATTTCATAGCGGAAATCAAAAGTTAGGGCCAATTCAATTTTTAGAAAGGTCGTTGTAGAATTTATATATATAATATATATGGCCCAAAAGGCTACTTTTCACATATGAAGGAATTTCGACTCGAAACCACTTCCATTGAGTTCGGAATGACGTTTCCGCATTGAAAAACAGTAAACACTTATATATTTTGAGTTTCGGAATTTATTTGTTTAAAAATGTGTTTTTAATATTAACTATATTGGCCTTAAAAATAGTCATTTTTCAAACGACCTCTGTTTTCGACGAAACAACTTTTGTTGGAACCTGAATGTCAATTTATTGCCAGGTTTCAATTTTCAGGATTTTTTGAATTGATTTGTGAGCGTGACAAAAGAAAATGTGTTTTGACTATTTCAGTTAAATTTAAACGCCTTAAAAATAGCCATTTTTCAAAAAGTCTCAGAATTCGACCAAAATAATTTTGTTGTATTCGTATCGTCATAAGAAAGCTAAAAATAATTTTTCTGGAATTTTCTGAGGTCGTATGTGGCCCCGGCATATTTAAATGTATGGTCAATATTTAATTAATTAATTTTTAATGGGATTTAAAATAAAACTTTCTACATATTTCGGAATTGGACCCCAAGACCCATCCCATTGCATTCAGAAGGCCTCAAAACGTTAAGATCGACAGTAAGCATGCCCAATTCGGAGACAACCCGCATTTTCACCTTTATAACACATTTTTAGTAATAAAATAATAATAAAAAAGTCAAACCCTAACCCTAGAAATGAGCCAGCCAACGCCTATTCATTCTACGACTATAAACTTCTCAATTTCAAACATCAATTTCTTCCAATCCGTTCTATGAAAATTGACAAATAATATACCAAATCGAAGAGGACAGAGAGCTCTACAAATCCGTACGGTTAAGATCAGTTTTCAGTGCACGAATTTCGCGAATTCTGGCGAGGAAGTGGGGGCGTTCCGGTTCGATTTTCGAGAGGAGGAGGAGGCCGAGTTCGGAGCTATTGGGGGCGGTGGTGGCTCATAGGCGGGGCGTCGGGTTGGCGGGGTCTGATCGGCGGTCGGTGGCTCGGAGGGGGGCGCGCCCAGAAGGTTGCACGATGGAATTGGGTTTGGCGTGTTCTACAGCGTGACGAAGAAGAAGAGTATATTTTATTTATTAAATATTTAATTTATCCGATCTTTAAAAATCAATATCTCTTTCATACGAGGTCCGATTGACGAACCGTCAGTTGCGTTGGACTCGTCTTTCCGAGAGCTTCGCGATGGCGTAGACCAAAGCTGATTTTGAGACAGTCGAATTTTCAGCATAAATCAATGTGAGAATTCTGAATTTTATTATTTAATTAATTATAAATTATTTTTCTTGCGTTAAAAATAATTGTATTGTGATGTAATTCAGATCTGAAATGTTCTGTGATTGATGAATGATTGATTGTTGTTGGTGGTTTGTTTTGTTGTTCATGATATGCTAGATCCGCGTTGAATTTAATATATTGTTGAATTTTATTTGCGATTAGAAAATAAATCTAAATTTAGATTTAAATCATATTTTATTCAGATCTAGTTATTCTAATTTATTTTGAAAAAAAAGAATTTTTTTTTTATTATTATGAGATGAATAATAGAATTTGATCGACAAATAAAAACTTAGTTTTATTCGTTTATATTACAAAAGAAGTTGATCAACAAATTGAAAACTTTATTTTTGTTTATTTGTTTACTTTGCAACAGAAAATGAACAACAAATAAAACCTTACTTTTATTTGTTTACTTTGCAATAAGATTTGAACGACAAATAAAATATTCTTTTTATTTGTTTATTCACAATAGAATATGAACAACAAATAGAATACATTTTTATTACGATAGAATTTGGCTAACTAATAAAAATCCTATTTTTGTTTGTTCACATTTAGAACATGGTTTATGAATTACAATAAAACATAAAACGTTCATTTGTTTGAATTGAAACCATGTTAATGATAAAATTTACATTTTTACCGTATTTATAGAATAGACTAAAAGTGTTCATCTATTTGAAATGGAAACATGAAACATTAAAAATCTTATTTTAATGAAAAGAATTATTCATATGAAAATTGTTCATGTTAAAATTAAAGTGTTGAAAACATAAAAAAAAATCACATTTTTAATGTAAAGAATGATTCATATGAAAACTGTTTATGTTAGAATTGTCGAAAACAAAGTTATCCTTTTATTTGTTTTTGTTGAAATGTTAGAAATAAATCAAAATGATTACATTTTTAATATAATTAGAAATAAATTAAAAGATTACATTTTTTTCAATGTAATTAAAATTTAAATAAAAGATTATATTTTTCAATGTAATTAAAATTGTAGTAGAATGATTACATTTTCAATATAATTAATATTGAAATAAAAATAACATTTTGGTCAAAGAATAAGTATTGAAATAAGATATCACATTTTTGGCCAAACTTTATTAGTGAACATTTTTGGCCAAAACTTTATTAGTGAAATGAAAATATCACTTTTGTCAAAACTTGATTATTGTATCGAAATTTTCATTTTTGTCAAGAACTGATCATTGAACTGAAATTATCATTTTTGTTAAAACTTGATTACTGAAATGAAAGTACCAATTTTGTTTACATTTTATATGTAAATAAGAAATTATCTTCACAAGTTACATAGAAATTGGGTAGATATTTTATTCATATTTTTCAACACAAATAAACATTGAAATTAAAAGGTTGCTTTTCATTTGCACTTTTCAATGCAAATATAGCACGAAATAAAATTCATTTTTCTCATTTGCATCTCACAATGCAAACATAACTTGAAAATAAGAAGTACATTTTTATTTGCGTTTGACAACACCAATAAAACTAGAAGAATAAAACATATATTGAAAATAGAGTTTTGTTCTTTATTTTGTGTTCAAAAATGTAAATATATTTTGAAATTAAAATTTATTCTTTTATTTGCATTCCCCAATGCAAATACATACAGATATTGAAAATAAAGTTTATTTCTTTGTTTGCTATTATCAATACATATATGCATTGAAATTAAAGTTTATTCTTTTATTTGCATTTATCAATGCAAATATTCAATGAAACTATAGTCTATTTTCTTTATCTACATTTACCAACCCAAATGTACATACTGTTATACATTTAATAGAATTTGTTTAAAATATACTTTGAAAATAAATTTTGTTCTCTTATTTACATTCACTAATGTAAATATAATTTGTAAACAAAACTATTCTTTGCTTGTGTTCATAAATGCACATACTCATTTAAATAAAATTTGTTTCTTTTATGTAAATACACTTTGGAAATGATGTTCTTTTTACATTCACACAAATATACTTTTAAATAAAAATAAAAGTTACATTTGTTATTTGCATTCCTTGTTGCAAATAAAACCTTAAAATAAAGTTCATCTTTATTTGCAATTCACTAATGCAAACAAACCATCAGATTGAAAATTATATTCTTGATTTATAATTTTGATATGAATAAAGAATAGAATTTAAAAGTTACACTTTAATAACTAAACATTCACATTTTTATCATTAAAGTAAAATAGACAAAAACACTCATTTTGTCTAAATTAAAAGAATGAAACAAAATATAGCATTGGCATATTTTATCAGAATTGAAACACAAATGATTCATTTTTGTAAATTTATATTAGTTAAAAACAATTATTCATTTTTGTTAATTTACATTAGTTAAAAATAATTATTCATTTTAGTCAATTTATACTAGTTAAACCAAATTGTGCATTTGGTCAGAAATATTCATTTTTTCAAAATAAATTAGTTGAAGCAATTTATATATATATATATATATATATATATATATATCTGTGTGTGTGTGTGTGTTTGGCAAGATATATACTTGTCGAGATAAGTTAGTTAAATCAAAATATTTATCTTTTTGTCTCATTAGGATTGCCAAGAAAAAATCACCATTTTTGTTTAGAATTAGCAAAGTAGAAATTGTCAATAGAGACAAAGTTATTATGCTTATTTATTCATTGTAATAGAGATATTTTCGTGTCATCATTATATGTATTGTGTATTACACTTCCATTCACAAGTTACCCGACTTGTGTATGTGATTGGGACGATAATTTTCCACACATCGCCCAAGTGCACAAAATAGTTTTATCATTTGTTTGATGGTTGAAACCCCACACGGGTGTTGGGATGAAAGTTTACATACACTAATCCCAATATTTAGTTGTATGTTGATCGTTAGATCGACAGGCTGTGATGAGCGTTATTATTTGATTTTAGCGCTTACGCAGTGGAAATTACAATTTGGATGTAGATGGATGATTTGATGATTATACTATTATTATCACATGTGTGTGAAATCCATGTAATCCAAATTATATGGTAAATGTTTGAGTCGCATCTCAATTCAGGTTTTCTTTTAAATGAGAATATTTTTACATTAGAAATCCTTTTTATATAAAGTATATATATATTTTCAAAATATATATTGTTAATCAAGTATATGATAAAACAAAGAATATTTGTAAAAGATAAAAATATGTAATATAAAGAATACTCCCATTTAGAGTCTTTTATATAAAGAATATTTTCAACGTTTACTTTAAATTATGTTTCTAATTCATATTTAAAGGGAGATCTTTTATTAAGATTTCTAGAATTCGTAATTATAAATAAATTGAGATGTGAAGTGGATTTTTCGTGGACGAATTTTAAACGACATTTGTCCTTTTTAATCCAATTTACATTGAAATTATTATTTGGAACTTATGAATCTATTTTATAGATTTAAAAAGGCATTTTCTAAAAATCAAGTTTTTCTAATTTAATATATTAAGTAGGAATTAAGTGGAAATTCGATTGGTAATAATTGAAATGGGCTTCTGTAAAAGAAGACCGGTATTATATGTGGAATTTAAGAGGTTTTGCCGTTATTCCACTTATATTATTAGTCTGATACAGAAATCTATATCGATTATGTATTGATTTGATTTCTGTCGAATTCCATATTTCGGAAATTGATTTATAGATTTTATTTTAAATGTTTATCTTTGATAAAATTAATGAGAATCTTTTAAAAACGAATATCTTATTAAAAGAATATTCTGAGTTGGAATGTGGCATAATGTGTGATTTTCTAATATTTGCTTTTTAATCCCAAAATACACGAGTTATTCAGAAAGACCGGGTTTAACTCATTCTGAATAACCATCCCGACGATAAAGAGTCGAAGATGAAGACGGTGATTGAAGACCGAAGGTTTTCACATCGTTGGGATGATGACGATTGGTATCTTGAATTGGGACTGGCCTTCCAAGGCAAGGTATTTAGTAATGATCGTCCAAATGCATTTGGAGATCGACGGACACGTTGTTTCGCTCAAACACAGAGCGGACTTGTAAATGGATTGTGCGTCTAACATTGTATTCCTTCCTGCTGTATTTGTTGAACGCAACTGATTATATATTTATGTTTGGTGGTGAAGAATTTATTCTTTACTGATCACCCTTCTCTAAGACGTATGAGCTTAGAGGTTATATATATATATATATATATATATATATATATATTGGTAGATGATCAAAAATATGGTAGGGTCTGACAATGTGGCATGCTAAGATGCAAATAATCAAGGCTTTATTGAAAAGCAGGCCTTGTGGTTGATGATCAAAGCACAGTCTCTTTAGGCATAGCTTTGTGTATATCGTGACTTCGCGAGCCTCACACCCCAGTATGAGTCAAAAATGGGATATGGACAGTAGGAAGTGCATACGTTTCTTTCTAGCTAGAAGTGGTGTTTGGGCTTTAACACGGCCCGACATTTTACTATGTGGATTATGGATTGAGGTACCTCGTTTTTTTATAGGCCGGAAGTGGTCATATTATAGGTCCAAAAAGGCCGGGAAACGTATCTTCAGGAATTGCCAATTCACTACCATTAGGTGGGGATCGGCCCTACCGTTCCAAGGGTTTCCCATAGGTGTGATACTGAGGCATTTGCTAGAGTGTCCCGAATCGGAAGAGGACGATCCCTAGCCTCGATTTCATGACAGAAAACCAATTTCCAATACAACATTACGATTTTGATTGTAAACTTATATATGGAGACATAGTATATGGTACCTTTGCCGTCCAAGATTAATACATTTATATTGAAATGTTTTAAATATATATACACACACTAATAATAATATCGTTTTTATGTATCAAGCATCTTTTGACCATTATAAGGTAAAACCCTATCCTCTGGTGTGCGTTGCATTGTGTGATGGGACCTGAGTCTTATAATGGTTTCATTTTTCTAAAAAGCATTACATTATTTGGCGATTTACTTTAATTATGCACTGGCAATCCAATGGAGTAAACCCGTTTCGCGTTAGCGGCGTGGTCCTGTGATTAGCCTACTTATTTGATAGGTTAAGTTAAGAATTCTCACACCCGTCCCACGACTGACCTGTAGTTTGTTTCACTTTGCAAACTCGGGTGCCCTCTTTCCACCCGCGCAGTCAGGAAGCTTTTTGCAGATATAGTTAAGCAGGATCCTGGATTGAAGTCTGAAGCTGGGTCCAGAATATTGATGGCCTTCCGCTGAGATTAGTTCCGTTGCAATGTATTTAATTTATTGTAAATGTATCTTCCGATGTATTATTTATTGATGTACCCTGATATATTATGTACTCTGATGTAACATTTATTATTGATGTTATAAAAGTCTGTGTTGTCGTTCTGATGTGTTGTATGCCTAAAGTTAACGTACGCGGGTTTTGAACTGTCTTGATCGATCTTGCGATCGTATTGAGGTCGGGCGAAATCCTGGTCGTTACAATAGCAATACTTACTTGGTAGCTATTGTTATAAGCAAACTTAACAAGGGAAGTTGCACCTTCTAACTCTGTCTGAAGTTTAAAAAGCACAACCGCAATAAATAATCAAGAATCTGATTAATCCTCTTAGTCTATCTGTCTGTTTGAGGGTGGTATGTGGTAACAAGTCTCGGCTATGTCCCTAACGCCTCCTGCAGGTTCCTCCAAAACTTGCGGGTGTAGATGGGGTCTCTTTCAATATTGATACTTGTAGGAACTCCGTGAAGCCTAATGATCTCCCTTAAATATAACAAAGCTAACCCAGTTATGGCCCTTTTATTCTTGACTTGGATGAAATGAAAGCTCTTGGTTAATCTATCAGTGATCACCCAAATGCTGGTATTTCCTTTCCTCGACCTAGGCAAACCATCTATGAAATCCATCGAGATGCTCTCCCATTTCCCTCATGGCACATCTAAGGGCTGAAATTAACCACCTGTTTCTTTTATTCAGCCTTAGCTTTCTAACATGATATGCATATTGCTACAAAATCCACCACATCTCTCTTCATACCTTTCCAATAGAAGACCTCTTTGTATTCGTATAGATCTTATCTCCTCCTGGATGGATGGTCATCCAAGAGCTATGGGCCTCCGAAGACATTGCACTCGTCATATATCCCGTGCGGGGTACTCATAACCTGCCAACACATCGTAGCCACCCCTTCTCATCCACTGAGTACCTAGAAAGATGTCTAGAGTTATTGCCTCTGTCTAGTCAGTCTAGAATACCAGCTAGGTACTCGGTGTCATGTTGGCTGGATCTAATCTATTCCATTAGAGTAGGTTGCACCTTAAGCGATGTTAATAATCCTAGTGCATAATCTGTAGATGGTCTGAAATCAAAAGTTGAGATAAACTCTAAACTCTGTCACTCTATGAACAATGGATTCAAAGTCATCCTCTACCTACCCAGAGCATCCACTACAACATTCCTCTTCCCTAGGGATAAAAAATCTCGAAGTTGTAGGATGCTAGAAACTCCATCCAAATGCAGTTGCCCTAAGTTAAGATCCTTTTTTGAGAATGGATACTTGAGAGACTTATGATCAATATATAGCTCAAACCTCTCACCCAACAAGTAGTGCCTCCAAAACATAAGGGAAAAAACAATAGTTGCCAGATCTAAATCATGGGTGGAATAATTCTTCGCATGCAGCTTAAAGCTGTTTGCACACATAACAAACAACCCTACCCGCTGGCATTAAGACTTTGCAGAATTCTGTACCATGTACAACTGTGTACACTGTAAATATCTTAGCTCCATCTGAAAGAGTCGACACTGGAGCCGTCGGGAGATCCTTCTTCAATCTCATAAAGGAATCCTTGCAATCCAGGTGTAACGGCGCGAGTATCACCTGACTCGATCGACCGCAATATCGACCAAGACCGTTCAAAACCCGAGTACGTTAACTTTGGGAATACAACAACATCAGAAAAATAACATCAGATTTTTATTACATCATGGTAACATAACATCAGAGTACAGTTGGTATCAGAGCTCTGGTTAGCTCAAATCTTTGGGATACAACTCATTAGAACTGAACAAAAGACTCATCAGAGATTGGATTAGTAATATCCAATAAGAATACTCATTAGAGATAGGATCAGCAGTATCCCAGAATGAGAAAACTCATTAGAGATGGGGTTAGTAATGCTCTAGAATGAGTTGAGAGTAGCAAGCTTATAATATACGTATTTGTAATTATAATCTATTTTAGAAAATATGATTTCTGAATATACAAAAGTTACAAATATTTAAAAAGTTAATCAACTAATTGATTGATGGTTGTGTAGTGTAATTATTAGTTCAATTAATAAAATTATAGAAACGAATTAAAGAATGAAAGATGAGATAGGATACTTAAACAACCTTAGCTTCGTTCCTTTTCGAGGACGAAAATTTCTTAAGAGGGGGAGACAGGGTTTGGGAGGTTGATTCGGGAGCTACAGGCCACGGTTCGATGTGAAACTTGTCTAGAATCGAAGAGAATGGGAAGATCTTTAAAAAGTTTAACTATGGCCTTGTTTAATTCTTCCTAGATTAAGAGAAAAAGAAGAGAGAAGGAGAGGGATAAGGTGCGGCTGATGGGTTTCAGCGTGCATGAGAGGATCGGGAAGAAGGATACGATGTTTGTCTCGAGAAGCGTGTATTTTTATAATAAAATATTCACTAAAAGGCACGTTTTGCAACTTTCTCCTATTTCAGCCCAACGACTGTCATTCTTACCTATTAACCCTTATTCCGGACTCATCTGGGTATGTCCCGCGGGCCCAAACTACTGTCTTGACCCAGTTTTCTTTAATTTAAAATATTTTCTTTTATTTTTAATTCAACCGTACAAATAAATTCACCGGGGCCAGAAATTAACTTCGAAAATTCCTGAAAATATATTTAGCTATTTTTGACACTCCGGACCTAGGAAAATTAATTTCGTTCAATTTTGAGCTCGTTTGAAAAATGGCCTTTTTCAAATCGTTTAAAATTTACCAAAATTAACCAAACTGAAATCTTTTTGCCACGGCCACAAATTAATTCTAAAAATTAAGAAAAATTAAACTTAGCAATAATTTGACATTCTGAATCCAACAAAAGTGGTTTCGTCGAAAATAGAGGTAGTTTGTAAAATGACTATTTTTAAGGGTTATATATTTAATATTAAAAATACATTTTTAAACAAATAATTTTCGAAACTCGAAATATATAAGCGTTTATGCTTTTTAAATGCAGAAACATCATTCTGAACTCAATGGAAGTGGTTTCGAGTCCAAATTCCTTCGTATGCAAAAAGTGGCATTTTTGACCTTTATAAATTTCATAGCAACCTTTCTAAATTTTAATTTGGGCATAACTTTTGATTCCTGCTATGAAATTTCAATTTTTCGGATTCATTAGAAAGATATTTTTAAATAGACTCCAAAATTTTAGGTTTCACTAAAATCCGTTAAATTTTACATCCTGTACGGTCAGTCAAAGTTCAAGTTTGACTTTTCAAACTATCGCGTTATTTCTAACTCCTTTTATAATTAAAATTAAATTACTCTTTCTAACTTCGATTTAATCATTATTATTTTAAATAAATTATTCTAAATATCAAAAACTCATTAAAACTACTTAATATAAATTTTTAAATTTACCCCAAAATTTAGGGTTGTTACACCACGTCCCATGAGAATACCAAAATCTTCTTAGTAAGGCTGAAAAGTACTCATTAAATTTCCAATAAAATCCCACCAAAACTAGAAAGCTCCTCACCTCAATCGTATTCTTTGGGACCTTCAATTCTTTCACAGCAATCACAATTGTGGGATCCACTATATACCATCTCCTGAGACCACATGCCGCAAAATCTCACTGCCTTACACCAAAAGTGACATTTCAGGAACTTTTCCTTCAGCTGATGGGCATGAAGAGCATAGAGAACTTCTTCTAAATGCAATTCATGCTCATCCTCATCTCACGAGAATATCATGATGTCATCCACAAACACCACCACAAACTTATTTAGGAACTCCCTAAACTCTTGGCTCATTAACTAAAAAAAAATGTTGGTGCATTGGTTAGCCCAGGGGCCATAACTAGCCACTTGAAGAGTTCATACGGAGTCCTAAATGCTTTCTTATCCACACTATCATCTACAACTTGAAGCTGATGAAACAGAGTCGCCAAATATAGCTAATAGAAAACAAATGCATCCTCAAACTGGTCAAATAAATTGTCTATCCGAGGGAGTGGGTGTAAGTCCTTCTTTGTGAGCTTGTTTAATTCTCTATAATCCACACATGGACGAAGAGAGCCATCTACCTTAGTAGCAAATATGATTGGTGCTCCCCACTCAGATATACTCCATCTAATAAAGCCTTTCTCTAATAGCTCACCCACTTGCTTACTTAATTCATTCCTTTCCCTCAGAGCCATATGACGTATAGGCAATTCAACAGGCTTGGCTTTCTCTGTCAAGTTAATTTGAAAGTCGATCTCTCTCCTTGGAGGTTTCCCTCCTCAAACATGTACGGAAAATATCTCACCACGGTTACCAAGCCAACATAATTGATATAAGTATCTAGGAACTCTTAGAAGCTCAACATTAATGACCTCGCGGGTCGCAAGATATCTCGAGGGCACTACCTTGACAAGTCATCAATCTCACTACCCTCATCTCGCAATCCAGAATTGCACTATACATGGCCAACCAATCCATCCCTAGATTGATACTATAACTCAAGGGACCAAATACATAGGAATCACAATCAAACTCGATGCCTAAAATAGAAAGTCTCAAACACTTACACATCACATATAAATTAGCCGAACCTCCAGTTGGGTTTGAAACTACTACTAGATTAGAAACAAGAGATATACTAAGGTGTAGACAATTAACTAATAAAGTAGAAATGAATGAATGTGAAGCACTAGAATCAAATAAGGACGAAACGGGAAAGTCATAAATAGAAATCAAACCTTCAATTGTGACCTTCTTGGCCCTATCTGGACCAACACTAGTCTGTGTCGCCTCCAATGCATGCATATGTGCTCCAGATGTACCATCTCCATGCCCTTGCTTCGGAGTGCACTACTAGCTATAATGACCTGGTTGTCCAAAATTGAAGCAGCTTCCCTTCTCAACAGTCTTTCCGCAGTCATTTACAAAATGGCTTGTCATGCCGCATCCATGGTATTTAACATCATTCTTAATCTGTGCATTTTCTGGCTATAACTTTCCTTGACCACCATTTCTTCTTCCCTGAATTATCCTTAGCTACCTCAGCCTTACTTTCCATAAGATCGCCTTTCTCATACTTATGCATAAGCGCTATCTCAATAAGATTTTCAAATGTAGCACCCATGGGAATATGAGTCATAGCAAGTCCCTGTAGCGGTTGATTCAAACCCTTTGCTAACCTCATTGTCTTTTTATGACTTGTATTCAGCAAATCCATTCCAACTCTAGCAAGTTCATTGAATTGATTAATGTATTCCTTCATTGAAAGACTACTCTGCCTCGAAACCAGATATTTCACCAATAATATGCCTTCCTCCGCCAAGGATAGAAACTTCCTTCCAAACCTCATTGCAATGTCATCCCAAGTCCCAAAACCACGCTCGTCCTCAGCTATATCCCACCAAAACGAAGCTTCACTTTTCAATTACCATTCAATTAATTGAACTCTCCTCTTATCATCATGCTCCAAAATTCCAAATATGTGCTCGGTGTTCCTAAGCCAAGAGAGGGCCTCGACAAAAGTCTCTGAACTAAGAAAAGCATTGCCGCCAAGAGGAGTAAAATTCTTGCAAAGTTTAGAGAAATCAACCACTGGTGGTGGGTTAGAAGGATCCACCATGGATGGAGCTGGAGCTTGGGCATTTCCTTGTGCTTTAGCTTATGTCGTAGCTTCTACATATCTATGGAACCAAGCCTAAATAGGGATACCCTCTGGAAAATTAGAGGCCCTGGGCATGTTATGATCGTAGAAAAGGGAATAATTTAGGAATGGAATTAAGGTAATATTGTAATTGACTTGAGGGCATATTTTTCGAAAACACCCGTTTTATTTTGAAAATATTTTTCTCTAAAAGATTTTTTTCTTTTAAAAACAAAAACTTTTTACTGATCTGGTCACCTTAGGCTCTAATACCAAATGTAACACCCCTTATTTCTTAATGTTACCCGTATAAGGATTCCATTAAAAATTATGAAGCATTTTAAGTATAAGATAGCAACACAGAGATTAAAATCCATAAGATAACATAAATAAAACATATACGAATTTGAAATTTAATTTAAAGCAAAATAAGAAATGTTATTACATCATAAAACCATAGTGTCTCATAGACAACAAATCAGAGCACCAAATGAAAAGTATCCCTCAACATCAAGTACAATAAATAAACCAATTGTGGAAAGGTACATGTAAGCACAAAGAACAAGACAAATGGGAATTTCCAAAGGACTGAGCTAGGTTAAAGCTCTCTCAAGCTCTAGATCCACTACCCTAAGAACCCGAGGGAGAGGGGAAGGAAAAAAGAAGAGAAAAAGAAAAGTATCCATACATAAAGCATGGTGAGATTACTAGCACGACTGATAAAAGTGGAAATCTAGATAGAATAATAAATCAAAGCTCAATATAGTAAATAAGAACAAGAATATTGTCTATTGTCAAATCATTCGATTTCTGCACAAATTGCTATAATTTTTAAAATTAGGATATAACCTAATTCCACCCATTGATCAGTTCCTAAACTATAGTTGTTATAACCTATGCTGAATATGGCCTAGGGTTTATCAGGCCCGACCCATCAACTCTAAGGATATAGCCAAAATCACTGGCGTCACAATGTCTTATCTTCCCTAATTGGTTGAATGCACGCTCATTGCCCCGCCCGAAAGCTCCCATACCCACCAAGTTTGGAATCCTTGCCATCTAGTTCAGTATAAGTGTGCCTTTACATCCTCGTGAGACCTCGATGTAGTGTGACAAAAAGGAATATTGGATGTTACCGATCCCCAGCCAATAAATGCAAACTAATATATCTTAATCCCCAATTATTATGTTAATTGGCCTCTTCTTTTCCCCACTCATCCTACTCTAGTTGTTGGAATGAACCAATAATACAAGTCTCCTATTTTCCCTAATCAGCCTTAGCTACTAGAACGGACCCCTACTGCACATGCTTATTATTTTTTATATTTTAAACTTAATGTCAATCTTAAGTTTATTAACAAGACTATCTTCTTCATGTAATTTTTGTCATATCATAAACCACAATTTACAGGTTGTCGATAAACATCTCTTTTGTTTAATTTTACTGTACAACCCAACCCCCGTCATTAACATCTATCCAATTATCATTTATTCAGTTTTTCAAAGTTACAGTTCTGTTATTTTTGTTGCATAATTTTAATAAGCCCAATTTATCTTTTTTATACATATTCTTATTTTACCTAATACGCCTTTATTGTCAATTTCATAATTTAACCCAAACGACGCGTAAATAAGAAGAAATAAATGGTTCAGGCTCTCAAAGGCCTAAACTCAATGCCAAAATAAAAGGAACACTGGCCAAGGCTCTCGTATGGTCTAGGCTCAGATAAATAAGAGTAAATATGAAATAAAATTTGGCTGAAACGGAACTGTAATGAAATTGCATACGTAGAAAAATGGTGTAGATGAACTAAATAAAATGGAGTAACTGAATTGATTAGTGAATCAAATTGAAGAAAGGATCGAACATTAATCAGATAACATAGGTTATTGATAGAAAAGAAGAATAGAATTCAAAACAAATTTACAACTTGTTATATTGTCAAGTAAGACCTCAATTTGTACTAAATCTTGCAATTACTAAAATATAATTTGGCCCCGAAAGGGAGTATCTATCTATGAATGAAGCGACCCGAACTTCCCCGGTCTCCGAAGAGAAGAGAAAGAACGAATTACTTTGAGGACAAGACGAATCAGAACGCAGACAGAAGAACACTTCATTGTTAATTACAACAATTCCATCAGAATACAAGAATACATAGAGAATGAATCAATATTACACTTCATAAAATATCAGAGATTATAATACATTATATAGCAGCGGAAAATAATACAATAAACAACTAGAAGTAATACATGGATACATAGCTTTCCGAGTATCATTCCAGTTGTAAATCAGGATCCTGTGAATATAAATCTGCAAAACCAAAACTACTAGCTGCCTGTGTCACAATAAGGGCACCCAGAGTTTATGTTAAAACAATAAACTCCAGGTCAGTCATGGGACTGGTGTGAGAACTAAAACAGTTAATAATCATTATTTTAAAGTTAGGTAAATCAAGGGACCACGCCGTATAACACGGAACGGGTTTCCTCCCAAGGATACTATTCAGAGCCTTGTATGTAAAATTTATCGTCCCAATCAATATCAGTCAAATGTGTGTATATAAACAAATCGTTCGATTTGTTTATATTTATTTCATTTTAAATACATGTTAAAAATTCTATTTTTAACTATAAAATATTTTCCACTATAAAATATTTTATTTCATTTCACATCACATCACACAATCAACTACACATCAAAATCAAACGAACAATCATACAAGCCGTCCATGGTCTGTGGACGACGGGTGTCGGGTGCTACTAAACACCGTCTGCATCCTAGTATATATTTTAACTAGAAAATTAAATTAAAAGTGAGAAGTTCTTTCTGACAAGCTAAACCAAACGCCATGACTCTTCATATGTAGAAATCTCCTTCGCACTCGCCTTTCATCAATTTCATTGTCCGTAGCCACTACATATATAAAAATCACATTTTTATATTTTTGTTATGTATATAAAAATCACATTTTTATATCCTCTTCTACGTAAAAATCCTATTTTTATAATTACTCTATATGAATAAAAATCACATTTTTATACCGCTATTATATAGATAAAAATTATATTTTTGCATCTCTACTATATATAAAAAAATTATATTTTTATTCTTCTCACTATATAAAAATCCGACCTTTTCACTTTGATTAACTATATAAAAATCCGACCTTTTCACTTATGCATTTCTTTTATAATAACTGAATTTAAAAATTAAAAATCACCTTTCTTTATAGTTTTTAAAGATCATGTCTTTTTCCTAACACATTAAATCAGAAAAAGAAAATTAAATAAACAAACCAAAATAAATAAATTGAACACTTACAGTTAAAAAAGGGAGAGAGGGGGTGTTTCAAGTCTGGCTTGGTCGAATGGGGAGGAGCTGAGTTCGTCGGGTTTCAGGAGGGTGGAGGGGAGCTCGGCTAGGGTTTTTGGAGGAGGTAGGCGACGGTTTGGGGATGAGGAGGGAGAAACGAGGGCTGGGTGGAGGCTGCTCAGGCAGGGCTCGTCGGAGGAGAGGGTTGCGCGTCACCGGAGGGGGGGGGGGGCGATCGCCAGCGGCGCCTCGCGCGGCTTTTGTTGCATGTCTCCTTCTCCTTCTTTTTTTTATTTCTGATTTCGAGAAACTGACCGAGGGGGGGGGGGTTGACTTAGTGATAGAAGAAAGGGGAGTGTTATATTAATATATTTATATTTTATTATTTTAAAATTATAAAAAGCAACTTTTTATTTCAAACACCAATGGAGACCCAGTGACTGTCGTCCCAATCGTATTACCCCCATTCCGAAAAAAATAGGATATGTATTGGAGGCTGATTCGATCGTTTTGATCGGTTTCCGCCAAAATCAAAATATAAATCTATATATTGATTATGAACGCACATTTCAATTTACCGGGGCTACATACTGACTCAATAAATTCCAGAAAAATATTTTCTAGCTTTGTATTGATGATACGGTCCTAACAAAACTAATTTCGTCAAATTCCGAGACCGTTTGAAAAATGACCATTTTCCAGTCGATTAAAATCAACTAAAACTGGTCAAATGCGTTTTACTTCGCCATGCTCACATATTGATTCAAAAAATTACGAAATTTGAAATCTAGAAATAACTTGACATAGCGGATCCAACAAAAGTGGTTTCGTCGAAAACCAAGGTCGTTTGCAAAATTTCCATTTTTAAGGGCCAGAATTCCACAGCGACTATTCTGAAATTTCAATTGGACATAACTTTTTATCCCCGCTATGAAATTTCTATTTTTTGAATTCATTGGAAAGATATTCTCAAATAGATTCTGATATTTTTGGTTTTGCTAAAATCCGGTTTATTTTGCATGCGGTACATTCATTTGAATTTTGAAATCGAATTATCGAACTACCACGCCATTTTCAATTCCTTTTATAATTTAGAATAAATATTTATATTCTAACGTTGAGCTATATAAATATATACGTTTGAATTCTATTCAAAATAAATTTCTCGTCGTTATTATTTAAAATAATTCATTTTAAATAATCAAAATTCACTAAAATTGCCAAAATAAAAATTTTAAATTGGCTCGGGTTTCCGGGTTATTATAATCTCCCCTACTTAAAACTTTTCGTCCCCGAAAAGGAACGAAGCCGAAAGTTGTTTTACAAATCAACTCAACTTCCAGTATTTCCACTACGGCTTATGTTCTTCAACTTTTCAGTTTCTAAGAACTTTTCAAATTTTTCAAAAATTTGGCTAACACCCCAAATTCCCGAAAAATTTGGCTATAACCTCCGCTGCACTGGGGACTTCGGGATATTTCATATAGCCTCCTATGGCCTTCTTCAATCCAAAGAAAAAGAAAAAGCCAAACGGCTAGCCAATCGGCTCATAATATCATCATCACCAAAATGAAACAGTAAATTGTGGTAAACATGTCCCTATTTGTCGAGCAAACAATTTTATTCTTCTGCTCTAACCTCCTTGCTATGACCTGTTCAACGTAAGTACATGTACATGCATGCAAATGCGACAAATTTTCAATACAATTCACTATTTGGTTCAGTTTGGTTAAAGGTTCAACATTTAATTAATCAAACTATAATCAAACAACACAACCAGCAATCAATTAGTTGATAAGCTTTTGAAATTCATAACTTTGATATATAGTCAAAAAATCAGAATTTGATGCCAAATCACAACAATAAGCCCTATCTAATTTTGGTTCTCACACCAATCCAATGGAAATATATAGATATCACACTTTTGGCACTCGAATATCAACTCTGATGATGATGCATCAATCATCAGAATCCTCTCTGGGCGACAAGAGTGTGATTCTATATCTATCCAGTATATTGAAATTTCGAATACACGTTTGCAAGGCGTATATGCAAAATCTTTATATACTGGATCGTCCAAATTCAATACAAATAAATACTCAAATACGTATAATTGATTTAAATTTTCAAAACAAAAATTGTTTTCACTTTTATTTTCAAAATATCACTCTTCACGCTTGTTCTAGGATACTACTGATCCTATCTCTAACGAGTCATTCTCGTTGGATATTACTAATCCAATCTCCGATGAATTCTTTCGTATGGTTCTAATGTGTCTTGTTCTCTGAGCTTTGTAAACCAAAGCTCTGATACCAACCGTGGCGACCCTAACATCCCCGGTCTCCGAAGAGAAGAGAAAGAACGAATTACTTTGAGGACAAGACGAATCAGAACGCAGACAGAAGAACACTTCATTGTTAATTACAACAATTCCATCAGAATACAAGAATATACAGAGAATGAATCAATATTACACTTCATAAAATATCAGAGATTATAATACATTATATAGCAGCGGAAAATAATACAATGCACAACTAGAAGTAATACACGGATACAGAGCTTTCCGAGTATCGTTCCAGCTATAAATCAGGATCGTGTGAATATAAATCTGTAAAACCAAAACTACTAGCTGTCCGTGTCAAAATAAGGGCACTCGAAGTTTAGGTTAAAACATTAAACTCCAGGTCAGTCATGAGACTGGTGTGAGAACTAAAACAGTTAATAATCTTTATTTTAAAGTTAGGTAACTCAAGGGACCACGCGGTATAACATGGAACGGGTTTCCTCCCACGATAAACCCAAATCACATTTGATATTAAATAAAAGGCTCTGAATAGAAAATATATCAGCTTATATTCAATATAAAATTCTACGACCAACAAATATCGTATTGGAAATAACGATATTAATATATCTTTCAAATTCCCATACCAACATCTGTATCATCACGAAATCCAACATCGAAATATTTCGAAGGCAATTTCCATTCAAATCCATTCCAATTCAATTATTGGAAATTCTAGTTATTTTCAAAACCATTACAAATCCAATTTATTTATTTTAAAAATAAATAAATTATTATTCTAGTTCAAAATTAGTTCATTTTGATAAAAATCTACTTTTATCTTTTCAAATATGGAGTTTTTCATCACAATTCATCCCAAATCATTTCTTATGATTTTACGTAAATTATTACTATTTTTAATAATTTTATCATGGCTCGTACAGTCGATTTCCATCAACGGCCATCGAACTCCACTTACAGCGACCTTTTCCAAGTTTGATTTGGATATAATTCAAAATTCAACTGTTAGATTTTAAATCTCTAATATTCATTAGAAAGCCCTTTTCGATACGAACCCAACGGTTCCGGTTTTTGGAGAATCCGTCGGTCGGATCTCCCGTAATGTATGTTCGAAGTCAATGGTCAAAATTCACGAACTGCCGCAGTGCGTCGTGTTCTATTCTGGCCATTATATTATATATATAATATATATTTCGTCGATTTCAATTTAAAATGAATTTTATAAATCGTTTTAAATTCGTTTCAAAAACACTTTCAACTTCCATTTCAAATTCAAATCAAAATTGATTTTTTCCTTATAAATTCGTTTTAAATTCATTTCAAATTGATTTCAATTCAAACCGACTTTTAATTCAATTTCAGTTCATTTTCAATTCAATTTGAATTTCAAATCAATTCAATTTCAATTTGAATTCCCTTCTATTCAATTTCAATTCGAATTTCATTTCTATTTAATTTCGATTCGAATTCAATTCTATTTAATTTCTACTCGAATTCAATTCTATTTAATTTCAATTCGAATTCAATTCTATTTAATTTCAATTCGAATTCAATTCTATTTAATTTCAATTCGAATTTCATTTCAAAATATTCGATTTTGAAATCACTTTTCAATATTCATTTTAAAAACGAATATAATCGATATAAATAACGTTCACGTCAAAATAGCACATATCTAATCAACACGGCTTTATATATTTCTATTTCAAATATTCTATTGAAATATTTCGTTTCAAATATTTCTTTTCAAATATTCTGTTCAAGTATTTCTCTTTCAAATATTCTATTCAAATATTTCTCTTTTCAAATACTCTATTCAAATATTTCTCTTTCAAATATTCTATTCAAATATTTCTCTTTCAAATATTCTTTTTCAAAACTGGAATGAGTCCCAATCAACTACCATAGATTTATTCCTATGGATTTCCATACAACGCATTTATATATCAAAAATGACAAATAATCAACATCATCCAAAGTGCATTCTACACTGTATACGCATCAAATATAAATATTCAATGCTTATAACAGTCTGTCAATCAATCGATTGACATACAACTAATTATTGGGATTAGTGCATGTCATATATCATCCCAATACCTGTGTGGGGTTTCAAACAATCAAACACAGATTTTATTTGTGCAGTTGGCCGATGTGTAAAATTTATCGTCCCAATCAATACCTGTAACATCCCGAAAATCTGGGCCAGTTTAAAATTTTTATTTTGGCAATTTTAATGAATTTAGAATATTTAAAAAAGATTATTTTAAATAATATCGACGAAAAATTTATTTTGTGAAATTGATGTGAAATAGATAATGAAATATATTCATGTGTTGAAAGGGAATAAAATATTTATATAGTTAAAAATATTTTATTGTTAAAAATATAATTTTTAACGTGAATGTGAATAAATAAATATTTATAAACAAATCGACCGATTTGTTTATATACACTGATTTGACTGATGGATTGGGATGATAAATTTTACACATCGCCCAACTGCACAAATAAAATCTGTGTTTGTTGATTTGAAACCCCACACGGGTATTGGGATAAAATACGCCATACACTAATCCCAATAATTAGTTGTATGTCAATCGATGGATCGACTGGCTGTGATAAGTGTTAGATATCTATATTTGATGCTTATACAGTGTAGTGAACTTTGGATGATGGTTGATTATTTATCGTTGCTATTATATACATGTGTTGTATGGAATCCATATAATTAACTTTATATGGCAATTGATTGGGCCTCATTCCAATCGGGAAAATAAAGAATATTATAAAATAAAGGTTCATGTGTTGACAGTACTCATCCGTTGAGATTAGTCATGTGTTGAACGAAATATTTAACAATAAAATTTACATCTTTATCATTATAAAATGAAGGTTCATGTGTTGACTGTACTCATCCGTTGAGATTAGTCATGTGTTGAACGAAATATTTTAACAATAAAATTTACATCTTTATCATATATAAAATTAGAAACTAATTGGAAAATAGATAAGATGAGTGGTCTCCTGGATATTGATCTGATGTTGGTTTCGGCCTTCGGGGTTAATATTCGGGGAATCGTTCTCTTACTAATTTACGGTTGGAGTCTGATTTGAAATCAAACGATAAATACCTTAATTTTTATAAAATATATTAAATAACAAAAATATTCACACGTGGACAGTACTCATTCGTTGAGATTAGTCGTGTGTTGACAAAAATATAGATTCACATATTGAATAGAATAAATATTCATTTGTTGAATAGAATAACGGGATTATTGAAATATATAAAGCCGTGTTGATTAGAGTTGCGTTATTTTGACGTGAAGGATATTTATATCGATTTTATTCGTCTTACAATGAATATTGAAAAGTGATTTCAAAATTTAATATTTTGAAATGAAATTCAAATTAAATTAGATTAAAATTCAAATTGAAATTTTATTGTATCAATTTGAAATGAATTCAAATTGAATAGAAAATGAATTCAGTTCGAATTGAATAGAAAATGAATTCGGTTCGAATTGAATAGAAAGTGAATTTGAATTCGAATTAAATAGAAATCAATTCAAATTGAATTAAAGAGAATTTGAATTGAATTGAATAAAACGAATTCGAACTGAATTGAATATATAACGAATTCGAACTGAATTGAATATATAACGAATTCGAATTGAATTGAATATATAACGAATTCGAATTGAATATATAACGAATTTGAATTGAATTGAAAACGAATTGGAATAGAATAAAAATCGATTTGAAATGAATTCAAATAGAATCGAAATTTGAATTGAAATGAATTTTAAAACGAATTTACAAGGAAAAATTCAATTTTGATTTAAATTGGAAATGAAAGTTGAAATGTTTTGGAAACGACTTTAAAACTATTTATAAAATTCGTTTTAGATAGAAATCGACGAAATATATAGTATATATATAATATAATGGCCTGAATAGAACGCGCCGCGCCGCGGCAGTTCGTGAATTTCGACCATTGATTTCGAACGGACATTACAGGAGATCCGACCGTCGGATTCTCCTAAAACCAGAACCGTTGGGTTCGTATCGAAAAGATCGTTCTAACGAATATTAGAAATTTGAAATCTAACGGTTGGATTTGGAGATACGTCCAAATCAAATTTTGAAAAGGTCGGTGTAAGTGCAGTTCGATGACCATTGATGGAAATCGACTGTACAGGCCTTGATAAAATTATTAAAAATAGTAATAATTTGTGTAAAATCAAAGAAATGATCTGGGAAAAATTGGGATGAAAAACTCCCTATTTGAAAAGATAAAAATAGATTTTTATCGAAATGAACTAGTTTTGAACTAAAATTAAACCCGTTGATTTTTAAATAAATAGATTGGATTTGAAACGGGTTTTAAATAGAATTGATTTATGGGTTTATCGTGAACAGTGTTTTAAATAACACTGTTTCTTTAACCCGTTAATAATTAGAATGTGATTTGGGTTTATCGTGAACTGTGTTTTAAATGACATTAGTTCTTTAACCCTGTAAAAGGAGTTTTAATGAATCTGCAATTAGCTTGAAATGTGCATTGATAATCTAAATTGTCAAATTTGGAAAATAAGCGAGAATGGAGTATCACCAGTTTTGCTCCAAAGCGATAGTTAAATCTTTAATTAGATTTGAATGTGAAATGGTAATTAATTTTATCGATAACACCGTGGTGTTAGATATGGAGTATTACCAGTTTTGCTTCTTGGGATGAATAGGTTGGGATTGGGAAATAAAATAAATAATTACCTCGGAGTGGTTCGCTAATCTCGACTAGTTTGGAAAACCATAATTTGGTTTGAAATGACATCCAAAGGAAGATTAAAGGATAAATTTTAAAGAATTTATCTTGGATAAAATTAATGGGAACCTTTCCCAAAGAATTGAAATTTAGAAACTAGCTGTAGGTTAGCTAAGAAGAATGGTTTCCTGGGTATTGATCTGATGTTGGTTTCGGCCTTCGGGGTTAATATTTGGGGAATTTCTCTCTTACTGATTTACGGTTAGTGATTAATGAATTGGAATGAGGCGTATGTTGTGTTTGTGTAACATTTGTTTTTAATATGCGCGGGTTGTTCGGAAAGACCGGGTTTATACCCATTCTGAATAACCGATTCGACGATATGTCGAAGATGAAGACGGTGGTTGAAGACCGGAAGTCTTCACATCGTTTGGGTGATTACTGATGATCTTGATTGGTCTGTACACCCAAGATGAGGGAATCGGTTAGTGGTCGTCCAGACGTACTTGGAGATCGATGGATATGCGAGGAAAGTGCCTCCGGTTTCATTCAGACCCAGAACGAACTCGTAAATGGATTGTGTGTCTGACATTGGATTTTATTATGTGTTGATTGATTTCTGTTAAATATATATCTGTTTGGCGGCGGAGAATTTATTTTCTTGCTTAACACCCTTCTCTGAGACGTACGAGCTTAGAGGTTATATATCGATATATATCAATCGCATGGCATGAACTGCCTGTGTGGCACGTTGAGTTGTATGGATCAAGGCTTCTGTTGAAAAGCAAAGTCTTGTGGTTGATGATCAATGCACGGCCTATGTGGCATAGCTTTGTGTATAGCATGGATTCGCGAGCCTCACACCTCGGTATGAGTTAAAAACGGGATACGGACCGTTGGGAGAACACGACGTTTCTTTCTAGCTTTGGTGGTGTCAGTGACTTACCAGCCCTGACATTTATATACTTTTCACCTTTGTGGTTGTTGGAATGAGGTGCCTCGATATTAGGTCTGTAAGGACCGGGAAACGTGTATTCAGGAATTGCCAATCCTCAAACGTAAGAGAGGACCGGCCTAGCCGATCCAAGGGTTACCCAGTGTGCGTAGTCCTGAGCATTTGCTAGAGTGTCTCTAAGCGGAGAGGAGCTTGCCCCTTGCCTCCACTCATGACGGAAATCCAATTTCCAATACGTGTATTTCGGTTTTATTTGTAGAGCCTAGTATGGCGACATGATAGATGGTACCCATGCCGCCTAGGATTGATATTTATGATTGAAATTGTTTTGACACTATACACTTATTATAGTATCAAATGATTTGTTTTAAACGTACCAAGCATGTTTGGCTGTTATAAGGGAAAACCCTATCCTCCGGCTTGCGTTGCATTGTGTGATGGGACCTGGGTCTTATAATAGCTTCATTTTTCGAAAATGCATTGCGCTGTTTATTCTATGCACTGGTATTCTTGGGAGGAAACCCGTTCCGTATTATACGGCGTGGTCCCTTGAATTACCCTCTTTTAAAGTAAAGCTTTAAATAACTGTTTTAGTTCTCACACCAGTCACATGACTGACCTGGAGTTTATTGTTATAACCTAAACTCTGGGTGCCCCTATTTTCCACACGGGTAGCTAGTAGTTTTGGTTTTGCAGATTTATATTCACAAGATCCGGGTTTATAGCTGGAATGATATCCGGAAAGCTCTGTATCCGTATATCACCTTCAGTTGTGCTTTGTATTATTTTCCGCTGCTATGTAATTTATTGTAATATCTGATATTTATCGAATGTAATTTATTCAATTATACTCTGTATATTCTTGTATTCTGACGGAATTGTTGTAATAGCAATGAAATGTTCTTCCGTCTGCGTTCTATTTTGTCGTGTTCTTAAACGATCAGGGATTTCGAACGGTCTAGATCGGTTGAACGACTGATTCAGATCGAGCGAAATTCCAGGCCGTCACATTTGATATCAGAGCTTTGGTTTATAGAGCTCGAGAACAAGATACATTAGAACCGTACGAAAGAATCCATCAGATATTGGATTAGCAATATCCAATTAGAATGACTCGTTAGAGATAGGATCAGTAGTATCCTAGAACGAGTGTGAAGAGTATATTCTTCAAATGAAAACAATTTTGTTTCGAAATTTATATTGTTTTACACGTATTTGAATATTTATTTATTTTGAATTTGGACAAACGAGTATATAGAGATTTTGCATATACGCGTCATGAACGTATATCCGAAGTTTTAATATACTGGATAGATATAGGATCACATTCTAGACACCCGGAGATGGTTCTGATGATTGATCGATCATTATCAGAACTTATGTTCGTCTTTCGAAGGTGTGATATCTATATATTTCCATTAGACTGGTGTGAGAACCAAAACTAATATAGAAAGATTTATTTGTTGTGAATTGGCATCAAAACATGACTTTCTGTATAAATATCAAAATTATGAATTTGAAACGTTAATTCACTAATTGATTGATGTTTGTGTTGTTTGTTTATTGGTTTGATAATTTTGAACCATTATGCCTAATTGAATCAAATATTGAACTGTATTGAAAATTGGTCGCATTTGCTAGCATATACATGTATTTACATTGAACAGGTCACAACAAGGAGGCTAGAGCAGAGAATAAAATTTGTTTGCCCGACAAATAGGTACATGTTTACCATAATTTACTGTTTTGTTTGGGTGATGATGATTTTATGGGCCTATTGGCTAGCCGCTTGGCTTTTTCTTTTTGAGAGCAGAAGGCCTATATGGCAATTTCGGGGTTTTCCCGTGGCTCCCGTTGCAGGGGAGGTTATGGCGAAATTTTTCGAAAATTTAGGGTGTTAGCCAAATTTTTTGAAGAATTTGAAAATTCTCAGAAACTGAAAAGTTGGAGAATGGAAGCCAGATCGAACGTAGAGTTGATTAATCAAACCACTTTCGACTTTGTTCCTTTTCGGGGACGAAAAGTTTTCAGTGGGGGAGATTGTAACAACCCGAAAATCTGGGCCAGTTTAAATTTTTATTTTGGCAATTTTAATGAATTTAGAATATTTAAAACAGATTATTTTAAATAATATCGACGAGAAATTTATTTTGAATATATTTAGAACGTATATATTATATACGGCGTCGTTAGAATATAAATAATTATATATAATTATAAAAGGAATTGAAAATGGCGCGGTAGTTCGATAATTCGATTTCAAACTTCAATTGAATGTACCGGGTGCAAAACAATCCGGATTTTGGTGAAACCAAAAATAATAGGATCTACTTGATAATATCTTTCCAACGAATCCGAAAAATCAAAATTTCATAGTGGGAATCAAAAGATATGTCCAGTTGAAAATTCTGAATAGTCGCTATGGAATTCAGGCCCTTAAAAATGGGAATTTTGCAAACGACCTCAGATTTCGACGAAACCACTTTTGTTGGATCCGGGATGTCAACTTATTGCTAGGTTCCAAATTTCATAATTTTCTGAATCGATATGTGAGCGTGGAAAAGGAAAACGTGTTTGACCAGTTTCAGTTGATTTTAATCGACTGGAAATTGGCCATTTTTCTAACGGTCTCAGAATTAGATGAAACTGGTTTTGTTAGGACCGTATCGTCAATACGAAGCTAGGAAATATTTTTCTGGGATTTATAGAGTTCGTATGTGACCCCGACAAATTGAAATGCGCGTTCAAATTCAATATATTGAGTTATATGTTGATTTTGACGGAAACTGATCGAAACGATCAAATCAGCTTACGATACATATCCCATTGTGTTCGGAATGGGGGTAATTAGCTATGGACGACAGGCGGTGGGCCTCGTTTAAAGGTCGTATGTAAAAGTCAACTTTTTCATAATTAAATAATTAAATAAAAAAAATTAACCCTCTCCCCTTCAAAACCGTTGGCCCCCCCTCTTCAAAATCAAATCGAATCAGATAGAAAAAAAAAAGAAGAGGGTGGAGGAGCGCCGCCGCTCCTCCGAGAAGCGCGCCGCCGCGCCTCGCGCCATGTAACAACCCGTAAAATCTGGGCCAGTTTGAAATTTTTATTTTGGCTATTTTAGCGAAATTAGTATATTTAAAATAGATTATTTTAAATAAAATCGACGAGAAAATTTATTTGAATAATTCGAACGTATATATTATACGCGTCGTCGTTAGAATATAAATATTTATATATAATTATAAATAGAATTGAAAGTGGCGCGGTAGTTCGATAATTCGATTTCAAACTTCAATTGAATGTACCGGGTGCAAAACAATCCGGATTTTAGTGAAACCAAAAACATTAGGATCTAATTGATAATATCTTTCCAACGAATCCGAAAAATCAAGATTTCATATCGGAAATCAAAAGATATGTCCAGTTGAAAATTCTGAATAGTCGCTATGGAATTCAGGCCCTTAAAAATGGACATTTTGCAAACGACCTCGGATTTCGACGAAACCAGTTTTGTTGGGTCCGGGATGTTAAATTATTGCTAGGTTTCAAATTTCATAATTTTTCGAATCAATATGTGAGCGTGGCAAAGGAAAACGCGTTTGACCAGTTTCAGTTGATTTTAATCGACTGGAAATTGGCCATTTTTCAAACGGAGTCAGAATTCAACGAAACTAGTTTTGTTAGGACCGTATCGTCAATACGAAGCTAGAAAATATTTTTCTGGAATTTTTCTAGTTAATATGTGACCCCGGTAATTTGAAATGTACGTTTAAAATTCAATATAGTGATTTAAATGTAAATTCAACGGAAACTAATTGTAACGATCAAATCAGCTAGCGATACATATCCCATTGTGTTCGGAATGGGGGTAAAACGCTATGGACGACAGGCGGTAGGCCTCGTTTCGAGGTCGTATGTAAAAGTCAACTGTATGCAATAATTAAATAAAAAAATATATATATATTATTTTAATTTCCCCCCCCCCCCCCCCCCCGTTTTCTTCTGCTTGGCCCCCCGTTTCATTATACAGAAACGAAATAAAAAAAAAAAAAAAAATTGGAAACCTAATCTAAATCGCGCAGCCCCCCTCGACGGAGCGTCCTCCTCCGTTGCCACCAGGTGGCGCCGCCCACTACTAGACCCCCCCCCTCTTCTTCCCCCTCGCCTGCGACTCCCTCCCCTTGCCGTCACACGCCAGCCAGCCGCGCCCCTACGCTCCTCCACCGATCCTCCTACCTCGCGCTGCCCCTCTGCCTTCGATCCCCCACAACCAAGCCCTTCCTCCGAGGCAAAACCCTACCCACCTCGAATCAAAACCAGCCGCCACCCCTAGTGGGCCCTGCCTCCGACCCTGCACCACCGCGAACCACCCCGCCTGACGCCAGTTCCTCCTGAAGCCGACGCTCCACCAACCCGCCATCGCCACTTCGATGCCGAACCTCCTCTTCCTCCCTCATTGAACAGTAAGCTTTATTTATTTATGTGATTAGCTTAGAGAAAAAAACTAATTTTTCATACGTTTTTAGGCTTAAAAAAATCCAATTTTTTTTTTCATATATGTTTTAGCATATAAATATATGATTTTTATAGCAATGTTGAATAAATAAAAATATGATTTTTATAGCAATGTTGAATAAATAAAAATATGATTTTTATAACAATGTTGAATATATAAAAATATGATTTTTATAGCAATGTTGAATAAATAAAAATATTATTTTTATAGCGATGTCGAATATATAAAAATATGAAGTGGTGAAGGATAAAAATATAATTTTTATATACTAGAGGATATCAAAATGTGATTTTTATATATATTGAACAACAAAGTAAAAATTCTATTTTTCTATATTGAATAGCAAAGTAAAAATTCGATTTTTATATATTGAATAGCGAACTAAAAATGTGATTTTTATATATGTAGTGACTACGGGTAGTGAAATTGGCAAAAAGGCGAGCACGACGAAGATTTCTACATAAGAAGAGTCGTGGAGTTGGGATAGCAAGTCGGTGAGAACTTCTCACTCTAAATTTCTTTTTTCTAGTTATATATATATATATATATATATATATACTAGGATGCAGACGGTGCTTAGCCGCACCCGACACCCGTCATCCACAGACCATGGATGGCTTGTTTGTTTGATTGATGTGTTGTAAATTTGTTTGTGAAATTGATGTGAAATAGATAATGAAATATATTCATGTGTTGGAAGGGAATAAAATATTTATATAGTTAAAAATATTTTATTGTTAAAAATATAATTTTTAACGTGAATGTGAATAAATAAATATTTATAAACAAATCGACCGATTTGTTTATATACACTGATTTGACTAATGGATTGGGATGATAAATTTTCCACATCGCCCAACTACACAAATAAAATCTGTGTTTATTGATTTGAAACCCCACACGGGTATTGGGATAAAATACGGCATACACTAATGCCAATAATTAGTTGTATGTCGATCGATGGATCGACAGGCTGTGATAAGCGTTAGATATCTATATTTGATGCTTATACAGTGTAGTGCACTTTGGATGATGGTTGATTATTTATCATTGCTATTATATACATGTGTTGTATGGAATCCATATAATTAACTTTATATGGTAATTGATTGGGCCTCATTCCAATCGGGAAAATAAAGAATATTATAAAATAAAGGTTCATATGTTGACAGTACTCATCCGTTGAGATTAGTCATGTGTTGAACAAAATATTTTAACAATAAAATTTACATCTTTATCATTATAAAATGAAGGTTCATGCGTTGACTGTACTCATCCGTTGAGATTAGTCATGTGTTGAACGAAATATTTTAACAACAAAATTTACATCTTTATCATATATAAAATTAGAAACTAATTGGAAAATAGATAAGATGAGTGGTCTCCTGGATATTGATCTGATGTTCGTTTCGGCCTTCGGGGTTAATATTCAGGGAATCATTCTCTTACTAATTTACGGTTGGAGTCTGATTTGAAATCAAACGATAGATACCTTAATTTTTATAAAATATATTAAATAACAAAAATGGTCACACATGGACAGTACTCATTCGTTGAGATTAGTCATGTGTTGACAAAAATATAGATTCACATATTGAATAGAATAAATATTCATTTGTTGAATAGAATAACGGGATTATTGAAATATATAAAGCCGTGTTGATTAGAGTTGCGCTATTTTGACGTGAACGATATTTATATCGATTTTATTCGTTTTACAATGAATATTGAAAAGTGATTTCAAAATTTAATATTTTGAAATGAAATTCAAATTAAATTAGATTAAAATTCAAATTGAAATTTTATTGAATCAATTTGAAATGAATTCAAATTGAATAGAAAATGAATTCGGTTCGAATTGAATAGAAAATGAATTCGGTTCAAATTGAATAGAAAGTGAATTTGAATTCGAATTAAATAAAAATCAGTTCAAACTGAATTAAATCGAATTTGAATTGAATTGAATAAAATGAATTTGAATTGAATTGAATATATAACGAATTCGAACTGAATTGAATATATAGTGAATTCGAACTGAATTGAATATATAACGAATTCGAATTGAATTGAATATATAACGAATTCAAATTGAATTGAATATATAACGAATTTGAATTGAATTGAAAACGAATTGGAATAGAATAAAAATCGATTTGAAATGAATTCAAATCGAATCGAAATTTGAATTGAAATGAAATTTAAAACGAATTTATAAGGAAAAATTCAATTTTGATTTAAATTGGAAATGAAAGTTGAAATGTATTGGAAACGAATTTAAAACTATTTATAAATTTCGTTTTAGATAGAAATCGATGAAATATATATTATATATATATAATATAATGGCCTGAATAGAACGCGCCGCGCTGCGGTAGTTCGTGAATTTCGACCATTGATTTCGAACGGACATTACGGGAGATCCGACCGTCGGATTCTCCTAAAACCGGAAACGTTGGGTTCGTATCGAAAAGAGTTTTCTAACGAATATTAGAAATTTGAAATCTAACGGTTGGATTTGGAGATAAGTCCAAATCAAATTTGGAAAAGGTCGCTGTAAGTGCAGTTCGATGGCCATTGATGGAAATCGACTGTACGGGCCTTGATAAAATTATTAAAAATAGTAATAATTTGTGTAAAATCAAAAGAAATGATCTGGGAAAAATTGGGATGAAAAACTGCATATTTGAAAAGATAAAAATAGATTTTTATCGAAATGAACTAGTTTTGAACTAAAATTAAACCCGTTTATTTTTAAATAAATAGATTGGATTTGAAACGGGTTTTAAATAGAATTGATTTGTGAGTTTATCGTGAACAGTGTTTTAAATAACACTTGTTCTTTAACCCGATAATAAATAAAATGTGATTTTGGTTTATCGTGAACTGTGTTTTAAATGACATTAGTTCTTTAACCCTGTAAAAGGAGTTTTAATGAATCTGCAATTAGATTGAAATGTGCATTGATAATCTAAATTATCAAATTTGGAAAATAAGCGAGAATGGGGTATCACCAGTTTTGCTCCAAAGCGATAGTTAAATCTTTAATTAGATTTGAATGTGAAATGGTAATTAATTTTATCGATAACACCGTGGTGTTAGATATGGAGTATTACCAGTTTTGCTTCATGGGATGAATAGGTTGGGATTGGAAAATAAAATAAATAATTACTTCGGAGTGGTTCGCTAATCTCGACTAGTTTGGAAAACCATAATTTGGTTTGAAATGACATCCAAAGGAAGATTAAAGGATAAATTTTAAAGAATTTATCTTGGATAAAATTAATGGGAATCTATCCCAAAGAATTGAAATTTAGAAACTAGCTGTACGTTAGCTAAGAAGAATGGTTTCCTGGGTATTGATCTGATGTTGGTTTCGGCCTTCGGGGTTAATATTTGGGGAATTGCTCTCTTACTGATTTACGGTTAGTGACTAATGAATTGGAATGAGGCGTATGTTGTGTTTGTGTTACATTTGTTTTTAATATATGCGGGTTGTTCGGAAAGACCGGGTTTATACCCATTCTGAATAACCGATTCGACGATATGTCGAAGATGAAGACGGTGGTTGAAGACCGGAAGTCTTCACATCGTTTGGGTGATTACTGATGATCTTGATTGGGCTGTATACCCATGATGAGGGAATCAGTTAGCGGTCGTCCAGACGTACTTGGAGATCGATGGATATGCGAGGAAAGTGCCTCCGGTTTCGTTCAGACCCAGAACGAACTTGTAAATGGATTGTGTGTCTGACATTGGATTTTATTCTATGTTGATTGATTTCTGTTAAATATATATCTGTTTGGCGGTAGAGAATTTATTCTCTTGCTTAACGCCCTTCTCTGAGACGTACGAGCTTAGAGGTTATATATCGATAGATATCAATCGCATGGCATGAACTGCCTGTGTGGCACGCTGAGTTGCATGGATCAAGGCTTCTGTTGAAAAGCAAAGTCTTGTGGGTGATGATCAAAGCACGACCTACGTGGCATAACTTTGTTTATAGCGTGGATTCGCGAGCCTCACACCTCGGTATGAGTTAAAAACGGGATACGGACCGTTGTTAGAACACGACGTTTCTTTCTAGCATTGGTGGTGTTAGTGACTTATCAGCCCTGACATTTATATACTTTTCACCTTTGTGGTTGTTGGAATGAGGCGCCTCGATATTAGGTCTGTAAGGACCGGGAAACGTGTGTTCAGGAATTACCAATCCTCAAACATAAGAGAGGACCGGCCCAGCCGATCCAAGGGTTACCCAGTGTGCATAGTCCTGAGCATTTGCTAGAGTGTCTCGAAGCGGAGAGGAGCTTGCCCCTTGCCTCGACTCATGACGGAAATCCAATTTCCAATACTTGTATTTCGGTTTTATTTGTAGAGCCTAGTATGGCGACATGATAGATGGTACCCATGTCGCCTAGGATTGATATGTATGATTGAAATTGTTTTGACATTATACACTTATTATAGTATCAAATGATTTGTTTTAAACGTACCAAGCATGTTTGGCTATTATAAGGGAAAACCCTATCCTCCGGCTTGCGTTGCATTGTGTGATGGGACCTGGGTCTTATAATAGCTTCATTTTTCGAAAATGCATTGCGCTATTTATTCTATGCACTGGTATTCTTGGGAGGAAACCCGTTCCGTGTTATACGGCGTGGTCCCTTGAATTCCCCTCTTTTAAAGTAAAGCTTTAAATAAATGTTTTAGTTCTCACACCAGTCACATGACTGACCTGGAGTTTATTGTTTTAACCTAAACTCTGGGTGCCCCTATTTTCCGCACGGGCAGCTAGTAGTTTTGGTTTTGCAGATTTATATTCACAGGATCCGGGTTTACAGCTGGAATGATATCCGAAAAGCTCTGTATCCGTATATCACCTTCAGTTGTGCTTTGTTTTATTTTCCGCTGCTATGTAATTTATTGTAATCTCTGATATTTATCGAATGTAATTTATTCAATTATACTCTGTACATCCTTGTATTCTGATGGAATTGTTGTAATAGCAATGAAATGTTCTTCCGTCTGTGTTCTATTTTGTCGTGTTCTCAAACGATCAGGGATTTCGAACGGTCTAGATCGGTTTAACGACTAATTCGGATCGAGCGAAATTCCAGGCCGTCACAATACCAGTCAAATGTGTGCATATAAACAAATCGTTCGATTTTTTTATATTTATTTCATTTTAAATACACGTTAAAAATTCTATTTTTAACTATAAAATATTTTCCACTCTAAAATATTTTATTTCATTTCACATCACATCACACAATCAACTACACATCAAAATCAATCAAACAAGCATACAAGCCGTCCATGGTCTATGGACGACGGGTGTCGGGTGCTACTAAACACCGTCTGCATCCTAGTATATATTTTAACTAGAAAATTAAATTAAAATTGGGAAGTTCTCACCGACTAGCTAAACCAAACGACATGACTCTTCATATGTAGAAATCTCCTTCGCACTCGCCTTTCATCAATTTCATTATCCGTAGCCACTACATATATAAAAATTACATTTTTATATTGTTGCTATGTATATAAAAATCACATTTATATATTCTCTTCTATATAAAAATCCTATTTTTATAATTACTCTATATGGATAAAAATCACATTTTATACCGCTATTATATAGACAAAAATTATATTTTTGCATCTCTACTATATATATAAAAATTCTATTTTTATTCTTCTCACTATATAAAAATCCGACCTTTTCACTTTGATTAACTATATAAATATCCGACCTTTTCACTTTGATTAACTATATAAAAATCCGAACTTTTCACTTATACATTTCTTTTATAAAAACTCAATTTAAAAATTAAAACAGAATTTAAAAATTAAAAATCACCTTTCTTTATAGTTTTTAAAGATCATGTCTTTTTCCTAACACATTAAATCAAAAAAAGAAAATTAAATAAACAAACCAAAATACATAAATTGAACACTTATAGTTAAAAAAGGGAGAGAGGGGGTGTTTCACGTCGGACTTGGTCGAACGAGGAGGAGTTGAGCTCGTTGGGTTTCAGGAGGGCGGAGGGGAGCTCGGCTAGTGTTTTTGGAGGAGGTTGGCGACGGTTTGGGGATGAGGAGGGAGAAACGAGGGCTGGGTGGAGGCTGCTCAGGCGGGGCTCGTCGGAGGAGAGGGTTGCGCGTCACCGGAGGGGGGGGGGGGCGATCACCGGCGGTGCCTCGCGCGGCTGCGGTGCGCGTCTCCTTCTCCTTCTTCTTCTTTTTTATTTCTGATTTCGAGAAACTCACCGGGGGGGGGGTTTGACTTAGTGATAGAAGAAAGGGGGTGTTATATTAATATATTTATATTTTATTATCTTTAAATTCTAAAAAGCAACCTTTTATTTCGAACACCAAAGGAGACCCCCCGACTGTCGTCCCAGGTGTATTACCCCCATTCCGAACACAATGGGATATGTATCAGAGGCTGATTCGATCGTTTCGATCAGTTTCCGCCAAAATCAAAATATAAATCTATATATTGATTTTGAATGCACATTTCAATTTACCGGGGCCACGTACTGACTCAATAAATTCCAGAAAAATATTTTCTAGCTTCACATTGACGATACTGTCCTAAAAAAACTAATTTCGTCGAATTCCAAGACCGTTTGAAAAATGGCCATTTTCCTGTCGATTAAAATCAACTTAAACTGGTCAAACGCGTTTTACTTCGTCACGCTTACATATTGATTCGAAAAATTACGAAATTTGAAATCTTGCAATAACTTGACATCGCGGATCCAACAAAAGTGGTTTCATTGAAAACTGAGGTCGTTTGCAAAATTTCCATTTTTAAGGGCCAGAATTCCATAGCGACTGTTCTGAAATTTCAATTGGACATAACTTTTTATCCCCACTATGAAATTTCAATTTTTCGGATTCGTTGGAAAGATATTCTCAAATAGATTCTGATATTATTTTTTTGCTAAAATCCGGTATGGTTTTCACCCGGTACATTATTTTGAATTTTGAAATCGAATTATCGAACTACCACGCCATTTTCAATTCCTTTTATAATTTAAAATAAATATTTATATTCTAAAGTCGAGCTACATAAATATATACGTTCGAATTCTATTCAAAATAAATTTCTTGTCGTTACTATTTAAAATAATTCATTTTAAATAATCAGAATTCACTAAAATTGCCAAAATAAAAATTTTAAATTGGCTCGGATTTCCGGGTTATTACAATGAATATCTTCCAAAATATATGCAAAACCTAAGCCTAAGTACTCCATTAGAAATATGTTTGAGAAGGAGGCTATTTGAGATGGAGGCAGAGAATGGAGTAGTGGGAAATAGGTTAGGTTTATAGCATATTTATTATAGAGCTAGGGTGTTTCAAATCGTTGGAAACTTAGTTAAGAATCTAGGTCATCAGATTAAGGAATTCCCTAGAATAGCGCACCCTAGAAACTAGCTGAACTGACCGAAGACGTGCGCAATAGGTTGCGCACGTCGTTCAGGTGGGTCGACCCATCTAGTAAGTTAGTCGACCCACTTGGGATCCAGGTTGCTCGTCTGATCGTGATCTATGTTGGATTTTAAATTTGACCAATTAGATATTTATTGTTGTTTCAAATTAGAAATTCAAACTTCTTTCTTTAATATCTTTTTCGTCATAAGTCTGATTTTGACCAACCAAATGTCAATCATAGCCAGAAGTTCGTTAGGGCTTAATGGTGCAACCCTCATAGCCCATTTGCCTATATTTTTCTATTTAAAATTTTTTTGTAATCTTTTATTTAAATTGCTTTATTAAATTTTAGGTTGTTACAATTTATATTATGCAAATAGATTTTGGTATTTTTTAAGCAACCAACTAGATAAGATGTGCGAATTATTTCCTGTAAGTGTGTGAAGTTACAAAGATGGTAATTAGATCAGTGTCATTACTATAAAGGATATGTTTGATAATAAGAAAGCTATGAATTATGTAATGAACGGGGAATGTAACCAATTATAATAAATTAAGACGGGAAGGTATTATAATAAATAGATTTAGAGGCAAGTAGGATTGTAACATTTAGGTTATAATTAAAAGATGAAATGGGAAGTATGAGTCTTATTATAAATGAACTTAATCTATGGAAAATAAGTTAATAAGCAAACCCACAATTATGGCTGTGGTAATATAATAAACATGAGGTTATAATTAAATGGAAACAGTAGAGTAGGCTTTTTATTAATAAAATTATAATTGAGAAATTTATTTTAATGAATATAATAATAAGCAGCGGTCCATCAGGGGTAGCGAAAGTTGATTAGAGAATATAAGTGGCCAATAAGATGAATAAGAGGTGGTCCATTCTGGCAGCGAAAGATGACTAGGGAACGGCAGCGAAGCCAGATTAGGAAAATAAGCGACCAACTAAAGCTAATAAACAAATAACTCGAATATAGGCAATATGAATAAAATGTTTCTGTTAATTAGCAATGAAGAAAGTAAAACAAGCGCATAATTGAAGATTAGACATAAGGTCTAATGACATAATAGTGAGGTGCGCTTAGACCAGTCTGCACGTATTCAGGATGAAGATCCCAGTGGGGCAAATCATCGTCGGTGTCTGTAAACACAAGGGGAGCATGTCCAACTTCTTATTCGACTGGATAAAAAGGAAGTATGCAACTTCTACAAGACATGAGGATACTCCGTGATGGCCCTCTTTAGTAGGCCTAACGAAGCAGTACCCACATAGGCATTATTTATACGGTTCCATCCGGTGAGTATGCCTTGGTTGCATCTTCAGTTGTGGGCAACCTAAAGATTAAATGGAATGATCTAAGGATAATTCTGTGGCTGCCTCACGAGGAGGTTTAGTGGGTCACCCAAAAAAGGATAGTAGGTCGTCAGATATCTGTCATCGTCAGTCGGAGCATGTAAAGGAATGTAATACCAAACACTTTTCTCTGCCTAAATTGCGGCAAAAATCGAGACTTAAACGCATCCAAGCATGGAGCTTGTAAATCTGTTACTCGCAAATAAATGAGCATGAGTATAATTAGAGTACGATAAGATAACTCACAGCAGAAACAAAATAGGATAGTCTGGTATTAACTCAAGTAACTACCTTTTTAAAGTAAGCCAGTTTGCCAATACTGAGCATGAAAGAGAACGAGAACCGAAGATGTATGCCTACCAAGGTTATTGATTCTAGCCAAACCTTGTAAATGCTTACGCATGATTACTCTTCCCAAAGTAGTATTCCCAAAGTATAATACCGAGACAGAGTGTTTTTGCATATATTTAGGAATCCTATCTACCAGAACATGGCGAGTTATTTAATCTAAATGGATCCTTAATTACGGAGTTATATATATATATATATATATATATATATATATATATATATATATATCCTCATTCATAATCCTTTATCATTTAATGCCTCACTTTGAATGATAGATTGGGTGGATTCTCACTTGTAAATTAAGAACCTAGACCGACCTATTGGTCAATTGTTATTCCTCGATAGTATATTCAACATTAACACAAATTGGAGAGCACTAGCTATGGGACCTACCAGTTAAGCCTTCCATTATTCACCCATATACCCTTGCCCCATGCCAGGTGAGAGGTGGTATTTTATCATTCGATATACCATCAAGCTGACCTTATTGGATAACCTTGTTAGCCGCTTATTACTTCCCGTAGGGTAGGTAGCCGTATCTGACAATTTAAGTTTCTCGGTTTGGGCAAGCAATACACACATATGTCATTTAATAATCCTGAATTGAAATAGCTACTCTCAAGTGGACTCTTTACCCCAAGCCACTTAAGACCTTGGAAGTGAACTATACACAAGGTTATTAAGTTTGTGCCCCATTAGCGTTGATACCTTTCTCTATTGGGATAAAGTGGTCTACATCATTAAGTCCTTTCCATTTAGTTTCCCTTCATGGAAATACTATACATACATGATTTATTATCGTCACGGGTTCATATGGTTAATAATCTTTTTCTTCATTAACCTACTAAGTCCAACTCTAACTTTTAACTATAAGTTCGATATTAATTAATATGAATAAGGAAAGTTATATCCTCCTTAACCAAGGATATTTATTTTATTACTTCCCTAATTGGACTTAGTATTTAAGAAATGATCAATATCCATTAATCCCCTTTTTACACCTATTTCCTTCAATCTCTTAGTTTATTACCATTTATGACCATAACGGTCATATTTTCCTAGGGCAACCATTTATTAGTCCCAAAGTATCTATTTGTTGTACCCCAATAGACAATTACTATTCTAATTATTTATTTGTCTATTTTTTTATTACTTGTTATATATGTACATATATATGCATATATATATTTGTGTGTGTGCGCGCACCAGACCTCTCACATAAAGTTGACTACTTGTGGATGCTGAATTTGCCGGTCGGTTCCGGACAGACTTCTACCACCAGTTGAACTTAGCCTCGTGCCTTGGTACATTAATATATATGCATTAGACCCCTCACATTAAGCTGAAAACCTGTCGATGCGGGATTTGCCAGTAGGTTCCAGTAAGACTTCTACCACAAGTTAAGCTTAACCTCGTATATACATGCGGTTATAATTCAAATTCCCTAATTGGGGTTTACAACATTAATCCTAATAGATTTAGGAATTGTAACCATTATCCTATTATATTCACATTCCCCAGTCAACGTTGGTTGCAATTGTTATTTATTGATTTGTGGTCCTATTTATAGAAATTAATTATAGTGGTTGTTACAATGGTCACCACAAATATATTAATTCAATATGGACTACAATTTTCGTATATATAATTCCATAATTGAACATCATTCAAACATTTAATACAATGTATATTTTACTGTTTTACACTGATTTGGATGGATAATTTATGTTTATATTTTTCGCATGGTTAACATAATTATTTTTCTTTATTATTATTATTATTATTAAATTTAATGATTTGGTTTAATCAATATCCAAACATTCCTTTTTACATTTAATCTTGCATAGGTTCAAAATCTTACAAAAATACCATTAGCTATAATTATTGTAAATTATGCCTGATTTGTGAAATAAACGTATTTCAAATTCACAAAATATATATATATACATACATACATATATATATATATATATATGCATATATATATATATATATATATTTGGAATAGTGGATGCAAACTATGCACAAATATTTATATTTATATTTATACATATATTTGCACCAATTTTCCCTTTTTAAATCTTTTTTTCATATCTCTTGTGAATTCAAAATAATGTCTTTTTGTTCCAAAAGTGGAAAACGACATATTTACAGCAATTAAGCCAAAATCCCAACAACATCGAATGCAAATAGGTGTAATTCTTATTAATTAAAATCTAATAATTCACAAATTTACAGTTAAACTAGGGATTTGGAAGAAAATTACATCTAAACAGTGTTATTGGGACAGATCTCCAAATCCTCAGTGTTTTACAACAAAACCACAATACATTTTACAATATAATTGTAGGAAATATGAATAAACAAATTTAAGAATCCTACAATTAATATTATTCCTAACCACAATCCACAATTTACAAGTTTTCACAATATTTACAATCAGATCTAATGGGTTTCAATTCAATTACAACAATATGATGAGCAGATCTGATAAAAATAGGCATATACTTTGAGATCTAATTCAAACAAGATAAAGTCTATTTTAATTATATACATAAATTTTCCACTCACCTGAAAGCATCCAAATCTGAAGTTTGATTAATCTTTTATGCCTACAATTACCAAATTCATATAAATCTACAATTTATCTTAAAAGGGAACACTTTCATATCTGTAGATATGTAAGAAAATAGGAAGAGAGGGGAGAATCTGATGTAACGTGCCAATTCACATTCTTTTCCATTGTATGATAATCCTCTCAATTCTATACGATTTCTATTTGATTTCTGTATATGAATATATTTTTAATTAAGAAATTAGGTTTGAAGAGGGAGGAAAATGGCAGAGCTTTGTTGTTGCCTATAGATTTGAGTGGGAAAGAATGAGGCTTTACCCCTTTCTTTTCTGGAGTGGAATCAGCTATGAACCATTAGATTTATTTTAATTCATATTCGTCCATTTTTTTAATAATATAATATAACCCAACCCCTTTAACCCTAGCCGCCCCTGAGCTGATTTGGCTCGAAGCGGTCGACTGCTTATACAAGAGTGTCGACCGCCCTTGAGTCAATCTGCCCAGTGAACATGGGTAATGAAAGGAAATGAATATTATATTTATTACTTTCATTTATTTTCATCTAATTTTCCTACTTCATCCGTAACTTTTTCATACAGACTCCGTTCGCGAAACTCCAAACATGAAAATTGACCAGAATTCTAAGACAAACATATTGGATAAAGTTTCGTGCTCAAATTCCATCATTTGCAAAAATTCCTACTTTTGAGGTTCTAATTAAATAACTAATATATTATCAAACTTCCTGGTTGTTACAAAGAAAGACTGGAGCTAAGACAAGAGGCCAACGATCTATTACTATCGGCTCATTGGGTGCGGGACCACATGTTTATTTAAATTAGATGATAGGTCTCTTTGAATAGTCTTTTATTAGTAGTAGGTAGGCTTGGTGGGGCATTTGAGAGCCGACAAAAGAGACCGACCAATCTTTGGATATCTGTAATTTAGGCCTAATGAAGTTGTCGTTTATAGATATGTAGACAGCCCTCGACTGAGTTCTGCGGAGAAACTCAAGGATTAGGGAACCCTTGTGGCATAGCGGCAGAGGCTTATTGGGTTTCGCAAAGTAAACTTGTATGCTTTCATGGCGTAATGTTGGAGACTTAGTATGTGTAACGACCCAACTTTCGAACACATCGAAAGTTGTATCATTAATAAGAATAAGAATAGATAGAAGATAAAATTACAGAAACATCAGAATCTCACAGCGGATTTTTTTTACAAAATATAATACTTTATATTACACAGCGGAACATATTACATCAGAGCATCATATATCTAGTGATACAAGCCATTCACAGTACATCTTTAATTATACATATCATCGATGACTAACTTGCAGACTTAATTATACAGTAGATATGATAAGTAGATCAGCAACAGAAAGTCTTCATCCAGCTTCTCAAGTTTTATCAAATCCTGATTCACTTGTCTATTCAAAACAAGTGTTATGAATACCCAAGAGTTTAAGGGAAACACAGAAAAATAAACTCCGAGTCAGTCCAGGGATTGGTATGAGTAAACAATTTAAAATAGATTTCAAGAAATAAAAATATCTCATAAGACCACGTCGTGAATACGGAACAAGTTTTTACCTTATGAGATCAAAAACACTTTGTATACTTTAAAACAGATATTACCATAGTATCTATAAGTTTTCACAATTAAATTAGAATTTAGAAGAATGCTTGCATCTCACATTCTCCTACATAGTATACAAATTAAAACCGGTTGGCGCTTATGGAAATTGGATTTCCAACTGTGACAAGGTAGAGGACCACCTTCCGATGATGTATCTCTAGAGGCAAATACACATGGGTTCAACAAGAACGTCTTGCAACCCTGCCCACACATGACCGACCACTCATTTCTCTTGAGTGTATCGAATGTATATCACAAATGGTTGTGTACGGCAACCATTCCCGAATGGGCAGAATAGATAGATTAAGAAACAAAAGGAATTTCTCTAGATAGGTGATGCTACACCCTTATGGGAGCAACCCACATAGCCATGCTGCCTGCCCATTTTTTTGTCATTTCCTGGGTGTGAGGCCTTAGGCTAGACTTACCTTTCCATCATCACTGTATATTTTCTTTGAATGCCACATCGTCAAATCCATCGGAAATCACTAATTGAATTCCACAAAAATACTTTGGTTGATAGGCTAAAGAAATTTCCCTTCTATGCCAGCAACTGGTACGTTTGAAGAAAACAACGTACGTGATTCTTTTGGAAATACTCTGTCGGACATTCGTCCATACAAGTTGTCCTGGGACTGGACAAACCGAAGGTACAATTCAAGAATAGTCCTTGTATATCGCCGTCTTCAATTTAAAAATCTCTGACGCGTGGCGTATAATCAGATCAAAGTGAAATATTTATTTCGGCCTCTTTGAAATGATTAACGAACATTTTTCTTTTTAAATTATAAATCTAACAAGATTATAATCTAATTTGCATACATAATTCCAATCAAACTAATCAGTATAAGATCATCTAGTCTCTATTTGGTTATTTGATCATCCTTTCAAAACGACCAATTTTAGTGTGTGCGTTGCACACTGTTTTTCTTTCCGTTTTACTCGTCACCTTTAAAATGAATAAAAAATATTCCTCATAATCATTCCTCAAACTGATCATTTCTAAATGAATGATGACTTACTTTTCGACCTTTACACGTTGTAATTTTTCTCGTCAAATTCCCCTTAGATTTCTTATACTCGATTTAGTTCTTCTTCTTCTTTCTACACTAATAAAGTTTCTCTTTTAAATTTTCAATCCAAGCACAATTAAAATATTATTCATAATTCATAAAATACAGAACTAAAATTGATAAGTTATTTGTATCAGGGAATATGGTTTAAAGCCGACAAATCTAGCATATGTTTGACCTACAGTTCTTCTTTATCTTGTTTGTTCCAAATTTAAATATGCCATTTGAATTATTATTTAATTTATAAACTAAATTTATAATTTAATAAAATTACAGCTTTTGTGTTAACTGCTCGACTTTCTGTCAAAACCATGTCCGACCTTCTACACTTGATCGACTACATTTTGTTTGACTTTACAGTTCGAATATTCTTTAAAAATTCATCTCTAATTATATTTAAATATATAATTTATTTTAAAATTTCAGTTTCTATATTTGAATATCAGTTCTTGACAAAAACTGTATTTAAAATCCTGATTCACTTCTTCTTTTCCTCTGGATTTGCTAATTTCTATAAAATTCTACTTTTAATAGTTTCCCCTTTTATTTAAATCATTATTGTACTTGAAAACTAATTTAAATTTTAAATATATTCAAAAAACTGGTTTAAAGGTTAAAAATAGTAAAGTACCATACTGAAACACACGTGCGCCCCATGCCAAATCACCACGGCCACCACGTTTTTAGCTTGCCCGATCCCTTTGCCACTTTACCCAAATTACCACACTGCATAAAGTACCACCCTCATTTTCCACGGTATTTGCTTTCCCGATCACACAAAAACCCATGTGCCACCCTTTGCCCGATCACCATGGCCGTGCACGTGCACGAGCAGTTCACCCACCATTACCTCCTCCCGACCATCCCTTCAGACATCGCTTCACCACCTGAGACCGTCTCCACCCTCTAGAACCCTAACCAACACCTGAAGCAAAAACTGATGGTACCACCCATCTTCAAAACCAGACCACGATGCAAGAAAACACCTCGCACTTCCACCCCCTCGTCCAGTCATCACCGTACTCCACCACTACAACGTCGACTCTCTCCTCCTTCGATCCCACCTGGTGCGACGGCCCCAAATTATCCTACGTCGGAGCAGTTCCAATTTTAAAACGACATTAAATTTTCAACCCAAAAACTTAAATCTCCTTCGTTTATTCAATTCAATCATTAGAAATGTTATTTCACATTTTTCCACGAATCTTCGATCCTCAATGATGCTCCACCCCCAACCACGTGCCTCCCCTCGGCCTGGATGACCGGAATTTGACCAGAGTTCTGATTTTGATCATCCTGGAATTTCTCTTGATTTACTAAATAAAAAATCATGATTCTTCTTCTAAAAACCATAAATTCCAATGCTGATTCCATTTGTATATTCAATTCGGTTTTGTATACGTTTTGAAAATTTGTTCAAACAGAGAGGGTTTTCAAAACAGGCCGTGTATTCTTTTTCGCAGGTACCAGTGTTGTTCAAAGTTGTTTACTTTCTTACTGGAATTTAAATGGTTTTAACGATGATGCTGTGTTAGGAACTGACCTGGATTCATGTCACAATCACCTGACTTAAGTCATTAACCCAAGTTTCCACTATGATTTAGCAAAACAACAGCATTGGTTAACTGGTGTGTATAAGCTTTCTAAACACATGTAATCAATGAAACTAAAGTAAACATATCCTTAGCTTATGATTAAATAAAGAGAGTAATGCATTCAAGTGTACATGAAATCAAAACAAAACATGGCATTCAAATGGATAGCTTAAACAGGAAAGGAATGCAGGAAAATTTCTGAAAAGGTTTACTCGCTAAATTTTTCTTGCACCCTTTGCTTTCTCTTCAGTGATCAAGTAGGGAAGACTTGTGTTTGTGTGAGTGAGAATGATGGGTGCTCATGCCTTTATATAGTGGTAGAAAACTATAAAATATGTGCATTTTAAAACTGCTTTGAAAGGTGCATAAAAACTGTTTTCAGATTTTTGTTGTGACAACTCAAAAATATATCTTTTCATGCTTTCAAATCAAGGCAACATCCCCAAAAATCACATGGCCTACCTTAGTAAATCTCCACCTGAAAATCGCCTATGCAAACACCCTTTTCTCCCTACTGGTTTTCATGAAACATCATATATAAATGCTTATGTACACCCTATGATCCTATGAAATCTTTTATTGGTTTTAAAACATTGTAGCATCCTTCTTAGTATCCCATAGATTTAGTTTTGCAAAGGGTTCTCAAACCAAAATCTTACACGATAAATTTGATTTAACAACAATTTATATAAAATTTTACTTGCCTTGCAAGGCTTTACAAAAATTTGAAAATCCTTGCATCAAAATTGATCTTGGTATGATGATTTTGACATGGAAATCTTTGAAGAAATCTATGGCTTTTTATGCATCTAGTGTAGGTGAGATCCATGTGATATATGCAAGACTATGTAAATCTATATGCACATGGTTTATGCCAAAGTGATCATGTTTTGAAAATGAAATAAGAAAGTGTCAATTTTGGAAAATCTTATGATAGAAAAAGAGATAGATTTCAAACTGAAATTGCTTTTATTAAGAAAGGTTTTGTCATGTGCCAATATCTCCTTAAAGATTCTCTCTCTAGCTAGCACGATTCATAGTGTATGTGAGATCATGAGTTTTCAAGAAGATTTTGACAATACATGCTCTTGGTTTTATACATATGAAAATACAAATATCCCTTTGCATTTGTATGAGAACATAAGGAGAGTGTTAAATCTGTTTTGTCTATGTATATGTAACTTAAGCTTTGCTTAAATCCTTGCTTTTGAACTTGCTTTTGGCAAGAAAATGGCTTAAAATTTAAGTGTCAAAAGCTTTTAAGTCCAAGAATTTTCAAAAACTAAATTTCTAAACCTTTTGTGAAAAATGAACAAAACATGTATAATAAAAATGGCATCAAAACTTGCTATTAAAAGTGTTGTTTTTCTATATACATGTGTACAATAAAATTAGACAAACGCTATTAAATTCATGCTATCATACTTGAAATGTGTAAATCTAGTTTTCGCAAGTGCTGTGATATTCACATGTGCACATGCAATTATTCATAAATTAACAGGGTTTTTGAAAACTCAAAGTCTGGATTTTTAAATCGTATCTGTAAACACGTACTTACGATCATTCAATAACTGTGTCAGTGATAAGTGTAATCTATGTTAGTGATAAGCGTAAATACCTGGGTCATTACATTCTACCCCCCTTATAAAAATTTCATCCCCGAAATTTGTGAGTGTGGATTAGAGCTATCGACTCACAAAAATAAATAATTAACACACATCAGCAATTTTCTATTCAAAACCAAAAATATCTGCCCAAATTTGCTCTCATCGGTCAATTTACTTGACTCCTTTAAGTATTACCCAAAATCTTTATTCACATACTCAATAACTTCCATTTTGGGACTCACAAATATTATTTGATTTCACAAATCGACCAACTCACATTCCCTGAGTTCATATCCAATGAATACTTAAGTCCAGCCTTAATTTCAGGAAATCCAAATTTTAATATGATTTAGAATTCCAACTCGATTTTCAAGTATCAATATGGTAGGATATTATTCTAATTTAATCCAACCATATTTAATTTATCTCGAGGATGACCCTAGTTAATGAACTCCTTTTATTTAAAAAGAATAAAGTACCTTCTGAAGCTCCTTCCATTCTCACATCCTCAGTGGTTGATGACTTATCCATCAAAGCATAGACCTTCGGTTGTTGTGCCTTTTTCATAAGTGGGAAGTCTTTAACTAAGTGCCTAGGTGGATGACAGTTATAGCATGCAAAGTTTTGGTGAATAACATCACTTGTTCCCTTTGGTTAAGGTTGCTCCGGCTGCTGAGTTTGTTGTGGCTTTTCCGCTGCTGGTTTTGTACATAACCTAGCAATGTGTCCCTTCTCCTTACAGCTATGGCATTGCGTATCCTTATAAAGCTCTTTGGCTTTTCCCCCCATCTTTGGTATTCCTTTGTTGTTCCAGTTCGGGTTGAATTTCCTTTTGTTTGGATTCTCACCACCGAACCTTCCCGTCTGTGCTGCGTTTGCAACTGGCTTCTTACCCACCAGTGCCTCATAACGAACTGCCATATCAACTAGGTCGACGAATGGAATCTTGAGATGTCCAATCATCTGAACTTGCAGGTTATCCTTCAATCCAGCTATAAACATTTCATTTTTCTTGAGTGGGGTATTGATCAGTTCTGGCCCGAAACAAGAAAGCGAGTTGAATTTGTTCTCACATTCACATACTTTCATATTTCCCCGCTTGAGATCAATAAAATCTCGATACATCCTCGTCTTTCCTGCAGCAGGTAGAAATTGTGCTTCAAATGCTTCTTTGAATTTGTCCCAAGTAAAATCTTCCTTAGGAACATTCGTGGTCTGAGCGTCCCACCAGATAACAGCCGTTTCATGAAGTTGCCACGAAGCTAAGGGACGTTTTTGCTTATCATTCAATTTTAGTCCCTTGAAAATCCTTTCACAGGACCTCAACCATGCTTGGACTTCAGTGAAAGATTCCGTCCTTTTGAAAAAATTTCCTCCTAGAGTCGTATATTCCTTACAAATAGTTGCAAAGCTCTTATCCTGTTGGACTGGTGCAACTTCCTCTATTGTTTCTATTTGATCCTGTGATCCAGTATTACGACCAGTAGTAGTGGGCGACCCTCTAGCTCGACCTCCTCGTCCTCGGTTACTCATCTTAATTACCTGAATGTAACAGGTCGTCAATCTAGACTTGATCGAATATAACTAACTTAGGTATACTATCCAAGTTGATTTAAATTAAATTTATTTTAAATTTTCAAAAATACGCTCTCTCACACTCACCCAAAGCCTAGGTAATCAAGAACCTAAGCTATGATACCAACTGTAACGACTCAACTTTCGAACACATCGGAAGTCGTGTCATTAATAAGAATAAGAAAAGATAGAAGATAAAATCACAGAAACATCAGAATCTCACAGCGGAATTTTTTTTACAAAAGATAATACTTTATATTACACAGCATGTAATAACCCGGAAAATACGAGCCAATTTAAAAATTTTTAATTGGTAATTTCAAAGGAATTTGAACAATTGAAATTGAATATTTCAATAAAAGAGTGAATTAGAAATAGTGAGTCAGTTTGAAAATTTGAATTCAAACTTTGACTGACCATGTAGGGTGGAAATATAACGGATTTTAGCGAAACTAAAAATATCTAAATCTGTTAGTCAATACCTTTCTAACGAATCTGAAAAATCGAAGTTTCATAGCGGGAATCAAAAGTTATGGCCGAATGAATTTTCAAAATGGCCGCTATATAGAATATATAGCCCTGGAAAATTGATATTTTGCATACAACCTCGGAATTCGACGAAACCACTTTTGTTGGGTCCGGGATGTCAAATTATTGCTAGGTTTCAAATTTCATAATTTTTGAAGCAAGCGTGGCAAAAGAAAATGCGTTTGGTCAATTTCTGTTAAATTGGATCGACCAGAAAATGGCCATTTTTCAAATGATCTCAGAATTCGACGAAACTAGTTTGTTGGGACCGTAGCGTCAAAACATAACTAGATTTATTTTTGTGGAATTTTTCGAATCAGTTTGTGGCCCTGGAAAATTGAAATGTATGTTCAAAGTTAAAAATTAAATGTTTTATACTTTAATTTGAAAAATAACTGACTGTAACAGTCGAATTGGCCAACGAAACATATCCCATTGTGTCCGGGATTGGGGTATTTAGCTAGGGGCGACAGTCGTTGGGTTTGAAAAGGAGTTCGTTTGAGAAAACACTATTTAAAAATTTAATAAAACCATCGACCAATCATATTTCTCCATTCATAAATAAAAAAAAATCAGAAAACCCCCCCGACCCCGACATCGACGACGGAAAATCTGCCCCCCTTCCCTGGTGATTTCCAATCGCCACAGCCCAAATCAGCCCTTCCCCCAGTTCAACTTTTTGTAGTTCTCCTTCCCCTCTTCAAATCCATATAAGGAGCTCCCCCTATCATTGCTTCTACACCGAGATATCCCCCTCCAAAGTTCCGACCTTTAAACCGCCGCCGCCGCCGATCCTAACCACCGAACGCCACCAAACCACCGCGCGCCTGTAGCCCTCTCGAAGCTCTTCCACGTCCAACTCGCCGGTCATCCCCTCGTGGCCCGGTTCTCGCGAAAACAGCAAACCTAATTTTGAACCTCGTGAAAGGTGAGATCTTTTTGATTTTTGCACTTTGAAAAATCATATCTTTTTGGTGTTGTGATGAAATTCGATGAAACAGGGAACATCAGGACCGCAAGGAAGCTCTCTACCCAATAGAAGAAGCCGCGGATTTTTCTGAGTCATCTACGATTTTTAGCACTCCGAAAACCAAGGTGAGAAATCTAAATTAAATAAATTTGAATGGAAAATGTCGTGTATAAATTTTATTAGCGAAATATAAATTACATACGTGTTGTATACCTCCTGTACATGCGTAGTGTAAGCTATATAAGCGAAGTATGAATTTTACATGCATAGAAAAATTGATATATGTATTGAAATGCAAGTGAAATATTATATATATATATACTCCACTCGTCGACAAACCATGGACGATATTTATAGTTGTAAATTGGTGTGAAATATTGGATGGAAAATGCGAATGGTTGAATAATTGTTTGTGGTTGATATTGTTTGGTTGTGGTTAAAAAATACCCATTGGTGATTGAAATGAATTGGAAATATTTGTGGAAATAAAAATAAAACATGCCGCCTGCATGCGAATTAGATGCATGAATCCCCATTGTCAAAAACCGCGAGGTTTTATGGTAGAGCGAGGAGCCGTACTAGGGACGGTGCCGGTTTTAACTACCCTGCCGTTATGCTGCCGAAATTTTGAATAATCTTTGTGTGTTAGAATTATTTTCATATGTTGAAATTATTTTCATGCGTTGAAATTAAAGTCATATGTTGAAACTATATCCATGTGTGGAAATGTTCATGTGTTGAAAAGTGTTGTGTGAAAATTAAATTCATTTGTGAATGAATGAAGTGTTTAAACAATAAAAATCACATTTTTTATATATATATGAAGTATGAAAAATATTCGCCTTATATAAATAGTTTCAACAATAAAAATTCCATCTTTCTAATATGAACAACATAAATAAAATGTCCATGTGTGGAAATGCTCATTTGTTGAGAAGTGTGTGTAGTGGAAAAGTCCATGTGTTGAATAAAAAGATCGAACAATAAAAATTACATTTTTATTGAAACTATGAAGTGTTGAAATTATCCATTTGTCGAATAAATATTTTAAATGTTAAAAATATCATTTTTATCATATATGTGATATGCTAAAGATATGCGGACGTTGAAATAAATATTTGTGAAGAAATATTATTTTTAACATGCGTAGGAACTAAATAAAATAGTAATGTGTTGAAATCTATTTTAGTTCGCCAAAATTATCATCTTTGAAATGTAAAGTGTTAAAAATAGCCACTTGTTCAAATAAATGTGCATGAGTTGAAATATACATTAATTAGCTAATGATATGATTTTAGCCTATGCATGCAACATTAGAATGAATGGTGTTTTTAAACCAAAGTAAATCAAATATGAAGTTGAATGGAAAAAGATAAGTGACAAAAATTGTATATATGTACATGCATATCTATTGAACAGGTTATAGCAAAGGGGCTAGAGAAGAGGAATAAAATTTTGTGCCCGACACACATTTACTTTTTTGTTTGGGTGATGACTTTATGAGCCTGTTGGATAGCCGCTTGGCTTTTTCTTTTTCTTTTTGATATGAGACGTCCGTGTGGCTATTTGGGAATTTTCCCAGACCCTCCCGTACAAAGGAGGTTATGGCCAAATTTTCCGAAATTTAAAGGCGTTGGTGAAATAATTGAAGTAGAAACGATATAGGAATTTTTGAATGAACTATATTTATATAAATATATAAATATAAATAAAATTAAAACGAAACGCGGCCGTGCAGTTCGTGTTTTGAAACCGCGATTTCAAACGACTAGTGCGGGAAATCCGGCCTTTGGATTTTCCCAAAACCGCAACCGTTGGGTTCGCCTTGGAAATATCTTTCCAACGGCACCAACTTTGTGAAGATCCGACGGTTGGATTATCTGGAATGTTTAATCCAAATCTGAAGAAGAACAACGCCAGAAACGATTATATATATATATATATATAATTAAATTAAATCGAATAACGACGCTGTAGTTCGTAAATTGAAATCGTAACTTCAAATGGCTAGTGTGGAAGATCCGACCGTCGGATTTTCTCAAAACTGAAACCGTTGGATTCGTTTTGAAATGAACTTCCTAATGATATAAAATTTGTGAAGATCCAACGGTTAGATTTCCAGATATGCGTAAAACAAAATTAGTGAAAAGCAGCGCCAGTGCATCGACACGACCCGAAACGCCGTTTAATTAAATATGGCCGTTTTAAATTAATTAAAAACGGCGATATATCGTTATAAAATACTATAGACGATATAGAGTGGAAATAAAACCCATTTTGTTGTGTCTGCTTGATATGTGATGGTTGAATGTATTTGACATGAAAATTATAACTAAAGAACTGAAATGTGAATGTTGAATAGTCCAACCATGTGATAAATTGATTTGAAAATCTAAATATACGTGGATTATTTGAAAAGGCCTAGTTTATCTCATTTCAAATAATCGATCGTCGTTGAGAAGTCGAAGAGTGGAAGACGGTTGAAGACCGACGATCTTCACATTGGATGGATGGGCGCTACTGATGCTCGTGATTGGAGTAGCTACCATGAAGGAACTGAAGTAGTAGCCGTCCAAACATACTGTTGATTGTACGGATATGCGAGGAATTGGTGCCTCCGGTTTCGTTCAGACCCAAAACGGACTTGTAAATGGACTGTGTGTCTGACATTGGATTTTGTTCTGTGTTGATTAATCTCTGTTAAATATATATCTATTTGGCGGTGGAGAATTTATTCTCTTGCTTAACGCCCTTCTCTGAGACATACGAGCTCAGAGGTTATATATTGATAGAAATCAGTCGCATGGAGTGGATTGCCTGTGTGGCACGCCTAAGTGGCATATGATCAAGGCTTCTGTTGCAAAGCAAAGTCTTGTGGTTGATGATCAAAGCATGGTTTGTGTGACGTAGCTTTGTGTATAACGTGAATTCGTGAGCCTCACACCCCGGTATGAGTCAAAAACGGGAGAAGGACCCAAGGAGTGCATGACGTTTCTTTCTAGCTATGGTGGTGTCAGTGACCTCCCAGCCCTGACATTTATATCTACTTTTCACCTGTGTGGTTGTTGGAATACGAGGCGCCTCGATTATAGGTCTGTAAGGACCGGGAAACGTGTGTTCAGGAATAATTAATCCTCAAAAGTAAGAGAGGGCCGGCCTTGGAGGATCCAGGGGATTGATGTGTGCGGTCCCGAGGCATTTGCTAGAGTGTCTCGAACGGAGAGGAGCTTGCCCCTTGCCTCGACTCATGAAGGAATCCAATTTCCAATATGAAATATGCGGACGCGATTGTATTACTAGTATGGCGACATAGTAGATGGTAGCTATGCCGCCTAGGATTGATATTTATGATTGAATTTGCTTTTGAAACATATATACACTAGGAATAATATCAAGCCCTTTTGTTTTATTAATATGAAGCATTTTTGGTCATTATAAGGTAAAACTCTATCCTCCGGCTTGCGTTGCATTGTGTGATGGGACCTGAGTCTTATAATGGCTTCACTTTATAAAAAGCATTGCGTTGATTTAATCGTTTACTTTATTTCTTGCACTAGCACTCATTGGAGTAAACCCGTTCCGCGAAAGTGGCGTGGTCCTTTGATTTGCCTCATTATTGTTGTTAATAAGTTAAGTAGATTTCTCATACCAGTCCCATGACTGACTCGTAGTTTGTTTCACCTTGCAAACTCGGGTGCCCTCATTTTCACACGGGCAGCATAGTTACAGGTTTCTGACGCACCATTTGACTCATGACGAAGCTTGACTACACCGTGCTGACTTGGATTTTCTCCGCCATTATTGTATCTATATTATGATTCCGCCATTGGCGATGTAGACTGATATTTCTTTTGTGTACTCTTTATGTATGATTCCGCCTCAGGCGATGGTGACTGATTATGTATCACTATGCACTAAGTTGTATCATGTACTGTGCTTCTCTGATGTGTTGATATCTATATGATTCCGCTGTCATATGTGTGTAAATTATTCTATTTTCTGTTATGCTATTATCTGTAATCTGCTAATGATGATTAATGTGCTATATTCCAATGATTATCCTTAACATCGTGTCACGGGGTTTTGGGATCGTCTCAGCTGGTATCAGAGTTTTGGTTAACCTTAGTTCTGGAGTCTAACACATTAAACACTTCGTCAACATAGAATCAGTAGTATTCTAAGGCGAGTCGCTCATTAGAGATAGGACTAGTAAAGTCCTAGAATGAGATGAGCAGAATAGCCAAAACAAGTTGATCGGTCCATCGTTATCTTTCCGTAAACTTTCTGCTTAACTAGGCAATAAACTATCTTTCTGTTAGCTGACTCTTTTCTTGCTTATACAGAATTTGACAAATGGCTACCAGAGCAGCAGCTGCTAGAGGAGGCCGTGCCCGCCGAGGCCGAGGAAGGGGAGAAGTCCCAGCTCAAGAAGGACCTTTGATACAACCTCCGGCAGCTCAATACTTCGAGCTAGACCGTGTAGCTAAGAGATATAAGAACTTCGGAGGCAAGACCTTCTCGGGAACTGGCACAGTAATAGAGGCCCTTGCATGGCTCAAAACATGCGAGAAAATTCTTGAAGGCCTAAGGCTTGGAGACGAAGACAAAGCTATTATGGGCACCTGGCTTATGCAGGAACAAGCTGAACTATGGTGGGAATCTCTCACCGTCGGGAATAGAGAAGCTGGAAGAACATGGGATGGATTCAAAGAACTCTTCAAGGAGAAATATGTCCCAAAAAAAGCTTTAGAACGAATGCACGATGACTTCGCCAATCTCCAGCAGGGGGATCTTTCCGTGCAGGATTATCTAAATAAATTTACACTGTTGTCACCCTATGCTCCAGAGCTCGTCGCCACTGCGAAATCCAAAAATAAGAGGTTTATCCTTGGGCTAAGACGATAATATCATGATAGAGCCATGGCCCATGTCAAGCTGGAATTCAACGAACTGGTGGAAATGACATGTAACTACGAAGACCTTGACCAAAGGCATCTGGATCAGGATCGCGCTAGAAGCCAAGCCGGAAACAAGCGCAAGCCTGCTATAAATCAAGGCGAGTCAAGCCAAGCAGCATCTTCAAAACCTCAGACTGGCAAGCCGCCAAGAGGAAACTGCTTTAACTGTGGTAAGCCAGGGCACTACTCAAACGTCTGCACAGCCCCGAAGAGGCAGAAGACAAATTCTCAAGGCTCGAGCCAAGGCTCCCAGAACCCTTGCTCGTGCTTCAACTGTCGCAAGACCGATCATCTGGTCAAAGACTTTCCTTTGCTGAAGAAAGCTACAGTAGCTCACGTCTATGACGGGTCGAGCCCGCCAGTTGCTTCCGATGGAGCAGGTAAACCTGATGTTTTGGGAGGTACCCTTACCATTAAAAAAATTCTTGTTTCTGTATTGTTTGACACAGGTGCGTCGCGTAGTTTTATTGCTAGTAACACCATGCACAAATTAAATTTAAAACAGAGGAAGCTTAAAGAATCGGTTGAAGTGCAGAATCCGATAGGGGGTTCTATTACTCTCAGTACATGTTGTAGAGTGCCAATCTCTTATTCTTTCTACAAATTTCCCATTAATTTAATCGTTATGGATTTTCCCGAATTCGACGTTATCCTTAGGCTAGAATGGTTTACGAAATACGAAGCTGAGGTAAATTGTGCAGAAAGGATCGTTAAAATCCGAACGGAGCTTGGACACATATATATACCTTGTCATGGTTCGAATCCAAATAGAGAAGAATTTTGGTCAGCATTAGAACTTATCCCCACTTCCATAGAGAAGATTCCGATTGTTAGAAACTATGCGGATGTGTTTGAAGAAGTTGAAAACTTACCTCCGCAAAGAGAAATAGAATTTCGAATCGATCTGATTCCCAATGCCAGACCAGTGTTGCATCCAATTCACAGAATGACTCCGAAGGAAAAAGAAGAATTAGGCGATCAAACTCGTCAACTGTTGTGGAAGGGTCTAATCAGACCTAGTTTTTCTAATTGGGGTGCAGCTGTTGTGTTTGTCCCAAAGTCAGACGGTACTCTTCGATTATGCGTTGATTACCGAGACCTCAACAAACAGACGCTCAAAAATAAGTATCCATTACCTCGCATCGATGATTTGCTAGACCAATTGAATGGGGCGAAAGTATTTTCCCGAATGGACCTAGCTACAGGTTTTCATCAATTGAGAATAGCAGAAGAGTGTGTTCCTTTGACAGCTTTCAGAGGTCCATACATATTTTATGAATGGTTAGTAATGCCGTTTGGCCTATGCAATGCTCCAGCATACTTTGTCGATCTAATGAATAGAGTGTTCAGGGTAGTGCTGAATAAATTTGTCCTCGTATTCATCGATGATATTTTAATCTACTCCAAATCAAAACCCGAGCATGAAAAACACTTAGAACAAGTATTGGAGATTTTAAGGAAGAACGTCTTCAAAGCCAAATTCTCTAAATGTGTCTTCTGGCAAGAAGAAGTCAAATTTCTTGGCTATGCTGTGTCAGGAAAAGGAATTTCTGTTGACCCAAGCAAAATAACAGCAATTCAAGACTGGAAACAACCCACTACTCCCACAGAAGTTAGAAGTTTTATGGGGTTGGCTAGTTATTATCGGAAGTTCGTTAAGGATTTTTCGAAGATATCCGGTCCGTTAACGTAGCTCATAAAGAAGCATGAGAAATTTAAGTGGACTTCTGACTGTGAAGAAGCTTTCCAGGAATTGAAATCGAAACTGACCACTGCTCCAGTGTTAACTATTATTGATGGCAATCAGGATTTAACGGTTTGGACAGATGCTTCTATTAGAGGCCTTGGTGCAGTGTTAATGCAAAGAGGCCAAGTAGTCGCTTATGCAAGCCACAAACTAAAACCACATGAGAAGAATTATGTGACTCATGATCTTGAGTTGCTAGCCATCGTTTTTGCATTGAAAATCTGGAGGCATTATTTATTGGGCGAGAAATTTATACTGTACATAGATCATCAATCATTGAAGTATTTATACACCCAGAAAGATCTGAATTTGAGACAGCAGCGTTGGCTAGAATTTCTTGCAGCGTATGATCTTGATATCCTGTATACGCCAGTGAAGGCTAATGTTGTAGCGGATGCACTTAGTAGGAAAACCGCAATCATTGCCAATTTTATAATTACACCTGGATTGATTGATAGGATTTCAGCCTTTCAAAAAGACGATGAGCTCATCCAGAGAATCAGTCAAACGATCAAGGAAGGTGAAACTACGAGCTTTCGTATCGACAATAAGGGGGTTCTCAAGTTAAATAATAGGATTTGCATTCCAAATATTCCGGGCCTTCGAAGAGAAGTGTTAGACGAATGCCATAAATCCAAATTTTGCATCCATCCTGGGGTGAGTAAAATGTACAACGATATCAAATGCACTTTCTGGTGGAGAGCAATGAGGAGGGATATTTCTTTGTATGTTAGTAGATGTCCTACTTGTCAATTGTTCAAGAGCGACCAACAGAAGCTAGCTGGATTGTTGCAACCGATGGAAGTCCCAGGTTGGAAATGGGAACAGATTTCCATGGATTTCATAGATGGTTTGCCACGAACCAGGAAAGGTAATGACAGCATTTGGGTAATCGTAGATCGCTTCACGAAGACTGCCCATTTTATACCTGTCAGATCCAATAGAACCGCTCAAAGTCTAGCACAGATATATTTCAAAGAAATTGTTAAGCTGCATGGAATTCCCATCAGCATAGTCAGTGATAGAGATCCACTATTTACTAGCAAATTCTGGGAGGCTTTCCAGACAGAATTGGGAATGAAACTGAATATGAGCACCGCTTATCACCCTCAAACAGATGGCTAAACTGAGCGGGTGAATAGAATTTTAGAAGATTTATTGCGGGCTTGTATAATTGATTTTGGTGGGTCATGGGAAGATCATTTGCATTTGGCAGAATTCTCATACAACAATAGCTATCAAGCAAGTTTGGGAATGTCGCCATTTGAAGCATTATATGGCAGACCCTGCAGATCTCCAGCATGTTGGGTAGAACCTGGCAATAGACTTGTGTTAGGGCCCGATATGATTAGAGAAGCATCTGATAAAGTCGACTTCATCAAAAAGCGTTTGAGAACCTCCCAAAACCGACAGAAAAGTTATGCAGACTCTAGAAGGAGAGATTTGACATTTGCTGTTGGTGATCATGTTTATTTGAAGGTTTCTCCGATGAGAGGAGTAATCAGATTTGGCAAAACTGGGAAGTTGGAACCGAGATTTATTGGTCCCTTTCCTATACTTGAACGAATTGGAACTCTTGCTTATAGGGTTCAATTACCAGATTGGTTGCCTGGAGTGCATGATGTATTTCACATATCTCAACTTAGAAGACATGTGCATGATCCGGTTCTTGTTGTAGAAGAAGCAGCGCAACAGGATGTAGACATAACTCTAGAATTAGCACTCAGAAGAGAGCCATTAAAGATTGTTGGCAAAGAAACTAGAGAACTAAAAGCAAAAAGGTTCATTCAGTTAAAATGCAGTGGAGCAGTGATCCTAGAGACTGTACTTGGGAGACTGAGGAAAGCATTAAGCAAGCTTACCCCAAATGCAGAGTGGATATCTTTGACTGACTCGGGTGCCAGGTACCTTTACAATACCTTGCATTTACATTTTGTTTCTTACTTTACTGTTGTTTCCTTTTCGAGGACGAAAGATTTAAGTGGGGGAGATTGTAATAACCCGGAAAACACGAGCCAATTTAAAAATTTTAAATTGGTAATTTCAAAGGAATTTGAACAATTGAAATTGAATATTTCAATAAAAGAGTGAATTAGAAATAGTGAGTCAGTTTGAAAATTTGAATTCAAAATTTGACTGACCGTGCAGGGTGGAAAATATAACGGATTTTAGCGAAACCAAAAATATCTAAATCTGTTAGTCAATACCTTTCTAAGAATCTGAAAAATCGAAGTTTCATAACGGGAATCAAAAGTTATGGCCGAATGAATTTTCAGAATGGCCGCTATATAAAATATATAGCCCTGGAAAATTGATATTTTGCATACGACCTCGGAATTCGACGAAACCACTTTTGTTGGGTCCGGGATGTCAAATTATTGCTTGGTTTCAAATTTCATAATTTTTGAAGCTAGTATGTAAACATGGCAAAAGAAAATGCATTTGGTCAATTTCTGTTAAATTGGATCGACCAGAAAATGGCCATTTTTCGAATGATCTCAGAATTCGACGAAACTAGTTTTGTTGGGACCGTAGCGTCACAACATAGCTAGATTTATTTCTCTGGAATTTTTCGAATCAGTTTGTGGCCCTGGCAAATTGAAATGTACGTTCAAAGTTAAAAATTAAATGTTTTATACTTTAATTTGAAAAATAACTGACTGTAACAGTCGAATTGGCCAACAAAACATATCCCATTGTGTCCGGGATGGGGGTATTTAGCTAGGGGTGACAGTCGTTGGGTTTGAAAAGGAGTTCGTTTGAGAAAACATTATTTAAAAATTTAATAAAACCATCGACCAATCATATTTCTCCATTCATAAATAAAAAAAATATCAGAACCCCCCCCCCCCCCCCCGACCCCGACATCGACGACGGAAAAGCTCCCCCCCTTCCCTGGCGATTTCCGATCGCCACAGCCCAAATCAGCCCCTCCCCCAGTTCAACTTTTTGTAGTTCTCCTTCCCCTCTTCAAATCCATACAAGGAGCTCCCCCTATCATTGCTTCTACGTCGAGATATCCCCCTCCAAAGTTCCGACCTTTAACCCGCCGCCGCCACCGATCCTGACCACCGAATGCCACCAAAACACCGCGCGCCTGTAGCCCTCTCGAAGCTCTTCCACGTCCAACTCGTCGGTCATCCCCTCGTGCCCCGGTTCTCGCGAAAACAGCAAACCTAGTTTTGAACCTTCGTGAAAGGTGAGATCTTTTTGATGTTTGCACTTTGAAAAATCTTATCTTTTTGGTGTGTTGACGAAATTCGATGAAACAGGAAACATCAGGACCGCAAGGAAGCTCTCTACCCAATAGAAGAAGCCGCGGATTTTTCTGAGTCATCTACGATTTTTAGCACTCCGAAAACCAAGGTGAGAAATCTAAATTAAATAAATTTGAATGGAAAATGTCGTGTATAAATTATATTAGCGAAATATAAATTACATACGTGTTGTATACCTCCTGTACATGCATAGTGTAAGCTATATAAGCGAAGTATGAATTTTACATGCATAGAAAAATTGATATATGTGTTGAAATGCAAGTGAAATATTATATATATATATATACTCCCCTCGTCCACAAACCATGGACAATATTTATAGTTGTGAATTGGTGTGAAATATTGGATGGAAAATGCGAATGGTTGAATAATTGTTTGTGGTTGATATTGTTTGGTTGTGGTTGAAAAATACCCATTGGTGATTGAAATGAATTGGAAATATTTGTGGAAATAAAAATAAAACATGTCGCCTGCGTGCGAATTAGATGCATGAATCCCCATTGTCAAAAACCGCGAGGTTTTAAGGTAGAGCGAGGAGCCGTACTAGGGACGGTGCCGGTTTTAACTACCCTGCCGTTATGTTGCCGAAATTTTAAATAATCTTTGTGTGTTAGAATTATTTTCATATGTTGAAATTATTTTCATATGTTGAAATTATTTTCATGCGTTGAAATTAAAGTCATACGTTGAAACTATATCCATGTGTGGAAATGTTCATGTGTTGAAAAGTGTTGTGTGAAAATTAAATTCATTTTTGAATGAATGAAGTGTTTAAACAATAAAAATCACATTTTTTATATATATATATGAAGTATGAAAAATATTCGCCTTATATAAATAGTTTTAACAATAAAAATTCCATCTTTCTAATATGAACAACATAAATAAAATGTCCATGTGTGGAAATGCTCATTTGTTGAGAAGTGTGTGTAGTGGAAAAGTCCATGTGTTGAATACAAAGATCGAACAATAAAAATTACATTTTTATTGAAACTATGAAGTGTTGAAATTATCCATTTGTCGAATAAATATTTTAAATGATAAAAATATCATTTTTATCATATATGTGATATTCTAAAGATATGCGGACGTTGAAATAAATATTTGTGAAGAAATATTATTTTTAACATGCATAGGAACTAAATAAAACAGTCTCGTGTTGAAATCTATTTTAGTTCGCCAAAATTATCATCTTTGAAATGTGAAGTGTTAAAAATAGCCACTTGTTCAAATAAATGTGCATGAGTTAAAATATACATTAATTAGCTAATGATATGATTTTAGCCTATGCATGCAAAATTAGAATGAATGATGTTTTTAAACCAAAGTAAATCAAATATGAAGTTGAATGGAAAAAGATAAGTGACAAAAATTGTATATATGTACGTGCATATCTATTGAACAGGTTATAGCAAACGGGCTAGAGAAGAGGAATAAAATTTTGTGCCCAACAAATAGGTACACATTTACTGTTTTGTTTGGGTGATGATTTTATGAGCCCGTTGGCTAGCCGCTTTGCTTTTTCTTTTTCTTTTTGATATGAGACGTCCAGGTGGCTATTTGGGAATTTTCCCAGACCCTCCCGTACAAAGGAGGTTATGGCGAAATTTTCCGAAATTTAAAGGCGTTGGTGAAATAATTGAAGTAGAAATGATATAGGAATTTTTGAATGAACTATATTTATATAAATATATAAATATAGATAAAATTAAAATGAAACATGGTCGTGCAGTTCGTGTTTTGAAACCGCGATTTCAAACGACTAGTGCGGGAAATCCGGCCATTGGATTTTCCCGAAACCGCAACCGTTGGGTTCGCCTTGGAAATATCTTTCCAACGGCACCAACTTTGTGAAGATCCGACGGTTGGATTGTCTGGAATGTTTTATTCAAATTTGAAGAAAAACAGCGCCAGAAACGATTATATTTATATATATATAAATATAATTAATTTAAATCGAATAACGACCCTGCAGTTCGTAAATTGAAATAGTAACTTCAAATGGCTAGTGTGGAAGATCCGACCGTCGGATTTTCTCAAAACTGAAACCGTTGGATTCGTTTTGAAATGACCTTCCTAATGATATAAAATTTGTGAAGATCCAACGGTTAGATTTCCAAATATGTGTAAAACAAAATTAGTGAAAAGCAGCGCCAGTGCATCGACACGACCCGAAATGTCGTTTAATTAAATATGGCCGTTTTAAATTAATTAAAAACGGCGATATATCGTTATAAAATACTATAGACGATATAGAGTGGAAATAAAACCCATTTTGTTGTGTCTGCTTGATATGTGATGGTTGAATGTATTTGACATGAAAATTATAACTAAAGAACTGAAATGTGAATGTTGAATAGTCCAACCATGTGATAAATTGATTTGAAAATCTAAATATACGTGGATTATTTGAAAAGGCCGAGTTTATCTCATTTCAAATAATTGATCGACGTTGAGAAGTCGAAGAGTGGAAGACGGTTGAAGACCGACGATCTTCACATTGGATGGATGGGCGCTACTGATGCTCGTGATTGGAGTAGCTACCATGAAGGAACTGAAGTAGTAGCCGTCCAAACATACTGTTGATTGTACGGATATGCGAGGAATTGGTGCCTCCGGTTTCGTTCAGACCCAGAACGGACTTGTAAATGGACTGTGTGTCTAACATTGGATTTAGTTCTGTGTTTATTGATCTCTGTTAAATATATATCTGTTTGGTGGCGGAGAATTTATTCTCTTGCTTAACGCCCTTCTCTGAGACATACGAGCTCAGAGGTTATATATTGATAGAAATCAGTCGCATGGAGTGGATTACCTGTGTGGCACGCCTAAGTGGCATATGATCAAGGCTTCTGTTGCAAAGCAAAGTCTTGTGGTTGATGATCAAAGCATGGTCTGTGTGACGTAGCTTTGTGTATAACGTGAATTCGTGAGCCTCACACCCCGGTATGAGTCAAAAACGGGAGAAGGACCCAAGGAGTGCATGACGTTTCTTTCTAGCTATGGTGGTGTCAGTGACCTCCCAGCCCTGACATTTATATCTACTTTTCACCTGTGTGGTTGTTGGAATATGAGGCGCCTCGATTATAGGTCTGTAAGGACCGGGAAACGTGTGTTCAGGAATAATTAATCCTCAAAAGTAAGAGAGAAATGGCCTTGGAGGATCCAGGGGATTGCTGTGTGCGGTCCCGAGGCATTTGCTAGAGTGTCTCGAACGGAGAGGAGCTTACCCCTTGCCTCGACTCATGAAGGAATCCAATTTCCAATACGAAATATGCGGACGTGATTGTATTACTAGTATGGCGACATAGTAGATGGTAGCTATGCCGCCTAGGATTGATATTTATGATTGAATTTGCTTTTGAAACATATATACACTAGTAATAATATCAAGCACTTTTGTTTTATTCGTATGAAGCATTTTTGGTCATTATAAGGTAAAACTCTATCCTCCGGCTTGCGTTGCATTGTGTGATGGGACCTGAGTCTTATAATGGCTTCACTTTATTAAAAGCATTGCGTTGATTTAATTGTTTACTTTATTTCTTGCACTAGCACTCATTGGAGTAAACGCGTTCCGCGAAAGTGGCGTGGTCCTTTGATTTGCCTCATTATTGTTGTTAATAAGTTAAGTAGATTTCTCATACCAGTCCCATGACTGACTCGTAGTTTGTTTCACCTTGCAAACTCGGGTGCCCTCATTTTCACACGTGCAGCCTAGTTACAGGTTTCTGACGCACCTTTTGACTCATGGCGAGGCTTGACTACACCGTGCTGACTTGGATTTTCTCCGCCATTATTGTATCTATATTATGATTCCGCCATTGGCGATGTAGACTGATATTTCTGTTGTGTACTCTTTATGTATGATTCCGCCTCACGCGATGGTGACTGATTATGTATCACTATGCACTAAGTTGTATCCTGTACTGTGCTTCTCTGATGTGATGATATCTATATGATTCCGCTGTCATATGTGTGTAAATTATTCTATTTTCTGTTATGCTATTATCTATAATCTGCTAATGATGATTAATGTGTTATATTCCAATGATTATCCTTAACACCGTGTCACGGGGTTTTGGGATCGTCACACAGCAGAACATATTACATCAGAGCATCATATATCTAGTGATACAAGCCATTCATAGTACTTCTTTAATTATACATATCATCGATGACTAACTTGCAGACTTAATTATACAGTAGACATGATAAGTAGATCAGCAACAGAAAGTCTTCATCCAGCTTCTCAAGTTTTATCAAATCCTGATTCACTTGTCTATTCAAAACAAGTGTTATGAATACCCAAGAGTTTAAGGGAAACACAAAAAAATAAACTCTGAGTCCGTCAGGGGATTGGTATGAGTAAACAATTTAAAACAGATTTAAAGAAATAAAAAGATCTCATAAGACCACGCCGTGAATACGGAACGGGTTTTTACCTTATGAGATCAAAAACACTTTTATACTTTAAAACAGATACTACCATAGTATCTATAAGTTTTCACAATTAAATTAGAATTTAGAAGAATGCTTGCATCTCACATTCTCCTACATAGTATACAAATTAAAACCTGTTGGCGCTTATGGAAATTGGATTTCCAACTGTGACAAGGTATAGGACTACCTTCCGATGATGTATCTCTAGAGGCAAATACACCTGGGTTCAACAAGAACGTCTTGCAACCTGGCCCACACATGACCGACCACTCATTTCTCTTGAGTGTATCGAATGTATATCACCAATGGTTGTGTACGGCAACCATTCCCAAATGGGCAGAATCGATAGATTAAGAAACAAAAGGAATTTCTCTAGATGGGTGATGCTACACCCTAAAGGGAGCGACCCACATAGCCATGCTGCCTGCCCGATTTTATATCATTTCCTGGTTGTGAGGCTTGAGGCTAGACTTACCTTTCCATCATCACTTTTTATTTTCTTTAAATGCCACATCGTCAAATCCATCGGAAATCACTAATTGAATTCCACAAAAATACTCTGGTTGATAGGCTAAAGAAGTTTCCCTTCTTTGCCAGCAACTGGTACGTTAGAAGAAAACAACGTACGTGATTATTTTGGAAATGCTCTGTCAGACATTCGTCCATACAAGTTGTCTAGGGACTAGACAAACCGAAGGTACTATTCAAGAATAGTCCATATATATCGCCGTCTTCAATTTAAAAATCTCTGACGCGTGGCGTATAATAAGATCAAAGTGAAATATTTATTTCAGCCTCTTTGAAATGATTAACGAACATTTTTCTTTTTAAATTATAAATGTAACAAGGTTATAATCTAATCTGCATATATAATTCCAATCAAACTAATCAGTATAAGATCATCTGGTCTTTATTTGGTTATTAGATCATCCTTTCATAACGACCAATTTTAGTGTGTGCGTTGCACACTGTTTTTCTTTCCGTTTTACTCGTCACCTTTAAAATGAATAAAAAATATTCCTCATAATCATACCTCAGTCTGATCATTTCTAAATGAATGATAACTTACTTTACAACTTTTACACTTTGTACTTTTTCTCGTCAAATTCCCCTTTGATTTCTTATACTCGATTTAGTTCTTCTTCTTCTTTCTACACTAATAAAGTTTCTCTTTTAAATTTTCAATCCAAACACAATTAAAATATTATTCATAATTCATAAATTATAGAACTGAAATTGACAAGTTATTACTATCAGGGAATATGGTTTAAAGCCGACAAATCTAGCATATGTTTGACATACAATTCTTCTTTATCTTGTTTGTTCCAAATTTAAATATTCCATTTATATTCTTATTTAAATTATAAACTAAAATTATAATTTAATAAGATTACAGCTTTTGTGTTAACTGCTCGACTTTCTGTCAAAACCATGTCCGACCTTCTACACTTAATCGACTACATTTTGTTTGACTTTACAGTTCGAATATTCTTTATAAATTCATCTCTAATTATATTTAAATATATAATTTAATTTAAAATTTCAGTTTCTGTATTTGAATATCAGTTCTTGACAAAATTGTATTTAAAATCATGATTCACTTCTTCTTTTCTTCTGGATTTGCTAATTTCAATAAAATTCTATTTTTATTAATTTTCCCCTTTTATTTAAATCATTATTGTATTTAAAAACTAATTTAAATTTTAAATATATTCAAAAACCTGGTTTAAAGGTTAAAAATAGTAAAGTACCATATTGAAACACACGTGCGCCCCTTGCCAAATCACCCCAGCCGCCACGATTTTAGCTTGCCCGATCCCTTTGCCACTTTACCCAAAGTACCACACTGCCTAAAGTACCACCCTCATTTTCCATGGTATTTGCTTGCCCGATAACACAAAAACCTGCGCGCCACCCTTTGCCCGACCACCATCTTCTTCTTCTCCTCTCCACTATTGTCGTGCACATACACGAGCAGTTCACCCACCATCACCTCCTTCGGACCATCCTTTCAGATGTCGCTTCACCACCTGAGACCGTCTCCACCCTCGAGAACATTAACCAACACCTGGAGCAAAAACTGATGGTTCCACCCATCTTCAACACCAGAACTCGATGCAAGAAAACACGTCGCACTGCCACCCCCTTGTCCAGTCATCACCGTACTCCACCACCACAACGTCGACTTTCTCCTCCTTCGATCCCACCTGGTACGACGCACCCAAGTTCACCCACGTCGGAGCAGTTCCAATTTTGAAACGACATTAAATTTTCAACCCAAAAACTTAAATCTCCTTCGTTTATTCAATTCAATCATTAGAAAAGTTATTTCACATTTTTTCCTCTAATCTTCGATCCTCAATGATGCTCCACCCCCAACCACGTGCCTCCCCTCGGCCTGGATGACCGGAATTTGACCAGAGTTCTGATTTTGATCATCATGGAATTTCTCTTGATTTACTAAATTAAAAAATCATGATTCTTCTTCTAAAAACCATAAATTCCAATGCTGATTCCATTTGTATATTCAATTCGGTTTTGTATAAGTTTTGAAAATTTGTTCAAATAGAGAGGGTTTTCAAAACAGGCCGTGTATTCTTTTTCCCAGGTACCAGTGTTGTTCAAAGCTGTTTACTTCCTTACTGGAATTTAAATGGTTTTAACGATGATGCTGTGTTAGGAACTGACCTGAATTCATGTCACAATCACCTGACTTAAGTCATTAACCCAAGTTTCCACTACGATTTAGCAAAACAACAGCATTGGTTAACTGGTGTGTATAAGCTTTCTAAACACATGTAATCAATGAAACTAAAGTAAACATATCCTTAGCTTATGATTAAATAAAGAGAGTAATGCATTCAAGTGTACATGAAATCAAAACAAAACATGACATTCAAATGGATAGCTTAATCAGGAAAGGAATGCAAAAAAATTTCTGAAAAGGTTTACTCACTAAATTTTTCTTGCACCCTTTGCTTTCTCTTCACTGATCAAGTAGGGAAGACTTGTGTTTGTGTGATTGAGAATGATGTGTGCTCATGCCTTTATATAGTGGTAGAAAACTATAAAATATGTGCATTTTAAAACTGTTTTGAAAGGTGCATAAAAACTGTTTTCAGATTTTTGTTGTGAAAACTAAAAAATATATCTTTTCATGCTTTCAAATCAAGGCAACGTCCCCAAAAATCACATGGCCTACCTCAGTAAATCTCCACCTGAAAATCGCCTATGCAAACACCCTTTTCTCCCTACTGGTTTTCGTGAAACATCATATATAAATGCTTATGTACACCCTATGATCCTCTCAAATCTTTTATTGGTTTTAAAACATTGTAGCATCCTTCTTAGTATCCCATAGGTTTAGTTTTGCAAAGGGTTCTCAAACCAAAATCTTACATGATAAATTTGATTTAACAACAATTTATATAAAATTTTACTTGCCTTGCAAGGCTTTACAAAAATCTGAAAATCCTTGCATCAAAATTGATCTTGGTATGACGATTTTGTCATGGAAATCTTTGAAGAAATCTATGGCTTTGTATGCATCTAGTGTAGGTGAGATCCATGTGATAAATGCAAGATTGTGTAAATCTATATGCACATGGTTTATGCCAAAGTGATCATGTTCTGAAAATGAAAGAGGAAAGTGTCAATTTTGGAAAATCTTATGATAGAAAAAGAGATAGATTTCAAACTAAAATTGCTTTTATTAAGAAAGGTTTTTCCATGTGCCAATATCTCCTTAAAGATCCTCTCTCTAGCTAGCACGATTCATAGTGTATGTGAAATCATAAGTTTTCAAGAAGATTTTGACAATACATGCTCTTGGTTTTATGCATATGAAAATACAAATATCCCCTTGCATTTGTATGAGAACATAAGGAGAGTGTTAAATCTGTTTTGTCTATGTATATGTAACTTAAACTTTGCTTAAATCATTGCTTTTGAACTTGCTTTTGGCAAGAAAATGGCTTTGACCTATTTTAAAATTTAAGTGTCAAAAGCTTTTAAATCCAAGAATTTTCAAAAACTAAATTTCTAAACCTTTTGAGAAAAATGAACAAAACATGTATAATAAAAATGGCATCAAAACTTGCTATTAAAAGTGTTGTTTTTCCATATACATGTGTACAATAAAATTAGACAAACACTATTAAATTCATGCTATCATACTTGAAATGTGTAAAACTAGTTTTCGCAAGTGCTGTGATATTCACATGTGCACATGCAATTATTCATAAATTAAAAGGGTTTTTGAAAACTCAAAGTCTAGATTTTTAAATCGTATCTGTAAACACGTACTTACGATCATTCAATAACTGTGTTAGTGATAAGTGTAATCTATGTTAGTGATAAGCGTAAATACCTGGGTCATTACATTCTATCCCCTTATAAAAATTTCGTCCCCGAAATTTGTGAGTAGTGGATTAGAGCTATCGACTCACATATATAAATAATTAACACACATCAGCAATTTTCTATTCAAAACCAAAAATATCTGCCCAAATTTGCTCTCATCGGTCAATTTACTTGACTCCTTTAAGTATTACCCAAAATCTTTATTCACGTACTCAACAACTTCCATTTTGGGACTCACAAATATTGTTTGATTTCACAAATCGACCAACTCACATTCCCTGAGTTCATATCCAATGAATACTTAAGTCCAGCCTTAATTTCAGGAAATCCAAATTTTAATATGATTTAGAATTCCAACTCGATTTTCAAGTATCAATGTGATTGGATATTATTCTAATTTAATCCAACCATATTTAATTTATCTCGAGGATGACCCTAGTTAATTAACTCCTTTTATTTAAAAAGAATAAAGTACCTTCTGAAGCTCCTTCCATTCTCACATCCTCAGTGGTTGATGACTTATCCATCAAAGCATAGACCTTCGGTTGTTGTGCCTTTTTCATAAGTGGGAAGTCTTTAACTAAGTGCCCAGGTTGATGACAGTTATAGCATGCAAAGTTTTGGTGAATAACATCACTTGTTCCCTTTGGTTAAGGTTGATCCGGCTGCTGAGTTTGTTGTGGCTTTTCCGCTGCTGGTTTTGTACAAAACCTAGCAATGTGTCCCTTCTCCTTACAGCTATGGCATTGCATATCCTTATAAAGCCCTTTGGCTTTTTCCCCCATCTTTGGTATTCCTTTGTTGTTCCAGTTCGGGTTGAATTTCCTTTTGTTTGGATTCTCACCACCGGACCTTCCCGTCTGTGCTGCTTTTGCAACTGGCTTCTTACCCACCAGTGCCTCATAACGAACTGCCATATCAACTAGGTCGACGAATGGAATCTTGAGATGTCCAATCATCTGAACTTGCAGGTTATCCTTCAATCCTGCTATAAACATTTCATTTTTCTTGAGTGGGGTATTGATCATTTCTAGCCCGAAACAAGAAAGCGAGTTGAATTTGTTCTCACATTCACATACTTTCATATTTCCCTGCTTGAGATCAATAAAATCTCGATACATCCTCGTCTTTCCTGCAGCAGGTAGAAATTGTGCTTCAAATGCTTCTTTGAATTTGTCCCAAGTAAAATCTTCCTTAGGAACATTCGTGGTCTGAGCATCCCACCAAATAGCAGCAGTTTCATGAAGTTGCCACGAAGCTAAGAGACGTTTCTACTTATCATTCCATTTTAGTCCCTTGAAAATCCTTTCACAGGACCTCAACCATGCTTGGACTTCAGTGAAAGATTCCGTCCCTTTGAAAAAATTTCCTCCAGAGTCGTATATTCCTTACAAATAGTTGCAAAGCTCTTATCCTGTTGGACTGGTGCAACTTCCTCTACTGTTTCTATTTGATCCTGTGATCCAGTATTACGACCAGTAGTAGTGGGCGACCCTCTATCTCGACCTCCTCGTCCTCGGTTACTCATCTTAATTACCTGAATGTAAAAGGCGTCAATCCAGACTTGATCGGATATAACTAACATAGGTATACTATCCAAGTTGATTTAAATTAAATTTATTTTAAATTTTCAAAAATACGCTCTCTCACACTCACCGAAAGCCTAGGTAATCAAGAACCTAAGCTCTGATACCAACTGTAACGACCTAACTTTCGAACACATCGGAAGTCGTGTCATTAATAAGAATAAGAAAAGATAGAAGATAAAATCACAGAAACATCAGAATCTCACAGCGGAATTTTTTTTTTACAAAAGATAATACTTTATATTACACAGCAGAACATATTACATCAGAGCATTATATATCTAGTGATACAAGCCATTCATGGTACTTCTTTAATTATACATATCATCGATGACTAACTTGCAGACTTAATTATACAGTAGACATGATAAGTAGATCAGCAACAGAAAGTCTTCATCCAGCTTCTCAAGTTTTATCAAATCCTGATTCACTTGTCTATTCAAAACAAGTGTTATGAATACCCAAGAGTTTAAGGGAAACACGGAAAAATAAACTCCGAGTCAGTCAGGGGATTGGTATGAGTAAACAATTTAAAACAGATTTAAAGAAATAAAAATATCTCATAAGACCACGCCGTGAATACGGAACGGGTTTTTACCTTATGAGATCAAAAACACTTTTATACTTTAAAACAGATACTACCATAGTATCTATAAGTTTTCACAATTAAATTAGAATTTAGAAGAATGCTTGCACCTCACCTTCTCCTTCATAGTATACAAATTAAAAACGGTTGGCGCTTATGGAAATTGGATTTCCAACTGTGACAAGGTATAGGACTACCTTCCGATGATGTATCTCTAGAGGCAAATACACCTGGATTCAACAAGAACGTCTTGCAACCCGGCCCACACATGACCGACCACTCATTTCTCTTGAGTGTATCGAATGTATATCACCAATAGTTGTGTACGGCAACCATTCCCGAATGGGCAGAATCGATAGATTAAGAAACAAAAGGAATTTCTCTAGATAGGTGAAGCTACACCCTAATGGGAGCGACCCACATAGCCATGCTGCCTACCCGATTTTTATATCATTTCCTGGTTGTGAGGCTTGAGGCTAGACTTACCTTTCCATCATCACTGTTTATTTTCTTTAAATGCCACATCGTCAAATCCATCGGAAATCACTAATTGAATTCCACAAAACTACTCTGGTTGATAGGCTAAAGAAGTTTCCCTTCTATGCCAGCAACTGGCATGTTAGAAGAAAACAACGTACGTGATTCTTTTGGAAATACTCTGTCAGACATTCGTCCATACAAGTTGTCTAGGGACTAGACAAACCGAAGGTACTATTCAAGAATAGTCCTTGTATATCGCCGTCTTCAATTTAAAAATCTCTGACGCGTGGCGTATAATCAGATCAAAGTGAAATATTTATTTCGGCCTCTTTGAAATGAATAACGAACATTTTTCTTTTTAAATTATAAATCTAACAAGATTATAATCTAATCTGCATATATAATTCCAATCAAACTAATCAGTATAAGATCATCTGGTCTTTATTTGGTTATTTGATCATCCTTTCAGAACGACCAATTTTAGTGTGTGCGTCGCACAATGTTTTTCTTTCCTTTTTACTCGTCACCTTTAAAATGAATAAAAAATATTCCTCATAATCATACCTCAGTCTGATCATTTCTAAATGAATGATAACTTACTTTACGACTTTTACACTTTGTACTTTTTCTCGTCAAATTCCCCTTTTATTTCTTATACTCGATTTAGTTCTTCTTCTTCTTTCTACACTAATAAAGTTACTCTTTTAAATTTTCAATCCAAACACAATTAGAATATTATTCATAATTCATAAATTATAGAACTGAAATTGACAAGTTATTACTAACAGGGAATATGGTTTAAAGCCGACAAATCTAGCATATGTTTGACATACAGTTCTTCTTTATCTTGTTTGTTCCAAATTTAAATATTCCATTTATATTCTAATTTAAATTATAAACTAAAATTATAATTTAATAAGATTACAGCTTTTGTGTTAACTGCTCGACTTTCTGTCAAAACCATGTCCGACCTTCTACACTTGATCGACTACATTTTGTTTGACTTTACAGTTCGAATATTCTTTAGAAATTCATCTCTAATTATATTTAAATATATAATTTAATTTAAAATTTCAGTTTCTGTATTTGAATATCAGTTCTTGACAAAATTGTATTTAAAATCCTGACTCACTTCTTCTTTTCTTCTGGATTTGCTAATTTCAATAAAATTCTATTTTTATTAATTTTCCCCTTTTATTTAAATCATTATTGTATTTAAAAACTAATTTAAATTTTAAATATATTCAAAAACCTGGTTTAAAGGTTAAAAATAGTAAAGTACCATATTGAAACACACGTGCGCCCCTTGCCAAATCACCCCAGCCACCACGATTTTAGCTTGCTCGATCCCTTTGCCACTTTGCCCAAAGTACCACACTGCCTAAAGTACCACCCTCATTTTCCACGGTATTTGCTTGCCCGATCACACAAAAACCTGTGCGCCACCCTTTGCCCGACCACCATCTTCTTCTTCTCCTCTCCACTATGGCCGTGCACATGCACAAGCAGTTCACCCACCATCACCTCCTCCAGACCATCCTTTCAGATGTCGCTTCACCACCTGAGACCGTCTCCACCCTCGAGAACCCTAACCAACACCTGGAGCAAAAACTGATGGTTCCACCCATCTTCAACACCAGAACTCGATGCAAGAAAACACGTCGCACCGCCACCCCCTTGTCCAGTCATCACCGTACTCCACCACCACAACGTCGACTCTCTCCTCCTTCAATCCCACCTGGTACGACGCCCCCAAGTTCAACCACGTCGGAGCAGTTCCAATTTTAAAACGACACTAAATTTTCAACCCAAAAACTTAAATCTCCTTCGTTTATTCAATTCAAACATTAGAAAAGTTATTTCACATTTTTCCTCTAATCTTCGATCCTCAATGATGCTCCACCCCCAACCACGTGCCTCCCCTCGGCCTGGATGACCGGAATTTGACCAGAGTTCAGATTTTGATCGTCCTGGAATTTCTCTTGATTTACTAAATTAAAAAATCATGATTCTTCTTCTAAAAACCATAAATTCCAATGCTGATTCCATTTGTATATTCAATTCGGTTTTGTATAAGTTTTGAAAATTTGTTCAAACAGAGAGGGTTTTCAAAACAGGTCGTGTATTCTTTTTCCCAGGTACCAGTGTTGTTCAAAGTTGTTTACTTTCTTACTGGAATTTAAATGGTTTTAATTATGATTTTGTGTTAGGAACTGACCTGAATTCATGACATAATCACCTGACTTATGTCATTAACCCAAGTTTCCACTATGTTTTAGCAAAACAACAGCATTGGTTAACTGGTGAGTATAAGCTTTCTAAACACATGTAATCAATGAAACTAAAGTAACCATATACTTAGCTTATGATTAAATAAAGAGAGTAATGCATTCAAGTGTACATGAAATCAAAACATAACATGGCATTCAAATGGATAGCTCAAACAGGAAAGGAATGCCGGAAAATTTCTAAAAAGGTTTACTCACTAAAATTTTCTTGCACCCTCGGCCTTATCTTCACTGATCAAGTAGGGAAGACTTGTTTTTGTGTGATTGAGAATGATGTGTGCTCATGCCTTTATAAAGTGGTAGAAAACTATAAAATATGTACATTTAAAAACTGTTTTGAAAGGTGCATAAAAACTGTTTTTTGATTTTTGTTGTGACCACTCAAAAATATTTTTTTTATTGCTTTCAAATCAAGGCAACATCCCCAAAAGTCACATGGTCTACCTCAGTAAATCTCCACCTGAAAATCACCTAGGCAGAAGCCCTTTTCTCCCTCTTGGTTTTCATGAAACATCATAAGTAAATGCTTGTGTACACCCTATGATCCTCTCAAATCTTTTCTTGGTCTAACACATTGTAGCATCCTTCTTAGTATCCCATAGGTTCAGTTTTGCAAAGGGTTCTCAAACCAAAATCTTACATGATAAATTTGATTTAACAACAATTTATATAAGATTTTACTTGCCTTGCAAGGCTATACAAAAATCTGAAAATCCCTGCATCAAAATTGATCTTGGTATGATGATTTTGACATGGAAATCTTTGAAGAAATCTATGGCTTTTTATGCATCTAGTGTAGGTGAGATCCATGTGATATATGCAAGACTATGTAAATCTATATGCACATGGTTTATGCCAAAGTGATCATGTTTTGAAAATGAAAGAAGAAAGTGTCAATTTTGGAAAATCTTATGATAGAAAAAGAGATAGATTTCAAACTGAAATTGCTTTTATTAAGAAAGGTTTTGTCATGTGCCAATATCTCCTTAAAGATTCTCTCTCTAGCTAGCACGATTCATAGTGTATGTGAGATCATGAGTTTTCAAGAAGATTTTGACAATACATGCTCTTGGTTTTATGCATATGAAAATACAAATATCCCCTTGCATTTGTACGAGAACATAAGGAGAGTGTTAAACATGTTTTGTTTATGTATATGTAACTTAATCTTTGCTTATATCCTTGATTTTGAACTTGCTTTTGACAAGAAAATGGCTTTGACCTAGTTTAAAATTTAAGTGTCAAAAGCTTTTAGATCCAAGGATTTTCAAAAACTAAATTTCTAAACCTTTTGAGAAAAATGAACAAAACATGTATAATAAAAATGGCATCAAAACATGCTATTAAAAATGTTGTTTTTCCATATACATGTGTAAAATAAAATTAAACAAATGCTATTAAATTCATGCTATCATACTTGAAATGTGTAAAACTAGTTTTAGCAAGTGCTTTGATATTCACCTGTGTACACGCTATTATTCATAAATTAACAGGGTTTTTGAAACCTCAAAGTCTGGATTTTTAAATCGTATCTGTAAACACGTACTTACGATCATTTAATAACTGTGTTAGTGATAAGTGTGATCTGTGTCAGTGATAGGCGTAAATACCCGGGTCATTACAGTATGACTTTGTCGCATAGTATAGTACACTTTTGTAGCATGGAGATGGAGGCCCGATACGTTTACATACGACAATGGGGACCACTTGAGGAGGACACTACATGGACTATCTCGATATGTCAGGCATTTAGCTATGTATATATGATTTATTAGGTAAATCTACCAGGGAGTAGATGAGCCAGATTTATGCAGAAAAATCGAATGTATATTGTGAAATAAACCCAAGTAACCTAATAAATATGAACCAATGATAGAATGATATATGTAGTGTTATTTGTAGATAAATGATTTGTCCATTCACCAGAACTTTTGTTCTGACCCTCTTATCATAAAAAATCCGCACGTTAGATATGTAGTTGAGATTCTGCAGCTTAGAGACATTTGTTAGATAGTGGCATTATATTGGTAAGTATTTAGCTACTATTATATTTTATCCTCTTTTGCTGTGAGATTTCTACTATGAGATCTGATTTATTTATCTTTGACTATTTACAGGATACCAGGCTGAAACAACCCGAACTTATACAGACCGATTTTTTTTTTTAAATTCCAATATATTAAAAATCAAGTTGGCTTGTTTGGTATCTTGCAGAAATGGTAGCGGTAAAGAATATGTCAGAGCTCAAAAAAACATTTCACTGCAGAATGGAATAAAATATAATAAAATCAAATATAGCCTTACCAAGGTAATAATACTGCCTAACCTGTATCCAAAGCTATCATATCTCTGCCACAAACCTAACTTATGAGTGTGATATAAGGAGGGGGCCAGAATACAAGTTCTGATGACTGGACTTAAACTACTCATTTTGGATAACCCTATATGTACTGTTCAGTTAAATTTTCTTATTTATTAGGTTACTTGGTTTAACAACACTTAAGGCTTACATACATGTCATACCCATCTACTCCCCAATAGATTAACCTAATACAATATATATGTAGCTACCCCCAATATTAAGGTACACCCCATGGTACCCTACTTGCACGGCCTTCGCGTAACGCCATAGAATTATATGTATTCTCTCATCCTATGCCGGAATGACGTACGGATCTCTGTATAACCATGCTACGTTCCGCATAGAACCGCCATCGCCATGATACGTAAGACCTTCGAACCATTCGATCGAATCAGATTCCATCATAGAGTAATGCCCCAGAGTATTTGATACACTACCCGGAGCAAACATGCATTTATCTTGACTTTCTCACATATGTATCGTTAATCCTACTCGATGCCTCAACCTCGATGATACACCATCCGGAAATCATATGCATGTATCCGTACATATTATCTACTGTGCACTGAGTTCCGTAATAGAGCTATATAAGATACAAAAAACTCGGTCGGGAGCCTTTTCAGATATTTGTATACACATGTGTTATGTTTTACATTTTCACGATGGTTATGGTCCCACCCGACCCCTCCCTCAACTAGTGAAAGGCCAACAAATAAGAGAGCTAGTGACGTGCCCCTAACAAACAATCTACATCCAAATTGGTGTGTCTCGCAACCAAATTCTCGATAGTAAAAGGTCAATGGCCTTTGGGTTTAGCTCTCCACCTTTCCGAATCACGCTGACAGTCGATGATCCGCACCCGATGATTACTACCAATTAGATGGTTAGATCCTCCTAAAGCAAACAGATGAGATGACTATAAGCCACCTAGTCATAAGGCACCAGATTTGTCGAATCACCCAAACCAACCGGCAGCCTTCTGACTGCCCAATATTGTGGCAATCAAGGTATACTCAACGGTTAGTAATGCGCAGAGCCAACCTCTGCGAGCATAGCCCAAACACTACCACCGCACAGAGGACTACCAGGAGTACCTTCCATGTCCGAGGAAGCCGCATGCGTCCCCTTCCAGTCCTTTGGAGCCAGCAGAATATGTGACACCCCACATCCGTTAATGTCACTTGTTAAGAGAATGCATTAAGTTTCTTGAAATGGTATAGGTAAATAGAAACATTACAAGACAGATATAAAATAGAAGCGGAATTTAAAACTTTATTCAAGCAGAAGCCATCGTGATTCAAAACATGGTTACATCATGAGTTTGAAATATATAAAACTCAATACATCAACTTAAAATTTCTGTCTTGTACTGAAATCATCAGAGTAAAATAAATATGAAAAGTTCGTAATCCCAAAAAATATAGCCATAGTAGAGAAGATATGAAATAAAGCAATGCATCTAAGCAGCTCCAAGCAGAAGGAAAGAAGAATCCTTATCAAGCTTGAGTATTCCCACCATAAGAACCTTGAGGGGAACAGAGGAGAAAGAAGAGGAAACAAAATTGGTTAGACATAAAGTCTTGCGAGTCTAGTTACTTTTAGCATATAAATAAGTAAAAGCATCGTGGCAGGCATATAAACTAGAGAGAAAGATAACATCATATAAGGCAGGTATGACAAGGTAAATAGGATAAACTGAACAGAACATATATTTATAGCGCTTCTCTAACACTTTTCTCTTTCTCTATACCAATACTAGTATCATATGAACAAGATGATCCCCAACAAGATGGTAGACTTAGTCGTACTTCTAATGAGAGGTTTTACCCCATACAATAAACGCAGCCCAACAGAACATACCAGTGTTACGTATAAGTATAATAACGGTCCCCTAAACAGGCAAAACTAGATGTACCCTAATTACCACCCCAAGCGATCGGCTCCTACTTCGTAGATACCCTGTGCTGGCCCCACAATAGGATGTATCACTTCCTAAAGTGGCAACCCTTCATTTTCAGAATGTGCACAACCATATCTACCGATGTCACAGGGTTTTAGCCTCCCTTGTCCGGATCCATGCATTCACATGACCCCGTCGGAATACGACGCCCACACCATCCCCTTTTTTGGTCCTCTTAGAATCAACTCAATAAGCGTGCCCCGACACCGACCTAGTTCAGAGTACTCGTTTGATACCTATATAGGTTAATGACTGAAATGGGTCCCACACTCAAGATGGTACAAGCTTCCCCCTAGGCTTGCATCCCCACTATTAGGATTTCCACAGGTTATGCCCTACCAGATTAACAAGATTGCATAACCCCAACAGGTTAAGTTTGTAGGCCTATGTATAAATATTACCCACCACCCCAAGATATTCTTAACCCTCCCACTGTTTCAAGCAAGTTTAGTTAACCCCTACTCAAGTTAACATGTTCATGTAATCCCTATGGATTGAAACAGGTTAAGTACTCTGGTTCATTACCGTTTATTCATTTATGGTTATAATACGCTAGACTTCCCACATTAAGCCTACACTTGTGGATGTTGGATATGCTGGGCGGGTCTGAGAAGACTTCTTCCATAAGTCGGACTTAACCTCGTGTCTTAGCCCATTATGTTAACAAGATTGCAGAACCCCTACAGGTTAAGTTTGTGTGTCTATATATAAATATTGCCCACCACCCCAAGATATACTTAACCCTCACACTGTTTCAAGCAAGTTTAGTTAAACCCTTGTCAAGTTAACATGTTCATGTAATCCCTATGGATTCAAATAGGTTAAGTACTCCGGTTCATTACCGTTTATTCATTTATGGTTAATGTGCTAGACCTCCCACATTAAGCCTACACTTGTGGATGCTGGATATGCTGGGCGGGTCTGGGAAGACTTGGGCGGGTCTGGGAAGACTTCTTCCACAAGTCGGACTTAACCTCGTCTCTTAGCCCATTATGTGTTTATGCGCTTAGACCCCTCACATTAGATTCACCACTTGTGGTTGCTGGATATGTCGGGCGTGTCCGGGCAGACTTCCACCACAAGTGTAATCTAACCTCGTGTCTAAGTTCGGTTATAGTTTCTAATTACTGTAATTCTAGGCATTTCATTCTTTAACAATTATCCCTATTTCATTATAGGTTTTCATGCCCCTTTTCCAAGTCATATTCATCATGTATTATATGCCCCAAATTAACATCTTTAATCACAGTGTTGTTTATTCCCCAAATCCATATTCATGTTTTTAATTCAAGTTATGCCCTAAATTTCCCAATACAAGTTATGCCCTAATTTTAACGTTTTCCCCCTTGTTCCCAATTTCACACGTTCGCATATTTCAGTGGTATGCCTAAACTCAAAGGTAGCCTGGATATAAAATAAAAAGGGAAAACAAGGAGGGAAAAGAACCAAAAATAAGCATAATAACAAGATAGACATACGATGGAAGAAATAGACACAGCAACGGAATAAGCATATAGTGACAGCATTGGGCATAATGACAAGATAGGCATATAAGAACATATCTGATTAACAAGTGATAATAGAACTGATTAGGCATAATGACATGATTAAGAAAATAGCATAATAGAGATGTCACAAATAGGCATATGAGATCTAAATAGTGAATTAGATATACAAATAATGGCAAAATTGATATGATTCAATTAGTCGCAGACTTAGATCCAATTCATAACATGTCAAGATTAACTTTTAAGTGTTTATTCTAAAAATAAATTAGACTCATAGAGAATGGATCTAAAAAATTGAGAAAAGTGTGTTGATGTTGAATCAACGATCTTTGAATACGTATGAATCATCGCTCCTGAAGAAAAGACAAATTTAATTTGAGTTGTAGCAGCATCTCATCGTCGCCATTGATTTAGATTAATAAAACAATGGGTATAAGGTCTTATTTATAGCCATCAGCCAACATACAAAGCGAAGAATTTAGTCCACATTTAGAACTATCAATCTGCCCAGATCTGTATGGGGGTCGACCCCTCCTTAGTGTGTAGACCCAGGGGTCGACACTCCCTTGATGTGGTCAACCATGTGTAACACCCCATATTTTCTATGAACATTAAAGTAACAAATTAAAGTATACTTAATTTTTCAGAGAAGAATTAAGGCAAACGGGTTGCTCCATTGCGTTTGTCTCGAAATTCTGCTTGGAATAGAGTCCAAGTTTTCATAAATCGGACTTCGTATGAAGAAGTTATGGAACTTAGAAGTTTCAGGAATTTAAAATAAAAACCAAGTCGAATTCAAAATTTAAAAGTTCGAAATTCACATCGCATACCCAGGCTGGGCGGGGAATTTCCCGCCCAGGACCCAGGTCGACCTGAAGGTTGACCTGGGTCATATAGGTCGACCAGGGGGTCGACCTAGGGGTCGACCTCCCCCTGTTTCCAGATCCGAGGACAGGTTCGTTTTTCTGCATTTGGACGCCCGTTCTGACCAGATTCTTTGATCCCTATGCTATATAAACACCCCTAAGGCTACATTTTTCTCTACACAACTTCATTACGCCTATACTCTACCCTAATTCATATTAAAATAAATCAAAGACGAGGTTATGCTGCTCAACTTCTTCGAGAAATCAAGTTAAAATTCAAGTAGAGTTTCAAAGGCTAATTCAACGACTTCAACAACTTTTTTCTAAGAATCAAATCTATATTAGAGAATTCGATAGTCTACATCAAGAGAGAGCTATTCAGTTTCAGAATACAGATCCCACAAAACAAGATTTTCCTTTTATTTGTAAGTTCACGTTACTTTCAGAAATAAAAGTTAACTGTGATTCTGACATTGTAATAAATCTGAATCTGAGATTATGCCAATTTTTATCTTTCTTTCTATATCCATTGGATCTATCTCATAGATAATATTATTTCCATTCTTTGTCTCTTCTTTCCTTCTTCCTTTTTTGTTTTATAGCCAGGCTACTACGAGCCTGAGCCAAATCTCATAGGAGATGAACGTACATTGGAAATAAAGTTGGGCATAATATATGATTTGAACATGGCCAACGCTAAAATTGGGCATAATATATGATTTAAACATGGCCAGCACTAAAATTGGGCATAATATATGATTTGAACATAGCTAACGCTAAAATTGGGCATAATATATGATTTGGACGTGACTAGCGCTAAAATTGGGAAAAGTATTAAATTATGTATATTTGGGCATAACTGATTTGTAACGGATCTGAGGACATAACACATGTTATATTTAAAACACAAAGTGTATCGAACATATGACTTGAGATTTAAGGCATAAATTATTGGACATATGACTTGGGATTTGGTGCGCAAACTGAACTATAAGTATGTAAGTTCAAGTTATTTTTAGATTTAAACACCTAATAGTGATTTTGGCATGTAATGAAATGGATCTAAGTCCATGCTCGATGATAAGACAAATCTTTTAGATTAATTCCTATCTTTCTATTGAATCAATGATCTACATGCCTAGGAAGTTTTTATTCAATCATGCTTATCTTTGTTGGACATCTGATATATAATCCTTTTTTCAGGTTCATGATGTTATTTATATCAGATCTATATGTCTATGAGGTTATTTCTATCAGTTTGTTTCAGATCTATCATTGTTATACCCCCAACTCTAACAGATCTGTAATCCTCTTAGGTCCAAAATATTATATTTGACAAATCTACCATTTAATGCCTATTTTATGCCTACTCTCGTTTATGTTTCTCTTTCGTCCCCTTTGTCTTATGAATCTAGATTAACCTTGAATCTAGAATGAAACTTATTCTACGTGCGATTCGAATGCGGGGGTATTGGGGAACAGTCTATTTGGTAAAGATGGAACATAATTTTGTAACTTATGATTTGGGGCAAAATTGTCTTTGTTGCGAACTTGGGGTCAATTGAAATATTAAATCTAGATTTGGCGCAAATTGTAAATTGGATTATTCATCTAGATAGGGCATAACCATTAGTTGAGACACCAAAGCATAATGTATATTAGGGTATCAGGGCATGAATATTAGCACAGACTTGGGAAGATTAGGTGTAGCCTATTTTGAGTAATAATTCGAAATTTAATTTTGGGGGCCATAACAAGCAATTAGCTTTGTTGGGCATAACTTGAGAATTGGAATATGACTGGTTGGGATAATTAGCATATAAATCTAGACTTGGACATTTATGGAAAATGTGGCATAATCTGAAATTGACAACAATTGCGAATAATTTACATATAAACTATAAATATGTAAATTAGTGAAAAGACGAATGTGCCTAACCCGAGGTTAGATTGAGTTGTGGTGTAAAACTGCCTGGAACAACCCGGCACATCTAGTAACCACAACAACACCTATCTAATGTGAGAAGTTAGTGCATCATGCCCAAGAAAAACCCGAGGTTAGATTGAGTTATGTTGCAAAACTGCCCGGAAGCGCCCGGCACATCCAGTAACAACAACACCTATCAAATGTGAGAGGTTAGCGCATCATGCCCAAGAAGAACCCGAGTTAGATTGAGTTGTAGTGTAAAGCTGCCCGGAACCGCCTGACACATCCAGTTACCGCAACAACACATGTCTAATGTGAGAGGTTGGTGCATTAATAAATCAATTAATGCTAATGAACAAGATGAATGGGTAGGGTTAATTAATAAGAAACAATTAACCAATATAACTTGATTTGTGGTAAGGTTAAGTTAAAACAAGAGGGCAACACTTGACCAATATAACTTGATTTGTGGTAGGGTTAAGTCAACACAAGAAGGCTACACTTAACCAAAGTATCTTGACAAGTAGGTGGGTTAAGTTAACTTGAATTGATTGTTGACACTTAACCAATACCACATGATGAACTTGTGGGGTTAAGTTAACAAGGAACATTTGACCAATGTAGCTTGATGAACGAACGGGGTTAAGTTAATACGTAACACTTAACCAATCTGATAAGTGAGGAGGGTTGAGTTAATAGGAACACATAACAAACATGACATGATGAATGGGTGGGTTAATGTAAACATGAATGGACAACACTTAACCAATACGACATAATGTGCAGGAGGTTTAAGTACATATCGGGTTGGTGGGTAATAGTAGTAAATTTAGGCCCACGAACTTAACCCTTAAATACAAATGCTTGAATCGATGAGAGGGTTAAGTACATCTCATGTAAGTGGGTAATATGAGTACATATAGGCCCACAAACTTAACCGTTAAGTAAACATGCTAGAATCGATGGGAGAGTTAAGTACATCTTGTGTAAGTGGGTAATATTTGTATATATAGGCCCACAAACTTAACCAATAAGAAACCCTAGTAACGGGGTCCCATTTCAGCAGTAATCCACATAGATATATCATGGTACCCTGAAACTAGGCTTACTATGTAATGACCCGTATTCTACACAACATAGGATCGTAGAATATTTATTTCTTTCTCGTATGAAGTTGTATGGTCATGTAACTTTGGGAAACATCCATTAGAGTCATTTCCCATGTTCATGATTTTTGTCGATTTTTAAATGACCATTTTGCCCCTAGTTGGTACTGTTTTGGCCATAACTTTTGATTGGAAAGAAATTTTAACCTGAAACCACTTCCATTTGATTTCGTGTGATGGTTTACCTTTCCGTAGAGTGGTCACAATAGCCAAACGGACTTACCGTTTGGGAGATATGGCTGAAACAAGGTTTGGAGTCTGAAAAACTGCTTAACCGGGCCAAATCGGGTGATTAGTGAGTAGGCCCATAACCCATTTCGGGATTAGGGTTATGGGAGGGCTGAAATGAGATAGAGAATCATTCCATTTCAGTTTTCTAGCCTCCACTTATCACCAAGGATCCCTAAAAATGGCCTCTAACCTCTAAATCACCTCCAAATCATCTTTTGGTCAAGGATTTGGCTTAGCAACCCCTAATCAAGGAAGATCTTCACCAAATCAACATAGGAGCTGCTGTTGGCATTGAGATTCACGTCAAATCAGAGATTCATTTCAGATCTTAGTTTATTTTGTGGCTAAGGTGAGTGATTTGCATAGTTTTGCACTAATTATGGCTAATTAGGGGTGATTAGTGTTAATTAGCGAATTTAAGCATGATAAAATTCTGGAAAAATGTTTATAAAATTCGGAATGATGTTTTAGACCTCTGATATGAATTTGAGTTAATTTGGTTAAGTTTTGATGATCCTATCATTAGTTTCACCTAAATATGCTTAAGGGGAAATATGGAAGTTTGGGTATGTTTGATCCATTTTTACCTATCATATTGATGTTTTTGATGTTTGTGGTTGATTATTCATGTTGCTATGACTGTATGAAATGCTTTGTGACTGGTTAGAATAGTTGGAATAGTCGAAAACGTCGTCGAGGGGCGTAAACAGTCGCTGGAACAGTTGTAGGAACTATGCAGGGATTCGGATCGGATCGCATGCCACACACACGAACCGATGGTGTCGATCCGATCCGATCAAGATTTCGCGAGACGACCCGTGTTGCTTCACGAAGAGGTGACCCGATCCGCTCATATCTTCCACGAACTGACCAGCCTCACGGACTGATGGGAAGTCACGACCCGATCCATGTAGCACGATCCGACCCGTTGGAACGCGATCCGCAGGGAGTTCACGATCCGACCAGAAGAGGAGACCCGATCCGATGGAGACTGGATTCACGAGACAATGGAGGAGGGTGATCCGATCACCTGGAGAATCATGACCCGATCCGATGCAGGAGGCGCGACCCGATCCGAATCCCTAAGGCCGATCTGATCCGATGGTGATGACCAATAACCCGAGATGCAAAAGTAGTCCAAATGGAAACTAGAGCTCAGGATCCCGGAACCAGTTGGGAACCAATGAGTTCACTTCATGGTTGGACTTTGCTGCGGGACGTGTGCTAAGGAGTTGTCGACGTTCATAACTTCGATTCACCACTAAAAAGGAATGATGGGCTACTTATCAGTGCAGTAGGGTCATTATGACCTGAGGGGCAAAGTGATGGTAGCAAGACTACGTTATCAGTGCAGTAGGGTCATTATGACCCGAGGGGCAAGGTGATGCGTAGTAAGACTATGAGCCAGTGCAGTGGGGTTCTTTTGACTCCATGGGGCAAGGTGGACATAGTAAGGATGGAAAGGCTATGAGCCAGTGCAGTGGGGTTCTTGTGACTCCATGGGGCAAAGTGGACATAGCAAAGGATTTGTGGCTACGTTATCAGTGCAGTGAAGCCATTTATGACTTCACGGGGCAGAGTGATCGTAGCAAGGAATGTTGGGTGATCGAAGCGGTGAATATCGTATGCTTTACGCACTGAGTGAGAGATGTGAGGATGGATGATATGCTTGATTGTTTGCCATCATTATGACATGCACACCTCCCCCACCTCCGTATCCTTACACTGTTTGATATGATACCTTAGAGTGTTGTACAGTATGTAGTGCTAACTCTTTGGTTGCAGGTCCAAGTTCAGGTATGTTTTAGTCTACCTGTTATTGCTCACTTTAGATGCTTATCGCTCATACTAGGCTTTATGTCTGACCCAGAGTTTTATGTCTCTTCTTATTACTCTGGGTGCTCACACGAGCAGACTAGAGACAGGTTAGCTGGTGATGCGCGAGTAGCTGATTCGGAGGCGGGCAGGAGGCTTCCACGTATGATATATATATATATACACATTCTCCCTGTGTCGTTGGTGGTCGCTACTTGGGCATTAGTAGTGTACCTCCTTTATCTTGCTTTTGTTTTGAGACAGTTTGAAAGTTGTAATAAGCTGTATTTAGAATTTCCGCTGCTATGATGTTTAGTTCTGATTTTCAGCTTATGCACTGTCTCTCCTGTTCTATGTCAAGTATGTTATTATTATATTTTATTCTATGCGCTGTGAGACATTCTACAGGTTCTTTGAATGTTCATTTCCTTCTTCCTTTTTCCTTCTGGCGACCCGTTCCATGCTAACTGGACATGTGTACAGCGCACTCTTGGAGTAAAGGTCGGTTGGTGCGGGGCGGGCCGTCACACTTGGTATCAGAGCTCTAGGTTGCGTAGTTAACATAGGGAAAGACACTAGGGAGAGTTAGTACGTATATGAGAGCGCGTATTTGTGATTACTTTGGTTTTCAAAAGCTATGTATATATATACTATTAGTAGTATAAAAATGAAGTCGCACTGCACTAGTACCACTATGGGGTCGTTAATCGTTTCCCTTTTTCAGATTGACGATGAGCCGAGACACGAGGGGTGCTGGTAGAGGGACCAACCAAGGGAATGTCGCTGACATGAGGGCTATGTTTACTAACCTCATGAGAGACATGCTTAGAGAAGTGCAAGGGGCAATTCCCAATCCCGGAGTTGGTGTTGGCCCAGTAGTGCAGGCGCCTAGGGTCGATTTCGCCAAGTTGTGCAAGGATTACACTAATCTTGGTGGGAAGCCGTTCCACGGAACGGAGTCGGCCACGGATGTTCAAGATTGGATGGATAGTTGTGACCGTATATTCGATGACTTGGGTCTTGAGGATGCGATGAAGAGAAGGCTAGCGTCTCGTCAGCTGCAAGGGCGAGCGATGAATTGGTGGAATGCTATCAGAACAGCTACTCCAGAGGATCAAGTTACTTGGGATCAGTTCAAGGCTCGCTTTAGCGAGAAGTTTATCCCAGCTGCCCAGAAGTTAGTGTTGTTTAAGAGGTTCTTGGAACTCAAGCAGAGCGGAAGGGCAGTTTCTGATTATATTGCTGAGTTCGACACTTTGTCGAAGTATGGACTGTCTCTCATTGATACTCCTGAGAAGAAAAATGAGAAGTTCATTACCGGTTTGGATGGGTACTTCGGGGAAAGGCTTATCAATCACATCGATGAGACTTTTGAATCGATCGTGGGGAAAGCTTTGAGGTCAGAGAGCCTTTACCCAAAGTCAAAGACTGAGGCTGCATCTGCAGAAGGGCCAAAGCCGCAAGCAGGCGGTGGAGGCAAAAATAATTCTCAGAATAAGAGGAAGCAGGACCAATCAAAGGTTGGCCAGAAAAAGAACAAGAAGGATGTTGAGTGCTTCAGCTGTGGTAAGAAGGGCCATTATGCTAAGGAATGTCAGGCCAAGCCAGCGGAAAGGAAGTGCTACAACTGTGGTTAAGTGGGACATCAGAAGGATAAGTGTCCGCAACCTCTTAAGGAGAAGCAGATTGTGAAAGCATATGCTATTGATGTTGTTCCTTCTTCGTCGAATGCCCCAACTGTGGCGGAGAAAGGAAAGAATGTTGTTATTCAAGGTATGCTTTCTATTTATGATATACCAGTTCGAGTTTTGTTTGATACTGGGGCTTCCCGTTCCTTCATATCTAGTGACCTGGTAGATAGGTTGGGACTGGAACCCGAGATAGTCGATAGACCATTGGTTGTGACGAACCCGATTGGTGGTTCGACTAGCCTTAGTATGATTTGCAGGAATTTGGTCTTATCGAGTCATGGATGTATGTTTGTATGTGATTGCTTTGTTTTGGGCTTTACTGGGTATGGCATTATATTGGGAGTCGATTGGCTCCAAAGATACGGGGTGGTGGTAGACTGTGAGGGCTTTTTGGTGAAAGTGAGGGCGGATGATAGGCGGAGGGTAGTGTTTGGTAGCCTACCTAGTGATGGGGTTATGGCTAGTTTTGTAAATTCCCTCGACATCCCGCAGGATGAGTTGTCATATGTGCCCGTGGTTGGCCAGTATCCGGACGTCTTCGAGGAGGTGACCGGGCTTCCACCACACCGAGAGATTGAGTTCCGTATTGATTTAGTGAAAGATGCTAGACCTATAGTGATGCCACTTCGTCGTATGGCACCAAGGGAGCAGCGAGAGCTCGGGGTGCAAGTCAGCAATCTTTTGAAGAAGGGATTTATTAGAAGGAGTGTCTCCAAGTGGGGAGCACCAGTTGTGTTTGCCACCAAGGCAGATGGTTCCCTTCGTTTGTGTGTGGACTATCGCGAGTTGAATAAGGTGACGAGGAAGAATAAGTATCCTCTACCGCGGATAGATGATTTGTTTGATCAACTGGAAGGAGCTAGAGTGTTCTCCCAGTTGGACCTCGCGACAGGATTTCATCAGCTTCGAGTAGCGGATGAGAGTGTTCCGAAAACGACATTTAGGACGCCGTCTGGATTTTATGAGTGGTTAGTCATGCCGTTTGGGTTGACCAATGCACCAGCCTATTTTGTGGATCTTATGAATCGAGTATTCAGAGATCAGTTGAATAAGTTTGTTCTTGTGTTCGTGGATGACATCCTTGTTTACTCAAGGACAGAGGAGGAACACAAGGGACACTTGAGGATAGTGATGGAGGTGTTGAGGAAACACCAATTGAAAGCGAAATTCTCTAAATGTCATTTTTGGAGAAGGGAAGTGAGATTCTTGGGCCATGTTGTTTCATAGAGTGGTATTGCCGTGGACCCTGCGAAGGTGGCTACGGTACAGGATTGGCCTACGCCCAAGAATGCTACAGATGTAAGAAGTTTCTTGGGATTAGCTGGATATTATCGTAAGTTTATCCAGGACTTCTCCAAGATTGCAACACCGTTGACTCAGTTGACTAAGAAGAATCAGTCCTTCGTCTAGGACGGAGTGTGTGAGGATGCCTTCAAGAGTCTAAAGGAGAAGTTGACGCGTGCGCCAGTGTTAGTCATTCCTAAAGGGAATGAAGAGATGACGGTATACACGGATGCTTGTGGTACCGGAGTGGGTGCAGTATTGATGCAAGGAGGTAGGGTTGTAGCTTATGCCAGTCGACAGCTAAAGCCACATGAGAAGAAGTATCCTACCCATGATTTGGAATTGGCAGCGATTGTATTTGCACTGAAAATGTGGAGACACTATCTCTTGCGGGAAAGATTCGAGTTGTTTACCGATCATAAATCGTTAAAGTATCTCTTCTCTCAAAAAGATCTGAATCTCCGTCAGCAGAGATGGTTAGAGTTCTTGGCTTCGTATGATTTTGATATCGCGTATACACCTGGGAAGGGTAATGCGGTAGCCGATGCCTTGAGTAGGAGACATGCCAGCTTAGGGGCAATGTTTCTTGAATGGAAGCAACTGGAGTATATAGCGGGGTTTGATTTCAGACCAAAGTGCGAATTGGATCCAGTTATGCTAGCTAGTTTGACGATCAGACCCACTTTGATAGAGCGGATTGGTTCTAGCCAGAGGGACGATCCAAATCTATTAGAAATCATCTCCAAGCTAGAGATGGTTATCGATGAGGAGATGAATGTGTATGGGCTTGATCGAGATGGATGGCTTCGAAAGAATGGAAGACTAGTTGTGCCCAACGTGAATGGTTTGAGAGATGAAGTGCTTAAAGAATGTCATCACTCAAAACTAACTATACATCCCGGTGGTAATAAGATGTATCGAGACATGAGATAGACTTACTACTTGGAAGAGATGAAAAGAGACGTTGGGAAGTTTATATCCAAATGCATGAATTGCCAGCTAGTTAAAGCCGAGCAAAAGAAGCCTAGTGGGTTGTTGCAACCATTAGAAATTCCCGAATGGAAATGGGAGTAAGTCTCGATGGATTTCATCGATGGCCTACCAAGGACTAGGTCAGGATATGATAACATTTGGGTAATTGTGGATCGATTGACTAAAAGTGCCAGATTTATACCAGTCAAATCGACCAGGACGGCGGCCAAGTTGGCAGAATTGTACATGAAGTGGGTAGTGAGATTTCATGGAGTACCTAAAAGCATTGTGATTGACCGAGACCCGTTGTTTACTGGTGGGTTTTGGAAAAGCTTACAAGAGGCTCTAGGGTCAAGATTACATCTCAGTACCGCATATCATCCTCAGATCGACGGTCAGACGGAGAGGGTGAATCGTATATTGGAAGATCTTTTGAGAGCGTGTATATTGGATTTTGGTGGATCATGGGATGACCATTTGCATCTAGTAGAGTTTGCATATAATAATAGCTACCAATCCAGTATCGGTATGTCTCCATATGAAGCTTTGTACGGAAGACCGTGCAACTCACCATCATGTTGGATAGAGACTGGCGAGAAGTTTGTGCTTGGACCAGATGTGGTGAGGGAAACTTCAGATAAGATTAAGATCATTCAGCAACGAATGAAAGCTGCTCAAGATAGGCAGAAGAGTTATGCTTATAAGAGGAGAAGAGACTTGAAATTTTCCGTTGGTGACTTGGTGTTTGTCAAGATCTCTCCGTTAAAGAGCGTGATTCGATTTGGCAGGAGAGGCAAGTTGGCACCAAGATTTGTTGGCCCATTCCCTGTTCTTGAACTAGTCGGGAATTTGGCGTATAGAGTTGGCTTACCAGAGAAAATGGCGGGAGTTCACAATGTATTTCATGTTTCCCAACTGAGGAAGTTCGTTCACGACTCAAATGTGACTATTTCACCTGATCAGTTAGAGGAGTTCGAAGTAGAACCCGAGGCGGTTGGGAACCGCAAGCCGATTCGTATTGTGGGGCACGATACGAAGCAACTTCGAAGGAAGTCGGTGAAGCTAGTCAAAGTTCAGTGGGGCGAGGACGAGAATGATTGTACTTGGGAGACAGAGGAGAGCATTAGGAAGGCATATCCAGAACTCTTTGCCTGGTAAGATTTACTTTGCAATTTAGTTTTCCGCATGATAGGATAGACTTGTTTAGCTTGTTTTGCATGTTTGATTGTTGCTTTATGATTGATAGGCATGCGGGAACCTTTGTGTGTGTTTTGATTAGGGAATTTCGGGGGCGAAATTTCTTAAGGGGGGGAGAGTGTAATGACCCGTATTCTACACATCATAGGATCGTAGAGTATTTATTTCTTTCCCGTACGAAGTTGTATGGTCATGTAACTTTGGGAAACATCCATTAGAGTCATTTCCCATGTTCATGATTTTTGTCGATTTTTAAATGACCATTTTGCCCCTAGTTGGTACTGTTTTGGCCATAACTTTTGATTGGAAAGGAATTTTAACCTGAAACCACTTCCATTTGATTCGTTTGATGGTTTACCTTTCCGTAGAGTGGTCACAATAGCCAAACGGACTTACCGTTTGGGAGATATGGCTGAAACAAGGTTTGGAGTGTGAAAAACTGCTTAACCGGGCCAAATCGGGTGATTAGTGAGTAGGCCCATAACCCATTTCGGGAATAGGGTTATGGGAGGGCTAAAATGAGATAGAGAATCATTCCATTTCAGTTTTCTAGCATCCACTTATCACCAAGGATCCCTAAAAATGGCCTCTAACCTCTAAATCACCTCCAAATCATCTTTTGGTCAAGGATTTGGCTTAGCAACCCCTAATCAAGGAAGATCTTTACCAAATCAACATAGGAGCTACTGTTGGCATTGAGATTCACGTCAAATCAGAGATTCATTTCAGATCTTAGTTTATTTTGTGGCTAAGGTGAGTGATTTGCATAGTTTTGCACTAATTATGGCTAATTAGGGGTGATTAGTGTTAATTAGCGAATTTAAGCATGATAAAATTCTGGAAAAATGTTTATAAAATTCGGAATGATGTTTTAGACCTCTGATATGAATTTGAGTTAATTTGGTTAAGTTTTGATGATTCTATCATTAGTTTCACCTAAATATGCTTAAGGGGAAATATGGGAGTTTGGGTATGTTTGATCCATTTTTACCTATCAAATTGATATTTTTGATGTTTGTGGTTGATTATGCATGTTGCTATGACTGTATGAAATGCTTTGTGACTGGTTAGAATAGTTGGAATAGTCGAAAACGCCGTCGAGGGGCGTAAACAGTCGCTGGAACAGCTGCAGGAACTATGCAGGGATTTGGATCGGATCACATGCCACACCCACGAACCGATGGTGTCGATCCGATCCGATCAAGATTTCGCGAGACGACCCGTGTTGCTTCACGAAGAGGTGACCCGATCCGCTCATATCTTCCACGAACTGACCAGCCTCACGGACTGATGGGAAGTCACGACCCGATCCATGTAGCACGATCCGACCCGTTGGAACGCGATCCGCAGGGAGTTCACGATCCGACCAGAAGAGGAGACCCGATCCGATGGAGACTGGATTCACGAGACAATGGAGGAGGGCGATCCGATCACCTGGAGGATCACGACCCGATCCGATGCAGGAGGCGCGACCCGATCCGAATGCCTAAGGCCGATCCGATCCGATGAAGAATGTGAAGGCTGATCCGATCCGATCCAATGGTGATGACCAATAACCCGAGATGCAAAGGTAGTCCAAATGGAAGCTAGAGCTCAGGATCCCGGAACCAGTTGGGAACCAATGAGTTCACTTCATGGTTGGACTTTGCTGCGGGACGTGTGCTAAGGAGTTGTCGACGTTCATAACTTCGATTCACCACTAAAAAGGAATGATGGGCTACTTATCAGTGCAGTAGGGTCATTATGACCTGAGGGGCAAAGTGATGGTAGCAAGACTACGTTATCAGTGCAGTAGGGTCATTATGACCCGAGGGGCAAGGTGATGCGTAGTAAGACTATGAGCCAGTGCAGTGGGGTTCTTCTAACTCCATGGGGCAAGGTGGACATAGTAAGGATGGAAAGGCTATGAGCCAGTGCAGTGGGGTTCTTATGACTCCATGGGGCAAAGTGGACATAGCAAAGGATTTGTGGCTACGTTATCAGTGCAGTGAAGCCATTTATGACTTCATGGGGCAGAGTGATCGTAGCAAGGAATGTTGGGTGATCGAAGCGGTGAATATCGTATGCTTTACGCACTGAGTGAGAGATGTGAGGATGGATGATATGCTTGATTGTTTGCCATCATTATGACATGCACACCTCCCCTACCTCCGTATCCTTACACTGTTTGATATGATACCTTAGAGTGTTGTACAGTATGTAGTGCTAACTCTTTGGTTGCAGGTCCAGGTTCAGGCATGTTTTAGTCTATCTGTTATTGCTCACTTTAGATGCTTACCGCTCATACCAGGCTTTATGTCTGACCCAGAGTTTTATGTCTCTTCTTATTACTCTGGGTGCTCACACGAGCAGACTAGAGACAGGTTAGCTGGTGATGCGCGAGTAGCTGATTCGGAGGCGGGCAGGAGGCTTCCACGTATGATATATATATATATATACACATTCTCCCTGTGTCGTTGGTGGTCGCTACTTGGGCATTAGTAGTGTACCTCCTTTATCTTGCTTTTGTTTTGAGACAGTTTGAAAGTTGTAATAAGCTGTATTTAGAATTTCCGCTGCTATGATGTTTAGTTCTGATTTTCAGCTTATGCACTGTCTCTCCTGTTCTATGTCAAGTATGTTATTATTATATTTTATTCTATGCGCTGTGAGACATTCTACAGGTTCTTTGAATGTTCATTTCCTTCTTCCTTTTTCCTTCTGGCGACCCGTTCCATGCTAACTGGACATGTGTACAGCGCACTCTTGGAGTAAAGGTCGGTTGGTGCGGGGCGGGCCGTCACATACTAGGTTGATTATAAGTGGTCAAAACAACGGCATTAGTACGTCAGTGTAGGTTCTGACGGTTTACGGGTGTGCACGTACTCCGGAGTGGGAAAACACAGGCACTGGGTACCAGTAGTTATACATTGTGCATCTTGAATCGTGTCGGGTCAATATCATAAGGATTGATACACCTTATGGTGGGAACAGCACACGGTATCTACACGCAAGAGGGGGCTGATTGACACAGACACATGGAACATTAATGCAAGTAAGGACCCGATCAATAGGGTAGTAAGGGTACATCTAACATGTTCGTGGCAATTAGGCAAATTGAGGTGGAATCCTCACGATAGATGTACACCTAAAGGCTACCACAACTGCGGTGATTGGGATCGCGTTATCATATAATCATTTTATACAGATTACTAGTCGGGACACTAGTTGGTGGTGCAGAAATATAGAAATCAGAATAACAAGGTAGTAGCGAAGCAGAGAAGAGTAGAAGTTCATTCCGTTAATCTTGCTTTGTCATATCTATACTAATCGTATGTTATCTTATTATCGTTGTTCTCACCTTATTGTCTTATATTCAGTTTATTCATGTCATGATGCTTTTTCCTGTTTATATGCTGAAAGTCAATGGACTTACTAGACTTATGTCTGACCTAGTTTTCATTCGCCTCTTTTCTTCCGTTTCCCCCCTCCAAGGTTCACAGGGAGGAAATGTTGCCACTTAGCTCAGTTTTCTTTCCAAGCTTGAAGATAGTTGATGTTTTGCTTTGGACTCTTTCTTTTCCACTGCTATGGTTGGTTCATTCTTTATTGGGGAATATCATTGTTGTTTTATGCTTCTTTTATATTTAGAAGTTTTTAAATCAAGACAGAATTTTTATGTATTACTTTTAAGTATGATTGAGACAACTGTTGTAAAAGCTTGACTAAACCACATTGTTTATAAAATGTCTTTATTTTCCGCTTCTTTATTTGTCTATCTTGTAATTTATCTGCATATTTTACCTATAATGCTCTACCGAAGTTAAGGCATTCCCTTTATGAGTGACCTTAACGGAGTTCGGGTGTTTCACTTGTTATCAGAACTGAAGGTTACCGGATCAGATAAAAGATTTGAAAAATTATTTTCAAAACAGTTTTAAAAGATGCATATATCTAGTTGACAATGCAAAGCCAGTTATGCGCTCAATGATAGTTTTGGAGCAAGATTGGCGAGGGTGGCCAGAGTCGGGTAATCGCTCAATTGTTCGGTTGTTTTGCTAGTATCATCTCACGTAGATCGTCCAAATTCGGAGGAGGTATTCCTTGGGTGCTTGTCTGATATTCATTTAGTCCTTTGGGCTTGTACTTGAGGGATGTCGAGTTCGACTAGGATGGATTGCGTGAGAAATAAATGGTTGTGGCAGGCGCCCTAAGTAAGACTGACCTTAAGAGAGGTAAAAAGCACATAGCAACCTTTATCTTTAGACCCTCAAAATTGTGACATGATGAATAACCTAAGTAGAAGAGAGACCTCTAATCATCTTAGTATATACACTTGGTATCATGGTTAAAATCTGTTTATCATGGAAAGATAGTTCGACTACATTGGATACCCTATAGCATAGTAAGTGAGCGAGGTCCTATCTTTACTAGTGGGTTTTTGGAAATGGAAGTCAATAAGCTTCACAATCCCATAGTTGAATTAGTTAAGGAATAGGGGAGTGAAGCTCAAGAAGATGCGACTTAGAGGACTGAAGACTAGATACGCGCATCACACCCTTTTTAAGGGTATATCCTTGATTTCTCATTTTCCGTAAAGTTTATTTGTATGCTAGTCTTTATCTTTTAAGTATATCCTCTTGGTCCTATCCTCGATCCTTAGGTAGAAGCCAATGAATGTAAACATGTGTTTGAGACATTTTATGTTTGGTGGATGCAAGTGGTTGCAAGTGTTTGCTAGTGGTTTCTCGTGGAAGCATATACACACATTAGGCACTAGATCGGCTCAGTCACTTTCATATTACATATGCATGAGTGAACTTTTATATATATGGATTGAAACTTGATGTGTTATCATATGGATGTTGCATTTGTATAAATGACTGTGCACTCATGTAGAAGTTATAAAGTATGATTAGGATTAATTGCATACATGGTGGACTCATGGCACCAACATAATCTGCATTAAGGAGGTCAACTGAATCAGTAGACCGCCTGATATTTTGCATTAGTATTGGGACATATACACACACTCTGCATATGTTCATACGGTATTAGATGCCTTTTAAGGACAAATGGATGCTTGCGTATGATGATTGAGTAGATGGACGGTTGGATGGTAGGATATACGTTCTTCCCAACTTGAAGATTTCGGGGATGAAATCCTTTAAGGAGGGGAGAATGTAACACCCCATATTTTTTGTGAGCTTTAATGTAACAAATTAAAGTATACTTAAATTTTAAGAGAAGAATTAAAAGAAACGGGTTATGCCATTGCATTCGCCTAGACATTCTACTTGGAATAGAGTCCAAGTTTTCTTAAATCGGACTTCGTATGAAGAATTATGGCACTTAGAAGTTTCAAGAATTTAAAATAAAAACCAGCCCGAATTCAAAATTTAAAAGTTCAAAATTCGAATCACACACTTAGGCTGGGCGGGAAATTTCCCACCTAGGACCCAGGTCAACCAAGGGGTCGATCTCGGTCACATAAGTCGACCAGGGGGTCGAACTCCCCCCATTTCCAGATCCGACGACAAGTTCATTTTTCTGCATTTTGACGTCCGTTCTTACTAGATTCGTTGATCCCTATGCTATATAAACACCCCTAAGGCTATAATTTTCTCATCACAACTTCATTATGCCTGTACTCTACCCTAATTCATATCGAAATAAATCAAAAACGGGGTTATGCTACTCAAGTTCTTCGAGAAATCAAGTTAGAATTCAAATAGAGATTCAAACACTAATTCATTGACTTCAACAACTATTTTCTAGGAATCAAATCTATATTAGAGCTTTCGATAGTCTACTTCAAGGGAGAGCTATTCAGTTTTATAATACAGATCCCAGAAAACAAGATTTTCTTTTTTCTTGTAAGTTCATGTTACTTTCAAAAAAAAAAGTTAATTGTGATTCTGACATTGTAATAAATCTGAATCTGAGATTATGCCTATTTCTATCTGTCTTTCTATATCCACTGGATTTATCTCATTGATAATATTATGTCCATTCTTTATCTCTTCTTTCCTTCTTCCTATTTTTTTATAGCCAGGCTACTTCGTGCCTGAGCCAAATCTCATAAGAGATGAACGTACGTTGGAAATAAAATTAGGCATAATATATGATTTGAACATGGCCAACACTAAAATTGGGCATAATATATGATTTGAACATGACCAGGGCTGAAATTGGGCAAAATATATGATTTGAACATGGCCAACACTAAAATTGAGCATAATACATGATTTGGACGTGACTAGCGCTAAAATTGGGAAAAGTATTAAATTATGTATATTTGGGCATAACTGATTTGTAATGGATCTGAGGACATAATGCATGTTATATTTAAAACACTAAGTGTATTGAATATATGACTTGAGATTTGAGGCATAAAGTATTGGACATATGACTTGGGATTTAGGGCGTACATTGAACTGTAAGTATGAATGTTCAAGTTATTTTCAGATTTAAACACCTAATAGTGATTTTGGCATGTAATGAAATAGATCTAAGTCCATGCTCGATGATAAGACAAATCTTTTAGATTAATTCCTATCTTTCTGTTGAATCAATGATCTACATTCCTTGGAAGTTATTATTCAATCATGCCTATCTTTGTTGGACATCTGATATATATTCCTTTTTTTAGGTTCATGATGTTATTTATATCAGATTTATATGTCTATGAGGTTATTTCTGTCAGTTTGTTTCAGATCTATCTTTGTTATACCCAAACTCTAACAGATCTGTAATCATCTTTGGTCTAAAATATTATATTTGATAAATCTACCATTTTGATGCCTGTTTTATGCCTACTCTCGTTTATGTTCCTCTTTCGTTCGCTTTATCTTATGAATCTTGATTAACCTCGAATCTAGACTGAAACTTATTATACGCGCGATTGGAATGCTTGGGTATTGGGGAATAGTCTATTTGGTAATGATGGGACATAATTTTGTAACTTATGATTTGGGGCAAAATTGTCTTTGTTGCGAAATTGGGGTAAATTGAAATATTATATCTAGATTTGGCGCAAACTATAAATTGGAATAGAAATCTAGATTAGGCATAACCATGGGTTGAGACGCCAAAGCATAATGTATATTGGGGTATTAAGGCATGACTATTTGTACAAACTTGGGAAGATTAGGTGTAGCCTATTTTGAGTAATAATTCGAAATTGAATTTTGGGGCCCATAACTTGCAATTAGCTTTGTTGGGCATAAATTGAGAATTGGAATATGACTGTTTGGGATAATTAGCATATAAATCTAGACTTGGACATTTATGAAAAATGTGGCATAATCTGAAATAGACAATAATTGTGAATAATTTACATATAACTGTAAATATGTAAATTAGTGAAAAGACGAATGTGCCTAACCCGAGGTTAGAATGAGTTGTGGTGTTAAACTGCCCGGAACCGCCCGATACATCCCGTAACCACAACAACTCCTATCTAATGTGAGAGGTTAGCGCAACATGCCCAAGAAAAACCCGAGGTTAGATTGAGTTATGTTGTAAAACTTCCCGGAACCGCCCGACACATCCAGTAACCACAACAACACCTATCTAATGTGAGAGGTTAGCGCATCATGCCCAAGAAAAAACCAAGGTTAGATTGAGTTATGGTGTAAAACTTACCGGAACCGCCCGACACATCTAGTAACTGCAACAACACATATTTAATGTGAGAGGTTGGTGCATTAATAAATCAATTAATGCTAATGAACAAGATGAATGGGTAGGGTTAAGTAATAAGAAACACTTAACCAATGTATCTTGATTTGTGGTATGGTTAAATTAAAACAAGAGGGCAACACTTGGCCAATATAACTTGATTTGTGGTAGGGTTAAGTCAACACAAGAAGGCAACACTTAACCAAGGTAACATGACAAGTAGGTGGGTTAAGTTAACTTGAATTAATTGATGACACTTATCCAATACAACATGATGAACACGTGGGGTTAAGTTAACAAGGAACACTTGACCAATGTAACCTGATGAACGAACGGGGTGAGGAGGGTTGAGTTAATAGTAACACGTAACCAACATGACATGATGAATGGGTGGGTAATTTAACATGAATGGATAACACTTAACCAATACGACATAATGTGTAGGAGGGTTAAGTACATATCGGGTTGGTGGGTAATATTAATAAATATAGGCCCATGAACTTAACCGTTAAATAAACATGCTTGAATCAATGAGAGGGTTAAGTACATCTCGTGTAGGTGGGTAATATTAGTACATATTGGCCCACAAACTTAACCGTTAAGTAAACATGCTAGAATCAGTGGGAGGATTAAGTACATCTCGTGTAGGTTGGTAATATTTGTATATAGGCCCACAAACTTAACCAATACGAAACCCTAGTAACGGGGACCCATTTCAGCAGTAACCCACATAGTTGTATCATGGTACCCTGAAACTAGGCAGGGTGGGGCACGATTACTTGGCTGATTATAAGCGGTCTAAATAGCAGAAGGTGGTACGTCAGTGTAGGTTCCGACGGTTTACGAGCACGCACGTACTCCAAAGTAGGAAAAAGTAGGCACTGGGTACCAGTAGTTATACACTATGCATCTTGAATCGTGTCGGGTCGCTATCATAAGGATTGATACACTTTATGGTGGGACCAGTACATGGTATCTACACACAAGAGAGGGCCGATTGACACAGACACATGGAACATTAATGCAAATAAGGAGCCAATCGATAGGGTAGTAAGGGTACATCTAACATGTTCATGGCAATTAGGAAGATTGAGGTGGGATCCTCACGATAGATGTACACCTGAAGGCTACCACAATTGCGGGTATTGGGATCACGTTATCATATTATCATTTTATACAGATTACTAGTTGGGACACTAGTTAGGTGGTGCAGAGATATAGAAATCAGAATAACAAGGTAGTAGCAAAGCAGAGAAAGAGTAGAAGCGCATTCAGTTTATCTTGCCTTGTCATATCTATACTAATCGTATGTTATCTTGTATCCTTGTTCTCACAATATTGTCTTATATTCAGTTTATTCATGTCATGGTGCTTTTGCCTGATTATATGTTGAAAGTCACTGGACTTACCAGACTTATATATGATCTAGTTTTGTTTCGCCTCTTTTCTTCCGTTTCCCCCTTCCACCAGGTTCATAGGGAGGAAATGTTGCCACTTAGCTCAGTTTTCTTTCCAAGCTCCAAGATAGTCGATGTATTGCTTTGGACTCTCTCTCTTCCACTGTTATGGCTGGTTCATGCTTTATTGGGGAATATCATTGTCGTTTTTATGCTTCTTTTATATTTGGAAGTTTTTAAATCAAGGTTGAAGTTTTATGTTTCACTTTTAAGTATTATTGAGACCACTATTGTAAAAGCTTGGATGAATAACATTATTTATAAAATGACATTATTTTCTACTGCTTTATTTGTCTGTCTTGTAACTTATCTGCATCTTTTACCTATAATGCTCCACCGAAGTTAAGGCATTCCCTTTATGAGTGACCTTAACGGAGGTGGGGTGTTTCACCATGGGTCGACACCCATGGGCGCGAATTTTCCCGCTCCCCTTTCTGCTACTCGATTTTGGTTTACATGAATTTTGGGTTTTTATTCATATTAAGTGGCTTATATATTTATAAACTTGAAATCTTAATATCTTCTTCATATGTTGTCCGTTTTATGCAAACTCGGAGCCTATCTTAAGTAGAATTCCTAGACGAACGCAATAACGCAGTCCATTTTACTTAATTGCCAATATTTAATTTAGTATTCTTTAACTTAACATTTTAATGTGCTATAAAATTATGGGGTGTTACATAATATCAGCAGAACAACAGGCAGAACAGGTAGAATAATCAGATGGTTGTGCGCTCCGCCCATGTCTCATGACACTAGATGATCTACCTCGTTGGGTTCTTCACTTTTAGACATATGGACTAGTCTAAGCGCCTCAGGTTAATGTTTTATTAGGCCATGTGTCCAAACATTTAGTTACGTGCTTGCTCTACCTCTATAGGTTACCAGTTAACTTGGTTATTTCAAATCATACTAACTTCTTATTCAGGCTACCAAGTTCTTCTTTCTTATTAATTTTTGCTATATAACTTACCGATTTATGTTCACTAATAAGCCTTTAACATGTTATTCTTAATAGCAGATTTCATATTCTCAGGTTTTCAGATAACATATTCTTCTTATCATAAGGATTCAGATTCTCAGGTTTACATATTACTTGATGCACAATTAAGTACAACTTATTGCATTTCATAAGTTTTCCCTTCTTTTCTTTACTTATTACAAACAGTGGGTTTTAGGTTTCCAGATTTATAGATTACTTAATTTATAATTAGGCACATCTTATCTAATTACATAAGTTATCTCGTTTTCTCTGTCGTTTATTATAACCTAAGTTACAATTTCCACTTGTCCCTAGGACAAGTCTACCTACAATCTTTCTGTTTCCCCTTTCAGGTTTATTCATAATAGGTTATTTTCATTTCCAATTTATTTTAACATTTATACTGTTGTGACTTTCATTCACTTCCATTAATTACAATTAATGCCATTTATTTATACCATGTTATATAAATATATTCATATACATGTTTATGCACTAGGCCTATCACATTAAGCCGACTACTTGTGGATGTTGGATTTGTTAGGCGGTTCCGAGCAGACTTCTACCACAAGGTGAACTTAATCTCTTGTCTTAGCACCATTATGTGTATGTTTACGCACCAGACCATTTAATTAACCACTTGTGGATGCCAGATTTGCCGGGGGGGGGGGGGGGGGGGTTCCAGGCAGACTTTACCATAAATTGAATTTAACCTAGTGTCTAAGTGCGGTTACAATTTTCTATTTACTATAAATTTATGAATATTTATTCTTCCAAATTTTACAGTAATTCTTATTTACAATATTTTGGCATAATAATATTCTTAAACAAATATTCATGTTCATTGTAAATTTCAAAATTATAGATTTGTAGAATTTCCCAATTCAGATAGGTGATTTATGGAAATAGGCTTTTATACAGCAGAAATGTTCTCAGTTCAAGTTTTGGAATTACAGTACTACAAAGGTTCCATCATTTATACGAAGGATACAATTTATTTTCAATTACAATAGTACTAATTTTGATAGATTTCAGCAAGTTAAACATTTTAGTTGTTAATCATTTCGGCAGACTAAACATTTCAGCAGGTTAAACATTTCAGCATAGTTATTACACATATTAACGGGGAATGCCAAATGATAGATATACCATTATCAAAAAGGTTTAACTTAAATCCACTCACCTAATAGCTTTCCATTTCATGAATCTGTTCCGAACCTAACATTCCATGGCTCTCCTAACTGAATCTAGAATCTAAATAACCATGGATTCACAATTCTCAAACTAAAAGAAAAGGGGAAAAAGAAGAGAAATCTAAACTAACCAGGTCCAAGAATTTATCTCACTTTGATCAGAATTCTAAACACCCATTTGTAAATATACGTTCTTTTCCTCCATATCTTAGATGAAAATTTCCTAAGACTAATTATTCTATTTTTTGAAGAGATATTGGGAAGGAAGAAGAATGGAAGAGTCCAGACAGCCTCTCAAAAATATGATATTTAGGCCAGGCTCTAATAGCCTATTTATAGGTGTTCAAGAAAGTGGATATGATCTTGTACACTTAGCACTGAGTCAACAACGAATGTTGTTTGAAAAACAGTCCAAATTCGCTGATACCCAGATTAGGGGTGGGTCAACCTGCCTACCCCCTAGGTCGACCCTAGGGCTGAAGCAACCCCACTGGGTCGGCCCAAAGGTCAAACCATGCACAGCTTGGGTCAAGCCATATAGGTCAAGGTTCCCTCATTACTTTCCCGCTCCACTCGTTTGAATTTCTGGAGTTATTTAAATATTATATTTATATATAAACTCCTTATATATATTTATATACAAAACTTCAAATGCCCATTTTACATGTTTATATATATATATGAGCAACTTTTATCTCATTTTCAAAATTCAAACAGCTTTATACCGTCATTTAATTCTTATCTATTTCATTGATTGCAGGTTTATTTTGAATTTCTCTCATATATATATATATATATATATATATATATATTTGCACATATATATGCATATATTTACATATGCATGTATACATATATTTTTGTACTTCCTTATATGTATAGTTTTCCTTATATGTGCATTTACACATATTTTCCCCTTAGAACATGTATTATTTTAGTCGTTTCTCTAAAATAATAAATATGGCGTCCGTAGGAATCGAACTTGCACCACTCTCTTAGAAGCCACATGCTCTTACCAACTGAACTACATAGGCTTTTCGTTAACAGGGTTAAAAACAATGGTAGTCATTGTTCTTTTTTTATAACTCCTTTTCATGTTTGTTGTAATATTTCATTTAAATGTATCTTTTTCATCTTAAATCCATTTTCTGCAATCCATAGGTCTAAATTGACCAGAAAATCGTCACGGACGCAGTGATGCTAATCTCGTGACCAAATTTTGGAATCTCTTCAAATTTAATTTTATTTAATTTAAAATTCAGGGTGTTACATAGACAAACTAACTTGAGCTTCAACAAATTTGAATTTTCGAGAAAAAACTGGTCTGTTGAAATTTGAGTTGTTACAGGCTCCTTTACCCATTAGATCATCTTTGATCATTTACCAAAACTTTCACCAGAAGGTTGGTTCTACCTCCTCGCTTTAGTACCAAAGATTGTAGCATTTGATGTGATTTGGTCATGCATTTCTTCCTTCAGTTATGAAATTCCGGATATGTTTCAGCTTGTTCGTAGCGATTGGATTTCATCATTCTGAACGACTCCTGAGGGACATTCACTGGGTGAAGTAACTTTTATTGCTTTAGCCATAATCTAGTGATATATGCATAATGGAAACAATTTTAGAATAGTTTTGTTAGTGTAGGAAAAGACAGCTAACATAATATGCTTATTCGGGTATCGTGCTCTCAGAATGTTATTGGTGAATAGAATTTAGGTTGGCATGAATAGGCATTCTTCATCCCTCCTCACTCTTTCTTTCTTGGGTATTCATCGTGAGTCTTAAGCTGACTATTAGCTCGGGTACATGTTCATTCATTCATGTTGTTTGTAATTCCTTGCCACTTTTGACTGGAGCAAGTCATCTCTTTATGCAATTCTCTTTTGTTAGTCTTACACTATTCATAAGAGCATATGGCTAAGTTGCCTGATCCTTTGAATATGATTTTTTTCCTTATGTTTTTAGATTATTATTGTGGAGCATTTCCTATCCCTCTGTACAAATCTTCCTTGATCTTATAATACCCCCTCGAGCAACCTATACGGTTGTCCAGCTTACCAATAGGGGGTAGAGGTCCTAGGGCGAAGCTCTTTGGTTTGGAACTCCAGGGGAACCCCCTCCTCCTCCTCCCCCCCCCCCCCGAAGCTTATAGTTCATGTTTCAGATGATAGAGGAAGGCTTAAGGTAGGGAGAATCACTGCTAAACGTTGCAAGCAAACATGAGTCAATTTGATGGACCCGTGCTAATCCATTACCTATGGATCAATATCGATCCATGGAGATAGCACATTTTCGGTCTATTTTTGTCTGGAAAAAATATAATGATGTGGAAGAACCAGTCAATAATGTGATATCTTTTTAGGCTTATCCCTATGGACTGGTGTCAATCCACAGGGTATAGACTGGTACCGGTCATTATACTTATACAATTTTCGAACTTTTTCTTCTTGGTAGCAATAATGTTAACCGAAGTAGTTGCTTCATGAAGTTGGATGTGATGTCAGGCCGCTAATTAGGTATTGATACTAGTCCATGAAAGATGGATCGGTACTGGTCTACCAACTTAGCATATTTCTTTTATAAATTTTGCAAGCCTTTTTTCATGTTTCCCTAAGTGTGTATGTTCCCTATTACTCTGAGGTGATCTGGTGATTGGAAGTGTTTTTTCGACTAAGATTTGTGAAGTATTCTACTTCATTACTTCCTAGTTTTTCTTCTTCAAGTATGACCTGCAGATCTAATCCGAATTCGTGTAGTTCGACCAGTAGATCCGACTTATATTGTAACGACCGGGTTTTCGCGTTCCTAAGTAATCGACATATAACCCAATGTCGACTATCAACCATCGGAAATACAGGATAGTCCATGAAAGAAATTAGAGGATGAGAATAGATAAGATAGAAATTTAGAATAAAAGAAGAAGAAGAACATACAACATAAGAGTAACACGAATCTCACATCGGAACGAACAACATATAATAGATAACATATCCTTGAAATAAAATCAGTATATGTATACAGTAACATTATTAGAGTACAACACATACAACACAGCGGAATAAACAATAGCTATATAATCCTGAAGCCTCCTGCTCCAAGCTCTCCAAGTATATCTGTAATATCCAAACTACTTGACTGCTCGTACAAAATTAGGCACCCAAGAGTTTAGGAAAAACAAAACAAAACAAATTTTGGGTCAATCATGGGACTGGTGTGAGTAAAACAATTTAAAACAGTTTGAGCAATAAAACGATATCTCATAAGACCACGCTGTATAACGAAATGGGTTTTTCCCTTATGAGAATCCAAAATAGTCTTTATATCAAAATTCATTTGATACTATAATAGTGTCTATTAACCACAATATAATAATTAACTAGCAGAAACGCTTTCATCTCACGTTCTGCATACATAGTATACAATCAAAACCGCGAGCAATTATTGGATAATGGATTTCCAACTATGACAAGGTATGGTACCACCTTCCGATAGTGTACCTCTAGAGAGGAATACACTAGGTTCAACAAGAACATCTTGCAAGCCGGCCATACATGACCGACCACTCATTTTGCTTGACTGTATCGAATGTATATCACCAACGGTTGGGATCAGCAACCGTTTCCTGAATTGGACAACATCGAATAGATTAAAGAAGTAAATGTAACTGTAGATCAGGTGACAATACACCCTAATTGTGAGCAACCCACTTAGCCATGCTGCCTGCCCGATTTTCGTCATTTCCCGATTGTGAGGCTAGAGGCCACGCTTCTCTCTGATAGATCACACTTTTATTCACTTTGAATGTCACATCGTCATACCCGCCAAATCACAAATTTCTTTTCCCAAAAATACCACGAGTATACAGCTAAGAGAAACGAATTCCTCCGCCACTAAACGTAAATACGTTTGAAGAGATCAACTTATACGATCTACTAAATATACTCCATCAGACATTCTTCCATACTGGTCGTCCTAGGACTTGACAACCCGAAGGCACTATTCTGTAAACAAGACAGCCCTTGCATAACTCCGTCTTCAGTTATCTTCATCATATTTGATCGCAACGCTAACACCCATACAGAGTGGATTTCAGATAATGAATCTGATCTGGTCTCTCCGTATTGACGATGAAAAAATTGTCAAAAACTTTAGTAGTCGGTGAGTTAACTATCAAAGAAAACATGTGTGCAAACAACGATATTGTTTCCAGATGGAAATTTTATCGATCAATCATCATTGAACATTTATCTCTTTAGTTCATTAATTTATTCATTTTTCATTTCCTGTTTCCATATATTCAACATTCCTTATTTTCTAAATTTATAAAATATACATTATTAATCATTGGAAAACATTTCCATATCTTTTCCACGTATCACTATCATTCTAGTATTCTTTATCATCAAACATTTCATTTTCTATGATTAGAAAATATCTCTGATTATATTTGGAAAATGTTTCCAAAACTCATTCATTGGATTTAAACAGATGTTTAAATAAAACATTGCTATGCCAACTCAAACCATTACCTTCATCAACTAAATTTACTTAACCGGCCTTCATTATCGAACCTTAACCATTCCTTAGTGAAAAATGGAGTCAATCAAGTTGGGGTATAACTACCTCTCAGACCTTAACTGAACAACTTTTCTAACTTCGAAAATAGACAAAGTTCACCTTCTAAATCTTTAACAAACTTCCTTACGTAACTCTCCGATTATATTTACGAATCCACTTCTTTTGCAGAAATCATTTGATTTTAACAATAGTGTTAAAATCCCATGCTTCTGAAATATAATAACTTAAGTATAACTTTATTTATAAATTTGTATAAATAAACAAATAATTAGTTAAATTATAAATAAATAAATCTTGATTAAAAACGGAAAGTGAATAGTACTTTCCCGAATTCGATATAATCGAATTCAATGTACAATTCTCTTTTGAATAATCTCTATTTGATAACTCCTTTTCGAATAAACTATATTGGATTAACTCTCTTCAAATAATTAATATTCGATAATCTCTCTTTCGAATAAACTATATTCGACTAACACCTTTCTTCGAATAAGCTATATTCAATTTACTCCTTTCGAATACTAATATTCGATAACCTCTTTTCGAATAAACTATATTCGATAATTTTCTTTTCTTCGAATAACCTTAGTCAATAACTCTTTCTTTGAATAACTATATTCAAATAACTCCAATTCGACTAACTCTTTTTCGATTAACTCTATTAATTAACTCTATACGATTAACTCTATTTGATTAACTCTAGTTCGATTAATTCTAATTGATTAACTCTAATTCGATTAACTTTAATCGATTATTTCTAATTCGATTAACTCTAATCGATAAACTCTAACTCGATTAACTCAAATCGTTTAACTCCACTAAGTTTGACTTCGTATTTCCAAATAGTATCCCATTTGAAAATTCTATTTAAACTTCTGTTTAAAGAATATTTCATACGAAATCTCCTTATTGTTTCTAACACTTAAATCTAATTTAAAATTTCTTTATATAACTCTACTTATTTCATAAATAAATATTTCCTTTTATAACTCTGTTTATTTTTCTAAATACATATTTCCTTTTATAACTCTATTTATTTTTCTAAATAAATATTTCCTTTTATACCTCTGTTTATTTTTCTAACTATCTCCTTTTCTATTCTATTTGTTTCACAAATATTTTCTTTCCTATTTGTTTCACAAATTTTTCCATTTATATTTGTTTCACAAATATTTTCCTTTCTTATTTGTTTCACAAATATTTTCCTTTAATATTTGTTTTCACAAATATTTTCCTTTTATAAAATCCTTATCTTTATATATATTAAACCCATTGATTTTATACAAATACTTTCTTTTCAAAATACACTATGAAAATCCCCTTTTCTACATTCCAGTATTTCTAATGGTATTTAAAATACCCAAATAACAATGATCGATATCATTCAACACACGTAATCGACACAGATTATATATCACATCATATATTACAATATATGAAAAATAGTAAAATGAATGTTGAGGTGTGACAACAAGGAATTTCGCTCGATCCGAATCAGTCTCTAAACCGATCTAGACCTTTCGAAACGCCTGATTGTTAACTCTATTTGATTAACTCTAGTTCGATTAATTCTAATTGATTAACTCTAATTCGATTAACTTTAATCGATTATTTCTAATTCGATTAACTCTAATCGATAAACTCTAACTCGATTAACTCAAATCGTTTAACTCCACTAAGTTTGACTTCGTATTTCCAAATAGTATCCCATTTGAAAATTCTATTTAAACTTCTGTTTAAAGAATATTTCATACGAAATCTCCTTATTGTTTCTAACACTTAAATCTAATTTAAAATTTCTTTATATAACTCTACTTATTTCATAAATAAATATTTCCTTTTATAACTCTGTTTATTTTTCTAAATACATATTTCCTTTTATAACTCTATTTATTTTTCTAAATAAATATTTCCTTTTATACCTCTGTTTATTTTTCTAACTATCTCCTTTTCTATTCTATTTGTTTCACAAATATTTTCTTTCCTATTTGTTTCACAAATTTTTCCATTTATATTTGTTTCACAAATATTTTCCTTTCTTATTTGTTTCACAAATATTTTCCTTTAATATTTGTTTTCACAAATATTTTCCTTTTATAAAATCCTTATCTTTATATATATTAAACCCATTGATTTTATACAAATACTTTCTTTTCAAAATACACTATGAAAATCCCCTTTTCTACATTCCAGTATTTCTAATGGTATTTAAAATACCCAAATAACAATGATCGATATCATTCAACACACGTAATCGACACAGATTATATATCACATCATATATTACAATATATGAAAAATAGTAAAATGAATGTTGAGGTGTGACAACAAGGAATTTCGCTCGATCCGAATCAGTCTCTAAACCGATCTAGACCTTTCGAAACGCCTGATTGTTTTGAGAACACGACAAAATAGAACGCAGATAGAAGAACGTTTCATTGTTTATTACAACAATTCCATCAGATACAAGAATATACAGAGTATAAATGAATACTATACATTCGATAAATATCAGAGATTACAATAAATTACATAGCAGCGGAAAAACAATATAAAACACAACTGAAAGTAATGCACGGATACAGAGCTTTCTGAGCACCGTTCCAGCTGTAAATCAGGATCCTATGGATATAAATATGCAAAACCAAAACTACTAGCTGCACGTGTAGAAAATAGGGGCACCCTGAGTTTAGGTTAAAGCAATAAACTCCAGGTCAGTCATGTGACTGATGTGAGAACTAAAACAGTTGTTAATTCAATTTTACTTTAAAAGAGAGTAATTCAAGGGACCACGCCGTATAACACGGAACGGGTTTCCTCCCAAGAATACCAGTGCATAGAAATAAACAACACAATGCTTTTTGGAAAAATGAAGCTATTATAAGACCCAGGTCCCATCACACAATGCAACGCAAGCCGGAGGGTAGGGTTTTCCCTTATAATAGCCAAACATGCTTGATACATTTAAAACAAATCATTCGATACTATTATAAGTGTATAGTGTCAAAACATTTTCAATCATAAATATCAATCCTAGGCGGCATGGGTACCATCTATCATGTCGCCATACTAGGCTCTACAAATAAAACCGAAATACACGTATTGGAAATTGGATTTCCGTCATGAGTCGAGGCAAGGGGCAAGCTCCTCTCCGCTTCGAGACACTCTAGCAAATGCCTCGGGACTACACACTCTAGGTAACCCCTGGGATCCTCCAAGACCGGTCCTCTCTTACATTTGATGATTAATTATTCCTAAACACACGTTTCCCCGCCCTATAGGACCTATAATCGAGGCGCCTCGCATCCAAACCACAAAGGTGAAAAGTATATCAACGTCAGGGCTGGTAGGTCACTGACACCACCCATAGCTAGAAAGAAACGTCGTGCACTCCTTGGGTCCTCATCCCGTTTTTGACTCATACCGAGGTGTGAGGCTCGCGAATCCATGCTATACACAAAGCTGCCTCGTAGGCCGTGCTTTGATCATCAACCACAAGACTATGCTTTTCAACAGAAGCCTTGATCCATGCAACTCAGCGAGCAACACAGGCAATTCATGCCATGCGATTGATATCTATCGATATTTAACCTCTAAGCTCGTACGTCTCAGAGAAGGGCGTTAAGCAAGAGAATAAATTTTCCGCCACCAACAGGTATATATTTAACAGAAATCAATCAACACAGAATAAAATCCAATGTCAGACACATAATCCATTTACAAGCTCGTTTTGGGTTTGAACGAAACCGGAGGCACTTTCCTCGCATATCCATCGATCTCCAAGTATGTCTGGACGACCACCAACTGATTCCCTCATCTTGGGTGTACAACCCAATCAAGATCATCAATAATCACCCAAACGATGTGAAGACTTCCGGTCTTCGACCACCGTCTTCATCTTCGACATATCGTCGAATTGGTTATTCAGAATGGGTATAAACCCGGCTTTTCCGAACAACCCGCGTATATAATAAACAAATGTTACACAAACACAACATACGCCTCATTCCAATTCATCAGTCACTAACCGTAAATTAGCAAGAGAACAATTCCCCAAATATTAACCACGAAGGCCGAAACCAACATCAGATCAATACCCAGGGAACCACTCTTCTTAACTAACCTATAGCTAGTTCTTAAATTTCATATTCTTAGGGAAAGGTTCCCATTAATTTTATCAAAGATAAATTCTTTAAAATTTATTCTTTAATCTTCCATTGGATGTCATATCAAACCAAATTATGGTTTTCCAAACTAGTCGAGATTAGCGAACCACACCGAAGTAATTTTTTATTTTATTTCCCAATCCCAACCTATTCATCCCATGAAGCAAAACTGGTAATACTCCATATCTAACCCCATGGTGTTATCGGTAAAATTAATTACCATTTCACGTTCAAATCTAATTAAAGATTTAACTATCGCTTTGGAGTAAAACTGGTAATACTCCATTCTCACTCACTTTCCAAATTTGATAATTTAAATTATCAATTCACATTTCAATCTAATTACAAATTCATTAAAACTCCTTTTACTAGGTCAAATAACTAATGTCATTTAAAACACAGTTCACGATAAACCCAAATCACATTCTATTTATTATCGGGTTAAAGAACTAGTGTTATTTAAAACACCGTTCACGATAAACCCACAAATCAATTCTATTTAAAATCCATTCAAATATATTAGAAATTCCGATTATTTTAAACCCCTTTTAAATCTAATTTATTTGTTTAAAAATAACTGGGTTTTAAATTTAGTTCAAAACTAGTTCATTTCGATAAAAACCCATTTTTATCTTTACAAATGTGGGATTTTTCATCCCAGTTCTTCAAAAATCATTTCTTGTAATTTTACACAAATTATTACTATTTTTGATAATTTTATCAAGGCCCGTACAGTCGATTTCCAACAACGGCCATCGAACTGCACTTACAGCGACCTTTTCCAAATTTGATTTGGACGTATCTCCAAATCCAACCGTTAGATTTCAAATTTATAATATTCGTTAGAAAGATCTTTTCGATACGAACCCAATGGTTCCAGTTTTAGGATAATCCGACGGTCGGATCTCCCGTAATGTCCGTTCGAAATCAATGGTCGAAATTCACGAACTGCCGCGGCGCGACGCGTTCTATTCAGGCCATTATATTATATATATAATATATATAATATATATTTCATCGATTTCTATTTAAAACGAATTTTATAAATAGTTTTAAATTCGTTTCAAAAACATTTCAACTTCCTTATCCAATTCAAATCAAAATTGAATTTTTTCTTTTAAATTCGTTTTAAATTCATTTCAATTTAATTCAAATATCGTTTTCTGTTCAATTCAATTCGAATTCGTTTTCTATTCAATTCAATTCGAATTCGTTTTCTATTCAATTCAATTCGAATTCGTTTTCTATTCAATTCAATTCGAATTCGTTTTCTATTCAATTCAATTCAAATTCGTTTTCTATTCAATTTAAATTCGTTTTCTATTCAATTCAATCCAAAAACGAATATAATCGATATAAATATCGTTCACATCATAATAGCGCATCTCTAATCAACACGGCTTTATATATTTCAATAATTCCGTTATTCTATTCAACAAATGAATATTTATTCTATTCAATACGTGAATCTATATTTTTGTCAACACATGACTAATCTCAACGAATGAGTACTGTCCACGTGTGACTATTTTTGTTATTTAATATATTTTATAAAAATTATGGTATCTATCGTTTGATTTCAAATAAGACTCCAACCGTAAATTAGTAAGAGAACGATTCCCTAAATATTAACCCCGAAGGCCGAAACCAACATCAGATCAATATCCAGGAGACCACTCATCTTATCTATCTTCCAGTTAGTTTCTAATTTTATGTATGATAAAGATGTAAATCTTATTGTTAAAATATTTCGTTCAACACATGACTATTCTCAACGGATGAGTACGGTCAACACATGAACTTGTATTTTATAATGATAAAGATGTAAATTTTATTGTTAAAATATTTCGTTCAACACATGACTAATCTCAACGGATGAGTACTGTCAACACATGAACCTTTATTTTATAATATTCTTTATTTTCTAAATTGGAATGAGGCCCAATCAATCAACATATAAAGTTAATTATATGGATTCCATACAACACATGTATATAATAGCAACGATAAATAATCAACCATCATCCAAAGTGCACTACACTGTCTAAGCATCAAATATAGATATCTAACGCTTATAACAGCCTGTCAATCAATCGATCGACATATAACTAATTACTAGGATTAGTGTATGCCGTATTTTATCCCAATACCCTTGTGGGGTTTCAAACAATCAAACACAGATTTTATTTGTCTAGTTGGGCGATGAGTTAAATTTATCGTCCCAATCAATGTCCTTCAAATAGGTGTACATAAACAAACCGTCCGGTTTGTAAATGAATATTTATTTATTCACATTCACATTAAAAATTATATTTTTAACGACCAAAATATTTAATTCAACCTATGAATATTCTATTCGGTTCATTTATTAAATAAAATGATATCATTATTTTTCTAACTTATTTTAGAAAATTTTGGCGGCATAACGGCACGATACTAGAAACGGGACAATGCCTAGCCTTATCCCCGGTCTAATAATGGCCCACGCCATACACATATCAATCAAATCCATTCCATTTCAATAAACAATCTAAATAAAATCAACCAATCTAACCAACTACACAACCAAACAAACAAGTCCATGGTCTGTGGACGATGTTGTCGGGAGCTACTAAACACCGTCTGCATCCTAGTATATATTTATATAACTAGAAAAGAAAAGTTTGAAGTGAGAAGTTCTCACCAAAGCTATCCCAACTCCACGACACTTCACTTGTAGGAAATCATCATTGTTCTTGCCATTTGTCTCTTTCGTTGCCCGTAGCCACTGCATACATAAAAATCACATTTTTATATTGTTGCTATGTATATAAAGATCATATTTTTATAATCACTTCATATATTTAAAAATCGAATTTTAACATCGCTACTATATAGATAAAAATTCTATTTTTACATCGGTGTTCATATAATAAAGATTATATTTTTATCACGTTATTCTCTATATAAAGATTTCGCCCATTCAAATATAAAGATTTCGCCCTTTCAAATATAAAGATTTCGCCTTTTTATTCCTTCTATAATATAGAAATCATATTTTTAATATGCCACTAGTATAAAAATTATATTTTTAACCTTTCTATATTATAAAAATTATATTTTCTACTTCTACAATATAAAAGATTATATTTTTTTCCTAATTAAAAATCGTATTTTTCTTCTATGAAAAATCATATTTTTATTTCACCAAATCATATATTTTTAACGTATATAAAAAAAACGTTTCTTTGCTACGATATATATCGAATCTTTTGTCATTAAAAATCAACGCTTTCTAATGTTGAAAATCATCGCTTTCTAATGTTATAAATCATCGCTTTCTAATGTTATAAATCATCGCTTTCTAATGTTATAAATCGTCTCTTTCATACAACTAAAAATCGTATTTTCCTAATCACATAATTTATATTTTTCTAATTAAAAATCAAATAAAAATAAGTTATGAAAATCAAATAAAATATGTTTTTAAAATCAAATAAAATCAGTTTTTAAAGTCAAATAAAAATCAATTTTTAAAATCAAATAAAATTAGTAAAACTAACCTATTTCAGTCGGAGGAGGGCTCACAAACTCGAACGGCGGTCGAAGTGTGCTCGGGGAGTGGCGCACTGGCCAATGGCGGGCCCACTAGGGTTAGAAGCAGCGGATTTTTAATGGGATTAGGGATCGCGATTTACAGAGGAGGGTGGGGGGCGTTCGAATGGAAGAGGAGGAGAGGGGTTAGGCGGCTGATCGGAGGAGGGGAAGAGAGAGGAGGGCGGTGGGCAGGGGAGCGGTGGCGCGCGTCGTTCGAATTTTGGGGAAGAAGAGGGAACGGAGGAGAGAGGGAGGAGAAGGAGGGGGACCTACGGGTGGGCGGCTCCGCCTGGGGAAGTGGCGCCAGAGGCGCGGCGCCTCTGGTGGGTGGCAGCGGCGAATCCCGCCCCACCTGCTTCTTCATGTTTTTTTTCTTTTGATTCAAAATGTCGGGTCTGACTTTTCTAAAGGGGAAAAGGGGGGTTAAGGGAAAAGAATTTTATTATTTTATTATTATTTAAATTTCAAAAAGCAACCTTTTTATTCGAACTTGAAATCGAACCCACCGACTTTCGTCCATAGCTAATTACCCCCATTCCGAACACAATGGGATATGTATCGTAAGTTGATTCAATCGTTTCGATCAGTTTTCGTCAAAATCAAAATATAACTCTATATATCGAATTTAACGCAAATTTCTATTTACTGGGGTCACATACTAACTTTAAAAATTCCAGAAAAATATTTTCTAGCTTCGTATTGACGATACGGTCCTAACAAAACTAAATTCGTCGAATTCTGAGACCGTTTGAAAAATGGCCAATTTCCAGTCGATTAAAATCAACTAAAACTGGTCAAACGCGTTTTCCTTTGCCACGCTCACATATTGATTCGAAAAATTATGAAAATTGGAATCTAGCAATAATTTTACGTCTCGGATCCAACAAAAGTGGTTTCGTCGAAATCCGAGGTCGTTTGCAAAATTCCCATTTTTAAGGGCCTGAATTCCATAGCGACTATTCTGAAAATTCATTTAACCATAACTTTTGATTCCTGCTATGAAATTTTGATTTTTCGGATTCTTTGGAAAGATATTCTCAATTAGATTCAAATATTTTTGGTTTCATTAAAATCCGGTTTCTTTTGAATCCTATACATCTATTTGAAATTTGGAATCGAATTATCGAACTACCGCGCCATTTTCAATTCCTTTTATAATTTAAAATAAATATTTATATTCTAACGACGACGTATATAAATATATACATTCGAATTCAATTCAAAATAAATTTTTCGTCGTTATTATATAAAATAATTCATTTTAAATATTCAAAATTCATTAAAATTGCCAAAATAAAAAATTTAAATTGGCTCGCATTTCCGGGTTATTACATTCTCCCCTACATAAAACTTTTCGTCCCCGAAAAGGAACGAAGCCAAAAGTTGTTTAACAATTCAACTCAACTTCCAGTATTTTGATTACGGCTTAAGTTCTTCAACTTTTCAGTTCTAAGAACTTATCAAATTTTTCAAAAATTTGGCTAACACCCTAAATTTTCGAAAAATTTCGCCATAACCTCCCCTGCACCGGGAGCACCGGGAAAATCCCGAAATTGCCATACAAGCCCTCTGATCTCAAAAAGAAAAAGAAAAAGCCAATCAGCTCATAAAATAATCATCACCCAAACAAAATAGTGAATTATGGTAAACACGTACCTATTTGTCGGGCAAACAAATTTTATTCTCTGCTCTAGCCTCCTAGCTATGACCTGTTCAATGTAAGTACATGTATATGCATACATATGTAACCAATTTTCAATACAATTCACTATTTGGTTCTATTAGGCTAATGGTTCAAAATAACCAAACAAATAAACAAACAACACAACCATCAAACAGTTAGTGAATTAACGTTTCAAATTCATAACTTTGATATATATACAAAAAATCATGTTTTTGATGCCAAATCACACAATAAATTTACCTATATAAGTTTTGGTTCTCACACCAGTCTATGGAAATATATAGAAAATCACAACTTGGAAATACGAACACAAATTCTGATGATGATATATCAATCATCAGAATCACCTCCGGGTGTCTAGAATGTGATTCTATATCTATCCAGTATATTAAAACTTCGAATATACGTTCATGACGCGTATATGCAAAATCTTTATATATTGGATTGTCCAAATTCAAAATAAATAAATATTCGAATACGTATAAAATGATTTAAATTTCAAAACAAAATTTGTTTTCATTTGAAAAATATACTCTTCACACCCGTTCTAGGATACTACTGATACTATCTCTAACGAGTCACTCTAATTGGTTATTACTAATCCAATATCTGATGAATTCTTTCGTATGGTTCTAATGTGTCATGTTCTCGAGCTGTGTAAACCAAAGCTCTGATACCAAATGTGACAACAAGGAATTTCGCTCGATCTGAATCAGTCGCTAAACCGATCTAGACCTTTCGAAACGCCTGATTGTTTTGAGAACACGACAAAATAAAACGCACACAGAAGAACATTTCATTATTTATTACAACAATTCCATCAGATACAAGAATATACAGAGTATAAATGAATACTATACATTCGATAAATATCAGAGATTACAATAAATTACATAGCAGCGGAAAAACAATATAAAACACAACTGAAAGTAATGCACGAATACAGAGCTTTCCGAGCACCGTTCCAGCTGTAAATCAGGATCCTGTGGATATAAATCTGTAAAACCAAAACCACTAGCTGCCCGTGTAGAAAATAGGGGCACCCAGAGTTTAGGTTAAAACAATAAACTCCAGGTCAGTCATGTGACTAGTGTGAGAACTAAAACAGTTGTTAATTCAATTTTACTTTAAGAGAGAGTAATTCAAGGGACCACGCCGTATAACACGGAACGGGTTTCCTCCCAAGAATACCAGTGCATAGAAATAAACATCGCAATGCTTTTTGGAAAAATGAAGCTATTATAAGACCCAGGTCCCATCACACAATGCAACGCAAGCCGGAGGATAGGGTTTTCCCTTATAATAGCCAAACATACTTGATACGTTTAAAACATATCATTTGATACTATTATAAGTGTATAGTGTCAAAACATTTTCAATCATAAATATCAATCCTAGGCGGCACGGGTACCATCTATCATGTCTCCATACTAGGCTCTACAAATAAAACTGAAATACATGCATTGGAAATTGGATTTCCGTCATGAGTCGAGGCAAGGGGCAAGCTCCTCTCCGCTTCGAGACACTCTAGCAAATGCCTCGGGACTGCACACTCTGGGTAACCCCTGGGATCCTCCAAGACAGGTCCTCTCTTACGTTTGAGGATTAATTATTCCTGAACACACGTTTCCCGGCCCTATAGGACCTACAATCGAGGCGCCTAGCATCCAAACCACAAAGGTGAAAAGTATATCAATGTCAGGGCTGGTAGGTCACTCACACCACCCATAGCTAGAAAGAAACGTCGTGCACTCCTTGGGTCCTCATCCCGTTTTTGACTCATACCGAGGTGTGAGGCTCGCGAATCCACTCTATACACAAAGCTGCCACATAGGCCGTGCTTTGATCATCAACCATAAGACTTTGCTTTTCAACAGAAGCCGGTATCCATGCAACTCAGCGTGCCACACAGGCAATTCATGCCATGCGATTGATGTCTATCGATATATAACCTCTAAGCTCGTACATCTCAGAGAAGGGCGTTAAGCAAGAGAATAAATTCTCCGCCGCCAAACAGATATATATTTAACAGAAATCAATCAACACAGAATAAAATCCAATGTCAGACACACAATCCATTTACAAGTTCGTTCTGGGTTTGAACGAAACCGGAGGCACTTTCCTCGCATATCCATCGATCTCCAAGTACGTCTGGACGACCACCAACTGATTCCCTCATTTTGGGTGTACATCCCAATCAAGATCATCAGTAATCACCCAAACAATGTGAAGACTTCCGGTCTTCGACCACCGTCTTCATCTTCGACATATCGTCGAATCGGTTATTCAGAATGGGTATAAACCCGGCCTTTCCGAACAACCCGCGTATATAATAAACAAATGTTACACAAACACAACATACGACTCATTCCAATTCATCAGTCACTAACCGTAAATTAGCAAGACAACAATTCCCCAAATATTAACCCCGTATGCCGAAACCAACATCAGATCAATACCCAGGAAACCATTCTTCTTAACTAACCTACAGCTAGTTTCTAAATTTCATATTCTTAGGGAAAGGTTCCCATAAATTTTATCAAAGATAAATTCTTTAAAATTTATTCTTTAATCTTCCATTGGATGTCATATCAAACCAAATTATGGTTTTCCAAACTAGTCGAGATTAGCGAACCACACCGAAGTAATTATTTAATTTATTTCCCAATCCCAACCTATTCATCCCATGAAGCAAAACTGGTAATACTCCATATCTAACCCCATGGTGTTATCGGTAAAATTAATTAACATTTCACGTTCAAATCTAATTAAAGATTTAATTATCGCTTTGGAGTAAAACTGGTAATACTCCATTCTCGCTCACTTTCCAAATTTGATAATTTAAATTATTAATTCACATTTCTATCTAATTGCAGATTCATTAAAACTTCTTTTACTGGGTCAAAGAACTAATGTCATTTAAAACACAGTTCACGATAAACACAGTTCACGATAAACCCAAATCACATTCTATTTATTATCGGGTTAAAGAACTAGTGTTATTTAAAACACCGTTCACGATAAACCCACAAATCAATTCTATTTAAAATCCATTCAAATATATTAGAAATTCCGATTATTTTAAACCCCTTTTAAATCTAATTTATTTGTTTAAAAATAACTGGGTTTTAAATTTAGTTCAAAACTAGTTCATTTCGATAAAAACCCATTTTTATCTTTACAAATGTGGGATTTTTCATCCCAGTTCTTCACAAATCATTTCTTGTAATTTTAAACAAATTATTACTATTTTTGATAATTTTATCAAGGCCCGTACAGTCGATTTCCAACAACGGCCATCGAACTGCACTTACAGCGACCTTTTCCAAATTTGATTTGGTCGTATCTCCAAATCCAACCGTTAGATTTCAAATTTCTAATATTCGTTAGAAATATCTTTTCGATACGAACCCAACGGTTCCAGTTTTAGGAGAATCCGACGATCGGATCTCCCGTAATGTCCGTTCGAAATCAATGGTCGAAATTCACGAACTGCCGTGGCGCGGGCGTTCTATTCAAGCCATTATATTATATATATATATAATATATAATATATATTTCGTCGATTTCTATTTAAATCGAATTTTATAAATAGTTTTAAATTAGTTTCAAAAACATTTCAACTTCCATTTCCAATTCATATCAAAATTGAATTTTTCCTTATAAATTCGTTTTAAATTCATTTCAATTTAATTCAAATTTCGATTTCTATTCAATTCAATTCAAATTCGTTTTCTATTCAATTCAATTCAAATTCGTTTTCTATTCAATTCAATTCGAATTCGTTTTCTATTCAATTCAATTCGAATTCGTTTTCTATTCAATTCAATTCGAATTCTTTTTCTATTCAATTCAATTCAAATTCGTTTTCTATTCAATTCGAATTCGTTTTCTATTCAATTCAATTCAAATTCGTTTTCTATTCAATTCAAATTCGTTTTCTATTCCATTCAATTCAAATTCGTTTTCTATTCAATTCAATTCAAAAACGAATAGAATCGATATAAATATCGTTCGCATCAAAATAGCGCATCTCTAATCAACACGGCTTTATATATTTCAATAATTCCGTTATTCTATTCAACAAATGAATATTTATTCTATTCAATACGTGAATCTATATTTTTGTCAACACATGACTAATCTAAACGAATGAGTACTGTCCACGTGTGACTATTTTTGTTATTTAATATATTTTATAAACATTATGGTATCTATCGTTTGATTTCAAATCAGACTCCAACCGTAAATTAGTAAGAGAACGATTCCCTAAATATTAACCCTGAAGGACGAAACCAACATCAGATCAATATCCAGGAGACCACTCATCTTATCTATCTTCCAGCTAGTTTCTAATTTTGTATATGATAAAGATGTAAGTCTTATTGTTAAAATATTTCGTTCAACACATGACTAATCTCAACGGATGAGTACGGTCAACACATGAACCTGTATTTTATAATGATAAAGATGTAAATTTTATTGTTAAAATATTTCGTTCAACACATGACTAATCTCAACGGATGAGTACTGTCAACACATGAACCTTTATTTTATAATATTCTTTACTTTCTAAATTGGAATGAGGCCCAATCAATCAACATATAAAGTTAATTCTATGGATTCCATACAACACATGTATATAATAGCAACGATAAATAATCAACCATCATCCAAAGTGCACTACACTGTATAAGCATCAAATATAGATATCTAACGCTTATAACAGCCTGTCAATCAATCGATCGACATATAACTAATTACTGGGATAAGTGTATGCCGTATTTTATCCCAATACCCATGTGAGGTTTCAAACAATCAAACACAGATTTTATTTGTGCAGTTGGGCGATGTGTAAAATTAATCGTCCCAATCAATGTCCTTCAAATAGGTGTACATAAACAAACCGTCCGGTTTGTAAATGAATTTTTATTTATATTTTTAACGACCAAAATATTTAATTCAACCTATGAATATTCTATTCGGTTCATTTATTTAATAAAATGATATCTTTATTTTTCTAACTTATTTTAGAAAATTTCGGCGGCATAACGGCACGATACTAGAAACGGGACAAGGCCTAGCCTTATCCCCGGTCTAATAATGGCCCACGCCATACACCTATCAATCAAATCCATTCCATTTCACCAAACAATCAAATTAAAATCAACCAATCTAACCAACTACACAACCAAACAAACAAGTCCATGGTTTGTGGACGATGGTGTCGGGTGCTACTAAACACTGTCTGCATCCTAGTATATATTTATATAACTAGAAAAGAAAAGTTTAAAGTGAGAAGTTCTCACCAAAGCTATCCCAACTACACGACACTTCAATTGTAGGAAATCATCACTATTCTCGCCTTTTGTCTCTTTCGTTGCCCGTAGCCACTACATATATAAAAATAACATTTTTATAATGTTGCTATGTATATAAAGATCATATTTTTATAATCACTTCATATATTTAAAAATCGAATTTTTACATAGCTAGTATATAGATAAAAATTCTATTTTTACATCGGTGTTCATATAATAAAGATTATATTTTTATCACGTTATTCTCTATATAAAGATTTCGCCCTTTCAAATATAAAGATTTCACCCCTTCAAATATAAAGATTTCGCCTTTTTATTCCTTCTATAATATAGAAATCATATTTTTAATATGCCACTAGTATAAAAATTATATTTTTAACCTTTCTATATTATAAAATTTATATTTTCTACTTCTACAACATAAAAGATTATATTTTTTTTCCTATTTAAAAATCGTATTTTTCTTCTATGAAAAATCATATTTTTATTTCACCAAATCATATATTTTTAACCTATATAAAAAAACGTTTCTTTGCTACGATACATATCGAATCTTTTGTCATTAAAAATCATCGCTTTCTAATGTTGAAAATCATCGCTTTCTAATGTTAAAAATCATCGCTTTCTAATGTTAAAAATCGTCTCTTTCATACAACTAAAAATCGTATTTTTCTAATCACATAATTTATATTTTTCTAATTAAAAATCAAATAAAAATCAGTTTTGAAAATCAAATAAAATCAGTTTTTAAAATCAAATAAAACCAGTTTTTAAAATCAAATAAAAATCAGTTTTTAAAATCAAATAAAATCAGTAAAACTAATCTATTTCAATCGGAGGAGGGCTCACAAACTGGAACGGCGGTCGAAGGGTGCTCGGGGAGTGGCGCACTGGCCAATGGCGAGCCCACTAGGGTAAGAAGCAGCGGATTTTTAATGGGATTGGGGCTCAAGATTTACAGAGGAGGGTGGGGGCGTTCGAATGGAAGAGGAGGAGAGAGGGTAGGAGGCAGATCGGAGGAGGGGAAGAGAGAGGAGGGCGGTGGGCAGGGGAGCGGTGGCGTGCATCGTTCGGGTTTGGGGGAAGAAGAGGGAACGGAGGAGAGAGGGAGAAGAAGGATGGGAACCTGCGGGTGGGCGGCTCCGCCTGGGGAAGTGGCGCCAGAGGCGCGGCGCCTTTGGTGGGCGGCGGCGGCGAATCCCGCCCACCCCCCCAGCTTCTTCATTTTTTTTTCTTTTGATTCAAAAAGTCGGGTCTGACTTTTCTAAAGGGAAAAAGGGGGGTTAAGGGAAAAGAATTTTATTATTTTATTATTATTTAAATTTCAAAAAGCAACCTTTTTATTCGAACTCGAAATCGAACCCACGGACTGTCGTCCATAGCTAATTACCCCCATTCCGAACACAATGGGATATGTACTGTAAGCTGATTCGATCATTTCGATCAGTTTTCTTCAATATCAAAATATAACTCTATATATTGAATTTGAACGTGCATTTCTATTTACTGGGGTCGCATACTAACTTTAAAAATTCCAGAAAAATATTTTCTAGCTTCGTACTGATGATACGGTCCTAGCAAAAATAATATCGTCGAATCCTGAGACCGTTTGAAAAATGGCCAATTTCCAGTCGATTAAAATCAACTGAAACTGGTCAAACGCGTTTTCCTTTGCCACTCTCACATATTGATTCGAAAAATTATGAAAATTGGAATCTAGCAATAATTTTACATCTCGGATCCAACAAAAGTAGTTTCGTCAAAATCCGAGGTTGTTTGCAAAATTCCCATTTTAAGGGCCAGAATTCCATAGCGACTATTCTTAAAATTCATTTAACCATAACTTTTGATTCCCGCTATGAAATTTTGATTTTTCGGATTCGTTGGAAAGATATTCTCAATTATATTCAAATATTTTTGGTTTCACTAAAATCCGGTTTATTTTGAATCCTGTACATCTATTTGAAATCGAATTATCGAACTACCGCGCCATTTTCAATTCCTTTTATAATTTAAAATGAATATTTATATTATAACGACGACGTATATAAATATATAAGTTCGAATTTAATTCAAAATAAATTTTCGTCGTTATTATTTAAAATAATTCATTTTAAATATTCAAAATTCATTAAAATTGCCAAAATAAAACTTTTAAATTGGCTCGCATTTCCGGGTTATTACATGAGGAATCCAGTCGGATTCGTCCTACCTGTTTCCCTGCATCCACAGATGTTAAACAATATGATTAACATCAATTTCATTTCACTATGAATTATTCTGCTAAACAGAATCAATTTATATATATATAGCCAGATCTATAATTTCAACCAATTACTTAGTAGTTCAACCAACAGTCAATACACAACAATCAATCATTATTTATCAGTTATAAATATACGTTATAAAAATATGAACTGATAGAGTTGGTGAGCTTTACTCACACTGGTCGATCATCTTTAATAACGATAATCATCGTTTGCTTTAGACGGACAATTTATTTTGCTATAAATTGTAACGGGCTCCTATCCACTCCCAGTCAGTTCCATTGTGTAACACCCGTCCATACGATTCCAACTGTAACAACCCGAAAATTCTGGGCCAATTTAAATTTTTTATTTTGGCAATTTTAACGGATTTTGAATATTTAAAATGGATTATTTTAAATAATAACAACGTGGAATTTATTTTGAATAGAATTAGAACGTATATATTTATTTGAATCGTCATTAGAATATAAATATTTATTTTTAATTGTAAAAGGAATTTAAAATGGCGCGGTAATTTGAAAATTCGATTTCAAATTTCAAATGAATGTAAAAGATTCAAAATAAACCGGATTTTAGCAAAACCAAAGATATTTGAATCTATTTCCAAATATCTTTTCAACGAATCTGAAAAATCAATATTTCATAGCGGGAATCAAAAGTTACGTCTAGTGGAAATTTCAGAATAGTCGCTATGGAATTTTGGCCCTTAAAATAGAAATTTTGCAAACGACCTCGGCTTTCGACGAAACCACTTTTGTTGGATCCGTGATGTGAGGTTATTGCTAGATTCCAAAATTTGTAATTTTTCGAATCGATATGTGTGTGTGGCGAAGGAAAACGCGTTTGACTAGTTTTAGTTGATTTTAATCGACTGGAAAATGGCCATCTTTCAAACGGTCTCAGAATTTGACGAAATTAGTTTTGTTAAGACCGTATCGTCGATACGAAGTTAGAAAATATTTTTCGGGAATTTTTAGAGTCCGTATGTGACCGCAGTAAATTGAAATGCGCGTTCAAATTCAACATATAGATTATATTTTGATTTTGATGGAAACTAATCAAAACAGCCGAATCAGCTCACGATACATATCCCATTGTGTTCGGAATGGGGGTAATTAGCTATGAACGACAAGCGGTGGGTCTCCTTTCGAGTTCGAAATAAAAAGTTGCATTTTGAAAATTAAATATAATTAAACATATAAATTAAATTTCCCCCACCCTTCTTTCTCTTTACAGTCAACCCCCCCTCCCCTCTTCAAAATTAAAACGAAATAAAAAGAAAAAACCTAATCGACTAAAGCGCCGCCCCCTCTTCCACGCATCGCCGTTCCGGCGACGCACCACCACCGCCGCACGATGCCAACCCCCTTGCTCTCCCTCCTCCTTTCCTACGTTGATCGAGAAGCCCCCCTATCCACCTAGAAACCCGACACAACCACAGCTGCGCTGACCACCACCTGGGGCCCCACGACCTCCGCATGCTGCAGCCACCCCCTCACGCTCCTCTCTCCCCTTCAATCAATTCGATCCTCAAGACCCCTTCGCCCTCAAACAGCACCAAATCCGAGGAGAACCCGCCGCCACCACGCCTGAAGGCCCACCCCCGACCACCAATACCACTCCCTACCTCCAACGGACCTCCGACAGTGAAGGAAACCCTCCCTCTCTCTGAATTCGATTGTAAGTTTATATATTTTTATTTATTTTCATTTATACGGTGTAAGTAGTTTTATAAAAATAAAAATCAGTTTTATATATGACACCATTGTACTAAGACATGATTTTTATTAAAGAAAGTTTAGATTATTCTTTAGGTAAAGGAAAGATTATATTTTTAGAAATATAAAGATTTGATTTTTAAAATTATAAAGCTCCAATTTTTATAAAAGAAAAATGTAATTTTTGCTAAAGAAAAGAAAAAATTTTGAAATAGAAAAGATTATATTTTTAAACAAGAAAAGATTAGATTTTTAGTTATGTAAAGGTATGATTATTATTTATACCATAGCATAATAAAAATGTGATTTTTATATATGTAGCGTATACGGACGACGAAAGTGACAAAAGGCGAGCGGCGAAGATTTCTTACATATGAAGAGTCATGGCGTTTGGTTTAGCCAATCGGTGAGAACTTCTCATTTTAAATCTTTTTTCCTTGTTAAAATTATATTCTAGGATGTAGACGTTGCTTAGTAGCACCCGACACCCATTGTCTACAGACCATGGATGACTTGTTTGATTTTTTTGTGTGGTGAAAATTGATTGTGATGCGGAATGAATGGAAATATTAATGTGTGAAATAAAATATTTTATCGTTAAAAATATAATTTTTAACGTGTATGTGAATAAAATAAATATTCATTTACGAACTAGACGGTTTGTTTATGTACGCCCATTTGAAGGATATTTATTGGGACGATAAATTTTACACGTCGCCCAACTGCATAAATAATATTCAGTATTTGTTGATTTGAAACCCACACGGGTGTTGGGATGAGATTTGGCGTACACTAATCCCAATTATTTAGTAGTATGTCAATCGATTGGTCGACAGACTGTGTAAGCGTTAATTAGTTATATTTAATGCTTATGCAGTTGTGTAGTGCACTCTGGATGATGGTTGATCATTTATCATTGCTATTATATACATGTGTTATATTTAATCCATATAATTAACATTATATGGTAATTGATTGGGCCTCATTCCAATTGGGAAAATAAAGAATATTATAAAATATATATTCATGTGTTGAATAGAATAAATATTCATGTTTTGAATAAAATATATATTCATGTGTTGAATAGAATAAATATTCATGTGTTGAATAAAATATATATTCATGTGTTGAGTAAAATATTTTAACAATAAAATTTGCATCTTTATCATATATAAAATTAGAGTCTGATTAAGAATTAAACGATATAAAACACAATTTTATCGAATATATAAAATAACCAAAAATAGTCATGTGTTGACAATACTCATGTGTTGAGAATATATTCATGTGTTGAAAGTATTCATGTGTTGAGTAAAATATTTATACAATAAAATTCACATTTTTATTGTAAGTAAGAATTAATAAATATTCATGTGTTGAATAAAATATATATTCATGTGTTGAAAGAAATATAGATTCATGTGTTGAATAGAATAAATATTCATTTGTTGAATAGAATAAAGAAATTATTGAAATATGTAAAGCCGTGTTGATTAGATTTGTGCCATTTTGACACGAACAATATTTATATCGATTATATTCGTTTTGTAATGAATATAGAAAAGGAAGTGATTTCAAAATATAACGTTTTGAAAATATTAACATTTATATATTAATGATATTAAATATTCAATTTTGATTTAAAATTGAATACGAATTTGAATTTGTTTTGAAAATGAATTTTAAACGATTTATAAAATACATTTAGAATTGAAATCGATGAAATATATATAATATATATATATATTAAATGGCATGAATAGAACATGTCGCGCAGCGGCAGTTCGCAAATTTCGACCATTGACTTCTAATTGACGTTACGGGAGATCTGACCATCGGATTCTCCTGAAACCAAAACCGTTGGGTTCATATCGAAAAGAGCTTTCCAAGAATATTAGAAATTTGAATTCTAACAATTGGATTTGGAATTGTGTCCAAATCAAATTTGGAAAAGGTCATTGTAAGTGCAGTTCGGTGGCCGTTGTTGAAAACCGACTGTACGGGACTGGATAAAATTATTAAAAATATTAATAAATTGTGTAAAATCATAAAATATGAATTGGAAAGAACTAGGGTGAAAAATCCACATTTGAAAGGATAAAAATATATTTTTATCAAAATGAACTAGTTTTGAACTAGATTTAAAGTGGTTTTAAAAATAATCAGAATTTCCAATATACGAATTGGAATTGATTTGAATCGAAATTATCTTCGGAACATTTCGATGTTGGATTTCATGATTATATAGATATGGTTATGGAAATTTGAAAGATATATTTATATCATTATTTCCAATACGATATATGCTGGTTTCAGAATTTGATATTGAATATAAGCCGATATATTTTCTATTCAGAGCCTTGTATTTAACATCAAATGGGATTTTGGGTTCATCGTGAAAGGTGTCTTAAATAACACTGTTCTTGAATCAAGTTTAGAAAAGAATAAATCTTTTAATTAAGATTTAGTGAAATTGTCCAGTTAATTTGTATTTAATTGGAATTGAATTTAAATTGGTTTTTGGGTTTATCGTGAGCGGTGTTTTGAATAACACCTGTTCTTTAACCCGATTAACAATGGAATGTGATTTTGGGTTTATCGTGAACCATTTTTTAGATGACATTGGTTCTTTAACCCAGTTAAAGACAGGATATTGATTTTTGGGAAGATTAAAACTAAGTGGAGTTTTAATGAATCTTTAATTAGATTGGAGTAATCGAGAATGAAGTATCACCAGTTTTGCTCCAAGCAATAGTTAAATCTTTAATTAGATTTGAACGTGAAATGTTAATTAATATTTACCAATAACACCGTTGTGTTAGATATGGAGTATTACCAATTTTGCTCCATGGGATGAATAGGTTCGGATTGGGAAATAAAATAAATGATTACTTCGGTGTGGTTCGCTAATCCCGACTAGTTTGGAAAACCTTAACATGGTTAGAAATGATATCTAATGGAAGATTAAAGAATAAATTCAGAAGAATTTATCTTTGATAAAATTAATGGGAACCTTTCCCTAGGAATGTGAATATTTGAATAAAAGAATATCCTGAATTGGAATGAGGCGTATGTTGTGTTTGTGTAACACTTGTTTATTATATACGCGGGTTATTCGGAAAGGCCGGGTTTATACCCATTCTGTATAACCGATTCGACGATGAGTCGAAGATGAAGACGGTGGTTGAAGACCGGAGGTCATCACATCGTTTGGATGATTATTGTTGATCTTGATTGCGCTGTACACCCAAGAGGAAGGAATCAGTTGGTGATCATCCAGACGTACTTAGAGATCGATGGATATGCGAGGAATAAGGTTCCTCCAGTTTCATTCAGACCTAGAACGAACTTGTAAATGGACTGTGTATCTGACATTGGATTTTATTCTGTGTAATCGATTTCTATTAAATATATATATGTTGGGCGGCAGAGAATTTATTCTCTTGCTTAACGCACTTCTCTAAGACTTACGAGCTCAGAGGTTATATATTGATGGATATCAATCGCATCGCATGAATTGCCTATGTGGCATGCCTAAGTGGCAAATGATCAAGGCTTCTATTGAAAAGCAAAGTCTTGTGGTTGATGATCAAAGCACGGCCGTGTGGCATAGCTTTGTGTATAGCGTTAATTCGCGAGCCTCACACCTCGGTATGAGTCAAAAACGGGATAAGGACCTAAGGAGTGCACGACGTTTCTTTCTAGCTATGGGTGATGTTAGTGACCTACCAGCCCTGACATTTATATTATTTTTACCTGTGTGTTGTTGGAATGCGAGGCGCCTCGGATATAGGTCCTATAGGACCGGGAAACGTGTGTTCAGGAATTGCCAATCCTCAAAAGTAAGAGAGGACCGGCCTTGGAGGTTCCAAGATCGATGTGTGTGGACCTGAGACATCTGCTAGAGTGTCTTGAATGGAGAGGAGCTTGCCCCTTGCCTCGACTCATGATGGAATCCAATTTCCAATACGTGATAATTCAGTTTTATTTGTAGAACCTAGTATGGCGACATAGTAGGTGGTAGCTATGTCGTCTATGATTGATACTAATGATTGAGATTGTTTTAACACTATACACTTATAGTAATATCAAAATAATTTGTTTTAAACGTATCGAGCATTCTTTGGCTATTATAAGGTAAAATCCTATCCTCCGGCTTGCATTGCATTATGTGATTGGACCTGGGCCTTATAATAGCTTCATTTTTCTTTATTTAGCATTGCGTTATTTGTTTTATGCACTAGTACTCTTGGGAGGAAACCCGTTCCGTGTTATACGGCGTTGTCCCTTGATTTACCTATCTTTAAAAATAAATATTAATAACTGTTTTAGTTCTCACACCAGTCACATGACTGACCTGGAGTTTATTGTTTTAACATAAACTTTGGCTGCCCCTATTTTCCACATGGGCAGCTAGTAGTTTTTGTTTTGCAGATTTATATTCACAAGATCCTGGTTTACAACTGGAATGATATCAGGAAAGCTCTGTATCCGTATATCTCCTTTCAGTTGTGTGTTGTATTATTTTTCCATTGCTATGTATTTAAATGTAATTTAAGTCACTGCTATTTGTGAAATGAGTAATATTTATTCATACTCTATATATTCTTGTATTCTGATGGAATTGTTGTAATAAACAATGAAATGTTCTTCTGCTTGTGTTTTGATTCGTCTTGTCCTCGAAGCAATCCGGGCTTTCCTTCACGGGGAAGTTATGGGTTCTTATAAAGTGGTATCAGAGCTCTGTATTACAGAGCTCCAGAACAAGACACATTAGAACAATACGAAAGAATTCATCAGAGATTGGATAAGCAATATCCAATAAGAATGGCTCGTTAGAGATGGGATCAGTAGTATCCTAGAGCGAGTCGAAAGAGTGTTGTTTTTTTAAGATAAAAACGAATTTTATTTTGAAAATTTAAACCATTTTGTACGTATTTGAATATTTTATTTGTAATGAATTTGGACAATCGAGTATATAAAGATTTTGCATATACACGTTATGAACGTATATTTGAAGTTTTAATATACTGGGTAGATATAGAATCACACTCTAGTCGTCCGGAAATGGTCCTGATGATGAAGTATACCATCATCGGTATTTATTTCGAGTGACGAAGGTGTGATATCTATATGTTTCCATTGAATGGTGTGAGAACCAAAACTTACATAGGGTTTATTGTTATGATCTGGCACCAAAAACATGATTTTTTGTATATATATATATATATCAAAATTATGAATTTGAAACGTTAATTCACTAATTGATTGATGATTGTGTTGTTTGATTATGGGTTTCATTTAATAAAGTTTTGAACCATTATGCCAAATTGAATCGAATATTGAACTGTACTGAAAAATAATTACAATTGCATGCCTATACATGTATATACATTGAACAGGTCTTAGCTAAGAGGCTAGAGAAGAGGAATAAAATTGTTTGCCCGACAAATAGGTACTTGTTTATTGTGTATCTTGGGTTCTTGATGATTTTATGAGCCGATTGGCTAGCTGCTTGGTTGTTTCTTTTTATTTTTGGATTGGTAAGGGCCATGGGAGTCTATTTGAAATATTCCGAGCTCCCAGTGTAGGGGAGGTTATGGTGAATTTTTTTCGAAAATTTAGGATGTTAGCCAAATTTTTGAAAAATTTAAAAGTTCTTAGAAGCTGAAAAGTTGAAGAACTTAAGCCGTAATGAAAATAATGGAAGTTGAGTTGGTTAGTTAAACAACTTTCAACTTCGTTCCTTTTCGAGGATGAAATGTTTTAAGTGGGGGAGATTGTAACAACCCGGAAACTGTGGGCCAATTTAAAAATTTTATTTTGGCAATTTTATAATATTTTGAATATGTAAAATGGATTATTTTAAATAACAACAACGAGGAACTTATTTAGAATAGAATTAGAACGTATATATTTATTTGAATCGTTGTTAGAATATAAATATTTGATTTTAATTATAAAAGGAATTGAAAATGGCGCGGTAGTTTGAAAATTCGATTTCAAATTTCAAATGAATGCACAAGATTCAAAATAAACCAGATTTTAGCGAAACCAAAAATATTTGAATCTATTTGAAAATATCTTTCCAACGAATCCGAAAAATCAAAATTTCATAGTGGGAATCAAAAGTTACGTCCAGTGGAAATTTCAGAATAGTCGCTATGGAATTTTGGCCCTTAAAAATAGAAATTTTGCAAACGACCTCGGTTTTTGACAAAACCACTTTTGTTGGAGGTTATTGCTAGATTCCAAAATTCGTAATTTTTTGAATTAATATGTGAGTGTGGCGAAGGAAAAAGTGTTTGACCAGTTTCAGTTGTTTTTAGCCGAATGGAAAATGGCTATTTTTCAAACGGTCTCAGAATTTGATGAAATTAGTTTTGTTAGGACCGTGTCATCGATACGAAGTTAGAAAATATTTCAAGGGAATTTTTAGAGTCCGTCTGTGCCCCTAGTAAATTGAAATGCACGTTCAAATTCAATATATAGATCATATTTTGATTTTGGCGGAAACCGATCAAAACAGCCAAATCAGCTCACGATACGTATCCCATTGTGTTCGGAATGGTGGTAATTAGCTATGAACGATAGGCGATGGGTCCCGTTTCCAGTTCGAAATAAAAGTTGCCTTTTGAAAATTAAATATAATTAGATATATAAATTAAATTCCCCCCTCTTTCCCTTTACAATCACCCCCCTTCAAAATTAAAACAATATAAAAAGGAAAAAAAACCTAATCGACTAAAGCGCCGCCCCCCTCTACCACGCATCGCCGTTCCGGCGATGCACCACCACCAACGCCGCACGATGCCAACCCTCCCTCCTTACTCTCCCTCCTCCTTTCCTACGTTGCTCGAGAAGCCCCCCTTTCCACCTAGAAACCCGACGCAACCACAGCAGCACCGGCCACCACCTTGGGGCCCCATGACCTCCACCTGCCGCCATCACCCCCTCACGCTACTCTCTCCCCTTCAATCAATTCGAACCTCAAGACCCCTTCGCCCTCAAACAGCTCCAAATCCGAGGAGAACCGGCCGCCACCACGCTCGAAGGCCCACCCCCGACCACCACTACCACTCCCTACCTCCGAAGGACTTCAGACAGCGAAGAAAACCCTCCCTCTCTCTGAATTTGATTGTAAGTTTATATATTTTTATTTATTTTCATTTATATGGTGTAAGTAGTTTTATAAAAATAAAAATCAGTTTTATATATGATACCGGTGAATAAAGACATGATTTTTGTTAAAGAAATTTTAAATTTTTCTTTAGGTAAAGGAAAGACTATATTTTTAGAAATATAAAGATTTGATTTTTAGAATTATAAAGCTCCAATTTTTATAATAGAAAAGATGTAATTTTTGCTAAATAAAAGATCGAAATTTTGAAATAGAAAGGATTATATTTTTAAACAGGAAAAGATTAGATTTTTAGTTATGTAAAGGTATGATTTTAATTTATACCATAGCATAATAAAAATGTGATTTTCATATATGTATTGTATACGGACGACGAAAGTGACAAAAGGCGAGCGGCAAAGATTTCCTACATATGAAGAGTCGTGGCATTTGGTTTAGCTAATGGTGAGAACTTCTCACATTAAATCTTGTTTTCTAGTTAAAATTATATTCTAGGATGCAGACGGTGCTTAGTAGCATCCGACACCCGTTGTCCACAGACATTGGATGACTTGTTTGATTTTGTTGTATGGTGAAAATTGATTGTGATGTGGAATGAATGGAAATATTCATGTGTGAAATAAAATATTTCATTGCTAAAATATAATTTTAACGAGTATGTGAATAAAATAAATATTCATTTACAAACTGGACGGTTTGTTTATGTACACCCATTTGAAGGATTTTTATTAGGACGATAAATTTCACATGTCGCCCAACTGCACAAATAATATTCAGTGTTTGTTGATTTGAAACCCAACACGGGTGTTGGGCTGAGATTTGGCGTACACTACTCCCAATTATTTAGTAGTATGTCGATCGATTGGTCGACAGATAGTGTAAGCGTTAATTATTTATATTTAATGCTTATGTAGTTCTGTAGTGCACTTTGGATAATGGTTGATTATTTATCTTTGCTATTATATACAAGGGTTGTATGGAATCCATATAATTAACATTATATGGTAATTGGTTGGGCCTCATTCCAGTTGGGAAAATAAAGAATATTATAAAATATATAATCATGTGTTGAATAGAATAAATATTCATTTGTTGAGTAAAATGTATATTCATGTGTTGAATAGAATAAATATTCATGTGTTGAATAAAATATATATTCATGTGTTGAGTAAAATATTTTAACAATAAAATTTACATCTTTATCATATATAAATTTAGAGTCTGATTAAGAATTAAACGATATAAAACACAATTTTATCTAATATATTAAATAACCAAAAATAGTCATGTGTTGACAATACTCATATATTGAGAATATATTCATGTGTTGAAAGTATTCATGTGTTGAGTAAAATATTTATACAATAGAATTCACATTTTTATTGTAATTAATAATTAACAAATATTCATGTGTTGAATAAAATATATATTCATGTGTTGAAAGAAATATAGATTCATGTGTTGAATAGAATAAATATTCATTTGTTGAATAGAATAAAGAAATTATTGAAATATATAAAGCCGTGTTGATTAGATTTGTGCCATTTTGACACGAACAATATTTATATCGATTATATTCGTTTTTGTAATGAATGTAGAAAAGGAAGTGATTTCAAAATATAACGTTTTGAAAATATTATCATTTATATATTAATGATATGAAATATTCAATTTTGATTTAAAATTGAATACGAAGTTGAATTTGTTTTGAAAACGAATTTTGAACGATTTATAAAATATATTTAGAATTGAAGTCGACGAAATATAGAAAATATATATATATATATATATATATATATATATATTAAATGGCCCGAATATAACGCGCCGTGCCGCGGCAGTTCGCGAATTTCGACCATTGACTTCAAATTGACGTTACGGTAGGTCCGACCATCGGATTCTCCTGAAACTGGAACCATTGGGTTCGTATCGAAAAGAGCTTTCCAATGAATATTAGAAATTTGAATTCTAACGGTTGGATTTGGAGTTGTGTCCAAATCAAATTTGGAAAAGGTTGCTGTAAGTGCAGTTCGGTGGCCATAGTTGAAAACCGACTGTACGGGCCTTGATAAAATTATTAAAAATATTATTAATTTGTGTAAAATCATAATATATGAATTGGAAAGAACTAGGATAAAAAATTCCACATTTGAAAGGATAAAAATATATTTTTATCAAAATGAACTAGTTTTGAACTAGATTTGAAGTGGTTTTAAAAATAATCAGAATTTCCAATATACGAATTGGAATGGATTTGAATCGATATTCTTCAGAACATTTCGATGTTGGATTTCGTGATTATATTATGTGGTTGTGGAAATTTGAAAGATATATTTATATCGTTATTTCCAATACGATATTTGTTGGTTTCAGAATTTGATATTGAATATATGCTGATACATTTTCTATTCAGAGCCTTGTATTTAATATCAAATCGGATTTTGGGTTCGTCGTGAAGGGTGTCTTAAATAATACTGTTCTTGAACCAAGTTTAGAAAAGAATAAATATTTTAATTAAGATTTAGTGAAATTGTCCAGTTAATTTGTATTTTATTGGAATTGAATTTAAATTGGTTTTTGGGTTTAACGTGAGCGGTGTTTTGAATAACACCTGTTCTTTAACCCGATTAACAATGGAATGTGATTTTGGGTTTATCGTGTACTGTGTTTTAGATGACATTGGTTCTTTAACCCAGTTAAAGACAGGATATTTATTTTTAGGAAGACTAAAACTAAGTGGAGTTTTAATGGATCTTTAATTAGATTGGAGTAATCGAGAATGGAGTGTCACCAGTTTTGCTCCAAGCGATAGTTAAATCTTTAATTAGATTTGAACATGAAATGGTAATTAATATTTACCGATAAAACCGTGGTGTTAGAGACGGAGTATTACCAGTTTTGCTCAATGGGATGAATAGGTTGGGATTGGGAAATAAAATAAATGATTACTTCGGTGTGGTTCACTAATCCCGACTAGTTTGGAAAACCTTAACATGGTTTGAAATGATATCCAAAGGAAGATTAAAGAATAAATTTAGAAGAATTTATCTTTGATAAAATAAATGGGAACCTTTCCCTAGGAATGTGAATATTTGAATAAAAGAATATCCTGAATTGGAATGAGGCGTATGTTGTGTTTGTGTAACACTTGTTTATTATATACGCGAGTTATTCTGAAAGGCCGGGTTTATACCCATTCTGAATAACTGATTCGACGATAAGTCAAAGATGAAGACGGTGCTTGAACGCCAGAGGTCTTTACATCGTTTGGATGATTATTGATGATCTTGATTGGGCTGAACACCCAAGAGGAGGGAATCAGCTGGTGATTGTCCAGACGTACTTGGAGATCGATGGATATGCGAGGAATAAGGTTCCTCTGTTTCGTTCAAACCCAGAACGAACTTGTGAATGGACTGTGTGTCTGACATTGGATTTTATTCTGTGTGATTGATTTCTATTAAATATATATCTGCTTGGTGGCGGAGAATTTATTCTCTTACTTAACGCCCTTCTCTGAGACGTACGAGCTCAGAGGTTATATATTGATGGATGTCAATCGCATGGCATGAATCGCCTGTGTGGCATGCCTAAGTAGCAAATGATCAAGGCTTCTGTTGAAAAGCAAAGTCTTGTAGTTGATGATCAAAGCACGGCCGTGTGGCATAGCTTTGTGTACAACGTTAATTCGTGAGCCTCACACCTCGATATGAGTCAAAAACGAGATAAGGACCCAAGGAGTGCACGACGTTTCTTTCTAGCTATGGGTAATGTCAGTGACCTACCATCCCTGACATTTATATTATTTTTGCCTGTGTGGTTGTTGGAATGTGAGGCGCCTCGGATATAGGTCCTATAGGATCGGGAAACGTGTGTTCAGGAATTGCCAATCCTCAAAAGTAAGAGAGGACCGGCCTTGGAGGTTCTAAGGATGGCTGTGTGTGGTCCTGAGACATCTGCTAGAGTGTCTCAAACGAAGAGGAGCTTTCCCCTTGCCTCGACTCATGTTGGTATCCAATTTCCAATAAGTGGTAATTCAGTTTTATTTGTAGAACCTAGTATGGCGACATTGTAGAAGGTAGTTATGCCATCTATGATTGATACTTATGATTGAAATTGTTTTGACACTATACACTTATAGTAATATCAAAATAATCTGTTTTAAATGTATCAAGCATTCTTTGGCTATTATAAGGTAAAACCCATCCTCTGGCTTGCGTTGCATTGTGTGATGGGACCTGGGTCTTATAACAGCATCATTTTTCTTTATTTAACATTGCACTATTTGTTTTATGCAGTGGTATTCTTGGGAGGAAACCCGTTCCATGTTATACGGCGTGGTCCCTTGATTTACCAAACTTTAAAAATAAAGATAAATAACTGTTTTAGTTTTCACACCAGTCACATGACTGACCTGGAGTTTATTGTTTTAACCTAAACTCTGGGTGCCCCTATTTTCCACATGGGCAGCTAGTAGTTTTGGTTTTGCATATTTATATTCACAGGGTCCTGGTTTACAGCTCGAATGATATCCGTAGAGCTCTGTATCTATATATCTCCTTTCAGTTGTGTGTTGTATTATTTTTCCGCTGCTATGTATTTAAATGTAATTTAATTCTCTGATATTTGTGAAATGTGTTATATTTATTCATACTCTATATATTCTTGTATTCTGATGGAATTGTTGTAAAAAACAATGAAATGATCTTCTGCTTGTGTTCTGATTCATCTTGTCCTAAAAGCAATCCGGGCTTTTCTTCATGGGGAAGTTACAGGTTCTTATAACAATGGATCTTGTTTTGCTGAGTTTGGGTAACGTATGTGAAAGTTACATAGTTTTGAAGTTAACATTATTTTAAATAAAAATAAAAACAAAAATCTATTTTCGAATTGGGCTTTACCTAATCAAACATGCCCACACCAGAAATCAGACCCGCTCCCCTTTTATACTTTAAATCCACGTCATCCCTTATCCTCTCCTTCTGCTTCATCAAAATACCCAAAAAAACATCCTCCTATATTTACAAATCAGCGTCGCTCGCTCCATTAACTAACCGGAGGCCACCACAACCATGTTGGCACCATCGCCCTCCCCTAACGCCTCATCGACTGAAGCGACGAACCCCTAAACCCAATCACCTCGCCAAAATCATCGAATGACCGGAAACTCTTTAAACCCAAAATCTGGTTAACCCCGACCACTATCCGCCACCAGACCGGCACTGCTAGGACTGTCGTCCCTCCCTCTTCGCTCGACCTTCATTTGCCATTGACCCAGTACGAACGATGGTGCCAGAAATCACCCTAAATCCTAAGCCCTACATTTCGAACTAACGCTGTACATCGTCGATCCCTTTAAACATGAATCGTACCCTACAAGATGGTTATCGATTCGAAGACAATCCCCCAGCGAACCCAAATCCACAACCCTTTTGATTTTTGGAATTTGTGTGGAATTGTTTTGATTTTTTCCAAACTCAAAATATACTATTTAAGTTTTTGTTTGATGTAACGGTGCATCGTTTGACTCTAGAAGAATTTAATTACGGGTAGAAATAGTTTAAGGTATTTATAGTGTATTTTTAATAATTTTATATTCGATTAAATATTCATTTTTACCCAACCTCCTTTTGTATTTATCCCTCAAAAAATATCTGTGATCACATACGATACCCAAAAATCATAAAAATTGGCATGCAGCTACAGTTCTATAGTACTTACCCAAAGAAACTGGTTTCGTCGAATTCCGACTTCGTTTGCTCACATAGCGTATTTTTAAAGTCGAAATATCGTCTGTTTTTCACATTGAAATCACGTACGATCACATACTGACTTCAAGAATCACGGAACTTGAAATCTCACAATAATTTGACATTATGGATCCAACAAAATTAGTTTCGTCGAAAACGAAGTTCGTTTGCAAAACTGGCTATTTTTAAAGCTCTAAATAACCCATTTAAATATATAAATATACTTAAAAATAATTAAATTAAATATTTATAAAAAAATATTATCGTATATATTCATACTAGAATATCATACAGCTCCAGAATATTCTTATATGAATTTCTAGCTCGATATTCCAAATCCCGATTAAATCGATATTCGATTTATAATGAAATTCCTTTTATATATTGTTATAAATTATATATGAATTCCATAGTTACTATTTTAAAATTTGATTTGGACATAAACCAAAGTCTACATGATGAAATCCTGATTTTTCTCTTCCATTGGAAATATATACTTCACCAGCTCCAAATATTTCTTGTTCCACCGAAATCCGATTTAAAATGGACCCTATATATTCAGTTGAAGTTCAAATCGCCAAATAGCGAACTGCCGCGCCCTTTCGAGCTCGATTGTAATTTAAATATAATTATACGTTCAAACTTCGTTTAAATAATATATTCGTTATTACAAATCAAATTCTAAACTGAATTAAATCCCATAATTAATCCAATTCACACAATATTTCCATTTCAGCTAATTCTGATTATTTCAGAATTAAATATATTGTTTAATTATTATTTTAATTAAATATTCACTATTATTTTTTTTCAACAGCTATTTAAATCTCTATATTACTATTTAAATAAACTAATTAATTAATTATTCTACCGCTGAAAATGCGGGTCGTTACATTCTTCCCCCCTTAAAATAATTTCATCCTCGAAATTGCTAAGGTAGAGAACGAACCCTATTAGCTGGGTTAAAAATTATTTGTTTACTTCTTTAATTTCAGTTTCAACTAAAAAGATAAATTTAAATTAAAAAATATTAATTAATTCTTATTAATGAAAATTTTCAAAAATCCTGGAAATTTTCTAACACCCGATTTTTTTGGAAAATTTCGCCAACACCTCCTTTGTGCTGGTCAATCGGTACAACTACAACTCGCCTCTCTAGGCCTTCTCTAACCCAAAAGAAAATCAAACAGCCAAGCGGCTTACCAAATCAGCTCATAAATCTCATGCTTATATCAAATATAAACTTATACCTTTTTGGTCGGCCTATCAACTTTATCACTTTCACCTGTATCAATCAAACCTATACCAATGTCATCTCAACCAATTTCCAATCAATATCTGTTCAATACAGCTATTGGCTTATATCCAAGCCAAATTTCATTTCAAACTCGAGTTCCATTCTCCATTCCAATTCTTAACTTACCAGTCCAATATAATTCCAAATCCCCATCTCCCAAACCAATCATTCTTTTTCAATTCAATTTCAGTTACCACTTAGCTGGGTTTACCTTAATTCCAACTTGCTTTCACAAGTATTATTTAACTTGTTTTAATTCATCAATCTCTCCTTCGGAGTTTTAAACAGCTTTGCTTTTCTCAAAAATCAAACAATCCTTTTCGAAATCCAAACAACTTGTTTTCGCAAAACATTTCCAAAAACAAAACCTTTGGTAGTAATCCATCACTTAAAACTCGAAAAAGAATAGTGGTGAGCTGCAGTCACTATCAAAATCTATTTTCCAGTGAATGAAGTGAGTTCAATACTATAACACTTTTCAAAACCATTTCTTAATCATTTCTATTTTGAAATCTTTTCAAAGTACCATTCACCATGCTTGTAAAACAATTGAATATCTCCTAGGTTTTTAAAATTCTCTTATATTTAATCCAAATCCAATTACAAATACTTTTACAAATTTCCAGAGTTTTAATTTCATTTTTGATTTAAATTCAGATTTAATTCATTTCGTCACACTTATACGAATTTTATTTGGTTATTTACATAATTGTTTCAATTATAATCTTTTCGATTAATATAACAACCAACACATACAATATACTATAATAATTCCCATATAAATCCTTTATATCAAAATATAATTTGGGTAAAATTATTTCATTTACCCTCTTTTCAAAACATACCATGTCGGTTCATCGTGTTCGAGGGTTTAGAAACTCTTACCGATACAGTGGATCAAACTGATCGACCCGAATTCATAAATAACTCAACCAATAAATCTGCACAATATAAAGCCATTTAATGTCAAAAACAAATACGCGCTCGTATATATACTCTCAAACTCAATCTAGGGTATTACTAACCCCATCTCTACTGAGTCACGCCATAGAGCCAAGGTAATTACTTAACCTTCAACTTTGATACCATTGTAACGACCTGGGTTTTCGCAATCCTGAGTAATCGACATATAACCCAATGTCGACTATCAAGCACCGAAATACTGGATAGTCCACGAAAGAAATTAGAGGGTGAGAATAGATAAGATAGAAATTTAGAATAGAAGAGGAAGAACATACAACATCAGAGTAACACGAATCTCACAGGGGAATGAACAGCATATAATAGATAACATATCCTTGAAATAAAATCAGTTTATGTATACAGTAACATTATCAGAGTACAACCTTACAACACAGCGGAATGAAAAATTGCTATATAATCCTGAAGCCTCCTGCTCCAAGCTCTCCAAGTATATCTGTATAATCCTGACTACTTAAATGCCCATACAAAATTGGGCATCCAAGAGTTTAGGTGTAACACTCCACGTCCATTAATGTCACTCACAAAGGGAATGCATTAACTTCCATGGAAGTTATAAGTGAATATAGAACAGAAAAATTACAACAAGACAGATAATAAGTAATACTTGGAAATCTAAAACTTCATTTTATTGCAGTGGAAATTAAACATATTTATTACATCACAAAACCATTTATCATAGTCAAGTACATTATCCATCTTGATAAAACAAAATACATAATCCCATTACATAAATAGCCATGAAAAAGATAACAAGCTGGACTTTACTTCAACGGTCCAAGCTTTCATAGAGAGATAAAGCAATCCAATCAAACTCCACTAGAGCTGGGCCCAACCTGAGGACCTGGAGGGGGAAAAAGGTTAGAAATGGAGGGGGTCAGACATAAAGTCTGGCGAGTATAATAATTCTAACAATACTATTATCAAAATAACTAGACTAAGGCATAAGCTGGAAGACAGGTAAATGTCTATGAACCATTAGGTATGGAATGAGCAGATAAAGATAACGTTTAAGATAACGTTAAACATAACAGTAAAGGCACACATAATTATTAACGAATAATTACTTCACTGCTCCGCACATTACTACACTGCACCGCACTAGTCACCCTAAAGGTTGATCCCACTTGCTTCACACAGAAACAATATAAATAGCCTTACGTACCCCTAGCTGACTACATAGGTGCCGTCTGCCCCTATCTCCACTAGGTGTACCCCACTACCCACTTTCGATCGGCTCCCTACTCGTTGATACCCGTGCTGGCCCCACAGTGGGGTGTATCACTCCCCTAAAGTGGCAACCCGATACAACTTGAGAATGCACGACTTATACATACACGATGCAACAACGTCTTACCTACCATCCCGGGTCCATACACGCATATGAAACCCGTTAGACTTGCGTTGCCACCGCTCCTCGTTTTGGCCTCTTATAGTCAAACCCAGTATGTGTGTCCCCTCTTCGACTTGGGTCGAGCCCACAAAGATACGTTTGGGATACTGGTTGAAATGGGCCCCCACAAGCTACCCACCTAAGCTTGTCACCACTAGTATATCCCACTTAACACTCTTAGTTTTGTTCATTTACATGTGTGTTTGGTTAAGTCTTACTAATCGTATTTCACATGCCACTAAGGGCACCCACTATATTCCTCATGCCACCCAAGGCACCTACTTATCCCCCATGTCCCACCTTACATGTTTATCTGGTTACGTATTTCTTAATTCATTCAGGCCATAACCTCATAAAGACCTCTCACATTAGACTGGCATTTATGGCAGTTGGATTTGCCAGGCGGGTCCGGGCAGTCTTACACCATAAAAGAGTCTAACCTCGTGTCTTTACAACTGTTATGCTTTAGTTTAGGCCTAGGGCCTCTCACATTAGGCTGACATTTGTGACCACTGGATTTGCAGGGCGGTTCCGTGCAGGTTTACATCACAAACGAGTCCAACCTCGTGTCCCAAGCATTAATTATCACTTATAATCTTTTACCCCAGTTTTGAATATCCCTATTCAAATTATTAATTAAGTTCACTTTTATTGATGTCCATAATTGACTCAATTATGGTCATCCACTCATGGCATGCAAAATCATATCAATTGCATCCCAACTTCTTTTTATTAAATCCTTAATATTACCCCTACCCCACTTTTATACGTTCGCTTGTTCAACGCAGAATATACGTTAGACTCGAATAGTCTAACTCATAGCACAAAAATAAATTATCACAACATATAGACAATTAAAATGAATCTAATCATAATAGGGGTGAAACTTGCATAACTGCACATGTTAAGGATCTAAAGGTGTCAACTTGTTAAATGGCACAATTTACATGATATGATCATAACCCAAATTTATGTATGAACTTGCATATGGGGTTTTAGGAAACATAATAATGGTGTGAACTAGCATAGAATTTCACATATGTCATTGCATAATTCCAGATGTCATAATAGGTGTCATGGCATATGTTAATAACTTTTACTAATCAACCCAAACTTGCATATGTGACTTGTCATATAGATCAACATAACCCAAATAATATCAACATCATGATTTGATTAACATGAACTAGTTAGCAAAGATAGTAACATCATGGCTTTTTAAAATGTATGATTCATCACAACTTAGCATAGAAACTATCAACATACTTAACATCATCATAGCATGATTTACAACATATAGGATATCATCACCACATAGCATAAGATTTATAACATACATGATAGTATAAGGTTTACAACAACATATATGACAATTCACATCATCTACTCATAATCCATTCATAACTTAACCTAATTAATTTAATAAAAACCTTGTTAAGACTATCATACTCACAATTTAGAGAAGAAAAGAGTCTTGCTTTGCTTTAGAATTGAGTAGAATTAGTATATGATTAGCTTTTCTTCCTTCTTAGTTGGCGGCGGCTCAAATGAGTTCCATAGTGGCGGTATGACGGTAGCTATTCTATTTTTCTTATGAATTAGGGTGAGAGACTACCTAGGTATTTATAGAGTTAGGATTTATTTAGACCGTCAGATCAACACAGAACTAATCCCAGCCAACCAGATTAGGTCAAAACCCTAATGGGTCATCACTCAGTCAAAAACAGGCTCAGTCAAAAACCCTAGCCGCCAGACTCAGGTCGACACTATAGTCGACCTGGGGGGGGTAGGTCGACACTAGTGTCGACCCCCCAGTCGACCTGCCTAGACGGGAATTTTTCCCGCCCAGCCCGCTTCTGCACTTTTCAGTTTGAATTTTAAATTTCCTGCGAGCTATTTTGAATTCTCTGAAACTTCCGATTGCCATAACTTCTTCATACGAAGTCCAATTCACGCAAACTCGGACTCTATCTCAACCAGAATTCCAAGACGAACACAATGGCGCAACCCGTTTCCCATAATTCTCACGTCTGAGATTAGATATTCTTTAATTTGTGAATATTAATATTAACAAAATTACGGGGTGTTACATTCTCCCCTCCTTAAAGGATTTCGTCCCTGAAATCTTCAAGTTAAGAAGAATGTATATCCTAACATCCAATCATCCATCTACTCAACCATCAAACACAGACATAGGTGTGTGTATGTATCCATATCTAATGCAAAATCAGGCGGTCCGCTGATTCAGTCGACCTCCTTAATGCAATTCATGATAGTGCCATGCGTCCATTATGTATGCAAAATTTCCTTAATGCAACATATTATCTCTATATGCGTGCACAATCATCATCTGAATGCAGCATCCATATGATAAAACAAATCCTCATACATCCATTTTACTAAATACAGCCATTTATATGTAATATGCCGTATGAAGTGACTGAGCCGATCTAGTGCCTAATAGTGTGTGTATATGCGTCCACGAGCAACCACTAGCAAACACTTGCATCCACTTTGCATCCATCATACATAACATGTCTCAAACACAAGTTTCAAACATAGGATTATCCTAACTAAAGGTCAAGAATACTAGCGAGAGGATACTCTAAAGGTAAGATAAGTACAAGATAAGCGATAAAGGAGAAATTAAAGGACATACCCTCGAAAAGGAAAGGGTATTGTGAACGCATCTTCTCTTCTGTCTCCCAAGTAGCGTTGCTCTCATCATCTCCCCATTGTACTTTGACTAGGCTGACCTCTCGATTTCTCAGCTTCTTGATCTCTGACCCAAGAATGCGCGTAGGAGCTCGTCGAATCGTCGTGTCATGCTCGATCTCCACCTCTCTAAGCAAGCTCGGCTCTACCACTTCCGCGGTCTCGTGCAAGCACTTCCTCAAATGTGACACATGGAATATGTCGTGTACACCACTAAGTCTCTCAGGCAACTCCACTCTATACGCCATCTGTCCAATCTTCTCCTTAATAGGAAACGACCCTACAAACCTTGGTGATAACTTCCCAACAGACCCAAAGCGAACAACGTTCCGTAATGGAGACACTTTGATAAAGACCATGTCCCCAACTTCAAACTCGAGATCTGTCCTCCTCTTGTCCGCATAAGATTTCTGCCTATCTTGCGCTGCTTTCATCCTCCTTCGAATCAAGTCGATCTTCTCCGAAGTCTCCCTAATCATATCGGGCCCAAGTAAGATCTTATCCGTAGATTCCCACCAACATGTAGGTGAACGACACGGCCGTCCGTAAAGAGCTTCGAATGGTGCCATACCAATGCTAGACTGAAAACTGTTATTATATGCGAACTCTACCAATGGACGATGCTCTTCCCATGTATCCCAAAAAGTCTATGATACATAGCCTCAAAAGATCCTCTAGAATGCGATTCACCCTCTCGGTCTGGCCGTCCGTCTGAGGATGATATGCGGTGCTCAAACATAACTGATTTCCTACCGCCTCTTGTAAGCTTCTCCAAAATTCGCTAGTGAAAATATGATCGCGGTCGCTCACTATGCTAGAAGGAACACCGTGCAAACGAACTATTTCTCGAACGTATACAGAAGCTAACCATGGAGCAGTCCTCTTACTCTTCACGGGAATGAAATGGGCGCTCTTAGTAAGTCTATCTACTATAACCCAAATCCCCGTATTACCCTTCCTTGATCGCGGTAATCCGTCCACAACATCCATCGAGACACTTTCCCACTTCCATAGTGGAACCTCCAATGGGTGAAGCAACCCACCGGGTTTCTTTTGCTCCGCTTTTACTTGTTGGCACACTAAGCATCTAGCGACATACTCGGCTACGTCCTTCTTCATACTGGCCCAAAAGAAAACTCGCTTCATATCTTTGTACATCTTGTCCCCACCGGATGAATGGTCATCTTTGAACGATGTGCTTCGTCAATAATAGTCTTCCTTAGGTCATCGTCTTTTGGTACACAAAGTCTACCGTCCCTACGTAACCAACCCTTATCATCTAGGGTATACCTACGGAGACGGCTTGATGACTCCACTCCTTTGAGCTTTTCTACTAACTCAACCAACTGTGGGTCGTCTCGCTGTGGCTCGCCAATCCGTCCCAAAAGCGTAGGTCTGACCCCAAGGATGCTAGCAAACCGGGTACAAAGTCAACGGAAGGTCTAAAGTCAAACATCAAAATGAATTCTAAGCTTCGCCGCTCAACAAACAAAGGACTTAAGGATAATCTTTTTCTACTTAAGGCATCTTCCACTACGTTACCCTTGCCAGTGGTATATGTTATCTCGTAGGATGCTAAGAATTCCATCCACCTTTGCTGCCTTAAGTTCAAGTCCTTTTGAGAGAATAAATATTTTAAAGATTTGTGGTCAGTGAATGATTCGAATCTCTTGCCAAGAAGATAATGATGCCAAGACTTAAGCGCGAAAACAATAGCGGCCAACTCTAGGTCATGTGTAGGTAATTTTTCTCATGCGCTCTCAACTGCCTTCCACCATAGGCTATCACCCTACCCTCTTGCATTAGGACTGCGCATAGTCCTGTCCCACAAGCGTCAGTATAAAAAGTAAATGGCTTACTCCCGTCTGGCAATACTAAGACTGGGGCTGAAGTCAAAGCTCTCTTCAACCGTTGGAACACATCATCACAATCTACGTCCCATGTGAAAAATAGGTTCTTCTTTGTTAAGCGTGTCAATGGAGCAGATATTTTTGCGAAGTCTTTGATAAACTTCCTATAGTTGCCAGCCAACCTCAAGAAACTTCTCACTTCGGTAGCATTTTTAGGGACCTTCCAATCTTGGATGGCCACCATCTTCGCGGGATCCACGCTATCCCTTCCTTGGAAACCACGTGCCCTAGGAATCGTACTTCCTTCCTCTAGAAGCGACACTTAGAAAATTTATCTTCAAGATTATGTGCTCGTAGGGTCTCTAATACTTCCCTAAGATGTAGGGCATGCTCTTCTTCATCATTAGAAAAGATCAGGATGTCGTCTACAAAGACTACCACGAATTTGTTAAGGTACTCACTAAACACCCTACTCATCAAATCAACAAAGTATGCAAGGGCGTTTGTCAAACCGAAGGGAATCACTAGCCATTCATAGAAACCGTCGGAGTCCTAAAGGTAGTCTTGTCTATGCTATCCACAGCCACTCTCAACTGATGGAAACCAGTGGCTAAGTCCAACTGCGAAAACACTTAGGCGCCAACTAACTGATCGAAGAGATCGTCAATCCTCGGTAGTGGGTGTCTGTTTTTCATAGTAAGCTTATTAAGTTCTCTATAGTCCACACAAAGTCTAAGGGACCCATCCGCCTTCGTGGCAAATACTACTGGAGCACCCCACTCCGATATACTTCGTCTTATGAACCCCTTCTCAAGCAACTCCTTCACTTGCTTATCGAGTTCCCTCCTTTCACGTGGAGCCATGTGGCGTACTGGCAAAGATACTGGTTTCGCATTATCCACAAAATATATTCGAAAATCTATCTCTCGCTTCGGAGGCAAGCCCTTCACCTCCTCAAACACATCCGAATATTCTCGGACCACTCTAACAGATTGTAGATTTTCCTCAGACGCGTCAAGCGATTCTAAATAACTTAGCATAATGGAATTTATGGGACTACAAAAGATTTTGAGAGCGTTACCAGGGCGAGTCACGAGCCTAACTACTCTCTTTTCACAATCAAGAACGGCCCCATTTCTGGATAACCAATCCATTCCTAAAATTAGCCCATAGCCCGTGAAGCCCAGCACATAAGCATCACATCTAAACTCAACGCTAAGTATAGAAATTTTCAAATCCAAACACATCATGGACAAATAAGCTGAGCCCCCAATTGGATTCGAAACAACTAAGGGATCCTCTACTACACTGGTGTTTAACTGCAATGATTCAACTAATGATGTAGAGATAAACGAATGCGATGCGCCCGAATTGAATAAGGTACGGACAGGATGATCAAACAGAAAAACTAAGCTTTCAACAAAAATTGTTCTACCTCGTTCTTGCAGCGGTGGGACCACGAGAGCCTGAACTTGTCCCCTTGCCTGCCCTGGTGCCATAAGAGCCTGCACCTGTCCTCCCGAGGTAGCTCCCGCCCTCTGCCCTTCTTTGAGCAGTCCTTCACTAGATGTCCCGCTTCGCCACAGTGGAAACAGCCAGTCTTCTTTTTCTTTCGGCAATCCTTGCTGAGATGGCCTGGTGTCCCACAATTAAAGCATTTCTTCTTTCCCTTGCCGTTATTGTCTTTACCACCCTTCTTATTTTGCTGTTGTGGTTTCTTCTGATCCCCTTTCTTCTCGGGTTCCTTATCAACTTTAGCGCTCTTCTCCTCGTGCATGAGTGCCATGTCTACAAGCTTCTCAAAGGTGGCCCCCATAGGGATGTGGGTCATAGCCAACCCTTGCAACGGTTCATTCAGTCCATTAACAAACCTCAGTGCCTTCTTCTCTGGCGTGTTCACCAAATCCAAGCCAAACCTTGCTAACTGATTAAATTTGTTGACATATTCTTTTACTGATGAGCTTCCTTGCTTTAATGTCAAGAACCTTTCCAAATATGAATTTTCTTCTGCCCTTGAGAGAAACTTCACCTCAAACCTATGTCTGAAATCCGCCCAAGAATCAACAGGACGCTCCCCATTAGTGACCTCCCACCAGAACGAGGCCTTTCCCTTCATCAACCAAGCTGCTAATTTAACTCTCCTCCCTTCTTCCACTTCAAAAATTTCTAGCAATTCTTCCACCTCCCTAAGCCAATCTCTAGCTTCCACAAATGTTTCTGACCCTTGGAAGGGTTTTCCACCCATAGCCTTAAATTCCTTGCACGTCTTTGCAAAAATATCTACGCAAGGAGGAGGAGGAACGGGTGCAACTGGTGGTGGAGGAACATTGGCCGGACCTGCGGTGGCCCTAGCCTTTAATAGCCTCCTATACCATCCTGGTATCGTCACACCGTCTGGTAGGTTAAGATCTTCAGCCATGCTGAAGCGAAAAAGGAAAGATTCAAAATGGAGAATTCGAAAGATAAAGATATCACTATTGGGGATTATGTTTTTCTTAAATTACTCATTAAAACATGTTTTTGAAAGCACTTCTTTCAAAAATACTCTAAAAAAAATAGTTTTTCTAAAAATTTTATCTGTTCTGGAAACCTTAACCTCTGATACCACGTGTAACACTCCACGTCCATTAATGTCACTCACAAATGGAATGCATTAACTTCCATGGAGGTTATAAGTGAATATAGAACAGAAAAATTACAACAAGACAGATAATAAGTAGTACTTGGAAATCTAAAACTTCATTTTATTGCAGCGGAAATTAAACATGTTTATTACATCACAAAACCATTTATCAAAGTCTACACTATCCATCTTGATAAAACAAAATACATAATCCCATTACATAAATAGCCATGAAAAAGATAACAAGCTGGACTTTACTTCAACGGTCCAAGCTTTCGAAGAGAGATAAAGTAATCCAATCAAACTCCACTAGAGCTGGGCCCAACCTGAGGACCTGGAGGGGGAAAAAGGATAGAAATGGTGGGGGTCAGACATAAAGTCTGGCGAGTATGATAATTCTAACAATACTATTATCAAAATAACTGGACTAAGGCATAAGGTGGAAGACAGGTAAATGTATATGAACCATTAGGTATGGAATGAGCAGATAAAGATAACGTTTAAGATAACGTTAAAGATAACGGTAAAGGCACACCTAATTATTAATGAATAATTATTTCACTGCACCGCACATTACTACACTGCACCGCACCAGTTACCCTAAAGGTTGACCCCACTTGCTTTACACAGAAACAATATAAATAGCCTTACGTACCCCTATCTGACTACATAGGTGTCGTCTGCCCCTATCTCCACTAGGTGTACCCCACTACCCACTTTCGATCGGCTCCCTACTCGCAGATACCGGTGATGGCCATACAGTTGGGTGTATCACTCCCCTAAAGTGGCAACCTGATACAACTTGAGAATGCACGGCTTATACCTACACGATGCAACAACGTCTTACCTACCAGCCCGGGTCCACACACGCATATGAAACCCGTTGAACGTGCGTTGCCACCGCTCTCCATTTTGGCCTCTTATAGTCAAACCCAGTATGCGTGTCCTGTCCTCGACTTGGGTCGAGCCCACAAAGATACGTTTGGGATACTGGTTGAAATGGGCCCCCACAAGCTACCAACCTAAGCTTGTCACCACTAGTATATCCCACTTAACCCTCTTAGTCATGTTCATTTACATGTGTGTTTGGTTAAGTCTTACTAATCGTATTTCACATGCCACTAAGGGAACCCACTATATTCCTCATGCCACCCAAGGCACCTACTTAACCCCCATGTCCCACCTTACATGTTTGTCTGGTTAAGTATTTCTTAATTCATTCAGGCCATAACCTCATAAAGACCTCTCACATTAGACTGGCATTTATGGCAGCTGGATTTGTCGGGCGGGTCCGGGCAGTCTTACACCATAAAAGTGTCTAACCTCGTGTCTTTACAACTGTTATGCTTTAGTTTAGGCCTAGGATCTCTCACATTGGGCTGACATTTGTGACCACTAGATTTCCCGGGCAGTTCCGGACAGGTTTACGTCACAAACGAGTCCAACCTCGTGTCCCAAACATTAATTATCACTTTTAATCTTTTACCCCGAGTTAACAATATCCCTATTCAAATTATTAATTAAGTTCACTTTTATTGATGTCCATAATTGACTCAATTATGGTCATCCACTCATGGCATGCAAAATCATATCAATTGCATCCCAACTTCTTTTTATTAAATCCTTAATATTGCCCCTACCCCACGTTTATACGTTCGCTTGTTCAACGCAGAATATACGTTAGACTCGAATAGTTTAACTCATAACACAAAAATAAATTATCACAACATATAGACAATTAAAATGGATCTAATCATAAAAGGGGTGAAACTTGCATAACTACACATGTTAAGGATCTAAAGGTGTCAACTTGTTAAATGGCACAATTTACATGATATGATCATAACCCAAATTTATGTATGAACTTGCATATGGGGTTTTAGGCAACATAATAATGGTGTGAACTAGCATAGAATTTCACATATGTCATAGCATAATTCTAGATGTCATAATAGGTGTCATGGCATATGTTCATAACTTTTACTAATCAACCCAAACTTGCATATGTGACTTGTCATATAGATCAACATAACCCAAATAATATAAACATCATGATTTGATTAACATGAACTAGTTAGCATAGATAGTAACATCATGGCTTTTTAACATGTATGATTCATCACAACTTAGCATAGAAACTATCAACATACATAACATCATCATAGCATGATTTACAACATATAGGATATCATCACCACATAGCATAGGATTTATAACGTACATGATAGTATAAGGTTTACAACAACATATATGACAATTCACATCATCTACTCATAATCCATTCATAACTTAACCTAATTAATTTAATAATAACCTTGTTAAGACTATCATACTCACAATTTAGAGAAGAAAAGAGTCTTGCTTTGCTTTAGAATTGAGTAGAATTAGTATTTGATTAGCTTTTCTTCCTTCTTAGTTGGCGGCGGCTCCACTGAGTTCCATGGCGGCGGTATGACGGTAGCTATTCTATTTTTCTTATGAATTAGGTGAGAGACTACCTCATTATTTATAGAGTTAGGATTTATTTTAGACCGTCAGATCAACACAGAACAAATCCCAGCCAACCAGATTAGGTCAAAACCCTAATGGGTCATCACTCAGTCAAAAACAGGCTCAGTCAAAAACCCTAGCCGCCAGACCTAGGTCGACACCCAGGTCGACACTATAGTCGACCTGGGGGGTAGGTCGACACTAGTGTCGACCCCCCAGTCGACCTGCCTGGGCGGGAATTTTTCCCGCCCAGCCCGCTTCTGCACTTTTCAGTTTGAATTTTAATTTTCCTGCGAGCTGTTTTGAATTCTCTGAAACTTCCGACGGCCTTAACTTCTTCATACGAAGTCCAATTCACGCAAACTTAGACACTATCTCAACCAGAATTCCGAGACGAAAACAATGGCGCAACTCGTTTCCCATAATTCTCATGTCTGAGATTAGTTATTCTTTAATTTGTGAATATTAATATTAACAAAATTACGGGGTGTTACATTAGGAAAAACAAAACAAAAAAAACTCTGGGTCAGTCATGGGACTGGTGTGAGTAAAACAATTTAAAACAGATTGAGCAATAAAATGATATCTCATAAGACAACGTCGTATAACGGAATGGGTTTTTCCCTTATGAGAATCCAAAATAGTCTTTATATCAAAATTCTTTTGATATTATAATAGTATCTATCAACCACAATATAATAATCAAATAGCAGAAACGCTTTCATCTCACGTTCTACATACATAGTATACAATCAAAACCGCGAGCCCTTATTTGATAATGGATTTTCAACTATGACAAGGTATAGAACCAGCTTCCGATAGTGTACCTCTAGAGAGGAGTACACTGGGTTCAACAAGAACATCTTGCAACCTGGCCACACATGACCGACCACTCATTTCGCTTGAGTGTATCGTATGTATATCACCAACGGTTGGGATCAGCAACTGTTTCCCGAATGGGACAGCATCGAAGAGATTAAAGAAGTAAATGAAACTCTAGATCAGGTGACAATACACCCTAATTGGAAGCAACCAACTTAGCCATGGTGCTTGCCCGATTCTTGTCATTTCCCGGTTGTGAAGCTAGAGGCCACTCTTATCTCTGACAGATCACACGTTTATTCACTTTGAATGTCACATCGTCATACCCGCCCAATCACAAATTGATTTTCCAAAAAATACCACAGGTATACAGCTAAGAGAAACGAATTCCTCCGCCGCCAAACGTAAATACGTTTGAAGAGATCAACTTACGTGATCTATTTAATATACTCCGTCACACATTCTTCCACACAAGTCATCCTGGGACTGGACAACCCGAAGGCACTATTCTGTAAACAGGATAGCCCTTGCAGAACTCCGTCTTCAATTATCTTCATCATATTTGATCGCAACTCTAGCGCCCATACAGAGTGGTTTCCGGATAATGAATCTTATCCCGGTCTCTCCGCATTAACGATGGTAAAATGGTCAAAAACTTCGATAATCAGTGAGTTGACTATCAAAGAAAACACATGTGCAAACAACGATATTATTTCCAAATGGAAATTTTATCGATCAATCTTCATTGAACATTTATCTCTTTAGTTCATTAATTTATTCATTTTCCATTTCCTGTTTCCATATATTCAACATTCCTTATTTTCTAAATTTAGAAAATATACGTTATTAATCATTGGAAAACATTTCCATCACTTTTCCAAGTACCACTATCATTCTAGTATACTTTATCATCAAACATTTCATTTTCTATTATTAGAAAATATCTCTGATTATATTTGGAAAATGTTTCTAAAACTCATTCATTGGATTTAAACAGATGTTTAAATAAAACATCGCTATGCCAACTCAAACCATTACCTTCATCAACTTAATATACTTAACCCACCTTCACTACCGAACCTTAACCATTCCTTAGTAAAAAATGGATTCAATCAAATTGGGGTATAACTACCTCTCAGACCTTAACTGAACAACATTTCTAACTTCAAAAATAGACAAAGTTCACCTTCTAAATCTTTAACAAACTTCCTTACGTAGCTCTCTGATTCTATTTACGAATCCACTTCTTTTACAGAAATCGTTTGATTTTAACAATAGTGTTAAAATCCCATGCTTCTGAAATATAATAACTTAAGTATAACTTTTATTTATAAATTTGGATAAATAAACAAACAAATAATTTATTTATTTATAAATAAATAAATCTTAATAAAAATAGAAAGTGAATAGTACTTCCCCGAATTCGATGTAATCGAATTCAATGTATAATTTTCTTTCGAATAATCTCTATTTGAAAACTCCTTTTCGAATAAACTATATTCAATTAACTCTCTTCGAATAACTAATATTCGATAATCTCTCTTTCGAATAAACAATATTCGACTAACACCTTTCTTCGAATAAACTATATTCGATTAACTCCTTTCGAATACTAATACTCGATAACCACTTTTCGAAAAAACTATATTCGATAATCTTCTTATCTTAGAATAACCTTATTCGATAACTCTTTCTTCGAATAACTATATTCGAATAACTCTAATCCGACTAACTCTAATTCAATTAACTCTATTCGAATAACTAATATTCGACTAACTAATATTCGATTAACTCTATTCAATTAACTATATTTGATTAACTCTATCCAATTAACTCTAATTTGAGTAACTCTAATCGATTAACTCTAATTCGATTAACTCTAATCGATTATTTCTAATTTGATAAACTCTAACTCAATTAACTTAAATCGATTAACTCCATTAGGTTTGAATTCGTATTTCAAAATAGTATCCCATTTCCAAATTCTATTTATACTTATATTTATAGAATTGTTCATACGAAATCTCCTTTTTATTTCTAACACTTAAATCTCATTTAAAATTTCCTTTTATAACTCTATTTATTTCATAAATAAATATTTCCTTTTATAACACTATTTATTTTTCTAAATACACATTTCCTTTTATAACTCCATTTATTTTTCTGAATAAATATTTCCTTTTATAACTCTATTTATTTTTCTAACTATCTCCTTTTCTATTATATTTGTTTCACAAATATTTTCTTTCCTATTTGTTTCACAAATTTTTCCTTTTATATTTGTTTCACAAATATTTTTGTAACGACACGGATTTCGGCCGGGCCTAATCGATCGCTAAATCGACCAAGACCGTTCGAATTCCGCATACGCTAACTCTGGGTATACAACACATCAAACAAATAACAGAAGACTTCTATAAACATCGTAATAATGTTACATCAGAGTACAGAATATCAGAGTATATCGAAATATAATCAATACAGCGGAAGATGATTTTACAATAAATGTAATACAATGCACAGCGAAAATAAATAAATAACACAGCGGAAGACGATAAACGCACTGGACACAGCTTTAAGCTTCGATCCAGAATCCTGCTTATATATCTGCAAAATAAACTACTCGACTGCCCGTGAAGGAAAAGCAAACTACAGGTCAGTCATGGGACAGGTGTGAGAAACTCTAAACAGTTATAATTAAGTTATTTAATAATATGGCATGTCAGGGGACCACGCCGTTGACGCATCAATCAACAATCAATATTTCAAATATAGATATCCCCATGAATGGGTTTATCACCATGAATGCTAGTGCATAAACAACAATCAATATAGATATATGGATGTACTACGCATCAATCAACATGCAATATCCCAATCTACCCATTTAGATTATTCACCACACTTAGATTTTCCGAATCCAATTCAGTTTACAGAAATTATTCCTTTGGATTTTATTCTTGATTTCTTATTTCAAATCATTTGAAATTCATATCTATCTTTCTATATCAAAGTAGATTTCACTTCGGGATCTCAAATCAAATCGTCTGGAAATATGAATTCCAAAACATAACAATTCATACAAACAAGTATGCAACCGAATATCGTGCTCCCCATCGACAAGGCAAAGGGTACAGACCTTGCAACTCGATATATATAAATGTGCACCTACCCCACATAGGAGCAGGATAAACCGATGATGCACCTCCCACACATGGAGAGCATACACCGCCCTCTCACCGATACGTTTAGTCTCAGGGTTACCTGAATCTTTTGCCACATACTAAATCATTTCATATCCCGAAGTAGGGAAAATCATTTCACAACATAATAATCACAAGTACTTTCAAAATATAGTACTTCACATCAGTAATTCACACATATGATCAGTCACTATTAATCGCATAATCTTTGAGCTCGTACGTCTCAAAGAAGGGTGTTAAGCAAGAGAATAAATTCTTCGCCACCAAACAGATATATCATTAATAGCAACTAATCAAATATGTGATGAACCACAATGTAACACATAATACATTTCAAAATCTCTTTGATAATATCGGGTTTAGGCCTCAAAATCCTTTCTGTTTTATAAAACATTTTTATAAAACATTCCCTGTCCAAAATCGGGAATACATTTCTTTTCACTTAAGAAAAATAATTTATATTCATAGGATCCTGATTTACAGCTGGAACGATACTCGGAAAGCTCTGTATCCGTGTGTTACTTCTAGTTGTGTATTGTACTATTTTCCGTTGCTATGTAATGTATTGTAATCTCTGATATTTTATACTATATAATATTTATTCATACTCTGTATATTCTGATGGAATTGTTGTAATTAACAATGAAATGTTCTTCTGTTTGCGTCCCGATTTGGCTTGTTCTCAATTCAATTCGTGCTTTCCTTACCGGGGAAGTTCGGGTCGTCTCAATTTTCCTTTTATATTTGTTTTCACAAATATTTTCCTTTTATATTTGTTTTCACAAATATTTTCCTTTTATATATAAAATCCGTTGATTTTATATTTTCAAAATACACTTTGAAAATCCCCTTTTCTACATTTTGGTATTTCTTACGGTATTTAAAATACCCAAATAACAATGATCTATATCATTCAACACACGTAATCAACAAAGATTATATATCACATCATACATTACAATATATGAAAAACAGTAAAATAAATGTTGAGGAATCCAGTTGGATTCCTCCTACCTGTTTCCCTGCATCCACAAATGTTAAACAATATAATTAACATCAATTTCATTTCACTATGAATTATTCTGCTAAACAGAATCAATTTATTTATATATATATAACCAGATCTATAATTTTAACCAATTACTTAGCAGTTCCACCAATAGTCAATACACAGCAGTCAATCATCATTTATTAGTTCTAAACATACGTTATAAAAATATGAGCTGATAGATTTGGTGAGTTTTACTCACATTGTACGATCATCGTTAATAACGATAACTATCGCTTACTTCAGACCGACAAATTATTTTGCTATAGATTGTAACGGGCTCTAATCTACGCCCAGTCAGTTCCATTGTGTAGCACCCGTCCATACGATTCCAATGGATCTTGTTTCGCTGAGTTTAGATAAAGTATGTGAAAGTTACATATTTTTGAAGTTAATATTATTTTAAATAAAAAAAACAAAATCTATTTTCGAATTGGGCTTTACCCAATCGAACAGGTGCACACCAGAAATCAAACCCGCTCCCCTTTTATACTTTAAATCCACGTCATCCCTTATCCTCTCCTTCCGCTTCAGCAAAATACCAAAAAAAACAGTCCTCCTATATGCACAAATCAGCGTCGCTCGCTCCGTTAACTCACCGGAGGCCACCCCAACCATGCTGGCACCCCTGCCCTCCCCTAACGCCTCACCGACTGAAGCGACGAATCCCTAAACCCAATCACCTCGCCAAAATCATCGAATGACCAGAAACTCTTTAAACCAAAAATCTGGTTAACCCCGACCATTGTCCACCACCAGACCGGCACTGCTAGGACCGTCGTCCCTCCCTCTTCGCCTGACCTTCAGCTGCCATTGACCCAGAACGACTGACGATGCCAGAAATCACCTAAAATACCAAGCCCTACATTTCGAACAAACGCTGTACATCGTCGATCCCTTTAAACATGAATCACACCCTGCAAGATGGTTACCGATTCAAAGACAATCCCCCAGCGAACCCAAATCCACAACCCTTTTGATTTTTAGAATTTGTTTGGAATTGTTTTGATTTTTTCCAAACTCAAATCCGGGTCGTTACGTTCTTTCCCCCTTAAAAGAATTTTGACCCCGAAATTACTAAGGTAGGAAAGTTTGGTTGAACTAAATTTGTTGAAATACGAAATGTTGAGTTTCAACACAAATGAGTTTTGAAAAGTTAATGAGTTTGAAGCACTTTCATACCTTAGTAATTTCGGGGACGAAATTCTTTTAAGGGGGAAGAATGTAATGACCTGGATTTTTTTGAACGGTTTATTTTAAATATTTAATATGGTTTTAAATATTTGGTTGATAATATAAATAGATTTGTATATTAAGTTATCGATTTAATAATCGATTTCTATTTAATAACGAATATATTAAATTATTGTAATGCGAAAAAAAAAAATTCGAAATTTTAAACTGAATCAAAACAATTCAGATAATCAATACATATTCTATTTGAATATAGATGATGATAATTATAATTTATTATGGAAGAATTTATTTGTTTTTTAGTATAAATTATATTATATTAATTTATTTTGGTTTTATATTTACATTCAAATTAAATATCAAAATATATTCAGTTAGTTCAGAATAGTGTTACACTGTAGAAACAACAGTGGTTACATTAAAATAGCGGTTCATGGATTAAATTAATTGACCCCGAGATATTTGATTGAGGATAGATTCGAAATCAAATCGATATTGTTTTAAAAAGAATAACAATCTCTTTAAGTCAAATTAAATTAAATTATATTTAAAATCAAAATCAAATCTTTTTAAATATATTTGCTATGTACTTAACCCAACCACCATTTAATACCGTCTACTTCCTGTTCCCTTTCTTCTTCTATGAAATCGTAGTCACTCCTATCTCCTAAAATCAATTCGATGACCACAGAAAAAAATACCGTAATCCTCGAAATTAAATTCACTTCCTTTGATTTCTTAAATCAAACTCTTGAAGCTCGACTTCAACGTGGGGGAAGACTCGTAATTTGTTTTCCCTGAAATTCGAAAATTTAGGGCATTGGGTTTGGGCAGAAATCGGTGAAGCAGGGGTGTAGATCTTCAGAAATTGCTGGATAATGAAGGAAGAAGTTCAGTAACGATTTGGGGTTCGCGAGTTCTACTCGACGTGGTGTTGTGGTTCGCAATGTTGTCTTCAGTGATGGAGAAGTCAGGGTAAAGGGATGGTGCGATAATCAATCTCGATGTTCTAAGATACTCGTGTAAGAGGGAGCGACGGTCTGTTGGTGATTGAGGAAGGAGGTGCTGCGACTTTCAACAAATGCTGGGAGGAGTTCGATCATTTTTGGGGGCCGTAGGGTGAGCTCGAAATCAGTGCTGATGGTTTGGGAAGACATTACTATAAAAGGAAGAGATGAATAAATTGAGAATTAAGGTGCGAACTCATTCGAGAAGACTCATAGTCGATGATTTGGAAATAAACAGTATATTTCAGCAAACAAAAATCCGGTGAGTAAGTCTCAATCACTTGTTATTTAGAATTATTTTTGTTCGATAAAAATAATTGTTGTTGCTTATTTGAATGCTTTGTGGTTGATTTAAATATATTAATTATTTAGGGTTGACTATTACATATATATATATTGGGTTGATGATTGGATTTTTCCCGCAGTCTCATTAGCGGATGCCCGTAGTTTCATAGTGGATGATTTACCTATGCACCCCACAAATATATATTAGTGGATGACCTTCATACCGCGATATACTGCCTCGAAGCAGAATGGGTATTACTCTATTGACTAACGTCTGTGGATGCAGGAAAACAGGTTGGAGGAAACTGACTGGATTCCTCAAAAATATATTATCTGTTTGTTTATTTGTTTGCATATATATTGTCATACATGATGTGTTAGAAAACCTGAAATAAATAATTGGTTGTTTGGTGTTTAAATATCACTAGGCCTAAGTGTTAATTTATAAAAAATACCACGAAAGGGGTATTTGAGATTTAAAAGGGAAATTCTATTTTTCTAAAATAGAATTTGAATTTTTAAATAGATTTGAAATATAAACTTTTTTTGAAAAATAAAACTAGTAGTTCCTTTATAAACGAAGTTTATAAATAGTTCATTTATAAACGAAGTTTATAAATGAAGTAAATTGAATTAGCATTGGATAATTCAGGAAATTTTAAATACAAGTGCGAATTTGAAAAGAGAAATTTATTTTTCCAAAGAAGAAATATTTTATTTGAAAGCGAGACTTGTTTACTATATAAACAAGCAAAAATATTGGTGTTTGTAAATAGAAAGGTGAAAAAAATATCATTTGGATAATTTAAATATTTTAAATTCAAATGTGAATTTAAAATAAGAACTTAGAATCGTTTTGAATAATAAACGATTAACTTCATTCGGATATTCGGAATATAAGTGAAGTTGAAGAAATCCTTAGGATTTATGTTTAAAATTCAACTATGTCGGATTTATAAAAAAAAGATTATTCCCAAATGAGATATTTAAATTTAATTTAAGTAGAAACTGAGACAGGACATGAAAATAGGTTCTATATTTATATAGATAAGTAAATAAATGGAATACTCCAAAATGAGATTTTGGTATTAAATAGATTTCGAAGTAGACATGTTTAAATAAAACAAGGAAATTTATAAAATAGTGTTCATAAATAAAATGAATAAATTATCAAGAGATAATTTGAATATAGAAATTCAAATGGAATTCAAATATAGAATTTGAATATAGAATTTGAATAAAGAAAATTCAAATAGAATTTGAATATAGAAATTTAAAATAGAAAGTTGAAATCATTTCGAAATGGGAACGACGAAATCTATTTCTGAATGTGGGTTTTTAAATGAATCCAAGGGATTTATAATCTGTCAAAGGAATTGGAACTGAATATAGAAGATCGAAGTATAAATAAATTTATTTCCAAGTTAGGAAAAATCGACAATTATAGATAATAAAAAATATTATGTTGAATTGGGAAACTAATTTGATATATATCAGAATGGAGTTAAAATTTATATATAAACGAAGGTTAAACGATCATATATATATATATATATAATTAAAACGAGCTTGTCGCAACACGACAGTTCGTGAATTGGCATTTCGAACTTCATTTGAGTATATAGAACACAATTTAAGTTGGAATTTTGTGAAACAAGAATCATCGGGACCGGTTTGATAATATTTTTCTAATGGAAGAGAAAATTCGGAGTTTCGTCGTATATATTTTGAGTTATGTCAAAATCAAATTTTCAAAAAAAAAAAAACAGTGCTAGAACCATTATAAAACTATACCGATTTATTTAAAAAAATAAAATGATTTGAGCAAATAAAATCCAAATTTCATTTACGAAAAATCCAGATTTGAGTTATAAATAATATATGAACTCGAGTGGAGTAATGAAATGATTTTTGAAACAAAATCAAACCAGATGTTTAATTGTTGAGTAGAATTAACTAATGTAAGGAAAAAGTAGTTAATGGAATTTTAAATCGAAATTGGACTTTGGATCAGAAGAAAAAGGGTTTGTAAATTCATATTCGAAATCGAATATGAAACTTGAATTAGAAATGGCATTCGATTGTTTTGAAAATAAATTAATTTATATTTGAACGTGATATGTTCAAATAACAAGTGAAATAGGCTAAGAAGCTAATTATAGAATAAATGGGCGAAACTAAATTCAAACGATTGGATTGAGTTGAATTGAACTGAAAACAGGTGAACATGTGCTAAACAGGTATGGAATGAAGAGAATGAAGTTTATAAATTTAGTACCTGACAAAAAGTTACGTGTTAAATTCCATATGAGGTTTTATGCGCCGTATTGGCAAGCCGCTTGGATTTTTATTTTAATTTTAGATTGGAGAGGCCTGTGTGGCGGTTTGGGGATTTTCCCGATGCTCCCTATACAAAGGTGGTTAAAACGAAATTTTCCGGAAATTAAGGGGTTAGAATATTTTTAAGAAAATTTGATAGTTAGAAATAAATGTATCGATATAAATAGAATTCGTAAGTAAATGAATTTAAAAATAGAATATTATAAACAAAAAGGAAATCGATAGGCTGGTAATAGGAAGAGAAACATATTTACGTTTAAAAATGAATAATTTGTTTGTATGGTGTTGATTTTTCGGGAATAATGGTTTTGTCTGTTTTGAAGTTAAAGATGTTTTCAATCAAGGTCTGAGAGGTAATTTAACCCCAGCTCGATTGTTTTCATTACTTACTGATAAATAGAAAGATTCAATCTCGGTAATCAATATTTGAATAAGATTTAGTTGAATACAGTATTTCGGGTGGTAAGATATTTTACACCATATTCATTTTTACCTAAATAAGTGAAATTTTGGAAATATAACAATAAATATTTCCTAAGTATATAAATGAATAGTCGGGAAAGAAATAAGTAATTGGAATGTACTCCAATTATAAATAGAAGATATTTTCTAAGTGTAGAAAATAAAAGAAGGTGAGATATGGAAATGTTTTCCAAATGGGTAAGAGGCTACGATGATAACTGAAAATATTTAGTTAATGAATATTGATAAAGGAGGTGGAGAAGTGTTTTAATTAATGAAATATAAATTAAAAGGCCTAGTGATTGTTTAATGTTTTGAATGGATGTTTGTTTTTCTTTGATAGTTAAATAACCGACGATTGAAGTATTTGCCAATATCGTTGTCAATATGGAGAGACCGGTTGGATTATTATCCGAGAACCACTCCGTATTGGCAGTAGCGTTGCCAATCAGATTATATGAAGATAATCGAAGACGGAGTAAAGTGAAAGGACTTTTTCTATTAATAGAAATTGTGTCTTTGGTTTCGTTCAATCCAAAAACGAACGTATATGTACGAACGTCTGACAAAGTATTTCCAATAAACGAATATGTCGATCTGTACAAATATATGTGGTGGAAACAGATTTATTCCCTTAGCATAATATCCAGAATATTTGTGCAAATCATTTAGTAATTAACGAATCTGACAATGTGGCATTCAAAGTGATTGTGCTATCAATGAATGGAAAGTAATCGTAGCCTCAGGCCTCAACAACCGAGAAATGACAAAAATCGGGCAGGCAGCATGGCTATGTGGGTCGCTCCCATCAGGGTGTATAATCACCTATCTATGGAAATTCCTTTTACTTCTTTAATCTATCGATGCTGTCCCTTTTCGGGAAACGGTTGCTGATCCCAACCGTTGGTGATATACATTCGATACACTCAAGTGAAATGAGTGGTCGGTCATGTGTGGGCCGGGTTGCAAGATGTTCTTGTTGAATCCAGTGTGTTCCTCTCTAGAGATACACTATCGGAAGGTGGTTCCATATCTTGTCATGTTGGAAATCCAATCTCCAATAAGCACCCTACGGTTTTTGATTTTATACTATGTATGTGGAGCGTGAGATGCAAGCATTCTGCTATTTAGCTATTTATTTGATGTAGACATTATTATAATATCATTGGATTTGATATCAAAAATATTTTGGGTTATCGTAAGGTAAAAACCATCCGTGTTTATGTGTGGATCGATCTTACGATTATCATTTCTTTCGAAAGGATTTTAAATGTTAAACAAATGGTTGGAGTTTGATCACACCAGTCCCATGACTGACCCCGAGTTTTTTTTCCCTAAACTCTTGGGTGCCGAAATTTGTACGGGCAGTCAAGTAGTCGGGATTTTTCAGATTCACTTGGAAGAGCTGGAAGAAGGAGGCTTCACCAGTTGGCTATAGTCTATTATATTTCCGCTGTGTACTATGTTGTATCTGGAAATAGGTGTTTATAACTGTTCCAGGAATAATTGTTGTGCTCTGATAATGGTATGTATATACAATTACTGATTTGTATTTCAAAAGTTATGTTATATAATGTATTTTATTCGTTCCACTGTGAGATTTATCTTCTTTGTTTTATTATATTCTAACATTTCTTTCTTTCTATTTCTCATCCTCTAACTTCTTTGTAATAATGATTCGTATTTCTTGCAATTTGGGTTGAACGTGTGGTGTTATTAGTCAACTCAGATAGTGCGGATTTGCGGGTTGTTACAGTTGGTATTAGAGCATAGGTTAAGCAAACACCTAGGCTTGATGGAATGTGCTTATTAGAGATAGGGTTAGTAGTACCCTAGAATGAGTTGAGTATATATATACAAGAGAATATATTTGTTTATTGATATAAAAATTGTTTTATATTGTGTTGGGTAGTCTGTTGAGTGGTTTACGAATTCTGATCGAATCGTGGGACGCCACGAAGTCGATAGGAATTTCTAAACACTTGAACGGAGAAATTTGTCACAATATTATTTTGAAAGTGGGTAGATGAAATAAATTTATCCAAAATTCGATTTTGATACAAAATGAATAATTTTCTGAAATTATTATAATATATGGATGTTTTGAATGTTAAAATTATAATCAAATGGGATTATAAAATTGGAATGCTTATATATAACCAAAATAAAATTTGTATATGAATTAATTATACAAAGGAGACGAATTAAAACTGGATTCAAACCATAAATTGGAATTTAAATCCCGGGAAGTTTGAAAATATTTCCAAAGTATATTAAAATAAAATAGTTTTATTTTGAAAGGATTTTTGAATAGAAATCATTTTGGATGGATTTTGAAAGTGATAAAGCACTCAACTCACTTTAGTGGCTGGGAAATAATTCTGATAATGACTGCAGCATCATCAGTGTTCATTTTCGAGTTTATAAGTGATGGATTGCTACCTTAGAAAAGTTTTGGTGGAATTTTGTTGGAAATAAAACAAGTTAGTTTGAAAATTCAAAAAGTTTTTGAATATGAAATGGAAACAAATACATGTATATATTTATGTTATTTCAAAAAGGATTTGAAATAAAAACCCAGGGATTTGAATTCTAGAATTTAAATTTAACTTAAAGAAAGTAAAATGGATTGAAGTGAATAAATTGAGTAGAATTAATTTGAATAGATTAATGGAATACAGATGGGATGTAAATGTATTGATTGTAGACCATTCGAATAAAATGAATGAAAACCAAAAGTTTGGTTGAACTAAATTTGCTGAAAGATGAAATGTTGAGTTTCAACATAAATGAGTTTTGGAAAGTTAATGAGTTTGAAGCACTTTCCTACCTTAGAAATTTCGGGGACGAAATTCTTTTAAGGGAGAAAGAATGTAACGACCCGTATTTTTCGAACAGTTTATTTTAAATATTTAATATGGTTTTAAATATTTGGTTAATAATATAAATGGATTTGTATATTAAGTTATTGATTTAATAATTGATTTCTATTTAATATCGAATATATTAAATTATCGTAATACGAAAATAATAATTTAATTTCGAAATTTAAAACTGAATCAAAGCAATTCAAATAATTAATATATATTTTATTTGAATATAGATGACGATAATAATAATTTATAATGGAATAATTTATTTGTTTTTGAATTTAAATTATATTGTATTAATTTATTTTAGTTATTTATATTTACATTCAAATTAAATATCAAAATATATTCAGTTAGTTCAGAATAGTGTTACACTGTAGAAACAACAGCGGTTACGTTAAAATAGCGGTTCGTGGTTTAAATTAATGGACCCTAAGATATTTGATTGTGGATAGATTCGAAATCAAATTGATATCGTTTTAAAAAGAATAAAAATCTCTTTAAGTAAAATCAAATTAAATTATATTATATTTAAAATCAAAATCAAATCTTTTTAAATATATTTGCTATGTACTTAACCCAACCACCATTTAATACCATTTACTTCATGTTCCCTTTCTTCTTCTATATAATCGTAGTCCCTTCTATCTCCTAAAATCAAATTGATGTCCTCAGAAAACATATACCGTGAGCCTCGAAATTAAATTCACTTCCTTCGATTTCATAAATCAAATTCTTGAAGCTCGACTTCGACATGGGGAAGACTTGCGATTTGTTTTCCCAGAAATTCGAAAATTTAGGGCATCGGGTTTGGGTAGAAATCGGTGAAGCAGGGGTATCGATCTTCGAAAATTGTTTGGTAATGAAGGAAGAAGTTCGGTAACGATTTGGGGTTCGTGAGTTCTACTCGACATGGTGCTATGGTTCACGATGTTGTCTTCAGTGATGGAGAAATCGGGGTAAAGGGATGGTGCGATAATCAGTCTCGATGTTCTGAGATGCTCGTGTAAGAGGGAGCGACGGTCTGTTGTTGATTGAGGAGGGAGGTGCTGCGATTTTCAAAAATGCTGGGAGGAGGTCGATCATTTTTGGGGGCTGTGGGGTAAGCTCGAAATCAGTACTAATGGTTTGGGAAGACATTACTGTAAAAGGAAGAGAGGACTAAATTGAGAATTAAGGTGTGAATTCATTTGAGAAGACTCATAGCCGATGATTTGGAAATAAACAGGATATTTCGGCAAAAAAAAATCCGGTGAGTAAATCTCACTCACCTGTTATTTAGAATTATTTTTATTCGATAAAAATAATTGTTGTTGACTTTTTGAATGCTTTCTGGTTAATTTAAATATATTAGTCATTTAGGGTTTATCATTATACATATATTGGGTTGATGATTGGATTGTTCCAGCAGTCTCATTAACGGATGCCCACAGTTTCATAGCTGATGATTTCCCTATGCGCCCCACAAATATATATTAGTGGATGACCTTCATACCGCTATATCCTGCCTCGAAGCAGGATGGGTATTACTATGTTGACTAACGTCTGTGGATGTAGGAAAACAGGTTGGAGGAATCCGACTGGATTCCGCAAAAATATATTATCTGTATGTTTATTTGTTTGCATATATACTGTCATATATGATGTGTTTGAAAACCTAAAATAAATAATTGGTTGTTTGGTGTTTAAATATCACTGGGCCTAAGTGTTAATTTATAAAAAAAATACCCTGAAAGGGGTATTTGATAATTAAAAGGGAAATTCTATTTTTCTAAAATAGAATTTGAATTTTTAAGTGGATTTGAAATATAAATTTGTTTTGAAAAATAAAACAAGTAGTTCCTTTATAAACGAAGTTTATAAATAGTTCATTTATAAACGAAGTTTATAATAAACAAAGTTTATAAATAGTTCATTTATAAACGAAGTTTATAAATGAAGTAAATTGGATTAGCACCGGATAATTCATGAAATTTTAAATACAATTGCGAATTTGGAAAGGGAAATTTATTTTTCCAAAGAAGAAATACTTTATTTGAAAGCAAGACTTGTTTAATATATAAAAAAGTAAAAATTATGGTGTTTGTAAATAGAAAGGCAAAAAATTTTATCATTTGGATAATTTAAATATTTTAAATTCAAATGTGAATTTAAAATAAGAAATTAGAATCGTTTTTTAATAATAAACGATTAACTTCATTCGGATATTCAGAATATAAGTGAAGTTGAATAAATGCTTAGGATTTTTGTTTAAAATTCGACTACGTCCGATTTATAAAAAAAAAAAGATTATCCCCAGACGAGATATTTAAATTTAATTTATGTAGAAACTGAGACAGGACATGAAAATAGGTTCTATATTTATATAGATAAGTTAAATAAAGGGAATACTCCAAAATGATATTTGGTATTAAATAGATTTCGAAATAGACTTGTTTAAATAAAACAAGGAAATTTATAAAATGGTGTTTATAAATAAAATGAATAAGTTATCAAGAGATAATTTGAATATAGAAATTCAAATGGAATTCAAATATAGAATTTGAATATAGAAATTCAAATGGAATTTGAATAAAGAAAATTCAAATAGAATTTGAATATAGAAATTTAAAATAAAAAGTTGAAGTCATTTCGAAACGGGAACGACGAAATATATTTCAGAATGTGGATTTTTAAATAAATCCAAGGGATTTATAATTTGTCAAAGGAATTGGAAATAAATATAGAAGATCGAAGTATAAATAAATTTATTTCCAAGTTAGGTGTAACGACCCAGAAAATCTAAACCAATTTAATTTTTTTTAAATTGGCTAAAATAATGGATTTTAAATATTTAAAATAAATATTTTAAATTATAGCAATGAAAAGTGAGTTTGAATCGACATTTGAAAACGAATATAATTAATTCTAATTATAAACAAGGCCTGAAAAGGCGCTGTAGTTTCAAAAATTGAATTCAAACTTTGTCGGACTGTACCAGGTGCAAAGCAAAACGGATTTGAGTGAAACCAAAAATATTTAAATCTGTTAGTGAGTACCTTTCTACTGAATCTGAAAAATCGATTTTTCATAGCGGAAAGCAAAAGTTATGGCCAAATGAATTTTCTGAAAGGTCGCTATGGAATTTATATAGCCCGTGAAATTGGCCATTTTGCAAACGACCTCGGAATTCGTCGAAACCAATTTTGTTGGATCCGGGATGTGAAATTATTGCTTGGTTTCAAATTTCATAATTTTTGAAGCTAGTATGTGTGCGTGGCAAAGGAAAATGTGTTTTGGTCAATTATAGTTAAATTGGATCGACCAGAAATGGGCCTTTTTGCAAACGGTCTCAGAATTCGATGAAACTAGTTTTGTTGGGACCGTATCATCAAAAATTAGCCAGATTTATTTTTCTGGAATTTTTCGAATCAGTTTGTGGCCCTGGCAAATTGAAATGTACGTTCAAATCGAATATTGAATGTTATATATTTTAAATTGAATGGAAACTGACTGAAACAGTCGAATGGGCCTGCGAAACATATCCCATTGTGTTCTAAATGGGGGTAAAACTCTAGGGACGACAGTCGTTGGGTTTAAATTGGTGGTCGTGTTAGAAAACCCCTTTAAAACCCACCGGCCAATCATAATTTTTATATTAGGAAAAATCGACAATTATAGATAATAAAAAATATTATGTTGAATTGGGAAACTGATTTGATATATATCAGAATGGAGTTAAAATTTATGTATAAACGAAGGTTAAACGTTCATATATACATATATATATGTATATATTAATATAATTAAAACGAGCTAGTCGTAGCACGGCAGTTCGTGAATTGGCATTTCGAACTTCATTTGAGTATATATAACTCAATTTAAGTCGGAATTCTTTGAAACAAGAATCGTCGGGACCGGTTTGATAATAGTTTTCTAATGGAAGAGAAAATTCTGAATTTCGTCGTATATATTTTGAGTTATGTCAAAATCAAATTTTCAAAAAAAAAGCGCCGGAACCATTATAAAACCATAACAATTTATTTAAATAAATAAAATGATTTTGAGCAAATATAATCCGAATTTCATTTAGGAAAAATCAGGATTTGAGTTATAAATAATATCTGAACTCGAGTGGAGTAATGAAATGATTTTTGAAACAAAATCAAACCAGATGTTTAATTGTTGAGTAGAATTAACTAATGTAAGGAAAAAGTAGTTAATGGATTTTTAAATCGAAATTGAACTTTGGATCAGAAAAAAAGGGTTTGTAAATTCATATTCGAAATCGAATATGAAACCTGAATTAGAAATGGCATTCAATTGTTTCGAAAATAAATTAATTTATATTTGAACGTGATATGTTCAAATAACAAGTGAAATAGGCTAAGAAGCTAATTAAAGAATAAATGGGCGAAACTAAATTCAAATGATTGGATTGAGTTGAATTGAACTGAAAACAGGTGAACATGTGCTAAATAGGTATGGAATGAAGAGAATGAATTTTATAAATTTAGTGCCTGACAAAAAGGTACATGTTAAATTCCGTATGAGGTTTTATGTGCCGTATCAGCAAGCCGCTTGGCTTTTTCTTTTTCTTTTTGATTGGAAAGGCCTGTGCGGCAGTTTGGGGATTTTCCCGATGCTCCCGATACAAAGGAGGTTTAGCAAAATATTCCGGAAATTTAAGGAGTTAGAATATTTTTAAGAAAATTTGATAGTTAGAAATTAATGTATCGATATATATAGAATTCATAAGTAAATGAATTTTAAAATAGAATATTATAAACAAAAAGGAAATCGATAGGCTGGTAATAGGAAGAGAAACATATATACGTTCAAAAATGAATAATTTGTTTTTGTGGTGTTGATTTTTCGGGAATAACGGTTTTGTCTGTTTTGAAGTTAAATGTAACGGCAAGGAATTTCGCTCGATCCGAATCGATCGTTAAACCGATAAAGACTGTTCGAAACCCCCGATCGTTTTGAGAACAGAACAAATTAGAACGCAGACAGAAGAACATTTCATTGTTAGTTACAACAATTCCATCAGATACAAGAATACACAGAGTATAATTGAATAAATTACATTCGATAAATATTAGAGATTACAATAAATTACATAGCAACGGAAAATAATGCAAAGCACAACTGAAGGTGATATACAGATACAGAGCTTTCCGGATATCATTCCAGCTATAAACCAGGATCCTGTGAATATAAATCTGCAAAACCAAAACTACTAGCTGCCCGTGTCGAAAATAGGGGCACCCAGAGTTTAGGTTAAAACAATAAACTCCAGGTCAGTCATGTGACTGGTGTGAGAATTAAAACAGTTATTTAAAACTTTACTTTAAAAGATAGTAATTCAAGGGACCACGCCGTATAACACGGAACGGGTTTCCTCCCAAGAATACCAGTGCATAGAATAAACAGCGCAATGCTTTTTCGAAAAATGAAGCTATTATAAGACCCAGGTCCCATCACACAATGCAGCGCAAGCCGGAGGATAGGGTTTTCCCTTATAATAGCCAAACATGCTTGGTACGTTTAAAAAAAAAATCATTTGATACTATAATAAGTGTATAGTGTCAAAACAATTTCAATCATAAATATCAATCCTAGGCGGCATGGGCACCATCTATCATGTCGCCATACTAGGCTCTACAAATAAAACCGAAATATCTCGTATTGGAAATTGGATTTCCGTCATGAGTCGAGGCAAGGGGCAAGCTCCTCTCCGATTCGAGACACTCTAGCAAATGTCCCAGGACTACACACTCTGGGCAGCCCCTCGGATCGGTTGGGCCGGTCCTCTCTTACGTTTGAGGATTGGCAATTCCTGAACACACGTTTCCCGATCCTATCAGACCTAATATCGAGGCGCCTCATTCCAACAACCACAAAGGTGAAAAGTATATAAATGTCAGGGCTGGTAAGTCACTGACACCACCAAAGCTAGAAAGAAACGTCGTGTTCTCCCAACGGTCCGTATCCCGTTTTTGACTCATACCGAAGTGTGAGGCTCGCGAATCCACACTGTACACAAAGCTATGCCACATAGGTCGTGCTTTGATCATCAACCACAAGACTTTGCTTTTCAACAGAAGCCTTGATCAACTGCCACTTAGGCGTGCCACACAGGCAATTCATGCCATGCGACAGATGTCCATCGATATACAACCTCTAAGCTCGTACGTCTCACAGAAGGGCGTTAAGCAAGAGAATAAATTCTCCGCCGCCAAACAGATGTATATTTAATAGAGATCAATCAACACAGAATAAAATCCAATGTCAAACACACAGTCCATTTAAAAGATTGTTCTGGGTCTGAATGAAACCGGAGGCACTTTCCTCGCATATCCATCGATCTCCAAGTACGTCTGGACGATCACCAACTGATTCTCTCCTCTTGGGTGTACAGCCCAAACAAGATCATCAGTAATCACCCAAACGATGTGAAGACTTCCGGTCTTCGACCACCGTCATCATCTTCGACTTATTGTCGAATCGGTTATTCAGAATGGGTATAACCCGGCCTTTCTGAATAACCCGCGTATATAATAAACAAATGTTACACAAACACAACATACGCCTCATTCCAATTCAGCAGCCACTAACCGTAAATCAGCAAGAGAACAATTTCCCAAATATTAACCCCGTAGGCCGAAACCAACATCAGATCAATACCCAGGAAACCATTTTTCTTAACAAACCTACAGCTAGTTTCTAAATTTCAATTCTTAGGGAAAGGTTCCCATTAATTTTATCAAAGATAAATTCTTTAAAATTTATTCTTTAATCTTCCATTGGATGCCATATCAAACCAAATTATGGTTTTCCAAACTAGTCGAGATTAGCGAACCACACCGAAGTAATTATTTATTTTATTTCCCAATCCCAACCAATTCATCCCATGAAGCAAAACTGGTAATACTCCATATCTAACACCATGGTGTTATCGGTAAATTTAATTACCATTTCAAGTTCAAATCTAATTAAAGATTTAACTATCGCTTGGAGCAAAACTGGTGATACTCCATTCTCGCTCATTTTCCATATTTTATAATTTAAATTTTCAATTCACATTTCAATCTAATTGCAGATTCATTAAGACTCATTTTACTAGGTTAAAGAACTAATGTCATTTAAAACACAGTTCACGATAAACCCAAATCACATTCTATTTATTATCGGGTTAAAGAACAAGTGTTATTTAAAACAACGTTCACGATAAACCCACCAATCAATTCTAATTCAATTCCAATCTATTTATTTAAAAATAAATGGGTTTTAATTTTAGTTCAAAACTAGCTCATTTCGATAAAAATCTATTTTTATCTTTTCAGATATGGAGTTTATCATCCCAATTTTTCCCAAATCATTTCTAATGATTTTACACAAATTATTACTATTTTTAATAATTTTATCAAGGCCCGTACAGCCGATTTCCATCAACGGCCATCGAACTGCACTTATAACGACCGTTTCCAAAATTGATTTGGACGTACCTACAAATCCAACCGTTAGATTTCAAATTTCTAATATTCGTTAGAAAGCTCTTTTGGATACGAACCCAACGGTTCCAGTTTTAGGAGAATCCGACGGTCGGATCTCCCGTAATGTCTGTTCGAAGTCAATGGTCGAAATTTACGAACTACCGCGGCGCGACGCGTTCTATTCAGGCCATTATATATAATATATGTGTATATATATATATATATTATATATTTCGTCAATTTCTTTTTAAAACAAATTTTATAAATAGTTTTAAATTCGTTTCAAAACAATTTCAACTTCATTTCAAATTTCGATTCAATTTGAATTCATTTTCTATTCAATTCAATTCGAATTCGATTTTCTAAATATTCAATTCGAATTCGTTTTCTATTCAATTCAATTCTAATTCAATTTCTATTCAATTCAAATCAAATTCGTTTTCAATTCAATTCAATTCAAATTCGTTTTCTATTCAGTTCAATTCAAATTCGTTTTCTATTCAATTCAATTCGAATTTGATTTCTATTCAATTCAAATCTAATTCGTTTTCTATTCAATTCAATTCAATTCAAATTCGTTTTCTATTCAATTCAATTCGATTTCTATTTCTATTTAATTCAAATAAAAAAAATTGAATATAATCGATATAAATATCGTTCACGTCAAAATAACGCATCTCTAATCAACACGGCTTTATATATTTCAATAATTCCGTTATTCTGTTCAACAAATGAATGTTTATTCTATTCAATACGTGAGTCTATATTTTTGTCAACACATGACTAATCTCAACGAATGAGTACTTTCCACCTGTGACTATTTTTGTTATTCAATATATTTTATAAAATTATGATATATATCGTTTGATTTCAAATCAGACTTCAATGGTAAATTAGTAAGAGAACGATTCCCTAAATATTAACCCCGAAGGCCGAAACCAACATCAGATCAATATCCAGGTGACCACTCATCTTATCTATTTTCCAGTTAGTTTCTAATTTTATATATGATAAAGATGTAAATCTTATTGTTAAAATATTTCGTTCAACACATGACTAATCTCAACGGATGAGTACTGTCAACACATAAACCTTTATTTTATAAACAAATTGGTTTCTAATTTTATATATGATAAAGATGTACATTTTATCGTTAAAATATTTCGTTCAACACATGACTAATCTCAACGGATGAGTACTGTCAACACATGAACTTTTATTTTATAAAATTCTTTATTTTCTCAATTGGGATGAGGCCCAATCAATTACCATATAATGTTAATTATATGGATTCCATACAACACATGTATATAATAGCAACGATAAATAATCAACCATCATCCAAAGTGCAATACACTGTATAAGCATCAAATATAGATATCTAACGCTTATAACAGTCTGTCAATCCATCGATCGACATACAACCAATTATTGGGATTAGTGAATGTCATATATCAACCCAATACCCGTGTGGGGTTTCAAATCAACAAACACAGTTTTTTATTTGTGCAGTTGGGCGATGTGTAAAATTTATCGTCCCAATCCATGTCCTTCAAATAGGTGTACATAAACAAACCGTTCGGTTTGTAAATGAATATTTATTTATTCACGTTCACGTTAAAAATTATAATTTTAACGACCAAATTATTTTATTCAACTTATTAATATTCTATTCGGTTCATTTATTAAATAAAATGATATCTTTATTTTTCTAACTTATTTTAGAAAATTTCGGCGGCATAACAGCACGATACTAGAAACGGGACAAGGCCTAGCCTTATCCCCGGTCCAACAATGGCCCACGCCATACACATATCAATCAAATCCATTCCATTTCACCAAACAATCAAATTCAAATCAAATAATCAAACCAACTACACAACCAAACAAACAAGTCCATGGTCTGTGGATGATGGTGTCGGGTGCTACTAAACACCGTCTGCATCCAAGTATATATTTATATAACTAGAAAAGAAAAGATAAATTGAGAAGTTCTCACCAAAGCTATCCCAATTCCATGACACTTCAAAGGGAATCATCACTGTTCTCGCCTTTTGTCACTTTCGTTGCCTGTGGCCACTACATATATAAAAATCACATTTTTATATTGTTGCTATGTATATAAAAATCATATTTTTATCTTGTTTTTGTATGCATAAAAATCAAATTTTTATTTCGCTATATCTATAAAGATTATATTTTTAATCTTCTACTAATATAAAAAATATATTTTTAACCTTTCTATATAATAAAAATCAAATCTTTATTATTTCTACTATATAAACATTTCGCCTTTTTAAATATAAAGATCAAATATTTTCAATGATAAAAATCAAACCTTTTTAACTATGAAGGATCATAACTTTTAACTATGAAAAATCATATCTTTGATTAACTAAAAATCAAACCTTTCATATTCTTATTATAAAAAAAACAATCTTTTCTAATATAAAAGTATAATCTTTTTTTTTCTTTTCATATAAAGATCAAATCTTTTACTTTTAAAAAAAATCATTACTTTACGGGTTTGATTTTAAATTCAAAAATGAATTCAAAATAAAACTAAATTAAATAAAACTGGATTAAATTAAAATTTACCTTTGCAATTGAAGAGGGAGTTTGGCCAATGTCGGCGCCGAGATCGTCGGAGGGGGAAATAGCGGTGCGCTAGCGGTTCAGTGGTGGAGGTGGCGCTCTGGCAATTCATGGAGGGCTATTCATCGCGGGTTGGGGCTTCAAGGGTTCGGAGGGGGTACGAATGCAGGGAGGAAGAGATAGGGAAGGGCGGCGATGTCGGCTGGGGTGCAGCGCTTGAGGCGCGACGGCGAAGTAGTGGTGGGCGACGAGTGATTTAGGGTTTGTGGGCTCAAGGGGGGCTAGGGCGCGGAAATCGATTTAGAAGAGGGGGGAGGAGAAAGAAAGACGCAGCAGGAGGAGGGGAGAAGAAGTAGCGGCGGCGACTCTGACGGGGGGGCGACGCGCAATTTCCGTCGATCCTCCAAATATATTTTTTCCTGTGAGAGATAGAGGGAAATAGGAGAGAGGGGAGAATTTATATAATATATATTATTTTAATTAATTTTCTTTCTCTTTAAGAGTTGACTTTTCGTCTGAACCCCAAATCGAGCCCAACGACTGTCGCCCCTAGCTAATTACCCCCATTCCGAACACAATGGGATATGTATCGTAGGCTGATTTGACCGATTCGACCGATTCGATTATTTTTCGTAAAAATCAAAATATAACTCTATATATTAAATTTGAACGCACATTTCAATTTACTGGGGCCACATACTAACAAGAACAATTCCAAAAAAATATTTTCTAGCTTCGTATTGACGATACAGTCCTAACAAAACTAATTTCGTTGAATTCTGAGACCGTTCGAAAAATGGCCAATTTCCAGTCGATTAAAATCAACTAAAACTTGTCAAACGCGTTTTCCTTTGCGACGCTCACATATTGATTCGAAAAATTACGAAATTTGGAATCTGGCAATAACTTGACATCACGGATCCAACAAAAGTGGTTTCGTCGAAATCCGAGGTCGTTTGCAAAATGTCTATTTTTAAGGGTCGAAATTCAATAACGACAATTCTGAAAATTCATTTAACCATAACTTTTGATTCCCGCTATGAAATTTCGATTTTTCAGATTCGTTGGAAATATATTCTCAATTAGATTCTAGTATTTTTTGTTTCGCCAAAATCCGTCTTATTTTGAATCCTATACATTCATTTGAATTTTGAAATCGAATTGTCGAACTACCGCGCCATTTTCAATTCCTTTTATAATTATAAATAGTTATTTATATTCTAACGACAATGTATACAAATATATACGTTCGAATTATATTGAAAATAAATTTCTCGTTGTTATTATTTGAAATAATTCATTTTAAATATTCAAAATTCATTAGAATTGCCAAAATAAATATTTTAAACTGGCTCAGAATTTCCGGGTTGTTACAATCTCCCCCACTTAAAACTTTTCGTCCCCGAAAAGGAACGAAGCCGAAAGTTGTTTTAAAAACCAACTCAACGTTCATTCTGGCTTCCATTCTCCAAATTTTCAGTTTCTGAGAATTTTCAAATTCTTCAAAAATTTGGCTAACACCCGGAATTTTCGAATATACGTTCATGACGCTATATCTATCCAGTATATTAAAACTTCGAATATACGTTCATGACGCGTATATGCAAAATCTTTTTATATTGGATTGTCCAAATTCAATACAAATAAAATATTTAAATACGTATAAAATGGTTTAAATTTTCAAAACAAAGTTCATTTTCATTTGAAAAATATACTCTTCTCACTCGTTCTAGGATACTACTGATACTATCTCTAACAAGTCATTCTAATTGGATATTACTAATCCAATATCTGATGAATTATTTCGTATGGTTCTAATGTGTCGTGTTCTCGAGCTTTGTAAACCAAAGCTCTGATACCAAATGTAACGGCAAGGAATTTCGCTCGATCCGAATCGATCGTTAAACCGATAAAGACCGTTCGAAACCCCTGATCGTTTTGAGAACAGGACAAATCAGAACGCAGACAGAAGAACATTTCATTGTTAGTTACAACAATTCCATCAGATACAAGAATATACAGAGTATAATTGAATAAATTACATTCGATAAATATCATAGATTACAATAAATTACTTAGCAGCGGAAAATAATACAAAGCACAACTGAAGGTGATATACGGATACAAAGCTTTCCGGATATCATTCCAGTTGTAAACCAGGATCCTGTGAATATAAATCTGCAAAACCAAAACTACTAGCTGCCTGTGTCGAAAATAGGGGCACCCAGAGTTTAGGTTAAAAAAATAAACTCCAGGTCAGTCATGTGACTGGTGAGAGAACTAAAACAGTTATTTAAAACTTTACTTTAAAAGAGAGTAATTCAAGGGACCACGCCGTATAACACGGAACGGGTTTCCTCCCAAGAATACCAGTGCATAGAATAAACAGCACAATGCTTTTTCGAAAAATGAAGCTATTATAAGACCTAGGTCCTATCGCACAATGCAACGCAAGCCGGAGGATAGGGTTTTCCTTTATAATAGCCAAACATGCTTGGTACGTTTTAAAAAAACAAATCATTTAATACTATAATGAGTGTATAGTGCAAAACAATTTCAATCATAAATATCAATCCTAGGCGGCATGGGTACCACCTATCATGTCGCCATACTTGGCTCTACAAATAAAACCGAAATATCTCGTATTGGAAATTGGATTTCCGTCATGAGTCGAGGCAAGGGGCAAGCTCCTCTCCGATTCGAGACACTATAGCAAATGTCCCAGGACTACACACTCTGGGCAGCCACTTGGATCGGTTGGGCCGGTCCTCTCTTACGTTTGAGGATTGGCAATTCCTGAACACACGTTCCCCGGTCCTATCAGACCTAATATCGAGGTGCCTCATTCCAACAACCACAAAGGTGAAAAGTATATAAATGTCAGGGCTGGTAAGTCACTGACACCACCAAAGCTAGAAAGAAACTCGTGTTCTCCCAACGGTCCGTATCCCGTTTTTGACTCATACCGAGGTGTGAGGCTCGCGAATCCACGCTGTACACAAAGCTATGCCACGTAGGCCGTGCTTTGATCATCAACCACAAGACTTTGCTTTTCAACAGAAGCCTTGATCAATTTCCACTTAGGCGTGCCACACTGGCAATTCATGCCATGCGACTGATGTCCATCGATATACAACCTCTGAGCTCGTGCGTCTCACAGAAGGGCGTTAAGCAAGAGAATAAATTCTCTGCCGCCAAACAGATGTATATTTAATAGAGATCGATCAACACAGAATAAAATCCAATGTCAGATACATAGTCCATTTACAAATTCGTTCTCGGTCTGAACGAAACCGGAGGCACTTTCCTCGCATATCCATCGATCTCCAAGTACGTCTGGAAGATCATCAGTAATCACCCAAACGATGTGAAGACTTCCGATCTTCGACCACCGTCATCATCTTCGACTTATCGTCGAATTGGTTATTCAGAATGGGTATAACCCGGCCTTTCTGAATAACCCGCGTATATAATAAACAAATGATACACAAACACAACATACGCCTCATTCCAATTCAGCAGCCACTAACCAAAAATCAGCAAGAGAAAAATTTCCCAAATATTAACCCCGAAGGCCGAAACCAACATCAGATCAATACCCAGGAAACCATTCTTCTTAACTAACCTACAACTAGTTTCTAAATTTCGATTCTTAGGGAAAGGTTCCCATTAATTTTATCAAAGATAAATTCTTTAAAATTTATTCTTTAATTTCCATTGGATGCCATATCAAACCAAATTATGGTTTTCCAAACTAGTCGAGATTAGCGAACCACACCGAAGTAATTATTTATTTTATTTCCCAATCCCAACCTATTCATCCCATGAAGCAAAACTGGTAATACACTATATCTAACACCATGGTGTTATCAGTAAATTAAATTACCATTTCACGTTCAAATCTAATTAAAGATTTAACTATCGCTTGGAGCAAAACTGGTGATACTCCATTCTCGCTCATTTTCCATATTTGATAATTTAAATTTTCAATTCACATTTCAATCTAATTGCAGATTCATTAAGACTCCTTTTACTGGGTTAAAGAACTAATGTCATTTAAAAGACAGTTCATGATAAACCCAAATCACATTCTATTTATTATCGGGTTAAAGAACAAGTGTTATTTAAAACACCGTTCACGATAAACCCACCAATCAATTCTAATTCAATTCCAATCTATTTATTTAAAAATAAATGGGTTTTAATTTTAGTTCAAAACTAGTTCATTTCGATAAAAATCGATTTTCATCTTTTCAAATATGGAGTTTTTCATCCCAATTTTTCCCAAATCATTTCTTATGATTCTACACAAATTATTACTATTTTTAATAATTTTGTCAAGGCCCGTACAGTCGATTTCCATCAACGGCCATCGAACTGCACTTACAGCAACCTTTTCCAAATTTGATTTGGACGTGCCTCCAAATCCAAAAGTTAGATTTCAAATTTCTAATATTCGTTAGAAATCTCTTTTCGATACGAACCCAACGGTTCCGGTTTTAGGAGAATCCGACGGTCAGATCTCCCGTAATGTCCGTTTGAAGTCAATGGTCGAAATTTATGAACTGCCGCGGTGCGGAGCGTTCTATACAGGCCATTATATATAATATATATATATATATTATGTATATTTCGTCGATTTCTTTTTAAATTTTTTTTTATAAATAGTTTTAAATTCATTTCAAAACAATTTCAACTTCATTTCACATTTCGATTCAATTTGAATTCATTTTCTATTCAAATCAATTCGAATTCGATTTTCTAAATATTCAATTCGAATTCGTTTTCTATTCAATTCAATTCAAATTAGATTTCTATTCAATTCAAATCAAATTCGATTTCTATTCAATTCAAATCAAATTCGTTTTCTATTCAATTCAATTCAAATTCGTTTTCTATTCAATTCAATTCGAATTCGATTTCTATTTAATTCAAATGAAAAAACCGAATATAATCGATATAAATATCGTTCGCGTCAAAATAACGCATCTCTAATCAACACGGCTTTATATATTTCAATAATTCCGTTATTCTGTTCAACAAACGAATATTTATTCTATTCAATACCTGAATCTATATTTTTGTCAACACATGACTAATCCCACCGAATGAATACTGTCCACGTGTGACTATTTTTGTTATTGAATATATTTTATAAAATTATGATATCTATCGTTTGATTTCAAATCAGACTCCAACCGTAAATTAGTAAGAGAACGATTCCCTAAATATTAACCCCGAAGGCCGAAACCAACATCAGATCAATATCCAGGAGACCACTCATCTTATCTATTTTCCAGTTAGTTTCTAATTTTATATATGATAAAGATGTAAATCTTATTGTTAAAATATTTCGTTCAACACATGACTAATCTCAACGGATGAGTACTGTCAACACATGAACCTTTATTTTATAAAGAAATTGGTTTCTAATTTTATATATGATAAAGATGTAAATTTTATTGTTAAAATATTTCGTTCAACACATGACTAATCTCAACGGATGAGTATTGTCAACACATGAACTTTCATTTTATAAAATTCTTTATTTTCCCAATTGGAATGAGGCCCAATCAATTACCATATAATGTAATTATATGGATTCCATATAACACATGTATATAATAGCAACGATAAATAATCAACCATCATCCAAAGTGCACTACACTGTATAAGCATCAAATATAGATATCTAACGCTTATAACAGTCTGTCAATCCATCGATGGACATACAACCAATTATTGGGATTAGTGTATGTCATATATCACCCCAATAACCGTGTGGGGTTTCAAATCAACAAACACAGATTTTTATTTGTGCAGTTGGGCGATTTGTAAAATTTATCGTCCCAATACATGTCCTTCAAATAGGTGTACATAAACAAACCGTCCGGTTTGTAAATGAATATTTATTTATTCACGTTCACGTTAAAAATTATAATTTTAACGACCAAATTATTTTATTCAACCTATGAATATTCTATTCGGTTCATTTATTAAATAAAATAATATCTTTATTTTTCTAACTTATTTTAGAAAATTTCGGCGTCATAACGGCACGATACTAGAAACGGGACAAGGCCTAGCCTTATCCCCGGTCTAATAATGGCCCACGCCATACACATATCAATCAAATCCATTCCATTTCACCAAACAATCAAATTCAAATCAAATAATCCAACCAACTACACAACCAAACAAACAAGTCCATGGTCTGTGGACGATGGTGTCGGGTGCTACTAAACACCGTCTGCATCCTAGTATATATTTATATAACTAGAAAAGAAAAGTTAAAGTGAGAAGTTCTCATCAAAGCTTTCCCAATTCCATGACACTACAAAGGGAATCATCACTGTTCTCGCCTTTTGTCACTTTCGTTGCCTGTAGCCACTACATATATAAAAATCACATTTTTATATTATTGCTATGTATATAAAAATCATATTTTTATCTTGTTTTTGTATGCATAAAAATCGAATTTTTATTTCGCTATATCTATAGTGGATGATGGTGTCGGGTGCTACTAAACACCGTCTGCATCCTAGTATATATTTATATAACTAGAAAAGAAAAGTTAAAGTGAGAAGTTCTCACCAAAGCTATCCCAATTCCATGACACTTCAAAAGGAATCATCACTGTTCTCGCCTTTTCTTCGATCAAGACCACCCCGTACCCCCACTCCAGCCCCGCACACTCCCGCACCACCTGCGGCTCCTACCCGAACCCCCAAACCACCGATGACGCAACCAACAGCCACCACAACCCCCTTCCATCAAAAAACTGTGAGTTTTGCTTACTTTTCCCTCTTTTCTTATACGATTTTTATAAAGGAAGTAGTGAAATAAAAATTCGATTTTTATATATATGAAGTAGCGATAAAAATTCGATTTTTATATATATGAGATAATGATAAAAATTCAATCATTGTATGAGAAGTAAAGATATAAAAATATAATTTTTATATAGAAAGAAGCGTTGTAAAAATATATGATTTTTATATGTGAAGTGGCATTATAAAAATGTGATTTTTAAAATAAACGTCATATTAAAAATATGATTTTTGCTATGAACAGCGGGAAAAGATCGCATTGGAATTTTTAGCAAATCTGAATCGTTCAGATATAAAGAATGGAGGAGTGGAACCCTAGGTGAGAACTTCTCACATTAATTCTTATTTATTAGTTAAAAATATATTCTAGGATGCAAACGGTGCTTAGCAGCACCCGACACCCGTCGTCCACAGACCATGGATGGCTTCTATGTTTGATTGATCTATTGTGAAAATTGATGGTGTGATGTGGAATGAAAATAAATATTTTATAGTTAAAAATATAATTTTTAACATGAATATAAAATAAATATTTATAAACAAATCGGATGATTTGTTTATGTACACCCATTTGATTGATATTGATTGGAACGATAAATTTTTCACATCGCCCAACTGCATAAATAAAAATCTGTGCTTGTTGATTTGAACCCCCACACGGGTATTGGGATGATATTTGACGTACACTAATCCCGATTGATTAGTTATATGTCAATCGATGGGTTGACAGACTGTGTAAGTGTTTATTATTTATATTTAATGCTTATGCAGTTGTGTGGTGCACTCTGGATGATGGTTGATGATTTATCGTTGCAGTTATATACATGTTTTGTAGAAAATCCTTATAATTAACATTATATGGTATTGCTTGGGCCTCCTTCCAATTTGGAAAATAAGGAATAGAATAAAAATTCGTGTGTTGAATAAAATATATATTCATGTGTTGAATAAAATATATATTCATGTATTCAATAGAATAAAAATTCATGTGTTGAATAGAATGAAAATTCATTTGTTGAATAAACTATATATTCATGTGTTGAATAAATTATATATTCATGTGTTGAATAAAAATATATATTCATGTGTTGAAGAAATTATTCATTAGTTGTAATAACCCGGAAATCCGAGACAATTTAAAATTTTTAATTTGGCAATTTTAGTGAATTTTGAATATTTAAAATAGTTTATTTTAAATAACAACGACGGAGAATTTATTTTCGACGAAGTTAAAACGAATAAATTTATTTTAATTATATAACGAGCCTGAAATGGCGCGACAGTTTGAAAATTCGATTTCGAAATTCAAACGAATATACAGAATTCGTTTTAAGTCAGAATTGGGCAAAATAAGAAATATTTGAATCTGTTTAATCATATCTTTCTAACGGATCTAAGAAACTGAGATTTCACTTTATAAAGTGTAAGATATGTCCAGTTTAAAATTCAGAAAAGTCGCTGTGGAATTTATATATATTTTAATATATATAAAGGCCTTTGAAAATGGAAATTTTGCAAACGACCTTCGTTTTCAACGAAAGCACTTTTGTCGGATCCGGGATGTCAAATTATTGCTGGATTTCAAAATTCGTAATTTTCTGAATCAATATGTGAGCGTGGCGATGTTAAACGTGTTTTAACAGTTTCAATCAATATTGATCGACCAGAAAATGGCAATTTTTCAAACGGTCTCGGAATTTGATGAAATTAGTTTTGTTAGGACCGTATCGTTAAGCTGGAAATATATTTTTTGGAATTTTTAGAGTTTGTATGTGGCCCCGGTAAATTGAAATGTGTGTTTAAATTGAATATATACAGATTTATATCTTGATTTTGAAAAAAAACTAATTCAAACAATCGAATTGGCTTGCGATACGTATCCCATTGTGTTCGGAATGGGGGTATTTAGCTAGGGGTGACAGTCGTTGGGTTCGATTTGGTGTTAGTATGAACGAACAAATATTTTTAAATCAAAAGAAAATAAAATAATATTAAAATAAAATAAATCTTCTATAAAGATGGGGCCCAAAACCCTAGCCCTCTTCACGATCGTTTCCATCTGTCGCTCTTCCTCGAAGGGCCGATATTGCACAGATTTTTTATCCTAATTTTCGCAACATCTACCTAGTAAAATTCGAAATCCATAAAGAGGAAATAGAAGAGGATGCTGAGATCTTCAAGACCAACGTTTGAGATCGGTTATGGTGGTTTCTTCGTTTTGATTTTTATGCTCAAACGGAGCATGTTTGGGTGCGATTTTCCACCCGCAAGGGGGGCCGGACTTCCTGCCATTCACGGCAGTGATGAAGCTCACGTAGGCGCACGCGGGGGTTCTCTCAGATCGGCCGATCTAGGCCTGGTTCAGCATGCGATGGGGATTTCCATTTTGAGCGAGGTGCGGTTTTGTACAGGCGATGGGGAAGATGGATTAAGGAAGGGTAACACTTAAATAAACGTTATTAAATTTTAATTAGTTTAGTTAATTATTTTAACTAATTATACAACGCGTTGACTGTCATATCTTTGCCATACGAGGTCGAAATCGCACGAAACTGGATTCGTTGGGATCGTGGGGGCGAGAGCTTCGCAACAAGACTGACCGCGTCCAAAACAGAGCACGTTAGAATTTCAGGCAATTTCAAATAGAAATAGAACAGAAATTCAGATAAAACTGACGGAGTGGATCCCAATGTGAGAACTCCTCACCTTTAATTTGTCCATGGGAGGCTATTTGAAATATCCTAAAGTCCCAGGTGCAGGTACGAAGCTAGAAAATATTTTTCGGAAATTTTTAGAGTTAGTATGTGGCCCCGGTAAATTGAAATGTACGTTTGAAATAGAATGTATAGATTTAAATTTTGATTTAAATGAAAACTAATCGAAACGGTCGAATTAGCTTTCGATACATATCCCATTGTGTTCGGAATGGGGGTAATTATCTATGGACGACAGGCGGTGGGTTCGATTTTCAGGTCGAAATTAAAAGTTGCTTTTTGAAATTAAAAAAAACCTCTCTCTCTCTCTTCCTATACACCGTTGACCCCCTTCTCTTCAGGCCAGATCGAAACAAAAAAAAAAGAGAAAGATGGAAAATCGCATCGCACCCCCCATTCATCGCGCCACCATCGCTCAGCCCTCCACCGCCCTCTCCCACGCCTCCGACCTCCCTATCCTCATCTTGGCGCTGCAACTGAGGAGCGAGACCCCCCTCCCCCCCCCCGAAACCCCTTGCCCTAATTCTAAGACCCCCCTAGCCCCATTATGCAGCAACCGCCACCGCCTGAGGGCCCCACAGCCGCCGCCCCTCCTCTGAACCTCCCCGAAGCCTCCCTACCTCTTGCACCACCCGCCACCAGCGAGAATCCCTAACTAAAAAGGTGAGTTTTATGTTTTTCCCACCTCCTTGATTTAGATCCTTTCATATATAAGAAGGATTGATTTTTAAAAGTAAAAGAAAAGCTTAGATTTTTGTTCATAAAAGTTTTAGATTTTTTAAAGCTAAAATTTTTATTATATAAAATAACGAATTAAATTACGTAAATTTAGGATTTTTATCTATATTATATGATAATAAAAATAGGATTTTTATTGGTTAGAATAGAGAATAAAAATAAAAATTTTATACAATGTAGAGATTAAAAATATAATTTTTATATAATGTAAAGATTAAAAATATAATTTTTATATAATGTAGAGAACAAAAATATGATTTTTATTAATGTAGAGTATTCAAAATGTGATTTTTATATGATAGGGAATATAAAGATGTGATTTTTACATATGTAGTAGAAATATAAAAATTCGATTTTTATATATGAAGCGATATAAAAAATTGATCTTTATAAGAACTAAAAATATAAAAATCTAATTTTTATATGAAAAGAAGCGTTGTAAAATATAAGAAGTAGAAATAAAAATATGGTTTTTATTTTATTGGAATGAAGCGAGAAAAATATGATTTTTTATATAATAGAGAACATAAAAATTTGATTTTTAAATTTGTAACGATATAAAAATGTGATTTTTATATATGTAGTGGGACGGTCGACGAAAGTGAGAAAAGGCGAGCAAGGCGAAGATTTTCTACATAAGAAGAATCGCGGTGTATTGGTTTAGCTAATCGGTGAGAACTCCTCACCTTTAATTTATTTCTAGTTTGAAATATATACTAGGATGCAGACGATGCTTAGCAGCACCTGACACCCATCGACCACAGACCATGGACGGCTTATTTTTTTGATTGATGTGTTGTGAAAGTTGATTGTGTGATGTGGAGTGAAATAAAATATTTTATAGTGGAAAATATTTTATAGTTAAAAATATAATTTTTAACGTGTATATAAAATAAATATTTATAAATAAAATTGACGATTTGTTTATATACACTGATTTGACTTATATTGATTGGGACGATAAATTTTACACATCGCCCAACTGCACAAATAAAAATCTATTTTTGTTGATTTGAAACCCCACACGGGTATTGGGATGGTATTTGACGTACACTAATCACAATTGTTTAGTTGTATGTCAATCGATGGGTTGACAGACTGTGTAAGCATTAATTATTGATATTTAATGCTTATTCAGTTGTGAGATGCACTCTAGATGATGGTTGATTATCTATCGTTGCCGTTATATACATGTATTGTAGAAAATCCATATAACTAACATTATATGGTAATTGATTGGGCCTCATTCCAATTTAGAAAATAAAGTCATGTGTTGAATAGAAAATAAATTCATGTGTTGAATAGAATAATTATTCATGTGTTGAATAGAATAAATATTCATGTGTCGAATAAAAGCCGTGTTGATTAGATTGACGCCATTTTGACGTGAACGATATTTGTATCGATTTTATTCATTTTTATAATGAATATAGAAAGGAAAGTAATTTCAAAATATAACATTTTGAAAATATTATCATTTGTATATCGATGATGTGGAATATTCAATTTTGATTCGAAATTTAATACGAAGTTGAAATCGTTTTGAAAACGAATTTAAAACGATTCATAAAATACGTTTTAAAAGGAAATCGATGAAATATATATAATATATATATTATATATAGAATGGCCTTAATAGAATGCGCTGCGCTGCGGTAGTTCTCGAATTTCGACCATTGAGTTTGAATTGATATTACGGGAGATCCGACCGTCGGATTCTCCTAAAACCGGAACCGTTGGGTTCGTATCGAAAAGAGCTTTCTCATGAATACAAGAAATTAGAAATCTAATGGCTGGATTTGGAATTATGTCCAAATCAAATTTGGAAAAGGTCAGTGTAAGTGCAGTTCGATGGCCGTTGATGGAAAGCGACTGTACGGGCCTTGATAAAATTATTAAAAATATTAATAATTTGTGTAAAATCATAAGACGTGATTTTTGAAGAACTGGGATGAAAAATTCCACCTTTTTAAAGATAAAAATAGATTTTTATCGAAATGTACTAGTTTTGAACTAGAATAATAATATATTTATTTTTAAATAAATAAATTTTGATTTGAAATGGTTTTAAAAGTAACCAGAATTTCCAATAATTGAATTGGAATGGATTTGAATCGTAATTGTCTTTGGAATATTTTAATGTTGGATTTCGTGATGAAATAGATATTGTTATGGGAATTTGAAAGATATATTTATATCATTATTTCCAATACGATATTTGTTGGTCGTAGAATTTGATATTGAATATAAGCCGATATATTTTCTATTCAGAGCCTTGTATTTAATGTCAAATGTGATTTGGGTTTGTCGTGAATGGTGTTTTCATTAACACTGTCCTTAAACCCAGTTAAGGAAAAGATTAAATCTTTTTATTTAGATTTAATGAAGAGTACCAATTAAATGGTATTTAATTGCAATTGAGTTGGAATTGATTTTTGGGTTTATCGTAAATGGTGTTTTAAATAACACTTGTTCTTTAACTCGATAATTAATAGAATATGATTTTGGTTTTATCGTGAACCGTGTTTTTGATGACATTGGTTCATTAATCTAGTTAAAGATAAGATACCGATTTTTGGGAAGATTAAAACTAAGTGGAGTTTTAATGAATCTTTAATTAGACTGAAATGATCGAGAATGGAGTATCACCAGTTTTGCTCCAGGCGATAGTTAAATCTTCAACTAGATTTGAATGTGAAATGGTAATTGAATTTACTGATAACACCATGGTGTTAGATATGAAGTATGACCAGTTTTACTTCATGGGATGAATAGGTTGGGATTGGGAAATAAAATAAATGATTACTTCGGTGTGGTTCGCTAATCCCGACTAGTTTGAATTGATATTCAAAAGGGGATTAAAGAATAAATTTAAAGAATTTATCTTTGATAAAATTAATAGGAACATTTCCCAAAGTGTAAGAATGTTTGAATTAAGGAATATTCTGAATTGGAATGAGGCGTATGTTGTGTTTGTGTAACACTTGTTTATTATATACGCGAGTTATTCAGAAAGACCGGGTTTATCCCATTCTGAATAACTGATTCGACGTTGTGTCGAGGATGAAGACGGTGGTTGAAGACCGGAGGTCCACACAGTGTTTGGGTGATTACTGATGATCTTTATTGGGCTGTACACCCAAGAGGAGGGAATCAGTTGGTGATCGTCCAGACGTACTTGGAGATCGATGGATATGCGAGGTACAAGGTGCCTCCGGTTTCGTTCAGATCCAGAACGAACTTGTAAATGGACTGTGTGTCTGACATTGGATTTTACTCTGTTTGATTGATTTCTATTAAATATATATCTGTTTGGCGGCGGAGAATTTATTCTCTTGCTTAACACCCTTCTCTGAGACATACTAGCTCAAAGGTTATATATTGATGGATATCAAACGCATGGAGTGAACGGCCTTTGTGGCATGCCTAAGTGGAAATATGATCAAGGCTTCTGTTGAAAAGCAGAGTCTTATGGTTGATGATCAAAGCACGTCCTATGTGGCATAGCTTTGTGTAGCGTTGATTTGTGAGCCTCACACCCCAGTTGTGAACCAGAAATGGGAGAGGACATCAGGGAGGGCATGCATTTCCTTTTAGCTAGAAGTGGCATCAGTGGTTTTACATGCCCTGACGAGTTTGACTTATGTGGTTGTTGCTGTTGCGAGGCGCCTCGGATATATCGGTGACTGTGTGGAGCTGATGGAGTCATTAGACTCATTGACACCCCACAGGGTGGGGAAACGCAGTGTTCAGGCATTATAATCCACATCGGTGGACCGACACTGACGATCCAAGGGGCAGTTGCGGTTGTTTCTGAGACACGGGATAGAGCGTCTCGAATTCGGTTAAGGACGATCCCTTGCCTCAGTTCACAGATGGAAATCCCACTTCCAATACGTGACATGTGCGGTTTTGATTGTAGAGCCTAGTATTGGCGACATGATATATGGTACCCATGCCATCTATGATTAATACTTATGATTGAAATTGTTTTGACACTATACACTTATATTAATAATAAATGATTTGTTTTCAAAGTATCAAGCATGCTTTGGCCATTATAAGGTAAAACCCTATCCTCCATCTTGTGTTGCATTGTGTGATGGGACCTAGGTCTTATAATAGCTTCATTGTTCTTTATTTAGCATTGCGATGTTGTTTTATGCACTGGTATTCTTGGAAGGAAACCCGTTCCGTGTTATACGGCATGGTCCCTTGATTTACCTAACTTTAAAATAAAGATTAATAACTGTTTTAGTTCTCACACCAGTCCCATGACTGACCTGGAGTTTATTGTTTTAACCTAAACTCTGGGTGCCCTTATTTTGACACAGGCAGCTAGTAGTTTTGGTTTTGCAGATTTATATTCACAGGATCCTGGTTTACAGCTGGAATGATATCCGAAAAGCTTTGTATCCGTATATCTCCTTCGGTTGTGTGTTGTATTATTTTCCGCTGCTATGCAATGTATTATAATCTCTGATATTTTCTGTGTAATATTTGTTTATACTCTTTATATTCTTGTATTCTGATGAATTGTTGTAATAAACAATGAAATGTTCTTCTGGCTGCGTTCCGATGTGGCTTGTCCTCAAATCAATCCGGGATTTCCCATAAGGGGGATTTCGGGTCGTAACAGTTTGGTATCAGAGATTTGGTTAACTCAAATCTTTGGGGTACAACTCGTTAGAACCGAACAAAAGACTCGTCAGAGGTAGGATTAGTAATATCCTATAGAAGGATCCTCATTAGAGATAGAATCAGTAGCATTCTAGAATGAGTGACTCGCTAGAAATGGGGTTAGAAATGCCCTAGAATGAATTGAGGGTAATATGATTATATATAACGTATTTGTGATTATATATATAATCCGGTCTTAGAAAATTTGATTTTTGATTATATAAAATTATATGACTGAAAAGTTAATTAACCAATTTATTGCTGGTTGGGTTGTTTGATTATTAATTTGATTAATAAAAATATTGAGTTGATAACTCCTATAAGAAAATGTAAGGTGAATTAACCAAATCGAATCATAATATTGAACTGTATTGAAAATTGATTGCAAATGCATACACCATATATATGTGTGAACATGTCATAGCAAGGAGGCTAGAGAAAAGGAATAAAATTGTTTGCCCGACAAATAGGTACACGTTTATTGTATCTCTTGGGATTGGATTATTTTATGAGCCGATTGGCTAGCCGCTTGGCTTTTTCTTTTTCTTTTGGATTGGTGAGGACCATGGGAGGCTATTTGAGATATCCCGAAGTCCCCGGTGCAGGGGAGGTTATGGCAAAAAATTTCGAAAATTTAGGGTGTTAGCCAAATTTTTGAAAAATTTGAAAAGTTCTTAGAAACTGAAAAGTTGAAGAACTTAAGCCGTAGTGAAAATACTGGAAGTTGACTTAATTTGTGAAACAACTTTTGGCTTCGTTCCTTTTCGGGGACGAAAAGTTTTAAGTGGTGGAGATTGTAATAACCCGGAAATCAAGCCAATTTAAAAAAATTATTTTGGCAATTTTAGTGAATTTTGAATATCTAAAATGGTTTATTTTAAATAATAACGACGGAGAATTTCTTTTCAACAAAGTTAAAATGAATAAATTTATTTTAATTATATAACGAGCCTGAAATGGCGCAGCAGTTTGAAAATTCGATTTCGAAATTCAAATGAATATACAGAATTCGTTTTAAGTCGGAATTGGACAAAATAAGAAATATTTGAATCTGTTTAATCATATCTTTCTAACTAAGAAACTGAGATTTCACTTTATAGAGTGTAAGATATGTCTAGTTTAAAATTCAGAAAAGTCACCGTGGAATTTATATATATTTTAATATATATATATATATATATATATATAAAGGCCTTCGAAAATGGAAATTTTGCAAACGACCTTCGTTTTCGACGAAAACACTTTTGGATCTGGGGTGTCAAATTATTGCTAGGTTTCAAAATTTGTAATTTTTTGAATCAATATGTGAGCGTGGCGAAGTTAAACGTGTTTTAACAGTTTTAGTCAATTTCGATCGACCAGAAAATGACCATTTTTCAAACGGTCTAGGAATTTGACGAAATTAGTTTTGTTAGGACCGTATCGTTAATACGAAGCTAGAAATAATTTTTATGGAATTTTTAGAGTTCATGTGTGGGCTTGGTAAATTGAAATGTGCGTTCAAATTGAATATATACTGATTTATATCTTGATTTTGAAAAAAAACTGATTCAAACCATCGAATTGGCTTGCGATATATATCCCATTGTGTTCGGAATGGGGGTATTTAGCTAGGGGCGATGGTCATTGGGTTCGACTTGGTGTTAGTATGAACGAACAAATATTTTTAAATCAAAAGAAAATAAAATAATATTAAAATAAAATAAATCTTCTATAAAGATAGGGCCCAAAATCCTAGCCCTCCTCACGATCATTTCCAGCCGCCGCTCTTCCTCCAAGGGCCGATATCACACAGATTTTTGCTCCTAATTTTCGCAACATCCACCCAGTAAAATTCGAGATCCATAAAGAGGAAATAGAAGAGGACGCTGAGATCTTCAAGACCAACGGTTGAGATCGGTTATGGTGGTTTCTTCATTTTGATTTCTATGCTCAAACGGAGCACGTTTGTATGCGATTTTCCACGCGCAAGGGGGGCGGGGCAGACTTCCTACCATCCACGGTGGTGATGAAGCTCATGTAGGCGCACGCGGGGGTTCTCTCAGATCGGCCGATCTAGGCCTAGTTCAGCGTGTGATGGGGGATTTCGATTTTGAGCGAGGTGCGGTTTTGTACAGGCGATGGGGAAGATGGATTAAGGAAGGGTAACACTAAATTAAACGTTATTAAATTTTAATTAGCTTAGTTAATTATTTTAACTAATTATACAATGCGTTGACTGTCATATCTTTACCATACGAGGTCGAAATCGCACGAAACTAGGTTCGTTGGGATCGTGGGGACGAGAGCTTCGCAACAAGACTGACCGCGTCCAAAACAGAGAACGTCAGAATTTCAGGCAATTTCAAATAGAAATAGAATATAAATTCAGATAAAACTGATGGAGTGGATCCCAATGTGAGAATTCTCTCACTATATTGTTTCTGCACAGTTATTTATTTTGTAACTGCATATATGAACTGCTCCCCGTCGTCCACAGACCATGGACGACTTGTTTGATTCTATTCTGTGTGAAAATTTATCATGATGTGAAATGAAATAAATTGAAATGTGAATGTATGTATATGAAATGCGAATGGTAAATATATATGAAAAGTGAATGTATATATATGAAATGCGATGTGAATGAAATGTATATACGATATAAAATTATATATAAATGCGATGTGAATGAAATGTATATACAATATGAAATTATATATAAATGCCATGTGATGTGAAAACGATATATATATATATATATGAAATTTGGAAACGATATATATGTGATGTGAAAATAATATATATATGAAATTAAAATAATATATATATGAAATGAAAATTATATATATATATGTATGTATGAAGTGAAAACGATATATATATGAAATGAAAATTATATATATATATATATATGTGTATATGAAGTGAAAACAATATATATATGATGTGAAAATTGAAATATATATATAAAAGGTGAAAAATATATGTATGATATGAAATAATATATATATATATATATATGATCTGAAAATTGAAATATGTACATGAAATGTGGAAAAAATATATGAAACATGAAAGTTATTTGATTGTTAAAAATATAATTTTTAACATGTATATACATTGTATAAAATTGTCGTGTATATGGAATATTCAATTTTGATATAAGATTGAAAATGAAGTTGAAATCGTTTTTGAAACGAATTTAAAACAAATTTTAAAATACGTTTTAAAAGGAAATCGATGAAATATATATAATATATATATTATATATATATATATATAATGGCTTGAATAGAACGCGCCGCGCTGCGGCAGTTCGCGAATTTCGACCATTGATTTCGAACAGACATTACGGGAGATCCGACCGTCGGATTCTCCTAAATCCGGAACCGTTGGGTTCGATTCGAAAAGAGCTTTCTAACGAATATGAGAAATTTGAAATCTAACGGTTGGATTTGTAATTATGTCCAAATAAATTTTGGAAAAGGTCGCTGTAAGTGCAGTTCGATGGCCGTTGATGGAAATCGACTATACGGGCCTTGATAAAATTATTGAAATGTGTAAAATCATAAGAAATGATTTGTGAAGACTTCGGATGAAAAACCCCATATTTAAAAAGATAAAAATATATTTTTATCGAAATGAACTAGTTATAAACTACAATAATAATTTACTTATTTTTAAATAAATAAATTGGATTTGAAATGGTTTTAAAAATAACCAAAATTTCCAATATATGATTTGGAATGGATTTGAATCGAAATTATCTACGGAATATTTCGATGTTGGATTTCGTTATTATACAGATATGGTTGTGGAAATTTGAAAGATATATTAATATCTTTATTTCCAATACGATATTTGTTGGTTTCAGAATTTGATGTTGAATATAAGCCGATACTATTTTCTATTCAGAGCCTTGTGTTTAATATCAAATTGGATTTGGGGTTTTTCGTGAACTGTGTTTAAATGACATTAGTTCTTTAACCCAAGTAAAAGCTGGATTAATTTCGAAAAAGTAGAACAATCGATATGAAATGATTTTAGAGATGAAACCAATTGGAGTTAGAATAAATCTTTAATTAGATTTGAAAGAATGAATGGTGATTAAATTTACCAGAAACATGAGATGTGGTGTAAAACAAATATATGTGGTTGTTGATATTGATTGTGACTGATTGATTGTGTGAATGGTGCTCGACCAGTTTATGAGCAGAATACGCTTTTACATTTAGCATTGGGTTGGGTTGAAAATATCTGTGCGCTAACACCTTGTGAAACACTTCACGATTTGACGATAAGGTGTTTAGCGATGTTGTGTTCATTTCAAATTTAATGAATGATTGTGAAATGATATATTTTTCCTAAGTGAAAAGAAATGTATTCCCGATTTTGGACAAGGAATGTTTTATAAAAATGTTTTATAAACAGAAAGGATTTCAAGGCCTAAACCCGATATTATCGAACAAGGTTTGAAATGTATTATGTGTTACATTGTGGTTCACCACATATTTGATTAGTTGCTATTAATGATGTATCTGTATGGTGGCGGAGAAATTATTCTCATTCTTAACACCCTTCTTTGAGACGTACGAGCTCAAAGGTTATGTGATTAATAGAGACGGATCGTATGTGCAAATTACTGATGTGAAGTACTATATTTTGAAAATACTTGTGATTATTATGTTTTGAAATGATTTAGTATGTGGCTAAAGATTCGGGTAACCCTGAGACTAAAAGTATGGGTTAAAGGGCGGTGTATGCTCTCCATGTGTGGGAGGTGCATCGTCGGTGTAGCCTGCTCCTATGTGGGGTAGGTGCACATTTATATATCGAGTTGCGATGTGCATACCCTTTGCCTTGTCGATTGGGAGCACGATATTTGGTTGCATACTTGTTTGTATGCATTGTTATGTTATGGAATTCATATTTCCAAATGATTTGATTTGAGATCCCGAAGTGAAATCTACTTTGATATAGAAAGTTAGATAGGTATTTCAAATGATTTGAAATAAGAAATCGGGAATAAAATCCAAAGGAATAATTTCTGTAAATTGAATTGGATTTGGAAAATCTAAGTGGTTATTCATCTGAATGGGTAGATTGGGATATTGCATGTTGATTGATGCATAGTAGATCCATATTTATAATACCGATTGTTGTTTATACATTGGCATTCATGGGGGTAAACCCGTTCCGCGTTAGCGGCGTGGTCCTGTGATTTGCCTTATCATTTTATATAAGTTAATTTTAACTGTAGAGTTTCTCACACCAGTCCCATGATTGACCTGTAGTTTGCTTTTCCATTGCAAACTCAGGTGCCCCTATTTTCCACATGAGCAGTCGAGTAGTTTATGTTGTAGATATATGAGCAGGATTCTGGATTGAAGCTTAAAGTTGTGTCCAGAGCATTGATAGTCTTCCGCTGTGTTAGTTAATTTGTTTCCACTGTGCATTGTATTACATTTATTGTAAAAAATCATCTTCCGCTGTATTGATTTTATTTCGATATACTCTGATATTCTATACTCTGATGTAACATTATTATGATGTTTATAAAAGTCTTTTTTTATTTGTTCTAATGTGTTGTATACCCAGAGTTAGCGTATGCGGGATTCGAACGGTCTTGGTCGGTTTAGCGATCGATTATGTTCGAGCGAAATCCTTGTCGTTACATTTGTTGAATAGAATAATGAAGTTATTGAAATATATAAAGTCGTGTAGGTTAGATATGCGCCATTTTGACGCGAACGATAATTATATCGATTATATTCGTTTTTATAATGATTATAGAAAAGGAAGTGATTTCAAAATATAACGTTTTGAAAATATTATCATTTGTATATCGATGATGTGGAATATTCAATTTTGATTCGAAATTGAATATGAAGTTGAAATCGTTTCGAAAACGAATTTGAAACGATTTATAAAATACGTTTTAAAAAGGAAGTCGACGAAAATATATTATATATATATATAATATAATGGCCTGAAAAGAACGCGCCGCGATGCGGTATTTCGCGAACTTCGACCATTGACTTCGAATGGACGTTACGGGAGATCCGACCGTCGGATTCTCCTAAAACCAGAACCATTGGGTTAAAAGAGCTTTCCAACGAATATTAGATATTTGAAATCTAATGGTTTGATTTGGAATTATGTCCAAAACAAATTTGGAAATGGTCGCTGTAAGTGCAGTTCGATGGCCGTTGATGGAAATCGACTGTACGTGCCTTGATAAAATTATTAAAAATAGAAATAATTTGTGTAAAATCATGAGAAATGATTTGTAAAGAATTGGGATGAAAATTTCCATATTTGAAAAGTTAAAAATAGATTTTATCGAAATGAACTAGTTTTGAACTAGAATTATAATTCCATTTATTTTTAAAATAAATAAATTGGATTTGAAATGTTTTTGAAAATAACCAGAATTTACAATAATTGAATTGGAATGGATCTGAATCGAAATTGTCTTTGGAATATTTCGATGTTTGATTTTAGGATTAAGCAGATATCATTATGGGAATTTGAAAGATATATTTATATCGTTATTTGAAATACGATATTTGTTGGTCATAGAATTTGATATTGAATATAAGCCGGTATATTTTCTATTCAGAGCCTTGTATTTAATATCAAATGGGATTTGGCTTTGTTGTGAATGGTGTCTTCATTTACACTTTTTTAAAACCCAGTTGAGAAAAAGATTAAATCTTTTTATTTCGATTTAATGAAGTATACCAATTAAATGGAATTTAATTGTAATTGAATTTGAATGTGATTTTGGGTTGTCGTGAATGGTATCTTTAATAATTCTTTTCTTAGACCCAACGGAGTTAAGAAAATCAGAAACTAACTGAAGATTAGTTAAGTTGAATGGTTTCTTGTGTAATGATCTGATGTTGGTTTCGGCCTTCGGGGTTATTACCTAGGGAATTGTTCACTTGCTAATTTACGGTTAAAGGCTGATGGAATAGAATGTGATTTTGGGTTTATTGTGAACCTTGTTTAAATGACCTTGGTTCTTTAACCCAGTTAAAGACGGGATATGATTTACCAAGTTAAATAATCATTAATATTGATTTTTGGGAAGATTAAAACCAAGTGGAGTTTTAATGAATCTTTAATTAGATTGAAATGATCGGGAAAGGAGTATCACTAGTTTTGCTCCAGGCGATAGTTAAATCTTTAATTAGATTTGAACATGAAATGGTAATTGAATTTACCGATAACACCGTGGTGTTATATATGAAGTATTACCAGTCTTACTTCATGGGATGAATAGGTTGGGATTCGGAAATTAAAACAAATGATTACTTCGGTAAGGTTCGTTAATCTTGGCTAGTTTGGATAAACCATAATTTGGTTTAAATTAATATTCAAAAGAAGATTAAAGAATAAATATCAGGAATTTATCTTCGATAAAATTAATGGTTACCTCTCCCTAAGAATGTGAAATTTAGCAACTAACTGAAGAATAGTTAAGATGAATGGTTTCCTAGGTATTGATCTAATGTTGGTTTCGGCCTTCGGGGTTAATATTTGGGGAATTGTTCTCTTACTAATTTACGGTTAGTGACTGATGAATTGGAATGAGGCATATGTTGTGTTTTTGTAACACATGTTTATTATATATGCGAGTTATTCAGGAAGACTGGGTTTATCCCATTCTGAATAACTGATTCGACGATGTTTCGAGGAATAAGACGGTGGTCGAAGACCGGAGGTCTTCACATCGTTTGGGTGATTACTGGTGATCCTGATTGGGCTGTACACCCAAGTGGAGGGAATCAGTTGGTGATCGTCTAGACGTACTTGGAGATCGATTGATATGTGAGGTACAAGGTGCCTCCGGATTCGTTCAGACCCAGAACGGACTTGTAAATGGACTATGTGTCTGACATTGGATTTTATTCTTTGTGATTGATTTCTATTAAATATATATCTGTTTGGTGGCGGAGAATTTATTCTCTTGCTTAACGCCCTTTTTTAAGACGTACGAGCTCAGGGGTTATATATTGATGGATATCAATCGCATGGAGTGAATTGCCTGTGTGGCATGCCTAAGTGGCAATTGATCGAGGCTTCTTTTGAAAAGCAAAGTCTTGTGGATGATTATCAAAGCACCGCCTGTGTGGCACAACTTTATGTAGCGTTGATTCGCGAGCCTCACACCCTGGTTGTGAACCAGAAACGGGAGAGGACATCAGGGAGGGCATGTGTTTCCTTCTAGCTAGGGTGGTGTCAGTGACCTATGAGCCCTGACATTTATATTATTTTCACCTGTGTAGTTGTTGGATTGCGAGGCGCCTCGGATATATCGGTGACTGTGTGGAGCTGATGGAGTCATTTGGCTCATTTATGCCCCAAAGGGTAGGGAAACGCAATGTTTAGGCATTTTAATCCACATCGGTGGACCGGCCCTGACGATCCAAGGGTCGATGCGCTCTAACCCTGAGGCTCGGGCTACAGTGTCTCGAAGCCAGTGAGGACGGTCCCTAGCCTCGGTTCATAGATGGAAATCCAATTTCCAATACGAGACGTTTCAGTTTTAATTGTAATCCCATATATGGCGAAATAGTGGTATGGGGCACTTATGCCGTTTATGATTGATACTTATGATTTGAAGTTGTTTTATACACTATGCACTTATAATAGTATCAAATAATTTGTTTTAAACGTACTAAGCATGTTTGGCTATTATAAGGTAAAACCCTATCCCCCGGCTTGCGTTGCGTTGTGTGATAATACTTGGGTCTTATAATAGCTTCATTTTTCCAAAAAGCATTGCGCTGTCTTGTTACATGCACTGGTATTCTTGGGAGGAAACCCGTTCCTTGTTATACGGCGTGGTCCCTTGATATATATGATTTAAAGTAAAGTTTTAAATAACTGTTTTAGTTCACACACCAGTCACATGACTGACCTGGAGTTTATTGTTTTAACCTAAACTCTGGGTGCCCTTATTTTCCGCACGGGTAGCTAGTAGTTTTGGTTTTGCGGATTTATATTCACAGGATCCGATTTATAGCTGGAATGATATCCGGAAAGCTCTATATCCATATATCTCCTTCAGTTGTGTTTTGTATTATTTTCCGCTTCTACGTGATGTATTGTAATCTCTGATATTGTGACGATCCCAAACCCCGTACGACAGTGTTAAGGATAATCATTGGAATTTAACTCATTAATCATCATTAGCAGACTATAGATAATAGCATAAACAACAAATAGAACACTTTTACATAGATATGATAGCGGAATCATAACATGTAACGACATCAGAGTAGCACAGTGTGGGATAACTTAGTGAATAAAAAGGGAATGATCAGTCAACATCGCCATAAGCGGGATATATACATACAGTGAGACATAATAAAGATATCAGTTTACATTACCTGAGGCGGTACATATACATAAGATAATACGTGCTGAAAGTAAATCAGTCTACATCGCCGTAGGCAGAATCATATACATAAGATAAGGATAGTGGAAAGTCAATAGGCAAAATACAAGTACATCTAATCCTCGCCATCAAGCCTAAAGCGCACTCCGTACTGCAGTGCTAAGCCAAAATAACTTGTCATTTGTCAACTACGCTGCCCGTGTGAAAATTAGGGCACCCGAGTTTGCAAAGTGAAACAAACAACGAGTCAGTCATGGGATTGGTATGAGAAATCTACTTAACTGGTTAAACAACAATAATAAGGCAAATCATAGGACCATGCCACTTTCGCGGAACGGGTTTACTCCAGTGATTGCCAGTGCATTTAAAAAAGGTAAATTCTTTAAAACAACATAGTGTTTTTAAAAGAATGAAGCCGTTATAAGATTCAAGTCCCATCACACAATGCAACGCAAGCCGGAGGATAGAGTTTTACCTTATAATGGCCAAAATATGCTTAATACGTGCAAAGCAAAATCACTTGAGATTATTACTAGTGCATATATGTTTCAAAAATGAATATCATCATAAATATCAATCATAGACGACATGAGCGCCCCATGCCACTATGTCGCCATATATAAGTTACAATCGAATCCGTAATCTCGTATTGGAAATTGGATTTCCGTCATGAGTCGAGGCAAGTGGCAAGCTCCTATCCGCTTCGAGACACTCTAGCAAATGCCACAGGACTACACACTCTGGGTAACCCCTGGAATCGGCTGTGTCGGTCCTCCCTTACGTTTGAGGATTGGTAACTCCTAAACACACGTTTCCTGGTTCTTACAGACCTAAAATCGAGGCGCCTCGCATTCCAACAACCACAAAGATGAAAGTAATATAAATGTCAGCCAGTTTAAGCGCTGACACCATCATAACTAGAAAGAAACGTCGTGTTCTCCCAGCGGTCCTGATCCCGTTTTTGACTCATACCGAGGTGTGAGGCTCGCGAATCCACGCTATACACAAAGCCAGGCCACACAGGCCGTTCTTTGATCATCGACCACAAGACTTTGCTTTGCAACAGAAGCCTTGATCGCTGCATCTTGGCATGCCACACAGGCAATCCACTCCATACGACTGATTTCTATTGATATATAACCTCTGAGCTCGTATGTCTCAAAGAAGGGCGTTAAGCAAGAGAATAAATTCTCCGCCGCCAAACATATATATATTTAACAGATATCAACCAGTACAAAACAAAATCCAATGTCAGACACACAGTACATTTACAAGTCCGTTCTTGGTCTGAACGAAACTGGTGACACCATATTCCTCGTATATCCGTACAATCAACATATACGTCCAGATGGCTACTACTCCAGTCCCTTCAAGGTAGCTACTCCAATCAGGAACCTCAGCAGCTCCCATCCATCTGATACGAAGATCGTCGGTCTTGAATCGTCTTCGTATTTTTGACTTCGAATCGTTCGATCAATTATTTGAAATGAGGATTAGCTCGGCCTTTTCAATAATTCACGTATATTTAGAATTCAAATCAATTCTTTCCATGGTTAAATTATTCGACATCCACATTTCAGTTCTTTAGTATAATTTTCATGTTAAACACATTCAACCATCAAATAACAAGCAAACCAAGTAAAATTGGTTTAGTTCCATCCCATTCGCTTGTAATATTTTATAACGATTTTTCGCCATTTTTATTTATTTAAAAATGGCCATATTTAATTAAACGACGTTTCAAGTCGTATCGTGGCACTTGCGCTATTGTTCCCCAAATTTGTTTTACATATATCGGGAAATCTAACTGTTGGATCTTCACAAATTTTATATCGTTAGAAAGATCTTTTCAAAATGAATCCAAGGTTCAGTTTCGGGAAAATCCGACTGTCGGATCTCCCGCACCAATCGTTTGAAGTTACGATTTCAAAATACGAACTGTAGCGTCGTTATTCGATTTAATTTAATTATATTTATATATAAATATAATTGATTCTGGCGCTGTTTTTCTTCATAATTGAATTAAGCATTCCAGACAATCCAACCATTGGATCTTTACAAAGTTGGTGCCGTTGGAAAGATATTTCCAAGGCGAACCCAACGGTTGCGGTTTGGAGAGAATCCGATGGTCGGATCTCTCGCACTAATCGATTGAAGTTACGATTTCAAAACACGAACTGCACAGCCTCGATTCATTTCAATTTTATTTATGTTTTTATATATAAATATAGTTCATTCTTCCATTTCAATATCGTTATCACTTCAAATATTTCACTAACGCCTTTATATTTCGAAAAATTTCACCATAACCTCCTTTGTACGGGAAGGGGTTTGGAAATTTATTGGTCCTGATTAGGTACCCAATAAATCCTAATAAGCATACACGTATTTATAGTGATATATTTCGGTGTCCACAGGGGAGTGTGTATAGATCATAACTCCAGAGAATAAATTCTTGTCACCCTATAAATGGTTTTTGTGCCTTAATGACCAGAGAGACGTGTTTATTGTCATCTCCAGACCCGTGTGGGTTTTTTTATTAATCTGCCAATTTACCGTTACAATTTATATAGTTCAGATGAATCATCAGTTCAACCTGTAATATATAGTCATCGCCATACAACCTCGTCACACAAGCTCCAAATGCATATGTGGTATATAATGAAGTATGCCTATCATCAAGTAGTATGCCATGTATTGTAGTTCAAAATTAATTGTTACTATCCTATGGCAATGTTTATTACTACACACAGAATAACCAGCACTCCGCATCCAATGGCATTCACAGGAGTTGATATAAAAATAAAATTGCACAGCCAACAAATTAATGCTTACCTATTTGTCGGGCACGCAAATAATTTCTTTACTCAACAGCTAATCCATTTTCTCTGTTCAACACATGTATATATATAAGCAGAACAAAGCTAATAATAATATTTCTAGCGAACAAATATTTATTTCAACACGTGTGTATTTTTAGCACTTTATATTCACAATAAAAATGTAATTTTTATTGTTAAAGCTATTTATTTAAAACACGAATACCATTCAACACATGAATTTCTATTCAACGAATGAATTTCTATTCAACAAATGAATGTTCTCTATAGTTTGTATATATAATAAAAATGTCATTTTTATTGTTAAAGCTATTTATTTAAAACATGAATACCATTCAACACATGAATTTCTATTCAACGAATGAATTTCTATTCAACAAATGAATGTTCTCTATAGTTTGTATATATAATAAAAATGTCATTCTTATTGTTAAAGCTATTTATTTAAAACATGAATACCATTCAACACATGAATTTCTATTCGACGAATGAATTTCTATTCAACACATGAATGTTCTCCATAGTTTGTATTTATAATAAAAATGTGACTTTTATTGTTAAAGCTATTTATTTAAAACACGAATACCATTCAACACATGAATTTCTACTCAACGAATGAATTTCTATTCAACACATGAATGTTCTCTATAGTTTGTATATATAATAGAAATGTGATTTTTATTGTTAAAGCTATTTATTTAAAACACGAATACCATTCAACACATGAATTTCTATTCAACGAATGAATTTCTATTCAATACATGAATGTTCTCTATAGTTTGTATATATAATAAAAATGTGATTTTTATTGTTAAAGATAATTATTTAAAACACGAATACCATACAACACATGAATTTCTATTCAACGAATGAATTTCTATTCAACACATGAATGTTCTCTATAGTTTGTATATATAATAAAAATGTGATTTTTACTGTTAAAGCTATTTGTTTAAAACACGAATACCATTCAACACATGAATTTCTATTCAACGAATGAATTTCTATTCAACACGTGAATGTTCTCTGTAGTTTGTATATATAATAAAAATGTGATTTTTATTGTTAAAGCTATTTATTTAAAACACGAATACCGTTCAACACATTAATTTCTATTTAACGAATGAATTTCTATTCAACAAATGAATTTCTATTCAACACATGAATGTTCTCTATAGTTTGTATATATAATAAAAATGTGATTTTTATTGTAAAAGCTATTTGTTTAAAACACGAATACCATTCAACACATGAATTTCTATTCAACGAATGAATTTCTATTCAACGCATGAATGTTCTCTATAGTCTGTATATATAATAAAAATGTGATTTTTATTGTTGAAGCTATTTATTTAAAACACGAATACCATTCAACACATGAATTTCTATTTAACGAATGAATTTCTATTCAGTACATGAATGTTTTTCAACATATGAAAATAATTTCAACAAATGAAAATTATTCTAACACATGAATATTTCATAAAATTTCGGCAGCATAATGGCAGGGTAGTTAAAACCAGGACTGTCCCTAGTACGGCTCCTCGCTCAAACCTCGCGGTTTTTGACAATGGGGATTTCATGTGTAACACCCCGTATTTCTGTTAACACTAAAGTTACTAATTTAAGAATAACCAATGCTTAATATAATAAATGTGTAAAGGGGAGATGTATCTAATGTGCATACAAATTTAATAATAAATGTGTAAAGGGAAGATGTATCTAATGTGCATACAAATTTAATAATAAATATGTAAAGGGGGGATGTATCTAATGTGCATACAAATTTAATAATAAATGTTAATAATGTACATTAAGAAAGTAATTGTGAACATAATTGGCTTCTCTTTAGAATGGATGGCTTTGATTAACCTTGGCTTCATCGACGGCTCAAATTAACTTGTAATCCTATATAAACAGCCCCCTAGTCTCCATCTCTTTGCACCATTCTTCTCTATCCTTATGTTGCACAAATTCTTAATGGACATGGCTTCTTCTTCTTCCTCTAAATCTAAATAAATAGATTAAAATAAAATATAAATCAAGACGAGGATATGCTGCTCAAGTCTTTCAAAAGAAGATTCAAAACAAGTTAGGATTCAAGTAAAGAATCAACGGCTTCAAGCAACGCTATCTTTCTATTCTTTTCTAGATCCAGTCAATGTAAGTCAGTTACTTTTTAGATTTGAACGCCTTTTCTATTTGTGACATGAAATTAAAAGAATATAAGAAATATGCCTTACCATTTCATTGAATATGTGCTTGTTTATGACTTGGATCTGATTCTTGATTATGGCCTAGGACACATTGTGACTAAATTGCCAATGCTTAAGATTATGACTATGGAACTGTGGCCTTCGAAACCATAAGCCTTTGAATATGAACATAAGCCTTTGACTAGGAGAATAAACCAATGCCTATGACTATGACAAGGACAATAGTGGATAATTACCTATGATTCATGAACATGATATTATTGCTAAGGATTATGACTGTGAGATTGGATCTAAACTTGATTATCTATTCAGTTTATTCTTAATTATCCTTGGATCTTGATTATGCGAATTTATCTATTAAGTTAGATCTACCCATATAATTGAACCTATGTTATTTGTTCAACCCTTTTTATGTCATAATATTATCAGATCTATAGGCCTTCGATGCTTTAATCAATTTACTCAGTGTAATTTGTTAGATCTGTGATTAGTAAATTATCATCTTCTGCTAGTCATTATGTCTATCTTTTCATGGCATTTTGGTTCATTCCCTTTTTATCCACGAATCTAGATTTATCTATAATCTAGGAAGAAATCACGATTACACGAACGATGGGAATACGATTTGGGTAAATCATAAATTTGACTTAAACATGGTTGTAAACTTGGAAATTGGCATAATGTGGAACATGAACATAATTATGATTGACATAATTTAGAACATGTATTGTGGCATGTTTATTAGAACGCAAATTTGAAAATTTGACATATTAAATTTAGTATTGGCAAGTAAGCTAAGTTTTAGGCGTAAACGGTAAACTAGAATAATAATTCTAGTCTTGCCATAAACTGTAAATTAGGTTGTTAAATCAGAATTGGGTCAATTAAAGTTAATTTGGCATAATAAGTATATTAGCAGAAATTTTGAATTTAGTCATAATTGTGCGTAATTGTCATGTTTAGAATAATCATGGTTAGTGACACTTAATTTGGTATAATTTACATACCAAAAACTATAAATATGATATATAGGGAAAATGGGCCATAATAATAAATAATGACAATGTACATTAAAAGAGTAATAATGGAATAAGTAAATTTGGGAAAATTTACTTATAGAATTTATCCTAAATGAGAAAAGTAAATTTAGACAATACGAATATGCTTAACCCGAGGTTGGATTGAGTTGTGATGTAAACCGGCCCGGACCCGCCCGGCTGTCCAGTGATCACAACAATACCTATCCAATGTGGGATGTTAAGGCATTGAGCCCGATAAAGGCCCGTGGTTAGACTGAGTTGTGGCGTAAGACTGCCCGGAACCAACCGGCATACCGGCAGCCACAACAATACCTGTCTAATGTGAGTGGCTAATGCTTTAATAAGACAATTAAAGTTAATCTAGAATGGGAGGGTTAAGTCCATAAGAACACTTAACCAACTTAACACAGTTAAGTTAGAACGATAGGGTTAAGTTAACTAGAACACTTATCCAACTTAACATGGTAACAAAACAAGATTTATAGGGTTAAGTAACTAAGAAAAACACTTAGCCAATTTAATATGTTAACCAGACTAGAAAGTGGGGGTTAAGTAAATTCAATACACTTAGCAAATTTAACATGTTAACTAGACTAGAGGTTGGGGATAAGTAAAGTTAATACACTTAGCCAATTTAACATGTTAACTAGACTAGAGGTTGGGGTTAAGTAAATTAAATACACTTAGCCAATTTAATATGTTAGCTGGACTAGACCGTAGGGTTAAGTAAGCTTGAACACCTAACCATCAGAGTGTGATAAATGAATAGGGTTAAGTTAAAAACATGAAGGGACAATACTTAACCGTTAGAGCATGTTAATCAAACCAATGTTAGGGTTAAGTTAACTAAGGGAACACTTAACCGTTAAAACATGTTAGTTAAAACAGATAGGCAAGGTTAAGTTAGAAAGGAACACTTAACCAATACAAGATGAAGGGGTGGGGTTAAGTAATAAGAAATACTTAACCAATATAACTTGATTTGTGGTAGGGTTAAGTCAACATGAAATACTAATAGCACTTAACTAGTTTAACAGGACAAATGAATGGGTTAAGTTAACTTGAATTGACTGATGACACTTAACCAATCCAAATTGATGAAAAAAGAGAACTAAGTAGTAAACCTTAGTTAAAGGGGGCTAAGTAATAAACCTTGGTTAAAGGAAAACCACGATTCAGGAAACTAAGTGGTAAACCTTAGTTAGGAGAACTAAGTAGTAATCCTTAGTTGAACACAAAAAGGAGCGAATGTCCATCTGATCTTAAGGGATGCTCAAACAAGCTGGGTGATGAAGCATGCCGCTTCAAGGGGACGTGAGGGTACTCTTGGTATCCCTCTGTGAGGCTACAGATGATCCGCCTGGGCTCACAGAGATTAAGGTCTGCGTTAGAAGAACCAAGGGTAAGCCTTGGTTGCAATATATGGCAACCTAAAGACTAGGATGGACCAGCATGATTCGATGAGACCAGTAGCCCTGTGATAGCAACTTGTCGTCTACCTACCATCTTGAGTCAATCGAGATACGTGAAGCGGAAAGGCGGAGAACTTCAATAGACCATATACATGCTATCTAGTTATGGGTGCGGATGGACGTAGGTTAGTGGGGCATAGAGGGCCTGCCTATAGTTCTCATTTTTTAAGGTGTGCCTTTCATTAGTTGAAGGAGGGGTCAAGTGGGACCATAGCAACTGAAAAAAAACAGACCTTAGCATCTGCACCGGTAGATAACTTAAATCTCCCGACCGAGTTCCGTGTTTCTTGATTTGCCCTGCCACGGGACTCGGGTCGCACATATAGAGGACATGTGCATCTAGACAGCGATAACGATTCACGACTCATACGTGGGGAAAGTCTAAGAACATATACCGCTCTAGGTAGTGTGTCCTAGACTAGGGGCATCGTTCGATAGGTAGCGTAATCCCTAGTTGGACCTAGGTGGCAAAAACCCTGAATCTGTGAAGCATTAGATAAGCCGCGTAAACCCGAGTGGAATCTAGGAAGTACTTTGATATAAAATCCTAGATTAGATCTAGGTAATAAATAATAAATGTACGCCTAAAGGCAACCTTAATTACTGGGAATGGGATCGCGTTATCATTCTAGACAGATTACTAGTTGGGATACTAGATAGGTGGTGCGGAGACATAGAAACCATAATAATAGGTTAATAACGAAGCGGAGAAGGTATTAAAGCATATCCAGTTTATCTTGTCTTAGCATATCTTATGTTAATCTTATCCTATCTTGTTGGCCCTATCATCATGGTATTGTCTTGTATTCAGTCAATTCATGTCGTTTTGTTTTTCCTTGTTTGCATGCTAGAGGTAACTGAAGTTACCAGACTTTATGTCTGACCCAGTTTTCTTTCGTCTTCTTTTCTTCCGTTCCCCCCCTAGGTAGTTAAGGAGGGAATAGTATAGCTCAGGTTAGATTGGACCGTCACTCTTCCCAAGCTCGAAGATTCTTTGACAAAGTGCTTTGGACTCTCTTTTTCTGCTGCTATGGCTGGCTTATGCTACATTGGGGAAAATAAATGTTATTTTATGCTTCTTTATTTTGTAAGACAGATGATACTCTGATATTGGAAAACAATTGTTGTACAAACTATTTTATCAATAAAGTAAAGTTTTATTTTCCGCTGTTTTAATATTGTCTGTCTTGTAATTTATCTGCATCTTTTACCCTAAATGCTCCACAGAACTTAGTGCATTCCCTTTGTGAGTGACACTAAAGGATGTGGGGTTTTACACTTGGTATCAGAGCTGAAGGTTACCGGATCAGATAAAAGATTTGAATAAAATTATTATTTTCAAACAGTTTTAAAAGAAGCATTTTCAAAAGAAAAGTTTTGTTTTAAAGGCATATTCCCCAAAAGCCATACGCACTATCTTCTGATTCTCTGTTTGAATTCTTGTCCCCTTCTTTCTTGAGTCTCTGGGGCTCCTGACTTTCTGGGAGGTAACCTCATCGAAGGGCGAAGTAGTGCCCGACTTCCATCTATAACCGTAGTAGTTTCACCTGTGGCTAGTTTTCTTTCAAGCTTAGTAGGGTTTTCTGTACGATGGAGGCAGCTTTCGAGAGATTTGTCAACATGATTTACACACGAAAGAGGATGAGGAGTTTGGCTAAGGAGCACAACCCAAGGATGAGGAATTCATGGATGTAGACTTGGCTTACGAAGGAGGAAGGGATTATAAAACCTAAGACAAGAGGAAGTATCCTTACTATGGCAGAATAGGACATATAATTAAGAACAAAGCACAAGATTTTCAGAAGGGCAAGTACATGCTTTCACCACTAAGCATATTTAGGAGAAAGGTAGTAAAGTTCTGTTGGAAGAGTCTATCTTTTCTGTTTGTACTCTTTCTCTTGGTTTTAGCACTTCGCATTTGTTCATATTTGCTTCCATAGTTGAGTCTCTGCACCTTAGTACTTGTATAGTAAAAGATCCCAACTGGTGCTCAAGTGTTTGGTTGTTTTTGCTTAGATCATCTCACGTAGATCGTCCAAATTCGGAGGAGACATTCCTCGGGTGCTTGTCTGATATTGGTTTAGGCCTTTGGGGCTTGTACTTGAGGGATGTCGAGTTCGACTAGGATGGTTTGCTTGAGAGATGAATAGTTGTGGCAGGCGCTCTATATAGAGAAGGACTAACCTTAAGAGAGGTAAAAAGTACGTAGTGACCTTTTGACCCTCATAGTTATGGCATGATGGATAAGCTAAGAGGAGAGATCTCTGATCATCCTAGTATATACACTCAGTATCATGTTTGACATTAGTTTATTTTGGAAATGGAGGTTAAGAAACTTCGCAATCGTGAAGTTGAATCTGTTAAGGTACAGTTGAGTAAAGCTCAAGAAGACGTGATATGGGAGATTTAAGATAAGGCATACGCGCCTCATACCCTTTTTCTTAAGGGTACATCCTTGATTCCTTTTATTTAGGAATCCTATGCATACTAATTTCTCGCTTTTAAGGAATATCCTCTAGGACGTATCATCGATCCTTAGGTAGAAACCCTTTTGGATGTAAGCATGTATTTGAAACATGTTATGGTTGATGGTTGCGAATGGTTGCTAGTGGTTGCTCGTGAATGCATATACACACGTATTAGGCACTAGATCGGCTCATACGCCTTCATATTTCATTTACATATATGTATTTGTTTATGAATTGAACTTAATGTGTTATCATATGGATGTCGCATTTGAGTGAATGATTGTGCACTTATATAGAAATAATATGTATCATTAGGATTTGCATACATATTGGACGCATGGCACTGACATGATTTGCATTAAAGAGGTCAACTGAATCAGTAGACCGCCTGATTTTGCATTAGATAAAGACATGTACACACACTATGCATATGAACGTACAAGCATTAGAAGTCTTTAAGGACAATGGATGCCTGTGTTTGATGGTTGAGTAGATGGATGATTGGATGGTAGGATTTACATTCTTCTTGACTTGAAGATTTCAGGGTCGAAATCCTTTAAGGAGGGGCGAATGTAACACCCCGTATTTCAGTTAACACTAAAGTTACTAATTTAAGAATAACCAATGCTTAATATAATAAATCTATAAAGGGGAGATGTATCTAATGTGCATACAAATTTAATAATAAATGTGTAAAAGGGGAGATGTATCTAATGTGCATAAAAATTTAATAATAAATGTGTAAAGGGGAGATGTATCTAACGTGCATACAAATTTAGTAATAAATATGTAAAGGGGGGATGTATCTAATGTGCATACAAATTTAATAATAAATGTTAATGATGTACATTAAGAAATTAATTGTGAACATAATTGGCTTCTCTTTAGAACGGATGGCTTTGATTAACCTTGGCTTCATCGATGGCTCAAATTAACTTGCAATCCTATATAAACAGCCCCCTAGTCTCCTTCTCTTTGCACCATTCTTCTCTAACCTTATGCTGCACAAATTCTTGATGGACGTGGCTTCTTCTTCTTCCTCTAAATCTAAATAAATAGATTAAAATAAAATATAAATCAAGACGAGGATATGCTGCTCAAGTCTTTCAAGAGAAGATTCAAAATAAGTTAGGATTCAAGTAAAGATTCAACGGCTTCAAGCAACGCTATCTTTCTATTCTTTTCTAGATCCAATCAATGTAAGTCGGTTACTTTTTAGATTTGAACGCCTTTTCTATTTGTGACACGAAATTAAAAGAATATAAGAAATATGCCTTATCATTTCATTGAATCTGTGCTCGTTTATGACTTTGGATCTGATTCTTGGTTATGGCCTAGAACACATTATGACTAAATTGCCAATGCTTAAGATTATGACTATGGAACTGTGGCCTTCGAAACCATAAGCCTTTGACTATGAACATAAGCCTTTGACTATGAACATAAGCCTTTGACTAGGAGCATAAATCAATGCCTATGACTATGACAAGAACAATAGTGGATAATTACCTATGATTCATGAACATGATATTATTGCCTAGGATTACGACTGTGAGATTGGATCTAAACTTGATTATCTATTCAGTTTATTCTTAATTATCCTTGGATCTTGATTATGGGAATTTATCTATTAAGTTAGATCTACCCATAAACTTGAACCTATGTTATTTGTTCAACCCTTTTTATGTCATAATATTATCTGATCTATAGGCCTTCGATGCTTTAATCAATTTATCCAGTGTAATTTGTTAGATCTGTGATTAGTAAATTATCATCTTCTGCCAGTCATTATGTCTATCTTTTCATGGCATTTTGGTTCATTCCCTTTTTATCCACGAATCTAGATTTATCTATAATCTAGGAAGAAATCATGATTACACAAACGATGGGAATACGATTTGGGCAAATCATAAATTTGACTTAAACATGGTTGTAAACATGGAAATTGGCATAATGTGGAACATGAACATAATTATGATTGACATAATTTAGAACATGTACTATGGCATGTTTATTAGAACGCAAATTTGAAAATTTGACATATTAAATTTAGTACTGGCAAGTAAGCTAAGTTTTAGGCGTAAACGGTAAACTAGAATAATAATTCTAGTCTTGCCATAAACTGTAAATTAGGATGTTAAATTAGAATTGGGTCAATTAAAGTTAATTTGGCATAATAAGTATATTAGCACAAATTTTGAATTTAGTCATAATTGTGAGTAATTGTCATGTTTAGAATAATCATGGTTAGTGACACTTAATTTGGTATAATTTACAAACCAAAAACTATAAATATGATATATAGGGAAAATGGGCCATAATAATAAATGTTGACAATGTACATTAAAAGAGTAATAATGGAATAAGTAAATTAAGGAAAATTTACTTATAGAATTTATCCTAAATGAGAAAAGTAAATTTAGACAATACGAACATGCTTAACCCGAGGTTGGATTGAGTTGTGATGTAAACCTGCCCGGACCCACCCGGCCGTCCAGTGATCACAACAATACCTATCCAATGTGGGAGGCTAAGGCATTGAGCCCGATAAAGGCCCGAGGGTAGACTGAGTTGTGGCGTAAGACTGCCCGGAACCAACCGGCATACCGACAGCCACAACAATACCTGTCTAATGTGAGTGGCTGGTGCTTTAATAAGACAATTAAAGTTAAGCTAGAATGGGTGGGTTAAGTCCATAAGAACACTTAACCAATTTAACATAGTTAAGTTAGAACGATAGGGTTAAGTTAACCGGAACACTTAACTAACTTAACATGGTAACAAGACAAGATTTGCAGGGGTTAAGTAACTAAAAAAACACTTAGCCAATTTAATATGTTAACCAGACTAGAAAGTGGGGGATAAGTAAATTCAATACACTTAGCAAATTTAACATGTTAACTAGACTAGAGGTTGGGGATAAGTAAAGTTAATACACTTAGCCAATTTAACATGTTAACTAGACTAGAGGTTGGGGTTAAGTAAATTTAATACACTTAGCCAATTTAATATGTTAGTTGGACTAGACCGTATGGTTAAGTAAGCTTGAATACTTAACCATCAGAGTGTGATAAATGAATAGGGGTAATTTAAAAACATGAAGGGACAATACTTAACCATTAGTGCATGTTAATCAAACCATTGTTAGGGTTAAGTTAACTAAGGGAACACTTAACCGTTATAACATGTTAGTTAAAACAGATAGGCAAGGTTAAGTTAAAAAGGAACACTTAACCAAAACAAGATGAAGGGGTGGGGTTAAGTAATAAGAAATACTTAACCAATATAACTTGATTTGTGGTAGGGTTAAGTCAACATGAAATACTGATAACACTTAACCAGTTTAACAGGACAAATGAATGGGTTAAGTTAACTTGAATTGACTGATGACACTTAACCAACCCAAATTGATGAGAAAAGAGAACTAAGTAGTAAACCTTAGTTAAAGGGGGATAAGTAATAAACATTGGTTAAAGGAAAACTGCGATTTAGGAAACAAGTGGTAAACCTTAGTTAGGAGAACTAAGTAGTAATCCTTAGTTGAGCGCAAAAAGGAGCGAACGTCCATCTGATCTTAAGGGAGGCTCAAACAAGTTGGGTGATGAAGCATGGGGCTTCAAGGGGACGTGAGGGTACTCTTGGTATCCGTCTGTGAGGCTGCAGATGATCCGCCTGGGCTCACAGAGGTTAAGGTCTGTGTCAAAAGAACTAAGGTTATGCCTTGGTTGCAATATAAGGCAACCTAAAGACTAGGATGGACCAGCGTGATTCGACGAGACCAGTAGCCCTGTGATATCAACTCGTCGTGAGTCAATCGTGATACGTGAAGCGGAAAGGCGGAGAACTCCAACAGACCATATACTTGCTATCTAGTTATGGGTGCGGATGGCCATAGGTTAGTGGGGCATAGAGGGCCTGCGTATAGTTCTTATTTTTGAAGGTGTGCCTTTCATTAGTTGAGGGAGGGGTCAAGTTGGACCATAGCCAGCATCTACATCGGCAGATAACTTAAAGCTCCCGACCGAGTTCTGTGTTTCTTGATTTGCCCTGCCACGGGACTCGGGTCGCACATATAGAGGACATGTGCATCTAGACATCGTTAACGATTCACAACACATACGTGGGGAAAGCCTATGAACATATACCGCTCTAGGTAGTGTGTCCTAGACTAGGGGCATCGTTCGACATGTAGCGTAATCCCTAGTTGGACCTAGGTGGCATAAACCCTAAATCTGTGAAGCATTAGTTAAGCCGCGTAAACCCGAGTTAAATCTTGGAAGTACTTTGATATAAAACCCTAGATTAGATCTAGGTAATAAATAATAAATGTACGCCTAAAGGAAACCACAATTACTGGGATTGGGATCGCATTTTAATTTTAGACAGATTACTAGTTGGGACACTAGATAGGTGGTGCAGAGACATAGAAACCATAATAACAGGTCAATAGCGAAGCGGAGAAAGTATTAAAGCATATCTAGTTTATCTTGTCTTAGCATATCTTGTGTTAATCTTATCCTATCTTGTTGGCCCTATCATCATGGTATTGTCTTGTATTCAGTTAATTCATGTCGTTTTGTTTTTCCTTGTTCACATGCTAGAAGTAACTGAACTTACCAGACTTTATGTCTGACCCAGTTTTCTTTCGTCTTCTTTTCTTCCGTTCCCCCCTCCCCAGGTAGTTAAGGAGGGAACAGTATAGCTCAGGTTAGATTGGACCGTCACTCTTCCCAAGCTCGAAGATTCTTTGACAAAGTGCTTTGGACTCTCTTTTTCTGCTGCTATGGCTGGCTTATGCTACATTGGGGAATATAAATGTTATTTTATGCTTCTTTATTTTGTAAGACAGATGATACTCTGATATTGGAAAACAATTGTTGTACAAACTATTTTATCAATAAAGTAAAGTTTTATTTTCCGCTGTTTTAATTTTGTCTGTCTTGTAATTTATCAGCATCTTTTACCCTAAATGCTCCACAGAACTTAGTGCATTCCCTTTGTGAGTGACACTAAAGGATGTGGGGTGTTACATCATGCATCTAGTTCACACGCAGGCGGCATGTTTTATTTTCATTTCCGCAATCCTATTCTAATTTGTTTTAACCACAAGAGGGTATTTTTCAACCACAAAAGTATTTTTCAACCACAATCCAACCATATCAACCACAAACAATTATTTTCAACCATTCGTCATACCACATATTTTCACGCCAATCACAAGCAATAAATATCGTCCATGGTTTGTGGACGAGGGGAGTGTGCATATATATATATATATATTATTTCTATATTTCACTTGCATTTCAACACAATTCAAAGCATATATGTTTCATACAACGCTTGTATAATTTATACATCGCTCATATAACTTATACAACACATGTACATGAGGTATACAATGCGTATATAATTTACACTTCGCTTATATAATTTATACAACACGATTTCATTCACACATTTCAATTTAGATTTCTCACATTGGTTTTCGAGGTGCTAAAAATCGTAGATAGCTCAGAAAAACCTCGGTCTCTTCTAGATGGTAGAGAGCCTCCTTGCGGTCCCGATGTTTCCTGTTCCATCGAATTTCGTCAACAAGCGACAAAGATATGATTTTTCAAAGTTTGCAACACTCCAAAGTGTTATTTTCAATTCAATTAAACTAAAGCTGATACCTTTCAAAAATATTCAAAACTAGGTTTTGAAAACTCGTGAAATCCGAGGCTCGATACGACGATCAGAGGGTACAGCGTGGAAGAGGGAGGAGAGGGCTTCGCGGCGCCGGGGGTTTTGGCCAGATCGATGGCCTGAGGAAGTGGCGGCGGCGCTTCTAAGTCGCCGACTTCTTGGGCGTCGTTCTCGACGCTGGCGAGGAGAGAGAGGGCGAGGGTTGGTCGGATTTGAAGGGGAGGAGCGGCGCTTCAAGGTTTGGGTGGTAGTAGGGGTCAACGTGGCATGTGGTGGTGGCGATTTGGTCGGGAAGTGGGCAGGCTTCGTCGCCGTCGAGATCGTTTAACAGGGGGGTTTCTGATGTTTTTAATTTTTTTTATTATGAAGGAGAAATCTGATTGGCCGATGATTTTATTAAATTTTAAAATAGTGTTTCTCTACACGGACACCAATTCAAACCCAACGACTGTCGCCCCTAGATAAATACCCCCATCCCAGACACAATGGGATATGTTTCGTAGGCCAATTCGACTGTTACAGTCAGTTATTTTTCAAATTAATGTATAAAACATTCAATATTCAATTTGAACATACATTTCAATTTGCTAGGGCCACAAACTGATTCGAAAAATTCCGGAAAAATAAATCTAGCTACGTTTTAACGCTACAGTCCCAACAAAACTAGTTTCATCGAATTCTGAGATCGTTTGAAAAATAGCCATTTTCTGTTCGATCCAATTTAATAGAAATTGACCAATCATATTTTCTTTTGCCACGCTCACGTACTAGCTTCAAAAATTATGAAATTTGAAACCTAGCAATAGTTTGACATCCCGGATCAAACAAAAGTGGTTTCGTCGAATTCCGAGGTCGTTTGCAAAATGTCTATTTTCAAGGGCTATATATTCTCTATAGCGACCTTTCTGAAAATTCATTTGGCGATAACTTTTGATTCCTGCTATGAAACTTCGATTTTTTAGATTCGTTGGAAAGGCATTCATAAACAGATTTAAATATTTTTGGTTTCACTAAAATCCGTTATATTTTACACCCTGTACAGTCAGTCAAAGTTTGAATTCAAATTTTCAAACTGCCACACTATATCCAATTCAATATTTTCATGAAATATTCTATTTCAATTGTTTAAATTCTTTGAAAATAAACAACTTAAAATTTTTAAATTGGCTCGCATTTTCCGGGTTCTTACAATCTCCCCCACTTAAAATTTTTCGTCCCCGAAAAGGAAACAACACCACAGTATGAAACAAAATGTAAATGCAAAGTATTTTAAAGGTACCTTGCACTAGAGTTAGTCAGAGATGTCCACTCTGCATTTGGGGTAAGCTTGCTTAATGGTTTCCTCAGTCTCCCAAGTACAGTCTCTAGGATTACTACTCCACTGCAATTTAACTAAATGAACCTTTTTGCTCCTTAGCTCTCTAGTTTCTTTGCCAACTATCTTTAATGGCTCTCTTCTAACTGCTAATTCTAGAGTAAGTTCCAAGTCCTGTTGTGTTGCTTCATCTACAACAAGATTTGGATCATGCACATGTTTTCTCAGTTGAGATACGTGAAACACATCATGTACTCTAGGCAACCAATCAGGTAATGAAACCCTATAAGCAAGAGTTCCAATTCGTTCAAGTACAAGAAAGGGACCAATAAATCTCGGTGCCAACTTCCCAGTTTTTCCAAATCTGATTACTCCCCTCATCGGAGAAACTCTTAAATACAAATATTCACCAATGGCAGAAGATAAATCTCTTCTTCTAGAATCAGCATAACTTTTCTCTCTGCTTTGCGCGGCTAACAATCGCTTCTTGATGAAATCGACTTTATCAGACGCTTCTTTAATCATATCGGGTCCCAACACAAGTCTGTTGCCACGTTCTACCCAACATGCGGGAGAACTGCACGGTCTACCGTATAATGCTTCAAATGGCGACATTCCCAAACTTGCTTGATAACTATTGTTATATGAGAATTCTGCCAAATGCAAGTGATCCTCCCATGACGCGGCATAATCAATAATACAAGCCCGCAGTAAATCTTCTAGAATTCTATTCACCCGCTCAATTTGGCCATCTGTCTGAGTGTGATAAGCGGTACTTAGATTCAATTTGTTTCCCAATTCTGTCTGGAATTCTTCCCAGAATTTTATAGTAAATAGTGGATCTCTATCACTGACTATACTGAGCGGCACTCCATGCAGTTTAACTATTTCTTTGAAGTAAATTTGCGCTAAACTTTGAGTCGTTCTATTGGATCTGACAGGTATGAAATGGGCAGTCTTCGTGAAGCGATCTACGATCCCCCGAATACTGTTGTTTCCTTTCTTAGTTCGAGGCAAACCGTCTATGAAGTCCATGGAAATTTGTTCCCACTTCCATCGTGGAATATCTAATGGTTGTAATAATCCAGCCAGTTTCTGCTGGTCGCTCTTAACTTGTTGACAGGTAGGACACTGGCTAACATAAATTGAAATGTCCCTCTTTAACGACTTCCACCAGAACGTGCACTTAATATCATTGTACATTTTGCTAACTCCGGGATGTATACTCATTTTGGACTTGTGACATTCATCTAGGTCCTCCCTTCTGAGCTCACAAGTTTCGGGAACACAAATTAGCCCTTGTAATCTTAGGACCCCTTGGCTATCCAGGATGAAATCTGAAGTTTTTCCTTCTAGGATCCGCTGACTAATCCTTTTAATAAATTCATCATCTTTCTGAAGAGCGGCGATCTTATCATTCAAGGAGGAAGTAACGATAAAACTGGCGATGATTTCATTCTTTCTGCTAAGCGCGTCCACCACAACATTGGCTTTCCCTGGAGTATACGGAATTTCAAAATCGTTTGCTTCCAGTAATTACAACCAACGCTGTTGTATCAAGTTTAGATCTTTCTGAGTGAATAGATACTTAATTGATTGATGATCAGTAAACAGCTCGAACTTTTCACCCAACAAATAATGCCTCCAGATTCTCAAAGCAAACACGATGGCTAACAACTCAAGATCATGAGTTGCATAGTTCCTTTCATGCGGCTTCAGCTGACGGCTAGCATAAGCGACCACTTGGCCTTTTTGCATTAATACTGCGCCAAGGCCTCTAATAGAAGCATCCGTCCATACCGTCAAGTCCTGGTTGCCATCAATAATTGTTAATAATGGAGCAGTTGTCAATTTCTGTTTCAACTCTTGGAAAGCTTCTTCACATTCGGGAGTCCATTTGAATTTTTCATGCTTCTTTGTAAGCATTGTTAATACACCGGATATCTTCGAAAAATCCTTAACGAATTTCCGATAGTAACTAGCCAATCCCAGGAAACTTCGAACTTCGGTGGGGGTAGTAGGCTGTTTCCAATCCTGGATTGCTGAAATTTTTCTTGGATCAACAGCAATCCCTTCTTCTGATACAACATGGCTAAGGAACTTAACTTCATCTTGCCAGAAGATACACTTAGAAAATTTAGCTTTCAAGACATTTCTTCTTAGAATTTCCAACACTTGTTCTAAATGTTTTGCATGCTCGCCTTATGACTTGGAGTAGATTAAGATGTCATCGATGAAGACCAGAACAAATTTATTCAAGACACCACAGAACACTCTGTTCATTAAATCGACGAAGTAGGCTGGAGCATTACACAAGCCGAACGACATTACTAACCATTCGTAGAATAAGTCGGGACCCCTGAAGGCTGTCAAAGGAACACGGTCTTCGGCTATACGTAGTTGGTGGAAACCTATAGCTAGGTCCATTCTAGAGAATACCCTCGCCCCATTTAATTGATCTACTAAATCATCGATTCGCGGCAATGGATATTTATTCTTCAGTGTCTGCTTATTGTGATCTCGGTAATCAACACATAGTTGTAGATTACCGTCTAATTTCGGGACAAACACTACTGCTGCTCCCTAATCTGAAAATCTTGGCCTGATCAGACCTTTCCACAGCAATTCCCAAGATTGGTTGCCCATCTCTTCTTTTTATTTCGGGGCCATTCTTCGAATTGGATGTACTAGTGGTCTGCCATTTGGAATTAGATCGATTCTGAATTCAATTTCTCTTTGCGGAGGTAAGTTTTCGACTTCTTCAAACACATCCGCATAGTTTTTAATGATAGGAATCTTTTCTAATGAAGTGGGAATAACCTCCAAAGAAGACCAAAATTCTTTTATATCTGTTTCTAAGTCGTGGCATGGTATAATAATATATCCAAGTTTTGTTTTCACTTTAACAACTCTTTCAGCACATTTGACTTCTGAATCATATTTCGTCAACCAATCCAGCCCCAGAATAATGTCGAACTCACAAAAATCCATGACGATCGAATCAAAAGGAAATCAGTATCGAGAAAAAGAAATAGGTACTCTACAATATGAAATGAGGACAAGAGAGCCTCCTATCGGGTTTTGAACTTTAATTGGTTCTTTAAGACCTCTTACTTTTAACTTTAACTTACTAACAGTGTTACTAGAAATGAAGGTACGTGACGCATCAGTGTCAAAAAGTACAGAAACAGGGATATTTTTAATTGTAAGGGTACCTCCCAAGACATCGGGTTTACCTGATCCATCAGTGATAGCTGGCGGGTTCCCCCCGTCGTAAACATGTGCTACTTGTGCAATCTTCTTCAAAGGACAATTTCTGCTAAAGTGCCCCTTCTGATGGTCGTTATAGCATTCATCCGAGCTGCGGGGGTTCGGATTTGAGCTTTGCAGGTTGGTATTCAGCCTCTTTGGAGCGGTGCACACATTTGAATAATGCCCCTTCTTTCCGCAATTGTAACAGCTGCCTTTGGGTATCTTGCTAGCTTGCTGAGAAGCGGCTGCTGCATTGCTGGACTCGTGCTGATCTCCAGAAGCTTTGCGTTTGTTTCCTGCTTGGCTTTTAGCGTGGTCTAGATTGGAGTTCCTCTCATCCAAATCTTCGTAGTTACAGGCCATCTCTACCAGTTCTGAAAATGGAAGCTTGATGTTACTCGTGGCCCGGTCCTGATACTTGCGCCGTAACCCCAGTATAAACCACTTATTCTTTGCTTTTGATGTCAAGTTAAGATCTGGAGCATAACGTGATAGCTGTGTGAATTTGTTTAGATATCTTCCTCATCCCCAGAGGAGATGGCATCCCACCACAATTCGGCCTCCTCCTGTAAAAGCCAAGCGCCCATAAGCGCTTTGTCGTGGGTTCCAAGTCTCATGCCACCAAAAATCTTGTCGCATGTCTTCAACCATGCTAAAGCCTCTGTCATGGTGCCAATGCCAAAAAAGGGTTTGCCTCCGAGGTTTCTGTACCTCTTTGCTACTCGGTCAAGGTCGAAGTCCTGAGGTGCTAGTGGCTGAATCGTAGGCCCTTGTTCTGCTGCGGGGATATTCCCCCGTCCTCCAGCTCTGCCTGCTCGGCCTCCCCGGCCGCCGCTGGCTGCAGATGCTCGTGTAGCCATTATGTCAAGTTCTGTATAAGCAAGAAAAGAGTCAAGCTCACAGGAATGATAACTTTCATATACGATAAAGCAGAAGAACATTAGGAAAGGTAATGATGTACTGATCAAATTGTTTTTCTATTCTGCTTAGCTCATTCTAGGACATTACTAATCCTATCTCTAATGAGCCACTCGCCTTAGAACACTACTGATTCTATTTTGACGAGGTGTTTAATGTGTTAAATTCCAGAACCAAGGTTAACCAAAGCTCTGATACCAACTGTGACGATCCCAAAACCCGTACGACAGTGTTAAGGATAATCATTGGAATTTAACTCATTAATCATCATTAGCAGAGTACAGATAATAGCATAAACAACAAATAGAATAATTTTACATAGATATGACAGCGGAATCATAACATGTAACAACATCAGAGTAGCACAGTGTGGGATAACTTAGTGAATAAAAAGGGAATGATCAGTCAACATCGCCATAAGCGGGACATATACATACAGTGAGACATAATAAAGATATCAGTCTACATCGCCTGAGGCGGTACATATACATAAGATAATACATGCTGAAAGTAAATCAATCTACATCGCCGTAGGCGGAATCATATACATAAGATAAGGATAGCGGAAAGTCAATAGCCAAAATACAAGTACATCTAGTCCTCGCCATCAACCCAAAAGCGCACTCCATGCTACAGTGCTAAGCAAAAATAACCTGTTATCTATTAACTAGGTTACCCGTGTGAAAATAAGGGCACCCGAGTTTGCAAAGTGAAACAAACAACGAGTCAGTCATGAGACTGGCATGAGAAATCTACTTAACTGGTTAAACAACAATAATAAGGCAAATCATAGGACCACGTCACTTTTACGGAACGGGTTCACTCCAGTGATTGCCAGGGCATTTAAAACAAAGTAAATTCTTTAAAACAACGCAATGCTTTTTAAAAGAATGAAGCCGTTATAAGACTCAAGTCCCATCACACAATGCAACACAAGCCAGAGGATTGAGTTTTACCTTATAATGGCCAAAATATGATTAATATGTGCAAAGCAAAATCACTTGATATTATTACTAGTGCATATATGTTTCAAAAACGAATATCATCATAAATATCAATCATAGACGACATGAGCGTCCCACGCCACTATGTCGCCATATATAAGTTACAATCGAATCCGTAATCTCGTATTGAAAATTGGATTTCCGTCATGAGTCGAGGCAAGGGGCAAGCTCCTCTTTGCCTCGAGACACTCTAGCAAATGCCTCAGGACTACACACTCTGGGTAATACCTGGAATAGGCTGGGCCTGTCCTCCCTTACGTTTGAGGATTGGCAATTCCTGAACACACGTTTCTCGGTCCTTACAGACTTAAAATCGAGGCGCCTCGCATTCCAACAACCACAAAGATGAAAGTAATATAAATGTCCGCCAGTTGAAGCGTTGACACCATCATAACTAGAAAGAAACGTCGTGTTCTCCTAGTGGTCCTTATCCCGTTTTTGACTCATACCGAGGTGCGAGGCTCGCGAATCCACGCTATACACAAAGTTAGGCCACGCAGGCCGTTCTTTGATCATCGACCACAAGACTTTGCTTTGCGACATAAGCCTTGATCACTGCATCTTGGCATGCCACACAGGCAATCCACTCCATACGACTGATTTCTATTGATATATAACCTCTGAGCTCGTACGTCTTAGAGAAGGGCGTTAAGCAAGAGAATAAATTCTCCGCCGCCAAATAGATATATATTTAACAGAGATCAATCAGTACAGAACAAAATCCAATGTTAGACACACAGTCCATTTACAAGTCCGTTTTGGGTCTGAACGAAAAAGGAGGCACCATATTCCTCGTATATCCGTACAATCAACATATACATCCAGACGGCTACTACTCCAGTCCCTTCAAGGTAGCTACTCCAATCAGGAACCACAGCAGCGCCCATCCATCCGATACAAAGACCGTCGGTCTTGAACCGTCTTCGAATTTTTGACTTCGAATCGTTCGGTCAATTATTTGAAATGAGGATTAGCTCGGCCTTTTCAAATAATTCACGTATATTTAGAATTCAAATCAATTCTTTCCATGGTTAAATTATTCGACATCCGCATTTCAGTTCTGTAGTATAATTTTCATGTCAAACACATTCAACCGTCAAATATCAAGCAAACCAAGTAAAATTGGTTTAGTTCCATCCCATGTCGCTTATAATATTTTATAACGATTTTTCGCCATTTTTATTTTTTTTAAAATGGCCATATTTAATTAAACGACGTTTCAAGTCGTATCGTGGCACTGGCGCTGTTTATCCCCAAATTTGTTTTACACATAACGATTTAATTTAATTATATTTATATTTATATATAAATATAATCAATTTTGGAGCTGTTTTTCTTCAGAATTGAATTGAACATTCCAGACAATCCAACCGTTGGATCTTTACAAAGTTGGTGAAGTTGGAAAGATATTTCCAACGCGAACCCAATGGTTGCAGTTTCGAGAGAATCCGATGGTCGGATCTCTCGCACTAATAGATTGAAGTTACGATTTCAAAACACGAACTGCACGACCTCGATTCGTTTCAATTTTATTTATGTTTATATATATATAAATATAGTTCATTCTGCGATTTCAATATCGTTTTCACTTCAAATATTTCACTAACGCCTTTATATTTCGAAAAATTTCGCCATAACCTCCTTTGTACAGGAAGGGGTTTGGAAATTTATTGGGCCGTATTAGGTACCCAATAAATCCTAATAAGCATACACATATTTATAGTGATATATTCCGGTGTCCAAAGGGGAGTGTGTATAGATCATAACTCCAGAGAATAAATTCTCGTCACCCTATAAATGGTTTTTGTGCCTTAATGACCAGAGAGACGAGTTTATTGTCATCTCCAGACCCGTGTGGGGTTTTTATTAATTTGGCAATTTACCGTTACAATTTATATAGTTTAGATCAGTCATCAGTTCAACCTGTAATATATAGTCGTCGCCATACAAGCCTCTCTGTGACGATCCCAAAACCCCGTGACACGGTGTTAAGGATAATCATTGGAATATAACACATTAATCATCGTTAGCAGATCACAGATAATAGCATAAACATAAAATAGAATAATTTACACACATATGACAGCGGAATCATATAGACATCATCACATCAGAGAAGCACAGTACATGATACAACATAGTGCATAATGATACATAGTCAGTCACCATCACCTGAGGCGGAATCATACATAAAGAGTACACAAAATAAATATCAGTCTACATCGCCAATGGCGGAATCATAATATAGATACAATAATGACGGAGAAAATCCAAGTCAGCACGGTGTAGTCAAGCCTCTCCATGAGCCAAAAGGTGCGTCAGAAACTTGTAACTAGGCTGCCCGTGTGAAAATGAGGGCACCCGAGTTTGCAAGGTGAAACAAACTACGAGTCAGTCATGGGACTGGTATGAGAAATCTACTTAACTTATTAACAACAATAATAAGGCAAATCAAAGGACCACGCCACTTTCGCAGAACGGGTTTACTCCAATGAGTGCTAGTGCATGAAATAAAGTAAATGATTAAATCATCGCAATGCTTTTCATAAAATGAAGCCATTATAAGACTCAGGTCCCATCACACGATGCAGCGCAAGCCGGAGGATAGAGTTTTTACCTTATAATGGCCAAAAATGCTTCATACGTATAAAACAAAATGTTTGATATTATTACTAGTGCATATATGTTTCAAAAGCAAATTCAGTCATAAATATCAATCCTAGACGGCATGGGTACCATATATCATGTCGCCATAATAGTAATACAATCACATTCGCATATTTCGTATTTGAAATTGGATTCCTTCATGAGTCGAGGCAAGGGGCAAGCTCCGTTCTGTTCGAGACACTCTAGCAAATGTCCAAGGACCCCACTATGATCCTTGGAATCGGCTGGGCCGGTCCTCTCTTACTTTTGAGGATTGGCAATTCCTGAACACACGTTTTCCAGTCCTTACAGACCTATAATCGAGGCGCCTCGCATTCCAACAACCACACAGGTGAAAAGTATATATAATGTCAGGGCTGGTAGGTCACTGACACCATCATAGCTAGAAAGAAACGTCGTGCACTCCCAACGGTCCGTCTCCCGTTTTTGACTCATACCGAGGTGTGAGGCTCGCGAATTCACGTCATACACAAAGCTACGTCACACAGACCATGCTTTGACCATCAACTACAAGACTTTGCTTTGCAACAGATGCCTTGATCATATGCCACTTAGGCGTGCCACACAGGCAATCCACTCCATGCGACTGATTTCTATCAATATATAACCTCTAAGCTCGTATGTCTCAGAGAAGGGCGTTAAGCAAGAGAATAAATTCTCCGCCGCCAAATAGATATATATTTAACAGAGATCAATCAGCACAGAACAAAATCCAATGTCAGACACATAGTCCATTTACAAGTCCGTTCTGGGTCTGAACGAAGCCGAAGGCACCAATTCCTCGCATATCCGTACATTCAACAGTATGTTTGGACGGCTACTACTTCAGTTCCTTCATGGTAGCTACTCCAATCACAAGCGTCAGTAGCGCCCATCCATCCAATGTGAAGATCGTCGGTCTTCAACCGTCTTCGACTCTTCGACTTCTCAACGTCGATCGATTATTTGAAATGAGATAAACTCGGCCTTTTCAAATAACCCACGTATATTTAGATCTTCAAATCAATTATTCACATGGTTGGACTATTCAACATTCACATTTCAGTTCTTTAGTTATAATTTTCATGTCAAATACATTCAACCATCACATATCAAGCAAACACAACGAAATTGGTTTATTTCCGCTCTATATCATCTATAGTTATAACGATATATCGCCATTTTTAATTAATTTAAAACGGCCATATTTAATTAAACGACGTTTCAGGTCGTGTCGATGCACTAGCGCTGTTTTTCACTAATTTTGTTTTACACATATCAGAAAATCTAACCGTTGGATCTTCACAAATTTTATATCATCAGAAAGATCATTTCAAAACGAATCCAACGGTTTCAGTTTTGGGAAAATCTGACGGTCGGATCTTCCACACTAGTCATTTGAAGTTACGATTTCAATATACGAACTGCAGCGTCGTTATTCGATTTAATTTGAATTATATTTATATATATATATAATCGTTTCTGGCGCTGTTTTTCTTCAGATTTGAATTACACATTCCAGACAATCCAACCGTCGGATCTTCATAAAGTTGGTGCCGTTGGAAAGATATTTCCAAGGCGAACCCAACGGTTGCGGTTTCGGGAAAATCCATTGGTCGGATTTCCCGTACTAGTCGTTTGAAATCACGGTTTCAAAACACGAACTGCACGGCCACGTTTCGTTTTAATTTTATTTATATTTATATATTTATATAAATATAGTTCATTCAAAAATTCCTATATCGTTTTCACTTCAATTATTTCACTAACGCCTTTAAATGTTGGAAAATTTCGCCATAACATCCTTTGTACGGGAGGGGCTGGGAAAATTCCCAAATAGCCACACGGGTGTCTCATGTCAAAAAGAAAAAGAAAAAGCCAAGCGGCTAGCCAACAGGCTCATAAAATCATCACCCAAACAAAACAGTAAATGTGTACCTATTTGTCGGGCACAAAATTTTATTCCTCTTCTCTAGCCCCTTTGCTATAACCTGTTCAATAAATATGCATGCACATATATACAATTTTTATCACTTATCATTTTCTATTCAACTTCATATTTGATTTACTTTGGTTTAAAAACACCATTCATTCTAATTTTGCATGCATAGGCTAAAATCATTTCATTAGCTAATTATTGTATATTTCAACTCATGCAAATTTATTTGAACAAGTGGCTATTTTTAACACTTCACATTTCAAAGATGATAATTTTGGCGAACTAATAGATTTCAACACATGACTATTTTATTTAGTTCCTATGGATGTTAAAAAATAATATTTCTTCACAAATATTTATTTCAACGTCCACATATCTTTAGCATATCACATATATGATAAAAATCATAATTTTATCATTTAAAATATTCATTCGACAAATGGATGTTTTCAACACTTCATAGTTTCAATAAAAATGTAATTTTTATTGTTCGATCTTTTTATTCAACACATGAACTTTTCCACTACACACACTTCTCAACACATGAGCATTTCCACACATGGATATTTTATTTATGTTGTTCATATAAGAAAGATAGAATTTTTATTGTTGAAACTATTTATATATATAAGGCGAATATTTTCCATACTTCATATATATTATAAAAAGGTGATTTTTATTGTTTAAACACTTCATTCATTCACAAATGAATTTAATTTTCACACATCACTTTTCAACACATGAACATTTCCACACATGGATATAGTTTCAACATATGACTTTAATCTCAACGCATGAAAATAATTTCAACATATGAAAATAATTCTAACACATGAATATTATTCAAAATTTTGGCAGCATAACGGCAGGGTAGTTAAAACCGGCACCGTCCCTAGTACGGCTCCTCGCTCTACCTTAAAACCTCGCGGTTTTTGACAATGGGGATTCATGCATCTAATTTGCACGCAGGCGGCATGTTTTATTTTTATTTCCACAAATATTTCCAATTCATTCGAATCACCAATGGGTATTTTTCAACCACAACCAAACAATATCAACCAAAGACAATTATTCAACCATTCATATTTTTCATCCAATATTTCACACCAATTCACAACAATAAATATCGTCCATGGTTTGTGGATGAGGGGAGTGTATATATATATATATATATATATATATGTATATATATATATATATATATATTATTGCTATATTTCACTTGCATTTCAACACATATATCAATTATTTCATGCATGTAAAATTCATACTTCGCTTATATAGCTTACACTACGCATGTACATGAGGTATACAACACGTGTGTAATTTATATTTTGCTCATATAATTTATACACGACATTTTCCATTCAAATTCATTTAATTTAGATTTCTCACTTTGGTTTTCGGAGTGCTAAAAATCGCAGATGGCTCGGAAAAATCCGCGGTCTCTTCTATGTAGTAGAGAGCCTCCTTGCGGTCGGGATGTTTCCTGTTTCATCGAATTTCGTCAATACACTATAAAGATATGATTTTTCAAAGTGCAAACATAAAAAAGAACTCACCTTTCACGATGGTTCAAAACTAGGTTTGCGGTTTTCGCGAGAACCGAGGCACGAGGGGATGATCGGCGGGTTGGACGTGGAAGAGGGAGAAGAGGGCTATAGGTGCGCGGTGGTTGGAGGCGACTTGGTGGGGCCCAGAACTCGCGCGGCGGCTGGAAGGTCGGGATTTCGCAGGGAGATATCTCGACGTAGGAGCAACGATAGGGCGATCTCCTTATATGGATTTAAAGAGGGGAAGGAGAACTACAAAAAGTGGAACTGGGGGAGGGGATGATTCGGGCTGTGGCGATCGGAAATCGGCATGGAAGGGAGGAAGGCGGTTCCATCGATGTCGAGGGGGGGTCGGGGTTTTCTGATATATATTTTTTGTTATTATGAATGGAGAAATATGATTGGTCGAAGGTTTTATTAAATTTTTAAATAGTGTTTTCTCAAACGAACTCCTTTTCAAACCCAACGACTGTCGCCCCTAGCTAAATACCCCCATCCCGGACACAACGGGATATGTTTCGTTGGCCAATTCGACTGTTACAGTCAGTTATTCTTTAAATTAAAGTATAAAACATTTAATTTTAAATTTGAACGTACATTTCAGTTTGCCAGGGCCACAAACTGATTCGAAAAATTCCAGAAAAATAAATCTAGCTATGTTTTGACGCTACGGTCCCAACAAAACTGGTTTCGTTGAATTCTGAGATCGTTTGAAAAATGGCCATTTTCTGGTCGATCCAATTTAACAAAAACTGACCAAACACATTTTCTTTTGCCACGCTCACATACTAGCTTCAAAAATTATGAAATTTGAAACCTAGCAATAGTTTGACATCCCGGACCCAACAAAAGTAGTTTCGTCGAATTCCGAGGTCGTATGCAAAATATCAATTTTCCAGGGCTATATATTCTATATAGCGACCATTCTGAAAATTCATTCGGCCATAACTTTTGATTCCCGTTATGAAACTTTGATTTTTCAGATTCATTAGAAAGGTATTGATAAACAGATTTAGATATTTTTGGTTTTGCTAAAATCCGTTATATTCTCCACCCTGCACAGTCAGTCAAAGTTTGAATTCAAATTTTCAAACTGACTCACTATTTTTAATTCACTATTTTATTGAAATATTCTATTTCAATTGTTCAAATTCCTTTGAAATCACCAATTTAAAAATTTTTAATTGGCTCTTATTTTCCGGGTTATTACACTCTCGCTCGTATGGTAAATCTTCAACCTCGTCACACAAGCTCCAAATGCTTAGGTGGTATATGATGAAGTATGCATATCATCAAGAAGTATGCCATGTAGTGTAGTTCAAAATTAATTGTTACTGTCCTATGGCGATGTTTATTATTACACATAGAATAGCCAGCACTCCGCATCCAATGGCGTTCACAGGAGTTGATATAAAAATTAAATTGCGCAGCCAACTCATTAAGGCTTACCTATTTGTCGGGCACACAAATAATTTCTTTACTCAACAGCTAATCCGTTTTCTCTGTTCAACACATATATATATTTGCATAACAAAGCTAATAATAATATTTCTAGCGAACAAATATTTATTTCAACACATGTGTATTTTTAGCACTTCATATTCATAATAAAAATGTAATTTTTATTGTTAAATCAATTTATTTAAAACATGAATACCATTCAACACATGAATTTTTAATCAACGAATGAATTTCTATTCAACACATGAATGTTCTATATAGTTTGTATATATAATAAAATGTGATTTTTATTGTTAAAGCTATTTATTTAAAACACGAATACCATTCAACACATGAATTTTTATTCAACGAATGAATTTCTATTCAACACATGAATGTTCTCTATAGTTTGTATATATAATAAAAATGTGATTTTTATTGTTAAAGCTATTTATTTAAAACACGAATACCATTCAACACTTGAATTTCTATTCAACGAATGAATTTCTATTCAACACATGAATGTTCTCTATAGTTTGTATATATAATAAAAATGTAATTTTTATTGTTAAAGCTATTTGTTTAAAACACGAATACCATTCAACACACGAATTTCTATTCAACGAATGAATTTCTATTCAACACATGAATGTTCTCTATAGTTTGTATATATAATAAAATTGTTATTTTTATTGTTAAAGCTATTTATTTAAAACACGAATACCATTCAACACATGAATTTCTATTCAACGAATGAATTTCAATTCAACGATTGAATTTCTATTCAACACATGAATGTTCTCTATAGTTTGTATATATAATAAAATTGTGATTTTTATTGTTAAAGCTATTTATTTAAAACACGAATACCATTCAACACATGAATTTCTATTCAACGAACGAATTTCTATTCAACACATGAATGTTCTCCATAGTTTGTATATATAATAAAAATGTTATTTTTATTGTTAAAGCTATTTATTTAAAACACGAATACCATTCAACACATGAATTTCTATTCAACGTATGAATTTCTATTCAACACATGAATGTTTTTCAACATATGAAAATAATTTCAACAAATGAAAATTATTCTAACACATGAATATTTCAGAAAATTTCGGCAGCATAACGGCAGGGTAGCTAAAACTGGGACCGTCCCAAGTACAGCTCCTCGCTCTACCTTAAAACCTCGCGGTTTTTGACAATGGGGATTTCATGCATCTAGTTCGCACGTAGGCGGCATGTTTTATTTTCATTTTCACAATCCTATTCTAATTTGTTTCAACCCCAAGAGGGTATTTTTCAACCACATTCCAACCATATCAACCAGAAACAATTATTTTCAACCATTCGTCATACCACATATTTTCACGCCAATCACAAGCAATAAATATCGTCCATGGTTTGTGGACGAGGGGAGTATAAATATATATATTATTTATATATTTCACTTGCATATCAACACAATTCAAAGCATATATGTTTCATACAACGCTTGTATAATTTATACATCACTCATATAACTTATACAACACATGTACATGAGGTATACAATGCGTATAGAATTTACACTTCGCTTATATAATTTATACAACACGATTTCATTCACCCATTTCAATTTAGATTTCTCACATAGGTTTTCGAGGTGCTAAAAATCGTAGATAGCACAGAAAAATCCGTGGTCACTTCTAGATGGTAGAGAGCCTCCTTGCGGTCCCGATGTTTCCTGTTCCATCGAATTTCGTCAACACACGGCAAAGATATGATTTTTCAAAGTTTGCAACACTTAAAAGTGTTATTTTCAATTCAATTAAACTAAAGTTGGTACCTTTCAACGATATTCAAAATTAAGTTTTGAAAATTCGTGAAATCCGAGGCTCGATACGACGATCAGAGGGTACAGCGTGGAAGAGGGAGGAGAGGGCTTCGCGGCGCCGGGGATTTTCCATATCAATAGCCTAAGGAAGTAAAGGTGGCGCTTCTAAGTCGCCGACTTCTTGGGCGCCGTTCTCGACGCTGGCGAGGTGAGAGAGGGCGAGGGTTGGTCGGATTTGAAGGGGAAGAGCGACGCTTCGAGGTTTGGGTGGTGGCGGGGGTCAACGTGGCGTATGGCGGCGGCGATTTGGTCGAGAAGTGGGGTGGCTTCATCGCCGTCGAGATCGTTTAATCAGTGGGAGGTTTGATGTTTTTAATTTTTTTTAATTATGAAGGATAAATCTGATTGGTCGATGATTTTATTAAATTTTAAAATAGTGTTTCTCCATACAGACACCAATTCAAACACAACGACTATCGCCCCTAGCTAAATAACCCCATCCCGGACACAATGGGATATGTTTCATAGGCCAATTCGACTGTTACAGTCAGTTATTTTTCAAATTAAAGTATAAAACATTCAATATTCAATTCAAACGTACATTTCAATTTTCCAGGGCCACAAACTGATTCGAAAAATTCCAGAAAAATAAATCTAGCTATGTTTTGATGCTATGGTCCCAAAAAAACAAGTTTTGTCGAATTCTGAGATCGTTTGGAAAATGGCCATTTTCTGGTCGATCCAATTTAACAGAAATTGACCAATCACATTTTCTTTTGCCACACTCACATACTAGCTTCAAAAATTATGAAATTTGAAACCTAGCAATAGTTTGACATCACGGATCCAACAAAAGTGGTTTCGTCGAATTCCGAGGTCGTTTGCAAAATGTCTATTTTCAAGGGCTATATATTCTCTATAGCGAACCTTCTGAAAATTTATTTGGCGATAACTTTTGATTCCCGCTATGAAACTTCGATTTTTCAGATTCGTTGGAAAGGCATTCATAAACAAATTTAAATATTTTTGGTTTCACTAAAATCTGTTATATTTTACACCCTGTACAGTCAGTCAAAGTTTGAATTCAAATTTCCAAACTGCCACACTATTTCCAATTCAGTATTTTCTTGAAATATTCTATTTCAATTGTTTAAACTCTTTGAAAATAACCAATTTAAAAATTTTAAATTGGCTCGCATTTTCCGGGTTGTTACAGATATTTAGTGAATGTGTAATATTTATTCATACTTTGTATATTCTTGTATTCTGATGGAATAGTTGTAAAATACAATGAAATGTTCTTCCGTTTGTGTTCTGATCTATCTTGTCCTCAAAGTATCTGCTCTTTCCTTCCAGGGGAAGTTACGGGTCTTTACATGTGGTATCAGAGCTTTGGTTTACAGAGCTCGGAGAACAAGACATATTAGAACCAAATGAAAGAATTCATCAGAAATTGGATTAGTAATATCCAATAAGAATGACTCGTTAGAGATGGGATCAGTAGTATCCTAGAACGAGTGTGAAGAGTGATGTTTTTAAAATAAAAGTGAAAACAAGTTTTGTTTTGAAAATTTAATTCATTTATTCGTATTTGAATATTTATTTGTGTTGATATGGACAATCAAGTATATAGAGATTTTAATATACGTATGATCCACGTGTATTAGAAGCCTCAAATATATTCGATAGATATAGAATCACACTCTAGTCGCCCGAAGATGACTCTGATGATACTGGTGATTGACATGTCAGCATCATTAGTTTATGTTCGAGTTTCGAAGGTGGGATTTCTATATATTTCCAATTGACTGGTGTAAGAACCAAAATATAGTTAGAATATATTGTTGTGACTTGACACCAAAAATGTGATTTTTGACTATGCATCAAAGTTATGAATTTAAAAAGCTAATCAACTAATTTATTGCTGATTGTGTTGTTTGATTACTGTTTTGATTAATTGAATGTTGAACCTTTAGCCAAATTGAACCAAATAGTGAATTGTATTGAAAATTTGTCGCATTTGCATATATATATACATGTACTTACATTGAACAGGTCATTACAAAGCGGCTAGAGCAGAAGAATAAAATTGTTTGCCCGACGAATAGGTACATGTTTATTGTATTTCTCGGGTTTTGGATGATTTTATGAGCCGATTGGCTTTTTCTTTTTATTTTGGATCGATGAGGGCCATGAGAGGCTATTTGAAATATCCCGAAGCTCCCGGTGCAGGGGAGGTTATGGCGAAATTTTTCGAAAATTTATGGCGTTAGCCAAATTTTTGAAAAATTTGAAAAGTTCTTAGAAACTGAAAAGTTGAAGAACTTAAACCATAATGAAAATAATGAAAGTTGATTTGATTTGTAAAACAACTTTCATCTTTGTTCCTTTTCAGGGACGAACAGTTTTAAGTAGGGGAGATTGTAATAACCCGGAAATCTAAGCCAATTAATTTTTTTTTATTTTGGTGAATTTAATGAATTTTGAATATTTAAAATGAATTATTCTAAATAATAACGACGAGAAATTTATTTTGAATAAATTAGTACGTATATATTTATTTGAATCGTCGGTAGAATATAAATATTTTATTTTAAATATAAAAGGAATAGAAAATGGTGCGGTAGTTTGAAAATTCGATTTCAAAGTTCAAATGAATGTATAGGATTCAAAACAAACCAGATTTTAGCGAAACCAAAAATATTTGAATCTATTTGAAAATATCTTTCCAAAGAATCCGAAAATTTGAAATTTCATAGCGGGAAGAAAAAGTAATGCCCAGTTGAAAATTCAGAATAGTTGCTATGGAATTCTGGCCCTTAAAAATGAAAATTTTGCAAACGACTGTCGTTTTCGACGAAACCACTTTTGTTGGATCCGGGATGTCAAATTATTGCTAGATTGAAATTCGCATAATTTTCCGAATCAATATGTGAGCGTGGTGAAGTTAAACGTGTTTTAATAGTTTTAGTCAATTTCGATCGACAAGAAAATGGCCATTTTTCAAACAATCTCAGAATTTGACGAAATTAGTTTTGTGATGACCGTATCGTCAATACGAAGCTAAAAATATTTTTTCTAGAATTTTTGGGGTCCGTGTGTGACCCTAGTAAATTGAAATATACGTTTAAAATTCAATATATTGATTTATAGTTTAATTTAAAGGAAAACTTATCGTAACGATCGAATTGGCCTATGTGACATATCCCATTGTTGGAATGGAGGTAATTAGCTAGGGACGACAGTCATTGGGGATTGATTGGAGTTCGAATAAAAAATCAATATTTTAGGGCTTTAAAAATAAAATAAATAATATTATTTACATATACCCCCCACTCTCCCTCTCTTCACAGTCAAACATGGGATTAAATTAATTAAAAAAAGAGGAAAGGAAGAGCGACGGGGACCGCCGCTCTTGGCGCCAGCGCTGGCCATCGCCGTCGACGAGGAGGCACCCCCACTCCACCACTGCCCCTCCGATTTATCCTCCTCTCTGGCCTGAGGAACCTGAAGATCCGCGTTCCCCCTTTTCTTCGATTGAGACCACCCTGTACCCCCACTCCACCCCCGCACACTCCCGCACCACCTGCGCCTCCTACCCAAACCCCCAAGCCACCGACGACGCAACCAACAGCCACCACAACACCCTTCCATCCAAAAACAGTGAGTTTTTCTTACTTTTCCCTCTTTTCTTATACGATTTTTAGGTTAATAAAAATAGGACTTTTAGTTTAATAAAAATAGGATTTTTATTGGAAAGGAAGAATTGATTTTTATTTGAAATAAAGTTATGATTTTTCAAGATATAAAGTAAAGATTTTTTTTAAAAACTAAAAAGGTTTAATTTTTAAATAAGAAAAAGGTTTAATTTTTAAATAAGAAAAAGGATTAATTTTTATGTTTATAAAAAGATTAGATTTTTAAACTAGCAAAGATTTGAACTTTAGAAATATAAAGATACGATTTTTATAAAGGAAGTAGTGAAATAAAAATTCGATTTTTATATATATGAATTAGCATTAAAAATTCGATTTTTATGTATATGAGATGATGATAAAAATTCGATCTTTGTATGAGAAGTAAAGATATAAAAATATAATTTTTATACATAAAGAAGCATTTTAAAAATATATGATTTTTATATGTGAAGTGCCATTATAAAAATGTGATGTATAAAATAAAAGTCCTATTAAAAATGCGATTTTTACTATGAACTGCGGGAAAAGATCGCATTGGAATTTTGAGCAAATCTGAATCGCTCAAATATAAAGAATGGAGGAGTGGAACCCTAGGTGAGAACTTCTCACTTTAATTCTTGTTTTTTAGTTAAAAATATGTACTAGGATGCAGACGGTGCTTAGTAGCACCCGACACCCGTCGTCCACAGACCATGGATGGCTTGTATGATTGATTGATCTGTTGTGAAAATTGACGGTGTGATGTGGAATGAAAATAAGTATTTTATAGTTAAAAATATAATTTTTAACGTGTATATAAAATAAATATTTATAAACAAATCTGACGATTTGTTTATGTACACCCATTTGATTGATATTGATTGGGACGATAAATTTTACACATCACCCAACTTCACAAATAAAAATCTGTGCTTGTTGATTTGAAACCCCACACGGTAATTGGGATGATATTTGACGTACACTAATCCCGATTGCTTAGTTGTATGTCAATCGATGGGTTGACAGACTATGTAAGTGTTAATTATTTATATTTAATGCTTATGCAGTTGTGTGGTGCACTCTGTATGATGGTTGATGATTTATCGTTGCTATTATACACATGTGTTGTAGAAAATCCATATAATTAACATTATATGGTAATTGATTGGGCCTCATTCCAATTTGGAAAATAAAGAATAGATCATGTGTTGAATAATATATATATTCATGTGTTGAATAGAAGAAAATTCATATTTTGAATAGAATAAAAATTCATGTGTTGAATAGAATGAAAATTCATGTGTTGAATAAATTATATATTCATGTGTTGAATAAGAATATATATATTCATGTGTTGAAGAAAATATTCATTTGTTGAATAGAATAACGAAGTTATTGAAATATATAAAGCCGTGTTAGTTAGATATGCGCCATTTCGACGAGAACGATATTTATATCGATTATATTCGTTTTTATAATGATTGTAGAAAAGGAAGTGATTTCAAAATATAACGTTTTCAAAATATTATCATTTGTATATCGATGATGTGGAATATTCAATTTTGATTTGAAATTGAATATGAAGTTGAAATCGTTTTGAAAATGAATTTAAAACGATTTATAAAATACGTTTTAAAAAGGAAATCGACGAAAATATTTTATATATATTATATATAATATAATGGCCTGAATAGAACGCGCCGCGTTGCGGCAGTTCGCGAGTTTCGACCATTGACTTCGAATGGACGTTACGAGAGATCCGACCGTTGGATTCTCCTAAAACCAGAACTGTTGGGTTCGTATCGAAAAGAGATTTCTAACGAATATTAGAGATTTGAAATCTAATGCTTGGATTTGGAATTATGTCCAAATCAAATTTGGAAAATGTCGCTGTAAGTGTAGGTCATGGAAATCGACTGTACGAGCCTTGATAAAATTATTAAAAATAGTAATAATTTGTGTAAAATCATAAGAAATGATTTGGAAAGAATTAGGGATGAAAATTTCCATATTTGAAAAGATAAAAATAGATTTTTATCGAAATTAACTAGTTTTGAACTAGAATTATAATTCCATTTATTTTTAAAATAAATTGGATTTGAAATGGTTTTGAAAATAACCAAAATTTCCACTAATTGAATTGGAATGGATTTGAATCGAAATTGTCTTTGGAATATATCGATGTTGGATTTCGTGATTATGCAAATATTGTTTTGGGAAATTGAAAGATATATTTATATCGTTATTTCCAATACGATATTTTTTGGTCGTAGAATTTGATATTAAATATAAGCCGATATATTTTCTATTCAGAGCCTTGTATTTAATGTCAAATGGGATTTGGGTTTGTTGTGAATGGTGTCTTCATTTACACTTTTCTTAAAACCCAGTTGAGAAAAAGATTAAATCTTTTTATTTAGATTTAATGAAGTATACCAATTAAATGGAATTTAATTAGAATTGAATTTGAATGTGATTTTGGGTCGTCATGAATGGTATCTTTAATAATACTGTTCTTTGTAATAACCCGGAAATCCGAGCCAATTTAAAAATTTTATTTTCGCAATTTTAGTAATTTTGAATATTTAAAATGAATTATTTAAAATAATATCGACGAGAAATTTATTTTGAACAGAATTAGAACGTATATATTTATATACGTCGTCGTTAGAATATAAATATTTATTTATAATTATAAAAAGAATTGAAAATGGAGCGGTAGTTCGATAATTCGATTTCTAATTTCAAATCAATGTACCGGGTGCAAAATAAACCGGATTTTAGCGAAACCAAAAATATTCGAATCTATTTGAGAATATCTTTCCAACGAAGGAGATAAATTGAAATTTCATGGAGGGAATCAAAAGTTACATCCAGCTGAATATTCGAAATAGTCGGTATGAATTTTTGGCCCTTGAAAATGGAAAATTTTCAAACGACCTCGGTTTTCGACGAGACCACTTTTGTTGGATCCGTGATGTCATGTTATTGCTAGATTCCAAAATTTGTAATTTTTTGAATCAATATGTGAGCGTGGCGAAGGAAAACGCGTTTGACCAGTTTCAGTTGATTTTAATCGACTGGAAAATGGCCATTTTTCGAACGGTCTCAGAATTCGACGAAACTAGTTTTGTTAGGACCATATCGTCAATACGAAGCTAGAAAATATTTTTCGGGAATTCGTAGAGTTCGTATGTCGCCCCAGTAATTAGAAATGTGCGTTCAAATTCAGTATACATTGATTTATATTTTAATTTGAATGGAAACTGATCGTAAGAAGCGAATTGGCTTGCGGAACATATCCCATTGTGTTGGGAATGGGGGTAATTAGCTAGGGCGACAGTCGTTGGGTGTCGTTTAGAGTTCGAATGAAAAGTCAACGCTTATGGAGAAAATAATATTAAATTATTATATATATATATATATTTATTTAAACCTTTACCCCCTTTCCCCTTTTCTCTCTCGTCCAAATCAGATCTGAAGAATTAAAAAAAATGTAAATCGATCCCGTCAAGCGCCGCTGTCCCTCTTCTCCGTTGCCGCCACCGTCGCCGGAGGTTCTGCAACCCGTCGCGTCGCCTCAGCCGCCTTCCCCCCTTCCTCTTCTCGCTTCCCCTCTCCCCATTTCAAATACTAACGCCGAAACCCACCCTCAACAACCACTGCCCCCCTTCCATCGCCTGTATCGGCCATCCGCCACCTCCCCCGTCTCCCCACGATCGCCGGCGACCTCCCCAGTCCTTCCCCTTCTCTCCCCGTCTCATTCTTCAAGCCAAACCACACCCCAAACCCTCAATAACCACCGCCCCCTTCCATAGCAGCATCGCCACCAACCCCTTATATCACCAACCACTTCCCCGAGCTTCCTCCGTCCCCAAACAGTCCAATGTGAGTTTTATATATTTTAGGTAATTAAAATATGATTTTTAAATTATATACTTTGTTTTTAAGGTGTAAATTTTATGTATAGGTAGCGAATACATAGAGACATGATTTTTTTTGAAAGTTTAGATTTTTAATATAGGAAAGTTTAGCTTTTTAAAAAGAAAAGTTGAATTTTTACATGAGGAAAGTTTGAATTCTTATATATTAATAGCAAAGAAAGGTTAGATTGAAAACATTGAAAAGACATCATTTTTTTAAAACATTGAAAAGATTTCATTTTTAACATTGAAAAGATTAGATCTTTGAAAATAAAAAGATTAGATTTTTATAAGGAAGTAGCAAATATAAAAGTATGATTTTTATATATGTTATAGCGAAATAAAAATTCAATTTTTATATAAATGAGGGCGCTATAAAAAAAATTGGTTTTTATAATGAAGTAGCGATGTAAAAATGTAGTTTTTATATAGAAAACTAAATTGTCAAAAATGTGATTTTTTGAAATAAACATCATATTGAAAATGTGATTTTTAATATGAACAATGGGAAAAGATCGCATTGGAATTTTGGGCAAATCCGAACCGTTCAGAAATAGAGAAGGGAGGAGTGGATCCCAAAGGTGAGAACTTCTCACTTTTAATTTAATTTTCTAGTTAAAATATATACTAGGATGCAGACGGTGTTTAGTAGCACCCGAGACCCGTCGTCCACAGACCATGGACAGCTTGTTTGTTTGTTTGTTTGATTTTTATGTGTAGTTGATTGTGTGAGGTGGAATGAAATAAAAAAACATTTTTATAGTTAAAAATAGAATTTTTAACGTGTATATGAAATGAAATAAATTAATATAAACAAATCGAACGATTTGTTTATATACACACATTTGACTAATATTGATTGGGACGATAAATTTTACACATTGCCCAACTGCACAAATAAAATCTGTGTTTGATTGTTTGAATCGCCACAGGGGTATTGGGGTGATATATGACATACGCTAATCCCAATAATTAGTTATATGTCGATCAATTGATTGACAGACTATTAGAAGCATTGAATATTTATATTTGATGCTTATAGAGTGTAGAATGCACTTTGGATGATGGTTGATTATTTGTCATTGTTGATATATACTGCGTTGTATGGAAATCCATAGAAATAAAATCTATGGTAATTGATTGGGCCTCATTCCAGTTTTGAAATAGAATATTTGAAAAAGAAATATTTGAACAGAAATATTTGAAATAGAATATTTGAATATAAAAATATATGAAGTCGTGTTGATTAGATTGACGCCATTTTGACGTGAAAGATATTTACATCGATTTTATTCATTTTTCAATGAAATTTGAAATGATTTGAAATTCGAATTAAATTGAAATGAATTGAAATTCGAATTAATTTGAAATAGATTTGAAATTCGACTTAAATTGAATAGATTTGAAATTCGAATTAAATTGAAATGAAGTGAAATTCAAATTAAATTGAAATTGAATTGAAATCGATTTGAAATGAAATTTGAAATGATTTGAAATTCGAATTAAATTCAAATGAATTAAAATTCGAATTAATTTGAAATAGATTTGAAATTAGAATTAAATTGAATAGATTTGAAATTCGAATTAAATTGAAATAAAGTGAAATTCGAATTAAATTGAAATTGAATTGAAATCGATTTGAAATGAAATTAAAATGAATTTATATTGAAAGATTCGATTTTGATTTGAGTTGGAAAAGGAAGTTGAAATCATTTTGAAAACGAATTTAAAATGATTTATATAATACGTTTTGAAAGGAAATCGATGAAATATATATATATATATATATATTATATATATTATATATATAATGGCCTGAATAGAACGCGCCGCGCCGCGGCAGTTCGCGAATTTCGACCATTGACTTCGAATGGATATTACGGGAGATCCTACCTTCAGATTCTCCTACAACCGAAAACGTTGGGTTCGTATCGAAAAGAGATTTGTAAGAATATTAGAAATTAGAAATTTAACGGTTCGATTTGGAATTATGTCAAAATCAAATTTGGAAAAGGTCGCTGTAAATGCAGTTCGATGGCCGTTGATGAAAATCGACTGTACGAGCCTTGATTAAATGATTAAAAATAGTAATAATTTGTGTATAATCATAAGAAATGATTTGGGAAGAATTAGGATGAAAAATTCCCATATTTGAGAAGATAGAAATAGATTTTTATCGAAATGAACTAGTTTTGAACTAGAATTATAATTATATTCATTTTTAAAATAAATAAAGTGGATTTGAAATGGTTTTGAAAATAACCAGAAATTCCAATAATTGAATTGGAATGGATTTGAATCGAAATTATCTTTGGAATGTTTCGATGTTGGATTTCGTGATTATACAGATATTGTTAGGGAAATTTCCAGTACGATATTTGTTGGTCGTAGAATTTGATATTGAATATAAGCCAATATATTTTCTATTCAAAGCCTTGTACTTAATATCAAATTTGATTTGGGTTTGTCGTGAATGGTGTCTTCATTAACACTATTCTTAAACTCAGTTGAGAAAATGTAACACCCCGTAATTTTATAACATTACAATTCACAAATTAAAGTATACTTAATTTTTAGAAAAGAATTAAGTGAAATGGGTTGTGCAGAGAAATATATATATTGATATATATATATATATATAAATTAAAAATTAAATAAATAAATATGCGAAAAAGTTCAAAACAGCGAATTGGGAGGGGAAATAACCGAACCGACCCATTTTTGAGGTCGACCCAAGCTCCGCTGGGTCGACTAGGGGTTAATCCAAGGTGTTTGGCTGTCAACCCGTGGGCCGATTAGATCAAATGTAGATTTGCATTTGATTGGTTCTCATGGTTCAGGGTTAATCTAATGGTCCTAAATAACTTTCTACACCTATAAATACATCCTAATGCTAAACCTAAAGCTAATTAAAATAGAATAGTTACCGTCATACCGTCGCCATGGAAATCAATGGAGCCGCCGCCAACTAAGAAAGAAGAAAAGCAAATTCAGTTCTAATTCTCTCAACCCTAAAGAAAAGCAAAACTCTCTCTTTTCTTCTCTAAATTGTTAGTATGATGATCTTAACAAGATTATTATCATTTTAATTAGGTTGAGTTATGAACGGATTATGAGTAGATGATGTGAATTATCATATATGTTGTTGTAAACCCCTTTTGCTATCATGTATATTGTAAATCCAATGTTATGTGATGATGATATCTTATATGTTGTAAATCATGCTATGATGATGTTATGTATGTTGAAAGTTTCTATGCTAAGTTGTGATGAATCATACATGTTAAAAAGGCCATGATGTTACCATCTATGCTAGTTAGTTCATATTAATTAAATCATCATGTTTGGGCTATATTGATCTATATGACAAGTTACATATTCAAGTTAGATTGATTAGAAAAGCTATGAACATATGCCATGACATCTATTATGACATCTAGAATTATGCTATGATATATGTGATATTCTATGCTAGTTCACACCATCATTATGTTGCCTAAAAACCCCATATGCAAGTTTATGTATAGATTTGGGCTATGATCATATCATGTAAATTGTGACCTTTAACAAGTTGACACCTTTAGATCCTTAACATGTGTAGTTTATGCAAGTTTCACCCCTATTATGATTAGATTCATTTTAATTGTACATATGTTGTGATAATCTATTTTTGTGCTATAAGTTAGACTATTCGAGTCTAACGTATATTCTGCGTTGAATAAGCGAACGTATAAACGTTGGTAGGGGTAATATTAATGATTTAATAATAAGAAGTTGGGGTGCAATTGATATGATTTTGCATGCCATAAGTGGATGGCCATAATTGAGTCAATTATGGACATCATTAAAAGTTGACTTAATTAATAATTTGAATAGGGAATTATTAAACTGGGGTAAAAGATTTTAAGTGTTAATCAATGCTTAGGACACGAGGTTGGACTCGTTTGTGACGTAAACCTGCCCGGACCCGCCCGACAAATCCAGTGGTCACAAATGTCAGCCCAATGTGAGAGGTCCTAGGCCTAAACTAAAGCATAACAGTTGTAAAGACACGAGGTTAGACTCTTTTATGGTGTAAGACTGCCCGGACCCGCCCGGCAAATCCAGCTGCCATAAATGCCAGTCTAATGTGAGAGGTCTTTATGAGGTTATGGCCTGAATGAATTAAGAAATACTTAACCAGATAAACATGTAAAGTGGGACATGGGGGTTAAGTAGGTGCCTTGGGTGGCACGAGGAATCTAGGGGGTGCCCTTAGTGGCATGTGAAATACGATTAGTAAGACTTAACCAAACACACATGTAAATGAACATGACTAAGAGGGTTAAGTGGGATATACTAGTGACAAGCTTAGGTGGGTAGCTTGTGGGGGCCCATTTCGACCAGTATCCCAAACGTATCTTTGTAGGCTCGACCCAAGTCGAGGACGGGACACGCATGCTGGGTTTGACTGTAAGAGGCCAAAACGGGGAGCGGTGGCAACGCAAGTCCAACGGGTTTTATATGTGTGTATGGACCTGGGCTGGTAGATAACACGTTGTTGCATCGTGTAGGTATAAGCCGTGCATTCTCAAGTTGTATCGGGTTGCCACTTTAGGGGAGTGATACACCCCACTGTGGGGCCGGCACGGGTATCTACGAGTAGGGAGCCGATCGAAAGTGGGTAGTGGGGTACACCTAGTGGAGATAGGGGCAGACGACACCTATGTAGTCAGCTAGGGGTACGTAAGGCTATTTATAAAGTTTCTGTGTAAAGCAAGTGGGATCAAACTTTAGGGTGACTGGTGCAGTGTAGTAATGTGTGGTGCAGTGTAGTAATGTGTGGTGCAGTGTAGTAATCATTCGTTAGTAATTAGGTGTGCCTTTACCATTATCTTTAACGTTACCTTAAACGCTATTTTTATCTTCCTAAGAGTTCATAGACATTTACTTGTCTTCCAGCTTATGCCTTAGTCTAGTTATTTTGACAATAGTATTGTTAGAATTATCATACTCACCAGACTTTATGTCTGACCGCCTCTATTTCTATCCTTTTTCCCCCTCCAGGTCCTCAGGTTGGGCCCAGCTCTATTGGAGTTTGATTGAATTGCTTCATCTCTCTTTGGAAAGCTTCGACCGTTGAAGTAAAGTCCAGCTTGTTATCTTTTTAATGGTTATTTATGTAATGGGATTAAGTATTTTGTTTTTATGAAGATGGATATTGTACTTGGTTATGATCTATGGTTTTATGATGTAACAAACATGTTTAATTTCCGCTGCAATAAAATGAAGTTTTAGATTTCCAAGTACTATTTACTATCTGTCTTGTTGTAATTTTTCTGTTCTATATTCACTTATAACCTCCATGGAAGTTAATGCATTCCCTTCGTGAGTGACATTAATGGACGTGGGGTGTTACACGTGGTATCAGAGCTTAAGGTTACCAGAACAGATAAAAATACTTTAGAAAAATAGTTATTTTTGGAAGAAGTGCTTTCAAAAACATGTTTTGGTGAGAAATTTAAAGAGAAAAGTTTTTAAGAAAAAAAACATAATCCCCAATAGCCCATATCTTTATCTTTCGAATTCTCCATTCTGAATCTTTCCTTTTTCGTTTCAGCATGGCTGAAGTTCTTAATCTACCCGACAGTGTAACGATACTAGGATGGTATAGAAGGTTATTAGAGGCTAGGGCTGCTGCTGGTCCAGCCAATGTTCCTCCACCACCTGTTGCACCCGTTCCTCCTCCTCCTCCTCGCGTAGATACTTTTGCAAAGACGTGCAAGGAATTCAAGGCTATGGGTGGAAAACCATTTCAAGGGTCAGAAACGTTTGTGGAAGCTAGAGATTGGCTTAAGGAGGTGGAAGAATTGCGAGAAATCTTTGAAGTAGAAGAAGGGAGGAGAGTTCGATTAGCAGCTTGGTTGATGAAGGGAGAGGCCTCGTTTTGGTGGGAGGTCACTAATGGGGAGTGTCATGTTGACTCTTGGGCGGATTTCAGACGTAGGTTCGAGGCGAAGTTTCTCTCAAGGGCGGAAGAAAATCTATAAATGGAAAGGTTCTTGACATTGAAGCAAGGAAGTTCATCAGTGAAAGAATATGTCAATAAATTTAATCAGTTAGCAAGGTTTGGCTTGGACTTAGTGAACACGCCGGAGAAGAAGGAGCTGAGGTTTGTGAATGGCTTGAATGAACCATTGCAAGGGCTGGCTATGACCCACATCCCTATGGGGGCTACCTTTGAGAAGTTAGTAGAAATGGCGCTTATGCATGAGGAGAAAAGCGCTAAAGCTGATAAGGCACCCGAGAAGAAGGGGGATCAGAAGAAACCACAACAGCAAAACAAGAAGGGTGGTAAAGACAATAACGGCAAGGGAAAGAAGAAATGCTTTAACTGTGGGACACCAGGCCATCTCAGCAAGGATTGCCGAAAGAAAAAGAAGACAGGCTATTTTCATTGTGGCGATACGGGACATTTAGTGAAGGACTGCCCAAAGAAGGGGCAGAGGGCAGGAGCTACCTCGGGAGGACAAGTGCAGGCTCTTATAGCACCAGGGCAGGCAAGGGGACAAGTTCGGGCTCTCGCGGTCCCACCGCTGCAAGAACGAGGTAGAACCATTTCTGTTGAAAGCTTAGTTTTTCTGTTTGGTCATCCTGTCCGTACCCTATTCGATTCGGGTGCATCGCATTCGTTTATCTCTACATCATTAGATGAATCACTGCACTTAAACACCAGTTTAGTAGAGGATCCCTTAGTTGTTTCGAATCCAATTGGGGGCTCAGCTTATTTGTCTATGTTGTGTTTGGATTTGAAAATTTCCATACTTAGCGTTGAATTTAGATGTGATGCTTATGTGTTGGGCTTCACGGGCTATGGGCTAATTTTAGGAATGGATTGGTTATCCAGAAATGGGGTCGTTCTTGATTGTGAAAGGAGAGTAGTTAGGCTCATCACTCGCCTTGCCAACACTCTCGAAATCTTTTGTAATCCCATAAATTCGGTTATGCTAAGTTATCTAGAATCGCTTGACGCGTCTGAGGAAAATCTACGATCTGTTAGAGTGGTCCGAGAATATTCAGATGTGTTTGAGGAGGTGAAGGGCTTGCCTCCGAAGCGGGAGATAGATTTTCGAATATATCTTGTGGATAATGCAAAACCAGTATCTTTGCCAGTATGCCACATGGCTCCACGTGAAAGGTGGGAACTCGGTAAGCAAGTGAAGGAGTTGCTTGAGAAGGGGTTCATAAGACGAAGTATATCGGAGTGGGGTGCTCCAGTAGTATTTGCCATGAAGGCGGATGGGTCCCTTAGACTTTGTGTGGACTATAGAGAACTTAATAAGCTTACTAAGAAGAACAGACACCCACTGCCGAGGATTGACGATCTCTTCGATCAGTTAGTTGGCGCTTCAGTGTTTTCGCAGTTGGACTTAGCCACTGGTTTCCATCAGTTGAGAGTGGCTGAGGATAGCGTTGACAAGACTTCCTTTAGGACTCTGGACGGTTTCTATGAATGGCTAGTGATGCCCTTCGGTTTGACAAACGCCCCCGCATACTTTGTTGATTTGATGAGTAGGGTGTTTAGGGAGTACCTTAACAAATTTATGGTATGACATCTTGATCTTTTCTAAGGATGAAGAAAAGCATGCCCTACATCTTAGGTAAGTGTTGGAGACTCTTCGAGCGCATAAGCTTAAATCTAAATTTACTAAGTGTCACTTTTGGAGGAAGGAAGTACGGTTCTTAGGACACGTGGTTTCCAAAGAAGGGATAGCTGTAGATCCCGCGAAGGTGGTGGCCATCCAAGATTGGAAGGTTCCTAAAAATGCTACCGAAGTGAGAAGTTTCTTGGGGTTGGCTGGCTACTATAGGAAGTTTATCAAAGACTTCGCAAAGATATCAGCTCCATTGACACGCTTGACGAAGAAGAACCTAGTTTTCACATGGGACGTAGATTGTGATGATGCGTTCCAACGTTTGAAGACAGCTTTGCCTTCAGCCCCAGTCTTAGTATTGCCAGACGGGAGTAAGCCGTTTACCATTTATACTGACGCTTGTGGGACAAGACTAGGCGCAGTCTTAATGCAAGAGGGCAGGTTAATAGCCTATGGTGGAAGGCAGTTGAGAGCGCATGAGAATAATTACCCCACACATGACCTAGAGTTGGTCGCTATTGTTTTCGCGCTTAAGTCTTGGCGTCATTATCTTCTTGGCGAGAAATTCGAACTATTCACTGACCACAAATCTTTAAAATACCTATTCTCTCAAAAGGACTTGAACTTAAGGCAGCAAAGGTGGATGGAGTTCTTAGCGTCCTACGACTTCGAAATAGCCTATACCCCTGGCAAGTGTAACGTGGTGGCAGACGCCTTAAGTAGAAAAAGATTATCCTTAAGTCCTTTGTTTGTTGAGCGGCAAAGTTTAGAATTCATTTCGATGTTTGACTTTAGACCTTCCGTTGACTTCGTACCCGGTTTGCTAGCATCCTTGGAGGTCAGACCTACGCTTTTGGGACGGATTGGCGAGGCACAGCGAGACGACCCACAGTTAGTTGAGTTAGTAGAAAAGCTCAAAGGAGGGGAGTCTTCAAGCTATCTCCGTAGGTATACCCTAGATGATAAGGGTTGGTTACATAGGGACAGTAGACTTTGTGTACCAAAAGACGATGACCTAAGGAAGACTATTCTTGACGAAGCACATCGTTCGAAGATGACCATTCATCCCGGCGGGGACAAGATGTACAAAGACATGAAGAGAGTTTACTTTTGGGCTGGCATGAAGAAAGACGTGGCCGAGTATGTCGCTAGATGCTTGGTGTGCCAACAAGTAAAAGCAGAGCAAAAGAAACCCGGTGGGTTGCTTCACCCATTGGAGGTTCCACTATGGAAGTGGGAGAGTGTCTCGATGGATTTTGTGGATGGATTACCGCGATCGAGGAGGGGTAATACGGGGATTTGGGTTATAGTAGATAGACTTACTAAGAGCGCCCATTTCATTCCCGTGAAGAGTAAGAGGACTGCTCCATGGTTAGCTTCTGTATATGTCCGAGAAATAGTTCGTTTGCATGGTGTTCCTTCTAGCATAGTGAGCGACCGCGATCCTATTTTCACTAGCGAATTTTGGAGAAGCTTACAAGAGGCGGTACGGACTCAGTTATGTTTGAGCACCGTATATCATCCTCAGACGGACGGCCAGACTGAGATGGTGAATCGCATTCTAGAGGATCTGTTGAGGCTATGTATCCTAGACTTTGGGGGTATGTGGGAAGAGAATCTTCCATTGGTGGAGTTCGCATATAATAATAGCTTTCAGTCCAGCATTGGTATGGCACCATTCGAAGCTCTTTATGGACGACCTTGTCGTTCACCTACATGTTGGTGGGAATCTACGGAAATAAGATCTTACTTGGACCCGATATGATTAGGGAGACTTCGGAGAAGATCGACTTGACTCGAAGGAGGATGAAATCAGCGCAAGATAGACAGAAATCTTATGCGGATAAGAGGAGGACAGATCTCGAGTTTGAAGTTGGGGACATGGTCTTTGTCAAAGTGTCTCCATTACGAAACGTTGTTCGCTTTGAGTCCGTTGGGAAATTAGCACCAAGGTTTGTAGGGCCGTTTCCTATTAAGGAGAGGATTGGATGGATGGCGTATATAGTGGAGTTGCCCGAGAGACTTAGTGGTGTACATGACGTATTCCATGTGTCACATTTGAGGAAGTGCTTGCACGAGACCGCGGACGTGGTAGAGCCGAGCTTGCTTAGAGAGGTGGAGATAGAGCGTGATGCAACAATTCGACGAGCACCTACGCGCATTCTTGGGTCGGAGATCAAGAGGTTGAGGAATCGAGAGGTCAGACTAGTCAAAGAGCAATGGGAATTTGATGAGAGCAACGCTACTTGGGAGACGGAAGAGAAGATGCGTTCACGACACCCTTTTCTTTTTGAGGGTATGTCCTTTAATTTCTCCTTTATCGCTTAGCTTGTACTTATCTTATCTTTAGTATATCCTCTCGCTAGTATCTTTGACCTTTAATTAGGATAATCCTATGGTTGAAACATGTGTTTGAGACATGTATGTATGGTGGATGCAAGTGTTTGCTAGTGGTTGCACGTGGATGCATATACACACACTATTAGGCACCAGATCGGCTCAGTCACTTCATATTTCATATTGCATATATATGGATGTATTTAGTAAAATGGATGTATAATGGTTGTATTATCATATAGTTGCTGCATCCGGGTGGATGGTTGTGCACGCATATAGAATTAATATGTATCATTAGGAATCTTTTGCATACATATTTGACGCGTGGCACTATCATGAATTGCACTGAGGAGGTCGACTGAATCAATAGACCGCCTAATTTTGCATTAGATATGGACATATACACACACTGTGCATATAAACATTAAAACATTAGAAGTCTTTTAAGGACAATGGATGCTGGTGTTTGATGGTTGAGTAGATAGACGATTAGATGGTAGGATATACATTCTTCTTGACTTGGAGATTTCGGGGACGAAATCCTTTAAGGAGGGGAGAATGTAACGCCCCGTAACTTTATAACATTAAAATTCACAAATTAAAGTATACTTAATTTTTAGAAAATAATTAAGTGAAATGGGTTGAGCAGAGAAATATATATATATATATTGATATATATATAAAAATTAAAAATTAAATAAATAAATATGCAAAAAAGTTCAAAACAGCGAATTGGGAGGGGAAATAACCGAACCGGCCCATTTTTGAGGTCGACCCAAGCCCCGCTGGGTCGACTAGGGGTTAATCCAGGGTGTTTGGCTGTCAACCCGTGGGCCTATTCGCTCAAATGCAGATTTTGCATTTGATTGGTTCTCATGGTTCAGGGTTAATCTAATGGTCATAAATAACTTCCTACACCTATAAATACATCCTAATGCTAACACTTAACCTAATTAAAATAGAATAGTTAACGTCATACCATCGTCATGGAAATCAATGGAGCCGCCGCCAACTAAGAAAGAAGAAAAGCAAATTCAATTCTAATTCTATCAGCCCTAAAGCAAAGCAAAAGTCTCTCTTTTCTTCTCTAAATTGTGAGTATGATGATCTTAACAAGATTATTATCATTTTAATTAAGTTGAGTTATGAATGGATTATGAGTAGATGATGTGAATTATTATATATGTTGTTGTAAACCCCTTTTGCTAATATGTATATTGTAAATCCAATGTTATGTGATGATGATATCTTACATGTAAATCATGCTATGATGATGTTATGTATGTTGAAAGTTTCTATGCTAAGTTGTGATGAATCAATCATGTTAAAAACGCCATGATGTTACCATCTATGCTAGTTAGTTCATATAATTAAATCATCATGTTTGGGCTATGTTGATCTATATGACAAGTTACATATGCAAGTTAGATTGATTAGAAAAGCTATGAACATATGCCATGACATCTATTATGACATCTAGAATTATGCTATGATATATGTGATATCCTATGTTAGTTCACACCATCATTATGTTGCCTGAAAACCCCATATGCAAGTTTATGTATAGATTTGGGCTATGATCATATCATGTAAATTGTGACCTTTAACAAGTTGACACCTTTAGATCCTTAACATGTGTAGTTTATGTAAATTTCACCCCTATTATGATTAGATTCATTTTAATTGTCCAATATTGTGATAATCTATTTTTGTGCTATAAGTTAGACTATTCGAGTCTAACGTATATTCTGCGTTGATTAAGCGAACGTATAAACGTGGGTAGGGGTAATATTAAGGATTTAATAATAAGAAGTTGGGGTGCAATTGATATGATTTTGCATGCCATAAGTGGATGGCCATAATTGAGTCAATTATGGACATCATTAAAAGTTGACTTAATTAATAATTTGAATAGGGAATTATTAAACTGGGGTAAAAGATTTTAAGTGTTAATCAACGCTTAGGACACGAGGTTGGACTCTGCCCGGACCCGCACGGCAAATCCAGTGGTCACAAATGTCAGCCCAATGTGAGAGGTCCTAGGCCTAAACTAAAGCATAAAAGTTGTAAAGACACGATGTTGGACTCTTTTATGGTGTAAGACTGCCCGGACCCGCCCGACAAATCCAGCTGCCATAAATGCCAGTCTAATGTGAGAGGTCTTTATGAGGTTATGACCTGAATGAATTAAGAAATACTTAACCAGATAAACATGTAAAGTGGGACATGGGGGTTAAGTAGGTGCCTTGGGTGGCACGAGGAATCTAGGGGTGCCCTTAGTGGCATGTGAAATACGATTAGTAAGACTTAACCAAACACACATGTAAATGAACATGACTAAGAGGGTTAAGTGGGATATACTAGTGACAAGCCTAGGCGGGTAGCTTGTTGGGGCCCATTTCGACCAGTATCCCAAACGTATCTTTGTGGGCTCGACCCAAGTCGATGACGGGACACACATGCTGGGTTTGACTGTAAGAGGCCAAAATGGGGAGCGGTGGCAACGCAAGTCCAACGGGTTTCATATGCGTGTATGGACCCGGGCTGGTAGATAAGACGTTGTTGCATCGTGTAGGTATAAGCCGTGCATTCTCAAGTTGTATCGGGTTGCCACTTTAGGGGAGTGATACACCCCACTATGGGGCCGGCACGGGTATCTACGAGTAGGGAGCCGATTGAAAGTGGGTAGTGGGGTACACCTAGTGGAGATAGGGGCAGACGGCACCTATGTAATCAGCTAGGGGTACGTAAGGCTATTTATAAAGTTTCTGTTTGAAGCAAGTGGGATCAAACTTTAGGGTGACTGGTGCAGTGTAGTAATGTGTGGTGCAGTGTAGTAATGTGCGGTGCAGTGTAGTAATCATTCGTTAGTAATTAGGTGTGCCTTTACCGTTATCTTTAACGTTATCTTAAATGCTATCTTTATCTTCCTAAGAGTTCATAGACATTTACTTGTCTTCCAGCTTATGCCTTAGTCTAGTTATTTTGACAATAGTACTATTAGAATTATCATACTCGCCAGACTTTATGTCTGACCCCCTCTATTTCTATCCTTTCCCCCTCCAGGTCCTCAGGTTGGGCCCAGCTCTAGTGGAGTTTGATTGAATTGCTTCATCTCTCTTTGGAAAGCTTGGACCGTTGAAGTAAAGTCCTGCTTGTTATCTTTTTAATGGCTATTTATGTAATGGGATTATGTATTTTGTTTTTACGAAGAAGGATATTGTACTTGGTTATGATCTATGGTTTTATGATGTAACAAACATGTTTAATTTCCGCTGCAATAAAATGAAGTTTTAGATTTCCAAGTACTATTTACTATCTGTCTTGTTGTAATTTTTCTGTTCTATATTCACTTATAACCTCCATGGAAGTTAATGCATTCCCTTCGTGAGTGACATTAATGGACGTGGGGTGTTACAGAAAAAGATTAAATCTTTTTATTTAGATATAATGAAGTGTACCAATTAAATGGTATTTAATTGGAATTGAATTGGTATTGATTTTTGGGTTTATCGTGAATAGTGTTTTAAATAACACTTGTTCTTTAACCCGATAATTAATGGAATGTGATTTTGGGTTGTCGTGAATGGTATCTTCAATTATACTGTTCTTAGACCCAAAGGAGTTAAGAAAATCAGAAACTAACTGGAGATTAGTTAAGTTGATTGGTTTCTGGGGTATTGATCTAATGTTGGTTTCAGCCTTCGGGGTTAATACTTAGGGAATTGCTCACTTGCTAATTTACGGTTAGGGACTAATTATGTGATGTGATATTGGGGTTTATCGTGAACCGTGTTTTAGATGACATTGATTCTTTAACCCAAGTAAAGATTAAAACTAAGTGGAGTTTTAATGAATCTTTAATTAGATTGAAATGATCGAGAATGGAGTATCACCAGTTTTACTCCAGGCGATAGTTAAATCTTTAATTAGGTTTGAACGTGAAATGGTAATTGAATTTACTGATAACACCGTGGTGTTGGATATGAAGTATTACCAGTTTTACTTCGTGGGATGAATAGGTTGGGATTGGGGAATTGAAATAGATGATTACTTCGGTGTAGTTCGCTAATCCCGACTAGTTTGAAGTAATATTCAAAGGAAGATTAAAGAATAAATTTAAAGGAATTTTTATCTTTGATAAAATTAATGGGAACCTTTCCCTAAGAATGTGAAATTTAGAAACTAACTGTAGGTTAGCTAAGCTGAATGGTTTCCTGGGTATTGATCTGATGTCGGTTTCGTCCTTCGGGGTTAATATTTTGGGAATAGTTCTCTTACTAATTTACGGTTAGTGACTGATGAATTGGAATGAGGCGTATATTGTGTTTGTGTAACACTTGTTTATTATATATGCGAGTTATTCAGAAAGACCGGGTTTATCCCATTCTGAATGTAACACCCCACCTCCGTTAAGGTCACTCACAAAGGGAATGCCTTAACTTTGATGGAGCATTTGAGTAAACAGAACAGAATATTACAAGACAGATATAAAAATAGTAGTTGAAAAACTTTATAACTTTATTGCAGTGGACAGAAATCAGTTTGGTTACAACTTTACCAGAAACTCAAGTACATATATATCAGCCTTGTTCAAAAGCCATCAGAGTACATAACTTTAAAGTCATAATCCCCATAGAACGGAAGCTATACAGAGCCAAGCCATACTTTAAGCACTTCAAGCGGAAGAAATCTGGATCAAGCTAGCGTACTCCCTTCTACAAAACCTTGGGGGGGGGGGACGGAAGAAAGGAGGCAAAACAACAAGGGTCAAACAAAAAGTATGGCAAGTCCAGTGATTTTCAGTTATGAACAGATAATAATAACATGACATGAAAATAAAACTGGATGAGTGATAACTGTAATAGGTGTAGCAGATATAACAGAAGAATAGAATAATATAAGTTATTGCTTTACGCTTCTCTGCACTAATACTAGTATAACAGAATTAGGTGTCACCCTAATGTCTAAACTGAAATAGAAACGGGTACAGAATAATTTCCATAGAAGAGAATGCTAGTAATGGGCCTTTACCACCCCAACAGAAACAGACAGAAGCAGAATGCTAATAATGGGCCTTTACCACCGGAACAGAAACAAACAGAAACAGAATATTAATAATGGGCCTTTACCACCTGAACAGAAACAGTCAGATTAATCCCTACGGAAACAGAACGTAGAATTAGGTTTACACTAGTAATTGGGCCTTTACCACCAGAACAGACGGTACCACGCAGAAACAGATGGGTGTTGCCACCCAACAGAAACAGACGGTACCAACAGAAACAGACAGAACTTAGTGTACCCTAAAACCCTACCCCAAGCGATCGGCTCCCTAAACATAAATACCCTGTGTTAGCCCCACAGTAGGGTGTATCACTCCCTAAAGTAACAACCAATTGGCACAGGCCTATTTACAGATGTCACGACGTCTTACATCCTCAGAGGCAGGCCGGGATCCATGCACGCACATGACCCGGTTGGAACGCACCATCAACACCCCTCGCCATTAAAAAAATGAACCACTTATAATTAGTTCAGTAAGCGTGCCCGGACCCTACCTACTGTTGGGTCAATGTTTTGATACCAGAAAGGGTTACTGACTAATATGGGTCCCAAACAAAGATGACACAAGTAATTTCCCTCCTAACCTTGTGTCCCCAGACTAACAGATTTCAGATTAACTTGTTTACAAGTTCAGACATACAGAATTCAGATCAACCAGTTCACAGACAAGTTTCAGACTAACGGATCAGATATACAGATTTAACAGACTTACCGATTAACCAGTTACAGATTAACAGACTTACAGATTTGTCTAACTTTGTAATTGGGCCTACAGATTCACGGAACAGATTTTATTAAATTCATCAGTCTAGTGGGTTTAACCCTATCCGACCAACACGTCTTAGACATCATATTTATCTCAGATTTGCATTAATTAATTATTAATGCATAGACCTCTCACATTAGGTCGCTAGCTTGTGGCCGCTGGATGGGCCGGTCGGTTCCGGACAGACTTCTGCCACAAGCCAGACCTAACCCCGTGTCTAAGCATATTATGAATAACTTCTCACATTAGAACCTATTGTTTGCGGCCACTGGATGTGTCGGGCGGTTCTGGGCAGGATTACGCCGCAAACTCATTCTATCCTCGAGTTAGCCATGTTCATCTTTGCGGCCAATTAATTAATAATTTATCATTCATGCCCACGCCTAATATACATGTCAATTATTCCTAACTATAGCCAATTCAGATTATGTCAATAACAGACTAATTATATCAACTCAACAGATATAGTAGATAACAAAATTATCAGATTAGGTGACTTAACGGATTTAGTAGATTAAGCAAACTAGCAGATTTAGCAGATAAGAGATTAGGCATCTCATCAGATTTAGTTTAGCAGATTTGGCATTTTCAACAAACTTAACAGATGATAGATTTGGCAGATGAACAGATCTAGCAGACTAGGCAGTAGAGCAGAACTAGCAGATAAAGCAATATAATAGAACTAGCAGATTAGGCGATATAACAGAACTAGCATATTAGGCAAATATAGCAGAACTAGCAAATTAGGCAAATATTAGCAAATTAGGCAAATATAATAGATTTAATCATTCCTTAAAGTTTCACAAACATATCTTGCCTAATTATAAATTTGGCCTAAGTTTGCATGCCTAAATAGTTGTCATGATTCACACTATGATCATATACCCCATGTTTTCATTGAATTTACATATCACAGATTATGGTCATAATTTACATGTCCCAATTTAGTGCAACCTACCTAGTACAAAAGATTCACATATAAATTATACCAAATATAGCCATCAATTTCAATGCATGTCATATATTCAAAAATCTCCTACTTAGGTGTTATTCACATTTGATAGTTATCAAATCTTAATATAGATCTTCACACCTAAGACATATTCTCTTTCAAATCATGAATTGTTATATAAACAATATGCCCAACAATCTAGGTTTTAATCATGTATCCTATTCTTAAAATCAGATATTGAATTATGTCCCCAAATCACAGATTATCATACATAGCTTGCTCAGATCCAGATCTAGTTTACAACATGTAATATGTATCTAAACTAACTACATGCCTACGGTCAAATTTATGCCCCAATTCTTAAGCCATATGTCCCATGTAAATTTTATGCCTCAACTTCTCAAGTCGTATGTTCAATATTCTTTATGCCACAAAACTCACGTCATAGGTTCAATTATATGCCTTAGATTTATGTCCTAAGTTCCAAGTTCAACCTATGTTCTTTCCTTAAATCAGTCACATATTGGTCATGCCCATTTCATGCATTATTCAATTTATTGTCCCAAATGTTTTAGCGTATGTTAATCTCTTATGAGATTGGCTCAGGCTCGTGGTAGCCTAGCTATAGAACAGAAAGTAGAAAGAAATACAGAATAAGGTAGATCTAAACAGAACAGAACAGACATAATCTCAGATTCAGATTTACAATTCATGTCACAATCAGAATTAACGTTTATATCGGAAAATAACTGTACTTGCCTTGGTTGGATTAAAGAAAGAACTTTAATTGTTGCAGAATCGTTGCAGAAGCTTTAGTCTCTAGTTTGAATTGAGTTGCTTAGGTTGATGTTGATTAGCTTCTAGTTTTGATTCCAGCAGAGTAGCGACGAAATTTTTATTTTTATTTAGAACAGAGACAGAGTAGAAGTAGAATAGAATTGTTTGTAGAGAAGGCTAGGTTTGGGGCTGTTTAAATAGGGTTAGGCAAACGAATCTAGGCAGAAAACGAGACCAGATACAAAAGAATGCACCCAGGCCCAAAACAAGGTTCAGGGACCAGGTCGACACACAGGTCGACTGCCCAGTCGACCTGGTCTGGGTGGTCGATTGCCCAGTCGACTTCCCAGTCGACCTAGGTCTGGGCGGGAAATTTCCCGCCCAGTCTATTCTGCATTTGAAATTCGAATTTTGAATTCGAATTCGAGCTGTTTTGAACTCTGATTATTTCTGAAACTTTGGAGGGCCATAACTTGGTCATACGGACTCCGATTCTCACAAACTCGGACTCGTTTTCAAGCAGAATTTCGAGACGAACGCAATGGCGCAACCCATTTCCCTTCATTCTTAATTTAAAAATTAATTATCCTCAGATTTATTACTTATATGTTCACATAAAATACGGGGTGTTACACTGAATAACTGATTCGACGATTAGTCGAAGATGAAGATGGTGGTTGAAGACCGGAGGTCTTCACATCGTTTGGATAATTACTGATGATCTTGATTGGGCCATACACCCAAGAGGAGGGGATTAGTTGGTGATCGTCCAGACGTACTTGGAGATCGATGGATATGCGAGGTAAAAGGTGCCTCCGGTTTCGTTCAGACCCAGAACGGACTTGTAAATGGACTGTGTGTCTGACATTGGATATCATTCTGTGTGATTGATGGATATCGGTTGCATGGAGTGGTTTGCCTTTGTGGCAAGCTAATATGAAAATGATCAAGGCTTCTGTTGAAAAGCAGAGTCTTGTGGTTGATAATCAAAGCACAGCCTGTGTTGCATAGCTTTGTGTAACGTTGATTCGTGAGCCTCACACCCTGGTTGTGAACCAGAAACGGGAGAAGGACCTCAGGTGGGACATGCGTTTCTTTCTAGTTAGGAGTGGCGTTAGTGCTTGAACTAGCTGACGAGTTCGACTCATGTGGTTGTTGGAATTGGAGGCGCCTCAGACTTGTCGGTCGTTCTCGAACCGATGCAGTCATTCGTTGGCTCATTTACGCCCCAAAGGGCGGGGAAACGTAATGTTCAGGCATTATAATCCACTCCGTGTGGACCGGCCCTGACGATCCACGGTGCAGTTGCAGCTGTTCCTGAGACACGGGATAAAGGGTCTCAAATTAGCACAGGACTATCGCTTTGCCTTGGTTCACAGATGGTATCCAATTTCCAAATATGTGACTTTGCGCTTTTGACTGTAGAGCCTAGTATGGCGACATGATATATGGTACCCATGCCGCCTATGATTGATATTTATGATTGTATATAACATCAGAAACAAACTGGAAACAAGCTAAGATGCGGGCTTTCCTAGGTATTGGTCTGATGTTGGTTTCGGCCTTCGAGGTTAATACTTAGGGAATCGTTCTCTTACTAATTTACGGTTGGAGTCTGATTAAGAATTAAAACATGAAATTTAGCGTATCAAGCATTCTTTGGCTATTATAAGGTAAAAACCCTATCCTCCGGCTTGCGTTGCATTGTGTGATGGGAACTGGGTCTTATAGTAGCTTCATTTTTCTTTATTTAGCATTGCGTTGTTTGTTTTATGCACTGGTATTCTTGGGAGGAAACAAGTTCCGTGTTATACGGCGTGGTCCCTTGATTTACCTATCTTTAAAAATAAAGATTAATAACTGTTTTAGTTCTCACACCAGTCCCATGACTGTCATGGAGTTTATTGTTCTAATCCAAACTCTGGGTGCCCTTATTTTTGACATGGGCAGCTAGTAGTTTTGGTTTTGCAGGTTTATATTCACAGGATCCTGATTTACAGCTGGAATGATACTCAAAAAGCTCTGTATCCATGTATTACTTCTAGTTGTGTTTTGTATTATTTTCCGCTGCGATGTATTTAAATGTAATTTAAATCTCTGATATTTTCTGTATAATATTTATTCATACTCCGTATATTCTTGTAGTCTGATGAATTGTTGTAATTAACAAAGAAATGTTCTTCTGTCTGCGTTCTATTTTGTCGTGTTCTCAAGATAATTCGGGCTTTCCTTACCGGGGAAGTTACGGGTTTTCACAGTTGGTATCAGAGCTTTGGTTTAGAGAGCTCGAAGAACAAGACACACTGGAACCATACGAAAGAATTCATCAAAAATTGGATTAGTAATATCTAATGGGAATGATTCATTAGAGATAGGATCAGTAGTATCCTAGAACAAGTGTGAAGAGTATATTTTTAAAATGGAAACAAATTTTGTTTTGAAATTTAAATCGTTTTATATGTATTTGAATATTTATTTGTACTGAATTTGGACAGTCCTATATATAAAGATTTTGCATATACGCCTGGCTAGCGTGTATTCGAAGTTTTAATATATTGGGTAGATATAGGATCACACTCTAGTCGCCCGAAGATGATTCTAATGATGAGGCCTCTTCATCAGTGTCTGTGTTCGAGTTTCAAAAGTGTGATATATATATATATTTCCATTAGACTGGAGTGAGAACCAAAATTAGATAGGGCTTATTGTTTTGATTTGGCATCAAAAAACTAATTTTTAGTCTATATATCAAAGTTATGAATTGGAAAAGCAAATCCACTAATTGATTGCTGGTTGTATTGTTTGATTATTGTTTGATAAATTAAAAGTTGAACCTTTAGCCAAATTGATCAAATAGTGAATTGTATTGAAAATTTGTCGCATTTGCATGCTTATACATGTACTTACATTGAACAGGTCATAGCAAGGAGGCTAGAGCAGAAGAATAAAATTGTTTGCCCGACAAATTGGTATATGTTTACCATAATTTACTGTTTTGTTTGGGTGATGATGATTTTATGAGCCGATTGGCTAGCCGCTTGGGTTTTTCTTTTTCTTTTGGATTGAAGAAGGCCACGAGAGGCTATATGAAATATCCCGAAGTCCCCGGCGCAGGGGAGGTTATGGCGAAATTTTTCGAAAATTTAGGGTGTTAGCCAAAATTTTTGAAATTTTGAAAAGTTCTTAGAAACTGAAAAGTTGAAGAACTAAAGCCGTAAAGAAAATAATGAAAGTTGAGTTGGTTTGTGAAACAACTTTCGACTTCGTTCCTTTTCGGGGACGAAATGTTTTAAATGGGGGAGATTGTAATAACCCGGAAATCTGAGCCGATTTAAAATTTTTATTTTGGCAATTTTAGTGAATTTTGAATATTTAAATTGAATTATTTTAAATAATATCGACGAGAAATTTATTTTGAATAGAATTAGAACATATATATTTATATACGTCATGGTTAGAGTATAAATATTTATTTATAATTATAAAAGGAATTGAAAATGGCGCGGTACTTCGATAATTCGATTTCTAATTTCAAATGAATGTACCAAATGAAAAATAAACCGGATTTTAGCGAAACCAAAAATATTCGAATCTATTTGAGAATATCTTACCAACGAACCAAAAAAATTGAAATTTCATAGTGGGAATCAAAATTTACGTCCACTTGAAAATTCAGAATAATCGCTATGAATTTTTGGCCCTTGAAAATGGAAATTTTTGCAAACGACCTCGGTTTTCGACGAGACCACTTTTGTTGGATCCGCGATGTCAAGTTATTGCTAGATTCCAAAATTCGAAAATTTTCGAATCAATATGTGAGCGTAGCGAAGGAAAACGCGTTTGACCATTTTCAGTTGATTTTAATCGACTGGATAATGGCTATTTTTCGAACGGTCTCAGAATTCGACGAAACTAGTTTTGTTAGGACCGTATCTTCAATACGAAGCTAGAAAATATTTTTTGGTAATTTGTAGAGTCCGTATGTGGCCCGGGTAAATGGAAATGTGCATTCAAATTCAATATACATTGATTTATATTTTAATTTGAACGGAAACTAATCGGAACAAGCGAATTGGCTTGCGAAACATATCCCATTGTGTTCGGAATAGGGGTAATTAGCTAGGGGAGATAGTCACTGGGTGTCATTTAGTGTTCGAATGAAAAGTCAACGCTTGTGGAGAAAATAATATTAAATTATTATATATATATATTTAAACCTTTACCCCCTTCCCTTTTTCTCTCTCGTCCAAATCAGATCTAAAGAATTAAAAAAAATGTAAATCGATCCCGTCAGGCGTCGCTGTCCCTTTTCTCCGCTGCCGCCACCGCCGCCGGTGGTTCTCCAACCTGCCGCGCCGGCTCAGCCGCCTTCCCGCTTCCTCTTCTCGCTTCCCCTCTCCCCATTTCAAACACTAACGCTGAAACCCACCCTCAAAAACCACTGCCCCCTTCCACCGCCTGTATCGGCCATCCGCCACCTCCCCCGCCTCCTCACGATCGTCGGCGACCTCCCCAGTCCTTCCCCTTCTCTCCCCGTCTCCTTCTTCAAGCCAAACCACACCCCAAACCCTCAATAACCACCGCCCCCTTCCATAGCAGCGTCGCCACCAACCCCTGACATCACCAACCCCTTCCCCGAGCTTCCTCCATCCCCAAACAGTCCAATGTGAGTTTTATATATTTTATTTAATTATTTTAGGTAATTAAAAATATGATTTTTAAATTATATACTTTGTTTTTAGGGTGTAAATTTTATGTATAGGTAGCGAATACATAGAGACATGATTTTTTTTGAAAGTTTAGATTTTAATATACAAAAGTTTAGCTTTTTATAAAAAAAAGTTGAATTTTTACACAAGGAAAGTTTGAATTCTTATATATGAATAGCAAAGAAAGGTTAGATTGAAAACATTGAAAAGATATCATTTTTTTATACATTGAAAAGATTTAATTTTTAACATTGAAAAGATTAGATCTTTGAAAATAAAAATATTAGATTTTTATAAGGAAGTAGAAAATATAAAAATATGATTTTTAAATATGTTATAGCGAAATAAAAATTCGATTTTTATATATATGATGGCGCTATAAAAAAAATTGGTTTTTATAATGAAGTAGCAATGTAAAAATATAGTTTTTATATAGAAAACTAAATTGTGGGAAATGTGATTTTTTGAAATAAACGTCATATTGAAAATGTGATTTTTAATATGAACAACGGGAAAAGATCGCATTGGAATTTTGGGCAAATCCGAACCGTTCAGAAATAGAGAAGGTAGGAGTGGATCCCAAAGATGAGAACTTCTCACTTTTAATTTAATTTTCTAGTTAAAATATATGCTACGATGCAGACGGTGTTTAGTAGCACCCGACACCCATCGTCCACAGACCATGGATGGCTTGTTTGTTTGTTTGATTTTGATGTGTAGTTGATTGTGTGATGTGGAATGAAATAAAAAAATATTTTTATAGTTAAAAACAGAATTTTTAACGTGCATATGAAATGAAACAAATTAATATAAACAAATCGAACGATTTGTTTATATACACACATTTGACTGATATTGATTGGGACGATAAATTTTACACATTGCCCAACCGCACAAATAAAATCTGTGTTCGATTGTTTAAAACCCCACACGGGTATTGGGGTGATATATGACATACACTAATCCCAATAATTAGTTGTATGTCGATTGATTGATTGACAGACTGTTATAAGCGTTGAATATTTATATTTGATGCTTATACAGTGTAGAATGCACTTTGGATGATGGTTGATTATTTGTCATTGTTGATATATACATGCGTTGTATGAAAATCCATAGAAGTAAAATCTATGGTAATGATTGGGCCTCATTCCAATTTTGAAATAGAATATTTGAAAAAGAAATATTCGAATAGAAATATTTGAAATAGAATATTTGAATATAAAAATATATGAAGCTGTGTTGATTTGATTGACGCCATTTTGACGTGAACGATATTTACATCGATTTTATTCATTTTTCAATATAATTTGAAATAATTTGAAATTCTAGTTAAATTGAAATGAATTGAAATTCGAATTAATTTGAAATAGATTTGAAATTTGAATTAAATTGAATAGATCTGAAATTCGAATTAAATTGAAATGATGTGAAATTCAAATTAAATTGAAATTGAATTGAAATCGATTTGAAATGAAATTTGAAATGATTTGAAATTCGAATTAAATTGAAATGAATTGAAATACGAATTAATTTGAAATAGATTTGAAATTCGAATTAAATTGAATAGATTTGAAATTCGAATTAAATTGAAATGAAGTGAAATTTGAATTAAATTAAAATTGAATTGAAATCGATTTGAAATGAAATTAAAATGAATTTATATTGAAAAATTCGATTTTGATTTGAGTTGGAAATGGAAGTTGAAATCGTTTTGAAAATGAATTTAAAACGATTTATATAATACGTTTTGGAAGAAAATCGACGAAATATATATAATATATATGTATTATATATATAATGGCCTGTATAGAACGCACCGCTCCGCGGTAGTTCGCGAATTTCAACCATTGACTTCGAATGGATATTACGGGAGATCCGACCGTCAGATTCTCCTAAAACCAGAACCGTTGGGTTCGTATCGAAAAGAGCTTTCTAATGAATATTAGAAACTAGAAATCTAACAGTTGGATTTGGAATTATGTCCAAATCAAATTTGGAAAAGGTCGTTGTAAGTGCAGTTCGATGGCCGTTGATGGAAATCGACTGTACGAGCCTTGATAAAATTATTACAAATAGTAATAATTTGTGTATAATCATAAGAAATGATTTTGGAAGAATTGGGATGAAAAATTCCCATATTAGAGAAGATAAAAATAGATTTTTATCGAAATGAACTAGTTTTGAACTAGAGTTATAATTCTATTCATTTTTAAAATAAATAAAGTGGATTTGATATAGTTTTGAAAATAACCAGAAATTCCAATAATTGAATTGGAATGGATTTGAATCGAAATTATCTCTGGAATATTTCGATGTGGCATTTGGTGATTATACAGATATTGTTAGGGAAATATGAAAGATATATATATATATATATATATATATATATATATATATATATATTGTTATTTCCAATACGATATTTGTTAGTCGTAGAATTTGATATTGAATTTAAGCCGATATATTTTCTATTCAGGGCCTTGAATTTAATGTCAAATTTGATTTGGGTTTGTCGTGAATGGTGTCATCATTAACACTATTCTTAAACCCAGTTGAGAAAAAGATTAAATCTTTTTATTTAGATTTAATGATGTGCACCAATTAAATGGTATTTAATTGGTGTTGAACTGGTATTGATTTTTGGGTTTATCATGAACATTGTTTTAAATAACACTTGTTCTTTAACCCGATAATTAATGGAATGTGATTTTGGGTTGTCGTGAACGGTATCTTCAATAATACTGTTCTTAGACCCAAAGGAGTTAAGAAAAACAGAAACTAACTGGAGATTAGTTAAGTTGAATGGTTTCTAGGGTATTAATCTGATGTTGGTTTCGGCCTTCGGGGTTAATACTTAGGGAATTGCTCACTTGCTAATTTACGGTTAGGGACTGATTGAAATGTGATGTGATTTGGGGGTTTATCATGAACTATGTTTTAAATGACATTGGTTCTTTAACCCAAGTAAAGATTAAAACTAAGTGGAGTTTTAATGAATCTTTAATTAGATTGAAATGATCGAGAATGGAGTATAACCAGTTTTACTCCAGGCGATAGTTAAATCTTTAATTAGATTTGAACGTGAAATGGTAATTGAATTTACCGATAACACCATGGTGTTAGATATGAAGTATTACCAGTTTTACTTCATGGGATGAATAGTTTGGGATTGGGGAATTGAAATAAATGATTACTTCATTGTAGTTCGTTAATCCCGACTAGTTTGAAGTGATATTCAAAGGAAGATTAAAGAACAAATTTACAGGAATTTATCTTCGATAAAATTAATGGGAACCTTTCCCTAAGAATGTGAAATTTAGAAACTAACTGTAGGTTAGCTAAGCTGAATGTTTTCCTGGGTATTGATCTGATGTTGGTTTCGGCCTTCGGGGTTAATATTTGGGGAATTGTTCTCTTACTAATTTACGGTTAGTGACTGATGAATTGGAATGAGGCATATGTTGTGTTTGTGTAACACTTATTTATTATATACGCGAGTTATTCAGAAAGACCGGGTTTATCCCATTCTGAATAACTGATTCGACGATTTGTTGAAGATGAAGACGGTGGTTGAAGACCGGAGGTCTTCACATCGTTTGGATAATTACTGATGATCTTGATTGGGCCATAAACCCAAGAGGAGGGGATCAGTTTTTGATCGTCCAGACGTACTTGGAGATCAATGGATATGCGAGGTACAAGGTGCCTCCGGTTTCGTTCAGACCCAGAACGGACTTGTAAATGGACTGTGTGTCTGACATTGGATATCATTCTGTGTGATTGATGGATATCGGTTGCATGGAGTGGTTTGCCTGTGTGGCATGCTAATATGAAAATGATCAAGGCTTCTATTGAAAATCAGAGTCTTGTGGTTGATGATCAAAGCACGGCCTGCGTGGCATAGCTTTGTGTAATGTTGATTCGTGAGCCTCACACCCCGGTTGTGAACCAGAAACGGGAGAAGGACCTCAGGTGGGACATGCATTTCTTTCTAGTTAGGAGTGGTGTCAGTGCATGAACTGGCTGATGAGTTCGACTCATGTGGTTGTTGGAATTTGAGGTGCCTCGGAATTATCGGTCGTTCTCGAACCGATGGAGTCATTCGTTGGCTGATTTACGCTCCAAAGGGCGGGGAAACGCAGTGTTCGGGCATTATAATCCACTCCGTGTGGACTGGCCCTGACGATCCATGGTGCAGTTGCGGCTATTCCTGAGACACGGGCTAGAGCGTCTCGAATTAGCACAGGACGATCCCTTTGCCTTGGTTCACAGATGGAATCCAATTTCCAAATCCAATTTCCATATACGTGACTGTAGAGCCTATTATGGTGACATGATATATTGTACCCATGCCGCCTATGATTGATATTTATGGTTGTATATGAAATCAAAAACTAACTGGAAACGAGCTAAGATGGGAGTTTCCTGGGTATTGGTCTAATGTTGGTTTCGGCCTTCGGGGTTAATACTTAGGGAATCGTTCTCTTACTAATTTTCGGTTGGAGCCTGATTAAGAATTAAAACATGAAATTTAGCGTATTAAGCATTCTTTGGATATTATAAGGTAAAAACCCTATCCTCCGGCTTGCGTTGCATTGTGTGATGGGACTTGGGTCTTATAATAGCTTCATTTTTCTTTATTTAGCATTGTGCTGTTTGTTTTATGCAATAGTATTCTTGGGAGGAAACCCGTTCCGTGTTATACGGCGTGGTCCCTTGATTTACCTAACTTAAAAAAAAGATTAATAACTGTTTTAGTTCCCACACCAGTTCCATGACTTACCTGGAGTTTATTGTCTTAACCTGAACTCTGGGTGCCCTTAGTTTTGACATGGGCAGCTAGTAGTTTTGGTTTTGCAGATTTATATTTATAGGATCCTGATTTACAGCTGGAACGATATTCGGAAAGCTTTGTATCCGTGTATTACTTCTAGTTGTGTTTTGTATTATTTTTCGTTGCGATGTAATTAAATGTAATTTAAATCTCTGATATTTTCTGTGCAATATTTATTCATACTCTATATATTCTTGTAATCTGATGAATTGTTGTAATTAACAAAGAAATGTTCTTCTGTCTGCGTTCTATTTTGTCGTGTTCTCAAGATAATCCGGGCTTTCCTTACCGGGGAAGTTACGGGTTTTCACATTCTTAGACCCAACAGTGTTAAGAAAATCAGAAACTAACTAAAGATTAGTTAAGTTGAATGGTTTCTTGGGTATTGATCTGATGTTGGTTTCAGCCTTCGGGGTTATTACTTAGGGAATTGTTCACTTGCTAATTTACGGTTAAAGGCTGATGGAATAGAATGTGATTTTGGGTTTATTGTGAACCGTGTTTAAATGACATTGGTTCTTTAACCCGGTTAAAGACGGGATATGATTTCCCAAGTTAAACAATCATTAATATTTATTTTTGGGAAGATTAAAACCAAGTGGAGTTTTAATGAATATTTAATTTGATTGAAATGATCGGGAATGGAGTATCACCAGTTTTGCTCCAGGCGATAGTTAAATCTTTAATTAGATTTGAATGTGAAATGGTAATTGAAATTACCGATAACACTGTGGTGTTAGATATGAGGTATTACCAGTTTTACTTCATGGGATGAATAGGTTGGGATTGTGAAATTTTAAAAAATGATTACTTCGGTAAGGTTCGTTAATTCCGGCTAGGTCGGATAAACCATAATTTGGTATGAATTGATATTCAAAAGAAGATTAAAGAATAAATTTAAGGAATTTATCTTTGATAAAATTAATGGGAACCTCTCCCTAAGAATGTGAAATTTAGCAATTAACTGAAGATTAGTTAAGATGAATGGTTTCCTGGGTATTGATCTGATGTTGTTTTCGGCCTTCGAAGTTAATATTTGAAGAATTGTTCTCTTACTAATTTACGGTTAGTGACTGATGAATTGGAATGAGGCGTACGTTGTGTTTGTGTAATGCTTGTTTATTATATACACGAGTTATTCAGGAAGACCGGGTTTATCCCATTCTGAGTAACTGATTCGACGATGTGTCGAGGATGAAGATGGTGGTCGAAGACTGGAGGTCTTCACATCGTTTGTGTGATTACTGACGACCTTAATTGGGCTGTACACCCAAGAGGAGGGAATTAGTTGGTGATCGTCCAGACGTACTTGGAGATCGATGGATATGCGAGGTACAAGGTGCCTCTGGTTTCGTTCAGACCCAGAACGGACTTGTAAAGGGTTATATATTGATGGATATCAATTGCATGGAGTGAACTGCCTATATAGCATGCCTATGAGGCAATTAATCAAGGCTTCTGTTGAAAAGCAAAGTCTTGTGATTGATGATCAAAGCACCGCCTGTGTGGCATAGCTTTGTGTAGCATTGATTCGCGAGCCTCACACCCTAGTTGTGAACCAGAAACGGGAGAGGACATCAGGGAGGGCATGTGTTTCCTTCTAGCTAGGGTGGTGTCGGTGACCTACCAGCCTTGACATTTATATTATTTTCGCCTGTGTGGTTGTTGGATTGCGAGGCGCCTCAGATATATCGGTGACTGTGTGGAGCCGATGGAGTCATTTGGCACATTTACGCCCCAAAGAGTGGAGAAATGCGATGTTCAGCATTTTAATCCACATCGATGACCGGCCCTGACAATCCAAGGGTCGATGCGCTCTGACCTTGAGGCTCAGGCTAGAGAGTCTCGAAGCCGGTGAGGACGTTCCCCAGCATCGGTTCACAGATGGAAATCCAATTTCCAATAAGAGACATTTCGGTTTTAGTTGTAATCCCATATATGGCGACATAGTGGTATGGGGCACTTATGTTGTCTATGATTGATACTTATGATTTGAAGTTGTTTTATATACAATCCACTTATAATAGTATCAAATGATTTGTTTTAAACGTACCAAGCATGTTTGGCTATTATAAGGGAAAACCCTATCCCCCGGCTTGCGTTGCATTGTGTGATAGGACCTGGGTCTTATAATAGCTTTATTTTTCCAAAAAGCATTGCGTTGTTTTGTAACATGCACTGGTATTCTTGGTAGGAAACCCATTCCGCGTTATACGGCGTGGTCCCTTGATATATCTGATTTAAAGTAAAGTTTTAAAAAACTGTTTTAGTTCTCACACCAGTAACATGACTGACCTGGAGTTTATTGTTTTAACCTAAACTCTGGGTGCCCTTATTTTCCGCACCGGCAGTTCTTGTATTCTGATGGAATATTTGTAATATTTAACCTAAACTCTGACTGACCTGGAGTTGATAATTAGGAGTTATTCTCTTAGACCGATGTCTAATGGGAACCTAGCTTTAGTTTTAATTATACTTGCCTCTATTACACGACTTTATCCTTGGACCTTTAGGTAGAAACTAATGGGTGTAAACATGTGTTTGAGACATGTTATGTTTGGTGGTTGCAAGTGGATGCATGGGGTTGCTAGTGATTACTCGTGGATGCATATACACACACTAGGCACTAGATCGGCTCAAAAACACTCTCATACTGCATATGGATGTGTATGCATTTTTTTATGGATGCGAAATGGTTGACTCAGCACATGGATGTTGCATATGAATGAAAGGTTGTGCACTCATATAGAAATGATATGTATCAAATAGGAAAATTGCATACATGTGGAACTTATGGCACTGATACAATTCGCACTAAGGAGGTCAACTGAATCAGTAGACCGCCTGATCTTTGCATTAGATAAGGAACATATACACACACTTTTGCATATGTTCATACAACATTAGAAGTTTTCTAAGGACAGTGGATGCTTGTGGATGATGGTTGAGTAAATGGATGACTGGATGGTAAGACGCATTCTTCTTAATTTGAAGATTTCGGGGACGAAATCCTTTAAGGAGGGGAGAATGTAACACCCCGTATTTTCTGTGAACGTATAAGTAACAAATCAGAGAATAATTAATTTTAAAAATTAGAATCAAGGGAAACTGGTTGCTCCATTGCGTTCGTCTCGAAATTCTGCTTGGAAACGAGTTTGAGTTTTCGAGAAACAGAGTCCGTATGATGGAGATATGACCCTCCGAAGTTTCGGGAATTTTCAAAATCGAAAACAGCTCGAAATTCGAATTCGAAATTCGAATTCAAATGCCAGCGCAGACTGGGCGTGAATTTTCCTGCCCGGGACCAGGTCGACCTGGGGGTCGACACTATGGTCGACCTCCCAGGGACCAGGTCGACCCTATGGTCGACCTGGTGACCGAACCCAGTTCTGAGCCTGGGTTCATTCTGATGTATCTGGTCACATTTTCTGTCTAGATTCGTCCGCCTAATCCTATATAAACAACCTCCTAGCCTCATTCTCTTTACACCATTTCACTCTCTCCTTATGCTGCCTCTGAGATAATATAAATAAGTAAATTAAATATTGGCATCGCTACTCTACTGGATTCAAATCTAGAACTAGTGCATCTTCTTCCAAATCTGAATTAGACAAAAAGAGAACTACTGCAACTCTTCTTCTATAATCCAATCAAGGCAAGTCAGTTATTTTCTGATATAAAGTTTAATCATGATCTTGACATAATTATAAAACTGAATTTGAGATTATGCCCTTTTTCTATTTATCAGATATGTTTCTCTGTTTTATTATTCTGTTTGTTCTGTATTTCTTCCTTCTTTCTTTCTTTTTGTTTGATAGCCAGGCTACCACGAGCCTGAGCAAAGTCTCATAACGCATAAACGCTAAATTTGGGAAGAATATTGAATGAGGCATATTTGGGCAAAATCGATTTATAATTAATTTGAGGATACAACGCATGTTGTAATTCTGGACATAAAACTGAGGCATATTATGCACTATAACTTGGAAGAAGAGGACTATTGTGACTTACAACATAAAGGACATAGGTTGTAACTTAGAACATAAATCTAAGGCATATAATTGGGCATGTTTTATTTAAAACATAAGGTGTATTTAACGTATGTCTTGAGTTTTAAGGCATAAAGGATATTAGGCATATGACTTGGGATTTGGGCGTAAAGTTTAACTGTGAACATGTAACTGATTTGGATGCATAGTACAAGTTGTAATCCAAGATCTAGATCTGGATATAGTATATATATTATAGTCTATAATTTGAAAAAAAAAGAGAATTAATTTGCATATAACTTAGGTGTAAAGATCCATGTTACGATTTGATGATTATTGATTGTGAATACACCTAAATGGGGGGTTTTTGGATATGTGACATGAATTGTAATCCATGGCTATATTTGGCATAATTCATATGTAAGGTTTTTGGAGAATATTCTGAACTATGCAAGTTTAACTAAAATTTGGGGTGTATGTTATATGGTGGATTATGACCATAATTTGGGCATATAAGTTTAGGCTTACTTTATGAATTAGGCAAGATATCTGAATAGGACTTTAAGGAATGTTTAAATCTGCTAAATATGTTACCTGTTTAATCTATTGAATTGCCTAAACTGTTACATATGTTGAGTCGCCTAATCTGCTAATTATGCCTAGTCTGCTAAATTTGTTGAGTTGCCTAATCTGCTAAATCTATTGAACCGCCTGAGTTGCTAAATCTGTTAAATCCGTTGAAAAGCTGAATGATTGTAATTTGTGTAAAACATGTTAATTTGTCTAATCTGCTGCGATTTGAAAGGAAGCCAAATCTGTTAAATTGACATTATTAGCCTGATATCCGTATAACTTTTAATAGAATAAACTAGTTATAATAAAAATGCTGAGACATGAGGTTAGACTCATGTTTGCGGTAGAAGCTTGCCCGGACCCAACCGGCTTAACCAGCAACCGCAAACTGCTAGTCTAATGTGAGAGGTCATAGGCATAACTAAAATATGCTTAGACACGAAGTTAGGTCTGGCTTGTGGCAGAAGTCTGCCTGGAACCGCCCGGCTTATCCAGCGGCCGCAAGCTACTGACCTAATGTGAGAGGTCTGCGCATTAATATTTAATTAATGCAAATCTGATATGATGTCTAAAAAGTGTTCGGTGGATAAGGCTAAACCAACTAGACTGATGAATTTAATAAACCTGTTCCGTGAATCTGTAGGCCCAAAACAAAGTTAGACAATCTGTAAATATGTTATAACTGTACATCTGATCCGTTAGTCTGAAAACCTGTTAACCTGATTTTCTGATCTGTGTACTAGTTGACTTGAACTCTGTATGTCTGAAAACTTGTAAACAAATTAATCTGAAATCTGTTAGTCTGGGGACACAAGGTTAGGAGGGAAAATACTTGTGTCATATGTTGTTTAGGACCCATATTAGTCAGTAACCCTTTCTAGTATCAAAACTATGACCCAACAGTAGGTAGGGTCCAGGCACGCTTACTGAACTAATTATAAGCGGTTCATTTTGATAATGGCGAGGGGTGTTAATGGTGCGTTCCAAATGGGTTATGTGTGTGCATGGATCCCGGTATGCCTCTAAGGATGTAAGACGCCGTGACATCTGTAAATATGTCTGTGTCATTCAAAGGTTGCCACTTTAGGGAGTGATACACACTTCTGTGGGGCTGGGACAGGGTATTTATGTATTAGGGAGCCGATCGCTTGGGGTAGATTTAGGGTACACTTAGTTCTGTCTGTTTCCGTTGGGGTACCGTCTGTTTCTATTGGGTGGTAACACCTGTCTGTTTTTGCGTGGTACCGTCTATTGGGGGTAGTAAAGGCCCATTTACTAGTGTACACCTAATTCTAACATTCTGTTTCCGTAAGGATTATTCTGTTTCTGTTTCTATTCCTGTACCTTCTGTTCGGGTGGTAAAAGCCCATTATTCTATTTCTATTTAGACATTAGGGTAACACCTAATCCTGTTATACTAGTATTAGTGCAGAGAAGTAAAATATAAGTAAGAAGCATAACTTGGGCTATATCATTCTGTTTCTTCTTTTTAGCTTAAGTATATCAGTTACTCCTATTGATATTGTCTCTTATCTAGCTTTATTTTCATGTCATGATATTATTATCTATTCATATGTTGAAAGTCACTGGACTTGCCAGACTATATGTCTGACCTTGCTTGTTTTCGCCCCTTCTCATTCGTTCCCCCCCCCCCCCCAGGTCTGTAGGGTGGAAATCTAGGAGCTTGATTCGGATCTTCTCTGCTTGAAGTATCGTTTGGCTTTGGCATGGCAGTTTATGTTGGGGATTATGATTTTAAAAACTATGCATTCTGAAGGCTTTTGTACAAGACCGATATTTTGTACTTGAGTTCTGATATTGTGATTTGAAAAGATGTAACCAAACTTACTTCGGTTTTTGTAGTAATAAAGTTATAAAATTTTCAAGTACTATTTTATCTGTCTTGTAAATTTCTGTTTTGTCTACTAAAACGCTCCATCAAAGTTAAGGCATTCCCCTTGTGAGTGACCTTAACGGAGGTGGGGTGTTACAGTTAATGAAAGAGATATACAACCTCAAGAAGCGTAATGTCGAATATGAAATCTAAAGCAAGCTTCTTTCAAAAACAAGAAAAGAACTTAATCGTCTCTCAAAGCTCAAATCAAATTTATTGAGATGCTAATGAAACTAGGCGAAAAGATAAGAAGCTTAAAAATATGCTTTGTATTGTTCTTTAATGCCTTTCGGATCGATCACTGTCGAAGAATTTAATGGACGGTCTTTAAATGTTTGAGGCTTTTGCCTTCTTTTCCAATTTTTAGAATGTAAAATGTGCTCTCTATAAATAACTTCATAAATTGTATATATAAAACCTGGTTGGGGATTTTCATCACTCCTTAATTCACATGTTTGAATATATACTGCTTGCAACTTTCTGTTAGCGTGTCTTTCGTGCATATGAGTTGTGCTTACTTTTATAATAATCATGTTGGTCAACTATTCAAAACATTATTCTAGCTTTCAGTAAGCATATCAATAAATAATTATTCTACCAACTTTGATATCCTATAGTTCAATCAATCGACCTATATTTAGGCATTGATGACTATGTAGCTATTTCGAAACCCTGATTTGGTTGCAATATGATTAATGCTAAAGCAACTGAAACCCGAAACCTTTTTAAGGATTTCAAAAGCCTTTCCTAGCTCCAAAAAAAAACCTGGAAACCTTTTCATTAATAATTAGAAGACATGAAACCCATATTCAGGTATTTTTAATAATAGAAGTCTAAAATTCCGCTTTTGAGATTATAAAAGACCCAAATCCTCTTTTGGTAATATTAGAATATCCAAAAACCATATTTGGCTATTTTTAGTAATAAAAGTCAACAAATTTACTTTTTGAAATAAGAGAAGACCCGAGTTCTCAATCCAATATAACTAAAAGACCCGAAACACAAAATTCATGTATTTTTGATAATAGAAGTCCCTATCCACTATTTTAAATAATTAAAGAGCCAAAATCTCTTATAATAATAATTATAGGACCCTAATCCCATTTTCAGGTATTTTTAACAATAGAAGTCTAGAAATCTGCTTGTAGAAAAAAGAAAAGACCTAAAACCTCTTTCGGTAATAATTAAAAGTACATAAATCAAAATTCAAGTATTTTTAATAATAAAAGTACATAAATCCACTACTAAGAATAGTAAAACATCTGATACCTCTTCCAATAATAATTAAAAGACATGAAATCCAAATTATGGTATTTTTAATTAATAATGTTTTTTTAAAAATCTTCCTATAAGAATAGTAGAAGACCAAAAACCTCCTTTGGTAATAATTAGAAGATTCGAAATTTAGATTAAGTAATTTAAGTGATCGAAAACCATATCTTTATTTGGCATTTGAAAGATACCTGGAGCCCATTTCAAGCTTCAAAAAATTTCTTTCCTTAAAGCATGGGTAGGGCATGTTCGTCCTTTGAACAGTGGTAGAACATGCTTTGAGTGCTCTACCTTAGAGCTTTCGTTCCCTTTTGAAGGACAAGGCACAAACAATAGGTAGGACATGCTCATTCTTTATAGCAAAGGCAGTGCTTGTTCTAAAATTAACAATTGCAGAGCGTGCTTCATTCAGAGTCTTGGCCAAACCAGTTAATGGTGAAACCAAGTGCTTACCATCCCTCCTTCAAAGGGCGCACAGAACATGTCACTTAGTAGCAAAGACAAGGGCTTATGGCTGCACTAGCCAGGCCCCATTGACGGGACTGATGGCTTACCCACCCTCCCTTCAGGAGGTGCCTTGACCAAGGCATCCTGACGGGATCAAGCGATTTAGTGGGTGCCAAGCGCATTTCTCTAGTCCTATCCATCCACCGTTTTGGGAAGTGCCTTGACTGTATCATTGGCTTAATCCAAAATAAAGGAGCATTGCACTTCCAACAATGTATAATCTCTTAAGTTTGAAATTATCTTATTCACTCATGATGTAGATTTTCTTTAATCTTTTATCCAAAAGGTATTGCTTACTCAAACCGAAATATTTTTGATTCCATCTAGTCATTTCTTTACAAATATGTTCAAACAAACTGATGACCATTCCTTCCAAGACTCTTTATTGGTTTGTATCGTGTCTAATCATTATACGATAGTGTAATATTGTACCCCCTTTTTCCATTCGTACTTCGGCGCTTTCTACTTCGATGGCCAGTAATCTCGTTCTCTATTGGTTAAAAGGTAGACGTTTTCAATTAAGAGATTAATTTGCACTCCTTTGATGTTATGGACTTAAAATCATTTTTTGTAAGCTTAATCTTGACTTCATAGCACTTAGCTTCGAAGCTTCATTTTCAATGGTTTTTCTCTTTAAGTCCTTTTTGAGGTCTATAGGTAGACAGGGATTCGATCTCGACCTTTATTTTTTCTTTCAGTGCTATTTGGTGATAATAAAATGATAAAGGTTCCTTTATGTTAAGTTGCCATCCCCAAGCGAAGGCATCATAATCCTCTCCATATATTTTCGAATATTTTTTCATGGGCGTAATGGATAATCAATCTCATTCAAGAGAATAAGTTGTTTTCATTTTCAAGGTTTTGTCCAAAGGCAAAGAAAGGTGTAGATCCAATATGGAATGGTTTAATAATCCAATTATCAGTATCATAACCTTTAATTTTCTTCTTAATGATAATACTTAAAGCTTTTAATCTTAATAACTGCTCTTCATAAAGCCTTGGATCCATACAAATTGATTCCATCCCTAGAGGTTAAGGAGATCCTTGTTCAGATTTAATGGGCTTTTGTAAAGACCCGTAACTTCCTCGTGAAGGAAAGAGCGAATACTTTGAGGACAAGACAGATCAGAACACAAACAGAAGAACATTTCATTGTATATTACAAATATTCCATCAGAATACAAGAATATACAGAGTATGAATAAATATTACACATTCACTAAATATCAGAGATTACAATATATTACATAGCAGCGGAAAATAATACAAAACACAACTGAAGGTCCAAGGATAAAGTCGTGTAATAGAGGCAAGGATAAAGTCGTGTAATAGAGGCAAGTATTTGGAAATAAAACAGTTTTAACCTAAACTACTAGCCTTGGTTCTCAAACACATGTTTACACCCATTAGTTTCTACCTAAAGGTCCAAGGATAAAGTCGTGTAATAGAGGCAAGTATAATTAAAACTAAAGCTAGGTTCCCATTAGACATCGGTTTAAGAGAATAACTCCTAATTATCAACAACGAAAACATAAATCAACATAATATTAATACTCAGAGAATTACTCCCATTAAACAAATGCCCAACTGGAAATCTATTTCACACCTTGAGTAAAAACTCCTATCCTTTTCAGAAACCTATAGACTACTGATACAGATCAGATTACCAAATGATTCTTAGGAAGCTAAGAATGATAAAACCCAGAATGTATGCATCATAGTCAACTTAATGCTCAACACAGATACCTAACTTATCATAATTAGATGAGTCATAACCCTTACGGGTCTGAGTCTACAGCGAAATCATAAACAATACTAGTATTAAAGTGCAGAGTATCGATTACAGAATCAAAATGCCAAAATCAAAAAAGAGCTTTACCTCAACAACCAGATAAAGAAATTAAACCTCCTACAGAAAGTTTCCCTATTTCTATCCTATCCACTAGCCTCGAGAGTGTTCGCCTACCGTCCAGAAGTTGGTCCTGCCCTCTGCCCTTGCCGTCGTTTCTTCGGGCAGTCCCTAGTGAAGTGTCCCTTCTCTCCACAGTTAAAGAAAGTGCCCTTTCTTTTTCTGCAATCCTTGTTCAGATGTGTCAATCTTCCACAAGTAAAGAAATTTTTCTCCTTCTTATCTTCAAACTTCTCATCCTTCTTTTGTGTTTCCTTTTTGGGCCATGTTTTCTTGTTTTGTGGTTCTTCCTTCTTTGCCTCTTTCTTGCCCTTGTCTTCCTCGTGTAGTAGTGTCATGTCCACCAATCTCACGTAAGTCGCTCCCATGGGTACATGGGTCATGGCTAGGCTGTGCAGTGGCTCCTTCAATCCTTTAACAAAGCGGAGAGCCTTTTTATGCTGGGTGTTGACTAAATCTAGTCCAAACCTAGCCAGTTGGTTGAATTGGTTGATGTATTCCTTGACCGTCATACTTCCTTGCTTAAGAGATAAGAAATTTTCCAGTTGTAGACTTCGTTCAGCTTGCGAGAGGAACTTCGTCTCAAACCTTGTTCTGAATTCCATCCATGTTTCATCCAACCTCTCGGCGTTAGTGACTTCCCACTAATAGGAAGCTTCGTCTTTGAGCAACCATACCGCCAACTGTACCTTCTACCTATCGTCCACCTCGAAGAAAACGAACAGATCCTCTCTGTCTTTGAGCCAGTTCCTCGCTTCTACAAATGATTCAGTTCCCTTGAAATCCTTTCCACCCATGGCCCTAAAGTCTTATAGATCTTTGAGAAAGCTATTGCACGAGGAGGGGGCGGAGGAGGGGGAATCGCTGCGGCTGGAGGAGGAATATCTATTGGTCCTGCATTGTTGGCCCTAGCCTCTAAGTACCTCCTGAACCAGCCAAGTTTTATCACACTCTCTGGAAGGTTAAGATCCCCAGACATACTGAAACAAAAGAAAAAGGAATGATTCAAAACAAAGGATAGAAAGATAGGCTATGGCTTTGGGGATTATGTTTTTCCAAACAGGCTTTTTTTAAATACATTCTTTTAAAACCTTTTTGAAAATAGTTTTTCAAAAGCTTTTTATTAAGTCTGGTAATCTTTAGCTCTAATAACAAGTGTAACACCCCACCTCCGTTAAGGTCACTCACAAAGGGAATGCCTTAACTTTGATGGAGTGTTTTAGTAGACAAAACAGAAATTTACAAGACGGATAAAACAGTACTGGAAAAATTAATAACTTTATTACAACAGAAACCAAAGTAAGTTTGGTTCATCTTTTCAAATCACAATATCAGAACTTAAGTACAAAATATCAGTCTTGTACAAAAGCCTTCAGAATGCACAGTTTTTAAAATCATAATCCCCAACATAAACTGCCGTGCCAAAGCCAAACGATACTTCAAGCAGAGAAGACCTGAATCAATCTCCTAGATTTCCACCCTACAAACCTGGGGGGAAACGAAAGTGAAGTGGCGAAAACAAGCAAGGTCAGACATAAAGTCTGGCAAGTCCAGTGACTTTCAACATATGAACATATAATAATATCATGACATGAAAATAAAGCTGGATAAGAGAAAAAATCAACATGAGTAACTGATATACTTAAGCTAAACAGAAGAAACAGAATGATATAGCCCAAGTTATGCTTCTTACTTATATTTTACTTCTCTACACTAACAATAGTATAACAGGACTAGGTATTACCCTAATGTCTAAACAGAAATAGAATAATGGGCCTTTACCACCTGAATAGAAGGTATAGGAACAGAAACAGAATAATCCTTACGGAAACAGAATTTTAGAATTAGGTGTACACTAGTAAATGGGCCTTTACCACCCCAACATACAGTACCACGCAGAAACAGACAGGTGTTACCACCCAACAGAAACAAACGGTACCCTAACGAAAACAGACAGAACTAAGTGTACTCTAAATCACCCTAAGCGATCGGCTCTCTAATACATAAATACCCTATGCCTGCCCCACAGAAGGGTGTATCACTCCCTAAAGTGGAAAAATTTGAACGACACATATCTATTTACAGATGTCACGGCGTCTTACATCCTCAGAGGCAGACCGGGATCCATGCACGCACATGACCTGGTTGGAACGCACCATCAACACCCCTCGTCGTCATCAGAATGAACCGCTTATAATTAGTTTAGTAAGCGTGCCCAGACCCTACCTACTATTGGGTCATAGTTTTGATACCAGAAAGGGTTACTGACTAATATGGGTCCCAAACAACAGATGACACAAGTATTTTTCCTCCTAACCTTGTGTCCCCGAACTAACATATTTCAGATTAACTTGTTTACAAGTTTTCAGACATACAGAGTTCAAGTCAACAAGTTCACAGATCAGAAAATCAGTTTAACAGGTTTTCAAACTAACGGATCAGATGTACAGTTTTAACAGATTTACAGATTGTCTAACTTTGTATTGGGCCTACAGATTCACGGAACAGGTTTATTAAATTCATCAGTCTAGTGTGTTTAGCCCTATCACCCTACCCTTTTTAGACATCATATCAGATTTGCATTAATTAAATATTAATGCGCAGACCTCTCGCATTAGTTCAGTAGCTTGCGGCCATTGATAAGCCGGGCGGTTCCAGGCAGACTTCTTCCACAAGCCTACCTAACCTCGTGTCTAAGCATACTTTAGTTATGCCTACAACCTCTCACATTAGACTAGCAGTTTGTAGTTGCTGGTTAAGCCGGTTGGGTCCGGGCAGGCTTCTACCGCAAACATGAGTCTAACCTCGTGTCTCAGCATTTTTTTATAACTTAGTTTATTCTATTACAAGTTATACGGATATCAGGCTAATAATGTCAATTTAACAGATTTGGCTTCCTTTCAAATTGCAGCAGATTAGACAAATTAACATGTTTTACACAAATTAAAATCATTCAGCTTTTCAACAGATTTAACAGATTTAACAGCTCAGGCGGTTCAACAGATTTAGCAGATTAGGCATAATTAGCAAATTAGGCGATTCAACATATGTAACAGTTTAGGCAATTCAACAGATTAAACAGGTAACATATTTAGCAGATTTAAATGTTCCTTAAAGTCCTATTCACATATCTTGCCTAATTCATAAAGTAAGCCTAAACTTATGTACCCAAATTATGGTCATAATCCACCATATAACATATGCCCCAAATTTTAGTTAAACTTGCATAGTTCAGAATATTCTCCAAAAACCTTACATATCAATTATGCCAAATTTAGCCATGGATTACAATGCATGTCACATATTCAAAAACCCCCATTTAGGTGTATTCACACTCAATAATATTCAAAACTTAACATGGATCTTTAACCCTAAGTTATATGCAAATTAATTCTCCTTTTTTCCAAATTACAGACTATAATATATATAGTATATCCAGATTTAGATCTAGGATTACAACTTGTACTATGCATCCAAATCAGTTACATGTTCATAGTTAAACTTTACGCCCAAATCCCAAGTCATATGTCAATATCCTTTATGCCTTAAAACTCAAGACATACGTTAAATACACCTTATGTTTTAAATATAACATACCAAATTATATGCCTCAAATTTATTTTCTAAGTTACAACCTATGTCCTTTATGTTACAAGTCATAATAGTCCTCTTCTTTCAAGTCATATTTCGTAATATGCCTCAATTTTATGTCCAAAATTACAACATGCATTGTATCCTCAAATTAATTACAAATTGATTTTGCCGAAATATGCCTCATTCAATATTCTTCCCAAATTTAGCGTTTATGCGTTCATCTCTTATGAGACTTTTCTCAGGCTCGTGGTAACCTGGCTATCAAACAAAAAGAAAGAAAGAAGGAAGAAATAATGAACAAACAGAATAATAAAACAGGGAAACAGATCTGATAAATAGAAAAAGGGCATAATCTCAGATTCAGTTTTATAATTATGTCAAGATCATGATTAAACTTCATATCGGAAAATAACTGCACTTGCCTTGATTGGATTATATAAGAAGAGTTGCAGTAGTTCTCTTTTAGTCTAATTCAGATTTGGAAGAAGATGCACTAGTTCTAGATTTGATTCCAGCAGAGTAGCGACGCCATTATTTAATTTGTTTATTTATATTAACTCAGAGGCAGCATAAGGAGAGAGTGAAATGGTGTAAAGAGAATGAGGCTAGGAGACTGTTTATGTAGGATTAGGCGGACGAATCTAGACAGAAAACGTGACCGGATACATCAGAATGAACCCAGGCTTAGAACTGGGTTCTGTCACCAGGTCGACCCCCAGGTCGACCATAGTGTCGACCTGGTCCCTGGGAGATTGACCGTAGTGTCGATCCCCCGGTTGACCTGGTCCTGGGTAGGAAAATTCCTGCCCAGTCTGCGCTGGCATTTGAATTCGAATTTCGATTTCGAATTTCGAGTTGTTTTCGGTTCTGAAAATTCCTGAAACTTCGGAGGGTCATATCTCCCTCCTACGGACTCCGTTTCTCGAAAACTCGGACTCGTTTCCAAGCAAAATTTCGAGACGAACGCAATGGGGCAGCCCGTTTCCCTTGATTCTAATTTTAAAAATTAATTATTCTCTGATTTGTTACCTATACGTTCACAGAAAATATGCGGTGTTGCATTAACATCTTAGCCTAATTAACATAACTACAAATACTATGGGAAACGTTATCTTTTCCTTTATTCTTATAAAATATTCAAACCTCGTGCATTACCTTTTTGTCCACGTCTCTCACTAAGTTTTTGTCCAAACCCTCCAAAAGGTTTGTGAAATGATGAATTTTCTCAACCACTATCTTCATAATTCTGGCAAACTCAGATGAACCTGATGAGGTCGCGGGATGTAGAACTTGAAAATTAGAAACACCTCCACTCAAAACAAATTCTAAAAATTTACATGTAGCTTGACAATTTTCTAATTGGAATTTAAATCACAAATCTGACGATGTAGCTTGACTATCTCATTATCAAGGTCGATTGAAGTATTTTCTTTTACTAAATGTTTTGCCCCGGTAAGGGCTTCCTCATATTGTCTGAGCTTACTCTCTAAATCCCTCTTCTGCTCCTCAAGACTTTGGACAAGATTACGTTGTTCTTAAAATCTTTTGAACTACTCTAACATGAAACGATTATCCATAAATTTCGAATAGGTGGGATCATCGAAAGCTCTTCTTTATTCGTAATAAGCTATAAATTTATCTTTAATCTTCGAAAGATGGAAAGAATATGTTCCGACAAAGTAATTACTTCTATCTAATAAGCCTAATCGGAAAACCGTAAGCATAATCAATATGTGAAGTGTAAATTCTTTTATTTTAAAAATAGGTTACAAGTGAATGAGGGAATTTTTTTTTTTCAAATCAAACAACATTCAAAGTTTCGATACAACATCTTTAGCCTTATCTAATTAATTAACAAATAGAACAACTATTGAACTAAAAGTCATCTTAATATCATATGGAGTAAGAACTAAAAGGAAATCTCTATAATCATTGCTATAATCCCATCTTTCGGCTAAAGGGGTGTCACGCCCACTAATCAGATTCGAATGAAACGTCCTTCTTTCTCTCAAAAATTCATCTTTATCTTCATCTAGGAAGTCAAAATGACATTGAGGGTGTAACATGTATAGTTTGTGTAAATATCTGAGAAAACAATATCCTGCCAATTGTGAAGTTTTAATCAGTGATGTATTTTTTTTATAGTCCCTTCACAACTTGACAAATTTTAATAAAAAGTCCTATGTAATCGGACTACTTGGAAAGTGAGTTCTCCATAGCAACATAGTAGAATAATGCTAAGAACACAAGCATATCATGGTAAGTTTTTATATTAACATCATTCAAGAATTTGAAAAAGTCCAATTTGACTTATAGAAATTAGATTTTGTTTAAGCACTTTAATAATAAATTTATCTCTGCAGTATGTAAGCTTTTCAAGGTAATGTCAACAAGGATAGAACGAACCCTTGGTAGTTTCCACGATTCTCTGGGAGAGGGTCCCTTACTATCTTATTATAATACCTTCGGTGGAAGAGCCTAAGAAGACCACCACAAAACTCTCCAAAATATGAATAAACCGCTTTTGGGTGTTGACATTAGTCGTTCCACATAAACCAATAAAAAGATCCATCTCTTCGATCATCATCTTGAAAAGGGCCATGAACTCCTTATTTTCCTCCTTTACCCTTTCGTTTCGAAGACATTCACTTTTCAGGCGAGGACCCACTTCTTTAATCTTGAAAGTCATCAAGGAATTAGTGCTTTTGCAAAGACTAAGTACTTATCAAATAAGTTATTATAATATTTGACTTTTTTAATCTAAATCTCTATGAAATATATTTATCTTTAACTGCTTTATTTTAAGCTCATCTCTAAGAGAGGTCGACGACTTCTGTCGTGTCTAAAATAATTTAAAGGGTCATTTTGTGGCACCCCACGTCCGTCAATGTCACTCACTAAGGGAATGCATTAAGTTTCGTGAAGCGTTATAGGTAATCAAACACAGAATAATTACAAGACATATATAAATAAGATAGCAGTGGAAATTTAAATTTAAATTTCAATAAATACTGTGGTCCACAATTTCATAAGCCACAAAAATCATTACAACAAAATAACTTATCTTGCATCATCAGAGTATATAAGTAAATAAAAGGCATAATTTCCCAAATGAAAGAGTTAAGCCATAGTAGAGACAAGAACTTGAGCCATAATTCAGCAATAGCTCCTAGCAAGATGAAACCTGAATCCTGTCTAAGCCTGGGTGTTTCCTCCCCGCGAACCTGGGGGGGAATGGACAAGGCGAAACAAACTAGGTCAGACATAAGTCTGGTGAGTCTAGTTAATTTTAGCCAGTAAATAAATAATAGTAACATGATAGGCATACAAAGTAGATAAGAGAGATCACTAGATAAATGGCAGGTATGACAAGGTAAACAGGACAACAGGATCGAATAGATAGCGCTTCTTAATACTTACATTGCTCTGCACTAATACTAGTATAACTGTAACAACCCGAATTTTAATAACATGTTAAAACAATAAATCAAGGTATAATTAAATTTTAAAATAAGAATTCGAGAAAACGGGTTGTGCCATTGCGTTCGTCTCGGAATTCTATAAGAAACCGAGTCCGAGTTTCAAAAAAACGGAGTCAGTATGAGGGAGATATGACCCTCCGAAGTTTCAGGAATTTTCAGAATCGAAAACTGTTCTAAATTCGAATTCAAACCCCAGCGCAGGCTGGGCGGGAAATTTCCCGCCCAGGACCAGGTCGACCTGGGGGTCGACACTATAGTCGACCTGGGGGTCGACCAGGTGACGAAACCCAGTTTTTGAACTGGGTGCATTCTGATGTTTTTAGACACGTTTTCTGACTAGATTCGTTTTCCTAATCCTATATATACCCCCTAATCCCCATACCTCCTCGCACCATTCTTCTCGAACTTTATGCTGCACAAATTCTTGATGGACATGACTTCTTCCTCTTCTTCTTCTTCTTAGATTCAAATAAAAATTAATCAAATCTAGAGAGTACTTCTACCTTCTTCTTCAAGCAACGCAAGATACGCAAATTGGGGATTTTCAATCAAATTGAGATTCAATGTTCAACGACTGCTTCCCAGAATCAACTTCTACATCTTAATTTCTCAGTCCTCGATATGTAAGTTCTAGTTACTTTTAGATTTAAATAATTAATTATGATTTGGCCATGGAATAAAATGGAATTGGATTTAAGTATGTTTATCGATTCTGATCTATTTCTGTTGCTCCTTGAATCTTGAGTTTTGGGACTTGTCTATCTTTATGATCATGTCAAGTCTATGATCTATTCAGCAGTTTTCTTGATTTGTAATGATGTATCATCATGTTGTAATCTTTATGCCTATCATGATGATTTATGCTGGTTTTCTCTCTGATCTTGTTTTTATTGCAATTTCTACGTCCCTCTATTTATTTTCTTTTGATGAACCTAGGTCAATTTCGGATCTAGGACTAAACTACGATATACGTGCGATGGTATACGGGGGAAATATTGGAATATTGCCTTGTGGAATATATGTGTTTTGCGGAATCGAAGGCATAATATGAAAATTGGATGTTTAGGGATAATTTACCACTAACATGAAACGGGGTAATTTTGGGTATTGGCATTATAATGGTTATTGCGCGATTGGGATTCATATATGTAATTTGACGTGGATCTTGATATATGTAATTTGGCTAGAACTCGTTATAGGTAAACTGGTGTAAACATGGCATACATGTAATTTTGTGTATAAAACTTGATCTATGAAAATTGAGCATAGCTTTGTAAACATGGTTTATGTGTAAATTGGCATAAAATTGGAATACATGTAAAACGACATGAATTGAACATATGTAAATTTGATATGAATTGGTCATATGTAAAATTGACATGTAATCTAGAACTTGGGCATATGTTAATTATGTAAAATCTGGAGTTGAAACATATATGATAATTTATGACTTGGTAGAGGTTTAATATGAACGCGCCTAAGTTGGGCTTTGGCTAGTTGGCATGTATTATAAATAAAAGGCTATAACTTGGCATAACCTTATAGTGAATAATGATAACAATTTGGGAATACGTTTTGGGGCAAAAACGTGAATTATGATCTTGATAATTGGCATATAACTGGAAATATGAACGTGGTTGAAACTTGAACATGAATATGAACACGAACGTGAACATGACTAACTTGAGGTTGGGTTGAGTTCGCAGTGTAATTCTTCCCGGAACCGCCCGGCATATCCAGTGACTGCTAATAATAAGATCTAATGTGAGAAGTTAGTCATATCGTGCTTAAACCCGAGGTTAGACTGAGTTGTGGTGTAATTCTGCCCTGAACCGCCCGACGTATCATGGACAGCAACAACAGGTCTAATGCGAGTGGTTGATGCATTAATAATTAATTAATGCATTAAACAAACATGCTTAGAATGGAAAGGTTGAGTAACATGACTGGACCAATGACACTTAACCGATATGACATGAATGGGTGGGTTAAATCATGAACCGCTTGAATATACTTAACCAATTTGACACGATGATTTGGTAGGGTTAAGTCATGAACCGCTTGAATATACTTAACCAATTTGACACGATGATTTGTTAGGGTTAAGTCATGAACCGCTTGAATATACTTAACCAATTTGACACGATGATTTGGTAGGGTTAAATCATGAACCGCTTGAATATACTTAACCAATTTGACACGATGATTTGGTAGGATTAAGTCATGAACCGCTTGAATATACTTAACTAATTTGACATGATGATTTCATAGGGTTAAGTCATGAACCGCATGAATTTACTTAACCAATTTTACACGATGATTTGGTAGGGTTAAGTCATGAACTGCTTGAATATACTCGACCAATTTGACACAATGATTTGGTACGGTTAATTCATGAACCGCTTGAATATACTTAACCAATTTGACACGATGATTTGGTAGGGTTAACTCATGAACTGCTTGAATATACTTAACCAATTTGACACGATGATTTGTAGGGTTAAGTCATGAACCGCTTGAATATACTTAACCAATTTGACACGATGATCTGTTAGGGCTAAGTCATGAACTTGAAGGGAAACACTTAGCCAATTTGACATGACACGTAGGCGGGTTAAGTCAAGAACTTGAATAACAACAGTTAACCAACTTGACATGCTAGACTGATAAGAGTTAATTCACGAATTTTAAATAACAACCCTTAACCTGTTGGATGGAAACCCTAGTTACGCAGTCCATTTCAGCAGTAACCCACTAGATGTATCATGGTACCCTAGAACTAGGCAGGGTGGGGCACGATTACTGGGCTGATTGTAATCAACCTGAACGATGGCTGAGTTGGCCACCGGTGTAGGTTCAGGCGGACTATGGTTGTGCACGTAGTCCGGAGTTGAAAAAGCAGGCATTAGGCATCAGTAGGTTTACATTGTGCGTGCTTGATTTGTGTCGGGGTTTGGCACCCTAGGGCTTGATACACCCTATGGTGGACTTAGCACAGGTAACTACATTCGTGATAGGGCCGTATGACACAGATACATGAACGAGCTAGGACTTGTAGGGATCCGATCGATTAATAGATCGTTTCGTGGGACAATGTAATGGGTCGTTTCATGGCACTGGGAAAAGGATCATTTTATAGTCAACACATGACACAGGGTGGGATACTAGTACGGATGGTGCAGAGCAAATAGATATCATAAAAATATTTTAATGGTGAAGCAGAGAAATTTTACGATGCTTGATAGAAATCTTGCAAAATTGTACTTAGTTTATCTTGAATAGGAACCTTGCGATGTTATACTTGAAAAAAATCATATGATGTTATACTTAGTTATTGTGCCTGTAGCTTATCTTGTCATGATGCTTATGTTACTTTCATTTTATCCATGCCATGTTATCTTTACCAGTTTTTTTGCTGAATGTCACTAGGACTTACTCAACCTTTATGACTGACCCGTTTTGTTTTGCCTCTTTTTCTTCCGTTCCCCACCCTTAGGTTCCCAGGTTGGGAATATAGCTTAGTTCGGATGTTACCAATCTCTCAGGCTCTTTCATGTATGGCTTGGATCTCTGTTGGTTATGGCTTTCTTTGCTTTATTGGGGAATACTACATTTTATTTTTATGCTTCTTTGTTTTTGAGCAAGACAGATATTTTAGCTATGTAATTGGGTATTGGAAGTTGATGGGCTTTTATTGTAAACAATTATATTTAATAAATGATTTGAAGTACTTCTACTTTACCTTCCGCTGTTTTATATATGTCTGTCTTGTAATATTTCTGTTCCCGTACCCATAATGCTCCGTTGAAGTTAAGGCATTCCCTTTGTGAGTGACCTTAATGGATGTGGGGTGTTACATTTAGTATCAGAGCAGAAGGTTACCAGACTGGGCAAAAGCTTTTAAAAACCTTCTGAAATTATTTTCAAAATGTTTACAAAGAAGCATTTTTCTAAAGAAAAGATTTGTTTTAAGAAACACATATTCCCCAAAGCCATATGCACTATCTTTTGATTCTCTCTTTGAATCTCTTCTTTCTTTCTCTTTCGCCAAAATTTTGTAAGTGTATGACACAAGTCGGAGGGCAAAAAAGTGCCCAACTTCCATTTGTAGCCGCAGTAGTTCCATCTGCGACTAATCTTATTTCAAGCTTTGTAGGGTTGTAGTGTGATGGAGGTAGCTTTCGAGAAACCGGCCAACAAACTATACAAGGATAGTAAGAACAAGGATAAAAACACAAGCCTAAGGACAAGATCGTCGAGAGGGCAATTGTATGCTCTCACTACTAGCATACCTAAGAGAGGTGGTAACGGTTCTGTTAAAAGTGTAGCTTTTCTTTTCTATCATACTATGGGAACTTTGTTTTTGTAAAACGCATCCTTTAAATTCTGCTTCGATAGTTGAGTCTCTGCACCTTAGTACTAGCGTGGTAGTGGATCTCATTTTTGTCTCAAATCCTATTAGGGAATCGGCTCATTTATTCATGACTTTTTTGGATTTAAGAATGTCTATGACAAGTGTTGAGTTTAGAGGTAATGCTTATGTTTTTAGGCTATGGGTTGATACTAGGGATGGAGTGGTTATCCAAAAATGATACCATTCTCGAGTATGAAAAGTGGGTAGTTAAGCTCTTGAATTGCTTCGGTAATGCCCTCGAAGTCTAGTGTAACCCTTAGGGTTCTACTATGCTTAGTTACTTAGAATCTCTTGATACATTTATTCATCCGCACGAGTAGTGTTCTCCACTAAGGCGGATGGTTCATTTTGCTTATGCATGAGTTATAGAGAATCACCTTAGTAAGTACATTTGGCAACATGGTTGACATCTGTTTATTTTCAAGAGATAGTTCTTCTACGTAGAATACCTTATAGTGAGTAAACGAGATCCAGGATTCACTAGTGAATTTTGGAGAGCTTGCATGAAACCATGAATACGCAGTTATGTTTGAGTCGAGTATACTAGAAGGAGAATAAGTGAAAGTGGAACGAGAGGCAACATGAAATGAGTTCCAACTCATATTTTGGAAACAAGAATTAAGAAGCTACAAAATTGTGAAGTTAAAGACGGTCAAAGCACAATGGAGTTAAGCTCAAGGAAATGCGACTTAGAAGATTGAAGACTAGATACGCGCATCATATCTCTTTTTTTTAAGAGTATATCCTTGATCCATCTTTTCCTGTAAAGCTTACTTGCATGATATCTTTTAGATATATCCTCTCGGTCCTATTCTCAATCGTATTTCTGTTGCAAACCCCATAGGGAGTTTGACTCATCTGTTAGTAATGCATGTTGGGGCTTGAAGGTGTTCGTAGGGTTGACTAAACTTTTTGGGTTTTATAGAATATGGGTTAGTTTGAGGAAGGATTTCTTATGACCTAAGAGTCCATCATGCTTAGTTTCCTAGAAACATATATATTTGTTGGGTTGAGAAATTCTTTGGGTATCAGTCTGATGTTGATTTCGGTCTTCGGGGCTGGTGCTTAGGGAGTTCTTCTCCTAATCAGTATATATGTGACATAGATTTTCAGTTTTGACATTGCCTAATAGGCACAAAGTTTTTACTTGCTTCTATCATTCGACTATATCTTTAGGTAGGAACAATTGGGTGTAAACATGTGTTTGAGACGTGTTATGATTGATGGTTGCAAGTGGTTGCAAGTGGTTGCTAGTGGTTGCTCGTGGATGCATATACATGCACATTAGACACTAGATCGGCTCAGTGACCTTTCATACTGCATATGCATGAGTGTTTATACTTGTTTATAGATGAAATTGAATGTGTTATCAGGTGGATGTTGCATATGGATGGATGTTTGTGCACACATATAGTGTTTATGTGACTAGGACTATTTGCATACATGTTGGACCCATGGCACTAAACATATTTTGTATTAAGAAGATCAATCAGGCCTGATCCTTTGCATTAGATAAGGAACATATACACACACTTCTTGCATATGTTCATACAACATTAGAAATCTCTTAAGGACAATGAATGCCTGTGATTGATGATTGAGTAGATGGATGATTGGATGGTAGGACACATTCTTCTTAACTTGAAGATTTCGGGGACGAAATCCTTTAAGGAGGGGAGAATGTAACAACCCGAATTTTAATAACATGTTAAAACAAGAACTCAAGGTATAATTAATTTTTAAATAAGAATCAAGTAAAACAGGATGTGCCATTGCGTTCGTCGCGGAATTCTACATGAAATCGAGTCCGAGTTTTCGAAAAACGGAGTCCATATGAGGGAGATATAACCCTCCGAAGTTTCAGGAATTTTAAGATTCGAAAACAATTCGAAATTCGAATTCAAACCCCAACACAGGCTGGGCAGGAAATTTCCCGCCCAGGACCAGGTCGACCTAGGAGTCGACACTATGGTCGACCTCCCAGGGACTAAGTCGCCACTATGGTCGACCTGGGGTCGACCTGGTGACGAAACCCTGTTTTTGAACTGGATGCATTATGATGTTTTTGGGCACGTTTTCTGACTAGATTCGTTCTCCTAATCCTATATAAACCCACCTAATCCCCATTCCTCCTCGCACCATTCTTCTCTAACTTTATGCTGCACAAATTCTTGATGGACATGACTTCTTCCTCTTCTTCTTCGTAGATTCAAATAAAAATTAATCAAATCTTGAGTGTTCTTCTACCTTCTTCTTCAAGCAACGCAAGATACGCAAATTGGGGATTTTCAATCAAATTGAGATTCAACATTCAATGACTGCTTTCTAGAATCAGCTTTTGCATCTTATTTTCTCAGTCCACGATCTATAAGTTCTAGTTACTTTTAGATTTAAATACTTAATTATGATATGGCCATGGAATAAAGTGGAATTGGATTTAAGTATGTTTATCGATTCTGATCTATTTCTGTTGCTCCTTGAATCTTGAGTTTTGAGACTTGTCTATCTTTATGATCATGTCAAGTTTATAATCTATTCAGCAGTTATCTTGATTTGTAACGATGTATCATCATGTTGTAATCTTTATGCCTACCATGATGATTTATGCTGGTTTTCTCTCTGATCTTGTTTTTATTGCAATTTCTACCTCCCTCTATTTATTTTCTTTTGATGAACCTAGGTCAATTTCGGACCTAGGCCTAAACTACGATATACGTGTGATGGTATACGGGGGAAATATTGGAATATTTCCCTGCGGAATATGTGTTTGGTGGAATTGAAGGCATAATATGAAAATTGGATGTTTGGGGATAATTTACCATTAACATGAAACGGGGTAATTTTGGGTATTGGCATTATAGTGGTTATTGCGCGATTGGGATTGATATATGTAATTTGATGTGGATCTTGATATATGTAATTTGGCTAGAACTCGTTATGGGTAAATTGGTGTAAACGTGGTATACATGTAGTTTTGGGTATAAAACTTGATCTATGAAAATTGAGCATAGCTTTGTAAACATGGTATATGTGTAAATTGGCATAGACTTGGAATACATGTAAAACGGCATGAATTGAACATATGTAAATTTGTTATGAAAAGCTGACATGTAATCTAGAACTTGGGCATATGTTAATTATGTAAAATCTGGAGTTGAAACATATATGATAATTTATTACTTGGTTGAGGTTATTACTTGGTAGAGTTGTAAATAAAAGGCTATAACTTGGCATAAACTTATAGTGAATAATGATAATAATTTGGGAATACGTTTTAGGGGCAAAAACGTGAATTATGAACTTGATAATTGGCATATAACTGGAAATATGAACGTGGTTGAAACATGAACATGAACATTAATACGAACACGAACGTGAACATGACTAACTCGAGGTTGGGTTGAGTTCGCAGTGTAATTCTTCCAGGAACCGCCCGACATATCCAGTGGCTGTGAATAATAAGATCCAATGTGAGAAGTTAGTCATATCGTGCTTAAACTAGAGGTTAGACTGTGTTGTGGTGTAATTCTGCTCGAAACCGCCCGACATATCATGGACCGCAACAACAGGTCTATTGTGGGTGGTTGATGCATTAATAATTAATTAATGCATTAAACAGACATTCTAAGAATGGAAAGGTTAAGTAACATGACTAGACTAATGACACTTAACCGATATGACATGAATAGGTGGGTTAAGTCATGAACCGCTTTAATATACTTAACCAATTTGACACGATGATTTGGTAGGGTTAAGTCATGAACCGCTTGAATATACTTAACCAATTTGACACGATGATTTGGTAGGGTTAAGTCATGAACCGCTTGAATATACATAACCAATTTGACATGATGATTTGGTAGGGTTAAGTCATGAACCGCTTGAATATACTTAACCAATTTGAAACGATGATTTGGTAGGGTTAAGTCATGAACCGCTTGAATATACTTAACGAATTTGACACGATGATTTCGTAGGGTTAAGTCATGAACCGCTTGAATATACTTAACTAATTTGACACGATGATTTGGCAGGGTTAAGTCATGAACCGCTTGAATATACTTAACTAATTTGACACGATGATTTGGTAGGGTTAATTCATGAACCGCTTGAATATACTAAACCAATTTGACACGATGATTTGGTAGGGTTAAGTCATTAACCGCTTGAATATACTTAACCAATTTGACACGATGATTTGGTAGGGTTAAGTCATGAACCGCTTGAATATACTTAACCAATTTGACATGATGATCTATTAGGTCTAAGTCATGAAACTGAATGGCAACACTTAGCCAATTTGACATGACACGTAGGCGGGTTAAGTCAAGAACTTGAATGACAACACTTAACCAACGTGACATGCTAGACTGATAAGGGTTAAGTCACGAATTTTAAATAACAACACTTAAACTGTTGGACAGAAACCTTAGTTACGCGGTCCATTTCAGCAATAACCCACTAGATGTATCATGGTACCCCAGAACTAGGCAGGGTGGGGCACGATTACTGGGCTGATTGTAAGCAACCTGAATGACGGCTGAGTTGGCGCGCCAGTGTCGGTTAAGGCGGACTATGGTTGTGCACGTAGTCCGGAGTTGAAAAAGCAGGCATTGGGCATCAGTAGGTTTACAATGTGCGTGCTTGATTCTTGTTGGGGTTTGGCACCCTAGGGCTTGATACACCCTATGGTGGACTTAGCATAGGTAACTACATTCGTGATAGGGCCGTATGACACAGACATATGAACGAGCTAGGACTTGTAGGGAGCCGATCGATTAATAGATCGTTTCGTAGGACCAAGTAATGGGTCGTTTCATGACATTGGGAAAGGGATCATTTTATAGTCAACACATGACACGCGGTGGGATGCTAGTACGGGTGGTGCATATGATGTTATACTTGAAAAAAAATCATATGATGTTATTCGTAGTTATCGTGCCTGTAGCTTATCTTGTCATCATGCTTATGTTTACTTTCAGTTTATTCGTGCCATGTTATCTTTACCAGTTTTATGTTGAAAGTCACTAGGACTTACTCAGTATTTATGACTGACCCGTTTTGTTTCGCCTCTTTTTCTTCCGCCCCCCCCCCCCCCCTGCCCTCCAGGTTCGCAGGGTGGGAGTATTGCTTAGTTCTGATGCTACCAAGCTCTCAGGCTCTTTCATGTACGGCTTGGATCTCTCTTGGCAATGGCTTTCTTTGCTTTACTGGGAATACTACAATTTATTTTAATGCTTCTTTGTTTTTAAGCAAGACAGATATTTTAGCTATGTAATTGGGTATTCGAAGTTGATGGGCTTTTATTGTAAACAATTATATTTAATAAATAATTTGAAGTACTTCTACTTTACCTTCCGCTGTTTTATATATGTCTGTCTTGTAATATTTCTGTTCTAGTACCGATAATGCTCCATTGAAGTTAAGGCATTCCCTTTGTGAGTGACCTTAACGGATGTGGGGTGTTACATTTGGTATCAGAGAAGAAGGTTACCAGACTGGGCAAAAGCTTTTAAAAACCTTCTGAAATTATTTTCAAAATGTTTACAAAGAAGCATTTTTCTAAAGAAAAGATTTGTTTTATGAAACGCATATTCCCCAAAGCCATATGCATTATCTTTTGATTCTCTCTTTGAATCCCTTCTTTCTTTCTCTTTCGCCATAATTTTGTAAGTGTACGACACAAGTCGGAGGGATAAGAAGTGCCCAACTTCCATCTGTAGCCACAGTAGTTCCATCTGCGACTAATCTTATTTCAAGCTTTGTAGGGTAGTAAAGTGATGGAGGTAGCTTTCGAGAAACCGGCCAACAAACTATACAAGGATAGTAAGAACGAGGATAAAGAACACAAGCCTAAGGACAAGATCGTCGAGAGGGCAATTGTATGCTCTCACTACTAGCATACCTAAGAGAGGTGGTAACAGGTCTGTTAAAAGTGTAGCTTTTCTTTTCAATCATATCGTGGGAACTTTGTTTTGTACGTCGCATCCTTTTAATTCTGCTTCGATAGTTGAGTCTCTTCACCTTAGTACTAGCATGGTAGTGGATTTCATTTTTGTCTCAAATCCTGTTGGGGAATCGGCTCATTTATTTATGACTTTTTTGGATTTGAGAATGTCTATGATAAGTGTTGAGTTTAGAGGTAATGCTTATGTTTTTGGGCTATGGGTTGATTCTAGGGATGGAGTGGTTATCCAGAAATGATACCATTCTCGAGTATAAAAAGAGGGTAGTTAGACTCTTGACTTGCCTCGGTATCGAAGTCTTAGGGTTCTGCTATGCTTAGTTACCTAGAATCTCTTGATACATTTATTGATCCGCACGAGTAGTGTTCTCCACTAAGGCAGATGGTTCATTTCGCTAATGCATGAGTTATAGAGAATCACCTTAGTAAGTACATTTGGCAACATGGTTGACATCTGTTTATTTTCAATAGATAGTTCTTCTGCGTGGAATACCTTATAGTGAGTAAACGAGATCCAGGATTCACTAGTGAATTTTGGAGAGCTTGTATGAAACCATGAATATGCAGTTATGTTTGAGCTGAGTATACTAGAAGGAGAATATGTGAAAGTGGAACGAGAGGCAACATGAAATGAGTTCTAACTCATATTTTGGAAACAAGAATTAAGAAGCTACGAAATTGTGAAGTTAAAGACGGTCAAAGCAAAATGGAGTTAAGCTCAAGGAAATGCGACGTAGAAGATTGAAGACTAGATATGCGCATCATATCTCTTTTTCTTAAGAGTATATCCTTGATACCTTTTTTCCTGTAAAGCTTACTTGCATGTTATCTTTTAAATATATCCTCTCGGTCCTATTCTCAATCCTATTTCTATTGCAAACCCCATAGGGAGTTTGACTCATCTGTTAGTAATACATGTTGGGGCTTGAAGGTGTTCGTTGGGTTGACTAAACTTTTTGGGTTTTATAGAATATGGGTTAATTTTAGGAAGGATTTCTTGTGACCTAAAAGGAGTCCATTATGCTTAGTTTCCTAGAAACATATATATTTGTTGGGTTGAGAAATTCTTTGGGTATCAGTCTGATGTTGATTTCGGTCTTCGGGGCTGGTGCTTAGGGAGTTCTTCGCCTAATCAGTATATATGTGACGTATATTTCCAGTTTTGACATTGACTAATAGGCACAAAGTTTTTACTTGCTTCTATCATTCGACTATATATTTAGGTAGGAACAATTGGGTGTAAACATGTGTTTGAGACGTGTTATGATTGATGGTTGCAAGTGGTTGCAAGTGGTTGCTAGTGGTTGCTCGTGGATGCATATACATGCACATTAGACACTAGATCGGCTCAGTGACCTTTCACATTGCATATGCATGAGTGTTTATACTTGTTTATAGATGAAATTGAATGTGTTATCAGGTGGATGTTGCATATGGATGGATGTTTGTGCACACATATAGTGTTTATGTGACTAGGACTATTTGCATACATGTTGGACTCATGGCACTAAACATGTTTTGTATTAAGAAGATCAATCAGACCTGATCCTTTGCATTAGATAAGGAACATATACACACACTTCTTGCATATGTTCATACAGCATTAGAATTCTCTTAAGGACAATGAATGCCTGTGATTGGTGATTGAGTAGATGGATGATTGGATGGTAGGACACATTCTTCTTAACTTGAAGATTTCGGTGACGAAATCATTTAAGGAGGGGAGAATGTAACAACCCGAATTTTAATAACATGTTAAAACAAGAACTCAAGGTGTAATTAATTTTTAAAATATGAATCAGGGAAAACGGGTTGCTCTATTACGTTCGTCGCGGAATTCTACATGAAATCGAATCTGAGTTTTCGAAAAATGGAGTCCGTATGATGGAGATATAACCCTCCGAAGTTTCAGGAATTTTCAGAATAAAAAACAATTCGAAATTCGAATTTAAACCCCAGCTCAGGCTGGGCAGGAAATTTCCTACCTAGGACCAGGTCGACCTGGGAGTCGACACTATGGTCGACCTCCCATGGACCAGGTCGACACTATGGTCGACCTGGGGGTCGACCTGGTGACAAAACCCAGTTTTTGAACTGGATGCATTCTGATGTTTTTAGACACGTTTTCTGACTAGATTCGTTCTCCTAATCCTATATAAACCAACCTAATCCCCATTCCTCCTCGCACCATTCTTCTCTAACTTTATGCTGCACAAATTCTTGATGGACATGACTTCTTCCTCTTCTTCTTCGTAGATTCAAATAAAAATTAATCAAATCTAGAGTGTTCTTCTACATTCTTCTTCAAGCAACGCAAGATACGCAAATTGGGGATTTTCAATCAATTTGAGATTCAACGTTCAACGACTGCTTTCTAGAATCAGCTTTTGCATCTTAATTTCTCAGTCCACAATCTGTAAGTTCTAGTTACTTTTAGATTTAAATACTTAATTATGATAAGGCCATGGAATAAAGTGGAATTGGATTTAAGTATGTTTATTGATTCTGATCTATTTCTTTTGCTCCTTGAATCTTGAGTTTTGAGACTTGTCTATCTTTATGATCATGTCAAGTTTATGATCTATTCAGCAGTTTTCCTGATTCATAATGATGTTATCATCAAGTTGTTGTAATCTTTATGCTTATCCCGATGATTTATCTTGGTTTTCTCTCAGATCTTGTTTTTATTGCAACTTCTACTCCCTCTATTTATTTTCATTTAATGAACCTAGGTCGATTTCGGACCTAGGCCTAAACTATGATATATGTGCGATGGTATATGGGGGAAATATTGGAATATTGCCTAGTGGAATATATGTGTTTGGTGGAATCGAAGGCATAATATGAAAATTGGATGTTTGGGGATAATTTACCATTAACATGAAATGGGGTAATTTTGGGTATTGGCATTATAATGGTTATTGCGCGATTAGGATTGATATATGTAATTTGACATGGATCTTGATATATGTAATTTGGCTAGAACTCGTTATGGGTAAATTGGTGTAAACGTGGTATACATGTAATTTTGGGTATAAAACTTGATCTATGTAAATTGAGAATAGCTTTGTAAACATGGTATATGTGTAAATTGGCATAAACTTGGCATACATGTAAAACGACATGAATTGAACATATTTAAATTTGGTATGAATTGGGCATATGTAAAGTTGACATGTAATCTAGAACCTGGGCGTATGTTAATTATGTAAAATCTGGAGTTGAAACATATATGATAATTTATGACTTGGTAGAGGTTTAATATGAACGCGCCTAAGTTGGGCTTTGGGTAGCTGGCATGTATTGCAAATAAAAGGCTATAACTTGGCATTACCTTATAGTGAATTATGATAATAATTTGGGAATACATTTTGGGGGCAAAAACGTGAATTAAGAACATGATAATTAGCATATAACTGGAAATATGAACGTGGTTGAAACATGTACATGAATATGAATATGAATACGAACGTGAACATGGCTAACTCGAGATTTGGTTGAGTTGGTAGTGTAATTCTGCCTGGAACCGCCCAGCATATCCAGTGACTACGAATAATAAGATCCAACGTGAGAAGTCAGTCATATCGTGCTTAAACTCAAGGTTAGACTGAGTTGTGGTGTAATTTTGCCCGGAACCGCCCGGCATATACAGTGACCACAACAACAGGTTTAATGTGAGTGGTTGATGCATTAATAATTAATTAATGCCAATAAACAGACATGCTAAAAATGGAAAGGTTAAGTAATATGACTAGACTAATGACACTTAAACGATATGACATGAATGGGTGGGTTAAGTCATGAACCGCTTGAATATATTTAACTAATTTGACACGATGATTCGGTAGGGTTAAGTCATGAACCGCTTGAAAATACGTAACCAATTTGACACGATGATTTGGTAGGGTTAAGTCATGAACCGCTTGAATATAGTTAACCAATTTGACACGATGTTTTGGTAGGGTTAAGTCATGTACTACTTGAATATAATTAACCAATTTAACACGACGATTTGGTAGGGTTAAGTCATGAACCGCTTGAATATACTTAACCAATTTGACATGATGATTTGGTATGGTTAAGCCATGAACCGCTTGAATATACTTAACCAATCTGACACGATGATTTGGTTGGGTTAAGTCATTAACCGCTTGAATATACTTTAACAATTTGACACGATGATTTTGTAGGGTTATGAGACGACCCGAACTTCCCCGTGAAGGAAAGCACGGATAGAATTGAGGACAAGACATAATAGAACGCAAACGGAAGAACATTTCATTGTTATTACAACAATTCCATCAGATACAAGAATATACAGAGTATAAATGAATAAATTACATTCAACAAATATCAGAGATTACAATAAATTACATAGCAGCGGAAAAATATACAAAACACAACTGAAAGTGATACATGGATACAGAGCTTTCCGAGCATCGTTCCAGCTATAAATCAGGATCCTGTGAATATAAATCTGCAAAACCAAAACTACTAGCTGCCCGTGTCGAAAATAGGGACACCCAGAGTTCAGGTTAAAACAATAAACTCCAGGTCAGTCATGTGACTGGTGTGAGAACTAAAACAGTTAATAATCTTTATTTTAAAGTTCGGTAAATCAAGGGACCACGCCGTATGACACGGAACGGGTTTCCTCCTAAGAATACCAGTGCATTGAACAAACAGCGCAATGCTAAATAAAGAAAAATGAAGCTGTTATAAGACCCAGGTCCCATCACACAATGCAACGCAAGCCGGAGGATAGGGTTTTTACCTTATAACAGCCAAAGCATGCTTGATACGTTTAAAACACATTATTTTGATATTACTATAAGTGTATAGTGTCAAAACAATTTCACATCATAAATATCAATCATAGGCGCCATTAATGACCCATGCCACTATGTCGCCATACTAGGTTCTACAAATAAAACCGAAACACACGTATTGGAAATTGGATTCCATCATGAGTCGAGGCAAGGGGCAAGCTCCTCTCCGCGTTCGAGATACTCTAGCAAATGCCTCAGGACCCTACTACGATCCTTGGATCTTCAGGGCCGGTACTCTCTTACTTTTGAGGATTAATTATTCCTGAACACACGTTTCCCGGTCCTTACAGACCTATATCCGAGGCGCCTCGTATCCAACAACCACACAGGTGAAAAGTATATAAATGTCAGGGCTGGTAGGTCACTGACACCACCCTAGCTAGAAAGAAACGTCATGCTCTCCCTGCAGTCACTATCCCGTTTTTGACTCATACCGAGGTGTGAGGCTCGCGAATTCACGTTATACACAAAGCTATGCCACACAGGCCGTGCTTTGATCATCACCCACAAAACTTTGCTTTTCAACAAAAGCCCTGATCAATTGCCACTTACGCGTGCCACACAGGCAATTCACTCCATGCGACTGATGTCCATCGATATTCAACCTCTGAGCTCGTACGTCTCAGAGAAGGGCGTTAAGCAAGAGAATAAATTCTCCGTCGCCAAACAGATGTATATTTAATAGAGATCAATCAACACAGAATAAAATCCAATGTCAGATACACAATCCATTTACAAGTTCGTTCTGGGTCTGAACGAAACCGGAGGCACTTTCCTCGCATATCCATCCATCTCCAAGTACGTCTGGACGATCACCAACTGTTTCCCTCATCTTGGGTGTACAGCCCAATCGAGATCATCGGTAATCACCCAAACGATGTGAAGACTTCCGGTCTTCAACCACCGTCTTCATCTTAGACATCTCGTCGAATCGGTTATTCAGAATGGGTATAACACCGGCCTTTCTGAATAACCCACATATATGATAAATAATGTTATACAAACACAACGAACGCCTCATTCCAATTCTGAATTTTATTTTATTCTTTAATCTTCCTTTGGATATCATTTCAAACTAGTCGGGATTAACGAACCACACCGAAGTAATTATTTATTTTATTTCCCAATCCCAACCTATTCATCCCATGGAGAAAAACAGGTAATACTCCATATCTAACACCACGGTGTTATTGGAAAAATTAATTACCATTTCACGTTCAAATCTAATTAAAGATTTAACTGTCGCTTTGGAGCAAAACTGGTGGTACTCCATCCTCGATCACCTTTCAAATTGATAATTTAAATTATCAATTCACATTTTTAATCTAATTAAAGATTCATTAAAACTCCACTTAGTTTTAATCTTTTCAAAAATCAACATCCTGCCTTTAACTGGGTTAAAGAACCAATGTCATCTAAAACACGATTCACGATAAACCCAAATCACATTTGATATTAAATACAAGGCTCTGAATAGAAAATATACCGGCTTATATTCAATATCAAATTCTGAAACCAACAAATATCGTATTGGAAATAACGATATAAAATATATCTTTCAAATTCCCATAACAATATCTGTATAGTCACAAAATCCAACATCGAAATATTCCGAAGATAATTTCGATTCTACTCCAGTCCAATCCACGTATTGGGAATATTGATTATTTTTAAAATTACTTTCAAATTCAATTTATTTATTTCAAAAATAAATTGATTTTAATTCTAGTCCAAAACTAGTTCATTTCGATAAAAATCTATTTTTATCTTTTCAAATATGGAATTTTTCAGCCCAATTTTTCCCAAATCATTTCTTATGATTTTACACAAATTATAGATATTTTTAATAATTTTAACAAGGCCCATACAGTCGATTTCCATCAACGGCCATCGAACTGCACTTACATCGACCTTTTCCAAATTTGATTTGGACATAATTCCAAATCCAAACGTTAGACTTCAACTTTCTAATATTCATTGGAAAGCTCTTTTCGATACGAACCCAACGGTTCCGGTTTTAGGAGAATCCGACTGTCGGATCTTCCGCAACGTCAATTCGAAGTTAATGGTTGAAATTCACGAACTGCCGCGGCGTGGCGCGTTCTATTCAGGCCATTATATATATATATATATTATATATATTATATATATATATATTATATATATATTTTGTCGATTTCCTTTTTAAAACGAATTTTATAAATATTTCTAAATTCGTTTCAAAAACAATTTCAACTTCATCTTCAATCTCAAATCGATTTGATTTCAATTCAATTCGAATTCATTTCAATTTGATTTAATTCGAATTCAAATTCGTTTCAATTCAATTCAATTTGAATTTACCTTCTATTTAATTCAATTCGAATTCATTTCAAATTGATTTCAATTCAATTTCAGTTCGTTTAAAATTTCATTCAAAACGATTTCAATTTGTTTTTAATTCAATTTCAATTTAATTCAATTTGAATTCATTTCTATTTAATTCGAATTCAAATACACTTTCTATTCAATTTGAATTCAAATTCACTTTCTATTCAAATTCACTTTCTATTCAATTCGAATCGAATTCATTTTCTATTCGATTCGAATTCATTTCAAATTGATTCAATAAAATTTCAATTTGAATTTTAATCTAATTTAATTTGAATTTCGTTTCAAAATATTAAATTTTGAAATCACTTTTCAATATTCATTGTAAAACGAATAAAATCGATATAAATATCGTTCACGTCAAAATAGCGCAAATCTAATCAACACGGGTTTATATATTTCAATAAATTCGTTATTCTATTCAACAAATGAATATATATATTCCATTCAACACATGAATCTATATTTCTTTCAACACACGACTAATCACACATGAGTACTGTCAACACATCACTATTTTTGTTATGTAAAATATTTTATAAAATTATGGTATCTATCGTTTGATTTTTAATCGAATTCCACCGTAAAGTATATTCTAATCTCAAATATGATAAAGATGTAAATTTTATTGTTAAAATATTTTACTCAACACATGAATAATTTCAACACATGAACATCGTCAACACATGACTATTTTTATATTCAACACATGAATTTTCTTTTATAATATTCATTATTTTCCCGATTGGAATGAGGCCCAATCAATCACCATATAATGTTAGTTATATGGATTCCATACAACACATGTATATAAAAGCAATGATAAACAATCAACCATCATCCAAGGTGCACCACACAACTGCATAAGCATCAAATGTAGATAATTAACGCTCACACAGTCTGTCGACCAATCGATCGACATACAATTAAATAATCGGGATTAGTGTACGCCAAATATCATCCCAACACCCGTGTGGGGTTTCAAATCAACAAACACATATTTTTATTCGTGCAGTTGGGCGATGTGTAAAATTTATCATCCCAATCAATATCAGTCAAATCAGTGTATATAAACAAATCGGTCGATTTGTTTATAAATATTTATTTATTCACATTCACGTTAAAAATTATATTTTTAACGATAAAATATTTATTTCAACCATCTACATTTTATTATCGATTTCACATCAACATCACAAACAATTTTCACAACACATCAATCAAAAAAACAAGCCATCCATGGTCTGTGGATGACGGGTGTCTGGTGCTGCTAAGCACCGTCTGCATCCTAGTATATATATATAACTAGAAAAAGAAACTGAAGAGTGAGAAGTTCTCACCTATTTCTATCCTAACTCCACGACTCTTCTTATGTAGAAATCTTCGTCGTTCTCGCCTTTTTGTCACCTTCATTGCCCGTATCCACTACATATATAAAAATCGAATTTTCACTTCGCTATTCAATATATAAAAAATCGAATTTTTATTTCGCCATTCAATATATAAAAATCGAATTTTTACTTCCCTATTCAATATATAAAAAAATCGAATTTTTACTTCGTTGCTATGTATATAAAAATCCTGTTTTTATAATCACGCTATATGGATAAAAATTCTATTTTCACACCGCTACTATATAGATAAAAATTCTATTTTTACATCGCTACTATATAGATAAAAAATTTATTTTTATCACGCTATTCTCTGTATAAAGATTTCTCCTTTTCTAATATAAAGATTTCATCTTTTCTAATATAAAGATTTCATCTTTTCTAATATAAAGATTTCATCTTTTCTTATTTAAAGATTTCATCTTTTCTAATATAAAGATTTCATCTTTTCTAATTTAAAGATTTCATCTTTTCAAATTTAAAGATTTCGCCTTTTCTAATTTAAAGATTTCATCTTTTCTAATATAAAGATTTCATCTTTTCTAATTTCAAAATCGAATCTTTTCTAAAATAAAGATCCTATCTTTTCTTCGGTACAACATATATACAAATCATATTTTTTATTTTTTTAAATTAAAAAAACAAAATAAAAATAAAAACAAAAAGGAACTAAACTTACAGTGGGCTGAAGGGGGAAATGGCGGCGCCGGGTGGTCGTGGGGTTTGCGTCATACAGAAGAGGGGCTAGGGGAAGAAGGAGGAATTGACGGGAGGACGAGTGGAGGAAGAAGAAGAAGAAGCGGCGGTCGGTGCGAGGCTTCGCGCGGCGTAGGATTTCAAGAGGGCGGAGGGAGGAAGAGAAAGAGGTCGGGGAAGAAGGGGGAGGCAGGCGACGAGGGATCGGTGGAGGGGGATGAACAACAGGTCAACGCGAGGAGGAGGGAGAGAAGAACGGAGGGGGGTCGTGGGGTGGTGGCGCTCCGGCGCCGGAGGAGCGGCGCGACGATGGCGTCGCTGCAGGTGGAGGCGCGATTAGGTCTTAGGATTTTTTTTTATTTCTAAATCTGAACGGGAAGGAGAAAGGTAAAAGGGGGCTAAGGTTTAAATATATATATTTATAATAATTTAATATTGTTATTTTCTCCTTACACGTTGACTTTTCATTCGAACTCTAAGCGACACCCACTGCCTGTCTTCCCTAGCGTTTTACCCCAATTCCGAACACAATGGGATATGTAACGTAGGCTGATTCGATCATTTCGATCAGTTTCTGTTAAAATCAACATATAACTCTATATATTGAATTTGAACGCGCATTTCGATTTACTGGGGTCACATACGAACTCGAAAAATTCCAGAAAAATATTTTCTGACTTCGTATTGACGATACGGTCCTAACAAAATTAGTTTCGTCGAATTCTGAGACCGTTGGAAAAATGGCCATTTTCCAGTCGATTAAAATCAACTTAAACTGGTCAAACACGTTTTCTTTTGCCACGCTCACATATTGATTCTAAAAATTATGAAATTTGAAACCTAGCAACAATTTGACATCACGGATCCAACAAAAGTGGTTTCGTCGATATCCGAGGTCGTTTGCAAAATTCCCATTTTTAAGGGCCTGAATTCCATAGCGACTATTCAGAATTTTCAACTGGACATATCTTTCGATTCCCGCTATGAAATCTCAATTTTTCGGATTCGTTGGAAAGATATTATCAATTAGACTCTATTATTTTTGGACTCACAAAAATCCGGTTTGTTTTGCACCCGGTACATTCAATTGAAGTTTAAAATCGAATTATCGAACTACCGTGCCATTTTCAATTCCTTTTATAATTATATATAATTATTTATATTCTAACGACGATGTATATAAATATATACGCTCGAATTCTATTCAAAATAAATTTCTTGTTGATTTTATTTAAAATAATCTATTTTAAATGTTCAAAATTCACTAAAATTGCCAAAATAAAATTTTTAAACTGGCCCAGAATTTACGGGTTGTTACAATCTCCCCCACTTAAAACTTTTCGTCCCCGAAAAGGAACAATGTCGAAAGTGGTTTGATTAATCAATCTACGTTCGATCTGGCTTCCATTCTCCAACTTTTCAGTTTCTGAGAATTTTCAAATTCTTCAAAAATTTGGCTAACACCCGGAATTTTCGAAAAATTTCTCCATAACCTCCCCTGCACCGGGAGCCACGGGAAAATCCCGAAATCGCCATATAGGCCTTATGATCCCAAAAAGAAAAAGAAAAAGCCAATTGGCTCATAAAATCATCATCACCCAAACAAAACAGTAAATTGTAGTAAACATGTACCTATTTGTAGGGCAAACAAATTTTATTCTCTGCTCTAGCATCCTTGCTATGATCTGTTCAATGTAAGTATATGTGTATGCAAACAAATGCGACCAATTTTCAATACAATTCAATATTTGATTCTATTAGGCGTAATGGTTCAAAATTATCAAACAAATAAACAAACAACACAAACATCAATCAATTAGTGGATTAACGTTTCAAATTCATAATTTTGATACATATATACAAAAAAATTCATGTTTTTGATGCCAATCCAAACAATGTATTCTAGCTATATTAGTTTTGGTTCTCACACCAGTCTAATGGAAATATATAGAAATCACACCTTCGAAACTCGAATATGAATACTGATGATGATGCACCATCATCAGAATCATCCCTGGATGACTAGAATGCGATTCTATATCTACCCATTATATTAAAACTTCGAATATACATTCATGACGCGTATACACGAAATCTTTATATATTGGATTGTCCAAATTCAAAATAAATAAATACTCAAACATGTATAAAGCGATTTAAATTTCAAAACAAAATTGTTTTCATTTGAAAAATATACTCTTCACACTCGTTCTAGGATACTACTGATCCTATCTCTAACGAGTCATTCTAATTGGATATTACTAATCCAATATCTGATGAATTCTTTCGTATGGTTCTAATGTGTCTTGTTCTCCAGCTCTGTAAACCAAAGCTCTGATACCAAACTGAGATGACCCGAACTTCCCCATGAAGGAAAGCACGGATAGAATTGAGGACAAGACAAAATAGAATGCAAACGGAAGAACATTTCATTGTTATTACAACAATTCCATCAGATACAAGAATATAAAGAGTATAAATGAATAAATTACATTCAACAAATATCAGAGATTACAATAAATTACATAGCAGCGGAAAAATATACAAAACACAACTGAAAGTGATACACGGATACAGAGCTTTCCGAGCATCGTTCCAGCTGTAAATCAGGATCCTGTGAATATAAATCTGCAAAACCAAAACTACTAGCCGCCCGTGTCGAAAATAGGGGCACCCAGAGTTTAGGTTAAAACAATAAACTCCAGGTCAGTCATGTGACTGGTGTGAGAACTAAAATAGTTATTAATCTTTATTTTAAAGTTCTGTAAATCAAGGGACCACACCGTATGACACGGAACGGGTTTCCTCCCAAGAATACCAGTGCATAGAACAAACAACGCAATGCTAAATAAAGAAAAATGAAGCTGTTATAAGACCCAGGTCCCATCACACAATGCAACGCAAGCCGGAGGATAGGGTTTTTACCTTATAACAGCCAAAGCATGTTTGTTACGTTTAAAACACATTATTTTGATATTACTATAAGTGTATAGTGTCAAAACAATTTCACATCATAAATATAAATCATAGGCGGCATTAATGACCCATACCACTATGTCGCCATACTAGGTTCTACAAATAAAACCGAAACACCAGTATTGGAAATTGGATTCCATCATGAGTTGAGGCAAGGGGCAAGCTCCTCCCCGCGTTCGAGACACTCTAGCAAATGCCTCAGGACCCCACTATGATCCGTGGATCTTCAAGGCCGGTCCTCTCTTACTTTTGAGGATTAATTATTCCTGAACACACGTTTCCCGGTCCTTACAGACCTATATCCGAGGCGCCTCGTATCCAACAACCACACAGGTGAAAAGTATATAAATGTCAGGGCTGGTAGGTAACTGACACCACCCTCGCTAGAAAGAAACGTCGTGCTCTCCCTGCAGTCACTATCCCGTTTTTGACTCATACCGAGGTGTGAGGCTCGCGAATTCACATTATACACAAAGCTATGCCACACAAACCGTGCTTTGATCATCACCCACAAGACTTTGCTTTTCAACAAAAGCCCTGATCAATTGCCACTTACGCGTGCCACAACTGCAATTCACTCCATGCGACTGATGTCCATCGATATACAACCTCTCAGCTCGTACGTCTCAGAGAAGGGCGTTAAGCAAGAGAATAAATTCTCCACCGCCAAACAGATGTATATTTAATAGAGATCAATCAACACAGAATAAAATCCAATGTCAGACACACAATCCATTTACAAGTTCGTTTTAGGTCTGAACGAAACCGGAGGCACTTTCCTCGCATATCCATCCATCTCCAAGTACGTCTGGACGATCACCAACTGTTTCCCTCATCTTGGGTGTACAGCCCAATCGAGATCATTAGTAATCACCCAAACGATGTGAAGACTTCCGGTCTTCAACCACCGTCTTCATCTTCGACATCTCGTCGAATCGGTTATTCAAAATGGGTATAACCCCGGCCTTTCTGAATAACCCATGTATATGATAAATAAATGTTACACAAACACAACGAACGCCTCATTCCAATTCAGAATGTCCTTTTATTCTTTAATCTTCCTTTGGATATCATTTCAAACTAGTCGGGATTAACGAACCACACCGAAGTAATTATTTATTTTATTTCCCAATCCCAACCTATTCATCCCATGGAGCAAAACTGGTAATACTCCATATCTAACACCACGGTGTTATTGGCAAAATTAATTACCATTTCACGTTAAAATCTAATTAAAGATTTAACTATCGCTTTGGAGCAAAACTGGTGGTACTCCATCCTCGATCACCTTTCAAATTTGATAATTTAATTTATCAATTCACATTTTTAATCTAATTAAAGATTCATTAAAACTCCACTTAGTTTTAATCTTGTCAAAAATCAACATCCTGCCTTTAACTGGGTTAAAGAACCAATGTCATCTAAAACACGATTCACGATAAACCCAAATCACATTTGATATTAAATACAAGGCTCTGAATAGAAAATATACCGGCTTATATTAAATATCAAATTCTGAAACCAACCAATATCGTAATAGAAATAACGATATAAAATATATCTTTCAAATTCCCATAACAATATCTGTATAGTCATGAAATCCAACATCGAAATATTCCGAAGATAATTTCGATTCAACTCCAGTCCAATCCACGTATTGGGAATATTGATTATTTTTAAAATCACTTTCAAATTCAATTTATTTATTTCAAAAATAAATTGATTTTAATCCTAGTCCAAAAATAGTTCATTTCGATAAAAATCTATTTTTATATTTTTGAATATGGAATTTTTCAGCCCAATTTTTCCCAAATCATTTCTTATCATTTTACACAAATTATAGATATTTTTAGTAATTTTAACAAGGCCCGTACTGTCGATTACCATCAACGGCCATCGAACTGCACTTACAGCGACCTTTTCCAAATCTTATTTGGACATAATTCCAAATCCAACCGTTAGATTTCAAATTTCTAATATTCATTGGAAAGCTCTTTTCGGTACAAACCCAACGGTTCCGGTTTTAGGAGAATCCGACGGTCGGATCTCCCGCAACGTCAATTCGAAGTTAATGGTTGAAATTCACGAACTACCGCGGCGCGGCGCGTTCTATTCAGGCCATTATATATATATATATATATATATATATATATATATATATATATAACATATATATTATATATATATTTCGTCGATTTCCTTTTTAAAACGAATTTTATAAATAGTTCTAAATTCGTTTCAAAAACAATTTCAAATTCATCTTCAATCTCAAATCGATTTGATTTCAATTCAATTCGAATTCATTTCAATTTGATTTAATTCGAATTCAAATTCGTTTCAATTCAATTCAAATTCTAATTCGTTTCAATTCAATTTAATTTGAATTTACCTTCTATTTAATTCAATTCGAATTCATTTCAAATTGATTTCAATTCAATTTCAGTTCGTTTAAAATTTCATTCAAAACGATTTCAATTCGTTTTTAATTCAATTTCAATTTAATTCAATTTGAATTCATTTCTATTTAATTCGAATTCAAATTCACTTTCTATTCAATTTGAATTCAAATTCACTTTCTATTCAAATTCACTTTCTATTCAATTCGAATCGAATTCATTTTCTATTCAATTCGAATCGAATTCATTTTCTATTCGATTCGAATTCATTTCAAATTGATTCAATAAAATTTCAATTTGAATTTTAATCTAATTTAATTTGAATTTCATTTCGAAATATTAAATTTTGAAATCACTTTTCAATATTCATTGTAAAACGAATAAAATCGATATAAATATCGTTCACGTCAAAATAGCGCAACTCTAATCAACACGTCTTTATATATTTCAATAAATTCGTTATTCTATTCAACAAATGAATATATATATTCCATTCAGCACATGAATCTATATTTCTTTCAACACACGACTAATCTCAACAAATGAGTACTATCAACACATCACTATTTTTGTTATGTAAAATATTTTATAAAATTATGGTATCTATCGTTTGATTTTTAATCAGATTCCACCGTAAAGTAGATTCTAATCTTAAATATGATAAAGATGTAAATTTTATTGTTAAAATATTTTACTCAACACATGAATAATTTCAACACATGAACATCGTCAACACATGACTGTTTTTATATTCAACACATGAATTTTCTTTTATAATATTCATTATTTTCCCGATTGGAATGAGGCCCAATCAATCACCATATAACGTTAATTATATGGATTCCATACAACACATGTATATAAAAGCAATGATAAACAATCAACCATCATCCAAGGTGCACCACACAACTGCATAAGCATCAAATGTAAATAATCAACGCTCACACAGTCTGTCGACCAACCGATCGACATACAATTAAATAATCGGGATTAGTGTACACCAAATATCATCCCAACACCCGTGCGGGGTTTTAAATCAACAAACACATATTTTTATTCGTGCAGTTGGGCGATGTGTAAAATTTATCTTCCTAATCAATATCAGTCAAATCAGTGTATATAAACAAATCGGTCGATTTGTTTATAAATATTTATTTATTCACATTCACGTTAAAAATTATATTTTTAACGATAAAATATTTATTTCAACCATCTACATTTTATTATCGATTTCACATCCACATCACAAACAATTTTCACAACACATCAATCAAACAAACAAGCCATCCATTGTCTGTGGATGACGGGTGTCGGGTGCTGCTAAGCACCGTCTGCTTCCTAGTATATATATATAACCAGAAAAAGAAATTGAAGAGTGAGAAGTTCTCACCGATTGCTATCCTAACTCCACGACTCTTCTTATGTAGAAATCTTCGTCGTTCTCGCCTTTTTGTCACCTTCGTTGCCCATATCCACTACATATATAAAAATCGAATTTTTACTTCGCTATTCAATATATAAAAAATCGAATTTTTACTTCGCCATTCCATATATAAAAATCGAATTTTTACTTCGCTATTCAATATATAAAAAAATCGAATTTTTACTTCGTTGCTATGTATATAAAAATCCTGTTTTTATAATCACGCTATATGGATAAAAATTCTATTTTCACACCGCTACTATATAGATAAAAATTCTATTTTTACATCGCTACTATATTGATAAAAATTCTATTTTTATTACGCTATTCTCTGTATAAAGATTTCGCCTTTTCTAATATAAAGATTTCATCTTTTCTAATTTAAAGATTTCATCTTTTCTAATATAAAGATTTCATCTTTTCTAATTTAAAGATTTCATCTTTTCTAGTATAAAGATTTCATCTTTTCTAATTTAAAGATTTCATCTTTTCAAATTTAAAGATTTCGCCTTTTCTAATATAAAGATTTCATCTTTTCTAATTTAAAGATTTCATCTTTTCTAATTTCAAAATCGAATCTCTTCTAAAATAAAGATCCTATCTTTTCTTCGCTACAACATATATACAAATCATATTTTTAATAACTTTAAATTAAAAAAACAAAATAAAAACAAAAACAAAAAGGAACTAAACTTACAGTGGGCTGAAGGGGGAAATGGCGGTGCCGGGTGGTCGTGGGGTTTGCGTCATACAGAAGAGGGGCTAGGGGAAGAAGGAGGAATCGACTGGAAGAGGAGTGGAGGAAGAAGAAGAAGCAGCGGCGGTCGGTGCGAGGCTGGGCGCGGCGTAGGTTTTCAGGAGGGCGGAGGGAGGAAGAGAAAGAGGTCGGGGAAGAATGGGGAGGCAGGCGACGAGGGATCGGTGGAGGGGGATGAACGAAAGGTCAACGCGAGGAGGAGGGAGAGAAGAACGGAGGGGGGTCGTGGGCTGGTGGCGCTCCGGCGCCGGAGGAGCGGGGCGACGATGGCGTTGCTGCAGGTGGAGGCGCGATTAGGTCTTAGGATTTTTTTATTTCTAAATCTGAACGGGAAGGAGAAAGGTAAAAGGGGTCTAAGGTTTAAATATATATATTTATAATAATTTAATATTATTATTTTCTCCTTACACGTTGACTTTTCATTCGAACTCTAAACGACACCCACCGCCTGTCGTCCCTAGCGTTTTACCCCTATTCCGAACACAATGGGATATGTAACGTAGGTTGTTTCGATCATTTCGATCAGTTTCCGTTAAAATCAACATATAACTCTATATATTGAATTTGAACACTCATTTCGATTTACTGGGGTCACATACGAACTCGAAAAATTCCAGAAAAATATTTTCTGACTTCATATTGACGATACGGTCCTATCAAAACTAGTTTCGTCGAATTCTGAGACCATTGGAAAAATGGCCATTTTCCAGTCGATTAAAATCAACTGAAACTGGTCAAACACGTTTTCTTTTGCCACGCTCGCATATTGATTCGAAAAATTATGAAATTTGAAACCTAGTAATAATTTGACATCACGGATCAAGCAAAATTGGTTTCGTCGAAATCCGAGGTCGTTTCCAAAATTCCCATTTTTAAGGGCCTGAATTCCATAGCGACTATTCAGAATTTTCAACTAGACATATCTTTTGATTCCCGCTATGAAATCTCAACTTTTCGGATTCGTTGGAAAGATATTATCAATTAGATGCTATTATTTTTGGTTTCACTAAAATCCGGTTTGTTTTGCACCCGGTACTTTCGATTGATGTTTAAAATCGAATTATCGAACTACCGCGCCATTTTCAATTCCTTTTATAATTATATATATTTATTTATATTCTAACGTCGACATATATAAATATATACGCTCGAATTCTATTCAAAATAAATTTCTCGTCGATTTTATTTAAAATAATCTAATTTAAATGTTCAAAATTCACTAAAATTGCCAAAATAAGAATTTTAAACTGGCCTAGAATTTACGGGTTGTTACAGGTTAAGTCATGAACCACTTGAATATACTTAACCAATTTGACACGATGATCTATCAGGGCTAAGTCATGAACTTGAACGACAACACTTAGCCAATTTGACATGATACATAGGCGGGTTAAGTCGCGAACTTGAATGACAACACTTAACCAACTTGACATGCTAGACTGATAAGGGTTAAGTCACGAATTTTAAATGACAACACTTAACATGTTGGATAGAAACCCTAGTTACGCGGTCCATTTCAACAGTACCCACTAGATGTATCATGGTACCCTGGAACTAGGCAGGGTGGGGCACGATTACTGGGCTGATTGTAAGCGACCAGAACGACGGCTGAGTTAGTGCGCCAGTGTAGGTTTAGGCGGACTATAGTCGTGCACGTAGTCCGGAGTTGAAAAAGAAGGCATTGGGTATCAGTAGGTTTACACTATGCGTGCTTGACTCATGTCGGGGTTTGGCACCCTAGGGCTTGATACGCCCTATGGTGGACTCAGCACAGGTAACTACATTCGTAATCGGGACGTAAGACACAAACACATGTACGAGCTAGGACTTGTAGGGAGCCGATCGATTAATAGATCATTTCGTGGGACCAAGTAATGGGACATTTAGGCAAGGGATCATTTTATAGTCAGCACATGACACGGGTTGGGATACTAGTACGGGTGGTGCAAAGCAAATAGATATCATAGAAATATTTTAATGGTGAAGCAGAGAAATCTTGCGATTCTTGATAAATATCTTGCGAAATTATACTTAGTTTATCTTGAATGGGAACATTGCTATGTTATACTTGACAAAAATCATATGATGTTATTCTTAGTTATCGTGCCTGTAGCTTATCTTGTAATCATGCTTATGTTTACTTTCAGTTTATCCATGCCATGTTATCTCTACCTGTTTTTGTGCTGAAAGTCGCTAGGACTTACTCAGTCATTATGACTGACCCGTTTTGTTTCGCCTCTTTTTCTTCCATTCCCCCCTCCCCCAGGTTTGCAGCGTGGGAATATAGCTTAGTTCGGATGTTACCAAGATCCCAGGCTCTTTCATGTATGGCTTGGATCTCTCTTGGCTATGGATTGCTTTGCTTTATTTGGGAATACTACAATTTATTTTTATGCTTCTTTGTTTTTGAGCAAGACAGATATTTTAGCTATGTAATTGGGTATTGGAAGTTGATGGGCTTTTATTGTAAACAATTATATTAAATAAATGATTTGAAGTACTTATGATTTACCTTCTGTTGTTTTATATATGTCTGTCTTGTAATATTTCTGTTCCACTACCCATAACGCTCCATTGAAGTTAAGGCATTCCTTTTGCGAGTGACCTTAATGGATGTGGGGTCTTACAATAACAGATATGTAATAGGATTACATACTCCCTAATTGTTTAACAAAAACAGGATGATCCCAACAGAAACATAATGGTAGTTTTAGGTGTATTCTAGTAATGGATTTTAACTCAAACAGAACTGGTACCTAGACAGAAATAACGGGTGTTTGCGCAGACAGAAACACAGGTACCCCACAGTAACAGACACAACTAGATATACCCTATTTACTACACCCAATCGATCGGCTCCCAATTCTGTAGATACCTTGTGCTGGCCCCACAGTATGGTGTATCACTCCCTAAAGTGGTAACCCTTTATTTTCCGGATGTGCACAACCATATCTACTGATGTCACAACGTCTTATCTTCCCCAGCAGGCGGAGTCATGCACGCACATGACCCCATTGGAATGCGCCGTCAACACCGCCTCCATGCTTGGATCTCTTACAATCATCTTAGTAAGTGTGCACCACTCCGACATAGTTCGAAGTACCCATTTGATACCTAATTAATGGTTACTGACTAAAATGGGTCCCACACAATAGGATGCAAGCTCTCCCCTTTGTCTTGCATCCCCACTACTAAGTTTTCCACTGGTTATGTTTACCTAAAAGGTGTCTTTAATTACATAACCTCAACAAGTTAAGTTTATGGGCCTATATATACAAATATTACCCGCCAACCAAAGATGTACTTAACCCTCCCACTGATTCAAGCATGTTTATTTAACGGTTAAGTTTGTGGGCCTATATATACTAATATTACCCACCTACCCAAGATTTACTTAACCCTCCCACGGATTCAAGAATGTTTATTTAACGGTTAAGTTTGTGGGCCTCTATATACTAATATTACCCACCTACCCAAAGTTTACTTAACGCTCCCCTTTTATTCAGCCAATTTTACTTAATCCTAACTTAAGTCCATATTCATATTAAATTAGGTTAAGTAGTCCATTTCTTTACCATGACCAATTATGGTTATAATTGGCTAGACCTCCCACATTAGGCCTACAACGTGTCGATGCTGGATATGCCGGACGGGTCTGGGCAGTCTTATTCCACAGTTGGGCCTAACCCGTGTCTTAGCCCAATTCGTATTTGCGTACTTAGACCTCACACATTAGGTTCAACATTAGTGGCTGCTAAATATACCGGTCGGGTCCGGGCAGACTTCGGCCATTAATGTAACATAACCTTGTGCCATAAGTACAATTAAAATTCTTAATTTTAATTACTAAACATTCTATCTTTATCCAAATTTACCTATATCATTTTATAGGTAATTAATTCATCTTTACCCAAATCTATCTATGTCATTATATGTAATTAATTCTATGTTTCCCCATTTGAATTATATGCTCATTTCATATAAATATTGTATAAACTATGCCAATTACAAATTCCCTTTGTCCCCGTTCCTAACTAACGTATTCACACGTATTTTGGCGGCATCGAGGCTATAAAGTAGCCTCATCATAACAATAAAATGGAACATGATAAAGGTTATAGTCCAACATGTTTTGGCATGAATATTAACATAACTATCATACTAACTAAGTCAATAGACATGTGACAATTATCATAATAAAGTGGGCATCAACTTTATAATATTAGTGTTTAGGCAAGCAAAATGAGATCTGGATTTAATATTAGGTGTCCAATTACCTAAATCTAGCATAGACAAGGTGGCATAATAACAAGTTTAGATTCACATGTCAAGTTTACCACAAATACCAAGGTATCATAATATAACAAGTGAAAGGTGATTAACACCAAATTTTAGATCCAAGTAATGTCAAATTAATGGATGCACTATCATCCTAACATGGTTACAAAATAATGTTCATATAAACGTCATATTGAATCACCACAATTAGATCTAGAAAGTTAGATCTATATTAACAAGTTCACATGTACCACAATACAATTGTAATTCAAGATTCACATAGGAAATATAGTAGAATGTCCATATATTAGATCTAGGGATAATGACATAATAAACCTGCATAAGTTCATGATTAGCAACATAGACCCAATTCGTACTCTATCATAATTCACATTTACCACAATGCAGTTACAAATCAAGATCCATAAAGGCAACATCATAGTATAGCAATAATTGCATCAGATCTAGAGAATTAGATCCATCAAGATCTACATAGTATAAGATTTAATACTGGCATAGATTCGCACTTTACAACATATCCAATTCATAGTCTTTCAAAATTTATTGTTATTTATTTAAACCTAAAAGTGACTAGAAACTCACAGAGATAGGTTTAAGGATTAGAGAATGATTATGTATTCTGTTTTCTGAAGTTAATTAGCAAATCCGTTGATGTAGGCTTTGATTGTTGAAAAGTAGTTTAGTTTTGGATGCAGCAACATGGGGGCTTAAGAATGATTTTAGTTTAGATTAGGGTTTAGGTTTATGTGTGCTTATATAGATGTGTAGGATTAATAAGAGCCCTTAGATTAACTAGGAGATCATCAGAACCGCACAGCTTAAAGACACATCATCTAGCAAATCAGAAGAAGACACATCATCAGAACTCTCCAAAATCCTGTGCAGGTTTCTGGCTTAGCATGGGCGCACTTCCCAAGTGCGCCAGTGCATTTTTGTTCTGGTGCACTTCCCAAGTATGCCAGTGCATTCTGGTCCATTTCCTGAATTTTCTGCCCAAGTTCTATCTTCCGTAACTCTTTTATACGGCATCCGTTTTATGCAAAATCGGACTCTATCTCAAGCAGAATTCCGAGGTGAACGCAATGGTGTAACCCGCTTCATTTAATTCTAAATATTAAATTAACTATTCTTTAATCTATCCTCTTTAGTGTCATTAAAAATTCGGGGTATTACACATTTAATTTGTTGCTAACAAAGGAATTTTCTCTTAAGTAAAGATGAATCACACTTGCGAAATAGTGAGTGAAGAATGGATCCTTAGGCCCTTTCCTTAGGGGTCCTAGTTATCAGGAACTCCTTGTAGATTGAAAAAAATCAAGAGTGCCTAGTTTTATGTACCTCCAACAGGAGATATAGATTTGTAATTATTTGAATGCTCACTCTCTTTTCGAGGCTGATATTCCTTATTGCTTCCTTCTTTTGGGCTCTCTTCTTGATTGCTTTCACTTGCTCTAGCATCTTGAGTACTGACGCTTCCTTCAACGCCTTCACCATTGTGATTGTCATCATCATCATCAGGAGAATTCCAGTCAAAACAATCTTCATTGTCAGAGCCATCCTCGTTTATAGAGGGGACTACGGAAGACAAAAGCCCAGCAACATCAACTCCTTTCATTAGGGCAATAAACAATTCCACTTCAAAGGTCATCGACATTCGCCATGAACCTTACAAGTTACAACTAAAATTGAATCCAAAGAAGGAAAGCTCAGATCAGGGCACTTGCCTATATTATCAGAATAGGCAATGATTATAGCTCTTTCAAAAGTATTGGCTAAGATCTCGTCGAAGAAGTTATCTAGAAAGTCATCAACATTCCTCTTTGTATCGGAAAAGCCTCAAGAACTTTTGAGAGAGAATTCTGTGTCCTTTTAAAGCTCTTCTTGAAATTAGAGCTAGGAAAGGAGTACTTGGAGGCAAGCTTCACCTTCTCCTATCGAGAATATTCTAGGGAAATAATTAATCCCATGTTTTTTCAGACATAGCCTGCACAGTTTTCTCCTTTTTTAAAATTGTGGGTTTGGATAGATGAAATTCATTTAATGCTTCGTCTTTTAAAGCGATTAAAGTGGAGACCTGGCCCTTCAAGGAATAATTCTCTTCCTTAAGTTTGGAAACTTCAGAAGTGTCTTCTTCGAAAGAAAACCAACTCTTGATAAGCTAAAAGGGAAAATGATAAAGTATAAAGCAAGATCCATTATGAGACTAATAATAAAAAAGGCACAAAGAAAAGAAATATACCGAAAACTACTGCTTAATGATAACTTTCCGATCAAAGGAAGAACCCGGTGGAATTTTAGAAAATCAAATTAAGGAGAGCCAATAATGACTTTCACTGATTCAGAAAAGTCCATCATCGGTGGTGGTGAAGCCAATGGTCTAGAAATATCAAAGATAGGAGAAAGAAGAGAAGAAGAGCCTGATCCCTTTTGCCATTGATTTAAAGAAGCAGGAGAAATTGAGAGGTTAATATATATGATATGGGATCTTCTTTAGTAAGGGAAACTATCACTAAAACCTCGCCTTTAGTGGTCAGCTGGGCATGACAAATAACTATTTCAGATGCTTTGACAGCTATCATGGTACTATCTCCCTCCCTTCGAAGGTGATAGTAGCTAAAGAGTCGGTCATTTTAGCCTTCTTGTCAACATGTCCTTCAACAAGAGCGCCAATCATTCATTTTTAGGCCACAAGCCCACAATCGAAAATGGCTTGCGCGACACCAAATTTCGAAGGAAAAGAGGGTGTTATACTTGGCGCAATAGATAACACACCAAAGATGGAAATTGAAATCAATGAGGAAATGGTTAAGTAACAAAAAAAGTGATTCCTAAACACTGAAACTTAAAACTTACCAATGTGATTGATATTAACGAGCGATATATCAAAGAAGTTATTTGGGTTTCCTTGCATTACGGTACATATTCCATTTGAGGAATGATGCATCGTCAGGGATGCCCAAGGATTCTTTGACAAGGAAGAAGAAGAGAATTCTCTATTAGAATGCTTGAGATAAACATAGTAGCCATCTTTTAAAGGCTTACCATAGTTGCCTTTAAACTACAACATAAATTGTCTTTTATAGCGGCATATAGCCGCTATTAATTAGTATTATAGTGGTTCGATAAATGTTGTATATCGACATGTTATAAAAAACTGTTGAATATTAATAACACCAAAACTGTAGCTATAAAAGGGCATGGTTTTATAACACAAATTTGTCGTTATGTTACTTAAAGATATTAGCTCATTCTCACCACCATAATACATATAAATCTCAATAAAAGTAAGAATCTTTATAAAACAACATTGCCGCTATAATATTTTTACTTGAGAGTGGCTATATGACGCTACTAAATTAACATGTTATAGTATTGCTAAATCCTTTCACAACTCATATATAATACATTTAAATTATAGTAATCAAATGGTTTCCATAACAATTTGAAGAGCAATGTATAAACGAACAAAATACAACAATCAACAAATGTAACGCATATTCACAATAACAAAATAAAGCATCAGCTAATGAAATAAGTTCAATACATGAGTTAACAAATTCAATACATATGTTTTCAATTCCATATTGATGTCAATTTGAGTTAACAAAAGAAAAAACATAGTTCTAATTTAAAACTGCAAGTACCAAATGCATCATTAAGAACTTCAACTGCTCAAATCCTTTCTTCATGCACGTCTTCGATGATTGGTAAAGCTTTCTGAAAATTCAAACAAACAGAAATAAATTAAAATCAATGTGAAAAAAATATGTCTTCTTACTTTAATCCATTAAAAAAAAGAAACAAATAATTTCCATTATAGTATGAAAAATGTTTAGAAAGCGGAAGATAGAATAAAGGTTATTCACAATCTTCATAAGAGAAACGACGATTGATAGGTATGACACTTGTTCTCGCTTACTTATGCTTACGATCCTCCTCCGCGGTTTTTCTTTTGCAACAAAAACAATGATGCGTTTCTGTGAAATCGATCATTTTACCTCACAACCAAAACTTCTAAGAAAGTATAAACTATTGGAGTAAACCAAAATTAGATGATAAGTTTAAGCAAGTGAGAATGCAAGCAAACAATTAAGCATTGAAATAATAAATTTGTTCTCCATCCATCACTTGTTTATATTTTGATACACCTCTTCTTCCAACAATTGGTATCAGAGCCTGGTTGAAATTATGGCATTTCTAATTTTTTTGCCATTTGTTCTCATAAAAGAAAATTTTAAAGAACGGACTAATAAAAAGAAAGAAGAATTGATCTCCAAAGGGTTATGGGATATCGTTGATAATGGCTATACGATTGGCTAAAAGATATTAAAAATGTGACAGAGAAAGAAGTAAAGCATTTACAAGTTTGAGATGGAAAGATCATTGTGCTCGTGTTGTTATGATTGTGAACATCGATGAAGTAGCATGGAATCATATTATGGGAGAAAGTTCTATGAAAGATTCATAGAACCTATTGAAGGAGGTTTATGGTAAAAATGTGATGGATAACATGGTGGAAGCTGGTAAGGGGAGCGATGATGACGACGAAAATGAGGACGACAATTCTGAGGATGAGGAAGAAACCTGTAATAACCCGAAAATCTGGGCCAGTTTAAAATTTTTATTTTGACAATTTTAGCGAATTTTGAATATTTAAAATGAACTATTTTAAATAATATCGACGAGAAAATTTATTTTGAATGGAATTAGAACGTATATATTTATACGCATCGTCGTTAGAATATAAATATTTATATATAATTATAAATAGAATTGAAAATGGCGTGGTAGTTCGATAATTCGATTTCAAACTTCAATTGAACATACCGGGTGCAAAACAATCCGGATTTTAGCGAAACCAAAAATAATAGGATCTAATTGATAATATCTTTCCAACGAATCTGATAAATTGAGATTTCATAACGGGAATCAAAAGATATGTCCAGTTGAAAATTCAGAATAGTCGTTATGGAATTCAGGCCCTTAAAAATGGGAATTTTGCAAACGACCTCGGATTTCGACAAAACCACTTTTGTTGGGTCCATGATGTCAAATTATTGCTAGATTCCAAATTTCATAATTTTTCGAGTCAATATGTGAGCGTGGCAAAGGAAAATGCGTTTGACCAGTTTCAGTTGATTTTAATCGACTGAAAATGGCCATTTTTCTAACGGTCTCGGAATTCGACGAAACTAGTTTTGTTAGGACCGGATCGTCAATACGAATCTAGAAAATATTTTTATGGAATTTTTAGAGTTCGTATGTTACCCCGGTAAATTGAAATACGCATTCAAATTCAATATATAGAGTTATATGTTGATTTCAACGAAAACTGATCGAATCAGATTGCGATACATATCCCATTGGGTTCGGAATGGGGGTAAAACGCTGGGGACGACAGTCGGTGGGTCTCGTTTCGACTTCGAAGGAAAAGTAAACTATGGAGATTAAAATAAAATAAAATATTAAAAATATTTATATATAAATAACCCCCCCTTCCCTCTCCTTTATTCATCCAGGCCCCCCTTCCCCCGTTCATTATCCCCAAATCGAAATGGCGACGCGCCAACGCCCTCGCTCCACCCCCCATCGCCGGCGACGCCCCCCCCTCTCTACCACGCGCTGCCTCTCTCTCCCTCCCTCTAAAACCCGATGCCCCCTTTGTTCCTGAAACGCGACGCCAGTACCCGCACCCCCCTTCTTATGACCACCGTCCTCTTCCACGAAACCCTAGCCGAGCTCCCCCCCTCGCAACAGCCCGACGGACGAGTCCCAGACCCCACCGCCGACGCTCAGGCCAGCATACCCCCTCCACAACTGCCCTAAAATCCTTTTGAAACTCCCCTCTTCTCTGCAAAATCCGATTTGCTGTACGTATTTTTAATTTATTCATTTTTTTTATTATATGAAGGTGATTAATTAGGTAATTAAAAGGGGATTGTAGTATGGAAAATTTTAGAAGGAAAGATTAGATTTTTAATAGAAGAAAGGTTCGATTTTTATTTGTTAAAGAAAAGATCAGATCTTTATATAGTTGATGTGGTGAAGTAAAGATATAATTTTTATATTATAGAAAGGTTGAGATATAATTTTTATATAATAGAAGTATTAAAAATATAATTTTTATATAATAGAAGTATTAAAAATATGATTTTTAAATTTTTAAAGTATTAAAAATATAATCTTTATTATGTAGAAGATGTAAAAATATGATTTTTGTTTATGTAGAGAATTAAAAATATAATTTTTACATGATAGGAATATTAGAAATATCATCTTTATATGTGTAGCAAAATAAAAATGTGATTTTTATAATGATGAATTTGAAAAGGCGAAATCTTTAAATTTGAAAAGGCGAAATCTTTAAATTTGAAAAGGCGAAATCTTTAAATTTGAAAAGGAGAAATCTTTATATAAAGAATAGCGAAGTAAAAATAGAATTTTTATCTATATGATAACGATGTAAAAATAGAATTTTTATCTATATAGCAGTGGTGTGAAAATAGAATTTTCATCCATACAGCGTGATTATAAAAATGGGATTTTTATATAGATGATAACAAAGTAAAATTTTGATTTTTATATATTGAATAGCGAAGTAAAAATTTGATTTTTATATATTGAATAGCGAAGTAAAAATTCGATTTTTACATATGTAGTGAATACGGGCAACGAAAGTGAAGAAAGGCCAGAACGACGAAGATTTCTACTTAAGAAGTGTCGTGGAGTTGGAATAGCTATTGGTGAGAACTTCTCACTCAAAATCTCTTTTTCTAGTTATATATATACTAGGATGCAGACGGTGCTTAGTAGCACCTGACACCCGTCATCCACAGACCATGGATGGCTTGTTTGTTTAATTGATATGTTGTGGAAATTTGTTTGTGAAATTGGTGTGAAATAGAAATATAGATTCATGTGTTGAAATAAATTAATTATCGTTAAAAATATAATTTTAACGTGAAAGTGAATAAATAAATATCTATAAACAAATCGGCCGATTTGTTTATATACACTGATTTGACTGATATTGTTTGGGTCGATAAATTTTACACATCGCCCAACTGCACAAATAAAATCTGTGTTTGATTGTTTGAAATCCCACACGGATATTGGGATAATTTATGACATACACTAATCCCAATAATTAGTTGTATGTCGATCGATTGATTGACAGGCTGTTATAAGCATTAGATATCTATATTTGATGCTTATACAGTGTAGTGCACTTTGGATGATGGTTGATTACTTATCGTTGCGATTATATACATGTGTTGTATGGAATCCATATAATTAACTTTGTATGGTAATTGATAGGGCCTTATTCCAATTTAGAAAATAAAGAATATTATAATATAAAGGTTCATGTGTTGACTGTACTCATCCGTTGAGATTAGTCATGTGTTGAACGAAATATTTTAAAAATAAAATTTATATCTTTATCACTATAAAGTAAAGGTTCATGTGTTGACTGTACTCATCCGTTGAGATTAGTCATGTGTTGAACGAAAGATTTTAACAATAAAATTTACATCTTTATCATATATAAAATTAGAAACTAATTGGAAAATAGATAAGATGAGTGGTCTCCTGGGTATTGATCTGATGTTGGTTTCGGCCTTCGGGGTTAATATTCAGGGAATCATTCTCTTACTAGTTTACGGTTGGAGTCTGATTTGAAATCAAACGATAGATACCATAATTTTTATAAAATATATTAAATAACAAAAATAGTCACACGTGGACAGTACACATTCGTTGGGATTAGTCACGTGTTGACAAAAATATAGATTCATTTGTCGAATAGAATAATGGAATTATTGAAATATATAAAGCCGTATTGTTTAGAGATGCACTATTTTGACGCGAACGATATTTATATCGATTATATTCGTCTTTAAATTTGAATCAAATTGAATAGAAAACGAATTCGAATTGAATTGAATAGAAAACGAATTCGAACTGAATGATATAGAAAACAAATTCGAATTGAATTGAATAGAAAACGAATTTGATTTGAATTGAATATAAAACGAATTCGAATTGAATTGAATATAAAACGAATTCGAATTGAATTGAATATAAAACGAATTCGAATTGAATTGAATAGAAAACGAATTCAATTGAATTGAATAGAATACGAATTTGAGTTGAATTGAAAAGAAAACGAATACAAATTTGAGTTGAATTGAATAGAAAACGAATTCGAATTGAATTGAATAGAAAACAAATTCGAATTGAATTGAATATAAAACGAATTCGAATTGAATTGAATAGAAAACGAATTCGAATTGAATTGAATAGAATACGAATTTGAGTTGAATTGAAAAGAAAACGAATTCGAATTTGAATTGAATTGAAAAGAAAACGAATTCGAATCGAATTGAATTGAAATGACTATAAATTCGAATCGAATTAAAATCGATTTGAATTGAAATCAAATAGAAATGAAAGTAAAAAGAATTTATAATAGAAAATTCAATTTTGATTTGAATTTGAAATAAAGGTTGAAATTGTTTTTGAAACGAATTCAAAACGATTTATAAAATGCGTTTTAAAAGGAAATCGAAGAAATATATATTATATATATTATATATATAATATAATGGCCTGAATAGAACGCGCCGCGGCAGTTCGTGAATTTCGACCATTTATTTCGAACGGACATCATGGGAGATCCGACCGTCGGATTCTCCTAAAACCAGAACCGTTGGGTTCGTATCGAAAAGAGCTTTCTAACGAATATTAGAAATTTGAAATCTAACGGTTGGATTTGGAGATACGTCCAAATCATATTTGGAAAAGGTCGCTGTAAGTGCAGTTCGATAGCCGTAGATGGAAATCGACTGTACGGGCCTTGATAAAATTATTAAAAATAGTAATAATTTGCGTAAAATCATAAGAAATGATTTGGGAAAAATTAGGATGAAAAACTCCATATTTGAAAAGATAAAAATAGATTTTTATCGAAATGAACTAGTTTTGAACTAAAATCAAACCCGTTTATTTTTAAATAAATAAATTGGATTTGAAACGGGTTTTAAATAGAGTTGATTTGTGGGTTTATTGTGAAGGGTGTTTTACATGACACTAGTTCTTTAACCCGATAAATAAATAGAATGTGATTTGGGTTTGTCGTGAACTGTGTTTTAAATGACATTAGTTCTTTAACCTAGTAAAAGGAGTTTAAATGAATCTGCAATTAGATTGAAATGGGGATTGATAATCTAAATTATCAAATTTGAAAAAATGAGCGAGAATGGAGTATCACCAGTTTTTCTCCAAAGCGATAGTTAAATCTTTAATTAGATTTGAACGCGAAATGGTAATTAATTTTACCGATAACACCGTGGTGTTAGATATGGAGTATTACCAGTTTTTCTTCATGGAATGAATAGGATGGGATTGGGAAATAAAATAAATAATTACTCCGGTATGGTTCGCTAATCTCGACTAGTTTGGAAAACCATAATTCGGTTTGAATTGACATCCAAAGGAAGATTAAAGAATAAATTTTAAAGAATTTATCTTGGATAAAATTAATGGGAACCTTTCCCTAAGAGTATGAAATTTAGAAACTAGCGGTAGGTTAGTTAAGAATAATGATTTCCTGGATATTGATCCGATGTTGGTTTCGGCCTTCGGGGTTAATATTTGGGAAATTGCTCTCTTACTGATTTACGGTTAGTGGCTAATGAATTGGAATGAGGCGTATGTTGTGTTTGCGTAACATTTGTTTTAATATACGTGGGTTGTTCGGAAAGGCCGGGTTTATACCCATTCTAAATAACCGATTCGACGATATGTCGAAGATGAAGACGGTGGTTGAAGACCGGAAGTCTTCACATCGTTTGGGTGATTGCTGATGATCTTGATTGGGCTGTACACCCAAGATGAGGGAATCAGTTAGTGGTCGTCCAAACGTACTTGGAGATCGATGGATATGCGAGGAAAGTGCCTCCGGTTTCGTTCAGACCCAGAACGAACTTGTAAATGGATTGTGTGTCTGACATTGGATTTTATTCCGTGTTGATTGATTTCTGTTAAATATATATCTGTTTGGCGGCGGAGAATTTATTCTCTTGCTTAATGCCCTTCTCTGAGACATACGAGCTTAGAGGTTATATATCGATAGATATCAATCGCATGGCATGAATTGCCTGTGTGGCATGCTGAGTTGCATGGATCAAGGCTTCTGTTGAAAAGCAAAGTCTTGTGGTTGATGATCAAAGCACGGCCTACGTGGCAGCTTTGTGTATAACGTGAATTCGCGAGCCTCACACCTCGGTATGAGTTAAAAACGGGATACGGACCGTTGGGAGAACACGACGTTTATTTCTAGCTATGGTGGTGTTAGTGACTTACCAGCCCGGACATTTATATACTTTTCACCTTTGTGGTTGTTGGAATGAGGCGCCTCGATTATAGGTCTGTAAGGACCGGGAAATGTGTGTTCAGGAATAATTAATCCTCAAACGTAAGAGAGGACCGGCCCAGCCGAATCCAGGGTTACCCAGAGTGTGTATTCCTGAGGCATTTGCTAGAATGTCTCGAAGCGGAGAGGAGCTTGCCCCTTGCCTCGACTCATGACGGAAATCCAATTTCCAATACGTGTATTGCGGTTTTAATTGTAGAACTAGTATGGCGACATGATATATGGTACCCATGCCGTCTATGATTTATATTTATGATTGAAATTGTTTTGACACTATACACTTATTATAATATCAAATGATTTGTTTTAAACGTACCAAGCATGTTTGGCTATTATAAGGGAAAACCCTATCGTCCGCCTTGCGTTGCATTGTGTGATGGGACCTGGGTCTTATAATAGCTTCATTTTTCGAAAAAGCATTGCGCTGTTTATTCTATGCACTGGTATTCTTGGGAGGAAACCCGTTCCGTGTTATACGGCGTGGTCCCTTGAATTACTCTCTTTTAAAGTAAAGTTTTAAATACCTGTTTTAGTTCTCACACCAGTCACATGACTGACCTGGAGTTTATTGTTTTAACCTAAACTCTGGGTGCTCTTATTTTCGACACGGGCAGCTAGTAGTTTTGGTTTTGCAGATTTATATTCACAGGATCCTGATTTACAGCTGGAACGATGCTCAGAAAGCTCTGTATCCGTGTATTACTTTCAGTTGTGTTTTGTATTATTTTCCGCTGCTATGTAATTTATTGTAATCTATGATATTTATCGAATGTAATTTATTCAATTATACTATGTATATTCTTGTATCTGATGGAATTGTTGTAATAACAACGAAATGTTCTCCCGTCTGCGTTCTATTTTGTCTTGTACTCAACGCTATCCGTGCTTTCCTTCACGGGGAAGTTCGGGTCGTGTCAAAACCCCCAAGAAGGTTGCTGCCAAGGAAAAGAAGAGGCCAGGTGAACCTGTAACAAAAGCAATTGTTTCTAAGGAGAAAGCTAGGCTTGCATCTCCAGCTAATGGCAAGAAAGGTGGTGGGGATGAAAAAAAGGAAACTCCATCATAGTGTGGAAAGAAGAGTCCTAAACCTGGTGGCTTTGTTTCTTGCAAATCATGTTCCAAGACATTCAACTCAAAAAAGAGTTTAGAGTCTCATACAAAGTCCAATCATGCTGCTCAAGACACAAAAATCGCAAACAATTCGCCAACTAATACTCAAGGTAATTATGGAAATTGGGTACGAGTATCCTCATAGAGGAGAGAGCAAAACACAAATCAAGAAAAATAACAAAGGGCAACAATATCTAATTAGGAAAATACAATAACAGAAGGACCAAACGGAAAGGACAAGGTTTCACTTGGCAATAAGCCTGACAAACAGTTGCATGAAACAAATAGTGATAAAAAAGACAGCTCATCATTTGACAATAAAAAGAAGAGAAACACAATGTAGTGCCATGGAAAATGATGGATGCTTGTAAAGAAGAAAAAAGAAATTGGGAAGACACAGTAAGATCTCTGATGATGCGCAGTTCCACCCAGTTCTCATATGCACCAGGTGTAGCTAGAAAATGTACCTATGCGTGCGTTGCATAATAAGTTGATGTCCCTAAAGAACAAGAAGAAAATAAAGAAAGATCGGATACTATCTTTATTTTTACCGGAACATGTAAAATACAAAGATTGGATAGCAATATGAAAGAGCATAAGTGGTTTCATGTTCAATAAATGTTGCCGCATTGGGTGTTCGAAGAAATTTTGGTTTAGGGGAGGCATTGTTGGAATAAACCAAAATTAGATGATAAGTTTAATCAGCAAGTAAGAATGCAAGCAAACAATTAAACATTGAAATAATAAAATTGTTCCCCATCCATCTCTTATTTATATTTTGTTACACCTCCTGTTCCAACAGAAACAACTAATCTAGAAAGCCAAAGTTTCAAAGCATCAAATTTTGTTTTAATAACAACTGTTAGCACTTCCCTAATGCCTTTTTTTATTTTTTTCAGTGGAGTTAATCGAATAACAATGCATACAAATAAAAATGAATCATTTGATTTGTAATGAACCAAAATTCCGGTCCAATTTGACCTGACCAAAAACACAATTCCAACCCCAAATTAAATTGAAAATCAGGAAATTAATAGAAAGAAAACAGAGGGTGAGGAAAGATAAGATAGAAACTTAGAATAGAAGAAGAAGAAGAAGAACACAATATCAGAGTAACACGAATCTCACAGCGGAACGAATAAATATATTTCATAACATAAGTTTGAAATACAAATCTGTACTTGAATATACATATCATTATCAAAGTACATCACTTACAACACAGCGGAAATAACTATAGCTATATAATCCTGAAGCCTCCTGCTCCAAGCTCTTCCAGTTTATCTTTAAATCCCGACTACTTGACTGCCCGTACAAAATTGGGCACCCAAGAGTTTAGGGAAACAAACAAATAAACTTCGGGTCAGTCATGGGACTGGTATGAGTAAAATAGTTTAAACAAGTAAATGATATCTCATAAGACCACGCCGTATAACGGAACAGGTTTTTCCCTTATGAGAATCCAAATAATCTTTATATCAAAAACCTTTTGATATTATAATATTGTCTATCGATCACAATATAATAATCATCTAGCAGAAACGCTTTCATCTCACGTTCTACATATATAGTATACAATCAAAACCGCAAGCATGTATTAGGAAATGGATTTCCAACTATGACAAGGTATGGAACCACCTTTCGCTAGTGTACCTCTAGAGAGGAATACACTGGGTTCAACAAGAACATCTTGCAACCCGGCCACACATGGCCGACCACTCATTTCGCTTGAGTGTATCGAATGTATATCACCAACGGTTGGGATCAGCAACTGTTTCTCGAATGGGACAGCATCAACAATAGATTTTTTAGAAATAAATGAAACTCTAGATCAGGTGATTATACACCCTACTTCGGTGCGACCGACTTAGCCATGATGTCTGCCCGATTTTTGTCATTTACCGGATGTGAGGCTAGAAGCTACGCTTTATCAACACACCAGATTCACTTTGAATGCCACATCGTCAAATCCATCAAATCACTTATTGACGTCCTCAACCATACATTATGTGTTAGCTAAAAGAAGTTTCATTCTCCGCTTCCACTCTTGGTACGGTGAAGAAATCAATATACGTGATCATCTGGAAATACTCTGTCAGACATCCGTCCATACAAGTCATCCGGGAACAGGATGAACCGAAGGCACTATTCAATACATCCATCTTAGACACTGTTATCTAAGACTTATACAATAGCCCTTGCACTTTACTCCGTCTTCAATTATCTTTGGCATATATGATTCGCAACGCTTATGCCAATACAGCGTGGTTCTTTAGATAATAATCCAACGGGTCTCTCCATATTAACAACGTTAAAATGGTCAAAACTTCGATAGTCTGTGATTTAACCATCAAAGAAAAACAGGTGTGCAAAAAACGATATTATTTCCAGGAGGAAATTATATCGATCAATCATCATTCAACATTTATCTCTTTATTTCATTAACTTACTTATCCCCTGTTTCCATATCCAGATCAGATCCATATCCAGGAAACCAACATCAGATCCATATACAGGAAACCATTCTTCTTAACTAACCTACCGCTAGTTTCTAAATTTCATATTCTTAGGGAAAGGTTCCCATTAATTTTATCCAAGATAAATTCTTTAAAATTTATCCTTTAATCTTCCTTTGGATGTCATTTCAAATTAGTCGGGATTAGCGAACCACACCGAAGTAATTATTTATTTTATTTCCCAATCCAAACATATTCATCCCATGAAGCAAAACTGGTAATACTCCATATCTAACACCATGGTGTTATCGGTAAAATTAATTACCATTTCACGTTCAAATCTAATTAAAGATTTAACTATCGCTCTGGAGCAAAACTGGTGATACTCCATTCTCGCTCATTTGCCAAATTTGATAATTTAAATTATTAATTCACATTTCAATCTAATTGCCGATTCATCAAAACTCCTTTTACTCGGTTAAAGAACTAATGTCATTTAAAACACTGTTTACGATAAACCCACAAATCACTTTTAATTTAATTTCAATTAAATATATTAGAAATTCCGATTATTCAAAACCCCTTTTTAAATCCAATTTATTTATTTAAAAAGAGTTGGGTTTTAATTTTAGTTCAAAACTAGTTCATTTCGATAAAAATCTATTTTTATCTATTCAAATATGGAGTTTTTCATCCCAATTTTTCCCAAATCACTTCTTATGATTTTACACAAATTATTACTATTTTTAATAATTTTATCAAGGCCCGTACAGTCGATTTCCATCAACGGCCATCGAACTGCACTTACAGCGACCTTTTTCAAATTTGATTTGGATGTATCTCCAAATCCAACCGTTAGATTTCAAATTTCTAATATTCGTTGGAAAGCTCTTTTCGATACGAACCCAACGGTTCCAGGTTTTAGGAGAATCCGATGGTCGGATCTCCCGTAATGTCCGTTCGAAGTCAATGGTCGAAATTTACGAACTGCCGCGGCGCGGCGCGTTCTATTCAGGCCATTGTATATATAATATATATACATTATATATATTTCGTCGATTGCTATTTAAAACGAATTTTATAAATAGTTTTGAATTCGTTTCAAAAACAATTTCAACCTTTATTTCAAATTCAAATCAAAATTGAATTTTCTATTATAAATCCCTTGTACTTTCTTTTCTATTTGATTTAAATTCAAATCGATTTTAATTCGATTCGAATTCATTTCCTTCTCAATTCAATTCGATTCGAATTCGTTTTCTTTTTAATTCAATTCAAATTCGTTTTCTATTCAATTCAAATCAAATTCATTTTCTAATTTAAATCAAATTCGTTTTCTATTCAAATCAAATTCGATTTCTAATTAAATCAAATTGGTTTTCTATTCAATTCAATTCAACTTCGTTTTCTATTCAATTCAAATCAAATTCATTTTCTAATTTAAATCAAATTCGTTTTCTATTCAAATCAAATTCGATTTCTAATTAAATCAAATTGGTTTTCTATTCAATTCAATTCAAATTGGTTTTCTATTCGATTCAATTCAAATTGGTTTTCTATTCGATTCAATTCAAATTTCAAAAACGAATATAATCGATATAAATATCGTTCGCGTCAAAATAGCGCATCTCTAATCAATACGGCTTTATATATTTCAATAATTCAATTATTCTATTCAACAAATGAATATTTATTCTATTCAATACGTGAATCTAAATATTTCGTTCAACACATGACTAATCTCAACGGATGAGTACGGTCAACACATGAACCTTTATTTTATAATGATAAAGATGTAAATTTTATTGTTAAAATATTTCGTTCAACACATGACTAATCTCAACGGATGAGTACGGTCAACACATGAACCTTTATTTTATAATGATAAAGATGTAAATTTTATTGTTAAAATATTTCGTTCAACACATGACTAATCTCAACGGATGAGTATGGTCAACACATGAACCTTTATTTTATAATGATAAAGATGTAAATTTTATTGTTAAAATATTTCGTTCAACACATGACTAATCTCAACGGATGAGTACGGTCAACACATGAACATTTATTTTATAATATAAAGATGTAAATTTTATTGTTAAAATATTTCGTTCAACACATGACTAATCTCAACGGATGAGTACGGTCAACACATGATCCTTTATTTTATAATGATAAAGATGTAAATTTTATTGTTAAAATATTTCGTTCAACACATGACTAATCTCCATGAATGAGTACGGTCAACACATGAACCTTTATTTTATAATGATAAAGATGTAAATTTTATTGTTAAAATATTTCGTTCAACACATGACTAATCTCAACGAATGAGTACGGTCAACACATGAACCTTTATTTTATAATGATAAAGATGTAAATTTTATTGTTAAAATATTTCGTTCAACACATGACTAATCTCAACGGATGAGTACGGTCAACGCATGAACCTTTATTTTATAATGATAAAGATGTAAATTTTATTGTTAAAATATTTCGTTCAACACATGACTAATCTCAACGGATGAGTACGGTCAACACATGAACCTTTATTTTATAATATTCTTTATCTTCTTAATTGGAATGAGGCCCAATCAATTACCATATAAAGTTAATTATATGGATTCCTTTCAACACATGTATATAATAGCAACGATACTTAATCAACCATCATCCAAAGTGCACTACACTGTATAAGCATCAAATATATATATCTAACGCTTATAACAGCCTGTCAATCAATCGATCGACATACAACTAATTATTGGGATTAGTGTATGTCGTATTTTATCCCAATACCCGTGTGGGGTTTCAAATCAACAAACACAGAATTTTATTTGTGCAGTTGGGCGATGTGTAAAATTTATCGTCCCAATCAATGTCTTTCAAATAGGTGTACATAAACGAACCGTCCGGTTTGTAAATGAATATTTATTTATTCCCATTCACTATATTCATGTTCACGTTTAAAATTATATTTATAACGATAAAATATTCTATTCGGTTCATTTATTAAATAAAATGATATCTTTATTTTTCTAACTTATTTTAGAAAATTTCGGCGGCATAACGGCACGATACTAGAAACGGGACGAGGCCTAGCCTTATCCCCGGTCTATTGAAGGCCCACGCCATTCACACATCAATCAAATCCATTCCATTTCACCAAACAATTCAATTCAAACCAAATAATCTAACCAACTACGCAACCAAACAAACAAGTCCATGGTATGTGGACGATTGTGTCGGGTGCTACTAAACACCGTCTACATCCTACTATATATATATATATATAACTATAAAAAGAAATTAAAGAGTGAGAAATTCTCACCAACTAGCTAATCCAATCATCTTGACTCTTCTTATGTAGAAAATCTTGTCGTTCTCGCCTTTTCACTTTAGTCGCCCGTAGCCACTACATGTATAAAAATCACATTTTTATTATCTACAGTATATAAAAATCTTATCTTTATATCTTCTATAAGTTAAAAATCAGATTTTTATCCTCTCTATAATATAAAGATCATATTTTTATTTACTTCATATGTCAAAAACTGTAGAAGCTTTAAAATGGAGAAAACTCACTTTTTTTCTACCGCCCGGATTCACTGTTCGGGTTCCAGAATTTGCAAACGAGCTTCAATCTTCACACCATTTTGCCAAAAAAGCTCCAATTCGCCAGAATTCGCGAAAGTACACGAATTTTTCAGCTTTTGAACAGCAGACTTCGAACGCGTTTTCCGAGCAGCTCCGAACTCCAAAACATAGCCAAATCGAAGAGAATTTCGTGCTCTACAACTTTGGTTTAGAGGGACTTTGGCCAAAAATGCACCGTTTGGGAGTTATTGGCGAAATACGGTCAGGGGCTTATTTGCAAAACGGGCGATTAGTGTAAAATGGGTTTTTGGTGACCGGGGGGGCCCACGGCCGGAGGGATGGCCTGAGGGGGGGGCGCCGGACCTGATTGTGGTGGGGGAGTTCGCTGGTGGGTAGTGGTGGTGGTGGTGTGGCCCGTGGTGGCGGTGGCGGCTTAGGGTTTTGCATTCGAAGAGAGAAAGAGGAGGAGAGAGAGAGGAGGAGGAAGAGGAGGAGGAGGAGGAGGGGAGTGGCCGGAGGGGAGGAGGAGCGGCGGCGATGGGTGGTGGAAGCGGGAGGAGGGGCGGCAAAGGCAAGGAGGAGGCGGTGGCCATTAAAGAGGAAAAATGCAAAAAGTGGAAGAGGAAGAAAGTGAAGAAGAAAAGGAAGTAAGAGTGTTTATATGCTAGTTTCTCGCGTATCGCCTGAACGCTAGCAATCTCCAATCGCCGTGGATTTCGGACACGGGATAGTAGATGTGAAAACGAGTCCAACGAAACAAGTTTCATCGAATTCCGAGTTCGTTTGACCGTTCAAAAAAAATCACAAAAATGCTCAGAAAAGCTCTAAAAATGCGATTTTGGCGCACCTTTTCTTCTCGCACGCTCACACACTAACACCAAAAATTATGCCCTCTTGGATTTAACCATTATTGGACCATACAAATCCAGAAAAAAAACGAAATCGAATTCTGAGGTCGTATCAATAATGTTCCTTTGTAAAATGACTGCTCGCTTTACCCTGAACTGTTTCAGCTTGCACGGCCACATACTGACTCCGTTCGACACGCCATTTGGAACTCAACAATGATTTGTCATTGTGAATCCATAAAAATTTATCTCGTCGAATTCTGAGCTCGTATGCAAAATTTCACTTTTTAAGGGCTATGTTTTGTTAACCGAACAACTCCAGCGCATAGCCACTATTCCGGATATCGGAATATTTCGAAGCTTATACTTTTTGGAGTTCTAAACGTCATTTTGAACTCAATGGAAGTGGTTTCGAGTCCAAATTCATCCGTATGCAGAATTTGACTTTTTGGGCCATGTATAATTTACATAGCGACTATTCTGAATTTTCAACTGGGCATAACTTTTGATCCCCGCTATGAAATTTTGATTTTTCGTATTCGTTGGAAAGATATTCACGAATAGATTCTAATATTTTTGGTTTCACTAAAATTCGGATTATTTTGCACCCGGTATGTTCAATTGAAATTTGAAATCGAATTATCGAACTACCGCGCCATTTTCAATTCTTTTATAATTATATATAATTATTTATATTCTAACGACGACGCGTATAAATATATATGTTCGAATTCTATTCAAAATAAATTTCTCGCCGATATTATTTAAAATAATTCATTTTAAATAATCAAAATTCGCTAAAATTGCCAAAATAAAAATTTTAAACTGGTTCAGAATTTCCGGGTTATTACATACGGCGCATAAAATCTCATATATGAATTAAATACATATCTTTTCGTCGAGCATTCTATTTATATACCTTCATACCTTATCCATACCTATCTCATGTATATTTATACCTGCCCAATCTATTTTAACTATACCTAATCGTTTTAACTCAATTCGTTAATTAATTGGTTAATTAACTCTTTAGTCTATTTCACTTTTATATTTGAACATGACATGTTCAAATATATTTTAACTTGCTTATTAACTAATTTGAATCCAAATTTCAAATTTAAGTTCTATATTCGATCTCGAATACCCATTTACAAATCCAATTCACCTTTCGAAGTTCAACTTCAAATTCAAAACTCGATTTACTAATTCCTCTTCGACTTAGTTAATTCTATTCAATTTCTATTCAAATTTTATATCACATCTATAATTCAAATCTATATATCAAATTCCATTATTCAAATTCTATTCAAATTTTATAGTTTAAATTCCATTTAACTTCTATATTCAAATTCCATTTGAATTTCTATATTCAAACTCTATTTCAATTCCATTGAATTTCATATATTCAAACTCCCTTTAAATTTCTATATTCAATTCTATTTGAATTCTCTTTATTCCAATTCTATATTCGAATCTATTTGAATTCTCTTTATTCAAATTCTATATTCAATTCTATATTATAAATCCCATTTTGAAATTCAACATAACTTGTCTTTCCCAAAACAATTCAAAAGAAAAAAATCTTTTCGGTAGTAATCCGTCACTTACAACTCGAAAATGAATACTGATGATGCAGCTGTCATCATCAGAATCTATTTTCCAGCGATCGAAGTGAGTTTAATACTATAAATCCATTTCTAAACATTTCCACTTTGAAATTCATTTCAAAATATAATTCACAGTGCTTGCAAAACAAAATTAAAATTTCCCAGGATCTTAAATTTTCCTTATTTTTAATCCAAATCCATTTACAAACACTTATCCAATTCTCCAGATTTTTAAATTCAATTTTTGGTTAAAATTTTAGATTTAACTCATCTGATTTCACATATTTCACTTATGTGAATTCTGATTGGTTATTTACATAACCATTTAATTTATAATCTTACTCGATTATATTAACAACCAATATATCCACTATATATCAAAATATACTTTGGGTAAAATTATTTTTATTTACCCTCTTTTCAAAACATATCGTGCCGACCCATCATGTTCGAGTGTTTATCGACTCCTACCGATACAGTGGATAAAACTGATCGACCAGAACTTATAAACTACTCAACCAATAAATCTTTCACAATATAAAATTATTTTTATAACATATACAAATACGTTCACTCGTATATATACATTCAAACCCAATCAGGGTGTTACTAACCCGATCTCTACTGAGTCACGCCACAGAGCCAAGGTAATTACTTAACTTAAGCTCTGATACCAATTGTAATGACCCAAAATTCCAGTCCAATTTGAGATGACCAAAAACACAAGTCCAACCCCAAATTAAACTGAAAATCAGGAAATTAATAGAAAGAAAACAGAGGGTGAGGAAAGATAAGATAGAAACTTAGAATAGAAGAAGAAGAAGAACACAATATCAGAGTAACACGAATCTCACAGCGGAACGAATAAATATATTTCATAACATAACTTTGAAATACAAATCTGTACTTGAATATACATATCATTATCAAAGTACAGCACTTACAACACAGCAGAAATAAATATAGCTATATAATCCTGAAGCCTACTGCTCCAAGCTCTTCCAGTATATCTGTAAATTCCGACTACTTGACTGCCCGTACAAAATTGGGCACCTAAGAGTTTAGGCAAACAAACAAATAAACTCTGGGTCAGTCATGGGACTGGTATGAGTAAAACAGTTTAAACAAGTAAACGATATCTCATAAGACCACGCCGTATAACGGAACAGGTTTTTCCCTTATGAGAATCCAAATAATCTTTATATCAAAAACCTTTTGATATTATAATATTGTCTATCGATCACAATATAATAATCATCTAGCAGAAACGCTTTCATCTCACGTTCTACATATATAGTATACAATCAAAACCGCAAGCATGTATTGGGAAATGGATTTCCAACTATGACAAGGTATGGAACCACCTTTCGCTAGTGTACCTCTAGAGAGGAATACACTGGGTTCAACAAGAACATCTTGCAACCCGGCCACACATGACCGACCACTCATTTCGCTTGAGTGTATCGAATGTATAACACCAACGGTTGGGATCAGCAACTGTTTCCCGAATGGGACAGCATCAACAATAGATTTTTTAGAAATAAATGAAACTCTAGATCAGGTGATTATACACCCTACTTCGGTGCGACCGACTTAGCCATGATGTCTGCCCGATTTTTGTCATTTACCGGATGTGAGGCTAGAAGCTACGCTTTATCAACACACCAGATTCACTTTGAATGCCACATCGTCAAATCCATCAAATCACTGATTGACGTCCTCAACCATACATTATGTGTTAGCTAAAAGAAGTTTCCTTCTCCGCTTCCACTCTTGGTACGGTTGCAGAAATCAATATACGTGATCATCTGGAAATACTCTGTCAGACATCCGTCCATACAAGTCATCCGGGAACAGGATACCGAAGGCACTATTCAATACATCCATCTTAGACACTGTTATCTAAGACTTATACAATAGCCCTTGCACTTTACTCCGTCTTCAATTATCTTTGGCATATATGATTCGCAACGCTTATGCCAAAACAGAGTGGTTCTTTGGATAATAATCCAACCGGTCTCTCCATATTAACAACGTCAAAATGGTCAAAACTTCGATAGTCTGTGATTTAACCATCAAAGAAAAACAGGGGTGCAAAAACGATATTATTTCCAAGAGGAAATTATATCGATCAATCATCATTCAACATTTATCTCTTTATTTCATTAACTTACTTATCCCCTGTTTCCCTATATTCAACATTTCTTATTTTCTAAATTTAGAAAATATATGTTATTACCATTGGAAAACATTTCCATTTCTTGTTTTCTATATCAGAAAACAATTCTGGTTCTTATTTGGAAAACATTTCCAAAACTCCTTCATTGGACTTAGACAGATGTTAAACAAACCATCGCGATGCCAACTCAAACCATTACGCTTATTAACTAAATTCCTTTAACCCACCTTCACAATCGAACATTAACCATTACTTAGTTAAAAATGAAGTCAATCAACTTGGGGTAATACTACCTCTTAGACCTTAACTGAACAACGTTTCTAACCTTGAAATAGACAAAGTTCACCTTTTAATTCTTTAACAAACTTCCTACGAACCCTCGGATTCTATTTACGAACCCCCTTCTTTTGCAAGTTTACGTGATTATAACAATGGTGTTAAAATCTCCTGCATTTGAAATACATTATCTTTAATATGACTTTTATTTCCTAACTCGAATAATATAACGACAACTAATTTATTTACTCCTATTCGATTTAACTCTATCGATTAACTCTGTTTGATTAACTCTGTTCGATTTACTCTTTTCACTTAACTCCTGTCGAATAAACTATATTCGATAACTCCTCTAACTCTATTCGAATAAACTATATTTGATTAACTACTCTAATTCCATTCGAATAAACTATATTCGATTAATTCCTTTAATTCTATTCGAATAAACTATATTCGATAACTTCGTTAACTCTACTTGAATAAACCATATTCGATTTACCCCTTTAACTCTACTTGAATAAACCATATTCGATTACTCCTTTAATTCTATTCGAATAAACTATATTCGATAACTCCTTTAATTCTATTCGAATAAACTATATTCGATAACTCCATTTGAATAACTCTAGTTCGATTTACTCTAACTGATTAACTCTAACTGATTTAACTCTAATTGATTAACTCTAATTGATTAACTCTAATTGATTAACTCTTATGGGTTAACTCGTATTCGAATAACAAATATTCGATTAACTCTATTCAACTAACTCGACTCGACTAACCCCTTTCAAATAACTAATTAGATTTACTAATCTTTCGAATACCATATTCGATTTAACTCCTTTCGAATACCATATTCGATTTAACTCCTTTCATTTTAAAAAGATTTCCCTTTTAACAATGCTTATTCATTTTTAAAGATTTACTTTTAGTATCGGTTCTCCACTTTAGAATGATTTCCTTCTTATAACAGTTTCCTTTTTATAACGTTTTCCCTTTTTCTAAATATCTCCTATTTATAAATATTCCAATTTATAAATATTTCTTATTTATAAATATTCCATTTATAAATATTTTATTTTCAAATATCACTTTGACAAATTCCCCTTTATCAACATTTCGGTATGTTATGGTATTCAACATATCAAATCGCGATGATCAATATCGTCCAAACACATATAATTGACAACAGATTATATATCACATCATATATCAAAATATATGAAAAAACAGTAAATTAAATGTTGAGGAATCCAGTTGGATTCCTCCAACATGTTTCCCTTCATCACAGATGTTATACAATATAAAATCAACATCACTTTCAGTTCCATAGGATATATTCTGTTAAACAGAATCAATATAGAAATTCAACTAACTGACTAGCAGTTCAATCAAACAGTCAACACACAGTCAATCAGCCAATATTTAACAATTCTAAAAATACAACATGAAATTATAAACTGTTCAGAGTTAGTGAGATTTACTCATTTTGGCAGTTCATCGTTAAAGAACGATAAACTGTTGTTTGATTTGAATCAAACAGTTTATTTCACCATAAATTGTAACGAGCTCTAATGGACTTCCAGTCAATGCCATCGCTTAGTGTCCGTCCATACGATCCCAACGCAAGTTACGGTTTGTCAATCTGATATTGTATGATCAAGATATTCGGTTTACAGGATTGAACTAATTTAAATAAATTAAAACTAAATTTTAACTTAAAACCAAAGATGGGCTTTTACCCTTTTGACTAAGCCCAACACCCACGACCCACGTTAAAACCGGCCCCCCTCAATCCATCTTCCCCAAATTGCGTCGCTCCAGCGATTCAAACACCAAAAATGGATGACGAATTTCTGCTTCCATCTCCTCCTTCTCAAGACCGAACTAAAAACTAAAATCACCACCTTCTTTCTCTTCTCGAGCTCTCTCTCTTCCTACCCATTTCATTGAACTTGGCATCACCCTGAGAACCGCGTCACTCAGCTTCCTCGTGCAAGCTACAGGATCTTGCGATCCTTTTTCACACCGAATACCCCCCAACTTCTCACACCGGTACTAAAACACACCTCGATCCCAAAACCAACCTCAAACTCTTGCATTGATTCATGTATTACCCGAAATCACGAACCCTAGTCCCACTGTTAAAAACCCAGCGCCAGAAAAAGGAACCAAACCCCTTAATATGTACACCAAATGGAAGAGAAAAAACCCAGGAGTCCATCCATATATAGTTTATAATTTTAGAGATTTTGCAAGAATTGTTTTTGAATTTCAAAGGGAGAACTTTTACTATGTATGTTGTTTCTGAGGCAACGGCGCAATGTTTGACCTCTGTAGAAATAAAATTAGGTTTAGGTGGTATAGTGGTGCTATTTATAGGCAAATAAAATATCTAGATATTTTCAAAGATATTTGTAGATATTTTCCTTTATCATTTTATATTGGTTTCCATCTTCTAAAAATCAGTGTGATCACACACGATACCTAAAAATCACGAAACTGAACATGCAACTAGAGTTCGACATTACGGTCCCAACGAAACTGGTTTCGTCGAGTTCCAACTCCGTTTGCTCTTACAGCGTATTTTTAACCATCAAAATATCGACTGTATTTCACATTAAAATCCCGTATGTCCACATATTGATTCTAAAAATCATGAAACTTGACATCTAGCAATAATTTGACATTTGCGGATTAACAAAATTAGTTTCGTCGAATTCTGAGGTCGTTTATAAAACTGGCTATTTTTAAAGCTCTGAATGACCCAATTAAATATATAATTATATTTAAATATAATTAAATTTAATATTTAAAATTAAATATTATCGTCTATATTCACCGTGGAATACCATACAGCTCTACTGGGATTTATAACTATATATTTCAAATCTGGTCAACCCGATATTCTATTTATATTGAAATTCCTTATTAAAATATAACTAATTCCTTTATAAACTATAAAGGAATTCCACAGTGACTTTTCTAAAATTTTATTTGGACGTGAATCAAAATCTACACGATGAAATCCGATTTTTCTCTTCCACTAGAAAGATATACTCCACCAGCTCCACACGTTTCTTGTTTCATAGAAATCCGGCTTAAAACGAATCCTGTACATTCAGTTGAAGTTCGAATCGCCAATTTACGAACTGCAGCGCCATTTCGAGCTCAATTTTAATTATATTATATAATTCAATGTTCAAACTGTCGTTTATATAATGTATTCGTTATTCAAATTCAATTCAAAGCGGAATTAAATATCACAGATGATCCGGTTCACACCAAATCGTCATTTCAGCCAATTAGGATTATTTCAGAATTAAATACATTATTTAATTCTTTATTTTAATCAAATATTCACCATTATTTAATTCAACGACCATTAAATCCTTTTAATCACCATTTGTATAATTAAATAAATTAATTATAATACCTCTGCCAATGCGGGTCATTACATGATTCTCACTATTGCACAAAAGTAGCAAATAAATTTACAGTACAAATTATAAAGAGATAATTACCACATAGGAAATTATAAGGAGAATAAAATTTTGTCCATAAGGACAAATTTTAGTGTAAAGGGGGATTATAGTGGCCCCTGAATTCCTCCCTCTATACTAAAATTTGTCATTATGGATTAAAATTTTCCCCTTGTCCTTATGGAACAACTTTTTGTTTATTTTGTCCTTGAGGCTAAAAACTCCCAAAATAATATTATTTTTATCATTTTGCGTGATTTAAAGCCAAAAACGGGCCTATGTCCAAATCAAGCCTTTTACAGCCTACCTATAGGTTTTAAGGCGTTCTGAAGGTAATAGGACTAGTGTAGAAGCCCAATTCGAAAGTCTACAGTAGTTGCACTTTATTGCACACACAAATTTCCAAACATTTCAAATTCTTACTATCAAACGTAAGTTCGATGGCTATGAAATTTTAGATCTTACAATAATTTACAATTCCGGATCCAATGAAACTAGTTTCATCGAATTCTAAGATTGTTTACATAATGCCAAATTTCACATATTTATTAATATAATAAAATATTCATTTTTCATTTATTTACTTTAAAATTAAATTCAACAGTTTATAACTTTTATTGAAATTAAAATAGGATTCAAATTAATTTCGTAAATAAATTTTCTTTTTATTTGAATTCCAATATTGACTATCTACCAAATTCAATTTTTGTATTTCATTTATAAGTTACACAAATTGAGATATTTCAATATTAATTTTCCACTTTCACTATTTATCATCATAAACTAATCCATAATTTTGTTTGTAATCAATAAAGGTAACAATGGTCATAATAGATTGAGTTTAGTTACTTAACAGATTTAATTTAGTCTCCATCGTACAATATTCACAATTGTATCAATAAAGTCTAATTATGAATTTATTGATTCAATTTAATTCAAATATTCTAATGTTAAATTTCAATTCTTAGAATTACAGTACAACCAGATTATAATTATCTTTACAATAAATGTAGATTATTACATTTACAACTAGTTGAAGTTTCATTGTACAATCAAATGGATCTATATTGTTTCCATATTCCATCAATTAGAAATATCAATATATAATAGAATCTCGAATTTATTTAACTCCTTCTATATTTTAATTCAATATAAGTTTCAACTTCCACTATAAATAGATTATCAAACATTGTCATTATCAAATATAGCCATTCAGAATCAGTTCTCAGTAAACCAAATTAAGTTCATATCTTAACAATCTATGAATAAAATATTAATTTTAATAATTAAACCAACATGGTTCAAAATCACATTAAATTTAATACTTCAAATTGTCATGAAATCTCGCCATGCTACATAGGCATATCTGAATATTTGCAAGATGAAATTCAAATCTTTTTCTTCCGTTAGAAAACTATAATCCAATAGATCCAAATGATTCTTGTTTCCAAGAATTCCAACTTATATTGGATCATATACACTCAATTGAAGTTCATTTCTCAAAATCACGAACTACTGCTACGCGGCAAGCTTGTTTAATAAAATTTAATTGATTCATTTAACGTTCAATAAGTTTATATAAATTATGAACGTGTTGTCTTATGTTCTCAACATAAACTGATTAAACATTCAAATTAAAGCTGGAAGTATCCACTATCCAAAATCGTCGACCTTTCCCTATCACATTTTAGCCCGAAAATTTTATTACTTAAAAATTTCTTAAAAATATTCTAGCTTAGAAAATTTTCTTATATTGAAAAGGATGTATATAATGGTCATATGTATCCCATTTGTAAGGACAAGCGATCCCATTGGGGAAACAATATCACAAAATAAAATCCGGGTTATGCACCAAAAGTTGAAAATATTAGCATGTCCTATAATATTTCAAAACAAATAAATTGGAACTTTTATGTTTCCATTAAACCCCTAAAATCTCAAATTTAAAATATTAGCACGTTCTCTAATATTTCACAAAAAAATTCTAAATCATTGAAACACTATAAATGGTAGAATTTGGGAGAATTTAATAAATCTTGAAAACTTTCATTTTCAAATTCGCTAGGATATCGCCTACAAGAATGATGTCAAAACAATTGGGGGCCATGATCTCGAAAACTTTGGTTCATTAATGTTAACAAAATAAATTAGAATATTTGTTCGCCTCAATGACAAAACAAGCACGATAACAAAGAGTTAGCGAAAACTGATTGCTACGTCAAATTGTGGAATGACTTTAGCACTACTAACCTATTCAATAGATCATCGATCCGAAGCAAGGGATTTATTAAACTTGTTGTGGTCGCAAAGCCATAACATTCCATCAGATTGCTTTACAAAAATAGCTCCCATTTTTATCCTTAGTGGTCTGTCAATAAGGAGGACAAGCAAATAGATTGAGCCACGGAAATGATAATCAATTCTGAAATCAAGTGCCCATCAAGGCAGCCATCCTCGAATTGGCATAAAGGTTCTAGAAAATTCATAGGAAATGTGAATTATAGAAACATATTTTCCTTAATGTCATTCTCGTTGCTATGAGAATTTTAAAAACACAAGTAAGTTAAAGAATCAAAACTAGAATCGTTAAGAACAACAAACGTTGCTTCTCCGACAATGGATGTCGAAGGGGGATGATTCTTTTGGAAAATAAAATATGGACCTCAAAGTTGGTTAATTTATTTTTGAAAACCTTCGCGAACCCCAAACAAATAAGGTATGCAAATAAGAATGTAAGTAGTGGTCACTCTTCAAGGAAAGAGTTTGAATACTCATGAACAAGGAAGTAGCCAAAAGAAAGAAATGGATGCTTCCTAATCGAAAGTCGCCAAATCAACTAGATTTAAACTTGGTGAAAGGATAAACAACTTTGTCCACTACGAGGTTGCAAGTCATCACACGAAATCTTTTTGTCATTCGATGAGGTGGTCCGTCAACGTAAAGAAATATAACTAAGCTTTCGGTCTCACCAACGTGGTGGCTTTACACTTCCCGTAGTATGACGTCCGAAAATGAGGTGACTACATAATGCCCGTAGCATTCCTCCCATAGAAGAGGTGACTAATGTTCGATGCATAAGTTATATGCATTGTAAACATGATATATCAGTTGAAATGAATTGAAATGATACTGAAATGAAATCGAAATACAGTTATATACGTATATATATGTATAAATACACTCCCCTCGTCCATCCCCTCGTCCACAGACCATGGACAATATATATTGTTTGTGATATTGTTTGGACTACTGGTTGATGTGAAATTTGGTGAATATCATGAATGGTTGATTTGAAATGATTGATTGTGGTTGAAATCACAATAGGATTAGTATATGGGAAAATTCGTCTACGTACAAACTAGATATTGAAAATCCCCATTGTCAAAAATAGTGAGCTTTTAAGGTAGAGCGAGGAGCCGTACTAGGGACGGTGTCGGTTTTAACTACCCTGCCATTATGCTGCCGAAATTTTCAATAATATTCATGAGTTAGAACTATTTTCACGTGTTGAAACCATATTCATGTGTTGAAACTATATTCATGTGTTGAATAGAGATTCATGTGTTGAATGGAAATTCATGTGTTGAATAAATTCTTTGAAAGATAAAAATAACATTTTATCACATATATAGACTATATAAATTATTCGTGTTTTAAAATAAATTGTTTTGGCAATAAAAATCACATTTTTATTATATATATAAATTATAGAAAACATTCATGTGTTGAAACTATATTCATGTGTTGAATAAAAATTCATGTGTTGAATAGAAATTCATGTGTTGAATAAATTCTTTGAAAGATAAAAATAACATTCTTATCTTATGTGTGAACTATATAAAATAATCGTGTTTTGAAATAAATTGCTTTACAATAAAAATCACATTTTTATTATATATATGAATTGTTAAAAATAGCGATGTGTGGAAATAAATATCTGTTGGATAAAAATATCATTTTTATCAAATATATGAAGTGAATATGGTTTTGGAATCGAAGAATGAATTATATTTATATATATTATTAAAATAAATCGAATAACGAAGCTGCAGCTCGTATTTTGAAACCGTGATTTCAAATGATTATTAAGGGAGATCCGACCATCGGATTTTTCCAAAATCGAAACCTTGGGTTCGCTTTGGGAATGTCTTTCCAACGACACCAACTATGTAAAGATCCAATGGTTGGATTTTCTGGAAGATTTAATTCAAATATGAAGAAAAACAGCGCCAGAATTGATTATATATATATATATATAATTAAAATAAATCGAATAACGATGCTGTAGTTTGTATTTTGAAATCGTAACTTCAAGCGATTGTACCGGGAGATCCGACCGTCGGATTTTCCCAAAACTGGAACCGTTGGACTTGTTTTGAAAAGATTTCTCTAATGGTATAAAATATGTGAAGATCCAATGGTTAGATTTTCAGATATGTGTAAATCAAATCTGAAGAAAAACAGCGCCACGACCGCTATATGTCCTGAAGCGTCGTTTGAATGTATTGGCTATTTCTAAAATAAATAAAAATAGCGATAAATTGAGATAAAATATTATGAACAATATGGAATGGAAATAAACTGAATTTGCTCGGTTTATTGGATACTTGATGGTTGAATGTGTTTGACGTGAAAACTACATTATTGAATTGAATTATCGGTGTCGAATAATTTAACCATTGAAATAAATTGATTTGAAATTCTAAATATACGTGAATTAATTGAACAGGCCGAGTTAATTCTCATTTCAATTAATTGATCGACAATTAGAAGTTGAAGATATGAAAACGGTGCAAGACCGATGATCTTCACGTCGAATGAAGGGGTGCTACTGATGCTCATGATAGGAGTAGCTACCTTGAAGGGGATGTAGTGGTAGCCGTCCGAACGTACTTGTTGATTGTACGGATATGAGAGGTATTAGGTGCCTTCGGTTTCGTTCTGACCCAGAACGGACTTGTAAATGGACTGTGTGTCTGACATTGGATTTTGTTCTGTGTTGATTGATCTCTATTAAATATATATCTGTTTGGCGGTGGAGAATTTATTCTCTTGCTTAATGCCCTTCTATGAGAAGTGCGAGCTCCAAGGTTATATATCGATAGAAATCAGTCACATGGAGTGAATTGCTTGTGTGGCTTGCCGAAGTGGAAGATGATCAAGGCTTCTATTGAAAAGCAGAGTCTTGTGGTTGATGATCAAAGCGCGGCCTGTGTGGCATAGCTTTGTGTATAGCGTTAATTTGCTAGCCTCACACCCCGGTATGAACCAGAAACGGGAGAGGATCCAGGGAGAACATGCGTCTCTTTCTAGTTAGAGGTGGTGTTAGTGACCTACCATCCCTGACATTTATATTACTTTCACATGTGTGGTTGTTGGATTGTGAGGCGCCTCAGATACGGAGTCATTTGGCTCATTTACGCCCCCATAGTGCGGGGAGACGTATTGTTCAGGGTTTAGTTTTAATCCGCTATGTGTGGACCGGCCCTGTGGCTCCTAGGTGAAGTTGCGGCAGTACCCTGAGACACGGACTAGAGCGTCTCGAATTCGGTAAGGACTATCTTTTGCCCAGGTTCATGACGGAAATCCAATTTCCAAATACGACATTGTGCGTATTTGATTATATACCTATATATGGCGACATAGTGGTATAGGGCATTAATGCCGCCTATGATTGATACTTATGATTTGAAATTGTTTTTGAAACATATAAACACTAGTAATAATATCAAATGCTTTTGTTTTATTTGTATCAAGCATATTTTGGCCATTATAAGGTAAAACCTTATCCTCTGGTTTGCGTTGCATTGTGTGATGGGAGTTGAGTCTTATAATGGCTTCATTTTTATAAAAAGCATTGTGATGTTTAAAAGATTTACTTGTTTTAAAGCACTGGCAATCCAACGGAGTAAACCAGTTCCGCGTTAGCGGCATGGTCCTGTGATTGGCCATATTATAAAGTAAGTTAATTAGATTTCTCATACTAGTCCCATGACTGACTCGTTTGTTTCACTTGCAAACTCGGGTTGCCCCTTTTTCTACACGGGCAGCCTTGTATTCAGGTTTTAGCAGGCTTTTTTGGATAGCTGAAGACGAACTCTATCAGTTATCTCTTTTTATACTGCTCGGCTCCTGTTGTGCATATTATGCTTAGATTTCCGCTGTAGACATTTTATGTAAAGCTGAACTGTATTTTATACTAAGTATGATCCTGTATACTATGTAACTCTGATGTTTATGTTTGTCCAGTACATTCGATTGTACATTATCCGGTGAATTTATTTATTTCTGTTCTGTTGTTATCTGTTTATGTGTTATATTCCAAAGATTACCTTTGCTGCCGTGAAACGGGGTTAGGGGTCGTCACAACGTGGTATCAGAGCTTTGGTTAAGCTTAGTTCTGGAATATAACATATTAACGAACTCGTCGGAAATAAAACCAGTAGTGTTCTAGGACGAATAACTCATTACAGATAGGACTAGTAATATCCTGGTACGAGTATAGCAGAATGAGATACACCCTGATAGACACATTTACATTCAAGTATATGACTCTATGTTTTAAAATTACCTTTTCTGTTGGCCTAACACTTTGTCTGCTATTTGCAGACATAGAAAAATGAGTGGCAGAAACAGAAGAAGGAATTCTATGGTTCAACAATCTAATGAGCCAGTTGTGCTCCCTCAGCCAGGATCGGATATAGAAGCTCTATTGAAAAGATATTGAAATCTGGGTGGAGTACCAATCTCGGGCAAATCTATTGTTCAAACTCAAGCTTGGACGAGTTCTGCTGAAAAAAAATTGAATGTTTCCAGCTAATAGATGATCAGAAAAGATTAGTGGCATCTTGGGCACTCAAAGATGAAGCTTTAATATGGTGGGAAACGGTTATTAAGGGTAATCCAGAAGGTAATATTACCTAGGATAGATTTAAAGAGATTTTCAGTGAAAGATTTATTCCTCCAAAAGCAACTGAACGGTTATGTGATAAATTCTATTATCTGATACAAGGAGATATGACCATTCCAGAATATCATAAGAGATTCAATGAACTTTCTCATTTTGTCCCTCATCTAATTCAAAATCCAAAGAGGAAGAATCTGAGGTTTATTAACGGGCTCCAAAGAAAGTACCAGATAGTGTATTGGGGCACGTGAAGCTTCCTTTTTCTGAAATGATATACATGGCTTATCAGTATGAAGATCTAGATAAGCAAGGCCTTTTTGTCGATGAAGAGGAAGTTAGTTCTAGCAACAAAAGGAAATTTGAAACTGATAGCCCAGAGACAAGTACGCAGCCAGAGTCAAGTATGACGTCTAGAGTCAGAAAGAAGCCTAGATCCAATAGGAAAAAGGTCAAGTCAAAGAAAGAACTGGTAACGACGGCCACATGCTCTAACAGCAATAAACAAGGGCATTTGTTGATAAATTGTCGACCCTTAAAGAAACAAGGAAAGAATGGAACTAAATCCGGCAAGAAGGTTCAAGAGAACAGAGAATGCAACATTTGCCATCAGTTTGGTCATGTAATGCAAGATTACCAGCTATTAAAGAAAAAGTCTAAAGCCGCACATGTTAATGAAGTCGCCAAAGAAGCTCAAATCAATAGCACGGCATAAGTTCCAACATCCTCAGCTAGTCAGGAAAGACCAGATGTTTTGGAAGGCACGCTTACTGTTAGAGGTATTCCAGTTAAATTACTATTCGATACAGGTGCATCATGAAGCTTTATTTCGACTAATGTGATTAAGAAATTGGATCTAAAATTAAAGAATCTCAAAGAACCCATCAGTGTCCATAATCCGGTTGGGGGTTCCATCGATCTTAGTTGGGTTTGTAAAGTGCCTGTCTCTTTCTTCTATTATCGATTTCCTTGTATCTTGATCGTCATGAATTTCTCCGAGTTCGATATTATTCTTGGACTGGATTGGCTAATTAAATACGATGCTGAAGTTAAATGTGCAGAAAGAGTAGTTAAAGTTAAAATGGAGCTCGCCAATATTGTTATAACATGTATAGGTCCAAATACAAACAGAAAAGAATACTGGTCAGCTCTTGATGTTACTCCCACTTGCTATAGGGAATACTCCCGCTGCTATAGAAAATATTTCTTCTTATATAGAAGATATCCCTGTTGTTAAAAATTATGCGGATGTGTTTGAAGGAGATGTTAGCTTACCTCCGCAAGGATAAATTGATTTCAAGATCGCTTTAATTCCGAATACAAGGCCAGTAGTTCACGCTATTCGAGGAATGAGCTTGAAGGAAAAAGAAGAGTTAGACAATCAAACTCGGCAGCTTGTATGGATAGGTCTAATCCGTCCTAGTTTCTCAGATTGTGGAGCAGCAGTGGTATTTGTCCCGAAGTCAGATGGTACTCTCAGACTATGTGTGGATTATCGTGACTTGAATAAGCAGACGCTGAAAAACAAATATCCATTAACGTGGATTGATGATTTGTTGGATCGATTGAATGGCGCGCAAGTATTTTCCCGAATGGACCTAGCTTCAGGTTTCCATCAGCTTCGTATTGCCAAAGAGTTTGTTCCTTTGACATCATTCATAGGTCCGTACTTATTCTACAAGTGGTTAGTAATGCTGTTCGGCTTATGTAACGCTCCAGCTTATTTTGCCGATCTAATGAACCGTGTATTCAGAGAAGTATTGAATAAATTTTTTCTGGTTTTCAATGATGATATATTGATCTTCTCTAAGTTAGAAAGTGAGCACGAAAAACATTTGGAACAAGTGTTAGGAATTCTCAGAAAGAATGTTTTAAAAGCAAAGTTTTCCAAATGTATATTCTGGTAAGAAGAGGTCAAATTTCTTGGCCACATCGTGTCAAAAGAAGGAATTTCAGTGGATCTCGGTAAAATCACCGTTATCCAAAGTTGGAAGCAGCCTATTACTCCCACAGAAGTCCGAAGTTTTCTTGGATTGACTAGTTATTATTGGAAGTTTGTTAAAGATTTTTCAAAGATATTTAGTTCCTTAACAAAGCTTACCAAGAAGCACGCAAGATTCAAGTGGACTCCCGAATGTGAGGAGGCTTTTTAGAAGCTAAAATTAAGATTAACAACGGCTCCAGTGTTAACGATTATCGATGGCAATCAAGACTTGAAGGTCTGGACAGATGCCTCTAGAGAAGGCCTTGGTGCAGTATTAATGCAAAGAGGTCAAGTGGTTGCTTACGCTAGCAGTCAGCTGAAACCGCATGAGAAAAATTACGTTACTCATGATCTTGAGTTGTTAGCCATCGTATTTGCTTTGTAAATCTGGAGGCACTATCTTTTGTGTGAGAAATTCGAGCTATATACGGATCATCAGTCGCTAAAGTATTTGTTCACCCAGAAAGACTTGAATCTAAGGCAGCAACGTTGGCTAGAATTTCTTGTAGCATACAATTTTGAGATTTTGTATACTCCAGGGAAAGCCAATGTTGTGGCTGATGCACTATGTAGAAAGAATGTAATAATTTCCAGTTTTATTATTACGACTTACTTAATTGACAAAATATCTATTCTTCAGAAAGATGATAATTTTATTAAGGATATGATCAAAAGAATTCAGAAAGGCGAACCCTCGGGTTTTCAAATAGATAACGATGGGATCCTGAGATTGAGAGGAAGGATTTGTGTTCCCGACATCTCCGAGCTCAAAAGAGAAGTGTTAGACGAATGTCACAAGTCCAAGCTGAGTATCCATCCAGGTGTGAGCAAAATGTATAACGATTTAAAGCGAACATTCTGGTGGAAGGCTATGAAAAGGGATGTTTCAATATATGTTAGCAAGTGTCCTACTTGCCAACTAGTCAAAAGGGACCAACAAAAACTTGTCAGATTGTTGCAACTGCTGGACGTTCCAGGTTGGAAGTGGGAACATATTTCCATGGACTTCATAGATGGTTTGCCCAAATCCAAGAAAGGAAATGACAGTATTTGGGTGATCGTAGATCGCTTCACGAAGACTGCCTATTTTATACCTGTCAGATCCAATAGAACCACTCAAAGTCTAGCACAGTTTTATTTCAGAGAAATTGTTAAGCTACAAGGAGTACCGATCAGTATAGTTAGTGATAGAGATCCAAAATTTACTAGCAAATTCTGGGAAACATTTCGAGTAGAACTGGGGACAATGCTGAATCTAAGTACCGCCTATCATCCTTAGACAGATGGTCAGACTGAGAGGGTGAACCGTATTCTTGAAGATTTATTGCGGCCCTGTGTTATTGATTATGGCGGATCATGGAAAGACCATTTGCATTTGGCCAAGTTCTCATACAACAGCAGCTACCAAGCGAGCCCGACAATGTCACCATTCGAAGCATTGTATGGTAGACCGGGTCGATCTCCTGCTTGTTGGGTAGAACCTGGTAATAGGCTTGTATTGGAACCCGATAAGATTCGCGAAGCTGCGTACAAAGTCAATTTCGTTAAGAAATGATTACTCGCTGCTCAAAGCCGACAGAAAAGCTATGCAGATAAGAGAAGAAGAGATATATCAGTTGTTGTTGGCGACCACGTGTATTTGAAGGTATCTCCGATGAGGGGAGTAATCTGATTTGGTAAGACAGGGAAATTGGTGCCCAAATTTATTGGTCTGTTTCCTATTCTTGAACGGATTGGAACTCTCGCATATAGGGTTCAATTACCAGATTGGTTGCCTAGGGTACATAATGTATTTCATGTATCTCAACTTCGAAAGCATGTTCATGATCCAGACTTGATCGTGGAAGAAGCAGCGCAATGGGATATAGAAATTACGCCAGAATTGGCTATAAGATGAGAGCCGATCAAAATTATTGGCAAAGAAACCAAAGAGCTGAGGAACAAGAAGGTTCACTTTGTTAAAGTGCAATGGAGTAGAGATCCGCGAGATTGTACATGGGAAACTGAGGAAAGTATTAAGAAAGCCTATCCTAAGTGCAGGGTGGATATCTGTGAATGACTCTGGTGCAAGGTACATTTACCATATTTTACATTCCCGTGTTATTCTCTACTTTGTTGTTGTTTTCTTTTCATGGATGTATAATTTTTAATTATATAGTCTGATGATTTTAAAAGAGTATATGAATTATTTAGTATATTTTTGAAAAGTTAAAAACAAATTGATTGTTGGTTGTGTTGTGTGATTGTGAATTTGATTTATCAAATAATTGTGATGATAATTAATTTAACCAATGAATGAATGGTAAATTTATTCGATTAAATCACACATTGAACTGGTTTAGAAATAGAAAGAAATATATACATGTACATTATATATGTTTGAACATGTAAATGGATTAGTTGTTGAGTAAAGAATTTATTTGCGTGCCTGACAAGTAGGTAAACCTTAATGAGTTGGTTGCACAATTTTATTTATTATATCAACTCCTGTGAATGCCATTGGATGCGGAGTGCTGGTTGTTCTGTGTGTAATAATAAATGTCGCCATAGGATAGTAACAATTAATTTTGAATTACATTACATGGCATACTTCATGAAGATAGGCATACTTCATCATATGCCACATAAGAATTTGGAGCTTGTGTGACGAGGTTGAAGATTTACCATACGAGGGAGAGGCTTGTATGGCTATGACTATATATTACAGGTTGAACTGATGACTGATATGGACCATATAAAATGTAACGGTAAATTTTCAGATTAATAAAAACCCCACACACATCTAGAGATGACAATAAACACGTCTCTCTGGTCATTTAGGCACAAAAACCATTTATAGGGTGACAAGAATTTATTCTCTGGGGTTATGATCTATATACACCCCCTGTGGACACCGGAATATATCACTATGAATATGTGCATGCTTATTAGGATTTATTGGGTACCTAATACGGCCCAATAAATTTCCAAACCCCTCCCCGTACAAAGGAGGTTATGGCGAAATATTTCGAAAATTTAGGGTGTTAGCCAAATTTTTGAAGAATTTGAAAATTCTTAAAAACGGAAAAGTTGAAGAATGGAAGCTAGAAAGAAAGTTGAGTTGCTTAATTAAACAACTTTCGACTTCATTCCTTTTCGGAGATAAAAAGTTTTAAGCGGGGGAGATTGTAACAACCCGGAAAATCTGAACCAGTTTAAAAATTTTATTTTGGCTATTTTAGTGGATTTTAGATATTTAAAATAAATTATTTTAAATAATAACGACAAAAAGTATGTTTGAATCGATGTTTGAAAATAAATATATTTGTTTTAAATTATAAACAAGGCCTGAAATGGCGCGGTAGTTTGAAATTTTGAATTCGAAGTTTGACTGACTATACCGGGTGCAAAATAAAACGGATTTTAGTGAAACCAAAAATTTTTAAATCTGTTTATGATTATCTTTCTAACGAATCTGAAAAATCAAAGTTTCTTAGCGGGAATCAAAAGTTATGGGCAAATGAATTTTCAGAAAGGTAGCTATAGAATTTGTATAGCCCATGAAAATAGCCATTTTGCAAACGACCTTAGAATTCGACGAAACCACTTTTGTTGGATCCGAGATGTCAAATTATTGCTAGGTTTCAAATTCCAGAATTTTTGAAGTTAATATGTGAGCATGGCGAAGGAAAATGTGTTTGGTCGATTTCAGTTAAATTGGATCGACTAGAAAATGGCCATTTTTCAAACGGTCTGAAAATTCGACGAAACTAGTTTTGTTGGGACCGTATCGTCAAAACATAGCTAGATTTATTTTTCTAGAATTTTTGGGATCAGTATGTGGCCCCGGCGAATTGAAATGTATGTTCAAATCAAATATTGAATGTTTTATATTTTAATTTGAAGAAAAACTGAGTAAAACAGTCGAATGGGCCTACGAAACATATCCCATTGTGTTCGGAATTGGGTTATTTAGCTGGTGACGACAGTCGTTGGGTTTGGATTGGAGTTAGTATGCGAAGAGGGGTATTTTTGAGATTTTAAATATATATAAATAAAAAAAATTTATCTCGGCCAATCCCATTCCTTCTCTCTCCCCGCCTTCTTCTCCCAAACTCCCAGACCCGACGGCGGAAAGCTCTCATAACTTCTCTTCACGATCTTGCTCCAATCACTCAATGAAATACCATGGTTCTTTGGAAGTTTTCATAGATCTAAACCTCCTCTTTAAATCCATATGATCTTTGCGATTTACCGTTGAGTATCCTTTGAGAATCAACCTCCTGAAGTCTTGTCGCTCGCACCGGATTTGCTCCCTCTGATTAACTTCGAGCTCGACGCATTGGGTAGCCTCGGGAAGCCCTCTGGAAGCTCTTCCATGTGGCGAAGTTCGATCGTGGTGAAGCAGAGAGGTTTGAGTGAAAATCGAAACCCTTGTTTTGAACAGTGAAGGGAGCGACGGCCTGTTATACGCATGTGATTATTTAAATAAATTTCAACATATAAAAGCATTACGAAATATGATTTACTAATTAAAAAATCGTATCTTTTTCGTTTGTTGTCGAAATTCAGTGCAACAAGAGATAGTGGACTCGTGTGGACGTCTTCTACATTCTAGAAGAGACCGGATATTTTTCTGAGCTTCCTGCTATTTTTGGTGGAGTGGAACCCAATGTGAGATTTCTGATTTATAAACGATATGGAAACAACGATGTATAAATTATATAGTCAATGTATGAGTTATATAAGCGTTGTACACCTCATGTATAAGCGTTGTATAAGTTATATGTTCGATGTATAAGTTATATATGCATTGTAAAAATGATATATGCGTTGAAATGAATTGAAATGATATTGAAATGAAATCGAAATATAGTTATATACGTGTGTGTGTGTATATATATATATATATATATATATATATATATATATATATATATATAATCCCCTCGTCCATAGACCACGAACGACATATATTGGTTGTGATATTGTTTGGATTATTGCTGTAACGACCCGAAATCCCTCTTACGGGAAATCACGGATTGAGTGGAGGACAAGACAAATCCGAACGCAAATAGAAGAACATTTCATTGTTTGTTATAACAATTACATCAGAATACAAGAATATACAGAGTATGAATAAATATTATACGACACAAAATATCAGAGATTTAGATTACATTACATAGCAACGGAAAAATAATACAAAGCACAACTGAAAGTAATACGCGGATACAGAGCTTTTCGAGTATTGTTCCAGATACAAACCAGGTTCCAGTGAATATAAATTTGCAAAACCAAAACTACTAGTTGCCTGTGCGGAAAATAAGAGCACCCAGAGTTTAGGTTAAAACAATAAACTCCAGGTCAGTCATGTGACTGGTGTGAGAACTAAAACAGTTATTAATCTTTATTTTAAAGTTAGGTAAATCAAGGGACCACGCCGTATAACACGGAACAGGCTTCCTCCCAAGACTACCAGTGCATAAAACAATAGCGTAATGCTAAATAAAGAAAAATGAAGCTATTATATGACCCAGGTCCCATTACACAATTCAACGCAAGCCGGAGGATAGGGTGTTTTACCTTATAATAGCCAAGAATGCTTGGTACGTGAAATTTCGTGTTTTATTGTTACTATAAGTGTATAGTGTCAAAACAATTTCAATCATAAGTATCAATCATAGACGGCATAAGTGCCCCATACCACTATGTTTCCATATATAGGTATATAATTAAAACCGCAAAGTCACGTATCGGAAGTTGGATTTCCATCTGTGAACCGAGGCAAAAGACAGTCCTCACCGAATTCAAGACGCTCTAGCCCGTGTCTCAGGATCAGAGCTCGAGGGACCCTTGGAGCGATAGGGACGGTCCACCGATGTGGATTAAAATGCCTATATACTGCGTTTCCCCGCCCTTTGGGGCTACAATGAGCCAAATGACTCCATCGGCTCCACACAGTCACCGATATATCCGAGGCGCCTCGCAACAGCAACAACCACACAGGTGAAAATAATATAAATGTCAGGGCTGGTAGGTCACTGACACCACCCTAGCTAGAAGGAAACGCATGCCCTCCCTGAGGTCCTCACCCGTTTTTGGTTCACAACCGGGGTGTGTGGCTCGCGAATTCATGTTACACAAAGCTATGCCACACAGGAGGTGCTTTGATCATCAACCACAAGACTTTGCTTTTCAACAGAAGCCTTGATCAATTGCCACTTAGGCATGCCACACAGGCAATTCACTCCATGCGATTGATATCCACCAATATATAACCACTGAGCTCGTACGTCTCAGAGAATGGCGTTAAGCAAGAGAATAAATTCTCCGCCGCCAAACAGATATATATTTAATAGAAATCAATCACACAGAATAAAATCCAATGTCAGACACATAGTCCATTTACAAGTTCGTTCTGGGTCTGAATGAAACCAGAGGGACCTTATACCTCGCATATCCATCGATCTCCAAGTACGTCTAGACGATCACTAACTGATTCCCTCCTCTTGGGTGTACAGCCCAATCAAGATCATCAGTAATCACCCAAACGATGTGAAGACCTCCGGTCTTCCACCACCATCTTCATCCTCGACACCACGTCGAATCAGTTATTCAGAATGGGATAAACCCGGTATTTCTGAATAAGTCGCGTATATAATAAACAAGTGTTACACAAACACAACATACGCCTCATTCCAATTCAGAATATTCTTTTATTCAAATATTCTTATTCTTTGGGAAAGGTTCCCATTAATTTTATCAAAGATAAATTCTTTAAATTTATTCTTTTATCTTCCTTTGAATATCGATTCTAACCAAATTATGGTTTATCCAAACTAGTTGGGATTAGCGAACCACACGAAGTAATCATTTATTTTATTTCCCAATCCCAACCTATTCATCCCATGAAGTAAAACTGGTAATACTTCATATATAACACCACGGTGTTATTGGTAAATTCAATTACCATTTCACGTTCAAATCTAATTAAAGACTTAACTATCGCCTAGAGCAAAACTGGTGATACTCCATTCTCGATCATTTCAATCTAATCAAAGATTCATTAAAACTCCACTTGGTTTTAATCTTTCCAAAAATCAATATCAATGATTGTTTAACTTAGGAAATCATATCCTGTCTTTAACTGGGTAAAAGAACCAATGTCATTTAAAACATGGTTCACTATAGACCCAAAATCACATTCCATTCCAATTCAATTGTTGAAACTTCTGATTACTTTTAAAACCCTTTAGAATCCAAATTATTTATTTAAAAATAAATAAATTATTATTCTAGTTCAAAACTAGTTAATTTCGATAAAAATCTATTTTTATCTTTTCAAATTTGGAATTTTTCATCTTAATTCTTCACAAATCATTTCTTATGATTTTACACAAATTATTACTATTTTTAATAATTTTATCAAGGCCCGTACAGTCGAATTCCATCAACGGCCATCGAACTGCACTTACAACGACCTTTTCCAAATTTGATTTGGACATAATTCCAAATCCAGCCGTTAGATTTCTAATTTCTAATATTCGTTAGAAAGATCTTTTCGATACAAACCCAACGGTTCCGGTTTTAGGAGAATCCGACGGTCGGATCTCTCGTAATATCCATTCGAAGTCAATGGTCGAAATTCACGAATTGCTGCTGCGCGGCGCGTTCTATCCAGGCTATTATATATATATAATAGTATATTATATATATTTCGTGGATTTCCTTTCAAAACGTATTTTATAAATCATTTTAAATTCGTTTTCGAAACGATTTCAACTTCATATTCAATTTCGAATCAAAATTGAATATTCCACATCATCGATATACAAATGATAATATTTTCAAAACGTTATATTTTGAAATCACTTTCTTTTCTATATTCATTATAAAAATGAATAAAATCGATATAAATATCGTTCACGTCGAAATGGCGTCAATCCAGTCAACACGGCTTTTATTCAACATATGAATGTTTATTCTATTCAACACATGAATATTTATTCTATCCAACACATGAATATATTTTTTATTCAACACATGAATATATTTTCTAATATTCCTTATTTTCCAAATTGGAATGAGGCCCAATCAATTACCATATAATGTTAATTATATGGATTCTATACAACACACGTATATAATAGCAACGATAAATAATCAACCATCATCCAGAGTTCACCACACAACTGCATAAGCATTAAATATAAATAATTAACGGTTACACAGTCTGTCAACCCATCGATTGACATACAACTAAATAATCAGGATTAGTGTACGTCAAATTTCATCCCAGTACCTGTGTGGGGTTTCAAATCAACAAATAAAGATTTTATTTGTGCAGTTGGGCGATGTGTAAAATTTATCGTCCCAATCAATATTAGTCAAATCGGTGTACATAAACAAATCGTTTGATTTGTAAATGAATATTTATTTTATTTCAACACATGAATATATAAATTTGATTTCAACACATGAATATATATTTTATTTCAACACATGAATATATATTTTATTTCAATTCCAATCACACAATTAATTTTCACAACACATCAATCAAACAAACAAGCTGTCCATGGTCTGTGGACGATGGGTGTCAGGTGCTGCTAAGCACCGTCTGCATCCTAGTATATATTTCAACTAGAAATTAAAATAAAATTAAGAAGTTCTCACTGAGAAGCTAAACCAAACGCCACGACTCTTCATGTGTAAAAAATCTTCATCGTGCTCGTCCATTGTCAATTTCATTGTCTGTAATCACATATAAAAATCACATTTTTATAATTATGCTATATGGATAAAAATCACATTTTTATACTGCTACTATATAGGTAAAAATTCAATTTTTACACCGCTACTATATAGATAAAAAAATTATTTTAACACCCCTACTATATAGATAAAAGTTCTATTTTTACACCGCTACTATATAGATAAAATTTCTATTTTTACACCGCTACTATATAGAAAAAAATTCTATTTTTACACCACTACTATATAGATAAAAATTCAATTTTTACACTTCTACTATATAGATAAAATTTTATTTTTATCACGGCTTTCATATATTAAAGATCATATTTTTATCACGCTAACTTCATAATAAAAATTATATTTTTATATTTGTTACTTCATTATAAAAATCCTATTTCTTCAAATAAACCAAATCAAAACTTTAATATTTCACTTCATATAAAGAAATATCACATTTATAATCACTTTCATATAAGGATTCAACCTTTTATAAGTTAAAAATCTAATCTTTTCGTTATTAAAAAAATAATATTTCCTGGTTTAAAAATATAATTTTTTTATACACAAAAATCTAAACTTTTTTTTTATAAATAAAAATCCTACCTTTAAAAGTAAAAATCGTTCCTTTATAAAAATAAAAATCATTACTATATATTATAAAGAAGATCGGATTTTTCAAACACCCTCATATATTCAAAACTGAGAAAAACAAAGAAAAATAACATAAAAAAGCACACTTTTTACTTAGATAACAATCCTGTCTTTAACTAAATTGAAGTCAAGCTTTCAACTAAATAAAAATCAAGTTTTTATATGATGCTTTAACAAATAAAATAAAGTAAAAAGGACAAAAGGGCTCACTGCTTAAGAGAACATACAAGACATGAGAACATACAAAGATAATCAACGAGCATGTATATAATGATATACAACACACGAGATCTTTCAAGGATGCATATAAAGATGCACAACACATGATAACAACGAAAATGATCAACGAGGATGTATATAATGATATACAACATAAGAGATCTCTCAAGGATGCATATAAAGATACACAACACATGAGACAAGTTAAGATGACCAACGAGAATGTATATAAAGACATATAACACATGAGATCTCACAAGGATGCATATAAATATACACAACACATGGAACATACGAAGCAGATCAATGAGGATGTATAAAAAGATATACAATAGAAGAGATCTCCGAATGATGCATATAAAGATACACAACACATGAGAACATACGAAAATGATCAATGAGGATATATATAAAGATATACAACAAACGAGATCTCTCAAGGATGCATATAAAGATACACAACACATAAGAACATACGAAGATGATTAACAAGGATGTATATAAAGATATAAAACAAACGCGATCTCTTAAGGATGCATATAAAGACACACAACACATAAGAACAAACAAAGATGATCAACGAGGATGTATATAACGATATACAACACACAAAATCTTTCAAGGATGCATATAAAGATACGCAACACATGAGAACATGCAAAGATGTTCAACGAGGATGTATATAAAGATATGCAATGCATGAGATCTCTAAAGGATGCATATAAAGTTACACAACACAGGAGAACATATGAAGATGATCAACGTGGATGTATATAAAGATATACAATACATGAGATCTCTCAATGATGCATATAAAGATACACAACACATGAGAACAAATGAAGATGATCAACGAGGATGTATATAAAGATATACAACACACGAGATCTCCCAAGGATGCATATAAAGATACAAAACACAAGATGATCAACGAGAATGTATATAAAGATATACAACACACGAGATCTCTCAAGGTTGCATATAAAGATACTCAACACGTGAGGCAACCGAATATGATCAACAATGATGTACATAAAGATATACAACACATGAGATCTCTCAAGGATGCATGCAAAGATACAAAACACAAGAGAACATACGAAGGTGATCAACGAGGATGTATATAAAGATATACAACACACGAGATCTCTCAAGGATGCATACTAAGATACATAACACATGTGAACATACGAAGATGAACAATGTGGATGTATATAAAGATATACAACAGACGAAATCTCTTAAGGATGCATATAAAAAATACATAGCATATGATAACAAACGAAGAACCATGCATGATCCTGAGATTTCATCTTAAAAAACGAAATCGAATCTCAACTGACTAAGTCCAGCAATTAATTGATGAAGTAAACACAAGTGTGTTGACCAACACGCTTTTACCAGGACATTAAAATAAATTTCTAATTCAATCAAATTGACGAAATTACTTGTTTGAGAACAAGTAATATTCCAAAGAATATGATAATACTCAATCATTAACCAAAGAAAACTAAAGACATCCCAATAGAAAAATAAATGTGTAATGAAGGCTCAAGGTAAGTATGTAAAATTTTGCACATAACATCGGTTTGGAAAAAATTGACATACTTAGATATAAAGCAAGCACCTTATAGGACCTAAGGACGTGGTGTCCATGAGTTCCTTGGAAGTAAAGAATGTGAATGATCATAAATCAAAAGAACTTAAGTGAGACAATCGCGGAACCCAAAATTATAAAGAATAGAGAGAAAGGTATCATGATAGGCTCTAGTTTTGTTTCTAGAAATTTCAAAACTAATCCCCGAAGATAGTTTCAACTTAAAGTAGGAAACAATTCTAAATTCCTACTCATGAAAGGGATGGGACTCTAAGTTTATCTAGGTCAATATTTCACAAAGATGAATTAAATCAAACTCGATCGGTAAAACAAAGGATCATGATATAAGATAGAACATGATAGGTCCTAAGACTCGAATAAATTCCTAAACACGATTTCTTAAGTAACTTAGGACAATGATCCTCTTATCTTATATTGTTCCAAATTTGGCTCTAATACCAAGTGCAACACCCCCGCCTCTATGCTTACGTTAGCCAATGTCATTGTAAGCAATGATGTCAACCAAACCGAAGAATAAGGCTGTAGAGAAGCGACCATCTGTATATTAGCTTTAAATGAGTGCTAAACATACTGGGTAATGTGGACCTACTTTTTAAATCTTGTAAGGAATTTCGACACATCTGCAGTGGCTATATATAACTCGGAATCAATATAAAATGCATAACAATATAATCAGAGTCAGACACAGATATTCACATTACTGAGGCGGAAATATAATTGAATAAAGTACATAAGAGCAGTACAAAGATAGTGGTTAAAGCTGATCCATTATACGTCAAAATCATAGAAACATATACAACACAAAAGAATCCGCACATATATGAGTCTCTATCTCAAGTATATGAATGGTAAACAACTAAATAGATTTAGTTATCCAAAAGGGGAAGCTAGTCCACGCTATAGCCAAGGAGAAGCACGTGTAATACTGTAACACCCCACGTCCATTAATGTCACTCACGAAGGAATGCATTATCTTCCATGGAAGTTATAAGTGAATATAGAACAGAAAAATTACAACAAGACAGATAGTAAATAGTACTTGGATATCTAAAACTTCATTTTATTGCAGCGGAAATTAAACATGTTTGTTACATCATAAAACCATATATCATAACCAAGTACAATATCCATCTTCATAAAAACAAAATACATAATCCCATTACATAAATAGCCATTAAAAAGATAACAAGCTGGACTTTACTTCAACAGTCCAATCTTTCCAAAGAGAGATGAAGCAATTCGATCAAACTCCACTAGGGCTGGGCCCAACCTGAGGACCTGGAGGGGTAAAAAGGATAGAAATAGAGGGGGTCAAACATAAAGTCTGGCGAGTATGATAATTCTAACAATACTATTATCAAAATAACTAGACTAAGGCATAAGCTGGACGACAAGTAAATGTCTATGAACTCTTAGGAAGATAAAGATAGCGTTTAAGATAACGTTAAAGATAACGGTAAAGCCACACCTAATTATTAACGAATGATTACTACACTGCACCGCACATTACTACACTGCACCACACTAGTCACCCTATTGTTTGATCCCGCTTGCTTCACACAGAAACTTTATAAATAGCCTTACGTACCCCTAGCTGACTACATAGGTGCCGTCTGCCCCTATCTCCACTAGGTGTACCCCACTACCCACTTTCGATTGGCTCCCCACTCGTAGATACCCGTGCTGGCCCCCACAGTGGGGTGTATCACTCCCCTAAAGTGGCAACCCGATACAACTTGAGAATGCACAGCTTATACCTACACGATGCAACAACGTCTTACCTACCAGCCCGGGTCCACACACGCATATGAAACCCGTTGGACTTGCGTTTCCACCGCTCCCCGTTTTGGCCTTTTACAGTCAAACCCAGCATGCGTGTCCCGTCCTCGGCTTGGGTCGAGCCCACAAAGATACGCTTGGGATACTGGTCGAAATGGGCCCCCACAAGCTACCCACCTAAGCTTGTCTTTAGTATATCCCACTTAACCCTCTTAGTCATGTTCATTTACATGTGTGTTTGGTTAAGTCTTACTAATCGTATTTCACATGCCACTAAGGGCACCCCCTAGATTCCTCGTGCCACCCAAGGCACCTACTTAACCCCCATGTCCCACTTTACATGTTTATCTGGTTAAGTATTTCTTAATTCATTCAGGCCATAACCTCATAAAGACCTCTCACATTAGACTGGCATTTATGGCAGCTGGATTTGTCGGGTGGGTCCGGGCAGTCTTACACCATAAAAGAGTCTAACCTCGTGTCTTTACAACCGTTATGCTTTAGTTTAGGCCTAGGACCTCTCACATTGGGCTGACATTTGTGACCACTGGATTTGCCGGACGGGTCCGGGCACGTTTACGTCACAAACGAGTCCAACCTCGTGTCCTAAGCATTGATTAACACTTAAAATCTTTTACCCCAGTTTTAATAATTCCCTATTCAAATTATTAATTAAGTAAACTTTTAATGATGTCCGTAATTGACTCAATTATGGCCATCCACTTATGGCATGCAAAATCATATCAATTGCACCCCAACTTTTTAATATTAAATCCTTAATATTATCCCTACCCCATGTTTATACGTTCGCTTATTCAACGCATAATATATGCTAGACTTGTATAGTCTAACACCTTGCACAAAGATAAATTATCACAACATATAGACAATTAAAATAAATCTAATCATAATAGGGGTGAAACTTGCATAAACTACACATGTTAAGGATCAAAAGGTGTCAACTTGTTAAATATCTCAATTTACATGATATGATCATAGCCCAAATCTATACATAAACTTGCATATGTGGTTTTTAGGCAACATAATGGTGGTGTGAACTAGCATAGGATATCACATATGTCATAGCATAATTCTAGATGTCATAATAGATGTCTTGGCATATGTTCATAACTTTTCTAATCAATCTAACTTGCATACGTGACTTGTCATATAGATCAACATAACCCACACATGATGATTTAATTAATATGAACTAACTAGCATAGATGGTAACATCATGGCCTTTTTAACATGTATGATTCATCACAACTTAGCATAGAAACTTTCAACATACATAACATCATCATAGCATGATTTACAACATATAAGATATCATCATCACATAACATTGGATTTACAATATACATGATAGCAAAAGGAGTTTACAACAACATCCATGATAATTCACATCATCTACTCATAATCCATTCATAACTCAACCTAATTAAAATGACAATAATCTTGTTAAGATCATCATACTCAAAATTTAGAGAAGAAAAGAGAGAGTTTTGCTTTGCTTTAGGGTTGAGAGAATTATAATTGAATTTGCTTTTCTTCTTTCTTAGTTGGCGGCGGCTCCATTGATTTCCATGGCGACGGTATGACGTTAACTATTCTATTTTAATTAGGTTTAGGGTTAGCATTAGGATGTATTTATAGGTGTAGGAAGTTATTTAGGACCATTAGATTAACCCTGAACCATGAGAACCAATCAAATGCAAAATCTGCATTTGAGCGAATCGGCCCACGGGTTGATAGCCAAACACCCTGGATTAACCCCTAGTCGACCCAGCGAGGCTTGGGTCGACCTCAAAAATGGGCCGGTTCGGTTATTCCCGCTCCCAATTTGCTGTTTTGAACTTTTCGCATATTTATTTATTTATTTTATTTATATATATATCAATATATATATATATTTCTCTGCGCAACCCATTTAACTTAATTCTTTTCTAAAAATTAAGTATACTTTAATTTGTGAATTTTAATGTTATAAAATTACGGGGTGTTACATTCTCCCCTCCTTAAAGGATTTCGTCCCCGAAATCTCCAAGTCAAGAAGAATGTATATCCTACCATCTAATCGTCCATCTACTCAACCATCAAACACCAGCATCCATTGTCCTTAAAAGACTTCTAATGCTTTAATGTTTATATGCACAGTGTGTGTATATGTCTATATCTAATGCAAAATTAGGCGGTCTACTGATTCAGTCGACCTCCTTAGTGCAATTCATGATAGTGCCATGCATCCAATATGTATGCAAAAGATTCCTAATGATACATATTAATTTTATATGCGTGCACAACCATCCACATGAATGCAGCAACCATATGATAATACAACCATTATACATCCATTTTACTAAATACATCCATATATGCATTATGCAATATGAAGTGACTGAGTCGATCTAGTACCTAATAGTGTGTGTATATGCATCCACGAGCAACCACTAACGAACACTTGCATCCACTTTGCATCCATCATACATAACATGTCTCAAACACATGTTTCAACCATAGGATTTCCCTAACTAAAGGTCAAAGATACTAGCGAGAGGACATAATAAAGATAAGACAAGCACAAGCTAAGCGATAAACGAGAAATTAAAAGACATACCCTCGAAAAGAAAAGGGTACAATGAACGCATCTTCTCTTCCGTCTCCCAAGTAGCGTTACTCTCATCGTCTCCCTATTGTACTTTGACTAGTCTGACCTCTCGATTTCTCAACTTCTTGATCTCCAACCCAAGAATGCATGTAGGAGCTCGTCGAATCGTCGCATCACGCTCTATTTCCACCTCTCTAAGCAAGCTCGGCTCCACTACCTCCGCGGTCTCATGTAAGCACTTCCTCAAATGTGATACATGGAATACGTCGTGTACACCACTAAGTCTCTCAGGCAACTCTACTCTATACGCCATCTGACCAATCTTCTCCTTTATAGGAAACGACCCTACGAACCTTGGTGATAATTTCCCAACGGACCCAAAGCGAACAACATTCTGTAATGGAGACACTTTGTTAAAGACCTTGTCCCCAACCTCAAACTCAAGATCTCTCCTCCTCTTATCCGCATAAGATTTCCGCCTATCTTGCGCTGCTTTCATCCTTCTTCGAATCAAATCAATCTTCTCCGAATTCTCTCTAATCATATAGGGCCCAAGTAAGATCTTATCCGTAGATTCCCACCAACGTGTAGGTGAACGACAAGGTCGTCCACAAAGAGCTTCGAATGGTGCCATACCAATGCTGGAATGAAAGCTGTTATTATATGCGAACTCCACCAATGGAAGGTGCTCTTCCCATGTACCCCCAAAGTCTAGGATACATAGCCTCAACAGATCCTCTAGAATGCGATTCACCCGCTCGGTCTAGCCGTCCGTCTGAGGATGATATGCGGTGCTCAAACATAACTGAGTCCCTACCGCCTCTTGTAAGCTTCTCCAAAATTCGCTAGTGAAAATAGGATCGCGGTCGCTCACTATGCTAGAAGGAACACCATGCAAACGAACTATCTCTCGAACATATACAGAAGCTAACCATGGAGCAGTCCTCTTACTCTTCACGGGAATAAAATGGGCGCTCTTAGTAAGTCTATCTACTATAACCCAAATTCCCGTATTACCCTTCCTCGATCGCGGTAATCCATGCACAAAATCCTTCGAGATGCTTTCCCATTTCCATAGTGGAACCTCCAATGGGTGAAGCAACCCACCGGGTTTCTTTTGCTCCGCTTTTACTTGTTGGCACACCAAGCATCTAGCGACATACTCGGCCACGTCTTTCTTCATGCCGGCCCATAAGTAAACTCTCTTCATGTCTTTGTACATCTTTCCCCGCCGGGATGAATGGTCATCTTCGAACGATGTGCTTCGTCAAAATAGTCTTCCTTAGGTCATCGTCTTTTGGTACACAAAGTCTACCGTCCCTACGTAACCAACCCTTATCGTCTAGGGTATACCTACGGAGATGGCTTGATGACTCCCCTCCTTTGAGTTTTTCTACTAACTCAACTAACTATGGGTCGTCTCGCTGTGCCTCACCAATCCGTCCCAAAAGCGTAGGTCTGACCTCCAAGGATGCTAGCAAACTGGGTACGAAGTCAATGGAAGGTCTAAAGTCAAACATCGAAATGAATTCTAAACTTTGCCGCTCAACAAACAAAGGACTTAAGGATAATCTTTTTCTACTTAAGGCATCGGCCACCACGTTACCCTTGCCAGGGGTATATGCTATCTCAAAGTCGTAGGACGCTAAGAACTCCATCCACATTTGCTGCCTTAAGTTCAAGTCCTTTTGAGAGAATAGGTATTTTAAAGATTTGTGGTCAGTGAATAGTTCGAATTTCTCGCCAAGAAGATAATGACGCCAAGACTTAAGCGCGAAAACAATAGCGGCCAAATCTAGGTCATGTGTGGGGTAATTCTTCTCATGCGCTCTCAACTGCCTTCCAACATAGGCTATTACCTTGCACTCTTGCATTAAGACTGCGCCTAGTCCTGTCCCACAAGCGTCAGTATAAACGGTAAACGGCTTACTCCCTTCTGGCAATACTAAGACTGGGGCTGAAGTCAAAGCTCTCTTCAAACGTTGGAACGCATCATCACAATCTAAGTCCCATGTGAAAACTAGGTTCTTCTTCGTCAAGCGTGTCAATGGAGCTGATATCTTTGCGAAGTCTTTGATAAACTTCCTATAGTAGCCAGCCAACCCCAAGAAACTTCTCACTTCGGTAGCATTTTTAGGAACCTTCCAATCTTGGATGGCCACCACCTTCGCGGGATCTACAGCTATCCCTTCTTTGGAAACCACATGTCCTAAGAACCGTACTTCCTTCCTCCAAAAGTGACACTTAGAAAATTTAGCTTTAAGCTTATGCGCTCGAAGAGTCTCCAACACTTCCCTAAGATGTAGGGCATGCTCTACTTCATCCTTAGAAAAGATCAAGATGTCATCTACAAAGACAACCACAAATTTGTTAAGGTACTCCCTAAACACACTACTCATCAAATCAACAAAGTATGCGGGGGCGTTTGTCAAACCGAAGGGAATCACTAGCCATTCATAGAAACCGTCCGGAGTCCTAAAGGCAGTCTTGTCAATGCTATCCTCAGCCACTCTCAACTGATGGAAACCAGTGGCTAAGTCCAACTGCGAAAACATTGAGGTGCCAAGTAACTGATTGAAGAGATCGTCAATCCTCGGCAGTGGATGTCTGTTCTTCTTAGTACGCTTATTAATTTCTCTATAGTCCACACAAAGTCTAAGGGACCCATCTGTCTTCATGGCAAATACTATTGGAGCACCCCACTCCGATATACTTCGTCTTATGAACCCCTTCTCAAGCAACTCCTTCACTTGCTTACCGAGTTGCCTCCTTTCACGTGGTGCCATGTGGCGTACTGGCAAAGATACTGGTTTCGCATTATCCACAAGATATATTCGAAAATCTATCTCCCGCTTCGGAGGCAAGCCCTTCACCTCCTCAAACACATCCGAATATTCTTGGACCACTCTAACAGATCGTAGATTTTCCTCAGACGCGTCAAGCGATTCAAGATAACTTAGCATAACCGAATTTATGGGATTACAAAAGATTTCGAGAGTGTTGCCAAGGCGAGTCACGAGCCTAACTACTCTCCTTTCACAATCAAGAACGGCCCCATTTCTAGATAACCATTCCATTCCTAAAATTAGCCCATAGCCCGTGAAGCCCAACACATAAGCATCACATCTAAATTCAACGCTAAGTATTGAAATTTTCAAATCCAAACACATCATAGACAAATAAGCTGAGCCCCCAATTGGATTCAAAACAACTAAGGGATCCTCTACTAAACTGGTGTTTAAGTGCAGTGATCCAACTAATGATGTAGAGATAAACGAATGTGATGCGCCCGAATCGAATAAGGTACGGATAGGATGATCAAACAGAAAAACTAAGCTTTCAACATAAACGGTTCTACCTCGTTCTTGCAGCGGTGGGACCGCGAGAGCCTGAACTTGTCCCCTTGCCTGCCTTGGTGCCATAAGAGCCTGCGCCTGTCCTCCCGAGGTAGCTCCTGCCCTCTACCCCTTCTTTGGGCAGTCCTTCACTAAATGTCCCGCATCGCCACAATGAAAACAACCTGTCTTCTTTTTCTTTCAGCAATCCTTGCTGAGATGGCCTGGTGTCCCACAGTTAAAACATTTCTTCTTTCCCTTGCCGTTATTGTCTTTACCACCCTTCTTTTTTTGCTGTTGTGGTTTCTTCTGATCCCCCTTCTTCTCGGGTGCCTTATCAGCTTTAGCGCTTTTCTACTCATGCATGAGTGCCATTTCTACTAACTTCTCAAAGGTGGCCCCCATCGGGATGTGGGTCATAGCCAACCCTTGCAATGGTTCATTCAAGCCATTCACGAACCTTAGATCCTTCTTCTCTGGCGTGTTCACTAAGTCCAAGCCAAACTTTGCTAACTGATTAAATTTATTGACATATTCTTTCACTGATGAGCTTCCTTGCTTCAATGTCAAGAACCTTTCCATATATAGATTTTCTTCCGCCCTTGAGAGAAACTTCGCCTCGAAGCTACGTCTGAAATCCGCCCAAGAGTTAACAGGACGCTCCCCATTAGTGACCTCCCACCAAAACAAGGCCTCTCCCTTCATCAACCAAGCTGCTAAACGAACTCTCTTTCCTTCTTCTACTTCAAAGATTTCTAGCAATTCTTCCACCTCCTTAAGCCAATCTCTAGCTTCCATAAACGTTTCTGACCCTTGAAATGGTTTTCCACCCATAGCCTTGAATTCCTTGCACGTCTTTGCAAAAGTATCTACGCGAGGAGGAGGAGGAGGAACAGGTGCAACTGGTGGTGGTGGAACATTGGCTGGACCTGCAGCGGCCCTAGCCTCTAATAACCTCCAATACCATCCTGGTATCGTTACACCGTCGGGTAGATTAAGATCTTCAGCCATGCTGAAACGAAAAAGGAAAGATTTAGAATGGAGAATTCGAAAGATAAAGATATGGGCTATTGGGGATTATGTTTTTTTTTCTTAAAAACTTTTCTCTTTAAATTTCTCATTAAAACATGTTTTTGAAAACACTTCTTCCAAAAATAACCATTTTTCTAAAGTATTTTTATCTGTTCTGGTAACCTTAAGCTCTGATACCACGTGTAACACCCCACGTCCATTAATGTCACTCACGAAGGGAATGCATTAACTTCCATTGAGGTTATAAGTGAATATAGAACAGAAAATTACAACAAGACAGATAGTAAATAGTACTTGGAAATCTAAAACTTCATTTTATTGCAGCGGAAATTAAACATGTTTGTTACACCATAAAACCATACATCATAACCAAGTACAATATCCATCTTCATAAAAACAAAATACATAATCCCATTACATAAATAGCCATTAAAAAGATAACAAGCTGGACTTTACTTCAACGGTCCAAGCTTTCCAAAGAGAGATGAAGCAATTCAATCAAACTCCACTAGAGCTGGGCCCAACCTGAGGACCTGAAGGGGGATAAAGGATAGAAATAGAGGGGGTCAGACATAAAGTCTGGCGAGTATGATAATTCTAACAATACTATTATCAAAATGACTAGACTAAGGCATAAGCTGGAAGACAAGTAAATGTCTATGAACTCTTAGGAAGATAAAGATAGAGTTTAAGATAACGTTAAAGATAACGGTAAAGGCACACCTAATTACTAACGAATGATTACTACACTGCACCGCACATTACAACACTGCACCACACCAGTCACCCTATTGTTTGATCCCACTTGCTTCACACAAAAACTTTATAAATAGCCTTACGTACCCCTAGCTGACTACATAGGTGCAATCTGCCCCTATCTCCACTAGGTGTACCCCACTACCCACTTTCGATCGGCTCACTACTCGCAGATACCCGTGCTGGCCCCACAGTGGGGTGCATCACTCCCCTAAAGTGGGAACCCGATACAACTTGAGAATGCACGGCTTATACCTACATGATGCAACAACGTCTTACCTACCAGCCCGGGTCCACACACGCATAAGAAACCCGTTGGACTTGCGTTGCCACCGCTCCCCGTTTTGGCCTCTTACAGTCAAACCCAGCATGCGTGTCCCGTCCTCGACTTAGGTCGAGCCCACAAAGATACGTTTGGGATACTTGTCGAAATGGGCCCCCACAAGCTACCCACCTAAGCTTGTCACTAGTATATCCCACTTAACCCTCTTAGTCATGTTCATTTACAAGTGTGTTTGGTTAAGTCTTACTAATCGTATTTCACATGCCACTAAGGGCACCCCCTAGATTCCTCGTGCCACCCAAGGCACCTACTTAACCCCCATGTCCCACTTTACATGTTTATCTGGTTAAGTATTTCTTAATTCATTCAGGCCATAACCTCATAAAGGCCTCTCACATTAGACTGGCATTTATGGCAGCTGGATTTGCCGGGCGAGTCCGGGCAGTCTTACACCATAAAAGAGTCTAACCTCGTGTCTTTACAACCGTTATGCTTTAGTTTAGGCCTAGGACCTCGCACATTGAGCTGACATTTGTGACCACTAGATTTGCCGGGCGGGTCCGGGCAGGTTTACGTCACAAACGAGTCCAACCTCGTGACCTAAGCATTGATTAACACTTAAAATCTTTTACCCCAGTTTTAATAATTCCCTATTCAAATTATTAATTAAGTAAACTTTTAATGATGTCCATAATTGACTCAATTATGGCCATCCACTTATGGCATGCAAAATCATATCGATTGCACCCCAACTTTTTAATATTAAATCCTTAATATTACCCCTACCCCACGTTTATACGTTCGCTTATTCAACACATAATATAGGCTAGACTTGTATAGTCTAACACCTAGCACAAAGATAAATTATCACAACATATAGACAATTAAAATAAATCTAATCATAATAGGGGTGAAACTTGCATAAACTACACATGTTAAGGATCAAAAGGTGTCAACTTGTTAAATGTCTCAATTTACATGATATGATCATAGCCCAAATCTATACATAAACTTGCGTATGGGGTTTTTAGGCAACATAATGATGGTGTGAACTAGCATAGGATATCACATATGTCATAGCATAATTCTAGATGTCATAATAGATGTCTTGGCATATGTTCATAACTTTTCTAATCAATCTAACTTGCATATGTGACTTGTCATATAGATCAACATAACCCAAGCATGATGATTTAATTAATATGAACTAACTAGCATATATGGTAACATCATGGCCTTTTTAACATGTATGATTCATCACAACTTAGCATAGAAACTTTCAACATACATAACATCATCATAGCATGATTTACAACATATAAGATATCATCATCACATAACATTGGATTTACAATATACATGATAGCAAAAGGGGTTTACAACAACATACATGATAATTCACATCATCTACTCATAATCCATTCATAACTCAACCTAATTAAAATGATAATAATCTTGTTAAGATCATCATACTCACAATTTAGAGAAGAAAAGAGAGAGTTTTGCTTTGCTTTAGGGTTGAGAGAATTAGAATTGAATTTGATTTTCTTTTTTTTAGTTGGCGGCGGCTCCATTGATTTCCATGGCGACGGTATGACGGTAACTATTCTATTTTAATTAGATTTAGGGTTAGCATTAGGATGTATTTATAGGTGTAGGAAGTTATTTAGGACCATTAGATTAACCCTGAACCATGAGAACCAATCAAATGCAAAATCTGCATTTGAGCGAATTGGCCCACGGGTTGACAGCCAAACACCCTGGATTAACCCTAGTCGACCCAGTGGGGCTTGGGTCGAACTCAAAAATGGCCGGTTCGGTTATTCCCCCTCCCAATTTGCTGTTTTGAACTTTTTCGCATATATACATATATATCAATATATATGTATTTCTCTGCGCAACCCATTTCACTTAATTCTTTTCTAAAAATAAAGTATACTTTAATTTGTGAATTTTAATGTTATAAAATTACGGGGTGTTACAAATACCTTGGTCCAATCCGGGTATTATTCCTAAGAAAATAAACAATAAATGGATCAATCTAGTTGTACTCATCATAATAAATAGAGATAGGATAAGAGACATAAAAAGAATATGATATGTAAGCATTAACAACAATGTTCACATATATTATGCGAAGACTCAAAATGTCCATACAAAATGTCAAGGAAATATTAATCCAGTATAAGGATATCTCATCCTAAATTATAAAGCTAGTTGTAACATACCAACTTTCCTATACCCTTTGAGTTGACTAATTACAACTCAAGTCCAAACCAAATTGCAAAGGAAAGCGGAATAAAATATAATACACTAATAAATCTTTATTGAAAACTTCGAAAATACTTACAACATCAAAGTACAACATTCAATCATTCTGAACAGTTACAATAATCTGTCCTTATATACAACACATAGCAGAATAGTCCTAGATAATACTATATGTTTGAACTTCTTCAGCTCGCCTCTGGACCTCACAACATTCGAGAACCTGAACCTATAACTCGAGCTAACCCGAGCATCATAAATACCACTGATTAGTCTGCGGAACCAGCGTGAGAAAAACTCACTAAGTTTACATAACACCCATATTGATTTTAAAGTCCAAAAACCCTTTCGAATGATAAGGATAATAGTAGGACCAGTCCATACATTAACACGGAGGGTTTTTACCTTACTATAACCTAAACCATTTTGAAATCATATCTTATCTGATATTATAATAGTGTCTAAATACTATAAATAACAATCTAGCGAATGCTTGCATCTCACGCTCCACATATATATAGTATACAATCAAAACTACGGGTGTTTATTAGAGATTGGATTTTGACTATGACAAGGTATGGAACCACATACCGATAGTACATCTCTAGAGGGAATACACTGGGTTCAACAAGAACATCTTGCAACCCGGCCACACATGACCTGAGACGACCCGAATTCCCGTTCTCACGGAAACAAGGTTATCTTTGGAATATAACACAGAAACATATAATAGCAGAACAGAATTAAATAAATACACCAGAATGAACAACAAAATATACTGGATAAAAATAATCATCAGAGTTACACAGTATACAGGATCTTACTTAGTACAAATACAGTTCAGCTATACATAAATGTCTACAGCGGAAATAAACAAAATATGTACAATAGGAGCTGAACAGCATAAAAAGAATAAATGATAGAATCCATCTTCAGCTCCAGCTATCCAGAAAGAACCAGCTAAACCTGAATACAAGGCTGCCCGCGTAGAAAAAGGGACACCCGAGTTTGAGAGTGAACAAACTACGAGTCAGTCATGGGACTGGTATGAGAAATCCACTCAACACATATATAATTGGCTAATCACAGGACCACGCCACTTTCGTGGAACGGGTTTACTCCATTGGATTGCCAGTGCTTTAAAACAAATCTTTCTTTTAAACATCGCTATGCTTTTTATAAAAATGAAGCCGTTATAAGACTCAGTTCCCATCACACAATGCAACGCAAACCGGAGGATAGAGTTTTTACCTTATAACGGCCAAGATATGCTTTATACGAATAAAACAAAGGCATTTGATATTATTGCTAGTGTTTATATGTTTTGAAAACAATTTCAAATCATAACTATCAATCATAGACGGCATTAATGCCCCATACCACTATGTCGCCATATATAGGTATACAATCAAAACCGCACATTCACGTATTTGGAAATTGGTTTTCCGTCATGAACCAAGGCAAAAGATAGTCCTTACCGAATTCGAGACGCTCTAGCCCGCCCCTCAGGACCCAGACTCAGGTGGGCCCTTGGATCGTCAGGGCCGGTCCACCGATGTGGATTATAATTCCTGAACCTGCGTTTCCCCACCCTTTGGGGTGTAGACGAGCCAACGAATGACTCTATCGGACCCGGATCGTCCGATCAAACCGAGGCGCCTCGCAACAGCAACAACCACATAGGTGAAAAGTATATAAATGTCAGGGCTGGTAGGTCACTGACACCACCCTAGCTAGAAAGAAACGCAGGCCCTCCCTGATGTCCTCTCCCGTTTTAGGTTCATACCGGGGTGTGAGGCTCGCGAATTCACGTTATACACAAAGCTACGCCACACAGGCGGTGCTTTGATCATCACCACAAGACTTTGCTTTTCAACAGAAGTCCTGATCACTGCATCTTAGCATGCCACACAGGCAATTCACACCGTGCAACTGATGGCTATCAATCACACAGAACAAATTCCAATGTCGGACACACAGTCCATTTACAAGTCCGTTCTGGGTCTGAACGAAACCGGAGGCACTAAATACCTCGCAAACCCTTCGATCAACACGTACGTCTGAACGATCACCACTCATTATCCATATTTCAGGATGCCTCCCAATCAGGACCTCAGTTACCATCCAAACGAGGTGAAGAACTCCGGTCTTCGACCATCGTCTTCATTTTCGACTTTCAATCGTCGGTCAATTATTTGAAATGAGAATTAACTCGGCCTTCTCAAATAATTCACGTATTTTTAGAATTTCAATTCAATTTATTTCAATGGTTCAATTATTCGACAACACCAATTATGTTCTTTAATGTAATTTTCACACCAAACACATTCAACCATCAAAAGCCACATAAATCAAGCAAATTCAGTTTATTTCCATTCCATATCGCTTATGATATTTTATAACTATTTATCGCTATTTTTATTTATTTTAAAATAGCTATTTTATTCAAAACGACGCTTCGGGCCATAAGGCGGCCGTGGCGCTGTTTTTCTTCAGATTTGATTTACACATATCTGAAAATCTAACCGTTGGATCTTCACAAAATTTACATCATTAGAAAGGTCTTTTCAAAACGAATCCAACGGTTCCAGTTCCGGGAAAATCCGACGGTCGGATCTCCCGGTACAATCGTTTGAAATTTCGATTTCAAAATACGAACTGCAGCGTCGTTATTCGATTAAATATAATTGTATTAATATATATAAATAAATATAATCGCTTCTGGCGCTGTTTTTCTTCAGATTTGAATTAAACATTCCAGACAATCCAACCGTTGGATTTTTACAAGGTTGGTGCCGTTAGAAAGATTATTCCAAGGCGAACCCGACGGTTGAGATTTCGGGAAAATCCAATGGTCGGATTTCCCGCACTAGTCGTTTGAAATCACAGTTTCAAAATACGAACTGCACGGCTTCGTTTCGTTTTAATTTTATTTATATTTATATATTTATATAAATATAGTTCATTCAATGATTTCCATATCGTTTTAACTTCAAATATTTTTCTAACGCCTTAAATTTTGGAAAAATTTCGCCATAACCTCCCCTGCACCGGGAGCATCGGGAAATCGCAAATAGCGTTCCCGGTCCTTCTAATCTCAAAAAGAAAAAGAAAAAGCCAAGCGGCTAGCCAACAGGCTCAAAATCATCACCCAAACAAATCAGTAAATGTGTACCTATTTGTCGGGCACAAAATTTTATTCCTCTTCTCTAGCCCCTTTGCTATAACCTGTTCAATGAATATTGCATGTACATATATATACAGTTCTTATCATTTATCAATTTCTATTCGACTTCATATTTGATTTCTATTTGGTTTAAAAACTCTATTCATTCTAATGTTACATAAATAGGTGTAAATCATTTCATTAGCTAATTAATGAATATTTCAACTCATATATGTATATTTTGAACAAGTGGCTATTTTTAACACTTCACATTTCAACGATTTATGCATACAATAAAAATGTGATTTTTATTGTAAAACAATTCATTTCAAAACACTACTTTTCTATATAGTTCATATAGTCGATAAAAGGTGATTTTTATTATCAAACAATTTATTTCAAAATATGAATACCATTCAACACATGAATTTCTAAACAACGAATGAATATCAATTCAACACATGAATGTTTTCTATAGTTTCTATATATAGATAAAAATGTGATTTTTTTTTATCGAACAATTTATTTCAAAATATGAATACCATTCAACACATGAATTGCTAAACAACGAATGAATATCAATTCAACACATGAATGTTTTCTATGGTTTTTATATATAGATAAAAATGTGATTTTTTTTATCGAACAATTTATTTCAAAATATGAATACCATTCAACACATGAATTGCTAAACAACGAATGAATATCAATTCAACACATGAATGTTTTCTATGGTTTTTATATATAGATAAAAATGTGATTTTTATTATCAAACAATTTATTTCAAAATATGAATACCATTCAACACATGAATTGCTAAACAACGAATGAATATCAATTCAACACATGAATGTTTTCTATGGTTTTTATATATAGATAAAAATGTGATTTTTATTATCGAACAATTTATTTCAAAATATGAATACCATTCAACACATGAATTTCTAAACAACGAATGAATATCAATTCAACACATGAATGTTTTCTATACAATGAATAAATATAGTTTAAGCATATGAAAATAATTCAAACACACAAATATTATTCAAAATTTCGGCAGCATAACGGCAGGGTAGTTAAACCGGGACCGTCCCTAGTACGGCTCCTCGCTCTACCTTAAAACCTCGCGGTTTTTGACAATGGGGATCATGCATCTAGTTCGCACGCAGGCGGCATGTATATATTTATTTCATTTCCACAAACTAATCCTAAGTGGTTTCAACCAAATATTTCACAACCACAAACGGGTATTTTTCAACCACAATCAACCAATATCAATCACAAACAATCCCAAACAATCATTCGCTATCAATCAATTTTCACAACAATTCCAACCAATAAATATCGTCCATGGTTTGTGGACGAGGGGCGTATATATATATATATATATATATATATATATATATATATATATATATATATAGATATTTATATATAGCTATTCACTTTCATTTCACACATATATAATATTTTTAAATCAGAAATCTCACCAATAGCTATCCAATACTACGACTCTTCCTTTTCAGAAATCTTCGCCAATCTCGCCTTTCGTCGCTTCGTCCGTATTCTCTACATATGTAAAAATCGAATTTTTACTATGTTATCCAATATATAAAAAATCGAATTTTTATTATGCTGTTCAATATATAAAATCGAATTTCAAAAATATAAATTCCGTCCTTTCAATTTTAAAGATTTCAGTTTTTATTCTTTATAAAGTTTAAACCTTTTTCTTTTAAAGTTAAAATTAAAATCAGTTTTACTTTTTAAAACATCAGTTTTTATTCTTTTAAAAATTTCAGTTTTTATACTTTTAAAAATTTCAGTTTTTATACTTTATAAATTTCAGTTTTTATACTTTTAAAAATTTCAGTTTTTATTCTTTATAAATTTCAGTTTTATACTTTTAAAAATTTCAGTTTTATACTTTTAAAAATTTCAGTTTTATACTTTTAAAAATTTCAGTTTTATACTTTTAAAATTTTCAGTTTTTATTACCTGTTTAAAAATCGAAATTTCTAGATTAAAAATAGAAATGAAATAAAATAAATAACGTACCTTTACCTGCGAAGGGGGGGGGGGGCGACTCGTCTTCTTCGGCGGCAAGGCGGCAAGGCGTCGCTGCTTCGGGGGTTGCGCTCGATGTCAGGGTCGGCGGCTTCGAGGGTTTTGGGTCTTCGATCGAGGGAGGGATGACAGGCAGAGCGGACGGAGGGGCGGCGATGCTTCAGGGCGTCGATCGCCTTCTTAGGGTTTTTTTTTTATTTCTGTTTATATGAATCGGTAATGAGCTACGGGGGGGGGGGGGCAGAACGACAGATATAGGGAGGGAGATATTATTTTATATATTTGTATATATTTTTTTTATTAAATTAATTGCATAAAGTTGACTTTTACCCATGACCTCGAAACGAGGCCCACCGCCTGTCGTCCATAGCGTTTAACCCCCATTCCGAACACAATGGGATATGTATCGCAAGCTGATTTGATCGTTACAATCAGTTTCCTTTTGAATTTTCATTTAAATCACTATATTGAATTTTAAACGCACATTTCAAATTACCGGGGTCACATACTAACTAGAAAAATTCCAGAAAAATATTTTCTAGCTTCGTATTGACGATACGGTCCTAACAAAACTAGTTTCGTCGAATTCTGAGACCGTTGGAAAAATGGCCAATTTCCAGTCGATTAAAATCAACGGAAACTGGTCAAACGCGTTTTCCTTTGCCACGCTCACATATTGATTCGAAAAATTATGAAATTTGGAATCTAACAATAACTTGACACTGCGGATCCAACAAAAGTGGTTTCGTCGAAATCCGAGGTCATTTGCAAAATGTCCATTTTTAAGGGCCTGAATTCCATAGCGACTATTCAGAATTTTTAACTGGACATATCTTTTGATTCCCGCTATCAAATTTCGATTGGTCGGATTCGTTAGAATGATATTACCAATTAGATCCTAATGTTTTTGGTTTCACTAAAATCCGGATTGTTTTGCACCCGGTATATTCAATTGAAGTTCGAAATCGAATTATCGAACTACCGCGCTATTTTCAATTCTATATATAATTATAATTAATTATATTCGTTTTCAATTGTCGATTCAAACTTAGTTTTCATCGCCATTATTTAAAATATTTATTTTAAATATTTAAAATCCATTATTTTAGCCAATTTAAAAATTTTAAATTGGTTCAGATTTTCTGGGTCGTTACAATCTCCCCCACTTAAAACTTTTCGTCCCCGAAAAGGAACAAAGTCGAAAGTGGTTTGATAAACCTACAATCCCACAATACAACAACCAATTTGTTTTTAACCTTTCTAAAATATTCTGATCAAATCCTATATTCCTTCAAAAATCATTTAGAGTATAGTATAAATAGTGCACATCCATAGGAAGAAAATTGCAATAGAATAGAGAATTAAATGGTAATGCAAAGTAGGGTAAATGTACCTTGCACCAGAGTCAATCAGAGATATCTACTCGGCATCTAGGATAAGCTTTCTGAATGCTCTCCTCAGTTTCCCAAGTACAATCTCGCGGATCTCCACTCCATTGCACTTTGACTAAGTGCACTTTCTTGTTTCTCAGCTCTTTAGTTTCTTTGCCGATGATCTTTAGCGGCTCTCGCCTCACAGCTAATTCTGGAGTAATTTCAATATCCTGCTGAGCTGCTTCTTCCACGATCAAGTCTGGATCATGAACGTGCTTTCGAAGTTGAGATATGTGAAATACATCATGCACTCCAGGCAACCAATCCGGCAATTTAACTTTATATGCGAGAGTTCCAATCCGTTCCAGAATAGGAAACGGACCTATGAATTTGGGCGCTAACTTTCCAGTTTTACCGAACCGGATAACTCCTCTCATCGGCGATACTCTCAAATATACATAGTCGCCAACTTCAAAGGATATATCTCTTCTTCTTCTATCGGCATAGCTCTTTTGTCGGCTTTGAGCGGCGAGTAATCGCTTCTTAATAAAATCGACTTTGTCGGCCGCTTCTCGAATCATATCAGGACCCAACACAAGTCTATTTCCAGGCTCGACCCAACAAGCAGGAGATCGGCACGGTCTACCGTACAATGCTTCGAATGGCGACATTGTCAGACTCGCCTGGTAGCTGTTGTTATAAGAGAATTCAGCCAAATGTAGATGGTCTTCCCATGATCCACCGAAATCTATAACACAAGCCCGCAATAGATCTTCTAAAATGCGATTCACCCTCTCAGTCTGACCGTCTGTCTGAGGATGATAAGCGGTGCTCAAGTTTAACTTCGTTCCGAGCTCGACTTGAAATGCTTCCCAGAATTTGCTAGTGAATATTGTATCTCTATCACTTACTATGCTGAGCGGCACTCCATGTAGTCTAACTATTTCCCTGAAGTAAATCTGCGCCAGACTCTGAGCAGTTCTGTTTGATTTGACAGGTATGAAATGGGCGGTCTTCGTGAAGCGATCTACGATCACCCAAATACTGTCATTCCCTTTTCTGGTTCTGGGCAGACCATCAATGAAATCCATAGAAATATGCTCCCACTTCCAACCAGGAACTTCCAGTGGTTGTAACAATCCAGCCAGTTTTTGTTGGTCGCTTTTGACTAGTTGGCAAGTAGGGCATCGGCTGACATATAAAGAAATGTCCCTTTTCATCGACTTCCACCAGAAAGTGCGTTTGATGTCATTATACATTTTGCTTACTCCCGGATGGAAACTGAGTTTTGACTTGTGGCACTCATCCAGTACTTCCTTTCGAAGTTCAGGAATGTTAGGAACGCATATTCGACCTTTGAGCCTTAGAATCCCCTCATTATCAACTTGAAAACTCGAGGGTTCGCCTTGTTGAATTATCCCTCTGATCTTCTGAATGAAGTGATCATCCTCCTGAAGAGCAGATATTTTATCTAGCAATGAAGTCGTGATAATAAAACTGGCGATCATTACATTCTTTCTGCTTAACGCATCAGCCACGACATTGGCTTTTCCTAGAGTATATATAATTTCAAAGTCATATGATGCAAGGAACTCCAGCCAACGTTGCTGTCTCAGATTTAAGTCCTTCTGAGTGAACAGATACTTTAACGACTGGTGATCTGTAAACAGTTCAAATCTCTCGCCCAGAAGATAGTGTCTCCAGATTTTCAAAGAGAATATGATAGCCAATAACTCAAGATCATGAGTTACATAGTTTTTCTCGTGCGGTTTCAGTTGACGGCTAGCATAAGCAATCACTTGACCTCTTTGCATTAACACTGCGCCGAGGCCTTCTCTAGAAGCATCAGTCCACACTTTTAAATCCTGGTTGCCATCGATGATGGTTAACACTGGAGCATCAGTCCACATTTTTTTCATTAAGTAATTTGAGAGATTCGACGCCCCAAAGTCCAGGACTTCAAGCCTCCGCCGCCGATTCCTGGCCAGATCGAGTGGGCCCCTCCACCGTGCGCCTGGGTGCCTCTCGCCCCTCTTCGACGCTGCAAAACCCGATCGACCTAAAGTGCTTAGGATTTAGCGCAAATCTAAAACTTAGTTTTGAAGAAAATAGAGAGGTAACAGCTGATTATATATTAAACTATTTAATAGCACTTTGAAGCGCTACGGTTTTTGATTTCACTGTAAAAATCATATCTATTTCATTTGTTGACAAAATTCAGTGAAACAAGAGACAGTGGACTCGTGCGGACGTCTTCTACATTCTAGCAGAGACCGGACATGTTTCTGAGCTTTCTTCTATTTTTGGTGGAGTGGAACCCAATATGAGATTTCTAAATTATAAACGATATGGAAAACGACAATGTATAAATTATATAGTCAATGTATGAGTTATATAAGCGTTGTACACCTCATGTATAAGCATTGTATAAGTTGTATGTTCGATGTATAAGTTATATATGTGTTGTAAAAAAAATGTATTGAATAGAAGTGAAGTATACTAATATAAATACAAATAAATGAAAAAATATATATATACACACGCCCCTCGTCCACAAACCATGGACAATATTTATTGGTTGTGATTGGTGTGAAAATTGGTTGATTAGAATTGTTTGTGGTTGAAATTGATTGATTGTGGTTGAAAAATACCCGTTTGTGGTTGAGAATTATTTGGCTGAAACCACATAGGATTAGTTTGTGGAAAAGAAAAATATAAACATGCCGCCTACGTGCGAACTAGATGAATGAAATTCCCATTGTCAAAAGCTGCGAGGCTTTAAGGTAAGGCGAGGAGCCGTATTAGGGACGACCCCGGTTTTAGCTACCCTGCCGTTATGCTGCCGAAATTTTCTGAAATATTCATGTGTTAGAATTATTTTCATTTGTTGAAATTATTTTCATATGTCGAAAATGCATTCATGTGTTGAATAGAAATTCATTCGTTGAATAGAAATTCACGTGTTGAATCATATTCGTGTTTTAAATAAATTGCTTTAACAATAAAAATCACATTTTTATTAGATATACGAACTATAGAAAACCTTCATGTGTTGAATAGAAATATATTCGTTGAATAGAAATTCTTGTGTTGAATGGTATTCGTGTTTTAAATAAATTGCTTTAACAATAAAAATCACATTTTTATTATATATACGAGCTATAAAAAACCTTCATGTGTTGAATAGTTGTTCATTCGTTGAATAGAAATTCATGTGTTGAATGGTATTCGTGTTTTAAATAAATTGTTTTAACAATAAAAATCACATTTTTATTATATATATACATATACGAACTATAGAAGAAATTCATGTGTCGAATGGTGTTCGTGTTTGAAATAAATTGTTTTATAATAAAAATCATATTTTTATCATCTATATGAACTATATAAAATAGTCGTGTTTTCAAATAAATTGTTTTATAATAAAAATCATATTTTTATCAAATCATATTTTTATCATCTATATGAACTATATAAAATAGCCATGTTTTGAAACAAATTGTTTTACAATAAAAATCACATTTTTACCATCTATATGAATTGTTAAAAATAGTGAAGTGTTGAAATAAATATATGTTGGATAAAAATATCAATTTTATCAAATGTATGAAAAGAATCTAGTTTTGAAATCGAAGAATAGATTATATTTATATATATGTATATATATATATAATTAAAATGAATCGAATAACGAAGCTGCCGTTCGTGTTTTGAAACCGTGATTTCAAACGATTGGTGCGGGAGATCCGGCCATCGGATTTTCCCGAAACCGTTGGGTTCGCCTTGGAAATAACTTTCCAACGACACCCACTTTTTGAAGATCCAACGGTTGGATTGTTTGGAATGTTTAATTCAAATCTGAAGAAAAACAGCGCCAGAATCGATTATATATATATAATTAAATTAAATCGAATAATGACGCTGCAGTTCGTATTTCGAAATCTAAACTTCAAACGATTGTACCGAGAGGTCCGACCGTTGGATTATCCCGAAACTGAAACCGTTGGATTCGTTTTGAAAAGATCCTTCTAATGATATAAATTTTGTGAAGATCCAACGGTTAGATTTTCAGATATGTGTAAATCAAATCTGAAGAAAAACAGCGCCACGGCCGCGTTATGGCCCGAAGCGTCGTTTGAATGAAATGGCTATTTTTATATAAATATAAATAGCGATAAATCGTTATAAGATATTGTAAACGATATGGAATGTGGAATTTAGAAACTAACTGAAGGTTAGCTAAGTCGAATGGTTTCCTGGGTATTGGTCTGATGTTGGTTTCGGTCTTCGGGGTTAATATTTGGGAAATCGTTCTCTTGCTAATTTACGGTTAGTGACTAATGAAATGGAATAAGGCGTATATTGTGTTTGTGTAGCACTTTTTAATTATATACGCTAGTTGTTCAGAAAGACTCGGTTTATCCCATTCTGAATAACTGAATCGACGATAAGAAGTCGAAGTTGAAGACGGTGGTTGAAGACCGGAGATCTTCACCTCGGTTGGATGATAACTGATGTCCTGATTGGGAGGCATCCCAAAATATGGATAATGAGGGGTGATCGTCTAGACGTACGTGGAGATCAATGGGTATGAGAGGTATATAGTGCCTCCGGTTTCGTTCATACCCTTAACGGACTTGTAAATGGACTGTGTGCCTGATATTGGAATTCATACTATGTTATTGATAGCAGTCTGTTGCATGGGCTGAATTGCCTGTGTGGCATGCTAAGATGCAGTGATCAAGGCTACTGTTGCGAAACAAAGTCTTGTGGTTGATGATCAAAGCACCGCCTATGTGGCATAGCTTTGTGTATAACGTTAACTCGCGAGCCTAACACCCCGGTATGAACCAGAAACGGGAGAGGACCTGAGGGAGGGCTTGCGTTTCATTCTTGCTAGAGGTGGTGTCAGTGCTTGAACTGGCTGACGTTTATATTATTTTCACCTATGTGGTTATTGCTGTTGCGAGGTGCCTCGGATATATCGGTGACTATGTGAAGCCGATGAGTCACTTATTAGCTCATTTATGCCCCAAAGGGTGGGGAAACGCAGGGTTCGGGCATTTTAATCCACATCGGTGGACCGGCCCTGATGATCCAAGGGTCACTCGAGCTCTGATCCTGAGACTCGGGCTAGACATTCTCGAAGTCGGCAATGACTATCTTCTGCCTTGGTTCATGACAGAAATCCAATTTCCAAATACGACATCGTGCGGTTTTGATTGTAGACCTATATTTGGCGACATATTGGCATGGGACGCTCATGTCGTCTGTGATTGATATTTATGATTGTGTATGAAATTAGAAACTAACTGGAAACGAGCTAAGACGGATGGTTTCCTGGGTATTGGTCTGATGTTGGTTTCGGCCTTCGGGATTAATACCTAGGGAATCTTTCTCTTACTATTTTACAGTTGGAGTCTGATTAATAATTTTAAGTGTTTTATTAGTATCAAGCATATTTTGGCCATTATAAGGTAAAACTCTATCCTCCGGTTTGCGTTGCATTGTGTGATGGGAACTGAGTCTTATAATGGCTTCATTTTTATAAAAAGCATTGCGATGTTTAAAAGATTTACTTGTTTTAAAGCACTAGCAATCCAATGGAGTAAACCCGTTTCGCGAAAGTGGCGTGGTCCTGTAATTAGCCATATTATAAAATGTGTTAAGTAGATTTCTCCTACCAGTCCTATGACTGACTCGTAGTTTGTTTCACTTGCAAACTCGGGTGCCCCTTTTTGTACACGGGCAGCCTTGTCTTCAGGTTTTAGCAGGATCTTTCTAGATAGCTGGAGCTGAAGATGGATTCTATCATTTATCTCTTTTTATGTTGTTCAGATCCTATTGCACATATTATGTTTGTTTTCCGCTGTAGACATTTATGTATAGCTGAGCTGTATTTGTACTAAGTATGATCCTGTATACTGCGTAACTCTGATGATTGTGTTTATCCAATGTATTATTTGTACATTATCTGGTGTATTTATTTAATTTTGTTCTGCTTTTATCTGTTTATGTGTTATATTCCAAAGATTGCCCTTGCCACCGTCAGTACGGGGGTTTGGGGCCATCACAGAGGGCATGCGTTTCCTTCTAGCTAGAAGTGGCGTCAGTGGTTTAACACGCCCTGACGAGTTTGACTTATGTGGTTGTTGTTGTTGCGAGGCGCCTCGGATATATCGGTGACTGTGTGGAGCCGATGGAGTCATTGGACTCATTGACACCCCATAGGGTAGGGAAACACAGTGTTCAAGCATTTTAATCCACATCGGTGGACCGACCCTGATGATCCAAGGCTTGCCTGCGCGCTTGCCTGAAGGGCGGGCTAGAGCGTCTCGAATTCGGTAAGGACGATCCCTTCCCTTGGTTCATAGATGGAAATACAATGTAATAACCCGGAAATCTGGGACAATTTAAAATTTTTATTTTGGCAAATTTAGTGAATTTTGAATATTTAAAATGATTATTTTAAATAATATCGACGAGAAATTTATTTTGAATAGAATTAGAATGTATATATTTATATATGTCGCCGTTAGAATATAAATAATTATTTATAATTATAAAAGGAATTGAAAATGGCGCGGAAGTTCGATAATTCAATTTCAAATTTCAAATGAATGTAGTGGGTTCAAAATAGACCGGATTTTGGCGAAACCAAAAATATTAGAATCTATTTGAGAATATCTTTCCAACGAATCCGAAAAATTGAAATTTCATAGCAGGGATAAGAAGTAATGTCCAGTTGAAATTTCGGAATAGTCGATATGGAATTCTAGTCCTTAAAAATAGCCATTTTGCAAACTAACTCGGTTTTCGATGAAACTACTTTTGTTGGATCTGGGATGTCAAGTTATTGCTAGGTTTCAAAATTCGTAATTTTTTGAATCAATATGTGAGCGTTGCAAAGGAAAACGCGTTTGACCTGTTTCAGTTGATTTTAATCAACTGGAAAATGGCCATTTTTCAAACGGTCTCAGAATTTGACAAAATTAGTTTTGTTAGGTTCGCATCGTCAATACGAAGCTAAAAAATATTTTTCGGGAATTTTTCTGTTAGTATGTGGCCCCTGTAAAATAAAATGCGCCTTCAAATTCAATATATAGAGTTATATTTTGATTTCGACGAAAACTGGTCGAAACGATCGAATCAGCCTAGGATACATATCCCATTGTGTTCGGAATGGGGGTAATTAGCTATGGACGACAAGCGGGGGGTTCGATTTCGAGTTCAAAATATAAAGTTGCTTTTTGAATATAATTAAATTAAATTATAAAACATGGTCAACTCTCTCTCCCTTTTACCATACCTCTCCCCATCAGTTTTTGGATAGAAGAAAAAAGAAAAACCTACGATTGAAATCGCGTTCCACCACTCCTCTGCCGACGAAGACGCCGGACCCCCTTCCTCCTCACAACTGACGACGCTCCCCTCGAGAAGGCAGCCACCGCCGGGTTCCCCCCACTCCAGTCAAGGGCACCGTACCGTCTTCTTTCCAAATCGAGATCCATCAGCCCGTAACCCCAGACCGCCGCCACTACCTTTCCCCTTCGCCATCGACGCCACACCCTCCATCACCTCGGCTCCGACCTCCTCTTCACCCCCCCTCCGCCTCTCCTTCTCTCCCCCTCTCCAATTCATGCTCCACAACCCCAAATTCACCCAAAGTAGCCCGTCTCAGATCACGCAGGCCCTCCGGTGGCCAATGCAGACACACCACCACCTCGTCGACCTCACCATACCCTCCTCCAACCCCCAAATCCACAAAGCGGTAAGTTTTTTTTATTTACCTTTATTTTATTTTATTGTCCGTTTTAAAAATATTTATTAGCCATACAAAAATATGATTTTTAATGAGATAAATTCTTTGGTTGATTAGATTTTTGACTAGAGAAAAGATTATATTTCAAATATAAAAAGCTATAATTTTTAATTTTAGAAAGCTATGATTTTTAAGTCATAAATTTATGATTTTTCTATATGAAGTAGAAATGAAGATTCGACTTTTATATAGAAAGTGGCGTTGTAAAAATATAATCTTTTTATATAGAATGGCGTTATAAAAATATAATCTTTTCATATATAATAGCATTGCAAAAATATAATCTTTTTATATAGAAAGTGGCGTTGTAAGAATATAATTTTTTCCTTGTATGAAGTAGCGAGGTAAAAACGTGATTTTTATTATACATATGGCAAAGTAAAAATACGATTTTTATCATTAGAATGCTTAAGGAAAAAATATATATGATTTCTAAATTGAAAGTGAACAAATAAAAATGTGATTTTTATATACATAGAAACAATATAAAAATGTGATTTTTATATATGTAGTGGCTACGGGCAAGGTAATTGACAAGAGGCGAGCACGACGGAGATTTCCTACATATGAAGAGTCGTGGCTTTTGGTTTAGCTAGTCGGTGATAACTCCTCACCTTTTATTTATTTTTCGAGTTGAAATATATACTAGGATGCAGACGGTGTTTAGTAGCACCCGACACCCGTCGTCCACAGACCATGGATGGCTTGTTTGTTTGATTTCTGTGTTGTGAAATTTGATTGTGTGATGTGGAATGAAATAAAATATTTTATAGTGGAAAATATTTTATAGTTAAAAATATAATTTTTAACGTGTATATAAAATAAATATTTATAAACAAATCGGACGATTTTTTTATATACACTGATTTGACTAATATTGATTGGGACGACAAATTTTACACATCGCCCAACTGCACACATAAAATCTGTGTTTGTTGATTTGAAGCCCCATACGGGTATTAGGATGATATTTGACGTACACTAATCCCGTTTGTTTAGTTGTATGTCAATCGATGGGTTGATAGACTGTGTAAGCTTTAATTATTTATATTTAATGCTTATGCAGTTGTGTGTTGCACTATGGATGATGGTTGATTATTTATTGTTGTTATTTTATACATGTGTTGTAGAAAATCCATTTAATTAACTTATATGGTAATTGATTGAGCCTCATTCCAGTTTTGAAAAAGAAATATTTGAATAGAAATATTTGGAAAAGAAATATTTGAATAGAAATATTTGGAAAAGAAATATTTGAATATAAATATTGGAAAAAGAAATATTTGAAATAGAATATTTGTAAATAGATATGTGAAGCCGTGTTAAGTAATTACACGCCATTTTAACACGAACGGGAATTTTGTCGATTTTATAATTAATATTGAAAGTGATTTCAAAATCGAATATTTAGAAATGAATTCGAATTGAAATTGAATTGAAATAAATTCGAATTTGAATAGAATTGAATTCGAATTGAAATTGAATAGAAATGAATTCGAATTGAAACTGAATTAATTTGAAATTCAAATTGAATTGAAAACGAACTGAAATTGAATTAAAAGTCAATTTGAATTGAAATCAATTTGAAATGAATTTAAAACGAATTTGTAAGGGAAAATTCAATTTTGATTTGAATTTGAAAAGGAAGTTGAAATCGTTTTGAAAACGAATTTAAAACGATTTATAAAATATGTTTTAAAAGGAAATCGATGAAATATATATAATATATATATATTATATATATATATATATATAATGGCCTGAATAGAACGCGCCGCGGCAGTTCGCGAATTTCGACCATTGATTTCGAATGGATATTACGGGAGATCCGGCCGTTGGATTCTCCAAAAACCGGAACTGTTGGGTTTGTATCGAAAAAAGATTTCTATAGAATATTAGAGATTTGAAATCTAATGGTTGAATTTGGAATTATGTCCAAATCAAATAGAGAAATGGTCACTATAAGTGCAGTTCGATGGCGGTTGATGGAAATCGACTGTACGGGCCTTGATAAAATTATTAAAAATAGTAACAATTTGTGTAAAATCATAAGAAATGATTCGTGGAGAACTGGGATGAAAAACTCCATATTTGAAAAGATAAAAGTAGATTTTTATCGAAATGAACTAGTTTTGAACTAGAATAATAATTTGTTTATTTTTAAAATAAATAAATTGGATTTGAAATGGTGTTGATAATAACCAGAATTTCCAATAATTGAATTGGAATGGATCTGAATCGAAATCGTCATTGGAATATTTCGATGTTGGATTTCGGGATTATACAGATATTGTTATGGAAATTTGAAAGATATATTTATATCGTTATTTCAAATACGATATTTGTTGGTCTTAGAATTTGATATTGAATATAAGCCGATATATTTCTATTCCGAGCCTTGTATTTAATATCAAATGGGATTTGGGTTTGTCGTGAATGGTGTCTTCATTAACACTGTTCTTAACCCCAGTTGCGAAAAAGATTAAATCTTTTTATTTGGATTTAATGAAGTGTACCAATTAAATAATATTTAATTGGAATTGAATTGGTATTGATTTTTGGGTTTATCATGAACAGTGTTTTAAATAACACTTGTTCTTTAACCCGATAATTAATGGAATGTGATTTTGGTTGTCGTGAACGGTATCTTCAATAATATTGTTCTTAGACCCAAAGGAGTTAAGAAAATCAGAAACTAACTGGAGATTAGTTAAGTTGAATGGTTTCTAAGGTATTGGTGTGATGTTGGTTTTGGCCGTCGGGGTTAATACTTAGGGAATTGCTCACTTGCTAATTTACGGTTAGGGACTGATTGAAATGTGATGTGATTTTGGGTTTATCGTGAACTGTGTTTTAAATGACATTGATTCTTTAACCCTGTTAAAGATTAAAACTAATTGGAGTTTTAATGAATCTTTAATTAGATTGAAAAGATCGAGAATGGGGTATCACCAGTTTTGCTCTAGGCGATAGTTAAATCTTTAATTAGATTTGAACGTGAAATGGTAATTGAATTTACTGATAACACCGTGGTGTTAGATATGAAGTATTACCAGTTTTACTTCATGGGATGAATAGGTTGGGATTGGGAAATTAAAACAAATGATTACTTCGGTAAGGTTCGTTAATCCCGACTAGTTTGAAGTGATATTGAAAGGAAGATTAAAGAATAAATTCAAAATTTATCTTTGATAAAATTAATGGTAACCTTTCCCTAAGAATGTGAAATTTAGGAATTAACTGTAGGTTAGCTAAGAAGAATGGTTTCCTGGGTATTGATCTGATGTTGGTTTCGGCCTTCGGGGTTAATGTTTGGGGAATTGTTCTCTTACTAATTTATGGTTAGTGACTGGTGAATTGGAACGAGGCGTATGTTGTGTTTGTGTAACACTTGTTTATTGTACACGCGAGTTATTCAGAAAGACCGGTTTTATCCCATTCTGAATAACTGATTCGACGATAAGTCGAAGATGAAGACGGTGGTAGAAGACCGGAGGTCTTCACGTCGTTTGGATAATTACTGATGATCTTGATTGGGCCGTACACCCAAGAGGAGGGAATCAGCTAGTGGTCGTCTAGACGTACTTGGAGATCGACGGATATGTGAGGTAAAAGGTTCCTCCGGTTTTGTTCAGACTTAGAAGGATTGTAGATGGACTGTGTATCTAACATTGGATATCATTCTATGTGATTGATGGATATCGGTTGCATGGAGTGGTTTGCCTGTGTGGCATGACAAGATGCAAATGATCAAGGCTTCTGTTGAAAAGCAGAGTCTTGTGGCTGATGATCAAAGCATAGCCTGTGTGGCACAGCTTCGTGTAGCGTTGATTCGCAAGCCTCACACCCCGGTTGTGAACCAGAAATGGGAGAGGACCTATGGAAGGAATGCGTTTCTTTCTAGTTAGAAGTGGCGTTAGTGGTTTGACACGCCCTGACGAGTTTGACTTATGTGGTTGTTGTTGTTGCGAGGCGCCTCGGGTATATCGGTGACTATGTGAAGCTGATGGAGTCATTCGTTGGCTCATTTACGCCCCAAAGGGCGGGGAAACGCATTGTTTAGGCACTATAATCCACATCAAGTGGACCGGCCCTGTCGCTCCATAGGGCAGTTGCGGCTGTTCCTGAGGCTCGGGCTAGAGAGTCTCGATCAGTAGAGGACGATCCCTTGCCTCGGTTCACAGATGGAAATCCAATTTCCAAATACGATATGTGCGGTTTTGATTGTAAACCTATATATGGCGACATAGTGGCACGTTGTGACGACCCCAAATCCCGTACAGACGGAGACAAGGGTAACCTTTGGAATATAACACAGAAATAGGTAATAGCAGAACAAAATTAAATAAATACACCAGATAATGAACAATAGAATATACTGGATAAAAGTAATCATCAGAGTTACACAGTATACAGGATCTTACTTAGTACAATTACAGTTCAGCTATACATAAATGTCTACAGCGGAAAAACAAACAAAATATGTACAATACGAGCTGAACAGCATAAAAAGAGATAAATGATAGAATCCATCTTCAGCTCTAGCTATCCAGAGATAGCCAGCTAAACCTGAATACAAGGCTGCCCGTGAAGAAAAAGGGGCACCCGAGTTTGACAGTGAAACAAACTACGAGTCAGTCATGGGACTGGTATGAGAAATCTATTCAACACATATATAATATGGCCAATCACAGGACCATGCCACTTTCGTGGAACGGGTTTACTCCATTGGATTGCCAGTGCTTTAAAACAAATCATTCTTTTAACCATCGCAATGCTTTTTATAAAAAATGAAGCCATTATAAGACTCAGTTCCCATCACACAATGCAACGCAAACCGGAGGATAGTGTTTTACCTTATAATGGCCAAAATATGCTTGATACGAATAAAACAAAGGCATTTGATATTATTGCTAGTGTTTATATGTTCAAAAACAATTTGAATCATAACTATCAATCATAGGCGGCATGGGTACCATATATCATGTCGCCATATATATATACAATCAAAACCGCACAGTCACGTATTTGGAAATTGGATTTCCGTCATGAACCAAGGCAAAAGATAGTCCTTATCGAATTCGTGACTCTCCAGCCCGAGCCACAGGCAAGTACTCAGTCATGCCTTTGGATCGTCAGGGCCTGTCCACCGATGTGGATTAAAATGCCTGAACAATACGTTTCCCCGCCCTTTGGGGCGTAAACGAGCCAACGAATGACTCCATCGGGCCCGAATCGTCCGATCTAACCGAGGCGCCTCGCAACAGCAACAACCACACAGGTGAAAAGTATATAAATGTCAGGGCTGGTAGGTCACTGACACTACCCTAGCTAGAAAGAAACGCATGTCCTCCCTGAGGTCCTTCTCCCGTTTCTGGTTCATACCGGGGTGTGAGGCTCGCGAATTCACGTTATACACAAAGCTATGCCACATAGGCGGTGCTTTGATCATCACTGCAAGGCTTTGCTTTTCAATAGAAGCCCTGATCACTGCATCTTAGCATGCCACACAGGCAATTCATGAAATGCGACTGATGTCCATCGATATACAACCTCTGAGCTCGTGCATTTCAGAGAAGGGCGTTAAGCAGAAGAATAAATTCTCCGCCGCCAAACAGATGTATATTTAATAGAGATCAATCAACACAGAATAAAATCCAATGTCAGACACACAGTCCATTTACAAGTCCGTTCGGGGTCTGAACGAAACCGGAGGCACTAAATACCTCGCAAACCCATCGATCACCACGTACGTCTGGACGATCACCACTCATTATCCATATTTCGGGATGCCTCCCAATCAGCACCTCGGTTACCATCTAAACGAGGTGAAGATCTCTGGTCTTCGACCATCGTCTTCATCTTCGAATTTCAATCATCGGTCAATTATTTGAAATGAGAATTAACTCAGCCTTTTCTAATAATTCACGTATATTTAGAATTTCAAATCAATTTACTTCAATGGTTAAGTTCTTCAACAACACCAATTTTGTTCTTTACGGTAATTTTCACACCAAACACATTCAACCATCAAATCCCACTTAAATCGAGCAAATTCAGTTTATTTCCATTCCATATTGTTTATGGTATTTTATAACGATTTATCGCTATTTTTATTTATTTTAAAATAGCCAATTTATTCAAAACGACGCTTCGGGCCATAACGCGGCCATGGCGCTGTTTTTCTTCAGATTTGATTTACACATATCTGAAAATCTAACCGTTGGATCTTCACAAAATTTACATCATTAGAAAGGTCTTTTCAAAACGAATCCAACGGTTCCAGTTTCGGGAAAATACGACGGTCGGATCTCTCGGTACAATCATTTGAAGTTTCGATTTCAAAATACGAACTACAGCGTCATTATTCGATTAAATATAATTATATATATATATATATATAATCGATTCTGGCGCTGTTTTTCTTCAGATTTGAATTAAACATTCCAGACAATCCAACCGTTGGATTTTTACAAAGTTGGTGCCGTTGGAAAGATATTTCCAAGGCGAACCCAACGGTTGCGGTTTCGGGAAAATCCAATGGTCGGATTTCCCGCACTAGTTGTTTGAAATCACGGTTTCAAAACACGAACTGCATGGCCACGTTTCATTTAATTTTATTTATATTTATATAAATATAGTTCATTCCACAATTTCAATATCGTTTTCACTTCAAATATTTCACTAACGCCTTTAAATTTTGGAAAATTTCGCCATAACCTCCTTTGTACGGGAGGGGCTGGGAAAATTCCCAAATAGCCACACGGGCGTCTCATGTCAAAAAGAAAAAGAAAAAGCCAAGCGGCTAGCCAACAGGCTCATAAAATCATCACCCAAACAAAATAGTAAATGTGTACCTATTTGTCGGGCACCAAATTTTATTCCTCTTCTCTAGCCCCTTTGCTATAACCTGTTCAATAAATATGCATGTACATATATACAGTTCTTATCACTTATCATTTTCCATTCAACATCATATTTGATTCCATTTGGTTTAAAAACACCGTTCATTCTGATGTTGCATGCATAGGCAAAAATCATATCATTAGCTAATTAATGAATATTTCGACTCATGCATATTTATTTGAACGAGTTGCTATTTTTAACACTTCATATTTCAACAATTCATGTATATAATAAAAATGTGATTTTTATTGTAAAACAATTTATTTCAAAACAGGGTTATTTTATACATTTCATATTGATGTTAAAAATGAGATTTTTATTATAAAACAATTTCTTTCAAAATATGAATACCATTCAACACATGAATTTCTAATCAACGAATGAATATCGATTCAACACATGAAGGTTTTCTATACAATGAATAAATATAGTTTCAGCAAATGAAAATAATTCAAACACATGAATATTATTCAAAATTTCGGCAGCATAACGGCAGGGTAGTTAAAACCGGGACCTTCCCTAGTACGGCTCCTCGCTCTACCTTAAAACCTCGCGGTTTTTGACAATGGGGATCATGCATCTAGTTCGCACGTAGGCGGCATGTATATATTTATTTCATTTCCACAAACTAATCCAATGTGGTTTCAACCAAATATTTCTCAACCACAAACGGGTATTTTTCAACCACAATCAATCAATATCAACCACAAACAATCCCAAACAACCATTTGCTATCAATCAATTTTTACACCAAACACAACCAATAAATATCGTCCATGGTTTGTGGACGAGGGGCGTATATATATATATATATAGCAATTCACTTCTATTTCAACACATATATAATTTTTACAACGCATATATAACTTATACTTCGAACATACAACTTATACAACGCTTATACAGAAGTGTACAACGGTTATATAACTCATACATCGACTATATAATTTATACATCATCGTTTTCCATATCGTTTATAAATTAGAAGTCTCACCTTGGGTTCCACTCCACCAAAAATAGCAGAAGACTAAGAAAAATATGCGGTCTCTTCTAGAATGTAGTAGGCGTCCACACAGACACGATGTTTCTTGTTTCATCGAATTTCGTTAACGAACGAAAAAGATATGATTTTTCAAAGGTTTGCAACACTTTAAAGGTGTTAAAATCAAATTAAATAAAATCAGCCGATACCTGCTTGATTTCTTCAAAACTAGGTTTTAATTTTTCTTTCGATCCGAAGCACGATATGCATATCAGCCTACGCCACATCGACGAGCTTGGAGGGGCTCATCATCGCGCCGAACGCCGTTGAACTCAGCGGCGGATCTCGGCCAGGATTCGGGTGCGAACGGCGTGACTTCAGCGCCCTGGATCTCTCGATATACTCAGTGAAAAAATCGAATCCAAGTATGGATGTGAAGCTTGCAAAATTCTCTACAAAAACCTCTAAAAGACGATGGGGTTTTGTCGAGCGTGGAAGGAGAAAATTTGATGGGAAGTTTCGAGCTCTTTCCGTCGTGCGTTCTGGGGTTTCGAGGAAGAAGGTCGGGGCTGAGAGAATGAGGTGGACCAATAGATTTTTTTATTATTTTATATATTTTTAAATCTCTAAAATACCCTCTTTCCCTCACGAACACCAATCAAGACCCAACGACTATCGCCCCTAGCGTTTTACCCCCATTCCGAACACAATGGGATATGTTTCGTAGGCCCATTCGACTGTTTCAGTCAGTTTTCCTTTAAATTAAAATATAAAACATTCAATATTTAATTTGAACGTACATTTCAATTTGCCAGGGCCACAAACTAATTCGAAAAATTCTAGAAAAATAAATCTAGCTATGTTTTGACGATACGGTCCCAACAAAATTAGTTTCGTCGAATTCTGAGACCGTTCGCAAAAAGGCCCATTTCTGGTCGATCTAATTTAACTGTAATTGGCCAAAACATGTTTTCCTTTGCCACGCTCACATACTAGCTTCAAAAATTATGAAATTTGAAACCTAGCAATAACTTCACATCTCGGATCCAACAAAAGTGGTTTCGTCGAATTCCGAGGTCGTATGCAAAATGGCCAATTTCACGGGCTATATAAATTCCATAGCGACCTTCTTGAAAATTCATTCGGCCATAACTTTTGATTTCCGTTATGAAAATTCGCTTTTTCAGATTTGTTAGAAATCTATTCACTAACAGATTTAAATATTATTGGTTTCACTAAAATCCGTTTTGTTTTGCACCCGATACAGTCCGACAAAGTTTGTATTCAATTTTTGAAACTGCAGCGCCTTTTCAGGCCTTATTTATAATTAAAATTAATTATATTCGTTTTCAATTGTCGATTCAAACTCAGTTTTCATTGCTATTATTTAAAATATTTATTTTAAATATTTAAAATCCATTGTTTTAGCCAATTAAAAAAAAAAAAATTGGTTCAGATTTTCTAGGTCGTTACAATCTCCCCTACATAAAACTTTTCGTCCCCGAAAAGGAACAAAGTCGAAAGTGGTTTGATAAATCTACAATCACACAACAACCAATACAATTGTTTTCAACCTTTCAAAATCATACAAATCAATTCCTATATTCTTTTTAAAATCATTCAGACTATAGAATTTTAAAAGTGCACATCCATGGAAAGAAAATAACAACAGAGTAGAGAATTAAATGGTAATGCAAAGTAGGGTAAATGTACCTTGCACCAGAGTCAATCAGAGATATCTACTCGGCATCTAGGATAAGCTTTTTGAATGCTCTCCTCAGTTTCCCAAGTACAATCTCGCGGATCTCCACTCCATTGCACTTTGACTAAGTGAACCTTCTTGTTCCTCAGCTCTTTGGTTTCTTTGCCGATAATCTTTAGCGGCTCTCTTCTCACACCTAGTTCTGGAGTAATTTCAATATCCTGTTGAGCTGCTTCTTCCACGATCAAGTCTGGATCATGAACGTGCTTTCGAAGTTGAGATATATGAAATACATCATGGACTCCAGGCAACCAATCAGGCAGTTTGACCCTATAAGCGAGAGTCCCGATCCGTTCCAGAATGGGAAACGGACCAATGAATTTGGGCCCTAACTTTCCAGTTTTACCGAACCGGATTACTCCTCTCATCGGCGATACATTCAAATATACATAGTCGCCAACAACAAAGGATATATCTCTTCTCCTCCTATCGGCATAGCTCTTTTGTCGGCTTTGAGCGGCGAGTAATCGCTTCTTAATAGAATCGACTTTGTCGGCAGCTTCTCGAATCATATCAGGACCCAACACAAGTCTATTTCCTGGCTCGACCCAACAAGCACGGGATCGGCACGGTCTACCATACAATGCTTCGAATGGCGACATTGTCAGACTCGCCTGGTAGCTGTTGTTGTAAGAGAATTCAGCCAAATGCAGATGGTCCTCCCATGATCCACCGAAATCTATAATGCAATCCCGTAATAGATCTTCTAAAATACGATTCACCCTCTCAGTCTGACCGTCTGTCTGAGGATGATAAGCGGTGCTCAAGTTCAACTTCGTTCCCAGTTCGACCTGAAATGCTTCCCAGAATTTGCTAGTGAATATTGTATCTCTTTCACTGACTATACTGAGCGGCACTCCATGTAGTCTAACTATTTCCCTGAAGTATATCTGCGCCAGACTCTAAGCAGTTCTGTTTGATCTGACAGGTATGAAATGGGCGGTCTTCGTGAAGCGATCTACGATCACCCAAATACTGTCATTTCCTTTTCTGGTTCTGGGCAAACCATCAATGAAATCCATAGAAATATGTTCCCACTTCCAACCAGGAACTTCTAGTGGTTGTAATAATCTAGCCAATTTCTGTTGGTCGCTCTTGACTAGCTGGCAAGTAGGGCATCGACTAACATATAAAGGAATGTCCCTCTTCATCGACTTCCACCAAAAAGTGCGTTTGATGTCATTATACATTTTGCTTACTCCCGGATGGATACTAAGTTTCGACTTGTGGCATTCATCCAGTACTTCCTTTCGAAGCTCAGGAAGGTTAGGGACACAGATTCGACCTTTGAGCCTTAGAATTCCAACATTATCCACTTGAAAACTCGAGGGTTCGCCTTGTTGAATTATCTCTCTAATCTTCTGAATGAAATGGTCATCCTTCTGAAGAGCAGATATTTTATCTAGCAATGAAGTCATGATAATAAAACTAGTGATCATCTCATTCTTTCGGCTTAACGCATCGGCCACGACATTGGCTTTCCCTGGAGTGTATATAATTTCAAATTCATATGCTGCAAGAAACTCCAGCCAACGTTGCTGCCTCAGATTCAGGTCTTTCTGAGTGAACAGATAGTTTAACGACTGTTGATCTGTAAACAGTTCAAATCTCTCACCCAGAAGATAGTGTCTCCAGATTTTCAAGGCGAATACGATAGCCAACAACTCAAGATCATGAGTTACGTAGTTCTTCTCGTGCGGCTTCAGTTGACGGCTAGCATAAGCAATCACTTGGCCCCTCTGCATTAACACTGCGCCAAGGCCTTCTCTAGAAGCATCAGCCCAGACTTTCAAATCCTGGTTGCCATCTATGATGGTTAACACTGGAGTAGTCGTTAGTCTTAATTTTAGCTCTTCGAAAGCCTCCTCACTTTCTGGAGTCCATTTAAATTTAGAGTGTTTCTTTGTAAGCTTCGTTAAATGACCAGATATCTTTAAAAAGTTTTTAACGAACTTCCGGTAATAGCTAGCCAATCCGAGAAAACTGCGGACTTCAGTGGGGGTACTGGGCTGTTTCCAATTCTGAATAGCTGTGATTTTGCTTGGGTCAACAGCAATTCCTTCTTTCGATACTACGTGGCCCAGAAATTTCACTTCATCTTGCCAGAATATACATTCGAAAAAATTTGCTTTCAATACATTCCTTTTGAGGATTTCTAACACTTGTTCCAAATGTTTTTCATGTTCGGCCTTTGATTTAGAGAAGATTAGAATATCGACAACAAAAACCAGAACAAATTTGTTCAAAACTCCTCTGAATACTCTGTTCATTAGATCGACGAAATAAGCTGGAGCGTTACATAAGCCGAACGGCATTACTAACCACTCGTAGAATAAGTCGGGACCTCTGAATGCTGTCATTGGAACACACTCTTTGGCAATTCGAAGTTGATGGAAACCTGTAGCTAGGTCCATTCGTGAAAATACTTGTGCTCCATTTAATCGATCTAACAAATCATCTATTCGCGGTAACGGATATTTGTTCTTTATTGTCTGCTTGTTCAAATCACGATAATCCACACATAACCGTAGAGTACCGTCAGATTTTGGGACAAACACCACTGCTGCACCCCAATCAGAGAAACTAGGCCTGATCAGACCTTTCCATACTAGTTGTCGTGTTTGATTGTCTAATTTCTCTTTCTCTTTCAAGGACATTCTTCGAATAGCGTGAACTACCGGCCTTGCATTCGGATTTAAAGCAATTTTGAAATCTATTTCTCTCTGCGGAGGTAAGCGAACTACTTCTTCAAACACATCCGCATAATTTTTGACGATGGGAATGTCTTTGATGAGGTCAGGAATATTCTCTGTGACTTCAGGGACATTTTCCATTTGGGCTGGAGAAACATTCAAAGCTGCCCAGAAGTCTTTTCTATTAGCATTCTGACCTTCATAGGGAATGGTTATATAAACCTGATTTAATCTTCACCTTTACGACTCTGTCTGCGCATTTAACTTCAGCTTCATATTTAGTCAACCAGTCTAACCCTAAGATAAGATCAAACTCTTTAAAATTCATGACGACTGCGATGGTAGGAAACCGATAACGAGAGAAGGAAACCGGCACTCCACGAACCCAACTGAGATCAATGGAACCCCCAACCGGATTCTGGACAGTCATTGTTTCCTTGAGCTTGTTCAAATTTAAATCCAGTTTCTTAGCTGCATCTTTTGCAATGAAGCTTCGTGACGCGCCTATGTAAAACAGTACTTTGACTGGAATGTTTTTGACAGTAAGCGTTCCTTCTAAAACATCAGCCCTTTCTTGACTAGCTGAGGGCTTGGAAGTTTCTGCTACTTCATTTATATATACGGCTTCAGATTTCTTTGAGAGTTGGCACTCCCGTGCAATATGACCTGCTTGGCGGCACTTCTGGCATCTCCTTTCCCCATGTGGGTTCTTTTGTTTCATAGTGCCCTTATATCCACTCTTTATCTGTTTCTCTAAAGATCGGCAACTTATCGAGTAATGTCCTCGCCTATTGCAGTTATTGCATATGGTGGTCGTTACGGGTTCTTTCCCAGATTCAACCCTTTTTCTCTTGGTACTGGGCTTCTTATTGACCTCAGACCTCGTACTGGCTCCAGCAACATCCGTTTTCGACTCTGCTTTGTCACTAGAACTGACTTCTTCTTCGTCGCGTAACATTCCTTTCTTATTTAGATCTTCATACTGATAAGCCATGTATATCATTTCTGAAAAGGGAAGCTTCACATTCCTCATCACACTATTCTTATATCTCCTTTGCAGGCCATGGATAAATCTCAGATTTTTCCTCTTTGGATCTTGAATCAGATGAGGAGCAAAGTGAGCAAGTTCGTTGAATTTCTTATGATATTCTGGGATGGTCATATCACCTTGTATTAGATAAGAAAATTCATCACATAATCTTTCCGTCGTTTCAGGAGGAGTAAACCTTTCTAGGAAAATCACTTTGAATCTGTCCCAGGTGATATCACCTTCTGGATTATCTTTGATGATTGTTTCCCACCAGATTAAAGCTTCTTTTTTGAGCGCCCAAGATGCTACTAATCGTTTCTGGTCATCCCTCAGCTGGATACGCTCAAAAATTCTTTCGACAGAGCTCACCCAAGCTTGAGTTTGAATTATAGATTCATTGCCCGAGAACTGTGCTCCGTTCAGATTTCTATATCTCTTTAATAGAGCCTCTAGATCGGGTTCTGTATTCCTTCTGTTTCTGACACTAATTTTTCTAGCACTTCTGCAATTAGCAGATCAAGTGTCAGGTCACAGAAAAGATAATTTGAAATATAGAAACACCTACTTCAAATGAAAATGTGTCTATCGAGGTGTAATTTCATTCTGCTTTACTCATACTAGGATATTGCTGATCCTATCTGTATAGAATTACCCGTCCTAGAACACTACTGGTTCTATTTCTGACGAGCTCGTTCAAATGTTATATTCCAGAACTAAGCTTAACCAAGGCTCTGATACCACGTTGTGACGACCCCAAATCCCGTACAGACGGAGACAAGGGTAATCTTTGGAATATAACACAGAAACAGGTAATAGCAGAACAAAATTAAATAAATACACCAGATAATGAATAATAGAATATACTGGACAAAAGTAATCATCAGAGTTACACAGTATACAGGATCTTACTTAGTACAATTACAGTTCAGCTATACATAAATGTCTACAGCGGAAAAACAAACAAAATATGTACAATAGGAGCTGAACAGCATAAAAAGAGATAAATGATAGAATCCATCTTCAGCTCCAGCTATCCAGAGAAAGCCAGCTAAACCTGAATACAAGGCTGCCCGTGTAGAAAAAGGGGCACCCTAGTTTGACAGTGAAACAAAGTACGAGTCAGTCATGGGACTAGTATGAGAAATCTATTCAACACATATATAATATGGCCAATCACAGGACCACGCCACTTTCGTGGAACGGGTTTACTCCATTGAATTGCCAGTGCTTTAAAACAAATCATTCTTTTAACCATCGAAATGCTTTTTATAAAAATGAAGCCATTATAAGACACAGTTCCCATCACATAATGCAACACAAACCGGAGGATAGAGTTTTACCTTATAATGGCCAAAATATGCTTGATACGAATAAAACAAAGGCATTTGATATTATTGCTAGTGTTTATATGTTCAAAAACAATTTGAATCATAACTATCAATCATAGGCGGCATGGGTACCATATATCATGTCGCCATATATATATACAATCAAAACCGCACAGTCACGTATTTGGAAATTGGATTTCCGTCATGAACCAAGGCAAAAGATAGTCCTTACCGAATTCGTGACTCTCCAGCCCGAGCCACAGGCAAGTACTCAGTCAAGCCTTTGGATCGTCAGGGCCAGTCCACCGATGTGGATTAAAATGCCTGAACAATACGTTTCCCCGCCCTTTGGGGCGTAAACGAGCCAACGAATGACTCCATCGGACCCGAATCATCCGATCTAACCGAGGCGCCTCGCAACAGCAACAACCACACAGGTGAAAAGTATATAAATGTCAGGGCTGGTAGGTCACTGACACCACCCTAGCTAGAAAGAAACGCATGTCCTCCCTGAGTTCCTTCTCCCGTTTCTGGTTCATACCGGGGTGTGAGGCTCGCGAATTCACGTTATACACAAAGCTACACCACACAGGCGGTGCTTTGATCATCACTCCAAGGCTTTGCTTTTCAACAGAAGCCCTGATCACTGCATCTTAGCATGCCACACAGGCAATTCATGCTATGCGACTGATGTCCATCGATATACAACCTCTGAGCTCGTGCGTTTTAGAGAAGGGCGTTAAGCAAAAGAATAAATTCTCTGCCGCCAAACAGATGTATATTTAATAGAGATCAATCAACACAGAATAAAATCCAATGTTAGACTCACAGTCCATTTACAAGTCCGTTCTGGGTCTGAACGAAACCGGAGGCACTAAATACCTCGCAAACCCATCGATCACCACGTACGTCTGGACGATCACCACTCATTATCCATATTTCGGGATGCCTCCCAATCAGGACCTCGGTTACCATCCAAACGAGGTGAAGATCTCTGGTCTTCGACCATCGTCTTCATCTTCGAATTTCAATCGTCGGTCAATTATTTGAAATGAGAATTAACTCGGCCTTTTCAAATAATTCTCGTATATTTAGAATTTCAAATCAATTTACTTCAATGGTTAAGTTATTCGACAACACCAATTTTGTTCTTTACGGTAATTTTCACACCAAACACATTCAACCATCAAATACCTCATAAATCGAGCAAATTCAGTTTATTTCCATTCCATATTGTTTATGGTATTTTATAACGATTTATCGCTATTTTTATTTATTTTAAAATAGCCAATTTATTCAAAACGGCGCTTCGGGCCATAACGCGGCCGTGGCGCTGTTTTTCTTCAGATTTGATTTACACATATCTGAAAATCTAACCGTTGGATCTTCACAAAATTTACATCATTAGAAAGGACTTTTCAAAACGAATCCAACGGTTCCAGTTTCGGGAAAATTCGATGGTCGGATCTCCCGGTACATTTGTTTGAAGTTTCGATTTCAAAATACGAACTGCAGCGTCGTTATTCGATTAAATATAATTTTATATATATATATATATATATATATAAATATAATCGATTCTGGCACTGTTTTTCTTCAGATTTGAATTAAACATTCCAGACAATCCAACCGTTGGATTTTTACAAAGTTGGTGCCGTTGGAAAGATATTTCCAAGGCGAACCCAACGGTTGCGGTTTTGGGAAAATCCAATGGTCGGATTTCCCGCGCTAGTTGTTTGAAATCACGGTTTCAAAACACGAACTGCACGGCCACGTTTCGTTTAATTTTATTTATATTTATATATTTATATAAATATAGTTCATTCCACAATTTCAATATCGTTTTCACTTCAAATATTTCACTAACGCCTTTAAATTTTGGAAAATTTCGCAATAACCTCCTTTGTATGGGAGGGGCTGGGAAAATTCCCAAATAGGCACACGGGCGTCTCATGTCAAAAAGAAAAAGAAAAAGCCAAGCGGCTAGCCAACAGGCTCATAAAATCATCACCCAAACAAAACAGTAAATGTGTACCTATTTGTCGGGCACAATATTTTATTCCTCTTCTCTAGCCCCTTTGCTATAACCTATTCAATAAATATGCATGTACATATATACAGTTCTTATCACTTATCATTTTCCATTCAACTTCATATTTGATTCCATTTGGTTTAAAAACACTGTTCATTCTGATGTTGCATGCATAGGCAAAAATCATATCATTAGCTAATTAATGAATATTTCGACTCATGCATATTTATTTGAACGAGTTGCTATTTTTAACACTTCACATTTCAACAATTCATGTATATAATAAAAATGTGATTTTTATTGTAAAACAATTTATTTCAAAATAGGGTTATTTTATACATTTCATATTGATGTTAAAAATGGGATTTTTATTATAAAACAATTTCTTTCAAAATATGAATACCATTCAACACATGAACTTCTAAGCAACGAATGAATATCGATTCAACACATGAAGGTTTTCTATACAATGAATAAATGTAGTTTCAGCAAATGAAAATAATTCAAACACATGAATATTATTCAAAATTTCGGCAGCATAACGGCAGGGTAGTTAAAACCGGGAACGTCCCTAGTACGGCTCCTCGCTCTACCTTAAAACCTCGCGGTTTTTGACAATGGGGATCATGCATCTAGTTCGCACGCAGGCGGCATGTATATATTTATTTCATTTCCACAAACTAATCCTATGTGGTTTCAACCAAATATTTCTTAACTACAAACGGGTATTTTTCAACCACAATCAATCAATATCAACCACAAACAATCCTAAAACAACAATTCGCTATCAATCAATTTTTACACCAAACACAACCAATAAATATCGTCCATGGTTTGTGGACGAGGGGCGTATATATATATATATATATATATATATAGAAATTCACTTCTATTTCAACACATATATAATTTTTACAACGCATATATAACTTATATATCGAACATACAACTTATACAACGCTTATACAAGAAGTGTACAATGCTTATATAACTCATACATCGACTATATAATTTATACATCGTCGTTTTCCATATCGTTTATAAATTAGAAGTCTCACCTTGGGTTCCACTCCACCAAAAATAGCAGAAGGCTCAGAAAAATATGCGGTCTCTTCTAGAATGTAGAAGGCATCCACACGGACACGATGTTTCCTGTTTCATCGAATTTCATTAGCGAACGAAAAAGATATGATTTTTCAAAGGTTTGCAACACTTTAAAGGTGTTAAAATCAAATTAAATAAAATCAGCCGATACCTGCTTGATTTCTTCAAAACTAGGTTTTAATTTTTCTATCGATCCGAAGCACGATATGCAGATCAGCCTACGCCACATCGACGAGCTTGGAGGGGCTCATCATCGCGCCGAACGCCGTTGAACTCGGTGGCGGATCTCGGCCAGGATTCGGGTGCGAACGGCGTGACTTCAGCGCCCTGGATCTCTCGATATACTCAGTGAAAAAATCGAATCCAAGTATGGATGTGAAGCTTGCAAAATTCTCTACAAAAATTTCCAAAGGACGATGGGGTTTTGTCGAGCGTGGAAGGAGAAAATTGGCTGGGAAGTTTTGAGCTCTTTCCGTTGTGCGTTCTGGGGTTTCGAGGAAGAAGGTCGGGGCTGAGAGAATGAGGTAGACCAATAGAATTTTTTTTTTATTTTATATATTTTTAAATCTCTAAAATACCCTCTTTCCCTCACGAACCCCAATCTAGACCCAACGACTGTCGTCCCTAGCGTTTTACCCCCATTCCGAACACAATGGGATATGTTTCGTAGGCCCATTCAACTGTTTCAGTCAGTTTTCCTTTAAATTAAAATATAAAACATTCAATATTTAATTTGAACGTACATTTCAATTTGCCAGGGCCACAAACTGATTCAAAAAATTCCAGAAAAATAAATCTAGCTATGTTTTGACGATACGGTCCCAACAAAACTAGTTTCGTCGAATTCTGAGACCGTTCGCAAAAAGGCCCATTTCTGGTCGATCCAATTGAAATGTAATTGGCCAAAACACGTTTTCCTTTGCCACGCTCACATACTAGCTTCAAAAATTATGAAATTTGAAACCTAGCAATAACTTCACATCCCGGATCCAACAAAAGTGGTTTCGTCGAATTCCGAGGTCGTATGCAAAATGGCCAATTTCACGGGCTGTATAAATTCCATAGCGACCTTCCTGACAATTCATTCTGCCATAAGTTTTGCTTTCCATTATGAAAATTCAATTTTTTAGATTTGTTAGAAAGGTATTCACTAACAGATTTAAATATTTTTGGTTTCACTAAAATCCGTTTTGTTTTGCACCCGGTACAGTCTGACAAAGTTTGTATTCAATTTTTGAAACTACAGCGCCTTTTCAGGCCTTATTTATAATTAAAATTAATTATATTCGTTTTCAATTGTCGATTCAAACTCAGTTTTCATTGCTATTATTTAAAATATTTATTTCAAATATTTAAAATCCATTATTTTAGCCAATTTAAAAAAATTTAAATTGGTTCAGATTTTCTGGGTCGTTACATAGTGGCATGGAACGCTCATGTCGCCTATGATTGATATTTATGATTGTATATAAAATCAGAAACTAACTGGAAACGAGCTAAGATGGCTGGTTTCCTGGGTATTAGTCCGATGTTGGTTTCGGCCATCGAGGTTAATACTTAGAGAATCGTTCTCTTACTAATTTACGGTTGGAGTCTGATTGAGAATTAAAACATGAAATTTAGCGTATCAAGCATTCTTTGGCTATTATAAAGTAAAATCCCTATCCTTCGGCTTGCGTTGCATTGTGTGATGGGACCTGGGTCTTATAATAGCTTCATTTTCCTTATTTAGCATTGCACTGTTGTTTTATGCACTGGTATTCTTGGGAGGAAACCCGTTCCGTGTTATACGACGTGGCCCCCTGATTTACCTAACTTTAAAATAAAGATTAATAAATTTTTTAGTTCTCACAACAGTCACATGACTAACCTGGAGTTTATTGTTTTCACCTAAACTCTGGGTGCCCTTATTTTGACACGGGCAGCTAGTAGTTTTGGTTTTGCAGATTTATATTCACAGGATCCTGATTTACAGCTGGAACGATACTCGGATAGCTCTGTATCCATGTATTACTTCTAGTTGTGTTTTGTATTACTTTCTGCTGCAATGTATTTAAATGTAATTTAAATCTCTGATATTTTCTGTGTAATATTTATTCTTACTCTATATATTCTTGTATTCTGATGGAATTGCTGTAATATACAATGAAGTGTTCTTCTGTTTGCGTTCCGGTCTGTCTTGTCCTCAAAGTAATTCGTTCTTTCTCTTCTCTTTGGAGACCGGGAGAGGTTCGGGTTGCTTCAGTTGGTATCAGAGCTTTGGTTTACAGAGCTCAGAGAACAAGGCACATTAGAACCAAATGAAAGAATTCATCAAAAAATGGATTAGTAATATCCATGAGAAGGACTCGTTAGAGATGGGATCAGTAGTATCCTAGAACGAATGTGAAGAGTATATTTTTGAAATATAAAAAAAACAAATTTTGTTTTGAAATTTAAATCATGTTATACGTATTTGAATAATTTATTTTAAATTGATTTGGACAATCTAGTATATGAAAATTTTACATATACGCCTAGCTAGCGTGTATACGAAGTCCCAAATATACTGGATAGATATAGAATCACACTCTAGTCGCCCGAAGGTTCTGATGATCGCTATAGTTCGAACATCATCAGAATTGGTATTCGAGTTTCGAAAGTGTGATATTTATATATTTCCATAGACTGGTGTGAGAACCAAAATTAGATAGGGCCTATTGTTGTGATTTGGCATCAAAAACATGATTTTTGACTATATATCAAAATTATGAATTTGAAAAGCTAATCAACTAATTGATTGCTGATTGTGTTGTTTGATTATTGTTGGGTTAATTAGAATTTGAACCATTTAGCCAAATTGTATCAAATAGTGAATTGTATTGAAAATTTATAGCATTTTCATGCATATACTTGTACTTACATTGAACAGGTCATAGCGAGGAGGCTAGAGAAGAGGAATAAAATTGTTTGCCCGACAAATAGGTACATGTTTACCATAATTTACTGTTTTGTTTGGGTGATGATGATTTTATGAGCCGATTGGCTAGCTGCTTGGCTTTTTCTTTTCCTTTTGGATTGAAGAAGGCCATGGGAGGCTATATGAAATATCCCGAAGTCCCCGGTGCAGGGGAGGTTATGGCGAAATTTTTCAAAAATTTAGGGTGTTAGCCAAATTTTTGAAAAATTTGAAAAGTTCTTAGAAACTGAAAAGTTGAAGAACTTAAGCCATAATGGAAATAGTGGAAGTTGAGTTGGTTAGTTAAACAACTTTCGGCTTAGTTCCTTTTCGGGGACAAAAAGTTTTAAGTGGGGGAGATTGTAATAACCCGGAAATCTAGGCCAATTTAAATTTTTTATTTTGGCAAATTTAGTGAATTTTGAATACTTAAAATGATTATTTTAAATAATATCGACGAGAAATTTACTTTGAATTGAATTAGAACGTATATATTTATATACGTCGCCGTTAGAATATAAATATTTATTTATAATTATAAAAGGAAATGAAAATGGTGCGGTAGTTCGATAATTCGATTTCAAATTTCAAATGAATGTACCTGGTTCAAAATAAACCGGAGTTTGGCGAAACCTAAAATATTAGAATCTATTTGAGAATATCTTTCCAACGAATCCGAAAAATTGAAATTTCATAGTGGGGATAAGAAGTTACGTCCAGTTGAAATTTCAGAATAGTCGCTATGGAATTCTGGCCCTTAAAAATGGCCATTTTGCAAACGACCTCGGTTTTCGACGAAACCACTTTTGTTGGATTCAGGATGTCAAGTTATTGCTAGTTTTCAAAATTCTCAATTTTTCGAATCAATATGTGAGCGTGGCAAAGGAAAACGCGTTTGACCAGTTTTAGTTGATTTTAATCGACTGGAAAATGGCCATTTTTCAAACGGTCTCAGAATTTGATGAAATTAGTTTTGTTAGGATCGTATCGTCAATAAGAAGCTAGAGAATATTTTTCGGGAGTTTTTCTAGTTAGAATGTGGCCCCGGTAAAATAAAATGCGCGTTTAAATTTAATATATAGAGTTATATTTTGATTTTGACGAAAACTGATCGAAACGATCGAATCAGCCTAGGATACATATCCCATTGTGTTCGGAATGGGGGTAATTAGCTATGCATGACAGGCGGTGGGTTCGATTTCGAGTTCGAAATATATAGTTACTTTTTGAATATAATTAAATTAAATTATACAACAAGGTCATCTCTCTCTCTCCCTTTTACCATACCTCTCCCCGTCAGTTTTTGGATAGAAGAAAAAAAACTGCGATTGAAATCGCATTCCACCACTCCTCCGCTGACAAAGACGCCGGACCCCCTCCTCCTCGGCAACTAACGATGCTCCCCTCGAGAAGGCAGCCACCGCCGGGTCCCTCCCCCCCTCCAGTCAAGGGTGTCGTACCCTCTTCTTTCCAAATCGAGATCCGTCAGCCCTGTAAACCTAGACCGCCGCCACTATCTTTCCCCTTCGTCGTCGACGCCGCACTCTCCACCACCTCGGCTCCGACCACCTCTTCCCCCCCCCTCCACCTCTCCTTCTCTCCCCCTCTCCAATTCGTGCTCCACAACCCCAAATTCACCCAAAGCCGCCCGTCTCAGATCACGCAGACCCGCCGGTGGCTAATGCAGACCCGCCACCACCTCGTCGACCTCCCCATTCCCTCCTCCAACCCCTAGATCAACACAGTAGTAAGTTTTTTTAATTTTCCATTATTTTATTTTATTGTCCGTTTTAAAAATATTTATTAGCCATAGAAAAATATGATTTTTAATGAGATGAATTTTTAGGTTGATTAGATTTTTGACTAGAGAAAAGATTATATTTTAAATATAGAAAGCTATAATTTTTAATCTTAGAAAGCTATGATTTTTAAGTCATAAAGTTATGATTTTTCTATATGAAGTAGAAATTAAGATTCGACTTTTATATAGAAAGTGGCATTGTAAAAATATAATCTTTTTATATAGAATGGCATTATAAAAATATAATCTTTTTATATAGAATGGCATTGTAAAAATATAATCTTTTTATATAAAAAGTGGGGTTGTAAAAATATAATTTTTTCCTTGTACGAAGTAGCGAGGTAAAAACTTGATTTTTATCATACATATAGCAAAGTAAAAATACGATTCTTATCATTAGAATGGTTAATGAAAAAATATATATGATTTCTAAATTGAAAGTGAACAAATAAAAATGTGATTTTTATATACATAGAAACAATATAAAAATGTGATTTTTATATATGTAGTGGCTACGGGCAAGGTAATTGACAAGAGGCGAGCACGGCGGAGATTTCCTACAAACGAAGAGTCGTGGCGTTGGTTTAGCTAGTCGGTGAGAACACCTCACCTTTTATTTATTTTTCTAGTTGAAATATATACTAGGATGCAGACGATGTTTAGTAGCACCCGACACCCGTCGTCCGCAGACCATGGATGGCTTGTTTGTTTGATTTCTGTGTTGTGAAATTTGATTGTGTGATGTGGAATGAAATAAAATATTTTATAGTGGAAAATATTTTATAGTTAAAAATACAATTTTTAACGTGTATATAAAATAAATTTTATGAACAAATCGGACGACTACACAAATTTACGCTGATTTGACTGATATTGATTGGGACAATAAATTTTATACATCGCCCAACTACACAAATAAAATCTGTGTGTGTTGATTTGAAACCCCACCGGGTATTGGGATGATATTTGACGTACACTAATCCCGATCGTTTAATTGTATGTCAATCGATGGGTAGACAGACTGTGTAAGCGTTAATTATTTATATTTAATGCTTATGCAGTTGTGTGGTGCACTCTGGATGATGGTTGATTATTTATCATTGTTATTTTATACATGTGTTGTAGAAAATCCATACAATTAACATTATATGGTAATTGATTGGGCCTCATTCCAGTTTTGAAAAAGGAATATTTGAATAGAAATATTTGGAAAAGAAATATTTGAATAGAAATATTTCGAAAACAAATATTTGAATATAAATATTAGAAAATAAATATTTGAAATAGAATATTTGAAAATAGAAATGTGAAGCTGTGTTAAGTAGTTACACGCCATTTTGACACGAACGGGAATTTTGTCGATTTTATAATGAATATTGAAAGTCATTTCAAAATCGAATATTTAGAAATGAATTCGAATTGAAATTGAATAGAAATGAATTTGAATAGAAATTGAATAGAATTGAATTCAAATTGAAATTGAATAGAAATGAATTCGAAGTGAAATTGAATTAATTTGAAATTCAAATTGAATTGAATGCGAACTGAAATTGAATTAAAAATCGATTTGAATTGAAATCAATTTGAAATGAATTCAAAATGAATTTGTAAGAGAAAATTCAATTTTGATTTGAAATTGAATAGGAAGTTGAAATCGTTTTGAAAACGAATTTAAAACGATTTATAAAATACATTTTAAAAGGAAATCGACGAAATGTATATAATATATATTACATATATATAATGGTATGAATAGAACACGCCGCGCCGCTTTAGTTCGCGAATTTCGACCATTGATTTCGAATGGATATTACGGGAGATCCGACCGTCGGATTCTCCTAAATCTGGAACAGTTGTGTTCGTATCGAAAAGAGCTTTCTAACGAATATTAGAGATTTGAAATCTAATGGTTGGATTTGGAATTATGTCCAAATCAAATTTGGAAAAGGTTGGTGTAAGTGCAGTTCGATGGCCGTTGATGGAAATCGACTGTACAGGCCTTGATAAAGTTATTAAAAATAGTAATAATTTGTGTAAAATCATGGGAAATGATTTGTTAAGAATTGAGATGAAAAACTCCATATTTGAAAAGATAAAAGTAAATTTTTATCGAAATGAACTAGTTTTGAACTAGAATAATAATTTGTTTATTTTAAAATAAATAAATTGGATTTGAAATGGTGTTGATAATAACCAGAATTTCCAATAATTGAATTGGAATGGATTTGAATCGAAATCGCCATTGGAATATTTCGATGTTGGATTTCGGGATTATACAGATATTGTTATGGAAATTTAAAAGATATATTTATATCGTTATTTCCAATACGATATTTGTTGGTCGAAGAATTTGATATTGAATATAAGCCGATATATTTCTATTCAGAGCCTTGTATTTAATATCAAATGGGATTTAGGTTTGTCGTGAATGGTGTCTTCATTAACACTATTCTTAACCCCAGTTGATAAAAAGATTAAATCTTTTTATTTAGATTTAATGAAGTGTACCAATTAAATAATATTTAATTGGAATTGAACTTGAATTGATTTTTGGGTTTATCGTGAACAGTGTTTTAAATGACATTTGTTCTTTAACCCGATAATTAATGGAATGTGATTTTGGGTTGTCGTGGACGGTATCTTCAATAATACTGTTCTTAGACCGAAAGGAGTTAAGAAAATCAGAAACTAACTGGAGAATAGTTAAGTTGAATGGTTTCTGGGGTATTGATCTGATGTTGGTTTCGGCCTTCGGGGTTAATAATTAGGGAATTGCTCACTTGCTAATTTACGGTTAGTGACTGATTGAAATGTGATGTGATTTTGGGTTTATCGTGAACCGTGTTTTAAATGACATTGATTCTTGAACCCAGTTAAAGATTAAAACTAAGTGCAGTTTTAATGAATATTTAATTAGATTGAAAAGATTGAGAATGGAGTATCACCAGTTTTGCTCCAGGGGATAGTTAAATCTTTAATTAGATTTGAACGTGAAATGGTAATTGAATTTACCGATAACACTGTGTTAGATATGAAGTATTACCAGTTTTACTTTATGGGATGAATAGGTTGGGATTGGGAAATTAAAACAAATGATTATTTTAGTAAGGTTCGTTAATCCCGACTAGTTTGAAATGATATTCAAAGGAAGATTAAAGAATATATTTAAAAGAATTTATCTTTGATAAAATTAATGGGAACCTTTCCCTAAGAATGTGAAATTTAGAAACTAACTGTAGGTGAGCTAAGAAGAATGGTTTCCTAAGTATTGATCTGATGTTGGTTTCGGCCTTCGGGGTTAATGTTTGGGGAATTGTTCTCTTACTAATTTATGGTTAGTGACTGGTGAATTGGAATGAGGTATATGTTGTGTTTGTGCAACACTTGTTTATTATATACGCGAGTTATTCAGAAAGACCGGGTTTATCCCATTCTGAATAACTGATTCGACGATGAGTCGAAGATGAAGACGGTGGTAGAAGACCGGAGGTCTTCGCGTCGTTTGGATAATTACTGATGATCTTGATTGGGCCGTACACCCAAGAGGAGGGAATCAGTTAGTGGTCGTCCAGACGTACTTGGAGATCGATGGATATACGAGGTACAAGGTGCCTCCGGTTTCGTTCAGACCCAGAACGGACTTGTAGATGGACTGTGTGTCTGACATTGGATATCATTTTGTGTGATTGATGGATATCGGTTGCATGGAGTGGTTTGCCTGTGTGGCACGATAAGATGCAAATGATCAAGGCTTCTGTTGAAAAGCAGAGTCTTGTGGTTGATGATCAAATCATAGCCTGTGTGGCACAGCTTTGTGTAGCGTTGATTCGCGAGCCTCACACCCCGGTTGTGAACCAGAAACGGGAGAGGATCTCAGGGAGGACATGCATTTCATTCTAGTTAGAAGTGGCGTCAGTGGTTTGACACGCCCTGACGAGTTTGACTTATGTGGTTGTTGTTGTTGCGAGGCGCTGTGAAAACCCGTAACTTCCCCGTAAAGGAAAGTGTCGGATAGTTCGAGAACAAACCACAACAAAACGCATACAGAAGAACATTTCACTGTATATTACAACAATGCATCAGATACAAGAATATACAGAGTATAAATGAATATTACACGGAAATATCAGAGATTTAAATTACATTTAAATACATAGCAGCGGAAAATAATACAATACACAACTAGAAGAGATATACGGATACAAAGCTTTCCGGATATCATTCCAGCTGTAAACCAGGATCCTGTGAATATAAATCTGCAAAACCAAAACTACTAGCTGCCCGTGTCAAAATAAGGGCACCCAGAGTTTAGGTTAAAACAATAAACTCCAGGTCAGTCATGTGACTGGTGTGAGAACTAAAACAGTTATTAATCTTTATTTTTAAAGTTAGGTAAATCGAGGGACCACGCCGTATAACACGGAACGGGTTTCCTCCCAAGAATACCAGTGCATAAAACAAACAGCGCAATGCTAAATAAAGAAAAATGAAGCTGTTATAAGACCCAGGTCCCATCACACAATGCAACGCAGCCGAGGATAGGGTTTTCCCTTATAACAGCCAAAGAATGCTTGATACGTTTAAAACAAATCATTTGATACGATTATAAGTGCGTAGTGTATAAAACAACTTCAAATCATAAGTATCAATCATAGGCGGCATGGGTACCATATAACATGTCGCCATATATAGGTTTACAAATAAAACCGCAAATGTCACGTATTTGGAAATTGGATTTCCGTCTATGAATCGAGGCAAAAGATAGTCCTCAACCGATTCGAGACGCTCTAGCCCGCCCCTCAGGCAAGTACTCTGTCAAGCCTTTGGATCGTCAGGGCCGGTCCACCGATGTGGATTAAACTTAAACCCTGAACATGCATTCCCCCGCCCTATGGGGCGTAAATGAGCCAACGAATGACTCCATCGGACCCGGATCGTCCGATCAAACCGAGGCGCCTCGCAACAGCAACAACCACATAAGTCAAACTCGTCAGGGCGTGTAAAACCACTGACGCCACTTCTAGCTAGAAAGAAACGCATGCCCTCCCTGAGGTCCGTCTCCCGTTTTTGGTTCATACCGGGTGTGAAACTCGCGAAGTAAACGTTACACAAAGCTACACCACAAAGGCCGTGCTTTGATCATCACCACAAGACTTTGCTTTTCAACAGAAGCCTCGATCAATTGCCACTTAGGCATGCCACACAGGCAATTCACTCCATGCGTTTGATATCCATCAATATATAACCCCTGAGCTCGTACGTCTCAGAGAAGGGCGTTAAGCAAGAGAATAAATTCTCCGCCGCCAAACAGATATATATTTAATAGAAATCAATCACACAGACTAAAATCCCATGTCAGACACACAGTCCATTTACAAGTCCGTTCTGGGTCTGAACGAAACCGGAGGCACCTAGTACCCCGCATATCCATCGATCTCCAAGTACGTCTGGACGATCACTAACTGTTTCCATCTTCTTGGGTGTACAGCCCAATCAAGATCATCAGTAATTACCCAAACGACGTGAAGACCTCCGGTCTTCGACCATCGTCTTCATCTTCGACTTATCGTCGTATCAGTTATTCAGAATGGGATAAACCCGGTCTTTCCGAATAACTCGCGTATATTTTAAATAAGTGTTACACAAACACAACATACGCCTCATTCCAATTCATCAGTCACTAACCGTAAATTAATCAAGAGAATAATTTCCCAAATATTAACCCCGAAGGCCGAAACCAACATCAGATCAATATCCAGAAAACCATTCTGCTTAGCTAACCGACCGTTAGTTTCTGATTTCACATTCATAGGGAAAGGTTCCCATTAATTTTATCCAAGATAAATTCCTTGAATTTATTCTTTATTCTATTTTTGAATCTCAATTCAAACTAGTCGGGATTAGCGAACCTTACCGAAGTAATTATTTATTTTAATTTCTCCATCCCAACCTATTCATCCCATGAAGTAAAACTGGTAATACTTCATATCTAACACCACAGTGTTATCGGTAAATTCAATTACCATTTCACGTTCAAATCTAATTAAAGATTTAACTATCGCCTGGAGCAAAACTGGTGATACTCCATTCTCGATCTTTTCAATCTAATTAAAGATTCATTAAAACTCCACTTAGTTTTAATCGTTAACTGGGTTAAAGAATCAGTGTCATTTAAAACACCGTTCACGATAAACCCAAAATCACATTCATTAATTATCGGGTTAAAGAACGAGTGTTATTTAAAACACTGTCCACGATAAACCCAAAAATCAATATCAATTCAATTCCAATTAAATATTATTTAATTGGTACACTTCATTAAATCTAAATAAAAAGATTTAATCTTTTCTCAACTGGGTTCAAGAACGGTGTTAGTGAAGACACCATTCACGACAAACCCAAATCACATTTGATATTAAATACAAGGCTCTGAATAGAAAATATCCCGGCTTATATTCAATATCAAATTCTACGATTAACAACTGTCGTATTGGAAATAACGATATAAATATATATATCTTTCAAATTTCCATAACAACACCTGTATAATCACGAATTTCAACATCGAAATATTCCGAAGACAATTTCGATTCAAATCCATTCCAATGCAATCATTGGAAATTTTGGTTATTTTTAAAACCCTTTTCGAATTCAATTTATTTATTTAAAAATAAATAGAATTATAATTATAGTTCAAAACTAGTTCAATTCGATAAAAATCTATTTTTATCTTTTCCAATATGGAGTTTTTCATCCCAATTCTTCTCAAATCATTTCTTATGATTTTACACAAATTATTACTATTTTTAATAATTTTATCAAGGCCCGTACAGTCGATTTCCATTAACGGCCATCGAACTGCACTTACAGCGACCTTTTTCGAATTTGATTTGGACATAATTCCAAATCCAACCGTTAGATTTCAAATTTCTAATATTCGTTAGAAAGCTCTTTTCGATACGAACCCAACGGTTCCGGTTTTAGGAGAATCCGACGGTCGGATCTCCCGCAATGTCCGTTTGAAATAAATGGTCGAAATTCACGAACTGCCGCGGCGCGGCGCGTTCTATTCAGGCCATTATATTATATATATAATATATTTCGTCGATTTCTATTTAAAACGAATTATATAAATAGTTTTTAAATTCGTTTCAAAAGCAATTTCAACTTCCATTTCAATTCAAATCAAAATTGAATTCTTCTTCATAAATTCATTTCCAAAAATTCATTTCTATTCAATTCAAATTTCAATTCAATTTGAATTCATTTCATTTCGTTTTCAATTCAATTCATTTCGAAATCGTTATATATTCAATTCATTTCGAAATCGTTATATATTCAATTCATTTCGAAATCGTTATATATTCAATTCATTTCGAAATCGTTATATATTCAATTCATTTCGAAATCGTTTAAAATCGATATAAATATCGTTCACGTCAAAATGGCGTCAATCTAACCAACACGGCTTCATATATTTCTATTTTCAAATATTCTATTTCAAATGTTTCTTTATTCAAAATAGTTGTTATTATCAAAATATTTCGTTCAACACATGACCAATCTCAATGAATGAGTACTGTCAACACATGAACTTTTATTTTATAATATTAAAGGTGCAAATTTTATTACTAAAATATTTCGTTCAACACATGACCAATCTCAATGAATGAGTACTGTCAACACATGAACTTTTATTTTATAATATTAAAGGTGCAAATTTTATTACTAAAATATTTCGTTCAACACATGACCAATCTCAATGAATGAGTACTGTCAACACATGAACTTTTATTTTATAATATTCTTTATTTTTCAAATTGGAATGAGGCCCAATCAATTACCATATAATGTTAATTATATGGATTTTCATACATCACATGTATATAATAGCATTGAAAAATAATCAACCATCAACCAAAGTGCACTACACTGTATAAGCATCAAATATAGATATTCAACGCTTATAACAGCCTGTCAATCAATCGATCGACATTTTTAATCAATCAGGATGAGTGAACTTCAAATTTCATCCTAACACCCGTGTGGGGTTTCAAACAATCAAACACGTATTTTATTTGTGCAGTTGGGCGATGTGTAAAATTTATCGTCCCAATCAATATCCTTCAAATAGGTGTACATAAACAAACCGTCCGGTTTGTAAATGAATATATATTCACATTCACGTTAAAAATTATATTTCTAACGATAAAACATTTTATTTCAACCTATGAATTTCTATTCAATTCATTTACACAATAAAATGATATTTTTATTTTTCTAACATATTTTAGAAAATTTCGTCGGCATAACGGCACGATACTAGAAACGGGACGAGGCCTAGCCTTATCCCCGGTCTAGTGAAGGCCCACGCCATTCACACATCAATCATATTCACCAAACAACCAAATTCAAATCAAATCATCAAACTAATCTATGCAACCAAACAAACAAGTCCATGGTCTGTGGACGATTGTGTCGGGTGCTACTAAGCACCGTCTGCATCCTAGTATATATATAACTAGAAAATGAAATTGAAAGGTGAGAAATTCTCACCTATAGCTATCCCAGCTCCACGGCACTTAATTGATAGAAAACTTCATCGCTATCGCATCTTCGTCATCTTCGTTGCCCGCTTTCACTACCTATGTAAAAATCGAATTTTTACTTCGCTATTCAATATATAAAAATCATATTTTTATTTCGAAGTTCAATATATAAAAATCATATTTTTATTTTGCTATTCAATATATAAAAATCGAATTTTGACTTCGCTATTCAATATATAAAAATCGAATTTTTACTATGCTATTCAATATATAAAAATCGTATTTTTATTTCGAAGTTCAATATATAAAAATCATATTTTTATTTCGAAGTTCAATATATAAAAATCATATTTTTATTTTGCTATTCAATATATAAAAATCGAATTTTGACTTCGCTATTCAATATATAAAAATCGAATTTTTACTATGCTATTCAATATATAAAAATCGAATTTTTACTATGCTATTCAATATATAAAAATCGAATTTTTACTATGCTATTCAATATATAAAAATCGAATTTTTTTACTTTGGCTTTCAATATATAAAAATCTGATTTTTATTTTGGCTTTCAATATATAAAAATCTGATTTTTATTTTTAAAGTTTGAATCAAAAATCAGTTTTTAAATCAGTTTTTAAAGCTTTTCAAAAAAAATCAGTTTTTAATCTTAAAAAAAACAGTTTTTATCCTATTTTAAAATCAGTTTTAAAATCTTATAAAATCAGTTTTTAAATTAACAAAAATCAGTTTTTAAATTAAAACAAAAATCAGTTTTTAAATTAAAACAGAATATTAAAAACTCACCTTTTCTCGCTGAGCTAGGAGGGAGGGGTTTTAGGGTTCTATTTCGGATCTGGAAGCATCGGAGGGGGTGCATTCGCCGGAACCGGACTGCAGGGAGGAGTGCTGGAGGCGGTTGACCTCCTGAGGTGGCGCGGGGACAGAGGGCGGCGGTGTGAGGTGGTGGGTGGTTTCGTGGGTTCTGGAACTCGCGACAAGGAGTGGCTCGATCGCCGGAGGTGTAAGGGGGGGGGGAAAGCAAAAGATCGTCGGCGCGAAGGGAGGGGGGCGGTGGTTTGCGGTACGAGGAGGCGGAGGGACGATTTCGAGATCCGACTTTTTTTTTTTTTTTTGATTCTGAGGAATGAACGGGGGGCCAGAGATAAGGGGAAAGGGGTTTTTTTTTCTTTTTTATTTATTTATTTAATTATTTAATTCAACCTAAAGTTGACCTTCACATACGTCCTCTAAACGAGGTCCACCGCCTGTCGCCCATAGCGTTTCACCCCCATTCCGAACCCAATGGGATATGTACCGCAAGCTGATTCAATCGTTTCAATCAGTTTCCGTTGCATTTACATTTAAATCATTATATTGAATTTTAAACGTACATTTCAAATTACCGGGGTCACATACTAACCCGATAAATTCCAGAAAAATATTTTCTAACTTCGTATTGACGATACGGTCCTAACAAAACTAGTTTCGTCGAATTCTGAGACCGTTAGAAAAATGGCCATTTTCCAGTCGATTAAAATCAACTGAAACTGGTCAAACGCGTTTTCCTTTGCCACGCTCACATATTGATTCGAAAAATTATGAAATTTGAAACCTAACAATAACTTGACACTGCGGATCCAACAAAACTGGTTTCGTCGAAATCCGAGGTCGTTTGCAAAATGTCCATTTTTAAGGGCCTGAATTCCATAGCGACTATTCAGAATTTTCAACTGGACATATCTTATCATTTATAAAGTGAAATCTCAGTTTGTTAACCTCGTTGGAAAGATATCGTCAATTAGATCCTATCATTTTTGGTTTCACTAAAATCCGGATTGTTTTGCACCCGGTACATTCAATTGAAGTTTGAAATCGAATTATCGAACTACCGCGCCATTTTCAATTCTATTTATATTTATATATAAATATTTATATTCTAACGACGACGCGTATATAATATATACGTTCGATTTATATTCGAAATAAATTTCTCGACAATATTATTTAAAATAATTCATTTTAAATAATCAAAATTCGCTAAAATGGCCAAAATAAAAATTTTAAACTGGCCCAGATTTTCCGGGTTGTTACAATCTCCCCCACTTAAAACTTTTCGTCCCCGAAAAGGAACAAAGTCGAAAGTGGTTTGATTAATCAGCACTACGCTCGACCTGGCTTCCATTCTCCAACTCTTTAGTTTCTGAGAATTTTCAAAATTTCAAAAATTTGGCTAACACCCTAAATTTTCGAAAAATTTCGCCATAACCTCCCCTGCACCGGGAGCATCGGGGAATTTCAAATAGCTTCCCCGGTCCTTCAGATCTCAAAAAGAAAAAGAAAAAGCCAAGCGGCTAGCCAATAGGCTCACAAAATCATCATCACCCAAACAAAACAGGAAATTATGTAGTAAACATGTACCTATTTGTCGGGCAAACAAATTTTATTCTCTGGCTCTAGCCTCCTTGCTATGACCTGTTCAATGATATATATGTATATGCAAGCAAATGCGACCAATTTTCAATACAGTTCAATATTTGATTCAATTAGGCTAAATTGCTAAAAATTAGCAAACAAATAAACAAACAACACAAACATCAATCAATTAGTGGATTAGAGTTTCAAATTCATAATTTGATATATATAGTCAAAAATCAGATTTTTGATGCCAAATCACAACAATAGGCCCTATCTAATTTTGGTTCTCACACCAGTCAATAGGAAATATATAGAAATCTCACTTTCGTCACTCGAATATAAATTCTGATGATGATATATCAATCATCAGAATCACCCCCGGGCGACTAGAGTGTAATTCTATATCTATCCAGTATATTAAAATTTCGAATACGCGCGGATCAGACGTATACGCAAAATCTATATATACTGGATTGTCCACATCAATATAAATAGATAATCAAATACGAATAATTGATTTAAATCTTCAAAACCAAAAATTTGTTTTCATTCTCAAAAATATACTCTTCACACTCGTTCTAGGATACTACTGATCCCATCTCTAACGAGTCATTCTCATTGGATATTGCTAATCCAATATCTGATGAATTCTTTCGTATGTTTCTAATGTGCCTTGTTCTCTGCTTTGTAAACCAAAGCTCTGATACCAACTGTGAAAACTCGTAACTTCCCCGTAAAGGAAAGTGTCGGATAGTTCGAGAACAAACCACAACAAAACGCATACAGAAGAACATTTCACTGTATATTACAACAATGCATCAGATACAAGAATATACAGAGTATAAATGAATATTACACGGAAATATCAGAGATTTAAATTACATTTAAATACATAGCAGCGGAAAATAATACAATACACAACTAGAAGAGATATACGGATACAAAGCTTTCCGGATATCATTCCAGCTGTAAACCAGGATCCTGTGAATATAAATCTGCAAAACCAAAACTACTAGCTGCCCGTGTCAAAATAAGGGCACCCAGAGTTTAGGTTAAAACAATAAACTCCAGGTCAGTCATGTGACTGGTGTGAGAACTAAAACAGTTATTAATCTTTATTTTTAAAGTTAGGTAAATCGAGGGACCACGCCGTATAACACGGAACGGGTTTCCTCCCAAGAATACCAGTGCATAAAACAAACAGCGCAATGCTAAATAAAGAAAAATGAAGCTGTTATAAGACCCAGGTCCCATCACACAATGCAACGCAGCCGAGGATAGGGTTTTCCCTTATAACAGCCAAAGAATGCTTGATACGTTTAAAACAAATCATTTGATACGATTATAAGTGCGTAGTGTATAAAACAACTTCAAATCATAAGTATCAATCATAGGCGGCATGGGTACCATATATCATGTCGCCATATATAGGTTTACAAATAAAACCGCAAATGTCACGTATTTGGAAATTGGATTTCCGTCTATGAATCGAGGCAAAAGATAGTCCTCAACCGATTCGAGACGCTCTAGCCCGCCCCTCAGGCAAGTACTCTGTCAAGCCTTTGGATCGTCAGGGCCGGTCCACCGATGTGGATTAAACTTAAACCCTGAACATGCGTTCCCCCGCCCTATGGGGCGTAAATGAGCCAACGAATGACTCCATCGGACCCGGATCGTCCGATCAAACCGAGGCGCCTCGCAACAGCAACAACCACATAAGTCAAACTCGTCAGGGCGTGTAAAACCACTGACGCCACTTCTAGCTAGAAAGAAACGCATGCCCTCCCTGAGGTCCGTTTCCCGTTTTTGGTTCATACCGGGTGTGAAACTCGCGAAGTAAACGTTACACAAAGCTACGCCACAAAGGCCGTGCTTTGATCATCACCACAAGACTTTGCTTTTCAACAGAAGCCTCGATCAATTGCCACTTAGGCATGCCACACAGGCAATTCACTCCATGCGTTTGATATCCATCAATATATAACCCCTGAGCTCGTACGTCTCAGAGAAGGGCGTTAAGCAAGAGAATAAATTCTCCGCCGCCAAACAGATATATATTTAATAGAAATCAATCACACAGACTAAAATCCCATGTCAGACACACAGTCCATTTACAAGTCCGTTCTGGGTCTGAACGAAACCGGAGGCACCTAGTACCCCGCATATCCATCGATCTCCAAGTACGTCTGGACGATCACTAACTGTTTCCATCTTCTTGGGTGTACAGCCCAATCAAGATCATCAGTAATTACCCAAACGACGTGAAGACCTCCGGTCTTCGACCATCGTCTTCATCTTCGACTTATCGTCGTATCAGTTATTCAGAATGGGATAAACCCGGTCTTTCCGAATAACTCGCGTATATTTTAAATAAGTGTTACACAAACACAACATACGCCTCATTCCAATTCATCAGTCACTAACCGTAAATTAATCAAGAGAATAATTTCCCAAATATTAACCCCGAAGGCCGAAACCAACATCAGATCAATATCCAGAAAACCATTCTGCTTAGCTAACCGACCGTTAGTTTCTGATTTCACATTCATAGGGAAAGGTTCCCATTAATTTTATCCAAGATAAATTCCTTGAATTTATTCTTTATTCTATTTTTGAATCTCAATTCAAACTAGTCGGGATTAGCGAACCTTACCGAAGTAATTATTTATTTTAATTTCTCCATCCCAACCTATTCATCCCATGAAGTAAAACTGGTAATACTTCATATCTAACACCACAGTGTTATCGGTAAATTCAATTACCATTTCACGTTCAAATCTAATTAAAGATTTAACTATCGCCTGGAGCAAAACTGGTGATACTCCATTCTCGATCTTTTCAATCTAATTAAAGATTCATTAAAACTCCACTTAGTTTTAATCGTTAACTGGGTTAAAGAATCAGTGTCATTTAAAACACCGTTCACGATAAACCCAAAATCACATTCATTAATTATCGGGTTAAAGAACGAGTGTTATTTAAAACACTGTCCACGATAAACCCAAAAATCAATATCAATTCAATTCCAATTAAATATTATTTAATTGGTACACTTCATTAAATCTAAATAAAAAGATTTAATCTTTTCTCAACTGGGTTCAAGAACGGTGTTAGTGAAGACACCATTCACGACAAACCCAAATCACATTTGATATTAAATACAAGGCTCTGAATAGAAAATATCCCGGCTTATATTCAATATCAAATTCTACGATTAACAACTGTCGTATTGGAAATAACGATATAAATATATATATCTTTCAAATTTCCATAACAACACCTGTATAATCACGAATTTCAACATCGAAATATTCCGAAGACAATTTCGATTCAAATCCATTCCAATGCAATCATTGGAAATTTTGGTTATTTTTAAAACCCTTTTCGAATTCAATTTATTTATTTAAAAATAAATAGAATTATAATTATAGTTCAAAACTAGTTCAATTCGATAAAAATCTATTTTTATCTTTTCCAATATGGAGTTTTTCATCCCAATTCTTCTCAAATCATTTCTTATGATTTTACACAAATTATTACTATTTTTAATAATTTTATCAAGGCCCGTACAGTCGATTTCCATTAACGGCCATCGAACTGCACTTACAGCGACCTTTTTCGAATTTGATTTGGACATAATTCCAAATCCAACCGTTAGATTTCAAATTTCTAATATTCGTTAGAAAGCTCTTTTCGATACGAACCCAACGGTTCCGGTTTTAGGAGAATCCGACGGTCGGATCTTCCGCAATGTCCGTTTGAAATAAATGGTCGAAATTCACGAACTGCCGCGGCGCGGCGCGTTCTATTCAGGCCATTATATTATATATATAATATATTTCGTCGATTTCTATTTAAAACGAATTATATAAATAGTTTTTAAATTCGTTTCAAAAGCAATTTCAACTTCCATTTCAATTCAAATCAAAATTGAATTCTTCTTCATAAATTCATTTCCAAAAATTCATTTCTATTCAATTCAAATTTCAATTCAATTTGAATTCATTTCATTTCGTTTTCAATTCAATTCATTTCGAAATCGTTATATATTCAATTCATTTCGAAATCGTTATATATTCAATTCATTTCGAAATCGTTATATATTCAATTCATTTCGAAATCGTTATATATTCAATTCATTTCGAAATCGTTTAAAATCGATATAAATATCGTTCACGTCAAAATGGCGTCAATCTAACCAACACGGCTTCATATATTTCTATTTTCAAATATTCTATTTCAAATGTTTCTTTATTCAAAATAGTTGTTATTATCAAAATATTTCGTTCAACACATGACCAATCTCAATGAATGAGTACTGTCAACACATGAACTTTTATTTTATAATATTAAAGGTGCAAATTTTATTACTAAAATATTTCGTTCAACACATGACCAATCTCAATGAATGAGTACTGTCAACACATGAACTTTTATTTTATAATATTAAAGGTGCAAATTTTATTACTAAAATATTTCGTTCAACACATGACCAATCTCAATGAATGAGTACTGTCAACACATGAACTTTTATTTTATAATATTCTTTATTTTTCAAATTGGAATGAGGCCCAATCAATTACCATATAATGTTAATTATATGGATTTTCATACATCACATGTATATAATAGCATTGAAAAATAATCAACCATCAACCAAAGTGCACTACACTGTATAAGCATCAAATATAGATATTCAACGCTTATAACAGCCTGTCAATCAATCGATCGACATTTTTAATCAATCAGGATGAGTGAACTTCAAATTTCATCCTAACACCCGTGTGGGGTTTCAAACAATCAAACACGTATTTTATTTGTGCAGTTGGGCGATGTGTAAAATTTATCGTCCCAATCAATATCCTTCAAATAGGTGTACATAAACAAACCGTCCGGTTTGTAAATGAATATATATTCACATTCACGTTAAAAATTATATTTCTAACGATAAAACATTTTATTTCAACCTATGAATTTCTATTCAATTCATTTACACAATAAAATGATATTTTTATTTTTCTAACATATTTTAGAAAATTTCGTCGGCATAACGGCACGATACTAGAAACGGGACGAGGCCTAGCCTTATCCCCGGTCTAGTGAAGGCCCACGCCATTCACACATCAATCATATTCACCAAACAACCAAATTCAAATCAAATCATCAAACTAATCTATGCAACCAAACAAACAAGTCCATGGTCTGTGGACGATTGTGTCGGGTGCTACTAAGCACCGTCTGCATCCTAGTATATATATAACTAGAAAATGAAATTGAAAGGTGAGAAATTCTCACCTATAGCTATCCCAGCTCCACGGCACTTAATTGATAGAAAACTTCATCGCTATCGCATCTTCGTCATCTTCGTTGCCCGCTTTCACTACCTATGTAAAAATCGAATTTTTACTTCGCTATTCAATATATAAAAATCATATTTTTATTTCGAAGTTCAATATATAAAAATCATATTTTTATTTTGCTATTCAATATATAAAAATCGAATTTTGACTTCGCTATTCAATATATAAAAATCGAATTTTTACTATGCTATTCAATATATAAAAATCGTATTTTTATTTCGAAGTTCAATATATAAAAATCATATTTTTATTTCGAAGTTCAATATATAAAAATCATATTTTTATTTTGCTATTCAATATATAAAAATCGAATTTTGACTTCGCTATTCAATATATAAAAATCGAATTTTTACTATGCTATTCAATATATAAAAATCGAATTTTTACTATGCTATTCAATATATAAAAATCGAATTTTTACTATGCTATTCAATATATAAAAATCGAATTTTTTTACTTCGGCTTTCAATATATAAAAATCTGATTTTTATTTTGGCTTTCAATATATAAAAATCTGATTTTTATTTTTAAAGTTTGAATCAAAAATCAGTTTTTAAATCAGTTTTTAAAGCTTTTCAAAATAAATCAGTTTTAAATCTTAAAAAAAACAGTTTTTATCCTATTTTAAAATCAGTTTTAAAATCTTATAAAATCAGTTTTTAAATTAACAAAAATCAGTTTTTAAATTAAAACAGAATATTAAAAACTCACCTTTTCTCGCTGAGCTAGGAGGGAGGGGTTTTAGGGTTCTATTTCGGATCTGGAAGCATCGGAGGGGGTGCATTCGCCGGCGCCGGACTACAGGGAGGAGTGCTGGAGGCGGTTGACCTCCTGAGGTGGCGCGGGGACAGAGGGCGGCGGTGTGAGGTGGTAGGTGGTTTCGTGGGTTCTGGAACTCGCGACAAGGAGTGGCTCGATCGCCGGAGGTGTAAGGGGGGGGGGGGGAAAGCAAAAGATCGTCGGCGCGAAGGGAGGGGGGCGGTGGTTTGCGGTACGAGGAGGCGGAGGGACGATTTCGAGATCCGACTTTTTTTTTTTTTTTTTGATTCTGAGGAATGAACGGGGGGCCAGAGATAAGGGGAAAGGGTTTTTTTTATTTATTTAATTATTTAATTATTTAATTCAACCTAAAGTTGACCTTCACATACGTCCTCTAAACGAGGTCCACCGCCTGTCGCCCATAGCGTTTCACCCCCATTCCGAACCCAATGGGATATGTACCGCAAGCTGATTCAATCGTTTCAATCAGTTTCCCTTGCATTTACATTTAAATCATTATATTGAATTTTAAACGTACATTTCAAATTACCGGGGTCACATACTAACCCGATAAATTCCAGAAAAATATTTTCTAACTTCGTATTGACGATACGGTCCTAACAAAACTAGTTTCGTCGAATTCTGAGACCGTTAGAAAAATGGCCATTTTCCAGTCGATTAAAATCAACTGAAACTGGTCAAACGCGTTTTCCTTTGCCACGCTCACATATTGATTCGAAAAATTATGAAATTTGAAACCTAACAATAACTTGACACTGCGGATCCAACAAAACTGGTTTCGTCGAAATCCGAGGTCGTTTGCAAAATGTCCATTTTTAAGGGCCTGAATTCCATAACGACTATTCAGAATTTTCAACTGGACATATCTTATCATTTATAAAGTGAAATCTCAGTTTGTTAACCTCGTTGGAAAGATATCGTCAATTAGATCCTATCATTTTTGGTTTCACTAAAATCCGGATTGTTTTGCACCCGGTACATTCAATTGAAGTTTGAAATCGAATTATCGAACTACCGCGCCATTTTCAATTCTATTTATATTTATATATAAATATTTATATTCTAACGACGACGCGTATATAATATATACGTTCGATTTATATTCGAAATAAATTTCTCGACAATATTATTTAAAATAATTCATTTTAAATAATCAAAATTCGCTAAAATGGCCAAAATAAAAATTTTAAACTGGCCCAGATTTTCCGGGTTGTTACAGGCGCCTCGGATTTATCGGTGACTATGTGAAGCCAATGGAGTCATTCGTTGGCTCATTTACGCGCCAAAGGGAGGGGAAACGCATTGTTCAGGCACTATAATCCACATCGAGTGGACCGGCCTTGTCGCTCCATGGGGCAGTTGTGGCTGTTCCTGAGGCTCGGGCTAGAGAGTCTCGAACCGGTAGAGGACAATCCCTTGCCTCGGTTCACAGATGGAAATCCAATTTCCAAATACGATATGTACGGTTTTGATTGTAAACCTATATATGGCGACATAGTGGCATGGGACGCTCATGACGCCTATGACTGATATTTATGATTGTATATAAAATCAGAAACTAACTGGAAACGAGCTAAGATGGGTGGTTTCCTGGGTACTAGTTTGATGTTGGTTTCGGCCTTCGGGGTTAATACTTAGGGAATCGTTCTCTTACTAATTTACGGTTGGAGTCTGATTGAGAATTAAAACATGAAATTTAGCGTATCAAGCATTTTTTGGCTATTATAAGGTAAAAACCCTATCCTCCAGCTTGCGTTGCATTGTGTTATGGGACCTGGGTCTTATAATAGCTTCATTTTCCTTATTTAGCATTGCGCTGTTGTTTTTGCACTGGTATTCTTGGGAGGAAACCCGTTCCGTGTTATACGGCGTGGTCCCTTGATTTACCTAACTTTAAAATAAAGATTAATAAATGTTTTAGTTCTCACACCAGTCACATGACTGACCTGGAGTTTATTGTTTTCACCAAATCTCTAGGTGCCCTTATTTTAACATGGGTAGCTAGTAGTTTTGATTTTGCAGATTTATATTCACGGGATCCTGATTTACAGCTGGAACGATACTTGGAAAGCTCTGTATCCGTGTATTACTTTTAGTTGCGTTTTGTATTATTTTCCGCTGCGATGTATTTAAATGTAATTTAAGTCTATGATATTTTCTGTGTAATATTTATTATTACTCCGTATATTCTTGTATTCTAATGGAATTGTTGTAATATACAATGAAATGTTCTTCTGTTTGCGTTCTGGTATGTCTTGTCCTCAAAGTTATTTGTTCTTTCTCTTCTCATCGAAGACAGGGGAAGTTCGGGTTGCTTCATACAACTTCCAATACGTGACATGTGCTGTTTTGATTGTAGAGCCTAGTATTGGCGACGTGATATATGGTACCCATGCTGTAATGACCCGCATTTTTAGAGATGGAATAATTAATTAATTTAATTATTAAATATCGTTATAGCGATATCGAGAACCATAATTAAATAATATTGAATATTTAATTAATATTTATAATGAATAATAAATTATAAACATAGAAATAGTCAGAAAAAGTAAAATTCACAATAGAGTGTGAATTGAATAGTACACGAGATGTGGTTGAGTTTCGATTCAAAATATAATAACGAATATATTGAATCGACGACAGTTGAACGTATAATTTATAATATATTTATAAACGAGCTCGAAATGGCGGTGCAGTTCGTAAATTGGCGATTCGAACTTCAACTGAACGTACAGGATTCGTTTTAAATCGGATTTCTGTGAAATAAGAAACGTGTGGAGCTGGTGGAGTATATCTTTTTAGTGGAAGAGAAAAATCGGGATTTCGTCGTGTAGATTTTGATGTACGTCCAAATCAAATTTCATAAAAGTCGCTGTGAAATTCCTTTATAATTCGTAACGCTTTATATACGTTATAAAATGGTTTTCAATGTAAATTGAAATATCGAATCAATCTGGACTCGGAATAGCGAGTATATAAATATACCGGAGCTGTATGATATTCCTCGGTGAATATATACGATAATATAAATTTATTTATATTTAATTTTATTTTATTTAAATATATTTATATATTTAAATGGGCTATTTAGAGCTTTAAAAATAGCCACTTTGGCAAACGAAGTCGGAATTCGACGAAACTAGTTTTGTTGGGTCCGCAGTGTTGAATTTTTGTTAGATTTTCAGTTTCGTGATTTTTAGAGTCAGTGTGGGGCTGTACGTATTTTTAGAGTGAGAAACAGTCACTATTTGGATAGTTAAAAATACGCTGTGTAAGCAAACGGAGTCGGAATTCGACGAAACAAATTCCGTTGGGTCCGTAATGTCGAACTGAAGGTGCATGTTCAGTTTGGTGATTTTTGGGTATCGTATGTGATCATAAGAATTTTTAGAAGCCAAATACGTATAGCGGTTACTTATAAATGAATTAAATAATGAATATAATATTATTTAAATCTTCTATAAATACACGGCTAACTCCCTAAAACCCTAAATATATTTTTCTGCGGTCAAAGGAAAAATGCGCCGCATGTTTTATTCTTACAGTAGAAAGTTCGATCTTCAAAAAAATTCAAGAGAAATACAAATCAAATTCTATAAATCATTCTATACCCATATTTGGTTTCACAATCAAGTTTCCTTCAATCTGGTAATTGTTTGGGAAAGTTCGACGCACTGTTTTGGGGCTGTCTGTTCTTCGGCGAGATCTAGGGTTCGAGATTTTAGGGGCTACAGGCAATCGAAGGTCGAATGGATGGTGGATTCGGGTTCGTAGTGGATTTCTGCATCTCATATGGTGTTTGTGGTGGGTTCGGTGCTTGAACAGTTCGGTTGTTTTACTGTTGTGGCGTGGAGGGTCTTCAGGTCGTACGAAGGAGGGAGGGTGCGAGCTTCATCAAAGGGTGATGGTCGGGTAGAGTTTGCGACGAGGATGAGAATGGTGGTTGGTGTGTGTGATTCGGTGGAGGATTGATCGTGTTAGGGGTGGAGGAAGCTATTCGAAATGGTGAGAGCAATCACCAGGTCACGGCATGTTTTAAGGGAAGAAGAAGAAAGGGGATGGGCTCGTGGTTTATACGGTGGAAGTTGGGCTGAGATAAGGTAAAAGGCCCAAATGAAATAAAAGGGATAATATAAGTTTTTATTTAATTAAATAAAAGTGTTAAACTTGAATAAGTGATATCTCGGTCATCTGTTATCAGAATCACGAACGGTCGGATCCGTTAGGACCGTATGGACGAGAGCTACGAAATGAAACTGACTGGGAGTGGATTGGAGCTCATATGGATTTACGGCGAAATAAATTGTTTGATTCAAATCAAATAACAGTTTATCGTTCTTTAACGATGAACTGCAATTGTGAGTAAATCTCACTAACTCTGAACAGTTTATAGTTTCATGTTGTATTTTTAGAACTGTTAGATATTGGTTGATTGACTGTATGTTGACTGTTTGATTGAACTGCTAGTCAGTTAGTTGAATTTCTATATTGATTCTGTTTAACAGAATGTAACATATGGAACTGAAAGTGATGTTATCTATATTGTCTAACATCTGTGATGCAGGGAGACAGGTTGGAGGAATCCGACTGGATTCCTCAACAGTTATTTTATTGTTTTTCATATATTTTAATATATGATGTGAATTATAACCTGTTGTTGATTGTGTGTGTATGGACGAGATTAGACATCGTAATTTGATATGTTAAAATACCATAACATACCGAAATGTTGATAAGAGGATTTTCAAAGTGATATTGAAAACAGAATATTTATAAAGTGGAATATTTATAAATAAGAAATGTTTATAAAGTGGAATATTTATAAATAAGAAATGTTTATAAATTGGAATGTTTATAAATAGGAGATATTTGAAAAGGAAATAAATTCAAAACATTTCTTTTTGAATGGAAAGGCCTGTGTGGCGGGTTTGGGGATTTTCCCGATGCTCCCGTTACAAAGGAGGTTATGGCGAATTTTCCCGGAAAGTTAATGAGTTAGAATATTTTTAAGAATAAAATTTAAAAGGAAATATTTGCAAACCATTTGCAAATAGAATAAAATAGAGAAAAGAAATATTTGTAAACCATTTACAAATAGAATTGAAAGGGGAATATTTAGAAAATAAATAGAGTTAATAAAAAGGAAATTGGTTTATAAAGGAAACCGTTATAAAAAGGAAAACGTTATTAAAAGGACATTTATAAAGTGAAGAACCGTTACTAATAGTAAATCTTTATAAATGAATAAACGTGTTAAAAAGGAGAAATCGAATATGGTACTCGAAGTTAGTAAATCGAATATGGTATTCGAAAGGAGAAATCGAATATGGTATTCGAAGTTAGTTAATCGAATATGGTATTCGAAATTAGTTAAACGAATATAGACATTCGAAAGGAGAAATCGAATATGGTATTCGAAGTTAGTTAATCGAATATAGACATTCGAAAGGAGTTAATCGAATATGGTATTCGAAGTTAGTTAATCGAATATAGACATTCGAAAGGAGTTAATCGAATATGGTATTCGAAGTTAGTTAATCGAATATGGTATTCGAAGTTAGTTAATCGAATATAGACATTCGAAAGGAGTTAATCGAATATGGTATTCGAAGTTAGTTAATCGAATATGGTATTCGAAGTTAGTTAATCGAATATAGACATTCGAAAGGAGTTAATCGAATATGGTATTCGAAGTTAGTTAATCGAATATGGTATTCGAAAGTTAGTTAATCGAATATGTTATTCGAAAGGGGTTAGTCAAGTCGAGTTAGTCAAATAGAGTAAACCAGTTAGAGTTAATCAGTTAGAGTTAACCAGTTGGAGTTAATTTGTTAGAGTTAATCGATTAGAGTTAAAACGAACTAGAGTTAATCAAATATAGTTATTTGAGACAGAGTTAGTCAAACATAGTATTCAGGGTAAGTTGCCATCTTGTACGACTGCTAGCGTAATTCGCAGGGCTGTAAATAGCCTACGGCGGTCGGATGTTTCCTGAGGGAGTCAGGCGTAACCATTGTGATCGCTGCGATCTAGAGTCAAGCGAATGGAGTTTAATCGAATATTAGTTATTCGATAGGAGTTAATCGAGTTGATCGGGTGGTTCGACCAAGTTAGTCGAGCCTAGTTAATCGAATCGAATTGGTCGAACCAAGTAAGTCGAGTTAAGTTAGTCAAGTTAGTCGAGCCTAGTTAATCGAATCGAATTGGTCGAACCAAGTAAGTCGAGTTAGTCGAGTCAAGTTAAGATAGTCGAGTTAGTCGAGTTAATTTAATCGATGTTAGTTTCATCGAAAGGAGTTATCGATGTTAGTTTCATCGAAAAGAGTTATCGATGTCAGTTTCATCGAAAGGAGTTATCGATGTTAGTTTCATCGAAGGGAGTTATCGATTATAGTTTAATCGAAGTGAGATTTTCAAATATGAGATATTTGAAAAGGAAGAGTTATGGAATATTAGTTATTCGAAGAGAGATTATCGAATATCGTTTATTCGAGAAGAAGTTAATCGAATATAGGTTATTCGAAGAAGAGTTAATCAAATAGAGATTTCTCGAAGAGAGTTAATCGGAAAAATTCGATTATATCGAATTCGGGAAAGTACTTATACTTTCCAGTGTTTAAATAGAGATTTATTTATTTATAAATAAATAAGTGTTAGGTTAATTATTCACTAATAAGAATAGAAGTTATAATTAAAGTTAGATAATTCGAAAGTAGGGATTATAACGTTATCGTTATAACCAATGTTTTAAATATAGAAGTAGATTAGTAAAATTGGATCCGAGAAAGGCGTAAAGAAGTTGTTAAAGATTAAAAGATAAACTTTGACCATTTTGAAGTTATAACGTTGTTCAGTTAAGGTCTGAGAGGTAATTATACCCCAACTAGAGTGACTTCCTTCTTAACTAAGAAATGGTAAGGTTTGATCGTAAAGGAGTTTTGGAAATGTTTTCCAAACGAGAATCAGAAATGTTTTCTGATAAAAGAAAATAAGAATTTAGAATATAGGGAAACAGGAGATAAGTAAATAAATGAACTAAAGAGATTTATGTTAAATGATGTTTGTTCGATATAATTTCCATTTGGAAATAATATCGTTGTTTGCACACTTGTTTTTCTTTGATAGTTAACTCACCGACTATCGAAGTTTTGACCATTTTAACGTTGTTAATATGGAGAGACCGGTTGGATTATTATCCATAGAACCACTCTGTATTGGCATAAGCGTCGCGAATCATATATGCCAAAGATAATTTAAGACGGAGTGAAATGCAAGGGCTATCCTGTTTACAGAATAGTGCCTTCGGTTTGTCCAGTCCCAGGACAACTTGTATGGACGAAGGTCTGACAGAGTATATCCAATGGATCGCGTAAGTTGATCTGTTCAAACGTATTCACGTTTGGTGGCGGAGGAATTCGTTTCTCTTAGCTGTATACCCGTGTTATTTTTGGATAAGTCAATTTGTGATTTGGCGGGTATGACGATGTGACATTCTAAGTGAATGAGGATGACTTGTGTTGATGAATGTCTGACAGAGTATTTCCAGAAAGGTCACGTACATTGTTTGCTTCAACCGTACCAAGAGTGGAAGCGGAGAAGGAAACTTCTTTAGCTAACACGTAATGTACTGTTGTAGACGTCAATTAGTGATTTTCGATGGATTTGACAATGTGGCATTCGAAGTGAATCTGATGTGATGATAAAGCGTAGCTTCTAGCCTCATCAACCGGTAAATGACAGAAACCGGGCAGGCAGCATGGCTAAGTCGGTCGCACCGAAGTAGGGTGTATAATCACATATCTAGAGAATATTCATTTGCTTCTTTAATCTATCAATGCTGTCCCATATATATATATATACGGGAACGGTTGCTGATCCCAACAGTTGGTGATGTACATTCGATACACTCAAGCGAAATGCGTGGTCGGTCATGTGTGGCTGAGTTGCAAGATGTTCTTGTTGAACTCCAGTGTATCGTTCCTAGAGTACACTGATCGGAAGGTGGTTCCATACCTTGTCATAGTTGGAAATCCATTATCCAATACGTGCTTGCGATTTTGATTGTATACTATATATGTAGAACGTGAGATGAAAGCGTTTCTGCTAGTTGATACCTATTTGTACATAGACATTATTATAATATCAAAAGGTTTTTGATATAAAGATATTTTGGATTCTCATAAGGGAAAGACCCGTTCCGTTCTGCGGCGTGGTCTTATGAGATATCGTTTACTTGTTCATATACCTGTTTAAACTGTTTTACTCATACTAGTCCCATGACTGACCCGGAGTTTATTTGTTTGTTTTCCCTAAACTCTTGGGTGCCTAATTTTGTACGGGCAGTCAAGTAGTCAGGAATTTACAGATATATTGGAAGAGCGTGGAGCAGGAGGCTTCAAGATCATATAGCTATAGTTATTTCCGCTGTGTTGTAAGTGTTGTACTCTGATAAGTGCTATTGTATACATAACTGTTATATTTCAAAGTTATGTTATCTATTATATGTTATTCGATCCGTTGTGAGGTTCGTGTTACTCTGATGTTGTGTTCTTCTTCTATTCTAAGTTTCTATCTTATCTATCCTCACCTTCTAATTTCTTTCAATAATTACCAGGATTTTTCGATGTTTTGGTTATCGACGTCGAGTTTATGTCGATAACCAAAGTCGCCGAAAATCCGGGTCGTTACACATGCCGTCTATGATTAATACTTATGATTGAAATTGTTTTCACACTATACACATAAAATAAAAGATGAAATCTAGCGTATCAGGCATTCTTTGGCTATTATAAGGTAAAACACTATCCTCCAGCTTGTGTTGCATTGTGTGATGGGACCTGGGTCTTATAATAGCTTCATTGTTCTTTATTTAGCATTGCGCTATTGTTTTATGCACTGATTTTCTTGGGAGGAAACCCGTTCCGTGTTATACGGCGTGGTCCCTTGATTTACCTAACTTTAAAAATAAAGATTAATAACTGTTTTAGTTCTCACACCAGTCACATGACTGACCTGGAGTTTATTGTTTTAACCTAAACTCTGGGTGCCCCTATTTTGACACGGGCAGCTAGTAGTTTTGGTTTTGCAGATTTATATTCACAGGAACCTGGTTTACAGCTGGAACAATATCCGAAAAGCTCTGTATCTGTATATCTCTTTCAATTGTGTGTTGTATTATTTTCCGCTGCTATGTAATGTATTGTAATCTCTGATATTTTATGCTGTGTAATATTGATTCATACTCTGTAGATTCTTGTATTCTGATGAATTGTTGTAATAAACAATGAAATGTTCTTCTGTTTGCGTTCTGATCTATCTTGTTCTCAATTCAATTCGGGCTTTCCTTACTGGGGAAGATCGGGTTGTTACATTGTCTCTCAACAAACAGATCGTCTTGTAAGACGATTGCAGCCCACATCTGTAAGCTATCGCACAATTAGTTCTTTCACCTATGACTAACTCTTCTTTTCTCTCCATTGAAATACCTGACCTAATTTCTCGAGGCCTTGGATTCTCAAAATCATCATCCTAGTTATCATAAAAAAAATTAATGCAGAGAATAATAATATTTATCAGTGACACAATTGTATGTAATGCATTTAAAAAAAAAATTCTAATTAACCCTTACATTTATTGTTTGCTTTATCCTTTTTACATTCTACATTATCATTTTTCTTTGCACTAAGTTCAAGTTAAATATTACTTTCAGAATCAAGGTATCATTTTTAACACATATACAGTATCATTTTTAACAAAAAACTCTACTCAAGTTAGCATTTTAATACCATTGAAGTTATCATTTATATATCATTCAAGTTAGCATTTTTAACTTACAGAATTTTCTTCAGTGTTTCCCGCATCCTTATCTTCAAATATTTTGGTTTTTCTTCCTTCTTTAACCTGCACAAATTAATAATTAATGTTACAAAATTTAAACAAACACTACTGAAAATTCTTACTATGAATAACACATAACTTTTTTTATTGACTTTTATTTCTTTCTTCAACTTTTCTTCAACATACTTTGGATCATTAAACCGTTTCGACCGAGTCTCCTTATTTACTAATCTACTGCTTTTTCTCACTTTTTTCCATCATTTTTTCGATCCACAGTATCACCTCCTATTCCAAATTTCACTTGCTCTACAATTTCAACATTGACAGTATCATTTTTTTCTCCTAACATAACTTCTTCATCATTTTTACCTTCGATTGTATCACTCCGGTTCTCAACCACAATTCATTCTTTACTAGTTTGTTCATTTTCAGTATCATTTTTTCCATCAACTCCTCTTTGATCGACAAATTGGCAATCAACGTTATCATTTCCTCTTTCAACTGCGATTTTAACCATTACTGGATTGTCAATTTTCTTCTGACCATCAATACATAGGGTTTTGACTCCAGCTTGGGACAATTCCGCTGCTTCAACTAGGATTTCAAAATTCATTTCCACTACTTTTTGCATTAACTCGCTGTCAGTATAGTCGCTATGGTTTCGGTCAAATTTAGGAGACTTCGTAGGCGGAGAATTCGACGTTCGCGATTCTATAGTCATTTCTTATTACGGCGGAGAGAAGTAAGGGTTATGATGATTAAGACAGAAAATGAAATAACTGGGTTTTTTTGGGCTAGGCTATTATTTGACCTTCTGGATAAAATATAATTTTGTTGTCGTTATGGATAAAATATTAAATTAATTTTCTTTATAAAAATTTTTCCCTTCAAATAGTCTATATAAAATAGATTTCAAAATCCATTATTAGTTATAAATAAATTCTTATAAACTTATTCCTATCAATTTACCAAACTTTAAATTATCGTTCATAAAATGATTCATTTTTAGGCCAATTGTTGCCAATACCTCAACCAATATCATCCATTGGTTAACAAACAAATGTTGAATTTTAATTTAACAATCAGCAATAAATCAATCATTCCATCATACAGGTTAAGTAATTCATATATTATAATATGAATATAAACAAAATATTTGAGGAATCCAGTTGGATCCCTCTAACCTGTCCTTCCTTACATCAAAAAGTGTTACCTCAAATTCAATATGATAATATATTTTTCACAGTAAACAAAAATAAATAATTTAACTTATAACAGTCAATAATCAATTCATAAAATCCACTCAAGCATCAAATTATTTATTTAATACGTTTATATTATTATAAATGTAACCAACAAGGTAAATTACCTCGTTTGGAATCTAATTTTTAAAATAACGATTAAATTCGAATAAATTAAAAAACGTTTAATTTAATCGACGAATATCTAAAATGCAAACAGTTATCAAGCCATCAATCATTAGCATACATTGCACACAAAATAAAACCCTACTTATATAAAATATAAGTGGGATAAACTGAGTGAGTTGAATTCACCTTGAATTCATTCGTCGATAAAACGGTTTGTTTCAGTTGCTTTCAGCTCCATCTAATCCAGCTTCAAAATGTAACGCCAGTCGATACGGTTTCAACGTCTCCTTGTTTGATCCTGTTCTGTTAACATTACACAAATTATACGTTCACTTTTGTTAATTTAAATTAATTAAAGTTAAACTAATATTTAATAACATTAACTATATTTTTTTATTTCGATAATTTCTCGTTCTAAAATTTATTGGCCACGGAACTTGTTTAGCACATATTAAACTACCAATTAGGCATATGAATGTGTCAAGTTAGGCACAATTTATAACGGCCTTAAGCAGTATATAACTATGGTGGATTAGGCATTAATAGAATATACTACTTCCACCTAGTTATCGTACCGCTTCACTCTAAACTGGGGTTGCATGCTCAACTCGATGCACGAATTAATCCATGCCACGCCACCATATGATCCCAGCTTCTTCCCAATACTGCACGCTTTGCTCTCCCCAACATTTTACTATTTTGTTTGCCCATTATTTTGTATTACAGCTTACCACGTAAAAACAAATAGAAAAACCCTACTGCTATTTTTGAAACTGTTCCTCATTTCAAACCAAAGCCAATACTTCTTCACAACTTCCACCGCATGCAATGGTGATGTCTTCCCCAACTTCTCCCATTACCTCACACCCCTGTGTACACACTCCACCTTATATTTACTCAATGAAACAAACATTCCCTGGCCCAACCAAAAACCAATCTCTGTCCCCCTTGACGTTAGTTCTTCCTTCCCTGTAATAACCCTGAATTTTGGGGGGTAAATTTAAAATTTTATTTAATTTATTTTAATAAGTTTTGGTTGTTTAAAATAATTTATTTTGAAAAATTAAATATATATTTTTTAATGTAAAAGAGATTCATTGTTTGAAAATGTGTTTAATGTAAATAAATCATTAAAAGAGATTCATTGTGTAATAAAATGTTGTAGGTAGAAAATGTACATTTATTAAATACTAACATGTACATGCAAACGAAGTTATAAACTTTCTAACAGTTGGCATTAAACAATAGATCAAGCATTAATTACATTCCCGTTTTCTCTCTCCTATGTTTTTCTTTTGAATTTTTGAATATTTCATTAAATAATGAAACGTTAATATTATATATTTGAAAATTTAAAAGTAATATATATTAAGAAAGAAAATTTTATCGTTGTTCTAAACTGAGGTTCACAGTGTTCGGAAAGTTTTCTACCTCACACCTCATTAATAATTCTAATTTTGAATTGAAAAAGTGTTTGGAAGAAATAAATGATAATGTTTAGAAAACAATTAAGGGAGAAGTGAATGCCAATGGATTTGACATAAATTCATGCGCATGCCTTTTCAAGATCAAGAAAGACAAATATATTTAACATAAATATGCACGCGTTCATTCATCTCCCTCATATTTTAAACATTGTTGCCTCTCTTTACTTTTTCATTTTACACCCTTTTAAAGTCAAATTATCAAAACGCATGCTACATTTTAATATATGCACTAACAAGTCTCTCTCTCTCTCTCCCCCCTTCCTTACTAATAAATATATATATAAATGTTGCCTTACTTTTATGTTTCAAAATTTCCAATTTATTTTCACATAACACATGCACCTTCAATTTCTTTCTGTGCATTAGGTTATAAGTAATTTACAGCTAGAAATAAATATATATAGTAATTCATTTCGTTTGAAAGTTAGAATTCAATGTTGGTAAGTTAATTTTCATAAGACTAAACTAAATACAATTGTTGACATCAATTAATTAAATGTTATATTGTATATTGGAATTTGCATTCCAATATAAGTAAAAAAAACTTGGTTAGAACAATAATAGAAACTGTATAAATGACATTTATTAGTGGTTCACAATATTTATTCAAACGGAGTCTAAGCGTTGCATATAGGGAAATTAATTGATTTGCAATATCCAAGGAGCATAATTGCACTTTACATTTTCATATGTCATAATGTATAATTGATCTTTCCCTTTTAATATATGAAAACGTAAGCGTATGATAACAATTCTATTGAAATTAAAAGGGGAATTAAATAATTAAAAAGTATTAATATATATATATATATACCATTATGTTTCAAAACCTTAAACAGAATAGTAACTACCGCCCTCTTCTTTTCCATGGCTGAAAACATCCCATTCTCATCTCTAAAATTCTCCCAACCTACTTCGATTTAAAAAAAACCTCAACATCCTCTACCTACCACGAAAACCCAAGATCATATTTACTTTCATGGATTGGTGGTGTGGCGTGCAACGGTGAACAAATGGGTTCCAAGAAACATATTTATGATGGAAGAAGATAATAGATATGGCAACGATTAAGTAAGCGTGGTTAATTAAATTTAATTATAATTTAATTAGTATGATTCTATAATTAACATAGAAACTTGTCTATCTATTGCATATGAGTTCCAAGGCGAACGATTCAAGTTGAGTTGGATTCGCAGTGTATAGAATACTACCTTCCAGAACTGACTAGAATCAAAATGGAGCGATCTACAATTTTGAAGGATTCAACAACCGATGCGAGATTTCTCTTTTTAAATTTAAAATAAAAATTATATATACTTATAATGATTTTGATTGTGATATATTATGCGTTGTTCGAAATTTGGATTGGGCAATTGGCCTTTGTTGATTCTTCTTTGTGGTAAATTGTGGTAATGATTATTTGTTGAAGGATATATTCTTTTTCGAATAAAGATCTAATCTTGAATTCGTTAGATCAGAACATTATTTTATGTTAGAATAAAAATACTTTTTATGTTAGAATCGTAATACCTTTTATGTTAAAATGTTGCCTTAGAACATTTTGATTAAAGATGATCATTTAGATTTAAAAGACCATTTTTTTTTCCAGAAATGTTTACGTTAGAATAAAGAGATCCTTTTTATTTAGAAGCGGTAAATTAGAAGGACCATATATGTTAGAAGCGTTAAATTCGAATAAAAAAAGACCATCTTTTGTTAGAAAACATGAATTGCCTTCTTTTGTTAGAAAATATAAGATGTTATCTTTTTTTAGATTAAAATGACCTTTTTGCTAGAATATGTCATGTTAGATTAAATGTTTCATTTTAGCTCAAAATGTCTTTTGTGAGAAAAAGAAATGTTAACATAAAAAGATTCCCTTTTTATTTCATGTTTGATTCAATACAAGGAATCATGTTAAAAAGAAAATGTTAACATAGAAAGATTCCACTTTCATTGCATGTTGATTTAATAAAAGGAATCATGTTAAAAGAAAATATGTTAATAATAAAAAGTACGATAAACTTGTGTAAAATTTACATTTTTATGTAACGAATGAATCATATTAAAAGATTCGAGCAATAAAGTTGGGTTTACACTAAAAATTACATTTTTGATATAATAGTGAAAGACTAAAAAGAATACCTTTTAACATGACAAATGTGCTAACATTAAACATTGAATTTGTAATAATAAAGTTATTCATTCTTTATTCGTCAAGTTAAACAATGGAATTTGTGTACGAGTAAGGAGAGTCACTTTTATTTGGTTATTAGAATTATAAATATGTACGTAGACAATACAGAATTTTCCTTTTTGTTTGAAATTAGAATGGACACATTAGAAGTGAATGTTATTTTAAATCACATATTAAATGGTCATTTTAGTCAAATATTAGGAATTGGCAAATAAGAAATGTTTTTTTATACGTATTAGAATTTCGCAAAATAAGAAATGTCCTTTTATTTGTATTAGAATTGATATGATAAAAAGATGTCATTTTATTGTATTAAGATTGTCAAAAATAAGTATCAATTATGTTAATATCAATTTGTGTGACGATCCCAAAATCCGTATGACGGTATTAAGGATAATCATTGGAATATAACACATCAATCATCATAGCAGAGAACAAATAATAGCAGAAACAATAAATAGAATAATTTTACATGGATATGACAGCGGAATCACAACATGTAACCACATCAAAATAACACAACGTAGGATATAACTAAGTAAATAAAGGGGAATGATCAGCCACCATCGGCAGAGGCGGAATATATACATGAAGTGAGACATAATAAGGGTATCAGTCTACATCGCCGAAGGCGGTACATATACATACGATAATAAGTACTGAAAGTAAAGCAGTCTGCATCGCCTGTGGCGGAATCATAATATAAGTACAATAATGGCGGAAAATGTCAAAGTCATCTCTGTGAAGTCAGCCTCGCCATGAGCCAAAATGCACTCTATACAATAGTGCAGAGCCAAAAACAACCTGTCACCTGTGAACTAGGCTGCCCGTGTGAAAATAAGGGCACCCGCATTTGCAAAGTGAAACAAACAACGAGTCATTCATGGGGACTGGTATGAGAAATCTATTTAACAGTTTAAACAACAGTAATAAGCAAATCATAGGACCACGCCACATTCGCGGAACGGGTTTACTCCCGTGATTGCTGGTGCATTTAAAACAAAGTAAATTCTTTAAAACAACGCAATGCTTTTAAAAAGAATGAAGCCATTATAAGACTCAAGTCCCATCATACAATGCAACACAAGACGGAGGATAGAGTTTTACCTTAAAATGGCCAAATATGCTTAATACGTGTAAAGCAAAATCATTTGATATTATTACTAGTGCATATATGTTTCAAAAACGAATAGCAACATAAATATCAATCATTGACGGCATAACTACCATATACTATGTCGTCATACTAGTTCTACAATCTAATCCGTTATTTCGTATTGAAAATTGGATTTTCGTCATGAGTCGAGGCAAGGGGAAAGCTCCTCTCCGCTTCGAGACATTCTAGCAAATGCCTCAGGACTACACACTCTGGGTAACCCCTGGATCTTTAGGGCCGGTCCTCTCTTACGTTTGAGGATTGGAAATTCCTGAACACACGTTTCCCGGTCCTTACAGACCTATAATCGAGGAGCCTCGCATTCCAACAACCACATAGGTGAAAATTAGATATATATGTCAGGGCTGGTAAGTCACTGACACCACCATAGCTAAAAAGAAACTTCGTGCTCTCCCTACAGTCCTTATCCCGTTTTTAACTCATACCGGGGTGTGGGGCTCGCGAATCCACGCTATACACAAAGCCAGGCCACGTAGGCCGTGCTTTGATCATCAACCACAAGAATTTGCTTTGCAATAGAAGCCTTGATCATAGCATCTTGGCATGCCACATAGGCAATCCACTCCATACGACTGATTTCTATCGATATATAACCTCTGACCTCGTACGTCTCAGAGAAGGGCGTTAAGCAAAAGAATAAATTCTCCGCCGCCAAACAGATATATATTTAACAGAGATCAATCAGTATAGAACAAAATCCAATGTCAGACACACAGTCCATTTACAAGTCTGTTCTGGGTCTGAACAAAACCGGAGGCGTCAAATTCCTCGTATTTCCGTACAATCAACACATACGTTCAGACGGCTACTACTTCCGTTCCTTCACGGTAGCTACTCCAGTCAGGAACCTCAGCAGCGCCCATCCAACCGATACTAAGATCGTCTGTCTTGAATCGTCTTTGCATTTTCCAATACGAACCGCTCGATCAATTATTTGAAATGAGGGTTAGCTCGGCCTTTTCAAATAATTCACGTAATTAGAATTTAAATCAATTCTTTCCATGGTTATATTATTTTACATCCAATCCATATTTCAGTTCTTTAGTGTTATTTTCGTGTCAAACACATACAACCATCAAATATCAAACAGATCAAGCCAAATTGGTTTATTCCCAATCTATGTTGCTTATAATATTTTATAACGATTTTTCACCATTTTTATTTATTTAAAAATGGCCCTATTTAATTAAACGACGTTTCAGGTCGTGCCGTGGCACTGGCTCTGTTTTTCCCCTAATTTGTTTTACACATATCGGAAAATCTAACCGTTGGATTTCTACAAAGTCTATATCAGTGGGAAGATATTCCCTAAGCGAACCCAACGGTTCCAGTTTCGTGAAAATCTGACGGTCGGATCTTCCGCACTAGTGGTTTGAAGTTACGGTTTCGAAATTCGAACTGCAGCGTCGTTACTCGATTCAATTTAATTATATTTATATTTATATATAAATATAATCGATTCTGGTGTTGTTTTTCTTCAGATTTAAATTAAACATTCCAGACAATCCAACAGTTGGATTTTTACAAGGTTGGTGCCGTTGGAAAGATATTTCCAAGGCGAACCTAGTGGTTGCGGTTTCGGGAAAATCCGATGGTCGGATTTCTCGTACTAATCGTTTCAAATTACGATTCCAAAACACGAACTGCACGGCTTTGATTCCTTTCTGTTCTATTTATATTTATATATATAAATATAGCTCATTCATTTATTTCAAATATAGTTCATTCATTAATTTCAACTTCGTTTTTACTTCAAATATTTCACTAACGCCTTAACATTTCGAAAAATTTCGCCATAACCTCCTTTGTACGGAAAGGGGTTTGGAAATTTATTGGGCCGTGTTAGGTACCCAATAAATCCTATAAAGCATCCACATATTTATAGTGATATATTCTGGTGTTTACGGGGGAGCGTGTATAGATAATAACTCCAGTGAATAAATTCTCGTCACCCCGTTCCATGTGGAAATAAATAGTCCATGTGCCGTATCTAATGACTAGAGAGACGTGATTATTATCAACTCCAGACCCGTGTGGGGTTTTTATTAATCTGGCAATTTATCGTTATATTTTATATAGTCCATATCAGTCATCAGTTCAACCTGTAGTATAAAATCATCGCCATACAAGCCTCTCGCTCGTATGGTAAATCTTCCACCTCGTCACACAAGCTCCAAATGCTTATGTGGAATATGATGAAGTATGCCTATCGTCAAGAAGTATGCCATGTAGTGTAGTTCAAAATTAATTGTTACTATCCTATGGCGATGTTTATTATTTCACACAGAATAACCAGCACTCCGCATCCAATGGCATTCACAGGAGTTGATATAAAAATAAAATTGCGCAGCCAACTCATCAAGGCTTACCTATTTGTCGGGCACGCAAATAATTTCTTTACTCTACAGCTAATCCATTTTCCCTGTTCAACACATGTGTATATATGCAGAACAAAGCTAATAATAATATTTCTAGCAAACTATTATTTATTTCAACACGTGTGTATTTTTATCAAAACGTATACATGATAAAAGAAATATTTTTATCATCAAAAATATTTATTCAACACATGAATGTTTTTAACACTTCATATTCACAATAAAAATGTAGTTTTTATTGTCTATTCATTTTATTCTAAAATGCGATAACATTCAACACATGAATTTCAACTCGACGAACGAATCTCAATTCAACACATGAATATTCCCTATAGTTTGTATATATATATATATATATATATATATATATATATATATATAAAATGTGATTTTTATCGTTAAATCTATTTGTTTAAAATTCGAATAATATTCAACACATGAATTTCAACTCAACGAATGAATTTCAATTCAACACATGAATATTCTCTATAGTTTCTATATATATAAAAATGTGATTTTTATCGTTAAATCTATTTGTTTAAAATTCGAATAATATTCAACACATGAATTTCAACTCAACGAATGAATTTAAATTCAACACATGAATATACCCTTTAGTTTGTATATATATAAAAATGTGATTTTTATCGTTAAATCTATTTGTTTAAATTCGAATAATATTCAACACATGAAATTCAACTCAACGAATGAATTTCAATTCAACACATGAATATTGGTTTCAACATATGTAATTAATTCCAACAAATGAAAATTATTCTAACACATGAAGATTTCAGAAAATTTCGGTAGCATAACGGCAGGGTAGTTAAAACCGGGACCGTCCCTAGTACGGCTCCTCGCTCTTCCTTAAAACCTCGCGGTTTTTGACAATGGTGATCATGCATCTAGTTCGCACGCAGGCGGCATGTTTTATTTTCAATTCCACAATCCTATTCTAATTTGTTTCAACCACAAAAGGGTATTTTTCAACCACAAAGGTATTTTTCAACCACTAAGGTATTTTTCAACCACAATATCAACCACAAACAATTATTTCCAACCATTCGTCATACCATATAATATCACGCCAATCACAAGCAATAAATATCGTCCATGGTCTGTGGACGAGGGGAGTGTGTATATATATATATATATATATATATATATATTTCTTTAATTCACTTGCATTTCATCACAATTCAAAGCATATATGTTTCATTCAACGCTTGTATAATGTATACATCGCTAATATAACTTATACAACACATGTACATAAGGTATACAATGCGTATATAATTTACACTTCGCTTATATAATTTATACAACACGATTCCATTCACACAATTTAGTTTAGATTCCTCACATTGGTTTTAGTAGCGCTAAAAATCGTAGGAAGATCAGAAAAATCCGCGGCTTCTGCTAGATGGTAGAGAGCCTCCCTGCGGTCCCGATGTTTCCTGTTTCATCGAATTTCGTTAAAACACTAAAAAGATATGATTTTTCAAAGTTTTGCAACACTTAAAAGTGTTATTTTCATTTCAGAAATTCAAAGCAGAAGGGTTTGCAAAGCTTCAAAACTAGGTTTTGATTTTAAATCAAAACCGTACCTCGTTGTCCCGATCAGACTACACGGCATCGAAGGGCTACGAACCAGCTTCCTATCGACGGTGGTGGCGGCGAACTCGGAGGCTCCAGCGAGGCACGGCGGCGACAAAAATGGGCGAACTTCCTCGATGAAATTCGAAGTCGATCGGCGATGGTTTCTGACGAGGCTTGTTTTGATTAGAAGAGGGGAGGAAGGCGGTCGGAATTGCTAACTGGATGCGGCGGCGATACTGGCTGTGGCGACGGCGATCGGGAGGGGGGGAAGTTTGGAGCGCGATGAACCGTCGAGAGCGAGGGAGGCGGCTAGGTTTTCTGGAGTTTTTTTTTTGAAAGAAAAAAATCCTATTGGCCAAGGATTTATAGTAAATTTTAAATAGTGTTTTTACAAACAAACTCCTTTTCCAACCCAACGACTGTCGCCCCTAGCTAAATACCCCCATCCCGGACACAATGGGATATGTTTCGTCGGCCAATTCGACTGTTACAGTCAGTTATTTTTCAAATTAAAGTATAAAACATTTTATATTCAATTTGAACGTACATTTCAATTTGCCAGGGCCACAAACTGAATCGAAAATTCCAGAAAAATAAATCTAGCTTTGTTTTGACGATACGGTCCCAACAAAACCAGTTTCGTCGAATTCTGAGCTCATATGCAAAATGTCCATTTTTAGGTCGATCCACTTTAATAGGAATTGACCAATCACATTTTCTTTTGCCCCGCTCACATACTAGCTTCAAAAATTATGAAATTTGAAACCAAGCAATAATTTGACATCCCGGACCCAACAAAATTGGTTTTGTCGAATTCCGAGGTCGTATGCAAAATATCTATTTTCAAGGGCTATATATGCTATATAGCGACCTTTTTGAAAATTCATTTGGCCATAACTTTTGATTCCCGTTACGAAACTTCGATTTTTCAGATTCGTTAGAAAGGTATTCATAAACAGATTTAAATATTTTCGGTTTCGCTAAAATCCGTTATATTTTCCACCCGGTACAGTCAGACAAAGTTTGTATTCAAATTTTCAAACTGCCTTACTATTCCCTATTCTTTATTTTATTGAAATATGCTATTTCAATTGTTCAAATTCTTTGACGATAACCAATTTTAAAAATTTTAAATTGGTTCACATTTTCCGGGTTATTACAATCTCCCCCACTTAAAACTTTTCATCCTCGAAAAGGAAAGAACAGCAAAGTAGGAAACAAAATGTAAATGCAAAGTATTGTAAAGGTACCTTGCACCGGAGTTAGTCAGAGATGTCCACTCTGCATTTGGGGTAGGCTTGTCTAATGCTTTCCTCAGTCTCCCAAGTACAGTCTCTAGGATCACTACTCCACTGCACTTTGACTAAATGAATCTTTTTGCTCCTTAGCTCTCTAGTTTCTTTGCCAACAATCTTTAATGGCTCCCTCCTGAGCGCTAATTCTGGAGTTATGTCTATATCCTGTTGCGCTGCTTCTTCTACAACAAGATCCGGATCATGAACATGTTTTCTGAGTTGAGACACGTGGAACACATCATGTACACCAGGCAACCAATCAGGTAATGAAACCCTATATGCCAGAGTTCCAATCCGTTCGAGTATAGGAAAGGGACCAATAAATCTCGGTGCCAACTTCCCAGTTTTGCCAAATCTGATTACTCCCCACATCGGAGAAACTATTAAATAAACATAATCACCAACGGCAAATGATAAGTCTCTTCTTCTCGCATCAGCATAACTTTTCTGTCAGCTTTGTGCGGTTTTCAATCGCTTCTTAATGAAATCGACTTTATCTGATGCTTCTCGAATCATATCGGGCCCTAACACAAGTCTGTTGCCAGGTTCTACCCAACATGCGGGAGATCTGCACGGTCTACCGTATAATGCTTCAAATGTCCCAAACTTGCTTGATAGCTATTGTTATAAGAGAATTCGGCTAAATGTAAGTGATCTTCCCATGAGCCTCCAAAATCGATAACGCAAGCCCGTAGTAAATATTCTAGAATTCTATTCACCCGCTCAGTTTGGCCATCTGTCTGAGGGTGATAAGCGGTGCTTAGATTCAATTTGGTTCCCAATTCATTCTGGAATGCTTCCTAGAATTTGCTAGTAAATAGGGGATCTCTATCACTGACTATATTGAGCGGCTCTCCATGCAGTTTAACTATTTCTTTGACGTAAATCTGTGCTAAACTTTGAGCCGTTCTGTTGGATCGGACAGGGATGAAATGAGCAGTCTTCGTGAAGCGATCTACGATCACCCATATACTGTCGTTTCCCTTCCTAGTTCGAGGCAAGCCATCAATGAAGTCCATCGAAATTTGCTCCCACTTCCATCCTGGAATTTCTAAAGGTTGTAATAGTCCAGCCAATTTCTGATTATCGCTCTTAACTAGCTGACAAGTGGAGCATCTGCTAACATATAATGAAATATCTCTTTTCATTGATCTCCACCAGAATGTGCGCTTGACGTCATTATACATTTTGCTCACGCCGGGACGGATGCTTAGTTTGGACTTGTGACATTCATCAAGTATTTCTCTTCGAAGCTCTGGAAGATTTGGGATGCAAATTCTGCCCTTTAACCTAAGAACTCCATTGTCATCGAGTCCGAAACTTGTGGATTCACCTCCTTTGACTCTCTGACTGATTCTTTGAACAAATTCATCGTCTTTCTGTAGGGTCGAGATCCTGTCAATTAATGAAGACGTGATGACAAAACTGGCGATCATTTCATTCTTTATGCTGAGCGCATCTGCTACAACATTGGCTTTCCCTGGAGTGTATAGAATCTCAAAATCGTATGCTGCACGGAATTCTAACCAACGTTGTTGTCTCAAGTTTAGATCTTTCTGAGTGAATAGATATTTCAACGATTTATGATCGGTAAATAGTTCGAACTTCTCGCCCAATAAATAATGCCTCCAGAATCTTAAAGCAAACACGATAGCTAATAACTCAAGATCATGAGTTGCATAGTTTCTTTCATGCGGCTTCAGCTGACGGCTGGCATAAGCGACCACTTGGCCTTTTTGCATTAATACTGCGCCTAGCCCTCTAATAGAAGCATCTGTCCATACAGTTAAGTCTTGGTTGCCTTCTATAATTGTCAATGCTGGAGCGGTTGTCAACTTCAGTTTCAGCTCCTGGAAAGCTTCTTCACATTCGGGAGTCCATTTGAATTTTTCATGCTTCTTTGTAAGCTTTGTCAATACACCAGATATCTTTGAAAAATCCTGAACGAATTTCCGATAGTAACTAGCCAATCCAAGGAAACTTCGAACTTCTGTGGGGGTAGTAGGCTGTTTCCAGTCCTGAATCGCTGTAATTTTGCTTGGATCTACAACAATCCCATTCTTTGATACCACATGACCTAGGAACTTAACTTCATCCTGCCAGAAGACACACTTAGAAAATTTAGCTTTCAAGACATTTCTCCTTAGAATTTTCAACACTTGCTCTAAATGCTTTGCATGTTCGCCTTCCGACTTGAAGTAGATTAAAATGTCATCGATGAAGACTAGAACAAATTTATTCAATATACCACGGAACACTCTGTTCATAAGATCGACGAAATATGCTGGAGCGTTGCACAAGCCGAACGGCATTACTAACCATTCGTAGAATAAATCGGGACCCCTGAAGGCTGTCAAAGGAACACAGTCTTAGGCTATACGTAATTGGTGGAAACCTGTAGCTAGGTCCATTCTGGAGGATACTGTTGCCCCATTTAATTGATCTAACAGATCGTCTATTCGAGGCAAGGGATATTCGTTCTTCAGTGTCTGCTTATTGAGATCTCGGTAATCAACACAAAGTCTTAGAGTACCGTTTGATTTCGGGACAAATACTACTGCTGCTCCCCAAGCTGAAAAGCTCGGTCTGATCAGACCTTTCCAAAGCAATTCTCGGGTTTGACTACCTAACTGTTCTTTTTCTTTCGGGGCCATTCTTCTAATTGGATGCACTACTGGTCGGGCGTTAGGAACTAGATCTATTCTAAATTCAATTTCTCTTTGCGGCGGTAAGTTTTCTACTTCTTCAAACACATCCGCGTAGTTTTTGATGACCGGTATCTTTTCTAATGAAGTGGGAGTAACTTCCAAAGAAGACCAAAATTCTTCTCTAATTGGATCTGAACCGAGACATGGTATAGTGATATGCCCAACTTTTGTTTCAACTTTAACGATTCTTTCGACACATCTAACTTCGGCCTTATATTTTGTCAACCAGTCTAGTCCGAGTATAACATCAAATTCGGGAAAGTGCATGATGATTAAATCAAAAGAGAACTTGTAGCAAGAATAAGAGACAGGCACCCTACAATACGAACTGAGAGCGACAGAGCCTCCTATCGGGTTTTGAACTTTAATTGGTTCCTTTAGACTTCTTACTTTTAACTTTAACTTACTAACAGTGTTACTAGAAATGAAGCTACGTGATGCACCAGTATCAAAAAGTACAGAAACAGGAATATTTTTAATGGTAAGGGTACCTCCCAAGACGTCGGGTTTACCTGATCCATCGGTGATAGCTGGCGGGGTCTCCCCGTCATACACATGAGCCACTTGTGCATTCTGCTTCAGAGGACAATTCCTGCTATAGTCCCCTTTCATATGGCAGTTGTAGCATTCGGCTGAGCTGTGGTCTAGATTTGCCTTTGGTTTCCTCGGGGCTTTGCACACATTAGAAAAATGTCCTGACTTCCCGCAGTTGTAGCAATTTCCTTTGGGGATCTTCCCAGATTTCTGAGTAGCGGCCGCTGTAATGCTAGACTCTGGCTGATCTGCTGAAGCTTTGCGCTTATTTCCAGCTTGGCTTTTAACGCGGTCTTGGTTGGAGTGTCTTTCATCCATATCTTCATAATTGCAAGCCATTTCCACTAATTCTGAGAAGGAGAGTTTGATGTTGCTCATGGCTCTGTCATGGTACTTGCGCCGTAGCCCAAATATGAACCTCTTGTTCTTAGCTTTGTTATTCATAATAAGTTCTGGAGCGTAGCTCGACAACTGAGTGAATTTATTGAGGTAATCTTGGATAGAGAGATCTCCCTGCTGGAGATTAGCAAACTGCTCTAGCATCCTCTCTAAGGCTTGCTCAGGTACAAACTTCTCGTTGAACATGGTCTTAAATTGCTCCCAGGTCCTAACAGTACCTGCTGCATCTTCTGAGGTGATGGCATCCCACCACAACTCTGCTTCTTCCTGTATGAGCCAAATACCTAGTCGTGCTTTGTTGTTGGTCCCCAATCCCATGCCTTCAAAGATCTTTTCACAGGTCTTCAACCAAGCAATAGCCTCTGTCACTGTACCAAGGCCAGAAAAGGGTTTTCCCCCTAGGTTCCTATACCTCTTCGCTACTCTGTCTAGCTCAAAGTCCTGGGGTGCTAGTGGATGAATAACATGGCCCTCCTCAACTACGGGGATATTCCCCCATCCTCCTGCTACTCCTGCTCGGCCTCCACGGCCTCCTCTACCTGCTGCTGCTCGTGTAGCCATTAGAGAGAGTACTGTATAAGCAAGAAAAGAGTCAAGCTCACAGATTTGAAGATTTTCATATATGATAAGCAGGGGAACATAAGGAAAGGTAATGATGTACTGATCAAATTGTTTTGCTAATCTGCTTAGCTCATTCTAGGACATCGCTAATCCTATCTCTAACGAGCTACTCGCCTTAGAACACTACTGATTCTATTCTGACGAGGTGTTTAATGTGTTAGATACCGGAACTAAGGTTAACAAAAGCTCTGATACCAACTGTGACGATCCCAAAATCCGTATGACGGTATTAAGGATAATCATTGGAATATTACACATCAATCATCATAGCAGAGAACAAATAATAGCAGAAACAATAAATAGAATAATTTTACATGGATATGACAGCGGAATCACAACATGTAACCACATCAGAATAACACAACGTAGTATATAACTTAGTAAATAAAGGGGAATGATCAGTCACCATCGCCAGAGGCGGAATATATACATGCAGTGAGACATAATAAGGGTATCAGTCTACATCGCCGAAGGCGGTACATATACATACGATAATAAGTACTGAAAGTAAAGCAGTCTGCATCGCCTGTGGCGGAATCATAATATAAGTACAGTAATGGCGGAAAATGTCAAAGTCATCTCTGTGAAGTCAGCCTCACCATGAGCCAAAATGCACTCTATACAACAGTGCAGAGCCAAAAACAACCTCTCACCTGTGAACTAGGCTGCCCATGTGAAAATAAGGGCAACCGTGTTTGCAAAGTGAAACAAACAACGAGTCAGTCATGGGGACTGGTATGAGAAATCTATTTAACAGTTTAAACAACAGTAATAAGCAAATCATAGGACCACGCCACTTTCGCGGAACGGGTTTACTCCCGTGATTGCTGGTGCATTTAAAACAAAGTAAATTCTTTAAAACAACGCAATGCTTTTAAAAAGAATGAAGCCATTATAAGACTCAAGTCCCATCATACAATGCAACGCAAGCCGGAGGATAGAGTTTTACCTTATAATGGCTAAATATGCTTAATACGTGTAAAGCAAAATCATTTGATATTATTACTAGTGCATATATGTTTCAAAAACAAATAGCATCATAAATATCAATCATAAACGGCATAGCTACCATATACTATGTCGTCATACTAGTTCTACAATCGAATCCGTTATTTCGTATTTAAAATTGGATTTTCGTCATGAGTCGAGGCAAGGGGCAAGCTCCTCTCCGCTTCTAGACATTCTAGCAAATGCCTCACGACTACACACTCTGGGTAACCCCTGGATCTTCAGGGCCGGTCCTCTCTTACGTTTGAGGATTGGGAATTCCTGAACACACGTTTCCCGGTCCTTACATACCTATAATCGAGGCGCCTCGCATTCCAACAACCACATAGGTGAAAAATAGATATATATGTCAGGGCTGGTAAGTCACTGACACCACCATAGCTAGAAAGAAACGTCGTGCTCTCCCTGCAGTCCTTATCCCGTTTTTAACTCATACCGGGGTGTGAGGCTCGCGAATCCACGCTATACACAAAGCCAGGCCACGTAGGCCGTGCTTTGATCATCAACCACAAGACTTTGCTTTGCAACAGAAGCCTTGATCATAGCATCTTGGCATGCCACATAGGCAATCCACTCCACACGACTGATTTCTATCGATATATAACCTCTGAGCTCGTACGTCTCAGAGAAGGGCGTTAAGCAAAAGAATAAATTCTCCACCGCCAAACAGATATATATTTAACAAAGATCAATCAATATAGAACAAAATCCAATGTCAGACACACAGTCCATTTACAAGTCCGTTCTAGGTCTGAACAAAACCGGAGGCGTCAAATTCCTCGTATTTCCGTACAATCAACACATACGTTCAGACGGCTACTACTTCCGTTCCTTCACGGTAGCTACTCCAGTCAGGAACCTCAGCAGCGCCCATCCAACCGATACGAAGATCGTCGGTCTTGAATCGTCTTTGCATTTTCCAATACGAACCGCTCGATCAATTATTTGAAATGAAGGTTAGCTCGGCCTTTTCAAATAATTCACGTAATTAGAATTTAAATCAATTCTTTCCATGGTTATATTATTCGACATCCATATTTCAGTTCTTTAGGGTTATTTTCGTGTCAAACATATACAACCATCAAATATCAAACAGATTAAGCCAAATTGGTTTATTCCCAATCTATGTTGCCTATAATATTTTATAACGATTTTTCGCTATTTTTATTTATTTAAAAATGGCCCTATTTAATTAAACGACGTTTCAGGTCGTGCCGTGGCACTGGCGCTGTTTTTCACCTAATTTGTTTTACACATATCGGAAAATCTAACCGTTGGATTTCTACAAAGTCTATATCAGCGGGAAGATATTCCCAAAGCGAACCCAATGGTTCTAGTTTCGTGAAAATCCGACGGTCGGATCTTCCGCACTAGTCGTTTGAAGTTACGGTTTCGAAATTCGAACTGCATTGTCGTTACTCGATTCAATTTAATTATATTTATATATAAATATAATCGATTCTGGCGCTGTTTTTCTTCAGATTTGAATTAAACATTCCAGACAATCCAACCGTTGGATTTTTACAAGGTTGGTGTCGTTGGAAAGATATTTCCAAGGCGAACCTAGCGGTTGCGGTTTCGGCAAAATCCGATGGTCGGATTTCTCGTACTAATCGTTTCAAATTACGATTCCAAAACACGAACTGCACGGCTTCGATTGCTTTCTGTTCTATTTATATTTATATATATAAATTTAGCTCATTCATTTATTTTAAATATAGTTCATTCATTAATTTCAACTTCGTTTTTACTTCAAATATTTCACTAACGCCTTAATATTTCGAAAAATTTCGCCATAACCTCCTTTGTACGGGAAGGGGTTTGGAAATTTATTGGGCCGTGTTAGGTACCGAATAAATCCTATAAAGCATCCACATATTTATTGTGATATATTCTGGTGTTTACGGGGGAGCGTGTATAGATTATAACTCCAGAGAATAAATTCTCGTCACCCCGTTCCGTGTGGAAATAAATAGTCCATGTGCCCTATCTAATGACTAGAGAGACGTGATTATTATCAACTCCAGACCCGTATGGGGTTTTTATTAATCTGGCAATTTATCGTTATATTTTATATTGTCCATATCAGTCATCAGTTCAACCTGTAGTATAAAATCATCGCCATACAAGCCTCTCGCTCGTATGGTAAATCTTCCACCTCGTCACACAAGCACCAAATGCTTATGTGGAATATGATGAAGTATGCCTATCGTCAAGAAGTATGCCATGTAGTGTAGTTCAAAATTAATTGTTACTATCCTATGGCGATGTTTATTATTTCACACAGAATAACCAACACTCCGCATCCAATGGCATTCACAGGAGTTGATATAAAAATAAAATTGCGCAGCCAACTCATCAAGGCTTACCTATTTGTCGGGCACGCAAATAATTTCTTTACTCTACAGCTAATCCATTTTCCCTGTTCAACACATGCGTATATATGCAGAACAAAGCTAATAATAATATTTCTAGCAAACTATTAACTATTTCAACACGTTTGTATTTTTATCAAAACGTATACATGATAAAAGAAATATTTTTATTATCAAAAATATTTATTCAACACGTGAATGATTTTAACACTTCATATTCACAATAAAAATGTAGTTTTTATTGTCTATTCATTTTATTCTAAAATGCGATAACATTCAACACATGAATTTCAACTCGACGAACGAATCTCAATCCAACACATGAATATTCCCTATAGGTTGTATATATATAAAAAATGTGATTTTTATCGTTAAATCTATTTGTTTAAAATTCGAATAATATTCAACACATGAATTTCAACTCAACGAATGAATTTCAATTCAATACATGAATATTCTCTATAGTTTCTATATATATAAAAATGTGATTTTTATCGTTAAATCTATTTGTTTAAAATTCGAATAATATTCAACACATGAATTTTAACTCAACGAATGAATTTCAATTCAACACATGAATATTCCCTATAGTTTGTATATATATAAAAATGTGATTTTTATCGTTAAATCTATTTGTTTAAAATTCGAATAATATTCAACACATGAATTTCAACTCAACGAATGAATTTCAATTCAAGACATGAATATTGGTTTCAACATATGTAATTAATTTCAACAAATGAAAATTATTCTAACACATGAAGATTTCAGAAAATTTCGATAGCATAACGGCAGGGTAGTTAAAACCGGGACCGTCCCTAGTACGGCTCCTCGCTCTACCTTAAAACCTCACGGTTTTTGACAATGGGGATCATGCATCTAGTTCGCACACAGGCGCCATGTTTTATTTTCAATTCCACAATCCTATTCTAATTTGTTTCAACCACAAGAGGGTATTTTTCAACCACAAAGGTATTTTTCAACCACTAAGGTATTTTTCAACCACAATATCAACCACAAACAATTATTTCCAACCATTCGTCATACCATATAATATCACGCCAATCACAAGAAATAAATATCGTCCATGGTCTGTGGACGAGGGGAGTGTGTATATATATATATTATTTCTATAATTCACTTGCATTTCATCACAATTCAAAGCATATATGTTTCATTCAACGCTTGTATAATTTGTACATCGCTAATATAACTTGTACAACACATGTGCATGAGGTATACAATGCGTATATAATTTACACTTCGCTTATATAATTTATACAACACGATTCCATTCACACAATTTAGTTTAGATTCCTCACATTGGTTTTAGTAGTGCTAAAAATCGTAGGAAGATCAGAAAAATCCGCGGCTTCTGCTAGATGGTAGAGAGCCTCCCTGCGGTCCCGATGTTTCCTGTTTCATCGAATTTCGTTAACACACTAAAAAGATATGATTTTTCAAAGTTTTGCAACACTTAAAAGTGTTATTTTCATTTCAGAAATTCAAAGCAGAAGGGTTTGCAAAGCTTCAAAACTAGGTTTTGATTTTAATCAAAACCGTACCTCGTTGTCCCGATCAAACTACACGGCGTCGAAGGGCTATGAACCAGCTTCCTATCGACGGTGGTGGCGGCGAACTCGGCGGCTCCAGCGAGGCATGACGTCGGCAGAAAGGGGCGAACTTCCTCGATGAAATTCGAAGTCGATCGGCGATGGTTTCTGACGAGGTTTGTTTTGATTTGAAGAGGGGAGGAAGGCGGTCGGAATTGCTAACTGGAGGCGGCGGCGATACTGGCTGTGGCGACGGCGATCGGGGGGGGGGGGGAGTTTGGAGCACGATGAACCGTCGAGAGCGAGGGAGGCGGCTAGGTTTTCAGGAGTTTTTTTTTTTGAAAGAAAAAAATCTTATTGGCCGAGGATTTATAGTAAATTTTAAATAGTGTTTTTACAAACGAACTCCTTTTCCAACCCAATGACTGTCACCCCCAGCTAAATACCCCCATCCCGGACACAATGGGATATGTTTCATCGGCCAATTCGACTGTGTAGTGACCCGGATTTTCGGCGACTTTGGTTATCGACGTAAGCACGACGTCGATAACCAAAACATCGAAAAATCCCGGTAATTAATGAAAGAAATTAGAAGGTGAGAATAGATAAGATAGAACTTATAGAATAGAAGAAGAAGAAGAACATCATCATCAGAGTAAACACGAATCTCACAGCGGAACGAATAAAATATAACATAACGTATCTTTGAAATAACATCAGTATATGTATACAATAACACTTATCAGAGTACAATACTTACAACAACAGCGGAAATAATAATAGCTATAGAATCCTGAAGCCTCCTGCTCCAAGCTCTCCAAGTGTATCTGTAAAATCCCGACTACTTGACTGCCCGTACAAATTTAGGCACCCAAGAGTTTAGGGAAAACAACAAAATAAACTCGGGTCAGTCATGGGACTGGTGTGAATAAACTCAAATCATTTAAAACAGGTATATGATATCTCATAAGACCACTCCAGGAACGGGTTTTTCCCTTATGAGAATCCAAATAACTTTTCAAAGCAATATCATTCTGATATTATGATAATGTCTAAGTACAAATAAATATCAATCTAGCAGGAACGCTTGCATCTCACGTTACTACATATATAGTATACAATCAAAATCGCAAGCACGTATTGGATGATTGGATTTTCAACTATGACAAGGTATGGAACCACCTTCCGATCAGTGTACTCTAGGAACGATACACTGGAGTTCAACAAGAACATCTTGCAACTCAGCCACACATGACCGACCACTCATTTCGCTTGAGTGTATCGAATGTACATCACCAACGGTTGGGATCAGCAACCGTTCCCGTATATATGTGGGACAGCATTGATAGATTTAAGAAACAAATGAATATTCACTAGATAGGTGATTATACACCCTACTTCGGTGCGACCGACTTAGCCATGCTGCCTGCCCGATTTCTGTCATTTACCGGTTGATGAGGCTAGAAGCTACGCTTTATCATCACATCAGATTCACTTCGAATGCTACATTGTCAAATCCATCGAAATCACTAATTGATGTTTTACAACAGTACATTACGTGTCAGCTAAAAGAAGTTTCCTTCTTCGCTTCCACTCTTGGTACGGTTGGAGAAATCAATGTACGTAATCGTCTGGAAATACTCTGTCAGACATCCATCTTCATTCACTTAGAATGTCACATCGTCATACCCGCCAAATCACAAATTGACTTATCCAAAAATAACACGGGTATACATCTAAGAGAAACGAATTCCTCTGCCACCAAACGTGAATACGTTTGAACAGATCAACTTACGCGATCCATTGGATATACTCTGTCAGACCTTCGTCCATACAAGTTGTCCTGGGACTGGACAAACCGAAGGCACTATTCTGTAAACAGGATAGCCCTTGCATTTTACTCCGTCTTCAATTATCTTTGTCATATATGATTCGCACGCTTATGCCAATACAGAGTGGTTCTTTGGATAATAATCCAACCGGTCTCTCCATATTAACAACGTTAAAATGGTAAAAACTTCGATAGTCGGTGATTTAACCATCAAAGAAAAACAAGTGTGCAAACAACGATATTATTTCCAAATGGAAATTATATCGAACAAACATCATTTAACATAAATCTCTTTAGTTCATTTATTTACTTATCTCCTGTTTCCCTATATTCTAAATTCTTATTTTTCTTTTATCAGAAAACATTTATGATTCTCGTTGGAAAACATTTCCAAAACTCCTTTACGATCAAACCTTACCATTTCTTAGTTAAGAAGGAAGTCACTCAAGTTGGGGTATAATTACCTCTCAGACCTTAACAACTTCTTTAATCTTTAACAACTTCTTTACGCCTTTCTCGGATTCAATTTTACTAATTTAAAACATTGGTTATAACGATAACGTTATAATCCCTACTTTCGAATTATTTAACTTTAATTATAACTTCTATTCTTATTAGTGAATAATTAACCTAACACTTATCTATTTAAAAATAAATAAATCTCTATTTAAACACTGGAAAGTATAAGTACTTTCTCGAATTCGATATAATCGAATTTGCCGATTAACTCTCTTCGAGAAATCTCTATTTGATTAACTCTTCTTCGAATAACCTATATTCGACTAACTCCTTCTCGAATAAACGATATTCGATAACCTCTCTTCGAATAACTAATATTCGATAACTCTTCCCTTCAAATATCCCATATTTGAAAATCTCACTTCGATTAAACTATAATCGATAACCCCCTTCGATGAAACTAACATCGATAACTCCTTTCGATGAAACTAACATCGATAACTCCTTTCGATGAAACTAACATCGATAACTTCTTTCGATGAAACTAACATCGATAACTTTAACTCGACTAACTTAACTTGACTCGACTAACTCGACTTACTTGGTTCGACCAATTCGATTCGATTAACTAGGCTTGACTAACTCTATTGGTTTAACTCTAATCGATTAGTTCTATGGTTTAACCCTAATCGATAAATTCTGTTTGACTAACCCTATTCGGCTAACTCGACTAACTTGGTTCGACCGACCAGGTTTGACTAACCTGACCCATTTGGTTTGACTGACCATGTTTGGCTAACCTGACCCATTTGGTTTGACTGACCATGTTTGGCTAACCTGACCCATTTGGTTTGACTGACCATGTTTGGCTAACCTGACCCATTTGGTTTGACCACTGGGCTTGACTTCTTGGTTCGACCACTTGGTTTGACCATTTGGTTCGAATACCATATTCGACTAACTCCTCTCGATTCATTAAAAACGATTAACTCATCTCGATTGACTAAATCAATTAACTCCTATCGATTAACTAAATCGATAAACTCCTTTCGATTAACTAAGTTTGATTTGCTCGACTCGACTGACCAAGTTCGACTAACTTGACCAGCTTGGTTGTACTGAACAGGTTCGACTAACTTGACCAGCTCGACTCGATTGGTTCGACTCGACTAGCTCGACTCGGTTGGTTTGACTCGACTAGCTCGACTCGGTTGGTTTGACTTGACCATCTTGACTCGATTTGGTTCGACTCGACCATCTTGACTCGATTGGTTCGACTCGACCATTTCGACTCGGTTGGTTTGACTCGACCATCTTGACTCGATCGGTTTGACTCGACCATTTCGACTCGGTTGGGTTCGACTAGCTTGACTAGTTTGGTTCGACTAGTTTGGTTTGACCACTTAACTAACTTGATTCGAATATTTATATCCGACTAACTAACTTTTCTTTTATTTCTATTTATTTCCTAAATAGATTTCCTTTTGTATAATCTATTTATTTTCCTAAATAGATTTTCCTTTATAACTCTAATTATTTAATCCCTAATTAAATATCCTTTATTCTATTTATTTAATCTAAATAAATATTCCTTTATTTTATTTATTTATTTCTAAATAAATATCCTATTATAAAATCCTTCGATTTTATAAATAGATTCATTTTCAATATAAATATTGAAAATCCCCTTTTCTACATTTTCAGTGTTTTCTATTGTTTTTAAACAACCAACTGTCAATGATCAATATCATCCAAACATATACAATCAACAACAGATTATATATCACAATATACAAATAACAGTAAAATAAATGTTGAGGAATCCAGTCGGATTCCTCCAACCTGTTTCCCTGCATCCACCGATGTTAAACAACGTATATAACATCACTTGCATTTCTAATGAAATACACTGATAACAAAATCACCGTTTAATAACGATATATATATATATGTATGTATATATATATATATATATATATATATATATATATCCATAGTGTTTTCAATCAATTATTTAACAGTCCAATCTACAGTCCCATTTAACAATACAACTTAACAGTCCAAATTAATAGTACATAACTAGCAGTCAAATACAGAAATAAAATACAATTTATATTAAAATATAAATTGAGGAGAGTTAGTGAGTTTTTACTCACATTTGCAGTTCATCGTTAAAGAACGATAAACCGTTATTTGATTTGAATCAAACAAATTATTTCGCCATAAATTCATACGAGCCCCAATCCACTTCCAGTCAGCCTCATTGTGAAGCTCTCGTCCATACGGTCTCAATGCAACTTACGGTTCGTAAATCTGGCTTCGTACGAGCTAGATACAGTGTTCACAAATTAATACACTATTTTGAAATTTAAAACTTAAATTAAATAGGGTAATGGGCCTCATCCTTCTCACAATTGTCGGCCCATTATCATAGCCCACCCACCTTTTTAAATACCAAACCCGAATTGCTTTCTTCCCCAAATGATTTTTCCGCCGTGAGCTGCTGTTACCAAACAAAACCATTCCCAAAACTTTGAAGCTCCACCAACCCTTCAAATCTCAACCGTTTCACCAACTGTTAATGCCAACGATCCTCTCGTCCAGTCCTCTTTCTCCTCCACCCTTTCTTGCTCCACTCGCACCTCGTCCTTGGACCGCGACGTCGAACTGGCACTGTACCAGTACCGAACCCAAATTACACCAGAATCCTCAATCTTTTCATATGAGATGCTAACCACCCTCCTGAACTCGAATACAACCTCAAAATTGATCATTGATGACCCTACACCTCCCCACGGCGAACCCTAGTTCCGCTGGAAAAAATCGAGCAACCCAGGCTCGCGTCGCACATCTCAAAACAGGCATCAACCTGAAGCTCCTTCAACGCTGAATCCATCTACATACGTTTCCTAATTTATAGGAATTGCTTTGGTTTTAAAATGACTTTAAAAGGAGGAATTTTCACTGTAGGATTTTGTTTGAGTGGCGGCGCATGTTTTTGATATTAGAAAATGAGGGTTAGGGTTGAGTGAAGGATGAGGTATTATATAGGTAGGATTTTAAAAAAAAATTATTCGATTATTTTATTTTATTTTTAAGCAAACGCTGTTTACATCTATCCTTAAAAATTCCTGTGACCACTCATGATATCTAAAAATCATGAAAATTGACATGCAGCTAGAGTTTGACATTACGGTCCCAACGAAACTGGTTTCGTCGAATTCCGACTCAGTTTGCTCACACAGCGTATTTTTAACCGTCAAAATACTGACTGTTTCTCACTCTAAAAATCCGTACGGTCACATACGGACTCTAAAAATCACGAAACTGGAAATCTAACAACTATTTGACATTGCGGATCCAACAAAACTGATTTCGTCGAATTCCGACTTCTTTTGCAAAAGAGGCTATTTTTAACGCTCTAAATAGCCTATTTAAATATATAAATATATTTAAATATAATTGAATTAATTATTTAAAATTAATTATTATCATATATCTTCACATATGATATCGTACAGCCCCAGAATATCATATCAGAATTTTCAGCTTGATATTTCAGATTCCAGATTATCTCGATGTTCAGTTTATACTGAAAATCCATTTATAACGTATATAAAGCGTCGCAAATTATAAAGGAATTCCACAGCGACTTTTCTGAAATTTGATTTGGACGTAAATCAAAATCTATACGACGAAATCCAGATTTTTCTCTTCCACTAGAAAGATATACTCCACCGGCTCCACACGTTTCTTGTTTCACAGAAATCCGACTTAAAACGAATCCTGTACATTCAGTTGAAGTTCAAATCGCCATATAGCGAACTGCAGCGCCATTTCGAGCTCGTTTATAAATATATTATAAACTATACGTTCAACTATCGTGGATTCAATAAAAATCGTTATTATATTTCGAATCGAAACTCCACCAAATCTCGTATGCTATTCAATTCACACGATATTGTGAATTTCACTATTTCTGACTATTTCGACATTATAATATATTTTATTATATTATAATTATTAATTAAATATTCAATATTATTTAATTCACGTTCTCGATATCGATAAATCGATATTAAATAATTAAATAAATTAATTGTTCAACAGCTAAAAATGCGGGTCACTACATTCTTCCCCCCTTAATAAAATTTCGTCCTCGAAATTGCTAAGCTAAGGGATGACCCTATCTTCTGGGTAAAAATTTATCTGTTTACCTCTTGTCTCCGGTTTCAACTGAACCAATTAATATCGACTAAAATATTAATTTATTCCGACTAACTAAATTTTCAAAAATTCTGAAAATTTTCTAACACCTTAACTTTTCGAAAATTTTTGCCAGCACCTCCTTTGTACTGGTCAATATCTCAAACTCCAGCTCGCCTCTCTGGGCCTTCTTTAACCCAAAAGAAAATCAAACAGCCAAGCGGCTTGCCAATTCGGCTCATAAATCTCATATCCATATATAATATAAATTGGTACCTTTTTGTCGGGAATATCAACTCTATTACTTCCATATGCTATCAACTCAGCATATACCAGTGTTATTTCCATCAAATTCCAATCAGTTCATATCCTCAAAACCAAATCAAATTTCATTCGAACCCGAATATCAAATTTCAAATTCTTAACTTATCAACCCAATTCCATAACAGATTATTCTCTAATCCAATTCAATTCTATTTAACTCAGTTCAAGTTAATATTTCAATTTATTTCTACTACCTTATTCTATTTAACTTCATAAGTTAAAATTAAATTCCGAAACTTAATTTCCTGGGTCTATTTCAAATCAATTTGAAATTACAATGCCAATTCAAAACCTTTTAATTTCTAAACAACTTGTTTTCTCAATACAATTCAAAAACAAAACCTTTGGTAGTAGTCCGTCACTTAGAACTCGAAAATGAACACTGATGATGTCGCGATTCATCATCAGAATTTATTTTCCAGCTATCGAAGTGAGTTCAATACTATATCACCTTAAGTTTGAAAAACGTTTTCAAAATCTCCCAGTAACTTAAAATTTCCTTATTTTAATTCCAATCTGATTTAAATTCAGATTTTTCTTCATTTTATTTCATATACTTTGCTTATATGAATTCTGATTAGTCATTTATAATCATTTCACCTTTTTATAATCTTACTCGATTATAATAACAACCAACACAACCAATATACTATATCAAATATATTCGGGTAAAATTATTCCATTTACCCTCTTTCAAAACATACCATGACGGTTCATCGTATTCAAGTGTTTATTTACTCCTACCGATACAGTGGATCAAACTGATCGACCAGAATTCATAAGCAACTCAGCCAATGAATCTCCACAATATAAAACCATTTTATATTAACTAACAAATACGTTCACTCGTATATATACACTCAAACTCAGTCTAGGATATTACTAATCCCATCTCTACTGAATCACGCCACAGAGCCAAGGTAATAACTAAACCAATGCTCTGATACCAACTGTAGTGACCCGGATTTTCGGCGACTTTGGTTATCGACGTAAGCACGACGTCGATAACCAAAACATCGAAAAATCCTGGTAATTAATGAAAGAAATTAGAAGGTGAGAATAGATAAGATAGAACTTATAGAATAGAAGAAGAAGAAGAACATCATCATCAGAGTAAACACGAATCTCACAGCGGAACGAATAAAATATAACATAACATATCTTTGAAATAACATCAGTATATGTATACAATAACACTTATCAGAGTACAACACTTACAACAACAGCAGAAATAATAATAGCTATAGAATCCTGAAGCCTCCTGCTCCAAGCTCTCCAAGTGTATCTGTAAAATCCCGACTACTTGACTGCCCGTACAAATTTAGGCACCCAAGAGTTTAGGGAAAACAACAAAATAAACTCCGGGTCAGTCATGGGACTGGTGTGAATAAACTCAAATCATTTAAAACAGGTATATGATATCTCATAAGACCACGCCAGGAACGGGTTTTTCCCTTATGAGAATCCAAATAACTTTTCAAAGTAATATCATTCTGATATTATGATAATGTCTAAGTACAAATAAATATCAATCTAGCAGGAACGCTTGCATCTCACGTTACTACATATATAGTATACAATCAAAATCGCAAGCACGTATTGGATGATTGGATTTCCAACTATGACAAGGTATGGAACCACCTTCTGATCAGTGTACTCTAGGAACGATACACTGGAGTTCAACAAGAACATCTTGCAACTCAGCCACACATGACCGACCACTCATTTCGCTTGAGTGTATCGAATGTACATCACCAACGGTTGGGATCAGCAACCGTTCCCGTATATATATGGGACAGCATTGATAGATTTAAGAAACAAATGAAGATAGGTGATTATACACCCTACTTCGGTGCGACCGACTTAGCCATGCTGCCTGCCCGATTTCTGTCATTTACCGGTTGATGAGGCTAGAAGCTACGCTTTATCATCACATCAGATTCACTTCGAATGCTACATTGTCAAATCCATCGAAATCACTAATTGATGTTTTACAACAGTACATTACGTGTCAGCTAAAAGAAGTTTCCTTCTTCGCTTCCACTCTTGGTACGGTTGGAGAAATCAATGTACGTAATCGTCTGGAAATACTCTGTCAGACATCCATCTTCATTCACTTAGAATGTCACATCGTCATACCCGCCAAATCACAAATTGACTTATCCAAAAATAACACGGGTATACAGCTAAGAGAAACGAATTCCTCTGCCACCAAACGTGAATACGTTTGAACAGATCAACTTACGCGATCCATTGGATATACTCTGTCAGACCTTCGTCCATACATGTTGTCCTGGGACTGGACAAACCGAAGGCACTATTCTGTAAACAGGATAGCCCTTGCATTTTACTCCGTCTTCAATTATCTTTGGCATATATGATTCGCACGCTTATGCCAATACAGAGTGGTTCTTTGGATAATAATCCAACCGGTCTCTCCATATTAACAACGTTAAAATGGTCAAAACTTCGATAGTCGGTGATTTAACCATCAAAGAAAAAACAAGTGTGCAAACAACGATGTTATTTCCAAATGGAAATTATATCGAACAAACATCATTTAACATAAATCTCTTTAGTTCATTTATTTACTTATCTCCTGTTTCCCTATATTCTAAATTCTTATTTTTCTTTTATCAGAAAACATTTCTGATTCTCGTTGGAAAACATTTCCAAAACTCCTTTACGATCAAACCTTACCATTTCTTAGTTAAGAAGGAAGTTACTCAAGTTGGGGTATAATTACCTCTCAGACCTTAACTGAACAACGTTATAACTTCAAAATGGTCAAAGTTTATCTTTTAATCTTTAACAACTTCTTTACGCCTTTCTCGGATTCAATTTTACTAATTTAAAACATTGGTTATAACGATAACGTTATAATCCCTACTTTCGAATTATTTAACTTTAATTATAACTTCTATTCTTATTAGTGAATAATTAACCTAACACTTATCTATTTAAAAATAAATAAATCTCTATTTAAACAATGGAAAGTATAAGAACTTTCTCGAATTCGATATAATCGAATTTGCCGATTAACTCTCTTCGAGAAATCTCTATTTGATTAACTCTTCTTCGAATAACCTATATTCGACTAACTCCTTCTCGAATAAACGATATTCGATAACCTCTCTTCGAATAACTAATATTCGATAACTCTTCCCTTCAAATATCCCATATTTGAAAATCTCACTTCGATTAAACTATAATCGATAACCCCCTTCGATGAAACTAACATCGATAACTCCTTTCGATGAAACTAACATCGATAACTCCTTTCGATGAAACTAACATCGATAACTTCTTTCGATGAAACTAACATCGATAACTTTAACTCGACTAACTTAACTTGACTCGACTAACTCGACTTACTTGGTTCGACCAATTCGATTCGATTAACTAGGCTTGACTAACTCTATTGGTTTAACTCTAATCGATTAGTTCTATGGTTTAACCCTAATCGATAAATTCTGTTTGACTAACCCTATTCGGCTAACTCGACTAACTTGGTTCGACCGACCAGGTTTGACTAACCTGACCCATTTGGTTTGACTGACCATGTTTAGCTAACCTGACCCATTTGGTTTGACTGACCATGTTTGGCTAACCTGACCCATTTGGTTTGACTGGCCATGTTTGGCTAACCTGACCCATTTGGTTTGACCACTGGGCTTGACTACTTGGTTCGACCACTTGGTTTGACCATTTGGTTCGAATACCATATTCGACTAACTCCTCTCGATTCATTAAAAACGATTAACTCATCTCGATTGACTAAATCAATTAACTCCTATCGATTAACTAAATCGATAAACTCCTTTCGATTAACTAAGTTTGATTTGCTCGACTCGACTGACCAAGTTCGACTAACTTGACCAGCTTGGTTGTACTGACCAGGTTCGACTAACTTGACCAGCTCGACTCGATTGGTTCGACTCGACTAGCTCGACTCGGTTGGTTTGACTCGACTAGCTCGACTCGGTTGGTTTGACTCGACCATCTTGACTCGATTTGGTTCGACTCGACCATCTTGACTCGATTGGTTCGACTCGACCATTTCGACTCGGTTGGTTTGACTCGACCATCTTGACTCGATTGGTTTGACTCGACCATTTCGACTCGGTTGGGTTCGACTAGCTTGACTAGTTTGGTTCGACTAGTTTGGTTTGACCACTTAACTAACTTGATTCGAATATTTATATCCGACTAACTAACTTTTCTTTTATTTCTATTTATTTCCTAAATAGATTTCCTTTTGTATAATCTATTTATTTTCCTAAGTAGATTTTCCTTTATAACTCTAATTATTTAATCCCTAATTAAATATCCTTTATTCTATTTATTTAATCTAAATAAATATTCCTTTATTTTATTTATTTATTTCTAAATAAATATCCTTTTATAAAATCCTTCGATTTTATAAATAGATTCATTTTCAATATAAATATTGAAAATCCCCTTTTCTACATTTTCAGTGTTTTCTATTGTTTTTAAACAACCAACTGTCAATGATCAATATCATCCAAACATATACAATCAACAACAGATTATATATCACAATATACAAATAACAGTAAAATAAATGTTGAGGAATCCAGTCGGATTCCTCCAACCTGTTTCCCTGCATCCACCGATGTTAAACAACGTATATAACATCACTTGCATTTCTAATGAAATACACTGATAACAAAATCACCGTTTAATAACGATATATATATATGTAGATATATATATATATATATCCATAGTGTTTTCAATCAATTATTTAACAGTCCAATCTACTTCCATTCTGACTTATATTGAATTCTGTATATTCATTTGAAATTAGAAATCGAATTTTCGAACTACCGCGCCATTTTCAATTCCTTTTATAATTATATATAATTATTATATATTCTAACGACGACGTATATAATATATACGTTCTAATTATATTCAAAATAAATTTCTCGTCGATATTATTTAAAATAATTCATTTTAAATATTCAAAATTCGCTAAAATGGCCAAAATAAAAATTTTAAACTGGCCCAGATTTTCGGGTTGTTACAGTGAGGATCACGAATTAATGCTACAAAAAGCTGTGCTACTTAAAGTAGTGCTTTGATGATCAACCACAAGGCTCTGCTTTTCAACAAAAGCCTCAATCATTGCATCTTAGCATGTCACATTGTCAATCCATACCATACCCTTGATTTCTACCGATATATAACATCTTAGCTCGTATATCTCAGAGAAGGGTGTTAAGAAAGAGAATAAATTCTCCTCCACTATATATATATATATATTTATTTAGCAGAGATCAACGATTACAACATAAAGGAATACAACGTCAGACACACCATCCATTAGCAAGTCCGTTCTGGGTTTGAACAAAACCGGAGGCACCTTATTCCTCAGCCCAAATGTCCAACACAGGGGAGAGGCCCTCACATATCCATACAATCAACAAGACGTTCAGACAACTATCACTATAACCCCTTACTAGGAGCAAACCAATCCAAGGCATTAGTAGTCATCCATTCGATGTGAAGATCATCGGTCTTGCACCATCTTCAATATCTTCGACTTTTGATAGTTGTTTTAGTTATTAAGAATGGGTTAAACTCGGTCTTTCCGAATAACTCGCATATCTTATAATCAAGTGTTATAAAAACACATCACACTTCTCATTCCAACCCAAAATATTCTTTTATTCAAATATTATTTTCACAATTTAAACAAAATTAAGGTTTATCAAACTAGTCGGAATTATTGCGCCTTACCAAAGTAATCATTTATTTTATTTTTCCAATCCAAACTTATTCATCCCATGGAGCAAAACTGGTAGTATTCCATATCTAACACCCACTGTGTTATCGGTAAATTTAATTACCATTGCACATTCAAATCTAATTAAAGATTCATTAACACTCTACTTAGTTTTAAACTCCAAAAATCATTATTTAATGATTAATAAAATTTAGGAAATAAATCATATCTTTAACTGGGTTAAAGAAGGAATGTCCTTTAAAACACCGTTCACAATAAACCCAAATCATCTTCCATCAAAATAGAATCTACACGGAAATCATAACAGTGTATAATCAATATAAATTTCCGTATTAGACTAATAATATAAATGGAATAACGACAATGCCTTTTGAATCCCATATATAGTAATAGTCTTCCTTCACAGAAATTTATTTCGATTATTACCGAATCAAATCCCATTCAATTCCAATTTAATATATTAAATTGGAAGACTTTACTTTGGAAAATTCCACTAATCTTAATTAAAAGATTATAAATTCCAAATCATATCTTCGTTGTTAATTGGGTTAAAGAACAAGTGTCATTTAAAACACCATTCACGATAAACCCAAAAATCCAATCTTAATTCAATTTCAATTAAATATTAATTAATTGGTAGATTTCTGTAAATCTTAATTAAAAGATTTATTTTTTTCTCAATGAGTTTAAGAACAGTGTTATTAAAGATGCCGTTCACCACAAACCTCAAAATCCAATTTGATATTAAATACAAGGCTCTGAATAGAAATTATATCGGCTTATATTCAATATCAAATTCTGAAACCAATGTATATCATATTGAAAATAACGATATTTATATCTTCCAAATTCCTCAACAATATCCTTATAATCTTGGAATCCAATATCGAAATATTCCGAAGATTATTTCCATTCCAATTTATTCGTTGGAGATTTCTAGTCATATTAAAACCATTTTCAATCTAATTTATTTATTTAAAAACATTTGATTATTATTCTAGTTAATAATTAGTTCACTCAGATAAAAATAACTTTTCTTTCAAATATTGGATCTTTCATCCAAAATATTTTCAAATCTTTTATTATGATTTTACACAATTTTCCCATATTTTTAATAATTTAAATATCGCCATTTCAGTCGGTTTCCAGTAACGGCCACCGAACTGCACTATAGCGACCTTTTCCATAACTGATTTGGACATATTTTGAAATCCAACCGTTAAAATTTAAATCTATTATATTCATTGAAAATACCTTTTCGATACGAACCCAACAGTTCTGCTTTTAGGAGAATTCGACGGTTGGATCTCCCGTTACATCAATTTGATGTCAATGGTCGAAATTCGCGAATGGTCGCTGCGCAACACATTCGATTCTAACCATTATATATATAATATATATCGCCGATTTCTTTTTAAAACATATTTTACAAATCGTTTATAATTCATTTTAAATGATTTCAACTTCATTTTCAAATGTAAATCAAAATTAAATAATCCATGTCATCATAATATTAAAATGATAATATTTTCAAAATATCAAATTTTGAAATCAATTCTTTCCGATATTCATAGTAAAATGAATAAAATCGATCGATAAGCCCGTACGGGTTAAAATGGCGAATATCTAATTACTCGGCTTCATATATTCCCTTTCGTGTCCATCCAAAATCGGATATCAAAATCATATTTTAATTCTTCACCAAATATTATTTTAAATATTCATTATTTTGAAAGATTTGTTATTTTAAAATATTCGTTATTTCTGAATCGGAATGCGGCTCAATCAATTACCATATAATTTCAGTTAAATGGATTTCGTACATCGCATGTATTCAACAATAATGATAAATAATCGTTACACATTCAAACATCATCCAGATTGCATTCTACAACTGTATTTTAAGCATTAAATTAACTAATGCTTACCATAGTCTGTCAGCCAATCGATTGATATACAACTAAATATTGAGATTAGTATATGTCAAATATCAACCCAATACTCGTGTGGGGTTTTCAAACAGCAATAGTCGATTTAAATAAATCATTAGTTAATAAATTTAACCAATTCAAATTCCATTTTGAATTATTTTTCTAATTAGCCAATTTTCACTGTTTAAATTATAAATGAATATTTATAATTTAATTTCAACTACAACAATAATATTAACATTATTTTTAATACTTTAATCATCATAATGACAAAATAATATAGTTAATTAAATCATCCATGGGTTTCAAACAACAGTGATAGGTGCTACTAAACACCATTTACTACCTATGATATAATAACATAGTAAAAATGATTTGAGTGAGAGAGTTCCCATATTGGGTTCCACTCTGTCATTCTTTAATTGATGGTTGTTTTAATAAAATTAAACACTGAGTTTAATTTTACTAAAATATGTAACTAGCCCCAATCACGATCCAGTCTGCTCCAGTGCGTAGATCTCGTTTTTTCGGTTCCAATGCAACTGAAATCATCTGATTCTGGTATAGGATACAATATTTTAAACATTCATTGTCTGAATTAATAACTAAACATTATTAATTAAAAACTAATTACATTATTAGCTTAATCACCATCATTAGGGGATTTAAACCCTTCATTTCGATCAGAAATCTGCTGAAACACCCCACCTCCGTTAGGGTCACTCTCAAAGGGAATGCCCTAATTTTGGATGAGGTTTATAAGTAGAAGTCACAGATATACAAGACAGATATAAGAACACATATTTTTGAACAGCGGAAACAACAACTTTTATTTCATTAAAATACGTGTTACACAAACCATGCCATAATTTGTTTTACAATACTTCATAACATCTTCATAACTGTCTTGATTACATTATTTAAAGAAGCATAAAGAAAACATAAATAAACTGCATAAGTCCCATAATTGCTGTCCAAAGCCATAGTCCAAAACGGAAAAGATCCAAGCAATACATTCTTTCTCTTCAAGCTGGATGTGAAAGCTGGTCAAGCTGCGGTATTCCCTCCCTGTGGACCGGGGGGGGACGGAAGAAAAGAAGACGAAAGAAAAGTAGAGTCAGAAATAAAGCCTAAGTAAGCCTAGGACTATTCAGTCTATGAATAAAGAACTGGGTATGATAAGTATAAACTGGAAATGGGAAAGCACCATAAACTTAGTTAAGTTGTCTAGGGTCGAATATACTATCGTACCCCATATTAATCTCTGTACCCATATAAACTAGTTCCAAACAGTCACCCCATAATCAGGGTGAAGTGATCCATTTTATGATGATCGGCTCCGACTCGCATAGTTACATGTGTCTTACGGCCCCCGTTGTTGTAGTTACCTATGCTGGTCCCACCATGGGGTGTATCAAGTTCCATGGTGGCGGCCCGACACAATCCTAGAATGCACAGGTATGCTACTGGTGCCCAGTGCCTTATTTTTCTACGCCGGAGTGTGTGCACGCCCGCACCCCGTTAGAACCTACACTGCTGCACCACCGCCGTCGATTTGACCGCTTATAATCAGTCCAGTAATCGTGTCCCACACTGCCTAGTTTTAGGGTATCATGATACGCCTTGTAGGGTTACTGCTGAAAAGGGTCCCCCGCTACTAGGTTTTCTATTTCTAGCCAACATGCTAAGTTGGTTAAGTGTTTTATAAACCTAACCCCCAAATCAGTCTGTTTAGTTTAGCATGTTCCATTTTGATTAAGTATTAATTTAATTTACTTAATCCTATCAATCCAGACTCAGCCTTAATTGTCTTATTAAAGCCTTAACCTCTCACATTAGACAAGTATTGTTGTGGCTGCCTGTTGCCGGTTGGGTCCGGGCAGTCTTACGCCACAACTCAGTCTAACCTCGGGTCCTTATTGGGCTCCGCGTTTAACCACCCACATTGGATAGGTATTGTTGTGACTACTGGACAGGCGGGTGGTTCCGGGCAGGTTTACATCACAACTCAATCCAACCTCGGGTTAAACACATCGTATTTTCTACATTTACATATTTTGTCTCTTTTCTTTTTTATATGTAAATATTTGCGGCCCATTATTCAAATTCATCTTTATTGATTAAAATTTATTTATGCCACTTAATTGCTTTTCAAGGTTGTTGGCATGCGTCAAACATGCCAACACATATGTTCTATATTTTAGCCCAAACGTCATTACCCCCGTTTTACACGTTCGCTCCAATGTAAGGTGTGTTGGGTTTAATACTTAAACCCAATTTAGCCAAATGAAAAGGAGAGGCTTATAACTTGGTGTTAATATGAAAAAGGGGAATGTGAACGCATGAACTTGCAACGAACGATTCAATTAACATAAAGTGGCACATGTGAACTTGCAATTGTAGCAGCATATAATTATGGCATAACATGAATCATTTTATCCATATAATCATAGCATAAACAATACTTAAACATGAATCATTCTATTCATATAATTATGGCATAGAAAATACTTAAACATGAATCATTCTATTCATATGATTATGGCAAAAACAATACTTAAACATGAATCATTCTATTCATATGGTTAATGCATAAACAATACTTAAACATGAATCATTCTATTCATATGATTATGGCATAAACAATACTTAAACATGAATCGTTCTACTCATATAATCATGGCATAAATAATAATTAAACATGAATCGTTCTATTCATGTAATCATGGCATAAAACATACCTAAACTTAAATCATGGTTTTTTTTATTCTATCTATGTAAACTTGCAAGTGGAATGTAATTCTAATGTAACTTATGTGTCACATATATTATCATATGATTATGATAACAACATAAGCCTAAAAACATGTTTTCAACTAGGCATAATAACAAACATAGTTTAGTCATGTTCATAAAATTAATACAAGTTCACAAAGATGCTTGCTTTTGTCACTATCACAAAAGCATGATTCTTATACTTGAACTATGATGCCAATTCCAACATAACTTCATATGAATCATAATACTCAAATGGATCAAATTATACTAAAGATGACCATAAAATTATACATCATGTTGGCATAACAGTAAATCATATACTTGCATGAATCTCAAATAAACTATTACAACATATAGTTGTTACTTTCGACATGAATCATATACTTGCAATTATCAAATGGGTGTTGTAAATAACTACCACAGACATGTAGTTTTCAATATGAATCACATGCTTGCAAATATCAAATCGTATACTACAACATTCCCAAATCGTTTAGAATCAAAGCAACATACAATATAGATTATTATCGCCACAATTCCATTTCTTACTTTACACAAATCAACACAATTATTTAATTCACATCGGAATAGCACTCTACTTACAACGTATGACGAATCTTCAGTTCAGGAATCTGAATTCTGAATTTGGAGATGCTATCCTTTGTTGTAGGCGTTGCTTTGATTTGATTAACGTTGCTTTAAGCTTTGAATTATCCCCTAATTGTCTCTCAATTTCTGACGGCTATCTCTAGTCTCTCCTCAGCAGCATGACGGTCTCATCTCCATTTTAGTTTGCGTGAATTAGGGTTAGTCTTAGGTCCTTTTTATAGAGTTTGTGAGTCGATTTAGACCGTCGATGGAGCTTGGTTCAATAATAGCCGTTCGTTTGAAGGGGGGACCAACCAGGAGCTGACACCTAGCCCTAGTGACAAGGCAAGGCTCAGAAAATCGACCAAACACAGACTAGGCCAGCCAGGACCTGACCAGACCTGACCAGCAGGTCATTTTGACCTGGGCGCACTTGGCAGGTGCGCCAGGCCAAAAATGTACTGGCGCACTTCCCAAGTGCGCCAGTTCATTTTTGTTCTGGCACACTTCCCAAGTGCGCCAGTGCATTCTGACCCGTTTTCTGGTTTTTTGCCCAACTTCGTTCCTCTATATCTTCTTCATACGATATCCGTTTTACGCAAACACAGACTCTATCTCAAGCAGAATTCCAAGACGAACACAATGGCGTATCCCGTTTCCCTTAATTCTTTGATTTGAAATTATTTATACTTCAATTTGTGAATTTCACCGTTATAGAATACACGGGGTGTTACATTCTCCCCCACTTAAAAGGATTTCGTCCCCGAAATCTTCAAGTTCAGGAAGAATGTACATCCTAACATCCAAACATCCATCTACTCATCCATCAAACACGAGCATCCATCATCCTTAAAAGACTTCTAATGCTTTATGATCATATGCGAAGTGTGTGTGTACATGTACTTATCTAATGCAAAATCAGGCGGTCTACTGATTCAGTTGACCTCCTTAATGCGAATTATGTAAGTGCCATGAATCCATTATGTATGCAAATTCTCCTATTCATGATTCTACATGAGTGCACAATCATTCATACAAATGCAACATCCATAAGACAACACATTAAAGTTCAACCATATATGAATGCAAACATATATGCATATGCAATATGAAGTGACTGAGCCGATCTAAAACCTAGATTGTGTGTGTATATGCAACCAAGAGCAACCATTAGCAATCACTTGCAACCACTTGCAACCATCAATCATAACATGTCTCAAACACATGTTTACACCCAATTGTTCCTATCTAAAGGTATAGTCGAATGATAGAAGCAAGTAAAAACTTTGTGCCCATTAGGCAATGTCAAAACTGGAAATCTATGCCACATATATATTGATTAGGAGAAGAACTCTCTAAGCATCAGCCCCGAAGACCGAAATCAACATGAGACTGACACCCAAAGAATTACTCAACCCAACCACTATATATGATTCTAGGAAACTAAGCATGATGGACTCCTTTTAGGTCACAAGGGAGTCCCTTCCTAAAACCAACCCGTATCCTATAAAACCTAAAAAAAGTTTAGTCAAACCAACGAACACCCTCAAGCCCCATCATATGTTACTAACAGATGAGTCATACTCCCTATGGGGTTTGCAACAGAAATTGGATTGAGAATGGGACCGAGAGGATATACACAAAAGATAGCATGCAAGTAAGCTCTACAGGAAGAGAGGGATCAAAGATATACTCTTAAGAAGAGATATGATGCACTAACCTAGTCTTCAATCTTCTAAGTCGCATTTCCTTGAGCTTAACTCCATTATGCTTTGTCCATATTTAACTTCACAATTTCATAGCTTCTTAATTCTTGTTTCCAAAATATGAGTTGGAACCTATTTCACTGTTGCCTCTCGTTCCTCTTTCACTTACTCTACTTCTAGTATACTCGGCTCAAACATAACGGCGTACTCATGGTTTCATGCAAGCTATCCAAAATTCACTAGTGAATCTTGGATCTCGTCCACTTACTATAGGTATTCCGCGTAGAAGAACTATCTCTTGGAAATAAATTCCAACCATGTTGCTAAATGTACTTACTAAGGTGATTCTCTACAACTCATGCATAAGCGAAATGAACTTTCTGCCTTAGTGGCGTACACGACTCGATCGGATTACAAATTACCAATAAATGTATCAAGAGATTCTAGGAAACAAATCATGATAGAACCATAAAGGTTACCTGCGACTTTGAGGGTATTACCGAGGCAAGTCAAGAGTCTATCTACCCTCTTTTCGAAACCGAGATGGTCACCCTTACTGGATAACCACTCCATCGCTAGAATCAACCAATGGCTCAAAACAAAGGCACTACATTTAAACTCTACGCTTAGAATAGAAATTTTCAATCCCACACAGATCATAGACAAATGAGCTGGGCCCCCAATTGGGTTTGAAACAATTAAGGGGTCCTCTACCATACTAGTTTTTAGGTGCACAGATTCTACTAAAGCAGACGAGATAAAGGAGTGTGATGCGCCAGAAACAAATAAAGTGCGAACGGGGTGATCATAAAGATAAACTACACTTTCTACAGAAGTATTTATACCTCGCTGTTGCAGAGGTGGCGCCTCTAGCACATGAACATGTGCCCCTGTGGTGGATCCAGCCCTCTGCCCCTGTCCTCGTCTCTTTGGGCAGTCCTTAGCCATGTGGCCAGTCTCACCGCAAGAAAAGCACCCACCATTCATCTTGGCCTTCTTTTTCCGGCAATATTTCACTAAGTGCCCCCACTTTGCCACAGAATTTACACTTCCTCTTCTCTTGGGACTTGTTGTCTTTCCCGCCCTTCTTAAAGTTTGTCTTCTCAGGGCAGTCTTTGCTGATGTGTCCAGTCTCCCCACAATAAAAACATTCTCCTTGCTTTCTTTTCCTCTTTCTACAATCCTTGGCTATGTGCCCTTCCGTACCACAAAAATTGCATTTCCTTTTTTCTCATTTCTTGTTATTACTGTTACGATCCTTTCTTGTTTGACGATTACTCGTCTTCCTACTCTGGGACTCTTCCGCTTGCTGGTTCACGTGGAGAAGGAGGAGTGAAAGCGTCAGCAGCTGGGGAGTAAGGTCTCCAGACATGCTGAAACAGAAAGGATGGATTCAAAACGAAGGATAGAAGACAGTACTATGGCTTTGGGGTACTTTGCCTTTTTTAAAATAAAATAATATTTTATCTTTTAAAAATGCTTCTTTAAATTTCCTTTTTGAAAATAAATTTTCAAAACTTCTTATCTTATATGGTAAACCTATGCTCTGATACCAAGTGAAACACCCCACCTCCATTAGGGTCACTCTCAAAGGGAATGCCCTAATTTTGGTGGAGGTTTATAAGTAGAAGTCACACATATACAAGACAGATATAAGAACACATATTTTTGAACAGCGGAAACAACAACTTTTATTTCATTAAAATACGTGTTACACAAACCATGCCATAATTTGTTTTACAATACTTCATAACATCTTCATAACTGTCTTGATTTCATTATTTAAAGAAGCATAAAGAAAACATAAATAAACTGCATAAGTCCCATAATTGTTGTCCAAAGCCATAGTCCAAAACGGAAAAGATCCAAGCAATACATTCATTCTCTTCAAGCTGGATGTGCAACCTGGTCAAGCTGCGGTATTCCCTCCCTGTGGACCTGGGGGGGGGGGGGAACGAAAGAAAAGAAGACGAAAGAAAAGTAGAGTCAGGCATAAAGCCTGAGTAAGCCTAGGACTAGTCAGTCTATGAATAAAGAACTGGGTATGATAAGTATAAACTGGAAATGGGAAAGCACCATAAACTTAGTTAAGTTGTCTAGGGTCGAATATACTATCGTACCCCATATTAATCTCTGTACCCATATAAACTAGTTCCAACAGTCACCCCATAATCAGGGTGAAGTGATCCATTTTATGATGATCGGCTCCTACTCGCATAGTTACATGTGTCTTACGGCCCCCGTTGTTGTAGTTACCTATGCTGGTCCCACCATGGGGTGTATCAAGTCCCATGGTTGCGGCCCGACACAATCCTAGAATGCACAGGTATGCTACTGGTGCCCAGTGCCTTATTTTTCTGCGCCGGAGTGTGTGCACGCCCGCACCCCGTTAGAACCTACACTGCTGCACCACCGCCGTCGATTTGACCGCTTACAATCAGCCCAGTAATCGTGCCCCACCCTGCCTAGTTTCAGGGTATCATGATACGCCTTGTAGGGTTACTGCTGGAAAGGGTCCCCCGCTACTAGGTTTTCTATTTCTAGCTAACATGCTAAGTTGGTTAAGTGTTTTATAAACCTAACCCCCAAATCAGTCTGTTTAGTTTAGCATGTTCCATTTTGATTAAGTATTAATTTAATTTACTTAATCCTATCAATCCAGACTCAGCCTTAATTGTCTTATTAAAGCCTTGACCTCTCACATTAGACAGGTATTGTTGTGGCTGCCTGTTGCCGGTTGGGTTCGGGCAGTCTTACGCCACAACTCAGTCTAACCTCGGGTCCTTATTGGGCTCCGTGTTTAACCACCCACACTGGATAGGTATTGTTGTGACTACTGGACAGCCGGGCGGTTCCGGGCAGGTTTACATCACAACTCAATCCAACCTCGGGTTAAACACATCGCATTTTCTACATTTACATATTTTGTCTCTTTTCTTTTTTATATGTAAATATTTGTGTCCCATTATTCAAATTCATCTTTATTGGTTAAAATTTATTTATGCCACTTAATTGCTTTTCAAGGTTGTTGGCATGCGTCAAACATGCCAACACATATGTTCTATATTTTAGCCCAAACGTCATTACCCCCATTTTACACGTTCGCTCCAATGTAAGGTGTGTTGGGTTTAATACTTAAACCCAATTTAGCCAAATGAAAAGGAGAGGCTTATAACTTGGTGTTAATATGAAAAAGGGAAGTGTGAACGCATGAACTTGCAACGAACGATTCAATTAACATAAAGTGGCACATGTGAACTTGCAATTGTAACAGCATATAATTATGGCATAACATGAATCATTTTATCCATATAATCATAGCATAAACAATACTTAAACATGAATCATTCTATTCATATAATTATGGCATAGAAAATACTTAAACATGAATCATTCTATTCACATGATTATGGCATAAACAATACTTAAACATGAATCATTCTATTCATATGGTTAATGCATAAACAATACTTAAACATGAATCATTCTATTCATATGATTATGGCGTTAACAATATGTAACATCCCATATTTTCTGTGTATTTAATTTTCAAATTTTAAATAAATAAAATATAATAATATTGGATGAAAATCAAATTTTGTCGATTTTAATGATGATGATTATTTGAATGGAGTATAAATAGATTTTTAATTTAGTTTATACTTAGAATTGATGCAATTTGAAATTTTATATTTTATTTATTTAATAAATTGAGTTATTAGTTATAATGGAAATTCAAAATTTAACTGGATAAATGGAGAATTCTAAGTTGGGGAATAATAACTGAAATTCAAATTTAAGATTTAAATAATCAAATTAAGATATTAAAATGTGTGAAATAAATTTATAGAATTTATTTAAGTTATGATTTGGTTAAATTTGAATTTATAAATATTTAAATTTAATTTAAACAGTTAATCAAATAATTGAATATTTTATTTATGTATTTAACTGTGAAATTTAACCGTTTTGGCGACTGTCTCGGAATTCGACGAAACTGGCGCCATCAGAACCGTAACGGTGAATTATTATTGGAGTTCAATTTGCGTTACAATCCGACTTACCGTTTGACCGTACGAGAGAAAATGCGAACGAGAGCATTGTATAATAAGATGACGGTGTGTTGAACATTTGGGCCTTCTATATATATATATATAACTCAAGTTCATTTCCACATCACATGCCCATTCTTTACTACGTTCATTATCCTCAATCTATTTTTTTCTCTCTAATGGCTGAAACCATTTCTAAACCCTAAAACAAAATAAAAATCCTTACTTTAAATCCAAATCCTCTCAAAACCCTAGCGTATTATATATCAAACTGAAGCTCTTAACGATACGAAGCTGCTGGTATGTTTTATTCGGACATGCAGTGCTTCGTTTAGCCGGAATCAGCGGTCAAATGTTTCTATTCTCGGAACCCTAATTTCGAAATTGGGTATTTTTGATTTCTGATTAAATCGCGAAATCTATGATATGGGTTTTGTTTGGATGGCTGCCTGAAGTGTAACGAGCTTGGTCTCGACGATTATTATCAACTATGGCATCGGGAATTTGCGTTTTGGGCTTAAAAACCCATTTCGTTCATGGAGACGCCGGCAGCGGAGTACTTCACCGGAGGCAACGGGGTCGAGCTGAGGAGGTGCGTCTTGGGTCAAGCTTTCCAACGGTGGTAGTCTCAGAAACTATCGTGGCCTGAATCGATGGCAATTGGTGGTCAAAATTGGTCATGTTTGGGTTTTCTCACGTCATTTACTGTAGCAGTGGGTTAGAGGAGCGGGAAGATCAATTCCAGGTGGATGACGTGTCAAGGAATGAAAGGGTAAGGAGATTAGTTATATTAATTTTATATATTTAATGTTCGGAGAGTAAAATGCTCATAACTTTCTCGTTTTATCTCGGAATTGGACGCGGTTTGTTGCGTTGGGATCGTGGAGGAATTGCGGACGTTTTGGCACAGGTTTCGCTGCATTTCGAGACTGTGAAATTTTGGGCTTCTTTTGGACGTCTGATCCAATTAAGACCCAAAGGTGAGTGATTTCTCACTCACGAAATACTGAATTTATTCCCATATTTGTTAAATTAAAATATGAAATAAGTTTGGTTGCATGGTTGTGTTTGATTTGTGATTGACTGCTCAAATTTGACATGCAAGTATATAAATCTGAAATCTGGGTCGATAATTAGTTATTTAATTTAATTAAATTACTAGTTGGGATTTTTGATCCTTGCAAACCCGTATAACAGGTTAATACTGATTAATGAGATGAATGATTGTGATGGTTGTGGTGGGTGATGTTCTGAATAAGTATTGCTTGAAATGTTCTTTATTTCAATATATGGCTGTGTGTACTCATCATTGACGATAAATCCCATTTACCCTTGATGTTACGGGCATCCAATGAACCGGGGTTTATCGATAAAATAAATTAAGAACACAGAGTGAAATGATAAATCTCTGTGACACTGATTTGGATCGAAATGATAGATCCATCCCTGAATATCGAGAAATTTAAATTTAAAATCATTTGGCCATAGGATAGCAAATTATATATGGACATCGGTTGGTTAAATGATTTTAAATATTCAAATTTTATTGATGGAAATTTCATTTAAGGAATATATCGATTTTTCGATAAATATTTTTCTTCTTTGATGATCTGAATCTGGAATGTTATTTGAAATGGTTAAGGAAATTTCCCGAACAAATTTAAAACTTTAAAATTTGAATTTTATATGATTTGTAATTTATTTCAAATAATCGGGTGGACTCGATTTAATAAATTCTTATTGAATTTAATGTGGAATAAACATAATCGAGGGTACTCGAAGTTGTTTAAACTTATCATGAATACAGTTATATTTCCCTAAATTGGAAGATTTGGGTTGAAACAAGATTTTGAACTAGGGACTCCATTGAGGTTGGGGTATAGATTTAAGCATTTGAAATTTGGAAGGAAGATTATGGTTAAAGAAAATTTTATATATATATTTATTTATTTACACATTTGATTTCAAATAAATTATTCTTGCCTTAAACTTTTATTATTAACCTTTACCTATAAACTATTTTATTATAAATAACTTTTCCCTTATAATTTATTTTTCAAACTATCTAGTAAACTTTTAATTTATGTGTATACGTAATATTTAAATTCTTTATTTATTGTAATTTTTATATTTTACCTATATATCTATTATATAAGGTTTCTTATAAACATTTATTTTACAAGTATTTTTGAATTTGTAAATTTCCTTCCGAATGGAGAATGTTGAATTGAACTGCTGGTTCAAATGGAGTTGAGATAATAATTCATCCTATTTGAATAAATGAACCGATTTAAAATGACTTTATATGGAAGTATGAATTATATTCTTCTCGAATATAAATGGATCTCCAAAGAGATTTAAAAGGAGTAATTATGAAATATATATTCTGATTGAATATGAATGGATTCCGAACATAAATCGATTGAAATAACTATAATCTCTGATGTGGAATACTCTACTTGAATATGAGTCGATTTTGGAATATTATATGGTTATAATATAAGGATATGGAAAAATATTCTAATTTAGAATAAAATCGGTTTGGTATGATTTATGGTATTTTGATATGAAATTTTATTCTACTGAATATATATGTGGTTCGAAACAAAATATGATATTTTGAGATGAAAGCGAACCATTGAAATGTAAAAGAACCAACCGATGTGAAAAGATGTAAGCGTTGGTTGTTAAAGAGACCGGAGTCGACATAAGGCATACTCTCTGTCGGTGTCGATACCACTTTGATAACTGTGAACGTATGACGTATCCAGATTGAGTATGATGACTTGGAGGCGATGATTGAATTGAAGAAGATGATCGATGACGAAATAGCCCTGACCTTCGGGTCAGAATTGGAATGACTAAAACAGGAGCTATAACGTGACTAACTGAGGTAGCACCTTTGATCGGACACACTTCTTTGAAAATATTTCTATGACTATGATGATGACGATTTGGGCCCATTTATGGCTTTGGGAGTGTGTTCCGAGGTGGGCGGTAGTGGCTGCTATGCGTTACCACCGGTCCGGGAGTGCAATTGGTAGAATCCTACCCTGGGCATTGCCTGGAGTGCCTTGTCATATATATCCATATCGAGCCCCATACGATTTTGATTTAGCATTGCCTTCTATGGAGTGCCCTCTGATAACACCAGTACGGTGAATTTACGGTACTGTATAGACTGTTGATGCATATAAACGGCGTAAGGGTAATATGTTAATCCCGCTTACGCTATTTTCAGTATTTATACTTTACTGGATAGACACTATCATAATAGCGTACTATATTATATATGTATTAGTTTAACGGATCCTTGAGAGATGGAAAAATCCCGTAACATCTCTTGAGTTACTGTACCCATGACACTGATGTTATTTCGTATTTTGATTTGACTAATATGAAATGATTTAGTGCTGATCCGAGTGTTTGTTGTGTTTTCTTATATGCAATATGCTCGGGTCTGCAGAAGTTGCAGTTAGCGAAGATCTCAATCGCTTGGAGGACGAAGACGAGGATTTGATATATATATCAAACATAAGTATTTCCGCTGCATTATTTCCGCTGCTTATTATGTACAGCTGTATGTATATGTAACTCTGATAATCATTGAAGGTTATAGTCAATGTATATATATTTCAACTGCTTCTAAACTGCTATTTGTTTATTATATGTTGTCCTTCCGCTGTGAGGTTCTGTGATTGGTTTTTCTCTTCTTTCTTTCTTTTTCTTCTTTGCCCAATAACTACTTGCATTTGCGATTTGTTCGGGTCAACATGTGTGGTTTATTGTCGATTTGAACGGTCAAAAAATATTGGGTCGTTACAGTTGGTATCAGAGCGATGGTTGTCGACAACCTTGGCTCTGTTTGGGAATAATCTCATTAGAGATGGGGTTAGAAACGCCCTAGAAGAGTTTGAGTGATATGAGAGAGCGTACTTGTATTTGGTTATAAATTGGTTTATATTATGTTGAGTTGTTCTGTTGAATATTTATGGATTCTGGTCGATATATGGGACGCCATAGAGTCGATAGGGATCTCTAAATAATCGAACAGAATGAATGATATAATATGGTTTCTATTTTTATTTTTAAATATATCAAAAATATATTATTGGTTCAAGTATATATGTATTCGTGTTAGTGGGTAATAATATTATGTTATTACCTACTACGGTCGGTTGAATAATGAATATAATAATAGATAATTAATAGGTATTGGAAATTTAATGGTTTTAGAAAATATTTGAAATGAGATGAAATACATGTAGGGATAATTAGATGAGAAAGGTGTGATTAAAATAGAAATGACCTTAAAACTTGATCCTAGGAGACTTTTGGAATAGTTTGACAAATTGAAAATAATATCGTATTATAAGAAAAAGTTTTGGAAATAGTTTTCAAAGGATTTTTAAAGGGATAAGAGTGTAATCCCTTCTTAGAACATCAGAAATGATGTCGGTAATGAGTGCACATATTATCGACGTTTATTCTGAAGCGTCTAAGTGGGGGAGACCACCCGTATTTTCATAACTATTTTGAAAGGATTTTTGGATTTAAACCCCTATAGTATAAGTTTGGATAAGAGTCCAAGTATATGATATTTAAAAATGAGTTTAAATTTAAACCAGAATTGAAATTTTATGTTCTTTACAATTAAAGATTGGATTTAAAAATTTTATATGGTATGGTTTTCAAAGAAGTTTATAAACATGTATGTGTCTTTGAACTTAGTTTAAACCCGGAATTAAAATACTTAAGTTGTCTTAACTAATAATATTGGTTTAATCACTTAAGAAACTCGATCTGTTAGAATTTAGATGTTGAAACAAGGAAATGGACCTGAGTATTAAGAGAAATTAAGTGGTCGTTGAATTATTAAGCAAGGCGATAATACGGGAAGAAAATTGCCGATGAAATATATATATATATATATATATATATATATATATATATACATATACATATATGGTTTAAATTGAATGCGCCGCGTAGCGACAGTTCGCGAATTTTGACCATTGACTTTGAATGGACATAGCGGGAGATCCGACCGTCGGATTCTCCCAAAACCGAAACCGTTGGGTTCGTATCGGAAAAAGCTTTCCAATGAATATGAGAGATTAAAAATCTAACGGTTGGATTTGGGAATATGCCCAAATAAGATTTGGAAAAGGTCGTTATGGCCGCAGTTCGGTGGCCGTTATTGGAAACCGACTGAAATATTGATAATAAAATTATTAAAAATATTGATAATCGATGAAAAATCATAATAAGTGATTTGGAAAGAATTGGGATGAAAAATTCCATACTTGAATAGGTAAAAATATATTTTATCGAAATAAACTTTAATATAAAATGAGATGAGAATATGGGAATGAAAATATAAATTGGTTTGTTCAGAATGGATGTTGTTGATAAGTATGAAGGGCCGACAAATTAAGAATTGAGGAATAAAATGGTGAATTCGTGTACATGTGAAATGAAGACATAGAAATACAAATTGGGAAAGACGTAATTAAGACAAATTTGTCAAAGGTAAATCTAAGTATGAATAATGAAATAAATGGAACATAAACATGGTGTTGAATGGAACATAAATCCATTTGAGTAGAGAAATCGAGTTCAATAAAGTTCAACCTAAGAAATCGAATGAAAATGGTTGTAAATTAAGTATAAAATTCTGATTGTGAACCATCCTTAATGAAATTCATAAGTTGAGCGTCAAATAAATAAGTTGAGTTAAAGAAATAAGGTGTAATTATAAAAGTGTGGCTTATTCGGAATAAGGTAGTGAAAATGAAAAAAAACCAAGTCTCAATTATTAAATTAGAATATCGAAAGAATTGGAACTAAATGGATTCAATTAAGTCGAATAAACTGGAATAAATGGAAGTAAACTTGAGAAATTTCAATTTATCGATGGGAACTAAATTTAAATGGATGTAAGGTCGATTGATAATTGAATGCTTAAGGAAAGAATAAATCTTGAAATTTGGAAATTTAATCCATGTTGATGAATTTAAAAATTGAATACCATCGAGTTAGTGGAAATGTTAGGATGAACTCAAGTCTTAACCTGAATTAATGCTTGGAATGAAACGGGAATGAATAGAAAGTATACCGGGATGAATAAGTTATTGAAATGTGGGTAAGGCTAAAATTTAGTCGAGTCAAATGAATTGACTCGATGAGAGTTAACTTAGAAGACCATATAAGGTTCGCCTGGAAATTTAGTACTTGGGAAAAGGTGAATTATAAAATATTGACAAATTTATTCATAATAATCAAGTTCGTAAGAAATTTTAAAATGAATTCAGGTTTATTCGAGATTTAAGGTTTGGAATGAAGTAAGAAATTTAATGAAAATTCATTTAGATGGTGAAGTAAATGGAGATGATTAAATGGGCGATGATGGAATACATAAATGGACGATGATGGAATACAAGTAAACGAAGCGAAATACATTTAATATAAGGGAAATGAATATGTGTAAGTGATAGAGGGGTGAATCGTATTATGAACAAAACAAAGCGACAATCCATCTTTGATAATAAAGCCTTGTTTAAGTTTTGGAGTCCGAAGGTTGGAACTCCGTATAAAATAAATCATTGTTTAGGCGAAATCTAAAATATTCAATAAGCTGAAACGAAAATGATCGTAATTTTTGAATGAATGATCGGAATCGGGAGATTCCGGACTTTTCGGAAACCTTCGAACCTGAACTAGAATTGTCGTTAATTGAGCCTCATCGGATTTTCAAGTCTACATGTTGAAATTCAAGATTTAGTCGAAGTCGTATGCGCAGAAAATAAAAATCTGATCTGAATAGCGATATTGTTTTGACCATAACTCCCAAACGAAACATCGTATTTTAACGCGCGAGTACAACTCGGAAAGGCCTGAATGTAAACTAAAACTTTCTTTAATATGCTGGGTCAAATTCTGATGTCTAAGGGGATAAAAACTGGGTTGAACAACTCAGACCTGCATTTTTCATTTTACGGGCTGAGGTGTTCGCCTTCACTAAAATAGTCATAACTTTTGAACGAATTATCCGAATTTGACGAATCCAGACAATTCGGAAAGCCTAAAACAAATACCATAACTTTTGCCTAATATGTTTTAGTCAAATTCCAACTTTTCAAGGGTGATAATCAATGATTTGTTCGCTGGTCTGTTATGAAAATCTTGGTTTTGTGGTTGAATTGCTTTGTGTATGTTATGTAAGCTATATAAATTTGCCATGGATTGTTATATATCTGATTCTTATGCATGTTTGAGTGTTTTAGTAGGTGCAAGGATTGGAATTACGCTTGGAGTTCGCTTGCGCTAAAGGCTAAGTGCTAAAAATAAATAAATTGGCATATGAACGCTAAGGAGGTACGTATTGGGGATTGTTTTGGGTTCTGGGGTTTTGGTTTTGTGTTTTCCCCATTTTGGGATGCCTCATCATATGATGGATGATGTTTGAGTTTATATGTATGTTGGGATTTTTCCCAGGCCTCTCCATACAAAGGAGATGCTGCCGAAATTTTTCGTGATTTCGGGAGTTGGAAAATTTTGAGATTTTTTTTTACTATATAACTGTATTTTATAAATACTAATTTATAAGTATGGATTTGAAAGTATAGTTTGTTTAATACTTTATTTTGTTCTCTTTTCGAGGACGAAAAGATTTTTAAGTGGGGGAGAATGTAACATCCCATATTTTCTGTGTATTTAATTTTCAAATTTTAAATAAATAAAAAAAAATATTGGATGAAAATCAAATTTTGTCGATTTTAATGATGATGATTATTTGAATGGAGTATAAATAGATTTTTAATTTAGTTTATACCTAGAATTGATGCAATTTGAAATTTTATATTTTATTTATTTAATAAATTGAGTTATTAGTTATAATGGAAATTCAAAATTTAACTGGATAAATGGAGAATTCTAAGTTGGGGAATAATAACTGAAATTCAAATTTAAGATTTAAATAATCAAATTAAGATATTAAAATGTGTGAAATAAATTTATAGAATTTATTTAAGTTATGATTTGGTTAAATTTGAATTTATAAATATTTAAATTTAATTTAAACAGTTAATCAAATAATTGAATATTTTATTTATGTATTAAACTGTGAAATTTAACCGTTTTGGCGACTGTCTCGGAATTCGACGAAACTGGCGCCATCAGAACCGTAACGGTGAATTATTATTGGAGTTCAATTTGCGTTACAATCCGACTTACCGTTTGACCGTACGAGAGAAAATGCGAACGAGAGCATTGTATAATAAGATGACGGTGTGTTGAACATTTGGGCCTTCTATATATATATATAACTCAAGTTCATTTCCACATCACATGCCCATTCTTTACTACGTTCATTTTCCTCAATCTATTTTTTTCTCTCTAATGGCTGAAACCATTTCTAAACCCTAAAACAAAATAAAAATCCTAACTTTAAATCCAAATCCTCTCAAAACCCTAGCGTATTATATATCAAACTGAAGCTCTTGACGATACGAAGCTGCTGGTATGTTTTATTCGGACATGCGGTGCTTCGTTTAGCCGGAATCAGTGGTCAAATGTTTCTGTTCTCGGAACCCTAATTTCGAAATTGGGTATTTTTGATTTCTGATTAAATCGCGAAATCTATGATATGGGTTTTGTTTGGATGGCTGCCTGGAGTGTAACGAGCTTGGTCTCGACGATTATTATCAACTATGGCATCGGGAATTTGCGTTTTGGGCTCAAAAACCCATTTTGTTCATGGAGACGCCGGCAGCGGAGTACTTCACCGGAGGCAACGGGGTCGAGCTGAGGAGGTGCGTCTTGGGTCAAGCTTTCCAACGGTGGTAGTCTCGGAACCTATCGTGGCCTGAATCGATGGCAATTGGTGGTCAAAATTGGTCATGTTTGGGTTTTCTCACGTCATTTACTGTAGCAGTGGGTTAGGGGAGCGGGAAGATCAATTCCAGGTGGATGACGTGTGTAAAAACCCGTAACTTCCCCGTAAAGGAAAGCGTCGGATAGTTCGAGAACAAGCCACAACAGAAAGAACATTTCATTGTATATTACAACAATGCATCAGATTACAAGAATATACAGAGTATAAATGAATATTACACAGAAATATCAGAGATTTAAATTACATTTAAATACATAGCAGCGGAAAATAATACAATACACAACTAGAAGGGATATACGGATACAAAGCTTTCCGGATATCGTTCCAGCTGTAAACCAGGATCCAGTGAATATAAATCTGCAAAACCAAAACTACTAGCTGCCCGTGTCAAAATAGGGGCACCCAGAGTTTAGGTTAAAACAATAAACTCCAGGTCAGTCATGTGACTGGTGTGAGAACTAAAACAGTTATAAATCTTTATTTTAAAGATAGGTAAATCAAGGGACCACGCCGTATAACACGGAACGGGTTTCCTCCCAAGAATACCAGTGCATAAAACAAACAACGCGATGCTAAATAAAGAAAAATGAAGCTGTTATAAGACCCAGGTCCTATCACACAATGCAACGCAAGCCGGGGGATAGGGTTTTCCCTTATAACAGCCAAAGAATGCTTGATACGTTTTAAAACAAATCATTTGATACTATTATAGTGCATAGTGTATAAAACAACTTCAAATCATAAGTATCAATCATAGGCGGCATGGGTACCATATATCATGTCGCCATACTAGTTCTACAATTAAAACCGCAAATGTCACGTATTTGGAAATTGGATTTCCATCTATGAACCGAGGCAAAAGATAGTCCTCACCGAATTCGAGACGCTCTAGTCCGTGTCTCAGGCAAGTACTCAGTCAAGCCTTTGGATCGTCAGGGCCGGTCCACCGATGTGGATTAAAATGCCTGAACATGAGTTTCCCCGCCCTATGGGGCATAGGTGAGCCAACTAAATGACTCCATCGGTTCGAGAACGACCGATCAATCCGAGGCGCCTCGCAACAGCAACAACCACATAAGTCAAACTCGTCAGGGCGTGTAAAACCACTGACGCCACTTCTAACTAGAAAGAAACGCATGCCCTCCCTGAGGTCCGTCTCCCGTTTTTGGTTCATACCGGGTGTGAAACTCGCGAAGTAAACGTTACACAAAGCTATGCCACAAAGGCCGTGCTTTGATCATCACCACAAGACTTTGCTTTTTAACAGAAGCCTTGATCAATTGCCACTTAGGCATGCCACACAGGCAATTCACTCCATGCGTTTGATATCCATCAATATATGACCCCTGAGCTCGTACGTCTCAGAGAAGGGCGTTAAGCAAGAGAATAAATTCTCCACCGCCAAACAGATATATATTTAATAGAGATCAATCACACAGACTAAAATCCAATGTCAGACACACAGTCCATTTACAAGTCCGTTCTGGGTCTGAACGAAACCGGAGGCACCTAGTACCCCGCATATCCATCGATCTCCAAGTACGTCTGGACGATCACTAACTGTTTCCATCTTCTTGGGTGTACAGCCCAGTCAAGATCATCAGTAATTACCCAAACGACGTGAGGACCTCCGGTCTTCGACCACCGTCTTCATCTTCGACACCACGTCGAATCAGTTATTCAGAATGGGATAAACCCGGTCTTTCTGAATAACTCGCGTATATATTATAAAAGTGTTACACAAACACAACATACGCCTCATTCCAATTCATTAGTCACTAACCGTAAATTAATCAAGAGAATAATTCCCCAAATATTAACCCCGAAGGCCGAAACCAACATCAGATCAATATCCTGAAAACCATTCTGTTTGGCTAACCGACAGTCAGTTTCTAAATTTCACATTCATAGGGAAAGGTTCCCATTAATTTTATCCAAGATAAATTTCTTGAATGTATTCTTTATTCTATTTTTGAATCTCAGTTCAAAACTGGTCGGGATTAGCGAGCCTTACCGAAGTAATCATTTATTTTAAATTTCCCCATCCCAACCTATTCATCCCATGAAGTAAAACTGGTAATACTTCATATCTAACACCACAGTGTTATCGGTAAATTCAATTACCATTTCACGTTCAAATCTAATTAAAGATTTAACTATCGCCTGGAGCAAAACTGGTGATACTCCATTTTCGATCATTTCAATCTAATTAAAGATTCATTAAAACTCCACTTAGTCTTAATCTTCGACTGGGTTAAAGAATCAGTGTCATTTAAAACACGATTCACGATAAACCCCAAAATCACATTCATTAATTATCGGGTTAAAGAACAAGTGTTATTTAAAACACTGTTCACGATAAACCCAAAAATCAATACCAATTCAATTCTATTTAAATATCATTTAATTGGTACACTTCATTAAATCTAAATAAAAAGATTTAATCTTTTCTCAACTGGGTTCAAGAACAGTGTTAGTGAAGACACCATTCACGACAAACCCAAATCACATTTGATATTCCATATAAGGCTCTGAATAGAAAATATATCGGCTTATATTCAATATCAAATTCTACGATTAACAAATGTCGTATCGGAAATAACGATATAAATATCTACATCTTTCAAATTTCCATAACAACATCTGTATAATCCCGAATTCCAACATCGAAATATTCCGAAGACAATTTCGATTCAAATCCACTCCAATGCAATCATTGGAAAATTTGGTTATTTTTAAAACCCTTTTCGAATTCAATTTATTTATTTAAAAATAAATAGAATTATAATTCTAGTTCAAAACTAGTTCATCTCGATAAAAATCTATTTTTATCTTTTCAAATATGGAGTTTTTCATCCCAATTCTTCTCAAATCATTTCTTATGATTTTACACAAATTATTACTATTTTTAATAATTTTATCAAGGCCCTTACAGTCGATTTCCATCAACGGCTATCGAACTGCACTTACAGCGACCTTTTTCAAATTTGATTTGGACATAATTCCAAATCCAACCGTTAGATTTTAAATTTCTAATATTAGTTAGAAAGCTCTTTTCGATACGAACCCAACGGTTCCGTTTTTAGGAGAATCCGACGGTCGGATCTCCCGTAATGTCCGTTTGAAATAAATGGTCGAAATTCACGAACTGCCGCGGCGCGTTCTATTCAGGCCATTATATTATATATATAATATATATATAATATATATTTCGTCGACTACCATTTAAAACAAATTATATAAATAGTTTTAAATCCGTTTCAAAAACAATTTCAACTTCCATTTCAATCCAAAGCAAAATTGAATTCTTCTTTATAAATTCGTTTTAAAATTCATTTCTATTCAATTCAAATTTCAATTCAATTTGAATTCGTTTTCAATTCATTTCAATTCCATTCGAATTCATTTTCAATTCAATTCATTTCGAAATCGTTATATATTCAATTCATTTCGAAATCGTTATATATTCAATTCATTTCGAAATCGTTATATATTCAATTCATTTCGAAATCGTTATATATTCAATTCATTTCGAAATCGTTATATATTCAATTCATTTCGAAATCGTTATATATTCAATTCATTTCGAAATCGTTATATATTCAATTCATTTCGAAATCGTTATATATTCAATTCATTTCGAAATGAATAAAATCGATATAAATATCGTTCACGTCAAAATGGCGTCAAACTAATCAACACGGCTTCATAAATTTCTATTTTCAAATATTCTATTTCAAATATTTCTTTTTCAAAATAGTTGTTATTATCAAAATATTTCGTTCAACACATGACCAATCTCAATGGATGAGTACTGTCAACACATGAACTTTTATTTTATATCGATAAAGATGTAAATTTTATTACTAAAATATTTCGTTCAACACATGACCAATCTCAATGGATGAGTACTGTCAACACATGAACTTTTATTTTATATCGATAAAGATGTAAATTTTATTACTAAAATATTTCGTTCAACACATGACCAATCTCAATGGATGAGTACTGTCAACACATGAACTTTTATTATATATCGATAAAGATGTAAATTTTATTACTAAAATATTTCGTTCAACACATGACCAATCTCAATGGATGAGTACTGTCAACACATGAACTTTTATTTTATATCGATAAAGATGTAAATTTTATTACTAAAATATTTCGTTCAACACATGACCAATCTCAATGGATGAGTACTGTCAACACATGAACTTTTATTTTATATCGATAAAGATGTAAATTTTATTACTAAAATATTTCGTTCAACACATGACCAATCTCAATGGATGAGTACTGTCAACACATGAACTTTTATTTTATATCGATAAAGATGTAAATTTTATTACTAAAATATTTCGTTCAACACATGACCAATCTCAATGGATGAGTACTGTCAACACATGAACTTTTATTTTATATCGATAAAGATGTAAATTTTATTACTAAAATATTTCGTTCAACACATGACCAATCTCAATGGATGAGTACTGTCAACACATGAACTTTTATTTTATAATATTCTTTATTTTTCAAATTGGAATGAGGCCCAATCAATTACCATATAAAGTTAATTATATGGATTTTCATACATTACACACATATAATAGCATTGAAAAATAATCAACCATCAACCAAAGTGCACTACACTGTATAAGCATCAAATATAGATATCTAACGCTTATAACAGCCTGTCAATCAATCGATCGACATATTTAATCAATCAGGATGAGTGAACTTCAAATTTCATCCTAACACCCGTGTAGGGTTTCAAACAATCAAACACAGATTTTATGTGTGCAGTTGGGCGATGTGTAAAATTTATCGTCCCAATCAATGTCATTCAAATAGGTGTACATAAACAAACCGTCCGGTTTGTAAATGAATATTTTATTTTATTCACTTCGCGTTAAAAATCATATTTTTAACGATCAAACTATTTTATTCAACCTATGAATTTTCTATTCAGTCCATTCTTTAAATAAAATGATATTTTTATTTTCTAACTTATTTTAGAAAATTTCGGCGGCATAACGGCACGATACTAGAAACGGGACAAGGCCTAACCTTATCCCCAGTCTAGTGAAGGCCCACGCCCTTCACACATCAATCAAATCAATTCATCTCACCAAACAGTTCAATTTCAATCAAACAATCTAACTTATTTTTGCAATCAAACAAACAAGTCCATGGTCTGTGGACGATTGTGTCGGGTGCTACTAAACACCGTCTGCATCCTAGTATATATATATAACTAGAAAATAAATAGAAAGGTGAGAAATTCTCACCTATAGCTATCCTAGCTCCACGGCACTTCTAATGCAGGAAATCTTCGCCAACTCGCCTTTTTGTCGCTTTCGCCCGTATTCTCTACATATGTAAAAATCGAATTTTTACTTCGCTATTCAATATATAAAAAATCATATTTTTATTTCGAAGTTCAATATATAAAAATTCTATTTTTTTTACCACGCTATTTTCCATATAAAGATTATATTTTTAATATTCCTATGATGTAAAGATTATATTTTTATTACTTTAAAAATATAAAAATCATATCTTACTTCTTCTACTTAATAAAAATTCCGCCTTTTCTATTTTAAAAATATGATCTTTATTTTTTTTTTCCAAGTTCAAATCTTTTCTATTTTAAATTCAAAACCTTTTTCTTTTTTAAAATCTTAAAATCTTTTAAAACCTTTTTAAAAAATCAGTTTTTAAATCTTTTGAAAAAAATTCTGTTTTAACCTTTTAAAGTTTTTTTTCTCTTAAAATCAAATCAGTTTTAAAGTTCAAATCTTTTTTTTTCTTTTCTATTTTATATCTTCAAATAAAATCAGGTTTTAAATTCTTTTCTTTTTAAAGTTTAAATTAAAAATCAGTTTTAACATCCTTTTAAAATCAGTTTTTACTTTATATAAAAATCAGTGTTTACTTTATAAAAATCAGTATTTACCTTATATAAAAATCAGTATTTACTTTATAAAAATCAGTATTTACCTTATATAAAAATCAGTATTTACTTTATAAAAATCAGTAAAAATAAAATAACAAAACACTTACAGAGGGGGGGTTTTCGCAGATCGACGAAGCTGGAGGTGGGGCGGCCTCTAGTTCGTCGGCGGTGGAGGCTCTTGCGCGTTCGAATGGGGAAGGGGCGGTGGTGCAGTCGGCGAGGGTGGCGTCCAGGTTGAGGCAGCGGAGGGATTTTAGGGTTTGGGGGGGACCTTGGGGTCGTGGGCCCTGCTAGGTGGAGGCGCCGGTGGTGAGGAGCTCCGGAGGACGTCGGCGACGTTGATCGTGCGAGGGGGGGGGGCTGCTCGATAGGCTTAGGGTTTTTTTTTTTTTTGTTTAAATGAATCGGGGGGGGGGGGCAGCAAGGAGGTAAAGGAGGGAAATTAAAAATTATTTTTATTATTTTATTATTTAATTATTTAATTTTGCAAAAAGGTTGACTTTTACATACGACCTCGAAACGAGGCCCATCGCCTGCCGTCCATAGCGTTTTACCCCCATTCCGAACACAATGGGATATGTATCGCAAGCTGATTTGATCGTTACAATCAGTTTCCGTTGAATTTACATTTAAATCACTATATTGAATTTTAAACGTACATTTCGAATTACCGGGGTCACATACTAACTAGAAAAATTCTAGAAAAATATTTTCTTGCTTCGTATTGACGATACGGTCCTAATAAAACTAGTTTCGTCGAATTCTGAGATCATTTGAAAAATGGCCATTTTCCAGTCGATTAAAATCAACTAAAACTGGCCAAACGCGTTTTCCTTTGCCACGCTCACATATTGATTCGAAAAATTATGAAATTTGAAACCTAGCAATAACTTTACACCACGGACCCAACAAAACTGGTTTCGTCGAAATCCGAGGTCGTTTGCAAAATGTCCATTTTTAAGGGCCTGAATTCCATAGCGACTATTCAGAATTTTCAATTGGACATATCTTTTTATTCCCGCTATGAAATTTTGATCTTTCGGATTCGTTGGAAAGATATCATCAATTAGATCCTATTATTTTTGGTTTCACTAAAATCCGGATTGTTTTGCACCCGGTACATTCAATTGAAGTTTAAAATCGAATTATCGAACTACCGCGCCATTTTCAATTCCTTTTTATAATTATATATAAATATTTATATTCTAACGACGACGTATATAATATATACGTCGAATTATATTTAAAATAAATTTCACGTCGATTTTATTTAAAATAATCCATTTTAAATATTCAAAATCCGCTAAAATTGCCAAAATAAAAATTTTAAACTGGCCCAGATTTTCGGGTTATTACAACGTGTCAAGGAATGAAAGGGTAAGGAGATTAGTTATATTAATTTTATATATTTAATGTTCGGAGAGTAAAATGCTCATAACTTTCTCGTTTTAACTCGGAATTGGACGCGGTTTGTTGCGTTGGGATCGTGGAGGAATTGCGGACGTTTTGGCACTGGTTTCGCTGCATTTCGAGATTGTGAAATTTTGGGCTTCTTTTGGACGTCTGATCCAATTAAGACCCAAAGGTGAGTGATTTCTCACTCACGAAATACTGAATTTATTCCCATATTTGTTAAATTAAAATATGAAATAAGTTTGGTTGCATGGTTGTGTTTGATTTGTGATTGACTGCTCAAATTTGACATGCAACTATATAAATCTGAAATCTGGGTCGATAATTAGTTATTTAATTTAATTAAATTACTAGTTGGGATTTTTGATCCTTGCAAACCCGTATAACAGGTTAATACTGATTAATGAGATGAATGATTGTGATGGATGTGGTGGGTGATTTTCTGAATAAGTATTGCTTGAAATGTTCTTTATTTCAATATATGGCTGTGTGTACTCATCATTGACGATAAATCCCATTTACCCTTGATGTTACGGGCATCCAATGAACCGGGGTTTATCGATAAAATAAATTAAGAACACAGAGTGAAATGATAAATCTCTGTGACCCTGATTTGGATCGAAATGATAGATCCATCCCTGAATATCGGGAAATTTAAATTTAAAATCACTTGGCCATAGGATAGCAAATTATATATGGACATCGGTTGGTTAAATGATTTTAAATATTCAAATTTTATTGATGGAAATTTCATTTAAGGAATATATCGATTTTTCGATAAATATTTTTCTTCTTTGAAGATCTGAATCTGGAATGTTATTTGAAATGGTTAAGGAAATTTCCTGAACAAATTTAAAAGTTTAAAATTTGAATTTTATATGATTTGGAATTTATTTCAAATAATCGGGTGGACTCGAGTTAATAAATTTTTATTGAATTTAATGTGGAATAAACATAATCGAGGGTACTCGAAGTTGTTTAAACTTATCATGAATATAGTTATATTTCCCTAAATTGGAAGATTTGGGTTGAAACAAGATTTTGAACTAGGGACTCCATTGAGGTTGGGGTATAGATTTAAGCATTTGAAATCTGGAAGGAAGATTATGGTTAAAGAAAATTTTATATATATATTTATTTATTTACACATTTGATTTCAAATAAATTATTCTTGCCTTAAACTTTTATTATTAACCTTTACCTATAAACTATTTTATTATAAATAACTTTTCCCTTATAATTTATTTTTCAAACTATCTAGTAAACTTTTAATTTATGTGTATACGTAATATTTAAATTCTTTATTTATTGTAATTTTTATATTTTACCTATATATCTATTATATAAGGTTTCTTATAAACATTTATTTTACAAGTATTTTTGAATTTGTAAATTTCCTTCCGAATGGAGAATGTTGAATTGAACTGCTGGTTCAAATGGAGTTGAGATAATAATTCATCCTATTTGAATAAATGAACCGATTTAAAATGACTTTATATGGAAGTATGAATTATATTCTTCTCGAATATAAATGGATCTCCTAAGAGATTTAAAAGGAGTAATTGTGAAATATATATTCTAATTGAATATGAATGGATTCCGAACATAAATCGATTGAAATAACTATAATCTCTGATGTGGAATACTCTACTTGAATATGAGTCGATTCTGGAATATTATATGGTTATAATATAAGGATATGGAAAAGTATTCTAATTTAGAATAAAATCGGTTTGGTATGATTTATGGTATTTTGATATGAAATTTTATTCTACTGAATATATATGTGGTTCGAAACAAAATATGATATTTTGAGATGAAAGCGAACCATTGAAATGTAAAAGAACCAACCGATGTGAAAAGATGTAAGCGTTGTTTGTTAAAGAGACCGGAGTCGACATAAGGCATACTCTCTGTCGGTGTCGATACCACTTTGACAACTGTGAACGTTATGACGTATCCAGATTGAGTATGATGATTGGAGGCGATGATTTAATTGAAGAAGATGATCGATGACGAAATAGCCCTGACCTTCGGGTCAGAATTGGAATGACTAAAACAGGAGCTATACCGTGACTAACTAAGGTAGCACCTTTGATCGGACACACTTCTTCGAAAATATTTCTATGACTATGATGATGACGATTTGGGCCCATTTATGGCTTTGGGAGTGTGTTCCGAGGTGGGCGGTAGTGGCTGCTATGCGTTACCACCGGTCCGGGAGTGCAATTGGTAGAATCCTACCCTGGGCATTGCCTCGAGTGCCTTGTCATATATATCCATATCGAGCCCCATACGATTTTGATTTAGCATTGCCTTCTATGGAGTGCCCTCTGATAACACCAGTACGGTGAATTTACGGTACTGTATAGACTGTTGATGCATATAAACGACGTAAGGGTAATATGGTAATCCCGCTTACGCTATTTTGAGTATTTATACTTTACTGGATAGACACTATCATAATAGCGTACTATATTATATATGTATTAGTTTAACGGATCCTTGAGAGATGGAAAAATCCCGTAACATCTCTTGAGTTACTGTACCCATGACACTGATGTTATTTCGTATTTTGATTTGACTAATATGAAATGATTTAGTGCTGATCCGAGTGTTTGTTGTGTTTTCTTTTATGCAATATGCTCGGGTCAGCAGAAGTTGCAGTTAGCGAAGATCTCAATCGCTTGGAGGACGAAGACGAGGATTTGATATATATATCAAACATAAGTATTTCTGCTGCATTATTTCCGCTGCTTATTATGTACAGCTGTATGTATATGTAACTCTGATAATCATTGAAGGTTATAGTCAATGTATATATATTTCAACTGCTTCTAAACTGCTATTTGTTTATTATATGTTGTCCTTCCGCTGTGAGGTTCTGTGATTGGTTTTTCTCTTCTTTCTTTCTTTTTCTTCTTTGCCCAATAACTACCTGCATTTGCGATTTGTTCGGGTCGACATGTGTGGTTTATTGTCGATTTGAACGGTCAAAAAATATTGGGTCGTTACAGTTGGTATCAGAGCGATGGTTGTCGACAACCTTGGCTCTGTTTGGGAATAATCTCATTAGAGATGGGGTTAGAAACGCCCTAGAATGAGTTTGAGTGATATGAGAGAGCGTACTTGTATTTGGTTATAAATTGGTTTATATTATGTTGAGTTGTTCTGTTGAATATTTATGGATTCTGGTCGATATATGGGACGCCATAGAGTCGATAGGGATCTCTAAATAATCGAACAGAATGAATGATATAATATGGTTTCTATTTTTATTTTTAAATATATCAAAAATATATTATTGGTTCAAGTATATATGTATTCGTGTTAGTGGGTAATAATATTAAGTTATTACCTATTATGGTCGGTTGAATAATGAATATAATAATAGATAATTAATAGGTGTTGGAAATTTAATGGTTTTAGAAAATATTTGAAATGAGATGAAATACATGTAGGGATAATTAGATGAGAAAGGTGTGATTAAAATAGAAATGACCTTAAAACTTGATCCTAGGAGACTTTTGGAATAGTTTGACAAATTGAAAATAATATCGTATTATAAGAAAAAGTTTTGGAAATAGTTTTCAAAGGATTTTTAAAGGGATAAGAGTGTAATCCCTTCTCAGAACATCAGAAATGATGTCGGTAATGAGTGCACACATTATCGACGTTTATTCTGAAGCGTCTAAGTGGGGGAGACCACCCATATTTCCATAACTATTTTGAAAGGATTTTTGGATTTAAACCCCTATAGTATAAGTTTGGATAAGAGTCCAAGTATATGATATTTAAAAATGAGTTTAAATTTAAACCAGAATTGAAATTTTATGTTCTTTACAATTAAAGATTGGATTTAAAAATTTTATATGGTATGGTTTTCAAAGAAGTTTATAAACATGTATGTGTCTTTGAACTTAGTTTAAACCCGGAATTAAAATACTTAAGTTGTCTTAACTAATAATATTGGTTTAATCACTTAAGAAACTCGATCTGTTAGAATTTAGATGTTGAAACAAGGAAATGGACCTGAGTATTAAGAGAAATTAAGTGGTCGTTGAATTCTTAAGCAAGGCGATAATACGGGAAGAAAATTGCCGATGAAATATATAAATATATATATATATATATATATATATATATATATATGGTTTAAATTGAATGCGCCGCGTAGCGACCGTTCGCGAATTTCGACCATTGACTTTGAATGGACATAGCGGGAGATCCGACCGTCGGATTCTCCCAAAACCGAAACGTTGGGTTCGTATCGGAAAAAGCTTTCCAATGAATATGGGAGATTAAAAATCTAACGGTTGGATTTGGGAATATGCCCAAATAAAATTTGGAAAAGGTCGTTATGGCCGCAGTTCGTTGGCCGTTATTGGAAACCGACTGAAATATTGATAATAAAATTATTAAAAATATTGATAATCGATGAAAAATCATAATAAGTGATTTGGAAAGAATTGGGATGAAAAATTCCATACTTGAATAGGTAAAAATATATTTTATCGAAATAAACTTTAATATAAAATGAGATGAGAATATGGGAATGAAAATATAAATTGGTTTGTTCAGAATGGATGTTGTTGATAAGTATGAAGGGCCGACAAATTAAGAATTGAGGAATAAAATGGTGAATTCGTGTACATGTGAAATGAAGACATAGAAATACAAATTGGGAAAGACATAATTAAGACAAATTTGTCAAAGGTAAATCTAAGTATGAATAATGAAATAAATGGAACATAAACATGGTGTTGAATTGAACATAAATCCATTTGAGTAGAGAAATCAAGTTCAATAAAGTTCAACCTAAGAAATCGAATGAAAATGGTTGTAAATTAAGTATAAAATTCTGATCGTGAACCATCCTTAATGAAATTCATAAGTTGAGCGTCAAATAAATAAGTTGAGTTAAAGAAATAAGGTGTAATTATAAAAGTGTGGCTTATTCGGAATAAGGTAGTGAAAATGAAAAAAAACCAAGTCTCAATTATTAAATTAGAATATCGAAAGAATTGAAACTAAATGGATTCAATTAAGTCGAATAAACTGGAATAAATGGAAGTAAACTTGAGAAATTTCAATTTATCGATGGGAACTAAATTTAAATGGATGTAAGGTCGATTGATAATTAAATGCTTAAGGAAAGAATAAATCTTGAAATTTTGAAATTTAATCCATGTTGATGAATTTAAAAATTGAATACCATCGAGTTAGTGGAAATGTTAGGATGAACTCAAGTCTTAACCTGAATTAATGCTTGGAATGAAACGGGAATGAATAGAAAGTATACCGGGATGAATAAGTTATTGAAATGTGGGTAAGGCTAAAATTTAGTCGAGTCAAATGAATTGACTCGATGAGAGTTAACTTAGAAGACCATATAAGGTTCGCCTGGAAATTTAGTACTTGGGAAAAGGTGAATTATAAAATATTGACAAATTTATTCATAATAATCAAGTTCGTAAGAAATTTTAAAATGAATTCAGGTTTATTCGAGATTTAAGGTTTGGAATGAAGTAAGAAATTTAATAAAAATTCATTTTGATGGTGAAGTAAATGGAGATGATTAAATGGGCGATGATGGAATACATAAATGGGCGATGATGGAATACAAGTAAACGAAGCGAAATACATTTAATATAAGGGAAATGAATATGTGTAAGTGATAGAGGGGTGAATCGTATTATGAACAAAACAAAGCGACAATCCATCTTTGATAATAAAGCCTTGTTTAAGTTTTGGAGTCCGAAGGTTGGAACTCCGTATAAAATAAATCATTGTTTAGGCGAAATCTAAAATATTCAATAAGCTGAAACGAAAATGATCGTAATTTTTGAATGAATGATCGGAATCGGGAGATTCCGGACTTTTCGGAAACCTTCGAACCTGAACTAGAATTGTCGTTAATTGAGCCTCTTCGGATTTTCAAGTCTACATGTTGAAATTCAAGATTTAGTCGAAGTCGTATGCGCAGAAAATAAAAATCTGATCTGAATAGCGATATTGTTTTGACCATAACTGCCGAACGAAACATCGGATTTTAACGTGCGAGTACAACTCGGAAAGGCCTGAATGTAAACTAAAACTTTCTTTAATATGCTGGGTCAAATTCTGATGTCTAAGGGGATAAAAACTGGGTTGAACAACTCAGACCTGCATTTTTCATTTTACGGGCTGAGGTGTTCGCCTTCACTAAAATAGTCATAACTTTTGAACGAATTATCCGAATTCGACGAATCCAGACAATTCGGAAAGCCTAAAACAAATACCATAACTTTTGCCTAATATGTTTTAGTCAAATTCCAACTTTTAAAGGGTGATAATCAATGATTTGTTCGCTGGTCTGTTATGAAAATCTTGGTTTTGTGGTTGAATTGCTTTGTGTATGTTATGTAAGCTATATAAATTTGCCATGGATTGTTATATATCTGATTCTTATGCATGTTTGAGTGTTTTAGTAGGTGCAAGGATTGGAATTACGCTTGGAGTTCGCTTGCGCTAAAGGCTAAGCGCTAAAAATAAATAAATTGGCATATGAACGCTAAGGAGGTACGTATTGGGGATTGTTTTGGGTTCTGGGGTTTTGGTTTTGTGTTTTCCCCATTTTGGGATGCCTCATCATATGATGGATGATGTTTGAGTTTATATGTATGTTGGGATTTTTCCTAGGCCTCTCCATACAAAGGAGATGCTGCCGAAATTTTTCGTGATTTCGGGAGTTAGAAAATTTTGAGATTTTTTTTTACTATATAACTGTATTTTATAAATACTAATTTATAAGTATGGATTTGAAAGTATAGTTTGTTTAATACTTTATTTTGTTCTCTTTTCGAGGACGAAAAGATTTTTAAGTGGGGGAGAATGTAACATCTCATATTTTCTGTGTATTTAATTTTCAAATTTTAAATAAATAAAATATAATAATATTGGATGAAAATCAAATTTTGTCGATTTTAATGATGATGATTATTTGAATGGAGTATAAATAGATTTTTAATTTAGTTTATACTTAGAATTGATGCAATTTGAAATTTTATATTTTATTTATTTAATAAATTGAGTTATTAGTTATAATGGAAATTCAAAATTTAACTGGATAAATGGAGAATTCTAAGTTGGGGAATAATAACTGAAATTCAAATTTAAGATTTAAATAATCAAATTAAGATATTAAAATGTGTGAAATAAATTTATAGAATTTATTTAAGTTATGATTTGGTTAAATTTGAATTTATAAATATTTAAATTTAATTTAAACAGTTAATCAAATAATTGAATATTTTATTTATGTATTAAACTGTGAAATTTAACCGTTTTGGCGACTGTCTCGGAATTCGACGAAACTGGCGCCATCAGAACCATAACGGTGAATTATTATTGGAGTTCAATTTGCGTTACAATCCGACTTACCGTTTGACCGTACGAGAGAAAATGCGAACGAGAGCATTGTATAATAAGATGACGGTGTGTTGAACATTTGGGCCTTCTATATATATATATAACTCAAGTTCATTTCCACATCACCAGCCCATTCTTTACTACGTTCATTTTCCTCAATCTATTTTTTTCTCTCTAATGGCTGAAACCATTTCTAAACCCTAAAACAAAATAAAAATCCTAACTTTAAATCCAAATCCTCTCAAAACCCTAGCGTATTATATATCAAACTGAAGCTCTTGACGATACGAAGCTGCTGGTATGTTTTATTCGGACATGCAGTGCTTCATTTAGCCGGAATCAGCGGTCAAATGTTTCTGTTCTCGGAACCCTAATTTCGAAATTGGGTATTTTTGATTTCTGATTAAATCGCGAAATCTATGATATGGGTTTTATTTCGATGGCTGCCTGGAGTGTAACGAGCTTGGTCTCGACGATTATTATCAACTATGGCATCGGGAATTTGCGTTTTGTGCTCAAAAACCCATTTCGTTCATGGAGACGCCGGCAGCGGAGTACTTCACCGGAGGCAACGGGGTCGATCTGAGGAGGTGCGTCTTGGGTCAAGCTTTCCAACGGTGGTAGTCTCGGAACCTATCGTGGCCTGAATCGATGGCAATTGGTGGTCAAAATTGGTCATGTTTGGGTTTTCTCACGTCATTTACTGTAGCAGTGGGTTAGAGGAGCGGGAAGATCAATTCCAGGTGGATGACGTGTCAAGGAATGAAAGGGTAAGGAGATTAGTTATATTAATTTTATATATTTAATGTTCGGAGAGTAAAATGCTCATAACTTTCTCGTTTTAACTCGGAATTGGACGCGGTTTGTTGCGTTGGGATCGTGGAGGAATTGCAGACGTTTTGGCAGTGGTTTCGCTGCATTTCGAGACTGTGAAATTTTGGGCTTCTTTTGGACGTCTGATCCAATTAAGACCCAAAGGTGAGTGATTTCTCACTCACGAAATACTGAATTTATTCCCATATTTGTTAAATTAAAATATTAAATAAGTTTGGTTGCATGGTTGTGTTTGATTTGTGATTGACTGCTCAAATTTGACATGCAAGTATATAAATCTGAAATCTGGGTCGATAATTAGTTATTTAATTTAATTAAATTACTAGTTGGGATTTTTGATCCTTGCAAACCCGTATAACAGGTTAATACTGATTAATGAGGTGAATGATTGTGATGGATGTGGTGGGTGATTTTCTGAATAAGTATTGCTTGAAATGTTCTTTATTTCAATATATGGCTGTGTGTACTCATCATTGACGATAAATCCCATTTACCCTTGATGTTACGGGCATCCAATGAACCGGGGTTTATCGATAAAATAAATTAAGAACACAGAGTGAAATGATAAATCTCTGTGACCCTGATTTGGATCGAAATGATAGATCCATCCCTGAATATCGAGAAATTTAAATTTAAAATCACTTGGCCATAGGATAGCAAATTATATATGGACATCGGTTGGTTAAATGATTTTAAATATTCAAATTTTATTGATGGAAATTTCATTTAAGGAATATATCGATTTTTCGATAAATATTTTTCTTCTTTGAAGATCTGAATCTGGAATGTTATTTGAAATTGTTAAGGAAATTTCCCGAACAAATTTAAAAGTTTAAAATTTGAATTTTATATGATTTGGAATTTATTTCAAATAATCGGGTGGACTCGAGTTAATAAATTCTTATTGAATTTAATGTGGAATAAACATAATCGAGGGTACTCGAAGTTGTTTAAACTTATCATGAATATAGTTATATTTCCCTAAATTGGAAGATTTGGGTTGAAACAAGATTTTGAACTAGGGACTCCATTGAGGTTGGGGTATAGATTTAAGCATTTGAAATTTGGAAGGAAGATTATGGTTAAAGAAAATTTTATATATATATATTTATTTACACATTTGATTTCAAATAAATTATTCTTGCCTTAAACTTTTACTATTAACCTTTACCTATAAACTATTTTATTATAAATAACTTTTCCCTTATAATTTATTTTTCAAACTATCTAGTAAACTTTTAATTTATGTGTATATGTAATATTTAAATTCTTTATTTATTGTAATTTTTATATTTTACCTATATATCTATTATATAAGGTTATAAACATTTATTTTACAAGTATTTTTGAATTTGTAAATTTCCTTCCGAATGGAGAATGTTGAATTGAACTGCTGGTTCAAATGGAGTTGAGATAATAATTCATCCTGTTTGAATAAATGAACCGATTTAAAATGACTTTATATGGAAGTATGAATTATATTCTTCTCTAATATAAATGGATCTCCTAAGAGATTTAAAAGGAGTAATTATGAAATATATATTCTAATTGAATATGAATGGATTCCGAACATAAATCGATTGAAATAACTATAATCTCTGATGTGGAATACTCTACTTGAATATGAGTCGATTTTGGAATATTATATGGTTATAATATAAGGATATGGAAAAATATTCTAATTTAGAATAAAATCGGTTTGGTATGATTTATGGTATTTTGATATGAAATTTTATTCTACTGAATATATATGTGGTTCGAAACAAAATATGATATTTTGAGATGAAAGCGAACCATTGAAATGTAAAAGAACCAACCGATGTGAAAAGATGTAAGCGTTGGTTGTTAAAGAGACCGGAGTCGACATAAGGCATACTCTCTATCGGTGTCGATACCACTTTGACAACTGTGAACGTTATGACGTATCCAGATTGAGTATGATGACTTGGAGGCGATGATTGAATTGAAGAAGATGATCGATGACGAAATAGCCCTGACCTTCGGGTCAGAATTGGAATGACTAAAACAGGAGCTATACCGTGACTAACTGAGGTAGCACCTTTGATCGGACACACTTCTTCGAAAATATTTCTATGACTATGATGATGACGATTTGGGTCCATTTATGGCTTTGGGAGTGTGTTCCGAGGTGGGCGGTAGTGGCTGCTATGCGTTACCACCGGTCCGGGAGTGCAATTGGTAGAATCCTACCCTGGGCATTGCCTCGAGTGCCTTGTCATATATATCCATATCGAGCCCCATACGATTTTGATTTAGCATTGCCTTCTATGGAGTGCCCTCTGATAACACCAGTACGGTGAATTTACGGTACTATATAGACTGTTGATGCATATAAACGGCGTAAGGGTAATATGGTAATCCCGCTTACGCTATTTTCAGTATTTATACTTTACTGGATAGACACTATCATAATAGCGTACTATATTATATATGTATTAGTTTAACGGATCCTTGAGAGATGGAAAAATCCCGTAACATCTCTTGAGTTACTGTACCCATGACACTAATGTTATTTCGTATTTTGATTTGACTAATATGAAATGATTTAGTGCTGATCCGAGTGTTTGTTGTGTTTTCTTTTATGCAATATGCTCGGGTCAGCAGAAGTTGCAGTTAGCGAAGATCTCAATCGCTTGGAGGACGAAGACGAGGATTAGATATATATATATATCAAACATAAGTATTTCCGCTGCATTATTTCCGCTGCTTATTATGTACAGCTGTATGTATATGTAACTCTGATAATCATTGAAGGTTATAGTCAATGTATATATATTTCAACTCCTTCTAAACTGCTATTTGTTTATTATATGTTGTCCTTCCGCTGTGAGGTTCTGTGATTGGTTTTTCTCTTCTTTCTTTCTTTTTCTTCTTTGCCCAATAACTACCTGCATTTGCGATTTGTTCGGGTCGACATGTGTGGTTTATTGTCGATTTGAACGGTCAAAAAATATTGGGTCGTTACACAATACTTAAACATGAATCGTTCTACTCATATAATCATGGCATAAATAATAATTAAACATGAATCGTTCTATTCATGTAATCATGGCATAAAACATACCTAAACTTAAATCATGGTTTTTTTTATTCTATCTATGTAAACTTGCAAGTGGAATGTAATTCTAATGTAACTTATGTGTCACATATATTATCATATGATTATGATAACAACATAAGCCTAAAAACATGTTTTCAACTAGGCATAATAACAAACATAGTTTAGTCATGTTCATAAAATTAATACAAGTTCACAAAGATGCTTGCTTTTGTCACTATCACAAAAGCATGATTCTTATACTTGAACTATGATGCCAATTCCAACATAACTTCATATGAATCATAATACTCAAATGGATCAAATTATACTAAAGATGACCATAAAATTATACATCATGTTGGCATAACAGTAAATCATATACTTGCATGAATCTCAAATAAACTATTACAACATATAGTTGTTACTTTCAACATGAATCATATACTTGCAATTATCAAATGGGTGTTGTAAATAACTACCACAGACATGTAGTTTTCAATATGAATCACATGCTTGCAAATATCAAATCGTATACTACAACATTCCCAAATCGTTTAGAATCAAAGCAACATTCTCCCCCACTTAAAAGGATTTCGTCCCCGAAATCTTCAAGTTCAGGAAGAATGTACATCCTAACATCCAAAGATCCATCTACTCATCCATCAAACACGAACATCCATCATCCTTAAAAGACTTCTAATGCTTTATGATCATATGCGAAGTGTGTGTGTACATGTACTTATCTAATGCAAAATCAGGCGGTCTACTGATTCAGTTGACCTCCTTAATGCGAATTATGTAAGTGCCATGAATCCATTATGTATGCAAATTCTCCTATTCATGATTCTACATGACTGCACAATCATTCATACAAATGCAACATCCATATGACAACACATTAAAGTTCAACCATATACGAATGCAAACATATATGCATATGCAATATGAAGTGACTGAGCCGATCTAAAACCTAGATTGTGTGTGTATATGCAACCACGAGCAACCACTAGCAATCACTTGCAACCACTTGAAACCATCAATCATAACATGTCTCAAACACATGTTTACACCCAATTGTTCCTATCTAAAGGTATAGTCGAATGATAGAAGCAAGTAAAAACTTTGTGCCCATTAGGCAATGTCAAAACTGGAAATCTATGCCACATATATATTGATTAGGAGAAGAACTCTCTAAGCATCAGCTCCAAAGACCGAAATCAACATCAGACTGACACCCAAAGAATTACTCAACCCAACCACTATATATGATTCTAGGAAACTAAGCATGATGGACTCCTTTTAGGTCACAAGGGAGTCCCTTCCTAAAACCAACCCGTATCCTATAAAACCTAAAAAAAGTTTAGTCAAACCAACGAACACCCTCAAGCCCCATCATATGTTACTAACAGATGAGTCATACTCCCTGTGGGGTTTGCAACAGAAATTGGATTGAGAATGGGACCGAGAGGATATACACAAAAGATAGCATGCAAGTAAGCTCTACAGGAAGAGAGGGATCAAAGATATACTCTTAAGAAAAGATATGATGCACTAACCTAGTCTTCAATCTTCTAAATCGCATTTCCTTGAGCTTAACTCCATTATGCTTTGTCCATCTTTAACTTCACAATTTCATAGCTTCTTAATTCTTGTTTCCAAAATATGAGTTGGAACCTATTTCACTGTTGCCTCTCGTTCCTCTTTCACTTACTCTACTTCTAGTATACTCGGCTCAAACATAACGGCGTACTCATGGTTTCATGCAAGCTATCCAAAATTCACTAGTGAATCTTGGATCTCGTCCACTTACTATAGGTATTCCGCGAAGAAGAACTATCTCTTGGAAATAAATGCCAACAATGTTGCTAAATGTACTTACTAAGGTGATTCTCTACAACTCATGCATAAGCGAAATGAACCTTCTGCCTTAGTGGCGAACACGACTCGATCGGATTACAAATTACCAATAAATGTATCAAGAGATTCTAGGAAACAAATCATGATAGAACCATAAAGGTTACCTGCGACTTCGAGGGTATTACCGAGGCAAGTCAAGAGTCTAACTACCCTCTTTTCGAAACCGAGATGGTCACCCTTACTGGATAACCACTCCATCGCTAGAATCAACCAATGGCTCAAAACAAAGGCACTACATTTAAACTCTACGCTTAGAATAGAAATTTTCAATCCCACACAGATCATAGACAAATGAGCCGGGCCCCCAATTGGGTTTGAAACAATTAAGGGGTCCTCTACCATACTAGTTTTTAGGTGCACAGATTCTACTAAAGCAAACAAGATAAAGGAGTGTGATGCGCCAGAATCAAATAAAGTGCGAACGGGGTGATCATAAAGATAAACTACACTTTCTACAGAAGTATTTATACCTCGTTGTTGCAGAGGTGGCGCCTCTAGCACATGAACCTGTGCAGCCCTCTGCCCCTGTCCTCGTCTCTTTGGGCAGTCCTTAGCCATGTGGCCAGTCTCACCGCAAGAAAAGCACCCACCATTCATCTTGGCCTTCTTTTTCCGGCAATATTTCACTAAGTGCCCCACTTTGCCACAGAATTTACACTTCCTCTTCTCTTGGGACTTGTTGTCTTTCCCGCCCTTCTTAAAGTTTGTCTTCTCAGGGAAGTCTTTGCTGATGTGTCCAGTCTCCCCACAATAAAAACATTCTCCTTGCTTTCTTTTCCTCTTTCTACAATCCTTGGCTATGTGCCCTTCCGTACCACAAAAATTGCATTTCCTTTTTTCTCGTTTCTTGTTATTACTGTTATGATCCTTTCTTGTTTGACTATTACTCGTCTTCCTACTCTGGGACTCTTCCGCTTGCTGGTTCACGTGGAGGAGGAGGAGTGAAAGCGTCAACAACTGGGGAGTAAGGTCTCCAGACATGCTGAAACAGAAAGGATGGATTCAAAACGAAGGATAGAAGACAGTACCTATGGCTTTGGGGGACTTTGCCTTTTTTAAAATAAAATAATATTTTATCTTTTAAAAATGCTTCTTTAAATTTCCTTTTTGAAAATAAATTTTCAAAACTTTTTATCTTATCTGGTAAACCTATGCTCTGATACCAAGTGAAACACCCCACCTCCATTAGGGTCACTCTCAAAGGGAATGCCCTAATTTTGGTGGAGGTTTATAAGTAGAAGTCACAGATATACAAGGCAGATATAAGAACACATATTTTTGAACAGCGGAAACAACAACTTTTATTTCATTAAAAGACGTGTTACACAAACCATGCCATAATTTGTTTTACAATACTTCATAACATCTTCATAACTGTCTTGATTACATTATTTAAAGAAGCATAAAGAAAACATAAATAAACTGCATAAGTCCCATAATTGCTGTCCAAAGCCATAGTCCAAAACGGAAAAGATCCAAGCAATACATTCATTCTCTTCAAGCTGGATGTGAAAGCTGGTCAAGCTGCGGTATTCCCTCCCTGTGGACCTGGGGGGGGGGGGAACGGAAGAAAAGAAGACGAAAGAAAAGTAGAGTCGGACATAAAGCCTGAGTAAGCCTAGGACTATTCAGTCTATGAATAAAGAACTGGGTATGATAAGTATAAACTGGAAATGGGAAAGCACCATAAACTTAGTTAAGTTGTCTAGGGTCGAATATACTATCGTACCCCATATTAATCTCTGTACCCATATAAACTAGTTCCCAACGGTCACCCCATAATCAGTGTGAAGTGATCCATTTTATGATGATCGGCTCCTACTCGCATAGTTACATGTGTCTTACGGCCCCCGTTGTTGTAGTTACCTATGCTGGTCCCACCATGGGGTGTATCAAGTCCCGTGGTGGCGGCCCGACACAATCCTAGAATGCACATGTATGCTACTGGTGCCCAGTGCCTTATTTTTCTGCGCCGGAGTGTGTGCACGCCCGCACCCCGTTAGAACCTACACTGCTGCACCACCGCCGTCGATTTGACCGCTTACAATCAGCCCAGTAATCGTGCCCCACCCTGCCTAGTTTCAGGGTATCATGATACGCCTTGTAGGGTTACTGCTGGAAAGGGTCCCCCGCTACTAGGTTTTCTATTTCTAGCCAACATGCTAAGTTGGTTAAGTGTTTTATAAACCTAACCCCCAAATCAGTCTGTTTAGTTTAGCATGTTCCATTTTGATTAAGTATTAATTTAATTTACTTAATCCTATCAATCCAGACTCAGCCTTAATTGTCTTATTAAAGCCTTGACCTCTCACATTAGACAGGTATTATTGTGGCTGCCTGTTGCCGGTTGGGTCCGGGCAGTCTTACGCCACAACTCAGTCTAACCTCGAGTCCTTATTGGGCTCCGTGTTTAACCACCCACATTGGATAGGTATTGTTGTGACTACTGGAAAGCCGGGCGGTTCCAGGCAGGTTTACATCACAACTCAATCCAACCTCGGGTTAAACACATCGTATTTTCTACATTTACATATTTTGTCTCTTTTCTTTTTTATATGTAAATATTTGCGGCCCATTATTCAAATTCGTCTTGATTGGTTAAAATTTATTTATGCCACTTAATTTCTTTTCAAGGTTGTTGGCATGCGTCAAACATGCCAACACATATGTTCAATATTTTAGCCCAAACGTCATTACCCCCGTTTTACACGTTCGCTCCAATGTAAGGTGTGTTGGGTTTAATACTTAAACCCAATTTAGCCAATTGAAAAGGAGAGGCTTATAACATGGCGTTTATATAAAAAGGGGAGTGTGAACGCATGAACTTGCAACGAACGATTCAATTAACATAAAGTGGCACATGTGAACTTGCAATTGTAACTGCATATAATTATGGCATAACATGAATCATTTTATCCATATAATCATAGCATAAACAATACTTAAACATGAACCATTCTATTCATATAATTATGGCATAGAAAATACTTAAACATGAATCATTCTATTCATATGATTATGGCATAAACAATACTTAAACATGAATCATTCTATTCATATGGTTAATGCATGGACAATACTTAAACATGAATTATTCTATTCATATGATTATGGCATAAACAATACTTAAACATGAATCGTTCTATTCATATAATCATGGCATAAATAATAATTAAACATGAATCATTCTATTCATGTAATCATGGCATAAAACATACCTAAACTTAAATCATGGTTTTTTTATTCTATCTATGTAAAATTGCAAGTGGAATGTAATTCTAATGTGATTCTAATGTAACTTATGTGTCACATATATTATCATATGATTATGATAACAACATAAGCCTAAAAACATGTTTTCAACTAGGCATAATAACAAACATAGTTTAGTCATGTTCATAAAATTAATACAAGTTCACAAAGATGCTTGCTTTTGTCACTATCACAAAAGCATGATTCTTATACTTGAACTATGATGCCAATTCCAACATAACTTCATATGAATCATAATACTCAAATGGATCAAATTATACTAAAGATGACCATAAAACTATACATCATGTTGGCATAACAGTAAATCATATACTTGCATGAATCTCAAATAAACTATTACAACATATAGGCAATTATCAAATGGGTGTTGTAAATAACTACCACAGACATGTAGTTTTCAATATGAATCACATGCTTGCGAATATCAAATCGTATACCACAACATTCCCGAATTGTTTAGAATCAAAGCAACATACAAATATAGATTATTATCGCCATAATTCCATTTCTCACTTTACACAAATCAACACAATTATTTAATTCACATCGGAATAGCACTCTACTTACAACGTATGACGAATCTTCAATTCAGGAATCTGAATTCTGAATTTGGAGATGCTATCCTTTGTTGTAGGCGTTGATTTGATTTGATTAACGTTGCTTTAAGCTTTGAATTATCCCCTAATTGTCTCTCAATTTCTGACGGCTATCTCTAGTCTCTCCTCAGCAGCATGACGGTCTCATCTCCATTTTAGTTTGTGTGAATTAGGGTTAGTCTTAGGTCATTTTTAGAGAGTTTGTGAGTTGATTTAGACCGTCGATGGAGCTTGGTTCAATAATAGCCGTTCGTTTGAAGGGGAGACCAACCAGGAGCTGACACCTAGCCCTAGTGACAAGGCAAGGCTCAGAAAATCGACCAAACACAGACTAGGCCAGCCAGGACCTGACCAGACCTGACCAGCAGGTCATTTTGACCTGGGCGCACTTGGCAGGTGCGCCAGGCCAAAAATGTACTGGCGCACTTCCCAAGTGCGCCAGTTCATTTTTGTTCTGGCGCACTTCCCAAGTGCGCCAGTGCATTCTGACCCGTTTTCTGGTTTTTCGCCCAACTTCGTTCGTCCATATCTTCTTCATACGATATCCGTTTTATGCAAAATCGGACTCTATCTCAAGCAGAATTCCAAGACGAACTCAATGGCGTATCTCTTTTCCCTTAATTCTTTGATTGGAAATTATTTATACTTCAGTTTGTGAATTTCACCGTTATAGAATACACGGGGTGTTACATCTGCTGCCACCCTAGGGTTCGCCACGCCCGTCGCACGGAGCCGCCTTGACTAGATCAGGAGCCACATTTACACGCGCATCCACGAGTTCCTTTGCCTCTCGGCCGCTGGCTCAGCCTCACCATCAGCGCCGAAAACAAGCTCGATGGCGAGATCTTTGAGCTCCGACTCCACGAAATTCAGACCATCAAATCTAATCATGCCCGTTCATATTAAAGATCTTGATCTCCTCTTCCATTTTTGTTTAGAAATTTTCATGAATTAGCTGATGGATTGGGATTAATTATTGGATCAAAATTGGATGGTTTCACCCGTTAATCGCATAGAACAACGGCGCAAAAAACAGAAAATGAATTAGGGTTTTTCTATTGACCCAACTATATATATATATATTATATTTTCATATTATTTAATTCCATAAAGTAGGGTATTGCACAGGAACTCCAAATCAAACCCAACAACTCTTGCCCCTAGCTAAATACCGCCATTCCAAACACAATGGGATATGTTTCGTAAGCCAATTTGACTGTTTCGATCAGTTTTTGTCCAAATTAAAATATAAATCAATATATATTGAATTTAAACGTACGTTTTAACTTACCGGGGCCATATATTGACTCCAAAAATTACAGAAAAATTTATCTCGCTATGTTTTGGCGATGCGGTCCTAACAAAACTAATTTCGTTGAATTTTGAGACCATTTGAAAAATGGCCATTTCTAGTTGATTAAATTTGAATTGAAATTTCAAAACAGGTTAAAATTTACTACACTCACATATTAATTCAAAAATTATGAAATTTTGAACCTAGCAATAATTTGACATTCTGGATCCAATAAAAGTGGTTTCGTCGAAAATGGTGGTCGTTTGCAAAACATCTATTTTGAAGGGCTATATTTTATTTAAAAATATATAATTTCCATGGCTACTATTTTAAATTTTAAACTGGACATAACTTTCAATTTATATTATGAAATCTTAATTTCTCACATTCGTTAAAAAATTATAGTTCAAAATATTCCAATGTTACTTGTTTTACTGAAATCCGATTTATAATAAATTTTGTGCATTCATTTGAAAATAAAGATCGAATTTTCAAACCACTACGCCATTTCAAGTTAGTTTTATAATTAAAATAAATTTATACATTCTAACTTCGATTAATATAAATTTTCCGTCGTTATTATTTAAAATAAATCATTTTAAATATTAAAATCAATTAAAATAGCTAAATTAAATTTTTTAAATTAGTTCAGAAATTTGGGAATTGTTACAGTACGGGAAGTAAGCATTACTATATTCCAATCATACAGAACTTTATGTTCTAACCCCCTCTCCTTAACATCTATACAGTTCTGTAGATGGGGTAAAGCCATGGATGAAGTCTTGATTTAAGATGTAACAACCTGGAAATCTGAGCCAGTTTAAAAATTTTATTTTGGCAAATTTAGCGAATTTTGATTATTTAAAATGGATTATTTTAAATAATATCGACAAGAAATTTATTTTGAATAGGATTCGAACATATATATTTATATACGTTGTCGTTAGAATATAAATAATTATATATAATTATAAAAAGAATTGAAAATGGGGCGTGTAATGACCCGGATTCTTATGGGTTAATTTTAAATATTTAATATGGATTTAAATATTGGGTGGATAAATATAAATGGAATTTTTATATTAAGTTATCAGTTAAATAATTAATTTCGATTTAATATTGAATATATTAAATCATCGTAATGCGAAAATATAATTCAGTTCGAGATTTAAAACTGAATTAAATATAGTTCGGACTTGTGTTTGAATTCGAATAATAATGTTAATTTATTTCGCAGAATTTATTATTTTAAAATTTGATTTATATCTATTTAAATAAATATCTTCCACAGACGATAGAATTGGACTTCGTGACCTATCCCTGTGTGTCCGGAATAGGGGTATTACCCTAGAATTGACAGTTGTTGGGTTCAGAAAGGAGTTTGCAGTCAAGAGGATTTTAAATTTAAGGACACCGTTTCAATTATAATATAAAACAAATTTAAAATATATCGTTTTGATGTGGTTAGAAACAAAACACCAATGAGGGAAATTTGGGCCACGCAATTCATTCTTAGCCGCACCCCTTTTCTATTTAAATCATTTGTAGAAGACCGTCCCTCCTCTAAATCATTTCTCCCCTCTTCTACCATTCAAAATCGAATCCGAATAAAAATCGCAGCTTTTCCATTCAAGAGCAAATCGAAGACTTCATTCGTGTAGTTACCGAGCTAGGGTGGTTTCGCGATTTGGGATTTCTGTCTGCATTGAAATATGCGATAGGGAGACCGCGATATTTTCTGAGTTCGACGCCAAGGAGCAGAGCACGATGTTGGATACTGTGAAGTCGTGAAGTAGATAAAGGGTGCGATACATTGATAGAAGAAGTAGCAGTGGATTGAAGAACTCGACAGTAGGATGATTAGTAATTTGGTGTAATCTGGAAATGGTAGATGTTCAGTATGACCCGTACTAGGTGAGATTCCCTTTTTGTTAATTCAGTTTTTATATATTTTACTATTTTAAAAATTGTTTTTTTATATAAAATATATGTAGATCGATATTAAAAATGTAAATTTTCATATAAAATAGCGTTGTGAATAAAAAAGATTAGAATTTTAATAGAATTTTAATAGTGAAAGAATAGATTTTTAGTATGCAAAAAGACTCGGTTTTTAATTCAAGAAAGGCGAAATCTTTATAATGTTAAAGGTGAAATCTTTATGATTTAAAAGGCGGAATTTTTAATATATAAAAGATAGGATTTTTTTTTGTTTGTAAAAGATCGGATTTTTAAATGTGAAAAGATCAAATTTTTAACTATGAAAAGTTCGGATCTTTACATATAGGAAGACTGGATTTTTGAAAATATAAAATATAAATTTTATAAGGTAGAAGTATTAAAAATATGATTTTTATATAATAGAGAATATAAAAATATTATCTTTATATATATAGCGAATTAAAAATGTGATTTTTATATATATAGCAACAATATAAAAATGTGATTTTGATATATGTAGTGGCTACGGGCAATGAAAGTGACAAAAGGCGAGCACGACGAAGATTTCTACATATGAAGAGACGTGACGTTTGGTTTAGCTTCTTGGTGAGAACTTCTCACTTTAAATTTTCATTTCTATTTAAAATATATACTAGGATGCAGAGGTGTTTAGTAGCACCCGACACTAGTCGCCCACAGACCATGGACGGCTTGTATGCCTGTTTGTTTGATTTTGATGTGTAGTTGATTGTGTGAAGTGATGTGAAATGGAATAAAATATTTATATAATTAAAATATTTTGTAGTGGAAAATAGATTTTTTAACGTGTATTTAAAATGAAATAAAAATAAACAAATCAGACGATTTATTTATATACACACATTTGACTGATATTGATTGGGACGATAAATTTTACACGTCGCCCAACTGAACAAATAAAATCTGTGTTTGATTGTTTGAAAACCCCACATGGGTATTGGGATGATATATGACATACACTAGTCCCAGTAATTAGTTGTATGTCGATCGATTGATTGATAGACTGTTATGAGCGTTGAACATTTATATTTGATGCTTATACAGTGTAGAATGCACTTTGGATGATGGTTGATTATTTGTCATTTGATATATACATGTGTTGTATGGAAATCCATAGAAATAAAATCTATGGTAATTGATTGGGCCTCATTCCAGTTTAGAAATAGAATATTTGAAATAGAGTATTTGAAAGTAGAAATATTTGAAAAAGAAATATTTGAAATAGAATATTTGAAAATAGAAATATATAAAAGCCGCGTTGATTAGATTGACGCCATTTTAACGTGAATGATATTTATATCGATTTTATTCATTTTATAATGAACATCGAAAGTGATTTCAAAATCTGATATTTAAAAAAAAAATTGAAATTCGAATTAAATTGAATAGAAATGAATTCGAATTGAAATTGAATAGAAATGAATTCGAATTGAAATTGTATTGAATTGAATTAGAACTGAAATTGAATTAGAAATCAATTTGAATTGAAATCGATTTGAAATGAATTTAAAACGAATTTATATTAGAAAATTCAATTTTGTTTTGAATTTGAAATGGAAGTTGAAATCGTTTTGAAAACGAATTTAAAACGATTTATAAAATACGTTTTAAAAGGAAATCGATGAAGTATATATTATATATATAATAAAATGGCCTGAATAGAACACGCCGCGCTGCGGTAGTTCGTGAATTTCGACCATTGACTTCGAATGGATATTGCGGGAGATCCGACCGTCGGATTCTCCTAAAACTGGAACCGTTGGGTTCGTATCGAAAAGAGCTTTCTAATGAATATTAGAAATTAGAAATCTAACGGTTGGATTTGGAATTATGTCCAAATCAAATTTGGAAAAGGTCGCTGTAAGTGCAGTTCGATGGCCATTGATGGAAATCGACTGTACGAGCCTTGATAAAATTATTAAAAATAGTAATAATTTGTGTAGAATCATAAGAAATGATTTAGGAAGAATTGGGATGAAAAACTCCATATTTGAAAAGATAAAAATAGATTTTTATCGAAATGAACTAGTTTTGAACTAGAATTATAATTCTATTTATTTTTAAATAAATAAATTGAATTTGAAAAGGGTTTTAAAAGTAACCAGAATTTCCAATAATTGAATTGGAATGGATTTGAATCGAAATTGTCTTTGGAATATTTCAATGTTGGATTTCGTGATGATACAGGTATTGTTATGGGAATTTGAAAGATATATTTATGTCGTTATTTCCAACACAATATTTGTTGGTCGTAGAATTTGATATTGAATATAAGTCGATATAATTTCTATTCAGAGCCTAATATTTAATATCAAATGTGATTTGGGTTTGTCGTGAATGGTGTCTTCATTAACACTGTTCTTAAGCCCAGTTGAGAAAAAGATTAAATCTTTTTATTTAGATTTAATGAAGTGTAGCAATTAAATAATATTTAATGGGAATTGAATTGGTATTGATTTGTGGGTTTATCATGAACAGTTTTTTCAATAACACTTGTTCTTTAACCCGATAATTAATGTGAAGTGATTTCGGGGTTTATCGTGAACCGTGTTTTAAATGACACTGATTCTTTAACCCAGTTAAAGATTAAAACTAAGTGGAGTTTTAATGAATCTTTAATTAGATTGAAAAGATCGAGAATGGAGTATCACCAGTTTTACTCCAGGCGATAGTTAAATCTTTAATTATATTTGAAAGCGAAATGGAAATTGAATTTACCGATAACACCATGGTGTTAGATATGAAGTACTACCAGTTTTACTTCATGGGATGAATAGATTGGGATTGGAAAATTAAAATAAATGATTACTTCGGTGTGGTTCGCTAATCCCGACTAGTTTGAATTGATATTCAAAAGAAGATTAAAGAATAAATTTAAAGAATTTATCTTTGATAAAATTAATGGGAACCTTTCCCATAGTATAAGAATAATCGAATTAAAGAATATTCTGAATTGGAATGAGGCGTATGTTGTGTTTGTGTAACACTTGTTTATTATATGCACGAGTTATTCAGAAAGTCCGGGTTTATCCCATTCTGAATAACTGATTCGACGTAGTGTCGAGGACGAAGACGATGGTCGAAGACCGGAGGTCTTCACATCATTTGGGTGATTGCCGATGATCTTGATTGGGCTGTACACCCAAGAGGAGGGAATCAGTTGGTGATCGTCCAGACGTACTTGGAGATCGATGGATATGCGGGGTACTAGGTGCCTCCGGTTTCGTTCAGACCCGGAACGAACTTGTAAATGGACTATGTGTCTGACATTGTATTTTATTATGTGTGATTGATTTCTATTAAATATATATCTGTTTGGCGGCGGAGAATTTATTCTCTTGCTTAACGCCCTTCTCTGAGACGTACGAGCTCAGAGGTTATATATTAATGGATATTAAACGCATGGAGTGAATTGCCTGTGTGGCATGCCTAAGTGGCAATTGATCAAGGCTTCTGTTGAAAAGAAAAGTCTTGTGGTTGATGATCAAAGCACGGCCTGTGTGGCATAGCTTTATGTAACGTTGATTCGCGAGCCTCACACCCCATTTGTGAACTAAAAACGGGAGAAGGATACAGGGAGAGCATGCGTTTCTTTCTAGCTAGAGCTGGTGTCAGTGCTTAAACTGGCTGACATTTATATTATTTTCACCTGTGTGGTAGTTGCTGTTGCGAGGCGCCTCAGTTTGATCGGACGATCCGGGTCTGATGGAGTCATTCGTTGGCTCATTTACAACCCAAAGGGCGGGGAAACGCAATGTTCAGGCATTTTAATCCACATCGGCGGACCGACCCTGTGGCTCCTAAGGGTCGATGCGTTCTGTCCCTGAGACATAGGCTAGATTGTCTCGAATTCGGTAGAGGACTATCTATTGCCTCGGTTCACAAATGGATATCCAATTTTCAAATATGCGACCTTACAGTTTTGATTGTAGAGCCTAGTATGGCGAGATAGTGGTATATGGCACTTATGTCGTCTATGATTGATACTTATTATTTGAAGTTGTTTTATAAACTATGCACTTATAATAGTATCAAATGATTAGTTTTAAACGTATCAAGCATTATTGGCTATTATAAGGTAAAAACCCTATCCTCCGGCTTGTGTTGCATTGTGCGATGGGACCTGGGTCTTATATAGCTTCATTTTTCTTTATTTAGCATTGCGCTATTTGTTTTATGCACTGGTATTCTTGGGAGGAAACCCATTCCGTGTTATAAGGCGTGGTCCCTTGATTTACCTAACTTTAAAAATGAATATTAATAACTGTTTTAGTTCTCACACCAGTCCCATGACTGACCTGGAGTATATTGTTTTAACCTAAACTCTGGGTGCCCTTATTTTGTGACGGGCAGCTAGTAGTTTTGGTTTTGTAGAGTTCTATTCATAGGATCCTGATTTACAGCTGGAACGATACTCGGAAAGCTCTGTATCCGTGTATTATGTAACACCCCACCTCCGCTAGGGTCACTGACAAAGGGAATGCCCTAGTTTTGGAGGGGTATTATCTAGTGAACAGGCATAGAGATAACACAAGACAGAACATAGATAAAATAGAGTATATAAAGCAGCGGATATAAACTTTAAAACCAAATCTCATTACTGAAAAATAGAGTCAAAACCTCTTACATCAAAATGCCAAGTCATTATTTCATTACATCAAGTTCTAAAGAAGCAAAGTACTTAAAACAACATAAGTAAAATATTATTCCCCAAAAAGTGCATGAGTGCAGCTATAACATAGATCAAGACCAAACCGTACATGAGCTGTCAGAAAGCAAGCAAAGTCCAAGCTAAAAGCTAGAGTTTCCTCCCTGAGAACCTGAGGGGGGGGGGGGGGGAACGAAAGACAAAGAGGCGAAAGAAAACGGGTCAGTCAAAAAGACTGGTAAGCCCTAGTGACTATCAGCATAGAAACTAGTAAAGTTAACAAGACATGAATAAACTGGAATTAAACATAGGAATGATGATAAGTCTGACATGATAACTATGCTAACAAGATAACTCAAGTCTAACATTGCGTATTCAAGGTTCGCCATACCAACTATACTGGTATACTAATCCCGTGTCAACTATAAATCAAGAAATAATCCCTTGGCCCAATATCGTGAAGTGACCCAATTCGGGGTCCAACGGTATGATCTAATCGATCGGCTCCCTACAAGTCTAGCTCGTCGTGTGTTTGTGTCGTACGGCCCTATCATGAATGTAGTCACCTGTGCTAGGTCCACCATAGGGTATATCAAGCCCTAGGGTGCCAACCACCGACACGAATCAAGAATGCACATATAATCCTACTGATGCCCAATGCCTGCTTTTTCAACTCCAGATTAAGTGCACAACCCTAGTCCGTCTGAACCTATAATGGTGCACCAACTCAGCCGTCGTTCTGGTCGCTTACAATCAGCCCAGCAATCGTGCCCCACCGTGCCTAGTCATAGGGTACCGTGATACATCTAGTGGGTTACTGTTGAAAAGGAAAGCGAAACTAGGGTTTCGTTCAGCAGGCTAAGTTGTCATTTAAAATCGAGACTTAACCCCATATACGTGTCGTGTCAAATTGACTAAGTGTGTCGTTCTAGTTCAAGACTTAGTCCTACGAATCATGTGTCAGGTTGGTTAAGTGTGTTCAAGCGGTTCATGACTTAACCCTATCAAATCAACGTGTCAATTTGGTTAAGTATATTCAAGTGGTCCATGACTTAACCCTATCCAGTGGCATTAATTTACTTAATGCACCCCTAACCTCTCACATTAGACTTGGTTATGCTTACTGGATGTGCCGGGCGGGTCCGGGCAGTTTTACACCATAACCTAGTCTAACCTCGGGTTTGGAGTGCAATATGACCAACTGCTCACATTGGGTCCTTTTGTTTGCAGTTACTAGATTCGCCGGGCGGTTCCGGGCAGATTTATACTGCAAACTCAACCCAACCTCCAGTTGGCCACGTTCAAGTTATCTAAGTGTCATGCCCCAAATTCATATTTTCAAGTATAATTTCATGTCAATTTCATGTTCCTATCCAAGCTCAAGTTATAACGATATTCATGTTTTCAAGTTCATACTAAATTCAGGTTTTCCTAAACTACCCAAATCGCATCCCTAACGCTCGTGAATTCGAATCAAGGCAATAGATGTAACTAGGGAATAACATAACAAGGATGGGTATAAAGTGGCAAAGGTGATTTCAAGGCAAGCATGGTGTAACTTGAGATATGACCATAACATCACTGGCATATGAAATAGGGTGATAAACATAGCAATAAATGACATAAGATGATAATCCTAAACTTGTGACTAGTAATTGTTTCAACATCACAACATCACAGGCATGTTAAAATAATGATAGGGTTTAGGTTATGACATGAACAGGTCCCTAAATCAAGTTCTTATCAGTATTCCACAAATCAAGGTTCAATATGAACGGTACTAGGTTCAAGGTGAATAGATCTAGGGTGAACAAGAGTAGATCTAAAATAATAGATCAAAAAGGAATAGTCATAGATCAAAGATATACAAGAGTAGGTCTCAAGTAGTTATCATGTTTATGTTCAACTTCAATTTACACACGTCCATATTAAGTTTATAGTTTAGATCTAAGAGTAACTGGGGCTTACAGATCGTGGTTTTTGAGAACTAAGAACAGAAATTGTCGTAGGATAGTTGTTGAGATGTTGATCTATTCCCTTGAATTGTTGTAGATGGCCTTCGATTTGGATCTAGTTTGAATGTTTAAGCTTCAAGTTGGAGGCGGCGGCCATGGTTCAAGAGGAGACTTAGCAGCATAATGGTGTTAGAAAGATTTGTTGTGGATTAGCCTAGTTCTTAGGGTGTTTTTATAGTTGCAACAACTAGTTTAGGGCATAGGATAAACCCTAGAATCGATCTAAACCGCCAAAAATCGTCACAGGCCCTCAACAAGCCAACAGGGTCAAGCAGGAGCAACCAGGCCCAAACCAGGTTCGGGGATTAGGTCGACACCCAAGTCGACTGCGCAGTCGACCTGGTCCTGGGGGTGTCGACTGCCCAGTCGACTCCCTAGTCGACCTGGGGTGTTGGGCGGGAAATTTCCCGCCCAGTCTGTATGGGTTTTGAAATTCGAATTTGAACTCGAATTCAAACTGTTTTGAACTCTGAAAATTTTTGAAACTTTGGGGAGCCATAACTTGGTCATACGGACTCCGATTTTCGAAAACTCGGACTCGTTTTCATGCAGAATTCCGAGACAAACGCAATGCCGTAACCCGTTTCCATTGGTTCTTATTTTAAAATTTAATTCTGCCTAGATTTATGGTTATAACACGTTATCAAAATACGGGTTGTTACATTCTCCCCTCTTTAAAGGATTTCGTCCCCGAAATCTCTAAGTTAGGAAGAACGTATCCAACCATCCATCATCCATCTACTCAAATTATCATCCACAAGCAAACATTGTCCTTAAGAGATTTCTAATGCTGTATGAACATATACAAAAAGTGTGTGTATATGTTCCTTATCTAATGCAAATGATCAGGCCTGATTGATCTTTCTAATGCAAAATATGTTTAGTGTCATGAATCCATCATGTATGCAAATAATCCTAGTCACGTAAGCACTATACGTGTGCACAAACATTCATCCATATGCAACATTCATATGATAACACATTCAATTTCATCCATAAATAAGTATAAACACTCATGCATATGCAATATGAAAATGTGTCTGTGCCTAATGTGTGTTATGCAACCACGAGCAATCACTTGCAAACACTTGCAACGATTTGCAAACATCAAGCATAACATGTTTCAAATATATGTTTACATTCATAGGATTCTACCTAAGGTTCTCAAGACAGGATTGAAAGGATATACAAGATAAAACAGAGTATCTAGGGAAAAGAAGTTAAAGATGTACCCCTAGAAGGTCCTTCTTGCGGGGCTTTCCCTTGCTTCTTAGGGCAGTTCTTGCTGATGTGTCCAGTTTCACCGCATTGAAAACATGCTCCTATCTTCATCTTCTTCTTCCTGCAGTCCTGGACTGTACGCCTGTCGATACCACAGAAGTTGCATTTTCTTTTCTCACGTGACTTGTCATTCTTGTTGTTGTTGTTCTTTCATCCTTTCTCGGAGTCTACCTTCTTGTCTTGAGACTCATTCGCCTTGACCTTCTTCTTGCCATTCTCGTCTTCTTCATGAAGTAGGGCCATATTCACCAAGCTTTCAAAGGGCGCCCCCATGGGTACATGAGTCATGGCCATAGTGTGGAGTGGCTCGCTCAATCCTCGATCAAAGCGTAGAGCCTTCTTCTCAGCCGCGTTGACTAATTCCAAACCAAACCGAGCAAGCTGATTAAACTTATTCACATATTCCCTAACTGACATGTCCCTTGCTTGAGTGCCAGGAACCTCTCCATCAGAAGACTCGCTTCTGCAGATGATAAAAACTTAAGCCCAAACCTCTCTCTAAAGTCTTCCCAAGTATCAATTGGCCTGGTAGCGTTGGTGACTTCCCACCAAAATGCGGCTTCCTCTTTCAACAACCATGCTACCAACTGAACTTTCCTATGATCCTCCATATCGAAAATAACAAACAAGTCTTCAGTCTCTTTTAGCCAGTTTCGCGCCTCAACGAAGGTTTCAGTTCCAACGAAGTTCTTGCCGCCCATTCCTATAAAGTCCTTGCATATTTTGGCGAAGGCGGTACCCGGAGGAGGAGGAGGAGGAGGAACCGTGGCCATCGGGGGAGGAGGAAGAGGGATATCTGCCGGGCCCGCGTCGTTGGCCCTAGCTTCCAAGTTTCTTCGTAACCAGCCAGGTATGGGTACACCCTCAGGAAGGTTAAGATTAGACATGCTGAAAAGTGAAAAGGAAAAAGATTCAAACGAGGAAACAAAGGAAAGGGCTAATGGCTTTTGGGGAATAGCCTTTTCTTAAAAATAAAACTTTTCTTGAAAAATGCTTCTTTATAAACGGTTTTGAAAATAGTTTTAGAAGGTTTTTAAAACTTTTGCCCATTTTGGTAACCTTCTGCTCTGAAACCAAATGTAACACCCCACCTCCGCTAGGGTCACTCACAAAGGGAATGCCCTAGTTTTGGAGGGGTATTATCTAGTGAAGAGGCACAGAGATAACACAAGACAGAACATAGATAAAATAGAGTATATAAAGCAGCAGATATAAACTTTAAAACCAAATCTCATTACTGAAAAATAGAGTCAAAACCTCTTACATCAAAATGCCAAGTCATTATTTCATTACATCAAGTTCTAAAGAAGCAAAGTACTTAAAACAACATAAGTAAAATATTATTCCCCAAAAAGTGCATGAGTGCAGCCATAACATAGATCAAGACCAAACCGTACATGAGCTGTCAGAAAGCAAGCAAAGTCCAAGCTAAGAGCTAGAGTTTCCCCCCTGAGAACCTGAGGGGGGGGGAACGAAAGACAAAGAGGCGAAAGAAAACGGGTCAGTCAAAAAGACTGGTAAGCCCTAGTGACTATCAGCATAGAAACTAGTAAAGTTAACAAGACATGAATAAACTGGAATTAAACATAGGAATGATGATAAGTCTGACATGATAACTAAGCTAACAAGATAACTCAAGTCGAACATTGCGTATTCAAGGTTCAATATGAACGGTACTAGGTTCAAGGTGAATAGATCTAGGGTGAACAAGAGTAGATCTAAAATAATAGATCAAAAAGGAATAGTCATAGATCAAAGATATACAAGAGTAGGTCTCAAGTAGTTATCATGTTTATGTTCAACTTCAATTTACACACGTCCATATTAAGTTTATAGTTTAGATCTAAGAGTAACTGGGGCTTACAGATCGTGGTTTTTGAGAACTAAGAACAGAAATTGTCGTAGGATAGTTGTTGAGATGTTGATCTATTCCCTTGAATTGTTGTAGAAACGTTGGCCTTCGATTTGGATCTAGTTTGAATGTTTAAGCTTCAAGTTGGAGGCGGCGGCCATGGTTCAAGAGGAGACTTAGCAGCATAATGGTGTTAGAAAGATTTGTTGTGGATTAGCCTAGTTCTTAGGGTGTTTTTATAGTTGCAACAACTAGTTTAGGGCATAGGATAAACCCTAGAATCGATCTAAACCGCCAAAAATCGTCACAGGCCCTCAACAAGCCAACAGGGTCAAGCAGGAGCAACCAGGCCCAAACCAGGTTCGGGGATTAGGTCGACACCCAAGTCGACTGCGCAGTCGACCTGGTCCTGGGGGTGTCGACTGCCCAGTCGACTCCCTAGTCGACCTGGGGTGTTGGGCGGGAAATTTCCCGCCCAGTCTGTATGGGTTTTGAAATTCGAATTTGAACTCGAATTCAAACTGTTTTGAACTCTGAAAATTTTTGAAACTTTGGGGAGCCATAACTTGGTCATACGGACTCCGATTTTCGAAAACTCGGACTCGTTTTCATGCAGAATTCCGAGACAAACGCAATGCCGTAACCCGTTTCCATTGGTTCTTATTTTAAAATTTAATTCTGCCTAGATTTATGGTTATAACACGTTATCAAAATACGGGTTGTTACATTCTCCCCTCTTTAAAGGATTTCGTCCCCGAAATCTCTAAGTTAGGAAGAACGTATCCAACCATCCATCATCCATCTACTCAAATTATCATCCACAAGCAAACATTGTCCTTAAGAGATTTCTAATGCTGTATGAACATATACAAAAAGTGTGTGTATATGTTCCTTATCTAATGCAAATGATCAGGCCTGATTGATCTTTCTAATGCAAAATATGTTTAGTGTCATGAATCCATCATGTATGCAAATAATCCTAGTCACGTAAGCACTATACGTGTGCACAAACATTCATCCATATGCAACATTCATATGATAACACATTCAATTTCATCCATAAATAAGTATAAACACTCATGCATATGCAATATGAAAATGTGTCTGTGCCTAATGTGTGTTATGCAACCACGAGCAATCACTTGCAAACACTTGCAACGATTTGCAAACATCAAGCATAACATGTTTCAAATATATGTTTACATTCATAGGATTCTACCTAAGGTTCTCAAGACAGGATTGAAAGGATATACAAGATAAAACAGAGTATCTAGGGAAAAGAAGTTAAAGATGTACCCCTAGAAGGTCCTTCTTGCGGGGCTTTCCCTTGCTTCTTAGGGCAGTTCTTGCTGATGTGTCCAGTTTCACCGCATTGAAAACATGCTCCTATCTTCATCTTCTTCTTCCTGCAGTCCTGGACTGTACGCCTGTCGATACCACAGAAGTTGCATTTTCTTTTCTCACGTGACTTGTCATTCTTGTTGTTGTTGTTCTTTCATCCTTTCTCGGAGTCTACCTTCTTGTCTTGAGACTCATTCGCCTTGACCTTCTTCTTGCCATTCTCGTCTTCTTCATGAAGTAGGGCCATATTCACCAAGCTTTCAAAGGGCGCCCCCATGGGTACATGAGTCATGGCCATAGTGTGGAGTGGCTCGCTCAATCCTCGATCAAAGCGTAGAGCCTTCTTCTCAGCCGCGTTGACTAATTCCAAACCAAACCGAGCAAGCTGATTAAACTTATTCACATATTCCCTAACTGACATGTCCCTTGCTTGAGTGCCAGGAACCTCTCCATCAGAAGACTCGCTTCTGCAGATGATAAAAACTTAAGCCCAAACCTCTCTCTAAAGTCTTCCCAAGTATCAATTGGCCTGGTAGCGTTGGTGACTTCCCACCAAAATGCGGCTTCCTCTTTCAACAACCATGCTACCAACTGAACTTTCCTATGATCCTCCATATCGAAAATAACAAACAAGTCTTCAGTCTCTTTTAGCCAGTTTCGCGCCTCAACGAAGGTTTCAGTTCCAACGAAGTTCTTGCCGCCCATTCCTATAAAGTCCTTGCATATTTTGGCGAAGGCGGTACCCGGAGGAGGAGGAGGAGGAGGAACCGTGGCCATCGGGGGAGGAGGAAGAGGGATATCTGCCGGGCCCGCGTCGTTGGCCCTAGCTTCCAAGTTTCTTCGTAACCAGCCAGGTATGGGTACACCCTCAGGAAGGTTAAGATTAGACATGCTGAAAAGTGAAAAGGAAAAAGATTCAAACGAGGAAACAAAGGAAAGGGCTAATGGCTTTTGGGGAATAGCCTTTTCTTAAAAATAAAACTTTTCTTGAAAAATGCTTCTTTATAAACGGTTTTGAAAATAGTTTTAGAAGGTTTTTAAAACTTTTGCCCATTTTGGTAACCTTCTGCTCTGAAACCAAATGTAACACCCCACCTCCGCTAGGGTCACTCACAAAGGGAATGCCCTAGTTTTGGAGGGGTATTATCTAGTGAAGAGGCACAGAGATAACACAAGACAGAACATAGATAAAATAGAGTATATAAAGCAGCAGATATAAACTTTAAAACCAAATCTCATTACTGAAAAATAGAGTCAAAACCTCTTACATCAAAATGCCAAGTCATTATTTCATTACATCAAGTTCTAAAGAAGCAAAGTACTTAAAACAACATAAGTAAAATATTATTCCCCAAAAAGTGCATGAGTGCAGCCATAACATAGATCAAGACCAAACCGTACATGAGCTGTCAGAAAGCAAGCAAAGTCCAAGCTAAGAGCTAGAGTTTCCCCCCTGAGAACCTGAGGGGGGGGGAACGAAAGACAAAGAGGCGAAAGAAAACGGGTCAGTCAAAAAGACTGGTAAGCCCTAGTGACTATCAGCATAGAAACTAGTAAAGTTAACAAGACATGAATAAACTGGAATTAAACATAGGAATGATGATAAGTCTGACATGATAACTAAGCTAACAAGATAACTCAAGTCGAACATTGCGTATTCAAGGTTCAATATGAACGGTACTAGGTTCAAGGTGAATAGATCTAGGGTGAACAAGAGTAGATCTAAAATAATAGATCAAAAAGGAATAGTCATAGATCAAAGATATACAAGAGTAGGTCTCAAGTAGTTATCATGTTTATGTTCAACTTCAATTTACACACGTCCATATTAAGTTTATAGTTTAGATCTAAGAGTAACTGGGGCTTACAGATCGTGGTTTTTGAGAACTAAGAACAGAAATTGTCGTAGGATAGTTGTTGAGATGTTGATCTATTCCCTTGAATTGTTGTAGAAACGTTGGCCTTCGATTTGGATCTAGTTTGAATGTTTAAGCTTCAAGTTGGAGGCGGCGGCCATGGTTCAAGAGGAGACTTAGCAGCATAATGGTGTTAGAAAGATTTGTTGTGGATTAGCCTAGTTCTTAGGGTGTTTTTATAGTTGCAACAACTAGTTTAGGGCATAGGATAAACCCTAGAATCGATCTAAACCGCCAAAAATCGTCACAGGCCCTCAACAAGCCAACAGGGTCAAGCAGGAGCAACCAGGCCCAAACCAGGTTCGGGGATTAGGTCGACACCCAAGTCGACTGCGCAGTCGACCTGGTCCTGGGGGTGTCGACTGCCCAGTCGACTCCCTAGTCGACCTGGGGTGTTGGGCGGGAAATTTCCCGCCCAGTCTGTATGGGTTTTGAAATTCGAATTTGAACTCGAATTCAAACTGTTTTGAACTCTGAAAATTTTTGAAACTTTGGGGAGCCATAACTTGGTCATACGGACTCCGATTTTCGAAAACTCGGACTCGTTTTCATGCAGAATTCCGAGACAAACGCAATGCCGTAACCCGTTTCCATTGGTTCTTATTTTAAAATTTAATTCTGCCTAGATTTATGGTTATAACACGTTATCAAAATACGGGTTGTTACATTCTCCCCTCTTTAAAGGATTTCGTCCCCGAAATCTCTAAGTTAGGAAGAACGTATCCAACCATCCATCATCCATCTACTCAAATTATCATCCACAAGCAAACATTGTCCTTAAGAGATTTCTAATGCTGTATGAACATATACAAAAAGTGTGTGTATATGTTCCTTATCTAATGCAAATGATCAGGCCTGATTGATCTTTCTAATGCAAAATATGTTTAGTGTCATGAATCCATCATGTATGCAAATAATCCTAGTCACGTAAGCACTATACGTGTGCACAAACATTCATCCATATGCAACATTCATATGATAACACATTCAATTTCATCCATAAATAAGTATAAACACTCATGCATATGCAATATGAAAATGTGTCTGTGCCTAATGTGTGTTATGCAACCACGAGCAATCACTTGCAAACACTTGCAACGATTTGCAAACATCAAGCATAACATGTTTCAAATATATGTTTACATTCATAGGATTCTACCTAAGGTTCTCAAGACAGGATTGAAAGGATATACAAGATAAAACAGAGTATCTAGGGAAAAGAAGTTAAAGATGTACCCCTAGAAGGTCCTTCTTGCGGGGCTTTCCCTTGCTTCTTAGGGCAGTTCTTGCTGATGTGTCCAGTTTCACCGCATTGAAAACATGCTCCTATCTTCATCTTCTTCTTCCTGCAGTCCTGGACTGTACGCCTGTCGATACCACAGAAGTTGCATTTTCTTTTCTCACGTGACTTGTCATTCTTGTTGTTGTTGTTCTTTCATCCTTTCTCGGAGTCTACCTTCTTGTCTTGAGACTCATTCGCCTTGACCTTCTTCTTGCCATTCTCGTCTTCTTCATGAAGTAGGGCCATATTCACCAAGCTTTCAAAGGGCGCCCCCATGGGTACATGAGTCATGGCCATAGTGTGGAGTGGCTCGCTCAATCCTCGATCAAAGCGTAGAGCCTTCTTCTCAGCCGCGTTGACTAATTCCAAACCAAACCGAGCAAGCTGATTAAACTTATTCACATATTCCCTAACTGACATGTCCCTTGCTTGAGTGCCAGGAACCTCTCCATCAGAAGACTCGCTTCTGCAGATGATAAAAACTTAAGCCCAAACCTCTCTCTAAAGTCTTCCCAAGTATCAATTGGCCTGGTAGCGTTGGTGACTTCCCACCAAAATGCGGCTTCCTCTTTCAACAACCATGCTACCAACTGAACTTTCCTATGATCCTCCATATCGAAAATAACAAACAAGTCTTCAGTCTCTTTTAGCCAGTTTCGCGCCTCAACGAAGGTTTCAGTTCCAACGAAGTTCTTGCCGCCCATTCCTATAAAGTCCTTGCATATTTTGGCGAAGGCGGTACCCGGAGGAGGAGGAGGAGGAGGAACCGTGGCCATCGGGGGAGGAGGAAGAGGGATATCTGCCGGGCCCGCGTCGTTGGCCCTAGCTTCCAAGTTTCTTCGTAACCAGCCAGGTATGGGTACACCCTCAGGAAGGTTAAGATTAGACATGCTGAAAAGTGAAAAGGAAAAAGATTCAAACGAGGAAACAAAGGAAAGGGCTAATGGCTTTTGGGGAATAGCCTTTTCTTAAAAATAAAACTTTTCTTGAAAAATGCTTCTTTATAAACGGTTTTGAAAATAGTTTTAGAAGGTTTTTAAAACTTTTGCCCATTTTGGTAACCTTCTGCTCTGAAACCAAATGTAACACCCCACCTCCGCTAGGGTCACTCACAAAGGGAATGCCCTAGTTTTGGAGGGGTATTATCTAGTGAAGAGGCACAGAGATAACACAAGACAGAACATAGATAAAATAGAGTATATAAAGCAGCAGATATAAACTTTAAAACCAAATCTCATTACTGAAAAATAGAGTCAAAACCTCTTACATCAAAATGCCAAGTCATTATTTCATTACATCAAGTTCTAAAGAAGCAAAGTACTTAAAACAACATAAGTAAAATATTATTCCCCAAAAAGTGCATGAGTGCAGCCATAACATAGATCAAGACCAAACCGTACATGAGCTGTCAGAAAGCAAGCAAAGTCCAAGCTAAGAGCTAGAGTTTCCCCCCTGAGAACCTGAGGGGGGGGGGAACGAAAGACAAAGAGGCGAAAGAAAACGGGTCAGTCAAAAAGACTGGTAAGCCCTAGTGACTATCAGCATAGAAACTAGTAAAGTTAACAAGACATGAATAAACTGGAATTAAACATAGGAATGATGATAAGTCTGACATGATAACTAAGCTAACAAGATAACTCAAGTCGAACATTGCGTATTCAAGGTTCAATATGAACGGTACTAGGTTCAAGGTGAATAGATCTAGGGTGAACAAGAGTAGATCTAAAATAATAGATCAAAAAGGAATAGTCATAGATCAAAGATATACAAGAGTAGGTCTCAAGTAGTTATCATGTTTATGTTCAACTTCAATTTACACACGTCCATATTAAGTTTATAGTTTAGATCTAAGAGTAACTGGGGCTTACAGATCGTGGTTTTTGAGAACTAAGAACAGAAATTGTCGTAGGATAGTTGTTGAGATGTTGATCTATTCCCTTGAATTGTTGTAGAAACGTTGGCCTTCGATTTGGATCTAGTTTGAATGTTTAAGCTTCAAGTTGGAGGCGGCGGCCATGGTTCAAGAGGAGACTTAGCAGCATAATGGTGTTAGAAAGATTTGTTGTGGATTAGCCTAGTTCTTAGGGTGTTTTTATAGTTGCAACAACTAGTTTAGGGCATAGGATAAACCCTAGAATCGATCTAAACCGCCAAAAATCGTCACAGGCCCTCAACAAGCCAACAGGGTCAAGCAGGAGCAACCAGGCCCAAACCAGGTTCGGGGATTAGGTCGACACCCAAGTCGACTGCGCAGTCGACCTGGTCCTGGGGGTGTCGACTGCCCAGTCGACTCCCTAGTCGACCTGGGGTGTTGGGCGGGAAATTTCCCGCCCAGTCTGTATGGGTTTTGAAATTCGAATTTGAACTCGAATTCAAACTGTTTTGAACTCTGAAAATTTTTGAAACTTTGGGGAGCCATAACTTGGTCATACGGACTCCGATTTTCGAAAACTCGGACTCGTTTTCATGCAGAATTCCGAGACAAACGCAATGCCGTAACCCGTTTCCATTGGTTCTTATTTTAAAATTTAATTCTGCCTAGATTTATGGTTATAACACGTTATCAAAATACGGGTTGTTACATTCTCCCCTCTTTAAAGGATTTCGTCCCCGAAATCTCTAAGTTAGGAAGAACGTATCCAACCATCCATCATCCATCTACTCAAATTATCATCCACAAGCAAACATTGTCCTTAAGAGATTTCTAATGCTGTATGAACATATACAAAAAGTGTGTGTATATGTTCCTTATCTAATGCAAATGATCAGGCCTGATTGATCTTTCTAATGCAAAATATGTTTAGTGTCATGAATCCATCATGTATGCAAATAATCCTAGTCACGTAAGCACTATACGTGTGCACAAACATTCATCCATATGCAACATTCATATGATAACACATTCAATTTCATCCATAAATAAGTATAAACACTCATGCATATGCAATATGAAAATGTGTCTGTGCCTAATGTGTGTTATGCAACCACGAGCAATCACTTGCAAACACTTGCAACGATTTGCAAACATCAAGCATAACATGTTTCAAATATATGTTTACATTCATAGGATTCTACCTAAGGTTCTCAAGACAGGATTGAAAGGATATACAAGATAAAACAGAGTATCTAGGGAAAAGAAGTTAAAGATGTACCCCTAGAAGGTCCTTCTTGCGGGGCTTTCCCTTGCTTCTTAGGGCAGTTCTTGCTGATGTGTCCAGTTTCACCGCATTGAAAACATGCTCCTATCTTCATCTTCTTCTTCCTGCAGTCCTGGACTGTACGCCTGTCGATACCACAGAAGTTGCATTTTCTTTTCTCACGTGACTTGTCATTCTTGTTGTTGTTGTTCTTTCATCCTTTCTCGGAGTCTACCTTCTTGTCTTGAGACTCATTCGCCTTGACCTTCTTCTTGCCATTCTCGTCTTCTTCATGAAGTAGGGCCATATTCACCAAGCTTTCAAAGGGCGCCCCCATGGGTACATGAGTCATGGCCATAGTGTGGAGTGGCTCGCTCAATCCTCGATCAAAGCGTAGAGCCTTCTTCTCAGCCGCGTTGACTAATTCCAAACCAAACCGAGCAAGCTGATTAAACTTATTCACATATTCCCTAACTGACATGTCCCTTGCTTGAGTGCCAGGAACCTCTCCATCAGAAGACTCGCTTCTGCAGATGATAAAAACTTAAGCCCAAACCTCTCTCTAAAGTCTTCCCAAGTATCAATTGGCCTGGTAGCGTTGGTGACTTCCCACCAAAATGCGGCTTCCTCTTTCAACAACCATGCTACCAACTGAACTTTCCTATGATCCTCCATATCGAAAATAACAAACAAGTCTTCAGTCTCTTTTAGCCAGTTTCGCGCCTCAACGAAGGTTTCAGTTCCAACGAAGTTCTTGCCGCCCATTCCTATAAAGTCCTTGCATATTTTGGCGAAGGCGGTACCCGGAGGAGGAGGAGGAGGAGGAACCGTGGCCATCGGGGGAGGAGGAAGAGGGATATCTGCCGGGCCCGCGTCGTTGGCCCTAGCTTCCAAGTTTCTTCGTAACCAGCCAGGTATGGGTACACCCTCAGGAAGGTTAAGATTAGACATGCTGAAAAGTGAAAAGGAAAAAGATTCAAACGAGGAAACAAAGGAAAGGGCTAATGGCTTTTGGGGAATAGCCTTTTCTTAAAAATAAAACTTTTCTTGAAAAATGCTTCTTTATAAACGGTTTTGAAAATAGTTTTAGAAGGTTTTTAAAACTTTTGCCCATTTTGGTAACCTTCTGCTCTGAAACCAAATGTAACACCCCACCTCCGCTAGGGTCACTCACAAAGGGAATGCCCTATTTTTGGAGGGGTATTATCTAGTGAATAGGCACAGAGATAACACAAGACAGAACATAGATAAAATAGAGTATATAAAGCAGCAGATATAAACTTTAAAACCAAATCTCATTACTGAAAAATAGAGTCAAAACCTCTTACATCAAAATGCCAAGTCATTATTTCATTACATCAAGTTCTAAAGAAGCAAAGTACTTAAAACAACATAAGTAAAATATTATTCCCCAAAAAGTGCATGAGTGCAGCCATAACATAGATCAAGACCAAACCGTACATGAGCTGTCAGAAAGCAAGCAAAGTCCAAGCTAAGAGCTAGAGTTTCCTCCCTGAGAACCTGAGGGGGGGGGGAACGAAAGACAAAGAGGCGAAAGAAAACGGGTCAGTCAAAAAGACTGGTAAGCCCTAGTGACTATCAGCATAGAAACTAGTAAAGTTAACAAGACATGAATAAACTGGAATTAAACATAGGAATGATGATAAGTATGACATGATAACTAAGCTAACAAGATAACTCAAGTCGAACATTGCGTATTCAAGGTTCGCCATACCAACTATACTGGTATACTAATCCCGTGTCAACTATAAATCAAGAAATAATCCCTTGGCCCAATATCGTGAAGTGACCCAATTCGGGGTCCAACGGTATGATCTAATCGATCGGCTCCCTACAAGTCTAACTCGTCGGGTGTCTGTGTCGTTCGGCCCTATCACGAATGTAGTCACTTGTGCTAGGTCCACCATAGGGTGTATCAAACCCTAGAGTGTCAACCACCGACACGAATCAAGAATGCACAGATAATCCTACTGATGCTCAATGCCTGCTTTTTCAACTCCGGACTAAGTGCACAACCCTAGTCCGCCTGAACCTACAATGGCGCACCAACTCAGCCGTCGTTCTGGTCGCTTACAATCAGCCCAGCAATCGTGCCCCACCCTGCTTAGTCCCAGGGTACCATGATACATCTAGTGGGTTACCGCTGAAAAGGACCGCGTAACTAGGGTTTCGTTCAGTAGGTTAAGTTGTCATTTAAAATTGAGACTTAACCCCACATACGTGTCATGTCAAATTGACTAAGTGTGTCGTTCTTGTTCAAGACTTAGTCCTACAAATCATGTGTCAGGTTGGTTAAGTGTGTTCAAGCGGTTCATGACTTAACCCTATCAAATCAACATGTCAAATTGGTTAAGTATATTCAATTGGTCCATGACTTAACCCTATCCAGTGACATTAATTTACTTAATGCACCCCTAACCTCTCACATTAGACTTGGTTATGGTTACCGGATGTGTCGGTCGGGTCTGGGCAGTTTTACACCATAACCTAGTCTAACCTCGGGTTTCGAGTGCGATATGACCAACTACTCACATTGGGTCCTATTGTTTGCAGTTACTGGATTCGCCGGGCGGTTACAGGCAGATTTATACTGCAAACTCAAAGTTCAAGTTATCTAAGTGTCATGTCCAAAATTCATATTTTTAGGTATAATTTCATGTCAAGTTCATGTTCCTATCCAAGCTCATGTTATAACGATATTCATGTTTTCAAGTTCATACTAAATTCAGTTTTTCCTAAACTACCCAAATCGCATCCCCAACGCCCGTGAATTCGAATCAAGGCAATAGATGTAACTAGGGAATAACATAACAAGGATGGGTATAAAGTGGCAAAGGTGATTTCAAGGCAAGCATGGTGTAACTTGAGATATGATCATAACATCACTGGCATATGAAATAGGGTGATAAACATAACAATAAATGACATAAGATGATAATCCTAAACTTGTGACTAGCAATAGTTTCAACATCACAACATCACAGGCATGTTAAAATAATGATAGGTTTTAGGTTATGACATGAACAGGCCCCTAAATCAAGTTCTTATCAGTATTCCACAAATCAAGGTTCAATATGAACGGTACTAGGTTCAAGGTGAATAGATCTAGGGTGAACAAGAGTAGATCTAAAATAATAGATCAAAAAGGAATAGTCATAGATCAAAGATATACAAGAGTAGGTCTCAAGTAGTTATCATGTTTATGTTCAACTTCAATTTACGCATGTCCATATTAAGTTTAGAGTTTAGATCTAATAGTAACCGGGGCTTACAGATCGTGGTTTTTGAGAACTAAGAACAGAAATTGTCGTAGGATCGTTGTTGAGATGTTGATATATTCCCTTGAATTGTTGTAGAAACGTTGGCCTTCGATTTGGATCTAGTTTGAATGTTTAAGCTTCAAATTGGAGGCGGCGGCCATGGTTCAAGAGGAGACTTAGCAGCATAATTGTGTTAGAAAGATTTTTTGTGGATTAGCCTAGGTCTTAGGGTGTTTTATAGTTGCAACAACTAGTTTAGGCCATAGGATAAACCCTAGAATTGATCTGAACCGCCAAAAATCGTCGCAGGCCCTCAAACAAGCCAGTAGGGTCAAGCAGGAGCAACCAGGCCCAAACCAGGTTCGGGGACCAGGTCGACACCCAAGTCGACTGCGCAGTCGACCTAGTCCTGGGGGTGTCGACTGCCTAGTCGATTCCCCAGTTCACCTGGGGTTCTGGGCGGGAAATTTCCCGCTCAGTCTGTCTGGGTTTTGAAATTCGAATTTGAACTCGAATTCGAACTGTTTTGAACTCTGAAAATTTCTGAAACTTTGGGGAGCCATAACTTGGTCATACGGACTCCAATTTTCGAAAACTCGGACTCGATTTCATGCAGAATTCCGAGACGAACGCAATGGCGTAACCCGTTTCCCTTCGTTCTTATTTTAAAATTTAATTCTGCCTAGATTTAAGGTTATAACACGTTATCAAAATATAGGTTGTTACATATTACTTCTAGTTGCGTATTATATTGTTTTTCCGCTACAATGTATTTAATTGTAATTTAAATCTCTTATATTTTTCGTGTAATATTTATTCTTACTCTGTATATTCTTGTATTCTGATGGAATTGTTGTAATATACAATGAAATGTTCTTCTGTCTACGTTCTATTTTGTCGTGTTGTCAATACAATTCCTTCTTTCTCTTCTCTTCGGAGACCGGGGAAGTTCGGGTTGTAACATCTTGGTATCAGAGCTTTGGTTTACAAAGCTCAGAGAATAAGGCACCGTAGAACCATACGAAAGAATTCGTCAGATATTGGATTAGTAATATCCAATGGGAATGACTCGTTAGAGATGAGATCAGTGGTATCCTAGAACGAGAGTGAAGAGTATATTTTTGAAAATGAAAACAAATTTTGTTTTGAAATTTAAATCAATTATTCGTATTAACCGGTGCAGGCGAGGTTATGGCGAAATTTTTCGAAAATTTAGGGTGTTAGCCAAATTTTTGAAAAATTTGAAAAGTTCCTAGAAATTGAAAAGTTGAAGAACTTATGCCGTAAAGAAAACAATGGAAGTTGAGTTGACTTCTAAAACCACTTTCGGCTTCGTTCCCTTACGGGGTCGAAAAGTTTTAAGTGCGGCAGATTGTAACAACACGGAAATCTGAGCCAATTTAAAATTTTTATTTTTGAAAATTTAGCGAATTTTGATTATTTAAAATGATTTATTTAAAATAATATCGACAAGAAATTTATTTTGAATAGGATTCAAACGTATATATTTATATACGTCGTCGTTAGAATATAAATAATTATATATAATTATAAAAGGAATTGAAAATGGCGCGGTAGTTCGATAATTCGATTTCAAAGTTCAAAAGAACATACCGGTTGCAGAATAAACCGGATTTTAGTGAAACCAAAAATATTGGAATCTAATCGAGAATATCTTTCCAACGAATTCAAAAAATTGAAATTTCATGGCGGGGGTAAAAAGATATGTCCAATTGAAAATTCAGAATAGTAGCTATGGAATTTTGGCCTTTAAAAATAGCCATTTTGCAAACGACCTCGGTTTTCGACGAAACCACTTTTGTTGGATCCGTGATGTCAAATTATTGCTAGGTTTCAAAATTCGTAATTTTTCGAATCAATATGTGAGCATGGCAAAGGAAAACGTGTTTTAACCATTTTAGTTGATTTTAATCGACTACAAAATGGACATTTTTCAAATGGTTTCAAAATTCAACAAAATTAGTTTTGTTAGGACCGTATCGTCAGTACGAAGCTAGAAATATTTTTTCGTGAATTTTTCTAGTTAGTATGTGGCCCCGGTAAATTGGAATGTGCGTTCAAATTCAAAATATAGAGTTATGTTTTGATTTTGACGAAAATCGATCGAAAAGATCGAATCAGCTTACGATACATATCCCATTGTGTTCGGAATGAGGGTAATAAGCTATGGACGACAGGGGATGGGTTCGATTTCGAGTTCGAAAATAAAAGTTGCTTTTAGAAATTAAATAATTAAATAAATTAAAAATAAAATATCTGCTTATCTCTTTCTTTAACCATTCAGGCCCCCCCCATTTCATTTCAACAGGAATCAAATTAAAAAAAAAAAAAAAGAGGAAGCGCCTCCGACTAATCGAGCTCCACACCGCCCCCCTGTCAGAGCCGCCACCGCACCCTCCTCTTCCACATCCACTCCCCGTCCTCTTCTTCGATAACCACGAACCGCGGCCCCCCTCCACGCAGTTCAACCCTAACGCCTTGAAGCCCTCCGCCAGCGCCGCCCTCCCCCACGAAGACCGCCGCCTCCTGCTCCACCCGCTCGAAAATCCGCACCCCTTCCTCCTCAGCTACAGGCGCAGCACCCCCCTTCGACGATTCCATCTCCTCCCTCTTCCTAGGTGAGATTCCCTTTTTTGTTAATTCAGTTTTTATATATTTTACTGTTTTAAAAATTGTTTTTTTATATAAAAAATATATAGATCGATATTAAAAATGTAATTTTTCATATAAATTAGCGTTGTGAAAAAAAATATATTAGATTTTTAATCGAGTTTTAATAGTGAAAGAATAGATTTTTGTATGCAAAAAGACTCGGTTTTTAATTCAAGAAATGCGAAATCTATATAATGTTAAAGGTGAAATCTTTATGATGTTAAAGGCGGAATTTTTAATATATAAAAGATAGGATTTTTTTGTTTGTAAAAAGATCGGATTTTTAAATGTGAAAAGATCGAATTTTTAACTATGAAAAGTTCGGATCTTTATATATAGGAAGACTAGATTTTTGAAAATATAAAATATAATTTTTATAAGGATGAAGTATTAAGAATATTATTTTTATTTAATAGAGAATATAAAAATATTATCTTTATATATGTAGCGAATTAAAAATGTGATTTTTATATACATAGCAACAATATAAAAATTTGATTTTTATATATGTAGTGGCTACGGGCAATGAAAGTGACAAAAGGCGAGCACGACGAAGATTTCTACATATGAAGAGTCGTGACGTTTGGTTTAGCTTCTCGGTGAGAACTTCTCACTTTAAATTTTCATTTCTAGTTAAAAAATATACTAGGATGCAGACGGTGTTTAGTAGCACCCGACACCCGTCGTCCACAGACCGTGGACGGCTTGTATGCTTGTTTGTCTGATTTTGATGTGTAGTTGATTGTGTGATGTGAAATGGAATAAAATATGTATATAGTTAAAATATTTTATAGTGGAAAATAGAATTTTTAACGTGTATTTAAGATGAAATAATAATAAACAAATCTGAAGATTTGTCTATATACACACATTTGACTGATATTGATTGGGACGATAAATTTTACACATCATCCAACTACACAAATAAAATCTGTATTTGATTATTTGAAAACCCCACACGGGTATTGGGATGATATATGACATACACTAGTCCCAATAATTAGTTGTATGTCGATCGATTAATTGACAGACTGTTATGAGCGTTAAATATTCATATTTGATGCTTATACAGTGTAGAATGCACTTTGGATGATGGTTGATTAATTTTCATTTGATATATACATGTGTTGTATGGAAATCCATAAAAATAAAATCTATGGTAATTGATTGGGCCCCATTCCAGTTTAGAAATAGAATATTTGAAATAGAATATTTGAAAGTAGAAATATTTGAAAAAGAAATTTTTGAAATAGAATATTTGAAAATAGAAATATATAAAAGCCGTGTTGATTAGATTGACACCATTTTAACATGAATGATATTTATATCGATTTTATTCATTTTATAATGAATATCGAAAGTGATTTCAAAATCTGATATTTTAAAAAAAAAATTGAAATTCAAATTAAATTGAATAGAAATGAATTCGAATTGAAATTGAATAGAAATGAATTCAAATTGAAATTGAATAGAAATGAATTCGAATTGAAATTGAATTGAATTGAATTAGAAATCAATTTGAATTGAAATCGATTTGAAATCAATTTAAAACGAATTTATATTAGAAAATTCAATTTTGATTTGAATTTGAGATGGAAGTTGAAATCGTTTTGAAAATGATTTATAAAATACGTTTTAAAAGGAAATCGATGAAGTATATATTATATATATAATATAGTGGCCTGAATAGAACGCTTCGCGCTGCGGTAGTTCGTGAACTTCGACCATTGACTTCGAATGGATATTGCGGGAGATCCGACCGTCGGATTCTCCTAAAACCGGAACGGTTGGGTTCGTATCGAAAAGAGCTTTCTAATGAATATTAGAAAGTAGAAATCTAACGGTTGGATTTGGAATTATGTCCAAATCAAATTTGGAAAAGGTCGCTGTAAGTGGAGTTCGATGGCCATTGATGGAAATCGACTGTACGGGCCTTGATAAAATTATTAAAAATAGTAATGTAAGAACCCGTAACTTCCCCGTGAAGGAAAGAGCGGATACTTTGAGAACAACACACTATAGAACGCAGACGGAAGAACATTTCATTGCTATTACAACAATTCCATCAGATACAAGAATATACAGAGTATAATTGAATAAATTACATTCGATAAATATCAGAGATTACATTAAATACATAGCAGCGGAAAATAATACAAAGCACAACTGAAGGTGATATACGGATACAGAGCTTTCCGGATATCATTCCAGCTGTAAACCAGGATCCTGTGAATATAAATCTGCAAAACCAAAACTACTAGCTGCCCGTGCGGAAAATAGGGGCACCCAGAGTTTAGGTTAAAACAATAAACTCCAGGTCAGTCATGTGACTGGTGTGAGAACTAAAACAGTTATTTAAAACTTTACTTTAAAGGAGAGTAATTCAAGGGACCACGCCGTATAACACGGAACGGGTTTCCTCCTAAGAATACCAGTGCATAAAACAACAGCGCAATGCTAAAGAAAGAAAAATGAAGCTGTTATAAGACCCAGGTCCTATCACACAATGCAACGCAAGCCGCGGGATAGGGTTTTCCCTTATAACAGCCAAAGCATGCTTGATACGTTTAAAACAAATCATTTGATACTATAATAAGTGTATAGTGTCATAACAATTTCAATCATAAATATAAATCATAGACGGCATGGGTACCATATATCATGTCGCCATACTAGTTCTATAATTAAAACCGCAATACACGTATTGGAAATTGGATTTCCGTCATGAGTCGAGGCAAGGGGCAAGATCCTCTCCGCGTTCGAGACACTCTAGCAAATGCCTCCGGGTTACGCACTCTGGGCAACCCCGGATGCTGCTGGGCCGGTCCTCACTTACGTTAGAGGATTGGTTATTACTGAACACATGTTTCCCGGTCCTTACAGACCTATAATCGAGGCGCCTCATTCCAACAACCACAAAGGTGAAAAGTATATAAATGTCAGGGCTGGTAAGTCACTAACACCACCATAGCTAGAAAGAAACGTCGTGCTCTCCCAGCGGTCCGTATCCCGTTTTTAACTCATACCGAGGTGTGAGGCTCGCGAATTCACGTTATACACAAAGCTGCCACGCAGGCCGTGCTTTGCTCATCAACCACAAGACTCTGCTTTTCAACAAAAGCCTTGATCATTGCATCTTAGCGTGCCACACAGGCAATTCATGTCATGCGACTGATGTCCATCGATATACAACCTCTGAGCTCGTACGTCTCAGAGAAGGGCGTTAAGCAAAAGAATAAATTCTCCACCGCCAAACAGATGTATATTTAATAGAAATCAATCAACACAGAATAAAATCCAATGTCAGACACACAATCCATTTACAAGTCTGTTCTGGGTCTGAACGAAACTGGAGGCACTTTCCTCGCATATCCACCCATCTCCAAGTACGTCTGGACGACCACCAACTATTTCCATCCTCTTGGGTGTACAGCCCAATCAGGATCGTCGGTAATTATCCAAACGATGTGAAGACTTCCGGTCTTCAATCACCGTCTTTATCTTCGACTTATCGTCGAATCGGTTATTCAGAATGGGTATAAACCCGGACTTTCCGAACAACCCGCGTATATTGAAAACAAATGTTACACAAACACAACATACGCCTCATTCCAATTCAGAATATTCTTTTATTCACCAAATCACATTTTTAGGGAAAGGTTCCCAGTAATTTTATCCAAGATAAATTCTTTAAATTTATTCTTTGAATCTTCCTTTGGATGTCGTTTCAAACCAAATTATGGTTTTTCCAACTAGTCGAGATTAGCGAACCACACCGAAGTAATTATTTATTTCCCAATCCCAACCAATTCATCCCATGAAGCAAAATTTGTAATACTCACTATCTAATACTATGGTGTCACCGGTAAAATTAATTACCATTTCACGTTCAAATCTAATTAAAGATTTAACTATAGCTTTGGAGCAAAACTGGCAATACTCCATTCTCGCTCATTTTCTAAATTTGATAATTTAGATTATAGATTTACATTTCAATCTAATTGCAGATTCGTTGAAACTCCTTTTACTGGGTTAAAGAACTAGGTGTTATTTAAAACACAGTTCACGACAAACCCAAATCACATTCTATTTATTTTCGGGTTAAAGAACTAGTGTTGTTTAAAACACAGTTCACGATAAACCCACAAATCAATTCTAGTTCAATTCAAATCAAATATATTAGGAATTCCGATTATTTAAAACCCCTTTTTAAATCTAATTTATTTATTTAAAAATAAAAACCCGGGTTTTAAATTTAATTCAATCTAGTTCATTTCGATAAAAATCTATTTTTACCTTTTCAAATATTGAGTTTTTCATCCCAATTTTTCTCAAATCACTTCTTATGATTTTACACAAATTATTACTATTTTTAATAATTTTATCAAGGCCCGTACAGTCGATTTCCATCAATGGCCATCGAACTTCACTTATAACGACCTTTTTCAAATTTGATTTGGACGTATCTCCAAATCCAACCGTTAGATTTTGAATTTCAAATATTCGTTAGAAAGCTCTTTTCGATACGAACCCAACGGTTCCGGTTTTAGGAGAATCCGACGGTCGGATCTCCCGTAATATCCGTTTGAAATAAATGGTCGAAATTCACGAACTGCCGCCGCGCGGCGCGTTCTATTCAGGCCATTATATTATATATATAATATATATTTCATCGATTTCTAATTAAAACGAATTATATAAATAGTTTTAAACTCGTTTCAAAAACAATCTCAACTTCCATTTCAATTCAAATCAAAATTGAATTTTTCCTTATAAATTCGTTTTAAAATTCATTTCTATTCAATTCAAGTTTCAATTCAATTTGAATTCATTTCACTTCGTTTTAAATTCCATTCGAATTCGTTTTCAATTCGATTCAATTCAAAGTGGTTTTCTATTCGATTCAATTCAAATTGGTTTCCTATTTGATTCAAATTCGAATTGGTTTTCTATTCGGATCAAATTCGTTACATATTCAATTGAAATCAAATTCTTTTTCTATTCAAATCAAATTCGTTACATATTCAATTGAAATCAAATTCGTTATATATTCAATTGAAATCAAATCCGTTATATTTTCAATTGAAATCAAATTCGTTATATATTCAATTCATTTCGAAATCGTTTTATATTCTACTCATTTCGAAATCACTTTATATTCTATTCATTTCGAAATCACTTTATATTCTATTCATTTCGAAATCATTTTTTTTATATTCGTTTCGAAATCACTTTTCAATATTCATTTTAAAATGAATAAAATCGATATAAATATCGTTCACGTCAAAATGGCGCATCTCTAATCAACACGGTTTTATATATTTCAATAATTCCGTTATTCTTTTCAACAAATGAATATTTGTTCTATCCAATACCTGAATCTATATTTTTGTCAACACACGACTAATCTCAACGGATGAGTACCGTCCATATGTGACTATTTTTGTTATTTAATATATTTTATAAAAATTATGGTATCTATCGTTTGATTTAAAATCAGACCCCAACCGTAAATTAGTAAGAGAACGATTTCCTGAATATTAACCCCGAAGGCCGAAACCAACATCAGATTAATATCCAGGAGACCACTCATCTCATCTATTTTCCAGTTGATTTCTAATTCTATATATGATAAAGATGTAAATTTTATGGTTAAAATATTTCGTTCAACACATGACTAATCTCAACGGATGAGTACAGTCAACACATGAACTTTTACTTTATAATGATAAAGATATAAATTTTATTGTTAAAATATTTCGTTCAACACATGACTAATCTCAACGGATGAGTACAGTCAACACATGAACTTTTACTTTATAATATTCTTTATCTTCTAAATGGGAATGAGGCCCAATCAATCACCATATAATGTTAATTATATGGACTTTTCATACATCACACGTATATAATAGCATTGAAAATAATCAACCATCAACCAAAGTGCACTACACTGTATAAGCATCAAATATAGATATCTAACGCTTATAACAGCCTGTCAATCAATCGATCGACATATTTCATGAATCAGGATGAGTGAACTTCATATTTCATCCCAACACCCGTGTGGGGTTTCAAATCAACAAACACAGATTTTAATTGTGCAGTTGGGCGATGTGTAAAATTTATCGACCCAATCAATGTCATTCAAATAGGTGTACATAAACAAACCGTCCAGTTTGTAAATGTGTAACAACCCGAAAATCTGGGCCAGTTTAAAATTTTTATTTTGGCAATTTTAACGAATTTTGATTATTTAAAATGAATTATTTTAAATAATATCGACGAGAAATTTATTTTGAATATAATTAGAACGTATATATTTATACGCGTCGTCGTTAGAATATAAATAATTATATATAATTATAAAAAGGAATTGAAAATGGCGCGGTAGTTCGGTAATTTGATTTCAAACTTCAATTGAATGTACCGGGTGCAAAACAATCCGGATTTTAGTGAAACCAAAAATAATGGGATCCAATTGTGAATATCTTTCCAACGAATCCGAAAAATCGAAATTTCCTAACGGGAATCAAAAGATGTGTCCAGTTGAAAATTCTGAATAGTCGCTATGGAATTCAGGCCCTTAAAAATGGACATTTTGCAAACGACCTCGGATTCCGACGAAACCAGTTTTGTTGGGTCCGCAGTGTCAAGTTATTGCTAGATTCCAAATTTCATAATTTTTCGAATCAATATGTGAGCGTGGCAAAGGAAAACGCGTTTGACCAGTTTCAGTTGATTTTAATCGACTGGAAAATGGCCATTTTTCCAACGGTCTCAGAATTCGACGAAACTAGTTTTGTTAGGACCGTATCGTCAATACGAAGCTAGAAAATATTTTTCTGGAATTTTTAGAGTCAGTATGTGGCCCCGATAATTTGAAATGTACGTTTAAACTGAATATATATTGATTTATCTTTTAAATTTTAATGAAAACTGATTCAAACAGTCGAATGGGCTTACGAAGCATATCCCATTGTGTTCGGAATGGGCGTAAAACGCTATGGACGACAGGCGGTGGGCCTCGTTTCGAGGTCGTATGAAAAAGTCAACTTTTAGTAAATAAATTAATTAAATAATAATAATAAAAAAATATCTCTCTCCCTTTTCCTTCTGCCCCCCCCCCCTCCTCTTTATTTCAAGATCGAATTTCAGAGAAAAGAAAAGAAAAAAAAAAAAAAAACAAACCCACGATCGAAAGCCGCCCCCCCCCCTCTCTCAGTCCATCGCGCCACCACCGGAGGGGCGCCACCCCCATCGACCGTCGCTGGCCCCTCCCCCGTCGCCCCCTCCTTCCCCCTTCGACAACGCAAGCCCTAACCCCTCCCCCCCAGTCGCTGAAACGGGCAGCGCCGCCCTTCCTGGTCCCACCTCGATTAGCCGCGACCCCCCCCTCCACCTTCTCCGCCACCTGCTGGCCTCCTCCTCCCTCCCTCTGACGTAACAAGCCCCAAATCCCACAATTCAAGCCGCAATCCCCTAAAACCCTAGCCCCGGCCACCACTAACCCCTGCGCCCTCCGGTCAATGTCAACAACGAAGGTAATTTGAATTAATTTAAATATATGTTGTGATTTAAAATTCAGTCCTTATGTATAAATGGCATTGTTTTAGAAAGAAAACATAGATTTTTAACACAAGAAAGCATAGATTTTTATTACTGAAAGACGAGATTTTTATATTCGTAAAGACTCGAATTTTAAAAATATAAAGGCATGATTTTTCTTTGTTTGAATCGAGAATCAAAATATAATTTTTATTATATATAAAGAGTAAAAATATGATCTTTATTATATAGAGAGCAAGATAAAAATTTGATCTTTATTATTTGAATAACGATATAAAAATATGATTTTTATATTTTTAAAGTATTATAAATATGATTTTTATATTTTTAAAGTATTAAAAATATAGTCTTTACTATATAGAGATGTCAAAATATGATTTTTGCTTATGTAGAGAATTAGAAATATAATTTTTACATTTTAGGAATATTAAAAATAGCATCTTTATATGTGTAGAAAAATAAAAATGTGATTTTTATAATGAGATTTTTATAAAGGTGAAATCTTTAAATTAGAAAAGGCGAAATATTTGAAAAGACGAGATCTTTATATAGAAAACATCGTAGTAAAAATTCGATTTTTAATATATGAAGTGATTATAAAAATATGATTTTTAAATTGAAAGTAAACAAATAAAAATGTGATTTTTATTTTAAAGACATCAAAATATAAAAATGTGTGATTTTTATATATGTAGAGAATACGGGCAACGAAGATGACAAAAGATGCGAGAACAGTGAAGATTTCCTGCATTGGAAGTGCCGTGGAGCTAGGATAGCTATATGTGAGAATTTCTCACCTTTCAATTTCATTTCTATTTATATATATACTAGGATGCAGACGGTGCTTAGTAGCACCCGACACAATCGTCCACAGACCATGGACTTGTTTGTTTGGTTGCATAGATTAGTTATATGATTTGATTTGAATTTGGTTGTTTGGTGATTTTGATTGATGTGTGAATGGCGTGGGCCTTCACTAGACCGGGGATAAGGCTAGGCCTCGTCCCGTTTCTAGTATCGTGCCGTTATGCCGCCGAAATTTTCTAAAATATGTTAGAAAATAAAAATATCGTTTTATTGTGTAAATGAATTGAATAGAAATTCATAGGTTGAAATAAAATGTTTTATCGTTAAAAATATAATTTTAACGTGAAGTGAATAAAATAAAATATTCATTTATAAACCGGATGGTTTGTTTGTGTACACCTATTTGAATGACATTGATTGGGACGATAAATTTTACACATCGCCCAACAGCACAAATAAAATATGTGTTTGGTTGTTTGAAACCCCACACGGGTGTTGGGATGAAATTTGAAGTTCACTCATCCTGATTGATTAAATATGTCGATCGATTGATTGACATGCTGTCATAAGCGTTAGATATCTTTATTTGATGCTTATACAGTGTAGTGCACTTTGGTTGATGGTTGATCATTTTTCAATGCTATTATATACATGTGTTGTATGAAAATCCATATAATTAATTTTATATGGTAATTGATTGGGCCTCATTCCAGTTTCGAAAAAGAAATATTTGAAAATAAAATATTTGAAAATAGAATATTTGAAAAAGGAAATATTTGAAAGGAAATATTTGAGATAGAAATATTCGAAATAGAATATTTGAAAATAGAAACATATGAAGCCGTGTTGATTAGATTGACGCTATTCTGACGTAAACGATATTTATATCGGTTTTATTCATTTTGAAATGAATTGAATTGAAAGTGATTTCGAAATGAATTGAATTGAAAGTGATTTCGAAATGAATTGAATTGAAAACGATTTCGAAATGAATTGAATTGAAAGTGATTTCGAAATGAATTGAATTGAAAGCGATTTCGAAATGAATTGAATTGAAAGCGATTTCGAAATGAATTGAATTGAAAGCGATTTCGAAATGAATTGAATTGAAAACGATTTCGAAATGAATTGAATTGAAAGTGATTTCGAAATGAATTGAATTGAAAACGATTTCGAAATGAATTGAATTGAAAACGATTTCGAAATGAATTGAATTGAAAACGAATTCAAATTTAATTGAAAGCAAATTCAAATTTAATTGAAAGCAAATTGAAATGAATTCAAATTGAATTGAAATTTGAATTGAATAGAAATGAATTTTAAAACGAATTTATAGAGAAGAATTCAATTTTGATTTGAATTGAAACGGAAGTTGAAATTGCTTTTGAAACGAATTTAAAACTATTTATATAATTCGTTTTAAATAGAAATCGATGAAATATATTATATATATATTATATATATAATATAATGGCCTAAATAGAACGCGCCGCGCCGCGGCAGTTCGTAAATTTCGACCATTTATTTCAAACGGACATTGCGGGAGATCCGACCGTCGGATTCTCCTAAAACAGGAACCATTGGGTTCGTATCGAAAAGAGCTTTCTAAAGAATATTAGAAATTAGAAATCTAACGGTTGGATTTGGAATTATGTCCAAATCAAATTTGAAAAAGGTCGCTGTAAGTGCAGTTCGATGGCCATTGGTGGAAATCGACTGTACGGGCCTTGATAAAATTATTAAAAATAGTAATAATTTGTGTAAAATCATAAGAAATGATTTGTGAAGAATTGGGATGAAAAACTCCATATCTGAAAAGATAAAAATAGATTTTTATCGAGATGAACTAGTTTTGAACTAGAAGTATAATTCTATTTATTTTTAAATAAATAAACTGGATTAGAGAAGGGTTTTGAAAATAACCAGAATTTCCAATGATTGCATTGGAGTGGATTTGAATCGAAATTGTCTTCGGAATATTTCGATGTTGGAATTCGTGATTATACAGGTGTTGTTATGGAAATTTGAAAGATATATATATATATCGTTATTTCCAATGCGATATTTGTTAGTCGTAGAATTTGATATTGAATATAAGCCGGTATATTTTCTATTCAGAGCCTTGTATTGAATATCAAATGTGATTTGGGTTTGTCGTGAATGGTGTCTTCACTAACACTGTTCTTGAACCCAGTTGAGAAAAGATTAAATCTTTTTATTTAGATTTAATGAAGTGTACCAATTAAATGATATTTAATTGGAATTGAATTGGTATTGATTTTTGGGTTTATCGTGAACAGTGTTTTAAATAACACTTGTTCTTTAACCCGATAATTAATGGAATATGATTTTGGGTTTATCGTGAATCGTGTTTTAAATGACACTGATTCTTTAACCCAGAGAAATATTAAAACTAAGTGGAGTTTTAATGAATCTTTAATTAGATTGAAAAGATCGAGAATGGAGTATCACCAGTTTTACTCCAGGCGATAGTTAAATCTTTAATTAGATTTGAACGTGAAATGGTAATTGAATTACCGATAACACTGTGGTGTTAGATATGAAGTACTACCAGTTTTACTTCATGGGATGAATAGGTTGGGATTGGGAAATAAAATAAATGATTACTTCGGTGTGGTTCGCTAATCCCGACTAGTTTGAATTGATATTCAAAGGAGATTAAAGAATAAATTTAAAGAATTTATCTTGGATAAAATTAATGGGAACTTTTCCCAAAGTATAGGAATATTTGAATAAAAGAATATTCTGAATTGGAATGAGGCGTATGTCGTGTTTGTGTAACACTTTTATAATATATACGCGAGTTATTCAGAAAGACCGGGTTGATCCCATTCTGAATAACTGATTCGACGTGGTGTCGAAGATGAAGACGGTGGTCGAAGACCAGAAGTCTTCACGTCGTTTGGGTGATTACTGATGATCTTGATTGGGCTGTACACCCAAGAAGATGGAAACAGTTGGCGATCGTCCAGACGTACTTGGAGATCGATGGAGATGCGGCGTACTAGGTGCCTCCGGTTTCGTTCAGACCCAGAACGGACTTGTAAATGGACTGTGTGTCTGACATTGGATTTTAGTCCGTGTGGTTGATCTCTATTAAATATATATCTGTTTGGCGGCAGAGAATTTATTCTCTTGCTTAACGCCCTTCTCTGAGACGTACGAGCTCAGGGGTTATATGTTGATGGATATCAAACGCATGGAGTGAATGGCCTGTGTGGCATGCCTAAGTGGCAATTGATCGAGGCTTCTGTTGAAAAGCAAAGTCTTGTGGTGATGATCAAAGCAAGGCCTTTGTGGCGTAGCTTTGTGTAACGTTTGCTTCGCGAGTTTCACACTCGGTATGAACCAAAAACGGGAGAGGACGTCAGGGAGGGCATGCGTTTCTTTCTAGCTAGAAGTGGCGTCAGTGGTTTTACACGCCCTGACGAGTTTGACTTATGTGGTTGTTGCTGTTGCGAGGCGCCTCGGTTATATCGGTTTCGGCCGATGCATTCTGGTCGGCAGACGGACCAGACTTACACCCCATAGGGTGGGGAGACGCATGTTCAGGGTTTAAGTTTAATCCACATCGGTGGACTGGCCCTGAGGATCCAAGGGTCACTCGAGCTCTGATCCTGAGGGGCGGGCTAGAGCGTCTCGAATCGGTTGAGGACTATCTTTTGCCTCGGTTCATAGATGGAAATCCAATTTCCAAATACGTGACATTTGCGGTTTTATTTGTAGAGCCTAGTATGGCGACATAGTGGGATGGGGCACTTATGCCGCCTATGATTGATACTTATGATTTGAAGTTGTTTTATATACTATGCACTTACAATAGTATCAAATGATTTGTTTTAAACGTATCAAGCATTCTTGGCTATTATAAGGTAAAAACCCTATCCTCCGGCTTGCGTTGCATTGTGTGATGGGAACTGGGTCTTATAATAGCTTCATTTTTCTTTATTTAGCATTGCGCTGTTTGTTTTATGCACTGGTATTGTTGGGAGGAAACCCGTTCCGTGTTATACGGCGTGGTCCCTTGATCTACCTAACTTTAAAAAAACAAAGATTAACTGTTTTAGTTCTCACACCAGTCCCATGACTGACCTGGAGTTTATTGTTTTAACCTAAACTCTGGGTGCCCTTATTTTCGACACGGGCAGCTAGTAGTTTTGGTTTTGCAGATTTATATTCACAGGATCCTGGTTTACAGCTGGAACGATATCCGGAAAGCTTTGTATCCGTATATCTCTTCTAGTTGTGTATTGTATTATTTTCCGCTGCTATGTATTTAAATGTAATTTAAAATCTCTGATATTTCTGTGTAATATTTATTCATTTTTACTCTGTATATTCTTGTAATCTGATGCATTGTTGTAATATACATTGAAACGTTCTTTTATATGCGTTCTGTTGTGGCTTGTTCTCGAACTATCCGACGCTTTCCTTTACGGGAAGTTACGGGTTTTTACAAAATGAATATTTATTTATTCATATTCACGTTAAAAATTATATTTTTAACGATAAAACACTTTATTTTAACATATGAATTTCTATTCAGTTCATTCTTCAAATAAAATGGTATTTTTATTTTTCTAACTTATTTTAGAAAATTTCGGCGGCATAACCGCACGATACTAGAAATGGGACGAGGCCTAGCCTTATCCCCGGTCTAGTGAAGGCCCACGCCATTCACACATCAATCAAATCCATTCATTTCACCAAACAATTCAATTTCAATCAAATAATCTAACTAATTTTTGCAATCAAACAAACAAGTCCATGGTCTGTGGACGATTGTGTCAGGTGCTACTAAACACCGTCTGCATCCTAGTATATATATATAACTAGAAAAGAAATTGAAGAGTGAGGAATTCTCACTGATAGCTATCCAATCATCTTGACTCTTCTTTGATAGAAATCTTCATCGTTATCGCATTTTGTCGCTTTCGTTGCCCGTATCCACTACATATGTAAAAATCGAATTTTTACTTCGCTATTCAATATATAAAAAAAATCGAATTTTTATACCGCTACTATATAGATAAAAATTATAATTTCACATCGATGTTCATATAGTAAAGATTATATTTTTAATCACGCTATTCTTCATATAAAGATTTCGCTTTTTCAAAAATAAAGTTTATATTTTTCTCGAAGTAAAAATCATATTTTTTCTTCACAACTCATATCAAAATATCGTCTTTTCATATTTAAAACTATCATCTTTTCATATTTAAAAATATCGTCTTTTCATATTTAAAAATACCGTCTTTTCATATTTAAAAATATCGTCTTTTCAAAAATAAATTATTATAAAAATCACATTTTTATTTCGCTACATATACAAAGATGTTATTTCTAATATTCTTACAATGCAAAGATCATATTTTTATCTTTCTTCAATATAAAAGATTATATTTTTACTCCTTTAAAAATATAAAAATCATATTTTTAATCTTCGTAAATTTTTTTTTTCAAACATGTGATAAAAACCCTATCTTTATTTCGACGTAAACAATATAAAGATCGTATTTTTACTTTCTCTAAAACATGATAGTTTTATATTATAAAAATCCAAGCTTTTCGTTTATAAAAATTCAAGGTTTTACATAAATAAAAATTATAAAAACTCACTTTTAATCACCGTTGTCCTCCGATACGAACGGAGGGAGGAGCTCGCGGGTTGGAGGGTTTTTCAGTCGCGGAGGGGGGGTCGGATTGGAGAAGCAGAGGGTGGAGGAGGTGGCATGGGTGGCGCCGGCGTCAGGTGGTGGTCGGAGGCAGCAGTGCCGTCGAATTAGGGCTGAACGATTTAGGGTTTTGGGGATTTGGGCTTTGGGCGTTCAAACGGAGAGAGGGAGGAGCGGCGGTTCGTGGGGGAGGGCGTCGTCGTGCTGAGAGGAGGAAGGGGGTGCGCGGTCGTGACGTCGCCGCCTGAGGGGGGGGTTGCGTCGATCGCCTGGCGCGATCTTCTTCTTTTGTTTTTTTTTCTGTTACGAAAACGAGAAGGGGGGCCAGAACGATTTTAAGGAGGAGGGAGATGTTTTTTTTTTTAATTTAATTATTTTAATTTCTAAAGAGTTGACTTTTACTTACGACCTCTAAACGAGGTCCACCGCCTGTCGTCCATAGCGTATTACCCCCATTCCGAACACAATGGGATATATATCGTAGGTTGATTCGGCTGTTACAATCAGTTTCCTTTAAATTTACATTTAAATCACTATATTGAATTTTAAACGTACATTTCAATTTACCGGGGTCACATACTAACTCTAATAATTCTCGAAAAATATTTTCTAGCTTCGTATTGACGATACGGTCCTAACAAAACTAGTTTCGTCGAATTCTGAGACCGTTTGAAAAATGGCCAATTTCCAGTCGATTAAAAACAACTAAAACTGGTCAAACGCGTTTTCCTTGGCCAAGCTCACATATTGATTCGAAAAATTATGAAATTTGGAATCTAGCAATAATTTAACATTGCGGACCCAGCAAAAGTGGTTTCGTCAAAATCCGAGGTCATTTGCAAAATTTCCATTTTTAAGGGCCTGAATTCCATAGCGACTATTCAGAATTTTCAACTGGACATATCTTTTGATTCCCGCTATGAAATTTTGATTTTTCGGATTCGTTGGAAAGATATCATCAATTAGATCCTAATGCTTTTGGTTTCACTAAAATCCGGATTATTTTGCACCTGGTATATTCAATTGAAGTTTGAGATCGAATTATCGAACTACCGCGCCATTTTCAATTCTATTTATAATTATATATAAATATTTATATTGTAACGACGACGCGTATAATATATACGTTCTAAATATATTCAAAATAAATTTCTCGTCGATTTTACTTAAAATAATCTATTTTAAATGTTCAAAATTCGCTAAAATTGCCAAAATAAAAATTTTAAACTGGTTCAGAATTTCCGGGTTATTACAAGTAATAATTTGTGTAAAATCATAAGAAATGATTTGGTAAGAATTGGGATGAAAAACTCCATATTTGAAAAGGTAAAAATAAATTTTTATCGAAATGAACTAGTTTTGAACTAGAATTATAATTCTATTTATTTTTAAATAAATAAATTGAATTTGAAAAGGGTTTTAAAAGTAACCAGAATTTCCAATAATTGAATTAAAATGGATTTGAATCGAAATGGTCTTTGGAATATTTCGATGTTGTATTTCGTGATGATATAGGTATTGTTGTGGGAATTTGAAAGATTATGTCGTTATTTCCAATACGATATTTGTTGGTCGTAGAATTTGGTATTGAATATAAGCCGATATAATTTCTATTCAGAGCCTTGGTGTCTTCGTTAACACAGTTCTTAAGCCCAGTTGAGAAAAAGATTAAATCTTTTTATTTAGATTTAATGTAGTGTACCAATTAAATAATATTTAATTTGAATTGAATTGGTATTGATTTGTGGGTTTATCGTGAACAGTGTTTTAAATAACACTTGTTCTTTAACCCGATAATTAATGTGAAGTTATTTTGGGGTTTATCGTGAACCGTATTTTAAATGACACTGATTCTTTAACCCAGTTACAGATTAAAACTAGGTGGAGTTTTAATGAATCTTTAATTAGATTGAAAAGTTCGAGAATGGAGTATCACCAGTTTTACTCCAGGCGATAGTTAAATCTTTAATTAGATTTGAAAGTGAAATGGTAATTGAATTTACCGATAACACTGTGGTGTTAGATATGAAGTATTACCAGTTTTACTTCATGGGATGAATAGGTTGGGATTGGGAAATTAAAATAAATGATTACTTCGGTGTGGTTCGCTAATCCCGACTAGTTTGAATTGATATTCAAAAGAAGATTAAAGAATAAATTTAAAGAATTTATCTTTGATAAAATTAATGGGAACCTTTCCCATAGTGTAAGAATATTCGAATAAAAGAATATTCTGAATTGGAATGAGGTGTACGTTGTGTTTGTGTAAAACTTGTTTATTATATACGCGAGTTATTCAGAAAGTACGGGTTTATCCCATTCTGAATAACTGATTCGACGTGGTGTTGAGGATGAAGACGGTGTTCGAAGACTGGAGGTCTTCACATCGTTTGGGTGATTGCCGATGATCTTGATTGGGCTGTACACCCAAGAGGAGGGAATCAGTTGGTGATCGTCCATACGTACTTGGAGATCGATGGATATGCGGGGTACTAGGTGCCTCTGGTTTCGTTCGGACCCAGAACGAACTTGTAAATGGACCGTGTGTCTGACATTGGGTTTTATTCTGTGTGATTGATTTCTATTAAATATATATCTGTTTGGTGGCGTAGAATTTATTCTCTTGCTTAACGCCCTTCTCTGAGACGTACGAGCTTAGAGGTTATATATTGATGGATATCAAACGCATGGAGTGAATTGCCTGTGTGGCTTGCCTAAGTGGCAATTGATCAAGGCTTCTGTTGAAAAGCAAAGTCTTGTGGTTGATGATCAAAGCACGACCTATATGGCATAGCTTTGTGTAAAGTTGATTCGCGAGCCTCACACCCCGGTTGTGAACTAAAAACGGGAGAAGGATCCAAGGAGGGCATGCATTTCTTTCTAGCTAGAGGTGGTGTTAGTGCTTAAACTGGCTGACATTTATATTATTTTCACCTGTGTGGTTGTTGCGAGGCGCCTCGGTTTGATCGAACGATCCGGGTCCGATGGAGTCATTCGTTGGCTCATTTATGCCCCAAAGTGCAGGGAAACGCAGTGTTCAGGCATTTTAATCCACATCGGTGGACCAACCTTGTGTCTCCTAAGGGTCGATGCGTTCTGTCCCTGAGACATGGGCTAGATTGTCTCGAATTCGGTAGAGGACTATCTTTTGCCTCGGTTCACAGATGGAAATCCAATTTTCAAATACGTGACCTTGCGGTTTTGATTGTAGAGCCTAGTATGGCGACATAGTGGTGTGGGGCACTTATGCCGTCTATGATTGATACTTATGATTTGAAGTTATTTTATAAACTATGCACTTATAATAGTATCAAATGATTAGTTTTAAACGTATCAAGCATTCTTGGCTGTTATAAGGTAAAAACCCTATCCACCGGCTTGTGTTGCATTGTGTGATGGGACCTGGGTCTTATAATAGCTTCATTTTTCTTTATTTTGCATTGCGCTGTTTGTTTTATGCACTGGTATTCTTAGGAGGAAACCCGTTCCGTGTTATACGGCGTGGTCCCTTGATTTACTTAACTTTAAAAATAAAGATTAATGACTGTTATAGTTCTCACACCAGTCCCATGACTGACCTGGAGTTTATTGTTTTAACCTAAACTCTGGGTGGCCTTATTTTGACACGGGCAGCTAGTAGTTTTGGTTTTGCAGAGTTATATTCCCAGGATCCTGATTTACAGCTGGAACGATACTCGGAAAGCTCTGTATCCGTGTATTACTTCTAGTTGCGAATTGTATTATTTTTCCGCTGCGATGTATTTAATTGTAATTTAAATCTCTGAGATTTTCCGTTTAATATTTATTCTTACTTTGTATATTCTTATATTCCGATGGAATTGTTGTAATATACAATGAAATATTCTTCTGTCTGCGTTCTATTTTGTCGTGTTCTCAATACAATTCATTCTTTTTCTTCTCTTCGGAGACCGGGGAAGTTCAGGTTGTAACATAAGATGATGGAGATGATGTAGTAATTATGATATTATTAGCAGTTATTGCTTTGTTTCTTTTGAAATCTTATGAGATTGAACTATTTTATGTACCTTTCGAATAATTGTAACTACGACTATATATTTCTGTGATTTTGAAATAAATGGTACATCTTATTTTTAGTATTATATTTTTGCTTTCCACTGTGTGAGATTTCCATTCAAAGTATGTGTCAGCATTATTCTGTGCAAATGCAATCCTTACAGAAACCAACGACCCGTTTAGAAGGGCTCTATGTTTTGATGGGCCTTTTCTAGGTCGAAATTTAGTCCCATTCCGAGGTGGTTGTTACAGAGGAAGTAACCTATTAAAATATATTATATAAGATGAGAAGGTAATATAATAGATAGACTTGTCATATGGGAAAGTAGGATTATGACATGTAGATTGTAATTAAAAGATGGAATAGGAAGTAAGAGCCTTACTATAAATAAACTTAGTCTACGCGAAATAAGTCTAACAAGCAAACCCACAATTATAGTTGTGGTAATATTATAATACGATGTTATAATTAAATAGAAAAGAGTAGAGTAGGCTTATTATTAAAAACTTGTAAATGATAAATTAAAGTTTAATAAATATATTAATAAGCAGTGGTGCGTTCCAACAATGAAAGTTGATTAGGGAAAATAAGTGGCAAGTATGATGGATGGAGATGGTCTGTTCTGGTAGCAAAAGCTGATCAGGGAAAATAAGTGGTCCATAAAATGAACGAGAGTTAGGGAAAATAAGTGGTCAATAAAATGAATTAGAGGTAGGGAAAATAAGTTGTCAATAAAATGAATAAGAGGTGGTCCATTCTGGCATTGAAGGTTGATTAAGCAAAATAAGCGGCCAACTAAAGCTAATATACAAATAACTTATATATCGGCTGAACAATTAAAATGTTTATGTTAATTAGCAATGAGTAAAGTAAAACAAACGCATATTATACATAGGGCCTAATGACGTAATGGTGATGTGCGCTTGGTGCAGTCCGTGCTTATTTGGGATGAAGAGCCCAATGGGGCATATCATCATGGGTGTCTAGAGACACGAGGGGAGCACGTCCAACTTCTTATTCGACGGGACTGGAATGAAGTGCGGGACTTTTACGAAATATGAGGAGTAACGGCCCAACTTTCGAACACATCAGAAATCGTGTCATTATATAAGAATAACAATAATTAGAAGATAGAACTAAAGAAAAACATCAAAATCTCCCAGCGAAATTTAAACAAAAGATGATACTACATAATATTATACATCGGAACACAGTACATCATACCATATTAGGTCTAGGGATACATGCCATTTCATAGTACAACTTTAATTATACATAACATCATAGATAAACAAACTTGCAGACTTTAATTATACATACATATGGTAGGTAGACCAACACACATAAAGTTTCCTTCCAGCTTCCCACGTTAAATCATGACCTGATTCACTTGTTTACTCATAATAAGTGTTATGAGTACCCAAAAGTTTAAGAAAAACACAGAAAAATAAACTCTGGGTTAGTCAGGGACTGGTACGAGTAAACGATTTTAAAATAAGTTAAAGAAATAAAAATATCTCATAAGACCACGCCGTAAATACAGAAATGGGTTTTTACCTTATGAGAATTAAACACATTGTATACTTTAAATCAGATATTATCATAATATCTAGGGTTTTGCACAAATAATTTAAAATCTAGGAGAATGCTTGCATCTCACATTCTCCTATATAGTATACAAACTAAAACGCATGGCGCTTATGAATAATGGATTTCTGACTATGACAAGGTATGGAACCACTTTCCGATAGTGTATCTCTAGGGGTGAATACACTGGGTTCAACAAGAATGTCTTACAACCCGGCCCACACATGACCGACCACTCATTTCTCTTGAGTCTATCGAATGTATATGTGATGACCCCAAACCCCGTACTGACGGTTGCAAGGGTAATCTTTGGAATATAACACATAAAAAGATAATAGCAGAACAGAAATAAATAAATATACCAGATAATGTACAAACAATACACTGGATAAACACAATCATTAGAGTTACGTAGTGTACAGGATCATGCTTAGTACAAATACAGTTCAGCTATACATAAATGTCTACAGCGGAAAACAAACATAATATGTACAATAGGATCTGAACAACATAAAAAGAGATAAATGATAGAATCCATCTTCAGCTCCAGCTATCCAGAAAGAGCCTGCTAAAACCTGAATACAAGGCTGCCCGTGTAGAAAGAGGGGCACTGTAACAACCCAGAAAAAACGAGCCAATTTAAAAAATTTAAATTGGTTATTTTCAAAGAATTTAAACAATCGAAATAGAATATTTCAATGAAATATTGAATTGGAAATAGTGAGACAGTTTGGAAATTTGAATTCAAACTTTGACTGACTGTACCGGGTGTAAAATATAACGGATTTTAGTGAAACCAAAAATATTTAAATCTGTTTATGGATACCTCTCTAACAAATCTGAAAAATCAAAGTTTCATAGCGGGGATCAAAAGTGATGGCAATATGAATTTTGAGAAAGGTCGCTATAGAGAATATATAGCTCTTGAAAATAGACATTTTGCAAACGACCTCGGAATTCGATGAAAACACTTTTGTTGGATCCGGGATGTCAAACTATTGCTAGGTTTCAAATTTCAAATTTTTTGAAGCTAGTATGCGAGAGTGGCAAATGAAAATGTGATTGGTCAATTTCTGTTTAATTGGATCGGCCAGAAAATGGCCATTTTTCAAACGACCTCGGAATTCGACGAAACTAGTTTTGTTGGGACCGTAGCATCAAAAGAAGCTATATTTATTTTTCTGTAATTTTTCGAATCTGTTTGCGGCCCTGGCAAATTGAAATGTACGTTCAAATTAAATATTTAATGTTTTATACATTAGTTTGAAAAATAACCGACTGTAATAGTCGAATTGGCCAACGAAACATATCCCATTGTGTCCGGGATGGAGGTATGTAGCTGGGGGCGACAGTCGTTGGATTGAAATGGTGTTCATTTAAACGAAAAGATACTTTTGAATTTAAAATAAATTAAAAATAAAATATAAGGGCCAATCACCATCTTCCTCTCTCATTTGCGTTTGACCAGTCAAAACCGATAAACCCCCCCCCCTCCCCACGTACGATCGAAACTACTCCAATCTTCCCGACCAAATCGCCGCTGCTACATCCATCTTCAGCCCCACCTACAGTTGAGTCTTTTGTTCGCCTCACTCCCCTCTTTAAATCCATACCAAGAACACCCGCTATCGTTCAGTATTGGAGGAGCATCAACCCCCTGAAGAGCCTCACTTTCCGCCGCCGCCACCTCCGATTCAGGCCGTCGAGTTCGACATCTCTTCCACCAATTGGAGCGCCTCTTGACACTCTATCACATGGTGCAGGCGGATCTTAACCTCGTGCAACGATCGAGGCGAAAGGTCGAACCCTAGTTTCGAAAATCGAAGGAGGTACACGGCTTTAATTTTCTGAATAGAAAATAATACTTTTAAGTGTTGCAAACTTTGAAAAATCATATCTTTATGATGTTTTAACGAAATTCGATGAAACAGGAAACATTGTGACCGCAAGGAGGCTCTCTACCATCTAGAAGAGACCGCGGATTTTTCTGAGCTATCTACGATTTTTAGCACCTCGAAAACCAATGTGAGAACTCTAAATTCAAATCTGTGAATGAAATCGTGTTGTATAAATTATATAAGCGAAATGTAAATTATATACGCATTGTATACCTCATGTACATGTGTTGTATAAGTTATATGAGTGATGTATAAATTATATAAGCGTTGTATGAAACATATATGCTTTGAATTGTGTTGAAATGGAAGTGAAATATATATATAAATAAATATATATATACTCCCCTCATCCACAAACCATGGACGATATTTATTGCTTGTGATTGGTGTGAAAACATGTGGTATGACGAATGGTTGAAAATAATTGTTTGTGGTTGATATTGTTGGATTATGGTTAAAAAATACCTTTGTGGTTGAAAAATACCCTCTTGTGGTTGAAACAAATTAGAATAGGATTGCGAAAATGAAAATAAAACATGTCGCCTACGTTCGAACTAGATGCATGAAATCCCTATTGTCAAAAACCGCGAGGTTTTAAGGTAGAGCGAGGAGCCGTACTAGGGACGGTCCTGGTTTTAACTACCCTGGAGTTATGCTACCGAAATTTTCTGAAATATTCATGTGTTAGAATAATTTTCACTTGTTGAAATTATATTCATACGTTGAAACCGCATTCATGTGTTGAATAGAAATTCATTTGTTGAATAAAAATTCATGTGTTGAATGGTGTTCGTGTTTTAAATAAATAGCTTTAACAATAAAAATCACATTTTTATTTGATATACAAACTATAGAAAACATTCATGTGTTGAATAGAAATTCATTCGTTGAATAGAAATTCATGTGTTGAATGGTGTTCGTGTTTTAAATAAATAGCTTTAACAATAAAAATCACATTTTTATTAGATATGCAAACTATAGAAAACATTCATGTGTTGAATAGAAATTCATTCGTTGAATAGAAATTCATGTGTTGAATGGTGTTCATGTTTTAAATAAATAGCTTTAACAATAAAAATCACATTTTTATTTGATATACAAACTATAGAAAACATTCATGTGTTGAATAGAAGTTCATTCGTTGAATAGAAATTCATGTGTTGAATGATGTTCATGTTTTAAATAAACAGCTTTAACAATAAAAATCACATTTTTATTAGATATACAAACTATAGAAAACATTCATGTGTTTAATAGAAATTCATTCGTTGAATAGAAATTCATGTGTTGAATGGTGTTCATGTTTTAAATACATAGCTTTAACAATAAAAATCACATTTTTATTTGATATACAAACTATAGAAAACATTCATGTGTTGAATAGAAATTCATTCGTTGAATAGAAATTCATATGTTGAATGGTGTTCGTGTTTTAAATAAATAGCTTTAACGATAAAAATCACATTTTTACTAGATATACAAACTATATAAAACATTCATGTGTTGAATAGAAATTCATTCGTTGAATAGAAATTCATGTGTTGAATGGTGTTCGTGTTTTAAATAAATAGCTGTAACAATAAAAATCACATTTTTATTTGATATACAAACTATAGTAAACATTCATGTGTTGAATAGAAATTCATTCGTTGAGTAGAAATTCATGTGTTGAATGGTATTCGTGTTTTAAATAAATAGCTTTAACAATAAAAATCACATTTTTATTAGATATACAAACTATAGAAAACATTCATGTGTTGAATAGAAATTCATGTGTTGAATGGTGTTCGTGTTTTAAATAAATAACTTTAACAATAAAAATCACATTTTTATTAGATATACAAGCTATAGAAAACATTCATGTGTTGAATAAAAATTCATTATAGAACTTCATGTGTTGAATGGTATTCGTGTTTTAAATAAACTGATTTAACAATAAAAATTACATTTTTATTGTGAATATGAAGTGCTAAAAATACACACGTGTTGAAATAAATATTTGTCCACTAGAAATATTATTATTAGCTTTGTTCTGCATATATATATATATATATATATACATGTGTTGAACAGAGAAAATGGATTAGCTGTTGAGTAAAGAAATTATTTGCGTGTCCGACAAATAGGTAAGCCTTAATGAGTTGGCTGCGCAATTTTATTTTTATATCAACTCCTGTGAATGCCATTGGATGCGGAGTGCTGGTTATTCCGTGTGTAATAATAAGCATCGCCATAGGATAGTAACAATTAATTTTGAACTATACTACATGGCTTACTTCATGAAGATAGGCATACTTCATTATATCCCACATAAGCATTTGGAGCTTGTGTGATGAGGTTGAAGATTTACCATACGAGCGAGAGGCTTGTATGGCGATGACTATATATTACAGGTTGAACTGATGACTGATCTGAACTATATAAATTATAACGATAAATTGCCAGATTAATAAAAAACCCCACACGGGTCTGGAGTTGACAATAATCACGTCTCTCTAGTTATTAGATACGGCACATGGATTATTTATTTCCCACACGGGACGAGGTGACGAGAATTTATTCTCTGGAGTAATTAAAAATACACACTCCCTCAGGCTTAGACAGGGTGACGAGAATTTATTCTCTGGAGTTATAATCTATACACGCTCCCCTGTAACACCAGAATATATCTCTATAAATATGTGTATGCTTTATAGGATTTATTGGGTACCTAATACGTCCCAAGAAATTTCCAAACCCCTTCCCGTACAAAGGAGTTTATGGCGAAATTTTTCGAAATATAAAGGCGTTAGTGAAATATTTGAAGTGAAAACGATATTGAAATCACAAAATGAACTATATATATATAAATAAAATTAAAACGAATCGAGGCCGTGCAGTTCGTGGTTTGAAATTGTAACTTCAATCGATTAGTACGAGAGATCCGACCATTGGATTTTCCCGAAACCGCAACCGTTGGGTTCGCCTTGGAAATATCTTTCCAACGGCACCAACTTTGTAAAGATCCAAAGGTTGGATTGTCTGGAATGTTTAATTCAATTCTGAAGAAAAACAGCGCCATAATCGATTATTTTTATATATAAATATAATTATAACTAAATTAAATCGAAAACGGTGCAGTTCGTATTTCGAAATCGTAACTTCAAACGACTAGTGCGGAAGATCCGACCGTCGGATTTTCACGAAACTGAAACCGTTGGGTTCGCTTTGGAAATATCTTCCCAGTGATACAAATTTTGTAGAAATCCAACAGATAGATTTCCCTGTATGTGTAAAACAAATTTGGGGAAAAACAGCGCCAGTGCCACGACATGACCTGAAACGTCGTTTTATTAAATATGGCCATTTTTGAATAAATAAAAATGGCGAAAAATTGTTATAAAATATTATAAGCATCATAGAATGGAAATAAACCAAATTTGCTTGGTTTACTTGATATTTGATGGTTGTATGTGTTTGACATGAAAATTATACTAAAGAACAGAAATGTGAATGTCGAATAATATAACCATGGAAAAAGTTGATTTGAATTCTAATTATACGTGAATTATTTGAAAAGGCCGAGCTAACCCTCATTTCAAATAATTGATCGAACGATTCGAAGTCGAAAAGACGAAGACGGTTCAAGATCGACGATCTTCATATCGGAAGGATGGGCGCTGCTGAGGTTCCTGATTGGAGTAGCTACCTTGAAGGAACGAAAGTAGTAGCCGTCTGGACGTATGTGTTGATCGTACGGATATGCGAGGAATATGGTGCCTCCAGTTTCGTTCAGACCCAGAACGGACTTGTAAATGGACTGTGTGTCTAACATTGGATTTTGTTCTGTACTGATTGATCTCTGTTAAATATATATCTGTTTGGTGGCGGAGAATTTATTCTCTTGCTTAACTCCCTTCTTTGAGACATACGAGCTCCAAGGTTATATATCGATAGAAATCAATCGTATGGAGTGGATTGCCTGTGTGGCATGCCAAGATGCAGTGATTAAGGCTTTTATTGCAAAGCAAAGTCTTGTGGTCGATGATCAAAGTACGACTGATGTAACACCCCACGTCCATTAATGTCACTCACAAAGGGAATGCATTAACTTCTATGGAGAGTTTTGGGTAAGTATAGAACAGAAACTTAACAACAAGACAGATATAAATAGTACTCAAAGATTTAAAACTTTATTTCATTGCAGCAGAAAACACATATGTTTGCATACATCATCAAAAACTAGAGTCAAAGTACATAATATCCATCTTGACTACAAAAAGTACATAAACTGAAAGACATAATCCTCAATACAAAATAGCCAAAAATAAAAGAGAAGCTGAACTTTACTTCAGCGATCCAAGTAATCTTCTAAAAGCAGAGAAACAGCAGTCCAAGATCAAGCTCCACTGATGCTAGTCCCAACCTGAGCACCTGGGGGGGGGGGGGGAGAGATAGGAAGAAAAGAGGAGGAAACAAATGGGGTCAGACATAAAGTCTGGCGAATGCGATAATTTTAACAATATAATTAACAAAATAACTAGGCTAAGGCATAAGTTGGAAAATAAGGAAATGACTATGAACCATTGATTATGGCAGAGTAAATAAGGAAACAAGATGAACAACGATATCGTTAAAGTGCACCTAATCCACTGTAAGATAATTACCAAGCTATACCAAAACTATAGGATAATTACTATACTGCACCACCTCTAGTCAACCTAAGGTTGATCCCGCCTACAGAATTAATAATGATATTGGTAGTTTCGTGCACCCCTAGATACCTTCATAGGTGCCGCCTTCCCCTATCTCCCCTAGGTGTACCCACTACCCCCAAGCGATCGGCTCCCTAACTCGTAGATACCCATGCTGGCCCCACAGCGGGGTGTATCACTCCCCAAATTGGCAACCTGATACAACTAACAATGCACGGCTTATACCTACACGATGCAACAACGTCTTACCTACCAGCCCGGGTCCAAACACGCTTATGAACCCGTTGGACTTGCATTGCCACCGCTAACCCGGTTTGGCCTCTTACAATCAAGCCCAGTATGCGTGTCCCGTCCTCGACTAGGGTTGAGCCCACAAAGATACGTATGGGTTACTGGTTGAAATAGGCCCCCATTACTTGACACAATCTATCCACCTAAGCTTGGTCCCCTCTAGTACATCCCACTTAACCCACTTCTTATTCATGTTTCCATTACATGTTTCAATTTTGGTTAAGTGTTTCTAATTGTATTTCCAAATGCCACCCAAGGCACCCACTAGATTCCACATGCCACCCAAGGCATCCACTTAACCCCCTCATGTCCACTACATGTTTATCTGGTTAAGTGTTTCTTAATTCATTAAGACCGTAACCTCATAAAGACCTCTCACATTAGACTGGCATTTGTGGCAGCTGAATTTTACGGGCGGGTCCGGGCAGTCTTACACCACAAAAGAGCATAACCTCGTGTCTTTACAATTGTTACGTATTTAATTTATGCCTAAGACCTCTCGCATTAGACTGGCTTTTGTGGCAGCTGGATTTGTCTGGCTGGTCCGGGAAGTCTTACACCACAAAAGAGCCTAACCTCGTGTCTTAGACGATTAATTACTCCTAATTAATCATTCCACAATTTGAATTACTTTCCCTATTCAAATTATCAATCAATTCCAAACTTAATGATGTCCATAATTGACTCAATTATGTCCATCCATTTACGGTATGTAAAATCATACCCATTTTCACCACAACTTATTTTATGCCTTTTAAGGCATTTATATCAATTAAATCTTTTAATATTATCCCCTTTACCCCACGTTGTACGTTTGTTCGTTTAATGTAAAATATACGTTAGACTTGAATAGTCTAACTTATGGAACAAAGAGAAAACATCACAATATACACATAATGAAAACATAGATCTAAACATATGGATGAACTTGCATTACATATGTTCTACATGTAAAACTTGCATAGGCCAAAGTTACAACTTGCATAAACAACATATGTCATGGGTCCTAATCTTAAGGTGTGAACTTGCATAAATCATGTATGTCATAGATCTACATCTAAAGGTGTAAACTTGCATAGGAAATAAACTTAAACTTGCATAACATGATTCATATCCCAAACTCATATATTTATATAAACTTGCATATGTGATTTATGCATCATAACAATGGTGTAATCTTGCATCTACCATGTAAAATATCATGTAGAATTTAGCATATAACTCACACATGTCATAGCCTAACTTTTAATCAAATTTTCACATAAACTAGATGACATAAGCATGGAAGGTCACATATAATTTTAAACAACTTGTATATGATTCATGTTTACATAAAAATCTAAAATTGCATACATATGATTTATCATATGAATCGACATAACCAAACTTAGCATATGTACAATATGACGATTCAACTAGACATAGGCTAATCATAGAATTACAACGTGGGTGATAGCATCATAACTTTACATCGTAAATGATAGCATCATAACATAACGTCATAGAGATTTCAACACAATTCTACAACATAATTACAACATACGATCAACAATTCACATCACATCCATACAATCCGCATCATAACTTAATACAATTAAATTATTAATTAATTTATTAAAACTATCAAACTCACAACTCAAAAGCGGTCTTGAGTTCTGAATTCTGATTTCTAAAGTTGTATTAGCTCTCCTTTGAAGAAGATTCGTTATTAGGGTTGAATAGAACTGATTTGATTTGTTGTTCTTCCTCTCTAATTAGTGGCGGCTGCTCTAGGGTTCAAGACGATAGCATGACGGCCATAGTTTTAGTTTTAATTTTGATTTAGGGTTTGAGTCTATAGGTCTTTTTATAGAGTTTTGAATTTATTTACAGCCGTCAGTTCACTCTAGAATCCATCCAAGCCTTAGAAACCTAGAAATGATGTCAACAGACTAACCAGAAATCGCCACCTAAGCCCTAAAATATAAAATTTCCTCATAGACCATTTAGGGCCGACGGGACCAATTCCAAAACTCCTGAGTCGACCCTGGGGTCGACCCAATGGGACTCGAGTCGACCCATAAAATAGGTCGGTATGGTGTTTTGCCTTCCCGCTTCCGATGTTTTGAATTTTTTTCTTAAATTTTAGGTTGAATTTTATTTTATTTTTATAAATATATCTATATATATTTCTATCTTCCTAATTCACCATTTTCACACTAAACTACTTTTTGAACCGCATTCAAACTAAGCCGCTTTTTAGCCATTCCCCTAAAACAAAAATATGGCATTGGCGGGGAACGAACTTTGTACCTCTTGTATGCAAGTCACATGTTCCAACCAAATGAGCTACTAAGTATTTTGCTTACAAACCTTAGAACAATGATAAACATTTATTATTTAATTTAGTTAATTCGATTATTCAAAAATCCGGTGTGTTACATTCTCCCCTCCTTAAAGGTTTTGGCCCCCGAAATCTCCAAGTTAAGGAGAATGCATATCCTAACATCGAAACAACCATCTACTCAACCATCAAACACAGGCATACATTGTCCTTATAGAATTTCTAGTGCTGTATGAACATATGCAAAAAGTGCATGTATATGTTCCTTGTCTAATGCAAAATCAGGCGGTCTACTGATTCAGTTGACCTCCTTAATGCAAACCATGATAGTGCCATGCATCCATTATGTATGCGAAAGAACCCTATCGATACATATTATTTCTACATGTGTGCACAACCATTTACCAAAATGCAACATCCCTATGATAGCACAACCATTATACATCCATTAGCTTAAATATGCACACACGTTTATATGCAATACGCAATATGAAGTGACTGAGCCGATCTAGTGCCTAAAGTGTGTGTGTATGCATCCACGAGCAACCAGTAGCAAACACTTGCATCCACATGCATCCATCATACATAACATGTCTCAAACACATGTTTCAATCATAGGACTACCCTATCTAAAGGTCAAAGGTACTAACGAGAGGACATACTAAAGATAAGATAAGTATAAGGCAAGCGATAAAGGAGAAACTAAAAGACATACCCTCGAAAAGAAAAGGGTATAATGAATGCATCTTCTCTTCCATCTCCCAAGTAGCGTTGCTTTCATCATCTCCCCATTGCACTTTGACTAGCTTGACCTCTCGATTCCTCAACTTCTTAACCTCCGACCCAAGAATGCACGAAGGAGCTCGCCGAATCGTCGCATCAGCTCTATCTCCACCTCTCTAAGCAAGCTCGGCTCTACCACTTCCACGGTCTCGTGCAAGCACTTCCCCAAATGGGACACATGGAATACATCGTGTACGCCACTAAGTCTCTCGGGCAACTCCACTCTATACTCCATCTGCCCAATCCTCTCCTTAATAGGAAACGACCCTACGAACCTTGGTGCTAACTTCCCAACAGACCCAAAGCGAACGACGTTCTGTAATGGAGACACCTTGACAAAGACCATGTCCCCAATATCAAACTCAAGATCTATCCTCCTCTTGTCCGCATAAGATTTCTGCCTATCTTGCGCCATCTTCATCCTCCTTCGAATCAAATCGATCTTTTCCGAAGTCTCTCTAATCATATCGGGCCCATGTAAGATCTTATCTGTAGACTCCCACCAACATGTAGGCGAACGACATGGTCGTCCATAAAGAGCCTCGAACGGCGCCATGCCATTGCTAGACTGAAAGCTGTTATTATATGCGAACTCCACAAACGGAAGATGTTCCTCCCATGTACCTCCGAAATCTAAGACACACAACCTCAATAGGTCCTCTAGAATACGATTCACCCTCTCGGTCTGGCCATCCGTCTGAGGATGATATGCGGTGCTCAAACATAAGTGAGTCCCTACCGCCTCTTGCAAGCTCTTCCAAAATTCGCTAGTAAAGATAGGATCGTGGTCGCTCACTATGCTAGAAGGAACACCGTGCAAACGAACTATTTCTCGAATGTATACGGAGGCAAGTCATGGAGCAGTCCTCTTACTCTTCACGGGAATGAAATGGGCGCTTTTAGTAAGTCTGTCTACCACAACCCGAATCCCCGTGTTACCGTTCCTCGATCTCGGTAATCCATCGAGACGCTTTCCCACTTCCATTGTGGGACCTCCAATGGGTGTAGTAATCCACCGGGCTTCTTTTGCTTTGCTTTTACTTATTGGCACATCAAACATCTAGCAACAAACACAGCCACGTCCTTCTTCATGTCAGCCCAAAAGTAAACTTGTCTCATGTCCATGTACATCCTGTCCCCGCCGGGATGGATGGTCATCTTCGAACGATGTGCATCATCAAGAATGGTCTTCCTTAGGTCCTCGTATTTTGGTACACAAAGCCTACCGTCCCTACGTAACCACCCCTTATCATCTAGGGTATACCTACGGAGATGGCTTAATGACTCCCCTCCTTTGAGCTTCTCTACTAACACTACCAACTGTAGGTCATCTCGCCGTGCCTCACCAATCCGTCCCAAAAACGTAGGTCTGACTTTCAAGAATGCTAGCAAACCAGGTACAAAATCAACGGAATGTTTAAAATCAAACATAGTGATGAACTCTAAGCTTCGCCGCTCAACAAACAACAGATTCAAGGACAACCTTTTAATACTTAAGGCGTCTGCCACCACATTACCCTTGCCAGGGATATATGCTATATCGAAATCGTAGGATGCTAAGAATTCCATCCACCTTTGCTGCCTTAAGTTCAAGTCCTTCTGGGAGAATAAGTATTTTAGCGATTTGTGGTCAGTGAATAATTCGAATTTCTCGCCAAGAAGATAATGACGCCAAGACTTAAGCGCAACGACAATAGCGGCCAACTCTAGGTCATGTATAGGGTAATTTCTCTCATGCACTCTCAACTGCCTTCCACCATAGGCTATTACCCTTCCCTCTTGCATTAAGACTGCGCCTAGTCATGTCCCACAAGCATCAGTATAAATGGTAAATGGCTTACTCCCATCTGGCAACACTAAGACTGGGGATGTGGTCAAAGCTCTCTTTATACGTTAGAACGCATCATTACAATCTAGGTCCCATGTGAAAACTAAGTTCTTCTTCGTCAAGCGTGTTAATGGGGCTGATATCTTTGCGAAGTCTTTTATAAACTTCCTATAGTAGCCAGCCAGCCCTAAGAAACTCCTCACCTCGGTAGCATTTTTAGGAACCTTCCAATCTTGGATGACCACTACCTTCGCGGGATGCACAACTATCCCTTCTTTGGAAACGACGTGCCCTAAGAATCGCACTTCCTTCCTCCAAAAGTGACATTTAGAAAATTTAGCTTTAAGGCTATGCGCTCGAAGGGTCTCCAATACTTCCCTAAGATGTAGGGCATGCTCTTCCTCGCTCATAGAAAAGACCAAGATGTCATCCACAAAGACCACCACGAATTTATTAAGGTACTCCCTAAACACCCTACTCATCAAGTCAACAAAGTATGTAGGGGCGTTTTTCAAACCGAAGGGCATTACAAGCCACTCGAAGAAACCGTCTGGAGTCCTAAAGGCAGTCTTGTCTATGCTATCCTCAGCCACTCTCAATTGATGGAAACCAATGGCTAAGTCCAACTGCGAAAACACTGAGGCGCCAACTAACTGATTGAAGAGATCGTCAATCCTCGGCAGTGGGTGTCTATTCTTCTTAGTAGGCTTATTAAGTTCTCTATATTCCACACAAAGTCTAAGGGACCCATCCGCCTTCGTGGCAAACACCACTGGAGCACCCCACTCCGATATACTACGTCTGATGAACCACTTCTCAAGGAATTCCTTCACTTACTTACAGAGTTCTCTTCTCTCTCTTGGAGCCATGTGGCGCCCTGGTAATGCAACTGGCTTTGTATTATCTACTAGGTATATCCGAAAGTCTATCTCACGTTTTGGGGGTAAACCCCTCACCTCATCGAAGACATCAACATATTCACGGACTATGGGAACAGAATGTAAATCATCATCGGATGCGTCAAGGAATTCTAGGTAGCTAAGCATTACTGGACCTCTAGGGTCACAAGAAATATCAAGGGTCTTTCCAAAACGAGGCAACAATTTGACTACCCTTCTTTCACAATCTAGGATGGCCCCATATCCAGTTAGTCAATCCATACCTAGAATTAAACCTAGCCCATGAAGCCAAGAACAAAAGCGTTGCACTCAAACTCAAAGCCCAAGATAAACACTCTCAAATCCCGATAAATGATAGAAAGATGAGCCGAACCACCGATAGGATTTGAGACTACTAAGGGATCAGTAACTAGACTATTATCAAGGTGCAGTGTTTCAACTAATGACGTAGAAATAAAAGAATGTGATGCGCCAGAATCGAATAAAGTACGGACAGGATGATCAAACAGAAAAACTAAACTTTCAACGAAAATCGCTCTACCTCGTTCTTGTAGTGGTGGGACCACGAGAGCTTGAACTTGTCCCCTTGCCTACCCTGGTGCCATAAGAGCCTGCACCTGTCCTCCAGAGGTAGACCCTGCCCTCTTCCCTTTCTTTGGGCAGTCCTTAATAAGATGTCCCGCCTTGCCACAGTGGAAACAACAATCTTCTTTTTCTTCCTACATTCTTTGCTTAGATGGCCGGGTGTCCTACAGTTAAAGCATCTTTTCTTTCCCTTAGCATTGTTGCCTTTGCCACCTTTCTTGTTCTGTTGTGGCTGTTGCGGCTTCTTTTGATCCCCTTTCTTCTCGGGTGCCTTATTAGCATTGGCGACCTTCTCCTCTTCATGCAGGAGCGCCATGTCAACTAGTCTCTCGAAGGTAGCCCCCAATGGAATGTGGGTCATAGCTAACCCATGAAGCCGCTCGTTTAAACCCTTAACAAATCTTAGAGCTTTCTTTTCTGGAGTATTCACCAAGTCCAAGCCAAATCTTGCCAACTGATTGAATTTGTTGACGTACTCTTTCACCGATAGATTCCCTTGCTTCAATGCTAGAAACCTTTCCATGTATAGATTCTCTTCAGCCCGTGAGAGAAACTTCGCCTCAAACCTCTACCTAAAATACGGCCATGTATCGACTGGGCGTCCTCTTTTAGTGACCTCCCACCAAAAAGAGGCCTCATCCTTCATTAGCCTGGCAGCTAACTGGACCTTTCTTCCATCATCCAATTCAAAGATTCTAAATAATTCTTCCACCTCCTTTAGCCAGTTCGAGCTTCAACAAATGTCTCTGTTCCATGAAAAGGTTTTCCACCCATTGCCCGAAAGTCCTTACATATCTTAGCAAAAGTATCGACACAAGGAGGAGGAGGAGCATTTGTTGGACCTGCGGTGGCGGCCCTAGCCTCGAGATATTGCCGAAACCAACTGGGTACATGAACACCTTCTGGTCTCTCAGATGCTTCAGACATGCTAAAACGAAAAATGAAAGATTCAATACAAAAGAACCGAAGGAAAGATAGATGGCCCTTGGGGTTATGCTTTCTAAATAAGCTTTTCTATTGAAAATACTTTCCTTAAAACATACTTTTGAAGGTACTTCTTTATAAAATTGTTTTTGAGAAACAACTTTTCAAAATTCATATCTGTTCTGGTAACCTTCAGCTCTGATACCACGTGTAACACCCCACGTCCATTAATGTCACTCACAAAGGGAATGCATTAACTTCTATAGAGAGTTTTAGGTAAGTATAAAACAGAAACTTAACAACAAGATAGATATAAATAGTACTCAAAGATTTAAAACTTTATTTCATTGCAGCGGAAAACACATATGTTTGCTTACATCATCAAAAACTAGAGTCAAAGTACATAATATCCATGTTGACTACTAAAAGTACATAAACTGAAAGACATAATCCCCAATACAAAATAGCCATAAATAAAAGAGAAGCTAAACTTTACTTCAGCGATCCAAGTAATCTTCTAAAAGCAGAGAAACAACAGTCCAAGATCATGCTCCATTGGTGCTAGTCCCAACCTGGGCACCTGGGGGGGGAGGGGGGAAGGAAGAAAAGAGGAGGAAACAAAGGGGGTCAGACATAAAGTCTGGCGAGTGCGATAATTTTAACAATATAATTAACAAAGTAACTAGGCTAAGGCATAAGTTGGAAAATAAGGAAATGACTATGAACCATTGATTATGGAAGAGTAAATAAGGAAACAAGATGAACAACGATATCGTTAAAGCGCACCTAACCCACTGTAAGATAATTACCAAGCTACACCAACACAATAGGATAATTGCTATACTGCACCACCACTAGTCAGCCTAAGGTTGATCCCGCCTACAGACTTAATAATTATATTGGTTGTTTCGGGCACCCCTAGCTGCCTTCATAGGTGCCGCCTGCTCCTATCTCCACTCGGTGTACCCACTACCCCCAAGCGATCGGCTCCCTAACTCGTAGATACCCGTGCTGGCTCCACAGTGGGGTGTATCACTCCCCAAAGTGGCAACCCGATACAACCAATAATGCACGGCTTATACCTACATGATGCTACAACGTCTTTCCTACCAGCCCGGGTCGACACACACATATGAACCCATTGGACTTGTGTTGCCACCGCTAACCTGGTTTAGCCTCTTACAATCAATCGCAGTATGCGTGTCCCGTCCTCAACTTGGGTTGAGCCCACAAAGATACGTATGGGTTACTGGTTGAAATGGGCCCCCATTACTTGACACAAGCTATCCACCTATGCTTGGTCCCCTTTAGTACATCCCACTTAACCCACTTCTTATTCATGTTTCAATTACATGTTTCAATTTTGGTTAATTGTTTCTAATCGTATTTCCAAATGCCACACAAGGCACCCACTGGATTCCACATGCCACCGAAGGCACCCACTTAACCCCCTCATGTCCACTACATGTTTAACTGGTTAAGTGTTTCTTAATTCATTAAGACCATAACCTCATAAAGTCCTCTCACATTAGACTGGCATTTGTGGCAGCTGGATTTGCCGGACGGGTCCGGGCAGTCTTACACCAAAAAAAGAGCCTAACCTCGTGTCTTTACAATTGTTACGTATTTAATTCATGCCTAAGACCTCTCACATTAGACTGGCTTTTGTGGCAGCTGGATTTGCCGAGCGGGTCCGGGCAGTCTTACACCACAAAAGAGCCTAACCTCGTGTCTTAGACGATTAATTACTCCTTAATTATCATTCCCCAATTCGAATTACTTTCCCTATTCAAATTATCAATCAATTCCAAATTTAACGATGTCCATAATTGACTCAATTATGTCTATCCATTTATGGTATGTAGAATCATACCAATTTTCACCACAACTTATTTTATGCCTTTTAAGGCATTTATACCAATTAAATCTTTTAATATTACCCCCTTTACCCCACGTTGTACGTTTGTTCGTTTAATGTAAAATATACGTTAGACTCGAATAGTCTAACTTATGGAATAAAGAGAAAACATCACAATATACACATAATGAAAACATAGATCTAAACCTAGGGATGAACTTGCATATGTGAATGATGTTCTACATCTAAAACTTGCATAGGCCAAAGTTACAACTTGCATAAACAACATATGTCATGGATCCAAATCTAAAGGTTTGTGAACTTGCATAAATCATGTATGTCATAGATCTACATCTAAAGGTGTAAACTTGCATAGGCAATAACCCGAAACTTGGATAACATGATTCATATCCCATACTCATATATTAATATAAACTTGCATATGTGATTTATGCATCATAACAATGGTCTAAACTTGCATCTAACATGTAAAATATCATGTAGAATTTAGCATATAACTCACACATGTCATAGCCTTACTTTTAATCAAATTTTCACATCAACTAGATATCATAACCATGTAAGGTCACATATAATTTTCCCTAACTTGTATATGATTCATGTTTACATAAAAATCTAAACTTGCATACATATGATTTATCATATGAATCGACATAACCAAACTTAGCATATGTACAACATGATGATTCAACTAGACATAGGCTAATCATAGAATTACAACGTGGGTGATAGCATCATAACTTTACATCATAAATGATAGCATCATAACATAACGTCATAGAGATTTCAACACAATTCTACAACATAATTACAACATACGATCAATAATTCACATCACATCCATACAATCCGCATCATAACTTAATCCAATTAAATTACTAATTATTTTATTAAAACTATCGAACTCACAACTCAAAAGCGGTCTTGAGTTCTAAATTCTGATTTCTGAAGTTGTATTAGCTCTCCTTTGAAGAAGATTCATTGTTAGGGTTCAATAGAACTGATTTGACTTGTTGTTCTTCCTCTCTAATTGGTGGCGGCTGCTCTAGGGTTCAAGACGACAGCATGACGACCATAGTTTTAGTTTTAATTTTGATTTAGGGTTTGAGTCTATGGGTCTTTTTATAGAGTTTTGAATTTATTTACAGCCGTTAGATCACTCTAGAATCCATCTAGGCCTTAGAAATCAAGAAATGATGTCAACAGACCAACCAGAAATCGCCACCTAAGCCCTAAAACATAAAATTTCGCCATAGACCATTTAGGGCTGACGGGACCAATTCCAAACCTCCTGAGTCGACCCTGGGGTCGACCCAGCAGAGCTTGGGTCGACCCATAAAATAGGTCGTTTTGGTGTTTTGCCTTCCCGCTTCCGCTGTTTTGATTTTTTTTTTATATTTTAGGTTGAATTTTATTTTATTTTTATAAATATATCTATATATATTTCTATCTTCCTAATTAACCATTTTCACACTAAACTACTTTTTGAACCGCATTCAAACTAAGCCGCTTTTTAGCCATTCCCCTAAAACAAAAAATATGGCGTTGGCGGGGATCGAACTCTGTACCTCTTGTATGCAAGTCACATGTTCCAACCAAATGAGCTACTAAGTCTTTTTCTTACAAACCTTAAATTAATGCTAAACATTTATTCTTTAATTTAGTTAATTCGATTATTCAAAAATCCGGGGTGTTACAGCTGACGTGACCTGAATTTGTGTACAGCGTGGATTCGCGAGCCTCACACCTCGGTATGAGTCAAAAACGGGATAAGGACGCCAGGAGTTCACGACGTTTCTTTCTAGCTATGAGTGGTGTCGGTGCTTAAACTGGCTGACATTTATATTACTTTCATCTTTGTGGTTGTTAGAATCCGAGGCGCCTCGATTTTAGGTCTGTTAGGAACGGGAAACGTGTGTTCAGGAATTGCCAATACTCAAACGTAAGAGAGGACCGGCCTTGGAGGATCCAAGGGTTACCTAGAGTGTGTAGTCCTGAGGCATTTACTAGAGTGTCTCGAAGCGGAGAGGAGCTTGCCCCTTGCCTCGACTTATGACGGAAATCCAATTTCCAATACGAAATAACTGATTTGATTGTAGAACTAGTATGGCGACATAGTATATGGTAGCTATGCTGCCTATGATTGATATTTATGATGATATTCGTTTTTGAAACATATATGCACTAGTAATATTATCAAGTGATTTTTCTTTGCATGTATTAAGCATATTTTGGCCATTATAAGGTAAAATTCTATCCTCCGGCTTGCGTTGCATTGTGTGATGGGACTTGAGTTTTATAACGACTTCATTCTTTTAAAAAGCATTGCGTTGTTTTAAAGAATTTACTTTGTTTTAAATGCACTGGCAATCACTGGAGTAAACCCGTTCCGTGAAAGTGGCATGGTCCTATGATTTGCCATATTATTATTATTTAACCTGTTAAGTAGATTTCTCATACCAGTCCCATGACTGACTCGTTGTTTGTTTCACTTTGCAAACTCGGGTGCCCTTATTTTCACACGGGCAACCAAGTTGACAGATGATAGGTTATTTTGGCTTAGCACTGCAGTACGGAGTGCGCTTTTGGCTTGATGGCGAGCATTAGATTTACTTGTATTTTGGCTATTGACTTTCCACTATCCTTATCTTATATTTATGATTCCGCCTATGGCGATGTAGACTGATTTACTTCCAGCATGTATTATCCTATGTATATGCACCGCCTCAGGCGATGTAGACTGATATCTTTAATATATCTCACTGTATGTATATATTCCGCCTATGGCGATGTTGACTAATCATTCACTTTTTCTGTACTAAGTTATGTCCTACGCTGTGCTACTCTGATGTTGTTACATGTTATGAATCCGCTGCCATATCTATGAAAAATTACTCTATTTATTGTTTATGCTATTATTTGTACTCTACTAATGATGATTAATGAGTTAAATTCCAATGATTATCCTTAACACCGTCGTACGGGTTTTGGGATCGTCACAGTTGGTATCAGAGCTTTGTTTAACCTTAGTTCTAGATTTTAACACATTAAACACCTCGTCAAAATAGAATCAATAGTGTTCTATGGCGAGTGGCTCATTAGAGATAGGATCAGTAATGTCCTAGAATGAGCTAAGCAGATTAGCAAAACAATTTTATCAGTACATCATTACCTTTCCTTATGTTCTTCTGCTTTATCGTATATGAAAGTTATCATTCCTATGACCTTGTCTCTTTTCTTTCTTTTACAGAACTTGACTTAATGGGTACACGAGCAGCTGCAGCCAGAGGCGGCCGAGCAGGCCGAGCTGGAGGATGGGGGAATATCCCCTCAACAGAACAAGGGCCTATGATTCAACCACCAGCACCTTAGGACTTCGACCTTGACCGAGTAACAAAGAGGTACAGAAACCTCGGAGGCAAACCCTTTTCTGGCATTGGCACCGTGACAGAGGCTTTGGCATGGTTGAAGACATGCAAGAAGATTTTTGGTGGCATGAGACTTAGAACCCACTACAAAGCGCTTATGGGCGCTTGGCTTTTACAGGAGGAGGCCGAATTGTGGTGGGATGCCATCACCTCTGAGGATGAGGAAGATACAGTAAGGACTTGGGAGGAGTTCAGGACACTATTCAAGGGGAAGTTCATACCCAAGCTAGCATTAGAGCGTATGTGTGATGAGTTTGCAAATCTCTAGCAGGAAGACCGCTCTATTCAAGACTATCTAAACAAATTCACACAGCTATCATGTTATGCTCTAGAGCTTGTCTTGACTTCAAAAGCAAAGAATAAGAGGTTTAAACTGGGGCTACAGCACAAATATCAGGACCGGGCCATGAGTAACATCAAGCTTCCATTTTCAGAACTGGTAGAGATGGCCTGTAACTACGAAGACTTGGATGAGAGGAACTCCAATCTAGACCGCGTTAAAAGCCAAGCAGGAAACAAGCGCAAAGCTTCTGGAGATCAGCCCGAGTCCAGAAACGCAGCAGCGCTACTCAGCAAGCTAGCAAGATACCTAAATGCAGCTGTTACAATTGCGGAAAGAAGGGGCATTATTCAAATGTGTGCACCACTCCAAAGCGGCTGAAGACCAGCCCGCAAAGCTCAAATCCGAACCCCCGCAGCTCGGCTGAATGCTACAACTGCCATCAGAAGGGGCACTCTAGCAGAAATTTTCCTTAGAAGAAGAATGCACAGGTAACACACGTTTATGATGGGGAGAACCCGCCAGCTATCGCAGATGGATCGGGTAAACCTGGCGTCTTGGGAGGTACCCTTACAATTAAAAATATTCCTGTTTCTATACTTTTTGATAATGGTGCATCACGTATCTTCATTTCTAGTAACACTGTTCACAAGTTAAAATTAAAATAAAGGGAGCTTAAAGAACCAATTAGAGTTCAAAACCCGATAGGAGGTTCTATTATTCTCAGTTCATATTGCAGTGTGCCTGTCTCCTATTCTTTCTACAAATTTCCTTTTGATTTGATCGTTATGGATTTCTCTGAATTCGACGTTATTCTCGAGTTAGAATGGTTAACGAAATATAAGGCCGAAGTTAGATGTGCCGAAAGAATCGTTAAAGTTGAAACAAAACTTGGGAGTATTGTTATACCCTGTCATGGCTCGGATGCAAATAGAAAAGAATTTTGGTCTTCTTTGGAAGTTATTCCCACTTCATTAGAAAAGATTCCTATCGTTAAAAACTATGCGGATGTGTTTGAAGAAGTCGAAAACTTACCTCCGCAAAGAGGAATAGAATTCAGAATCGATCTAATTCCGAATGCCAGACCAGTAGTACATCCAATCCGAAGAATGGCCCCGAAAGAAAAAGAAGAGTTTGGCAACCAAACTTGGGAATTACTGTGGAAAGGACTGATCAGGCAAGCTTTTCAGATTGGGGAGCAGCAGTAGTGTTTGTCCCGAAATCAAACGGTACTCTATGACTTTGTGTTGATTACCGAGATCTTAATAAGCAGACATTGAAGAATAAATATCCCTTGCCTCGAATCGATGATTTGCTAGATCAATTAAATGGGGTGAGAGTATTCTCCAGAATGGACCTAGCTACAGGTTTCCACCAATTACGAATAGCAGAAGACTGTGTTACTTTGACAGCCTTCAGGGGTCCTGATTTATTCTACGAATGGTTAGTATTGCCATTCGGCTTGTGTAATGCTCCAGCCTACTTCGTCGATTTAATGAACATAGTATTCCACGGTGTCTTGAATAAATTTGTTCTGGTCTTCATCGACCACATTTTAATCTACTCCAAGTCAGAAGGCGAGCATGCAAAACATTTAGAACAAGTGTTGTAAATTCTGAGAAGAAATGTCTTGAAAGCTAAATTTTCTAAGTGTATCTTCTGGCAAGATGAAGTTAAGTTCCTTGGCCATGTCGTATCAAAGGAAGGGATTGTTGTTGATCCAAGCAAAATTTCAGCAATCCAAGACTGGAAACAGCCTACTACCCCCACCAAAGTTCGAAGTTTTCTTGGATTGACTAGTTACTATCGGAAATTCGTTAAGGAATTTTCGAAGATATCCGGTGTATTAACAAAGCTTACAAAGAAGCATGGGAAATTCAAATGGACTCCCGAATGTGAAGAAGCTTTCCAAGAGCTAAAACTGAAATTGACGACTGCTCCACTATTAACAATTATTGATGGCAATCAGGACTAGACGGCATGGACGGATGCTTCTATTAGAGGTCTTGGCACAGTATTAATGCAAAAAGACCAAGTGGTCGCTTATGCTAGCCGTCAGCTGAAGCCGCATGAAAGGAACTATGCAACTCATGATCTTGAGTTGTTAGCTATCGTGTTTGCTTTCAGAATCTGGAGGCATTATTTACTGGGTGAGAAGTTCGAGCTATTTACCGATCATCAATCATCGAAGTATCTATTCACTCAGAAAGAACTGAGCTTGAGACAACAACGTTGGTTGGAATTCCTGGCAGTGTACGATTTTGAAATTCTATACACTCTAGGGAATGCCAATGTTGTTGCGAACGCGCTTAGCAGAAAGAATGAAATCATCTCCAGTTTTATCGTAACGTCTTCCTTGATTGATAAGATCGTCGTTCTTCAGAAAGACGATGAATTTATTCAAAGGACTAGTCAGAGGATCAAGGAAGGGGAACCTATGAGCTTTCAAATTGATAACCAAGGAGTTCTGAAGTTGAAAGGTTGAATATGTGTTCCAAACATTTCTGAGCTTCGGAGAGAAGTACTTGATGAATGCCATAAGTCCAAACTGAGCATCCATCCAGGGGTGAGCAAAATGTATAATGATATCAAGTGTACATTCTGGTGGAGATCAATGAAAAGAGACATCTCCTCGTACGTCAGCAAGTGTTCTACTTGTCAGCTAGTCAAGAGCGATCAGCAGAAACTGGCTGGATTATTACAACCATTAGATATTCTAGGATGGAAGCGGGAGCAAATTTCCATGGACTTCATACATTGTTTGCCTCGAACCAAGAAAGGAAACGACGGTATTTGGGTGATCGTAGATCGCTTCACGAAGATTGCCCATTTAATACCTGTCAGATCCAACAGAACGGCTCAAAATTTAGCGCAGATTTACTTCAAAGAAATAGTTAAACTTCATGGAGTGTCGCTTAGTATAGTGTCAGTGATAGAGATCCACTATTTACTAGCAAATTCTGGGAAGCATTCAAGACAGAATTGGGAACGAATTTGAATCTAAGCACCGCTTATCGCCCTCAGACAGATGGCTAAACTGAGCGTGTGAATAGAATTCTAGAAGATTGCGGGCTTGTATTATTGATTTTGGCTGGACATGGGAGGATCACTTGCATTTGGAAGAATTCTCATATAACAATAGCTATCAAGCAAGTTTGGGAATGTCGCCATTTGAAGCATTATACGGTAGACCGTGTAGATCTCCAGCATGTTGGGTAGAACCTGGCAACAGACTTGTGTTGGGACTCGATATGATTAGAGAAGCATATGACAAAGTCAATTTCATCAAGAAGCGATTGAAAACCGCGCAAAGCAGACAGAAAAGTTATGCTGATTCTAGAAGAAGAGATCTATCTTTTGCCGTTGGTGATTATGTGTATTTAAGATTTTCTCCGATGAGGGGAGTAATCAGATTTGACAAAACTGGGAAGTTGGCACAAAGATTTATTGGTCCCTTTCCTATAATTGAATGAATTGGAACCCTTGCTAATAGGGTTTCATTACCTGAATGGTTGCCTGGAATGCATGATGTGTTCCACGTATCTCAACTCAGAAAACATGTCCATGATCCGGATCTTGTTGTAGAAGAAGCAGCGCAACAAGACTTGGAAACTACTCCAGAATTAGCGGTCAGAAGAGAGCCATTAAAGATTGTTGGCAAAGAAACTAGAGAGCTAAGGAGCAAAAAGGTTCGTTTAGTTAAAGTGCAGTGGAGTAGTGATCCTAGAGACTGTACTTGGGAGACTGAGGAAAGCATTAAGAAAGCTTACCCCAAATGCAGAGTGGACCTCTCTGACTAACTTCGGTGCAAGGTACCATTAAAATACTTTGCATTTACATTATGTTTCCTACTATATTGCTGTTTCCTTTTCGGGGACGAAAAGTTTTAAGTGGGGGAGATTGTAACAGCCCAGAAAATGCGAGCCAATTTAAAATATTTAAATTGGTTATTTTCAAAGAATTTAAACAATTGAAATAGAATATTTCAATGAAATATTGAATTGAAAATAGTGAGACAGTTTGAAAATTTGAATTCAAACTTTGACTAACTGTACCAGGTGTAAAATATAACAGATTTTAGTGAAACCAAAAATATTTAAATCTGTTCATGAATACCTCTCTAACGAATCTGAAAAATCGAAGTTTCATTGCGGAGATCAAAAGTTATGGCCAAATGAATTTTCAGAAAGGTCGCTATAGAGAATATATAGCCCTTGAAAATAGATATTTTGCAAATGACCTCGGAATTCGACGAAACCACTTTTGTTGGATCCGGGATGTCAAACTATTGCTAGGTTTCAAATTTCATAATTTTTGAAGCTAGTATGTGAGCGTGGCAAAAGAAAATGTGATTGGTCAATTTCTGTTTAATTGGATCGGCCAGAAAATGGCCATTTTTCAAATGATCTAGGAATACGACGAAAGTAGTTTTGTTGGGATCGTAGCGTCAAAACATAGCTAGAGTAATTTTTCAGGAATTTTTCGAATTAGTTTGCGGCCCTGACAAATTGAAATGTACATTCAAATTAAATATTTAATGTTTTATACTTTAGTTTGAAAAATAACTGACTGTAACAGTCGAATTGGCCTACGAAACATATCACATTGTGTCCGGGATGGGGGTATTTAGCTAGGGGCGACAGTCGTTGGGTTGAAATTGGTGTTCGTTTAAATGAAACGATATTTTTGAATTTAAAATAAATTAAGAATAAATTATAAGGGCCAATCCCCATCTTTATCTCTCATTTGAGTTTGACCAGTCAAACCTGATAACCCCCCCCCCCCGAACGATGGAAACCACTCCAATCTTCCCAACCAAATCGCCGCCACTACGTCCATCTTCAGCCCCACCTACAGTTGAGTCTTTTGTTCGCCTCACTCCCCTCTTTAAATCCATACCAAGAACACCCGCTATCGTTCAGTATTGGAGGAGCATCGACCCCCTGAAGAGTTGCACTTTCCGCCGCTGCCACCTTCGATTCAGGCCGCCGAGTTCGACATCTCTACCACCAATTGGAGCGCCTCTCGATGCTCTATCACGTGGGGCAAGCAGATTTTAACCTCGTGCAACGATCGAGGCAAAAGGTCGAACCCTAGTTTTGAAGATCGAAGGAGGTACACGGCTTTAATTTTCTGAAAAGAAAATAACACTTTTAAGTCATGCAACCTTTGAAAAATCATATCTTTATGATGTGTTAACGAAATTCGATGAAAGAGGAAACATTGTGACCGCAAGGATGCTCTCTACCATCTAGAAGAGACCATGGATTTTTCTGAGCTATCTACGATTTTTAGCACCTCGAAAACCAATGTGAGAACTCTAAATTCAAATGTGTGAATGAAATCGTGTTGTATAAATTATATAAACGAAACGTAAATTATATACGCATTGTATACCTCATGTACATGTGTTGTATAAGTTATATGAGCGATGTATAAATTATACAAGCGTTGTATGAAACATATATGCTTTGAATTGTGTTGAAATGGAAGTGAAATATATATAAATATATATATATATATATATATATATATATATAATCCCCTCGTCCATAAGCCATGGATGATATTTATTGCTTGTGATTGGAGTGAAAATATGTGGTATGACGAATGGTTGAAAATAATTGTTTGTGGTTGATATTGTTGGATTGCGGTTGAAAAATACCTTTGTGGTTGAAAAATACCCTCTTGTGGTTGAAACAAATTAGAATAGGATTGTGGAAATGAAAATAAAACATGTCGCCTGCATGCGAACTAGATGCATGAAATCCCCATTGTCAAAAACCGCGAGGTTTTAAGGTAGAGCGAGGAGCCGTACTAGGGGCGGTCCCGGTTTTAACTACCCTACCGTTATGCTACCGAAATTTTCTGAAATATTCATGTGTTAGAATAATTTTCATTTGTTGAAATTATTTTCATACGTTGAAACCGCATTCATGTGTTGAATAGAAATTTATTAGTTGAATAGAAATTCATGTGTTGAATGGTGTTCGTGTTTTAAATAAATAGCTTTAACAATAAAAATCACATTTTCATTTGATATACAAACTATAGAAAACATTCATGTGTTGAATAGAAATTCATTCGTTGAATAGAAATTCATGTGTTGAATGGTGTTCGTGTTTTAAATAAATAGTTTTAACAATAAAAATCACATTTTTATTAGATATACAAACTATAGAAAACATTCATGTGTTGAATAGAAATTCATTCGTTGAATAGAAATTCATGTGTTGAATGGTGTTCGTGTTTTAAATAAATAGCTTTAACAATAAAAATCATATTTTTATTTGATATACAAACTATAGAAAACATTCATGTGTTGAATAGAAATTCGTTCGTTGAATAGAAATTCATGTGTTGAATGGTATTCGTGTTTTAAATAAATAGCTTTAACAATAAAAATTACATTTTTATTATATATACAAACTATAGAAAACATTCATGTGTTGAATAGAAGTTCATTCGTTGAATAGAAAAACATGTGTTGAATGGTCTTCGTGTTTTAAATAAATAGCTTTAACAATAAAAATCACATTTTTATTAGATATACAAACTATAGAAAACATTCATGTGTTGAATAGAAATTCATGTGTTGAATGGTATTCATGTTTTAAATAAATTGATTTAACAATAAAAATTACATTTTCATTGCGAATATGAAGTGCTAAAAATACACACGTGTTAAAATAAATATTTGTTCGCTAGAAATATTATTATTAGCTTTGTTCTGCATATACATATATATATATACACATGTGTTGAACAGAGAAAATGGATTAGCTGTTGATTAAAGAAATTATTTGCATGCCCGACAAATAGGTAAGCCTTAATGAGTTGGCTGCGCAATTTTATTTTTATATCAACTCCTGTGAATGCCATTGGATGCAGAGTGTTGGTTATTCTGTGTGTAATAATAAACATCGCCATAGGATAGTAACAATTAATTTTGAACTACACTACATGGCATACTTCTTGATGATAGGCATACTTCATCATATCCCACATAAGCATTTGGAGCTTGTGTGACGAGGTTGAAGACTTACCATATGAGCGAGAGGCTTGTATGGCGATGACTATATATTACAGGTTGAACTGATGACTGATCTGAACTATATAAATTGTAATGACAAATTGCCAGATTAATAAAAACCCCACACGGGTCTGGAGTTGACAATAATCACGTCTCTCTAATTATTAGATACGGCACATGGATTATTTATTTCCCACATGGGACGAGTTGACGAGAATTTATTCTCTGGAGTTATTATCTATACACGCTCCCCTGTAAACACCAGAATATATCACTATAAATATGTGTATGCTTTATGGGATTTATTGGGTACCTAATACGGCCCAATAAATTTCCAAACCCCTTCCCGTACAAAGGAGGTTATGGCGAAATTTTTCGAAATATAAAGGCGTTAGTGAATTATTTGAAGTGAAAACAATGTTGAAATCACAAAATGGACTATATATATATATATGTATGTATGTATAAATAAAATTAAAATGAATCGAGGCCGTGTAGTTCGTGTTTTTAAATCGTAACTTCAATCGATTAGTAAAAGAGATCCGACCATCGGATTTCCCCGAAACCGCAACCGTTGGGTTCGCCTTGGAAATATCTTTCCAACGGCACCAACTTTGTAAAGATCCAACGGTTGGATTGTCAGGAATGTTTAATTCAATTCTGAAGAAAAACAGCGCCAGAATCGATTATATTTATATATAAATATATATAATTAAATTAAATCGAATAATGATGTTGTAGTTCGTATTTCGAAATCGTAACTTCAAACGACTAGTGCGTAAGATCTGACCTTCGGATTTTCACAAACCTGGAACCATTGGGTTCGCTTTGGAAATATCTTCCCAGTGATATGAACTTTGTAGAAATCCAACGGTTAGATTTCCCGGTATGTGTAAAACAAATTTGGGGAAAACAATGCCAGTGCCACGACACGACCTGAAACGTCGTTTAATTAAATATGGCCATTTTTATATAAATAAAAATGGCGAAAAATCGTTAAAAATATTATAAGCAGCATAGAATCGAAATAAACCAATTTTGCTTAGTTTACTTAATATTTGATGGTTGTATGTGTTTGACATGAAAATTATACTAAAGAATTGAAATGTGAATGTCGAATAATATAACCATGGAAAGAATTGGTTTGAATTCTAATTATACGTGAATTATTTGAAAAGGCCGAGCTAACCCTCATTTCAAATAATTGATCGAACGATTCGAAGTTGAAAATACAAAGACGGTTCAAGACCGACGATCTTCGTATCGGATGGATGGGCGCTGCTGAGGTTCCTGATTGGAGTAGCTACCTTGAAGGAACGGATGTAGTAGCCGTGTGGACGTATGTGTTGATCGTACGGATATGCGAGGAATATGGTGCCTCCGGTTTCGTTCAGTCCCAGAACGGACTTTTAAATGGACTGTGTGTCTGACATTGGATTTTGTTCTGTACTGATTGATCTCCGTTAAATATATATCTATTTGGCGGCGGAGAATTTATTCTCTTGCTTAACGCCCTTCTCTGAGACGTACGAGCACAGAGGTTATATATCGATAGAATTCAATCGTATGGAGTGGATTGCCTATGTGGCATGCCAAGATGCAGTGATCAAGGCTTTTGTAGCAAAGCAAAGTCTTGTGATCGATGATCAAAGTACGGCTGACGTGGCCTTACTTTGTGTATAGCGTGGATTCGCGAGCCTCACACCTCGGTATGAGTCAAAAACGGGATAAGGACCCAAGGAGTTCATGACGTTTCTTTCTAGCTATGGGTGGTGTCAGTGCTTAAACTGGCTGACATTTATATTACTTTCATCTTTGTGGTTGTTGGAATGCGAAGCGCCTCGATTTTAGGTTTGTTAGGACCGGGAAACGTGTGTTCAGGAATTGTCAATCCTTAAACGTAAGAGAGTGACGGCCTTGAAGGATCCAAGGGTTACCCAGAGTGTGTAGTCCTGAGGCATTTGCAAGAGTTTCTCGGAGCGGAGAGGAGCTTTCCCCTTGACTCGGCTAATGACGGAAATCCAATTTCCAATACGAAATAACGGATTTGATTGTAGAACTAGTATGGCGACATACTATATAGTAGCTATGCCGCCTATGATTGATATTTATGATGATATTCGTTTTTGAAACATATATGCACTAGTAATAATATCAAGTGATTTTGCTTTGCACGTATTATGCATATTTTGGCCATTATAATGTAAAACTCTATCCTCCGGCTTGCATTGCATTGTGTGATGGGACTTGAGTCTTATAACGGCTTCATTCTTTTAAAAAGCATTGCGTTGTTTTAAAGAATTTACTTTGTTTTAAATGCACTGACAATCACTGGAGTGAACCCGTTCCGCGAAAGTGGCGTGGTCCTATGATTTGCCTTATTATTGTTGTTTAACTAGCTAAGTAGATTTCTCATACCAGTCCCATGACTGACTCGTTGTTTGTTTCACTTTGCAAACTCGAGTGCCCTTATTTTCACACGGGCAGCCTAGTTGACAGGTTATTTTGGCTTGGCACTGCAGTACGGAGTGCGCTTTTGGCTTGATGGCGAGGATTAGATTTACTTATATTTTGGCTATTGACTTTCCGCTATTCTTATCTTATGTATATGATTCCGCCTATGGCGATGTAGACTGATTTACTTCCAGCATATATTATCCTATGTATATGTACCGCCTCAGGCGATGTAGACTGATATCTTTATTATGTCTCACTGTATGTGTATATTCCGCCTATGGCGATGTTAACTGATCATTCACTTTTTATGCACTAAGTTGCATCCTACGCTGTGCTACTTTGATGTTGTTACATGTTATGATTCCGCTGCCATATCTATGTAAAATTACTCTATTTATTGTTTATGCTATTATCTGTAATCTGTTAATGATGATTAATGAGTTAAATTCCAATGATTATCCTTAACACCATCGTACGGGTTTTGGGATCGTCATAGGCACCCGAGTTTGCAAGTGAAACAAACTACGAGTCAGTCATGGGACTGTTACGAGAAATCTACCTAACACATTCATAATATGGCTAATCACAGGACCACGCCACTTTTGCGGAACGGGTTTACTCCATTGGATTGCCAGTGCTTTAAAACAAGTAAATCTTTTAAACATCGCAATGCTTTTTATAAAAATGAAGCCATTATAAGACTCAGTTCCCATCACACAATGCAACGCAAACCGGAGGATAAAGTTTTACCTTATAATGGCCAAAATATGCTTGATACGAATAAAACAAAAGAACTCTTAATCAGACTCCAACGGCAAATTAGTAAGAAAACGATTCCCTAAGTATTAACCCCGAAGGCTGAAACCAACATCAGACCAATACCCAGTAAACCATCCGTCTTAGCTAGTTTCCATTTAGTTTCTAATTTTATAAAACAATCATAAATATCAATCATAGACGGCATGGGTACCATATATCATGTCGCCATATATAGGTATACAATCAAAACCGCACAGCCATGTATTTGGAAATTGGATTTCCATCATGAACCAAGGCAAAAGATAGTCCTTACCGAATTCGAGACGCTCTAGCCGGCCCCTCAGGACCCAGGCTCAGGTGGGCCCTTGGAGCGACAGGGTCGCTCCACCGATGTGGATTAAAATGGCTGAACACTGCGTTTCCCCGCTGTTTGGGGCGTAAGTATGCCAACGAATGAAACCATCGGTCCCGGATCGACCGATATATCCGAGGCGCCTCGCAACAGCAACAACCACATAGGTGAAAAATAGTATAAATGCCAGCCAGTTTAAGCACTGACACCACCTCTATCTAGAAAGAAACGCATGTCCTCCCTGAGGTCCTCTCTCGTTTCTGGTTCATACCGGGGTGTGAGGCTCGCGAATTAACGTTATACACAAAGATACGCCACACATGCCGTGCTTTGATCATCAACCACAAGACTTTGCTTTTCAACAGAAGCCTTAATCACTGCATCTTAGCATGCCACACAGGCAATTCACGCCATGTAACTGACGTCCATCAATCACACAGAATGAAATCCAATGTCAGACACACAGTCCATTTACAAGTCCGTTCTGGGTCTGAACGAAACCGGAGGCACAATATACCTCGCATACCCATCGATCTCCACGTACATCTGGACGATCACCACTCATTATCCATATTTCGGGATGCCTCCCAATCAGGACATCGGTTACCATCCAACCGTGGTGAAGATCTCCGGTCTTCAACCATCGTCTTCATCTTCGATTTCTTATCGTCGATTCAGTTACTCAGAATGGGATAAACCCGGTCTTTCTGAGAAACTCGCGTATATAGTTAATAAGTGCTACACAAACACAACATATGCTTTATTCCAATTCGTTATTCACTAACCGTAAATTAGTAGGAGAACGATTTCCCAAATATTAACCCCGAAGTCCGAAACCAACATCAGATCAAAACCCAGGAAACCATTCGACTTAGCTAACCTTTAGTTAATTTCTAAATTTCACATTCCATATCGTTTATAATATTTTATAATGATTTATCGCTATTTTTATTTATTTAAAAATAGCCATTTCATTCAAACGACGCTTCGGGCCATAACGCGACCATGGCGATGTTTTTCTTCAGATTTGATTTACACATATCTGAAAATATGACCGTTGGATCTTCACAAATTTTATATCGTTAGAAAGATCTTTTCAAAACGAATCCAACGGTTTCAGTTTCGGGAAAATCCGACGGTCGGATCTCCCGGTACACTCGTCTGATGTTTCGATTTCAAAATACGAATTGCAGCGTCGTTATTCGATTAAATTTAATTATATTTATATATATATAAATATAATCGATTCTGGCGTAGTTTTTCTTCAGATTTGAATTAAACATTCTAGACAATCCAACTGTTGGTTTTTCACAAATTGGGTGTCGTTGGAAAGATATTTCCAAGGCGAACCCAATGGTTTCGGGTTTGGGAAAATCCGATGGTCGGATCTCCCGCACTAATCATTTTAAATCACGGTTTCAAAACATGAACTGCAGCTTCGTTATTCGAAATATTTTGATTATATATACATATATATATATATATATATATATATATAATCAATTCTTTGATTTCAAAACCATATTCTTTTCATACATTTGATAAAAATGATATTTTTATCCAACAGACATTTATTTCGACACTTCACTATTTTTAAACAATTCATGTATATAATAAAAATGTGATTTTTATTGTAAAACAATTTATTTCAAAACACTGCTATTTTATATAATTAATATAGATGATAAAAATATGATTTTTATTATAAAACAATTTATTACAAAACACAAATACCATTCAACACATGAATTTCTATTCAACGAATGAATTTCTATTCAACACAATGAAGGTTTTCTATAGTTCGTATATATAATAAAAATGTGATTTTTATTGTTAAAGCAATTTATTTAAAACACGAATACCATTCAACGCATGAATTTCTATTCAACGAATGAATTTCTATTCAACACATGAAGGTTTTCTATAGTTCGTATATATAATAAAAATGTGATTTTTATTGTTAAAGCAATTTATTCAAAACACGAATACCATTCAACAACATGAATTAACAAATGAATTTCTATTCTACACATGAATGCGGTTTCAACATATGGAAATTATTTCAACAAATGAAAATAATTCTAACACATGAATATTTCAGAAAATTTCGGCAGCATAACGGCATAGTAGTTAAAACCGGGGCCGTCCCTAGTACGGCTCCTCGCTCTACCTTAAAGCCTCGCAGCTTTTGACAATGGGGATTTCATGCATCTAATTCGAACGCAGGTGGCATGTATATTTTTTTCAATTTCCACAAACTAATCCTATGTGGTTTCAACCAAATAATTCCCGACCACAAACGAGTATTTTTCAACCACAAACAATTCTAATCAACCATTCTCTATCAACCAATTTTCACCCCAATCACAACCAATAAATATCATCCATGCTTTGTGGACGAGGGGCGTATATATATATATATATATATATATAAGTATATTTCACTTCCATTCAACACATATATAATTTTTACAACTCATATATAACTTATACAGCGACCGTACAACTTTTACAACGCTTATATATGTGGTGTACAACGCTTACATAACTCATACATCGACTATATAATTTATACATCATCGTTTTCCATATCCTTTATAATTTAGAAATCTCACATTGGGTTCCACTCCACCAAAAATAGCAGAAGGCTCAGAAAAATATGCGGTCTCTTCTAGAACGTAGAAGACGTCCACACGAGTCCACTAACTCTTGTTTCACTGAATTTCACCAAGAAACGAAAAAGACATGATTTTTACAGTGAAATCAAAAACCGTAGCGCTTTAAACTGCTATAGAATAGTTTAAAATTATTTCAGCCCTTCCTTTCGAAATCTGTTCAAAACTAGGTTTTGATTTTTCGTGAAATCCATTGATCAATACGACGATCGGCCTGCGCCACCTTGACGGGCTAGGAGAGGCGCCCAGATCGATGTCAGGTGGGTCCCACTCGGTGGCTCCAGTCGTCCGCGGCGGCGGTTCGAACGATCAAAATTTTGGGCTCGAGATCTCCATGAAAACTCCACGAAAAAATCCAAACCCTATTTGAATTTGAAGCTCGTCTCGAGCACTTCAAAATCTTCAACTGGAGGAGGGACTGATTTTGCTCGTAGAGGGAGAAAATGAAGAGAGAAGGCAGAGAGCCCTTTCCGTCATTCGATTTTTAGAGAGAGTCGGGGAGAGAGAAGTGATCGACCAATAGGATTTTTTTATATTTATAAATTTTAAAAATCCAAAAATACCCCTTATCTCATTCGAACAACAATCTAAACCCAACGAACGTCCCTAGCTAAATACCCCCATTCCGAACACAACGAGATATGTTTTGTAGGCCCATTCGACTGTTTCAGTCAGTTTTCCTTCAAATTAAAATATAAAACATTCAATATTTAATTTGAACATACATTTCAATTTGCCGGGGCCACATATTGATTCTAAAAATTCCCAAAAAATAAATCTAGCTATATTTTGACAATACGGTCCCAACAAAACTAGTTTGGTCGAATTCTGAGATCGTTTGAAAAATGGCCTTTTTCTGGTCGATCCACTTTAATAGAAATCGACCAAACACATTTTCCTTTGCCATGCTCACATACTAGCTTCAAAAATTATGACACTTGAAACCTGGAAATAATTTGACATCTCAGATCCAACAAAAGTGGTTTCGTTGAATTCTGAGGTCGTTTGCAAAATAGCCATTTTCACGGGATATATAAACCCTATAGCGACCTTTCTGAAAAATTCATTTGGCCATAACTTTTGCTTTCAGCTATCAAACTTCAATTTTTCAGATTCGTTAGAAAGATATTCAATAACATATTTAAATAATTTTGGTTTCACTCAAATCCGTTTTGTTTTGCACCCGGTACAGTCAGTCAAAATTTGGATTCAATTTTTGAAACTACCGCGCCATTTCAGGCCTTGTTTATAATTATAATTAATTATATTTATTTTCAAACGTTGATTCAAACACACTTTTCGTCGTTACTATTTAAAATATTTATTTTAAATATTTAAAATCCACCAAAATAGCCAGTTTAAAATTTTCAAACTGGTTCAGATTTTCCGGGTTGTTACAATCTCCCCCAATTAAAACTTTTCGTCCCCGAAAAGGAACAAAGTCGAAAGTGGTTTGATTAATCAACTCTCCTTTCAATCTGGCTTCCATTCCACAACTTTTCAGTTTCTGAGAATTTTCAAGTTCTTCAAAATTTTTGCTAACACCCTAAATTTTCGAAAAATTTCGCCATAACCTCCTATGTACGGCGAGGGGTTTGGAAATTTATTGGGCCGTATTAGGTACCCAATAAATCCTAATAAGCATGCACATATTTATAGTGATATATTTCGGTGTCCACAGGGGAGTGTGTATAGATCATAACTCTAGAGAATAAATTCTCGTCACCCTATAAATGGTTTTTGTGCCTTAATGACCAGAGAGACATGTTTATTGTCATCTCCAGACCTGTGTGGGGTTTTTATTATTCTGGCAGTTTACTGTTATATTTTATATGGTCTATATCAATCATCAATTCAACCTTTAAAATATATTCAACGCCATACAAGCCTCTCGCTCGTATGGTAAATCTTCAACCTCGTCACACAAGCTCCAAATGCTTATGTGGTATATGATGAAGTATGCCTATCTTCACGAAGTATGCCATGCAATGTAGTTCAAAATCAATTGTTACTATCCTATGGCGACATTTTTTATTACACACAGAACAACCAGCACTCCGCATCCAATGGCATTCACAGGAGTTGATATAATAATATTTCGCATCCAACTCATTAAGGTTTACCTATTTGTCGGGCTCGCAAATAAATTCTTTACTCAACAGCTAATCCATTTACCTGTTGAAACATATATAATGCACATGTATATATTTCTATCTATTTTTAACTCAGTTCAATGTGTTATTTAATCGAATAAATTCTACCATTCATTCTCTTATTGATTAAATTAACTATTGTTCTAATAATTTAATTAATCAAATCCACTATCACACAACACAAACAACAATCAATTTTATTTTTAACTTTTCAAAAATATACTAATCGATTCATATACTCTTTTACTATTCAAATATATATCTTTTATGTATTCAAAAATCATATTTCTAAAACCAGACTATATATATAATCACAAATACGTTATTTATAAACATGTAACTCTCAACTCGTTTTGGGGCATTTCTGACCCCATCTCTAACGAGTTATTCTGATTCTGCTATACTCGTACTAGGATATTACTGATCCTATCTGTATTGAGTTACCCATCCTAGAATACTATTGGTTCTATCTATGACGAGTTCGTTAATGTGTTATATACCAGAGCTAAGCTTAACCAAAGCTCTGATACCAGCTGTGATGACCCCAGACCCGGTACTGACGGTGGCAAGGGTAATCTTTGGAATATAACACATAAACAGATAATAGCAGAACAGAAATAAATAAATACACCAGATAATGTACAAACAATACACTGGTTAAATATAATCATCAGAGTTACGCAGTATACAGGGTCATACTTAGTACAAATACAGTTCAGCTATAAATAAATGTCTACAGTGAAAAACAAACATAATATGTACAATAGGAGCTGAACAACATAAAAAGAGATAAATGATAGAATCCATCTTCAGCTCCAGCTATCCAGAAAGAGCCTGCTAAAACCTGAATACAAGGCTGCCCGTGTAGAAAGAGGGGCACCCGAGTTTACAAGTGAAACAAACTACGAGTCAGTCATGGGACTGGTATGAGAAATCTACCTAACACATTTATAATATGGCTAATCACGGGAACATGCCACTTTCGCGAAACGGGTTTACTCCATTGGTTTGCCAGTGCTTTAAAACAAGTAAATCTTTTAAACATCGCAATGCTTTTTATAAAAATGAAGCCATTCTAAGACTCAGTTCCATCACACAATGCAACGCAAACCGGAGGATAGAGTTTTACCTTATAATGGCCAAAATATGCTTGATACGAATAAAACAAAAGAATTCTTAATCAAACTCCAACTGCAAATTAGTAAGAGAACGATTCCCTAAGTATTAACCCCGAAGGCCGAAACCAACATCAGACCAATACCCACGAAACCATCCATCTTAGCTCGTTTCCAGTTAGTTTCTAATTTTATAAAACATCATAAATATCAATCATAGGCGGCATGGGTACCATATATCATGTTGCCATATATAGGTATACAATCAAAACCGAACAGTCATGTATTTGGAAATTGGATTTCCATCATGAACCAAGGCAAAAGATAGTCCTTACCGAATTCGAGACGCTCTAGCCCGCCCCTCAGGACCCAGACTCAGGTGGGCCCTTGGAGAGATAGGGTCGGTCCACTGATGTGGACTAAAATTCCTGAACACCGTGTTTCCCCACCCTTTGGGGCGTAAGTGAGCCAAAGAATGACTCCATCGGTCCCGGATCGACCGATATATCCGAGGCGCCTCTCAACAACAACAACCACATAGGTGAAAAATAGTATAAATGCCAGCCAGTTTAAGCACTGACACCACCTCTAACTAGAAAGAAACACCTGTCCTCCCTGAGGTCCTCTCCCGTTTTTGGTTCATACCGGGGTCTGAGGATCGCGAATTAACGTTATACACAAAGCTACGCCATACAGGCCGTGCTTTGATCATCAACCACAAGACTTTTCTTTTCAACAGAAGCCTTGATCACTGCATCTTAGCATGCCACATAGGCAATTCACGCCATGTAACTGACATCCATCAATCACACAGAATGAAATCCAATGTCAAACACACAGTCCATTTACAAGTCTGTTCCGGGTCTGAATGAAACCGGAGGCACTATATACCTCGCATACCCATCGATCTCCACGTACGTCTGGACGATCACCACACATTATCCATATTTCGGGATGACTCCCAATCAGGACATCAGTTACCATCCAATCGAGGTGAAGATCTCTGGTCTTCAACCATCGTCCTCATCTTCGATTTCTTATTGTCGATTCAGTTATTCAAAATGGGATAAACCCGCTCTTTCTGAGCAACTCGCATATATAATTAACAAGTGCTACACAAACACAACATACAATTCATTCCAATTCGTTATTCACTTACCGTAAATTAGTAGGAGAACGATTTCCCAAATATTAACCCTGAAGGCCGAAACCAACATCAGATCAAAACCCAGAAACCATTCAACTTAGTTAGCCTTCAGTTAGTTTCTAAATTTCACATTTCATATCGTTTATAATATTTTATAATGATTTATCGCTATTTTTATTTATTTAAAAATAGCCATTTCATTCAAATGACGTTTCATGCCATAACGCGACGGTGGCGCTGTTTTTCTTTAGAATTTATTTACACATATCTGAAAATCTGACCGTTGGATATTCACAAATTTTATATCATTAGAAAGATCTTTTCAAAATGAATCCAAAAGTTTCAGTTTCGGGAAAATCCGACGGTCGGATCTCCCGGTACACTCGTATGAAGTCTCGATTTCAAAATACGTACTACAGCGTCGTTATTCGATTTAATTTAATTATATTTATATATATATATATATAAATATAATTGATTCTAACGCTGTTTTTCTTTAGATTTGAATTAAACATTCCAGACAATCCAACCGTTGGATTTTCACATATAGTGTGTCGTTGGAAAGATATTTCCAAGGCGAACCCAACGGTTTCGGTTTCGGGAAAATCCGATGGCCGGATCCCCTGCACTAATCGTTGGAAATCACGGTTTCAAAACACAAACTGCAGCTTCGTTATTCGATATATCTTGATTATATATATATATATATATATATAATCGATTCTTCGATTTCAAAACCATATTCTTTTCATACATTTGATAAAAATGATATTTTTATCCAACAGACAATTATTTCGACACTTCACTATTTTTAAACAATTCATGTATATAATAAAAATGTGATTTTTATTGTAAAACAATTTATTTCAAAACTCGACTATTTTATATAATTCATATAAATGATAAAAATATGATTTTTATTATAAAACAATTTATTTCAAAACACGAATACCATTCAACACATGAATTTCTATTCAACGAATGAATTTCTATTCAACACAATGAAGGTTTTCTATAGCTATAAAAATGTGATTTTTATTGTTAAAGCAATTTATTTAAAACACGAATACCATTCAACACATGAATTTCTATTCAACACATGAAGGTTTTCTATAGTCCGTATATATAATAAAAAAGTGGTTTTTATTGTTAAAGCAATTTATTCAAAACACGAATACAATTCAACACATGAATTTCTATTCAATGAATGAATTTCTATTCAACACATGAATGCGGATTCAACATATGAAAATAATTTCAACAAATGAAAATAATTCTAACACATGAATATTTCAGAAAATTTCGGCAGCATAACGGTAGGGTAGTTAAAACCGGGGCCGTCCCTAGTACGGCTCCTCGCTCTACATTAAAGCCTCGCAGCTTTTGACAATGGGGATTTCATGGATCTAATTCGCACGTAGGCGGCATGTATATTTTTTTTCATTTCCACGAACTAATCCTATGTGGTTTCAACCAAATAATTCTCAACCACAAGCGTGTTTTTTTTAACCACAAACAATCAATTTCGACCACAAACAATTCTAATCAACCATTCGCTATCAACCAATTTTCACACCAATCACAACCAATAAATATCGTCCATGGTTTGTGGATGAGGGGCGCGTGTGTATATATATATATAAGTATATTTCACTTCCATTCAATACATATATAATTTTTACAATGCATATATAACTTATACATCGACCGTACAACTTATACAAAGCTTATACATGTGGTGTACAACGCTTATATAACTCATACATCGACTATATAATTTATACATCGTCGTTTTCCATATCTTTTATAATTTAGAAATCTCACATTGGGTTCCACTCCACCAAAAATAGCACAAGGCTCAAAAAAATATGGTCTCTTCTAGAATGTAGAAGACGTCCACACGAGTCCACTATCTCTTGTTTCACTGAATTTCATTAAGAAACGAAAAAGATATGATTTTTACAGTGAAATCAAAAACCGTAGCGCTTTAAACTGCTATAGAATAGTTTAAAATTATTTTAGTCGTACCTTTCAAAATCTGTTCAAAACTAGGTTTTGATTTTTCGTGAAATCCGTTGCTCGATACGACGATCTGCATGCGCCACCTTGATGGGCTAGAAGAGGCGGCCAGATCGATGCCAGGTGGGCCCCACTCGGTGGTTCCAGTCATCGGCGGTGACGATTCGAACGATCAAACTTTCGGGCCCGAGACCTCCACGAAAAAATCCAAACCCTATATGGATTTGAAGCTCGTCTCGAGTAGCTCAAAATCTTCAACTAGAGGAGGGATTGATTTTGCTCGTAGAGGGAGAAAATGAAGAGAGAATGCAGAGAGCCCTTTCCGTCATTTGATTTTTAGAGAGAGTTGGGGAGAGAGAAGTGATCGACCAATAGGATTTTTTATGTTTATAAATTTTAAAAATCCAAAAATACCCCTTATCTCATACAAACACCAATCCAAACCCAACGACGGTCATCCCTAGCTAAATTACCCCATTGCGAACATAATAGGATATGTTTCGTAGGCCCATTCGACTGTTTCAGTCAGTTTTCCTTCAAATTAAAATAAAAAAACATTCAATATTTAATTTGAATGTACATTTCAATTTGTCGGGGCCACATACTGATTCTAAAAATTCCCGATTCTAGTTTCGTCGAATTCTGAGATTGTTTGAAAAATGGCCTTTTTCTGGTCGATTCACTTTAATAAAAATCGACCAAACACATTTTCCTTTGCCACGCTCACATACTAGCTTCAAAAATTATGAAATTTGAAATCTAGCAATATTTTGACATCCCGGATCCAAAAGTGGTTTCGTCGAATTCTGAGGTCGTTTGCAAAATGGCCATTTTCACGGGCTATATAAACCTTATAGCGACCTTTCTGAAACTTCATTTGGCCATAACTTTTGCTTCCAGCTATGAAACTTCGATTTTTTAGGTTTAGAAAGATATTCACTAACAGATTTAAATATTTTTGGTTTCACTCAAATCCGTTTTGTTTTGCACCCGGTACAATCAGTCAATGTTTGAATTCAATTTTTGAACTACCGCACCGTTTCAGGCCTTGTTTATAATTAGAATTAATTATATTTATTTTCCAACATCGATTCAAACACACTTTTTGTCATTATTATTTAAAATATTTATTTTAAATGTTAAAAATCCACCAAAATAGCCAATTTAAAATTTTCAAACTGGTTCAGATTTTCCGGGTTGTTACAGTATATCACCAATGGTTGTGTACGGCAACCATTTCTCGAACGTGACATAATCGATAGAATAAGAAACAAAAGGAATTTCCCTAGATAGGTGATGATACACCCTAATGGGAGCGACCCACATAGCCATGTTGCCTTCCCGATTTTTTTCATTTCTTAGATGTGAGGCCTGAGGCTAGACTTACCTTTTTCGTCACTATTTCATTTTCTTTGAATGCCACATCATCAAAACTTGCCAATCACTAAGTGAGTTCCCCATATTATAGGTATAAAGCGAGAGATACGAATTCCGCCCCCACCATATAAATACATTTGAAGAGATCAACGTACATGATTAGTTAGAATTACTTTGTCAGACATTCGTCCAAACAAGTTGCCTTGGGACTGGACAAACCAAAGGCACTATTCAAGAATAACCCTTGCATAACTCCGTCTTCGGTTATCTTTGATAATCATTGAGTAGCAGTGTAAAAACTAGATCGAAGTGGAATAAAAATCCCGGTCTCTTCGAAACGATCAGCGTTAGTATATTTTTGGGTCAAATTGTATTTAAATGGAACCGATAATTATATTCAAAAGTGAAGTCCAATATTTATTTATATGAGTTTGAAATCATGTTTCCATTTTGAACGGTCACCGACTTGATTTAATTGCAAATAAACACAAATGTTTATTAAAAATAATTCCATTATGAATTTAGTTTATCACCTTCCGATAGTTGTGGTACGATCCAGTATGTGAATTTCGTCATCTCCCCAGTAAGTTGATTTAAATAATTCCTTGTTTATATATTATTTATTTAAATAATTAATTTGATTTTGAAAAACATTTATTTTTATAAATGTATGAGTGTGTATATTTTATTTTGGTTGATTTACTTCAAATGGATACAGTTCCTAACAAAATATTGGTTTTTAACTAACCTATTTAACCCAATTATTTTCCAACAGGCCACGCCCTTTGTTTGCCTGTACAAAAATCTTAGCCTTATTCCATTTTGTTGTAAATTGACCCATTCATACATGGCCCAAAAATCCACCCACTTCAGGTCTTCAAGACCGCGCGCACTGACCCCATACATGACCACATGGACTTCTTACATTGCCCTTCCAAGTTGAAATAAAACAGCAGAGACCTGCTACAAATCCTTCCCATCATCTCTTCATTTGTTTCATTTTACTTTACTTAAATATTTTTATACATAGCCCAAAATACCCTAAAGCCCACGTCCTAGGACCCATACCCCTTAACGCCCCTTCATGAACACGTGGACTTCATACTCTATTGAACCATGCCTAGCGTTTTAAATAATACGGCCAAACCTGCTACTGTTAATTTCCATACTTTCTTTCCATTCTTTTCCTATTTGTGGTTGTCCCTCAAGTCCATGTTTTCGATGCACCACTCCTCTCTGCCTTAGGGTACTACCTCGGCTACCCAGACCTTCAGCTTCGGTGATCCGCCTCCTATGTCCGCCCATGTTTTCCCAGGCTATCAAAATTCCACTCCGCCTCACAAGTGTTTTAGTGTATATTCGCAATGCCTACTGTTAAATTTTTCTTCACTCCTTCTACTCTCTGCCGTGGATTACAACTTTCCCCACCACTTCTTCATTCACTGATAACGGCGAACCCACTTCCACTGGTTACAGCCCAAAATGTGGCTGGCAAACCACCACTCCTTTAAATGTTTTGCAGACCAACCTCCACTAGCGTCATTCTTTCAGCATTTTTGTTACGGATCGCTTCAAATTTTTTGAGTGCCCAAATAGTACTGTGCACAACTCAGCGTGCACGTGTGCACACATACCAGCCCGTACTTGCGTGTCTTCAACACTCACATACGCGCACACGACATTGAGAAACTGTTCTAACCTATTTTCTCTGCCTTCGATCAATTTTTTTAGAAGATCGTATTTACCCGGACTGAAAAACAAAAACCCATAGGACTGTTGATTTGAACATGGTTTGTATCCCCTTCATTTACCTACTGATCACCTTCAACTTTCTGCCTCGGTTACTGACATCACAACCATCCCAACACTCATCCTTGCGACACACTACAGTCCATCCCCGAACGCTCAGCAGTTCACAAACTCCAACACTTTTATCGAACACTACTAAAATCTATCGGGTTTTACAGAAAATATAATCTTGTACTACTAGGATATCTATATGTCTAAGATTAATCATGAAACTAGTTAACTTGGTTTCTATATAGTATCACATGTCAACTGTATACTCACATTTTGTTTGGAGTACTTAAATATATTTGTGTTCTTGCTACCAGCAACCCAAAATGACCAATTTTCATTGAAAACTTCCATGTTTACTCCATACTAAAACATAGGTATGCCTCCCATAGGTGGAACACTGTGTATTGTTCTCAACAGTGAAAATAGTAACAAATAAATAGGATCACGATTTTTTTAGTCCATTCTTGGTTATGCAGGTCTCATAGTTCAGCTAACACACCAAACATCCATGAGTTTTAACATATTCAATCAAGTATCTCATATTTAGCATATGATTTTGCCAAATTATAAAAACAAATCATAGGTTGTTTACTCACACAAATATCCAGGGTTTCGAAATAAATTCCATCATGTTCAATTATATGTTACCCGTGTATATCCACCACAGTCCCAAAAATATGATTCATCTGAGAAAAATAAGTTATGTAAGTTTACTCACTAGTAAATCTTGGTATTCTAAGGTTTTACTTCTCCTCTTCTTCTGATTTTTATTCTAACTGGTTTGCTTTGTGATGAAAGTGCATGGATGGGTGCCTCTATTTACAGGTGTAGGGAATTATAAAATAAGTCTAACATTAAATGCATGTCTTTAAAAAGAGGGAACATCAGCAGAAATGCTCAGCTAATCCCCAATGACTAAAAAAGAGAAAAAAATCTATGTTTTCACTAGTTGTGTTATGCCTTCAACCTATTCTACCGATTGCTGAAGTGTTACAGTGTTATGCAACCATGTGATTGGGGACTATCTTGTACAGATTTTACACAAAAAATGGCTGATGTAGTTGTATCTTCTTAAATGCATGTGTACTAAATGTTTACATCAACCAATCACACTCTTTTCCCTGGTTTGATTGGTGAACAGAGATGGCAGCATCAATCATCTATGCCAAGTGGTGTGTTCAGTATTTCGGCTGATGGTTGAGGTGTTCACAAGGATTTTTGGTTACATAAATTACTTAAGAAATGTTTGCATTGTTTCCAAATATTTGCAAAAACTTAAAATCCCTATGCAAGATATTTCGACATGTGAACATATCTATAATCCTATCATAATCCTAGCTGGGTGATTTTCTAGCTTAAAACCTAGTGTATGCAGGCTACAAAATTCCAATTTGCTACACTCATTAGTTTGTAAACAAAGCATGTGTAGTAAAAAGAGAACATTACTAAAATAAGCATGTACGGGTTACCTAGGTACTTCTTCATGGACCAAACATTACTACAAAATGAGAAGGACTGAAACTGGTCGTCTGTTTGATTGCTAGGGGAAAGGAACGGGACATGCAACAATAAATTAGTGCAGACAGATTACAAGATTTTAGAAAAGGGTAAAGTCTGGGGATATTTGGGTTGCGGCTGTTAAAACAAGAAAAGAAACAATTTAAAAAGGAAGATAAACTAAGGAATTATAAATATAACTAAAATCATAAAGTTCTTCTTTTGAAAATAAGTTAAAAGAATTCATTGAATAAAAATATTCATGTTGTAGTGTGAATTTTTATTTGTATTCATCCATTCGTTATTTTATGTAACCGGTTAATTAGTCATAACAAATGTTGGTTTAGACCTGGGCCGTTATAATCCACCCCCCTTATAAAAATTTCGTCCTCGAAATTTGTAAATAGTAGATATATATAGGCAAAAGATAATATATCATATCATAACACGTCAAACTGGCAACATCAGATAATATGATAATAAGTACTATACTCGACTAACATCGAGTAACAGACTACTATAATACACATCTACCATAATGCTATTAATACTGCTATATGTACAATAACACACTAGTCTAACCAACTACTTTGAACTACTGTTGATCTCGATAACCTCCTCATCGTCTGAGATAATGATCATCTCCTCATTGTCTGAGATATTAACCACCTCCACTACATCATCACATTCTTCAGGATCATCGTCATCCAAGATATCTATGATCTCCATAGGGGAAGGTGGACATAACATCATTTCCTCGTATCCAAAGTCCATGGGTGTCCCCATGTTCCCTCCGTCCGCCAAAAACTGCAATATATCCTATGTGATCTGTTCCCACAAGACGGCTAGCTTCCCATCCTATGGTACCGATGGAATCTCAACTACAGGGTTGTCCTGCATCTGGTCAGGTATGATGTCCTCCTCTTCTTTCAGCTCCTACTCCTCTGGCTTTTCCTCAGCCTCCTCCTCCTCAGGATCCTCCTCCTCCTCAGGCTTCTCCTCCTTATCATCCCCGTCATCACCGTCCCCACTGTCGCTACCGTCACCACTGTCACCATTGTCATCTTCATCACCTACATAACCCTCCTCCTGCCCTGCCTCTCCCTCATCCTTTGGCTCTTGGAGGAAATCCATACTTTCCTCCTCGATAGAAGACTCTCCATGAAAAATCCCCAACTCCTCAGAGTTTACATATCGTCCCCCCTCATCGTGATGCTGAGCATGCCTGATCCTACCCTGAGGGTCTACTGCCACTGGTATGCTGATGCCTATGTATAGCCTCAATATCTAGAGAGGAATCAAACATTTTCTAGCTGTTCTCTTGAAGATTGGCGCCATCTGGTAAAGAAACAAAGGACAGATCTCAGAACATATGATAATAAACTGAAAGGGTTCGTAAGCCCTAAGAATACCGATTCCTCAAGTATCAATAATCCACAGAGATGAAAAACCCAAAATTCCATTTTCAAACACAAGATAACATTCATAACAAGTAATACAATACCATCATACATAGGATAACATCCAAATCAAACATAGGATAGCTAACACCTAGTTCAAAACAAAATCTGGATAGATTTTCCTGATGTGTTTCTCCGTTTCCCAAGTACAGTTAATCAGATTCTCACTCCATTGTATCTTGAGCATATTTACAGTCTTATTCCAGAGTCGCTTTTCTTTCTTATCCACCACACAGACTGTATATCTAACCACAGTCTAGTTCAGTTCAATCTCAAGATCCTCCAGAACCGATGGTTCCAAAATTAAAGAAGGGTCGTGAACACATTTGCGAAGATGTGACACGTGAAAAACAATGTTAATCTCTGCCATTATTTCTTGTAATTCCACTCTATAAGAAAGAGATCCAACCTTCTCAAGAACACGGAAAGGTCCCACATATCGTGGAGCTAACTTTCCCATTTTACCAAATATGATTGCTCCTTTGATTAGTGAAATCTTTACAAACACAAAATCTCCAATAGAAAAATTAAGATCCCTTCGTCTTTTGTCCATGTAGCTTTTCTGTCGATCTTGAGCCTCTTTCATCCTCTAAAACCACTTTAAGATGATATCGGTGTTCTTCTTCTGTCTTTGAAAAGATTAAGATATCATCAATAAAATCTAGGACAAATTTGTTTTAAATCTTCCTAAAGACATGGTTCATCAGGTCAACAAAATAACCGAGTGCATTGGTTCGTCCGAGTGGCATAACTAACCATTCATAATAGAAATCCGAGCCTCTGAAAGCAGTTAAAGGAATACTATCTTTGGTAATTCTTAACTGATGGAAACCTGTTTGCTTGGTCCATTTGAGAAAATATCGTGGCTCCATTCAATTGGTCAAAGATATCATCAATTCGAGGTAAGGAATACTTATTTTTGATGGTCACCTTATTTAACTCCGTATAGTCAACACACAATCTTAGTGATCCATCCGACATAACCCCAAAAACTACTGCTGATCCACAGCTTGAAAAACTTGGCATGATCAACCTTTTGGCCAACAAATCTTGAGTCTTCTTTTCGAGTTCCATGACTTCCTTTGGTGCCATTCGTCTTTTAGGTTGAACTAATGGTCTTGCTCCCCTGGAATTAGATTGATTCGGAACTCTATCTCGCGATGGGGGGATAAACTCTTAACTTCTTCAAATACGTTAGAGAAATCTTTGACTATTTCTAACATCTCAAGATTTTCTTGTGGTGCTTCTAAGGCATACAAAAAACTACACACATGAATACCGGTTTTTCCACATAGTATCCTAGCTTTGCTTCCTATATTAGTTATTAGAGTTACGACTTCTTTGTCTCATTTAATCTTAGGTCGAAATTTACTTAACCATACTAATCCGAGTATGAAATTAAATCCTTTAAAATCCAAAACATAGAAATCGAAAAGTAAGGTATGTGAAAGGTACAAAAGGGCCACATTTTCACAACACATTTTTAATTCAGTTTTTCTGCCAATGGAATTAGATACGCAAATCAGATTAGGAGATATTTTTGGGATAAATTGGAATTTTCCTACCGTTCCAGAAGAAATGAAACTATGCAAGCCACGGTATCAAATAAAACATGAACATTAATTCCATTTAAATCAAAGGTACCTTCGAGAACTCCTCCTTTCACATCTTGAGAAGTAGAAGGTTCATTCTTAATAGCTTAGACCTTTGGTTGCTGTGACTTTTTCATGAGTAGATAATCCTTATCCAAGTGCCCAGGCTGATGGCAATTAAAGCAGAGAGTCTTCATGACCATTGCATTACCAGGGCCTTGTTGTTGTATCTACTGTTGCTGTGGAGGTTGTTATTGTTGCTGAGGTTGTTGTGGCTTTTTCGCTACTGGTTTTTTTGCAGAACCTAGCAATATGCCCCTTTTGATGGTAGTTGTGGCATTCTATATTTTTAAATCGCTCCTTGGCCTTCTCCCCCATTTTTGGTTGTCCCGTGTTGTTCCAATTCAGGTTAAATTTCCTTTTATTGGGTTTTTGACCACTGGGTTCTCCTGTCTGTGCCTTTGCAACTGGCTTCTTTCCCTCAAGTGCCTCGTACCGAACTGCCATGTCCACTAGATCAACAAATGGAATCTTAAGATGCCCAATCATTTTCACTTGCAAGCTATCTTTCAATCCCACTATAAACATTTCATTTTTCTTGAGTGGGGTGTTGATTAGTTCTGGCCCAAAGCAGGAGAGTGCATTAAACTTATTTTCATACTCAGATATTTTCATGCTCCCTTGTTTGAGATCAATAAAATCCCGATACATTCTATTTTTGCTAGCAGCAGGTAGAAATTGTGCTTCGAATGCCTCTGTTGGGTTACTATAGTTGACGAGTATATATAGGAAAATTTTAAATAATTTTTTATTGATTATTATATTAAATTTTAATCAATCGTTATGAGTATTTATCGTTTAAAAATCTGTATAATCACATACGATACCCAATTTTGACGAAAATGGACATACAACTACACTTCTATATTACGGACCCAACCAAACTTGTTTTATCGAGTTCCGAGTTCATTTGCTCACACAACGTATTTTTAGAGTCAAAATATTTATTATATTCACATTAAAATCTCGTACAGCCACATACTGACTTCAAAAATCACGAAAATTGAAATTGAATAAAAATTCAATATTCTGGATCCAACAAAATTAGTTTCGTCGAAAACGGAGGTCGTTTGCCAAAGTGGCTATTTTTAAAGCTCTAAATAACCCATTTAAATATTAATATATTTAAAAAATTAAATTAAATATTAATAAATTAATATTATCGTATATATTCACAAAGAATTTAATACAGCTCCAAAATATTTATATTTGAATTTATAACTCGACATTTCAAATCCAAATTAAATCAGTATTAAATTTATATTGAAATTCCATTTATAATATAAATATATCGTTATAAATTATAAAGGAATTCCATAGTTGCTTTACGAAAACTTGATTTCGACACAACTCACAATCTACACAAAGAAATCTTGATTTTTCTCTTCCATTAGAAAAATATACATCACCAGCTCCGAACGTTTCTTGTTTCACAGAAATCTGACCTAAAAAGGATTCGATATATTCGCTTAAAGTTCGAATCGCCAAATTACGAACTATCGCGCCATTTCGTGCTCGATTATAATTATAATATAAATTATATGTTCAACTGAATTATATATTATAAGTAATCCAATTCACACAATATTGCGTATTTTGTTGTTTCCGATTATTTCGAGAACAAGTATATTATTCTATTATTTATATTAACTAAATATTCGATATTATTTAATTCTGTTCATTTTAAATTACCAAACCATTATTTAAATAAATAAATAAATTATTTTTCATCTGTTAAAAATACGGGTCGTTACAATATAACAGTTAAATAAATTCCAGCAATTCAAACATTTGAAAATAAAATATCTGAGCCAAAAAAACTCGCAGGACCCACAGGGGGGTCAATACCCCTATAGGGGGGTCGACAACCCCCCCAGATACGAGCAGATTCATCAACGTATGTGGACTATTTTCTTAACTAGGCTCAATGTTGACTCAGCGCTGCATATACAATATGATCCTGAACACGTATAAATTGGCTAGTAGAGCCTAGCCTAAATTTCATATTCTCTGAGTCAATGTGTAAGCTCTGCCATTCTTCCTCCTCCATAAATCTCTTTGGAAAAAAATAGGATAATTAGTTCAGGAAAATTCTAAATCAAGATCTGGAGGAAAAGAATGAATATCAATAAAAAGTTGTTCAGAATCATATTCGAAATAACGTAATTTCATAGATCTGGTCTATTTCAACATTCTCCTCTTTATTCACTTTTTCTTTTAGTAAGAATTGTGGATCCATGGTTGCTAGGTTCTAAATTCAGTTCGGAGGACCGGGGAATACTAGATCTGGACAAGATTCAAGATTTGGAAATTAAATTAGGCGAGTGGATTTAAGTTATATCATTTTTGATAATGATATATTATCATTTGACATTCCCCATTAATTTGTAATGTAAATCTGTTATAATGATTAAAAGTTTTGAAATGCTAATATGACATGTTGAGATATTAATATGTTAAAATATCAATATGTTGGAAATTCATATGCTGAAACGTTTAATGTGCTAAAAAGTTCATAAGCTGAAATGTAAATTTTTTAAAATATGTGTAGCAATTACTGTTGTTCTAATTTCATGTTAACTTGTGACATTTTTGTACTTGAACCCTTAATTATAGAAATTGGAATAATTACATGTTAAATTAGAATAACTACATGATTTGACGATCACACATTATTTTGAGATGAAATTAATTACATGTTAGGAAGAACATGCGACATAAAATAGGCTTCATATAATGACATGTAAAATGTATATTAATTTGAAAGAATGGACATGCCTAAATTATATAGAATATTTACAGTAAATGGAAAACTGTAATAGCACTTAGACATGAGGTTAAATTCAGCTTGTGTTAGAAGTCTGCCAGGAACCGCCCGGCAAATCCAGCATCCACAAGTTGTTAATTTAATGTGAGGGGTCTAGCTCGTAAATAAAACATGTAACGGTGCTAAGCCACGAGGTTAAGTCATCTTATGGAAGAAATCTGCCCAGAACCACCCGGCTAATCTAGCATTCGCAAGTGGCAGGCTTAATATGAGAGGTCTAGCACATAAGCATATATATAAATATAAGTATATAAATGGATAGAGATAAATGGAACTAATTGTGATTAATGGAAATGAATAAGGGAATGAATGAAAGTTACAACAGTAAAAGAAGTGAATGAACAGGGAATGATAATAGTCTATTATAATTAATTACATTAATGAGAATGTTATATAATAGGTAGACTTGTCCTAGGGACAAGTGGAGATTATAACTTAGGTTATAATAAACTAGTAAGAAAATGATATAACTTGTGTAATGAGATAAGTGGTACTTAATTGTAAATTAAGTAATCAGTAAATGGGGGAAACCTGAAACCAGCTTTTTGTAATAAGTAGTGAAAGGGGGAAATTTATGAAATGTTAGAATTTGTAATTAATTATAAATTAAGTTATCTGAAATCTGCTGATAAGAAGAACATGTTAAGGTTTGTCCGAGGGACAAGAGGAAATTATAACATAGGTTATAATAAATGGATGGGAGACTTATTAGTGAACCTTAGTTAAGAGAACTAAATTAATAAGTAAATAACAATAAGTTGTAGTGATAGTGTAAGATGGTATTATGATTGAATAAGAAAGAATGAGGAAAACTTATGAAATGAAATAGGTTATATTTAATCATGAATAATAAATGACATGTTAAATAGAAAACATGAGAATTGAGATATACTTAATTACATATTAAGTAGAACATGTTATTGTAACTATGAATTCAAACAAGAGCATAAAGAGATTGTGGATTACAAACCTTGGATCACAATTTAGAGAATAACATGTTGTGGGCTTATTAATATGCTTAAATATGTCAAGTTATGTAACTGAAATTTAATAAGCAAGAGGAACTTGGTAACATGAATAAGAAGTCGATGTGAATGGGAATAACCAAGTTAAATGGAAACCTGATGAGGTAAAGTAAGAACATAAAATAATGTTTAGACATAGGGTTTAATAACATATTAAAATGAGGCGCTTGGACCAGTCCGCATGTTTAAGTGAATAACCCAACCAGGTAGATCATTGTGGTGTCATGAGGCACGAGGGGAGCGCATGTTCATCTGATTATTCTGTCGGCTCTGAAGGACTGGAAGGGGAAGCACATGGCTTCCTGAGACATGGAAGGTGCCCCTGGTAGTCCTCTGTGGTGGTGCAGTGTTCGGGCTGTGCTCACAAAGGTTGGGTCTACACGTAACTACCCGATGAGTAGCCTTGACTGCAAAAGTAGCTCTACAATCAGAAAGCAGTGACGAGGTGACACTAGGGTGATTCAACGATCGTCTCAACAGGGAGGTAGAGTCACGACCAACAAGGATAGTAGATCGCCGGGTAACCGTCATCGGCAGCCAGTGGGATGCGAAAAGGCTAGAGCTAAACCCAAGTCGCCATCAACCTTTCACTATCGAGGAACAGTGGCTGAGGGGAGACACCAACTAGATGTTTAGACTGTTTGTTAGGGGCAAGTCGCTTAGCTCTTGTAGTCTTTACTAGTTGAGGGAGGGGCCGAAGTGGAACCATAGCCACTATGAAAAACATACCTGAAGGATATCTGTATTTTGAGGCTCTTAATGGCGGGCCTGTACAGATATGGAAAAGCTCCTGATCGAGTTCCGTGTTTCTTGTACAGCCTACCAAGGAACTCGTTGCGCATTAGAGGTTATGTGCAGTTAAGGCAATATGATTAACAATATGTACGTGGGAAAGTCTAGATACATGCATGTCTGCTCTGGGTGGTGTATTGTAGACTTGTGGGCATTACTCTGGGATGGAATCTGATTCGATCGAATGTGGTAGCCCGTACGCTTACGTAGCTTAGTAATGGCAGATATATGCGGAATGTAACATTGTTATATAGAGATCTATACGTCACTCCAGCGCAGGATGAGGGACTGCAAACGTATCTGTAGCATTGTTGTGGAGACCGTGCGAGTGGGGGTATTGTGACAGCCCACATCCATTAATGTCACTCACAAAGGGAATGTATTAAGTTTTGTGAAGCATTTTTTGTAAAAAGACATAGAATATTACAAGATAGATATAAAATTTTGCAGTGGAATAAAAAAAACAACTTTATTAATCATAAGATACCGTAGTCCAAAACATCACTTGTTTAAAATATAAAAAGCCATTACAACATAAAAGCTATTGTCGTGTACTTCAAAAATAGCAGAGTACATAAAAGAAGTAAAATTCCCCAAGAACAAAATTTAGCCATAGCAACAAGGATAGGAGCTTGAGCCATACATGTCAGCAGCTCTAGCAAAAGTCAGTAGAATCACGGTCAAGCCTGAGCATTTTCTCCCTGAGAACCTTAGGGGGAAACGGAAGAAAGAAGGAGAAACAAAAAGGGTCAGACATAAAGTCTGGCGAGTCTAGTTACTTTTAGCTAGTAAATAAATAAAAGTAACACGATAGGCATATTAAGTGGAAAAGAGAGATCATTACATAAATGGGAGGTGTGACAAGGAAGACATGATAGGGTATATATATACTTCTAATGATAACTCTGCGCTATTACTAGTATAACAAGAATGAGATGATGCCTTCCACTACAAGTTGGTAGACTTAGGGCATACGTCCAAGTGTACCCTAACCACTATCCTAATCAGTCGGCTCCCTATCCCGTAGATACCCTGTGTTGGCCCCACAGTAGGAGGTATCACCTCCTAAAGTGGAAACCATTCATTTCCAAAGATGTGCACAACCATATCTTCTGGTGTCACGGTCGTCTTATCCCCCTCTGCCCGGCTCATGCACAAACATGGCCCGGTCGGTTTGCACCGCCGCCCACACCGTCCTATACGTTTGGATCTCTTACAATCAGTTTAATAAGCGTTCCCCTTCTCTGACCTAGTTCGGAGTATATTCTTGATACCAAGTCTAGGTTACTGGCTGAAACGGGTCCCATACAATTTGATACAAGCCCTCCCCCTCCCACTAGGTTTTCACTGACAATGTACACCCCTAGGTGTCTTTAAATACATAGCCTTATTTATTTCTTCAAGTTATGCTGACCTTAGAAGGTGTTTTAGTTACATAACTTTATTATTTCCATCGGTTATGTATACAACTAGGTGTCTTTAATTACATAACCTTACTGGGTTAAGTTTATGGGTCTATATAAATACTACCCACCCCCTCAGATTTACTTAACCCACCCACTTACTTAATCAAGCTTACTTAACTCCAAATTAAGTCTAAGTTCACACAATCCCTATGGATATGATTTGGTTTGGTTAAGTAGTCCAATTCTTTATCTTGTCCATTTATGGTTTCATAATGGGCTAGACCTCCCACATTAAGCCTACAACATGTGGATACTGGATATGCCGATCAGGTCTAGGCAGACTTATTCCACAGTTGGGCCTAACCTCGTGTCATAGCCTAATTCGTATTTACGTACTTAGACCTCCTACATTAGGTTCAACATTAGTGGCTGCTGGATATGTCGGTCGGGTCCGGGCAGACTTCCACCACTAATGCAACCTAACCTCGTGTCATAAGTACAATTACAGTTCCTGGTTGTAATTACTAAACATCCCATTTTGAGTAATTAATCGGTTAATTAATCAAATAATTAAGCCTTTCCTTTTATAGGTGTTAATACCTATTTTACCTCATACTTTGAATTACGTGTCCAAAAATGTTCATATTCAAATTATGCTAATTTTAACCCTTTTCCCTCGTTCCTTAAATATCACCCTCACAAAATTGGCAGGATTCCTAGGCTGGACAATAGCGTACTCATGAAAGATAATAGGGAAAATAATAGGAAAGTGAATAAAATATCATCTTGGCATAAACATAAACTAGTATGATAATAAGGTGAACATACATACTGGCATGGATATGAAATTTTCATCATGACAAGGTGATAATTTAGATCACATAAAACAGATCTAACATGATAAAATAAGGTGATGATTTAGATCACATAAAATAGACCTAACATGATAACACAAGGTGACAATTTAGATCACATAAAACATATCTAACATGTTAACATAAGGTGACAATTTAGATCACATAAAATAGATCTAACATGACAACACAAGGTGACAATTTAGATCACATAAAATAGATCTAACATGATAAAACAATTTGACAATTTAGATCACATAAAGTAGATCCAACATGATAGCAAAAGGTGACAATTTAGATCACATAAAATAGAACTAACATGACAACATAAGGTGGCAACTTAGATCACATAAATTAGATCTAACATAATTAAAGATTTAGATCTACATAAATATCCACATGATAATTAGATCGAACGTAATTAAAGATTTAGATCTACATAAAATAGATCTAACATAATTAAAGATTTAGATCTACATAAAATATCCAAATGATAATTAGATCTAACATAATTAAAGATTTAGATCTACATAAAATATCCATATGATAATTAGATCTAACATAATTAATGATTTAGATTTACATAAAATAGATCTAACATAATTAAAGATTTAGATCTACATAAAATGTTCACATGATAACTAGATCTAACATATTTAAAGATTTAGATCTACATAAAATAGATCTAACATATTAACATAAGGTGACAATTTAGATCACATAAAATAGATCTAGCATAATTAAATATTTAGATCTACATAAAATAGATCTAACATAATTAAAGATTTAGATCTACATAAAATGTCCACATGATAATTAGATGTAACAAATAAATCTATCATAACATATCATAAGATATGATAATAGCATAGAATAGATCTATCATTTCATAACATAAAACATGATAATAACATAGAATAGATTTATCATATCATAACCGTAATCATGATAAGCGTAGAATAGAACTATCATTTCATAACATAAAACTTGATAATAGCATAGCATAGATTTATCATGTCATAACATAAAACATAATAATAGCATAGAATAGATTTACCATGTCATAACGTAAAACATGATAATAGCATAGATCCAAATCATAGGCTTTCATAATTCACTTTTATTTATTTAAATATAAAAATAACTATACTAACAAGGACTGGATCTATGAGAATAGAAGGAGAAAACTGAAACTTGAATCTCAGAATTTGATTTGCAAAACTGATAATTGAAGAAAGCAGATCTGTTTTAGTTCACACTCCAGCAGAGTTTCGCCGCCATTGTTTCTTTGTGAAGAAAATAATGGAATTGGGGTGAAACGGCCGGGAATTTCGCTCGATCTGAATCCGTCGTTAAACCGATCTAGACCGTTCGAAACCCCTGATCGTTTGAGAACAGGACAAATCAGAACGCAGATGGAAGAACATTTCATTGCTATTACAACAATTCCATCAGATACAAGAATATACAGAGTATAAATGAATAAATTACATTCGATAAATATCAGAGATTACAATAAATTACATAGCAGCGGAAAATAATACAAAGCACAACTGAAGGTGATATATGGATACAGAGCTTTCCGGATATCATTCCAGCTGTAAACCAGGATCCTGTGAATATAAATCTGCAAAACCAAAACTACTAGCTGCCCGTGCGGAAAATAGGGGCAGCTAGAGTTTAGGTTAAAAACAATAAACTCCAGGCCAGTCGTGTGACTGGTGTGAGAACTAAAACAGTTATTAAATCTTTACTTTAAAAGAGAGTAATTCAAGGGACCACGCCATATAACACGGAACGGGTTTCCTCCCAAGAATACCAGTGCATATCAATAAACAACGCAATGCTTTTTTGAAAAATGAAGCTATTATAAGACCCAGGTCCCATCACACAATGCAATGCAAGCTGGAGGATAGGGTTTTCCCTTATAATAGCCAAACATGCTTGGAACGTTTAAAACAAATCATTTGATACTATAATAAGTGTATAGTGTCAAAACAATTTCAATCATAAATATAAATCATAGGCGGCATGAGTGTCCCATACCATTATGTCGCCATACTAGTTCTACAATTAAAACCGCAATACACGTATTGGAAATTGGATTTCCGTCATCAGTCGAGGCAAGGGGCAAGCTCCTCTCCGCGTTCGAGACACTCTAGCAAATGCCCTAGGACTACACACTCTGGGCAATCCTGGATGCTTCAGGGCCGGTCCTCACTTACGTTAGCGGATTATTTATTCCTAAACACACGTTTCCCGGTCCTTACAGACCTATAATCGAGGCGCCTCGCATTCCAACAACCACATAGGTGAAAAATAGATATAAATGTCAGGGCTGGTAAGTCACTAACACCACCATAGCTAGAAAGAAACGTCGTGCTCTCCCTGTAGTCTGTATCCCGTTTTTAACTCATACCGAGGTGTGAGGCTCGCGAATTCACGCAATACACAAAGCTACGCCACAAAGGCCGTGCTTTGATCATCAACCACAAGACTTTGCTTTTCAACAGAAGCCTTGATCCATAAAACTCAGCGTGCCACACAGGCAATTCATGCCATGCGATTGATATCTATCGTTATATAACCTCTAAGCTCGTATGTCTCAGAGAAGGGCGTTAAGCAAGAGAATAAATTCTCTGCCGCCAAACAGATATATATTTAACAGAAATCAATCAACACAGAATAAAGTCCAATGTCAGACACACAATCCATTTACTAGTTCATTCTGGGTCTGAACGAAACCGGAGGCACTTTCATCGCATATCCATCGATCTCCAAGTACGTCTGGACGACCACCAACTATTTCCATCCTCTTGGGTGTACAGCCCAATCAGGATCATTAGTAATTATCCAAACGATGTGAAGACTTCCGGTCTTCGACCACCGTCTTCGTCTTCGACATATCGTCGAATCGGTTATTCAAAATAGGTATAAACCCGGCCTTTCCGAACAACCCGCGTATATAAAAACAAATGTTACACAAACACAACATACACCTCATTCCAATTCATATTCTCAGGGAAAGGTTCCCATTAATTTTATCCGAGATAAATTCTTTAAAATTTATTCTTTAATCTACCTTTGGATGTCATTTCAAACCAAATTATGGTTTTCTAAACTAGTCGAGATTAGCGAACCACAACGAAGTAATTATTTATTTTATTTCCCAATCCCAACCTATTCATCCCATGAAGCAAAACTGGTAATACTCCATATCTAACACCACGGTGTTATCGGTAAAATTAATTACCATTTCACGTTCAAATCTAAATAAAGATTTAACTATCGCTTTGGAGAAAACTGGTAATACTCCTTTCTCGCTCGCTTTTCAAATTTGATAATTTAGATTATCAATTCACATTTCAATCTAATTGCAGGTTCATCAAAACTCCCTTTACTGGGTTAAAGAACTAATGTCATTTAAAACAAAGTTCACGATAAACCTAAATCACATTTCTATTTATTATCAGGTTAAAGAACTAGTGTTATTTAAAACCCCGTTCACGATAAACCCACAAATGAATTTTAATTCAATTCCAATCAAATATATTAGAAATTACGATTCTTTAAAACCCCTTTTTAAATCTAATTTATTTATTTAAAAATAATTGGGTTTTAAATTTAGTTCAAAACTAGCTCATTTCGATAAAATCCATTTTTATCTTTTCAAATATGGAGTTTTTCATCTCATTTTTTTTCCAAATCATTTCTTATGATTTAATACAAATTATTGATATTTTTAATAATTTTATCAACGTCCGTACAGTCGATTTCCATCAACGGCCATCGAACTGCACTTACAGCGACCATTTCCAAATTTGATTTGTACGTATCTCCAAATCCTACCATTAGATTTCAAATTTCTAATATTCGTTAGAAAGCTCTTTTCGATACGAACCTAACGGTTCCTGTTTTAGGAGAATCCGACGGTCGGATCTCCCGTAATGTCCATTCGAAATCAGTGGTCGAAATTTACGAACTGCCGCGGCGCGGCGCGTTCTATTCAGGCCATTATATTATATATATATTATATATTTCATCGATTTCTATTTAAAACGAATTTTATAAATAGTTTTAAATTCGTTTTCAAAACAAATTCAACTTCCATTTCAATTTCAAATCAAAATTGAATTTTTTATTATAAATCCTTTTTACTTTCATTTTATTTGATTTCAATTCAAATCGATTTTAATTTGATTCGAATTCATTTTCTTTTCAATTCAATTCGATTCGAATTCGTTTTCTAATCAAATCAAATTCGTTTTCTATTCAAATCAAATTCGTTTCGTTTTCTAATCAAATCAAATTCGTTTTCTATTCAAATCAAATTCGTTTTCTATTCAAATCAAATTCGTTTCGTTTTCTAATCAAATCAAATTCGTTTTCTATTCAAATCAAATTCGTTTCGTTTTCTAATCAAATCAAATTCATTTCGTTTTCTAATCAAATAAAATTCATTTTGTTTTCTAATCAAATCAAATTAATTTCGTTTTCTAATCAAATCAAATTCATTTCGTTTTATATTCAAATCAAATTCAATTCGTTTTCAATTTAATTCAGTTCGAATTCAAAATGAATATAATCGATATAAATATCGTTCGCGTTAAAATAGCGCATCTCTAATCAACACGGCTTTATATCTTTCAATAATCCCGTTATTCTATTCAACAAATGAATATTTATTCTATTCAATATGTGAATCTATATTTTTGTCAACACACGACTAATCTCAACGAATGAGTACTGTCCACGTGTGACTATTTTTGTTATTTAATATATTTTATAAAAATTATAGTATCTATCGTTTGATTTAAAATCAGACTCCAACCGTAAATTAGTAAGAGAACGATTCCCTGAATATTAATCCCGAAGGCCGAAACCAACATCAGATCAACATCCAGGAGACCACTCATCTCATCTATTTTCCAGTTAGTTTCTAATTTCAAATATGATAAAGATGTAAATTTTATTGTTAAAATATTTCGTTCAACACATGACTAATCTCAACGGATGAGTACAGTCAACACATGAACCTTTATTTTATAAAGATAAAGATGTAAATTTTATTGTTAAAATATTTCGTTCAACACATGACTAATCTCAACGGATGAGTACAGTCAACACATGAACCTTTATTTTATAAAGATAAAGATGTAAATTTTATTTATAAAATATTTCGTTCAACACATGACTAATCTCAACGGATGAGTACAGTCAACACATGAACCTTTATTTTATAATATTCTTTATCTTCTAAATTGGAATGAGGCCCAATCAATTACCATATAACGTTAATTATATGGATTTTCATACATCACACTTATATAATAGCATTGAAAAATAATCAACCATCAACCAAAGTGCACTACACTGTATAAGCATCAAATATAGACATCTAACGCTTATAACAGCCTGTCAATCAATCGATCGACATATTTAATCAATCAGGATGAGTGAACTTCAAATTTCATCCCAACACCCGTGTGGGGTTTCAAACAATCAAACACAGATTTTGGTTGTGCAGTTGGGCGATGTGTAAAATTTATCGACCCAATCAATATCAGTCAAATCAGTGTATATAAACAAATCGGTTGATTTGTTTATAAATATTTATTTATTCACTTTCAAGTTAAAAATTATATTTTTAACGATAAAACATTTTATTCAACCTATGAAAATATTCTATTCAGTTCATTTTTTAAATAAAATGATTTCTTTATTTTTCTAACTTATTTTAGAAAATTTCGGCGGCATAACGGCACGATACTAGAAACGGGACGAGGCCTAGCCTTATCCCCGGTCTAGTGAAGGCCCACGCCATTCACACATCAATCAAATCATTCAATTCACCAAACAATTCAATTCAAACCAAATAATCTAAGCAACTACACAACCAAACAATTTAACAAACAAGCCATCCATGGTCTGTGGATGACGGGTGTCGGGTGCTACTAAACACCGTCTACATCCTAGTATATATATATATATATATATATATATATATATAACTAGAAAAGAAATTGAAGAGTGAGAAATTCTCACCAATAGCTATTCCAACTCCACGACACTTCTAATGCAGGAAATCTTCACTGTTCTCGCCTTTTGTCACTTTCGTTGCCCGTATTCTCTACATATGTAAAAATCGAATTTTTACTTCGCTATTCAATATATAAAAATCGAATTTTTACTTTGCTATTCAATATATAAAAATCTAATTTTTACTTCGCTATTCAATATATAAAAATCGAATTTTTACTTCGATATTCAATATATAAAAATCGAATTTTTACTTTGCTATTCAATATATAAAAATCTAACTTTTACTTCGCTATTCAATATATAAAAATCTAAATTTTACTTCGCTATTCAATATATAGAAATCTAATTTTTACTTCGCTATTCAATATATAAAAATCTAATTTTTACTTTGCTATTCAATATGTAAAAATCAAATTTTTACTTCGCTATTCAATATATAAAAATCTAATTTTTACTTCGCTATTCAATATATAAAAATCTAATTTTTACTTCGCTATTCAATATATAAAAATCTAATTTTTACTTTGCTATTCAATATATAAAATCTAATTTTTACTTCGCTATTCAATATATAAAAATCGAATTTTTACTTTCATGCTATATAGATAAAAATTCTATTTTTACACCGTTATTCTCTATATGAAGATTTCGTCTTTTCAAATATAAAGATTTCATTTCTAATATTCCTATCATGTAAAAATTATATTTTTAATTCTCTACATAAACAAAAATTATATTTCTACATCTTCTATATAGTAAAGATTATACTTTTAATACTTTAAAAATATAAAAATCATATTTTTATTACTTCTACATAATAAAGATCGAATTTTTAGTGTCTATATTATATAAAAATTATATTTTTAGCCTTTCTATAATATAAAAATTATATTTTTATCACTCTAACTACATATGTAAAAATCGATAAATAAAACTCACCTCGTTCGGAGGAGGTGAAGGCGGAGTCCGGGGTTGCTTCGAGGTGTTGAAGCTCGCTGTCGAAGGGAGTCCTTTGCCCTAGGGTTTCGCGCTCGACTGGAGAAGCCAAAGGCGAGGGGGTTGGCACGGGGTACGGGGTCAGTGCGAGGCTAGAGGGGGGTTGCGGGTTCGGGTCGCCGCCGTCGGCGGGGTGGGGGGGGGGGCCTCGCGGTGGTCAGCGGTCAATGGGGGGGCGGGTTTTCGATTTTGTTTTTTTTTTCTTCGAACTGAATTATAACCGGGGGGGGGGGGGCAGAGAGGATGTAGGAGAGAAAGGGGGTTTTTAATTTTTAATTTATTTAATTATTTTATCTTCAAAAAGTTGACTTTTTCAAACGACCTCAAAACGAGGCCCATCGCCTGTCGTCCATAGCTATTTACCCCCCTTCCGAACTCAATGGAATATGTATCGTATGCTGATTCGACTGTTTCGATCAGTTTTCGTCAAAATCAACATATAACACTATATATTGAAATTGAACGCGCATTTCAATTTACCGGGGTCACATACTAACTCGAAAAATTCCAGAAAAATATTTTCTAGCTTCGTATTGACGATACCGTCCTAACAAAACTAGTTTCATCGAATTCTGAGATCGTTGGAAAAATGGCCATTTTCCAGTCGATTAAAATCAACTGAAACTGGACAAACGCGTTTTCCTTTGCCACGCTCACATATTGATTCAAAAAATTATGAAATTTGAAACCTAGCAATAATTTGACAACACGGACCCAACAAACGTGGTTTCGTCGAAATCCGAGGTCGTTTGCAAAATGTCTATTTTTAAGGGCCTGAATTCCATAGCGACTATTCAGAATTTTCAACTGGACATATCTTTTGATTCCCGTTATGAAATCTCGATTTTTCGGATTCGTTGGAAAGATATTCTAAAATAGATCCTAATGTTTTTGGTTTCACTAAAATCCGGATTGTTTTGCACCTGGTATGTTCAATTGAAGTTTGAAATCAAATTATCGAACTACCGCGCCATTTTCAATTCTATTTATAATTATATATAATTATTTATATTCTAACGATGACGCGTATAATATATACGTTCCAATTATATTCAAAATAAATTTCTCGTTGATATTATTTAAAATAATCTATTTTAAATATTCAAAATTCATTAAAATAGCCAAAATAAAAATTTGAAACTGGTTCAGAATTTCCGGGTTATTACATGAGGTGATTTTATAGCCGCTAGGTTTCAGAAATCGAATTGCCATATCAACCCTAAAAGTGGATTGTGTAATGGGCCGCTATCCACTAGAAAAAGGTCCGAATACCCAATAACTTTTATCGTTCATAACTTCTTCATATGTTATCCGTTTTACGCAAACCAGGTGTCTATCCTGACCAGAATTTCGAGACTGACGTAATCAGTTTTTCTTAATTCTTAATATTAAATTATTTATTCTTTAATTTATCTTCTTTAATGTTAACACAATTACGGGGTGTTACATTCCCCCTAATTAAAGGATTTCGTCCTCGAAATCTCCAAGTTGGGAAGAATGTATATCCTACCATTCATAATCCATCTACTCACCCATCAATCACTGGCATCCATTGTCCTAAAGGATTTCTAATACTTTCATGAGTATAATCAAAGGTGTGTATGTATATATCCCAACACTAATGCGAAGATCAAGCGGTCTACTGATTCTGTTGACCTCCTTAATGCAATGTATGTTAGTGCCATGAATCCAATATGTATGCAAATAAGACTATTATAACACATAAGCTCTACATGTGTGCACACTCATTCGTCCAAATGCAACATCCATATGCTAGTTCATCCATTTCCATCCATAAAAGAAAAGAAAATGCAAACACATCCATATGCAGTATGAAAGTGATTAAGCCGATCACAGTGCCTAATGTGTGTGTATATGCGTCCATAGGCAACCACTAGCAAACACTTCCATCAAACATAACATGTTTCAAACACATGTTTACATCCATAGGATTCCTATTTAAAGGTTGAAAAATACTATGGATAGATATACTCAAATGAATAGAAACAAGTACTGATAAAGCTTTGGAAAAAGGAGCTAAGAACATACCCTTGAAGAGAAAAGAGTACGAAGCATGAATCTTGTCTTCAGTCTCCTAAGTCGCATACTTTGGGTTATCTACACACTGAACCTTTAGCAACTTGAGCTCTTTATTGTGTAGCTTCTTAACTTCTGATCCAAGAATATGGGAAGGAACTCGCCTGTCTATCGCCTCCTATTCCACTTCTACCTCTTCAAATATACCCAACTCAACAATTTCCACGGTGTCATGCAATCACTTCCGCAGATAAGAAACCTGGAAAACATCATGAACACCAAATAGATTTTGTAAGGACCCGTAACTTCCCCGTGAAGGAAAGAGCGGATACTTTGAGGACAAAACATATCAGAACACAAACAGAAGAACATTTCATTGTTTATTACAACAATTCCATCAGGATACAAGAATATTAAAGAGCATGAATAAATATTACATAGAAAGTATCAGAGATTAAAATACATTACATAGCAGCGGAAAAATAATACAAAACACAACTGAAAGAGATATACGGATACAGAACTTTCCGGATATCATTCCAGCTGTAAACCAGGTTCCTTTGAATATAAATCTGTAAAACCAAAATTAATAGCTGCCCGTGTCAAAATAAGGGCACCTAGAGTTTAGGTTAAAACAATAAACTCTAGGTTAGTCATGTGATTGGTGTGAGAACTAAAACAGTTATTAATCTTCATTTTAAAGTTAGGTAAATCAAGGGACCACGCCGTATAACACGGACGGGTTTCCTCCCAAGAATACCATTTCATAAAACAACAGAGCAATGCTAAAAAAAAGAATAATGAAGCTATTATAAGACCCAGGTCCCATCACACAATGGAACACAAGCCGGAGGATAGGGTTTTACCTTATAATAGCCAAAGAATGTTGGAACCGCTAGATTTCATATTTTATTATTACTATAAATTCATAGTATCAAAACAATTTCAATCATAAGTATCAATCATAGACGACATGGGTACCATATATCATATCGCCAATACTAGGCTCTACAATCAAAACCGCAAATGTCTCGTATTGGGAAGTTGGATTTCCATCTGTGAACTGAGGCAAAATATAGTCCTCTACCGAATTCGAGGCTCTCTAGCCCGAGTCTCAGGCAAGTACCCAGTCAAGCCTTTGGATCGTCAGGGCCGGTCCACCGATGTGGATTAAAATGCCTAAACACTGTGTTTCCCAGCCCTTTGGGGCGTAAATGAGCCTAATGGCTCCATCAGCTCCACACAGTCACCGATATATCCGAGGCGCCTCGCAACGACAACAACCACACAGGTGAAAATAATATAAATGTCAGACTGGTAGGTCACTGACACCACCCTAGCTAGAAGGAAACGCATGCCCTCCCTGAGGTCCTCTCCCATTTCTGGTTCATGACCGGGGTGTGAGGCTCGCGAATCAACGCTACATAAAGCTATGCCACACAGGCCGTGCTTTGATCATCAACCACAAGACTCTGCTATTCAACAAAAGCCCTGATCATCTTTTACTTAGTCATGCCACATAGGCAATTCACTCCATGCGTTTGATATCCATCAATATATAACCTCTGAGCTCGTACGTCTCAGAGAAGGGCGTTAAGAAAGAGAATAAATTATCCGACGCCAAATAGATATATATTTAATAGAAATCAATCACACGGAATAAAACCCAATGTTAGACGCACAGTCCATTCACAAGTTCATTCTGGTTCTGAACGAAACCGGAGGCACCTTGTACCTCCCATATCCATCGATCTCCAAGTACGTCTGGACGATCACCAACTGTTTCCCTCCTCTTGGGTGTACAGCCCAATCAAAATCATCAGTAATCACCCAAACAATGTGAAGACCTCCAGTCTTCGACCACCATCTTCATCCTGGACACCACGTCCAATCAGTTATTCAGAATGGGATAAAGCCGGTCTTTCTAAATAACTCGCGTATATAATAAACAAGTGTTACACAAACACAACATACGCCTCATTCCAATTTAGAATATTCCTTTATTCAAATATTCTTACACTTTGGGAAATGTTCCTATTAATTTTATCAAAGATAAATGATTTAAATTTATTCTTTAACCTTCTTTTGAATATCAATTCAAACTAGTCGGGATTAGCGAACCACACCGAAGTGATCATTTATTTTATTTCCCAATCCCAACCTATTCATCCCACGAAGTAAAACTGGTAATACTTCATATCTAACACCACGGTGTTATCGCTAAATTCAATTACCGTTTCACATTCAAATCTAATTAAAGATTTAACTATCGCCTGGTGCAAAACTGGTGATACTCCATTCTCGATCATTTCAATCTAATTAAAGATTCATTAAAACTCCACTTGGTTTTAATCTTCCCAAAAATCAATATCAATGATTGATTAACTTGGGAAATCATATCGTGTCTTTAACTGGGTTAAAGAACCAATGTCATTTAAAATACGGTTCACTATAAACCCGAAATCACACTCCATTCCAATTGACTTATTGAAACTTCTGGTTACTTTTAAAACCCTTTCAAATCCAATTTATTTATTTAAAAATAAACAAATTATTATTCTAGTTCAAAACTAGTTCATTTCGATAAAAATCTATTTTTATCTTTTCAAATTTGGAATTTTTCATCTCAATTCTTCACAAATCATTTCTTATGATTTTACACCAATTATAAATATTTTTAATAATTTTATCAAGGGCCGTACAGTCGAATTCCATCAACGGCCATCGAACTGCACTTACAACGACCTTTTCCAAATTTGATTTGGACATAATTCCAAATCCAACCGTTAAATTTCTAATTTTTAATATTCGTTAGAATGCTCTTTTCGATACGAACACAATGGTTCCAGTTTTAGGAGAATCCGACGGTCGGATCTCCCGTAATATCCATTCGAAGCCAATGGTCGAAATTCGAGAACTGCCGCGGCGCTGCGCGTTCTATTCAGACCATTTAATATATATAATATATACTAAATATATATATATATATATATTTCATAAATTTCCTTTTAAAACGTATTTTATAAATCGTTTTAAATTCGTTTTCGAAACGATTTCAACTTCATATTCAATTTCGAATCAAAATTGAATATTCCACATCATATATATACAAATGATTATATGTTCATTATAAAAATGAATAAAATCGATATAAATATCGTTCACGTCAAAATGGGGTCAATCTAATCAACACGGCTTTTATTCAAAACATGAATGTTTATTCCATTCAACACATGAATATTTATTCTATTCAACACATGAATATTTATTCTATTCAACACATGAATTTATATTATTCAACACATGAATTTTCATTCTATTCAACACATGAATTTTTATTCTAACCAACACATGAATTTTTATTCTATTCAACACATGAATTTATTTCTATTCAACCCATGAATTTATTTCTATTCAACTAATGAATTTATTTTCTATTCAACACATGAATTTATTTTCTATTCAGCACATGAATATATTTTCTATTCAACGCATGAATATTTATTCTACTCAGCACATGAATTTATTTTTATAATATTCCTTATTTTCCAAATCGGAATGAGGCCCAATCAATTACCATATAAGGTTAATTATATGGATTTTCTACAACACATGTATACAATAGCAATGATAAATCATCAACCATCATGCAGAGTGCACCACACAACTGCATAAGAATTAAATATAAATAATCAACGCTTAGATAGTCTGTCAACCCATCGATTGACATACAACTAAACAATCGGGATTAGTGTACGTCAAGTATCATCCAAATACCTGTGTGGGGTTTCACATCAACAAACACAGATTTTTGTTTGTGCAGTTGGGCGATGTGTAAAATTGTCGTCCCAATTAATATTAGTCAAATCAGTGTACATAAACAAATCGTTCGATTTGCAAATGTATATTTATTTTACTTCGACACATGAATATATATTTTACTTCAACACATGAATATATATTTTACATTAACACATGAATATATATTTTACTTCAACAAGTGAATATATATTTTATTCCGACACGTGAATATATATTTTATTCCAACGCATGAATATATATTATGCTTCAACACATGAATATATATTTTATTACAACACATGAATATATAATTTACTTCAACACATGAATATATATTTTACTTCAACACATGAATATATAGTTTACTTTATCACATGAATATATATTTTATTTCAACACATGAATATATATTTTATTTCAAAACATGAATATATATTTTATTTCACAACACAAACAATCACATAAACATACAAGTCGTCCATGGTCTGTGGGCGACAGGTGTCGGGTGCTACTAAGCACCGTCTGCATCCTAGTATATATTTCAACTAGAAATCAAAATAAAAGCGAGGAGTTCTCACCTAGAGCAAAACCAAACGCCGCGACTCTTTATATGTCGAAAATCTTCGCTGGGCTCGCCTTTTGTCACTTTCGTTGCCCATACTCACTACATATATAAAAATCACATATTTTTACTTCGCCTTCCTAATAAAAATTATATTTTTATTCCGCTACTATACAGATAAAAATTATATTTTCAAACCGGTATCTTTGAAAATAAAAACCACATTTTTATTTATTCACTTTCAATATAAAAATTACATTTTTATATCATTTTCATATACATATAAATCGCCTCTTTATCATGCTAACATATATTTTCAAAATGATGTTTATATAGAAAAGATTATACTTTTAACTAAATAAAGCATAAAGATCATATTTTGATTATTTCTATAAAATAAAAATCGTATTTTTATTCTTTCTATAATATAAAAATCATATTTTTGTATTCCCTATTATATAAAAAAATTATTTTTAATCCGCTACTCATATAAAAATCGAATCTTTATTCTCGCTACTTCATGATAAAAATAAATAAAGTACATATTTTTATTTCACTTCTTATATAAAAGATCATATTTTTATTATTCTAAAAATATAAAAATCTTATTTTTATTCTTTCTATGATATAAAAATTATATTTTTATTCTTCTACTTAAAAAAATCATTTCTTTTCGCAATTAAATCAACTCTTTTCGCTATGTTAAAAATACTGAAAAGGAAATTAAATTAAGAAGCTTACAGTCTTCGTCAAAGGCAATGCGGCCGCATCGTTCGTCGCCTGACTGGGCAGACGAGGGAGGAGGAGGCATCGCGGCCTGGAGGCGGCATTCAGACGAGGTGGGAGGCGTTGTCGGGAGGGGGGTGTTTGCGTGGCGGTTTGGGGGAGTTTGGGGTTTGCGGGCAGGTAACGGGGAGGAGAGGAAGGAGCCCGAGGTGGAGAAGAAGAAGGGAACGTCGGCGCTGCGTGTGGCCACGGCGGCGGCGAGGTCTGGTGGGGCATGATGGGGAGCAGCAACGCGATTTCTTCTGTTTTTTTTATTTTTTTATTTTTGAGATGAACTGATAAGGAGAAGGGGGGATATATAATAATATATATTATTTTGTTTTATTTAATTAATTTCAAAAAGCAAATTTTTATTTTAACCTCGAAATCAAACCCACCGACTGTCGTCCATAGCTAATTACCCCCATTCCGAACACAATGGGATATGTATCGGAAGTTGATTCGATTGATTTGATCAGTTTTCGTGAAAATCAAAATATAACTCTATATATTGAATTTGAACGCGCATTTCAATCTACTGGGGTCATGTACTAACTCTAAAGATTCTCGAAAAATATTTTCTAACTTCGTATTGACGATACGGTCCTAACAAAACTAATTTCATAGAATTCTGAGAGAATTTAAAAAATGGCCTTTCCAGTCGATTAAAATCAACTAAAACTGGTCAAACGCGTTTTCCTTTACCACTCTTACATATTGATTCGAAAAATTACAAATTTTAGAACCTAGCAATAACTAGACATCCCAGATCCAACAAAACTGGTTTCGTCGAAAACCGATGTCGTTTGCAAAATTTCTATTTTTAAGGGCCAGAATTCCATAGCGACTATTTTGAATTTTCAACTAGGCATAACTTTTTATCCCCGTAATGAAATTTCAATTTTTCGGGTTCGTTGGAAAGATATTCTCAATTAAATTCAAATATTTTTAGTTTCGCTAAAATCCGGTTTATTTTGAATCCTGTACAATCATTTGAACTTTGAAATCGAATTTTCAAACTACCGCGCCATTTTCAATTCCTTTTAAAATTAAAAATAAACACTTATATTCTAACGACGATCGATATAAATATATACGTTCGAATTCTATTAAAAATAAATTTCTCGTCATTATTGTTTAAAAAAATCAATTTTAATATTCAAAATTCACTAAAATTGCCAAAATAAAAATTTTGAATTGGCTCAGATTTCCGGGTTATTACAATCTCCCCCACTTAAAACTTTTCGTCCCCGAAAAGGAACGAAGCTGAATGTTGTTTAACAAATCAACTCAACTTCCATTATTTTCTTTACGGCTTAAGTTCTTCAACTTTTCAGTTTCTAAGAGCTTTTCAAATTTTTCAAAAATTTGGCTAACACCCTAAATTTTCGAAAAATTTCTCCATAACCTCCCCTGCACCAGGAGCTTCGGGATATTTCAAATAGCCTCCCATGGCCCTCACCAATCCAAAAAGAAAAAGAAACAGCCAAGCGGCTAGCCAATCGGCTCATAAAATCATCAAAACCCAAGAAATACAATAAAAATGTACCTATTTGTCGGGCAAACAATTTTATACTTCTTCTCTAGCCTCCTTGCTATGAACTATTCAATGTAAGTACATGTATATATATGCAAATGTAATCATTTTTCAATACAGTTCAATGTTCAGTTAAACTGGGCTAAAGGTTCAACATTTAGTTAATCAAACAACACAACCAGCAATCAATTAGTTGATTATCATTTCAAACACATAATTTTGTTACGTAGTCAAAAATCACATTTTTGGTGCCAAATCAGAACAATATATTCTAATTATATTTTGGTTTTCACACCAGCCAATTGGAAATATATAGAAATCCCACTTTCGTCACCTGAAAATAAATACTGGTGATGGTATACTTCACCGTCAGGACCATGTCCAGGCGACCAGAGTGTGATTCTATATCTAACCAGGATATTAAAATACACGCGGATCAGACGTAATACTAGATTGTCCAAATTCAATATAAAATAAATAATCAAATACGAATAATTGATTTAAATTTTCAATACAAAATTGATTTTCAATTTTATTTACTCTTCACACTCGTTCTAATATACTACTAATCCCATCTCTAACGAGTCATTCTCATTGGATATTACTAATCCAATTTCTGATGAATTCTTTCTTTTGGTTTTAACGTGTCTTGTTCTCCGAGCTCTTTAAACCAAAGCTCTGATACCAACTGTAAGGACCCCTAACTTCCCCGTGAAGGAAAGAGCAGATACTTTGAGGACAAGACATATCAGAACGCAAACAGAAGAACATTTCATTGTTTATTACAACAATTCCATCAGGATACAAGAATATTGCAGAGCATGAATAAATATTACACAGAAAATATCAGAGATTACAATACAGTACATAGCAGCGGAAAAATAATACAAAACATAACTGAATGAGATATACGGATACAAAACTTTACGTATATCATTCCAGCTGTAAACCAGGTTCCTGTGAATATAAATCTGCAAAACCAAAACTACTAGGTGCCCATGTCAAAATAAGGGCACCCAGAGTTTAGGTTAAAACAATAAACTCCAGGTCAGTCATGTGGCTGGTGTGAGAACTAAAACAGTTATTAATCTTTATTTTAAAGTTAGGTAAATCAGGGGACCACGCCGTATAACACGGAACGGGTTTCCTCGAAAGAATACCAGTGCACAAAACAATAGCGCAATGCTATAATAAAGAATAATGAAGCTATTATAAGACCCAGGTCCCATCACACAATGAAACACAAGCCGGAGGATAGGGTTTTACCTTATAATAGCCAAATAATGCTTGATACGCTAGATTTCATCTTTTATTATTACTATAAGTGTATAGTGTCAAAATAATTTCAATCATAAGTATCAATCATAGACGTCATGGGTACCATATATCATGTCGCCAATACTAGGCTCTACAATAAAAACTACAAATGTCTCTTATTGGGAAGTTGGATTTCCATCTTTGAACCGAGGCAAAAGATAGTCCTCTACCGAATTCGAGACTGTCTAGCCCGAGTCTCAGGCAAGTACTCAGTCAAGCCTTTGGATTGTCAGGGCCGGTCCACCGATGTGGATTAAAATGCCTGAACACTGCGTTTCCCGCCATTTGGGGCGTAAACGAGCCCAATGGCTCCATCGACTCCACACAGTCACCGATATATCCGAGGCGCCTTGCAATATAGCAACAACCACACAGGTGAAAATAATATAAATGTCAGGGCTGGTAGGTCAATGACACCACCTTAGCAAGAAGGAAACGCATGCCCTCCCTGAGGTCCTCTCCCGTTTCTGGTTCACAACCGGGGTGTGAGGCTCGCGAATCAATGCTATACAAAGCTATGCCACATAGGCCGTGCTTTGATCATCAACCACAACAAGACTCTGCTTTTCAACAAAAGCCTTGACCATCTGCCACTTAGACATGCCACATAGGAAATTCACTCCATGCGTTTGATATCCATCAATATATAACCTCTGAGCTCGTACGTCTCAGAGAAGGGCGTTAAGAAAGAGAATAAATTCTCCGCCGCCAAACAGATATGTATTTAATAGAAATCAATCACACAGAATAAAATCCAATGTCAGATACACAGTCCATTTACAAGTCCGTTCTGGGTCCGAACGAAACCGGAGGCAACTTGTACGTCGCATATCCATCGATCTCCAAGTATGTCTGGACGATCGCCAACTGATTCCCTCCTCTTGGGTGTACAGCCCAATCAAGATCATCAATAATCACCCAAACGATGTGAAGACCTCCGGTCTTCGACCACCGTTTTCATCCTCGACACCACGTCGAATCAGTTATTCAAAATGGGATAAACCCGGTCTTTCTGAATAACTCGCGTATATAATAAATAGGTGTTACACAAACACAACAAACGCCTAATTCCAATTCAGAATATTCCTTTATTCAAATATTCTTACACTTTGGGAAAAGTTCCCATTAATTTTATCAAAGATAAATTCTTTAAATTTATTTTTTAACCTTCTTTTGAATATCAATTCAAATTAGTTGGGATTAGCGAACCACACCGAAGTAATCATTTATTTTATTTCCCAGTCCCAACCTATTCATCCCATGAAGTAAAACTGGTAATACTTCATATCTAACACCACGGTGTTATCAGTAAATTCAATTACCATTTCACGTTCAAATCTAATTAAAGATTTAACTATCGCCTGGAGCAAAACTGGTGATACTCCATTCTCGATCATTTCAATCTAATTAAAGATACATTAAAACTCTAATTGGTTTTAATCTTCCCAAAAATCAGTATCAATGATTGTTTAACTTGGGAAATCATATCCTGTCTTTAACTGGGTTAAAGTACCAATGTCATTTAAAACACGGTTCACTATCAACCCAAAATACATTCCATTCCAATTCAATTATTGAAACTTCTGGATACTTTTAAAACCCTTTCAAATCCAATTTATTTTTTTAAAAATAAATAAATTATTATTCTTGTTCAAAACTAGTTCATTTCAATAAAAATCTATTTTTATCTTTTAAATTTTGGAATTTTTCATCTCAATTGTTCATAAATAATTTCTTATGACTTTACACCAATTATTACTATTTTTAACAATCTTATCAAGGCGCGTACAATCGAATTCCATCAACGGCCATCGAACTGCACTTACAACCACCTTTTCCAAATTTGATTTGGACATAATTCCAAATCCAACCATTAGATTTCTAATTTTTTAATATTCGCTAGAAAGCTATCTTCGATACGAACCCAACGGTTTCGGTTTTAGGAGAATCCGATGGTCGGATCTCCCGTAATATCCACTCGAAGCCAATGGTTGAAATTCGCGAACTGTCGCGGCGCGACGCGTTCTATTCAGGAAATTTAATATGTATATATAATATACATACTATATATATATATATATATCGTCAATTTCCTTTTAAAACGTATTTTATAAATCGTTTTAAATTCGTTTTCGAAACGATTTCAACTTCATGTCTAATTTCGAATCAAAATTGAATATTCCACATCATTGATATACAAGTGAAAATATTTTCAAAACGCTATATTTTGAAATCACTTTCTTTCTTATATTCATTATAAAAATGAATAAAATCGATATAAATATCGTTCATGTAACAACCCGAAAATCTGGGCCAGTTTAAATTTTTTATTTTGGCAATTTCAGCGAATTTTGAATATTTAAAATAGATTATTTTAAATAATATCGAAAAAAAATTAATTTGAATATATTAGAACGTATATATTATATACGTCGTCGTTAGAATATAAATATTTATATATAATTATAAATAGAATTGAAAATGGCGCGGTAGTTCGATAATTCGATTTCAAACTTCAATTGAATGTACCGGGTGCAAAACAATCCGGATTTTAGTGAAACCAAAAACATTAGGATCTAATTGATGATATCTTTCCAGCAAATCCGAATAATCAAGATTTCATGGCGGGAATCAAAAGATATGTCCAGTTGAAAATTCTGAATAGTCGCTATGGAATTCAGGCCCTTAAAAATGGACATTTTGCAAACGACCTCGGATTTTGACGAAACCACTTTTGTTGGATCCGCAGTGTCAAGTTATTGCTAGATTCCAAATTTCATAATTTTTCGAATCAATATGTGAGCGTGGCAAAGGAAAACGCGTTTGACCAGTTTCAGTTGATTTTAATCGACTGGAAATTGGCCATTTTTCAAACGATCTCAGAATTCGACGAAACTAGTTTTGTTAGGACCGTATCGTCAATACGAAGCTAGAAAATATTTTTCGGGAATTTTTAGAGTTAGTATGTGGCCCCAGTAAATTGGAATGTGCGTTCAAATTCAATATATAGAGTTATATGTTGATTTTGATGAAAACTGATCGAAACGATCGATTCAGCTTACGATACATATCCCGTTGTGTTCGGAATGGGGGTAATTAGCTATGGACGACAGGCGGTGGGCCTCGTTTCGAGTTCGAATTAAAAAGTCAACTTTTCGAATTTAAAATTAAATTAAATATATATTTATACTTTGCCCCCCCTTTACATTATCTCTCCCTTTCAGTTAAAAGAAAAAAACCCACCGCTTTAAAACCTCGATTCCCAAATCGCTCCCCTCGATTTCCGTCGCCTGAGCCCACCAGCACCGTCGAGATCGACGGCGCCCTCCTCCCCCGTGCTAGCCGCGTCGCCCAGCCCTCCCTCCTCTCTCCTCTTCCTTCTAGAATCCCCAAACCGCGAGGACCCACGCCCTAGGCAGGAAACCCGCCGCCGACGGCCTTCCCTCGGCCCACCACCGCGCGTGCGACACCCCCTTCCACCCCCTGACCGCAACGCCTCTTCTCCAGCCCCCAATGACGGAAAACAGTGAGGTATATATATTTTTATTATTATTTATTTTCTTTTTTTTCAGTTTTAATATAAATAGCATGGGTTAAAAACCTGATTTGGTTTAGGTTGATTTTTTTTGAAACTGAAAAGGAGTGGTTTTTAACTAAACAAAGAAGTGATTTTTAATTATATGAAAATATAATCTTTCCCATATTTGTAGCGTTTTAAAAATATGATTTTTACAAAGTAGAAATAATAAAAATATAATTTTTATAATGTAGAAAGGATAAAAATATAATTTTTATAATGTAGAAAGGTTAAAAATATAATTTTTATAATGTAGAAAAGTTAAAAATATAATTTTTATATAGGTATGGTGATAAAAATTTGATCTTTATATATGTAGCGAAATAAAAATCTGATTTTTATTATATATACATTGAAGTGGAAAAGTGATTTTTATAACGATGAAGTAAAAATTCGATTTTTATATAGGGAAATAGCGTGATAAAAATATAATCTTTATTATAAGAACATCGTTGTAAAAATAAAATTTTTATCTATATAATAGCGATGTAAAAATAGAATTTTTATATATTGAATAGCGATGTAAAAATAGAATTTTTATATATTGAATAACGAAGTAAAAATTCGATTTTTATATATTGAACCTCGAAATAAAAATTCGATTTTTATATATGTAGTGGCTACGAGCAACGAAAGTGACAAAAGGCGAGAACGGCGATGATTTCCACATATGAAGAGTCGTGGAGTTGGATAGCTATTGGTGAGAACTTCTCACTCAAATTCTCTTTTTCTAGTTATATATATATATACTAGGATGCAGACGGTGCTTGGTAGCACCCGACACCCGTCATCCACAGACCATGGATGGCTTGTTTGTTAAATTGTTTGGTTGTGTAGTTGGTTAGTCTAATTGGTTTGAATTGAATTGTTTGGTGAAATTGAATGGATTTGATTGAGGTGTGAATGGCGTGGGCCTTCACTAGACCGGGGATAAGGCTAGGCCTCGTCCCGTTTCTAGTATCGTGCCGTTATGCCGCCGAAATTTTCTAAAATATGTTAGAAAAATAAAAATATCATTTTTATTGTGTAAATGAAATGAATAGAAATTCATGTGTTAAAATAGAATATATTATCGTTAAAAATATAATTTTTAACGTGAAAGTGAATAAATAAAATATTCATTTACAAACCGGACGGTTTGTTTATGTTCACCTATTTGAAGGACATTGATTGGGACGATAAATTTTACACATCGCCCAACTGCACAAATAAAATCTGTGTTTGATTGTTTGAAACCCCACACGGGTGTTGGCATGAAATTTGGAAGTTCACTCATCCTGATTGATTAAATATGTCGATCGATTGATTGACAGGCTGTTATAAGCGTCAGATATCTATATTTGATGCTTATACAGTGTAGTGCACTTTGGTTGATGGTTGATTATTTTTCAATGCTATTATATACATGTGTTGTATGGAATCCATATAATTAACGTTATATGGTGATTGATTGGGCCTCATTCCAATCGGGAAAATAATGAATATTATAAAAGAAAATTCATGTGTTGAATATAAAAATAGTCATGTGTTGACGATGATTATGGGTTGGAACTATTCATGTGTTGAGTGAAATATTTTAAATAATAAAAATTACATCTTTATCATATTTACGATTAGAATCTACTTTACGGTGGAGTCTAATTAAAATCAAACGATAGATATCATAGTTTTATAAAATATTTTACATAACAAAAATAGTGTTGTGTTGACAGTACTCATGTGTTGAGATTAGTCGTGTGTTGAAAGAAATATAGATTCATGTGTTGAATGAAATAAATATTCATTTGTTGAATAGAATAACGAATTTATTGAAATATATAAAGCCGTGTTGATTAGAGATGCGTTATTTTGACGCGAACGATATTTATATCGATTTTATTCGTTGTATAATGAATGTTGAAAAGTGATTTCAAAATTTAATATTTTGAAAGGAAATTCAAATTGAATTAGATTAAAAATTGAAATTGAAATTTTATTGAATCAATTTGAAATGAGTTCGAATCGAATAGAAAATGAATTCGATTCGAATTGAATAGAAAGTGAATTTGAATTCGAGTAAAATAGAAATGAATTCAAATTGAATTAGATTGAAATTGAAATTTCAAACAAACTGAAATTGAATTGAAATCAATTTGAAACGAATTCGAATTAGATCAAATAGAAGGTAAATTCGAATTGAATTGAATTGAAACGAATTCAAATTGAATTGAATTGAAACGAATTTGAATTTGAATTGAATTGAAACGAATTTGAATTCGAATTGAATTGAAACGAATTTGAATTCGAATTAAATAAAATTGAAATGAATTCGAGTTGAATTGAAATCAAATCGATTTGAAATTGAATGTAGAAGTTGAATTGTTTTAGAAACGAATTTAAAACGATTCATAAAATTCGTTTTAAATAGAAATCGACGAAATATATATTATATATATTATATATATAATATATAATGGCCTGAATAGAACGCGCCGCGCCGCGGCAGTTCGTGAATTTCGACCATTTATTTCAAACGGACGTTGCGGGAGATCCGACCGTCGGATTCTCCAAAAACCGGAACCGTTGGGTTCGTATCGAAAAGAGCTTTCCAATGAATATTAGAAATTTGAAATCTAACGGTTGGATTTGGAATTATGTCCAAATCAAATTCGAAAAAGGTCGCTGTAAGTGCAGTTCGATAGCCGTTGATGGAAATCGACTGTACGGGCCTTGATAAAATTATTAAAAATATCGATAATTTGTGTAAAATTATAATATGTGAATTGGAAAGAATTGGGCTGGAAAATTCCACATTAGAAGGATAAAAATAGATTTTTATCGAAAAGAACTAGTTTTGAACTAGAATCAAAATCAATTTATTTTTAAATAAATAAATTGAATTTGGAAGTGATTTTAAAAATAATCGATATTCCCAATACGTGGATTGGACTGGAGTTGAATCGAAATTATCTTCGGAATATTTCGATGTTGGATTTCGTGACTATACAGATATTGTTATGGGAATTTGAAAGATATATTTTATATCGTTATTTCCAATACGATATTTGTTGGTTTCAGAATTTGGTATTGAATATAAGTCGATATATTTTCTATTTAGAGCCTTGTATTTAATATCAAATGTGATTTGAGTTTATCGTGAATCGTGTTTTAGATGACATTGGTTCTTTAACCCAGTTAAAGACAGGATATTGATTTTTGAAAAGATTAAAGCTAAGTGGAGTTTTAATGAATCTTTAATTAGATTAAAATGTGAATTGATAATTTAAATTATCAAATCTGAAAGGTGATCGAGAATGGAGTACCACCAGTTTTGCTCCAAAGCAATAGTTAAATCTTTAATTAGATTTGAACGTGAAATGGTAATTAATTTTACCGATAACACCGTGGTGTTAGATGTGGAGTATTACCAGTTTTCTCCATGGGATATATAGGTTGGGATTGGGAAATAAAATAAATAATTACTTCGGTGTGGTTCGTTAATCCCGACTAGTTTGAAATGATATCCAAAGGAAGATTAAAGAATAAATTTAGAAGAATTTATCTTTGATAAAATTAATGGGAACATTTCCCTAAGAATGTGATTTTGTGAATAAAAGAATATTCCGAATTGGAATGAGGCGTTCATTGTGTTTGTGTAACATTTGTTTATTATATACGTGGGTTATTCAGAAAGGCCGGGTTTATACCCATTCTGAATAACCGAGTCGACGAGATGTCGAAGATGAAGACGGTGGTTGAAGACTGGAAGTCTTCACATCGTTTGGGTGATTACTGATGATCTTGATTGGGCTGTACACCCAGGATGAGGGAATCAGTTGGTGATCTTCCAGACGTACTTGGAGATGGATGGATATGCGAGGAAAGTGCCTCCGGTTTCGTTCAGACCCAGAACGAACTTGTAAATGGATTGCGTGTCTGACATTGGATTTTATTCTGTGTTGATTGATCTCTATTAAATATACATCTGTTTGGCGGCGGAGAATTTATTCTCTTGCTTAACGCCCTTCTCTGAGACGTACGAGCTCAGGGGTTGTATATCGATGGACATCAGTCGCATGGAGTGAATTGCCAATGTGGCACGCGTAAGTGGAAATTGATCAGGGCTTCTGTTGAAAAGCAAAGTCTTGTGGTTGATGATCAAAGCACGGCCTGTGTGGCGAAACTTTGTGTATAACGTGAATTCGCGAGCCTCACACCTCGGTATGAGTCAAAAACGGGAGACGGACCGCTGGGAGAGCACGACGTTTCTTTCTAGCTAGGGTGGTGTCAGTGACCTACCAGCCCTGACATTTATATACTTTTCACCTGTGTGGTTGTTGGATACGAGGCGCCTCGGATATAGGTCTGTAAGGACCGGGAAACGTGTGTTCAGGAATTGCCAATCCTCAAAAGTAAGAGAGGACCGGCCCAGCCGATTCCAAGGATCATAGTGGGGTCCTGAGGCATTTGCTAGAGTGTCTCGAACGCGGAGAGGAGCTTGCCCCTTGCCTCGACTCATGACGGAATCCAATTTCCAATACGTGTATTTCGGCTTTATTTGTAGAGCCTAGTATGGCGACATAGTGGGATGGGGCACTCATGCCGTCTATGATTTATATTTATGATTGAAATGTTTTGACACTATACACTTATTATAATATCAAAATAATGTGTTTTAAACGTATCAAGCATGCTTTGGCTGTTATATGGTAAAAACCCTATCCTCCGGCTTGCGTTGCATTGTGTGATGGGACCTGGGTCTTATAACAGCTTCATTTTTCTTTATTTAGCATTGCGCTGTTTGTTTTATGCACTGGTATTCTTGGGAGGAAACCTGTTCCGTGTTATACGGCGTGGTCCCTTGATTTACCTAACTTTAAAAATAAAGATTAATAACTGTTTTAGTTCTCACACCAGTCACATGACTGACCTGGAGTTTATTGTTTTAACCTAAACTCTGGGTGCCCCTATTTTCCGCACGGGCAGCTAGTAGTTTTGGTTTTGCAGATTTATATTCACAGGGTCCTGATATACAGCTGGAACGATGCTCGGAAAGCTCTGTATCCGTGTATCACTTCTAGTTGTGCTTTTGTATTATTTTTCCGCTGCTATGTAATTTATTGTAATCTCTGATATTTGTCGAATGTAATTTATTCATTTATACTCTGTATATTCTTGTATCTGATGGAATTGTTGTAATAACAATGAAATGTTCTTCCGTTTGCGTTCTATTTTGTCTTGTACTCAATTCTACCCGTGCTTTCCTTCACGGGGAAGTTCGGGTCGTCTCAGTTCACGTCAAATTCTCTTCAATCTAATCAACACGGCTTTTATTCAACACATGAATGTTTATTCTATTCAACACATGAATATTTATTCTATTCAACACATGAATTTTTATCCTATTCAACACATGAATTTTTATTCTATTCAACAGATGAATTTATTTCTATTCAACATGTGAATTTATTTCTATTCAAGACATGAATTTATTTCTATTCAACACATGAATATATTTTCTATTTAACACATGAATTTATTTTCTATTCAACACATGAATTTATTTTCTATTCAACACATGAATTTACTTTCTATTCAACACATGAATATTTATTCTACTCAACACATGAATTTATTTTTATAATATTCCTTATTTTCCAAATCGGAATGAGCCCCAATCAATTACCATATAAGGTTAATTATATGGATTTTCTACAACACATGTATATAATAGCAACGATAAATCATCAACCATCATCTTGAGTGCACCACACAACTTCATAAGCATTAAAATATAAATAATTAACGCTTACACTTTCTGTCAACCCATCGATTGACATACAACTAAACAATCAGGATTAGTGTACGTCAAATATCATCGCAATACCTGTGTGGGGTTTCACATCAACAAACACAGATTTTTATTTGTGCAATTGGGCGATGTGTAATATTTATCTTCCCAATTAATATCAGTCAAATCGGTGTACATAAACAAATAGTTTGATTTGTAAATGAATATTTATTTTACTTCAACACATGAATATATTTTTTACTTCAACACATGAATATATATTTTACTTCAAAACATGAATTATATATTTTATTTCAACACATGAATATATATTTTATTCCAATACATGAATATATATTTTATTGTAACACATGAATATATATTTTACCTCAACACATGAATATATATTTTACTTCAACACATGAATATATATTTTACTTCAACACATGAATACATATTTTATTCCAACACATGAATATATATTTTACTTCAACACATGAATATATATTTTACTTCAACACATGAATAAATATTTTATTTCAACATATCAATATATATTCTATTCCAACACATGAATATATGTTTTATTTCAACACATGAGTATATATTTTATTTCAACACATGAATATATATTTTATTTCACAACACAAATAATCACACTAGCATACAAGTCGTCCATGGTCTGTGGACGACGGGTGTCGGGTGCTACTAAGCACCGTCTGCATCCTAGTATATATTTCAACTAGAAATCAAAATAAAAGCGGGGAGTTCTCACCTAGAGCAAAACCAAACGCCGTGACTCTTCATATGTAGAAAATCTTCGTTGGGCTCGCCTTTTGTCACTTTCGTTGCCCGTACTCACTGCCTATATAAAAATCACATATTTTTACTTCGCCTTCCTAATAAAATTTATATTTTTATTCCGCTACTATACAGATAAAAATTATATTTCCAAACCGCTATCTTTAAAAATAAAAACCACATTTTTATTTGTTCAATTTCAATATAAAAATTACATTTTTACATCACTTTCATATACATATAAATCGCCTCTTTATCATGCTAACACATATTTTGAAAATGATGTTTATATAGAAAAGATTATACTTTTAACTAAATAAAGCATAAAGATCATATTTTGATTATTTCTATAATATAAAAATCATATTTATATTCTTTCTATAATATAAAAATCATATTTTTATATTCCCTATTATATAAAAAATTTATTTTTAATCCGCTACTCATATAAAAATAGAATCTTTGTTCTCGCTATTTAATAATAAAAATAAAGTTCATATTTTTATTTCACTTCTTATATAAATGATCATATTTTTATTATTCTAAAAATATAAAAATCATATTTTTATTCTTTCGATGATATAAAAATTATATTTTTATTCTTCTACTTAAATAAAAATCATTTCTTTTCGCTATGAAAATCAACTCTTTTCGCTATGTTAAAAATACTGAAAAGGAAATTAAGTTAAAAACGTACAGTCTTCTTCAGAGCCAAAGGGGCTCGCATCGTTCGTCGCCTGATAGGGAAGAGGAGGGAGGAGGAGGCATGGCGGCCTGGAGGTGGCGTTCAGATGAGGTGGGCGGCACTTTCGGGGGGGGGGGGGGGTGTTTGCGTGGCGGTTTGTGGGAGTTTGGGGTTCGCGAGCGGGTAAGGGGGAGGAGAGGAAGGAGCGCGAGGTGCAGAAGAAGAAGGGGAGGGCGGCGCTGCGCCTGGCGACGGCGGCGAGGTCTGGTGGGGCACGATGGGGAGAGGCAACGCGATTTCTTTTGTTTTTTCGGATATGAACTGGTAAGGAGAAGGGGGGATATATAATAATATATATTATTTTGTTTTATTTAATTAATTTCAAAAAGCAACTTTTTATTTTGACCTCGAAATCGAACCCACCGACTGTCGTCCATAGCTAATTACCCCCATTCCGAACATAATTGGATATGTATTGCAAGCTGATTCGATCGTTTCGATCAGTTTTCGTCAAAATCAAAATATAACTCTATATATTGAATTTGAACGCGCATTTCAATCTTCTGGGGTCACATACTGACTCTAAAAATTCTTGAAAAATATTTTCTAATTTCGTATTGACAATACGGTCCTAACAAAACTAATTTCGTCGAATTCTGAGATCGACTGAAAAATGGCCATTTTCCAGTCGGTTAAAATCAACTAAAACTGGTTAAACGCGTTTTCCTTTGCCACGCTCACATATTGATTCGAAAAATTACGAATTTTGGAACCTAGAAATAACTAGACATCCCGGATCCAACAAAAGTGGTTTTGTCGATGACCGAGGTCGTTTGCAAAATTTCTATTTTTAAGGGTCAGAATTCCATAGCGACTATTCTGAATTTTCAACTGGGCATAACTATTTATCCCCGCTATGAAATTTCAATTTTTCAGATTCGTTGGAAAGATTTTCTCAATTAGATTCAAATATATTTGGTTTCGCTAAAATCCGGTTTATTTTGAATCCTGTACAATCATTTGAACTTTGAAATCGAATTTTTGAACTACCACGCCATTTTCAATTCCTTTTAAAATTAAAAATAAATATTTATATTCTAACAACGATCGATATGAATATATACGTTCGAATTCTATTCAAAATAAATTTCTCGTCGTTATTATTTAAAATAAATCATTTTAAATATTTAAAATTCACTAAAATTGTCAAAATAAAAATTTTAAATTGGCTCAGATTTCCGGGTTATTACAATTCGGGAGGCTTTACCTTATAGGCCAGTTGGCCAATCCTCTAGGTTTTGAAAAATGGTCCCACAAACCTAGGTTCCAACTTCCCAACCAATCCAAAGCGAATCACATTCCTAAGAGGTGACACTTTGATAAAAACCAAGTCTCCTACTTCAAATTCGAGGTCAGTCCGTCTCTTGTCCGCATAGGATTTCTTCCTATCATGAGTTGTCTTCATCCGCCGTTGAAAAAGGTCAATCTTTTCAGACATTTCCCTAACCATATCTGGTCCAAGTAATAATCTTTTTGTAGATTCCCACTGACAAGTTGGTGATCTACGGGGTCGTCCGTACAACGCTTCGAACGGTGCCATGCCGATGTTGGCCTATTAGTTGTTGTTATATGCAAACTCTACTAAAGGAAGATGCTCTTCCCAAGCCCCTCCGAAGTCTAGATTACATAGCCTTAAATGATCTTCTAGAATTTTGTTTACCCTCTTCGTTTGCCCATCGGTCTGATGATGATAAGCAGTGCTAAACACAACTGTGTACCTAATGCTTCTTGTAAGCTCCTCCAAAATTCGTTGGTAAAGTTGGGGTCACGATCGCTTATGATGCTGGAAGGAACTCTATGAAGATGAACTATCTCTCGAACATAAATTGCTGCTAACAATAATGTCGTCCTCTTACTCTTAACCGGAATTAAGTGAGCGCTCTTAGTGAGTCTATCTACCACAAGCCAGATATTGGTGTTTCCTTTCTTTGATCTAGGCAAACCATCTACGAAATCCATAGTGACGCTCTCCCATTTCCACTGAGGAACCTCCAAAGGATGAAGTAAACCTACAGGCTTCGTTTGCTTAGCTTTGACTTGCTGGAAAACTAAACATTGGGAAACAAATTCAGCCACATCGTTCTTCAACCCAGCCCAAAGGAAAACCTCGTGGCTAAGTCTAACTTGGAAAATACCGAGGCACCAACAAGCTGATCAAATAAATCATCAATCCTCGGAAGCGGGTGCCTATTCTTCTTAGTGAGTTTATTCAACTCCTTATAATCAACACACAAATGAAGCGAACCATCCGCCGTAGTTGCGAATACTAATGGAGCACCCCATTCAAATATGCTTCGTCTGATAAATCCTTTCTCAAGTAGCTCCCCTACTTGCTTACTCAGCTCCCTCCTTTCCCTTGGAGGCATATGGTGCACTGGAAATGCAATCCTCTTTTCACAATCCAGAATGGCACCATACGTGGTAAGCCAATACATTGCTAGAATCAACCCATAGCCCATAAACCCAAGCACATACGCATTGCATTCAAATTCGACGCCTAACATAGATAATATCAAACCCTGACAAATCATAGATGTATGAGCCAAATCATTAATGGGACTTGAGACAACTATAAAATCCACTACCGTACGAGTAGTTAAGTACAGAGATTCAACTACAGAACTTGATATAAATGAGTATGAAGGACCAGAATAAAAAAGTGTTCTAATAGGATTGTTTGAAAGAGAAATTAAACATTCAACAGAAAAATTTGTACCTCTATCAGGAGCACTGGTCGCGAGAGCATGCACCTTCCGTCCAGAAGTTCGTGTCCTTTGACCTTGTCCATGCGATCTCCGTTTCTTCGGGCACTCCTTAGCGAAGTATCTGACTTCTCCACAGTTGAAATAGTTGTTCTTCCTCCTCTTATAGTCTTTGATCAAGTGACCTTCCTTCCCACAATTGTGACATTTTCTCTTATCCTTGCCTTTGTCCTTCTTACCTCCTTTCTTCTGTTATTGTTGTTGCTGTTGTTTTTGCTGTTGCTATTGCTACTGCCCCTTCTTGGGTCACACCTTCCTATTTTGCGATGTCCGCTCAGTCTTTACTTCCTTCTTTTCTTTTTTGTTCTCCTCATGCATTAGGGCCATATCAACAAGCTTTTCAAAAGTGGCTCCCATTGGGATATGGGACATGGCTAACCTATAAAGGGGTTCATTTAGCCCTTTAGCAAACCGTAAAGCCTTCTTATGTGGTGTATCCACCAATTCTAACCAGAACCTTGCTAGTTGGTTGAATTTGTTCACATACTCTTTCACCGTTAAGTTCCCTTGTTTGTGTGCTAAGAAACTCTCCATCTGCATGCTTCTCTCGGCTTGGGAAAGAAATTTCACTTCAAATCTTTGTCTAAAATCTTTCTAGGTTTCCACCGGCGTCCAGCACGGGCAACTTCCCACCAGAATGAGGCTTCGTCTTCCAGTAGCCAAGCAGATAACTGAATCTTCCTTCTATCTTCTACTTCAAATATTACGAGCAAATCCTCGGTCTCCCTGAGCCAATTTCGCGCCTCTACGAATGTCTCGTTCCCATGGAATGACTTCCCACCAATAACACGGATGTCTTTGCAGATCTAAGCGAAATTACCTACTCTTGGAGGAGGAGGAGGAGGAGGAATGACTAGTGCAACTGGGGGAGGAACGTTTCCTTAGCCTTAGGTAGACGTTGTGGCCTTCAGATACCTACGGAACCATCCGAGTATCATAACGCCCTCTGGGATATTACGAATGTTTTGCTCCCCAGACAAGCTGAAAAGAAAAAGGAAAAGATTTAGACAAAGGACCGAAGGATATTACATATGGCTTTTTAGGGAATGTTTTTCAAAATAGACCTTTCTTTTTGAAACTACTTTCTTTTAAACCATTTTGAAAAATAATTTTCAAAACTTTACCTAATCTGGTAACCATCAGCACTGATACCATGTGTGACACCCCACGTTTGTTAATGTCACTCGCAAAGGGAATGCATCAAGTTTCGTGAAGCATTTTTGGTAAATAGACATCGAATATTACAAGAAAAATATAAAATTTTGCAGTAGAATAAAAAAATAACTTTATTAATCATAAGATACCATGGTCCAAAACGTCACTTGTTCGAAACATAAAAACCCATTACAACATAAAAGCTACTGTCTTGTACTTAAAAAATATCATAGTACATAAAAAATATCATAGTACATAATGATTTGCCGGTTCAGTCAAGACTTGTGGACGTCTTCTTCCCGTCCTTTATACTCTTCCTCAAGTCATGGGGTTAGAGTTATTTAGGCGAACAGGCAAATCATTCGCCCCGGCGCTTCTTCTACACTCTATTTCCAAGAGCGGGAGTCCACCGTGTCGAGTGTCGTTCTCAAACTCGGTTTTAGTCCTTACTCTGCACTTCACTCTGGCGGATGGAGTTTTTTCGGGCAAGCGGTCGGATCACACTCGCCGAGGCGCTACCTCATAATCCCCGATTCATCGGTAGAGGTGGCCATTTGCAATAATCAAGTCTCTCTCGTCCCGTCGACTTATGGGATGGAGTTCGATTGGATACTGCAATATCGTCCTTCAAATGTTCTCTCAAATCATGAAAGCCAGAGCCATGGATCGAGTGGTCTTTAATCATGGCGCGCCCATCACATTCATCCTAGATGGGTACTTCTATTCAATCTCTGAGGGTAAGAGTTAGCCTGGCAAATAGTCGGAAAATGTTTGCAGAAGCTTTGCGTTCCTCCGATCAATTTATGGGAGGAGTGATTAGCACCGACCTTCGGGTACTTGCATCATTCATATCACATGAATTAGTCATGTCAATAATTCAGGAAGCATGTAACTATAAATTGCATGAATAAAAAGTAAGCATATCAAGGGGCAATGCTGCCTCCTTTATTTGGATTCATGTAATCTGATGGTGTTAGACATTGGACTGAGCCATGTAGACGGTCGAATTGCATCTATCTGAAATTGAATTCCAACTTTAAAATGCAAAAGTCAATGCATAATTATCTTTAGCTCTTCCACGTATGATTCTAGGAATGGATGTCATCTCAGATCCACCTTCAGCTATACAACCTCTTTTAGGCGGAGAGTGTGACCTTTTAAATGAGCGGTTCAGTCAAGCTTGTCATGATATTGCTCCATAACTCTATATGCGGGTGTTAGAAGTCTGATCGTTTTCAAATCCTAGGTACCTACACCATCCACATATTATTTCATCTGAGTTAATTACATCAATAACTCATTAAGGATGCAAATATAAGAGTCATGGTTAAAGAGTAGTCCTGTTAAAGGAATGAATATGATTCTGTGTGAAAATGGCATTGCATGCTATCTGCATGTCCATTTTGCCTTGCCCAATCTCTGCCAGGGATGGCTTGATTGTGGTCTTGGAGTGACAAAGACAACTAGGAAAATACTGTAAGCGAATGACAAGGTCATGTCTCCTTTAAATCGCCTTTTTGCCCCCATGCTAAGGGCAAGGGTTGAATGTCAGGGGGTCATGCAAGCCTATCATGTATCAGCTTTGAATTAGATGATGTAATCATGAGCAATCGACGTTCGAATCTCTGGTTGCACCCAATGTCTGGGACACGAGTTACTCGACTAATCCTCGATGAAGGTAGTGAAATTGTAAATCTTCACTTTCTTACTCCAAGATGTCATTTGTCAAAAGTTTCATCCGCGTTCATCTCCCATCTGGCGGAAGGCTGATTAGTGATTTTGTCCAATCATTCAGGGCAATGAATTCAGCAATGAGTCTCGTTGGTGTCTGTCTTGGGACAACCTTCCAAGGGAAATAAGCATTGTCGCCTTGCATGTCATATCTTGAGGCACAAAGAGCGATGTCATGCCTTTCACTTCTCCTTGGTAAATGCATTCCGTGCGGCAGGAAGTTCATCATGGAGTTGTCTATGACTCTCTTCCGTGTTGTCGGAACTGTCTAACTTGGCCGAATTATCGACCTTTTGATTTTCTGTTCGTAGGTTGTAAGATATGCTGTAACTTTCTAATCCATCCAACAGCTCTTCTACCTGTTCTAGGAAAGAAACGAATTATAGTCCCTTCATCTGGAATTTCCTTCGAATCAATACATCTCCAACACCGGGTCGTCGATCATTCATTGCACCGTCGGTATACAGTAATGGGTGCTTGTATTCATTTTTCGTTTTGAAGGTCCATCTTCTTCATCTAATACATCCTCTTCGGGAATGGTAAATTTAGCGATGGATTCGGCTAATGTTTGGGAATTGAGCAGTAGACACTAGGGTGAAATGTAAGCTCTGACTTCTGCTGGAGCTGGTCGGTTTAGACCTTAATCAGATAAACTTGAGTATGATAGCGCAACTTGCGAGACTTTAAGTAATATTCATGTGTTATGTCACAACTGAAATAAGAAGTAGAGAGCTAATGGTTGATTCATATTTTCTTTAATCTCGAGCTCTCATCATTTGACCAAGGTCGTATGGTGGCTGGTGAGCAGTCAAGTTGCCATAATCCAAGAAAGGATCCATAGGTCCGATCGTGGCGTGTGGTGGTTCAACGAGCACCTAACTATGGGTTCCAAAGTATGTTGACTTAACCTTTATTCGATGGAAATCAGTCTTCCTCGATGCAGTTGACAACAAACAGCAATTGCAAAGGTTCGCCAAGTTCTTCGGAAGGCTAACCGCAGGACATATTTCATTCATCACATCATACAATTGAAGTGTAGCTTTGGGACATTAAGATCCTTAGCTGCTTTCTGCTATCCCCTTATTGACAATCATGGTCACTAAGATCATATGAATCATCTTCGGAGTAGTGCTCGGATTGTTCCATATATCCGTCATTCGATGCTTCGCCGATTGGACAAGTTTAAGTTACATAAATAAGGTGGTCACTGCTCGTTAGGGAACAACATCAGTTGCATTGATGAAATCTATACACCATTTGAGATATGGTAGAGGAAACTGCTATGAGACAATCGTTGTCTCATATACTGTCGATGATAACAAGCTGAATTTGATCAATACCTCCTCACACTGACTTACTGATGTAAGTAGGTGTCGTGGCTCTGGGAAAAATCCTAGTCATTGCCGTCTACCGGGGTATTCACAAACTATCCATTTAATCTTCATTGACAAGCTTTTGATAACTGCTATTAGCTAAAATGTACGCCGAGCCGAAGGCGAGCCGTGCTCCGAGCCGAAGGCGAGGCCGTCAGCGGGTCCGGGCGCAGCGCCGGTGGGGGTCCGGGGCCGCATAGTCCCGGCGGCGATCGACCTAACCGGTTAGGTCGAAAATGTGGGCATCGCACGATTTTTTCGATTTTGGAAGATGGAGCCTTTTCTGAAATGATAAGAAAAATGTATTTTTCCGAAAAATAGCTGTTTCGGGTCGGATCGGATCATGCCTTCAAATTTGCGATTCAGAGATTGTCTTCAGGTTGGGTCGGATCGGACTAGTTCCTCCGAGCCAGATCAGGGTCGTTATTAGCTAGTCGGTTCGGGTCTTTTCCTACGGTTCGGGTCGGGTTGAATTTTTCATTTTATTGGGGTCGGATCGGACCCCTGGTCATTCGATCCGAACCGATGCTGCTATTACTAGTTCCAGCGTCTTAGTGTATAACTTCATGGGGTCGGGTCGGACCCGACCCGAACTGAGTGGGGCTATCCGAACCGAAGCCATGCGATTCTACGTCAACTCAATCCGATCTGCTGGTCACCCGCATCCGATCCAGAGACTTCTTCGAACTGGAAAGTCATTAAAAATGTTGAATTTGCAGGATTTCCTCATCGGACTTGGCGATCCAATAGTAGAATGGAGAATCCCTATATGTTGAGAATCTTCATTTCTCAGTGAAAGCACCAAAATGTTAGACCAAAAAATGGCACTAACACCCAATTGTCTAGGATTTGTGAGGAATAATAATCTAAAACGTAAAAAATCAAGTAGAGACACGAGATTTATAGTGGTTCGGTGTTAACAAGCCTACATCCACTTCATAGTTTCTCATTTCATTCATGGATTACAATTACAATGAATTTAATCACTCAATCGCTCAAGTTCAACGAATAATTCTCTCTGAATTCATTGAATCTATTGACGAAGTTGGTCATTTTCAGTAGAAGAATTCAGCCATAGAAGCCATGAAGAAGATAACTGCCCAAAAAGCCCCCCAAAATGGCTGCGAATTGATGTATTTATAGGCAGAAATTCGGTTAGGGCTGAGTGGCCATGTGGCAGCTTCAGAGTAAATCTCGAAAGTAGTGGAGTGAGTGGAGACTTGGTAACCGCTTCTACTGTGTGGACATGGGATCAGGTCAGCCTTTAATCAATCCGAACCGAAAGCAATCGGCAAATAATGAAGCAGTGAAGCCATCCGACCTGAATGGTCCAATCCGATCCGGAGATGTATGCCAGAGAATCATGTCATATTCATTTGTACAGATGGATCGGATGTGTGTTAATCCGACCCGAACCGGTGTTATTGTTCCTATCCGATCTGAATTCTTTTCCACTGAAGGAGAGGTAGAAGTACCCCGAACCAATCCGACCCTAAGCTCCGACCTGGGGCTGTTGCTTTGAGCCACACAGTTAGATCCGAACCGAGGCAAGGACCAATCCGAGGATAGAATCTAACCCCGGGGCCTCCATGTATATATGAACCAAGTTTTTTCCAAGCCTTTATTACTTCATTCAAGTGATCGTTGATCCCTTAAGCTTTGGGTAGCTTGGTCACAAAGCAAGCTAACAGTGTGTTATGAAGTCGAGTATGTGATCAAAAAATTTACAGACTGTTGTTTTTGCTTTAGTTTTTTGGTTGACCCTTACATATCTGTGGTTGTTAGCCAAAAATTTAATCTATCATTTTCCCTAACATTAAGTTGAATAGATTTTTCGTGAACTCGTTGACTATGTTTGATTTTGATTCTTATTATAGGTGTTTTGCTCCATCTAGTAGCATAACAAGATAACGAGGATGACCTTTTTCTTCTAAGTATGGTGAGATGATTATATGTTTTGAAAAATCCGCATTTAGTTTGGCTTTTGTATTATACAAAGTCATGTCCTTTTCTAATATTTGTCCCCTGTGTTATATATGTTTGCTGACTTTATATTTGAAATAGTATATGTAATAAAGACTTTTTTGCCACACTCACATGCATTCAGCAAGGCCTTAGTATCATTGTATCAAACATGAATGAGGAATATGGTAGCAGCAATTCTAGAAGGCCAGAAGCAAAGGTCAGGGAGTGGGCCGAAAACTCTGCCACGCCACAAATCAATAAAACTACCTCTTGGAATCCACTGTTGATCCATATTCGCACCATCCGTGTACATAGTTTTCTGGCTTTGCAGCACATTTTGGTAATTGTCTACTTCTTATACAGGTAGATTTTCTCTGCATTTAGTAATTTAACATTGAAATACATAATTGTAAATAATTCAACTTTTAATGTAAAGGACTGTAAATACAAGCTATTATCGTTATACATATAGAAGACTAGACAATAGTTTCAATTTTTTTATCACTTACAATAAATTCCCAAAAAAAAGATGCCGCTATTATGTTGTTTATGACTATTCATGTTGAAGATATGCATATATACATATGTGTGTGTGTATCTTTTCCTCTATATTGGTTTTTTCACTATCATTTGACTTTTGAATGGACATAATCCAATTAGCTATGATGAGGAAAAAAAATATACATATCATACAACTTAGAGAATTTGAACCATATTTCAGTAGCCATAGGCGTAAACCACAATAATTCATTAGCATAAATATTATGAAGAATTCAAAGTATAAATTTTCAAATAATTGAAGTATTCCCTTTTTTCAAACATGTTTACTAAATTTTAGTTTTCTCCTTTTATGTTATTGCCAATTTGTAATTCATGTTAGGATCATTACTCCAGAAACATTTAGTTATTAAATACTATTGTCATCAGTCAATTTTTGACAGTCGGAGTAATATGCAATCAAATATTTTATACTTGAATAATGCTTTCCTTCCATACTTGATATTAGTGTGTGTGTGTATATATATATATATATAATTGATGGATCGATGTTTTTCAAATGCCATAAAAAATAGTCTTAAACAATTTTCTGTTTTATTTTCCTTAATATACATTGATGCCTGGATTGCTCTCAGTTAGATTTTGTTCCAGATTTCTTTTTCTTTACAATTTCCGTAATTTGCATGTTATGTCTAGGACTAATTCTTAGTGCTTTCCATTGTCAAAAAATATAGGTTATTATACTGAGACAATACTCATTCAAACTTAGATTATAAAAATTGGCTATTACTTCAATTGATCTATGATTTAGGCATGGTCTGAACACTCAGGTTATATTACTTTAATTTCGTTGCAATTGATTTATCTATTACTTTAATTTCACTAATTTTACGCCATTGGAGGGAAATTTATAGATTGGTTTAATTTCTTCTTTTCCTACATCTTATTTGTCTAATGATTAATTTAGTTGCTTAAATTTACTTAGTAATTAGAGTGTTTTTAAACCTCATTTAGATACCATAATAATTCATTATTGAATGATAGTATGATATTTGGTCCCTTGAGTATTAAAGCACTTATGTGATCTAAATTGTTTAAAAATTGTCTATGTGTGCAAATACTGGGACGCAGATGAGAAAAATCAGCTAACTAAATTAGCATCAGCTTTTTAAGATAAAGATAGTATGTATTATAAAAATAATAGCAACTTAAGTTAATAGAATTATTCAGATTAATTAGTCATATGATTTTTTGGCCAATAATCGAGTCTTAACTTCAAACCATATAGCTTACTCATTGTTCAAATTTTTTTACCATGATATTTTGTATGGGGATTGTTATTGACACACCAATTTATGTTAAGGGGGGGGTCATTTTTTAAGGGCACACCAACAATAATTAAATTGTTAAGGGGAGGTCTTAGCATTATAAAATTTGTTTGCCTCGTTCCTAAACTAACCTCAAATCAATTCAGCCTAAACCCTTTCTCTCTCGTTCGCTTCTCGTTCGTTCCCAAACTCACGCACGTCGTTCGAAAGGAAGCAAAACCCTAGTCTTTCGATCCCAAACTCTCGCACGTCGTTCCCAAACTCTCGCACGTCGTTCCCAAACTCACGCACGTCGTTCAAATTTCAGATTTAAACATCAAATCGAAAATCGCAAGCAATGCCACGAGCTAAGAGAACAGGGAAGAAAGACACTGTTGATCCTAATCCGATTCAGAAGAAGATGAAGGGGTAAGCAAATTTATGTTTTAATCTCTGCGTTTTTCTTATGTGATTCAAAAGAAAGAAATAACCTTCTACTTTTGTTCTAATGCGATTCAGAAGAATGGTATATAATTGGTGAGAGTTGAGGGTGGTGTTACGTAGATTTTGGTTATAGGTAGTCTGAGACTGTCGGTCGGTAAAAGACCGTCGTATGGAGTTATACGACACATGTATGTCGTGTTAGTGTGCCTAATACAACGTAGACATGTCGTGGTGTAGTAAAGATTTTATATTTACACAATTAGATAATTCGGCGCACAACTTTCGTAGAAGTACAATTTATACGACATTAACCTGCCGTATGAATCTATACGACGTATTCATGTCGTATAAAATATCATAATATTCCTGTTATCACTAATTTTATACAATAATTTGCTGTCGTATAAATATTTTTCATTCGATTTCTATCTCTCGTTTTAACCCATACGGTATCTCTTTTCCGTACAAACAGTATATTATGTTTAATTTTTATGCAAAAGAGATGAACTTAATTGATGCATGCTTTGTTTGTGCAGGAAACAAGGGACATGGGCTTCATCTCGTAAGCCGATGACGGCTTCGGCCTAGAAACGGCTTCAAACCGAACGACAAAAAGAAGAAGAAGCAAAAAGGAAAAAAATTGTGACGGAAGAAGAACCTACTAAGTCCGATGATGAGGAGGATAGCGATGATCAAGAAAGTGATGATGATTAGGAGGGTAGTGATGAGGAGAGTTCAGAGGAGGGAAATGACGAGGAGGGTAATGATGATGAGGGTAGCGGTGACGATGAGGGTAGCGGTGATGATGATGAGGGTAGCGGTGACGATGATGAAGAGGGTAGCGGTGACGACGAAAGTAGCGATGACAATGAACAAGAGAGTAGCAAGGAACAAGAACCCGACGATGATGTGGACGAAACTAACGAGGATGAAGAACATGAAGAAGCCGGAGATTTGGAACCGTTAGCAAAACAATTCAAAATTGCGAAGAGAAAAAGTAAACAAGCATCCAGTCAACACAAAGGAAAATACGTTCAACCGTCCCTCCTTTTTGCTTTCGAAGGACATATTGCTCATAAAATATGGAATTCCACGGTAAGCCGACAAATAACTTGCATATCTTCGTTATCTTGATTAGTAGCACGATTTTCATGATTTCAAATAATGGATATATTGCATAGCTTGATTATGTCGATTACAAATACATTTCATATGTTGATTACAAATAACGGACATATTACTTTCGAATGACATTTAGTAAAACGATACAAATAACTTGCATATCTTGATTAGTTTACTTATTCTTATGCAAGGCGTCGAAAGGGGAAGCTAGAATTGTAAGAATTCACAATCACGTGGGAACACATCGACATTGGGTGCTAGACGATGAATGTAAGTTTGTGCGGGATGTCCTAATTGGGTCAGGTTTATATAAGCTAATTTTACATTCTCACGACAAACTCGACAGAGTGCTTATCAATGCTTTTGTGGAAAGATATTATCCAGAAACAAATACATTTCATCTTCCATTCGGTGAAATGATGATAACTATCGACGAAGTTGTTCACATTACCGGTTTGCCAGCAGAAGGATGAGTTGTTTCAGGATCTCTTGGTGGTTCTAGGACTATAAGTCCTGATCATGTTTATGGTCTGTTGGAAAAATATCTAGGGATAGATAGGCCAGAGGCTATTTTGATAATGGGAGGGGAAAAAAGATACGATTGGAATGGTTGAGAAAGACGTTTGCAGGTTCGAAAGAGGACGACTCTGATGTTCGAAAAAAACAATGTGCAACTGCGTATCTCTTGTATACCATTGGTTTGTTAGTGTGTGGTGATAAGTCGGGCAACAAAGTATCCGTTCAGTATTTACAGTGTCTTGATGATTTGAGTTCGGTGCATACGTATTCATGGGCCACAACTTGCTTGAGCTGGTTGTTCTACAATTTAGGTCAGTGCAGCAGAAAAGATGTGCAGCAATTATGTGGTTGTATGACGTTGCTGCAAGTATGTGTTTGTAATTCGTCTTGTTTATCCGTTACGTGTAATTACTAATGCATAATGATGACATGTTGTAGGTATGGATTTATGAGCACTTTCCTGTTTTAAGGCGACATAATAGATGTGTTGGGGCAGTTGAGGGAGATGTGAGAGCATCATTCTACTTTGCAATTGATCAAGCTAAAAATCTGTCGTCCGACTTAATTAATTTGAGAGAGAGGATTGATGATTTAACAGAGTGTGATGTAGTGTGGGACTGTTACCATGGCAAGCGTGGCATCTACAAATTAGAGCGATGTTCTTTTTACAACGGCCCAATTGTTTGTTTTGAATCCGTTGAGCTATATCTTCCGCAAAGGGCACTTCGTCAATTTGGTTACTTTCAACCCATCTCTTCGACTACTTTCTTTGTCAATAGTAAGAAGTTCAAGCTGTCTACAACATTTTATAAAGCAACATACTCTAATATCCAAGATCGTAGTTGGGAAGAATGGCCGAATCATTTGTTGAACGAGAGATTACTGTCTACAAAAGCTGTTCGTCCTTGGGATTGTGCCGACACTTACATGGAATGGTATCGCTCTGCTTCCCACCCTCTCGTGGCTAATCCTAAAAAAAGATTAACTGAACAAAGGAATGAACGTGACGCACCTGAACTACTTCGTCGTATTGTAAGCTGTATTTTTTTCATTTTTTATTACGTACTTTCCAGTTTGATGTTAATCATTTTCATATGTCAACATGCAGCAAAAGAGGTTGCGACACATTACTGAGTTCATAAGCTCTTCTGCTCCTGATGAAACAATGAAGAAGAAAACACTAGAGAAGATTGCACAGATAGAGGGGCCAGAGCCGATGGAATTATATGGAGAGGATATTGCAGGTGGGGAACAAAGTGTTAGCAAGGCGATGTGGACGAAAGCAACCCAGAAGGTGGCAACCAAAAAGAAACCAGGGAAGAAGAGGAAGTAGTTGCATTACTATTTTGTGTACTTGTTTATATGTACTTGTTAATTATGTACTTGTCGTATGTGGTATTGTTTTGTGATGGGTTGACTTGTTGTGTTTTGGTATGAAATTAATTCTGTGTATGGTATTATGGTGAAGAACTTGTGACTTGTTATGACTGCTGATTTTTTGGTCAATGTTATGAATTTTATGACTTGTCAAATTTTGTGATTTGTTTGAATTTGTGAATGTTGTGATTTGAGAATGGTATGAAAATGTTGACTTTGTGAGTTGAGAATGTTGTGATTTGAGAATGGTATGAAAATTTGAGAATATAGTGAACTTGTCAATGTTGTGAAAGAATTGAATGGTTTGAAAATTTGACAATTGTTACACGACAAAAACTTGCCGTATGGGCCAAAACGGAGGGATGTTGTCGTATTGCATTTTTTATACGACTTGTCATTGTCGTATAGTTGCAGGAAAAATATTACAGGGTTGGTATACCATAATACGACGGTCACAGATCGCATGAAATAAGTTTAAACGAAAGAGCAATGTCGTATGGTTGCAGGAAAATACTACAGGGTTGGCATAACTTAATACGACGGACACAAATTGTATGAAAAATTTTCATACGACATATCCTTGTCGTATAAAAAATTTTCATACGCTGCGTGGCCATCGTGTTAAGTTGTGCCAACCCTGTAATATTTTCCTGCAACTATACGACAACGCTCTTTCGTGTAAATTTGTTTCATGCGATCTATTGCTGTCGTATTATTGTATACCAATCCTGTAATATTTTTCCTGCAACTATATGACAATGACGGATCGTATAAAAAATACTGTACGAAAAATCCCTGTCGGATAAAAAATTTTCAAACGCAGCGTGGCTTTCGTATTATGTTATGCCAACCCTGTAATATTTTTCTGCAACTATACGACAATGCTCTTTCGTGTAAACTTTTTTCGTGCGATCTATGATCGTCGTATTATGGTATACCAACCCTGTAATATTTTTCCTACAACTATACGACAACGACCCATCGTATAAAATATTACAACACGATAACTTCCTTTCGTTTTGGCCCATACGGCAAGTTTTCGTTGTGTAACAATTGTCAAATTTTCAAACCATTCAATTCTTTCACAACATTGACAAATTCACTATATACTCAAATTTTCATACCATTCTCAAATCACAACATTCTCAACTCAAAAATTCATCATTTTCATACCATTCTCAAATCACAACATTCACAAATTCAAACAAATCACAAAGTTTCACAAATCATAAAATTCATACCATAATCACAAAATACCGTAGTCAATCACAAATACCGTAGTCATCAATTACAAGCAGCAATAATTACAAAATACTCAATTACCGTAATCACAAATACCGTAGTCATCAATTACAAGCAGCAATAATTACAAAATACTCAATTACCACATGATACTAGCAGGAAGACAAATCTACTGGTTTACTACTGTCCTCATCTTCGAAGTCTCTAGCAATAGCGCAGTACATGCTGATTCGGTCACTGATTCGTCGGACCCAATCTTGTGCATTAAAGTTGTAGAATTGCTCAAAGTATTGAAATTGCGGTGGAGGAGGCAATGGACTTGCTGAAGTAAGTTTTAAACCAACAAAATGCGAATCGTCTACGTAGCCCATAACAACCATTCTATTTTCATTCATAAGGTTTACACGAACTGTAGTCGGAACAAAGGTACAGCAGATCTGTTTACTTATCAGCACTACCATGGTGCCAAATGTTTCTGCTATTATAAATCCTGACTCTGGCATCTGCTCCACTTATCAATCCCAACAAAATCTGTATCTTGTATTCTATTTTTAATTTCGTTGAAACCACATTCATCCCACATTATTTTAAACATCTCCGAATTTTGTGATAAGTTGTCAAGCATTAACTCGCGGACAAACTTACACGGACTATCTGGTCTTCGATTATGAAGATTTAGGTGTTCAACAACAACCCAATATCCACAATTTCCGTCACTTGGCATGTCCTGTATATCAAGTATATATGGCTCCATATGTTTTGGAATTTGCGACAAATATTTGTGCTGAAATGGTTTGTTCTCGTACCCCTTTTTAGTAGAAACACCGAGTTTTTTTAGATACCGACTAACCGGAGTCAAATTCGAGCCACATGAAAGTTGAGCTTCAACATGTTCGTAATAAGAAGGATCTCGCTTAGTTGATCTATCTTTTTTGGACGGTCTTCCTTTTCGAATCATCGCCACAGGAGGTTCTAAAATATTGGTTGTCTGCGGAAACGCTTGCTTTTTCAAACCTTGTTGCATAACTAATCGAACGTTATCAGCGGAGTCATCGTACCTGCTCTTCAAGGCCTTGATTTCAGGCAAGTCATAAAAATCTAGAGTTGATCGATGTAACACAGGGGGAGTACAGGATAATTGCTTCCAATAAGCATCTATAGCGGTTAGAGGTATGAAACCGTGCGTGTGTCTAAAGTCCGCGAGCATATGACCACAGGGTAAACCATTAACTTGCCACATAACACAACCGCAATTGTCAGCAGTCAAACCAACAGTTGAAATGCTTCCTAGTTCATCTAGTAACAAGTCCAATGCTTTATGCGACACAAACCCAATTAACTCCTTCAACATCGGTTCTTTTCAAAATCGATGCGTTGCCTTCGATGTGCTTATTTCGAATGCATTTTCTATTCCGAAAAATTCATTTTCAGAACACAGATGGGCACTATTCCAACATTGCACAAAACTTCCAGCAGTCGTGTCAAAGTACAATTTCAAACGGGCATGTGCACTTTCTGCAATGCTCGTAGACACATTATCATAGTGTTTTATATTGTTCGTCCAAGCCAAAACAAACATTTCTTTATATTTATTTAACCAATTTTTAATCACATACGTGACGGATTTTTTTTGCTTCCCATCCCATTCAAGACGAAACAAGTTCAGATTGCGACAATACTCTTCTTCGGAAAGTGAGTTTATTATATTTGTCCAACCTTCCCAAAAAAGTTCATACTCCTTTTTACCTTCATCATCGTCAAGTACAACCTCTTTTTGTTGAATCATTACTCACTTCTTTTTCACAAAGTTAGGTTTACAGTTTGCTTGAACGTTCTTCGAAATATGCCATGCACATAGCATATGTCGAGCTGTTGGAAATACATTAGCTACTGCATTTATAAGTGCGATTTCGGCATCCGTGATAATAACACTTGGAATATCTTTTTCTCTATAACACTGTCTTACGCACTGAAGAGCCCATATATATGATTCTGTGGTTTCTCGGCTAAGAAAAGCAAGTGCAACGGTAAAGGATGCCCCTGTCGATGTCTGAGAAACCATATGGAAGCACGGAAGCTTGTATCGATTCGTTTTGAACGTGCAATCTAAAAACAATATTTGAGGAAAACACTGCGCTAGAAGGACGCATCTTGGATGACTGAAGAATAAATCTGTAACTTCATTACTTTTCTCATCAACTCTGTGTTGAACGGAATAAGAATGGTTGTAGGCCAATTTCACAAATTGCTGCATAACCGTCCGACCTTCTGTATTATTTTGTTTAATTTTGAATTTAGCATTGTACACAGTTCTTATGGTCGACTTGTTCTCCGGGTTGTGAATTCTTATAGCACTTAAAATATTTCGAGGCCTAACACCGCTAATGTGACGACCCGCAACTTCCCCGTAAAGGAAAGCGTCGGATAGTTCGAGAACAAGCCACAACATAACACATACAGAAGAACATTTCATTGTATATTACAACAATGCATCAGACTACAAGAATATACAGAGTATAAATGAATATTACACAGAAATATCAGAGGTTTCAATTACATTTAAATACATAGCAGCGGAAAAAAAATACAATACACAACTAGAAGAGATACACGGATACAAAGCTTTCCGGATATCGTTCCAGCTGTAAACCAGGATCCTGTGAATATAAATCTGCAAAACCAAAACTACTAGCTGCCCGTGTCAAAATAAGGGCACCCAGAGTTTAGGTTAAAACAATAAACTCCAGGTCAGTCATGTGACTGGTGTGAGAACTAAAAAAGTTAATCTTTATTTTAAAAGTTAGGTAAATCAAGGGACCACGCCGTATAACACGGAACGGGTTTCCTCCCAAGAATACCAGTGCATAAAACAAACAGCGCAATGCTAAATAAAGAAAAATGAAGCTGTTATAAGACCCAGGTCCCATCACACAATGCAACGCAGCCGAGGATAGGGTTTTCCCTTATAACAGCCAAAGAATGCTTGATACGGTTAAAACAAATCGTTTGATACTATTATAAGTGCATAGTGTATAAAACAACTTCAAATCATAAGTATCAATCATAGGCGGCATGAATGCCCCATCCCACTATGTCGCCATACTAGGTTCTACAATTAAAACCGCAAATGTCACGTATTTGGAAGTTGGATTTCCATCTATGAACCGAGGCAAAAGATAGTCCTCAACCGATTCGAGACTGCCTAGTCCGAGCCTCAGGAACAGCCGCAACTGCCCCATGGATCGTCAGGGCCGGTCCACCGATGTGGATTATTATGCCTGAACACTACGTTTCCCCGCCCTTTGGGGCGTAAATGAGCCAACTAAATGACTCCATCGGTTCGAGAACGACCGATCAATCCGAGGCGCCTCGCAACAACAACAACCACATAAGTCAAACTCGTCAGGGCGTGTAAAACCACTGACGCCACTTCTAACTAGGAAGAAACGCATGCCCTCTCTGAGGTCTGTCTCCCGTTTTTGATTCATACCGAGTGTGAAGCTCGCGAATTCACGTTACACAAAGCTGTGCCACACAGGCTGTGCTTTGATCATCACCACAAGACTTTGCTTTTCAACAGAAGCCTTGATCACTTGCCACTTAGGCATGCCACACAGGCAATTCACTCCATGCGATTGATATCCATCAATATATAACCCCTGAGCTCGTACGTCTCAGAGAAGGGCGTTAAGCAAGAGAATAAATTCTCTGCCGCCAAACAGATATATATTTAATAGAGATCAATCACACAGACTAAAATCCAATGTCAGACACACAGTCCATTTACAAGTCCGTTCTGGGTCTGAACGAAACCGGAGGCACGTAGTACCTCGCATATCCATCGATCTCCAAGTACGTCTGGACGATCACCAACTGTTTCCATCTTCTTGGGTGTACAGCCCAATCAAGATCATCAGTAATCACCCAAACGACGTGAAGACTTCTGGTCTTCGACCACCGTCTTCATCTTCGACACCACGTCGAATCAGTTGTTCAGAATGGGATAAACCCGGTCTTTCTGAATAACTCGCGTATATATTATAAAAGTGTTACACAAACACAACATACGCCTCATTCCAATTCAGAATATTCTTTTATTCAAATACTCCTATACTTTGGGAAAAGTTCCCATTAATTTTATCCAAGATAAATTCTTTAAATTTATTCTTTAATCACCTTTGAATATCAATTCAAACTAGTCGGGATTAGCGAACCACACCGAAGTAATCATTTATTTTATTTCCCAATCCCAACCTATTCATCCCATGAAGTAAAACTGGTAATACTTCATATCTAACACCACAGTGTTATCGGTAAATTCAATTACCATTTCACGTTCAAATCTAATTAAAGATTTAACTATCGCTTGGAGTAAAACTGGTGATACTCCATTCTCGATCTTTTCAATCTATTTAAAGATTCATTGAAACTCCACTTAGTTTTAATCTTTAACTGGGTTAAAGAATCCGTGTCATTTAAAACACGGTTCACGATAAACCCAAAGTCACATTCATTAATTATCGGGTTAAAGAACGAGTGTTATTTAAAACACTGTTCACGATAAACCCAAAAATCAATATCAATTCAATTCCAATTAAATATTATTTAATTGGCACACTTCATTAAATCTAAATAAAAAGATTTAATCATTTCTCAACTGGGTTCAAGAACAGTGTTAGTGAAGACACCATTCACGACAAACCCAAATCACATTCGATATTCAATACAAGGCTCTGAATAGAAAATATATCGGCTTATATTCAATATCGAATTCTACGACTAACAAATGCCGTATTGGAAATAACGATATAAATATATATCTTTCAAATTTCCATAACAACACCTATATAATCACGAATTCCAACATCGAAATATTCCGAAGACAATTTCGATTCAAATCCACTCCAATGCAATCATTGGAAATTTTGGTTATTTTCAAAACCCTTTTCAAATTCAATTTATTTATTTAAAAATAAATAGAATTATAATTCTAGTTCAAAACTAGTTCATTTCGATAAAAACCTATTTTTATCTTTTCAAATATGGAGTTTTTCACCCCAATCCTTTCTAAATCATTTCTTATGATTTTACACAAATTATTACTATTTTTAATAATTTTATCAAGGCCCGTACAGTCGATTTCCATCAACGGCCATCGAACTGCACTTACAGCAACCTTTTTCGAATTTGATTTGGACGTATCTCCAAATCCAACCGTTAGATTTCAAATTTCTAACATTCATTAGAAAGCTCTTTTCGATATGAACCCAACGGTTCCGGTTTTAGGAGAATCCGACGGTCGGATCTCCCGTAATGTCCGTTTGAAATAAATGGTCGAAATTCACGAACTGCCGCGGCGCGGCGCGTTCTATTCAGGCCATTATATTATATATATAATATATATAATATATATTTCGTCGATTTCTATTTAAAACGAATTATATAAATAGTTTTAAAATTCGTTTCAAAAGCAATTTCAACTTCCATTTCAATTCAAATCAAAATTGAATTCTTCTTTATAAATTCGGTTTAAAATTCATTTCTATTCAATTCAAATTTCAATTCAATTTGAATTCATTTCAATTCGTTTTCAATTCAATTTGAATTCATTTCAATTCATTTCGAAATCGTTTTCAATTCAATTCATTTCGAAATCGTTTTCAATTCAATTCATTTCGAAATCGTTTTCAATTCAATTCATTTCGAAATCGTTTTCAATTCAATTCCTTTCGAAATCGTTTTCAATTCAATTCATTTCGAAATCGTTTTCAATTCAATTCATTTCGAAATCACTTTCAATTCAATTCATTTCGAAATCACTTTCAATTCAATTCATTTCGAAATCACTTTCAATTCAATTCATTTCGAAATCACTTTCAATTCAATTCATTTCGAAATCACTTTCAATTCAATTCATTTCGTAATCACTTTCAATTCAATTCATTTCGAAATCACTTTCAATTCAATTCATTTCGAAATCACTTTCAATTCAATTCATTTCGAAATCACTTTCAATTCAATTCATTTCGAAATCACTTTCAATTCAATTCATTTCGAAATCACTTTCAATTCAATTCATTTCGAAATCACTTTCAATTCAATTCATTTCAAAATGAATAAAACCGATATAAATATCGTTTACGTCAGAATAGCGTCAATCTAATCAACACGGCTTCATATGTTTCTATTTTCAAATATTCTATTTCGTATATTTCTATCTCAAATATTTCCTTTTTCAAATATTCTATTTTCAAATATTTCTTTTTCAAATATTTCTTTTTCGAAACTGGAATGAGGCCCAATCAATTACCATATAAAATTAATTATATGGATTTTCATACAACACATGTATATAATAGCATTGAACAATGATCAACCATCAACCAAAGTGCACTACACTGTATAAGCATCAAATAAAGATATCTAACGCTTATAACAGCATGTCAATCAATCGATCGACATATTTAATCAATCAGGATGAGTGAACTTCAAATTTCATCCCAACACCCGTGTGGGGTTTCAAACAACCAAACACATATTTTATTTGTGCTGTTGGGCGATGTGTAAAATTTATCGTCCCAATCAATGTCATTCAAATAGGTGTACATAAACAAACCGTCCGGTTTATAAATGAATATTTTATTTTATTCACTTCACGTTAAAATTATATTTTTAACGATAAAACATTTTATTTCAACCTATGAATTTCTATTCAATTCATTTACACAATAAAATGATATTTTTATTTTCTAACATATTTTAGAAAATTTCGGCGGCATAACGGCACGATACTAGAAACGGGACGAGGCCTAGCCTTATCCCCGGTCTAGTGAAGGCCCACGCCATTCACACATCAATCAAATTCACCAAACAACCAAATTCAAATCAAATCATATAACTAATCTATGCAACCAAACAAACAAGTCCATGGTCTATGGACGGTTGTGTCGGGTGCTACTAAGCACCGTCTGCATCCTAGTATATATATATAAATAGAAATGAAATTGAAAGGTGAGAAATTCTCACCGATAGCTATCCTAGCTCCACGACACTTCAAATGCAGGAAATCTTTACTGTTCTCGTCTCTTATCACTTTCTTCGCCCGTAGCCACTACATATATAAAAATCGAATTTTTATATTTTGATGTCTTTAAAATAAAAAATCACATTTTTATTTATTCACTTTCGATTTAAAAAATCATATTTTTATAATCGCTTCATACCTTTAAAAATCGAATTTTTACTTCGATGTTCAATATATAAAAATCATATTTTTCTTTCGAAGTTCTACATATAAAAATCATATTTTTCTTTCGAAGTTCTACATATAAAAATCATATTTTTCTTTCGAAGTTCTACATATAAAAATCATATTTTTCTTTCGAAGTTCTACATATAAAAATCATATTTTTCTTTCGAAGTTCTACATATAAAAATCATATTTTTCTTTCGAAGTTCTACATATAAAAATCATATTTTTCTTTCGAAGTTCTACATATAAAAATCATATTTTTCTTTCGAAGTTCTACATATAAAAATCATATTTTTATAACTTTACAACATAAATAAAAACCAGTTTTTAAAGTAAATAAAATCCCGTTTTTAAACAAAATGAAATTCAGATTTTAAACAAAATAAAATTCAGTTTTTAAACGAAATAAAATTCAGATTTTAAACGAAATAAAATTCAGTTTTTAAACGAAATAAAATTCAGTTTTTAAACGAAATAAAATTCAGATTTTAAACAAAATAAAATTCAGATTTTAAACGAAATAAAATTCAGTTTTTAAACGAAATAAAATTCAGATTTTAAACAAAATAAAATTCAGTTTTTAAACGAAATAAAATTCAGATTTTAAACGAAATAAAATTCGGTTTTTAAACGAAATAAAATTCAGTTTTTTTTTCTATTTATATAAAATAAATATAAAATAAATTAATTAAAAAAACTTACAGAGGGGGGGGGGGCTGTCAGGCCGGCGGCCGCTACTGCGAGGGGGGGCTCGGGGTTGGTGGCTCTCGACGTGGAGGAGAAGGAGGGTGGCCGACATCGGAGGGGGCCAGCGATCATCCGGGCGGCGGAGGCGACAGGGAAGCTCGTCGGCGGTGGCTCGAGGGCCCTGGGGCGGCGGCGCGTTTTGCTTTCTCGATTCTTTTTTTTTTCTTTGAAAAGTGAACTGAAATTATCGGGGGGGGGCCTGGTAGTTAAGGGGAGAAAGGGTTTTTTTTTATTTAATTATTTAATTTGGCCAAAAAGTTGACTTTCACATACGACCTCGAAACGAGGCCCACCGCCGTCGTCCATAGCGTTTTACCCCCATTCCGAACACAATGGGATATATATCGCAAGCTGATTTGATCGTTTCGACCAGTTCCCTTTGAATTTACATTTAAATCACTATATTGAATTTTAAACGTACATTTCAAATTACCGGGGTCACATACGAACTCTATAAATTCCATAAAAATATTTTCTAGCTTCGTATTGACGATACGGTCCTAACAAAACTAGTTTCGTCGAATTCTGAGGCCGTTGGAAAAATGGCCATTTTCCAGTCGATTAAAATCAACTGAAACTGGTCAAACGCGTTTTCCTTTGCCACGCTCACATATTGATTCGAAAAATTATGAAATTTGAAACCTAGCAATAATTTGACACTGCGGATCCAACAAAACTGGTTTCGTCGAAATCCGAGGTCGCTTGCAAAATGTCCATTTTTAAGGGCCTGAATTCCATAGCGACTATTCAGAATTTTCAACTGGACATATCTTTTGATTCCCGCTATGAAATTTCGATTATTCGGATTCGTTGGAAAGATACTATCAATTAGATCCTATGATTTTTGGTTTCACTAAAATCCGGATTGTTTTGCACCCGGTACTTTCATTTGAAGTTTGAAATCGAATTATCGAACTACCGCACCATTTTCAATTCTATTTATAATTATATATAAATATTTATATTCTAACGACGACGTATATAATATATACGTCGAATTCTATTCAAAATAAATTTCTCGTCGATATTATTTAAAATAATTCATTTTAAATAATCAAAATTCGCTAAAATTGCCAAAATAAAAATTTTAAACTGGCCCAGATTTTCCGGGTTATTACAGCTAATCGTCATTGTTTCAACAGTTTTAAACTCTTCATCTTTTAGCCTTGCCACAAAAGGATGTCCGGTTAATACGTTTGGAATCCTATGATTATGTTGTCCATTAATAACTTTCAATGTCCATCTTCCATCTTCTTGACATCGAGCATGTAGACTAAATGGACATGCGCATTTTCTACTTCCCGACCGTCTGCGTTTTTTCCCAGATATAGGAACATAATTCTTTCCCTTATGATCAATATACTCCCCGCTTCTTTCGCAAACAAGATACATCAACGATCCTTTTCCATTTGCATGCAAATTTCGCAGTCTAGTTCTTTTTGTCACAACAACACAGTTTGCAGCGATGCCACGTTTTACGCACCAATCTCGTACTATTTCTTTAGAATCAAACATCTGCAAAAACAAATAACAAAAACTCAGACGTGCTTCAATTAATTAATTGAAATATATGTTTATCTTACCATATCCATAGTGAAATGAGCTGTTAAATCGGGATATTCCTCGTTGTTACAATTGCCATTCTCCTTGTCATCCTCGTTGTCAGAATTGTCATTCTCATTGGCATCCAGATTGTTATCATCCTCACCGTTACAACTGCCATTCTCAATGGCAACCTCCATGTTCCAATTGCCGTTCTCATTGCCATCCTCATTGTCATTCTCGATGCCATTCGCAATGTCAAGCTGAATGTCGACACCATCACCAGTTTGTACATTGGTGACTGCTATTTTCTGCAAAAGCAGCTGGAACATCAAAATATTTACAACACTAAAATTATAGGACATAAAGCCTCCGTTTTAGTTTATACGACAAACATTTATCGTATAAAGTAAATTAGAACGACATATCCATACCGTATAAGTAAAGCTTTATATTCATCATTGTATATTGTTATATGACGTAGTCCTGTCGTATGCATGTCCTTTATACGGTGACGGGTTGTCGCCCGACGATGATACGCAACCTGTATCCCTTCAACCTTTAAAAAAAAAATTGGGTAAAAAAAATATTCACCTGCTTGATTTCTTCCATATATTCTACATGATGTTCACTTTCTTGCGTAAGAATCATATTTGAATCTTGATTTGATGGATCATCCATTGTTGAATTAAGAAGTTGATTAGAAACTAAGTAGGGTTTAATCTTCATCTCACTAATTACGTTGTTTTACCACAGTAGAAAAAGGGGCATTTTGGGAATTTTATTTTATATTGTTAAGTGGGGACTACTTGGGTTGACCTCCCCTTAACACAAATCTTTTTTTTTAAATGACCCCCCCTTAACAAAAAATGGTGTGTCATTAACAATCCCCTTTTGTATTCCTTGCATTATTAACTTTATTGTTTGTTTTGAATTTGAATCTATTGTGAAAGAAATGAAAATGAGAATATTAAGCTGGAATGTTTTATAAAATTAACAGTATTAAGATGGATTATTATATCTATCACGGCATACCCTCTTGATGAACACAATGAATTACATATAAGGTACATCTATCAAGATGTTGTCCGCCTTATAAATGAAATTAATATAAATATCACAGCCTGCAAAGTTTGGCTTATATATTATGTTTATTTTCTTCCTATCATTTGATCATGAAATTGAGAGTAACTTTTATCCCCAAGATGTATTACTACTAACTTTAAGTACAATTAGTTCAATGTACTTCTGTTAACCTGCTTTATTGGTATGGACTCCTTGCAAATACTTTTATGGGTTTGGGTACAATGTATTGGTTTTATTTGTTGAAAAAAAAAATTTGGTTTTTCTCTTTTGTTTCTGTTTAAGTTGAAATGTAAACTTAATCTGTGTACTTTTGATGTTTCAAAAGGCAAACTTTGAATTTTGTTTTAACTTTTTTTTGAATGACAATATTTGAAAATCTCCTAGCTCTCAGGAGATTTAACAATGAAAGTAAAGTGAAATCTAAAGAATAAATTTGTTCATCAACTCTAAACTGAAGCATATTGATCATGGCCATATATTTTTCATGTTTTAGTAAAACATAAATGTTTGTTATGAATTTGACACATATTTCCATGTTGTCATTCGTATGTACAAAGACAGATTGTCTAACTTAATGGAATATGGTCCATCCAAATTCCATGTTTTTACCTTTAATTGCCTATTCAGATAGAAATTAAATATTTACTTTCGAAAAGCAAAAAATTGACCTACATGTTAACATATCAACAGTTCAATTTCTTAAATAAATAAATACTCGCCTTTAGCCCAAACTTACTAAAAATTATATAGGAAAAAGGGAAGAAATTAAATGCTATCCAAAGATAATAAGCCATTTAATATTTAGGATTATATATACGTCTTTCTACTTTATATCAAGTAGAAACATACCATTATTAATTATAATAAACTTCCATTTACTTCGTTGCCAAGTCATAATAGTTAACGACAAGTTAATTTTTTTTTGACATATTTGAACATACATGGTAATATCTTTTATGTATGGATGTTAGACCTCAATATGAGGAACCAAATGTACAATATCAGAGCAAATTAAGCTGGTAGTATACCCATATTAATAAATTATAAATTGACCATTTTTTCAATATTCTTTTTTTTTGCTTGACATGATTTTCTATTGAATGAGCAGCGTGCCTACCATAAGTGATATCGTTTCTTACCCGGAAGCATACCAATAAAAGTTCAGTATTTTCACTAATTTTTATTTTACATGAGATCTTATGATATTTCCTTGAACAGTTTGAATTTATTTTCTACGATTAAATTCCAATCAATTTTGTTTATAGCTGTAATAATTTATCACATTTCCACACATTCATCTCTTGAGTTTTGTCACCTAAACATGGATGTAGGATACTTGACTGGCCACATGTCAAAATTGAGAAAATTTTAACCAAATTTCTTGCTTCTATGTTTTGCGTACATTTTGAAGTTATTTTTTTGGGTCAATTGCTAATATTATAAAGTAGTTTTGCAACTGCATGTTTCACTATAATTTATTCTAGATTCCAATCTATAAGTAATATTTCTATGTTTTTACGCTTGATGCAATTGCTTATTTACATAAAAATTAAAATTTACTTTACGATTACAGAACTGTTCCCGCATGTTGACCAAGGCTTTTCAGGTTGGGACTGAAGAGGTGGAGAGGATTAATGGAATGTTTTCTCCTAATTAACAAATGATTTAATTTTCTCTTCTTTGTGTTTTGTTTGAAAAAACAAGTTTAAGATGTATTCTGAGCCAAACCATAACTGGTACCTAGCACTTTTATTGCCAAATTACAATAGTTAATGAAAAGTTAACAATTTTTTAATATACATGGTAATATCTTTTATGTATGGGATGTTAGACCTCAATATAGGGAACCATATGTACAATATCAGAGCCAAATTAAGCTGGTAGTATACCCATATTAATAAATTGTAAATTGACTCATTTTTTCAATAGAATACAAATTACTATCGGTCCGGGAATGCAATTAGTGAAAAAAATAGCCTTCCACTATCGATATATTGATTCTTTGACTATTAGTAAAAAAAACAGAATGCATTGGTATTAAACCGTTCATTAATTAAACAATTGCACTTGAATAATCATGTCAAAGTCAACTGGAAAATATATAGATTCCTTAGTTCCATGTTTGTGTACAAGATTAGTTTACAAACATGTAAGCTATTCATTAGAGTGACTCTAATGGTGAAGATCAAAGAGTCAACAAAAGCCCTGCCTAATTTTAGTGAAAGAATCAATCATGTCCTAAGATTTCAAATACGCTAGGCGAGGATTTGAATATTCACAAATTTACATATGTTTTCTTTTCATAATTTAGTTCTCTGAAACTATTATTCTGCACTGTCCATCAATAATTTACTTTCACAATTACATATAAGCAAATAAATAATCTCCTTTCACATTTACATATGAGTAAATATTATGAAAGTGATTCAAGTTGATTTTTCTGTAAATAATATCTGCATGTTTCTTTAATAAATAAGGAAATTAATGAAGCATGCGTAAAATGGTTAGATTGAAGAGAGGCAATGAAGGCGTGTTTGTTTCATACTTTTCAATAGATGTTTTCCAGTTAATGCCTTTTTTCCTAAATTCTAAATTCTAAATTCTAAATGAAAAGATTCTTTTTTTGATGCAATTAATTTTCCATCCTGTTTTCGATTGATATTATTTAAATATATTGTCTTTCCTCTTTTAGATCATAACCATCATGCTGTAACTGTAAAAATGAATTGAAATAAGAATCATCATCAGCTTTTATATTGAACTTCGAACCTAATCAAACTAATTTTTTTCTACGCATGATCTGTGCCATTGAATCACAAACAGGATCATTTATTTTTAATTTATTCATTATTTATTCTATTTTCAAGTAATAGCCAATAATTGAAATTCATTGTAGCATTAACTGTCATCAAGCAGTGAAGAATGTTTAAATTTCCCCAATTTGTTAGCCACTGCCATTTATATGGTGTTATTAACTCTTTTACCCAATGTAACACCCATTTGTCGACAACTGAATTCTTGATTGAATTTTAGAACACTTCATAAAATCAATTGGTATACCTGAATTATTATACATATGCTAATTCAATATTTATTTATTCCTTTATCTTTCACTATAAAACCTGTTGCAATAACTGTAATAATCATCTTTTACCATCTTTCTTTATCTTCAATGTAGCTTAAGACTGCATGTTATGTTGTTTTGCTCATAAGATGAAATGGTTCAAAAGGGGGATGTAATTTATAAAAAATGGAAGTTTAATTAAAATATTTATTCAATATAAGGAACTATTCATGATATCTTCCTTGAAAAATATTGTAATTGCACTTCATTGAGTTTTCATACAGCATAATTTTAGTACTGCTGTCGACATCTCTTTATTTTATTAGATATAAATTTTCGTAACTGCAACTTCATTATGTACAGCATGCATTTGCCCTACTGATATTAAGAAACAAAGCAAAGCTCTGTCAAATTCTACTGCCTAAATTATTGTAAATGCTTGAATTTTAATATTTTAAAAGCGGATCAAACTTTATAATATTAAAGTGACAACATCTTATGTGTCTGTGTGCATGTATTCTCTTTTTCATGAAATGGTAATAAGTTCTTGGCAGGTAAGTGAGAGATGGACAAAATCAAAACAGCAGCTTCTAGGCATTGAAGTACATGTAATTGATTATACTATCATACATATTATAATTAAAGTCATTCTGTACGTCCTTCATGATAAAGATTAAAAATAAACCAGACTGCGATCGCTAAAGCATTAATAAATATAAAAGAGGTATAGAACCAAATCAAGGGACAAATTTATTTTCCCATAAATTCCAAAGTACAATAGGTTGCCATATCAACATTTGGATTTCAGGCTATTCATTATTATTTCTTTTTCAGGTTATCGGTTTAGATTTGAATGACTTAAACTCTCCATTTTTATTTCCCTAAAAATAATGTGATTTCCTTTAAATACCCTGTAACTTGGGACATTTAGGTCATATATTGATTGACTGAATGGTTAATATTCTATTTACTGTAGGAATGGTTAGTTTGAAATTTAAATATTTTAGTACATGAAAGATTTTAAAGACTAATAATTCTTATTTTTCAATTTCTTTACTATTTCAGTTTACACTAAATAATATTTTATTCTTTCCTCATTATATGAGCAATACATTGAGAACATTTTCATCAAATAAACCTTTTCTTGCTGGCTATCAAAATATGATATAGTGACATATTATATCCTTAATTGGAACCTCTAGCTAATTTTAACAATCTGTACAAGCAACAGACGTCCAATTTCGCAGCAAAGACCTTTTTGTAATAAGCAGTATATGGAATTGGTAACTAACTCTACAATCTGGTTCTATAAGTAATCCACCAACAACAAAATATAAAGTTGTTTTTTTTTTTTTTTTTGGTTTTTTTTGGATATTAATCAAATATAGTTAATTTTATATAAGGTCAATTGTTTGTATTCAGTATACTAGGTATGAATTCTATAAATTATGTTTCTACATTCAGATATCAAGATATTCAGTTTTTTCTTTCCTACTCAGATTCTCCTTTTCAATTTTGATGTCTTAAATTTAAATTTGGTCATTGTATAAATAATAACTGAGCCCACTTATGTTAACTTTGCTATTGAAATAATCAGAAACTTTGAATGTATGGAGTTAATGTGCTCTGGGGCATTAGTTTTAACCAGATCGAATACATGACTGCTTTCACCCTTTTATATTCACAAAATCCTAACATTTTTTTAGAAGACATTGGATTGGTCTCCCTTTATAGTTTTAGTATCAGCTTCAGCCTCAGCTAACAAATAGTTTATACCATTAGTCAGTTAAATTGTTTACTTTCGCATTATATTTAAGTCATTTTTGGCATACAAAATCATTCATTTTTTTGTGATCACTAATCATCTGATTGAAAAATGATGCATGTACTCTATTTATACAGAATGAACTATTATTCATTTATTGTTTTTAGATTTGATGTAGAATTAGAATTTTTCATATTAAGTCTATTAGCTGCAAAAACTTTTATCTAGCCTTATAGTTCCAGAATGTGTTGTAGATACCATTGATTTGGATGTGGTAATTTTTTTGTAGGCAATATCCCTATGGATTTTATTTGAGTTGAAGAAAATAGGAAATAAACAAGATTCCAAGGATTTACTCTCTCTTGCAATGGCATCTTATAGTATGAAATTTTTAGTTGTTACATTGGAGTATGTACCTTGAGCCATGCATGGAATCTGGATAACAATTTATTTGAGGCCAAATTCTAGGCTCAATCAAGTTAATTTGGACAAAATACAAATTTTATATTTTTCTTTCTAAGCACTATATATTATTCAATTAAATAAAATAATTCATTTGGTTGATTTATTATTAAAAAAAAGGACAAAACATCTAAGCACGATTTACGTTACATTCAAAATTGTATACTTAGTAGTGTATATGTGCATTATTAGTGCAATTAATTGACTAAAAAGGTGCAGTTGTTGGTTATGACATGTTAATTTGATTGAAATTGTTGTATGCATTTTTAATTTATTACCATGGTTTGTTTAGTTTCATGTTCCTTAGTTCCTGGAACAACTTAATGGTTTACCTGACTGAACTTTTTACCTTTTTACTACATTCTTAACATTACACAGAAGAGAAAATGGCTATTTTCATCAACCTTTTCTTTCTTCGAGTTAGTGAAATTTCATATTTTTATTATATTCTAATACTGGGGAGGGTGAGTGGTTGAAATAGTTGTTGTTTATCTTCTTCCAGACATTAGGACGATGTTGCTCAAGTCTGTGAGGCGGTAGCATACAAAGATGTTGACTATTCGTTTATGGCTTTTAGGATATAAATATTAGTGGTTTATAACCACCTTTCGTTTTCATTTTTCAAAATTTTTAGAACGAAGTAATTTGATTAGATGTTCACTTATATTCATATTTTTCTACTAAAAATATTTAGCATGAACAAAAATAGTGGAAGTGTATCTTTTCTCGATAGGGCAAGTAGAAATTTGGGATTTATATGATTAGTGTTCCACCATGTTAATTTTATCATTAAATAACTTCATAGTACCTTCTCTATAAGTACAAACCTGAAAAGAGAACTTTTGTGTTCTCATATGCTAGGTGCTTTTTTATTTGGGGTATTTCAAGTACTGTTTAAGATCACGACTGAATTGGAAAAAAGAACTATCATTTTATCTGGTTTCCTGTTTTAAATTAGTGCAATGACAGTTGAAGAATTGATATTGTCTACTCCGTTTACTCCTTTGAATTTCTATGTACTTAGGCACCAATTCTAGCATCAGAAGATACAACAAAGATGATAATAATTGTAAATTTTAATAAGATTAAAATATTTATTGTATGTTATATATAAGCAAAGGAAGTCTAATTTAAAATGGACTTAGTAATGAACACCAAGAAAAGAAAAAATAAATAAATTAACTTATTTATAAATATGGATCATAAGCACCTTTCTATTTTTTTTTAAATAATTTCATGTTCTATCCTATTTCTGTATATGCAAAATTCCCGGTAAAGCTCTTAAGTAAGAAGGATCAACATGATAAAAAGATGAGTAGTATTCATATACAAAAATTTAGAGTGAAACTCTGTTTTAATATTAATTTTCCTTTTTATTTAGTCATTGGAAGTTATGTAGGCTGGCTAATGGTAGTTGCTAAATACAATGGTTCAAATGAAATTCTTACCCTGTGGGGAAAGAGAACAAAGTAATTGTAATTGACACTGAGGCCATGTTGGTTTGCAAAAGTTAAATGAGGTTTACATGACTTTGTAAATGATCCTTCAAATAATAATAAGCACCAAAGCGTATAAGTTTGGGCTAATTCTATTCATACACCTACAAATCCTTAACACACACCGTAAAATAAAATAAAATAACATACACCAAAAATTTCCTTTCATATACCATGTCCTGTACAAAATTACCCTTTTATATTTCCATCAACTTTTCTCTTTAACCTTAAAACTAAATTACATAAAACTGGGTATTCAATTGCAATATATTTACCTACAAAAAAAAACTTTAATTTTTAGCACTAGTATTTTAAATTATTTAATTGTCTTATTTTTAAATCACTTTTAATTTTAGATGATTGAGCACACTTGCATTAGATTTGAATGAAATATTGAAGAATTTGGATAACATTAATTTTAGTAGCTAGTTTTAAATTTTAAAATTTACATTTAATTAAGGTGAAAACTGTTAAAATTGACTAAATATATATATATATATATATATATATATATATTGCTTGTAACAATATGAATATACTTTAATCCCCAAAAGAAATATTAATTTAATTTAACCAATATTTTCCACTAAATTAATTTACTAACTTTACAAGAGAAATAATATTGAGTATACATAATGCAAACAAGGATGAATTGTATATATTTTCATTTTTTAATATTTTCTTTTTTAGTAGGGTCATTTTGGTCTGAAATTTTATTTAAAATCTCATGGTGTAAGTAAAGCAATTTACGGTGTCCAAATAGAATTTGCCATAAGTTTGTTATATAGAAAATAGAATATCTGATAACATAATTTACCATCATTCTTCCTCAAGTCAAATGCACAAGCAGTCTTAAGCTAGATTTTATTTTTAATTCCTCGAAATTCCTTTTCTTGAAAGTTTTATCATCTTTATTCTTGCTACTTTTAGCCATACACCTTCCCTTTACTTTTAATGGTTTTCCATTTCTATTTATAGAATTTGTAGATCCACTTTAAGAACTCTTCCGGATAAAAATGAGAACTCAATTTGTTACTACGTTCATTTTCTTTTATTTCATCATCAATTTCATTAACCGCCAAAACATTTTCACCTCTCTATTTGTTTTATTCCCTCCTTACCAAATTTTATGTAATTTGATTCTATCTAATTTTTAGATTAATTTTACTTATTGGGAATAAGTGATTATCCAAGATATACTTGATGAAACACAGTTTTCATTAAACATGCCAAACCAGTATTTGATATTGGAAATTAACGGGCAATATAAATTTGTAAACTCACTTACCGAATCTTATGAAACGTGTATTGTTGGGTGATTTAAAAGCAAAATATAGTTTTACATTGCAAACTGAATTTAAAGTAAAACTTTGGCATTATCATATTGATCCAAAATGTATTATTTGACTAATAAATACCCTTCCATTAATTATAACATGCATCATTAAAACTAAAATTCCAATAATGATGATTATTCTAATGGTTAGCATTGGTATGATTTTATCCCATGTAAGTACCTAAGTTAATGTAGCTGTTCCTAAAGACAAAACTCTGATAGAATCTTAACTGATAGCATCAACCCAAATTAATTTAAATGCTAAGAAATCTATCTTGCCTTTTTTTAATGAAACACGGTTTTCATCAAACATGCCAAACGAGTATTTGATATTGGAAATTAACGGGCAATATAAATTTGTATACTATCACTTACCGAATCTTATGAAACGTGTATTGTTGGGTGATTTAAAAGCAAAATATAGTTTTACATTGCAAACTGAATTTAAAGTAAAACTTTGCCATTATCATATTGATCCAAAACGTATTATTTGACTAATAAATACCCTTCCATTAATTATAACATGCATCATTAAAACTAAAATTCCAATAATGATGATTATTCTAATGGTTAGCATTGGTATGATTTTATCCCATGTACGTACCTAAGTTAATGTAGCTGTTCCTAAAGACAAAACTCTGATAGACTTAACTGATAACATCAACCCAAATTAATTTAAATGCTAAGAAATCCATCTTGCCTTTTTTTGATTAGAATGGTTTAATCACAAAGCTATGTTGCCTTCTTTTCAAATATCCTAAAATTTCTGACTATGGTATTATTAACGGTTTTAAGTTATCATATATTTGTCAATTTTTTTTGGATTATTAATTAAGTAAGACTTTAAACTTGATAAATATATGATCACCTTTACTATCTTGCATTAAATTAATAAATGTGTGGGTTGGTTTATTATGTTCTTCATTCTACAAAATAAAGTTTGCAGTGGTCTTTCTACCTAATTTGTGTTTCTGCAAACTTTTATGGTTTAACCTTACGATAATTCATTTGCAAGTTTTTATCTTACTGTTTTATTGCCATGAAATCAGTGTTATTATATACATTGAAAAACATATGTAACTGTATAATGTGCTTAGGATATTTGTTGAATTTGAGTTTACTAATATGATTTTATTTATCGGTTAATGGATTTTTAAAACTTTAACAATGGTGACCTTTTTTGTAACATGGTACTACATTAGACATATAGACATGTTATGCAGTATGGCAATATAGTTTGGTTCAATCGTTAACATGGAGATGTTTAGATAGTAATCATTTAGTTGGAAGCTTTAAATGTTTCCATTTGATAAATACTAAATCTTCTATAACGCCTTATATGCCCTTTGTCATTTTTTAATCAGGAATGTAGGAACTAACAAAATTCGATGATGGTGTAAAAGCTGCATGCACGGATGATGGTGTAAAAGCTGCATGCACAGTATCTAGAGACGCTCACTCAGTGCTTGGCTAAGACAACATTTTGTAGAAGTCCTCTGGACTAGAGATGCATTATTTTATGGATTTGTTGTTTTAGGATTTTTTTTCTATATAAATGCAAAAACCAACCTTCTGGTGGAAGTGATTTAGAAGAAGTAAAGTTGCGAGTGCAAGCAATTGGGTAATTAATTGAGAAATCTAAAATCTATAACCCTTCAAATAGATTCAGCTGTAATCATAATTTCACAGAGTTTCAATGACTGGATTATTAATTGAAAACTCTTGTGTGAGAGCTTGCAATCTTACTAAGATGTTCATGGCTGCAATTATGGGGATGATACTGAGCATGGTTTAAGTGATATGAGGGATAACACATGGAACAGTACATTACTCATCCTTGCTTTGGAATTTACAATTCATGTCTGTTCACCATCGTAGTGAAGGCTTTCATCAGTATGTATTTTGGGGATCTCCAAATCATTGAAGTGCAGCACATATAATGTTTTTGAAGTGTACTCTCCTTAGACTGTCATGTTAATTTTGATAAACATGTTTGATGATGGAATGTATAGGTTTTTTTTTGTTTTTTTTTACTATCATAATTTGAAAACTTTATATCTCAGATTTTCAGTTTATCATTGGTATTGCGCTCTGTGTAGGGCTCATAGGATGTAGTCTCCAAAATGATTATGTACAATTACTTATTGGCTCATGTTTTAATTCTTTCGCATGATCTAAACAAATTGGACAAACAACTAATACAACGAAAACCGTGTGCGTAGCATGGGTTTACACAAGTAAAAGAACAAATACCTAGATTTGGATAATAACATGAAATCCAAATGTGACGACCGCCCCATAACGCATGCACCAAACTAAGGAATATGTGCGTTGTATGACGTGCTAAGCTGATTTGGAGGATCATCAATTAAGAATAGCTTGGAATAAACATGTTGTATAACTCACAGCGCTTTCATAACATATAATAGAAAACATACAAAAGGATATATATATATATATATATATATATATATATAGTAGTGAATCATAAGAGAATAGAAACTCAAATCTCATAACAATCTCAAAGTCACCAATACAAAACATTATGAAAATGAGTAATCCGTGCACCAAGCCTCACTACGTATCACTCAGAGTATCAAAAGTCATCAACATACAACGAAAATAAAATTATATCAAAATAGCATAGTAGTGATAGTACGCCAGCCTCATGCTCGTCACCACACAACATCAATGGCACCAAAACCTGCTACCTGTTATCTTAGTCTACTCAACAACACAATTGATAAGCAGTCCAAAGTAATAAGAGAGAAACATAAAACATTGGGTCAGACAACAGTCTTAACGAGTGATAAAATAACTAACAACAACTACACAAGATATATGAGTATAGCAATCATCTAATCCATCTTAACAACCAAAGAATTAGCACAAGATAATCATCTATCATAAGCCACTCCAGAATTAGAAAGGACATCCCCTAATCCCACTTCTCTTCGATGATCTACGATGATAGCTTACTCAGAGAAAACAGAGAAGAAAGCACACAATCAGCCATAGCAATTAATATACTAGATATCACTGATTAAAGCCTTGAATACATCAATCATCAAATGACCGACCATTGTCGTCCGTCAAGGGTTAATGGAAAAGCCCAGTTCTAGTGAGACAACAATACATTCGTCTTGTGTACGTTTGCCACCATCTGAGACAACTAGATCATTCCTAGTTCTCAATCCAGGGTACACGATCCTACTTTCATCCCGCAATACCCCTACTTTGAGCCTGCTAGAACCTTTGATAACCAACGATTCCTTGGCACTTTAAATATGTCGATCCTTCTTTCTTGGCGACCACATCATTAGTTCGAGAAACTTCTCAAACTAATTCTATTATCATCCTCAATCAACTCACACCTGAGTCGTTCCATCATCTTACTGGATCATACATCATCCCACGACCAATATCACTTGAATCCAACTCTGACCACTCCAACTTGAGCAATCGAAGCACCATGCATACTGAGTTGCACATAAATCTTTCGAAGTCCATTCATTACCAAACTTCATCAGTAACCCCTAGAAGCCATCACAACCAAGCTTCCCAAAAATGAAGACCATACCACCAAACACGATGGATCGATACTTGTCCATCATCTATGGACCGATATTGGTCTATATGCTTAGCCAGTTTTCGGCTAAGTGTTGGTCCATCCCTATCTTATCTTCGAGCACTTCCTACCCGTCCATCCTCGAACCCAGATTCCTTTCCGATGAATTCTCCTGTCAGTCCATCGATCAATGCTCGAACGACCAGTTTTGGCCTATCTTGAATCACATCCAAATCTCTCGAGAATCTGCATGAAGCCTTGATTTACTATCACTATGCCACAGTGCTGCCATCCAACCAATCGACATGGATCAGTACCAGTACATCGAGCGTGGACCAGTGCTGTTCCATGTACATAACCCGATTTGACATAAAAATATTCATATTGCCTCTCTTCATCTTCCAGACCTCTTATGCTAAGTTTCGCCTGACTCTGATCATCTAAACCTCCAATTTTCTCTGTTCTTCAGGCCTAAGATCTACGACATAAAATTCTAACAAACAATTCAAGCAATGCATTTAGTTCAATCAAAACAAACAGCGATTCGACAAATCTTGATCATACAATCATGCACATATGATAATCATAACATAAGCCAATGGATCTAACATGATTTTGATCTAAACATACATAAGAACATGATAAATCTAACAATTATCATGTTTACATATTAAATTAGGTTTTCATAGGGCGTTTAAATCTAAGTTAAACATATATGATCAAATCTAGGGTGAATTTAACGTATAACAAATGAATTTTATCCTAATTTACCCACATATTCCGTAGTTTTCGTGTGAGAGATATCTACCATTCACCAATTCTAATATCCAATGTAATACCAATGAGATCAGATCTGGACAGTGTTCAAAACCTCAAAATTGATGCAACTTAATGTATTCTAATCTTTCTTGATGATGATCTAGCCTCCAGATGTAATCTATGGTGAATTTGAATGAAAAGAATGGAGAATTAGGGTTTAGGTTAAATAGGAGAATCACAGAGGCCCAACCCATGTTTGAATGAAGAGACAACCTTAATTCTCTCCATAAACCCCCTATTTATAGCAGCAGGTAATTAGCCTAATGGGCTTCTCTAATCAGGCCTTTAGTAGCTAATTAGTCTGCCTAGTAGAAACTGAAACCTAAAATAGTAATTCCTCCCAAACTGCTGAACCAAAACTTTCATATGAGCACTCTAATCGTAAAGCACCATTCTGATCCAATGAGACAGACTTTAACACATGATTCGATCCTTTTCAAAAGTTATAACTAAAACAATATTCATAAGGGAAAAATGGCAACAAATCGATTCGATAAAAATCATGGACATGCCTCACATCTCCATGAACAACATACTAAAATATGAGAATGACACAACCGCTAGGGAATAATATTTATTTTACGATCCTCCGATACGTAAAATACAGGTCATTACATTCCCCCTTTAAGAATTTTGCCTCTAAAATCCCAAGCAAACGCGTGCAAACATATTATCCTGCATGCCTACCATCCACAAGTATCCAAACTACCATCAAATCTAGCATCCAACAATCCTTAAAATTAGAATCCTACATAAGCATACGAAACTCTAACTATAAAAGACATAATGGTACAAGTAAGAAATGATAAATAGGACATGCCACTCAAAGAGTTCTGGATGGGTCGACCTCAGACTCTCTTCTATTTCCCCTGTGCAATCGTCATTGTCCTTGCTTCATTGTACTTTAACTAGTTTAACAACCTCCTATTAAGTTGTTTCATATCACTTCCTATGACGCGAAGCGGCTTACGAGGTCTAGAAACTTTAGGCTCGATCTCTAAATCTTCAAGCTAGTCAGGAGATACCACAACATTCTAGTCGTGCACAAACTTCCATAGAATTAATACATGAAACATGTTGTGCACACTCGCCATCTTCTCAGGTAATTTCACTTTATAAGAGAGCTTTACAATATGCTCAATGTTACTACCAAAAAATTGACAATGAAATAGAGTAATAGCGATGGGGTATCGGATAACCATAAGCACCCCATGGTCTTTTAGAGAGTAAATCCAAGTACTAAGAAGAGGCGAAAATAGGGAAGGAAAATTCCGAAGGGCAACATCAACCAAGACTCATCCCCGCTACCAGTTAATGGCGAAAAGGGCACCTAGTGAGCATGAGACCGAAAAGGTCATTTAAGAGCCATATGGACCCGGCCTCCCTAAGAGAAAAGAATTCGAAGTCCGCAAATTATCGACACAGCTTATCCGGTAGGGTATATCCCTTAACGGATACCCCGTAACGAAAGGGGAGGAGTCCAGTAGGCAAGCTAAGAAAAAGATAGGAAAGGGCCCCGATAACGGAAACATAGAAGGGTGAAAGGGATGATCAGGTGATGATCTCCAAGGGCATACAACCGGAAGTTGCCATCGAAAAATCCAAGTATCTTCTGAAAGGAACCATATCGACAAATTCATACCCACCTCAATGAAGTGACAAACAACTGAAGCCACACTTTGAAGATTATAACCAGTACCGCAGAAGCGACCAGGAGCTGGACGTCCAAAACCAAAGAAAAAGGCGCCCGACATAGCTCTTACAGGCCCAATAGCCCAACAACAGAAAGGTCCCTCAACCCTCTATAAGTAAGACCCTGGGGGTAAAATTGAGGGGGATCTGGACAGTCTTCTTCTCTTTCTCTAGAAAATAGAAACTCAAATTGAAAAATCAACTTTGGGGACTTCCATGTAACTTCCTCCATAAATAAAATTATGAAAACTCTTAAAGTGGACGTAGGTTCCCATGGAACTGAACCACTATAAACTTGTGTGTCTTTACTTTTTCCGCATACTGTGCTACTTTTTAGTATACTCTTATGTAATCTTGTCATACAGCAGGATCATCAGAATATTCCTGCTGAAGCCGTTAGGTTCTCAGCAACTTAACGCTGTCTCTACGGACCACTCTCCATACCTATTTCCGGTGTTAACGAAAAATATCGTTAATATTTTGGCATTAGAAAGAGGGCTTGAACCTCCAACCTTGTGGTTAAAAGCCACAAATATCTGCCCAGGCTGTTCCGTCCTAGATTGTACTAGATTTTAAGAAAAGGAAACAATCAAGGAGAGCCTTGGTGAAGAGTTCCAGCCCGTATATCGCTACTTGAAGAAATCAATTGATTGAGAAGTTGCCTAACCCTAAAGCCACCCACCTTCCTTCTCATATTCCTACTCCCCTTTTATCCTATATTTTTTCATAGCAAGACATCCTCGGGAACTGTCTAGAATGGATGTACAACAGGGAAGCGTGGGGTGAGGCTCCCACTTATCCTTGGATGTAGAAGTTATCGTACTATCGAGTGCCAACTCTACGAATCTAAAAACGAGGAAGGCCCCGATTCTGATAGAGGAGAAGAACGATGAATTGAAAATGCTGTATCTGACTTTAAGGCTTGATACAATTTGGGGTCTATTGGAGAAAATTCAACCCGGAGAGCCTCTGAGGTGGAAACCCATCAAATAGAGTTTGAGGAAAATTCACCCTCTGAATTCAACAGCAGAGCTAAACTCCCATCCAACCTGCAAACCTGCCCAACTAAATCAAAAATGAAGGGATCTCCAGCCCCAATGTCAAAATGGGTGAGCAACGAAACAACAATATTACTTTTGGAAACACAAATCGATATTACCAGGAGTCTTATCGAGGCAGACTTGGTCCGGGTGGCCTCAGACACGATGCCTTATGAAGTTGAATAAAGAATAACGGCACCTCAACAGTCTGACAACCCTTTTGAACCTCTAGCGTACCTACAGAGCATCCGGTTTCACTAGGGAACAGTCGAGTGTCAAGTGAAGCAACTGATCCAAGCATAGACAAAAATCCGTTACCGCCTGAGGGCCGAAGGGAAAGAACCACTGAAACTCCATCCAGCATAAAGGCACCACATATATGTAACAGAGCCATGGACCGTGAAGAGCACCTTGCTGCGTTTGAAAGTTATATGGATTTCCATGATGCTTCAGAAATGATTCGATGCTGAATGTTTCCATTAACCTTGTGAGAAACAAGTGCTACTGGGTACTGCCAATATTAGGAGAAAGAAATCCGTTCTTGGGAGCAGTTTTCCCACGATTTCTCTATACAGTTTTGTAGCTGTAAGAACCCCGTGGTAGATTACCCAACCATAGTAAGCGTGAAACAAGGGCTAGAATGGTCTATAGCTGACTACATAAAGCGATTCAATGCTGAAGCCTCGAGAGCAGAGGGTATGAGTAGTTGCAATAAGCTTGTCTCCATTCATTCAGGACTGGTGGAGGGAACACCTTTTTGGTAAGAACTATAAGTACGAGGATGTAAATATTTACAAGAATTTTACCATCGTGCAAACACCTTCATCCGCATGGAAGAGTCGTATCATTCGAAAAAGAGTCTTGGTTGTTACGAAGAAGACAAGAAGCCTCACACTCGTCAGAATCTCCGGAATGGGAGGCTTAGATTGCTTGAAGATCGAAAGAACCTAAGAGAAGAGGAACCAAGAGCAGATACTGTGACCTTAAGCAGACCTATTCCACACTTATATGCAGTGATGATGGAGAAAATCAACTTCTCGATGCCTTTCAAATCGAAGAACCATCCAGAACTATTCAAGGGAGGGGAATATTGTGAATATAATAAAAGAAATGGACATCAAACCGACAAATGCGAGGTGTTGGAAGATGTAATACTAAGACTCATCCAGGAAGGACACCTAGAGAGAGATACCTATGAGAGATTGTAGTCAACTCAACAACTACTCAACCTCACGTCCGACGATCTAGCAGTCGGGACCCCTCCTGCACCTATGCCTCATTGCAAAGATCTTGATCTCGAAACATAATCTTTGGCTCCACCCATGGAAATAGTTACAATTACGGGTCAAAGGACCGATACTCTAAGTGCCCAAGGACCCGTACTTTTCGCATTTAACAAACGTCGGGACATGCAATGCTTTCATGCTCCGTGTTATAAAAGGGATGCTAGTTACTAATTAAGCTCCTAGGGGTACTCCTTCCGGATCAGGTAGTTGCCACTACCACAATTCCAACTTCTGAATCAATGCTTATGTGTGCATTGCGTGGTTTGTACCTAGATAGTCATACTATGGGTTATGTACCTATTGAAGGTTTCTATAGTGTTAAGTTTAGCTTAAGTCCTCAGCCTAGATGGTATTTCTTTGTACCCAATCCTCGCTCTTTAGGCAGATAGGGAGTTTAGGGTAGCACCTAGAGTAGCAAAATTTTTGAGTCTAAGGCAAGTAGGAGGTTTCTCTATAAGGTGTCATAGATGATTGTTTGAGCGACTGTGTTGTTTTGCTTGGTATGACATGTCACGAACCCAGGCCTATGCCGGAAGGGACTACAACATCGAGGGGTTCCTCTAAAAATTCCTCGATGCTGTAAATTCTGACACAATATGTTTGTCTTGTGTCTCATGGTAATTTCGCATCTATAAGCCAGGATGCTCAAGCTAAGCAGCCACGCCACATTCGACTAATCTCACCGGCCTGCAAAGCTTTGTGTGGATACACTTTTCACAACATTTCAAATGACCATTAGTGGTTTGTCCATCTGTGGAACTACGGTTCCGCTCTCAGCATTTTTATACTACGCAAGTTATATGCTCATTACGACGCGAGCTGTGTGCTCTACGCTACACGAGCTATATGCTCACCTAACCAATGCTCTTCTTGAAACATTTTGACCAATGTCCAACATGGGTATGTCCAACCAATGCTCTTCTTGAGTACGTTCTAACCAATGCTCTTCTTGAGTACGTTCTGACCAATGCTCTATATGAGTACGTCTGACCAATGCTCTACATGAGTACGTCCAACCAATGCTCCAAAAAGAAGTACGTTTATCAAAATCCAACCCAAAGTAGGCAGAAAAAACTCGAAGGGAGCACTTGGAGCATGTACATCCTCTGCTGAAAATCCAACCCAAAGAAGGGAGAAAAAGATCGAAGGGAGCACTTGAAGTGCGTACATCCTTTACTCAGAATCCAACCCAAAGAAGGGAGAAAAATCTTGAAGGGAGCACTTGGAGCACGTAAAACCTCTGCTCAAATCTCATCCCACGGAATGGATCGAAAGCTTGAAGAGACCAAAAGCTTGAAGAAAACGAAAGCTTGAAGAAAGCAAAAGCTTGAAAAAAATGAAAACTTGAAGAAAGCAAAAGCTTGAAGAAAGCAAAAGCCTGAAGAAAGCAAAAGCTTAAAGAAAGAAAAGCTTGAAGGAAGCAAAATATTAAAGAAAGCTTGGAGGAAGCACCCGAAAACGCGCACAACCTACGCTCAGGTAAACGAAACCAAAACAAACTCCAACTTACACCAGAAGAGGTTTCGGTCTTCTATCTATTTAATATCCGAATCTGTGTACAGTTCGGGACTTCTATTGATACCAGAAGAGGTTCCGGTCTTTTATATATTTAATACCTGAATCTGGGTATGGTTCGGGACTTCTATTAATACCGGAAGAGGTTCTGGTCTTCTATATATTTAATACCCAAATCTGGGTACAGTTCAGGACTTCTATTAATACCGGAAGAGGTTTCGGCCTTCCATATATTTAATACCCAAATCTGGGTACTGTAACGACCCGGAAATTCCTACTCTTTGAATTGACCATAAACCACACAGGTCTGATTCAAAGGTTGGAAATCCTCGAATACGTTAACTTTGGGAATACAACACATTAAAACAACAACAGAAGATTTTTACAAAACATTACAATAATGTTACAACAGAGTACAGAATATCAGAGTACATCGAATAAAGAATTAATACAGCGGAAGGTAAATTTCAATAAATTAAATACAATAAACAGCGAAAGACTTCTTTGCTCTGGACATAGCTTTAGGCTTCGATCCAGGATCCTGCTAAAGATAAATATCCGAAAACAAGCTACTCGACTGCCCGTGTGGAAAATATGGGCACCCGAGTTTGCCAATGAAACAAACTACAGGTCAGTCATGGGACTGGTATGAGAAATCTTTCTATACTAACTAAAAATATGGCGAATCACAGGACCACGCCGCTAACGCGGAACGGGTTTACTCCGTTGGATTGCCAGTGCATAAAATAAAGTAAATCATTAAACAACGCAATGCTTTTTAGAAAAATGAAACCGTTATATGACTCAAGTCCCATCACACAAAGCAACGCAAACCGGGGGATAGAGTTTTACCTTATAATGGTCAAAAGATGCTTGATACGATAAAACAGATTTAATATTATTACTAGTGTATATATATATATTTTCAAAAAAGTAATTTCAATCATAATGTATCAATCATAGACGGCATAGTACCCCATCCTACTATGTCTCCATACTAGTTCTACAATCAAAACCGCAAGGTGTCGTATTGGAAATTGGGGTTCCATCATGAAATCGAGGCTAGGGATCGTCCTCTCCGATTTGAGACACTCTAGCAAATGCCTCAGGATTCCGCACAGTGAACCCTTGGATCTTCAGGGTCGGTCCACACCTGTCGAAAGTGGATTGGCAATTCCTAAACACACGCTTCCCAGTTCCTTTGAACCTCCATATGGCCACTAACAACCTATAAATCCGAGGTCTCATAATCCATCATCCACATAAGTAAAAAATGTCAGGGCTGGTAGGTCACTGACACCACTCTAGCTAGAAAGAAACGTGTGCACTCCCTGCAGTCCTTATCCCGTTTTTGACTCATACCGGGGTGTGATGCTCTCGAAGTCACACTATACACAAAGCTATGCCTAAACAGGCTATACTTTGATCATCAACGACAAGGACCTGCTTTTCAACAAAAGCCTTGATCCATGCATCTTAGCATGCCACATTTTCAATCCACACCATACCATTGATTCCTACCAATATATAACCTCTAAGCTCGTACGTCTCAGATAAGGGTGTTAAACACCAAACAAATATATATAGCAGAGATCAACGAATGCAGCATAAAGGAATACAACGTCAGACATACCATCCATTTACAAGTCCGTTCTGGGTCTAAATGAAACCGGAGGCACCTTATACCTCGCATATCCGAACAATCAACAATACGTCCGGGCGGCTACCCCTGACTCCCCTTCAAGGTAGCTACTCCAATCATGGGCCTTAGTAGCAACTAATCTATTCGACATGAAGATCGTCGGTCTTCAACCACCGTCTTCAACTCTTCGACTTATGTCGTCGTATAATCATTTATAATGAGATTGAACTTGGACTTTTCGAATGATTCTCATACATATATATATTTTAAAACCATTTCATATCGTTATTAGTATTTGATAATGATTTATCGCTTATTTTTATTAATGTAAAAATAGCTATATTCATTCAACGACGCGTCGGGTCGATCGGCGGCCCTGGCGCTGTTTTTATCCAAGTTTGATTAACACTTGTCTCGAAATCTAACCGTTGAATTTTAACAAAATTTATATCGTTGGAAAGATCTTCCCAAAGCGGTCCTAACGGTTCTAGTTTTGGGAAAAATCCGACGGTCGGATCATTCGGCATAATCGTTTAAAGTTACAATTTCAAAACGCGAACTACAGCAGCGCGATTCGTTCAATTTTAATATATATTTATATATATATAATATAAATCGTTTGGCGATTTCAACTATTAAGATCAATTCTTTCTATCGCATCTAAAATGAGATAAAAATGTCACTTTTATTTCTACTCTTTTTATTGTTCTTGGAACGTCAATAAAAATACTTCTTTCAATTCTAATCTTTTTATTAAATAAAATATCAATAAAAATGTTGCTTTACATTTATCCTTTTTGTTTACACTTAAAATGTAAATAATGATATCACTTCACATTTTTTCTTTTCATTTGCATCAAAAGGTAAATAAAAATATAACTTTTCAATACTAATCGTTTTATTGTCTCTATTCTAACAATACAAATATATATTAAATTCTATCTTTCTGATTACATCTAAAATGTAAATCTCTTTTATTTCCATGTTTTTACTTACATCCAAATGTAAAATAAAAATATACTTTTTATTTCTATGTTTTTATTTACATCAAGATTGTAAATAAAATGCACTTTTTCAATTCATATTTTTATTCACATCTACAATGTAAATAAGAATATGCCTTTCATATTCATGTTTTTATTTACATCTAAAATGTAAATAAAAATACACTTTTTAATTCAAGTTTTTATTCACATCTAAATGGTGAATAAAAACGTACTTTTTATTTTCATGTTTCTATTTATATCTAAAATATAAATATTCTTTTCAATTCATGTTTTTATTTATATCTAAATTATAAATAAAATGTCAACCTTTATATAATCATGTTTTTATTTACATCTAAATGTAAATAAAAATGTACTTATAATAATACCGGAAGAAGTTCCAGTCTTTTATAAATTTAATACCTGAATCTGGGTACGGTTCAGGACTTGTAATAATACTGGAAGAGGTTCCGGTCTTCTATCTATTTGATACCCGAATCTGTGTACGGTTCGGGACTTCTATTACTACAAGAAGAGGTTCCGGTCTTCTATATATTTAATACCCGAGTCTGGGTATGGTTCGGGACTTCTATTAATACCAGAAGAGGTTTCGGTCTTCTACATATTTAATACCTGAATCTGGGTATGGTTTCGGACTTTTATTAATACCCGAAGAGGTTCCAGTCTTCTTATATTTAATACCTGAATCTGGGTACGGATCGGGACTTCTATTAATACCGGAAGATGTTCCAATCTTCTATATATTTAATACCCGAATCTGGATTTGGTTCAGGACTTCTATTAATACCGGAAGAGGTTCCGGTCTTCTATATATTTAATACGCGAATCTAGGTTTGGTTCAGGACTTCTATTAATACCGGAAGAGGTTCTGCTCTTCTATCGTTTTAATACTGGAATCTGGATTCGGTTTAGGACTTCTATTAATTTCGGAAGGTGTTTCCGGTCTTCTATCTCTTTAATACCCAAATCTGGGTTTGGCCTAAAACTTCCGCTACATTGATACTGAAGGGGTCCCCGATCCTCAGCCTTCTTTCGATCGAATGAAGGATGGTCCCAAAACCCTTTTTTCTGCTTGGGTCTCTTCCTAGGAAAACCAAGATGAATGTACATTAACCAAAGTAAAGTCAGCCTCATCTCCGCCTTCCGTACTCCTTGAATAATGTCAAGAAATTTGTTTGATATGAAACCCCACGTGCAAGCAAAGCCTCGGATAAACCTCGCATGCCCCGGTTAAAGAATTATTTAGAGGAATATTATTAAAAAAATCCTATACCCTAAACCGAGGCAAAGAAATCATCACTACCTACTCTTAAGGTCTCTTCGTATTCTGGAAACCTGAGCAAGATCAAATCACATGAAGCGACACTGGTGGTATGGGAATCCTAACCGCCGGATTGAAGATTATAGAAATTTAGTTCTTTACTTCGAGTATAAAAGACAAGACATAAAGGATGTCAGTGCTCCCACCCTCCTTATTCAAAAATAAAAGGAGGAGATAAAATGGCAACCAGAAATGAGCTTGACATATCACCACTTATTTCTGACGAAGAATTACAGCGCATCAGTTCCTGGGCGATTATTTCGATTTTTGCTGGTCAGTTCTCGGTCAACAGCATTACACGAGCCTTGAAGTGGGAATTCTATTACTTGTATTCTTGGGAATGGAATGTTAAGAAGTTCGTTAATGTTTTTATCGTTAAATTTCCAATGGATTTCTTTACGGGGGATTTCTACTCCATTTCGACTGACAGGGTACTCTACACATTCAGCCATGGAGTCTCAATTTTGGTTCCGTAAATCCCAAACAAGAGGTGATTCATTGGATTGTTTTAAAAAAATCTTCCCATTATATATTTGCAACTTTAAGATGGTAAAAATCATACTGTCGAAAGTAGGGAAAGTCTTTGGGATATAAGAAGACGCGTGGGACGTGTTACACTTTTCTTATCTTAAGGTGGAAATAAAGGTCCCGTCATCGGTGTATATTCCATCACTAATAAGACTTTTTACTCGGGCCTCATACCATGAAATTGAATTTAACAAGCTTTCCGGAGATCCCGACGATCCTTTTGAGCCTACAGATTTCAAGAATTGGGTGTTCTGAAAAGAAAGGAATGGATTTCTCAGGGTTTGGAAACCAAGAAGAGAAGCGGCAGTTGTTGGAGGCTCTGACATGGGAGGAGCATACTCTTCAAATCCATTTGCAATCCTTTCAGATATCAACGAAGACGAAGAGGAGCTATCAGACGAAGACAATGGAAAGATATTCGATTTTGAAAGTGGTAAAGAGAGAACCAATGTTATTGACGTAGTACTGGAAAACGTGGGTTTTGGTGACAACAACTGGATGGGATGAGCTAAGGAGACCGGTAAAGGCAAAGAGGTGGTTGGCCCTTCTGGTGCGGAGCTATCAATGGGCAATGCTTGGGAAGGTTGAGGCCTTGGTCATCTTCTAGGAGAATTCGATCATTGTGAGTTTAACCAATTACCGTATGACCGCTTTGGCAGCAGGACACGCAGCAGATGGATAAAGTAGTTGGGGTTTGGAAAGTGCTTTCCTCGTTTTGCATAAAAATCTCGGCTCCTATGTGGACCCTGCTTGTGTGTAGTTTTGTTTTTAAACTATAATGAAGTATTATTATGCTCCGATTATTGTATATATTTAAGTTTATCATCGAATTTTGTTGTGCCTCATTATCCCTTCTTTTAAAAAAAAGAAAGATAGAAAAAAAATTATCATCAGGGTTGTCCGTATTCAAAACCAATAAGAACCACGCGAAGGAAAGCCAATTAAGACTTCAATCGAGGTAGATCGAAGGATATCGCGGAAAGGATAAGAAATTTGACTTGAACAGTCAAAAAATACCCCTTCATTAGGGGGAGGGGGGGAAATGTTACTACCCAAAAATTGACAATGAAATTGAGTAACAGCGAAGGGGTATCGGATAACCATAAGCACCCGATGGTCTTTTAGAGAGTAAAGCCAAGGACTAAGAAGAGATGAAAATAAGGAAGGAAAACTCCGTAAGGCAGCATCAACCAAAACTCATCCCTGCTACCAGTTAATGGAAAAAAGGGTACATAGTGAGCACAAGACCGAAAGGGTGATTTAAGAGCCATACAGACCCCGCCTCCCTAAGAGAAAAGAACTAGAAGTCTGCAAATTATCGACACAGCCTATCCGGTAGGGTATATCCGTTAAGGGATACCTCGTAACAAAAGGGGAGGAGTCCGAGTAGGCAAGCTAAGAAAAAGGGAGGAAAGGGCCCCGATAATGGAAACATAGGAGGGCGAAAGGGATGATTGGGAGCTGACCTCCGAGGGAATACAACCGGAAGCTGCCATCAAAAAATCCAAGTATCTTCCAGAAGGAACCGTATCGACAAATTCATACCCACCTCAAAGAAGTGACAAACAAATGAAGCCACGCTTCGAAGATTATAACCAGTACCGCAGAAGTGACCAGGAGGTAAACGTCCAAAACTGAAGAAAAAGGCACTCGACATAGCTCTTACAGGCCCAATAGCAGAAATGTCACCCAACCCTCTATAAGTAAGACCCCAGGGGGTAACATTGGGGGGATCCGGACAGTCTTCTTCTCTTACTCTAGAAAATAGAAACACAAATTGGAAAATCAATTTGGGGGATTTCCATGTAACTTCCTCCATAAATAAAATCATGAAAACTCTTAAAGTGGACGTAGGTTCCCAAGGAACTGAACCACTATAAAATTGTGTTTCTTCACTTTTTCCGCATACCGTGCTACTTTTCAGTATACTCTTATGTAATCTTGTCATACGGCAGGATCATCAGAATATTCCTGCTGAAGCCGTTAGATTCTCAGCAACCTAACGCTGTCTCTACGGTCCACTCCGCAGACCTATTTCTGGTGTTACGAAAAATATCGTTAACACTTAAAAATCGGAAAAAGGCCAACAAACCTTGGCTCTAGCTTCCCTTTACTTCCGAAATAAACCACATTCCTTACACTATGACATAGATGGCCTATCGCAACGAAAATCCATGGTGTTTCTAGCTACAATGTTGGCATTGCTATGCTGTTTTTGTCTATTGCAATGCACGCTTCAATGTGTTAGCATAGATATCAACATGTGTTGTAGTAGCTACTTGAATAAAATTATCATTGCTATGCATAGAAATTAACAATGTTGTCATTGCTATGTTGTTTTTTGTTTATTGCAACACACGCTTCAATGTGTTAGCATAGATACCAACATGTGTTGCAGTGGCTGCGTGAATAAAATTATCAATTTGCATCAACGCGATCCAATTGTCCAGGTTAGCGATCCGCGTGAAATAATGTTTAGTCTAGAGTAGCAATCCACGTGAAATAATGTTTACGACGGGAAGCAAAAACAAAGGGGCAAAACTAACAAAATATTGAAAGTTTCAATCGAAATTTAACAAAATACTTCGTCGCTCAACCTCTCAAACACTCACTCTCAGGTTCAATTAAGGCTAAAAGTTCAAGTTTACAAGCTTAATTGGGGTTCGATTAGGGAAAGTTCGAGTTCAAGTTCAATTAGGGCTTCGGTGTTTCAATTAGGTCTTCAATTGGGGCATGTTTGGGTTTCAGATTTCAGTTAGGGCTTCGATTTAAGCTGCTTCTTAAGGTATCACTCAATGTATATTTCAATTTTTTCTGATTTGATTGTTGTGTTGCCTAATTTACTACTTTACTTGTGCCTAATTTACTGCTTTAAGATATCACTTAATGAACGAAGAGGAAAAACTATAGGTGGAACTTCCTAAGTTCAGTGAAGGGTACATCAGTGAGTGAAACTTTTTATTTGAAATAATTTTTTCTAGATTCGCGGTAGGTGATGAAATTACATGCCCTTGCAAAAAGTGTCATATCGCAAGTGGCATTGTCAAGAAGTAGTCTACAACCAACTGATTTGGAATGGTCCATCTGAATTGTACATGAAATCGATTTGTAAGATTAGGTGCATTACTAAGAAGTCTTTGGAGTAAAAGTATCGATTTGGCTGATCTCAAGAGGCTACAAAAGGAAATTATGGAAATTCTTTGTAACTTTGAGATGATATTCCCAAATGCTTTCTTCGATACAATGGTGCACTTTCTAGTTGATTTATGCAAGGAACTTGAATATGGTGGACCTGCACATGTTCATTGTGTGTTTCCTATTTAGCGTTATCTTTGTAAATTGAAATCATATGTTCACAAAAAAAGTATACACGAGGCATCCATTGCTGAAGGTTATCTTGTAGAAGAATGTTTGATATTCTGCTCAAAGTTCTTAATTGGCAATGGAGTAGAAAAAATAATTTGAAACATGTCCATAGAGTCTGGAATATCCTATTGGCATAAGAAGAAACAAAGACGGAAAAGCTATTCATCTTAAAAATTCTCAGTGGAAGGAATGTCACCATTACATTCTATTCAATTGTGATAACAAGGAAACAGAGAGTTTACTTGGGTAAGTTTTTAAATTTTATTTTTATTTTAGTAAGTATTGAAGAATTAGAGACTTTGTTGGCTAAGTCTATTACCACCCCATAAATTTCTTTCCTCACCCCGGTATTTTTGGAAAAAATTCTACACCCCATGAATTTCTTTTTCCACCCCATTTTGTGCTAATATTATCCTTATCTTTATGAATCCTTTATTATCTATTTTGTTCCTTGCAGTGTTTTCTTTGCTTCACCGTTTTCATAATAAATAATGTTTTCCATTTTGAACCTAGCAGATGGAATTTTATGCAATTAAAGTTTACAATGGATTATTTAATTAGAAAAGTGGACTAGTTCGGTTAACATCAATAATAATATTCTTCGCATAGCTTGTGAAATGATGTCAACTAGATTTTAAAAAAACTATTTTTGATGGCATCCTTTTGCTAGCAAAATCTATTCTTTTAAACGATCTACAAACATGCTGCTGATTCTAGCCTCATGTAGCAATAGTTGTAAATTACAAGTTTCAGCACTTTCAGGGATTTCAGGCATGATTTGTACTTAAGCATGTTCTCATTCATACAGAATTGTTTTCGGTATGGTCAGTTTCAGCTTTACTAAGGGTAGAGTAGGGATTATAATTTTAATGGTTTAAGCACGGGGGTGGAGAAAAATATGGGGGTACTAATAGATCCAGCCAAATTTGTTTCTATCTTTTATTAACCAGGTCTTTATTCTAGGGAACATTGAGCTTTAATTGATGGTCATGCATCATCAAAAAATATAAAAGAGAGAGAGAACACAGTGAAGAATATTGGAAGTGGTTAAAGGGGGAGGTTGGAAATATGTAGGACATTTCAAAAGAAGTACAACTGCTTGCAATGGGGCCTCTCCCAATAGCTAAGCGGTTTACGGGATATGTTATCAATGGATACAGATTTTATGCAAGGTTCAGAGATGCCAAATGTACAACACAAAACAGTGGTGTATTTTTGACAGCCTTGACTACTAGCTTTGCAAGTTCGAAAGATTAAAATCCACTAGATGGTGAAGTTAATTACTATGGATCAATTGAAGAAATATTAGAACTAGATTATTGGGAAAAATTTAGTGTGGTTTTATTTAAGTGCTGTTGGTACCAAGAAAAGAAAGATTTATATGGGCTGACTCGTGCCAATTTTAATTGATTGTGCCAGAAATCTGATCCTTATGTTATAGCTTCATAAGTAAAACATGTGTTTTATATAGAAGTTCCAATTGATAAGATGTTCCACAATGTTATCAAGAAGTTGTCGAAAGACCGGTGTGAACTTGAAAGAGAATACGAAAATGAAGATTTGAATGATATCCAGCTTGCTTATGGAATGGGAAATCAAGATTTTGATGTTCGTTGGTGTAGAGATGATGTCCCAATAAGATGAATCCGCCTTCCACCTAGAAAAGTGAAAAACAAGGCTTCTTAATTTAATGTTTTTGTAGTCCAAGGCCCTTACAAATTGTGCAAATCAGAGATCGTATACAAACACATACTGCTGGTATGTATTTTTGCTTATTTTTGTGGTTGGCTAGAGGTATGCTTCAGTAATGAACTATAGTAATCAACTACGGAATTCTTACAATTTTCGCTTGCTGAAGCATCGATCTAATTCTTACAATTATGTTGTTTAATGCTGGTATGTAACTGATCATGTACAAGACTGATGCTTTAGTAATGAACTACAGAATTTTACGAATTTTATTTTCTCTTCAATCAATAATGATCTTGTCAGTTCGTAATTGATGCAATAGTTGAGTTTGTACTTGAACGAGTCATGACATGTCTAAATTTTTACTGAAGCAAAAGGAAGCATTTCTTCAAATTGTATCAAACTGAAGCAGTGCCTCTGGCATACTATTGCATTCCTTGACATCGTTCGTGCTTTGAACAAACTGAGTCATTGCATCAAATTGCAACTCAACTATAGATTGTGCTGAAATGCAACTCTGTGCTGAAAAGCAACTCTGTGCTGAAATGCAACTCATTATGCAATTCAAATGCAACTCAGGTATGCTGGCCAAAAATTATGCTGAAATGTCTTTGTGCTGAAATCAATTCAGTTATACTATGGCTATAGTTTGTGCCAAAATGCAACTGAGGCATGCATGTCTTTCATTTTGTGTTGCAGAATAAATGAGGCATTGCATCAGTTTGTAACCGAGGCATGCATGACTTTTTGGTTGTGCTGAAATCCATTAGTTGTACTAAAGGCTTTTGCTGAAATGCATGACTTTTGAAACTGCTTTATTTTGCAAGTGAAGGAGGCAGTGATGAAGTTGTTCAAGAACTTGTTACTGAAGGCACTAGAGGTACTGGAGGCAGTAGAGCACTGAGTGCACCAGAGGCTCGCGGTATATTAATTTGAAACTGTTTTAGTATGATGTAAACATGAATTCAATACTGACTGTGTTTGTAAGTACTTTGTTAAGCTGAATTTACTAGCTATGTTTTGTTATTATGTAGTTGGCTAAGTAGTACTTGTGTTACTGGTTAATTTAAAATGAAAAGTTCTTTATTAATTTCAGTGTGTGATGTTAATTACTGTTCTATTGCAGTATGTTAAATGTTGTCGTAGCTATGATATAGTGTTGCCATCAATTAATGCATGGGGTCCCCTCAATAGGATTCCATGAACACGGCTATAGATTTTAGTGGCACAACAGGATTCCATGAACTCGGGATTCAGATTTTAGCGGGCCCCACATTTTTGTAAATTTAGTACCAGTAGCAACACTTGTAGCGATGTTACCTTAGGATAACAAAGATGTAGCGTATGACTCTAAGGCAACGTGGCAAAAGGCAACCCTAAGAAAGTGTTGCCGTAGATCGTTTTTGGCCTATAGCAACATTTTTTTGCACTTCCTGCATCACTTCTTTGGAGTTGCCGTATGCAATCTACGGTGTAGTGTTAGAGGTGATACCTTAACAAACACTAAATCTCCGATCGAGAATTCCAGGACCTTTCGTCGCTTATCGGCATAACTCTTTCGACGATCTTAGGCTGCCTTAATTCGTTGCCGAATGATCTCAATATTATCCATCGTTTCTCTTATCATCTCAGGCCCAAGTATCAACTTCTCGTCAATTTATAACCAATAGGATGGAGAATTACATGGCCTATGGTACACTGCCTCATACGGTGCTATTCCAATACTCGACTGGTAACTGTTATTATAAGCAAACTCTACCAAATGAAAACGGTCTACCTACAATCCTTTATAATCCAATACACAAGATCTAAGAAGATCTTCCAATACTCGATCAACTCTCTCGGTCTAACCATTTGTCTAGGGATGATAAGCTGTACTCATACATAGCTCAATTCCCATTGTCTCTTGCAAACTTTTCCAGAATCCACTGGTGAATAATGGATCTCGATCGCTAATTATACTCGTTGGTATCCGATGGAATCAAACTATCCACTTAAGATATAACACAACCAACTTCAATGTAGTCCTAGTCGTTGCAACAAGAATAAACCTTGTGTTTTTGGTCAACCGATCCACGACAACCCAAATACTATCATTTCATGCCCTTGTTGAAACGACCCGAAATCCCCCTTACGGGAAATCACGGATTGAGTCGAGAACAAGCCACAACAGAACGCAGACGGAAGAACATTTCATTGTATATTACAACAATTCATCAGATTACAGGAATATACAGAGTATAAACAAATAATATACATTCGATAAATATCAGAGATTACAATACATTACATAGCAGCGGAAAATAATACAATACACAACTAGAAGAGATATACAGATACAAAGCTTTCCGGATATCATTCCAGCTGTAAACCAGGATCCTGTGAATATAAATTTGCAAAACCAAAACTACTAGCTGCCCGTGTCAAAATAAGGGCATCCAGAGTTTAGGTTAAAACAATAAACTCCAGGTCAGTCATGGGACTGGTGTGAGAACTAAAACAGTTATTTAAAACTTTACTTTAAATCAGATATATCAAGGGACCACGCCGTACGACACGGAACGGGTTTCCTCCCAAGAATAACAGTGCATATAACAAAACAGCGCAATGCTTTTTGGAAAAATGAAGCTATTATAAGACCCAGGTCCTATCACACAATGCAACGCAAGCCGGGGGATAGGGTTTTTACCTTATAATAGCCAAGAATGCTTGATACATTTAAAACAAATCTTTTGATACTATAATAAGTGTACAGTGTATAAAACAACTTCAAATCATAAGTATCAATCATAGACGGCATGAGTGCCCCATCCCACTATGTCTCCATACTAGGCTCTACAAATAAAACCGCAAATGTCACGTATTTGGAAATTGGATTTCCATCTGTGAACCGAGGCAAAAGATAGTCCTCTACCGATTCGAGACAATCTAGCCAATTATGTCTCAGGATCAGAACGCATCGACCCTTGGAGCGACAGGGTCGGTCCATCGATCTGGATTAGACGAAATCCTGAACACTGCGTCTCCCCGCCCTATGGGGCACAAATGAGCCAACAAATGACTCCATCGGCTTCACATAGTCACCGATATATCCGAGGCGCCTCGCAACAGCAACAACCACATAAGTCAAACTCGTCAAGGCGTGTAAAACCACTGACGCCACTTCTAGCTAGAAAGAAACGCAGGTCCTCCCTGAGGTCCTTCTCCCATTTTTGGTTCACCACCGGGGTGTGAGGCTCGCGATTCAACGTTACACAAAGCTACGCCACAAAGGCCGTGCTTTGATCATCAACCACAAGACTCTGCTTTTCAACATAAGCCTTGATCATTTGCATCTTAGCATGCCACATAGGCAAATCACTCTATGCAACCGATATCAGTCACACAGAATGAAATCCGATGTCAGATATACAGTCCATTTACAAGTCCGTTCTGGGTCTGAACGAAACCGGAGGCACCTAGTACCCCGCATATCCATCAATCTCCAAGTACGTCTGGAATAACACCAACTGTTTCCATCTTCTTGGGTGTACATCCCAATCAAGATCGTCGGTAATCACCCAAACGACGTGAAGGCCTCCGGTCTTCGACCACCGTCTTCATCTTTGACTTATCGTCGTATCAGTTATTCAGAATGGGATAAACCCGGTCTTTCCGAATAACTCGCGTATATTATAAACAAGCGTTACACAAACACAACATACACCTCATTTCAATTCATCAGTCACTAACCGTAAATTAACTGTAACGACCCTGAATTTTGGGGCCAATCTAAAATTTATTTTAAGCAATTTTAATGAGTTTTGATATTTAAAATAATCTATTTTAAATAATAAGGACCACAAATTTGGTTCAAATCGAAGTTAGAATGAATAATTTAATTTTAATTATAAAAAGAGTTAGAAATAGCGCGGTAGTTTGAAAAGTCAAACTTGAACTTTGACTGACCGTACAGGACGCAAAATTTAACGGATTTTAGTGAAACCAAAAATATTAGAATCTATTTAAAAATATCTTTCCAACGAATCCGTAAAATCGAATTTTCATAGCGGAAATCAAAAGTTATGGCCAATTCAATTTTTAGAAAGGTCGTTGGGTAAATTGCATAGGTCTAAAATGCTACTTTTTGCATACGAAGGAATTTCGACTCGAAACCACTTCCATTGAGTTCGAAATGTTGTTTCTGCATTGAAAAACAGTAAACACTTATATGTTTCGAGTTTCAGAAAATATTTGTTTCAAAATGTATTTTTAATATTAAATATATTCGCCTTGAAAATAGCCATTTTTCAAAAAGGCTCAGAATTGAACGAAACAAATTTTGTTGTGATCGTATCGTCATAAGAAAGCCAAAAATAATTTTTTCGGATTTTTCCGACTTCGTATGTGGCCCCGACAAAATTATATTTACGTTTGAATTAAAAATAAAAGGATTTATTTTGAAAATAAAAGAAACATGCGTATAACTTCAGAGCTGGACTTTGGGAATAGCGCCATCGCGTTCAGAAGGCGTCAAAATGTATAGATCGACAGTCGTTGAGCACGAATCGGAGTTCGGACGGAAAATCACTATTTTCTGAAATTATTAAAATAAAATAATAATTAGAATACCCTAGGAATACACGTATAAATACGTACTACAGTAGTCTCCTTCTCCTCCGTTTGAAACCCGCCGCTTAACCCATTTCCACTCGAATTTTTGAACTTCGATTTCGACCTCATTTCTCAATGAAAAGTCTCAAACTTATACTCGTTTCGAAGAGAAATCCGAGCTCTACGATCTCAGACAAACCCCGCTCCTCCCCGTGCCTTGTCGAAGCCGCCCCGTCCCTCCAAAAGGCCGCCAGTCGCACCGCCGTGGGCCCCGCCTGAAGCCGTCGAACGCCACCCCCCTCTGGCCGATCAAAGCCCTCTCCAAGCCGGTCCTTGTCCAACAAACGGCGACCAAAACGATCTACTACAGATCGAGAAATCCGAATTTGAAATTCTGAACAAAACTGAAAATTCAAAGGTAATTTTTATTTCAGAAATTGCGACGCTTTTAAGCGTGACTGCAGCAGTTGTTAAAAGTCAGTATGTTTAAAACATTGATAGCTAATGCATTTGAACCCCGATTCTGAAAATTTCAGAACCGTGACGACGATTAGGACCTGCTGTGATTGACTGGAACATTCTGAACATTTCTTGGATTTATTATAATTTTATCCAAATAAGCTGAGAATCCTTTATTTAAAATTTATATTTAAATAAACTGTTCAGTATATGATGTGATTAAAAAATAAGGTTTAGATTTGTTTGTTTGGACTTGTTTGATGATGATTGTTCTCTGATTGAGTAGCTAGTATAGATCCATCTGACTTTCATGCTTATACTCTGTCATGTTATCACTATTACATGTTATATCGCTTTGGGTTGAAATTACATTGATTCAATTTTCAGTGTAAAGTAAAAGAGAATATAATGGTCACCATTTGCATGTTATCCCTTGTGTTAGGATTGGATTGATTTAACTTATAAATTTCAAAATGAGACATTTACATTGTATGAAAAATCAACATTATTTTATAATAATGTAATATAAAAGAAAATTGTCACCGTATGTTAGATTGAAATTTTTATTTAATGTTAAAATAGAATTGTCACCGTATGAAATTGGCATTTTTTGTTCAATATTAAAATAGAAATTATTCACCGTATGTTAGAATAACTTTTTTTTTGTAATGTTAAATAGAAAATTTTCATCGTATGAATAATTGGCATCTTTGTTTAATGTTAAATTAGAAGATATTCATCGTATGAATAATTGCATTTTTTGTTTAATGTTAAATTAGAAAATATTCATCATATGAATAATTGGCATTTTTGTTTAATGTTAAATTAGAAGATTTACATCGTATGACTCATGGACATTTATATTTTAATGTTAATTTAAAAAGAAGGATACCGCATGATTGTTTAACATTATTTTAATGTTATTTAAAAGAATTCACCGTATGATTGATTAACATTATTTTTAATGTTAAAAATAAGATAATTCTCATCGTAGGAAAATATCATTCTTGTTAATGTAATAAGAAGAGTGGAAATTAACATTGTACAAGAAGATTGAATTTGCATTTTAATATAAAAAATAAATTTACATGGTATAAGAAATTAGCATTTATTTTTAATGTTAATAAAAAGAGAATGTATCGTAAGTAAATTTAACATTATTTTTAATGTTAATAAAAAGGAATTGAACCGTATGTAAATTTAACATTATTTTTAATGTTAATAAAAAGGAATTGAACCGTATGTAAATTTAACATTATTTTTAATGTTAATAAAAAGGAATTGAACCGTATGTAAATTTAACATTATTTTTAATGTTAATAAAAAGGAATTGAACCGTATGTAAATTTAACATTATTTTTAATGTTAATAAAAAGGAATTGAACCGTATGTAAGATTAACATTATTTATAATGTTAAACAAAAGAGAATTTACCTCGTAAGAAAAATGTACATTATTTATAAATGTATATGAAAAGGAAAGATTGATTTACATTATTATAATGAAAATATTAAAAGAGAATGGACCATATGATTTATTAACATTATTTTAATGTTATATAAAAAGAAAAGATTGTTTAACATTATTTTTGATATTGATTAAAAAGAAGATTGCACCGTATGTATTAACACACTTTTATTAATGTATGTATAAAAAGAGAAATTTACATTGTAAGAGAAATTGACATTAACATTTATTTATAATGTTAATATTAGAGTATTTTCACCACATGATAAGATGTACACTTTTATTTGTAAAAGTAAGTTGGCATATTCACTGTATGGTAAGATTTACTTTTTATTTGTAAAATAAGGTAGGAATTCACCGCATGACAAGGTTTACTCTTTATTTTGTAAATATAAAGTAGGAATTTGCGATGTATCAAAATATACATTTTTCATGTGTAATGTAAAGATAGAAAAATTAACATTATTTTCAATGTTAATAAAAATAGAAAATGCATTGTATGTTAAGGTAACATTATTTCAATGTTAATAAAAAGAAAAACATACCGTAGGATAAAAATACATTATTTTTAATGTATATTAAAAGAGAATTTTTCATCGTAGGAAATGTACATTATTTATAATGTGAATAGAATGGAAATGTCATCGTAAAATGAAATTACATTTTAGATGTAATTGAGATTGAGAATGCATTTAGAAAGAGAATGAGTATTTTATATATGTAAATGGAATCATAATATAATTGAAAGATGAAATGGAATAAATAGAGCGATGAATTATAATTTACATTTTTATGTAAATTATAAAGATTTTAAAATAAAATAAAATAAAAAGGGAATAATTCACCATCTAATTATAAATTACATTTTCATGTAAGATTAAGAAGTGGAAAGAAAAAGAATAAAGGAAAAGGGGAGATGTATGTAAGAACGATGAATTAAACGAGTTATTTATATATATATTTATATATAAAAAAAAAATTAAACGAATCGAGCGCGGTAGTTCATGTTTTGAAATCGAACTTTTAAATGACTATACAAGGAGATCCGACCGTCGGATTTTCTTGAAACTGAAACCGTTAGGACCGTGTTGGAAAAATCTTTCCAACGATATATAATACGTCAAAATCCAACGGTTAGATTTTGAGATATGTGAAAATCAAAATTGGTTGAAAACAGCGCCAAAATCGCCATTGACCTGAATCGTCGTTGATTAAAGATTTAATTATTTTTAATTAAATAAAATAGGAAGTAATCGTTATAAATTAGAAATAGCGATAAGGAAGAGTTTTCAATATATTTACATATATATATATATATATATATATATATATATATATATATATATATATACGAAGATTATTTGGGAAGACCGAGTTAATCTCATTCCAAATAATCAAACGACGATGAGAATTGAAGAAGAAGACGACTAATGAAGACCGTCAATCTTCCCCTCAGGAGAACAGCGATTGAAACTTTGAATTGATTTGCTCCAAAGTCAAGGTCATGATCGTCGTCCGAACGAACATGTTGATTGAACGGATTTGGCTTTCGCGCAGACCTAGAGCATAAGCTTATAAATGGATTGTGTGTCTGACATCGTACTCCATTATATATCATATTATTAATCTTCTGTCGAATGTATGGATGTTTGGTGGCGGAGAATTTATTCTCTTGCTTAACACCCGTTCATATATTTCGGCAAAGGACTGGTAGTGTGGTATGGAGTGATGATGTGGCATGCTAAGATGCATATGATCAAGGCTTTGTTGAAAAGCAGGCCTTGTGGGATGATCAAAGCATAACTTGTTTAGGTATAGCTTTGTGTATGACGTGACTTCACGAGCCTCACACACTGGCGGAGTCTAAAACGGGAGAAGGGAACGCAGGGAGAGCAACACGTTTCTTTCTAGCTAGAGTGGTGTCAGTGACCTACCAGCCCTGACATTTTACTTATGTGGATGATGGAATGAGGCGCCTCGGATAGGTCCTATAGGACCGGGAAACGTATGTTCAGGAATTGCCAATCCTCTAAGCTGTATTTGAGGACCGGCCCTGCCATTTCCAAGGGTTAACTGCGGGTAATCCTGAGGCATTAGCTAGAGTGTCTCGAATCAGTAAGGAACTCCTCCCTAGCCTTGACTCATGATGGAAACCAATTTCCAATACGCGCCATTCGGTTTTGATTGTATTACTAGTACGGAGGCATAGCATATGGTACCTATGCTTCCTAGGATTGATACATTATGATTGTAATTGTTTTTAAAACATATACACACTAATAATAATATCAAACTCGTATTTGCCGTATTTATCATGTTTGATCACCATAAGGTAAAACTCTATCCTCTGGTGTGCGTTGCATTGTGTGATGGGACCCGAGTCTTATGGTGATTTCATTTTTCTAAGAAGCATTGCGTTGTTTTACGATTTACTTTAAGTTATGCACGACAATCCATTAGAGTAAACCCGTTCCGCATTAGCGGCGTGGTCTTTGGAGTTGCCCTATTAATAGTGATTTATTAGTTAAGAATTCTCACACCAGTCCCACTACTGACCCGTTGTTTGTTTCCACCTTTTTGCAAACTCGGGTGCCCTCTTTCCACACGGGCAGTCGAGCAGTGTCTACAGGTTTATCTTTTTAGCAGGATCCTGGATTGAAGCTTAAAGCTGTGTCCAGAACATTGGAAGCCTTCCGCTGCCTTAGTTATTTTATTTCCGCTGCAATGTATTAAATTTATTGTAAAATTTTCTTCCGCTGTATTTTAAATTTCGATGCACTCTGATATATTCTGTACTCTGATGTTATATTATAATGATGTAATAAAAGTCTGCTGTTATTGTTCTGATGTGTTGTATTCCTAAAGTTAACGTATGCGGATTTTGAACGGTCTTGGTCGATTTTGCGATCGATTAAGGTCGGGCGAAACCCGTGTCGTTACATTAACAAGAGACTAATTCCCCAAATATTAACCCCGAAGGCCGAAACCAACATCAGATCAATATCCAGAAAACCATTCTGCTTAGCTAACCGACAGTTAGTTTCTAAATTTCACATTCATAGGGAAAGGTTCCCATTAATTTTATCAAAGATAAATTCCTTGAATTTATTCTTTAATCTTCTTTTGAATTTCGATTCAACTAGTCGGGATTAACGAACCTTACCGAAGTAATCATTTGTTTTAATTTCCCAATCCCAACCTATTCATCCCATGAAGTAAAACTGGTAATACTTCATATCTAACACCACGGTGTTATCGGTAAATTCAATTACCATTTCACGTTCAAATCTAATTAAAGATTTAACTATCGCCTGGATCAAAACTGGTGATACTCCATTCTCGATCATTTCAATATAATTAAAGATTCATTAAAACTCCACTTAGTTTTAATCTGTGACTGGGTTAAAGAATCAGTGTCATTTAAAACACGGTTCACGATAAACCCCAAAATCACATCACATTTTAATCAGTCCCTAACCGTAAATTAGCAAGCGAGCAATTCCCTAAGTATTAACCCCGAAGGCCGAAACCAACATAGATCAATACCTCTGAAACCATTCAACTTAACTAATCTCCAGTTAGTTTCTAATTTTCTTAACTCCTTTAGGTCTAAGAACAGTATTATTGAAGATACCGTTCACGACAACCCAAAATCACATTCCATTAATTATCGGGTTAAAGAACGAGTGTTATTTAAAACACTGTTCACGATAAACCCAAAAATCAATACCAATTCAATTCCAATTAAATATTATTTAATTGGTACACTTCATTAAATCTATATAAAAAGATTTAATCTTTTTCTCAACTTGGCTTAAGAAAAGTGTTAATGAAGACACCATTCACGACAAACCCAAATCACATTTGATATTAAATACAAGGCTCTGAATAGAAATTATATCGGCTTATATTAAATATCAAACTCTATGACTAACAAATATCATATTGGAAATAACGATATATATATATATATCTTTCAAATTCCCATAACAATATCTGTATCATCACGAAATCCAACATCGAAATATTCCGAAGACAATTTCGATTCAAAACCCTTCCAATTCAATTATTGGAAATTCTAGTTATATTCAAAAACCATTTCAAATTCACTTTATTTATTTCAAAAATAAATGAATTATAATTTTAGTTCAAAACTAGTTCATTTCGATAAAAATCTATTTTTATCTTTTCAAATATGGAGTTTTTCATCCCAATTCTTTCTAAATCATTTCTTATGATTTTACACAAATTATTACTATTTTTAATAATTTTATCAAGGCCCGTACAGTCGATTTCCATCAACGGCCATCGAACTGCACTTACAGCGGCCTTTTCCAAATTTGATTTGGACATAATTCCAAATCCAACCGTTAGATTTCTAATTTCCAATATTCGTTAAAAAGCTCTTTTCGATACGAACCCAACGGTTCCGGTTTTAGGAGAATCCGACGGTCGGATCTCTTGTAATATCCGTTCAAAGTCAATGGTCGAAATTCGAGAACTACCGCGGCGTGGCGCGTTCTATTCAGGCCATTATATTATATATATAATATATATAATATATACTTCGTCGATTTCCTTTTAAAACGTATTTTATAAATCGTTTTAAATTCGTTTTCGAAACGATTTCAACTTCATTTCAAATTCAAGTCAAAATTGAATTTTCCAATATAAATTCGTTTTAAATTCATTTCAAATTGTTTTCAATTCAAATTGACTTCTAATTCAATTTCAGTTCGTTTTCAATTCAATTCAATTTCAATTCGAATTCCTTTCTATTCAATTTCAATTCGAATTCATTTCTATTCAATTTCAATTTGAATTCATTTCTATTCAGTTTCAGTTCGAATTTCAATTCTTTTCAAAATATCAGATTTTGAAATCACTTTTGATATTCATTATAAAATGAATAAAATCGATATAAATATCGTTCACGTCAAAATGGCGTCAATCTAATCAACACGGCTTCATATATTTCTATTTCCAAATATTCTATTTCAAATATTTCTATTTCAAATATTTCTTTTTCAAATATGGAATGAGGCCCAATCAATTATCATATAATTTTAATTATATGGATTTTCTACAACACATGTATACAATAACAACGATGAATAATCAATCATCATCCAAAGTGCATTCTACACTGTATAAGCATCAAATATAAATATTTAACGCTCATAACAGTCTGTCCATCAATCGATCGACATACAACTAATTATTGGGATTAGTGTATGTCATATATCATCCCAATACCCGTGTGGGGTTTCAATCAATCAAACACAGATTTTATTTGTGCAGTTGGGCGATGTGTAAAATTTATCGTCCCAATCAATATCAGTCAAATGTGTGTATATAAACAAATCGTCCGATTTGTTTATAAATATTTATTTTATATACACGTTAAAAATTCTATTTTTAACTATAAAATATTTCTAACTATATAATGTTTTATTTCATTACACATCACATCACACAATCAAATACACATCAAAATCAAACAGCCAAGCATACAAGCCGTCCATGGTCTGTGGACGACGGGTGTCGGGTGCTACTAAACACCGTCTGCATCCTAGTATATTTTAATTAGAAAAATTAAAAGTGAGAAGTTCTCACCAAAGCTATCCCAACTCCACGATTCTTCGTATGTAGGAAACCTTCGTCGTGCTCGCCTCTTGTCACTTCCACCGTCCGTGTTTGCTACATATATAAAAATCACATTTTTATTTTCATTCCTTCATGATAAAAATAAAGTTCACATTTTTATTTAACTTCATATATTTACAACGCTTCTTTCTATATAAAAATTATATTTCTACTTTAATAAAAACCATATTTTTAATACTCTACCTAGGTAAAAATCATATCTTTATTATCTTTACAATATAAAAATTATATTTTTATATTCCCTACTATACAAAAATTCTATTTTTAATATTCTACTTATATAAAAATAATATTTTTATATCTTCTATTATATAAAGATCATATTTTTAATATGCCGCTATTATAAAAATTATATTTTTAACTTTTCTATATTATAAAAATTATATTTTTATCCTCTCTGTCATATAAAAATCATAGTTTTAATCTTTCTATAATATAAAAACTATATTTTTAACCTAATTAAAAATCTTAACTTTCCTATATTAAAAATCAAATTTTTATTGTATAAAAACATCACATTCTCCTAATAAAAGATATCACATTTTACATATACACTTATATATAAAAACTAAAATTAAACTGAACTAAACTAAAAAAAAAATCACCTTTTCATGTTAAAATAAGCTGATCTTGTTGAAGGCGGGGGGAATGCTGATGGTATCGCAGTCGAGAGGGGGGGATGGCTCACTGGGGTCGGTGGTGGGAGGCTGGTGGGGTGGTGCAGTCAATTTTGGGGGGGCTGCGTCTTCATGGAGTGAGGGGGTGGGGGTCGCGTCTTCATGGAGTGAGGGGGGGGGTCGCGGCAGGAGGAGGGAGAAGATGAAGAAGAAGGGGGAGCGGCAGCGGCAGACGTGCTGGGGGGGGTCGTATCTCGATCCATAGGGTTTTTTTTCTCTCCATTGAATGAACGACGGGGGTGTCAAGAGGAAAAGGGTTGACCCCCTTTTTATTTAATTTTAATTTTATAATTATTTATTCCAAAAAGTTATTTTTTTCTTTCCAACACCAAATCGAACCTACCGCCTGTCATCCCTAGCGTTTTACCCCCATTCCGAACACAATGGGATATGTATCGTAGGATGATTTGATTGTTTCGATCAGTTTTCGTCAAAATCAAAATATAACTCTATATATTGAATTTGAACGCGCATTTCAATTTACCAAGGCCACATACGAACTCGAAAAATTACAGAAAAATGTTTTCTAGCTTCGTATTGACGACACGGCCCTAACAAAACTAATTTGAATTCTGAGATCGTTTGAAAAATGGCCAATTTCCAGTCGATTAAAATCAACTGAAACTGGTCAAACGCGTTTCCCTTTGCCACGCTCACATATTGATTCGAAAAATTATGAAATTTGAAATCTAGCAATAATTTGACATCGTGGATCCAACAAAAGTGGTTTCGTCGAAATCCGAGGTTGTTTGCCAAATTTCCATTTTTAAGGGCCAGAATTCCATAGTGACTATTCTGAAAATTCATTTGGACATAACTTTTAATCCCCGCTATGAAATTTCGATTTTTCGGATTCGTTGGAAAGATATTCTCTATTAGATTCAAATATTTTTGGTTTCACTAAAATCCATTTTATTTTGCACCCGGTACATTCATTTGAATTTTGAAATCGAATTATCAAACTACCGCGCCATTTTCAATTCCTTTTATAATTATAAATAATTATTTATATTCCAACGTCGAGCTATATAAATATATACATTCAAATTCTATTCAAAATAAATTTCTCGTCGATATTATTTAAAATAATTCATTTTAAATAATCAAAATTCACTAAATTCACCAATTTAAAAATTTTAAATTGGCTCGCATTTCCAGGTTGTTACAAACTCCCCCACTTAAAACTTTTCGTCCCCGAAAAGGAACGAAGCCGAAAGTTGTTTAACAAATCAACTCAACTTCCATTATTTTCATTACGGCTTAAGTTCTTCAACTTTTCAGTTTCTAAGAACTTTTCAAATTTCTCAAAAATTTGGCTAACACCCTAAATTTTCGAAAAATTTCGCCATAACCTCCCCAGAACCGGGAGCACCGGGAAAATACCGAAATTGCCATACAGGCCCTCTAATCTCAAAAAGAAAAAGAAAAAGCCAAGCGGCTAGCCAATCGGCTCATAAAATCATCATCACCCAAACAAAACAGTAAATTATTATAAACATGTACCTATTTGTCGGGCAAACAAATTTTATTCTCTGCTCTATCCTCCTTGCTATAACCTGTTCAATGTAAGTACATGTATATGCATGCAAATGCGACAAAATTTCAATACAATTCACTTTTTAGTCAATTTGGCTAAATGGTTAAAAAATTTAATTAATCAAGCCATAATCAAACAACACAACCATCAATCAATTAGTTGGTTATCATTTCAAATGCATAACTTTGATATATAGTCAAAAATCACATTTTTGATGCCAAATCACAACAATAAGCCCTATCTAGTTTCGGTTCTCACACCAGTCAATTGGAAATATATAGTAATCTCACTTTCATCGCTCGAATATAAATACTGGCGATGGTGCCCCGTCACCAGAATTATCCCCGGGTAACTAAAGTGTGATCCTATAACTATCCAGTACATTAAAACTTCGAATACACGTTTGAAAGGCATATACGCAAAATCTTTATATATTGGATTGTCCAAATTCCATATAAAATAAATAATCAAATACGAATAATTGATTTAAATTTTCAGAACAAAATTTGTTTTCATTTTTAAAAATATACTCTTCACACTTGTTCTAGGATACCACTGATCCCATCTCTAACGAGTCATTCCCATTGGATATTACTAATCCAATCTCTGATGAATTCTTTCGTATGGTTCTAATGTGCCTTGTTCTTTGAGCTTTGTAAACCAAAGCTCTGATACCACGCTGAAACGACCCGAAATCCCCCTTACGGGAAATCACGGATTGAGTCGAGAAAAAGCACAACAGAACGCAGACGGAAGAACATTTCATTGTATATTACAACAATTCATCATATTACAGGAATATACAGAGTATAAACAAATAATATATATTCGATAAATATCAGAGATTACAATACATTACATAGCAGCGGAAAATAATACAATACACAACTAGAAGAGATATACGGATACAAAGCTTTTCGGATATCATTCCAGCTATAAACCAGGATCCTGTGAATATAAATCTGCAAAACCAAAACTACTAGCTGCCCGTGTCAAAATAAGGGCACCCAGAGTTTAGGTTAAAACAATAAACTCCAGGTCAGTCATGGGACTGGTGTGAGAACTAAAACAGTTATTTAAAACTTTACTTTAAACCAGATATATCAAGGAACCACGCCGTATGACACGGAACGGGTTTCCTCCCAAGAATAACAGTGCATATAACAAAACAGCGCAATGCTTTTTGAAAAAATGAAGCTATTATAAGACCTAGGTCCTATCACACAATGCAAGGCAAGCCAGGGGATAGGGTTTTAACCTTATAATAGCCAAGAATGCTTGATACGTTTAAAACAAATCTTTTGATACTATAATAAGTGTACAGTGTATAAAACAACTTCTGTAACACCCCGTAATTTGAATATAAAAATTCACAAATTAAAGTATACTTAATTAAGTGAAATGGGTTGTGCAGAGAAATATATATATATATTGATATATATATATACATATATAATTGAAAATTTAATAAATAAATATGCAAAAATGTTCAAAACATCGAATTGGGAGGGGGGAATAACCGAACCGGCCGATTTTTGAGGTCGACCCGAGCTCGCTGGGTCGACTAGGGGTTAATCCAGGGTGTTTGGCTGTCAACCCGTGGGCCGATTCGCTCGAATGCAGATTTTGCATTTGAATGGTTCTCATGGTTCAGCTTTAATCTAAAGGCCCTAAATGGTTCCTACATGTGACTTCTTCCCCAAGACATGCTTTAAAGGCTAGGATTGGTTCTAGGGTTTATCCTATGGCTAAAACTATCCTAGTCTTCTATAAAAAGACCCCTAACCCTCTCATAAAACCATCATAAATTGATCCTACAACTAAACTATGCCAAAATGATTCCTCATCATGTCCTCCACTTCAACCCATGGCCTTCATCTTCTTCTTCATGATAGCTTAAGTGTTCTAAGCTAGTTTCAAAGTAAAGGAGCCTCTTTTCTTCATTCATGAGAGATTCTATGATCATTTGAGTGATTTCATGTTTGTATGAGAGTTCATAAGTTGCATTCTAGCCAAAGTTGCAACCTTTTCTTGACCAAAAAGCAAGGATCTTGCATGAGAGCTCATAAGCTTCATTCAAAGCCAAAGTTGAAACCTTTCATCTTCAAAGCAAGGATTTTTATTGATATTTTCTCAAGGGTTTCATTTGGAGCTTGTTCTTTTGGGGTTTTTGGGTGATAGCATGAATGGCTTCGTCTCAATCTTTGTTTTATATGTTGATTTGTGCCTTCATAGCATTGTAATCCCCCTCCTACTCATAGATATTAACTATAAAGTTAAATGAATGTTGCAAGTTTGGGTTTGATCATTAAGTATGATACATGCTATCATGTTATGCAAGTCTATAAAGTCATTACCTTGATCTTGTGGGTTAAAAGCTATAACCTTTATGTTGAAATGTTGCATTATCCAACATGAGAACCCTCATAACCTTTAGGTTAACTTGCATATGAAGTCATAACCCTTATGTGATATTATATGCGAGTTACTTGTCATCATTTCATGTCATCTATGACCATGTATCACCTATTTGCCAAGTTTGAATGTTATGCATGTTTTTGAGGCTTGACAATGTAACATGCAAGTTTGTGATCACATTTATGCCTCATTTCCACCATGTTAAACTTGTGGCCTTATACCCTTTTTGTCATGCCTTTGCCAAGTTCCTTCTTTAAATCCATTATGCGTTGTTGTGAATGTATATGCGAGTTTAAAAGCGTTGGGGTTAGGTTATGGGGAAACTTTAATGACATGAAACATGATTTGGGTAAGTTGGTATAAACGTGACAACATGTAACTTTGGCTATGAGCATGGGACTTGGAAACTTGACACGTATGGGTTGTAAGTGTAGCAAGACACTAGACCAAACATGAAAATGGCCAACTCGAGGTTGGGTTGAGTTTGTAGCATAAATCTACCCGGACCCGCCCGGCTTAACTAGTGGCTACAAACAATAGGATCCAATGTGAGAAGTTGGTCATGTCGCGCTTAAGACCCGAGGTTAAACTAGGTTATGGTGTAAATCTACCCGGACCCGCCCGGCTTAACTAGTAACCACAACAAAGTCTAATGAGAGAGGTTGAGAGTGCATTAATTAAATTGATGCCACATGATAAGGTTAAGTAAATTTGACTAATGAGACTTAACCGATATGACACAAATGGGTAGGTTAAGTGGGACCGGGCTTGATTTCTTAATGACACTTAACCATACAAGACAGTTAGGGGATGGGGTTAAGTAATTTACGCTTAACTAATCTAAACACGGTAATTAGATGGGGTTAAGTAACTAAGACTTAACTAATCTAAACACGGTAATTAGATGGGGTTAAGTAACTAAGACTTAACTAATCTAAACACGGTAATTAGATGGGGTTAAGTAATCTATACTTAACTAATCTAAACACGGGAATTCGATGGGGTTAAGTTAAACACTTAACCAATCTAAACTTGGTTATTCAATGGGGTTAAGTAACCAATACTTAACCAAATTAACATGATAATTTAATGGGGTTAAGTAACTTATACCTAACCAATTATACGTGATGATTTGATGAGGTTAAGTAACCTATACTTAACCAATCTAATAGGTGGACCTGATAAGGGTTAAGTCACAAGACCTTTTAAGATTAGGCTTAACCATTGTAATACGATTAGTGGATGGGGTTAAGCTAACCCATACTTAACCAATCCGACTCGATAATCTGATGGGATTAAGATAATCCATGCTTAATCAATCTAACATGAAAATCTGATAGGGTTAAGGCAAATAAATACTTAACCAATTTGACTTGATAGGGTTAAGTCATGAGCTTCTTGGTACACCTAACCAACTTGTATGGCTAAGCCTTGAACTTGAGTACTTAGCCAATCTTGACATGATTTGTAGGCGGGTCAAGTCACGAACTTGGATAACAACACTTAACCCATTTGACAAAACCCTAGCTCAAAGGACTAGGTTGGAAATCGTAGTTAACAAGGATAGCTGAAAGAGGGGCTAAGTGGTAAACCTTAGTTAAGGGTAACTAAGTAATAATTCTTAGCTAAGGACATGGGACTAGTTCATAAAGAGATGAGTAACCTGGTACGGTAGGTCATCGCTTAGTATACGAGGAGGAGCAAGTTATCTGACTAGGATAAAAGCTCCAGCGAACTGGGTGACGAAGTGAAAGCTTCGGGGAACGTGAGGGTACTCTTGGTATCCCTCTGTGAGGTGGCGAGTGGTCCATGAAACCCGGCCTCACAGGGGTTAAGGTCTGCGGTAGAAGAGCCAAGAGTATGCCTTGGTTGCTATGCGAGCGACCTAAAGACTGGGATGGATTAGCGTGGAGTCGACGATACTTGATTTTGCCCCGGGATAGCATGTCGCCGACTACCTACCATCTTTAGTCAATCGTGTACGTACGGAAAGGCAGGGAACTCCCAAAAGACCATATACTAGCTATCAAGTTATGGGTGAGGTTGGCTATCTGGAAGTGGGCATCGATGGGCCTTAGTGTAGTTCTCATACATGATTTTTCTTGGATTGCCTTTCAGTAGTTGAGGGAGGGGTCACGTGGGACCATAGCCACGGGTACAAAAACAGACCTTGATATCTGCATCAGCAGACGACTTAAAGCTCCCGACCGAGTCCCGTATTTCTTGATTTGCCCTGGCACGGAACTCGGATGGCACATTGAGGAACATGTGCATCTAGACATGGAAAACGATTCACGATACATACGTGGGATAAAGGGCGCGGTTGACGGGTGGCATAATCCCTAGTGGCCCTAGGTGGCTGAACCCAAACCGAGATACGGAAACGTTCATTAGGTAGCATAATCCCTAGTGGTCCTAGTTGGCATAAAACCTAAGTGGACACGCGATAGTTCATGGTAATAAAACATAACTAGATCAAGGGTAGCAGTCCAAAATAACTTCAAGGATAAGACGTTTACATGGGAAAGCCCGTATGGCCTACGGCAAAGGACTAAACTTATACATGGAAAGAAACATACGAGTTGGGAAAACCTACATATGCTATATATTAGGTTGACATGGACCATTACGTGGCGTTGGGCAAGGGACATTCATAGTTAACACATGATGCGGGTTGGGATACTAGTACGAGGGGTACAGAGCAAATATACATGATATATACCTTAGGATGTTATACATGATAAATACCTTGGGATAGTATACTTGATAGAAACCTGACGATGTGGTACCTTGATTTATCTTGACACCGTAGTTTATCATGACACACTCGTTTATTTTGGTACCGTAGTTCATCCTGTTATTTTGGTTTAGCTTATCTATCTTTCCATCATACTTATGTTCATCTCAGTTCCTCATGCCAGTTAACTTTACTAGTTTATATACTGATAGTAGATAGGGCTTACCAGTCTTTATGACTGACCCCGTTTTGTTTCGCCTCTTGTCTTCCGTTTCCCCCCAGGTTACAGGGAGGAAATGCTATTGTTAGTTTGGACTTCTTCTGTTTGAAGGTCATCACGCATGGCTTGGACTTCTCTTGGCTATGGCTACTTTACTTTTTTACTTGGGGAATAATTTATGAAATGGTTTTATGCTTCTTTATTATTACAAGACAGGTTTTGATGTATTTTGATGTAAAAGGCTTTTAGACCTTATTTTATAAGGTAATGAAATTTGTTTTACTTCCGCTGTTATATATATATATGTTCTGTCTTGTAATATTTCTGTACATGTTTACCAATAATACTCCTCTAAAGCTAGTGCATTCCTTTGCGAGTGACCCTAGCGGAGGTGGGGTGTTACATTTGGTATCAGAGCAGAAGGTTACCAGACTGGGCAAAAGTTTTTAAAAACCTTCTGAAAACTATTTGAGAAACCGTTTACAAAGAAGCATTTTTCAAGAAAAGTTTTTAAAGGCTATTCCCCAAAAGCCATTAGCACTATCCTTTGTTCCCTTGATCGAATCTCTTTTCCCTTTCTTTCCTCCATCTGGAGTCACAGTAGTTTTAACTGCGACTAATCCTTGTCTAGCTACGTAAGTGTTTTCCCGTGCGATGGAGGAAGTTCTCGAGAGACCGGTTACCGAAGTTATAAGAAGGGATAATAAGAACAAGGATAAAGGACGCGAGCTTAAGGATAAGCAACTGTTGCTAAGGCTTAGTCCATCAAGGAGGACAAGGACAAGATCATCGGAGAGGGCAATTATACGCTCCCATTTCTAGGGTACCTAAAAGAAATGGTACCGTTTCTGGTAAAGGTTTAGTCGTTCTTTTCTATCATCCCGTCCAGACTTTGTCTTGACCATCGTATCATTTAAGTCTGCTTGGATAGTTGAGTCTCTGCACCTTAGTACTAGCATGGTAGAGGATCCCAGTTTTTGTCCCAAAATCTGGTTGGAGAGTCGGTCCATTTATTCATTACTTGTTGGATTTGAGAACGTCTATGCCAAGTGTTGAGATTAGAAGCAATACTTCTATTGTTGAGCTATGGATGGATTCTAGGGATAAAGTGGTTATCCAGTAAGGGATACCATTCTCGGTTTTGAAAAGAGGGCAGTCAGACTCTTGGCTTGCTTTGGTAATACCTTCGAAGTCTCGTGTAACCTTTTAGGTTCTGTCATGGTTAGTTACCTAGAATCTCTTGATGCATTTATCGGAAATCTCTGATCCAATCGAGTAACGTCCGCCAATAAGACGGATGGTTCATTCCGCTTAAGCATGGGTTATAGGAATCACCCTAGTAAGTGCACGTGGTAACATAAATTGGCATTGGTAAACGAGATCCAGAATTCACTAGTGAATTTTGGAGAGCTTGCATGAGTACGTAGATATGGTTGAGCCAAGTATACTAGGGAAAGAATAAATGAAAGTGGAACGAGAGGCGACAATGAAAAGAGTTCCGACTCATACCTTGGAAATAGGAATCAAGGAGCTACGAAACCATGAAGTCAAAGGCGGTCAAGGCACAATGGAATTAAGTTCGTGGAAATGCGGCTCAGACACGCGCATCATGTCTCTTTTTAAGAGTGTATCTTTGATCCTTGGTTCACCTGTAGAGCTTACTTGCATGCTATCGCTTGGTGGATATCCTCTCGGTCCTATTTCTGTTACAAACCCCGTAAGGAGTATGTCTTGTTTATCTCCTCGATCTTATCTTGGGAACCTTAGATAGAACTCTATGGATGTAAACATGTATTTGAAACATGTTATGATTGATATGGTTGCAAATGGTTGCAAGTGGTTGCTCGTGGATGCGCGAATACACATTAGATACTAGATTGACGCGGTCACGTTTCATGGTGCATATGCACGAGTATTTATACTTGTTTATGGATGAAATTGAATGTGTTATCATGCGGATGTTGCATATGAATGAATGTTTGTGCATGCATATAGTACTTATATGACTAGGACTATTCGCATACATGTTGGACTCATGGCACTAAACATATTTTGCATTAGAAAGATCATTCAGGCCTGATCATTAGCATTAGCTAAGGAGCATATACACACACGTTCTGCATATGTTCATATGGCATTAGAAATCGTCTAAGGACAATGATGCCAGTGTTTGATGGTTTGAGTAGATGGTTGTTTGGTTGGTAGGATACATTCTTCTTGACTTAGAGATTTCGGGGACGAAATCCTTTAAGGAGGGGAGAATGTAACACCCCGTAATTTGAACATAAAAATTCACAAATTAAAGTATACTTAATTAAGTGAAATGGGTTGCGCAGAGAAATATATATATATTGATATATATATATATATAATTGAAAATTTAATAAATAAATATGCAAAAATGTTCAAAACAGCGAATTGGGAGGGGGGAATAACCGAACCGGCCGATTTTTGAGGTCGACCCAAGCTCGCTGGGTCGACTAGGGGTTAATCCAGGGTGTTTGGCTGTCAACCCGTGGGCCGATTCGCTCGAATGCAGATTTTGCATTTGAATGGTTCTCATGGTTCAGCGTTAATCTAAAGGCCCTAAATGGTTCCTACATGTGACTTCTTCCCCAAGACATGCTTTAAAGGCTAGGATTGGTTCTAGGGTTTATCCTATGGCTAAAACTATCCTAGTCTTCTATAAAAAGACCCCTAACCCTCTCCTAAAACACTCATAAATTGATCCTACAACTAAACTATGCCAAAATGATTCCTCATCATGTCCTCCACTTCAACCCATGGCCTCCATCTTCTTCTTCATGATAGCTTAAGTTTTCTAAGCTAGTTTCAAAGTAAAGGAGCCTCTTTTCTTCATTCATGAGAGATTCTATGATCATTTGAGTGATTTCATGTTTGTATGAGAGTTCATAAGTTGCATTCTAGCCAAAGTTGCAACCTTTTCTTGACCAAAAAGCAAGGATCTTGCATGAGAGCTCATAAGCTTCATTCAAAGCCAAAGTTGAAACCTTTCGTCTTCAAAGCAAGGATTTTTATTGATATTTGCTCAAGGGTTTCATTTGGAGCTTGTTCTTTTGGGGTTTTTGGGTGATAGCATGAATGGCTTCATCTCAATCTTTGTTTTATATGTTGATTTATGCCTTCATAGCATTGTAAGCCCCCTCCTACTCTTAGATATTAACTATAAAGTTAAATGAATGTTGCAAGTTTGGGTTTGATCATTAAGTATGATACATGTTATCGTGTTATGCAAGTCTATAAAGTCATTACCTTGATCTTGTGGGTTAAAAGCTATAACCTTTATGTTGAAATGTTGCATTATGCAACATGAGAACCCTCATAACCTTTAGGTTAACTTGCATATGAAGTCATAACCCTTATGTGATGTTATATGCGAGTTACTTGTCATCATTTCATGTCATCTATGACCATGTATCACCTATTTGCCAAGTTTGAATGTTATGCATGTTTTTGAGGCTTGACAATGTAACATGCAAGTTTGTGAGCACATTTATGCCTCATTTCCACCATGTTTAACTTGTGGCCTTATACCCTTTTTGTCATGCCATTGCCAAGTTCCTTCTTTAAATCCATTATGCGTTGTTGTGAATGTATATGCGAGTTTAAAAGCGTTGGGGTTTGGTTATGGGGAAACTTTAATGACATGAAACATGATTTGGGTAAGTTGGTATAAACGTGACAACATGTAACTTTGGCTATGAGCATGGGACTTGGAAACTTGACACATATGGGTTGTAAGTGTAGCAAGACACTAGACCAAACATGATAATGGCCAACTCGAGGTTGGGTTGAGTTTGTAGCATAAATCTACCCGGACCCGCCCGGCTTAACTAGTGGCTACAAACAATAGGATCCAATGTGAGAAGTTGGTCATGTCGCGCTTACGACCCAAGGTTAGACTAGGTTGTGGTGTAAATCTACCCGGACCCGCCCGGCTTAACTAGTAACCACAACAAAGTCTAATGCGAGAGGTTGAGAGTGCATTAATTAAATTGATGCCACATGATAAGGTTAAGTAAATTTGACTAATGACACTTAACCGATATGACACAAATGGGTAGGTTAAGTGGGACCGGGCTTGATTTCTTAATGACACTTAACCATACAAGACAGTTAGGGGATGGGGTTAAGTAATTTACGCATAATTAATCTAAACACGGTAATTAGATGGGGTTAAGTAACTAAGACTAAACTAATCTAAACACGGTAATTAGATGGGGTTAAGTAACTAAGACTTAACTAATCTAAACACGGTAATTAGATGGGGTTAAGTAATCTATACTTAACTAATCTAAACACGGGAATTCGATGGGGTTAAGTTAAACACTTAACCAATCTAAACTTGGTTATTCAATGGGGTTAAGTAACCAATACTTAACAAATTTAACATGATAATTTAATGGGGTTAAGTAACTTATACCTAACCAATTATACGTGATGATTTGATGAGGTTAAGTAACCTATACTTAACCAATCTAATAGGTGGACCTGATAAGGGTTAAGTCACAAGACCTTTTAAGATTAGGCTTAACCATTGTAATACGATTAGTGGATGGGGTTAAGCTAACCCATACTTAACCAATCCGACTCGATAATCTGATGGGATTAAGATAATCCATGCTTAATCAATCTAACATGAAAATCTGATAGGGTTAAGGCAAATAAATACTTAACCAATTTGACTTGATAGGGTTAAGTCATGAGCTTCTTGGTACACCTAACCAACTTGTATGGCTAAGCCTTGAACTTGAGTACTTAGCCAATCTTGACATAATTTGTAGGCGGGTCAAGTCACGAACTTGGATAACAACACTTAACCCATTTGACAAAACCCTAGCTCAAAGGACTAGGTTGGAAATCGTAGTTAACAAGATAGCGGAAAGTGGGGCTAAGTGGTAAACCTTAGTTAAGGGTAACTAAGTAATAATTCTTAGCTAAGGACATGGGACTAGTTCATAAAGAGATGAGTAACCTGGTACGGTAGGTCATCGCTTAGTATACGAGGAGGAGCAAGTTATCTGACTAGGATAAAAGCTCCAGCGAACTGGGTGACGAAGTGAAAGCTTCGGGGAACGTGAGGGTACTCTTGGTATCCCTCTATGAGGTGGCGAGTGGTCCATGAAACCCGGCCTCACAGGGGTTAAGGTCTGCGGTAGAAGAGCCAAGAGTATGCCTTGGTTGCTATGCGAGCGACCTAAAGACTGGGATGGATTAGCGTGGAGTCGACGATACTTGATTTTGCCCCGGGATAGCATGTCGCCGACTACCTACCATCTTTAGTCAATCGTGTACGTACGGAAAGGCAGGGAACTCCCAAAAGACCATATACTAGCTATCAAGTTATGGGTGAGGTTGGCTATTGGAAGTGGGCATCGATGGGCCTTAGTGTAGTTCTCATACATGATTTTTCTTGGACTGCCTTTCAGTAGTTGAGGGAGGGGTCACGTGGGACCATAGCCACGGGTACAAAAACAGACCTAGATATCTGCATCAGAAGACGACTTAAAGCTCCCGACCGAGTCCCATATTTCTTGATTTGCCCTGGCACGGAACTCGGATGGCACATTGAGGAACATGTGCATCTAGACATGGAAAACGATTCACGATACATACGTGGGATAAAGGGCGCGGTTGACGGGTGGCATAATCCCTAGTGGCCCTAGGTGGCTGAACCCAAACCGAGACACGGAAACGTTCATTAGGTAGCATAATCCCTAGTGGTCCTAGGTGGCATAAATCCTAAGTGGACACGCGATAGTTCATGGTAAGAAAACATAACTAGATCAAGGGTAGCAGTCCATAATAACTTCAAGGATAAGACGTTTACATGGGAAAGCCCGTATGGCCTACGGCAAAGGACTAAACTTATACATGGAAAGAAACATACGAGTTGGGAAAACCTACATATGCTATATATTAGGTTGACATGGACCATTACGTGGCGTTGGGCAAGGGACATTCATAGTTAACACATGACGCGGGTTGGGATACTAGTACGAGGGGTGCAGAGCAAATATACATGATATATACCTTAGGATGTTATACATGATAAATACCTTGGGATAGTATACTTGATGGAAACCTGACGATGTGGTACCTTGATTTATCTTGACACCGTAGTTTATCATGACACACTCGTTTATTTTGGTACTGTAGTTCATCCTGTTATTTTGGTTTAGCTTATCTATCTTGCCATCATACTTATGTTCATCTCAGTTCCTCATGCCTGTTAACTTTACTAGTTTATATACTGATAGTAGATAGGGCTTACCAGTCTTTATGACTGACCCCGTTTTGTTTCGCCTCTTGTCTTCCGTTTCCCCCCTAGGTTACAGGGAGGAAATGCTATTGTTAGTTTGGACTTCTTCTGTTTGAAGGTCATCACGCATGGCTTGGACTTCTCTTGGCTATGGCTACTTTACTGTTTTACTTGGGGAATAATTTATGAAATGGTTTTATGCTTCTTTATTATTGCAAGACAGGTTTTGATGTATTTTGATGTAAAAGGCTTTTAGACCTTATTTTATAAGGTAATGAAATTTGTTTTACTTCCGCTGTTTTATATATATATGTTCTGTCTTGTAATATTTCTGTACATGTTTACCAATAATACCCCTCTAAAGCTAGTGCATTCCTTTGCGAGTGACCCTAGCGGAGGTGGGGTGTTACAACTTCAAATCATAAGTATCAATCATAGACGGCATGAGTGCCCCATCCCACTATGTCGCCATACTAAGCTCTACAAATAAAACCGCAAATGTCACGTATTTGGAAATTGGATTTCCATCTGTGAACCCAGGCAAAAGATAGTCCTCTACCGATTCGAGACAATCTAGCCTACCATATCTCAGGATCAGAACACATCGACCCTTGGAGCGACAGGGCCGGTCCACCGATGTGGATTAGACGAAATCCTGAACACTGCGTCTCCCCGCCCTATGGGGCGCAAATGAGCCAACAAATGACTCCATCGGCTTCACATAGTCACCGATATATCCGAGGCGGCTCGCAACATCAACAACCACATAAGTCAAACTCGTCAGGGCGTGTAAAACCACTGATGCCACTTCTAGCTAGAAAGAAATGCAGGTCCTCCCGGAGGTCCTTCTCCCGTTTTTGGTTCACCACCGGGGTGTGAGGCTCGCGATTCAACGTTACACAAAGCTACGCCACAAAGGCCGTGCTTTGATCATCAACCACAAGACTCTGCTTTTCAACAGAAGCCTTGATCATTTGCATCTTAGCATGCCACACAGGCAAACCACTCTATGCAACTGATATCAGTCACACAGAATGAAATCCGATGTCAGACATACAATCCATTTACAAGTCCATTCTGGGTCTGAACGAAACCATAGGCACATAGTACCCTGCATATCCATCGATCTCCAAGTACGTTTAGACGATCACCAACTGTTTCCATCTTCTTGGGTGTACATCCCAATCAAGATCGTCAGTAATCACCCAAACGACGTGAAGACCTCCCGTCTTCGAACACCGTCTTTATCTTCGACTTATCGTCGTATCAGTTATTCAGAATGGGATAAACCCGGTCTTTCCGAATAACTCACGTATATTGTAAACAAGCGTTACACAAACACAACATACACCTCATTTCAATTCATCAGTCACTAACCGTAAATTAACAAGAGAATAATTCCCCAAATATTAACCCCGCAGGACGAAACCAACATCAGATCAATATCCATAAAACCATTCTGCTTAGCTAACCGACAGTTAGTTTCTAAATTACACATTCATAGGGAAAGGTTCCCATTAATTTTATCAAAGATAAATTCCTTGAATTTATTATTTAATCTTCTTTTGATTTTCGATTCAACTAGTCGGGATTAACGAACCTTACCGAAGTAATCATTTGTTTTAATTTCCCAATCCCAACCTATTCATCCCATGAAGTAAAACTGGTAATACTTCATATCTAACACCACGGTGTTATCGGAAAATTCAATTACCATTTCACGTTCAAATCTAATTAAAGATTTAACTATCGCCTGGAGCAAAACTGGTGATACTCCATTCTCGATCATTTCAATCTAATTAAAGATTCATTAAAACTCCACTTAGTTTTAATCTGTGACTGGGTTAAAGAATCAGTGTCATTTAAAACACGGTTCACGATAAACCCCAAAATCACATCACATTTCAATCAGTCCCTAACCGTAAATTAGCAAGCAAGCAATTCCCTAAGTATTAACCCCGAAGGCCGAAACCAACATCAGATCAATACCTCTGAAACCATTCAACTTAAATAATCTCCAGTTAGTTTCTGATTTTCTTAAATCCTTTAGGTCTAAGAACAGTATTATTGAAGATATCGTTCACGACAACCCAAAATCACGTTCCATTAATTATCGGGTTAAAGAATGAGTGTTATTTAAAACACTGTTCACGATAAACCCAAAAATTAATACCAATTCAATTCCAATTAAATATTATTTAATTGGTACACTTCATTAAATCTAAATGAAAAGATTTAATCTTTTTCTCAACTGGGCTTAAGAAAAGTGTTAATGAAGACACCATTCACGACAAATCCAAATCACATTTGATATTAAATACAAGGCTTTGAATAGAAATTATATCGGCTTATATTCAATATCAAACCCTACGACTAACAAATATCGTATTGGAAAAAACGATATATATATATATATATATCTTTCAAATTCCCATAATAATATCTGTATCATCACGAAATCCAACATCGAAATATTCCGAAGATAATTTTAATTCAAATCCCTTCCAATTCAATTATTGGAAATTCTGGTTATATTTCAAAACCATTTCAAATTCACTTTATTTATTTCAAAAATAAATGAATTATAATTTTCGTTCAAACTAGTTCATTTCGATAAAAATCTATTTTTATCTTTTCAAATATGGAGTTTTTCATCCCGATTCTTTCTAAATCATTTCTTATGATTTTACACAAATTATTACTATTTTTAATAATTTTATCAAGGCCCGTACAGTCGATTTCCATCAACGGCCATCGAACTGCACTTACACCGACCTTTTCCAAATTTGATTTGGACATAATTCCAAATCCAACCGTTAGATTTCTAATTTCCAATATTCGTTAGAAAGCTCTTTTCGATACGAACCCAATGGTTCCGGTTCTAGGAGAATCCGACGGTCGGATCTCCCGTAATATCCGTTCGAAGTCAATGGTCGAAATTCTCGAACTACCACGGTGCGGCGCGTTCTATTCAGGCCATTATATTATATATAATATATATATAATATATACTTCGTCGATTTCCTTTTAAAATGTATTTTATAAATCGTTTTAAATTCGTTTTCGAAATAATTTCAACTTCATTTCAAATTCAAATCAAAATTGAATTTTCAAATATAAATTCGTTTTAAATTCATTTCAAATTGTTTTCAATTCAAATTGACTTCTAATTCAATTTCAGTTCGTTTTCAATTCAATTTCAATTCGAATTCCTTTCTATTCAATTTCAATTCGAATTCATTTCTATTCAATTTCAATTTGAATTCATTTCTATTCAGTTTCAGTTCGAATTTCAATTCTTTTCAAAATATTAGATTTTGAAATCACTTTTGATATTCATTATAAAATGAATAAAATCGATATAAATATCGTTCACGTCAAAATGGCTTCAATCTAATCAACACGGCTTCATATATTTCTATTTCCAAATATTCTATTTCAAATATTTCTTTTTCAAATATGGAATGAGGCCCAATCAATTACCATATAATGTTAATTATATGGATTTTCTACAACACATGTATACAATAACAACGATGAATAATCAACCATCATCCAAAGTGCATTCTTCACTGTATAAGCATCAAATATAAATATTTAACGCTCATAACAGTCTGTCCATCAATCGAATGACATACAACTAATTATTGGGATTAGTGTATGTAACACCCCGTATTTTCTGTGAACTTAAGAATTACAAATTTGAGTATAATTAAAATATAAAATCAGAATCAAGGGAAACTGGCTGTGCCATTGCATTCGTCTCGGAAATATACGCGAAATAGAGTCCGAAATTTCATAAATCGGAGTCCATATGACCAAGTTATGGCCTTCCAAAGCTCAGAAATAAATTAAACAGCACAGACCAGGTCGACTGGGGAGTCGACCCTAGAGTCGACCTGCCCCCAGGGGGTCGACCCTAGAGTCGACCTGGGGGTCGACCTGCCTCCCGAATCTGCTTTTCTGCCTAGGTGCGTTCTGATGTATCTAGTCTCGTTTTCTGTCTAGATTCGTCTGCCTAAACCTATTTAAACAGCCCCAAACCCAGCCTTCTCTGCACACAATTCTATTCTGCTTCTACTCTGCCTTTGTTCTAAATTAAAAATAAAAAAATGGCGTTGCTACTCTGCTGAAATCAAAACTAGAAGACAATCAACATCAACCTAAATTCAATTAGAGATTAGAGCTTCTGCAACGGTTCTACAACAACTAGAGTTCTTTTTTTAATCCAATTAAGGAAAGTACAGTTATTCTCCGCTATAAACGTTAATTCTGATTGTGACATGAATTATAAATCTGAATCTGAGGTTATATCTGTTCTGTTTGGATCTATCTTATTTTGTATCTCTTTCCTCTTTTTGTTTTATAGCCAGGCTACCACGAGCCTGAGCCAATCTCATAAGAGATTAACCTACGCTAAATTGTTTGGGACAGTAAAATGAATGATGCATAAATTAGGCATGACCAACAGGTGACTGATTCGAGGAAAGAACATGGATTGTAGTTAGAACATAAATTTGAGACATATGACTGGACATGTTATGTTTATAACATAAATGGGTTTTGAACATATGATTTGTGATAAAAAGAATATGGCTTAGGTATAAAGATTTACATGAGAGTAGGGTATCTATTAATGTAAATAAACAACTAAGTAAGGGATCTTTGGAATATATGACATGCATAGTAGTCGATAACTATATTTGGTATAATTTATATATGGATCTTCTGTACTATGCAAGTTTAATAAAAATTGAAACATAGGATATATGGTAAATTATGACCATAATCTATGCTATGTAAATGTAATGCAAACATGGGGTATATGATTATATTGTGCATCACGACTATTATTTATGCATGTGAACTTAGGCAAGATTTATAATTGGGAAATATATATTTGTGAAACTTTAAGAAATGAGTAAATCTGTTATATTTGCCTAATTTGTTAGTTTTGTTACATTTCCTAATCTGCTAGTTCTGTTATATTGCTTAATCTGCTAGTTCTGCTAGATTTGTTCATCTTCCATCTGCTAAGTCTGTTGAAAATGCTAAATCTGCTAGTTTGCTTAACCTGTTAAGTCGCCTAGTCTGAGAAATCTGTTATCTGCTATATCTGTTGAGTTGATATAATTAGTCCGCAATTGACATAATCTGAATTGGCTATAGTTATGAATAATTGACATGTATATCAGGCATGGGTATAAATGGGAAATCATTAATTAATTGGCCGCAAAGATAATTATGGCTAACTCGAGGTTAGAATGAGTTTGCGGCGTAATTCTGCCCAGAACCGCCCGACATATTCCAGTGGTCGCAAACAATAGGTTCTAATGTGAGAAGTTAGTCATAACGTGCTTGAAAACCCGAGGTTAGACTCAGTTTGCGACAGAAATCTGCCCGGAACCAACCGGCCTAACCAGTAGCCGCAAACTGTCAGTCTAATGTGAGAGGTTTTGGGCATTAATATTTAATTAATGAAAATCTGAGATAAATATGATGTCTAAAACGTGTTGGGTGGGTAAGGTTAAACCAATTGGACCAATGAATCTGATAAACCCGTTTCATGAATCCGTAGGCCCAATACAAAGTTAGATAATCTGTAACTGGTTAATCCGTAAGTCTGTAACCAGTTAATCTGTAAGCTTGTTAATCCGAACATCTGATCCGTTAATCTGAAAACCGGTTAACTTGTTTGTTTGATCTATGAACTAGAAAATCTGAACTCTGTATGTCTGAACTTCTAAACAAGTTAATCTGAAATCTGTTAGTCTGGGGACACAAGGTTAGGAGGGGAATTACTTGTGTCATCTGTTGTTTGGGACCCATATTAGTCAGTAACCCTTTCTGGTATCAAAACTTTGACCCAACAGTAGGTAGGGTCCGGGCACGCTTACTGAACTAATTATAAGTGGTTCATTCTGATAATGGCGAGGGGTGTTGATGGTGCGTTCCAACCGGGTCATGTGCGTGCATGGATCCCGGTCTGCCTCTGAGGATGTAAGACGTCGTGACATCTGTAAATAGGTCTGTGCCAATTGGTTGTCACTTTAGGGAGTGATACACCCTACTATGGGGCCGACACATGATATTTATGTATTAGGGAGCCGATCGCTTGGGGTAGGGTTTTAGGGTACACTTAGTTCTGTCTGTTTCTGTTGGTACCGTCTGTTTCTGTTGGGTGGTAACACCTGTCTGTTTCTGCGTGGTACCGTCTGTTCGGGTGGTAAAGGCCATTACTAGTGTACACCTAATTCTACATTCTGTTTCTGTTAAATTATTCTGTACCCGTTCACGTTTCAGTTTAGACATTAGTGTGACACCTAATTCTGTTATACTAGTATTAGTGCAGAGAAGTGTAAAGCAATAGTTTATGTCATTCTGTTCTTCTATTATATCTACTACACCTGTTACAGTTATCCCTCATCCAGTTTTATGTTCATGTCATATTATTATTATTATCTGTTCATATGCTGAAAGTCACTGGACTTGCCAGACTTTTTGTCTGACCCTTGTTGTTTCGCCTCCTTTCTTCCGTTTCCCCCCATTTTATCCAAGGAGGGAATACTTTAGCTTGATCCGGATTTCTCTTTGCTTGAAGTGCTTAACGTATGGCTTTGCTCTGTATAGCTTCCGTTCTATGGGGATTATGATTTTAAACCATGCATTTTGAAGGCTTTTGTACAAGACTGATATTTTATACTTGAATTCTGAGATTTGAAAGGATGTAACCATATTGATTTCTGTTTCCGCTGTAATAAAGTTAAAAATTTTCAAGTACTGTTTTATCTATCTTGTAAGTTTCTGTTCTGTTTACTAAAATGCTCCACCAAAGTTAAGGCATTCCTTTTGTGAGTGACCTTAACGGAGGTGGGGTGTTACACTTGGTATCAGAGCTGAAGGTTACCAGATTTTATAAAAAGTTTTGAAAACTATTTTCAAAAAGGTTTTGAAAGGAAGTATTTTCAAAAATAAAGCTTATTTTGGAAAACATAATCCCCAAGAGCCATATATCTTTCTTTCAGTCCTTTTTGTATTGAACCTTTCCTTTTTCGTTTCAGCATGTCTGAAGCATCTGAAATACCAGAGGGTGTTCATGTACCCGGTTGGTTTCGTCAATATCTTGAGGCTAGGACCGCTGCCGCAGGTCCAGCAAATGATCCCCCTCCCCCACCCCCTCCTCGTGTAATTGCTTTCTCAAAGATCTGTAGAGATTTTAGGGCCATGGGAGGGAAGGATTTCAAAGGAACTGAATCATTCGTAGAAGCGAGGAATTGGCTCAAAGAAACTGAGGATCTATTCGTTATCTTCGAGGTGGACGATAGGAAGAAGGTACAGTTGGCGGTATGGCTGCTCAAAGACGAAGCTTCCTACTGGTGGGAAGTCACTAACGCCGAGAGGCTGGTTGAGACATGGATGGATTTCAGAACAAGGTTTGAGACAAAATTTCTCTCGCAAGCTGAACGGAGTTTACAACTGGAGAAGTTCTTATCTCTTAAGCAAGGAAGTATGACGGTCAAGGAATACGTCAACCAGTTCAACCAACTAGCTAGGTTCGGATTGGATTTAGTCAACACTCAGCATAAAAAGGCTCTCCGCTTTGTTAAAGGATTGAACGAGCCACTGCACAGCCTAGCCATGACCCATGTACCCATGGGAGCGACTTACGAGAAATTGGTGGACATGGCACTACTGCACGAGGAAGACAAGGGCTCGAAAGAGACAAAGAAGGAAGAACCACAGAATAAGAAAGCGGGGCCCAAAAAGGAAACACAAAAGAAGGATGAAAAGACTGAAGATAAGAAGGGGAAAAAGTGCTTTACTTGTGGGAGCTCGACTCATCTGAACAAGGATTGCAGAAAAAGGAAAGGCACTTGCTTCATCTGTGGAGAGATGGGGCACTTCACTAGGGACTGCCCAGGGAGACGAGGGCAAGGAGGGCAGGCAAACACTCTCGAGGCTAGTGGCTAGGATAGAAATAGGAAAATTTCTATAGTAGGTTTAATTTCTTTATCTGATTATGGAGTTAAGACTTTTTCTGATTCTGGTATTTTGATTTTGTAATCGATACTTTGCACTTTAATACTAGTATTATTTCTGAATTCCGCTGTAGACTCAGACCCATAAGGGTTATGGCTCATCTGTTTGAGATTGGGGTTTGAGGGATATTTGTGTTAGACGTCAAGTATGACGCATACATTCTGATTTTTTGTGGGATATGATTTTTATCATGCTTAACTTCCGAAGAATCATTAGGGAACCTGATCTGTACCAGTAGTCTGTAAATATCTGAATACTTCTGATAAGATTTCCAGTTTTGACATTGTCTAAAGAGGGTAACCCTCTGGGTGTCAATCTGATGTTGATTTCGGTCTTCGGGGTTGACACTTAGGGGAATTATTTTCTCAACCAATGTCTGATAGGAATCAAGTTTTTTTTTTATCTGTACTCGCTTCCTCGACTGTAAACTATCGATCGAGTGTTCAACTTATAGATAGGAATCCTAATGGGTGTAAACATGTGTTTGAGACATGTTATGTTTGATGGTTGCAAGTGGATGCAAGTGGTTGCTAGTGGTTGCTCGTGGATGCATATACACACACTAGGCACTAGATCGGCTCGAAAACACTCTCATACTGCATATGGATGTGTGAGCATTTTAAATTTTTATGGATACAAAATGGTTGAATCAGCACATGAATGTTGCATATGAGTTGTGACGGCCCGGAATTTTGCTCGATCCGAATCAGTCGTTAAACCGATCTAGACCGCTCGAAACCCCTGATCGTTGAGAACAGGACAAATCAGAACGCAAACAGAAGAACATTTCATTGCTATTACAACAATTCCATCAGATACAAGAATATACAGAGTATAAATGAATAAATTACATTCGATAAATATCAGAGATTACAATAAATTACATAGCAGCGGAAAATAATACAAAGCACAACTGAAGGTGATATACGGATACAGAGCTTTCCGGATATCATTCCAGCTGTAAACCAGGATCCTATGAATATAAATCTGCAAAACCGAAACTACTAGCTGCCCGTGCGGGAAATAGGGGCACCCAGAGTTTAGGTTAAAAAAATAAACTCCAGGTCAGTCATGTGACTGGTGTGAGAACTAAAACAGTTATTTAAAACTTTACTTTAAAAAAGAGTAATTCAAGGGACCACGCCGTATAACACGGAACGGGTTTCCTCCCAAGAATACCAGTGCATAGAATAAACAGCGCAATGCTTTTTCGAAAAATGAAGCTATTATAAGACCCAGGTCCCATCACACAATGCAACGCAAGCCGGAGGATAGGGTTTTACCTTATAACAGCCAAACATGCTTGGTACGTTTAAAACAAATCATTTGATACTATAATAAGTGTATAGTGTCAAAACATTTCAATCATAAATATAAATCATAGACGGCATGAGTGCCCCATCCCACTATGTCGCCATACTAGGCTCTACAAATAAAACCGAAATACACGTATTGGAAATTGGATTTCCGTCATGAGTCGAGGCAATGGGCAAGCTCCCCTCCGCGTTCGAGACACTCTAGCAAATGTCCCAGGGCTACGCACTCTGGGCAACCCCTGGATGCTTCAGGGCCGGTCCTCACTTACGTTAGAGGATTATTTATTCCTGAACACACGTTTCCCGGTCCTTACAGACCTATAATCGAGGCGCCTCATCCAACAACCACAAAGGTGAAAAGTATATATATGTCAGGGCTGGTAAGTCACTGACACCACCAAAGCTAGAAAGAAACGTCGTGCTCTCCCTGCAGTCCGTATCCCGTTTTTAACTCATACCGAGGTGTGAGGCTCGCGAATTCACGTTATACACAAAGCTGCCACGTAGGCATGCTTTGATCATCAACCACAAGACTTTGCTTTTCAACAGAAGCCTTGATCATTGCATCTTAGCATGCCACACGGGCAATTCATGCCATGCGACTGATGTCCATCGATATACAACCTCTGAGCTCGTACGTCTCAGAGAAGGGCGTTAAGCAAAAGAATAAATTCTCCGCCGTCAAACAGATGTATATTTAATAGAAATCAATCAACACAGAATAAAATCCAGTGTCAGACACACAATCCATTTACAAGTCCGTTCTGGGTCTGAACGAAACTGGAGGCACTTTCCTCGCATATCCATCGATCTCCAAGTACGTCTGGACGACCACTAACTATTTCCATCCTCTTGGGTGTACTGCCCAATCAGGATCGTCAGTAATTATCCAAACGATGTGAAGACTTCCGGTCTTCAACCACCGTCTTCATCTTCGACATATCGTCGAATCGGTTATTCAGAATGGGTATAAACCCGGCCTTTCCGAACAACCCGCGTGTATTAAAAACAAATGTTACACAAACACAACATACGGCTCATTCCAATTCTGAATATTCTGTTATTTAAATATCCACATCTTTTTAGGAAAAGTTCCCATTAATTTTATCCAAGATAAATTCTTTAAAATTTACCCTTTAATCTTCCTTTGGATGTCGTTACAAACCAAATTATGGTTTTCCAACTAGTCAAGATTAGCGAACCACACCGAAGTAATTATTTATTTTATTTCCCAATCCCAACCTATTCATCCCATGAAGCAAAACTGGTAATACTCCATATCTAACATCACGGTGTTATCGGTAAAATTAATTACCATTTAACGTTCAAATCTAATTAATGATTTAACTATCGCTTTGGAGCAAAACTGGCGATACTCCATTCTCGCTCATTTCTAAATTTGATAATTTATATTATAGATTCAAATTTCAATCTAATTACAGATTCATTAAAACTCCTTTTACTGGGTTAAAGAACTAGGTGTTATTTAAAACACAGTTCACGACAAACCCAAATCACATTCTATTTATTATCTGGTTAAAGAACTAGTGTTATTTAAAACACCGTTCACGATAAACCCATTTCAAATCCATTCAAATATGTTAGAAATTCCGATTATTTAAAACCCCTTTTTAAATCTAATTTATTTATTTAAAAATAATTGGGTTTTAAATTTAGTTCAATCTAGTTCATTTCGATAAAAATCTATTTTTATCTTTTCAAATATGGAGTTTTTCATCCCAAATTTTCCCAAATCATTTCTTATGATTTTACACAAATTATTGATTTTTTTAATAATTTTATCAAGGCCCGTACAGTCGATTTCCAATAACGGCCATCGAACTGCACTTACAGCGACCTTTTTCAAATTTGATTTGGACGTATCTCCAAATCCAACCGTTAGATTTTGAATTTCTAATATTCGTTAGAAAGCTCTTTTCGATACGAACCCAACGGTTCCGGTTTTAGGAGAATCCGACGGTCGGATCTCCCGTAATGTCCGTTTGAAATAAATGGTCGAAATTCACGAACTGCCGCAGCGCGGCGCGTTCTATTCTGGCCATTATATTATATATATATAATATATATTTCGTCGATTACTATTTAAAACGAATTATATAAATAGTTTTAAATTCGTTTCAAAAGCAATTTCAACTTCCATTTCAATTCAAATCAAAATTGAATTCTTCTTTATAAATTCGTTTTAAAATTCATTTCTATTCAATTCAAATTTCAATTCAATTTGAATTCATTTCAATTCGCTTTCAATTCAATTTGAATTCGTTTTCAATTCAATTCAATTCCAAAGTCGTTTTCTATTCGATTCAATTCAAATTGGTTTTCTATTCGATTCAATTCAAATTGGTTTTCTATTCGATTCAATTCAAATTGGTTTTCTATTCGAATCAAATTCATTATATATTCAATTGAAATCAAATTCCTTTTCTATTTAATTCATTTCGAAATCGTTTTCAATTCAATTCATTTCGAAATCGTTTTCAATTCAATTCAATTCGAAATCGTTTTCAATTCAGTTCATTTCGAAATCGTTTTCAATTCAATTCATTTCGAAATCGTTTTCAATTCAATTCATTTCGAAATCGTTTTCAATTCAATTCATATTTCATTTCAAAATATTCGATTTCGAAGTCAATTTATATTCAATTCATTTCGAAATCACTTTATATTCAATTCATTTCGAAATCACTTTATATTCAATTCATTTCGAAATCACTTTATATTCAATTCATTTTAAATGAATAAAATCGAAACAAATATCGTTCACGTCAAAATGGTGTCAATCTAATCAACACGGCTTCATATATTTCTATTTTCAAATATTCTATTTCAAATATTTCTTATTATCAAAATATTTCGTTCAACACATGACTAATCTCAACGGATGAGTACTGTCAACACATGAACTTTTATTTTATATTGATAAAGATATAAAATTTATTGTTAAAATATTTCGTTCAACACATGACTAATCTCAACGGATGAGTACAGTCAACACATGAACCTTTATTTTATATTGATAAAGATATAAAATTTATTGTTAAAATATTTCGTTCAACACATGACTAATCTCAACGGATGAGTACAGTCAACACATGAACCTTTATTTTATATTGATAAAGATATAAAATTTATTGTTAAAATATTTCGTTCAACACATGACTAATCTCAACGGATGAGTACAGTCAACACATGAACCTTTATTTTATATTGATAAAGATATAAAATTTATTGTTAAAATATTTCGTTCAACACATGACTAATCTCAACGGATGAGTACAGTCAACACATGAACCTTTATTTTATATTGTTCTTTATTTTCTAAATTGGAATGAGGCTCAATCAATCACCATATAATGTTAATTATATGGACTTTCATACAACACATGTATATAATAGCATTGAAAAATAATCAATCATCAACCAAAGTGCACTACCCTGTATAAGCATCAAATATAGATATCTAACGCTTATAACAGCCTGTCAATCAATCGATCGACATATTTAATCAATCAGGATGAGTGAACTTCAAATTTCATCCCAACACCCGTGTGGGGTCTCAAACAATCAAACACAGATTTTATTTGTGTAGTTGGGCGATGTGTAAAATTTATCGACCCAATCAATGTCCTTCAAATAGGTGTACATAAACAAACCGTTCGGTTTGTTAATGGATATTTTATTTTATTTACTTTCACTATATTCATATTCACGTTAAAAATTATATTTTTAACGATAAAACATTTTATTTTAACATATGAATTTCTATTCAGTTCATTCTTTAAATAAAATGATATTTTTATTTTTCTAGCATATTTTAGAAAATTTCGGCGGCATAACGACACGATACTAGAAACGGGACGAGGCCTAGCCTTATCCCCGGTCTAGTGAAGGCACACGCCATTCACACATCAATCAAATCAATTTCATTTCACCAAACAATTCAATTCAAACCAAATATTCTAACTAACTATTCAACCAAACAAACAAGTCCATGGTCTGTGGACGATTGTGTCGGGTGCTACTAAGCACCGTCTGCATCCTAGTATATATATATAGCTAGAAAAGAAATTGAAAGGTGAGAAATTCTCACAAATAGCTATCCAACCATCTTGACTCTTCTTTGATAGAAAGCTTCATCGTTATCGCATTTTCGTCATCTTCGTTGCCCGTAGCCACTACATATATAAAAATCACACATTTTTATATTTTGATGTCTTTAAAATAAAAATCACATTTTTATTTATTCACTTTCAATTTAAAAATCATATTTTTATAACGTTTAAAAATTGAATTTTCACTTCGCTATTCAATACATAAAAAATCGAATTTTTACTATGCTATTCAATATATAAAAATCGAATTTTTACTTCGACGCTATATGGATAAAAATTCTATTTTATCACGCTATTCTCTATATAAAGTTTCCGCCTTTTCAAAAATAGATCTTTCACCTTTTCTAAAATAAAGATTTCGCCTTTTCTAAAATAAAGATTTCGCCTTTTCTAAAATAAAGATTTCGCCTTTTCTAAAATAAAGATTTCGCCTTTTCTAAAATAAAGATTTCGCCTTTTCTAAAATAAAGATTTCGCCTTTTTCTAAAATAAAGATTTCGCCTTTTCTAAAATAAAGATTTCGCCTTTTTCTAAAATAAAGATTTCGCCTTTTTCCAACAAATAAATATGACATTGCTAATATTCCTATCATGTAAAAATTATATTTTTAATTCTCTTCATAAACAAAAATCATATTCTTACATCTTCTATATAGTAAAGATTATATTTTTAATACTTTAAAAATATAAAAACCATATTTTTAATACTTTAAAAATATATAAATCATATTTTTATTATTCCTATCATATAAAAATTATATTTTTTAAGTCGCCTTCCTCATGATAAAAATCCGATCTTTTTATTCAATAAAAATCAAACCTTTTAATACGATGCATATATATTTTCCAAAAACAATTCTAATTTCAGTTTTTTTTTAAAATCAAACAAATTTCAGTTTTTAAACATAAACTAATTTCTGTTTTTAACATATAAAATTTCAGTTTGTAAACATATAAAAAAAATCAGTTTTTAAACATAAAAATAAATACTTACAGTTCGAAGGGGGTACGGGTGCTCATGCGGCAGATTGGGGGTGTCGGAGACGCTCAGGCAGCGGATTGGTGGAGCGGTGGCTGGCGTCGACTTCAGGGGGTCGCGGCCTTGGGGAGGATGACGGCTCGGAGGCGAGAGCATCGAGAGGGGAGGTGGATGGAGCGGCGGTTGGCTGTGGGGGGTGCGGTCAACAGCGACTTGGAGGAAAAGGGGAAGAAAGGGAGAGAGAGAGAGGAGGCGGGGAAGGAAGGGACGACGCTTTGGGGGGGGGGGGGTCTCGCCGAAGTCCGGCGCCGGAGGCGATGGGTGGGTGGCGTCGATCTTCGGTGCGGTGCGATGGCCAATTTTTTTTTTCTTTCTCTTTTTTTTTTTTGTGGAAATGAAGAATCGGGGGGGGGGGGGGGGGGGGGGCAGAACCAATAAAGGGGAAGAATTATAATTTTTTTTTATTTAATTCGAAAAAAAGTTGACTTTTACATACGGACTCGAAACGAGGCCCACCGCCTATCGTCCACAGCGTTTCACCCCCATCCCGAACACAATGGGATATGTATCGTAAGCTGATTCGGCTGTTACAATCAGTTTCCGTTGAATTTAAAGTATAGTTCTTTATATCGAATTTTAAACGTACATTTCAAATTACCGGGGTCACATACTAACTAGAAAAATTCCAGAAAAATATTTTCTAGCTTCGTATTGACGATACGGTCCTAACAAAACTAGTTTCGTCAAATTCTGAGACCGTTAGAAAAATGGCCAATTTCCAGTCGATTAAAATTAACTGAAACTGGTCAAACGCGTTTTCCTTTGCCACGCTCACATATTAAATCGAAAAATTATGAAATTTGAAACCTAGCAATAACTTGACATCACGGACCCAAAAAAAGTGGTTTCGTCGAAATCCGAGGTCGTTTGCAAAATTTCCATTTTTAAGGGCCTGAATTCCATAACGACTATTCAAAATTTCCAACTGGACATATCTTTTGATTCCCGCTATGAAATCTCGATTTGTCGGATTCGTTGGAAAGATATTATCAATTAGATCCTAATGTTTTTGGTTTCACCAAAATCCGGATTGTTTTGCACCCGGTACATTCAATTGAAGTTTAAAATCGAATTATCGAACTACCGCGCCATTTTCAATTCCATTTATAATTATATATAATTATTTATATTCTAACGACGACGCGGAGAATATATACGTTCGAATTATATTCAAAATCAATTTCCCGTCGATATTATTTAAAATAATCTATTTTAAATATTCAAAATTCGCTAAAATTGCCAAAATAAAAATTTTAAACTGGTTCAGAATTTCCGGGTTATTACAATCTCCCCCACTTAAAACTTTTCATCCCCGAAAAGGAACAAAGTCGAAAGTGGTTTGATTAATCAACTCTACGTTCGATCTGGCTTCCATTCTCCAACTTTTCAGTTTCTGAGAATTTCCAAAATTTCAAAAATTTGGCTAACACCCTAAATTTTCGAAAAATTTCGCCATAACCTCTCCTGCACCGGGAGCCACGGGAAAATCCCGAAATTGCCATATAGGCCTTCTGATCTCAAAAAGAAAAAGAAAAAGCCAAGCGGCTAGCCAATAGGCTCATAAAATCATCATCACCCAAACAAAACAGTAAATTATAGTAAACATGTACCTATTTGTCGGGCAAACAAATTTTATTCTTCGGCTCTAGCCTCCTTGCTATGACCTGTTCAATGTAAGTATATGTATATGCAAGCAAATGCGACCAATTTTCAATATAATTCAATATTTGATTCAATTAGGCATAATGGTTCAAAATTATCAAACAAATAAACAAACAACACAGACATCAATCAATTAGTGGATTAACGTTTCAAATTGATAAATTTGATATATATATACAAAAAATCATGTTTTTGGTGCAAATTCACAACAATGTGTTCTAGCTATATTAGTTTTGGTTCTCACACCAGTCTAATGGAAATATATAGATATCACACCTTCGAAACACGAACATAAATATTGATGATGCCATGGTCATTATCAACATCATCTCCGGGCGACTAGAGTGTAATTCTATATCTATCTAATATATTAAAACTTCGAATATACGTTCATGACGCGCATATGCAAAATCTTTATATATTCGATTGCCCAAATTCAAAATAAATAAATATTCAAATACGTATAAAACGATTTAAATTTTCAAAACAAAATTGTTTTCATTTGAAAAATATACTCTTCACACTCGTTCTAGGATACTACTGATCCTATCTCTAACGAGTCATTCTAATTGGATATTACTAATCCAATATCTGATGAATTCTTTCGTATGGTTCTAATGTGTCTTGTTCTTGAGCTCTGTAAATCAAAGCTCTGATACCAAATGTGACGGCCCGGAATTTCGCTCGATCCGAATCAGTCGTTAAACCGATCTAGACCGCTCGAAACCCCTGATCGTTGAGAACAGGACAAATCAGAACGCAAACAGAAGAACATTTCATTGCTATTACAACAATTCCATCAGATACAAGAATATACAGAGTATAAATGAATAAATTATATTCGATAAATATCAGAGATTACAATAAATTACATAGCAGCGGAAAATAATACAAAGCACAACTGAAGGTGATATACGGATACAGAGCTTTCCGGATATCATTCCAGCTGTAAACCAGGATCCTGTGAATATAAATCTGCAAAACCGAAACTACTAGCTGCCCGTGCGGAAAATAGGGGCACCCAGAGTTTAGGTTAAAACAATAAACTCCAGGTCAGTCATGTGACTGGTGTGAGAACTAAAACAGTTATTTAAAACTTTACTTTAAAAGAGAGTAATTCAAGGGACCACGCCGTATAACACGGAACGAGTTTCCTCCCAAGAATACCAGTGCATAGAATAAACAGCGCAATGCTTTTTCGAAAAATGAAGCTATTATAAGACCCAGGTCCCATCACACAATGCAACGCAAGCCGGAGGACAGGTTTTTACCTTATAACAGCCAAACATGCTTGGTACCTTTAAAACAAATCATTTGATACTATAATAAGTGTATAGTGTCAAAACATTTCAATCATAAATATAAATCATAGACGGCATGAGTGCCACATCCCACTATGTCGCCATACTAGGCTCTACAAATAAAACCGAAATACACGTATTGGAAATTGGATTTCCGTCATGAGTTGAGGCAAGGGGCAAGCTCCTCTCCGCGTTCGAGACACTCTAGCAAATGTCCCAGGGCTACGCACTCTGGGCAACCCCTGGATGCTTCAGGGCCGGTCCTCACTTACGTTAGAGGATTATTTATTCCTGAACACACGTATCCCGGTCCTTACAGACCTATAATCGAGGCGCCTCATCCAACAACCACAAAGGTGAAAAGTATATATATGTCAGGGTTGGTAAGTCACTGACACCACCAAAGCTAGAAAGAAACGTCGTGCTCTCCCTGCAGTCCGTATCCCGTTTTTAACTCATACCGAGGTGTGAGGCTCGCGAATTCACGTTATACACAAAGCTGCCACGTAGGCGTGCTTTGATCATCAAACACAAGACTTTGCTTTTCAACAGAAGCCTTGATCATTGCATCTTAGCGTGCCACACGGGCAATTCATGCCTTGCGACTGATGTCCATCGATATACAACCTCTGAGCTCGTACGTCTCAGAGAAGGGCGTTAAGCAAAAGAATAAATTCTCCGCCGCCAAACAGATGTATATTTAATAGAAATCAATCAACACAGAATAAAATCCTGTGTCAGACACACAATCCATTTACAAGTCCGTTCTGGGTCTGAACGAAACCGGAGGCACTTCCCTCGCATATCCATCGATCTCCAAGTACGTCTGGACGACCACTAACTATTTCCATCCTCTTGGGTGTACTGCCCAATCAGGATCGTCTGTAATTATCCAAACGATGTGAAGACTTCCGGTCTTCAACCACCGTCTTCATCTTCGACATATCGTCGAATCGGTTATTCAGAATGGGTATAAACCCGGCCTTTCCGAACAACCCGCGTATATTAAAAACAAATGTTACACAAACACAACATACGCCTCATTCCAATTCTGAATATTCTGTTATTTAAATATCCACATCTTTTTAGGAAAAGTTCCCATTAATTTTATCCAAGATAAATTCTTTAAAATTTATCCTTTAATCTTCCTTTGGATGTCGTTACAAACCAAATTATGGTTTTCCAACTAGTCAAGATTAGCGAACCACACCGAAGTAATTATTTATTTTATTTCCCAATCCCAACCTATTCATCCCATGAAGCAAAACTGGTAATACTCCATATCTAACATCACGGTGTTATCGGTAAAATTAATTACCATTTCACGTTCAAATCTAATTAAAGATTTAACTATCGCTTTGGAGCAAAACTGGCGATACTCCATTCTCGCTCATTTCTAAATTTGATAATTTAGATTATAGATTCACATTTCAATCTAATTACAGATTCATTAAAACTCCTTTTACTGGGTTAAAGAACTAGGTGTTATTTAAAACACAGTTCACGACAAACCCAAATCACATTCTATTTATTATCTGGTTAAAGAACTAGTGTTATTTAAAACACCGTTCACGATAAACCCATTTCAAATCCATTCAAATATATTAGAAATTCCGATTATTTAAAACCCCTTTTTAAATCTAATTTATTTATTTAAAAATAATTGGGTTTTAAATTTAGTTCAATCTAGTTCATTTCGATAAAAATCTATTTTTATCTTTTCAAATATGGAGTTTTTCATCCCAAATTTTCCCAAATCATTTCTTATGATTTTACACAAATTATTGATATTTTTAATAATTTTATCAAGGCCCGTACAGTCGATTTCCAATAACGGCCATCGAACTGCACTTACAGCGACCTTTTTCAAATTTGATTTGGACGTATCTCCAAATCCAACCGTTAGATTTTGAATTTCTAATATTCGTTAGAAAGCTCTTTTCGATACGAACCCAACGGTTCCTGTTTTAGGAGAATCCGACGGTCGGATCTCCCGTAATGTCCGTTTGAAATAAATGGTCGAAATTCACGAACTGCCGCAGCGCGGTGCGTTCTATTCAGGCCATTATATTATATATATAATATATATAATATATATTTCGTCGATTACTATTTAAAACGAATTATATAAATAGTTTTAAATTCGTTTCAAAAGCAATTTCAACTTCCATTTCAATTCAAATCAAAATTGAATTCTTCTTTATAAATTCGTTTTAAAATTCTTTTCTATTCAATTCAAATTTCAATTCAATTTGAATTCATTTCAATTCGCTTTCAATTCAATTTGAATTCGTTTTCAATTCAATTCCAAAGTCGTTTTCTATTCGATTCAATTCAAATTGGTTTTCTATTCGATTCAATTCAAATTGGTTTTCTATTCGATTCAATTCAAATTGGTTTTCTATTCGAATCAAATTCGTTATATATTCAATTGAAATCAAACTCGTTTTCTATTCAATTCATTTCGAAATCGTTTTCAATTCAATTCATTTCGAAATCATTTTCAATTCAATTCATTTCGAAATCGTTTTCAATTCAGTTCATTTCGAAATCGTTTTCAATTCAATTCATTTCGAAATCGTTTTCAATTCAATTCATTTCGAAATCGTTTTCAATTCAATTCATTTCGAAATCGTTTTCAATTCAATTCATATTTCATTTCAAAATATTCGATTTCGAAGTCACTTTATATTCAATTCATTTCGAAATCACTTTATATTCAATTCATTTCGAAATCACTTTATATTCAATTCATTTTAAATGAATAAAATCGAAATAAATATCGTTCACATCAAAATGGCGTCAATCTAATCAACACGGCTTCATATATTTCTATTTTCAAATATTCTATTTCAAATATTTCTTATTATCAAAATATTTCGTTCAACACATGACTAATCTCAACGGATGAGTTCTGTCAACACATGAACTTTTATTTTATATTGATAAAGATATAAAATTTATTGTTAAAATATTTCGTTCAACACATGACTAATCTCAACGGATGAGTACAGTCAACACATGAACCTTTATTTTATATTGATAAAGATATAAAATTTATTGTTAAAATATTTCGTTCAACACATGACTAATCTCAACGGATGAGTACAGTCAACACATGAACCTTTATTTTATATTGATAAAGATATAAAATTTATTGTTAAAATATTTCGTTCAACACATGACAAATCTCAACGGATGAGTACAGTCTACACATGAACCTTTATTTTATATTGATTAAGATATAAAATTTATTGTTAAAATATTTCGTTCAACACATGACTAATCTCAACGGATGAGTACAGTCAACACATGAACCTTTATTTTATATTGTTCTTTATTTTCTAAATTGGAATGAGGCCCAATCAATCACCATATAATGTTAATTATATGGACTTTCATACAACACATGTATATAATAGCATTGAAAAATAATCAACCATCAACCAAAGTGCACTACACTGTATAAGCATCAAATATAGATATCTAACGCTTATAACAGCCTGTCAATCAATCGATCGACATATTTAATCAATCAGGATGAGTGAACTTCAAATTTCATCCCAACACCCGTGTGGGGTTTCAAACAATCAAACACAGATTTTATTTGTGCAGTTGGGCGATGTGTAAAATTTATCGACCCAACCAATGTCCTTCAAATAGGTGTACATAAACAAACCGTTCGGTTTGTTAATGGATATTTTATTTTATTTACTTTCACTATATTCATATTCACGTTAAAAATTATATTTTTAACGATAAAACATTTTATTTTAACATATGAATTTCTATTCAGTTCATTCTTTAAATAAAATGATATTTTTATTTTTCTAGCATATTTTAGAAAATTTCGGCGGCATAACGGCACGATACTAGAAACGGGACGAGGCCTAGCCTTATCCCCGGTCTAGTGAAGGCCCACGCCATTCACACATCAATCAAATCAATTTCATTTCACCAAACAATTCAATTCAAACCAAATATTCTAACTAACTATTCAACCAAACAAACAAGTCCATGGTCTGTGGACGATTGTGTCGGGTGCTACTAAGCACCGTCTGCATCCTAGTATATATATATATATATAGCTAGAAAAGAAATTGAAAGGTGAGAAATTCTCACAAATAGCTATCCAACCATCTTGACTCTTCTTTGATAGAAAGCTTCATCGTTATCGCATTTTCGTCATCTTCGTTGCCCGTAGCCACTACATATATAAAAATCACACATTTTTATATTTTGATGTCTTTAAAATAAAAATCACATTTTTATTTATTCACTTTCAATTTAAAAATCATATTTTTATAATCGCTTCATACGTTTAAAAATTGAATTTTCACTTCGCTATTCAATACATAAAAAATCGAATTTTTACTATGCTATTCAATATATAAAAATCGAATTTTTACTTCGACGCTATATGGATAAAAATTCTATTTTATCACGCTATTCTCTATATAAAGTTTCCGCCTTTTCAAAAATAGATCTTTCACCTTTTCTAATATAAAGATTTCGCCTTTTCTAAAATAAAGATTTCGCCTTTTCTAAAATAAAGATTTCGCCTTTTCTAAAATAAAGATTTCGCCTTTTCTAAAATAAAGATTTCGCCTTTTCTAAAATAAAGATTTCGCCTTTTTCTAAAATAAAGATTTTGCCTTTTCTAAAATAAAGATTTCGCCTTTTTCTAAAATAAAGATTTCGCCTTTTTTCCAACAAATAAATATGACATTGCTAATATTCCTATCATGTAAAAATTATATTTTTAATTCTCTTCATAAACAAAAATCATATTCTTACATCTTCTATATAGTAAAGATTATATTTTTAATACTTTAAAAATATAAAAATCATATTTTTAATATTTAAAAATATAAAAATCATATTTTTATTATTCCTATCATATAAAAATTATATTTTTTAAGTCGCCTTCCTCATGATAAAAATCCGATCTTTTTATTCAATAAAAATCAAACCTTTTAATACGATGCATATATATTTTCCAAAAACAATTCTAATTTCAGTTTTTTTTTAAAATCAAACAAATTTCAGTTTCTAAACATAAACTAATTTCTGTTTTTAACATATAAAATTTCAGTTTGTAAACATATAAAAAAAATCAGTTTTTAAACATAAAAATAAATACTTACAGTTCGAAGGGGGTACGGGTGCTCATGCGGCAGATTGGGGGTATCGGAGACGCTCACGCAGCGGATTGGTGGAGCGGTGGCTGGTGTCGACTTCAGGGGGTCGCGGCCTTGGGGAGGATGACGGCTCGGAGGCGAGAGCATCGAGAGGGGTTGTGGATGGAGCGGCGGTTGGCTGTGGGGGGTGCGGTCAACAGCGACTTGGGGGAAAAGGGGAAGAAAGGGAGAGAGAGAGAGGAGGCGGGGAAGGAAGGGACGGCGCTGGGGGGGGGGGGTCTCGCCGAAGTCCGGCGCCGGAGGCGGTGGGTGGGTGGCGTCGATCTTCGGTGCGGTGCGATGGCCATTTTTTTTCCTTTCTCTTTTTTTTTGTGGAAATGATGAATCGGGGGGGGGGGGGGGGGGCAGAACCAATAAAGGGGAAGAATTATATTTTTTATTATTATTTAATTCGAAAAAAAAGTTGACTTTTACATACGGACTCGAAACGAGGCCCACCGCCTGTCGTCCACAGCGTTTCACCCCCATCCCGAACACAATGGGATATGTATCGTAAGCTGATTCGGCTGTTACAATCAGTTTCCGTTGAATTTAAAGTATAGTTCTTTATATCGAATTTTAAACGTACATTTCAAATTGGGGTCACATACTAACTAGAAAAATTCCAGAAAAATATTTTCTAGCTTCGTATTGGCGATACGGTCCTAACAAAACTAGTTTCGTCAAATTCTGAGACCGTTAGAAAAATGGCCTATTTCCAGTCGATTAAAATTAACTAAAACTGGTCAAACGCGTTTTCCTTTGCCACGCTCACATATTAAATCGAAAAATTATGAAATTTGAAACCTAGCAATAACTTGACATCACGGACCCAACAAAAGTGGTTTCGTCGAAATCCGAGGTCGTTTGCAAAATTTCCATTTTTAAGGGTCTGAATTCCATAACGACTATTCAAAATTTTCAACTGGACATATCTTTTGATTCCCGCTATGAAATCTCGATTTGTCGGATTCGTTGGAAAGATATTATCAATTAGATCCTAATGTTTTTGGTTTCACCAAAATCCGGATTGTTTTGCACCCGGTACATTCAATTGAAGTTTGAAATCGAATTATCGAACTACCGCGCCATTTTCAATTCCATTTATTATTATATATAATTATTTATATTCTAACGACGACGTGGAGAATATATACGTTCGAATTATATTCAAAATAAATTTCCCGTCGATATTATTTAAAATAATCTATTTTAAATATTCAAAATTCGCTAAAATTGCCAAAATAAAATTTTTTAACTAGTTCAGAATTTCCGGGTTATTAAATGAGTGGATGGTTGTGCACTCATATAGAAATGATACATATCAAATAGGAAAATTGCATACATATTGGACTCATGGCACTGACATAATTCGCATTAAGGAGGTCAACTGAATCAGTAGACCGCCTGATCTTTGCATTAGATAAGGAACATATACACACACTTTTGCAAATGTTCATACAGCACTAGAAATTTCTAAGGACAATGGATGCTTGTGGATGATGACTGAGTAGATGAGTGATTGGATGGTAGGACACATTCTTCTTAACTTGAAGATTTCGGGGACGAAATCCTTTAAGGAGGGGAGAATGTAACACCCCGTATTTTCTGTGAACTTAAGAATTACAAATTTGAGTATAATTAAAATATAAAGTCAGAATCAAGAGAAACGGGCTATGCCATTGCGTTCGTCTCGGAAAATACGCGAAATAGAGTCTGAAATTTCGTAAATTGGAGTCCATATGACCAAGTTATGGCCTTCCAAAGTTCAGAAAAAAATTAAACAGCACAGACTAGGTCGACTGGGGAGTCGACCCTAGAGCCGACCCGGCCCTAGGGGGTCGACCCTAGAGTCGACCTGCCCCCAGGGGGTCGACCCTAGAGTCGACCCTAGAGTCGACCTGCCCCCAGGGGGTCGACCCTAGAGTCGACCTAGGGGTCGACCTGCCTCCCGAATCTGCTTTTCTGCCTGGGTGCGTTCTGATGTATCTGGTCTCGTTTTCTGTCTAGATTCGTCTGCCTAAACCTATTTAAACAGCCCCAAACCCAGCCTTCTCTGCACACAATTCTATTCTGCTTCTACTCTGCCTTTTTTCTAAATTAAAAATAAAAAAATGGCGTTGCTACTCTGCTGAAATCAAAACTAGAAGACAATCAACGTCAACCTAAATTCAATTAGAGATTAGAGATTCTGCAACGGTTCTACAACAACTAGAGTTCTTTTTTTAATCCAATTAAGGCAAGTACAGTTATTCTCCGCTATAAACGTTAATTCTGATTGTGACATGAATTATAAATCTGAATCTGAGGTTATATCTGTTCTGTTTGGATCTATCTTATTTTGTATCTCTTTCCTCTTTCTATTTTATAGCCAGGCTACCACGAGCCTGAGCCAATCTCATAAGAGATTAACCTACGCTAAATTGTTTGGGACAGTAAAATGAATGATGCATAAATTAGGCATGACCAACAGGTGACTGATTCGAGGAAAGAACATGGATTGTAGTTAGAACATAAATTTGAGACATATGACTGGACATGTTATGTTTATAACATAAATGGGTTTTGAACATATGATTTGTGATAAAAAGAATATGGCTTAGGTATAAAGATTTACATGAGAGTAGGGTATCTATTAATATAAATAAACAACTAAGTAAGGGATCTTTGGAATATATGACATGCATAGTAGTCGATAACTATATTTGGTATAATTTATATATGGATCTCCTGTACTATGCAAGTTTAATAAAAATTGAAACATATGATATATGGTAAATTATGACCATAATCTATGCTATGTAAATGTAATGCAAACATGGGGTATATGATTATATTGTGCATCACGACTATTATTTATGCATGTGAACTTAGGCAAGATTTATAATTGGGCAAGATATATTTGTGAAACTTTAAGAAATGAGTAAATCTGTTATATTTGCCTAATTTGTTGGTTTTGTTACATTGCCTAATCTGCTAGTTCTGTTATATTGCTTAATCTGCTAGTTCTGCTCTACTACCTAGTCTTCTAGATTTGTTCATCTGCCATCTGCTAAGTCTGTTGAAAATGCTAAATCTGCTAGTTTGCTTAACCTGCTAAGTCGCCTAGTCTGAGAAATCTGTTATCTGCTATATCTGTTGAGTTGATATAATTAGTCCGCTATTGACATAATCTGAATTGGCTATAGTTATGAATAATTGACATGTATATTAGGCATGGGTATAAATGGGAAATCATTAATTAATTGGCCGTAAAGATAATTATAACTAACTCGAGGTTAGAATGAGTTTGCGGCGTAATTCTGCCCGGAACCGCCCGGCATATTCCAGTGGTCGCAAACAATAGGTTCTAATGTGAGAAGTTAGTCATAACGTGCTTGAAAACCTGAGGTTAGACTCAGTTTGCGACAGAAATCTGCCCGGAACCAACCGGCCTAACCAATGGCCGCAAACTGTCAGTCTAATGTGAGAGGTTTTGGGCATTAATATTTAATTAATGAAAATCTGAGATAAATATAATGTCTAAAACGTGTTGGGTGGGTAAGGTTAAACCAATTGGACCAATGAATCTGATAAACCCGTTTCGTGAATCCGTAGGCCCAATACAAAGTTAGATAATCTGTAACCGGTTAATCCGTAAGTCTGTAACCAGTTAATCTGTAAGCTTGTTAATCCGAACATCTGATCCGTTAGTCTAAAAACCGGTTAACTTGTTTGTTTAATCTATGAACTAGAAAATCTGAACTCTGTATGTCTGAACTTCTAAACAAGTTAATCTGAAATCTGTTAGTCTGGGGACACAAGGTTAGGAGGGGAATTACTTGTGTCATCTGTTGTTTGGGACCCATATTAGTTAGTAACCCTTTCTGGTATCAAAACTTTGACCCAACAGTAGGTAGGGTCCGGGCACGCTTACTGAACTAATTATAAGCGGTTCATTCTGATAATGGCGAGGGGTGTTGATGGTGCGTTCCAACCGGGTCATGTGCGTGCATGGATCCCGGTCTGCCTCTGAGGATGTAAGACGCCGTGACATCTGTAAAAAGGTCTGTGCCAATTGGTTGTCACTTTAGGGAGTGATACACCCTACTGTGGGGCCGACACAGGATATTTATATATTAGGGAGCCGATCGCTTGGGATAGGGTTTTAGGGTACACTTAGTTCTGTTTGTTTCTGTTGGTACCGTCTGTTTCTGTTGGGTGGTACCACCTGTCTGTTTCTGCGTGGTACTGTCTGTTCGGGTGGTAAAGGCCCATTACTAGTGTACACCTAATTCTACATTCTGTTTCTGTTGAATTATTCTGTACCCGTTCCTGTTTCAGTTTAGACATTAGGGTGACACCTAATTCTGTTATACTATTATTAGTGCAGAGAAGTGTAAAGCAATAGTTTATGTCATTCTGTTCTTCTATTGTATATGCTACACCTGTTACAGTTATCCCTCATCCAGTTTTATGTTCATGTCATATTATTATTATTATCTGTTCATATGCTGAAAGTCACTGGACTTGCCAGACTTTTTGTCTGACCCTTGTTGTTTCGCCTCCTTTCTTCCGTTTCCTCCCCAGATTATCCAAGGAGGGAATACTTTAGCTTGATCCGGATTTCTCTTTGCTTGAAGTGCTTAAAGTATGGCTTGGCTCTGTATAGCTTCCGTTCTATGGGGATTATGATTTTAAACCATGCATTTTGAAGGCTTTTGTACAAGACTGATATTTTGTACTTGAATTCTGAGATTTGAAAGGATGTAACCATATTGATTTCTGTTTCCGCTGTAATAAAGTTAAAAATTTTCAAGTACTGTTTTATCTGTCTTGTAAGTTTTTGTTCTGTTTACTAAAATGCTCCACCGAAGTTAAGGCATTCCTTTTGTGAGTGACCTTAACGGAGGTGGGGTGTTACAGTATATGTCATATATCGTCCCAATACCCGTGTGGGGTTTCAATCAATCAAACACAGATTTTATTTGTGCAGTTGGACGATGTGTAAAATTTATCGTCCCAATCAATATCAGTCAAATGTGTGTATATAAACAAATCGTCTGATTTGTTTATAAATATTTATTTTATATACATGTTAAAAATTCTATTTTTAACTATAAAATATTTCTAACTATATAATATTTTATTTCATTTCACATCACATCACACAATCAACTACACATCAAAATCAAACAGCCAAGCATACAAGTCGTCCATGGTCTGTGGATGACGGGTGTCGGGTGCTACTAAACACCGTTTGCATCCTAGTATATTTTAACTAGAAAAATTAAAAGTGAGAAGTTCTCACCAAAGCTATCCCAACTCCACGACTCTTCGTATGTAGGAAACCTTCGTCGTGCTCGCCTCTTGTCACTTCCACCGTCCGTGTTTGCTACATATATAAAAATCACATTTTTATTTTCATTCCTTCATGATAAAAATAAAGTTCACATTTTTATTTAACTTCATATATTTACAACGCTTTTTTCTATATAAAAATTATATTTCTACTTTAATAAAAACCATATTTTTAATACTCTACCTAAGTAAAAATCATATCTTTATTATCTTTACAATATAAAAATTATATTTTTATATTCCCTACTATACAAAAATTCTATTTTTAATATTCTACTTATATAAAAATAATATTTTTATATCTTCTATTATATAAAGATCATATTTTTAATATGCCACTAGTATAAAAATTATATTTTTAACTTTTCTATATTATAAAAATTATATTTTTATCGTCTCTGTCATATAAAAATCACAGTTTTAATCTTTCTATAATATAAAAACTATATTTTTAACCTAATTAAAAATCTTAAATTTCCTATATTAAAAATCAAATTTTTATTGTATAAAAACATCACATTCTCCTAATAAAAGATATCACATTTTACATATACACTTATATATAAAAACTGAACTAAACTAAAAAAAAATCACCTTTTTCATATTAAAAAAGCTGATATTGTTGAAGGCGGGGGGAATGCTGATGGTATCGCAGTCGAGAGGGGGGGGTGGCTCACTAGGGTCGGTGGTGGGAGGCTAGTGGGGTGGTGCGGTCAATTTTGGGGGGGGGGGCTGCGTCTTCATGGAGTGAGGGGGGGGTCGCGGCAGGAGGAGGGAGAAGAAGAAGGGGGAGCGGCAACGGCAGACGTGCTGGGGGGGGTCGGATCTCGATCCATAGGCTTTTTTCTCTCTATCGAATGAACGACGGGGGGGGGGGGGGGTCAAGAGGAAAGGGGTTGACCCCCTTTTTATTTAATTTTATAATTATTTATTCCAAAAAGTCATTTTTTTCTTTCCAACACCAAATCAAACCCACCGCCTATCGTCCATAGCGTTTTACCCCCATTCCGAACACAATAGGATATGTATCGTAGGCTGATTCGATCGTTTCGATCATTTTTTGTCAAAATCAAAATATAACTCTATATATTGAATTTGAACGCGCATTTCAATTTACCGAGGCCACATACGAACTCGAAAAATTACAGAAAAATGTTTTCTAGCTTCGTATTAACGACACGGTCCTAACAAAACTAATTTCGTCGAATTCTAAGATCGTTTGAAAAATGGCCAATTTCCAGTCGATTAAAATCAACTGAAACTGGTCAAACGCGTTTTCCTTTGCTACGCTCACATATTGATTCGAAAAATTATGAAATTTGAAATCTAGCAATAATTTGACACCGTGGATCCACCAAAAGTGGTTTCGTCGAAATCCGAGTTTGTTTGCAAAATTTCCATTTTTAAGGGCCAGAATTCCATAGCGACTATTCTGAAAATTCATTTGGATATAACTTTTTATCCCCGCTGTGAAATTTCGATTTTCGGATTCGTTGGAAAGATATTCTCTATTAGATTCAAATACTTTTGGTTTCACAAAAATCCGGTTTATTTTGCACCCAGTACATTCATTTGAATTTTGAAATCGAATTATTGAACTACCGCGCCATTTTCAATTCCTTTTATAATTATAAATAATTATTTATATTCCAACGTCGAGCTATATAGATATATACGTTTGAATTCTATTCAAAATAAATTTCTCGTCGATATTATTTAAAATAATTCATTTTAAATAATCAAAATTCGCTAAATTCACCAATTTAAAAATTTTAAATTGGCTCGCATTTCCGGGTTGTTACACTTGTCCTAGGTAGTCCACTAATAAAATAAAACAACACTTGTTCCCATTTCTTCGTAGGAACTTCCAAAGGCTGTAACAATCAACTCGGCTTCTTCCTCTCAGCTTTTGCTAATTGATAGTTCATACATTTTAAGATAAATTTTCTGACATCTCTCTTTATACCTTCCTTGTAGTAAAATTGCTTCATATCTCGATACATCTTATTACACCAAGATAAATCATCAATCTAGAGTGATGAAATTCCCTGAAAATTTCATCCTTCGATCCATCAAAATCCCGAACAACTAGTCGCCTACTTTTGCGAAGCCAACCATCGGGTTCGACCGTATAATTCGTAACTCCCTCGGGTTCGACCCTCATCTCTAATCTCCGTATAATCCCTATAAGCTTATCATCTCGCTTTTGGCTTTCGCATACCCTTTCAATGAAAGTCGGCCTAATTGACAACCTTGCTAACATCTCGGGCTCAAACTCACAATGAGGTCTAAAATCAAATCTGAACAAATACAACATATTTCCATTCCGAAAATATGACACCCAATCTTGCTTGTCTTCGACTTAATGCGTCAGCTACTGTATTACCTTTCCATATAGTTTAAGCTATCTAAAATCATACGATGCCAAAAACTCTAACCATCGTTGCTGTCGAAGATTCAAATCCTTTTGAGAGAAAAGATACTTCAATGACTTATGATCCGTAAACAACTCGAACCTAACTTCCAACAAATAATACCTCTGAATCTTTAAAGCAAACACTATCACCACTAACTCTAAATCTTGAGTTGGGCAATTCCTTTCGTTCGACTTCAATTGTCAACTTGGATAAGACATTACTTTATCCTTCCAAATTAGCACTGCTTCACATGCATCGGTGTATACCACCATCTCTACATTCCCACTCAGAATGGTTAATATAAGGGCACTCGTCAACTCTCTTTCAAGATTCAAAACTTTGCTCACACTTCAAATTCCATGCGAAGACCTAATTCTTCTTCGTTAATCCAATTAATGGTGCAGCTATCACTACACCAGAAAAGCTATTTTGCCATAAAACAATTTTGCCATGGCTCTGGGCCACGGCAAAATGACCTGTGGTAAAATTTCTACCACGACCATGAGCCGTGGCAAAATAAAAATGAGCCGTGGAAAAATAAAAATTAGCCACGGCTCATGGCTATGGCAAAATGAGAATTAGCCACGGTTATAAGCTATGGCTAATTAAATGTGCATTTTAAAAAAAAAATTACATGGCACAATAATCATGCTAGTAATTCAAATTTCACGTGAAAACAATACAAAGTGTGAAAATACTTAAACCAAGGCTGAATCATTTTCCCTTGTCAAACCCATTCTTATCTAGAATGACAATCACAATATTTGGATATTTTCTATAGTACAATGAGCTTTTATTCATAAACACTATTTAATATTTATTACATTGTGTTCCCTAAATTTGAGTTCAACCTAAGGAAAACTGATTTGCTAAACTTGGACTCTCTTACATTTAACAACGAATAATTGCATGTGTCAGAAATATACCATATAGCTTCTTCCCATACTTCCTGCATTAAATTTTAGTAAATGTTTAGCATATGCAAAAAGGCTTTACCGTGTCAAATTCATAAATCACTCAACTTTTTTACTTCAAGAAATAAAATATTTAAACAAAAATTGGTGAACCACAAACAAAAGGCAACTTATTTATTATGATGGCAACAATATAATTACACGCATTTTTGATCAAGTTTCATTTTGAACAACGTGATTTTGCAGTTTGTATCATGTCATACCTTGTAATTTTCATATCCTGCTTGCATTGCATCTTCCGGTGCAGAAAGATTTGGTTGAACTTGCAAGAAATAACGTGAAAGGAGGAAAAAAACGAAAAAAACAACATAGGTATATTTTGATTTCAGCATAATTCACTAAATTTTTTTATCATCTTTGCTTTAAAAGTATTTTATTTTATAATTATAAGTTAAAATTATAAGCATTCATTTTAATATATGCAAGACGATATGATAGAAACTCAATTACAATCATAACATAATTTTTTAATGAAAAAGCAAAGCTTATATGATACCTGAATTTCTCGCAAAGTACTGTTGATTACACCAGAATTTCTTTCAACCCTCATAATTTCCTTTCCAGTAAGCTCGCCTTCATCAATCAGCTTTCCTGCAATTCGATGACAATGAATGATAACATTTGGAATAACAAGAAATGTGGTCGTAAACATTGTTCTATATAATGAACCAGCGGACATGTTGGATAATCTCACCAAATTTCCTTGGCATTTTCGTAAGTAGAGGTCCAATTCTTTGTCCAATAGTATACATTGTTCTTCTATTTTTGTTGCTGGCCAAATCTCAGTTCCAACACAGCATACATAGTAACAATCAAAGAAAAATGTTGTAGATTTAAATTTAAATTTAAATTTATGACAAATTAAAATAATCCAATCAAAGAAGCTGAAGGTAAACAATGTGCATGAGTGACAAATGAATGGTAAATAACAGCAATGCAGGCAGTATAATGCAATTTAGGCTTTATCTTTTTTTGATCAGGTTTCATTTTGAACAACATAATTTAATCTTATTTCAGATTTTTGTGCCGCCTATTTATAAAAATATTTGACTATTTTCACTGATATGCTCAACAAATACTGTAATTATGCACCTCCTCGTAAAATAGCAATATCCAACTATTTTCATTGATATGCTCAACAAATACTGGTCTACCTTTCACTATATATCAGTAAATATCACCAATGTATCACAAATAGTTGATGATAATATTAACTAATATCTTGAAAGAAAAGAAGACACTTGAAATTTAACATGTGATATGTTGGTGATATACAAATACAATAAACATTGAAAGATGTTAGCTGCATAGCAGCAGTATTAACTATGTAATTACACTATATAGTAACATTTACTTACTATTCGGTGAATGATAGTAAATTTCCTCCATTTTTCCAACTTATTACAGAATATTGTGAAGAAAAGTATCAGAATCGCTTTGCATTTAATATATATATATATATATATATATAGTATATGTATATATATCAATACAGCTTTAAATTTCATGTGAAGAAAAGACCAACCTTCAATGGAATTGAGCCTTCCACATCTTCGACACGGCGCCTAAGCATGAAGGGCTCAAGAATGTGATGGAGACGACGAATAATGATAACTTTTTTTCTGTTTCAAGCCAGTCATCCTCATAGACATAGTACAAGCACTTCATTGATCCTTTTGTACCGACATACTATAAGCACTTCACAGATGGAAGCCAACTGAGCAGCTCGCTCTAGTGGGAGGAAAAAATATGTTAGATGAAAATTCAGCAAAATCGATATGTAATAAGCATGCAAGAAAACCTTTGGACCTTCCAATTCACCAAAATGGCATTTGGAACTATTATGAGGTGCAATCCAAAGTTCCCTTTAAACTCCATTAAATAAGCAATTAACGCCATGACCTGTCAATGCTAAGTATTTTAACTTTACAATGACTTGAACTACAAGCTGGGTACAACCATTAAGACAAATTAACTCAGCTTAATATGTAATTGTTGGTTCATTAACATAAGGAAGCAAAGTAGACTTACAAAAGCAAGAGTAAAGAATATGAGGCACATGGACAATCGGTAAAGAAACTAAACTAGAAAAAATAATAATGACTAAATATCATTTCTTCACAAAATTGACAGTGAGGAACCTGCATGTTTTTTTCCAAGCCCCATCTCATCTGCCATTATGCCATTCAGCTTCTCCTTTTTTCTGGTTTATTACACCAATAAAATTAACAAAAAACAAAACAAACTAAAAAAATACTAAAAGAGAAAATTTTTAGTGTACCGTAGATACTTAAAATACCAAAAAACGCTGAAAATGGTTAACTTAGATTATCGGGTGAATGTGAGTGCAGTTGAATGAGGCGGAGAGGGCGAGGGGCCACATTAAACTGGGCTGAGCGGCAATGAAGGGACGACGCGATGTCGAACGCAGTGGAGTAGATCTTGGGATGAACATATCACCGAAGAAAACAGATCACCGAAGTAGCATAGCTATCTCTCATTTCCTAAAACAAACCAACAAAAATACATTGAGTAATGATGGGGAAAAATCGAAGGAAACATATCACCAAAGAAATAAAACGAGGGATGAACAGATCATGAAGGAAATAAAACGTTTGAAGCCTCGTCAAATGTGACGGAAAAATTAATGGAGTTCTGTAAAGTTTGAAGTGTCATAATAATCATTGATTGAGTACTGTGAAATTGAATCAGAAGCTATAATGACCCGAACTTCCCCGATAAGGAAAGCCCAGATTGTTTTGAGGACAAGACACATCGGAACACAATCAGAAGAACATTTCTTTGCTTATTACAACAATTCATCAGAATACAAGAATATATAGAGTATAAATAAATAAAACACATTCGATAAATATCAGAGATTACAATAAATTACATAGCGGCGGAAAAATAATACAATACACAACTGCAATAACCCGGAAATCCGAGCCAATTTAATTTTTTTATTTTGGCAACTTTATTGAATTTTGAGTACTTAAAATGAATTATTTTAAATAATAACGTCGAGAAATTTATTTTGAATAGAATTAGAACATATATATTTATTTGAATCATCGTTAGAATATAAATAATTATTTTTAATTATAAAAGGAATTGAAAATAGCGCGGTAGTTCGAAAATTCAATTTCAAATTTCAAATGAATGTACATAATTCAAAATAAACCGGATTTTAGCGAAATCAAGAATATTAAAATTTATTGGAAAATATCTTTCCAACGAATCCGAAAAATTGAAATTTCATAGCGGGGATAAAAATTTATGCCCAGTTGAAAATTCAGAATAGTCGCTATGGAATTCTAGCCCTTAAAATTGGAAATTTTGCAAACGACCTCTGTTTTCGACGAAACCACTTTTGTTGGATCTGGGATGTTAAGTTATTGCTAGGTTTCAAAATTCATAATTTTTGAAAGCAATATGTGGGCATGGCGAAAGAAAATGTGTTTTGACAGTTTTAGTCAATTTCGATCGACTAGAAAATGGCCATTTCTCAAACGGTCTCAGAATTTGACGAAATTAATTTTGTTAGGACTGTATCATCAATACGAAGCTAGAAAATATTTTTCTAGAATTTTTAGAGTTCGTATGTGGCCCCAGTAAATTAAAATGTATGTTTAAATTCAATATACATTGATTTATATTTTAATTTAAATCAAAATTGATCGTAACGGCCGAATTGGGTTACGAAACATATCCCATTGGGTTTGGAATGGGGGTATTACACTAGGGACGACAGTCGATGGGTCTCGTTCGGTGGTTGAATAAAAAAAGTCAACTTTTAGAAATGAAATATAGTATAAAACTAATATTAAAAACACCCTCACCCTTGCTTTATCTCTTCCCCCCTTACTTCTCAGTCAAACCCGATTCTTTGAAAAAAAAAGCAAACAAATCGCACAGAGCGCGGCAGTTGCCACCGCCGTACCATGGCGCGCGCCCTCCCCTCCAGCGAAGCCCCCCTCACGTCACTCTCCTCCTTCGATTTAACCCCCCTCCGAACCCTAAACCCCCAAAATCCGCCGCAGTTGTCAGAACACCGCCTCCACAGGCCAAGCGCCGCCCCCTGCCGCACCCCACCTCCATGACCGCATCAAACACCTCCCCCCTTCCCTTGGACCACTGTACATTTTATAGTTGTTTATATTCCTTTATTTATTAGTTTTTTTAATTTAAAAATCAGTTCTTGAGTAGAACATCATTGTTAAGATCTGAAATTTTTAACATCAGGAAAGATTTAATTTTTAATGTCATGAAAGGTTAGATTTTTACTTTATAAAAGAGTAGTTTTTTTTTTTAAATTTATAAAAGATTAGATCTTTGATATAGAAAGGATGATTTTTAAATAAGAAAGAAACGATTTTTAGTGTAAATGATTATATTTTTAATGTAGAGAAGTTTATACTCTTGGTTATGAAAAGTTTATATTCTTATTATGAGCAAAGGTAAGATTTTTATATGCGGGAAAATGAGATTTTAATACAAGAAAGAAAGGATTTTTTTATGAAGAAAAATATGATTTTTATATTATAGAAAGAATAAAAATAGAATTTTTATATTATAGAAAGAATAAAAATATGATTTTTATATTGTAGAAAGAATAAAAATATGATTTTTATATTGGTAGAGTGTTAAAAATATGATTTTTAATATATAGAGCATCATATTAAAAATGTGATTTTAATATGAACGGCGTGGAGAAGACTGCGTAGGAAGTAAGGACAGATCCAGACTGTTCTGAATTTCAGAAATAAAATGACGGTCATATGTGAGAACTCCTCACTTTTATTTTATTTTCTAGTTGAAATATATACTAGGATGCAGACGGTGCTTAACAGCACCCGATGCCCGTTGTCCACAGACCATGGACGACTTGTTTGTTTGTTGTTTGTGGTGTGAATATTAATTGTGCGATGTGGAATGAATAAATATTTTATAGTTAAAAATATAATTTTTAACGTGTATATAAAATAATTATTTATAAACAAATCGGACGATTTGTTTACGTACACCCATTTGACTGATATTGATTAGGACGATAAATTTTACACATGGCCCAACTACACAAATAAAAATCTGTGTTTGTTGATTTGAAACCCCACACGGGTATTGCGATGATATTTGACGTACACTAATCCCGTTTGTTTAGTTGTATGTTAATCGATGGGTTGACAGACTATGTAAGCGTTAATTTTTTATATCTAATGCTTATGCAGTTGTGTCGTGCACTTTGGATGATGGTTGACTATTTATTATTGCTATTATATACATGTGTTGTATAGAATCCATATAAATAACATTATATGGTAATTGAGTTGGTCTCATTCCAATTTAGAAAATAAATTATATTCATGTGTTGAATAAACAAAATAGTCATGTGTTGACAATACTCATGTGTTGAGAATATTCATGTGTTGAAACTATTCATGTGATGAACGAAATATTTATACAATAAAATTCACATTTTTATTGTAAGAAAGAAATAAAAGAAAATTCATGTGTTGAATAAAATATATATTCGTGTGTTGAATAAAAGAAAAATCATGTGTCGAATAAAAGAAAATTCATGTGTTGAAGAAAATATTCATTTGTTGAATAGAATAACGAAGTTATTGAAATATATAAAGCCGTGTTGATTAGATATGCGCCATTTTGACGTGAACGATATCTATATCGATTTTATTTATTTTTATAATGAATATCGAAAAGGAATTGATTTCAAAATATAATATTTTGAAAATACTATCATTTATATATCGATGATATGGAATATTCAATTTTGATTTGAAATTGAATATGAAGTTGAAATCGTTTTGAAAACGAATTTAAAACAATTTATAAAATACGTTCTAAAAGGAAATCGATGAAATATATAATATGTATTATATATATATATATATAATGGCCTGAATAGAACGTGCCACGCTGCGGCAGTTCACGAATTTTGATCATTGACTTCGAACGGACATTACAGGAGATCCGACCGTCGGATTCTCCTAAAACCGGAACCGTTGGGTTCATATTGAAAATAGATTTCGAACGAATATTAGAGATTTGAAATCTAATGGTTGGATTTGGAGTTATATCCAAATCAAATTTGGAAAAGGTCGGTGTAAGTGCAGTTCGATGGCCGTTGATGGAAATCGACTGTACTGGCCTTGATAAAATTATTAAAAATAGTAATAATTTGTGTAAAATCATAAGAAATGATTTGGAAAGAATCAGGATGAAAAAATCCATATTTGAAAAGATAAAAATAGATTTTTATCGAAATGAACTAGTTTTAAACTAGAATTAAAATCCATTTATTTTTGAAGTAAATAAATTGGATTTGAAAGGGTTTTAATAGTAACCAGAATTTCCAATAATTGAATTGGAATGGATTTGAATCGAAATTGTCTTTGGAATATTTCGATGTTGGATTTCGTGATTATACGGATATTGTTATGGAAATTTGAAATATATATTTATATCGTTATTTCCAATACGATATTTGTTAGTCGTAGAATTTGATATTGAATATAAGCTGATATATTTTCTATTCAGAGCCTCGTATTTAATATCAAATGGGATTTGGGTTTGTCGTGAATAGTGTCTTCATTAACACTGTTCTTAAACCTAGTTGAGAAAAAGAATAAATCTTTTTATTTAGGTTTAATGAAATATACCAATTAAATGGTATTTAATTGGAATTGAATTTGAATTGATTTTTGGGTTTATCGTGAACGGTGTTTTAAATAACACTTGTTCTTTAACCCCATAATTAATGGAATGTGAATTGGGTTTATCGTGAACTGTGTTTTAACGACACTTGTTCTTTAACCCGATTTAAAGTGAAATGTGATTTGGAATTTATAAATCTTTTGTTAAGATTTAAAAGAGATTTTCCAAAGTAAATTTTCCAATTTAATAAAATAAATTGGAATGGAATGGAATTCGATTTGGTAAGAATCGAAGTGAATTTCTGTGGAGGAAGACTACTAATATATCTAGAATTTAAAAGGCGTTGCCATTATTCCATTTATATTATTAGTCGGATATGGAAGTTTATATCGATTATATATATCGATTTGTTTTCCATGAAGATTCCATCGTTAATGGAATGTGATTTTGGGTTTATAGTGAACCGTGTTTTAAGTGACATTGGTTTTTTAACCCAGTTAAAGACAGGATATGATTTCGCAAGTTAAATAATCATTGGTACTGATTTTTTGGGAAGATTAAAACCAAGTGGAGTTTTAATGAATCTTTAATTAGATTGAAATGATAGAGAATGGAGTATCACTAGTTTTGCTCCAAGCGTTAGTTAAATCTTTAATTAGATTTGAACGTGAAATGGTGATTGAATTTACCAATAACACCGTGGTGTTAGATATGAAGAATTACTAGTTTTACTTCGTGGGATGAATAGGTTGGGATTGGGAAATTAAAACAAATGATTACTTCGGTAAGGTTCGTTAATCCCAACTAGTTTGGATAAACCATAATTTTGGCTTGAATTGATATTCAAAAGAAGATTAAAGAATAAATTTGAGGCATTTATCTTTGACAAAATTAACGGGAACCTTTCTCAAAGTATAAGTATATTTGAATAAAAGAATATTCTGAATTGGAATGAGGCGTATGTTGTGTTTGTGTAACACTTGTTTATTATATATGCGAATTATTCAGAAAGACTGGGTTTACACCATTCTGAATAACTGATTCGACGATGTGTCGATGAAGACAGTGGTTGATGACCGGAGGTCTTCACATCGTTTGGATAATTACTGACGATCTTGATTGGGTAGTACACCCAAGAGGAGGGAATCAGTTGGTGATCGTCCATACGTACTTGGAGATCGATGGATATGCGAGGTACAAGGTGCCTCCGGTTTCGTTCAGACCCAGAATGGACTTGTAAATGGACCGTGTGTCTGACATTGGATATCATTCTGTGTGATTGATGGTTATCAGTTGCATGGAGTGGTTTGCTTGTGTGGCATGCTAAGATGCAAATGATCAAGGCTTCTGTTGAAAAGCAGAGTCTTGTGGTTGATGATCAAAGCACGGCCTGTGTGGCATAGCTTTGTGTAGCGTTGATTCATGAGCCTCACACCCCGGTTGTGAACCAGAAACGGGAGAGGACGTCAGGGAGGACATGCGTTTTCTTCTAGCTAGAGTGGTGTCAGTGACCTACCAGCCATGACATTTATTTTATTTTCACCTATGTGGTTGTTGGATTGCGAGGAGCCCTGGATATATCGGTGACTATGTGGAGCCGATGGAGTCATTTGGCTCATTTACGCCCCAAAGAGCAGGAAAACGCAGTGTTCAGGCATTTTAATCCACATCGGTGGACCGGCCCTGTCGCTCCAAGGGTTGATGCATTCTGATCCTAAGACATGTGCTAGATTGTCTCGAATTCGGTGAGGACGATCCCTTGCCTCGGTTCACAGACTGAAATCCAACTTTCAAATACGTGATATTTGTGGTTTTGATTGTAGAGCCTAGTATTGGCGATATGATATATGGTACCCATGCCGTCTATGATTGAGACTTATGATTGAATTTTTTTTGACACTATACACTTATAGTAATAATAAAAGATGAAATTTAGCGTATCAAGCATTCTTTGGCTATTATAAGGTAAAACCCTATCCTCCGGCTTGTATTGCATTGTGTGATGGGACCTGGGTCTTATAATAGCTTCATTGTTCTTTATTTTAGCATTGTGCTGTTGTTTTATGCACTGGTAATCTTGGGAGGAAACTCGTTCCGTGTTATACGGCGTGGTCCCTTGATTTACCTAACTTTAAAATAAAGATTAATAGATGTTTTAGTTCTCACACTAGTCAAATGACTGACCTGGAGTTTATTGTTTTAACCTAAACTCTGGATGCCCTTATTTTCGACACGGGCAGCTAGTAGTTTTGGTTTTGCAGATTTATATTCACAGGAACCTGGTTTACAACAGGATTGATATTCAGAAAGCTCTGTATCCGTATATCTCTTTCAGTTGTGTATTGTATTATTTTTCCACTGCTATGCAATGTATTGTAATCTCTGATATTTATCAAATGTATTTTATTCGCTCATACTCTGTAATATTCTTGTATTCTGATGGAATTGTTGTAATTGACAATGAAACGTTCTTCTGAAAGTGTTCCGATGTAGCTTGTCCTCAATTCAATCTGCGCTTTCCTTACCGGGGAAGTTCGGGTCGTTATAACCCATTTTTATTTTTTGTTTACCAAGGTATATATTTATCTTTATCTTTATCGTTTGATGTCTACTGTGAAATTGACTCAGAACCCTGCATTAATACTTGCTAGATGGTTATCAAGTTATATATTTCTTTCCAATATACAGACAAGTAAGAAACCATGTTTAGCTATCTTAGATCTATCTAATGTGTTACATGCTGAACTACCAAAGATGTTTATTGAATCTTACCTCTGAAATATTTGTTAGCTCCTTGTCTTCAATGATTCAATCTCCTCAATTCAATCACCAACATCAATCTGCTCTGGCCAAAAGAGTTGGTTCCTCTATTTACCTTTAAGGGCTTCATTTTCTCTCCATTTCTTCACCACCATGTTTCTATATGGAATGCATTAGTTATCTACCTGATGTTTGACACTGGATTGGACACGATACCAGATAATAAAGCGATAAAACTTCTCAAAATTGTAAACACTGTAGTTGTGGGTAAACAAAGATGTGACTAAAAAACCTAGAAGCAGTGTTTTGAAATAAATGATCCTACAACAGATTTAATCATCAATCAAATATTTCTATAATTCAGTATGCTATAGACCGAATATTCAGCAGAAAATAGAATCGACAAGTAAATCCAATGTGGCTAGAATCAAAACATGACTGCTTTTCACATGCACGTTGGTCAATCAATGCATACATATGTTACTCTATTTGTCCTCATAAATAAAATTCTACTCGAAATAATTGATATTGCTGACTTGGATTTAAATTGTTCCATATACAACTCAACCAGCAAGAAGACACTTGTTCTGTTTTAGTTAGAAGGAGAAATAAGTCGTAATCTTAGCGATCAACATACTTACATTATCATGGAAAAAAAATCATAAAGTATATTTGAAATATGACATTAAAAACATTATGATGAGTGGCCTACTCTATAATTTTATTGTTAGAACAGTATTATACAAACCAAAAATATCAGTTCGTCTGCCTAAATTGATGGGACGTGGAATAAAATCAAGTGAAGTAAGATGACCTATATATTTAACTCATACGTAACTGTAGTGTAACTGGACCAGGTCAAAAAACAATCACATGGTAAACTAGCTTTGGAAAACACCAATATATCTACTTAGTATTCTATATTTGATTTGATTTAAATACAATACCTGGGAGAAGCATCTGTTTGTTCTCATATGTAACCCTTGGTATTCCCAATGATCATGGGTAACGTGTTATCTAAAACCAGTTTTCTATTAGCTCCCATCATTGTATTTCTAATGACCAGATTCATATACGAACAAGTAAGTTCAGCGATATATAACCAAGTAAGGAAACAATTCTAGATTTTGTTTACTTCATGTGTTATTTATGTCACAAGCCTATATGTATATGTTTCATTAAATTTAAATCTTTTGTGGAGCTTGTTACGTGCGTTGCATGTCTGTATTTGACCTTATACATGGGCGTTTAGATGATTATGCATACTTGTTTAATAATTTTAAATTTAATTCACTATTTGGATTTATTTTAGCAGTAAGTCGTGATGCATACATATTTTAGTAAGTAATATAACCCACGTTATATGATGTATGCTGGAAAAAACATAAGAATTATAGTTTCAAAATTATTCGTACATGAAGTGAAATATGCTAGTAGTAGGTTGTGAGAAAGAGATTGAAGGAAAATCGTAAACTGGAAATGATTTATTATTAAATTGAATACTGTACAAAGAGAGTTCTTATGTTTATATAGACATATCTCGTTTGGTCTATGTAAAGAAAGGAATAACATTTGGGCTAAGCCCATTACAATTGTAACTGAGACACATGACTGCACCAGGTATGTATGTTAGCCAAGCCATATGGTAGCCACCGCTTCATTCATTTAACACCCCCCTCAAATTAGGTTACGGGTTCCTTCAGAAAACCTAATTTGCCATGGCGGCGCATGAAAATCGCCTCTTCAATGCTCAAGCTAGGAGTCTTTGAACGTCGAAGAGGCCCCGTTAGGAAGGAGATCAGCACGGAATCACTGGAATAGACATCGAATGAAAGTGGCGGCGCTTGCAAATTGCCTCTTCGAGGTTCGAGATCGATGACATCAACAGTGCTTGTAACGTCGAAGAGGCCTTACAGCTGGAGACATCATTTATCCAGGACTGAATTCAGGTTGTATAGTTTCTTTAATGTTTAGCTCTTCTCATAGTCGAATGAAGTTTATAGCTGATAAGGCTTTGGTAAAAATGTCTGCTTTTTGGTGATAACTTGGCACATGATTAACTTGTAGCTTTCCTTGCTGTACATGTTCACGAACGAAATAAATATCAATCTCTATATGTTTAGTCTTGGCATGTTGGACTGGATCTGCTGTCATATAGATAGTGCTTTGATTATCACACCATATAACTGGTTTTTTGATAGAAAGTAAGTTTAGTTCCTTTAATAGAGATTGTAGCCATAGGATTTCAGCAGTAGTGCTCGCAACACTGCGGTATTCTGCTTCTGTGCTTGATCTAGATATAGTAGATTGCTTTTTGGAGCACCATGAAATTAAGTTGTTCCCAATATAGATGCAATACCCTGTAACGGATCTTCTGTCATCACTATCTGTAGCCTAGTCAGAGTCACTGTAGGCAGTGATGTTTAGGTGATTACTGGCCTTTAGTGTTAATCCAAAGTTGTTAGTCCCTTTTAGATATCTGAGAATTCTCTTTACAACCTTCCAATGCTCGTCAAGAGGATTCTGCATAAATTGAGAAACTTTATTAACACTAAATGCAATATCAGGTCGTGTTATAGTAGCATATTGTAATGCTCCTACAACACTCCTGCACTGTTTTACATTAGATATGGCTTCTCCCCTGTTTTTAGATAGATGCTGATTGGAAATCATTGGTGTTGGCAAGGATTTAGCTCCATCCATGTTAGTTTTAAGTAGAATTTCAGAGATGTATCTTTTTTGACATAGGTGCATCTCTGACTTTGATTGTTTAGTAACTTCAATTCCTAAAAAATGAGAAATTTCACCCAAGTCTTTAATAGAAAACTGCTTATGTAGGAATTCTGTTAAGTGTTTGATATCATCATCACTGCTTCCTGAAATAATTAAGTCATCAACGTATATAAGAATGTATACAGTAGAAGTATTACAGTGCTTAACAAACAATGATGAGTCAGATTTTGTTGGGTGGTATCCCATTGAGTTTAAAGTGGCTTTCAGTTTCTGGAACCAAACTCGGGGTGCCTGTTTGAGACCATATATATCCCTTTATAGCTTGCAAACTTGATTAGGGTCTTGAGTAAAACCCTGTGGCTGCTGCATATATATGTCTTCCTATAAATCACCATTCAAAAAGGCATTATTTACATCTAAATGTTTTATTTTCCAATTATTATTCAAAGCAATGGTAAAAATAAGTCTGATTGTGGAGGGCTTCACAACAGGAGAGAAAGTGTCACTAAAATCAAACCCATATTCCTGTGTTAAGCCTTTTGCTACCAATCTTGCTTTGAATCTATTTATAGAGCCATCTGGATTTTTCTTGAGTCTATATGTCCACTTGCAACCCACTATATTTTTATTTTGAGGTGGATGAACTAGCTCCCATGTATTGTTTTTAATGAGAGCATCATACTCTTCTTTCATAGCAGTTCTCCATCTTTTGTCTGTAACAGCTTGATTAAAATTTACTGGTTCATCTTGACTGATGGAGGCAGAGTAGATTTTAGGCTTGAAAATTCCACTTTTAGCTCTTGTAATCATGTGATGTTTTGATTGAATGGGAGGAGAGTCATGTCGTGAGTTTGTTTGAGTTTGTTCATTGGCATTGTTTTCGGCAGCATTGTCATTGCTTTGATTGATATCATTTTCTTCATCATTTAAATTCTGATTGTCTTCTGTAATAGGTTGCTGATAGGCGTGGCTGGGAGGTTCAGACTGATTTTGATGTTGCCTTGTTGTGGAATTTTCATGATTACTTTGAATAACAGCAGCCTCAGTACCACTTTGATGCTCCTACAGATCATGTTTGAGAGGTATCTCAGGTATGACAATATTTGAATTACAGACTGTCTTTGATGTTTTGAAACTAGAATCTTTATATGGAAAAGTTTTTTCATCAAAGATAACATATCTACTTATGAATATTCTGCCATTTGAGTCAATACATTTATATCCTTTTTGATTAGAGCAGTAACCAATAAATGTGCATATTTTAGATTTATAGTCAAATTTATTTGAGTTAAATGGCCTTAAGTGAGGAAAAAATAGACAACCAAAAGCCTTTAAACTATTGTAATCTGGCTTAACGTTATATAACTTTTGCAATGGACTGATTCCACTTAAAATTTTGGTTGGCATTCGATTAATTAAAAACACAGCAGAATTGAATGCTTCAGACCAAAATTTTAAGGGTAAAGAAGCTTGAGCAAGTAGAGTTAACCCAGTTTCAACTATATGTCTATGTTTTCTCTCGACTAACCTGTTTTGCTCAGAAGTGTGAGGACATGTAACTCTATGAATTATACCCTTTTTCTTAAATAAGTCAGTGAGTCGCTTGAATTCAGAACCACCATTAGATTGTAGGATTTTTAAAGCACTGTTAAATTGATTTTCAATCATATTGATAAAGTTTTGAACAGTACTACTAGTATTAAACTTATATTTTAAAGGATATAACCATGTATACCAAGTGTGTGCGTCCACAAAAGATATGTAATATTTGTAATCAAAGTCAGTGCTTATTGGGGCTGGACCCCATAAGTCTGTAGCAACTAACTCAAAAGGTTTGGTGTATTCAGTAGTAGAATTGGCAAAAAGCAACTTATGGCTCTTGCCCATTTGGCAAAATGTACAAATATATGGTAAACTAACATCATTAAAGTGTATTTTGTTGTCAAGAAGAATTTGTTTGACAATTTTAACACTAGGGTGTCCCAATTTGTAATTCCATAGATCAAAAACTGAATTAGGAGAGTTATAACTGTTCAATACAGACATATTACATGCTGAATTCACATTAGTAGTACTACTGCAGTTATTAAAATTGAACATATACAGTCCCTTTACAGCATCACCCTGCAATAGTATATCATTAGTTAGTATATCTCTAACTAAACAATATTCAGGATAGAATTCAAAATAAATGTTATTATCTCTAGCAAATTGGGAGACACTTTTCAAAATTTTCTTGATCTTGGGTACCCATAACAAATTATTTAGAAATAATTGCCTTTTGCCATTAATACTACCTCTACCAGTGTGAGAAATGTTAATACGCTTACCGTTTCGCATTGAAATTGTCTAATTACCTTTATATTCTCTGTTGCTGAGGTTGAGATTTTCCAGATTATTGGTTATGTGATTGGTAGCTCCTGAGTTTGGATACCAGCTTTCATCGTTGATGTGTTCAGCTCTGGCACACTCGGTCTGACTTCTAGATGAATCAGATTGGGATGAATCATTCTGAACTTGAGCAATATTTGCAGCTGGATTAGATCCTCTTTGATTATTAGGAGTTGTATTGACATCAAAGTTGGCATTGAATCTGAAGTAGCATTTTGGAGCTGTGTGACCAAGTTTCTCGCAGATTTGGTATTTTGGTCGGTTATTGGTATTGGTTCCTCTGCCTCTGCCTCTACCTCTGATGGGAGGACCTCCTCTTTGAAAGGTTTGATCAGTTTTAATACTCTGATTCTTGTTTTTTGTACTGCTGCTTGCATAGTTAACAGAATAATCACTTTCTTGAATTTTTTTTACTCTCTATTCTGGCTTCATGAGATAACAGTATTGCATGAACATCATCAATAGATGAAAACTGTTTTTGAGATGAAATTATAGCCTCCACAGCTTCATATTCTTCACTTAATCCATTTAAAATAACAAGAATTTGTTCAAAATCTGATAGTTTGCTAACAGCAGCATCTAGCATGTCACACGTAGACTTAATCTTTGCAAGATATTCCCTCATAGGTATCCCTTCTTTTCTGATTTTCTGAAGTTGTCTTTTATAGAACATCACTTTTGCATACGATTGATTGTTGAAAGATTTTTCAATAGTTTGCCAGATTTCATTTGCGGATTTGCACCCAATTACCTGTGGTAGGAGATTTTGTCCAATGGATGATAACAACCATGAACAGATAAGTCTGTCTTGTCGGAAATACCTGCTGTATTCCTCATTAGGTACAATAGTATTCGATTAATCAGTGATAAACTTTGGAGGAATAGCAATAGTCCCTCTTAAGTACCCCTCAAGACCGTAGCCTTCAACTGCTGTTTCAATTTGAAGTTTCCATAGCAAATAATTGTTTTCTTCTAATTGAGAGGTAATAAGTTGTGATTTTGGACTGATAACAGGTTTTGTGGGATTATTAATTGGAGGATCAGGATTGGTTGATGAAATTGAGGGTTGGGATGCAGCAGAAGATGCATCATTGTTAGCCATGATGATAAAGAAGAATAAAGAAAATGTGAGAGGATCAAGAAGTGCTGGACAAAGGCAAAAGAATTTGATGGAGCTACGGCTGCTGCAATCAGAAACTCAGACGTGATGAAAAAGAATGCTGATCTGAGTTTCTAGGTATGGCATAGTTGAGTTTTGTGAATTCTTGAAGTCTTTAAATGGTTTTCTTGATTCTTTGTTGCAAACAATCCAGCTTTCTGTGGAGTTGCAGCCTCAATTCATACACTGGCAAGGCACATGCAGCCGTGTATGAGTTGTAATGGCGAGGCACAGATAGAAGATTGGATAAACCCTCTTCAGTGATGAAATCTAACTGAGAGGAGGGTACTCAACTTAAATGATGAAATCACTCTGATAAGTTGATTGAGATATTCTTCAATTTGGATCGAGATAGCCGTTAGGCTTTGATTTAGCTCTGATACCAAGAAAGAGATTGAAGGAAAAACGTAAACTGGAAATGATTTATTATTAAATTGAATACTGTACAAAGAGAGTTTTTATGTTTATATAGACATATCTCGTTTGGGCTATGTAAAGAAAGGAATAACATTTGGGCTAAGCCCATTACAATTGTAACTGAGACACATGACTGCACCAGGTATGTATGTTAGCCAAGCCATATGTTAGCCACCGCTTCATTCATTTAACATTGTGATATAACACATTTTGATAATGGCATGGTTCGGTAAAAAGCTCGAAGTTCGAATATCAGTTTATTTCAATAGAAAACTAATAATGGAAACTAAAGCTACATGTGACATTAATTAAAAACAACAATGATTCAATAATGACAAGCTAATAACATAATATATATAATCATAATTCCAATTGATGTAAAGAAACTTGGTATAGTGTTGTACATATACGAGTAAACACTGCATGTCTACTACATAAAATTCTTTTAGCTAATTCAAAGCCAATTAGCAGATTTTTATATTGGCATCACCAACCAAGCTAAGTCCATACTTAGGTAATAACAGCGTTTGATGCATGCAGAGTGATATATAATACTTATTCGAAAGAAAATTTCTAAAATGAAATCGGATATGCTGCATCATATCCCATGCATCTATTGTCTAATCGGATAAGTTAGCTTTGATTAGCAAACTGGTTTGCATTTTATGTCTTTCAAATAAAAAACAATACCAGATTTATACAATTATTGACATGGGGCTTTTTCTGCCCAGTCACGAAAAAAACAGGAAAGGGACATAACACTTTTTTTCTAATTTGGTTATATGCTTAAAAATGTATGGCATAAAGAATCGACTGATACAATTTTTTAGTGGAAACAAACATCAGAAAATTAGCAGAGAATTTATTTATTTCACTTTACTTATTGGAAAATTACCAAAAGTGTGATTTTTTGTTATATCACACTCCCTTATCCAACTTTAACGACTTTTGTAATCCCTACAGTAAAGGAAAAAAACATGTATGTATCCATTTTCAAATTATTTTGAATTAATAGCAAAAGATTAAAATAAGAAAAAAAGTAGCTAATCTCATCTTACACCATAATCCAAGGCCGCTGCTTCAATCACCTCTAATCGCTAAATCCTCATCGATTATACTATTATCCATTGTAAATAGAGTTCCTTTTTTCGAAACACAATTACAACGAAGAAAAATCGTTAACATCAATCGAATACTAGATTTGGTGAAGAAAAAATAGCTTCTGTTCTTGCTTTTGAAATTATTAATTAGATATAACAAAAATTTATAACACTTAGAAGAAAATAACGGTTGTTTATCCAGTGATGGCTTAAAGTTATCCAATTATCTTAATTATAATTATGACTACGAAAACAAATTTTTAACTAAACTTACGGAGCGGAATATACAAAAATATACTGACCAAAACTCTGAATCAATAAGATACAATAAACACGTTTCCAACTAAGAAGCTAGTTTACGGATGGAAAATACCAGGTCTGATCGATAAGGTAGAGCTAATGAGGAAATTAGACTTAAAAAGGGAAAGATAATGACTAATTGCTTGCTAGATACGGAATACATTGAGTTAATCAGAATATATGGACATATAATTTCCATAATATTATGTTAAACAATCCTCCCCCATAAGAAATTAAGACAAGCAAAGAGATATAAACGTTAATATAACTTAGGAAAGAGCAGGTCATAATGATTGGATACAAATATTACATAAAAAAATTTTACCTCTAAAGCTATAGTAAAATTAGTGGTTAGAACATGATGAAAGAAAAAGATGAAATAAAAGTTCAACTAACATAAATGCTGACAAGTAAACCCATAGAATGGTTGCACGCAAATTCCCATGATTGCCAATTTAAAGCTCCTGAACATCAAATGGGAGTGTACGTACTTCTATAATATGCGCATATATCATAAACGAAACTAGTGACGCATATCACAAACAAAATGCAGTTAAAATTAATAAAACCAGATTTTAGAACAAACAAATAATGAGGATGTACATTATACACAATAACACACACATGCATGCATGCAAGTGAAAACTCATACATACTTAAATCGCTTCACGGTGAGATCCAACCTGTTGGATTAGTTCCATTTCTTTATGTCAAACTTTCACTACCTCATTCATAAATCCTACATGCACATTAACTCGTGAGATCAAAAAAAACATTTTCATACAAAGCTTGCCAAACCTCAGACCCCGGACTTGAAATGATTCTTTTTCCTCTTTTTTGTACATAGTGGATCGTGCAAGGATGGAAACTTAAACGAAAAGAGAAGATATTTAGAAGAAGCATTTTCTGAAGCCTCTAGTTGTTTCTTGATAAGAGCGCATGAAGGCCAATACCAATACCAATTCCAATACCAACACACATTCCTATACCTATTCCAACTCCAACTCTCACTCCAGCATTGAACCATGACAGTTGCCCATCTTCATCTATGTATCATCCTTCTGCGTAGTAGGCTGGTTTAAGTTTTGTGTCTGATTCATACCCATCATCTGATTCTCCTTCTTCAACCTATTTACCACACATTGGATTAATGCTTCGTATTTTAGGCGACAATTATATTTGAATGTATTATTTGTATTTGACACAAAAAATGCTTGCACGCACTGGATATTTGACCACTATGAGTGTATCTTCATTATATGAGAATACTAGCACATTAGACCCTAATTTTCAGCTAATTTACACTTTTCGTATCACCTTCCCTGAAGGAATACTGTAACAACCCGTATTTTTATAGCATATTAAAACAATAAATCAAGGCAGAATTAAATTTTAATTTCAGAATCAAGGGAAACAGGTTATGCCATTGCGTTCGTCTCGAAATTTTACATGAAATAGAGTCCGAGTTTTCGAAAATCGGAGTCCGAATGAAGAAGTTATGGCCTGTACAAGTTTCAGCAGTTTTCAAGCAGGATTGGCCCAGGGGGTCGACCATAGGGTCGACCTACCCCCCCCCCCCCAGGTCGACCATAGGGTCGACCTACCCCCCAGGTCGACCATAGTGTCAACCCCCCACCTTACAGGTCGACCTGGTCGGCCTGGTTTGACCCAGAACTCATTTTTGAAGCCTGAGACGTGTTTTGACGGTCCGGATTGATTCTAGGGTTAATCTAAGGGCCTAAACTAGTTGCTACACCTATAAAAACACCCTTAGACCTAACCTAATTCATATCAAATCATTCTTACACTATTATGCTGCTGGACCTCCTCTTGATAATGGCCGCCGCTCTCTAAACTTTTCTCTTAGCCTCCAAACTAGATTCAAACTAGAGATTAAAGCTTCTACAACAATTCTACAACAATTCAAGAAGATAAATCAATGTCTCTGCAACGTTCTACGACAATTTTAGTTCTTAATTCATGAGCCATGCTCTGTAAGTTCTAGTTATTTTCAGAATAAAATAATTAAATTTAATATGGACATGTGATGAAATGAAATTGGACTTTTGATTCAATTCTTGTTTCTTCTTAGATCCCGATCTTGAGAACTTTTCTATCTTTATTCGCATGACAAGTTTATGGTCTATTCAGCCTGTTGTAAATCAATTTTTCTTGGTTCATGTTGATATTATTATCAAGATCTATTCTTTATGCCTGAGATGATGCTTTTAAGTCGTTTTCTCTCTGATCTTGTTTTTATTGCAACTTCTACCTCCCCCTATTTATTTTCTTTTTATGAACCTAGGTCAATTTCAGACCTAGGCCTAAACTACGATATACGTGCGATGGTATACGGGGGAAATATTGGAATATTGCCTAGTGGAATATATGTGTTTGGTGGAATCGAAGGCATAATATGGAAAATTTGATGTTTGGGGATAATTTACCATTAACATGAAACTTGATATTTGAGTATTGTCTTTATAATGGTAATTGCAAGAATGAGGATTGGCATATATAATTTGATATGGATCTTGATATATATATATATATAATTTGACATGGATCATGATATATATATATATATATATATATATATAACTTGACATGGATCTTGATATATGTAATTTGGCTAGAACTTGTTATGAGTAAATTGGTGTAAGCGTAGTATACTTGTAATTTTGGGTATAAAACTTGGCTTATGTAAATTGGGCATAGCTTTGTAAACATGTAAAGCATGAATCTTGACATATGTAAAGCGGCATGAAACTTGGTATATGTGTAAATTGGCATACATGTAAAACGACTTAAATTGAACATATGTAAATTTGGTACGAATTGGGCATATGTAAAATTTACATGTAATCTAGAACTTGGGCATATGTTAATTATGTAAAATTTGGAGTTGAAACATATATGATAATTTATGACTTAGTAGAGGTTTAATATGAATGCGCCTAAGTTGGGTTTTGGGTAATTGGCATGTATTGTAAATAAAAGGCTATAACTTGGCATAACCTTATAGTGAATTATGATAATAATTTGGGAATACGTTTTGGGCAAAAACGTGAATCATGAACATTTCTATATGTTAAACACATGAACTGATATTGGGGTTTTGGGTGGAATACGACCATTAATGAACCTTTGACACGAGGTTAGACTCGGTTTGTGGTGTAAATCTTCCCGGAACCGCCCGGCAAATCCAGTAGCCACAAAGTGTCAGTCTAATGTGAGAGGTCGAAGGTCGAATTGTAGGCGTAACGATTTATGACACGAGGTTAGACCCAGTTTGTGGTGTAAATCTGCCCGGAATCGCCCGGCAAATCCAGTGGCCACAAAAGGCACGGTCTAATGTGAGAGGTCATGATTCGTTCATCATAATGAATGAATTAAGGAATACTAACCATAATAAGACGTGGGTATGGTTAGAGGGTTAGGTGGGATGACATGGAAATTTGACATGTGAATATGGACCTAACCGGTATGAGTTAAGAACATGTAAAACTTATAAATGTGGGCTTAACCAACATAACTGTTAATCAGACTAATGGGTTGGTTAAGTAACATGGCTAGGCTAATGACACTTGACCGTTATAACATGACTAGCGGATGAGTTGGGCTAACTTGAATAGGTTGATAACACCCAATCGATATAACCTGATGTGTGGTAGGGTTAAGTAAACACACGAGGGTAACACTTAACCATTATAATATGACCGGTAGATGGGGTTAAGTTAACATGCACTTAACCAATATAACGTGATGCATGGTAAGGTTAAGTAACAACAGGGGGTAACACTTAACCGTCACAACATGATAAGTAGGTGGGCTAAGTCAATGTACACTTAACCAATATGACATGACATGCGGTGGGGTTAAGTTGTCACAAGGGAGAACACTTAGCCAGTATAACAAGGCTTGCGGTAGGGTTAAGTAACACAAGGAACAACACTTAACCGATATAACATGATGTGTGGTAGGGTTAAGTAAAACAAGATGAAACACTTAACCAACTTAACGTAATGGATGGAGAGGGTTAAATACATATCGGGTTGGTGGGTAATATTAGTAAATATAGGCCTACAAACTTAACCATTAATAAGCACGCTTGAATAGGTGGGTTAAGTACATCACAGGAAGGTGGGTAATATCTGTATGTATAGGCCCACACACTTAACTAGTAGGAAACCCTAGTAACGGGGACCCATTTCAGCAGTAACCCAAATCAGGTATCAACGGTACCCTGAAACTAGGCAGGGTGGGGCACGATTACTGGGCTGATTTTAAGCGGTCAAACGATGGCGGTGGGTGCACAGTGTAGGTCTAACGGGGTGCGGGCGTGCACACACTCCGGAGCAGACAACCAGGGCACTGGTAACACCAGTAGTATAACCTATGTATTCTAGAATTGCGTCGGGCCGCCACCATGGGTCTTGATACACCCTATGGTGGGACCAGCATAGGTATCTACAATCATTGGGGGCCGTATGACACACATAGGTAGCATAATCCCTAGGTTGGACCTAGGTGGCATAAACCCTAAATCCGAGAAGCGTTCAATAGGTAGCATAATCCCTAGGTTGGACCTAGGTGGCATAAATCCTTGTTGAATCTAGGAAGCACTCGATAGAAAACCCTAGATTAGATCTAGGTAACAAATAATAGATGTACACGTGAAAGTAACCTTAATTTTCGGGGATTGGGATCACATTATGATTTTATCATTTTATATAGATTACTAGTTGGGACACTAGTTAGGTGGTGCAGAGAAAATAGATATCATTTTAGTGGTGAAGCGGAGAAATCTTGCGATGCTTGATAGAAATCTTGCGAAACTATACTTAGTTCATCTTGAATGGGAACCTTGCAATGTTATACATGATAGAAATCCTATGATGTTATTCTTAGTTATCGTGCCTGTAACTTATCTTGTCATCATGCTTATGTTTAGTTTCAGTTTATTCATGTTATCTTTACCTGTTTTTATGCTGAAAGTCACTAGGACTTACTCAGTCTTTATGACTGACCCGGTTTGTTTCGCCTCTTTTTCTTCCGTTCCCCCCTAGGTTCACAGTGTGGGAATACAACTTAATTCGGATCTTACCAAGCTCCAAGGCTCTTTCATGTACGGCTTGGATTTCTCTTGGCTATGGCTTGCTTTGCTTTATTGGGGAATGCTACAGTTTATTTTTATGCTTCTTTGTTTTTGAGCAAGACAGAAATTTTAGCTATGTATTTGGGTATTGGAAGTTGATGGGCTTTTATTGTAAACAATTCTATTTAATAAATGATTTGAAGTACTTCTACTTCACTTTCCGCTGTTTTATATATGTTTGTCTTGTAATATTTCTGTTCCAGTACCCATAATGCTCCATTGAAATTAAGGCATTCCCTTTGTGAGTGATCTTAACGGATGTGGGGTGTTACAAATACCAGAGCAGGCACACACCTTATCACAGGGTATGCACTAGATTAAGTGATCTTAATCTTCCACAACCAAATATATAAACGCTACAAGAACTTCAGACTAAGTTATGCAATATAACCAACACCTTTGCTACCAAATACATGTACCACGATAGCAAAAATAAACTAAATTACTAATATAATCTTTATCAACAGTCACTGGTTTCATAATATTTTGAGAAACCAATCTGTCCTTCTTTCTCTTAGAACAACTCTCATCGTCTTCCAGTATGGAATCCAAACCTCCACAAACCTTCTTACTTCTAGGAATCATCCACGCTTTCTGCTTCAAAATCAAAGGCGACCCACCATAACACCCTGCTAAATAAACCTCCACAAATGGATTCAAACAAATTCCTTTCATCAAACCCGTTGCAAAGGTCACAAATTCAGATCGATCAACCAATAAGTTTAGCGATACTCCTTTCATTCCCTACAAATGCTATTGGTGATGGAAAAATGAAAATAAATAAAGCCTTAATCGCAACAAAGTTAGGGTTTCGATATTAATATACCTGAAAAATTATATAAGTGAGAATCGAGAGGAATACGCGAAGTAGCAGGACGAAGAGAACGGTGAAATTGAAGCGGTGATGAAGAAGAGATCGTACGTTGAAGAAGAGATCTGGGAGGATTGGTTACTTCAGGACGGAGGGCTTTTGGTTGTTTAATTTTTTGCTTTGATAGACACTGGGCGTGAAATTAATGGGACACAAGGTGTGAAATTTCCACGGCCAAGAACCATGCTAATCCATTGTCACCGTTCAAGGCCGTTCCAAAATTGCTATGGCTTTAGACCATGGCAATTCTTCTGCTTTTTGGTGTGGCAAAACTGACAATATGGTGTTGTGTATCTTAGAGAAATACTTGATAAATCGTTGATAGTACCCAGCTTAACCAAGGAAACTGAAACGTCCCGTATTTTACATATTAGAGTATATGAAAATAATTATTTTCAATTCCTTGTTGTTCGGATCATTCTTAAATTTTGATATTTTATTCATGGAGATGTGAGATATGTCCTGATTACCAAATTAATTGTGATCGTTTTACCCTTGCTAATACTGTTTTAGCTATAAGTTTTGATAGTGATCAAATCAGGTGTTAAATTAGTATTATTGGATCAAAATGGTGGTTTACAATTTCATACAGTGGCCACATGAAAGATTTGGTCCAGTGGTTTGGGAGGAATCATTGTTTCAAGTATCAACTTCTGCTAAGCAAACTAATTAGTTACTAATTGGCTGATTAGTCAAACTCATTAGGCTAATGACCTGCAACTATCATTAAGCAGGCTTGAGGAGAGGACTAGGGTTTATCTCTTCATTCATACATTAAGGTTGGACACATGTGATTCTTTGGTTCAATCTAATCCCTAATATCTTCATCCTATTCATTTTAATTCATCATAGATTGCATCTAGAGGCTAGACCATCATCAAAGAAGATTAGATCACATCAATTTGCATCAATTTTACGGTTTTTAATTATTATTCAGATTTAATCTCGATGATATTACATTAGAACTTAGATTTGGTGAGTGATAAATATCTCTCACTGGAAATTATGGTCTATAATGGTAAATTGGGATCAAATTCACATGTTATATGTTAAATTCACCTTAGATCTTATCATATATGTTTAATTCAGATTTTGACACCGTAGGAAACCTAATTTAATCTTGTAAACTGGATAACGATTAGATCTATCATGTTCTTGTGTATGTTTAGATCCAAATTATGTTAGATCCATTGATTTATGTTACATTTATATTAAATGCATGTCTGTATGAACAAGAATTTATAAATCATTGTTTTTTTGCTTGAACTGACTATTTTATTTGAGTTGTTTCTTAGAATTGGTTGTCGTAGATCTTAGGATTGAAGAACAGAGCTAATCGGAGATTTAGATGATCAGATTCAGACGAAACTTGGCGGAGGAGCTTCAGATGATGAGGCGAGGTGACATGAAAATATTCGTGTTGAACCTAAGTACATGGACCATCACTGGTCCATGCTCAATGGACCGGTATCGATCCATGCATGATGATCATATATGGCTATGGTTTTTGTGATGTGGCTTCGTGGTGATAAATTGAGGTTTCCATCTAATTTTCAAATCATTCGGAAGAGATTTGGTATGGGTTGAAGGTAGATCGCCCGAGTGCAACAATGGACTGATAGGAGTTTTCGAACGATTGGAATTGGGATACAAAGTTGGACTTGTAGGAAGCACATGGGATAAGGATTGTGGAAGTGCGAACAATTAGCCATTTCTGGCAAAGTGCTTGGACCGGTACCTGTCCATGGTTGATGGACCAGTACTGATCCACTATATGAGGGCAGATGTGCCTGATTTTTAGGGAACTTAGTTATGATGGCATCTATGGGTTGTAGATGATATTTGGTTTGAATGGACTTCAGATGATCGATGTGCAACTCAAAGATGGATGGTGCTTCTATTATGAACTCAAGTTGGATCGGTTGGAGATGGATTAATGTGATGCTGGTCATGATGTGATATATGATTCAGGATGATGATGTATTGACTCAGGTGGGAGATGATCGAATATGATAATGGAATTAGTTTGAGAAGTTGCTTGAACTAAAGATGTGATCGCTGGGGAAGGTTCGACAGATTTTAAGTGCCAAGGAATAATTGATTATCAATGGTACTTGAGGACTCAAAGAAGGGTATCGTGGGGATGCCCATTTTGATCATGATGGACCTAGTTGTCTTGATGGAGACAAACATATGTAGCGTATGGAAGTTTGGCTAGTATTGGAGTTCTCCATTAGCCCTTTTGATCATTGAAAGCAAATTCGATAATTGTTGTATTCGAGGTTACAGTCGGTGATAGATAGGATAATGGATGGTGTTGACGGGAAAAAATGTCGAAAACACCATGGATTCCTATTACTAGGAATTGTAGTTATGGTTGCAAGACTATGTAAGAGAGAGCGGTAAATGACACGAAGAATTTATAGTGGTCCAGCCTCGGGAGAGGCGTAGGTCTACTTTGGTAAGGCGTTGGAATATTATTAATACTCAAGAATTACAAAGTAGAGGCATGCTCATGAAATCTCATTACATTCATTTTCATAATTGTCAAGTGCTAGGTGTTTGGGAAAAAGTCTATTTAGTCCTTGTTCTTCCTCAAATGGGAGATGCCATTAACGAGACTCATGAAGCTCTATGAAGGTCCCAAGTGATGGAAATCCAACCCCTTTGAAGTGTGAGGCTATGGGCTATTTATGAAAGAGGGGTTAGGTAGGATTAGGTAGGAGTAGATAGGAATGAGAGACCACATGTAGAAATTCGCACCCGCAGCCTGCACGTGCATGAATTTCGAACCCGGGCCTATTGCGAAATTTCACACCTGCAGGTTGCGAAGTTTCGCACCTGCAGGGCGCGAATTTCGCGCCCTGTAGGTGCGAAGTCCCCCTATCGAGGGGGGGGGGTGCGAGGACCTTAGGTTTGGGCGCTTGAGGCTTGCAACTCCTTTGGTGTCCGAGGCCTTAGTTCGAGAATGTTCTTTGAGTGCTGCGAGGTTCGAGCGGTGCAGTCCTTTCTTGATCCTATTTCCGTTGCTCCTAAGCGTCCCTCTCGGCCTTACTTTACGCAGTGCGTTGAGTTGAGCGTGTCTGATGTACTTTTGGGAACCAGACCAAAAAGTCTGTTAACATTTTCCCACTAAAGTACGTCTTGTCCTGACATGATGTGCTTTGTATTGGTTGAGATGATAGTTGAGCTATTGATTAATCCTGTAAATTAAAGGAAAACAAACGTTTAGCTGTTAGGCTTGTTCGCTCAAGATTTGCGAATGAGCCGTTGTGTCATCTCCGTGAGTGCACGAGAGTCGGTATGCATGCGCAGGGAGTACGTGTACGAGAGAGCGTGGAACAATGTCTCGAACCTGGAGCTGTGATTTTTAATTTTTTTAGGGATGTGAACCTTTGAACCCCATGGGGTTCGAAATTTCGAACCCAGGGGGTTCGAATTTTCGAACCTCGGGAGGTTTGAAATTTCGAACCCCGGGAGGTTCGAATTTTCGAACCCGATAGGTTCGAAATTTTCGAACTGACCCTGGAATACGAAGGGACGAATTTTCCTTTTATAAATTGGCCTCCCCCTCATTTTCTACCTTCTATTATTTCCTTCCCTGGCTGCTATTGTTGTGAAAGCTCCGAAGCTGAAAAATTTCAGACCTAAAACTTTTGAACCCGAATTAGGTAATGCCTGGGGTCGAGGGAACAAGGAGGAAGGAGGTCGAAGGGCCGTGGCATCGCCGAAGGGGGTCGACGTGAGAGGCGGAGCTGGCGAGCCTTTGGAGAAGGCATGGAAGCTCGAACCCAACTGGGTTTGAAGTCTTGAACCTCCATAGTTTTGAATTTTCGAACCTTTTGGGATCGAATTTTCGAACCTCATGAGGTTCAAAACTTCGAACCTTGACGGGTTCGAATTTTCGAACCTTAGGATGTTCGGATTCCCGAACCTTCAGGGTTCGAGTCTTCGAACCCGGTGGAGCTCGAAATTTCGAACCCGGACGGGTTCGAAGTTTCTAACCTTAAGGGGCTCGAAATTTTGAACTCTGAGGGGTTCGAAATTTCGAACCTGGGCGGGTTCGAAAATTCGGACTTTGAGGCCTGGAGCTTTGGATTTTGAAATGGGTTGGCGCCTTTCTCTCCTACCTTGGACTTTCACCTCCCGACTGCTCGTCATCAGATTTACATATCAATCATACAACCGTGTGTTTAGCGCTAATGTATACATTGGCAATTGCGCAGGCATGGTGTTAAACCTTTCACATAGGATATAACATACACTTGGACTAGGACTTGAACCATTGGACTGTTTTGAACTATATGTTACACTTCTTTGCACAACACTACACACATATGTTAGTCATTACCAAAACGAGTTGTACAGGTCACATTACTGCTAGTATTAACACTGATGTGTTGAAGTATAGTTAGCAATGCAAACAAGATCGAAGACCAGAAAGACCTCAAAAGCCGAGGCTTCCCCACCCTCGCCACATACATCCGCCTCTACCCCTAGTGGTAGCTCGTCTAGCACCGAGCTTGAGACTACCGAAGGATCGATTCCTTCTCACACGGCCAGCTCGCTTGAAGCATCCGAGCACGGGGAACAAACTGAGAGGCAGCATTCCCCGGTTGTAGCCGAGGAGGTTGAGAGTGTGGACATTATGAGTGAGGATGCGCTAGAGCCTCTGGTGGCCCCGGACATGCTGCCGGACGCGGATATCTTGGAGAATCCGATAGATTCGGTACCATCGCGCATGGACGCCACAGTAGTTAGGAAATGGCTGCGCGCTTCAACATACCGGTGGGTGAAGCCCACGCCCTAGGATGGGATAGCAGAGCTCATGCGCCGCTTGAATGTCTCACCGCCTTGAACAGACAGGCTTGCTTTGCCGGGTGTGTGCCCCCGACCAATGACTTCATTCAGAACATGCTACACTATTTTCACCTTGCACCATCGCAACTGCACCCGAATGCTTATGCTTAGCTCCTGGGTACCTATGTTCTCTACCACTAGTTCTTGCAACGGGAACTAACCGGAGAAGATATCCGATACTTTTTCCATCTTAGGAGAACGAGTAATGTCACACCCTCTCAATGGTTTCTAGAAGCGATGCCTGCTACCAATTTTTTTATCGAGAAGTGGCTGAGGCCTTTAGTGATTAAGTACGAATGGTTCTTTGTTCGCTGCCCTCCTGGGTTTGCGAGGAGATGGATAGAAGGGAGTAAGTATTCCTTAAACTTTGTTCCTTACTGTAAATTCTTGGATCTCCTATCTCACTTTTCTTATGATTAGATCATGGTAGGAAATCCAGAGGCACCTACCGGTGACGAGTATCCGCAACGTCTTAATGCTTTGTGAGCGATACCGGAGAACCTCCGCAAAAACGACACCGTGACAAGTTAGGAGTGCATTCGCTGTGCTAGGTTGCTTCCTAGTGATCGGGCTGTGATTAGGCCCGCAGTTGCAAGCAGTGCACCAAAGGAAGGAGTGGCTATAAGTTCAACCGTCGTTGGGCGGAAGAGCAAGATGCCCCCTATTGGAGGGTAGCCGCAAAAGACTGCTCAATCCCAAGGAGATGTTCGCAAAGGCGAGGCCCACAGTCAGGAGGAGGCTGCCAGAGACGAGGTGTTGTTGAGTGATCCTGTCCTACCACCGACCGGAGAGGGGAAAGGAGCGTTGGATAGACCACATTCTCCTACGACCCATTTCTGGACCGTAGCCTCGCTCGAGGATGCGGGCCAGTTTGATGACTTAAATAAACTCGACATAGATTTGACTCCGTGGCCAAGTACAACGAGTATGGAAGAGCTAACCCTTGCTGCGGAGGGGTTAACTTCTTCGAGCGGGCCAAAATCTGGTCTGTTGAGAGAACACTTAGGGCATCAATCATATACACTACATAGCATAGATGTTTGCCCGCGCATGTGACTTGACTAACTTTGACCTGTTCCCTTGGCAGGTGATATGACTAGAGGACTTGGTGGACGAGGTTATGAACATAGGGACCACCGACGCCCTTTGGAGCTCTTCCTTCGAAAGCTTCAGGAGACCGACATTTTTGTATGATGTCCCACCTCCTCCACGACCGGGTAGTGAACATCGGGTAGGGATCGATCTCGGCGATCCCCAACCTCTCCCCCTCCACCTCCCATTCTCGTGCCAGTGGGAGATTCTCGACATAACCTAGGTGGATCCCGGCCTTCGTCTACGACAGCTCCCACGCATACTTCCCCTTTGGCTCCCGTTCAACCTGCTAAGGGGAAGGAGTTGCTGTTTGGTCAACCAGGACCAGATAGGGAGGATGTGACGGGGATGCAAGACCCAACAGAGTCCAAAATTCAAGCATTCTCTATAGAGGAGAGGAGGACATTTTTGGAAATGTATTTCTCCTAGTACTACTTTGATGAACTGAAACCCCTTCCTAATCTCCGCCCAGCCCCTTGCAGGGAGTCTGGAGAGATGTGGATGCATGTTCGGGCAGCGTATCATCAAGCCAACGAGATTACCAAGTATTCATTCCACCTTTCGGAGCTGATCAAAGAGAAGAACTCGAAGCTCCTTGACTAGAGGTCGGCCCTCGATGCCGGGAAGACCACTATTGGAAATTTGAACCAGAAGATAGGTATGCCCATTCCCCGCGTCTTCTTTTACACATTATCAAACCCTTGAATACTAGCTTACGTATCTAATTGTTGCAGCTAAGATGAGGCAGGCTTTCAATACACTGAAGAGGGAGTTGGAGCATGCCCTTTCAAATATTAAAGACACCATGGCTGACTTAACTACCGAGAACATGGCTTTAAAAAAGGACAAGGCTGTGTGGTGCGAGCGTGTAGTATCTTGGAGAAGGACAATGAGAGGGTTACCGAACTCTAGAACGATAATGCTGCTCTGAGGGCGGAGAACGAAAGGCCACGAGACGAGAATGCCGAGTTTGTTGAGTTAAAGAGGCAACTGGAGGCTATGAGTAAGGCAAAGGAGGACGCCGAGGCTCGTAACTGGCATGTGTTGAGCACTGTTGATGGGATGAAGGCCGAACATCTGAGAGAAGTTGAACAACTAAAGGGACAACTTGAGGACACGAAGTTCCGCGTTGGATCGTCCTTTAAGGAAAGTATCCAAAATATGTATGTCAAGATTCTGAAATTCCGCAGCCTTACATGGGTAGATGATTACTCTCGCGAGCTGGCTCGAACTTGGGGGAGGTTGGTCCCGTATGAGGCCTATTTGCGTCAAGTGGATGTGAGTGCTTTAGATGAATGCCAACTTATGATCAACCTTCTAACCGATGAGGAGCGTAAGAAGCTAGAGGAGGGAAGTAGACTATTGCTAGAGGATGCCGAGAGAGAGAGAGAGTTTGGCCAGGCTTAACGTGGAGAAGGGGAAATCCATCATCACTGAGAGCGTGACCGTGGTGGATACACTTGTACAGGAAAGTTCTGACCGTCGCCTGACCCCTGAGTCTACTATGGTGAGTGGCCCCAGAGCCTTGCCCCAAGCATCTTCTGAGTACAACCCCGACTATCCGGCACTTGGGGACATCGGTTTTACCCTACCTTTTGTTATGAATGCCTTTCCTTCTCTCTCTACACCGTCCCTGACCGTAGGTAAATTCCCTTTATCCTGCATCCTTGAGGATGACGTGACTACCGAATTTGCAGACTTAAAATGTTGCATTTTTGCTGTGCAGCTCCTCCTGGGCCGTCAATGCCTGACCCTACTTCCATAATCCCGCAAACGACTGAATATGGACCAAAGCCTAGGGAGTTGCAGTTTGGAGAGTGCGGCGATCGGCTAGACACTTTCTCGGGGATTGAGTTAACTCCTAGCATGTGTGAAATTCTTAACGAGGAAGGAGAGGTGGTAGACAGACAGAGTGCTCCTTCCGGGGGCCAGTGGAAGCCGACGCGCCTTTGATGGCAGCTCAGGTGGCGGCTCAAACAACCAAAATGGTTGCCAAGTGTGAAGAGGTGGAGGAGAAGGAGAGGGATGCTGACGAGGCCTGGAAGAAAAAGGAGGACGATGAAGCCTAGCAGAAGGCCGCCGAGACCTTTGAGAAAACTAAGGCTGCTGATATCATAATGCATAAGTCTCAGAAGCTTGCTGAGCGACGGGCCGCTAGAGAGGCCAACGAGAAAGCTGAATGGGAAGGAAAGGAGATCGCGATAAAGGGCGAGGCCGTGATTGGCCTTATTGCTGGGAGTGACCCCATGCCTACGCCGCTTGCCATTATTACTGAAATCATGGATATCTCTTGCGGCGATGGCGCCAATGAGCGACGCCTTTCGATTACTCATGAATTGGTTATTCCTCACGTGTTGTTATGGTTTTTCTTTAGGAAGTAACACCTATGCTGCTTTGATCCATAGGATTTTGTTTGAGTTTAATTCTTTGTTTTTTCTTGGGATAGAGAGTCTTGATGGTTTGAGATGACAGAGTAATGTAGGTGAATGAGCACTTATTCTATTTTGGATTCTTTTGTAAGTACGGAGTTGAGATGCAAGAAACATCGGGTTTCTTTTGTTTCATCTGATATTATTTTGTATTCTTCTGATAGGTAGGAATCAATTGCGAGCTAACTTATTTGAGAGAACGGTTTATGAGCATTTTGATTTGGCAGTTGGCTATATTGAGTGATAATGTAAATTTGGTAAAAGGGTCTGTTTACTATAACTTAAAGTTTTTAAATTTATTTTGTATCATAGAATCTCGATCAGTCTTTGATGGTTTACACGAAGTAAAGGTTCAAATTCAAAGGGTACCTTTTATTTAAAATATCAATATCCTAGCCCATAAGTCTATCCCCTAAACCTTGAGACACTACATTGTAAAAATGTGTAATATTACTCGATCAATTGTTATGGAAGATGAGGTAGAAAGACTAATGAAAAAGACATTTATTCCTGGTTAATATATCATAAAATAACACTACAACCTGACTATGTAATGTGGTAGATAATTAATTTGTACACTACTAATTATATTAGAGTTTGAAATCATAACTCAATAGTAATAAGAGTTGTGAACATACCGGGAGAATAACCATCAGGTTACTCATGTTGAATGTAACACCCCGTATTTTCTGAGAATATTAAAAAAAAAGTTTAATTATGAAGAAGTTATTAAGCCTTGAAGTTTATATGCATATGAGAGAAATATATATAGATATATATAAAAATTAAATAAATAAACATGCAAAAAAAGGTTCAAAACAGCGAATGGGGAGGGGGAATAACCGAACCGACCCATTCTTGAGGTCGACCCGAGCGCCGCTGGGCCGACTAGGGTTTAATCCAGGGTGTTTGGCTGTCATCCCGTGGGCTGATTAGCTCAAATGCAGATTTTGCATTTGAATGGTTCTCATGATTCAGGGTTAATCTAATGGTCCTAAATAACTTCCTACACCCATATATACATCCCTAACGTAAACCTAAATCTCATATACAATTCTCTAGTCTCCATTGCTCTCTTCCTCTCTAAAAATAAATAAATCAATGGCGTCTCTACTCTGCTGAAACCTAAGCTAGGACTTGTGCTTCTTCTTCCTCCAATTCTGATTAGGATTAAAAGAGAACAGCTACAACACCTTTTTTCTTTTAGAATCCAACCAAGGCAAGTGCAGTTATTTTCCGATATAAACTTTAATTATAATTGTGACATGATTGTAAATCTGAATTTGAGATTGCGTATGTTCTATTCTGATCTATTTTATTCTATATCTCTTTCTTCTTTCTGTTCTATAGCCAGGCTACCCCAAGCCTGCGCCAAATCTCATAAGAGATTAACGCACGAACGTTAAACTTTGGGACAAATAAAGAATGATGGCATAATTGGACATGGCTAATCTATGACTAAAAGGACATAGCTTGTAAACTAGATTTAGATCTGTGCATATTCTGTGAATTGGAAGAAGAGGAACCATAGTATATTAACATGTGACTTGAGACATTGGACATAACACATATTTTTGAATTAAAGATCTGTTATAATTTAAAGTTCTAGATTGTTGGGCATATTGTTTATATAGAAATTCATGATTTGGGATAAAAAGGGAATATGACTTAGGTGTGAAGATTTATGTTAAGATTTGATAGCTATTAAATGTGAATAACACCTAAGTGGGAGATTTTTGAATATATGACATGCATTGAAATCGATGGCTATATTTGGTATAATTTATATGTGAATCTTTTGTACTAGGCAAGTTTAACTAAATTTGAGACGTGTGTTATATGTTAAATTATGACCATAATCTGTGCCATGTAAATTCAATGCAAACGTGGGGTATATGATCATAATGTGAATCATGACAACTATTTAGGCATGCAAACTTAGGCCAAATTTATAATTAGGCAAGATATGTTTATGAAACTTTAAGGAATGATTAAATCTGTTATATGGCCTAATCTGCTAGTTCTGTTATACTGCCTAATTTGCTAGTTCTGTTATATTGCCTAATCTGCTAGTTCTGCTATAATCTGCTATATCTGTTCATATACCAAATCTATCATCTGCTAAGTCTGCTGAAGATGCCTAAACTGTTATATGCTAAATCTGCTAAACTGCTTAATCTGCTTAATCCGTTAAGTCGCCTAATCTGTTAAATCTGTTATCTGTCATATCTGTTGAGTTGATATATTTAGTCTGTTATTGACATAATCTGAATTGCCTATAGTTATGAAAATTGACATGTATATTAGGCGTGGGCATAAATGGTAAATCATTAATTAATTGGCCGCAAAGATAAACATGGCTAACTCGAGGTTAGAATGAGTTTGCGGCGTAATTCTGCCCGGAACCGCCCGGCATATTCCAGTGGTCGCAAACAATAGGTTCTAATGTGAGAAGTTAGTCATAACGTGCTTGAAACCTGAGGTTAGACTCAGTTTGCGACAGAAACTTGCCCGGAACCAACCGGCCTAACCAGTAGCCGCAAACTGTCAGTCTAATGTGAGAGGCTTGGGCATTAATATTTAATTAATGAAAATCTGGAGATAATTATGATGTCTAAAACGTGTTGGGTAAGGGTAAACCAATTGGACCAATGAATCTGATAAACCCGTTTCGTGAATCCATAGGCCCAATACAAAGTTAGATAATCTGTAACCAGTTAATCTGTAAGTCTATTAATCTGTAACCAGTTAATCTGTAAGTCTGTTAATCCGTAACCAGTTAATCTGTAAGCATGTTAATCCGAACATCTGATCCGTTAGTCTGAAAACCTGTTAACTTGATTGTCTATTCTGTGAACTAGTTAATCTAAACTTTGTACGTCTGAAACTTGTAGACAAGTTAAGCTGAAATCTGTTAGTCTGGGGACATAAGGTTAGGAGGGAATTTACTTGTGTCATCTGTTGTTTGGGACCCATATTAGTCAATAACCCTTTCTGGTATCAAAACTTTGACCCAATAGTAGGTAGGGTCCAGGCACGCTTACTGAACTAATTATAAGCGGTTCATTCTGATAATGGCGAGGGGTGTTGATGGTGCGTTCCAACCGGGTCATGTGCGTGCATGGATCCTGGTCTGCCTCTGAGGATGTAAGATGCCGTGACATCTGTAAATAGGTCTGTGCCAATTGGTTGTCACTTTAGGGAGTGATACACCCTACTGTGGGGCCGACACAGGGTATTTATGTATTAGGGAGCCGATCGCTTGGGGTAGGGTTTTAGGGTACACTTAGTTCTGTCTGTTTCTGTTGGTACCATCTGTTTTTGTTGGGTGGTAACACCTGTCTATTTTTGCGTGGTACCGTCTGTTCGGGTGGTAAAGGCCCATTTACTAGTGTACACCTAATTCTACATTCTGTTTCCGTAGGGATTAATCTGACTGTTTCTGTTCGGGTGGTAAAGGCCCATTATTAATATTCTGTTTCTGTCTGTTTCTGTTCGGGTGGTAAAGGCCCATTATCAGCATTCTGCTTCTGTCTGTTTTTGTTGGGGTGGTAAAGGCCCATTACTAGCATTCTCTTCTGTGGAAATTATTCTGTACCCGTTTCTGTTTCAGTTTAGACATTAGGGTGACACCTAATCCTGTTATACTAGTATTAGTGCAGAGAAGTGTAAAGCAATAGCTTATATCATTCTGTTCTTCTGTTATATCTGCTACATCTGTTACAGTTATCTCTCGTCCAGTTTTATTTTCATGTCATATTATTATTATCTGTTCATAACTGAAAATCACTGGACTTGCCAGACTTTTGTCTGACCCTTGTTGTTTCGCCTCCTTTCTTCTGTTTCCCCACCCAGGTTTTGTAGAAGGGAATACTCTAGCTTGATCCAGATTTCTTCCGCTTGAAGTGCTCAAAGTATGGCTTGTTTTCTTCTGTGGGGATTATGATTTTAAACTATGCATTCTTAAGGCTTTTGTACAAGACTGATATTTTGTACTTGAATTCTGATATTGTGATTTGAAAGGATGTAACCAAGCTTATTTCAGTTTCTGTTGTAATAAAGTTATAAATTTTTCAAGTACTGTTTTATCTGTCTTGTAAGTTTCTATTCTGTTTACTAAAATGCTCCACCAAAGTTAAGGCATTCCCTTTGTGGGTGACCTTAACGGAGGTGGGGTGTTACACTTGGTATCAGAGCTGAAGGTTACCAGATTTGACAAAAAGTTTTGAAAACTATTTTCAAAAAGCATTTAGAAAGGAAGTATTTTCAAAAGTAAAGCTTATTTTTGAAAAACATAATCCCCAAAAGCCATATATCTATCTTTTGATCCTCTGTTTGAATCTTTGTTTCCTTCTTTCTCCGGGGCTTCCGGCTTTCTGGGAGGTAACCTCATCGCGGCATGGTTCTGTAGGCTTGATAAGACTACGACACCGGTCAAAGGGCAAATAAGCGCCCGACTTCCATCTGTAGCCGCAGTAGTCTCACCTACGGCTAATTTTCTTTCGAGCTTTGTAGGATTTTCCGTGCGATGGAGGCCGCTTTCGAGGGACTTGTCAACGTGTTACACACGGATAGTAAAGATGAGAATGATGGAGTTTGGCTAAGGAGCACAACCCAAGGATGTGAAACTCATGGATATGGACTTAGTTCTCAAAGTAGGCAAAAAGGAAACACAAAAGAAGGGAGAAAATTCTGATGATAAAGGAGGAGAAATGTGCGTTACTTATGGAAGCTTGACTCATCTGAACAAGGATTAGCAAAAGAGGAAGGACACTCACTTCAACTGTGGTGAGATGGGACACTTCACTAGGGACTGCCCGAAGAAACGGGGGCAAGGACAGAGGACATGACCTACTTCGGGAAGGCAGGCGAATGCTCTCATAGTTGGTGGATAGGATATAAGTAGGAAAATTTCCGTAGAGAGTTTAGTTTCCTTATCTGATTATTGAGTTAGAACTCTTTCCGATTATGGCATTCTGATTCTGTAGTCGAGTCTCTTCACGTTAATACTAGTCTTGTTTCTGATCTGGTTATAGTCTCAAACCCCATAGGGGTTACGACTCATCTGCTGGTGATAGGTTGGGGTTTGAGAGATATCTGTGTTAGGCGTCAAGTAGGACGTATACATTCTGGATTTTATCATGCTTAGTTTTCTAAGAATCATTTGGTAATCTGATCTATATTAGTAGTCTGTAAATATCTGAATATCTCTGATAAGGTTAAGATTTCCAGTTTTGACATTGTCTAAAGAGGGTAATCCTCTAAGTGTCAATCTGATATTGATCTCGGTCTTTGGGGTTGATACTTAGGGGAATTATTCTCTCAACCAATGTCTAATGGGAACCAAGTTTTTGTTTTATCTGTACTCGCTTCCATCGTTCGACTGTATCCTATCGATCGAATCTTCGAACTTTAGGTAGAAACTAATGGGTGTAAACATGTGTTTGAGACATGTTATGTTTGATGGTTGCAAGTGGATGCAATTGGTTGCTAGTGGTTGCTCGTGGATGCATATACACACACTAGGCACTAGATCGGCTCGAAAACACTCTCATACTGCATATGGATGTGTGAGCATTTTCAATTTTTGTAGATGCAAAATGATTGACTCAGCACATGGATGTTGCATTTGGATGAATGGTTATGCACTCATATAGAAATAATGTGTATCAAATAGGATTTCTTGCATACATATTTGGACTCATGACACTAACATGATTCGCATTAAGGAGGTCAACTAGATCAGTAGACCGCCTGATTTTGCATTAGATAAGAAACATATACACACACTTTGCATATGTTCATACGACATTAGAAACCTTTAAAGGACAATGGATGCCTATGATTGAATGGTTGAGTAGATGGATGTTGGATGTTAGGATACATTCTTCTTAACTTGAAGATTTCGGGGACGAAATCCTTTAAGGAGGGGAGAATGTAACACCCCGTATTTTCTGAGAATATTAAAAAAAAGGTTAATTATGAAGAAGTTATTAATCCTTGAAGTTTATATGCATATGAGAGAAATATATATAGATATATATATAAAAATTAAATAAATAAACATGCAAAAAAAGGTTCAAAACAACGAATGGGGAGGGGGAATAAACGAACCGGCCCATTTTTGAGGTCGACCCGAGCGCCGCTGGTTCGACTAGGGGTTAATCCAGGGTGTTTGGCTGTCATCTCGTGGGCCGATTCGCTCAAATGCAGATTTTGCATTTGAATGGTTCTCATGATTCAGGGTTAATCTAATGGTCCTAAATAACTTCCTACACCTATATATACATCCCTAACCTAAACCTAAATCTCATATACAATTCTCTAGCCTCCATTGCTCTCTTCCTCTCTAAAAATAAATAAATCAATGGCGTCTCTACTCTGCTGAAACCTAAACTAGGACTTGTGTTTCTTCTTCCTCCAATTCTGATTAGGATTAAAAGAGAGCAACAACAACACCTTTTTTCTTTTAGAATCCAACCAAGGCAAGTGCAGTTATATTCTGATATAAACTTTAATTATAATTGTGACATGATTGTAAATCTAAATTTGAGATTGCGTATGTTCTGTTCTGATCTATTTTATTCTATATCTCTTTCTTCTTTCTGTTCTGTAGCCAGGCTACCCCGAGCCTGCGCCAAATCTCATAAGAGATTAACGCACGAACGTTAAACTTTGGGACAAATAATGAATGATTGCATAATTGGACATGGCTAATCTATGACTAAAAGGACATAACTTGTAAACTAGATTTAGATCTGTGCATATTCTGTGAATTGGAAGAAGAGGAACCATTGTATATTAACATGTGACTTGAGACATTGGACATAACGCATATTTTTGAATTAAAGATTTGTTATAACTTAAAGTTCTAGACTGTTGGGCATATTGTTTATATAGAAATTCATGATTTGGGATAAAAAGGGAATATGACTTAGGTGTGAAGATTTATGTTAAGATTTGATAACTATTAAATGTGAATAACACCTAAGTGGGAGATTTTTGAATATATGACATGCATTGAAATCGATGGCTATATTTGGTATAATTTATATGTGAATCTTTTGTACTAAGCAAGTTTAACTAAATTTGAGACGTGTGTTATATGGTAAATTATGACCATAATCTGTGCCATGTAAATTCAATGCAATCGTGGGGTATATGGTCATAATGTGAATCATGACAACTATTTAGGTATGCAAACTTAGGCCAAATTTATAATTAGGCAAGATATGTTTTTGAAACTTTAAGGAATGATTAAATCTGTTATATGGCCTAATCTGCTAGTTCTGTTATATTGCCTAATTTGCTATTTCTGTTATATTGCCTAATCTGCTAGTTCTGCTATAATCTGCTATATCTGTTCATATACCAAATCTGTCATCTGCTAAGTTTGCTGAGGATGCCTAAACTGTTATATGCTAAATCTGCTAAAATACTTAATCTGCTGAATCCGTTAAGTCGCCAAATCTGTTAAATCTTTTATCTGCCATATCTGTTGAGTTGATATATTTAGTCTGTTATTGACATAATCTGAATTGGCTATAGTTATGAAAATTGACATGTATATTAGGCGTGGGCATAAATGGTAAATCATTAATTAATTGGCCGCAAAGATAAACATGGCAAACTCGAGGTTAGAATGAGTTTGCGACGTAATTCTACCCAGAACCGCCCGACATATTCCAGTGGTCGCAAACAATAGGTTCTAATGTTAGAAGTTAGTCATAACGTGCTTGAAACCCGAGGTTAGACTCAGTTTGCGACAGAAACCTGCCCGGAACCAACCGGCCTAACCAGTAGCCGCAAACTATCAGTCTAATGTGAGAAGTTTGGGCATTAATATTTAATTAATGAAAATCTGAAGATAACTATGATGTCTAAAACGTGTTGGGTAAGGGTAAACCAATTGGACCAATGAATCTGATAAACCAGTTTCGTGAATCCGTAGGCCCAATACAAAGTTAGATAATCTGTAACCAGTTAATCTATAAGTCTGTTAATCTGTAACCAGTTAATCTGTAAGTCTGTTAATCTGTAACCAGTTAATCTGTAAGCCTGTTAATCCGAACATCTGATCCGTTAGTCTGAAAACTTGTTAACTTGATTGTCTGATCTGTGAACTAGTTAATCTAAACTTTGTATGTCTGAAACTTGTAGACAAGTTAAGCTGAAATCTGTTAGTCTAGGGACACAAGGTTATGAGGGAATTTACTTGTGTCATCTATTGTTTGGGACCCATATTAGTCAGTAACCCTTTCTGGTATCAAAACTTTAACCCAACAGTAGGTAGGGTCCAAACACGCTTACTGAACTAATTATAAGCGGTTCATTCTGATAATGGCGAGGGGTGTTGATGGTGCGTTCCAACCGGGTCATGTGCGTGCATGGATCCTGGTCTGCCTCTGAGGATGTAAGACGCCGTGACATCTGTAAATAGGTCTGTGCCAATTGGTTGTCACTTTAGGGAGTGATACACCCTATTGTGGGGCCGACACAGGGTATTTATGTATTAGGGAGCCGATCGCTTGGGGTAGGGTTTTAGGGTACACTTAGTTCTGTCTGTTTCTGTTGGTACCGTCTGTTTCTTTTGGGTGGTAACACCTGTCTGTTTCTGCGTGGTACCGTCTGTTCGGGTGGTAAAGGCCCATTTACTTGTGTACACCTAATTCTACATTCTGTTTCCGTAGGGATTAATCTGACTGTTTCTGTTCGGGTGGTAAAGGCCCATTATTAATATTCTGTTTCTGTTCGGGTGGTAAAGGCCCATTACCAGCATTCTGCTTCTGTCTGTTTCTGTTGGGGTGGTAAATGCCCATTACTAGCATTCTCTTCTGTGGAAATTATTCTGTACTCGTTTTTGTTTCAGTTTAGACATTAGGGTGACACCTAATCCTGTTATACTAGTATTAGTGCAGAGAAATGTAAAGCAATAGCTTATATCATTCTGTTCTTCTGTTATATCTGCTACATCTGTTACAGTTATCTCTCATCCAGTTTTATTTTCATATCATATTATTATTATCTGTTCATAACTAAAAATCATTGGACTTGCCAGACTTTTGTCTGACCCTTGTTGTTTCGCCTCCTTTCTTCCGTTCCCCCCAGGTTTTGTAGAAGGGAATACTCTAGCTTGATCCAGATTTCTTCCGCTTGAAGTACTCAAAGTATGGCTTGTTTTCTTCTATGGGGATTATGATTTTAAACTATGCATTCTTAAGGCTTTTGTACAAGACTGATATTTTGTACTTGAATTCTGATATTGTGATTTGAAAGGATGTAACCAAGCTTATTTCGGTTTCTGTTGTAATAAAGTTATAAATTTTTCAAGTACTGTTTTATCTGTCCTGTAAGTTTCTGTTCTGTTTACTAAAATGCTCCACCAAAGTTAAGGCATTCCCTTTGTGAGTGACCTTAACGGAGGTGGGGTGTTACACTACCATCAGTCGAATATCGTGATCTCAGACGCAGGAGGAATGTGCACATGACCAGCCGCCTCATCTATTTAAGGTCGAACTTTCCGCCATGTGATTTTGGTCACACAACGCGATATCAAATAAAAATAAAAAGACATAAATAATAAATGAGGTAAGAAGTGAGGATCGGCTAGGGCACAATTAATCAGTACCCAAAAGCTAGGCACTGATTAAATCAACGTCTATGGATAAGGCGTTGTTAAATCAACGCTTAAATATAATAATCAGTGCCCCTCCTCTTGGGTACTTAAACCAAAATCCCCTCATAATATTATGATTCATAAACTGTTGGACACGCTCTAACGGAGCACGTTACTAAGAAGCTTCATTTCTGTGGATGCCTAGCAGCTAGGCATTACACTCCATAACTGTGAACGACTGGCTTGAAGAACCGACTTTATCCATGGCATGGTCGCATAAAATTAAGTAAATGGTTTGAGGTGAAAAACTAAAGAGTGAACAACCAACACAATGGTTGTAGATGGAGAGTGCAAAACAAGTACACCGAACATCAAATTACGCTGTAGAGCTACATTAAAATCTTGTAGAATACCAAGTATGTTTTTAGAACAAGATTGAGCATTTCAACATGAAATGAATTGAGAGGTAAACGATGGAGAATCAAGGACCAAGCATCCATAACGGAGGCAGTTTGTTAGCGATAACAAATAACTATACATTAATAAAGAACTCCCTTTATAGGATAAGCTGATTATCATGTACAAATGGAATGACATATGGTCTAATGGAAGTTCCTTGAAATTATTGAGGCTGTTGTGTTTTTAAGATATAGAGTATGTTCATAAACAATAAGTTGGCTTTATGTACCTATGTCAAACTGAAGTATAGAAGCAATGTTTTGCATAGTTATACTTTCTAGTGAATCCTTTTCAACTTTTGAGATTTTTTATTTGTTATTAATAGTAGTAAACTCTAAGATTTCAATCTTTTAAGAGTTGCCTTTCCATTAAGAGTTTATTGCTTATAATTGTTTGAGTCATAATTTAGTTATTTATACATATCTCTGGATTAATTAGCTTGGTGAGTGTTATGCAGTTATTTGAGTTCTCTATATGTTTATTTAAGTAAAAATTAATCTTTGTTTACTCAATCTAGGTTATTTCATAAAGAATGGCTTTGTTCATCCTTATGACGAATTTATTGAACTTTAAGAGTGAAAGAAATGTGGTATATTAGAAAAAGGTTATTTTCAGGAACAAGTTTCATATAGATAAGCAATTAATTCATTATTATGTATGTACCACTGGCCTTCGATGGGTATGGCTTTCTTGTTATGGTTGAGCTAATTAAGGTTTAAAAAAATATTGCTTAAGCAATTGTAATTAGGATATATTTAATTGATTGATGGTTAAAATTAACATAGATGCAAATTCTTGTTTCCAACGTAAGGATTTTAATAAATCTCTTATGCATTTATCCAACTTCATTAGTAGAAGATTATAGCCCATTTAGTCTTATTTTTTTATTCAATGGTCTGCAAAATGCCTGATTTTTAATTATCGAATCGAGTCTTGTTTGTATCAATATATTATGCAAACTATGTTTCAGATCGAAGAATTGCACTAAAATATTATATGGTACGCTGTATCAAGTAAAATACCATCATCTTGAGTAGTCCGAGAGTATTATTATGAAATAAACAAGATCCCAAAAAGAAAGATAAAGTTGGAAAAATGTATTGACTAAGATGATATTTACGATTATGAATACAGAGAATAAAGAAGATGATGGTTGGCAAACATAATCCAGTCTCCATGAATACATCTGCGAGACACTATTGTTACACAATCATATTATTACGTCCACAGTTTAGATGTACGACTATCATATCAATGTGGTAATCTTAAAAAATATCCTATAACATGAAGCTAGCATGATTGTTTCCGATAGACATCTAGTGTTCTCTGCCTCGAATCACCTTTTGAAAATTCCTTAGTTGTCCTTTTTTGGGCATATTTTTATTTTTTATTACAACCGACCAAGCATCACACCCTTGCACATACATAATGCTATTGATAGGTTGTATGCAGAACAACAATCCAGTTATGCATGCTGCTAATCCAAGCATCTACAAAAAAAAACATATATGCTCACTAACATTGCTGATAAACTACAAAACAAGAAGCCAGCTTGATCAATGCTGAAGTAAACAACCCACCAAAGTTCAGTCTCACTTTGATTCCCATTCTCAGCCTTTGTAATTCTCCTTACAAAGAAACTAATCAGTAACATATATTCATATCACCCTTACAGGCCACAAGAACTCTCACGGCCTTGAGAAGCCAGCTTTTGACTTTGGCAGAAAATCTACATGATAATGTTTGCATGTATCAGAGGACCATTAAACATTTCAAAATAGTTTTTAAACAAATTGATAACAAAATTAGTCTATATGTACAAACTTCATTCACCAAATTTTTTCATAAAAATATGTATTTGACTATTTTATTAGTACTTGGATATTAAACTTAAAAGAGTTGAATACGAAGTAAGTAAACATCAGCAAAAATAAATAAATTTAGCTATAAAATAAAATGATTAAAACATTGTTTGCAAACTATAATTTTCTCATTTTTCTTTCCATTAAAATATGTTCATATTACGGATTTTCCACGTTTAGCACTAAAACAAAATGATGTAATATGAGTTAGTTTCAGAAAAAGAAGCAAATTAAGTTTGGAATAAAATAAAAATTAACAAATTGAATTATAAATAAATAAATGATAATTACCTTTTCCTAACAACTACATTTGCAGTTATGTTTCATTCAAATATATTCATTTGATTACTTTGTCTAATTTAACTTCCTTACAAGAGGATAATAAACTTTGCCTTTGAACATAGATGAATAGTTCTAGCTAAAAAAAATAGAAGTATAGAATTACACTTTGTAAAAGAATGTTTCTGCATGTGTACTTTTATTTAGATTCATGTGCACTGATCGTTTTATCTACATACAGTTCCCAACTTGCTCCAAATTTATATATGCTTGTCCAAAATTTTACTACCTAAAACAAGACTTTTCCAACGGAAATACCAAATTGGAAAATTCGGCCTGTATTACATAAACAATAGAATTTGGTTTAAATAAGGTCATAGTATATTACTTTTTTGATGAAAACATAATAAGATAACTGAAACAAAGAAAGAACAAATGTAACAACCCGTAATTTTATAATATTTAAAATTTTGAATTTAATATGATTTTTTGAACAATTTATGGTTATGGATAAAATTTATTGATTTGATTGTGAAATTTATAATTGAAATAAAATTTGAATTCACGATAAACGAAATTTAAAATTATTAATTTATATGGACTTTATCTTTGATTTGAATAAGTTTTTTAAACCTTTAAATTTAATTTAAAGTTGAATAAACAAAAAATGAATTTTAATATATTAATGAACCTGTTAAAATAGTCGTTTTGCAAACGACCACGGAATTCGATTAAATCAGTTTCATCGAAGTCGGATTTGTAAATTTTTGTAAGATCTCAAATTTCGTAATTATTGGTGTTATCATTTGATTGTATGAATTTAAAATGCATAGCAATTTATGTGTGCAATTTAATTAAAATAATCACATTCTAAAGTGTAAATGCTGTAGAGTTCCGAATTGGGCTTCGTCACTAGTCCTATTGCGTTCAGAAGGCCTTTAAACCTATAGGCAGGCGGTGAGCAGGCCAGATTTGGACACTGGCCCATTTTCGGCTTTATATACACGCAAATCAAGAAATATTATTATTTTTATTCGAAACCCTAATTTAATTTATGAACCACCATTATTTTTTTCGATGGCCAGCGTCTTCTAATTTTCTTTCAATCAATGATTTGATTTGACAAAATTTCGACAACAAAATCGTAGAACATCGAGAGACCATCGATTCGATATGGTTGGATCGAATTTTTGTAATCTATAATCGCCAGAATTGGACAATAGGGCATCACGGTTTCGAGGGTTTTAGGCGCGAGATGGGTCACCGAGTGGGACCGTAATCGGGGCGATGGGGAATTGCGAGGCAACGGAGTCAGTGGTGGCATTGGATCGAAGTAAGGTGATCGAATTTGTGGTCGTTGCATGATTCATGAAGAAGATGAATAAAGGCGGATGAAAGAGACCCTGACGTGGCAGAGAATATGCGGTGAGAAGTTTTTATATTATTTTATATAATTTTGAATTCGAACAATAAAACTTGCATAACTTTCTGCTACGAGGTCGGATTTAGACGAAATAAATTGCATTGGAATCGTAACGTCGAGTTTCGCGATGACGCTAGTTTGGATAGATTCCGAGACTATTAATTTTTTGGTCTACAATTGAATTTTAACCGCATTCAAAATCAAAGGTGATTAATTAAATCCACTCATGCCTAACTAAAGTATTCTAATATTAGTTAAATTAATATCATGCCATGATATGATTGTATTGTTTGTTGTTTGGTAGTTTAAATTGCATGTTTATATTGATTTGCATTGATAATGTAGTTTAAATTTGACTGTTAGATTTAATTTTGTAGTTAAGTTAAAAAAATTGACATTTAATTGCCAGTTTAAAATCCTACATCTGATAAGTCGTAAATTTATACGATATTGAACTGTTTAGCTGTATTGATGTGATGAACGGCTTGAATTTGATATGTTTGACTTATTGATGTTTAATTGTGTGAATTTACCTATTGTTCAATTTGATTTTTATTTGACTGTTATTTGTGTTGATTAATCCCAATCATTTACCCTAGATGTTACGGGCATCGAATAGACCCGGGATTAATCCTTAAAATGAACTAAGAATGTAGGTTGAAATGATAAATACCTATGACCCAGATTTGGATTGAAATGATATATATCCTTCCCAAAATATTAAAATTAAATTTTAAGTATCACTTGGCCATATGATAGAAAATTATATACGGATGCCAATTAGTTAAATAATTTTTTTTTAACCATGAATCTTGAAATATTATTTTAAAGACGATATAGATGATGTTTATAAATTGACCTCCTTTGAATTTGAAATGTAAAAACCGAACGAAAAATATTATAAACTGAAGTTAAAAATGAAATCGAAATTGAATTGGATTCATTGAAATTGAATTGTTTTATCCACGTTTGAAATTTATTTAAATTTAACTTGATTTTATAGTGATGTTCGTATTGGGAACTCGAAATTCTATAAATTGAAATAATTCAAAGTGAGAATTATAATTGAAGCTTCAAATATTTGAACCGAATTGTTTGAATTGAATTGAAATTTATATTGAACGCTGAATCGAATCGAGATATCGAAGTTGAATTTGTTTGATTTGAAATTTGAAATATGACTTCAAGTATAATGGAAATTTAGAAGAAATTATTTGAATTCCAACTATATTATTTTAAACTATTTCTATGGGGTATTTAAGTAGTCAACTATTTTACTTTACAAATTATTTTGCTTTTTAACTATTTTTAACTTATATATATTAATTATCTTTAATAAACTATTTTAATAATCAACTATTTATTTTTTAAACTACTTTACTATTTTAACTGGAGATTTTATTAAATTTTGATAATTTTATTTTATATATAAACTATTTATTTTCAAAACTATTCAAAATTTTATATATATAAACTATTTTAATATACTTTTCAACTATATTTAAATATTCAAATTATTTTAAGATTGGAATTGTTTCAAGATTTTAAATTGGTTGAAATGGAGATTTTATTATGAATAATATTCTATCTTGAATGCTAAAATGACTTTTAAGAAAATACGATATTTCGATATGAAGTACGAACCCCTTTGAAATGTAAATGAACTGATCGGTGTGAAAAATATAAACATTTGGTTGTTAAAGAGACCGGAATCGGATATTGTCATACTTTCTGCCAATACCGAAAATCACTTTAGCAACTGTGTACGCGGTGTAATTCCAGAATGAAGTAGGATGATTTAGAGGCAATTACGGGATTTGAAGAAAGAGAATGATGATGAATAGCCTTGACCTTCGGGTCATAATTGAAATGACTAAAACAGATGCCATGGCCGAGCCAAGTGAGGTCGCACCTCCTATCGAACACGCTTCTTCGATACCATATCTATTGCATTGTGATTTGATTGGTGGCCACCCGTAATTTTTAGAGTGTTGTTTGAGATGGGCGGTAGTAGCTGCTATGCATTACCATCAGGTCGGTTCCGCAATTAGGTAGTTACCTATCGTGGGCATTTCTCGGTGCCTTGTCAAATCTTGATCGCGTGCACTACGATTTTGTTTTGCATTGTACATATGGACTACTCCCTGATAGCCCACCAGTTTGGTGGAGTTTATAGTACTGTACAGACTACAATGTTTATAAATGGTGTAAGGGTAAAAATGTAATCCCTCTTACGCTATTTAATATTTTACTTTATTGAATAGACAATATTATAATCGTGTATTATACTATATAGTGTCTAGTTTGAAGGATCCGTCGTAGATGGAAATCCCCGTAACATCTCTTATGTTACTGCGCTCACGCACACCTTGGATAGGAGATGTGAATTACCGCAAGCATCTCTGACGCCATGACACTCATATTATTACCTGATTTTTATTTGATTGGTATGAGAATATTTTGTTTCTGATCCGACTGTTTTTGTATTTTCATTGGTACTTGGGTCAGCCTGAGTTTTTCAGTTAGCAAAGATCACATTTTATTGAAGATAGAGATTGACAGACGTAATTATTAGTATTATTCCACTGCATATTGGTATGTTTTATGTTAGTAACTCTGATGTATTATTGTAATGTATAATCAAATGTATAATTTAACAGCTTCATGACCAGTTATTTGATTATTATATTTTGTCCTTCCGTTGTGAGATACTATGATTGTTTTTTTCTTTCTTTTTTCCCTTATACTATTCCCAGTAACTATCAGTATTTTTGATTTGTTTAAGTCGACATGTGAGGATTATTGTCGATTTGAATGGCAATAAATGCAGGTCATTACATTTGGTATCAGAGCATTGGTTTAGCGATAACCTTGGCTCTATTTGGTATTAGCTCATTAGAGGTAGGGTAATAATACCCTAGAATGAGTTTGAGTGTATATGAGAAAGCGTACTTGCAATTTGATATAGAAAATGGTTTTGTATTGTGTTAATTTGTTCTATTGAGTATTTATGAATTCTGGTCGATACTTGGTACGCCAAGGCATCGATAGGGATTTCTAAATGCTCAAGTAGGACCGATCGACACAGTATCGTTTTGAATTATATTTTATATATAAGGAATTATATTGGTAGTCTATAAAATTTGATTACACTGGTTGCTAGAAATGAAAATATTTAATTTACAACATTTATTTTTCGATTAGTCAATGATTTGACTATTGATTATTGAGTGATTTTAGGAAATGGACTAATGAAAATTAATTGATAATGAAATAGAATGAATTTAAATATGAAAGTGAGGATTTAAATTCAGGTGCTTTTGAAGTATTGATTTACAAATGGTTTTGGAATAATATAATTATATTTTAAAAGGTAGTTTTAATAGAAGTTATTTATTAATAAAATTTTGAGTAATGGTATACTCCCCTCTCGTTTTTGGGAAATGATTTCGGTGATGAGTGCACACATCATCGACGTTTATTTTCGAGAGTTTGAGTGGGGGAGACCACTTAGAAATTTTATACCTTGTTTTGAGAAATTTAATTTCATTTGAATTTAAATTATAGTTTGATATAAAGACATAATATATATAATATTTTAATGTTGATTTGGAAATGAACCCAAAGTTGAATTTTTACGTTCTCGAATAATTAATGGTTTTCAAATTGTTGAAGTGAACCCAAACTTGAAAAAAATTGAAATTTCTGAATTGTACAATAAGGAAATGAACCAAAGAGAATTATAATTAAAATAAAAATCTTAAGAATTTGAAATAATGAATTAAAACGAATTGTGACCATTGAACTTCATAATAATCAATCCTTTTCTCTGGCATATATATAACTTACTAATTATATAAGAAGTCAAAATATTATAACAATAAGTAATTGAAAATATACAAGTATTGATGTGGATCAATGAATGGTGAAATTTAACTAATGATTTTTAAATATGAATGAAAGTTCATTTATGACAATAAACAATATATATTTAGTTCTGTTATGAAATTTAATTCAATTGAGCAAAGGAATCAATGAGTGAGTTAATAAAGTGAATTGTTTGGCTATGAATTATATGCATTGATGTTGATGGTTGGATGTTCGATGATTTAATATAGTCGATGTTTTCAATTTGAATATAAATGTTTAACATGTTTTTGTGAAAATATAAGTTAATAGGTTTAAATTTATAAATTTAACGAAGGTTGAACGATTTAATTAAAATGAGCTCATCGCATAGTGGTAGTTCGTAAATTCCTGAATTGAAGTTTAAATGAATGTATACAATCCAAAATAAGTCTGAACTCTTTGAAACAAGAATCTTCTGGATCTATTGGAATATAATTTTATAATGAGAGAGAAAATTTTAGATTTCAACTTGTAATTTTTTAAGATATGTGTAAATTAAAATTTCAAAAAAATCGCGGTAGGGTAATTCACGATTTAAAACTAAAATATTAATGAAATGGATGTTTTGAATTAAGAATTCGAGAAAATAATAAGTTAAAACTAGTTTTGAAATTTTTGAACGAATTGTGTTGAATAAATTAAACATGTTAGTTTTTATACGCTTAGCTAATATTAAGTATGTTGAATTTTGGAGTAACTGTTGAATAAATTATGAACACATATGAAATAAATTATGCTTATAATAGGGATATTTAACTATAACATTTATATTCGAAAATGTGAAGTTTATACAAATGAAATGAAACAAATGAATCGTATAAATAATGTATTGAAATTTGTTATTGTGCTTGTAGGATGAATGTGATTGTTTAATATTTTATTTGTGGGTATAAAAGAGGGTTCCAGTTTCAAATTATTTTGGAAATTATGGAAGAGAAATCTCTTTGATCAAGATGGATGAGAGCCAAATATGTGACGACCCCAAAACCCCGTACGACGGTGGCAAGGGTATTCTTTGGAATATAACACATGAACAGATAACAGCAGAACATAAATAAATAAATACACCAAATAATGTACAAATAATACACTGGATAAACATAATCATCCGAGTTACACAGTATACAGGATCATACTTAGTACTCAAAATACAGTTCAGCTACACATAAATGTCTACAGCAGAAAACAAAACATAATATGTATAATAGGAGCTGAACAGCATAAAAAGAGATAAATGATAGAATCCATCTTCAGCTCCAGATATCCAGAAAGAGCTTGCTAAAACCTAAATACAAGGCTGCCCGTGTAGAAAAAGGGGCACCCGAGTTTGCAAGTGAAACAAACTACGAGTCACTCAGGCCACTTTTGCGGAACGGGTTTACTCCATTAGATTGCCAGTGCTTCAAAACAAGTAAATCTTTTAAACATCGCAATGCTTTTTATAAAAATGAAGCCACTATAAGACTCAATTCCTATAAGGACCCGTAACTTCCCCGTGAAGGAAAGAGCGGATACTTTGAGAATAACGCACAAAAGAACGCAGACATAAGAACATTTCATTGTATATTACAACAATTCCTTCAGAATACAAGAATATACAGAGTACGAATAAATATTACATAGAAAATATCATAGATTACAATACATTACATAGCAGCGTAAAATAATACAATACACAACTAGAAGTAATACAGAGCTTTCCGAGTATCGTTCTAGCTGTAAATCAGGATCATGTGAATATAAATCTGCAAAACCAAAACTACAAGCTGGCCGTGTCAAAATAAGGGCACCTAGAGTTTAAGTTAAAACAATAAACTCCAGGTCAGTCATGTGACTGGTATGAGAACTTAAACAGTTATTAATCTTTATTTTAAAGTTAGGTAAATCAAGGGACCACGCCGTATAACACGGAACGAGTTTCCTCCTAAGAATACCAGTGCATAAAACAACAGCGCAATGCTAAATAAAGAACAATGAAGCTATTATAATACCCAGGTCCCATCACGCAATGCAACACAAGCCGGAGGAAAGGTTTTTTTACCTTATAATAGCCAAAGAATGCTTGATACGCTAAATTTCATCTTTTATTATTACTATAAGTGAAGAAAACAATTTTAATCATAAGTATCAATCATAGACGACATGAGTGCCCCATCCCATTATGTCGCTATACTAGGCTCTACAATCAAAATCACAAAGTCATGTATTTGGAAATTGGATTTCCGTCTTTGAACCGAGGCAAAAGATAGTCCTCACCGATTCGAGACAATCTAGCCCATGTCTCAGGTCAGAGCTCGACTGACCTTTGGATCGTCAGGTACGGTCCACCGATGTGGATTAAAATGCCTGAACACTGCGTTTCCCCACCCTTTGGGGTGTAAATGAGCCAACAAATGACTCCATCGGCTCCACATAGTCACCGATATATCCGAGGCGCCTCGCAACAGCAACAAACACATAAGTCAAACTTGTCAGGACGTGTAAAACCACTGATGCCACTTCTATCTAGAAGGAAACGCATGCCCTCCCTGAAGTCCTCTCCCGTTTCTGGTTCACAACCTGGGTGTGAGGCTCGCGAATTAACGCTACACAAAGCTGTGCCACACAGGCCGTGATTTGATCATCAACCACAAGACTCTGCTTTTCAACAGAAGCCTTGATTATTTGCATCTTAGCATGCCACACAGGCAAACCACTCCATGCAACCAATATCCAACAATCACACAGAATGATATCCAATGTCAGACACACAGTCCATTTACAAGTCCGTTCTGGGTATGAATGAAACCGGAGGAACCTTGTACCTTGCATATCCATAGTTCTCCAAGTACGTCTGGACGACCACTAACTGATTCCCTCCTCTTGGGTGTACGACCCAATCAAGATCATCGTGGGCCGATTCGCTCAAATGCAGATTTTGCATTTGATTGGTTCTCATGGTTCAGGGTTAATCTAATGGTCCTAAATAACTTTCTACACCTATAAATACATCCTAATGCTAACCCAAAACCTAATTAAAATAGAATAGTTACCGTCATACCATCGCCATGGAAATCAATGGAGCCGCCGCCAACTAAGAAAGAAGAAAAGCAAATTCAATTCTAATTCTCTCAACCCTAAAGCAAAGCAAAACTCTCTCTTTTCTACTCTAAATTGTGAGTATGATGATCTTAACAAGATTATTATCATTTTAATTAGGTTGAGTTATGAATGGATTATGAGTAGATGATGTGAATTATCATATATGTTGTTGTAAACCCCTTTTGCTATCATGTATATTGTAAATCCAATGTTATGTGATGATGATATCTTATATGTTGTAAATCATGATATGATGATGTTACATATGTTGAAAGTTTCTATGCTAAGTTGTGATGAATCATACATGTTAAAAAGGCCATGATGTTACCATCTATGCTAGTTAGTTCATATTAATTAAATCATCATGTTTGGGTTATGTTGATCTATATGACAAGTCACATATGCTAGTTAGATTGATTAGAAAAGTTATGAACATATGCCAAGACATCTATTATGACATCTAGAATTATGCTATGACATATGTGATATCCTATGCTAGTTCACACCATCATTATGTTGCCTAAAAACCCCATATGCAAGTTTATGTATAGATTTGGGCTATGATCATATCATGTAAATTGAGATATTTAACAAGTTGACACCTTTTGATCCTTAACATGTGTAGTTTATGCAAGTTTCACCCCTATTATGATTAGATTTATTTTAATTGTCTATATGTTGTGATAATTTATCTTTGTGCTAGGTGTTAGACTATACAAGTCTAGCCTATATTATGCGTTGAATAAGCGAACGTACAAACGTGGGGTAGGGGTAATATTAAGGATTTAATATTAAAAAGTTGGGGTGCAATTGATATGATTTTGCACGCCATAAGTGGATGACCATAATTGAGTCAATTATGGACATCATTAAAAGTTGACTTAATTAATAATTTGAATAGGGAATTATTAAAATTGGGGTAAAAGATTTTAAGTGTTAATCAATGCTTAGGACACGAGGTTGGACTCGTTTGTGACATAAACCTGCCCGGACCCGCCCGGCAAATCCAGTGGTCACAAATGTCAGCCCAATGTGAGAGGTCCTAGGCCTAAACTAAAGCATATCGGTTGTAAAGACACGAGGTTAGACTCTTTTGTCGTGTAAGACTGCCCGGACCCGCCCGGCAAATCCAGCTGCCATAAATGCTAGTCTAATGTGAGAGGTCTTTATGAGGTTATGGCCTGAATGAATTAAGAAATACTTAACCAGATAAACATGTAAGGTGGGACATGGGGGTTAAGTAGGTGCCTTGGGTGGCATGAGGAATCTAGGGGGTGCCCTTAGTGGCATGTGAAATACGATTAGTAAGACTTAACCAAACACACATGTAAATGAACATGACTAAGAGGGTTAAGTGGGATATACTAGTGACAAGCTTAGGTGGGTAGCTTGTGGGGGCCCATTTCGACCAGTATCCCAAACGTATCTTTGTGGGCTCGACCCAAGTCGAGGACGGGACACGCATGCTGGGTTCGATGTAAGAGGCCAAAACGGGGAGCGGTGGCAACGCAAGTCCAACGGGTTTCGTATGCGTGTGTGGACCCGGGCTGGTAGGTAAGACGTTGTTGCATCGTGTAGGTATAAGCCGTGCATTCTCCAGTTGTATCGGGTTGCCGCTTTAGGGGAGTGATACACCCCACTGTGGGGCCAGCACGGGTATCTACGAGTAGGGAGCCGATCAAAAGTGGGTAGTGGGGTACACCTAGTGGAGATAGGGGTAGATGGCACCTATGTATTCAGCTAGGGGTACGTAAGGCTATTTATAAAGTTTCTGTGTGAAGCAAGTGGGATCAAACAATAGGGTGACCGGTGTGGTGCAGTGTGGTAATGTGCGGTGTAGTGTAGTAATCATTCGTTAGTAATAAGGTGTGCCTTTACCGTTATCTTTAACGTTATCTTAAACGCTATCTTTATCTTCCTAAGAGTTCATAGACATTTACTTGTCTTCCAGCTTATGCCTTAGTCTAGTTATTTTGATAATAGTATTGTTAGAATTATCATACTCGCCAGACTTTATGTCTGACCCCCCCTATTTCTATCCTTTTTCCCCCTCCAGGTCCTCAGGTTGGGCCCAGCTCTAGTGGAGTTTGATTGAATTGCTTCATCTCTCTTTGGAAAGCTTGGACCGTTGAAGTAAAGTCCAGCTTGTTATCTTTTTAATGGCTATTTATGTAATGGGATTATGTATTTTGTTTTTATGAAGATGGATATTGTACTTGGTTATGATCTATGGTTTTATGATGTAACAAACATGTTTAATTTCCGCTGCAATAAAATGAAGTTTTAGATTTCCAAGTACTATTTATTATCTGTCTTGTTGTAATTTTTCTGTTCTATATTCACTTATAACCTCCATGGAAGTTAATGCATTCCCTTCGTGAGTGACATTAATGGACGTGGGGTGTTGTTACACGTGGTATCAGAGCTTTAGGTTACCAGAACAGATAAAAATACTTTAGAAAAATAGTTATTTTTGGAAGAAGTGCTTTCAAAAACATGTTTTAATGAGAAATTTAAAGAGAATAGTTTTTAAGAAAAAAAAACATAATCCCCAATAGCCCATATCTTTATCTTTCGAATTCTCCATTCCGAATCTTTCCTTTTTCATTTCAGCATGGCTGAAGATCTTAATCTACCCGACGGTGTAACGATACCAGGATGGTATAGGAGGTTATTAGAGGCTAGGGCCGCTGCAGGTCCAGCCAATGTTCCTCCACCACCAGTTGCACCCGTTCCTCCTCCTTCTCCTCCTCGCGTAGATACTTTTGCAAAGACGTGCAAGGAATTCAAGGCTATGGGTGGAAAACCATTTCAAGGGTCAGAAACGTTTGTGGAAGCTAGAGATTGGCTTAAGGAGGTGGAAGAATTTCTAGAAATCTTTGAAGTAGAAGAAGGGAGGAGAGTTCGATTAGCAGCTTGGTTGATGAAGGGAGAGGCCTCGTTTTGGTGGGAGGTCACTAATGGGGAGCGTCCTGTTGACTCTTGGGCGGATTTCAGACGTAGGTTCGAGGCGAAGTTTCTCTCAAGGGCGGAAGAAAATCTATATATGGAAAGGTTCTTGACATTGAAGCAAGGAAGCTCATCAGTGAAAGAATATGTCAATAAATTTAATCAGTTAGCAAGGTTTGGCTTGGACTTAGTGAACACGCCGGAGAAGAAGGCGCTGAGGTTCGTGAATGGCTTGAATGAACCATTGCAAGGGTTGGCTATGACCCACATCCCTATGGGGGCAACCTTTGAGAAGTTAGTAGAAATGGCGCTTATGCATGAGGAGAAAAGCGCTAAAGCTTATAAGGCACCCAAGAAGAAGGGGGGTCAGAAGAAACCACAACAGCAAAACAAGAAGGGTAGTAAAGACAATAACGGCAAGGGAAAGAAGAAATGTTTTAACTGTGGGACACCGGGCCATCTCAGCAAGGATTGCCGAAAGAAAAAGAAGACAGGCTGTTTTCATTGTGGCGATGCGGGACATTTAGTGAAGGACTTCCCAAAGAAGGGGCAGAGGGCGGGAGCTACCTCTGGAGGACAGGTGCAGGCTCTTATGGCACCAGGGCAGGCAAGGGGACAAGTTCAGGCTCTCGCGGTCCCACCGCTGCAAGAACGAGGTCGAACCATTACTGTTGAAAGCTTAGTTTTTTTGTTTGATCATCCTATCCGTACCTTATTCGATTCAGGCGCATCACATTCGTTTATCTCTACATCATTAGTTGAATCACTCCACTTAAACACCAGTTTAGTAGAGGATCCCTTAGTTGTTTCGAATCCAATTGGGGGCTCAGGTTATTTGTCTATGATGTGTTTGGATTTGAAAATTTCCATACTTAGCGTTGAATTTAGATGTGATGCTTATGTGTTGGGCTTCACGGGCTATGGGCTAATTTTAGGAATGGATTGGTTATCCAGAAATGGGGTCGTTCTTGATTGTGAAAGGAAAGTAGTTAGGCTCGTGACTCGCCTTGGCAACACTCTCGAAATCTTTTGTAATCCCATAAATTCGGTTATGCAAAGTTATCTAGAATCGCTTGACGCGTCTGAGGAAAATCTACGATCTGTTAGAGTGGTCCGAGAATACTCGGATGTGTTTGAGGAGGTGAAGGGCTTGCCTCCGAAGCGGGAGATAGATTTTCGAATATATCATGTGGATAATGCGAAACCAGTATCTTTGCCAGTACGCCACATGGCTCCATGTGAAAGGAGGGAACTCGGTAAGCAAGTGAAGGAGTTGCTTGAGAAGGGGTTCATAAGACGAAGTATATTGGAGTCGGGTGCTCCAGTAGTATTTGCCACGAAGGCGGATGGGTCCCTTAGACTTTGTGTGGACTATAGAGAACTTAAAAAGCTTACTAAGAAGAACAGACACCCACTGCCGAGGATTGACGATCTCTTCGATCAGTTAGTTGGCGCCTCAGTGTTTTCGCAGTTGGACTTAGTCACTGGGTTACATCAGTTGAGAGTAGCTGAGGATAGCATAGACAAGACTGCCTTTAGGACTCCGGACGGCTTCTATGAATGGCTAGTGATGCCCTTCGGTTTGACAAACGCCCCAGCATATTTTGCTGATTTGATGAGTAGGGTGTTTAGGGAGTACCTTAACATATTCGTGGTAGTCTTTGTAGATGACATCTTGATCTTTTCTAAGGATGAAGAAGAGCATGCCCTACATCTTAGGGAAGTGTTGGAGACCCTACGAGCGCATAGCTTTAAGGCTAAATTTTCTAAGTGTCACTTCTGGAGGAAGGAAGTACGGTTCTTGGGGCACGTGGTTTCCAAAGAAGGGATAGCTGTAGATCCCGCGAAGGTGGTGGCCATCCAAGATTGGAAGGTTCCCAAAAATGCTACCGAAGTGAGAAGTTTCTTAGGGTTGGCTGGCTACTATAGGAAGTTTATCAAAGACTTCGCAAAGATATCAGCTCCACTGACACGCTTGACGAAGAAGAACCTAGTTTTCACATGGGACGTAGATTGTGATGATGCGTTCCAACGTTTGAAGAGAGCTTTGACTTCAGCCCCAGTCTTATTATTGCCGGACGGGAGTAAGCCGTTTACCGTTTATACTGACGCTTGTGGGACAAGACTAGGCGCGGTCTTAATGCAAGAGGGTAGGGTAATAGCCTATGGTGGAAGGCAGTTGAGAGCGCGTGAGAAAAATTATCCTACACATGACCTAGAATTGGCCGCTATTGTTTTCGCGCTTAAGTCTTGGCGTCATTATCTTCTTGGCGAGAAATTCGAACTATTCACTGACCACAAATCTTTAAAATACCTATTCTCTCAAAAGGACTTGAACTTAAGGCAGCAAAGGTGGATGGAGTTCTTGGCGTCCTACGACTTTGAGATAGCATATACCCCTGGCAAGGGTAACGTGGTGGCAGACGCCTTAAGTAGAAAAAGATTATCCTTAAGTCCTTTGTTTGTTGAGCGGCGAAGTTTAGGATTCATTTCGATGTTTGACTTTAGACCTTCCATTGACTTCGTACCCGGTTTGCTAGCATCCTTGGAGGTCAGACCTACGCTTTTGGGATGGATTGGCGAGGCACAGTGAGACGACCCACAGTTAGTTGAGTTAGTAGAAAAGCTCAAAGGAGGGGAGTCATCAAGCTATCTCCGTAGGTATACCCTAGATGGTAAGGGTTGGTTACGTAGGGACGGTAGACTTTGTGTACCAAAAGACGATGACCTAAGGAAGACTATTCTTGACGAAGCACATCGTTCGAAGATGACCATTCATCCCGGCGGGGACAAGATGTACAAAGACATGAAGAGAGTATACTTTTGGGCCGGCATGAAGAAAGACGTGGCCGAGTATGTCGCTAGATGCTTGGTGTGCCAACAAGTAAAAGCGGAGCAAAAGAAACCCGGTGGGTTGCTTCACCCATTGGAGGTTCCACTATGGAAATGGGAAAGCATCTCGATGGATTACCGCGATCGAGGAAGGGTAATACCGGAATTTGGGTTATAGTAGATAGACTTACTAAGAGTGCCCATTTTATTCCCGTGAAGAGTAAGAGGACTGCTCCATGGTTAGCTTCTGTATACATTCGAGAGATAGTTCGTTTGCACGGTGTTCCTTCTAGCATAGTGAGCGACCGCGATCCTATTTTCACTAGCGAATTTTGGAGAAGCTTACAAGAGGTGGTAGGGACTTAGTTATGTTTGAGTACCGCATATCATCCTCAGATGGACGGCCAGACTGAGAGGGTGAATCGCATTCTAGAGGATCTGTTGAGGCTATGTATCCTAGACTTTCGGGGTACATGGGAAGAGCATCTTCCATTGGTTGAGTTCGAATATAATAATAGCTTTCAGTCCAGCATTGGTATGGCACCATTCGAAGCTCTATATGGACGACCTTGTCGTTCACCTACATGTTGGTGGGAATCTACGGATAAGATCATACTTGGGCCCGATATGATTAGGGAGACTTCGGAGAAGATTGACTTGATTCGAAGGAGGATGAAAGCAGCGCAAGATAGGCAGAAATCTTATGCGGATAAGAGGAGGACAGATCTCGAGTTTGAAGTTGGGGACATGGTCTTTGTCAAAGTGTCTCCATTACGAAATGTTGTTCGCTTTGGGTCCATTGGGAAATTAGCACCAAGGTTTGTAGGGCCGTTTCCTATTAAGGAGAGGATCGGACGGATGGCGTATAGAGTGGAGTTACCCGAGAGACTTAGTGGTGTACATGACGTATTCCATGTGTCACATTTGAGGAAGTGCTTGCACGAGACCGCAGAAGTGGTAGAGCCGAGCTTGCTTAGAGAGGTGGAGATAGAGCGTGATGTGACAATTCGACGAGCTCCTACGCGCATTCTTGGGTCGAAGATCAAGAGGTTGAGGAATCGAGAGGTCAGACTAGTCAAAGTGCAATGGGGAGATGATGAGAGCAACGCTACTTGGGAGACGGAAGAGAAGATGCGTTCACGATACCCTTTTCTTTTTGAGGGTATGTCCTTTAATTTCTCCTTTATCGCTTAGCTTGTACTTATCTTATCTTTAGTATATCCTCTCGCTAGTATCTTTGACCTTTAGTTAGGATAATCCTATGGTTGAAACATGTGTTTGAGACATGTTATGTATGGTGGATGCAAAGTGGATGCAAGTGTTTGCTAGTGGTTACTCGTGGATGCATATACACACACTATTAGGCACCAGATCGGCTCAGTCACTTCATACTGCATATTGCATATATATGGATGTATTTAGTAAAATGGATGTATAATGGTTGTATTATCATATAGTTGCTGCATTCGGGTGGATGGTTGTGCACGCATATAGAATTAATATGTATCATTAGGAATCTTTTGCATACATATTGGACGCATGGCACTATCATGAATTGCACTAAGGAGGTCGACTGAATCAGTAGACCGCCTAATTTTGCATTAGATATGGACATATACACACACTGTGCATATAAACATTAAAGCATTAGAAGTCTTTTAAGGACAATGGATGTTGGTGTTTGATGGTTGAGTAGATGGACGATTAGATGGTAGGATATACATTCTTCTTGACTTGGAGATTTCAGGGACGAAATCCATTAAGGAGGGGAGAATGTAACACCCCGTAATTTTATAACATTAAAATTCACAAATTAAAGTATACTTAATTTTTAGAAAAGAATTAAGTGAAATGGGTTGCGCAGAGAAATATATATATATTGATATATATATATATATATATAAATTAAAAAATAAATAAATAAATATGCGAAAAAGTTCAAAACAGCGAATTGGGAGGGGAAATAACCGAACCGGCCCATTTTTGAGGTCGACCCAAGCCCCGCTGGGTCGACTAGGGGTTAATCCAGGGTGTTTGGCTGTCAACCCGTGGGCCGATTCGCTCAAATGCAGATTTTGCATTTGATTGGTTCTCATGGTTCAGGGTTAATCTAATGGTCCTAAATAACTTCCTACACCTATAAATACATCCTAATGCTAACACTAAACCTAATTAAAATAGAATAGTTACCGTCATACCGTCGCCATGGAAATCAATGGAGCCGCCGCCAACTAAGAAAGAAGAAAAGCAAATTCAATTCTAATTCTCTCAACCCTAAAGCAAAGCAAAACTCTCTCTTTTCTTCTCTAAATTGTGAGTTTGATGATCTTAACAAGATTATTATCATTTTAATTAGGTTGAGTTATGAATGGATTATGAGTAGATGATGTGAATTATCATATATGTTGTTGTAAACCCCTTTTGCTATCATGTATATAGTAAATCCAATGTTATGTGATGATGATATCTTATATGTTGTAAATCATGCTATGATGATGTTATGTATGTTGAAAGTTTCTATGCTAAGTTTGTGATGAATCATACATGTTAAAAAGGCCATGATGTTACCATCTATGCTAGTTAGTTCATATTAATTAAATCATCATGTTTGGGTTATGTTGATCTATATGACAAGTCACATATGCAAGTTAGATTGATTAGAAAAGTTATGAACATATGCCAAGACATCTATTATGACATCTAGAATTATGCTATGACATATGTGATATCCTATGCTAGTTCACACCATCATTATGTTGCCTAAAAACCCCATATGCAAGTTTATGTATAGATTTGGGCTATTATCATATCATGTAAATTGAGACATTTAACAAGTTGACACCTTTTGATCCTTAGCATGTGTAGTTTATGCAAGTTTCACCCCTATTATGATTAGATTTATTTTAATTGTCTATATGTTGTGATAATTTATCTTTGTGCTAGGTGTTAGACTATACAAGTCTAGCCTATATTATGCGTTGAATAAGCGAACGTATAAACATAGGGTAGGGGTAATATTAAGGATTTAATATTAAAAAGTTGGGGTGCAATTGATATGATTTTGTATGCCATAAGTGGATGGCCATAATTGAGTCAATTATGGACATCATTAAAAGTTGACTTAATTAATAATTTGAATAGGGAATTATTAAAACTGGGGTAAATGATTTTAAGTGTTAATCAATGCTTAGGACACGAGGTTGGACGCGTTTGTGACGTAAACCTGCCCGGACCCGCCCGACAAATCCAGTGGTCACAAATGTCAGCCCAATGTGAGAGGTCCTAGGCCTAAACTAAAACATAACGGTTGTAAAGACATGAGGTTAGACTCTTTTGTGGTGTAAGACTTCCCGGACCCACCCGGCAAATCCAGCTGCCATAAATGCCAGTCTAATGTGAGAGGTCTTTATGAGGTTATGGCCTGAATGAATTAAGAAATACTTAACCAGATAAACATGTAAGGTGGGACATGGGGGTTAAGTAGGTGCCTTGGGTGGCATGAGGAATCTAGGGGGTGCCCTTAGTGGCATGTGAAATACGATTAGTAAGACTTAACCAAACACACATGTAAATGAACATGACTAAGAGGGTTAAGTGGGATATACTAGTGACAAGCTTAGGTGGGCAGCTTGTGGGGGCCCATTTCGACCAGTATCCCAAACGTATCTTTGTGGGCTCGACCCAAGTCGAGGACGGGACACGCATGCTGGGTTCGACTGTAAGAGGCCAAAACGGGGAGCGATGGCAACACAAGTCCAACGGGTTTCGTATGCGTGTCTGGACCCGGGCTGGTAGGTAAGACGTTGTTGCATCGTGTAGGTATAAGCCGTGCATTCTCCAGTTGTATCGGGTTGCCACTTTAGGGGAGTGATACACCGCATTGTGGGGCCAGCACGGGTATCTACGAGTAGGGAGCCGATCGAAAGTGGGTAGTGGGGTACACCTAGTGGAGATAGGGGCAGACGACACCTATGTAGTCAGCTAGGGGTACGTAAGGCTATTTATAAAGTTTCTGTGTGAAGCAAGTGGGATCAAACAATAGGGTGACCGGTGTGGTGCAGTGTGGTAATGTGCGGTGCAGTGTAGTAATCATTCGTTAGTAATTAGGTGTTCCTTTACCGTTATCTTTAACGTTATCTTAAACGCTATCTTTATCTTCCTAAGAGTTCATAGACATTTACTTGTCTTCCAGCTTATGCCTTAGTCTAGTTATTTTGATAATAGTATTGTTAGAATTATCATACTCGCCAGACTTTATGTCTGACCCCCTCTATTTCTATCCTTTTTCCCCCTCCAGGTCCTCAGGTTGGGCCCAGCTCTAGTGGAGTTTGATTGAATTGCTTCATCTCTCTTTGGAAAGCTTGGACCGTTGAAGTAAAGTCCAGCTTGTTATCTTTTTAATGGCTATTTATGTAATGGGATTATGTATTTTGTTTTTATGAAGATGGATATTGTACTTGGTTATGATCTATGGTTTTATGATGTAACAAACATGTTTAATTTCCGTTGCAATAAAATGAAGTTTTCGATTTCCAAGTACTATTTACTATCTGTCTTGTTGTAATTTTTCTGTTCTATATCCACTTATAACCTCCATGGAAGTTAATGCATTCCCTTCGTGAGTGACATTAATGGACGTGGGGTGTTACAAGATTTAACTATCGATTGGAGCAAAACAGACAATACTCCATTCTCGATCATTTCAATCTAATTAAAGATTCATTAAAACTCGACTTAGTTCTAATCTTTAACTGGGTTAAAGAACCAATGTCATTTAAAACACAGTTCACGATAAACCCAAAAATCACATCACATTTCAATCAGTCCTTAACCGTAAATTAGTAAGAGGACAGTTCCCTAAAATATTAACCCCGAAGGCCGAAACCAACATCAGATCAATATCCAAGAAACCATCCAACTTAGCTGATCCCCAGTTAGTTCTTAGTTTTCTTAACTCCATTTGGGTTTAAGAACTGTATTATTAAAGATACCGTTCACGACAACCCAAAATCCCATTTGATATTAAACACAAGGCTCTGAATAGAAAATATATCGGCTTATATTCAATATCAAATTCTGAAACCAACAAATATCGCGATATAAATATATCTTTCAAATTCCCATAACAACATCTGTATAATCACGAAATCCAACATCGAACTATTCTGAAGATGATTTCGATTCAAATTCATTCCAATACATGTATTGGAAACTTCTGGTTATTTTAAAACCATTTCAAATCCAGTTTATTTATTTTAAAAAAATAAATAAATTATTATTCTAGTTCAAAACTAGTTCATTTCGATAAAAATCTACTTTTATCTTTTCAAATATGGAGTTTTTCATCCCAATTTTTCCAAAATCATTTCTTATGATTTTACACAAATTATTCCTATTTTTAATAATTTTATCAAGGCCCATACAGTCAATTTCCATCAACGGCCATCGAACTGCATTCACAACGACCTATTCCAAATTTGATTAGGACATAATTCCAAATCCAACCATTAGATTTCAAATCTCTAATATCCGTTAGAAAGCTCTTTTCGATATGAACCCAATGGTTGTGGTTTTAGGAGAATCCGACGGTCGGATCTCCCGTAACATCCATTCGAAGTCAATGGTCGAAATTCGAGAACTGCCGCAGCGCAGCGCGTTCTATTCAGGCCATTCTATATATATATAATATATATTTTATATATATTTATTCGATTTCCTTTCAAAACGTATTTTATAAATCGTTTTAAATTCGTTTTGAAAACTATTTCAACTTCATGTTCAAATTCTAATCAAAACTGAATATTCCACATCATCGATATACAAATGATAATATTTTCAAAACGTTATATTTTGAAATCACTTTCTTTTCTATATTCATTATAAAAATGAACAAAATTAATATAAATATCCTTCACGTCAAAATGGCGTCAATCTAGGCAACACGACTTTTATTCAACACATGAAAGTTTATTCTATTCAACACATGAATTTATTCTATTAAACACATGAATTTATTCTATTCAACACATGAATATTTATTTTCTATTCAACACATGAATATTTATTTTCTATTCAACACATGAATTTATTCTCAAAATTGGAATGAGGCCCAATCAATTACCATAAATGTTAATTATATGAATTTTCTTCAACACATGTATATAATAGTAATGATTAATAATCAACCATCATCCAGAGTGCACCACACAACTGCATAAGCTTTAAATATAAATAATTAACGCTTACACAGTCCGTCAATCCATCGATTGACATACAACTAAACAATCGGGATTAGTGTACATCAAATCTCATACCAATACCCGTGTGGGGTTTCAAATCAACAAACACAGATTTTATTTGTGCGGTTGGGCGACGTGTAAATTTATTGTCCCAATCAATGTCCTTCAAATAGGTATACATAAACAAATCGTCTGATTTGTAAATGAATATTTATTTATTCACATTCACATTAAAAATTATATTTTTAACGATAAAATGTTTATTTCAACACATGAATGTTTTATTATCCATTTCACATCAACATCACAAACAACTTCACAACACATCAATCAAGCATAGAAGTCGTCCATGGTCTGTGGACGGCGGGTGTCGGGTGCTACTAAGCACCATCTGCATCCTAGTATATTTTTTTAACTAGAAAACAAGATTTAAAGTAAGGAGTACTCACCTTGGGGTTCCACTCTGCCATTTCATTTCTGAACGGTTTGGATTCGCTTGATATTCTAACTCAAACTTTTCCACGCTCTTCACAATAAAAATCTCATTTTTAATAACGCTTTCCATACATAAAAATCATATTTTTATGTTCTCTACATATATAAAAAGATCGAATTTTTATTTTCTACATTATATAAATTATATTTATATAATTCCATCGCTATTAAAACAATGATTCTAATTTTATTTTCAAAAACAAAGATTCTAATTTTATTTTCAAAAACAAAGATTCTAATTTTATTTTCAAAAACAAATGCTAATCTTATTTAATAAAACCCACATTTATAATAATACTATATATAACTAAAATCACAATGCTATTATTATTTCAAAAATAAATAAATAAAGCTATTTTTATTAAATAAAATAAGAAAAAAACTACCTCAATCCTCCTGTATGCGTTCAGACCCCATCGAAACCCCCATCCAAAACTAGGTTTGATTTTGGCGCGCGAATCGAAGCGCTGGACGCTGATCAGAGGCTGCCACGCTGTTGTCCTTCGTGAGCCGCACCTGCCGACCCCTTTTGGTTCAACTCGATCGCCTGAGGAAGCGGCGATTGGCCACGAAACGGCGAGCTTTCAGGTGAGCTATTTGAGGAAGATTCGCAACAATAGCTGACCCAACCCATATGGATTTGCAGATCTCAAAAAGGGCTCTGATTTTCCTTTAGAAAGTTTTTAATTTCATGGTGTGGAATCGAAGTTATTTGAGGTCAAAAACTGAGCATTTCGATATTCGATCGCCTCAGGAAGAATGCGACACAGGAGAGGTTTGAACGCATGGAATTTGGCTTAGGGTTTGACCCGGATTTTTAATATATATATATATATTAATAATTATTTAATCTGAAAAATACTTGTTTGTTAATAGCAGCTCCAAATCCAACCCAACAACTATTGCCCCTAGCTAATTACCCCCATCCCGAACACGATGGGATATGTCTCGTAACCTAATTCAGCTGTTACGATAGGTTTTTATCAAAATTAAAATATAAATCTATATATATTCAGTTTGAATGCACATTTCAATTTACCGGGGTCACATAATGATTCTAAAAATTCTAGAAAAATTATTCCTAGTTTCGTGTTGATGATACGGTCCAAAAAAAACTGATTTCGTCGAATTCTGAGACCGTTTGAAAAATGGCTATTTTCTGGGTGACCGAAATTGATTGAAACCGTCAAAACACGTTTAACTTCGCCATGCTCACATATTGATTCGAAAAATTATGAATTTTGAAACCTAGCAATAATTTGATATCGTGGATCCAACAAAAGTGGTTTCGTCGAAAACCGAGGTTGTTTGCAAAATGGCTATTTTTAAGGGCCAGAATTCTATAGCGACTATTCTGAATTTTCAACTGGACTTAACTTTTTATCCCCGCTATGAAATTTTGATTTTTCGGATTCGTTGGAAAGATATTCTCAAATAGATTCTAATATTTTTGGTTTCGCCAAAATCTGGTTTATTTTGAATCCTATACAATCATTTGAATTTTGAAATCGAATTTCAAACTACCGCGCCATTTTCAATTCCATTTATAATTTGAAATAAATATTTATATTCTAACGACGAACTATATAAATATATACGTTCTAATTCTATTCAAAATAAATTTCTCGTCGTTATTATTTAAAATAAATCATTTTAAATATTCAAAATTCCTCTAAATTGCCAAAATAAAAATTTTAAATTGGCTCTGATTTTTTGGGTTATTACAATCTCCCCCACTTAAAACTTTTTATCCTCGAAAAGGATCGAAGCTGAAAGATATTTTACAAACTAACTCAACTTCCATTATTTCCATTACAGCTTAAGTTCTTTAACTTTTCACTTTCTAAGAACTTTTCAAATTCTTCAAAAATTTGGCTAACACCCTAAATTTTCGAAAAATTTCGCCACAACCTCCCCTGCACCGGGGACTTCGGGAAATTTCAAATAGCTTCCCATGGCCCTCACCAATCCAAAAAGAAAAAGAAACAGCCAAGCAGCTAGCCAATCGGCTCATAAAATCATCCAAAACCCAATAAATTAGTAAACATGTTCCTATTTGTCGGGCAAACAATTTTATTCTTCTGCTCTAGCCTCCTTGCTATGACCTGTTCAATGTAAGTATATGTATATGTATGCAAATGCGACGAATCTGCAATACAACTCACAATTTGGTTCAATTTGGCTAAAGGTTCAAATTTAATAAATCGTCCAATAATCAAACAACACAATCAGCAATCAATTAGTTGATTATCTTTTTAAATTCATAACTTTGATACATAGTCAAAATCACATTTTTGAGGCCAAATCACAACAATAAGCCCTATCTAGTTTTGGTTCTCACACCATCAATTGGAAATATATAGAAATCCCACCTTCGTCACTCGAAAATAAATTCTGATGTTGTTTCGAACCACCATCAGAACATCCACGGGCGACTAGAGTGTGATTCTATATCTATCCAGTATATTGGAGGCTTTCAATACACGTGGATCAGACGTATATTAAAATCTCTATATACCTGATAGTCCAAATCAATATAAACAAATATTCAAATACGAATAATTGAATTAAATTTTCAAAACAAAACTTGTTTTCAATTTTATTTTTCAAAACAACACTCTTTTTACTCGTTCTAGGATACTACTGATCCTATCTCTAACGAGTCTTTCTCATTGGATATTACTAATCCAATTTCTGATGAATTATTTCGTATGGTTCTAATGTGTCTTGTTCTCCGAGCTCTGTAAACCAAAGCTTTGATACCAAATATAAGGATCCGTAACTTCCCCATGAAGGAAAGAGCGGACACTTTGAGAACAACACACAAAAGAACGCAGACAGAAGAACATTTCATTGTACATTACAACAATTCCATCAGAATACAAGAATATACAGAGTACGAATAAATATTACACAGAAAATATCAGAGATTACAATACATTACATAGCAGCGGAAAATAATACAATACACAACTAGAAGTAATATACGGATACAGAACTTTCAGAGTATCGTTCTAGCTGTAAATCATGATCCTGTGAATATAAATCTGCAAAACCAAAACTACTAGCTGCCCATGTCAAAATAAGGGCACCCAGAATTTAGGTTAAAACAATGAACTCCAGCTCAGTCATGTGACTGGTGTGAGAACTAAAACAATTATTAATCTTTATTTTAAAGTTAGGTAAATCAAGGGACCATGCCGTATAACAGGAAATGGGTTTCCTACCAAGAATACCAGTGCATAAAACAACAGCGCAATGCTAAATAAAGAACAATGAAGCTATTATAAGACCCAGGTCCCATCACACAATGCAACACAAGCCGGAGGATAGGATTTTCACTTTATAATAGCCAAAGAATGCTTGATACGCTAAATTTCATCTTTTATTATTACTTTAAGTGAAGAAAACAATTTCAATCATAAGTATCAATCATAGACGGCATGAGTGCCCCATCCCACTATGTCGCTATACTAGGCTCTATAATCAAAACTGCAAATTCACGTATTTGGAAATTGGATTTCCGTCTGTGAACCGAGGCGAGAGATAGTCCTCACTGATTCGAGACAATCTAGCCCATGTCTAAGGTCAGAGCTCGAGTGAACTTTGGATCGTCAGGGCCGGTCCACCGATGTGGATTAAAATGCCTGAACACTGCATTTCCCCGCCCTTTGGGGCGTAAATGAGCCAACAAATGACTCCATCGGCTCCACATAGTCACCGATATAGCCGAGGCGCCTCGCAACAGCAACAACCCCATAAGTCAAACTCGCCAGGGCGTGTAAAACCACTGATGCCACTTCTATCTAGAAGGAAACGCATGCCCTCCCTGAAGTCCTCTCCCGTTTCTGGTTCACAACCAGGGTGTGAGGGTCACGAATTAAAGCTACACAAAGCTGTGCCACACAGGATGTGCTTTGATCATCAACCACAAGACTCTGCTTTTCAACAGAAGCCTTAATTATTTGCATCTTAGCATTCCACACAGGCAAACCACTCCATGCAACCGATATCCATCAATCACACAGAGTGATATCCAATGTCAGTCACACAGTCCATTTACAAGTCCGTTCTGGGTCTGAACGAAACCGGAGGCACCTTGTACCTCGCATATCCATCGATCACCAAGTACGCCTAGACGACCGCTAATTGATTCCCTCCTCTTGGGTGTATGGCCCAATCAAGATCATCAGTAATCTCCGGTTTATTTTGAATCCTTTACAATCATTTGAATTTTGAAATCGAATTTTCGAACCACCGCGTCATTTTCAATTCCTTTTATAATTTAAAATAAATATTTATATACTAACGACGAACTATATAAATATATATGTTCTAATTCTGTTCAAAATAAATTTCTCGTCGTTATTATTTAAAATAAATCATTTTAAATATTCAAAATTCCTCAAAATTGCCAAAATAAATTTTTTAAATTGGCTCAGATTTTCCGGGTTGTTACAGTTCCCATCACACAATGCAATGCAAACCGAAGGATAGAGTTTATATGTTTCAAAAACAATTTCAACCATGAATATCAATCATAGACGGCATGGGTACCAAATATCATGTTTCCATATATAGGTATACAATCAAAACCGCACGGTGTCGTATTTGGAGATTGGATTTCCGTCATGAAATTTCGATTTCATTTCAAAATCATTTTCATTCATTTCAACGCATATATCATTTTTACAACGCATATATAACTTATACATCAAACATACAACTTATACACTGCTTATACATAAGGTGTACAACGCTTATATAACTCATACATCGACTATATAATTTATACATCGTTGTTTCCATATCGTTTATAATTCAGAAATCTCACATTTGGTTTCACTCCTCCAAAAACTATAGAAAGCTCAAAAAAATATCCGGTCTCTTCTAAAATCTAGAAAACGTCCACAGGTCCTGGTGTCTCTTGTTTCACTGGATTTTGACCACACATGAAAAAGATTTGATTTTTATTAGATCAACCAATTTCGCAATGCTTTTAAATGTTTAAAACCATTTAAATTTTCGTCAGCCGTTACCTCTTAGAAGAGGTTCAAAACTAGGTATTGATTTTTCTTCGAATCCGAAGCACGAGTTTGGAGTCGGACTTCACCACCGCGTAGAGCTTGGAGAGGTGCCTCCAGAGGGACCCACCACTCTGAACTCGAAGCTGGCACGGCGGCTGAATCTGGGCACGAGCGGTCGGACTTTGGGTTTCTTACTCAAATCCGCTTTATTTTGCACCCGGTACAGTCAGTCAAAGTTTGAATTCAAATTTTCAAACTGTCTCGCCATTTTAGGCCTTGTTTAAATTTCAAAATAAATATATTTGCTATAACTACGATCAAAACAAATTTTGGTCGTTAATATTTAAAATAATTTATTTTAGATATTCAAAATCCACTAAAATAGCCAAATTAAAATTTTAAATTGGTTTTGATTTTCCGGGTTGTTACAAAATACCTTAGAAATAAGAATTTTTCAACCACAAGAATAGAAAACCATCATTATTTTACTTGGGAAAAAAAATTACGTTGTAGAGAAATTGGTTCAAATCTGATTGATAGAAAATTAAAAGATGGTAAGGTTACCAGCCTTTGGTTTAATCTATGGATCTTTGGAAAATCTCTTATTACTCTTGTAGGTTAGAGCAATGTATACCTTTTGGGTGGTGCTATTGACAAAGTTAACAACATTATTAATAATCAAGCTAGGGCTTCTAATAATCAAAAGGCTATTATTATTTTTCAGTGTGCAGTTGAGAATATAGATATTGACCATTGGATGCATAAGCACATTTGGCATGGATGCTTAACTCTAAAGGAAAATTTTCTTTTTAAAAGTCATGGGAGTTTATAAAAGGGGAAGATGATAAAGTAAATTAGCATAAATTAATTTTTAATAATGCAAATTGCCCTAAAATTTCTCACTATGTTTTCTTTCCAATCATCAACAGGCTGTTTACTAGAGGCAAAAGTGCTAACTGGATGAAAAATGGTGGTTAAAGCAAATACTGCGCAAAAAGGAAAATGAAAGCATTGACCCTTTTCTTGTTGTTTTGAAAAACAAATACGGTTTTGTGCTAAAAAGGTCATGAAAATTTTAATTTATTTAAACCAGCACAAAATTCCCGAGAAAGTGTGGAATACATTCAAGAGAAATTTAAATCCCAAACAAAAAGCTTTAGATTCGCCTAAGTATCATTGACAACTGCAATATACCATATATAGAGGGAAATAAACCAGAGAATTCATCAACACACAGAATAAAGTAGCTATTAAATTTGGAACATCATTGATGCCGAGAAAAAAGGAATTGCTGAAAAATTCACCAAGAATCATTGTAAAAACAGAAATGCCAAAACAAGCTTATTTAATAATTTAGATGATAAGGTTAAAGCATTCCTATATAATGAAAGTTTAGGCAAAACATCTCTGGGGGTTTTCACTTAAGCAAAAGAAGTGTGGCGACCCAGAACTTCCCCGGTCTCCAAGGAGAAGAAGAAGAACAGATTGCCTAGAGAACAACACACATTGGAACACGAACAGAAGAACATTTCATTGTATATTACAACAATTCCATCAGAATACAAGAATATAACAGAGTATGAAAAAATCATATACATTTGATCAATATCAGAGTTTTAAATTACATTTAAATACATAGCAGCAGAAAACAAACAAAAACACAACTAAAAGTGATACACGGATACAGAGCTTTCCGAATATCGTTTCAGCTGTAAATCAGGATCCTATGAATATAAATATGAAAAACCAAAACTACTAGCTGCCCATGCGGAAAATAGGGGCACCCAGAGTTTAGGTTGAAATAATAAACTCCAGGTCAGTCACGTGACAGGTATGAGAACTAAAACAGTTATTTAAAACTTTAATTTAAATCAGACATATCAAGGGACCAAGCCGTATAACACGTAACGGGTTTCCACCCAAGAATACCAGTGCATATAACAAAACAACGCAATGCTTTTTTCGAAAAATGAGGCTATTATAAGACCCAGGTCTCATTACATAATGCAATTCAAGCCGGAGGATAGGGTTTTCCCTTATAATAGCCAAACATGCTTGGTATGTTAAAACAAATCATTTGATATTATTATAAGTGTATAAAACAACTTCAAATATAAATGTATCAATCCTAGATGGCATAGGTACCATATATCATGTCGCCAATACTAGGCTCTACAATCAAAACCGCAATTGTCACGTATTGGAAGTTGGATTTCCATCTGTGAACAAAGGCAAGGGATCGTCCTTACGGCTTTGAGACGCTCTAGCCCATTTCTCAGGATTAGAATGCATCGACCCTTAGGAACCACATGGCCGGTCCACACGGAGTGGATTAAAGTGCCTGAACAATGCGTTTCCCCACACTATGGGGCGTAAATTGGTCATATCCCAACCAAACTATCGACCCTGGAACGACCGATATAACTTTGGCGCCTCGCTGCCCATCATCCACATAAGTAAAATATCAGGGCGTGGAAAATGCTGACACCACTCCTAGCTAGAAGGAAACGGATGTCCTCCCTATTTCTGGTTCACACCGGGGTGTGAGGCTCGCAAATCAACGCTACACAAAGCTATGCTATATCAAAGCCGTGCTTTGATCATCAACCACAAGACCCTTCTTTTCAACAGAAGCCTTGATCATTTGCATCTCAACTTGCCACATAGGCAACTCACGCTATGCAACCGATATCTATGAATCACATAGAATGAAATCTGATGTCAGACACACATCCATTTACAAGTTCGTTCTGGGTCTGAACGAAACCGGAGGCACCTTGTTCCTCCCCCATATGTCCAATACAGGGGAGAGGCCCTCGCATATCCGGTCAATCTCCAAGTACGTCTGGACGATTACCACTTATTACCTTGTCTTGGGTGTACATCCCAATCAAGACATCAGTAATCATCCAAACGATGTGAATACCTTCGGTCTTCGACCACCGTCTTCATCCACAACATATCGTCGAATCAATTATTTAGAATGGGATAAACCCGGTCTTTCCGAATAACTCGCGTATATAATAAACAAGTGCTATAAAAACACAACACACGCCTCATTCCAATCTAGAATATTGCTTTATTCAAATATTCTTATACTTTAGGAAAGGTTCCCATTAATTTTATCAAAGATAAATTCTTTAAATTTATTCTTCAATCTTCTTTTGGATATCATTTTAATCTAATTAAAGATGCATTAAAACTTCACTTGGTTTTAATCTTCCCAAAAATCAATATTAACGATTGCTTAACTTGGGAAATCATATCCTGTGTTTAACTGGGTTAAAGAACCAACGTCCTTTAAAACACGGTTGACGATAAACCCAAAATCGCATTCCATTCCATCAGCCTTTAACCGTAAATTAGCAAGTGAACAATTCCCTAAGTATTAACCCCGTAGGTCGAAACCAACATCAGATCAATATACAGGAAACCATTCAACTTAACTAATCTCCATTTAGTTTCTAATTTTCTTAACTCCATTGGGTCTAAGAACAGTATTATTAAAGATACCATTCACGACAACCCAAAATCTTATTCCTATCTTTAATTGGGTTAAAGAACCAAAGTCTTTTAAAACACGGTTCATGATAAACCTAAAATCACATTCCATTCCATCAGCCTTTAACCATAAATTAGCAAGTGAACAATTCCCTAAGTATTAACCCCGAAGGCCGAAACCAAAATCAGATCAATACCCAGGAAACCATTCAAGTTATCTAATCTCCAGTTAGTTTCTGATTTTCTTAACTCCACTAGGTCTAAGAACGGTATTATTAAAGATACCATTCACGACAATCCAAAAGCACATTCCATTAACATTGGAATCTTCATGGAAAACAAATCGATATATATATATATACATATATATATATGTATAATCGATATAAACTTCCATATCCAACCGATAATATAAATGGAGTAACGACAAGGCCTTTCAAATTCCATATATATATTAACCGTCTTCCTCTACAGAAGCTTACTTCGATTATTACCAAATCGAATTCCATTCAATTCCAATTTAATATATTAAATTGGAAAACTTTACTTTGGAAAATCTCCTTTAAATCTTAACAAAAGATTTATAAATTCAAGATCACATTTCACTGTAAATCGGGTTAAAGAACGAATGTCGTTAAATCACAATTCACGATAAACCCAATTCACGTTCCATTTTATATTAAATATAATTGGAAACTCTAACAATCTTAATTAAAAGATTTATTCTCTTCACACGGGGTTCAAGAACAGTGTTACTGAGGACACCATTCATGACAAACCCAAAATCCCATTTGATATTAAATACAAGGCTCTGAATAGAAAATATATTGGCTTATATTCAATATCAAATACTACAACCAACAAATATTGTATTGGAAATATGATATACACGTAAATGTGTATATTTTATCCGCATATTTATCTTATTTTATCTTTTAAATAATTGATATTGTGCATTTATAGTTGTGTTTACAGATTATTTTTTATGAATGGATTAACACACTTAATTATTGAAAAGCTTGAAGAATTTGTGCAAGAAGAGTGTTGAATTTTAGAGCTGGATTAAAGCTTGAAGACCTGAAGAAAAAGTGCTATTCAATCGCCTTCTTCTGCATATTTTAAAGACAAGATTCAATGCTTTTCCATAGTGATCCTTTGGACTTGTTATTCATTCTCAAGGCAATTGGAGTTGAAGCTCGCAACCTATTTTCCATGACATCTGCATGCATTCACATTGGTCTAGTTGCTAATTGGGCTAAGTTATTTGTCCCATATCATGTAATTTGCAAGGCTTCTCATTCATGCGCTGCATGCGTTCACACTGAGCTATTTGATTTATGTGCTATTTTGGAAAAGGGGTTTTGTCCCACATTGTGGAATTTGCCAAGTAGTCTTTGTCATATCAGCTATAAATACATTATATCTCATTCATTGTAGAACACACTTAGTTTTATTCTGTAATTCTCTTCTTGGAATAAAACTCTACTTCTCCCTTTCTCTCAGTTGTTATTTTATTTTATTTTATTTATGTTCATGTTATTTAGTTTATGTTTCTCTTCTTCTTTAGCTATGTCTAGCTAATTCCCTTTGATTAGGGGGTGATGATGCTAATAGATATGATTCAACATGAATCATATAGCTAATAGATGAGGACTTTATACATGTAGATCTGGATCTGAATAAAGGGTTAGATCGAAACCTTCATATTCTGTGTCGTTTAAGAGCTATTCTCCTTCACAGGGTATATTCATGTTCGATCTAACAACTATCAGATTTAGATCTAATTTTTGGGTTTTAGAAAATAATTAGTGAATCTGTCCTGATAGTCTATGGTTGTTTAAGAGCTCAGCTCCTACATAGGCTATGCTTGTTGTTATTTACTTATTTGTTTCTGAGAACCTAATTATCGTTGATTCATGTGTGTGACAGAAACATGAATTAGATCTATATTTATTTGTTGGCTATTGATGAGTGTGAATCCAATCTATGTCATTATCCCCTAATTGCTTTCTCTTATTATATAAATCTCTTTTTATTTGCTCTTACTTTCTGTGTTTTCAATCAATCAAAATCCTGTAATAACTTGATTGGATTTATTAATTAAAATATTTTTGGTCCCAGAGTTCAACACCCTTTACAACATCCTTGTTGTTCAGGAAAGCCGAACGGATTTTACAGTTGTTTACAACTGTTTAATTTGTTCGTGAACAAATTTTGGTCCCCGTTGCCGGGGACCAAATTTTTTTTTTTTTTGTCCTTCGAGTTATACTTTTTTTTCTTTAGTTTTCCTTCATATAAAAAAGCAACATAAAAAAATAATAATTTTTTTCCTTTTATTTTCTTATTTTTCCATTATAAAAAAAACACAATTTTTTTTTATTAGTTTTATTTTATTTTCCTTCATTTATAAAAAAAATCTCTTGATTAGCTGTGATTTGGTATTACCGATTTTCTAATTTAGAGAGGTGAAAAAAAAAGTTTTTGGATTGATTTCTTTCCCTTTTCATTGCCTTTCTTATTTCTTTCATGTTTCATTGCTTTCCAGTTTTACAAATTAAATAAAAAAAATTATTACTTTCTGTGACAGCAAGGAATTTCGCTCGGTCCAAACCAGTCGCTAAACCAATCCAGGCCGTTCGAAACGCCCTATCGTTGAGAACACGACAAAATCAGAACACATACAGAAGAACATTTCATTGTATATTACAACAACGCATCAGATTACAAGCCTATACAAAGTATAAACGAATATTACACAGAAATATCAGAGATTTAAATTACATTTAAATACATAGCAGCGGAAAAATAAAACAATACACAACTAGAAGGAGATATACGGATACAAAGCTTTCCGGATATCGTTCCAGCTGTAAACCAGGATCCTGTGAATATAAATCTGCAAAACCAAAACTACTAGCTGCCCGTGTCAAAATAAGGGCACCCAGAGTTTAGGTTAAAACAATAAACTCCAGGTCAGTCATGTGACTGGTGTGAGAACTAAAACAGTTAATCTTTATTTTAAAGTTAGGTAAATCAAGGGACCACGCCGTATGACACGGAACGGGTTTCCTCCCAAGAATACCAGTGCATAAAACAACAGCGCAATGCTAAATAAAGAAAAATGAAGCTATTATAAGACCCAGGTCCTATCACACAATGCAACGCAAGCCGGGGGATAGGGTTTTTACCTTATAATAGCCAAGAATGCTTGATACGTTTAAAAGAAATCATTTGATACTATTATAAGTGTATAGTGTATAAAACAACTTCAAATCATAGGTATCAATCATAGGCGACATGAGCGTCCCATGCCACTATGTCGCCATATATAGGTTTACAAATAAAACCGCAAAGTCACGTATTCGGAAATTGGATTTCCATCTATGAACCGAGGCAAAAGATAGTCCTCACCGACTTCGAGACAATCTAGCCCATGTCTCAGGCAAGTACTCAGTCAAGCCTTGGAGCGACAGGGCTGGTCCACCGATGTGGATTAAAATGCCTGAACACTACGTTTCCCCGCCCTTTGGGGGCGTAAATGAGCCAACAAATGACTCCATCGGACCCGGATCGTCCGATCAAACCGAGGCGCCTCGCAACAACCACATAAGTCAAACTCGTCAGGGCGTGTAAAACCACTGACGCCACTTTTTAGCTAGAAGGAAACGCATGCCCTCCCTGAGGTCCGTCTCCCGTTTCTGGTTCATACCGGGTGTGAAACTCGCGAATTCACGTTACACAAAGCTGTGCCACACAGGCTGTGCTTTGATCATCACCACAAGACTTTGCTTTTCAACAGAAGCCTCGATCTATTGCCACTTAGGCATGCCACACAGGCAATTCACTCTATGTGTTTGATATCCATCAGTATATAACCCCTGAGCTCGTATGTCTCAGAGAAGGGCGTTAAGCAAGAGAATAAATTCTCCGCCGCCAAACAGATATATATTTAATAGAAATCAATCACACAGACTAAAATCCAATGTCAGACACACAGTCCATTTACAAGTCCGTTCTGGGTCTGAACGAAACCGGAGGCACCTAGTACCCCGCATATCCATCGATCTCCAAGCACGTCTGGACGATCACTAACTGTTTCCATCTTCTTGGGTGTACAGCCCAATCAAGATCATCAGTAATCACCCAAACGACGTGAAGACTTCTGGTCTTCGACCACCGTCTTCATCTTCGACACCACGTCGAATCAGTTATCCAGAATGGGACAAACCCGGTCTTTCTGAATAACTCGCGTATATATTATAAAAGTGTTACACAAACACAACATACGCCTCATTCCAATTCAGAATATTCTTTTATTCAAATATTCCCATACTTTGGGAAAAGTTCCCATTAATTTTATCCAAGATAAATTGTTTAAATTTATTCTTTAATCTCCTTTGAATATCAATTCAAACTAGTCGGGATTAGCGAACCACACCGAAGTAATCATTTATTTTATTTCCCAATCCCAACCTATTCATCCCATGAAGTAAAACTGGTTATACTTCATATCTAACACCACGGTGTTATCGGTAAATTCAATTACCATTTCACGTTCAAATCTAATTAAAGATTTAAATATCGCCTGGAGCAAAACTGGTGATACTCCATTCTCAATCTTTTCAATCTAATTAAAGATTCATTAAAACTCCACTTAGTTTTAATCATTATCTGGGTTAAAGAATCAGTGTCATTTAAAACACGGTTCACGATAAACCCAAAATCACCTTCCATTAATTATCGGGTTAAAGAACGAGTGTTATTTAAAACACTGTTCACTATAAACCCAAAAATCAATACCAATTCAATTCCAATTAAATATCATTTAATTAGTACACTTCATTAAATCTAAATAAAAAGATTTAATTTTTTTCTCAACTGGGTTCAAGAACAGTGTTAGTGAAGACACCATTCACAACAAACCCAAATCACATTTGATATTCAATACAAGGCTCTGAAAAGAAAATATATCGGCTTATATTCAATATCAAATTCTACGACTAACAAATGTCGTATTGGAAATAACGATATAAATATATATCTTTCAAATTTCCATAACAACATCTGTATAATCACGAATTCCAACATCGAAATATTCCGAAGACAATTTCGATTCAAATCCACTCCAATGCAATCATTGGAAATTTTGGTTATTTTTAAAACCCTTTTCAAATTCAATTTATTTATTTAAAAATAAATAGAATTATATTTCTAGTTCAAAACTAGTTCATTTCGATAAAAATCTATTTTTATCTTTTCAAACATGAAGTTTTTTCATCCCAAATCTTCACAAATCATTTCTTATGATTTTACACAAATTATTACTATTTTTAATAATTTTATCAAGGCCTGTACAGTCGATTTCCATCAATGGCCATCGAACTGCACTTACAGCGACCTTTTTCGAATTTGATTTGGACATAATTCCAAATCCAAACGTTAGATTTCAAATTTCTAACATTCGCTAGAAAGCTCTTTTCGATACGAACCCAACGGTTCCGGTTTTAGGAGAATCCGACGGTCGGATCTCCCGTAATGTCCATTCGAAATCAATGGTCGAAATTCACGAACTGCCGCGGCGCGGCGCGTTCTATTCAGGCCATTATATTATATATATAATATATATAATATATTTCGTCGATTTCTATTTAAAACAAATTATATAAACAGTTTTAAATTCGTTTCAAAAGCAATTTCAACTTCCATTTCAATTCAATTCAAAATTGAATTCTTCTTTATAAATTCGTTTTAAAATTCATTTCTATTCAATTCAAATTTCAATTCAATTCGAAATCGTTTTCAATTCAATTCATTTCGAAATCGTTTTCAATTCAATTCATTTCGAAATCGTTTTCAATTCAATTCATTTCGAAATCGTTTTCAATTCAATTCATTTCGAAATCGTTTTCAATTCAATTCATTTCGAAATCGTCTAAAATCGATATAAATATCGTTCACGTCAAAATGGCGTCAATCTAATCAACACGGCTTCATAAATTTCTATTTTCAAATATTCTATTTCAAATATTTCTTTTTCAAAATAGTGGTTGTTATCAAAATATTTCGTTCAACACATGACCAATCTCAACGGATGAGTACTGTCCACACATGAACCTTTATTTTATAATATTCTTTATTTTTCAAATTGGAATGAGGCCCAATCAATTACCATATAAAGTTAATTGTATGGATTTTCATACAACACATGTATATAATAGCATTGAAAAATAATCAACCATCAACCAAAGTGCACTACACTGTATAAGCATCAAATATAGATATCTAACGCTTATAACAGCCTGTCAATCAATCGATCGACATATTCAATCAATCAGGATGAGTGAACTTCAAATTTCATCCCAACACCCGTGTGGGGTTTCAAACAATCAAGCACATACTTTATTTGTGCAGTTGGGCGATGTGTAAAATTTATCGACCCAATCAACGTCATTCAAATAGGTGTACATAAACAAACCGTCCGGTTTGTAAATGAATATTTTATTTATTCACATTCACTATATTCATATTCACGTTAAAAATTATATTTTTAACGATAAAACATTTTATTTCAACACATGAATTTCTATTCAATTCATTTATTCAATAAAATGGTATTTTTATTTTTCTAACTTATTTTAGAAAATTTCGGCGGCATAACGGCACGATACTAGAAACGGGACAAGGCCTAGCCTTATCCCCGGTCTAGTGAAGGCCCACGCCATTCACACATCAATCCAAAATCACCAAACAACCCAATTCAAATCACATCATATAACTAATCTATGCAACCAAACAAACAAGTCCATGGTCTGTGGACGATTGTGTCGGGTGCTACTAAGCACCGTCTGCATCCTAGTATATATATATAAATAGAAATGAAATTGAAAGGTGAGAAATTCTCACAGATAGCTATCCTAGCTCCACGGCACTTCTAATGCAGGAAATCTTCGCCAATTCACCTTTTGTCGCTTTCGTTGTCCGCTTTCACTACATATGTAAAAATCGAATTTTACTTCGCTATTCAATATATAAAAATCATATTTTTATTTCGAAGTTCAATATATAAAAATCATATTTTTATTTCGAAGTTCAATATATAAAAATCATATTTTTATTTCGAAGTTCAATATATAAAAATCATATTTTTATTCCGAAGTTCAATATATAAAAATCATATTTTTATTTCGAAGTTCAATATATAAAAATCATATTTTTATTCCGAAGTTCAATATATAAAAATCATATTTTTATTTCGAAGTTCAATATATAAAAATCATATTTTTATTTCGAAGTTCAATATATAAAAATCATATTTTTATTACTATGTTATATAGATAAAAATTATATTTTTATTTCGAAGTTCAATATATAAAAATCATATTTTTATTCCGAAGTTCAATATATAAAAATCATATTTTTATTACTATGTTATATAGATAAAAATTATATTTTTATCTCGCTATTTTCCACCTAAAGATTTCGCCTTTATAAACATATAGACTTCGCCTTTTCAAATTTAAAGATTTCATCTTTATAAAAATCTCATTTTTATTTTTCTACACATATAAAGATGATATTTTTAATATTCCTATCATGTAAAAATTATATTTTTAGTTCTCTACCTAAACAAAAATCATATTTCTACCACTTCTATATAGTAAAGATTATATTTTTAATACTTTAAAAATATAAAAATCATATTTTTAATCCTTTAAAAATATAAAAATCATGTTTTTATTAGTTCAAAAATCAAATCTTTACATGTTTAAAACTCTAATCCGTATGTAAATAAAATCTATAACTTTATATTCAATTAAAATCGTATTTTCTTTCTAATCTAAATTTATAAAAATCAGTTTTCTTTTCTGTTTATATAAAATAAAAATAAAAAAAATAAATAAAAAAAAAACTTACAGAGGGGGGGCTGTCAGGCCGGCGGCCGCTGCTGCGAGGGGGGGCTCGGGGTTAGGGTTTCGCGCTCAGCGCGAGGGGGGGGGGGTTTGCGGCAGGTGAAAACGACGGGGGGGGGGGGGGGGGGGGGCTCCAACTTCGCGATTTGCCAGAGGAGGGGAGAGAGACTGGGGCGGCGCCGCCTTCGCTGGGGGGGGGGGGGAGGAGATCGATCGCCAGTGGAAGGGGGGGGCGCCTGCTCCTCCTTCTTCGTTCTCTTTTTTTTTCTTTTTTCTTTTTTTATTTTGATTCTGAAATGAAACGAACGGGGGGGGGGGGTGGGCCAGAAAGATAAAGGGAGGAGGGAGAAGAATTTTTTATTTTTAATTATTTAATTATTTAATTTCCAAAAAGGCACTTTTACATACGACCTCGAAACGAGGTCCACCGCCTGTCGTCCATAGCGTATTACCCCCATTCCGAACACAATGGGATATGTATCGTAAGCTGATTCGACTGTTTGAATCAGTTTCCGTTAAATTTACATTTAAATCACTATATTGAATTTTAAACGTACGTTTCAAATTACCGGGGCCACATACTAACTAGAAAAATTCCAAAAAAATATTTTCTAGCTTCGTATTGACGATACGGTCCTAACAAAACTAGTTTCGTCGAATTCTGAGACCGTTGGAAAAATGGCAATTTTCCAGTCGATTAAAATCAACTGAAACAAGTCAAACGCGTTTTCCTTCGCCATGCTCACATATTGATTCGAAAATTTATGAAATTTAGAATATAGCAATAACTCGACATCACGGACCCAACAAAACTGGTTTCGTCGAAATCCGAGGTCGTTTGCAAAATGCCCATTTTTAAGGGCCTGAATTCCATAGCGACTATTCAGAATTTTCAACTGGACATACCTTTTGATTCCCACTAAGAAATGTGGATTTGTCGGATTCGTTGGAAAGATATTATCAATTAGATCCTATTATTTTTGGTTTCACTAAAATCCGGTTTGTTTTACACCCGGTACATTCAATTGAAGTTTGAAACCGAATTATCGAACTACCGCGCCATTTTCAATTCCATTTATAATTATATATAAATATTTATATTCTAACGACGGCGTATATAATATATACGTTCTATTTATATTCAAAATAAATTTCTCGTCGATATTATTTAAAATTATCCATTTTAAATATTCTAAATCCGCCAAAATTGCCAAAATAAAAATTTTAAACTGGCCCAGAATTTCCGGGTTATTACAATCTCCCCCACTTAAAACTTTTCGTCCCCGAAAAGGAACAAAGTCGAAAGTGGTTTGATTAATCAGCTCCACGCTCGGTCTAACTTCCATTCTCCAACTCTTTAGTTTCTGAGAATTTTCAAAATTTCAAAATTTTTGGCTAACACCCTAAATTTTTGAAAAATTTCGCCATAACCTCCCCTGCACCGGGAGCATCGGGGAATTTCAAATAGCTTCCCCGGTCCTTCAGATCTCAAAAAGAAAAAGAAAAAGCCAAGCGGCTAGCCAATAGGCTCATAAAATCATCATCACCCAAACAAACAGTAAATTATGTAGTAAACATGTACCTATTTGTCGGGCAAACAAATTTTATTCTCTGCTCTAGCCTCCTTGCTATGACCTGTTCAATATAAGCATATGTATATGCAAGCAAATGCGACCAAATTTCAATATAATTCAAAATTTGATACAATTAGGCTAAATGGTTAAAAATTAGCAAACAAATAAACAAACAACACAAACATCAATCAATTAGTGGATTAGAGTTTCAAATTCATAACTTGATATATATATAAAAATCATATTTTTGATGCCAATTCACAACAATGTATTGTAGCTATATATAAGTTTTGGTTCTCACACCAGCCTAATGGAAATATATAGAAAATCACACCTTCGAAACACGAACATAAATACTGATGATGTCATGACAATCATCAGTACCATCTCCGGGCGACTAGAATGTGATTCCATATCTATCCAGTATATTAAAACTTTGAATATACGTTTGCAAGGCGTATATGCAAATTCTTTATATACTGAATTGTCCAAAATCAATATAAACAAATAATCAAATACGAATAGTTGATTTAAATTTTCAAAACAAAAATGTTTTCATTTGAAAAATATACTCTTCACACCCGTTCTAGGATACTACTGATCCTATCTCTAACAAGTCATTCTAATTGGATATTACTAATCCAATATCTGATGAATTCTTTCGTAAGGTTCTAATGTGTCTTATTCTCTGCTTTGTAAACCAAAGCTCTGATACCAACTGTGACGGCAAGGAATTTCGCTCGGTCCAAACCAGTCGCTAAACCGATCCAGGCCGTTCGAAACGCCCTATCGTTGAGAACACGACAAAATCAGAACACATACAGAAGAACATTTCATTGTATATTACAACGCATCAGATTACAAGCCTATACAGAGTATAAACGAATATTACACAGAAATATCAAAGATTTAAATTACATTTAAATACATAGCAGCGGAAAAATAAAACAATACACAACTAGAAGGAGATATACGGATACAAAGCTTTCCGGATATCGTTCCAGCTGTAAACCAGGATCCTATGAATATAAATCTGCAAAACCAAAACTACTAGCTGCCCGTGTCAAAATAAGGGCACCTAGAGTTTAGGTTCAAACAATAAACTCCAGGTCAGTCATGTGACTGGTGTGAGAACTAAAACAGTTAATCTTTATTTTAAAGTTAGGTAAATCAAGGGACCACGCCGTATGACACGGAACGGGTTTCCTCCCAAGAATACCAGTGCATAAAACAACAGCGCAATGCTAAATAAAGAAAAATGAAGCTATTATAAGACCCAGGTCCTATCACACAATGCAACGCAAGCCGGGGGATAGGGTTTTTACCTTATAATAGCCAAGAATGCTTGATACGTTTAAAAGAAATCATTTGATACTATTATAAGTGTATAGTGTATAAAACAATTTCAAATCATAGGTATCAATCATAGGCGACATGAGCGTCCCATGCCACTATGTCGCCATATATAGGTTTACAAATAAAACCGCAAAGTCACGTATTCGGAAATTGGATTTCCATCTTTGAACCGAGGCAAAAGATAGTCCTCACCGACTTCGAGACAATCTAGCCCATGTCTCAGGCAAGTACTCAGTCAAGCCTTGGAGCGACAGGGCCGGTCCACCGATGTGGATTAAAATGCCTGAACACTACGTTTCCCCGCCCTTTGGGGCGTAAATGAGCCAACAAATGACTCCATCGGACCCGGATCGTCCGATCAAACCGAGGCGCCTCGCAACAACCACATAAGTCAAACTCGTCAGGGCGTGTAAAACCACTGACGCCACTTTTTAGCTAGAAGGAAACGCATGCCCTCCCTGAGGTCCGTCTCCCGTTTCTGGTTCATACTGGGTGTGAAACTCGCGAATTCACGTTACACAAAGCTGTGCCACACAGGCTGTGCTTTGATCATCACCACAAGACTTTGCTTTTCAACAGAAGCCTCGATCTATTGCCACTTAGGCATGCCACACAGGCAATTCACTCTATGTGTTTGATATCCATCAGTATATAACCCTTGAGCTCGTATGTCTCAGAGAAGGGCGTTAAGCAAGAGAATAAATTCTCCGCCGCCAAACAGATATATATTTAATAGAAATCAATCACACAGACTAAAATCCAATATCAGACACACAGTCCATTTACAAGTCCGTTCTGGGTCTGAACGAAACCGGAGGCACCTAGTACCCCGCATATCCATCGATCTCCAAGCACGTCTGGACGATCACTAACTGTTTCCATCTTCTTGGGTGTACAGCCCAATCAAGATCATCAGTAATCACCCAAACGACGTGAAGACTTCTGGTCTTCGACCACCGTCTTCATCTTCGACACCACGTCGAATCAGTTATCCAGAATGGGACAAACCCGGTCTTTCTGAATAACTCGCGTATATATTATAAAAGTGTTACACAAACACAACATACGCCTCATTCCAATTCAGAATATTCTTTTATTCAAATATTCCCATACTTTGGGAAAAGTTCCCATTAATTTTATCCAAGATAAATTGTTTAAATTTATTCTTTAATCTCCTTTGAATATCAATTCAAACTAGTCGGGATTAGCGAACCACACCGAAGTAATCATTTATTTTATTTCCCAATCCCAACCTATTCATCCCATGAAGTAAAACTGGTTATACTTCATATCTAACACCACGGTGTTATCGGTAAATTCAATTACCATTTCACGTTCAAATCTAATTAAAGATTTAACTATCGCCTGGAGCAAAACTGGTGATACTCCATTCTCAATCTTTTCAATCTAATTAAAGATTCATTAAAACTCCACTTAGTTTTAATCATTATCTGGGTTAAAGAATCAGTGTCATTTAAAACACGGTTCACGATAAACCCAAAATCACCTTCCATTAATTATCGGGTTAAAGAACGAGTGTTATTTAAAACACTGTTCACTATAAACCCAAAAATCAATACCAATTCAATTCCAATTAAATATCATTTAATTAGTACACTTCATTAAATCTAAATAAAAAGATTTAATTTTTTTCTCAACTGGGTTCAAGAAAAGTGTTAGTGAAGACACCATTCACAACAAACCCAAATCACATTTGATATTCAATACAAGGCTCTGAATAGAAAATATATCGGCTTATATTCAATATCAAATTCTACGACTAACAAATGTCGTATTGGAAATAACGATATAAATATATATCTTTCAAATTTCCATAACAACATCTGTATAATCACGAATTCCAACATCGAAATATTCCGAAGACAATTTCGATTCAAATCCACTCCAATGCAATCATTGGAAATTTTGGTTATTTTTAAAACCCTTTTCAAATTCAATTTATTTATTTAAAAATAAATAGAATTATATTTCTAGTTCAAAACTAGTTCATTTCGATAAAAATCTATTTTTATCTTTTCAAACATGAAGTTTTTTCATCCCAAATCTTCACAAATCATTTCTTATGATTTTACACAAATTATTACTATTTTTAATAATTTTATCAAGGCCCGTACAGTCGATTTCCATCAATGGCCATCGAACTGCACTTACAGCGACCTTTTTCGAATTTGATTTGGACATAATTCCAAATCCAAACGTTAGATTTCAAATTTCTAACATTCGCTAGAAAGCTCTTTTCGATACGAACCCAACGGTTCCGGTTTTAGGAGAATCCAACGGTCGGATCTCCCGTAATGTCCATTTGAAATCAATGGTCGAAATTCACGAACTGCCGCGGCGCGGCGCGTTCTATTCAGGCCATTATATTATATATATAATATATTTCGTCGATTTCTATTTAAAACGAATTATATAAACAGTTTTAAATTCGTTTCAAAAGAAATTTCAACTTCCATTTCAATTCAATTCAAAATTGAATTCTTCTTTATAAATTCGTTTTAAAATTCATTTCTATTCAATTCAAATTTCAATTCAATTTGAATTCATATTCAATTCAATTTATTTCGAAATCGTTTTCAATTCAATTCATTTCGAAATCGTTTTCAATTCAATTCATTTCGAAATCGTTTTCAATTCAATTCATTTCGAAATCGTTTTCAATTCAATTCATTTCGAAATCGTTTAAAATCGATATAAATATCGTTCATGTCAAAATGGCGTCAATCTAATCAACACGGCTTCATAAATTTCTATTTTCAAATATTCTATTTCAAATATTTCTTTTTCAAAATAGTGGTTGTTATCAAAATATTTCGTTCAACACATGACCAATCTCAACGGATGAGTACTGTCCACACATGAACCTTTATTTTATAATATTCTTTATTTTTCAAATTGGAATGAGGCCCAATCAATTACCATATAAAGTTAATTGTATGGATTTTCATACAACACATGTATATAATAGCATTGAAAAATAATCAACCATCAACCAAAGTGCACTACACTATATAAGCATCAAATATAGATATCTAACGCTTATAACAGCCTGTCAATCAATCGATCGACATATTCAATCAATCAGGATGAGTGAACTTCAAATTTCATCCCAACACCCGTGTGGGGTTTCAAACAATCAAGCACATACTTTATTTGTGCAGTTGGGCGATGTGTAAAATTTATCGACCCAATCAACGTCATTCAAATAGGTGTACATAAAAAAACCGTCCGGTTTGTAAATGAATATTTTATTTATTCACATTCACTATATTCATATTCACGTTAAAAATTATATTTTTAACGATAAAACATTTTATTTCAACACATGAATTTCTATTCAATTCATTTATTCAATAAAATGGTATTTTTATTTTTCTAACTTATTTTAGAAAATTTCGGCGGCATAACGGCACGATACTAGAAACGGGACAAGGCCTAGCCTTATCCCCGGTCTAGTGAAGGCCCACGCCATTCACACATCAATCCAAAATCACCAAACAACCCAATTCAAATCACATCATATAACTAATCTATGCAACCAAACAAACAAGTCCATGGTCTGTGGACGATTGTGTCGGGTGCTACTAAGCACCGTCTGCATCCTAGTATATATATATAAATAGAAATGAAATTGAAAGGTGAGAAATTCTCACAGATAGCTATCCTAGCTCCACGGCACTTCTAATGCAGGAAATCTTCGCCAATTCACCTTTTGTCGCTTTCGTTGTCCGCTTTCACTACATATGTAAAAATCGAATTTTACTTCGCTATTCAATATATAAAAATCATATTTTTATTTCGAAGTTCAATATATAAAAATCATATTTTTATTCCGAAGTTCAATATATAAAAATCATATTTTTATTCCGAAGTTCAATATATAAAAATCATATTTTTATTTCGAAGTTCAATATATAAAAATCATATTTTTATTCCGAAGTTCAATATATAAAAATCATATTTTTATTTCGAAGTTCAATATATAAAAATCATATTTTTATTTCGAAGTTCAATATATAAAAATCATATTTTTATAACTATGTTATATAGATAAAAATTATATTTTTATTTCGAAGTTCAATATATAAAAATCATATTTTTATTCCGAAGTTCAATATATAAAAATCATATTTTTATTACTATGTTATATAGATAAAAATTATATTTTTATCTCGCTATTTTCCACCTAAAGATTTCGCCTTTATAAACATATAGACTTCGCCTTTTCAAATTTAAAGATTTAATCTTTATAAAAATCTCATTTTTATTTTTCTACACATAAAGATGATATTTTTAATATTCCTATCATGTAAAAATTATATTTTTAGTTCTCTACCTAAACAAAAACCATATTTCTACCACTTCTATATAGTAAAGATTATATTTTTAATACTTTAAAAATATAAAAATCATATTTTTAATCCTTTAAAAATATAAAAATCATGTTTTTATTAGTTCAAAAATCAAATCTTTACATGTTTAAAACTCTAATCCGTATGTAAATAAAATCTATAACTTTATATTCAATTAAAATCGTATTTTCTTTCTAATCTAAATTTATAAAAATCAGTTTTAAAAATCCAAAAAAAATCAGTTTTCTTTTCTGTTTATATAAAATAAAAATAAAAAAAAATAAATAAATAAAAAACTTACAGAGGGGGGGCTGTCAGGCCGGCGGCCACTGCTGCGAGGGGGGGCTCGGGGTTAGGGTTTCGCGCTCAGCGCGAGGGGGGGGTTGCGGCAGGTGAAAACGACGGGGGGTGGGGGGGCGCTCCAACTTCGCGATTTGCCAGAGGAGGGGAGAGAGACTGGGGCGGCGCCGCCTTCGCTGGGGGGGGGGGGAGGCGATCGATCGCCAGTGGAAGGGGGGGGGCTGCTCCTCCTTCTTCGTTCTCTTTTTTTTTTCTTTTTTTTTTATTTTGATTCTGAAATGAAACGAACGGGGGGGGGCAGAAAGATAAAGGGAGGAGGGAGAAGAATTTTTTATTTTTAATTATTTAATTTCCAAAAAGGTACTTTTACATACGACCTCGAAACGAGGTCCACCGCCTGTCGTCCATACCGTATTACCCCCATTCCGAACACAATGGGATATGTATCGTAAGTTGATTCGACTGTTTGAATCAGTTTCCGTTAAATTTACATTTAAATCACTATATTGAATTTTAAACGTACGTTTCAAATTACCGGGGCCACATACTAACTAGAAAAATTCCAGAAAAATATTTTCTAGCTTCGTATTGACGATACGGTCCTAACAAAACTAGTTTCGTCGAATTCTGAGACCGTTGGAAAAATGGCCATTTTCCAGTCGATTAAAATCAACTGAAACAGGTCAAACGCGTTTTCCTTCGCCATGCTCACATATTGATTCGAAAATTTATGAAATTTGGAATCTAGCAATAACTCGACATCACGGACCCAACAAAACTGGTTTCGTCGAAATCCGAGGTCGTTTGCAAAATGCCCATTTTTAAGGGCCTGAATTCCATAGCGACTATTCAGAATTTTCAACTGGACATATCTTTTGATTCCCGCTAAGAAATGTGGATTTGTCGGATTCGTTGGAAAGATATTATCAATTAGATCCTATTATTTTTGGTTTCACTAAAATCCGGTTTGTTTTGCACCCGGTACATTCAACTGAAGTTTGAAATCGAATTATCGAACTACCGCGCCATTTTCAATTCCATTTATAATTATATATAAATATTTATATTCTAACGACGGCGTATATAATATATACGTTCTATTTATATTCAAAATAAATTTCTCGTTGATATTATTTAAAATTATCCATTTTAAATATTCTAAATCCGCCAAAATTGCCAAAATAAAAATTTTAAACTGGCCCAGAATTTCCGGGTTATTACACTTTCCTTTTCCTACGTCTGTGAATTTCTTTCCTTTTCTCGCTGCCATTTTTCACCAAATCTTCCTTTCTCTACATCTCCTACCTCCATCAATAAAACTACGTTCTTTCCACCATTAAGCGAAAAAAACACATCATCCCAAGCCATTCACAACAAACAATTCTAAAAAAAAACAATCTCTTTCCTCTTTTCAACAATTCCAAATAAAAGAAGAAAGAAAAAAGGAAAAAAAGGAAAGAAAAGAAAAAAAATAAAAAAGAAAAAAATGAAATAAAGAGAGAGTCTCTTTGAATAAAATAGTCATTCATCATTCTTGACTATAAAACATTCATTTCCATTCCATCCAAATCCATTATACCGTACTTGGAAGTGAGGATTGTAGTAGAGGAAATGAAAGGAAATAAAAATGTTCATATGTGCCTTAGTATTACTTTATCTTTTGTAGCCTGAAGTTTAACTAATACACTTGCCCTCTTATCTAGAATATTTTTAGAACTTACAAAATTCTCTTTCATCTATGCATAACTCACATCCAATACATTACAGATACACTAGTGTAAAATTATTCAAAAAAAAAGTTGAATAAATGATTGGGTGCACATTGTCGATATGTAAAACTTTGGTTGACACCACGCTCTTAACCTCAAGACAATTACAGTGTTATCAAGGAATTACGATTCAGCTTGAAATTTTTTATTCATTTTTGCACCAACAATGGTATGGACAATTTGGGATTGAACCGTTATTATTAGATTTAGGTAAAGTCCTTGGAATGTGAAAGACCTTAAATATACTGTTTGATTAATCCGCGTACATAAGACGCTTTGGATTTTGTGGGTAGTATCCGTTGAAAACCCTCACGAGACAACACTCGTCCTACTTGGGACACCCATAGGTTTAACGTCTTGTTGCATACGCTAAATGCAATCGTGTTTCCTACGAAAGTGTGACATATCTTAGTTTAGTTTATTCGAGGACGAATAAAAAGATAAGTGTGGAGGTATTTGATATACATGTAAATGTGTATATTTAATCTGCATATTTATCTTATTTTATCTTTTAAATAATAGATACTGTGCATTTATAGTTGTGTTTACAGATTATTTTTTATGAATGGATTAACGCACTTAATTGTTGAAAAGCTTGAAGAATTTGTGCAAGAAGGGTGTTGAATTTTAGAGCTGGATTAAAGCTTGAAGACCTGAAGAAAAAGTGTTATTCAATCGCCTTCTGCTGCATATTTTAAAGAGAAGATTCAATGCTTTTCCGTTGTGATCATTTGGAGTTGTTATTCATTCTCAAGGCAATTGGAGTTGAAGCTCGCAACCTATTTTCCATGACATCTACATGCATTCACATTGGTCTAGTTGCTAATTGGGCTAAGTTATCTGTCCTATATCTTGTAATTTGCAAGGCTTCTCATTCATGCGTTGCACACATTCACACTGAGCTATTTGATTTATGTGCTATTTTGGAAAAGGGGTTTTGTCCCACATTGTGGAATTTGCCAAGTAGTCTTTGTCATATCAGCTATAAATACATTATATCTCATTCGTTGTAAAACACACTTAGTTTTATTCTGTAATTCTCTTCATGGAATAAAACTCTTCTTCTCCCTTTCTCTACGTTGTTATTTTATTTTATTTTATTTTATTTATGTTCATGTTATTTAGTTTATGTTTCTCTTCTTCTTTAGCTATGTCTAGCTAATTCCCTTTGATTAGGGGGTGATGCCGCTAATAGATATGATCCAACATGAATCACATAGCTAATAGATGAGGACTTTATACATGTAGATCTGGATCTGAATCAAGGGTTAGATCTGAACCTTCATATTCTGTGTCGTTTAAGAGCTATGCTCCTTCACAGGGTATATTCGTGTTCGATCTAACAATTATCAGATTTAGATCTAATTTTAGGTTTTTAGAAATTAATTAGTGAATCTGTCCTGATAGTCTATGGTTGTTTAAGAGCTCAGTTCCTGCATAGGCTATGCTTGTTGTTATTTACTAATTTGTTTCTGAGAACCTAATTATCGTTGACTCATGTGTGTGACAGAAACATGAATTAGATCTATATTTATTTGTTGGATATTGATGAGTGTGAATACAATCTATGTCTTTATCTCCTAATTGCTTTCTCTTATTATATAAATCTCTTTTTATTTGCTGTTACTTTCTGTGTTTTCAATCAATCAAAATCCTGTAATAACTTGATTGGATTTATTAATTAAAATATTTTTGGTCCCAGAGTTCGACACCCTCTACAACAATCCTTGTTGTTTAGTAAAGCCGAATGGATTTTACAGTTGTTTACAACTGTTTAATTTGTTCGCAAACAAAATAACAATATAAATATATCTTTCAAATTTCCATAACAATATTTGTATAATAAAGAATTCCAACATCAAAATATTCCGAAGACAATTTCCATTCAAATCCATTTCCAATTTATATATTTGAAATTCTGGTTATTTTTAAAAACATTTCAAATCCAATTTATTTATTTAAAAATGTTTGATTATAATTCTAGTTCATAACTAGTTCATTTTGATAAAAATAAATTTTTATCTTTTCAAATATGGAATTTTTCATCCCAATTCTTTCCAAATCGGTTATTATGATTTTACACAAATTAGCGATATTTTTAATAGTTTTATCAAGGCCCGTACAGTCGATTTCCACAAAAGGCCATCGAACTGCACATACAGTGATGTTTTCCAAATTTGATTTGGTCATATTTCCAAATCCAGCTGTTAGATTTCAAATCTCTAATATTATTTAGAACACTCTTTTCAATACGAACCCAACGGTTCCAGTTTGAGGAGAATCCGACGGTCGGATCTCCCGTAATGTCCGTTCGAAGTCAACGGTCGAAATTCATGAACTGCCGCAGCGCGGCGCGTTTTATTCAGGCCATTATATATATGATATATATATATATATATATATCATATATATTTTGTCGATTTCCTTTTAAAACGTATTTTATAAATCATTTTAAATTCATTTTCAAAACGATTTCAACTTCATATTCAATTTCGGATCAAAATTGAATATTCCGTATCATCGATATATAAATGATAGTATTTTCAAAACATTAGATTTTGAAATCAATTCCTTTTTGATATTCATTATAAAAATAAATAAAATCGATATAAATACCGTTCACGTCAAAATGGCATTAATCTAATCAACAACACGGCTTTATATATTGAAATATATTCGTGTCCATCCCAAATCGGACATCAAAATCAAAATTTGATCTATTACTGAATATTATTTTAGAATATTCATTATTTTGAAATATTTGTTATTTTAAAATATTCATTTTTTCTGAACTGGAATCAGACACAGTCAATTACCATATAATGTGATTTATATGGATTTCATACACATATGTACACATCAACAATCAAATACTGTCAACCATCATCCAGAGTGCATTCTACACTGCATAAGCTTTAAATATAAATATTCAACGCTTATAACAGTTTGTCAACCAATTGATTGACATACAACTAAACATTCGGATTAGTGTATGTCCAATATCCTCTCAATACCCGTATGGGGTTTTAAAACAACAAACACAGATTTATTTGTGCAGTTGGCCGATGTGTAAAATTTTATCGTCCAAATCAATATCAGTCAAATGTGTGTACATAAACAAATCATCCGATTTGTTTATGAATATTTATTTTATTCATATACACGTCAAAAATTATATTTACTATAAAATATTTTATTCCATTCCACATCACACAATCAATTTTTACAACATAATCAAACAAACAAACAAGTCGTCCATGGTTTGTGGACGATGGGTGTCGGGTGCTGCTAAGCACCGTCTGCATCCTGTATATATTTTAACTAGAAACAAAATAAAAGTGAGAAGTTCTCACCTTTGGGTTCCACTCCTCCATTATATTCTGAATTTCTGATCGATTGGACTTGCCCGAAATTCCAACTTCATTTTCACGTTGTTCATATTAAAACCACCTTTTTAATATGATGATCATGTATTCAAATATCGCATTTTTCATAGCGCTACTTTTAAAATAAAAAACATTTTTATTTTGTTATTCATATAATAAAAATCATATTTTTATTCTAAATCTCTATACATAAAGATCGTATTTTATTTCGCTACATGGGAAAAAAATTATATTTTTATATTCTCTATCACATAAAAATCATATTTTTATTATGTCTATAATATAAAAATCATATTTTTATTATTTCTATAATATAAAAATCATATTTTTAATATTTCTATAATATAAAAATCATATTTTTATATTATAACTTTGTATAAATAAAGATTACATCTTCATGTAATTAACAGTTACCAATCAAAGAAATATATAAAAGAATTAAAAATAAATAATAAAAAAATAGAAAAATCGCAAATTCCCAGGGCTTTTGGCGAATGGGGAGGTCTATTGTGGCGGAGGGGGCGCGCAGGTGGAAGGGGGCTAATTTGGCCGGCGGCGGGCCTCAAGAGAGGGTGGCGGTGGTCGATTTGGACTGATTTGGGGAAGCGTTCAATTGAAGAAGAAGAGGGGGTAGACGAAGAAAAAGGGGGTCAGGGTATGTGGTGCGCCATCATCAGAGTGGGAGGGGGAGGTCGCGGTGGCGGCGGATGGCCTAGCGGAGGAACAACTGAACAATTTGGGGTTGGGTATTTTGAGCGATGGGATGTGAGAGAGAAGGTAGTGTTAGGGGGTAATATAATTTTATTTTTAATTGTTATTTTAGTTTCAAAAAGTAAGTTTTTCATTCGAATTCCAAATGAGACCCAACGATTGTTGCTCGTAGCTAATTACCCTCATTCCGAACACAATGAGATATGTTTCGCAAGCCATTTCGACTGTTTCGATCAGTTTCCCTCAAGATCAAAATATAAATCTATATATTGAATTTGAATGCACATTTAAATTTACCGGGGCCACATACTAAGTCTAAAAATTCCAGAAAAATTATTTCTAGCTTCATGTTGACGATACGGTCCTTAAAAAACTAATTTCCTAAAATTGGAAGACCGTTTAAAAAATGGCCATTTTCTGGTCAATCCAAATTAACTGAAACTGACAAAACACGTTTAACTTCGCCACACTCACATATTGATTTCAAAAATTATGAAAATTGGAATCTAACAATAACTTGACATCCCAGATCCAACAAAATTGGTTTCGTCGAAAACGGAGGTCGTTTGCAAAATCTTCATTTTTAAGGGCCCAAAATTCCATAGCGACTATTCTAAATCTTTAACTGAGCATAAATTTTTATTCCCGCTATAAAATTTTAATTTTTCGGATTCGTTGGAAAGACATTCTCAAATAGATTCAAATATTTTTGGTTTCGCTAAAATACGATTTATTTTGAATCCTGTACATTCGTTTGAAACTTGAAATCGAATTTTCGAACTACCGCGCCATTTCCAATTCCTTTTATAATTAAAAATAAATATTTATATTCTAACGACGATTCAAATAAATATATACATTCTAATTCTATTCAAAATAAATTTCTCGTCGTTATTGTTTAAAATGAATCATTTTAAATGTTCAAAATTCATCAAAATTGCCAAAATAAAATTTTTAAATTGGTTCGGATTTTCCGGGTTATTACAATAATCACCCACAAGCATATTAATTTGTCCACTTGTTTGAACAGAAGATCCTCTAACAGTCTAACTGTAGGTGTCCACCCTTTTGATACTGGCAAGATGATATCCAGCAAAGGGTGTATGCATAATTATTAGTCACCCTTATAATATTGTTCTAAATATTGGTAAACCGATCTACTCTTTATCTATTATAGAAAAAAGGGCTAACGCTAGAGTTCCGGGGATCTGTGCCAAACAGTCAACATCATATTATTCTAGATGATTCCCACAATATTTGCAGCGATTTATACAACAACAAGTAGTTATATGGAGGAGTTCACCACTTTTAAATTAGTAGGAGGAAATCCTGCAACATTCAAAGAGCTATCTCCATGACTATAATGTTCAAGAGGATTCAAGCAGGTGTAGAGTTCCATACTCAGACCTAGATGATATTCAAAGAATTAGTGATGAATTATAAAAAATCAACGTCTATGTCAAGATTTAACACTTATCTAAATGGAATTTACGTGAATCTTTCAAGATGAAAGAAAAATTTGACATACGCTTCTGTAACCCTAATTTGGTTAAAGCTGACCTTGCTAATTCTCGAAGATCTGGAAATGATGAGGATAGTAAGGAGAATAGATGAAACTATTAGATTATCTTGAACAATCAAGTGATTATTCATCAGAGAAACTACACAGACAAGATGTGGAAGCCTCATTGAGGATGTGCTCTTCAATCCAACATTGTTTTTTTTTTGTTCTAGCTACGGTTTGATTGTGCCGCGCGTTTTATGTATTTTCCTATTTATGCTCTTGTTGGGATGGGTCTTAGGCCCTTAATTTTTTATTTACCATTTCTATATATATATATATACATACTTGTGCGAACCCGTGCCATGCACACGGACTACAGTGAATTTTGTTGCAACAGTCTTTAAATCTACTAATTTTTAGTTAGCTAAAAAACTAAGGTAATGTTTGGTTTAAAAATTATTTTGTGTTTTCGTTTCCAATTAATATGTCAAAAATGAGAAGAGTGGAGTAATGACGAAGAGGATTAAAGAAAGACGGAGGGGACCATAGAGGAGATGGACGAGTATGTAAAATCGGATTATGTCTCGACTTATCTTATTTATCATGGAAAATGAAAAAAAAAGTGTTTTCTATTTTGTATATAAAATCTGTTTTCTAAATCGATCGTTTTCAGCAATATATGTATATCATGTGTTTTTTTATGGATGAAAACTCAAAACTAAAAATAGTAAACTTAATAGTACCTAAATTTTCAGCCTTAGTTCCTCATATATGCAGGGCTATAAAAGAATGTAATTACCATTCCCTTTATTGACAGTGCATCCCGCTTCATTGAAAATCCATTGATATATCACTTGTTAGGCAGTGTGCAAGTAGCAGTCCCAATTGTGATAGTAAGCGCTGATTTTACTTTATTGTCAATGTGATGAACATATATTTAATATGTTGAAGTACAAATTACATTCTAAAGAATAGAATTACTGTACTACTGATATATGAATCAAATAAATTTATATTGCAAAAAAGCATGCAGGTTTCTATATAAAGACGCATAATTAAAATAAAGAAGAAGAGAGAAATCATTGGTATCATAAGGTTATATATAAAATTATCACTATAAGGAGAACCCTTCTTAAAAGGGAAGCTTCCAGGCAATATCCAAAATTTCATAGCATGCAGATTTCTCCATGCCGAACCTTTTCATATTTTACATACGTACAAAGATTGAGATGATCCTAACAAACCCTTATATTTACCTTCGTAGATTGTTGGGTATGTAAGCTACTTCTCCCAAATCAATCATGACCAAGTTCTTACATAGTTGCGGTTTCACTGATTGCAAATATGGTATCTCACTGTTAATTAGAAGCAAATCATTTATGTCCACATAATAAAACATAAATCTGAACAGGTACACAAATACAGTTTCTACTAAAACATTTCAAGTAATTATAAATTTAGCTAAAGGAAAGGTTTTACATCAGTATGTCTGTCATGGATGGAGCTCCAGCTGCAGTAGAAAACTTGGAGAAGATCAGCATGTCAGTAGTTAGTGTATGCTAGTACATAATCTGCAAAAATACAAGTGTGTAGAATAAGTTAAAATATAACAATAAATTATATATCTTATATCGCAACTGTAGTGTAACATTGGAACAAATGTTGATGCCCACTTTTCTTAATGATCATGTTGCAATGTATGGGTAAGGAACGAAAAATATCAAGCTAATTTATCCAAGGAAAAAGTAAGAAAATAGGGACAAAAAACTATTTTGTGACAGCATCATGTGGCGAAGTAGTTCATGTATAATAGAAATGAGGAGCAGACTAACACAATTAAAAGGCTTAAAGCCAGAGTTCCATTGCATTTTCAAAGGTGACTACTACATAAAAGTTATTTCAAGGCAAGATTATCTTCATTATTTCCATAGTGGCATTTGCTTGCTTAATTCAAGTTACCATCAATTTGTTCCAGACATACTAGCTTTTCATTATTCAGGGTAATTTGATAAAATGAATAGTTAACATTGAAGCTTCTAGCAAAAAATATTCAACTATATCTATTTGTTTGGTTGCTCATTCAAAATGATCTGTCGAACATACAGATCTGATGTTGGTTGTATTAGTATAAGACTAGTGCATAAGGATCAGTTAAATAGATATAGAATAATATAATATGGAATTTAACAATTGGTTGGTTAGCAGTTCATGGTTTAACGAAGTCTATTAGTGGTTTTCCTTAACAAATGTTAAATGATAATTATCACTTCAAGTAGATCAAAATAATAGTTTAACTTAAATTACTTCTTGAATTATACATTAACAAATCATAAGTTTACATGTGAAACAACTAACATGTCATGCTAATCGGATACTTTTATGAAGTGCTAAAAACTCAGACGTGATTCTAATTTAACGTCATATATCTATCGAATCATATTATAAGAATGGATAAGCAATACATACAAAATAAATTACAACTTAAAATAAGACCTAGTTTATTATAAGAATCTCGTAAAAACGAGGCAAGCACATGGAAAATTACCTAAATGTACAGATTCTCCACAGTTCATTAACCCAGTATTACTTACAGTTTGAACAACCCATGTACTGTTAACCAAATCCAAAATTGATTTTTAATGGACAAAATGAATTTTGAGACTAGAGAAATTAAACTACTCCTTTAGTGTTATTAAAATCTTTTCCTTCTTGTTATAACAATGTATGGGCTTGCAGACAAAGTCTTCCAATCTTTTTAATAAAATGGTTCCCATGAATTAATCCGCAATGCTCCAAGTAATATTAAGTTTATTCAACTTTTATTTACCCCTTTATTCTGCCATAGTTCTCAAAACCACAATTTTAGATTAGGAAACAAAACATATGTGACATTAAGAAACAGTAAAATGAATCTACATCAATCTCATTTGGATTCATATATCATATAGTTTAAGTTCTTTCAAACGAAGTCGGCTACTTATTAAAGAAAGGAATAACAATTCCAAATGAAGGGAAATTGCTGATAGCAGAAAAAGATAAATAACGTGTATTATTAATAGCAAATAACATTAGTGATGAAATTGGAAGAGCTGAAAAATACATCAAAACATGTAGTAATATGAGAACATGCAATATGGTAGTAAAAATCTGCACGCATTTTAAACTGGAAAAGGGTATTGAAGTTGGAAACATCAGGAATTTCAAATAAAACAATAAGTCAGTAGCAAATTGAAATATTCATAATAATAAAAGAGTGATTGCAAAAATATAAATTAGAAACCGATAAAAATAATTTTGAGAATATCTATTATATTATATGAAAGCACAATCTTTCCACAGAGTCTCTTCGGTTCCATTTTCAGTGAAAATTTCACAATTCTACCACCTGTCCATCTCCAAAAATCAGCGGCTTCAGTTTGCCTGTAGTTTCCCTCCTACTTAGTCTTTCCATTTTCCCCCAAAATGGCTCCCCTCCCCTTCCACCATAACAATGCAAAATTGACCCTAAATCTTGCTCTAGCTCAGCCCAATTGCATACACACATATGGCGTTGTCATTTCGTTCATCTCCTTTCCACTCTACGCCTGCTGCACCAACTGTCGGCTGGTTCCCATCGTCCGTACCCAACTTCGATCCCCGCCCCTTCCCACCATAATGATAAGAAATCGACGCTCAAATCATCCCTCTAGATCTGTCCGATTCCTTAGACGCAGACTTTGCTGCCAGGTTTCGTTCGTGCCCTTTCCCTATGCACCATTTTAACCAGCGTCGGAAAGTCCCAGTCTTCCACTGTTTGTCTATTCTACCTGCTACCATGCTCCACCTCATCCTGATTCCTGCTGCGCATACTGTTCTGGAGAGCCATTTATCATAATATTCTTATAGGACCGTATTATCTTCAACTTGAATAACCGTGACTGCCATTGGAAATATCAGGTTCTCCCCATTTTCATTTATAGCCGTGTGCTAGAGTTGCTACATAGACTATGCTCCTTCAAGCTTTATAAATTGTTATGTATTAGTTACAGTCTTATTACATTACATATTTGTCTCCTCCAGGATGTCCGACCAGCTCTTCTCCCATGAGAGGAACTTCTTCCCTTTGCCATACGCTTTCTCAGTATGTAAGTTCCTTCACGCTAATTCTTATTTAATTAACGTCATGTTTTTGACTACTTTTCTTTGGTAATATTTGTATTGTCACCAATTACTTTAGGCACTACAAATAACATGCACGCGAGAATTCCTTTTTTAGAAACTTATAATTACTGTTGTGATTCTCAGTTATGCATGTATGATATAACTGCATGTATGAAATGGTTGCTTAACTTGATGCTAACGTGTCTAGAATAGAAAACCAATTTTTACCACCTATCGTCTGATAAATATTTTACTACTTGCTAAGATGAGCTTTTTTGTTGATGGTTGCATGTTTATATTTTGGTGTGTACAATTCATTATGTGTGTAAAATTTGACGGAAATCAACAATTCTATTTTTACTTATGTTCCACTTAATCCCATTCCGGTTATGATCTATTTAACAGTAAAATATGTCATTCATGATTTTGTGTTGTTTTAGACTTATGAAGACTGTTTATGTCTTCTTTTCGATCTAATAAAATTTTGTGTTATTAGAAATATTAGCCATCAGTTCTTCATTCTGGTGTTCAAGGTTGATGGTACTTATCGGTAAAAAAATGGGGTATAATTATCGAGTCATGTTTTATAAAATTGACATGTTTATCCATTACACTAATTTGAGTAAGCATTTTGTGCCCACTTCTACTACAAAGCAATTAACAGTCAGATTGAAGATCCATCATGACTACCATTTACTCATATCTTCAATGAATTTGCAATCATTAATTATTAAATTCTATTATGCAAATTGCACAAAACAATGTTACGGAAATCTTTGGCAAGTTATATACATTATTATATGTTGTGTTAGTTTTATCTTAATATGCATTTCACTAACCTATGGTTGTAGGCATTTTAATATTGTAACACGTTATCAGTGGCTAGATGATTTTGAATTGAGCTGTTAGGGAAATTTATTGCTTCCTACAGCCACTGAACAAGAAAACGAGCTCTAAAAAGATATTAATTAGCTGACTGAATGGAAGATTGATTGGAAGCCATAATTCTGGCCATTTTACGAAACTCAATTGTTATGGCCTAATAGATTTAGTTCATAAGTTCGTACTTTTATTCTATATATGTAATAATTACAGTCTCGATTTAGTTCAATTGTTTTTTTAGAACTAGATTTAGTTCAATTTTTATGGCCCAACATGATAATTTCACTTGAGTTTACGATCTCGATTGGTTAATCTTACTGATTTATCAAGACTTCGAAGTTCAGTTGGTACATTCACTTTTTCTTCAATTTAGCGCAACACCTCCAAATAACGAATGGATATCCAACCAATAATATTCTTATAGGACCATATTATCTTCAACTTGAATGACCGTGACTGCCATTGGAAATATCGGGTTTTCCCCATTTTCATTTACAGCCGTGTGCTGGAGTTGCTACATAGATTATGCTCCTTCAAGCTTTATAAATTGCTATGTATTAGTTGCAGTCTTATTACATTACAGATTTGTCTCCTCCAGGATGTCCGACCAGCTCTTCTCACATGAGAGGAACTTCTTCCCTTTGCCATATGCTTTCTCAATATGTAAGTTCCTTCGCACTAATTCTTATTTAACTAACGTCATGTTTTTGACTACTTTTCTATGGTTATATTTGTATTGTCACCAATTACTTGAGGCACTACAAATAACATGCGCGCGAGAATTCCTTTTTTAGGAACTTATAATTACTATTGTGATTCTCAGTTATGCATGAATGAAATGGTTGCTTAACTTGATGCTAGCGTGTCTAGAATAGAAAACTAATTTTTACCTCCTACCGTCTACTAAATATATTACTACTTGCTAAGATGAGCTTTTTTGTTGATGGTTGCATGTTTATATTTTGGTGTGTACAATTCATTATGTGTGTAAATTTTGATGGAAATCAACAATTCTATTTTTACTTATGTTCCACTTAATCTCATTCCAGTTATGATCTATTTAACAGTAAAATATGTCATTTATGACTTTGTGACTGTTGTTTTAGACTTATGAAGGCTGTTTATGTCTTCTTTTCGAACTAATAAAATTTTGTGTTAGTAGAAATATTAGCCATCAGTTCTTCATTCTGGTGTTCAAGGTTGATGGTACTTATTGGTAAAAAAATGGGGTATAATTATTGAGTCATGTTTTATAAAATTGACATGTTTATCCATTACGCTAATTTGAGTAAGCATTTTGTGCCCACTTCAACTACAAAGCAATTAGCAGTCAGGTTGAAATCCATCATTACTACCATTTGCTCATATCTTCAATGAATTTGCAATCATTAGTTATTAAATTCTATTATGGAAATTGCACAAAACAATGTTAGGGAAATCTTTGGCAAGCTATATACATTATTATCTGTTGTGTTAGTTTTATCTTAATGTGCATTTCACTAACCTTTGATTGTAGGCATTTTAATATTGTAACTCGTTATCAGTGGCTAGATGATTTTGAATCGAGCTGTTAGGGAAATTTTTTGCTTCCTACAGCCACTGAACAAGAATATGAGCTCTAAAAAGATATTAATTAGCTGACTGAATGGAAGATTGATTGGAAGCCATAATTCTGGCCATTTTACGATCAATTGCTATGGCCCAATAGATTTAGTTCATAACTTCATACTTATATTCTATATATGTAATAATTACAGTCTCGATTAAGTTCAGTTGTTTTTTTAGAACTAGATTTAGTTCAATTGTTATGACCCAACATGGTAATTTCACTTGAGTTTACGATCTCGATTGGTTGATCTTACTGATTTATCAAGATTTTGAAGTTCAGTTGGTACATTCACCTTTTCTTCAATTTAGCGCAACACCTCCAAATAACTAATGGATATCCAATAATATCACTTCTTCTGCGTCCTCATCTGAAAAGCTAATAAACATAGGATATCCGCAAAAATGCATGTGGATATGAAAGCATCTACATTCAAAAATTATCCATCCGGTTTTTATCAAAATTATTATTTATTTTATACGCTTTTTGGTACACTGAAATATATGTTATTATTATTTATTACGTTGCCAGCTTATATATTATGCAATTAATGCACATTAATTGCCCAAAATTATTTATCGTTATCATATTTCTTGATTGTGCATATTTTAATAACGAGTAGTACTAAAAAAATTGTTGAATAGAAATTTTCTGTTTATATTCATTGACGTACTTTTCTTTTGCTGTTGAGATAATTATCTGATACATATCTGCATCTAACGATGCAGATACCAGATATCAAAAAAAGGTTTTAGATGCAAATATTAAACTATTAACATTTGAAAGTATCCGTTGATGGACACATATAATCAAAGATATCATACTATCAAAATTTAAAGTTCTCACAATTTATTCTAGAATGAAGGATAAAATATTGAAATAACAATGCCAGCTTTCACGTGCATTTAATGAGTGAGTTTAATGTTTTTTTCCCCAGTAGTCTAAATTTCATATAAGCAATTGAATGAATTTAAACTGACAATAATCACTGAACTCAAAAAATAAAAGATGATTTAGTTTTAATATAGATTTACAAAATACCAGTGCAAGTGTAATATTTTGTTAGAAAAAAGGACCGATCATCAATCCTACCTGTCATCATTCACACAATTCCATACTGAATTAACATAATGTCCATTTGTATGGATCGGTTCAATTGCTAATCTAGATTAATTATGTTCAACCAATTTTCATATAAAAAAATTGCTTAGGTCCCAACAACACTTTTTTGCCTTCATTTTACAGATGTCACTCCTATTCCATGAGTACAAACTACCTAATTGATAGACAATGAGTGTCTATGTCAACACAGGGAAAAAAATATAATGGAAAAAATAATACGATATTTACTGCCCTAATGGCTCTTATAGCTATTTAAAGAACTGTATCTATTTCAGCACATTTACCAAATATTGTTTGTGTTATTATCCTTTAGTTTTAGTCTCTTCTTTAGAAGATGCTGTCTAAAAAGTGAAACAATATGATAATTAATTGCTTCTTTCGCTTAAGAATGATATCTATATCTCCATACAATCAATATGTCTTTATGAAAACTATCAATATAACAATATAGTCAACTGTTTGTACAAGTAATTGATTAACATTTCTCTATTCAGATGAGCAAAGAAAATACACTGGCGTTTCTACTTGCATGCAATGCAAGTACAAAATGCAGTATAACATGTCAATAATTGTTTTTATTTTTACTGGTGCATAATTGTGATTTGTTTTAGTAGTTAATAGATTAAGATTTTGCTAATAAGACTAAAGTAAATTGGACACATGTTGCAATCTATTGTGTTTTAAATAGATTCAAAATAAGCATACAATCAAAATAAACATCGTCTAATTTTTGCAATTTACAAATGTCTTTGTTTCTTAATCTCACTAATTATATATTACGTGCCTTCAACAAGGACTTGCAAGTCCCTGAAGTTAATGGATTAGATCGACATCTTCGCTATGTAGAGTAAATTTGACTTAGTAATGCCAGTTATCTAAAGACGTGCCGCTCATTATTTTCTTATGAGCATATCGACATTGAAGCTCTTTTAGTTATAACAGTGAGCTGGTACTGCTAACTCCGCTACCAAATAGAGTATTTTGCTGCAGTTTGCAATTCAAATGTCAGATGGTGCACCCATAATTGGTTAACCTGGGTGAATTAATGATATTGTAGAGGGTACAACAGCTGTTGTTGTAGACCTGTGCCCGGAGTTTGACGATACATTTCTACTACACATTACTTTTGGTAAGGTTAGCACTTTTGACTCAATTTTTTTATTTTAAATAATTAAACCACATATCTTAGTGCATTTCCATTTTCAGATTAATATTGTATCATTGAAGTATGTTGACTTTTTTTCCACATTCTACCACACTGTATGAGATTATGTTGATCTATATCTAAATATCATTCATTATTTGCAAGCTCTATTTTTTTTAATAAATTGACAAATCCTTTCTGATCCTTTTTCTTTTACTATGTTACTTCACATCCCATTAATGAGGCTTGCAGCTTCCATTTTGTTTGTGTTGTCCTTGCTATGTTAAACAATAATGATGTACACATTATATCCAGAGCCGGCTCAGTGGCCAGGCGGAGCAGACGGCCACCTGGAGCAACCCCCCTTGCCGGAGCAACGGACAGGGTTGGTGGTGGCAATAGGTAAAATAAGAACTTCATAAAATGAAAATCGATAGGAGAGTTTACTCATGGAATATAATCGTCCGGTGGTTGTGCGTGGGTTAGCAGTTCGTTTCCTGATGCATTCAGATGTGTAGTTTATTTTTTAAAACAAAAATGCTTAGCAGACCGAACGATTTTCTGTCTAAATATGCGACAGAAAGGAAATAGTGGGAGCACCAACATGGAATTTACAAAACTACTCCCCGTGCATTACACCATTTCAATACTTCGCATGATTGAACCGAAAATCCTTCGGTCCGCCTAGCATTTCCCTTTTTAAAACAACCATATTTTTCCCAGTTGTTGTATTTCCATGCAACTTTTGCAACCAAAAAAAAATCTTCGTCAAGCCTACGGCAACCCTACTTTTCCAACTTTTTAGAGTTGGCTCTGATTATATCATTACATGGTAGATAAGCTATTTGAAAACAAGCGTCAAGGACTCGCTGCTTACTGTAGTCTACATTACAACCATACTCAACATTTTGCATTGGATCTTGCGATTAAGTCTTCGAGTTACAAGCATGTAATTTCCCCTCTTTTCTACTGGGTGGAGGTTGGAAAGCTGCTGTAAGTTTTGAAGGAAATTTTCCTAATAGGAATAAGCAACTTCCTTTGGATAAACATTTTGATATCAAAAACGCTATAAGGGTATTATTCTTCTAATATATATGTGCAACACACACACGTGCGCGCGCGCACACACACACACTCTCACACACACACATATATATGTATATATATATATGTATATATATATATATGTATATATAATGTTAGATGCATATACTCTTGGATGATCATAAATATTTTTGTCTTTCAGATTGTGTTGGAATCCGATGGTTCAACCATAGCTTATTTCTTCTGAGAAAGGGTTGTGATCTTTGATAACAGGTATGTGCTTGACCTTGCTAAAGAACCATCCCTTCTTTGCGTGGATGAGGTGATAAATAGATATGAGTCATAGTCTCTCATGATCTCCATTTTATATCGAATAAGATACACATAATATTCATATTTCTTGATGTACGCTCAATTTTAAAATATCTGCACAGGTACATTGTGTATTAACAAAAACAGTTTCTGATGCTACTAATGCTACTCCAGGGTTTGGAAGATATTCACCTTTTAAGGGTGAGGTTTATGAGGAAGATACAAAAGATAATTTGCTGAACTTTTATTCTTTGCATGCAATTTCAATTGTATATAATTGGTAGAATTAGTTGTATAATTTTATTATTGAATTTTTCGACTTTAAGTATTATTTGAACTTTGACGATCATTTCCACAGGGGAATGCTGAGTTTGGATAGACTGCTAGCATTCTTTAATTTATTAACATTTCATTAACTCAATTGATTTGTGATTTCAATAATTTATTCAGTTTGCAATTAAAGAAATCAAGATTTTTTTTTCTTCTAAATCGCTATCCACATTTTGATTTCTAGTAACCTTTTTCACCTTTTTCTATGTACTACGCTCAATTATGAAACAATTTGTTGACACTGTTGAATGTTACCACAAGAGTTGAAATATGTGAACAACTCAATTTGTTTGGTATTGTATTGACTGTTATTGCCCCTCAATTATTGTTGTATCGCTCTATTATTCCTTGGTTGTTTTATGTCATCATTCAGAAAAATTGTACAACCAAGTTTTCTGATCCTCTATTATTGTACTCTTTGCTCTATTATTGCCCATGCTCTGCTCATTTTCTATGAAATTATATACTCCATGCCAAATCACTACTATGTTTGTTTAAACTTGTGTGATGCACTGTTCACTGAACTTAGTTTTTGAAAGCAATCATCAAATAATAAGGTTAACAAATGTCATTTTTTTTAATTGCATTAGACGCATTTGTCCAATTACTACGATGCCTAACCGACGATTTTGTACTTATAGTGTTCTCACGATTTGATATTATAAACCCCTGTAAATGGGATTTTTATTATTATTATTATTATTATTATTTTATTATTATTATTATTATTATTATTTCAACTCTCTCCGCAGTGAAACTTCGCCATACCCGTGTGCGAAGCACGGGTTCGCACTAGTCTAATATAAAAAAACAACAAATAAGGCTTTTATTAATTCAAACTTGGTTCAAAAGCAAAATTTTAATCATGGTACTGTGTTGGATAATTTTCAGCATGACATGCCTCAATTAAGACCATTAATAACATAAACAGGATTTGTGGATTCTGTATATGTCTTTAAACCTTTGGATTAATTAAAATATATATTATATATTAAGTGATAGCATGTCATGCTTGCAAGGCATTCAAGCTGAAGCAAATCCTTTATTCCAAATATGATATCTAATGAAGAAACAAAAAAAATTAATTGATTACCTTTTATCAAGATCTAACAAATTAACACTATGGATTTATTTTGATTTAACGTATGAGAAATGCACCAGCGTAATGATACACAAAATAAAGTTATAAAACAAATTAATTATTAAGATTTTCTTTAAAAATCCAACATTGAAATTTTTGTTTAGAACACATTGTTATCTCGAGATATCCCTGATGCTAGCTACCACTAATGAATAACACTATGCAATATTTAATATGAATTTTATCGTTTAGACTTTTGACAAATAAAGTTTTGTAATACATTTTACTTACTGACTACTATTGTGTAGTCAGCAAAAATGAATATAATAATTAAGTTTACAGTACACACTGCTGTCTGCTTGTGTATAATTCCACTTACGATAACCTAATCAGTTCGATTACTAGTTATTGGCACTAAATTATGCATTAAGCACATCCCATTCAGCTAAATCTATCAACACCATTGTATTTATGTTTTTTTCCCTCTTCTCTTTAGCGTCTAATCTAGTGAAAAATTACCACCCCAAATTATAAATAGAACAATAATTTCTACTTCCAAAAAATTTCCTTTTTACTGGATTGTTGTACACAAGATAATAAAAGGAAAAAGATGGACAAAATCAATGTGCAAGAGAAAGCTTAGAGACCATATATGTACCTAAATATAATCTTTCTAGCATGTGTACTTGAGAAAACTCCCATAATTGATGCTTTTAATTATGACAAAATCACATTTATTTAACAATCAATCTAGCTAAGGGCCACGTTATCAATTGATTTCCTCGTATTATGCTCAATTGTTCCAAGTTCAATTGTAAACTAAAGTCCTTGGTAATGAAATTTAATATAAGAAATTGATTGACTGTTAGTTAGCATGATTTGGGATTTTAGAACATCGCGGGCAATGGATATGTCATTGTAATTCGCAGTATCTTACGAAATGGCATAATACTTTCTACCAAAAGAATTTGAGGGCATATGCAAAAATAGCACTGTAAAATAGATGATGAGAGGGACCACAAATCAATAAATCAGAGTTGCATAAAAAAGGAAACTTATGCTTGATCAAATATTATGCCTGATAAATTACCAAAAATTAAATTTTCTTACTCTGTAAATGTGTTTTGCATCTCCAATGATACCAAATGCAAAAACTCCTCAAATTTTGGCCCATATAAAATGGAATAAGAAGAAAAATAAGCAGCTTATCTTTAAGTACTGGAACTAATTATTAAGAACAGAGCAGTGTTATCTAAGTAACTAAATGTATGTACTTGAAATTTCGATTCTAGATGAAAAAACATAACGTTGAGATCATACAGATATTGATAATTATAATAAGTAAACAAAAGACCAAGGAAACACACATGAAATGAGGGATCATCAAATCGTGCGAAAGTGCACTATTGTTTGGCTTTCTAGAATACAAAAAGAACTTGGGCTAGGAAGACAACGGCTTGATTTGAAGTCAGATTACTTGTAGCAAAGTCTGCACAATGAAACTATCATGCTATATTTGTTTACTTGATTTGATGTTTGATTACTTGATAACATAATTTGCACAATGAAATCATCATGCTAAATTAATTTGCTTGGGTGATGCATTTACGTCATGAAAAGGAGTTATGAGAAATATGAAGTTGTACTTTTCTATAGAGTAAAAACTCCTGACGATGAATGTATGACTAAAAAATTAAAAATGATGGTGCATTGTTACATCCTATAGGTTTATCCCTATCTTAGTGCAACATTAGCTATCTTGAATAATAGCTTTTATAGTCTCTAGAGCTGGTTGAACGATGACATCAGTTTGGAGTGAATATTGTTAGTTGGTTCATTTTGTAGTTTGAATCATTCGACAGAAGTGCAATAGTAGTTGTGAACTAGCACTTTCGAATGGGTAAATTATTGTAACACCCCTAAGTCCCACATCGTGGAAGCCTGTGTGAAGTGGGTACTTATATAGTAGATCTCATCTCTTACTAACGCCGAGGCCTAGTGATGGAAAACCCTACACCTGAGAGGTGGCAAAGTAGGGACAATATCGGTGTTAGTAGGGAGGTTGGCTCAGCTTGTGTGGCAACGCCATGTGTTGGCAGATCTCGAAACTTAGCCGAGGCCTTTTGAGGAACAAAACCCCACACCTATACGGTGGCTAAGTTGGGGACAATATCTTGCGTGAACGGAGGTGTGGGCTGTTACAGTGGTATCAGAGCCAATACCCAGCAGGAATTGTGGATCCTGTGTGGACCGCAGCGCCTGGGTGAGGTGTTTGTGAGCCAACGGGGACGTTGGGCTCTATAGGAGGGGAGAATGTTGTAACACCCCACCTCCGCTAGGGTCACTCGCAAAGGGAATGCACTAGGTTTGGTGAAGCATTATCGAGGTAAACATGCACAGAAATATTACAAGACATAACATATATAAAACAGCGGAAGTAAAACAAATTTCATTACCTTATAAAATATGGTCTAAAGCCTTTTACATCAGAATACATCAAAACCTGTCTTGCAAAAGTAAAGAAGCATAAAACCATTTCATAAATTATTCCCCAAGTAAAACAGTAAAGTAGCCATAGCCAAGAAAAGTCCAAGCCATGCGTGATGATCTTCAGGCAGAAGAAGTCCGAACTAGATAACAGTGTTTCCTCCCTGAAACCTGCGGGGAAACGGAAGACAAAGAGGCGAAACAAAACGAGGTCAGTCATAAAGACTGGTAAGTCCTATCTACTTCCAGTATAAAAACAGGTAAAGGTAACATGACATGCATAAACTGAAAGTAAACATAAGGATGACGACAAGGTAGATAAACTAAACCAGGGTAACAGGCTGAACTACTGTAGCAAGGTAAACTAAGGTATCATGATAAACTACGGTGCCAAGTTAAATCAAGGTATCACGTCATCAGGTTTCTATCAAGTGAAGTATCTCAAGGTATCTATCATATATAATATCTCGAGGTTACTATCAAGTATATTTCTCGTGGTTCTAACATGTATATTTGCCCTGCACCTCTCGTACTAGTTTCCCTACCCGCGTCATGTGTTAACTATGAATATCCCTTGCCCAATGTCATGTAATGGTCCATGTCAACCTAATATATAACATATGTAGGTTTTCCCAACTTGTATGTTTCTTTCCACGTATAAGTTCAGTCCTTTGCCGTAGGCCGTACGGGCTTTCTCATGTGAATCTATACCACCTCAACGTAGTACCCTTTTATCCTTGAAGTTGTTTTGGACTGCTACCCTTGATCTAGTTACGTTTTCTTACCATGAACTATCACGTGTTTACTTAGGATTTATGCCACCTAGGACCACTAGGGATTATGCTACCTAATGAACATTTCCGTGTCTCGGTTTGGGTTCAGGCCACCTAGGGCCACTAGGGATTATGCCACCCGTCAACCGCGCCCTTTATCCCGCGTATGTATCGTGAATCGTTTTCCATGTCTAGACGCACATGTTCCTCAATGTGCCATCCAAGTTCTGTGCCAAGGCAAATCAAGAAATACGGAACTCGGTCGGGAGCTTTAAGTATTATGCCACGTTGGGAGCTTTAATGTATAGGTGTGGGGTAAATTATTTGTCTTAGCCGAGGCCTTTTGAGGAACAAAACCCCACACCTATACGGCGGCTAAGTTGGGGACAATATCTTGCGTGAACGGAGGTGTGGGCTGTTACAATTATAGTGATAAAACAATGCATTAAGCACCACTAAGCAACAAATAAAATAAATATGAGGAAAGAACTGGAAAAGTGTTTTGGTGCCTTCCATCAATTCAAAGAGTAGCACCAGTGTTCAACTGGTGCCCAAAAACAAACAACATATTAAGACCTTATACAAAAACCATACCACCGGTTATAGTATCTATCAAAAACATTGTATTTATGGTTTTGTCTACTTCTCTTTTGTGTATAATGCAGAGAAAAATTACCATTCTAAAAACAAAATAGAACAAAAATTTCCACTTCTAAAGTATCTCCTTTTGATAAGGTTGATGTATGAAAGCTAATAAACAGAGTGTGACGGACAAAATCAATGGACTAAATATTTGTACTTGACAATGATCTTTCTTACGTGTGTATGAGAGAAAATTCGAATAATTTATGCTTTTATGTCCAAATCCACATTTAATGTACTTGACTGCGATCTTTCTAGCATGTGTATCAAAAAACACCCATAATTTATGCTTTTATGATCAAATCCACATTTATTTAACAATCCTTCTAAGAGCCAAGCTAACAATCTCTTTCCCCGTACCATGCTCAATTGTTCCAAGTTTAATTGTAATTAAAGTCCTTATTTATAAAATTTATTGCAAGAAATTGATTGACAGTTAGTTAGCAAAATTTCAGGATTTTAGATCATCCCAGACAGTGCGTGCCACCGTGCATCATGTAAATTATAAAGAAATAGTATAATACTTTCTTCTGAAAGATTATGGGGCATATTTATAAATAGCAACATAAGAATAGATGATAGGAGGTGCAACAAATCAATAAATCAAGGTTGCATAAAAAAGAAAACTGAAAATTTAGCGAATATTATGCTTGATAAATTACCAAAAAGTAAAGTAAACTTACTCTGCAAATGTTTTGTGCATCTCCCATGGTAGTAAGTACAACAACTCCTCAAATTTTTGGACTTTATAAAATGGAATAAAAATAAGCAGGTTATGTCCGAGTACATGAATTTAATTATTGAAAACATGACAGTGCTAGCTAAAAAACTAAATTTGTGTACTTGATAATTCGATTCTAGTTAAAAATACATAACTTTGAGATTATATAAAGAGTGATAGTTATACCATGTACACAAAAGATCGAAGAAGCACAATGAGATTAGAGATCGTCAAATCATGTGAGAGTGCGCTATTGTTTGACTTTCTAAAATATAGAAAGGCATTTTGGAGTAGAAAGTCAAAGGGTTTATTTGAAGTCAAATTGCTTGTAGTGAAATCAGCCCAATAGAACTATCATACTAATTTCATATACTTGATTTGATGTCAGATTACTTGCTAGTAAAGTATGCACAATGAAATTATCAAGTAAAATTCATTTGCTTGGGTGATAAATTTTTGTCATGAGGAGTTATTTGAAATATGAGGTTGTGCTTTCATATAGAGTAGAAACTCCATAAAATAAAGCTAAATTAGTAAATTTAAAAATGACAACACATTGTCACATGCTGCGATCTTACCCATATCCGAGTGCAGCATAAGGATTTCTTGAATAATAGCTTTTCTAGTTTCTAGAGCTGAATTAACGATGACATAAATTTGGAGTGAACACCATGGTTGCTTCATTTTGTAGATTGATTTATTTGACAGAAAACCACGTAATAGTTGTGAATTAGCACTTTGGAATGAGCAAATTGCACACTACAATAGTGCCATTATTTCAAATCATTGGGATTGTTCGAGTTAGTGGTTGTTTATACTCGGTCGCGCCGTAGGCTGATGACTCGAATAGCGTTGTCAGCTCCCGTGCTCGAGGTGTCGGATGTAGCCAAGTTTTTTAACCTCAGTGTTGGCTCGAGGTTGGGACGGCGACACCGGCTCCCGTGCCCGGGGTGCCGATACTACGATCATATGCCTGATTTATGCTTGTTGTCATAACTAACAAGACACATCACGTCATAAGTAAACAACAAGGAGATAGGAAAAACGAACATCATTTACTAATAACTTTGGCAGTAGTATCCTTTACAATGCCTTGAGTTTCTAGAAAACAAAACATTGTTTGAAAGCATAAACAACCATGAACTGAGTTATGTAAAGTAGCTATAGAGATGTTCACTGTTCCATGCCCCTGGGAGTTCAACTCTGTCAATGGTGGCGAGTTTGAAAGTTCCATCGTTAAGTTTTTGATGTATGGAGTACGGGCATTCCCAATAAGGCTTGAGGCCTGTTTGGGGGGAGGGGGGCAAAACCCACTTTAGGACGAGGTCGCCGATGTTGAGGTCCTTATGGCATATCCTGGAATTGAAGTATCAGGCTACTCATTGCCATTGGGCTGCGGCTCGGAGGTCGGCTTCGTTCCTTTTTTCCTCTAGTAGGTCGAGTGACTCTAAGAGTAGATCTTGGTTCATTTTGGGATCATAGTAATTGATTCAATGGGATTGAAGCTTGAGCTCAATGGGAATGACGGCTTTAGATCCGTATGCGAGGGCAAAAGGAGTATGACCAGTTGTTGTCTTGTGGGTATTCCGGTAGGCCCATAGGGCTAGAGGGAGCTCGTGCCCACATGCACCCATCCTTTTCCAGGAGTTCTTTAATGATGGATTTGATGACCTTGTTAGCCGAATCAACTTGCACATTGGCTTGAGGATGAGCCACCAGTAGAAATCTTTTATCGATGCCATGGCGTTGATAGAAGGCTTTGAACTCAACGCTCTTGAATTGAGTGCCGTTGTCTGAGATGATAGCTTGGGGAACCCCATAGCGGGTAATGATTTTGTGGACAACAAAGTTTATCATCTTCTTCGTTGTTATAGTGGCGAGGGCTTTAGCTTCTACCCACTTGGTGAAATAGTCCACCGCGATGACGGCATATCGTGCCCCGCCTCTATCCATTGGAAGAATTCTGATGATGTCGATTTCCCACATGGCGAATGGCCATGGGCGGACCATCTAAGACAATTCGGTAGGCGGGGCTCTTGGGATTTTGGAGAAGAGATGGCACTTATCGCACTTGCGGGCGTAGTCCGCGGCGTCTTGGTCAAGCGTGGGCCAATAATAACCATGTTTGAATATTTTTCTGGGCAGGGTTTTCCCTCTGTGTGGTCGCCGCATTGGCCTTCAAGCACATTGCTCAGCACTCGGAGGGCGTTACCATGGGCTACGCATCGGAGCAAGGGAACAGAAAAACCCCTGCGGTAAAGTACTCCATCCATAGGAAGGTACCGAGTTGATTGGCGAATGAGCGCTCGCCTTTCTTTGTAGTGCTTTGGTAGGGTCCCATGCTGTAGGTAACTCCTAATCGGTGACATCCATGACTCGGGCTTTGGTTCGGTACTCATGACCATTTCGGTTTGTCCTTTCTTGATGCTCGAGAGTTGAGCACTTCAACTAGGGCGAACCCATTAAGTTACAGATCTTCGGAGCTTGCCATCTTGGCAAGGGAATCTTCTTTTATTTTTTGCTCTCGGGGGACATGGGTGATGAAAAAATGGTTGAAGTGGGTGAGTAGCTCCTGAACCTGGCCCGAGTATAGGGCAAGTCGTCCCTCTTTCGCTTGATATTCTCCCTGCACTTGACGGACAATCAGCTATGAATCAGAGAAGATTTGGATTGTCTTTAGATTGAGTTCGATCGCGATTCTGAGCCCGGCGATCAAGGCCTCATATTCCGTGTCGTTGTTGGTAGCAGGGAAATTTAGTCTTAACGCGTAATATATCGGGCATTCTTCAGGGGTGATGAGGACGACTCCGACCCCGGCATTTCCTGTTAGAGGAGCCGTCCATGAATAGTTTCCATTGGGTATCGGGAGCTCCAGGGTTCTTCGTAGGAGTCTCCTCTGGTGTAGTGAACTCCACTATGAAATCCGCGAGAACTTGACCGAGGATGGCTTGCCGAGGGATGGATGTTATCTCGAATTGGCTTAGCTCCATACTCCATTTCAGTAGTCGGCTGGACGCCTTAGGCCGTTGTAGGATCGGACGTAGCGGTTGGTCGGTGAAAACTTTTATGGGATGAGAATGGAAGTATGGTCAGTGCTTTCTAGAGGAAACCAACAAGCAGAATGCCAACTTTTCCAGCTTCGGATAATTCTTTTCTACCCCTGTCAGCTACTTGCTGATACAGCAGACGGGTTGTTGGATGCGATCTTCAAGGCGTATTAGTGCCGATTTGATTACCTGCGCAGAAACAATCAGATAAATGTATAAGTCCTCATGGTCTATTGGCTTAGACAAGATAGGTGGTCACTCTAAATGATCCAGAAGTACTTTGAATGCCGAGACGCATTCGGGGGTCCACTGGAAGTTGCGTTTCCCTTTTCGAAGTAAATTGAAGAAAGGAATGCACTTGTCGGTAGCCTTAGAGATGAACCGACTTAAAGCGGTGACATTTCCATTCAGACTTTGGGCATCCCTGATGCCCTTGGGGATTTGGATGACCCGAATAGCTTGGATTTTTTTGGATTGGCTACGGTGTCCTGCGAATTGACAATGAAACCCAAAAATTTTCCTAAGGCAACTCCGAGGGAAAATTTCAGTGGGTTGAGTTTCATATTGTATTGGCGGAGGACATCGAACATTTCGGGGAGCTCGTGGACGTGGTCGCTTGTTATTTAGATTTTACCTGCTTATCGTCCACGTACACCTCCATGGATCTCCCGATTTGATTTTTAAAGAGACGATTGACCATTCGTCGATAAGTGGCATCGACGTTCTTAAGGCCGAAAGGGATGACCCAATAGTAGTAAAGTCCGAGGTCTGTTATAAAGGAGTTATGATTCTGGTCACGAAGATTCATTGGGATTTGATTGTAGCCTTTATAGGCATCCATGAAAGATAGTAGCTGGTACACGACAGTTGAGTCGACTAGTTTGTCGATCTTCGGGAGTGGGAAGCTGTCCTTGGGACATGCCTTCTTTAAATCGGAGAAGTCGACGCACGTTCTCCATTTACTGTTGGCTTTCTTGACCAGGACCGGATTGGAGACCCACTCAGGGTAGTTGGCTTCGCAAATGAAGCAGTTGTTGAGTAGGAGGTCTACCTCTTCCTCGAGTGCTTTGGACCTCTCAAGTCCCAAGAAGCGCCGTTTCTGCTTGACCGAGGCATCGTAGAATCTTTGCTTAGAAAGTGACAAGCAATAGAGGGATCGATGCCTTTCATGTTGGAGTGAGTCTATGCGAACACATCCAAGTTGGCCTTCATGAAATCTATAAGATCCTCTTTGATTGCGGGGTGGAGTTGCGATCTACCTTCAACACCCATGTCGGGTCGTCGAGGTTAATGGGAACATCATCTGTGGATTCGACTAGGGTGGCCCTCTCGTATTCGGGCTCTTCGTCCTTCCATGGGTCGAGGTCGTCGGTAAGACGACAGTGGCGCCTAAGCCAGGGCCGAGACGCCTCTAATTGCCATGCTGAGATGTTCTAGGCGCTAGAAGGTGTGGGCACGGCTTTGCCCTTCCCTTTGTTGCGCGCGTTCTTCCATTCTATTACATAACACTCTCTGGCGCTCACTTGGTCACCTTTGACTATTCCAATCCCATTCTCTGTCGGGAATTTCATTATGGGAGACCGTGGCGCCAAACAAACCTGAAACTCAATGAGAAAAGGGCGCCGATCTAACAGAAGTGACACCGATATGAGCTGTGATAACTAGTGGATCGGTGGTTGGGATATCCATCCCCGTAGAATCTCTTACACGGAAAACAATGTCATCCCGCATGGTTTTCTATAGCTTGGCTGGGGCGGATTCGCTGAGAGTAGAGCAGGCTTCATAAGTAGCATACTTTATGGAACTCACATACTCCTCCATTTCCGAAAGCTATCGTGTGTGGGGTAAGGTCCGCCACATATAGTGTTGATCACAATCCCTCGCTTGAGATTAGATGGACCCGGAGCTGCCTTGGCGGGTGTCGGAGGAGCCAGCGCTGAAGGCTGAGAGTTCGACTCAGGAGGAAAGGGTTCTTGAACATATTATTTGAGCCGTTTCTCACGGATAAGCTTCTCGATTACGTCCCTAAGCTAGCAGCACTCGTTGACATCGTGCCCGTACACGTCGTTCGGTTGATTCCATGACACACGACTTTTTGTACGGCAAAGTGTTGCATGTTTCCAAGTAAATTGTTTCTCAGTCTTCGTTTAATGGAGTGTAGGTCTCAAAGGCAGGGTGAGGGCCGGGTCTTCCTGTTTCCGCTGGCTTCTTTCCATTGTTTCGATTACCCGGCCTACCGTTGCTTGTTTTTGCCTATAGCGACCTTCTCCCTATTTCGATTGAGGGGCTCCCTAACTTGCCTTCCTCTAAGGTTGTTATTTGCAGTGTCCGCTTAGAGGTCATTGGGATGACTTGTGGCAGAGAGCCGATTCCGTCTTGCCTCCTCTTGGCATAAGTATTGATCCGCCTTCTCGTAGAAGGCGTTAAGGCTCTTTGGCTGCTCCCGAACGATCCATGGCCCGAACCCTGAAGCAGGGAGGACACCTTTTGCTAACTGAAAGAATACGGTGCGAGGATCCGGATCTTCGACCTCGGCGAGAGCTATGTTGAATTGGGAAAGGTAGCTTTTGAGCGACTCAGCGGGCCCTTGGTATAGGTTGGACAGAGTGAGGGCATTCTTTGGAGTCGGGATATGAACCCTTAATTGCTTGATTAGTTCTGTTGCTATTTGCCCAAAGTTATTAATGGAATCAAGTGGTAGGCGAGAGAACCAAAGTAAAGAGGTTCCAGATAGGAAGACCGGGAAGCATTTGCATTTGACTGGGTCCTTAACCTGGCTCGAGTCCATCTGCCATTCATATCGATTTAGGAAGGCACAAGGATCGGTAGTGCCATCGTACAGTGGCATTTGCGGCATGCTAAAGCGCCGTGGCCATTCGGCCTCATTCACACTTCTAGTGAAGGGGATATGCCTAATGTGAGCCTCCCATGAGCCATGTGTGCCCCCTCGCATTTCCCTCATGATCCTTCGTACCATGTCGGGAAGATAAGCTGGATGGGAATCCGCCATCGGGATCCATGGGTTTTGGCAAGGTTCTGGAGTTCTGTTGCGAGGTCGCCTTCTATGATGGACATCTGAATCATCTTCCTATATGTCCTCGACGTATACGATTGGGTCTTGGTGTGGACGGTTAGGTGGGGAAGGGTGATGTAGTTTCTGTTCTGGAGGAACACAAGCCGCTGGAATAGCGGGCCCATCATCCTGATTATCCGCCGTTTGGTTGTGTCGAGGAAGAGGTTGGTTTGTGAGACTTAGTCCATCATTAATGATCAAGAGAGAGTGGTTTCAATGCTATGCCCCCTCGCTATATGTGACTGTAGTTCAGTCGCTGTTGCCATTCCCATTGTCGTTGGCATAGCCATTGCCAATACCGTTGTCGAGGGCATTGGTGCGAGCGGCGACATTGTTGATGAGGCTAAACCTCCTTCTCTGATGTTGGCCCCTCGACTCGGAAGAGGAGGTTCCAAGGCAGTTATTCGAGGTCGAGCGTTGTTCCGAGCTAGTTGAAGTCAAGTGATGACGCACTGACCTTCTTCAAGTTGTCGCATAAGGTCAATGTTATACCTTAATGCTTGATTAAGCTCGACCACCGTGTTCTCATATTTTTGATTAAGCATGCAGATTTAAGCTTGTGTTACGGACACTTCAGGGTCCACAACAGGAGAGACGTCTTCATTATCGATCGGGACGTCCGTGGGTTGTGGTTGTTGGGATGTCCCGGCCTCGGCTGCGGCTGAAGAGCCGACCATCATATTCTTTGGTCGGTTTGCCATCGTGAGAGAAGTCGACGGCAGGATAAGCAAGTAACATCAAACTCGTCGAATGTCGAGATGATAATGTGCGACAAAGGTGCGAAATCCGAGTTTTCTTAGTGAAAGCATCAAATATTGATGGAAAAAAATGTCGAAAACACCAAGGATTCCTATTAATAGGAATTGTAGCTATGGTCGCAAGAGTATGTTAGAGAAAGCGGTAAATGACACTGTAACAACCCGGGAAATCTGAACCAATTTAAAATTTTTAAATAGGCTATTTTAATGGATTTTAAATATTTTAAATAATAACGATGAAAAGTAAGTTTGAATAAACATTTGAAAACGAATATAATTAATTCTAATTATAAACAAGGCTTGAAGTGGCGCGGTAGTTTCAAAATTCGAATTCAAACTTTGACTGACTGTGCCGGGTGTAAAACAAAATGGATTTGAGTGAAACAAAAAATATTTAAATCTGTTAGTGAATGTCTTTCTAACGAATCTGAAAAATCGAAGTTTCGTAACGGGGAGCAAAAGTTAAGGCCAAATGATTTTTCAGAAAGGTCGCTATAGAAAATATATAGCCCGTGAAAATGGCCATTTTGCAAACGACCTCGGAATTTGACGAAACCACTTTTGTTGGATCCGGGATGTTAAACTATTGCTAGGTATCAAATTTCATAATTTTTGAAGCTAGTATGTCAGCGTGGCAAAGGAAAACCTGTTTTGGTCAATTACAGTTAAATTGGATCGACCAGAAAAGGGCCGTTTTACAAATGGTCTCAGAATTCGACGAAACTAGTTTTGTTGGGACCGTATCGTCAAAACATAGCTAGATTTATTTTTCTGGAATTTTTCGAATCAGTATGTGGCCCCGACAAATTGAAATGTACATTCAAATCAAATATTTAATGTTTTATATTTTAATTTGAAGAGAAACTTACTCAAACAGTCGAATGGGCCTACGAAACATATCCATTGAGTTCGGAATAGGGGTATTTAGCTAGGGGCGACAGTCGTTGGGTTTGAATTGGATTTCGTGACATAAAGCAAATTATTTTCAAATTAAAAGAATTTAAATAATAATATATTTTTTTAAATAGAAAATATCATACGAAAAGGGAGAATCTAGCCATTCTCCAATGGCTCACAAAAATGATTTCTGAATAACAGAAACCGTGCACCCACAGACAAGATACAAATACGGAATACAACAAAAGTAACAAAGCAATAAACAAACTAAAAGCAGCTCCAATCTAATCCTATGACGAATTAGAAGTTCCGTCAGCAAGCTAAAGAGCGACGATGAGTCCAGCTGTCCAATAAAAGAGAGTTGTGGACATGCCTCCAAGAGAGCCAAGATGCCATGGGTGAGAAATTCCATAGACATACCGTCAAATCTGACACTGAAGAACTGTGAGCTACCACTGCTACAATTTGGACCCCAGAACCCATACATGTGCCGGCCTTCCAAACTCCGGCAGAAGTCGGTCAAGAAACCTAAGACAGAAGCATCCACCAAGCTCCACACAGTATGAACCTTGGACCTAATAAACCTGCATAATTAACGAACATCATCAAGGGGGGGGGGACGGGGAAATATCTAAAAAAACAGAAATTTAATATAAAGGAAAACTAAAGAAGACCCAGCTACTATGAAAAGAATAAACGGTGACGAAATCAAAACCAGAAATCAGAAACCGAGAAAACTACTCAAGTAAAAAAAAAAGAAACAAAAAAAAATAAACAAAAAGGTAGTCCAAAATCAGCCTATGCCAGCCCTCATATTGGCCGAATTCGGAAGAATGTCAAATGAAATGGCCAATCTCCTAGATCGGCCACTAAGGACACCTCTGAAAGGATGGCCCCGAAATGCTAGGAAGACATCGTTCCTAACTTTTCGGATGATCGAAGGAGGATCCATTGCTTTTTCATCGTAAACCGCCATATTCCTGGAGCACCAGATGTGCCAGCAGATAAGAAAAGGAATCAGACGTCGTAGAATAGACCGAAAGGATTTACCAGAGTTCCCAGCCCCCCAGAAACTCAGCAAACCTTCCACGGAGATGGCATTACCTCGGCAACCCATAAGGTTCCCGAAGTAATTCCAGACCGCCCTGGCACAAGCACCCGAGATCAACAAGTGAAAGGAGGACTCAGTGCATCCAGTGCTGCAACACCTGCATCTGGACACGAGCGGGATGCCTATACGCTGAATGTTCTCATCTATTGGCAAACCATCATGCAAAGTTTTCTACATAAACAGAGAAACCTTAGGCGGAATTCGAACATTCCAGATAAAGCTGAAGACAGTAAGACGTGGACCAGGAATCCTTACTGAATCCCACGCTGCCTTGAGAGAGAAAGGAGCACCGTCCCAAGTGGTACCATTCCCGTGGCCATCCACAAAAGCCTTTACGGATTGCATACGTTTCCACGTCTCACTAGCATTATACGGGATACCTGTGTAATTCGTGCTTGCTAGCCTATGGTACATGGACTGGAGAAACGTAGCCCAGAGGGAGTTGTTCGCTCCAAACCTCGCCCAAAGCTTGCAAGCAAAGGCCAAACAGATATCCTTAGGGTTACGGAGCCCAAGACCTCCCTCCTCTTTGGGACAGCAAATGACGTTCCAAGAAATCCAGTAATGTCGAGAAACGTTGTCATTGCTACCCCAGAAAAAGGAAGAGGCCAAAGAATGGAAGGAGCGAAAGAAGGATGCAGTGGGTGTCATAACTGCGAAGATATGAGAACCCATGCAGTCAAGGACAGACTTAATGAGAACTAGTCTACCAGCCTGAGAGATGAGAGAGGCATTCCACCTTAATAATCTTACCCCTAACTTTGTCAGTTAGCGGATCGAAAATGGCATTGAGCTTCCTCCCTCGATATAGAATTATACCAAGATATGGAAGCGAAAGAGAACTAGCCTTAAATCTAGAGGTAGATTCGATCCAGGAGGATCTAACTGGGGAAAGGTCTTTAGCAGGCACAAAGCAGCTTTTGTCGGTGTTCACGAGTTGCCCTGAACAAATCTCGTACCGTCTGATAAGATCAAGAAGGCAGCGAAAAGAGCGACGAGAACCATTAGTGAAAATGATGATGTCGTCAGAAAAAGATAAGGAGGAGATGATAGGGCAGCCCCTCGGAATCCTGAACCTATGGATCTGCCCAGCTATCGTAAGGGAGTGGAGTCCACGAACAAAAGCCTCGGCTGCAATAACGAAAAGGGAAGGGGACAGGGGATCTCCCTGCCGGAGGCCTCTTCCGGACCTGAAATAGCCAGTAGCCGAGCCATTAATGAGCACAGAAAACCAGCAATTCGAGATTTGTCTCCAAATCACATCGATTAGAGGTTCCGGGAAACCGAAAACCCTGAGGACCTTGATGATGAAGAAACACGACACGCGATCGTAGGCCTTAGCCATGTCTAGCTTAACGACCACATTAGAACCTCGAACCTTCTTGTCGATCTGAGAAATCAGCTCCTGAGCTAAAAGGACGTTATCAGTGATATGTCGTCCTTTTACGAACCCAGCCTGCGAAGAAGAAATAATGCGCTCAAGAAACGGTGCTAGCCTAGAGGCTAGGACCTTAGATATGATCTTATTAGAGAAGTTACACAAACTGATAGGTCTGAAATCCGTGCAAGAGGAAGGATGATCAGACTTAGGGATGAGAACTAAATTGGTGGAAGTCCAACCAGCGGGGAGGTCTTCACCTGAAAAGAAGGACTGAACGGCGAGGCAAAAATCTGCCTGAATGATAGGCCACACACTTCTATAAAAAAACTCCGTTGAAACCATCTGGCCCACTCGCACTGTCCTTGCTTAAAGCAAATACGCAGCTACGTATCTCTTCCAAGGAAGGGGGTGCGGCAAGGTCTGAGCTGTCCGACGGAAGTACCAATCTAGGGATGAAAGCAAGCAGGGACGGGTCAGGCGAGGAAACCGAGGAAACAGAGAGGAAGGATTGAAAGTGGGAGAGAACAATATCTTTAACTTCACTAGGAGTGGAAGCCAAAGATTGGTCAGGGCGACGGATCTGACGGATGGAGAGAAGACGATTCTTCTTACGAATAGTCGAGTGAAAGAACTTGGAGTTCATATCTCCTTCCACAATCCACTTAATTTTAGCTTTCTGACGAAGGTGGTCGTGTTCGATACGAAGTTCAGATGAGAAAGCGAGCTGGGCCAGCACCCAAGCCTCCTTATTGACAGCATTAGGCTCCTCATCAAACATCGCTTCTGCAAGGATAAGAATTTCTTCAGCCGCTCTAACCCGGTCGAAAATATTCTTGAAAACCTGCTGATTCCACGCCTTAAGGCTAGATTTGAGCCTTTTCAGCTTGCGAGAGAAGGCAACACAAGGGGCACCACTCACTGGAGCTATCCAAGAGTCGGCAACGACTCCGAGGAAGGAGTGGTGAGAACGCCACATGCTTTGGAACCTAAAAGAGGAAGGTCTAGACAGGGAGCGGGGAGAATAGCTAAACAACATTGGGGCATGGTCGGAGAAGGTGCGATGAAGATGGGTGATAGAAAAAGAGAAAGGAAGGCTAAACCATCCCTCTGAGGCGAAGATTCTGTCTAGCCTAGACAGAATCCGGTTAGGGCCTTCTTGATTGTTACACCAAGTGAAAGCCGATCCGACGAAGGAAACTTCTGAGAGTCCCGAACTAACGATGAAATCGTTGAAATCCGCAATTGCCAAGCGGTTAACGGTATTACCACCACGCTTTTCTGCTTGACTGGCGACAACATTAAAGTCGCCGCCAATCACGGATTCAGAAAATCCCAAGTCAGACAGAGAAAGGACATCCGCCACAGGGATAGCCTTTCAATCCTATCGCACTTAGCATAGACCGCAGAAAACAGGAAGGACGAAGAAAGAGCGGGAAACGAACAAGCCATGGATAATAGCGGGTCCGAATCGAAGATAGGGTGAGCGACAACATCTTTGGACCAGAGGATCCAAATCTTGCCGGAAACATTAGCTATGGCCCCACCAAAGCCAAGAGAAAAGACCGAAGAGGTAAGTGCTTCTATTCCCACAAGTGGTTCCAGAAGTGCGCGAAATGCTCAAAAATTCAAATATAAACCCCCCTCTCTCGTTATGAAATCCTAGCCGCCAAGCCTCGTTGAACGGCGCAAAATGCTCAAAAATTCAAATCAAAATCGCTCTCTATCCACTCAATGATTTCCTAAACTCCAAAAGGGAAATCAAAGCTCTCACTTCTCTCTACGCATCCATGGTAGTTTGGAGGATTGTCGTTGGGTGGTCGGCTTGAATTTCGAGCCCAAACAGGGCGGCGTCGAGCCCGTTTTCAGGCTATATGGGGCCACCGAGTTGGCCAACAAGGGGGCGGCGGAGCGGCTTCCATAGGGCTTCGACGTGACGAACCCTGATCAGGCTCCGGCGGCTTGAGGTGAACGGCGCGAGCGATTTAAGGTTTTGAGCTGAAGTCGACATTGGGGAAGAAGAATTAGTGAAGGTTAATTATTTAATTAACTTAATTAATTACTAGTTTAAAGTATTCACTGTCCGTAACATGATAACTTTTGCATATGAGGTCGAAAAATTACAAATTTGGATCCGTTGCGATCGTGGAGATGAGAGTTTCACAACAAAACTGACCGCGTTCAAAACAGAGCACGTCAGAACTTCAGGCAATTTCAAATCGAAACAGAATAGAAATTCAGATAAAAACTGACGGAGTGGATCCCAGTGTGAGAATTCTCTCACTATATTATTTCTGTACAGTTGTTTTTTTCTGCATATATGAACTGTCCCCGTCGTCCATAGACCATGGACGACATGTTTGATTGTATTCTGTGTGAAAATTGATCGTGATGTGAAAATATCGTATATACTGAAAGTGAGATTTCTAATTTATAAACGATATGGAAAACGACGATGTATAAATTACATAGTTGATGTATGAGTTATATAAGCGTTGTACACCTCTTGTATAAGCGTTGTATAAGTTGTATGTTCGATGTATAAGTTATATATGCGTTGTAAAAATTGTATATGTGTTGAAATAGAACTGAAATGCTTATATATATATAATAATATACACGCCCGTCGTCCACAAACCATGGACGATATTTATTGGTTGTGATTGGTGTGAAAATTGGTTGATTACGAATGGTTGATTAGAATTGTTTGTGGTTGAAATTGATTGATTGTGGTTGAAAAATACCCGTTTGTGGTTGAGAAATATTTTGTTGAAACCACATAGGATTAGTTTGTGGAAATGAGAAAAATATACATGCCGCCTGCGTGCGAACTAGATGCATGATTCCCCATTGTCAGAAGCTGCGAGGCTTTAAGGTAGAGCGAGGAGCCGTACTAGGGACGGTCCCGGTTTTAACTACCCTGCCGTTATGCTATCGAAATTTTCTGAAATATTCATGTGTTAGAATTATTTTCATGTGTTGAAACTATATTCGTATGTTGAATAGAAATTCATGTGTTGAATGGTATTCATGTTTTAAATAAATTGTTTTAACAATAAAAATCACATTTTTACTTTATATATACAAACTATAGAAAACATTCATGTGTTGAACCGAAATTCATTCGTTGAATAGAAATTCATGTGTTGAATGGTATTCGTGTTTTAAATATAAAAATCACCTTTTTTATCTATAAATATAAACTATAGAAAACCTTCATGTGTTGAATAGAAATTCATTCGCTAAAAAGAATTCATGTGTTGAATGGTATTCGTGTTTTAAATAAATTATTTTGCAATAAAAATCACATTTTTACTATATATGTACAAACTATAGAAACCGTTCATGTGTTGAACAGAAATTCATTCGTTGAATAGAATTCATGTGTTGAATGGTATTCGTGTTTTGAAATAAATCGTTTTATAATAAAAATCATATGTTTATCATCTATATGAACTATATAAAATAGTAGTGTTTTGAAATGAATTGTTTTGCAATAAAAAATAATAGTTTTCCTATATATATACAAACTATAGAAAACCTTCTTGTGTTGAATAGAAATTCATGTGTTGAATGGTATTCGTGTTTTGAAATAAATTGTTTTATAGTAAAAAACATATTTTTAAAATCTATATGAACTTTATAAAATATTCGTGTTTTGAAATAAATTGTTTTATAATAAAAATCATTTTTAACATCTAAATGAACTATATAAAATAAACGTGTTTTGAAATGAATTGTTTTACAATAAAAATCACATTTTTATTATATACACGAATAGTTGAAAATAGCGAAGAGTTGAAATAATTGTCGGTTGGATAAAAATATCATTTTTATCAAATGTATGAAAAGAATATATTTTTGAAATCGAAGAATCGATATATATATATATAAATAGAATTTAAATATGTCGAATAGCGAAGCTGCAGTTCATGTATTGAAACCGTGATTTCAAACAATTAGTGCGGGAGATCCGACCATCGGATTTTCCCGAAACCAGAACCGTTGGGTTTGCATTGGAAATACCTTTCCAACGGCACCAACTTTGTAAAGATCCAACGGTTGGATTATCTGGAATGTTTAATTCAAATCTGAAGAAAAACAATGCCATAATCGATTATATTTTTATATATATAAATATAATTATATTAAATCGAATAACGACGCTGCAGTTCGTATTTTGCAATCGAAACTTGAAACGAATATACCGGGAGATCCGACTGTCGGATTTTCTCTAAACTGGAACCGTTGGATTCGTTTTGAAAAGATCTTTCTAATGATATAAATTTTGTGAAGATCCAACGGTCAGATTTTCAGATTTGTGTAAATCAAATATGCCGCGTTATGGCCCGAAGCGTCATTTGAATAAATTGGCTATTTTTAAATAAATAAAAATAGCGATAAATCATTATAAAATATTATAAACGATATGGTTGTGAAATCTAGAAATTAACTGAAGGTAAGCTGAGTCGAATGGTTTCCTGGATTTTGATCTGATGTTGGTTTCGACCTTCGGGGTTAATATTTGGGAAATCGTTCCCTTACTGATTGACGGTTAGTGACTAATGAATTGAAATGATGCGTATGTAGTGTTTGTGTAGCACTTGTTTATTATATACGCGAGTTGCTCTGAAATACCGGGTTTATCCCATTCTGAATAACAGAATCGACGATAAGAAATCGAAGATGAAGACGGTGGTTGAAGACCGGAAATCTTTACCTCGTTTGGATGGTAACTGATGTCCTGATTGGGAGGCATCCCGAAATATGGGTAATGAGTGGTGATCGTCCAGACGTACGTGGAGATCGATGGGTTTGCGAGGTATATAGTGCCTCCGGTTTCGTTCAGACCCAGAATGGACTTGTAAATGGATTGAGTGTCTGACATTGGAATTTATTCTGTGTGATTGATAGCCATCAGTTACACGGTGTGAATTTCCCGTGTGGCATGCTAAGATGCCGTGATCAGGGCTTCTGTTGAAAAGCAAAGTCTTGTGATTGATGATCAAAGCTCCGCCGGTGTGGCGTAGCTTTGTGTATAACGTGAATTCGCGAGCCTCACACCCCGGTATGAACCAGAACGGGAGAGGACCTCAGGGAGGACATGTGTTTCTTTCTAGCAAGAAGTGGCGTCAGTGGTTTTACACGCCATGACATTTTGACTTATGTGGTTGTTACTATTGCGAGGCGCCTCGGTTAGATCGGATGATCCGGGTCCGATGGAGTCATTCGTTGGCTCATTTACGCCCCAAAGTGCGGGGAAACTTAGTGTTCAGGCATTTTAATCCATATCGGTGGACCGGCCCTGTCGCTCCAAAGGCTTGACTGAGTACTTGCCTAAGGCTCGGGCTAGAGAGTCTCAAAGTCGGTAAGGACTATCTTTTGCCTTAGTTCAAGATGGAAATCCAATTTCCAAATACGTGACTGTGCGGTTTTGATTGTGTATATATATATATATATATATATATATATATATATATATATGGCGACATGATATATGGTACCCACGTCGTCTACGATTGATAGTTATGATTCGAAATTGTTTTTGTAACATATAAACACTAGTAATAATATCAAATGCTTTTGTTTTATTCATATCAAGCATATTTTTGCCATTATAAGGTAAAACTCTATCCTCCGGTTTGCGTTGCATTGTGTGATGTGAACTGAGTCTTATATTGGCTTCATTTTTATAAAAAGCATTGCGATGTTTAAAGGAATTATTTGTTTTAAAGCACAGGCAATCCATGGAGTAAACCCGTTCCACAAAAGTGGCGTAGTCCTGTGATTAGCCATATTTCTAATGAGTTGAGTAGATTTCTCATACCAGTCCCATGACTGACTCGTAGTTTGTTTCACTTTCAAACTCGGGTGCCCCTTTTTCTACACGGGCATCCTTATATTCAGTTTTTAGCTGGCTTTCTCTAGATAGTTGGAGCTGATGATGGATTCTATCATTGATCTCTTTTTATGTTGTTCAGCTCCTATTGTACATATTATGTTTGTTTCCGCTGTAGACATTTATGTATAGCTGAACTGTATTTGTACTAAGTATGATCCTGTATATCGTGTTACTCTGATGATTATGTTTATCCAGTGTATTATTTGTTCATTATCTGGTGTATTCATTTAATTCTGTCCTGCTGTTATCTGTTTTTGTGTTATATTCCAAAGATTACCCTTGCCACCATCAGTATGGGGCTTGGGGTCATCACAATGTGGTATCAGAGCTTTGGTTAAGCTTTGCTCTAGAATATAACATATTAACGAACTCGTCGGAGATAGAACCTGTAGTGTTCTAGGACGAGTAACTCCGTACAGATAGGATCAGCAATATCCTAGTATGAGTACAGCAATCAGAACAACTCGTTAGAGATGGGGTCAGAAGTGCCTCAGAACGAGTCAAGGGTAATATGTTTTTAAATAACGTATTTGTGATAATATATATAGTCTGGTTTTAGAAATATAATTTTTGAATATATAAAAGATATATATTTGAAAGGTTGAAAAATTAAAAACAATTTGATTGTTGTTTGTGTTGTGTGATAGTAGATTTGATTAGTTAAATTATTAAAACGATAGTTAATTTAATCAATAAGAGAATAATGGTAGAATTTATTCTATTAAATCACACATTGAACTGATTAGAAAATAGATAGAAATATATACTTGTGCATTATATATGTTTGAACAGGTAATTGGATAGCTGTTGAGTAAATAAATTATCTGCATGCCCGACAAATAGGTAAACCTTAATGAGTTGGATGCGAAATATTATTATATCAAATCCTATGAATGCCACTGGATGCGAAGTGCTGGTTATTCTGTGTGTAATAATAAACGTCGCCATAGGATAGTAACAATTAATTTTGAACTACACTACATGGCATACTTCTCGAAGATCGGCATACTTCATCATATACCACATAAGCATTTGGAGCTTGTGTGACGAGGTGGACGATTTACCATACGAGCGAGAGGCTTGTATGGCGATGACTATATATTACAGGTTGAACTGATGACTGATAAGGACTATATAGTTTGTAATGATAAGTTGCCAGATTAATAAAAACCCCACACGGGTCTGGAGTTGACAATAATCACGTCTCTCTAGTCATTAGATACGGCACATGGATTATTTATTTCCCACACGGGATGAGGTGACGAGGATTTATCCTCTGGAGCAATTAAAATACACACTCCCTCAGGCTTTGACAGGGTGACGAGAATTTATTCTCTGGAGTTATTATCTATACACGCTCCCCTGTAAACACCAGAATATATCACTATAAATATGTGTATGCTTTATAGGATTTATAGGGTTCCTAATACGGCCCAATAAATTTCCAAACCCCTCCCCGTACAAAGGAGGTTATGGCGAAATTTTTCGAAAATTCCGGGTGTTAGCCAAATTTTTGAATAATTTGAAAATTCTCAGAAACTGAAAAGTTGGAGAATGGAAGCCAGATTGAATGTAGCGTTGATTAATCAAACCACTTTCGACTTTGTTCCTTTTCGGGGACGAAAAGTTTTAAGTGGGGGAGATTGTAATGACCCGGAAAATTTGAACCATTTTAATATTTTTAAATTGGCTATTTTAATGGATTTTAAATATTTAAAATAAATATTTTAAATAATAACGATGCAAAGAAAGTTTGAATCGACATTTGAAAACGAATATAATTAATTCTAATTGTAAACAAGGCCTGAAATGGCGCGGCTATTTCAAAATTTGAATTCAAACTTTGACTGATTGTGTCGGGTGCAAAACAAAATGGATTTGAGTGAAACCAAAAATATTTAAATCTGTTAGTGAATATCTTTCTAACGAATCTGAAAAACCGAAGTTTCGTAGCGGGGAGCAAAATTTAAGGCCAAATGAATTTTCAGAAAGGTCGCTATAGAAAATATATAGCACGTGAAAATGGCCATTTTGCAAACGACTTTGGAATTCGACGAAACCACTTTTGTTGGATCCGTGATGTTAAACTATTGCTAGGTTTCAAATTTCATAATTTTTGAAGCTAGTATGTAAGTGTGGCAAAGGAAAATGTGTTTTGGTCAATTACAGTTAAATTGGATCGACCAGAAAAGGGCCATTTTACAAACGGTCTCAGAATTCGACGAAACTAGTTTTGTTGGGACCGTATCGTCAAAACATAGCTAGGTTTATTTTTCTGGAATTTTTCGAATCAGTATGTAGCCTCGGCAAATTGAAATGTACTTTCAAATCAAATATTGAATGTTTTATATTTTAATTTGAAGAGAAACTGAATCAAACAGTCTAATAGGCCTACGAAACATATCCCATTGTGTTCGGAATGGGGGTATTTAACGATGGGCGACAGTCATTGGGTTTGAATTGGAGTTCGTGACATAAACAAAATTATTTTCAAATTAAAAGAATTTAAATAATAATATAATATAAAATAATTGACTATAAAACCCCCCTCTCTCGTTACGAAACCCTAGCCGCCAAGCCTCGTTGAACGGCGCAAAATGCTCAAAAATTCAAATCAAAATCGCTCTCTATCCACTCAATGATTTCCTAAACTCCAAAAGGGAAATCAAAAGCTCTCACTTCGCTATACGAATCCATGGTAGTTTGGAGGATTGTCATTGGGTGGTCGGCTCGAATTTCGAGCCCAAACAAGGCGGCATCGAGCCCGTTTTCAGGCTATATGGGGCCACCGAGTTGGCCAACAAGGGGGGCGGCGGAGCGGCTTCCATAGGGCATCGACGTGACGAACCCTGATCAGGCTCCGGCGGCCTGAGGTGAACGGCGCCAGCGATTTAAGGTTTTGAGCTGAAGTCGACGTTGGGGAAGAAGAATTAGTGAAGGTTAATTATTTAATTAACTTAATTAATTACTAGTTTAAAGTATTCAATGTTCGTAACATGATAACTTTTGCATATGAGGTCGAAAAATTACAAATTTGCATCCGTTGCGATCGTGGAGATGAGAGCTTCACAACATAACTGACCGCGTTCAACATAGAGCACGTCAGAATTTCAGGCAATTCCAAATCGAAACAGAATAGAAATTCAGATAAAAACTGACGGAGTGGATCCTAATGTGAGAATTCTCGCACTATATTATTTCTGTACAGTTATTTTTTTGCATATATGAACGGCTCCGTGTCGTCCACAGACCATTGACGACTTGTTTGATTGTATTCTGTGTGAAAATTGATCGTGATGTGAAAATATCGTATATATTGAAAGTGAGATTTCTAATTTATAAACGATATGGAAAATGACGATGTATAAATTATATAGATTATGTATGAGTTATATAAGCGTTGTACACCTCTTGTATAAACGTTGTATAAGTTGTACGTTCGATGTATAAGTTATATGTGCATTGTAAAAATTATATATGTGTTGAAATAGAAGAGAAATGCTTATATATATATATACACCCCTCATCCACAAACCATGGACAATATTTATTGGTTGTGATTGGTGTGAAAATTGGTTGATTACGAATGGTTGATTAGAATTTTTTGTGGTTGAAATTCATTGATTGTGGTTGAAAAATACCTGTTTGTGGTTGAGAAATATTTGGTTGAAACCACATAGGATTAGTTTGTGGAAATGAGAAAAATATACATGCCGCCTGCGTGCGAACTAGATGCATGATTCCCCATTGTCAAAAGCTGCGAGGCTTTAAGGTAGAGCGAGGAGCCCTACTAGGGACGGTCCCGGTTTTAACTACCCTGCCGTTTTGCTGCCGAAATTTTCTGAAATATTCATGTGTTAGAATTATTTTCATGTGTTGAAACTATATTCGTGTGTTGAATAGAAATTCATGTGTTGAATGGTATTCGTATTTTAAATAAATTGTTTTAACAATAAAAATCACATTTTTACCCTATATATACAAACTATAGAAAACATTCATGTGTTGAATCGAAATTCATTCGTTGAATAGAAATTCATGTGTTGAATGGTATTCGTGTTTTAAATATAAAAATCACCTTTTTTATCTATATATATAAACTATAGAAAACCTTCATGTGTTGAATAGAAATTCATTCGTTGAATAGAATTCATGTGTTGAATGGTATTCTTGTTTTAAATAAATTGTTTTGCAATAAAAATCACATTTTTACTATACATATACAAACTATAGAAACTGTTCATGTGTTGAATAGAAATTCATTCGTTGAATAGAATTCATGTGTTGAATGGTATTCGTGTTTTGAAATAAATTGTTTTATAATAAAAATCATATTTTTATCATCTATATGAACTATATAAAATAGTAGTGTTTTGAAATAAATTGTTTTGCAATAAAAAATCACATTTTTCCTATATATTTACAAACTATAGAAAACCTTTCATGTGTTGAATAGAAATTCATTCGTTGAATAGAAATTCATGTGTTGAATGGTATTCGTGTTTTGAAATAAATTGTTTTATAATACAAATCATATTTTTAACATCTATATGAACTATATAAATATTCGTGTTTTGAAATAAATTGTTTTATAATAAAAATCATTTTTAACATCTATATGAACTATATAAAATAATCGTGTTTTGAAATGAATTGTTTTACAATAAAAATCACATTTTTACTATATACACGAATAGTTGAAAATAGCGAAGAGTTGAAATAATTGTCGGTTGGATAAAAATATCATTTTTATCAAATGTATGGAAAGAATATAGTTTTGAAATCGAAGAATCGATATATATATATATATATATATATAATTGAAATATATCGAATAGCGAAGCTGCAGTTCATGTTTTGAAACCGTGATTTCAAACGATTAGTGCGGGAGATCCGACCATCGGATTTTCCCGAAACCGCAATCGTTGGGTTCGGTTTGGAAATACCTTTCCAACGGCACCAACTTTGGAAAGATCCAACGGTTGGATTGTTTGGAATGTTTAATTCAAATCTGAAGAAAAATAGCGCCAGAATCGATTATATATATATATAAATATAATTATATTAAATCGAATAACGACGCTGTAGTTTGTATTTTGAAATCGAAAATTCATACGATTATACTGGGAGATCCGACCGTCGGATTTTCCCGAAACTGGAACCGTTGGATTCGTTTTGAAAAGATCTTTCTAATGATATAAATTTTGTGAAGATCCAACGGTTAGATTTTCAGATATGTGTAAATCAAATCTGAAGAAAAACAGCGCCACGGCCGCGTTATGGCCCGAAGCGTCGTTTGAATAAATTGGCTATTTTAAAATAAATAAAAATAGCGATAAATCGTTATAAAATATTATAAACGATATGGTTGTGAAATTTAGAAATTAACTAAAGGTTAGCTAAGTCGAATGGTTTCCTGGATTTTGACCTGATGTTGGTTTCGGCCTTCGGGGTTAATATTTGGGAAATCGTTCTCTTACTGATTGACGGTAAGTGACTAATGAATTGAAATGATGCATATGTAGTGTTTGTGTAGCACTTGTTTATTATATACGCGAGTTGCTGAGAAAGACCGGGTTTATCCCATTCTGAATAACTGAATCGACGATAAGAAATCGAAGATGAAGACGGTGGTTGAAGACCGGAAATCTTCACCACGTTTGGATGGTAACTGATGTCCTGATTGGGAGGCATCCCGAAATATGGATAATGAGTGGTGATCGTCCAGACGTACGTGGAGATCGATGGGTTTGCGAGGTATATAGTGCCTCCGGTTTCGTTCAGACCCAGAACGGACTTGTAAATGGATTGTGTGTCTGACATTGGAATTTATTCTGTGTGATTGATAGCCATCAGATACACGGTGTGAATTTCCTGTGTGGCATGCTAAGATGCAGTGATCAGGGCTTCTGTTGAAAAGCAAAGTCTTGTGATTGATTATCAAAGCACCGCGGTGTGGCGTAGCTTTGTGTATAACGTGAATTCGCGAGCCTCACACCCCGGTATGAACCAGAAACGGGAGAGGACCTCAGGGAGGACATGCGTTTCTTTCTAGCTAGAAGTGGCGTCAGTGGTTTTACATGCCCTGACGAGTTTGACTTATGTGGTTGTTACTGTTGCGAGGCGCCTCGGTTAGATCGGACGATCCGGGTCCGATGGAGTCATTCGTTGGCTCATTTACGCGCCAAAAGGCAGAGAAACGTAGTGTTCAGGCATTTTAATCCACATCGGTGGACCGACCCCGTCGCTCCAAAGGCTTGACTGAGTACTTGCCTGAGGCTCGGGCTAGAGAGTCTCGAAGTCAGTAAGGACTATCTTTTGCCTTGGTTCAAGATGGAAATCCAATTTCCAAATACGTGACTGTGCGGTTTTGATTGTATATATATATATATGGCGACATGATATATGGTACACATGCCGTCTACGATTGATAGTTATGATTAAAAATTGTTTTTGAAACATATAAACACTAGTAATAATATCAAATGCTTTTGTTTTATTCGTATCAAGCATATTTTGGCCATTATAAGGTAAAACTCTATCCTCCGGTTTGCGTTCCATTGTGTGATGGGAACTGAGTCTTATATTGGCTTCATTTTTATAAAAAGCATTGCGATGTTTAAAAGAATTATCTGTTTTAAAGCATTGGCAATCCATGAAGTAAACCCGTTCCATGAAAGTGGCGTGGTCCTGTGATTAGCCATATTTCAAATGTGTTGAGTAGATTTCTCATACCAGTCCCATGACTGACATGTAGTTTGTTTCACTTTCAAACTCGGGTGCCCCTTTTTCTACACGGGCAGCCTTGTATTTAGGTTTTTGCTGGCTTTCTCTGGATAGCTGGAGTTGATGATGGATTCTATCATTTATCTCTTTTTATGCTGTTCAGCTCCTATTGTACATATTATGTTTGTTTCCGCTGTAGACATTTATGTATAGCTGAACTGTATTTGTACTAAGTATGATCATGTATACTGTGTAACTTTGATGATTATGTTTATCCAGTGTATTATTTGTTCATTATCTGGTGTATTTATTTAATTCTGTCCTACTGTTATCTATTTATGTGTTATATTCCAAAGATTACCCTTGCCACCGTCAGTACGGGGTTTGGGGTTGTCACAGACACAAAGAATTCATAGTGGTTCGGCCTCCGGAAAGGCTTACGTCCACTTTGGAATGGCATTGGAAAATTATTAATCACTCAAGAATTAAAAGTAGAGGCATGCTCATGAAATCTCATTATATTCATTTTCATAATTGTCATGTGCTAGGTGTTTGGAAAAAAGACTATTTAGTCCTTCTTCCTCCTCAAGTGGGAGATGCCATTAATGAGGCTCGTGAAGCTCTATGAAGGTCCTAAGTGATGAAAATCCAACCCCTTTGAAGAGTGAGGATATGGACTATTTATAGGAGAGGGGTTAGGTAGGAGTAGGTAGGAATGGGGGACCACATGCAGATATTCGCACCTGCTGCCTACACATGCACGAATTTCGAGCTCGGGCGTAGGTGCGAAGTTTCACACCTGCAGGGTGTGAAGTTTCTCACCTTACACGGGCCTAGTGAGAAATTTCGCACCTGTCGGGTGCAAAATTTCGCATCTGCAGGGTGCGAAGTTTCACTATAAAATTTCGCACCTGCTAGGTGTGAATTTGGCGCCCTACCAGGTGCAAAATCCCCTTGTCCGGGGGTGGGGGGGCACCTTAGGGTTGTGCGCTTGAGGCTTGCAACTCCTTCGTTGTCCGAAGCCTTAGTTAGGGAATGTTCTTTGGGTGCTGCGAGGTCTGAGCGGTGCAGTCCTTTCTTGATTTTGTTTCCTTCGCTCCTAAGCGTCCTTCTCGGCCTTAGCTTCACGCGGTGCGTTGAGTTGAGCGTGTCCAATGTACTTTTGGAAATCAGACCAAAAAGTCGGTTAACATATGGTATGGTTGATTACGTACTTTCTTCTCTATTTTCTGGGTAGGCTATCACTGTAGGATGTCGAAGAAAAGTAGGATTCGGGTTCATCCTTTCTTATTCTAAAATGACATGTGATGGATGAAGTTCATGTGTTAACTTTATGGTTGTTTGACAGATCAGGTTGTATACTTATATTATCCTATGTAACTGTTTTTTGTTATTTTATCGCTCACTAAGACTATTGTCTGACTCAAGGTTTTATGTTTTTCTCTTATTACCTTGGGTTGCTCATCAACTTTGGTGGTGAGCAGACTAAGATAGCAAGTAGCAAGTTTTGGTGCTGATGATGCTGTGTGATGACGAGCTAGAGGCTAACATATTACTTTCTACTATATAGTACTTTTGGATTTTCGCTGTATGTTGATGATTTTGAGAGTCTGAGTGATATGTAGTGAGGCCTGATCTATGGATTACTCATTTAGACAGATATTTTGTATTATTGACTCTTAGCTGTTATGAGATTTGAGTTTTCTGTTCTGTAATGCTTCACTATCATATCTAGTTGTATATTTTCTATTATATGTTATCCATGCGCTGTGAGTTATACAACAGGTTCGATTTTGAGTTATTCTACCTTGATGATCGTCCCATATCGGCTTGGGGCATCATACAACACACTTTTTCCTTAGTTTGGTGAAGGAGTTATGGGGTGGTTATCATATTTAGCATCAGAGCTGCTGTTAATAGATTTTACCCAAAGTTCACGAGCATAAAACCAGATGAGACCCGTGCTTGTAATTTCTAATGGAAGATTACTATATTATAGTATATAGTTTAGTAGGTTAGTAAGCACTTGAAAACCAATGCAGCCTTTCTCTAATGTGGATTGATCATTCTCGTTTCAGATAGAGAATGGGTTAACGAACTCCAAGACATGATTATAAGGATGAGCCTTCTAATGGAGGGGTAGGCGAGGGTAGCCAGTCGGGAGCCGCAACTGTTATGCCCGACAATCCCGATATGTTCGAGGACATGATGGAAGCGATCAGGAGGAGGATGCCCATTCTAGAAGCGACAACAGAGCGTGGTATTCCTATATAGGCACCTAGGGTGTTTGGTTTTGCGAAAATCTGCAAGGACTATAATTCTCTGGGTGGCAAAACCATTTGTTGTTATGGAACCAACTTTTGAGATTCGAAATTGATTGGATACTTGTGTTATTATTTTTGGAGATTTGGGAACTGATGATGCAACAAAGAGAAACCTTGCATCGGGCAGGTGTAAGGTCGAGCGATGGATTAGTGGAACTCTATTACTTTGGAGTTCAGAGAGGACCATATCACTTGGGATCATTTTAGAACCAAGTTCAAGGACAAGTACATTTCCACGTTTTAAAAGTCGATACTCTTTAAGAAGTTTGTTGAGCTCAAGCAAGGAGGTAGGCTCATTTTTGAGTATGTGGAAGAGTTCGAAGATTTTCTCTAAGTATGCTAGTTCATTGTAATAACCCGGAAAATGTGAACCAGTTTATTACCAAGAAATTTGAATAGTTGAAATAGTATATTTCAATAAAATATAGAATTGTGTATAATATTGCAGTTTGAAATTTTGAATATAAACTTTGTCTGACTGTACCGGGTGGAAAATATAACGGATTTTTAACGAAACTGAAAATATTTAAATCTGTTTATCAATAACTTTCTAACGAATCTGAATAATCGAAATTTCATAACGGAAATCAAAAGTTATGGCCAAATGAATTTTCAGAAAGGTCGCTATATAGTATATATAGCCCTTGAAAATTGAGATTTTGCATACGACCTCGGAATTCGACGAAACAACTTTTGTTGGGTCCGGGATGTCAAATTATTGCTAAGTTTCAAATTTCATAATTTTTGAAGCTAGTATGTGAGCGGGGCAAAAGATAACGTGTTTGGTCAAATTCTGTTAAAATGGGTCGACCTAAAAATGGCCGTTTTTCAAACGAGCTCAGAATTCGACGAAACTGGTTTTGTTAGGACCGTATCGTCAAAACAAAGCTAGATTTATTTTTCGGGAATTTTTCGATTCAGTTTGTGGCCCTGGCAAATTGAAATGTACGTTTAAATTAAATATCGAATGTTTTATATTTTAATTTGAAAAATAACTGACTGTAACAGTCGAAATGGCCAACGAAACATATCCCATTGTGTTCGGAATGGGGGTATTTAGCTAGGGGCGACAGTCGTTGGGTTTAAAAAGGAGTCTGTTTGCAAAAACACTATTTAAAAATTTCTATAAAGCTATGGCCAATAGGAAATTTTCATTAAAAAAAAAATATTAAACTTCGAAACCCTAGCCGCCAAAGGAAGATTGGGCGATCCACGTTGCTCGAGACTTCTTCCCCTTTTTCCGACCGCCTCAGGCGATTTCACCGCCGACCCCAGTTGAGGTTTTTATCCGCCGCAGTCCCCTCTCCACATCCGACCAACCCATGTCTCCTCCCATCGACTATCGACGCCGGAAATCGAGGAGGAAGGCGCGACCTTCTGAGCGCCGCCGCGACGAGCATAGACCACCGAACCACTCGCCACCACCGCCGTTCTGGAGGTGCTTCGTAGCTCTTCGACGCAGCATAGCCTGATTGAAGTATAGAGGTACGGATCGACTGAAATTTTGAGACCTAGTTTCGAAGATTTTAGAAACCTTTCTGATGAAAATTCTGTAATGAAAATAACACTTTTAAGTGTTGCAAAACTTTGAAAAATAATATCTTTTTCGTTCTTTAATGAAATTCGATGAAACAGGAGACACCGTGACCGCAAGGAGGCTCTCTACATTCTAGAAGAAGCCGCGGATTTTTCTGACCTTCCTACGATTTTTAGCACCGCAATAACCAGTGTGAGGAATCTGAACTATTTGTGTGAATGAAATCGCGTTGTATAAATTATATAAGCGAAGTGTAAATTATATACGCATTGTATACCTCATGTACATGTGTTGTATAAGTTATATTTGCGATGTATAAATTATACAAGCGTTGAATGAAACATATATGCTTTGAGTTGTGATAAAATGCAAGTGAATTATTATATTATATATATATATATATATATATACTCCCCTAGTCCACAGACCATGGACGATATTTATTGCTTGTGATTGACGTGATATTATATGGTGTGACGAATGGTTGGAAATAATTGTTTGTGGTTGATATGATGGTTGAAAAATACTTTTATGGTTGAAAAATATCCTCTTGTGGTTGAAACAAAATAGAATAGGATTGTGGAATTGAAAATAAAACATGCCGCCAGCGTGCGAACTAGATGCATGATCCCCATTGTTAAAAACCGCGAGGTTTCAAGGTAGAGCGAGGAGCCGTACTAGGGACGGTCCCGGTTTTAACTACCCTGCCGTTATGCTGCCGAAATTTTCTGAAATATTTGTGTTAGAATAATTTTCATTCGTTGAAATAAATTGCATAAACTATATCGAATATTCATGTGTTGAGTTGCAATTCATTCGTGGAGTTGAAATTCATGTGTTGAATATTATTCGAATTTAAACAAATGGCTTTAGCGATAAAAATCACATTTATATATATATACAAACTATATAGAATATTCATGTGTTGAGTTGCAATTCATTCGTTGAGTTGAAATTCATGTGTTGAATATTATTCGAATTTAAACAAATGGCTTTAGCGATAAAAGTCACATTTTTATATATATTCAAACTATATCGAATATTCATGTGTTGAGTTGCAATTCATTCGTTGAGTTGAAATTCATGTGTTGAATATTATTCGAATTTAAACAAATGGCTTTAGCGATAAAAATCACATTTTTATATATATTCAAACTATATCGAATATTCATGTGTTGAGTTGCAATTCATTCGTTGAGTTGAAATTCATGTGTTGAATATTATTCGAATTTAAACAAATGGCTTTAGCGATAAAAAATCACATTTTTATATATATACAAACTATATAGAATATTTATGTGTTGAGTTGCAATTCATTCGTTGAGTTGAAATTCATGTGTTGAATATTATCATCTTTTAAAAATAAAATGAATCGACAATGAAAATTATATTTTTATAATGAATATGAAGAGTTAAAAATACACATGTGTCGAATAAATATTTTTGATGATAAAAATATTCCTTTTATCATGTATACGCTTAGTTAAAAATACACAGGTGTCGAATAAATATTTTTGATGATAAAAATATTCCTTTTATCATGTATACGCTTAGTTAAAAATACACATGTGTTGAAATAAATAATAGTTTGCTAGAAATATTATTATTAGCTTTGTTCTGCATATATATACATGTGTTGAACAGGAAAAATGGATTAGTTGTAGAGTAAAGAAATCATTTGCGTGCCTGACAAATAGGTAAACCTTGATGAGTTGGATGCGCAATTTTATTTATATATCAACTCCTGTGAATTCCATTGGATGCGGAGTGCTGGTTTTTCTGTGTGAAATAATAAACAACGCCATAGGTTAGTAACAATTAATTTTGAACTACACTACATGGCATACTTCTTGACGATAGGCATACTTCATCATATTCCACATAAGCAATTGGAGCTTGTGTGACGAGGTGGAAGATTTACCATATAAGCAAGAGGCTTGTATGGCGATGACTATGTACTACAGGTTGAACTGATGACTGATATGGACTATATAAATTATAACGATAAATTGCCAGATTAATAAAAACCCACACGGGTCTGGAGTTGACAATAATCACGTCGCTCTAGTTATTAGATACGGCACATGGACTATTTATTTCCACACGGAAACGGGGTGACGGGAATTTATTCTCTGGAGTGATTATCAGTACATGCTCCCCCGTAAACACCAAAATATATCACTATAAATATGTGAATGCTTATTAGGATTTATTGGGTACCTAATACGGCCCAATAAATTTCCAAACCCCTCCCCGTACAAAGGAGGTTATGGCGAAAATTTTCAAAATATTAAGGCGTTAGTGAAATATTTGAAGTGAAAACGAAGTTGAAAATATAGAATGAGCTATAGTTGAAATTATAGATTGAACTATATTTGTATATATAAATATAAATATAATTAAAAGGAATAGAGGCCGTGCAGTTCGCGTTTCGGAATCGTAATTTGAAACGATTAGTACAAGAAATCCGACCATAGGATTTTCCCGAAACCGCAACCGCTGAGTTTGCCTTGGAAATATCTTTCCAACGGCACCAACCTTGTAAAAATCCAACGGTTGGATTGTCCGGAATGATTAATTCAAATCTGAAGAAAAACAGCGCCAGAATCGTTTATATTTATATATAAATATAAATATAATTAAATTAAATCGAATAACGACGCTGCAGTTCGAATTTTGAAACCGTAACTTCAAACGACTAGTGTGGAAGATCCGACCGTCGGATTCTCACGAAACTGGAACCGTTGGGTTCGCTTTGGGAATATCTTCCCACTGATATAGACTTTGTAGAAATCCAACGGTTAGATTTTCCGATATGTGTAAAACAAATTAGGAGAAAAACAGCGACAATGCCACGGCACGACCTGAAACGTCGTTTAATTAAATATGGCCATTTTTAAATACATAAAAATGGCGAAAAATCGTTATAAAATATTATAAGCAATATTGATTGGGAATAAACCAAATGGGCTTGAATTGTTTGATATTTGATGGTTGTATGCGTATGACATGAAAATAACACTAAAGAACCGAAAGATGGATGTCGAATAATATAACCATAAAAAGAATCGATTTAAATTCTAATGACGTGAAATATTTGAAAAGGCCGAGCTAACCCTCATTTCAAATAATTCATCGAGCGATTCGAATTGGAAAATGCAAAGACGATTCAAGACCGACGATCTTCGTATCGGTTGGATGGGCGCTACTGAGGTTCCTGACCGGAGTAGCTACCGGAAAGGGACGGAAGTAGTAGCCGTCTGAACGTATGTGTTGATTGGACGGATATACGAGTAATTTGACGCCTCCGGTTTCGTTCAGACCCAGAACGGACTTGTAAATGGACTGTGTGTCTGACATTGGATTTTGTTCTATATTGATTGATCTCTGTTAAATATATATCTGTTTGGCGGCGGAGAATTTATTCTTTTGCTTAACGCCCTTCTCTGAGACGTACGAGCTCAGAGGTTATATATCGATGGAAATCAATCGTATGGAGTGGACTGCTTATGTGGCATGCCAAGATGCTGAGATCAAGGCATCTGTTGCAAAGCAAAGTCTTGTGGATGATGATCAAAGCATGGTCTACGTGACCTAGCTTTGTGTATTTCGTAGATTCGCGAGCCTCACACCCCGGTATGAGTTAAAAACGGGATACGGACTGCAGGGAGAGCACGACGTTTCTTTCTAGCTAAGGTGGTGTCAGTGACTTACCAGCCCTGACATATATATCTACTTTTCACCTTTGTGGTTGTTGGAATGCGAGGCGCCTCGATTATAGGTCTGTAAGGACTGGGAAACGTGTGTTCAGGCATAATTAATCCTCTAACGTAAGTGAGGACCGGTCCTGAAGATCCAGGATACCCAGTGTGCGTAGTCCTGAGGCATTTGCTAGAGTGTCTCGAAGCGGAGAGGAGCTTGCCCCTTGCCTCGACTCATGACGGAAATCCAATTTCCAATAGGAGATAACGGACTTGATTGTAACTTACATACGGCGACATAGTGGCATGGGACGCTCATGTCGCCTATGATTGATATTTATGATGCTATTCGTTTTTGAAACATATGTGCACTAGTAATAATATCAAATGATTTTGCTTTATACGTATCAAGCATATTTGGCCCTTATAAGGTAAAACTCTATCCTCCGGCTTGCGTTGCATTGTGTGATGGGACCTGAGTCTTATAATGGCTTCATTCTTTCTAAAAGCATTGCGTTGTTTTAAAGAATTTACTTTGTTTTAAATGCACTAGCAATCACTGGAGTAAACCCGTTCCGCGAAAGTGGCATGGTCCTATGATTTGCTATTACTGTTGTTTAACTGTTAAATAGATTCCTCATACCAGTCCCCATGACTGACTCGTTGTTTGTTTCACTTTGCAAACGCGGGTGCCCTTATTTTCACACGGGCAGCCTAGTACACAGGTGACATGTGGTTTTTGGTTCTGCACTGCTGCATAGAGTGCATTTTTGGCTCATGGCAGGCTGACTTCACAGAGATGACTTTGATATTTTCCGCCATTACTGTATTTATATTATGATTCCGCCACTGGCGATGCAGACTGATTTACTTTCCGTATTTCTCACTATATGTATATGTATTCCGCCTTCGGCGATGTAGACTGATACCCTTATTATGTCTCACTGCATGTATGTATTCCGCCTTTGGCGATGATGACTGATCACTTTCCTTTTTATTTACTAAGTATATCCCACGTTATGCTATTTTGATATTCCTACATGTTGTGATTCCGCTGTCATATTCATGTAAAATTATTTTATTTATTGTTTCTGCTATTATCTGTACTCTGCTAAGATGATTAATGTGTTATTTCCCAATGATTATCCTTAATACCGCCCCTCGGATTTTGGGATCGTCACATTCATATATTGAGACTTCTTATCAAAAGAATGAGAAATTTATCTTGGGTTTAGATAAGAATCTCTAGAAACAATTCATCGACCATATTGATGATTATTGTGAGAAGTTATTTAAGTAGTGTTTGAGAAAGGGAAGCTTGTTTCCATAGAAGGTCGAGGCTGTTATTGAGGTAAGGATGAGTTGAAGCCACAATAAGGTGGCAATATTAAGAAAAAGTGGAATTGTAAACGAAAACAACTAAAGAAAGGGAAGAATGGCTTGAATAAGCCGAAGGTAAGGTTATTTACTATAACTGTCAACAGAAGGGCCATCTTCCAAGGATTGTAAGGGCACAATAGTGGAAAGGAAGTGCTTCATTTGTGACAATTCTGGGCATATGAAGAAGAACTATCTAGAACCACTAGAGGATAAGAAGCTTGTGAGGGAATATGCTTTGAATGATGTATCGTCTTCCTTGAGGGGTCCAACTGCAAAGTAGAAGGGAAAGAGTCTTGTAATGCAAGGTACGCTTTCTATCATACGTGTTTCTATGACCACCAACCCGTAATGAGCCTAAATTGCAACCCAGAAAAGACCCATCAGAACTTAGAGCCACTCTAAATGGATCGTTGGTTCCTATAAGGATAAACTTAAACATATATATGTATATATATACTTAGCAGTCTAAAGTGATAATTAGAGTCTCACATAGCGAAAGGGACAAAATATAATAGCACGAATATAAGATGTACCAATTATTAAAAACCATAATTCAGAAATACAACATGTCTCAAATCACAAGGTACATCATCATTCGTCCCAATTACATAACAATAGTAGTAAATAAGAAATAGCCATAATAAAAAGATCTTCAAGAGGCTTCTCCTACAAGAGGTCGATCTCCATCCTTAACCACCTATCTCACCTATTGTCCTGTTAACGTTAAGAGGAGGGAGGTCAGAACATAAAGTTCTGGTGAATGAAATACAAGTAAGTTCAGAAGGCTATTTTCTAAATTTGGCGGTTGTAAATTTTCCAAGTTATTTCTTTGTAATAAACATATAAAATAAACATACAAGGCAGGCGTCCTAGAAGTCACTTAATACCCTAAAACTAATTAAATGGTGGGCATCCTATGGTCACTTAATACAATGTTTCAGTCTATGTTTAGGGCGAACATCCCTCTAGTTAATACCCAATGGCAGACCCCAAGCCACTTAAGACCCCATTCCAACATTGATCATTATAATGATAACTCTTGTAGGGAGAGAAATAGTAATGGATACTTACTACCAGGATTGTGTCAGGAACACAACTTCTTATAAGAATCACCCTTCTAGCAAACCCACTTATTACTATCTTGTTGTCCCTATGGGTGAGCTCCTAGCCACTTAATACTTCCCTTAGACGGTGGTTCCTTTGGCTACATATACATAATCATTCCCTAGGTCATCCCTCAATAGCCCTTAGATAAGAAGAAGACATACTTGGAGAACTACCCTACACACACGTTATTGTTTACCCGGACCATTTAATACCTTATAGGAGAAAGGTAGACCCAATAACCATTTAACAAAGTGGGAGCCCAATGACTTGGGCTCTAAACCAAGGAGTGAACCTTAGTAACGAACCTAGTTCTAACCACTTAATACCCATCAAGAGATAGGTCAGCCACTTAATACCTTGTTCCCATGGCATGCCTACTATGCACAAAATATATATATTTATATATGCGCACCAGACATCTCATATTAGGCCTACCACTAGTAGATATTGGATTTTTCGAGCGGTTCTGAGTAGACTTCTACTATAAGCTGGGCCTAACCTCACATCGTAACATTCTAATTATAATGGACAATCGTGTAACAACCCGCATATTTCACGATAATATATTTAAATATTTTATTTATGTATAACGTCATTAATCTAGTATAGGTCCAAAAAGGCACTTTTTGGATATGGATGAATTTGGATTCAAAACCACTCCCATTTGTCCAGAATCTCGTTTACGACTTTTAAAACTATAAACATTGATGTATTTGGAGTTTGTGAAAATTGGAACTTTGGTTGAGGCATGGGTTAGCCAACTAAGCCCACTTCCTTAAGGCATCCCACAGCCCCCTCCTCCTCATTACATCCAACACTTTAGCTAAAATAGAAATGGGGGAGGAGAATGGGAAATTAAAATACCTAAGCTAGGGTTGACTTTTAGGAATCCAAATCAGGGGGAAAATCACGGAGGCAACTTGTGTAAGCTTCTCTATCTCCTTCTTCATCTTCTCCTTCTTGCTTTCTCTTCAATTTTTAAGAATTCCTATGACCTAAATCCTAGGAATTTTCTTTATATGTGTTTAGATTGAAGATTTGCAAGCAACATTGGAGGTGAGGTTGTTCTAGCTTGTCATTAGATTGATTCCTTGTTTCTAAACAAGGAAAGGTGAGTTCTTGGAGAACTCACATCTATGCCTCAAGCTATAAGCTTGTCTAGTGTTCCTTTCGCACTTACATTGTAAGGACCCAGTAGGTAACGGTAAGGAATTTCGCTCGATCCGAGTTGATCGCTAAACCGACCAAGACCGTTCAAAACCCCTGATCGTTTTGAGAACAGACCAAATCAGAACGCAAACAGAAGAACATTTCATTTTAATTACAACAATTCCATCAGAATACAAGAATATACAGAGTATGAATAAATATTACACATTTGACAAATATTAGAGATTTAGATTACATTTACATACATCGCAGCGGAAAATAATACAAAACACAACTGAAAGTAATTCACGGATACAGAGCTTTCCGAGCATTATTCCAGCTGTAAATCAGGATCCTGTGAATATAAATCTGCAAAACCAAAACTACTAGCTGCCCGTGTCAAAAACAAGGGCACCCAGAGTTTAGATTAAAACAATAAAATCCAGGTCAGTCATGTGACTGGTGTGAGAACTAAAACAGTTATTAATCTTTATTTTAAAGTTCGGTAAATCAAGGGACCACGCCGTATAACACGGAAAGAGTTTCCTCCCAAGAATACCAGTGCAAAAAACAAAACAGCGCAATGCTAAATAAAGAAAAATGAAGCTATTATAAGACCCAAGTCCCATCACACAATGCAACGCAAGCCGGAGGATAGGATTTTTACCTTATAATAGCAAAAGCATGCTTGATACGTTAAAAACACATTATTTGATACTATAATAAATGTATAGTGTCAAAACAATTTCAATCATAAATATCAATCATAGACGGCATTAATGACCTATACCACTATATCGCCATACTAGGTTCTACAAATAAAACTGCAATATTACGTATTGGAAATTGGATTTCCGTCATGAGTCGAGGCAAGGGGCAAGCTCCTCTCCGTTCGAGACACTCTAGCAAATGTCTCAGGACCCCACTATGATCCTTGGAATATGTTGGGCCAGTCCTCTCTTACTTTTGAGGATTAGTTATTCCTGAACACAAGTTTCCCGGTCCTAACAGACCTATATCCGAGGCGCCTCGCATTCCAACAACCACACAGGTGAAAAGTATATATAAATGTCAGCCAGTTTAAGCACTGATACCACCACTAGCTAGAAAGAAACGTCGTGTTCTCCCAACGATCACTATCCCGTTTTTGACTCATACCGAGGTGTGAGGCTCGCGAATTCACGCTATACACAAGGCTATGCCACACAGGCTGTGCTTTGATCATCAACCACAAGACTTTGCTTTTCAACAGAAGCCTTGATCATTTGCCACTTAGGCGTGCCACACAGGCAATTCACTCCATGCGACTGATGTCCATCGATATACAACCTCTGAGCTCGTACGTCTCAGAGAATGGCGTTAAGCAAGAGAATAAATTATCTGCCGCCAAACAGATGTATATTTAATAGAGATCAATCATCACAGAATAAAATCCAATGTCAGACACACAGTCCATTTACAAGTTCATTCTGGGTCTGAACGCAACCGGAGGCACTTTCCTCGCATATCCATCGATCTCTAAGTACGTCTGGACGATCACCAACCGTTTCCCTCCTCTTGAGTGTTCAGCCCAATCAAGATCATCAGTAATCACCCAAACGATGTGAAGACTTCTGGTCTTCAACCACCGTCTTCATCTTCGACTTATCGTCGAATCGGTTATTCAGAATGGGTATAAACCCGGCCTTTCCGAATAACCCGCGTATATAATAGACACGTGTTACACAAACAGAACATACGCCTCATTCCAATTTAGAATATTCTTTTATTCAAATTTTCACATTCTTAGGGAAAGGTTCCCATTAATTTTATCAAAGATAAATTCTTCTAAATTTATTTTTTAATCTTCCTTTGGATATCATTTCAAACCATATTATGTTTTTCCAAACTAGTCGGGATTAGCGAACCACACCGAAGTAATTATTTATTTTATTTCCCAGTCCCAACCTATTCATCCCATGGAGCAAAACTGGTAATACTCCATATCTAACACCACGGTGTTATCGGTAAAATTAATTACCATTTCACGTTTAAATCTAATTAATGGTTTAACTATCGCCTTGGAGCAAAACTTGTGATACTCCATTCTCGATCACTTTTCAGATTCGATAATTTAAATCATCAATTCACTTTCAATCTAATTAAAGATTCATTAAAACTCCACTTAGTTTTAATCTCCTCAAAATCAATATCATGTCTTTAACTGGGTTAAAGGACCAATGTCACCTAAAACACGTTTCACGACAAACTCAAATCACATTTGATATTAAATGCAAGGCTCTGAATAGAAAATATACCGGCTTATATTCAATATCAAATTCTAAAACCAGCAAATATCGTATTGGAAATAACGATATAAATATATCTTTCAAATTCCCATAACAATATCTGTATAATCATGGAATCCAACATCGAAATATTCCAAAGACAATTTCGATTCAAATCCACTTCCACTTTATATATATTGGAAATTCGGGTTATTTTCAAAACCAATTCAAATTCAATTTATTTATTTCGAAAATAAATTGATTTTAATTCTAGTTCAAAAATAGTTCTGTAACAGCCCGGAAAATCTGAGCCAGTTTAAAATTTTTATTTTGGCAATTTTGATGAATTTTGCATATTTAAAATAGATTATTTTAAATAATAACGACAAAAAATTTAATTTGAATAGAATCAAACGTATATATTTATATACGTCGTCGTTAGAATATAAATATTTATTTTAAAATATAAAAGGAATTGAAAATGGCGCGGTAGTTCGGTAATTCGATTTCAAATTTCAATTGAACATACCGGGTGCAAAATAAACCGGATTTTAGCGAAATCAAAAATATTAGAATCTATTTGTGAATATCTTTCCAACGAATCCGAAAAATTGAAATTTCATAGCAGGAATCAAAAGTTACGTCCAGTTGAAAATTCAGAATAGTCGCTATGGAATTCAGGCCCTTAAAAAGGGAAATTTCGCAAACGACCTCGGAATTCAACAAAACCACTTTTGTTGGATCCATGATTTCATGTTATTGCTAGGTTTCAAATTTCATAATTTTTCGAATCAATATGTGAGCGTTGCAAAGTAAAACGCGTTTGACCAGTTTTAGTTGATTTTAATTGACTGGAAAATGGCCATTTTTCAAACGGTCTCAGAATCCGATGAAATTAGTTTTGTTAGGACCGTATCGTCAATACAAAGCTAGAAAATATTTTTCAGGAATTTTTTAAGTTAGTATGTGACCTCGGTAAATTGAAATGTGCGTTCAAATTCAATACACAGAGTTATATGTTGATTTTGGCGAAAACTGATCGAAACAATCGGATCAGCTTACAATACATGTCCCATTGTGTTAGGAATGGGGGTGGGTCCCGTTTCGAGGTCGAAATAAAAAGTCAACATTAATTGAATAATAAAATAAAATAAATAAATATATTTATATAACTTCCCTCACCCCTCATTCCCTCCTCAGAAGAAATCGACCGAAATAAAAAAAAAACTGAAGAAGCAAACCCCGATCAGCCTCCGTCGCCACCGCCAAGGGGAGCCCCACCTTCGCCGCCCCCTTCTCCTCCTCTTCAACCTCCGTTCTCCTTCCTATCTCCTCACTCCTCTAACCGAAGACCCGACGCAACCCTCACCTGAGACCCCACGCCCTAGCCTGAAGTTCCACCGCCTCCAGCCATAGCCGGCGCGCCTCCTCCCAGCCACTCTCTAGCCTTTCCGATTCCCCAAACCCCGCCTGACCCCGAGCTACCTCATCCACCGCCCTCCTCTCTCCATCTCCAACCAAATTCGAAGCTCCAACTCCCCTTTTCACCCAACTCCGACCGCCTAAGTCCACCACAGCCACTCAGCACCCCACCTCGCTCATGAAAAGAACTGCATTGGAATTTCAAACCGGTCCAGACGGTTTAGTAGTTCAAAAGCAAAGCATGGCGGAGTGGAACCCTCTGTGAGAATTTCTCACTTTAAATTTTTCTTTTCTAGTTTAAATATATACTAGGATGTAGACGGTGCTTAGCAGCACCCGACACCCGTCGTCCACGGACCATGGACGGCTTGTATGCTTGTTTGATGTGTTGTGAAATTTGTTTGTGATGTTGATGTAAAATCGATAATAGAATGTAGATGGTTGAAATAAATTAATTATCGTTAAAAATATAATTTTTAACGTGAATGTGAATAAATAAATATTCATTTACAAACCGAACGTGTAACACCCCACATCTGTTAAGGTCACTCACAAAGGGAATGCCTTAACTTCAATGGAGTATTATGGGTACTGGAACAGAAATATTACAAGACAGACATATATATAAAACAGCGGAAAATAAAGTGGAAGTACTTCAAATCATTTATTAAATATAAATGTTTACAAGAAAAGGCTATCAACTTCCAATACCCAATTTCATAGTTAAAATATCTGTCTTGCTCAAAAACAAGGAAGCATAAAAACAAACTGCAGTATTCCCCAATAAAGCAAAGCAAGCCATAGCCAAGAGAAATCCAAGCCATATATAAAAGAGCCTTGTAGCTTGGTAAGATCCGAACTAAGCTGTATTCCCACCCTGTGAACCTGGGGGGGAGGGGGGAGGGGGGAAATGGAAGAAAAAGAGGCGAAACAAAACGGGTCAGTCATAAAGACTGAGTAAGTCCTAGTGACTTTCAGCATAAAAATGAGTAAAGATAACATGGCATGAATAAACTGAAAGTAAACATAAGCATGATGACAAGGTAGGCAAGATAAACTAAGATAACAAGATAAACTATGATAAAAAGGTAAACTAAGGTAACAAGATAAACTTCGGGCACGATGAAACAAGTATAACATCCCATAATTCCTATCAAGTATCCCACCGCATGGTTTCTATCAAGAATAACAACGCAAGGTTTCTAAGCTTTACCATTAAAACGATATCTATTTGCTCTGCACCACCTAACTAGCATCCTCATAAGTGTCTTACATTGAATGATCTGTATTCCTACTAGTGTCCCAACTAGTGTCCTGTGTAACAAGGATCCGTACCCCCTACTAGTGTCCCAACTAGTAGCCCGTGTTATATAATAATTACAACGTGATCCCAATCTCCGCAATTATGGTAGCCTTCAGGTGTACATCGATTTTGAGGATTCCACCTCGATCACCCCAATGGCCATGTATATATTCGATGCACCCTTACTGCCTTATCGATCGGCTCCCCACTTGACCTAGTTCTCGTTTGTGTCACGCGGCCCCCTACTTGTAGATACCTGTGTTGGTCCAACCATGGGGTGTAACAAGTCCCATGGTGGCAACCCTGACACAATCAAGATCCACAACTTTATACCTACTGATGCCCAGTGGCTAAATTTTCTGCGCCGAAGTGTGTGCACGCCCGCACTCCGTTAGAACCTGCACTGCTGCAACAACCGTCACTAATTTGACCTCTTATAATCAGCCCAGTAATCGTGCCCCACCCTGCCTAGCTCAGGGTTCCGTTGATACCTAATGTGGGTTACTGCTGAAATGGGTCCCCGTTACTAGGTTTTTCTAATGGTTAAGTCTGTGGGCCTACATTCTCTGATATTACCCACCAACCCTGATGTGTACTTAACCCCGCTACTGATTCAAGCATGTGTATTTATTGGTTAAGTGTATGTGGGCCTATATTTACTAATATTACCCACCAACCCGATATGTACTTAAACCTTCTACTCGTTACGTTACCATGGTTAAGTGTTTACCTTAGTTAACTTAACCTTTCTCGCTTATTATGTTTGATTGGTTAAGTGTGGTTTATTAACTTAACCCCGTTCGTCTATCTGGTTACATTGTTTAAGAATTTTCTTGTTAACTTAACCCCACCCACTAGTCACATTATAATGGTTAAATTATGGACATAAAGATAATTGGTATTTTTTAGGAAACTTGCCATAAATTAGTCATTAATCACATAAGTGATTTATGGCATAAAAGGTATTAATTATATACCTAAATTAATGAGATTGATTGGAAACAAATTGGGCAGTAATTTGAATTTGAATAATTTACATAATTAATGTAAATTAGAAAATACGAATATGCTTAGCACGAGGTTGGATTGAGTTGTGATGTAAACCTGCCCGGACCCGCCCGGCTTTCCAGTAATCACAACAATACCTATCCAATGTGGGAGGCTAAGCATTGGGCCCAACAAAGACCCGAGGTTAGACTGAGATGTGGCGTAAGACTGCCCGGACCCGACCGGCACACAGGCAGCCACAACAATATCTGTCTAATGCGAGTGGTCGTGGCTTTAATTTATTTAATTAAAGCTAGAACAATAATGGTAGGGTTAAGTTCACTAAGACTCTTAACCAATTCAACATGATAACCAGACTGGTGGGTGGGGTTAAGGCCATATAGTTAAGCTAGAATGGGAGGGTTAAGTCCATAAGAACACTTAACCAACTTAATACAGTCAAGCTAGAATGGGAGGGCTAAGTCCATAGAGACACTTAACCAAACGCAAGGTAACAAGACAAGTTTTGTAGGGGATAAGTAACTAAGAAAACACTTATCCAAATTAACATGTTAACTAGACTAGTTAGGTGGTGTAGAGAAATAGAAACCAGTATAACAAGGAAATATCGAAGCGGCGGAAAGTATTAGAGCATATCCAGTTAATCTTATCTTAGCATATCTTGAGTTAATCTTGTCTAGTCTTGCCAACCCTATCATCATGGCGTTATCTTGTATTCGGTTAATTCATGTCGTTTTTTTGTTGCATGTTCATATGCTAGAAGTTACTGAACTTACTCAGGCTTTATGTCTGACTCTGTTTTTCTTTTGTCTTCTTTTCTTCCATCCCCCCCCAGGTAGTAAAGGAGGGGATAGTATAGCTCAGGTTAAGTTGGACTGTCACTCTTTCCCAGCTTGAAGATTCGTCGAAGTTTGCTTGGATTCTCTTTTCAGATGCTATGGCTGGTTCTTGCTACATTGGGGAATATAAATGTATTTTTTTATGCTTCTTTATTTTGTAAGACAGATGATACTCTGATATTATAAAGATACCATTGTACAAATTATTTTATCAATAAAGCAAAGTTTTATTTTCCGCTGTTCAGTTTCTGTCTGTCTTGTAATTTATGTGCATCTTTTACCCAGAATGCTCCACAGAACTTAGTGCATTCCCTTTGTGAGTGACACTAACGGATGTGGGGTGTTACAGAACGGTTTGTTTGTGTACACCTATTTGAAGGATATAGATTGGGATGATAAATTTTACACATCGCCCAACTGCACAAATAATATTCGGTGTTTGTTGATTTGAAACCCCACACCGGTGTTGGGATGATATTTGGCGTACACTAATCCCAATTATTTAATTGTATGTCGATCGATTGGTCGACAGGCTGTGTAAGCGTTAATTATTTATATTTGATGCTTATGCAGTTGTGTGGTGCACTTTGGATGATGGTTGAATGTTTATCGTTGCTATTATATACATGTGTCGTATGGAATCCATATAATTAACGTTATATGGTAATTGATTAGGCCTCATTCCAATTGGGAAAAATATGAAAATAGTCATGTGTTGACGATGCTCATGTGTTTAGAATATTCATGTGTTGAGTAAAATATTTTAACGGTAAGATTTACATCTTTATCATATTTAAGATTAGACTCTACTTTACGGTTGGAGTCTGATTAAAAAAATCGAGCGGTAGATACCATAATTTTATAGAATATATTACATAACAAAAATGGTCAGGTGTTGACAGTACTCATGTGTTGAGATTAGTCATGTGTTGAAAGAAATATAGATTCATGTGTTGAATAAAATAAATAATCATTTGCTAAATAGAATAACGAAATTATTGAAATATATAAAGTCGTGTTGATTAGAGATGCGCTATTTTGACGTGAACGATATTTATATCGATTATATTCGTTCTTATAATGAATATAGAAAAGGTAGCGATTTCAAAATATAACGTTTTGAAAATATTATCATTTATATGGTAATGATATGAAATACTCAATTTTGATTTGAAATTGAATATAGAGTTGAAATGGTTTTGAAAACGAATTTAAAACGATTTATAAAATACGTTTTAAAAAGGAAATTGACAAAATATATATATATATGTACATATTTATATATGTAAATATATTATATATAATGGCCGGAATAGAACGTGCCGCGCCGCGGTAGTTCGTGAATTTCGACCATTGACTTCGAATTGACATTACGGGAGATCCGACCGTCGGATTCTCCTAAAACCGGAACCGTTGGGTTCGTATCAAAAAGAGATTTCCAATGAATATTAGAAATTAGAAATCTAACGGTTGGATTTGGAATTATTTCCAAATCAAATTTGGAAAAGGTCGTTGTAAGTGCAGTTCGATGGCCGTTGATGGAAATCGACTGTACGGGCCTCGATAAAATTATTAAAACTACCAATAATTAGTGTAAAATCATAAGAAATGATTTGAAAAGAAGTAGGATGAAAAACTCCATATTTGAAAAGATAAAAATAGATTTTTATCGAAATGAACTAGTTTTGAAATAGAATTAAAATCAATTTATTTTTGAAATAAATAAATTGAATTTGAATTGGTTTTGAAAATAACCAGAATTTCCAATATATATATAAATTGGAAGTGGATTTGAATCGAAATTGTCTTTGGAATATTTCGATGTTGAATTCCGTGATTATATAGATATTGTTATGGGAATTTGAAAGATATATTTATATCGTTATTTCCAATATGATATTTGTAGGTTTCAGAATTTGATATTGAATATAAGCTGGTATGTTTTCTATTTAGAGCCTTGTTTTTAATATCAAACGTGATTTGGGTTTGTCGTGAACCGTGTATTAGGTGACATTGGTTCTTTAACCCGGTTAAAGACAGGATATTGATTTTTGGGAAGATTAAAACTACGTGGAGTTTTAATGAATCTGTAGTTAAATTGAAATGTGATTTGATAACTTTAATTATCAAATTTGGAAAGTGATCGAGAATGGAGTATCACCAGTTTTGCTCCAAAGCGATAGTTAAATCTTTAATTAGATTTGAACGTGAAATGGTAATTAATTTTACCGATAACACCATGGTGTTAGATATGGAGTATTACCAGTTTTGCTCCAGGGGATGAATAGGTTGGGATTGGGAAATAAAATAAATAATTACTTCGGTGTGGTTCGCTAATCCTGACTAGTTTGGAAAACCATAATACGGTTTGAAATGATATCCAAAGGAAGATTAAAGAATAAATTTAGAAGAATTTATCTTTGATAAAATTAATGGGAACCTATTCCCAAATGATGTGAAAATTTGAGTAAAAGAATATTCTGAACTGGAATGAGGCGTATGTTGTGTTTGTGTATCACGTGTTTATTATATACGCGGGTTGTTTGGAAAGACCGGGTTTATACCCATTCTGAATAACCTATTCGACGGTATGTCGAAGATGAAGACGGTGGTTGAAGACCGGAAGTCTTCACATCGTTTGGTTGATTACTGATGATCTTGATTGGGCTGTAAACCCAACAGGAGGGAATCGGTTGGTGATCGTCCAGACATACTTGGAGATCGATGGATATGCGAGGAAAGTGCCTCCGGTTGCGTTCAGACCCAGAACGAACTTGTAAATGGACTGTGTGTCTGACATTGGATTTTATTCCGTGCTGATTGATCTCTATTAAATATACATCTGTTTGGCGGCGAAGAATTTATTCTCTTGCCTAACGCCCTTCTCTGAGACGTACAAACTCAGAGGTTGTATATCAATGGAAATCAGTTGCATGGTGTGAATTGCCTGTGTGGCACGCCTAAGTGGCAGATGATCAAGGCTTCTGTTGAAAAGCAAAGTCTTGTGGTTGATGATCAAAGCACGGCCTGTGTGGCGCAGCTTTGTGTATGGCATGAATTCGCAAGCCTCACACCTCGGTATGAGTCAAAAACGGGATAAGGACCCAAGGAGTGCACGACGTTTCTTTCTAGCTAGGGGTGGTGTCAGTGCTTAAACTAGCTGACATTTATATATAATTTTCACCTATGTGGTTGTTGGAATGCGAGGCGCCTCGGATATAGGTCTGTTAGGACCGAGAAACATGAAATCAGGAATGGCCAATCCTCAAAAGTAAGAGAGGACCGGCCTTGGAGGTTCCAAAGGATCATAGTGGGGTCCTGAGACATTTGCTAGAGTGTCTTGAATCGGAGAGGAGCTTGCCCCTTGCCTCGACTCATGACGGAAATCCAATTTCCAATACGTGATATTGCGGTTTTATTTGTAGAGCCTAGTATGGCGACATGATAGATGGTACCCATGCCGCCTATGATTGATATTTATGATTGAAATTGTTTTGACACTATACACCTATAATAGTATCAAGCGGTTTGTTTTAAACGTACCAAGCATGTTTGGCTATTATAAGGTAAAACCCTATCCTCCGGCTTGCGTTGCATTGTGTGATGGGACCTGGGTCTTATAATAGCTTCATTTTTCGAAAAAAAGCATTGCGTTGTTTATTTATATGCACTGGTATTCTTGGGAGGAAACCCGTTCCGTGTTATACGACGTGCTCCCTTGAATTACTCTCTTTTAAAGTAAAGATTTAAATTACTATTTTAGTTCTCACACCAGTCACATGACTGACCTGGAGTTTATTGTTTTAACCTAAAATCTGGGTGCCCCTATTTTCCACACGGGCAGCTAGTAGTTTGGTTTTGCATATTTATATTCAGAGGATCCTGATTTACAGCTGGAACAATGCTCGGAAAGCTCTGTATCCGTGTATTACTTTCAGTTGTGTTTTGTATTGTTATTCCGCTGCTATGTAATTTATTGTAACCTCTGATATTTATTGAATGAATTTTATCCATTTATACTCTGTATATTCTTGTATCTGATGGAATTGTTGTAATAACAATTAAATGTTCTTCGGTCTGTGTTCCAATTTGGCCTGTTCTCAAAACGATCAGGTGTTTCGAACGGTCTTGGTCGGTTTAACGATCGATTCGGATCGAGCGAAATTCCTTGACGTTACAAGTTCATCTCGATAAAAATCTATTTTTATCTTTTCAAATATGGAGTTTTTCATCCCAGTTCTTTTCAAATCATTTCTAATGATTTTACACTAATTATTGATATTTTTGATAATTTTATCAAGGCCTGTACAGTCGATTTCCATCAACGACCATCGAACTGCACTTACAACGACCTTTTCCAAATTTGATTTGGACATAATTCCAAATCCAACCGTTAGATTTCAAATTTCTAATATTCATTGGACAACTCTTTTCGATACGAACCCAACGGTTTCGGTTTTAGGAGAATCCGATGGTCGGATCTCCCGCAAAGTCAATTCGAAGTCAATGATCGAAATTCACGAACTACCGCGGTGCGGCGCGTTCTATTCAGACCATTATATATGTAATATATATATATATATATATTATATTTCGTCGATTTCCTCTTAAATTGTATTTTATAAACCGTTTTAAATTCCTTTTCAAAACCATTCCAACTTTATATTCAATTTCCAATCAAAATTGAATATTTCATATCATTACTATATAAATGATAATATTTTCAAAACGTTATATTTTGTAATCACTACCTTTTCTATATTCATTATAAAAACGAATATAATCGATATAAATATCGTTCACGTCAAAATAGCGCAACTCTACTCAACACGGCTTTATATATTCCAATAAATTCGTTATTCTATTCAACAAACGAATATTTATTCTATTCAACACATGAATCTATATTTCTTTCAACACATGACTAATCTCAACACATGAGTACTGTCAACACATGACTATTTTTGTTACGTAATATTTCTTATAAAATTTTGGTATCCAACCGTAAGGTAGTTTCTAATCTTAAATATGATAAAGATGTAAATTTTATTATTAAAATATTTTACTCAACGCATGAATAGTTTCAACACATGAATATTCTCAACACATGAGCATCGTCAACGCATGACTATTCTCATATTCTAATATTATTTATTTTTCCCAAGTGGAATGAGGCCTAATCAATTACCATATAATGTTAATTATATGGATTCCATACAACACATGTATATAATAGCAACGATAAACAATCAACCATCATCCAAAGTGCACCACACAACTGCATAAGCATCAAATTTAAATAATTAACGCTTCCACAGCCTGTCGACTAATCGATCAACATACAACTAATTATTGGGATTAGTGTATGCCGTATTTTATCCCAATACCCGTGTGGGGTTTCAAATCAACAAACACCGTTTTTTATTTGTGAAGTTGGGCGATGTGTAAAATTTATCGTCCCAATCAATATCCTTAAAATGGGTGTACATAAACAAACCGTCCGGTTTGTAAATGAATATTTATTTGTTCACATTCACTATATTCATATTCACGTTAAAAATTATATTTTTAACGATAATTAATTTATTTCAACACATGAATATATTTTATTACCTATTTCACATCAACATCAAAAACAATTTTCACAACACATCAATCAAACAAACAAGCCGTCCATGGTCTGTGGACGACGGGTGTCGGTTGCTACTAAACACCGTCTACATCCTAGTATATAATTTAAACTAGAAAAGAAAATTTAAACTGAGAAGTTCTCACCGACTAGCTAATCCAAACGCCACGACTCTTCATTTGTAGGAAATCTTCACTTCGCTTCTAACGAGACCTGCTAAACACCGTTTGTGTTAAAAATTATATTTTTAACACTATTTTCTATACTAAAATCGAATTTTTACCGCTACTTCATGTTTATAAAAATCAAAATTTTCTCTTCACTACCTTATAAAAAAACTTTATTTTCATCTCGCCATTCTCTATATAAAGATTTCGCCCTTTCAAATATAAAGATTTTGACTTTTCAAATATAAAGATTTCGCCTTTTCAAATATAAAGATTTCGCCTTTTCAAATATAAAGAATTTTCCTTTTCAAATATAAAGATTTTTCCTTTATTTCTTCGATAAATTAAAAATCGAATTTTTATTCTGTCTAAAATATAAAAATCATATTTTCATCCTCCACATCATATGAAAATTATATTTTTAACTTCTTCATCATATAAAAACTATATTTTTAACTTCTTTCTCTTTGCTTTCATATGATTAAAAATCGAATCTTTTTAATGAGAAAAATCATATCTTTTGCTAGCTAAAAATCAAATCTTTTTTATTGTAAAACAATGTATATTTTCGTTTATAAAAATCAGATTTTTATATTGATTCAATCGATCACACTAACCTAAATATTAAAAATAAATTGAAATAAAATAAATAAACTTACATCGAAGGGGGCGGTGATTCACGTTAGCATTGGGAAGTGGGGGGCTCTCGTCGTTCGAACGCAGGCAGGGGGGAGGGGTTTCTGGCTGTCGGCGCCGCCTGGGGGGCGTGGGGGTTAAACGCAGTGAGGGGAGAAGAAGAAGAGGGGGGCTCGCGGCACAAGGGGGTGGAGGAAGAGGAAGAAGGAGGGGAAGGGAGGCTCCGCCGCCTGTGGAGGCGCCGCGATTGGGGGGGGCGCGATGGTGTTAGGTTTTTTTTTTCTTTTTGTTTTTGTCTGATTTGGGAAAAAACGAACGGGGGAGGGCCTTAGAGGGAGTAAGGGGTAGAGAGAGAATAAGGGTTGAGATTATATTATATAATTTAATATTTTATTCTATTTTAATTTTCAAAAGGTCGACTTTCTATTTGAATTCAAAACGGGACCCAACGACTGTCGTCCCTAGCGTTTTACCCCCATTTCGAACACAATGGTATATGTATCGCAAGTTGATTCGATCGTTTCTATCAGTTTTCGTCAAAATCAACATATAACTCTATATATTGAATTCGAACGCACATTTCAATTTACCGGGGCCACATACGAACTCTAAAAATTCTCGAATTTTTTTGCTAGCTTCATATTAACAATACGGTGCTAACAAAACTAGTTTCATCAAATTCTGAGACCATTTGAAAAATGGCCATTCTCCAATCGATTAAAATCAACTGAAATGGTAAAAACCCGTTTTACTTTGCCACGCTCACATATTGATTCGAAAAAGTATGAAAATTGGAATCTAGCAATAACTTGACATCGGACCCAACAAAAGTGGTTTCGTCAAAAACCGAGGTCGTTTGCAAAATTCCCACTTTTAAGGGCCTGAATTCCATAGCGACTATTCAGAATTTTCAACTGGACATATCTTTTAATCCCCGCTATGAAATTTTGATTTTTTGGATTCGTTGGAAAGATATCCTCTACTAGATTCTAATATTTTTGGTTTCACTAAAATCCGGTTTATTTTGCACCCGGTACATTCATTTGAAGTTTGAAATCGAATTATCGAACTACTGCGCCATTTTCAATTCCTTTTATAATTATAAATAATTATTTATATTCTAGTGACGATTCAAATAAATATATACTTCTATTTCTATTCAAAATAAATTTTCGTCGTTATTATTTAAAATAATTCATTTTAAATATTCAAAATTCATTTAAATTGCCAAAATAAAAATTTTAAATTGGCTAGCATTTCCGGGTAATTACAATCTCCCCCACTTAAAACTTTTCGTTCTCGAAAAGGAACGAAGCCGAAAGTTGTTTAACTAATTAACTCAACTTCCTTTATTTTCGTTACGGCTTAAGTTCTTCAACTTTTCAGTTTCTAAGAACTTTTCAAAATTTTCAAATAATTTGGCTAACAACCTAAATTTCCGATAAAATTCTCCATAACCTCCCCTGCACCAGGGAATTTGGGATATTTCATATAGCCTCCCATAGCCTTCTTCAATCAAAAAGAAAAAGAAAAAGCCAATCGGCTTATAAAATCATCCAAACCCAAACAAAATAGTAAAATATGGTAAACATGTACCTATTTGTCGGGCAAACAATTTTATTCTTCTGCTCTAGCCTCCTTGCAATGACCTGTTCAAAGTAAGTACATGTATATGCAAGCAAATGCGACTAGTTTTCGATACACTCACTATTTGGTTCAATTAGGCTAAATGGTTCAAAATTATCAAATAAATAAACGAACAACACAACCATCAATCAATTAGTTGATTATCATTTCAAATTCATAATTTTGATATATATACAGAAAATCATGTTTTTGATGCCAATTCACAACAATGTATTCTAGCTATATTTTGGTTCTCACACCAGTCTAATGAAAATATATAGATATCACACCTTCGAAACACGAATATAAATATTGGTGATGGAGCTCCATCATCGAAATCATCTCCGAGCGACTAGAGTGTGAATCTATATCTATCCAGTATATTAAAACTTCGAATATACGTTCATTACGTGTATATGCAAAACCTTTATATACTCGATTGTCCAAATTCAATACAAATAAAATATTCAAATACGAATAAAATGGTTTAAATTTTCAAAACAATATTGTTTTCATTTGACAAATATACTCTTTACACTCGTTCTAGGATATTACTGATCCTATCTCTAATGGGTCATTCTAATTGGATATTACTAATCCAATATCTGATGAATTCTTTCGTTCGGTTCTAATGTGTCTTGTTCTCGAGCTCTGTAAACCAAAGCTCTGGTACCAACTGTAACGGTAAGGAATTTTGCTCGATCCGAGTCGATCGCTAAACCGACCAAGACCGTTCGAAACACCTGATCGTTTTGAGAACAGGACCAAACCAGAACGCAAACAAAAGAACATTTCATTGTTAATTACAACAATTCCATCAGAATACAAGAATATATAGAGTATGAATAAATATTACACATTTGACCAATATCAGAGATTTAGATTACATTTACATACATCGCAACGGAAAATAATACAAAACACAACTGAAAGTAATACACGGATATAGAGCTTTCCAATCATTGTTCTAGCTGTAAATCAGGATCCTATGAATATAAATCTGCAAAACCAAAACTACTAGCTGCCCGTGTTCAAAATAAGGGCACCCAGAGTTTAGGTTAAAACAATAAACTCCAGGTCTGTCATGTGACTGTTGTGAGAACTAAAACAGTTATTAATCTTTATTTTAAAGTTCGGTAAATCAAGGGACCACGCCGTATAACACGGAACGGGTTTCCTCCAAAGAATACTAGTGCATAAAACCAAACAACGCAATGCTAAATAAAGAAAAATGAAGCTATTATAAGACCCAAGTCCCATCACACAATGCAACGCAAGCCGGAGGATAGGGTTTTTACCTTATAATAGCCAAAGCATGCTTGATACGTTAAAAACACATTATTTGATACTATAATAAATGTATAGTGTCAAGACAATTTAAATCATAAATATCAATCATAGACGGCATTAATGACCCATACCACTATGTCGCTATAATAGGTTCTACAAATAAAACCGCAATATCACGTATTGGAAATTGGATTTCCGTCATGAGTCGAGGCAAGGGGTAAGCTCCTCTCCGTTCGAGACACTCTAGCAAATGTCTCAGGACCCCACTATGATCCTTGGAATCGGTTGGGCCAGTCCTCTCTTACTTTTGAGGATTAGTTATTCCTGAACACACGTTTCCCGGTCCCAACAGACCTATATCCGAGGCGCCTCGCATTCCAACAACCACACAGGTGAAAAGTATATATAAATGTCAGCCAGTTTAAGCACTGACAACACCACTAGCTAGAAAGAAACGTCGTGTTCTCCCAACGGTCACTATCCCGTTTTTTACTCATACCGAGGTGAGAGGCTCGCGAATTCACACTATACACAAAGCTATGCCACATAGGCTGTGCTTTGATCATCAACCACAAGACTTTGCTTTTCAACAGAAGCCTTGATTATTTGCCACTTAGGTGTGCCACACATGCAATTCACTCCATGCGACTGATGTCCATCGATATACAACCTCTGAGCTCGTACGTCTCAGAGAAGGGCGTTAAGCAAGAGAATAAATTCTCCGCCGCCAAACAGATGTATATTTAATAGAGATCAATCAACACATAATAAAATCCAATGTCAGACACACAGTCCATTTACAAGTTCGTTCTGGGTCTGAACGAAACCAGAGGCACTTTCCTCGCATATCCATCGATCTCCATGTACGTCTGGATGATCACCAACTGTTTCCCTCCTCTTGGGTGTACAACCTAATCAAGATCATCAGTAGTCACCTAAACGATGTGAAGACTTCCGGTCTTCAACCACCGTCTTCATCTTCGACTTATGGTCGAATCGGTTATTCAGAATGGGTATAAACCCGGTCTTTCCGAATAACCCGCGTATATTATAAACACGTATTACACAAACACAACATACGCCTCATTCCAATTTAGAATATTCTTTTATTCAAATTTTCACATTCTTAGGGAAAGGTTCCAATTAATTTTATCAAAGATAAATTCTTCTAAATTTATTCTTTAATTCTCCTTTGGATATCATTTCAAACCATATTATGGTTTTCCAAACTAGTCGGGATTAGCGAACCACACCGAAGTAATTATTTATTTTATTTCCCAATCCCAACCTATTCATCCCATGGAGCAAAACTGGTAATACTCTATATCTAACACCACGGTGTTATCGGTAAAATTAATTACCATTTCACGTTCAAATCTAATTAGAGGTTTAACTATCGTCTTGGAGCAAAACTGGTGATACTCCATTCTCGATCACTTTTCAGAATTGATAATTTAAATCATCAATTCACTTTCAATCTAATTAAAGATTCATTAAAACTCCACTTAGTTTTAATCTCCTCAAAAATCAATATCCTGTCTTTAACTGGGTTAAAGAACCAATGTCACCTAAAACACGTTTCACGACAAACCCAAATCACATTTGATATTAAATGCAAGGCTCTGAATAGAAAATATACTGGCTTATATTCAATATCAAATTCTGAAACCAATAAATATCGTATTGGAAATAATGATATAAATATATCTTTCAAATCCCAACAACAATATCTGTATAATCACGGAATCCAACATCGAAATATTCCAAAGACAATTTCGATTCAAATCCACTTCCACTTTATATATATTGGAAATTCTGGTTATTTTCAAAACCATTTCAAATTCAATTTATTTATTTCGAAAATAAATTGATTTTAATTCTAGTTCAAAACTAGTTCATCTCGATAAAAATCTATTTTTATCTTTTCAAATATGGAGTTTTTCATCCCAGTTCTTTTCAAATCATTTCTAATGATTTAACACTAATTGTTGATATTTTTAGTAATTTTATCAAGGCCCGTACAGTCGATTTCCATCAATGGCCATCAAACTGCACTTACAACGACCTTTTCCAAATTTGATTTGGACATTATTCCAAATCCAACTGTTAGATTTCAAATTTCTATTATTCATTGGAAAGCTCTTTTCGATACGAACCCAACGATTCCGGTTTTAGGAGAATCCGACGGTCGGATGTCCCGCAACGTCAATTCGAAGTCAATGGTCGAAATTCACGAAATGCCGCGGCACGGCGCGTTCTATTCAGGCCATTATATATGTAATATATATATATATATATTATATTTCGTCGATTTCCTCTTAAAACGTATTTTATAAATCGTTTTAAATTCGTTTTCAAAACCATTTCAACTTTATATTCAATTTCCAATCATAACTGAAAATTTCATATCATTACTATATAAATGATAATATTTCCAAAATGTTATATTTTGAAATCACTACCTTTTCTATATTCATTATAAAAACGAATATAATCGATATAAATATCGTTCACGTCAAAATAGCGCAACTCTAATCAACACAGCTTTATATATTCCAATAAATTCGTTATTCTATTCAACAAATGAATATTTATTCTATTCAACACATGAATCTATATTTCTTTCAACACATGACTAAGCTCAACACATGAGTACTGTCAACACATGACTATTTTTGTTATGTAATATGTCTTATAAAATTATTGTATCTATCGTTTGATTTTTAATTAGACTCCAACCGTAAGGTAGTTTCTAATCTTAAATACAATAAAGATGTAAATTTTATTATTAAAGTATTTTACTCAACACATTAATAGTTTTAACACATGAATATTCTCAACACATGAACATCATCAACACATGACTATTTTCATATTCTAATATTCTTTATTTTTCCCAATTGGAATGAGGCCCAATCAATTACCATATAATGTTAATTATATGGATTCCATACAACACATGTATATAATAGCAATGATAAACAATCAACCATCATCCAAAGTGCACCACACAACTGCTTAAGCATCAAATATAAATAATTAACGCTTACACAGCCTGTCGACTAATCGATCGACATACAAATAATTATTGGGATTAGTGTATGCCGTATTTTATCCCAATACCCGTGTGGGGTTTCAAATCAACAAACACAGATTTTTATTTGTACAATTGGGCGATGTGTAAAATTTATCGTCCCAATCAATATCCTTCAAATGGGTGTACATAAAAAACCCGTCCGGTTTGTAAATAAAATATTTATTTGTTCACATTCACTATATTCATATTCACGTTAAAAAATATATTTTTAACGATAATTTATTTATTTCAACACATGAATATATTTTATTATCTATTTCACGTCAAGATCAGAAACAATTTTCACAACACATCAATCAAACAAACTAGCCGACCATGGTCTGTGGACGACGGGTATCGGGTGCTACTAAACACCGTCTTCATCCTAGTATATAATTTAAACTAGAAAAGAAAATTTAAAGTGAGAAGTTCTCACCAACTAGCTAATCAAAACGTCACAACTCTTCATATGTAGGAAATCTTCACTTCACTTCTAACGAGATCTGTTCAACACCGTTTGTGTTAAAAATTATATTTTTAACACTATTTCCTATACAAAAATCGAATTTTTACCGCTACTTCATATTTAAAAAAATCAAAATTTTCTCTTCACTACCTTATAAAAAAACATTATTTTCCTCTCGCCACTCTCTATATAAAGATTTCGCCTTTTCAAATATAAAGATTTCGCCTTTTCAAATATAAAGATTTTTCCTTTTCAAATATAAAGATTTTTCCTTTATTTCTTCGATAAATTAAAAATCAATTTTTTATTCTGTCTAAAATATAAAAATCATATTTTCATCCTCCACATCATATGAAAATTACATTTTTAACATTTTCATCATGTAAAAACTATATTTTTAACTTCTTTCTCTTCGCTTTCATATGATTAAAAATCGAATCTTTTTAATGACAAAAATCATATCTTTTGCTAGCTAAAAATCAAATCTTTTTGATTGTAAAACAATGTATATTTTCATTTATAAAAATCAGATTTTTATATTGATTAAATCGATCACACTAACCTAAATATTAAAACTAAATTAAAATAAAATAAATAAACTTACATCGAAGGGGGCGGTGATTCACGTCAGCATTGGGAAGTGGGGGGCTCTCGTCGTTCGAACGCAGGTAGAGGGGGGAGGGGTTTCTGAATGTCGCCGCGGCCTGGGGAGCGTGGGGGTTAGACGCGGTGAGGGGAGAAGAAGAAGAGGGGGGCTTGCGGCACAAGGGGGTAGAGGAAGAGTTAGAAGGAGGGGAAGGGGGCTCCGCCGCCTGTGGAAGCGCCGCGATGGAGGGGCGCGATGGTGTTAGGTTTTTTTTTTGTTTTCGTCTGATTTGGAAAAAAACGAACGGGGGAGGGCCTTAGAGGGAGTAAGGGGTAGAGAGAGAATAAGGGTTGAGATTATATTATATAATTTAATATTTTATTTTATTTTATTTTTCAAAAGGTTGACTTTCTATTTGAATTCGAAACGGGACCCAACGACTGTCGTCCTTAGTGTTTTACCCCTATTCCAAACACAATGGTTTATGTATCGCAAGTTGGTTCGATCGTTTTGATCAGTTTTCATCAAAATCAACATATAACTCAATATATTGAATTTGAACGCACATTTCAATTTACCGGGGCTACATACGAACTCTAAACATTCCCGAAAAATATTTTCTAGCTTCGTATTGACGATACGGTCCTAACAAAACTAGTTTCATCGAATTCTGAGACCGTTTGAAAAATGGTCATTTTCCAATCGATTAAAATCAACTGAAATGGTCAAAACACGTTTTACTTTGCCACGCTCACATATTGATTCGAATTTTTTTGAAAATTGGAATCTAGAAATAACTTGACATCACGGACCCAAAAAAGTGGTTTCGTCGAAAAACGAGGTCATTTGCAAAATTCCCATTTTTAAGGGCCTGAATTCCATAGCTATTCAAAATTTTCAACTGGACATATCTTTTGATCCCCGCTATGAAATTTTGATTTTTCGGATTCGTTGGAAAGATATCCTCTATTAGATTCTAATATTTTTGGTTTCACTAAAATCCGGTTTATTTTGCACCCGGTACATTCATTTGAAGTTTGAAACCGAATTATCGAACTACCACATCATTTTCAATTAGTTTTATAATTATAAATAATTATTTATATTCTAACGACGATTTGAATAAATATATACTTCTATTTCTATTCAGAATAAATTTTCGTCGTTATTATTTAAAATAGTTCATTTTAAATATTCAAAATTCATTAAAATTGCCAAAATAAAAATCTTAAACTGGCTCGCATTTCTGGGTTATTACACAGTACTTCCCCAGTCTTCGAGGAGAAGAGGAAGAATTGATTGCCTTGAGGAAAAGAAGAATCAGAACACAAACAGAAGAAAATTTCATTGCTTACTACAACAATTACATCAGAATACAAGAATATACGGAGTATGAACAAATAATATACATTTTATAAACATCAGAGATTTAAATACATTACTATAGTGGAAAAATAATACAAAAAACAACTGAAAGAGATAAACGGATACAGAGCTTTCCAAAGATCGTTCCAGCTGTAAACTAGGATCCTGTGGATATAAATCTGCAAAACCGAAACTACTAGCTGCCCGTGGAAAATTGGGGCACCCAGAGTTTAGGTTAAAACAATAAACTCCAGGTCTGCCATGTGACTGGTGTGAGAACTAAAACAGTTTTTAATCTGATTTTAAAGTTAGGTAAATCAAGGGACTACGCCGTATATCACGAAACGGGTTTACCCCCAAGAATACCAGTGCATAAAAACAACAGTTCAATGCTAAATAAAGAACAATGAAGCTATTATAAGACTCAGGTCCCATCACACAATGCAACGCAAGTTGGAGGATAGAGTTTTTACCTTATAGTAGCCAAAAATGCTTGGTACGTGAAATTTCATCTTTTATTATTACTACAAGTGTATAGTGTCAAAACAATTTCAATCATAAGTATCAATCATAGACGACATAAGTGCCCCATACCACTATGTTGCCATACTAGGCTCTACCATCAAAACCACAAAGTCACGTGTTGGAAGTTGGATTTCCATTTGTGAACCAAGGCAAGGGATCGTCCTTACTGCTTCGAGAAAATCTAACCTACGACGTCTCAGAATCAGAGCTCGAGTGACCCTTTGATCGGTAGGGCCAGTCCACACGGAGTGGATTAAAATGCCTGAACATGTGCGTCCCCGCCCTATAGGGCGTAAACTGGTCATATCCCGACCAAACTATCGGCCCTGGAATGAGCGATATAACTGAGGCGCCTCGCAATCCATCATCCACATAAGTGAAATGTCAGGGCTAGTAAAACGCTGACACCACTCCTAGCTAAAAAGAAACGCATGTCCTCCCTTAGGTCCTCTCCCGTTTCTAGTTCACACTGGGGTGTGAGGCTCGCAAATCAACGCTGCACAAAGCTACGCTATATCAAAGATGTGCTTTGATCATCAACCACAAGACCCGGCTTTTCAACAAAAGCCTTGATCATTTGCATCTCAGCATGCCACACAGGCAATTCACCCTATGTAACCAATGTATATCAATCACACAGAATCAAATCCGATGTCAGACACACATCCATTTACAAGTTCGTTTTGGGTTTGAACGAAACCGGATGTGACGGCCCGCCCCGCACCAACCGGCATTTACTCCAAAAGTGCGCTGTACACATGTCCGGTTAACACGGAACGGGTCGCCAGAAGGGAAAAAGGAAGAAGGAAATGAACATATAAAGAACCTGTAGAATGTCTCACAGCGCATCGAACAAAATATAATAATAACATACTTGACATAAAACAGGAGATACAGTGCATAAGCTGAAAATCAGAACTAAACATCATAGCAGCGGAAATCCAAAATACAGCTTATTACAACTTTTCAAACTGTCTCAAAGCAAAAGTAAGATAAATGTGGTACACTACTAATGCCCAAGTAGCGACCACCAACGACCCAGGGAGAATGTGTGTATATATATATATCATACGTGGAAGCCTCCTGCCCGCCTCCGAATCAGCTACTCGCGCATCACCAGCTAACCTGTCTCTAATCTGCTCGTGTGAGCACCCAGAGTAATAAGAGGAGACATAAAACTCTAGGTCAGACATAAAGCCTGGTATGAGCGATAAGCATCTAAAGTGAACAATAACAGGTAGACTAAAACATACCTGAACCTGGACCTGCAACCAAAGAGTTAGCACTACATACTGTACAACACTCTTAGGTATCATTTCAAACAGTGTAAAGATACGGAGGTGGGGAAGGTGTGCATGTCATAATGATGGCAAACAATCAAGCATAGCATCCATCCTCACATCTCTCACTCAGTGCATAATTCATACGATATCCACCACTTCGATCACCCAACATACCTTGCTACGATCACTTTGCCCCATGAAGTCATAAATGGCTTCACTGCACTGATAACGTAGCCACAAATCCTTCGCTATGTCCACTTTGCCCCATGGAGTCACAAGAACCCCACTGCACTGGCTCATAGTCTTACTAATCCTTACTATGTCCACTCTGCCCCATGGAGTCACAAGAACCCCACTGCACTGGCTCATAGTCTTACTACGCATCACCTTGCCCCTCGGGTCGTAATGACCCTACTGCACTGATAACGTAGTCTTGCTACCATCACTTTGCCCCTCAGGTCATAATGACCCTACTGCACTGATAAGTAGCCATCACCCATTTTTAGTGGTGAATCGAAGTTATGAACGTCGACAACTCCTTAGCACGCGTCCCGCAACAAAGTCCAACCATGAAGTGAACTCATTGGTTCCCAACTGGTTCCGGGATCCTGAGCTCTAACTTCCATTTGGACTACCTTCGCATCTCGGGTTATTGGTCATCACAATCGAATCGAATCGGATCAGCCTTCACGTTCTTCATCGGATCGGATCGGCCTTAGTCACTCGGGTCGGGTCGCGCCTCCTGCGTCGGATCGGGTCGTGGTCCTTCAGCTCGTGGCTCCTCCTCTTGGTTCGGATCGGCGTCACCACTTCGGGTCGGATCGGGTTGCTTCATCTGGGTCGGGTCGCGCCTTCTGATCGGGTCGGTTCGTCGCGCCCTAGTACCCATCGACTCGTGAGCTCCTCCTCCCCTGGTTCGGATCGTGAATACTCGTTGGTTCGGGTCGTGCTTCTACTACCGGATCGTGCCACTTAGCTAAGTCGTGACTTGCTCCCTCAAACGGGTCATGACGCCCACGCGGGAACGGGTCGAGTCGCGCTCCCCTCCACCGATCCGATCCGGATTCTGGGTCATTTCCTGCATGTTTTCCTGCGACTGTTTCTACGCCATTCGACGGCGTTTTCGACCAATCTAACACTTCTAAATAATCACAAAGCATACCATACAGTCATAGCAACATGTAGTATCTATCCCAAACATCAAAACATAAATCATAGCATGTAAAATGGATCAAACATACCCAAAATCCCATATTTTCCCTTAAGCATGTTTAGGTAAAACTAATAATAGGATTAGCAAATCTTAACCAAATTAACCCAAATTCATATCAGAGGTCTAAAACATCATTCCGAATTTTATAAACATTTTTCCAGAATTTTATCATGTTTAAATTAGCTAATTAACACTAATCACCCCTAATTAGCTATAATTAGTGCAAAACTATGCAAATCACTCACCTTAGCCACAAAATAAACTAAGATCTGAAATAATTCTCTGATTTGATGCGAATTTCAACGCCAAACAGCAGCTCCTATGTTGATTTGGTGAAGACCTTCCTTGATTAGGGGTTGCTAAGCCAAATCCTTGTCCAAAAGATGATTTGGAGGTGATTTAGAGGTTAGAGGCCATTTTTAGGGATCCTTGGTGATAAGTGGAGGCTAGAAAACTGAAATGGAATGATTCTCCATCTCATTTCAGCCCTCCCATAACCCTAATCCCGAAATGGGTTATGGGCCTAGTCACTAATCACCCGATTTGGCCCGGTTAAGCAGTTTTTCACCCTTCAAACCTTGTTTCAGCCATATCTCCCAAACGGTAAGTCCGTTTGGCTATTATGACCACTCTACGGAAAGGTAAACCATCAAACGAATCAAATGGAAGTGGTTTCAGGTCAAAATTCCTTTCCAATCAAAAGTTATGGCCAAAACAGTACCAACTAGGGGCAAAATGGTCATTTAAAAATAGACAAAAATCATGAACATGGGAAATGACTCTAATAGATGTTTCCCAAAGTTACATGACCATACGACCTCACATGGGAAAGAAATAAATATTCTACGATCCTATGATGTGTAGAATACGGGTCATTACACTCTCCCCCCCTTAAGAAATTTCGCCCCCGAAATTCCCTAATCCAATCACACACAAGGGTCCCGCATGCCTATCAATCATAAAACAACAATCAAACATGCAAAACAAGTAGAATTAGTCTATCCTAGCATGCGGAATAACTAAATCGCAAGGTAAATCTTACCAGGCAAAGAGTTCTGGATATTCCTTCCTAATGCTCTCCTCTGTCTCCCAAGTACAATCATTCTCGTTCTCGCCCCACTGAACCTTGACTAGCTTCACCGCCTTCCTTTGAAGTTGCTTCGTATCATGCCCCACAATACGAATCGGCTTGCGGTTCCCAACCGCCTCAGGTTCTACTTCGAAGTCCTCTAAATTATCAGGTGAAATAGTCACATCTGAGTCGTGAACGAACTTCCTCAGTTGGGAAACATGAAATACATTGTGAACTCCTGCCATTTTCTCTGGTAAGCCAACTCTATACGCCAAATTCCCGACTAATTCAAGAACAGGGAATGGGCCAACATATCTCGGTGCCAACTTGCCTCTCCTGCCAAATCGTATCACGCTCTTCAACGGAGAGATCTTGACAAACACCAAGTCACCAACGGAGAACTTCAAGTCTCTTCTTCTCTTATCAGCATAACTTTTCTGCCTGTCTTGGGCATCTTTCATTCGTTGCTGAATGATCTTAATCTTATCTGAAGTTTCCCTCACCACATCTGGTCCAAGCACAAACTTCTCGCCAGTCTCTATCCAACATGATGGTGAATTGCACGGTCTTCCGTACAAAGCTTCATATGGAGCCATACCGATACAGGATTGGTAGCTATTATTATATGCAAACTCTACTAGATGCAAGTGGTCATCCCATGATCCACCAAAATCCAATATACATGCTCTCAAGAGATCTTCCAATATACGATTCACCCTCTCCGTCTGACCGTCGGTCTGAGGATGATATGCGGTACTGAGATGTAGTCCTGACCCTAGAGCCTCTTGTAAGCTCTTCCAAAACCCACTAGTGAACAACGGGTCTCGGTCACTCACAATGCTTTTGGGTACTCCATGAAATCTCACTACCCACTTCATATACAATTCTGCCAACTTGGCTGCCGTCCTGGTCGATTTGACTGGTATAAATCTTGCGCTCTTAGTCAATCGATCCACAATTACCCAAATGCTATCATATCCCGATCTAGTCCTTGGTAGGCCATCGATGAAATCCATCGAGACTTGCTCCCATTTCCATTTGGGAATTTCTAATGGTTGCAACAACCCACTAGGCTTCTTTTGCTCGGCTTTAACTAGTTGGCAATTCATGCATTTGGATATAAACTTCCCAACGTCTCTTTTCATTCCTTCCCAGTAGTAAGTCTGTCTCATGTCTCGATACATTTTATTGCCACCGGGATGTATAGTCAGTTTTGAGTGATGACATTCTCTAAGCACTTCATCTCTCAAACGATTCACGTTGGGCACAACTAGTCTTCCATTCTTTCTAAGCCATCCATCTCGATCAAGCCCATACACATTCACCTCCTCATCGATACCCATCTCTAACTTGGAGATGATTTCTAATAGATTAGGATAGTCCCTCTGGCTAGAACCAATCCGCTCTATCAAAGTGGGTCTGATCGTCAAACTAGCTAGCATAACTGGATCCAATTCGCATCTTGGTCTGAAATCAAACCCCGCAATTTACTCCAGTTGCTTCCATTCAAGAAACATTGCCCCTAAGCTGGCATGTCTCCTACTCAAGGCATCGGCTACCGCATTTTACCTTTCCCAGGTGTTTATGCGATATCAAAATCATACGAAGCCAAGAACTCTAACCATCTTTGCTGATGGAGATTCAGATCTTTCTGGGAGAAGTGATACTTTAACGATTTATGATCGGTAAACAACTCGAATCTTTCTCCCAAGAGGTAATGTCTCCACATCTTCAACGCAAACACAATCACTGCCAATTCCAAATCATGGGTAGGATACTTCTTCTCATGCGGCTTTAGCTGTCGACTAGCATAAGCTACAACCCTACCTCCTTGCATTAATACTGCACCCAGTCCGGTACCACAAGCATCCGTGTATACCGTCATCTCTTCATTCCCTTTAGGAATGACTAACACTGGCGCACGCGTCAACCTCTCTTTTAGACTCTTGAAGGCATCCTCACACACTCCGTCCCAGACGAAGGACTGATTCTTCTTAGTCAACTGAGTCAACGGTGCTGCAATCTTGGAGAAGTCCTGGATAAACTTACGATAATATCCAGCTAATCCCAAGAAACTTCTTACATCTGTTGCATTTTTGGGTGTAGGCCAATCCTGTACCGTAGCCACCTTTGCAGGGTCCACGGCAATACCACTCTCTGAAACAACATGACCCAAGAATCTCACTTCCCTTCTCCAAAAATGACATTTAGAGAATTTCGCTTTCAATTGGTGTTTCCTCAACACCTCCATCACTATCCTCAGGTGTCCCTTGTGCTCTTCCTCTGTCCTTGAGTAAACAAGGATATCATCCACGAACACAAGAACAAACTTATTCAACTGATCTCTGAATACTCGATTCATAAGATCCACAAAATAGGCTGGTGCATTGGTCAACCGAAATGGCATGACCAACCACTCATAAAATCCAGACGGCGTCCTAAATGCCGTTTTCGGAACACTCTCATCCGCTACTCGAAGCTGATGAAATCCTATCGCGAGGTCCAACTGGGAGAACACTCTAGCTCCTTCCAGTTGATCAAACAAATCATCTATCCGCGGTAGAGGATACTTATTCTTCTTCGTCACCTTATTCAACTCGCGATAGTCCACACACAAACGAAGGGAACCATCTGCCTTAGTGGCAAACACAACTGGTGCTCCCCACTCGGAGACACTCCTTCTAATAAATCCCTTCTTCAAAAGATTGCTGACTTGCACCCCGAGCTCTCGCTGCTCCCTTGGTGCCATACGACGAAGTGGCATCACTATAGGTCTGGCATCTTTCACTAAATCAATACGGAACTCAATCTCTCGGTGTGGTGGAAGCCTGGTCACCTCCTCGAAGACGTCCGGATACTGGCCAACCACGGGCACATCTGACAACTCATCCTGCGGGATGTCGAGGGAATTTACAAAACTAGCCATAACCCCATCAGTAGGTAGGCTACCAAACACTACCCTCCGCCCATCATCCGCCCTCACTGTCACCAAAAAGCCCTCACAGTCTACCACCACCCCGTATCTTTGGAGCCAATCGACCCCCAATATAATGCCATACCCAGTAAAGCCCAAAACAAAGCAATCACATACAAACATACATCCATGACTCGATAAGACCAAATTCCTGCAAATCATACTAAGGCTAGTCGAACCACCAATCGGGTTCGTCACAATCAATGGTCTATCGACTATCTCGGGTTCCAGTCCCAACCTATCTACCAGGTCACTAGATATGAAGGAACGGGAAGCCCCAGTATCAAACAAAACTCGAACTGGTATATCATAAATAGAAAGCATACCTTGAATAACAACATTCTTTCCTTTCTCCGCCGCAGTTGGGGCATTCGACGAAGAAGGAACAGCATCAATAGCATATGCTTTCACAATCTGCTTCTCCTTAAGAGGTTGAGGACACTTATCTTTCTGATGTCCCACTTGACCACAGTTGTAGCACTTCCTTTCCGCTGGCTTGGCCCGACATTCTTTAGCATAATGGCCCTTCTTTCCACAGCTGAAGCACTCAACATCCTTCTTACTCGTTTTCTGGCCACCTTTAGATTGGTCCTGCTTCCTCTTATTCTGAGAGTTATTCTTGCCTCCACCGCCTGCTTGCGGCTTTGGCCCTTCTGCAGATGCAGCCTCAGTCTTTGACTTGGGGTAAAGACTCTCGGATCTCAAAGCTTTCCCCACGATCGGTTCAAAAGTCTCATCGATGTGGTTGATAAGCCTTTCCCCCAAGTATCCATCCAAACCAGTAATGAACTTCTCATTCTTCTTTTCAGGAGTATCAATAAGAGACAGCCCATACTTCGACAAAGTGTCGAACTAAGCAATATAGTCAGAAACTGCCCTTCCATTCTGCTTGAGTTCCAAGAACCTCTTAAACAACACTCACTTCTGGGCAGCTGGGATAAACTTCTCGCTAAAGCGAGCCTTGAACTGATCCCACGTAACCTGGTCCTCTGGAGTAGCTGTTCTAATGGCATTCCACCAATTCATCGCTCGTCCTTGCAGCTGACGAGACGCTAGCCTTCTCTTCATCGCATCCTCCAGACCCAAGTCATCAAAGATACGGTCACAGCTATCCATCCAGTCCTGAACATCTGTGGCCGACTCCGTTCCGTGGAACGGCTTTCCACCAAGATTAGTGTAATCTTTGCACAACTTGGCGAAATCGACCCTAGGCGCCTGCACTACTTGGCCAACACCAACTCCGGGATTGGGAATTGCCCCTTGCACTTCTCTAAGCATGTCTCTCATGAGGTTAGTAAACATTGCCCTCATATCAGCGGCATTCCCCTGGTTGGTCCCTCTACCAGCACCCCTCGTGTCTCGGCTCATCATTAATCTGAAAGAAAGGAAACGATTAACGACCCTATAATGGTGCTAGTGCAGTGCGACTTCATTCTTATAATACTAATAGTATATACATACATAGCTTTTGAAAACCAAAATAATCACAAATACGCTCTCTCGTATACGTACTATCTCTCCCTGGTGTCTTTCCCTAGGTTAACTACGCAACCTCGCACTGATACCAAGTATGACGGCCCGCCCCGCACCAACCGGCATTTACTCCAAAAGTGCGCTGTACACATGTCCAGTTAACACGGAACGGGTCGCCAGAAGGGAAAAAGGAAGAAGGAAATGAACATACAAAGAACCTGTAGAATGTCTCACAGCGCATCGAACAAAATATAATAATAACATACTTGACATAAAACAGGAGAGACAGTGCATAAGCTGAAAATCAGAACTAAACATCATAGCAGCGGAAATCCAAAATACAGCTTATTACAACTTTTCAAACTGTCTCAAAGCAAAAGTAAGATAAATGTGGTACACTACTAATGCCCAAGTAGCGACCACCAACGACCCAGGGAGAATGTGTGTATATATATATATCATACGTGGAAGCCTCCTGCCCGCCTCCGAATCAGCTACTCGCGCATCACCAGCTAACCTGTCTCTAATCTGCTCGTGTGAGCACCCAGAGTAATAAGAGGAGACATAAAACTCTGGGTCAGACATAAAGCCTGGTATGAGCGATAAGCATCTAAAGTGAACAATAACAGGTAGACTAAAACATACCTGAACCTGGACCTGCAACCAAAGAGTTAGCACTACATACTGTACAACACTCTAAGGTATCATTTCAAACAGTGTAAAGATACGGAGGTGGGGAAGGTGTGCATGTCATAATGATGGCAAACAATCAAGCATAGCATCCATCCTCATATCTCTCACTCAGTGCATAAAGCATACGATATCCACCACTTCGATCACCCAACATACCTTACTACGATCACTTTGCCCCATGAAGTCATAAATGGCTTCACTGCACTGATAACGTAGCCACAAATCCTTCGCTATGTCCACTTTGCCCCATGGAGTCACAAGAACCCCACTGCACTGGCTCATAGTCTTACTAATCCTTACTATGTCCACTCTGCCCCATGGAGTCACAAGAACCCCACTGCACTGGCTCATAGTCTTACTACGCATCACCTTGCCCCTTGGGTCGTAATGACCCTACTGCACTGATAACGTAGTCTTGCTACCATCACTTTGCCCCTCAGGTCATAATGACCCTACTGCACTGATAAGTAGCCATCACCCATTTTTAGTGGTGAATCGAAGTTATGAACGTCGACAACTCCTTAGCACGCATCACGCAACAAAGTCCAACCATGAAGTGAACTCATTCGTTCCCAACTGGTTCCGGGATCCTGAGCTCTAACTTCCATTTGGACTACCTTTGCATCTCGGGTTATTGGTCATCACAATCGAATCGGATCGGATCAGCCTTCACGTTCTTCATCGGATCAGATCGGCCTTAGTCACTCGGGTCGGGTCGCGCCTCCTGCGTCGGATCGGGTCGTGGTCCTCCAGCTCGTGGCTCCTCCTCCTGGTTCGGATCGGCGTCACCACTTCGGGTCAGATCGGGTTGCTTCATCCGGATCGGGTCGGTTCGTCGCGCCCTAGTACCCATCGACTCGTGAGCTCCTCCTCCCCTGGTTCGGATCGTGAATACTCGTTGGTTCGGGTCGTGCTTCTACTACCGGATCGTGCCACTTAGCTAAGTCGTGACTTACTCCCTCAAACTAGTCGTGATGCCCACGCTGGAACGGGTCGAGTCGCACTCCCCTCCACCGATCCGATCCGGATTCTGGGTCATTTCCTGCATGTTTTCCTGCGACCGTTTCTACGCCATTCGACGGCGTTTTCGACCAATCTAACACTTCTAAACAATCACAAAGCATACCATACAGTCATAGCAACATGTAGTATCGATCCCAAACATCAAAACATAAATCATAGCATGTAAAATGGATCAAACATACCCAAAATCCCATACTTTCCCTTAAGCATGTTTAGGTAAACTAATAATAGGATTAGCAAATTTTAACCAAATTAACCCAAATTCAAATCAGAGGTCCAAAACATCATTCCGAATTTTATAAACATTTTTCCAGAATTTTATCATGTTTAAATTCGCTAATTAACACTAATCACCCCTAATTAGCTATAATTAGTGCAAAACTATGCAAATCACTCACCTTAGCCACAAAATAAACTAAGATCTGAAATAATTCTCTGATTTGATGCGAATTACAATGCCAAACACCAGCTCCTATGTTGATTTGGTGAAGATCTTCCTTGATTAGGGGTTGCTAAGCCAAATCCTTGACCAAAAGATGATTTGGAGGTGATTTAGAGGTTAGAGGCCATTTTTAGGGATCCTTGGTGATAAGTGGAGGCTAGAAAACTGAAATGGAATGATTCTCCATCTCATTTCAGCCCTCCCATAACCCTAATCCCGAAATGGGTTATGGGCCTACTCACTAATCACCCGATTTGGCCCGGTTAAGCAGTTTTTCACCCTCCAAACCTTGTTTCAGCCATATCTCTCAAACGGTAAGTCCGTTTGGCTATTATGACCACTCTACGGAAAGGTAAACCATCAAACGAATCAAATGGAAGTGGTTTCAGGTCAAAATTCCTTTTCAATCAAAAGTTATGGTCAAAACAGTACCAACTAGGGGCAAAATGGTCATTTAAAAATAGACAAAAATCATGAACATGGGAAATGACTCTAATAGATGTTTCCCAAAGTTACATGACCATGCGTCCTCACATGGGAAAGAAATAAATATTCTACGATCCTATGATGTGTAGAATATGGGTCATTACACCGGAGGCACCTTATTCCTCCCCCATATGTCCAATACAGGGGAGAGGCCCTCGCATATACGTCAATCTCCATGTACGTCTGTACGATCACCACTTATTACCTCGCCTTGGGTGTACAACTCAATCAAGACATCAGTAATCGTCCAAACGATGTGAAGACCTCCGTTCTTCAACCACCGTCATCATCCTCGACACATCGTCGAATCAGTTATTCAGAATGGGATAAACCCGGTCTTTCTGGATAACTCGCGTATATAATAAACAAGTGCTATAAAACACAACATACGCCTCATTCCTATCCAAATATTCATATACTTTGGGAAAGGTTCCCATTAATTTTATCAAAGATAAATTCTTTAAATTTATTCTTTAATATTCCATTGGATATCAATTCAATCTAATTAAAGATGCATTAAAACTCCACTTGGTTATAATCTTCCCAAAAATCAATATTAACGATTGTTTAACTTAGGATATCATATCCTGCCTTTAAATGGGTTAAAGAACCAATGTCATTTAAAACACGGTTCACGATAAACCAAAAGTCACATTCCATTCCATCAGCCTTTAACCGTAAATTGTCAAGTAAACAGTTCCCGAAGTATAAACCCCGAAGGCCGAAACCAACATCAGATAAATACTCAGGAAACCATCCAACTTAACTAATCTCCAGTTAGTTTTTGATTTCCTTAACTCCATTGGGTCTAAGAACAGTATTATTAAAGATACAATTCACGACAACCCAAAATCTTATTCCTGTCTTTAACTGGGTTAAAGAACCAATGTCCTTTAAAACACAGTTCACGGTAAACCCAAAATCGCATTCCATTCCTTCAGCCTTTAACCGTAAATTATCAAGTGAACAATTCCCTAAGTATTAACCCCGAAGGCCGAAACCAACATCAGATCAATACCCAGGAAACCATTCAACTTAACTAATCTCCAGTTAGTTTCTGATTTTCTTAAATCCATTGGGTCTAAAAACAGTATTATTAAAGATACCATTCACGACAACCCAAAATCACATTCCATTAACAATGGAATCTTCATGGAAAACAAATCGATATATATATATATATATACTCGGTATAAACTTCCATATCCAACCGATAATATAAATGGAATAATGACAAGGCCTTTTAAATTCCATATATATTAACCGTCTTCCTCTACAGAAGCTTACTTCGATTGTTACTAAATCGAATTCCATTCAATTCCAATTTAATATGTTAAATTGGAAAACTTTGCTTTGGAAAATCTCCTTTAAATCTTAACAAAAGATTTATGAATTCCAAATCCCATTTCACTGTAAATCGGGTAAAGAACGAATGTCGCTAAAACACAGTTCACAACAAACCCAATTCATTTTCCATCAGTCCCTAACCATAAATTAGTAAGAGAACAATTCCCTAAGTGTTAACCCCGAAGGCCGAAACCAACATCAGATCAGTACCTAGGAAGTCATTCAACTTAACTAATCTCCAGTCAGTTTCTAATTTTCTTAACTCCATTGGGTTTAAGAACAATATTATTAAAGATACCATTCATGACAAACCCAAAATACAATTTGATATTAAATACAAGGCTTTGGATAGAAAATATATCGGCTTATATTCAATTTAAAATTCTGAAATCAACAAATACCGTATTGGAATAACGATATATCCATATCTTCCAAACTCCTCCACAATATCCGTATAATCATGGAATCCAATATCGAAATATTAAAAAGATAATTTTGATTCAAATCCATTCCCATTCATATATTGGAAATCCTGTTTATTTTTAAAACCATTTCAAATCCAATTTATTTATTTAAAAATATTGGATTTTTAATTCTAGTTCAAAACTAGTTCATTTCGACCAAAATATATTTTTATCTTTTCAAATATGGAGTTTTTCATCCCAATTCTTTACAAATCATTTCTTATGATTTTACACTAATTATTGATATTTTTAATAATTTTATCAAGGCCCGTACAATCCATTTCCATAAACGGCCATCGAACTGCACTTACAACGACCTTTTCCAAATTTGATTTGGACATAATTCCAAATCCAATCGTTAGATTTCAAATCTCTAATATTCGTTAGAAGGCTCTTTTCGATACGATTCCAACAGTTCCAGATTCAGGAGAATCCGACGGTCGGATCTCCCGTAATATCCGTTCGAAGTCAATGATCGAAATTCGCGAACTGCCGTAGCGCGACGCGTTCTATTCAGGCCATTATATTATATATATATATATAATATAATATATATTATATATATATATAATATAATATATATTATATATATTTCCATTTAAAACGTATTTTGTAAATAATTTTCAAAACGATTTCAACTTCGTATTCAATTTCAAATCAAAATTGAATACTCCATATCATCGATATATAAATGATAGTATTTTCAAAACATTTGATTTTGAAATCAATTCCATTTCGATATTCATTATAAAAATGAATAAAATCAATATAAATATCATTCACGTCAAAATGGCGTCAATCTAATTAACATGGCTTTATATATTTAAATATATTCGTGTCCATCCCAAATCGGACATCGAAATCAAATTTTGATTCTTTTCCGAATATTATTTTAAAATATTTATTATTTCTGAACTCGAATCAGACATAATCGGTTACCATATAATGTGATCATATGGATTTCTTACAAACTTGTACACAACAACAATCAAACGCATTCAACCATCGTCCAGAGTGCATTCTACACTACATGAGCATTAAATATAAATATTCAACGCTTACACAGGCTGTCAATCAATCGATCGACATACCGCTAATTATTAGGATTAGTGTATGTCCAATATCATCCCAATACCGGTGTGGGGTTTCAATTAACAAATAATGAATTTTATTTTTGCAGTTGGGCGATGTGTAAAATTTATTGCCCCAAACAATATCAGTCAAATGTGTGTACATAAACTGATCATCTGATTTGTAAATAAATACTTATTTTATTTATATACACATTAAAAATTATATTTTTAACTATAAAATATTTTATTCCATTCCACATCACATAATCAATTTTCACAAGACAATTAAATAAACAAACAAGTCGTCCATGGTCTGTGGACGACGGGTGTCAGGTGCTGTTAAGCACCGTCTGCATCCTGGTATATATTTTAACTAGAAAATAAAATAAAAGTGAGGAGTTCTCACCGAGGGTTCCACTCCTTCATTCTCTATTTCTAAACGGTTTGGACTTCCCCAAAATTCCAATGCGATCTTTTTCACGCTGTTCATAGTAAAAGTCACATTTTCATTATGATGTTTATTTTAAAAATAACATTTTTATAATGACACTTCATATATATATATATATATATATATAATCATATATTTTTACAACTCTTCTTTCTGTATAAAAATTATATTTTTATATCTCTACTTCTTATATAAAGATCGAATTTTTATCGCTACTTTATATATATAAAGATCGAATTTTTATTCTCTCTACATGCATATAAAAATGCGATCTTTTATTTAAAAAATCCTATCTTTACATAAACAAAAAATCGCATCTTTCCTTCCCAAAGATCTAATCATAAAAAATCTCATCTTTTTCAAATCAAAGATCACCTCTTTATGTATGCAAAAATCTCAGCCTTTATGTTTTAAAAATCTCAACTTTCATGTTTTAAAAGGATCAACTTTATATAATTAAAAATCAACCATTTTTCTTATGCAAAACAATGTATAATTATATTCATGGAAATCAGCCTTTTAAAATTTATTTACCTAAATACTTAAAACAAAGTAAAATACAAAGGAACTCACAGCTTTTTCAGCGAATTGGGGGACGTCGGGGTGGTGGCTGACTGGCGGCGGGCTGTTGGTGGGTCAGAGGTAGCGCGGGGAGGGTGTGGCCTAGTGGTGGAGGGAGCAATGTGGCGGCGGTGGGTTTGTGGAGGTTTGGGCATGGTCGGGTTGACTGGATCTGAGAAGAAAGGAGAGGGAGGAGAGTGGAAGGCGGAGGCAAAAGGGTGGGCTCGCGGTGATGACGACATCGATCAGGGGAGGGGGTTAGGGTTCATCGCGATTTTTTTTCTTTTTTCTTTTTGAATGAAGATGGGGGGGAGGAGTATAAAGGAGATAAAAAATAGAGGGGGATGGGGGTTTTGTGTAAAATTATATTATATTTAATAATTTCCAAAAAGTTGACTTTTTAGTCGACCTCCAAATGAGACCCACCAACTGTCGTCCATAACTAATTATCCCCATCCCAAACGCAATGGGATATGTTTCATAAGTCGATTCGACTATTTCGATGAGTTTCCGTCAAAATCAAAATATAAATCTATATATTGAATTTGAATGCACATTTCAATTTACCGGGGCCAGATACGGACTCTAAAAATTCCCAAAAAATAATTTCGAGCTTGTATTGACGATACGGTTCTAAGAAAACTAATTTCGTCAAATTTGAAGACTTTTTGAAAATTGGCCATTTTCTGGTCGATCCAAATTGACTTAAACTGACAAAACACGTTTTCTTTTGCCACGCTCACATATTGATTCAGAAAATTATGATTTTTGGAATCTAGCAATAACTTGACATCCCGGATCCAACAAAAGTGGTTTCGTCGAAACGGAGGTCGTTTGCAAAATTTCCATTTTTAAGCGCCAAAATCCATAGTGACTATTCTGAATTTTCTCTTGGGCGTAACTTTTTATTCCCGCTATGAAATTTCAATTTTTCAGATTTTTGGAAAGATATTCTCAAATAGATTCTAATATTTTTGGTTTAGCTAAAATCTGGTTTATTTTGAATCCTGTACATTCATTTGAAATTTGAAATTTGAAATCGAATTTTCGAACTACCGCGCCATTTTCCAATTCCTTTTATAATTAAAATAAATATTTATATTCTAACTTCAATTCAAATAAATATATACATTCTAATTCTATTCAAAATAAATTTCCCGTCGTTATTATTTAAAATAAATCATTTTAAATATTCAAAATTCATCAAAATTACCAAAATAAAAATTTTTAATTGGTTCAGATTTTCCATGTTGTTACATACATGTTGTGTGTTTATTTTTTGTATTGAGTTGTTTGCGTGTGAACTTCCCAATTCATGAGTTTTGATTTCATTTCGACGAATTCAAGTATAAATCCTTATAGGTGTTTGGATTTTGTGTTGTGAAGTGCTTCGCCGAACCAACGAGACCTCGTTTTTTTACTTTAATGAAGTCCATGGCCTCCATCGATTGTTTGAAATCCATCGACATCGACATTGTTTCTTGCATTTAGAAGTAGGTCAATTGACTGATTTAGTATGTCAGTCGACTGATCCAGGACCAAGAATTCCTCCACGTTGCAGTTCAGTCGACTAATCTCTGAGTTCAATCGACTGACCATTGATCAGTTGATTGAATTCAGGAGGTCATTCGACCGATGCATAAAAAAAAATGAAGTTATACAGATTCAGTCGGCCGACCTTTGAATTCAATTGATTGAAACAGTTTTCTTCTATTGACCTATGGAGACCTTGGTTTTAGGTTGTTTCAGGCTCTTTCCCGACTGAGTTTTGGCTCGTTTGGCCTTTTTCTTGGACTTTTCAGTTTCTCCGATTCACATATTTTTGCAGTTCAGTTTCACGGACTTTTGATTTATGTATGGTGAACGAATTTATAATCGATAGTCAAGGGATTTAATTTACGTTATTAAAACATGAATTCTTAGTTCAATCATCATTTCGATTGCTATTTCACGAGATTTCCCACTTCGAAACTACATGAAAAGGGTTTTAAATTATTAGTAGATACCAAATTCTTTTATTAAAATGGTTTTTAATCCTTCTTCACTCTATGAGGTTATTTTATAAACTGCTTAACAAATCTACTAGTATATACTTGATAAACCTTTTTCTCGTTCGTATGAAAAATCCAATTAAACGCTTAATGAAAACGAGGACTATGGACCTTGCGTTTTCTTCGACTGTTAATTCTTGGACTCGTTTGATTGACAACTATGGCAATGATCGTTTTATATTTCTAGTGAAATATACATCTTGTTTAAATTATAAATTATAAATTATATTTCTAGTGAAACATATAAATTATAAATTAATTAAAACGAGCTCGTAACACCGCAGTAGTTCGTTATTATGGATTTGAACTTTAATTGAATATACTGGATCCGATATAAGTCGGAATCCGGTGAAACAAGAAACGTTTGGATATATTTAATTCTACTTTTCTAATGATAGAGAAAAATGGAGATTTTATATTACAGATTGCAAGTTATGTACAATTCAAATAATCGCTATGCAATTCGTTAATAAACGATAATGATTATTTAATAAAATATTAAGGGATTTTATATAAATAAAATATTGTTTGAACCTAGAAATTTGAACGTTGAATTTTAAACTATTTTTGTTGAATGTGAAGCTATATGTTATTCCATGAACAATGATAATAATTCATTATTGTTAATATGTATTGTTTTGGAATTTAATATATTTTACGGATGCTGCCAAAAACAATTATAAATACGGTGCATAGAACAACACTCGAATTATTTTAAAGACACACATATATAAATAACCAAGATATTGTATTCATTTATTCTTTCTACAGTCAATACAAAGTTTCCTCACTCTTCTATTTCTCTACATCTTAATACATTAGGAACGTAAAATTTACACCTTATGAATATATACATGTAACAAATCTTTTCAAAATTTACAATTACACAGGCCTAATGCATGCATATAGGCATCCTATGATGTACAAGCGCTGCCCTACTATTTCCTTTGATGTCTTCGTTATGTCTCTTCTAGTAACAAAGAATTCTAGTGCAATTGTACCCACACAGCTACCCCAAAACAATAATACACAATCGACCTAACATATAGAAAGTACATGGAAAAAGCAAAAAAATCTTAAGATTTTTGCAACATAAAATATTATACAGCATATTGAACAAGTGAATCCTAGATCCTATAACTATAGTTACAGATCACGCAGCCATAAGAAAAGCTACAATTCAATAAGCAATGCACATACACAATAAAATTCCAATCTGAATCACATCACTGCAATATTATAATACAATGCAAATCTATATCTAGGTAATTCAGGATCTAAATCTATACAAATCATGCTTTTGTACATATACGGTGTAATCACGCAGTACACCAACGACCTGAAAATGAGATTTTTATAGCATCACACTTCAAATCAAGAACAAACACAGATTTGAAAGACATTGCACAACTAGATCTATGCTAACCTATGATAGAACATTGATTCTATCCTGTTTTCACCAGTATAAATATGTAGGTTGCCTCATTTTTTCATCAACGAATGGAAAAAGAAAAAAATCCATTCGAACCACTAAAAAAACATATAAAAATCATACAACCACTTATAAATTGCGAAATAAATTTATCTAAGTTGCGATCCACTCTCTTCAATTCGGCATGCTATTGATGGGTTTCATGAAGATTATGTATGATGCCAAGAACCTATGGTTTGGGCAGTTGAAAAATTAAAGTATGGGTTGAGATTTTAAGGCATGTAATTCAGTAGTTGAATTTGGGATGAAGAGTTGCTTCACATCCGAGAATTTGGGGCATTCGGAGGAAGTGTGAATTCCACGGTTTTGAAAGGAAAGAGGACGAGTTGGTGTCTAAGGCAATGAGAAGATGCATATCGAAAAGAGGAGGATGTTAGCCTGATTTTGAAGAATACGGTGGCCATGGTTGTGGAGCTTTTGGGAATATATAGTTGGACATTTTTTTTTGAAGCAGCTAAAGACGGGGAGGAGAATGAATGACTGTTGTTTTCAAGTGTAATAAGAAGGTGCGATACCTTTTTGTTGGTGTGTGTGGGATTCTTCGTTGGTGAATAGGGTATGGGCCTAGGCTTGGCCGATCGATTAAAAAAAAGAAAAAGAAAGAAAGAATAAAACGCGAAGATAGGAATAACAAAAGGGGGAATGTAACGACCCGGGTTTCGCCCGACCCGATCAATCGCAAAATCGACCAAGACCGTTCAAAACCCGAGTACATTAACTTTGGGAATACAACATATTATAACAATAAAAACAAACTTTTATAAACATTACAGTAATGTTACATCAGAGTACAGAACATATCAGAGTAAATTGAATAAAATTACAGTGGAAGATAAATTTCAATAAATTAAATACAATAAACAGCGGAAGACTTCTATGCTCTGGACACAGCTTTAGGCTTCGATCCAAAATCCTGTTCAAGAGATAAATATCTGCAAAAAGCTACTCGATTGCCCGTGTGGAAAAGAGGGCACCCGAGTTTGTAAAGTGAAACAAACTACGAGTCAGTCATATGACCGGTGTGAGAATTATTAACTAATTTCACTAATAACAATAAGACAAATCCAAGGACCACGCCGCTAACGCGGAATGGGTTTACTCCAATGGATTGTCGTGCATAAATTAAAGTAAATCGTTAAACAACGCAATGTTTTTTGGAAAAATGAAACCATCATAAGACTCAAGTCCCATCACACAATGCAACGCAAATCGGAGGATAGAGTTTTACCTCGTAATGGGAAAAAATTCTTGATACGTTAAAAACGGATTTGATATTATTATTAGTGTGTATAAAAAACATTACAAAGTAAATGTATCAATCCTAGGAGGCATAGCTACCATATACTATGCCTCCATACTTAGTAATACAATCAAAACCAAATGAGGTCGTATTGGAAATTGGGTTTCCATCATGAGTCAAGGCTAGAGAGGAGCCCCTTACCGATTCGAGACACTCTAGCTAATGTCTCAGGATTCCCCGCAGAGAACCCTTGGATAGCTGCAGGGCCGGTACACACTTGCGGTTTGTGGATTAGTTATTCCTGAACACACGTTTCCCGGTCCTATAGGACCTAACATCCGAGGCGCCTCATTCCAGCATCCACATAAGTAAATATCAGCCAGTTTAAGCACCGACACCACTTCTAGCTAGAAAGAAACGTGCTGCTCTTCCTGCGTTCCCTTCTCCCGTTTTAGACTCAACCGAGTTGTGAGGCTCGCGAAGTAACGTTATAACCATAAGGCCTGCTTTTCAACAAAGCCTTGACCAGCTTCATCTTGGTGTGCCACGTTGGCAATTCACGCTATGCGATTGATAACTATTAATACCCAACCTCTAAGGGCGTTAAGCAGGAGAATAAATTCTCCGCCGCCAACGGTCGTATATTAATAGAAATCAATTTACATAGAACAAAATTCAACGTCAGACACACATTCCATTCATAAGCTTATGCTCTAGGTCTGAGCAAAAGCCAAATCCGTACAAAGCAACACTACGTCTGGATAACTACCATCTTAGCCCTGTTTTGGGAGCAAATCAATCAAGGGTCTCAACACTAGCTACCCATTCGATGTGGAGATCGTCGGTCTTCAATCGCCATCTTTAATTCTTCGAACGTCTTATCATTATTTGGAATGAGAGTAAACTCGGACTTTCCAAATAATCTTCGCATATATAAAATTAGGTGCTATACATAAACCACATCAATGCCTCATTCCAATTAAGAATATCCTTTTAATAAAGTATTCACATTATTAGGGAAAGGTTCCCATAAATTTTATCAAAGATAAATCTTTCAACTTATTCTTTAATCTTCCTTTATTCACCTTCAATCTAATTAAAGATTTATTTAAACTTTATTAAGTTTTAGTCTTCTAAAATCATTGTTAAATGACTAATTACTTTTCTGGAATAATCTTATCTTTAATCCAGGTTTAAGAACTGATGTTATTTAAAACATAGTTCACGAGAGATCCCATTTCATGTTTCATTAATTCCTAATTTAATATATAATATTAGGCATCTCTTCTTTTAGAAAATTTCATTTAATCTTAATTAAAAGATTAATTAAAAACAAATCAAAATTTCACTATTGATTTGAGTTTCAAGAACTAATGTCCTTCAAAACATTGTTCACAAACAACCCATAATCAATTTCCTTTTTATTTCAATTATAATTAATAATTGAGAATCTCATTTAAATCTAAATAGAAAGATTTTCCTTATTTTTATGTATTTTAAAACGTTTATAAATTCGTTTCCAAGCCGATTCCAACTTTTATTCCAACTATAATCTAAAAATTGATTATTCTATAGGTTATCCTTTTATAATAATATTATTTTCCAAAATATAAATTTTGAAATTTCTCTTTTAATATTCATTATAAAATGGATAAAATAAATCGATAAACTCGTTCGGGTTTTTAAAATGCGTTGCTTTTTTTTAAAACGGATTAAATAGCCGAACTCATTTTCTTATCTATTTGTATTTTATAATGGGCTAGACCTCTCACATTAAGCCTACGACTTGTGGATGCTGGATGTGCCGGTTGGTTCCGGACAGACATATTCCACCAGTTGGGCTTAACCTCGTGTCATGGCCCGTTTCGTATTTGTGCACTTGGACCTCTCACATCAGGTTCAACATTAGTGGCTGCTGGATATGCCGGTCGGGTCCGGGCAGACTTCCACCACAAATATAACCTAACCTCGTGTCCAAGCACAATTATAATTTATAATTATAATTAATTTTTCCGAAATATATTATTTGAAATTATCCTTTCCATTAAGGAATCTTAATTTTAAGATATTCTTTATTTCTAAATATCTTGATTTCAAGTATCTTAATATAAACTGTAACTTTTCATATTCATATAATATTAAAATAATATTTTCAAAATGTTAAATTTTGAAATTTCAAACTTCCAATATTAATTATTTATTTATTATTGCATTAACCATTCTTGATAACTTTAGAAAATTCTGCCTTGGAATGAGACTCAAATCAAATACCATTAATTAATGAATTCATACAACATATCTGCGAAATAATGATAGACATTCCTTTATCACCCAATTAGCATTCCAATAACATTCAGATAACATTCAAATGACATTCAAACAAAATCCAAATAATAATATATTATTTGTGCACTTGGGAGATGTGTGAAAATATCAGCCCAATCAACATATACAAGTCAGGCAACTTGTATATGGCAGTGTAACATATTTGAATTGTCACAAATAATAATAAATTAACATTATTTAGCATGCTACCTATTTTCAAAATTCAAACATTGTATCACATCCAAACGTCAATTCCCAACATATCATGCATGCCATAGAAATAATTCACAAACATTCACCCCAGACATTTATATACATTTATGAAAATAAATAATAACCGTAAATTAAATGGCGCTAACTTTACTTCCATTTTTCTCAAAATTAAATGACACTAACTTTACTTTCCTTTTTCTTAAAATTAATCCAACTTTTGTTTACTAACATTTAAATTTATAATAAATGAAATTAATCCAACTTTTTATACTCAAATAAATGACATATTTTTATATTAACATATTGACAACCTTTTCTTATATTAACATAAAGACAAATTTTAAAGACAACATTTTTCTTTTCTCTTTTACTTTCATAAATGACAACTTTTATATTAACATAATTGACATATTGATATTAACATAATTGACCAATTTATATCATAAATGACAAATTGATATTAAACATAATTGAGACTTATTTTTGACAATCTTAATACAATAAAAATGACATCTTTTTATCATATCAATTCTAATAAAAATAAAAGGACATTTCTTATTTTGCCAAATTCTAATACGCATAAAAAGAACATTTATTATTTGCCAATTCCTAATATTTGACTAAAATGAACATTTAATATGTGATTTAAAATAGCATTCACTTCTAATGTGTCCATTCTACTTTCAAACAAAAAGGACAATTCTATATTGTCTACATACATATTTATAATTCTAATAACCAAATAAAAGTGACTCTCCTTAATCGTACACAAATTCCATTGTTTAACCTGACAAATAAAGAATGAATAACTTTATTATTACAAATTCAATGTTTAATGTTAGCACATTTATCATGTTAAAAAGGTATTCTTTTTAGTCTTTCACTATTATATCCAAAATGTAATTTTTAGTGTAAACCCAACTTTATCGCTCGAATCTTTTAATATGATTCATTCGTTACATAAAAATGTAAATTTTAATATACACACAAGTTTACAATACTTTTTATTATTAACATATTTTCTTTTAACATGATTCCTTTTATTAAATCAACATGCAATGAAAGTGAAATCTTTCTATGTTAACATTTTCTTTTTAACATGATTCCTTGTATTGAATCAAACATGAAATAAAAAGGGAATCTTTTTATGTTAACATTTCTTTTTCTCACAAAAGACATTTTTAGCTAAAATGAATCATTTAATCTAACATGACATATTCTAGCAAAAAGGTCATTTTAATCTAACAAAAATATAACATCTTATATTTCCTAACAAAAGAGGGCAATTCATGTTTTCTAACAAAAGATGGTCTTTTTTTATTCGAATTTAACGCTTCTAACATATATGGTCTTTCCAATTTACCGCTTCTAAATAAAAAGGATGTATTTATTCTAACGTAAACATTTCTAAATAAAAAAAATTGGTCTTTTAAATCTAAATGATCATCTTTAATCAAAATGTTCTAAGGCAACATTTTAATATAAAAGGTATTATGATTCTAACATAAAAAGTATATTTATTCTAACATGAAATAATGTTTTGATCTAACGAATTCAAGGTTAGATCTTTATTCGAAAAAGAACATATCATTCAACAAATAATCATTACCACAATTTACCACAAACAAGAATCAACAAAGGCCAAATGCCCAATCCAAATTTCGAACGGCGCATAATATATTACAATCAAAATCATTATAAGTATATATAATTTTTATTTTAAATTTAAAAAGAGAAATCTCACATCGGTTGTTGAATCCTTCAAAATTGTAGATCGCTCCGTTTTGATTCTTATCAGTTCTGGAAAGTAGTATTCTACGCTGCGAATCCAACTCAACTTGAATCGTTCGCCTTGGACCTCTATGTAATAGATAGACAAGTTTCTATGTTAATTATAGAATCATACTAATTAAATTATAATTAAATTTAATTAACCACGCTTACTTAATCATTGCCATATCTATTATCTTCTTCCATCAGAAATACGTTTCTTGGAACCCATTTGTTCACCGTTGCACGCCACACCACCAATCCGTGAAAGTAAATATGAACTTGGGTTTTCATGTTAGGTAGAGGATGTTGAGGTTTTTTTTTTAAATCGAAGTAGGTTGGGAGAATTTTAGAGATGAGAATGGGATGTTTTCAGCCATAGAAAAGAAGAGGGCGGCAGTTACTATTCTGATTAAGGTTTTGCAACACAAGGGTATATATATATATTAATAATTTTTAATTATTTAATTCGCCTTTTAATTTCAATAGAATTGTTATCATACGCTTACGTTTTGATATATTAAAGGGGAAAGATCAATTATACATTATGACATATGAAAATGTAAAGTGCAATTATGCTCCTTGGATATTGCAAATCAATTAATTTCCCTATATGCAATGCTTAGACTCTGTTTGAATAAATATTGTGAACCACTAATAAATGTCATTTATACAGTTTCTATTATTGTTCTAACCAAGTTTTTTTTACTTATATTGGAATGCAAATTCCAATATACAATATAACATTTAATTAATTAATGTCAACCATTGTACTTAGTTTAGTCTTATGAAAATTAACTTACCAACATTGAATTCTAACTTTCAAACGAAATGAATTACTATATATATTTATTTCTAGCTGTAAATTACTTATAACCTAATGCACAGAAAGAAATTGATGGTGCATGTGTTATGTGAAAATAAATTGGAAATTATGAAACATAAAGAGAAGGAAACATTTATATATTTATATATATATTTATATATTTATTAGTAAGGAAGGGGGAGAGAGAGAGAAACTTGTAAGTGCATATATTAAAATGTAGCATGCGTTTTGATAATTTGACTTAAAAAGGGTGTAAAATGAAAAAGTAAAGAGAGGCAACAATGTTTTGAAATATGAGGGAGATGAATGAACGCATGCATATTTATTTTGAATATATTTGTCTTTCTTTATCTTGAAAAGGCATGTGTTTGAATTTATGCCAAATCCATTGGCATTCACTTCTCCCTTAATTGTTTTCTCAACATTATCATTTATTTCTTCCAAACAATTTTGAAATTCAAAATAAGAATTATTAATGAGGTGTGAGGTAGAAAATTTTTCCTACACTGTTGTAACACCCCGCCTCCGCTAGGGTCACTCGCAAAGGAATGCACTAGCTTTAGAGGGGCATTATTGGTAAACATGCACAGAAATATCACAAGACAGAACATATAAAACAGCGGAAGTAAAATTGAACTTCCATAAACATTAATAATTAAGGTCTAAAGCCTTTTACATCAGAGTACATCAAAACCTGTCTTGCAATAGTAAAGAAGCATAAAGGTTTTTTTCCAAAATTATTCCCCAAGTAAAACAGTAAAGTAGCCATAGCCAAGAAAAGTCCAAGCCATCCATGATGACCTTCAAGCAGAAGAAGTCCGAACTAAACAACAGTATTTCCTCCCTGTAACCTGGGGGGGAAACGGAAGAAAAGAGGCGAAACAAAACGGGTCAGTCAAAAAGACTGAGTAAGCCCTATCTACTATCAGCATAAAAACTAGTAAAGTTAACTGACATGAGAAACTGAGATGAACATAAGCATGATGACAAGATAGATAAGCTAAATCAAAATAACAGGATGAACTACTGAACTCAGGTAAACTAAGGTGTCATGATAAATTACGGTGTCAAGATAAAACAAGGTATCACATCGTCAGGTTTCTATCAAGTATAATATCCCCAAGATATCCATCACGTATAACGTCCCATGGTATCTATCCTATACATCTGCTCTGCACCTACCGTACTAGTATCCCAACCGTATCATGTGTTATCCATGAATGACCCTTACTCAAAAGTCGTATAATGGTCCATGTCAACCTAATATGCCGCATATATAGGTTACTCAACTCGTATGTTCCTTTCCGTGTATAAGTTTAGTCCCTTGCCGTAGACCATACGGGCTTTCCCTTGAGATTCTATATTACTTTAACATAGTTCCATGATCCTTAAGATCGGTTTGGACTATTACCCTAAACCTAGCTAGGGTCTTCCAACATGAATTATCGTTTGTACAACTAGGACTTATGCTACCTAGGGCTACTAGGGATTATGCTTACCTACTGCACGTTTTCGTATCTCGGTTTTGGTTCAACCACCCAGGGCCACTGGGATTTACGCTAACCGTCAACCGCGCCCTTTTTCCCACGCATTCATCGTGAATCGTTTTTCCATGACTGTATGCACATGTATCACATCGTGCCATCCGAGTCCTGTCACAGGGCAGACTAGGAAATACAGGACTCGGTCGGGAGCTTTCGATTTATCTGCCGATGCAGATGCTAAGGTCTGTTTTTCTATTCGTGGCTATGGTCCCACGAGACCACTCCCTCAACTAGCGAAAGACAAGACAGGATAAATCCTGTATGAGAACACAACACTGGCCAACCCACATCCAAGCCTTACCGCAACCATAATTAGATAGCAATTATGGTCTATTGGGTGTTCTCTGCCTTTCCGTACGTACACGCTTGACCAAAGATGGTAGGTAGCCTGACGAAAATGCTATCTAGGGTACGACCGTGTATCGTCGACTATCCCCTATCCATCCCCGTCTTTAGGTCGCTCGTATAGCAACCAAGGCATACTCTTGGTTCTTCTAACGCAGACCTTAACCTCTCATTAGCCTAGTATAATCACCTGGCAGCTCATAGAGGGATACCAAGAATACCCTCACGTTCCCCGAAGCCGCTGCTTCGTTACCCAGTTCGCTGGAGCCTTTATCTAAATCGGATACTTGCTCCTACTCGTATACTTTAACGATGACCTACCGTATCAGGTTACTCATCTCTCTACGAACTGGTCTAAATTTCCTTGACTAAGAATCATTACTTAATTATTCTTCAACTAAGGTGTACACTTAGCCTTATTCCCGTTATCCTTGTTAACTACGGTTATCCACCTAATCCTCAGAACTAGGGTTTACATAATGGATTAAGTGTCACTTAAGTTCAAGACTTCACCCGTCTACAAATCATGTCAAAATTGGCTAAGTATCCAAGTTCAAGACTTAACCCTATAAACCATGCTCAAGTTGGTTAAGTATATATTAACTTGACCCTATCAAATTACTGAGTCAAATCGGTCAAGCGTATTTAAGCGATTCGTGACTTAGCCTTATCATGTTTTCACGCTAGATTGGTTAAGTATGGGTTAACTTAACCTCCATAAATTCACGAGTTAGATTGGTTAAGTATAGGTCACTTAACCACCTCAAATCATCATGTTAGATTAGTTAAGTGTTTAACTTAACTCCATTAAACTACCAAGTGGGATTAATTAAGTCTAGGCTAACTTAACCCCATCCGATTTCCATGCTTAGACTAGTTGAGTCTAATCTTAACCCCATCCATTAACTGTATTCTTCGGTTAAGTGTCACTAAGAAAACTTACTTAACCTTACCAAATTATCGTGTTGGATTGATTAAGTGTTGGTTAGCTTAATCCCCGTCCACTAGTCGTATAAATATGGTTAAGTGTCATTAGGCAAATCAAGTTACTTAACCTACCCAACCTTGTCATGTTTTGTTAAGTATCATTGGCCTAATCAATTTACTTAACCCATTGTCCATGTCATATTTGGTTAAGAGTCATTAATCAAATTAACTTAACCCTATCATGTGGCATTAATTACTTAATGCACCTCAACCTCTCACATTAGACTTTGTTGTGGTTACTAGTTAAGCCGGTCGGTTCCGGGTAGCTTTACACCACAACTTGGTCTAACCTCGGGTTCAAGCACAACATGACCAACTTCTCACATTGGGTCCTATTGTTTGCAACTACTAGTTAGGCCGGTCGGTTCCGGGTAGTTTTACGTTGCAAACTCAACCCAACCTCGAGTTGGCCACACTTGTATTATCTAAGTGTCATGTCCATTATGTTTCCAAAACATATTACAAGTTTTCAAGCAATTGGGTAGACCTAACTTAATAGGTAAATTCCCAATGGGTAAACCTAACTTAATAGGTAAATTCCCAAGCTTATGTTTTCAAGCATACTTACATGTCAACTTCCATGTTATATTTCAAGTCATGTTTTCAAGTATAAACACATGTCATATTTAACGTTACATGTTGTCATGTTTATACCCGTTTACTCAAATCATGTTCATGTCATTATGTTTTTCCATAATGTGACCCCAACGCTTTTAAACTCGCATAATGGATTCAAAGAAGGAACTTGTCAAAGGCATGACAAAAATGGATATTAAGCCACATGTTAATCATGGTGGCAAATGAGGCACAAATGTGTTCATTAACTTGAATGTTGCATTCTTAAGCCTCAAAACATGCATAAACCCAAACTTGGCACATAAGCGAATCATGGTGACAAAAGACATGGAATGATGACTAGTAACTCGCATATGTCATCATATAAGGGTTATGACTTCATATGCAAGTTGGCATAAAGATTATGAGAGTTCTCATGTTGCATAATGCAACATCTCAACATAAAGGTTGTAGCTTTTAGCCCACAAGATCATAATGACTTCATAAACTTGCATGACATGATAGCTTGTATCATACTCAATGATCAAACCCAAACTTGCAACATGAACATTTAACTTCATAGTTAATATCTAAGAGTAGGGAAAGGGCTTACATTGCTATGAAGGCACAAAAGATATGACAAAGCCCTTATGCAATCAACTAGACCCAAAATGCAAGCTCTAACATAAAAACCCTTGAGCCAAAATGATCAAAACCCTTGCTTTATGATGCAAAGATAGAAACTTGACTTGAATGCAAGCTAATGAGGCTCATACAAGCTTGGAAACACTTGTATGCATTGAAAATCTCTCATAGGAATTTACTTAGGAATTTTATGAAGAGAGTGGAGGCCATGAGAGGTAAAATTTTGCCATAGTTTAGTTGTAGGATTGATTAATAATGATTTAGGGTTAGGTTAGGGTCTTATTTATAGATTAGGCAAGTGTTTTAGGCCATAGGATTAAACCCTAGTTGCAATCTCAGCCCTCAAAACTGAATCTGGCCCCCAAGCTCAACACAATCCCAAAATGGTGCACCAGGCTAAACAGCTCGGCTGGACCAAGTCGACAGCCAAGTCGACAGGGCTGTCGACTTGGGTCCAACCAAGTCGACTCCCAAGTCGACAGGGCTGTCGACTTGGGTGCTCTGGCGGGAATTTTCCCGCCTGGCCCAAACTGGCCCAAATTTCCAATTTCAAACTTGAATTTGAAATCTATTTTTACTTTGAAATTTTCTGAAAACTTCGTTGGGCCTTAATCGAGTCATACGGACTCCGATTTTCGAAAACTCGGACTCTATTTCGCGTATTTTTCCGAGACGAACGCAATGGCATAGCCCATTTTACTTGATTCAGAATTTAAAATTAAATTCTGCCTTGATCCTCGTTTTAACATGTTATCGAAATACGGGTTGTTACATTCTCCCCACCTTTTAGGATTCCGTCCCCGAAATCTCCAAGTTAGGAAGAACATATCCTACCATCCATCATTCATCTACTCAAAACATCATCCACAAGCAGCCATTGTCCTTAGATGATTTCTAATGTTGTATGAATATATGCAAAACGTGTGTGTACATGTTCCTTAGCTAATGCTAATGATCAGGCCTGAATAATCTTTCTAATGCAAAATATGTATAGTGCCATGAATCCAACATGTATGCAAATAATCCTAGTCATATACATACTATATGCATGCACAATCATTCATTCATATGCAACAACCGCATGATAATACATTCCATTTCATCCATAAACAAGCATAAATACTCGTGCATATGCAATATGAAATGTGACCGAGTCGAGCTAGTATCTAATGTGTATTCGCGCATCCATGAGCAACCACTTGCAACCATATCAATCATAACATGTTTCAAATACATGTTTACATCCATAGGGTTCTACCTAGGATTCCCTGAAACAGGGCCGAGAAGATAAACAAGACAAACTCCTTACGGGGTTTGTAACAGAAAATAGGACCGAGAGGATGTCCACAAAAGATAGCCTACAAGTAAGCTCTAAAGAAAACAGGGATCAAGGATATACTCCCAAAAAAGAGATATCATGCGCGTATCTAGTCTTTGACCATCAAAGTCGTATTTCCTCGAGCTTAATTCCATTGTGCCTTGACCGTCTTTTAACTTCGCGATTTCGTTGCTTCTTATTTCCTGTTTCCATAGCATGAGATGGAACTCATTTCTTCGTCGCCTCTCGTTCCACTTGCACTTATACTTTTTCTAGAATACTTGACGCAAACATGACTACGTACTCATGATCTCATGCAAGCTTTCCAAAATTCACTAGTGAATCTCGGACCTCGTACCACAAGGTATTTCAGATGTCAACCAGGTTATCATGCGCACTTACTAGGATGACCTCTATAACCTATGCATAAATGAAGTAAACCATCTGTCTTATTGGCGAACACCACTCGATCGGGCTTCAAATTTCCAACAAAGGCATCAAGGGATTCTAAGTAACTAGTCATGACAGAACCTCAAAAAGGTTACACGATACTTCGAGGGTATTACCAAGGCTAGTCAAAAGGTCTAACTACCCTCCTATCAAAAACCGAGAGTGGCACCCCCTACTGGATAACCACTTCATCCCTATAATCCATCCATAGCTTATAAACATAAGCATTATTTCCCAACTCAATACTTGGGCATAGACATTCCCAAATCCAAACAAGCCATGAATAAATGGACCGATTCTCCAATAGGACTTTGAGACAAAAATGGGATCCTCTATTACACTAGTACTAAGGTGCAGAGACTCAACTACCGAAGCGGACTTAAATGATACGAAAGACGAATTATCGTTTGTACAACTAGGACTTATGCTACCTAGGGCTACTAGGGATTATGCTTACCTATTGCACGTTTTCGTATCTCGGTTTTGGTTCAACCACCCAGGGCCACTGGGATTTACGCTAACCGTCAACCGTGCCCTTTTTCCCACGCATTCATCGTGAATCGTTTTTCCATGACTGTATGCACATGTATCACATCGTGCCATCCGAGTCCTGTCACAGGGCAGACCAGGAAATACAGGACTCGGTCGGGAGCTTTCGATTTATCTGCCGATGCAGATGCTAAGGTCTGTTTTTCTATTCGTGGCTATGGTCCCACGAGACCACTGCCTCAACTGGCGAAAGACAAGACAGGATAAATCCTGTATGAGAACACAACACTGGCCAACCCACATCCAAGCCTTACCGCAACCATAATTAGATAGCAATTATGGTCTATTGGGTGTTCTCTACCTTTCCGTACGTACACGCTTGACCAAAGATGGTAGGTAGCCTGACGAGAATGCTATCTAGGGTACGACCGTGTATCGTCGACTATCCCCTATCCATCCCCATCTTTACGTCGCTCGTATAGCAACCAAGGCATACTCTTGGTTCTTCTAACGCAGACCTTAACCTCTCATGAGCCTAGTATAATCACCTGGCAGCTCATAGAGGGATACCAAGAATACCCTCACGTTCCCCGAAGCCGCTGCTTCGTTACCCAGTTCGCTGGAGCCTTTATCTAAATCAGATACTTGCTCCTACTCGTATACTTTAACGATGACCTACCGTATCAGGTTACTCATCTCTCTACGAACTGGTCTAAATTTCCTTGACTAAGAATCATTACTTAGTTATTCTTCAACTAAGGTGTACACTTAGCCTTATTCCCGTTATCCTTGTTAACTACGGTTATCCACCTAATCCTCAGAACTAGGGTTTACATAATGGATTAAGTGTCACTTAAGTTCAAGACTTCACCCGTCTACAAATCATGTCAAAATTGGCTAAGTATCCAAGTCCAAGACTTAACCCTACAAACCATGCTCAAGTTGGTTAAGTATATATTAACTTGACCCTATCAAATTACTGAGTCAAATCGGTCAAGCGTATTTAAGCGATTCGTGACTTAGCCTTATCATGTTTTCACGCTAGATTGGTTAAGTATGGGTTAACTTAACCTCCATAAATTCACGAGTTAGATTGGTTAAGTATAGGTCACTTAACCACCTCAAATCATCATGTTAGATTAGTTTAGTGTTTAACTTAACTCCATTAAATTACCAAGTGGGATTAATTAAGTCTAGGCTAACTTAACCCCATCCGATTTCCATGCTTAGACTAGTTGAGTCTAATCTTAACCCCATCCATTAACTGTATTCTTCGGTTAAGTGTCACTAAGAAAACTTACTTAACCTTACCAAATTATCGTGTTGGATTGATTAAGTGTTGGTTAACTTAATCCCCGTCCACTAGTCGTATAAAAATGGTTAAGTGTCATTAGGAAAATCAAGTTACTTAACCTACCCAACCTTGTCATGTTTTGTTAAGTATCATTGGCCTAATCAATTTACTTAACCCATTGTCCATGTCATATTTGGTTAAGAGTCATTAATCAAATTAACTTAACCCTATCATGTGGCATTAATTACTTAATGCACCTCAACCACTCACATTAGACTTTGTTGTGGTTACTAGTTAAGCCGGTCGGTTCCGGGTAGCTTTACACCACAACTTAGTCTAACCTCAGGTTCAAGCACAACATGACCAACTTCTCACATTGGGTCCTATTGTTTGCAACTACTAGTTAGGCCGGTCGGTTCCGGGTAGTTTTACGTTGCAAACTCAACCCAACCTCGAGTTGGCCACACTTGTATTATCTAAGTGTCATGTCCATTATGTTTCCAAAACATATTACAAGTTTTCAAGCAATTGGGTAGACCTAACTTAATAGGTAAATTCCCAATGGGTAGACCTAACTTAATAGGTAAATTCCCAAGCTTATGTTTTCAAGCATACTTACATGTCAACTTCCATGTTATATTTCAAGTCATGTTTTCAAGTATAAACACATGTCATATTTAACGTTACATGTTGTCATGTTTATACCCATTTACTCAAATCATGTTCATGTCATTATATTTTTCCATAATGTGACCCCAACGCTTTTAAACTCGCATAATGGATTCAAAGAAGGAACTTGTCAAAGGCATGACAAAAATGGATTTTAAGCCACATGTTAATCATGGTGGCAAATGAGGCACAAATGTGTTCATTAACTTGCATGTTGCATTCTTAAGCCTCAAAACATGCATAAACCCAAACTTGGCACATAATCGAATCATGGTGACAAAAGACATGGAATGATGACTAGTAACTCGCATATATCATCATATAATGGTTATGACTTCATATGCAAGTTGGCATAAAGATTATGAGATTCTCATGTTGCATAATGCAACATCTCAACATAAAGGTTGTAGCTTTTAGCCCACAAGATCAAGATAATGACTTCATAAACTTGCATGACATGATAGCATGTATCATACTCAATGATCAAACCCAAACTTGCAACATGAACATTTAACTTCATAGTTAATATCTAAGAGTAGGGAAAGGGCTTACATTGCTATGAAGGCACAAAAGATATGACAAAGCCCTTATGCAATCAACTAGACCCAAAATGCAAGCTCTAACATAAAAACCCTTGAGCCAAAATGATCAAAACCCTTGCTTTATGATGCAAAGATAGAAACTTGACTTGAATGCAAGCTAATGAGGCTCATACAAGCTTGGAAACACTTGTATGCATTGAAAATCTCTCATAGGAATTTACTTAGGAATTTTATGAAGAGAGTGGAGGCCATGAAAGGTAAAATTTTGCCATAGTTTAGTTGTAGGATTGATTAATAATGATTTAGGGTTAGGTTAGGGTCTTATTTATAGATTAGGCAAGTGTTTTAGGCCATAGGATTAAACCCTAGTTGCAATCTCAACCCTCAAAACCGAATCTGGCCCCCAAGCTCAACACAATCCCAAAATGGTGCACCAGGCTAAACAACTCAGCTGGACCAAGTCGACAGCCAAGTCGACAGGGCTGTCGACTTGGGTCCAACCAAGTCGACTCCCAAGTCGACAGGGCTGTCGACTTGGGTGCTCTGGTTGGAATTTTCCCGCCTGGCCCAAACTGGCCCAAATTTCCAATTTCAAACTTGAATTTGAAATCTGTTTTTACGTTGAAATTTTATGAAAACTTCGTTGGGCCTTAATCGGGTCATACGGACTCCGATTTTCGAAAACTCGGACTCTATTTCGCGTATTTTTCCGAGACGAACGCAATGGCATAGCCCGTTTTACTTGATTCAGAATTTAAAATTAAATTCTGCCTTGATCCTCGTTTTAACATGTTATCGAAATACGGGTTGTTACAACTGTGAAACTCAGTTTAGAACAACGATAAAATTCTCTTTCCTAATATATATTACTTTTAGGAGAATCCGGTCGTCGGATTCTCCTAAAACCGGAACCGTTGGGTTCGTAACGAAAAGAGTTTTCTAAAGAATATTAGAAATTTGAAATCTAACGGTTGGATTTGTAATTATGTCGAAATCAAATTTGGAAAAGGTCGCTGCAAGTGCAGTTCGATGGCCGTTGATGGAAATCGACTGTACGGGCCTTGATAAAATTATTAAAAATAGTAATAATTTGTGTAAAATCATAAGAAATGATTTGTGAAGAATTGGGATGAAAAACTCCATATTTGAAAAGATAAAAATAGATTTTTATCGAAATGAACTAGTTTTGAACTAGAATTATAATTCTATTTATTTTTAAATAAATAAATTGAATTTGAAATGGTTTTGAAAATAACCAGAATTTCCAATGATTGCATTGGAATGGATTTGAATCGAAATTGTCTTCGGAATATTTCGATGTTGGATTTCGTGATTATACAGATGTTGTTATGGAAATTTGAAAGATATAGATATGTATATCGTTATTTCCAGTACGATATCTGTTGGTCGTAGAATTTGATATTGAATATAAGCCGATATATTTTCTATTCAGAGCCTTGTATTTACTATCAAATGTGATCTGGGTTTGTCGTGAATGGTGTCTTTATTAACACTGTTCTTGAACCCAGTTGAGAAAAGATTAAATCTTTTTATTTAGATTTAATGAAGTGTACCAATTAAATAATATTTAATTGGAATTGAATTGATATTGATTTTTGGGTTTATCGTGAACAGTGTTTTAAATAACACTTGTTCTTTAACCCGATAATTAATGAATGTGATTTTGGGTTTATCGTGAACCGTGTTTTAAAATGACACTGATTCTTTAACCCAGTTAAAGATTAAAACTAAGTGGAGTTTTAATGAATCTTTAATTAGATTGAAAAGATCAAGAATGGAGTATCACCAGTTTTGCTCCAGGCGATAGTTAAATCTTTAATTAGATATGAACGTGAAATGGTAATTGAATTTACCGATAACACTGTGGTGTTAGATATGAAGTATTACCAGTTTTACTTCATGGGATGAATTGGCTGGGATTGGGAAATAAAATAAATGATTACTTCGATGTGGTTCGCTAATCCCGACTAGTTTGAATTGATATTCAAAGGAGATTAAAGATTAAATTTAAAGAATTTATCTTGGATAAAATTAATGGGAACTTTTCCCAAAGTATAGGAATATTTGACTAAAAGAATATTCTGAATTGGAATGAGGCGTATGTTGTGTTTGTGTAACACTTTTATAATATATACGCGAGTTATTCAGAAAGACCGGGTTTATCCCATTCTGAATAACTGATTCGACGTGGTGTCGATGATGAAGACGGTGGTTGAAGACCAGAGGTCTTCACGTCGTTTGGGTAATTACTGATGATCTTGACTGGGCTGTACACCCAAGAAGATGGAAACAGTTAGTGATCGTCCAGACGTACTTGGAGATCGATGGATACGCGGGGTACTAGGTGCCTCCGTTTTCGTTCAGACCCAGAACGAACTTGTAAATGGACTGTGTCTGACATTGGATTCTAGTCTGTGTGATTGATTTCTATTAAATATACATCTATTTGGCGGGGGAGAATTTATTCTCTTGATTAACGCCCTTCTCTGAGATGTACGAGCTCAGGGGTTATATATTGATGGATATCAAACGCATGGAGTGAATTGCCTGTGTGGCATGCCTAAGTGGTAATTGATCAAGGCTTCTGTTGAAAACCAAAGTCTTGTGGTGATGATCAAAGCACACCCTGTGTGGCACAGCTTTGTGTAACGTGAATTCGCGAGCCTCACACCCCGGTTGTGAACCAAAAACTGGAGACGGACCTCAGGGAGGGCATGCATTTCTTTCTAGCTAGGGTGGTGTCAGTTACCTACCAGCCCTGACATTTATATACTTTTCACCTGTGTGGTTGTTGCTGTTGCGAGGCGCCTTGGTTTGATCGGACGATCCGGGTCCGATGGAGTCATTTGTTGGCTCATTTGCGCCCCAAAGGGCGGGGAGACGTATTGTTCAGGCATAATAATCCACATCGGTGGACCGGCCCAGACGATCCATGGGGAAGTTGCGGCTGTTCCTGAGACATGGTAGGCTAGATTGTCTCGAATCGGTAGAGGACAATCTTTTGCCTCGGTTCATAGATGGAAATCCAATTTCCAATTACGTGACATTTGCGGTTTTGGTTGTAGAGCCTAGTATGGCGACATGATATATGGTACCCATGCCGTCTATGATTGATACTTATGATTTGAAGTTGTTTTATACACTATGCACTTATAATAGTATCAAAAGATTTGTTTTAAACGTACTAAGCATGTTTGGCTATTATAAGGGAAAACCCTATCCCCCGGCTTGCGTTGCATTGTGTGATAGGACCTGGGTCTTATAATAGCTTCATTTTTCTTTATTTAGCATTGCGCTATTTGTTTTATGCACTGGTATTCTTGGGAGGAAACCCGTTCCGTGTTTTACGGCGTGGTCCCTTGATTTACCTAACTTTAAAATAAAGATTAAAAACTATTTAATTCTCACACCAGTCCCATGACTGACCTGGAGTTTATTGTTTTAACCTAAATTCTGGGTGCCCTTATTTTGACACGGGCAGCTAGTAGTTTTGGTTTTGCAGATTTATATTCACAGGATTCTGGTTTACAGCTGGAACGATATCCGGAAAGCTTTGTATCCGTATATCTCTTCTAGTTGTGTATTGTATTATTTTCCGCTGCTATGTATTTAAATGTAATTTAAATCTCTGATATTTCTGTGTAATTTTTATTTATACTTGTATATTCTGGTATTCTGATGGAATTGTTGTAAAATACAATGAAATGTCCTTCCGTTTGCGTTCTATTTTGTCGTGTTCTCAAAACAATTCGTTCTTTCCCTTCTCTTCGGAGACCGGGGAAGTTCGGGTCGTTTCATTTTGGTATCAGAGCTTTGGTTTACAAAGCTTAGAGAACAAGACACATTAGAACCATACGAAAGAATTCATCAGATATTGGATTAGTAATATCCAATGAGAATGACTCGTTAGAGATGGGATCAGTAGTATCCTAGAACGAGTGTGAAGAGTATATTTTTAAGATGAAACAATTTTTGTTTTGAAATTTAAATCACTTATTCGTATTTGATCATTTATTATATATTGATTTGGACAATCCGATATATAAAGGTTTTGCATATACGTCTTGAAAACGTGTATTCAAAGTTTTAATATACTGGATGGTTATAGGATCATACTCTAGTTGCCCGGGGATAATTCTGGTGATGGGGCACCATCGCCAGTATTTATTTTCAAGTAACGGATGTGAGATTTCTATATATTTCCAATTGACTGGTGTGAGAACCAAAACTAGATAGGGCTTATTGTTGTGATTTGGCATCAAAAATGTGATTTTTGACTATATAACAAAGTTATGAATTTGAAATGATAATTCACTAATAGATTGATGGTTGTGTTGTTTGATTAATTGAAATTTTTAACCATTTAGCCAAATTGACCAAAAAGATGAATTGTATTGAAATTTGGTCGCATTTGCTTGCATATACATGTACTTACATTGAACAGGTCATAGCAAAGAGGCTAGAGCAGAAGAATAAATTTTTTTTGCCCGACAAATAGGTACATGTTTATCATAATTTACTGTTTTGTTTGGGTGATGATGATTTTATGAGCCAATTGGCTAGCCGCTTGGCTTTTTCTTTTTCTTTTTGAGATCAGAAGGCCTATATGGCAATTTCAGGATTTTCCCGTGGCTCCCGGTGCAGGGGAGGTTATGGCGAAATTTTTCGAAAATTTAGGGTGTTAGCCAAATTTTTGAAAAATTTGAAAAGTTCCTAGAAACTGATAAGTTGAAGCACTTAAGCCGTAGTGAAAGCAGTGAAAGTTGAGTTGATTTGTGAAACAACTTTCGGCATCGTTCCTTTTCGGGGACAAAAAGTTTTAAGTGGGGGAGATTGGTGGGCCAGGGGCTGCGCTACTCGTTCGAGAGGACTATCTTTTTCCTCGGTTCATAGATGGAAATCCAATTTCCAAATACGTGACATTAGCGGTTTTGATTGTAGAGCCTAGTATGGCGACATGATATATGGTACCCATGCCGTCTATGATTGATACTTATGATTTGAAGTTGTTTTATACACTATGCAGTTATAATAGTATCAAAAGATTTGTTTTAAACGTACTAAGCATGTTTGGCTATTATAAGGGAAAACCCTATCCCCCGGCTTGCGTTGCATTGTGTGATAGGACCTGGGTCTTATAATAGCTTCATTTTTCTTTTTTTAGCATTGCGCTGTTTGTTTTATGCATTGGTATTATTGGGAGGAAACCCGTTCCGTGTTTTACGGCGTGGTCCCTTGATTTACCTAACTTTAAAATAAAGATTAACAACTGTTTAATTTTCACACCAGTCCCATGACTGACCTGTAGTTTATTGTTTTAACCTAAACTCTGGGTGCCCTTATTTTGACACGGGCAGCTAGTAGTTTTGGTTTTGCAGATTTATATTCACAGGATCCTGGTTTACAGCTGGAACGATATCCGGAAAGCTTTGTATCCGTATATCTCTTCTAGTTGTGTATTGTATTATTTTCCGCTGCTATGTATTTAAATGTAATTTAAATCTCTGATATTTCTGTGTAATATTTATTTATACTCTGTATATTCTGGTATTCTGATGGAATTGTTGTAATATACAATGAAATGTCCTTCCGTCTGCGTTCTATTTTGTCGTGTTCTCAAAACAATTCGTTCCTTCCCTTCTCTTCGGAGACCGGGGAAGTTCGGGTCGCTTCTTTCCGGATGTCATTCAGCTGTAAACCAGGATCATGTGAATATAAATCTGCAAAACCAAAACTACTTGCTGCCCGTGTCGAAAATAAGGGCACCTGGAGTTTATTGTTTTAACCTAAACTCTGGGTGCCCTTATTTTCGACACGGGCAGCTAGTAGTTTTGGATTTGTAGATTTATATTCATAGGATCCTGGTTTACAGCTGGAATGCTAATCAACACGGCTTCATATATTTCTATTTTCGAATATTCTATTTCAAATATTTCTTTTTCAAATATTTCTATTCAAATATTTCCTTTTTTTAAAAAAAATTTGATTTAATTTCAAAAAGGTACTTTTTATTTGGACCTCGAAACGAGACCCACCGCTTGTCGTCCATAGCTAATTACCCCCATTCCGAACACAATGGGATGTGTATCGTAAGCTGATTCGATCGTTTCCATCAGTTTTCGTCAAAATCAACATATAACTCTATATATTGAATTTGAACTCGCATTTCAATTCACCGGGGTCACATACTAACTCTATAAATCCCAGAAAATTTTTTTCTAGCTTCATATTGACGATACGGTCCTAACAAAACTAGTTTCATCGAATTCTGAGACCGTTTGAAAAATGGCCATTTTCCAGTCGATTAAAATCAACTGAAACTGGTCAAACGTGTTTTCCTTTGCCACGCTCACATATTGATTCGAAAAATTATGAAATTTGGAATCTAGCAATATCTTGACATCGCGGATCCAACAAAAGTGGTTTCGTCGAAATCCGAGGTCGTTTGCAAAATTCCCATTTTTAAGGGCCTGAATTCATAGCGACTATTTTGAAATTTCATTTGGCCATAACTTTTGATCCCCGCTATGAAATTCCAAACTTTCAGATTCGTTGGAAAGATATTCACAAATAGATTCCATTATTTTTGGTTTTACTAAAATCTGGTTTATTTTGCACCCGGTACATTCATTTGAAGTTTGAAATCGAATTATCGAACTACCGCGCCATTTTCAATTCCTTTTATAAATATAAATAAATATTTATATTCTATCGTCGATTCAAACGAATATATAGGTTCGAATTATATTCAAAATAAATTTCTCGTCGATATTATTTAAAATAATTCATTTTAAATAATCAAAATTTGCTAAAATTGCCAAAATAAAATTTTTAAATTGGCCTAGATTTCCGTGTTATTACAATTAGCATGCTACCTATTTTCAAAATTCAAACATTGTATCACATCCAAACGTCAATTCACAACATATCATGCATGCCACAGAAATAATTCACAAACATTCACCCCAGACTTTTATATACATTTATGAAAATAAATAATAACCGTAAATTAAATGGCGCTAACTTTACTTCCATTTTTCTCAAAATTAAATGACGCTAACTTTACTTTCCTTTTTCTTAAAATTAATCCAACTTTTGTTTACTAACATGTAAATTTATAATAAATGAAATTAATCCAACTTTTTATACTCATATAAATAACATATTTTTATATTAACATATTGACAACCTTTCCTTATATTAACATAAACACAAATTTTAAAGACAACGTATTTTTTTCTTTTTTACTTCCATAAATGACAACTTTTATATTAACATAATTGACATATTGATATTAACATAATTGACCAATTTATATCATAAATGACAAATTGTAATAACCCGGAAAATGTGAACCAATTTAAAATTTTTAAAATTGGTTATCGTCAAAGAATTTGAACAATTGAAATAGCATATTTCAATAAAATAAAGAATAGGGAATAGTAAGGCAGTTTGAAAATTTGAATAAAACTTTGTCTGACTGTACCGGGTGGAAAATATAACGGATTTTAGCGAAACTGAAAATATTTAAATCTGTTTATGAATACCTTTCTAACGAATCTGAAAAATCGAAGTTTCATAACGGGAATCAAAAGTTATGGCCAAATGAATTTTCAGAAAGGTCGCTATATAACATATATAACCCTTGAAAATAGATATTTTGCATACCACCTCGGAATTCGACGAAACCACTTTTGTTGGGTCCGGGATGTCAAATTATTGCTTGGTTTCAAATTTCATAATTTTTGAAGCTATTATGTGAGCGGGGCAAAAGAAAATGTGATTGGTCAATTTCTGTTAAAGTGGATCGACCTAAAAATGGACATTTTGCATATGAGCTCAAAATTCGACGAAACTGGTTTTGTTGGGACCGTATCGTCAAAACAAAGCTAGATTTATTTTTTCGGAACTTTTCGATTCAGTTTGTGGCCCTGGCAAATTGAAATATACGTTTAAATTGAATATAAAATGTTTTATACATTAATTTGAAAAATAACTGACTGTAACAGTCTGTAGTGACCCGCATTTTTAGCTGTTGAACAATTAATTTATTTAATTATTTAATATCGATTTATCGATATCGAGAACGTGAATTAAATAATATTGAATATTTAATTAATAATTATAATATAATAAAATATATTATAATGTCGAAATAGTCAGAAATAGTGAAATTCACAATATCGTGTGAATTGAATAGCATACGAGATTTGGTGGAGTTTCGATTCGAAATATAATAACGATTTTTATTGAATCGACGACAGTTGAACGTATAGTTTATAATATATTTATAAACGAGCTCGAAATGGCGCTGCAGTTCGCTATATGGCGATTTGAACTTCAACTGAATGTACAGGATTCGTTTTAAGTCGGATTTTTGTGAAACAAGAAACGTGTGGAGCCGGTGGAGTATATTTTTCTAGTGGAAGAGAAAAATCTGGATTTCGTCGTATAGATTTTGATTTACGTCCAAATCAAATTTCAGAAAAGTCGCTGTGGAATTCCTTTATAATTTGCGACGCTTTATATACGTTATAAATGGATTTTCAGTATAAACTGAACATCGAGATAATCTGGAATCTGAAATATCAAGCTGAAAATTCTGATATGATATTCTGGGGCTGTACGATATCATATGTGAAGATATATGATAATAATTAATTTTAAATAATTAATTCAATTATATTTAAATATATTTATATATTTAAATAGGCTATTTAGAGCGTTAAAAATAGCCACTTTTGCAAAAGAAGTCGGAATTCGACGAAATCAGTTTTGTTGGATCCGCAATGTCAAATAGTTGTTAGATTTCCAGTTTCGTGATTTTTAGAGTCCGTATGTGACCGTACGGATTTTTAGAGTGAGAAACAGTCAGTATTTTGACGGTTAAAAATACGTTGTGTGAGCAAACTGAGTCGGAATTCGACGAAACCAGTTTCGTTGGGACCGTAATGTCAAACTCTAGCTGCATGTCAATTTTCATGATTTTTAGATATCATGAGTGGTCACAGGAATTTTTAAGGATAGATGTAAACAGTGTTTGCTTAAAAATAAAATAAAATAATCGAATAAATTTTTTTAAAATCCTACCTATATAATACCTCATCCTTCACTCAACCCTAACCCTCATTTTCTACTATCAAAAACATGCGCCGCCACTCAAACAAAATCCTACAGTGAAAATTCCTCCTTTTAAAATCATTTTAAAACCAAAGCAAATCCTATAAATTAGGAAACGTATGTAGATGGATTCAGCATTGAAGGAGCTTCAGGTTGATGCCTGTTTTGAGATGTGCGACGCGAGCCTGGGTTGCTCGATTTTTTCCAGCGGAACTAGGGTTCGCCGTGGGGAGGTGTAGGGTCATCAATGATCAATTTTGAGGTTGTATTCGAGTTCAGGAGGGTGGTTAGCATCTCGTATGAAAATATTGCGGATTCTGGTTTAATTTGGGTTCGGTACTGGTACAGTGCCAGTTCGACGTCGCGGTCCAAGGACGAGGTGCGAGTGGAGCAAGAAAGGGTGGAGGAGAAAGAGGACTAGACGAGAGGATCGTTGGCATTAACAGTTGGTGAAACGGTTGAGATTTGAAGGGTTGGTGGAGCTTCAAAGTTTTGGGAATGGTTTTGTTTGGTAACAGGAGCTCACGGCGGAAAAATCATTTGGGGAAGAAAGCAATTCGGGTTTGGTATTTAAAAAGGTGGGTGGGCTATGATAATGGGCCGACAATTGTGAGAAGGGTGAGGCCCATTACCCTATTTAATTCAAGTTTTAAATTTCAAAATAGTGTATTAACTTGTGAACACTGTATTTAGCTCGTACGAAGCCAGATTTACGAACCGTAAGTTGCGTTGAGACCGTATGGACGAGAGCTTCACAATGAGGCTGACTGGAAGTGGATTGGGGCTCGTATGAATTTATGGCGAAATAATTTGTTTGATTCAAATCAAATAACGGTTTATCGTTCTTTAATGATGAACTGCAAATGTGAGTAAAAACTCACTAACTCTCCTCAATTTATATTTTAATATAAATTGTATTTTATTTCTGTATTTGACTGCTAGTTATGTACTGTTAATTTGGACTGTTAAGTTGTATTGTTAAATGGGACTACGAAACAAGAAATATTTGAATCTGTATGACTATATCTTTGTAACGAAGTTAACAAACTGAGATTTCATCTTAGAAATGATAAGATATGTCCAGTTTAAAATTAGAAATAGTCGATGTGGAATTTATATATATTTTTATATATATAAGGCCCTTAAAAATAGCAATTTTGCAAACGACCTCGGATTTCGACGAAACCAGTTTTGTTGGGTCCGTGATGTTAAGTTATTGCTAGATTCCAAATTTCATAATTTTCCGAATCAATATGTGAGCGTCGCAAAAGAAAACGCGTTTGACCAGTTTCAGTTGATTTTAATCGACTGGAAAATGGCCATTTTTTAAACGGTCTCAGAATTCGATGAAACTAGTTTTGTTAGGACCGTATCGTCAATACGAAGCTAGAAAATATTTTTCTGGAATTTTTCTAGTTAGTATGTGACCCCGGTAATTTGAAATGTACGTTTAAAATTCAATATAGTGATTTAAATGAAAATTCAACGGAAACTGATTGTAACAGCCGAATCAGCTCACGATACATGTCCCATTGTGTTCGGAATGGGGGTGAAACGCTAGGGACGACAGGCGGTGGGCCTCGTTTCGAGGTCGTATGTAAAAGTCAACTTCTTTGAAAATAAAACAATTAAATAAATAAATAAAAAAATATAACCCTTATACTCTGGCCCCCCCCCCTCTCTATTTCCAAATCGAATTACAGAAAAAAAAAAAGGGGAAAAGGAGACGAAGGCGACGTTCGCCATCGCTAGGGCGACGCCCTCAAAGCCGCTCCCCCCCCTGGACCTCGATCTCAGCCGCCAGTGCCTCCGTCGCTTCCCCCCCTAGTTGCGCCCTAGACCAGACCTCCGGCGCTCCTCCCCGGCGCGCTCTCTCTCTCTCCAGCCCCCTTTAAAACCCCAGACCCGTTCAGAAACCATCGCTTCCCCCCCCCCCCCAAAGATCCGACCGCTGCCTAACCATTGTCTCCACCCGCGCCAGGCGCCGCCCTGCCACCTGCCTTCTCCTCAATCCGCGAGCTCCACCCCCGGAAAAAAAATCCAAAACAGTAAGTTTTTACCTCTTCCTTCTTTCTTTTAGTTATTTTATTCTATTTAGTAATTAATTTAAAAGACTGAATTTTATAAATTAAACTAGATCAGACTTTAATATGTAAAGTTTAGATTTTTAGATTAGTAAAACTGTGATTTTTAATCCATAAAGTTATGATTTTTATTTTAGAAAAGCTATGATTTTCACGATTAGAAAAAGATTATATTTTTGTTAATGAAAATATAGGGTTTTTGTTAAGGAAAAGATATGATTTTTGTAATTGAAATGATATGACTTTTGTAAATGAAAAGACGTAACTTTTAGATGATAAAGATAGAATTATAGTTAGAAGAGGATATGGATTTTAGCGATGTAAAAATATAATCTTTATTATATACAAAGCGTTTTGAAAGTAGAAAGATGAGATTTTAGTGTACGGAAAGATTAGATCTTTATAGAAGAAAAAATTCGATTTTTATATATTGAATAGCGAACTAAAAATTCGATTTTTATATATTGAATAGCGAACTAAAAATTCGATTTTTATATATTGAATAGCGAACTAAAAATTCGATTTTTATATATTGAATAGCGAACTAAAAATTCGATTTTTATATATTGAATAGCGAACTAAAAATTCGATTTTTATATATTGAATAGCGAACTAAAAATTCGATTTTTATATATTGAATAGCGAAGTAAAAATTCGATTTTTACATATGTAGTTGCTACGGGCAAAGAAAGTGATATCGACGAGAACAGTGAAGATTTCCTGCATTAGAAGTGCCGTGGAGCTAGGATAGCTATATGTGAGAATTTCTCACCTTTCAATTTCATTTCTATTTATATATATATACTAGGATGCAGACGGTGCTTAGTAGCACCCGACACAATCGTCCACAGACTATGGACTTGTTTGTTTAGTTGCATAGATTAGTTATATGATTTGATTTGAACTTGAATTGTTTGGTGAAATTGAATGGTTTGATTGATGTGTGAATGGCGTGGGCCTTCACTAGACCGGGGATAAGGCTAGGCCTTGTCCCGTTTCTAGTATCGTGCCGTTATGCCGCCGAAATTTTCTAAAATGTGTTAGAAAATAAAAATATCATTTTATTGTGTAAATGAATTGAATAGAAATTCATAGGTTGAAATAAAATGTTTTGTCGTTAAAAATATAATTTTTAACGTGAATGTGAATAAATGAATAGTTATAAACAAATCGGCCGATTTGTTTGTATATACACTGATTTGACTGATATTGATTGGGTCGATAAATTTTACACATCGCCCAATTGCACAAATAAAATCTGTGTTTGATTGTTTGAAACCCCACACGGATGTTGGGATGAAATTTGAAGTTCACTCATCCTGATTGATTAAATATGTCGATCGATTGATTGACGGGCTGTTATAAGCGTTGAATATCTATATTTGATGCTTATACAGTGTAGTGCACTTTGGTTGATGGTTGATTATTTTCAATGCTATTATATACATGTGTTGTATGAAAATCCATATAATTAATTTTATATGGTAATTGATTGGGCCTCATTCCAGTTTTGAAAAAGAAATATTTGAAAAAGAAATATTTGAAAAAGAAATATTTGAAATAGAATATTTGAAAATAAAGGAATATATGAAGCCGTGTTGATTAGATTGACGCCATTTTGACGTGAACGATATTTATATCGATTTTAAAACGATTTCGAAATGAATTGAATTGAAAACGATTTCGAAATGAATTGAATTGAAAACGATTTCGAAATGAATTGAATTGAAAACGATTTCGAAATGAATTGAATTGAAAACGATTTCGAAATGAATTGAATTGAAAACGATTTCGAAATGAATTGAATTGAAAACGATTTCGAAATGAATTGAATTGAAACGATTTCGAAATGAATTGAATTGAAAACGAATTCAAATTGAATTGAAAGTGAATTGAAATGAATTCAAATTGAATTGAAATTTGAATTGAATAGAAATGAATTTTAAAACGAATTTATAGAGAAGAATTCAATTTTGATTTGAATTGAAATGGAAGTTGGAATTGCTTTTGAAACGAATTTAAAACTATTTATATAATTCGTTTTAAAAAGAAATCGACGAAGTATATATTATATATATTATATATATAATATAATGGCCTGAATAGAACGCGCCGCGCCGCGGCAGTTCGCGAATTTCGACCATTGATTTCAAACGGACATTACGGGAGATCCGACCGTCGGATTCTCCTAAAACCGGAACCGTTGGGTTCGTATCGAAAAGAGCTTTCTAATGAATGTTAGAAATTAAAAAATCTAACGGTTGGATTTGGAGTTACGTCCAAATCAAATTTGAAAAAGGTCGCTGTAAGTGCAGTTCGATGGCCATTGTTGGAAATCGACTGTACGGGCCTTGATAAAATTATTAAAAATAGTAATAATTTGTGTAAAATCGTAAGAAATGATTTGCGAAGGTTTGGGATGAAAAACTCCATATTTGAAAGGATAAAAATAGATTTTTATCGAAATGAACTAGTTTTGAACTAGAATTATAATTCTATTTATTTTTAAATAAATAAATTGAATTTGAAAAGGGTTTTGAAAATAACCAAAATTTCCAATGATTGCATTGGAATGGATTTGAATCGAAATTGTCTTCGGAATATTTCGATGTTGGAATTCGTGATTATACAGATGTTGTTATGGAAATTTGAAAGATATATATTTATATCGTTATTTCCAATGCGATATTTGTTAGTCGTAGAATTTGATATTGAATATAAGCCGGTATATTTTCTATTCAGAGCCTTATATTGAATATCAAATGTGATTTGGGTTTGTCGTGAATGGTGTCTTCACTAACACTGTTCTTGAACCCAATGGAGAAAAGATTAAATCTTTTTATTTAGATTTAACGAAGTGTACCAATTAAATGATATTTAATTGGAATTGAATTGGTATTGATTTTTGGGTTTATCGTGAACAGTGTTTTAAATAACACTTGTTCTTTAACCCGATAATTAATGGAATGTGATTTTGGATTTATCGTGAATCGTGTTTTAAGTGACACTGATTCTTTAACCCAGATAACGATTAAAACTAAGTGGAGTTTTAATGAATCTTTAATTAGATTGAAAAGATCGAGAATGGAGTATCACCACTTTTACTCCAGGCGATAGTTAAATCTTTAATTAGATTTGAACGTGAAATGGTAATTGAATTACCGATAACACTGTGGTGTTAGATATGAAGTACTACCAGTTTTACTTCATGGGATGAATAGGTTGGGATTGGGAAATAAAATAAATGATTACTTCGGTGTGGTTCGCTAATCCCGACTAGTTTGAATTTGTATTCAAAGGAGATTAAAGAATAAATTTAAAGAATTTATCTTGGATAAAATTAATGGGAACTTTTCCCAAAGTATAGGAATATTTGAATAAAAGAATATTCTGAATTGGAATGAGGCGTATGTTGTGTTTGTGTAACACTTTTATAAGATATACGCGAGTTATTCAGAAAGACCGGGTTTATCCCATTCTGAATAACTGATTCGACGTGGTGTCGAAGATGAAGACGGTGGTCGAAGACCGGAAGTCTTCACGTCGTTTGGGTGATTACTGATGATCTTGATTGGGCTGTACACCCAAGAAGATGGAAACAGTTAGTGATCGTCCAGACGTACTTGGAGATCGATGGATATGCGGGGTACTAGGTGCCTCCGGTTTCGTTCAGACCCAGAACGAACTTGTAAATGGACTGTGTGTCTGACATTGGATTTTAGTCCGTGTGATTGATCTCTATTAAATATATATCTGTTTGGCGGCGGAGAATTTATTCTCTTGCTTAACGCCCTTCTCTGAGACGTACGAGCTCAGGGGTTATATATTGATGGATATCAAACGCATGGAGTGAATTGCCTGTGTGGCATGCCTAAGTGGCAATTGATCGAGGCTTCTGTTGAAAAGCAAAGTCTTGTGGTGATGATCAAAGCACGGCCTTTGTGGCATAGCTTTGTGTAACGTTTACTTCGCGAGTTTCACACCCGGTATGAACCAAAAACGGGAGACGGACCTCAGGGAGGACTTGCGTTTCTTTCTAGCTAGAAGTGGCGTCAGTGGTTTTACACGCCCTGACGAGTTTGACTTATGTGGTTGTTGCTGTTGCGAGGCGCCTCGGTTATATCGGTTTCGGCCGATGCATTCTGGTCGGCTGACGGACCAGACTTACACCCCATAGGGTGGGGAAACGTAGTGTTCAGGAATTTTAATCCACATCGGTGGACCGGCCCTGACGATCCAAAGGCTTGACTGAGTACTTGCCTGAGGGGCGGGCTAGAGCGTCTCGAATCGGTTGAGGACTATCTTTTGCCTCGGTTCATAGACGGAAACCCAATTTCCAAATACGTGACATTTGCGGTTTTATTTGTAAACCTATATATGGCGACATGATATATGGTACCCATGCCGCCTATGATTGATACTTTATGATTTGAAGTTGTTTTATACACTATGCACTTATAATAGTATCAAATGATTTGTTTTAAACGTATCAAGCATTCTTTGGCTGTTATAAGGGAAAACCCTATCCCCCGGCTTGCGTTGCATTGTGTGATAGGACCTGGGTCTTATAACAGCTTCATTTTTCTCTATTTAGCATTGCGCTGTTTGTTTTATGCACTGGTATTCTTGGGAGGAAACCCGTTCCGTGTTAGACGGCGTGGTCCCTTGATTTACCTAATTTTAGAATAAAGATTAATAACTGTTTTAGTTCTCACACCAGTCACATGACTGACCTGGAGTTTATTGTTTTAACCTAAACTCTGGGTGCCCTTATTTTGACACGGGCAGCTAGTAGTTTTGGTTTTTGCAGATTTATATTCACAGGATCCTGGTTTACAGCTGGAACGATATCCGGAAAGCTTTGTATCCGTATATCTCATTCTAGTTGTATATTGTATTATTTTTCCGCTGCTATGTATTTAAATGTAATTTAAATCTCTGATATTTCTGTGTAATATTCTTTTATACTCTGTATATTCTTGTAATCTGATGCATTGTTGTAATATACAGTGAGATGTTCTTTTATATGCGTTCTGTTGTGGCTTGTTCTCGAACTATCCGACGCTTTCCTTTACGGGGAAGTTACGGGTCGTTACACGTGGTATCAGAGCTTTGGTTTACAAAGCTTAGAGAACAAGACACATTAGAACCGAATGAAAGAATTCATCAGATGATTGGATTAGTAATATCCAATGGGAATGACTCGTTAGAGATGGGATCAGTAGTATCCTAGAACGAGTGTGAAGAGTATATTTTTCAAATGAAAACATTTTTGTTTTGAAAATTTAAATCAACTATTCGTATTTGATTATTTATTTTAATGAATGTGGACAATCCAGTATATACAGATTTTGCGTATACGTCTGATCCGCGTGTATTCGAAATTTTAATATACTGGATAGATATAGAATTACACTCTAGTCGCCCGGGGGTGATTCTGATGATTGATATATCATCATCAGAATTTATATTCGAGTGACGAACGTGTAATATCTATATATTTCCATTAGACTGGTGTGAGAACCAAAATTAGATAGGGCTAATTGTTGTGATTTGGCATCAAAAACATGATTTTTGACTATGTATCGAAATTATGAATTTGAAACTCTAATTCACTAATTGATTGATGTTTGTGTTGTTTGTTTAATTGTTTGCTAATTTTTAGCCATTTAGCCAAATTGAATCACATATTTAATTATACTGAAAATTAGTCGCATTTGCTTGCATATACATGTATATCCTTGAACAGGTCATAGCAAGGAGGCTAGAGCAGAGAATAAAATTTGTTTGCCCGACAAATAGGTACATGTTTATTACATAATTTACTGTTTTGTTTGGGTGATGATGATTTTGTGAGCCTATTGGCTAGCCGCTTGGCTTTTTCTTTTTCTTTTTGAGATCTGAAGGACCGGGGAAGCTATTTGAAATTCCCCGATGCTCCCGGTGCAGGGGAGGTTATGGCGAAATTTTTCGAAAATTTAGGGTGTTAGCCAAATTTTTGAAATTTTTGGAAATTCTCAGAAACTAAAGAGTTGGAGAACGGAAGCCTGATCGAGCATAGGGTTGAATAATCAAACCACTTTCGACTTTGTTCCTTTTCGGGGACGAAAAGTTTTAAGTGGGGGAGATTGTAACAACCCGAAAATCTGGGCCAGTTTAAAATTTTTATTTTGGCCATTTTAGCGAATTTTGAATATTTAAAATGAATTATTTTAAATAATATCGACGAGAAATTTATTTTGAATATAATTAGAATGTATATATTATATACGTCGTCGTTAGAATATATAATAATTATATATAATTATAAAAGGAATTGAAAATGGCGCGGTAGTTCGAAAATTCGATTTCTAATTTCAAATGAATATACAGAATTCAATATAAGTCAGAATGGAACGAAACAAGAAATATTTGAATCTGTATGACTATATCTTTGTAACGAAGTTAACAAACTGAGATTTCATCTTAGAAATGATAAGATATGTCCAGTTTAAAATTAGAAATAGTCGCTGTGGAATTTATATATATTTTTATATATATAAGGCCCTTAAAAATAGCAATTTTGCAAACGACCTCGGATTTCGACGAAACTAGTTTTGTTGGGTCCGTGATGTTAAGTTATTGCTAGATTCCAAATTTCATAATTTTCCGAATCAATATGTGAGCGTGATAAAATAAAACGCGTTTGACCAGTTTCAGTTGATTTTAATCGACTGGAAAATGGCCATTTTTCAAACGGTCTCAGAATTCGATGAAACTAGTTTTGTTAGGACCGTATCGTCAATACGAAGCTAGAAAATATTTTTCTGGAATTTTTCTAGTTAGTATGTGACCCCGGTAATTTGAAATGTACGTTTAAAATTCAATATAGTGATTTAAATGAAAATTCAACGGAAACTGATTGTAACAGCCGAATCAGCTCACGATACATGTCCCATTGTGTTCGGAATGGGGGTGAAACGCTAGGGACGACAGGCGGTGGGCCTCGTTTCGAGGTCGTATGTAAAAGTCAACTTCTTTGAAAATAAAATAATTAAATAAATAAAAAAAAATATAACCCTTATACGCTGCCCCCCCCCCTCTATTTCCAAATCGAATTACAGAAAAAAAAAAAGGGGAAAAGGAGACGAAGGCGACGTTCGCCATCGCCAGGGCGACGCCCTCAACGCCGCTCCCCCCCCCCCTGGACCTCGATCTCAGCCGCCAGTGCCTCCGTCGCTTCCCCCCCTAGTTGCGCCCTAGACCAGACCTCCGGCGCTCCTCCCCGGCGCGCTCTCTCTCTCTCCAGCCCCCTTTAAAACCCCAGACCCGTTCAGAAACCATCGCTTCCCCCCCCCCAAAGATCCGACCGCTGCCTAACCATTGTCTCCACCCGCGCCAGGCGCCGCCCTGCCACCTGCCTTCTCCTCAATCCGCGAGCTCCACCCCCTGGAAAAAAATCCAAAACAGTAAGTTTTTACCTCTTCCTTCTTTCTTTTAGTTATTTTATTCTATTTAGTAATTAATTTAAAAGACTGAATTTTATAAATTAAACTAGATCAGACTTTAATATGTAAAGTTTAGATTTTTAGATTAGTAAAACTGTGATTTTTAATCCATAAAGTTATGATTTTTATTTTAGAAAAGCTATGATTTTCACGATTAGAAAAAGATTATATTTTTGTTAATGAAAATATAGGGTTTTTGTTAAGGAAAAGATATGATTTTTGTAATTGAAATGATATGACTTTTGTAAATGAAAAGACGTAATTTTTAGATGATAAAGATAGAATTATAGTTAGAAGAGGATATGGATTTTAGCGATGTAAAAATATAATCTTTATTATATATAAAGCGTTTTGAAAGTAGAAAGATGAGATTTTAGTGTACGGAAAGATTAGATCTTTATAGAAGAAAAAATTCGATTTTTATATATTGAATAGCGAACTAAAAATTCGATTTTTATATATTGAATAGCGAACTAAAAATTCGATTTTTATATATTGAATAGCGAACTAAAAATTCGATTTTTATATATTGAATAGCGAACTAAAAATTCGATTTTTATATATTGAATAGCGAACTAAAAATTCGATTTTTATATATTGAATAGCGAACTAAAAATTCGATTTTTATATATTGAATAGCGAACTAAAAATTCGATTTTTATATATTGAATAGCGAAGTAAAAATTCGATTTTTACATATGTAGTTGCTACGGGCAAAGAAAGTGATATCGACGAGAACAGTGAAGATTTCCTGCATTAGAAGTGCCGTGGAGATAGGATAGCTATATGTGAGAATTTCTCACCTTTCAATTTCATTTCTATTTATATATATATATACTAGGATGCAGACGGTGCTTAGTAGCACCCGACACAATCGTCCACAGACCATGGACTTGTTTGTTTAGTTGCATAGATTAGTTATATGATTTGATTTGAACTTGAATTGTTTGGTGAAATTGAATGGTTTGATTGATGTGTGAATGGCGTGGGCCTTCACTAGACCGGGAATAAGGCTAGGCCTTGTCCCGTTTCTAGTATCGTGCCGTTATGCCGCCGAAATTTTCTAAAATGTGTTAGAAAATAAAAATATCATTTTATTGTGTAAATGAATTGAATAGAAATTCATAGGTTGAAATAAAATGTTTTGTCGTTAAAAATATAATTTTTAACGTGAATGTGAATAAATGAATAGTTATAAACAAATCGGCCGATTTGTTTGTATATACACTGATTTGACTGATATTGATTGGGTCGATAAATTTTACACATCGCCCAATTGCACAAATAAAATCTGTGTTTGATTGTTTGAAACCCCACACGGGTGTTGGGATGAAATTTGAAGTTCACTCATCCTGATTGATTAAATATGTCGATCGATTGATTGACAGGCTGTTATAAGCGTTGAATATCTATATTTGATGCTTATACAGTGTAATGCACTTTGGTTGATGGTTGATTATTTTCAATGCTATTATATACATGTGTTGTATGAAAATCCATATAATTAATTTTATATGGTAATTGATTGGGCCTCATTCCAGTTTTGAAAAAGAAATATTTGAAAAAGAAATATTTGAAATAGAATATTTGAAAATAAAGGAATATATGAAGCCGTGTTGATTAGATTGACGCCATTTTGACGTGAACGATATTTATATCGATTTTAAAACGATTTCGAAATGAATTGAATTGAAAACGATTTCGAAATGAATTGAATTGAAAACGATTTCGAAATGAATTGAATTGAAAACGATTTCGAAATGAATTGAATTGAAAACGATTTCGAAATGAATTGAATTGAAAACGATTTCGAAATGAATTGAATTGAAAACGATTTCGGAATGAATTGAATTGAAAACGATTTCGGAATGAATTGAATTGAAAACGATTTCGAAATGAATTGAATTGAAAACGATTTCGAAATGAATTGAATTGAAACGATTTCGAAATGAATTGAAAACGAATTCAAATTGAATTGAAAGTGAATTGAAATGAATTCAAATTGAATTGAAATTTGAATTGAATAGAAATGAATTTTAAAACGAATTTATAGAGAAGAATTCAATTTTGATTTGAATTGAAATGGAAGTTGGAATTGCTTTTGAAACGAATTTAAAACTATTTATATAATTCGTTTTAAAAAGAAATCGACGAAGTATATATTATATATATTATATATATAATATAATGGCCTGAATAGAACGCGCCGCGCCGCGGCAGTTCGCGAATTTCGACCATTGATTTCAAACGGACATTACGGGAGATCCGACCGTCGGATTCTCCTAAAACCGGAACTGTTGGGTTCGTATCGAAAAGAGCTTTCTAATGAATGTTAGAAATTAAAAAATCTAACGGTTGGATTTGGAGTTACGTCCAAATCAAATTTGAAAAAGGTCGCTGTAAGTGCAGTTCGATGGCCATTGTTGGAAATCGACTGTACGGGCCTTGATAAAATTATTAAAAATAGTAATAATTTGTGTAAAATCGTAAGAAATGATTTGCGAAGGTTTGGGATGAAAAACTCCATATTTGAAAGGATAAAAATAGATTTTTATCGAAATGAACTAGTTTTGAACTAGAATTATAATTCTATTTATTTTTAAATAAATAAATTGAATTTGAAAAGGGTTTTGAAAATAACCAAAATTTCCAATGATTGCATTGGAATGGATTTGAATCGAAATTGTCTTCGGAATATTTCGATGTTGGAATTCGTGATTATACAGATGTTGTTATGGAAATTTGAAAGATATATATTTATATCGTTATTTCCAATGCGATATTTGTTAGTCGTAGAATTTGATATTGAATATAAGCCGGTATATTTTCTATTCAGAGCCTTATATTGAATATCAAATGTGATTTGGGTTTGTCGTGAATGGTGTCTTCACTAACACTGTTCTTGAACCCAATGGAGAAAAGATTAAATCTTTTTATTTAGATTTAACGAAGTGTACCAATTAAATGATATTTAATTGGAATTGAATTGGTATTGATTTTTGGGTTTATCGTGAACAGTGTTTTAAATAACACTTGTTCTTTAACCCGATAATTAATGGAATGTGATTTTGGGTTTATCGTGAATCGTGTTTTAAATGACACTGATTCTTTAACCCAGATAACGATTAAAACTAAGTGGAGTTTTAATGAATCTTTAATTAGATTGAAAAGATCGAGAATGGAGTATCACTAGTTTTACTCCAGGCGATAGTTAAATCTTTAATTAGATTTGAACGTGAAATGGTAATTGAATTACCGATAACACTGTGGTGTTAGATATGAAGTACTACCAGTTTTACTTCATGGGATGAATAGGTTGGGATTGGGAAATAAAATAAATGATTACTTCGGTGTGATTCGCTAATCCCGACTAGTTTGAATTGGTATTCAAAGGAGATTAAAGAATAAATTTAAAGAATTTATCTTGGATAAAATTAATGGGAACTTTTCCCAAAGTATAGGAATATTTGAATAAAAGAATATTCTGAATTGGAATGAGGCGTATGTTGTGTTTGTGTAACACTTTTATAAGATATACGCGAGTTATTCAGAAAGACCGGGTTTATCCCATTCTGAATAACTGATTCGACGTGGTGTCGAAGATGAAGACGGTGGTCGAAGACCGGAAGTCTTCACGTCGTTTGGGTGATTACTGATGATCTTGATTGGGCTGTACACCCAAGAAGATGGAAACAGTTAGTGATCGTCCAGACGTACTTGGAGATCGATGGATATGCGGGGTACTAGGTGCCTCCGGTTTCGTTCAGACCCAGAACGAACTTGTAAATGGACTGTGTGTCTGACATTGGATTTTAGTCCGTGTGATTGATCTCTATTAAATATATATCTGTTTGGCGGCGGAGAATTTATTCTCTTGCTTAACGCCCTTCTCTGAGACGTACGAGCTCAGGGGTTATATATTGATGGATATCAAACGCATGGAGTGAATTGCCTGTGTGGCATGCCTAAGTGGCAATTGATCGAGGCTTCTGTTGAAAAGCAAAGTCTTATGGTGATGATCAAAGCACGGCCTTTGTGGCATAGCTTTGTGTAACGTTTACTTCGCGAGTTTCACACCCGGTATGAACCAAAAACGGGAGACGGACCTCAGGGAGGACTTGCGTTTCTTTCTAGCTAGAAGTGGCGTCAGTGGTTTTACACGCCCTGACGAGTTTGACTTATGTGGTTGTTGCTGTTGCGAGGCGCCTCGGTTATATCGGTTTCGGCCTATGCATTCTGGTCGGCTGACGGACCAGACTTACACCCCATAGGGTGGGGAAACGTAGTGTTCAGGAATTTTAATCCACATCGGTGGACCGGCCCTGACGATCCAAAGGCTTGACTGAGTACTTGCCTGAGGGGCGGGCTAGAGCGTCTCGAATCGGTTGAGGACTATCTTTTGCCTCGGTTCATAGACGGAAACCCAATTTCCAAATACGTGACATTTGCGGTTTTATTTGTAAACCTATATATGGCGACATGATATATGGTACCCATGCCGCCTATGATTGATACTTTATGATTTGAAGTTGTTTTATACACTATGCACTTATAATAGTATCAAATGATTTGTTTTAAACGTATCAAGCATTCTTTGGCTGTTATAAGGGAAAACCCTATCCCCCGGCTTGCGTTGCATTGTGTGATAGGACCTGGGTCTTATAACAGCTTCATTTTTCTCTATTTAGCATTGCGCTGTTTGTTTTATGCACTGGTATTCTTGGGAGGAAACCCGTTCCGTGTTAGACGGCGTGGTCCCTTGATTTACCTAATTTTAGAATAAAGATTAATAACTGTTTTAGTTCTCACACCAGTCACATGACTGACCTGGAGTTTATTGTTTTAACCTAAACTCTGGGTGCCCTTATTTTGACACGGGCAGCTAGTAGTTTTGGTTTTTGCAGATTTATATTCACAGGATCCTGGTTTACAGCTGGAACGATATCCGGAAAGCTTTGTATCCGTATATCTCATTCTAGTTGTATATTGTATTATTTTTCCGCTGCTATGTATTTAAATGTAATTTAAATCTCTGATATTTCTATGTAATATTCTTTTATACTCTGTATATTCTTGTAATCTGATGCATTGTTGTAATATACAGTGAGATGTTCTTTTATATGCGTTCTGTTGTGGCTTGTTCTCGAACTATCCGACGCTTTCCTTTACGGGGAAGTTACGGGTCGTTACACTCACACTGGTATTATGGTAAACTGATGGTTTGATCAGTATGCTTTTGAGATGAGGATAGACACCTTTAGGGTCATCACTGATTCAATCGACCGAGATGAGCTGAGTGTGCTCGCTCCACGCTCATCTGATAGGGCACACCCCCTGATTCCTAGAGGGATACAATAAGGAATGTTTTCTCTAGATTGGACGTAAGCCACAGTGGTAATTGATTTCCCGAAAAGGCGGGTGTGCATTACGGTGTTTTCCAATGCCTTGGATGTTAGTTGTTGAGTATTACACTACTTGATAGATCTTTTGAATCAGCAGCCACCATGATGGAAATCCAAACTTCCAATACGACATTTTTCAGTTTTAATTGTAAACCTATGTATGGCGACATAATACATGGTACATAGGTCGTGTATGATTGATACATTTATATTTGAAGTTGATTTCTTCACTTACAGTAATAATAAAAGATAAATTTCGCGTACCAAACATATTTGGCTATTATATGGTAAAATTCTATTCTCCGGCTTGCGTTGCATTCTGTGATGGGACCAGAGTCTTATAATAGCTTCAATTTTCTTTTATTTAGCATGGCGAGTTTTGTTTTATGGTACTCTTGGGAGGAAACCCGTTCCGTGTTATACGGCGTGGTCCCTTGATTTACCTAACTTTAAAATAAGTTTAATAACTGTTTTAGTTCTCATACCAGTCCCATGACCGACTTAGAGTTTATTGTTTTCACCTAAACTCTGTGTGCCCATATTTTCCAAACGGACAGTCAGTAGTTTTGGTTTTGCAGATTTCTTTTTAACAGGATCATGGATTTACAGCAGGAGCTATATTTAGAGAGCTTTGTATCCGTATATCTCTTCCGTATATCTCTTTCCGGTTGTCGTTTTCCGCTACGCATTATATTTATGTATATACTTTTCTGCTTTTTTGTAATTTAAATCTCTGGTATTTTTTTCCACTGTGTAATGTTTATTCGTAATCAGATATTCTTGTAATATGATGTAAATTGTTGTAATAGAAATGAAATGTTCAGCTGTTTGTGTTCTAACATATCGCGTTCTCAAAGCTCCAGTGTTTCCCGTCTCCTCGGAGATCGGAGGATTTCAGATCGTTAAGGGTGGTATCAGAGCTTTGGTTTGCAAAGCTAGAGAACAAGACACATTAGAACCGAATGAAAGAATTCATCAAAGATAGGATTAGTAATATCCTATGAGAATGAGAAACTCATTAGAGATGGGGTTAGTAATGCTCTAGAATGAGTTTGAAGAGTGTTATATATATATATACATAAATGAAAACAAATTTAATTTTTAATATTATATCTATTATTCATATTTGAGTATTTTATTTTAAATTGATTTTGGACTATTGGGTATAAGGAGATTTTTAATATACATCTTATCCACGTGTATTCGAATTCTCAAATATACTGGATAGATATAGAATCGTAATCTAGTCGCCCGAGATGATCTTGATGATTACTCGAGTATCATCAGCATTTATGTTCGAGTTTTGAAAGTGGGATATCTATATATTTCCAGCTGACTTGTGTGATAACCAAACCTAGTTAGAATTTATTGTTTATGACTTGGCATTGAAATATGATTTTTGGACATATATATATATACAAAAGTTAAATGTTTTGGAAATTTAATTTACAAATTGATTGCTGGTTGTGTTTGATTATTAGTTTGATTAATAAAAATATTGGATTGAGAAAACCAATAAAAGAATAAATGATAAGTAAAGCCAAATTGAATCAAATACTGAATTAAATTGAAAATTGATTGGAATTACATACATATACATGTTTATATATTTGTTGAACAGGTTATGGATTTACTATTGAGTAGAGAATATACTGCTTGCCCGAAAAATAGATACACCTTAATGAGTTGGTTGCGCAAAATTGTGTATGCTTTTTTGGATTTATTGGGTGCCTAATACGACGTAATATTTTTTCAAACCCGCCCCGTACGAAGGAGGATATGGCGAAATTTTTCAAAAATTTAGGGTGTTAGCCAAATTTTTGAGATATTTGAAAGTTCTTAGAAACAAAAAAGTTGAAGAATGAAAGCCAGAATGAAAGTTGAGTAAGTTGAGTTAGTTAAACAACTTTTAGCTCCGTTCCTTTTCGAGGACAAAAAGATTTTAAGTGGGGGAGATTGTAAAAAACCGGAATTTCTGAACCAATTTAAATTTTTTATTTTAGCTATTTTAATGGATTTTGAATATTTAAAACGATTTATTTTAAATAATAACCACTAAACATTTATTTTAATCGAAGTTTGAACATATAAATTTATTTTAATTATAAAACTAACTTGAAATGGTGCGGTAGTTTTAATTAGATTTTTATTTTCAAACGAATGTACATAATTTATTATAAATTAGATTTTAGTAAAATAAGAAACGTTGGATTATTTTGAACTGTAATTTTCTAATGAATGTGAGAAATTTAGATTTTGTAATATAAATTTAATGTTATGTCCATTTTCAAATTTAAAATAGTCGCTATGGAAATTTATATAATTTTAAATAAAATATAGCCCTTAAAAATAGAAATTTTGCAAACGACCTCTGTTTTCGATAAAACTACTTTTGTTGGATCCGGAATGTGAATTTATTGATAGGTTCAAAATTTCATAATTTTTGGAATTAATATGTGAGCGTGGTAAATTTAAATGTGTTTTGAAATTTAAGTTTAAATTTAATCGACTAGAAAATGGCCATTTTTCAAACGGTCTCCAAATTCAATGTAATTAGTTTTGTTAGGACCGCATCGTCAAAACATAGCTACATAAATTTTTCTGTAATTTTTGGAGTCAAAATGTGGCTCCGGTAAATCAAAATGTACGTTTAAATTCAATATATATTGATTTATATTTTAACTTGGATGAAAACTAATTGAAACAGTCAAATTGGCTTACAAAACATATCTCATCGTGTTGGTAATGTGGGTATTTAGCTAGGGTGGATAGTCGTTGGGTTTGATTTGGAGTTCGCTTACAAAACCGTACTTTTTGTAACTAAATAATATGACATATGTATGTATATATATATATATATTTGGGCCAACAGAAAAACCCAAATTCGTTTTTTGTTTTCTGCGCTACTTCTCAATGCGATTAACGGCAGAAACCATCCAATTTTGATCCACTAATTAATCCCAATCCATCACCTAATTCATGAAGATTTCTAAATAAAAATGGAAGAGGAGATCGAGATCTTTAATATGAACGGGCATGATTAGATATGGTGGTATGAATTTCACGGAATCAGAGCTCAAAGAGCTCGCCGTCGAGCTCGTTTCTGGCACTGATTATGAGGCCGAGCTGGCGGCCGCTGCTGCCGGCAAAGGAACTCGTAAAGACGCACATAACTATGGCTCCTGATCTGGTCAAGGCGGCTCCAGGCGACGGGCATGGCGAACCCTAGGGTGGCAGCAGATTTTCGATCGGAATGAAGGGTTTAGATCCCCTAATAATGGTGATTAAGCTAATCAATTTAATTAATTTTTAATTAATAATGTTTAGTTATTGATTCAGTCAATGAATGTTTAAAATATTGTATCTTTTTTATACAATATCAGAATCAGATGATTTCAGTTGCATTGGAACCGAAAAATCGAGATCTATGCAATGGAGCAAACTAAATCGTGATTGGGACTGGTTACATATTTTAGTAAAATTAAACAAACTGTTTAATTTTATTAAAACAACCTTTAATTAAAGAATGATATAGCGGAACCCAATGTGAGAACTCTCTCACTCATATCATGTTTACTATGTTATTATATCATAGGTTGTAAATGGTGTTTAGTAGCACCTGTCACTGTTGTTTGAAACCCATGGATGATTTAATTGACCGTATTATGTTGTGATTGTGATGATTAACATACTAAAAATAATGTAAATATTATTATGGTAACTGAAATTAGATTTTGAATATCCATTTATATTTTAAACAGTGAAAATGGGCTAATTAGAAAAATAATTCAAATGCACTCTAGATGATGTTTGAATGTATAATGATTATTTATCGTAATAGTTGAATACATGCGGCATATGAAATCCATATAACTGAAATTATATGGTAATTGATTGAGTCGCATTCCGATTCAGAAATAACGAGTATTTTAAAATACTGAATCTTTTAAAATAATGAATAATTTAAACTAATATTCAGTGAAAAAATTAAAATATGATTTTGATGTCTGATTTTAGATGGACACAAAAATATAGGAATATATGAAGTCGAGTAAGTAGATATTCGCCATTTTAGCCCGAACGGGTTCATCGATTGATTTTATTCATTTTATTATAAATATCGAAAAGAATTTATATCAAAATTTGATATTTTGAAAATATTATCGTTTTAATATTATAATGATATGGATTATTCAATTTTGCTTTAAAATTGAAAATGAAGTTGAAATCATTTTAAAATGAATTTATAAATGATTTATAAAATACCTTTTAAATAGAAATCGATGATATGTATATTATATATATAATGGTTAGAATAGAACGCACCGCACACCGACTGTTCGCGAATTTCGACCATTGACTACAAATTGATGCACGGGAGATTCGACCGTCGGATTCTCCTAAAACCAAAACCATTTGGTTCATATCAAAAAGATCTTTCCGATGAATATAAGAGATTTGAATTTGAACAGTCGGATTTCAAAACATGTCCAAATCATTTTTGGAAAAGGTCGCTATGGATGCAGTTCGGTGGCCATTATCGAAAATCGACTAAAATGGCGATATTAAAATTATTAAAAATATGGTAAAATTGAGTAAAATCATAATAAATGATTTGGAAAGATTTTGTATGAAAAATCCCATATTTGAAAGGATAAAAGATATTTTTATCTAAGTGAACTAGTTATTAACTAGAATAATAATCCAATGTTATTAAATCAATAAATTGGACAGAAAATGGTTTTAATATAACTAAAAATTTCCACCGAATAAATTGGAATGGGTTTGAAAGGAAATAATCTTTGGAATATTTCAATATTGGATTCCGGGATTATACAGATATTACTGAGGAATTCGGAAGATATAGATATCGTTATTCCTAATACGATATCCGTTGGTTACAGAATTTGATATTGAATATAAGCCGATATAATTTCTATTCAGAGCCTTGTATTTATTATCAAATTAGATTTTGGGGTTTATCGTGAACAGCGTCTTTAATAAAACTGTTCTTAAACCCAGTTGAGAAAAAAACAAATCTTTTAATTAAGATTTAGAGAAATCTACCAATTAATTAATTGTAACGACCTAGATTTTGTCGGTTTATTTTAAACATTTAAAATTCATTTAAATATTGAATTAACAAAATAAATGGAATTTTATATTTGAGTTATCAATTTTAAAATCAATTTCTATTTAATATCGAATATATTAAATTATCGGAATACGAAAATGGATTTAGTTGGATTCATAATTTAATTTAATTCGAAAATAGTTCAGATAATTTATATGAAGTTATATTTGAATCTATAACGGTAATGATAGAAATTTATTATCGAGAAAATAAATTGTTCTGAATTGAATCGAATTTATTGATTTAAATTAACATCTTCTATAAATGATCGAATTGGACTACATGACCTATCCCAGTGTGTCCGAAATAGGGGTATTACCCTATAATTGTCAGTTGCTGGGTTCAAAAAGGAGTTCGTAGTAACGGAGTATTTTAATTAAAGAACACTGGTTCAAAGCTAATTAAAATTGAAAGATTTTTTATTTAATACCTTCCTTCATATGAAAATCAGCGTGTTCCCTTTTCTTCCACAAACTTAAACAAAATTGTGTTCCTTCTTACCTCCACAAACAAAAAAAACCCGTGGCTTCCTTTATGTCCACCAAACCAAATCAAAAACCTCAATAAAAAGGGGTCGCTGCCTTACAAAACTAAAAATCCCACTTCAGAAAATCAAATTGAGTTCGCGCTTGGATCTTCGAGGCGTTGGAGCTCACGCTGGTCAACAAAGCGATGGGGTAGCACTCGCAAGTTTAGGTTAATCAACGGCGCGATGTTTTTGTTGGTGACACACTCTGGTTTACGGTGGCAAGCTGCTCCGATTGGTGGTGTCTGACGAAGTGCGACAAGGGAAATTGGGTCCAGTTCGATGTTGGGATGGTGCGATGTTGAGGGTATGGGGGTATTGAGTTCGATTTCTTACTTTCCTTGATGAGCTCGTTCAACAGAAAGGTGAAATGGAAGTGTTAAGGTTGCGGTCAGTAGGTGACAACGAGATGTGGTGTTAGTACGATGTTGGTGGCACTGGGATTTAACGGGAGTTGGGTTTGTTGAATGAGAAGTTGGAGTTTGAACTGGGGTGAAACATGGGGAGTTTAGGGGAGTGAACTGGTTGATTTGTTTAAGGACTACCGACTGTATTTTGGGGGCATGTAGTGATTTTGAGCAATTATTGATGGTGCAGTAATGGAAAGATGTGAATGGAGGATTTGTGAGCTTGTGCAGGTGGAGTATGGAATTGGCGAATTGGGTTTTAGTTGATAATAGAGGGAGAATTGTTGACGAGAAGATGTGGGATGGTCTGGTGATGGTTTTAATCAAGTGGAAGCTCGACAGTTTTGGTCTTTGCAAAAGTAAAGGGTGGTTATTGTATTCATTCCGGGAAGAAAGATAAGGATATAGGTAATTTACTTAATTTAGTGATTGAATTTTTAATTATATTCGAATTTGTTCAATCACTTATAAAATAAAATTTTCTAATTCAAACAAAATCAGATTTCGACAAAAGCGAAGTACGTCGGAATCACATTTACGACAATGACGTAATCAAACTAAATTGAAGTGAATTGGAGTCACCAGTGATTTTCGATTGAATTAAAAATCTGTTTAATTTAACTGAAAAACAAATTTGCTGTTTCGACAGGAAAATCACTGTGAGTAAATCTCACCTCACCTTATTTAGAATTATTTTTGTTCGGTTAAAATAATTGTTGTTGCTTGTTTGAATGCTTTCTGGTTGATATAAATATATTAGTTATTTAGGTTTGACTATTATATATATATATATATTGGGTTGATGATTGGATTGTTCCCGTAGTCTCATTAGAGGATGCCCGTAGTTTCATAGCGGATGATTTCCTTATGCGCCCCACAAATATATATTAGTGGATGACCTTCATACCGCGATATCCTACCTCGAAGCAGGATGGGTATTACTATGTTGACTAGCGTCTGTGGATGCAGAAAAACAGGTTGGAGGGATCCAACTGGATTCCTCAAAAATATATTATCTGTTTGTTTGTTGTTTGCATATATACTGTCATATATGATGTGTTAGAAAACCTAAAATAAATAGTTGGTCGTTTGGTGTTTAAATATCACTGGTCCTAAATGTACATATTTAAAAATATCATGAAAAGGAATTTTTCAGATTAAAAAAGGGAATTCTATTTTTCCAAAATAGAATTTGAAATTTGAATAAAAATAGAAATATTAGCTTGTTTTAAAGAATAAAAACAAGTAGTTCATTTATAAACGAAGTTTATAAATAAAGTGAAATGAATTATCATTAGATAATTCAGAAAATAGAAATACAAGTTTGACTTTGGGAAGGCAAAATATTTTTCCAAAAAAGAAATATGATAGATTTTTGAAATGAAACTTGTTGTAAAATTTGAAAACAAGGAAGTTAATTTATAAAAGGTTTTATAAATTTAGTAAGATAAGTATCGTGGGATAGTCTGGAATTTTAAATCCAAGTTTGAATTTAAAAGTGAATTGGAAACGTGTTGAAAAGTAGAACAATTGATTATATTTTGGGAATTTGGTATATAAACTGAATTGAAATAAGTTAAAGGATTTATAATTGAAATTCAATTTACATCAAATTTATAAACAAATTTGTTACAAAGGAAATTCGAATTCAGCATAGGAGATTGAAGTAAATGAAATTAAACTAAGTAGTGAAATAATCGACAATTAGTGATAAGTTGAAATATAAGTGGAATAAATTGAAATTGGACAAGTAAACATAAGACAGGTTGGAATAAAGTGTTAGAAGATATAAAATTAGAATGCTCGACAAAAAGGTATGTATTAAATTTGAATATGAGATTTTATGCGCTGTATCGGCAAGCCGCTTGGCTCTTTGATTTTCTTTTTGAATAGAGAGGCTTGTTTGGTGGTTTGGGGATTTTACTGATGCTCCCCATACAAAGGAGGTTATGGCGAATTTTTCCGGAAATTTAAGGAGTTAGAATTTTTTTAAGAAGATTTGATAAACTATAAATCGATATATCAATATGTATAGAATTCGATAATGAAAGAAACTAAAAATAGAATATTATAAACGAAAAGGAATTTTATAAAAATCCTGGGAGATATACGTTTTAAAGTGAACAATGATTTAAAAGCAAATGATTTACAGATTAAAATGATCGTATTGATAAGAAGCTCATCAAATAGAGTTAAGCAAAAATTAGAAACTTACTAGAGATTAGTTAAGTTGAATAGTTTTCTGAGCATCGATCTGATGTTGGTTTCAGCCTTCAGGATAAATGTTTAGAGAATTGTTCTCTTACTAGTTTACAGTTAGGAACTAATATTTGTGGAATGGTAGTGATACGTGAATGAGAGATGGGAATGCTTTCCAGAGTTAATAATATTTATTTTCTTAATACAGAAAATAAGGAAATATGAATATATATATATGTTTGGTGATTTGATCGATAATTCCATTTGGAAATAAGATCGTTGTGTGTACACAGACATTTTTCATTCGATAGTTAAATTACCGACTATCAAAGTTTTTGACCATTTTAACGTTGTTAATATGGAGAGACCGGTTGGATTATTATCCGAAGAACCACTCCGTATTGGCATAAGCGTTGCAAATCAAATATGCTTCATATATTGAAGAGGGAGTAAAGTGAAAGGGCTATTGTATAAGTCCTAGGTAGAGATTGCCTACGATGGATGTACGGAATAGTGCCTTCGGTTTCGTTCAGTCCCAGAATGAACGTATATGGACGAATGTCTGACAGAATATTTCCAATGATCGCATACTTGGACTGTACAAATATATATGGTTGCAACGGATTTATTCCCTTAGCATAATATCCAAAATAATTGTGCAGATCAATTGGTGATTAACGGATCTGATAATGTGGCAATCAAAGTGATCGTGTTATCAATGAATGGAAAGTAATCGTAGCCTCTGGCCTCAACAACCGGGAAATGACAAAAATCGTCCAGGAAGCATAACTATGTGGTTAGCTCCCGTTAGGGTGTATCATCACCTATCTAGAGATTCATTTAATTCCTTATTCTATTCGATGCTGTCCCATTCGGGAAACGGTTGCTGATCCCAACCGTTGGTGATATACATTCGATACACTCAAGCGAAATGAGTGGTCAGTCATGTGTGGCTGAGTTGTAAGATGTTCTTGTTGAACTCAGTGTATTTTCCTCTAGAGATACACCTGCGGCAGGTGGTTCCATACCTTGTCATAGTTGGAAATTCATTACCAATAAGTGCTTCCGGTTTTGATTGTATATAATATTTGTGGAACGTGAGATGCAAACGTTCCACTAGATTGTTATTTATTTGATTTAGACACTATCATAATATCAAAAGAGTTTTGAGATGAGGATTTTCGTTCCTTTCAAAAGGATTTTTGAAAGTTAAATCAAATGTTTGGATTCTCATAATGGAAAAACCCATTCCGTGTTATATGGAGTGGTCTTATGTCTAATAACCCGGAAATTCTGAGCCAATTTAAAATTTTTATTTTGGCAATTTTAATGAAGTTTGAATATTTAAATTAGATTATTTTAAATAATGACGACGAGAAATTTATTTTGAATAGAATTAGAACGTATATATTTATTTGAATCATCGTTAGAATATAAATATTTTATTTTAAATATAAAAGGAATAGAAAATGGCGCAGTAGTTTGAAAATTCGATTTCAAATTTCAAATGAATGCATAGGATTCAAAATAAACTGGATTTTAGTAAAACCAAAAATATTAGAATGTATTTGAGAATATCTTTCCAACGAATCCGAAAAATTGAAATTTCATAGCAGGAATAAAAAGTTATGCCCAGTTGAAAATTCAGAATAGTCGCTATGGAATTCTGGCCCTTAAAAATGGAAATTTTGCAAATGACCTCGGTTTTCGAAAAAACCACTTTTGTTGAATCTGTGATGTCAAGTTATTGCTAGATTCCAAAATTCGTAATTTTTCAACTCAATATGTGAGTGTGGCAAAGGAAAACTCGTTTGACCTGTTTCAATTGATTTTAATCGAATTGAAAATGGCCATTTTTCAAACGGTCTCAAAATTTGATGAAATTAGTTTTGTTAGGACCGTATCTTTAATACGAAGCTAGAAATATTTTTTTCAGAATTTTTAGAATCCGTATGTGGCCCCGGTAAATTGAAATGTGCTTTTAAATTGACTATACATTGATTTATATTTTAATTTAAATGTAAACTGATCGTAATAGCCAAAATGGGTTACGAAACATATCCCATTGTGTTCGGAATGGGGTAATTATCTAGGGGCGATAGTCGTTGGATCTCGTTAGGTGGTCGGATGAAAAGTCAACAATATTGAAATGAAAATAAAATAAAATTATATAAAATTATATATACCTTGGCCCTCCCCTTCTCTCCTCATACCCGTTCATTTCAGAAATAAATAAATAAATAAATAAAAAAATAAATAAAAGAAGAAGGGGAACGACGGAGCCCTAGCTGCCGTCGGTGGCGTCATGCCTCCCTTCCCTTTGCGTCGCGCCTCCCCAAACACTCCCCCTTTCCCCACGCGCTTCTCTCTCTCCCCTCCCTCCTCGCGCTGAGCGCGATCCCCTTTCTCTCCTCGTCGACGCCTGGACCGCCCAGCCCTACCACTTCTCCGACCACCCATGGCCGACGCTCCCCCTCATCAAACGTGCGCAATCTCAGACCCCCCTTCTCATTGTAAGTTTTTTTCCTTCTTTGATTTAGGAATTTTATTTTAAAAAGAAATGATTTTTAATTAGAAAAATCAATGATTTTTTTTATATTATAGAAAGGTATAATTATTTTATATATTTGAATGTCATGTAATATAAAAAAAGATGAGATTTTTTATATAAAAAAAGATGTGATTTTTAACAGTGTAAAGACGAGATTTTTAATGTAAGGAAGGTGAGATTTTTATTGTTGAAATGGCGAAGTAAAAATATAATTTTTATATGTTCATAGCAAGGATAAAATTATAATTTTTATTTAAGTAGCGAAGTAAAGATATGATTATTTATAATTTAGATTTCGACATAAAAATGTAATCTTTTTCTATGTAGTAGCATGAAAAGAATGAGATTTTTATACATGAAGTGATAATATAGAAAAGCGATGTAAAGATGCAATTTTTGGCGATACAAAAATATAATCTTTATTAGAAGAAGAGCGATATAAAAATGTATTATGAAGTCAGCGTGATAAAAATGTGATCTTTAGTATATGAACACCCGTATAAAAATAGAATTTTTATCTATATAGTAGCGGTATAAAAATGTGATTTTTATCCATGTAGCGTAGTTATAAAAATGTGATTTTTATATACATAGCAACAATATAAAGATGCGATTTTATATATGTAATGGATACGGACAACGAAAGTGACAAAAGGTGAGCACAGCGAAGATTTTCTACATATTAAGAGTCGTGGCGTTTGGTTTAGCTTCTCGGGGAGAACTTCTCACTTTAAATCATGTTTTCAAGTTAAAGTTATATATTAGGATGCAGACGGTGCTTAGCAGCACCCGACACCCGTCGTCCACAGACCATGGACGACTTGTTTGATTTTGTTGTGTTGTGAAAATTGATTGTGACGTGGAATGAATGGAAATATATTCATGTGTTGAAATAAATTATTTATCGTTAAAAATATTTTTTTAACGTGAATGCGAATAAATAAATATTAATTTACAATTCAGACGATTTGTTTATGTACGCCCATTTGAAGGATATTGATTAGGACGATAAATTTAACATGTCGCCCAACTGCACAAATAATATTCAGTGTTTGTTGATTTGAAACCCCACATGGGTGTTAGGATGATATTTGGCGTACACTAATCCCGATTGTCTAGTTGTATGTCAATCGATAGGTTGACAGACTGTGTAAGCGTTAATTATTCATGTTTAATGCTTATGCAGTTGTGTGGTGCACTTTGGATGATGGTTGATTATTTATCATTGCTATTCTATACATGTTTTGTACGGAATCCATATAAATAGCATTATATGGTAATTGATTGGGCCTCATTCCAATTGGGAAAATAAAGAATATTATAAAATAAAGATTCATGTGTTGAATAGAATAAATATTCATGTGTTGACGTTACTCATGTGTTGAGGATATTCATGTGTTGAAACTTATCATGTTTTGAATGAAATATTTTAACAATAAAATTTACATTTTCATCATATATAAAATTAGAAACTAGATCGAAACTAGTTAAGATGTGTAGTTTCCTGGGTATTGACCTGATGTTGGTTTCGGCCTTCAGTGTTAATACTTAGGGAATCGTTCTCTTACTAATTTACGGTTGGAGCCTGATTAAGAATTAAACGATAGATGTAACACCCCGTATTTCTGTTAATACTAATATTCACAAATTAAAAGAATTAATATTGAGAATTTGCACGAAATAGCCTTAAAAAGGCATATAACAAATTTGAGATATGTGAATTGCCTTAAAAGGCGAAAAATGGAATTAAGACATTAATTGGAAAATTAAATTCTTGAAATGGTCATAAGTTAATTATGGATTAATTTGAATTCATGAATAGGTGCGTGTGTGTATATATATATATATTTATATATATATATATGGGCAGTTAATGTAAACATGAATAGAAGTTTATTAATTTGCTGAGTGTTTGCTGAGTCACTTCTGACTCATTGCTGAGTCAATAAGATAAACCCCATCTTGTCTGAATGGCTGCGGTTATTTCTAGGTTAAATCTAATGGCCTAAATGATTTCTAACATCTATAAATAAGTGGGTAGACTCTAACCCTAAATCACTTGAAAAATTGGAGAGCTACCGACATGTCGTTGCCATGGAGTTCAGCATAGCCGTCACAAACTAAAGAAGAAAAAGGCCTAATCTACAAAATAAATCTACTCAAATCAAATCAAAAGCTCTCTCTCTTTCTATTTCTCTTCTTTAAAATTGTGAGTATGATGAATCTCACAATATTATTATAAAATAATTTGATTAAGTTATGAATGGATCACAAGAAAGTGATATGAATTGTTATGTATTTGTAAATTATGTTGTGGATCTCTTGTTATGCTATTATGTTATCATATATATGTTGTTATGTTGTAGTGATTATGTTGTAAATAATCCTATGCTATGTCATATGTGATTAATCATGCTATGCTATGTTGTAAATCATATCATGCTATGTTGCAAATTATGATATGCTATGTTGTAAATCTTATATATGTTGTAGATCTCATATTATCACATATGTTGAAATACTTATGTTATATGATAATGATGTCATGTTAAGTTGTGTTGAATCATACAAGTTGTAAAATCATGATGTTAGTATTTATGCGAATTGGATCATGTTTAAAGTTTATGTTTTTTTTATAATAGACCTTGATTATGGGAATTTGCCTATTGAGTTAGGTGTACCCATATACATGAATCTACAAATTAATTGGATCTTGAATATGGGGATTTGCCTATTAAGTTAGGTGTACCCATATACATGAATCTATGATTAAATGAATTTTGATTTTTGGGAATTTGCCTATTGAGTTAGGTGTACCCATATAAAACCATATTGTTAATGATGTTGATTCACACATGTCCTATACAAGTTTATGAAATTTGATCAAAATCATATTATGTGAATTATGAATAAGTTGACACCCTTAGATCCATGACATGTATAACCTTATGCAAGTTGTAATGTATGCAACTTTTACCCCTTGTTATGATTTATTTAGTCACATATATATGTTGTTGTTGTGAATATTTTCTTTTATGCTATGAGTTAGACTAATCGGGTCTAGCATACATTTTGCGAATAAATGTTCAAACGTGGGGTATGGGTAATATTAGGAAATTAATAAATTGGGGTGCAATTGATATGATTTTGCATGCCTTAAATGGATGTCCATAATTGAGTCAATTATGGACATTGTTAAATTTGGAATTAATTAATAATTCAAGCAGGGAATTATTAAAATTGGGGAAAGTGGATTATTAATAATAATCAATGCTTAGGACACGAGGTTGGACCCGTTTGTGACGTAAACCTGCCCGGACCCGCCCGGCAAATCCAGTAGTCACAAATGTCGGCCCAATGTGAGAGGTCCTAGGCCCAAACTAAAGCATAACAGTTGTAAAGATACGAGGTTAGACTCTTTTGTGGTGTAAGACTGCCCGGACCCGCCCGACAAATCCAGCTGCCATAAATGCCAGTCTAATGTGAGAGGTCATTATGAGGTTATGGCCTTAATGAATTAAGAAATACTTAGCCAGATAATCATGTAAGGTGGGACATGGGGTTAAGTAGGTGCCTTGGGTGGCATGAGGAATCTAGTGGTTTCCTTTAGAGGCATTTGAAATACGATTAGACTTAACCAAATACACATGTAAATGAACATGACTAAGTGGGTTAAGTGGATGGACTAATGGGACAAGCTTAGGTGGAATGCTTGTGGGAAATAATGGGGGCCCATTTCAGCCAGTATCCCAAAACGTATCTTTGTGGGCTCGACCCAAGTCGAGGACGGGACACGCATACTGGGTTTGACTATAAGAGGCCAAAACAGGGAGCGGTGGCAACGCAAGTCCAACGGGTTTCATATGCGTGTGTGGACCCGGGCTGGTAGGTAAGACGTTGTTGCATCGTGTAGGTATAAGCCGTGCATCTCCGTTATATCGGGTTGCCACTTTAGGGGAATGATACACCCCACTGTGGGGCCAGCATGAGTATCTACGAGTAGGGAGCCGATCGAAAAATGGAAAGTGGGGTACACCTAGTGGAGATAGGGGCAGGCGGCACCTATGTAGTCAGCTAGGAGTACGTAAAGCCATTAAGAAAGTTTCTAAGTGAAGCTAAGTGGAATCAATCTTTAGGGTGACTGGTGTGGTGCAGTATAGTGTTTATCCTTTAGTATTTAGGAGCGCCTATAACGTTTCCTTTAGCGATTGTCTATGTCCTTAATCTGCTCTTTCATAGACATTTCCTTGTTTTCCAGCTTATGCCTTAATCCAATTATTTTGATAATAGTATTGTAGAATTATCATACTCGCCAGACTTTATGTCTGACCCCCCCTCTTTTTCATCTTTTTCTCCCTTCAGGTCCTCAGGTTGGGCCAAGTTCCAGTGAAGTCTGATTGGATTGCTTATCTCTTGGAAAGCTTGGACTGCTGAAGTAAAGTCCAGCGTGTTATCTTTCTTTTTAATGGCTATTTATGTAATGGGATTATGTACTTGTTTTATCAAGATAGATATTGTACTTGACTTTGATTATGGTGTTATGATGTAATCAAACATGTTTTGACTTCTGCTGCAATTGAAATAAAGTTTTTAAATTTCCAAGTACTATTTTATATCTGTCTTATTGAAATTTTACTGTTCTATATTCACCTAAAACCTCCATAGAAGTTAATGCATTCCCTTTGTGAGTGACATTAATGGACGTGGGGTGTTACAATAGAAATCGTAATTTTATAAAATATATTAAATAACAAAAATAGTCATGTGTTGACGATACTCATGTGTTGAGTATATTCATGTGTTGAAAGAAATATATATTCATGTGTTGAAGAAAATATTCATTTGTTGAATAGAATAACGAAGTTATTGAAATATATAAAGCCGTGTTGATTAGATATGCGCCATTTTGTCGCGAACGTTATTTATATCGATTATATTCGTTTTTGTAATGAATATAGAGAAGGAAGTGATTTCAAAATATAACATTTTGAAAATATTATATATTAATGATATGAAATATTCAATTTTGATTTAAAATTGAATATTAAGTTGAATTTGTTTTGAAAACAAATTTAAAACGATTTATAAAATACGTTTTGAATTGAAATCGATGAAATATATATAATATATATATTATATATATATTAAATGGCATGAATAGAACGCGCCGCACCGCGGCAGTTCGCGAATTTCGACCATTAACTTTGAACTAGCGCTACGGGAGATCCGACCGTCAGATTCTCCTGAAACCGGAACCGTTGATTCGTATCGAAAAGAGCCTTCCGATGAATATTATAAATTTGAACCCAACGGTTCCAGTTTTAGAAGAATCCGACGGTCGGATCTCTATCAATTCGTAGTAAAAAGTCAAAATTCGCGAGCGGCGCATTCTATTCAGGCCATTATGTATAATATATATATTATATATATTTCGTCGATTTCCTTTTAAAACGTATTTTGTAAATCGTTTTAAATTCATTTTCGAAACGATTTCAACATCATATTCAAAAAATTGAATATTCCACATCATCGATATACAAATGATAATATTTTCTAAACGTTATATTTTGAAATCACTTCTTTTTCTATAATCATTATAAAAAAATATAATCGACATAAATACCGTTCCATGGTTGGATTTGGATTTGTATCCAAATCAAATTTGGAAAAGGTCACTGTAAGTGCAGTTCGGTGGTCGTAATTGAAAACCGACTGTACGCGCCTTGATAAAATTATTAAAAATATTAATAATTTGTGTAAAATCATAATATATGAATTGGAAAGAACTGGGATGAAAAATTCCACATTTGAAAGGATAAAATTTATTTTTATCGAAATGAACAAGTTTTGAACAAGATTTGAAGTGTTTTTAAAAATAATCAGAATTTCCAATACGTTAGCTGGAATGGATTTGAATCGAAATTATCTTCGGAATATTTCGATGTTGGATTTCGTGATTATACAGATATGGTTGTGGAAATTTGAAAGATATATTTATATCATTATTTCCAATACGATATTTGTTGGTTATTGAATTTGATATTGAATACAAGCCGAAATATTATCTATTCAGAGCCTTGTATTTAATATCAAATGGGATTTTGGGTTCGTCGTGAATGGTGTCTTAAATAACACTGTTCCTGAACCCAGTTTAGAAAAGAATAAATCTTTTAATTAAGATTTAGTGAAATTTTCCAGTTAACTATTATTTAATTGGAATTGAATTTAAATTGGTTTTTGGGGTTTATCGTGAGCGGTGTTTTGAATGACACCTATTCTTTAACCCGATTAACAATTGAATGTGATTTTGGGTTTATCGTGAACCGTGTTTTAGATGACATTGGTTCTCTAACCCAGTTGAAGACAGCATATTGATTTTTGGGAAGATTAAAACTAAGTGGAGTTTTAATGAATCTTTAATTAGATTATTGTAATAACCCGGAAAATCTGGGCCAGTTTAAAATTTTTATTTTGGCAATTTTAGCGAATTTCGAACATTTAAAATAGATTATTTTAAATAATATCGACGAAAAATTTATTTTGAATATAATTAGAACGTATATATTATATACGTCGTCGTTAGAATATAAATAATTATATATAATTATAAATAGGAATTGAAAATGGTGCGGTAGTTCGATGATTCGATTTCAAACTTCAATTGAATGTACCGGGTGCAAAACAATCCGGATTTTAGTGAAACCAAAAATATTAGAATCTAGTTGAAAATATCTTTCCAACGAATCCGAAAAATTGAAATTTCATAGCGGGAATCAAAAGTTATGCCCAGTTGAAAATTCAGAATAGTCGCTATGTAAATTACATACGGCGCCAAAAAGTCATATTTTGCATACGGATGAATTTGGACTCGAAACCACTTCCATTGAGTTCAAAATTCCGTTTAGAACTCCGAAAAGTATAAGCTTCGATATATTCCGATGTCCGGAATAGTGGCTATGGGCTAGAGTTGTTCGGTTAACAATACATAGCCCTTAAAAAGTGAAATTTTGCATATGAGCTCAGAATTCGACGTGATAAATTTTTATGGATTCAAAATGACAAATTATTGTTATATTGCAAAGGGCGCGTCGAACGGAGTCAGTATGTGGCCGTGCGAGCTAAAACAGTTCAGGATAAAACGAGCAGTCATTTTTCAAAGGAACATTACTGATACGACCTCAGAATTCGATTCTACTTTTTTTTATGGATTCGTATCGTCTAATAATGGTTAAATCCAAGAGGGCTTGATTTTTTGAGTTAGCATGTGAGCGTGCGAGAAAAAAAGGTGCGCCAAAATCGCATTTTTAGAGCTTATCTGAGCATTTTTGTGATTTTTAATGGACGGTCAAATGAACTCGGAATTCGACGAAACTTGTTTCGTTGGACTCGTCTTCACGTCTACTATCTCGTGTCCGAAATCCGTGGCGATTGGAGATCGTTAGCGTTCGGGCGATACGTGAGAAACTAGCATATAATCACTTTTACTCCATTTCTCTCTTCATAATTTCACTTCTCTCTTCCTCTTCAAAAAAGAAAAAAATGGCCTCCTCCTCCAAGAGGGCTGCCGCCCCTCCTCCACCGCCACCACCACCTCTGGCCGCCACCTCCTCCATCCGGCGCCACCTCCTCCTCCTCCTCTTCCCCCTCCTCTCTCTCTCCTCTTTCCCTCTTCTAATTTGCAACCCTAGGCCCCAACCACCAACCACCACCACCGTGGGCCCCTCCACCACCGCCACCACCCACCAGCACCCTCCCAATGCCCAATCAGGCCCACCACAGCCACCCCCCAGCCCAGCTCCGGCCGTGGGCCCCGCTACACCCAAAAATCCATTTTCACCAAAATTCCCGTTTTGCATAAAACACTCTGTCACCATTTCGTGAATAACTCCCAAACCGTGCGTTTCTAGGCAAAGTTCCTCAAGACCAAAGTCGAAGAGCACGATTTTCTCTTCGATTTGGTATATGATAAGTCTTATTTTGCATTGCGGAGTTGTCGGGAAAACGCGTCCGAAGTCTGCTGTTTAAACACTGTCAAAATGCTGTCTTTTCGCGATTTCCGGCGAAATGGCACATTTTCGGCAAGAAGACCACTAGGCAAAAGTTGTTCAGAATGGCGTGCTTGTACTAAAAAAAAAGATGGTGTGAAGATTGAAGCTCGTTTGCAAATTCTAGGACCCAAACAGCGAATCCGGGCGTTAGAAAAAAAGTGAGTTTTATCCGTTTTAAAGCTTCTATGATTTTTGACATATGAAGTTAATAAAAAATATGATTTTTATGTTATAGAGATGATAAAAATATGATTTTTACTTTATAGAAGTATTAAAGATTTGATCTTTATTATGTAAAAGGAGCAAAGATGTGATTTTTATATAAGTGGCGATATAAAAATATAATCTTTATTATATGAACACCGTTGTAAAAATAGAATTTTTATCTATATAGTAGTAGTATAAAAATGTGATTTTTATATACATAGCAACAATATAAAAATGTGATTTTTATATATGTAGTGACTACGGGCGGTGAAAGTGACAAAAGGCGAGAACGACGAAGATTTCTACATAAGAAGAGTCGTGGCGTTTGGTTTAGCTAGTCGGTGAGAACTTCTCACTCTAAACTTCTTTTTCTAGTTATATATATAAATATATATATACTAGGATGCAGACGGTGCTTAGTAGCACCCGACACCCGTCATCCACAGACCATGAATGACTTGCTTGTTAAATTGTTTGGTTGAGTAGTTGGTTAGTTTATTTGGTTGGAATTGAATTGTTTGGTGAAATGGAATGGATTTGATTGATGTGTGAATGGCGTGGGCCTTCACTAGACCGGGGATAAGGCTAGGCCTCGTCCCGTTTCTAGTATCGTGCCGTTATGCCGCCGAAATTTCCCAAAATATGTTAGAAAAATAAAAATATCATTTTTATTGTGTAAATGAACTGAATAGAAATTCATGTGTTGAAATATAATATTTTATCGTTAAAAATATAATTTTTAACATGGAAGTGAATAAAATAAAATATTCATTTACAAACCGGACGGTTTGTTTATGTACACCTATTTGAAGGACATTGATTGGGACGATAAATTTTACACATCGCCCAACTGCACAAATAAAATCTGTGTTTGATTGTTTGAAACCCCACACGGGTGTTGGGATGAAATTTGGAAGTTCACTCATCCTGATTGATTAAATATGTCGATCGATTGATTGACGGGCTGTTATAAGCGTAAGATATCTATATTTGATGCTTATACAGTGTAGTGCACTTTGGTTGATGGTTGATTGTTTATTATTGCTATTATATACATGTGTTGTATGGAATCCATATAATTAACATTATATGGTGATTGATTGGGCCTCATTCCAATCGGGAAAATAAGGAATATTATAAAAGAAAATTCATGTGTTGAATATAAAAATAGTCATGTGTTGACGATGTTCATGTGTTGAGTGAAATATTTTATACAATGAAATTTACATCTTTATCATATTTAAAATTAGAACTACTTTACGGTTGAAGTCTAATTGAAAATCAAACGATAGATACCATAGTTTTATAAAATATTTTACATAACAAAAATAGTGATGTGTTGACAGTACTCATGTGTTGAGATTAGTCGTGTGTTGAAAGAAATATAGATTCATGTGTTGAATGGGATAAATATTCATTTGTTGAATAGAATTACGAATTTATTGAAATATATAAAGCCGTGTTGATTAGAGTTGCGCTATTTTGACGTGAACGATATTTATATCGACTATATTCGTTTTTATAATGAATATAGAAAAGAAGTGATTTCAAAATATAACGTTTTGAAAATATTATCATTTATATAGTAATGATATAAAATATTCAGTTTTGATTAGAAATTGAAATAGTGTTGAAATGGTTTTGAAACGAAGTTAAAACGATTTATAAAATACGTTTTAAAAGGAAATTGACGAAATATATATATATATATATATATATATATATATATATATATAATGGCCTGAATAGAACGCGCTGATCCGCGGCAGTTCGTGAATTTCGACCATTGACTTCGAATTGACGTTGCGGGAGATCCGACCGTTGGATTCTCCTAAAACCGGAACCGTTGGGTTCGTATCGAAAAGAGCTTTCCAATGAATATTAGAAATTTGAAATCTAACGGTTGGATTTGGAATTATGTCCAAATCAAATTCGAAAAAGGTCGATGTAAGTGCAGTCCGATGGCCGTTGTTGGAAATCGACTGTACGGGCCTTGATAAAATTATTAAAAATATTAATAATTTGTGTAAAATCATAATATGTGAATTGGAAAGAACTGGGGTGAAAAACTCCACATTTGAAAAGATAAAAATAGATTTTTATCGAAATGAACTAGTTTTGAACTAGAATTAAAATCAATTTATTTTTGAAATAAATAAATTGAATTTGAAAGTGATTTTAAAAATAACCAATACTCCCAATATGTGAATTGGACTGGAATTGGATCGAAATTATCTTCGGAATATTTCGATGTTGGATTTCGTGACTATACAGATATTGTTATGGGAATTTGAAAGATATATTTTATATCGTTATTTCCAATACGATATTTGTTGGTTTCAGAATTTGGTATTGAATATAAGCCGATATATTTTCTATTCAGAGCCTTGTATTTAATATAAAATGTGATTTGGATTTATCGTGAATCGTGTTTTAGATGACATTGTTAAAGGCAAGATGTTGATTTTTGAAAGAATTAAGACTAAGTGTAGTTTTAATGAATCTTTAATTAGATTAAAATGTGAATTGATAATTTAAATTATCAAATCAGAAAAGTGATCGAGAATGGAGTACCACCAGTTTTGCTCCAATGCGATAGTTAAATCTTTAATTAGATTTGAATGTGAAATGGTAATTAATTTTACCGATAACACCGTGGTGTTAGACATGGAGTATTACCAGTTTTCTCCATGGGATATATAGGTTGGGATTGGGAAATAAAATAAATAATTACTTCGGTGTGGTTCGCTAATCCCGACTAGTTTGATATGATATCCAAAGGAAAATTATAGAATAAATTTAGAAGAATTTATCTTGGATAAAATTAATGGGAACCTTTCCCTAAGAATGTGATTTTGTGAATAAAAGACTATTCTGAATTGGAATGAGGCGTTCGTTGTGTTTGTGTAACATTTGTTTACTATATACGTGGGTTATTCAGAAAGGCCGGGTTATACCCATTCTGAAAAACCGATTCGACGAGATGTCGAAGATGAAGACGGTGGTTGAAGACCGGAAGTCTTCACATCGTTTGGGTGATTACTGATGATCTTGATTGGGCTGTACACCCAGGATGAGGGAAACAGTTGGTGATCGTCCAGACGTACTTGGAGATGGATGGATATGCGAGGAAAGTGCCTCCGGTTTCGTTCAGACCCAGAACGAACTTGTAAATGGATTGTGTGTCTGACATTGGATTTTATTCTGTGTTGATTGATCTCTATCAAATATACATCTGTTTGGCGGCGGAGAATTTATTCTCTTGCTTAACGCCCTTCTCTGAGACGTACGAGCTCAGAGGTTGTATATCGATGGACATCAGTCGCATGGAGTGAATTGCCAATGTGGCACGCGTAAGTGGCAATTGATCAAGGCTTCTGTTGAAAAGCAAAGTCTTGTGGTTGATGATCAAAGCACGGCCTGTGTGGCATAGCTTTGTGTATAACGTGAATTCGCAAGCCTCACACCTCGGTATGAGTCAAAAACGGGATACGGACCCAAGGAGTGCACGACGTTTCTTTCTAGCTATGGTGGTGTCAGTGACCTACCAGCCCTGACATTTATATACTTTTCACCTGTGTGGTTGTTGGAGACGAGGCGCCTCGGATATAGGTCTGTAAGGACCGGGAAACGTGTGTTCAGGAATTGCCAATCCTCAAAAGTAAGAGAGGACCGGCCTTGGAGGATCCAGGGGATTGCTGTGTGCGGTCCCGAGGCATTGCTAGAGTGTCTCGAACGCGGAGAGGAGCTTGCCCCTTGCCTCGACTCATGACGGAATCCAATTTCCAATACGTGATATTGCGGTTTTAATTGTAGAACTAGTATGGCGACATGATAGATGGTACCCATGCCGCCTATGATTGATATTTATGATTGAAATTGTTTTGACACTATACACTTATAATAGTATCAAATGATTTGTTTTAAACGTACTAAGCATGTTTGGCTATTATAAGGGAAAACCCTATCCTCCGGCTTGCGTTGCATTGTGTGATGGGACCTGGGTCTTATAATAGCTTCATTTTTTCAAAAAGCATTGCGTTGTTTTGTTATATGCACTAGTATTCTTGGGAGGAAACCCGTTCCGTGTATACGGCGTGGTCCCTTGAATTACTCTCTTTTAAAGTAAAGTTTTAAATAACTGTTTTAGTTCTCACACCAGTCACATGACTGACCTGGAGTTTATTGTTTTAACCTAAACTCTGGGTGCCCCTATTTTCCACACGGGCAGCTAGTAGTTTTGGTTTTGCAGATTTATATTCACAGGGTCCTGATTAACAGCTGGAACGATGCTCGGAAAGCTCTGTATCCGTGTATCACTTTCAGTTGTGTTTTGTATATTTTTCCGCTGCTATGTAATTTATTGTAATATCTGATATTTGTCGAATGTAATTTATTCATTTATACTCTGTATATTCTTGTATCTGATGGAATTGTTGTAATAGCAATGAAATGTTCTTCCGTCTGCGTTCCAATTTGTCCTGTTCTCAAAACGATCAGGGGTTTCGAACGGTCTTTATCGGTTTAACGATCGATTCAGATCGAGCGAAATTCCTTGCCGTTACAGTTGGTATCAGAGCTTTGGTTTACAGAGCTCGAGAACAAGGCACATTAGAACAATACGAAAGAATTCGTCAGATATTGGATTAGCAACATCCAATTAGAGTGACTCGTTAGAGATAGGATCAGTAGTATCCTAGAACGAGTGTGAAGATTATATTTTTCAAAAGAAAACAATTTTGTTTTGAAAATTTAAATCGCTTTATACGTATTTGATTATTTATTTATTTTGAATTTGGAAAATCCAATATATAAAGATTTCGCGTATACGCGTCATGAACGTATATTCGAAGTTTTAATATACTGGATAGATATAGAATCACATTCTAGACATCCGGGGATGATTCTGATGATGGTGCATCATCATCAGTATTCATATTCGAGTTTCGAAGGTGTGATTTCTATATATTTCCATTAGACTGGTGTGAGAACCAAAACCTATATAGCTAGAATACATTGTTGTGAATTGGCATCAAAAACATGATTTTCTGTGTATATATGTATCAAAATTATGAATTTGAAACTCTAATTCACTAATTGATTGATGTTTGTGTTGTTTGTTCATTTGTTTGATAATTTTGAACCATTTAGCCTAATTGAATCAAATATTGAATTGAATTGAAAATTGGTCGCATTTGCTTGCATATACATATACTTACATTGAACAGGTCATAGCAAGGAGGCTAGAGCAGAGAATAAAATTTGTTTGCCCGACAAATAGGTACATGTTTATCATAATTTACTGTTTTGTTTGGGTGATGATGATTTTATGAGCCTATCGGCTAGCCGCTTGGCTTTTCCTTTTTCTTTTTGAGATCAGAAGGCCTATATGGCAATTTCGGGATTTTCCCGTGCTCCCCGTACAAAGGAGGTTATGGCGAAATTTTTCGAAAATTTAGGGTGTTAGCCAAATTTTTGAAGAATTTGAAAATTCTCAGAAACTGAAAAGACGGAGAATGGAAGCCAGATCGAACGTAGAGTTGATTAATCAAACCACTTTCGACTTTATTCCTTTTCGGGGACGAAAAGTTCTAAGTGGGGGAGATTGTAATAACCCGGAAAATCTGGGCAAGTTTAAAATTTTTATTTTGGCAATTTTAGCGAATTTCGAACATTTAAAATAGATTATTTTAAATAATATCGACGAAAAATTTATTTTGAATATAATTAGAACGTATATATTATATACGTCGTCGTTAGAATATAAATAATTATATATAATTATAAATAGGAATTGAAAATGGTGCGGTAGTTCGATGATTCGATTTCAAACTTCAATTGAATGTACCGGGTGCAAAACAATCCGGATTTTAGTGAAACCAAAAATATTAGAATCTAGTTGAAAATATCTTTCCAACGAATCCGAAAAATTGAAATTTCATAGCGGGAATCAAAAGTTATGCCCAGTTGAAAATTCAGAATAGTCGCTATGTAAATTACATACGGCGCCAAAAAGTCATATTTTGCATACGGATGAATTTGGACTCGAAACCACTTCCATTGAGTTCAAAATTCCGTTTAGAACTCCGAAAAGTATAAGCTTCGATATATTCCGATGTCCGGAATAGTGGCTATGGGCTAGAGTTGTTCGGTTAACAATACATAGCCCTTAAAAAGTGAAATTTTGCATATGAGCTCAGAATTCGACGTGATAAATTTTTATGGATTCAAAATGACAAATTATTGTTATATTGCAAAGGGCGCGTCGAACGGAGTCAGTATGTGGCCGTGCGAGCTAAAACAGTTCAGGATAAAACGAGCAGTCATTTTTCAAAGGAACATTACTGATACGACCTCAGAATTCGATTCTACTTTTTTTTATGGATTCATATCGTCTAATAATGGTTAAATCCAAGAGGGCTTGATTTTTTGAGTTAGCATGTGAGCGTGCGAGAAGAAAAGGTGCGCCAAAATCGCATTTTTAGAGCTTATCTGAGCATTTTTGTGATTTTTAATGGACGGTCAAATGAACTCGGAATTCGACGAAACTTGTTTCGTTGGACTCGTCTTCACGTCTACTATCACGTGTCCGAAATCCGTGGCGATTGGAGATCGTTAACGTTCGGGCGATACGTGAGAAACTAGCATATAATCACTTTTACTCCATTTCTCTCTTCATAATTTCACTTCTCTCTTCCTCTTCAAAAAAGAAAAAAATGGCCTCCTCCTCCAAGAGGGCTGCCGCCCCTCCTCCACCGCCACCACCACCTCTGGCCGCCACCTCCTCCCTCCGGCGCCACCTCCTCCTCCTCCTCTTCCCCTTCCTCTCTCTCTCCTCCTCTTTCCCTCTTCTAATTTGCAACCCTAGGCCCCAACCACCAACCACCACCACCGTGGGCCCCTCCACCACCGCCACCACCCACCAGCACCCTCCCCATGCCCAATCAGGCCCACCACAGCCACCCCCAGCCCAGCTCCGGCCGTGGGCCCCGCTACACCCAAAAATCCATTTTCACCAAAATTCCCGTTTTGCATAAAACACCCTGTCACCATTTCGTGAATAACTCCCAAACCGTGCGTTTCTAGGCAAAGTTCCTCAAGACCAAAGTCGAAGAGCACGATTTTCTCTTCGATTTGGTATATGATAAGTCCTATTTTGCATTGCGGAGTTGTCGGGAAAACACGTCCGAAGTCTGCTGTTCAAACACTGTCAAAATGCTGTCTTTTCGCGATTTCCGGCGAAATGGCACATTTTCGGCAAGAAGACCACTAGGCAAAAGTTGTTCAGAATGGCGTGCTTGTGCTAGAAAATAGATGGTGTGAAGATTGAAGCTTGTTTGCAAATTCTAGGACCCAAACAGCGAATCCGGGCGTTAGAAAAAAAGTGAGTTTTATCCGTTTTAAAGCTTCTATGATTTTTGACATATGAAGTTAATAAAAAATATAATTTTTATGTTATAGAGATGATAAAAATATGATTTTTACATTATAGAAGTATTAAAGATTTGATCTTTATTATGTAAAAGGAGCAAAGATGTGATTTTTATATAAGTGGCGATATAAAAATATAATCTTTATTATATGAACACCGTTGTAAAAATAGAATTTTTATCTATATAGTAGTAGTATAAAAATGTGATTTTTATATACATAGCAACAATATAAAAATGTGATTTTTATATATGTAGTGACTACGGGCGGTGAAAGTGACAAAAGGCGAGAACGACGAAGATTTCTACATAAGAAGAGTCGTGGCGTTTGGTTTAGCTAGTCGGTGAGAACTTCTCACTCTAAACTTCTTTTTCTAGTTATATATATATATATACTAGGATGCAGACGGTGCTTAGTAGCACCCGACACCCGTCATCCACAGACCATGAATGACTTGCTTGTTAAATTGTTTGGTTGAGTAGTTGGTTAGTTTATTTGGTTGGAATTGAATTGTTTGGTGAAATGGAATGGATTTGATTGATGTGTGAATGGCGTGGGCCTTCACTAGACCGGGGATAAGGCTAGGCCTCGTCCCGTTTCTAGTATCGTGCCGTTATGCCGCCGAAATTTCCCAAAATATGTTAGAAAAATAAAAATATCATTTTTATTGTGTAAATGAACTGAATAGAAATTCATGTGTTGAAATATAATATTTTATCGTTAAAAATATAATTTTTAACATGGAAGTGAATAAAATAAAATATTCATTTACAAACCGGACGGTTTGTTTATGTACACCTATTTGAAGGACATTGATTGGGACGATAAATTTTACACATCGCCCAACTGCACAAATAAAATCTGTGTTTGATTGTTTGAAACCCCACACGGGTGTTGGGATGAAATTTGGAAGTTCACTCATCCTGATTGATTAAATATGTCGATCGATTGATTGACGGGCTGTTATAAGCGTAAGATATCTATATTTGATGCTTATACAGTGTAGTGCACTTTGGTTGATGGTTGATTGTTTATTATTGCTATTATATACATGTGTTGTATGGAATCCATATAATTAACATTATATGGTGATTGATTGGGCCTCATTCCAATCGGGAAAATAAGGAATATTATAAAAGAAAATTCATGTGTTGAATATAAAAATAGTCATGTGTTGACGATGTTCATGTGTTGAGTGAAATATTTTATACAATGAAATTTACATCTTTATCATATTTAAAATTAGAACTACTTTACGGTTGAAGTCTAATTGAAAATCAAACGATAGATACCATAGTTTTATAAAATATTTTACATAACAAAAATAGTGATGTGTTGACAGTACTCATGTGTTGAGATTAGTCGTGTGTTGAAAGAAATATAGATTCATGTGTTGAATGGGATAAATATTCATTTGTTGAATAGAATTACGAATTTATTGAAATATATAAAGCCGTGTTGATTAGAGTTGCGCTATTTTGACGTGAACGATATTTATATCGACTATATTCGTTTTTATAATGAATATAGAAAAGAAGTGATTTCAAAATATAACGTTTTGAAAATATTATCATTTATATAGTAATGATATAAAATATTCAGTTTTGATTAGAAATTGAAATAGTGTTGAAATGGTTTTGAAACGAAGTTAAAACGATTTATAAAATACGTTTTAAAAGGAAATTGACGATATATATATATATATATATATATATATATATATATATATATAATGGCCTGAATAGAACGCGCTGATCCGCGGCAGTTCGTGAATTTCGACCATTGACTTCGAATTGACGTTGCGGGAGATCCGACCGTTGGATTCTCCTAAAACCGGAACCGTTGGGTTCGTATCGAAAAGAGCTTTCCAATGAATATTAGAAATTTGAAATCTAACGGTTGGATTTGGAATTATGTCCAAATCAAATTCGAAAAAGGTCGATGTAAGTGCAGTCCGATGGCCGTTGTTGGAAATCGACTGTACGGGCCTTGATAAAATTATTAAAAATATTAATAATTTGTGTAAAATCATAATATGTGAATTGGAAAGAACTGGGGTGAAAAACTCCACATTTGAAAAGATAAAAATAGATTTTTATCGAAATGAACTAGTTTTGAACTAGAATTAAAATCAATTTATTTTTGAAATAAATAAATTGAATTTGAAAGTGATTTTAAAAATAACCAATACTCCCAATATGTGAATTGGACTGGAATTGGATCGAAATTATCTTCGGAATATTTCGATGTTGGATTTCGTGACTATACAGATATTGTTATGGGAATTTGAAAGATATATTTTATATCGTTATTTCCAATACGATATTTGTTGGTTTCAGAATTTGGTATTGAATATAAGCCGATATATTTTCTATTCAGAGCCTTGTATTTAATATAAAATGTGATTTGGATTTATCGTGAATCGTGTTTTAGATGACATTGTTAAAGGCAAGATGTTGATTTTTGAAAGAATTAAGACTAAGTGTAGTTTTAATGAATCTTTAATTAGATTAAAATGTGAATTGATAATTTAAATTATCAAATCAGAAAAGTGATCGAGAATGGAGTACCACCAGTTTTGCTCCAATGCGATAGTTAAATCTTTAATTAGATTTGAACGTGAAATGGTAATTAATTTTACCGATAACACCGTGGTGTTAGATATGGAGTATTACCAGTTTTCTCCATGGGATATATAGGTTGGGATTGGGAAATAAAATAAATAATTACTTCGGTGTGGTTCGCTAATCCCGACTAGTTTGATATGATATCCAAAGGAAAATTATAGAATAAATTTAGAAGAATTTATCTTGGATAAAATTAATGGGAACCTTTCCCTAAGAATGTGATTTTGTGAATAAAAGACTATTCTGAATTGGAATGAGGCGTTCGTTGTGTTTGTGTAACATTTGTTTACTATATACGTGGGTTATTCAGAAAGGCCGGGTTATACCCATTCTGAAAAACCGATTCGACGAGATGTCGAAGATGAAGACGGTGGTTGAAGACCGGAAGTCTTCACATCGTTTGGGTGATTACTGATGATCTTGATTGGGCTGTACACCCAGGATGAGGGAAACAGTTGGTGATCGTCCAGACGTACTTGGAGATGGATGGATATGCGAGGAAAGTGCCTCCGGTTTCGTTCAGACCCAGAACGAACTTGTAAATGGATCGTGTGTCTGACATTGGATTTTATTCTGTGTTGATTGATCTCTATCAAATATACATCTGTTTGGCGGCGGAGAATTTATTCTCTTGCTTAACGCCCTTCTCTGAGACGTACGAGCTCAGAGGTTGTATATCGATGGACATCAGTCGCATGGAGTGAATTGCCAATGTGGCACGCGTAAGTGGCAATTGATCAAGGCTTCTGTTGAAAAGCAAAGTCTTGTGGTTGATGATCAAAGCACGGCCTGTGTGGCATAGCTTTGTGTATAACGTGAATTCGCAAGCCTCACACCTCGGTATGAGTCAAAAACGGGATATGGACCCAAGGAGTGCACGACGTTTCTTTCTAGCTATGGTGGTGTCAGTGACCTACCAGCCCTGACATTTATATACTTTTCACCTGTGTGGTTGTTGGAGACGAGGCGCCTCGGATATAGGTCTGTAAGGACCGGGAAACGTGTGTTCAGGAATTGCCAATCCTCAAAAGTAAGAGAGGACCGGCCTTGGAGGATCCAGGGGATTGCTGTGTGCGGTCCCGAGGCATTGCTAGAGTGTCTCGAACGCGGAGAGGAGCTTGCCCCTTGCCTCGACTCATGACGGAATCCAATTTCCAATACGTGATATTGCGGTTTTAATTGTAGAACTAGTATGGCGACATGATAGATGGTACCCATGCCGCCTATGATTGATATTTATGATTGAAATTGTTTTGACACTATACACTTATAATAGTATCAAATGATTTGTTTTAAACGTACTAAGCATGTTTGGCTATTATAAGGGAAAACCCTATCCTCCGGCTTGCGTTGCATTGTGTGATGGGACCTGGGTCTTATAATAGCTTCATTTTTCCAAAAAGCATTGCGTTGTTTTGTTATATGCACTAGTATTCTTGGGAGGAAACCCGTTCCGTGTATACGGCGTGGTCCCTTGAATTACTCTCTTTTAAAGTAAAGTTTTAAATAACTGTTTTAGTTCTCACACCAGTCACATGACTGACCTGGAGTTTATTGTTTTAACCTAAACTCTGGGTGCCCCTATTTTCCACACGGGCAGCTAGTAGTTTTGGTTTTGCAGATTTATATTCACAGGGTCCTGATTAACAGCTGGAACGATGCTCGGAAAGCTCTGTATCCGTGTATCACTTTCAGTTGTGTTTTGTATATTTTTCCGCTGCTATGTAATTTATTGTAATATCTGATATTTGTCGAATGTAATTTATTCATTTATACTCTATATATTCTTGTATCTGATGGAATTGTTGTAATAGCAATGAAATGTTCTTCCGTCTGCGTTCCAATTTGTCCTGTTCTCAAAACGATCAGGGGTTTCGAACGGTCTTTATCGGTTTAAAGATCGATTCAGATCGAGCGAAATTCCTTGCCGTTACAATTAAAGTGATCGAGAATGGAGCATCACTAGTTTTGCTGAAAGCGATAGTTAAATCTTTAATTAGATTTGAACATGAAATGGTAATTAATATTTACCGATAACACTGAGGTGTTAGATATGGAGTATTACCAGTTTTTCTCCATGGGATGGATAGGTTGGGATTGGGAAATAAAATAAATAATTACTTCGGTGTGGTTCGCTAATCTCGACTAGTTTGGAAAACCTTAACATGGTTTGAAATGATATCCAAAGGGAGATTAAAGAATAAATTTAAAAGAATTTATCTTTGATAAAATTAATGGGAACCTTTCCCTAAGATTGAGAATATTTGAATAAAAGAATATTCTGAATTGGAATGAGGCGTATGTTGTGTCAGTGTAGCACTTGTTTATTATATACGCGAGTTATTCGGAAAGGCCGGGTTTATACCCATTCTGAATAGCTGATTCGACGATAATTTGAAGATGAAGACAGTGGTTGAAGGCCGTAGATTGTCACATCGTTTGGGTGATTAATGATGATCTTGATTGGGCTGTACACCCAAGAGGAGGGAATCAGTTGGTGATCGTCCAGATGTACTTGAAGATCGATGGATATCCAAGGAATAAGGTTCCTCCGGTTTCGTTCAGACCCAGAACAAACTTGTAAATGGACTATGTGTTTGACATTGGTTTTTATTCAGTCTGATTGATCTCTATTAAATATATATCCGTTTGGCAATGGAGAATTTATTCGCTTTCTTAACGCCCTTCTCTGAGACGTACGAGCTTAGAGGTTATATATCGATAGATATCAATCGCATAGCATGAATTGCCTGTGTGGCATGCCTAAGTGGCAGATGATCAAGGATTCTGTTGAAAAGCAAAGTCTTGTGGTTGATGATCAAAGCACGGCCTACATGGAATAACTTTGTGTATGGCGTTAATTCGCGAGCCTCACACTCCGGTATGAGTCAAAAATTGGATAAGGACCCAAGGAGTGCACGACGTTTCTTTCTAGCTATGGGTGATGCCAGTGACCTACCAGCCCTGACATTTATATTATTTTTACCTGTGTGGTTGTTGGATGCGAGGCGCCTCAGAATTGGGGCCTATAGGACCGGAAACGTGTGTTCAGGAATACTAATCCTCAAAAGTAAGAGAGGACCGGCCTTAGAGGTTCCAAGCATCGATGTGTGTGGTCCTGAGACATTTGCTAGAGTGTCTCGAACGGAGAGGAGCTTGCCCCTTGCCTCGACTCATGACGAAAATCCAATTTCCAATACGTGACATTTCGGTTTTATTTGTAGAGCCTAGTATTGGCGACATAGTAGATGGTAGCTATGCCGTCTATGATTGATACATTTATATTTGAAGTTGTTTTCTTCACTTATAGTAATAATACAAGATGAAATTTAAATGTACCAAGCATTATTTGGCTATTATAAGGTTAAACCCTATCCTCCCGCTTGCGTTGCATTGTGCGATGGGGCCTGGGTCTTATAATAGCTTCGTTTTTCTTTATTTAGCATTGCGCTGTTTGTTTTATGCACTGGTATTCTTGGGAGGAAACCCGTTCTGTGTTATACAGCGTGGTCCCTTGATTTACATAACTTCAAAAATAAAGATTAATAACTTTTTTAGTTCTCACACTAGTCACATGACTGACCTGGAGTTTATTGTTTTAACCTAAACTCTGGGTGCTCTTATTTTCGACATGGGCAGCTTGTAGTTTTGGTTTTGCAGATTTATATTCACAGGATCCTGGTTTACAGATGGAATGATATTCGGAAAGTTCTATATCTGTATATCACCTTCAGTGGTGCTTTGTATTATTTTTCCGCTGCTATGTATTTAAATCTAATTTAAATCTATGATATTTGTGAAATGTGTAATATTTATTCATACTTTGTATATTCTTGTACTCTGATGGAAATTGTTGTAATAGCAATGAAATGTTCTTCTGTTTTGTTTTGATTCGTCTTGTTCTCAAAGCAATCCGCGCTTTCCTTCACGGGGAAGTTTGGGTCGTTATAAAATGGTATCAGAGCTTTGGTTTACAGAGCTCGAGAACAAGACACATTAGAATTGAATGAAAGAATTCATCAGAGATTGGATTAGTAATATCCAATGAGAATGACTCGTTAGAGATGGGATCAGTAGTATCCTAGAGCGAGTCAAAAGAGTGTTATTTTTGAAATAAAAATTTGAAAACCAATTTGGTTTTGAAAATTTAAACCATATTATTTGTATCTGATTATCCATTTTATGTTGATTTGGACAATCGAGTATATAAAGATTTTGCATATACGCGTCATGAACGTATATTCGAAGTTTTAATATACTAGATAGATATAGAATCACAATCTAGTCGCCCGACGATGATTCTACTGATACTATATTGCATCAGTAGTTTTTGTTCGAGTTTCGGAAGTGTGATATCTATATATTTCCATTAGACTGGTGTGAGAACCAAAACTAGATAGGTTTATTGTTGTGATTTGGCATCAAAAACATGGTTTTCTGTATATATATATATATATATATATATATATATATATATATATATCAAAATTATGAATGTGAAACGTTAATTCACTAATTGATTGCTGATTGTGTTGTTTGTTTGTTGGTTTGATTAATTAAAATTTTGAACCATTTAGGCTAAATTGAACCGAATATTGAACTGTATTGAAAATGATTACAATTGCATGCATATACATGTATATCCATTTAACATGTCATTTCAAGGAGGCTATAGCAGAAGAATAAAATTATTTGCCCAACAAATAGGTGCATGTTTACAAATTTATTGGGATTTGATGATTTTTATGAGCCGCTTGGCTTTTTCTTTTTCTTTTGGATTGATGAGGGCCGTGGGAGGCAGTTTGAAATATCACGAAGCTCCTGGTGTAGGGGAGGTTATGGCGAAATTATTCAAAAATTTAGGGTGTTAGCCAAATTTTTGAAAAAATTGAAAGGTTCTTAGAAACAAAGAAGTTGAAGAGCTTAAGCCGTAAAGAAAATAAAGGAAGTTGAGTTGATTAGTTAAACAACTTTCAGCTTCGTTCCTTTTCGGGGATGAAAAGTTTTAAGTGGGGGAGATTGTAATAAGGGATTTTTGCCACAAGGACAAAGTCATCAAAAAATTTGCCCAAAAGGACAAGAGGTAAAAAACATGCCCAAAAGGACAACTTTTAGTGCAAACGGTGAAATTCAGGAAGGTCCCATGTTTTTCCACTTTGCACTACAAATTGTCCTTTTGGGAAAATTTTTTGCCTCTTGTCCTTTTGGGCAAATTTTTTGGTTTTTTTGTCCTTCACACTATATCCCTGTTGTAATAACCCGGAAATTCTGAGCCAAATTAAAATTTTTATTTTTGCAATTTTAATGAAGTTTGAATTTTTAAAATAGATTATTTTAAATAATGACGACAAGAAATTTATTTTGAATAGAATTATAACGTATATATTTATTTGAATCATCGTTAGAATATAAATATTTTATTTTAAATATAAAAGGAATAGAATATGGCGCGGTAGTTTGAAAATTCGATTTCAAATTTCAAATGAATGCACAGGATTCAAAATAAACCAGATTTTAGCGAAACCAAAAATATTAAAATCTATTTCCAACGAATCCGAAAAATTGAAATTTCATCGCGGAATAAAAAGTTATGTCCAGTTGAAAATTCAGAATAGTAGCTATGGAATTCTGGCCCTTAAAAATGGAAATTTTGCAAACGACCTCGGTTTTCGATGAAACCACTTTTGTTGGATCCTTGATGTCAAGTTATTGCTAGATTCCAAAATTCGTAATTTTTCGAATCACTATGTGAGCATGGCAAAGGAAAACGCGTTTGACTAGTTTTAGTTGATTTTAATCGACTGGAAAATGGACATTTTTCAAACGGTCTCAGAATTTGATGAAATTAGTTTTGTTAGGACCGTATCGTCAATACGATGCTAGAAATATTTTTCGGGAACTTTTAGAGTCCGTATGTGGCCCCAGTAAATTGAAATGTGCGTTTAAATTGAATATACATTGAGTTATATTTTAATTTAAACGAAAACTGATCGTAACAACCAAATTAGGTTATGAAACATATCCCATTTTGTTCGGAATGGGGGTGATTAGCTAGGGGGCGACAGCCGTTGGATCTCGTTAGGTGGTCGGATGAAAAGTCAACAATATTGATATGAAAATAAAATAAAATAATATAAAATTATATATACCTTGGCGCTTCCCTTCTCTCCTCATACCCGTTCATTTCAGAAATAAAAAGAAAAAAGAAAAAGTTGAACGACGAAGCCCTAGCTGCCGTTGGTGGCGTCGCGCCTCCCCTCCCCTGGCTTCGCGCCTTGAGACGACCCGAATTTCCCTGGTAAGGAAGGCCCGGATGATCTTGAGAACACAACAAAATAGAACACAGACAGAAGAACATTTCATTGTTAATTACAACAATTCCATCAGAATACAAGAATATACAGAGTATAAATCAATATTACACATTTACCAAATATCATAGATTACAATAAATTACATAGCAGCGGAAAATAATACAATACACAACTGAAGGAGATATACGGATACAAAGCTCTCCGGATATCATTCCATCTGTAAACCAGGATCCTGTGAATATAAATCTGCAAAACCAAAACTACTAGTTGCCCATACGGAAAATAGGGGCACCCAGAGTTTAGGTTAAAACAATAAACTCCAGGTCAGTCATGGGACTGGTGTGAGAACTAAAACAGTTATTAATCTTTATTTTAAAGTTAGGTAAATCAAGGGACCACGCCGTAACATGGAACAGGTTTCCCCCCAAGAACACCAGTGCATAAAACAACAACACAATGCTAAATAAAGAACAATGAAGCTATTATAAGACCCAGGTCCCATCACACAATGCAACACAAGACGGAGGATAGGGTTTTACTTTATAATAGCCAAAGAATGCTTGATACGCTAAATTTCATCTTTTATTATTACTATAAGTGTATAGTGTCAAAACAATTTCAAATCATAAGTATCAATCATAGATGGCATAAGAGCCCCATCCCACTATGTCGCCATACTTGGCTTTACAAATAAAATCAAATTATCACGTATTGGAAATTGGATTTCCGTCTGTGGACCGAGGCCAGGGATCGTCCTGTACCGATTTGAGACAATCTAGCCTACCATGTCTCAGGCAAGCACTCAGTCAAGCCTTGGATTGTCAGGACCAATCCACCGATTTGGATTAAAATGCCTAAACCATACGTCTCCCCACCCTATGGGGCGCAAATGAGCCAACGAATGACTCCATCGGCTCCATACAGTCACCGATATATCTAAGGCGCCTTGCAACATCAACAACCACATAAGTCAAACTCGTCAGGGTGCGTAAAACCACTGACGCCACTTCTAGCTAGAAAGAAACGCATGTCCTCCATGAAGTCCTCTCCCGTTTCTGGTTCACAACCGGGGTGTGAGGCTCGCGAATCAACGTTACACAAAGCTATGCCACACAGGCCGTGCTTTGATCATCAACCACAAGACTTTGCTTTTCAACAGGAGCCCTGATCTATTGCCACTTAGGCATGCCACACAGGCAATTCACTCCATTCGTTTGATATCCATCAATATATAACCCCTGAGCTCGTACGTCTCAGAGAAGGGCGATAAGCAAGAGAATAAATTCTCCGCTGCCAAATAGATATATATTTAACAGAAATCAATCACATAGAATAAAATCCAATGTAAGACACACAGTCCATTTACAAGTCCGTTCTGGGTCTGAACGAAACCGGAGGCACCTTGTACCTCGCATACCCATCGATCTCCAAGTACGTCTGGACGATCACTAACTGATTCCCTCCTCTTGGGTGTACGGCCCAAACAAGATCATCAGTAATCACCCAAACGATGTGAAGACCTCCGGTCTTCAACCACCGTCTTCATCTTCGGCACCACGTCGAATCAGTTATTCAAAATGGGATAAACCCGGTCTTTCTGAATAACTCGCGTATATAATAAACAAGTGTTACACAACCACAACATACGCCCCATTACAATTCAAAATATTCTTTTATTCAAATATTCTTATACTTTGGGAAATGTTCCCATTAATTTTATCAAAGATAAATTCTTTAAATTTATTCTTTAATCTTCTTTGAATATTAATTCAAACTAGTCGAGATTAGCGAACCACACCGAAGTAATCATTTATTTTATTTCCTAATCCCAAACTATTCATCCCATGAAGTAAAACTGGTCATACTTCATATCTAACACCACGGTGTTATCGGTAAATTCAATTACCATTTCGTGTTCAAATCTAATTAAAGATTTAACTATCGCCTGGAGCAAAAATGGTGATACTCCATTCTCGACCATTCCAATCTAATCAAAGATTCATTAAAACTCCACTTAGTTTTAATCTTTAACTGGGTTAAAGAATCAGTGTCATTTAAAACACAGATCACGATAAACCCAAAAAATTAATCCAAATTCAATTCCAATTTAATACCATTCAATTGGTTCACCTCATTGAATCTAAATAAAAAGATTTAATCTTTTTCTCAACTGGGTTTAAGAAGGGTGCTAATGAAGACACCATTCACGACAAACCCAAATCACATTTGATATTAAATACAAGGCTCTGAATAGAAAATATATCGGCTTATATTCAATATCAAATACTACAACCAACAAATACCGTATTGGAAATAACGATATATATATCTTTCAAATTTCCACAACGATATCTGTATAATCACAAAATCCAACATCGAAATATTCCAAAGACAATTTCGATTCAAATCCATTCCAATTCAATTATTGGAAATTTTAACTACTTTTAAAGCCCTTTTCAAATTCAATTTATTTAAAAATAAATAGAATTATAATCCTAGTTCAAAACTAGTTCATTTCGATAAAAATCTATTTTTATCTTTAAAATATGGAGTTTTTCATCCCAATTCTTCCCAAATCATTTCTTACGATTTTACACAAATTATTACTATTTTTAATAATTTTATCAAGGCACGTACAATCGATTTCCACCAACGGCCATCGAACTGCACTAACAGCGACCATTTCCAAATTTGATTTGGACATAATTACAAATCGAACCGTTAGATTTCTAATTGAATATATTCGTTAGAAAGCTCTTTTCGATACGAACCCAACGGTTCCGGTTTTAGGAGAATCCGACAGCTGGATCTCCCGCAATATCCATTCGAAATCAATGGTCGAAATTCATGAACTACCGCAGCGCGGCGCGTTCTATTCAGGCCATAATATATATATATAATATATACTTTGTCGATTTCCTTTTAAAACGTATTTTATAAATCGTTTTAAATTTGTTTTCGAAACAATTTCAACTTCATTTCAAATTCAAATCAAAATTGAATTTTTCCTTATAAATTCGTTTTAAATTTATTTCAACTTGATTTCAATTCAAATCAATTTTTAAGTCAATTTTAGTTCGTTTTCAATTCAATTCAATTTTAATTCGGATTAATTTATATTCAATTTCAATTCAAATTCAATTCTATTCAATTTCAATACGAATTCAATTCTATTCAATTTCAATTCGAATTCTTTTTCTATTCAAATTCAATTCTATTTCAATTTAAATTCGAATTTCATTTCAAAATATTCGATTTTGAAATCACTTTTCAATATTCATTATAAAAACGAATATAATCGATATAAATATCGTTTGTGTCAAAATGGCGTCAATCTAATCAACACGGCTTCATATATTTCTATTTTCAAATATTCTATTTCAAATATTTCTTTTTCAAATATTCTATTTCAAATATTTCTTTTTCAAATATTTCTTTTTGAAATATTCTATTTCAAATATTTCTTTTTAAATATTCTATTTCAAAACTGGAATGAGGCCCAATCAATTACCATAGATTTTATTCCTATGGATTTCCATACAACACATGTATATATCAACAATGACAAATAATCAACCATCATCCAAAGTGCATTCTACACTATATAAGCATCAAATATAAATATTCAACGCTTATAACAGTCTGTCAATCATTCGATCGACATACAACTAATTATTGGGATTAGTGTATGTCATATATCACCCCAATACCCGTGTGGGGTTTTCAAACAATCAAACACATATTTTATTTGTGCGGTTGGGCGATGTGTAAAATTTATCGTCCCAATCAATATTAGTCAAATGTGTGTATATAAACAAATCGTCCGATTTGTTTATTTTTATTTCATTTCACATACACGTTAAAAATTCTATTTTTAACTATAAAATATTTTATTTAAACTATATAAATATTTTATTTCATTTCACATCACATCACACAATCAACTAGACATCAAAATCAAACAAACAAGCATACAAGCCGTCCATGGTCTGTGGACGACGGGTGTCGGGTGCTACTAAACACCGTCTGCATCCTAGTATATATTTTAACTAGAAAATTAAATTAAAAGTGAGAAGTTCTCAACGATATGCTAAACCCAACGCCGCGACTCTTCCTATGTAGAAAATCTTCGCCGTTCTCGCCTTTTGTCACTTTCGTTGCCCGTATTCAGTACATATATAAAAATCACATTTTTACATTGTTGTTATGTATATAAAAATCACATTTTTTATAATCACTCTATATGGATAAAAATCTCATTTTTATACCGCTACTATATAGATAAAAATTCTATATTTACACCTCTACTATATAGATAAAAAATCATATTTTTATTCCCTCTGCTTTATAAAAATTATATTTTTATCTACACCTCATATATATATAAATCAATTTTTTATCCTCACTTTGTTATAAAAATTATATTTTAATATTGCTCTTCTCCTAATAAAGATTATATTTTTATTACTCTACATGAATAAAAATCATATTTTTACTATCATACCTATATAAAATCATATTTTTAATATGCCACTAGTAAGAAAATTATATTTTTAACTTTTCTATATTGTAAAAATTATATTTTTAACCTTCCCATGATATAAAAATTATATTTTTATCCTTTCAATAATATAAAAAAAATATTTTTACCACACCAAAGATTCAACCTTTCTTTATTTAAAAATCACATCTTTCCTACATTAAAGATCACGCCTTTACTTCGTTGTTCATCTCATAAAAATCGTATTGTTATAGCTTTAGAAATCAGATTTTTATGTTTTCCATACAAATAAAAATCGAACCTTTTTATGTTTTCCATACGAATAAAAATCGAATCTTTTTATGTTTTCCATACGAATAAAAATCGAATCTTTTTATGTTTTCCATACGAATAAAAATCGATTTTTTTTATCATATAAAAATTATCATCTTTTATATAAAATCTATATGATCCTTTCTTGAAACAAAGATCGTACATATATTTTTGTTAAAAATCCTAACTTGGAAGCCTAAAAAAAATTCTAACTTTAGATTGTACAAATAAGGATAAATAAACAAAATAATAAAAAGAAAACTTACAGACTGTTTTGGGGTTGAGGATTCAAGAAGAAAGAGGAGAGAGAACGACGCGGGGGGGGGGGGGGTATAGGGTGGTCGGAGCTCGCGGTTCCAGAGATGAGGGGGAAGCAGCGCTGGAGTGCGGTCGTGGGTTGAGGGTCTCAAGCGATGGGCGTCGGTTCCGAGGTTGGGCGCAAGGTCTGGGGGTTTGAGGTTTGCTGGAGAGAGAAGGAGGAAGGAGGATCGGGGAAGAAAATGCGGTCCCGCCGGGGGGGGTGGCGTCGTGGGGGGAGGAAGCGACGAGAAGAGGTCTGTTTTTTTTTTCATTTCAGTTAAAACGATTTGGGGGAGGGAATGGAGAAAGAGGGGGGTTATATAAAAATTATATATATTATTTTAATTTATTTTCAATTCTAAAAGCAACTTTTTATTTTCAACTCAAAATCGAACCCACCGACTGTAGCCCCCAGCTAATTACCCTCATTCGGAACACAATGGGATATGTATCGTGAGCCAGTTCGGCTGTTACGATCAGTTTTCGTCAAAATCAAAATATAACTCTATATCTTGAATTTGAACGCACATTTCAATTTACCGGAGCCACATACTAACTCGAAAAGTTCCAGAAAAATTATTTCTAGCTTTGTATTGACGATACGGTCCTAACAAAACTAATTTCGTCAAATTCTGAGACCGTTTGAAAAATGGTCATTTTCCAGTCGATTAAAATCAACTAAAATTGGTCAAACACGTTTTCCTTTGCCACGCTCACATATTGATTTGAAAATTTACGAAATTTGAAACCTAGCAATAATTTGACATCACGGATCCAACAAAAGTGGTTTCATCGAAAACCAAGGTTGTTTGCAATATTTCCATTTTTAAGGGCTTGAATTCCATAGCGACTATTTAGAATTTTCAACTGGGCATATCTTTTGATTCTCGCTGTGAAATTTCGATTCTTTGGATTTGTTGGAAAGATATCCTCACATAGATTCAAATAGTTTTGGTTTCACAAAAATCCGGTTTATTCTACATCCGGTACATTCAATTGAATTTTGAAATCGAATTATCGAACTACCACGCCATTTTCAATTCCTTTTATATTTATAAATAATTATTTATATTCTAACGACGATCTATATGAATATATACATTTGAATTCTTTTCAAAATAAGTTTCTCATCGATATTATTTAAAATAATCCATTTTAAATGTTCAAAATTCACTAAAATTGCCAAAATGAAAATTTTAAATTTGCTCGGATTTCCGGGTTATTACAATCTCCCCCACTTAAAACTTTTCGTCCCCGAAAAGGAACGAAGCCAAAAGTTGTTTCACAAACCAACTCAACTTTTATTATTTTCTTTACGGCTAAGTACTTCAACTTTTCAATTTCTAAGAACTTTTCAAATTTTTCAAAAATTTGCAAACATCCTAAATTTTTGAATAATTTCCCCATAACCTCCCCTGCACCGGGGACTTCGGGATATTTCATATAGCCTCCCATGGCCTTCTTCAATCCAAAAGAAAAAGAAAAAAGCCAAGCGGCTAGCCAATCGGCTCACAAAATCATCATCACCCAAATAAAACAGTAAATTATGGTAAACATGTACCTATTTATCGGGCAAACAATTTTATTTCTCTGCTCTAGCCTCCTTGCTATGACCTGTTCAATGTAAGTACAAGTATATGCATGCAAATGCGACAAATTTTCAATACAATCCACTATTTGATAAAAATTGGCTATATGGTTCAAATTTTTGAATCAAACAATAATCAAACAACACAATCATCAATCAATTAGTTGGTTAACGTTTTAAATTCATAATTTTGATACATAGTCAAAAAATCAGATTTTTGATGCCAAATCACAACAATAGGCCCTATCTAATTTTGGTTCTCACACCAGTCTAGTGGAAATATATAGATGTCACACTTTCGGAACTCGAATACCAATTCTGATGATGTTCGTACTATCATCAGAATCATCTCCGGGCGACTAGAGTGTGATTCTATATCTATCCAATATATCAAAACTTCGAATATACATTTGCAAGGCGTATATGAAAAATCTATATATATTGGATTGTCCAAATTCAATATAAAATAAATAATCAAATATGTATAAAATGATTTAAATTTCAAAACAAAGTTTGTTTTCGTTTTTATTTTTCAAAACAACACTCTTCACACTCGTTCTAGGATACTACTGATCCCATCTCTAACGAGTTATTCCCATTGGATATTACTAATCCAATTTCTGATGAATTCTTTCGTTTGGTTCTAATGTGTCCTGTTCTCGAGCTTTGTAAACCAAAGCTCTGATACCAAATTGAGACGACCCGAACTTCCCTGGTAAGGAAGGCCTGGATGATCTTGAGAACACGACAAAATAGAACGCAGACAGAAGAACATTTCATTGTTAATTGCAACAATTCCATCAGAATACAAGAATATACAGAGTATAAATCAATATTACACATTTACCAAATATCAGAGATTACAATAAATTACATAGCAGCGGAAAATAGTACAATACACAACTGAAGGAGATATACGGATACAAAGCTCTCCGGATATCATTCCAGCTGTAAACCAGGATCCTGTGAATATAAATCTGCAAAACCAAAACTATTAGCTGCCCGTGCGGAAAATAGGGGCATCTAGAGTTTAGGTTAAAACAATAAACTCCAGGTCAGTCATGGGACTGGTGTGAGAACTAAAAAAGTTATTAACCTTTATTTTAAAGTTAGGTAAATCAAGGGACCACGCCGTAACATGGAACGGGTTTCCTCCCAAGAACACCAGTGCATAAAACAACAGCGCAATGCTAAATAAAGAATAATGAAGCTATTATAAGACCCATGTCACATCACACAATGCAACACAAGCCGGAGGATAGGGTTTTACCTTATAATAGCCAAAGATTGCTTCGTACGCTAAATTTCATCTTTTATTATTACTATAAGTGTATAGGGTCAAAACAATTTCAAATCATAAGTATCAATCATAGACGACATAAGCGTCCGATCCCACTATGTCGCCATACTAGGCTCTACAAATAAAATTGAATTATCATGTATTGGAAATTGGATTTCTGTCTGTGAACCGAGGCCAGGGATCGTCCTCTACCGATTCGAGACAATCTAGCCTACCATGTCTCAGGCAAGTACTCAGTCAAGCCTTGGATCGTCAGGGCCGGTCCACCGATGTGGATTAAAATGCGTGAACCATACGTCGCCCCGTCCTATGGGGCGCAAATGAGCCAATGAATGACTCCATCGGCTCCACACAGTCACCGATATATCCTAGGCGCCTCGCAACAGCAACAACCACATAAGTCAAACTCGTCAGGGCGTGTAAAACCACTGACGCCACTTCTAGCTAGAAAGAAAGGCATGTCCTCCCTAAAGTCCTCTCCTGTTTCTGTTTCACAACCAGGGTGTGAGGATCGCGAATCAACGTTACACAAAGCTATGCCACACAGGCTGTGCTTTGATCATCAACCACAAGACTTTGCTTTTCAACAGAAGCCCTGATCTGTTGCCACTTAGGCATGCCACACAGGCAATTCACTCCATGCGTTTGATATGCATCAATATATAATGTAACAATAAGTAATTTCGCTCGATCTGAATCGATCGTTAAACCGACTAAGACCGTTCGAAACCCCTGATCGTTTTTGAGAACACTACAAATCAGAACGCAGACGGAAGAACATTTCATTGTTATTACAACAATACCATCAGATACAAGAATATACAGAGTATAAATGAATAAATTACATTCAACAAATATCAGAGATTTAAATTACATTTAAATACATCGCAGCGGAAAATAATACAAAAGCACAACTAGAAGTAATGCACGGATACAGAGCTTTCCGAGCATCGTTTCAGCTGTAAATCAGGATCCTGTGAATACAAATCTGCAAAACCAAAACTACTAGCTGCCCGTGTCGAAAATAAGGGCACCCAGAGTTTAGGGTAAAATAATAAACTCCAGATCAGTCATGTGACTAGTGTGCGAACTAAAACAGTTATTTAAAACTTTACTTTAAAAGAGAGTAATTCAAGGGACCACGCCGTATAACACGGAACGGGTTTCCTTCCAAGAATACTTGTGCATATAACAAAACAATGCAATGCTTTTTTGGAAAAATGAAGCTATTATAAGATCCAGGTCCCATCACACAATCGAACGCAAGCCGGAGGATAGGGTTTTCCCTTATAATAGCCAAACATTCTTGGTACGTTCAAAACAAATCACTTGATACTATTATAGGTGTATAGTGTCAAAACAGTTCAAATCGTAAATATCAATCATAGGCGGCACGGGTACCATCTATCATGTCGCCATACTTTACAAATAAAACCGCAATATCACGTATTGGAAATTGGATTTCCGTCATGAGTCAAGGCAAGGGGCAAGCTCCTCTCCGTTCGAGACACTCTAGCAAATGTCCCAAGACCGCACACAGCAATCCTTGGATCTTTCGGGCCGGTCCTCACCTAACTTTGGAGGATTGGCAATTCCTGAGTACACGTTTCCCGGTCCTAACAGACCTATGTCCGAGGCGCCTCGTATCCAAAAACCGCATGGGTGAAAAGTATATAAATGTCAGGGCTGTAGGTCACTGACACCACCACTAGCTAGAAAGAAACGTCGTTGCCACCCTGCAGTCACTATTCCGTTTTTGACTCATACCGAGGTGTGAGGATCGCGAATTCACGCTATACACAAAGCTACGCCACACAGGCCATGCTTTGATCATCAACCACAAGACTTTGCTTTTCAACAGAAGCCTTGATCATTTGCCACTTACGCGTGCCACAAAGGCAACTCAATCCATGCGACTGATGTCCATCGATATACAACCTCTGAGCTCGTACGTCTTAGAGAAGGGCGTTAACCAAGAGAATAAATTCTCCGCCTCCAAACAGATGTATATTTAATAGAGATCAATCAACACAGAATAAAATCCAATGTCAGACACACAATCCATTTACAAGTTCATTCTGGGTCTGAACGAAACCGGAGGCACTTTCCTCGCATATCCATCGATCTCCAAGTACGTCTGGACGATCACCAACTGTTTCCCTCATCTTGGGTGTACAGCCCAATCGAGATCATCAGTAATCACACAAACGATGTGAAGACTTTCGGGCTTCAACCACCGTCTTCATCTTCGACATCTCGTCGAATCGGTTGTCCAGAATGGGTATAAACCCGGCATTTTTGAATAAATCACGTATATGATAAACAAATGTTACACAAACACAACAAACGCCTCATTCCAATTCAGAATATTCTTTTATTCACAAAATCACATTCTTAGGGAATAGGTTCCCGTTAATTTTATCAAAGATAATTTCTTCTAAATTTATTCTTTAATCTTCCTTTGGATATCATTTCAAACCATATTATGGTTTTCCGAACTAGTCGGGATTAGCGAACCACACCGAAGTAATTGTTTATTTTATTTCCCAATCCCAACCTATTCATCCCATGGAGCAAAACTGGAAATACCCCATATCTAACAGCACGGTGTTATCGGTAAAATTAATTACCTTTTCACGTTCAAATCTAATTAAAGATTTGACTATCGCTTTGGAGCAAAACTAGTGATACTCCATTCTCGATCACTTTCCAATTTTGATAATTTAAATTATCAATTCACATTTCAATTTAATTACAGATACATTAAAATTCCACTTAGTTTTAATCTTCTCAAAAATCAATATCTTGTCTTTAACTGGGTTAAAGAAATAATGTCACATAAAACACGTTTCACGATAAACCCAAATCACATTTGATATTAAATACAAGGCTCTGAATAGAAAATATATCGGCTTATATTCAATATCAAATTCTGAAACCAACAAATATCGTATTGGAAATAACGATATAAATATATCTTTCAAATTTCCATAACAATATCTGTAAAATCACGGAATCCAACATCGAAATATTCCAAAGACAATTTCGATTCAAATCCAGTCCAATTCACGTATTGGAAATTCTGGTTATTTTCAAAACCAATTCAAATTCAATTTATTTATTTTAAAAATAAATTGATTTTTATTTCTAGTTCAAAACTAGTTCATTTCGATAAATATCTATTTTTATCCTTTCAAATGTGGAATTTTTCATCCCAGTTCTTTCCAATTCACATATTATGATTTTACACAAATTATTAATATTTTTAATAATTTTATCAAGGCCCGTACAGTCGATTTCCATCAACGGCCATCGAACTACACTTACAGCGACCTTTTCCAAATTTGATTTGGACATAATTCCAAATCCGACCATTAAATTTCAAATTTTTTATTCATTGGAAAGCTCTTTCCGGTACAAACCCAAAAGTTTCGGCTTTAGGAGAATCCGACGGTCGGATCTCCCGTAACATCAATTCGAAGTCAATGGTCGAAATTGGCGAACTGCCGCGGCGCGGCGCATTCTATTCAGTCCATTATTTATATAATATATATATATATTATATTTCGTCGATTCCATTTTAAAACGTATTTTATAAATCGTTTTAAATTCGATTTCAAAACCATTTCAACTCTATATTCAATTTCAAATCAAAATTGAATATTTTTATATCATTACTATACAAATGATAATATTTTCAAAACGTTATATTTTGAAATCACTACCTTTTCTATATTCATTATAAAAATGAATATAATGGATATAAATATCGTTCACGTCAAAATAGCGCAACTCTAATCAACACGGCTTTATATATTTCAATAAATTCGTTACTCTATCCAACAAATGAATATTTATTACATTCAACACATGAATCTATATTTCTTCTTACTTACAATAAAAAGGTAAATTTTATTGTATAAATATTTTATACAACACATGAATACACTTTCAACACATGAATATCGTCAACACATGACTATTTATTCTATATTCTAATATTCTTTTTTTCCCAATTGGAATGAGGCCCAACCAATCACCATATAATGTTAATTATATGGATTCCATACAACACATGTATATAAATAGCAACGATAAATAATCAACCATCGTCCAACGTGCACCACACAACTGCATAAGCATTAAATATAAATAATTAACGCTTACATAGCCTATCGACCAATCGATCGACATAAATTAAATAATTGGGATTAGTGTATGCCAAATATCATCCCAACACCCATGTGGGGTTTCAAATCAACAAACACAGATTTTTATTTGGGCAATTGGGCGATGTGTAAAATTTATCGTCCCAATCAATATCCTTCAAATAGGTGTACATAAACAAACCGTCCGGTTTGTAAATGAATATTTATTTATTCACATTCACTATATTCATATTCACGTTAAAAATTATATTTTCAACCATAATTTATTTATTTCTACGCATAAATATTTTCATTATCTATTTCACATCAACATCACAAACAAATTCACAACACAACAAACAAGCATACAAGTCGTCCATGGTCTGTGGACGACGGGTGTCGGGTGCTGCTAAGCACCGTCTGCATCCTAGTATATAATTTAAACTAGAAAGGAAAGTTTAAAGTGAGAAGTTCTCACCGAATTGCTAAACCAATACACCACGACTTTTCTTATGTAGAAATCTTCACCTTTTCATCTTTTGTCACTTTGGTTGCCCGTATTCACTACATATATAAAAATCACATTTTTATATTGTTGCCATGTATATAAAAATCTCATTTTTATATCGCTACTATATAGATAAAAATTCCATTTTTACACCGCTACTATATAGATAAAAAAAATCTATATTTCCACCGCAAGTATATAGATAAAAATTCTATTTTTACATCGATGTTCATATAATAAATATTATATTTTTTTCACGCTATTCTCCATATAAAGATTTCGCCTTTTCAAATAAAAAGATTTCGCCTTTTCAAATATAAAGATTACGCCTTTTCAAATATAAAGATTTCGTCTTTTCAAATATAAAGATTTCATTTTTAAAAATATCACATTTTCTATTTTCAAAATCATATCTTTCGTCGTATAAAAATCTAATCTTCTCATATAGAAAAATCCAACCCTTTTGAAGTTAAAAATCGAAGGTTTTTGTTTTATTTATATAAAAAAAACCTGGCCTTTCTGAATTAAATACACTAAATAGAGTAAAAATAAAATAAAGAGAAAAAAAAAGAAAACTTACTGTAAATTGAATTTTCCAGAGAAGGGGGGTCTCGGTGGGGTGGTGGTCGCAGTAGGGGGGGCGCGTTCGAATGGGGCTTTGAGCTTGGGGGTGTCGACGAGGTTCAACGGGTTCAGGATGGGGATTGGAGATCGGAGCGGGGTTAAAAGCGGGAAAGAGGAGCTGCTGGTCGGATCTAGGTGGAAGGGAGAGGCGCGAGGGGGTTCAGCGCTGCTTCGATGGCGGCGGGGTTCTTCTAGGGGGTGCGGTTTACAGTGGAAAGGGGGAGAAGGAGACAGAACGGAGGAGAGAGGGAAGGGGGTGCCGGGGTACTGCACCACGGCGGCGCGGCAGGCCAGGAGCCCACGATGGAAGGCTCCTTCCTTCAATTTTTTTTTGGATCGATCTGAATGGAAGAGAAAGTGGGGGGGGGGCAAAGTTTTTATATAATAATTTATATTTTATTTTAATTTCAAAAAGCAACTTTTTCATTCAAGCTCGAAACGAGACCCAATGCCTGTCGTCCGTAGCTAATTACCCCCATTCCGAACACAATGGGATATGTATCGTAGGCTGATTCGATCATTTCGATTAGTTTTTGTCAAATTTACAATATAAATTAATATATATTCAATTTGAACGTACATTTCAAATTACCGGGGTCACTTACGGACTCGGAAAATTCTAGAAAAATATTTTCTAGTTTCGTATTGACGATACGGTCCTAACAAAACTAATTTCATTGAATTCTGAGGCCGTTTGAAAAATGGCCATTTTCCAGTCGATTAGAATCAACTAAAACTGATCAAACGCGTTTTCCTTTTCCACGCCCACATATTGATTCGAAAAATTATGAAATTTGAAACCTAGCAATAATTTGACATCACGGGTCCAACAAGAGTGGTTTCGTCGAAATCCGAAGTCGTTCGCAAAATTTCCATTTTTAAGGGCCTGAATTCCATAGCGACTATTCAGGATTTTCAACTGGACATATCTTTTGATCCCCGCTATGAAATTTTGATTTTTCGGGTTCGTTGGAAAGATAGTCACAATTAGATTCCATTATTTTTGGTTTCACAAAAATCTGGTTTATTTTGCACCCGGTATGTTCAATTGAAATTTGAAATCGAATTATCGAACTACCGCGCCATTTTCAATTCCATTTATAATTTAAAATAAATATTTATATTCTAATGACGACATATATAAATATATACGTTCTATCTCTATTCAAAATAAATTTCTCGTCGATATTATTTAAAATAATTCATTTTAAATACTCAAAATTCATCAAAATTGCCAAAATAAAAATTTTAAATTGGCTCGCATTTCCGGGTTGTTACGTATAACCACTGAGCTCGTACGTCTCAGAGAATGGCGTTAAGCAGGAGAATAAATTCTCCGTCGCCAAACAGATATATATTTAACAGAAATCAATCACACAGAATAAAATCCAATGTCAGACACACGGTCCATTTACAAGTCCGTTCTGGGTCTGAATGAAACTGGAGGCACATTGTACCTCGCATACGCATCGATCTCCAAGTACGTCTGGACGATCACTAACTGATTCCCACCTCTTGGGTGTACGGCCCAATCAAGATCATCAGTAATCGCCCAAACGACGTGAAGACCTGTGGTCTTCCACCACCGTCTTCATCTTCGACACCACGTCGAATCAGTTATTCATCCCATGAAGTAAAACTGGTCATACCTCATATCTAACACCATGGTGTTATCGGTAAATTCAATTACCATTTGACGTTCAAATCTAATTAAAGATTTAACTATCGCCTGGAGCAAAACTGGTGATACTCCATTCTCGACCATTCCAATATAATCAAAGATTCATTAAAATTCCACTTAGTTTTAATCTTTAACTGGGTTAAAGAATCAGTGTCATTTAAAACACGGATCACGATAAACCCCAAAAATTAATCCAAATTCAATTCCAATTTAATACCATTCGATTGGTTCACCTCATTGAATCTAAATAAAAGGATTTAATCTTTTTCTCAACTGGGTTTAAGAAGGGTGTTAATGAAGACACCATTCACGACAAACCCAAATCACATTTGATATTAAATACAAGGCTCTGAATAGAAAATATATCGGCTTATATTCAATATCAAATACTACGACCAACAAATATCGTATTGGAAATAACGGTAGATATATATATCTTTCAAATTTCCACAACGATATCTGTATAATCACGAAATCCAACATCGAAATATTCCAAAGACAATTTCGATTCAAATCCATTCCAATTCAATTATTGGAAATTTTAATTACTTTTAAAACACTTTTCAAATTCAATTTATTTATTTAAAAATAAATAGAATTATAATCCTAGTTCAAAACTAGTTCATTTCGATAAAAATCTATTTTTATCTTTACAAATATGGAGTTTTTCATCCCAATTCTTCCCAAATCATTTCTTATGATTTTACACAAATTATTACTATTTTTAATAATTTTATCAAGGCCCGTACAATCGATTTCCACCAATGGCCATCGAACTGCACTTACAACGACCTTTTCCAAATTTGATTTGGACATAATTCCAAATCCAACCGTTAGATTTCTAATTTCTTATATTCGTTAGAAAGCTCTTTTCGATACGAATCCAACAGTTCCGGTTTTAGGAGAATCTAACGGTCGGATCTCCCGCAATATCCATTCGAAGTCAATGGTCGAAATTCACGAACTATCGCAGCGCGGCGCGTTCTGTTCAGGCCATTATATTATATATATATAATATATATAATATATACTTCGTCGATTTCCTTTTAAAACATATTTTATAAATCGTTTTAAATTCTTTTTCGAAACAATTTCAACTTCATTTCAAATTCAAATCAAAATTGAATTTTTCCTTATAAATTCGTTTTAAATTCATTTCAAATTGATTTCAATTCAAATCAATTTTTAATTCAATTTCAGTTCGTTATCAATTCAATTCTATTTCAATTCGAATTCACTTCTATTCAATTTCAATTCGAATTCAATTCTATTTAATTTCAATTCGAATTCAATTCTATTCAATTTCAATTCGAATTCTTTTTCTATTCAATTTAAATTCGAATTTCATTTCTAAATATTCGATTTTGAAATTACTTTTCAATATTCATTATAAAAACGAATATAATCGATATAAATATCGTTTGCGTCAAAATGGCATCAATCTAATCAACACGACTTCATATATTTCTGTTTTAAAATATTCTATTTCAAATATTTATTTTTCAAACATTCTATTTCAAATATTTATTTTTCAAATATTTCTTTTTCAAATACTCTATTTCAAATATTTCTTTTCAAATATTAAATTTCAAAACTGGAATGAGGCCCAATCAATTACCATAGATTTTATTCATATGGATTTCCATACGACGCATTTATATATCAACATTGACAAATAATCAACCATCATCCAAAGTGCATTATACACTGTATAAGCATCAAATATAAATATTCAACGCTTATAATAGTCTGTCAATCAATCGATCGACATACAACTAATTATTGGGATTAGTGTATGTCATATATCATCCCAATACCCGTGTGGGGTTTTCAAACAATCAAACACAGATTTTATTTGTGCAGTTGGGCGATGTGTAAAATTTATCGTCCCAATCAATATTAGTCAAATGTGTGTATATAAACAAATTGTCCGATTTGTTTATTTTTATTTCATTTCACATACACGTTAAAAATTCTATTTTTAACTATAAAATATTTTCCACTATAAAATATTTTATTTCAACTATATAAATATTTTATTTCATTTCACATCACATCACACAATCAACTACACATCAAAATCAAACAAACAAGCATACAAGTCGTCCATGGTCTGTGGACGACGGGTGTCGGGTGCTACTAAACCCCGTCTGCATCCTAGTATATATTTTAACTAGAATATTAAATTAAAAGTGAGAAGTTCTCACCGATATGCTAAACCCAATGCCGCAACTCTTCCTATGTAGAAAATCTTCGTCGTTCTCACCTTTTGTCACTTTCGTTGCCCGTATTCACTACATATATAAAAATCACATTTTTACATTGTTGCTATGTATATAAAAATCACATATTTTATAATCACTCTATACGGATAAAAATCTCATTTTTATACCGCTACTATATAGATAAAAATTCTATTTTTACACTGCTACTATATAGATAAAAAATCATATTTTTATTCCCTTTACTTTATAAAAATTATATTTTTATCTACACCTCATATATATAAAAGTCAAATTTTTATCTTCACTTCATTATAAAAATTATATTTTTATATTGCTCTTCTCCTAATAAAGATTATATTTTTATTACTCTACATGAATAAAAATCATATTTTTACTATCATACCTATATAAAAATCATATTTTTAATATGCCACTAGTATGAAAATTATATTTTTAACTTTTCTATATTATAAAAATTATATTTTTAACCTTCCCATGATATAAAAATTATATTTTTATCCTTTCTATAATACAAAAATTATATTTTTACCACACCAAAGATTCATCCTTTCTTTATTTAAAAATCACATCTTTCCTACATTAAAGATCACCCCTTTACTTTCGTTGTTCATCTCATAAAAATCTTATTGTTATAGCTTTAGAAATCAGATTTTTATGTTTTCCATACGAATAAAAATCGAACCTTATTATGTTTTCCATACGAATAAAAATCGAATCTTTTTATGTTTTCCATACAAATAAAAATCGAATCTTTTTATGTTTTCCATACGAATAAAAATCGAATTTTTTTTATCATATAAAAATTATCATCTTTTATATAAAATCTATATGATCCTTTCTTGAAATAAAGATCGTATATATATTTTTGTTAAAAAATCCTAACTTGGAAGCCTAAAAAAAAATCCTAACTTTACATTGTACAAATAAGGATAAATAAACAAAATAATAAAAAGAAAACTTACAGACTGTTTTGGGGGTGAGGATTCAAGAAGAAAGAGGAGAGAGAACGGCGTGGGGGGGTATATGGTGGTCGGAGCTCGCGGTTCCAGAGATGGGGGGAAGTAGCGCTGTAGCGCGGTCGTGGGTTGAGGGTCTCAGGCGATGGGCGAGGTTCTGAGGTTGGGCGTGAGGTCTGGGGGTTTTGTTACGACCAAGAATTTCGCTAGATCCGAATCAGTCGCTAAACCGACCTAGACCTTTCGAAATGCCTGATTGTTTTGAGAACACGACAATTTAGAACGCAGACAGAAGGACATTTCATTGTTAATTACAACAATTCCATCAGAATACAAGAATATACAGAGTATAAATCAATATTACACATTTACCAAATATCAGAGATTACAATAAATTACACAGCAGCGGAAAATAATGCAATACACAACAGAAGGAGATATACGGATACAAAGCTTTCCGGATATCATTCCAGCTGTAAACCAGCATCCTTTGAATATAAGTCTGCAAAACCAAAACTACTTGTCGCCCGTGTCAAAATAAGGGCACCCAGAGTTTAGGTTAAAACAATAAACTCCAGGTCAGTAATGGGGCTGGTGTGAGAACTAAAACAGTTATTTAAAACTTTACTTTAAATCAGATATATCAAGGGACCACGCCGTATAACACGGAACGGGTTTCCTCCCAAGAATACCAGTGCATATAACAAAATAGCGCAATGCTTTTTGGAAAAATGAAGCTATTATAAGACCCAGGTCCTATCACACAATGCAACGCAAGCCGGGGGAAAGGGTTTCCCTTATAATAGCCAAACATGCTTAGTATGTTTAAAATGAATCATTTGATACTATTACAAGTGCATAGTGCATAAAACAACTTCAAATCATAGATATCAATCATAGGCGGCATGGGTACCATATATCATGTCGCCATACTAGGATCTACAATCAAAACCGCAAATGTCACGTATTTGGATGTTGGATTTCCATCTGTGAACCGAGGCAAAAGATAGTCCTCTACCGATTCGAGACAGTCTAGCCCGAGCCTCAGGACAGAGCTCGACTGACCTTTGGATCGTCAGGGCCGATCCACCGATGTGGATTAAAATGCCTGAACATTGCGTTTCCCCGTCCTTTGGGGTGTAAATGAGCCAAAGAATGACTCCATCGGACCCGGATCGTCCGATCAAACCGAGGTGCCTCGCAATAGCAACAACCACATAAGTCAAACTCGTCAGGGCGTGTAAAACCACTGACGCCACTTCTAGCTAGAAAGAAATGCATGTCCTCCTTGAGGTCCTTCTCCCGTTTTTAGTTCACAACCGGGGTGTGAGGCTCGCGAATTCACGTTACACAAAGCTATGCCACACAGTCCGTGCTTTGATCATCAACCACAAGACTCTACTTTTCAACAGAAGCCTTGCTCATTTGCATCTTAGAATGCCACACAGGCAAACCACTCTATGCAACCGATATCAGTCAGACAGATTGAAATCCGATGTCAGACACACAGTCCATTTACAAGTTCGTTCTGGGTCTGAACGAAACCGGAGGCACCTTGTACCCCGCATATCCATCGATCTCCAACTACGTCTGGATGATCGCTAATTGATTCCCTCCTCTTGGGTGTATGGCCCAATCAAGATCATCAGTAATTATCCAAACGATGTGAAGATCTTCGGTCTACAACCACCGTCTTCATCTTCGAAACCACGTCGAATTAGTTATTCAGAATGGGATAAACCCGGCCTTTCTGAATAACTCGCATATATACTAAACAAGTGTTACACAAACACAACATACGCCTCATTCCAATTCACAATATTCTTTTATTCAAATATTCTTATGCTTTGGGAAAGATTCCCATTAATTTTATCAAAGATAAATTCTTTAAATTTATTCTTTAATCTTCTTTTGAATATCAATTCAAGCTAGTCGGGATTAGCGAACCACACCGGAGTAATCATTTATTTTATTTCCCAATCCCCACCAATTCATCCCATGAAGTAAAACTGGTCATTCTTCATATCTAACACCACAATGTTATCGGTAAATCCAATTGCCATTTCACGTTCAAATCTAATTAAAGATTTAACTATCGCCTGGAGTAGGACTGGTCATACTCCATTCTCTATCTTTTGAATCTAATTAAAGATTCATTAAAACTCCACTTAGTTTTATTCTTTAACTGGGTTAAAGAATCAGTGTCATTTAAAACACGGTTCACGATAAACCCAAAATCACATTCCATTAATTATCGGGTTAAACAACAAGAGTTATTTAAAACACTATTCACGATATACCCAAAAATCAATACCAATTCAATTCCAATTAAATATTATTCAATTGGTATACCTCATTAAATCTAAATAAAAAGATTTAATCTTTTTTCTCAACTGGGCTTAAGAACAGTGTTAATGAAGACACCATTCACGACAAACCCAAATCCCATTTGATATTAAATACAAGGATCTGAATAGAAAATATACCGACTTATATTCAATATCAAATTCTACAACCAACAAATATTGTATTTGAAATAACGATATTAATATATCTTTAAAATTCCCATAACAATATCTGTATCATCACAGAAATTCAACATCGGAATATTTTGAAGACAATTTCGATTCAAATCCATTCCAATTCAATTATTGGAAATTCTAGTTATTTTCAAAACCATTTCAAATCCAATTTATTTATTTAAAAAAAAAATTATTATTCTAGTTCAAAACAAGTTCATTTCGATAAAAATCTACTTTTATCCTTTCAAATATTGAGTTTTTCATCCCAATTCTTCCCAAATCATTTCTTATGATTTTACACAAATTATTACTATTTTTAGTAATTTTATCAAGGCCCGTACAGTCGATTTCCATTAATGGCCATCGAACTACACTTACAGTGACCTTTTCCAGATTTGATTTGGACATAATTCCAAATCCAACCGTTAGATTTCAAATCTCAAATATTCTTTAGAAATCTCTTTTCGATACGAACCCAACGGTTCTGGTTTTAGGAGAATCCGACGGTCGGATCTCCCGCAATATCCATTCGAAGTCAATGGTTGAAATTCACGAACTACCGCAGCGCGGCGCGTTCTATTCAGGCCATTATATAATATATATAATATATACTTCGTCGATTTCCTTTTAAAACGTATTATATAAATCGTTTTAAATTCGTTTTCAAAACGATTTCAACTTCGTTTTCAAATTCAAATCAGGATTGAATTTTTCAATATAAATTCGTTTTAAATTCATATCAAATTGAATTCAATTTAAATCGATTTTTAATTCAATTTCAGTTCGTTTTCAATTCAATTCAATTTCAATTCGAATTCATTTCTATTCGAATTTCAATTCGAATTCATTTTTATTCACTTTCAATTCGAATTCATTTATATTCAATTTCAGTTCGGATTCATTTCAATTCAATTTCAATTCGAATTCATTTCAATTCCTTCTCAAAATATCAGATTTTGAAATCACTTTCGATATTCATTATAAAATGAATAAAATCGATATAAATATCGTTCACGTCAAAATGGCGTCAATCTAATCAACACGGCTTCATATATTTCTAATTTCAAATATTTCTTTTTCAAATATTTCTTTTTTCAAATAATCTATTTCAAATATTTCTTTTTCAAATATTCCTATTTCAAATATTCTATTTCAAATATTTCTTTTTCAAATATTTCTATTCAAAACTGGAATGAGGCCCAATCAATTACCATAGATTTTATTTCTGTGGATTTCCATAAAACGCATGTATATATCAACAATGATGAATAATCAACCATCATCCAAAGTGCATTCTACACTGTATAAGCATCAAATATAAATATTCAATGCTTATAACAGTCTGTCTATCAATCGATCGACATACAACTAATTAATGGGATTAGTGTATGTCATATATCATCATAATACCCGTGTAGGGTTTCAAATCAACAAACACATATTTTATTTGTGCAGTTGGGCGATGTATAAAATTTATTGTCCCAATCAATATCAATCAAATCAGTGTATATAAACAAACCTCCAATTTGTTTATAATTATTTATTTTAAATACACGTTAAAAATTCTATTTTCAACTGTAAAATATTTTATTTCCATTTCACATCATATCACACAATCAACTACACAGCAAAATCAAACAAACAAGCATACAAGCCGTCCATGGTCTGTGGACGACGGGTGTTGGGTGCTACTAAACACCGTCTGCATCCTAGTATGTATTTTAACTAGAAAATTAAATTAAAAGTGAGAAGTTCTCACCTTGGGCTCCACTCCGCCATTCTTTATTTCTGAACGGTTCAGATTTTGTTTTGATTATCATCGGTTCCATCGCAAACTATTTCACTCTGTTCATAGTAAAAATCACATTTTTATTATTCATTTTTATCTATAAAAATCATATTTTTATATCACTACCCTTCTAATAAAGATTATATTTTTATATCACTAATCTTCTAATAAAGATTATATTTTTATATCACTACTCTTCTAATAAAGATTATATTTTTACTTGCAAAGATAATGTATATTTTTACTTTCAAAGATAATGTATATTGAAAAATATAATTTATTCTCTTTACATGAATCTATATAAAAAAACTAATTTTTTTCTTCACATGAATCAATATAAAAAAACTAATTTTTTCTTCATATGAATCTATATAATCAAAATAAAGCTTACAGTGGAATTGGGGGTCTACAGTCGAAGCTTTACTGAGGGTAGGGCGGCGCAGGTGATCGTCGGGGTTGGCAGGGGCGGCGCCAGTCAGAAAATGTGGCGGTGGTCGCGGTTTTTGATGTTTGGGCATTGGGTTTTTGAATGGAGGTGTGGAGAGAGAAGGAAGAGGGAGGAGAGGAGGAGGGCGTGGCCGAGGTGGAGGCGACAGGCGAGGGGAGGTACGGTAGTGGAGAGAGGAGGCGTCGAGGGTGAAGAGGTCATGCGATTTTTACCCTTTCTGATTTTGAACCGGAGCGGAAAATGAGGGAGAGAGAGAAAGCAGGGGTTGACTATATAATATATATTTTATTTATTTTTATTTTCAAAAAGGTAACTTTTAAATTCGAACTCCAAACGAGACCTAATGACTATCGCCCCTAGCTAATTACCCCCATTCTGAACACAATGGGATATGTCACGAAGGCCAATTCGATCGTTACGATCAGTTTTCGTCAAAATCAAAATATAACTCTTTATATTGAATTGGAACGCACATTTCAATTTACTGGGGTCACATACTAACTCTGAAAATTCCCAAAAAATATTTTCTAGCTTCATATTAACGATACGGTCCTAACAAAACTAATTTCATTGAATTCCGAGACCATTTGAAAAAGGGCCATTTTCCAGTCGATTAAAATCGACTAAAACTGGTCAAACACGTTTTCCTTAGCCACGCTCACATATTGATTTGAAAAATTATGAAATTTGAAACCTAGCAATAATTTGACAACACAGATCCAACAAAAGTGGTTTCATCGAAAACCGAGGTCGTTTGCAAAATTTCCATTTTTAAGGGCCAGAATTCCATAACGACTATTCTGAATTTTCAATTGGACGCATCTTTTGATTCCCGCTATGAAATTTCGATTTTTCGGATTCGTTGGAAAGATATTCTCAATTAGATTCAAATATTTTTGGTTTCACTAAAATCTGGTTTATTTTGAATCCTGTACATCCATTTGAAATTTGAAATCGAATTATCGAACTACCGCGCCACTTCTATTCCTTATATATATATAAATAAATATTTTTATTCTAACGACGACGTATATAAATATATGCGTTCTAATTCTATTCAAACTAAATTTCTCATCGTTATTATTTAAAATAATTCATTTTAAATAATCAAAATTCGCTAAAATTTCCAAAATAAAATTTTCAAATTGGCTCGGATTTCTGGGTTATTACAGGTTTGAGGTATGCTGGAGGGAGAAGGAGGAAGGGAGGAGGAAGGAGGATCGGGTAAGAAAGTGCGGTCGCGCTGGGGAGGGCGGTGGCGTCGTGGGGGGAGGGAGCGACGAGAAGAGGTCGGGGTTTTTTTTTTCATTTCTGTTAAAACGGTTTGGGGGAGGGAATGGAGAAAGAGGGGGGGTCATATAAAAATTATATATATTATTTTAATTTATTTTCAATTCTAAAATAAACTTTTTATTTTCAACTCGAAATTGAACCCACCAACTGTCGCCCCTAGCTAATTACCCCTATTCCGAACACAATGGGATATGTATCATGAGCCAGTTCGATTGTTACGATCAGTTTTCGTCAAAATCAAAATATAACTATATATGTTGAATTTGAACGCACATTTCAATTTACCAGGGCCACTTACTAACTCGAAAAATTCCATAAAAATTAGTTCTAGCTTCGTATTGACGATACGGTCCTAACAAAACTAATTTCGTCAAAATCTGAGACTGTTTGAAAAATGGTCATTTTCCAGTCGATTAAAATCAACTGAAACTGGTCAAACACGTTTTCCTTTGCCACACTCACATATTGGTTCGAAAAATTACGAAATTTGAAACCTAACAATAATTTGACATCACGGATCCAAAAAAAGTGGTTTCGTTGAAAACCGAGGTCGTTTGCAAAATTTCCATTTTTAAGGGCTTGATTTCCATAGCGACTATTCAGAATTTTCAACTAGGCATATCTTTTGATTTCCGCTATGAAATTTCGATTTTTCAGATTCGTTGGAAAGATATCCTCAAATAGTTTCAAATATTTTTGGTTTCACCAAAATCCGGTTTATTCTACATCCGGTACATTCAATTGAATTTTGAAATCGAATTATCGAACTACCACGCCATTTTCAATTCCTTTTATATTTATAAATAACTGTTTATATTCTAACGACGATGTATATGAATATATACGTTCGAATTCTTTTCAAAATAAGTTTCTCGTCGATATTATTTAAAATAATCCATTTTAAATGTTCAAAATTCACTAAAACTGCCAAAATAAAAATTTTAAATTGGCACGGATTTCCGGGTTATTACTTGCCTCCCCAAACCCTCCCTTTTTCCCCTCGCGCTTCTCTCCCTCCACCTCCCTCCTCACTCTGAGGGTGATCCCATTTCTCCCCTCGTCAACGCTTGGACCGCCCAGCCCCACCACTTCTCGACCACTCATGGCCGAGGCGCCCCTCATCCATTGTGCGCCATCTCAGACCCCCCTTCTCACTGTAAGTTTTTTACCTTCTTTGATTTAGGATTATTATTTTAAAACGAAATGATTTTTAATTAGAAAAATCAATGATTTTTTTTTATATTATTGAAAGATATAATTTTTTAATATATATGAATGTCATGTAATATAAACAAAGATGAGATTTTTTTTATAAAAAAAAGATGTGATTTTGAACTGTGTAAAGACGAAATTTTTAATGTAAGGAAGGTGACGCTTTTATTGTTGAAATGGCGAAGTAAAAATATATTTTTGATATGTTCATAACAAGGATAAAAATATAATTTTTATTTAAGTAGCGAAGTAAAGATATGATTGTAACGACCCGGAAAATCTAAACCAATTTAAAAATTTTAAATTGGCTATTTTAGTGGATTTAAAATATTTTAAATAAATATTTTAAATAATAATGATGAAAATTAAGATTGAATCAAATTTGAAAAAAAATATAATCACATTGAATTATAAACAAGGCCTGAAATGGCGCGGCAGTTTCAAATTTTCATTTCAAACTTTGACTGACTGTACCGGGTGCAAAACAAAACGGATTTGAGTGAAACCAAAAATATTTAAATCTGTTAGTGAATATCTTTCTAACGAATCTGAGAAATCGAAGTTTCATAGTGGGAAGCAAAAGTTATTGCTAAATGAATTTTCAGAAAGGTCGCCATGGAATTTATATAGCCCGTGAAAATGGGCATTTTGCAAATGACCTCGGAATTCGTCGAAACCACTTTTGTTGGATCCAGGATGTTAAACTATTGCTAAGTTTCAAATTTCATAATTTTTGCAGTTAGTATGTGAGTGTGGCAAAGGAAAATGTGTTTGGTCAATTTCTATTAAATTAGATCGACCGGAAATGGGCCATTTTTCAAACGGTCTCAAAATTCGACGAAACTAGTTTTGTTGGGACCGTATCGTTAAAACATAGCAGGATTTATTTTTCTGTAATTTTTAGAAGTAGTATGTGGCCCTGGTAATATAAAATGTACGTTTAAATTAAATATATAAGGAATTATATTTTAAATTTAGCGGAAACCTATCGTAACAGCTTAATTGGGTTACGAAACATATCCCATTGTGCTCGGAATGGGGGTATTACACTAGGGGCGACAGTCGTTGGGTTTGATTTGGAGGTCGTATGTAAAAACTAACCTTTATGAAATTAAAAGAATTAAATTAATAAAAAAATAAAATAATCTTCTATAAAAAGCCCGCCCCCTTCCCAGGAAAAAAACCTATCCTCCGTAGTGAAATAAACGGCCTCGTGCTCCCAAATTGTTTCGCTAATCACGATCGATCTCAGAAGAGTTCGACCCCAACATCAAAGCGGAAATCGAAGTGCTTCCTACCAGCTTCAAATCAGCGTGGGTATTATCGGTTTCCATCGAGTATACAGCTCGAAATTCGAGCTCAAAAAGGTCGGGTTCGGATCCCTTTTTCTGGCCAAGGGGGCCACCGTAACCGCCGTCACTGTTGGCGTTTGGGGGTGACGCCATGGCGCACGAGGTGAGGTGGTCAGATCGGCCTCCGATGGCCTGGTGGTGGAGCAACTAACGGTTAATGTATTCAAGCGATGGGTTTTCTGATTTTGAACTGGGAGCGATGATATGTGGAAGGTTAATGATAATTAATTATTTAATTAGCTTAGTTAATTACAAACTTTATTATCCAATTATAAAATTGTGTAACTTCTTCTTATGAGGACGGAATCAGATGATTTCACTTGCGTTGGAATCGTGTTGAAGAGCTCTTCAACATGGAACTGACTACATCAAAAGCGGAGCACTTTAGAATTTCAAGGAAATTTGAACGCAAACAGAAATTCAGAAACTAAAACCAGTCGATGTGAGAATTCTCTCACTATAAATTTTCTGTAAAGTTATTTATTTCATAACTGCATGTATGAACTTTTTTCCCCATCGTCCACAGACCATGGACGACTTGTTTGATTGTATTCTGTGTGAAAATTTATCGTGATGTGAAATGAATTATATATAATAGAAGTGTATGAATTATATATATTGAAAGTGAAAATATCATATATATGAAAGTGAAAATATCATATATATTGAAAGTGAAAATATCGTATATATTGAAAGTGAAAATATCGTATATATTGAAAGTGAAAATATCGTATATATTGAAAGTGAAAATATTATATATATGAAAAGTGAAAATATTATATATATGAAAGGTGGAAATAATATATATATATATATAAAATGAAAACGATATATATATGAAATGTGAAAACGATATATATATATATATATATATATATATATATATATATATATATATATATATATGAAATGAAAACGATATATATATGAAATGTGAAAACGATGTATATATGAAATGAAAACGATATATATATATATATATATATATATATATATATATATATATATATATGAAATGTGTAAATGATTCGACTGTTAAAAATATAATTTTTAACATATATATACACTGTATAAAATTGTCATGCATATGGAATATTCAATTTTGATTAGAAATTGAATATGAAGTTGAAATCATTTTGAAAACAAATTTAAAACGATTTATAAAATATGTTTTAAAAGGAAATCGACGAAATATTATATATATATATATATATATATATATATATATATAGTATAATGGCCTGAATAGAACGCGCCGCGCTTTGGAAGTTCGCAAATTTCGACCATTGACATCGAATGGACATTACGGGAGATCCGACCGTCGGATTCTCCTGAAACCAGAACTGTTGGGTTCGTATCGAAAAGAGATTTCCAATGAATATGAGAAATTTGAAATCTAACGGTGGGATTTGGAATTATGTCCAAATCAAATTTGGAAAAGGTCGCTGTAATTGCAGTTCGATGGCCGTTGGTGGAAATCGACTGTACGGGCCTTGATAAAATTATTAAAAATAGTAATAATTTGTGTGAAATCATAAGAAATGATTTGGGAAGAATTGGGATGAAAAATTCCATATTTGAAAAGATAAAAATATATTTTTATCGAAACAAACTAGTTATTAACTAGAAAAATAATCCAATGGTTATAAATAAATAAATTGGATTGGATTTGAATTGAAATTATCTTTGGATATTTTCGATATTGGATTCCGTGATTATCCAGATATTGTGATGGGAATTTGGAAGATATCGATATCGTTATTCTCGATATGATATCTGTTGGTTTCAGGATTTGATGTTGAATATAAGTCGAAACTATCTCTATTCAAAACCTTATATTTAATGTCAAATTTGATTGATTGTTTGTTTGGATTGTGCTCAACCAGTTTATGAGCAAAATATGCTTTTACATTTAGCATTGGGTTGGGTAGAAATATCTATGTGCTAACACCTTGTGAAACACTTCACGATTTGACGATAAGTTGTTTAGTGATGTTGTGTTCATTTCAAATTTAATGAATGATTGTGAAATGATATTTTTCTTAAGTGAAAAGAAATGTATTCCCGATTTTGGACAGGGAATGTTTTATAAAACAGAAAGGATTTCGAGGCCCAAAACCCGATGATTTATAAAATGATTTATAAATGTATCATATGTTACATTGTGGTTCATCGCATATTGATTAGTTGCTATTGATGATGTATCTGTTTGGTGGCGGAGAATTTATTCTCTTGCTTAACACCCTTCTTTGAGACATACGAGCTCAAAGGTTATGTGATTAATAGTGACTGATCATATGTGTGAATTACTGATGTGAAGTACTATATTTTGAAAGTACTTGTGATTATTATGTTGTGAAATGATTTTCCCTACTTCGGGATATGAAATGATTTAGTATGTGGCTAAAGAGTCGGGTGACCCTGAGACTAAAAGTATGGGTGAGAGGTCGGTGTAGCCTTCCCCTATGTGGGGTAGGTGCATCGTCGGTGTAGCCTACTCCTATGTGGGGTAGGTGCACATTTATATATCGAGTTGTGAGGTGCGTACCCTTTGCCTTGTCGATGGGGAGCACGATATTTGGTTGCATACTTGTTTGTATGCATTGTTATGTTTTGGAATTCATATTTCCAAATGATTTGATTTGAGATCCCGAAGTGAAATCTACTTTGATATAGAAAGTTAGATATGTATTTCAAATGATTTGAAATAAGAAATCGAGAATAAAATCCAAAGGAATAATTTCTGTAAATTGAATTGGATTTGGAAAATCTAAGTGTAGTGATTAATCTAAGTGGGTAGATTGGGATATTGCATGTTGATTGATGCATATTAGATCCATATATCTATATGGATTGTTGTTTATACACTGGCATTCATGGGGGTAAACTCGTTCCGCGTTAGCGGCGTGCTCCCGTGATATGCCATATTATTAAATAAGTTAATTATAACTGTTTAGAGTTTCTCACACCAGTCCCATGACTGACCTGTAGTTTGTTTTTCCCTTGCAAACTTGGGTGCCCCTATTTTCCACACTGGCAGTCGAGTAGTTTTATTTTGCAGATATATTGAGAAGAGTTCTGGATCGAAGCTTTAAGCTGTGTCCAGAGTATTGATGGTCTTCCGCTGTGTTATTTTATATTTCCGCTGTGCATTGTATTACATTTATGTAAATTTATCTTCCGCTGTGTATTATATTTCGGTATACTCTGATATTCTATACTCTGATGTAACATTATTATGATGTTTATAGAAGTCTTCTGTTATTTGTTCTGATGTGTTGTATGCCCAGAGTTAGCGTATGCGGGATTCGAACGGTCTTGGTCGATTTAGCGATCGATTAGGTCCGGGCGAAATCCATGTCGTTACTGCTGGTATCAGAGCTTTGGTTAACTCAAATCTTTGGGGTACAACTCGTTAGAACTGAACAAAAGACTCATCAGAGGCAAGATTAGTAATGTCCTATAAAAGAATCCTCATTAGAGATAGAATCAGTAGCATTCTAGAATGAGTGACTCGTTAGAGATGTGGTTAGAAATGCCCTAGAATGAGTTGAGAGTAATATGATTATATATAACGTATTTGTGATTATATATATAATCCAGTCTTAGAAAATTTGATTTTTGATTATATAAAATTATATGTTTGAAAATTTAAAAATAATTTGATTGTTGTTGTGTGATAGTAGATTTGATTAATTAAATTATTAAAACGATAGTTAATTTAATCAATAAGAGGATAATTGTAGAATTTATTCGATTAAATCACACATTGAACTGATTTAAAAATAGATAGAAATATATACAAGTGCATCATATATGTTTGAACAGGTAAATGGTTAGCTGTTGAGTAAAGAAATTATTTGCGTGCCCGACAAATAGGTAAACCTTAATGAGTTGGATGCAAAATATTATTATATCAACTCCTGTGAATGCCATTGGATGCGGAGTGCTGGTTATACTATGTGTAATAATAAATGTTGCCATAGGATAGTAACAATTAATTTTGAACTACGCTACATGACATACTTCTTCAAGATAGGCATACTTCATCATATACCTCATAAGCATTTGGAGCTTGTGTGATGAGGTTGAAGATTTACCATATGAGCGAGAGGCTTGTATGGCGATGACTATATTTTACAGGTTGAACTGATGACAGATATGACCATACAAAATTATAACGATAAATTGCCAGATTAATAAAAACCCCACACGGGTCTGGAGTTGACAATAATCACGTCTCTCTAGTCATTAGATACGACACATGGATTATTTACTTCCCACACGGGACGAGGTGACGAGAATTTATTCTCTGGAGCAATTTAAATACACACTCCCTAAGGCTTTGATAGGGTAACGAGAATTTATTCTCTGGAGTTATTATCTATACACGCTCCCCTGTAAACACCAGAATATATCATTATAAATATGTGTATGATTTATAGGATTTATTGGGTACCTAATACGGCCCAATAAATTTCCAAACCCCTCCCCGTACAAAGGAGGTTATGGCAAAAAATTTCGAAAATTCCGGGTGTTAGCCAAATTTTTGAAGAATTGGAAAATTCTTAGAAACTGAAAAGTTGGAGAATGGAAGCCAGATTGAATGTAGAGTTGAATAATCAAATCACTTTCGACTTTGTTCCTTTTCGGGGACGAAAAGTTTTAAGTGGGGAGATTGTAACGACCCGGAAAATCTGAACCAATTAAAATTTTTTAAACTGGCTATTTTAGTGGATTTTAAATATTTAGAATAAATATTTTAATTAATAATGATGAAAAGTAAGTTTGAATCGAAGTTGAAAATAAATATAATCACTTTGAATTATAAACAAGGCCTGAAATGGCGCGGTAGTTTCAAATTTTCATTTCAAACTTTGACTGACTGTACCGGGTGCTAAACAAAACGGATTTGAGTGAAACCAAAAATATTTAAATCTGTTAGTGAATATCTTTCTAACAAATATGTAAAATCGAAGTTTCATAGCGGGAAGCAAAAGTTATGGCTAAATGAATTTTCAGAAATGTCACTATGGAATTTATATAGCCCGTGAAAATGGCCATTTTGCAAACGACCTCGGAATTCGACGAAACCACTTTTGTTGGATCCAGGATGTTAAACTATTGCTAAGTTTCAAATTTCATAAATTTTGCAGTTAGTATGTGAGCGTGGCAAAGGAAAATGTGTTTGGCCGATTTCTATTAAATTGGATCGACCAGAAATGGGCCATTTTTCAAACGGTCTCAGAATTCGACGAAACTAGTTTTGTTGGGACCGTATCGTCGAAACATAGCTGGATTTATTTTTCTGGAATTTTTAGAAGCAGTATGTGGCCCCTGTAATATAAAATGTACGTTTAAATTAAATATATAAGGAATTATATTTTAAATTTAGAGGAAACCTATCGTAATAGCTGAATTGGGTTATGAAACATATCCCATTGTGCTCGGAATGGGGGTATTACAGTAGGTGCGACATTCATTGGGTTTGATTTGTAGTTCGTATGTAAAAACTAACCTTTATGAAATTAAAAGAATTAAATTAATAAAAAAATAAAATAATTTTCTATAAAAAGCCCGCCCCCTTCCTAGGAAAAAAACCTAGCCACCGTAGTGAAATAAACGACCTCGTGCTCCCAAATTGTTTTGCTAATCACGATCGATCCAAGAAGAGTTCGACCCCAACATCAAAGCGAAAATTGAAGTGCTTCCTACCAGCTTCAAATCAGCGTGAGTATGATCGGTTTCCATCAAGTATACAGCTCGAAATTCGAGCTCAAATAGGTCAGGTTCGGATCCCTTTTTCTGGCCAAGGGGCCCACCGGAACCGCCGTCACTGCTGGCATTGGGGGGTGATGCCATGGCGCACGAGGTGAGGTGGTCAGACCGGCCTCCGATGGCCTGGTGGTGGAGCAACTGACGGTTAATGTTTTCAAGCGATGGGTTTTCTGATTTTGAACTGGGAGCGATGATATGAGGAAGGTTAATGATAATTAATTATTTAATTAGCTTAGTTAATTACAAACTTTATTATCCAATTTTAAAATTATGTAACTTCTTCGTACGAGGACGGAATCAGATGATTTCACTTGCGTTGGAATCGTGTTGAAGAGCGCTTCAACATGGAACTGACTACATCAAAAGCGGAGCACTTTAGAATATCAAGGAAATTTGAACGTGAATAGAAATTCAGAAATTAAAACCATTCGATGTGAGAATTCTCTCACTATAAATTTTCTGTATAGTTATTTATTTCATAACCGCATATATGAACTGTTCCCCGTCGTCCACAGACCGTGGACGACTTGTTTGATTATATTTGTGTGAAAATTTATCGTGATGTGAAATGAATTATATATATTAGAAGTGTATGAATTATATATACTGAAATTGAAAATATCGTATATATTGAAAGTGAAAATATCGTATATATTGAAAGTGAAAATATCGTATATATTGAAAGTGAAAATATCGTATATATTGAAAGTTAAAATATCGTATATATTGAAAGTGAAAATAGTATATATATGAAAAGTGAAAATATTATATATATGAAAGGTGGAAATAATATATAGATATATATAAAATGAAAACGATATATATGTGAAATGTGAAAATGATATATATATATATATATGAAATGAAAACGATATATATATGAAATGTGAAAACGATATATATATATATGAAATGCGAAAACGATATATATATATATATATATGAAATGAAAACGATATATATATGAAATGTGAAAACGATGTATATGTGAAATGAAAACGATATATATATATATATGAAACGTGAAAATGATTCGATTGTTAAAAATATATTTTTTAACATATATATACACCGTATAAAATTGTCGTGTATATGGAATATTCAATTTTGATTAGAAATTGAATATGAAGTTGAAATCGTTTTGAAAACGAATTTAAAATGATTAATAAAATACGTTTTAAAAGGAAATCGACGAAATATATTATATACATACATATATATATATATATATATAATGGCCTGAATAGAATGCACCACGCTGCGGTAGTTCACGAATTTCGACCATTGACTTCGAATGGACATTATGGGAGATCCGACCGTCGGATTCTCCTAAAACCAGAACCTTTGGCTTCGTATCGAAAAGAGCTTTCCAATGAATATGAGAAATTTGAAATCTAATGGTTGGATTTGGAATTATGTCCAAATCAAATTTGGAAAAGGTCGTTGTAAGTGCAGTTCGATAGCCGTTGGTGGAAATCGACTGTAAGGGCCTTGATAAATTATTATAAATAGTAATAATTTGTGTAAAATCATAAGAAATGATTTGGGAAGAATTGGGATGAAAAATTCCATATTTGAAAAGATAAAAATATATTTTTATCGAAACGAACTAGTTATTAACTAGAAAAATAATCCAATGGTTAGAAATAAATAAATTGGATTGGATTTGAATTGAAATTATCTTTGGATATTTTCGATATTGGATTCCGTGATTATACAGATACTGTGATGGGAATTTGGAAGATATCGATATCGCTATTCTCGACTTGATATCTGTTGGTTTCAGGATTTGATGTTGAATATAAGTCGATACTATCTCTATTCAAAACCTTATATTTAATGTCAAATCTGATTGATTGATTGTTTGGATTGCGCTCGACTAGTTTATGAACAAAATATGCTTTTACATTTAGCATTGGGTTGGGTAGAAATATATGTGTGCTAACACCTTGTGAAACACTTCACGATTTGACGATAAGGTGTTTAGCGATGTTGTGTTCATTTCAAATTTAATGAATGATTGTGAAATGATATTTTTCTTAAGTGAAAAGAAATGTATTCCCGATTTTGGACAGGGAATGTTTTATAAAAATATTTTATAAAACAGAAAGGATTTCGAGACCCAAAACCTGATGATTTCTAAAATGATTTAGAAATGTATTATATGTTACATTGTGGTTCATCGCATATTCGATTAGTTTCTATTGATGATGTATCTGTTTGGTGGCGGAGAATTTATTCTCTTGCATAACACCCTTCTTTGAGACGCACGAGCTCAAAAGTTATGTGATTAATAGTAACTGATCATATGTGTGAATTACTAATGTGAAGTACTATATTTTGAAAGTACTTGTGATTATTATGTTGTGAAATGATTTTGCCTACTTCGGGATATGAAATGATTTAGTATGTGGCTAAAGTGTCGGGGGACCCTCAGACTAAAAGTATGGGTGAGAGGTCAGTGTAGCCTGCCCCTATGTGGGGTAGGTGCATCGTCGGTGTAGCCTACTCCTATGTGGGGTACGTGCACATTTATATATCGAGTTGCGAGGTGCATACCCTTTGCCTTGTCGATGGGGAGCACGATATTTGGTTGCATACTTGTTTGTATGCATTGTTATGTTTTGGAATTCATATTTCCAAACGATTTGATTTGAGATCCCGAAGTGAAATTTACTTTGATATAGAAAGTTAGATATGTATTTCAAATGATTTGAAATAAGAAATCGGGAATAAAATCCAAAGAAATAATTTCTGTAAATTGAATAGTATTTGAAAATCTAAGTGTAGCGATTAATCTAAGTGGGTAGATTGGGATATTGCATGTTGATTGATGCATAGTAGATCCATATATCTATATGGATTGTTGTTTATACACTGGCATTCATGGGGGTAAACCCGTTCCGCGTTAGCGGCATTGTCCCGTGATATGCCATATTATTAAATAAGTTAATTATAACTGTTTAGAGTGTCTCACACCAGTCCCATGACTGACCTGTAGTTTGTTTTTCCCTTGCAAACTCGGGTGCCCCTATTTTCCATATGGGCAGTCGAGTAGTTTTATTTTGCAGATATATTGAGCAGGATTTTGGATCGAAGCTTTAAGCTGTGTCCAGAGTATTGATAGTCTTCCGCCGTGCATTGTATTACATTTATGTAAATTTATCTTCGGATGTGTATTATATTTTGATATACTCTGATATTCTGTACTCTGATGTAACATTATTATGATGTTTATAGAAGTCTTCTGTTATTTGTTCTGATGTGTTGTATGCCCAGAGTTAGCGTATGCGGGGTTCGAACGGTCTTGGTCGATTTAGTGATCAATTTGGTCCGGGCGAAATCCATGTCGTTACAATGAGTTTTATAATTTAGATTTCGAAATAAAAATGTAATCTTTTTCTATGTAGTAGCATGAAAAGAATGGGATTTTTATACATGAAGTGATAATATAGAAAAACGATGTAAAGGTGCAATTTTTAGCGATGAAAAGATGAAATTTTTGGTGATATAAAAATATAATCTTTATTAGAAGAAGAACGATATAAAAATATAATTTTTATTACGAAGTTAGCGTGATAAAAATATGATCTTTAGTATATGAACACCGGTATAAAAATAGAATTTTTATTGATATAGTAGCTGTCTAAAAATGTAATTTTTATCCACGTAGCATAGTTATAATAATGTGATTTTTATATACATAGCAACAATACAATGATTCGATTTTATATATGTAGTAGATACGGACAACGAAAGTGACAAAAGGCGAACATAGCGTAGATTTTCTACATATGAAAAGTCGTGGCATTTGGTTTGGCTTCTCGGTGAGAACTTCTCACTTTAAATCTTGTTTTCAAGTTAAAGTTATATACTAGGATGCAGACGGTGCTTAGCAGCACCCGACACCCGTCGTCCACAGACCATGGACGACTTGTTTGATTTTGTTGTGTTGTGAAAATTGATTGTGGTGTGGAATGAATGGAAATATATTCATGTGTTGAAATAAATTATTTATCGTTAAAAATATAATTTTTAATGTGAATGTGAATAAATAAATATTCATTTATCGTTGTTATTCTATACATGTGTTGTACGGATTCCATATAACTAACATCATATGGTAATTGATTGGGCCTCATTCCAATTGGGAAAATAAAGAATATTATAAAATAAAGATTCATGTGTTGAATAGAATAAATAGTCATGTGTTGGCGATACTCATGTGCTGAGAATATTCATGTGTTGAAACTTATCATGTGTTAAACGAAATATTTTAACAATAAAATATACATTTTTATCATATATAAAATTAGAAACTAGACGGAAACTAGTTAAGATGAGTGGTTTCCTGGGTATTGACCTCATGTTGGTTTCGGCCTTCGGGGTTAATACTTAGGGAATCGTTCTCTTACTAATTTACGGTTGGAGCCTGATTAAGAATTAAACGATAGAAATTGTAATTTTATAAAATATATTAAATGACAAAAATAGTCATGTGTTGATGATACTCATGTGTTGAGAATATTCATGTGTTGAAAGAAATATATATTCATGTGTTGAAGAAAATATTTATTTGTTGAATAGGGTAACGAAGTTATTGAAATATATAAAGCCATGTTGATTAGATATGTGCCATTTTGTCACGAACGGTATTTATATCGTTTATATTCGTTTTTATAATGAATATAGAAAAGGAAGTGATTTCAAAATATAACGTTTTGAAAATATTATCATTTATATATTAATGATATGTGATATTCAATTTTGATTTAAAATTGAATATGAAGTTGAGTTTGTTTTGAAAACGAATTTAAAGCAATTTGTAAAATACGTTTTGAATTGAAATCGACGAAATATATATATTATATATTAAATGGCCTGAATAGAACGCGTCGAGCCGCGGTAGTTCACGAATTTCGACCATTGACTTCGAACTGGCGTTACCGGAGATCCGACCGTCGGATTCTCCCGAAACCGGAACCGTTTGGTTTGTATCGAAAAGAGCTTTCCAATGAATATTAGAAATTTGAAATCTAATGGTTGGATTTGGAATTATGTCCAATTCAAATTTGGAAAAGGTCGCTGTAAGTGCAGTTCGGTGGCCGTTTTTGAAAACCGACTGTACCGGCCTTGATAAAATTATTAAAAATATTAATAATTTGTGGAAAATCATAATATATGAATTGGAAAGAACTAGGATGAAAAATTCCACATTTGAAAAGATAAAATATATTTTTATCGAAATGAACTAAACCAGATTTGAAGTGGCTTTAAAAATAACAAGAATTTCCAAGCGAATTGGAATGGATTTGAATCGAAATTATCTTCGGAATATTTCAATGTTGGATTTTGTGATTATACAGATATGGTTGTGGATTTTTGAAAGATATATTTGTATCGTTATTTCCAATACGATATTTGTTGGTTACAGAATTTGATATTGAATATAAGCCGATATATTTTCTATTCAGATCCTTGTATTTAATATCAAATGGGATTTTGGGTTCATCATGAATGGTGCCTTGAATAACACTGTTCTTGAACCCAATTTAGAAAAGAATAAATCTTTTAATTAAGATTTAGTGAAATTGTCAAGTTAATTAGTATTCAATTGGAATTGAATTTAAATCGGTTTTTGAGGTTTATCGTGAGAGGTGTTTTCAATAACACCTGTTCTTTAACCCGAGTAACAATGGAATGGATTTTGGGTTTATCTTTAACCGTGTTTTAGATGACATTGGTCCGTTAATATAGTTAAAGACCGGATATTGATTTTTGGGAAGATTAAAACTAAGTGCAGTTTTTATGAATCTTTAATTAGATTAAAGTGATCGAGAATGGAGTATCACCAGTTTTTCTCCAAGCGATAGTTAAATCTTTAATTAGATTTGAACGTGAAATGGTAATTAATATTTACGGATAACACCGAGGAGTAAGATATGGAGTATTACCAGTTTTGCTCCATGGGATGAATAGGTTGGGATTGGGAAATAAAATAAATAATTACATTGGTGTGGTTCGCTAATCCCGACTAGTTTGGAAAACCTTAACATTGTTTGAAATGACATCCAAAGGAAGATTAAAGAATAAATTTAGAAGAATTTATCTTTGATAAAGTTAATGGGTACTTTTCCCTAAGAATGAGAATATTTGAATAAAAGAATATTATGAATTGGAATTAGGCGTATGTTGTGTTTGTGTAGCACTTGTTTATTACATACGCGAGTTATTTGGGAATGCCAGGTTTATACCCATTCTGAATAACTAATTCGACGATAATTCGAAGATGAAGACGGTTGTTGAAGACCGGAGATCTTCACATAGTTTTGGTGATTACTGATGATCTTGATTGGGCTGTACGCCCAAGAGGAGGGAATCAGTTGGTGATCACCCAGACGTACTTGGAGATCGATGGATATGCGAGGAATAAGGTTCCTCTGGTTTCGTTCAGACCCAGAACAAACTTGTAAATGGACCGTGTGTCTGACATTGGATTTTATTATGTGTGATTGATCCCTATTAAATATATATCTGTTTGGAGGCGGAGAATTTATTCTCTTGCTTAACGCCCTTCTCTGTGACGTACGAGCTTAGAGGTTATATATCGATAGATATCAATCGCATGGCATGAATTGCCTGTGTGGCATGCCTAAGTGGCAGATGATCAAGGCTTCTGTTGAAAAGCAAAGTCTTATGGTTGATGATCAAAGCAAGGCCTATATGGCATAGCTTTGTGTATGGCGTTAACTCGTGAGCCTCACACCTCGGTATGAGTCAAAAACGGGATAAGGACCCAAGGAGTGCATGATGTTTCCTTCTAGCTATGGGTGATGTCAGTGACCTACCAGCCCTGACATTTATATTATTTTTACCTGTGTGGTTGTTGGATGCGAGGCGCCTCAGATATAGGTCCTATAGGACCGGGAAACGTTTGTTCAGGAATACTAATCCTCAAAGGTAAGAAGAGAGGACCAACCTTGGAGGTTCCAAGGATCGCTGTGTGTGGTCCTGAGACATCTGCTAGAGTGTCTCGAACGGAGAGGAGCTTGCCCCTCGCCTCGACTCATGACGGAAATTCAATTTCCAATACGTGACATTTCGGTTTTATTTGTAGAGCCTAGTATTGGCGACATAGTAGATGGTAGCTATGCCGTCTATGATTGATACATTTATATTTGAAGTTGTTTTCTTCATTCGTAGTAATAATATAAGATGAAATTTAAACGTACCAAGCATTCTTTGGCTATTATAAGGTAAAACCCTATCCTGCGGCTTGCGTTGCATTGTGTGTGGGACCTAGGTCTTATAATAGCTTCATTCTTCTTTATTTAGCATTGCCATGTTTGTTTTATGCACTGGTATTCTTGGGAGGAAACCCGTTCCGTGTTATACGGCGTGGTCCCTTGATTTACCTAACTTTAAAAATAAAGATTAATAACTGTTTTAGTTCTCACACGATTCACATGACTGTCCTGGAGTTTATTGTTTTAACCTAAACTCTGGGTGCCCTTATTTTCGACACGGGCAGCTAGTAGTTTTGGTTTTGCAGATTTACACTCACAGGATCCTGGTTTATAGCTGGAATGATATTCGAAAATCTCTATATCCGTATATCGCCTACGATTGTGCTTTGTATTATTTTTCCGCTGATATGTATTTAAATGTAATTTGAATCTCTGATATTTGTGAAATGTGTAATATTTATTCATACTATATATATTCTTGTACTCTGATGGAAATTGTTGTAACAACAATGAAATGTTCTTCAGTTTGTCTTCTGATTCGTCTTCTTCTCAAAGCAATCCGCGCTTTCCTTCATGGGGAAGTTCGGGTCGTTATATTATGAGATATCATTTAGTTTCTGGAACTGTATTAAATTGTTTACTCATACCAGTCCCATGACTGACCTGGAGTTTTTTTTTTACCTAAACTCTTGGGAGCCTAAATTTGTACGGGCAGTCAAATAGTTCAGGATTCTATAGATCTATCTAAAGGAGCTTGGAGCTGGAGGCTTCAACGTTAGTTATCTAGTGATATTTCCTGTTACGACCTGAAATCCCCCTTACGGGAAATCGCGGGTTGTACTGAGGACAAGACGAATCAGAACACAAACAAAAGAACATTTCATTGCTTAATACAACAATTCCACCAGAATACAAGAATATAAAGAGTACAAATAAATATTATACATCTGAAAAATATCAGAGATTACAATACATTACATATCAGCGGAAAATAATACAAAACACGACTGAAAGAGATATACGGATACAGAGCTTTCCGAATATCTTTCCAGCTGTAAATCAGGATCCTGTGAATATAAATCTAAAAAACCAAAACTACCAGTAGCCCGTGTCAAAGTAAGGGCACCCAGAGTTTAGGTTAAAACAATAAACTTGTAACACCCCGTAATTTTGTAAATATTAATATTCACAAATTAAAGAATAACTAATCTCAGACGTTAGAATTATGGGAAACGGGTTGCGCCATTGTGTTCGTCTCGGAATTCTGGTCGAAATAGAGTCCGAGTTTGCGTGAATTGGACTTCGTATAAAGAAGTTATGGCCATCGGAAGTTTCAGAAAATTCAAAACAGCTCGTAGGAAATTTAAAATTCAAACTGAAAAGTGCAGAAGCGGGCTAGGCGGGAAAAATTCCCGCCCAGGCAGGTCGACTAGGGGGTCGACACTAGTGTCGACCTGCCCCCCCCCCTCAAGTCGACTATAGTGTCGACCTGGGTGTCGACCTGGGTCTGGCGGCTAGGGTTTTTGACTGAGCCTGTTTTTGACTGAGTGATGACCCATTATGATTTTGACCTAATCTGGTTGGCTGGGATTAGTTCTGTGTTGAACTGACGGTCTAAAATAAATCCTAACTCTATAGATACCTAGGTAGTCTCTCACCCTAATTCATAAGAAAAATAGAATAGCTACCGTCATACTGCCGCCATGGAGCTCAGTGGAGCCGCCGCCAACTAAGAAAGAAAAAAAGCTAATCAAATACTAATTCTACTCAATTCTAAAGCAAAACAAGACTCTTTTCTTCTCTAAATTGTGAGTATAATAGTCTTAACAAGAATATTATTAAATTAATTAGGTTAAGTCATGAATGGATTATGAGTAGATGATGTGAATTGTCATATATGTTGTTGTAAACCTTATGCTATCATGTATGTTATAAATCCTATGCTATGTATTCTATATGTTGTAAATCATGCTATGATGATGTTATGTATGTTGAGAGTTTCTATGCTAAATTGTGATAAATCATACATGCTTTAAAGTCATGATGTTATTGTTTATGCTAATTAGTTCATGTTATTCACATCATGATGTTAATGTTATTTGGGTTATGTTAATCTATATGACAAGTCACATATGAAAGTTTAGGTTGAGATTATGAACATATGCCATGACCTCTATTTTAATCTAGAATTATGACATCTAGAATTATGCTATGACATATGTGAAATTCTATGCTAGTTCACACCATCATTATGTTGCCTAAAACCCCTTTATGCAAGTTTGTACATAAATTTGAGTATGATCATATCATGTAAATTGTGACATTTTACAAGTTGACACCTTTACATCCATAACATGGGTAGTTTATGCAAGTTTCACCTCTATTATGATTAGATTCATTTTAATTGTCTATATGTTGTGATAATTTATTTTGTGCTATGAGTTAGACTATTCGAGTATAACGTATATTCTGCGTTGGATAAGCGAACGTATAAACGTGGGGTAGGGGTAATATTAAGGATTTAATAATAAGAAGTTGGGGTGCAATTGATATGATTTTGCATGCTATGAGTGAATGACCATAATTGAGTCAATTATGGACATCATTAAAAGTGGACTTAATTAATAATTTGAATAGGGAATTATTAAAACTGGGGGTAAAAGATAATAAGTGATAATCAATGCTTAGGACACGAGGTTGGACTCGTTTGTGACGTAAACCTGCCCGGAACCGCCCAGCAAATCAAGTGGTCCCAAATGTCAGCCCAATGTGAGAGGTCCTAGGCCTAAACTAAAGCATAACAGTTGTAAAGACACAAGGTTAGACTCTTTTATGGTGTAAGACTGCCCGGACCCGCCCGGCATATCCAGCTGCCATAAATGCCAGTCTAATGTGAGAGGTCTTTATGAGGTTATGGCCTGAATGAATTAAGAAATACTTAACCAGATAAACATGTAAGGTGGGACATGGGGGTTAAGTAGGTGCCTTGGGTGGCATGAGGAATATAGTGGGTGCCCTTAGTGGCATGTGAAATACGATTAGTAAGACTTAACCAAACACACATGTAAATGAACATGACTAAGAGGATTAAGTGGGATATACTAGTGGTGACAAGCTTAGGTGGGTAGCTTGTGGGGACCCATTTCAACCAGTATCCCAAACGTATTTTTGTGGGCTCGACCCAAGTCGAGGACGGGACATGCATACTGGGTTTGACTATAAGAGGCCAAAACGGGGAGCGATGGCAACCCAAGTCCAACGGGTTTCATATGCATATGTGGACCCGGCCTGGTAGGTAAGACGTTGTTGCATCGTGTAGGCATAAGTCGTGCATTCTCAAGTTGTATCGGGTTGCCACTTTAAGGGAGTGATACACCCCACTGTGGGGCAAGCACGGTTATCTACGAGTAGGGAGCCAATCGAAAGTGGGTAGTGGGGTACACCTAGTGGAGATAGGGGCAGACGACACCTATGTAGTCAGCTAGGGGTACGTAAGGCTATTTATATTGTTTCTGTGTGAAGCAAGTGGGATCAACTTTTAGGGTGACTGGTGCGGTGCAGTGTAGTAATGTGCGGTGCAGCGAAGTAATTATTCGTTAATAATTAGGTGTGCCTTTACCGTTATCTTTAACGTTATCTTAAACGTTATCTTTATCTGCTCATTCCATACCTAATAGTTCATAGACATTTACTTTTCTTCCAGCTTATGCCTTAGTCTAGTTATTTCGATAGTAGTATTGTTAGAATTATCATACTCGCCAGACTTTATGTCTGACCCCCTCCATTTCTATCCTTTCCCCCCTCCAGGTCCTCAGGTTGGGCCCAACTCTAGTGGAGTTTGATTTGATAGCTTCATCTCTCTTTGGAAAGCTTGGACCGTTGAAGTAATGTCCAGCTTGTTATCTTTTAATGCTATTTATGTAATGGGATTATGTATTTTGTTTTTATGAAGATGGATATTGTACTTGGCTATGATCTATGGTTTTATGATGTAACAAACATGTTTAATTTCCGTTGCAATAAAATGAAGTTTTAGATTTCCAGGTACTATTTATTATCTGTCTTTTTGTAATTTTTCTGTTCTATATTCATTTATAACCTCCACGGAAGTTAATGCATTCCCTTTGTGAGTGACATTAATGGACGTGGAGAGTTACACGTGGTATCAGAGCGAGGTTACCAGAACAGATAAATTTTTTAGAAAAACTATTTTTCTTGAGTATTTTTGAAAGAAGTGCTTTCAAAAACATGTTTTAATGAGTAATTTAAGAAAAACATAATCCCCAATAGCCATATCTTTATCTTTCGAATTTTCCATTTTGAATCTTTCTTTTTTCGTTTTAGCATGGCTGAAGATCTTAACCTACCTGATGGTGTAACAATACCAGGATGGTATAGGAGGCTATTAGAGGCTAGGGCCGCCGCAGGTCCGGCCAATGTTCCTCCACCACCAATTGCACCCATTCCTCCTCCTCCTCGTGTAGATACTTTTGCAAAGACGTGCAAGGAATTTAAGGCTATGGGTGGAAAACCCTTCCAAGGGTCAGAAACATTTGTGGAAGCTAGAGATTGGCTTAGGGAGGTGGAAGAATTGCTAGAAAATTTTGAAGTGGAAGAAGGGAGGAGAGTTAAATTAGCAGCTTGGTTGATGAAGGGAGAGGCCTTGTACTGGTGGGAGGTCACTAATGCGGAGCGTCCTGTTGATTCTTGGGCGGATTTCAGACGTAGGTTTGAGGCGAAGTTTCTCTCAAGAGCAGAAGAGAATCTATATATGGAAAAGTTCTTGACATTAAAGCAAGGAAGCTCATCAGTAAAAGAATATGTCAACAAATTTAATCAGTTAGCAAGGTTTGGCTTGGATTTAGTGAACACGCCGGAAAAGAAGGCTCTGAGGTTCGTTAATGGATTGAATGAACCATTGCAAGGGTTGGCTATGACCCACATCCCTATGGGGGCCACCTTTGAGAAGCTTGTAGACATGGCACTCATGCACGAGGAGAAAAGCTCTAAAGTTGATAAGGCACCCGAGAAGAAAGGGGATCAGAAGAAACCACAACAGCAAAACAAGAAGGGTGGCAAAGACAATAATGGAAAAGGAAAGAAGAAATGCATTAACTATGGGACACCAGGCCATCTCAACAAGGATTGCCGAAAGAAGAAGAAGACTGGCTGTTTCCACTGTGGCGAAGCGGGACATCTAGTGAAGGACTGTCCAAAGAAGGGGCAGAGGGCAGGAGCTACCTCGGGAGGACAGGTGCAGGCTCTTATGGCACCAGCGCAGGCAAGGGGACAAGTTCAGGCTCTCGCGGTCCCTCCGCTGCAAGAACGAGGTAGAACCATTTCTGTTGAAAGCTTAGTTTTTCTGTTTGATCATCCTGTCCGTACCTTATTTGATTCGGGCGCATCGCATTCGTTTATCTCTACGTCATTAGTTGAATCACTGCACTTAAACACCAATTTAGTAGAGGATCCCTTAGTTGTTTCGAATCCAATTGGGGGCTCAGATTATTTGTCCATGATGTGTTTGGATTTGAAAATTTCTATACTTAGCGCTGAATTTAGATGTGATGCTTATGTGTTGGGCTTCACGGGCTATGGGTTAATTTTAGGAATGGATTGGTTATCCAGAAATGGGGCCGTTCTTGATTGTGAAAGGAGAGTAGTTAGGCTCATGACTCGCGTTGGCAACACTCTCGAAATCTTTTGTAGTCCCATAAATTCCGTTATGCTAAGTTATCTAGAATCGCTTGACGCGTCTGAGGAAAATCTACAATCTGTTAGACTGGTCCGAGAATATTCGGATGTGTTTGAGGAGGTGAAGGGCTTACCTCCGAAGCGAGAGATAGATTTTCGAATATATCTTGTGGATAATGCGAAACCAGTATCTTTGCCAGTACGCCACATGGCTCCACGTGAAAGGACGGAACTCGATAAGCAAGTGAAGGAGTTGCTTGAGAAGGGGTTCATAAGACGAAGTATATCGGAGTGGGGTGCTCCAGTAGTATTTGCCATGAAGGCGAATGGGTCCCTCAGACTTTGTGTGGACTATAGAGAACTAAATAAGCTTACTAAAAAGAACAGACACCCACTGCCGAGGATTGACGATCTCTTCGATCAGTTAGTTGGCGCCTCAGTGTTTTCGCAGTTGGACTTAGCCACTGGTTTCCATCAGTTGAGAGTGGCTGAGGATAGCATTGACAAGACTTCCTTTAGGACTCCAGACGGTTTCTATGAATGGCTAGTGATGCCCTTCGGTTTGACAAACGCCCCCACATACTTTGTTGATTTGATGAGTAGGGTGTTTAGGGAGTACCTTAACAAATTTGTGGTAGTCTTTATAGACGACATCTTGATCTTTTCTAAGGATGAAGAAGAGCATGCCCTACATCTTAGGAAAGTGTTGGAGACCCTACGAGCACATAACCTTAAAGCTAAATTTTCTAAGTGTCACTTCTGGCGGAAAGAAGTGCGATTCTTAAGGCACGTGGTTTCCAAGGAAGGGATAGATGTGGATCCCACGAAGGTGGTGGCCATCCAAGTTTGGAAGGTCCCTAAAAATGCTACCGAAGTGAGAAGTTTCTTGGGGTTGGCTGGCTACTATAGGAAGTTTATCAAAGACTTCGCGAAGATATCAGCTCCATTGACACGCTGGATGAAGAAGAACTTAGTCTTCGAGTGGGACGTAGATTGTGATGATGCGTTCCAACGTTTGAAGAGAGCTTTGACTTCAGCCCCAGTATTAGTATTGTCAGATGGGAGTAAGCCATTTACTGTTTATACTGACGCTTGTGGGACAGGACTAGGCACAGTCCTAATGCAAGAGGGTAGGGTAATAGCCTATGGTGGAAGGCAGTTGAGAGCGCATGAGAAGAATTACCCTACACGTGACCTAGAGTTGGCCGTTATTGTTTCGCGCTTAAGTCTTGGCGTCATTATCTTCTTGGCGAAAGATTCGAATTATTCACTGACCACAAATCGCTAAAATATTTATTCTCTCAAAAGGACTTGAACTTAAGGCAGCAAAGGTGGATGGAGTTCTTATCATCCTACGACTTCGAGATAACATATACCCCTGGCAAGGGTAACGTAGTGGCGGATGCCTTAAGTAGAAAAATATTATCCTTAAGTCCTTTGTTTGTTGAGCGGCGAAGCTTAGAATTCATTTCGATGTTTGACTTTAGACCTTCTGTTGACTTTGTACCAGGTTTACTAGCAACCTTAGAGGTTAGACCTACGCTTTTGGGACGGATTAACGAGGCACAGCGAGATGACCCACAGTTGGTTGAGTTAGTAGAAAAGCTCAAAGGAGGGGAGTCATCAAGCCATCTCCGTAGGTATACCCTAGATGATAGGGGTTAGTTATGTAGGGACGGTAGACTTTGTGTACCAAAAGACGATGACCTAAGGAAGACTATTCTTGACGAAGCACATCGTTCGAAGATGACCTTTTACCCCGGCAGGGATAAGATGTACAAAGATATGAAGCGAGTTTTCTTTTAGACCGGTATAAAGAAGGACGTAGCCGAGTATGTCGCTAGATGCTTAGTGTGCCAATAAGTAAAAGCGGAGCAAAATAAACCCGGTGGGTTGCTTCACCCATTGGAGGTTCCACTATGGAAGTGGGAAAGTGTCTCGATGGATTTTGTGGACGGATTACCGCGATCAAGGAAGGGTAATACGGGGATTTGGGTTATAGTAGATAGACTTACTAAGAGCGCCCATTTCATTCCCGTGAAGAGTAAGAGGACTACTCCATGGTTAGCTTCTGTATACGTTCGAGAAATAGTTCGTTTGCACGGTGTTCCTTCTAGCATAGTGAGCGACCACGATCCTATTTTCACTAGCGAATTTTGGAGAAGCTTACAAGAGGCGGTAGGGACTCAGTTATGTTTGAGCACCGCATATCATCCTCAGACGGACGGCCAGACCGAGAGGGTGAATCGCATTCTAGAGGATCTTTTGAGGCTATGTATCCTAGACTTTGGGGGTACATGGGAAGAGCATCTTCCATTGGTGGAGTTCGCATATAATAACAGCTTTCAGTCTAGCATTGGTATGGCATCATTCGAAGCTCTTTACGGACGGCCGTGTCGTTCACCTACATGTTGGTGGGAAACTACGGATAAGATCTTACTTGGGCCCGATATGATTAGAGAGACTTCGGAAAAGATCGACTTGATTCGAAGGAGGATGAAAGCAGCGCAAGATGGTCTTTGTCAAAGTGTCTCCATTACGAAACGTTGTTCGCTTTGGGTCCGTTGGGAAATTAGCACCAAGGTTCGTAAGACCGTTTCCTATTAAGGAGAAGATTGGACAGATGGCGTATAGAGTGGAGTTGCCCGAGAGACTTAGCGGTGTACACGACGTATTCCATGTGTCACATTTGAGGAAGTGCTTGCACGAGACAGCAGAAGTGGTAGAGCGTAGCTTGCTTAGAGAGGTGGAGATAGAGCATGATGCGACGATACGACGAGCTCCTACGCGCATTCTTGGGTCAGAGATCAAGAAGCTGTGAAATCGAGAGGTCAGACTAGTCAAAGTACAATGGGGAGATGATGAAAGCAACGCTACTTGGGAGACGGAAGAGAAGATGCGTTCGCGATACCCTTTCCTTTTCAAGGGTATGTCCTTTAAATTTCTCCTTTATCGCTTATCTTGTACTTATCTTACCTTTAGAGTATCCTCTCGCTAGTATTCTTGACCTTTAGTTAGGATAATCCTATTGTTGAAACATGTGTTTGAGACATGTTATGTATGATGGATGCAAAATGGATGCAAGTGTTTGCTAGTGGTTGCTCGTGGACGCATATACACACACTATTAGGCAGTAGATCGGCTCAATCACTTCATACTGCATATTGCATATATATGGATGTACTTAGTAAAATGGATGTATGAGGATTTGTTTTATCATATGGATGCTGCATTCGGATGATGATTGTGCATGCATATAGAGATAATATGTTGCATTAAGGAACTTTTGCATACATAATGGACGCATGGCACTATCATGAATTCCATTAAGGAGGTCGACTGAATCAGTGGACCGCCTGATTTTGCATTAGATATGGACATATACACACACTGTGCATTTAAACATGAAAGCATTAGAAGTCTATATGGACAATGGATGCATGTGTTTGATGGTTGAGTAGATGGATGATTGGATGTTAGGATATACATTCTTCATAACTTAAAGATTTCGGGGACGAAATCCTTTAAGGAGGGGAGAATGTAACACCCCGTAATTTTGTTATTATTAATATTCACAAATTAAAGAATAACTAATCTCAAACGTGAGAATTATGGGAAACGGGTTGCGCCATTATGTTCGTCTCGGAATTTTGGTCGAAATAGAGTCCGAGTTTACGTGAATTGGACTTTGTATGAAGAAGTTATGGCCATCGGAAGTTTCAGAAAATTTAAAACAGCTCGCAGAAAATTTAAAATTCAAACTGAAAAGTGCAGAAGCGGGCTGGGCGGGAAAAATTCCCGCCCAAGCTGGTCGACTCGGGGGTCGACACTAGTGTCGACCTGCCCCCCCCCCCCCCCAGGTCGACTATAGTGTCGACCTGGGTTTGGTAGCTAGGGTTTTTGACTGAGCCTGTTTTGACTGAGTGATGACCCATTAGGGTTTTGACCTAATCTGGTTGCCTCGGATTAGTTCTGTGTTGATCTGACGGTCTAAAATAAATCCTAACTCTATAAATACCTAGTAGTCTCTCACCCTAATTCATAAGAAAAATGAAATAGCTAGCGTCATACCGCCGCCATGGAACTCAGTGGAGTCGCCGCCAACTAAGAAAGAAGAAAAGCTAATCAAATACTAATTCTAGTCAATTCTAAAGCAAAGCAAGACTCTTTTCTTCTCTAAATTGTGAGTATGATAGTCTTAACAAGATTATTATTAAATTAGTTAGGTTAAGTCATGAATGGATTATGAGTAGATGATGTGAATTGTCATATATGTTGTTGTAAACCTTATGCTATCATGTATGTTATAAATCCTATGCTATGTATTCTATATGTTGTAAATCATGCTATGATGATGTTATGTATGTTGAGAGTTTCTATGCTAAATTTTGATAAATCATACATGCTTTAAAGTCATGATGTTATTGTTTATGCTAATTAGTTTATGTTAATCACATCATGATGTTAATGTTATTTGGGTTATGTTAATCTATATGACAAGTCACATATGAAAGTTTAGGTTGAGATTATGAACATATGCCATGACCTCTATTTTGATCTAGAATTATGACATCTAGAATTATGCTATGACATATGTGAAATTCTATGCTAGTTCACACCATCATTATGTTGCCTAAAACCCCCTTATGCAAGTTTGTACATAAATTTGAGTATGATCATATCATGTAAATTGTGACATTTAACAAGTTGACACCTTTACATCCTTAACATGGGTAGTTTATGCAAGTTTCACCCCTATTACGATTAGATTCATTTTAATTGTCTATATGTTGTGATAATTTATTTTGTGCTATGAGTTAGACTATTCGAGTCTAACGTATATTCTGCGTTGGATAAGCGAACGTATAAACGTGGGGTAGGGGTAATATTAAGGATTTAATAATAAGAAGTTGGGGTGCAATTGATATGATTTTGCATGCCATGAGTGGATGACCATAATTGAGTCAATTATGGGCATCATTAAAAGTGGAATTAATTAATAATTTGAATAGGGAATTATTAAAACTGGGGGTAAAAGATTATAAGTGATAATCAATGCTTAGGACACGAGGTTGGACTCGTTTGTGACGTAAACCTGCCCGGAACCGCCAGGCAAATCCAGTGATCACAAATGTCAGCCCAATGTGAGAGGTCCTTGGCCTAAACTAAAGCTTAACAGTTGTAAAGAAACAAGGTTAGACTCTTTTATGGGGTAAGACTGCCCGGACCCGCCCGGCATATCCAGCTGCCATAAATGCCAGTCTAATGTGAGAGGTCTTTATGATGTTATGGCCTGAATGAATTAAGAAATACTTAACCAGATAAACATGTAAGATTGGACATGGGGGTTAAGTAGGTGCCTTGGGTGGCATGAGGAATATAGTGGGTGCCCTTAGTGGCATCTGAAATACGATTAGTAAGACTTAACCAAACACACATGTAAATGAACATGACTAAGAGGGTTAAGTGGGATATACTAGTGGTGACAAGCTTAGGTGGGTAGCTTGTGGGGGCCCATTTCAACCAGTATCCCAAACGTATCTTTGTGGGCTCAACCCAAGTCGAGGACGGGACACGCATACTGAGTTTGACTATAAGAGGCCAAAACGGGGAGCGGTGGCAACGCAAGTCCAACGGATTTCGTATGCGTGTGTGGACCCGGGCTGGTAGGTAAGACGTTGTTGCAACGTGTAGGTTTAAGCCGTGCATTCTCAAGTTGTATCGGGTTGCCACTTTAGGGGAGTGATACACCCCACTGTGGGGCCAGCACGGGTATCTACGAGTAGGGAGCCGATCGAAAGTGGGTAGTGGGGTACACCTAGTGGAGAGAGGGGCAGACGGCAACTATGTAGTCAGCTAGGGGTACGTAAGGCTATTTATATTGTTTCTGTGTGAAGCAAGTGGGATCAACCTTTAGGGTGACTGGTGCGGTGCAGTGAAGTAATTATTCGTTAATAATTAGGTGTGCCTTTACCGTTATCTTTAACGTTATCTTAAACCTTATCTTTATCTGCTCATTCCATACCTAATAGTTCATAGACATTTACTTGTCTTCCAGCTTATGCCTTAGTCTAGTTATTTTGATAGTAGTATTGTTAGAATTATCATACTCGCCAGACTTTATGTCTGACCCCCTCCATTTCTATCCTTTTTCCCCCTCCAGGTCCTCAGGTTGGGCCTAGCTCTAGTGGAGTTTGATTGGATTGCTTCATCTCTCTTTGGAAAGCTTGGACTGTTGAAGTAAAGTCCAGCTTGTTATCTTTTAATGGCTATTTATGTAATGGGATTATGTATTTTGTTTTTATGAAGATGGATATTATACTTGGCTATGATCTATGGTTTTATGATGTAACAAACATGTTTAATTTCCGCTGCAATAAAATGAAGTTTTAGATTTCCAAGTACTATTTATTATCTGTCTTGTTGTAATTTTTCTGTTCTATATTCACTTATAACCTCCATAGAAGTTAATGCATTCCCTTTGTGAGTGACATTAATGGACGTGGAGTGTTACAAAACTCCAGGTCAGTCATGTGATTGGTGTGAGAGCTAAAACAGTTATTAATCTTTTTTTTTAAGTTCGGTTAATCCAGAGATCACGCCGTATAACGCCAAACAGATTTCCTCCCAAGAGTACCAGTGCATAAAACAACAGTGCAATGCTAAATTAAGAACAATGAAGCTATTATAAGACCCAGGTCCCATCACACAATGCAACACAAGCCGGAGGATAGGGTTTTACCTTATAATGGCCAAAGCATGCTTGATATGCTAAATTTCATGTTTTGTTATTAATATAAATGTATAGTGTCAAAACAATTTCAATCATAAGTATCAATCATAGACGACATAAGTGCCCCATACCATTATGTCGCCATATATAGGTTTACAACTAAAACCGCAATGTCATGTATTGGAAGTTAGATTTCCATCTGTGAACCGAGGCAAGGGATTGTCCTCTACCGAATTCGAGACGCTCTATCCCGCCCCTCACAAACAGCCACAACTGCCCCTTGGATCATCAGGGCCGGTCCACCGATGTGGATTACAATGTCTGAACACTGCGTTTCCCCGCCCTTTGGGGCGTCAAAGAGCCAAATGACTCCATCGGCTCCACATAGTCACTGATATATCTGAGGCGCCTCGCAACAGCAACAACCACACAGGTGAAAATAGTATAAAAGTCAGGGCAGGTAGGTCACTGACACCACCCTAGCTAGAAGAAAACGCACGTCCTCCCTGAGGTCGTCTCACGTTTCTGGTTCACAACCGGGGTGTGAGGCTCGTGAATCAACGCTACACAAAGCTATGCTACACAGGCCGTGCTTTGATCATCAACCACAAGACTTTGCTTTTCAACAGAAGCCTTGATCATTTGCATCTTAGCATGCCACAAAGGAAAACCACTCCATGCAACCGATATCCATCAATCACAAAGAATGATATCCAATGTCAGACACACAGTCCATTTACAAGTCCGTTCTGGGTTTGAACGAAACCGGAGGCACCTTGTACCTCACATGTCCATCGATCTTCAAGTACGTCTGGACGATCACCTACGGATTCCCTCCTCTTGGGTGTATAGCCCAATCAAGATCATCAGGGGTCGTCCAAACGATGTGAAGACCTTCGGTCTTCAACAACCGTCTTCACATTTGACTTATCGCCGTATCAGTTATTCAGAATGGGATAAACCCGGTCATTCCGAATAACTCTCGTATGTAATAAACAAGTGTTACATAAACACAACATACGCCTCATTCCAATTCATCAGTCACTAACCGTAAATTAGTAAGAGAACAATTCCCCAAATATTAACCCCGAAGGCCGAAACCAACATCAGATCAGTACCCAGGAAACCATTCTTCTTAACTAATCTTCAGTTAGTTGCTAAATTTCATATTCCTAGGGAGAGGTTCCCATTAATTTTATTAAAGATAAATTCCTTAAATTTATTCTTTATCTTCTTTTGAATATCAATTCAAACCAAATTATGGTTTATCCAAACTGGTCAGGATTAACGAAACTTACCGAAGTAATCACTTGTTAAATTTCCCAAACCCCAACCTATTCAACCCATGAAGTAAAACTGGTGATACTTCATATCTAACACCACAGTGTTATCGGTAATCTCAATTACCATTTCACGTTCAAATCTAATTAAAGATTTAACTATCATCTAGAGTAAAACTAGTGGTACTCCATTCACGATCATTTCTTGAATTTGATAATTTTAATTATCAAATTCACTTTTCAATCTAATTAAAGATTCACTAAAACTACACTTGGTTTTAATTTCCCTAAAAATCATTATTAATAATTGTTTAAATTGGGAAATCATATCCTGTCTTTAACTGGGTTAAAGAACCAATGTCATTTTGTAACAACCTGGAAAATCTGAACCAGTTTAAAAAAAATTTAATTGGCTATTTTAGTGAATATTAAATATTTAAAGTAAATATTTCAGATAATAAGGAGGAAAAAGTAGTTTAAATCGATGTTTGAAATTGAATATAATCAATTTGAATTATAAACAAGGCCTGAAATGGTGCTGCAATTTCAAATTTTGAATTCAAACTTTAACTGATTGTATCGGGTGCAAAATAAAACGGATTTTAGTGAAACCAAAAATATTTAAATCTGTTAGTGAATATCTTTCTAATGAATCCGAAAAATCGGATTTTCATAGCGTGAATCAAAAGTTATGTCCAAATGAATTTTCAGAAAGGTCGCTGTAGAAATTATATCGCCCTTGAAAATAGACATTTTGCATACGACCTCAGAAATCGACGAAACCACTTTTGTTGGATCCGGGATGTCAAATTATTGCTAGCTTTCAAATTTCATAATTTTTGAAGCTGTTATGTGAGCGTGGCAAAGGAAAATGTGTTTTGGTCAATTATAGTTAAAATGGATCGACCAGAAAAGGGCCATTTTACAAACGGTCTCGGAATTCGACGAAACTAGTTTTCTTGGGACCGTATCATCAAAACATAGCTAGATTTATTTTTCTGGAATTTTTCGAATCGGTATGTGGCCCCGGCAAATTGAAATGTACGTTCAAATTAAATATTGAATGTTTTATATTTTAATTTGAAAGAAAACTGACTGAAACAGTCTAATGGACCTACGAAACATATCCCATTGTGTTCGAAATGGGGGTAAAACACTAGGGACGACAGTCGTTGGGCTTGAATTGGGGTTCGTGGGTGAAAGAGGGTATTTTCGAAATTTAAAAATATATAAATTAATAAAATAAATTATCATTGGTCAAAGGTCCTTCTCTCTCACCGATCTTCCTCTCGACGAACGGCGGAATAGCTTCAAAACTTCCCCCTCTGATTCCTCCTCCCACACGCACCGATAGCCACTACCGCAGTTAAGGTTTTTGAAGTACTCATCATCCTCTTCAAATCAAAACAAACCCACCTCCTATCGTGCAGCCTATCGCGAGAACGAACCCTCCAAAGTTCGCCAGTTTCGCACCGATTTCCAGCCAGGGTTGGAGTTCGAGCTCCACCATCTTCCTAGCGCAGAGGCACCTCTCGAGGCCCGTCAACGTGGTGCAGTTGGATTTCGACGAAGTGCAGTGGATTTGATTTTAATTCGAACCCTAGTTTCGAAGATTCAAGATAGGTAACGGCAGTTCAAAATTATTTTATATTTTAATAGCACTTCTAAGCGCTACCGTTTATGATTTCACTGTAAAAATCATATCTTTTTCGTTTGTTAACGAAATCTAGTGAAACAAGAGACAGTGGACCCGTGTGGACGTCTTCTACATTCTAGAAGGGACCGCATATTTTTCTGAGCCATCTGCTATGTTTGGTAGAGTGGAACCCAATGTGAGATTTCTAAATTATGAACGATATGGAAAACGATGATGTATAAATTATATGGTCGATGTATGAGTTATATAAGCGTTGTACACCTCTTGTATAAGCGTTGTATAAGTTGTACGTTCGATATATAAGTTATATATGCGTTATAAAAATTATATATGTGTTGAATAGAAGTGAAATGCTTATATATATATATATACATACATACATACACGCCCCTCGTCCACAAACCATGGACGATATTTATTGATTGCGATTGGTGTGAAAATTGATTGATTATGAATGGTTGATTAGAATTGTTTGTGGTTGAAAAATACCCGTTTGTGGTTGAGAATTATTTGGTTGAAACCACATAGGATTAGTTTGTGGAAATGAAAAAATTATACATGCCGCCTGCGTGCGAACTAGATGCATGATTCCCCATTGTCAAAAGCTGCAAGGCTTTAAGGTAGAGGGAGGAGCCGTACTAGGGACGGCCCTGGTTTTAACTACCCTGCTGTTATGCTGCCGAAATTTTGAATAATATTCATGTGTTAGAATTATTTTCCTATGTTGAAACTATATTCGTGTGTTGAATAGAAAACCGTTTATGTGTTGAATAGAAATTAATTCGTTGAATCATATTCAAGGGTTGAATGGTATTCGTGTTTTAAATAATTTTTTTTAATAATAGAAATCACATTTTTACTATATATATACAAACTATAGAAAACTGTTTATGTGTTGAATAGAAATTCATTTGTTGAATCATATTCATGTGTTGAATGGTATTCACGTTTTAAAACAAATTGTTTTATAATAAAAATCATATTTTTAAACATCTTTTTGAACTATATAAAATAATCGTGTTTTGAAATAAATTGTCTTATAATAAAAATCACATTTTTACTATATACAAGAATAGTTGAAAATAGTGAAGTGTTGAAATAATTGTCGGTTGGATAAAAATATCATTTTTATCAAATGTATGAAAAGAATATAGATTTGAAATCGAAGAATCGATATATATATATATATATATATATATATATATATATAAATAAATAGAATTGAAATATATCGAATAGCGAAGCTACAGTTCGTGTTTTGAAACCGTGATTTCAAACGATTATTGCGGGAGATCCGACCATCAGATTTTCCCGAAACCGAAAACGTTAGGTTCGCTTTGGAAATATCTTTCCAACGACACCAACTTTGTGAAGATCCAACGGTTGGTTTGTCTGGAATGTTTAATTCAAATCTGAAGAAAAGCAGCGCCATAATCGATTATATATATATATATATAATTATATTTGATCGAATAACGACGCTCCAGTTCGTATTTTGAAATCGAAACTTCAAACGATTGTACCGGGAGTTCCGACCGTCGGATTTTCCCAAAACTGGAACCGTTGAATTTATTTTGAAAAGATCTTTTTAATGATGTCAATTTTGTGAAGATCCAACGGTTAGATTTTTAGATATGTGTAAATCAAATATGAAGAAAAACAGCGCCACGGCCGCGTTATGGCCCGAAGCGTCGTTTGAATGAATGGCTATTTTAAAAATAAATAAAAATAGTGACGAATCATTATAAAATATTATAAACGATTTGGAATGTGAAATTTAGAAACTAACTGAAGGTTGGCTAAGTCGAATGGTTTCCTGGGTTTTGATCTGATGTTGGTTTCGGCCTTCGGGGTTAATATTTGGGAAATCGTTCTCTTACTGATTTACGGTTAGTGGCTAACGAATTGAAATGATGTGTATGTTGTGTTTGTGTAGCAGTTGCTTATTATATACACGAGTTGCTCAGAAAGACCGGGTTTATCCCATTCTGAATAACTGAATCGACGATAAGAAATCGAAGATGAAGACGGTGGTGGAAGACCGGAGTTCTTCACCTCGTTTGGATGGTAACTGATGTCCTGATTGGGAGGCATCTCGAAATATGGATAATGAGTGGTGATCGTCTAGACATACGTGGAGATCGATGGGTTTGCGAGGTATATAGTGCCTCTGGTTTCGTTCAGACCCAGAACGGACTTGTAAATGGACGGTGTGTCTGACATTGGAATTTATTCTGTGTAATTGATAGCCATCAGTTGCATGGTGTGTATTGCCTGTGTGGCATGCTAAGATGCAGTGATCAGGGCTTCTGTTGAAAAGCAAAGTCTTGTGGTTGATGACCAAAGCACCGCCTGTGTGGCGTAGCTTTGTGTATAACGTGAAATCGCGAGCCTCACACCCCGGTATGAACCAGAAACGGGAGAGGACATCAGGGAGGGCAAGCCTTTCCTTCTAGTTAGAAGTGGCGTCAGTGGTTTTACACGCCCTGACAAGTTTGACTTATGTGGTTGTTGCTGTTACGAGGCGCCTCGGTTGTATCGGTCGATCCGGGACCGATGGAGTCATTCGTTGGCTCACTTACGCCCCATAGGGCGGGGAAACGCAGTGTTCAGGCTTTTTAATCCACATCGGTGGACCGGCCCTGACGATCCAAGGGTCAATGCGTTCTGATCCTAAGACACGGGCTAGTGCGTCTCGAAGTCGGTAAGGACTATCTTTTGCCTTGGTTCATGACGGAAATCCAATTTCTAGATACGTGACTGTGCGGTATTGATTGTATACCTATATTTGGCAACATAGTGGCATGGGACGCTCATGTCGTCTATGATTGATAGTTATGATTGTAATTGTTTCTGAAACCTACAAACACTAGAAATAATATCAAATGCTTTTGTTTTATTCGTATCAAGCATATTTTGGCCATTATAAGGTAAAACTCTATCCTCCGGTTTGCGTTGCATTGTGTGATGGGAACTGAGTCTTATAATGGCTTCATTTTTTCAAAAAGCATTGCGATGTTTACAAGATTTAATTGTTTTAAAGCACTGGCAATCCAATGGAGTAAACCCGTTCCACGAAAGTGGCGTGGTCCTGTGATTAGCCAATTGTATAATGTGTTAAGTAGATTTCTCATACCAGTCCCATGACTGACTCAAAGTTTGTTTCTCTTGCAAACTCGGGTGCCCCTTTTTCTACACGGGCAGCCTTGTATTCAGGTGTTAGCTGGCTCTTTCTGGATAGCTGGAGCTGAAGATGGATTCTATCATTTATCTCTTTTTATCCTATTCAACTCCTGTTGTACATATTTTGTTTGTTTTCGCTGTTGACATTTATGTATAGCTGAACTATATTTGTACTAAGCATGATCCTTTATACTGTGTAACTCTGATGATTACGTTTATCCAGTATATTCTATTGTGCATTATCTGGTGTATTTATTTATTTATGTTCTGCTATTATCTGTTTATGTGTTATATTCCAAAGATTACTTTTGCCACCGTCAGTACAGGGTTTGGGGTCGTCTCATTTGGTATCAGAGCTTTGGTTAAGCTTAGCTCTGGTATATAACACATTAGCGAACTCGTCAGAGATAGAACCAGTAGTGTTCTAGGATGAGTAACTCAGTACCGATAGGATCAGCAATATCCTAGTATGAGTACAGTAGAATCAGAACAACTCGTTAGAAATGGGGTCAGAAGTGCCTCAGAACGAGTCGAGGGTAATATGTTTTTAAATAACTTATTTGTGGTTATATATATAGCCTGGTTTTAGAAATATGATTTTTGAATATATAAAGGATATATTTTTGAAAAGCTAAAAATAAATTGATTGATGTTTGTGTTGTGTGATAGTAGATATGGTTAATTAAATTATGAGAACGATAGTTAATTTAATTAATAAGAGGATGAATGGTAGGATTTATCCGTTTAACTCACACATTGAACTGATTTAAAAATAGATAGCTATATGTACATGTGCATCATATATGTTTGAACAGGTAAATGGATAGCTGTTGAGTAAAGAAACTATTTGCGCGCCGGACAAATAGGTAAACCTTAATGAGTTGGATGCGAAATATTATTATATCAGCTCCTGTGAATGCCAATGGATGCGGAGTGCTGGTTGTTCTGTGTGTAATAATAAATGTCGCCATAGGATAGTAACAATTAATTTTTAACTACATTACATGGCATACTTCTTGAAGATAGGCATACTTCATCATATACCACATAAGCATTTAGAGCTTGTGTGACGAGGTGGAAGATTTACCATATGAGCGAGAGGCTTGTATGGCGATGACTATATTTTACAGGTTGAACTGATGACTGATATGGACCAGATAAAATGTAACGATAAATTGCCAGATTAATAAAAACCCCACACGGGTCTGGAGTTGACAATAATCACGTCTCTCTAGTTATTAGGTATGGCACATGGACTATTTATTTCCCACACGGGATGAGGTGACGAGGATTTATCCTCTTGAGCAATTAAAAATACACACTCCCTCAGGCTTTGACAGGGTGACGAGAATTTATTCTCTAGGGTTATAATCTATACATGCTCCCCTGTAAACACCAGAATATATCACTATAAATATGTATATGCTTATTAGGATTTATTGGGTACCTAATACGGCATAATAAATTTCCAAACCCCTCCCCGTACAAAGGAGGTTATGACGAAATATTTCGAAAATTCCGGGTGTTAGCCAAATTTTTGAAGAATTTGAAAATTCTCAGAAACAAAAAAGTTGGAGAATGGAAGCCAGATTGAAAGTAGAGTTGATTAATCAAACCACTTTCGATTTTGTTCCTTTTCGGGGACGAAAAGTTTTAAGTGGGGGAGATTGTAACAACCCGGAAAATCTGAACCAGTTTAAAAATTTTAAATTAGCTATTTTAGTGAATTTTAAATATTTAAAATAAATATTTTAGATAACAAGGAGGAAAAATTAGTTTGAATCGATGTTCAAAATTGAATATAATCACTTTTAATTATAAACAAGGCCTGAAATGGCGCTGTAGTTTCAAATTTTGAATTCAAACTTTAACTGACTGTACCGGGTGCAAAATAAAACAGATTTAAGTGAAACCAAAACTATTTAAATCTGTTAGTGAATATCTTTCTAACGAATCTGAAAAGTCAAAGTTTCGTAGCGGGAATCAAAAGTTATGTCCAAATGAATTTTCAGAAAGGTCGCTATAGAAATTATATCGCCCTTGAAAATAGACATTTTGCATACGACCTCATAATTCGACGAAACCACTTTTGTTGGATCCGGGATGTCAAATTATTGCTAGGTTTTAAATTTCATAATTTTTGAAGCTAGTATGTGAGCGTGACAAAGGAAAATGTGTTTTGGTCAATTACAGTTAAAATGGATCGACCAGAAAAGGGCCATTTTACAAACGGTCTCGGAATTCGACGAAACTAGTTTTGTTGGGACCGTATCGTCAAAACATAGCTAATTTTATTTTTCTGGAATTTTTCGAATCAGTATGTGGCCCCGAAAATTGAAATGTACGTTCAAATTAAATATTGAATGTTTTATATTTTAATTTGAAAGAAAACGGAATGAAACAGTCGAATGGGCCTACGAAATATATCCCATTGTGTTCGGAATGGGGGTAAAACGCTAGGGACGACAGTCGTTGGGCTTGAATTGGGGTTCGTGGGTGAAAGAGGGTATTTTCGAAATTTAAAAATATATAAATTAATAAAAAAAATTATCATTTGTCAAAGGTCCTTCTCTCTCCCCGATCTTCCTCTCGACGAACGGCGGAATAGCTTCAAAACTTCCCCCTCCGATTCCTCCTCCCACACGCACCAATAGCCACTGCTGCAGTTAAGGATTTTGAAGTACTCATCATCCTCTTCAAATCAAAACAAACCCCACCTCTTATCATCCAGCCTATCGCGAGAATGAACCCTCCAAAGTTCGCCAGTTTCGCACCGATTTCCGGCCAGGGTTGGAGTTTGAGATCCACCATCTTCCTGGTGCAGGGGCGCCTCTCGAGGCCCGTCAACGTGGTGTAGTTGTATTTCGACGAAGTGCAGCGGATTTGATTTTAATTCGAACCCTAGTTTCGAAGATTCAAGATAGGTAACGGCAGTTCAAAATTATTTTATATTTTAATAGCACTTCTAAGAGCTACCGTTTATGATTTCACTATAAAAATCATATCTTTTTCGTTCGCTGACGAAATCCAGTGAAACAAGAGACAGTGGACCCATGCAGATGTCTTCTACATTCTAGAAGAGACCGCATATTTTTCTGAGCCATCTGCTATTTTTGGTGGAGTGGAACCCAATGTGAGATTTCTAAATTATGAACGATATGCAAAACGATGATGTATAAATTATATGGTCAATGTATGAGTTATATAAGCGTTGTACACCTCTTGTATAAGCGTTGTATAAGTTGTACGATCGATATATAAGTCATATACGCGTTGTAAAAATTATATATGTGTTGTATAAAAGTGAAATGCTTATATATATATATACATATATATATACGACCCTCGTCCACAAACGATGGACGATATTTATTGATTGCGATGGGTGTGAAAATTGATTGATTACGAATGGTTGATTAGAATTGTTCGTGGTTGAAATTGATTGATTGTGGTTGAAAAATTTGTGGTTGAGAATTATTTGGTCGAAACCACATAGGATTAGTTTGTGGAAATGAAAAAAAATATACAAGCCGCCTACGTGCGAACTAGATGCATGATTCCCCATTGTCAAAAGCTGCGAGGCTTTAAGATAGAACGAGGAGCCGTACTAGGGACGGTCCCGATTTTAACTACCCTGCCGTTATGCTGCCGAAATTTTAAATAATATTCATGTATTAGAATTATTTTCCTATGTTGAAACTATATTCGTGTGTTGAATAGAAAACCGTTTATTTGTTGAATAGAAATTCATTCGTTGAATGATATTCAAGTGTTGAATGGTATTTGTGTTTTAAATAAATTGTTTTAACAATAGAAATCACATTTTTACTATATATATATACAAGTTATAGAAAACCGTTTATTTGTTGAATAGAAACTCATTCATTGAATCATATTCATGTGTTGAATGGTATTCGCATTTTAAAACAAATTGTTTTATAATAAAAATCATATTTTTAAACATCTATATGAACTATATAAAATAATCGTGTTTTGAAATAAATTGTCTTACAATAAAAATCACAATTTTACTATATACACGAATAGTTGAAAATAGCGAAGTGTTGAAATAATTGTCGGTTGGATAAAAATATCATTTTTATCAAATGTATGAAAAGAATATAGTTTTGAAATCAAAGAATCGATATATATATATATAAATAGAATTGAAATATATCGAATAGCGAAGCTGAAGTTCGTGTTTCGAAACCGTGATTTCAAACGATTAGTGCGTGAGATCCGACCATCGGATTTTCCCGAAAACGAAACCGTTGGGTTATGTAATAACCCGGAAAATGTGAACCAATTTAAAATTTTTAAAATTATTTATTGTCAAAGAATTTGAACAATTGAAATAGCATATTTAAATAATGAACTGGGACTAGTAAGGCAGTTTGAAAATTTGAATACAAATTTTGTCTGACTATACCGGGTGGAAAATATCACAGATTTTAGCGAAACAGAAAATATTTAAATCTGTTTATGAATACCTTTCTAACAAATCTGAAAATCGAAGTTTCATAGCGGGAATCAAAAGTTATGGCCAAATGAATTTTCAGAAAGGTCGCTATATAGAATATGTAGCCCTTGAAAATAGATATTTTGCATACGACCTCAGAATTCGACGAAACCACTTTTGTTGGGTCCGGGATGTCAAATTATTGCTAGGTTTCAAATTTCATATTTTTTGAAGCTAGTATGTGAGCGGGGCAAAAGAAAATGTGATTGGTCAATTTCTATTAAAATGGATCGACCTGAAAATGGACATTTTGTGTGATGACCCCAAACTTCCACGGAATGAAAGTAGGAGTAATCATTTTTGGAATACAACATAAATACAATAAAACAGAACACAGATACAATATAGCAAAAGAAATTCGTACAGTAATAACATTATAGCAGCAGAAAAATATAATGTCATCAACCACAGAAAATCCACAGTCACAGAATCTAAGCTATTACAACAAGTTGCAGAAAAGAAATAAGTTTGATGTCTAAAAAGAAAAGAAAAGATGCCATAGAAACAAAAGATAAATGTCTTCAAGCTCCAAGTCATCACCTCTCTACTTCAGCCAATCCAAGAGACAGAAAATAAGCAGCTCCAAAGAAAAGACTACAAGCAAAGAATGAACCTGTCTACTTGGCTGCCCGTGTATAAGAGAGGGCACCCAAGTTTGCAAAAAGGTGAAACAAACTATGGGTCAGTCGTGGGACTGGTGTGAGAATTCTTAACTAAAATAACTATTAGAAATAAGGCAAATCCAAAGACCACGCCGCTAACGCGGAACGGGTTTACTCTAATGGGCTGCCGTGCATAATTTAAAGTGTCATAACAAATAATTAAATACATCGTAAACAACGAAATGCTTTTGGAAAAATGGAATCACCATAAGACCCAAGTCCCATCACACAATGCAACGCACACCAGACGATAGGGTTTTACCTTATGATGATTAAACATGCTAAATACGGCAAATACGCATCTAATATTATTATTAGTGTATATGAAAGCATTTCAAAGTAAATGTATTAATCTTAGGAAGCATAGGTACCATATACTATGCCTCCGTACTAGTAATACAATCAAATTCGTCGGTTCGTATTTGGATTTTGGTTTCCATCATGAGTCAAGGCTAGAGCGGAGCTCCTTACCGATTCGAGACACTCTAGCTAGTGCCTCAGGATTCCCCGCGGAGAACCCTTGGAAATGGCAGGGCCGGTCCTCAAATACAGCTTAGCGGATTGGCAATTCCTAAGCACACGTTTCCCGGTCCTATAGGACCTATCTGAGGCGCGCCACATTCCATCATCCACATAAGTAAAGTATCAGCGCTGGGAGGTCCCTGACACTACTTCTAGCTAGAAAGAAACGTGCTGCTTTCCCTGCGTTCCCTTCGCCCGTTTTTGACTCAACCGGGGTGTGAGGCTCGCGAAGTCCCGTTACACAAAGCTACGCCTAAACAGGCCATGCTTTGATCGTCTCCACAAGGTTCTGCTTTTCAACAAGAAACCTTGATCATTGCATCTTAGTATGCCACACTGTCACTCCATGCCATACCATTGCTTCTCCATCAATACATAAATGGGTGTTAAGTAGAGAATAAATTCCCACCACCAAACATTTATATATTAACAGAAAATCAACGACATGATATTTAACGGGGTACGATGTCAGACACACCATCCATTTAAACTTATGCTCTGGGTCTGAACGAAAGTCAAATCCGTGAAACCAACACGTACGTCTAGGCAATGACCTTGACCCATGAATTGGTAGCAAGTCAATTCAGGATCTCGATCGCTGTCCATTCGAGGGAAGATTTACGGTCTTCATACGTCGCCTTCTTACTTCGATCTTTAACGCCGCTGGATTAATTTGGGATGAGAATATCTCGGACTTCCCAAACAATCCTCGTATATATATACATATATATATATATATATATATATATATTTTGAAAATCCTTCTTATTTGTTAATAATTATTTTTATTAACAATTCATTTTATTTTAATTATTTAAAATAGTCAAACTTCTTATTTAACGACGCATTCTCAACATCATATTTTTATTTACATTAATTAAAATGTAAACTTGCATTTACATGTCGCATTCTTACCTATTTACATTGAATAAAATGTAAACTTTCATTACATATCGCATTCTTGTTTTCTTTACATTTAATAAAATGCAAACTTGAAATTACATGTCACATTCTTACTTATTTACATTGAATAAAATGTAAACTTATCCTACGGTGGAATTCCTTTATTTTAACATTAAAATAATGTAAATTTTTCCCTATGGTATATACACTTTTTACATTAACATTTAGAATAATGTTAACTCATCCTATGATGCATATTTTCTTAATTTTAACATTAAAGATAATGTTGACTTATCCTATGATTAAATTACCCTTTATTAACATTAAAAATAATGTTAACTCACCCTATGGTGTTATTCCTTCTTAATTTCATAAAAAAAAAATTGTAACATTCCTACGGTCAATTCTCTTTTATGTTAACATTATAAAACAATGTAAATTTTATCCTACGAAGTAATTCTCTTAATATTAACATTAATAATAAATGTATATTAACCCTATGGTTAAATTATCCTTTATTAACATTAAAAATAATGTAATCTCATCCTATGTTAAATTACTTTATTACTTTACATTAAAAATAATGTAGCTCGATCCTACGGTTAAGTTACTCTTTAATTTAACATTAAAATTATGTTAATTCAACCTACGGTTGAATTTCCTTTATTTTAACATAAACAAAATATAATGTTAATTCATACTACGGTGGAATTCACTATATATTAACATTAAAAACAATGTTAATTCATCTTACGGTCAAATTCCTTATATACTAACATTATAAATAATGTTAATTACCCTATGGTGAAATTCTTTTATTTAAACATTAAAAATAATGTTAAATCCTCCTATGATGAAATTCTTTTACTTTAACATTAAAAATAATGTTAATCATCCTACGGTGTAAATTCTTTTTATTTAACATTAAAAATAATGTTAATCTTATCATACGTTTAAATTACACATCATTAACATTAAAAATAAAGTTAATTTTATCATACGGTTAAATTTTCTTCATATTAACATTATAAATAATGTTAACTAAATTCTACGGTTGAAATTTCTATTTAATTAACATTAAAAATAATGTTAATTGCTCATGCGGTGTAGTTTCTTATTATTAACATTTTAAAAAAATAATGTTACTTTCTCATACCATGTAATTTCCTTATATTTAACATTAAACAAAATGTTAATTTCTCATCACTTTAATTTTACATAACTCAATGTAAATTTCATGTTAACACAAATTCCTACTTTGGTTTTACATAATTAAATGTAAATTTATGTCATTCCAAATTTCATACCTTAATTTTACATAATTAAATGTAAATTTAATGTTAACACCAATTCCTACTTTAATTACATTGATAAAAATGTAATCTTTTTCCTACAGTGAAGTCCTTGAATATATTACATTAATAAAAATGTAAACTTTATTTACATATCACATTCTTAATAAAATAAAACGTAAACTTTAGTTACATTTCACATTCTCAATTTGTTTACATAAAATAAAAGGTAAACTTTAGTTACATTTCTAAAAATTTAAATTTCACCTGCGGAGTAAATTCTTATATATATTACATTAATAAGAATGCATATTGTGCATACAGTTAAAATTACCATTTTATTCACATTACAATTTATTCACATTAATGAAAATGTGTTACATGCCTAATAATTTATTTTATTCACATAAGTAAAAATGTGAAATTTTACATGTCCAATATTTAATTTATCATATTAACATTAAAAATGTTAATGTCATCATACGGTTGAATTTTTATAATATCAACATTAAAAATGTTAATGTACATACGGTTGAATTTTTAAAATATTAACATTAAAAATGTTAATGTACATACGGTTGTATTTTTAAAATATTAACATTAAAAATGTTAATTTCATCCTACGTATTATTTCTTTTGAAATTAACATAAAAAAAAATGTTAATGTACACTTGCGGTAAAATTACTATTTAATTAACATTAAAAATGTTAATTTTTCATGCATTGAAAATTACTTATTATTAACATCAAAATAAATGTCAATTTTTCATACAACGTAAATTACTTATTATTAACATCAAAATAAATGTCAATTTTTCCCTATTTTAATTTTACAAAAAAAAGAATATGTAAATTTCATCACAAGTCGCGTTCTTATTTACATCAAATAAACTGTAAATTCTCATCACATCGCATAACAACATCCAAATACAACAGTAGGATCAGATTCGATACTAACATCGAGGTAAATTGCAAGATGGGGTTTCACACAGCATATGTAAAATCAACATGGCATGGTTAAATAAATAACACATAATTAATTTTAATTAATTATGAATTCAGATTTTAAGCCTAAAATTTCAGATCTAATCACATAGCACTATAGGCAATTTAGATTCCACATCATATGTTATGAACGGTTTAGGACTATGTTTAAACATCGTGTCATATTAATTCTACTGTTAATAATCATGCAAATAATAATTAAATAGATTAAATTAAATTTAAAAATAAAATTCTCACCCTAATCAGTCTCAGCAAAGCCTACTCGTCGCCACGGTCCTGTCGGATCTGAAATTTTCAGATTCGGGGTTCATTCGCATTAGTTATCAATGTTTGAATAATTCTGACTTTTAACAACTGCTGCAGCAGCGCTTAAAAGCGTCGCAAAATCTGAAGCATACCTTATTTTTAGAATTTGTTCAAAACTTCAAATTCGATTTTTTGGAGTTGTAGTTGACGAAACGACGAGCCGTTTGTTGGAGAAGGACCGGCTACGAGAGAGCTACGCACGGCCATAAGGTGGCGAGGTGCGGCGGCGGCATGTGGGGCCTAGGGGGGCGCGACCGGCGGACCTTTGGAGGGACGGGGCGGGCGGATCGAGGCACGAGAATGGCTGAGGTTGGTACCAAATCGAAGAGCTCGGCGAGAGCTTCGAAACGAGTACTCACACGCCAAATTCCATTAAGAAATGAGAGAGAAAACTGAGTTTGAATTTTTGAAGGCCATGGGTTAATGTGGCGGCTGAAGTGACGAAGAGGAAGACGAATGAACAGTAATTCCGAATATTATAATAATATATTAGGGTTAACTAATCATGTAATTAGCCCGTTAAGGCCCGTTTTGGTCCGAACTCCGATTTAGGCCTGCTTACTGTCGTTCTTAAGGTTTTGAGGCCTTCTGAACGCAATGGAACATGTTACAGGACCCAATTCCGAAATTTATTATGAGTTCTAGAATAATTATATTATTTTATTAATTTTTTAATGTATACCGTACATGAAAATTCACCGAGGTCACAAATTAACTTCAAAAATTCTCGAAAAATATATTTAGCTATGTTTTGATGCTGTGGACCTATGAAAATTAATTTCGTTCAATTCTGAGCCCGTATGAATTTTTAATGAATTTTTAAAGTCAAAAATTTGCTCGTTTACACTGAAAAATCAATTATAATTATATTTTAATTCTAAAAATTACCAAAAAATCATTTTTAGCTTTGTTTTGATGATACGAATCCAACAAAATTTATTTCGTTCGATTCTGAGACATTTTGAAAAATGGCTATTTTCAAGGCGAATATATTTAATATTAAAAATATATTTTTAAACAAATAATTTCCGAAACTCAAAATATATAAGTGTTTACTGTTTTTCAATGCAGAAACATCATTCTGAAACCAATGGAAGTGGTTTCGAGTTCAAATTCCTTCGTATGCAAAAAGTAGCATTTTTGACCTATGCAAATTACCCATCGACCTTTCTAAAAATTGAATTGGCCATAACTTTTGATTTCCGCTATGAAATTTCGATTTTTCGGATTCGTTGGAAAGATATTTTTAGATAGATTCTAATATTTTTTGTTTTACTAAAATCCGTTAAATTTTGCATCCTGTATGGTTAGTCAAAGTTCAAGTTTGACTTTTCAAACTACCGCGCTATTTCTAGCTCTTTTTATAATTAAAATTAATTTATTCATTCTAACTTCGATTTGAACAAAATTTGTGATCCTTATTATTTAAAATAGATTATTTTAAATATCAAAACTCATTTAAAATCACTTAGAATAAATTTTAAATTGGCCCCAAAATTCAGGGCTGTTACATTTTGCATATGAGCTCAGAATTCGACGAAACTGGTTTTGTTGGGACCATATCGTCAAAACAAAGCTAGGTTTATTTTTTTGGAATTTTTTGATTCAATTTGTGGCCCTGACAAATTGAAAGTTACGTTCAAATTGAATATAAAATGTTTTATACTTTAATTTGAAAAATAGCCGACTGTAATAGTCGAATTGGCCAACGAAACATATCCCATTGTGTCCGGGATGGGGGTATTTGGCTGGGGGCAACAGTCGTTGGGTTGGAAAAGGAGATCGTTTGTAAAAATACTATTTAAAATTTACTATAAATCCTCGGCCAATAGGATTTTTTTCTTTCAAAAAAAATAAAAATAAATAAAACACCAGAAAACCTAGCTGCCTCCCTCGCTCTCGATGGTTCATCGCGCTCCAACCTTCCCACCGATTTCACCGCCGCCACAGTCAATATCGCCGTTGCCTCCAGTTGACAATTCTGATCCCCTTCCTCCCCTCTTCAAATCAAAACAACCCTCGACAGAAACCGTGCAGTATTCGCGTCGTTCTACCCCGAGGAAGTTCAGCCCTTTCTGCCGCCGCCGAGTTCGCCGCCACCACCGTCGATAGGAAGCTGGTTCGTAGCCCTTCGACGCCGTGTAGTCTGATCGGGACAATGAGGTACGGTTTTGATTTAAAATCAAAACCTAGTTTTGAAGCTTTGCAAACCCTTCTGCTTTGAATTTCTGAATTGAAAATAACACTTTTAAGTATTGCAAAACTTTGAAAAATCATATCTTTTTAGTGTGTTAACGAAATTCGATGAAACAGGAAACATCGGGACCGCAGGGAGGCTCTCTACCATCTAGCAGAAGCCGCGGATTTTTCTGATCTTCCTACGATTTTTAACGCTACAAAAACCAATGTGAGGAATCTAGACTAAATTGTGTGAATGGAATCGTGTTGTATAAATTATATAAGCGAAGTGTAAATTATATACACATTGTATACCTCATGTACATGTGTTGTATAAGTTATATTAGCGATGTATAAATTATACAAGTGTTGAATGAAACATATATGCTTTGAATTGTGATGAAATGCAAGTGAATTATAGAAATAATATATATATATATATATATATATATATACTCCCCTCGTCCACAGACCATGGACGATATTTATTGCTTGTGATTTGCGTGATATTATATGGTATGACGAATGGTTGGAAATAATTGTTTGTGGTTGATATTGTGGTTGAAAAATACCATTATGGTTGAAAAATACCCTCTTGTGGTTGAAACAAATTAGAATAGGATTGTGGAAAGGAAAATAAAACATGCCGCCTACGTGCGAACTAGATGCATGATCCCCATTGTCATAAACCGCGAGGTTTTAAGATAGAGCGAGGAGCCGTACTAGGGACTGTCCCAGTTTTAACTACCCTGTCGTTATGCTGCCGAATTTTTTTGAAATATTCATGTGTTAGAATAATTTTCATTTGTTGAAATTAATTACATATGTTGAAACGAATATTCATGTGTTGAATTGAAAATCATTCGTTGAGTTGAAATTCATGTGTTGAATATTATTCGAATTTAAACAAATAGATTTAACGATAAAAATCACATTTTTATATATATACAAACTATAGAGAATATTCAGGTGTTGAATTGAAATTCATTCGTTGAGTTGAAATTCATGTGTTGAATATTATTCGAATTTAAACAAATAGATTTAACGATAAAAAACACACACATATATATATATATATATACAAACTATAGAGAATATTCATGTGTTGAATTGAAATTCATTCATTGAGTTGAAATTCATGTGTTGAATATTATTCGAATTTAAACAAATAGATTTAACAATAAAAATCACATTTTTATATATATACAAACTATAGAGAATATTCATGTGTTGAATTGAAATTCATTCGTTGACTTGAAATTCATGTGTTGAGTATTATTCGAATTTAAACAAATAGATTTAACGATAAAAATCACATTTATATATATATACAAACTATAGAGAATATTCATGTGTTGAATTGAAATTCATGTGTTGAATATTATTCGAATTTAAACAAATAGATTTAACGATAAAAATCACATTTTTATTTGTATACAAACTATAGAGAATATTCATGTGTTGAATTGAAATTCATTCGTTGAGTTGAAATTCATGTGTTGAATATTATTCGAATTTAAACAAATTGATTTAACGATAAAAATCACATTTTTATATATATACAAACTATAGAGAATATTCATGTGTTGAATTGAGATTCGTTCGTCAAGTTGAAATTCATGTGTTGAATATTATCGTATTTTAAAATAAAATGAATAGACAATAAAAACTACACTTTTATTGTGAATATGAAGTGTTAAAAACATTCACGTGTTGAATAAATATTTTTGATAATAAAAATATTTCTTTTATCATGTATACGCTTTAATAAAAATACACACGTGTTGAAATAAATAATAGTTTGCTAGAAATATTATTATTAGCTTTGTTCTGCATATATATACATGTTTTGAACAGGTAAAATGGATTAGCTATAGAGTAAAGAAATTATTTGCATGCCCGACAAATAGGTAAGCCTTGATGAGTTGGCTGCGCAATTTTATTTTTATATCAACTCCTGTGAATGCTATTGGATGCGGAGTGCTAGTAATTCTGTGTGAAATAATAAACATCACCATAGGATAGTAATAATTAATTTTGAACTACACTACATGGCATACTCTTTGACGATAGGCATACTTCATCATATTCCACATAAGCATTTGGAGCTTGTGTGACGAGGTTGAAGATTTACCATACGAGCGAGAGGCTTGTATGGCGATGATTTGATACTACAGGTTGAACTGATGACTGATATGGACTATATAAATATAACGATAAATTGCCAGATTAGTAAAAACCCCACACGGGTCTGGAGTTGACGATAATCACGTCTCTCTAGTCATTAGATACGGCACATGGACTATTTATTTCCACACGGAGCAGGGTGACGAGAATTTATTCTCTGGAGTTATTATCTATACACGCTCCCCCGTAAACACCAGAATATATCACTATAAATATGTGGATGCTTTATAGGATTTATTGGGTACCTAACACGACACAATAAATTTCCAAACCCCTTCCCGTACAAAGGAGGTTATGGCGAAATTTTTCGAAATATTAAGGCATTAGTGAAATATTTGAAGTGAAAACGAAGTTAAAATTAATGAATGAACTATATATATATATATATATATATATATATATATATATATATATATATATATAAACAGAATAGAAAGGAATCGAAGCCGTGCAGTTCGTGTTTTGGAATCGTAATTTGAAACGATTAGTACGAGAAATCCGACCATCGGATTTTCCCGAAACCGCAACCTCTGGGTTCGCCTTGGAAATATCTTTCCAACGGCACCAACCTTGTAAAAATCCAACGGTTGGATTGTCTAGAATGTTTATTTCAAATATGAAGAAAAACAGCGCCAGAATCGATTATATTTATATATAAATATAAATATAATTAAATTTAATCGAATAATGACGCTGCAGTTCGAATTTTGAAACCGTAACTTCAAACGACTAGTGTGGAAGATCCGACCGTCGGATTTTCACGAAACTAGAACCGTTGGGTTCGCTTTGGGAATATCTTCCCACTGATGTAGACTTTGTAGAAATCCAACGGTTAGATTTTCCGATATGTGTAAAACAAATTAGGGGAAAAACAGCGCTAGTGCCACGGCACGACCTGAAACGTCGTTTAATTAAATAGGGCCATTTTTAAATAAATAAAAATGGCGAAAAATCGTTATAAAATATTATAAGCAACATAGATTGGAAATAAACCAATTTGGCTTGATCTACTTGATATTTGATGGTTGTATGTGTTTGACACGAAAATTAAACTAAAGAACCGAAATGTGATTGCCGAATACTATAACCATGGAAAGAATTGATTTGAATTCTAATTACGTGAATTATTTGAAAAAGCCAAGCTAACCCTCATTTCAAATAATTGATCGAGCGATTCGAATTGGAAAATACAAAGACGATTCAAGACCGACGATCTTCGTATCGGTTGGATGGGCGCTGATGAGGTTCCTGACTAGAGTAGCTACCGTGAAGGAACGGAAGTAGTAGCCGTCTTAACGTATGTGTTGATTGGACGGATATACGAGGAATTTGACGCCTCCGGTTTCGTTCAGACCCAGAACGGAATTGTAAATGGACTATGTGTCTGACATTGGATTTTGTTCTATACTGATTGATCTCTGTTAAATATATATCTGTTTGGTGGAGGAGAATTTATTCTTTTGCTTAACGCCCTTCTCTGAGACGTACGATCCCAGAGGTTATATATCGATAGAAATCAGTCGTATGAAGTGGATTGCCTATGTGACATGCCAAGATGCTGTGATCAAGGCTTCTATTGCAAAGCAAAGTCCTGTGGTTGATGATCAAAGCACGGTCTACGTGGCCTGGCTTTGTGTATAGCGTGGATTCGCGAACCTCACACCTCGGTATGAGTTAAAAACGGGATACGTACCGCTGGGAGAGCACGACGTTTCTTACTAGCTATGGTGGTGTCAGTGACCTACCAGCCCTGACATTTATATCTACTTTTCACCTTTGTGGTTGTTGGAATGCGAGGCGCCTCGATTATAGGTCTGTAAGGACCGGGAAACGTGTGTTCAGGAATAATTAATCCTCAAACGTAAGAGAGGACCGGCCCAGCCGATCCAAAGGTTACCCAGAGTGTGTAGTCCTGAGGCATTTGCTAGAATGTCTCAAAGCAGAGAGGAGCTTGCCCCTTGCCTCGACTCATGACAGAAACCCAATTTCCAATACGAAATAACGGATTCGATTGTAGAAATAGTATTACGACATAGTATATGGTAGCTATGCCGTCTATGATTGATATTTATGATGCTATTCGTTTTGAAACATATACGCACTAGTAATAATATCAAATGAATTTGCTTTATACGTATTAACCATATTTGGCCATTATAAGGTAAAACTCTATCCTCCGGCTTGCGTTGCATTGTATGATGGGACTTGAGTCTTATAATGGCTTCATTCTTTTTAAAAGCATTGCGTCGTTTCCAAAGAATTTACTTTGTTTTAAATGCACTAGCAATCACATGAGTAAACCCGTTCCGCGAAAGTGGCGTGGTCCTATGATTTGCTTATTACTGTTGTTTAAACTGTTAAATAGATTTCTCATACCAGTCCCCATGACTGACTCGTTGTTTGTTTCACTTTGCAAACGTGGGTGCCCTTATTTTCACACGGGCAGCCTAGTTCACAGGTGACAGGTTGTTTTTGGCTCTGCACTGTTGCATAGAGTGCTTTTTGGCTCATGGCGAGGCTGACTTCAAAGAGATGACTTTTACATTTTCTGCCATTATTGTACTTATATTATGATTCCGCCACAGGCGATGCAGACTTCTTTACTTTCTGTACTTATTATCGTATGTATATGTACCGCCTTCGGCGATGTAGACTGATACCCTTATTATGTCTCACTACATGTATATATTCCGCCACTGGCGATGGTGACTGATCATTCCCTCTTTATTTACTAAGTTATATCCTACGTTGTGCTATTCTGATGTTGTTACGTGTTGTGATTCCGCTGTCATATCCATGTAAAATTATTCTATTTATTGTTTTTGCTATTATCTATTCTCTGCTATGATGATTGATGTGTTATATTCCAATGATTATCCTTAATACCGTCACACAAATTTTGGGATCGTCATAGTTGGTATCAGAGCTTTGGTTAACCTTAGTTCCGGGATCTAACACATTAAACACCTCATCAGAATAGAATCAGTAGTGTTCTAAGGCGAGTAGCTCAATAGAGATAGGATTAGCAATATCCTAGAATGAGCTTATCAGATTAGGAAAACAATTTGATCACTACATCATTACCTTTCCTTATGTTCCCCTGCATTATCATATATGAAAATTCCCAAATCTGTGAGCTTGACTCTTTTCTTGCTTATACAGTACTCTCTCTGATGGCTACACGATCATCAGCAGCTAGAGGAGGCCGTGGAGGCCGAGCAGGAGTAGCAGGAGGACGGGGGAATATCCCCGTAGTTGAGGAGGGCCCTATTATTCTGCCACCAGCACCCCAGGACTTTGAGCTGGACAGAGTAGCAAAGAGGTATAGGAACCTAGGGGGAAAACCCTTTTCTGGCCTTGGTACAGTGACTGAGGCTATTGCTTGGTTGAAGACCCGTGAAAAGATCTTTGAAGGCATGGGATTGGGGACCAACAACAAAGCACGACTAGGTATCTGGCTCTTACAGGAAGAAGCAGAGTTGTGGTGGGATGCCCTCACCTCAGAAGATGCAGCAGGTACTGTTAGGACCTGGGAGCAATTCAAGACCATGTTCAACGAGAAGTTTGTACCTGAGCAGGCCTTAGAGAGGATGCGAGAGCAGTTTGCTAATCTCCAGCAGGGAGATCTCTCTATCCAGGATTACCTCAATAAATTCACTCAGTTGTCGCGCTATGCTCTAGAGCTTATTATGAATAACAAAGCTAAGAACAAGAGGTTTATATTTGGGCTACGGCGCAAGTACCATGACAGAGCCATGAGCAACATCAAACTCTCATTCTCAGAATTAGTAGAAATGGCTTGCAATTATGAAGATATGGATGAAAGACACTCCAACCAAGACCGCGCCAAAAGCCAAGCTGGAAATAAGCGCAAAGCTTCAGCAGATCAGCCAGAGTCTAGCATTACAGCGGCCACTACTCAGAAATCTGGGAAGATCCCCAAAGGAAGTTGCTACAACTGCGGGAAGACAGGACATTTTTCTAATGTGTGCAAAGCCCCGAGGAAGATAAAGGAAAATCCAGACCACAGCTCAGCCGAATGCTACAACTGCCATAAGAAAGGGCACTATAGCAGGAATTGTCCTCTGAAGCAGAATGCACTAGTGGCTCATGTGTATGACGGGGAGACCCCACCAGCTATCACCGATGGATCAGGTAAACCCGACGTCTTGGGAGGTAACCTTACCATTAAAAATATTCCTGTTTCTGTACTTTTTGATACTGGTGCATCACGTAGCTTCATTTCTACTAACACTGTTAGTAAGTTAAAATTGAAACAAAGGAAGCTTAAAGAACCAATTAAAGTTCAAAACCCGATAGGGGGTTCTGTTAGTCTCAGTTCGTACTGCAGAGTGCCTATCTCTTATTTACGTTACAAGTTTCCCATCCACTTAACCGTTATGGATTTATCTGAATTCGATGTTATTCTCGGTTTGGAATGGTTGACAAAATATGAGGCTGAAGTTATATGTGCCGAAAGAATCGTGAAAGCTAAAACAAAATTTGGGCATATCACTATACCATGTCTTGGTTCAGAAAATAATAGAACAGAATTTTGGTCTTCTTTAGGAGTTACTCCCACTTCATTAGAAAAGATACCGGTCGTTAAAAACTATGCGGATGTGTTTGAAGAAGTAGAAAACTTACCGCCGCAAAGATAAATAGAATTTAGAATAGATCTAATTCCGAATGCCCGACCAGTAGTACATCCAATTAGAAGAATGGCCCCGAAAGAAAAGGAAGAGTTAGGTAGTCAAACCCGAGAATTACTTTGGAAAGGTCTGATCAGACCGAGCTTTTCAGCTTGGGGAGCAGCAGTAGTATTTGTCCCGAAATCAGACTGTACTCTAAGACTTTGTGTTGATTACCGAGATCTCAATAAAAAGACATTGAAAAACAAATATCCCTTGCCTCGTATAGACGATATGTTAGATCAATTAAATGGAGCAACAGTATTCTCCAGAATGGACCTAGCTACAGGTTTCATCAATTACGTATAGCCGAAGACTGTGTTCCTTTGACAGCCTTCAGGGGTCCCGATTTATTCTACGAATGGTTAGTAATGCCGTTCAGCTTGTGTAACACTCCGGCATACTTCGTCGATCGTATGAACAGAGTGTTCCGTGGTGTATTGAATAAATTTATGCTAGTCTTCATCGATGACATTTTAATATACTCTATGTCGGAAGGCGAGCATGCAAAACATTTAGAACAAGTGTTGAAAATTATGAGGAGAAATGTCTTGAAAGCTAAATTTTCTATGTGTGTCTTCTGGCAGGATGAAGTTAAGTTCCTAGGCCATGTCGTATCAAAAGAAGGGATTGCTGTAGATCCAAGCAAAATTACAACGATTCAGAACTGGAAACAACCTACCACCCCCACATAATTTAGAAGTTTCCTTGGATTGGCTAGTTACTATCGGAAATTCGTTCAGGATTTTTCAAAGATATCTGGTGCACTGACAAAGCTTACAAAGAAGCACGAGAAATTCAAATGGACTCCCAAATGTGAAGAAGCTTTCCAGGAGCTAAAACTGAAATTGACAACTGCTCCAGTATTGATAATTATAGAAGGCAACCAAGACTTGACTGTATGGACAGACGCTTCTATTAAAGGGCTAGGCGCAGTATTATTGCAAAAGGGCCAAGTGGTTGCTTATGCTAGCCGTCAGCTGAAGCCGCATGAAAGAAACTATGCAACTCATGATCATGAGTTGTTAGCTATCGTGTTTTCTTTGAGAATCTGGAGGCATTATTTATTGGGTGAGAAGTTCGAATTATTTACCGATCATCAGTCCTTGAAATATTTATTCACCCAGAAAGATCTAAACTTGAGACAATAGCGTTGGTTAGAATTCCTAGCAGCATATGATTGTGAGATTCTATACACTCCAGGGAAAGCCAATGTTGTAGCGGATGCGCTCAGCAGAAAGAATGAAATCATTGCCAGTTTTATCATTACGTCTTCATTAATTGACAGGATCTCGACCCTTCAGAAAGACGATGAATTTATTCAGAGAATCAGTCAGAGAGTCAAGGGAGGTGAATCCACAAGTTTCCAACTAGATGACAATGGAGTTCTTAGGTTAAAGGGCAGAATTTGCATCCCAAATCTTCTAGAGCTTCGAAGAGAAATACTTGATGAATGTCACAAGTCCAAACTAAGCATCCATCCCGGTGTGAGCAAAATGTATAATGACATCAAGCGCACATTCTGGTGGTGATCAATGAAAAGAGATATTTCATTATATTTTAGCAGATGCTCCACTTGTCAGCTAGTTAAGAGCGATCAGCAGAAATTAGCTGGACTATTACAACCATTAGAAATTCCAGGATGGAAGTGGGAGCAAATTTTGATGGACTTCATTGATGGCTTGCCTCGAACTAGGAAGGGAAACGACAGTATATGGGTGATCGTAGATCACTTCACGAAGACTGCACATTTCATACATGTCCGATCCAATAGAACGACTCAAAGTTTAGCACAGATTTACTTCAAAGAAATAGTTAAACTGCATGGAGTGCCACTCAATATAGTCAGTGATAGAGATCCCCTATTTTCTAGCAAATTCTGGGAAGCATTCCAGACAGAATTGGGAACCAAATTGAATCTAAGCACCGCTTATCACCCTCAGACAGACGGCCAAACTGAGCAGGTGAATAGAATTCTAGAAGATTTACTGCGGGCTTGCTTTATAGATTTTGGAGGCTCATGGGAAGATCACTTACATTTAGCCGAATTCTCTTATAACAATAGCTATCAAGCAAGTTTGGGAATGTCTCCATTTGAAGCATTATACGGTAGACCCTGCAGATCTCCCGTATTTTGGGTAGAACCTGACAACAGACTTGTGTTAGGGCCTGATATGATTCGAGAAGCATCAGATAAAGTCGATTTCATTAAGAAGCGATTGAAAACCGCACAAAGCCGACAGAAAATTTATGCTGATGCGAGAAGAAGAGATTTATCATTTGCCGTAGGGGATTATGTTTATTTAAGAGTTTCTCCGATGCGGGGAGTAATCAGATTTGGTAAAACTGGGAAGTTGGCACCGAGATTCATTCGTCCCTTTCCTATACTTGAACGGATTGGAACTCTGGCATATAGGGTTTCATTACCTGATTGGTTGCCTGGTGTACATGATGTGTTCCACGTGTCTCAACTCAGAAAACATGTTCATGATCCGGATCTTGTTGTAGAAGAAGCAACGCAACAGGATATAGACATAACTCCAGAATTAGCACTCAGAGTAGAGCCATTAAAATCGTTGGCAAAGAAACTAGAGAGCTAAGGAGCAAAAAGATTCATTTAGTTAAAGTGCAGTGGAGTAGTGATCCTAGAGACTGTACTTGGGAGACTGAGGAAAGCATTAAACAAGCCTACCCCAAATGCAGAGTGGACATCTCTGACTAACTCCGGTGCAAGGTACCTTTACAATACTTTGCATTTACATTTTGTTTCCTACTTTGCTGTTATTTCCTTTTCGAGGACGAAAAGTTTTAAGTGGGGGAGATTGTAATAACCCGGAAAATGTGAACCAATTTAAATTTTTTAAAATTAGTTATTGTCAAAGAATTTGAACAATTGAAATAGCATATTTCAATAAAATAATGAATTGGGACTAGTAAGGCAGTTTGAAAATTTGAATACAAACTTTGTTTGACTGTACCGGGTGGAAAATATAACAGATTTTAGCGAAACTGAAAATATTTAAATCTTTTTATGAATACCTTTCTAACGAATCTAAAAAATCGAAGTTTCATAACGGGAATCCAAAGTTATGGCCAAATGAATTTTCAGAAAGGGCGCTATGTAGAATATATAGCCCTTGAAAATAGATATTTTGCATACGACCTCGGAATTCGACGAAACCACTTTTGTTGGGTCCGGGATGTCAAATTATTGCTAGGTTTCAAATTTCAAAATTTTTGAAGCTAGTATGTGAGCGGGGCAAAAGAAAGTGTGATTGGTCAATTTCTGTTAAAATGGATCGACCTGAAAATGGACATTTTGCATATGACCTCAGAATTCGACGAAACTGGTTTTGTTAGGACCGTATCGTCAAAACAAAGCTAGGTTTATTTTTCTGGAATTTTTAGATTCAGTTTGTGGCCCTGGCAAATTGAAAGCTACGTTCAAATTGAATATAAAATGTTTTATACTTTAATTTGAAAAATAACTGACTGTAACAGTCGAATTGGCCAACGAAACGTATCCCATTATGTCCGGGATAGGTGTATTTAGCTAGGCGCGACAGTCGTTGGGTTGGAAAAGGAGTTCGTTTGTAAAAACACTATTTAAAATTTACTATAAATCCTCGGCCAATAGGATTTTTTCTTTCAAAAAAAAAACTCCAGAAAACCTAGCCGCCTCCCTCGCTCTCGACGGTTCATCGCGCTCCAACCTTCCCACCGATTTCGCCGCCGCCACAGTCAATATCGCCGCCGCCTCCAGTTGACAATTCTGATCGCCTTCCTCCCCTCTTCAAATCAAAAAAACCCTCGACAGAAACCGTGCAGTATTCGCGTCGTTCTACCTCGAGGAAGTTCGCCCCTTTCTACCGCCACCGTGCCTCGTTGGAGCCGCTGAGTTCGCGGCCACCACCGTCGATAGGAAGCTGGTTCGTAGCCCTTCGACGCCGTGTAGTCAGAACGGGACAACGAGGTACGGCTTTGATTTAAAATCAAAACCTAGTTTTGAAGCTTTGCAAACCCTTCCGCTTTGAATTTCTGAATTGAAAATAACACTTTTAAGTGTTGCAAAACTTTGAAAAATCATATCTTTTTAGTGTGTTAACGAAATTCGATGAAACAGGAAACATCGAGACCGCAGGGAGGCTCTCTACCATCTAGCAGAAGCCGCAGATTTTTCTGATCTTCCTACGATTTTTAACGCTACAAAAACCAATGTGAGGAATCTAAACTAAATTGTGTGAATGGAATCGTGTTGTATAAATTATATAAGCGAAGTGTAAATTATATACGCATTGTATACCTCATGTACATGTGTTGTATAAGTTATATTAGCGATGTATAAATTATACAAGCGTTGAATGAAACATATATGCTTTGAATTGTGATGAAATGCAAGTGAATTATAGAAATAATATATATATATACACCCCTCGTCCACAGACCATGGACGATATTTATTGCTTGTGATTGGCGTGATATTATATGGTATGACGAATGGTTGGAAATAATTGTTTGTGGTTGATATTGTGGTTGAAAAATAACATTGTGATTGAAAAATACCCTCTTGCGGTTGAAACAAATTAGAATAGGATTGTGGAAATGAAAATAAAACATGCCGCCTGCGTGCGAACTAGATGCATGATCCCCATTGTAAAAAACCGCGAGGTTTTAAGGTAGAGCGAGGAGCCGTACTAGGGACGGTCCTGGTTTTAACTACCCTGCCGTTATGCTGCCAAAATTTTCTGAAATATTCATGTGTTAGAATAATTTTCATTTGTTGAAATTAATTGCATATGTTGAAACGAATATTCATGTGTTGAATTGAAATTCATTCGTTGAGTTGAAATTCATGTGTTGAATATTATTTGAATTTAAACAAATAGATTTAACGATAAAAATCACATTTATATATATATACAAACTATAGGGAATATTCAAGTGTTGAATTGAAATTCATTCGTTGAGTTGAAATTCATGTGTTGAATATTATTCGAATTTAAACAAATAGATTTAACGATAAAAATCACATTTTTATTTACATAAAACTATAGAGAATATTCATGTCTTGAATTGAAATTCATTCGTTGAGTTGAAATTCATGTGTTGAATATTATTCGAATTTAAACAAATAGATTTAATGATAAAAATCACATTTTTATATATATACAAACTATAGAGAATATTCATGTGTTGAATTGAAATTCATTCGTTGAGTTGAAATTCTTGTGTTGAATATTATTCGAATTTAAACAAATAGATTTAACGATAAAAATCACATTTTTATATATATACAAACTATAGAGAATATTCATGTGTTGAATTGAGATACGTTCGTCGAGTTGAAATTCATGTGTTGAATGTTATTGTATTTTAAAATAAAATGAACAGACAATAAAAACTACATTTTTATTGTGAATATGAAGTGTTAAAAACATTCACGTGTTGAATAAATATTTTTGATGATCAAAATATTTCTTTTATCATGTATACGCTTTGATAAAAATACACACGTGTTGAAATGAATAATAGTTTGCTAGAAATATTATTATTAGCTTTGTTCTGCATATATATACATGTGTTGAACAGGGAAAATGGATTAGCTGTAGAGTAAAGAAATTATTTGCGTACCCGACAAATAGGTAAGCCTTGATGAGTTGGCTGCGCAATTTTATTTTTATATCAACTCCTGTGAATGCCATTGGATGCGGAGTGCTGGTTATTCTATGTGAAATAATAAACATCGCCATAGGATAGTAACAATTAATTTTGAACTACACTACATGGCATACTCCTTGACGATAGGCATACTTCATCATATTCCACATAAGCATTTGGAGCTTGTGTGACGAGGTGGAAGATTTACCAAACGAGCGAGAGGCTTGTATGGCGATGATTTTATACTACAGGTTGAACTGATGACGGATATGGACTATATAAAATATAACGATAAATCGCCAGATTAATAAAAACGCCACATGGATCTGGAGTTCACAATAATCACGTCTCTCTAGTCATTAGATACGGCACATGGACTATTTATTTCCACACGGAGCGGGGTGACGAGAATTTATTCTCTAGAGTTATTATCTATACACGCTCCCCCGTAAACACCAGAATATATCACTATAAATATGGGGATGCTTTATAGGATATATTGGGTACCTAACACGGCCCAATAAATTTCCAAACCCCTTCCCGTACAAAGGAGGTTATGGCGAATTTTTTCGAAATATTAAGGCGTTAGTGAAATATTTGAAGTGAAAACGAAGTTGAAATTAATGAATGAACTATATATATATATATATATATATATATATATATATATATATATATATATAGAATAGAAAGGAATCGAAGCCGTGCAGTTCGTGTTTTGGAATCATAATTTGAAACGATTGGTACGAGAAATCCGACCATCGGATTTTACCGAAACTGCAACAGCTGGGTTCGCCTTGGAAATATCTTTCCAATGGCACCAACCTTTTAAAAATCCAACGGTTGGATTATCTGGAATGTTTAATTCAAATCTGAAGAAAAACAGCGCCAGAATCGATTATATTTATATATAAATATAAATATAATTAAATTTAATCGAATAACGACGCTGCAGTTCGAATTTTGAAACCGTAACTTCAAACGACTAGTGTGGAAGATCCGACCGTCGGATTTTCACGAAACTGGAACCCTTGGGTTCGCTTTGGGAATATCTTCCCACTGATGTAGACTTTGTAGAAATCCAACGGTTAGATTTTCCGATATGTGTAAAACAAATTAGGGGAAAAACAACGCCAGTGCCACGGCACGACCAGAAACGTTGTTTAATTAAATAGGGCCATTTTTAAATAAATAAAAATGGCGAAAAATCGTTATAAAATATTATAAGCAACATAGATTGGAAATAAACCAATTTGGCTTGATCTGCTTGATATTTGATGGTTGTATGTGCTTGACACGAAAATTATACTAAAGAACCGAAATGTGATTGCCGAATACTATAACCATGGAAATAATTGATTTGAATTCTAATTACGTGAATTATTTGAAAAGGCCGAGCTAACCCTCATTTCAAATAATTGATCAAGTGATTCGAATTGGAAAATACAAAGACGATTCAAGACCGACGATCTTCGTATCGGTTGGATGGGCGCTGCTGAGGTTCCTGACTGGAGTAGCTACCGTGAAGGAACGGAAGTAGTAGCCGTCTGAACGTATGTTTTGATTGGTCGGATATACGAGGAATTTGACGCCTCCGATTTCGTCCAGACCCTGAACGGACTTGTAAATGGACTGTGTGTCTGACATTGGATTTTGTTCTATACTGATTGATCTCTGTTAAATATATATATGTTTGGCGGCGGAGAATTTATTCTTTTGCTTAACGCCCTTCTCTGAGACGTACGAGCCCAGAGGTTATATATCGATAGAAATCAGTCGTATGGAGTGGATTGCCTATGTGACATGCCAAGATGCTGTGATCAAGGCTTCTGTTGCAAAGCAAAGTCTTGTGGTTGATGATCAAAGCACGGTCTACGTGGCCTGCCTTTGTGTATAGCGTGGATTCGCGAACCTCACACCTCGGTACGAGTTAAAAACGGGATACGGACCACTGGGAGAGCACGACGTTTCTTTCTAGCTATGGTGGTGTCAGTGACCTACCAGCCCTGACATTTATATCTACTTTTCACCTTTGTGGTTGTTGGAATGCGAGGCGCCTCGATTATAGGTCTGTAAGGACCGGGAAACGTGTGTTCAGGAATAATTAATCCTCAAACGTAAGAGAGGACCGGCCCAGCCGATCCAAGGGTTACCCAGAGTGTGTAGTCCTGAGGCATTTGCTAGAATGTCTCGAAGCGGAGAGGAGCTTGCCCCTTGCCTCGACTCATGACGGAAATCCAATTTCCAATACGAAATAACGGATTCGATTATAGAACTAGTATGGCGACATAGTATATGGTAGCTATGCCGTCTATGATCGATATTTATGATGCTATTCGTTTTGAAACATATATGCACTAGTAATAATATCAAATGATTTTGCTTTACACGTATTAAGCATATTTGGCCATTATAAGGTAAAACTCTATCCTCCGGCTTGCGTTGCATTGTATGATGGGACTTGAGTCTTATAATGGCTTCATTCTTTTTAAAAGCATTGCGTCGTTTCCAAAGATTTTACTTTGTTTTAAATGCACTAGCAATCACTGGAGCAAACCCGTTCCGCGAAAGTGGCGTGGTCCTAAGATTTGCTTATTACTGTTGTTTAAACTGTTAAATAGATTTCTCATACCAGTCCCCATGACTGACTCGTTGTTTGTTTCACTTTGCAAACGCGGGTGCCCTTATTTTCACACGGGCAGCCTAGTTCATAGGTGACAGGTTGTTTTTGGCTCTGCACTATTGCATAGAGTGCATTTTGGCTCATGGCGAGGCTGACTTCACAGAGATGACTTTGACATTTTCCGCCATTATTGTACTTATATTATGATTCCGCCACAGGCGATGCAGACTGCTTTACTTTCCGTACTTATTATCGTATGTATATGTACAGCCTTCGGCGATGTAGACTGATACCCTTATTATGTCTCACTGCATGTATAAATTCCGCCTCTGGCGATGGTGACTGGTCATTCCCCCTTTATTTACTAAGTTATATCCTACATTGTGCAATTCTGATGTTGTTACATGTTGTGATTCCGCTGTCATATCCATGTAAAATTATTCTATTTATTGTTTTTGCTATTATCTGTTCTCTGCTATGATGATTGATGTGTTATATTCCAATGATTATCCTTAATACCGTCACACGAATTTTGGGATCGTCACAGGTTCGCTTTGGAAATATCTTTCCAATGACACCAACTTTGTGAAGCTCCAACGGTTGGATTGTCTAGAATGTTTAATTTAAATTTGAAGAAAAACAGCGCCAGAACCGATTATATATATATATATATATAATTATATTTAATCGAATAACGACGCTGTAGTTCGTATTTTGAAATCGAAACTTCAAACGATTGTACTGGGAGATCCGACCGTCGGATTTTCCCAAAACTAGAACCGTTGGATTTGTTTTGAAAAGATATTTTTAATGATGTAAATTTTGTGAAGATCCAACGGTTAGATTTTCAGATATATGTAAATCAAATCTGAAGAAAAAACAGTGCCACGGCCGCGTTATGGCCCGAAGCGTCGTTTGAATGAATTGGCTATTTTAAAAATAAATAAAAATAGTGATAAATCATTATAAAATATTATAAAAGATATGGAATGTGAAATTTAGAAACTAACTGAAGGTTGGCTAAGTCGAATGGTTTCCTGGGTTTTGATCTGATGTTGGTTTCGGCCTTCGGGGTTAATATTTGGGAAATTGTTCTCTAACTGATTTACGGTTAGTGACTAATGAATTTAAATGATGCGTATGTTGTGTTTGTGTAGCACTTGTTTATTATATACATGAGTCGCTCAGAAAGACCGGGTTTATCCCATTCTGAATAACTGAATCGACGATAAAAAATCGAAGATGAAGACGGTGGTCGAAGACCGGAGTTCTTCACCTCGTTTGGATGGTAACTGATGTCCTGATTGGGAGGCATCCCGAAATATGGATAATGAGTGGTGATCGTCCAGACGTACGTGGAGATCAATGGGTTTGCGAGGTATATAGTGCCTCCAGTTTCGTTCAGACCCAGAACGGACTTGTAAATGGACGGTGTGTCTGACATTGGAATTTATTCTCTGTAATTGATAGCCATCGGTTGAATGGTGTGAATTGCCTATGTGGCATGCTAATATGCAGTGATCAGGGCTTCTGTTGAAAAGCAAAGTCTTGTGGTTGATGACCAAAGCACCGCCTGTGTGGCGTAGCTTTGTGTATAATGTGAAATCGCGAGCCTCACACCCTGGTATGAACCAGAAACGAGAGAGGATATCAGGGAGGGCATGCGTTTCCTTCTAGTTAGAAGTGGCGTCGGTGGTTTTACACGCCATGACGAGTTTAACTTATGTGGTTGTTGCTATTACGAGGCGCCTCGGTTGTAATGGCGCGTTTTGTTAGCTGTCGAATAATTAATTTATTTAATTATTTATATATCGATTTGGCGATATCGATAACTTAAAGTAAAATGTTCGAACTTATAATTTATAATTATAATTAAAACGAACCTTGTAACAACCCGTAAAATGCGAGCTAGTTTGAAATTTTTATTTTGGCAATTTTAGCGAATTTTGGATATTTAAAATAGATTATTTTAAATAAAATCGACGAGAAATTTATTTTGAATATAATTCGAACGTATATATTTATACGCGTCGTCGTTAGAATATAAATAATTATATATAATTATAAATAGAATTGAAAATGGCGCGGTAGTTCGATAATTCGATTTCAAACTTCAATTGAATGTACCGGGTGCAAAACAATCCGGATTTTAGTGAAACCAAAAACATTAGGATCTAATTGATGATATCTTTCCAACGAATCCGAAAAATCAAAATTTCATAGCGGGAATCAAAAGATATGTCCAGTTGAAAATTCTGAATAGTCGCTATGGAATTCAGGCCCTTAAAAATGGGAATATTGCAAATGACCTCGGATTTCGACGAAACCAGTTTCGTTGGGTCCGTGATGTCAAATTATTGCTAGGCTTCAAATTTCATAATTTTTCGAATCAATATGTGCGCGTGGCAAAGGAAAACGCGTTTGACCAGTTTCAGTTGATTTTAATCGACTGGAAATTGGCCATTTTTCTAACGGTCTCAGAATTCGACGAAACTAGTTTTGTTAGGACCGTATCGTCAATACGAAGCTAGAAAATATTTTTCTGGAATTTTTCGTGTTCGTATGTGGCCCCGGTAATTTGAAATGTATGTTTAAAATTCAATATATAGAGTTATATGTTGATTTTGACGAAAACTGATTGTAACGATCAAATCAGCTCACGATACATAACCCATTGTGTTCGGAATAGGGGTAATTAGCTAGGGGCGACAGTCGTTGGGTTGGAATAGGGTTCGAAATTGAAAGTCAACTTTAGAGAAGAATTAAATTAAATTTAAAAAAATAAATAAATAATTATATTACCCCCCCCCCCCTTCTCACTTTCTCTCTCCCGTCAGTTAGGTTTAGGAAAAAAAAAAAATCAAATCGCGCCCATCTGGGCGCCGCCGCTCCGCCCCATCGATCCACCACCCCAAGGCGGCGCCGCGCCTGGCGCGAGACTCCCGCTTCCATCGCCTCTCACCCCTCAGTCGATCGCCCTCCCTCCTCGTTCCTCTTCATGCTGAAAGCCGCAAGCCTCAAGAACAGGAGACCACCGCGAGCTCGAGGAGCGCCGCCACTTGTCGATGCCACCACGCCCCTGACTGCCGTGGGCCCCTCCGACCTGCCACCTCGCCGACGGTCAGAGGTCCGACTCCCCCCCTTCGCAGGAAATTGAAACAGTAAGTTTTTACAATTATTTAATTTAAATAATTAGTTAACATTTATAAAATTAGTTTTATCAAGGTAGAAAAGTTTGTTTTTTTACTTAAAATAAAAATAGGATTTTTATAAAATAAAAATAGGATTTTTATGAAATAGCTTTGTAAAGTAAAAATAAGATTTTTATGAAATATAAACAGCTTTGTTTGTTTTAAAAATAAAAATAGATATTGTTTTTTAAAATATAAATAACCTTGGGTTATAAAAATATAAAATAGCATTGTTTTATTTTCAAAAATTCATTTATTAACATAGGGTTAAAAAGATGTGATTTTTATTCATTCAAAAACGAATAGAAGTGAAGATAAGAATTTGATTTTTATATAATCTAGAGAGTAAAAATACGATTTTTATATATTGAACATCGAAGTAAAAATATGATTTTTATATATTGAACTTCGAAATAAAAATATGATTTTTATATATTGAACTTCGAAATAAAAATATGATTTTTATATATTGAATAGCGAAGTAAAATTCGATTTTTACATATGTAGTGAAAGCGGACAACGAAAGCGACAAAAGGCGAGTTGGCGAAGATTTCCTGCATTAGAAGTGCCGTGGAGCTAGGATAGCTATATGTGAGAATTTCTCACCTTTCACTTTCTTTTCTCTAGTTATATATATATATACTAGGATGCAGACGGTGCTTAGTAGCACCCGACACAACCGTCCACAGACCATGGACTTGTTTGTTTGGTTGCATAGATTAGTTTTATGATTTGATTTGAATTTGGTTGTTTGGTGAATTTGATTGATGTGTGAATGGCGTGGGCCTTCACTAGACCGGGGATAAGGCTAGGCCTCGTCCCGTTTCTAGTATCGTGCCGTTATGCCGCCGAAATTTTCTAAAATATGTTAGAAAAATAAAAATATCATTTTATTGAATAAATGAATTGAATAGAAATTCATAGGTTGAAATAAAATGTTTTATCGTTAAAAATATAATTTTTAACGTGAAGTGAATAAAATAAAATATTCATTTATAAACCGGATGGTTTTGTTTATGTACACCTATTTGAATGACATTGATTGGGACGATAAATTTTACACATCGCCCAACAGCACAAATAAAATAGGTGTTTGATTGTTTGAAACCCTACACGGGTGTTGGGATGAAATTTGAAGTTCACTCATCCTGATTGATTAAATATGTCGATCAATTGATTGACAGGCTGTTATATGCGTTAGATATCTATATTTGATGCTTATACAGTGTAGTGCACTTTGGTTGATGGTTGATTATTTTTCAATGCTATTATATACGTGTGATGTATGAAAATCCATATAATTAATGTTATATGGTGATTGATTGGGCCTCATTCCAATTTGTAAAATAAAGAACAATATAAAATAAAGGTTCATGTGTTGACAGTACTCATTCGTTGAGATTAGTCATGTGTTGAACGAAATATTTTGATAATAACAAATATTTTGATAGTAGAAATATTTGAGATAGAATATTTGAAAATAGAAATATATGAAGCCGTGTTGATTAGATTGACGCCATTTTGACGTGAACGATATTTATATCGATTTGAATTGAAAACGATTTCGAAATGAAATGAATTGAAAACGATTTCGAAATGAATTGAATTGAAAACGATTTCGAAATGAAATGAATTGAAAACGATTTCGAAATGAAATGAATTGAAAACGATTTCGAAATGAAATGAATTGAAAACGATTTCGAAATGAAATGAATTGAAAACGATTTCGAAATGAAATGAATTGAAAACGATTTCGAAATGAAATGAATTGAAAACGATTTCGAAATGAAATGAATTGAAAACGATTTCGAAATGAATTGAATTGAAAACGATTTCGAAATGAATTAAATTGAAAACGAATTCAAATTGAATTGAAAGTGAATTGAAATGAATTCAAATTGAATTGAAATTTGAATTGAATAGAAATGAATTTTAAAACGAATTTATAAAGAAGAATTCAATTTTGATTTGAATTGAAAAGAAAGTTGAAATTGCTTTTGAAACGATTTTAAAAACTATTTATATAATTCGTTATAAATAGAAATCGACGAAGTATATATTATATATATTATATATATAATATAATGGCCTGAATAGAAGGCGCCGCGCCGCGGCAGTTCGCGAATTTCGACCATTTATTTCAAACGGACATTGCGGGAGATCCGACCGTCGGATTCTCCTAAAACCGGAACCGTTGGGTTCGTATCGAAAAGAGCTTTCTAACGAATATTAGAAACTTGAAATCTAACGGGTGGATTTGGAATTATGTCCAAATCAAATTTGAAAAAGGTCGCTGTAAGTGGAGTTCGATGACCGTTGATGGAAATCGACTGTACAGGCCTCGATAAAATTATTAAAAATAGTAATAATTTGTGTAAAATCATAAGAAATGATTTAGAAAGAATTGGGATGAAAAACTCCATAATTGAAAAGATAAAAATAGTTTTTATCGAAATGAACTAGTTTTGAACTAGAATTATAATTCTATTTATTTTTAAATAAATAAATTGAATTTGAAAAAGGGTTTTAAAAATAACCAAAATTTCCAATGATTGCATTGGAGTGGATTTGAATCGAAATTGTCTTCGGAATATTTCGATGTTGGAATTCGTGATTATACAGATGTTGTTATGGAAATTTGAAAGATATATTTATATCGTTATTTCCAATACGACATTTGTTAATCGTAGAATTTGATATTGAATATAAGCCGATGTATTTTCTATTCAGAGCCTTGTATTGAATATCAAATGTGATTTGGGTTTGTCGTGAATGGTGTCTTCACTAACACTGTTCTTGAACCCAGTTGAGAAAAGATTAAATCTTTTTTATTTAGATTTAATGAAGAGTACCAATTAAATAATATTTAATTGGAATTGAATTGATATTGATTTTTGGGTTTATCGTGGACAGTGTTTTAAATAACACTCGTTCTTTAACCCGATAATTAATGGGATGTGACTTTGGGTTTATCGTGAACCGTGTTTTAAATGACACGGATTCTTTAACCCAGTTAACGATTAAAACTAAGTGGAGTTTTAATGAATCTTTAATTAGATTGAGATGATCGAGAATGGAGTATCACCAGTTTTGCTCCAGGCGATAGTTAAATCTTTAATTAGATTTGAACGTGAAATGGTAATTGAATTTACCGATAACACCGTGGTGTTAGATATGAAGTACTACCAGTTTTACTTCATGGGATGAATAGGTTGGGATTGGGAAATTAAAACAAATGATTACTTCGGTAAGGTTCGCTAATCCCGACTAGTTTTGAATTGATATTCAAAAATAGATTAAAGAATAAATTCAAGAAATTTATCTTGGATAAAATTAATGGGAACCTTTCCCTATAAATGTGAAATTTAGAAACTAACTGTCGGTTAGCCAAGCAGAATGGTTTTCTGGATATTGATCTGATGTTGGTTTCGGCCTTCGGGGTTAATATTCGGGGAATCATTCTCTTGATTAATTTACGGTTAGTGACTAATGAATTGGAATGAGGCGTATGTTGTGTTTGTGTAACACTTATTTAAAATATACGCGAGTTATTCGGAAAGACCGGGTTTATCCCATTCTGAATAACTGATACGACGATAAGTCAAAGATGAAGACGATGGTCGAAGACCGGAGGTCTTCACGTCGTTTGGGTGCTTACTGATGATCTTGATTGGGCTGTACACCCAAGAAGATGGAAACAGTTGGTGATCGTCCAGACGTACTTGGAGATCGATGGATATGCGGGGTACTAGGTGCCTCCGGTTTCGTTCAGACCCAGAACGGACTTGTAAATGGACCGTGTGTCTGACATTGGATTTTAGTCTGTGTGATTGATTTCTATTAAATATATATCTGTTTGGCGGCGGAGGATTTATTCTCTTGCTTAACGCCCTTCTCTGAGACGTACGAGCTCAGGGGTTATATATTGATGGATATCAAACGCATGGAGTGAATTGCCTGTGTGGCATGCCTAAGTGGCAATTGATCGAGGCTTCTGTTGAAAAGCAAAGTCTTGTGGTGATGATCAAAGCAAGGCCTTTGTGGCGTAGCTTTGTGTAACGTTTACTTCGCGAGTTTCACACCCGGTATGAACCAAAAACGGGAGACGGACCTCAGGGAGGACTTGCGTTTCTTTCTAGCTAGAAGTGGCGTCAGTGGTTTTACACGCCCTGACGAGTTTGACTTATGTGGTTGTTGCTGTTGCGAGGCGCCTCGGTTATATCGGTTTCGGCCGATGCATTCTGGCCGGCAGACGGACCAGACTTACACCCCATAGGGTGGGGAAACGTAGTGTTCAGGCATAATAATCCACATCGGTGGACCGGCCCTGTCGCTCCATGGGGCAGTTGCGGCTGTTCCTGAGGCTCGGGCTAGACAGTCTCGAATCGGTTGAGGACTATCTTTTGCCTCGGTTCATAGACGGAAACCCAATTTCCAAATACGTGACTTTGCGATTTTGATTGTATAACCTATATATGGCGACATAGTGGTATGGGGCATTCATGCCGCCTATGATTGATATTTATGATTTGAAGTTGTTTTATACACTATACACTTATAATAGTATCAAATGATTTCTTTTAAACGTATCAAGCATTCTTGGCTATTATAAGGTAAAAACCCTATCCTCGGCTGCGTTGCATTGTGTGATGGGACCTGGGTCTTATAACAGCTTCATTTTTCTTTATTTAGCATTGCGCTGTTGTTTTATGTACTGGTATTCTTGGGAGGAAACCCGTTCCGCGTTAGCGGCGTGGTCCCTTGATTTACCCAACTTTAAAAATAAAGATTTATAACTGTTTTAGTTCTCACACCAGTCCCATGACTGACCTGGAGTTTATTGTTTTAACCTAAACTCTGGGTGCCCCTATTTTGACACGGGCAGCTAGTAGTTTTGGTTTTGCAGATTTATATTCACAGGATCCTGGTTTACAGCTGGAACGATATCCGGAAAGCTTTGTATCCGTATATCTCCTTCAGTTGTGTATTGTATTATTTTCCGCTGCTATGTATGTAAATGTAATGTAAATCTCTGATATTTCTGTGTTATATTCATTTATACTCTGTATATTCTTGTAATCTGATGCATTGTTGTAATATACAATGAAATGTTCTTTTATATGTGTTCTTTTGTGGCTCGTTCTCGAACTATCCGACACTTTCCTTTACGGGGAAGTTACGGGTTTTTACAGTTGGTATCAGAGCTTTGGTTTACAAAGCAGAGAACATGACACATTAGAACAATACGAAAGAATTCATCAGATATTGGATTAGTAAAATCCAATTAGAATGACTCGTTAGAGATGGGATCAGTAGTATCCTAGAACGAGTGTGAAGAGTATATTTTTCAAATGAAAACAAATTTAGTTTTAAAAATCTAAATCACTTAATCGTATTTGATTATTTAGTTTATATTGATTTGGACAGTCCAGTATATAAAGATTTTGCATATACGCCTTGCAAACGTATATTTGAAATTTTAATATACTGGATAGATATAGAATCACACTCTAGTCGCCCGAAGATGATTCTGATGATTGTAGCTACATCATCAGAATTAGTGTTCGAGTGTTGAAGGTGTGATATCTATATATTTCCATTAGACTGGTGTGAGAACCAAAATTAGATAGGTTTTATTGTTGTGATTTGGCATCTAAAACATGATTTTTGTATATGTATCAAATTTATGAATTTGAAACTCTAAATCACTAATTGATTGATGGTTGTATTGTTTGATTAATGTTTGAATAATTAAAATTTGAACCATTTAGTTTATTTGAGTCAAATATTGAACTATATTGAAAATTCGTCGCATTTGCTTGCACATACATATACTTACATTGAACAGGTCATAGCAAGGAGGCTAGAGCAGAGAATAAAATTTGTTTGCCTGACAAATAGGTACATGTTTACTACATAATTTACTGTTTTGTTTGGGTGATGATGATTTTATGAGCCTATTGGCTAGCCGCTTGGCTTTTTCTTTTTCTTTTTGAGATCTGAAGGACCGGGGAAGCTATTTGAAATTCCCCGATGCTCCCGGTGCAGGGGAGGTTATGGCGAAATTTTTCGAAAATTTAGGGTGTTAGCCAAATTTTTGAAAATTTTGAAACTTCTCAGAAACTGAAAAGTTGGAGAATGGAAGCCAGATCGAATGTAGAGTTGAATGATCAAACCACTTTCGACTTTGTTCCTTTTCGAGGACGAAAAGTTTTAAGTGGGGGAGATTGTAACAACCCGTAAAATGCGAGCCAGTTTGAAAATTTTATTTTGGCAATTTTAGCGAATTTTGGATATTTAAAATAGATAATTTTAAATAAAATCGACGAGAAATTTATTTTGAATATAATTCGAACGTATATATTTATACGCGTCGTCGTTAGAATATAAATAATTATATATAATTATAAATAGAATTGAAAATGGCGCGGTAGTTCGATAATTCGATTTCAAACTTCAATTGAATGTACCGGGTGCAAAACAATCCGGATTTTAGTGAAACCAAAAACATTAGGATCTAATTGATGATATCTTTCCAACGAATCCGAAAAATCAAAATTTCATAGCGGGAATCAAAAGATATGTCCAGTTGAAAATTCTGAATAGTCGCTATGGAATTCAGGCCCTTAAAAATGGGAATTTTGCAAATGACCTCGGATTTCGACGAAACCAGTTTCGTTGGGTCCGTGATGTCAAATTATTGCTAGGCTTCAAATTTCATAATTTTTCGAATCAATATGTGAGCGTGGCAAAGGAAAACGCGTTTGACCAGTTTCAGTTGATTTTAATCGACTGGAAATTGGCCATTTTTCTAACGGTCTCAGAATTCGACGAAACTAGTTTTGTTAGGACCGTATCGTCAATACGAAGCTAGAAAATATTTTTCTGGAATTTTTCGTGTTCGTATGTGGCCCCGGTAATTTGAAATGTATGTTTAAAATTCAATATATAGAGTTATATGTTGATTTTGACGAAAACTGATTGTAACGATCAAATCAGCTCACGATACATAACCCATTGTGTTCGGAATAGGGGTAATTAGCTAGGGGCGACAGTCGTTGGGTTGGAATAGGGTTCGAAATTGAAAGTCAACTTTAGAGAAGAATTAAATTAAATTTAAAAAAATAAATAAATAATTATATTACCCCCCCCCCCTTCTCACTTTCTCTCTCCCGTCAGTTAGGTTTAGGAAAAAAAAAATCAAATCGCGCCCATCTGGGCGCCGCCGCTCCGCCCCATCGATCCACCACCCCAAGGCGGCGCCGCGCCTGGCGCGAGACTCCCGCTTCTGTCGCCTCTCACCCCTCAGTCGATCGCCCTCCCTCCTCGTTCCTCTTCATGCTGAAAGCCGCAAGCCTCAAGAACAGGAGACCACCGCGAGCTCGAGGAGCACCGCCACTTGCCGATGCCACCACGCCCCTGACTGCCGTGGGCCCCTCCGACCTACCACCTCGCCGACGGTCAGAGGTTCGACTCCCCCCCTTCGCAGGAAATTGAAACAGTAAGTTTTTACAATTATTTAATTTAAATAATTAGATAACATTTATAAAATTAGTTTTATCAAGGTAGAAAAGTTTGTTTTTTTACTTAAAATAAAAATAGGATTTTTATAAAATAGAAATAGGATTTTTATGAAATATCTTTGTAAAGTAAAAATAAGATTTTTATGAAATATAAACAGCTTTGTTTGTTTTAAAAATAAAAATAGATATTGTTTTTTAAAATATAAATAACCTTGGGTTATAAAAATATAAAATAGCATTGTTTTATTTTCAAAAATTCATTTATTAACATAGGGTTAAAAAGATGTGATTTTTATTCATTCAAAAACGAATAGAAGTGAAGATAAGAATTTGATTTTTATATAATCTAGAGAGTAAAAATACGATTTTTATATATTGAACATCGAAGTAAAAATATGATTTTTATATATTGAACTTCGAAATAAAAATATGATTTTTATATATTGAACTTCGAAATAAAAATATGATTTTTATATATTGAATAGCGAAGTAAAATTCGATTTTTACATATGTAGTGAAAGCGGACAACGAAAGCGACAAAAGGCGAGTTGGCGAAGATTTCCTGCATTAGAAGTGCCGTGGAGCTAGGATAGCTATATGTGAGAATTTCTCACCTTTCACTTTCTTTTCTCTAGTTATATATATATACTAGGATGCAGACGGTGCTTAGTAGCACCCGACACAACCGTCCACAGACCATGGACTTGTTTGTTTGGTTGCATAGATTAGTTTTATGATTTGATTTGAATTTGGTTGTTTGGTGAATTTGATTGATGTGTGAATGGCGTGGGCCTTCACTAGACCGGGGACAAGGCTAGGCCTCGTCCCGTTTCTAGTATCGTGTCGTTATGCCGCCGAAATTTTCTAAAATATGTTAGAAAAATAAAAATATCATTTTATTGAATAAATGAATTGAATAGAAATTCATAGGTTGAAATAAAATGTTTTATCGTTAAAAATATAATTTTTAACGTGAAGTGAATAAAATAAAATATTCATTTATAAACCGGATGGTTTTGTTTATGTACACCTATTTGAATGACATTGATTGGGACGATAAATTTTACACATCGCCCAACAGCACAAATAAAATAGGTGTTTGATTGTTTGAAACCCTACACGGGTGTTGGGATGAAATTTGAAGTTCACTCATCCTGATTGATTAAATATGTCGATCGATTGATTGACAGGCTGTTATAAGCGTTAGATATCTATATTTGATGCTTATACAGTGTAGTGCACTTTGGTTGATGGTTGATTATTTTTCAATGCTATTATATACGTGTGATGTATGAAAATCCATATAATTAATGTTATATGGTGATTGATTGGGCCTCATTCCAATTTGAAAAATAAAGAACAATATAAAATAAAGGTTCATGTGTTGACAGTACTCATTCGTTGAGATTAGTCATGTGTTGAACGAAATATTTTGATAATAACAAATATTTTGATAGTAGAAATATTTGAGATAGAATATTTGAAAATAGAAATATATGAAGCCGTGTTGATTAGATTGACGTCATTTTGACGTGAACGATATTTATATCGATTTGAATTGAAAACGATTTCGAAATGAATTGAATTGAAAACGATTTCGAAATGAATTGAATTGAAAACGATTTCGAAATGAAATGAATTGAAAACGATTTCGAAATGAACTGAATTGAAAACGATTTCGAAATGAACTGAATTGAAAACGATTTCGAAATGAAATGAATTGAAAACGATTTCGAAATGAAATGAATTGAAAACGATTTCGAAATGAATTGAATTGAAAACGATTTCGAAATGAATTGAATTGAAAACGAATTCAAATTGAATTGAAAGTGAATTGAAATGAATTCAAATTGAATTGAAATTTGAATTGAATAGAAATGAATTTTAAAACGAATTTATAAAGAAGAATTCAATTTTGATTTGAATTGAAAAGAAAGTTGAAATTGCTTTTGAAACGATTTTAAAAACTATTTATATAATTCGTTTTAAATAGAAATCGACGAAGTATATATTATATATATTATATATATAATATAATGGCCTGAATAGAACGCGCCGCGCCGCGGCATTTCGCGAATTTCGACCATTTATTTCAAACGGACATAGCGGGAGATCCGACCGTCGGATTCTCCTAAAACCGGAACCGTTGGGTTCGTATCGAAAAGAGCTTTCTAACGAATATTAGAAATTTGAAATCTAACGGTTGGATTTGGAATTATGTCCAAATCAAATTTGAAAAAGGTCGCTGTAAGTGCAGTTCGATGACCGTTGATGGAAATCGACTGTACAGGCCTCGATAAAATTATTAAAAATAGTAATAATTTGTGTAAAATCATAAGAAATGATTTAGAAAGAATTGGGATGAAAAACTCCATAATTGAAAAGATAAAAATAGTTTTTATCGAAATGAACTAGTTTTGAACTAGAATTATAATTCTATTTATTTTTAAATAAATAAATTGAATTTGAAAAAGGGTTTTAAAAATAACCAAAATTTCCAATGATTGCATTGGAGTGGATTTGAATCGAAATTGTCTTCGGAATATTTCGATGTTGGAATTCGTGATTATACAGATGTTGTTATGGAAATTTGAAAGATATATTTATATCGTTATTTCCAATACGACATTTGTTAATCGTAGAATTTGATATTGAATATAAGCCGATGTATTTTCTATTCAGAGCCTTGTATTGAATATCAAATGTGATTTGGGTTTGTCGTGAATGGTGTCTTCACTAACACTGTTCTTGAACCCAGTTGAGAAAAGATTAAATCTTTTTTATTTAGATTTAATGAAGAGTACCAATTAAATAATATTTAATTGGAATTGAATTGATATTGATTTTTGGGTTTATCGTGGACAGTGTTTTAAATAACACTCGTTCTTTAACCCGATAATTAATGGGATGTGACTTTGGGTTTATCGTGAACCGTGTTTTAAATGACACGGATTCTTTAACCCAGTTAACGATTAAAACTAAGTGGAGTTTTAATGAATCTTTAATTAGATTGAGATGATCGAGAATGGAGTATCACCAGTTTTGCTCCAGGCGATAGTTAAATCTTTAATTAGATTTGAACGTGAAATGGTAATTGAATTTACCGATAACACCGTGGTGTTAGATATGAAGTACTACCAGTTTTACTTCATGGGATGAATAGGTTGGGATTGGGAAATTAAAACAAATGATTACTTCGGTAAGGTTCGCTAATCCCGACTAGTTTTGAATTGATATTCAAAAATAGATTAAAGAATAAATTCAAGAAATTTATCTTGGATAAAATTAATGGGAACCTTTCCCTATAAATGTGAAATTTAGAAACTAACTGTCGGTTAGCCAAGCAGAATGGTTTTCTGGATATTGATCTGATGTTGGTTTCGGCCTTCGGGGTTAATATTCGTGGAATCATTCTCTTGATTAATTTACGGTTAGTGACTAATGAATTGGAATGAGGCGTGTGTTGTGTTTGTGTAACACTTATTTAAAATATACGCGAGTTATTCGGAAAGACCGGGTTTATCCCATTCTGAATAACTGATACGACGATAAGTCAAAGATGAAGACGATGGTCGAAGACCGGAGGTCTTCACGTCGTTTGGGTGCTTACTGATGATCTTGATTGGGCTGTACACCCAAGAAGATGGAAACAGTTGGTGATCGTCCAGACGTACTTGGAGATCGATGGATATGCGGGGTACTAGGTGCCTCCGGTTTCGTTCAGACCCAGAACGGACTTGTAAATGGACCGTGTGTCTGACATTGGATTTTAGTCTGTGTGATTGATTTCTATTAAATATATATCTGTTTGGCGGCGGAGGATTTATTCTCTTGCTTAACGCCCTTCTCTGAGACGTACGAGCTCAGGGGTTATATATTGATGGATATCAAACGCATGGAGTGAATTGCCTGTGTGGCATGCCTAAGTGGCAATTGATCGAGGCTTCTGTTGAAAAGCAAAGTCTTGTGGTGATGATCAAAGCAAGGCCTTTGTGGCGTAGCTTTGTGTAACGTTTACTTCGCGAGTTTCACACCCGGTATGAACCAAAAACGGGAGACGGACCTCAGGGAGGACTTGCGTTTCTTTCTAGCTAGAAGTGGCGTCAGTGGTTTTACACGCCCTGACGAGTTTGACTTATGTGGTTGTTGCTGTTGCGAGGCGCCTCGGTTATATCGGTTTCGGCCGATGCATTCTGGCCGGCAGACGGACCAGACTTACACCCCATAGGGTGGGGAAACGTAGTGTTCAGGCATAATAATCCACATCGGTGGACCGGCCCTGTCGCTCCATGGGGCAGTTGCGGCTGTTCCTGAGGCTCGGGCTAGACAGTCTCGAATCGGTTGAGGACTATCTTTTGCCTCGGTTCATAGACGGAAACCCAATTTCCAAATACGTGACTTTGCGATTTTGATTGTATAACCTATATATGGCGACATAGTAGTATGGGGCATTCATGCCGCCTATGATTGATATTTATGATTTGAAGTTGTTTTATACACTATACACTTATAATAGTATCAAATGATTTATTTTAAACGTATCAAGCATTCTTGGCTATTATAAGGTAAAAACCCTATCCTCGGCTGCGTTGCATTGTGTGATGGGACCTGGGTCTTATAACAGCTTCATTTTTCTTTATTTAGCATTGCGCTGTTGTTTTATGCACTGGTATTCTTGGGAGGAAACCCGTTCCGCGTTAGCGGCGTGGTCCCTTGATTTACCCAACTTTAAAAATAAAGATTTATAACTGTTTTAGTTCTCACACCAGTCCCATGACTGACCTGGAGTTTATTGTTTTAACCTAAACTCTGGGTGCCCCTATTTTGACACGGGCAGCTAGTAGTTTTGGTTTTGCAGATTTATATTCACAGGATCCTGGTTTACAGCTGGAACGATATCCGGAAAGCTTTGTATCCGTATATCTCCTTCAGTTGTGTATTGTATTATTTTCCGCTGCTATGTATGTAAATGTAATGTAAATCTCTGATATTTCTGTGTAATATTCATTTATACTCTGTATATTCTTGTAATCTGATGCATTGTTGTAATATACAATGAAATGTTCTTTTATATGTGTTCTTTTGTGGCTCGTTCTCGAACTATCCGACACTTTCCTTTACGGGGAAGTTACGGGTTTTTACAAACCTGAAACGTCGCGGCAGTTCGCAAATTGGCGATTTGAACTTCAACTGAATGTACATGATTCATTTTAAGCCGGATTTCTGTGAAACAAGAAACGTGTGGAGCTGGTGGAGTATATCTTTCTAGTGGAAGAGAAAAATCAGGATTTCGTCGTGTAGATTTTGAGTTATGTCCAAATCAAATTTTAAAATAGTCGCTATAGAATCGTTTATCGACCGTATCGGTTTATTCGATATAACTAGAGATCGGGTTTGAATTTAGACAAGGTTCTTTTGAGACGTAGTGATAATTTAATTTTTAGAATTTTATGGTAATTTTTAATTAATTTAATAAGCAACTTTTTATTTGGAGTATTTGGCACCCTGTATCGACATTTCGGGATTTCACAATGAGTCCATCTACCGGTATTATTACATTTTTGGGACCAGAGCACGTCACTCATTTCAATGGTATTTTTGTTTCTGTCCATAACAGTCCCTACGTGAACAGAATATTTCATAGTACGATACACTATGTTTTTAACTTAAAACAAACTAAAACTGAATGGTTAACTGGTCAAACGAACTCGAAATTCAACGAAACAAGTTTCATACGAAACCTTAGGAAGAGGTCTAGTGAAACGTCAAGGCCTCATATTTTTAGGATTTTTTCTGGAATTGTTAGGAATTATTGCTCGGTGTTTTTCATCGATATTTTCTAAAGGATTTTCGCGAACGGTGTCGGAATTCGACGAAACCTGTCCCATTGGATCCGGAATACGTTTTTATACTAGGAACAGGTATTAGATCTCTATTTTAGAGAATATTTGTGATAGTTTTAAAGGTGAAACGAATTTACAAAAGAATATTCTGGGAATATTCCTTGGCATTAAAAATATCCTATTTCTTTGCACCAAAAGGAGTCCACGCTCCTTTATTTCAACCGCACAAATGCTGGTGTCCTCAAACCAAATACGTATGACCTCCTACCACCATTCCTTTGCCATGAAGGAAACCAACACTATATATATTTCACCCACTCAACCACTCACGTTTCCAGAAGATAAAACCCAAACTAAATAAATAAATAAAATGAGCGCAACTTCATAGTAGCTGTTATGAGTTTTGGGTTTTGATCTAAACTCATGAGAGTTGTTGAACCCGTGAGTTGTATGCTGGTGTAAGGGGTACACAATATATACTCAGCAAAACCTGATGCTTGCGGTTTCCGTGTGGATCAAAGGAGACACGGCAATTAAAAAGAGGACGTATGTTGTTGTGGAAGAATCGAAATGGCCAGTTGTTGAGGTGAGTTAACAGGAGGAGGTCACGGATGTTAAAACTGGAAAGAAAGGGGCGTTGCTTTCTGGGATTGAGGCGAGTGTTCTCTGGTGAACAATATGGTCTCGCATGGAAGCTGGGGGCGAATACCCTACGCGACCACTGCGGTTGATGCAGCAGGAAGAACGGGTGCAAGTGCGAGCGGTAGGAAGGAGTTTGGTGCATGTAAAACAGTCGGCAATGATGTAAAGGAGGGGCAGAAAGATTTTTTCTAACGGATGGGAGAAAAGCATATTATGTTTAAAATAAAAACAAAATAGAAGGAGACTTAGTTTTCCTGAGTAACGCAAGAAAGTTTTGGGAAGTGCATAAGTGGATGTGTGCGTGTTATACATGTATGGGGTGTGTGAAGGAGGCGAAGCCAGCGGAGGTTGGGGCTGTTGAGAAGGGAAGACCAACTTTGCAGGTCGTTTATGGATTAGTTGCGTTATGAGGGACAAAATGGAGTGTGAATTTGTAGAAATGGTGTTAAATGCTGAAGCCAGTATGTTTCCTTTTGGAAGGAGTAACAATGCAAAGCGGGTTGAGGTATTTGCTAGATGGGCCGAAATGGAAAAAATGGGGTGAGCCCAGTATGTTAATAACTAAAGTTTAATTTAATTAAATAAATATATGCAAACTTGTAAATGATATATCTCGCTCATACATGGTCAGAAATTCGAACAGTCAGATCCGTTGGTATCGTATGGACGACGGCTACACCATGGAACCGACTGGAAGTAATGCGGAGCTCGTTACAATTTATTGCAAAATAAATTGTCCGTCTGAATCAAGTGATAGTTATCGTTATTTAACGATGATCATCCAATGTGAGTAAATCTCACTAACTCTGAATAGTTTATAATTTCATGTTGCATTGTTAGAACTGTTAAAATTGTCTGTTTGACTGTGTGTTGATTAGTTGATTGAACTGCTAGTCAGTTAGTTAAATTTCTATATTGATTCTATTTAACAGAATATATCATATGGAACTGAAAGTGATGTTATCTATATTGTCTAACATCTGTGATGCAGGGAAACAGGTTGGAGGAATCCCACTGGATTCCTCAACAGTTATTTTGTTGTTTTTCACATATTGTTATATGATGTGATATAAAATCTGTGGGAAATTATATGTGCTTGGATGATATTGAACATCGTGATTTGATATGATTGAATACCATAACATACCGAATGTTGATAAGGGGATTTTCAATGTTTATATTGAAAATGAATCTTATTTATAAAATCGATAGGATTTTATAAAAGGAAAACATTTATTTAATTAGAAAATAAATAAATGAAAAAGGAAACATTTATTTAGAAAATAAATGAAATAAAATAGAAACATTTATTTAGAAAATAAATGAATTTGAATATAAAGGAATATTAATTTAGGAAATAAATAAAGGAACATTTATTTAGATTATAAATAAATGAAATAAAGGAATATTTATTTAGGGAATAAATAAAGGAACACTTGTTCGGAAAATAAATAGAATTATACTAGGATAGATTTAAACATGTGCTTCGCACACAAGTATAACACGATATGGATTTTAAGGAGATATTAAATAGGAAATCTATTTTTAACAGATAAAGTAAGAAGATTTAATTTATAAATAATGTTTTATAAATTAAATAAAATATTTATTGTTTGATAAATGGGATATATAAGTTTGAACTTATATACAGAAGTAGAAATTGTTTTTAACACCGATAAAGTAAATAAACGCTGTTAAAGGGAAATCCTTAGAAGGGGAGAAACGTTATTAAAAGGACATTTATAAAGTGAAGAACCGTTACTAAAAGTAAATCTTTATAAATGGATAAACGTTGTAAAAAGTTAATCTTTATAAATGGATAAACGTTGTAAAAAGGAAATCTTTTGAAATGAATAAACGTTATAAAATGGAGTAAATCGAATTTAGTTATTCGAAATGAGTTATTCGAATTTGATATTTGAATAGAGTTAAACACATTAGAGTTATTCGAATTAGTTATTCGAATAGAGTTAAACACGTAAGAGTTAATTGAATATTAGTTATTCAATTTGAGTTAATCGAATGTAGTTATTCGAGAAGAGTTAAATCGAATTTAGTTATTCGAAAGGAGTTAATCAATTTGAGTTAAGTTAATCGATTTGAATTAAGTTGAATCGAAATGGAGTAAATCGATTAGAATTAAGTTAATCGAGTTAGAGTAAATCGAATAGCAGTTATTCGAAGGTAAGTTATTCGAATTAGTTATTCGAAGGAGTTAATCAATTAAGTTATTCGAATTAGTTATTCGAAGGAGTAAATCAAATTAAGTTAATCGATTAGAGTTGAGTTAATCGATTTGGGTTAAGTTAAGTTATCGAGTTAAGTAATCGAGTTAAGATTTATCGAGTTAAGTAATCGAGTTAAGTAATCGAGTTGAGATAATCGAGTTAAGAAAATCAAGTTAAGCTAATCGAAAAAGTTATTCGATAAGAGTAAATCCATTTAAGTTAATCGGATGTTAGTTATTCGATAAGAATTGACACATTTAAGAAAATCGAATATTTGTTATTCGATAAGAGTTAATGAAATAGAGCCAACCAAGAAGAGTTATTCGAATATTAGTTATTCGATAGAAGTTAATCGAAATAGAGTTTATCGAATATAAGTTATTAAAAAGGGAGAGTTAATCGAATAGAGATTTCTCGAAAGAGAGTTATACGTCGAATTCGATTATAGCGAATTCAGGAAAGTACTATTTACTTTCCAGGGTTTAAATCAAGATTTAGTTATTGATTTAGAAATTAGGTGTCTGTTAAATTATTCGAGTTAGGAAATAAATTTATAATTTAGGTTAGACATTTTAGGGGTAGGAATTATAACGTTATAGTTATAATCAAACGTTGTCATATAAGAAGTGGATTCGTAACCTGAATCCGAGAATTTGCGTAAACAGATGATTGTAAAAAGTGAGCGATGAACTTCATCTATTTCACAGTAAAGGACGTTGTTCAATTAAGGTCTGCCAGGTAATTATACCCCAACTTGTTTGACTTCAGAATTAACAAAGGAATAGTTGTGGTTCGATCTAAAAGGTTGATTAGGAATAAAGTTAAGGAATAAGCGATAAATGGATTAAGCGAAACGATGTTTTATACAACGTTCATTAGAAATCCGTAAATGAGATTTGGAAACGTTTTCCAAATATAGTCAGATATGTTTTCTAAACATAGAAAATGAAATGTTTTAATGATAAGAATTAAGAAATCGAGTTAAGCAAATTTAGAAACTGACTGGAGATTAGTTAAGTTGAATAGTTTCCTAAGTGACGATCTAATGTTGGTTTCGACCTTCGGGATTTATACTTAGGAGTTGTTCTCTTAGTGGTTTACCGTTAGGGACTGATAGTGGTGAAATAATAAGTGATGCGTAAATAAGCTATGGAAATGTTTTCCAATGATTAATAACATATATTTTCTGAATATATGAAATAAGGAAATATGAACATATATATGTATATGATGATTGATCGATCGAATTTCCATTTGGAAATAAGATCGTTGTTTGTACACCGACATGTTTTCATTTGATAGTTGAATCACAGACTATCAAAGTTTTGACCATATTTACGTTGTAAATATGGAGAGACCGGTTGGATTATTATCCGAAGAACCACTCCGTATTAGCATAAGCGTTGCGAATCAAGTACGCTGAAGATAATTGAAGACGGAGTGAAGTGCAAGGGCTATTGTGAAAAGCCTAGGTAGGATGGATTCACTGAATAGTGCCTTCGGTTTATTCAGTCCCAGGACAACGTATATGGACGAGTGTCTGACAAAGTATTCTTAACAAATCATATATGTTGATCTCTTTAAACGTATTACGTTGGTGGCGGAGAAATTCGTTTCTCTTAGCTTTTATACCCGTGATGCCTTGAGAAATCGATAATGATTTGGCTGGTATGACGATGTGGCATTCAAAGTAATTGAAGAAATAATCTGTCAAAGTGATAAACGTGACCTCAAAACCTCACAACCGGAAAATAACAGAAGTTGGGCTAGGCAGCATGGCTAGTTGGGCCATACCCAAGCAGGGTGTATTATCACCATCTAGAGAATATTCAATTGTACTTCTTTATAATCTATTTCAATGCTGTCCGTTATCGGGAAGGATGGTTGCTGATCCCAACCATCGGTGATAATATATTCGTTACACTCAAGCTAAATGAGTGGACGGTCATGTGTGGCCGGGTTGCAAGACGTTCTTGTTGAACCCTAGTGTATCTCCTCTAGAGTACACTGATCGGAAGGTGCTCCCATACCTTGTCTGTTGGAATCCAATCTCCAATAAGCGCTCACGGTTTATTTGTATGCTATGTATGTGGAACGTGAGATGCAAGCGTTCTGCTAGATTGATATCTATTTGTATTTAGACATTATTATAATATCAGAAAGATATCCTTTATTTAACCAAGTGTTGGAGTTTTATTCACACCAGTCCCATGACTGACCCAGAGTTTATTTTGTTTGTTTTCCCTAAACTCTTGGGTGCCTAAATTTGTACGGGCAGTCAAGTAGTCGGGATTTTACAGATACACTTGGAGAGCTTGGAGCAGGAGGCTTCAGGATTATAGCTATGATTATTCCGCTGTGTTGTTAAGTGTTGTACTTTGAAATGGTATGTATATACGAGTACTGATTTGTATTTCAAAGTTATGTTATATTTTATTCGTTCCGTTGTGAGATTCGTGTTTACTCTGATGATGTAAGTTCTTCTTCTTCTTTTATTCTATTAGTTCTATCTTTTCTTCCTCACCCTCTACTTTCTTTCACTAACATCTCGGAATTTTCGACTCTCGAGGAGTCGAAAATTTCCAGCCGTTACAGTTGGTATCAGAGCTTAAGTTAAGTGATTACCTTGGCTCTGTGGCATAACTCGATAGAGATGGGATTAGTAATATCCTAGATTGAGTTTGAGTGTATATATATGAGCGCGTAATTGTTATTCAATATAAAATGGTTTTATATTGTGGAGACTCATTGGTTGAGTGGCTTATGAATTCTGGTCGATCAGTTTGATCCACTGTATCGATAAGGGTTACTAAACACTCGAATACGATGAACCGTCATGGTATGTTTTGAAAGAGGGTAAATGAAATAATTTTTCCCAAATATATTTGTTTATAGAAGAAATATATATCTTGAAATTATTATAGTATATTGATTGTGTTGGTTGTTATTATAATCGAATAAGATTATAAAAGGGTGAAATGGTTATAAATGACCAATCAGTATTCATATGAATGTAATATATGAAATAGTTTGAATTAAATATGAATTTAAATCAGAATTTGGAATTTAAAATAAGGAAATTTTAAGTTCCTGGGAGATTTTGAAAATGTTTTTCAAATTGAAAATGATATAGTATTGAACTCACTTCGATAGCTGGAAAATAGATTCTGATGATGAATCTAGATATCATCAGTGTTCATTTTCGAGTTCTAAGTGACGGATTACTACCAAAGGTTTTGCTTTTGAATTGTTTTGAGAAAACAAGTTGTTTAGAAATTCAAAGGTTTTGAATTGGCATTATGATTTCAAATTGATTTGAAAGAAACCCAGGAACTTAAGTTCTGGAATTAAAATTTAACTAATGAAGTTAAATAAAATGAGATGGTAAAAATAAATTGAAATTTAACTTGAACCGAGTTAAATACCCGACAAAAAGGTACAAGTTTATATCATATATAAGTTTGGATTTTATGAGCCGAATTAGCAAGCCGCTTAGCTATTTTGATTTCCTTTTGGATTGGAGGAGGCCTAGAGAGGCGAGTTGTGGTTTGACGTATTGAGCCGTACAAAGGAGATTATGGCGAAATTTTTCGAAAATTTAAGGTGTTAGAAATTTTTTAGAATTTTTGAAAATTTTAGTTGGTCGGAAATGAATTAATAAATTAATTAAAATTAAATGGGTCTAGTCGAAACTGAAATTTAGAGGTAAACAAAAAGGATTTTTAAATCTAGTTAGTAGAGTTAGTAGCATTTTTCTAACTTAGCAATTTCGAGGACGAAATTATTTTAAGGGGGGAAGTCTGTAATGGCGCGTTTTGTTAGCTGTCGAATAATTAATTTATTTAATTATTTATATATCGATTTGGCGATATCGATAACTTAAAGTAAAACGTTCGAACTTATAATTTATAATTATAATTAAAACGAACCTGAAACGTCGCGGCAGTTCGCAAATTGGCGATTTGAACTTCAACTGAATGTACATGATTCATTTTAAGCCGGATTTCTGTGAAACAAAAAACGTGTGGAGCTGGTGGAGTATATCATTCTAGTGGAAGAGAAAAATCAGGATTTCGTCGTGTAGATTTTGAGTTATGTCCAAATCAAATTTTAAAATAGTCGCTATAAAATCGTTTATCGACCGTATCGGTTTATTCGATATAACTAGAGATCGGGTTTGAATTTAGACAAGGTTCTTTTGAGGCGTAGTGATAATTTAATTTTTAGAATTTTATGGTAATTTTTAATTAATTTAATAAGCAACTTTTTATTTGGAGTATTTGGCACCCTGTATCGACATTTCGGGATTTCACAATATGAGTCCATCTACCGGTATTATTACATTTTTAGGACCAGAGCACGTCACTCATTTCAATGGTATTTTTGTTTCTGTCCATAACAGTCCCTACGTGAACAGAATATTTCATAGTACGGTACACTATGTTTTTAACTTAAAACAAACTAAAACTGAATGGTTAACTGGTCAAACGAACTCGAAATTCAACGAAACAATTTTCATATGAAACCTTAGGAAGAGGTCTAGTGAAACGTCAAGGCCTCATATTTTTAGGATTTTTTCTGGAATTGTTAGGAATTATTGCTCGGTGTTTTTCATCGATATTTTCTAAAGGATTTTCGCAAACGGTGTTAGAATTCGACGAAACCTATCCCATTGGATCCGGAATACGTTTTTATACTAGGAACAGGTATTAGATCTCTATTTTAGAGAATATTTGTGATAGTTTTAAAGGTGAAACGAATTTACAAAAGAATATTCTGGGAATATTCCTTGGCATTAAAAATATCCTATTTCTTCGCACCAAAAGGAGTCCACACTCCTTTATTTCAACCGCACAAATGCTGGTGTCCTCAAACCAAATACGTATGACCTCCTACCACCATTCCTTTGCCATGAAGGAAACCAACACTATATATATTCACCCACTCAACCACTCACGTTTCCAGAAGATAAAACCCAAACTAAATAAATAAATAAAATGAGCGCAACTTCATAGTAGCTGTTATGAGTTTTGGGTTTTGATCTAAACTCATGAGAGTTGTTGAACCCGTGAGTTGTATGCTAATGTAAGGGGTACACAATATATACTCAGCAAAACCTGATGCTTGCGGTTGCCGTGTGGATCAAAGGAGACACGGCAATTAAAAAGAGGACGTATGTTGTTGTGGAAGAATCGAAATGGCCAGTTGTTGAGGTGAGTTAACAGGAGGAGGTCACGGATGTTAAAACTGGAAAGAAAGGGGCGTTGCTTTCTGGGATTGAGGCGAGTCGTTCTCTGGTGAACAATATGGTCTCGCATGGAAGCTGGGGGCGAATACCCTACGTGATCACTGCGGTTGATGCAGCAGGAAGAACGGGTGCAAGTGTGAGCGGTAGGAAGGAGTTTGGTGCATGTAAAACAGTCGGCAATGATGTAAAGGAGGGGCAGAAAGATTTTTTCTAACGGATGGGAGAAAAGCATATTATGTTTAAAATAAAAACAAAATAGAAGGAGACTTAGTTTTCCTGAGTAACGCAAGAAAGTTTTGGGAAGTGCATAAGTGGATGTGTGCGTGTTATACATGTATGGGGTGTGTGAAGGAGGCGAAGCCAGCGGAGGTTGGGGCTGTTGAGAAGGGAAGATCAACTGTGCAGGTCGTTTATGGATTAGTTGCGTTATGAGGGAGAAAATGGAGTGTGAATTTGTAGAAATGGTGTTAAATGCTGAAGCCAGTATGTTTCCTTTTGGAAGAAGGAGTAACAATGCAAAGCGGGTTGAGGTATTTGCTAGATGGGCCGAAATGGAAAAAATGGGGTGAGCCCAGTATGTTAATAACTAAAGTTTAATTTAATTAAATAAATATATGCAAACTTGTAAATGATATATCTCGCTCATACATGGTCAGAAATTCGAACAGTCAGATCCGTTGGGATCGTATGGACGACGGCTACACCATGGAACCGACTGGAAATAATGCGGAGCTCGTTACAATTTATTGCAAAATAAATTGTCCGTCTGAATCAAGTGATAGTTATCATTATTTAACGATGATCATCCAATGTGAGTAAATCTCACTAACTCTGAACAGTTTATAATTTCATGTTGCATTGTTAGAACTGTTAAAATTGTCTGTTTGACTGTGTGTTGATTAGTTGATTGAACTGCTAGTCAGTTAGTTAAATTTCTATATTGATTCTGTTTAACAGAATATATCATATGGAACTGAAAGTGATGTTATCTATATTGTCTAACATCTGTGATGCAGGGAAACAGGTTGGAGGAATCCGACTGGATTCCTCAACAGTTATTTTATTGTTTTCATATATTGTTATATGATGTGATATAAAATCTGTGGGAAATTATATGTGCTTGGATGATATTGAACATCGTGATTTGATATGATTTAATACCATAACATACCGAATGTTGATAAGGGGATTTTCAATGTTTATATTGAAAATGAATCTTATTTATAAAATCGATAGGATTTTATAAAAGGAAAACATTTATTTAATTAGAAAATAAATAAATGAAAAAGGAAACATTTATTTAGAAAATAAATGAAATAAAATAGAAACATTTATTTAGAAAATAGATGAATTTGAATATAAAGGAATATTTATTTAGGAAAAAATAAAGGAACATTTATTTAGATTATAAATAAATGAAATAAAGGAATATTTATTTAGGGAATAAATAAAGGAACACTTGTTCGGAAAATAAATAGAATTATACTAGGATAGATTTAAACGCGTGCTTCGCACACAAGTATAACACGATATGGATTTTAAGGAGATATTAAATAGGAAATCTATTTTTAACAGATAAAGTAAGAAGATTTAATTTATAAATAATGTTTTATAAATTAAATAAAATATTTATTGTTTTATAAATGGGATATATAAGTTTGAACTTATATAGAGAAGTAGAAATTGTTTTTAACACCGATAAAGTAAATAAACGCTGTTAAAGGGAAATCCTTAGATGGGGAGAAACGTTATTAAAAGGACATTTATAAAGTGAAGAACGGTTACTAAAAGTAAATCTTTATAAATGGATAAACGTTGTAAAAAGTTAATCTTTATAAATGGATAAACGTTGTAAAAAGGAAATCTTTTGAAATGAATAAACGTTATAAAAAGGAGTAAATCGAATTTAGTTATTCGAAATGAGTTATTCGAATTTGATATTTGAATAGAGTTAAACACATTAGAGTTATTCGAATTAGTTATTCGAATAGAGTTAAACACGTAAGAGTTAATTGAATATTAGTTATTCAATTTGAGTTAATCGAATGTAGTTATTCGAGAAGAGTTAAATCGAATTTAGTTATTCGAAAGGAGTTAATCAATTTGAGTTAAGTTAATCGATTTGAATTAAGTTGAATCGAAATGGAGTAAATCGATTAGAATTAAGTTAATCGAGTTAGAGTAAATTGAATAGCAGTTATTCGAAGGTAAGTTATTCAAATTAGTTATTCGAAGGAGTTAATCAATTAAGTTATTCGAATTAGTTATTCGAAGGAGTAAATCAAATTAAGTTAATCGATTAGAGTTGAGTTAATCGATTTGGGTTAAGTTAAGTTATCGAGTTAAGATTTATCGAGTTAAGTAATCGAGTTAAGTAATCGAGTTGAGATAATCGAGTTAAGAAAATCAAGTTAAGTAATCGAAAAAGTTATTCGATAAGAGTAAATCCATTTAAGTTAATCGGATGTTAGTTATTCGATAAGAATTGACACATTTAAGAAAATCGAATATTTGTTATTCGATAAGAGTTAATGAAATAGAGCCAACCAAGAAGAGTTATTCGAATATTAGTTATTCGATAGAAGTTAATCGAAATAGAGTTTATCGAATATAAGTTATTAAAAAGGGAGAGTTAATCGAATAGAGATTTCTCGAAAGAGAGTTATACGTCGAATTCGATTATAGCGAATTCAGGAAAGTACTATTTACTTTCCAGGGTTTAAATCAAGATTTAGTTATTGATTTAGAAATTAGGTGTCTGTTAAATTATTCGAGTTAGGAAATAAATTTATAATTTAGGTTAGACATTTTAGGGGTAGGAATTATAACGTTATAGTTATAATCAAACGTTGTCATATAAGAAGTGGATTCGTAACCTGAATCCGAGAATTTGCGTAAACAGATGATTGTAAAAAGTGAGTGATGAACTTCATCTATTTCACAGTAAAGGACGTTGTTCAATTAAGGTCTGCCAGGTAATTATACCCCAACTTGATTGACTTCAGAATTGACAAAGGAATAGTTGTGGTTCGATCTAAAAGGTTGATTAGGAATAAAGTTAAGGAATAAGCGATAAATGGGTTAAGCGAAACGATGTTTTATACAACGTTCATTGGAAATCCGTAAATGAGATTTGGAAACGTTTTCCAAATATAGTCAGATATGTTTTCTAAACATAGAAAATGAAATGTTTTAATGATAAGAATTAAGAAATCGAGTTAAGCAAATTTAGAAACTGACTGGAGATTAGTTAAGTTGAACAGTTTCGTAAGTGACGATCTAATGTTGGTTTCGACGTTCGGGATTTATACTTAGGAGTTGTTCTCTTAGTGGTTTACCGTTAGGGACTGATAGTGGTGAAATAATAAGTGATGCGTAAATAGGCTATGGAAATGTTTTCCAATGATTAATAACATATATTTTCTGAATATATGAAATAAGGAAATATGAACATATATATGTATATGATGATTGATCGATCGAATTTCCATTTGGAAATAAGATCGTTGTTTGTACACCGACATGTTTTCATTTGATAGTTGAATCACAGACTATCAAAGTTTTGACCATATTTACGTTGTAAATATGGAGAGACCGGTTGGATTATTATCCGAAGAACCACTCTGTATTAGCATAAGCGTTGCGAATCAAGTACGCTGAAGATAATTGAAGACGGAGTGAAGTGCAAGGGCTATTGTGAAAAGCCTAGGTAGGATGGATTCACTGAATAGTGCCTTCGGTTTATTCAGTCCCAGAACAATGTATATGGACGAGTGTCTGACAAAGTATTCTTAACAAATCATATATGTTGATGTGACGGCCCGCCCCGCACCAACCGACATTTACTCCAAAAGTGCGCTGTACACATATCCAGTTAGCACGGGACGGTCGCCAGAAGAAAAAGAAAGAAGAGAATGGACTAATCAAGGAACCTGTAATATGTCTCACAGCGCATAGAACAAAATATAATAATAACATACTTGACATAAAACAGAAGAGACAGTGCATAAGCTAAAAACCAGAACTGAACATCATAGCAGCGGAAATCCAAAATATAGCTTATTACAACTTTTCAAACTGTCTCAAAGCAAAAGCAAGATAAAGGAGGTACACTACTAATGCCCAAGTAGCGACCACCAACGACACAGGGAGAATATCTATATATCATACGTGGAAGCCTCCTGCTCGCCTCCGAATCAGCTACTTGCGCATCACCAGCTAACCACAACCTGTCTCTAGTCTGCTCGTGTGAGCACCCAGAGTAATAAGAGGAGACATAAAACTCTGGGTCAGACATAAAGCCTGGTATGAGCGATAAGCAACAAAACATAATAATAACAGGTATAATCCAATCATACCTGAACCTGGACCTGCAACCAAAGAGTTAGTACTACACGGTACAACACTCTATGATGCCACAAACACATAATATAAGTATACGGGGGTGGGGATGTGTGTGTCAAACAATCAAGCATAGCAACCATCCTCGCATCCCTCACTCAGTGCGTAAAGCATACGACATCCACTTCTTCGATCACTAGAGCACTTTACTCAAACGACAGAACTCGACTTTGTACGACTATGTACATTCCTACTACCACCAACGCCATACCTATGGGATCACGCCCAACGTTTCCATGACCCCACTCCATTGGTAGGTAGCTCCCTAGTCGCACCATATCCAAAGCCCGAGTTTGTCTCTCTACCTCCAACACCTAGTGATCCAAAGTCATAGACATCGACAACTCCTTAGCACACGTCCCGCAGCAAAGCCCAATCACGAAGTGAACTCATTGGTTCCCGTCTGGATCCTGAGCTCTAACTTCCCGTTTGAACTACCTTTGCATCTCGGGTTTTGGTCTTCACCGGATCGGCCTTCTTCACTTTGCTTCAGGTCGTGGTCATCGCCCTTGCTCGGTTCGGATCATGCTCCCCTATCTGGATCGGGTCCCCCACTTCAGTTCGGGTCGGATCGTGCCACCATGTCTTCGTGGTCCTCGCCCTTAGTCAGCTCGTGATGTTCGCCGGTTCGGTTCGTGGAACTCCTCAGGTGGCGGATCGGTTCGGTGCTCTGACTCATGGTGGTTCGGGTCGTCAACACCCCCAGTGGATCGAGTCGTGCTCCTCCAGTTCGTGGCTACTCCTTCTTGTTCGGATCGGTATCATCACCTCGGGTCGGTTCGTGGGGTCCTTCAGGCGAGCGGTTCGGGTCGAAGGAGGTGGGTGGATCGTGGGCACGAGAAGATCAGTTCATGGCCACCATTGACTAGCGATTCGGATCGGGTATCACGATCGGTTCGGTTCGCGAGTTGCACCTCAGGTCGGTCCGTGCTCCCATCCGATCCGATCCGGTTCGGGTACTTTCCTGCTGCTTTTCCAACGACTGTTTTACGCCATTCGACGGCGTTTTCGACCAAACTAACACTTCTAGACAATCACAAAGCATACCATACAGTCATAGCAACATGCATAAACATTCACAAGCAACAAAACAACGATATGATATGTCAAAACGGATCAAACATACCCAAAAACCCATATTTTCCCCTTAAGCATGTTTAAGCAAATCTAACAATAGGATTAGCAAAACTTAACCAAATTAGCCAATTTTTCTAACAGAGGCTTAGAATAATATTTATGAATTTCTGCATATTTTTCCAGATGTTTAACATGCATAATTTCACTAATTATCACTAATTACTCCTTAATCCCCTAAATTCCGGGATTTGCAAAATTAGTCGAAATTAACCCAAATTCATATCAGAGGCATAAAATGGTGTTTTAGAATTTTAGGAATTTTTCTAGAATTTTCTGAGCCATAATTTCGCTAATATTCGCTAATTACCATAATTAGCCGTAATTAGTGAAAAACAATGCAAATCACTCACCTTTGCCACAAATTAAACTATAGATCTGAAATGATTCTCTGTTTGGGTTGAATCTCTATGCAACACAGCAGCTCTATTCCAAATTTGATGTTGATTAGCCTTGGTTTGATGCTAATTAGCTTAATCTTCAACTAGAAAGTGATTAGGAGGGATTTTGGGATGATTTTAGAGGATGGAGGCCATGACTAGGGTTGAAGAAACTAAGTGGCGGCTGGAAAAATGAGGAAGAAACCGAAATTCTAACCCTATCAGCCCTCATATACCCCTAAACCCGAAATTACCCAATGGGCCTAGCTGCTAATCACCCGGTTTGGCCCAATTAAGCTGTTTTTTCCACTTCTGAACCTTAATTCAGCCATATCTCCCAAACGGTAAGTCCGTTTGGCTATTGTAACCACTCTACGGAAAGAGAAACCATCATTCGAATCCAATGGAAGTGGTTTCAGATCAAAATTCCTTTCCAGTCAAAAGTTATGGCCAAAACAGTAACAACTAGGGGCAAAACGGTCATTTAAAAATCGACAAAAATCATGAACATGGGAAATGACCCCAATAGTCGTCTCCCAAAGTTACATGACCATACGACTTCGTATGTGAAATAAATAAATATTCTACGATCCCATGATGCGTAGAATACGGGCCGTTACACTCTTCCCCCCTTAAGAAATTTCGCCCCCGAAATTCCCTAACCAAAACACACAATGGGTTCCGCATGCCTATCAACCATAAAACAACAATCAACATGCAAAACAAGTTTATCCTAGCATGCGGTTTACTAACAAGGGAAGAAACTATCACTACCAAAACCTTACCAGGCAAAGAGTTCTGGATACTTCTTCCTTATATCCTCCTCTGTTTCCCAAGTACAGTCTTTTTCATTCTTACCCCACTGGACTTTGACTAGTTTCACCGCCTTCCTTCGAAGCTGCTTCGTATCGTTCCCAACAATACGCATAGACTTGCGGTTCCCAACCGCCTCGGGTTCAACCTCGCTATCGTCCAACTGATCAGGTGAAATAGTCACATTAGGGTCTTGCACAAACTTCCTTAACTGGGAAACATGAAATACGTTGTGAACTCCCGCCATCTTGTCAGGTAGCTCTACTTCATACGCCAAATTCCCAACTTGCTCGAGGACTGGGAATGGGCCAACAAATCTTGGTGCTAACCTACCTCTCCAACCAATCCGAATCACATTCTCTATGTAGAGATCTCGACGAACACCAAGTCGTTAACGAAGGATTCCAAATCTCTTCGTCTCTTATCGAGATAAGCCTTCTGCCTATCTTTATCCTTTCCCAGTAGTAGATCTGCTCTATGCCTCAATTCATCTTGTTACCACTGGGACGTATAGTCAATCTCGAGTGATGATATGCTCTAAGCACTTCACCTCTCAGTCCATCTACGTTAAGTACAACTAGTCCCTTATTCTTTCGAAGCCACCCTTCTCGATCAAATCCTTACCTAATCATTCTCTTTCCATCCATACCCATCTCTACGCTAGAGATGGTTCCCCATAGATTAGGATCGTCCTTCTAACTGGAAACAATCCATTCAATCAAGATCGATCTACTCGTCAAGCTTACTAGCGTTTCTGAATCCAATTCAGTCTTGGGTCTGAAATCATATCATGTGACATACTCTAGTTGCTTCCATCCTAGAAACAAAACCCCTAAACTGGCATGTCTCCTACTCAATGCAACTAGTACTGCACCCAAATCCTTTACTATGATCACTCTGCCCCATGGAGTCATGGCGACTCCACTGCACTGATCCATAGTCACTAGTCCTTTGATATGTCCACTTTGCCCCTCGAGTCACGACGACTCTACTGCACTGGCTCATAGTCCTACTACAATCACTTTGTTCCCCATCGCTGGAACCCTACAGGTGATAGTCTACTCAAGAGAAGAAAGATAGGAACAAACATAACAACCATAACATCCATCAAACAAATCCTATCTATCACCTGCTAAAGTCATAAACACATCGACACCTACATGATTGGTCTAACCAATCCCAATATGTCGATTCCAGTCTATCTGGTCCAACCAACATCAATAACTAATGGAAGCCCAGCCCCCATACATACACCGATGCCTACTTGACTGGTCCAACCAATCCCAGGCCAATGGAAGCCCCGCCTCCCTTCGGTCTACCGTACGTCCAACGTACGTTTATCCTCCAAGGATAATTAAACTAATGGAAGCCCAGTCTCCAATCGGACTACCGTACGTCCAACGTACGTTTATCCTCCAAGGATAACTAGATCACGTCCAACGGATCCAAGGTAACGGGCGTCCCCAGATACCCCTGCTTTTAGTCCTCCTAAAATACTTGAGTCCAACCCAAGTCTATCCATTATCTTGCTGCCCTCTCGAGTCCAACTCGAGCTGAATCCAATTCCTTGCAGCCTTCTCGAGTCTAACTCGAGTCAATCTCCCAGAGATAAACTAGACTCATCCAATGAATCTCGTACTGCACGTCCAACGTGAAACTCTCCTATGTTCGCTGAATCTCCAAGATCAACGAGCTTCCCACAATTTTCCAAACATACTTCAAATCTAATGTGAAGTATTTCCATATTCGTTATATCACCATGACTAACGAACTCGCCCCATTTTTCTTTTACGAGTTCAAGTCTAACTTGAATCGTCCTAATCTTCGTTGCATCTTCCATGATCAACGAACACATCCTATTCTTTCAAAAAGAACATCAACATAGGGTCCTAACCAATCCATTACTCTGCATCTTTCCCGAGTCCCACTCGAGCAATCTCATAGCCCTATCGAGTCTAACTCTGGGCAGTCTATACCATTGAACAGTCTCATCATGTTCCGTCTGCCCGTCACTCCCCGAGTGAACCAAGATATCATCCAATGAAAATCGCAACGTCTACTTATCCCTCACGCAAACCATCCTAGTCGAAATCGACATTCCCCAAGCACAAGCCCCAAAGGCCTAAACCAATATCAGACAAGCACCCAAGAAACATCTCCTCCGAGTTCAGACAATCCACATGAGGTGATACTAGCAAAACAATCTAGCACTGGAGTACTCATTTGCCTCCCAGAGACAACTAGAACTTATTACAGCGATAACTTCTTAGCTTCCTTAACTCCAGTTACCATCGCTATCACTAGGTAGGTACCTAATACCACCCTATTCCTTTGGAGTAGATCGACTCCCCAAAATAATGCTAAACCCAGTAAAGCCCAAAACAAAGCAATCACAAGGGAACATACATCCATGACTCGATAAGACCACATTAACAAATCATGCCAAAACTAGTCGAACCACCAATCGGGTTCGTCACTACTAAAGGTCTATCGACTAACTCAGGTTTGTCAAACAAAACCCGATCAAAATTTCTTAAATAGAAAGCATACCTCGAATAACGACACCTTTTTCCTTCTACGCCGCAGTTGGGGCATTTGACGAAGAAGGAACAGCGTTGATAGCATACGCTTTCACAATCTGCTTCTCCCTAGGAGGTTGTGGGCAATCATCCTTGTGATGTCCCGCCTGGCCGCAGTTAAAGCACTTCCTTTCCCCAGGCTTTTCTCGACAATCTCTGGCGTAATGGCCCTTCTTGCCACAACTAAAGCATTCGCCATCTTTCTTATTTTTCTTATCCTGACCATCCTTGGTCGGGTTCTGCTTCCTCTTGTTCTGAGAATTCTTCTTGCCTTCACCGCCTGCTTGCGGCTTTGGCTCCTCTACAGATGCCGTAGCAACTTCGGTCTTCGACTTAGGGAAAAGGCTCTCTGACCTTAATGCCTTTCCTACAATAGACTCGAACGTCTCATCGATATGGTTTATAAGTCTTTCCCCCAAGTACCCATCCAAGCCAGTTATGAACTTCTCGTTCTTCTTTTCGACTGTATCGATAAGGGACCATCCATATTTCGATAAAGTGTCAAATTCAGCAATATACTCCGAGACTGCTCTACCGTTCTGCTTAAGCTCCAAGAACTTCTTGAACAGTTCTGATTTATGAGCTGCTGGAATAAACTTATCACAAAAACGAGTCTTAAACTGATTCCAAGTAACTTGATCTTCTGGAGTAGCTGTTCTAATGGCATTCCACCAATTCATCGCTCGCCCTTGCAGCTGACGAGACGCTAGCCTTCTCTTCATCGCATCCTCAATACCCAAGTCGTCGAAGATACGATCACAGCTATCCAACCAATCCTGAACATCTGTGGCCGACTCCGTTCCGTGGAACGGCTTCCCACCAAGGTTAGTGTAATCCTTGCATAACTTGGCGAAATTGACCCTAGGCGCCTGCACCGCTGCACCACCACCATTAACAGCATTAGGGACTGCTCCCTGAGCATCCCTAATCATATCTCGCATGAAGTTGGTGAACATCGTCCTCAAGTCTGGGTCATTCCTATTGTTACCCCTTGGGCCATTGTTCCTCAGGTTTCGGCTCATCGTTCAATCTGCAAAGAGAACGAATCAGCCATCTCCATAGTGGTACTAGTGCAGTGCGACTTCATCCTTACTAATACTACTAGTATATATATATAACTAGCTTTTGAAAACCAAAATATAACAAATACGCGCTCTCATATACGTACTATCTCTCCCTGGTGTCTTTCCCTAGGTTAACTACGCAACCTAGAGCTCTGATACCAAGTGTGACGGCCCGCCCCGCACCAACCGACATTTACTCCAAAAGTGCGCTGTACACATATCCAGTTAGCACGGGACGGTCGCCGGAAGAAAAAGAAAGAAGAGAATGGACTAATCAAGGAACCTGTAATATGTCTCACAGCGCATAGAACAAAATATAATAATAACATACTTGACATAAAACAGAAGAGACAGTGCATAAGCTAAAAACCAGAACTGAACATCATAGCAGCGGAAATCCAAAATATAGCTTATTACAACTTTTCAAACTGTCTCAAAGCAAAAGCAAGATAAAGGAGGTACACTACTAATGCCCAAGTAGCGACCACCAACGACACAGGGAGAATATCTATATATCATACGTGGAAGCCTCCTGCTCGCCTCCGAATCAGCTACTTGCGCATCACCAGCTAACCACAACCTGTCTCTAGTCTGCTCGTGTGAGCACCCAGAGTAATAAGAGGAGACATAAAACTCTGGGTCAGACATAAAGCCTGGTATGAGCGATAAGCAACAAAACATAATAATAACAGGTATAATCCAATCATACCTGAACCTGGACCTGCAACCAAAGAGTTAGTACTACACGGTACAACACTCTATGATGCCACAAACACATAATATAAGTATACGGGGGTGGGGATGTGTGTGTCAAACAATCAAGCATAGCAACCATCCTCGCATCCCTCACTCAGTGCGTAAAGCATACGACATCCACTTCTTCGATCACTAGAGCACTTTACTCAAACGACAGAACTCGACTTTGTACGACTATGTACATTCCTACTACCACCAACGCCATACCTATGGGATCACGCCCAACGTTTCCATGACCCCACTCCATTGGTAGGTAGCTCCCTAGTCGCACCATATCCAAAGCCCGAGTTTGTCTCTCTACCTCCAACACCTAGTGATCCAAAGTCATAGACATCGACAACTCCTTAGCACACGTCCCGCAGCAAAGCCCAATCACGAAGTGAACTCATTGGTTCCCGTCTGGATCCTGAGCTCTAACTTCCCGTTTGAACTACCTTTGCATCTCGGGTTTTGGTCTTCACCGGATCGGCCTTCTTCACTTTACTTCAGGTCGTGGTCATCGCCCTTGCTCGGTTCGGATCATGCTCCCCTATCTGGATCGGGTCCCCCACTTCAGTTCGGGTCGGATCGTGCCACCATGTCTTCGTGGTCCTCGCCCTTAGTCAGCTCGTGATGTTCGCCGGTTCGGTTCGTGGAACTCCTCAGGTGGCGGATCGGTTCGGTGCTCTGACTCATGGTGGTTCGGGTCGTCAACACCCCCAGTGGATCGAGTCGTGCTCCTCCAGTTCGTGGCTACTCCTTCTTGTTCGGATCGGTATCATCACCTCGGGTCGGTTCGTGGGGTCCTTCAGGCGAGCGGTTCGGGTCGAAGGAGGTGGGTGGATCGTGGGCACGAGAAGATCAGTTCATGGCCACCATTGACTAGCGATTCGGATCGGGTATCACGATCGGTTCGGTTCGCGAGTTGCACCTCAGGTCGGTCCGTGCTCCCATCCGATCCGATCCGGTTCGGGTACTTTCCTGCTGCTTTTCCAACGACTGTTTTACGCCATTCGACGGCGTTTTCGACCAAACTAACACTTCTAGACAATCACAAAGCATACCATACAGTCATAGCAACATGCATAAACATTCACAAGCAACAAAACAACGATATGATATGTCAAAACGGATCAAACATACCCAAAAACCCATATTTTCCCCTTAAGCATGTTTAAGCAAATCTAACAATAGGATTAGCAAAACTTAACCAAATTAGCCAATTTTTCTAACAGAGGCTTAGAATAATATTTATGAATTTCTGCATATTTTTCCAGATTTTTAACATGCATAATTTCACTAATTATCACTAATTACTCCTTAATCCCCTAAATTCCGGGATTTGCAAAATTAGTCGAAATTAACCCAAATTCATATCAGAGGCATAAAATGGTGTTTTAGAATTTTAGGAATTTTTCTAGAATTTTCTGAGCCATAATTTCGCTAATATTCGCTAATTACCATAATTAGCCGTAATTAGTGAAAAACAATGCAAATCACTCACCTTTGCCACAAATTAAACTATAGATCTGAAATGATTCTCTGTTTGGGTTGAATCTCTATGCAACACAGCAGCTCTATTCCAAATTTGATGTTGATTAGCCTTGGTTTGATGCTAATTAGCTTAATCTTCAACTAGAAAGTGATTAGGAGGGATTTTGGGATGATTTTAGAGGATGGAGGCCATGACTAGGGTTGAAGAAACTAAGTGGCGGCTGGAAAAATGAGGAAGAAACCGAAATTCTAACCCTATCAGCCCTCATATACCCCTAAACCCGAAATTACCCAATGGGCCTAGCTGCTAATCACCCGGTTTGGCCCAATTAAGCTGTTTTTTCCACTTCTGAACCTTAATTCAGCCATATCTCCCAAACGGTAAGTCCGTTTGGCTATTGTAACCACTCTACGGAAAGAGAAACCATCATTCGAATCCAATGGAAGTGGTTTCAGGTCAAAATTCCTTTCCAGTCAAAAGTTATGGCCAAAACAGTAACAACTAGGGGCAAAACGGTCATTTAAAAATCGACAAAAATCATGAACATGGGAAATGACCCCAATAGTCGTCTCCCAAAGTTACATGACCATACGACTTCGTATGTGAAATAAATAAATATTCTACGATCCCATGATGCGTAGAATACGGGCCGTTACAGTTGATCTCTTTAAACGTATTACGTTGGTGGCGGAGAAATTCGTTTCTCTTAGCTTTTATACCCGTGATGCCTTGAGAAATCGATAATGATTTGGCTGGTATGACGATGTGGCATTCAAAGTAATTGAAGAAATAATCTGTCAAAGTGATAAATGTGACCTCAAAACCTCACAACCGGAAAATAACAGAAGTTGGGCTAGGCAGCATGGCTAGTTGGGCCATACCCAAGCAGGGTGTATTATCACCATCTAGAGAATATTCAATTGTACTTCTTTATAATCTATTTCAATGCTGTCCCTTATCGGGAAGGATGGTTGCTGATCCCAACCATCGGTGATAATATATTCGTTACACTCAAGCTAAATGAGTGGACGGTCATGTGTGGCCGGGTTGCAAGACGTTCTTGTTGAACCCTAGTGTATCTCCTCTAGAGTACACTGATCGGAAGGTGCTCCCATACCTTGTCTGTTGGAATCCAATCTCCAATAAACGCTCACGGTTTATTTGTATGCTATGTATGTGGAACGTGAGATGCAAGCGTTCTGCTAGATTGATATCTATTTGTATTTAGACATTATTATAATATCAGAAAGATATCCTTTATTTAACCAAGTGTTGGAGTTTTATTCACACCAGTCCCATGACTGACCCAGAGTTTATTTTGTTTGTTTTCCCTAAACTCTTGGGTGCCTAAATTTGTACAGGCAGTCAAGTAGTCGGGATTTTACAGATACACTTGGAGAGCTTGGAGCAGGAGGCTTCAGGATTATAGCTATGATTATTCCGCTGTGTTGTTAAGTGTTGTACTTTGAAATGGTATGTATATACGAGTACTGATTTGTATTTCAAAGTTATGTTATATTTTATTCGTTCCGCTTTGAGATTCGTGTTTACTCCGATGATGTAAGTTCTTCTTCTTCTTCTATTCTATTAGTTCTATCTTTTCTTCCTCACCCTCTACTTTCTTTCACTAACATCTCGGAATTTTCGACTCTCGAGGAGTCGAAAATTTCCAGCCGTTACATCGGTTGTATCTGTCAATCCGGGACCGATGGAGTCATTCGTTGGCTCACTTACGCCCTATATGGCGAGGAAACGCAGTGTTCAGGCATTTTAATCCACATCGGTGGACCGGTCCTGACGATCCAAGGGTCGACGCGTCCTGATCCTGAGACACGGGTTAGAGAGTCTCGAAGTCAGTAAGGACTATCTTTTGCCTTGGTTCATGACGGAAATTCAATTTCCAGATACGTGACTGTGCGGTTTTGATTGTATACCTATATTTGGCGACATAGTGGCATGGGACGGTCATGTCGTCTATGATTGATAGTTATGATTGAAATTGTTTTCGAAACCTATAAACAATAGTAATAATATCAAATGCTTTGTTTTATTCGTATCAAGCTTATTTTGGCCATTATAAGGTAAAACTCTATCCTCCGGTTTGCGTTGCATTGTGTGATGGGAACTGAGTCTTATAATGGCTTCATTTTTACAAAAAGCATTGCGATGTTTAAAAGATTTAATTGTTTTAAAGCACTGGCAATCCAATGGAGTAAACCCATTCCACGAAAGTGGCGTGGTCCTGTGATTAGCCAATTGTATAATGTGTTAAGTAGATTTCTCATACCAGTCCCATGACTGACTCGTAGTGTGTTTCACTTGCAAACTCGGGTGCCACTTTTTCTACACTGGCAGCCTTGTATTTAGGTTTTAGCTAGCTCTTTCTGGATAGCTGGAGCTGAAGATGGATTCTATCATTTATCACTTTTTATGCTGTTTAGCTCCTGTCGTACATATTTTGTTTGTTTCCGCTGTAGACATTTATGTATAGCTGAACTGTATTTGTACTAAGTATGATCCTATATACTGTGTAACTCTGATGATTAAGTTTATCCAGTATATTCTATTATGCATTATCTGGTGTATTTATTTATTTCTGTTCTGCTATTATCTGTTTAAGTTTTATATTCCAAAGATTACCCTTGCCACCGTCAGTACGGGGTTTGGGGTCGTCTCACATTTAAAACATGGTTCACGATAAACCCAAAATCACATTCTATTCCATCAGCATTTAACCGTAAATTAGCAAGTGAACAATTCCCTAAGTTATAACCCCGAAGGCCGAAACCAACATCAGATCAATACCCAGGAGACCATTCAACTTAACTAATCTCAAGTTAATTTCTGATTTTCTTAACTCCATTGGGTCTAAGAACAGTATTATTGAAGATACCATTCACGATAAACCCAAATCACATTTGATATCAAATAGAAGGTTCTGGATAGAAAATATATCGGCTTATATTCAATATCAAATTCTACGACCAACAAATATCGTATTGGAAATAACGATATAAATATATCTTTCAAATTCCCATAACAATATCTGTATAATCATGAAATCCAACATCGAAATACTCCAAAGACAATATTAATTCAAATCCATTCCAATTCAATTATTGGAAATTCTGGTTATTTTCAAAACCATTTCAAATCCAATTTATTTATTTTAAAAATAAATGGAATTATAATTCTAGTTCAAAACTAGTTCATTTCGATAAAAATCTATTTTTATCTTTTCAAATATGGAAATTTTCATCCTAATTCTTCATAAATCATTTCTTATTATTTTACACAAATTATTACTATTTTTAATAATTTTATCAAGGCCCGTACAGTCGATTTCCATCAACGGCCATCGAATTGCACTTACAACGACTTTTTCCAAATTTGATTTGGACATAATTCCGAATCCAACTGTTAGATTTCAAATCTCTAATATTCGTTAGAAATATCTTTTCGTTACGAACCCAACGGTTCCAGTTTTAGGAGAATCCGACGGTTGGATCTCCTGTAATATCAATTCGAAGTAAATGGTCGAAATTCGCGAACTGCCGCGGTGCGGCGCATTCTATTCAGGCCATTGTATATATAATATATATTATATATATTTCGTCGATTTCCTTTTAAAACGTATTTTATAAATTGTTTTAAATTCGTTTTCGAAACGATTTCAACTACATATTCAAAAAATTGAATATTCCACATCATCGATATACAAATGATAATATTTTCAAAACGTTATATTTTGAAATCACTTCTTTTTCTATAATCATTATAAAAACAAATGTAATCGATATAAATACCGTTCGCGTCAAAATGGCGCATATCTAATCAACACGACATTATATATTTCAATAACTTCGTTATTCTATTCAACAAATGAATATTTTCTTCAACACATGAATATATATTTTTATTCAAAATATGAACTTTCTTTCTATTCAACACATCAATTTTTATTCTATTCAACACATGAATTTTCTTTCTATTCAACATATGAATTTTTATTCTATTCAACACATGAAATTTCTTTCTATTCAACACATGAAATTTCTTTCTATTCAACACATGAATTTTCTTTCCATTCAACACATGAATTTTACTTTTATAATATTCCTTATATTCCAAATTGGAATGAGGCCCAATCAATTACCATATAATGTTAATTATATGGATTCCCTATAACACATGTATATAATAGCAACGATAAATCACCAACCATCATTCAGAGTGCACCACACAACTACATAAGCATTAAATATAAATAATTAATGCTTACATAATCTGTCAACCCATCGGTTGACATACAACTAAACAATCGGGACCAGTGTACATCAAATATCGTCCCAATACCATTGTGGGGTTTCAAATCAACAAACACAGATTTTTATTTGTGCAGTTGGGCGATGTGTAAAATTTATCGTCCCAATCAATATCAGTCAAATGGGTGTACATAAACAAATCGTCCAATTTGTTTTTAAATATTTATTTTATATACACGTTAAAAATTATATTTTCAACTATAAAATATTTATAACGATATAATATTTTATTTCATTTCACATCACACAATCAAATTTCACAACACAGCAATCAAACAAAAAAGTCATCCATGGTCTGTGGACGACAGGTGTCGGGTGCTGCTAAGCACCATCTACATCCTATTATATATTTCAACTAGAAATTAAAATAAAAGCGAGGAGTTCTCACCGACTAGCTAAACCAAATGCCACAACTCTTCATATGTAGGAAACCTTCGTCGTGCTCGCCTTTCGTCACTTTCGTTGCCCGTATTCACTACATATATAAAAATCACATTTTTATATTGTTTCTATGTATATAAAAATCACATTTTTATAATCACTCTATATGGATAAATCATATTTTTATTCTTTCTATAATATAAAAATCATATTTTTATTCTTTATATAATATAAAAATCATATTTTTTTTCTTTCTATAGTATAAAAATCATATTTTTTTTACGAATAAAAATCTTATCTTTATCATGTTCATCCTATAATAAAAATCCAATTTATTTATTTCTCTATTTACAAAATAAAATTTGTCTTCCTTTAAAATCAAATAAAATAAAATAAAAAATATATCCTTTACATTCATAAAAAATATAATCTTTATTTTGGAAAAAATAAAATCTTTCCGATTCTATTCATAAAATAAAAATCAAATTTTTATTCCTTAAACAACTATATAATAATCACTAACTAATAACATATTAATAAATAAATAAATATATAGATAAATAAAAAGAAAAGGCCTCACTTTTTTTTAGTTTTCGTTGAAGGAAGAGGGCAGTGGGGTACGGGGCGGAGATTGGGTGGCGAGGTCGAGCTCGGGTGGGGCAAAGCTCGGCGGTGGGGCCCTCCTCTGGCGCGGCGACAGCTTCGTCTAGGCGGGGTTTGGGGGGCTTCGATTTGGGAGGAGGAGGAAGGGGGAGAGGGGGCGTCGGCGAAGGAGAGGAGTTTTCCCCTTGCCTCGACTCATGATGGAATCCAATTTCCAATACGCGACTTTCGGTTTTATTTGTAGAGCCTAGTACGGCGACATAGTGGTATGGGTCACTTATGTCGTCTATGATTTACATTATGATTGAAGTTGTTTTCTTCACTTATAGTAATAATAAAATATGAAATTTCAAGTACCAAGCATTTTTGTCTATTATAAGGTAAAAACCATATCCTCTGGCTTGCGTTGCATTGTGTGATGGGACCTGGGTCTTATAATAACTTCATTCTTCTTTATTTAGCATTGCGCTGTTTTTTTGTGCACTGGTATTCTTGGGGTAAAAACCTGTTCCGTGTTATACGGCGTGGTCCCCCGATTTACCTAACTTTAAAAATAAAGATTAATAATTGTTTTAGTTCTCACACCAGTCACATGACTGACCTGGAGTTTATTGTTTTAACCTAAACTCTAGGTGCCCCTATTTTCCACATGGGTAGCTAGTAGTTTAGGTTTTGTAGATTTATATTCACAGGATCCTGGTTTATTGCTGAAGTGATATTCGGTGTGACGATCCCAAAACCCCGTGACACGGTGTTAAGGATAATCATTGGAATATAACACATTAATCATCATTAGCAGATCACAGATAATATCATAAACAGAAAATAGAATAATTTACACACATATGACAGCGGAATCATATAGATATCATCACATCAGAGAAGCACAGTACAGGATACAACTTAGTGCATAATGATACATAATCAGTCACCATCGCCAGAGGCGGAATCATACATAAAGGGTACTCAAAATAAATATCAGTCTACATCGCCAATGGCGGAATCATAATATAGATACAATAATGGCGGAGAAAATCCAAGTCAGCACGGTGTAGTCAAGCCTCGCCATGAGCCAAAAGGTGCGTCAGAAACCTGTAACTAGGCTGCCCGTGTGAAAAGGAGGGCACCCGAGTTTGCAAGGTGAAACAAACTACGAGTCAGTCATGGGACTGGTATGAGAAATCTACTCAACTTATTCACAACAATAATAAGGCAAATCAAAGGACCACGCCACTTTCGCGGAACGGGTTTACTACAATGAGTGCTAGTGCATGAAATAAAATAAATAATTAAATCAACGCAATGCTTTTTATAAAATGAAGCCATTATAAGACTCAGGTCCCATCACACAATGCAACGCAAGCCGGAGGATAGAGTTTTTACCTTATAATGGCCAAAGATGCTTCATACGAATAAAACAAAAGTGTTTGATATTATTACTAGTGCATATATGTTTCAAAAGCAAATTCAATCATAAATATCAATCCTACGCGGCATAGCTACCATCTACTATGTCGCCGTACTAGTAATACAATTACATCCGCAAATTTCGTATTGGAAATTGGATTCCTTCATGAGTCGAGGCAAGGGGCAAGCTCCTCTCCGATTCGAGACACTCTAGCAAATGTCCCAGGACCCCACTATGATCCTTGGATCTTCAGGGCCGGTCCTCTCTTACTTTTGAGGATTGGCAATTCCTGAACAAACGTTTCCCGGTCCTTACAGACCTATATCGAGGCGCCTCGCATTCAAACAACCACACAGGTGAAAAGTATATATAATGTCAGGGCTGGTAGGTCACTGACACCACCTTAGCTAGAAAGAAACGTCGTGCTCTCCCTCCAGTCACTCTCCCGTTTTTGACTCATACCGAGGTGTGAGGCTCGCGAATTCACGTTATACACAAAGCTACGTCACCCAGACCATGCTTTGATCATCAACCACAAGACTTTGCTTTGCAACAGAAGCCTTGATCATATGCCACTTAGGCGTGCCACACAGGCAATCCACTCCATGCGACTGATTTGTGTCAATACATAACCTCTGAGCTCGTACGTCTCAGAGAAGGGCGTTAAGCAAGAGAATAAATTCTCTGCCGCCAAACAGATATATATTTAACAGAGATCAACCAACACAGAACAAAATCCAATGTCAGACACACAGTTCATTTACAAGTCCGTTCTGGGTCTGAACGAAACCGGAGGCACCAATTCCTCGCATATCCGTACAATCAACAGTATGTTTAGACGGCTACTACTTCAATTCCTTCATGGTAGCTACTCCAGTCACGAGTATCAGTAGCGCCCATCCATCCAATGTGGAGATCGTCGGTCTTCAACCGTCTTCGACTCTTCGACTTCTCAACGTCGATCGATTATTTGGAATGAGATAAACTCGGCCTTTTCAAATAATCGACGTATATTTAGATTTTCAAATCAATCAATCACATGGTTTGTAATAACCCGGAAAATCTGGGCCAGTTTGAAATTATTATTTTGGCAATTTTAACGAATTTTGAACATTTAAAATGGATTATTTTAAATAAAATCGACGAGAAATTTATTTTGAATATAATTCGAACGTATATATTATATACGTCGTCGTTAGAATATAATATTTATATATAATTATAAATAGAATTGAAAATGGCGCGGTAGTTCGATAATTCGATTTCAAACTTCAATTGAATGTACCGGGTGCAAAACAATCCGGATTTTAGCGAAACCAAAAACATTATGATCTAATCGATGATACCTTTCCAACGAATCCGAAAGATCAAAATTTCGTAGCGAGAATCAAAAGATATGTCCAGTTGAAAATTCTGAATAGTCGCTATGGAATTCAGGCCCTTAAAAATGGACATTTTGCAAATGACCTCGGATTTCAACGAAACCAGTTTTGTTAGGTCCGTGTTGTCAAATTATTGCTAGATTCCAAATTTCATAATTTTTCGAATCAATATGTGAGTGTGGCAAAGGAAAACGCGTTTGACCAGTTTCAGTTGATTTTAATCGACTGGAAATTGGCCATTTTTCCAACGGTCTCAGAATTCAGCGAAACTAGTTTTGTTAGGACCGTATCGTCAATACGAAGCTAGAAAATATTTTTCTGGAATTTTTCTAGTTAGTATGTGACCCCGGTAAATTGAAATGTACGTTTAAAATTCAATATAGTGATTTAAATGTAAATTCAAAGGAAACTGATCGAAACGATCAAATCAGCCTACGATACATGTCCCATTGTGTTCGGAATGGGGGTAATACGCTATGGACGACAGACAGTAGGCCTCGTTTCGAGGTCGTTTGTAAAAGTCGGCTTTTTGAATTAAAAATTAAAATAATATTAAATATATAAATTCTCATATACCCCCACTTTATTTTTCAATTCATACCGATCAGAAATAAAAAAAAAGAAAAAAGAAAAAAGGGCAAACGACGGGGGGGCCAAAGCCGCCGCCGCCGCCGCCGCTGCCACCAGGGCCGCCGCGCCCTGGCGCCGACCCCCAGGGGTCCTCCGCCCCTCTTCCCCCTTCTCCTCCAGCCTCCCTTCTCTCTCCCGCGATCCCCTCTCTCCCCCCTCGCCCCAAATCGCCATCGCACGCCACGAACCCGAGACTGCCGCCTGCACCGACTTCCACCGCCACCTGTCCACCCTCGCCGAACCCCTCCTGCCACCTAGACGAAGTGCGGCACCCCCCCCTTTGTCGCTGAAAACTATGTGAGTGTTTATTTTTATAAAATTAAAAGCATTGTTTATTTTCAGTTATAGGAAATAGGATTTTTCAATTACACAAAGTTAGGATTTTTCAATGATAAAAGTTAGGATTTTTATCACATAAAAGTTAGGATTTTTATCACTTAGAAGTTGAGATTTTTAACTACTTAAAGACGAGATTTTTAATGTGTTAAAAATGTAATCTTTTTAGTGTATATCGCGTTGTAAAAATATAACCTTTTTATTTAAAGTAGGGTGATAAAGATATAATCTTTCTCGTATATAAAGCAAGTTAAAAATATAATTTTTACAGTGATGAAAGGCGAAAACTTTATTTTTATAAAGGCGAAAACTTTATTTTTATAAAGGCGAAAACTTTATTTTTATAAAGGCAAAAACTTTATTTTTATAAAGGCGAAAACTTTATTTTTATAAAGGCGAAAACTTTATTTTTATGAAGGCGAAAACTTTATTTTTATAAAGGCGAAAACTTTATTTTTGTAAAGGCGAAATCAATATTTTTGAAATGGAATTTTTATCTATATGACACCAAAGTAAAAATTCGATTTTTAAATATTGAATAGCGTAGTAAAAATTCGATTTTTAAATATTGAATAGCGTAGTAAAAATTCGATTTTTAAATATTGAATAGCGTAGTAAAAATTCGATTTTTATATATTGAATCGCATAGTAAAAATTCGATTTTTAAATATATGAAGTGATTATAAAAAATATGATTTTTAAATTGAAAGTAAACAAATAAAAATGTGACTTTTATTTTAAAGACATCAAAATATAAAAATGTGTGATTTTAATATATGTAGTGACTACGGGCAACGAAGATGGAAGAAAAGGCGAGAACGACGAAGATCTCTACAATAGGAGTGTCGTGGTATTGGATAGCTTTCGGTGAGAACTTCTCACTCAAATTCTCTTTTTCTAGTAATATATATATACTAGGATGCAGACGGTGCTTAGTAGCACCCGACACCCGTCATCCACAGACCATGGATGGCTTGTTTGTAAAATTGTTTGGTTGGTTAGATTATTTGGTTTGAATTGAATTGTTTGGTGAATTGAAATGGATTTGATTGATGTGTGAATGGCGTGGGCCTTCACTAGACCGGGGATAAGGCTAGGCCTTGTTCCGTTTCTAGTATCGTGCCGTTATGCCGTCGAATTTTTCTAAAATATATTAGAAAAATAAAAATATCATTTTATTGAATAAATGAACTGAATAGAAATTCATGTGTTAAAATAAAATGTTTTATCGTTAAAAATATAATTTTTAACGTGAAAGTGAATAAATGAAAATTTATAAACAAATCGGTCGATTTGTTTATATACACTGATTTGACTGATATCGATTGGGTCGATAAATTTTACACATCGCCCAACTGCACAAATAAAATCTGTGTTTGATTGTTTGAAACCCCACACGGGTGTTGGGATGAAATTTGAAGTTCACTCATCCTGATTGATTAAATATGTCGATCGATTGATTGACAGGCTGTTATAAGCGTCAGATATCTATATTTGATGCTTATACAGTGTAGTGCACTTTGGTTGATGATTGATTATTTTTCAATGCTATTATATACATGTGTTGTATGGAATCCATATAATTAACATTATATGGTGATTGATTGGGCCTCATTCCAATCGGGAAAACAATGAATATTATAAAAGAAAATTCATGTGTTGAATATAAAAATAGTCATGTGTTGACGATGATCCTGTGTTGAAACTATTCATGTGTTGAGTAAAATATTTTAAATAAAATAAATTACATCTTTATCACATTTAAAATTAGAACTACTTCCAGTAGAAGTCTAATTGAAAATCAAACGATAGATACCTTAGTTTTATAAAATATTTTACATAACAAAAATAGTGATGTGTTGACAGTACTCATGTGTTGAGATTAGTCGTGTGTTGAAAGAAATATAGATTCATGTGTTGAATGGGATAAATATTCATTTGTTGGATAGAATAAAGGAGTTTTGAAAAATATAAAGCCGTGTTGATTAGAGATGCGTTATTTCGACGTGAACGATATTTATATCGATTTTAAAACGATTTCGAAATGAATTGAATTGAAAACGATTTCGAAATGAATTGAATTGAAAACGATTTCGAAATGAATTGAATTGAAAACGATTTCGAAATGAATTGAATTGAAAACGATTTCGAAATGAATTGAATTGAAAACGATTTCGAAATGAATTGAATTGAAAACGATTTCGAAATGAATTGAATTGAAAACGATTTCGAAATGAATTGAAAACGAATTCAAATTGAATTGAAAGTGAATTGAAATGAATTCAAATTGAATTAAAATTTGAATTGAATAGAAATGAATTCTAAAACGAATTTATAAAGAAGAATTCAATTTTGGCTTTGAATGGAAATGGAAGTTGAAATAGATTTTGAAACGAATTTTAAAACTATTTATATAATTCGTTTTAAAAGGAAATCGACGAAATATATAATATATATATATATATATATATATTATATATAATGGCCTGAATAGAACGCGCCGCGCCGCGGCAGTTCGTGAATTTCGACCATTTATTTCAAACGGACATTGCGGGAGATCCGACCGTCGGATTCTCCTAAAACCGGAACCGTTGGGTTCGTATCGAAAAGAGCTTTCCAATGAATATTAGAAATTTGAAATATAACGGTTGGATTTGGAATTATGTCCAAATCAAATTCGAAAAAGGTCGTTGTAAGTGCAGTTCGATGGCCGTTGATGGAAATCGACTGTACGGGCCTTGATAAAATTATTAAAAATATCTATAATTTGTGTAAAATTATAATATGTGAATTGGAAAGAATTGGGCTGGAAAATTCCACATTTGAATAGGTAAAAATAGATTTCTATCGAAATGAACTAGTTTTGAACTAGAATTAAAATCAATTTATTTTGAAATAAATAAATTGAATTTGAAAGTGATTTTGAAAATAATCAATATTTCTAATACGTGAATTGGACTGGAGTTGAATCGAAATTATCTTCGGAATATTTCGATGTTGGATTTCGTGACCATACAGATATTGTTATGGGAATTTGAAAGATATATTTTATATCGTTATTTCCAATACGACATTTGTTGGTTTCAGAATTTGATATTGAATATAAGCCGGTATATTTTCTATTCAGAGCCTTGTATTTAATATCAAATGTGATTTGGGTTTATCGTGAATCGTGTTTTAGATAACATTGGTTCTTTAACCCAGTTAAAGGCAAGATGTTGATTTTTGAAAAGATTAAAACTAAGTGGAGTTTTAATGAATCTTTAATTAGATTAAAATGTGAATTGATAATTTAAATTATCAAATCTGAAAAGTAATCGAGAATGGAGTATCACCAGTTTTGCTCCAAAGCGATAGTTAAATCTTTAATTAGATTTGAACGTGAAATGGTAATTAATTTTACCGATAACACCGTGGTGTTAGGAATGGAGTATCACCAGTTTTGCTCCATGGGATATATAGGTTGGGATTGGGAAATAAAATAAATAATTACTTCGGTGTGGTTCGCTAATCCCGACTAGTTTGGAAAACCATAAAATGGTTGGAAATGATATCCAAAGGAAGATTATAGGATAAATTTAGAAAAATTTATCTTGGATAAAATTAATGGGAACCTTTCCCTAAGAATGTGATTTTGTGAATAAAAGAATATTCTGAATTGGAATGAGGCGTTTGTTGTGTTTGTGTAACATTCGTTTATTATATACGTGGGTTATTCAGAAAGGCCGGGTTTATACCCATTCTGAATAACCGATTCGACGAGATGTCGAAGATGAAGACGGTGGTTGAAGACCGGAAGTCTTCACATCGTTTGGGTGATTACTGATGATCTTGATTGGGCTGTACACCCAGGATGAGGGAATCAGTTGGTGATCGTCCAGACGTACTTGGAGATGGATGGATATGCGAGGAAAGTGCCTCCGGTTTCGTTCAGACCCAGAACGAACTTGTAAATGGATTGTGTGTCTGACATTGGATTTTATTCGGTGTTGATTGATCTCTATTAAATATACATCTGTTTGGCGGCGGAGAATTTATTCTCTTGCTTAACGCCCTTCTCTGAGACGTACGAGCTCAGAGGTTGTATATCGATGGACATCAGTCGCATGGAATGAATTGCCAGTGTGGCATGCGTAAGTTGGCAGTTGATCAAGGCTTCTGTTGAAAAGCAAAGTCTTGTGGTTGATGATCAAAGCACGGCCTGTGTGGCGTAGCTTTGTGTATAACGTGAATTCGCGAGCCTCACACCTCGGTATGAGTCAAAAACGGGATACGGACCCAAGGAGTGCACGACGTTTCTTTCTAGCTAGGGTGGTGTCAGTGACCTACCAGCCCTGACATTTATATACTTTTCACCTGTGTGGTTGTTGGATACGAGGCGCCTCGGATATAGGTCTGTAAGGACCGGGAAACGTGTGTTCAGGAATAACTAATCCTCAAAAGTAAGAGAGGACCGGCCTTGGAGGTTCCAAAGGATCAGAGTGGGGTCCTGAGGCATTGCTAGAGTGTCTCGAACGCGGAGAGGAGCTTGCCCCTTGCCTCGACTCATGACGGAAATCCAATTTCCAATACGTGTATTACGGTTTTAATTGTAGAACTAGTATGGCGACATGATATATGGTACCCATGCCGTCTATGATTGATATTTATGATTGAAATTGTTTTGACACTATACACTTATAATAGTATCAAATGATTTGTTTTAAACGTACCAAGCATGTTTGGCTTTTATAAGGGAAAACCCTATCCTCCGGCTTGCGTTGCATTGTGTGATGGGACCTGGGTCTTATAATAGCTTCATTTTTCGAAAGAGCATTGCGCTGTTTTGTTATATGCACTAGTATTCTTGGGAGGAAACCCGTTCCGTGTTATACGGCGTGGTCCCTTGAATTACTATCTTTAAAGTAAAGTTTTAAATAACTGTTTTAGCTCTCACACCAGTCACATGACTGACCTGGAGTTTATTGTTTTAACCTAAACTCTGGGTGCCCCTATTTTCCGCACGGGCAGCTAGTAGTTTTGGTTTTGCAGATTTATATTCACAGGGTCCTGATTTACAGCTGGAACGATGCTCGGAAAGCTCTGTATCCATGTATCACTTCTAGTTGTGATTTTGTATTATTTTCCGCTGCTATGTAATTTATTGTAATCTCTGATATTTATTGAATGTAATTTATTCAATTACTCTGTATATTCTTGTATCTGATGGAATTGTTGTAATAACAATGAAATGTTCTTCCGTATGCACTCTATTTTGTCTTGTCCTCAATTCTATCCGCCGCTTTCCTTTACCGGGGAAGTTACGGGTCGTCTCAGTTTGGTATCAGAGCTTTGGTTTACAGAGCTCGAGAACAAGACACATTAGAACCATACGAAAGAATTCATCAGATATTGGGTTAGTAATATCCAATTAGAATTACTCGTTAGAGATAGGATCAGTAGTATCCTAGAACGAGTGTGAAGAGTATATTTTTCAAATGAAAACAATTTTGTTTTAAAATTTAAATCGTTTTATACGTATTTGAATATTTATTTATTTTCAATATGGACAATCGAGTATATATAGATTTCGCGTATACGCGTCATGAACGTATATTCGAAGTTTTAATATACTGGATAGATATAGAGTCACATTCTAGACACCCGGGGATAATTCTGGTGATGTGGCCACATCATCAGTATTTATATTCGTGTTTCGAAGATGTGATTTTCTATATATTTCCATTAGACTGGTGTGAGAACCAAAACCAATATAGCTAGAACACTTTGTTGTGAATTGGCATCAAAAACATGATTTTTGTATATGTAGTAAAATTATGAATCTGAAACGTTAATTCACTAATTGATTGATGTTTGTGTTGTTTGTTTATTTGTTTGATAATTTTAACCATTTATGCCTAATTGTATCAAATATTGAACTATATTGAAAATTGGTCGCATTTGCTTGCATATACATATACTTACATTGAACAGGTCATAGCAAGGAGGCTAGAGCCGAAGAATAAAATTTGTTTGCCCGACAAATAGGTACATGTTTACTACATAATTTCCTGTTTTGTTTGGGTGATGATGATTTTGTGAGCCTATTGGCTAGCCGCTTGGCTTTTTCTTTTTCTTTTTGAGATCTGAAGGACCGGGGAAGCTATTTGAAATTCCCCGATGCTCCCGGTGCAGGGGAGGTTATGGCGAAATTTTTCGAAAATTTAGGGTGTTAGCCAAATTTTTGAATTTTTGAAAATTCTCAGAAACTGAAAAGTTGGAGAAGGCAAGCCAGATCGAGCGTAGAGCTGAATAATCAAACCACTTTCGACTTTGTTCCTTTTCGGGGACGAAAAGTTTTAAGTGGGGGAGATTGTAATAACCCGGAAAATCTGGGCCAGTTTGAAATTTTTATTTTGGCAATTTTAACGAATTTTGAACATTTAAAATGGATTATTTTAAATAAAATCGACGAGAAATTTATTTTGAATATAATTCGAACGTATATATTATATACGTCGTCGTTAGAATATAATATTTATATATAATTATAAATAGAATTGAAAATGGCGCGGTAGTTCGATAATTCGATTTCAAACTTCAATTGAATGTACCGGGTGCAAAACAATCCGGATTTTAGCGAAACCAAAAACATTATGATCTAATCGATGATACCTTTCCAACGAATCCGAAAGATCAAAATTTCGTAGCGAGAATCAAAAGATATGTCCAGTTGAAAATTCTGAATAGTCGCTATGGAATTCAGGCCCTTAAAAATGGACATTTTGCAAATGACCTCGGATTTCGACGAAACCAGTTTTGTTAGGTCCGTGTTGTCAAATTATTGCTAGATTCCAAATTTCATAATTTTTCGAATCAATATGTGAGCGTGGCAAAGGAAAACGCGTTTGACCAGTTTCAGTTGATTTTAATCGACTGGAAATTGGCCATTTTTCCAACGGTCTCAGAATTCAGCGAAACTAGTTTTGTTAGGACCGTATCGTCAATACGAAGCTAGAAAATATTTTTCTGGAATTTTTCTAGTTAGTATGTGACCCCGGTAAATTGAAATGTACGTTTAAAATTCAATATAGTGATTTAAATGTAAATTCAAAGGAAACTGATCGAAACGATCAAATCAGCCTACGATACATGTCCCATTGTGTTCGGAATGGGGGTAATACGCTATGGACGACAGGCGGTAGGCCTCGTTTCGAGGTCGTTTGTAAAAGTCGGCTTTTTGAATTAAAAATTAAAATAATATTAAATATATAAATTCTCATATACCCCCCCCTTTATTTTTCAATTCATACCGATCAGAAATAAAAAAAAAAAAAAAAAAGGGCAAACGACGGGGGGGCCAAAGCCGCCGCCGCCGCTGCCACCAGGGCCGCCGCGCCCTGGCGCCGACCCCCAGGGGTCCTCCGCCCCTCTTCCCCCTTCTCCTCCAGCCTCCCTTCTCTTTCCCGCGATCCCCTCTCTCCCCCCTCGCCCCAAATCGCCATCGCACGCCACGAACCCGAGACTGCCGCCTGCACCGACTTCCACCGCCACCTGTCCACCCTCGCCGAACCCCTCCTACCACCTAGACGAAGTGCGGCACCCCCCCTTTGTCGCTGAAAACTATGTGAGTGTTTTTTTTTATAAAATTAAAAGCATTGTTTATTTTCACTTATAGGAAATAGGATTTTTCAATTACACAAAGTTAGGATTTTTCAATGATAAAAGTTAGGATTTTTATCACATAAAAGTTAGGATTTTTATCACTTAGAAGTTGAGATTTTTAACTACTTAAAGACGAGATTTTTAATGTGTTAAAAATGTAATCTTTTTAGTGTATATCGCGTTGTAAAAATATAACCTTTTTATTTAAAGTAGGGTGATAAAGATATAATCTTTCTCGTATATAAAGCTAGTTAAAAATATAATTTTTACAGTGATGAAAGGCGAAAACTTTATTTTTATAAAGGCGAAAACTTTATTTTTATAAAGGCGAAAACTTTATTTTTATAAAGGCAAAAACTTTATTTTTATAAAGGCGAAAACTTTATTTTTATAAAGGCGAAAACTTTATTTTTATGAAGGCGAAAACTTTATTTTTATAAAGGCGAAAACTTTATTTTTGTAAAGGCGAAATCAATATTTTTGAAATGGAATTTTTATCTATATGACACCAAAGTAAAAATTCGATTTTTAAATATTGAATAGCATAGTAAAAATTCGATTTTTAAATATTGAATAGCGTAGTAAAAATTCGATTTTTAAATATTGAATAGCGTAGTAAATATTCGATTTTTATATATTGAATCGCATAGTAAAAATTCGATTTTTAAATATATGAAGTGATTATAAAAAATATGATTTTTAAATTGAAAGTAAACAAATAAATATGTGACTTTTATTTTAAAGACATCAAAATATAAAAATGTGTGATTTTTATATATGTAGTGACTACGGGCAACGAAGATGGAAGAAAAGGCGAGAACGACGAAGATCTCTACAATAGGAGTGTCGTGGTATTGGATAGCTTTCGGTGAGAACTTCTCACTCAAATTCTCTTTTTCTAGTAATATATATATACTAGGATGCAGACGGTGCTTAGTAGCACCCGACACCCGTCATCCACAGACCATGGATGGCTTGTTTGTAAAATTGTTTGGTTGGGTAGTTGGTTAGATTATTTGGTTTGAATTGAATTGTTTGGTGAATTGAAATGGATTTGATTGATGTGTGAATGGCGTGGGCCTTCACTAGACCGGGGATAAGGCTAGGCCTTGTTCCGTTTCTAGTATCGTGCCGTTATGCCGTCGAATTTTTCTAAAATATATTAGAAAAATAAAAATATCATTTTATTGAATAAATGAACTGAATAGAAATTCATGTGTTAAAATAAAATGTTTTATCGTTAAAAATATAATTTTTAACGTGAAAGTGAATAAATGAAAATTTATAAACAAATCGGTCGATTTGTTTATATACACTGATTTGACTGATATCGATTGGGTCGATAAATTTTACACATCGCCCAACTGCACAAATAAAATCTGTGTTTGATTGTTTGAAACCCCACACGGGTGTTGGGATGAAATTTGAAGTTCACTCATCCTGATTGATTAAATATGTCGATCGATTGATTGACAGGCTGTTATAAGCGTCAGATATCTATATTTGATGCTTATACAGTGTAGTGCACTTTGGTTGATGATTGATTATTTTTCAATGCTATTATATACATGTGTTGTATGGAATCCATATAATTAACATTATATGGTGATTGATTGGGCCTCATTCCAATCGGGAAAACAATGAATATTATAAAAGAAAATTCATGTGTTGAATATAAAAATAGTCATGTGTTGACGATGATCCTGTGTTGAAACTATTCATGTGTTGAGTAAAATATTTTAAATAAAATAAATTACATCTTTATCACATTTAAAATTAGAACTACTTCCAGTAGAAGTCTAATTGAAAATCAAACGATAGATACCTTAGTTTTATAAAATATTTTACATAACAAAAATAGTGATGTGTTGACAGTACTCATGTGTTGAGATTAGTCGTGTGTTGAAAGAAATATAGATTCATGTGTTGAATGGGATAAATATTCATTTGTTGGATAGAATAAAGGAGTTTTGAAAAATATAAAGCCGTGTTGATTAGAGATGCGTTATTTCGACGTGAACGATATTTATATCGATTTTAAAACGATTTCGAAATGAATTGAATTGAAAACGATTTCGAAATGAATTGAATTGAAAACGATTTCGAAATGAATTGAATTGAAAACGATTTCGAAATGAATTTAATTGAAAACGATTTCGAAATGAATTTAATTGAAAACGATTTCGAAATGAATTGAATTGAAAACGATTTCGAAATGAATTGAATTGAAAACGATTTCGAAATGAATTGAATTGAAAACGATTTCGAAATGAATTGAAAACGAATTCAAATTGAATTGAAAGTGAATTGAAATGAATTCAAATTGAATTAAAATTTGAATTGAATAGAAATGAATTCTAAAACGAATTTATAAAGAAGAATTCAATTTTGGCTTTGAATGGAAATGGAAGTTGAAATAGATTTTGAAACGAATTTTAAAACTATTTATATAATTCGTTTTAAAAGGAAATCGACGAAATATATAATATATATATATATATATATATATTATATATAATGGCCTGAATAGAACGCGCCGCGCCGCGGCAGTTCGTGAATTTCGACCATTTATTTCAAACGGACATTGCGAGAGATCCGACCGTCGGATTCTCCTAAAACCGGAACCGTTGGGTTTGTATCGAAAAGAGCTTTCCAATGAATATTAGAAATTTGAAATCTAACGGTTGGATTTGGAATTATGTCCAAATCAAATTCGAAAAAGGTCGCTGTAAGTGCAGTTCGATGGCCGTTGATGGAAATCGACTGTACGGGCCTTGATAAAATTATTAAAAATATCTATAATTTGTGTAAAATTATAATATGTGAATTGGAAAGAATTGGGCTGGAAAATTCCACATTTGAATAGGTAAAAATAGATTTCTATCGAAATGAACTAGTTTTGAACTAGAATTAAAATCAATTTATTTTGAAATAAATAAATTGAATTTGAAAGTGATTTTGAAAATAATCAATATTTCTAATACGTGAATTGGACTGGAGTTGAATCGAAATTATCTTCGGAATATTTCGATGTTGGATTTCGTGACCATACAGATATTGTTATGGGAATTTGAAAGATATATTTTATATCGTTATTTCCAATACGACATTTGTTGGTTTCAGAATTTGATATTGAATATAAGCCGGTATATTTTCTATTCAGAGCCTTGTATTTAATATCAAATGTGATTTGGGTTTATCGTGAATCGTGTTTTAGATAACATTGGTTCTTTAACCCAGTTAAAGGCAAGATGTTGATTTTTGAAAAGATTAAAACTAAGTGGAGTTTTAATGAATCTTTAATTAGATTAAAATGTGAATTGATAATTTAAATTATCAAATCTGAAAAGTAATCGAGAATGGAGTATCACCAGTTTTGCTCCAAAGCGATAGTTAAATCTTTAATTAGATTTGAACGTGAAATGGTAATTAATTTTACCGATAACACCGTGGTGTTAGGAATGGAGTATCACCAGTTTTGCTCCATGGGATATATAGGTTGGGATTGGGAAATAAAATAAATAATTACTTCGGTGTGGTTCGCTAATCCCGACTAGTTTGGAAAACCATAAAATGGTTGGAAATGATATCCAAAGGAAGATTATAGGATAAATTTAGAAAAATTTATCTTGGATAAAATTAATGGGAAGCTTTCCCTAAGAATGTGATTTTGTGAATAAAAGAATATTCTGAATTGGAATGAGGCGTTTGTTGTGTTTGTGTAACATTCGTTTATTATATACGTGGGTTATTCAGAAAGGCCGGGTTTATACCCATTCTGAATAACCGATTCGACGAGATGTCGAAGATGAAGACGGTGGTTGAAGACCGGAAGTCTTCACATCGTTTGGGTGATTACTGATGATCTTGATTGGGCTGTACACCCAGGATGAGGGAATCAGTTGGTGATCGTCCAGACGTACTTGGAGATGGATGGATATGCGAGGAAAGTGCCTCCGGTTTCATTCAGACCCAGAACGAACTTGTAAATGGATTGTGTGTCTGACATTGGATTTTATTCGGTGTTGATTGATCTCTATTAAATATACATCTGTTTGGCGGCGGAGAATTTATTCTCTTGCTTAACGCCCTTCTCTGAGACGTACGAGCTCAGAGGTTGTATATCGATGGACATCAGTCGCATGGAATGAATTGCCAGTGTGGCATGCGTAAGTTGGCAGTTGATCAAGGCTTCTGTTGAAAAGCAAAGTCTTGTGGTTGATGATCAAAGCACGGCCTGTGTGGCGTAGCTTTGTGTATAACGTGAATTCGCGAGCCTCACACCTCGGTATGAGTCAAAAACGGGATACGGACCCAAGGAGTGCACGACGTTTCTTTCTAGCTAGGGTGGTGTCAGTGACCTACCAGCCCTGACATTTATATACTTTTCACCTGTGTGGTTGTTGGATACGAGGCGCCTCGGATATAGGTCTGTAAGGACCGGGAAACGTGTGTTCAGGAATAACTAATCCTCAAAAGTAAGAGAGGACCGGCCTTGGAGGTTCCAAAGGATCAGAGTGGGGTCCTGAGGCATTGCTAGAGTGTCTCGAACGCGGAGAGGAGCTTGCCCCTTGCCTCGACTCATGACGGAAATCCAATTTCCAATACGTGTATTGCGGTTTTAATTGTAGAACTAGTATGGCGACATGATATATGGTACCCATGCCGTCTATGATTGATATTTATGATTGAAATTGTTTTGACACTATACACTTATAATAGTATCAAATGATTTGTTTTAAACGTACCAAGCATGTTTGGCTATTATAAGGGAAAACCCTATCCTCCGGCTTGCGTTGCATTGTGTGATGGGACCTGGGTCTTATAATAGCTTCATTTTTCGAAAGAGCATTGCGCTGTTTTGTTATATGCACTAGTATTCTTGGGAGGAAACCCGTTCCGTGTTATACGGCGTGGTCCCTTGAATTACTATCTTTAAAGTAAAGTTTTAAATAACTGTTTTAGCTCTCACACCAGTCACATGACTGACCTGGAGTTTATTGTTTTAACCTAAACTCTGGGTGCCCCTATTTTCCGCACGGGCAGCTAGTAGTTTTGGTTTTGCAGATTTATATTCACAGGGTCCTGATTTACAGCTGGAACGATGCTCGGAAAGCTCTGTATCCGTGTATCACTTCTAGTTGTGATTTTGTATTATTTTCCGCTGCTATGTAATTTATTGTAATCTCTGATATTTATTGAATGTAATTTATTCAATTACTCTGTATATTCTTGTATCTGATGGAATTGTTGTAATAACAATGAAATGTTCTTCCGTATGCGCTCTATTTTGTCTTGTCCTCAATTCTATCCGCCGCTTTCCTTTACCGGGGAAGTTACGGGTCGTCTCATGGTTGGACTATTCAACAATCACATTTCAGTTATTTAGTTATAATTTTCATGTCAAATACATTCAACCATCACATATCAAGCAAACACAACAAAATTGGTTTATTTCCACTCTATCTCGTCAATAGTATTTTATAACGATATATCGCCATTTTTATTTAATTTAAAACAGTCATATTTAATTAAACGACGTTTCAGGTCGTGTCGATGCACTGGCGCTGCTTTCCACTAATTTTGTTTTACACATATCTGAAAATCTAACCGTTGGATCTTCACAAATTTTACATCATTAGGAAGGTCATTTCAAAACGAATCCAACGGTTTCAGTTTTGGGAAAATCCGACGGTCGGATCTTCCACACTAACCATTTGAAGTTACGATTTCAATTTACGAACTGCAGCGTCGTTATTCGATTTAATTTAATTATATTTACATATATATATAAATATAATCGTTTCTGGCGCTGTTTTTCTTCAGTTTTGAATTAAACATTCCAGACAATCCAACCGTCGGATCTTCACAAAGTTGGTGCCGTTGGAAAGATATTTCCAAGGCGAACCCAACGGTTGAGGTTTGGGAAAATCCAATGGTCGGATCTTCCGCACTAGTCGTTTGAAATCACGGTTTCAAAATATGAACTGCACGGCCACGTTTCGTTTTAATTCTATTTATATTTATATATTTATATAAATATAGTTCATTCAAAAATTCCTATATCGTTTCCACTTCAATTATTTCACTAATGCCTTTAAATTTTGGAAAATTTCGCCATAACCTCCTTTGTACGGGAGGGTCTGGGAAAATTCCCAAATAGCCACACAGGCGTCACATATCAAAAAGAAAAAGAAAAAGCCAAGCGGCTAGCCAACAGGCTCATAAAATCATCACCCAAACAAAGCGGTAAATGTGTACCTATTTGTCGGGCACAAAATTCTATTTCTCTTCTCTAGCCCCTTTTGCTTTAACCTGTTCAATAGATATGCATGTACATATATACAATTTCTAACATTTATCATTTTCCATTCAATTTCATATTTGATTTGCTTTGGTTTAAAAACACCATTCGTTCTAATGTTGCATGCATAGGCTAAAATCATATCATTAGCTAGTTAATGTATATCTCAACTCATGCACGTTTATTTGAACCAGTGGCCATTTTTAACACTTCACATTTCAAAGATGACAATTTTGGCGAACTAAAATAGATTTCAACACATGACTATTTTATTTAGTTCCTATGCATGTTAAAAATAATATTTCTTTCACAAATATTTATTTCAACGTCCGCATATCTCTAGCATATCACACATATGATAAAAAAAATGATATTTTATCATTCAAAATATTTATTCGACAAATAGATGTTTCAACACTTCATAGTTTCAATAAAAATGTAACTTTTATTGTTCGGTCTTTTTATTCAACACATGAACTTTTCCACTACACACACTTCTCAACAAATGAGCATTTCCACACATGGACATTTTATTTATGTTGTTCATATTAGAAAGATGAAATTTTGATTGTTGAAACTATTTATATAAGGCGAATATTTTTCATACTTCATATATATATATAAAAATGTGATTTTTATTGTTTAAACACTTCATTCATTCACAAATGAATTTAATTTTCACACAACACTTTTCAACACATGAATATTTCCACACATGGATATAGTTTCAACATATGGCTTTAATTTCAACGCATGAAAATAATTTCAACATATGAAAATAATTCTAACACACAAAGATTATTCAAAATTTCGGCAGCATAACGGCAGGGTAGTTTAAACCGGCACCGTCCCTAGTACGGCTCCTCGCTCTACCTTAAAACCTCGCGGTATTTGACAATGGGGATTCATGCATCTAATTCGCACGCAGGCGGCATGTTTATTTTTATTTCCACATATTTTTCCAATTCATTTCAATCACCAATGGGTATTTTTCAACCACAACCAAACAATATCAACCACAAACAATTATTCAACCATTCGTATTTTTCATCCAATATTTCACACCAATTCACCACAATAAATATCGTCCATGGTTTGTGGACGAGGGGAGTATATATATATAATATAATATATATTTGCTACATTTCACTAGCATTTCAACACATATATCACTTATTCTATGCATGTAAAAATTCATACTTCGCTTATATAACTTACACTACGCATGTACATGAGGTATACAACACGTTTGTAATTTATATTTCGCTAATATAAATTATACACGACATTTTCCATTCAATTTCACGTTAATTTAGATTTCTCACCTTGGTTTTCTGAGCGCTAAAAATCGATACGATGTCAGAAAAATCCGCAGCTTCTTCTATTGGGTAGAGAGCTTCCTTGCGGTCTCGATGTTTCCTGTTTCATCGAATTTCGTCAACATACCAAAAAGATATGATTTTTCAAAGTGTAAAGATCAAAGAAAAACTCACTTTCACGAAGCTTCAAAACTAGGTTTACAGTTTTCGCAAGAACCGGGGCACGAGGGGACGATCAGGGAGTTGGACGTGGAAGAGCTTCGAGAGGGCTACAGGCGCGCGGCGGTTTGGTGGCGTTCGGTGGTCCAGATCGGCGGCGGCGGCGGCTTAAAGGTCGGAACTTTGGAAGGGGATATCTCGACGTAGAGGCGACGATAGGGGGAGCTCCTTATATGGATTTGAAGAGGGGAGGGAGAACTACAAAAAGTTGAACTGGGGGAGGAGCTAATTCGGGCTGTGGCGATCGGAAATCGCCAGGGAAGGGGGGCAAAGGTTTCCGTCGTCGATGTCGGGGTCGGGGGGGGGTGGGTTTTCTGATTTTTTTTTTTTTATTTATGAATGGAGAAATATGATTGGTCGAGGACTATATTAAATTTTTAAATAGTGTTTTCTCAAACGAACTCCTTTTTAAACCCAACGACTGTCGCCCCTAGCTAAATACCCCCATTCCGGACACAATGGGATATGTTTCGTAGGCCAATTCGACTGTTACAGTCAGTTATTTTTCAAATTAAAGTATAAAACATTTAATTTTTAACTCTGAACGCACATTTCAATTTGCCAGGGCCACAAACTGATTCGAAAAATTCCAGAAAAATAAATCTAGTTTTGTTTTGACGCTACGGTCCCAACAAAACTAGTTTCGTCGAATTCTGAGGTCGTTTGAAAAATGGCCATTTTCTGGTCGATCCATTTTAACAGAAATCGACCAAACACATTTTCTTTTGCTACGCTCACATACTAGCTTCAAAAATTATGAAATTTGAAACCTAGCAATAGTTTGACATCCCGGACCCAACAAAAGTGGTTTCGTCGAATTCCGAGGTCGTATGCAAAATATCAATTTTCCAGGGCTATATATTCTATATACCGACTCTTCTGAAAATTCATTCGGCCATAACTTTTGATTCCCGTTATGAAACTTCGATTTTTCAGATTCGTTAGAAAGGTATTGACTAACAGATTTAAATATTTTTGGTTTCGCTAAAATCCGTTATATTTTCCACCCTGCATAGTCGGTCAAAGTTTGAATTCGAATTTTCAAACTGACTCACTATTTCTAATTCACTATTTTATTGAAATATTCTATTTCAATTGTTCAAATTCCTTTGAAATAACCAATTTAAAAAATTTTAATTTGGCTCGTATTTTCCGGGTTATTACATTCGGAAAGCTCTGTATCCGCGTATTTCTTTCAGTTATGTTTTGTATTCTTTTTTCGCTGCTATGTATCTAAATGTAATTTAAATCTTTGATATTTGTCGAGTGTATTTATTCGTACTCTATATATTCTTGTATTCTGATGGAATTGCTGTAATTAGCAATGAAATGTTCTTCTGTTTGCGTTCCGATTGGTCTTGTCCTCAAAGTAATTCGCTCTTTCTCTTCTCTTCGGAGAACGGGGAAGTTCGGGTCGCCTACATTTGGTATCAGAGCTTTGGTTTCAGAGCTCGAGAACAAGACACATTAGAACCGAATGAAAGAATTCATTAGATATTGGATTGGTAATATCCAATTAGAATGACTCGTTAGAGATAGGATCAGTAGTATCCTAGAACGAGTGTGAAGAGTTTATTTTTCAAATGGAAACAAGTTTTGTTTTGAAAATTTAAACCAGTTTATACAAATTTGAATATATTATTTGTATTGAATTTGGACAATTGAGTATATAAATATTTTGCATATACGCGTCATGAACGTATATTCGAAGTTTTAATATACTGGATAGATATAGGATCACACTCTTGTCGCTCGGACATGATTCTGATGATTGACACGTCATCATCAGTAATTATTTTCATGTTTCGAAAGTGTGATTTCTATATATTTTCATTAGACTAGTGTGAGAACCAAAACTAGATAGGTTTATTGTTGTGATTTGGCATCAAAAACATGATTTTGTGTATATATATCAAAGTTATGAATTTTAAATGATAATTCACTAATTGATTGATGGTTGTGTTGTTTGTTTATTTGTTTGATAATTTTTAAACCATTATGCCAACTTGAACCGAATACTGAACTGTATTGAAAAATGATTACAATTGCGTGCATATACATGTGAACTTATTGAAGTGGTCATAGCAAGGAGGCTAGAGCAGAAGAATAAAATTGTTTGCCTGACAAATAGGTACATGTTTAAAAATTTATTGGGATTTGATGATTTTTTGTGCCGATTGGCTAGCAGCTTGGCTGTTTCTTTTTCTTTTTGGATTGATGAGGGCCATGGGAGGCTATTTGAAATATCCCGAAGTCCCCAGTGCAGGGGCGGTTATGGCGAAATTTTTTGAAAATTTAGGGCTTTAGCCAATTTTTTGTAAAATTTGAAAAGTTCTTAGAAATTGAAAAGTTGAAGAACTTAAGACGTAATTAAAATAATGGAAGTTGAGTTGATTAGTTAAACAACTTTCAGTTTCGTTCCTTTTCGGGGACGAAAAGTTTTAAGTGGGGGAGATTGTAACAACCCGGAAATTCTGAGCCAATTTAAAAATTTTATTTTAGCAATTTTAATGGAGTTTGAATATTTAAAATGAATTAATTTAAATAATGATGACGAAAAGTTTATTTTGAATAGAATTAGAGCGTATATATATTTATTTGTATCGTCATTAGAATATAAATATTTTATTTTAATTATAAAAGGAATTGAAAATGGCGCGGTAGTTTGAAATTTCGATTTCGAATTTCAAATGAATGTACAGGATTCAAAATGAACCGGATTTTAGCAAAACCAAAAATATTTGAGTCTAATCGAGAATATGTTTCCAACGAATCCGAGAAATTGAAATTTCATAGCGGGAATAAAAAGTTATGTCCAATTGAAAATTCAGAATAGTCGCTATGGAATTCTGGCCCTTAAAAATGTGAATTTTGCAAACGACCTCGGTTTTCGACGAAACCACTTTTGTTGGATCCGTGATGTCAAATTATTGCTAGGTTTCAAAATTCGTAATTTTTTGAATTAATACGTGAGCTGTAACAACCCCGTGTTTTGGTGCCAATTTAAAAATTATATTTTAATATTTTTTATTAGAAAATAAGCCAGAATTTAAAAAATTCCATTATTAAAAAAAAATTAAAAAAAATTAATATATTGGTAAGTTGATTTATTAATAATATGTTGATAAGTTGATTATTTAATAATATGTTGATAATAAAAGAATGTTTCCAGTTTGAATTGTATAAGAGGAATTGTAAAGAGATAATGTGTCAATGGTATACAACGGACGTTTTAACTAGTAGTTAACAAAAATTAATGTTGACATTAATAATCAAATAAATCATGCATCTGCATGCTCACATTTCTTTTTTTTCTTTTGTTTTCTACATTCATGCATCCTAGTTCACATTACCTATGCATTCATTTATTTCCTTCCCTACATTTTATTTGCATGTATTTTATTTTGTATTCTCATCTACATCTCTTTAAATCTCCTTTCTCCATTTTGTTATATATATATATATATATATATATATATATATGTATTCCCTTATCTTTTATATCATGTTGTTTATATTTAAAAATAATAATATATAGTAAAATTTTTAACAATATCTATGCAATAACAAATGATATTTAATATTATGTGTTAGAAATTTTAAAAATCATGTACATTCTAGCAGTTAACATTAAAAATTAAATTATCCATTCATCTCTTTCCTCCATTTTATTAATTTATTTCCTTACTTCTACATTCATGCATCTTATTTCAGTTGCATGTTCTCGTTCCTTATATTTTCATCCCCTCATTTTCCTTTTCCCATTATTATTAATTATTCTTACAAAAGCAAAAAAAATTCCCTATGTATATATATATTATACCCTTTTATATATATTTTGTTTGCATTATTTATATGCATTTCTAGTCATTTTTGTTGTCTTATTCTTGTATGTCCAATTCAATATATTCCTTAAATTCTACAATTTTAATGTTGTATATTTTGAAATTTTAAATTCACAAACTTTGTCACAATTAGCATTAAATCATGCATTAATTACATTTCCATTATTCCCTTTCCTTATGTAATTTTCTTTTGAATTTTTAAATAAGAAATAAATGCTAATTAGATTGACATGTCATGTGTAGTCAGCGAATATATTTTCATTTGTAACCCACTACATATATAGAGACACAAGCGTGGGATAATATAAAATATATAACCAAATAATATATATATATATTACTCCACTATATAACATCCTAAAACTTCCCTAAACCTATTCCTAATCACAAATGAGGAGCTGCCATTCTTTCTGAAACAAAGGCCATTAAACTCCCAATTTCATTTGCTAATCTCTTCCAATCCAAATAGAATTTCCCAAACTGTATAAAGCAAAATTTGAATAGCTTTCTCCGCTCTTTACGATCATGTGGCGATGATGGGTTCTCGTTGCGTTCTTCAACCAGAGTCGGGGCTGATAGACGACGACTTCAAGGTGTTTTAGAGGAGAAGCATCGTTGTGATGTTGAAGACGATGTTTGGGTTAGATGGTTTACAGAAAACGACGATGAAGAAGATGTGACTAGAGGAATTAAACGATTTTTGATGCGTAGCAATGAGATTTAAAGCATGGAACAGAACAGAGTGGTCTAAATTTTTGGAAGAATTAAAAAAACCCCAATGTGAGATTTCTATTTTATAATTTAAAAATAAATTATTACTGAAATGTGAAATAATATCTACTTCATACAAGTTCATGATGATGTCGTGTATGTATTTATTCGGTATTCGTTGTTTTATGATTGCAATGAACTATGGAATTGATTTGTGTGTCTCATATATGTTAGAATATTATTGTTGAGAATAATTATATCTTGTTTGTGACAATAATTAAAATTTCCATTTTGATTGAAATTAGATTTAACATGATTAAATTGTTAATTATGTTTGACAATAATTAGATTGTCATTTTGTTGAATTGGATTAAACATAGTCAAATGGCATTATGTTAGAATTGGCACATTGGATTAAAAACATCGTTATATTAGAATTAACCGATTAAAATAAGAACTATATTTTTATTGTATATATAAAATAAAATATACATGTTAGTCAAAATTTTGTGCAACCAATAAAAACCATATTTTTATTGTTTATATATATAACTAAGATGTTTCAATTTAGAAATAAAAAAAATCATATCTTTATTGTTTATGTACAAAAAGGATGTTCATGTTAGGAATAATTAAAATTACATTTTTATCGTTTGAGACGACCCCAAACCCCGTACTTACGGCGGCAAGGATAATCCTTGGAATATAACACAGAAACAGATAATAACATAACAGAAATTAAATAAATACACCAGATAATGCACAATAGAATATACTGGATAAACGTAATCATCAGTGTTACATAGTATACAGGATCATTCTTAGTACAAATACAGTTCAGCTATACATAAATGTCTACAGCGGAAAACAAACATAATGTACAATAGGAGCTGAACAACATCAAAAGAGATAAATGATAGAATCCATCTTCAGCTCCAGCTATCCAGAAAGCCTGCTAAACCTGAACACAAGGCTGCCCGTGTAGAAAAAGGGGCACCCGAGTTTGAAAGTGAAACAAACTACGAGTCAGTCATGGGACTGGTATGAGAAATCTACTCAACACACTTAAAAATATGGCTAATCACAGGACCACGCCACTTTCGTGGAACGGGTTTACTCCATTGGATTGCCAGTGCTTTAAAAACAAATCTTTCTTTTAAACATCGCAATGCTTTTTATAAAAATGAAGCCATTATAAGACCCAGTTCCCATCACACAATGCAACGCAAACCGGAGGATAGAGTTTTACCTTATAATGGCCAAAATATGATTGATACGAATAAAATAAAAGCATTTGATATTATTACTAGTGTTTATATGTTTCAAAAACAATTTCAATCATAACTATCAATCATAGAAGGCATGGGTACCATATATCATGTCGCCATATATATATATATATATATATACAATCAAAACCGCACAGTCACGTATTTGGAAATTGGATTTCTGTCATGAACCAAGGCAAAAGATAGTCCTTACCGAATTCAAGACGCTCTAGCCCGTGTCTCAGGATCAGAACGCATCGACCCTTGGAGCGACAGGGCCGGTCCACCGATGTGGATTAAAATTCCTAAGCACTACGTTTCCCCGCCCTATGGGGCGTAAGTGAGCCAACGAATGACTCCATCGGTCCCGGATCAACCGATATATCTGAGGCGCCTCGCTATCCATCATCCACATAAGTAAAATGTCAGGCCGTGTAAAAACACCGACACAACTCCTAGCTAGAAAGAAATGCATGCCCTCCCTGAGGTCCTTCTCCCGTTTCTGGTTCATACCGGGGTGTGAGGCTCGCGAATTCACGTTATACACAAAGCTACGCCACACAGGCGGTGCTTTGATCATCACCACAAGACTTTGCTTTTCAACAGAAGCCCTGATCATTTGCCACTTAGGCATGCCACATTAGCAATTCATGCCATGCGACTAATATCCATCGATATACAACCTCTGAGCTCGTGCGTTTCAGAAAAGGGCGTTAAGCAAAAGAATAAATTCTCCGCCGCCAAATAGATGTATATTTAATAGAGATCAATCAACACAGAATAAAATACAATGTCAGACACACAGTCCATTTACAAGTCTGTTCTGGGTCTGAATGAAACCGGAGGCACTATATACCTTGCAAACCCATCGATCACCACGTACGTCTGGACGATCACCACTCATTATCCATATTTCGGGATGCCTCCCAATCAGGACCTCGGTTACCATCCAAACGAGGTGAAGATCTCCGGTCTTCGACCACCGTCTTCATCTTCGATTTCTTATCGTCATTCAGTTATTCAGAATGGGATAGACCCGGTCTTTCTGAGCAACTCGCCTATATAATAAACAAGTGCTACACTAACATACATACGCATCATTTCAATTCATTAGTCACTAAACGTCAATCAGTAAGAGAACGATATCCCAAATATTAATCCCGAAGGCCGAAACCAACATCAGATCAACACCCAGGAAACCATTCGACTTAGCCAATCTTCAGTTAGTTTCTAAATTTCACATCCATATCGTTTATAATATTTTATAACGATTTATCACTATTTTTATTTATTTTAAAATAGCCAATTTATTCAAAACGACGCTTCGGGCTATAACGCGGCAGTGGCGCTGTTTTTCTTCAGATTTTATTTACACATATCTGAAAATCTAACCGTTGGATCTTCACAAAACTTACATCATTAGAAAGATCTTTTCAAAACGAATCTAGCAGTTCTAGTTTCGGGAAAATCCGACGGTCGGATCTTCCGGTATAATCGTTTGAAATTTCGATTTCAAAATACGAACTGCAGCGTCGTTATTCGATTTTATATATATATATATATATATATATATATATAATCGATTCTGGTGCTGTTTTTCTTCAAATTTGAATTAAACATTCCAGACAATCCAACCGTTGGATCTTTACAAAGTTGGTGCCGTTGGAAAGATATTTCCAAAGCGAACCCAACGGTTGTGGTTTCGGGAAAATCCGATGGTCGGATCTCCCGCACTAATCGTTTGAAATCACGGTTTCAAAATACGAACTGCAACTTCGTTATTCGATATATTTCGATTCTATTCATATATATATATATCGATTCTTCGATTTCAAAACTATATTCTTTTCATACATTTGATAAAAATGATATTTTTATCTAACTGTCCTCTATTTCACCATTTCACTATTTTTAACAATTCATTTATATAATAAAAATGTGATTTTTATTATAATATAATTCATTTCAAAACACTATTATTTTGTATAGTTAATATAGGTGATAAAAATAGGATTTTTATTATAAAACAATTTATTTCAAAACAAGATGATTTTATACATTTCATATTGATGTTAAAAACGTGATTTTTACTATAAAACAATTTCATTCAAAATATGAATACCATTCAACACATGAATTTCAATTCAACGGATGAATTTCGATTCAACACATGAAGGTTTTCTATAGTTTATATTAATAGATAAAAAGGTGTTTTTTATATTTAAAACACGAATACCATTCAACACATGAATTTCAATTCAACGAATGAATATTGATTCAACACATGAAGGTTTTCTATAGTTTGTATATATCGATAAAAAGGTGATTTTTATATTTAAAACACGAATACCATTCAACACAAGAATTTCAATTCAACGAATGAATATCGATTCAACACATGAAGGTTTTCTATAGTTTATATATATATATAGATAAAAATGTGATTTTTATATTTAAAACATGAATACCATTCAACACATGAATTTCTATCCAACGAATGAATATCGACTCAACACATGAAGGCTTTCTATTCAACGAATAAATATAGTTTCAACAAATCAAAATAATTCTAACACATGAGTATTATTCAAAATTTCGGCAGCATAACGACAGGGTAGTTAAAACCGGGACCGTCCCTAGTACGACTCCTCGCTCTACCTTAAAACCTCGCGGTTTTTGACAATGGGGAATCATGCATCTAGTTCGCACGTAGGCGGCATGTATATATTTATTTCATTTCCACAAACTAATCCTATGTGGTTTCAACCAAATATTTCTCAACCACAAACGGGTATTTTTCAACCTCAATCAATCAATATCAACCACAGACAATTCCAATCATCCATTCTCTATCAATAAATTTTCACACCAATCACAACCAATAAATATCGTCCATGGTTTGTGGACGAGGGGCGTATATATATATATATATATATATATATATATATATATATATATATATATATATATATATAATTTCACTTCTATTTCAACACATATATAATTTTTACAACGCATATACGACTTATACATCGAACATACAACTTATACAATGCTTAAACAAGAGGTGTACAACGCTTATATAACTCATACATCGACTATATAATTTATACATCGTCGTTTTCCATATCGTTTATAAATTAGAAATTTCACATTGGGTTCCACTCCACCAAAAATAGCAGAAGGCTTAGAAAATTATGCGGTCTCTTCTAGAATGTAGAAGACGTCCGCACGAGTCCACTGTCTCTTGTTTCACTGAATTTCGTCAAGAAACGAAAAAGATATGATTTTTACAAGTTCGCTACGCTTTTAAATGTTAAAATCAGTTTAAAATAAACAATCCATTACCTTCCACGATGGGTTCAAATTAAGGTTCGGGTTTTCCGGCCAAACCGTTGAACTTAGTGATGATCAGAGCACGCCACACGGAAGAGCTCTGAACGGTGCCTGGATCGACGGTGGAGTGGTCGAGTATGGCGGCGGATCTGAAGCACGGCGAAGGCTGAAAGTGGCGGACTTTCGAGGCTCGAATCAAACAGATTCCTCAATGATAGGGGACCAAAGATGAATGGATTTGTAGTGGGGGAAGAGATCTTCAAAATCCCTAACTGGAGCTGGCGATTTTGGTGAGTGGATTGAGCGTTAGGGTGGAGAGAAGGTGGAAGCTTCATTCACCGTTCGTTCCTGGTCGGGGAGAGAGAATGTGCGGGGGGGGGGGGGGGTCTGATGTGGACGAATGATATTTTTTTTATTTATAACATTTAAAATTCCAAAAATACCCTCTTTAACACACGAACCCAATCCAAACCCAACGACTGTCGTCCCCAGCGTTTTACCCCCATTCCGAACACAATGGGATATGTTTCGTAGGCCCATTCGACTGTTTCAGTCTGTTTTCTTTCAAATTAAAATATATAACATTCAATATTTGATTTGAACGTACATTTCAATTTGCCGGGGCCATATACTGATCCTAAAAATTCCAGAAAAATAAATCTAGCCATGTTTTGCCGATACGGTCCCAACAAATCTAGTTTCGTCGAATTCTAAGACCGTTTGCAAAAAGGCCCATTTCTGGTCGATCCAGTTTAACTGTAATTGACCCAAAACACGTTTTCCTTTGCCGCGCTCACATACTAGCTTAAAAAATTATGAAATTTGAAACCTAGCAATAACTTCACATCCTGGATCCAACAAAAGTGGTTTCGTCGAATTCAGAGGTCGTTTGCAAAATGGCCAATTTCACGGGCTATATAAATTCCATAGCGACTCTTCTGAAAATTCATTTGGCCATAACTTTTTCTTTCCTCTATGAAACTTCAATTTTATAGATTCGTTAGAAAGGCATTCACTAACAGATTTAAATATTTTTGGTTTCACTCAAATCCGTTTTGTTTTGCACCCGGTACAGTCCGACAAAGTTTGAATTCAATTTTTGAAACTCCAGCGCCTTTTTAGGCCTTGTTTATAATTAGAATTAATTATATTCGTTTTCAAACGTCGATACAAACTCACTTTTCATTGCTATTATTTAAAATATTTATTTTAAATATTTGAAATCAACTATTTTAGCCAATTTAAAAAATTTAAATTGGTTCATATTTTCCGGGTCGTTACATTGTTTAAAGAATAAAAAAGGTGACATGCTAAGAAAATAAAAGAATTGTCATTTTAATGTTAACATATTAGAATTTGTCATCTTAATGTTAACATATTAGAATTTGTCATTTTCATGTTAACATATTAGAATTTGTCATTTTCATGTTAACATATTAGAATTCGTCATTTTAATGTTAACATATTTGAATTTGTCATTTTCATGTTAACATATTAGAATTCTTCATTTTAATGTTAACATATTAGAATTTGTCATTCTAATGTTAACATATTATAATTTGTCAATCTAATGTTAACATATTAGAATTTGTCATTTAATGTTGTGACAACCCCAAACCCCGTACTGATGGTGGCAAGGGTAATCTTTGGAATATAACACGTCAACAGATAACAGCAGAACATAAATAAATAAATACACCAGATAATGTACAAATAATACACTGGATCAATATAATCATCAGAGTTACACAGTATACAGGATCATACTTAGTACAAATACAGTTTAGCTATACATAAATGTCTACAACGGAAAACAAACATAATATGTACAATAGGAGATAAACAGCATAAAAAGAGATAAATGATAGAATCCATCTTCAGCTCCCCAGAAAGAGCCTGCTAAAACCTGAATACAAGGATGCCCGTGTAGAAAAAGGGGCACCAGAGTTTGCAAGTGAAACGAACAACGAGTCAGTCATGGGACTGGTATGAGAAATCTACTTAACACATTTTATAATTGGCTAATCACGGGACCACGCCACTTTCGAGGAACGGGTTTACTCCATTGGATTGCCAGTCCTTAAAACAAGTAAATCTTTTAAACATCGCAATGCGTTTTATAAAAATGAAGCCATTATAAGACTCAGTTCCCATCACACAATGCAACGCAAACCAGAGGATAGAGTTTTTACCTTATAGTGGCCAAAATATGCTTGATACGAATAAAACAAAAGAATTTGATATTATTACTAGTGTTTTTATGTTTCAAAAACAATTTCAAATCATAAGTATCAATCGTAGACAACATTAATGCCCCATACCACTATGTTGCCATATATAGGTATACAATCAAAACCGCACAGTCACGTATTTGGGAATTGGATTTCCGTCAAGAACCAAGGCAAAAGATAGTCCTTACCGACTTCGAGACAATTTAGCCTACCATGTCTCAGGGTCAGAGCTCGAGTGACCCTTGGATCGTCAGGGTCGGTCCACTCGATGTGGATTGAACTTAAACCCTGAACAATACGTCTCCCCGCCCTATGGAGAACAAACGAGCCAACGAATGACTCCATCGGTCCCGGATCGACCGATAAAACCGAGGCGCCTCACAACAGCAACAACCACACAGGTGAAAATAGTATAAATGTCAGCCAGTTCAAGCACTAACACCACCTATAGCTAGAAAGAGACGCACACCCTCCCTGATGTCCTCTCCCGTTTCTGGTTCATACTGGGGTGTGAGGCTCGCAAATTCACGTTATACACAAAGCCACGCCACACAGGCGGTGCTTTGATCATCAAGCACAAGACTTTGCTTTTCAACAGAAGCCTTGATCACTGCATCTTAGCACACCACACAGGTAATTCACACCATGCAACTGATGGCTATCAATCGCACAAAATGAATTTCCATGTCAGACACACAGTCCATTTGCAAGTCCGTTCTGGGTCTGAATGAAACCGGAGGCACTATATACCTCGCATACCCATCGATATCTACGTACGTCTGGACGATCACCACTCATTATCCATATTTCGGGATGCCTCCCAATCAGGAGATCGGTTACCATCCAAACAAGGTGAATATCTCCGGTCTTCAACCACCGTCTTCATCTTCGACTTCTTATCGTCGATTCAATTATTCAGAATGGGATAAACCCAGTCTTTCTTAACAACTCGCGTATATAATAAACAAGTGCTACACGAACACATATACGCCTTATTCCAATTCATTAGTCACTAACCGTAAATCAGTAAGAGAATGATTCCCCAAATATTAACCCCGAAGGCCGAAACCAACATCATATCAAAACCCAGGAAACCATTCGACTCAACTAACCATCAGTTAATTCCTAAATTTCACATTCCATATCTTTTATAATATTTTATAACGATTTATCGCTATTTTTATTTATTTTAAAAAAGCCAATTTATTCAAACGACGCTCTGGGCCATAACGCGGCCATGGCGCAATTTTTCTTCAGATTTGATTTACACATATATGAAAATCTAACCATTGGATCTTCACAAAATTTATATCATTAGAAAGATTTTTTCAAAATCCAATGGTTCAAGTTTTGGGAAAATCCGACGGTCGGATCTCCCGGTATAATGTTTGAAGTTTCGATTTCAAAATACGAACTGCTGCGTTGTAATTCGATTTAATTTAATTATATATATATATATATATATATATATATATATAATCGATTCTGGCACTGTTTTTATTCAGATTTGAATTAAACACTCCAGACAATCCAACCGTTGGATCTTTATGAAGTTAGTGTCATTGGAAAGATATTTCCAAAGCGAACCCAATGGTTTTGGTTTCGAGAAAATCCGATTGTCGAATCTCCCGCACTAATCGTTTGAAATCACGGTTTCAAAACAAGAACTGCAGCTTCGTTATTCAGTATATTTTAATTATATTTACATATACATATATAAATATAATCGATTCTTTGATTTCAAAACCATATTCTTTTCATACATTTGATAAAAATGGTATTTTTATCCAACAGACATTTATTCCGACACATCACTATTTTTAACGATTCATGTATATATTAAAAATGTGATTTTTATTACAAAACAATTTATTTCAAAACTATATAGTTCATATAGGTGATAAAAATAGGATTTTATTATAAAACAATTTATTTAAAACACGAATACCATTCAACACATGAATTTCTATTCAACGAATGAATTTATATTCAACACATGAATGTTTTCTATTCAACACACGAATATAGTTTCAACACATGAAAATAATTCTAACTCATGAATATTATTCAAAATTTTGGCAGCATAATGGCAGGGTAGTTAAAACCGGGGTTGTCCCTAGTATGGCTCCTCGCTCTACCTTAAAGCCTCGCAGCATTTGACAATGGGGATTTCATGCATCTAGTTCGCACGCGGGCGGCATGTATATTTTTTTCATTTCCACAAACTAATCCTATGTGGTTTCAACCAAATAATTCTCAACCACAAACGGGTATTTTTTAACCACGATCAATCAATTTCTACCACAAACAATCAATTTCAACCATTCACTATCAACCATTTTTCACACCAATCACAACCAATAAATATCGTCCATGGTTTGTGGACGAGGGGCGTATATATATATATATATATATATATATATATATATATACTTGTATGAGTAATTTCACTTCTATTCAACACATATATAATTTTTACAACGCATATATAACTTATACATCGAACATACAACTTATACAACGCTTATACATCAGGTGTACAATGCTTATATAACTCATACATCGACTATGTAATTTATACATCGTCGTTTTCCATATGTTTATAGTTTAAAAATCTCACATTGGGTTCCACTCCACCAAAAATAGCACAAGGCTCAGAAAAATATGCGGTCTCTTCTAGAATGTAGAAGACATCCACACGAGTCCACTGTCTCTTGGTTCACAGAATTTCATCAACAAACGAAAAGAAATGATTTTTACAGTGAAATCAAAAAACGTAGAGCTTTAAATTGCTATAATATAGTTTATTTTATAATAGGCCGTACCTCAGCTGATTTGTTCAAAACTAAGTTTGAACCTTCCGATCATATGGTGAAGCGGATCGACGATCGGGTTGTGCCACGGCTTGGAGCGTGGAAAGGCGCGCCTAACGATGGTGTAGGCGGCGAACTCGACGGCGGGGCTGAGGCAGGGCGGCGGTTGGAAGCTTGAGACTTTCGAGCTCAATTTCTCCCCGTATCCTCGACGAAAAAATACAACCTATATATGGATTTGAATCACTCGTGATGCTCTTCAAAATCTTCAACTGGAGCTCGGTCCTATTTCGCGTGTAGAGGGAGTAATCGGAGGGGGAATGTTTGAAGAATTCTCGCCGTCGATCGGTGGTTTCAGAGAAAAGACGGGGAGGGAGAAATCTGAGTTGGCCCAATAAGATGGTTTTATGTTTATAAATTTTTAAATTTCAAAAATACCCTCTTTCACACACGAACCCCAATCCAGACCCAACGATTGTCGCCCCTAGCTAAATACCCAAATTCCGAACACAATGGGATATGTTTCGTAGGCCCATTTGACTATTTCAGTCAGTTTTCCTTCAAATTTAAATATGAAACATTCAATATTCAATTTGAACGTACATTTCAATTTTCCAGGGCCACAAACTGATTCGAAAAATTCCATAAAAATAAATTTCGCTATGTTTTGACGATACGGTCCCAACAAAACTAGTTTCATCGAATTCTGAGACCGTTTGAAAAATGGCCCATTTCTGGTCGATCCAATTTAACTGTAATAGACCAACACACGTTTTCCTTTGCCACACTCACATAGTAGCTTCAAAAATTATGAAATTTGAAACCTAGCAGTAACTTGACATCCCGGATCCAACAAAAGTGGTTTCGTCGAATTCCGAGGTCATTTGCAAAATGGCCATTTTCACGGGCTATATAAACTCTATAGCGACCTTTCTGAAAATTCATTTGGCCATAATTTTTCTTCCTGCTATGAAATTTCGATTTTTCAGATTCATTAGAAAGGTATTCACTAACATATTTAAATATTTTTGGTTTCACTCATATCCGTTTTTGTTTGCACCCGGTACAGTCAGTCAAAGTTTGAATTCAATTTTTGAAACTACCGCGCCATTTCAGGCCTTGTTTATAATTAGAAATAATTATATTTATTTTCAACCATCGATTCATACTCACTTTTCATTGTTATTATCTAAAATATTTATTTTAAATATTTAAAATCCACTAAAATAGCCAATTTAAAAAATTTAGATTGGTTCATATTTTTCCGGGTGGTTACAATCTCTCCCACTTAAAACTTTTCGTCCCCGAAAAGGAACAAAGTCGAAAGTTGCTTGATTAATCAACTCTACGTTCAATCTGGCTTCCATTCTCCAACTTTTCAGTTTCTGAGAATTTTCAAATTCTTCAAAAATTTGGCTAACTCTCGGAATTTTCGAAAAATTTCGCCATAACCTCCTTTGTACGAGGAGGGGTTTGGAAATTTATTGGGCCGTATTAGGTACCCAATAAATCCTATAAAGCATACACATATTTATAGTGATATATTCTGGTGTTTTCAGGGGAGCGTGTATAGAAAATAACTCCAGAGAATAAATTCTCGTCACCCTGTCCAAGCCCGAGGGAGTGTGTATTTTTAATTGCTCTAAAGAATAAATTCTCGTCACATCGTCCCGTGTGGGAAATAAATAATCCATGTGCCGTATCTAATAACTAGAGAGACGTGATTATCGTCAACTCAAGACCCGTGTGTGGTTTTTATTAATCTGGTAATCTATCGTTACAATTTTATATGGTCCATATCAGTCATCAGTTCAACCTGTAATATATAGTCATTGCCATACCAGCCTCTCGCTCGTATGGTAAATCTTCAACCTCGTCACACAAGCTCCAACTGCTTATGTGGTATATGATGAAGTATGCTTATCTTCCCCAAGTATGTCATCTAATGTAGTTCAAAATTAATTGTTACTATCCTATGGCGACATTTATTATTACACACAGAACAACCAGCACTCCACATCCAATGGCATTCACAGGAGTTGATATAATAATAAAATTTTGCATCCAACTCATTCAGGTTTACCTTTTTGTCGGGCACGCGATTAATTTCTTTACTCAACAGCTACCATTTACCTATTCAAACATATATATCTATCTATTTTTAAATCAGTTCAATACGTGATTTAATCGAATAAATGCTACCGTTCATTCTCTTATTGATTAAATTAACTATCGTTTTAATAATTTAATTAATCAAATCTACTATCACACAATACAAACAATAAGCAATTTGTTTTTAAGTTTTCAAATCAAACAAATTAATTCATACACTCTTTTTAAATTAATTAGACTACAGAATTAAAGGTGCACATCCATGGAAAGAATATAACAACAAAGTAGAGAACATAATGGAAATGCAAAGTATGGTAAATGTACCTTACACCGGAGAATGCTCTCCTCAGTTTCCCAAGTAACATCTCACGGATCTCCACTCCATTGCACTTTGACTAAGTGAACCTTCTTGTTCCTCAGTTCTTTGGTTTCTTTGCCGATAATCTTTAGCGGCTCTCTTCTCACAGCCAATTCTGGAGTAATTTCAATATCCTGCTGTGCAGCCTCTTCCACAACCAAGTCTTGATCATGAACGTGCTTTCGAAGTTGAGATCTGTGAAATACATCATGCACTCCAAGCACCCAATCCAGCAATTTAACTCTATAAGCGAGGGTTCCCATCCGTTCAAGTATAGGGAATGGACCAATAAATTTGGGCGACAACTTCCTAGTTTTGCCAAATCGAATCACTCCTCTCATTGGAGAAACCTTTATATACACATAGTCACCAACAGAAAGAGCCAAATCCTTTCTTCTCGAATCAGCATAGCTCTTCTGTCGGCTTTGAGCGGCGAGTAATCGTTTCTTAACGAAATTGACTTTGTTGGCAGCTTCACGGATCATGCCAGGTCCCAATACAAGCCTATTACCAGGTTCGACCCAACAAGCAGGGGATAAGCATGGTCTACCATACAATGCTTCAAATGGTGACATTGTCAGGCTCGCTTGGTAGCTGTTGTTATAGGAGAACTTAGCCAAATGCAAATGGTCTTCCCATGATCCACCAAAGTCAAGAACACACGCCCGCAATAAATCTACCAGTATACGTGTAATGACCCGCAATAGCAGAGGTATTATAATTAATTTATTTAATTATACAAATAGTGATATAGTGAATTAAATGGTCGTGGAATTAAATAATGATGAATATTTAATTAAAACAATATATTAAATAATATATTTGATTCTGAAATAATTAGAATTGGCTGAAATGGCGATATGTGTGAATTGGGCAATTCGAATTATATAATTCAGTTTAAAATTGAATTATAGTAACGAATATATTCAATCGTCGATAGTTGAATGTATAGTTTATAATATAATTATAAACGAGCTTGAAATGGCGCTGCAGTTCGTAATTTGGCGATTTGAACTTCAACTGAATGTACATGATTCGTTTTAAGCCGAATTTCTGTGAAACAAGAAATGTGTGGAGCTGGTGAAGTATATCTTTCTAGTGGAAGAGGAAAATGGGGATTTCGCCGTGTAGATTTTGAGTTATGTCCAAATCAAATTTCAAAAAAGTCGCTGTGGAATTCCGTTATAATTTATAAAGGAATTATTTATATTTTAAAAGGGGATTTCAATATAAATCGAATATCGGGTTGACTCAGATTTGAAATATCGAATAGAAATCCATATAAGATTTTTCTGGAGCTGTATGATACTCCTCGGTAATTATATACGATAATATTTATTTATATATATTAAATTTTATTTATATTTAAATATATTTATATATTTAATTGGGTCATTCAACGCTTTAAAAATAGCCACTTTTGCAAACGAAGTCGGAATTCGACGAAACTAATTTTGTTGGATCCGCGATGTCAAATATTTGTTAGATTTCCAGTTTCGTGATTTTTAGAGTCACTATGTGGAGGTACGGATTTTTAGAGTGAGAAACAGTCGGTATTTTGATGGTGAAAAATACACTGTGTGAGCATACGGAGTCGGAATTCGACGAAACCAGTTTCGTTGGGAACGTAATGTCGAATTGTAGCCGCTTAACCAGTTTCGTGATTTTTAGGTAGCATGTGTGAGCACACGGATTTTTAGAAGACGAATTAACTAAAGAAAATTCCGAGAATATTCCCTATTTCAAAATATCTAAATCTAAACCCCTATAAATACCCCCCTTATCGTTCTAACCTAATTATTACATTCGGTGGTCAACGAATTTTCCGCCGTGGTTTTTCTTCATCCCAAACGAGAAAACCATCTTCAAAATTCCTAATCTCTTCAAATGTAATTCTATAATTCATGGAAAAATTATATATATGATGCTGAGACTTTTCTCTTCGATTTGGTGCCCCATTTGAGTCGTGCGATGCAGATTCTGGAACTTGCAAAAGCAACAGTGAACACTAGTGTTCAAATTCAATTCGGTTGTGTTGATTTTTGGGGGAATTGGAGTATGGTTTTGTGTTTAGAGTGTCGAATGGAGTGCATTGGAAAAGACCGGTGGGATTCGATGGTCTCTAGTGTCGTTCGAAGGGCTGGAGCCTGAGAAGAATACTGTGCGATGCAACTTCAATCAGGAGGTCGAGTTCGTGATTTTGGGTAGGAGGATGGAGTTCTTTGAAAAAGAAGAGCAATGATGGGATAAGCTTTGGAATTCGTGGACTGCGTAGTGAGAGGAGGGTGCGAGATCATTCGGTATTGGCTAGGAGGAGGCCGCGTAGTGTTACAGGAGGAAGATGGGAGGTTGGGCTGAACGGGTTGGGCCAAATGAAGGGTAAGGAGTGATGCCCATTTACGATTTAAAATACTTTATTTTTAATTTAAATGTATGTATAACTTGTATAATCAATAACTTGATCATATGAAATCAGAATCACGAACCGTAAGTTGCATTGGGATCGTATGGACGAGCACTCCACAATGAAACTGACTGGAAGTCCATTGGAGCTCGTTTGAATTTATGGCGAAATAAATTGTTTGATTCAAATCAAACAACGGTTTATCGTTCTTTAACGATGAACTTCAAATGTGAGTAAATCTCACTAACTCTGAACAGTTTATAATTTCATGTTGTATTTTTAGAACTGTTCAATATTGGCTGATTGACTATGTGTTGACTGTTTGATTGAACTGCTAGTCAATTAGTTGAATTTCTATATTGATTCTGTTTAACAGAATATATCATATGGAACTGTAAGTGGTGTTATCTATATTGTTTAACATCTGTGATGCAGGGAAACTGGTTAGAGGAATCCGACAGGATTCCTCAACAGATATTTTATTGTTTTTCATATATTGTGATATATGATGTGATATATAATCTGTTGTCGAATATACCTTATCGAAGGAAGAATTATCGAATAGAAAAGATTTGAAAGAGAGTTACGTAAGGAAGTTTGTTAAAGAATTAGAAGGGTGAACTCAAGGTTAGAAACATTGTTCAGTTAAGGTCTGAGAGGTATTATTACCCAAACTTGATTGACTTCATTTTTAACTAAGGAATGGTTAAGGTTCGATAGTAAAGGATGGTTAAGTGAATTTAGTAATTAAAGGAATTGGTTTGAGTTGGCATCGCGACGGTTTGTTTAAACATCGATCTAAGTCCAATGAAGAAGCTTTGGAAATGTTTTCCAAATAAGAAACCAGAAATGTTTTCTAATAAAGAAAACAAGAAATGGAAATGTTTTCCATTGTTAATAACGTATATTTTCCAAATTTAGAAAATAAGAAATATTGAATATAGGGAAGCAGGAGATAAGTAAATTAATGAAATAAAGAGATAAATGTTGAATGACATTGATCGATATAAATTTCCATTTGGAAATAATATCATTGTTTGCACACCTGTTTTTCTACGATAGTTAAATCGCAGACTATCGAAGTTTTTACCATTTTAACGTTGTTAATATGGAGTGACCGGTTGGATTATTATCCAAAGAACCACTCTGTATTGGCATAAGCATTGCGAATCATGTATGTCAAAGGAAATTGAAGACGGAGTTATGCAAGGGCTATCCTGTTTATTGAATAGTGCCTTCGGTTCATCCTGTTCCTAGATGACATGTGTGGACGAATGTCTGACAGAGTATTTCCAGATGATCACGTATATTGATTTCTCCAACCGTACCAAGAGTGAAAGCGGAGAAGGAAACTTCTTTTAGCTAACACATAATGTATGATTAAGGACGTCAATCGGTGATTTGATGGATTTGACGATGTGGCGTTCAAAGTGAATCTAGTGTGATGATAAAGCGTAGCTTCTAGCCTCACATCCGGTAAATGATAGAAATCGGGTAGGAAGCATGGCAAAGTCGGTCGTTCCGAAGTAAGGTGTATAATCACGTGATCTAGAGTTTCATTTACTTCTAAAAATCTATTGTTGATGCTGTTCCATTCGGGAAACGGTTGCCGATATCAACCATTGGTGATATACATTCGATACACTCAAGCGAAATGAGTGGTCGGTCATGTGTGGCCGGGTTACAAGATGTTCTTGTTGAACCCATTGTATTCCTTTCTAGAGGTACACTAGCGAAAGGTGGTTCCATACCTCTTCATAGTTGGAAATCCATTACCCGATACGTGCTTGCGGTTTTGATTTGTATACTATATATGTAGAACGTGAGATGAAAGCGTTTCTTCTAGATGATTATTATAGTAGTGGTTGATAGACATTATTATAATATCAAAAGGGTTTTGATATAAAGATATTTTGGATTCTTATAAGGGAAAAACCCGTTTCGTTATGCGGCGTGGTCTTATGAGATATCATTTACCTGCTTGAATTGTTTTAAACCGTTTTACTCATACCAGTCCCATGACTGACCGAAGTTTATTTGTTTGTTTCCCTAAACTCTTGGGTGCCTAAATTTGTACGGGCAGTCAAGTAGTCGGGATTTACAGATATACTGAAAGAGCTTGGAGCAGGGGGCTTCAAGATCATATAGCTATAGTTATTTCCGCTGTGTTGTAAGTGCTGTACTTTGATAATTATATGTATATTCAAGTACATATTTGTATTTCAAAGATATGTTATGAAATATATTTATTCGTTCCGCTGTGAGATTCGTGTTACTCTGATATTGTGTTCTTCTTCTTCTATTCTAAGTTTCTATCTTATCTATTCTCACCCTCTGTTTTCTTTCTATTAATTTCTTGATTTTCAGTTTAATTTGGGGTTGGACTTGTGTTTTGGTCAGCTCAAACTGGACCGGATTTTCGGGTCATTACAGTTGGTATCAGAGCTTAAGTTAAGTGAATTACCTTGGCTATGTGGCGTGACTCAGTAGAGATAGGGTTAGTAATACCCTAGATTGAGTTGAGTGTATATATACGAGTGAACGTATTTGTTATTGATATAAAAATTTGTTTTATATTGTGGAGATTTGTTGGTTGAGTTGTTTATGTGTTCTGGTCGATCAGTTTGATCCACTGTATCGGTAGGAGTTTATAAACACTCGAATACGATGGGTCGACACGATATGTTTTGAAAAGAGGGTAAATTAAAATAAGTTTACCCAACGTATATTTTGATATATATAGTGGATATATTGGTTGTTATTATAATCAAGTAAGATTATAAATTAAATGGTTATGTATATAACCAATCAGAATTCATATAAGTGAAATACGTGAAATCAGATGAGTCAAATTCTGAAATTTAAACCAGAAATTGAAATAAAATTCTGGAAAATCGGATAAGCATTTGTAAATGGATTAGGATTAAAAATAAGGTAAATTTAAGATCCTGGGAGATTTTAAATTGTTTTACAAGCCGTGTGAATCATATTTTGAAATGAATTTCAAAGCGGAAATGTTTAAAAATGGTTTTATAGTATTGAACTCACTTCGATCGCTGGATAATAGATTCTGATGATGACAGCTGCATCATCAGTGTTCATTTTCGAGTTGTAAGTGACGAATTACTACCAGAGATACTGTTTTGAATTTCTTTTGGGAAAGACAAATTGTGTTGAATTTCAAAATAGGATTTATAATATAGAATTGAATATAGAATTTGAATAAAGGAAATTCAAACATAGAATTTAAATTTGAGAATTCAAAGGGGATTTGAATATAGAAATTCAAATCGAATTCAAATATAGAATTTGAATATAGAAAATATAAAGGAAATCAAAAATAGGATTTGAATATCGAAAGTGAAATGGAATTTGAATATAGATATTCAAATGGAATTCAAATATAGAATTTGAATATAGAAAATATAAAGGAATTCAAATATAGGATTTGAATATCGAAAGTGAAATCGAATTTGAATATAGAAATTCAAAGTGAGTTTGAATATATGAAATTCAATGGAAGTGATATAGAATTTGAATATAGAAATTCAAATGGAATTTGAATATAGAATTCAAATGGAATTTAAACTATAGAATTTGAATATATAGAAGTTAAATAATAGAAGTGATATAAAAATTGAATAGAATTAACTAAGTCGAAGAGGAATTAATTAATCGAGTTTTGAATTTGAAGTTGAACTTTGATAGGTGAATTGGATTGTAAATGGATATTCGAAATCGAATATAAAACTTAAATTTGAAATTTGGATTCAAATTAGTTAATAAGCAAGTTAAAATATATTTGAACATGTCATGTTCAAACATAAAAGTGAAATAGACTAAAGAGTTAATTAACAAGTTAATTAACGAATTGAGTTAAAATGACCATGTATAGTTAAAATAGATTGGGCAGGTATAAATATACATGAGATAGGTATGGATAAGGTATGAAGGTATATAAATAGAATGCTCGACGAAAAGGCATGTATTTAATTCATATATGAGATTTTATGCACCGTATCGGCTAGCCGCTTGGCTTTTTCTTTTTCTTTTGGGTTGGTGAGGGCCATGTGAGGCTATTTGAAATATCCCGATGCTCCTGGTACAAAGGAGGTTATGGCGAATTTTTCCGGGAATTTAAGGAGTTAGAATATTTTTAAGATAATTCGATAGTTAGAAATCAACGTATCGATATATATAGAAGTCGATAAGGAAACAAACTTAGAAATAGAATAGTAAAATCAAAAAGGAAGACTAAGAATAAAATCTAGTAAGAATAGAAAGAGGAAGCGTATACGTGTTAAAAGTGAATAAGTAGTTGTATGGTATTGATTGTTCGAGTAAGTAGTCATATCTGTTTTGACTTATAAATGTTATTCAGTCAAGGTCTTAGAGGTAGTTATACCCCAACTTGATTAATTTCATTATTAACAAATAAATAGTAAGATTTCAGGCTCGAAGATCAATGTTGAATAAGAGTTAGTTGAATATAGTATTTGGGTTGTCGTAACGATGTTTTACACAACATCCGTTTTAACCCACATAAGTGTAAGCTTGGAAATATAATAAAGAATATTCCTAAGTATAGAAATAAACAAGATCGGAAAAGAGAAAAGTAATTGGAATATTTTCCAATTATAAATAGCATATATTTTCTAAAGTTTAGAAAATAAAGGAAGGCGATATTTGGAAATGTTTTCCAAATAACATAAAAGGCCAGTATGGTTATTGAAAATAATTGGTTAACAAATATTGATAAAGAAATAGAGAAGTGATTTAACTAATGGAATATTAATAAAGGGCTCAGTGACATGTTCAAAAAGAAAATTTTATTTTTGAAAAGAGTAGACTATTTAAAAACCCTAGGGAAATACTGTTTGAATTAAAAAAAAATAACAGAAATTTGTGAAAGCAAAATTGAATTAAAGTAAAGCCAGTAAACTGGTAACTGAGATTGAATTAGAATGATATCAAGACAAATTGGATTGTAAGATTCAAATTTGAAGTGTAATGTGATAATCAAGTTAAGAGTTGGGAATCGAGAAGAAACTCGAGTTGAAATGATATTTGGCTCGGATATAAGCGAATGGTTGTGTTGGAGATAAAAGTGATTTGGATTTGATTGGGGTAACCCTTGTATATGCTGAGTTGATAGCATATGGAAGTAATAGTGTTGATTTGCCCGACAAAAAGGTACAAGTTTATATTTCATATGATATGAGATTTTGATGAGCCGAATTGGCAAGCCGCTTGGCTGTTTGATTATCTTTTTAGTTGGAGATGGCCCAGAGAGGCTAGTTGGAGTTTGATCGATTGACTAGTACAAAGGAGGTGCTGGCCAAATTTTTCGGAAAGTTAAGGCGTTAGAAAATTTTCAGGATTTTTGGAAATTTTCGTTGATAAGAATTAATTAATAATTAAATTGAAATTAAATTGGTTCAGTTTAAACTGAAGTTAAGAAGTAAACAAATATGTTCTAACCAGTCGATAGGGTCGTTCTCTACCTTTTAGCAATTTCGAGGACAAAATTATTTTAAGTGGTAAAGATTGTAATGACCCGCATTGGCAGAGGTATTATAAATAATTTATTCAATTATATAAATAGTGATATAGTGAATTAAATGGTCGTGGAATTAAATAATGATGAATATTTAATTAAAATAATAAATTAAATAATATATTTAATTCTAAAATATTCAGAATTGGCTGAAATGGTGATATGTGTGAATTGGGCAATTCGAATTATATAATTCAGTTTAAAATTGAATTATATTAACGAATATATTCAATCGTCGATAGTTGAACGTATAGTTTATAATATAATTATAAATGAGCTTGAAATGGTGCTGCAGTTCGTAATTTGGCGATTTGAACTTCAACTGAATGTACAGGATTCGTTTTAAGCCGGATTTCTGTGTAACAAGAAACGTGTGGAGCTGGTGAAGTATATATTTCTAGTGGAAGAGGAAAATCGGGATTTCGTCGTGTAGATTTTGAATTATGTCCAAATCAAATTTCAGAAAAGTCGCTGTGGAGTTCCTTTATAATTTATAAAGGAATTATTTATATTTTAAAGGGGGATTTCAATATAAATCGAATATCGGGTTGACTCAGATTTGAAATATCGAATAGAAATCCATATAAGATTTTTCAGGAGCTTTATGATATTCCTCGGTAATTATATACGATATTATTTATTTATAAATATTAAATTTATTTATATTTAAATATATTTATATATTTAAATGGGTCATTCAACGCTTTAAAAATAGCCACTTTTGCAAACGAAGTCGGAATTCGACGAAACTAATTTTGTTGGATCCGCAATGTCAAATAGTTGTTGGACATCCAATTTCGCGATTTTTAGAGTCACTGTGTGGCTGTACGAATTTTTAGAGTGAGAAACAGTCGGTATTTTGATGGTTAAAAATACACTGTGTGAGCATACAGAGTCGAAATTCGACAAAACTAGATTCTTTGGGACCGTAATGTCGAAATGTAGCCGCTTGACCAATTTCGTGATTTTTAGGTAGCGTGTGTGAGCACAAGGATTTTTAGAAGACGAATTAACAAAAGAATATTCCGAGAATACTCCCTATTTCAAAATATCTAAATCTAAACCCCTATAAATACCCCCTTATCGTTCTAACCTTATTATTTCATTCGGTGGTCAACGATTTTTCCGCCGTTGTTTTTCTTTATCCCAAACGAGAAAACCATCTTCAAAATTCCTAATCTCTTCAAATGTAATTTTATAATTCATGGAAAAATTATATATATGATGCTGAGAGTTTTCTCTTTGATTTGGTGTCCCATTTGAGTCGTGCGATTCAGATTCTGGAACTCGCGAAAGCAACAACGAACACTAGGGTTCAAATTCAATTCGATTGTGTTGTTTTTGGGGGAATTGGAGAATGGTTTTGGGTTTAGAGTGTCGAATGGAGTGGATTGGAAAAGACTGGTGGGATTCAATGTTCTCTAGTGTCGTTCGAAGTGCTGGAGCCTAGGAAGAATACTATGCGATGCAACTTCAATCAGGAGGTTGAGTTCGTGATTTTGGGTAGGAGGATGGAGTGCTTTGAAAAGGAAGAGCAATGGTGGGATAAGCTTTGGAATTCGTGGACTATGTAGTGAGAGGCGGGTGCGAGATCATTCGGTAATGGCTAGGAGGAGGCCACATAGTGTTACAGGAGGAAGATGGGAGGTTGGGCTGAACGGGTTGGGCCAAAGGAAGGGTAAGGATTGAGGCCCATTTACGATTTAAAATAGTTTATTTTAAATTTAAATGTATGTATAACTTGTATAATCAATAACTTGATCATATGAAATCAGAATCATGAACCGTAAGTTGCGTTGGGATCGTATGGACGAGCACTCCACAATGAAACTGACTAGAAGTCCATTGGAGCTTGTTTGAATATATGGCGAAATAAATTGTTTGATTCAAATCAAACAACAGTTTATCATTCTTTAACGATGAACTGTAAATGTGAGTAAATCTCACTAACTCTGAACAGTTTATAATTTCATGTTGTATTTTTAGAACTGTTAAATATTGGTTGATTGACTGTGTATTGACTGTTTGATTGAACTGCTAGTCAGTTAGTTGAATTTCTATATTGATTCTGTTTAACAGAATATATCATATGGAACTGAAAGTGATGTTATCTATATTGTTTAACATCTGTGATGCAGGGAAAAAGGTTGGAGGAATTCGACTGGATTCCTCAACAGTTATTTTATTATTTTTCATATATTGTGATATATGATGTGATATATAATATGTTGTCTACTATATGTGTTTGGACGATACTGATCATCGTCATTTGATATGTTGAATACCATAACATACCAAAATGTTGTTAAGGGAATATTTTCAAAGTGATATTTGAAAATAAAATATATATATATAAATGGAATATTTATAAATAAGAAAAATTTATAAATTGGAATATTTATAAATAGGAGATATTTAGAAAACGAATAAACGTTATAAAATGGAAACTGTTACAAGAAGGAAATCATTTGTAAAGTGAAGAACCGTTACTAAAAGCAAATCTTTATAAATGAATAGTTTAATCGAGTTAAAAGGAGTTAATCGATGTTAGTTTAATCGAGTTAAAAGGAGTTAATCGATGTTAGTTTAATCGAAAGGAGTTAATTGATGTTAGTTTAATCGATAAGAGTTGAAGCAAATGAGTTAATCGAATATAGTTTATTCGAATAGAGTAAAAGTAGTTAATCAAATATGTAGTTTATTCCAATAGAATTAAAAGAGTTATCAAATATAGTTTATTCGATAGGAGTTAAGTGAATAGATTTAATGTTAAATCAAAAGAGTTAAGTGAATAGAATAAATTGAATAGAGTTATCGAATATAACTTATCAAAGGAAAGAATTATCGAATAGAAAAGATTTTAAAGAGAGTTACGTAAGGAAGTTTGTTAAAGAATTAGAAGGGTGAACTTTGTCTATTTCAAGGTTAGAAACGTTGTTCCGTTAAGGTCTGAGAGGTAGTATTACCCCAACTTGATTGACTTCATTTTTGACTACGGTATGGTTAAGGTTCGATAGTAAAGGATGGTTAAGTGAGTTTAGTAATTAAAGGAATTGGTTTGAGTTGGCATCGCGACGGTTTTTTTAAACATCTGTCTAAGTGCAATGAAGAAGCTTTGGAATTGTTTTCCGAATAAGAAACCAGAAATGTTTTCTAATAAAGAAAACAAGAAATGGAAATGTTTTCCATTTTTAATAATGTATATTTTCCAAATTTAGAAAATAAGAAATATTGAATATAGGGAAGCAGGAGATAAGTAAATTAATGAAATAAAGAGATAAATGTTGAATGATGTTGATCGATATAAATTTCCTTTTGGAAATAATATCGTTGTTTGCACACCTGTTTTTCTTCGATAGTTTAATCATAGACTATCGAAGTTTTGACCATTTTAACGTCGTTAATATGGAGCGACCGGTTGGATTATTATCCAAAGAACCACTCTGTATTGGCATAAGCGTTGCGAATCATATATGCCAAAGTAAATTGAAGACGGAGTTATGCAAGGGCTATCCTGTTTACAGAATAGTGCCTTCGGTTCATCCTGTTCCTGGATGACTTGTATGGACGGATGTCTGACAGAGTATTTCCAGATGATCACGTATATTGATTTCTCCAACCGTACCAAGAGTGAAAGCGGAGAAGGAAACTTCTTTTAGTTAAAACATAATGTATGGTTGAGGACGTCAATCGGTGATTTGATGGATTTGACGATGTGGCATTCAAAGTGAATCTGGTGTGATGATAAAGCGTAGCTTCTAGCCTCACATCCGGTAAATGACAGAAATCGGGCAGGCAGCATGGCTAAGTCGGTCGCTCCGAAGTAGGGTGTATAATCACCTGATCTAGAGTTTCATTTACTTCTAAAAATCTATTGTTGATGTTGTCTCATTCGGGAAAAGCGTTTCCGATCCCAACCGTTGGTGATATACATTCGATACACTCAAGTGAAATGAGCGGTCGGTCATGTGTGGCTGGGTTGCAAGATGTTCTTGTTGAATCCAAGGTATTCCTTTCTAGAGGTACACTAGCGAAAGGTGGTTCCATACCTTGTCATAGTTGGAAATCCATTACCCAGTACGTGCTTGCGGTTTTGATTTGTATAATATATATGTAGAACGTGAGATGAAAGCGTTTCTGCTAGGTGATTATTATAGTTGTGGTTGATAGACATTATTATAATATCAAAAGGGTTTTGATATAAAGATATTTTGGATTCACATAAGGGAAAAACTCGTTCCGTTATGTGGCGTGGTCTTATGAGATATCATTTACCTGCTTGAACTGTTTTAAACCGTTTACTCATACCAGTCCCATGAATGTCCCAGAGTTTATTTGTTTGTTTCCCGAAACTCTTGGGTGCCTAAATTTGTACGGGCAGTCAAGTACTCGGGATTTACAGATATACTGGAAGAGCTTGGAGCAGGAGGCTTCAGGATCATATAGCTATAGTTATTTCCGCTGTTTTGTAAGTGTTGTACTTTAATAATGATATGTATATTCAAATACAGATTTGTATTTCAATGATATGTTATGAAATATATTTATTCGTTCCGTTGTGAGATTCGTGTTACTCTGATATTGTGTTCTTCTTCTTCTATTCAAAGTTTCTATCTTATCTATTCTCACCCTCTGTTTTCTTTCTATTAATTTCCTGATTTTCAGTTTAATTTGGGGTTGGTCTTCTGTTTTGGTCAGCTCAAATTGGACCGGATTTTCGGGTCATTACAATACGATTCACCCTCTCAGTCTGACCATCTGTCTGAGGATAATAAGCGGTGCTCAATTTCGATTTCGTTCCTAGTTCTACTTGAAATGCCTCCCAGAATTTGGTAGTAAATATTGGATCTCTATCACTAACTATACTGAGTGGCACTCCATGTAGCTTCATAATTTCCTTGAAATATATTTGCGGTAGACTCTGAGCACTTCGGTTCGATCTGACAGGTATGAAATGGGCGGTCTTCATGAAGCGATCGACGATCACCCAAATACTATCATTTCCCTTCCTGGTTCTGGGCAAACCATCTATGAAGTCCATGGAAATATGTTCCAACTTCCAACCTGGAATATCCAGCAGTTGCAAAAATCCAGCCAGTTTCTGTTGGTCGCTTTTGACTAGCTGGCAAGTAGGGCATCGGCTAACATATATTGAAACGTCCCTTTTCATATCCTTCCACTAGAATGTTCGCTTGAGGTCGTTATACATTTTGGCCCCACCTGGATGGATACTCAGCTTGGAATTGTGACACTCGTCCAACACTTCCCTTTTTAACTCGGGGATGTCAGGAACACAAATCCTTCCTCTCAATCTAAGAGTCCCATCGTTATCTATTTGAAAACACGAGGGTTCGCCTTTCTGAGTCCTTTTGATCATATCCTTAATAAAATTATCATCCTTCTGAAGAATAGATATTTTGTCAATCAAGGAAGTCATAATGATAAAACTGGCGATCATTACATTCTTTCGGCTTAATGTATCGGCCACGACATTGGGTTTCCCTGTAGTGTATAGAATCCCAAAATCGTATGCTGCAAGGAACTCTAGCTAACGTTGCTGCCTCAGATTCAAGTCTTTCTGGGCGAACAGATACTTTAACGACTGGTGATCTGTAAACAGTTCAAATTTCTCACCCAGAAGATAGTGTCTCCTGATTTTCAAAGCAAATACTATAGCCAACAACTCAAGATCATGAGTGACATAGTTCTTTTCATGTGGCTTCAGCTGGCGGCTAGCATAAGCAACAACCTGACCTCTTTGCATTAACACTGCACCAAGGCCTTCTCTAGAGGCATCTGTCCAGACTTTTAAATCCTGATTGCTTTCGATAATCATTAACACTGGAGCCATAGTTAATCTTAACTTTAGCTCCTCAAAAGCCTCCTCACACTCTGGAGTCCACTTGAATTTTTCATGCTTCTTTGTAAGCTTTGTTAAGTGACAAGATATCTTCGAAAAGTCTTTAACGAACTTCCGGTAATAACTAGCCAATCTGAGAAAATTTCGGACTTCTGTGGGAGTACTAGGCTATTTCCTGTTTTGAATAGATGTGATTTTACTTGGATCCACAGCAATTCCTTCTTTCGATACAACGTGGCCAGGAAACTTCACTTCATCTTGCCATAATATACATTTGGACAGTTTAGCTTTCAATACATTCTTTCTCAGAATTTCTAGAACCTGCTCCAAATGTTTTTCATGTTCGGCCTTTGATTTAGAGAAGATTATAATATCACCAGTAAAAACCAGAACAAACTTGTTCAGGACCCCATTGAACACTTTATTCATTAAATCGACGAAGTAAGCTGGAGCGTTACATAAGCCGAACGACATTACTAACCACTCATAGAATAAGTCTGGACCTCTGAATGTTATCATTGGAACACACTCTTCAGCAATACGAAGCTGATGGAAGCCTGTAGTTAGGTCCATCCTTGAAATACTTGTGCTCCATTCAGACGATCCAATAAATCATCGATTTGCGGCAATGGATATTTATTCTTTATTGTCTGCTTATTCAAGTCGCGATAATCCACACATAGTCGCAGAGTACCGTCAGACTTTGGGACAAACACCACTGTTGCTCCCCAAGCAGAGAAACTAGGCCTGATCAGACCCTTCCATACCAGTTGTCGAGTTTGATTGTCTAGTTCTTCTTTCTCATTTAGAATCATTCTTCGAATAGCGTGCACTACTGGCCTTGCATTCGGAATTAAAGCGATTTTGAAATCAATTTTCCTCTGTGGAGGTAAGCTGACAACTTCTTCGAACACATTTGCATAATTCTTTACAACTGGAATATCTTTGATGAGGTCTGGAATATTCTCTGTGACTACAGGGATATTTTCTATTTGAGCAGGGGAAATATCAAGAGCTGACCAAAAATATTTTCTATTTGAATTCGGGCCTTCGCAGGGTATGGTTATATAATTCCCTGATTTAGCCCTTGCCTTTACAACTCTCTGGGCGCATCTATCCTCAGCCTCATACTTGGTTAACCAGTCCAATCCCAAAATAAGATCGAATTCAGTAAAATTCATGACGATAGAGATGGTAGGGAACTTAAAACAGGAGAAAGAGACAGGCACCGCACAAATCCAGCTAAGATCGAGAGAACCTCCAATCGGATTATGGACAGTGATGGGTTCTTTGAGCTTCCTCAAATTCAAATCCAATTTCTTAACCGCATTCTTTGCAATAAAGCTTCGGGACGCACCTGTATCAAACAACACTTTAACTGGAATATTTTTGAAATTAAGCGTGCCTTCCAAAACATCTGCCCTTTCCTGACCAGATGAAGACGCAGGCACTTCTGCCACTTCATTTACATTTATGCTTCAGGTTTTCTGAATAGCGGGCAGGCCTTTGAAAGATAACCGGCCTGATGGCATTGACAACACTTTCTATTCTCTTGAAAATTCTTCTCGGATTTAGACCCATCATTCTTTCGTCTGTTCGAAGACCTACAGTTCCTCATCGAATGCCCTTTGCTGATCACACTTTAGACATATGACTTTCTTTACCTTTTTCTGACTGGCCTTTGGCCTCTTTCTGACCTCATCCTTCGTACTCGCCTCAGGCTATGCACTTGCCTCAGGACTATCTGTTTCAAATTTTAATTTTGCTGCTAGAACTGATTTCTTCTTCTTCTCGCAACATAGCTTTCCTATCGAGATCCTCATACTGGTAAGCCATGTATATCATTTCAGGAAAAGGAAGCTTCGCATTCCTCATTACACTATTCTGATATTTTCTTTGCAGGCCATGAATAAATCTCAAATTCTTCCTCTTTGGACCTTGAATCAGATGAGGGGCAAAATGAGAGAGTTCATTGAATTTCTTATGATATTCTGGAATCGTCATATCTCCTTGTATCAGATAAGAGAATTTATCACATAACCGCTCAGTTGCTTCAGGAGGAGTAAATCTTTCTAGGAACATCACTTTAAATCTATCCCAGGTGATATAACCTTCTGGATTATTCTTAATAACCGAATCCCACCAAAACAAAGCTTCGTCTTTGAGTGCCCAGGATGCCAGTAATCTTTTATGATCGTCTCTCATCTTTAGACTTTCAAAGATTTTCTCAGCAGAACGAATCCAAGCTTGTGTTTCCATAATGGACTCTTTGCCAAAGAATGGTGATCCGCCCATATTTCGATATCTCTTGAATAGAACTTCTATATCTGATTCTGGCTGCGGGAGCACAACTGACTCATTGGCTTGTCGAGCCATACGATTACTTCTTCTTTTTCTGTCACTCATTTTCTAGTGCGTCTGCAATTAGCAGACAAAGTGTCAGGTCAACAGAAAAGATATTTCAAAACATAGAGACAAATACCTGAATGTAAATGTGTCTACTAGGGTGTATTTCATTCTACTATACTCATACTATGATGTTACTGATCCTATCTTTAATGAGTTACTCGTCCTAGAACTCTACTGGTTCTATTTCTGATGAGTTCGTTAATAAGTTATATTCCAGCACTAAGCTTAACCAAAGCTCTGATACCAACTGTGACGACCCGAAACCCCGTACTGACGGTGGCAACGGTAATCTTTGGAATATAACACATAAGCAGATAACAACATAACAGAAATAAATAAATACACCATATAATGTACAAATAATACACTGGATAAATATAATCATCAGAGTTACACAGTATACAAGATCATACTTAGTACAAATACAGTTCAGCTATACATAAATGTCTACAGCGGAAAACAAACATAATATGTACAATAGGAGCTGAACAGCATAAAAAGAGATAAATGATAGAATCCATCTTCAGCTATCCAGAAAGAGCCTGCTAAAACCTGAATACAAGGCAGCTCGTGTAGAAAAAGGGGCACCCGAGTTTGCAAGTGAAACAAACTACGAGTCAGTCATGGGACTGGTATGAGAAATCGACTTAACACATTTTAAAATTGGCTAATTACAGGAGCACGCCACTTTCGCGGAACGGGTTTACTCCATTGGATTGCCAGTGCTTAAAACAAGTGAATGTTTTAAACATCGCAATGCTTTTTATAAAATGAAGCCATTATAAGACTCAGTTCCCATCATATAATGCAACGCAAACCGGAGGATAGAGTTTTTACCTTATAATGGCCAAAATATGCTTGATATGAATAAAACAAAAGTATTTGATATTATTACTAGTGTTTATATGTTTCAAAAATAATTTCAAATCATAAATATCAATCATAGACGTCGTTAATGCCCCATACCACTATGTCGCCATAAATAGGTATACAATCAAAACCGCACAGTCACGTATTTGGAAATTGGATTTCCGTCAGAAACCAAGGCAAAAGATAGTCCTTACCGACTTCGAGACAATCTAGCCTACCATGTCTTAGGGTCAGAGCTCGAGTGACCCTTGGATTGTCAGGGCCGGTCCACTCGATGTGGATTAAACTTAAAACCTGAAGAATACGTCTCCCTGCCCTATGGGGCGCAAACGAGCCAACAAATGACTCCATCGGTCCCGGATCGACCGATAAAACCGAGGCGCCTCGCAACAGCAATAAACACACATGTGAAAACAGTATAAATGTTAGCCAGTTCAAGCACTGACACCACCTCTAGCAAGAAAGAGACGCACGCCCTCCCGGATGTCCTTTCCCGTTTCTGGTTCATACCGGGGTGTGAGGCTCGCGAATTCACGTTATACACAAAGCCACGCCACATAGGCGGTGCTTTGATCATCAACCACAAGACTTTGCTTTTCAACAGAAGCCTTGATCACTGCATCTTAGCACGCCATACAGGAAATTCACAACATGCAACTGATGGCTATCAATCACACAGAATGAATTCCCATGTCAGACACACAGTCCATTTGCAAGTCCGTTCTGGGTCTGAACGAAATCGGAGGCACTATATACCTTGCATACCCATCGATCTCCACGTACATTTGGACGATCACCACTCATTATCCATATTTCGGGATGCCTCCAAATCAGGACATCAGTTACCATCCAAACGAGGTGAAGATCTCCGGTCTTCAACCACCGACTTCATCTTTGACTTCTTATCGTCGATTCAGTTATTCAGAATGGGATAAACCCGGTCTTTTTGAACAAATCGCGTATATAGTAAACAAATGCTACACGAACAAACATACGCCTTATTCCAATTCATTAGTCACTAACTGTAAATCAGTAAGAGAACGATTCTCCAAATATTAACCCCGAAGGCCGAAACCAACATCAGATCAAATCCAGGGAAACCATTCAACTCAGCTAACCTTCAGTTAATCAATAAATTTCACATTCCATATCATTTATAATATTTTATAATGATTTATCACTATTTATTTATTTTAAAATAGCCAATTTATTCAAACGACGCTTCGGGCCATAACGCGGCCGTGGCGCTGTTTTTCTTCAGATTTGATTTAAACATACCTAAAAATCTAACCGTTGGATTTTCAAAAAAATTATATCATTAGAAAGATATTTTCAAAACGAATCCAACGGTTCCAGTTCTAGGAAAATCCGATTGTCGGATCTCCCGGTATAATCGTTTGAAGTTTCGATTTCAAAATACGAACTTCAGGGTCGTTATTCGATTTAGTTTAATTATATAATACATAAATTTAATCGATTCTGGCGCTGTTTTTCTTTAGATTTGAATTAAACTTTCCAGACAATCCAACCGTTGGATCTTTACAAAGTTGGTGTCATTGGAAAGATATTTCCAAAGTGAACCCAACGGTTTCGGTTCCGGGAAAATCCGATGGTCGGATCTCCCGCACTAATCGTTTGAAATCACGGTTTCAAAACACGAACTGCAGCTTCGTTATTCGATATATTTTAATTATATTTATATATACATATATAAATATAATCGATTCTTCGATTTCAAAACCATATTCTTTCATACATTTGATAAAAATGATATTTTTATCCAACAGACATTTATTCCGACACTTCACTATTTTTAACGATTCATATATATATTAAAAATGTGATTTTTATTGCAAAACAATTTATTTCAAAACACGACTATTTTATATAGTTCATATAGGTGATAAAAATAGGATTTTTATTATCAAACAATTTATTTAAAACACTAATACCATTCAACACATGAATTTCTATTCAGCGAATGAATTTCTATTCAACACATTAATGTTTTCTATTCAACACACGAATATAGTTTCAACACATGAAAATAATTCTAACACATGAATATTATTCAAAATTTCGGCAGCATAATGGTAGGGTAGTTAAAACCGCGACCATCCCTAGCACGGCCCCTCGCTCTACCTTAAAGCCTCGCAGCTTTTGACAATGGGGATTTCATGCATCTAGTTCGCACGCAGGTGGCATGTATATTTTTTTCATTTCCACAAACTAATCCTATGTGGTTTCAACCAAATAATTCTCAACCACAAACGGGTATTTTTCAACCACAATCAATCAATTTCTACCACAAACAATCAATTTCAACCATTCGCTATCAACCAATTTTCACACCAATCACAACCAATAAATATCTTCCATGGTTTGTGGACGAGGGGCGTATATATATATATATATATATATATATATATATATATATATATTTGTATGAGTAATTTCACTTCTATTCAACACATATATAATTTTTACAATGCATATATAACTTGTACATCGAACGTACAACTTATACAACTCTTATACGTGAGGTGTACAACGCTAATATAACTCATGCATCGACTATATAATTTATACATCGTTGTTTTCCATATCGTTTATAATTTAGAAATCTCACATTGGGTTCCACTCCACCAAAAATAGCAGAAAGCTCAGAAAAATATGCGGTCTCTTCTAGAATGTAGAAGATGTCCACACGAGTCTAGTGTCTCTTATTTCACTGAATTTCGTCAACAAACGAAAAAGATATCATTTTTAAACTGAAATCAAAATCTGTAGCGCTTTAAAGTGCTATAATATAGATTTTTTTATAATAGGCCGTACCTCAGCTGATTTGTTCAAAAGTAGGTTTGAATTTTCCGATCATATGTTGAAGCGGATCGACGATTGGGTTGTGCGACGGCTTGGAGCGTGGAAACGTGGGCCCAACAATGGTGGAGGCGGCGAACTCAACGGCGGGGTTGAGGCAGGGCAGCAGTTGGAAGCTCGGGACTTTTGAGCTCGATTTCTCCCCGTATCCTCGAAGAAAAAATACAACCTATATATGGATTTGAAGCTCTCGTGATGCTCTTCAAAATCTTCAACTGGAGCTTAGCCTAATTTCGCGTGTAGAGGGAGTAATCGGAGGGGGAAGGTTTGAAGAATTCTCGCCGTCGATCGGGGGTTTCAGAGAAAAGACAGGGAGAGAGAAATCTGAGTTGGCCCAATGAGATTTTTTATATTTTTAAATTTCGAAAATACCCTCTTTCACACACGAACCCCAATCCAGACCCAACGACTACCGTCCCTAGCTAAATACCCCCATTCCGAACACAATGGGATATGTTTCATTGGCTCATTCGACTGTTTCATTCAGTTTTCCTTCAAATTAAAATATAAAACATTCAATAATAATTTTGAATGTACATTTCAATTTGCCAGGGCCACAAACTAATTCGAAAAATTCCAGAAAAATAAATTTTGCTATGTTTTGACGATACGGTCCAAAAAAAACATCGAATTCTGAGACCGTTTGAAAAATAGCCCATTTCCGGTCGATCCAATTTAACTATAATTGACTAACACACATTTTCCTTTGCCACGCTCACATATTAGCTACAAAAAAATATGAAATTTGAAACCTAGGCATAATTTAACATCACGGATCCAACAAAAGTGGTTTCGTCGAATTTCGAGGTAGATTGCAAAATGGCCATTTTCACGGGCTATATAAACTTTATAGCGACCTTTCTGAAAATTCATTTGACCATAACTTTTGCTTCCTGCTATGAAACTTCGATTTTTCAGATTCGTTAGAAAGGTATTCACTAACAGATTTAAATATTTTTGGTTTCACTCAAATCCGTTTTGTTTTGCACCCGGTATAGTCAGTCAAAGTTTGAATTCAATTTTTTAAACTACCGTGCCATTTCAGGCCTTGTTTATAATTAGAAATAATTATATTTATTTTCAACCATCGATTCATACTCACTTTTCATCGTCACTATTTAAAATATTTAAAATCCACTAAAATAGGCAATTTAAAAATTTTAAATTGGTTCAGATTTTTCCGGGTCGTTACAAATGTTAACATATTAGAATTTGTCATTTTAATGTTAACATATTAGAATTTGTCATTTTAATGTTAACATATTAGAATTTGTCATCTTAATGTTAACATATCATAATTTTTCATTTTAATGTTAACATATTAGAATTTTCCATTTTAATGTTAACATATTAGGAATATCATTAATGTTAGATATGTATTGCCTAATTATTTATATCATTAATGTTAGATCTGTATTGTCTAAATATAATTATCATCAATGTTAGCAATATACTATCTATATATATGAGACGACGCCAAACCCCGTACTGACGGTGGCAAGGGTAATCTTTGGAATATAACACTTAAACAGATAATAGCAGAACAGAATTAAATAAATACACCAGATAATGTACAAATAATACACTGGATAAACATAATCATTAGAGTTACGCAGTATACAGGATCATACTTAGTAAAAATACAATTCAGTTATATATAAATGTCTACAGCGGAAAACAAACATTATATGTACAATAGGAGCTGAAAAGCATAAAAAGAGATAAATGATAGAATCCATCTTCAGCTCCAGCTATCCAGAAAGAGCCTTCTAAAACATGAATACAAGGCTGCCCGTATAGAAATAAGGGAACCCGAGTTTTGTGACAACCCTATTCCTGATAAGACGGTGCAAGGGTAATCTTTGGAATATAACACATAAAAAGATTATAACAGAACAGAAATAATTAAACACACCAGACAATGTACAATAAAATACACTGAATAAGTATAATCATCAGAGTTACACAGTATACAGGATCATACTTAGTACAAAATACAGTTTGGCTATACATAAATGTCTACTGCGGAAAAGAAAACATATTATGTACAATAGGAGCTAAACAGCATAAAAAAGAGTCTGCCAAAACCTGAATACAAGGCTCCAGCTATCCAGAAAGAGCCTGCCAAAACCTGAATACAAGGCTGCCCATGTAGAAAAAGGGGCACCCGAGTTTGCAAGTGAAACAAACTACGAGTCAGTCATGGGACTGGTATGAGAAATCCACTTAACACATTTTCAAATATGGTTAATCACAGGACCACGCCACTTTCGCGGAACGGGTTTACTCCATTGGATTGCCAGTGCTTTAAAACAAATAAATCTTTTAAACATCGCAATGCTTTTTATAAAAATGAAGCCATTATAAGACTCAGTTCCCATCACACTACGCAACACAAACCGGAGGATAGAGTTTTACCTTATAACGACCAAATACGCTTGATACGAGGAAAACAAATCATTTGAAATGTAAATTTTATCGTTTAATTCTTAATCAGACTCCAACAATAAAATAGCAAGAGAACGATTCCCTAAGTATTAACACCGAAGGCCGAAACCGACATCAGACCAATACCCAGAAAACCATCCATCCTAGCTCGTTTCCAGTTAGTTTCTAATTATAGATACAATAATAAATAACAATCATAGACGGCATGGGTACCATATATCATGTCGCCATATATATATACAATCAAAACCGCACGATTTCGTATTTGGAAATTGGATTTCCGTCATGAACCAAGGCAAAAGATAGTCCTTACCGAATTCGAGACGCTCCAGCCCGCCCCTTAGGAATAGAATGCATCGACCCCTGGATCGTCAGGGCCGGTCCACCGATGTGGATTAAAATGCCTGGACACTGCTTTTCCCCGACCTATGGGGCGTTACTGGTCATATCCGACCAAATTATCAGCTCCAAAAGAGACCGAACTAACCGAGGCCTCGCTTTCCATCATCCACATAAGTAAAATACCCGGGTGTGCAAAACCCAAAGTACCACTCCTAGCTAGAAGGAAATGCATATCCTCCCTGATGTCCTTCTCCCGTTTCTGGCTCATACTGGGGTGTGAGGCTCACAAATTTACGTTATACACAAAGCGATGCCACATAGGCATTGCTTTGATCATCAACCACAAAGCTTTGCTTTTCAACAAAAGCTTTGATCATTGCATCTCAGCATGCAACACAGACAATTCACGCCATGCAACTGACGTTTATCAATCACACAGAATGAAATCCAATGTCAGACACACAGTCCATTTACAAGTCCGTTCTAGGTTTGAACGAAACCGGAGGATCTTTATTCCTCGCACATCCGTACAATCATCATGTACGTCTGGACGGCTACTACTTCAACCCCTTCTAGGTAGCTACTCCTATCATGAGCATCAGTAGCGCCCTCCCATTCGACGTGAAGATCATCGGGCTTGCATCGTCTTCATATCTTCGAGTTTCAATCGTCAATCAATTATTTTAAATGAGAATTAACTCGGCCTTTTCAAATAATTCGCGTATATTTATAATTTCAAATCAATTCATTTCAATGATTAAATTATTCGATATCACTAATTCTGTTCTTTAGTGTAATTTTCACGCCAAACACATTCAACCATCAAATATCACATAAATTGAGCAAATTCAGTTTATTTCCATTCCATATCATTTACAATATTTTATCACGATTTATCGCTATTTTTATTTATTTAAAAATAGCAAATTAATACAAAACAACGCTTCAGGCCATAACGCGGCCGTGGGGCTGTTATTCTTCAGATTTGATTTACACATATCTGAAAATCTAACCGTTGGGCCTTCACAAATTTTATATCATTAGAAAGATCTTTTCGAAACGAATTCAACAGTTCTAGTTTCGGGAAAATCCGACGGTCGGTTCTCCCGCACTAATCGTTTGAAGTTATGATTTCAAAATACGAACTACAGCGCCGTTATTCGATTTATTTTAATTATATATATATATATATATATATATATATATATATATAATCGATTCTAGCGCTGTTTTTCTTCAGATTTGAATTAAACATTCCAGGCAATCCAACCGTTGGATCTTTACAAAGTTGGTGCCGTTGGAAATATATTTCCAAGGCGAACCCAATGGTTTCGGTTTCGGGAAAATCTGATGGTCGGATCTCCCGCACTAGTCGTTTGAAATCACGGTATCGAAAACGAACTGCAGCTTCGTTTTTCAATTTATTTTAATTATATATATATATAAATATAATCCATTCTTCGATTTCAAAACCATATTCATTTCATACATTTGATAAAAATGATATTTTTATCCAACAGATATTATTTCAATACTTCATTATTTTGAACAATTCATGTATATAATAAAAATGTGATTTTTATTATAAAACGATTTATTCCAAAACACGACTATTTTATATAGTTCATACAGATGTTAAAAATATTATTTTTATTATAAAAGCAATTTATTTGAAACACGAATACCATTCAACACATGAATTTCTATTCAACGAATGAATTTCTATTCAACACATGAATGTGGTTGCAACATATGAAAATAATTTCAGCAAATGAAAATTATTCTAACACATGAATATTACAGAAAATTTCGGCAGCGTAATAGCAGGGTAGTTAAAACCGGGACCGTATCAAAGTACGGCTCCTCACTCAATCTTAAAACCTTGCGGTTTTTGATAATGGGGATTCATGCATCTAGTTCGCACGCAGGCGGCATGTTTTATTTTCATTTCCACAATCCTATTCTAATTTGTTTTAACCACAAATGGGTTTTTTTCAACCACAATTAATCACTCTCAACCACAAAACAATTTATATCAACCATTCGCATTATTCACCAAATTTCCCATCAACCAAATAATCCAAACAATATCACAACCAATAAATATCGTCCATGGTCTGTGGACGAGGGGAGTATATATATTCGTATATAAATATATTTCAATTCACTTCAATTCATTTCAACACACATATAATTTTTACAACACATATATAACTTATACATCGAACATACAACTTATACAACGCTTATACATGAGGTGTACAACGCTTATATAACTCATACATCGACTATATAATTTATATATCATTGTTTTTCATATCGTTTATAAGTTAGAAATCTTACGTTGGGTTCCACTCAAACAAAAATAGCAGAAGGCTCAGAAAAATATGCGGTTTCTTCTAGAATGTAGAAGACGTCCACCCGAGTCCACCGTCTCTTGTTTCACTGAATTTCGTCAAGAAACGAAAAAGATATGATTTTTATAGTGAAATAAAAAACCATAGCACTTTATAGTGCTATAATATATAAAATAATTTTAACTGCCGTTACCTCCTATTTTCATTCAAAACTAGGTCTCGATCTAGCGCGCAATCCGAATCACTTGGGGTCGATCCACCTGCGCCACGTCGTCCAGCTCCGAGAGGCGCATCGGAGGGGACCGGTCTCGTCGAGTTCGAACTCCAGGCGGGGGCGCTAGGCCGTGCGACGCGGGCTGACTTCCTGGCCATGGATCTCTCGAAATACCAAGCGATAGGGTATGGGGTTTATACGGATTTGAAGCTTGAGAGGTGCTCTCCAAAATCCCTAACTAGAGCACTTGATTTCATATAGAGAATTAAGAGAAAAAGGGGACAGAAGGAATCAACTATAGCCGCCGTTCGTTTGGGGGGGGTTTCGCTTCGAAAACGGGGAGAGAGAAAGTAACGTGATTAGCCAGAATTTTTTTATTTATATATTTTTGAAATCTCGAAAATACCCCCTTTCACCCACGAACCCCTATCTAGACTCAATGATTGTCGTCCCTAACTATATATCACATTCCAAACACAATGTGATATGTTTCGTAGGCCCATTCGAATGTTTCAGTCAGTTCTCCATCAAATTAAAATATAAAACATTCAATATTTGATTTGAACGTACATTTCAATTTGCCGGGGCCACATACTACTTCTAAAAATTCTCGAAAAATAAATCTAGCTATGTTTTGATGATACGGTCCCAACAAAACTAGTTTCGTTGAATTCTGAGACCGTTTGAAAAATGGCCATTTTCTGGCCGATCCAATTTAACTGTAATTGATCAAAACACATTTTCCTTTGCCACGCTCACATACGAGCTTCAAAAATTATGAAATTTGAAACCTAGCAATAACTTCACATCCCGGATCCAACAAAAGTGGTTTCTTCGAATTCCAAGGTTGTTAGCAAAATGTCTATTTTCACGGGCTATATAAACTCTATAGCGACCTTTCTGAAAATTCATTTGGCCATAACTTTTGACTCCCACTACGAAGCTTCGATTTTTCAGATTCGTTAGAAAGATATTCACTAATAGATTTAAATATTTTTGGTTTCACTAAAATCTGTTTTATTTTGCACCCGGTACAGTCAGTCGAAGTTTGAATTGAAATTTCGAAACTGCCGCGCCATTTCAGGCCTTGTTTATAATTCAAAGTAATTATATTCAATTTCGAACATTGATTCAAACTACTTTTCGTCCTTGTTATTTAAAATATTTATTTTAAATACTTAAAATTCACTAAAATAGCCAATTTAAAAAAAAATTAAACTGGTTCAGATTTTCCGGGTTGTTACAATCTCCCCGACTTAAAACTTTTCGTCCCCGAAAAGGAACAAAGTCGAAAGTGGTTTGATTAACCAACTCTACTTTCAATCTGGCTTCCATTCTCCAACTTTTCATTTTCTGAGAATTTTCAAATTCTTCAAAAATTTGACTAACACCCTAAAATTTCGCCATAACCTCCTTTGTACGGGGAGGGGTTTGGAAATTTATTGGGCCGTCTTAGGTACCCAATAAATCCTATAAAGCATACACATATTTATAGTGATACATTCTGGTGTTTACAGGGGAGCGTGTATAGATAATAACTCCAAAGAATAAATTCTCGTCACCCTGTCTAAGCCTGAGGGAGTGTGCATTTTTAATTACTCCAGAGAATAAATTCTCGTCACCTCGTCCCGTGTGGGAAATAAATAATCCATGTACCGTATCTGATAACTAGAGAGACGTGATTATTTTCAACTCTTGACCCGTGTGGGGTTTTTATTAATCTGGCAATTTAACGTTATATTTTATATGGTCCATACAAGTCATCAGTTCAATCTGTAAAATATAGTCATCGCCCTACAAGCCTCTCGCTCGTATGGTAAATCTTCAAACTCGTCACACATGCTCCAAATACTTATGTGGTATATGATGAAGTATGCCAATCTTCAAGAAGTATGTCATGTAGTGTAGTTCAAAATTAGTTGTTACTATCCTATGGCGACATTTATTAATTACACACAGAATAACCAGCACTCCGCATCCAATGGCATTCACAGGTGTTGATATAATAATATTTCGCATCCAACTCATTAAGGTTTACCTATTTGTCGGGCACGCAAATAAATTCTTTACTCAACAGCTAATCCATTTACCTGTTGAAACATATATAATGCACATGTATATATTTCTATTTTTTTAAACTCAGTTCAATATGTGATTTATTCGAATAAATTCTACCGTTCATTCTCTTATTGAATTATTTAATTACCTTATAATAATTTAATTAGTCAAATCCACTATCATAACTAATTAATTCATATACTTGAATGTAAATGTGTAAATCGAAGTGTATTTCATTCTGTTATACTCATACTAGGATATTACTGATCCTATCTGTAATGAGTTACTCGTCCTAGAACACCACTGGTTCTATTTCCGATGAGTTCGTTAATATGTTATATTCCAGAACTAAGCTTAACCAAAGCTCTGATACCATGTTTGTGACAACCCCATTCCCGATAAGACGGTGCAAGGGCAATCTTTGGAATAATATAACACATAAACAGATAATAACAAAACATAAATAATTAAATACACCAGATAATGTACAATAGAGTACACTGAATAAATATAACCATCAGAGTTACACAGTATACAGGATCATACTTAGTACAAAATATAGTTCAGCTGTACATAAATGTTTACTGCGGAAAAGAAAACATAATATATACAACAGGAGCTGAACAACATAAAAAAGATAAATGACAGAATCCAAATTCAGCTCCGGCTATCCAGAAAGAGTCTGCCAAAACCTGAATACAAGGTTGCCCATGTAGAAAAAGGGGCACCCGAGTTTGCAAGTGAAACAAACTATGAGTCAGCCATGGGACTGGTATGAGGAATCCACTTAACACATTTTCAAATATGGCTAATCATAGGACCACGCCACTTTCGCGGAACGAATTTACTCCATTGGATTGCCAGTGCTTTAAAACAAATGATTCTTTTAAACATCGCAATGCTTTTTATAAAAATGAAGCAATTATAAGATTCAGTTCCAATCACACAATGCAGCAGAAACCGGAGGATAGAGTTTTACCTTATAATGGCTAAATATGCTTGGTACGAGGAAAAAAAATCATTTGAAATGTAAATTTTATCGTTTAATTCTTAATCAGACTCCAACAATAAACTAGCAAGAGAACGATTCCCTAAGTATCAATCCCGAAGGCCGAAACCAACATCATACCAATACCTAGAAAACCATCCGTCCTAGCTCGTTTCCAGTTAGTTTCTAATTTTAGATACAATCACAAATATCAATCATAGACGGCATGGGTACCATATATCATGTCGCCATATATATATACAATCAAAACCGCACGATGTCCTATTTGGAAATTGGATTTCCGTCATGTACCATGGCAAAAGATAGTCCTTACCGAATTCGAGACGCTCCAGCCCGCCCCTTAGGATCAAAACGCATCGACCATTGGATCGTCAGGGCCGGTCCACCGACGTGGATTAAAATGCCTGGACACTGCTTTTCCCCGCCCTATGGGGCGTTACTGGTCATATCCGACCAAATTATCGGCTCCATATGAGACCGAACTAACCGAGGCCTCGCTTTCCATCATCCACTTAAGTAAAATACCCGGGCGTGCAAAACCCAAAGTACCACTCCTAGCTAGAAGGAAACGCATGTCCTCCCTGATGTCCTTCTCTCGTTTCTGGCTCATACCGGGGTGTGAGGATCCCGAATTTACGTTATACACAAAGCGATGCCACACAGGCGTTGCTTTGATCATCAACCACAAAGCTCTGCTTTTCAACAAAAGCTTTGATCATTGCATCTCAGCATGCCACATAGGCAATTCACGCCTTGCAACTAACATTTATCAATCACACAGAATGAAATCCAATGTCAGACACACAGTCCATTTACAAGTCCGTTCTGGGTCTGAACGAAACCGGAGGATCTTTATTCCTCGAATATCCGTACAATCAACATGTACATCCGGACGGCTACTACTTCAACCCCTTCTAGGTAGCTACTCCAATCATGAGCATCCGTAGCACCCTCCCATTCGATGTGAAGATCATCGGTCTTGCATCGTCTCCATATCTTCAACTTTCAATCGTTGATCAATTATTTGAAATGAGAATTAACTCGGCCTTTTCAAATAATTCGCGTATATTTAGAATTTCAAATCAATTCATTTCAGTAGTTAAATTATTCGATATCACTAATTCTGTTCTTTATTGTAATTTTCACGCCAAACACATTCAACCATCAAATATCACATAAATCAAGCAAATTCAGTTTATTTCCACTCCATATCGTTTATAATATTTTATCATAATTTATCGCTATTTTTATTTATTTAAAAATAGCCAATTTATTCAAAACAACGCTTCAGGCCATAACGCGGCCGTGGCGTTGTATTTCTTCAGATTGGATTTACACGTATCGTAAAATTTAACCATTGGGCCTTCATAAATTTTGTATCATTAGAAGAACTTTTTAAAACGAATCCAACGGTTCCAGTTTCGGGAAAATCCGAGGGTCGGATCTCCCGCACTAATCGTTTGAAGTTACGATTTTAAAATACGAACTGCAGTGCCGTTATCCGATTTATTTTAATTATATTTATATATATATATAAATATAATTGATTCTAGCGCTATTTTTCTTTAGATTTGAATTAAACTTTCCAGACAATCCAACCATTGGATCTTTACAAAGTTGGTGCCGTTGGAAAGATATTTCCAAGGCGAACCCAACGGTTTCGGTTTCTGGAAAATCCGATGGTCGGATCTCCCGCGCTAATCGTTTGAAATCACAATTTCAAAACACGAACTGCAGCTTCGTTTTTCGATTTATTTTAATTACATTTATATGTATATATATAAATATAATCCATTCTTCAATTTCAAAACCATATTCATTTCATACATTTGATAAAAATGATATTTTTATCCAACAGACATTAATTCAATACTTCATGATTTTCAACAATTCATGTATATAATAAAAATGTGGTTTTTATTGTAAAACGATTTATTCCAAAGCACGACTATTACATATAGTTCATATAGATGATAAAAATATGATTTTTATAATAAAAGCAATTTATTTGAAACACGAGTAACATTCAACAAATGAATTTCTATTCAACGAATGAATTTCTATTCAACACATGAATTTGGTTTCAACATATGAAAATAATTTCAACAAATGAAAATTATTCTAACACATGAATATTTCAGAAAATTTCGGCAGCATAACGGCAAGGTAGTTAAAACCAGGACTATACCGAAGTACGGCTCCTCGCTCTACCTTAAAACCTTGTGGTTTTTGACAATGGGGATTCATGCATCTAGTTCGCACGCAGGCGGCATGTTTTATTTTCATTTCTACAATCCTATTCTAATTTGTTTCAACCACAAATGGGTATTTTTCAACCACAATCAATCATTCTCAACCACAAAACAATTTATATCAACCATTCGCATTATTCACCAAATTTCCCATCAACCAAATAATCCAAACAATATCACAACCAATAAATATCGTCCATGGTCTGTGGACGATGGGAGTATATATATATATTCATATATTAATATATTTCAATTCACTTCAATTCATTTCAACGCACATATAATTTTTACAATGCATATATAACTTATACATCGAACATCCAACTTATACAACACTTATACATTAGGTGTACAACGCTTATATAACTCATACATCGACTATATAATTTATACATCGTTTTTTTCCATATCGTTTATAATTTAGAAATCTCACATTGGGTTCCACTCCACCAAAAATAGCAGAAGGCTCAAAAAAATATGCGGTCTCTTCTAGAATGTAGAAGACGTCCACCCGAGTCCACTGTCTCTTGTTTCACTGAATTTCGTCAAGAAATGAAAAAATATGATTTTTACAGTGAAATCAAAAACCGTAGCGCTTTATAGGGCTATAATATATAAAATAATTTTAACTGCCATTACCTCCTATTTTCATTCAAAACTAGGTCTCGATCTTGCGTGCAATCCGAAGCACTTGGGGTCGATCCACCTGCGCCACGTCGTCAAGCTCCGAGAGGCGCGTCGGAGGGGACTAGTCTCGTCGAGTTCGAACTCCAGGCGGCGACGCTAGACCGTGCGATGCGAGCTGACTTACTGGCCTCGGATCTCTCGAAATACCAAACGATAGGGTATGGGGTTTATACGGATTTGAAGCTTGAGAGGTGCTCTCCAAAATACCTAACTAGAGCACTTGATTTCGTGGAGAGAATTAAGAGAAAAAGAGGAGAGAAGGAATCAGCTGTAGCCGCCGTTCGTTTGGGGGGTGGGGTTTCGCTTCGAAAACGTGGAGAGAGAAAGTAATGTGATTGGCCCGAATTTTTTTATTTATATATTTTTAAAATCTCGAAAACACCCCCTTTCATCCACGAACCCCTATCCAGACCCAACGACTGTCGTCCCTAGCTAAATAACCCCATTCCGAACACAATGAGATATTTTTCGTAGGCCCATTCGAATGTTTCAGTCAGTTTTCCATCAAATTAAAACGTAAAAAATTCAATATTTGATTTGAACAAACATTTTAATTTGTCGAGGCCACATATTGCTTCTAAAAATTACCAAAAAATAAATCTAGCTATGTTTTGACGATATGATCCCAACAAAACTAGTTTCGTCGAATTCTGAGACCGTTTAAAAAATGGTCATTTTGTGGCCGATCCAATTTAACTATAATTGACCAAAACACATTTTCCTTTGCCACGCACACATACTAGCTTAAAAAATTATGAAATTTGAAACCTAGCAGTAACTTCACATCCCGGATCCAACAAAAGTAATTTCGTTGAATTCCGAGGTCATTTGCAAAATGTCTATTTTCACGGGCTATATAAATTCTATAGCGACTTTTCTGAAAATTCATTTAGCCATAACTTTTGACTCCCGCTACGAAACTTCGATTTTTCAGATTCGTTAGAAAGATATTCACTAGCAGATTTAAATATTTTGGTTTCACTAAAATCCGTTTTATTTTTCACCCGGTACAATCAGTCGAAGTTTGAATTGAAATTTCAAAACATCCGCGCCATTTCAGGCCTTGTTTATAATTCAAAGTAATTATATTCAATTTCAAACATCGATTCAAACTACTTTTCGTCCTTATTGTTTAAAATATTTATTTTAAATACTTAAAATTCACTAAAATAGCCAATTTAATTTTTTTTAAACTGGTTCAGATTTTCAGAGTTGTTACAAGTTTGCAAGTGAAGCAAACTACGAGTCAGTCATGGGACTGGTATGAGAAATCTACTTAACACATTTTATAATATGGCTAATCACAGGACCACGCCACTTTCGCGGAACGGGTTTACTCCATTGGATTGCTAGTGCTTTAAAACAAGTATATCTTTTAAATATCGCAATGCTTTTTGTAACAACCCGAAAAATCTGAAACAATTTAAAAATTTTAAATTGGCTATTTTAGTGGATTTTGAATATTTGAAATAAATTTTTTAAATAATAATGATGAAAAGTAAGCTTTAATCGTTGTTTGAAAATAAATAAAATTAATTTGAATTATAAACAAGGGCTGAAATGGCGCGACAGTTTCAAAATGGGTATTCAAACTTCGACTGACGGTACCGGGTGCAAAATAAAACTGATTTTAGTGAAACCAAAAATATTTAAATCTTTTAGTGAATATCTTTCTACCGAATCTTAAAAATCGAAGTTTCGTCGCGGGAGTCAAAAGTTATGGCCAAATGAATTTTCAGAAAGGTCGCTATATAGATTACATTGCCCGTGAAAATGGCCATTTTGCAAACGACCTCGGAATTCGACGAAACCATTTTTGTTGGATTCCTGATGTGAAATTATTGCTAGGTTTCAAATTTCATAATTTTTGAAGTTAATATGTGAGCGTGGCGAAGAAAAATGTGTTTGGTCAATTATAGTTAAATTGGATCGACCAGAAAAAGGCCATTTTTCAAACGGTCTCAGAATTTGTAGAAACTAGTTTTGTTGGGACCGTATCGCCAAAATATAGCTAGATTTATTTTTCGGGAATTTTTAGAATCAGTATGTGGCCCCGGCAAATTGAAATGTATGTTCAAATTAAATATTGAATCTTTTATATTTTAATTTGAAGAAAAACTGACTGAAACAGTCCAGTTGGCCTACGAAACATATCCCATTGTGTTCGGAATGGGGGTATTTAGGTAGGGATGATAGTCGTTGGGTTGGATTTGGGGTTCGTATTAATAAAGCGGTATTTTTTGGAAAGTAAAACATTATAAATATCCTCCCAACCAATCAGAAAATAGGAAAAAAAATATTAAACCCTAGCCGCCGTTCATCCCGATTCAAAGGCGGAAAAGGTTCAAAACATCTCGTTCGATTTTCTTTCCAGCTACTTAACGGTTTTAGAAAATTCTTGAAGAAAAATCCAAGAAGAAAGTGTGCTCTTCAAATCCATAGTAGTATTGCAATATTTCATGTTGTATCTGGCTCGAAATCGAGCCCGAAAGCTCCGCCAGTCGCACGAGATTTGAGGAGAGAGGGGGGGTTCGAACTGGGCGGTGCTCCAGCAGCTTGGAGGCGGCGACAGGCGGAGCTCGTGGAGGGTTCTAATCTGACGCACGGTGGCCATAGTCGCCGCGAAATCCAACCCTAGAATGGAACGGTATGGCTTGACTCTCAGTTGTTGATTCTTAACAGGGAAAAGGTAGCGTTTTTAAGCGCTGTAAATTTAATTGATTACATTTTTAAATTGTTTGATGTTTAAAATTACATATCTTTTTGCTATGTTGACGAAATCCAGTGAAACAAGAGATAGTGGACTCGTGTGGACGTCTTCTACATTCTAGAAGAGACCGCTTATTTTTCTGAGCCTTCTGCTAATTTTCATCGAGTGGAACCCAATGTGAGATTTCTAATTTATAAACGATATGGAAAACAATGATGTATAAATTATATAGTCGATGTATGAGTTATATAAGCGTTGTACACCATATGTATAAGCGTTGTATAAGTTGTATGTTCGATGTATAATTTATATATGCATTGTAAAAATTATACATGCAATGAAATGACATTGAAACGAATTGAAGTGAATTGAAATATATTTATATACGAATATATATACACACTGCCCTCGTCCACAGACCATGGACGATATTTATTGGTTGTGATTGGTGTGAAAATTGGTTGATAGCGAATGGTTGATTAGAATTGTTTGTGGTTGAAATTGATTGATTGTGGTTGAAAAATACTCGTTTGTGGTTGAGAATTATTTGGTTGAAACCACATACAGTTAGTCTGTGGAAAAGAAAGTAAAAAAATATACATGCCGCCTGCGTGCGAACTAGATGCATGAAATCCCCATTATCAAAAGCTGCGAGGCTTTAAGATAGAGCGAGGAGCCTTACAAGGAACGGCCCCGGTTTTAACAACCCTGTCGTTATGCTGCCGAAATTTTGATTAATTTTCATGTGTTAGAATTATTTTCATTTGTTGAAATTATTTTCATATGTTCAAGCCGCATTCATGTGTTGAATAGAAATTCATTCGTTGAATAGAAATTCATGTGTTGAATGGTATTCGTGTTTTAAGTAAATTGCTTTAATAATAAAAATCACATTTTTATTATATATACGAACTATAGAAAACATTCATGTGTTTAATAGAAATTCATTCGTTGAATAGAAAATGTGTAGTCGTGTTTTGAAATAAAATGTTTTATAATAAAAATCATATTTTTATCATCTATATGAACTATATAAAATAGTCGTGTTTTGAAATAAATTGTTTTATAATAAAAATCATATTTTTATCATCTATATGAACTATATAAAATAGTTGTGTTTTGAAATAATTTGTTTTGCAATAAAATTCACATTTTTATTATATACATGAATTGTTAAAAATAGTGAAGTGTTGAAATAAATGTTTGTTGGATAAAAATATCTTTTTTTTTTCAAATGTATGAAATGAATATGGTTTGGGAACCGAAGAGGAATATATTTATATATATATAATTAAATTAATCGAATAACGAAGCTGCAGTTCATGTTTTGAAACCGTGATTTCAATCGATTAGTGCGGGAGATCCGACCATCGGATTTTCCCGAAACCGCAACCGTTGGGTTCAACTTGGAAATATCTTTCCAATGGCACCAACTTTGTAAAGATCTAACGGTTGGATTGTCTAGAATGTTTAATTCAAATCTGAAGAAAAAAAGAGCCAGAATCAATTATATTTATATATATATATAAATATAATTAAATTAAATCGAATAACGACGCTGTCATTCGTATTTTGAAATCATAACTTCAAACGATTAGTGCGGTAGATCCGACCATCGGATTTTCCCAAAACTGGAACCGTTGGATTCGTTTTGAAAAGATCTTTCTAATGATATAAAATTTGTGAAGATCCAACGGTTATATTTTATGATATGTGTAAATCAAATTTGGAGCAAAACAGCGCCACGGCCGCGTTATGGCCTGAAGCGTTGTTTTGAATAAATCGGCTATTTTTAAATAAATAAAAATAGCAATAAATCGTGATAAAATATTATAAACGATATGGAATGGAAATAAACTTAATTTTTTCGGTTTATGTGATATTTGATGGATGAATGTGTTTGGCGTGAAAATTAAACTAAAGAACAGAATTAGTGATATCGAATAATTTAACCATTGAAATGAATTGATTTGAAATTCTAAATATACGTGAATTATTTGAAAAGGCCGCATTAATTCTCATTTCAAATAATTGATCAACAATTGAAAGTCGAATATATGAAGACGATGCAAGACCGATGATCTTCACGTCGAATGGAGGGGGGCTACTGATGCTCATGATAGGAGTAGCTACCTTGACGGGGCTGAAGTGGTAGCCAACGGGACGTACTTGTGGATTGTACGGATATGCGAGGTACTGAGTGCTCCGGTTTCGTTCAGACCCAGAACGAACATGTAAATGGACCGTGTGTCTGACGCTGGATTTTGTTCTATGCTGATTGATCTCTATTAAATATATATCTGTTTGGCGGCGGAGCATTTATTCTCTTGCTTAACGCCCTTCTCTGAGAAGTACGAGCTTAGAGGTTGTATATCGATAGGAATCAGTCGCATGGAGTGAATTGCCTCTGTAGCATGCCTAAGTGGCAATATGATCAAGGCTTCTGTTGAAAAGTAGAGTCTCGTGGTTGATGATCAAAGCACGGCCTCTGTGGCATAGCTTTGTGTAGCGTAGATTCGCGAGCCTCACACCCCGGTTGTGAACAAGAAACGGGAGAAGGATCCAGGGAGGACATGCGTCTCTTTCTAGCTAGAAGTGGTGTCAGTGGTTTTACACGCCCTAACGAGTTTGACTTATGTGGTTGTTGCTGTTGCGAGGCGCCTTGGAAATATCAGTCGTTCTCGAACCGATGGAGTCATTCGTTGGATCATTTACGCCCCATTGGGCGGGGAGACTTAGTGTTCAGGGTTTCGCCTAATCCACATCGACTGGATCGGCCCTGTGGCTCCAAAGGGTCGATGCTTTCTGATCCTGAGACTCGGGCTAGATAGTCTCGAATTCGGTAAGGACTATCTTTTGCCTTGGTTCAAGATGGATATCCAATTTCCAAATACGACATCGTGCGGTTTCGATTGTATACCTATATATGGAGACATAGTGGTATGGGGTAATTATGCCGTCTATGATAAATATTTATGATTGTATTTAAAATTCGAAACTAACTGGAAACAAGCTAGTACGGATGGTTTCCTGGGAACTAGTCCGATGTTGGTTTCATCCTTCGGGGTTAATACTTAGGGAATCGTTCTCTTACTAGTTTACGATTGTAGTCTGATTAAGAATTAAAGAATAAAATTTACATTTCAAATGATTTGTTTTCCTCGTATCAAGTATATTTGGCCATTACAAGGTAAAACTATATCCTCCGGTTTGTGTTGCATTATGTGATAGGAACTGAATCTTATAATGGATTCATTTTTATAAAAAGCATTGCGATGTTTAAAAGATTTTTTTTTTTAAAGCACTGGCAATCCAATGGAGTAAACCTGTTCCGCGAAAGCGGCGTAGTCCTGTGATTAGCCATATTTTAAAACTTGTTAAGTAGATTTTTCATACCAGTCCCATGAATAACTCGTAGTTTGTTTCACTTGCAAACTCGGGTGCCCCTTTTTCTACACGGGCAACCTTGTATTCAAGTTTAAGCAGGCTCTTTCTGGAAAGCTGGAGCTAAAGAAGGATTCTATCATCTATCTCTTTTTATGTTATTCAGCTCCTGTTGTACATATTATGTATTCTTTTCCGCTGTAGACATTTATGCATAGCTGAACTGTATTTTGTACTAAGTATGATCCTATATACTGTGTAACTCTGATGATTATATTTATCCAGTGTATTCTATTGTACATTATTTGGTGTACTTAATTATTTATGTTCTGTTGTTATCTGTTTATGTGTTATATTCCAAAGATTACCCTTCCAAGGTTGGGGTCGTCACAAACGTGGTATCAGAGCTTTGGTTAAGCTTGGTTCTGGAATATAACATATGAACGAACTCGTGAGAAATAGAACCAGTAGTGTTCTAGGATGAGTAACTCATTACAGATTGGATCTGTAATATCCTAGTATGAGTATAGCAAAATGAAATACACCTCGATAAACACATTTACATTCAAGTATATGTCTCTATGCTTTATAATATCTTTTCTGTTGACCTGACACTTGGTCTTCTATTTGCAGAAGTACTAGAAAATGAGTGCCAAAAACAGAAGGAATGCGGACCCAGATATAGAAGCTCTATTTATGAAATATAGAAATATGGGTGGAGTACCATTCTTGGGCGAAGAATCTATTGCTAAAACACAAGCTTGGATTTGTTTTGCTGAGAAAATCTTTGAAGATTTAAAGCTGTGGGTTGACCAGAAAAGATTACTGGCATCTTTGGCACTCAAAGACGAAGCTTTGTTCTGGTGGGATTCAATTGTTAAAGATAATCCAGAAGGTGATATCACCTAGGATATATTCAAAGAGCTTTTCAGTGCAAAATTTATTCCTCTCGAAGCAACTGAGCGGCTATGTGATGAATTCTACTATTTGATACGAGGAGATACGGATATCCCAGAATATCATAAGAGATTTAATGAACTTTCTCATTTTGCCCCTCATCTAATTCAAAAGCCAAAGATGAAGAATCTGAGGTTTATTAATTGTCTTCAAAGAAAATACCAAAATAAAGTAATGGGTCATGTGAAACTTCCTTTTTCTGTAATGATATACATGGCCTACCAGCATGAGGATGTCGATAGGAAAGGTATGTTGCGAGACGAAGAGGAGGTCAGTTCTAGCAGCAAAAGAAAATTCGAGACTGATAGCCCAGAAACAATTGCACAGCCTAAGGCCAATACGAAGTCTGAGTTCAGAAAGCAGCCTAGAGTCGATCAGAAAAGGTTAAGTCAGAAAAAGAACCAGTAATGACTGCCATATGCAATAACTGAAATAAGCAAGGGCATTTGACAAGGAATTGTAAACCTTTGAAAAAGCAGAAGAAGAAGGGATTTAAACCCGATAACCAGTTTCAAGAGAATAGAAAATGCAGTCAATGCCAAAGGACCGACCATCCCGAAAAAGATTGTCGGTTCTTAAAGAAATCTGAAAAGGGTTAAGTAAATGAAGTGTTAGATGTTTCAGCACCCTCAGCTAGTCAGGAAAGGCCAGATGTTTTAAAAGGCACGCTTACTGTCAAGAATATCCCAATTAAGGTACTATTTGATACAGGCGCGTCACGAAGCTTTATTGCAAAGAATGCAATTAAGAAATTGGATTTGAAATTGAAAAAGCTCAAAGAACCCATCACTGTCCATAATCCGGTTGGGGGTTCCCTAGATCTTAGTTGGGTTTGTGGGGGTATCTGTTTCCTTTTCTCATTTTCGGTTTCCTTGCATCTCAATCGTCATGAATTTTACCGAATTCGATCTTATTCTAGGATTGGATTGGTTAACCAAATACGAAGCTGAGGTTAAATGTGCAGAAAGGGTTTTCAAGGTTAAAACGAAGCTTGCCAATGTTGTAATTCCCTGTGAAGGCCCAAATTTTGATAGAAAAGACTTCTGGGTAGCTTTAGATGTTTCTCCTGCTCAAATAGAACTGGTTCCTGTCGTTACAGAGAATATTCAGGTCGACATTGCAAATATCCCAGTTGTCAAGAACTATGCGGATTTGTTCGAAGAAGTTGTTCGCTTACCTCCGTAGAGAGAAATTGATTTTAAAATCTCTTTAGTTCTGAATGCAAGGCCAGTAGTTCATGCTATTCGAAGAATGACCTTGAAAGAGAAAGACGAGTTAGATAATCAAACTCGACAGCTAGTATGGAAAGGTCTAATCAGGCCTAGTTTCTCTGATTGGGGAGCAGCAGTGGTATTTGTTCCGAAGACCGACGGTACTCTCAGACTATGTGTAGATTATCGTTACTTGAATAAGTAGACGCTGAAAAACCAATATCCATTGTTGCGGATTGATGATTTATTGGATCGATTAAATGGCGCACAAGTATTTTCTCGAATGGACCTAGCTGCAGGTTTCCATCAGCTTCGTATTGCCGAAGAGTGTGTTCCTTTGACAGCATTCAGAGGTCCGGACTTATTCTACGAGTGGTTAGTAATGTCGTTCGGCTTATGTAATGCTCCAGCCTATTTTGTCGATCTAATGAACCGGTTATTTAGAGGAGTATTGAATAAATTTGTTCTGGTTTTCATTAATGATATACTGATATTTTCTAAGTCAGAAAGCGAGCATGAAAAACATTTGGAACAAGTGTTAGAAATTCTGAGAAAGAATGTGTTGAAAGAAATGTTTTCCAAATGTATATTCTAGCAAGAAGAAGTCAAATTTCTAGGCCACGTCGTGTCAAAACACGGAATTTCAGTGGATCCCAGTAAAATCACTACTATTCAGAATTGGAAACAGCCTCGTAAGCCCACCGAAGTCAGGAGTTTTCTTGGGTTGTCCAGTTATTATCGAAAGTTCGTTGAGGGTTTTTCGAAGATATCCAGTCACTTAACGAAGCTTACTAAGAAACATTCGAGATTCAACTGGACTCCCGAAGGTGACGCAGCTTTCCACGAGCTTAAGTTAAAATCGACGACTACTCCTGTGCTCACAATTATTGACGACAACCAAGATTTAAAAGTCTGTACCGATGCTTCTAAAGAAGGCCTTGGCGCAGTGTTAATGAAAAGAGGCCATGTAGTCGCTTATGCTTGCCGTCAATTGAAACCACATGAAAAGAATTACGTAACTCACGATCTTGAATTGCTAACTATCGTGTTTGCTATGAAAATATGGAGGCATAATCTATTGGGTGAGAAGTTTGAATTATACATTGATCATTAATCATCGAAATATTTATTCACCTGGAAGGATCTGAATATGAGACAACAGCGCTGGTTAGAATTTCTCGCAGCTTATGATTTAGATATTTTATATACTCCGGGAAAAGCCAATGTTGTGTCTGATGCACTCAGCAGGAAGAATGTGATCATCGCCAGTATTATCTTTACACCATCGTTGATTGATAAAATAGCTATTCTTCAGAAAGACGATAGTTTTATTAAGGAGATGGTCGGAAGAATTCATAAGGGCAAAGTCTCCAGCTTCCAAGTGGATGGCGCAGGAGTTCTGAGATTGAAAGGAAGGATTTATGTTCCCGACAACATTGAGCTCAAAAGAGAAGTGCTGGATGAGTGTCACAAGTCCAAGTTGTGTATCCACCAGGGGGTTAGTAAAATGTATAATGACTTCAAGCGAACTTTCTGGTGGAAGGCAATGAAAAGAGATATCTCTATATATGTTAGCCGGTGTTCCACCTGTCAGCAAGTCAAAAGCGATCAGCAGAAGCTCGCTGGATTGTTGCAACCTTTGGAAATTCCGAGTGGGAAGTGGGAACACATTTCTATGGATTTGATGGATGGTTTGCCCAGAACCAAGAAAGGAAATGACAGTATTTGGATGATCGTAGATCGATTTACGAAGACCGCCCATTTCATACCTTTCAAATCGAATAGAACTGCTTAGAGTCTGGCGCAGGTTTATTTTAAAGAAATTGTTAAACTGCACGGAGTTCCCATGAGCATCGTTAGTGATCATGACCCGATTTTTGCTAGTAAATTCTGGGAAGCATTCCAATCAAAATTGGGAACGAAACTGAACTTGAGCACCGCTTATCATCCTCAAACAGATGGTCAAACTAAGAGGGTGAATCATATTCTTGAAGATCTATTGCGGGCGTGTATTATTGATTTTGGCGAACCATGGGAAGCCACTTACATTTTGCCGAATTCGCATATAATAACAGCTACCAAGCGAGTTTGAAAATGTCTCCATTCGAAGTATTGTATGGTAGACCATGCCGATCCCCTTCTTGTTAGGTTGAACCTGGTAATAGACTTGTATTGGGGCCTGATATGATTCGCGATGCTGCAGATAAAGTCGATTTCGTTAAGAAGCGATTATTAGCCACCCAAAGCCGATAGAAAAGCTATGCAGATAAGAGAAGAAAAGATATATCATTTACTATTGGCGACTATTTATATTTGAAGGTATCTCCGATGAGAGGAGTAATCCGATTCGGTAAAACAGGGAAATTGGCACCCAAATTCATTAGTCTGTTTCCTATTCTTGAACGGGTTGGAACTCTCGCATATAAGGTTCAATTGCCTGATTGGTTTCCTGGAGTGCATGATGTATTTCACGTATCTCAACTTCGAAAGCACGTTCATGATCCAAACTTGATCGTGGAAGAAGCAGCGCAACAGGATATAGAAATTACTCTAGAATTAGCTGTGAGAAGAAAGCCGCTAAAGATAATTGGCAAAGAAACCGAAGAGCTGAGGAACAAAAAGGTTCACTTAGTCAAAGTGCAATGGAGTGGAGATCTACGTGATTGTACTTGGGAAACAGAGGAAAGCATTAAGAAAGCCTATCCTAAGTGCAGAGTGGATATCTCTGATTGACTCTGGTGCAAGGTACATTTACCATATTTTGCAATTTTCATTGTGTTCTCTATTTTGTTGTTGTTTTCTTTTCATGGATGTAGAATTTTAATTTTATAGTCTGAATGATTTTAAATGAGTATATGAATTAATTGATACATTTTTGAAAAGTTAAAAATAAATTGGTTGTTGTTTATGTTGTGTGATAGTGGATTTGATTAATAAAATTATTAGAACGATAGTTAATTTAATCAATAAAAGAATGAATGGTAGAATTTATTCGATTAAATCACACATTGAACTAGTTTAAAAATAGATAGAAATATAAACATGTGCATTATATATGTTTCAACAGGTAAATGGATTAGCTGTTGAGTAAAGATTTTATTTGCGTGCGCGAAAAATAGGTAAACCTTAATGAGTTGGATGCACAATTTTATTATTATATCAACTCCTGTGAATACCATTTGATGCGGAGTGCTGGTTGTTCTGTGTGTAATAATAAACGTCGCCATAAGGTAATAACAATTAATTTTGAACTACACTACATGGCATACTTTTTGAAGATAGAAATACTTCATCATATACCACACAAGCATTTGGAGCTTGTGTGACGAGGTTGAAGATTTACCGTACGAGAGAGAGGCTTGTATGGCGATGACTATATTTTACAGGTTGAACTGATGACTGATATGGACCATATAAAATATAACGGTAAATTGCCAGATTAATAAAAACCCCACACGGGTCTGGAGATGACAATAAACATGTCTCTCTGGTCATTAAGGCACAAAAACCATTTATAGGATGACGAGAATTTATTCTTTGGAGTTATGATCTATACACACTCCCCTGTGGACATCGGAATATATCACTATAAATATGTGCATGCTTATGAGGATTTATTGGGTACCTAATACGGCCCAGTATATTTCCAAACCCCTCCCCATACAAAGGAGGTTATTGCGAAATTTTTCGAAAATTTAGGGTGTTAGCCAATTTTTTTGAAGAATTTGAAATTTTTTAGAAACTGAAAAGTTGGAGAATGGAAGCCAGATTGAGAGTAGAGTTAGTTAATCAAACCACTTTCGACTTGGTTCCTTTTCGGGGACGAAAATTTTTAAGTGGGGGAGATTGTAACAACCCGGAAAATCTGAACCAATTTAAAATTTTTAAATTGGCTATTTTAGTGGATTTTGAATATTTAAAATATACATCTTGAATAATAACGATGAAAAGTAAGCTTGAATCGATGTTTGAAAATAAACAAAATTAATTTGGATTATAAACAAGGCCTGAAATGGCGCGGTAGTTTCAAAATTGGAATTCAAACTTCGACTGACTGTACCGGGTGCAAAATAAAACGGATTTTAGTGAAATAAAAAATATTTAAATCTGTTATTGAATATCTTTCTAACGAATCTGAAAAATCGAAGATTCATAGCGGGAGCTGAAAGTTATGGCCAAATGAATTTTCAGAAAGGTCGCTATAGAGATTATATCGCCCATGAAAATGGCCATTTTGCAAACGACCTCGAAATTCGACGAAACCACTTTTTTTGGATCCGGGATGTGAAATTATTGCTAGGTTTCAAATTTCATAATTTTTTAAGTTAATATGTGAGCGTGGCGAAGAAAAATGTGTTTGGTCAATTATAGTTAAATTGGATCGACCAGAAAAAGGCCGTTTTCAAACGGTCTCAGAATTCGATGAAACTAGTTTTGTTGGGACCGTATCGTCAAATCATAACTAGATTTTTTTTTTGGGAATTTTTAGAATCAGTATGTGGCCAAGACAAATTGAAATGTACGTTCAAATTAAATATTGACTGTTTTATACTTTAATTCGAAGAAAAACTGACTAAAACTGTCGAATGGACCCACGAAACATATCCCATTGTGTTCGGAATGGAGGTATTTAGCCAGGGACGACGGTCGTTGGGTTCGATTTGGGGTTCGTATTAATAAAGCGGTATTTTTGGAAAGTAAAACATTATAAATATCCTCCCAACCAATCAGAAAATAGGAAAAAAAATTATTAAACGCTAGCCGCCGTGCATCCCGATTCAAAGGTGGAAAAGGTTCAAAACTTCTCATTCGATTTTCTTTCCGTCTAATCAACGGTTTTAGAAAATTCTTGAAGCAAAATCCAAGAAGAAAGTGTGCACTTCAAATCAATAGTAGTATTGCAATTTTTCATGTTGTATTTGGCTCGAAATCGAGCCCAAAGCTCCGCCAGACACACGAGATTTGAGGAGAGAGGGGGGATCGAACTGGGCGGTGCTCCGACTGCTTTGAGGCGGCGACACGGTGGAGCTCGTGGAGGGTTCTGATCTGACGCAGGGTGGCCATCGGCGGTGCGAAATCCAACCCTAGGTTGGAACTGTAGGGCTTGTTTGTCGGCTGTTGATTCTTAACAGGGAAAAGGTAGCGTTTTTAAGCGCTTTAAATTTAATTAATTAGTTTTTAAATTGTTTGATGTTTAAAATTACATATCTTTTCGCTACGTAGACGAAATCCAGTGAAACAAGAGACAGTGGACTCGTGTGGACGTCTTCTACATTCTAGAAGAGACCACATATTTTTCTAAGCCTTCTGCTATTTTTGGTGGAGTGGAACCCAACGCGAGATTTCTAACTTATAAACGATATGGAAAACAAAGATATATAAATTTTATAGTCGATGTATGAGTTATATAAGCGTTGTACACCTCATGTATAAGCGTTGTATAAGTTGTATGTTTGATGTATAAGTTATATATGCATTGTAAAAATTATATATGCGATGAAATGACATTGAAATGAATTGAAGTGAATTGATATACATTTATATACGAATATATATATATATATATATATATATATATATATATATATATATATATATATATATATATATATACACTCCCCTCGTCCACAGACCATGGACGATATTTATTGGTTGTGATTGGTGTGAAAATTGGTTGATAGCCAATGGTTGATTAGAATTATTTTTGGCTGAAATTGATTGATTGTGGTTGAAAAATACCAGTTTGTGGTTGAGAATTATTTGGTTGAAACCACATAGGATTAGTTTGTGGAAAAGAAAGAAAAAATATACATGCCTCCTGCGTGCGAACTAGATGCATGAAATCCCCATTGTCAAAAGCTGCGAGGCTTTAAGGTAGAGCGAGGAGCCGTACTAGGAACGGCCCTGGTGTAACGACCAATCTTTTTGCCCGATTTTCGCCTGTAATTAAACTGACTTAAATCGTTCACAAAGATGAATTGTTATGGGTGGCATACATATATTGAACAGAAAAACAGAACTCTTTATTATAAAATACAATGTTACATCAGAGCTACACAGAATATCAGAGTTACAACATATACAGCGGAAGAAAAGTAAATATACTCTCAGCGGAAGAACTGTATGCTATAGCGAAAGCTCCAACTCTAGTGTGGACTCCAACTTTAAAAGCACTTCGAATTCTGCTCCAACGACCTATAACTGCAAAACTAAACACTAGCTGCCCGTGTGGAAACTAATGGGCACCCAGAGTTTAGAAAGCAACAATAAACTCCAGGTCAGTCGTGGGACTGGTGTGAGAACTGAAAAACAGTTGTTATTTAGGATTCATTTTAAAGTTGGGTAATTCAAGGGACCACGTCGCTAACGCGGAACGGGTTAACTCCATATGAATTCCCGTGCATAGAATTGAAATTTTAACTATCCAACTTTATTTCTGAATTCTTCCTTTTTCCTGCTCTGATAAAGTAATGGACAAGTGAATTAATTTGGATTTGGAACCAGTATTTTGAATTACCTCTAAAATTGAACTTGAATTTGTATTAAGAGCAATAGAATTTCTAATAATGAATTTAGCCAAGATGGTATTTCGCAGGATAATTGAATGATTAGGGAAAGGATTATGTGAGAATTTAGATTTAAATTTCTAATTTAAACACTTGGTCTTATAATTGATAAGAAAATCATGGGTCCCACAAGAGTAAGTTAGAATGATAACTTCCAGCTTTAAAACTTTCTTAAGGTCATAGACCTTTAAGAATTAGACCGTATATTTCCCAGTTTCTCCTTAGTGGTAGGATAGCAGCTCTGAGTCTAACTTAGAGAATTTGATTATAAACAAGACCGTGACAACCCTAGTAATCATGAGATTATAAAAGTTTCCTTATACTCTACCTTTAGTGAGAATTAGATAGAGTACCCTGAGAATGATATGAGCCTTGGTTCTGACCATTACATTCCGTTATGTTAAAAGAGAAATGGGAATTTAAAATTGGTTAAGGAGTTTAAATTTACTCGACTTCCTTTTCGAGGACGAAAAATTTCTAAGGGGGGTGAATGTAACATCCCATAGTTTTTACCAAGTTGATTTGGATTTTTAATATATGAATTTGGATTTTTATTATATAATGTTGGATTTTCTGAATATATATTTGTTTTTATAAGGTTTGAATATATGAATTTTTAATTTTGAATAAAGTATCTTGTTTTATTTTATAAATTATGATTTTGTATATGGAAAATTTATTTTAAAAGTTTTTATTTAATTTATAAGATTTCATGTTTAAGTAATAATATTTTCAAATTTTGATAATTTTGATTTGTAAATGATTTTGTAAAGGATAATTTATTTTATGATTTTTACAAGAATGATTATTATATTTTATTTTGGTAAATTGTAATTGCATTTATAAAATTTTATAAGGATTGATAGGCATTTATTATATACCATTTGTTAGTATAAACTTTGGTAAATTATATGATAAGTAATATAGATAAATATTTCATCTATTTATAGGTTATTATAAAGATTCTTTAATGATTTTTAGTTTGAAATAAGATTTTTACAAGAATGATTATTTTATTACTTAAATAAATTATCATGGTGGTTATAAAATCTATAAATTTGTAGGATTGATAATTATTTATTTGAATTTTATGAATTTTGGTAAAGTATATATATATATATATATTTGATGAATAATAAATATTTTTGGAATATTAATAAGTGATAAGCATTTTGATAAACATTAAATAATATTAATATGTTATATATTTATATATAGTAAGTGGTAAGATGGTTACATTTAAGTATAACTAAATTTGGTTACATCTATAAGTGTTGCAACTCATGTTGCTAAAATTAATTAATTAATTAAAATGAGGTGTCCTCTTACATGTTATGATGCATGGAGTAGTTGATGTGGTAGAGCCATGTAGCATGTATGTGTAATACATGCATGAAGTTGAATTAAAGGAAGGACATGTGTCCTCCTACTTGTCATCATGCATGAAAGAGTTCATGTTGTAATACCAAGTGTCCCCTTAAGTGTCATCATGCATGGGAAGGTTTCATGCCATGAGCCACGTGTCCCTTATTAAAATTCCTATAATACCCTTGAACATCTCTATATAAGGAAGTCTAAACACCATTTTTCATACACTTCATCCATTAGCCACTTGCGATGAAAATACTCTCGTCATTCTTCTTCTTGCTCCTTGTTTTTAAAATTTCCTGTACATGAAATTTACACCTCTCTTCGTTGAAAAATTCAAATCTCTCAATCCACTTCAAATTGATCAATGCCGCCTGCGCCATTGAGATCAGCGGTGTATGTAGTATTTTCATGTGATTTTTGGTTCGATTCTTTGTCGACAACTTGAGATCGTCGGAATTAGGGTTGGAGTTCATCAAGGGTGGAGGTGATGATAGAAGAATCGGTGAATGGCGTTGTGACGAGCGAAGAGAGAGCTTCGAAGCGGTGTAATTTGATGGAGATTGGAGAAAATAAGTGTCGATACTTCTTTTGGGTTCACGCAACTTTTCGTTCCATGTTCGGAAATGGGTGGATCGCATTTTGAAGTTTGGAGCCGAAGAGGTGGTGGTGCGGTGCAATTGAATGAGGAGACTTGCATAGAAATACCATCTTGGCTAAATTCATTATTAGAAATTCTATTGCTCTTAATACAAATTCAAGTTCAATTTTAGAGGTAATTCAAAATACTGGTTCCAAATCCAAATTAATTCACTTGTCCATTACTTTATCAGAGCAGGAAAAAGGAAGAATTCAGAAATAAAGTTGGATAGTTAAAATTTCAAGCATGATTATTCGGGTGATATTCAAAAGATGACAATGGGTCGAGCAAAACCCAGCGATAAGGGAAGAGATAGAATTGTATTTCCGAAACACTCATTCTATTTCAAATATTCCAATTGTTTCAATTTTCTCATTAACCCATTTATAAGTTATACTCATTTAATATTCATATTTCAGTTGTCATATTCACCTAATCGAATAACACTTTTTCTAAATCCACTTTAAAATTCATAAATATATATATATATATATATATATCTTTTCATTCTTGTTTACATATCAATCTTGTCTAGAAATTTTTCTTACTTATCTAGCCGGAAAATCCCTTAAAACAATTTTATTTAAAATGCCATCACGCTTCCTCTGCGCACTCTGATCAAGCTAGAGTTGTTTCAAATATTTATCTTAACATTTTCAGAACTCACTTCTTCACATTTAATAATTCAAAGACCCAAATTTTTCCTACTTCGATATTTGTTACGATTTGAATTAACCCTTTAAACTCATTTCTAACTTAAGTCAAAATCATCTCTTTACACAAATTCTTAACTTAAGTCTAAATCATCTTCAGATTGCTTAAGGGGTTCTGATAGCTAAGATATTCTTGGATATTCTCATTTACAATTCATGTTAAGGTTTTATCCAAATCTATTGCTTACATTAACATATTAACATTCTTTGAGAAAATATAATATCTTTCTGGTTACAACTTATTAGATCATATTCAGACATTAGTTATGACTTGTTTAACTTGAAGTATGGGTGCTGTTTTTGATACAATTTCTTACTGTATTATCTTATTTCCCCACATTAGCTTCCCAATCTTAAAGTGGATTTACCTCAAAATCCTACTGGTTATTAAAATAGTTTGAATTTATAACATATTAAATTCCCTCTTAATAGTTCCAACCTATCGAAATAATTTAAGTATCCCTTGACGTCTTAACTGGAGTCATATAGTCATCCCACTTTCAAAACTCGAAAATGAGTACTGATGATGTTGCAATCATCATCAGGTCATCCCCGGGCGACTAGAGTGTGGCTCTATATCTATCTAGTATATATTGATTTCGCATATACGTTGATCAGACGTATATTCAAAACTCTTACATACTTGATAGTCCAATCGTGACGTCCAATAAAATACCCAAAGATTTCTTACTAAAGCTATCATTAAAAATGATTTTGTTCTTTAAAACACTTAATTTTCAGAGTACGCTCTCTCGATCATAATATTCCAAAATCTCATTCTAGGGTATTTCTAACCCTATCTGTAATGAGATAATATAACTCTGAGGAGTCGTATTCTTTTGTCAAAATATGTACGTACCCCATAGCTTTGTATAACCAAAGCTCTAATACCACTTGTAACGACCCATCTTCTTGCCCGATTTTCGCCGGTAATTAAACCGACTTAAACCGTTCACAAAGATGAATTGTTATGGGTGCATACATATATTGAACAGAATAACAGAACTCTTTATTGCGAAATACAATATTACATCAGAGCTACACAGAATATCAGAGTTACAACATATACAGCGGAAGAAAAGTAAATATACTCTCAGCGGAAGAATTGTATGCTATAGCGAAAGCTCCAACTCTAGTGTGGACTCCAACTTTAAAAGCGCTTCGAATCCTGCTCCAATGACCTATAACTGCAAAACTAAACACTAGCTTCCCGTGTGCAAATTAGTGGGCACCCAGAGTTTAGAAAGGAACAATAAACTCTAGGTCAGTCGTGGGACGGGTGTGAGAACTCAAAAACAGTTGTTATTTAGGATTCATTTTAAAGTTGGGTAATTCAAGGGACCACGCCGCTAACGCGGAACGAGTTAACTCCATATGAATTCCCGTGCATAGAAATTCGCTATGACTTTTGAAAATGAAGCTATCATAAGTTCGTCCCACATCACAGCACGCGCACACCAGATGGGCGAGTTTTATATTATGATAACAAAAAGTGCTTTCATACATGAAAATCCTCTTCATATATTATCATATAGTGTGGAAAACAAATTTCGCAAATAAATGTATTAAACCTAGACGACATAATACCATTAATATTATCTCGCCATATATATATAAATCAAAACCGTATGGCTCGTATTGGAGATTGGATTTCCAACTTGATGATTCCCGGCACGAAAGATCAATCAGGGATACAAACGAAGTGCCTGAATGGATTTTTCATCCATCATGCGGACACCGACTACACATCGTCAGGGCAGATCAACGGTTTTCGATCAGACACGACCCCCCGAACATACCCAACTTCCCCAGGTTCATAAGTGGTTTCCCACTGCTGCACAGCTTCATCATCAATTCATATATAAGTAAAAACCTAACCTCCAGTTTCTCATCAATCCGGGGTGTGAGGTTTGTCGATGTCACTTCATACACAAAGCGATGCTTCGATAAGCCATTCTTTGATTATCACTAGCTCGTTCCATAACTCGGGTATGCCACATTGACAATTCACGACATATCACTGATATAAATCAATGCATACCCTCTAAGTACATATGACTTTGAGATGAGGATGATATATTGCCACAAATCCGATATACATTAATGGAAATCAGTGCTATGCGGTCAATTTCAACATCAGACACACCATCCATACAAATCCGTTCTGGGTCTGAACGGAACAACAACCCGAAAATACTTAAATATGTCAGGTCTCATGTAACTCATACCTCGTATCGGTGGCCTACCTAACCGAGACATTAATCAACAATCAATCTAAACAAATTTAAATATTCACGGTCTTCATTCGTCGTTCAAGTCTTGAATTGTTTCATAACGTCGTATTATTACTTGGAATGGTTTTCGAACATATATTCGATCCCGGTCTTTCCAACTAATAAGCGTACTTTAAACAGTAGCAATCGTTCACACAGGCTTTTCAATTCAAATCTCCTTCCAGATGATTATCAATTCATATATAACTCAAGATTTTGAATTACTTTAATTTCATACATCTCATTATCCTCTTATCTCTTCTTTGAAATCAAAGATTATACCTTCGCTTCAAATTTCTTACCTTTAATTCCCTCAAATCAAAGATTTGATTAAATCCCCAATTACGATATGAATTTCCACTATTCAATCTCATCGGGTTTCAAGAACGATACCTTTGAAAATACCACTCACGGCAAAACCCAAATTAATTGATATTGAACATAAGTTACACGGAAATTGTATCTACTTATATTCGATATCAATTCTCATAATCAACGAACACCATAAGGGGAATATCGATGTAACAACCCGTATTTTTGAATAACATGTTATAACATAAATCAAGGCAGAATTGAACTGTAAAATCTGAATCAAGGGAAACGGGCTGTGCCATTGCGTTCGTCTCGGAAAAATACGCGAAATAGAGTCCGAGTTTCGAAAATCGGAGTCCGTATGACCAAGTTATGGCCCATCAAATTTTTCAGAAAATTACAAGTTCAAAAAGAGTTCAAATTTGAATTTAGAATTCAAATTCAGCCAAAACAGACTGGGGGGGAAAACTCCCGCCCAGACAGGTCGACAGGGGGGTCGACACTAGGGTCGACCTCCCCCCCAACCAGGTCGACACTAGAGTCGACCTGGGGGTCGACCTCCCTGGTCGGCCAGGTCGGCCTGGTGCACCTATTTTGGCTGTTTGGACCTGTTTTGTTGGCTAGTGACGTGATTTGATGGCTCAGATTTGATTTAGGCTTAATCCTATGGCTAAAACTAATCCTAAACTCTATAAAAAGACCCTAATACCTAGCCTAAATCATCATTAATCATTACTACAACTAAATGGTGCCCAAATGTTCACTAATCATGGCTCAGATTTGATTTGGGGTTATTACTTCTTGTTTCAAGGCGTTTAAGTGGAGCTTATTATATTCTTTGCGGATTTTGCTTGTGGCTTCGTCTCAATCTTTATATATATTGATCTAGATCGCATAACCGCTCATTGTAAGCCCTGTACTACTCTTAGATTCTAACTATGGAGTTAAATTTGATATGTTGCAAGTTGAGTTTGGGCCTAAGTATGATATATGCTTTGATCTTATCATGTTATGCATGAATATATTCTATGCATATTTGAAAACCTATCACCTTGACCTTGTGGGCTAAAAGCTTCAAGCTTTATATTAAAGGTTGCATTTTGGCAACATGGAAGTTACCATATCCCTTAGGATAACTTGCATGTGAGGCTAAATGCGAACTTCTAGCAACTTCTACATGTCATTTATCACCATGTATCACTTATATGCTAAGTTTGGTTTTATGCATACTTTTGAAGCCTAATAATGCTATATGCGAACTTTTAGCCATCATCCTATGTCCTTCATAATCATGTTTCACCTATTTGCTTAAGTTGATATTATGCATGTTTTGAGGCCTATAATGTAATATGCAAGCTTATGAACCTATTTATGCCTCATATGCCACCATGTTTAACTTGTGGCCAGGGTACCCTTATGCTAGTATGCATGCTTGTGGCCAAATCACCCTTATGCTATTTGATATGTATGAGGCCAAGTCACCTTTTATGCTGTCATACATATTGAGGCCATATGCTAGTATGTTGAACCCCTTTTGGCCTCAAATATCACCATGTTTAATTTGTGGTAGATTTTCCCATCTTATGCCCACCTTGTAATATAGTTATGTTCCCTCTTTGATCTATTTGCGTTGATACGAATTTACGTGCGATGGGAATACGTTATGGGTAGTTAGGCAAACTTAAATAACATGAGAACATGACTTGAAAATATGACATGAAAGTTTGACATGTGTTTATGCTTGAAACATGGACTTAGACATGACTTGTAGAAAACATGAGAATGGCCAACTCGAGGTTGGGTTGAGTTTGTAGCATAAATCTACCCGGAACCGACCGGCTTAACAAGTGGCTACAAGCAATAGGACCCAATGTGAGTAGTTGGTCATGTCGCACTTAAAACCCGAGGTTAGACTAGGTTGTGGTGTAAAGCTACCCGGACCCGCCCGGCTTAACTAGTAACCACAACAAAGTCTAATGTTAGAGGTTGGGGTGCATTAAGTTAATTAATGCCACATGGTAAGGTTAAGTCATGGACTACTTGAATATACTTAACCAGTTAAACACGATGGATTGGTAGGGTTAAGTCATGGACTACTTGAATACACTTAACCAATTGAACATGATGTATTGATAGGGTTAAGTCATGAACTACTTGGACACACTTGACCGACTCAATACATGGTTAGGATAGGGTTAACCACACATAACCCGCTTGAAACCCTAGTTACGTGGTCCTTTTCAGCAGTAACCTACTTGGAAGTATCATGGGGACCCTGGACTAGGCTAGGGTGGGGCACGATTACTGACTGATTGTAAGAGACCAAAAGAGATGGCTTAATGGTGCACCGGTTGTTCAGGCGGACCATGGTCGTGCACATTAAGTCCGGAGTTGAACATGGGCACCGGTCGGTTTAGACTGTGCATACTTGAATTGTGTCTGAGGTTTACACCGTAGGGCCGGATACACCCTAGCGTGGACCTTGCACAGTCAACTACATTCCATGATTAAGCCGTATGACACCGATACACGACGAGTTAGGCTTATAGGGAGCTGATCGACTAGACCGAGTAGTTGGACCTCGATTTAGGTCATCTCATGATGTGGGCCAACTTTGGGCCAAGGGATCATTTCTTGATTATACTTGACATGGATTGGAATACTAGTACACACCTGGTGCAACTTAACCTTGTATATGCGATGCCACACTTGACCTATCTTGTTAACTTTTCACCATGCTAGTTATCACCCTATGTTTCATCTCTGCTTCACATGACCAGTTAACTTTATTATTTTTTATACTGATAGTAGATAGGACTTACCAGTCTTTTTGACTGACCCGTTTTCTTTCGCCTCTTTTCTTTCGTTTCCTCCTTCCCCCAGGTTTACAGGGTGGGAACACTGGTACTTAGCTTGGATCTTTAGCTGCTTTTCTGGATAGCTCATGTACGGTTTGGACTTGAGCTCGCTATGGCTTTATTCTACCTTGGGGAAAGTTAATTTATGTTATTTCCAGTTTTCATTTTATGTTTCTAGACTATGTTTTGTGGAAAATAATGACCAAGTACTTTAATGTAACTTGACTATGGTTTTGAAATGTTAGTTTTATCCGCTGCTTTATTTACTCTGATTTACTTATATGTTCTGTCTTGTGATATCTGCATGCATGTTTACCTCGTTTAACGCCCTTCCAAAGCTAATGTCCTTGCAAGAGTGGCATCGGCGGAGGTGGGGTGTTACGTTTGGTATCAGAGCATATGGTTAACAAGATTCGAGCAAAAGGTTTTTAAAATTCACCTTTTGGAAAACTATTTTCAAAACCAATTAAGTATTTTCCAAGAAAAGTATAGTTTATTTTAAAAGGCTATTCCCCAAAAGCCATTAGCACTATCCTTCGTTTCTTCGTTCTGAATCTATCTTTTTCTTCGTTTTAGTATGGCCGATCGCTTTAACATCCCGGAAGGCGTACAAGTACCCGTCTGGTTCCGGAGATTTATGGAGGCAAGGGCGAATGAAGCCAGCCCCGCGAACATTCCTCCTTCTTCCCCCATCGCTAACATCTCTCCTCCTCCCGTAGCTGAGGTTCCTCCCCCCCCTCAGCATCCGCAAGAGGATTTCGCAAAGCTTTGCAAAGACTTTAAGGCGATGGGTTGCAAGAATTTTGTCGGAACGGAGACTTCTGTGGAGGCAAGAAACTGGTTAAAGGAAACTGAAGACCTCTTTGCTATCTTTGATGTGGAAGATCGTAGGAAAGTTCTGTTGGCGGTATGGCTATTGAAAGGGGAAGCTGCTTATTGGTGGGTAGTCACCACCAATACTAGACCAATTGAGACTTGGGATGACTTTAGGAGAAGTTTCAGACTAAAGTTTCTATCATCGACAGAAGAGAACCTTCAGATTGAGAGGTTCCTATCTCTAAAGCAAGGGGACATGACCGTTAGGGAATACGTGGATAAGTTTAATCAACTTGCTCAGTTCGGTCTAGAATTGGTAAACACAGCTCGGAAGAAGGCCCTACACTTTGCTCTATTATTGAATGAGCCATTGCGCGGTTTGGCCATGTCTCATATACCCCTGGGGGCGACCTTCGAGAGTTTGGTGAATATAGCCCTAGTTCAAGAGGAAGATAAGAGTGGCAAGAAGGAGGTCAAGGCAAATGAGTCCCAAGGCAAGAAGGAAGATACCGAGAAAAGAGACAAGAACAACAACAAGGCAAGAAAGACAAGAAAGTGCAACTTCTGTCGGATCGTTGGGCTCATAGCCAAAGATTGCAGGAAGAAGAAGAGGAAGTTAGCCGAGTGTTTTCATTGCGGAGAATCTGGACATTTTAGCAAGGATTGCCCCAAGAAGCAAGGACAAGGGCAAGGACAAACTCAGCAAGTAGGACCCTCTGGAGGCAGTTGCAAGCTCTCTTCACTCTTCCAGCATTTGATCGAGGTAGTGTTTCTGTAAAAAGTCATGTTTACATTTCTGATTTCCCTGTTCATACGTTATTTGATTCTGGCGCATCGCATAGTTTTATTTCTGATCTTGTTGAAAGTTTGCACCTAAGTACTAGTCTAGTTGAGTTCCCGTTAGTGTTTCAAATCCAATTGGGGGTTCCGCCCATCTACCTGTGATTTGTGTGGATTTGAAAATCTCTATCTTGAGCATAGAATTCATGTGTAAGGCTTAGGTTCTCGGGTTTATGGGATACGGGTTGATTTCGGGCATGGATTGGTTGTCCAGTTATGGAGCCATTCTTGATTAGGAGCATAGGGTAGTGAGGCTCATGACTCGCCTCAGTAATACCCTAGAAATTTCTTGTAACCCTAGAGGTCCCGTCATGTTATCTTGAATCTCTTGACTCATCCATCGATGATCTGCAATCTGGAAGGGTGGTCCGAGACTATCCAGATGTCTTTGAAGAAGTTAAGGGGTTACCCCCTAAACGAGAGATAGATTTCCGCATTTATCTAGTCGATAATGCCAAACCAGTATCAGTGCCCGTTAGGCACATGGCCCCACGTGAAAGAAGAGAGCTCGGTAAGCAAATCAAGGTGTAGCTTGAGAAAAATTTCATTTGGCGAAGCATTTCAGAATGGGGTGCTCCGGTAGTATTCGCTACTAAGGCGGATAGTCCATTTCGCTTAAGCATGGGGTATAGAAATCACCCTAGTAAGTACATTTGGCAACATGGATTGACACTTGTTTTCAAAAGATAGTTCTTCCGCGTGGAATACCGTATAGTATGTAAACAAGATCCAGGATTCACTAACGAATTTTGGAAAGCTTGCATGAAACCATGAGTACGCAGTTGGGTGGAAGCCAAGTATTTTAGGCAAAGAATAAGTGGAAGGGGAATGAGAGGCAACGGTGAAATGAGTTCCAACTCATATTTTGGAAATAAGAATTAAGAACTACAGAATTGCGAAGTTAAAAGACGGTCAAGGCACGATGGGAATAAGCACAAGAAAATGCGGCTTAGAAGATTGAAGACTAGATACGCGCATTAAATCTCTTTCTAAGAGTATATCCTTGATCCCTATTATTCCGTAGAGCTTACTCGCATGCTATCTTTTAAGTATATTCTCTCGGTCCTATCCTCAATCTTAGTTCTATTGCAAACCCCATAAGGAGTATGACTCGCCTGTTTGTGATATATAGTTGGGGTGAAGGTGTTCGTCACCAAACTATTTGGGCTTTATGGGATATGGGTAATAATTGATAGACTTACAAAGAGAGCCCATTTTATTACGGTGAAAAGCAAGAGGATTGTATCATGGCTAGCATATGTTTATCTTCGAGAGATAGTGCGGTTGCATGGAGTTCCTTCTAGTATAGTTAGCGATTGTGACCCAATTTTCACTAGTCAGTTCTGGAATAGGTTGCAAGAAGCGATGGGTACGCGATTGAATCTGAGTACAGCCTATCACCCCCAGATGGATGGCCAAACCGAAAGGGTGAATAGAATGCTAGAAGATCTTTTGAGACTTTGTGTTCTTGACTTTGGTGGTACTAGGGAAGACCGCCTTTCTCTTGTAGAGTTTGCTGATAATAACATCTACCAAGCAAGCATAGGAATGACACCATTCGAAGCTTCGTATGGGAGGCCGTGCAAGCCACCAACATGTTGGTGGGAAGACGACGGATAAGCTTATAATTGAGCCCGACATGATAAGGGACACATCCGAGAGGGTTGAATTGATTCGAAGGCGGATGAAAACGGCCCAAGACAGACAGAAATCCTATGCAGACAAGCGAAGGACAGACTTAGAATTTAAAGTTGGAGATATGGTCTTTGTGAAGATTTCTCCTTTGCGAAATATGGTTCATTTTGGGCGGCTGACACCAAGGATCGTAGGACCCTTCCCTACTATAGAAAGAGTTGGGAAGACGACTTATAAGGTGGAATTGCCGAGAAGCTGGCCGGAGTGCATAATGTCTTTCATGTCTCGCATCTCCGGAAGTGTTTGCACATATCCGCCGAAGTGGTTGAACCAAGTATTCTTGAAGACATGGAGGTAGAGAAAGAGGCGACCCTGAGACGAGCTCCGATTCGTATCATGGAAATGGAGACAAAGAAGCTAAGAAGCAAAGAAGTTAAGCTTGTTAAGGCGCAATGGAGTGAAACAGAGGAAGACGCAACTTGGGAAACCAAGGAGAAGATGCGTGTGCTTTATCCATTTCTTTTTGAGGATACATTTTCAATCTCTTTTCCTAGATTGGTATATCTTCCCTTAGTTGTCCATGTTTATCTAGTTTATCTTGTTTCGTAAATCTTGTCATGAGAACCTTAGGTAGAAACCCTTGGTTGAAACATGTATTTGAAACATGTTATGCTTGATGTTTGCAAGTGGTTGCAAGTGTTTGCACGTGGATACTCGTGGATGCATGATACACATTAGGCACTAAGATCGGCTCACACACTTTCATGTTGCATATGCATGAGTGCTTATACTTATTCATGGATGAAACTTGTTATGCTATCACGTGGATGTTGCATATGGATGAATGTTATGTGCACACATGTAGAGATTATAAATTATGTTAGGAATTTGCATACATATGGACTCATTTCACTAACATATTTTGCATTAAGGGGGTTTACTGAATCAGTAACCCCCTGATTTTCGCATTAGATAAAGTACATATACACACACCTTTGCATATGATCATACAGCATTTAGAATCCTTTAAGGGCAATGACTACACGTGGATGATGTTTTGAGTAGATGGATGATGGATGGTAGGATACGTTCTTCCTAACTTGGAGATTTCGGGGACGAAATCCTTTAAGGAGGGGAGAATGTAACAACCCGTATTTTTGAATAACATGTTATAACATAAATCAAGGCAGAATTAAACTGTAAAATCTGAATCAAGGGAAATGGGCTATGCCATTGCGTTCGTCTCGGAAAAATACGCGAAATAGAGTCCGTGTTTTCGAAAATCGGAGTCCGTATGACCAAGTTATGGCCCGTCAAAGTTTTCAGAAAATTACAAGTTCAAAAACAGTTCAAATTTGAATTTAGAATTTAAATTCAGCCAAAACAGACTGGGCGGGAAAACTCCTGCCCAGACAGGTCGACAGGGGGTTCGACACTAGGGTCGACCTCCCCCCCAACCAGGTCGACAGTAGAGTCGACCTGGGGGTCAACCTGGGGATCGACCTCCCTGGTCGGCCTGGTGCATCTATTTTGGCTGTTTGGACCTGTTTTGTTGGCTAGTGACGTGATTTGATGGCTCAGATTTGATTTAGGGTTAATTCTATGGCTAAAACTAATCCTAAACTCTATAAAAAGACCCTAATACCTAGCCTAAATCATCATTAATCATTCCTACAACTAAATGCTGCCCAAATGTTCACTAATCATGGCCTCCACCTTCTTCATGAGAGCATGAGTGTCTCAAATCAATCTATGTCATAAAAGAGTCATCTTTCTTAAGTAAAAGAGCCATCTTTCTTTGTCTTTGGGGTTATTACTTCTTGTTTCAAGGCGTTTAAGTGGAGCCTATTATATTCTTTGCGGATTTTGCTTGTGGCTTCGTCTCAATCTTTATATATATTGATCTAGATCGCATAACCGCTCATTGTAAGCCCTATACTACTCTTAGATTCTAACTATGAAGTTAAATGTGATATGTTGCCAGTTGAGTTTGGGCCTAAGTATGATATATGCTTTGATCTTATCATGTTATGCATGAATATATTTTATGCATATTTGAAAACCTATCACCTTGACCTTGTGGGCTAAAAGCTTCAAGCTTTATATTAAATGTTGCATTTTGGCAACATGGAAGTTACCATATCCCTTAGGATAACTTTCATGTGAGGCTAAATGCGAACTTCTAGCAACTTCTACATGTCATTTATCACCATGTATCACTTATATGCTAAGTTTGGTTTTATGCATACTTTTGAAGCCTAATAATGCTATATGCGAACTTTTAGCCATCATCCTATGTCCTTCATAATCATGTTTCACTTATTTGCTTAAGTTGATATTATGCATGTTTTGAGGCCTATAATGTAATATGCAAGCTTACGAACCTATTTATGCCTCATATGCCACCATGTTTAACTTGTGGCCAAAGCACACTTATGCTAGTATGCATGCTTGTGGCGAAATCACCCTTATGCTATTTTATATGTATGAGGCCAAGTCACCTTTTATGCTATCATACATATTGAGGCCATATGCTAGTATGTTGAACCCCTTTTGGCCTCAAATATCACCATGTTTAATTTGTGGTAGATTTTCCCATCTTATGCCCACCTTGTCATATAGTTATGTTCCCCCTTTGATCTATTTGCGTTGATACGAATTTACGTCCGATGGGAATACGTTATGGGTAGTTGGGCAAACTTAAATAACATGAGAACATGACTTGAAAATATGACATGAAAGTTTGACATGTGTTTATGCTTGAAACATGGACTTGGACATGACTTGTAGAAAACATGAGAATGGCCAACTCGAGGTTGGGTTGAGTTTGTAGCATAAATCTACCCGGAACCGACCGCTTAACTAGTGGCTACAAGCAATAGGACCCAATGTGAGTAGTTGGTCATGTCGCACTTAAAATCCGAGGTTAGACTAGGTTGTGGTGTAAAGCTACCCGGACCCGCCCGGCTTAACTAGTAACCACAACAAAGTCTAATTTGAGAGGTTGGGGTGCATTAAGTTAATTAATGCCACATGGTAGGGTTAAGTCATGGACTACTTGAATATACTTAACCAATTAAACACGATGGATTGGTAGGGTTAAGTCATGGACTACTTGAATACACTTAACCAATTGAACACGATGTATTGATAGGGTTAAGTCATGAACTACTTGGACACACTTGACCGACTCAATACATGGTTAGGATAGGGTTAACCACACTTAACCCACTTGAAACCCTAGTTACGTGGTCCTTTTCAGCAGTAACCTACTTGGAAGTATCATGGGGACCCTGGACTAGGCTAGGGTGAGGCACGATTACTGACTGATTGTAAGAGACCAAAAGAGACGGCTAAATGGTGCACCGGTTGTTCAGGCGGACCATGGTCGTGCACATTAAGTCCGGAGTTGAACATGGGCACCGGTAGGTTTAGAGTGTGCATACTTGAATTGTGTCTGAGGTTTACACCGTAGGGCCGGATACACCCTAGGGTGGACCTTGCACAGTCAACTACATTCCATGATTAAGCCGTATGACACCGATACACGACGAGTTAGGCTTATAGGGAGCCGATCGACTAGACCGAGTAGTTGGACCTCGATTTAGGTCATCGCATGATGTGGGCCAACTTTGGGCCAAGGGATCATTTCTTGATTATACTTGACATGGATTAGAATACTAGTACACACCTTGTGCAACTTAACCTTGTATATGCGATGCCACACTTGACCTATCTTGTTAACTTTTCACCATGCTAGTTATCACCCTATGTTTCATCTCTGCTTCACATGACCAATTAACTTTATTAGTTTTTATACTGATAGTAGATAGGACTTACCAGTCTTTTTGACTGACCCGTTTTCTTTCGCCTCTTTTCTTCCGTTTCCCCCCCCCCGGTTTACAGGGTGGGAACACTGGTACTTAGCTTGGATCTTTAGCTGCTTTTCTGGATAGCTCATGTACGGTTTGGACTTGAGCTCGCTATGGCTTTATTCTACCTTGGGGAAAGTTACATTATGTTATTTCCAGTTTTCAGTTTATGTTTCTAGACTATGTTTTGTGGAAAATAATGACCAAGTACTTTAATGTAACTTGACTATGGTTTTGAAATGTTAGTTTTATCCGCTGCTTTATTTACTCTGCTTTACTTATATGTTCTGTCTTGTAATATCTGCATGCATGTTTACCTCGTTTAACGCCCCTCCAAAGCTAATGTCCTTGCAAGAGTGGCATCGGCGGAGGTGGGGTGTTACAATCGATATAAAATTAATAATATCTTCCAAATTCCTCAAATAGTATACGTTTATGCTACAGAATTTCATATCAAATATCCGAAGATTATTTCTATCCAACTTATCTTAATCAAATTAGGGACTTGTATCATAATTAAAAGATTTATCCAACTCTTTGACATTAGATCTGGATAGAAAATATCATCAACTTATCCTCAATATTAACATCCGTATCCAACTCATACATAAGAGGAATAACGATGAACTACCTTTTAAATTCCTCAAATAGTAAGAGTCATCATCTACTGAATTAATATTAAACATCGAAGATTTATTTCCCACCATATCCAATTATTCAAAATTGGAAAACTTATTTTTCTATTTAAATAAATCAATTTAAATCCCATATACAATATTTCGAATACTTCTAAACCTTTGAAAACATCCGAAAAATCATTTAAAAATGATTTCTCATAGTTTGGAAAATTGTTTGCGGGTTAAAACTTCAAAATAGATTGCTTTTAATGAAAGCGGTACAACAACGTTTCAAAAGCGTTACAAAACTATGCCCTTACAACGATCTTTTCCAAAACGGTTTTAAAAATAGCTTGAAAACTATAACCCGAAATTAAAATCTGCTTTCACTCATTTGAAAGCTCTCGTAAATAGGAGTCAAATGTTTTTCGTTTCGTGGAAATCCGATTTAAATTGGAATGTTATAAGCATTTACATATTGCCATAATGCGACAAGAAATAATCATTATTCTTAAATACTTCAAATTACCTAAAAAAACATTATAACTTATATATATCATTTAAATTGACTTTTCAAATTATTTGAATTTAAACACAACTTTTTTTTATTTAAATCACCATTCAAATAATTTCAAATTAGATTTTTATTTAACCATCCCATCCGTCGGATCAGTTAGGGATAGCGAGAGAGAGCAGGAAACTGAATTTCCAAACCCAAGCCTAGACACCATCCTCTCTGTCATCCTAGAACGTTCTGGTGTATATTATATCATTATTATATAAAAACCATATTCAAATTAAAAATCTCATTTTGAATTTAAATTGAAAATATTTTTACCAAAACTAGTTTCACATAGTAATAAAGATCGTTATACAAAATCAATACATAATTTAAATTATTTTCCAAATCCTAATTCAATATTTAAAAGTTGATTCTAAATTCAAAACCAAAATTTTTAAATATTATTTAAAAATTAAATAAAATCATATATATGAAGGAGAATCTAAATCGATCACCCATATATTCCATAACCACGGTGTGTTTGTGTGTGTGTGATATCATATAATGCAATCATATCTATCCAAATGAACTATATGATCAAATGGATATGAATTCATTCATCACAACAACATTTAACTATGCATAAGCGTTACAGACAATAACGCTTACTCGTGTTCAGTGTATTATCTAATTCATGAACAACCATTCTGTTGGCTAGCTTTTTGACCAAGCCACCAATGTTCACACACAAGAAGGAAATACGAAGCTTCACACCTTTCAGCCGTTGGGATTCAGGTCATGGTTGCACACTCCTCTTCGGATCGCTACGCCCACTTCGGATCGCCCCCACGAGACGCGATCCGTCACCTGCACGAACCGATCCGATCCCCCGATGCGCAGCGAAGCCTTTGACTTGTTCAATCACGAACTGGTCTTCAGCGATCCGAAATATATGGATCCAGCGACACGTGTCCACAACTATCACATTGACCAATTCTTCCTCTCTGCGCGATCTGATCCGATTTTCTTGGGATGCGTGCCATGTGTGACTGCGATCCGCCCGACAAAATCAGCTATAAATAGCCCAGAGATTGGCATTTTTCGGGATCTTTTTGGCAGTTCTTAGTATTGATTCCACCATTACTGTCATACCACTATTTCTTATCAGTATTACTTCGAGATTACTGAGAAAAATCATAATTGTAAGAGTGAGTTTGAGAGAAATCATTGATTGTACTAGCATTCAAAGTATAATTGATAACATATATACTGGACGTAGGCTCGTTAACGCCGAACCACTATAAATCTTGTGTGTTCTCTTCTTTTTCTTCACTAATATTTTATAATTCTCTACGAATCAGAACAATTTGGGTGTTAGGTCTAAATTTTGATCTAACATTTTGGTGCTTTCACTGAGAAACTGAATTCTCAGCCTATCGGATTGCTATTCTACTATTTGGATTTGAAAGTCCGAAGAAGACAGTCCCAAAACTTCACTGTTCAGAATTTCGAAGATTCCAGCGGCACCTGATATTATGGTTGGAAAGAAGTCTAAGGAAATACGAGCCTCGCAAGCGAATGAAGTCGTGAATGAAGCAGTGGAAGAAAGTGTGCACGAGCAGGTTGAGGAGGACCTTGCGGATCGCAGAAATGCAGGGGCGAACCGAACCGAGCAGGGCGCCACAATACGAGCTAATGCGGGCGGCGTGAACCGGACTCCTGAAGGGGTTGTCACGCGATCCCATGACAGCTCTGCGATCCCTCCTCCTAATGTCACCACGAACCGACCCCAGGGGGGCGCAACGAGCCACCGACATCGATCCACAGCGATCCGAAGTGATGACCAGACTACAACTCGACCTGGAAAAGAGGTTATGGCTCACACTTCCCGTCCAGGTACCTCTGTTCGACCTGGATCAAGTCCTCTGTGCATAAGAGAAAATGTTGATGAGCAATACGATCCTTCTGCCCCAGTCACTGAGGGGGATCTCTCTCGCTTCTCTGAAATATGGGAGAGGTTGTTTGATGAATTGGCTGCTCAAAGGTAGGAGAGTTCCGTGCTGCGACAGAACTTGACTGCTATGGATAGAAGGCTCAATGATCTTGCAAGGCAAAGGACGCCCCCAGTTCGTCCGCTCACCCCACAGTACTCTTCTTCGTCAGAGGAATCGCCAAGACCTCCGCGCCAACCGTATGAGAGGCCTGAAAACATAGAGCAGCTCCGATTTGGTACCCTACCATCACGAGAGGAAGAGGCACTGGGTGCAGAGCCCTCAAACCGCAATTTGAACAACCGTGTCGCAACTCCCAGAGCCCGAGTAGTGGACAATCCAGTTGAGAACAGATTACCCCGGCCCCTTCGCCGCACAAATGCTCGTGGTAAAAGGGGGCAACGAAGCCCTATTCGAGCTCGCGATTTTGTGGCTGCTCCTGGAAGAGAGATCAGAGAATTCCACCGAGCAAGAAGTGCTGACCCCTAGCCTTCGATGACCAGTGCAAACGTTGCAGCTATGATCCATCAAATCCTGGCAGATAGCCGTGGACAACGGAATGAAGATTGGGGAATTGACCGCAGTCACACCCCTTTCACTGATGACATTCTAGATGTAACATTTCCGAGGCGCTTCAATATGCCTCAGATGAACCGTTAAGCCGGTAGATCTGATCCCATCCAACATCTTATGAGATATTCCTGGTCAATGACTGCTGCTGCAGCTTCCGATGCTGTAAAATGCAAAGCTTTCCCTATATTCCTAGAGGATGTAGCGTTATTATGGTTTACTCGCTTACCAGCAAGATCTATTTCTAGTTTCAAGGAGTTGAGTGAAAGGTTCATGGAACAGTTCCGCATCTATGCACAGAGGACGAAGAGTGTGATTGACTTGTTCCTTGTCAAGCAACGACCAGGTGAGAGTTTGAGGGTGTATCTAGACCGTTTCAACCTAGCCACCACTGAAGTCAAAGATCCCCATGAGCCAACTGTTGTGGCAGCCCTGATTGATGGGGTAGATAAGGACACCGAATTTGGGAGATACCTGGCCGGCAAGCCACCCCATACTAGAGAGTTGTTCTATGAGAAAGCTAACGTATGCTTACGACTGGAGGAGGTATATGCTAACCGGAAGGCAAAGGTGGAAGATAAGGAGGAAATCCAAAGCAATGTTGCCATTAAGCAGACATGAGACAGTTCCGGGAAGGTCAAAGTTAATGTCGGAAACCAAAACCAGGGTGGTCGCCAGTCATGAAACAATGATAACAACAGTAATGGCAATAATCGAAAAAGGAACTGAGGGAACGACTCCCAGAGAAGGACTCGTCCCAGGTCTTTTGAAAATTATACGCCGATAAACGATACTTTAGAGAATTTCTTTGTGGATTCGTACAACGTCCTCCAAAATAAAAGGCCTCCTCCCAGAGAGTCGACCGAAAAAGAACGTGAGACGGGGAAGATCTGTCTCTTCCATCAGATTCACGGCCACTCTACAATTGAATGTCGTCACCTAAGAGATGTGGTCGAAAAGCTTCTCCGAGAAGGAAAATTGGATGGATACAGAGTGACACCTAGAGACAGGGAGCAAGCTGTACAGGCCCCAAATCAGAACCAGAATCAACCTACTGTCAGGCCAACTGCCCAGAAAAAGGGAAAGGACCTTGTTATCAACACCATAATCGGTGGGCTTTATCTTGCTGGGCATGGTTCCAAGGCGTTGGACCAATATGTCAACGCAGCTAAGCAACACCTTGAGGTAGGAGAGTGTAGCAACCCTGAGGATAGTGTTCTGGTAAAGCAGCAAAAGATGATGTCAGATGACGTCATTTTCCATGATCGAGAAAGCATTGGAGTCCATGCCCCGACCGAAGATCCATTTGTAATCACAGTTCCTATTGGCCCAACCATTGTTCATAAAGTCTTGGTGGATAACGGGAGTTCCGTCAACATTCTTTTCAAAATGACATTTGACCAGATGAATCTCGAGATAAAAGATTTGAAGCCCTGTGAGGGATGGATCCGTGGATTTAATGGAGCTTCCACAGCTCCAATGGGATATGTGGAGTTACCGGTTACACTTGGGGAAGGAGAACGCCAGAGAGTGAGAATTCTTCCCTTCGTGGTTTTGGGTATTGAATCACCCTACAATGCCTTCTTGGGAAGACCGGCCCTAGCAAAGTTCAGAGCCTGTATAGCCCCCTGGTGCTTATTATTGAAGTTTCCTACAGAAGCTGGAGTTGGCATTGTCAGAGGAGATCAGGTTGTCGCACGAGCATGTTATATTGCAGAGCTAAAGCTACTCCGCAACGGAGGAGACATAGAAACCAAGGACGCTTCCCCCCCCCCCCCCGCAAGGGAGGAGACCTCATAGCAATTAAAGAGAATAACCATAGGTGAGTCGCCCAGAGAGTTGCCCGAGGATATAGATCCCAGAGAGGACGAAGAACCTGGGGGAAGAATGGAGACTCCCAACGAGACAACTGTGGATGTACCGATCGATGATAGTGACCCAGAGAAGGTCCTTAAGATTGGGTCCCAGTTAAATCCGAACTTAGCTAAAGAACTGACGGATTTCCTGAAAGATAACTTGGATGTATTTGCTTGGACCCACGCAGACATGTATGGGATATCTCCATCAATCATGAGTCATTCATTAACACATTCAAACATCAACATCCATCACACAATCATCATCAACAAATTATAATTAATCTCAGCTAATTAAAATTATATATTTAAATTAGAAGTTCTCACCAGACAAGCTCCAACATCTTCATTACCAGAGCGAATAGACCAATCGAATACTGCCACTGCTACTCGTACTGTTTTCAGTTCACTTCCATTAGCGGTTGGAGATTTTTCTATTAACTAGGCCCAAACCCAAAAGCCTAAATACTTCAACCCGATCCAAGCCCGCATCCCTTTCTTCTTCTTCCTCCTCCTATCTCATTATTCACGCTCCATGGAACCCAACACCTTGTGCACGGTAGTGCACATACACCATCCAAACATTCCATCATTCTTTAATCCGAGACCACCAACAATTTTCTCTTCATCTCCTCATTCAATTGCACCGCACCACCACCTCTTCGGCTCCAAACATCAAAATGCGATCCCCCTATTTCCGAACCTTGAACGAAAAGTTGCGTGAACCCAAAAGAAGTATCGACACTTATTTTCTCTAATCTCCATCAAATTACACCGCTTTGAAGCTCTCTCTTCGCTCGTCACAACGCCATTCACCGATTCTTCTATCATCACCTCCACCCTTAATGAACTCCAACCCTAATTCCGACGATCTCAAGTTGTCGACACAGAATCGAACCAAAAATCACATGAAAATACTACATACACCGCTGATCTCAATGGCGCAGACGACATTGATCAATTTGAAGTGTATTGAGAGATTAGAATTTTGCAATGAAGAGAGGTGTAAATTTCATGTACAGGAAATTTTAAAAACAAGGAGCAAGAAGAAGAATGAAGAGAGGATTTTCATCGCAAGTGGCTTAAGGATGAAGTGTATGAAAAATGGGGTTTAGCCTTCCTTATATAGAGATGTTCATGGGTATTATTGGAATTTTGATAAGGGACAAATGGCTCATGGCATGAAACCTTCCCATGCATGATGACACTTAAGGGGACACTTGGTATTACAACATGAACTCTTTCATGCATGATGACAAGTAGGAGGACACATGTCCTTTCTTTAATTCAACTTCATGCATGTATTACACATACATGCTACATGGCTCTACCACATCAACTACTCCATGCATCATGACATGTAAGAGGACACCTCATTTTAATTAATTAATTAATTTTAGCAACATGAGTTGCAACACTTATAGATGTAACCAAATTTAGTTATACTTAAATGTAACCATCTTACCACTTAATATATATAAATATATAACTTATTAATATTATTTAAAGTTTATCAAAATGCTTATCACTTATTAATATTCCAGAAATATTTATTATTCATCAAATATAAATATATATATATACTTTACCAAAATTCATAAATGGTTAAAAATAAATAATTATCAATCCTACAAATTTATAGATTTTATAACCACCATGATAATTTATTTAAGTAATAAAATAATCATTCTTGTAAAAATCTTATTTCAAACTAAAAATCATTAAAGAATCTTTATAATAACCTATAAATAGTTGAAATATATATCTATATTACTTATCATATAATTTACCAAAGTTTATACTAACAAATGGTTTAGAATAAATGCCAATCAATCCTTATAAAATTTTATAAATGCAATTATAATTTACCAAAATAAAATATAATAATCATTCTTGTAAAAATCATAAAATAAATTATCCTTTACAAAAATCATTTACAAATCAATATTATCAAAATTTGAAAATATTATTACTTAAACATGAAATCTTATAAATTAAATAAAAACTTATAAAATAAATTTTCCTTATACAAAATCATAATTTATAAAATAAAACAAGATACTTTATTCAAAATTAAAAATTCATATATTCAAACCTTATAAAAACAAATATATATTTAGAAAATCCAACATTATATAATAAAAATCCAAATTCATATATTAAAAATCCAAATCAACTTGGTAAAAACTATGGGATGTTACACCCGGTTTTAACTACCCTGCTGTTATGCTGCCGAAATTTTGAATAATTTTCATGTGTTAGAATAATTTTCATTTGTTGAAATTATTTTCATATGTTGAAGCCGCATTCATGTGTTGAATAGAAATTCATTCGTTGAATAGAAATTCATGTGTTGAATGGTATTCGTGTTTTAAATAAATTGCTTTAACAATAAAAATCACATTTTTATTATATATACGAAATATAGAAAACATTCATGTGTTGAATAGAAATTCATTCGTTGAATAGAAATTCATGTGTTGAATGATGGTCGTATTTTGAAATAAATTGTTTTATAATAAAAATCATATTTTTATCATCTATATGAACTATATAAAATAGTCGTGTTTTGAAATAAATTGTTTTATAATAAAAATCATGTTTTTATCATCTACATGAACTATATAAAATAGTCGTGTTTTGAAATAAATTGTTTTGCAATAAAAATCACATTTTTATTATATACATGAATTTTTAAAAATAGTGAAGTGTTGAAATAAATGTTTGTTGGATAAAAATATCATTTTTATCAAATGTATGAAATGAATATGGTTTGGGAAACGAAGGGGATTATATTTATATATATATATAAGTAGAATTAAAATAATTGAATAACGAAGCTGCAGTTCGTTTTTTGAATCCGTGATTTCAAACAATTAGTGCGGGAGATCCGACCATCGGATTTTCCCGAAACCACAACCGTTGGGTTCGCATTGGAAATATCTTTCCAATAGCACCAACTTTGTAAAGATCCAACGGTTGGATTATCTGGAATGTTTAATTCAAATCTGAAGAAAAACAGCGCCAGAATCGATTATATTTATATATATATAAATATAATTAAATTAAATCGAATAACGACGCTGCAGTTCATATTTTGAAATCGTAACTTCAAATGATTAGTGCGGGAGATCCGACCGTCGGATTTTTCCCAAAACTGGAACCGTTGGATTCGTTTTGAAAAGATCTTTCTAATGATATAATATTTGTGAAGATCCAACAATTAGATTTTCAGATATGTGTAAATCAAATCTGGAGAAAAACAGCGCCACGGCCGCATTATGGCCTGAAGCGTTGTTTTGAATAAATTGGTTATTTTTAAATAAATTAAAATAGCGATAAATCGTGATAAAATATTATAAGCGATATGGAATGGAAATAAACTGAGTTTGCTCAGTTTATGTGATATTTGATTATTGAATGTGTTTAGCGTGAAAATTACACTAAAGAACAGAATTAGTGATATCGAATAATTTAGCCATTGAAATGAATTGATTTGAAATTCTAGATATACATGAATTATCTGAAAAGGCCGAGTTAATTCTCATTTCAAATAATTGATCGACGATTAAAAGTCGAAGATATGAAGACGGTGCAAGACCGATGATATTCACGTCGAATGGAGGGGTGCTACTGATGCTCATGATAGGAGTTGCTACCTTGACAGGGCTGAAGTGGTAGCCACCCGGACGTACTTGTGGATTGTACGGATATGCGAGGTATTGAGTGCCTCCGGTTTCGTTTAGACCCAGAACGAACATTTAAATGGACCGTGTGTCTAACATTGGATTTTGTTCTGTGCTGATTGATCTCTATTAAATATATATATCTATTTGGCGACGGAGAATTCATTCTCTTTCTTAATGCCCTTCTTTGAGACGTATGAGCTCAGAGGTTATATATCGATAGGAATCAGTTGCATGGAGTGAATTGCCTGTATGGCACGCCTAAGTGGCAATATGATCAAGGCTTCTGTTGAAAAGCAGAGTCTTGTGGTTGATGATCAAAGCACGACCTGTGTGGCATACCATTGTGTAGCATAGATTCGCGAGCCTCACACCCCGGTTGTGAACCAGAAACGGGAGAAGAATCCAGGGAGGACATGCGTCTCTTTCTAGCTAGAAGCGGCGTCAGTGGTTTTACACGTCCTGACGAGTTTGACTTATGTGGTTGTTGCTGTTGCGACGCACCTCGGAAATATCGGTCGTTCTCGAACCGATGGAGTCATTCGTTGGCTCATTCATGCCCCATAGGGCGGGGAGACGTAGTGTTCAGGGTTTCGTCTAATCCACATCGAGTGGACCAGCCCTGTGGATCCAAAGGGTCGATGCGTTCTTATCCTGAGACTCGGGCTAGACAGTCTCGAATTCGGTAAGGATTATCTTTTGCCTTGTTTCAAGATGAAAATCCAATTTCCAAATACGACATCGTGCGGTTTTGATTATATACCTATATATGGCGACATAGTGGTATGGGGCACTTATTCCGTCTATGATTGATATTTATGATTGTATTTAAAATTAAAACTAACTGGAAACGAGCTAGGACATATGGTTTCCTGGGAATTGGTCTAATGTTGGTTTCGGCCTTCGGGGATAATACTTTGGGAATCGTTCTCTTACTAGTTTACGGTTGGAGTCTGATTAAGAACTAAACGATAAAGTTTACATTTCAAATGATTTGTTTTCCTCGTATCAAGCATATTTGGCAATTATAAGGTAAAACTCTATCCTTCGGTTTGTGTTGCATTGTGTGATGGGAACTGAGTCATAAAATGGCTTCATTTTTATAAAAAGCATTGCGATGTTTAAAAGATTTATTTGTCTTAAAGCACTGGCAATCCAATGGAGTAAACCCGTTCTGCGAAAGCGGCGTGGTCCTGTGATCAGCCATATTTGAAAATGTGTTAAGTAGATTTCTCAGACCAGTCCCATGACTGACTCGTAGTTTGTTTCGCTTGCAAACTCGGGTTCCCCTTTTTCTACACGGGCTGCCTTGTATTCAGGTTTTAGCAGGCTCTTTCTGGAAAGATGGAGCCGAAGATGGATTCTATCATTTATCTCGTTTTATGCTGTTCAACTCCTGTTGTACATATTATGTTATCTTTTCCGTTGTAGACATTTATGTATAGCTGAACTGTATTTTGTACTAAGTATGATCCTATATACTGTGTAACTCTGATTATTATATTTATCCAGTGTATTCTATTGTACATTATCTGGTGTATTTAATTATTTCTGTTCCGTTGTTATCTTTTTATGTGTTATATTCCAAAGATTACCCTTCCACCGCCTTATCGGGGTTTGGTTCGTCACACTTTTTATAAAAATGAAGCCATTATAAGACTCAGTTCCCATCACACAATGCAATGCAAACAAAAGAATTCTTAATCAGACTCCAACTGTAAAATAGTAAGAGAACAATTCCCTAGGTATTAACCCCGAAGGCCGAAACCAACATTAGACCAATACCCAGGAAACCACCCATCATAACTCGTTTCCAGTTAGTTTCAAATTTTTATATAACAATCATAAATATCAATCATAGACGACATAGGTACCATATATCATGTTGCCATATATATATACAATCAAAACTGCACGATGTCATATTTGGAAATTGGATTTCCGTCATGAACCAAGGCAAAAGATAGTCCTTACCGAATTCGAGACTACCTAGCCCGAGCCTCAGGATCAGAACGCTTCAACCCTTGGATCGTCAGGGCCGGTCCACACGGAGTGGATTATAATGCTTGAAAAATGCGTTTCCCCGACCTTTGTGGCGTAAATGAGCCAACGAATGACTCCATCGATCCCGGATCGACCGATATATCTGAGGTGCCTCACAACAGCAACAACCACACAGGTGAAAATAACATACATGTCAGCCAGTTTAAGCACTGACACCACCTCTAGCTTGGAAGAAACGCAAGTCCTCCCTGAGGTCCTCTCCCATTTCTGGTTAATACCGGGGTGTGAGGCTCGCGAATTCACGTTATACACAAAGCTACGCCACACAGGAGGTGCTTTGATCATCAACCACAAGACTTTGCTTTTCAACATAAGCCTTGATCACTGCATCTTAGCATGCCACACAGGCAATTCACACCATGCAACTGATGCCATCAATCACACAGAATGAATTCCAATGTCAGACACACAGTCCATTTACAAGTCCGTTCTAGGTCTGAACGAAACCGGAGGCACTATATACCTCGCATACCCATCGATCTCCACGTACGTCTGGACGATCACCACTCATTATCCATATTTCGGGATGCCTCCCAATCAGGACATCAGTTATCATCCAACCGAGGTGAAGATCTCTGTAACACCCCGCCTCCGCTAGGGTCACTCACAAAGGAATGCACTAGCTTTAGAGGGGCATTATTGGTAAACATGCACAGAAATATCACAAGACAGAACATATAAAATAGCGGAAGTAAAATCAAACTTTCATAACATGAATAAATAAGGTCTAAAGCCTTTTACATCAGAGTACATCAAAACCTGTCTTGCAATAGTATAGAAGCATAAAGACATTTTCATAAATTATTCCCCAAGTAAAAACAGTAAAGTAGCCATTAGCCAAGAAAAGTCCAAGCCATCCATGATGACCTTCAAGCAGAAGAAGTCCGAACTAAACAACAGTATTTCCTCCCTGTAACCTGGGGGGGAAACGGAAGAAAAGAGGCAAAACAAAATGGTTCAGTCAAAAAGACTGAGTAAGCCCTATCTACGATTAGCATAAAAACTAGTAAAGTTAACTGACATGAGAAACTGAGATGAACACAAGTATGATAACAAGATAGATAAGCTAAATCAAAATAACAGGATGAACTACTGAACTCAGATAAACTAAGGTGTCATGATAAATTACGATGTCAAGATAAAACAAGGTATCACATCGTCAGGTTTCTATCAAGTATAATATCCCCAAGATATCTGTCACGTATAACGCCCCGTGATATCTATCCTGTATTTTAGCTCTGCACCTACCGTACTAGTATCCCCACCGTGTCATGTGTTAACCAAGAATGACCCTCACTCAAAAGTCGTGTAATGGTCCATGTCAACCTAATATATCGCATATATAGGTTACTCAACTTGTATGTTTTATTCCATGTAAATGTTCAGTCCCTTGTCGTAGACCATACGGGCTTTCCCATGAGATTCTATATTACTTTAACATAGTTCCATGATCCTTAAGATCGGTTTGGACTGTTACCCTAAACCTAGCCAGGGTCTTCCAACATGAATTATCGTTTGTACAACTAGGACTTATGCTACCTAGGGCTACTAGGGATTATGCTTACCTATTGCACGTTTTCGTATCTCGGTTTGGGTTCAACCACCTAGGGCCACTAGGGATTACGCTAACCGCCAACCGTGCCCTTTTTCCCACGCATATATCGTGAATCGTTTTTCCATGACTGTATGCACATGTATCACATCGTGCCATCCGAGTCCTATCACAGGGCAGACCAGGAAATACAGGACTCGGTCGGGAGCTTTCCATTTATCTGCCGATGCAGATGCTAAGGTCTGTTTTTTTTATATACGTGGCTATGGTCCCACGAGACCACTCCCTCAACTAGTGAAAGACAAGACAGGATAAATCCTGTATGAGAACACAACACTGGCCAACCCACATCCAAGCCTTACCGCAACCATAATTAGATAGCAATTATGGTCTATTGGGTGTTCTCTGCCTTTCCGTACGTACACGCTTGACCAAAGATGGTAGGTAGCCTGACGAAATGCTATCTAGGGTACGACCGTGTATCGTCGACTATCCCCTATCCATCCCCGTCTTTAGGTCGCTCGTATAGCAACCAAGGCATACTCTTGGTTCTTCTAACGCAGACCTTAACCTCTCATGAGCCTAGTATAATCACCTGGCAGCTCATAGAGGGATACCAAGAATACCCTCCCGTTCCCCGAAGCCGCTGCTTCGTTACCCAGTTCGCTGGAGCCTTTATGCAAATCAGATACTTGCTCCTACTCGTATACATAAACGATGACCTACCGTATCAGGTTACTCATCTATCTATGAACTAGTCTAAATTTCCTTGACTAAGAATCATTACTTAGTTATTCCTCAACTAAGGTTTACCACTTAGCCTTATTCCCGTTATCCTTGTTAACTACGGTTATCCACCTAATCCTCAGAACTAGGGTTTACATAATGGATTAAGTGTCACTTAAGTTCATGACTTAACCCGTCTACAAATCATGTCAAAATTGGCTAAGTATCCAAGTCCAAGACTTAACCCTACAAACCATGTTCACGTTGGTTAAGTATGTATCAACTTGACCCTATCAAATTACTGAGCCAAATTGGTCAAGTGTATTCAAACGATTCGTGACTTAGCCTTTTCATGTTATCACGTTGGATTGGTTAAATATTGGTTAACTTAACCTCAATAAATTCACGAGTTAGATTGGTTAAGTATAGGTCACTTAACCACATCAAATCATCATGTTAGATTAGTTAAGTGTTTAACTTAACCCCATTAAGCTACCAAGTGGGATTAATTAAGTTTAGGCTAACTTAACCCCATCCGATTTCCGTGTTTAGACTAGTTGAGTCTAATCTTAACCCCATCCATTAACTGTATTTTCGGTTAAGCGCCATTAAGAAAACTTACTTAACCTTACCAAGTTATCGGGTTGGATTGATTAAGTGTTGGTTAACTTAACCCCGTCCACTAGTCGTATAAAAATGGTTAAGTGTCATTAGGCAAATCAAATTACTTAACCTACCCAACCTTGTCATGTTTTGTTAAGTATCATTAGCCTAATCAAATTACTTAACCCATTTGTCCATGTCATATTTGATTAAGAGTCATTAATCAAATTAACTTAACCCTATCATGTGGCATTAATTACTTAATGCACCTCAACCTCTCACATTAGACTTTGTTGTGGTTACTAGTTAAGCCGGTCGGTTCCGGGTAGCTTTACACCACAACTTGGTCTAACCTCGGGTTCAAGCACAACATGACCAACTTCTCACATTGGGTCCTATTGTTTGCAACTACTAGTTAGGCCGATCGGTTCCGGGTAGTTTTACGTTGCAAACTCAACCCAACCTCGAGTTGGCCACACTTATATTATCTAAGTGTCATGTCCATCGTGTTTCCAAAACATGTTACAAGTTTTCAAGCATTTGGGTAGACCTAACTTAATAGGTAAATTCCCAAAGGGTAGACCTAACTTAATAGGTAAATTCCCAAGCTTATGTTTTTATGCATACTTACATGTCAACTTCCATGTTATATTTCAAGTCATATTTTCAAGTTATATTTTCATGTCACTAGAAATTACCCATAACATAACCCAACGCTTTTAAACTCGCATATACGTTCGCGACAACGTAATGGATTAAAAGAAGAGACTTGGCAAAGGCATGACAAAAATGGATATTAAGCCACAAGTTAATCATGGTGGAAAATGAGGCACAAATGTGTTCATTAACTTGCATGTTACATTCTTAAGCCTCAAAAACATGCATAAACCCAAACTTGGCACATAAGCGAATCATGGTGACAAAAGACATGGAATGATGACTAGTAACTCGCATATATCATCATATAAGGGTTATGACTTCATATGCAAGTTGACATAAAGGTTATGAGGGTTCTCATGTTGCATAATGCAACATTTCAACATAAAGGTTGTAGCTTTTAGCCCACAAGATCAAGATAATGACTTCATAAACTTGCATGACATGATAGCATGTATCATACTCAATGATCAAACCCAAACTTGCAACATGAACATTTAACTTCATAGTTAATATCTAAGAGTAGGGAAAGGGCTTACATTGCTATGAAGGCACAAAAGATATGACAAAGCCCTTATGCAATCAAATAGACCCAAAATGCAAGCTCTAACATAAAAACCCTTGAGCCAAAATGATCAAAACCCTTGCTTTATGATGCAAAGATAGAAACTTGACTTGAATGCAAGCTAATGACACTCATACAAGCTTGAAAACACTTGTATGCATGGAAAATCTCTCATAGAAACCATTCAGAAATTTTATGAAGAGAGTGGAGGCCATGAGAGGTAAAATTTTGCCATAGTTTAGTTGCATGAATGAATAATGAGGATTTAGGATAGGTTAGGGTCTTATTTATAGATTAGGCAAGTGTTTTAGGCCATAGGATTAAACCTAGATTCAATCCAAGCCATCAAAGCATGTCTTGGGGAAGAAGTCAAGTCTAAAAAATGGAGTGGTGTCTTAACCAGGCCTAAAAATGGAGTGGTGTCTTAATTGGGCTGAATTTCAAATCTGTTTTCGGATTTGAATTTTCGTGAAACTTTGCGAGGCCATATCTCAGTCATACGAACTCCGATTTACGAAATTTCGGACTCTATTTCGCGTATTTTTCCGAGACGAACGCAATGGCGCAACCCGTTTATCCTGATTCAGGTTTTATAATTAAATTATGCCTTGATTCTTGTCTTAACGTGTTATCGAAATACGGGTTGTTACATTCTCCCCACCTTTTAGGATTTCGTCCCCGAAATCTCCAAGTTAGGAAGAACATATCCTACCATCCATCATTCATCTACTCAAAACATCATCCACAAGCAACCATTGTCCTTAGATGATTTTAATGCCATATGAACACATGCAGAAAGTGTGTGTATATGTTCCTTAGCTAATGCTAATGATCAGGCCTGAATGATCTTTCTAATGCAAAATATGTATAGTGCCATGAATCCAACATGTATGCAAATAATCCTAGTCATATAGATACTATATGCGTGCACAATCATTCATTCATATGCAACAATCACATGATAACACATTCAATTTCATCCATAAACAAGTATAAATACTCGTGCATATGCAATATGAAATGTGATCGAGTCGAGCTAGTATCTAATGTGTATTCGCGCATCCACGAGCAACCACTTGCAACCACTTGCAACCATATCAATCATAACATGTTTCAAATACATGTTTACATCCATAGGGTTCTACCTAGGATTCCCTGAAATAGGGTCGAGAAGATAAACAAGACAAACTCCTTACGGGGTTTGTAACAGAAAATAGGACCAAGAAGATGTCCACAAAAGATAGCCTACAAGTAAGCTCTACAGAAAACAGGGATCAAGGACATACTCCCAAAAAGAGATATCATGCGCGTATCTAGTCTTTGACCATCAGAGTCGTATTTCCTTGAGCTTAATTCTATTGTGCCTTGACCGTCTTTTAACTTCGCGATTTCGTAGCTTCTTATTTCCTGTTTCCATAACATGAGCTGGAACTCATTTCTTCGTCGCCTCTCGTTCCACTTGCACTTATCCTTTTCCTAGAATACTTGGCACAAACATGACTGCGTACTCATGATCTCATGCAAGCTTTCCAAAATTCACTAGTGAATCTCGGACCTCGTACCACAAGGTATTCCACGTAGAAGAACTTCCTCTTGAAAGTAAACAGATGCCAACTAGGTTATCAAGCGCACTTACTAGGGTGATCTCTATAACCCATGCATAAATGAAGTAAACCATCCATCTTATCGGCGAACACCACTCGATCGGGCTTCAAATTTCCAATAAAGGCATCAAGGGATTCTAAGTAACTAGTCACGACAGAACCTCAAAAAGGTTACACGATACTTCGAGGGCATTACCAAGGCTAGTCAAAAGGTCTAACTACCCTCCTATCAAAACCGAGAGTGGCACCCCCTACTGGATAACCACTTCATCCCTAGAATCCATCCATAGCTTATAAACCTAAGAATTATTTCCAAACTCAACACTTGGCATAGACATTCTCAAATCCAAACAAGTCATGTATAAATGGACTGATTCTCCAATAGGACTTTGAGACAAAAATGGGATTCTCTATTACACTAGTACTTAAGGTGCAGAGACTCAACTACCGAAGCAGACTTAAATGATACGAAAAACGAAGTCCTAACGGGATGATAGAGAAGAAAAGCTAAACCTTTAACAAGATCGTTACCCTCCTTCCGAGGTACTCTAGAAATGAGAGCATACTACTGCCCTCCCGATGATCTTGTCCTTGTCCCATAATACTTAACTATCCGCCCCGTTTTACCATGCCAAAGGTACTCTCTCGTCATGGGTTTCATTGTTCATCTTTCTCCCTCCTTTGAGGACCAAGCCAAACCAACGAGTTGCTCATCCTTAAGCTCGTATCCTTTATCCTTTTTCTCACTATCCTTCCTTATAACGCGGCCACTGGTCTCTCGAGAACCACCTCCATCGCATGGAAATCACTTTCGTAGATAGAAAAGACTAGTCGCAGTTAAAACCACTGTGACTACAGATGGAGGAAAGGAAGGAAAAGAGATTCAATTAAGGAAACGAGGATAGTGCTAATGGCCTTTGGGGAATAGCCTTTTTCTTTTAAAAGAAAATTTTCTTGAAAAATGCTTCTTTGTAAACGGTTTTCAAATAGTTTTCAGAAGGTTTTAAAAAAACTTTTGCCCAGTCTGGTAACCTTCTGCTCTGATACCACGTGTAACACCCCGCCTCCGCTAGGGTCACTCGCAAAGGAATGCACTAGCTTTAGAGGGGCATTATTGGTAAACATGCACAGAAATATCACAAGACAGAACATATAAAATAGCGGAAGTAAAATCAAACTTTCATAACATGAATAAATAAGGTCTAAAGCCTTTTACATCAGAGTACATCAAAACCTGTCTTGCAATAGTAAAGAAGCATAAAGACATTTTCATAAATTATTCCCCAAGTAAAAACAGTAAAGTAGCCATTAGCCAAGAAAAGTCCAAGCCATCCATGATGACCTTCAAGCAGAAGAAGTCCGAACTAAACAACAGTATTTCCTCCCTGTAACCTGGGGGGGGGGGAAACGGAAGAAAAGAGGCGAAACAAAACGGGTCAGTCAAAAAGACTGAGTAAGCCCTATCTACTATTAGCATAAAAACTAGTAAAGTTAACTGACATGAGAAACTGAGATGAACATAAGCATGATAACAAGATAGGTAAGCTAAATCAAAATAACAGGATGAACTACTGAACTCAGATAAACTAAGGTGTCATGATAAATTACGATGTCAAGATAAAACAAGGTATCACATCGTCAGGTTTCTATCAAGTATAATATCCCCAAGATATCTGTCACGTATAACGCCCCGTGATATCTATCCTGTATTTTAGCTCTGCACCTACCGTACTAGTATCCCCACCGTGTCATGTGTTAACCAAGAATGACCCTCACTCAAAAGTCGTGTAATGGTCCATGTCAACCTAATATATCGCATATATAGGTTACTCAACTTGTATGTTTTATTCCATGTAAATGTTCAGTCCCTTGTCGTAGGCCATACGGGCTTTCCCATGAGATTCTATATTACTTTAACATAGTTCCATGATCCTTAAGATCGGTTTGGACTGTTACCCTAAACCTAGCCAGGGTCTTCCAACATGAATTATCGTTTGTACAACTAGGACTTATGCTACCTAGGGCTACTAAGGATTATGCTTACCTATTGCACGTTTTCGTATCTCGGTTTGGGTTCAACCACCTAGGGCCACTAGGGATTACGCTAACCGCCAACCGTGCCCTTTTTCCCACGCATATATCGTGAATCGTTTTTCCATGACTATATGCACATGTATCACATCGTGCCATCCGAGTCCTGTCACAGGGCAGACCAGGAAATACAGGACTCGGTCGGGAGCTTTCCATTTATCTGCCGATGCAGATGCTAAGGTCTGTTTTTTTTCTATATGTGGCTATGGTCCCACGAGACCACTCCCTCAACTAGTGAAAGACAAGACAGGATAAATCCTGTATGAGAACACAACACTGGCCGACCCACATCCAAGCCTTACCGCAACCATAATTAGATAGCAATTATGGTCTATTGGGTGTTCTCTGCCTTTCCGTACGTACACGCTTGACCAAAGATGGTAGGTAGCCTGACGAAATGCTGTCTAGGGTACGACCGTTTATCGTCGACTATCCCCTATCCATCCCCGTCTTTAGGTCGCTCGTATAGCAATCAAGGCATACTCTTGGTTCTTCTAACGCAGACCTTAACCTCTCATGAGCCTAGTATAATCACCTGGCAGCTCATAGAGGGATACCAAGAATACCCTCACGTTCCCCGAAGCCGCTGCTTCGTTACCCAGTTCGCTGGAGCCTTTATGCAAATCAGATACTTGCTCCTACTCGTATACTTAAACGATGACCTACCGTATCAGGTTACTCATCTATCTATGAACTGGTCTAAATTTCCTTGACTAAGAATCATTACTTAGTTATTCCTCAACTAAGGTTTACCACTTAGCCTTATTCCCGTTATCCTTGTTAACTACGGTTATCCACCTAATCCTCAGAACTAGGGTTTACATAATGGATTAAGTGTCACTTAAGTTCATGACTTAACCCGTCTACAAATCATGTCAAAATTGGCTAAGTATCCAAGTCCAAGACTTAACCCTACAAACCATGTTTACGTTGGTTAAGTATGTATCAACTTGACCCTATCAAATTACTGAGCCAAATTGGTCAAGTGTATTCAAACGATTCGTGACTTAGCCTTTTCATGTTATCACGTTGGATTGGTTAAATATTGGTTAACTTAACCTCAATAAATTCACGAGTTAGATTGGTTAAGTATAGGTCACTTAACCACATCAAATCATCATGTTAGATTAGTTAAGTGTTTAACTTAACCCCATTAAGCTACCAAGTGGGATTAATTAAGTTTAGGCTAACTTAACCCCATCCGATTTCCGTGTTTAGACTAGTTGAGTCTAATCTTAACCCCATCCATTAACTGTATTTTTCGGTTAAGCGCCATTAAGAAAACTTACTTAACCTTACCAAGTTATCGGGTTGGATTGATTAAGTGTTGGTTAACTTAACCCCGTCCACTAGTCGTATAAAAATGGTTAAGTGTCATTAGGCAAATCAAATTACTTAACCTACCCAACCTTGTCATGTTTTGTTAAGTATCATTAGCCTAATCAAATTACTTAACCCATTTGTCCATGTCATATTTGATTAAGAGTCATTAATCAAATTAACTTAACCCTATCATGTGGCATTAATTACTTAATGCACCTCAACCTCTCACATTAGACTTTGTTGTGGTTACTAGTTAAGCCGGTCGGTTCCGGGTAGCTTTACACCACAACTTGGTCTAACCTCGGGTTCAAGCACAACATGACCAACTTCTCACATTGGGTCCTATTGTTTGCAACTACTAGTTAGGCCGGTCGGTTCCGGGTAGTTTTACGTTGCAAACTCAACCCAACCTCGAGTTGGCCACACTTATATTATCTAAGTGTCATGTCCATCGTGTTTCCAAAACATGTTACAAGTTTTCAAGCATTTGGGTAGACCTAACTTAATAGGTAAATTCCCAAAGGGTAGACCTAACTTAATAGGTAAATTCCCAAGCTTATGTTTTTATGCATACTTACATGTCAACTTCCATGTTATATTTCAGGTCATATTTTCAAGTTATATTTTCATGTCACTAGAAATTACCCATAACATAACCCAACGCTTTTAAACTCGCATATACGTTCGCGACAACGTAATGGATTAAAAGAAGAGACTTGGCAAAGGCATGACAAAAATGGATATTAAGCCACAAGTTAATCATGGTGGCAAATGAGGCACAAATGTGTTCATTAACTTGCATGTTACATTCTTAAGCCTCAAAAACATGCATAAACCCAAACTTGGCACATAAGCGAATCATGGTGACAAAAGACATGGAATGATGACTAGTAACTCGCATATATCATCATATACGGGTTATGACTTCATATGCAAGTTGACATAAAGGTTATGAGGGTTCTCATGTTGCATAATGCAACATTTCAACATAAAGGTTGTAGCTTTTAGCCCACAAGATCAAGATAATGACTTCATAAACTTGCATGACATGATAGCATGTATCATACTCAATGATCAAACCCAAACTTGCAACATGAACATTTAACTTCATAGTTAATATCTAAGAGTAGGGAAAGGGCTTACATTGCTATGAAGGCACAAAAGATATGACAATGCCCTTATGCAATCAAATAGACCCAAAATGCAAGCTCTAACATAAAAACCCTTGAGCCAAAATGATCAAAACCCTTGCTTTATGATGCAAAGATAGAAACTTGACTTGAATGCAAGCTAATGACACTCATACAAGCTTGAAAACACTTGTATGCATGGAAAATCTCTCATAGAAACCATTTAGAAATTTTATGAAGAGAGTGGAGGCCATGAGAGGTAAAATTTTGCCATAGTTTAGTTGCATGAATGAATAATGAGGATTTAGGATAGGTTAGGGTCTTATTTATAGATTAGGCAAGTGTTTTAGGCCATAGGATTAAACCTAGATTCAATCCAAGCCATCAAAGCATGTCTTGGGGAAGAAGTCAAGTCTAAAAAATGGAGTGGTGTCTTAACCAGGCCTAAAAATGGAGTGGTGTCTTAATTGGGCTGAATTTCAAATCTGTTTTCGGATTTGAATTTTCGTGAAACTTTGCGAGGCCATATCTCAGTCATACGAACTCCGATTTACGAAATTTCGGACTCTATTTCGCGTATTTTTCCGAGACGAACGCAATGGCGCAACCCGTTTATCCTGATTCAGGTTTTATAATTAAATTCTGCCTTGATTCTTGTCTTAACGTGTTATCGAAATACGGGTTGTTACAATCTCCGGTCTTCAACCACCGTCTTCATCTTCGACTTCTTATCGTCGATTCGGTTATTCAGAATGGGATTAACCCGGTCTTTCTGAGCAACTCGTGTATATAATAAACAAGTGCTACACAAACACAACATACGCCTTATTCCAATTCATCAGTCACTAACTATAAATCAGTAAGAGAACTATTTCCCAAATATTAATCCCGAAGGCCGAAACCAACATCAGATCAAAACCCAGAAAACCATTCGACTTAGCTAACCTTCAGTTAGTTTCTTAATTTCACATTGCATATCATTTATAATATTTTATAACGATTTATTACTATTTTTATTTATTTAAAAATAGCCAATTTATTCAAATGACGCTTCAGGCCATAACGCGGCCGTGGCGCTGTTTTTCTTCAGACTTGATTTACACATATATGAAAATCTAACCGTTCGATCTTCACAAATTTTATATCGTTAGAAATATCTTTTCAAAACGAATCCAACGGTTCCAGTTTTGGGAAAGTCCGACGATCGGATCTCCCAATACAGTCATCTGAAGTTTCGAATTCAAAATACGAACTACAGCGTCGTTATTCGATTTAATTTAATTATATATACACATAATCGATTCTGGCGCTGTTTTTCTTCAGATTTGAATTAAGCATTCCAGACAATCTAACCGTTGAATCTTCACAAAGTTGGTGTCGTCGGAAAGATATTTCCAAAGCGAACCCAACGGTTTCGGTTTCGGGAAAATATGATGGTCGGATCTCCCGCACTAGTCGTTTGAAATCACAGTTTCAAAACATGAACTGCAGCTTCGTTATTCGATTCATTATATATATACATATATATATATATAATCTTTTCTTCGATTTCAAAATCATATTCTTTTCATACATTTGATAAAAATGAAATTTTTTTTTCCAACAAACATTTATTTCAACACTTCACTATTTTTAACAATTCATATAAATGATAAAAATATGATTTTTATTATAAAACAATATATTTCAAAACACGACTATTTTATATAGTTCATATAGATGATAAAAATATGATTTTTATTATAAAACAATTTATTTCAAAACCCGACTATTTTATATAGTTTATATAGATGATAAAAATATGATTTTTATTATAAAACAATTTATTTCGAACACGAATACCATTCAGCACATGAATTTCTATTCATCACATGAATGTTTTCTATAGTTCGTACATATAAAATAAAAATATGATTTTTATTGTTAAAACAATTTATTTAAAACACGAATACCATTCAGCACATGAATTTCTATTCAACACATGAATGTTTTCTATAGTTCGTGTATATAATAAAAATGTGATTTTTATTGTTAAAGCAATTTATTTAAAACACGAATACCATTCAACACATGAATTTCTGTTCAACGAATGAATTTCTATTCAACACATGAATGTTTTCTATAGTTCGTATATATAACAAAAATGTGATTTTTGTTGTTAAAGCAATTTATTTAAAGCACGAATACCATTCAACACATGAATTTCTATTCAACGAATGAATTTCTATTCAACACATGAATGTTTTCTATAGTTCGTATATATAATAAAAATGTGATTTTTATTGTTAAAGCAATTTATTTAAAGCACGAATACCATTCAACACATGAATTTCTATTCAACGAATGAATTTCTATTCAACACATGAATGCAGTTTCAACACATGAAAATAATTCTAACACATGAATATTATTCCAAATTTCGGCAGCATAACGGCAAGGTAGTTAAAATCGGGGTCATCCCAAGTACGGCTCCTCGCTCGACCTTAAAGCCTCGCAGCTTTTGACAATGGGGATTTCATGCATCTAGTTCGCACGCAGGTGGCATGTATATCTTTTTTTCTTTTCCACAAACTAATCCTATGTGGTTTCGACCAAATAATTCTCAACCACAAACGGGTATTTTCCAACCATAATCAATCAATTTCAACCACAAACAATTCTAATCAACCATTAGCTATCAACCAATTTTCAAACCAATCACGACCAATAAATATCCTCCATGGTTTGTGAAAGAAGGGCGTGTATATATATATATAAGTATTTCACTTCTATTTCAACACATGTATAATTTTTGCAATGCATATATAACTTATACATCGAACGTACAACTTATACAATGCTTATACATGAGGTGTACAACGCTTATATATCTCATACGCTGACTATATAATTTATACATCGTCGTTTTCCATATCGTTTATAATTCAGAAATCTCACATTGGGTTCCACTCCACCAAAAATAGCAGAAGGCTCAGAAAAATATGCGGTCTTTTCTAGCATGTAGAAGACATCCACACGAGTCCATCACCTCTTTTTTCACTGAATTTCATCAAGAAACGAAAAAGATATGATTTTTACAGTGAAATAAACAACCGTAGCGCTTCAAAGTGCTATAATATCATTTAATTAAAATCAGCCATTACCTTTCTTTCGATGTTCAAAACTAGGTTTAGCCTTTCCAATTAATCCATGAAGCTATAGCCCGATCAGATTATGCAGCGTCGAAGGGCTCCGAGAGAGCTTCCTTGCGCCACCTGTCTTGTCCAGCTTGACGGCGAATCCAGCTCACGGCGGCGGCGCGAACTAATGAATTTTGGGGCGCTGGATCTCTGAATTTACTCAACGAAAAAATCAAAACCAGGTATGATTTGAAGCTCGTCTCGAGCTCTTCAAAATTTCAACTGGATCGAAGGTTATTGATGAGTGGATTGAGAGGAATCGAGGATAGAAGGAAAGGATGTGTTTCCGCTGTGCGTCGAGCTAATACGGGGAGAGAGAAAGTGGATTTGTCACGATATGATTGGGCTAGGGATTTTTTATATTTATATATTTTAAAAATCCGAAAATACCCCTTATCACACACGAACACCAATCCAAACCCAACGACTGTCGTCCCTAGCTAAATACCCCCATTCCGAACATAGTGGGATATGCTTTGTAGGCCCATTCGACTGTTTCAGTCAGTTTTCCTTCAAATTAAAAAATAAAACATTTAATGTTTAATTTGAACATACATTTCAATTCGCCGGGGCCACATACTGATTTTAAAATTTCCCGAAAAATAAATCTGGATATGTTTTGACGATACGGTCCCAACAAAACTAGTTTCGTGGAATTCTGAGACAGTTTGAAAAATGACCCTTTTCCGGTCGATCCAATTTAATAGAAATCGACTAAACACATTTTCCTTTGCCGCGCTCACATAATTTGAAACCTAGCAATAATTTGACATCCCGGATCCAACAAAAATGGTTTCGTCGAATTCTGAGGTCCTTTGCGAAATGGCCATTTTCACGGGATATATAAACTCTTTAGCGACCTTTCTGAAAATTCATTTGGCCATAAATTTTGCTTGCTCCAACGAAACTTCGATTTTTCAGTTTCGTTAGAAAGATATTCACTAACAGATTTAAATATTTTTGGTTTCACTAAAATCCGTTTTATTTTGCACCCGGTACAGTCAGTCAAAGTTTGAATTCAAATTTTGAAACTACCGCGCCATTTCAGGCCTTGTTTATAATTAAAATTAATTATATTTATTTTCAAATGTCGATTCAAACCTATTCTTCGTCGTTATTATTTAAAATATCTATTTTAAATATTTTAAATCCACTAAAATAGCCAATTTAAAATTTTTAAACTTGTTCAGATTTTCCGGGTTGTTACAATCTCCCCCACTTAAAACTTTTCGTCCCCAAAAAGGAACAAAGTCGAAAGTGGCTTGATTAATCAACTTTACTTCCAATCCGGCTTCCATTCTCCAACTTTTCAGTTTCTGAGAATTTTTAAATTCTTCAAAAATTTGGCTAACACCCGGAATTTTCGAAAAATTTCGTCATAACCTCCTTTGTACAGGGAGGGGTTTGGAAATTTATTGGGCCGTATTAGGTAACCAATAAATCGTAATAAGCATGCACATATTTATAGTGATATATTCCGGTGTCCACAGGGGAGTGTGTATAAATCATAACTCCAGAGAATAAATTCTCGTTACCCAATAAATGGTTTTTGTGCCTTAATGACCAGAGAGACGTGTTTATTGTCATCTCCAGACCCATATGGGGTTTTTATTAATCTTGCAATTTACTTTTACATTTTATACGGTCCATATCAATCATCAGTTCAACCTGTAAAATATAATCATCGCCATACAAGCTTCTCGCTCGTATGGTAAATCTTCAACCTCGTCACACAAGCTCCAAATGCTTATGTGGTGTATGATGAAGTATGCCTATCTTCAAGAAGTATGCCATGTAATGTAGTTCAAAATTAATTATTACTATCCTATGGTGACGTATATTATTACACAAAGAACAACCAGCACTCCGCATCCAATGGCATTCACAGAAGTTGATATTATAATGAAATTGCGCATCCAACTCATTAAGGTTTACCTATTTGTCGGGCATGCAAATAAATTCTTTACTAAACAGCTAATCCATTTACATGTTCAAACTTATAATTTACCTGTTCAAACATATATAATGCACATGTATATACTCCTATCTATTTTTAACTCAGTTCAATGTGTGATTTAATCGAATAAATTCTACAATTCATTCTCTTATTGATTAAATTAACTATCGTTCTAATAATTTAATTAATAAAATCCACTATCACACAACACAAACAACAATCAATTTTATTTTTAACTTTTCAAAATCATACTAATTAATTCAAACACTCTTTTGAAAACATTCAAACAATATAATTAAAAAGTTTACATCAATGCAAAGAAAACAACAGCAAAGTAAAGAACAGAATGGAAATGCAAAAAATGGTAGATGTACCTTGCACCAGAGTCAATCAGAGATATCCACCCTGCACTTAGGATAGGCTTTCTTAATGCTTTCCTCTGTTTCCCAAGTACAATCTCGCGGATCTCCACTCCATTGCACTTTGACTGAGTGAACCTTCTTGTTCCTCAGTTCTTTGGTTTCATTGCCGATAATCTTTAGCGGCTCTCTTCTCACAGCCAATTCTGGAGTAATTTCAATATCCTGTTATGCTGCTTCTTCCACGATCAAGTCTGGATCATGAACGTGCTTTTGAAGTTGAGATACATGAAAAACATCATGCACTCCAGGCAACCAATCAGGTAATTAAATTCTATAAGCGAGGGTTCCCATCCGTTCAAATATAGGGAATGGGCCAATAAATTTGGGTGCCAACTTCCCAGTTTTTCCCACTCGAATCACTCCTCTCGTCGGTGAAACCCTTAGATACACATAGTCACCAACAGAAAAATCCAAATCTCTTCTTCTCGAATCAGCATAGCTCTCCTGTCGGCTTTGAGTGGCGAGTAATTGTTTCTTAACGAAATCGACTTTGTCCACAGCTTCGCAAATCATATCTGGTCCCACTACAAGCCTATTGCCAGGTTCAACCCAACAAGCAGGAGATCGATACGGTCTACCATACAATGCTTCGAATGGTGACATTGTCAGGCTTGCTTGGTAGCTGTTGTTGTATGTGAATTCAGCTAAATGTAAATGGTCTTCCCATGATCCACCAAAATCTAGAACACAAGCCCGCAATAAATCTTCTAGTATACGATTCACCCTTTCAGTTTGACCATCTGTTTGAGGATGATAGGCGGTGCTTAGATTCAGTTTTGTTCCTAGTTCTACTTGAAATGCCTCCCAGTATATGCTAGTAAATATTGGATCTCTATCACTAACTATACTGAGCGGCACTCCATGTAGCCTAACAATTTCCTTGAAATATATCTGCGCCAGACTCTGAGCAGTTCGGTTCGATCTTACAGGTATGAAATGGGCGGTCTTCGTGAAGCGATCTACGATCACCCAAATACTGTCATTTCCTTTTCTGGTTCTGAGCAAACTATCTATGAAGTCCATGGAAATATGTTCCCACTTCCAACCTGGAACGTCTAGCGGTTGCAACAATCCAGCCAGTTTCTGTTGGTCGCTTTTGACTAATTGGCAAGTAGGGCATCGGCTAACATATAAAGAAATGTCTCTCTTCATCGACCTCCACCAGAAAGTGTGTTTGATGTCATTATACATTTTACTTACTCCTGGATGGATACTAATTTTTGACTTGTGGCATTCATCCAGTACTTCCTTTCGGAGCTCAGAAATGTTAGGAACACATATTCGACCTTTTAGCCTTAGAATCCCATCATTATCAACCTGAAAACTAGAGGGCTCGCCATTCTGAATTATCTCTCTGATCTTCTGAATGAAGTGATCATCCTTCTGAAGAGCAGATATTTTATCAATCAATGAAGTCGTAATAATAAAACTGGTGATCATTTCATTCTTTCTACTTAACGCATCGGCCACCACATTGGCTTTCCCTGGAGTGTACATAATCTCAAAATTGCATGCTGCAAGGAAATCTAGCCAACGTTGCTGCCTCAGATTCAAGTCTTTTTGGGTGAACAGATACTTTAGCGACTGGTGATCTATAAACAGTTCGAATTTCTCACCTAGAAGATAGTGTCTCCAGATTTTCAAAGCAAATACAATGGCTAACAACTCAAGATCATGAGTAACGTAGTTTTTCTCATGCGGCTTCAGCTGACGGCTAGCATAAGCAACCACTTGACCCCTTTGCATTAATACCGCACCAAGGCCTTCTCTAGAGGCATCCGTCCAGACTTTCAAGTCTTGATTGCCAACGATTATGTAACAACCTGAAAATCTGGGCCAAATTATAATTTTTATTTTGGCAATTTTAGCGAATTTTGATTATTTAAAATGAATTATTTTAAATAATATCGACGAGAAAATTTCTTTTGAATAAAACTCAATCATATATAGTTATATAGATCGACGTTAGAATATATATAATTATATATAATTATAAAAGGAATTGAAAATGGCGCGGTAGTTCGATAATTCGATTTCAAACTTCAAATGAATGTACCGGGTGCAAAATAAACCGGATTTTAGTGAAACCAAAAATAATGGGATCTAATTGAGAATATTTTTCCAATGAATCCGAAAAATCAAAGTTTCATAGCGGGAATCAAAAGATATACCCAGTTGAAAATTCTGAATAGTCGCTATGGGATTCAAGCTCTTAAAAATAGCCATTTTGCAAACAACCTCGGATTTCGACGAAACCAATTTTGTTGGATCCGTGATGTCAAGTTATTGCTAGATTCCAATTTTCATAATTTTTCTAATCAATATGTGAGCGTGGCAAAGGAAAACGCGTTTGACTAGTTTCAGTTGATTTTAATCGACTGGAAAATGGCCATTTTTCAAACTGTCTCAGAATTTGACGGAACTAGTTTTGTTAGGACCGTATCGTCGATACGAATCTAGAAATAATTTTTCTGGAATTTTTCGAGTTAGTATGTGACCCCGGTAATTTGAAATGTGTGTTTAAATTGAATATATAAAGAATTATACTTTAAATTTCAAATGAAACCGATTCAAACATTCGAATTGGCCAACGGTACATATCCCATTATGTTCGGAACGGGGGTAAAACGCTAGGGACGACAGTCGGGGGGTTCGATTTTGAGTCCGAAATTTAAAGTTGCTTTTAGGAGTTAAATAAATTAAATAATATAAAATTTTATAAACCCCCCTATATTCTCTCTCCCCGTTAGCTTTCAATTTAGGTCAGAAAAAAAAGCGCTCCTTCTGAAATCGACGACGCGTCGCCTCCAAGGGGGTCAGCGCCGCCGCCGCAGGCGGGGAAGCCACCGCACCCCCTTCTTCTTCCTCCCCCGCCCCCTCTTCTCGATCAGCCTTCTCTCTGCCCTCGCTACTCCCTTCTTTCCCCCGCACCCACGAGCGCTCCCACCATCGACCTGCCATCCGTCGTCGCGACATCGTCAGCGCCCCCAGCCTCCCATCTCCGTCGCCGATCGAAGAACGAGCCCCCGCCCCAGTTCGTCGCGAGTAGCCCCTTTCCACCTGAAAACCATCGAAGACGCCAGCTCTGAAGACGCGCCACCCGACTGCGACATCACCTCCAGACCCCGACGCCTCATCAAGTCCAGCAGCCCCCTCCTCCGAATAAAACAGAGAGGTTTCTTTCTGATTTTAACAGTAAGCTTTCTTTTACTTTTAATTAATTCAAAAACTGATTTTTACTTAGCTATAGAAAACTGATTTTTACTTAGCTATAGAAAACTGATTTTTCTTAGTTATTAAAACTGAAAAGATTAGATTTTTAATTTAGGAAAAGTTTAGATTTTGAAATGTAAAAAGGAATGATTTCTTATATGATGAAGTTTATATTTTTAAATATAGAAAGACTTGATTTTTAAGCATAGAAAGACGAAATTTTTATTATCGTAGAAGATTAAAAATATAATTTTTATAGAGCGGAGATAATAAAAATATAATTTTTATATTATACAAAGGATAAAAATATAATTTTTATATCATGAAAAGGTTAAAAATATAATCTTTATATTTGAAAAGGCGAAATCTTTATATTTAAAAAAGACGATATTTTTATATAGTGAAAGATCGGATTTTTATATATATGAAGAAGAAATAAAAATATGATTTTTATATATATGATGAAGAAATAAAAATACTCTTTTTATATATATGAAGTGAAGATAAAAATTTGATTTTTATAATGAAGAAGCGAATATTAAAATGTGATTTTTATATGTGTAGTGAATACAGAAGATGAAAGTGACAAAAGGGCAGGAACGACAAGATTTTCTACAAAGAAGAGCCGTGGGATTGGATTAGCTATTTGTGAGAATTTCTCACTCTTTAATTTTATTTCTAGTTTAAATATATACTAGGATGCAGACGGTGTTTAGTAGCACCCGACACCCGTCGTCCACAGACCATGGACGGCTTGCATGCTGGGTTGTTTGATTTTGATGAGTTGATTGTGTGATGTGATGTGAAGTGAAATAAAATATTTATATAGTTAAAAATATTTTATAGTTGAAAATAGGATTTTTAACGTGTATATCAAATGAAATAAATTAATATAAACAAATCGAACGATTTGTTTATATACACACATTTGACTGATATTGATTGGGACGATAAATATTACACATCGCCCAACTGCACAAATAAAATCTGTGTTTGATTGTTTGAAACCCCACACGGGTATTTGGATGATATTTGACGTACACTACTCCCGATTGTTTAGTTGTATGTCGATCGATTGATTGACAAACTGTTAGGAGCGTTAAATATTTATATTTGATGCTTATACAGTGTAGAATGCACTTTGGATGATGGTTGATTGTTCATCGTTGTTATTGTATACATGTGTTGTAGAAAATCCATATAATCAACATTATATGGTAATTGATTGGGCCTCATTCCATATTTGAAATAGAAATATTTAAAGAAGAAATATTTGAATAGAAATATTTGAATAGAAACATTTGAAGAAGAAATATTTGAATAGAATTATTTGAATAGAAATATTTGAAATAGGAATATTTGAAATAGGAATATTTGAATAGAAATATTTGAAATAGGAATACTTGAAAAAGAAATATTTGAATTGAAATATTTGAAGAAGAAATATTTGAATAGAAATATTTGAATAGAAATATTTGAAATAGGAATATTTGAAATAGGAATATCTGAATAGAAATATTTGAAATAGGAATATTTGAAAAAGAAATATTTGAATAGAAATATTTGAAAAAGAAATATTTGAAAATATGAATATATGATGCCGTGTCTATTAGATTTACGCCATTTCGACGTGATCGATATTTATATCGATTTTATTCATTTTATAACGAATATCGAAAGTGATTTCAAAATCTGAAATTTTGAAAAGAATCGAAATTCGAATTAAATTGAATAGAAGTGAAATCGAATGAAATTGAATAGAAGTGAATTCGAATGAAATTGAATAGAAGTGAATTCGAATGAAATTTAATAGAAATGAATTCAAATTGAATTTGAATGTAAATGAATTCGAAATGAAATCGATTTAAAAAGAATTTAAAACGAATTTATATTGGTATATTCAATTTTGAAATGAAATTGAATATGAAGTTGAAACCATTTCGAAAATGAATTTAAAACGATTTATAAAGCACGTTTTGAATTGAAATCGACGAAGTATATATTATATATATAATATAATGGCCTGAATAGAACGCATCGCGCCGAGGCAGTTCACGAATTTCGACCATGGACTTCAAATGGATATTGCGGGAGATCCGACCGTCGGATTCTCCTAAAACCAGAACCGTTGGGTTTGTATCGAAAAGAGCTTTCTAACGAATATTAGAAATTAGAAATCTAACGGTTGGATTTGGAATTATGTCCAAATCAAATTTGTAAAAGGTCGATGTAAGTGCAGTTCGATGGCCGTTGATAGAAATCGACTGTACGGGCCTTGATAAAATCATTAAAAATATCAATAATTTGTGTAAAATCATAAGAAATGATTTGGGTTGAAAACTCCATATTTGAAAAGATAAAAATAGATTTTTATCGAAATGAACTAGTTTTGAACTAGAATAGTAATTTATTTACTTTTAAAATAAATAAATTGGATTTGAAATGGTTTTGAAAATAACCAGAATTTCCAATGATTGCATTGGAATGGATTTGAATCGAAATTTTCTTAAGAATATTTCGATGTTGGATTTCGTGATTATACAGATGTTGTTATGGAAATTTGAAAGATATAGATATATATATCGTTATTTCCAATACGATATCTGTTGGTCGTAGAATTTGATATTGAATATAAGCCGATATATTTTCTATTCAGAGCCTTGTGTTTAATATCAAATGTGATTTGGGTTTGTCGTGAATGGTGCCTTCATTAACACTGTTCTTGAACCCAGTTGAGAAAAGATTAAATCTTTTTTTTTTAATTTAATGAGGTGTACCAATTAAATAATATTTAATTGGAATTGAATTGATATTGATTTTTGGGTTTATCGTGAACAGTGTTTTAAATAACACTTGTTCTATAACCCGATAATTAATGAAGGTGATTTTGGGTTTACCGTGAACCGTGTTTTAAATGACACTGATTCTTTAACGCAGTCAAAGATTAAAACTAAGTGGAGTTTTAATAAATCTTTAATTAGATTGAAATAATCGAAATGGAGTATCACCAGTTTTGCTCCAGGCGTTAGTTAAATCTTTAATTAGATTTGAACGTGAAATGGTAATTGAATTTACCGATAACACCGTGGTGTTAGATATGAAGTATAACCAGTTTTACTTCATGGGATGAATAGGTTGGGATTGGGAAATTAAAACAAAGGATTACTTCGGTAAGGTTCGTTAATCCCGACTAGTTAAATCGAAATTCAAAAGATGATTAAAGAATAAATTCAAGAAATTTATCTTGGATAAAATTAATGGGAGCCTTTCCCTATGAATGTGAAATTTAGAAACTAACTGTCTTTTAGCCAAGCAGAATGGTTTTCTGGATATTGATCTGATGTTGGTTTCGGCCTTCGGGGTTAATATTTGGGAAATTATTCTCTTGATTAATTTACGGTTAGTGACTAATGAATTGGAATGAGGCGTATGTTGTGTTTGTGTAACACTTATTTAAAATATACGCGAGTTATTCGGAAAGACCGGGTTTATCCCATTCTAAATAACTGATACGACGATAAGTCGAAGATGAAGATGGTGGTTGAAGACCGGAAGTCTTCACATCGTTTGGGTGATTACTGATGTTCTTGATTGGGCTGTACACCCAAGATGAGGGAATCAATCGGTGGCCGCCCAGATGTGCTTGGAGATCGATGGATATGCGAGGAAAGTGCCTCCGGTTTCGTTCAGACCCAGAACGGACTTGTAAATGGACTGTGTGTCTGACATTGGATTTCATTCCGTGTGACTGATATCGGTGGCATAGAGTGGTTTGCCTGTGTGGCATGCTAAGAGGCAATTGATCAAGGCTTCTGTTGAAAAGAAAAGTCTTGTGGATGATGATCAAAGCAAGGCCTGTGTGGCATAGCTTTGTGTAGCGTTGATTCGCGAGCTTCACCCCCCGGTTGTGAACCAAAAACGGGAGACGGACCTCAGGGAGGGCATGCGTTTCTTTCTAGCTAGGGTGGTGTCAGTGAGCTACCAGCCCTGACATTTATATACTTTTCACCTGTGTGGTTGTTGCAGTTGCGAGGCGCCTCGATTAGATCGAACGATCTGGGTCCGATGGAGCCATTCGTTGGCTCATTTACGCCCCAAAGGGCGGGGAAACGCAGTGTTCAGGCATTTCAATCCACATTGGTGGACCGGCCCTGTCGCTCCAAGGGCCCACTTGAGTCTGGGTCCTGAGGCTCGGGCTAGAGAGTCTCAAATCGGTAGAGGACGATCCTTAGCCTCGGTTCATAGACGAAAATCCAATTTCCAAATACGTGACTTTGCGATTTTGATTGTATAACCTATATATGGCGACATAGTGGTATGGGGCATTCATGCCGCCTATGATTGATACTTATGATTTGAAGTTGTTTTATACACTATAAACTTACAATAGTATCAAATGATTTCTTTTAAACGTATCAAGCATTCTTGGCTATTATAAGGTAAAAACCCTATCCTCCGGCTTGCGTTGCATTGTGTGATAGGATCTGGGTCTTATAATAGCTTCATTTTTCTTTATTTAGCATTGCGTTGTTGTTTTATGCACTGGTATTCTTGGGAGGAAACCCGTTCCGTGTTATACGGCGTGGTCCCTTGATTTACCTAACTTTAAAAATAAAGATTAACTGTTTTAGTTCTCACACCAGTCCCATGACTGACCTGGAGTTTATTGTTTTAACCTAAACTCTGGGTGCCCTTATTTTGACACGGGCAGCTAGAAGTTTTGGTTTTGCAGATTTATATTCACAGGATCCTGATTTACAGCTGGAATGATATCCGGAAAGCTTTGTATCCGTATATCTCTTCTAGTTGTGTATTGTATTATTTTCCATTGCTATGTATTTAAATGTAATTTAAATCTCTGATATTTCAGTGTAATATTTATTCGTACTCTGTATATTCTTGTAATCTGATGGATTGTTGTAATATACAATGAAATGTTCTTCCATCTGCGTTCTATTTTGTCGTGTTCTCAAAACAATTCGTTCTTTCTCATCTCTTCGGAGACCGGGGAAGTTCGGGTCGTTTCATCGTGGTATCAGAGCTTTGGTTTACAAAGCTCAGAGAACAAGGCACATTAGAACCATATGAAAGAATTCATCAGAAACTGGGTTAGTAATATCCAACGGGAATGACTCATTAGAGATGGGATCAGTAGTATCCTAGAACGAGTGTGAAGAGTATATTTTTAAAGTGAACACAAATTTTGTTTTGAAAATCTAAATCAATTATTCGTATTTGATTATTTATTTATATTGATTAGGACAGTCCAGTATATAAAGATTTTGCATATACGCCTTATAAACGTGTATTTGAAGTTTTAATATACTGGATATATATAGAATTACACTCTAGTCGCCCGGGGGTGATTCTGATGATTGATATATCATCATCAGAATTTATATTCGAGTGACAAACGTGTAATATCTATATATTTCCTGTTGACTGGTGTGAGAACCAAAAATTAGATAGGGCCTATTTTTGTGATTTTGCACCAAAAATGTCATTTTTGACTATATATCAAAGTTATGAATTTCAAAAGCTAATCAACTAATTGATTGATGTTTGTGTTGTTTGTTTGATAAATTTGAACCATACAGCCAATTTGATCAAATATTGAACTGTATTGAAAATTAGTCGCATTTGCTTGCAAATACTTGTACTTACATTGAACAGGTCATAGCAAGGAGGCTAGAGCAGAGAATAAAATTTGTTTGCCCGACAAATAGGTACATGTTTACTATATAATTTACTGTTTTGTTTGGGTGATGATGATTTTATGAGCCTATTGGCTAGCCGCTTGGCTTTTTCTTTTTCTTTTTGAGATCAGAAGGCCTGTATGGCAATTTCGGGATTTTCCCGTGGCTCCCGGTGCACGGGAGGTTATGGCGAAATTTTTCGAAAATTTAGAGTGTTAGCCAAATTTTTGAAGAATTTGAAAATTCTCAGAAACTGAAAAGTTGGAGAATGGAAGCCAGATCAAACGTAGATTTGATTAATCAAACCACTTTCGACTTTGTTCCTTTTCAGGGACGAAAAGTTTTAAGTGGGGGAGATTGTAACAACCCGAAAATCTGGGCCAGTTTAAAATTTTTATTTTGGCAATTTTAGCGAATTTTGATTATTTAAAATGAATTATATTAAATAATATCGACGAGAAAATTTCTTTTGAATAAAACTCAATCATATATAGTTATATAGATCGACGTTAGAATATAAATAATTATATATAATTATAAAAGGAATTGAAAATGGCGCGGTAGTTCGATAATTCGATTTCAAACTTCAAATGAATGTACCGGGTGCAAAATAAACCGGATTTTAGTGAAACCAAAAATAATGGGATCTGTAACACCCCGTATTTCTGTTAATACTAATATTCACAAATTAAAAGAATTAATATTGAGAATTTGCATGAAATAGCCTTAAAAAGGCATATAACAAATTTGAGATATGTGAATTGCCTTAAAAGGCGAAAAATGGAATTAAGACATTAATTGGAAAATTAATGTGTAGAAATGGTCATAAGTTAATTATGGATTAATTTGAATTCATGAATAGGTGCGTGTGTGTATATATATATATATATTTATATATATATGGGCAGTTAATGTAAACATGAATAGAAGTTTATTAATTTGCTGAGTGTTTGTTGAGTCACTTCTGACTCATTGCTGAGTCAATAAGATAAACCCCATCTTGTCCGAATGGCTGCGGTTATTTCTAGGTTAAATCTAATGGCCTAAATGAATCCTAACATCTATAAATAAGTGGGTAGACTCTAACCCTAAATCACTTGAAAAATTGGAGAGCTACCGACATGCCGTTGCCATGGAGTTCAGCATAGCCGTCACAAACTAAAGAAGAAGAAGGCCTAATCTACAAACTAAACCTACTCAAATTAAATCAGAAGCTCTCTCTCTTTCTATTTCTCTTCTTTAAAATTGTGAGTATGATGAATCTCACAATATTATTATAAAATAATTTGATTAAGTTATGAATGGATCACAAGAAAGTGATATGAATTGTTATGTATTTGTAAATTATGTTGTGGATCTCTTGTTGTGCTATTATGTTATCATATATATGTTGTTATGTTGTAGTGATTATGTTGTAAATAATCCTATGCTATGTCATATGTGATTAATCATGCTATGCTATGTTGTAAATCATATCATGCTATGTTGCAAATTATGATATGCTATGTTGTAAATCTTATATATGTTGTAGATCTCATATTATCACATATGTTGAAATACTTATGTTATATGATAATTATGTCATGTTAAGTTGTGTTGAATCATACAAGTTGTAAAATCATGTTGTTAGTATTTATGCGAATTGGATCATGTTTAAAGTTTATGTTTTTTTTATGATAGATCTTGATTATGGGAATTTGCCTATTGGGTTAGGTGTACCCATATACATGAATCTACAAATTAATTGGATCTTGAATATGGGAATTTGCCTATTAAGTTAGGTGTACCCATATACATGAATCTATGATTAAATGAATTTTGATTTTTGGGAATTTGCCTATTGATTTAGGTGTACCCATATAAAACCATATTTTTAATAATGTTGATTCACACATGTCCTATACAAGTTTATGAAATTTGATCAAAATCATATTATGTGAATTATGAATAAGTTGACACCCTTAGATCCATGACATGTATAACCTTAATAAATTGGGGTGCAATTGATATGATTTTGCATGCCTTAAATGGATGTCCATAATTGAGTCAATTATGGACATTGTTAAATTTGTAATTAATTATTAATTCAAGTAGGGAATTATTAAAATTGGGGAAAGTGGATTATTAATAATAATCAATGCTTAGGACACGAGGTTGGACCCGTTTGTGACGTAAACCTGCCCGGACCCGCCCGGCAAATCCAGTAGTCACAAATGTCGGCTCAATGTGAGAGGTCTTAGGCCCAAAATAAAGCATAACAGTTGTAAAGACACGAGGTTAGACTCTTTTATGGTGTAAGACTGCCCGGACCCGCCCGGCAAATCCAGCTGCCATAAATGCCAGTCTAATGTGAGAGGTCTTTATGAGGTTATGGCCTTAATGAATTAAGAAATACATAGCCAGATAATCATGTAAGGTGGGACATGGGGGTAAAGTAGGTGCCTTGGGTGGCATGAGGAATCTATTGGTTGCCTTTAGAGGCATTTGAAATACGGTTAGACTTAACCAAATACACATGTAAATGGAAATGACTAAGTGGGTTAAGTGGATGGACTAATGGGACAAGCTTAGGTGGAATGCTTGTGGGAAATAATAGGGGCCCATTTCAACCAGTATCCCAAAACATATCTTTGTGGGCTCGACCCAAGTCGAGGACGGGACACGCATACTGGGTTTGACTATAAGAGGCCAAAACAGGGAGCGGTGGCAACGCAAGTCCAACGGGTTTCATATGCGTGTGTGGACCCGGGCTGGTAGGTAAGACGTTGTTGCATCGTGTAGGTATAAGCCGTGCATCTCCGTTATATCGGGTTGCCACTTTAGGGGAATGATACACCCCACTGTGGGGCCAGCACGGGTATCTACGAGTAGGGAGCCGATCGAAAAATGGAAAGTGGGGTACACCTAGTGGAGATAGGGGCAGGCGGCACCTATGTAGTCAGCTGGGAGTACGTAAAGCCATTAAGAAAGTTTCTAAGTGAAGCTAAGTGGAATCAATCTTTAGGGTGACTGGTGTGATGCAGTATAGTGTTTATCCTTTAGTATTTAGGAGAGCCTATAATATTTCCTTTAGCGATTGTCTATGTCCTTAATTTGCTCTTTCATAGACATTTCCTTGTTTTCCAGCTTATGCCTTAGTCCAGTTATTTTGATAATAGTATTGTAGAATTATCATACTCGCCAGACTTTATGTCTGACCCCCCCCTCTTTTCCATCTTTTTTCTCCCTTCAGGTCCTCAGGTTAGGCCAAGTTCCAGTGGAGTCTTATTGGATTGCTTATCTCTGGGAAATCTTGGACTGCTGAAGTAAAATCCAGCTTGTTATCTTTCTTTTTAATGGCTATTTATGTAATGGGATTATGTACTTGTTTTATCAAGATAGATATTGTACTTGACTTTGATTATGGTGTTATGATGTAATCAAACATGTTTTGACTTCTGCTGCAATTGAAATAAAGTTTTTAAATTTCCAAGTACTATTTTATATCTGTCTTGTTGAAATTTTACTGTTCTATATTCACCTAAAACCTCCATAGAAGTTAATGCATTCCCTTTGTGAGTGACATTAATGGACGTGGGGTGTTACACGTGGTATCAAAGCATAAGGTTACCAGAACAGATAAAATTTTTAGAAAAATATTTTTCTAAAGTATTTTTGGAAGAAGTGCTTTCAAAAACATGTTATTTAGAGAAAGTTTTTATGAAAAACGTAATCCCAAATAGCCATATCCTTATCTTTATCTTTCGAATTCTCCATTTTGAATCTTTCCTTTTTCGTTTCAGCATGGCTGATGATCTTAATCTCCCAGAAGGTGTGACGGTTCCAGGGTGGTTTAGGAGATATTTGGAGGCTAGGGCCACCACTGCAGGCCCAGCAGATGTTCCTCCACCCCCAGTTGCACCCATTCCTCCTCCTCCTCCTCCTCGTGTTGACACTTTTGCAAAGACGTGCAAGGAATTTAAGGCTATGGGAGGAAAAACTTTTCAAGGGACTGAGACGTTTGTGGAGGCCAGAGACTGGCTTAAGGAGACTGAGGAATTGTTGGATATCTTTGAAGTGGAAGATGGGAGGAAAGTCCGTTTAGCTGCTTGGTTAATGAAGGGAGAGGCCTCGTTTTGGTGGGAGGTCACTAACGGGGAACGTCCAGTTGATTCATGGGCGGATTTTAGACAAAGGTTTGAGGCAAAGTTTCTTTCAAGGGCAGAGGAGAATTTAAATATGGAAAAATTCCTGACATTAAAGCAAGGGAGTTTATCAGTGAAGGAGTATGTCAATAAATTTAATCAGTTAGCAAGGTTTGGCTTGGAGTTGGTGAACACGCCAGAGAAGAAAGCTTTGAGGTTCGTTAGAGGCTTGAATGAACCGTTGCAAGGGTTGGCTATGACCCACATCCCTATGGGAGCCACCTTTGAAAGGCTAGTAGAAATGGCACTTATGCATGAGGATAAGGCAGTTGAAAAGAAAGGGGATCAGAAGAAACCCCAACAGCAAAATAAGAAGGGTGGTAAAAACAATAATGGAAAAGGGAAGAAGAGATGCTTCAATTGTGGGACGCCTGGCCATCTCAGCAAAGATTGTAGAAAGAAAAAGAAGACTGGTTGTTTTCATTGTGGAGATGCGGGACATTTGGTGAAGGACTGCCCAAAGAAGGGGCAGAGGGCAGGGTCTACCTCGGGAGGACAGGTGCAGGCTCTTATGGCACTAGGGCAGGCAAGGGGGCAAGTTCAGGCTATTGCGGCCCCACCGCTGCAAGAAAGAAGTAGAACAATTTCTGTTGAAAGCTTAGTTTTTCTGTTTGATCATCCTGTCCGTACCTTATTCGATTCTGGCGCATCTCATTCGTTTATCTCTGCATCATTAGTTGAATTACTGCACTTGAACACCAGTTTAGTAGAGGATCCCTTGGTTGTTTCAAATCCAATTGGGGGTTCGGCTCATTTGACCATGATATGTTTGGATTTGAAAATCTCTATACTTAGCGTTGAATTTAGATGTGATGCTTATGTATTGGGCTTCACGGGCTATGGGCTAATTTTAGGAATGGATTGGTTATCTAGAAATGGGGCCATTCTTGATTGTGAATGGAGAGTAGTTAGGCTTGTGACTCGCCTTGGTAATGCTCTCGACATCTTTTGTAGTCCCACAAATTCCGTTATGCTAAGTTATCTTGAATCGCTTGACGCGTCTGTAGAGAATCTGCGAACGGTAGAGGTGGTCCGGGAATATCCGGATGTGTTTGAGGAGGTGAAGGGCTTACCTCCAAAGCGGGAGATAGACTTTCGAATTTATCTTGTGGATAATGCTAAACCCGTATCTTTGCCAGTGCGCCACATGGCTCCTCGTGAAAGGAGGGAACTCAATAAGCAAGTGAAGGAGTTGCTTGAGAAGGGGTTCATAAGACGTAGTATATCAGAGTGGGGTGCTCCAGTAGTATTAGCTACAAAGGCGGATGGGTCCCTTAGACTTTGTGTGGACTATAGAGAACTAAACAAGCTTACTAAAAACAACCGACACCCACTGCCGAGGATTGACGATCTCTTTGATCAGTTAGTTGGCGCCTCAGTGTTTTCGCAGTTGGACTTAGCCACTGGCTTTCATCAACTGAGAGTGGCTGAGGATAGTATAGATAAGACTGCTTTTAGGACTCCTGACGGATTCTATGAATGGCTAGTGATGCCCTTTGGTTTGACAAACGCCCCCGCATATTTTGTTGATTTGATGAGTAGGGTGTTTAGGGAGTACCTTAACAAATTCGTGGTAGTCTTTGTGGATGACATCTTAGTCTTTTCTAAGAATGAAGAAGAGCATGCCCTACATCTTAGGGAAGTGTTGGAAACCGTTCGAGCGCATAACCTTAAGGCAAAATTTTCTAAGTGTCACTTCTGGAGGAAAGAAGTACGGTTCTTAGGGCACGTGGTTTCCAAGGAAGGGATAGCAGTGGATCCTGCAAAGGTGGTGGCCATCCAAGATTGGAAGGTCCCTAAAAATGTAACCGAAGTAAGAAGTTTCTTGGGGTTGGCTGGCTATTATAGGAAGTTTACCAAAGACTTCGCAAAAATATCAGCTCCATTAACACAGTTAACGAAGAAGAACCTGGTGTTTACGTGGGATGAAGATTGTGATGATGCGTTCCAACGTTTAAAGAGAGCCTTAACTTCAGGCCCAGTCTTAGTGCTGCCAGACGGGAATAAACCGTTTACCGTCTATACTGATGCTTGTGGGACGAGACTTGGCGCGGTCCTCATGCAAGAGGGAAGAGTAATAGCCTATGGTGGAAGGAAGTTGAGGGTTCATGAAAAGAATTACCCTACGCATGACCTTGAGTTAGCCGCAATTGTTTTCGCGCTTAAGTCTTGGCATCACTATCTTCTTGGTGAGAAATTCGAACTGTTCACTAACCACAAATCATTAAAATACTTATTCTCTCAGAAGGATTTGAATTTAAGGCAGCAACGGTGGATGGAATTCCTAGCCTCCTACGATTTTGAAATAGCATATACCCCGGGCAATGGTAACGTGGTAGCAGACGCCTTAAGTAGGAAAAGGTTGTCCTTGAGTCCGTTGTTTGTTGAACGACGAAGCTTAGAATTGATCTCCATGTTTGACTTTAGACCCTCCGTTGACCTAGTACCTGGTTTGTTAGCATCCTTGGAGGTTAGACCTACACTTCTAGGATGAGTTGGTGAGGCACAGCAAGACGACCCCCAGTTGGTTGAGATAGTAGAAAAGCTCAAAGGAGGGGAGTCGTCTAGCCATCTTCGTAGGTATACCCTAGAAGATAAGGGTTGGTTACGAAGGGATAATAGACTTTGTGTACCACAAGACGAAGACTTAAGGAAGGCCATTCTTGATGATGCTCATCGCTCAAAGATGACCATTCATCCCGGCGGAGACAAGATGTACAATGATATGAAGCGGGTTTTCTTTTGGGCCGGTATGAAAAAGGATGTGGCCGAGTACGTCGCTAGATGCTTGGTGTGCCAACGAGTAAAAGCGGAACAAAAGAAACCCGGTGAGTTGCTTCACCCATTGGAAGTTCCACTATGGAAATGGGAAAGCGTCTCAATGGATTTTGTGGATGGATTACCAAGATCAAGGAAGGGTAATACGGGGATTTGGGTTATAGTAGATAGGCTTACTAAGAGCGCCCATTTTATTCCCGTGAAAAGTAAGAGAACTACTCCGTGGTTGGCTTCTGTATACATTAAAGAGATAGTTCGTTTGCACGGTATTCCTTCTAGTATAGTAAGCGACCGTGATCCCATCTTCACTAGCGAATTTTGGAAGAGATTATAAGAGGCGGTAGGGACTCAGCTATATTTGAGCACCGCATATCATCCTCAGACGGACGGCCAGACCAAGAGGGTGAATCGTATTCTAGAGGATCTTTTAAGGCTTTGTATCCTAGACTTTGGGGGTACATGGGAAGAGCTCCTTTCGTTGGTAGAATTCGCATATAATAATAGCTTTCAGTCTAGTATTGGCATGGCACCTTTCGAAGCTCTTTATGGAAGGCCTTGCCGTTCGCCTACATGTTGGTGGGAATCTACCGATAAAATCCTACTTGGGCCCGATATGGTTAGGGAAACCTCGGAGAATATTGATTTGATTCGAAGGAGGATGAAAGCAGCACAAGATAGGCAGAAATCGTATGCTGATAAGAGGAGGACAGATCTTGAGTTTGACATTGGGGACATGGTTTTTATCAAAGTGTTTCCGTTACGGAATGTTGTTCGCTTTGGGTCCGTTGGGAAATTAGCGCCAAGGTTTGTAGGGCCGTTTCCTATAAAAGATAGGATTGGGAAGATGGCGTATAGGGTGGAGTTGCCTGAGAAACATAGTGGAGTACACGACGTATTCCATGTATCACATTTGAGGAAGTGTTTGCACAAGACCGCGGAGGTGGTAGAGCCGAGCTTGCTTAAAGAGGTGGAAATAGAGCGTGATGCAACAATTAGACGAGCTCCTACATGCATTCTTGGGTCGGAGATCAAAAAGTTGAGAAATCGAGAGGTCAGACTAGTTAAAGTGCAATGGGGAGATGATGAGAGCAACGCTACTTGGGAGACAGAAGGGAAGATGCGTTCGCTATACCCTTTTCTTTCTGAGGGTATGTCTTTTAATTTCTCCTTTATCGCCTAGCTTATCTTATCTTATCTTTAGTATGTCCTCTCATTAGTATCTTTGACCTTTAGTTAGGATAATCCTATGGTTGAAACATGTGTTTGAGACATGTTATGTATGATGGATGCAAAATGGATGCAAGTGGTTGCTCGTGGATGCATATATACACACACTTTAGGCACTAGATCGGCTCAGTCACTACATATTGCATATTGCATAAATGAATGTATTTAGTATAATGGATGTATAATGGTTGTACCATCATATAGATGCTGCATTCGGTTGAATGGATGTGCACGCATATAGAAGTAGTTTGTAAGCAATTAGGATCTTTTGCATACAAAATGGATGCATGGCACTATCATGAATTGCATCAAGGAGGTCAACTGAATCAGTGGACCACATGATTTTGCATTAGATACGGACATAGACACACACTGTGCATTTAAACATGAAAGCATTAGAAGTCTATAAGGACAATGGATGCCAGTGTTTGTTGATTGAGTAGATGGTTGATGATAGGATACAAACTTGAAGATTTCGGGGTCAAAATCCCTTAATGAGGGGAGAATGTAACACCCCGTATTTCTGTTAATACTAATATTCACAAATTAAAAGAATTAATATTGAGAATTTGCACGAAATAGCCTTAAAAAGGCATATAACAAATTTGAGATATATGAATTGCCTTAAAAGGCGAAAAATGGAATTAAGACATTAATTGGAAAATTAATGTGTAGAAATGGTCATAAGTTAATTATGGATTAATTTGAATTCATGAATAGGTGCGTGTGTATATATATATATATATATATATATATATATATATATTTATATATATATGGGCAGTTAATGTAAACATGAATAGAAGTTTATTAATTTGCTGAGTGTTTGCTGAGTCACTTCTGACTCATTGCTGAGTCAATAAGATAAACCCCATCTTGTCTGAATGACTGCGGTTATTTCTAGGTTAAATCTAATGGCCTAAATGAATCCTAACATCTATAAATAAGTGGGTAGACTCTAACCCTAAATCACTTGAAAAATTGGAGAGCTACCGACATGCCGTTGCCATGGAGTTCAGCATAGCCGTCACAAACTAAAGAAGAAGAAGGCCTAATCTACAAACTAAATCTACTGAAATCAAATCAAAAGCTCTCTCTCTTTCTATTTCTCTTCTTTAAAATTGTGAGTATGATGAATCTCACAATATTATTATAAAATAATTTGATTAAGTTATGAATGGATCACAAGAAAGTGATATGAATTGTTATGTATTTGTAAATTATGTTGTGGATCTCTTGTTATGCTATTATGTTATAATATATATGTTGTTATGTTGTAGTGATTATGTTGTAAATAATCCTATGCTATGTCATATGTGATTAATCATGCTATGCTATGTTGTAAATCATATCATGCTATGTTGCAAATTATGATATGCTATGTTGTAAATCTTATATATGTTGTAGATCTCATATTATCACATATGTTGAAATACTTATGTTATATGATAATGATGTCATGTTAAGTAGTGTTGAATCATACAAGTTGTAAAATCATGATGTTAGTATTTATGCGAATTGGATCATGTTTAAAGTTTATGTTTTTTTTTATAATAGATCTTGATTATGGGAATTTTCCTATTGGGTTAGGTGTACCCATATAAATGAATCTACAAATTAATTGGATCTTGAATATGGGAATTTGCCTATTAAGTTAGGTGTACCCATATACATGAATCTATGATTAAATGAATTTTGATTTTTGGGAATTTGCCTATTGAGTTAGGTGTACCCATATAAAACCATATTGTTAATGATGTTGATTCACACATGTCCTATACAAGTTTATGAAATTTGATCAAAATCATATTATGTGAATTATGAATAAGTTGACACCCTTAGATCCATGACATGTATAACCTTATGCAAGTTGTAATGTATGCAAGTTTTACCCCTTGTTATGATTTATTTAGTCACATATATATGTTGTTGTTGCGAATATTTTCTTTTATGCTATGAGTTAGACTAATCGGGTCTAGCAAACATTTTGCGAATAAACGTTCAAACGTGGGGTAGGGGTAATATTAGGAAATTAATAAATTGGGGTGCAATTGATATGATTTTGCATGCCTTAAATGGATGTCCATAATTGAGTCAATTATGGACATTGTTAAATTTGGAATTAATTAATAATTCAAGTAGGGAGTTATTAAAATTGGGGAAAGTGGATTATTAATAATAATCAATGCTTAGGACACGAGGTTGGACCCGTTTGTGACGTAAACCTGCCCGAACCCGTTCGGCAAATCCAGTAGTCACAAATGTTGGCCCAATGTGAGAGGTCCTAGGCCCAAACTAAAGCATAACAGTTGTAAAGACACGAGGTTAGACTCTTTTATGGTGTAAGACTGCCCGGACCCGCCCGGAAAATCCAGCTGCCATAAATGGCAGTCTAATGTGAGAGGTCTTTATGAGGTTATGGCCTTAATGAATTAAGAAATACTTAAACAGATAATCATGTAAGGTGGGACATGGGGGTTAAGTAGGTGCCTTGGGTGGCATGAGGAATCTAGTGGTTGCCTTTAGAGGCATTTGAAATACGATTAGACTTAACCAAATACACATGTAAATGAACATGACTAAGTGGGTTAAGTGGATGGACTAATGGGACAAGCTTAGGTGGAATGCTTGTGGGAAATAATGGGGGCCCATTTCAACCAGTATCCCAAAACGTTTCTTTGTGGGCTCGACCCAAGTCGAGGACGGGACACGCATACTGGGTTTGACTATAAGAGGCCAAAACAGGGAGCGGTGGCAACGCAAGTCCAACGGGTTTCATATGCGTGTGTGGACCCGGCCTGGTAGGTAAGACGTTGCATCGTGTAGGTATAAGCCGGGCATCTCCGTTATATCGGGTTTCCACTTTAGGGGAATGATACACCCCACCGTGGGGCCAGCACGGGTATCTACGAGTAGGGAGCCGATCGAAAAATGGAAAGTGGGGTACACCTAGTGGAGATAGGGGCAGGCGGCACCTATGTAGTCAGCTAGGAGTACGTAAAGCCATTAAGAAAGTTTCTAAGTGAAGCTAAGTGGAATCAATCTTTAGGGTGACTGGTGTGGTGCAGTATAGGGTTTATCCTTTAGTATTTAGGAGCGCCTATAACGTTTCCTTTAGCGATTGTCTATGTCCTTAATCTGCTCTTTCATAGACATTTCCTTGTTTTCCAGCTTATGCCTTAGTCCAGTTATTTTGATAATAGTATTGTAGAATTATCACACTCGCCAGACTTTATGTCTGACCCCCCCTCTTTTCCATCTTTTTTCTCCCTTCAGGTCCTCGGGTTGGGCCAAGTTCCAGTGGAGTCTGATTGGATTGCTTATCTCTTGGAAAGCTTGGACTGCTGAAGTAAAGTCCTGCTTGTTATCTTTCTTTTTAATGGCTATTTAAGTAATGGGATTATGTACTTGTTTTATCAAGATAGATATTGTACTTGACTTTGATTATGCTGTTATGATGTAATCAAACATGTTTTGACTTCTGCTGCAATTGAAATAAAGTTTTTAAATTTCCAAGTACTATTTTATATCTGTCTTGTTGAAATTTTACTGTTCTATATTCACCTAAAACGTCCATAGAAGTTAATGCATTCCCTTTGTGAGTGACATTAATGGACGTGGGGTGTTACAGGATCTAATTGAGAATATCTTTCCAACGAATCCGAAAAGTCAAAGTTTCATAGCGCGAATCAAAAGATATACCCAGTTGAAAATTCTGAATAGTCGCTATGGGATTCAGGCCCTTAAAAATAGCCATTTTGCAAACGACCCCGGATTTCGACGAAACCTGTAATAACCCGGAAAATACGAGCCAATTTAAAATTTTTAAATTGATTCTTTCAAAGCAATTTGAACCATTGAAATAGAATATTTCAATAAATTAGTGAATTAGAAATCTGTTAGTCAATACCTTTCTAACGAATCTGAAAAATCGAAGTTTCCTAACGGGAATCAAAAGTTATGGCCGAATGAATTTTCAGAAGAGTCGGTATATAGAATATATAGGCCTGGAAAATTGATATTTTGCAAACGGTCTCAGAATTCGACGAAACCACTTTTGTTAGGACCGTATCGTCAATACGAAACTAGAAAATATTTTTCTGGAATTTTTCTAGTTAGTATGTGACCCCGGTAATTTGAAATGTACGTTTAAAATTCAATATAAGGATTTAAATGTAAATTCAACGGAAACTGATTGTAACGATCAAACCAGCTTACGATACATATCCCATTGTGTTCGGAATAGGGGTAAAACGCTATGGGCGACAGGCGGTAGGCCTCGTTTCGAGGTCGTATGTAAAAGTCAACCCTTTTGCAAAATTAAATAATTAAATAATAAAATAAAATAAAATAAAAAATATTCCCTCCTTTTCTTCTTCATTGCCCCCCCCCCCCCAGATTCATTTATCAGAAACAAAAAAAAAAAAAACCTAACCTAGACATCGAGCCGCCGCCTGAACCCTTGCCGCCGACGAACCCCTCGACGCCGCCCCCACTTCGAAGCCGCCCTCACTATCGAAGACCCCGCCTGAACTCTCGAAGTCGCGACGCAATCGAAGAAGACCCCGCCTCCACATCGAACATCATCGCGACGCCCCCCTGAAGCCTGCCGCCGACGAACACCATTGAGCTCCCCTTCACATCCAGCGGTGAGCATTTAGGATTATTTCAATTTTGTTTTTATTTTTGTTTCACAGTAAATTAAAAACTGATTTTTAGGATTTTTAAAAACTGATTTTTTTAAGGTTTTATAAACTGTTTTTTTTTCAGAAATGAAAACTGATTTATTTTTAGATTTGAAAACTGATTTAAAAGAATTTAAAAACAGTTTTTTTAAAGATATATAAACTGATTTAAAAAGAAAGTAAAACTGATTTTTTGGGATTTAAAAACTGTTTTTTTAAAGAGCAAAAACTGGATTTTTTTTAATGATATAAAAACTGAATTTTTAAAAAGATAAAAACTGATTTTATAAAAGACAAAAACTGATTTTTAAAGAAATAAATAAAAGCTGATTTTATTTTAAAGGTTTAAACTTTGAAATAGAAAAAGGTTTAATCTTTTAATAGAAAAAGATTTGAACTTGCAAAAATAAAGATCATATTTTTAAAAAGAGAAAAGACGGGATTTTTATTAGGTAGAAGAAGTAAGATATGATTCTTATATTTTTAAAGCAATAAAAATATAATTTTTACACCATAGGAATATTAAAAATATAATCTTTGTTTTTAGAATATGATCTTTATATATTGAATAACATAGTAAAAATTCGATTTTTACCTATGTAGAGAATACGGGCAACGAAAGCGACAAGAAGACGAAATAGACAAAGATTTCCATAAAGGAAGAGTCGTGTTATTGGATAGCTACTGGTGAGAAATTCTCACTCTTCAATTTCTTTTTATATATATATATATATATGTGTGTGGAAATAAAAGTGAATTGCTATATATAAATATTTATTTATATATATATATACGCCCCCTCGTCCACAAACCATGGACGATATTTATTGGTTGAAATTGTTGTGAAAATTGGTTGACGGCAAATTGTTGTTTGGGATTGTTTGTGGTTGATATTGAATTGGTTGTGGTTGAAAAATACCCGTTTGTGATTGGAAAATATTTGGTTGAAACCACATAGGATTAGTTTGTGGTAATGAAATAAATATAAACATGCCGCCTGCGTGCGAATTAGATGCATGATCCCCATTGTCAAAAACCGCGAGGTTTTAAGGTAGAGCGAGGAGCCGTACTAGGGACGGTGCCGGTTTAACTACCCTGCCGTTATGCTGCCGAAATTTTGAATAATCTTTGTGTGTTAGAATTATTTTCATGTGTTGAAATTATTTGCATGCATAGAAATTAAAGCCATATATTGAAACTATGTCCATGTGTGGAAATATTCATGTGTTGAAAAGTGTTGTGTGAAAATAAAATTCATTTGTGAATGAATGAAGTGTATAAACAATAAAAATCACATTTTTATATATATATGAAGTATGAAAAATATTCGCTTTATATAAATAGTTTCAACAATCAAAATTTCATCTTTTCAATGAGAACAACATAAATAAATTGTCCATGTGTGGAAATACTCATTTGTTGAGAAATGTGTGTAGTGGAAAAGATTCATGTGTTGAATAAAAAGATTGAACGATAAAAATTACATTTTTATTGAAACTATGAAGTGTTGAAACCACACATTGGTTGAATAAATATTTTAAATGATAAAAATATCATTTTTATCATATGTGTGATATGCTAAAGATATGCGGACGTTGAAATAAATATTTGTGATAGAAATATTATTTTTAACATGCATAGGAACTAAATAAAATAGTCATGTGTTGAAATCTACTTTAGTTCGCCAAAATTATCATCTTTGAAATGTGAAGTGTTAAAAATAGCCACTGGTTCGAATAAACGTGCATGAGTTGAAATATACATTAACTAGCTAATGATATGACTTTAGCCTATGCATGCGATATTAGAATGAGTGGTGTTTTTAAACCAAAGCAAATCAAATATGAAGTTGAATAGAAAATGATAAATGTTAGAAATTGTATATATGTGCATGCATATCTATTGAACAGGTTAAAGCAAAAAGGGGCTAGAGAAGAGGAATAAAATTTTGTGCCCGACAAATAGGTACACATTTACTGATTTGTTTGGGTGATGATTTTATGAGCCTGTTGGCTAGCCGCTTGGCTTTTTCTTTTTCTTTTTGAGATTAGAAGGACCGGGAACGCTATTTGCGATTTCCCGACGCTCCCGGTGCAGGGGAGGTTATGGCGAAATTTTCCAAAATTTTAAGGTGTTAGAAAAATATTTGAAGTGAAAACGATATAGAAATTATTGAATGGACTATATTTATATAAATATATAAATATAAATAGAATTAAAACGAAACGTGGCCGTGCAGTTCATATTTTGAAACCGTGATTTCAAATGACTAGTGCGGAAGATCCGACCATTGGATTTTCCCGAAACCTCAACCGTTGGGTTCGCCTTGGAAATATCTTTCCAACGGCACCCACTTTGTGAAGATCCGACGGTTGGATTATCTGGAATGTTTAATTCAAAATTAGTGAAAAACAGCGCCAGAAACGATTATATTTATATATATATATATATATATATAAATATAATTAAATTAAATCGAATAACGACGCTGCAGTTCGTAAATTGAAATCGTAACTTCAAATGGTTAGTGTGGAAGATCCGTCCGTCGGATTTTCCTAAAACTGGAACCGTTGGGTTCGTTTTGAAAAGACCTTCCTAATGATGTAAAATTTGTGAAGATCCAACGGTTAGATTTTTCTATATGTGTAAAACAAAATTAGTGGAAAGCAGCGCCAGTGCATCGACACGACCTGAAACGTCGTTTAATTAAATATGGCCGTTTTAAATTAAATAAAAATGGCGATATATCGTTATTAAGTGCTATTGACGATATAGAGTGGAAATAAACCAATGTTGTTGTGTTTGCTTGATATGTGATGGTTGAATGTATTTGACGTGAAAATTATAACTAAACAACTGAAATGTGAATGTTGAATAGTTCAACCCTGTGATTAATTGGTTTGAAAATCTAAATATACGTGGGTTATTTGAAAAGGCCGAGTTTATCTCATTTCAAATAATCGATCGACGTTGAGAAGTCGAAGAGTCGAAGACGACTGAAGACCGACGATCTCCACGTTGGATGGATTGGCGCTACTGATGCTCGTGATTGGAGTAGCTACCATGAAGGAATTGAAGTAGTAGCCGTCCAAACATAGTGTTGATTGTACGGATATGCGAGGAATTGGTGCCTCCGGTTTCGTTCAGACCCAGAACGGACTTGTAAATGGACTGTGTGTCTGACATTGGATTTTGTTCTGTGTTAATTGATCTCTGTTAAATATATATCTGTTTGGCGGCAGAGAATTTATTCTCTTGCTTAACGCCCTTCTCTGAGACGTACGAGCTCAGAGGTTATGTATTGACAGAAATCAGTCGCATGGAGTGGATTGCCTGTGTGGCACGCCTAAGTGGCATATGATCAAGGCTTCTGTTGCAAAGCAAAGTCTTGTGGTTGATGATCAAAGCATGGTCTGTGTGACTAGCTTTGTGTATAACGTGAATTCGCGAGCCTCACACCTCGGTATGAGTCAAAAACGGGAGAGTGACTGCAGGGAGAGCATGACGTTTCTTTCTAGCTAAGGTGGTGTCAGTGACCTACCAGCCCTGACATTATATATACTTTTCACCTGTGTGGTTGTTGGAATGCGAGGCGCCTCGATATAGGTCTGTAAGGACCGGGAAACGTGTGTTCAGGAATTGCCAATCCTCAAAAGTAAGAGAGGACCGGCCCTGAAGATCCAAGGATCATAGTGGGGTCCTGGGACATTTGCTAGAGTGTCTCGAATCGGAGTGGAGCTTGCCCCTTGCCTCGACTCATGAAGGAATCCAATTTCCAATACGATATGTGCGGTTGTGATTGTATTACTAGTACGGCGACATAGTAGATGGTAGCTATGCCGCCTAGGATTGATATTTATGATTGAATCTGCTTTTGAAACATATATGCACTAGTAATAATCTCAAACACCTTTGTTTATTCGTATGAAGCATCTTTGGCCATTATAAGGTAAAAACTCTATCCTCCGGCTTGCGTTGCATTGTGTGATGGGACCTGAGTCTTATAATGGCTTCATTTTAGAAAAACATTGCGTTGATTTAATCGTTTGTTTTATTTCATGCACTAGCACTCATTGGAGTAAACCCGTTCCGCGAAAGTGGCGTGGTCCTTTGATTTGCCTTATTATTGTTGTTAATAAGTTGAATAGATTTCTCATACCAGTCCCATGACTGACTCGTAGTTTGTTTCACCTTGCAAACTCGGGTGCCCTCATTTTCACACGGGCAGCCTAGTTACAGGTTTCTGACGCACCTTTTGGCTCATGGCGAGGCTTGACTACACCGTGCTGACTTGGATTTTCTCCGCCATTATTGTATCTATATTATGATTCTGCGACTGGCGATGTAGACTGATATTCCTTTTGTGTACTCTTTATGTATGATTCCGCCTCAGGCGATGGTGACTGATTATGTATCATTATGCACTAAGTTGTATCCTGTACTGTGCTTCTCTGATGTGATGTTATCTATATGATTCCGCTGTCATATGTATGTAAATTATTCTATTTTCTGTTTATGCTATTATCTGTGATCTGCTAATGATGATTAATGTGTTATATTCCAATGATTATCCTTAACACCGTGTCACGGGGTTTTGGGATCGTCACAGCTGGTATCAGAGCTTTGGTTAACCTTAGTTCTGGAGTCTAACACATTAAACACTTCGTCAAGATAGAATCAGTAGTATTCTAAGGCGAGTCGCTCATTAGAGATAGGACTAGTAAAGTCCTAGAATGAGCTGAGCAGAATAGCAAAAACAATTGATCAGTCCATCGTTATCTTTCCGTAGGAATTTCTGCTTAACTATGCAATAGACTATTATTTCTGTTAGCTGACTTTTTTCGTTGCTTATACAGAATTTGACAAATGGCTACCAGAGGAGCCGCCGCTAGAGGAGGCCGTGCCGGCCGAGGCCGAGGAAGGGGAGAAATCCCAGCTCAGGAAGGACCTTTGATACAACCTCCGGCAGCTCAATACTTCGAGCTCGACCGTGTAGCTAAGAGATATAAGAACTTAGGAGGCAAGACCTTCTCGGGAACTGGCACCGTAATAGAGGCCCTTGCATGGCTCAAAACATGCGAGAAAATTCTTGAAGGCCTAAGGCTAGGAGGCAAAGACAAAGCTATTATGGGCGCCTGGCTTATGCAGGAATAAGCCGAATTATGGTGGGAATCTCTTACCGCCGGGAATAGAGAAGCTGGAAGAACATGGGATGGATTCAAAGAACTCTTCAAGGAGAAATATGTCCCAGAACAAGCTCTAGAAAGAATGCACGATGACTTCGCCAATCTCCAGCAAGGGGATCTTTCCGTGCAGGATTATCTGAACAAATTCACAATGCTGTCGCCCTATGCTCCAGAACTCGTTGCTACCGCGAAATCCAAAAATAAGAGGTTTATCTTTGGACTAAAACGACAATATCATGATAGAGCCATGGCCCATGTCAAGCTGGATTTCAACGAGCTAGTGGAAATGACATGCAACTATGAAGACCTTGATCAAAGGCATCTGGATCAGGATCGCGCTAGAAGCCAAGCAGGAAACAAGCGCAAGCCTACTGTAAATCAGGGCGAGTCAAGCCAAGCAGCATCTTCCAAGCCTCAGACTGGCAAGCCGCCAAGAGGAAATTGCTTTAATTGTGGTAAGCCGGGGCACTACTCAAACGTCTGCACAGCTCCGAAGAGACAGAAAACAAATTCTCAAGGCTCGAGCCAAGGCTCTCAGAACACTCGCTCGTGCTTCAACTGTCGCAAGACCGACCATCTGGTCAGAGACTGTCCTTTGCTGAAGAAAGCTACTGTAGCTCATGTCTATGACGGGTCTAGCCCGCCAGCTGCTTCCGACGGAGCAGGTAAACCCGATGTTTTGGGAGGTACCCTTACAATTAAAAATATTCCTGTTTCTGTATTATTTGACACAGGTGCATCGCGTAGTTTTATTGCTAGAAACACAGTGCACAAATTAAAGTTAAAACAGCGAAAGCTTAAAGAATCGGTTGAAGTTCATAACCCGATAGGGGGTCCTATTACTCTCGGTTCATATTTTAGAGTGCCGATCTCTTATTCTTCCTACAAATTTTCTTTTGATTTGATCGTTATGGATTTTCCCGAATTCGATATTATTCTCGGGCTAGATTGGTTAACGAAATTTGAAGCTGAAGTGAATTGTGCAGAAAGAATCGTTAAAATTCGAACGAAGCTTGGATATATTACGGTTCCCTGTCATGGTTCGAATCCGAATAGAGAAGAATTTTGGTCAGCATTAGAACTTATCCCCACTTCCATAGAAAAGATTCCGATTGTTAGCAACTATGCGGATGTGTTTGAAGAAGTTGAAAACTTACCTCCGCAAAGAGAAATAGAATTCCGAATCGATCTAATTCCCAATGCCAGACCCGTGGTGCATCCAATTCGTAGAATGACTCCGAAAGAAAAAGAAGAATTAGGCGATCAAACTCGTCAACTGTTATGGAAAGGTCTAATCAGACCGAGTTTCTCCAATTGGGGTGCAGCTGTTGTGTTTGTCCCAAAGTCAGACGGTACTCTTAGATTATGTGTTGATTACCGAGACCTCAACAAACAGACGCTTAAAAACAAATATCCACTACCCCGCATTGATGATTTGCTAGACCAATTGAATGGGGCGAAAGTATTTTCCCGAATGGACCTAGCTACAGGTTTTCATCAATTGAGGATAGCAGAAGAGTGTGTTCCTTTGACCGCTTTCAGAGGTCCAGACATATTTTATGAATGGTTAGTAATGCCGTTTGGCCTATGTAACGCTCCAGCATACTTTGTCGATCTAATGAATAGAGTGTTCAGGGGAGTTCTGAATAAATTTGTCCTCGTATTCATCGATGATATTTTAATCTACTCCAAATCAAAACCCGAGCATGAAAAACACTTAGAACAAGTATTGGAGATTCTAAGGAAGAACGTCTTCAAAGCCAAATTCTCTAAATGTGTCTTCTGGCAAGAAGAAGTTAAATTTCTTGGCCATGTCGTGTCAGGGAAAGGAATTTCTGTTGACCCAAGCAAGATAACAGCGATTCAAGACTGGAAACAACCCACTACTCCCACAGAAGTTAGAAGTTTTATGGGATTGGCTAGTTATTATCGAAAGTTCGTTAAGGATTTTTCGAAGATATCCGGACCGTTAACGAAGCTCACAAAGAAACATGAGAAGTTTAAGTGGACTTCCGACTGTGAAGAAGCTTTCCAGGAATTGAAATCGAAGCTGACCACCGCTCCAGTGTTAACTATTATTGATGGCAATCAGGATTTAACGGTTTGGACAGATGCTTCTATTAGAGGTCTTGGTGCAGTATTAATGCAGAGAGGCCAAGTAGTCGCTTATGCAAGCCGCCAATTGAAACCGCATGAGAAGAATTATGTGACTCAAGATCTTGAGTTGCTAGCCATCGTATTTGCCTTGAAAATCTGGAGACATTACTTATTGGGCGAGAAATTTATATTGTACACAGATCACCAATCATTGAAGTATTTATATACCCAGAAAGATCTGAATCTGAGACAGCAGCGTTGGCTAGAATTTCTTGTAGCGTATGATCTTAATATCCTGTATACGCCGGGAAAAGCTAACGTAGTAGCGGATGCACTTAGTAGAAAAACCGCAATTGTTGCCCATCTTATAATTACACCTGGATTGATTGATAGGATTTCAGCCCTTCAGAAAGAAGATGAATTCATTCAGAGAATCAGTAAGAGAGTACAGGAAGGTGAAACCACGAGTTTCCGTATTGACAATAAGGGGGTTCTCAGGTTAAATAACAGAATTTGCATCCCAAATATTCCAGGCCTTCGAAGAGAAGTGCTAGATGAATGCCATAAATCCAAATTTTGCATCCATCCGGGGGTGAGTAAAATGTACAACGATATCAAACGCACTTTCTGGTGGAAGGCAATGAAAAGAGATATTTCTTTGTATGTTAGCAGATGCCCTACTTGTCAATTGGTCAAGAGTGACCAACAAAAGCTAGCTGGATTGTTGCAACCGTTGGAAGTCCCAGGCTGGAAATGGGAACAGATTTCCATGGATTTCATAGATGGTTTGCCGCGAACCAAGAAAGGTAATGACAGTATTTGGGTAATCGTAGATCGCTTCACGAAGACTGCCCATTTTATACCTGTCAGGTCCAATCGAACTGCCCAAAGTCTAGCACAGATATATTTCAAAGAAATTGTTAAGCTGCATGGAATTCCCATCAGCATAGTCAGTGATAGAGATCCCCTATTTACTAGCAAGTTCTGGGAGGCTTTCCAGACAGAATTGGGAACAAAACTGAATATGAGCACCGCTTATCACCCCCAAACAGATGGCCAAACTGAGCGGGTGAATAGAATTCTAGAAGATTTATTGCGGGCTTGTATAATCGATTTTGGTGGGTCATGGGAAGATCATTTGCATTTGGCAGAGTTTTCATATAACAATAGCTATCAAGCAAGTTTGAAAATGTCACCATTTGAAGCATTATATGGCAGACCCTGCAGATCTCCAGCATGTTGGGTAGAACCTGGCAACAGACTTGTACTAGGACCCGATATGATTAGGGAAGCATCTGATAAAGTGGACTTCATCAAGAAGCGATTGAAAACCGCCCAAAGCCGACAGAAAAGTTACGCAGACTCTAGAAGGAGAGATTTGACATTTGCTGTTGGTGATCATGTTTATTTAAAGGTTTCTCCGATGAGAGGAGTAATCAGATTTGGCAAGACTGGGAAGTTGGCACCGAGATTTATTGGTCCCTTTCCTATACTTGAGCGAATTGGAACTCTTGCTTATAGGGTTCAATTGCCAGATTGGTTGCCTGGAGTGCACAATGTATTTCACGTATCTCAACTTAGGAGACATGTGCATGATCCGGATCTTGTTGTAGAAGAAGCAGCGCAACAGGATGTGGAGATAACTCCAGAATTAGCACTCAGAAGAGAGCCATTAAAAATTGTTGGCAAAGAAACTAGAGAACTCAGAAGCAAAAAGGTTCATTTAGTTAAAGTGCAGTGGAGCAGTGATCCTAGAGACTGTACTTGGGAAACTGAGGAAAGCATTAAACAAGCTTACCCCAAATGCAGAGTGGATATCTCTGACTAACTCCGGTGCAAGGTACCTTTACCATACTTTGCATTTACATTTTATTTCCTACTTTATTGTTGTTTCCTTTTCGAGGACGAAAAGTTTTAAGTAGGGGAGATTGTAATAACCCGGAAAATACGAGCCAATTTAAAATTTTTAAATTGATTCTTTCAAAGCAATTTGAACCATTGAAATAGAATATTTCAATAAATTAGTGAATTAGAAATCTGTTAGTCAATACCTTTCTAACGAATCTGAAAAATCGAAGTTTCCTAACGGGAATCAAAAGTTATGGCCGAATGAATTTTCAGAAGAGTCGGTATATAGAATATATAGGCCTGGAAAATTGATATTTTGCAAACGGTCTCAGAATTCGACGAAACCACTTTTGTTAGGACCGTATCGTCAATACGAAACTAGAAAATATTTTTCTGGAATTTTTCTAGTTAGTATGTGACCCCGGTAATTTGAAATGTACGTTTAAAATTCAATATAAGGATTTAAATGTAAATTCAACGGAAACTGATTGTAACGATCAAACCAGCTTACGATACATATCCCATTGTGTTCGGAATGGGGGTAAAACGCTATGGGCGACAGGCGGTAGGCCTCGTTTCGAGGTCGTATGTAAAAGTCAACCCTTTTGCAAAATTAAATAATAAAATAAAAAAATATTCCCTCCTTTTCTTCTTCATTGCCCCCCCCCCCCCCCCCGGATTCATTTATCAGAAACAAAAAAAAAAAAACCTAACCTAGACATCGAGCCGCCGCCTGAACCCTTGCCGCCGACGAACCCCTCGACGCCGCCCCCACTTCGAAGCCGCCCTCACTATCGAAGACCCCGCCTGAACTCTCGAAGTCGCGACGCAATCGAAGAAGACCCCGCCTCCACATCGAACATCATCGCGACGCCCCCCTGAAGCCTGCCGCCGACGAACACCATCGAGCTCCCCTTCGCATCCAGCGGTGAGCATTTAGGATTATTTCATTTTTGTTTTTATTTTTGTTTTACAGTAAATTAAAAACTGATTTTTAGGATTTTTAAAAACTGATTTTTTTAAGGTTTTATAAACTGTTTTTTTTCAGAAATGAAAACTGATTTATTTTTAGATTTGAAAACTGATTTAAAAGAATTTAAAAACAGTTTTTTTAAAGATATATAAACTGATTTAAAAAGAAAGTAAAACTGATTTTTTGGGATTTAAAAACTGTTTTTTTAAAGAGCAAAAACTGGATTTTTTTTAATGATATAAAAACTGAATTTTTAAAAAGATAAAAACTGATTTTATAAAAGACAAAAACTGATTTTTAAAGAAATAAATAAAAGCTGATTTTATTTTGAAGGTTTAAACTTTGAAATAGAAAAAGGTTTAATCTTTTAATAGAAAAAGATTTGAACTTGCAAAAATAAAGATCATATTTTTAAAAAGAGAAAAGACGGGATTTTTATTAGGTAGAAGAAGTAAGATATGATTCTTATATTTTTAAAGCAATAAAAATATAATTTTTACACCATAGGAATATTAAAAATATAATCTTTGTTTTTAGAATATGATCTTTATATATTGAATAACATAGTAAAAATTCGATTTTTACCTATGTAGAGAATACGGGCAACGAAAGCGACAAGAAGACGAAATAGACAAAGATTTCCATAAAGGAAGAGTCGTGTTATTGGATAGCTACTGGTGAGAAATTCTCACTCTTCAATTTCTTTTTATATATATATATATATGTGTGGAAATAAAAGTGAATTGCTATATATAAATATTTATATATATATATATATACGCCCCCTCGTCCACAAACCATGGACGATGTTTATTGGTTGAAATTGTTGTGAAAATTGGTTGACGGCAAATTGTTGTTTGGGATTGTTTGTGGTTGATATTGAATTGGTTGTGGTTGAAAAATACCCGTTTGTGATTGGAAAATATTTGGTTGAAACCACATAGGATTAGTTTGTGGTAATGAAATAAATATAAACATGCCGCCTGCGTGCGAATTAGATGCATGATCCCCATTGTCAAAAACCGCGAGGTTTTAAGGTAGAGCGAGGAGCCGTACTAGGGACGGTGCCGGTTTAACTACCCTGCCGTTATGCTGCCGAAATTTTGAATAATCTTTGTGTGTTAGAATTATTTTCATGTGTTGAAATTATTTGCATGCATAGAAATTAAAGCCATATATTGAAACTATGTCCATGTGTGGAAATATTCATGTGTTGAAAAGTGTTGTGTGAAAATAAAATTCATTTGTGAATGAATGAAGTGTATAAACAATAAAAATCACATTTTTATATATATATGAAGTATGAAAAATATTCGCTTTATATAAATAGTTTCAACAATCAAAATTTCATCTTTTCAATGAGAACAACATAAATAAATTGTCCATGTGTGGAAATACTCATTTGTTGAGAAATGTGTGTAGTGGAAAAGATTCATGTGTTGAATAAAAAGATTGAACGATAAAAATTACATTTTTATTGAAACTATGAAGTGTTGAAACCACACATTGGTTGAATAAATATTTTAAATGATAAAAATATCATTTTTATCATATGTGTGATATGCTAAAGATATGCGGACGTTGAAATAAATATTTGTGATAGAAATATTATTTTTAACATGCATAGGAACTAAATAAAATAGTCATGTGTTGAAATCTACTTTAGTTCGCCAAAATTATCATCTTTGAAATGTGAAGTGTTAAAAATAGCCACTGGTTCGAATAAACGTGCATGAGTTGAAATATACATTAACTAGCTAATGATATGACTTTAGCCTATGCATGCGATATTAGAATGAGTGGTGTTTTTAAACCAAAGCAAATCAAATATGAAGTTGAATAGAAAATGATAAATGTTAGAAATTGTATATATGTGCATGCATATCTATTGAACAGGTTAAAGCAAAAAGGGGCTAGAGAAGAGGAATAAAATTTTGTGCCCGACAAATAGGTACACATTTACTGATTTGTTTGGGTGATGATTTTATGAGCCTGTTGGCTAGCCGCTTGGCTTTTTCTTTTTCTTTTTGAGATTAGAAGGACCGGGAACGCTATTTGCGATTTCCCGACGCTCCCGGTGCAGGGGAGGTTATGGCGAAATTTTCCAAAATTTTAAGGTGTTAGAAAAATATTTGAAGTGAAAACGATATAAAAATTATTGAATGGACTATATTTATATAAATATATAAATATAAATAGAATTAAAACGAAACGTGGCCGTGCAGTTCATATTTTGAAACCGTGATTTCAAATGACTAGTGCGGAAGATCCGACCATTGGATTTTCCCGAAACCTCAACCGTTGGGTTCGCCTTGGAAATATCTTTCCAACGGCACCCACTTTGTGAAGATCCGACGGTTGGATTATCTGGAATGTTTAATTCAAAATTAGTGAAAAACAGCGCCAGAAACGATTATATTTATATATATATATATAAATATAATTAAATTAAATCGAATAACGACGCTGCAGTTCGTAAATTGAAATCGTAACTTCAAATGGTTAGTGTGGAAGATCCGTCCGTCGGATTTTCCTAAAACTGGAACCGTTGGGTTCGTTTTGAAAAGACCTTCCTAATGATGTAAAATTTGTGAAGATCCAACGGTTAGATTTTTCTATATGTGTAAAACAAAATTAGTGGAAAGCAGCGCCAGTGCATCGACACGACCTGAAACATCGTTTAATTAAATATGGCCGTTTTAAATTAAATAAAAATGGCGATATATCGTTATTAAGTGCTATTGACGATATAGAGTGGAAATAAACCAATGTTGTTGTGTTTGCTTGATATGTGATGGTTGAATGTATTTGACGTGAAAATTATAACTAAACAACTGAAATGTGAATGTTGAATAGTTCAACCCTGTGATTAATTGGTTTGAAAATCTAAATATACGTGGGTTATTTGAAAAGGCCGAGTTTATCTCATTTCAAATAATCGATCGACGTTGAGAAGTCGAAGAGTCGAAGACGACTGAAGACCGACGATCTCCACGTTGGATGGATGGGCGCTACTGATGCTTGTGATTGGAGTAGCTACCATGAAGGAATTGAAGTAGTAGCCGTCCAAACATAGTGTTGATTGTACGGATATGCGAGGAATTGGTGCCTCCGGTTTCGTTCAGACCCAGAACGGACTTGTAAATGGACTGTGTGTCTGACATTGGATTTTGTTCTGTGTTGATTGATCTCTGTTAAATATATATCTGTTTGGCGGCAGAGAATTTATTCTCTTGCTTAACGCCCTTCTCTGAGACGTACGAGCTCAGAGGTTATGTATTGACAGAAATCAGTCGCATGGAGTGGATTGCCTGTGTGGCACACCTAAGTGGCATATGATCAAGGCTTCTGTTGCAAAGCAAAGTCTTGTGGTTGATGATCAAAGCATGGTCTGTGTGACTAGCTTTGTGTATAACGTGAATTCGCGAGCCTCACACCTCGGTATGAGTCAAAAACGGGAGAGTGACTGCAGGGAGAGCACGACGTTTCTTTCTAGCTAAGGTGGTGTCAGTGACCTACCAGCCCTGACATTATATATACTTTTCACCTGTGTGGTTGTTGGAATGCGAGGCGCCTCGATATAGGTCTGTAAGGACCGGGAAACGTGTGTTCAGGAATTGCCAATCCTCAAAAGTAAGAGAGGACCGGCCCTGAAGATCCAAGGATCATAGTGGGGTCCTGGGACATTTGCTAGAGTGTCTCGAATCGGAGAGGAGCTTGCCCCTTGCCTCGACTCATGAAGGAATCCAATTTCCAATACGATATGTGCGGTTGTGATTGTATTACTAGTACGGCGACATAGTAGATGGTAGCTATGCCGCCTAGGATTGATATTTATGATTGAATCTGCTTTTGAAACATATATGCACTAGTAATAATCTCAAACACCTTTGTTTATTCGTATGAAGCATCTTTGGCCATTATAAGGTAAAAACTCTATCCTCCGGCTTGCGTTGCATTGTGTGATGGGACCTGAGTCTTATAATGGCTTAATTTTAGAAAAACATTGCGTTGATTTAATCGTTTGTTTTATTTCATGCACTAGCACTCATTGGAGTAAACCCGTTCCGCGAAAGTGGCGTGGTCCTTTGATTTGCCTTATTATTGTTGTTAATAAGTTGAATAGATTTCTCATACCAGTCCCATGACTGACTCGTAGTTTGTTTCACCTTGCAAACTCGGGTGCCCTCATTTTCACACGGGCAGCCTAGTTACAGGTTTCTGACGCACCTTTTGGCTCATGGCGAGGCTTGACTACACCGTGCTGACTTGGATTTTCTCCGCCATTATTGTATCTATATTATGATTCCGCCACTGGCGATGTAGACTGATATTCCTTTTGTGTACTCTTTATGTATGATTCCGCCTCAGGCGATGGTGACTGATTATGTATCATTATGCACTAAGTTGTATCCTGTACTGTGCTTCTCTGATGTGATGTTATCTATATGATTCCGCTGTCATATGTGTGTAAATTATTCTATTTTCTGTTTATGCTATTATCTGTGATCTGCTAATGATGATTAATGTGTTATATTCCAATGATTATTCTTAACACCGTGTCACGGGGTTTTGGGATCGTCACAAAACCACTTTTGTTGGATCTGTGATGTCAAGTTATTGCTAGATTCCAATTTTCATAATTTTTGGAATCAATCTTTGAGCGTGGCAAAGGAAAATGCGTTTGACCAGTTTCAGTTGATTTTAATCGACTGGAAAATGGCCATTTTTCAAATGGTCTCAGAATTTGACAAAACTAGTTTTGTTAGGACCGTATCGTCGATACGAAGCTAGAATTAATTTTTCTGGAACTTTTCGAGTTAGTATGTGACCCCGGTAATTTGAAATGTGCGTTTAAATTGAATATATAAAGAATTATACTTTAAATTTCAACTAAAACCGATTCAAACAGTCGAATTGGCCTACGATACATATCCCATTGTGTTCGGAACGGGGTAAAACACTGGGGACGACAGTCGGCGGGTTCGATTTCGAGTCCGAAATTTAAAGTTGCTTTTAGGAGTTAAATAAATTAAATAATATAAAATTTTATAAACCCCCCTTATATTCTCTCTCCCCGTTAGCTTTCAATTTTGGTCAGAAAAAAAAAGCGCTCCTTCTGTAATCGACGACGCGCCGCCTCCAAGGGGGGGTCAGCGCCGTCGCCGCAGGCGGGAAAGCCACCGCGCCCACCTTCTTCTTCCTCCCCCGCCCCCTCTTCTCGATCCGCCTTCTCTCTGCCCTCGCTACTCCCTTCTTTCAACCGCACCCACGACCGCTCCCACCACCGACCTGCCATCCACCGCCGCGACATCGCCAGCGCCCCCAGCCTCCCATCTCCGTCGCCGATCGAAGAACGAGCCCCCTCCCCAGTTCATCGCGAGTAGCCCCTTTCCACCTGAAAACCATCGAAGACGCCAGCTCTGAAGACGCGCCACCCGCATGCGACATCACCTCCAGACCCCGACGCCTCAACAAGTCCAGCAGCCCCTCCTCCGAATAAAACAGAGAGGTTTCTTTCTGATTTTAACAGAAAGCTTTCTTTTACTTTTAATTAATTCAAAAACGGATTTTTACTTAGCTATAGAAAACTGATTTTTACTTAGCTATAGAAAACTGATTTTTCTTAGTTATTAAAACTGAAACGATTAGATTTTTAATTTAGGAAAATTTGGATTTTGAAATGTAAAAAGGTATGATTTCTTATATGATGAATTTATATTTTTAAATATAGAAAGACTTGATATTTAAGCATAGAAAGACGAAATTTTTATTATAGTAGAAGATTAAAAATATAATTTTTATAGAGCGGAGATAATAAAAATTTAATTTTTATATTATACAAAGGATAAAAATATAATTTTTATATCATGAAAAGGTTAAAAATATAATCTTTATATTTGAAAAGGCGAAATCTTTATATTTTAAAAAGACGATATTTTTATATAGTGAAAGTTCGGATTTTTATATATATGAAGAAGAAATAAAAATATGATTTTTGTATATATGATGAAGAAATAAAAATGCGACTTTTATATATATGAAGTGAAGATAAAAATTTGATTTTTATAATGAAGAAGCGAATATAAAAATGTGATTTTTATATGTGTAGTGAATACAGAAGAATAAAGTGACAAAAGGGCGGGAACGACAAGATTTTCTACAAAGAAGAGCCGTGGGATTGGATTAGCTATTTGTCAGAATTTCTCACTCTTTAATTTTATTTCTAGTTGAAATATATACCAGGATGCAGACGGTGTTTAGTAGCACCCGACACCCGTCATCCACAGACCATGGACAGCTTGTATGCTAGGTTGTTTGATTTTTATTAGTTGATTGTGTGATGTGATGTGAAATAAAATATTTATATAGTTAAAAATATTTTATAGTTGAAAATAGGATTTTTAACGTGTATATGAAATGAAATAAATTAATATAAACAAATCGAACGATTTGTTTATATACACACATTTGACTGATATTGATTGGGACGATAAATTTTACACATCGCCCAACTGCACAAATAAAATCTGTGTTTGATTGTTTGAAACCCCACACGGGTATTGGGATGATATTTGATGTACACTACTCCCGATTGTTTAGTTGTATGTCTATCGATTGATTGACAAACTGTTAGGAGCGTTAAATATTTATATTTGATGCTTATACAGTGTAGAATGCACTTTGGATGATGGTTGATTGTTCATCGTTGTTATTATATACATGTGTCGTAGAAAATCCATATAATCAACATTATATGGTAATTGATTGGGCCTCATTCCATATTTGAAATAGAAATATTTAAAGAAGAAATATTTGAATAGAAATATTTGAGTAGAAATATTTGAAGAAGAAATATTTGAATAGAAATATTTGAATAGAAATATTTGAAATAGGAATATTTGAAATAGGAATATTTGAATAGAAATATTTGAAATAGGAATATCTAAAAAAGAAATATTTGAATAAAAATATTAGGAGAAGAAATATTTGAATAGAAATATTTGAAATAGGAATATTTGAAATAGGAATATTTGAATAGAAATATTTGAAATAGGAATATTTGAAAAAGAAATATTTGAATAGAAATATTTGAAAATGAAATATTTGAAAATATGAATATATGAAGCCATGTTGATTAGATTTACGCCATTTCGACGTGATCGATATTTATATCGATTGTATTCATTTTATAACGAATATCGAAAGTGATTTCAAAATCTGAAATTTTGAAAAGAATTGAATTTCGAATTAAATTGAATAGAAGTGAATTCAAATTGAATTGAATAAAAGTGAATTCGAATGAAATTGAATAGAAGTGAATTCGAATGAAATTGAATAGAAATGAATTCGAATTGAATTTGAATATAAATGAATTCGAAATGAAATCGATTTAAAAAGAATTTAAAACGAATTTATATTGGAATATTCAATTTTGAAATGAAATTGAATATGAAGTTGAGACCGTTTCGAAAATGAATTTAAAACGATTTATAAAGCACGTTTTGAATTGAAATCGACGAAGTATATATTATATATATAATATAATGGCCTGAATAGAACGCGCCGCGCCGCGGCAGTTCACGAATTTCGACCATGGACTTCGAATGGATATTGCGGGAGATCCGACCGTCGAATTCTCCTAAAACAGGAACCGTTGGGTTCGTATCGAAAAGAGCTTTCTAACGAATATTAGAAATTAGAAATCTAACGGTTGGATTAGGAATTATGTCCAAATCAAATTTGAAAAAGGTCGTTGTAAGTGCAGTTCGATGGCCGTTGATGGAAATCAACTGTACGGGCCTTGATAAAATCATTAAAAATATCAATAATTTGTGTTAAATCATAAGAAATGATTTGGGAAAAGTTGGGATGAAAAACTCCATATTTGAAAAGATAAAAATAGATTTTTATCGAAATGAACTAGTTTTGAACTAGAATAGTAATTTATTTACTTTTAATATAAATAAATTGTATTTAAAATGGTTTTGAAAATAACCAGAATTTCCAATGATTGCAGTGGAATGGATTTGAATCGAAATTGTCTTCGGAATATTTCGATGTTGGATTTCGTGATTATACAGATGTTGTTATGGAAATTTGAAAGATATAGATATATATATATCGTTATTTCCAATACGATATCTGTTGGTTGTAGAATTTGATATTGAATATAAGACGATATATTTTCTATTCAGAGCCTTGTGTTTAATATCAAATGTGATTTGGGTTTGTCGTGAATGGTGCCTTCATTAACACTGTTCTTGAACCCAGTTGAGAAAAGATTAAATCTTTTTATTTAGATTTAATGAAGTGTACCAATTAAATAATATTTAATTGGAATTGAATTGATATTGATTTTTGGGTTTATTGTGAACAGTGTTTTAAATAACACTTGTTCTTTAACCCGATAATTAATGAAGGTGATTTTGGGTTTACCGTGAACCGTGTTTTAAATGACACTGATTCCTTAACCCAGTCAAAGATTAAAACTAAGTGGAGTTTAAATAAATCTTTAATTCGATTGAAATAATCGAAATGGAGTATCACCAGTTTTGCTCCAGGCGTTAGTTAAATCTTTAATTAGATTTGAACGTGAAATGGTAATTGAATTTACCGATAACACCGTGGTGTTAGATATGAAGTATAACCAGTTTTATTTCATGGGATGAATAGGTTGGGATTGGGAAATTAAAAAAAGGATTACTTCGGTAAGGTTCGTTAATCCCGACTAGTTAAACCGAAATTCAAAAGATGATTAAAGAATAAATTCAAGAAATTTATCTCGGATAAAATTAATGGGAACCTTTCCCTATGAATGTGAAATTTAGAAACTAACTATCGGTTAGCCAAGCAGAATGGTTTTCTGGATATTGATCTGATGTTGGTTTCGGCCTTCGGGGTTAATATTTGGGAAATTATCCTCTTGATTAATTTACGGTTAGTGACTGATGAATTGGAATGAGGCGTATGTTGTGTTTGTGTAACACTTATTTAAAATATACGCGAGTTATTCGGAAAGACCGGGTTTAACCCATTCTGAATATCTGATACGACGATAAGTCGAAGATGAAGACGGTGGTTGAAGATCGGAAGTCTTCACATCGTTTGGGTGATTACTAATGATCTTGATTGTGCTGTACACTCAAGATGAGGGAATCAATCGGTGGCCGCCCAGATGTGCTTGGAGATCGATGGATATGCGAGGAAAGTGCCTCCGGTTTCGTTCAGACCCAGAACGGACTTGTAAATGGACTGTGTGTCTGACATTGGATTTCATTCTGTGTGACTAATATCGGTGGCATAGAGTGGTTTGCCTGTGTGGCATGCTAAGTGGCAATTGATCAAGGCTTCTGTTGAAAAGCAAAGTCTTGTGGATGATGATCAAAGCAAGGCCTGTGTGGCATAGCTTTGTGTAGCGTTGATTCGCGAGCCTCACACCCCGGTTGTGAACCAAAAACGGGAGACGGACCTCAGGGAGGGCATGCATTTCTTTCTAGCTAGGGTGGTGTCAGTGACCTACCAGCCCTGACATTTATATACTTTTCACCTGTGTGGTTGTTGCTGTTGCGAGGCGCCTCGGTTAGATCGGACGATCCGGGTCCGATGGAGCCACTCGTTGGCTCATTTACGCCCCAAAGGGCGGGGAAACGCAGTGTTCAGGCATTTCAATCCACATTGGTGGACCGGCTCTGTCGCTCCAAGGGCCCACCTGAGTCTGGGTCCTGAGGCTCGGGCTACAGAGTCTCGAATCGGTAGAGGACGATCCCTAGCCTCGGTTCATAGATGAAAATCCAATTTCCAAATACGTGACTTTGCGATTTTGATTGTATAACCTATATATGGCGACATAGTGGTATGGGGCATTCATGCCGCCTATGATTGATACTTATGATTTGAAGTTGTTTTATACACTATACACTTATAATAGTATCAAATGATTTCTTTTAAACGTATCAAGCATTCTTGGCTATTATAAGGTAAAAACCATATCCTCCGGCTTTCGTTGCATTGTGTGATAGGACCTGGGTCTTATAATAGCTTCATTTTTCTTTATTTAGCATTGCGCTGTTGTTTTATGCACTGGTATTCTTGGGAGGAAACCCGTTACGTGTTATACGGCGTGGTCCCTTGATTTACCTAACTTTAAAAATAAAGATTAACTGTTTTAGTTCTCACACCAGTCCCATGACTGACCTGGAGTTTATTGTTTTAACCTAAACTCTGGGTGCCCTTATTTTGACACGGGTAGCTAGTAGTTTTGGTTTTGCAGATTTATATTCACAGGATCCTGGTTTACAGCTGGAATGATATCCGGAAAGCTTTGTATCCGTATATCTCTTCTAGTTGTGTATTGTATTATTTTCCGCTGCTATGTATTTAAATGTAATTTAAATCTCTGATATTTCTGTGTAATATTTATTCGTACTCTGTATATTCTTGTAATCTGATGGATTGTTGTAATATACAATGAAATGTTCTTCCGTCTGCGTTCTATTTTGTCGTGTTCTCAAAACAATTCGTTCTTTCTCATCTCTTCGGAGACCAGGGAAGTTCGGGTCGTTTCAGATTATCGTTAACACTAGAGTCGTTGTTAATCTTAACTTTAGCTCCTCAAAAGCCTCCTCACATTCTGGAGTCCACTTGAATTTTGAGTGCTTCTTTGTAAGCTTCGTTAAGTGACTAGATATCTTCGAAAAATCTTTAACGAACTTCCGGTAATAACTAGCCAATCCAAGAAAACTTCGGACTTCTGTGGGTGTACTAGGCTGGTTCAAATTTTGAATAGCAGTGATTTTACTTGGATCCACAGCAATCCCCTCTTTCGATACGAGATGGCCAACAAACTTCACTTCATCTTGCCAGAATATACATTTGGACAGTTTGGCTTTCAATACATTCCTTCTTAGAATTTCTAGAAATTTCTCCAAATATTTTTCATGTTCGGCCTTTGACTTAGAGAAGATTAAAATATCGTCAATAAAAACCAGAACAAACTTATTCAAGACCCCTCTGAACGCTCGATTCATCAGATCGACAAAATAGGCAGGAGCGTTACATAAGCCGAATGGCATTACCAACCATTCGTAAAATAAGTCTAGACCCCTGAATTCTGTCATAGGAACACACTCTTCGGCAATACGAAGCTGATGGAAGCCTGTAGCTAGGTCCATCCTTGGAAATACTTGTGCTCCATTCAGACGATCCAATAAATCATCGATTCACGGCAATGGATATTTATTCTTTGTTGTCTGCTTATTCAAGTCATGATAATCCACACATAGTCGCAGAGTACCGTCAAACTTTGGGACAAACACCACTGCTGCTCCCCAATCAGAGAAATTAGGCCTGATCAGACCCTTCCATACGGGCTGTCGAGTTTGGTTGTCTAGTACTTCTTTCTCCTTTAGAGTCATTCTCCGAATAGCGAGCACTACTGGCCTCGTGTTCGGAATTAAAGCGATCTTGAAATCAATTTCTCTCTGTGGAGGTAAGCTAACAACTTCTTCGAACATATCCGCATAATTCGTTATGACAGGAATATCTTTTATGAGGTCCTGAATATTCTCTGTGACTACATGGATATTTTCTATTTGAGCAGGAGAAACATCCAAAGGTGCCCAGAAGTCTTTTCTATTAGAATTCTGACCTTCACAGGGAATGGTTATATAATCACCTGATTTAATCTTCGCCTTAATGACTCTATCGGCGCATTTAACCTCAGCTTCATATTTGGTCAACCAGTCTAACCCCAAGATAAGATCAAATTCTGTAAATTCATGACGACCGCGATGGTAGGGAACCGATAACGAGAAAATGAAACCGACACCGCACAAACCCAACCGAGATCGAGGGAACCCCCAAATGGATTATGGAGTCATTGGTTCTTTGAGATTCTTCAAATTCAAATCCAGTTTCTTAACCGCATTCTTTGCAACAAAGCTTCGCGACGCGCCGGTGTCAAATGGTACTTTAACTGGAATATCTTTGACAGTCAGCGTGCCTTCTAAAACATCTGGCCTTTGCTGAACAGCCGAAGGTGCTGAAGTTTCTGCCACTTCATTCACTTGTACCATTTCAGGCTTCTTTAAGAGCTGGCAATCCTTTGCAAGATGACCAGTCTTATGGAATTGTTTGCACTCTATATTCTCTTGAAAATTCTTCTTGGATTTAAATTTACTCTTCTTCTGCATTTTCAAAGACTTACATTTCCTAGACAGATGACCCTTTTGATTGCAGTTAAGGCATGTGGCCATCGTTATGTATTCTTCATCAGATTTAGCCCTTTTTCTCTTTGCACTGGGCTTCTTACTGACCTCAGACATCGTCCTGGCCTCAGGATTATCAGTTTCAGACGCTTCTTTGTTACTAGAACAAACTTCCTCTTCGTAGTGCAACATTCCTTTCTTGTCGAGATCCTCATACTGGTAAGCCATGTATATCATTTCTGAAAAAGGAAGCTTCACATTCTTCATCACACTATTCTGGTGTTTCCTTTGCAAGCCAGGAATAAACCTCAGATTCTTCCTCTTCGGATCTTTAATCAGATGCGGGGCAAAATGAGAAAGTTCATTGAATCTCTTATGATATTCTGGAATGGTCATATCTCCTTGTGTTAGATAAGAGAACTCATCACATAACCGCTCAGTTGCTTCAGGAGGAGTAAATCTTTCTAGGAAAATTACTTTAAATATATCCCAGGTGATATCACCTTCTGGATTATCCTCAATAATAGAATCCCACAAGAACAAGGCTTCGTGTTTGAGTGCCCGAGAAGCCAGTAATCTTCTGGTCATCTCTTAGCTTTAAACCGTCAAAGATTTTCTCAGCAGAACGAATCTAAGCTTGTGTTTTCATAATAGATTCTTCACCGAGAATGGTATTCCACCCATATTTTGATACTTAATTAATAGAGCCTCAATATCTGGTTCTGCATTCCTTCTGTTTCTGACACTCATTTTCTAGTACTTCTGCAAATAGCAGATCAAGCGTCAGGTCAATAGAAAAGATATTTTAAAACATAGAAACATATACTTCAATGTAAATGTGTCTATCGGGGTGTATTTCATTCTGCTATACTCATACTAGGATATTACTGATCCTATCTGTAATGAGCTACTCGTCTGAGAACACTACTGGTTCTATTTCTGATGAGTTCGTTAATATGTTATATTCCAGCACTAAGCTTAACCAAAGTTCTGATACAACGTTGAGACGACCCCAAACCTCATACTGACGGTGGCAAGGGTAATCTTTGGAATATAACACATAAACAGATAATAGCAGAACAGAATTAAATAAATACACCAGATAATGTACAAATAATACACTGGATAAACATAATCATCAGAGTTACGCAGTATACAAGATCATAATTAGTACAAATACAGCTCAACTATACATAAATATCTACAGCGGAAAACAAACATAATATGTACAACAGGAGCTGAACAGCATAAAAAGAGATAAATGATAGAATCCATCTTCAGCTCCATCTTTCCAGAAAGAGCCTGCTAAAACCTGAATACAAGGCTGCCCGTGTAGAAATAAGGGCACCCGAGTTTGCAAGTGAAACAAACTACGAGTCAGTCATGGGACTGGTATGAGAAATCTACTTAACACATTTTATAATATGGCTAATCACAAGACCACGCCACTTTCGCGGAACGGGTTTACTCCATTGGATTGCCAGTGATTTAAAACAAGTAAATCTTTTAAACATCGCAATGCTTTTTTATAAAATGGAAGCCACTATAAGATTTCAGTTCCCATCACACAATGCAACGCAAACCGGAGGATAGAGTTTTACCTTATAACGGCCAAAATATGCTTGGTACGGATAAAACAAAAAGAAGTCTTAATCGGACTCCAACTGTAAAATAGTAAGAGAACGATTCACTAAGTATTAACCTCGAAGGCCGAAACCAACATCAGACCAATACCCAGGAAACCACCCATCTTAGCTCGTTTCCAGTTAGTTTCTAATTTTTATAAAACAATCATAAATATCAATCATAGACGGCATGGGTACCATATATCATGTCGCCATATATATATACAATCAAAACCGCATGATGTCATATTTGGAAATTGGATTTCCGTTATGAACCAAGGCAAAAGATAGTCCTTACCGAATTCGAGACTGCCTAGCTCGAGCCTCAGGATCAAAACGCTTCAACCATTGGATCGTCAGAGCCGGTCCACATGGAGTGGATTATAATGCCTAAAAATTGCGTTTTCCCGCCCTTTAGGGTGTAAATGAGCCAACGAAATACTACATCAATCCCGGATCGACCGATATCTCCGAGTCGCCTCGCAACAGCAACAACCACACAGGTGAAAATAATATACATGTCAGCCAGTTTAAGCACTGACACCACCTCTAGCTAGGATGAAACGCATGTCCTCCCTGAGGTCCTCTCCCATTTCTGGTTCATACCGAGGTGTGAGGCTCGTGAATTCACATTAGAAACAAAGCTACGTCATACAGGCGGTGCTTTGATCATCAACCACAAGACTTTGCTTTTCAACAGAAGCCTTGATCACTGCATCTTAGCATGCCACACATGCAATTCACACCATGCAATTGATGCCATCAATCACACAGAATGAATTCCAATGTCGGACACACAGTCCATTTACAATTCCATTCTGGGTTTGAACGAAACCGGAGGCACTATATACCTCGGATACCCATCGATCTCCACGTACGTCTGTACGATCACCACTCATATCCATATTTCGGGATGCCTCCCAATCAGGACATCAGTTATCATCTAACCGAGGTGAAGATCTCCGGTCTTCAACCACCGTCTTCATCTTCGACTTCTTATCGTCGATTCAGTTATTCAGAATGGGATAAACCCAGTCTTTCGGAGCAACTCGCGTATATAATAAACAAGTGCTACGCAAACACAACATATGCTGTAACATCCCAGAAATTTTACAAAGTTTGATTTGAATTTTTTTATATATATAATTTTGATTTTTTTTTTTGAATATAAATTGATTTTTGTAAGGTTTGAAAATAAATTTTTACTTAAAATAAGTATCTTGTTTAATTAAATATGATTTTGTATAAGAAAAACTTATTTTAAAAAGTTATATTTTATTTATAAGATTTATGTAAGTAAAAATATTTTCTGTTTTGATATTTGGTAAAGGATAAGTTATTTTTAAATTTTCACAAGAATGATTTTAAATTTTGAATATCAATAAGTAAGATAATTTATAATGATTTATTAACCATTTATTTTAGACCATTTAGTATGAATTTTTGGTAAAGTATATGTAAATATATTTGCTAAATAATATAGATAACTATTTTGGAATATTAATAAATTATCAATATGTTGGTAAACCTTAGATAATAAATTGATTACATAATCTTAGACCATATTCAATATTTTGAAGACTTCCATTGTTATAAGTTATATTTGATCAATGGTATGAATAAGTATTTTGGAAAAAAAAACCTTAAGTAAAATTTATAGGTTACACATATATGTATTAAAACTTGCTACATCAATGAATGTCACTAAAGTGTAGTTAAATATAAAGATTTAACAAAATAAATTAATTTGTGATAATTGTCTAACATGCATTGGTTGGGTTTTTAACAAGATTAGGTGTCTCATTAGGTGTCCTAATGCATGGTATTGGTAAGCCATGTGTCCCTTTTCTAAATAATTAAATAATTTGTAAATTCATATATAGAAAAAAAAGAAACTTATTTTCCCTGATCAAACGACAGAAGAACTCGCGACCTCCACCTTCTTCTTTCTCTGTTGATTTACAGTAAAGGAACAAAACAACATTCCTATCCTTTCAAAAATCAATAACTCTCAGTCCATTCGATTCCAGCCTAGATGATTAATACGAATGTTGTCCGGATCACCTTATACGATTTTTAGAAATCGACAGATTCAGATTTCGGCAACAATCAAAAGAGAAATTCATGTTTTATAGAAAAATAGAAAATTTCAAAGAGAACTTCGAAAAATCCTTTCTCTCAATCTGTGAAGAATTGAATCGCGCCGTCAGCGCCGTTGCGATCGGCGAGTGATGTAGTATTTTTAGTGCGAATTTGAAGCAATTCTGCGTCGATGATTTGAGATGTTGAAAACTAGGGTTAGACTTTATCGGAGAACTGAGCATCGTTTGGCGAATCCGAGGATGGCGTAATGATAAGGGTGGAACAGTCTTCGATTTGACAAAGTTTGGAGGATTTCGGTGTATTGATGAGGGGTGCGACATATAATTTGTCGCGTTCAATTATGCAGTTCTGACCTCGGCCTTGAACGAGCGGATTCCGCTATGGGGCTCCGATGTCGAGTAGAGTTGGTGCATTCAAACAAGGAGTCGAAGACAATCTTGCGGGTGTTTTCAGTTTTGAGTTCGGTGGGTTTTGTGCGTGTGTAGGTGCACACCGTGCACACCATGATGGGTTCCAGGCGCAAGACAATGAAGGAGGAGAAGAAGAAGAAGAAGGCAGAGAGAGCAGGCCTTGGAGCTTGGTCTTGTTTTTTGCATTTGGGCCTTGGGCCTTCTAAAACTTGGGTATGGTTTATTTTGTTTAAGGAAAATTTGTTAAACTTTATATGTTAATATCTCGCTCAATTTAAACCAGATTGATTCGCCGTTGGAGGCGTTAGAACCGTATCTAAAAGTAGAACGTATAAGAATATAATTTTGATAATTTTTGTTAAGTAAAAATTTATAGAAATAAAATAAAATAAAATATATACCCTTATATCTATATATGACTATATATAATAGCGATGTTATTAATTTAATTAGCAGAGAATTATCAACTGCTAGTCGAAGTGGATTGGAAGCGATATGAGTGATGACGGCAATGTTCGGTGGCTCGTCCGTAGGAAATCTTTGATAGTGAAAAGTTGGAGCTTGAATGGTGAGAACATCTAATTTAAATTTATTTATTTAAATTAGTTAATTAAAATCAGCTGAGTTAATTATGACTTGTTGATGATGATTGTGTGATGGATGTTATTATGTGAACGGATGTGCATATAGTTAGATAATACACGGAACACTGGAAAGCGTTATCGACAGTAACGCTTGTGCACAACTGAATTGATTGTTGTTGATGATAACGATAATTCATTATCATCGTATATATGTGGTTGATTTAGTCTGTTGTATGATGCACACACAATACAATGGTTATGGGATTATACCGGTGATCGATTTTATTCCCCTTCCATATAAACGAAGTTGATTTTCTAATATTAAATATTATCATCTTCAAATTTTTTCAAAAATGAGATTTTGAAAAAAATGATTTTGGCTTTATATGTTTTGAACATAATATGATATATGTATATAGACACCGGAACGTTCTAGGATGGTAGAAAGGATAGTGTCTAGGCTTGGGTTTGGAAATTCAGTTTCCTGCTCTTCCTGACTATCCCTAACTGATCCGACAACGGGATGGTAATGCAAAAATCTAATTTGAAATACATTTTTGAAACTGTTTCAAATGATTTGGAAATATATATTTAATTTGAAAGGATTTGAATAATTTATATTTGAATCATTATATGGGTTGAATAGAACGCACTATGATTCGTAATATCGACTTCAAGTTTGAATAATTTTAACTTGATTATTTGGAAATTAATTTAACGTAAATAAAGAATGTTGAATTGCAAATGGTAATAGTTTTGAAAACATTGAAATATTTGAATTTCAAACAATTTTAAATCTATGTAATTTGAATGGCTATTTTAATAGCAACACTTTTGGTAACATTTCCAAATGTTATTATTGGTTTGAAATTTATGAACGTAAACTATCATTTGATTTTTAGAACGATTATAGAACTATCTCTAAGATTTTTAAGTATTGGAAATATTCATGTGAAATGGGTTTTCCAAATTTAAATTTTGGATATGGTTGGAGATAAATCTTCGGACGTTTGATATTAACTCGGTGGATGAAAATTCATATTATCAAAGGAATTTAAAAGGGGTATTTCACCGTTATTCCACTTATAATATAGGTTGGATACAGAAATTTATACTGAAAATGAGTTGATGTTATTTATATCCAGATCAAATATCAAAGAGTTGAATAAATCTGTTGATTAAGATATGGGTTCCTCTACATGATTGAAATAAGTTAGACAGAAATAATCTTCGATATTGGGTATAAAAATTTCATGGTGTAAATGAATACCATCTGGGAAATTTGAAAGATATTATTATATCATTATTCCACTTATAGTATTCGTCGATTATGAGAATTTATATCGAATATAAGTGGATAAAAATTTCTGTGTAATTTATGATTCAATATCGATTGACTTGGGTTTTGTCGTGAATCGTATCTTCAATAATATCGTTCTTGAAACCCGATGAGATTGAATGGTGGAAAATTCATATCATAATTGGGGATTTAGTCAAACCTTTGATCCGAGGAATTAAAGGTAAGAATTGAAGTGAAGGTATAATCTTTGATTTCAAAGAAGAGATAAGATGATAATAAGATATATGAAATTTAAGGTAATTCAAATCTTGAGTTGTATATGAATTGATAATCATTTGGAAGGAGATTTGAATCGAAGGGCCTGTGTAAACCATAGCTACTATTTTAAAGTACGCTTGTTACTTGGAAAGACCGAGATTGAATATATGTTCGAAAACCATTCCAAGTAATGGTACGACGTTATGAAGCAATTCAAGATTTGGTAAACGATGAATGAAGACCGGAAATATTTGAATTGTTTAGATGGATCGTTGATTGATGTCTCTGTTGGGTAGGCCACCCAATACGAGGTATGAGTTGCATGAGACCTGAACATCTTTAAGTATTTTCGGGTTGTGTTCCGTTCAGACCCAGGACGGATTTGTATGGATGGCGTGTCTGACGTTGAAATTGACCGCATAGCACTGATTTTCGTTAATGTATATCGGATTTGTGGCAATATATTATCCTCGTCTCTAAGTCATATGAACTTAGAGGGTATGCATTGATTTGAATCAGTGATATGTCGTGAATTGTCAATGTGGCATACCCGAGTTATGGAACGAGCTAGTGATGATCAAAGAATGGCTTATCGAAGCATCGCTTTGTGTATGACGTGACATCGACAAACCTCACACCCCGGATTGATGAGAAACCGACGGTTAGGTTTTATACTTATATATGAATTGATGATGAAGCGGTGCAGCAGTGGGAAACCACTTATGAACGTGGGGAAGTTGGGTATGTTCGGGGGGCCGCGTCTGGTCGAAAACCGTTGATCTGCCCTGACGATGTGTAGTCGGTGTCCGCGTATGGTCGAAAAGCCGTGAGGCACTTCGTTCTGTATCCCTGATTGATCTTTCGTGCCAGGAATCATCAAGTTGGAAACCCAAATTTCTTATGCGAGCCATACGATTTTGATTGTATATATATATGGCAACATATATTATGGGGTATATGCTGTCTAGGATTAATACATTTACTTGCGAAATGTTTCCACACTACATATATTATGGTATTGAAGAGAATTTTACGTATGAAAGCATATTTGGTTGTCCTAAGATAAAACTCGCCCATCTGGTGTGCGCTTGCATTGTGTGATGTGGGACGAGCTTATGATAGCTTCATTTTCAAAAGACATTGCGCATTTATATGCACGGGTATTCACATGGAGTAAATCCGTTCCGCGTTAGCGGCGTGATCCGGTGAAGTCCCAACTTTAAAAAGAATCTAACTGTTTTGAGTTCCCACACCAGTCCCACGATTGACCTGGTGTTTATTGTTCCTTCCTAAACGCTGGGTGCCCATTAATTTCCATACGGGCAGCCAGTAGTTTAGTTTTGCAGTTATAGATCGTGGGAGCAGGATCCAGAGCGCTTTCAGAGTTGGAGTCCACGATAGAGTTGAAGCTTCCGCCGTGTTTTGATCTTCCGCTGAGAGTAAAGTTATTTTTCTTTTCTTCCGCTGTGTATATTTGTAACTCTGATATTCTATGTAACTCGGATGTAACATTGTAATTTGCAATGAAAAGTTCTGTTATTTTTGTTGAATATATGTATGTACCCATAACAATTCGTCTTCATGAACGGTTTAAGTCGGTTTAATTACCGCCGAAAATCGGGCAAAAAGGCGGGTCGTTACAGTTGGTATCGGAGCCAGGTTATACAAAGCTATGGGGTACGTACATATTTGGACAAAAGAATAGGACTCCTTAGAGTTATATTATCTCATTAGAGATAGGGTTAGAAATACCCTAGAATGAGATTTTGGAATATTATGACGAGAGAGCGTATTTTTGAACCCTATATAAGGTATTTTTGAACAAGTAAATCATTTTGAAACGATGATTATTTGAAATATATTTTGAAATATAATTGGAAATAAGGATTTCGAGTGTTTTATTCAACGTCACGATTGGACTATCGAGTATGTAAGAGTTTTAAATATACGTCTGATCAACGTATATGCGAAGCCAACATATACTAGATAGATATAGAGTCACACTCTAGTCGCCCGGGGATGATCTGATGACGATTGCAACATCATCAGTACTCATTTTCGAGTTTCGAAAGTGGGATGACTATATGGTTTCAGTTAAGACGTCAAGGGATACTTGAAATTTTTCGATAGGTTGGAACTATTAAGAGGGAATTTAATAAGTTATGAATACGAATCAAACTAATTTAATAACCAGAAGGATTTTGAGGTAAATCCACTTAAAGATTTGAAAGCGAATCTGGGAAATAAGATAATACATTAGAAATTATATCAAAAATAGCACCCATACTTCAAGTCATAACAAATGTTTGAATGTGGTCTAATAAGTTGTAATCGGAAAAGATGTTATACTTCTCAAAGGATGTTAATATGTTAATATAATCAATAGATTTGGATAAATCCTTAACATGAATTGTAAATAAGAATATCCAAGGATATCTTAGCTATCAGAACCCCTTAAGGAATCCGAAGATGCTGTAGACTTAAGAATTTGTTTAAAGTGATGAGTTTGACTTAAGTTAGAAATAAGTTTAAAAGGTTAATTTAAATCGTAGCAAACATCGAAGTAGAAAAATTTGGCTCTTTGAAGTATCAAGTTGGAAAAAAGTGAGTTCTGAAGATGTTAAGGTTAATATTTGAAACAACCCTAGCTTGAACATAATCAGAGTGCGCAGTGGAAGCGTGATGGTATTTTAAATAAAACTGTTTTAAGAGATTTTCTGGCTAGTTGACTAAGAAAAGTTTTCTGAACACGATTTGATATTTAAACAATAGTGGAAAAGAGTTATATATATATATTTTAATTGGATTTAGAAAAAGTGATTGGTGAATACGATAACTAAAATATGAATATTATATGGGTATAAGTTTAACTTATAAATGGGTTGATATGGGATTTTGTTGGAAACAATTGGAATAAAAATTTGGAATAGAATGAGTGTTTCCGAAATACAATTCAATCTCTTCCCTTGTCGCTAGTTTTGCTCGACCCATTGTCATCTTTTGAGTATCACCCGAATTATCGTGCTTGGAATTTTAGATATTCAACTTTATTTCTGAATTCTTCCTTTTGCCCTGCCCTGATAAAGCCATGGACGAGTGAATTAATTTAGATCTGAAACCAGTATTTTAGATTATCTCTTAAATTGAACTTGAATTTATATTGAGAGCAATAGAATTTCTAATACTGAATTTAGCCAAGATGATATTTTGCAGGATAATTGAATAATTAGGGAAAGGTTGTTTGAGAATTTAAATTTGCATTCTAATTTAAGCACTTGGTCTCAGAATTGGTAAGGAAATCATGGTTCCGTAAGAGTAAGTTAGAAAGGCAATTTCCAAACTAAGAAAAAAATCTTCTTAGGGCGTAGACCTCTAAGTACTAGACAACATCTATCTTAGTTTCTCCTTAGTGGTAGTGGTAGTAGCTCTGAGTCTAACTCAGAAATTTCGATTAAAAACAAGACCGGTGATGACCCTAGTAATCACGAAGTTCATTGGACTCTACCTTTAGTGAGAATTTGATAGAGTACCCTGAGAATGATATGAGCCTTAGTTCTGACCATTACGTTCCCGATATGTTAAGAGAGAAATGGGAATTTAAAATTGATTAAGGAGTTTAAATTTTCCTAACTCCCTTTTCGAGGACGAAAAGTTCTTAAGGGGAGGTGAATGTAACATCCCAGAAATTTTACAAAGTTTGATTTGAATTTTTTATATATATAATTTTGAATTTTTTTTTTTGAATATAAATTGATTTTTGTAAGGTTTGAATATAAATTTTTACTTAAAATAAGTATCTTGTTTAATTAAATATGATTTTGTATAAGAAAAACTTATTTTAAAAAGTTATATTTTATTTATAAGATTTATGTAAGTAAAAATATTTTCTGTTTTGATATTTGGTAAAGGATAAGTTATTTTTAAATTTTCACAAGAATGATTTTAAATTTTGAATATCAATAAGTAAGATAATTTATAATGATTTATTAACCATTTATTTTAGACCATTTAGTATGAATTTTTGGTAAAGTATATGTAAATATATTTGCTAAATAATATAGATAACTATTTTGGAATATTAATAAATTATCAATATGTTGGTAAACCTTAGATAATAAATTGATTACATAATCTTAGACCATATTCAATATTTTGAAGACTTCCATTGTTATAAGTTATATTTGATCAATGGTATGAATAAGTATTTTGGAAAAAAAACCTTAAGTAAAATTTATAGGTTACACATATATGTATTAAAACTTGCTACATCAATGAATGTCACTAAAGTGTAGTTAAATATAAAGATTTAACAAAATAAATTAATTTGTGATAATTGTCTAACATGCATTGGTTGGGTTTTTAACAAGATTAGGTGTCTCATTAGGTGTCCTAATGCATGGTATTGGTAAGCCATGTGTCCCTTTTCTAAATAATTAAATAATTTGTAAATTCATATATAGAAAAAAAAAAGAAACTTATTTTCCCTGATCAAACGACAGAAGAACTCGCGACCTCCACCTTCTTCTTTCTCTGTTGATTTACAGTAAAGGAACAAAACAACATTCCTATCCTTTCAAAAATCAATAACTCTCAGTCCATTCGATTCCAGCCTAGATGATTAATACGAATGTTGTCCGGATCACCTTATACGATTTTTAGAAATCGACAGATTCAGATTTCGGCAACAATCAAAAGAGAAATTCATGTTTTATAGAAAAATAGAAAATTTCAAAGAGAACTTCGAAAAATCCTTTCTCTCAATCTGTGAAGAATTGAATCGCGCCGTCAGCGCCGTTGCGATCGGCGAGTGATGTAGTATTTTTAGTGCGAATTTGAAGCAATTCTGCGTCGATGATTTGAGATGTTGAAAACTAGGGTTAGACTTTATCGGAGAACTGAGCATCGTTTGGCGAATCCGAGGATGGCGTAATGATAAGGGTGGAACAGTCTTCGATTTGACAAAGTTTGGAGGATTTCGGTGTATTGATGAGGGGTGCGACATATAATTTGTCGCGTTCGATTATGCAGTTCTGACCTCGGCCTTGAACGAGCGGATTCCGCTATGGGGCTCCGATGTCGAGTAGAGTTGGTGCATTCAAACAAGGAGTCGAAGACAATCTTGCGGGTGTTTTCAGTTTTGAGTTCGGTGGGTTTTGTGCGTGTGTAGGTGCACACCGTGCACACCATGATGGGTTCCAGGCGCAAGACAATGAAGGAGGAGAAGAAGAAGAAGAAGGGAGAGAGAGCAGGCCTTGGAGCTTGGTCTTGTTTTTTGCATTTGGGCCTTGGGCCTTCTAAAACTTGGGTATGGTTTATTTTGTTTAAGGAAAATTTGTTAAACTTTATATGTTAATATCTCGCTCAATTTAAACCAGATTGATTCGCCGTTGGAGGCGTTAGAACCGTATCTAAAAGTAGAACGTATAAGAATATAATTTTGGTAATTTTTGTTAAGTAAAAATTTATAGAAATAAAATAAAATAAAATATATACCCTTATATCTATATATGACTATATATAATAGCGATGTTATTAATTTAATTAGCAGAGAATTATCAACTGCTAGTCGAAGTGGATTGGAAGCGATATGAGTGATGACGGCAATGTTCGGTGGCTCGTCCGTAGGAAATCTTTGATAGTGAAAAGTTGGAGCTTGAATGGTGAGAACTTCTAATTTAAATTTATTTATTTAAATTAGTTAATTAAAATCAGCTGAGTTAATTATGACTTGTTGATGATGATTGTGTGATGGATGTTATTATGTGAACGGATGTGCATATAGTTAGATAATACACGGAACACTGGAAAGCGTTATCGACAGTAACGCTTGTGCACAACTGAATTGATTGTTGTTGATGATAACGATAATTCATTATCATCGTATATATGTGGTTGATTTAGTCTGTTGTATGATGCACACACAATACAATGGTTATGGGATTATACCGGTGATCGATTTTATTCCCCTTCCATATAAACGAAGTTGATTTTCTAATATTAAATATTATCATCTTCAAATTTTTTCAAAAATGAGATTTTGAAAAAAATGATTTTGGCTTTATATGTTTTGAACATAATATGATATATATGTATATAGACACCGGAACGTTCTAGGATGGTAGAAAGGATAGTGTCTAGGCTTGGGTTTGGAAATTCAGTTTCCTGCTCTTCCTGACTATCCCTAACTGATCCGACAACGGGATGGTAATGCAAAAATCTAATTTGAAATACATTTTTGAAACTGTTTCAAATGATTTGGAAATATATATTTAATTTGAAAGGATTTGAATAATTTATATTTGAATCATTATATGGGTTGAATAGAACGCACTATGATTCGTAATATCGACTTCAAGTTTGAATAATTTTAACTTGATTATTTGGAAATTAATTTAACGTAAATAAAGAATGTTGAATTGCAAATGGTAATAGTTTTGAAAACATTGAAATATTTGAATTTCAAACAATTTTAAATCTATGTAATTTGAATGGCTATTTTAATAGCAACACTTTTGGTAACATTTCCAAATGTTATTATTGGTTTGAAATTTATGAACGTAAACTATCATTTGATTTTTAGAACGATTATAGAACTATCTCTAAGATTTTTAAGTATTGGAAATATTCATGTGAAATGGGTTTTCCAAATTTAAATTTTGGATATGGTTGGAGATAAATCTTCGGACGTTTGATATTAACTCGGTGGATGAAAATTCATATTATCAAAGGAATTTAAAAGGGGTATTTCACCGTTATTCCACTTATAATATAGGTTGGATACAGAAATTTATACTGAAAATGAGTTGATGTTATTTATATCCAGATCAAATATCAAAGAGTTGAATAAATCTGTTGATTAAGATATGGGTTCCTCTACATGATTGAAATAAGTTAGACAGAAATAATCTTCGATATTGGGTATAAAAATTTCATGGTGTAAATGAATACCATCTGGGAAATTTGAAAGATATTATTATATCATTATTCCACTTATAGTATTCGTCGATTATGAGAATTTATATCGAATATAAGTGGATAAAAATTTCTGTGTAATTTATGATTCAATATCGATTGACTTGGGTTTTGTCGTGAATCGTATCTTCAATAATATCGTTCTTGAAACCCGATGAGATTGAATGGTGGAAAATTCATATCATAATTGGGGATTTAGTCAAACCTTTGATCCGAGGAATTAAAGGTAAGAATTGAAGTGAAGGTATAATCTTTGATTTCAAAGAAGAGATAAGATGATAATAAGATATATGAAATTTAAGGTAATTCAAATCTTGAGTTGTATATGAATTGATAATCATTTGGAAGGAGATTTGAATCGAAGGGCCTGTGTAAACCATAGCTACTATTTTAAAGTACGCTTGTTACTTGGAAAGACCGAGATTGAATATATGTTCGAAAACCATTCCAAGTAATGGTACGACGTTATGAAGCAATTCAAGATTTGGTAAACGATGAATGAAGACCGGAAATATTTGAATTGTTTAGATGGATCGTTGATTGATGTCTCTGTTGGGTAGGCCACCCAATACGAGGTATGAGTTGCATGAGACCTGAACATCTTTAAGTATTTTCGGGTTGTGTTCCGTTCAGACCCAGGACGGATTTGTATGGATGGCGTGTCTGACGTTGAAATTGACCGCATATCACTGATTTTCGTTAATGTATATCGGAGTTGTGGCAATATATTATCCTCGTCTCTAAGTCATATGAACTTAGAGGGTATGCATCGATTTGAATCAGTGATATGTCGTGAATTGTCAATGTGGCATACCCGAGTTATGGAACGAGCTAGTGATGATCAAAGAATGGCTTATCGAAGCATCGCTTTGTGTATGACGTGACATCGACAAACCTCACACCCCGGATTGATGAGAAACTGGCGGTTAGGTTTTATACTTATATATGAATTGATGATGAAGCGGTGCAGCAGTGGGAAACCACTTATGAACGTGGGGAAGTTGGGTATGTTCGGGGGGCCGCGTCTGGTCGAAAACCGTTGATCTGCCCTGACGATGTGTAGTCGGTGTCCGCGTATGGTCGAAAAGCCGTGAGGCACTTCGTTCTGTATCCCTGATTGATCTTTCGTGCCAGGAATCATCAAGTTGGAAACCCAAATTTCTTATGCGAGCCATACGATTTTTATTGTATATATATATGGCAACATATATTATGGGGTATATGCTGTCTAGGATTAATACATTTACTTGCGAAATGTTTCCACACTACATATATTATGATATTGAAGAGAATTTTACGTATGAAAGCATATTTGGTTGTCCTAAGATAAAACTCGCCCATCTGGTGTGCGCTTGCATTGTGTGATGTGGGACGAGCTTATGATAGCTTCATTTTCAAAAGACATTGCGCATTTATATGCACGGGTATTCACATGGAGTAAATCCGTTCCGCGTTAGCGGCGTGATCCGGTGAAGTCCCAACTTTAAAAAGAATCTAACTGTTTTGAGTTCCCACACCAGTCCCACGACTGACCTGGTGTTTATTGTTCCTTCCTAAACGCTGGGTGCCCATTAATTTCCATACGGGCAGCCAGTAGTTTAGTTTTGCAGTTATAGATCGTGGGAGCAGGATCCAGAGCGCTTTCAGAGTTGGAGTCCACGATAGAGTTGAAGCTTCCGCCGTGTTTTGATCTTCCGCTGAGAGTAAAGTTAATTTTCTTTTCTTCCGCTGTGTATATTTGTAACTCTGATATTCTATGTAACTCGGATGTAACATTGTAATTTGCAATGAAAAGTTCTGTTATTTTTGATGAATATATGTATGTACCCATAACAATTCGTCTTCATGAACGGTTTAAGTCGGTTTAATTACCGCCGAAAATCGGGCAAAAAGGCGAGTCGTTACATATGCCTTATTCCTATTCATCGGTCACTAACCGTAAATCAGTAAGAGAACGATTTCCCAAATATTAACCCCGAAGGCCGAAAACAACATCGGATCAAAACCCAGGAAACCATTCGACTTAGCTAACCTTCAGTTAGTTTCTTAATTTCACATTCCATATCAGTTATAATATTTTATAATGATTTATCGTTATTTTTATTTATTTAAAAATAGCCAATTTATTCAAACGACACTTCAGGCCATAACGCGGCCGTGGCGCTGTTTTTCTATAGATTTGATTTACACATATCTGAAAATCTAACTGTTGGATCTTCACAAATTTTATATCTTAGAAAGATCCTTTCAAAACGAATCCAACGGTTCCAGTTTTGGGGAAATCCGACGGTAGGATCTCCCGGTACACTCGTTTGAAGTTTCGATTTCAAAATATGAACTGCAGCGTCATTATTCGATTTAATTTAATTATATTTATATATATATATAAATATAATTGATTCTGGCGTTGTTTTTCTTCAGATTTGAATTAAACATTCTAGACACTCCAACCGTTGGATCTTCACAAAGTTGGTGTCGTTGAAAAGATATTTCCAAAGCGAACCCAATGGTTTTGGTTTCGGGAAAATCCGAAGGTCGGATATCCCGCACTAATCGTTTGAAATCACGGTTTCAAAACACGAACCGCAGCTTCGTTATTTGATTCATTTCAGTTATATTTATATATATATATATATAAATATAATCTATTCTCCAATTTCAAAACCATATTCTTTTCATACATTTGATAAAAATGATATTTTTTTTCCAACAGGCATTTATTTCAACACTCCACTATTTTTAACAATTTTTATAGATGATAAAAATATGATTTTTATAATAGAACAATTTATTTCAAAACATGACTATTTTATATAGTTCATATAGATGATTAAAATATGATTTTTATTAAAAAAAAATTTGTTTCAAAACCAGAACATTTTATATAGTTCATATAGACGATAAAAATATGATTTTTATTATAAAACAATTTATTTCGAACACGAATACCATTCAACACAAGAATTTCTATTCAACGAATGAATTTCTATTCAACACATGAACGTTATCTATAGTTCGTATATATAAAATAAAATTGTGATTTTTATTGTTAAAACAATTTCTTTAAACACGAATACCATTCAACACGTGAATTTCTATTCAACGAATGAATTTCTATTCAACACATGAATGTTTTCTATAGTTCGTATATATAACAAAAATGTGATTTTAATTATTAAAGTAATTTATTTAAAACACGAATACCATTCAACACATGAATTTCTACTCAACGAATGAATTTCTATTCAACACATGAATGTTTTCTATAGTTTGTATATATAATAAAAATGTGATTTTTATTGTTAAAGCAATTTATTTAAAACACGAATACCATTCAACACATGAATTTCTATTCAAAGAATGAATTTCTATTCAACACATGAATGCGGTTTCAACACACGAAAATAATTCTAACACATGAATATTATTCAAAATTTCGGCAGCATAACGGCAGGGTAGTTAAAACCGTGGTCGTCCCTAGTACGTCTCCTCGCTCTACCTTAAAGCTTCGCAGCTTTTGACAATGAGGATTTCATGCATCTTGTTCGCACGTAGGCGGCATGTATATATTTTTTTCTTTTCCACAAACAAATCCTATGTGGTTTCAACCAAATAATTCTCAACCACAAACAGGTATTTTTCAACCACAATCAATTAATTTCAACCACAAACAATTCTAATCAATGATTCGCTATCAACCAATTTTCACACCAATCACAACCAGTAAATATCGTCCATGGTTTGTGGACAAGGGGCGTATATATATATATATATTTATTTATATAAGTATTTCACTTCTATTTCAACATATATATAATTTTTACAACGCATATATAACTTATACATCGAACGTACAACTTATACAACGCTTATACATGAGGTGTACAACGCTTGTATAACTCATACATCGTCTATATAATTTATACATCGTCGTTTTCCATATTGTTTATAATTCAGAAATCTCACACTGGGTTCCACTCCACCAAAAATAGCAGAAGGCTCAGAAAAATATGCGGTCTTTTCTAGCATGTAGAAGACATCCACACGAGTCCACTGTCTCTTTTTTCACTGAACTTCGTCAAGAAAATGATATGATTTTTACAGTGAAATCAAAAACCATAGCGCTTTGAAGTGCTATAATATCGTTTAATTAAAATCAGCCGTTACCTTTCTTTCGATGTTCAAAACTAGGTTTAGCCTTTTCGATTAATCCATGAAGCTATAGCCCGATCGGGTTATACAGCGTCGAAGGGCTCCGAGAGAGCTTCCTTGCGCCACCTGTCTCGTTCAGCTCGACAGCGAATCAAGCTCACGGCGGCGGCGCGAACTGATGAACTTCGGGGCGCTGGATCGCTTAATTTACTCAACGAAAAAAATCGGAACCAGGCATGGATTTGAATCTCGTCTCGAGAACTTCAAAATCTTCAACTGGATCGAAGGCTATTGATGAGTGGATTGAGAGGAATAGAGGAGAGAAGGAAAGGATGTGTTTCCGCCATGCGTCGAGCTGATACAGGGAGAGAGAACGTGGATTTGTCGCGATATGATTGGGCGAGGGATTTTTTTATATTTATATATTTTAAAAATCCGAAAATACCCCTTGTCACACACAAACACCAATCCAAACCCAACGACTGTCGTCCCTAGCTAAATACCCCCATTCCGAACACAATGGGATATGTTTCGTAGGCCCATTCGACTGTTTCAGTCAGTTTTCCTTCAAATTAAAATATAAAACATTTAATCTTTTATTTGAACGTACATTTCAATTTGCCGGGGACACATACTGATTCTAAAAATTCCCGAAAAATAATCTAGCTATGTTTTGACGATACGGTCCCAACAAAACTACTTTCGTCGAATTTTGAGACCGTTTGAAATAAGGCCTTTTTCTGGTCGATCCAATTTAATTGAAATCGACCAAACACGTTTTCCTTTACCACGATCACATAATTTGAAACCTAGCAATAATTTGACATCTCGGATCCAACAAAAGTGGTTTCGTCGAATTCTGAGGTCATTTGCAAAATGGCCATTTTCATGGGCTATATAAACTTTATAGCGACCTTTCTGAAAATTCATTGGGCCATAACTTTTGCTTCCCGCTAAGAAACTTCGATTTTTCAGATTCGTTAGAAAGATATTCACTAACAGATTTAAATATTTTTAGTTTCACTAAAATCCGCTTTATTTTGCACCCGGTAAAGCCAGTCAAAGTTTGAATTCAAATTTTGAAACTACCGCGCCATTTCAGGCCTTGTTTATAATTAAAATTAATTATATTTATTTTCAAACGTCGATTCAAACCTACTCTTCTTCGTTATTATTTAAAATATCTATTTTAAGTATTTTAAATCCACTAAAATAGCCAATTTAAAATTTTTTAACTCGTTCAGATTTTCCGGGTTGTTACAATATATATCATTAATGTTAGAAATGAATGGTCAAAATAAAAATATCATTAATTTTAGAAATGTATGGTCTAAATAAAAACAACATTTTTGATTAGAAATAGGTTATATAAATAAAAGATACATTTTTATTAGAAATGTCATGATTAAAACATCATTTTTTTAGAAGAGTCATGCGAGATTAAAAACTTAGGGATAAGACATGCAAAAGAAAAGAATATTCTGTTTACGTTTTTGTATGTAAAAGAGACATGCATTAGAAAAAAACATTTTTATTTACATTCTACATGTAAATAAAAGACATGAATTAAGAAAGTATATTTTATTCACACTTTAGATTTGAATAAAAAATTAGAATTATTTCTGTGGCATGCATGATATGTTGTGAATTGATGTTTGGATGTGATACAATGTTTGAATTTTGAAAATAGGTAGCATGCTAATTAATGTTAATTTATTATTATTTATGATAATTCAAATATGTTACACTGCCATATACAAGTTGCCTGACTGGTATATGTTGATTGGGTTGATATTTTCACACATCGCCCAAGTGCAAAAATAATATATTATTATTTGGATTTTGTTTGAATATCATTTGAATGTTGTGTGAATGTTATCTGAATGTTATGGAATGTTATTTTGGTGATAAAGGAATGTCTATAATTATTTCATAAATGCATTGTATGAAATCCATTAATTAATGGTAATTGATTTGAGTCTCATTCCAATGCAGAATTTTCTAAAGTTATCAGGAATGGTTTTCAGTTAAGGAATTAAATGTGATTTTAATGCTCTTAAATATTATTTAATGTGCATGAAGCCGATTAAGTGGTCTTGCGCTATTTATAAATAAAAGAATGTTAAGTGGAAATTCGAATTTTTGAAGATAAAAGGTTTTTTTATCAAATGGGGTATTATTTATTTTATTAAATAGATAAAAGAAATTAAAAATGGTTTTAATAACCAAGTCTTTCAAGAATATATTCTGGAATGGATTTGAATGGAAATTATCGTTGGATTAACTCAGTATTAGATTCCGTGATTATACGGATATTATTTTGGAAATTTGGAAGATATTAAAAATGGTTATTTCCAATATAATATTCGTTGATTTTAGAATTGGATATTGAATATAATCGATATAATTCCCATTCAAAGCTTTATATTTAATATCAAGTTAGATTTTGGGTTTTCGTGAATAGTGTCTTAAATAACATTATTCTTAAATCCATTTGAGTAAAGGAAAAATCTTTTTATTTAGATTTAAATGAGATTTACAATTATTAAATATAATTGAAATAAAAAGGAAACTGATTACGGGTTGTTTGTGAACAATGTTTTGAACGGCATTAGTTCTTGAAACTCAAATCAATAGTGAAATTTTGATTTGTTATTAATTAATCTTTTAACTAAGATTAAATGAAACTTTCTGAAAGAAGTAATGCCTAATATTATATATTAATTGGGAATTAATGAAACATGAAATGGGGTCTCTCGTGAACTATGTTTTAAATAACATCATTTCTTAAACCCGGATTCCAATTAATGAAACATGAAATGGGGTCTCTCGTGAACTATGTTTTAAATAACATCAGTTCTTAAACCCGGATTAAAGATAAGATTAATTCCAGAAAAGTGATTAGTCATTTAATAATGATTTTAGAAGACTAAAACTTAATAAAGTTTTAAATAAATCTTTAAATAGATTGAAGGTGAATAAAGGAAGATTAAAGAATAAGTTGAAAGATTTATCTTTAATAAAATTTATGGGAACCTTTCCCTAATAATGTGAATACTTTATTAAAAGGATATTCTAAATTGGAATGAGGCGTTGATGTGGTTTATAAATAGCACCTAATTTTAAATCACGCGAATTATTCGTAAAGACCGAGTTTAACCCATTCTAAATAATGAATACGGCGACTAACAGTCGAAGAGTTGAAGACGGTACAAGACCGACGATCTTCACGTCGAATGGATGAGTTCCCATTGACGCCCACGATTGGAGTAGCTACCTTGAAACGGCTACAATGGTGGTCGTCCAGACGTACTTGTTGATTGTTCGGATATGCGAGGAATAAGGTGCCTCCAGTTTCATTCAGACCCAGAACAGACTTGTAAATGGACGTGTGTCCGACATTGAAATTCACTTCATGTATTTAAATTGGTTTCTATTTGATATATAATTGTTTGGTGGCGGAGAATTTATTCTCTTGCTTAACACCCTCTTATATATTGATGGTTGTCGATCGCATGGTGTGAATTGTCAATGTGGCACGCCAAGATGCAAATGATCAAGGCTTTTGTTGAAAAGCAGGCCTTGTGGTTGATGATCAAAGCACGGCCTGTTTAGGCGTAGCTTTGTGTATAACGTAGCTTCACGAGCCACACAACCCGGTTGAGTCTAAAACGGGAGAAGGGAACGCAGGGAGAGAAGCACATTTCTTTCTAGCTAGGAGTGGTGTTCGTGCTTAAACTGGCTGGCATTTTACTTATGTGGATGATGGAAAGAGGCGCCTCGGATGATAGGTCCTATAGGACCGCGAAATGTGTGTTCAGGAATTGCCAATCCGCAGAATCTTATGTGTGGACCGGCCCTGCAGCTTTCCAAGGGTTCACTGCGGGGATCCTGAGACATTACCTAGAGTGTCTCGAATCGGTAAGGAGCTCCTCCCTAGCCTTGACTCATGATGGAAATCCAATTTCCAATACGACACCGTGCGGTTTTGATATAGAACTAGTATGGCGACATAGTAGGATAGGGTACAATGCCGTCTATGATTGATACATTATGATTGAAATGTTTTTGAAACATATATACACTAATAATAATATCAAATCCGTTTTGTCGTATCAAGCATCCTTTGACCATTATATGGTAAAACCCTATCCTCCGGTTTGCGTTGCATTGTGTGATGAGACTTGGGTCTTATAATGGTTTCATTTTTCTAAAAATCATTGCGTTGTTTAACGATTTACTATAATTTATGCACCGGCAATCCATTGGAATAAAACTCGTTCCGCGTTAGCGGCGTGGTCCTTGGATTTGTCTTATTGCTATTAGTCATATTAGTTATGAATTCTCACACCAGTCCCATGACTGACTCGTAGTTTGTTTCAGTTTACAAACTCGGGTGCCCTCTTTTCCACACGGGCAGTCGAGTAGCTCTTTTGCAGATATTTATCTCTTGAGCAAGATTCTGGATCGAAGCCTAAAGCTATGTCCAGAGCATGGAAGTCTTTCGCTGTCTATTATATTTAATTTATTGAATTTATCTTCCGCTACAATTTTATTCAATGTACTCTGATATATTATGTACTCTGATGTAACATTATTGTAATGTTTATAAAAGTCTTCTTTTGTTGTTCTAATGTGTTGTATTCCTAGAATTAACGTGTTCGGGATTTGAACGGTTTTAGTCGATTTTGCGATCGATTGGGTCCGGGCAAAACCCTTGCCGTTACAGTTGGTATCAGAGCTTTGGTTAGCTCGAATCTTTGGGGATACAACTCGTTAGATCTTAACAAAAGACTCATCAGAGATTGGATTAGTAATATCCAATAAGAATACTAATTTGAGATAGGATCAGAAGTATCCTATAATGAGAAAACTCATTAGAGATAGGGTTAGTAATGCCCTAGAATGAGTTGAGAGTAACAAGTTTATAATTATCGTATTTGTGATTATATATATAATCCGATGTTGGAAAATATGATTTTATAAATATATATAAAAGTGTATGTATATATTTGAAAAGTTAATCAACTAACAAAATTATTACAATGAAATAATAATAAAAGTTGAGATAGGTTAATTAAACAACTTTTAGCTTCGTTCCTTTTCGAGGACGAAAGGATTTTAAGTGGGGGAGATTGTAACAACTCGGGGTTTTGGTGCCAATTAAAAAATTTTATTTTAAAATTTTTTATTAGAAAATATGCCAGAATTTAAAAAAAATCCATTATTAAAAAAAATTAAAATAAAATTAATATATTGTGTAACAACCCGGAAAATCTGGGCCAGTTTAAAATTTTTATTTTGGCGATTTTAGCGAATTTTGATTATTTAAAATGAATTATTTTAAATAATATCGACGAGAAATTTATTTTGAATATAATTCGAACGTATATATTATACGCGTCGTCGTTAGAATATAAATATTTATATATAATTATAAATAGAATTGAAAATGGCGCGGTAGTTCGATAATTCGATTTCAAACTTCAATTGAACGTACCGGGTGCAAAACAATCCGGATTTTAGTGAAACCAAAAACATTAGGATCTAATTGATGATATCTTTCCAACGAATCCGACAAATCAAAATTTCGTAGCGAGAATCAAAAGATATGTCCAGTTGAAAATTCTGAATAGTCGCTATGGAATTCAGGCCCTTAAAAATGGACATTTTGCAAATGACCTCGGATCTCGACGAAACCAGTTTTGTTGGGTCTGCAGTGTCAAATTATTGCTAGATTCCAAATTTCATATTTTTTCGTATCAATATGTGAGCGTGGCAAAGGAAAACGCGTTTGACCAGTTTCAGTTGATTTTAATCGACTGGAAAATGGCCATTTTTCCAACGGCCTCAGAATTCGATGAAACTAGTTTTGTTAGGACCGTATCGTCAATACGAAGCTAGAAAATATTTTTCTAGAATTTTTAAAGTTCGTATGCGACCCCGGTAATTTGAAATGTACGTTTAAAATTCAATATAGTGATTTAAATGTAAATTAAACGGAAACTGATTGTAACGATCAAATCAGCTTGCGATACATATCCCATTGTGTTCAGAATGGGGGTTAAACGCTATGGACGACAGGCGGTGGGCCTCGTTTAGAGGTCGTATTTAAAAGTCAACTTTTTGAAATTAAAATAAATTAAATAATATAAAAAAAAAATATTCCTTACTCTCCTTAACCTCGTTCTGGCTCCCCCCCCCCCCTCTTTCGTTTTCATTTCGATCCGATATAAAAAAAAAAAAAGAAGAAGAAGAAGAAGGAAGAAGTGGCGGAGAGGAGCGTCGCGCCCCCTCCAGGTCGGCGCCGCCCACCACCGCTACGGCGAGAACCCCCTTCGGCCACCCCACCTTCGATCGCACCCCTCTCCCCTTCGACAGCCCCTCCAGCCTCCCCAAGCCCACAGACCCGCGAACCCTAGCCCCAGTCACCGAAACCACCACGCTCCCCTCAAAGACCGCCACCGATGAACCCCGCAACCACCATCTCCGCCTCCGCCTAGTCAACCCCGCGCCCCTCCCTCTCGATGAAGCCCTTACAGTGAGTTTTCTTGATCTGATTTACTTTATTTTATTTTGTTTAAAAACTGAATTTTATTTTGTTTAAAAAACTGAATTTTATTTTGTTTAAAAACTGAATTTTATTTTGTTAGCGAAAAGATCAGATTTTTACAATAGTAAAGTGGAGATTTTTGAATAGAAAAAGAAGTGATTTTTTTTTATTTCGAAAAAGAATAGGTTTTGTTTTTGAAAATATAAACATACTTTGTTTTAAAATTAAAAATAACATTGGTTTTATAAAATAAAAACTATATTTTTAGAAAGGCAAAACTATATTTTTAGAAAGGCAAAACTATATTTTTAGAAAGGCAAAACTATATTTTTAGAAAGGCAAAACTATATTGTTAGAAAGGCCAAAACTATATTTTTGGAAAGGTCAAAATATGATCTTTGCATAAATAATGTTTTGAAAATATATTTTTATATTTAATTTATATATATGTAAGCATCATTATAGGATAATATGATTTATTTTCAGATTTTTAAACATGAGAAAGATAAAAGAAAGAAAAATATCATCTTTGTTTTAAAAAAATAAAATATGCTTTGTTTTTCGAAATATAGCAAGAAAAATATACTCTGTTTAGAAAAGTAAAATTATACATTTCTTTGAAGTGAAAAGATAAACTTCTTTGTTTTGAAAATATAAAGGTTCGATTTATATATTATAAAAAGGCGATGTTTTTAACTTATAAAAGGTTAAATCTTTATAGGATGGTCATATAAAGAAGAATTGATTTTTGAAAACGAATAGAAGTGATTTTTAATGAAATAAAAATAGAATTTTTATATATTGAACTTCGAAATAAAAATAGAATTTTTATATATTGAACTTCGAAATAGAATTTTTTATATATTGAACATCGAGGTAAAAATATGATTCTTATATATTGAATAACGAAGTAAAAATGTGATTTTTACATATGTAGTGGCTACGGGCAAACGAAAGTGACGAAGAGACGAGAACAACGAAGACTTCTACATTAGAAGAGTCGCGGAATCGGGATAGCTATATGTGAGAATTTCTCACCTTTCAATTTAATTTTTCTAGTTATATATATATATATATATACTAGGATGCAGACGGTGCTTAGTAGCACCCGACACAATCGTCCACAGACCATGGACTTGTTTGTTTGGTTGCATAGATTAGTTGAATTATTTGTTTGAATTGAATTGTTTGGTGAGATGAAGTTGATTTGATTGATGTGTGAATGGCGTGGGCCTTCACTAGACCGGGGATAAGGCTAGGCCTTGTCCCGTTTCTAGTATCGTGCCGTTATGCCGCCGAAATTTTCTAAAATATGTTAGAAAAATAAAATATCATTTTATTGAAGAAATGAACTGAATAGAAATTCATGTGTTGAAATAAAATGTTTTATCGTTAAAATATAATTTTTGACGTGAATGTGAATAAATAAATATTCATTTACGAACCGGACGGTTTGTTTATGTACACCTATTTGAAGGACATTGATTGGGTCGATAAATTTTACACATCGCCCAATTGCACAAATAAAATCTGTGTTTGATTGTTTGAAACCCCACACGGGTGTTGGGATGAAATTTGAAGTTCACTCATCCTGATTGATTAAATATGTCGATCGATTGATTGACAGGCTGTTATAAGCGTTGAATATCTATATTTGATGCTTATACAGTGTAGTGCACTTTGGTTGATGGTTGATTATTTTCAATGCTATTATATACATGTGTTGTATGAAAATCCATATAATTAATTTTATATGGTAATTGATTGGGCCTCATTCCAGTTTTGAAAAAAATATATTTGAAATAGAATATTTGAAAATAAAGGAATATATGAAGCGGTGTTGATTAGATTGACGCCATTTTGACGTGAACGATATTTATATCGATTTTAAAACGATTTCGAAATGAATTGAATTGAAAACGATTTCGAAATGAATTGAATTGAAAACGATTTCGAAATGAATTGAATTGAAAACGATTTCGAAATGAATTGAATTAAAAACGATTTCGAAATGAATTGAATTGAAAACGATTTCGAAATGAATTGAATTGAAACGATTTCGAAATGAATTGAATTGAAAACGAATTCAAATTGAATTGAAAGTGAATTGAAATGAATTCAAATTAAATTGAAATTTGAATTGAATAGAAATGAATTTTAAAACGAATTTATAGAGAAGAATTCAATTTTGATTTGAATTGAAATGGAAGTTGAAATTGCTTTTGAAACGAATTTAAAACTATTTATATAATTCGTTTTAAATAGAAATCGACGAAGTATATATTATATATATTATATATATAATATAATGGCCTGAATAGAACGCGCCGCACCGCGGCAGTTCGCGAATTTCGACCATTGATTTCAAATGGACATTACGGGAGATCCGACCGTCGGATTCTCCTAAAACCGGAACCGTTGGGTTCGTATCGAAAAGAGCTTTCTAGCGATTGTTAGAAATTTGAAATCTAACGGTTGGATTTGGAATTATGTCCAAATCAAATTTGGAAAAGGTCGCTGTAAGTGCAGTTCGATGGCCATTGATGGAAATCGACTGTACGGGCCTTGATAAAATTATTAAAAATAGTAATAATTTGTGTAAAATCATAAGAAATGATTTGTGAAAGTTTGGGATGAAAAACTCTATATTTGAAAAGATAAAAATAAATTTTTATCGAAATAAACTAGTTTTGAACTAGAATTATAATTCTATTTATTTTTAAGTAAATAAATTGAATTTGAAAAGGGTTTTAAAAATAACCAGAATTTCCAATGATTGCATTGGAGTGGATTTGAATCGAAATTGTCTTTGGAATATTTCGATGTTGGAATTCGTGATTATACAGGTGTTGTTATGGAAATTTGAAAGATATATATTTATATCGTTATTTCCAATACGACATTTGTTAGTCGTAGAATTTGATATTGAATATAAGCCGATATATTTTCTATTCAGAGCCTTGTATTGAATATCGAATGTGATTTGGGTTTGTCGTGAATGGTGTCTTCACTAACACTGTTCTTGAACCCAGTTGAGAAAAGATTAAATCTTTTTATTTAGATTTAATGAAGTGTACCAATTAAATGATATTTAATTGGAATTGAATTGGTATTGATTTTTGGGTTTATCGTGAACAGTGTTTTAAATAACACTTGTTCTTTAACCCGATAATTAATGGAAGGTGATTTTGGGCTTATCGTGAACCGTGTTTTAAATGACACTGATTCTTTAACCCAGTTAACGATTAAAACTAAGTGGAGTTTTAATGAATCTTTAATTAGATTGAAATGATCGAAAATGGAGTATCACCAGTTTTGCTCCAGGCGATAGTTAAATCTTTAATTAGATTTGAACGTGAAATGGTAATTGAATTTACCGATAACACCGTGGTGTTAGACATGAAGTATTACCAGTTTTACTTCATGGGATGAATAGGTTGGGATTGGGAAATAAAATAAATGATTACTTCGGTGTGGTTCGCTAATCCCGACTAGTTTGAATTGATATTCAAAGGAGATTAAAGAATAAATTTAAAGAATTTATCTTGGATAAAATTAATGGGAACTTTTCCCAAAGTATAGGAAATTTTGAATAAAAGAATATTCTGAATTGGAATGAGGCGTATGTTGTGTTTGTGTAACACTTTTATAATATATACGCGAGTTATTCCGAAAGACCGGGTTTATCCCATTCTGAATAACTGATTCGACGTGGTGTCGAAGATGAAGACGGTGGTCGAAGACCAGAAGTCTTCACGTCGTTTGGGTGATAACTGATGATCTTGATTGGGCTGTACACCCAAGAAGATGGAAACAATTGGTGATTGTCCAGACGTACTTGGAGATCGATGGATATGCGGGGTACTAGGGGCCTCCGGTTTCGTTCAGACCCAGAACGGACTTGTAAATGGACTGTGTGTCTGACATTGGATTTTAGTCTGTGTGATTGATCTTTATTAAATATATATCTGTTTGGCGGCGGAGAATTTATTCTCTTGCTTAACGCCCTTCTCTGAGACGTACGAGCTCAGAGGTTATATATTGATGGATATCAAACGCATGGAGTGAATTGCCTGTGTGCCTAAGTGGCAATTGATCGAGGCTTCTGTTGAAAAGCAAAGTCTTGTGGTGATGATCAAAGCACAGCCTGTGTGGCATAGCTTTGTGTAACGTGAATTCGCGAACTTCACACCCGGTATGAACCAAAAACGGGAGACGGACCTCAGGGAGGGCATGCGTTTCTTTCTAGTTAGAAGTGGCGTCAGTGGTTTTACACGCCCTGACGAGTTTGACTTATGTGGTTGTTGCTGTTGCGAGGCGCCTCGGTTTGATCGGACGATCCGGGTCCGATGGAGTCATTTAGTTGGCTCACCTACGCCCCAAAGGGCGGGGAAACGCAGTGTTCAGGCATTTTAATCCACATTGGTGGACCGGCCCTGTCGCTCAAAGGGATGATGCATTCTGTTCCTGAGACACGGGCTAGAGCGTCTCGAATCGGTTGAGGACTATCTTTTGCCTCGGTTCATAGATGGAAACCCAATTTCCAAATACGTGACTTTGCGATTTTGATTGTATAACCTATATATGGCGACATAGTGTTATGGGGCATTCATGCCGCCTATGATTGATACTTATGATTTGAAGTTGTTTATACACTATACTTATAATAGTATCAAATGATTTCTTTTAAACGTATCAAGCATTCTTGGCTATTATAAGGTAAAAACCATATCCCCCGGCTTGCGTTGCATTGTGTGATAGGACCTGGGTCTTATAATAGCTTCATTTTTCTTTATTTAGCATCGCGCTGTTTGTTTTATGCACTGGTGTTCTTGGGAGGAAACCCGTTCCGTGTTATACGGCGTGGTCCCTTGATTTACCTAAAGATTTAAAATAAAGATTTATAACTGTTTTAGTTCTCACACCAGTCACATGACTGACCTGGAGTTTATTGTTTTAACCTAAACTCTGGGTGCCCTTATTTTGACACGGGCAGCTAGTAGTTTTGGTTTTGCAGATTTATATTCACAGGATCCTGGTTTACAGCTGGAATGATATCCGGAAAGCTTTGTATCCGTATATCTACTTCTAGTTGTGTATTGTATTATTTTCCGCTGCTATGTATTTAAATGTAATTTAAATCTCTGATATTTCTGTGTAATATTCTTTTATACTCTGTATATTCTTGTAATCTGATGCATTGTTGTAATATACAATGAAACGTTCTTGTATATGCGTTCTGTTGTGGCTTGTTCTCGAACTATCCGACGCTTTCCTTTACGGGGAAGTTACGGGTCGTTACATATTGATAAGTTGATTTATCAATAATATGTTGATAAGTTGATTATTTAATAATATGTTGATAATAAAAGAACGTTTCCAGTTTGGATTATATAAGAGAAATTGTAAAGAGATAAAGTGCCAACGGTATAAAACGCACGTTTAAACTAGTAGTTAACGAAAATTAATGTTGACATTAATAATCAAATAAATCATGCATCTGCATGCTCACATTTCTTTTTTTCTTTTGTTTTCTACATTCATGCATCCTAGTTCACATTAACTATGCATTCATTTATTTCCTTCCCTACATTTTATTTACATGTATTTTATTTTGTATTCTCATCTACATCCCTTTAAATCTACTTTCTCCATTTTGTTATATATATATATATTCCCTTATCTTTTATATCATGTTATTTATATTTTAAAAAAAATATGTAGTAAAACTTTTAACATTATCTATGCAATAACAAATGATATTTAATACTATGTGTTAGAAATTTTAAAAGTCACGTACATTCTAGCATTTAACATTAAACAATAAATTATCCATTCATCTCTTTCCTCCATTTTATTAATTTATTTCCTTACTTCTACATTCATGCATCTTATTTCAGTTGCATGTTCTCGTTCCTTATATTTTCATCTCCTCATTTTCCTTTTCCCATTAATATTATTTAATCTTACAAAAGCAAAAAAAATTCTGTAATGAACCGCATTGGCAGAGGTATTATAATGAATTTATTTAATTATATAAATAGTGATATACTGAATAAAATGGTGGTTTAATTAAATAATGGTGAATATTTAATTTAAATTAATAAACTAAATAATATATTTAATTATGAAATAATCAGAATTGGCTGAAATGACGATATGGTGTGAACTGGATCATCTGTGATATTTAATTCAGCTTGGAGTTGAATTTGAATAACGAATATATTATATAAACGATAGTTTGAACGTAGAGTTATAATATAATTATAATCGAGCTCGAAATGGCGCTGCAGTTCGTAAATTGGCGATTCGAACTTCAACTGAATGTACATGATTCGTTTTAAACCAGATTTCTGTGAAACAAGAAACGTTAGGAGCTGGTGGAGTATATCTTTCTAGTGGAAGGGAAAATCGGGATTTTGTCATGTAGATTTTGATTTACGTCCAAATCGAATTTCTGAAAAAGTCGCTGTGGAATTCCTTTATAATTTATAAAGGAAATAATTATATTTTAAAAAGGGATTTCAATATAAATCGAATATTGGGTTGACCCAGATTTGAATTATCGAGTTAGAATCCATATAAGGTTTTTCTGAAGCTGTATGGTATTCCACTGTGAATATATACAGTAATATAAATTTATTTATTTTTAATTTAATTTAATTTAAATATATTTATATATTTAAATGGGTCATCCAGAGCTTTAAAAATAGCCAGTTTTGCAAACGGAGTCGGAATTCGACGAAACTAGTTTTGTTGGATCTGCAACATCAAATTATTGTTAGATGTCAAGTTCCGTGATTTTTAGAGTCACTGTGTGGCCGTACGGATTTTTAAAGTGGGAAACAGTCAATATTTTGACAGTTAAAAATACGGTGTGTGAGCATACGGAGTCGGAATTCGACGAAACCAGTTTCGTTGGGACCGTAATGTTGGACTCTAGCTACATGTCCAGTTTGGTGATTTTTGGGTATCGTGTGTAGTCACACGGATTTTTAGAAAAGCAAAAACGAATAATAAAATAAAAATATCTCAACCCTTTGCTATAAATACCCCTCCCTTCCTAACCTAAACCTAATTTACCTCATCCCACAGTCAATGAAAAATGCGCCGTCACTTTCTTCCTCAGGAAATAAAACGGTGAACAAATCCACCTCCTTAATTCAAGATAAATTCATATAAATCGCTATAAATTACAACTCAAGCATCTGGGAGATCCTTGGGATATCCTTTTCAATTCGATACCCATAGTATATGTTGCGATGACGTTCTGTAGTTGGGAAGAAAACTGTTAGCGAGCTAGGGTTTTTCGAAGCTCTATTTTGAGTGGCGGTGGTTCGTTGCTGAAGCGTGGGAGGAGCAGTTTCGAGCTCGACCTTGAGGTTGGGAGTCGATGGAGATTTTGACGGAGGAGTTGGAGGGTAGTAACAGTAGGGTGCGGATCTGTTCAGGGAGATTTGAGAGGAAGTATCAGCGGTGATGTCCAACTAAAAACCGGAGCTCGAATTCCAGTTTACAGAAGAAGGCAGCAGAAAATGGTTTTGTAGGAGAAGCAGTTTTCGAAGTACGAACATTGGAGAATTGGTAGAGCTGAGTCGGTTGTGTAGTGAATGAATGGTGTTGTAAATGCCAAGGTGAATGGTCTGTAGACTGTAGGAAGTACGGTTTTGTAGTGAAGTGAATTTTGGGGAAGTTTGTGCTTGTTTTGAAATTCTTGGAAAGAGTTTGGGATGGATCTGTTTATTTCTTGGAAGTGTCACCTCTTTTTGTGCATTAGTGATTATTTGCAGTGCAGATGGTTGTGCGCACGATGAAGGAGATGACTGGAAGTTGAGGATCGGCAATGGCCATTATAATGGCACGCGAGTCCGGTTATCCCTAGAGTAGAAGATGAAGTGCAGTTGCGTGTAATTGAGATGAAGTGAAAGGGGACTGTCTATTCGAGTGGATGATATCGGAGAAAACGAAGAACAGTATTAGTTGAAGTGTTGAAATGTAAAAGGAAAAATGAAGAAAACAAATATTGGAAGAGAAGGATTGTGAGCTGGGCTTTAAGAATTTGGGATGGGCCAGTTTAAGATGAAATGGTAAAGGCACATGATAATAATTAAAAACTTAAGCTTAATTTAAGTCTAATAGCTCATTAACTTGTTATTTCCGTTTCTAAATCATATGCAACCGGAATCGAACAATACAGGGTCGATCAGAATCGTAGGAACGAGGACAACACTCTGGAATTGGTTGTGGGCGATGTGGAGCTTGTCTGGATTTACGGAAAAATAATATGTCTGATCTAAATCGACAATCGATTATCGTTCTTTAACGATAATCGACAAATGTGAGTAAATCTCACTAACTCTTAATAGTTTATAATTTCATGTTGTATTTTTAGAACTGTTAAATATTGGTTGATTGACTATGTGTTGACTGTTTGATTGAACTGCTAGTCAGTTAGTTGAATTTCTATATTGATTCTGTTTAACAGAATATATCATATTGAAATGAAAGTGATGTTATATTATATTGTTTAACATCTGTGGATGCAGGAAGACAGGTTGGTGGAATCCAACTGCATTCCTCAACATCTATTTTACTGTTTTTCGTATATTATGATATATGATTTGTTATATAATCTGTTATGGATTATGTGTGTTGGAATGATGTTGATCATTTTTATTCGATATTTTAAATATCATAAAAGACCCTGGGATGTAAGAAGAATTATTTCAATGTATATTGAAATAAAGGGATTTTATAAAATAAACAGATTTTATAAAAGGAAATATTTCAAAAGTAAATAAAAGGGAAAATTGTTTTTAAAACGAATAGAGTTTTATAAAAGGGAAATCAATTGTAAAGTGAAGAACTGTAACTAAAAGTAAATATTTATCAATGAATAGTTTAATCGAGTTAAAAGGAGTTAATCGATGTTAGTTTAATCGGAAGGAGTTAATCGATGTTAGTTAAATCAAAAGGAGTTAATCGATGTTAGTTTAATCGATTAGAGTTAAAGCAAAGGAGTTAATCGAATATAGTTATTCGAATAGAAGCAAATGAGTTAATTGAATGTAGTTTATTCGAATAAAAAGTAAAATGAGTTGATCGAATATAGTTTATTCGAATAGAAAGTAAAATGAGTTAATCGAATATAGTTTATTCGAATAGAAAGTAAAAAGGAGTTAATCGAATATAGTTTATTCGAATAGAAGCAAATGAGTTAATCAAATATAGTTTTTTCGAAGAAAGTAAAAGGAGTTATCGAATATAGTTTATTCGAAGGAGTTAAGTGAAATGAGTAAATCAATAGCGTTAGTCAAATAAAGTTAATCCAATAGTGTTAGTCCAATAGAGTTAATTGATAAGGGTTAATCGAATAGAGTTAAGTGAAAAGAGTCAATCGAATATAACTATTCGAATGAGGGTTAAGTAAGGAAGTTAGTAAAAGGAATATAAGGTGAACTTTGCCTATTTCAATGTTAGAAATGTTGTTCCGTTAAGGTCTGAGAGGTAGTTCTACCCCAACTTGATTGGCTTCGTTTTTAACTAAGGAATAGTTAAGGTTCGGCAGTAAAGGAAATGGTTTGAGTTGGCGTAGCGATGTTTGTTTAAACATTTGTCTAAGTCCAATGAAGAGGCTTTGGAAATGTTTTCCAAATAAGAAACCAGAAATGTTTTCTAATAAAGAAAACAAGAAATGGAAATGTATTCCGTTGTTACTAACGTATATTTTCCAAAATTAGAAAATAAGAAATATTGAATATAGGGAAACAAGAGATAAGTAAATTAATGAAATAAAGAGATAAATGTTGAATGATGTTTGATCGATATAAATTTCCATTTGGAAATAATATCATTGTTTGCACACCAGTTTTCTTCGATAGTTAAATCACAGACTATCGAAGTTTTGATCATTTTAACGTTGTTAATATGGAGAGACCGGTTGGATTATTATCCAAAGAACCACTCTGTATTGGCATAAGCGTTGCGAATCATATATGCCAAAGATAATTGAAGATGGAGTAAAGTGCAAGGGCTATTGTATAAGTCTTAGATAACAGTATCTAAGATGGATATACTGATTAGTACCTTCGGTTCATCTTGTTCCTTGATGACTTGTATGGACGGATGTCTGACAAAGTATTTCCAGATGATCACGTATATTGATTTCTCCAACCGTACCAAGAGTGGAAGCGGAGAAGGAAACTTATTTAAGCTAACACATAATGTATGGTTGAGGACGTCAATTTGTGATTTGATGGATTTGACGATGTGGCATTAAGGTGCATCTAGTGTGATGATAAAGCGTAGCTTCTAGCCTCATATCCGGTAAATGACAGAAATCGGGCAGGCAGCATGGCTAAGTCGGTCGCACCGAAGTTGGTTGTATAATCACCTGATCTAGAGTTTCATTTAGTTCTAAAAATCTATTGTTGATGATGTCCCATTCGGGAAATGGTTGCTGATCCCAACCGTTGGTGATATACATTCGATACATTCAAGCGAAATGAGTGATCGGTCAAGTGTGGCCGGGTTGCAAGATGTTCTTGTTGAACCCAGTGTATTCCTCTTTAGAGGTACAATAGCGAAAGGTGGTTCCATACCTTGTCATGGTTGGAAATCCAGTACCCAATACGTGCTTGCGGTTTTGATTGTATACTATATATGTAGAACGTGAGATGAAAGCGTTTCCGCTAGATGATTATTATTATTGTGGTTGATAGACATTACTATAATATCAAAAGGTTTTTGATATAAAGATATTTCAGATTCTCATAAGGGAAAAACCCGTTCCATTATACGGCTTGGTCTTATGAGATATCATTTACCTGCTTGAACTGTTTTAAACTGTTTTACTCACACCTGTCCCATGATTGGCCTGGAGTTTATTTTGTTTGGTTTTCCCTAAACTCTTGGGTGCCCAATTTAGTACGGGCAGTCAAGTAGTCAGGAATATGCAGATACTTGAAGAACTGGAGCAGGAAGATTCAGGATCGTATATCTATAGTTTATTTCCGCTGTGTTGTAAGTGCTGTACTTTGATAATGATATGTATATTCAAGTACAGATTTGTATTTCAAAGTTATGTTATGAAATATATTTATTCGTTCCGCTGTGAGATTCGTGTTACTCTGATATTGTGTTCTTCTTCTTCTTTTATTCTAAGTTTCTATCTTATCTTTCCTCACCCTCTAATTTCTTTCACTAAAGATCGGTATTTTTCGAAGTTTGGTTAGTCATCAGTGAGTTTATGGTGATAACCAAAGTCGCCAAAAACCCAGGTCATTACAGTTGGTATCAGAGCAGAAGCTTAATTGATTAACTTGGCTCTGTGGCGTGACTCGGTAGAGATAGAGTTAGTAATGCCCTAGATTGAGTTTGAGTGTATATATACGAGTGAACGTATTTGTATTTGATATAAAAATAGTTTTATATTGTGGTGATTTATTGGTTGAGTTGTTTATGAGTTCTGGTCGATCAGTTTGATCCACTGTATCGGTAGGAGTTACTAAACACTCGAATATGATGGGTCGGCACCATATGTTTTGAAAAAGAGGGTAAACGAAAATAGTTTACCCAACGTATATTTTGATATATATTGGACATATTGGTTGTTATTATAATTGAGTAAGATTATAAAGTAAATTGGTTATGTAAATAACCAATCAGAATTCATATAAGTAAAATACGTGAAATCAGATGAGTTAAATCTGAAATTTAAACCAGAAAGTGAATTAAAATTCTGAAGAACTGGATAAGTGTTTGTAAATGGATTTGGATTAAAAATAAGGAAAATTTAAGACCCTGGGAGATTTTAAATTGTTTTACAAGCAGTGTGAATTATATTTTGAAATGAATTTCAAAGTGAAATGTTTAGAAATGATTTTATAGTATTGAACTCACTTCGATCGCTGGAAAATAGATTCTGATGATGACAGCTGCATCATCAGTATTCATTTTCGAGTTGTAAGTGACGAATTACTACCAGAGTTACTGTTTTGAATTTGTTTTGGGAAAGACAAGTTGTGTTGAATTTCAAAATGGGATTTATAATATAGAATTGAATATAGAAATTCAAAGGGAGTTTGAATATATGAAATTCAATGGAATTGAAATAGAATTTGAATATAGAAATTCAAACGGAATTTGAATATAGAAATTCAAATGGAAAATTGAATATAGAACTCATATATAGTAATAATGAGAATTCGAATATAGAATTCAAATAGAGTTGAAATGGGAATTAGAATATATAATTCAATGGAGTTTGAAAATATAGGATTTGAATATCGAAAGTGAAATGGAATTTGAATATAGAAATTCAAAGGGAGTTTGATTATGAAATTCAATGGAAGTGATATAGAATTTGAGTATAGAAATTCAAATGGAATTCAAAATATAGAATTTGAATATATATAGAATTTGAATATAGATAATATTAAGGAATTAAAATATAGGATTTGAATATCCAAAGTGAAAATGAAATTTGAATAAAGAAGATTCAAATAGAATTGAAAATGAAATTTGAATAAAGAAGATTCAGATAGAATTGAATTTGAAATTTGAATATAGAAGATTCAAATAGAATTGAAATAAAATTCAAATATAGAATTTGAATAAGGAAATTGAAACGAAATTCAAATATAGAATTTGAATAAGAGAATTGAATTGGAATTTGAATATAGGAAATTCAAATAGAATTGAAATGGAATTCAATTAGTTGATAAACAAGTTAAACTTATATTTGAACATGTATATTCAAATAAAAAGGTGAAATAGGTAAACAAGTTAATTAGCCATTAGTAAATGGATCTTGAATTGAAGTTGAACTTTCGATAAGTAAAGGGGACTGGTAAATTTATATTTGAAATCGAATATGAAACCTGAGTTTGAAAAAGAAGAATTTGATTAGTTTATAAGTAAGCTAATTATATTTGAACATATCATGTTTGTAATGGCGCGTTTTGTTAGCTGTCGAATAATTTATTTTTTTAATTATTTATATATCGATTTGGGGATATCGATAACTTAAAGTACAACGTTCGAACTTATAATTATAATTAAAACGAACCTGAAACGTCCCGGCAGTTCGCAATTTGGCGATTTGAACTTCAACTGAATGTACATGATTCATTTTAAGCCGGATTTCTGTGAAACAAGAAACGTGTGGAGCTGGTGGAGTATATCTTTCTAGTGGAAGAGAAAAATCGGGATTTCGTCGTGTAGATTTTGAGATATGTCCAAATCAAATTTTAAAATAGTCGCTATAAAATCGTTTAACGACCGTAATGGTTTATTCGTTATAACTAGAGATCGGGCTTGAATTTAGACAAGGTTCTTTTGGGAAATAGTGATAATTTAATTTTTAGAATTTTACTGTAATTTTTAATTAATTAAATAAGCAACTTTTTATTTGGAGTATTTTGCACCCTTAATTAGCGATTTTAAGGTTTCACAATATGAGTCAACATACCGATATTATTATATTTCTAGGATCGTGGCAGTTTGCTCGTTACAATGGTATCTTTGTTTTCATCCATAGGAGTCCGTAAAATGGTAGAGTTTTATATAACTGTTATGCTAAACTTAAAAACAAATAAATATAATTATATATTTTATGAAAAATAACCATTTCATTCCATAGATCAAAAGAGGCCACGTTCTTCCTTTTTCTAGCCACTCATTATCCTTGGTCCTCAAGCAAATACGTGGACAAAACCGTTACCTCAAAAATAAAAATAAAACCCTATATAATAACTTTAACACTCCTTAATCAAATTTCCCATTTCATTATCTCAGCAAAATATCCGCCGCCTTCAATTCTTATTCCTTCAGCAAAAACGCAAACTTCATAAATCCTTGAAAAATCAAAATAAAATCGTTTAAATCGCAAAGCTCATATGATCGAACTTGGCTTGGAGAAACTCACGCACCCATATGCTTTTGGTCTTGTTCAAAAGTTCAACAGTGTGCTAGGGTTGCGGTTACCAATCGGTGGAGGCGGAGTAGGGTTCGACGGTGTGAAGGACATAAGAAGAGGGGGGGACGAGGGTTCGATCTACGGTAGTGGGATTGAACTCGGAGGTCTTTGAAGGTCGATTTGTGGATCTGAACCGGACCTGGTTCTCAGAAAGATTTACGGAAATCGAGGAGATGTCGGAGTTTGTGGGTCTCGGCAGTGGTGAACCTTGGTGGAGCGTGGGGTTTGGAAATGGGAGGTCGATCCGGAGGATGTTCGACGATTGCAATGATGGGTGAAAGAGAAGTGCGGTTCCACGTTTCAACAGGTAGATGGAGTTTGGGGTTGTACAGTATTTTTGTACATTGGTTTAATTGGGGTCATTGTAGCGAGATGAGCAAGTTGAGATGGTGGAATTTGTTTGGGAAATTCTGTAGTGGAGGATGGATTGAAAACGTATTAATAAATGTAAACTTTACATCTTGGGATTTACTGGTGTTGCTATAGAAACTTTCAAGTGAGTTGGCTTATCGACTGAATTTGGTGAAGGCAACTACAAAGGAGTGCAGGTGTATTCCTTTGTTTTAATTGGTACATGTTCTACTTACAATGGTTTGTTAGGCCGACCTGGACTTGCAAATATGGAGCAGTGTTCTGTATAGATGTGGGAGAAGAAGAAAATCGCGGGTGGGCTTTTCTTTAAGGAGTTGGGTCGGGTCTTGAAACAATTGAAGTGGGCTAAAAGTAAAAAAAAAAAAAAAGCGAAAACAAGATCCGATAGGATCGTATGGACGAAGACTATACACTGAAGCTGACTGGAAGTGGATTGGTGCCCGTTACAATTTATAGCAAAATAAATTGTCCGACTGAGTCAAATAACGCAAACCGTTATTCAACGGTTAACGCGAAATGTGAGTAAATCTCACTAACTCTGAACAGTTTATAATTTCATGTTGCATTGTTAGAACTGTTAAAATTGTCTGTTTGACTGTGTGTTGATTGTTTGATTAAACTGCTAGTCAGTTAGTTAAATTTCTATATTGATTCTGTTTAACAGAATATATCATATGGAACTGAAAGTGATGTTATCTATATTGTCTAACATATGTGATGCAGGGAAACATGTTGGAGGAATCCGACTAAATTCCTCAACAGTTATTTTATTGTTTTTCATATATTGTTATATGATGTGATATAAAATCTGTGGGCGATTATATGTGCTTGGACGATATTGAACATCGTGATTTGATATGATTGAATACCATAACATACCGAAATGTTGATAAGGGGATTTTCAATGTTTATATTGAAAATGAATCTTATTTATAAAATCGATAGGATTCTATAAAAGGAAAACATTTATTTAATTTGAAAATAAATAAATGAAAAAGGAAACATTTATTTAGAAAATAAATGAAATAAAATAGAAACATTTATTTAGAAAATTAATGAATTAGAATATAAAGGAACATTTATTTAGATTATAAATAAATGGAATAAAGGAATATTTATTTAGGGAATAAATAAAGGAACACTTGTTCGGAAAATAAATAGAATTATACAAGGATAGATTTAAACACGTGCTTCGCACACGGTATAACACGATATGGATTTAAATGAGATATTAAATAGGAAATCTGTTTTAAACAGATAAATTGAAGTAGATTAATTTATAAATAGTGTTTTATAAATTAAATAAATTATTTATCGTTGATAAATGGAATATATATAAGTCTGGACTTATATAGAGAAGTAGAAACGTATTAAAAGGACATTTATAAAGTGAAGAACCGTTACTAAAAGTAAATCTTTATAAATGGATAAACATTGTAAAAAGTAAATCTTTATAAATGGATAAACGTTGTAAAAAGGAACTCTTTTGAAATGAATAAACGTTATAAAAAGGAGTTAATCGAATTTAGTTATTCGAAATGAGTTATTCGAAGTAGATATTTGAATAGAGTTAAACACATTAGAGTGATTCGAATTACTTATTCGAATAGAGTTAAACACGTAAGAGTTAATTGAATATTAGTTATTCAATTTGAGTTAATCGAATTTAGTTATTTGAGAAGAGTTAAATCGAATTTAGTTATTCGAAAGAAGTTAATCAATTTGAGTTAAGTTAATCGATTTGAATTAAGTTGAATCGAAATGGAGTAAATCGATTAGAATTAAGTTAATCGAGTTAGAGTAAATCGAATATTAGTTATTCAGAGGTAAGTTATTCGAATTAGTTATTCGAAGGAGTTGATCAATTAAGTTACTCGAATGAGTTATTCGAAGGAGTAAATCAAATTAAGTTAATCGATTAGAGTTGAGTTAATCGATTTGGGTTAAGTTAAGTAATCGAGTTAAGATTTATCGAGTTAAGTAATCGAGTTAAGAAATCGAGTTGAGATAATCGAGTTAAGAAAATCAAGTTGAGTTAATCGAATAAGTTATTCGATAAGAGTAAATCCATTTAAGTTAAATCAGATGTTAGTTATTCGATAAGAATTGACACATTTAAGAAAATCGAATATTTGTTATTTTATAAGAGTTAATGAAATAGAGCAAACCAAGAAGAGTTATTCGAATTAGTTATTCGAAGGAGTTAATCAATTAAGTTATTCGAATGAGTTATTCGAAGGAGTAAATCAAATTAAGTTAATCGATTAGAGTTGAGTTAATCGATTTGGGTTAAGTTAAGTTATCGAGTTAAGTAATCGAGTTAAGATTTATCGAGTTAAGTAATCGAGTTAAGAAATCGAGTTGAGATAATCGAGTTAAGAAAATCAAGTTGAGTTAATCAAATAAGTTATTCGATAAGAGTAAATCCATTTAAGTTAAATCGGATGTTAGTTATTCGATAAGAATTGACACATTTAAGAAAATCGAATATTTGTTATTCGATAAGAGTTAATGAAATAGTGCCAAACAAGAAGAGTTATTCGAATATTAGTTATTCGATAGGAGTTAATCGAAATAGAGTTTATCGAATATCAGTTATTAAAAAGGGAGAGTTAATCGAATAGAGATTACTCGAAAGAGAGTTATACGTCGAATTCGATTATAGCGAATTCGGGAAAGTACTATTTACTTTTCAGGGTTTAAATCAAGATTTAGTTATTGATTTAGAAATTAGGTGTCTGTTAAATTACTCGAGTTAGGAAATAAATTTATAATTTAGGTTAGATATTTTAGGGGTAGGAATTATAACGTTATAGTTATAATCAAACGTTGTCATATAATAAGTGGATTCGTAACCTGAATCCGAGAATTTGCGTAAACAGATGATTGTAAAAAGTGAGTGATGAGCTTCATCTATTTCACAGTAAAGGACGTTGTTCAATTAAGGTCTGCGAGGTTATTATACCCCAACTTGATTGACTTCAGAATTGACAAAGGAATAGTTGTGGTTCGATCTAAAAGGTTGATTAGGAATAAAGTTAAGGAATAAGCGATAAATGGATTAAGCGTAACGATGTTTTATACAACGTTCATTAGAAATCCGTAAATGAGTTTTGGAAACGTTTTCCAAATATAGTCAGATATGTTTTCTAAACATAGAAAATGAAATGTTTTCATGATAAGAATTTAAGAAATAGAGTTAAGCAAATTCAGAAACTGACTGGAGAGGGTAAGTTGAACGGTTTTCTAAGTGACGATCTGATGTTGGTTTCGACCTTCCGGATTTATACTTAGAGAATTGTTCTCATACTAGTTACAGTTAGGGACTGATAGTTGCGAAATAGTAGTGATGTGAAAATAAGATATGGAAATGTTTTCCAATGATTAATAACATATATTTTCTAAATATATGAAATAAGGAAATATGAACATATGATGATTGATCGATCGAATTCCCATTTGGAAATAAGATCGTTGTTTGTACACCGACATGTTTTCATTTGATAGTTAAATCACAGACTATCAAAGTTTTGACCATTTTTACATGGTTAATATGGAGAGACCGGTTGGATTATTATCCGAAGAACCACTCCGTATTGGCATAAGCATTGCGAATCAAGTATGCTGAAGATAATTGAAGACGGAGTAAAGTGCAAGGGCTATTGTGAAAAGCCTAGGTAGTATGGATTCACTGAATAGTACCTTCGGTTTGTTCAGCCCCAGGACCACGTATATGGACGAGTGTCTGACAAAGTATTCTTACGAATCATATATGTTGATCTCTTTAAACGTATTACGTTGGTGGCGGAGAAATTCGTTTCTCTTAGCTTTTATACCTTTGATGCCTTGAGAAATCGATAATGATTTGGCGGGTATGACGATGTGGCATTCAAAGTAATTGAAGAAATAATCTGTCAAAGTAATAAACGTGACCTCAAAACCTCACAACCGGGAAATAACAGAAGTTGGGCTAGGCAGCATGGCTAGTTGGGCCATACCCAAGCAGGGTGTATTATCACCATCTAGAGAATATTCAATTGTACTTCTTTATAATCTATTTCAATGATGTCCCTTATCGGGAAGGATGGTTGCTGATCCCAATCATCGGTGATAATATATTCGTTACACTCAAGCTAAATGAGTGGACGGTCATGTGTGGCCGGGTGGCAAGACGTTCTTGTTGAACCCTAGTGTATCTCCTCTAGAGTACACTGATCGGAAGGTGCTCCCATACCTTGTCTGTTGGAATCCAATCTCCAATAAGCGCTCACGGTTTTATTTGTATACTATGTATGTGGAACGTGAGATGCAAGCGTTCTGCTAGATTGATATCTATTTGTATTTAGACATTATTATAATATCAGAAAGATATCCTTTATTTAACCAAGTGTTGGAGTTTTATTCACACCAGTCCCATGACTGACCCAGAGTTTATTTTTTTTGTTTTCCCTAAACTCTTGGGTGCCTAAATTTGTACGGGCAGTCAAGTAGTCGGGATTTTACAGATACACTTGGAGAGCTTGGAGCAGGAGGCTTCAGGATTATAGCTATTATTATTCCGCTGTGTTGTTAAGTGTTGTACTTTGAAATGGTATGTATATACGAGTACTGATTTGTATTAAAAAGTTATGTTATATTTTATTCGTTCCGCTGTGAGATTCGTGTTTACTCTGATGATGTAAGTTCTTCTTCTTCTTCTATTCTATTAGTTCTATCTTTTCTTCCTCACCCTCTACTTTCTTTCTCTAACATCAAGGAATTTTCGACTCTCGAGGAGTCGAAAATTTCCAGCCGTTACAGTTGGTATCAGAGCTTAAGTTAAGTGATTACCTTGGCTCTGTGGCATAACTCGATAGAGATGGGATTAGTAATATCCTAGATTGAGTTTGAGTGTATATATATGAGCGCGTAATTGATATTCAATATAAAATGGTTTTATATTGTGGAGACTCATTGGTTGAGTGGCTTATAAATTCTGGATGATCAGTTTGATCCACTGTATCATTAGGGGTTTTATAAACGCTTGAATACGATGAACCGTCATCGTATGTTTTAAAAAGAGGGTAAATGAAATAATTTTTCCCGAAATATATTTAGTTATAAGAAAAATATATTGAAATTACAATATGTATTGGATGTGTTGGTTGTTATTATAATCGAATTAGAAAAAAAAAAGAAGGGTGAAATGATTATAAATAACTAATCAGAATTCATATGAATGTAATATATGAAATAGTTTGAATTAAATATGAATTTAAATCAGATTTGGAATTAAAATAAGGAAATTTTAAGTTCCTGGGAGACTTTGAAAATCTTTTTCAAATTGAAAATGATATAGTATTGAACTCACTTCGATAGCTGGAAAATAGATTTTGATGATGAATCTAGACATCATCAGTGTTCATTTTCGAGTTCTAAGTGACGGATTACTACCAAAGGTTTTGTTTTTGAATTGTTTTGAGAAAACAAGTTGTTTTGAAATTCAAAGGTTTTGAATTGGCATTATGATTTCAAATTGATTTGAAAGAAACCCAGGAACTTAAGTCTGGAATTAAAATTTAACTAATGAAGTTAAATAAAATGAGATGGTAAAAATAAATTGAAATTTAACTTGAACCGAGTTAAATAAAATTGAATTGGATTAGAGATAATCTAGAATGGAACCAAATTGATAAGTCAATAATTTGGAATTTGATATTAGAGTTCGAATGAAATTCGATTTGGATTTGAGGATATGAACTGATTGGAGATCAATTGGAATGGATAACATTGGTATATGTTGAAGTGGTAGCATATGAAAGGGATAGAGTTAAATGCCCGACAAAAAGGTACAAGTTTATATCATATATGAGTTTGGATTTTATGAGCCGAATTGGCAAGCCGCTTGGCTATTTTTGATTTCCTTTTGGATTGGAGGAGGCCTAGAGAGGCGAGTTGTGGTTTGACGTATTGATGCGTACAAAGGAGGTTATGGCGAAATTTTTCGAAAATTTAAGGTGTTAGAAAATTTTCAGAATTTTTGAAAATTTTAGTTGGTCGGAAATGAATTAATAAATTAATTAAAATTAAATGAGTCCAGTCGAAACTGAAATTTAGAGGTAAACAAAAAAGGATTTTTAAATCTAGTTAGTAGAGTTAGTAGCATTTTTCTAACTTAGCAATTTCGAGGATGAAATTATTTTAAGGGGGGAAGTCTGTAATGGCGCGTTTTGTTAGCTGTCGAATAATTTATTTATTTAATTATTTATATATCGATTTGGGGATACCGATAACTTAAAGTACAACGTTCGAACTTATAATTTATAATTATAATTAAAACGAACCTGAAACGTCGCGGCAGTTCGCAATTTGGCGATTTGAACTTCAACTGAATGTACATGATTCATTTTAAGCCGGATTTCTGTGAAACAAGAAACGTGTGGAGCTGGTGGAGTATATCTTTCTAGTGGAAGAGAAAAATCGAGATTTCGTCGTGTAGATTTTGAGATATGTCCAAATCAAATTTTAAAATAGTCGCTATAAAATCGTTTAACGACCGTAATGGTTTATTCGTTATAACTAGAGATCGGGCTTGAATTTAGACAAGGTTCTTTTGGGAAATAGTGATAATTTAATTTTTAGAATTTTACTGTTATTTTTAATTAATTAAATAAGCAACTTTTTATTTGGAGTATTTTGCACCCTTAATTGCGATTTTAAGGTTTCACAATATGAGTCAACATACCGATATTATTATATTTCTGGGATCGTGGCAGTTTGCTCGTTACAATGGTATCTTTGTTTTCATCCATAGGAGTCCGTAAAATGGTAGAGTTTTATATAACTGTTATGCTAAACTTAAAAACAAATAAATATAATTATATATTTTATGAAAAATAACCATTTCATTCCATAGATCAAAAGAGGCCACGTTCTTCCTTTTTCTAGCCACTCATTATCCTTGGTCCTCAAGCAAATACGTGGACAAAACCGTTACCTCAAAAATAAAAATAAAACCCTATATAATAACTTTAACACTCCTTAATCAAATTTCCCATTTCATTATCTCAGCAAAATATCCGCCGCCTTCAATTCTTATTCCTTCAGCAAAAACGCAAACTTCATAAATCCTTGAAAAATCAAAATAAAATCGTTTAAATCGCAAAGCTCATATGATCGAACTTGGCTTGGAGAAACTCACGCACCCATATGCTTTTGGTCTTGTTCAAAAGTTCAACAGTGTGCTAGGGTTGCGGTTACCAATCGGTGGAGGCGGAGTAGGGTTCGACGGTGTGAAGGACATAAGAAGAGGGGGGGACGAGGGTTCGATCTACGGTAGTGGGATTGAACTCGGAGGTCTTTGAAGGTCGATTTGTGGATCTGAACCGGACCTGGTTCTCAGAAAGATTTACGGAAATCGAGGAGATGTCGGAGTTTGTGGGTCTCGGCAGTAGTGAACCTTGGTGGAGCGTGGGGTTTGGAAATGGGAGGTCGATCCGGAGGATGTCCGACGATTGCAATGATGGGTGAAAGAGAAGTGCAGTTCCACGTTTCAACAGGTAGATGGAGTTTGGGGTTGTACAGTATTTTTGTACATTGGTTTAACTGGGGTCATTGTAGCGAGATGAGCAAGTTGAGATGGTGGAATTTGTTTGGGAAATTCTGTAGTGGAGGATGGATTGAAAACGTATTAATAAATGTAAACTTTACATCTTGGGATTTACTGGTGTGGCTATAGAAACTTTCAAGTGAGTTGGCTTATCGACTGAATTTGGTGAAGGCAACTACAAAGGAGTGCAGGTGTATTCCTTTGTTTTAATTGGTACATGTTCTACTTACAATGGTTTGTTAGGCCGACCTGGACTTGCAAATATGGAGCAGTGTTCTGTTTAGATGTGGGAGAAGAAGAAAATCGCGGGTGGGCTTTTGTTTAAGGAGTTGGGTCGGGTCTTGAAACAATTGAAGTGGGCTAAAAGAAAAAAAAAAGCGAAAACAAGATCCGACAGGATCGTATGGATGAAGACTATACACTGAAGCTGACTGGAAGTGGATTGGTGCCCGTTACAATTTATAGCAAAATAAATTGTCCGACTGAGTCAAATAACGCAAACCGTTATTCAACGGTTAACGCGAAATGTGAGTAAATCTCACTAACTCTGAACAGTTTATAATTTCATGTTGCATTGTTAGAACTGTTAAAATTGTCTGTTTGACTGTGTGTTGATTGTTTGATTAAACTGCTAGTCAGTTAGTTAAATTTCTATATTGATTCTGTTTAACAGAATATATCATATGGAACTGAAAGTGATGTTATCTATATTGTCTAACATCTGTGATGCAGGGAAACAGGTTGGAGGAATCCGACTGGATTCCTCAACAGTTATTTTATTGTTTTTCATATATTGTTATATGATGTGATATAAAATCTGTGGGCGATTATATGTGCTTGGACGATATTGAACATCGTGATTTGATATGATTGAATACCATAACATACCGAAATGTTGATAAGGGGATTTTCAATGTTTATATTGAAAATGAATCTTATTTATAAAATCGATAGGATTCTATAAAAGGAAAACATTTATTTAATTTGAAAATAAATAAATGAAAAAGGAAACATTTATTTAGAAAATAAATGAAATAAAATAGAAACATTTATTTAGAAAATAAATGAATTAGAATATAAAGGAACATTTATTTAGATTATAAATAAATGGAATAAAGGAATATTTATTTAGGGAATAAATAAAGGAACACTTGTTCGGAAAATAAATAGAATTATACAAGGATAGATTTAATCACGTGCTTCGCACACGGTATAACACGATTTGGATTTAAATGAGATATTAAATAGGAAATCTGTTTTAAACAGATAAATTGAAGTAGATTAATTTATAAATAATGTTTTATAAATTAAATAAATTATTTATCGTTGATAAATGGAATATATATAAGTCTGGACTTATATAGAGAAGTAGAAACGTATTAAAAGGACATTTATAAAGTGAAGAACCGTTACTAAAAGTAAATCTTTATAAATGGATAAACGTTGTAAAAAGTAAATCTTTATAAATGGATAAACGTTGTAAAAAGGAAATCTTTTGAAATGAATAAACGTTATAAAAAGGAGTTAATCGAATTTAGTTATTCGAAATGAGTTATTCGAAGTAGATATTTGAATAGAGTTAAACACATTAGAGTGATTCGAATTACTTATTCGAATAGAGTTAAACACGTAAGAGTTAATTGAATATTAGTTATTCAATTTGAGTTAATCGAATTTAGTTATTCGAGAAGAGTTAAATCGAATTTAGTTATTCGAAAGGAGTTAATCAATTTGAGTTAAGTTAATCGATTTGAATTATGTTGAATCGAAATGGAGTAAATCGATTAGAATTAAGTTAATCGAGTTAGAGTAAATCGAATATTAGTTATTCGGAGGTAAGTTATTCGAATTAGTTATTCGAAGGAGTTAATCAATTAAGTTACTCGAATGAGTTATTCGAAGGAGTAAATCAAATTAAGTTAATCGATTAGAGTTGAGTTAATCGATTTGGGTTAAGTTAAGTTATCGAGTTAAGTAATCGAGTTAAGATTTATCGAGTTAAGTAATTGAGTTAAGAAATCGAGTTGAGATAATCGAGTTAAGAAAATCAAGTTGAGTTAATCGAATAAGTTATTTGATAAGAGTAAATCCATTTAAGTTAAATCGGATGTTAGTTATTCGATAAGAATTGACACATTTAAGAAAATCGAATATTTGTTATTCGATAAGAGTTAATGAAATAGAGCCAACCAAGAAGAGTTATTCGAATTAGTTATTCGAAGGAGTTAATCAATTAAGTTATTCGAATGAGTTATTCGAAGGAGTAAATCAAATTAAGTTAATCGATTAGAGTTGAGTTAATCGATTTGGGTTAAGTTAAGTTATCGAGTTAAGTAATCGAGTTAAGATTTATCGAGTTAAGTAATCGAGTTTAGAAATCGAGTTGAGATAATCGAGTTAAGAAAATCAAGTTGAGTTAATCAAATAAGTTATTCGATAAGAGTAAATCCATTTAAGTTAAATCGGATGTTAGTTATTCGATAAGAATTGACACATTTAAGAAAATCGAATATTTGTTATTCGATAAGAGTTAATGAAATAGAGCCAACCAAGAAGAGTTATTCGAATATTAGTTATTCGATAGGAGTTAATCGAAATAGAGTTTATCGAATATCAGTTATTAAAAAGGGAGAGTTAATCGAATAGAGATTACTCGAAAGAGAGTTATACGTCGAATTCGATTATAGCGAATTCTGGAAAGTACTATTTACTTTCCAGGGTTTAAATCAAGATTTAGTTATTGATTTAGAAATTAGGTGTCTGTTAAATTATTCGAGTTAGGAAATAAAATTATAATTTAGGTTAGATATTTTAGGGGTAGGAATTATAACGTTATAGTTATAATCAAACGTTGTCATATAATAAGTGGATTCGTAACCTGAATCCGAGAATTTGCGTAAAAAGATGATTGTAAAAAGTGAGTGATGAGCTTCATCTATTTCACAGTAAAGGACGTTATTCAATTAAGGTCTGCGAGGTAATTATACCCCAATTTGATTGACTTCAGAATTGACAAAGGAATAGTTGTGGTTCGATCTAAAAGGTTGATTAGGAATAAAGTTAAGGAATAAGCGATAAATGGATTAAGCGAAACGATGTTTTATACAACGTTCATTGGAAATCCGTAAATGAGTTTTGGAAACGTTTTCCAAATATAGTCAGATATGTTTTCTAAACATAGAAAATGAAATGTTTTCATGATAAGAATTTAAGAAATAGAGTTAAGCAAATTCAGAAACTGACTGGAGAGGGTAAGTTGAACGGTTTTCTAAGTGACGATCTGATGTTGGTTTCGACCTTCCGGATTGATACTTAGAGAATTGTTCTCATACTAGTTACAGTTAGGGACTGATAGTTGCGAAATAATAGTGATGTGAAAATAAGATATGGAAATGTTTTCCAATGATTAATAACATATATTTTCTAAATATATGAAATAAGGAAATATGAACATATGATGATTGATCGATCGAATTCCCATTTGGAAATAAGATCGTTGTTTGTACACCGACATGTTTTCATTTGATAGTTAAATCATAGACTATCAAAGTTTTGACCATTTTTACATTGTTAATATGGAGAGACCGGTTGGATTATTATCCGAAGAACCACTCCGTATTGGCATAAGCGTTGCGAATCAAGTATGCTGAAGATAATTGAAGACGGAGTAAAGTGCAAGGGCTATTGTGAAAAGCCTAGGTAGTATGGATTCACTGAATAGTACCTTCGGTTTGTTCAGTCCCAGGACCACATATATGGACGAGTGTCTGACAAAGTATTCTTACGAATCATATATGTTGATCTCTTTAAACGTATTACGTTGGTGGCGGAGAAATTCGTTTCTCTTAGCTTTTATACCTGTGATGCCTTGAGAAATCGATAATGATTTGAAGGGTATGACGATGTGGCATTCAAAGTAATTGAAGAAATAATCTGTCAAAGTAATAAACGTGACCTCAAAACCTCACAACCGGGAAATAACAGAAGTTGGGCTAGGCAGCATGGCTAGTTGGGCCATACCCAAGCAGGGTGTATTATCACCATCTAGAGAATATTCAATTGTACTTCTTTATAATCTATTTCAATGTTGTCCCTTATCAGGAAGGATGGTTGCTGATCCCAACCATCGGTGATAATATATTCGTTACACTCAAGCTAAATGAGTGGACGGTCATGTGTGGCCGGGTGGCAAGACGTTCTTGTTGAACCCTAGTGTATCTCCTCTAGAGTACACTGATCGGAAGGTGCTCCCATACCTTGTCTGTTGGAATCCAATCTCCAATAAGCGCTCACGGTTTTATTTGTATACTATGTATGTGGAACGTGAGATGCAAGCGTTCTGCTAGATTGATATCTATTTGTATTTAGACATTACTATAATATCAGAAAGATATCCTTTATTTAACCAAGTGTTGGAGTTTTATTCACACCAGTCCCATGACTGACCCGGAGTTTATTTTGTTTGTTTTCCCTAAACTCTTAGGTGCCTAAATTTGTACGGGCAGTCAAGTAGTCGGGATTTTACAGATACACTTGGAGAGCTTGGAGCAGGAGGCTTCAGGATTATAGCTATTATTATTCCGCTGTGTTGTTAAGTGTTGTACTTTGAAATGGTATGTATATACGAGTACTGATTTGTATTTCAAAGTTATGTTATATTTTATTCGTTCCGCTGTGAGATTCGTGTTTACTCTGATGATGTAAGTTCTTCTTCTATTCTATTAGTTCTATCTTTTCTTCCTCACCCTCTACTTTCTTTCACTAACATCTCGGAATTTTCGACTCTCGAGGAGTCGAAAATTTCCAGCCGTTACAATGTTCAAATATAAAAGTGAAATAGACTAAAGAGTTAATTAACAAATTAATTAACGAATTGAGTTAAAACGATCAAGTATAGTTAAAATAGATTGGGCAGGTATAAATATACATGAGATAGGTATGGATAAGGTATGAAGGTATATAAATAGAATGCTCGACGAAAAGGTATGTATTTAATTCATATATGAGATTTTATGCGCCGTATCGGCTAATCGCTTGGCTTTTTCTTTTTCTTTTGGATTGGTGAGGGCCCTGGGAGGCTATTTGAAATACCCCGATGCTCCCGGTATAAAGGAGGTTATGGCAAAAAATTTACGGGAATTTAAGGAGTTAGAATATTTTTAAGATAATTTGATAGTTAGAAATCAACGTATCAATATATATAGAAGTCGATAAGGAAACGAATTTAGAAATAGAATAGTAAAATCAAAAAGGAAGACTAAGAATAAAATCTAGTAAGAATAGAAAGAGGAAGCGTATACGTGTTTAAAAGTGAATAAGTAGTTGTATGGTATTGATTATTCGAGTTAGTAGTCATATCTGTTTTGACGTTATAAATGTTATTCAGTCAAGGTCTGAGAGGTAGTTATACCCCAACTTGATTGATTTCATTATTAACAAATAAATAGTAAGATTTCAAGATCGAAGATCAATGTTGAATAAGAGTTAGTTGAATATAGTATTTGGGTTGTCGTAACGATGTTTTACACAACATCCGTTTTAACCCAAATAAGTGTAAGCTTGGAAATATAATAAGGAATATTTCCTAAGTATAGAAATAAACGTGATCGGAAAAGAGATAAGTAATTGGAATATTTTCCAATTATAAATAGCATATATTTTCTAAAGTTTAGAAATATAAAGGAAGGCAATATTCGGAAATGTTTTCTAAATAACATAAAAGGCCAATACGGTTATTGAAAATATTTGGTTAACAAATATTGAGAAAGAAATAAAAAGTGATTTAACTAATGGAATATTAATTAAAGGCCCAGTGACATGTTCAAAAGGAAAATTTGATTTTTGGAAAGAGTAAACTGTTAAAAAAAAACTCCCAGGGAATGACTGTTTGAATTAAAAACAAATTTAACAGAAATTTGTGAAAGCAAATTTGAAATAAAGTAAAGCCTGTAAAGTGGTAACTGAGATTGAATTAGAATGATATCAAGACAAATTGGATTGCGAGATTCAAACTTGAAGTGTAATGTGATAATCAAGTTAAGAGTTGGGAATCGAGAAGAAACTCTGTGAACACCCGTAACTTCCCCGTAAAGGAAAGCGTCGGATAGTTCGAGAACAAGCCACAACAGAACGCATACAAAAGAACGTTTCATTGTATATTACAACAATGCACCAGATTACAAGAATATACAGAGTATAAAAGAATATTACACAGAAATATCAGAAATTTAAATTACATTTAAATACATAGCAGCGGAAAATAATACAATACACAACTAGAAAAGATATACGGATACAAAGCTTTCCGGATATCGTTCCAGCTGTAAACCAGGATCCTGTGAATATAAATCTGCAAAACCAAAACTACTAGCTGCCCGTGTCAAAATAAGGGCACCCAGAGTTTAGGTTAAAACAATAAACTCCAGGTCAGTCATGTGACTGGTGTGAGAACTAAAACAGTTATTAATCTTTATTTTAAATCATTAGGTAAATCAAGGGACCACGCCGTATAACACGGAACGGGTTTCCTCCCAAGAATACCAGTGCATAAAACAAACAGCGCAATGCTAAATAAAGAAAAATGAAGCTGTTATAAGACCCAGGTCCTATCACACAATGCAACGCAAGCCGAGGGATAGGGTTTTCCCTTATAACAGCCAAAGAATGCTTGATACGTTTAAAACAAATCATTTGATACTATTATAAGTGCATAGTGTATAAAACAACTTCAAATCATAAGTATCAATCATAGACGGCATGGGTACCATATATCATGTCGCCATACTAGTTCTACAATTAAAACCGCACATGTCACGTATTTGGAAATTGGGTTTCCATCTATGAACTGAGGCAAAAGATAGTCCTCAACCGATTCGAGACGCTCTAGCCCGCCCCTCAGGCAAGTACTCAGTCAAGCCTTTGGATCGTCAGGGCCGGTCCACCGATGTGGATTAAAATTCCTGAACACTACGTTTCCCCACCCTATGGGGTGTAAGTCTGGTCCGTCAGCCGACCAGAATGCATCGGCCGAAACCGATATAACCGAGGCGCCTCGCAACAGCAACAACCACATAAGTCAAACTCGTCAGGGCGTGTAAAACCACTGACGCCACTTCTAGCTAGAAAGAAACGCAAGTCCTCCCTGAGGTCCGTCTCCCGTTTTTGGTTCATACCGGGTGTGAAACTCGCGAATCAAACGTTACACAAAGCTACGCCACAAAGGCCTTGCTTTGATCATCACCACAAGACTTTGCTTTTCAACAGAAGCCTCGATCAATTGCCACTTAGGCATGCCACACAGGCAATTCACTCCATGCGTTTGATATCCATCAATATATAACCCCTGAGCTCATACGTCTCAGAGAAGGGCATTAAGCAAGAGAATAAATTCTCCGCCGCCAAACAGATATATATTTAATAGAGATCAATCACACGGACTAAAATCCAATGTCAGACACACAGTCCATTTACAAGTCCGTTCTGGGTCTGAACGAAACCGGAGGCACCTAGTACCCCGCATATCCATCGATCTCCAAGTACGTCTGGACGATCACCAATTGTTTCCATCTTCTTGGGTGTACAGCCCAATCAAGATCATCGGTAATCACCCAAACGACGTGAAGACTTCCGGTCTTCGACCATCGTCTTCATCTTCGACTTGTCGTCGTATCAGTTATTCAGAATGGGATAAACCCGGTCTTTCCGAATAACTCGCGCATATTTTAAATAAGTGTTACACAAACACAACATACGCCTCATTCCAATTCATTAGTCACTAACCGTAAATTAATCAAGAGAATAATTCCCCAAATATTAACCCCGAAGGCCGAAACCAACATCAGATCAATACCCAGAAAACCATTCTGCTTGGCCAACCGACAGTTAGTTTCTAAATTTCACATTCATAGGGAAAGGTTCCCATTAATTTTATCCAAGATGAATTTCTTGAATTTATTCTTTAATCTATTTTTGAATATCAATTCAAACTAGTCGGGATTAACGAACCTTACCGAAGTAATCATTGGTTTTAATTTCCCAATCCCAACCTATTCATCCCATGAAGTAAAACTGGTAGTACTTCATATCTAACACCACAGTGTTATCGGTAAATTCAATTACCATTTCACGTTCAAATCTAATTAAAGATTTAACTATCGCCTGGAGCAAAACTGGTGATACTCCATTTTCGATCATTTCAATCTAATTAAAGATTCATTAAAACTCCACTTAGTTTTAATCGTTAACTGGGTTAAAGAATCGGTGTCATTTAAAACACGGTTCACGATAAACCCAAAATCACATTCATTAATTATCGGGTTAAAGAACGAGTGTTATTTAAAACACTGTTCACGATAAACCCAAAAATCAATATCAATTCAATTCCAATTAAATATTATTTAATTGGTACACTTCATTAAATCTAAATAAAAAGATTTAATCTTTTCTCAACTGGGTTCAAGAACAGTGTTAGTGAAGACACCATTCACGACAAACCCAAATCACATTTGATATTCAATACAAGGCTCTGAATAGAAAATATATCGGCCTATATTCAATATCAAATTCTACGATCAACAAATGTCGTATTGGAAATAACGATATAAATATATATCTTTCAAATTTCCATAACAACACCTGTATAATCACGAATTCCAACATCGAAATATTCCGAAGACAATTTCGATTCAAATCCACTCCAATGCAATCATTGGAAATTCTGGTTATTTTTAAAACCCTTTTCAAATTCAATTTATTTATTCAAAAATAAATAGAATAATATTTCTAGTTCAAAACTAATTCATTTCGATAAAAATCTATTTTTATCTTTTCAAATATGGAGTTTTTCATCCCAAATCTTCACAAATCATTTCTTATGATTTTACACAAATTATTACTATTTTTAATAATTTTATCAAGGCCCGTACAGTCGATTTCCATCAATGGCCATCGAACTGCACTTACAGCGACCTTTTTCAAATTTGATTTGGACGTAACTCCAAATCCAACAGTTTGATTTCAAATTTCTAATATTCGTTAGAAAGCTCTTTTCGATACGAACCCAACGGTTCCGGTTTTAGGAGAATCCGACGGTCGGATCTCCCGTAATGTCCGTTTGAAATAAATGGTCGAAATTCACGAACTGCCGCGGCGCGGCGCGTTCTATTCAGGCCATTATATTATATATATAATATATATAATATATATTTCGTCGATTTCTATTTAAAACGAATTATATAAATAGTTTTGAATTCGTTTCAAAAGCAATTTCAACTTCCATTTCAATTCAAATCAAAATTGAATTCTCCTTTATAAATTCGTTTTAAAATTCATTTCTATTCAATTCAAATTTCAATTCAATTTGAATTCATTTCAATTTGCTTTCAATTCAATTCATTTCGAAATCGTTTTCAATTCAATTCATTTCGAAAACGTTTTCAATTCAATTCATTTCGAAATCGTTTTCAATTCAATTCATTTCGAAATCGTTTTCAATTCAATTCATTTCGAAATCGTTTTCAATTCAATTCATTTCGAAATCGTTTTCAATTCAATTCATTTCGAAATCGTTTTCAATTCAATTCATTTCGAAATCGTTTTCAATTCAATTCATTTCGAAATCGTTTTCAATTCAATTCATTTCGAAATCGTTTTAAATCGATATAAATATCGTTTACTTCAAAATGGCGTCAATCTAATCAACACGGCTTCATAAATTTCTATTTTCAAATATTCTATTTCAAATATTTCTTTTTCGAAATAGTTGTTATTATCAAAATATTTCGTTCAACACATGACCAATCTCAATGGATGAGTACTGTCAACACATGAACCTTTATTTTATATTGATAATGATGTAAATTTTATTACTAAAATATTTCGTTCAACACATGACCAATCTCAATGGATGAGTACTGTCAACACATGAACCTTTATTTTATATTATTCTTTATTTCTCAAATTGGAATGAGGCCCAATCAATTACCATATAAAATTAATTATATGGATTTTCATACATCACACGTATATAATAGCATTGAAAAATAATCAACCATTAACCAAAGTGCACTACACTGTATAAGCATCAAATATAGATATCTAACGCTTATGACAGCCTGTCAATCAATCGATCGGCATATTTAATCAATCAGGATGAGTGAACTTCAAATTTCATCCCAACACCCGTGTGGGGTTTCAAACAATCAAACAAAAATTTTATTTGTGCAGTTGGGCGATGTGTAAAATTTATCGTCCCAATCAATGTCATTCAAATAGGTGTACATAAACAAACCGTCTGGTTTGTAAATGAGTATTTATTTATTCACATTCACGTTAAAAATTATATTTTTAACGACAAAACATTTTATTCAACCTATGAATATTCTATTCGGTTCATTCTTTAAATAAAATGATATTTTTATTTTTCTAACATTTTTTAGAAAATTTCGGCGGTATAACGGCACGATACTAGAAACGGGACAAGGCCTAGCCTTATCCCCGATCTAGTGAAGGCCCACGCCATTCACACATCAATCAAAATCACCAAACAACCAAATTCAAATCAAATCATATAACTAATCTATGCAACCAAACAAACAAGTCCATGGTCTGTGGACGATTGTGTCGGGTGCTACTAAGCACCGTCTGCATCCTAGTATATATATATAACTAGAAAATAAATTTGAAAGGTGAGAAATTCTCACCGATAGCTATCCTAGCTCCACGGCACTTCATTGATAGAAATCTTCGCCAACCTCGCCTTTTTGTCGCTTTCGCCCGTATTCTCTACATATGTAAAAATCGAATTTTTACGATGCTATTTAATATAGAAAAATATGATTTTTCTTTCGACTTTCAATATATAAAAATCTGATTTTTACTTCGACTTTCAATATATAAAAATCTGATTTTTACTTCGACTTTCAATATATAAAAATCTGATTTTTACTTCGACTTTCAATATATAAAAATCTGATTTTTCTTTTTAAAGTTCAAATCTTTTTTCCATTCTAAAGCTCAAACCTTTTTCTCTTTGAAGTTAAAACCTTTTTCTTTTTAAAGTTTAAACCTTTTCTATTTAAAGTTCAAACCTTTTTCTAAAAATCAGTTTTTATATGCTTTTGAAAATCAGTTTTTATATGCTTTTGAAAATCAGTTTTTATATGCTTTTGAAAATCAGTTTTAACTTTTAAACAAATCAGATTTAAAATCTTTTAAAAATCAGATTAAAATTCTTAAAAAAAATCAGTTTAAAAATCCTTTAAAAATCAGTTTAAAATTCTTTTAAAATCAGTTTAAAATTCTTTTAAAATTCAGTTTAAAAATCTTTTAAAATTCAGTTTAAAAATCTTAAAAAAAATAAAACAGTATTAACCTAAAAAAAACAGCATTACAGAATTAAAATAAAAATAAATAAAATAAAATACTTACATTCCTGCGAAGAAAAAAAAAAGGGGGAAACTGAGGAAGATGTCGGCGGCAGGAGGTGCTGGAGGTGGTGCGGTCGGCGGTGGGAGGTCGAGCAGGCGTCGACGGTTTTCACGAGAGGGGGGGGGGGTTTCGAACAGCATCGCGAGCGAGAGGGGGGGGGACTTCGGTCGGCGGTGGGGTGAACGGAGGTGGAGCGCCTCCGGCGGCGTCATCGACGGCCCTCCGTCGCCGCTTTCTCTCTTCCCCCTTTTTTTTTTTTTTTTACGATTGAATTAAAGAAAATAAGGGGGGGGCCAGAAGTATAAAGGAGGAAGGGGAGGAAAATATTTTTCTTTTTTTTCTTTTTTAATTATTATTTAATTATTAAAAAGTTGACTTTCACATACGACCTCTAAACGAGGTCCACCGCCTGTCGCCCATAGCGTTTCACCCCCATTCCGAACACAATGGGATATGTATCGCAAGCTGATTTGATCGTTTGAATCAGTTTCCGTTAAATTTACATTTAAATCACTATATTGAATTTTAAACGTACATTTCAAATTACCGGGGTCACATACGAACTTTAAAAATTCTCGAAAAATATTTTCTAGCTTCGAATTGACAATACGGTCCTGACAAAACTAGTTTCATCAAATTCTGAGACCGTTAGAAAAATGGCCAATTTCCAGTCGATTAAAATCAACTGAAACTGGTCAAACGCGTTTTCCTTTGCCACGCTCACATATTGATTCGAAAAATTATGAAATTTGAAACCTAGCAATAACTTTACATCACGGACCCAGCAAAACTGGTTTCGTCGAAATCCGAGGTCGTTTGCAAAATGTCCATTTTTAAGGGCCTGAATTCCATAGCGACTATTCAGAATTTTCAACTGGACATATCTTTTGATTCCCGCTATCAAATTTTGATTATTTGGATTCGATAGAAAGATATTATCAATTAGATCCTATCATTTTTGGTTTCACTAAAATCCGGATTGTTTTGCACCCGGTACATTCATTTGAAGTTTGAAATCGAATTATCGAACTACCGCGCCATTTTAAATTCTATTTATAATTATATATAATTATTTATATTCTAACGACGACGTATATAATATATACGTTCGAATTATATTCAAAATAAATTTCTCGTCGATATTATTTAAAATAATCTATTTTAAATAATCAAAATTCGCTAAAATTGCCAAAATAAAAATTTCAAACTGGCCCAGATTTTCGGGTTATTACAATCTCCCCCACTTAAAACTTTTCGTCCCCGAAAAGGAACAAAGTCGAAAGTGGTTTGATTAATCAGCCCTACGTTCGATCTGGCTTCCATTCTCCAACTTTTCAGTTTCTGAGAATTTTCAAAATTTCAAAAATTTGGCTAATACCCTAAATTTTCGAAAAATTTCGCCATAACCTCCCCTGCACCGGGAGCATCGGGGAATTTCAAATAGCTTCCCCGGTCCTTCAGATCTCAAAAAGAAAAAGAAAAAGCCAAGCGGCTAGCCAATAGGCTCATAAAATCATCATCACCCAAACAAAACAGTAAATTATGTAGTAAACATGTACCTATTTGTCGGGCAAACAAATTTTATTCTCTGGCTCTAGCCTCCTTGCTATGACCTGTTCAATGATAGATATGTATATGCAAGCAAATGCGACCAATTTTCAATACAATCTAATATTGGGTTCAATTAGGCATAATGGTTCAAAATAAGCAAACAAATGAACAAACAACACAAACATCAATCAACTAGTGAATTAGAGTTTCAAATTCATAATTTTGATACATATACAGAAATCATGTTTTTGATGCCAATTCACAACAATGTATTCTAGCTATATATAAGTTTTGGTTCTCACACCAGCCTAATGGAAATATATAGAAAATCACACCTTTGAAACACGAACATAAATACTGATGATGTTATGACAATCATCAGTACCATCTCCGGGCGACAAGAATGTGATTCCATATCTATCCAGTATATTAAAACTTTGAATATACGTTTGCAAGGCGTATATGCAAATTCTTTATATACTGAATTGTCCAAAATCAATATAAACAAATAATCAAATACGAATAGTTGATTTAAATTTTCAAAACAAAAATTTGTTTTCATTTTAAAAATATACTCTTCACACTCGTTCTAGGATGCTACTGATCCCATCTCTAACGAGTCATTCCCGTTGGATATTACTAATCCAATATCTGATGAATTCTTTCATATGGTTCTAATGTGCCTTGTTCTCTAAGCTTTGTAAACCCAAGCTCTGATACCAACTGTGAACACCCGTAACTTCCCCGTAAAGGAAAGCGTCGGATAGTTCGAGAACAAGCCACAACAGAACGCATACAAAAGAACGTTTCATTGTATATTACAACAATGCACCAGATTACAAGAATATACAGAGTATAAAAGAATATTACACAGAAATATCAGAAATTTAAATTACATTTAAATACATAGCAGCGGAAAATAATACAATACACAACTAGAAAAGATATACGGATACAAAGCTTTCCGGATATCGTTCCAGCTGTAAACCAGGATCCTGTGAATATAAATCTGCAAAACCAAAACTACTAGCTGCCCGTGTCAAAAAAGGGCACCCAGAGTTTAGGTTAAAACAATAAACTCCAGGTCAGTCATGTGACTGGTGTGAGAACTAAAACAGTTATTAATCTTTATTTTAAATCATTAGGTAAATCAAGGGACCACGCCGTATAACACGGAACGGGTTTCCTCCCAAGAATACCAGTGCATAAAACAAACAGCGCAATGCTAAATAAAGAAAAATGAAGCTGTTATAAGACCCAGGTCCTATCACACAATGCAACGCAAGCCGAGGGATAGGGTTTTCCCTTATAACAGCCAAAGAATGCTTGATACGTTTAAAACAAATCATTTGATACTATTATAAGTGCATAGTGTATAAAACAACTTCAAATCATAAGTATCAATCATAGACGGCATGGGTACCATATATCATGTCGCCATACTAGTTCTACAATTAAAACCGCACATGTCACGTATTTGGAAATTGGGTTTCCATCTATGAACTGAGGCAAAAGATAGTCCTCAACCGATTCGAGACGCTCTAGCCCGCCCCTCCGGCAAGTACTCAGTCAAGCCTTTGGATCGTCAGGGCCGGTCCACCGATGTGGATTAAAATTCCTGAACACTACGTTTCCCCACCCTATGGGGTGTAAGTCTGGTCCGTCAGCCGACCAGAATGCATCGGCCGAAACCGATATAACCGAGGCGCCTCGCAACAGCAACAACCACATAAGTCAAACTCGTCAGGGCGTGTAAAACCACTGACGCCACTTCTAGCTAGAAAGAAACGCAAGTCCTCCCTGAGGTCCGTCTCCCGTTTTTGGTTCATACCGGGTGTGAAACTCGCGAATCAAACGTTACACAAAGCTACGCCACAAAGGCCTTGCTTTGATCATCACCACAAGACTTTGCTTTTCAACAGAAGCCTCGATCAATTGCCACTTAGGCATGCCACACAGGCAATTCACTCCATGCGTTTGATATCCATCAATATATAACCCCTGAGCTCATACGTCTCAGAGAAGGGCGTTAAGCAAGAGAATAAATTCTCCGCCGCCAAACAGATATATATTTAATAGAGATCAATCACACGGACTAAAATCCAATGTCAGACACACAGTCCATTTACAAGTCCGTTCTGGGTCTGAACGAAACCGGAGGCACCTAGTACCCCGCATATCCATCGATCTCCAAGTACGTCTGGACGATCACCAACTGTTTCCATCTTCTTGGGTGTACAGCCCAATCAAGATCATCGGTAATCACCCAAACGACGTGAAGACTTCCGGTCTTCGACCATCGTCTTCATCTTCGACTTGTCGTCGTATCAGTTATTCAGAATGGGATAAACCCGGTCTTTCCGAATAACTCGCGCATATTTTAAATAAGTGTTACACAAACACAACATACGCCTCATTCCAATTCATTAGTCACTAACCGTAAATTAATCAAGAGAATAATTCCCCAAATATTAACCCCGAAGGCCGAAACCAACATCAGATCAATACCCAGAAAACCATTCTGCTTGGCCAACCGACAGTTAGTTTCTAAATTTCACATTCATAGGGAAAGGTTCCCATTAATTTTATCCAAGATGAATTTCTTGAATTTATTCTTTAATCTATTTTTGAATATCAATTCAAACTAGTCGGGATTAACGAACCTTACCGAAGTAATCATTGGTTTTAATTTCCCAATCCCAACCTATTCATCCCATGAAGTAAAACTGGTAGTACTTCATATCTAACACCACGGTGTTATCGGTAAATTCAATTACCATTTCACGTTCAAATCTAATTAAAGATTTAACTATCGCCTGGAGCAAAACTGGTGATACTCCATTTTCGATCATTTCAATCTAATTAAAGATTCATTAAAACTCCACTTAGTTTTAATCGTTAACTGGGTTAAAGAATCGGTGTCATTTAAAACACGGTTCACGATAAACCCAAAATCACATTCATTAATTATCGGGTTAAAGAACGAGTGTTATTTAAAACACTGTTCACGATAAACCCAAAAATCAATATCAATTCAATTCCAATTAAATATTATTTAATTGGTACACTTCATTAAATCTAAATAAAAAGATTTAATCTTTTCTCAACTGGGTTCAAGAACAGTGTTAGTGAAGACACCATTCACGACAAACCCAAATCACATTCGATATTCAATACAAGGCTCTGAATAGAAAATATATCGGCCTATATTCAATATCAAATTCTACGATCAACAAATGTCGTATTGGAAATAACGATATAAATATATATCTTCCAAATTTCCATAACAACACCTGTATAATCACGAATTCCAACATCGAAATATTCCGAAGACAATTTCGATTCAAATCCACTCCAATGCAATCATTGGAAATTCTGGTTATTTTTAAAACCCTTTTCAAATTCAATTTATTTATTCAAAAATAAATAGAATTATATTTCTAGTTCAAAACTAATTCATTTCGATAAAAATCTATTTTTATCTTTTCAAATATGGAGTTTTTCATCCCAAATCTTCAAAAATCATTTCTTATGATTTTACACAAATTATTACTATTTTTAATAATTTTATCAAGGCCCGTACAGTCGATTTCCATCAATGGCCATCGAACTGCACTTACAGCGACCTTTTTCAAATTTGATTTGGACGTAACTCCAAATCCAACCGTTTGATTTCAAATTTCTAATATTCGTTAGAAAGCTCTTTTCGATACGAACCCAACGGTTCCGGTTTTAGGAGAATCCGACGGTCGGATCTCCCGTAATGTCCGTTTGAAATAAATGGTCGAAATTCACGAACTGCCGCGGCGCGGCGCGTTCTATTCAGGCCATTATATTATATATATAATATATATAATATATATTTCGTCGATTTCTATTTAAAACGAATTATATAAATAGTTTTGAATTCGTTTCAAAAGCAATTTCAACTTCCATTTCAATTCAAATCAAAATTGAATTCTCCTTTATAAATTCGTTTTAAAATTCATTTCTATTCAATTCAAATTTCAATTCAATTTGAATTCATTTCAATTTGCTTTCAATTCAATTCATTTCGAAATCGTTTTCAATTCAATTCATTTCGAAATCGTTTTCAATTCAATTCATTTCGAAATCGTTTTCAATTCAATTCATTTCGAAATCGTTTTCAATTCAATTCATTTCGAAATCGTTTTCAATTCAATTTGTTTCGAAATCGTTTTCAATTCAATTAATTTCGAAATCGTTTTCAATTCAATTCATTTCGAAATCGTTTTCAATTCAATTCATTTCGAAATCGTTTTCAATTCAATTCATTTCGAAATCGTTTTAAATCGATATAAATATCGTTCACTTCAAAATGGCGTCAATCTAATCAACACGGCTTCATAAATTTCTATTTTCAAATATTCTATTTCAAATATTTCTTTTTCGAAATAGTTGTTATTATCAAAATATTTCGTTCAACACATGACCAATCTCAATGGATAAGTACTGTCAACACATGAACCTTTATTTTATATTGATAATGATGTAAATTTTATTACTAAAATATTTCGTTCAACACATTACCAATCTCAATGGATGAGTACTGTCAACACATGAACCTTTATTTTATATTATTCTTTATTTCTCAAATTGGAATGAGGCCCAATCAATTACCATATAAAATTAATTATATGGATTTTCATACATCACACGTATATAATAGCATTGAAAAATAATCAACCATCAACCAAAGTGCACTACACTGTATAAGCATCAAATATAGATATCTAACGCTTATGACAGCCTGTCAATCAATCGATCGACATATTTAATCAATCAGGATGAGTGAACTTCAAATTTCATCCCAACACCCGTGTGGGGTTTCAAACAATCAAACACAGATTTTATTTGTGCAGTTGGGCGATGTGTAAAATTTATCGTCCCAATCAATGTCATTCAAATAGGTGTACATAAACAAACCGTCTGGTTTGTAAATGAGTATTTATTTATTCACATTCACGTTAAAAATTATATTTTTAACGACAAAACATTTTATTCAACCTATGAATATTCTATTCGGTTCATTCTTTAAATAAAATGATATTTTTATTTTTCTAACATTTTTTAGAAAATTTCGGCGGCATAACGGCACGATACTAGAAACGGGACAAGGCCTAGCCTTATCCCCGGTCTAGTGAAGGCCCACGCCATTCACACATCAATCAAAATCACCAAACAACCAAATTCAAATCAAATCATATAACTAATCTATGCAACCAAACAAACAAGTCCATGGTCTGTGGACGATTGTGTCGGGTGCTACTAAGCACCGTCTGCATCCTAGTATATATATATATAACTAGAAAATAAATTTAAAAGGTGAGAAATTCTCACCGATAGCTATCCTAGCTCCACGGCACTTCATTGATAGAAATCTTCGCCAACCTCGCCTTTTTGTCGCTTTCGCCCGTATTCTCTACATATGTAAAAATCGAATTTTTACGATGCTATTTAATATATAAAAATATGATTTTTCTTTCGACTTTCAATATATAAAAATCTGGTTTTTTCTTCGACTTTCAATATATAAAAATCTGATTTTTACTTCGACTTTCAATATATAAAAATCATATTTTTACTTCGACTTTCAATATATAAAAATCTGATTTTTACTTCGACTTTCAATATATAAAAATCTGATTTTTCTTTTTAAAGTTCAAATCTTTTTTCCATTCTAAAGCTCAAACCTTTTTCTCTTTGAAGTTAAAACCTTTTTCTTTTTAAAGTTTAAACCATTTCTATTTAAAGTTCAAACCTTTTTCTAAAAATCAGTTTTTATATGCTTTTGAAAATCAGTTTTTATATGCTTTTGAAAATCAGTTTTTATATGCTTTTGAAAATCAGTTTTTATATGCTTTTGAAAATCAGTTTTAACTTTTAAACAAATCAGATTTAAAATCTTTTAAAAATCAGATTAAAATTCTTAAAAAAAATCAGTTTAAAAATCCTTTAAAAATCAGTTTAAAATTCTTTTAAAATCAGTTTAAAATTCTTTTAAAATTCAGTTTAAAAATCTTTTAAAATTCAGTTTAAAAATCTTAAAAAAAATAAAACAGTATTAACCTAAAAAAAACAGCATTACAGAATTAAAATAAAAATAAATAAAATAAAATACTTACATTCCTGCGAAGAAAAAAAAAAGGGGGAAACTGAGGAAGATGTCGGCGGCAGGAGGTGCTGGAGGTGGTGCGGTCGGCGGTGGGAGGTCGAGCAGGCGTCGACGGTTTTCACGAGAGGGGGGGGGGTTTCGAACAGCATCGCGAGCGAGAGGGGGGGGGGGGACTTCGGTCGGCGGTGGGGTGAACGGAGGTGGAGCGCCTCCGGCGGCGTCATCGACGGCCCTCCGTCGCCGCTTTCTCTCTTCCCCCCCCCCTTTTTTTTTTTTTTTTTTACGATTGAATTAAAGAAAATAAGGGGGGGCCAGAAGTATAAAGGAGGAAGGGGAGGAAAATATTTTTTTTTTATTATTTAATTATTAAAAAGTTGACTTTCACATACGACCTCTAAACGAGGTCCACCGCCTGTCGCCCGTAGCGTTTCACCCCCATTTCGAACACAATGGGATATGTATCGCAAGCTGATTTGATCGTTTGAATCAGTTTCCGTTAAATTTACATTTAAATCACTATATTGAATTTTAAACGTACATTTCAAATTACCGGGGTCACATACGAACTTTAAAAATTCTCGAAAAATATTTTCTAGCTTCGTATTGACAATACGGTCCTGACAAAACTAGTTTCATCGAATTCTGAGACCGTTAGAAAAATGGCCAATTTCCAGTCGATTAAAATCAACTGAAACTGGTCAAACGCGTTTTCCTTTGCCACGCTCACATATTGATTCGAAAAATTATGAAATTTGAAACCTAGCAATAACTTTACATCACGGACCCAGCAAAACTGGTTTCGTCAAAATCCAAGGTCGTTTGCAAAATGTCCATTTTTAAGGGCCTGAATTCCATAGCGACTATTCAGAATTTTCAACTGGACATATCTTTTGATTCCCGCTATCAAATTTTGATTATTTGGATTCGATAGAAAGATATTATCAATTAGATCCTATCATTTTTGGTTTCACTAAAATCCGGATTGTTTTGCACCCGGTACATTCATTTGAAGTTTGAAATCGAATTATCGAACTACCGCGCCATTTTAAATTCTATTTATAATTATATATAATTATTTATATTCTAACGACGACGTATATAATATATACGTTCGAATTATATTCAAAATAAATTTCTCGTCGATATTATTTAAAATAATCTATTTTAAATAATCAAAATTCGCTAAAATTGCCAAAATAAAAATTTCAAACTGGCCCAGATTTTCGGGTTATTACAAACTCGAGTTGAAATGATATTTGACTCGGATATAAGCGAATGGTCGTGTTGTGGTTAAAAGCAGACTGGAATTTGATTGGGATGACCCTTGTATCCGCTGAATTGGTAACAGGTGAAAAGGATATAATGATATGCTGACAAAAGGTACAAGTTTATATTTCTATTGGTATAAGATTTATGAGCCAAATTGGCAAGCCGCTTGGCTGTTTGATTTTCTTTTGGGTTGAAGATGGCTCAGAGAGGCGAGTGGGAGTTTGACCGATTGACCAGTACAAAGGAGATGCTGGTGAAATTTTTCGAAGAGTTAAGGTGTTAGAAAATTTTCAGGATTTTTGAAAATTTTCGTTGATAAGAATTAATTAATAATTTAATTGAAATCAAATTGGTTCAGTTGAAACTGAAGATTAAGAAGTGAACAAATATGTTCTAACCAGTAGATAGGGTCGTTCTCTACCTTCTAGCAATTTCGAGGACGAATTTTTTTTTAAGTGGGTAAGATTGTAATGACCCGCATTGGCAGAGGTATTATAATTTATTAATTTATTTATATAAATAGTAATATAGTGAATAAAATGGTGGTTTAATTAAATAATGGTGAATATTTAATTTAAATTAATAAATTAAATAATATATTTAATTCTGAAATAATCAGAATTGGCTGAAATGACGATATGGTGTGAACTGGATCATCAGTGATATTTAATTCAGCTTGGAATTGAATTTGAATAACGAATATATTATATAAACGAAACTTTGAACGTAGAGTTATAATATAATTATAATCGAGCTCGAAATGGCGCTGCAGTTCGTAAATTGGCGATTCGAACTTCAACTGAATGTACATGATTCGTTTTAAACCGGATTTCTGTGAAACAAGAAACGTTAGGAGCTGGTGGAGTATATCTTTCTAGTGGAAGGGAAAAATCGGGATTTCGTCGTGTAAATTTTGATTTACGTCCAAATCAAATTTCAGAAAAAGTCGCTGTGGAATTCCTTTATAATTTATAAAGGAATTAATTATATTTTAAAAAGGGATTTCAATATAAATCGAATATCGGGTTGACCCAGATTTGAAATATCGAGTTAGAATCCATATAAGGTTTTTCTGAAGCTGTATGGTGTTCCACTGTGAATATATACAATAATATAAATTTATTAATATTTAATTTAATTTAATTTAAATATAATTATATATTTAAATGGGTCATCCAGAGCTTTAAAAATAGCCCGTTTTGCAAACGGAGTCGGAATTCGACGAAACTAGTTTTGCTGGATCCGCAACATCAAATTATTGTTAGATGTCAAGTTCCGTGATTTTTAGAGTCACTGTGTGGCCATACAGATTTTTAAAGTGAGAAACAGTCGATATTTCGACAGTTAAAAATACGGTGTGTGAGCATACGGAGTCGGAATTCGACGAAACCAGTTTCGTTGGGACCGTAATGTTGGACTCTAGCTACATGTCCAGTTTGGTGATTTTTGGGTATCGTGTGTAGTCACATGGATTTTTAGAAAAGAAAAAACGAATAATAAAATAAAAATATCTCAACACTTTGCTATAAATACTCCTCCCATCCTAACCTAAACCTAATTTACCTCATCCCACAGTGAATGAAAAACGCGTCGTCACTTTCTTCCTCAGGAAATAAAACGGTGAACAAATCCACCTCCTTAATTCAAGATAAATTCATATAAATCGCTATAAATTGCAACTCAAGCATCTTGCAGATCCCTGGGATATCCTTTTCAATTCGATACCCATAGTATATGTTGCGATGACGTTCTGTAGTTGGGAAGAAAACTGTTAGCGAGCTAGGGTTCGTCGAAGCTCTATTTGGAGTGGCGGTGGTTCATTGCTGAAGCGTGGGAGGAGCAGTTTCGAGCTCGACCTTGAGGTGGGGAGTCGATGGAGATTTTGAAGGAGGAGTTGGAGGGTAGTAACAGTAGGGTGCAGATCTATTCAGGGAGATTTGAGAGGAAGCATCAGCGGTGATGTCCAACTAAAAACTGAAGCTCGCATTCCAGGCAAATTGTTTTGTGGGAGAAGCAGTTTTCGAAGTACGGACATTGGAGAATTGGTAGAGCTGAGTCGGTTGTGTAGTGAATGAATGGTGCTGTAAATGCCAAGGTGAATGGTCTATAGATTGTAGGAAGTACGGTTTTGTATTGAAGTGAATTTTGGGGAAGTTTGTGTTTGTTTTGAAATTCCTGGAAAGGGTTTGGGATGGATCTGTTTATTTCGTGGAAGTGTCACCTCTTTCTATGCATTATTGATTGTTTGCAGTGCAGATGGTTGTGCGCACGATGAAGGAGATGACTGGAAGTTAAGGATCGGCTATGGCCATTATAATGGCACGCGAGTCCGGTTATCCGTAGAGTAGAAGATGAAGTGCAGTTGCGTGTAATTGAGATGAAGTGAAAGGGGACTGTCTGTTCGAGTGGATGATATTGGAGAAAACGAAGAACAGTATTAGTTGAAGTGTTGAAATGTAAAAGGAAAAATGAAGAAAACAAATATTGGAAGAGAAGGATTGTGAGTTGGGCTTTAAGAATTTGGGATGGGCTAGTTTAAGATGAAATGGTAAAGGCCCATGATAATAATTAAACACTTAAGTTTAATTTAAGTCTAATAGCTCATTAACTTGTTATTTCCGTTTCTAAATCATATTCAAACGGAATCGAACAATACAAGGTCCATCAGAATCGTAGGAACGAGGACAACACTCTGGAATTGGTTGTGAGCGATGTGGAGCTTGTCTGGATTTACGGAAAAATAATATGTCCGATCTGAATCGACAATCGATTATCGTTCTTTAACGATAATCGACAAATGTGAGTAAATCTCACAAAATCTGAATAGTTTATAATTTCATGTTGTATTTTTAGAACTGTTAAATATTGGCTGATTGACTGTGTGTTGACTGTTGGATTGAACTACTAGTCAGTTAGTTGAATTTCTATATTGATTCTGTTTTACAGAATATATCATATTGAAATGAAAGTGATGTTATATTATATTGTTTAACATCTGTGGATGTAGGAAGACAGGTTGGAGGAATCCAACTGGATTCCTCAACATTTATTTTACTGTTTTTCATATATTGTGATATATGATGTGTTATATAATCTGTTATGGATTATGTGCGTTGGAATGATGTTGATCATTGTTATTCGATATTTTAAATATCATAAAAGACCCTGGGATGTAAGAAGAATTATTTCAATGTATATTGAAATAAAGGGATTTTATAAAATCAACAGATTTTATAAAAGGAAATATTTCGAAAGTAAATAAAAGGGAAAATTGTTTTTAAAACAAATAGAGTTTTATAAAAGGGAAATCATTTGTAAAGTGAAGAACTGTTACTAAAAGTAAATCTTTATCAATGAATAGTTTAATCGAGTTAAAAGGAGTTAATCGATGTTAGTTTAATTGGAAGGAGTTAATCGATGTTAGTTAAATCAAAAGGAGTTAATCGATGTTAGTTTAATCGATTAGAGTTAAAGCAAAGGAGTTAATCGAATATAGTTATTCGAATAGAAGCAAATGAGTTAATTGAATGTAGTTTATTCGAATAGAAAGTAAAATGAGTTGATCGAATATATTTTATTCGAATAGAAAGTAAAATGTGTTAATCGAATATAGTTTATTCGAATAGAAAGTAAAAAGGAGTTAATCGAATATAGTTTATTGGAATAGAAGCAAATGAGTTAATCGAATATAGTTTATTCGAAGAAAGTAAAAGGAGTTATCGAATATTGTTTATTCGAAAGGAGTTAAGTGAAATGAGCAAATCAATAGCGTTAGTCAAATAAAGTTAATCCAATAGTGTTAGTCCAATAGAGTTAATTGATAAGGGTTAATCGAATAGAGTTAAGTGAAAAGAGTCAATCGAATATAGCTATTCGAAGGAGGGTTAAGTAAGGAAGTTAGTAAAAGGAATATAAAGTGAACTTTGCCTATTTCAAAGTTAGAAATGTTGTTCAGTTAAGGTCTGAGAGGTAGTTCTACCCAAACCTGATTGGCTTCGTTTTTAACTAAGGAATAGTTAAGGTTCGGCCGTAAATGAAATGGTTTGAGTTGGCATAGCGATGTTTGTTTAAACATCTGTCTAAGTCCAAAGAAGAGGCTTTGGAAATGTTTTCCAAATAAGAAACCAGAAATGTTTTCTAATAAAGAAAACAAGAAATGGAAATGTTTTCCATTGTTAATAACGTATATTTTCCAAAATTAGAAAATAAGAAATATTGAATATAGGGAAACAGGAGATAAGCTAATTAATGATATAAAGAGATAAATGTTGAATGATGTTTGATCGATATAAATTTCCATTTGGAAATAATATCGTTGTTTGCACACCTGTTTTCTTCGATAGTTAAATCACAGACTATCGAAGTTTTGATCATTTTAACATTGTTAATATGGAGAGACCGGTTGGATTATTATCCATAGAACCACTCTGTATTGGCATAAGCGTTGCGAATCATATATGCCAAAGATAATTGAAGACGGAGTAAAGTGCAAGGGCTATTGTATAAGTCTTAGATAACAGTATCTAAGATGGATATACTGAATAGTACCTTCGGTTCATCCCGTTCCTGGATGACTTATATGGACGGTTGTCTGACAAAGTATTTCCAAATGATCACGTATATTGATTTCTCCAACCGTACCAAGAGTGGAAGCAGAGAAGGAAACTTCTTTTAGCTAACACATAATGTATGGTTGAGGACGTCAATCGGTGATTTGATGGATTTGACGATGTGGCATTCAAGGTGAATCTGGTGTGATGATAAAGCGTAGCTTCTAGCCTCACATCCGGTAAATGACAGAAATCGGACAGGCAGCATGGGTAAGTCTGTCGCACCGAAGTAGGGTGTATAATCACCTGATCTAGAGTTTCATTTACTTCTAAAAATCTATTGTTGATGCTATCCCATTCGGGAAACGGTTGCTGATCCCAACCGTTGGTGATATACAATCGATACACTCAAGCGAAATGAGTGATCGGTCATGTGTGGCCGGGTTGTAAGATGTTCTTGTTGAACCCAGTGTATTCCTCTCTAGAGGTACACTAGTGAAAGGTGGTCCCATACCTTGTCATAGATGGAAATCCAGTACCCAATACGTGCTTGCGGTTTTGATTGTTTACTATATATGTAGAACGTGAGATGAAAGCGTTTCTGCTAGATGATTATTATTATTGTGGTTGATAGACATTATTATAATATCAAAAGTTTTTTGATATAAAGATATTTCGGATTCTCATAAGGGAAAAACCCGTTCCGTTATACGGCGTGGTCTTATGAGATATCATTTACGTGCTTGTACTATTTTAAACTGTTTTACTCACACCAGTCCCATGACTGACCCGGAGTTTATTTTGTTTTGTTTTCCCTAAACTCTTGGGTGCCCAATTTTGTACGGGCAGTCAAGTAGTCAGGAATATGCAGATACTTGAAGAACTAGAGCAGGAGGATTCAGGATCATATAGCTGTAGTTTATTTCCGCTGTGTTGTAAGTGCTGTACTTTGATAATGATATGTATATTCATGTACAGATTAGTATTTCAAAGTTATGTTATGAAATATATTTATTCGTTCCGCTGTGAGATTCGTGTTACTCTGGTATTGTGTTCTTCTTCTTCTTCTATTCTAAGTTTCTATCTTATCTTTCCTCACCCTCTAATTTCTTTCACTAATGATCGGTATTTTTCGATTTTTGGTTAGTCATCAGTGAGTTTATGGTGATAACCAATGTCGCCAAAAACCCGGGTCATTACAATTTCCCCATCTATATATATATATATATATATATATATATATTATTCCCTTATATATATGTATATATATTTTGTTTTCATTATTTATGTGCATTTCTAGTCAATTTTGTTGTTTTATTCTTGTATGTCCAATTGAATATGTTCCTTAAATTCTACAATTTTAATGTTATATATTTTGAAATTTTAAATTCACAAACTTTGTCACAATTAGCATTAAATCATGCATTAATTACATTTCCATTATTCCCTTTCCTTATGTAATTTTATTTTGAATTTTTAAATAAGAATTAAATGCTAATTAGAATGACTGTCATGTTTAGTCAGCGAATATATTTTCGTTTGTTACCCACTACATATATAGAGACACAAGTGTGGGATAATATAAAATATATAACCAAATAATATATATATATATATTTTTTACTCCATTATATAACATCCTAAAACTTCTCTAAACCTATTCCTAATCACAAATGAGGAGCTTCCATTCTTTCTGAATCAAAGGCCATTAGACTCCCAATTTCATTTGCTAATCTCTTCCAATCCAAATCGAATTTCCCAAACCGTATAAAGCAAATTTTGGAGAGATTTCTCCCCTCTTTAAGATCATGTGGCGATGATGGGTTCTCGTTGCGTTCTTCAACTAGAGTCGGGGCAGATAGACGTCGACTTCGAGGTGTTTTAGAGGAGGAGCATCGTGGTGATGTTTAAGACGATGTTTGGTTTAGATGGTTCACAGAAAATGACGATGAAGAAGACGTGGCTAAAGGAATTAAACGATTTTCGATGCGTAGCAATGAGATATAAAGCATGGAACACAACAGAGCGAACTAAATTTTTAGAAAAATTCAAAAAACTCCAATGTGAGATTTCTATTTTATAATTTAAAAATAAATTAAAACTGAAATGTGAAATTATATTTATTTCATACAAGTTCATGATGTTGTCATGTATGTATTTATTCAGTGTTCGATGTTTTATGATTGCGATGAACTATTGAATTGATTTGTGTGTCTCATATTTGTTGGAATATGATTGTTGAAAATAATTATATCGTGTTTGTGACAATAATTAAAATTGTCATTTTGATTGAAATTAAATTTAACATGATTAAATTGTTAATTATGTTTGACAATAATTAGATTTTCATTTTGTTGAATTGGATTAAACATAATCAAATGGCATTATGTTAGAATTTGCACATTGGATTAAAAACATCGTTATGTTAGAATTGACCGATTAAAATAAAAACTATATTTTTATTGTATATATAAAATAAAATATACATGTTAGTCAAAATTTTGTGCAAACAATAAAAACCATATTTTTATTGCTTATATATATAACTAAGATGTTTCATGTTAGAAATAAAAAAAATCATATCTTTATTGTTTATGTACAAAAAGGATGTTCATGTTACGAATAAATAAAATTACATTTTTATTCTTTAAATAATAAAAAAGGTGACATGCTAGGAAAATAAAAGAATTATCATTTTAATGTTAACATATTAGAATTTGTCATCTTGATGTTAACATATTAGAATTTGTCATTTTAATGTTAACATATTAAAATTTGTCATTTTCATGTTAACATATTAGAATTTGTCATTTTAATGTTAATATATAAGAATTTGTCATTTTAATGTTAACATATTAGGATTTGTCATTTTAATGTTAACATATTAGAATTTTTCATCTTAATGTTAACATATTAGAATTTGTCATTTTGATGTTAACATAAAAGAATTTGTCATTTTAATGTTAACATACTAGGAATATCATTAATGTTAGATATGTATTGTCTAAATATGTATATCATCGATGTTAGATATGTATTGTCTAAATATAATTATCATTAATGTTAGCAATATACTCTCTCTCTCTCTCTCTCTCTATATATATATATATATATATATCATTAATGTTAGAAACGAATGGTCTAAATAAAAATATCATTAATTTTAAAAATGTATGGTCTAAATAAAAACAACATTTTTGATTAGAAATAGGTTATATAAATAAAAGCTACATTTTTATTAGAAATGTCATGATTAAAACATCATTTTTTAGAAGAGTCATGCGAGATTAAAAACTAGGGACAAGGCATGTAAAAGAAAAGAATTTTTTATGTACATTTTGTATGTAAAAGAGACATGTATTAGAAAAGAACATTTTTATTTACATTCTAAATATAAATAAAAGACATGAATTAAGAAAGTATATTTTATTCACACTTTAGATGTGAATAAAAACTTATAATTATTTCTATGGCATGCACGATATGTTGTGAATTGATGTTTGGATGTGATACAATGTTTGAATTTTGAAAATAGGTAGCATGCTAATTAATGTTAATTTATTATTATTTATGATAATTCAAATATGTTACACTGCCATATACAAGGTTCCTGACTGGTATATGTTGATTGGGCTGATATTTTCACACACCGCCCAAGTGCACAAATAATATATTATTATTTGGATTTTGGTTGAATGTCATTTGAATGTTGTGTAAATGTTATCTGAATGTTATTGGAATGTTATTTTGGTGATAAAGGAATGTCTATCATTATTTCACAAATGCGTTGTATGAAATCCATTAATTAATGGTATTTGATTTGAGTCTCATTCCAATGCAGAATTTTCTAAAGTTATCAAGAATGGTTTTCATTTAACGAATTAAATGTGATTTTAATGCTCTTAAATATTATTTAATGTGCATGAAGCCGATTAAGTGGTCTTGCGCTATTTATACGGGAATGGTTATTTCCATGAATTTTATTTATTGCACAATAAATGAGGAAGGGTTGAAATTTGAAATTTGAAATTTAACATTTTGAATTTATTTTAATGTTATTATAATAAAATGAACATGCTTAACCCGAGGTTAGAATGAGTTGCGGTATAAGATTGCCTGGACCCGCCCGGCACATCCAGCAACTGCAACAATAAATCTAATGTGAGAGGTTAATGTAATAATAAGTAATTAATTAATATTGGAAGTTTGAAATTCAAAATTATACATTCTGAAAATATTATTATAATATTATTTTAAATATTATAAGAATAAATGTAGCAATAAATGTCTAATTAATATTTCAAGTTTGAATTTCAAAATTATACATTTTGAAAATATTAGTATAATATTATTTTGATATTATAAGATTATGGAAATTTCAATCTTTATTGAAAATTGAAATATAAGTAAGAATTATTTTAAATTCTTTTAGATCAAAATTATATATATATATATATATTATTTCTAAAATGGTTTGAATAGGCTGTGTCACGCAGTGACCGTTCGCGAATTTCAACCATTTACTTTGGATTGACGTAACAGAAAATCCGACCGTCGGATTCTGCTAAACTCGGAACCTATGGGTTCGTATCGAAAAGAGATTTCCAACGTATATTTATATTTTGAAATTCAACGGTTAGATCTATATAAATGTTAAAATCAAATTTTTAGAGAATCCGCGGTAGTGCAGTTAAATGACCAGAAACGTCGTTTAACTAAAAAGGCCTATTTTTAATATTTAAAAATAGGGAAAAATTATGTAAAATCATAATAAATGATTTAAAAAGAATGTTAAGCGGAAATTCCAATTTTTGAAGATAAAAGGTATTTTTATCAAATAGGGTATTATTTATTTTATTAAATAAATAAAAGAAATTAAAAATGGTTTTAATAACCAAGTCTTTCAAGAATATATTCTGGAATGGATTTGAATGGAAATTATCGTTGGATTAACTCAGTATTAGATTCTGTGATTATACGGATATTATTTTGGAAATTTGGAAGATATTAAATATCGTTATTTCCAATATAATATTCATTGATTTTAGAATTGGATATTTAATATAATCGATATAATTCTCATTCAAAGCTTTATAGTTAATATCAAGTTAGATTTTGGGTTTGTCGTGAATAGTGTCTTAAATAACATTATTCTTAAATCCATTTGAGTAAAGGAGAAATCTTTTTATTTAGATTTAAATGAGATTTCCAATTATTAAATATAATTGAAATAAAAAGGAAATTGATTACGGGTTGTTTGTGAACAATGTTTTTGTGAAGACCCCAAACCCCATACTAACGGAGGCAAGGGTAATCTTTGGAATACAACACATAAATAGATAATAGCAGAACAAAAATAAATAAATACACCAGATAATGAACAAATAATACACTGGATAAACGAAATCATCAGATTTACATAGTATACAGGATCATACTTAGTACAAATACAGTTCAGCTATACATAAATGTCTACAGCGGAAAACAAACATAATATGTATAATAGGAGCTGAACACCATAAAAAGAGATAAATGATAGAATCCGTTTTTAGCTCCAGCTATCCAGAAAGAGCCAGCTAAAACCTGAATACAAGGCTGCCCATGTTGAAAAAGGGGCACCCGAGTTTGCAAGTGAAACAAACTACGAGTCAGTCATGGGACTGGTATGAGAAATCTACTTAACACATTATACAATATGGCTAAACCCAGGACCACGCCACTTTCGCGAAATAGGTTTACTCCATTGGATTGCAAGTGCTTTAAAACAAGTCAATCCTCTAAACATCGCAACGCTTTTTATAAAAATGAAGCCATTATAAGACTCAGTTCCCATCACACAATGCAACGTAAACCGGAGGATAAAGTTTTACCTTATAATGGCCAAATATGCTTGATACGAATAAACAAAAGAATTTGATATTATTGCTAGTGTTTATATGTTTCAAAACAATTTCGAATCATAATTATCAATCATAGATGGCATGGGTACTATATATCATGTCGCAATATATATTTACAATCAAAACCGCACAGTGTCGTATTTGGAAATTGGATTTCCGTCATGAACCAAGGCAAAAGATAGTCCTTACCGACTTCGAGACAATCTATCCCATGTCTCAGGAAAGTACTCAGTCAATCCTTTGGAGGGACAGGGCCGGTCCTCCGATTTGGATTAAAATGCCTGAACACTACGTTTCAACGCCCTTTTGGGCGTAAATGAGCCAACGAATGACTCCATCGGTCCCGGATTGACCGATATAACCAAGGTGCCTCGCAACAGCAACATCCACATAGGTGAAAAAAATATAAATGTTAGCCAATTCAAGCACTGACACCGCCTCTAGCTAGAAGGAAACGCATGCCCTTCCTGAAGTCCTCTCCCGTTTCTGGTTTATACCGGGGTGTGAGGCTCGCGAATTCACGTTATACACAAAGCTACGCCACAAAGGCGGTGCTTTGATCATCACCACAAGGCTTTGCTTTTCAATAGAAGCCTTGATCACTGCATCTTAGCATGCCACACAGGCAATTCACACCATGCAACTGATGGCTATCAATCACACAGAATGAATTCCAATGTTAGACACACAGTCCCTTTACAAGTCCGTTCTGGGTCTGAACGAAACCGAAGGCACTATATACCTCACATACCCATCGATCCCCACGTACATCTGGACGATCGCCACTCATTATCCATATTTCGGAATGCCTCCCAATCAGGACATCAGTTACCATCCAACCGAGGTCAAAATCTCCGGTCTTCAACCGTCGCCTTCATCTTTGACTTCTTATCGTCGATTCAGTTGTTCAAAATGGGATAAACCCGGTCTTTCTGAGCAACTCGTGTATATAATAAAAAGTGCTACATAAACACATCATACGCCTCATTTCAATTCACCAGTCACTAACTGTAGATCAATAAGAGAACGATTTCCCAAATATTGACCCCGAAGGCCGAAACCAACATCAGATCAAAACCCAGGAAACCGTTCGACTCAGCTAACCTTCAGTTAATTTCTAAATTTAAGATTCCATATCATTTATAAAAATTTATAATGATTTATCGCTATTTTTATTTATTTATTTACAGCCAATTCATTCAAACGATGCTTCGGGCCATAACGCGGCCGTGGCACTGTTTTTCTTCGATTTGATTTACACATACATGAAAATCTAACTGTTGGATCATCACAAATTTTACATCATTAGGAAGATCTTTTCAAAAAGAATCCAACGGTTCCAGTTCTGGGAAAATCCGACGGTCGGATCTCCCAGTACACTCGTCTGAAGTTTCGATTTCAAAATACGAACTACATCTTCGTTATTCGATATATTTTAATTATATATATAAATATAATTGATTCTTCGATTTCAAAACCATATTCTTTTCATACATTTGATAAAAATGATATTTTTATCCAGCAGACATTATTTCGACACTTCACTATTTTTAACAATTCATGTATATAATAAAAATGTGATTTTTATTGTAAAACAATTTATTTCAAAACACGACTGTTTTATATAGTTCATATAGATGGTAAAAATATTATTTTTATTATAAAACAATTTATTTCAAAACACGAATATTTTACATAGTTTATATAGATGATAAAAATATGATTTTTATTATAAAACAATGTAACGACCCAGAAAATCTGAACCAATTTAAATTTTTTTAAATTGGCTAAAATAATGGATTTTAAATATTTAAAATAATGGAGATGAAAACTGAGTTTGAATCGACAATTGAAAACGAATATAATTAATTATAATTATCAACAAGGCCTGAAATGGCGTGGCAGTTTCAAAAATTGAATTCAAACTTTGTCGGACTGTATCGGGTGCAAAACAATCCGGATTTTAGTGAAACCAAAAACATTAGGATCTAATTGGTAATATCTTTCTAGCGAATCTGAAAAATCGAAATTTGATAGCGGGAATCAAAAGCTATGTCCAGTTGAAAATTCTGAATAGTCGCTATGGAATTCAGGCCCTTAAAAATGGACATTTTGCAAACGACCTCGGATTTCGACGAAACCACTTTTGTTGGATCCGTGATGTCAAATTATTGCTAGGTTTCAAATTTCATAATTTTTCGAATCAATATGTGAGCGGGGTAAAGGAAAACGCGTTTGACCGGTTTTAGTTGATTTTAATCGACTGGAAATTGGCCATTTTTCAAACGGTCTCAGAATTCGGCGAAACTAGTTTTGTTAGGACCGTATCGTCAATATGAAGCGAGAAAATATTTTCTGGAATTTTTCTAGTTAGTATGTGACCCCGGTAATTTGAAATGTACGTTTAAAATTCAATATAGTGATTTAAATGTAAATTCAACGGAAACTGATTGTAACAAGCAAATCAGCTTGCGATACATATCCCATTGTGTTCGGAATGGGGGTAAAACGCTATGGACCACAGGTGGTGGGCCTCATTTCGAGGTCGAAAATAAAAGTTACTTTTTAGAATTAATTTAATAAATAAAATAATATATATATTTTCTTTTTAAAACCCTCACCCCCCCCTTTCTCTCGTTATTTCCGCTCTGAAGGATAAAAAAGAAAAAAGAAAAAGGATCGACGCCGCCGCCTATGGCAGGCGCCTTCTCCCCCGTGCCAACCGCCCCCCCTCTTCCTTGCTCTCGCTCCCCTCCTAACGGCGACGCACCTGTTCCGACCCCCCCCCCTCCCCGCTGAAGCCATCGCGACACCCTAAAATCGCGAGCCCCCCTTCTTCGAATTCAAACCCCCACCTCCAGCACCTCCTGCCGCCGAGCCTGTTCCGACCCCCCCCCCTTCTTCGCAGACAAAGTAAGTATTTTATTTTATTTTTATTTTTATTTTAATTAGGTTTAAAACTGATTTTTTTTAAAATGATTTAAAAACTGATTTTAAAAATGATTTAAAAACTGATTTTTAAAAGCATTTAAAACTGATTTTTAAAAGCGTTTAAATTCTGATTTTTAGAAAAGTTTAAAACTGATTTAGAAAAGATTTGAATTTTAAAAAGGAAAAGATTTAAACTTTAAATAGGAAAAGATTTAAACTTTAAATAGGAAAAGATTTAAACTTTAAATAGGAAAAGATTTAAACTTTAAATAGGAAGAGATTTAAACTTTAAATAGGAAAAGATTTGAACTTTAAATAGAAAAAGAGTTGAACTTTAAATAGAAAAGGATTTGAACTTGGATAGAAAAGATCATATTTTTAAAAATAGAAAAGACGGAATTTTTATTAAGTAGAAGAAGTAAGATACGATTTTTATATTTTTAAAGTAATAAAAATATAATTTTTACATCATAGGAATATTAAAAATATAATCTTTATATATTGAATAGCGAAGTCAAAATTCGATTATTATATATTGAATAACATAGTAAAAATTCGATTTTTACATATGTAGAGAATACGGGCAACGAAGCGACAAAAGGCGAGATTGGCGAAGATTTCTATAAAGGAAGAGTCGTGGTATTGGATAGCTATTGGTGAGAATTTCTCACTCTTCAATTTCTTTTTCTATATATATTTGTGTTGAAATAAAAGTGAATTGCTATATATATAATATATATATATATACGCCCCTCGTCCACAAACCATGGACGATATTTATTGATTGAAATTGTTGTGAAAATTGATTGATAGCGAATGATTGTTTGGGATTGTTTGTGATTGATATTGGTTGATTGTGGTTGAAAAATACCCATTTGTGGTTGAGAAATATTTGGTTGAAACCACATAGGATTAGTTTGTGGAAATGAAATAAATATATACATGCCGCCTGCGTGCGAACTAGATGCATGATCCCCATTGTCAAAAACCGCGAGGTTTTAAGGTAGAGCGAGGAGCCGTACTAGGGACGGTCCCGGTTTTAACTACCCTGCCGTTATGCTGCCGAAATTTTGAATAATATTCGTGTGTTTGAATTATTTTCATATGCTTAAACTATATTTATTCATTGAATAGAAAACATTCATGTGTTGAATTGATATTCATTCGTTGATTAGAAATTCATGTGTTGAATGGTATTCATATTTTGAAATAAATTGTTTGATAATAAAAATCACCTTTTATCTATATATAAAAACTATAGAAAACATTCATGTGTTGAATTGATATTCATTCGTTGATTAGAAATTCATGTGTTGAATGGTATTCATATTTTGAAATAAATTGTTTGATAATAAAAAACACCTTTTATCGACTATATGAACTGTGTAAAATAATCTCGTTTTAAAAGAAATTGTTTTATGATAAAATCCTATTTTTTGTCACCTATATGAACTATATAGAAATATTGTGTTTTGAAATGAATTATTTTACAATAAAAATCACATTTTTATTGTATGCATAAATCGTTGAAATGTGAAGTGTTAAAAATAGCCACTTGTTCAAAATAAACATATATGAGTTGAAATATTCATTAATTAGCTAATGAAATGATTTGCACCTATGTATGTAACATTAGGATAAATGGTGTTTTAAAACCAAATAGAAATCAAATATGAAGTTGAATAGAAAATGATAAATGATAAGAACTGTATATATATGTACATGCATATTCATTGAACAAGTTATAGCAAAGGGGCTAGAGAAGAGGAATAAAATTTTGTGCCCGACAAATAGGTACACATTTACTGTTTTGTTTGGGTGATGATTTTATGAGCCTGTTGGCTAGCCGCTTGGCTTTTTCCTTTTCTTTTTGAGATTAGAAGGACCGGGAAAGCTATTTGCGATTTCCCGATGCTCCCGGTGCAGGGGAGGTTATGGCGAAATTTTCCAAAATTTTAAGGCGTTAGTGAAATATTTGAAATGAAAACGATATAGGAATTTTTGAAGAAACTATATTTATATAAATATATAAATATAAATAAAATTAAAACGAAACGAAGCCGTGCAGTTCGTATTTTGAAACCGTGATTTCAAACAACTAGTACGGGGAATCCGACCATTGGATTTTTCCCGAAACCTCAACCGTCGGGTTCGCCTTGGAATAATCTTTCCAACGACACCAACCTTGTAAAAATCCAACGGTTGGATTGTCTGGAATGTTTAATTCAAATCTGAAGAAAAACAGCGCCAGAAGCGATTATATTTATATATATATAAATATAATTATATATTTAATCGAATAACGACGCTGCAGTTCGTATTTTGAAATCGAAACTTCAAACGATTGTACCGGGAGATCCGACCGTCGGATTTTCCCGAAACTGGAACCGTTGGATTCTTTTTGAAAAGACTTTTCTAATGATGTAAATTTTGTGAAGATCCAACGGTTAGATTTTCAGATATGTGTAAATCAAATCCGAAGAAAAACAGCGCCACGGCCGCGTTATGGCCCGAAGCGTCGTTTTGAATAAATCAGCTATTTTAAAATAAATAAAAATAGCGATAAATCGTTATAAAATATTGGAAACGTTATGGAATGGAAATAAACTGAATTTGCTTGATTTATGTGATATTTGATGGTTGAATGTGTTTGGTGTGAAAATTACATTAAAGAACAAAATTGGTGTTGTCGAATAATTTAACCATTGAAATAAATTGAATTGAAATTCTAAATATACGTGAATTATTTGAGAAGGCCGAGTTAATTCTCATTTCAAATAATTGACCGACGATTGAAAGTCGAAGATAAAGACGGTGGTCGAAGACCGGAGATCTTCACCTCGTTTGGATGGTAACCGAGGTCCTGATTGGGAGGCATCCCGAAATATGGATAATGAGTGGTGATCGTCCAGGCGTTCGTGGTGATCGAAGGGTTTGCGAGGTATTCAGTGCCTCCGGTTTCGTTCAGACCCAGAACGGACTTGTAAATGGACAGTGTGTCTGACATTGGATTTTATTCTGTGTTGATTGATCTCTATTAAATATACATCTGTTTGGCGGCGGAGAATTTATTCTTTTGCTCAACGCCCTTCTCTGAAACGCACGAGCTCAGAGGTTGTATATCGATGGACATCAGTCGCATGGCATGAATTGCCTGTGTGGCATGCTAAGATGCAGTGATCAGGGCTTCTGTTGAAAAGCAAAGTCTTGTGGTGATGATCAAAGCACCGCCTGTGTGGCGTAGCTTTGTGTATAACGTGAATTCGCGAGCCTCACACCCCGGTATGAACCAGAAACGGGAGAAAGGACCTCAGGGAGGGCCTGCGTTTCCTCCTAGCTAGGGTGGTGTCAGTGACCTACCAGCCCTGACATTTATATACTTTTCACCTATGTGGTTGTTGCTGTTGCGAGGCGCCTCGGTTTGATCGGACGATCCGGGTCCGATGGAGTCATTCGTTGGCTCGTTTATGCCCCAAAGGGCGGGGAAACGCATGGTTCAGGCATTTTAATCCACATCGGTGGACCGGCCCTGACGATCCAAGGGTCACTCGAGCTCTTATCCTGAGACTCGGGCTAGGCAGTCTCGAATTCGGTGAGGACTATCTTTTGCCTCGGTTCATGACGGAAATCCAATTTCCAGATACGTGATCGTGCGGTTTCGATTGTATAGATATTTGGCGACATAGTGGCATGGGACGCTCATGTCGTCTATGATTGATAGTTATGATTTGAAATTGTTCTCAAAACATATAAACACTAGCAATAACATCAAATGCCTTTGTTTTATTCGTATCAAGCATATTTTGGCCGTTATAAGGTAAAAACTCTATCCTTCGGTTTGCGTTGCATTGTGTGATGGGAACTGAGTCTTATAACGGCTTCATTTTTACAAAAAGCATAGCGATGTTTAAAAGAAAGATTTGTTTTAAAGCACTGTCAATCCAATGGAGTAAACCCGTTCCACGAAAGTGGCGTGGTCCTGTGATTAGCCAATTATATATGTGTTGAGTGGATTTCTCATACCAGTCCTTGTTGCTAGCCCTGTGTGGGCTGGGTACGCATGATAGGGGGTTATCGCTTCGCAGTTTGGTGGCGAACGGGAGACTCTTACCCCTACATGTCGCAGTAGCGTTGGTTCGCCAGTGGGCGCGAGACTCGAGAGGGTCGCCGTAAAACAAGGGATTGGGGGACCATTGGGAGCCACGGTGGGTTTTACCTGCTGTACTGGAGGATGAAGGGATGGTTGCAAAGCCTACCAGATTTCGCGGTAACGTCTCAATGTGGTATCAGAGCTTTGGTTAAGCTTAGTTCTGGAATATATCATTTGAACGAACTCGTCATAAATAGAATCAGTAGTGTTCTAGGACGGGTAACTCTATACAGATAGGATTAGTAATATCCTAGTATGAGTAAAGCAGAATGATTTTTTAAAGGGTATAGGATTTAATTAGTATATTTTTGAAGGTTAAAAACAAATTGGTTGTTATATTGTGGGATTGTAGATTTATCAAACCACTTTTCGACTTTGTTCCTTTTCGAGGATGAAAAGTTTTAAGTGGGGGAGATTGTAACGACCCGGAAAATCTGAACCAATTTAATTTTTTTTAAATTGGCTAAAATAATGGATTTTAAATATTTAAAATAAATATTTTAAATAATGGCGATGAAAACTGAGTTTGAATCGACAATTGAAAACGAATATAATTAATTATAATTATCAACAAGGCCTGAAATGGCGTGGCAGTTTCAAAAATTGAATTCAAACTTTGTCGGACTGTATCGGGTGCAAAACAATCCGGATTTTAGTGAAACCAAAAACATTAGGATCTAATTGGTAATATCTTTCTAGCGAATCTGAAAAATCGAAATTTGATAGCGGGAATCAAAAGCTATGTCCAGTAGAAAATTCTGAATAGTCGCTATGGAATTCAGGCCCTTAAAAATGGACATTTTGCAAACGACCTCGGATTTCGACGAAACCACTTTTGTTGGATCCGTTGCTAGGTTTCAAACTTCATAATTTTTCGAATCAATATGTGAGCGGGGTAAAGGAAAACGCGTTTGACCGGTTTCGGTTGATTTTAATCGACTGGAAATTGGCCATTTTTCAAACGGTCTCAGAATTCGGCGAAACTAGTTTTGTTAGGACCGTATCGTCAATATGAAGCGAGAAAATATTTTCTGGAATTTTTCTAGTTAGTATGTGACCCCGGTAATTTGAAATGTACGTTTAAAATTCAATATAGTGATTTAAATGTAAATTCAACGGAAACTGATTGTAAAAAGCAAATCAGCTTGCGATACATATCCCATTGTGTTCGGAATGGGGGTAAAACGCTATGGACCACAGGCGGTGGGCCTCGTTTCGAGGTCGAAAATAAAAGTTGCTTTTTATAATTAATTTAATAAATAAAATAATATATATATATTCTTTTTAAAACCCTCACCCCCCCTTTTTCTCGTTATTTCCGCTTTGAAGGATAAAAGAAAAAAGAAAAAGGATCGACGCCGCCGCCTAGGGCAGGCGCCTTCTCCCCCGTGCCAACCCCCCCCCCCTCTTCCTTGCTCTCGCTCCCCTCCTAACGGCGACACACCTGTTCCGACCCCCCCCCCTGAAGCCATCGCGACACCCTAAAATCGCGAGCCCCCCTTCTTCGAATTCAAACCCCCACCGCACCCCCACCTCCAGCACCTCCTGCCGCCGAGCCTGTTCCGACCCCCCCTTTCTTCGCAGACAAAGTAAGTATTTTATTTTTATTTTTATTTTTATTTTAATTAGGTTTAAAACTGATTTTTTTTTAAAATGATTTAAAAACTGATTTTAAAAATGATTTAAAAACTGATTTTAAAAATGATTTAAAAACTGATTTTTAAAAGCATTTAAAACTGATTTTTAAAAGCGTTTAAATTCTGATTTTTAGAAAAGTTTAAAACTGATTTAGAAAAGATTTGAATTTTAAAAAGGAAAAGATTTAAACTTTAAATAGGAAAAGATTTAAACTTTAAATAGGAAAAGATTTGAACTTTAAATAGGAAGAGATTTAAACTTTAAATATTAAAAGATTTGAACTTTAAATAGAAAAAGAGTTGAACTTTAAATAGAAAAGGATTTGAACTTGGATAGAAAAGATCATATTTTTAAAAATAGAAAAGACGGAATTTTTATTAAGTAGAAGAAGTAAGATATGATTTTTATATTTTTAAAGTAATAAAAATATAATTTTTACATCATAGGAATATTAAAAATATAATCTTTATATATTGAATAGCGAAGTCAAAATTCGATTTTTATATATTGAATAACATAGTAAAAATTCGATTTTTACATATGTAGAGAATACGGGCAACGAAGCGACAAAAGGCGAGATTGGCGAAGATTTCTATAAAGGAAGAGTCGTGGTATTGGATAGCTATTGGTGAGAATTTCTCACTCTTCAATTTCTTTTTCTATATATATTTGTGTTGAAATAAAAGTGAATTGCTATATAATATATATATATATATATATATATATATATATATATATATATATATATATATACGCCCCTCGTCCACAAACCATGGACGATATTTATTGATTGAAATTGTTGTGAAAATTGATTGATAGCGAATGATTGTTTGGGATTGTTTGTGATTGATATTGGTTGATTGTGGTTGAAAAATACCCATTTGTGGTTGAGAAATATTTGGTTGAAACCACATAGGATTAGTTTGTGGAAATGAAATAAATATATACATGCCCCCTGCGTGCGAACTAGATGCATGATCCCCATTGTCAAAAACCGCGAGGTTTTAAGGTAGAGCGAGGAGCCGTACTAGGGACGGTCCCGGTTTTAACTACCCTGCCGTTATGCTGCCGAAATTTTGAATAATATTCGTGTGTTTGAATTATTTTCATATGCTTAAACTATATTTATTCATTGAATAGAAGACATTCATGTGTTGAATTGATATTCATTCGTTGATTAGAAATTCATGTGTTGAATGGTATTCATATTTTGAAATAAATTGTTTGATAATAAAAATCACCTTTTATCTATATATAAAAACTATAGAAAACATTCATGTGTTGAATTGATATTCATTCGTTGATTAGAAATTCATGTGTTGAATGGTATTCATATTTTGAAATAAATTGTTTGATAATAAAAATCACCTTTTATCGACTATATGAACTGTGTAAAATAATCTCGTTTTAAAAGAAATTGTTTTATGATAAAAATCCTATTTTTTGTCACCTATATGAACTATATAGAAATATAGTGTTTTGAAATGAATTGTTTTACAATAAAAATCACATTTTTATTGTATGCATAAATCGTTGAAATGTGAAGTGTTAAAAATAGCCACTTGTTCAAAATAAACATATATGAGTTGAAATATTCATTAATTAGCTAATGAAATGATTTGCACCTATGTATGTAACATTAGGATAAATGGTGTTTTTAAACCAAATAGAAATCAAATATGAAGTTGAATAGAAAATGATAAATGATAAGAACTGTATATATATGTACATGCATATTCATTGAACAGGTTATAGCAAAGGGGCTAGAGAAGAGGAATAAAATTTTGTGCCCGACAAATAGGTACACATTTACTATTTTGTTTGGGTGATGATTTTATGAGCCTGTGGGCTAGCCGCTTGGCTTTTTCTTTTTCTTTTTGAGATTAGAAGGACCGGGAAAGCTATTTGCGATTTCCCGATGCTCCCGGTGCATGGGAGGTTATGGCGAAATTTTCCAAAATTTTAAGGCGTTAGTGAAATATTTGAAATGAAAACGATATAGGAATTTTTGAAGAAACTATATTTATATAAATATATAAATATAAATAAAATTAAAACGAAACGAAGCCGTGCAGTTCGTATTTTGAAACCGTGATTTCAAACAACTAGTACGGGGAATCCGACCATTGGATTTTTCCCGAAACCTCAACCGTCGGGTTCGCCTTGGAATAATCTTTCCAACGACACCAACCTTGTAATAATCCAACGGTTGGATTGTCTGGAATGTTTAATTCAAATCTGAAGAAAAACAGCGCCAGAAGCGATTATATTTATATATATATAAATATAATTATATATTTAATCGAATAACGACGCTGCAGTTCGTATTTTGAAATCGAAACTTCAAACGATTGTACCGGGAGATCCGACCGTCGGATTTTCCCGAAACTGGAACCGTTGGATTCGTTTTGAAAAGACTTTTCTAATGATGTAAATTTTGTGAAGATCCAACGGTTAGATTTTCAGATATGTGTAAATCAAATCCGAAGAAAAACAGCGCCACGGCCGCGTTATGGCCCGAAGCGTCGTTTTGAATAAATCAGCTATTTTAAAATAAACAAAAATAGCGATAAATCGTTATAAAATATTGGAAACGTTATGGAATGGAAATAAACTGAATTTGCTTGATTTATGTGATATTTGATGGTTGAATGTGTTTGGTGTGAAAATTACATTAAAGAACAAAATTGGTGTTGTCGAATAATTTAACCATTGAAATAAATTGAATTGAAATTCTAAATATACGTGAATTATTTGAGAAGGCCGAGTTAATTCTCATTTCAAATAATTGACCGACGATTGAAAGTCGAAGATAAAGACGGTGGTCGAAGACCGGAGATCTTCACCTCGTTTGGATGGTAACCGAGGTCCTGATTGGGAGGCATCCCGAAACATGGATAATGAGTGGTGATCGTCCAGGCGTTCGTGGTGATCGAAGGGTTTGCGAGGTATTCAGTGCCTCCGGTTTCGTTCAGACCCAGAACGGACTTGTAAATGGACAGTGTGTCTGACATTGAATTTTATTCTGTGTTGATTGATCTCTATTAAATATACATCTGTTTGGCGGCGGAGAATTTATTCTTTTTCTTAACGCCCTTCTCTGAAACGCACGAGCTCAGAGGTTGTATATCGATGGACATCAGTCGCATGGCATGAATTGCCTATGTGGCATGCTAAGATGCAGTGATCAGGGCTTCTATTGAAAAGCAAAGTCTTGTGGTGATGATCAAAGCACCGCCTGTGTGGCGTAGCTTTGTGTATAACGTGAATTCGCGAGCCTCACACCCCGGTATGAACCAGAAACGGGAGAAAGGACCTCAGGGAGGGCCTGCGTTTCCTCCTAGCTAGGGTGGTGTCAGTGACCTACCAGCCCTGACATTTATATACTTTTCGCCTATGTGGTTGTTGCTGTTGCGAGGCGCCTCGGTTTGATCGGACGATCAGGGTCCGATGGAGTCATTCGTTGGCTCGTTTACGCCCCAAAGGGCGGGGAAACGCATGGTTCAGGCATTTTAATCCACATCGGTGGACCGGCCCTGACGATCCAAGGGTCACTCGAGCTCTGATCCTGAGACTCGGGCTAGGCAGTCTCGAATTCGGTGAGGACTATCTTTTGCCTCGGTTCATGACGGAAATCCAATTTCCAGATACGTGATCGTGCGGTTTCGATTGTATAGATATTTGGCGACATAGTGGCATGGGACGCTCATGTCGTCTATGATTGATAGTTATGATTTGAAATTGTTTTCAAAACATATAAACACTAGCAATAACATCAAATGCCTTTGTTTTATTCGTATCAAGCATATTTTGGCCGTTATAAGGTAAAAACTCTATCCTTCGGTTTGCGTTGCATTGTGTGATGGGAACTGAGTCTTATAACGGCTTCATTTTTACAAAAAGCATAGCGATGTTTAAAAGAAAGATTTGTTTTAAAGCACTGGCAATCCAATGGAGTAAACCCGTTCCACGAAAGTGGCGTGGTCCTGTGATTAGCCAATTATATATGTGTTGAGTGGATTTCTCATACCAGTCCCATGACTGACTCGTAGTTTGTTTCACTTTCAAATTCGGGTGCCCTTTTTTCTACACGGGCAGCCTTGTATTCAGGTTTAGCTGGTTCTTTCTGGATAGCTGGAGCTGAAGATGGATTCTATCATTTATTTCTTTTTATGTTGTTCAGCTCCTATTGTACATATTTTGTTTATTTCCGCTGTAGACATTTATGTATAGCTGAACTGTATTTGTACTAAGTAAGATCCTGTATACTGTGTAACTCTGATGATTACTTTTATCCAGTATATTTTATTGTTCATTATCTGGTGTAATTATTTAATTTTTGTTCTGCTATTATCTGTTTCTGTGTTATATTACTAAGATAACCCTTGTTTCCGTCTGAACGGGATTTTGGGTCGTCTCAAACAATTTATTTCAAACACGAATACCATTCAACACATGAATTTCTATTCAACACATGAATTTCTATTCAACACACGAATATAGTTTCAACCTACGAAAATAATTCTAACACATGAATATTATTCAAAATTTCGGCAGCATAACGGCAGGGTAGATAAAACTGGGGCCGTCGCTATTACGGCTCCTCGCTCTATGTTAAAGCCTCGCAGCTTTTGACAATGGGGATTTCATGCATCTAGTTCGCTCGCAGGCGGCATGTATATTTTTCCATTTCCGCAAACTAATACTATGTGGTTTCAGCCAAATAATTCTCAACCACAAACGGGTATTTTTCAACCACAATCAATCAATTTCAACCACAAACAATTCTAATCAACCATTCGCTATCAACCAATTTTTACACCAATCACAATCAATAAATATCGTCCATGGTTTGTGGACGAGGGGAGGATATATATATATGTATGTATGTATGTATATGTATATATATATATATCAGTAATTTTCACTTCTATTCAACACATATATAATTTTTACCACGCATATATGACTTATACAGCGAACGTACAACTTATACAACGCTTATAAATGTGGTGTACAATGCTTATATAACTCATACATCGACAATATAATTTATACATCGTCGTTCTCCATATCGTTTATAGTTTAGAAATATCACATTGGGTTCCACTCCACCAAAAATAGCAGAAGGCTCAGAAAAATATGCGGTCTCTTCTAGAATCTAGAAGACGTCCACACGAGTCCACTTCCTCTTGTTTCACTGAATTTCGTCAATAAACGAAAAAGATATGATTTTTATAGTGAAAACAAAAACCGCAGCGCTTTAAAGTGCTATAGAATAGTTTATTTTAAAATAGCCGTTACCTTTCTGAAATCTTCAAAACTAGGTTTGAAGTTTTCGTGCAATCCGTGAATCGATAAGACGTTCGGCCTTCACTACGAAGAAGAGCAAGGAGAGGTGCGCCTTGGGGCTCCCCTCCTGATGAACTCGACGGCTTGGATAGCCCTCGGCGGCGGCTTGAACGTCGGATGTTCACGGCGGTGGATCTCCCTAATTACTCAATGAAAAAAATCCAAGCTATATATGGATTTGAAGATCTTCTCAAGCTCTTCAAAATCTTCAACTGGAGGAGGGGCTAATTTTGCGTGGATTGATCAGAAAATGAAAGGGAAAGGTGGAGCAGTTTATCGTCGTCGAGAAACTGAAGGGGTCGGGGAGAGAGAAAGAGATCTGACCAATGAGGTTTTTTTATTTATAAATTTTAAAAATCCAAAAATACCCCCTTTCCCACACGAACACCAATCCTAACCAAATGACTGTCGTCCCTAGCTAAATACCCCCATTCCGAACATAATGGGATATGTTTCGTAGGCCCATTCGATTGTTTCAGTCAGTTTTCCTTCAAATTAAAGTACAAAACATTCAATATTCGATTTGAACGTACATTTCAATTTGCCGAGGCCACACACTGATTCTAAAAATTCTAGAAAAATAAATCTAGTTATGTTTTGACGATACGGTCCCAACAAAATTAGTTTCGTTGAATTCTGAGACCGTTTGAAAAATGGCCTATTTCTGGACGATCCAATTTAACTGTAATTGACCTAAATGCGTTTTCCTTTGCCACACTCACATATTAACTTCAAAAATTATGAAATTTGAAACCAAGCAATAATTTGACATCCCGGATCCAACAAAAGTGGTTTCGTCGAATTCTGAGGTCGTTTGCAAAATGGCCATTTTCACGGGCTATATAAACTCAACAGCGACCTTTCTGAAAATTCATTTGGCCGTAACTATTGTTTCCGCTTTGAAACTTTGATTTTTCATATTTGTTAGAAAGGTATTCTCTACCAGATTTAAATATTTTTGGTTTCACTAAAATCCGTTTTATTTTGCTCCCGGTACCGTCAGTCAAATTTTGAATTCAAATTTTGAAACTACTGCGCCATTTCCGGCCTTTTTTATATTTAGAAATAATTATATTTATTTTCAAACGTCGAATCAAACTCACTTTTCATCGTCATCATTTAAAATATTTATTTTAAATGTTTTAAATTCACCAAAATAGCCAATTTAAATTTGGTTCAGATTTTTCGGGTCGTTACAATCGCCCTAAAAAAATTTCGTCCCCGAAAAGGAACAAAGTCGAAAGTGGATTGATTAATCAACTCTACGTTCAATCTGGCTTCCATTCTCCAACTTTCAGTTTCTGAGAATTTTCAAATTCTTCAAAAATTTGGCTAACACTCGGAATTTTTGAAAAATTTCGCCATAACCTCCTTTGTATGGGGAGGGGTTTGGAAATTTATTGAGTCGTATTATTTACCCAATAAATCCTATAAAGCATACACATATTTATAGTGATATATTCTGGTGTTTATAGGGGAGCGTGTATAGATAATAACTCCAGAGAATAAATTCTCGTCACCCTGTCAAAGCCTGAGGGATTGTGTATTTTTAATTGCTCCAGAGAATAAATTCTCTTCACCTCGTCCCGTGTGGGAAAGGAATAATCCATGTGCCGTATCTAATAACTAGAGAGACGTGATTATTGTCAACTCCAGACCAGTGTGGGGTTTTTATTAATCTTGGCAATATATCGTTACAATTTTATATGGTCCATATCAGTCATCAGTTCAACCTGTAATATATAGTCATCAACATACAAGCCTCTCGCTCGTATGGTAAATCTTCAACCTCGTCACACAAGCTCCAAATGCTTATGTGGTATATGATGAAGTATGCCTATCTTCAAGAAATATGCCATGTAGTGTAGTTCAAAATTAATTGTTACTATCCTATGGCGACGTTTATTATTACACACAAAACAACCAGCACTCCGCATCCAATGGAATTCACAGGAGTTGATATATTAATAAAACTGCGCATCCAACTCATTAAGGTTTACCTATTTGTCGGGCACGCAAATAAATTCTTTACCCAATAGCTAATCCATCTACCTGTTGAAACATATATAATGCACATGCATATATTTCTATCTATTTTTAAATCAGTTCAATGTGTGATTTAATCGAATAAATTCTACAATTCATTCTCTTATTAATTAAATTAACTATCGTTCTAATAATTTAATTAATCAAATCTAATATCACACAACTCAAACAACAATCAATTTTATTTTTAACTTTTCAAAATCATCCAAATTAATTATAACATTCTTTTGAAAACATTCAGACTATATAATTAAAAAGTTCACATTCATGAAAAGAAAATAACAACAAAGTAGAAAACAAAATGGTAATGTAAAGTATGGTAAATGTACCTTGCACCGGAGTCAATCAGAGATACCCACTCAACACTTAGGATAGGCTTTCTGAATGCTCTCCTCAGTTTCCCAAGTACAATCCGGAGGATCTCCACTCCATTGCACTTTGACTAAGTGAACCTTCTTGTTCCTCAGTTCTTTGGTTTCTTTGCCAATGATCTTTAGCGGCTCTCTCCTCACAGCCAATTCTGGAGTAATTTCAATATCCTGTTGTGCCGCTTCTTCCACGATCAAGTCTGGATCATGAAAGTGCTTTCTAAGTTTAGATATGTGAAATACATCATGCACTCCTGGCAGCCAATCAGGCAATTTAACTCTATAAGAGAGGGTTCCAATCCGTTCAAGTATAGGGAATGGACCAATAAATCTGGGCGACAACTTCCCAGTTTTGCCAAATCGAATCACTCCTCTCATCGGAGAAACCTTTATAAACACATTATCACCAAAAGAAAAAGCCAAATCCCTTCTTCTCGAATCAGCATAGCTCTTCTATCGGCTTTGAGCAGCGAGTAATCGTTTCTTAACGAAATCGACTTTGTCAGCAGCCTCGCGGATCATATCAGGTCCCAATACAAGTCTATTACCAGGTTCGACCCAGCAAGCAGGAGATCGGCATGGTCTACCATACAATGCTTCAAATGGTGACATTGTCAGGCTCACCTAGTAGCTGTTGTTATATGATAACTCAGCCAAATGCAGATGGTCTTCCCAGGATCCACTGAAATCAAGAACACAAGCCTGCAATAAATCTTCTAGAATACGATTCACCCTCTCTGTCTGACCATCTGTCTGAGGATGATAAGCGGTGCTTAGATTCAGCTTTGTTCCCAGTTCTACTTGAAACGCCTCCCAGAATTTACTAGTGAATATTGGATCTCTATCGCTAATTATACTGAGCGGCACTCCTTGTGGCCTAACAATTTCCTTGAAATAAATCTATGCCAGACTTTGTACAGTTCTGTTCGATCCGACATGTATGAAATGGCGGTCTTCTTGAAGCGATCTACGATCACCCAAATGCTGTCATTTCCTTTCCTGGTTCTGGGCAAACCATCTATGAAGTCGATGGAAATATGTTCCCACTTCCAACCTGGAAAGTTCGGCAGTTGCAACAATCCAGCTAGTTTCTGTTGGTCGCTTTTGACTAGCTGGCGAGTAGGGCATCGGCTAACATATAAAGAAATGCCTCTCTTCATCGACCTCCACCAGAAAGTGCATTTGATGTCATTATACATTTTGCTTACTCCTGGATGGATACTAAGCTTTGACTTGTGGCACTCATCCAGGACTTCCTTTCGGAGCTCAGAAATGTTAGGAACACAGATTCGACCCTTTAGCCTTAGAATCCCATTATTATCAACCTGAAAACTCGATGGCTCCCCTTTCTGAATTATCTCTCTGGTCTTCTGAATGAAGTGATCATCCTTCTGGAGAGCAAATATTTTATCTATCAATGAAGTCATGATAATAAAACTAGCGATCATCACATTCTTTCGGCTTAACGCATCAGCCATGACATTGGCTTTCCCTGGAGTGTATAGAATCTCAAAATCATATGCTGCAAGGAACTCTAGCCAACGTTGCTACCTCAGATTCAAGTCTTTCTGGGTGAATAGATACTTTAGCGACTGGTGATCTGTAAACAGTTCGAATTTCTCACCTAGAAGATAGTGCCTCCAGATTTTCAAAGCAAATACTATAGCCAATAACTCAAGATCATGAGTTACGTAATTCTTTTCATTTGGCTTCATTTGACGGCTAGCATAAGCAACCACTTGACCTCTTTGCATTAACACTGCATCAAGGCCTTCTCTAGAGGCATCTGTCCAGACTTTCAAATCCCAATTGCCGTCAATAATTGTTAACACTAAGGCCGTTGTTAACCTTAGCTTTAGCTCCTCAAAAGCCTCCTCACATTCTGGAGTCCACTTGAATTTTGAGTGCTTCTTTGTAAGCTTTGTTAAGTGACTAGATATCTTCGAAAAATCTTTAACGAACTTCTGGTAATAACTAGCCAATCCAAGAAAACTTCAGACTTCTGTGGGAATATTAGGCTGTTTCCAGTTTTGAATAGCTGTGATTTTACTTGGATCCACAGCCATTCCCTCTTTCGATACGATGTGGCCAAGAAACTTTACTTCATCTTGCCAGAATATACATTTGGACAGTTTGGCTTTCAGTACATTCTTTCTCAGAATTTCTAGAACTTACTCCAAATGTTTTTCATGTTCGGCCTTTGATTTAGAGAAAATTAGAATATCGTCAATAAAGACTAGAACAAACTTATTCAGGACTCCTCTGAACACTCTATTCATCAAATCGACGAAGTAAGCTGGAGCGTTACATAAGCCGAACGACATTACTAACCACTCATAGAATAAGTCTATAACACCCCGTGAATTCAATAACATTAAGCTTCACAAATTAAACTATAACTAATTTCAAATTAGATAATTAAGGAAAACAAGATACGCCATTGCGTTCGTCTCGGAATTCTGCTTGAGATAGAGTCCGAGTTTGCGTAAAACGGACTCCGTATGAAGAAGATATGGCCTCCAAAAGTTTCAAAATTCAGTTTAAAACTCAAACAGACCAAAACAGCTCAGAAAAACCAATTCAAAATTCAAAATCGGGCCGGATTGGCCAAGGCGGGAATTTTCCCGCCCAAGGCACCCAGGTCGACTGGGTAGTCGACCTGGGGCTACCCAGGTCGAGTGGGTAGTCGACCTGGGTCACCCGTGTCGACTGCCAAGTCGTCACGGTGTCGACTGGCCTGTCGACCTGGCCCCTGAGCCAGGTCGAACCCACCCCCCCGGCTGGCCTGGTCTGTGTTTGGTCGATTTTCTGAGCCTTGCCATGTCACTAGGGATAGGTGTCAGCTCCTGGTTGGTCTCTCCTTCAAACGAACGGCTATTATTACACCAAGCTCCATCAACGGTCCTAATCAACTCACAAACTCTATAAAAAGGACCTAAGACTCACCCTAATTCACACAAACAAAAATGGAGATGAGACCGTCATGCTGCTGAGGAAAGACTAGGAATAGCCGTCAGGGATTGAGAGGCAATTAGGAGATAATTCGAAAGCTTAAAGCAACGTCAATTAAATCAAAACAACGCCTACAACAAAGGATAGCGTCTCCAAATTTAGAATTCAGATTCCTGAATTGAAGATTCGCCATACGTTGTAAGCAGAGTGCTATTCCGATGCGAATAAATAATTGTGTTTTGATTTGTGTAAAGTGAGAAATGGAATTGTGGCGATAATAATCTATATTTGTATGTTGCTTTGATTCTAAACGATTGGAAATGTTATGGTATACGATTGGATATTTGCAAGTATGTGATTTATGTTGGAAGTTAACAACCATATGTTGTGGTATTTTATTTGGGATTCATACAAGTATATGATTTATGTTAACAACCATATGTTGTGGTATTTAATTTAGAATTCATGCAAGTATATGATTCACTATTATGCCAATATGATGTACATACTTTTATGATCACTTTTAGTGTGTAATTGGACTCGACTAAGTACTATGGTTTATATGAATCTATGTTAGAATTGGCAAATCATACTTTTGTATTAGAAACAAAAGTAAGCATTTTTATGAACATGACTAAACTATGTTTGGTGTTATGCCTAGTTGAAACCATGTTTAGGCCTATGTTGTTATAAAAATCTTATGGTGATATATGTAACACATAAATTAAGTTAGATTTACATTCCAATTGCAAGTTTACATGAATAGATTAAAAACCATGATTCATGTTTAGGTATGTTTATGCTATGATCATATGAATAGAATGATTCATGTTTAAGTGTGTTTATGCCATGATTATATGTTGTTACCATGCAAGTTCACATATGCCTTATTCACTTTAATTAGATCGTTATGTTGCAAGTTCATGCGTTCACACTCCCCTTTTTATGTGACTTAGAATATATAAACACCATGTTATAAGCCTCCCCTTTTTCATGTGGCTAAGTTGGGTTTAAATATTAAACCCAACATATGTTATATTTTAGTGAACGTATAAAACGGGGGTAATGGCGATGGGGTTAAAACATAGAACATATGTGTGGCATGTTTGACGCATGCCAACAACCATGAAAAACAATTAAGTGGCATAAATAAATTTTACCCAATAAAGAAGAATTTGAATAATGGGCCGCAAATATTTACATATAAAAAGGAAAGAGACAAAATATGTAAATGTAGAAAATATGATGTGTTTAACCCGAGGTTGGATTGAGTTGTGATGTAAACCTGCCCGGAACCGCCCGGCTGTCCAGTAGTCACAACAATACCTATCCAATGTGGGTGGTTAAACATGGAGCCCAATAAGGACCCGAGGTTAGACTGAGTTGTGGCGTAAGACTGCCCGGACCCAACCGGCAACAGGCAGCCACAACAATACCGGTCTAATGTGAGAGGTCGAGGCTCTAATAAGACAATTAAGGCTGAGTCAGGATTAATAGGATTAAGTAAATTAAATTAATACTTAATCAAAATGGAACATGATAAACTATGCAGACTGATTGGGGGTTAGGTTTACAAAACCCTTAACCAACTTAGCATGTTGGCTAGAAATAGAAAACCAAGTAGCGGGGGACCCTTTTCAGCAGTAACCCTACAAGGTGTATAAGGATACCCTGAACTTGGCAGGGTGGGGCACGATTATTGGGCTGACTGTAAGAGGTCAAATCGACGGCGGTGGTGCAGCAGTGTAGGTTCTAACGGGGTGCGGGCGTGCACACACTCCGGCGCAAAAAAATAAGGCACTGGGCACCAGTAGTATACCTGTGCATTCTAGAATTGTGTCGGGCCGCCACCATGGGACTTGATACACCCCATGGTGGGACCAACATAGGTAACTACAACAACGGGGGTCGTAAGACACATGTAACTATGTGAGTAGGAGCCGATCATCAGAAATGGATCACTTCACCCTGATTATGGGGTGCCTGTTGGGAACTAGTTTATATGGGTACAGAGATTAATATGGGTTACGATAAGTATATTCGACTCTAGACAACTTAACTAAGTTTATGGTGCTTTCCTATTTCCAGTTTATACTTATCATACCCAGTTCTTTATTCATAGACTGAATAGTCCTAGACTTACTCTGGCTTTACGTCTGACTCTACTTTCCTTTCGTCTTCTTTTCTTTCGTCCCCCCGCCCCAGGTCCACAGGGAGGGAATACCGCAGCTTGACCAGCTTTCACATCTAGCTTGAAGAGAAAGAATGTATTGCTTGGATCTTTTTCGTTTTGGACTATGATGGCTTTGGACAGTAATTATGGGACTCATGCAGTTTACTTAAGTTTTCATGCTTCTTTAAGTAATGTAATCAAGACAGTTATGAAGATGTTATGTTTTTGGAAGTATTGTAAGACAAATTATGACATGGTTTGTGTAGCACGTATTTTGTTGAAATAAAAGTTATTATTGTTTTCCGCTGTTCAAAAATATGTGTTCTTATATCTGTCTTGTATATCTGTGACTTATACTTATAAACCTCCACCAAAAATTAGGGCATTCCCCTTGAGAGTGACCCTAACGGAGATGGGGGTTTCACTTGGTATCAGAGCATAGGTTTACTAGATAAGATAAAAAGTTTTGAAAATTTATTTTCAAAAGAAAATTTAAAGAAGCATTTTTTAAAGATAAAATATTATTTTATTTTAAAAAGGCATAGCCCCCCCCAAAGCCATAGGTACTATCTTTTATCCTTCGTTTTGAATCTATCCTTTCTGTTTCAGCATGTCTGGAGACCTTACTCCCCAGCTGCTGAAGCTTTCACTCCTCCTCCTCTACGTGAACCAGCAAGAGGAAGAGTCCCAGAACAGGAAGACGAATAACAAAAAAAGGAGAGAGGATCGTAACAGTAATGATAAGAAACGTGAAAAAAGGAAATGTTGTTTCGGTGGAATTCTTGGACATCTGGAGGGAGACTACAGGAAGAAGAAGAAGAGGAGGATGAGTGCTACTTGCTTTCAATGTAGGGAGACAGGCCACTGGGCTAGGGACTGCCCAAGGAAGAAGGAGACAAAGGCAGAAAGCTCTCAAGGGAAGAAAGAGGGTTTACAGCCTAAGAAGACAGACTTTAAGAAGGGCGGGAAAGACAACAAGTCCCAAGAGAGGAGGAAGTGTAAATTCTGTGGCAAAGTGGAGCACTTGGTGAAATATTGCCAGAAAAAGAAGGCCAAGATGAATGGTGGGTGCTTTTCTTGCGGTGAAACAGGCCATATAGCTAAGGATTGCCCAAAGAAACGAGGACAAGGGCAGAGGGCTGGATCCACCACAGGGGCATAGGTTCATGTGCTAGAGGCGCCACCTCTGCAACATCGAGGTATAAATACTTCTATAGAAAGTGTAGTCTATCTTTATGATCACCCAGTTCGCACTTTATTTGATTCTGGCGCATCACACTCCTATATCTCGTCTGCTTTAGTAGAATCTCTGCACCTGGAAACTAGGATGGTATAGGACCCCTTAATTGTTTCAAATCCAGTTGGGGGCCCAGCTTATTTATCTATGATCTGTGTGGGATTGAAAATTTCTGTTCTAAGCGTAGAATTTAAATGTGGTGCCTTTGTTTTGGGCTTCTCGGGATATGGTCTGATTTTGGGCATGGATTGGCTATCCAGTAATGGGTCCATCCTTGATTGTGAAAAAAGGGTTGTTAGGCTCCTGACCCAGCTCGGTAACACTTTGGAAATTACTTATAATCCCTCGTATGCGGTTATGCTTAGTTATATTGAATCGCTAGATGCCTCTGTCGACAATTTGCAATCGGTTAGAGTGGTCCGGGAATATCCGGATGTCTTCGAAGAGGTGAAGGGCTTGCCTCCGAAGCGGGAGATAGACTTCCGCATATATCTTGTAGATAATGCAAAGCCCGTTGCGTTGCCCGTTAGACACATGGCACCACGGGAAAGGAAGGAGCTCAGTAAACAGATTAAAGAGCTTCTAGAGAAGGGGTTCATTAGAAGGAGCATTTCAGAATGGGGCGCTCCAGTGGTGTTCGCTACAAAGGAGGATGGTTCGCTCCGTCTATGTGTTGACTATAGGGAGCTCAACAAACTAACGAAAAAGAATAGGCACTCTCTCCCCAGAATTGACGATCTGTTTGATCAGCTTGTAGGAGCGTCTGTTTTCTCCCAACTCAATTTAGCGACCGGATTTCATCAGCTAAGGGTGGCTGAAGATAGTATTGATAAGACAGCATTCAGAACCCCAGATGGCTTCTTTGAATGGCTTGTCATGCCTTTCGGCTTGACAAATGCACCCGCTTACTTCGTGGAGCTAATGAGTAGGGTGTTCAGAGAATTCCTCAATAAGTTCGTAGTGGTCTTTGTAGACGATATCTTGATCTTCTAAAAGAGTGAAGAGGAGCATGCTCAGCACCTAAGGGCAATCATGGAAACTCTGCGAGTCCACCAGCTAAAAGCCAAATTCTCAAAATGCCACTTTTGGAGAGAAGAAGTGAGGTTCCTTGGGCACATATTATCCAAAGAAGGGTTAGCTGTGGACCCTGCTAAGGTAGTAGCGGTACGGGACTGGAAGACACCAAAGAACGCAACAGAAGTCCAAAGCTTTCTCGGGCTAGCAGGCTTCTATCGGAAATTCATCAGAGAATTTGCAAAGATATCATCCCCGCTCACAAAGCTGACCAAGAAGAATCTAGTGTTCAATTGGGACTTGGAATGCAAGTTTGCTTTCCAACGACTAAAAAGGGCTCTTACAACAGCCCTAGTTCTGACGTTGCCAGATGGAAGCTAGATGTTCACAGTCTATACAGATGCATGTGGGACAGGGCTAGGCGCTGTCTTAATGCAATAAGGGAGGGTAGTAGCTTATGGCAGGAGACAGTTGAAAGTGCACGAAAAGAACTACCCGACCCACGATCTTGAGCTAGCCGCCATCGTTTTTGCACTTAAGTCTTGGCGACACTATCTCCTAGGTGAGAAGTTCGAACTTTACACTGACCATAAATCGTTGAAATATCTTTTCTCGCAGAAAGATCTTAACTTGAGGCAACAAAGATGGATGGAGTTTCTTGCCTCGTACGATTTCGAAATCTCCTACACTCCGGGCAAAAGCAAAGTAGTGGCAGACGCATTGAGCCGAAAGAAACTAACCCTAAGCCCGTTTTTTGTTGAAAGACAAAGCCTAGAGTTTATAGCCAGCTTTGACTTTAGGCCTTCCTCCGATTTTATACCAGGCTTGCTAGCATCTCTCGAAGTACGCCCGACTTTAGTGGACTCAATAGGAACAGCACAACGCGAAGACCCTCAGCTTATGGAGACGATTGATATGCTAATTAGGGGTGAGACTTCAAGTCACCTCAGCAGATACTCCATCGACGATAAGGGTTGGCTAAGGCGAGACGGAAGACTATGCGTCTCACAGACAAGAGATTTAGTAAAGAAGGTTCTCGAGGAAGCACATCACTCCAAGATGACGATACACACAGGCGGGGATAAAATGTACAAGAACATAAAGAGGACTTTCTTTTGGAGGGGCATGAAGAAGGACGTGGCAGATTTCGTTTCTAACTATATGATTTGCCAACAGGTTAAGGCGGAGCAGAAGAAGCCTGGCGGTCTGCTCCATCCTTTAGAGGTCCCGCAGTGGAGGTGGGATAGTATCTCAATGGACTTCATTGATGGGCTGCCTAGGTCTAGAAGAGGCAACACTAGCATTTGGGTAATAATGGATAGGCTTACTAAAAGCGCCCACTTTTTACCTGTCAAGAGTAAAAGAACTGCCTCATCCCTTGCATCTCTTTACCTCAAGGAAATTGTTCGACTCCATGGAATACCATCCAGCATTGTTACTGACCGGGACCCTATCTTCACAAGTGAGTTTTGGCGGAGATTGCAAGAAGCGGTAGGCACACAGTTATGCTTAAGCACAGCCTATCATCCCCAAACCGACGGCCAGACAGAAAGATTGAATAGAGTTTTGGAGGACCTTTTAAGACTGTGCGTCCTTGACTTCGGAGGGACGTGGGAAGACCATCTTCCTTTGGTGGAATTTGCCTACAACAACAACTACCAAGCAACCATCAGAATGGCGCCCTTCGAAGCCTTATATGGAAGACCGTGCCGATCGCCCACTTGTTGGTGGGAGTCTACTGACAAGCTCATACTTGGACCGGATATGATCCGAGAGACTTCAGAAAAAGTAGACTTAATACGGAGAAGGATGAAGACAGCCCAAGACAGACAAAAATCCTACGCCGACAAGAGGAGGACCGACCTTGAATTTGAGGTTGGGGACAGAGTTTTTCTTAAGGTATCTCCACTAAGGAACGTTGTTCGTTTTGGAACCACAGGAAAGCTAGCACCAAGGTTCGTAGGGCCATTCCCTATCATCGAGAAAATAGGGAAAATGGCCTATAGATTAGAGCTACCCGAAAAATTGGCCGGAGTTCACAACGTTTTTCACGTTTCGCACCTCCGAAAATGTCTACATGAATCTGCTGAAGTGGTAGAGCCAAATATCCTAGAAGAAGCTGAAGTGGAACGCGAAGCAACCATGAGGAAAGTTCCAATCCGCATATTAGGAACGGAAGTGAAGAAGCTACGCAACCGCGAAGTCAAGCTCGTCAAATTTCAGTGGAGCGACGCCGAGGGAGACGCAACTTGGGAAACTGAAGCTAGAAAACGCGCATCCTACCCTTTTTTTTTGAGGGTACATCTTTGATCTTTCTTTTTCCTTAAGTTGCGCTTTTATCTATCTTTTTAGGTATATCTCTTCGACCTTATCTTTTAGGTAGAAACTCTTTGGATGAAAACATGTAATTGAAACATGTTATGGATGATGGTTGCAAGTGGTTGCAAGTGATTGCTAGTGGTTGCTCGTGGTTGCATATACACACACAATTTAGGTTTTAGATCGGCTCAGTCACTTCATATTACATATGCAAATATATATATGTTTGCAATCGTATATGGTGGAAGTTTAATGTGTTGTCATATGGATGTTGCATTTGTATGAATGATTATGCAAGTTTGCAATCGTATATGGTGGAAGTTTAATGTGTTGTCATATGGATGTTGCATTTGTATGAATGATTGTGCACTCATGTAAAATCATGAATAGGAAAATTTGCATACATAATGGATTCATGACACTTACATAATTTGCATTAAGGAGGTCAACTGAATCAGTAGACCGACTGATTTTGCATTAGATAAGTACATGTACACACACTTCGCATATGATCATGAAGCATTAGAAGTCTTTTAAGGAAAATGGATGCTCGTGTTTGATGGATGAGTAGATGGATGTTTGGATGTTAAGATATACATTCTTCCTAACTTGAATATTTCGGGGACGAAATCCTTTTAAGTGGTGGAGAATGTAGCACCCCGTGAATTCTATAACGTTAAGCTTCACAAATTAAAGTATAACTAATTTCAAATTAAAGAATTAAGGGAAACGGGATACGCCATTCCGTTCGTCTCGGAATTATGCTTGAGATAGAGTCCGAGTTTGCGTAAAATGGACTCCGTATGAAGAAGATATGGCCTCCAAAAGTTTCAGAATTTAGTTTAAAATTCATACAGACCAAAACAACTCAGAAAAACCAATTCAAAATCGGGCCGGATTGGCCAGGGTAGGAATTTTCCCGCCCAAGGCACCCAGGTCGACTGGGTAGTCGACCTGGGTCACCCGTGTCGACTCCCAAGTCGACACGGTGTCGACTGGCGTGTCGACCTGGCCCCTGAGCCAGGTCGAACCCAGCCCCCCTGGCTGGCCTGGTCCGTGTTTGGTCGATTTTCTAAGCCTTGCCTTGTCACTAGGGCTAGGTGTCAGCTCCTAGTTGGTCTCTCCTTCAAACGAACGGCTATTATTACACCAAGCTCCATCGACGGTCCTAATCAACTCACAAACTCTATAAAAAGGACCTAAGACTCACCCTAATTCACACAAACAAAAATGGAGATGAGACCGTCATGCTGCTGAGGAAAGACTAGGAATAGCCGTCAGGGATTGAGAGGCAATTAAGAGATAATTCGAAAGCTTAAAGCAACGTCAATTAAATCAAAACAACGCCTACAACAAAGGATAGCATCTCCAAATTCAGAATTCAGATTCCTGAATTGAAGATTCGTCATACGTTATAAGTAGAGTGCTATTCCGATGCGAATAAATAATTGTGTTTTGATTTGTGTAAAGTGGGAAATGGAATTGTGGCGATAATAATCTATATTTGTATGTTGCTTTGATTCTAAACGATTGGAAATGTTATGGTATACGATTGGATATTTGCAAGTATGTGATTTATGTTGGAAGTTAACAACCATATGTTGTGGTATTTTATTTGGGATTCATACAAGTTTATGATTTATGTTAACAACCATATGTTTTGGTATTTTATTTTGAATTCATGCAAGTATATGATTCACTATTATGCCAATATGATGTACATACTTTTATGATCACTTTTAGTGTGTAATTGGACTCGACTATGTACTATGGTTTATATGAATCTATGTTAGAATTGGCAAATCATACTTTTGTATTAGAAACAAAAGTAAGCATTTTTATGAACATGGCTAAACTATGTTTGGTGTTATGCCTAGTTGAAACCATGTTTTGGCCTATGTTGTTATAAAAATCTTATGGTGATATATGTAACACATAAATTAAGTTAGATTTACATTCCAATTGCAAGTTTACATGAATGGATTAAAAACCATGATTCATGTTTAGGTATGTTTATGCTATGATCATATGAATAGAATGATTCATGTTTAAGTGTCTTTATGCCATGATTATATGTTGTTACCATGCAAGTTCACATATGCCTTATTCATGTTAATTAGATCGTTATGTTGCAAGTTCATGCGTTCACACTCCCCTTTTTATGTCACTTAGAATATATAAACACCATGTTATAAGCCTCCCCTTTTTCATGTGGCTAAGTTGGGTTTAAATATTAAACCCAACATATGATATATTTTAGTGAACGTATAAAACGGTGGTAATGACGATGGGGTTAAAACATAGAACATATGTGTGGCATGTTTGACGCATGCCAACAACCATGAAAAACAATTAAGTGGCATAAATAAATTTTACCCAATAAAGGTGAATTTGAATAATGGACTGCAAATATTTACATATAAAAAGGAAAGAGACAAAATATGTAAATGTAGAAAATACGATGTGTTTAACCCGAGGTTGGATTGAGTTGTGATGTAAACCTGCCCGGAACTGCTAGGCTATCCAGTAGTCACAACAATACCTATCCAATGTGAGTGGTTAAACACGGAGCCTAATAAGGACCCGAGGTTAGACTGAGTTGTGGCGTAAGACTGCCCGGACCCAACTGGCAACAGGCAGCCACAACAATACCTGTCTAATGTGAGAGGTCGATGCTCTAATAAGACAATTAAGGCTGAGTCAGGATTAATAGGATTAAGTAAATTAAATTAATACTTAATCAAAATGGAACATGCTAAACTATACAGACTGATTAGGGGTTAGGTTTACAAAACCCTTAACCAACTTAGCATGTTGGCTAGAAATAGAAAACCTAGTAGCGGGGGACCCTTTTTAGCAGTAACCCTACAAGGTGTATCAGGATACCCTGAACTAGGCAGGGTGGGGCACGATTACTGGGCTGACTGTAAGAGGTCAAATCGACGGTGGTGGTGCAGTAGTGTAGGTTCTAACGGGGTGCGGGCGTGCACACACTCCGGCGCAGAAAAATAAGGCACTGGGCACCAGTAGTATGCCTGTGCATTCTAGAATTGTGTCGGGCCGCCACCATGGGACTTGATACACCCCATGGTGGGACCAGCATAGGTATCTACAACAACGGGGGCCGTAAGACACATGTGACTATGCGAGTAGGAGCCGATCATCAGAAATGGATCACTTCACCCTGATTATGGGGTGCCTGTTGGGAACTAGTTTATATGGGTACAGAGATTAATATGGGTTACGATAAGTATATTCGACTCTAGACAACTTAACTAAGTTTATGGTGCTTTCCCATTTCCAGTTTATACTTATCATACCCAGTTCTTTATTCATAGACTGAATAGTCCTAGACTTACTCAGGCTTTACGTCTGACTCTACTTTCCTTTCGTCTTCTTTTCTTTCGTTCCCCCCCCCCAGGTCTACAGGGAGGGAATACCGCAGCTTGACCAGCTTTCACATCCAGCTTGAAGAGAAAGAATGTGTTGCTTGGATCTTTTTCGTTTTGGACTATGGCTTTGGACAGCAATTATGGGACTTATGCAGTTTACTTATGTTTTCATGCTTCTTTAAATAATGTAATCAAGACAGTTATGAAGATGTTATGTTTTTGGAAGTATTGTAAGACAAATTATGACATGGTTTGTGTAACACGTATTTTGTTGAAATAAAAGTTGTTGTTGTTTTCCGCTGTTCAAAAATATGTGTTCTTATATCTGTCTTGTATATCTGTGACTTATACTTATAAACCTCCACCAAAAATTAGGGCATTCCCCTTGAGAGTGACCCTAACGGAGGTGGGGTGTTTCAAAGTCTGGACCTTTGAATGCTGTCATAGGAGCACACTCTTCAGCAGTACGAAGCTGATGGAAGCCTGTAGCTAGGTCCATCCTTGAAAATACTTGTGCGCCATTCAGACGATCCAATAAATCATCGATTCACGGCAATGGATATTTATTCTTTGTTGTCTGCTTATTCAAGTCGCGATAATCCACACACAGTCGCAGAGTACCGTCAGACTTTGGGATAAAAACCACTACTGCTTCCGAATCAGAGAAACTAGGCCTGATCAGACCCTTCCATACAAGCTGTCGAGTTTGATTGTCTAATTCTTCTTTCTCCTTTAGAGTCATTCTCCGAATAGCGTGCACTACTGGCCTTGCGTTCAGAATTAAAGCGATCTTGAAATCAATTTCTCTCTGCGGAGGTAAGCAGACAACTTCTTCAAACACATCCACATAATTCTTTACGATAGGAATATCTATGATGAGGTCCGTAATATTCTCTGTGACCACAGGGATATTTTCTAATTGAGAAGGAGAAACATCCTGATCTGACCAAAAGTCTTTTCTATTTGAATTCGGGCCTTCACATGGTATGGTTATATAATTCCCTAATTAAGCCATTGCCTTAACAACTCTCTCGGCGCATCTAACCTCTGGCTCATATTTAGTTAACCAATCCAATCCCAAAATAAGATCGAATTCAGTAAAATTCATGATGATAGAGATGGTTGGGAACTTATAACAGGAAAAAGAGACAGACACCGCACAAATCCAGCTTAGATCGAGAGAACCCCCGACCAAATTATGGACAGTGATGGGTTCTTTGAGCCTTTTCAATTTCAAATCCATTCTTTATTCGTTTCTTCGAGGATTTGCAATTCCCCTACAAATGCCCTTGCTTATGGCAGTTATTGTATATGGCAGTCGTTACTGGTTCTTTTTCAGATCTAGTCCTTTTTTATTTACTTTGGGCTTCTTACTCTCCTCAGACATTGTAGTGGCCTCAGGACGATCAGTTTTAGACTCACCTTTATTACTAGAATTGACTTCCTCTTCGTAACGCAACATACCTTTCTTGTCGAGATCCTCATACTGGTAAGCCATGTATATCATTTCTGAATAAGAAAGCTTCACATTCCTATTATACTATTCTGATACTTTCTTTGCAGGCCATGAATAAACCTCAAATTCTTCCTCTTTGGGTCTTTAATCAGATGAGGGGCGAAATGAGAGAGTTCGTTGAATTTCTTACGATATTCGGGAATGGTCATATCCCCTTGTATCAGATAAGAGAATTCATCACATAACCGCTCCGTTGCTTCAGGAGGAGTAAATCTTTCTAGGAAAATCACTTTAAATCTATCCCAGTTAATATTACCTTATGGATTATCCTCAATAATAGAATCCCACCAGAACAAGGCTTCGTCTTTGAGTGCCCAGGATGCCAGTAATCTTTTCTGGTCATCCCTCAGCTTTAAACCGTCAAAGTTCTTCTCAGCAGAACGAATCCAAGCTTGTGTTTTCATAATAGATTATTCGCCCGAGAACGGTAGTCCACCCATATTTCGTTACTTAATTAATAGGGCCTCAATATCTGTTTCTGCATTCCTTCTGTTTCTGACACTCATTTTTCTAGTACTTCTACAAATAGCAGATCAAGTGTCAGGTCACAGAAAAGATATTTTAAAACATAGAAACATATACTTGAATGTAAATGTGTCTATCATGGTGTATTCCATTCTGCTTTACTCATACTAGGATATTACTTATCCTATCTATAATGAGTTACTCATCCTAGAACACTACTGGTTCTATTTCTGACGAGTTCGTTAATATGTTATATTCCAGCACTAAGCTCAACCAAGGCTCCGATACCACGATGTGACGATCCCAAACCCCGTACTGACGGAGGCAAGGGTAATCTTTGGAATATAACACATAAACAGATAATAACAGAACAGAAATAAATAAATACACTAGATAATGAACAAATAATACACTGGATAAACGAAATCATTAGAGTTACACAGTATACAAGATCATACTTAGTACAAATACAGTTCAGCTATACATAAATGTCTACAACGGAAAACAAACATAATATGTACAATAGGAGCTGAACAGCATAAAAAGAGATAAATGATAGAATCCATCTTCAGCTCCAGCTATCCAGAAAGAGCCTGCTAAAACCTAAATATACGGCTGCCCATGCAGAAAAAGGGGCACCAGAGTTTGCAAGTGAAACAAACTACGAGTCAGTCATGGGACTAGTATGAGAAATCTACTTAACACATTATACAATATGGCTAATCCCAGGACCACGCCACTTTCGCGGAACGGGTTTACTCCATTGGATTGCCAGTGCTTTAAAACAAGTCAATCCTTTAAACATCGCAATTCTTTTTATAAAAATGAAGCCACTATAAGACTCAGTTCCCATTACACAATGCAACGCAAACCGAAGGATAGAGTTTTACCTTATAATGGACAAAAAATGCTTGATACAAATAAACAAAAGAATTTGATATTATTTTTAGCGTTTATATGTTTCAAAACAATTTCGAATCATAACTATCAATCATAGACGGCATGGGTACCATATATCATGTCGCCATATATATTTACAATCAAAACCGCACGGTGTCGTATTTGGAAATTGGATTTCCGTCATGAACCAAGGCAAAAGTTAGTCCTTACCGACTTCGAGACAATCTAGCCCATGTCTCAGGCAAGTACTCAGTCAAGCCTTTGGAGCGACAGGGCCGGTCCACCGATGTGGATTAAAATGCCTGAACACTATGTTTCCCCACACTTTGGGGCGTAAATGAGCCAACGAATGACTCCATCGGTCCCGGATCGACCGATATAACCGAAGCGCCTAGCAACAGGAACATGCACGTAGGTGAAAATAATATAAATGTCAGCCAGTTCAAGAACTGACACCACCTCTAGCTAGAAGAAAACGCATACCCTCCCTGAGGTCCTCTCCCGTTTCTGGTTCATACCGGGGTGTGAGGCTCGCAAATTCACGTTATACACAAAGCTACGCCACACAGGCGGTGCTTTGATCATCACCACAAGGCTTTGCTTTTCAACAGAAGCCTTGATCACTGCATCTTAGCATGCCACACAGGCAATTCACACCATGCAACTGATGGCTATCAATCACACAGAATGAATTCCAATGTCAGACACACAGTCCATTTACAAGTCCGTTCTAGGTCTGAACGAAACTAGAGGCACTATATACCTCGCATACCCATCGATCCCCATGTATTCTGGACGATCACCACTCATTATCCATATTTTTGGATGCCTCCCAATCAGGACATCAGTTATCATCCAACCGAGGTGAAAATCTCCGGTCTTCAACCATCGTCTTCATCTTTGACTTCTTATCGTCGATTCAGTTATTCAGAATGGGATAAACTCGGTCTTTCTGAGCAACTCGCATGTATAATAAAAATTGCTACACAAACACATCATACCCTCATTTCAATTCGTCAATCACTAACCGTAGATCAGTAAGAGAACGATTTCCCAAATATTGACCCCGAAGGCCGAAACCAACATCAGATCAAAACCCAGGAAACGATTCGACTCAGCTAAACTTCAGTTAATTTCTAAATTTCACATTCCATCTCGTTTATAATATTTTATAACGATTTATCGCTTTATTTATTTATTTATTTATAGCCAATTCATTCAAACGACGCTTTGGGCCATAACGCGGCCGTGGCGCTGTTTTTCTTCAGATTTGATTTACACATATCTGAAAATATAACCGTTGGATCATCACAAATTTTACATCATTAGGAAGATCTTTTCAAAACGAATCCAATGGTTCCAGTTCTGGGAAAATCCGACGGCCGGATCTCCTAGTACACTCATTTGAAGTTTCGATTTCAAAATACGAACTACGGCGTCGTTATTCAATTTAATTTAATTATATTTATATATATATATATATAAATATAACCGATTCTGGCGCTGTTTTTCTTCAGATTTGAATTAAACATTCCAGACAATCCAACCGTTGGATCTTTACGAAGTTGGTGTCGTTGGAAAGATATTTCCAAGGCGAACCCAATGGTTTATGTTTCAGGAAAATCCGATTGTCGGATCTCCCGCACCAATCGCTTAAAATCATTCTTTCAAAACACGAACTGCATCTTTGTTATTCGATATATCTTAATTATATATATATATATATATAAAAATATAATCGATTCTTCGATTTCAAAACCATATTCTTTTCATACATTTGATAAAAATGATATTTTTATCCAGCAGACATTTATTTCGACACTTCACTATTTTTAACAATTCATGTATATAATAAAAATTTGATTTTTATTATAAAACTATTTGTTTCAAAACAAGACTATTTTATATAGTTCATATAGATGGTAAAAATATGAGTTTTATTATAAAACAATTTATTTCAAAACACGAATATTTTACATAGTTTATATAGATGATAAAAATATGATTTTTATTATAAAACAATTTATTTCAAACACGAATACCATTCAACACATGAATTTCTATTCAACGAATGAATTTCTATTCAACATCTGAATTTCTATTCAACACACGAATATAGTTTCAACATATGAAAATAATTCTAGCACATGAATATTATTCAAAATTTCGGCAGCATAACGGCAGGGTAGTCAAAACCGGGGCCGTCCCTAGTACGGCTCCTCGCTCTACCTTAAAGCCTCGCAGCTTTTGACAATAGGGATTTCATGCATCTAGTTCGCACACGGGCGGCATGTATATATTTCCATTTCCACAAACTAATCCTATGTGGTTTCAACCAAATAATTCTCAACCACAAACGGGTATTTTTCAACCACAATCAATCAATTTCAACCACAAACAATTCTAATCAACCATTCGCTATCAACCAATTTTCACACCAAGCACAATCAATAAATATAGTCCATGGTTTGTGGACGAGGGGCGTATATATATATATATATATATATATATATATATATATATATATATATATATATAAGTTTCACTTCTATTCAACACATATATAATTTTTACAATGCATATATGACTTATACATCGAACGCACAACTTACACAACGCTTATACATGTGGTGTACAACGCTTATATAACTCATACATCGACAATATAATTTATACATCGTCGTTTTCTATATCGTTTATAGTCTAGAAATCTCACATTGGGTTCCACTCCACCAAAAAATAGCAAAAGGCTCAGAAAAATATGTGGTCTCTTCTAGAATGTAGAAGAGGTCCACACGAGTCCACTGTCGCTTGTTTCACTGAATTTCGTCAACAAATGAAAAAGATATGATTTTTACAGTGAAATCAAAAACCGTAGCGCTTTAAAGTGTTATAGAATAGTTTATTTTAAAATAGCCTTTACCTTTCTGAAATCTTCCAAACTAGGTTTGAAGTTTTCGTGCAATCGATGAATCGATAAGATGATTGGCCTTCACCACGAAGAAGAGCAAGGAGAGGCGCGCCTAGGGGGTCCCCTACTGATGAACTCGACGGCCTGGATAGCCCTCGGTGGCGGCTTGAACGTCGGATGTTCACGGCGGTGGATCTCCCTAATTACTCAATGAAAAAATCCAAACTATATATGGATTTGAAGATCTTCTCGAGCTCTTCAAAAGTTTCAACTGTAAGAGGGGCTAATTTTGCGTGGATTGGTCAGAAAATGACCGGGAAAGGTGGAGCGATTTATCGTCATCGAGAAACAGAAGGGGTCGGGGAGAGAGAAAGAGATCTGACCAATGTGGTTTTTTTTATTTATAAATTTTAAAAATCTGAAAATACCCCCTTTCCCTTACGAACACCAATCCTAACCCAACGACTGTCGTCCCCAGCTAAATACCCCCATTCCGAACACAATGGGATATGTTTTGTAGGCCCATTCGACTGTTTCGGTCAGTTTTCCTTCAAATTAAAATACGAAACATTCAATATTCGATTTGAACGTACATTTAAATTTGCTGGGGCCACACACTGATTCTAAAAATTCCACAAAAATAAATCTAGTTATGTTTTGACGATACGGTCCCAACAAAACTAGTTTCGTTGAATTCTGAGCGTTTGAAAAATGGCCCATTTCTGGTCGATCCAATTTTACTATAATTGACCAAAACGCGTTTTCCTTTGCCACGCTCACATATTAACTTAAAAAATTATGAAATTTGAAACCTAGCAATAATTTGACATCCCGGATCAACAAAAGTGGTTTCGTCGAATTCTGAGGTCGTTTGCAAAATGGCCATTTTCACGGGCTATGTAAACTCTATAACGACCTTTCTGAAAATTCATTTGGCCATAACTTTTGCTTCCCTCTATGAAACTTCAATTTTTCAAATTCCTTAGAAAGGTATTCACTAACAGATTTAAATATTTTTGGTTTCACTAAAATCCGCTTTGTTTTGCACCCGGTACCATCAGTCAAAATTTGAATTCAAAATTTGAAACTACCACGCCATTTCAGGCCTTATTTAAAATTAGAAATAATTATATTTATTTTCAAACGTTGATTCAAACTCACTTTTCATCGTTATCATTTAAAATATTTATTTTAAATGTTTTAAATTCACCAAAATAGCCAATTTAAAATTTTCAAACTGGTTCAGATTTTCCGGGTCGTTACAGTTTCCAAGGGCATTAGTTCTTTAAACTCAAATCAATAGTGAAATTGTGATTTGTTATTAATTAATCTTTTAATTAAAATTAAATGAAATTTTCTAAAAGAAGAGATGCCTAACATTATATATTAATTGGGAATTTATGAAACATGAAATGGGGTGTCTCGTGAACTATGTTTTAAATAACATCAGTTCTTAAACCCGGATTAAAGATTAATTCCAGAAAAGTGATTAGTCATTTAAAAATGATTTTAGAAGACTAAAACTTAATAAGTTTTTAAATAAATCTTTAATAAGATTGAAGGTGAATAAAGGAAGATTAAAGAATAAGTTGAAAGATTTATCTTTGATAAAATTTATGAGAACCTTTCCCTAATAATGTGAGTACTTTATTAAAAGGATATTCTAAATTGGAATGAGGCGATGATGTGGTTTATATATAGCACCTAATTTTAAATCACGAGAGTTAATCGGAAAGACCGGGTTTAACCCATTCTGAATAATGAATATGGCGACTAACAGTCGAAGAGTTGAAGACGGTACAAGACCGACGATCTTCACGTCGAATGGATGAGTTACCATTGACGCCCATGATTGGAGTAACTACCTTGAAGGGGCTACAACGGTGGTCGTCCAGACGTACTTGTTAATTGTTCGGATATGCGAGGAATAAGGTGCCTCCGATTTCGTTCAGACCCAGAACAGACTTGTAAATGGACGTGTGTCAGACTTTGAAATTCACTTCATGTATTTAAATTGGTTTCTATTTGATATATAATTGTTTGGTGGTGGAGAATTTATTCTCTTGCTTAACACCCTCTTATATATTGATGGTTGTCGATTGCATGGTATGAATTGTCAATGTGGAACGCCAAGATGCAATTGATCAAGGCTTTTGTTAAAAAGCAGGCCTTGTGGTTGATGATCAAAGCATGGCCTGTTTAGGAGTAGCTTTGTGTATAACATAGCTTCACGAGCCTCACAACCCGGTTGAATCTAAAACGGGAGAAGGGAACGCAGGGAGAGCAGCACATTTCTTTCTAGCTAGGAGTGGTGTCAGTGCTTAAACTGGCTGACATTTTACTTATGTGGACGATGGAATTAGGCGCCACGGATGATAGGTCCTATAGTACTGGGAAACGTGTGTTCAGGAATTGCCAATCCGCAAAATAGTATGTGAGGACCGGCCCTGCATCATTCCAAGGGTTCACTGCGGGGGATCCTGAGACATTAGCTAGAGTGTCTCGAATTGGTAAGGAGCTCCTCCCTAGCCTTGACTCATGATGGAAACCCAATTTCCAATACGAAACCGTGCGGTTTTGATTGTAGAACTAGTATGGCGACATAGTAGGAAGGGGTACTATGCCGTCTATGATTGATACATTATGATTGAAATGTTTTTGAAACATATATACACTAATATTAATATCAAATCCATTTTGTCGTATCAAGCATCTTTTGACCATTATAAGGTAAAACCCTATCCTCCGGTTTGCGTTGCATTGTGTGATGGGACTTGGGTCTTATAATGGTTTCATTTTTCTAAAAAACATTGCGTTGTTTAACGATTTACTTTAATTTATGCACCGGCATTCCATTGGAATAAAACCCGTTCCGCGTTAGCGGCGTGGTCCTTGGATTTACCTTATCGCTATTAGTTATATTAGTTATATTAGTTAAGAATTCTCACACCAGTCCCATGACTGACTCGTAGTTTGTTTCACTTTGCAAACTCGGGTGCCCTCTTTTCCACACGGGCAGTCGAGTAGCTTTTTGCAGATATTTATCTCTTGAGCAAGATTCTGGATCAAAGCCTAAAGCTGTGTCCAGAGCATAGAAGTCTTCCGCTGTCTATTGTATTTAATTTATTGAAATTTATCTTCCACTGTAATTTTATTCAATGTACTTTGATATATTCTGTACTCTGATGTAACATTATTGTAATGTTTATAAAAGTCTACTATTGTTGTTCTAATGTGTTGTATTCCAGAGTCAATGTGTTCGGGATTTGAATGGTTTTTGTCGATTTTGCGATCAATTGGGTTCGGCCAAAACCCGTGCCGTTACATGAGCGTGACAAAGGAAAACCTGTTTGACCAGTTTCAGTTGATTTTAATCGACTGGAAAATGGCCATTTTTCAAACGGTATCGGAATTTGAAGAAATTAGTTTTGTTAGGATCGTATCGTCAATACGAAGCTAGAAAATATTTTTCGGGGATTTTTAAAGTCCGTATGTGGCCCCGGTAAATTGGAATGTGCATTCAAATTCAATATATAGAGTTATATTTTGATTTTGACAAAAACTGATCGAAACGATCGAAACGATCGAATCATCTTACGATACATATCCCATTGTGCTGGGAATGGGGATAATTAGCTATAGACGACAGGCGGTGGGTTTCATTTCCAGGTCGAAATAAAAGGGTATCTTTTTTAAATTAAAAATAGTTAATTAAATATATATATATATATATATTCTCACCGACCCCCCCTCCCCCCGTCTATTTTCAGAACGAAGCTAAAATAAAAAATAAAAAAACCCTAACATCCCCCGTCGCGCCGCTCCAGCCACCCGCCACCGCGCCTGAGGCGCCGCCCTCACCCTCCGTCGCTCATCCACTTCTCCTCCTCCCCCTCTTCTGAATCCGAGCACGAGCCCCCCTTTCCCAACCAAAACCGACGCCTTAGCCACCAACCCCCCCTCCAGCGCCGTACCCCGCGCAAACCCCCTACCTGACGCCGCCAATGCGCAGGTCCGACACCCCCTAAGCCTCCTCCAACCACTGAAAACTGAAAAACAGTGAGTTTTACTTATTTATATACATTAATTTGATTTTCAGTTTTATCATATATAGCAACTTTAAAAAGATCTGATTTTTAACGAGGAAAAATGTTTGATTTTTATTAGAAAAATAAGATATTTATTTTTATTTTCTGTTTTATTTATATAAATCAATTAGGTGAAGTAAAAAATGAGATTTTTATATATGAAGACATAGAGAATAAAAATATAATTTTTATACAGTGATAAGGATAAAAATAGAATTTTTATCTATATAGTAGCGGGGTAAAAATAGAATTTTTATCTATATACTAGCGGTATAAAAATAGTGTGATTTCTATCCATATAGAGTGATTATAAAAATTTGATTTTTATATACATATCAACAACATAAAAATATGATTTTTATATATGTAGTGGCTGCGGACAATGAAATTGACAAAAGTCGAGCATGGCGAAGATTTCTACATAAGAAGAGTCGCGGTGTATTGGTTTAGCTAGTTGGTGAGAACTTCTCACTTTAACTCTTCTTTTCTAGTTAAAAATATATACTAGGATGCAGACGGTGCTTAGTAGCACCCGACACCCATCGTCCAGAGACCATGGACGGCTTGTTTGTTTAGTTGATTGTTTAGTGATTGATTTATTTGTTTGGTTGATTAATTTGATTGAATTTGGTTGGGATGTGAAATGGGATTGATTAAATTGGTAGGTGTATGGCGTGGGCCATTATTAGACCGGGGATAAGGCAAGGCCTTGTCCCATCTCTAGTATCGTGCCATTATGCCGCCCATATTTTCTAAAATAAGTTAGAAAAATAAAAATATCATTTTATTGAATAAATGAATTGAGTAGAAATTCATGTGTTGAAATAAAACAATTTATCGTTAAAAATATATTTTTTAACGTGTATGTGAATAAAATAAAATATTCATTTACAAATAGGACGATTTGTTTTTGTACACCCATTTGAAGGATATTGATTGGGACGATAAATTTTACACGTCGCCCAACTGCACAAATAATATTCAGTGTTTGTGGATTGAAACCTCACATGGGTGTTAGGATGATATTTGACGTAAACTAATCCCAATCGTTTAGTGGTATGTCGATCGTTTGATTGACAGACTGTATGAGTGTTCATAAGTTATATTTATTGCTTATGCAGTTGTGTGGTGCACATTGGATGATGGTTGATTATTTATCATTGCTATAATATACATGTGTTGTATGGTGTAGGAAACCGTAACTTCCCCGGTAAGGAAAGCCCAGATACTTAGAGAACGACACAAAAAAGAACGCAGACAGAAGAATATTTCATTGTTTATTACAACAATTCCATCAGAATACTAGAATATACAGAGTATGAATAAATATTACACATAAATTATCAGAGATTTAAATTACATTTAAATACATCGCAGCAGAAAAATAATACAATACACAACTAGAAGTAATACACGGATACAGAGCTTTCTGAGTATCGTTCCAACTGTAAATCAGGATCCTGTGAACATAAATCTGCAAAACCAAAACTACTAGCTGCCCATGTCAAAATAAGGGCACCTAGAGTTTAGGTTGAAAAGATAAACTCCAGGTCAGTCATGTGACTGGTGTGAGAACAAAAACAGTTATTAATCTTTATTTTAAAGATAGGTAAATCAAGGGACCACGCCGTATAACACAAAACGGTTTTCCTCCCAAGAATACTAGTGCATAAAACAACAACGCAATGCTAAATAAAGAACAATGAAGCTATTATAAGACCCAGGTCCCATCACACAATGCAACACAAGCCGAAGGATAGGGTTTTTACCTTATAATAGCCAAACAATGCTTGATACGCTAAATTTCAAGTTTTATTATTACTATAAGTGTATAGTATCAAAACAATTTCAATCATAAGTATCAATCATAGATGGCATGAGTGCCCCATCCCACTGTGTTGCGATACTAGGCTCTACAATCAGAACCGCAAAGTCATGTATTTGGAAATTGGATTTCCGTCTGTGAACAGAGGAAAACGATAGTGCTCTACCGAATTCGAGACTCTCTAGCCCGAGCCTCAGGCAAGTACTCTTTCAAGCCTTAGGAGCCACAGGGCCGGTCCACCGATGTGGATTAAAATGACTAAACACTTCATTTCCCCACCCTTTGGGGCGTAAATGAGTCTAATGACTCCATCGATCTCGGATCGACCGATATATCCGAGGCGCCTCGCAACAGCAACAACCACACAGGTGAAAAGTATATAAATGTCAGCCAATTTAAGCACTGACACCACCACTAGCTAGAAAGAAACGCATTCCCTCCCTGGATCCTTCTCCCATTTCTGGTTCACAACCGGTGTGTGAGGCTCGCGAATCAATGCTACACAAAGCTTTGCTACACAGGCCGTGCTTTGATCATCAACCATAAGACTCTGCTTTTCAACAAAAGCCTTGATCATTTGCCACTCAAGCATGCCACACAGGCAATTCACTCCATGCAATTGATATCCATCAATATATAACCCCTGAGCTCGTATGTCTTAGAGAAGGGCTTAAGCAAGAGAATAAATTCTCTGCCGCCAAACAGATGTATATTTAATAGAAATCAATCACAGAGACTAAAATCCAATGTCAGACACACAGTCCATTTACAAGTTCGTTTTGGGTCTGAACGAAACCGGAGGCACCTTGTACCTCGCATATCCAGCGATCTCCAAGTACATGTGGACGATCACCAACTGATTCTCTCCTCTTGGCTGTACAGCCCAATCAAGATCATCAGTAATCACCCAAACGATGTAAAGACCTCCGGTCTTCGACCACCGTCTTCGTCCTTGACACCACATCGAATCACTTATTCAGAGTGGGATAAACCCGGTCTTTCTGAATAAATCGCGTATATAATAAATAAGTGTTACACAAACACAACATACGCCTCATTCCAATTCAGAATATTCTTTTATTCAAATATTCTTATACTTTGGGAAGGTTCCCATTAATTTTATCAAAGATAAATTCTTTAAATTTATTCTTTAAGCTTTTTTGAATATCAATTCAAACTAGTCGGATTAGCGAACCATACTGAAGTAATCATTTAATTTATTTCCCAATCCCAACCTATTCATCCCATGATGTAAAACTGGTAATACTTCATATCTAACACCACGGTGTTATCGGTAAATTCAATTACCATTTCACGTTCAAATCTAATTAACGATTTAACTATCGCCTGGAGCAAAACAGGCAATACTCCATTCTCGACCATTTCAATCTAATTAAAGATTCATTAAAACCCCACTTAGTTTCAATCTTCACGTAAATCAATATCTTGCCTTTAACTGGGATAAAGAACCAATATCTTTTGAAACATGGTCCACGATAAACCCAAAATCACATTCTATTAATTATCTGGTTAAAGAACAAGTGTTATTTAAAACACCGTTCACGATAAACCCGAAAATCAATTCCAGTTCAATTCCAATTATATACCATTTAATTGGTAAAATTCATTAAATCTAGACAAAAAGATTTAATCTTTTTTTCAACTGGGTTTAAGAACAGTATTAATGAAGACACCATTCACAACAAACCCAAATCCCATTTGATATTAAATACAAGGCCCTGAATAGAAAATATATCGGCTTATATTCAATATCAAATTCTACGACCAACAAATATCGTATTGGAAATTACTATACAAATATATCTTTCAAATTCCCATACCAATACTTGTATAATCACGAAATCCAACATCGAATTATTCCAAAGGCAATTTCGATTCACATCCTTTCCAATTCAATTGATGGAAATTCTGGTTACTTTTAAAACCATTTCAAATCCACTTTATTTATTTTAAAAAGAAATAGAATTATAATTCTAGTTCAAAACAAGTTCATTTCGATAAAAATCCATTTTTACCTTTTCAAATATGGAAATTTTCATCCCAATTCTTCACAAATCGTTTCTTATGATTGTACACAAATTATTACAATTTTTAATAATTTTATCAAGGCCCGTACAGTCGATTTCCATCAACGGCCATCGAACTGCACTTATAGCGACCTTTTCCAAATTTGATTTGGACATAATTCCAAATCCAACTGTCAGATTTCACATCTCTAACATTCACTAGAAAGCTCTTTTCGATACGAACCCAACGATTCGGTTTTAGGGTGAATCCGACGGTCGGATCTCCCGTAATGTCCACTCGAAGTCAATGGTCGAAATTCACGAACTGCCATAGCGCGATGCGTTCTATTCAGCCCATTTAATATATATAATATATATATATTATATATATATAATTCGTCAATTTCCTTTTAAAACGTATTTTATAAATCGTTTTAAATTCGTTTTCTAAACGATTTCAACTTCCTTTTTAAATTCAAATCAAGATTTAATTTTTCCAATATAAATTCGTTTTAAATTCATTTCAACTCGATTTCAATCCAAATCGGTTTCAATTCAAATCGATTTCAGTTCAATTCCAATAGGTTTTAAATTCAATTCCAAACGATTTCAATTCTATTTCAATCTAATTCGAATTTAAATTCTTTTCAATTTAATTCGAATTTCAATTCTATTCAATTTAATTCGAATTTCAATTCTATTCAATTTAATTCGAATTTCAATTCTATTCATCTTAATTCGAATTTCAATTCTATTAAATTTAATTCGAATTTCAATTCTATTCAAAATATTAGATTTTAAAATAACTTTTGATATTCATTATAAAATGAATAAAATCGATATAAATATCATTCACATCAAAATGGCGACAATCTAATCAACACGGCTTTTATTCAACGCATTAATGTTTTCAATTCAACACATGAATTTATTTTCTATTCAACACATGAATTTATTTTCTAAATTGGAATGAGGTCCAATCAATTACCATATAACGTTAATTATATGGATTCCCTACAACACATGTATATAATAGCAATGATAAATCATCAACCATCACCCAGAGTGCACCACACAACTGCATAAGCATTAAATATAAATAATTAACGCTTACACAGTCTGTCAACCCATCGATTGACATACAACTAAACAATCGGGATTAGTGTACGTCAAATATCATCCCAATACCCGTGTGGGGTTTCAAATCAACAAACACAGATTTTATTTGTGTAGCCCAGCGATGTGTTAAATTTATCGTCCCAATCAATATCAATCAAATCAGTGTGTATAAACAAATCGTCGATTCATTTATAATTATTTATTTTATATACACGTTATAAATTATATTTTTAACTATAAAATATTTTCCACTATAAAATATTTTATTCCATTCCACATCACGCAATCAAATTTCACTACACAACAATCAAACAAACAAGTCATCCATGGTTTGTGGACGACGGGGGTCGGGTGCTGTTAAGCACCGTCTGCATCCTAGTATATATTTCAACTAGAAAATAAATTAAAAGTGAGGAGTTCTCACCTTCTAGCTAAACCAATACACTGTGACTTTTCATATGTAGGAAATCTTCGCCACTTGCCTTTTATCACTTTCGTTGACCGTAGCCGCTACATATATAAAAATTACATTTTTATATTGTTGCCATGTATATAAAAATCACATTTTTATATTGTTACTATATAGATAAAAATTCTATTTTTACAACGGTGTTCATATAATAAAGATTATATTTTTTTCCTCGCCAATCTCTATATAAAAATTATTCCTTTACAACGCTACTTCTATGATAAAAATTATATTTTTATCTTGCTAGTAGTATCATAAAAATTATATTTTTATAATCTATATTATATAAAAATCATATCTTTATTATCTATACTATAAAAATCATAATTTTATCCTAATAAGAAGCTTAACTTTTTGCATAAAAATCTGAATTTTCTTCATATAAAAATACTAACTTTCTACTTGTAAAAATTCTAACTTTCTTCCTTTAAAGATCTATTCTTTCTTAATTTAAAAATTAAATCTTTTTATATAAAAATAAAGTCCAACCTCAACTTCATAATTCCATATGACTAACAATCTAATTTTTCTTTTCCTTAACACAAAAATCTAATCTTTCTTTAACACACTAATATAATTTTTTCTACTTAAAGATCATTATTTCATTTTTATATAAAATAAATAATTAAAAGAACTGAAATAAACAAAATAAAGTAATTAAACTTTACCTTTGTTTTGAAGGGGGGAAGGGCTCATCACCGTCGCCTGAAGGGGGCGCGCTACTGGTTCGCGGATCGAGGAAGATGGGGGGCTCCTATTGCGCAAGTAAAGGGAAGGGGCGGAGTTCGGGTCCTGGGCGTTGCGACGGGTCTTCAACCGGAGTGGAGAGGGAAGAAAGGAGGAGAAGGAAGAGGTGAGGGAGGGGGCGCGTGGATCTGTGGGGTGGTAGGGAGGTGACGATCGCAATTCACGATTGAGATGTTTAGGGTTTTTTTTTCTTTTCTTTTATTTGAATGCTGAAGTCAACGCGGGGAGGAAGAGAGGGGTAGGTTTTTTTTTATAAATTTATATTATTTATTTTTATTTTTAATTTCCCCCAAAAAGGTAACATTTTTATTCGAACTCGAAATCGAACCCACCGACTATCGTCCATTGCTAATTACCCCCATTCCGAACACAATGGGATATGTATCGTAGGCTGATTCGATCGTTTTGATCAGTTTGCGTCAAAATCAACATATAACTCTATATATTGAATTTGAACGAACATTTCAATTTACTGGGGTCACATATGAACTCTAAAAATTCCAAAAAAATATTTTCTAGCTTCGTATTAACAATACGTTCCTAACAAAGCCAATTTCGTCAAATTCTGAGACAGTTTGAAAGATGGCCATTTTCCAGTCGATTAAAATCAACTAAAACTGGTCAAACGCGTTTTCCTTTGCCATGCTCACATATTGATTCGGAAAATAACAAAATTTGGAATCTAGTAATAACTTGACATCACGAATCCAACAAAAGTGGTTTCATCGAAAACCGAGGTCGTTTGCAAATTTCGATTTTTAAGGGTCAAAAATACCATAGCGACTCTCATGAATTTTCAACTGGACATAACTTTTTATCCCCGCTATCAAATTTCAATTTTTCGGATTCATTGGAAAGATATTCTCAAATAGATTTGAGTATTTTTGGTTTCGCTAAAATCCGTTTTATTTTGAATCCTGTACATTCATTTGAACTTTGAAATCGAATTTTCGAACTACCGCACCATTTTCAATTCCTTATATAATTTAAAATAATTATTAATTTTCTAATGACGATCTATATAAATATATTCATTTTATTTGTAACACCCCGTAATTTTGTAACACTAAGATTCACAAATCAAGGTAGAATTATATTTTAAAATCAAAATCAAGGGAAACCGGTTGCGCCATTGCGTTCATCTCGAAATTCTGCTTGAAAACGAGTCCGAAGTTGCGAGAATCGGAGTCCGTATGAGGGAGATATGGCCCTCCGAAGTTTCAAGAATTTTCAGAACGGAAAACAGCTCGAAATTCGAATTCGAATTCAAACCCAAAAGCAGGTTGGGCGGGAAAATTCACGCCCAGGACCCAGGTCGACTGGGGAGTCGACTGGGTAGTCGACCCCCCCTGACTAGGTCGACTGCCTAGTCGACCTGGGTGTCGACCTGGGTGCAGAACCCACTTTTGGGCCTGGGTGCATTCTGATGTACCTGGTCTCGTTTTCTGCCTAGGTTCATCCTCCTAACACTATATAAACAGCCTCTGGCCTCCTTCTCTCTACACCATTTCATTCTATCCTTAAGCTGCCTCTGAGAAAATGTATAAATAAATAAAATAATATATAAAATAAATCAAGACGAGGAAATGCTGCTCAAGACTTTCAAGAGGAGATTCAAAACAAGCTAGGATTCAAGTGAAGATTCAAACGACTTCAACGACTGTTTTTCTACCAATCTAATCTAATCTCTGTAAGTCGGTTACTTTTTCGATTTGAATGTTTTCTCTATTCATGACATGAAATTAAAGGAATAAAAGAGTATGCCAAATCTTTCTATTCGAATCAATGCTTATACCTTTGGACCTAATTAAGAACTGTTATGATTCGAGGACCAATAAGACTGTGACTATGAAACTATGGACCTTAAAACCATATGCCTCTTTGACTATGAACATTGCCTATGACTATGAACACTGCCTATGACTGTGACTGATGGCTATGAGAATTATTTCCTTGAATATGAACACAAGCCTATGCCTTTGATTAGGAAACATAAACTATTGCCTATGACATAACAAGGACAACTGTGATTAAACACCTATGATTCATGACTAGGAAAGTGTTGCTTTAGATTTGTGACTATGAAATTGGGTCTAAACCTGGTTATCTATTCTGTCTATTCTTGGTTTTCTTTGGTTTTAGATCTTGGGAATTTACCTATTAAGTTAGATCTACCCATGTTCTTGAACATATACTATTCAACCCTTTTCATGTCGTAATATTACCATATCTATGTGCCTGTGAATTGTCATCTTATGCCAGTTATTATATCTATTCTTTCATGGCATTTTGGTTCATTCCCTTTTTCCACGAATCTAGATTTATTTATAATCTAGGTTGAATCACGATTATACGAACGATGGGAATACGATTTGGGCAAAATATGAAATTTTCTAAAACGTAGTTATAAACTTGGAAATTGGCATGAATTAGGAACATGTATTACGGCATGTTCATAAAAATGCAAATTGGATAAATTTGACATGAATTATAGGATGTGTAATTTGAATCTAGTATTGACTTGTAAATCTAGCATTTACATGAACTGTGAACTAGAATAATAAGTCTAGTCTGACATGAACTGTAATTTGAATGTTAAATCAGAATTGGATTAGCTAATTTGGCATAATAAGTATATTGGCATAAATTTGAAATTGGTCATAATTGTGAGTAATTGTCATGCTTGGCAAAATCATGGTTAGTGACACTTAATTTGGTATAGTTTACATACCAAAAAGCATAAATATGATATAGAGGGGAAAATGGGCCATAATAATAAATGTTGACAATTTACATTAAAAGAGAAATTATGAAATAATTAAATTAGGAATAATTTACTTATAGAATTTGTCCTAAATAAGAAAATGTAAATTTAGACAAATTAAAGGTTTATTAACGACATCTCTTTTAATAACACACCAGAAAGTTCTAGGATGACAGAGAGGATAGTGTCTAGGCTTGGGTTTGGAAAATACAAGTTTCCTACTCTCCCTGGCTATCCCTAACTGATCCGACGGACGGGATGGTACTTTCAAAACCTGATTTGAAAATTAATCAAAACCCTTTGAACTTAGAAAACACGAATATGCCTAACCCGAGGTTGGACTGAGTTGCGATGTAAACCTGCCCGGAACCAACCGGCACATCCAGTAATCGCAACAATATCTGTCTAATGTGAGTGGTAGCGGCTTTAATTTATTTAGTTAAAGATAAAACAAGAATGGTAGGGTTAAGTTAACTAAGACAATTAACAAACCCAACATGATAACCAGACCGGTGGGTGGGGTTAGTTTCGTACAGACACTTAACACAGTTAAGCTAGAATGGGAGGGTTAAGTCCATAGAGACACTTAACCAACTTAACAGGGTAACAAGACAAGATTTGTAGGGGTTAAGTAACTAAGAAAACATTTAGCCAAATTAACATGTTAACTAGACAAGAAGGTGGGGTTAAGTAAAATTAATACACTTAGCCAAATTAACATGTTAACTAGACTAGAGGTCGGGGTTGAGTAAAATTTAATACACTTAGACAATTTAATATGTTAACTGGACTAGACCGTAGGGTTAAGTAAACTTGAGCACTTAACCATCAGATTTTGATAAAGGAATAGGGTTAAGTCTAAAACATGAAGGGGTAATACTTAGCCATTAATAACATGTTAGTTAAAACAGACGGGCAAGTTTAAGTTAGAAAGGAACACTTAACCAATACAGGATGAATGGGTAGGGTTAAGTAATAAGAAATACTTAACCAATATAACTTGGTTTGTGGTAGGGTTAAGTCAACATGAATTACGGATAACACTTAACCAGTTTAACAGGGTAAATGAAGAGGGTTAAGTTAGCTTGAATTGACTAATGACACTTAACCAATCCAAATTGACGGGAAAGAGAACTAAGTAGTAAACCATAGTTAAAAGGAGCTAAGTAGTAAACCTTAGTTAAGAAAACAACGATTCTGGAAACTAAGTGGTAAACCTTAGTTAGCAAAACTAAGTAGTAATTCTTAGTATAACACGGGAAGGAGCGAATGTCTGTCTGAGTAAAAAGAAGGCTCCAACGAATTGGGTTACGATGCCCGAGGCTTCGAGGGGACGTGAGGGTACTCTTGGTATCCCTCTGTGAGGCTGCAGATGATCCTCCTGGGCTCACAGAGGTTAAGGTCTGCGTTAGAAGAACCAAGGGTATGCCTTGGTTGCAAAATATGGCAACCTAAAGACTAGGATGGACCAGCGTGATTCGGCGAGAAAACGGTAGCCCTGTGATAGAAACTCGTCGTCTACCATCCATCTTGAGTCAATCGAGATACGTGAAGCGGAAAGGCGGAGAACTCCAAAATACCATATACTTGCTATCTAGTTATGGGTGAGAATGGCCATAGGTTAGTGGGGCATAGGGGGCCTGCGTACAGTTCTCATTTTTCAAGGTTTGCCTTTCATTAGTTGAGGGAGGGGTCGAGTGGGACCATAGCCACTGGAATAAAAACAGACCTTAGCATCTGCATCAGCAGATATCTGAAAGCTCCCGACCGAGTTCTGTGTTTCTTGATTTGCCCTGCCACAGGACTCCGGCCGCACATTACAGGACATGTGCATCTAGACAAGCGATAACGATTCGCGATACATGCGTGGGGAAGTATTGGAACATATACCACTCTAGGTAGTGTGTCCTAGACTTGGGGGCATCGTTCGACAGGTAGCATAATCCCTAGTTGGACTAGGTGGCATAAACCCTGAATCCGAGAAGCGTTCAGCAGATAGCGACTCTAGTTGAATCTAGAAAGCACTTGATAGAAAAACCTAGCTTAGATCAAGGTAAAAAATAACAAATGTATGCCTGAAAGCAATGGGAACTACAGGGATTGGGATCAGGTTATCATTACTAGTTGGGACACTAGTTAGGTGGTGCAGAGATATAGAAACCAGTATAACAAGGAAATAGCGAAGCGGCGAAAGTATTAGAGCATATCCAGTTAATCTTATCTTAGCATATCTTGTGTTAATCTTGTCTAATCTTGCTGATCCTATCATCATGGTGTTATCTTGTATTCAGTTAATTCATGTCGTTTTGTTTTTCCATGTTCACATGCTAGAAGTTACTGAAATTACTCAGGCTTTATGTCTGACTCTGTTTTTCTTTCGTCTTCTTTTCTTCTGTCCCCCCCCCTCAGGTAGTAAAGAAGAGAATAGTATAGGTCAGGTTAAGTTGGATTGTCACTCTTTCCTAGCTTGAAGATTTGTCGAAGTTTTGCTTGGAATCTCTTTTCAGATGTTATGGCTGGCTCTTGCTACATTGGGGAATATAAATGTTGTTTTATGCTTCTTTATTTTGTAAGACAGATGATACTCTGATATTATAAAGAAATCGTTATACAAACTATTTTATCAATAAAGCAAAGTTTTATTTTCCGCTGTTGTAATTTTTGTCTGTCTTGTGATTTATCTGCATCTTTTACCCTAAATGCTCCATAGAACTTACTGCATTCCCTTTGTGAGTGACACTAACGGATATGGGGTGTTACACGTGGTATCAGAGCTGAAGGTTACCAGATCAGATAAAGGATTTGAAAAATTATTTTCAGAACGGTTTTAAAAGAAGCATTTTCAAAAGAAAAGTTTTGTTTTAAAGGCATATTCCCCAAAAGCCATACGCACTATCTTCTCTTCCTCTGTTTGAATTCTTGACTCCTTCTTTATTGAGTCTCTGGGCTCCTGGCTTTCTGGGAGGTAACCTCATCGAAGGGCGAAGTAGTGCCCGACTTCCATCTATAACCGTAGTAGTTTCACCTGCGGCTAGTTTTCATTCAAGCTTATAGGGTTTTCTGTACGATGGAAGCAGCTTTCGAGAGATTTGTCAACATACGGAAGAGGATGAGGAATTCATGGATGTAGATTTAGCTCACAAAGGAGGAAGGAATTATAAAACCTAAGACAAGAGGAAGTATCTTTACTATGGTGTAATAGGGCATGTAATTTAGGGCAAAGGACAAGATTTTCAGAAGGGCAAGTACCTACTTTCGCCACCAAGCGTACCTAGGAGAAAGGTAGTAAAGTTCTGTTGGAAGAGTCTAGTTTTGCTCTTTCCTTTGGTTTTAGCACTTCGCATTTATTCATATCCACTTCCATAGTTGAGTCTCTGCACCATAGTACTTGTATAGTAGAAAGATCCCACTAGAGTCTCAAATCCAATCGGTGGTCCGACCAGTTTATTTTTGGTTAGTAGGGATTTGAGAAGAGCTATCGAGTTTGCTTATATCATCTCATGTAGATCGTCTAAATTCGGAGGAGATATTCCTTAGGTGCTTGTCTGACATTGGTTAAGGCCTTTGGGGCTTGTACTTGAGGAATATCGAGTTCGACTAGGATGGTTTGTGTGAGAGACGAATAGTTGTGGCAGGCACACCAAAAAGCACGTAGTGACCTTTCGACCCCTATAGTTTTGGCCTGGTGGATACGAGGGAGACATCTAATCATCTTAATACATACACTTGGTACCGTGATTGACATCTGTTTATTTTGGAAATGGAGGTCAGAAACTTCACAATCGTGAAGTTAAATTAGTTAAGATACAAGGGAGTAAAGCTCAAGAAGGCTAGATACTAGCAACATACCCTTTTCCTTAAGGGTGCATCCTTGATTTTTTTTAGGAGCTTTACGCATAATTGTTTCTCTCTTTCCAAAGTATATCCTCTAGGCCGTATCTTCGATCCTTAGGTAGAAGCCAATGGATGTAAACATGTATTTGAAACATGTTATGGTTGATGGTTGCGAGTGGTTGCTAATGGTTGCTCGTGAATGCATATAAATACGTATTAGGCACTAGATCAGTTCGGACGCTTTCATATTGCATTTACAGATATGTATTTGTTTGTAAGTTGAAATTGATATGTTATCATATGGATGTTGCATATGGATGAATGGCTATGCACACATGTAGTATTTACATAACTAGGGTTGCTTGCATACATGATTGGACGCATGGCACTGACATGATTCGCATTAAGGAGGTCAACTGAATCAGTAGACCGCCTGATTTTGCACTAGACAAAGACATATACACACACTACGCATAATAACATGAAAGCATTAGAAATCTTTTAAGGACAATGAATGCGTGTTATTGAATGGTTGAGTAGATGGGTGATTGGATGGTAGGACACTTGAAGATTTCGGGGATGAAATCCTTTTAAGTGAGGGAGAATGTAACACCCCGTAATTTTGTAACACTAAGATTCACAAATCAAGGAAGAATTAAATTTTAAAATCAAAATCAAGGGAAATGGGTTGCGCCATTGCGTTCGTCTTGAAATTCATCTTGAAAACAAGTCCGAGTTTGCGAGAATTGGAGACCGTATGAGGGAGATATGGCCCTCCGAAGTTTCAGGAATTTTCAGTACGGAAAACAGCACGAAATTCGAATTCAAAATTCGAATTCAAACCCAGAAGCGGGCTGGGGGGAAAATTCCCGCCTCAGGTCGACTGGGGAGTCGACTGGGTAGTCGAGCCCCCCTGACCAGGTCGACTGCCTGGTCGACCTGGGTGCAGAACCCACTTTTGGGCCTGGGTGCATTCTGATGTACCTGGTCTCGTTTTCTGCCTAGGTTCATCCGCCTAACACTATATAAACAGCCTTTGGCCTCCTTCTCTCTACACCATTTCATTCTATACTTATGCTGCCTCTGAGAAAATGTATAAATAAATAAAACAATATATAAAATAAATCAAGACGAGGAAATACTGCTCAAGACTTTCAAGAGGAGATTCAAAACAACCTAGGATTCTAGTAAAGATTCAAACGACTTCAACGGCTGTTTTTCTACGAATCTAATCTAATCTCTGTAAGTCGTTTACTTTTTAGATTTGAACGTTTTCTCTATTCGTGACATGAAATTAAAGGAATAAAAGAGTATGCCAAATCTTTCTATTCGAATCAGTGCTTATATCTTTGGACCTAATTAAGAACTATTATGATTCGAGGACCAATAAGACTGTGACTATGAAACCATGGACCTTAAAACCATATGCCTATTTGACTATGAACATTGACTACGACTATGAACACTGCCTATGACTGTGACTCATGGCTATGAGAATTATTTCTTTGACTATGAACATAAGCCTATGCCTTTGATTAGGAAACATAAACTATTGCCTATGACATATGAAACACCCCACCTCCGTTAGGGTCACTCTCAAAGGGAATGTCCTAAATTTGGTGGAGGTTTATAAGTATAAGTCACAGATACACAAGATAGATATAAGAACACATATTTTTGAACAACGGAAAACAACAACAACTTTTATTTCATTAAAATACGTGTTACACAAACCATGCCATAATTGTCTTACAATACTTCCAAAAACATAACATCTTCATAACTGTCTTGATTACATTATTTAAAGAAGCATAAAAACATAAGTAAACTGCATAAGTCCCGTAATTGCTGTCCAAAGCCATAGTCCAAAACGAAAAAGATCCAAGCAATACATTCTTTCTCTTCAAGCTGGATGTAAAAACTGGTCAAGCTGCGGTATTCCCTCCCTGTGGACCTAGGGGGGGTGGGGAACGGAAGAAAAGAAGGCGAAAGAAAAGTAGAGTCAGACATAAAGCCTGAGTAAGTCTAGGACTATTCAGTCTATGAATAAAGAAATGAGCATGATAAGTATAAACTGGAAATGGGAAAGCATTACAAGCTAAGTTAAGTTGTCTAGAGTCGAATGTACTATCGTACCCCATATTAATCTCTGTACCCATATAAACTAGTTCCCAACAGGCACCCCATAATCTGGGTGAAGTGATCCATTTCTGATGATCGGCTCCTACTCGCATAGCTACATGTGTCTTACGGCCCCCGTAGTTGTAGTTACCTATGCTGGTCCCACCATGGGTTGTATCAAGTCCCGTGGTGGCAGCCCGACACAATTCTAGAATGCACAGGTATACTACTGGTGCATAGTGCCTTATTTTTCTGCGCCGGAGTGTGTGCACGCCCGCACCCCTTTAGAACTTACACTGCTGCACCACCGCCGTCGATTTGACCTCTTATAGTCAGCCCAGTAATCATGCCCCATCCTGCCTAGTTCAGGGTATCCTGATACGCCTTGTAGGGTTACTGCTGAAAAGGGTCCCCCGCTACTAGGTTTTCTATTTCTAGCCAACATGCTAAGTTGGTTAAGTATTTTGTAAACCTAACCCCCAATCAGTCTGTATAGTTTAGCATGTTCCATTTTGATTAAGTATTAATTTAATTTACTTAATCCTATCAATCCTGACTCAGCCTTAATTGTCTTATTAAAGACTCGACCTCTCACATTAGTCAGATATTGTTGTGGCTTCCTGTTGCCGGTTGGGTCCGGGCAGTCTTACGCCACATCTCAGTCTAACCTCGGGTCTTTCTTGGGCTCCGTGTTTAACCACCCATATTGGATAGGTATTGTTGTGACTAATGGACATCCGGGCGGTTCCGGGCAGGTTTACATCACAACTCAATCCAACCTCGGGTTAAACACATCGTATTTTCTAAATTTACATATTTTATCTCTTTTCTTTTTATATGTAAATATTTGCGGCCCATTATTCAAATTCATCTTTATTGGGTAAAATTAATTTATACCACTTAATTGTTTTCAAGGTCGTTGGCATGCGTCAAAACATGCCAACACATATGTTTTATATTTTAACCCAAACGTCATTACCCCCGTTTTATACATTCGCTACAATATAACATATGTTGGGTTTAACATTTAAACCCAACTTAACCACATGAAAAAGGGGAGGCTTAGAACATGGTGTTTATATATTCTAAGTAACATAAAAAGGGGAGTGTGAACGCATGAACTTGCAACATAGCGAACTAATTAACATAAATTAGACACTTGTGAACTTGCATTGTAATAGCCTATAATCATGGCATAAACATGCCTAAACATGAAATCATGGGTTTTGATCTATTCATATAATCATGGTATAAACATACCTAAACATGAAATCATGGTTTTTGATCTATTCATATAATCATAGCATAAACATACCTAAACATGAAATCATGGTTTTTAATCTATTCATACAAGCTTGCAATTGGAATGTAAATCTAACTTAATTATGTGTCACATATATTATCATATGATTTTGATAACAACATAGGCCTAAAACATGTTTTTAATTAGGCATAACACCAAACATAGTTTGGTCATGTTCACAGAGTCAACACAAGTTCACAAAGATGCTTACTTTTGTCTCTAATACAAAAGTATGGTTTTACACTTGAATCATGATGCCAATTCTAACATAAATTCATATGAGTCATAATACCCAAATGGATCCTACTACACTAAAAGTGATTATAAAAAAAAATCATGTTGGCATAATAGTGAACCATACACTTGCATGAATCTCAAATAAACTACCACAAACATATAGTCGTTTCTTTCAACATGAATCATATACTTGCAATTATCCAATAGGTGTTGTTATAAACTACCACAAACATGTAGTTGTTAACTTTGAACATGAATCACATACTTGCAAATATCCAATCGTTATACCACAACATCCCAAATCGATTAGAATCATAGCAACATACAAATATGAATTATTATCACCACAAATCAAGTACAATTCTATTTCTCATTTTACACAAATCAAAACACAATTATTTATTCACATCGGAATAGCACTCTACTTACAACGTATGACGAATCTTCAATTCAGGAATTTGAATTCTGAATTTGGAGATGCTATCCTTTGTTGTAGGCGTTGTTTTGATTTAGTTGTCGTTGCTTTAAGCTTTTGAATTGTCTCCTAATCGTCTCTCAATTTTGACGGCTACTCCTTGTCTCTCCTCAGCAGCATGACGGTCTCATTCTCGTTTTTATTTGTATGAATTAGGGTGAGTCTTAGGTCCTTTTTATAGTTTGTGAATTGATTAGGACCGTCGATGGAGCTTGGATTAATATTAGCCGTTCATTTGAAGGAGAGACCAATCAGGAGCTGACACCTAGCCCTAGTGACAAGGCAAGGCTCAGAAAATCGACCAAGCATAGACCAGGCCAGCCGGGGGGAGGCGGGTGGTTTTGGGGCTAAACGTCGATGGGCACTTCGGGTGTTGCGGCTTCTACGGAGGAGCGTGGGGAGAGAGGGAAGAGACTGGAGGGTCTCGCGTCGGTGGGGGAAGATGCTGGATGGGCGACGACACCCTGGCGGTGGAGCGGTGATCCTCCGACGGGCAGTGAGGCTCGAGATATTATTTTTTATATTTTATTTGTTTCTGAGTGAGGAGAGAGGCGTATGTGAGAGGTGTATATATATATTATAATAAATATATTTAACTATTTTATTTTCAAAAAATAACTTTTAATTTCGACCTCTAAACGAGACCCACCGCCTGTCGTCCATAGCTAATTACCCCCATTCCGAACACAATGGATATGTATCGTAGGCTGATTCGACTGTTTCGATCAGTTTTCATCAAAATCAACATATAACTCTACATATTGAATTTGAACGCGCATTTCAATTTGCTGGGGTCACATACTAACTCGAAAAATATTTTCTAGCTTCATATTGACGATATGGTTCTAACAAAACTAGTTTCGTCAAATTCCGAGACCGTTTGAAAAATGGCCATTTTCCAGTCGATTAAAATTAACTAAAACTGGTCAAACGCGTTTTGCTTTGCCACGCTCACATATTGATTCGAAAAATTATGAAATTCGGAATCTAGCAATAACTTGACATCACGGATCCAACAAATGTGGTTTCGTCGAAATCCGAGGTCGTTTGCAAAATTTCCATTTTTAAGGGCCTGAATTCCATAGCGACTATTCAGAATTTTCAACTGGACATATCTTTTGTTCCCCGCTATGAAATTTCAATTTTTCGGATTCGTTGGAAAGATATTCTCGATTAGATTCAAATATTTTTGGTTTCACTAAAATCCGGTTTATTTTGAATCCTGTACATTCATTTGAATTTTGAAATCGAAATATCGAACTACCGCGCCATTTTCAATTCCTTTTATAATTTAAAATAAATATTTATATTCTAACGACGACGTATATAATGTATACGTTCGAATTCTATTCAAAATAAATTTTTCGTCGATATTATTTAAAATAATTCATTTTAAATAATCAAAATTCGCTAAAATTGCCAAAATAAAAATTTTAAACTGGCCCAGATTTCCGGGTTATTACAATCTCCCCCACTTAAAACTTTTCGTCCCCGAAAAGGAACAAAGTCGAAAGATGTTTAACAATTCAACTCAACTTTCATTGTTTTGATTACGGCTTAAGTTCTTCAACTTTTCAGTTTCTAAGAACATTTCAAATTTTTCAAAAATTTGGCTAACACCCTAAATTTTCGAAAAATTTCGCCATAACCTCCCCTGCACCGGGAGCCACGGGAAAATCCCGAAATTGCCATATAGGCCTTCTGATCTCTAAAAGAAAAAGAAAAAGCCAATCGGCTCATAAAATCATCATCACCCAAACAAAATAGTAAATTATAGTAAACATGTACCTATTTGTCAGGCAAACAAATTTAATTCTCTGCTCTAGCCTCCTTGCTATGACCTGTTCAATGTAAGTACAAGTATATGCAAGTAAATGCGACAAATTTTCAATAAAATTCACTGTTTGATACAATTTGGCTATATGGGTCAAAATTATCAAACAAATAAACAAACAACACAGACATCAATCAATTAGTGGATTAACGTTTCAAATTCATAATTTTGAAACATATACATATACAGAAAATCATGTTTTTGATGCCAATTCACAACGATAAGCCCTATCTAGTTTCGGTTCTCACACCAGTCAATTGGAAATATATAGAAATCTCACTTTCGTAACTCGAAAATAAATACTGGCGACGGTGCCCCATCACCAGAATTATCCCCGGGCACTAGAGTGTGATTCTATAACTATCCAGTATATTAAAACTTCGAATACACGTTTGCAAGACGTATATGCAAAACCGTTATATATCGGATTGTCCAAATTCAATATAAATAAATGATCAAATATGAATAAGTGATTTAAATTTCAAAACAAAACTTGTTTTTACTTTTAAAAATATACTCTTCACACTCGTTCTAGGATACTACTGATCCCATCTCTAACGAGTCATTCCCATTGGATATTACTAACCCAATATCTGATGAATTCTTTCGTATGGTTCTAATGTGTCCTGTTCTCTGAGCTTTGTAAACCAAAGCTCTGATACCAACTGAGACAACCGGGAATTTTGCTCGATCCGAATCAGTCGCTAAACCGATCTAGACCGTTCGAAACGCCTGTGTGTTTTGAGAACACGACAAAATAGAACGCAGACGGGAGAACATTTCATTGTATATTACAACAATTCCATCAGAATACAAGAATATACGGAGTATAAATGAATATTACACAGAAATATCAGAGATTTAAATTACATTTAAATACATCGCAGCAGAAAATAATACAATACACAACTGAAGGAGATATACGGATACAAAGCTTTCCGGATATCTTTCCAGTTGTAAACCAGGATCCTGTGAATATAAATCTGCAAAACCAAAACTACTAGCTGCCCATGTCAAAATAAGGGCACCCAGAGTTTAGGTTAAAACAATAAACTCCAGGTCAGTCATGTGACTGGTGTGAGAACTAAAACAGTTATTAATCTTTATTTTAAAGTTAGGTAAATCAAGGGACCACGCCGTATAACACGGAACGGGTTTCCTCCCAAGAATACCAGTGCGTAAAACAAACAGCGCAATGCTAAATAAAGAACAATGAAGCTATTATAAGACCCAGGTCCCATCACACAATGCAACGCAAGCCGGAGGATAGGGTTTTTACCTTATAATAGCCCAGAATGCTTGATACGTTTAAAACAAATCATTTGATACTATTATAAGTTCATAGTGTATAAAACAATTTCAAATCATAAGTATCAATCATACACGGCATAAGCGCCCCATCCCACTATGTCGCCATACTAGGCTCTACAAATAAAACCGCAAATGTCACGTATTTGGAAAGTGGATTTCCATCTAATTTGATACAATTTGGCTATATGGTTCAAAATTATCAAACAAATAAACAAACAACACAAACATCAATCAATTAGTGGATTAACGTTTCAAATTCATAATTTTGATACATATACATATATAGAAAATCATGTTTTTGATGCCAAGTCACAACGATAAGCCCTATCTAGTTTCGGTTCTCACACCAGTCAATTGGAAATATATAGAAATATCACTTTCGTAACTCGAAAATAAATACTGGCGACGGTGCCCCATCACCAGAATTATCCCCGGACACTAGAGTGTGATTCTATAACTATCCAGTATATTAAAACTTCGAATACACGTTTGCAAGACGTTTATGCAAAACCTTTATATATCGGATTGTACAAATTCAATATAAATAAATGATCAAATACGAATAAGTGATTTAAATTTCAAAACAAAACTTGTTTTTACTTTTAAAAATATACTCTTCACACTCGTTCTAGGATACTACTGATCCCATCTCTAACGAGTCATTCCCATTGGATATTACTAACCCAATATCTGATGAATTCTTTCGTATGGTTCTAATGTGTCCTGTTCTCTGAGCTTTGTAAACCAAAGCTCTGATACCAACTAGGACAACCGGGAATTTTGCTCGATCCGAATCAGTCGCTAAACCGATCTAGACCGTTCGAAACGCCTGATTGTTTTGAGAACACGACAAAATAGAACGCAGACGGGAGAACATTTCATTGTATATTACAACAATTCCATCAGAATACAAGAATATACAGAGTATAAATGAATATTACACAGAAATATCAAAGATTTAAATTACATTTAAATACATCACAGCAGAAAATAATACAATACACAACTGAAGGAGATATACGGATACAAAGCTTTCCGGATATCGTTCCAGCTGTAAACCAGGGTCCTGTGAATATAAATCTGCAAAACCAAAACTACTAGCTGCCCGTGTCAAAATAAGGGCACCCAGAGTTTAGGTTAAAACAATAAACTCCAGGTCAGTCTTGTGACTGGTGTGAGAACTAAAACAGTTATTAATCTTTATTTTAAAGTTAGGTAAATCAAGGGACCACGCCGTATAACACGGAACGGGTTTCCTCCCAAGAATACCAGTGCGTAAAACAAACAGTGCAATGCTAAATAAAGAACAATGAAGCTATTATAAGACCCAGGTCCCATCACACAATGCAACGCAAGCCGGAGGATAGAGTTTTTACCTTATAATAGCCAAGAATGCTTGATACGTTTAAACAAATCATTTGATACTATTATAAGTTCATAGTGTATAAAACAATTTCAAATCATAAGTATCAATCATAGACGGCATAAGCGCCCCATCCCACTATGTCGCCATACCAGGCTCTACAAATAAAACCGCAAATGTCACGTATTTGGAAATTGGATTTCCATCTATGAACCAAGGCAAAAGATAGTCCTCTACCGATTCGAGACTCTCTAGCCCGAGCGTCAGGATCAGAATGCATCAACCCTTTGGATCGTCAGGGCCGGTCCACCGATGTGGATTGTTATGCCTGAACACTACGTTTCCCCGCCCTTTGGGGCGTAAATGAGCCAACGAATGACACCATCGGACCCGGATCGTCCGATCAAACCGAGGCGCCTCGCAACAGCAACAACCACACAGGTGAAAAGTATATAAATGTCAGGGCTGGTAGGTCACTGACACCACCCTAACTAGAAAGAAACGCATGCCCTCCCTGAGGTCCTCTCCCGTTTCTGGTTCACAACCGGGGTGTGAGGCTCGCAAATTCACGTTACACAAAGCTATGCCGCACAGGCGGTGCTTTGATCATCTACCACAAGACTTTGCTTTTCAACAGAAGCCTTGATCATTTGCCACTTAGGCATACCACACAGGCAATTCACTCCATGCGATTGATATCCATCAATATATAACCCCTAAGCTCGTAGGTCTCAGAGAAGGGCGTTAAGCAAGAGAATAAATTCTCCGCTGCCAAACAGATATATATTTAATAGAAATCAATCACACAGACTAAAATCCAATGTCAGACACACAGTCCATTTACAAGTCCGTTCTGGGTCTGAACGAAACCTGAGGCACCAAGTACCCCGCATAACCATCGATCTCCAAGTACGTCTGGACGATCACCAACTGTTTCCATCTTCTTGGGTGTACAGCCCAATCAAGACCATCACTAATTATCCAAACGACGTGAAGACCTCCGGTGTTCAACCACCGTCTTCATCTCCGACACCACGTCGAATCAATTATTCAGAATGGGATAAACCCGGTCTTTCTGAATAACTCGCATATATATTATAAAAGTGTTACACAAACACAACATACGCCTCATTCCAGTTCAGAATATTCTTTTATTCAAATATTCCTATACTTTGGGAAAAGTTCCCATTAATTTTATCAAAGATAAATTCTTTAAATTTATTCTTTAATATCCTTTGAATATCAATTTAAACTAGTCGGGATTAGCAAACCACACCGAAGTAATCATTTATTTTATTTCCCAATCCCAACCTATTCATCCCATGAAGTAAAACTGGTAATACTTCATATCTAACACCACGGTGTTATCGGTAAATTCAATTACCATTTCACGTTCAAATCTAATTAAAGATTTGACTATTGCCTGGAGCAAAAAAGGTGATACTCCATTCTCGAACATTTCAATCTAATTAAAGATTCATTAAAACTCCACTTAGTTTTAATCGTTAACTGGGTTAAAGAATCAGTGTCATTTAAAACACGGTTCACGATAAACCCAAAATCACATTCCATTAATTATCGGGTTAAAGAACGAGTGTTATTTAAAACACTGTTCACGATAAACCCAAAAATCAATATCAATTCAATTCCAATTAATTATTATTTAATTGGTACACTTCATTAAATCTAAATAAAAAGATTTAATCTTTTCTCAACTGGGTTCAAGAACAGTGTTAGTCAAGACACCATTCATGACAAACCCAAATCACATTTGATATTAAATACAAGGCTCTGAATAGAAAATATATCGGCTTATATTCAATATCAAATTCTACGACCAACATATATCGTATTGGAAATAACGATATATATATCTATATCTTTCAAATTCCCATAACAACATCTGTATAATCACGAAATCCAACATCGAAATATTCCAAAGACAATTTCGATTCAAATCCATTCCAATTCAATTATTGGAAACTCTGGTTATATTTCAATACCATTTCTAATCCAATTTATTTATTTAAAAATAAATAGAATTATAATTCTAGTTCAAAACTAGTTCATTTCGATAAAAATCTATTTTTATCATTTCAAATATGGAGTTTTTCATCCCAATTTTTCCCAAATCATTTCTTTTGATTTTACACAAATTATTACTATTTTTAATAATTTTATCAAGGCCCGTACAGTCGATTTCCATCAATGACCATCGAACTGCACTTATAGCGACCTTTTTCAAATTTGATTTGGACATAATTCCAAATCCAACCGTTAGATTTCTAATTTCTAATAATCGTTAGAAAGCTCTTTTCGATACGAACCCAACGGTTCCGGTTCAGGAGAATCCGACGGTCGGATCTCCCGTAATATCCATTTGAAGTCAATGGTTGAAATTCACGAACTACCGCAGCGCGGCGCGTTCTATTCAGGCCATTATATTATATATATATATAATATATAATGTACACGTCGTCGATTTCAATTTAAAATGTGTTTTATAAATCATTTTAAATTCATTATCAAAACGGTTTCATTTTCATATTCAATTTCAAATCAAAATTGAATATTCCAATATAAATTTGCTTTGAATTGATTTCAAATTGATTTCAATTCAATTTCAATTTAATTCGAATGCAATTCCTTTCGATTTCAATTCGAATTCCATTCTATTCAATTTCAATTCGAACTCGTTTCTATTCAATTTCAATTTGAATTCATTTCTATTCAATTTAATTCGAATTTCAATTCTTTTCAAAATTTCAGATTTTTAAATTACTTTCGATATTCGTTATAAAATGAATAAAATCGATATAAATATCGTTCACGTCAAAATGGCGTAAATCTAATCAACACGGCTTCATATTTTCATATTTTCAAATATTCCATTTCGAATATTTCTATTCAAATATTTCATTTCAAATATTTCTTTTTCAAATATTTCTACCTTTAAACTGGAATGAGGCCCAATCAATTACCATATAATGTTAATTATATGGATTTTCTACAACACAGGTATATATCAACAAAGATGAATAATCAACCATCATCCAAAGTGCATTCCACACTGTATAAGCATCAAATATAAATATTCAACGCTTATAACAGTCTATCAATTAATCGATCGACATACAACTAAACAATCGGGATTAGTGTACGTCAAATATCATCCCGATACCCGTGTGGGGTTTCAAACAATCAAACACAGATTTTATTTGTGCAGTTGGGCGATGTGTAAAATTTATCGTCCCAATCAATATCAGTCAAATGTGTGTATATAAACAAATCGTCCGATCTGTTTATTTTTATTTCATTTCATATACACGTTAAAATTCTATTTTTAACTATAAAATATTTTTAACTATATAAATATTTTATTTCATTTCACATCACATCACACAATCAACTACACATCAAAATCAAACAAACAAGCATACAAGCCGTCCATGGTCTGTGGACGACGGGTGTCGGGTGCTACTAAACACCGTCTGCATCCTAGTATATATTTTAACTAGAAATAAATTAAAGAGTGAGAAGTTCTCACCGATTTGCTAAACCAGACGCCTCGACTCTTCTTTGTAGAAATCTTCGCCGTTTCTTCTTTCATCACTTTCGTTGACCGTATTCACTACATATATATAAAAATCGAATTTTTACTTTGCCATTCAATTTATAAAAATCGAATTTTTGTCTCACTTCATCCATTTTTACTACGCTATTTACATATAAAAGATAATATTTTTACTACGCTATTTACACATAAAAGATAACATTTTTATTACGCTATTTACATATAAAAGATAATATTTTTACTACGCTATTTACATATAAAAGATAATATTTTTACTAAGCTATATACATATAAAAGATAATATTTTTACTACGCTATTTACATATAAAAGATAATATTTTTGCAAAGCTATTTACATATAAAAGATAATATTTTTGCTACGCTATTTACATATAAAAGATAATATTTTTACTACGCTATTTACATATAAAAGATAATATTTTTACTACGCTATTTACATATTAAAGATAATATTTTTACTATGCTATTTACATATAAAAGATAACATTTTATAAAAGATAATATTTTTACTACGCTATTTACATATAAAAGATAATATTTTTACTACATATAAAAGATAATATTTTTACTACGCTATTTACATATAAAAGATAATATTTTTACTACGCTATTTACATATAAATGATAATATTTTTACTACGCTATTTACATATAAAAGATAATATTTTTACTACGCTATTTACATATAAAAGATAATATTTTTACTACGCTATTTACAATTAAAAGATAATATTTTTACTACGCTATTTACATATAAAAGATAATATTTTTACTACGCTGTTTACATATAAAAGATAATATTTTTACAACGCTATTTACATATAAAAGATAATATTTTTACTACGCTATTTACATATAAAAGATATTATTTTTACTACGCTATTTACATATAAAAGATAATATTTTTACTTATGTATAATATATAAAAAAGATCATATTTTTACCTTGACTAAATATATAAAAAGGTTATATTTTTACCTTGACTAAATATATAAAATAAAATCGATCTTTACACTTTTTTTTAAATCTCGCCTTTACACTTTTTTTTTAAAATCTAACTTCTCTTTGGTTTAAAAATCTAAATTTTTCCTATGTTATAAGATCGACATTACTTAAAGGAAAATTTAAAATGAAAATAAATATAAACAAGGAGACTTACAGGGTTTGGATCAGGAAAAAAGAGGGAGGGAGGTCAGAGGGAGCATCGGAGGGGGTAGTGGACTTCGTGCTCGCGGTGTAGCTCATCTGCGGTCTTTAAATCGGGGAGGAGGGGTGCTGTTCTGAATTGGGAGGCCATCAATGAGGTGGGGCGACTGGGGGAGGGCTCGCTAGGGTTTCAGGCGGCGGATGGGGTGGCAGTGAGCGGAGGCGGGTGGTTTTGGGGCTAAGCGTCGATGGGCGTTTCGGGTGTTGCGGCTTCTACGGAGGAGCGTGGGGAGAGAGGGAAGAGACTGGAGGGTCTCGCGTCGGTGGGGGGAGATGCTGGAGGGGCGGCGACACCCTGGCGGTGGAGCGGTGATCCTCTGACGGGCAGTGAGGTTCGAGATATTATTTTTTTTATATTTTATTTGTTTCTGAGTGAGGAGAGAGGTGTATATATATATTATAATATATATATTTAATTATTTTATTTTCAAAAAGTAACTTTTAATTTCGACCTCTAAACGAGACCCACCGCCTGTCGTCCATAGCTAATTACCCCCATTCCGAACACGATGGGATATGTATCGTAGGCTGATTCGACTGTTTCGGTCAGTTTTCGTCAAAATCAACATATAACTCTATATATTGAATTTGAACGCACATTTCAATTTACTGGGGTCCTAACAAAACTAGTTTCGTCAAATTCCGAGACCGTTTGAAAAATGGCCATTTTCCAGTCGATTAAAATCAATTGAAACTGGTCAAAAGCGTTTTCCTTTTCCACGCTCACTTATTGATTCGAAAAATTATGAAATTTGGAATCTAGCAATAACTTGACATCACGGATCCAACAAAAGTGGTTTCATCGAAATCCGAGGTCGTTTGCAAAATTTCCATTTTTAAGGGCCTGAATTCCATAGCGACTATTCAGAATTTTCAACTGGACATATCTTTTGATCCCCGCTATGAAATTTCAATTTTTTGGATTCGTTGAAAAGATATTCTCGATTATATTCAAATATTTTTGGTTTCACTAAAGTCCTTTTATTTTGAATCCTGTACATTCATTTGAATTTTGAAATCGAATTATCGAACTATCGCGCCATTTTCAATTCCTTTTATAATTTAAAATAAATATTTATATTCTAACGACGACGTATATAATGTATACGTTCAAATTCTATTCAAAATAAATTTTTCGTTGATATTATTTAAAATAATTCATTTTAAATAATCAAAATTCGCTAAAATTGCCAAAATAAAAATTTTAAGCTGGCCCAGATTTCCGGGTTATTACAAAGAATCACGCTCTAGACACCCGAAGAAGATAATGATGATTGAGATCTCATCATCAGTATTTATGTCCGAGCTTCGAAAGTGTGACATCTATATATTTTACTGGTGCGAGAACCAAAATTAGGTAGGGCTTATTGTTGTGATTTGGCATCAAAAATCTGATTTTTAGACTATGTATCAAAGTTATGAATTTGAAATCGAATCATCGAACTATCACGCCATTTTAAATTCCTTTTATTATTTGAAATAAAATATTTATATTCACAGGATCCTGATTTACAGCTGGAACGATATCCGGAAAGCTCTGTATCCGTATATCTCCTTCACTTGTGCTTTGTATTATTTTCCGCTGCAGTGATGTATTTAAATGCAATTTAAATCTCTGATATTTTTCTGATGTATATTATTTGTTTATACTCTGTATATTCTTGTATTCTGATGAATTGTCGTAATTTACAATGAAATGTTCTTCCGTCTGCGTTCTAATTTGTCGTGTTCTCAAAACAATCAGGCGTTCCGAACGGTCTGGGTCGGTTTAACGACTGATTCAGATCGTGCGAAATTCTCGGTCGTTACAATCACCGTCGCTTGAAGGGGGGCGTTCCTGGTTTGCGAATCAAGGAAGATGGGGGGCTCCTATCGCGCAGGTGAAGGAAAGGGGAGGAGTTCGGGTCCTGGGGGCTGCGACGGGTCTTCGACCGGAGTGCAGAGGGAAGATAGGAGGAGAAGGAAGAGGTGAGGGAGGGGCCGCACGGATCGGTGGGGCGGCAGGGAGGTGACGATCGTAATTCGCGATTGAGATGTTTAGGGTTTTTTTCTTTTTGTTTCTTTTATTTGACCGCTGAAGTCAATGCAGGGAGGAAGAGAGGAGTAGGGGGTTTTTATAAATTTATATTATTTATTTTTAATTTTAATTTCCCCCATGAAGGTAACATTTTTATTCGAACTCGAAATCGAACCCACCGACTGTCGTCCATAGCTAATTACCCCCATTTCGAAAACAGTGGGATATGTATCATAGGCTAATTCGATCGTTTCGATATGTTTCCGTCAAAATCAACATATAACTCTATATATTGAATTTGAATGAACATTTCAATTTACTGGGGTCACATATGAACTCTAAAAATTCCCAAAAAAATATTTTCTTTCTTCGTATTGACAATACGGTACTAACAAAACCAATTTCGTCAAATTCTAAGACCATTTGAAAAATGGCCATTTTCCAGTCGATTAAAATCAACTAAAACTGGTCAAATGCGTTTTCCTTTGCCACGCTCACATATTGATTTGAAAAATTACGAATTTTGGAATCTAGCAATAACTTGACATCACGGATCCAACAAAAGTAGTTTCGTCGAAAACCGAGGTCGTTTGCAAAATTTCCATTTTTAAGGGCCGAAAATTCCATAGCGACTATCCTGAATTTTCAACTAGACATAACTTTTTATCCCCGCTATGAAATTTCAATTTTTCGGATTCGTTAGAAAGATATTCTCAAATAGGTTCGAGTATTTTTGGTTTCGCTAAAATTCGGTTTATTTTGAATCTTGTACATTCATTTGAACTTTGAAATCGAATTTTCGAACTACCGCGCCATCTACAATTCCTTATATAATTTAAAATAATTATTTAATTTCTAACGACGATCTATATAAATATATTCATTCTATTTCTATTCAAATTAAATTTCTTGTCGTTATTATTTAAAATAATTCATTTTAAATATTCAAAATTCGCTAAAAATCGCCAAAATAAAATTTTTAAATTGGCTCGGATTTTCAGGTTATTACATATGGAATCCATATAATTAACATTATATGGTAATTAATTGGGCCTCGTTCCAATTGGGAAAATAAAGAATATTATAAAATAAAGATTCATGTGTTGAATAGAATAAATAGTCATGTGTTGACGATGCTCATGTGTTGAAAGAAATATAAATTCATGTGTTGAATAGAATAAATATTCATTTGTTGAATAGAATAACGAAGTTACTGAAATATATAAAGTCGTTTTGATTAGAGATGCGCTATTTTGACACGAACGATAATTATATCGATTATATTCGTTTTTATAAAAAATATAGAAATGGAAGTGATTTCAAAATATAATGTTTTGAAATTATTATCATTTGTAGATAGATGGTGTGGAATATTCAATTTTGATTCGAAATTGAATATGAAGTTGAAATCGTTTCGAAAACGAATTTAAAATGATTTATAAAATACGTTTTGAATTGAAATCGACAAAATATATATATTATATATATTAAATGGCTTGAATAGAACGCGTCGCACCGCGGTAGTTCGCGAATTTAGACATTGACTTCGAATTGACATTGCGGGAGTTCCGACCGTCGGATTCTCCTGAAACCAGAACCGTTGGGTCCGTATCGAAAAGAGCTATCCAATGAATATTATAAATTTGAAATATAACGGTTGGATTTGGAATTATGTCCAAATCAAATTTGGAAAAGGTCGATGTAAGTGCAGTTCGGTGGCAGTTATTGAAAACCGACTGTACGGGCCTTGATAAAATTATTAAAAATATTAATAATGTGTAAAATCATAATATATGAATTGGAAAGAATTGGGTGAAAAATTCCATATTTGAAAAGATAAAAATAGATTTTTATCGAAATGAGCTAGTTTTGAACTAGATTTGAAATGGTTTTGAAAATAATCAGAATTTCCAATATATAAAGTGGAAATGGATTTGAATTGAAATTGTCTTTGGAATATCGATGTCGGATTTCGTGATTATACAGATATTGTTATAGAAATTTGAAAGATATATTTATATCGTTATTTCCAATACGATATTTGTTGGTTTCAGAATTTGATATTGAATATAAGCCGGTATATTTTCTATTAAGAGACCTGTATTTAATATCAAATGGGATTTTGGGTTCATCGTGAATGGTGTCTTGAATAACATTGTTCTTGAACCCAGTTTAGAAAAGAATAAATCTTTTAATTAAGATTTAGTGAAATTGTCCTGTTAATTAGTATTTAATTGGAATTGAATTCAAATTGGTTTTTGGGGTTTATCGTGAGCGGTGTTTTGAATAACACCTGTTCTTTAACCCAATTAACAATAGAAAGTTATTTTGGGTTTATTGTGAATCGTGTTTTAGGTGACATTGGTTCTTTAACCCAGTTAAAGATAGGATATTGATTTTCGGGAAGATTAAAACTAAGTGGAGTTTTAATGAATCTGTAATTAGATTGAAATGTGAATTGATAATTTAAATTATCAAATTTGGGAGGTGATCAAAAATGGGGTGTCACCAGTTTTTCTCCAAAGTGATAGTTAAATCATTAATTAGATTTGAACGTGAAACGGTAATTAATATTTACCGATAACACAGTGGTGTTAGATATGTAGTATTACTAGTTTTGCTCTATGGGATGAATAGGTTGGGATTGGGAAATAAAATAAATAATTACTTCGGTGTGGTTCGCTAATCCCGACTGGTTTGGAAAACCTTAACATGGTTTGAAATGATATCCAAAGGAAGATTAAAGAATAAATTTAGAAGAATTTATCTTTGATAAAATTAATGGGAACCTTTCCCTAAGAATATGAAAATTTGAATAAAATAATATTCTGAATTGGAATGAGGCATATGTTGTGTTTGTGTAACACGTGTTTATTATATACGCGGGTTACTCGGAAAGGCCGGGTTTATACCCATTCTGAATAACCAATTCGACGATATGTCGAAGATGAAGGCGGTGGTTGAAGACCGGAAGTCTTCACATCGTTTGGATGATTATTGATGATCTTGATTGGATGTACACCCAAGAGGAGGGAATCAATTGGTGATCGTCCAGACGTACTTGGTGATCGATGGATATGCGAGGAAAGTGCCTCCGGTTTCGTTCAGACCCAGAACGAACTTGTAAATGGACTGTGTGTCTGACATTGGATTTTATTCTTTATTGATTGATCTCTATTAAATATACATCTGTTTGGCGGCGGAGAATTTATTCTCTTGCTTAACGCCCTTCTCTGAGATGTACAAGCTCAGAGGTTGTATATCGATGGACATCAGTCGCATGGAGTGAATTGCCAGTGTGGCACGCCCTAGTGGAAAATGATCAAGGCTTCTGTTGAAAAGCAAAGTCATGTGTTAATGATCAAAGCACGGCCTGTGTGGCATAGCTTTGTGTATAGCGTGAATTCACGAGCCTCACACCTCGGTATGAGTCAAAAACGGGATACAGACCATTGGGAGAACACGACGTTTCTTTCTAGCTATGGGTGATGTCAGTGACCTACTAGCCCTGACATTTATATACTTTTGACCTGTGTGGTTGTTGGAATGCGAGGCGCCTCGAATATATATGGTTGATAACTGGCACTATGTGAGCCGACGTACAGATCATTATTATACAGCTCCTATAGGACAGGGAAACGTGTGTTCAGGAATAACTAATCCTCCAAAGTTAGGTGAGGACCGGCCCAACCGATTCCAAGGATCGCTGTGTGTGGTCCTGAGACATTTGCTAGAGTGTCTCGAATGGAGAGGAGCTTGCCCCTTGCCTCGACTCATGATGGAATCCAATTTCCAATACGTGTCTTCCAGTTTTATTTGCAGAGCCTAGTACGAAGACATAGTGGTATGTGTCACTTATGCCGTCTATGATTTATACATTATGATTGACGTTGTTTTCTTCACTTATAGTAATAATAAAATATGAAATTTCACGTACCAAGCATGTTTGGCTATTATAAGGTAAAAACCCTATCCTTCGGCTTGTGTTGCATTGTGTGATGTGACCTGTGTCTTATAATAGCTTCATTCTTCTTTATTTAGCATTGCGTTGTTGTTTTGTGCACTGGTATTCTTGGGGTAAAAAGCCGTTCCGTGTTATACGGCGTGGTCCCTCGATTTACCTAACTTTAAAAATAAAGATTAATAACTGTTTTATTTCTCACACCAGTCACATGACTGACCTGAAGTTTATAGTTTTAACCTAAACTCTGTGTGCCCCTATTTTCCACACAGGAAAATAGTAGTTTTGGTTTTGCAGATTTACTTTCATAGGATCCTGGTTTATAGCTGAAGTGATATTCGGAAAGCTATGTATTCCCGTATTTCTTTTAGTTATGTTTTGTATTCTTTTTCCGCTGCTATGTATTAAAATGTAATTTAAATCTTTGACATTTGTCGAGTGTATTTATTCATACTCTGTATATTCATGTATTCTGATGGAATTGTTGTAATGAGCAATGAAATGTTCTTTTGTTTGCATTCTGATTGGTCTTGTCCTCAAAGTAATTCGCTTTTTCTCTTCTCTTCGGAAATCAGGGAAGTTCGGGTCACCTACGTGTTTGAGGAAGGTTAAAGCATTATTATGAGGAAAGGTTATCGAGATTCGGGGTTATTAGAAGAATTCTTTACGAGCAAAGAACAAATTCTTTCTTTGGTCTTGATTTGAGTTTGTTATTGAAAACTGCGCCTCCTTTAAAATAATTTGGTGGATTTCGGTTATCGAAAGTGATGCGGGTCACTGTAGTGTTGGAGAATGTCGCGCATGTATCTGGAGTTTTAGTTTGGAAAGTTAGGTATAGGAAGAACGATATTTTGAAGAGGAACACGATGATGTTATTTGTTTGAAATTTTGTGGAAGAATAAGAGAGCTTGGTCGTGTAAAGGTTATGGGATGGATGTGTATTGGAAAAGCAACAGGTTTTAAGCTATCGGGGAAGATAAACGTGGGAGGCTGAATAGGTATAGGGGGTTTTGGCCCGACTGTGAAGATGGGTGAGGCCCAAATAGCTAAATTATTTAAATTAAACAATTTTAATTTAGGTCAAATCTTGGAAATTGAATATCTCGATCATACTTTATCAGAATTTCAAACGGCCAGTCACCTTGAGATCTAATGGACAAGGACTATAGAATGGAACTGATTTGGAGTGAATTAGAGCACTTTACAATTTATAGCAAAACAAATTGCCTGATCTGAATCAAATCAACGACAGTTATTCGTTATTTAACGATAACCGTCTATTGTGAGTAAATCTCACTAACTATGCCTAGTTTATATTTTTATAACATATTTTTAGAATTGATAAATGATGGTTAATTGTTGTGAGTTGATTATTTGGATGAACTGCTAATTAATTGATTGATCTAGTTATATATATATATATCATTAATTAAAATATTGATTCTGTTTATTAGAATATTTCATTTTGAAATGAAATTGATGTTAATTATATTGCTTATCATATGTGGATGCAAGGAAACAGGTTGGAGGGATCCATCTGGATTCCTCAATATTTATAATACTGTTTTTTTCATATATTGTGATATGTGATCTGGTATATAATATGTAATTGATTATGATAACACCGGTCTTGTTGTTTGATATTTATATACCATAAGAAATACTGGAATGTAAAAAAAGGAATTTTAAAGGTGTAATTTGGAAAATTAATAGAATTATAAAATGAAATAATTGGAAAATAAATAGAATTATAAAAGGAAATATTTGGAAAATAAATAGAATTATAAAAGGAAATTTATGAGATATAAAAGAACTACGAGAAGATGGATTTAAAGTAGATTTTAAATAGAATATGTTTTAACAGAAAAATTGAGAAGATTAATTTATAAATAATGTTTTATAAATTAAAGAAAATATTTATCATTTGATAAATGGAATATATAAGTCTGAAATTTATATAGAGAAGTAAAATCGGTTTCAACACCGATATTTGAGATCGAATGTGAACGTAGCAGTTCTAAAGGGAGTTTTAAATATGATTTTTACGAATAGTCTATAAATAGAAGTATAAATAGAATTGGGAATTGGGATATTATTTTTAAATGCGAAATCAAACTATTTGATTGGATAAAAGAAATATTTTTCACATTTGATGTGAATAAGGGATTTAAGTAAATATTTTGCAAAATGAAAATATTGTGAAGGAAACTGGGTTTTGAAAAAGGAATTTAAATTAGAGTTAATGAAATTATAAACTGAATGGAGTTTAGTTATGTTGAACAGCTGTATGGGTATTGGTCCAAAGTTGGTTTCAGCCTTCGGGGGAGTTGTTCTCTTACTAGTTTACAGTTAGGTACTGTTAGAAGTGGGATGATAGTGATGCGTGAATAAGACATTGAAATGTTTTACAATGTTAATAACGTATATTTTCTAAGTTTAGAAAATAAGAATTTATGAATATATGAAACTGTGAAATGGGAAATAAATAAATTGACGATAAATTAATTTAAAAGGGAAAAATGTTGATTGATGATTGATCGATAAAATTTCAATTTGGGAATGAGATCGTCGTGCATGTGGATGTTTTCCTTTGATAGTTAAGTAACTGACTATCAAAGTTTTGACCATTTTTCCGTCGTCAATGCAGAGAGACCGGGATCAGATTTATTATCTGAAAACCATTCCGTATGGGCATTACCGTTGAGAATCAAATATGATGATGATAACTGAAGACGGAGTTTATGCAAGGGTTGTTCTGGCAAACCATAGGTAGAAGTTGCCAAAGATTGGTTTACAGAATAGTGCCTTCGGTTTGTCTAGTCCCAGGACAATCTACATGGAAGAATGTCTGACGAACTATATTTAATTGATCGCATATGTTGATCTCTTCAAACATATTTACGTTTGGTGGTGGAGGAAATCGTTTCTTTTAGCTATATACCTGTGGTATTTTTGGAGAAATCAATTTGTGATTTGGCGGGTATGACGATGTGGCATTCAAAGTTAATAAAGGTGATCTGTACATTATGGCCTCTAGCCTCACAACCGAGAAATGGTATAAAATCGGGTATATCGCATGGCTAAGTGGGTAGCTCACAATTAGGGTGTATTGTCAGTTCATCTAGAGAAATATCATTTACTTCTTTAAACTATTTCGATGCTGTCCCTTTCGGAAACGATTGCGGATCCCAACCGTTGGTGAAAATACATTCGGTACACTCAAGCGAAATGAGTGACCGGTCATGTTTAGCCTGGTTTACAAGATATTCTTGTTGAAACCGGTGTATTCCTCTCTATAGATACGCTATCGGAAGGTGGTCCCATATCTTGCCAGTTGGAATCCATTCCCCAATAAGCGCCAAAGATTTTTAATTATATATATTATATATGCGGGACGTGAGATGAAAGCATTCTGCTAGATGAGTATTTAGTTATGGTTAATAAAAACTATTATAATATCAAAAGAGTTTTGATATAGAATTATCATTTCTTACAAAAGGTTTTTGAATGTTAAATAAAGTGTTTTGGATTCTCATAAGGGGAGAACCAATTCCTTGTTATACTGCACGGTCTTATGAGATATCGTTTATTTTCTCTAAAGGTTTTAAATTGTTTACTCACACCAGTCCCATGACTGACCCCGAGCTTATTTTGTTTTACCCTAATCTCTTTGGTGCCAAATTTTGTATGGGCAGTCAAGTAGTAAGGATATTAAAGATATACTTGGAGGGATTAAAGCAGGAGGCTTCAACATTATAGCTATCGTTTATTTTCGTTGTGCTGTAAGTGTCATAATCTGATAATGACATGTATATACAAGTACAAATTTTTATTTCAAAGTTATGTTATATACTATATTTTATTCGTTCCGCTGTGAAATTCGTGTTTACTATGATTATGTTGTTATGTTCTTCTCCTTCTTCTATTCTAAATTTCTATATTGTCTATTCTCGCCTCTAATTTCTTTCTATTAAAGATCAGGAATGTTCGATGCATGAATAATTGACATGGGTTTTATGTTGATTTTCTGGGTCGAAAATCCTGGTTCGTTGCAGTGGTATCAGAGCTAGTACTGTGTGTTTATGCAAGGACCATTATGGCAGGGTATGTATCATTTTTCCGTTGTTAATACGGGAAACCGAGATCAAGTTTATCATCTGAAAACCACTCTGTATAGGCATTAACGTTGTGAATCAACTATGATGAAGATAAGTGAAGACGGAGTTTATGCAAGGGCTGTTTCGGCAAACACTAGGTAGAAATTGCCTAAGATGGGTTTACAAAATAGTGCCTTCGGTTTGTCCAGTCCCAGGACAACCTATGTGGAAGAATGTATGATAGAGTATATTTAATAGATCGCGTAAGTCGTTCTCTTCAAACATATTTACATTTGGTGGCTGAGGAATTCGTTTGTCTTAGCCGTATACCCATGGTATTTTTGGAGAAAACAATTTGTGATTTGGCGGGTATGACGATGTGACATTCAAAGTTAATATTAACAACGTGATTATGACATGGAATATGGTTTTTATTTATTTTATAATCCAGAGGAGAGTGGGAATGACGAGGAAGGAAGTGCGTTAATGGTAATAAAGGAGCCTGTAATCGCTTTCGACGTAATGCATTCTAGTTTAAATCTTGCGGTATAGGGATGAAGACTAGGAGAAGGGAAGAATTAGGGTGGAATGAGTTTGAATTTTTATGGTGTACGAAGGAAACTAGGATTTCCTGAAAATCGGTCGTGGGTCTTTGAAGTTCGAATTTGTTTATGCTGGAAGAAGGAAGAGGAGTGAACGACGGAAGCATGAACTTGGGTCATGGGCTGATGTTAGGTCATGTTACAATGGTGAGGCCCAAATTTAGTTAATAAAATTAACTTTGTTTTAATTCAAAAAATAAATAAAATCTCGAACTTGAATAACTTGCTCATATATTATCGGAATTCAGCGAAACAAGATCCGTTTGGATTGTTGAGAAGAAGGCTTCACAATGGAGCTGTTCGAAATGAATTGAAGCTCGTTACAATTTATAGCGAAATAAATTGTCTGATCTGAATCAACGATAGTTATCGTTATTTAACGATAAATGTCCAATGTGAGTAAAACTCACTAACTCTGCCAGTTTGTATCTTTATAACATATTTTTAGAATTGATAGATGATGGTTGATTTTTGTGTTTTGATTGTTCGGATGAACTGCTGATTGATTGTTTAAAATTATAGATCTAGTAATATATATATATATATATGTACATCGTTAATCAAACATTGATTTTGTATATCAGAATATTTCAAATTGAAATGAAATTGATGTTATTTATATTGTTTAACATCTGTGATGCAGGAAAAAAAGTTGGAGGGGTCTAACTGGATCCCTCAATATTTGTAATACTATTTTTTTCATACATTGTGATATATAATTTGTGATTGATTATGATGATACTGGTCTTGTCATATGTTTTTTTAAATACCATAAGAAATACTGGAATGTAAAAAGGGATTTTTCAAAGTGTATACTGAAAATAAAAGGAATTATTTGGGAAATAAATAGAATTTTAAAAGGAACTATTTGGGAAATAAATAGAATTATAAAAAGTAATATTTGGAAAATTAATATAATGGAAAAAGGGAAATGGCGGGATATAAAAACAACTGTGGAATGGATTTAAAGTATGTATTAAATAGAATCTGTTTTAACTGATAAACTGAGAAGATTAATTTATAAATAATGTTTTATAAATTAAATAAAATATTTATCATTTGATAAATGGAGTATGTAAGTCTGAAGTTATGAAGAGAAGTAAAATCGGTTTCAGCACCGGTATTTAAAATCGAATGTGAACGTAGCAGTTGTAAAGGGAGTTATAAATAAGATTTTTATGAATAGTCTATAAATAGAAGTATAAGTAGAGTTTGGAATTAGTATAATGTTTTTAAATGCGAAATCAAACTGTTTGATTTGGTAAAAGCAATATTTTTCACATTTGATGTGAATAAAGGATTTAAGTAAATGTTTTATGAAATGAAAATATTATAAAGGAAACTGGGTTTTGAAATAGGAATTTAAATGGAATTACTAAAATTAGAAATAGACTGGAAATTAGTTGAGCTGAATTAGGCCTTCGCGGTTAATACGTGGGGAGTTGTTCTCTTACTAGTTTACAATTAGAGACTGATAGATGTGGGGGAGTAATGATGAGGGAATAAGAAATGGAAATGTTTTCCAATGTTAATAACGTATATTTTCTAAATATAGAAAATAAAGATTGATGAATATATGGAAAAGGAAAGTGGGGAAATGAATAAATCAATGGTAAATTAATTTAAAGGGAAAAATATTGATTGGTGATTGATCGATAAAATTTCCATTGAAAATAAGATCGTTGTGTGTATGGATGTTTTCATTTGATATTTAAATAACCGACTATCAAAGTTTTGACCATTTTTCCATTGCCAATATGGAGTGACCGAGATCAGATTTATTATCTGAAAACAACTCCGTATGGGCATTAGCGTTGCGAATCAAATATGACAATGATAGTAGAAGATGGAGTTCATGCAAGGGCAGTTCTGGATAACCCTAGGTAGAAGTTTCCTAAGATGGGTTTACAGAATAGTGCCTTCAGTTTGTCCAATCTCACGGCAACCTATATGGAAGAATATCCGACAGAGTACATTTATTAGATCGCGTAAGTTGATCTCTTCAAACTTATTTACATTTAGTGGCGGAGGAATTTCTCTTAGCTGTATACCCATGGTATTTTCGGAGCAATCAATTTGTGATTTAGCGGGTATGACGATGTGACATTCAAAGTAAATAGAGTTGTGATCTGTACGTTATGACCACAAGCCACACAACCGAGAAATTGTATAAAATTGGGTAGGTTGCATGGCTAAGTGGGTAGCACCTAATTAGGGTGTATTGTCACCTGATCTAGAGAAATTCCATTTACTTCTTTAAGCTATTTCAATGTTGTCCCTTTCGGGAAACGGTTGTTGATCCCAACCATTGTTGATAATACATTCGTCCACTCAAGAGAAATGAGTGACCGGTCATAGTTAGCTTGGGTTACAAGATGTTCTTGTTGAATCTGGTGTATTCCTCTCTAAAGATACACTGTCGGAAGGTGGTCCCATACCTTGCTAGTTGGCATCCATTACCCTATAAGCGCCTGCGGTTTTTGATTTTATATTATATATGTGGAACGTGAGATGAAAGCATTCCACTAGATTATTATTTATTTGATTTAGACATTATTATAACATCAGAAGAGTATGGATTTTAAAAACAATGTTTTAGGTTATCTTAGGGTAAAAACCATTCGTGTTTATGTGTGGATGGGTCTTATGATTATTCTTTCTTTTAAAAGGATTTTAAAAGTTAAGAAAATGGTTGGAGTTTACTCACATCAGTCAAATGACTGACCCAAAGTTTATTTTTCTTTGTTTTCCCTAAACTCTTGGGGGCTCAAACTTGTATAGGTAGTCAAGTAGTTGGGATTTTATTATAGCTGGAGCAGGAGGCTTCAAGATTTTATAGCTATAATATATTTCCACCGTTTTGTAAGTGTTGAACTACGATAATGATATTGTATACAGACACTGGTTTTTATTTCAAAGTTATGTTATATGACATATTTATTCGTTCCGCTGTGATATTCGTGTTACTCTGATGTTGTACGTATGTTCTTCTTCTTTTATTCTAATTTTCTTCCTTTCTTATCTCACCCTCTGTTCTTTTCATTAACTATCTGGTGTTTACGATTGTAACAACCCGGAAATCTGGGCCAGTTTAAAATTTTTATTTTGGCAATTTTAGCGAATTTTGATTATTTAAAATGAATTATTTTAAATAATATCGACATGAAATTTATTTTGAATGGAATTAGAACGTAAATATTATATACGTCGTCGTTAGAATATAAATAATTATATATAATTATAAATAGAATTGAAAATGGCGCGGTAGTTCGATAATTCGATTTCAAACTTCAATTGAATATACCGGGTGCATAACAATCCGAATTTTAGTGAACCCAAAAACATTAGGATCTATTTTAGGATATCTTTCCAACGAATCCGAAAAATCGAAATTTCATAACGGGAATGAAAAGATATGTCCAGTTGAAGATTCTGAATAGTCGCTATGGAATTCAGGCCCTTAAAAATGGAAATTTTGCAAACGACCACGGATTTCGACGAAACCACTTTTGTTGGATCCGCAGTGTCAAGTTATTGCTAGATTTCAAGTTTCATAAATTTTCGATTCAATATGTGAGCGTGGCAAAGGAAAACGCGTTTGACCAGTTTCAGTTGATTTTAATCGACTGGAAAATGACCATTTTTCAAACGGTCTCAGAATTCGACGAAACTAGTTTTGTTAGGACCGTATCGTCAATATGAAGCTAGAAAATATTTTTCGAGAATTTTTAGAGTTAGTATGTGACCCCGGTAATTTGAAATGTACGTTTAAAATTCAATATAGTGATTTAAATGTAAATTTAAACGGAAACTGATCGAAACGATCAAATCAGCGTACGATACATATCCCATTGTGTTCGGAATGGGGGTAATACGCTAGGGACGATAGTTGTTGCGTTTCGTTTGGGGTTCGATAGAAAAGTCAACTTTTTGAATTAAAAAGAAATTAAAAAATATATATATATATATTCACTCTCTCTCTCTTACTTCACTCAGAAGAAAAAAATATAAAATAAAAACCCCGATTCCCTCATCGCCCTCGTGAAAATCCGCCGCCACCCAATCTCGTGCCACCGGAGCCCTCGTCAACGCGCCGCACAGTCACCCCCACCTCCGCTCGCCCTCCTCGATAGCTCCTCCTCCTTCCAGTCGCCGGTCCCCAATTGGAAGACCCTGACATCGAACCGTACCTCCTGGAAATCGATGCCACCGCACCACATCCTCACACGCCGTCGCCTCAGACCGTCCGCCCCACCACCTCGCCGCTGCCATCACCCACAAAGCCCCACCCCCTTTATCTCGAACGGGAAAACCGCTTTTCCCCCAAGCAGCCGCTGTTCAGACCACCACAGCCCGGATGACAGTCACCACCACCACCTGCGCGACCCCCCTTGCTCCAGCAATGCCCTCCTGTTACCTATAGCCCCTTGTACCTCTCCTCTTCGAATAACGGTGAGTTTTCTTCTTTAAATCTGATTTATTTAAAATGTACTACCCTATTTAAATTAGTTTTTAGTTTGAATTCGGTTTTTATAAATTAGTTTTTGTTTTCTAAATTCAGTTTTATATAAGAGGCGACCTAAAGTTCTGATTTTGTTTATAGATCCATAAGATAGAAAAGAGAAGATTTTTAAAATAGAAAATATTAGATTTTTGAAATAGAAAAGACACGATTTTTAGCGGTGTAAAAATAGAATTTTTATCTATATAGTAGTAGCATAAAAATGTCATTTTTATACACATGATAGCGAAGTAAAAATTCGATTTTTATATATTGAACAACGAAGTAAAAATTCGATTTTTATATATTGAACAACGAAGTAAAAATTCGATTTTTATATATGTAGTGGCTACGGTCAACGAAGGTGACAAGAGGCAAGAACAGCGAAGATTTCTAAATGAAGTGCCGTGGAGTTAGGATAGCTATTGGTGAGAACTTCTCACTCTTCAATTTCTTTTTCTAGTTATATATATACTAGGATGCAGACGGTGTTTAGTAGCACCCGACACCCGTCATCCACAGACCATGGATGGCTTGTTTGTTAAATTGTTTGGTTGAGTAGTTAGTTAGAATATTTGATTGAATGGAATTGTTTGGCGAAATGAAATTGATTTGATTGATGTGTGAATGGCGTGGGCCTTCACTAGACCGGGGATAAGGTTAGGCCTCGTCCCGTTTCTAGTATCGTGCCGTTATGACGCCGAAATTTTCTAAAATATGTTAGAAAAATAAAGATAACATTTTATTTAATAAATGAACCGAATAGAATATTCATAGGTTGAATAAAATAGTTTGATCGTTAAAAATATAATTTTTAACGTGAATGTGAATGAATAAATATTCATTTACAAACCTGACGGTTTGTTTATGTACACCTATTTGAAGGACATTGATTGGGACGATAAATTTTACACATCGCCCAACTGCACAAATAAAAATCTGTGTTTGATTGCTTGAAACCCCACACGGGTATTGGGATGATATTTGACGTACACTAATCCCAATAATTAGTTGTATGTCAATCGATTGATTGACATGCTGCTATAAGCGTTGAATATTTATATTCGATGCTTATACAGTGTAGAATGCACTTTGGATGATGGTTGATTATTCATCGTTGTTATTGTATACATGTGTTGTAGAAAATCCATATAATTAACTTTATATGGTAATTGATTGGGCCTCATTCCAGTTTCGAAAAAGAAGTATGTGAAATAGAAATATTTGAAATAGAAATATTTGAAATAGAATATTTGAAAACAGGAATATATGAAGCCGTATCGATTAGATTGACGCCATTTTGACGTGAACGATATTTATATCGATTTTATTCATTTTATAATGAATATCGAAAATGATTTCAAAATCTGATATTTTGAAAAGAATTGAATAGAAATGAATTCGAATTGAAATTGAATATAATTGAATTCGAATTGAAATGGAATAGAAATGAATTCGAATTGAAATTGAATTGAATTGAAAACGAACTGAAATTGAATTAGAAATCAATTTGAATTGAAATCAATTTGAAATGAATTTAAAAATGAATTTAAATTGGAATATTCAATTTTGATTTGAAATTGAATATAAAGTTGAAACCGTTTTGAAAATGAATTTAAAACGATTTATAAAGCACGTTTTGAATTGAAATCGATGAAGTATATATTATATATATTATATATATAATATAATGGCCTGAATAGAAAGCGCCGCGCCGCGGCAGTTCGCGAATTTCTACCACTGACTTCGAATGGATATTGCGGGAGATCCGACCGTCGGATTCTCCTAAAATCGGAATCGTTGGGTTCGTATCGAAAAGAGCTATCTAACGAATGTGAGAAATTAGAAATCTAACGGTTGGATTTGGAATTATGTCCAAATCAAATTTGAAAAAGGTCGCTGTAAGTGCAGTTCGATGACCGTTGATGGAAATCGACTGTATGGGCCTTGATAAAATTATTAAAAATAGTAATAATTTATGTAAAATCATAAGAAATGATTTAGAAAGAATTGGGATGAAAAACTCCATATTTGAAAAGATAAAAATAGATTTTTATCGAAATGAACTAGTTTTGAACTAGAATTATAATTCTATTTATTTTTAAATAAATAAATTGAATTTGAAAAGGGTTTTAAAAATAACCAGAATTTCCAATGATTGCATTGGAGTGGATTTGAATCGAAATTGTCTTCGGAATATTTCGATGTTGGAATTCGTGATTATACAGATGTTGTTATGGAAATTTGAAAGATATATATATTGATATCGTTATTTCCAATACGACATTTGTTAATCGTAGAATTTGATATTGAATATAAGCCGATATATTTTCTATTCAGAGCCTTGTATTGAATATCAAATGTGATTTGGGTTTGTCGTGAATGGTGTCTTCATTAACACTGTTCTTGAACCCAGTTGAGAAAAGATTAAATCTTTTTATTTAGATTTAATGAAGTGTACCAATTAAATAATATTTAATTGGAATTGAATCGATATTGATTTTTAGGTTTATCGTGGACGGTGTTTTAAATAACACTCGTTCTTTAACCCGATAATTAATGAATGTGATTTTGGGTTTATCGTGAACCGTGTTTTAAATGACACGGATTCTTTAACCTAGTTAGCGATTAAAACTAAGTGGAGTTTTAATGAATCTTTAATTAGATTGAAATGATCGAGAATGGAGTATCACCAGTTTTGCTCCAAGCGATAGTTAAATCTTTAATTAGATTTGAACGTGAAATGGTAATTGAATTTACCGATAACACTGTGGTAATAGATATGAAGTATTACCAGTTTTACTCCATGGGATGAATAGGTTGGGATTGGGAAATTAAAACAAATGATTACTTCGGTAAGGTTCGTTAATCCCGACTAGTTGAATCGAAATTCAAAAAGATGATTAAAGAATAAATTCAAGGAACTTATCTTGGATAAAATTAATGGGAACCTTTCCCTATGAATGTGAAATCAGAAACTAACTGTCGGTTAGCCAAGAAGAATGGTTTTCTGGATATTGATCTGATGTTGGTTTCGGCCTTCGGGGTTAATATTTGGGGAATTATTCTCTTGTTAATTTACGGTTAGTGACTGATGAATTGGAATGAGGCGTATGTTGTGTTTGTGTAACACTTATTTAAAATATACGCGAGTTATTCGGAAAGACCGGGTTTATCCCATTCTGAATAACTGATACGACGATAAGTCGAAGATGAAGACGATGGTCGAAGACCGGAAGTCTTCACGTCGTTTGGGTGATTACTGATGATCTTGATTGGGCTGTACACCCAAGAAGATGGAAACAGTTGGTGATCGTCCAGACGTACTTGGAGATCGATGGATATGCGGGGTACTAGGTGCCTCCGGTTTCGTTCAGACCCAGAGCGAACTTGTAAATGGACTGTGTGTCTGACGTTGGATTTTAGTCCGTGTGATTGATCTCTATTAAATATATATATCTGTTTGGCGGCGGAGAATTTATTCTCTTGCTTAACGCCCTTCTCTGAGACGTACGAGCTCAGGGGTTATATATTGATGGATATCAAACGCATGGAGTGAATTGCCTGTGTGGCATGCCTAAGTGGCAATTGATCGAGGCTTCTGTTGAAAAGCAAAGTCTTGTGGTGATGATCAAAGCACAGCCTGTGTGGCACAGCTTTGTGTAACGTGAATTTGCGAGCCTCGCACCCCGGTTGTGAACCAAAAACGGGAGAGGACCTCAGGGAGGGCATGCGTTTCTTTCTAGCTAGGGTGGTGTCAGTGACCTACCAGCCCTGACATTTATATACTTTTCACCTGTGTGGTTGTTGCTGTTGCGAGGCGCCTCGGTTTGATCGGACGATCCGGGTCCGATGGAGTCATTCGTTGGCTCATTTACGCCCCCAAAGGGCGGGGAAACGTAGTGTTCAGGCATAATAATCCACATCGGTGGACCGACCCTGTCGCTCCATGGGGCAGTTGCGGCTGTTCCTGAGGCTCGGGCTAGACAGTCTCGAATCGGTAGAGGACGATCCCTGGCCTCGGTTCACAGACGGAAATCCAATTTCCAAATACGTGACATTTACGGTTTTATTTGTAGAGCCTAGTATGGCGACATGATATATGATACCCATGCCGCCTATGATTGATACTTATGATTTGAAGTTGTTTTATACACTATGCACTTATAATAGTATCAAATAATATGTTTTTAAACGTATCCAGCATGCTTTGGCTATTATAAGGGAAAACCCTATCCCCCGGCTTGCGTTGCATTGTGTGATAGGACCTGGGTCTTATAATAGCTTCATTTTTCTTTATTTAGCATTGCGCTGTTGTTTTATGCACTGGTATTCTTGGGAGGAAACCCGTTCCGTGTTATACGGCGTGGTCCCTTGATTTACCTAACTTTAAAAATAAAGATTTACAACTGTTTTAGTTCTCACACCAGTCCCATGACTGACCTGGAGTTTATTGTTTTGACCTAAACTCTGGGTGCCCCTATTTTGACATGGGCAGCTAGTAGTTTTGGTTTTGCAAATTTATATTCATAGGATCCTGGTTTATAGCTGGAATGATATCCGGAAAGCTTTGTATCCGTATATCTCTTCTAGTTGTGTATTGTATTATTTTCCGCTGCTATGTATTTAAATGTAATTTAAATCTCTGATATTTCTGTGTAATATTCATTTTTACTCTGTATATTCTTGTAATCTGATGCATTGTTGTGAATCTACAATGAAATGTTCTTCCGTCTGCGTTCTGATTTGTCGTGTTCTCAAAACAATTCGTTCTTTCTCTTCTCTTCGGAGACCGTGGAAGTTCGGGTCGTTTCATCGATACTTGAGTTCTAGCAAGTAATACGGGTTTATGTATCATTGTTGGAATTCAGGTGTAATGAACACAAATTTTCGACCTTAAATTCGACACACAACACCATGTCGACTATTCAACAATCGGATATACCAGAACGTTAATAGAAAGAAATTAAAGGGTGAGAATAGATAAGATAGCAAATTAGAATAGAAGAAGGAGAAGAAGAATCAGAGTAACACGAATCTCATAGCGGAACGAATAAATATATTATATAACATAACTTTGAAATACAAACCCAATACCATTATCGAAGTACAACACTTACAACACAACGGAAATAAACAGAAGCTATATAATCCTGAAGCATCTTGCTCCAGGTGCCCAAGTATATCTGAAAAATCCCAGACTGCCCATCAAATTTGGGCACCCAAGAGTTTAGAAAAATCAAAACCAAATAAACTCTGGGCCAATCACGTGACTGGTGTGAGTAAAATCCAACCATTCGTTACTGTGGTATCAGAGCTAGTGTGAGTTTTTATTTGAATACCTTGGGTCGTTACTCACACCAGTCCCACGACTAATTGGAATTTGAATTTAATCCAATTAAGTGAAAATTGACTTCAGATAGAGTAATATCGTGTAAAATTGGATTGGGGAACATAATTGGACTCAGGTAAGTTAGTGGTTTGATTCTTGAAATAAAAATCAGATTTGAGTTATGAGATAAAGGTAACTTGTTAGAGGTATTTATTAGTTAATGAAATTTGGAAAGGTAACTTAACTTGGTTAAGTATATTGGGTTGGTGAGTAAAGAATTGAAATCAAAAAGGGGATTTGAGATTTGAGAAAGAGATTTCGCTTGGGTATAAGCGAATAATTGTGCTGAGGGTAAAACTAATTGGAGTTTGATTGGGATGACATCGGTGTATGATGAATTGGTAGCAGATGTAAAGGATATAATGATATGCCTGACAAAAAGGTACAAGTGTAGTGGCCCGTAACTTCCCCGGTAAGGAAAGCCCGGATTACCTTGAGAACACGACAAAATAGAACGCAGACAGAAGAACATTTCATTGTTAATTACAACAATTCCATCAGATACAAGAATATACAGAGTATGAATAAATATACATTCGATAAATATCAGAGATTACGATAAATTACATAGCAGCGGAAAATAATACAAAGTACATTTGAAGGTGATATACGGATACAGAGCTTTCCGGATATCATTCCAGCTATAAACCAGGATCCTGTGAATATAAATCTGCAAAACCAAAACTACTAGCTGCCCGTGTCGATAATAAGGGCACCCAGAGTTTAGGTTAAAACAATAAACTCCAGGTCAGTCATGCGACTGGTGTGAGAACTAAAACAGTTATTAATCTTTATTTTAAAGTTCGGTAAATCAAGGGACCGCGCCGTATAACACGGAACAGGTTTCCTTCCAAGAATACGAGTGCATAAAACAAACAGCGCAATGCTAAATGAAGAAAAATGAAGCTATTATAAGACCCAGGTCCCATCACACAACGCAACGCAAGCCGGAGGATAGGGTTTTTACCTTATAATAGCCAAAGCATGCTTGATACGTTTAAAACACATTACTTTTATATTACTATAAGTGTATAGTTTCAAAACAATTTCAATCATAAATATCAATCATAGGCGGCATGAATGACCCATACCACTATGTCGCCATACTAGGTTCTACAAATAAAACCGCAATATCACGTATTGGAAATTGGATTTCCGTCATGAGTCGAGGCAAGGGGCAAGCTCCTCTCCATTCGAGACACTCTAGCAAATGTCTCAGGAACCCACTTTGATCCTTGGAATCGGTTGGGCCTGTCCTCACCTAACTTTGGAGGATTGGCAATTCCTGAACACACGTTTCCCGGTCCTAACAGACCTATATCCGAGGCGCCTCGCATTCCAACATCCACACAGGTAAAAAGTATATAAATGTATTCCACAATCCAATTCACTCCATGCGACTGATGTCCATCGATATACAACCTCTAAGTTCGTACGTCTCAAAGAAGGGCGTTAAGCAAGAGAATAAATTCTCTGCCACCAAACAGATGTATATTTAATAGAGATCAATCAACACAGAATAAAATCCAATGTCAGACACACAGTCCATTTACAAGTTCGTTCTGGGTCTGAACGAAACCGGAAGCACTTTCCTCGCATATCCATCGATCTCAAGGTACGTCTGGACGATCACCAACTGTTTCCCTCATCTTGGGTGTACAGCCCAATCAAGATCATCAGTAATCACCCAAATGATGTGAAGACTTCCGGTCTTCAACCCCCGTCTTCATCTTCGACTTACCGTCGAATCGGTTATTGAGAATGGGTATAAACCCGGCCTTTCCGAATAACCCACGTATATAAACAACAAATGTTACACAAACACAACATACGCCTCATTCCAATTCAGAATATTCTTTTATTCAAATTTTCACACACTTAAGGAAAGGTTCCCATTAAGTTTATCAAAGATAAATTCTTCTAAATTTATTCTTTAATCTTCCTTTGGATATCATTTCAAACCGTATTATGGTTTTCCAAACTAGTCGGGATTAGCGAACCAAACCGAAGTAATTATTCATTTTATTTCCCAATCCCAACCTATTCATCCCATGGAGCAAAACTGGTAATACTCCATATCTAACACCACGATGCTATCAGTAATATTAATTACCATTTCACGTTTAAATCTAATGAAAGATTTAACTATCGCTTTGGAGAAAAACTGGTGGTACTCCAATCTCGATCACCTTTCAGATTTGATAATTTAAATTATAAATTCACTTTCAGTCTAATTAAAGATTCATTAAAACTTCACTTAGTATTAATCTTCCCAAAAATCAATATCCTGATTTTAATAGGGTTAAAGAACCGATGTCATCTAAAACACGATTCACGACAAACCCAAATCACATTTGATATTAAATACAGGGCTCTGAATAGAAAATATACTGGCTTATATTCAATATCAAATTCTGAAACCAACAAATATCGTATTGGAAATAACGATATAAAATATATCTTTCAAATTCCCATAACAATATCTATACAATCACAGAATCCAACTTCAAAATATTCCAAAGACAATTTCGATTCAAATCCACTTCCACTTTTATATATATTGGAAATTCAGGTTATTTTCAAAACCAATTCAAATTCGATTTATTTATTTCAAAAATAAATTGATTTTAATTCTAGTTCAAAACTGGTTCATTTCGATAAAAATCTATTTTTATCTTTTCAAATGTGGGATTTTTCATCCCAGTTCTTTCCAGTTCATATATTACGATTTTACACAAATTATTAATATTTTTATTAATTCTATCAAGGCCCGTACAGTCGATTTCCATCAATGGCCATCGAACTGCACTTACAGTGACCTTTTCCAAATTTGATTTGGACATAATTCCAAATCCAACGGTTAGATTTCAAATTTCTAATATTCATTGGAAAGATCTTTTTAATACGAATCCAACGGTTCCGGTTTTAGGAGAATCCGACGGTCGGATCTCCCGCAACGTCAATTCGAAGTCAATGGTCGACATGCAAGAACTGCCGCGACGCGGCACGTTCTATTCAGGCCAATATATATATAACATATATATTATATATATTTCGTCGATTTCCTTTTAAAACGTATTTTATAAATCGTTTTAAATTCGTTTTCAAAACCATTTCAACTCTATATTCAATTTCAAATCAAAATTGAATATTTCATATCATTACTATATAAATGATAATATTTTCAAACCGTTATATTTTGAAATCACTACCTTTTCTATATTCATAATAAAAACGAATATAATCTATATAAATATCTATCATGTCAAAATAGCGCAACTTTAATAAACACGGCTTTATACATTTCAATAAATTAGTTATTTTATTCAACAAATGAATATTTATTCTATTCAACACAATAATCTATATTTCCTTCAACACATGACTAATCTCAACACATGAGTACTGTCAACACACGACTATTTTTGTTATGTAATATATTTTATAAAATTATGGTATCTATCGTTTGATTTTTAATCAGACTCCACCATGAAGTATATTCTAATTTTAAATATGATAAAGATGTAAATTTTATTGTTAAAATATTTTACTCAACACATAAATAGTTTCAACACATGAACATCATCAACACATGACTATTTTTATATTCTAATATTCTTTATTTTCCCAATTGGAATGAGGCCCAATCAATTACCATATAACGTTAATTATATGGATTCCATACAACACATGTGTATAATAGCAACGATAAACAACAATCAACCATCATCCAAAGTGCACCATACAACTGCATAAGCATCAAATATAAATAATTAACGCTTACACAGCCTGTCGACCAATCGATTGACATACCATTAAATAATTGGGATTAGTGTACGTCAAATATCATCCCAACACCCGTGTGGGGTTTCAAATCAACAAACACTGAATATTATTTGTGCAGTTGGGCGATGTGTAAAATTTATCATCCCAATCAATATCCTTCAAATAGGTGTACATAAACAAACCATCTGGTTTGTAAATGAATATTTATTTCTTCACATTCACTATATTCATATTCACGTTAAAAATTATATTTTTAACGATAATTAATTTATTTCAGCACATTAATATTTTATTATCAATTTCACATCAACACCACAAACAAACTTCACAACACAACAAACAAGCATACAAGCCGTCCATGGTCTGTGGACGACGGGTGCTGCTAAGCACCGTCTGCATCCTAATATATATTTTTAAGTAGAAAAGAAGATTTAAAGTGAGAATTTCTCACCAAATCTATCCCAACCGCACGACTCTTCTTATGTAGAAATCTTCGTCGTGCTCGCCTTTCGTCACTTTCGTTCCCCGTAGCCACTACATATATAAAAATCACATTTTTATATTGTTGCTATGTATATAAAAATCACATTTTTATAATTATTCCATATGGATAAAATCCTATTTTTACATCGCTACTATATAGATAAAAATTCTATTTTTACATCAATACTATATAGATAAAAATTCTATTTTTACATCAATACTATGTAGATAAAAATTCTATTTTTACATCAATACTATATAGATAAAAATTCTATTTTTACATCGATGTTCATATAATAAAGATATAGTTTTATCACACCATTCTCTGTATGAAGATTTCGCCTTTTCAAATATAAAGATTTCGCCTTTTCAAATATAAAAATATAATCTTTTCAATACTTCTACTTTATAAAAATTATATTTTTATTATGCCACTAGTATAAAAATTATATTTTAATACTTTTCCTTCATATATAAAGATCGAATTTTTATATCATTGTTATAAAAATAACTTTTTTATTTCAACATATATATAACAAAAATCAGATTTTTATTCCGCTATATCTATAAAGATTATATTTTTATACTCTACATCATATAAAAACTATATTTTTATCTCTTCTACATAATAAAAATCGAATTTTTAATACTTGTATAATATAAAAATTATATTTTTAAACTTCACATATATAAAAGTTGTATTTTAAAACGATGTTCATATAGAAAAGATTGTATTTTTATCGCTACTAACTACTTTAAATTAAAACAAATGAAAATAAGGTAAAAACTTACGTTGATTTCAGTTTTCAGAGGGGGACTGTCAGGTGTCGTGGAAGGCTGAGGAGGCGCACAAGGGCAGAGCGTGGCTCGAGTTCTTCCCAGGTGGTGGCTTGCGCTCCTGTGCAGAGGAGGGGTTCGAAGGCGGGTTCGCTGTTTGAGGAGGGGTGCGAGGTTTTACGTCATAGAAAGGGGAGAGAGTGGCGACAGGGTTGAGGAGGTGCAGGGGAGTGCGGCACGGTGCGCGAGCGGGGAGGGCGTCGGCGGCTAGGGTTTTTCATCGTTCGTGGGGTGAGTGGGTCTCGATCGAGGAAGGGGTGCGGGGTTCGATTTGGAAGGGGGGCGACGAGGTGAGGCTGACCGCCGGAGGAGAGGCGTGCGTGCGATGGGCGGTGGCCAAGCAGAGGGGGCGACGGGGTTCGTGAGTAAAAAAGGGGGAGCGGTTTTTATTTTTTGATTTTGACTGTTAACGTTGGGGGGGGGGGGGTTTGACTAAGTGGTAGGGGAAAGGGGAAGGGAGATATTTATAATTGATATTTTATTAATTTTATTTCCATAAAGTAATTTTTTATTTTGACTTCGAAACGAGACCCACCGACTGTCGTCTCCTGCTAATTACTCCCATTCCGAACACAATGGGATATGGATCGTAGGCTGATTCGATCGTTTCGATCAATTTTCGTCAAAATCAACATATAACTCTATATATTGTATTTGAACACATATTTCAATTTACCAGGGCCACATACTAACTAGGAAAATTCCAGAAAAATATTTTCTAGCTTCGTATTGACGATACGGTCCTAACAAAACTAGTTTCGTCGAATTCTGAGACCGTTGGAAAAATGGCCATTTTCCAGTCGATTAAAATCAACTAAAACTGGTCAAACGCGTTTTTCTTTGCCACGCACACATATTGAATCGAAAAAGTATGAAAATTGGAATCTAGCAATAACTTGTCATCCCTGATCCAACAAAAGTGGTTTCGTCGAAATCCGAGATCGTTTGCAAAATGGATATTTTTAAGGGCCGAAATTCCATAGCGACTATTCTGAATTTTCAACTGGACATATATTTTTATCCCCGCTATGAAATTTCAATTTTTCGGATTCATTGGAAAGATATTCTCAATTAGATTCAAATATTTTTGGTTTCACTAAAATTCGGCTTATTTTGAATCCTGTACATCCATTTGAAGTTTGAAATCGAATTATCGAACTAACGCGCCATTTTCAATTCCTTTTATAATTATATATAATTATTTATATTCTAACGACGACGTATATAAATATATACATTCTAACTCTATTCAAATTAAATTTCTCGTCATTATTATTTAAAATAATTCATTTTAAATATTCAAAATTAGCTAAAATTGCCAAAATAAAAATTTTAAACTGGCTCGCATTTCCGGGTTGTTTCATTCTCCCCCACTTAAAACTTTTCGTCCCCGAAAAGGAACAAAGCCGAAAGTTTTTTAACTAATCAACTCAACTTTCATTGTTTTCTTTACGGCTTAAGTTCTTCAACTTTCCAGTTTCTAAGAACTTTTCAAAAATTTCAAAAATTTGGCTAACACCCTAAATTTTTGAAAAATTTCGCCATAACCTCCCCTGCACCGGGAGCACCGGGAAAATCCCGAAATTGCCATACAAGCCCTCTGATCTCAAAAAGAAAAAGAAAAATCCAAGCGGCTAGCCAATCGACTCATAAAATCATCATCACCCAAAAAAGACAGTAAATTATGGTAAACATGTACCTATTTGTCGGGCAAACAATTTTAGTTCTCTGCTCTAGCCTCCTTGCTATGACCTGTTCAATGTAAGCACATGTATATGCAAGCAATTGCAATCATTTTTCAATACAATTCATTATTCGGTTCAATTAGGCTAAATGGTTCAAAATTATCAAACAAATAAACAAACAACACAACCATCAATCAATCAGTGGATTAACGTTTCAAATTCATAATTTTGATACATATTGTGACGGCCCGCCCCGCACCAACCGACATTTACTCCAAATGTGCGCTGTACACTTGTCCAGTTAGCGCGGAACTGGTCGCCAGAAGGGAAAAAGGGGGAAGGAAATGAATATACAAAGAACCTGTAGAATGTCTCACAGCGCATAGAACAAAATATAATAGTAACATACTTGACATAAAACAGGAGAGACAGTGCATAAGCTGAAAATCAGAACTAAACATCATAGCAGCGGAAATTCAGAATACAGCTTATTACAACTTTCAAACTGTCTCAAAGCAAAGTAAGATAAATGAGGTACACTACTAATGCCCAAGTAGCGACCACCAACGACACAGGGAGAATGTGTGTGTATATATATATATATATCATACGTGGAAGCCTCCTGCCCGCCTCCGAATCAGCTACTCGCACATCACCAGCTAACCTGTCTCTAGTCTGCTCGTGTGAGCACCCAGAGTAATAAGAGGAGACATAAAACTCTGGGTCAGACATAAAGCCTGGTATGAGCGATAAGCATCTAAAGTGAACAATAACAGGTAGACTAAAACATACCTGAACCTGGACCTGCAACCAAAGAGTTAGCACTACACACTGTACAACACTCTAAGGTATCATATCAAACAGTGTAAAGATACGGAGGTGGGGGAGGTGTGCATGTCATAATTATGGCAAACAATCAAGCATATCATCCATCCTCACATCTCTCACTCAGTGCATAAAGCATACGACATTCACCACTTCGATCACCCAACATTCCTTGCTACGATCACTTTGCCCCATGAAGTCATAAATGGCTTCACTGCACTGATAACGTAGCCACTAATCCTTTGCTATGTCCACTTTGCCCCCATGGAGTCAAATGAACCCCACTGCACTTGCTCATAGTCTTACTATGCATCACCTTGCCCCTCGGGTCATAATGACCCTACTGCACTGATAACGTAGTCTTGCTACCATCACTTTGCCCCTCAGGTCATAATGACCCTACTGCACTGATAAGTAGCCCATCATTCCTTTTTAGTGGTGAATCGAAGTTATGAACGTCGACAACTCCTTAGCACACGTCCCGCAGCAAAGCCCAACTCATGAAGCGAACTCATTAGTTCCCCATTGGTTCCGGGATCCTGAGCTCTAACTTCCATTTAGACTACCTTTGCATCTCGGGTTATTGGTCATCACCATCGAATCAGATCGGATCAGCCCTCACATTCTTCATCGGATCGGGTCGCGCCTCCTACGTCGGATCGGGTCGTGGTCCTCTAGGTGATCAGGTCGCACTCCCCCATCGTCTCGTGAATCCAGTCTCCATCGAATCAGGTCTCCACTTCTGGTCGGATCGTGAATACCCCATACGGATCGGATCGCGCTCCTCCATCGTCTCGTTGTGCATCAGATCGTGGATGCTGCTTTCCTCTAGTCGGATCGTGATATGAAGCATGAGTGGATCGGATCGGGTCGTAATGCTCATTGGCGATCCGGGTCGGAGTACTTCAATTTGGGCACGGTGCTGCATCGATTCGTCTCATGGGCCTTGCGCAGATGGTTCGGTTCGGAGGAGATGACTCGACTCGTGGTGATGTCCCACGATCCCATAGGGCGATCTGATCGTCCCTCAACCCCCTGTGCGATCCGAACCCCTGCACCTTGTCCAGCGAGCTGTTTACGCCCCTCGACGGCGTTTTCGACCATTCCAACTATTCTAAACAGTCACATAGCATTTCATACAGTCATAGCAACATGCATAATCAACCACAAACATCAAAACATCAATATGATAGGTAAAAAGGGATCAAACATACCCAAAATCTCAAATTTTCCCTTAAGCATATTTAGGTGAAACTAATGATTGGATTATCAAAACTTAACCAAATTAACCAAAATTCATATCAGTGGTCTAAAACATCATTCCGAATTTTATAAACATTTTTCTAGAATTTTATCATGTTTAAATTCGCTAATTAACACTAATCAACCCTAATTAGCCATAATTAGTGTAAAACTATGCAAATCACTCACCTTAGCCACAAATAAACTGAGATCTGAAATAATTCTCTGATTTGATGCGAATTTCAATACCAAACAGCAGCTCCTTTGTTGATTTGGTGAAGATCCTCCTTGATTAGGGGTTGCTAAGCCAAATCCTTAACCAAAAGATGATTTGGAGGTGATTTAGAGGTTGGAGGCCATTTTTAGGGTTCCTTGGTGATAAGTGGAGGCTAGAAAACTGAAATGGAATGATTCTCCATCTCATTTCAGCCCTCCCATAACCCTAATCCCGAAATGGGTTATGGGCCTACTCACTAATCACCCGATTTGGCCCGGTTAAGCAGTTTTTCACCCTCCAAACCTTGTTTCAGCCATATCTCCCAAACGGTAAGTCCGTTTGGCTAATGTAACCACTCTACGGAAAGAGAAACCATCAAACGAATCAAATGGAAGTGGTTTCAGGTCAAAATTCCTTTCCAATCAAAAGTTATGGCCAAAACAGTACCAACTAGGGGCAAAATGGTCATTTTAAAAATCGACAAAAATCATGAACATGGGAAATGACTCTAATAGATGTTTCCCAAAGTTACATGACCATACGACTTCACATGGGAAAGAAATAAATATTCTACGATCCTATGACGTGTAGAATACGTGTCATTACACTCTTCCCCCCTTATGAAATTTCGCCCCCGAAATTCCCTAATCCGAACACACAAAGGTCCCGCATGCCTATCAATCATGAAACAACAATCAAACATGCAACCAAGTAAAACAAGTCTATCCTAGCATGCGGAAAAACTAAATTACGAAGTAAATCTTACCAGGCAAAGAGTTCTGGATGCATCTTCCTAATGCTCTCCTCTGTCTCCCAAGTACAATCATTCTCGTCCTCGCCCCACTGAACCTTGACTAGCTTCACCGCTTTCCTCCGAAGTTGCTTCGTATCATGCCCCACAATACGAATCGGCTTGCGGTTCCCAACCGCCTCGGGTTCTACCTCGAAGTCCTCTAACTGATCAGGTGAAACAGTCACATCTGAGTCGTGAACGAACTTCCTTAGTTGGGAAACATGAAATACATTGTGAACTCCCGCCATTTTCTCTGGTAAGCCAACTCTATATGCCAAATTCCCGATTAGTTCAAGGACAGGGAATGGGCCAACAAACCTTGGTGCTAACTTGCCTCTCCTGCCAAATCGTATCACGCTTTTCAACGGAGAGATCTTAACGAACACCAAGTCACCAACGGAGAATTTCAAGTCTCTTCTCCTCTTATCGGCATAACTCTTCTGCCTATCTTGGGCAGCTTTCATTCGTTGCTGAATGACCTTGATCTTATCCGACATTTCTCTCACCACATCTGGTCCAAGCACAAACTTCTCGCCAGTCTCTATCCAACATGATGGTGAGTTGCACGGTCTTCCGTACAAAGCTTCATATGGAGCCATACGGATACTGGATTAGTAGCAATTATTATATGCAAACTCTACTAGATGCAAATGGTCATCCCATGATCCACCAAAATCCAATATACAAGCTCTCAAGAGATCTTCCAATATACGATTCACCCTCTCCGTCTGACCGTCGGTCTGAGGATGATATGCGGTACTGAGATGTAATCTTGACCCTAGGGCCTCTTGTAAGCTCTTCCAAAACCCACTAGTGAACAACGGGTCTCGGTCACTCACAACGCTTTTGGGTACTCCATGAAATCTCACTACCCACTTCATATACAATTCTGCCAACTTGGCTGCCGTCCTGGTCGATTTGACTGGTATAAATCTTTCGCTCTTAGTCAATCGATCCACAATTACCCAAATGCTATCATATCCCGATCTAGTCCTTGGTAAACCATCGATGAAATCCATCGAGACTTGCTCCCATTTCCATTCGGGAATTTCTAATGGTTGCAACAACCCACTAGGCTTCTTTTGCTCGGCTTTAACTAGCTGGCAATTCATGCATTTGGATATAAACTTCCCAACGTCTCTTTTCATCCCTTCCCAGTAGTAAGTCTGCTTCATATCTCGATACATCTTATTACCACCGGGGTGTATGGTCAGTTTTGAGTGATGACATTCTCTAAGCACTTCATCTCTCAAACCATTCACGTTGGGCACAACTAGTCTTCCATTCTTTCTAAGCCATCCATCTCGATCAAGCCCATACACATTCATCTCCTCATCGATACCCATCTTTAACTTGGAGATGATTTCTAATAGATTAGGATCGTCCCTCTAGCTAGAACCAATCCGCTCTATCAAAGTGGGTCTGATCGTCAAACTAGCTAGCATAACTGGATCCAATTCGCACTTTGGTCTGAAATCAAACCCCGCGATATACTCCAGTTGCTTCCATTCAAGAAACATTGCCCCTAAGATGGCATGTCTCCTACTCAAGGCATCGGCTACCGCATTACCCTTCCCAGGTGTATACGCGATATCAAAATCATACGAAGCCAAAAACTCTAACCATCTATGTTGACGGAGATTCAGATCTTTCTGAGAGAAGAGATACTTTAACGATTTATGATCGGTAAACAGCCCAAATCTTTCTCCCAAGAGATAGTGTCTCCACATCTTCAGCGCAAATACAATCGCTGCTAATTCCAAATCATGGGTAGGATACTTCTTCTCATGCGGCTTTAGTTGTCGACTAGCATAAGCTACAACCCTACCCCCTTGCATCAATACTGCACCCAGTCCGGTACCACAAGCATCCGTGTATACCGTCATCTCTTCATTCCCTTTAGGAATGACTAACACTGGCGCACGCGTCAACCTCTCTTTTAGACTCTTGAAGGCATCCTCACACAATCCGTCCCAGACGAAGGACTGATTCTTCTTAGTCAATTGAGTCAACGGTGCCGCTATCCTGGAGAAGTCTTGGATAAACTTACGATAATATCCAGCTAATCCCAAGAAACTTCTTACATCTGTTGCATTCTTGGGTGTAGGCCAATCCTGTACCGTAGCCACCTTCGCAGGGTCCACGGCAATACCACTCTTGGAAACAACATGACCCAAGAATCTTACTTCCCTTCTCCAAAAATGACACTTAGAGAATTTCGCTTTCAATTGGTGTTTCCTCAGCACCTCCATCACTATCCTAAAGTGTCCCTTGTGTTCCTCCTCTGTCCTTGAGTAAACAAGGATATCATCCACGAACACAAGAACAAACTTATTCAACTGATCTCTGAATACTCGATTCATAAGATCCACAAAATAGGCTGGTGCATTGGTCAATCCAAATGGCATGACCAACCACTCATAAAATCCAGACGGCGTCCTAAATGCCATTTTCGGAACACTCTCATCTGCTACTCGAAGCTGATGAAATCCTGTCGCGAGGTCCAACTGGTAGAACACTCTTGCTCCTTCCAGCTGATCAAACAAATCATCTATCCGTGGTAGAGGATACTTATTCTTCCTCGTTACCTTATTCAACTCGCGATAGTCCACACACAAACGAAGAGAACCATCTGCCTTAGTGGCAAATACAACTGGTGCTCCCCACTCGGAGACACTCCTTCTAATAAATCCCTTCTTCAAAAGATTGCTGACTTGCACCCCGAGCTCTCGCTGCTCCCTTGGTGCCATACGGCGAAGTGGCATCACTATAGGTCTGGCATCTTTCACTAAATCAATACGGAACTCAATCTCTCGGTGTGGTGGAAGCCCGGTCACCTCCTCGAAGACGTCCGGATACTGGCCAACCACGGGCACATCTGACAACTCATCCTGCGGGATGTCGAGGGAATTTACAAAACTAGCCATAACCCCATCACTAGGTAGGCTACCAAACACTACCCTCCGCCCATCATCCGCCCTCACTGTCACCAAAAAGCCCTCATAGTCTACCACCACCCCGTATCTTTGGAGCCAATCGACTCCCAATATAATGTCATACCCAGTAAAGCCCAAAACAAAGCAATCACATATAAACATACATCCATGACTCGATAAGACCAAATTCCTGCAAAACATACTAAGGCTAGTCGAACCACCAATCGGGTTCGTCACTATCAATGGTCTATCGGCTATCTCGGGTTCCAGTCCCAACCTATCTACCAGGTCACTAGATATGAAGGAACGGGAAGCCCCAGTATCAAACAAAACTCGAACTGGTATATCATAAATAGAAAGCATACCTTGAATAACAACATTCTTTCCTTTCTCCGCCGCAGTTGGGGCATTCGACGAAGAAGGAACAGCATCAATAGCATATGCTTTCACAATCTGCTTCTCCTTAAGAGGTTGCAGACACTTATCTTTCTGATGTCCCACTTGGCCACAGTTGTAGCACTTCCTTTCCACTGGCTTGGCCCGACATTCTTTAGCATAATGGCCCTTCTTTCCACAGCTGAAGCACTCAACATCCTTCTTACTCTTTTTCTGGCCACCCTTAGATTGGTCCTGCTTCCTCTTATTCTGAGAATTATTCTTGCCTCCACCGCCTGCTTGCGGCTTTGGCCCTTCTGCAGATGCAGCCTCAGTCTTCGACTTAGGGTAAAGACTTTCTGATCTCAAAGCTTTTCCCACAATCGATTCAAAAGTCTCATCGATGTGATTGATAAGCCTTTCCCCCAAGTACCCATCCAAACCAGTAATGAACTTCTCATTTTTCTTCTCAGGGGTATCAATGAGAGACAGTCCATACTTCGACAAAGTGTCGAACTCAGCAATATAATCAGAAACTGCTCTTCCGTTCTGCTTGAGTTCCAAGAACCTCTTAAACAACACCGATTTCTGGGCAGCTGGGTTAAACTTCTCGCTAAAGCGAGCCTTGAACTGATCCCATGTAACCTGGTCCTCTGGAATAGCTGTTCTAATGGCATTCCACCAATTCATCGCTCACCCTTGCAGCTGACGAGACGCTAGCCTTCTCTTCATCGCATCCTCAAGACCCAAGTCATCGAAGATACGGTCACAGCTACCCATCCAATCTTGAACATCCGTGGCCGACTCCGTCCCATGGAACGGCTTCCCACCAAGATTAGTGTAATCCTTGCACAACTTGGCGAAATCGACCCTAGGCGCCTGCACTACCGGGCCAACACCAACTCCGGGATTGGGAATTGCCCCTTGCACTTCTCTAAGCATGTCTCTCATGAGGTTAGTAAACATAGCCCTCATGTCAGCGGCATTCCCTTGGTTGGTCCCTCTACCAGCACCCCTCGTCTCTCAGCTCATCGTTAATCTGTAAAAGGGAAACGATTAACGACCCCATAGTGGTGCTAGAGCAGTGCGACTTCATCTTTATACTACTAATAGTATATACATACATAGCTTTTGAAAACCAAAGTAATCACAAATACGCGCTCTCATATACGTACTATCTCTCCCTGGTGTCTTTCCCTAGGTTAACTACGCAACCTAGAGCTCTGATACCAAGTGTGACGGCCCGCCCCGCACCAACCGACATTTACTCCAAATGTGCGCTGTACACTTGTCCAGTTAGCGCGGAACGGGTCGCCAGAAGGGAAAAAGGAGGAAGGAAATGAACATACAAAGAACCTGTAGAATGTCTCACAGCGCATAGAACAAAATATAATAGTAACATACTTGACATAAAACATGAGAGACAGTGCATAAGCTGAAAATCAGAACTAAACATCATAGCAGCGGAAATTCAGAATACAGCTTATTACAACTTTCAAACTGTCTCAAAGCAAAGTAAGATAAATGAGGCACACGACTAATGCCCAAGTAGCGACCACCAACGACACAGGGAGAATGTGTATATATATATATATATATATATATATATATATATATATATATATATATATATATATATATATATCATACGTGGAAGCCTCCTGCCCGCATCCGAATCAGCTACTCGCACATCACCAGCTAACCTGTCTCTAGTCTGCTCGTGTGAGCACCCAGAGTAATAAGAGGAGACATAAAACTCTGGGTCAGACATAAAGCCTGGTATGAGCGATAAGCATCTAAAGTGAACAGTAATAGGTAGACTAAAACATACCTGAACCTGGACCTGCAACCAAAGAGTTAGCACTACATACTGTACAACACTCTAAGGTATCATATCAAACAGTGTAAAGATACGGAGGTGGGGGAGGTGTGCATGTCATAATGATGGCAAACAATTAAGCATATCATCCATCCTCACATCTCTCACTCAGTGCATAAAGCATACGACATTCACCACTTCGATCACCCAACATTCCTTGCTACGATCACTTTGCCCCATGAAGTCATAAATGGCTTCACTGCACTGATAACGTAGCCACTAATCCTTTGCTATGTCCACTTTGCCCCATGGAGTCACAAGAACCCCACTGCACTGGCTCATAGTCTTACTACGCATCACCTTGCCCCTCGGGTCATAATGACCCTACTGCACTGATAACGTAGTCTTGCTACCATCACTTTGCCCCTCAGGTCATAATGACCCTACTGCACTAATAAGTAGCCCATCATTCCTTTTTAGTGGTGAATCGAAGTTATGAACGTCGACAACTCCTTAGCACACGTCCCGCAGCAAAGCCCAACTCAAGAAGTGAACTCATTAGTTCCCCACTGGTTCCGGGATCCTGAGCTCTAACTTCCATTTAGACTACCTTTGCATCTCGGGTTATTGGTCATCACCATCGAATCGGATCGGATCAGCCCTCACATTCTTCATCGGATCGGGTCGTGCCTCCTACGTCGGATCGGGTCGTGGTCCTCCAGGTGATCAGGTCGCACTCCCCCATCGTCTCGTGAATCCAGTCTCCATCGAATCAGGTCTCCACTTCTGGTCGGATCGTGAATACCCCATACGGATCGGATCGTGCTCCTCCATCGTCTCGTTGTGCATCGGATCGTGGATGCTGCTTTCCTCTAGTCGGATCGTGATATGAAGCACGAGTGGATCGGATCGGGTCGTAATGCTCATTGGCGATCCGGGTCGGAGTACTTCAATTTGGGCACGGCGCTGCATCGATTCGTCTTGTGGGCCTTGCGCAGATGGTTCGGTTCGGAGGAGATGACTCGACTCGTGGTGATGTCCCACGATCCCATAGGGCGATCCGATCGTCCGTCAACCCCCTGTGCGATCCGAACCCCTTCACCTTGTCCAGCGAGCTGTTTACGCCCCTCGACGGCGTTTTCGACCATTCCAACTATTCTAAACAGTCACATAACATTACATACAGTCATAACAACAGGCATAATCAACCACAAACATCAAAACATCAATATGATAGGTAAAAAGGGATCAAACATACCCAATATCCCAAATTTCCCCTTAAGCATATTTAGGTGAAACTAATGATAGGATTATCAAAACTTAACCAAATTAACCCAAATTCATATCAGAGGTCTAAAACATCATTCCGAATTTTATAAACATTTTTCCAGAATTTTATCATGTTTAAATTCGCTAATTAACACTAATCAACCCTAATTAGCCATAATTAGTGTAAAACTATGCAAATCACTCACCTTAGCCACAAATAAACTGAGATCTGAAATAATTCTCTGATTTGATGCGAATTTCAATACCAAACAGCAGCTCCTTTGTTGATTTGGTGAAGATCCTCCTTGATTAGGGGTTGCTAATCCAAATCCTTAACCAAAAGATGATTTGGAGGTGATTTAGAGGTTGGAGGCCATTTTTAGGGTTCCTTGGTGATAAGTGGAGGCTAGAAAACTGAAACGGAATGATTCTCCATCTCATTTCAGCCCTCCCATAACCCTAATCCCGAAATGGGTTATGGGCCTACTCACTAATCACCCGATTTGGCCCGGTTAAGCAGTTTTTCACCCTCCAAACCTTGTTTCAGCCATATCTCTCAAACGGTAAGTCCGTTTGGCTAATGTAACCACTCTACGGAAAGAGAAACCATCAAACGAATCAAATGGAAGTGGTTTCAGGTCAAAATTCCTTTCCAATCAAAAGTTATGGCCAAAACAGTACCAACTAGGGGCAAAATGGTCATTTTAAAAATCGACAAAAATCATGAACATGGGAAATGACTCTAATAGATGTTTCCCAAAGTTACATGACCATACGACTTCACATGGGAAAGAAATAAATATTCTACGATCCTATGACGTGTAGAATACGGGTCATTACACATATACAGAAAATCATGTTTTTGATGCTAATCACAACAATGTATCCTAAGTAAATTTTGGTTCTCACACCAGTCTAATGGAGATATATAGATATCACACCTTCGTCACTCGAAAATAAATACTGGTGATGGTATACTTCATCATTAGGACCATGTCCGGGCGACTAGAGTGCGATTCTATATCTATCCAGTATATTAAATCTTCGAATATACGTTCATGACGCGTATATGCAAAATCTTTATATACTCGATTGTCCAATTTCAAAATAAATAAATATTCAAATACGTATAAAACGATTTAAATTTCAAAAAAAAATTGTTTTCATTTGAAAAATATACTCTTCACACTCGTTCTAGGATACTACTGATCCTATCTCTAACGAGTCATTCTAATTGGATATTACTAATCCAATATCTGATGAATTCTTTCGTTTGGTTCTAAGGTGTCTTGTTCTCGAGCTCTGTAAACCAAAGCTCTGATGCCACTATTGTGGCCCGTAACTTCCCCGGTAAGGAAAGCCCGGATTACCTTGAGAACACGACAAAATAGAACGCAGACAGAAGAACATTTCATTGTTAATTACAACAGTTCCATCAGATACAAGAATATACAGAGTATGAATAAATATACATTCAATAAATATCAGAGATTACAATAAATTACATAGCAGCTGAAAATAATACAAAGCACAACTGAAAGTGATATACGAATACAGAGCTTCCCGGATATCATTCCAGCTGTAAACCAGGATCCTGTGAATATAAATCTGCAAAACCAATACTACTAGCTGCCCGTGTCGAAAGAAGGGCACCCAGAGTTTAGGCTAAAACAATAAACTCCAGGTCAGTCATGTGACTGGTGTGAGGACTAAAACAGTTATTAATCTTTATCTTAATGTTCGGTAAATCAAGGGACCACGCCGTATAACACGGAACGGGTTTCCTCCCAAGAATACCAGTGCATAAAACAAACAACGCAATGCTAAATGAAGAAAAATGAAGCTATTATAAGACCCAGGTCCCATCACATAATGCAACGCAAGCCGGAGGATAGGGTTTTTACCTTATAATAGCCAAAGCATGCTTGATACATTTAAAAAACACTATTTTGATATTACTATAAGTGTATAGTTTCAAAACAATTTCAATCATAAATATCAATCATAGGCGACATGAATGACCCATACCACTATGTCGCCATACTAGGTTCTACAAATAAAACCTCAATATCACGTATTGGAAATTGGATTTCCGTCATGAGTCGAGGCAAGGGGAAAGCTCCTCTCCGTTCGAGACACTCTAGCAAATGTCTCAGGACCCCACTTTGATCCTTGGAATCGGTTGGGCCGGTCCTCACCTAACTTTGGAGGATTGGCAATTCCTAAACACACGTTTCCCGGTCCTAACAGGCCTATATCCAAGGCGCCTCGCATTCCAACATCCACACAGGTAAAAAGTATATAAATGTCAGGGATGGTAGGTCACTGACATCAACCATAGCTAGAAAGAAACGTCGTGTTCTCCCAACGGTCCGTATCCCGTTTTTGTCTCATACCGGGGTGTGAAGCTCGCGAATTCACGTTATACACAAAGCTACGTCACACAGACCATGCTTTGATCATCAACGACAAGACTTTGCTTTTCAACAGAAGCCTTGATCAATTGCCACTTACGCGTGCCACACAGCAATTCACTCCATGCGATTGATGTCCATCGATATACAACTTCTGTGCTCGTACATCTCAGAGAAGGGCGTTAAGCAAGAGAATAAATTCTCCGCCACCAAACAGATGTATATTTAATAGAGATCAATCAACACAGAATAAAATCCAATGTAAGGCACACAGTCCATTTACAAGTTTGTTCTGGGTCTGAACGAAACCGGAGGCACTTTCCTCGCATATCCATCGATCTCCAGGTACGTCTGGATGATCACCAACTGTTTCCCTCATCTTGGGTGTACAGCCCAATCAAGATCATCAGTAATCACCCAAACGATGTGAAGACTTCCGGTCTTTCACCCCCGTCTTCATCTTCGACTTACAGTCGAATCGGTTATTCAGAATGTGTATAAACCCGACCTTTCCGAATAACCCACGTATATAAATAACAAATGTTACACAAACACAACATACGCCTCATTCCAATTCAGAATATTCTTTTATTCAAATTTTCAAACACTTAGGGAAAGGTTCCCATTAATTTTATCAAAGATAAATTCTTCTAAATTTATTCTTCAATCTTCCTTTGGATATCATTTCAAACCGTATTATGGATTTCCAAACTAGTCGGGATTAGCAAACCACACCAAAGTATAATTTATTTTATTTCCCAATCCCAACCTATTCATCCCATGGAGCAAAACTGGTAATACTCCATATCTAACACCACAGTGCTATCGGTAATATTAATTACCATTTCACGTTCAAATCTAATGAAAGATTTAACTATTGCTTTGGAGCAAAACTGGTGGTACTCCAATCTCGATCACCTTTCAGATTTGTAATTTAAATTATCAATTCACTTTCAGTCTAATTAAAGATTCATTAAAAATCAATATCCTGATTTTAACTGGGTTAAAGATCGGATGTCATCTAAAACACGATTCACGACAAACCCAAATCACATTTGATATTAAATACAAGGCTCTGAATAGAAAATATACCGGCTTATATTCAATATCAAATTCTGAAACCAACAAATATCGTATTGGAAATAACGATATAAAATATATCTTTCAAATTCTCATAACAATATCTGTAGAATCACGGAATCCAACATCGAAATATTCCAAAGACAATTTCGATTCAAATCCACTTCCACTTTTATATATATTGGAAATTCTGGTTATTTTCAAAACCAATTCAAATTCGATTTATTTATTTCAAAAATAAATTTATTTTAATTCTAGTTCAAAACTAGTTCATTTCGATAAAAATCTATTTTTATCTTTTCAAATGAGGGATTTTTCATCCCAGTTCTTTCCAATTCATATATTATGATTTTACACAAATTAATAATATTTTCAATAATTTTATCAAGGCCCGTACAGTCGATTTCCATCAATGGCCATCGAACTGCACTTACAGCGACCTTTTCCAAATTTGATTTGGACATAATTCCAAATCCAACCGTTAGATTTCAAATTTCTAATATTCGTTGGAATGCTCTTTTCGATACGAACCCAACGGTTCCGGTTTTAGGAAAATCCGACGGTCGGATCTCCCGCAACGTCAATTCGAAGTCAATGGTCGAAATTAACGAACTGTCGCGACGCGGCGCGTTCAATTCAGGCCATTATATATATATCATATATATATAATATATATATTTCGTCGATTTCCTTTTAAAAAGTATTTTATAAATCGTTTTAAATTCGTTTTCAAAACCATTTCAACTCTGTATTCAATTTCAAATCAAAATTGAATATTTCATAACATTACTATATAAATGATAATATTTTCAAACCGTTATATTTTGAAATCACTACCTTTTCTATATTCACAATAAAAACGAATATAATCGATATAAATATCGCTCACGTCAAAATAGCGCAACTCTAATCAACATGGCTTTATACATTTCAATAAATTTGTTATTTTATTCAACAAATGAATATTTATTCTATTCAACACACGAATCTATATTTCCTTCAACACATGACTGATCTCAATACATGACTGATCTCAACACATGAGTACTGTCAAAACACCACTATTTTTGTTATGTAATATATTTTATAAAATTATGGTATCTATCGTTTTATTTTTAATCAGACTCCACCGTGAAGTAGATTCTAATTTTAAATATGATAAAGATGTAAATTTTATTGTTAAAATATTTTACTCAACACATGAATAGTTTCAACACATGAACATCATTACCACATGACTATTTTTATATTCTAATATTCTTTATTTTCCCAATTGGAATGAGGCCCAATCAATTGCCATATAACATTAATTATATGGATTCCATACAACACATGTATATAATAGCAACGATAAACAATCAACCATCATCCAAAGTGCACCATACAACTGCATAAGCATCAAATATAAATAATTAACGCTTACACAGCCTGTCGACCAATCGATCGCCATACCATTAAATAATTGGGATTAGTGTATGCCAAATATCATCCCAACACCCGTGTGGGGTTTCAAATCAACAAACATTGAATATTATTTGTGTAGTTGGGCGATGTGTAAAATTTATCATCCCAATCAATATCCTTCAAATATGTGTACATAAACAAACTGTCCGGTTTGTAAATGAATATTTATTTCTTCACACTCACTATATTCATCTTCACGTTAAAAATTGTATTTTTAAAGATAATTAATTTATTTCAACACAATAATATTTTATTATCAAATTCACATCAACACCACAAACAAACTTCACAACACAACAAACAAGCATATAAGCCGTCCATGGTCTGTGGACGACGGGTGTCGGGTGCTGCTAAGCACCGTCTGCATCCTAATATATATTTTTAACTAGAAAAGAAGATTTAAAGTGAGAAGTTCTCACCAAAGCTATCCCAACTCCACGATTCTTCTTATGTAGAAATCTTCGTCGTGCTCGCCTTTCGTCACTTTCGTTCCCCGTAGCCACTTCATATATAAAAATCACATTTTTATATTGTTGCTATGTATATAAAAATCACATTTTTATAATTATTCCATATGGATAAAATCCTATTTTTACCTCGCTACTATATAGATAAAAATTCTATTTTTACATCAATACTATATAGACAAAAATTATATTTTTACATCAATACTATATAGATAAAAATTCTATTTTTTCATCAATACTATATAGATAAAAATTCTATTTTTACATCGATGTTCATATAATAAAGATATAGTTTTATCACACCATTCTCTATATAAAGATTTCGCCTTTTCAAATATAAAGATTTCGCCTTTTCAAATATAAAAATATAATCTTTTCAATACTTCTACTTTATAAAAAATTATATTTTTATTATGCCACTAGTATAAAAATTATATTTTAATATTTTTCCTTCATATATAAAGATCGAATTTTTATATCATCGTTATAAAAATCACCTTTTCATTTAAACAACTATATAACAAAAATCAGATTTTTATTTCGCTATATCTATAAAGATTATATTTTTATAATTTACATCATATAAAAACTATATTTTTATCTCTTCTACATAATAAAAATAGAATTTTTAATACTTCTATAATATAAAAATTATATTTTTAAACTTCAACTTCACTTATATTTTTATCGCTACTAATTACTTTAAATTAAAACAAATGAAAATAAGGTAAAAACTTACGATGATTTCAGTTTTCAGAGGAGGGGGGGCTATCAGGTGTCGTGGAAGGCTGAGGTGGCGCACAAGGGTGGAGAGTGGCTTGAGTTCTTCCTAGGTGGTGGCTTGCGCTCCTGTGCAAAGAGGAGGGGTTCGAAGGCGGGTTCGCTGTTTGAGGAGGGGTGCGAGGTTTTACGTCATAGAAAGGGGAGAGAGAGGCGACAGGGTTGAGGAGGTGCAGGGGAGTGCGGCGCGGTGCGCGAGGGGGGGCGTTGGACCTGGCGGCTAGGGTTTTTCGTCGTTCGTGGGGTGAGCGGGTCTCGATCGAGGAAGGGGTGCGGGGTTCGATTTGGAAGGAGGCGACGAGGTGAGGCCGACCGCCGGAGGAGAGGCGGCGCGTGCGATGGGCGGTGGCCAAGAAGAGGGGGCGACGAGGTTCATGAGTAAAAAGGGGGAGCAGTTTTTCTTTTTTAATTTTGACGGGTAACTTTGGGGCGGGGGGGTTTGACTAAGTGGTAGGGGAAAGGGGAAGGGAGATATTTATAATTAATATTTTATTAATTTAATTTCCATAAATTAACTTTTTATTTTGACTACAAAACGATACCCATCGATTGTCGTCCCTAGTTAATTACCCCCATTCCGAACACAATGGGATATGGATCGATCGTAGGCTGATTCGATCGTTTCGATCAATTTTCGTCAAAATCAACATATAACTCTATATATTGAATTTGAACGCGCATTTCAATTTACCGGGGCCACATACTAACTAGAAAAATTCCAGAAAAATATTTTCTAGCTTCGTATTGACGATACGGACCTAACAAAACTAGTTTCGTCGAATTCTGAAACCGTTGGAAAAATGGCCATTTTCCAGTCGATTAAAATCAACCGAAACTAGTCAAACGCGTTTTCCTTTGCCACGCACATATACTGAATCGAAAAATTATGAAAATTGGAATCTAGCAATAACTTGTCATCCCGGTCCAACAAAAGTGGTTTCATCGAAATCCGAGGTCGTTTGCAAAATGGCTATTTTTAAGGGCCGAAATTCCATAGCGACTATTCTGAATTTTCAACTGGGCATATATTTTTATCCCCGCTATGAAATTTCAATTTTTCGGATTCATTGGAAAGATATTCTCAATTAGATTCAATTATTTTTGGTTTCACTAAAATCCGGCTTATTTTGAATCCTATACATCCATTTGAAGTTTGAAATCGAACTACCACGCCATTTTCAATTCCTTTTATAATTATATATAATTATTTATATTCTAACGACGACGTATATAAATATATACGTTCTAACTCTATTCAAATTAAATTTCTCGTCATTATTATTTAAAATAATTCATTTTAAATATTCAAAATTGGCTAAAATTGCCAAAATAAAAATTTTAAACTGGCTCGCATTTCCGGGTTGGTACATTCTCCCCCACTTAAAACTTTTTATCCCCGAAAAGGAATGAAGCCGAAAGTTGTTTAACTAATCAACTCAACTTTCATTGTTTTCTTTACAGCTTAAGTTCTTCAACTTTTCAGTTTCTAAGAACTTTTCAAAATTTTCAAAAATTTAGCTAACACACTAAATTTTCGAAAAATTTCGCCATAACCTCCCCTGCACCGGGAGCACCGGGAAAATCCCGAAATTGCCATACAGGCCATCTGATCTCAAAATGAAAAAGAAAAAGCCAAGCGGCTAGCAAATCGACTCATAAAATCATCATCAACCAAACAAGACAGTAAATTATGGTAAACATGTACCTATTTGTCGGGCAAACAATTTTATTTCTCTGCTCTAGCCTCCTTGCTATGACCTGTTCAATGTATGTACATGTATATGCAAGCAATTGCAATCATTTTTCAATACAATTCAATATTTGGTTCAATTAGGCTAAATGGTTCAAAATTATCAAACAAATAAACAAACAACACAACCATCAATCAATTAGTGGATTAACGTTTCAAACTCATAATTTTGATACATATACAGAAAATCATGTTTTTGATGCTAATCACAACAACGTATCCTAAGTAAATTTTGGTTCTCACACCAGTCTAATGGAGATATATTGATATCTCACCTTCGTCACTCGAAAATAAATACTAGTGATGGTATACTTCATCATCAAGACCATGTCCGGGCGACTAGAGTGCGATTCTATATCTATCCAGTATATTAAATCTTCGAATATACGTTCATGACGCGTATATGCAAAATCTTTATATACTCGATTGTCCAATTTCAAAATAAATAAATATTCAAATACATATAAAACGATTTAAATTTCAAAACAAAAATTGTTTTCATTTGAAAAATATACTCTTCACACTCGTTCTAGGATACTACTGATCCTATCTCTAATGAGTCATTCTAATTGGATATTAATAATCCAATATCTGATGAATTCTTTCGTTCGGTTCTAATGTGTCTTGTTCTCGAGCTCTGTAAACCAAAGCTCTGATAACACTGTGGTGGCCCGTAACTTCCCCGATAAGGAAAGCCCGGATTACCTTGAGAACACGACAAAATAGAACGTAGACAGAAGAACATTTCATTGTTAATTACAACAATTCCATCAGATACAAGAATATACAGAGTATGAATAAATATACATTCGATAAATATCAGAGATTTCAATAAATTACATAGCAGCGGAAAATAATACAAAGCACAACTGAAGGTGGTATACGGATACAGAGCTTTACGGATATCATTCCAGCTGTAAACCAGGATACTGTGAATATAAATCTGCAAAACCAAAACTACTAGCTGCCCGTGTCGAAAATAAGGGCACCCAAAGTTTATGTTAAAACAATAACTCCAGGTCAGTCATGTGACTGGCGTGAGAACTAAAACAGTTATTAATCTTTATTTTAAAGTTCGGTAAATCAAGGGACCATGCCGTATAACACGGAACGGGTTCCTCCCAAGAATACCAGTGCATAAAACAAACAGCGCAATGCTAAATGAAGAAAAATGAAGCTATTATAAGACCCAGGTCCCATCACACAATGCAACGCAAGCCGGAGGATAGGGTTTTTACCTTATAATAGCCAAAGCATGCTTGATACGTTTAAAACATATTATTTTGATATTACTATAAGTGTATAGTTTCAAAACAATTTCAATATTAAATATCAATCATAGGCGGCATGAATGACCCATACCACTATGTCGCCATACTAGGTTCTACAAATAAAACTGCAATATCACGTATTGGAAATTGGATTTCCGTCATGAGTCGAGGCAATGGGCAAGCTCCTCTCCGTTTGAGACACTCTAGCAAATGTCTCAGGACCCCACTTTGTTCCTTGGAATCGGTTGGGCCGGTCCTCACCTAATTTTGGAGGATTGGCAATTCCTGAACACACGTTTCCCAGTCCTAACAGACCTATATTTGAGGCGCCTCGCATACCAACATCCACACAGGTAAAAAGTATATAAATGTCAGGGCTGGTAGGTCACTGACATCGCCCATAGCTAGAAAGAAACGTCGTGTTCTCCCAACGGTCTTTATCCCGTTTTTGACTCATACCGGGGTGTGAGGCTCGCGAATTCACGTTATACACAAAGCTACGTCACAAAGACCATGCTTTGATCATCAACCACAAGACTTTGCTTTTCAACAGAAGCATTGATCAATTGCCACTTACGCGTGCCACACATGCAATTCACTCCATGCGACTGATGTCCATCGATATACAACCTCTGAGCTCGTACGTCTCAGAGAATGGCGTTAAGCAAGAGAATAAATTCTCCGCCACCAAACAGATGTATATTTAATAGAGATCAATCAACACAGAATAAAATCCAATGTCAGACACACAGTCCAATTCAGAATATTCTTTTATTCAAATTTTCACACACTTAGGGAAAGGTTCCCATTAATTTTATCAAAGAAAAATTCTTCTAAATTTATTCTTTAATCTTCCTTGGATATCATTTCAAACCGTATTATGGTTTTCAAAACTAGTCGGGATTAGCGAACCACACCGAAGTAATTATTTATTTTATTTCCCAATCCCAACCTATTCATCCGACGGAGAAAAACTGGTTATACTCCATATCTAACACCACAGTGCTATCGGCAATATTAATTACCATTTCACGTTCAAATCTAATGAAAGATTTAAATATCGCTTTGGAGCAAAACTAGTTGTACTCCAATCTTGATCACCTTTCTGATTTGATAATTCAAATTATAAATTCACTTTCAATCTAATTAAAGATTCATTAAAACTTCACTTAGTTTTAATCTTCCCAAAAATCAATATCCTGATTTTAACTGGGTTAAAGAACCGATGTCATCTAAAACACGATTCACGGCAAACCCAAATCACATTTGATATTAAATACAAGGCTCTGAATAGAAAATATACCGGCTTATATTCAATATAAAATTCTGAAACCAACAAATATCGTATTGGAAATAACGATATAAAATATATCTTTCAAATTCCCAAAACAATACATGTAGAATCACGGAATCCAACATCGAAATATTCCAAAGACAATTTCGATTCAAATCCACTTCCACTTTTATATTTAATGGAAATTCTGGTTACTTTCAAAACTAATTCAAATTCGATTTATTTATTTCAAAAATAAATTGATTTTAATTCTAGTTCAAAACTAGTTCATTTCGATAAAAATCTATTTTTATCTTTTCAAATGTGGGATTTTTCACCCAGTTCTTTCCAATTCATATATTATGATTTTACACAAATTATTAATATTTTTAATAATTTTATCAAGGCCCGTGCAGTCGATTTCCATCAATGGCCATTGAACTGCACTTACAGCGACCTTTTCCAAATTTGATTTGGACATAATTCCAAATCCAACCATTAGATTTAAATTTTCTAATATTCATTGGAATGCTCTTTTCGATATGAACCCAATGGTTCCGGTTTTAGGAAAATCCGACGGTCGGATCTCCCGCAACGTCAATTCGAAGTCAATGGTCGAAATTCGCGAACTGCCGCGGCACGGCGCGTTCTATTCAGGTCATTATATATATAATATATATATATATATTATATATTTCGTCGATTTCCTTTTAAAACGTATTTTATAAATCGTTTTAAATTCGTTTTCAAAACCATTTCAACTCTGTATTCAATTTCAAATCAAAATTTAATATTTCATATCATTACTATATAAATGATAATATTTTCAAACCGTTATATTTTGAAATCACTACCTTTTCTATATTCACAATAAAAACGAATATAATCGATATAAATATCGCTCACGTCAAAATAGCGCAACTCTAATCAACACGGCTTTATACATTTCAATAAGTTTGTTATTTTATTCAACAAATGAATATTTATTCTATTCAACACATGAATCTATATTTCCTTCAACACATGACTGATCTCAACACATGAGTACTGTCAACACACCACTATTTTTGTTATGTAATATATTTTATAACATTATGGTATCTATCGTTTGATTTTTAATCAGACTTCACCGTGAAGTAGATTCTAATTTTAAATATGATAAAGATGTAAATTCTATTGTTAAAATATTTTAATCAACACATGAATAGTTTCAACACTTGAACATCGTTACCACATGACTATTTTTATATTCTAATATTCTTTATTTTCCCAATTGGAATGAGGCCCAATCAATTGCCATATAACATTAATTATATGGATTCCATACAACACATGTATATAATAGCAACGATAAACAATCAACCATCATCCAAAGTGCACCATACAACTGCATAAGCATCAAATATAAATAATTAACGCTTACACAGCCTGTCAACCAACCGATCAACATACCATTAAATTATTGGGATTAGTGTACGCCAAATATCATCCCAACACCCGTGTGGGGTTTCAAATCAACAAACACTGAATATTCTTTGTGCAGTTGGGCGATGTGTAAAATTTATCATCCCAATCAATATCCTTCAAATAGGTGTACATAAACAAACCGTCCGGTTTGTAAATGAATATTTATTTCTTTACATTCACTATATTCATATTCACGTTAAAAATTATATTTTTAACGATAATTAATTTATTTCAACACATTAATATTTTATTATCAATTTCACATCAACACCACAAACAAACTTCACAACACAACAAACAAGCATGCAAGCCGTCCATGGTCTGTGGACGACGGGTGTCGGGTGCTGCTAAACAACGTCTGCATCTTAATATATATTTTGAACAAGAAAAGAAGATTTAAAGTGAGAAGTTCTCACCAAAGCTATCCCAACTCCATGACTCTTCTTATGTAGAAATCTTCGTCGTGCTCGCCTTTCGTCACTTTCGTTCCCCGTAGCCAATACATATATAAAAATCACATTTTTATATTGTTGCTATGTATATAAAAATCACATTTTTATAATTATTCCATATGGATAAAATCCTATTTTTACATCGCTATTATATAGATAAAAATTCTATTTTTACATCAATACTATATAGATAAAAATTCTTTTTTTACATCAATACTATATAGATAAAAATTCTATTTTTACATCAATACTATATAGATAAAAATTCTATTTTTACATCGATGTTCATATAATAAAGATATAGTTTTATCACACCATTCTCTATATAAAGATTTCGCCTTTTCAAATATAAAGATTTCGCCTTTTCAAATATAAAGATTTCGCCTTTTCAAATATAAAAATATAATCTTTTCTATACTTCTACTTTATAAAAATTATATTTTTACTATGCCACTAGTATAAAAATTATATTTTAATATTTTTCCTTCATATATAAAGATCGAATTTTTATATCATCGTTATAAAAATCACCTTTTCATTTCAACATATATATAACAAAAATCAGATTTTTATTTCTCTATATCTATAAAGATTATATTTTTATACTCTACATCATATAAAAACAATATTTTTGTCTCTTCTACATAATAAAAATCGAATTATAAAAATTATATTTTTAAACTTCACATATATAAAAATTGTATTTTAGAACAATGTTCATATAGAAAAGATTATATTTTTATCGCTACTAATTACTTTAAATTAAAACAAATGAAAATAAGGTAAAAACTTACGTTTATTTCAGTTTTCAGAGGAGGGGGGCTATCAGGTGTCGTTGAAGGCTGAGGAGGCGCACAAGGGCGGAGAGTGGCTCGAGTTCTTCCCAGGTGGTGGCTTGCGCTCCTGTCCAGAGGAGGTGTTCGAAGGCGGGTTCGCTGTTTGAGGAGTGGTGCGAGGTTTTACGTCATAGAAAGGGGAGAGAGAGGCGATAGTGTTGAGGAGGTGCAGGGGAGTGCGACGCGGTGCGCGAGGGGGGCGTCGGACCTAGCGGCTAGCGTTTTTCGTCGTTCGTGGGGTGAGAGGGTCTCGATCGAGGAAGGGGTGCGGGGTTCGATTTGGAAGGGGGGCGACGAGGTGAGGCTGACCTCCGGAGGAGAGGCGACACGAGCGATGGGCGGTGGCCAAGCAGAGGGGGCGATGGGGTTCGTGAGTAAAAAGGGGGAGCGGATTTTCTTTTTTAATTTTGACTGGTAACATTGGGGGGGGGGAGTTTGACTAAGTGATAGGGGAAAGGGGAAGGGAGATATTTATAATTAATATTTTATTAATTTTATTTCCATAAAGTAACTTTTTATTTTGACTTCGAAACGAGACCCACCGACTGTTGTCCCTAGCTAATTACCCGCATTCGAAACACAATGGGATATGGATCGTAGGCTGATTTGATCGTTTCGATCAATTTTCATCAAAATCAACATATAACTCTATATATTGAATTTGAACGCGCATTTCAATTTACCGTGGCCACATACTAACTAGAAAAATTCCAGAAAAATATTTTCTAGCTTCGTGTTGACGATACGGTCCTAACAAAACTAGTTTCGTCGAATTTTGAGACCATTGGAAAAATGGCCATTTTCCAGTCGATTAAAATCAACTGAAACTGGTCAAACGCGTTTGCCTTTGCCACCCACACATATTGAATCGAAAATTTATGAAAATTGGAATCTAGCAATAACTTGTCATCTCAGATCCAACAAAAGTGGTTTCGTCGAAATCCGAGGTCGTTTGCAAAATTGGCTATTTTTAAGGACCGAAATTCCATAGCGACTATTCTGAATTTTCAACTGGACATATCTTTTTATCCCCGCTACGAAATTTCAATTTTTCGGATTCGTTGGAAAGATATTCTCAATTAGATTCAAATATTTTTAGTTTCACTAAAATCCGGCTTATTTTGAATGCTGTACATCCATTTGAAGTTTGAAATCGAATTATCGAACTACCGCGCCATTTTCAATTCCTTTTATAATTATATATAATTATTTATATTCTAACGACGACGTATATAAATATATACGTTCTAACTCTATTCAAATTAAATTTCTCGTCATTATTATTTAAAATAATTCATTTTAAATATTCAAAATTCGCTAAAATTGCCAAAATAAAAATTTTAAACTGGCTCGCATTTCTGGGTTGTTACAACAAGTTTATTTTTATATGAGTTTGGTGATTTCTGAGCCTATTTGACAAGCCATTTGGCTGTTTAATTTTCTTTTGGATTGGAGAAGGCCTAGAGAGGGAAGTTGTAGTTGTACCGATTAGGCTGTACAAAGGAGACGCTAGCGAAACGTTTTGAAAATTTAGGGTATTAGAAAAATTTCAGAATTTTTGAATTTTTTTATTAACAAAAATGAATTAATATTTAATTTAAATTTATTGGTATAGTGAAACTAAAATTTAAGAAGTAAACAAATAATTTTTAACCCACTTAATAGGGTTTGTTTTCTACCTTAGCAATTTCGAGGACGAAATTATTTTAAGGGAGGAAGAATGTAACGTCCCGTATTTTTATGATATAATAATTAATTTATTTAATTATTTTAATAGTGATTTAGAGATTTAAATGGTTGTTTAATTAAAAAATATTGAACATTTAATTAATATAAATAATACAATAATATATTTAATTGCGAAATAATCAGAAATAGTAGAATTGGCAATATTATGTGAAATGGAGAGTATACGAGATTTGGTTCGGTTTAGATTCAAATTTTAAATAACGAATCTATTTAACAAACCATACTAGAATGTATAACTTATAATATAATTTAAATTGAACCCGTAATGGCGCTGTAGTTCGTAATATTGAGTTTTGAACTTCAGTTGAATATACAAAATCCGTTTTATGTCGGATTTCTGTGGAACAAGAAACCTTTGGATCTGGTGAACTATATTTTTCTAACTGAAGAGAAAAATCGAGATTTCATTGTATAGATTAGGAGTTATTCCAACTAAAATTTCCAAAAAGTCACTATGGAATTCGTTTATAATTTATAACGACTTATTTATATAATAAAAAGGATTTTTCTACAAATTGAATATCAATTCAACCTGCATTTGAAATTGAGTTATAAATCCATATATACTTATTTTGAAGCTTTATGATATTCTATTGTGAATATATATGATAATATTAATTTATAAATACTAAATTAAATTGTTTTTGTATATATTAATATTTAACGGGTTTATTTAGAGCCATAGAAAATAACTATTTTTACAAACAACCTCCGTTTTCGACGAAATTAATTTTGTTGGATCCGGAATATTAAACTATTGTTAGATTTCTATTTTCGTGATTTTTGGAGTCAGTTTATGGCAATACGGGATTTTAATGTGAAAAACAATCAATAATTTGACTTTAAAAATACGTATGTGAGCAAAAAGACTCGGAATTCGACAAAACAAGCTTCGTTGGGTCCGTAATGTCGAACTGTAACTATATGTCCATTTTCATCAAATTTGGATATCGTATGTGTTCAGATGGATTTTTAAATACTAAATGGAGGTAACGGTTCAATAAATATCTACATAATAATTGAATTTAAAAACATTATTCCTTTCCTATAATTACCCACTCTCACTCTCTAATCCTAAACTATTTCAGTCTTGTCAATCTTTCATCCACCGCCATGTTTCTTGTCCTGAAAACAAAATCGTGCACTCCAGAATTTAGATAAATTCATAGAACAATATAGAAATCATAATATAAGTACATATGGGTTGCTGAGTTGGTTATCTACACTTCTATGTATGTTTTAAAGGTCTCGACACAATTTTTTCCGTTGGGTTCTTTTTATAGCTAGGTGCTGGCGCTTTTAGGGTTGGATTTTGATGAATATTGGTGAGGCATCGGATGAATTTATGTATACTTGAGGGTTTCTGGAGTAATTTAGCACAATTCGTAAAAGTTTGGTGTGTTACGGTCAAAATTTATGTCGATATTTTCCTATAGCAGCAACCGTGATTTCCAGACGTGTTTAGAAATGGTAGTTCGTATGCTTTAATAAGGGGATGAGTTGGAAGAGGAGTGGATAAGGAGATTAATAGTGAACATAATTGTGGGTTTAGTGGCCAAACCAGGGAGTTTGAATAGCACGATGGTGGAAATGGTGAGGTTTCAGTTCGTAAGCTATAGGGGATGGCGTAGAGGAAGAAAGGGTGAGCAGTGGGATTAACAAATTAAAAGGGATGATTAAGGTTATTAATTAACGGTTTATATAGTTAATGATTATTTAAATATATACAAACTTGTAAATTGCATATCCTGTGCATACGATATCAGAATCTGACGGAACAAGATCCATTGGGGTCGTATAGACGGTGGCTATACAATGGAACTGATTCGGAGAGAACTGGAGCTCGTTACAATTTATAGCAAAATAAATTGCATGATTTGAATCAACAATAGTTTATCGTTATTTAACGATAACCGGACAAAGTGAGTAAAACTAACTAACTCTGCCCAGTTTATATTTTTATAACGTATTTTTATAATTGATGAATGTTGGTGGATCGATGTGTGTTGACTGTTTAAATGAGCTGCTAATTTATTGGTTAAAAATATAGATAATGATATATATATGTGTGTGTGTGTGTGTGTGTGTATCGTTAATTTAATACTGATTATGTTTATTAGAATATTTCATATTGTAATGAAATTGATGTTTTTTATGTTTAACATTTGTGGATGCAGGGAAATAGGTTGGAGGGATCCAACTGGATTCTTCAACATTTATATTATGGTTTTTCATATATTGTGATATATGATGTGATATATAATCTATTATTGATTATATGTGTTTGGATGATGTTTAATCCTTTTTGTTTGGTATTTTTAAATGCCATAAGTGATATTGGAATATATAAAAGGAAATTTTAAATTGGATACTAAATTTAAGAATTTTATAAAATCAAATGATTTTATAAAAAGAAATATTTAGAAAATTTATAGAATTATAAAAAGTGAATACACGAGTTATAAAGGAATTACGAGAAGTTTGTTATAAAGTAGATAATTAATAAAAATCCGTTTTAACAGATAAATGGAGAAGATTAATTTATAAGTAATATTTATAAATTAATTAAAATATTTATTATTGGATAAAGTGAATATGTATATATATATATATACAAGTAGGAATTTATATTGAGACGTTAAATTGGTTTTAACAATGATATTTGAAAATGAAATGTAAACTTATCATTTATAAAGGGAATTATAAAATGGAATATGAATTTGAAAAGAGGAAAATCTATTTTAAATATAGAAATGAAATTCCGAATGGCTAGAAATAAATAACTTGTTTAATAATAAAAACAAGTAGTGTGATTTATGAACAATGTTGGTAAATGAAATAAAAATAATTACCTATGGATAATTTGGGTTGTAAATTCAGCAGTGAATTTTAAACGGGAAATTTAGAGTTGCTTTAAAAAGGGAACGATGAAATTTATTTTAATGTTCAAATTGTGAATAGGATTAAATAAAATCTACAAAGATTTGTAATTAGAATTCGACTAAGCCAAATGTTAGATAATAATTTATTTTAAGAAATTATATATTGAATAAATCAGAATTGACAAAATAATTAATATTCGGTTTGAAACCAATATTTTATTATCGAATACAAAGGCGATAAAGAATTATAAGCTTATTAAATAAAGTCAACTATGAAGTTGACATGTAAACGAGATATGATAAATAAAATGGAATGTGAATAAGATGTTATATAATGACTCGATAATTGGAGTTTAAACCCGTGTTAGTAATTAAATTATGAAACCAAGTTTTGATTTGATAGAACAAGTCCAATTTTCTGTAAAGAGATAATATTCATGTTTTAAAGTGAATAACGATTTAAAAGAAAACATTTTACGAAATTAAAACAGTTATTATAAAAGGAAAATTTTAATTGTTGGGAAGTACTAAATTCAAAAATGAATTTAGAAACTGATTTGACCTAAAAGATTAAATATTCTGGAGTTCGTAACATAAATCGAATATAGTTTATTCGAAATGGAGATTATCGAATATAGCTTATTCGAAAGAGAGATTATTGAATATAGTTTATTTGGTAAAAAGAGTTATCGAATATAGTTTATTCTAAAGAGAGATTATAGAATATAGTTTATTTGAAAGAGAGATTATTGAATATAGTTTATTTGAAAGGGAGTTATCGAATAGAGTTTATTCGAAAAAGAGTTATCGAATATAGTTACTGGAAATAGAGTTATCAAATAGAGATTTATTCGAGAAAGAATTATATATTGGGATCCGACTATATCGAATGTAGGAAAGTACTATTTACTTTCCATATTTTAAACAAAGATTTATTTATTTATTTAATAAATTAGTTTATTATTATTTATTCAACTTGTTGAATAAAAGTTATATTTTGAAGTTAGATATTTCGTAAGTAGGGATTATAATGTTATCGTTATAACCGATGTATTCTAAAAGAATTGGATTCGTAAACTGAATCCGAGAGTTGCGTAAGCAATGATTTGATAAGAAATTAAGAAACGGTGCTAAGGAAATTTGAAACTAAATGAAGATTAGTTAAGCTGAATGATTTCCTAAGTATGGACTTGATGTTGGTTTCGGCCTTTGGGTTGATATTCAGGGAATTGTTCTCTTACTGCTTTACAGTTAGAGACTGATAGATGTGGGAAGATAGTGACGCATGAAAAGAATGGAAATGTTTTTCAATGTTAATAACGTATTGTTTCGAAATTTGGAAAATAAGAATCTATGAATATATGGAAACGGGAATTCGATGAAAATGAATAAATCAATGATAAATTAATTTAAAAGGAGAAATGTTGATTTATGATTAATCGATAATATTTTCATTTGGAAATAAGATCCTTGTGTGCATGGACGTTTTTCATTGATAGTTAGATAGCTGACTATCAAAGTTTTGACCATTTTTCCGTTGTCAATACGGAGAGACCGAGACCAGATTTATTATTTGAAAACCACTCTGTATGGGCATTAGCATTGTGAATCAAATATGATGAAGATAATTACAGACGGAGTTTATGCAAGAGCTGTTTTGGAAAATCCTAGGTAGAAATTGCCTAAAATGGGTTTATGGAATAGTGCCTTTGGTTTGTCCAATTCCAGGAGAACCTACATGGAAGAATATCTGAAAGAGTATATTTAATAGATCGCGTAAGTTGTTATTTTCAGACATATTTATGTTTGGTGGTGGGGAAATTCGTTTCTCTTTGCTGTAAACCTGTGGTATTTTTGGGGAAATCAATGTGTGATTTGGTAGGTATGACGATGTGACATTCAAAGTTAATAAATTTGTGATCTATCAGTGTTAAGCGTGTCCTCAAGCGTCATAACCAGGAAACATTAAAAATCAGGTAGGTCGCATGGCTAGTGGGTAGCTCCCAGTTAGGGTGTATTATCACCTGATTTAGAGAAATTCAATTTGCTTCTTTAAACTATTTCGATGCTGAAACACCCTACCTCCGTTAAGGTTACTCACAAGGGGAATGCCTTAACTTCGGTGGAGCATTATAGGTAAAAGATACAGATAATTTACAAGACAGACATATAAACAGCGGAAAAATTAATTTATTTCATAAATACGTGGTTCAGTTAAAATATTACAACAACTGTCTCAAACCAACTTCCAAATTACTACAACAAAATCTCTATCTTGAATTAAAACACAAAGAATCATTAAAAACAAAAGTAAGGCAGCATAAATCCCCAATAAGAGAGTATCCAAAGCAAAAGCCCAAGGAAAAAGATTCCAAGCAATACATATACTCTCTTTAAGCTCAAAATGATCCGATCTAAGCTGAAGTATTCCCTCCCTATCGACCGGGAGGGGGGAACGGAAGAAAAGAAAATGAAAGAAAATGGGTCAGACATGAGTCTGGTAAGTCCAGTGATTATTTAGCATGTAAACAAGAAAAAGAATTATGACTTGAATAAAATGAATGTAGGACAACACCCTAGGAATAAGATTATAAGACTGAATATGCTATCGCACTCATTTCAACTTCTCTACACTCCCTTACAAGTGTTTTAACTAGCAGCATGTGTTCAAGATAAATGATCCCCTTTTTTATTGATCGGCTCCTACTCGTATATGTTTACCACTCGTGTCATTCGGCCCCGCCTGATTGTAGATACCTGTGCTGGTCCCACTATGGGGTTTATCAAGTTCTATGGTGGCAAACCGACACAATTTAAGATGCACAGAGTATAACTACTGATGCCCAGTGCTTGCTTTTTCCACTCCAAAGTACGTGCACGACCGCACACTGTTGGAACCTAAACTGACGCACCACCTGCCGTTGTTTTGACCGCGCAGAATCCGCCCAGTAATCGTGCCCCACCCTACCTAGTTCAGGGTACCATGATACATCTATGTGGGTTACTGCTGAAACGGGTCCCCATTACTAGGGTTTCCTAATCAGCATGTTAAAATGGTTAAGTGTTCTCAAATTTACTCAACCCCACCCATCAGTTTAGTTAACATGTTGCATTGGTTAAGTGTCGCCTTGATAAACTTAACCCTACCATTCCTATCCTAACTTTAAGTCATTCATTAAAGCACCAACCACTCACATTAGATATGTATTGTTGCAGTTGTTGGATGTGTCGGTCGGCTCGAGTAGTCTTACACCGCAACTCAATCTAACCTCGGGTTCTTTTGGGCTTGATGAACTAACCTCCCACATTAGATATATTGTTACGGTTGTTGGATGTGCCGGGCGGTTCCGGGCAGGCTTACACCATAACTCAATCTAACCTCGAGTTAGGCATATTCGTCTTTTTCTTAATTTACATATTTACGTTTCTTATTTATATGTAAATTATCCACAATTATTGCCATTCAAGTCATGCCACCTTTTACCCTCTAAATCATATTCAAAATTTTTGGTATATAAATTATACCATTTTTGTGCCACTAATCATTCATATATTTATGGGCCAAATTATGCCATTACTATAAATTTTAAGGTTTTCCCAATGTTACCCCTTCATACGTGCGCAAAATTCACGTAGAATGTTAGGCTCGTATCTTAGCCTAACTTATATACAAAAGGGGAAAGAAAGGAGCATGTACCATTCATATAACATAAAATAATATGGATCTAACTAAACATGTAAATGTGGCATAAAATAATGAAGTTGCATTTTTGGATCCAATTTACATGAGTCTTAAGCATATGAAATTACCCAAATCCAACTAGGCATGTAAATGTAAACTTGCAACTTGGATCCAAATAAACATGAATCTCAAGCATATAGAATTACACAAGTTCAACTGGGCATGTAGATGTGAACTTTTATTTTGGATTCAATAAACATGAATCTTAAGCATATGGTTTTACACAAGTTCAACTAGGCATGTGAGTGTGAACTTTTATCTTGGATCCAATTTTCATAGATCTAAACGTAGATCTAAACACAATACATGTCTTGGCCTAACAACTTGCATGTAACATAACATGAAAAGTCACCAAATTTACATGATTGGTTTACATCAACATAATAACCACAATAGCCTAACAACTTGCATGTAACATAACATGAATAAGTCACCAAATTTACATAATACATGATTGGTTTAACACCAGCATAATAACCACAATAGTCACATAAGCATATACGATAGAATCGTTACAAGAATAGACACGAAGGAGCATCATCATTATCTTACAACTAGGAATAACACTAGGTTTCACTTTATTACAAATCATAACTTTTAATCGTTCGCATCTAAATAATAATAGGACTTACAAACAAAAGAAAGTCTTGTTTTCTGGGATCTGTTTTCTGAAACTGAAAAGCAATCCCTTGAAGAAGACTATCAATTCTCTAAGTTAGTTTTGATTCGTAGCTTTTAACTTATTTTTTTAATTGAAGAAGAAAGGAAAGAACGATCATGGACAGCATGGTGGCTCCTTGGAATGAATTTGTGTGATTTAGGGTTTGAGGACTAGAGTTGCTTTTATAGAAGTTTAATCTTATGTGAGCCGTTAGATCATTTTAGGAGCAATCACAATCGTCCAGACTAGATAGAGTTATACAGAATTACCACCTATGCCTTAGTGACTCAGCAACAGGTCAGAAAAGACTCAGCAACAAGTCAGAATCGTCACAGTTTTGGATCTGGGCAAGGAGGGTAGGTCGACCCCTATGTCGACCCCCAGTTGGGAGAGGTCGAAACCCTGGTCAACCCCTTGGTCGACTTGGCCTGGGGCAGGAAAAATCCCGCCCAACCAGCTCCTTTGTTTTCCGTTTGAATTTTGAATTTGAATATGAACTGTTTTTAATTTATTTAAATTTTTGAAATTTCTAAGGGCCATAACTTCCCCATACAAAGTCCGATTTACGAAAAGTTGGACTCTACTCCAAGCAAAATTTTGAGACGAACGCAATGGCGTAACCCGTTTCCCTTAATTCTCACTTTAAAAATTAATTATTCTTTAATTTGTTCTTTTAATAGAACCAGAAAATTCAGGGTGTTGCAGATGTTGTCCCTTTCGAGGAACCCTCTTCATGGAGCCCTGTAACCCCGAAGCCGTAGAACCTGAAGCCACCGAATCTGAAATCCGGTCATCCCTCAATTTAGTCGGAGACCGTCACTTCATCCTTGAGCATTCAGGTGTTCGAATATAGAGTTGAAAGAGATGTTGTTTTTCCCCATCGGCGTCACTGGAAATTGCTCGAGCGCGAATGCACTAGCATGCTATCATCCTTAGCCTTTTCTGTTTGTTTGAAAGTAAATTTTACTTGCGATTAAATTTATTTCTAATTTTCCACTTTGGTTTACGCTGAATATAATTAGTTGGGATTTACCCTATTGCTTGCCTATCATTGTAGTTGGCTGCATTGTTTTGAATCCGGTTGTTAGTTATGTTGTAGTGGTTCATCAGAACTTAAAATTATATATGTGCATGTTGTTTGCACTTCGCTTTTCATGGTCCGTGCTGTTTTAGTTTAATACATAGTGTACACTTACTTTACATCAGTATGTATGATTTGGTAGCTTTTATGTTACCTCTTGTTAGTTGACATAATTCTTTAGTGAGAAGCAGGTAAAAGTGACTCAAGTACCACTTCCAATATGGATTAATGCAAACACCCTTTCATGTATTGATTAATTGTGATTTCTGAATGATCCTTTAGCATTTATTATAAAAGAAGTGTAATATTTACACTGCCATCAGATACTTGTGTTTTTTTCGGTTGACTTTAGATAGATATCCAAACGCTATTGGACTTCGTTTTTATTTGATGCATGCTTTAATTGGTTCAGATGATCCTTTATTAAGTTTAGTGCAGAATAGTTAAACATGTGTATCTGCAATGTATTAGCTAGTTAAGCAAATAGTTTGGGTCAACTTGGTTAATAAATGGATTATGTACATTGATTTGTTGTAATGTATTTGATAGTTAAGGATGGTTGAGCAAATAGTTTAGGTCACTTGGTTAATAAATGAATCATTTACATTGATTTGTTGTAAAGTTATATCCATGTATTAGCCTTGCCAGCTCATTTCTACGTGTGTCACATGTTCGACCACTTTAGCTATTGTATTTAAACAGAAATTAATATCTTTTTTACTATCTGTCATCATACCTACATAATATAACATGATCAATTTTTTTTTATATTTTTTTGTTTTAAGTGTAATTTTAACCTATTAAAATTTAAGAATACAAATTTAAGTATATTGGGATTTAAAGGAGATTCATTAATGTTTTGGTTAGATGGCAAATAAGGCTAAGGCACGTACAAGTCAAGATAATGTCATGACCCTAAACTCACATGCCACGGAAGCAAGGATAATCTTTGGAATATAACACATAAACAGTAACAGCAGAATAGAGATATATCATTACGCTAGATAATGTACAACAAATTACACTTGAATAAATCTAATCATCAGAGTTATACATTATAACAGGATCATACTTAGTACAAAATACAGTTTCAGCTTTATATAAAATGCCTGCAGCGGAATCAAACGTAATATACATAACAAAGTCTGAACAACATAAAATATATGATAGTATCCATCTTCATCTCCATAGCTATCCAGAATGAGCCTGCTAAAACCTGAATACAAGGCTGCCCGTGTAGAAATAGGTGCACACAAGTTTGAAAGTGAAACAAACTACGAGTCAATCATGAGACCGGTATGAGAAATGTACTTAACTTATTTTATAATAAGGCCAACTACAGGACCACGCCGCTAACGCGGAACGGGTTTACTCCATTGGATCATTAGTGCATAAACAAAGTAAATCTTTAAACAACGCAATGCTTTTTTATTGAAAATGAAGCCAATATAAGACTCGTGCCCCATCACACAATGCAACGCAAGTCGGGGGATAGAGTTTTACCTTATAATGGCCAAAATATGTTTGATACATATAAATAAAAATTGATATTATTACTAGTGCATATGTGTTTCAAAAATAGTTTAAATCATAATCTATCAATCATAGGCTGCTTAGCTACTATCTACTATGTCGCCATATATATGCTTACAATAAAAACCGCACATGTTGTATTGAAAGTTGATTTCCATCATGAACCAAGGAAAGGGATCGTCCTTACCGAATTCGAGATGCTCTAGCTTGTGTCTCAGGACTCAGCCACAACTACACTTGGATCGTCAGGGCTGGTCCACATGAAGTGGATTAAAATGCATTAACAATGCGTTTCCCTGCCCTATGGGGCGTCAACTGTTCATATATTGACCAAACCTTCCATCGGCACTGTAGTGACCGATATAACTGAGGCGCCTAGCTTTTCAACATCCACATAAGTAAGAATGTCTGGGCTCCATACCATGACACCACTCCTAGCTAGAAGGAAACGCATGTCCTCCTTGAAGTGCTCTCACGTTTCTAGTTCGTACTCGGGGTGTCAGGATCACGAATTAATGCCATACACAAAGCTATGCTATATTAAAGCCGTGCTTTGATCATCAACCACAAGGACCTGATTTTCAAAAAATGCCTTGATCACTGCATCTCAGCATGCCACCATGACAATTCACGCCATGCGACTGATGTCTATCGATATATAACCTCTAAGCTCGTACGTCTCAGAGAAGGGTGTTAAGCAAGAGAATAAATTCTCCGCCACCAAACTGATATATATTTAATAGAGATCAATCAACACAGAATAAAATCCAATGTCATACACACACATCCATTTACAAGTCCGTTCTAGGTCTGAATGAAACCGGAGGCACCTTATTCCTCGTCCCGTAAGTCCAATACAGGAGAGAGGCCCTCGCATATCCGGTCGATCTCCAAGTACGACTGGACGATCACCACTTATTACCCTATCTTGGGATGCCTCCCAATCAAGACATCAGTAATCATCCAAATCATGTGAAGATCTCCGGTCTTCAACCACCGTCCTCATTCTTCGAATTTTCATCGTCGATCAATTATTTGAAATGAGAATTAACTCGGACTATTCAAATTATTCAAGCATATATAGAATTCATATCAATTCTTTTCATGGTTAAACTATTCGACATCCACATTTCAGTTCATTAGTATAGTTTTCATGTCAAATACATCCAACCATCAAAATATCTGATAAACCAAAGCAAAATCGGTTTCTCCATTCCACATCGTTTAAAATATTTTAAAATGAATTTTCACTATTTTTATTTATTTAAAAATAGTCCATTTCCATCAAACGACGTTTCAGGTCATTCGATGGCCCTGGCGCTGCTCTCTTCCAAATTTGATTTAAACATTTCGAAAAATCTAACCATTGGATCTTAATGAATTTTATATCATTGGAAAGATCTTTCCAAAGCGAACCCAACATTTCCGGTTTCGGGAAAATTCGACAGTCGGATCTCCCGTAATAACTGTTTAAAATTATGATTTCAAAATGCAAACTACAGCGTCGTTTTTCGTTTTATTTTAATTGTATATATATATAATTCATTCTGACGTTGTTTTTACTCAGATTTGATTTAAACATTTCACACAATCTAACCTTTGGATCTCAACAAATTTTATATCTTCGGAAAGATATTTTCAAAGCGAACCCAACGGTTTCAATTTCGGGGAAATCCGATGGTCGGATTTCTCGATATAATCATTTAAAAATCATGAATCCAAAATACGAACTGCCGCATCGTTATTCGTTTTATTTTAATTATATATAAATATAATTCAGTCTTTGATTTCTAAATCGTTTTCCACTTCAAATATTTCACTAACGCCTTTTAAATTTTGAAAAATTTCTCCATAGTCTCCTTTGTACGGGGAGGGGTTTGAAAAACCGTAACTCGCCTTGTAGGACCCTCATCAATCCAAAAGAGAAAGAGAATGCCAAGCGGCCAGCCTTAGGCTCATAAAATCTTTAAAAGAAAAAGAAACTACCAAGCAACCAGCCTCAGCATCATAAAATCTTTAAAAGAAAAAGAAAATGCCAAGCGGCCAGCCTTAGGCTCATAAAATCTTTAAAATAAATAGAAAATTAGTAAACACATACCTATTTGTCGAGCATAAATTTTGATACTTTACTCAACAGCCAATCCTTTAGCCTGTTAAACAATGTGCATATATATGTATGCACATCTAAGCTAAAAATAATATTTTTAGCGAACAACTATTTATTTCTATATATAGCTATTTTTTACACTTCATATACATGTTAAAAATATTATTTTCAGTGAACAAATATTTATTTCAACATATCGTTATTTTTAACACTTCATATACATGTTAAAAATGTTAATTTCAATGAACAAATATTTATTTCAATACATCGTTATTTTTAACACTTCATATACATGTTAAAAATGTTAATTTCAATGAAAAAATATTTATTTCAACACATCATTGTTTTATATAGTTCGTTAACACATTAAAAATGATGTTTTTAATGTTCTAATATTTATTTCAACCAATGACTATTTTTAAAGGTTTATACATACAATAAAAATGTGATTTTTATTGTTCAAACAATTTATTTAACACATGAATGTTCTTACCACTTCATATACACAATAAAAATGTTATTTTTATTTTTCAAGCGATTTATTCAACACATGAATATTTTTAGAACTTCGTATACATGATAAATATGTGAATTTTATCATTCCAATATTTTATGTACTTCATATGCATAATAAAAATGTGAATTTTAATATCTAAACAGTATATTTCAATCATGGATATATTATCAACACATGAATATATTTCATAACATGAATAAAAGTCAAACACATGAATATTTCAGAAAATTTCTGCATTATAACGGCATGGTAATTAAAACCGGCACCGTCCCGAGTACGGCTCCGTGCGCTACCTTAGGCCTTGCGACGTTTACAAGGGGTTTCATTTGCGTAATGCAATTTCTATTCACTATACAATCTATTTTCACAACAACGTGAACTTACCACAAACCCAAACAACTTTGTTTCAACCACAATCAATCATTCCAAACCACGGCCCAAACAATCACAATCCAAACAATTTATATCGCCTATGGTTTGTGGATGTGGGAAGTGTGTGTATATATATGTATGTATATATATGTATGTATGTATGTATGTACGTACGTATGTAAATGTATTTATTTCCATTTCAGTTTCATTTCAATTCCATTTAACGCATATATGATTTATACAACGCAAGTACAACTTATACATCGCTTATATAATATATACAACGCCAATATATGAGATATACAATGTGTATATAATTTATACTTCGCTTATATAATTTATACATCGTAATTTTATTCCAATTTGAAATTAGATTGCTCATATTGGCTTCCACTCCTAAAATTGTAGGAAGCTCAAAAAATTCTTCGGTCTTTTCTAGAATGTAGAAGGCGTCGTCACGAGTCCAATGTCTTTGCTTTCACTAGATGTCGACAACATATGTTAAAGATATGATTTTTATTCTAAAATCATAATTTGCAACACTTTTCACTGTTAAAACCCTTTTAAAATTTCAAAGCCGATACGTCTCTGCGACTGTTCAAAACTAGGGTTGAAGATTCCGCGAAATCCGAAGCACGTTGCCAAAATCAGATGTTACCACGTCGAAGAGCTTCGGCCGGTGCGTAGATTGGTGGTGGTGACATGGAGTTCGACGGTGCCTTTGAGTCTGAGCGGGGCTCTGAAATCGATGACTTCGAAGGGTCAGAACTCACGGAATACTTGACGAGGGGGATGCAATGGGTATAGATTTGAAGAGGAGAGGGAGCTCTTCAAAAACCTCAACTAGGGCGAGAGATTTTAATTAGTGGATTTGCTAGAAATGAAGAGAGAAGGTGGAAACCCCTTTCTGCCGTCGATGTCAGGAGTTACCGAGTTTTTTTAATTTTTTGGAAAGTAGTTATTATGGAAGAATTAATAAGATTGGCCCACACTTATATTTAATTTTCAAATAAGGTTTTCTTATGCGAACTCCAAATCAAACCCAATGACTATCGCCCATAGCTAAATACCCCCATTTAGGACATAATGCGTAAGCCCATCCAACTATTTCAGTCAGTTATTCTTCAAATTAAAATATAAAACATTCAAATATGGAATTGAACATACATTTTAATTTTCCGCAGCCACATATTGGTTCCAGAAATTCCCAAAAATTAAATCTAGTTATGTTGGGATGATACGGTCCCAATAAAATTAATTTCGTTGAATTTGGAGACCGTTTGAAAATTGGAATTTTTCTGGTCGATCCAATTCAAACTAAAATTAACAAACGCGTTTTCTTTTGCCACGCTCACATATCAACTCCAAAAATTATGGAATTTGAAACCTAGCAATAATTTGACATTCCGGATCCAACCAAAGTGGTCTCGTTGAAAACGGAGGTCGTTTGCAAAATATCTATTTTTAAGGGCTATATTTATTTCATAGCGACCATTCGGAATACTCAACTGGCCATAACTTTTGATTCCCGCTATGAAATTTCGATGTTTCAGATTCATTAGAATGATATTTTTAAATAGATTTAAATATTTTTGGTTTTACTAAAATCCAATTTATTTTCAATCCTGTACATTCAGTCAAAGTTCAAAGTTGAATTTTCAAACTATCGCGCTATATCTAACTCCTTTTAAAATTAGAATAAATACATTCATTCTAACTTTATCAAAAATAAATTTTTTAGTCATTATTATTTAAAATAAATTATTTTAAATATTCTAAATTCATTAAAATAGCCAAAATAAAAATTTTAAATTGGTTCTGATTTTCTGGGTTGTTACAATACATGTCAAATTCATGCAGTTAATGGGCTTGGGGAAGACACCATTACATGTTGATTATTGCCATATACATATATTGTGTTATTGTTCCTTTTGAAGAATGTACTTTATTTTTGCCTTCCTTAAATATGTCATGGCTCTATATATGAACTGCCACTAAATACGCACACACATATATCTTGAATTTTCCTTGCAACTTGTCACTCTCCTGCTGTCACCCTTCTTACTTTGATGCATGTATGTATTCGATCCACTTTGGAATATCTTTTGGCGGTTTCATGGGTTTTTATGCATGCATAATTTAATATGTCGTATGGATTCAACTAACTATATTTATGTGGTTATCACAGTGATTGACTCGAAATAAGTAATCCTGACTCGGGTGTTTTGTGTTATTGCATGGAACGCTCGGGTCAGGTCCCAAGTGTTCAGATGCAAATATTTGTGCTTGCAAAAAGGAGAGGCATGACAAGATGCACACGCGCGTAAAGCTCGGCCAATTTGTAAAACTTTTTCATAAAAAGTTATGTATGTATTTTTTTTTCTGCTGAATAGATATTGTAAACTTGGATTCATATAAGATTTTATTCTGCTAGAATTGTTGCGCATTGTATTTTTTGTTAAATTCCGTTTTAAACCCTAAAAGCCAATAACAATATGTCATTTTGAATGCCTCGAGTTCGTTTAACTACCGACTTGGGGCAGTCAAAATGGAGGGCTGTTACATTTGGTATCAAAGCTATGGTTTGTATAAAATTTGGCATATTGGGTTTAAAAACTCATTAGAGATGGGGTGGAAATACATTAGAATGAGCAGAACTGATACTAGTATCATTCTAAAGAGAGCGGATTTTTGGGTAGAATAAAATATTTTGAGGGGATTTTGGAAAAAAATAGAAATTAAAATAATAATAATAATAATAATAATAAATATAATGATCATTTTGAAGGAAATAATTTCGAAAATAAATTTTCCTTTTTAGGATTTCTACCTAAAAGCCCTTTGTAGCTAGAATTTTCGAAGTTCATCATCAAGAAAATTTAAGTGAACCATGAATTAATTTTTGCCAATTGATTATAAAAGGAGTTTAGGTTGATAATCAACATGGGTAATAATAATGGATTTTTGGAGAAATAGAAACTCGACCAAGTGGAATTTGGGTGATGTTCGATTTGAGAAATGGACGTCGAAACAAGAGCTGAACCAGTATTGGAAGTGACTCAAATCGGATTGGTATTTGAAATAAAGTAAAAATACTGGTGACAGTAAATAAATAATAAGAACATCAAGAGTAATTTAGTTACTTTTTTTGAAGGATATATAGTTTGAATTGAACACAATTCTCATTAAGATTTATGTGAATTTCTGTATGATGAGGATTTTGAGTAAATGGATTAGTAACACCAAGTGCTATGGGATGTTTGGTAATACTTTTCCGATTACTCTCTTGACTTCTCGTATAGAATAGTTGGTTGTTTTTGTATTCTCAGTTTGTTAGATTTACTTCCTAAAACATATTGGTAACATAATGTCGTATAGGAGCATTTGTTATACTTGAATAATTACTATTTGGAAGTATACTTCGATTTCTGAATTGAAGTGTTTCCAAGTTGACTTGCTTTTATGTCCTTAGTATGACGATACTTTTGTTCTATATCACTATAACAATCCGGAAAATTGGAACTTATTTAAAAAAATTATTTTGGCAATTTTAACGGATTTTGAGTATTTAATTATTTATTTTAAATAATAACGACTAGAAATTTATTTTGAATAGAATTGGAACATACATATTTATTTGAATCGAAGTTATAATACAAATATTTATTTTAATTATAAAAGGAAATGAAAATGGCGCGGTAGTTTGAAATTTTGATTTCAAATTTCAAATGAATATGCAGGATTCAAAATAAACCAGATTTTGACGAAACCCGAAATATTTGAATTTGTTTGAAAATATCTTTCCAACGAATATGAAAAATCCAAATTTCATAGCTGGAATAAAATGTTACGTCCAGTTGAAAATTCAGAATAGTCGCTATGGAAATATAACCCTTAAAAATGACGATTTTGCAAATGACCTCCGTTTTCGACGAGACCACTTTTATCAGATTCAGAATGTAAAATTATTGCTAGATTCCAATTTTTATAATTTTTCGAATTAATATATGAGCATGGTGGATTTAAACGCGTTTGGTAATTTTAGTTTGAATTTAATCGATTGGAAAATGACCGTTTTTCAAACAGTCTCCAAATTCGACGAAATTAGTTTTGTTAGGACCGTATCATCAAAACATAGCCAGATTTATTTTTTTGGGATTTTTGGAGTTAGTATGTAACCCTGGTAATTTAAAATGTACATTTAAATTAAATATATATTAATTTATTTCTTAATTTAAAAGAAAAACTGATCGTAGCAGCCGAATTGTGTTACGAAACATATTCCATTGTGTCCGGAACGGGGGTATTTAGCTGGGGGCGACATTCGTTGGGTTTTATTTGGAGTTGGTACCAATTAACAAGTATTTTTGAATTAAAAATAATATTAAATAATATAGTAAATATAAAAGGGACAATAGAAATGCACTAAACCCTAATTTTTGTTTTCCTGGAGAACCAGCTGCATCTTCAATATCGAACGACGATTTTTTTCTTCCCTTCCCTCCCTTCAAACTCGAAATACCTTCAACGATTCTCGAGACTTGTAATGGCAATCTTCTTGAGGATGGAGAGAACTAGCTGATCAACGGCTATGATCGACACTGAAGCTCTCAGGCAGTCGGAATTTCTCAGCTGTTACGGCCCGCCCCGCACCAGCCTGCATTTCCTCCAAAGGTGCGTTGTTCACATGCCCGACTAGCACGGGACGGTCGTCAGAAGAAAGGAAAGAAGGGAATTAACTAAACGAGGGACCTGTAGAATGTCTCTCAGCGCATGGAATAAAATATAATAATAACATACTTGACATAAAACAGGTGAGACAGTGCATAAGCTGATAACTAAAATCAACATCAATCATCAGAGCAGCGGAAATCCAAATACAGCTTATTACAACTTTTCAAATTTACTGTCTCTAACTAAAGAAAGCTAAAGTAGAAGATGCACCACCAATGCCCAAGCAGTGATCTTCAAAAGCACAGGGAGAATACTATATATATTACGTGGAAGCCTCTTGCTCGTCTCCGGATCATCTACCCGTGCATCACCAGCTAACCTGTCTCTAGTCTGCTCGTGTGAGCACCCAGAGTAATAAGAGGAGACATAAAACTCTGGGTCAGACATAAAGCCTGGTATGAGCGATAAGCATTTAAACAGAATAATAACAGGTGTACTAAACCATACCTGAACCTGGACCTGCAACCAAAGAGTTAGTACCACATACCGTACAATACTCTAAGGTGCCATAATAAAAAGTGTAAGAATACGGGGGTGGGGTGTGCATGTCATAATGATAGCAACCAAATCAACCATAGCAACCATCCTCACATCTCTCACTCAGTGCGTAAAGCGTACGATATCTACCACTTTGGAACACTAGACAAATTGAGGTAACGACGAATCCCGACTTGTAGAAACCCTGCTGTGACCAAGCTAAACACATGGAGTCATGACCAAACATTTCAATAACCCCCTTCATTGGTCATAGCCCTTGGTTCTACCGATGCCATGATGGCCCTGAATCCGCCTTCATACCTCCTACCGTAATGGTCCAAAGCTATAGACACTGATAACCCCTTGGCACGCGTCCCACAGCAAAGCCCACCATGAAGCGAACTCGTTGATTCCCATCTAAATCTTGAGCTCTAACTTCCCATTTGGCCTTCCTTTGCATCTCGGGTTTTGATCGAGTTGGAGTTGGTCTTCAGAAGAGTCATCGCGTAGTAGTAGTAGCCCTCGTTCGGTTCGGTTCGGTGCTCCTCGTCTAGCTCGGTTCGGTTCGGTGTGATCTTCCTGATCGGTTCGGTTCGGTGGTCCTACTTCGAGTCGGGTCGGTGTCCTCCTCCGGGTCGGGTCGGGTTGTTGTCTCCCTTCTAGTTCTTCTCCGATCATCTCCCTCGTTTTCCATCTACCCCGATCCGATCTGATCCCTTCGCCTTACCCCAGTCGTAGCCTATCCGATCTGGCCTCCATTGTTCTTCCGATCCGATCCCCTTGTCCACTCCAACTCTAAGTAAACGACCTTCCTTCTCGCCAAGCCTCCTCTAGTGACAAGTCCCAATCCAGCTCGGAATCCCTTGGTCAGTTCACTAATCCGATCCGACCCCCAACTCCGATCCGAACCGGTTCGGAACCTGCACATTTCTGCAACTTTCCAGCGAGCGTTCTACGCCATTCGACGGCGTTTTCGACAAATCTAACACTTCTAGTCAATCATAAAACACACCATAGAGTCATAGCAACACGTAAGAGCAACCACAAACAGCAAACAACAATTCAAATGAATCAAAATGGATCAAAAGTGGCTAAAACCTCACATTTTCCCATAGTCCCTCTTAATCATGTTTAAGCACATACTTAGTAAAACTTAATCAAATCGTCTAAATTTTCTAAAAGAGACAAGAAATATTATTTAAGAATTTCTAAACATTTTTCCAGAATTTATTAGTGTATAAATTCGCTAATCCTCACTAATTACCCTTAATTACCGTAATTAGTGAAAAAACTATGCAAATCACTCACCTTGGCGACAAAATAAAACACCAAATCTGAAATACTCTCTGTTTGGGTCGAATTCCTATGTATAGCAGCAGCTCCAACCTTACTTTGTTGCTATTTGGCCTTGCTTCGATGTAGTTTAGGCTTAATCTTCACTAAAAATGTGTTTTGGAGTGGTTTTAGAGGATGGAAGCCATTACTAGGGTCTCAAGAAGGTTTGTGGCGGCTCAAAACTGAAATGAAAGTGATTCCCTAACCCTAATCAGTCCTCCTAAACCTCTAAACCCGAAATTCCCCTCTGGGCCTAGCTGCTAATCACCCGGTTAAGCCCAATTAAGCTGTTTTTCACCATCTGAAACTTGTTTCAGTCATATCTCCCAAACGGTGAGTCCGTTTGGCTAACGTGACCACTCTACAGAAAGAGAAACCATCATCCGGGGCCAATGGAAGTGATTTTAGGTCAAAATTCCTTTCCAGTCAAAAGTTATGGCCAAAATAGTACCAACTAGGGGCAAAACGGTCATTTAAAAATCGACAAAAATCATGAACATGGGAAATGACTCTAATGGTTGTTTCCCAAAGTTACATGACCATACGACTTCGTATGTGAAAGAAATAAATATTCTACGATCCTATGATGCGTAGAATGCGGGTCGTTACGCTCTCCCCCCCTTAAGAAATTTCGTCCCCGAAATTCCTTAACCCAAATCGTACAAAGGGTCCCGCATGCCTAACAACCACATACAACAATCAAACATGCAAAATAAGCAAACAAGCCTATCCTAGCATGCGGAAAACTAAATCGAAGTCAAAATCTTACCAGGTAAAGAGTTCTGGGCGTGTCTTCCTAATGTTCTCCTCTGTCTCCCAAGTACAATCATTCTCGTCCTCGCCCCACTGAACCTTGACTAGCTTCACCGCCTTCCTTCGAAGTTGCTTCATGTCGTACTCGACAATACGGGCCGGCTTGCGGTTCCCAACAGCCTCGGGTTCTACTTCGAAGTCCTCCAACTGATCAGGTGAAATAGTCATATCCGGGTCGTGAACGAACTTCCTTAGTTGGGAAACATGAAATACGTTGTGAACCCCTGCCATCTTCTCTGGTAAGTCAATTCTATATGCCAAGTTCCCGACTAGTTCGAGAACAGGGAATGGGCCAACGAATCTTGGTGCCAACTTGCCTCTCCCGCCAAATCGTATTACGCTCTTCAACGGAGAAATCTTGACAAACACCAAGTCACCAATGGAGAATTTCAAGTCTCTTCTCCTCTTATCGGCATAACTGTTCTGCCTATCTTGGGCGGCCTTCATTCGTTGTTGAATGGTCTTGATCTTATCTGAAGTTTCCCTCACCACATCTGGTCCAAGCATAAACTTCTCGCCAGTCTCTATCCAACATGATGGTGAGTTGCACGGTCTTCCGTACAAAGCTTCAAACGGAGCCATACCGATACTGGATTGGTAGCTATTATTATATGCAAACTCTACTAGATGCAAATGGTCATCCCATGATCCACCAAAATCCAATATACATGCTCTCAAGAGATCTTCCAAAATACGATTCACCCTCTCCGTCTGACCGTCGGTCTGAGGATGATATGCGGTACTGAGATGTAACTCTGACCCTAGAGGCTCTTGTAAGCTCTTCCAAAACCCACTAGTGAACAACGGGTCTCGGTCACTCACAATGCTTTTAGGTACTACATGAAATCTCACTACCCACTTCATATACAATCCTGCTAGCTTAGCTGCCGTTCTGGTCGATTTGACTGGTACAACCCTTGCATTTTAGTCAGTCGGTCTACAATCACCCAAATGCTATCATGTCCCGACCTAGTCCTTGGCAAACCATCAATAAAATCCATCGAGACTTGCTCCCATTTCCATTCGGGAATTTATAAGGGCTGTAACAACCCACTAGGTTTCTTTTGCTCGGCTTTAACTAGCTGGCAATTCATGCACTTGGATATAAACTTCCCAACGTCTCTTTTCATCCCTTTCCAGTAGTAAGTCTGCTTCATATCTCGATACATCTTGTTACCACCGGGGTGTATAGTCAGCTTTGAGTGATGACATTCTCTAAGCACTTCATCTCTCAATCCATTGACATTGGGTACAACAAGTTTTCCATTCTTTCTAAGCCATCCATCTCGATCAAGCCCATACTTGTTCATCTCCTCATCGATACCCATCTCTAACTTGGAGATGATTTCCAATATAGGTTAGGATCGTCCCTCTGACTAGAGCCGATCTGCTCAATCAAAGTGGGTCTGATCGTCAAACTCGCTAACATTTCTGGATCCAATTCGCACTTTGGTCTGAAATCATACCCAGCGATGTACTCCAGTTGCTTCCATTCTAGAAACATAGCGCCTAAGCTGGCATGTCTCCTACTCAATGCATCAGCCACCGCATTGCCTTTTCCAGGTGTATATGCGATGTCAAAGTCATAGGAAGCCAAGAATTCTAACCATCTCTGCTGACGGAGATTTAAATCCTTCTGGGAGAAGGGATACTTCAACGACTTATGATCTGTAAACAGCTCAATTCTTTCTCCCATGAGATAGTGTCTCCACATCTTTAACGCGAACACAATCGTTGCCAATTCCAAATCATGGGTAGGGTATCTTCTCTCGTGCGGTTTCAATTGCCGACTTGCATAAGCTACAACCCTACCGCCTTGCATCAATACAGCACCCAATCCGGTACCATAGGCATCCGTGTATACCGTCATCTCTTCATTCCCCTTAGGAATGACTAACACTAGTGCGCTTGTCAACTTGTCCTTTAGACTCTTGAATGCATTCTCGCACCTTCCATTCCAGACAAAAGCTTGATTCTTCTTAGTCAACTGGGTCAATGGTGCTGCTATCTTGGAGAAACCTTGGATAAACTTACGATAATATCCAGCTAATCCCAAGAAACTTCTTACATTTGTTGCATTCTTGGGCGTAGGCCAATCCTGTACCGTAGCCACCTTTGCCGGGTCCACGGCAATACCATTCTCTGATACAACATGGCCCAAGAACCTCACTTCCCTCTTCCAGAAGTGACACTTAGAAAACTTTGCTTTCAATTGGTGTTTTCTCAACACCTCCATCACTACTCTTAAATGTTCCTTGTGTTCTTCCTCTGTCCTCGAATAGACCAAAATATCATCAATGAACACAAGGACAACCTTATTCAACTGATCCCTGAATGCCCTATTCATAAGATCCACAAAATATGCTGGGGCATTGGTCAGCCCGAATGGCATGACCAACCACTCATAAAATCCAGACGGCGTCCGAAATGCCGTTTTAGCTATACTCTCAGCTTCCACTCTAAGCTGATGAAAACCTGTCGCGAGATCCAACTGAGAAAATATTCTCGCGCCACTCAACTGATCGAACAAATCATCTATCCGCGGTAGAGGATACTTATTCTTCCTCGTCACTTTATTCAACTCGCGGTAGTCTACACACAAACGAAGGGAACCATCCGCCTTGGTAGCAAACACAACTGGTGCTCCCCATTCAGAAACACTCCTTCTGATAAATCCCTTCTTCAAAAGATCGTTGACTTGCACCTCGAGCTCTCGCTGCTCCCTTGGTGCCATACGACGAAGTGGCATCACTATAGGCCTGGCATCTTTTACCAAATCAATACGGAACTCAATCTCTCGGTGCGGTGGAAGTCCGGTCACTTCTTTGAAAACATCCGGATACTGGCCAACCACGGGCAAACCTGACAACTCACTATGCGGAATGTCGAGGGAGTTTAGAAAACTATCCAATACCCCCTTACTGGGTAGACCACCAAACACTATCCTCCGCCCATCATCCGCTCTAGCTGTCACTAAAAAGCCCTCACAGTCTACCACCACTCCGTATCTTTGGAGCCAATCTACTCCCAAAATAATGCCAAACCCAGTAAAGCCCAAAACAAAGCAATCACAAACAAACATGCATCCATGACTCGATAGGACCACATTACGACAAATCATGCTAAGGCTAGTAGAATCACCAATCGGGTTCGTCACTACTAAAGGTCTATCGACAATCTCGGGCTCCAATCCCAACCTATCTACCAGGTCACTAGATATGAAAGAACTGGAAGCTCCGGTATCAAACAAAACTCTAACAGGAACATCGTAAACAGAAAGCATACCTTGAATGACGACATTCTTTCCCTTCTCCGCCGCAGTTGGGGCATTCGACGAAGAAGGAATAGCATTAAGAGCATATGCTTTCACCATTTGCTTTTCTTTAGGGGGCTGTGGACACTTGTCGTTGTGATGTCCCATTTGGCCACAATTGAAGCACTTCCTGTCCGCTGGCTTGGCCCGACAATTACTAGCATAATGGCCCTTCTTAACACAGCTGAAGCACTCAACATCTTGCTTATTCTTTTTCTTCTGGCCATCCTTAGTCTGATCCTGGTTCCTCTTATTCTGGGAACCACCCTTGCCTCCACCACTTGCTTGTGGCTTTGGCTCATCTGCGGATGCAACCTCAGTCTTCGGCTAAGGGTAGAGACTTTGTAACAACCCGCAAAAATCAGGACCAATTTAAAAAATTTATTTTAGAAAATTTTAATGAATTTTGACAATATAAAATAATTTATTTAAATAATAATGATCACAAATTCGATTTAAATCGAAGTTAGAATGAATGAATTAATTTTAATTAACAAAAGAGTTAGAAATAGCGCGGTAGTTTGAAAAGTCAAACTTGAACTTTGACTGACCGTACATGATGCACATTTTAACGGATTTTAGTGAAACCAAAAATATTAGAATCTATTTAAAAATATCTTTCCAACGAATCCGAAAAATTGAAATTTCATAGCGGAAATCAAAAGTTATGGCCAATTCAATATTTAGAAAGGTCGCTATGAAATTTATAAAGGTCAAAATGCTACTTTTTGCATACGAAGGAATTTGAACTCGAAACCACTTCCATTGAGTTCAGAATGATGTTTCTACATTGAAAAACAGTAAACACTTATATATTTTGAGTTTCGGGATTTATTTGTTTAAAAATATATATTTTTTATATTAAATATATTGGCCTTAAAAATAGCCATTTTTCAAACAGTGTCAGAATTCGACGAAAATAATTTTGTTGGATTCGTATCGTCATAAGAAAGCTAAAAATATTTTTTTTAGAATTTTCCGAGGTCGTATGTGGCCCCGGCATATTTAAATGTACGGTAGAAATTAAATAATTAATTTAATATTGTATTTTCAAGTAAAACCGAAAAAAACTGATGTATATTTCGGAATTGGACCTTAGGACATAGCCTATCGCGTTCATAAGGCCTCAGAACGTTAAGATCGACAGTAAGCAGACCCAAATCCGAGAAAGTCCCAAAATCCACTTTATTTCACGAAATTCGGAATTAAATATTAAAATATTATTAAATCCGAAAACCCTAACCCTAATTTGGCCAGCCGCCATGTCCAAACCGAAGGCCAGAAATCACCCAAATTCAAACGCTAATATCTCTCAATCCGTTCAACGAAAATCGACGTATGATATACCAAATCGAAGAGAATTCAGAGAGCTACAAAACTATACGGTTAAGATCGGATTTAGGTGCACGAATTTCACGAATTTTAGCCGAGAAGGGGCTGCGGTTTTTGTTGATTTGCGGGTCATAGGGGAGGCCGAGTTTAACGTGGTTGATGGTGTAGGTGGCTCTCGGCATGGCGGTCGCGGTGGTGGTGTTGGATCGAGGTTCGGTGGACTGGTGGGCCGCGCGCAAGGGGGAGGTTGAAGGTGGAAGATGGGTTTAACGTGTTCGGCCGTGCGTGAGGAAGAAGGGTCCGATCCCTTTTTTTTTAGTTATTTTATTATTTTAATATTTTAATTATCCAATGTTTGAAATTCAATAACTCTCTCATACGAGGTCCGATTGACGAACCGTAAGTTGCGCTGGACTCGTCTTTCCGAGCTCTTCGCGATGGAACAGACCGCGGCTGAAACGGAGACAGTTGATTTTCAGCCAAAATTTGAGGTGAGAGTTCAAATCTTTATTATTTATTTAATTATTAATTTATTTTCCCACATTATAATAATTGTATGATGATGATGATTTAGTTCTGAAATGTTTTGTGTGTATGAATTATCGATTGTTGCTTGTGGTGTGCTTATTGTTCATGTTATGCTTAAATCCGTCTTTAGATTGTATATGTTATTGAGTTTAAATTGCAGTTGGAAAATTAAATCTAAATTTAGTTTTACAACATATTTTATTCAGATCTAGATGTTCTAATTTATTTTATTATAATGTCATTTTCATTTTTCTGAAATGAACAAAGAAATGGAACGACAAATAAAACTTTATTTTTTATTTGTTGATGTTACAATGAAATTTGAACGACAAATAAAGCGTACCTCCATTTGTTGATACTACAATATAATCGGAATGACGAAAAAAAAACTCTTTTTATTGGTTGATCTTACTATGGAAATTGAATGACAAATAGAATATTATTTTTATTTGTTTGTTTACAATAGACTATGAACAACGAATAAAATATATCTTTACGGGTTTACATTAAAGAGAATGTTTTTCTTTTTGATATGAGGTTGTTTCATTAAAAAGAATGAAAACAAAGGATTTCATTTTTTTATTATATAAAAATGGTTTTCAATCAAAAGTCATAATTCATTTGTCACTTTGATGTTCAATAAAAGTTGCAACATTATAAATCTCATTTTTATGTTATATTGTTTTCAATAAATGTAGTAACATTAAAATTTCACTTTTAATGTAATAAGTGTTTTCAATAAAAGAAGCAACGTAAAAAGATCATATTTTTATGTGTCCATTGTTTTCAATAGAAAGACTTTGCATAAAAAATCACATTTTTAATGTGATTTAGATTTCATTGTAAAGATGAAGATAAAATGGATTTTATTTTTATTTTTATTTTCATTTTTGGCAATGGTAAGTCTATAAATTAAAATTGCATTTTTATAGAAATTTTGTTCATTGTAATGAATAGAAAAGATCGCATCCATATGTGTAATGAGAGAAAAAAAAAGAGAGACTACATTTAGATGTAATGAAAAATGAACAGAAAAGGATTACATTTTTAATGTAATCAAAGATTAAGAATCACATTTTGGTTTACATATCATATGTAAATTAAAATTCATTTTAGAAGTAAAACTTTTGTTTATATTTTTATGTAAATATAAAAAAAGACATGTTTTGGAAATCACAATGTTTGTTTACATTTTTATATGTAAATAAGAAATTATTTTCAGAAGTTACATTATATTTGCAAATATGTTTTGTAAATAAAAAGTTGTTCTTTTATTTGCATTCACCAATGCAAAGGTATATTGAAAATAAAATTATTCTTTTATTTGCATTTACCAATGTAAATATACATTAAAAATAAACTTGTTCTTTCGTTTGTATCTAAAAATGCAAATATATATTTAAAAATGAAACTTGTTCTCTTATTTGTATTTACGAATACAAATATACATATTAAAGTAAAATTTATTCTTTTATTTGCATTCACTTATGCAAATGCATTTTGAAAATGAACGAACCTTTTTATTTGTGTTCCCAAACACAAAAATATTATAGAAAATGAATGATCCTTTATGTTTGTGTTCTCAAACACAAATACAACATAGAAAATTAAAATGGTCTTTTTATTCGTGTTCTTAAACACAAATAAAACATTAAATAAAAGAACATTTTTTTGTGTTCTCCAACACAAATATAACATGATTTTAAAGTAGTACATTTTTATTTTTATTTGCATTTTCAATGCAAATATTTCATGAAATCAAAAGTTCATATTTTTGTTAACATTTCATAATGTAAACAATACAAGAAAATAAAAATTACATTTTTGTTTGCATTCTACAATGCAAACGAAATATAGAAAATAGAATAAGTATTTTTATTTGCATTCTATCATGCAAATAAAACAAAGGAGATAAAATTTCATTTTTGTTTGCAACTTCAGTTGCAAACAAACAAGAAATGAAAATTACATTTTGTTGCAAATTTAGATGCAAACAAATTTATTAAAAACAAAAGATACATTTTTGTTGCATGTTTTAAATGTGAACAAAGCATTAAAATAAAAGTTACATTTTTAATTATTTATTTATTTCACTTGATGTAAATAAACATAAAATAAGAATTTGTTCTTTTATTTACATTTCTTGATGTAAATAAAACTAGAAACTAAATATTACATTTTTATTTGCATTACTCAATTCAAATAAAACATGAGAATAAAAAAATACATTTTCATTTGCAATCCTTAATGCAATTCAATTATAAAATGAAAATTTTTATTTACATTCCTCTATGTAAATAAACATCAAATTAAAAAGCTGAATCTTTATTTGCATTCTCTATTGCAAATAAAGCATGAAATGAAAAGTTATAATTTTGTTATTATTTGTATTCCCTATTACAAATGGGATTAAAGATTTTATTCTTCTTCTCATTTATATACAATGGAAAGAACTGAAATAAAAGATTATATTTTTATCGACATTTTACATGCGATAAAGGAATAGAAATAAAGAATTCATTTTTATTGACATTTTACAGGCAATAAAAGGAATATAAATAAAAGAGACATTTTTATCATCGTGTTATATATTGTGTATTACACTGCCATAGGCAAGTTACCTGACTTGTTTATGTGATTGGGTCGATTATTTTTACACATCGCCCAAGTGCACAAATGAATTAATTATTTGTTTGTTGGATGAAACCCCACATGGGTGTTGGGATGAAATTTAGCCTACACTAATCCCAATATTTAGTTGTATGTTGATCGTTAGATCGACAGGCTGCGATGAGCGTTGTTATTTAATTTTAACGCTTACACAGTTAGAATTTACACTTTGGATGTAAATGGATGACTTGATGATCATATTGTTATTGTTATATATGTTATGTGTGAAACCCATATAATCCAAATTATATGGTAAATGGTTGAGTCGCTTTCCGATTCAGGTGTTCTTTTAAAAAAGAATATTCTTACATTATTTTCATAAATATATATATATTTTCTATTAAATATGTTAAAACAAAGAATATTTGTAAAGGATAAAAATCTTTTATGTAAAGAATATTTTTAATGATTATTTCTGAAATATGTTTTCTTATAATAACGAATTAATATTTAAAGGGAAATCCTTTAATTAAGATTATTAGAATTTGCAATTATATTTCATGATATGAGATACATTGAGATGTGAAGTGGATTTATCGTGAACGGTGTTTTTAAATGACATTTGTCCTTTAATCCAATTTACATCGAGATTATTATTTGGAATTTATAAATCTATTTTATAGATTTAAAAAGGCATTTTCTAAAAATCTAGTTTTCCAATTTAATAAAATAAATTGGAATTAAGTGGGAATTCGATTGTTAATAATCGATATGGGCTTCTGTAATAGAAGACCGATATTATATATGGAATTTAAGAGGCTTTGCCGTTATTCCATGTATATTGTAAGTCCGATACAGAAATCCACATCGATTATGTATTGATTGATTTCTGTGGAATTCCATATTTTGGAAATTGATTTGTGGGTTTATCGTGAACTATGTTTTAAATGACACGAGTTCTTTAACCCGTTTAAAAGAAGATTTATTCTTTAAAATAAATGATCTGTGATAATGATTTTTGATATTAAATCAAATTCAGAATTTTTAATAAATCTTTTAAGGAAGATTTATGATTTAATTTATTAATTTATCTTTGATAAAATTTATGAAAATCTTTTAATATGAATATCTTATTAAAAGAATATTCGGGGTCGGAATGTGACATAATGTGTGATTTTCCAATATTTGATTTTTAATCACAAAATACGCGAGTTATTCAGAAAGACCGGGTTTAACCCATTCTGAATAATCATCACGATGATCAAGAGTCGAAGATGAAGACGGTGGTAGAAGACCGAAGGTTTTCACATCGTTGGGATGATGATGACTGGTATCTTGAATTGGGACAGTACATTCCAAGGCAAGGTATTTGGTAATGATCGTCCAAACGTATTTGGAGATCGACGGACACGTTGTTTCGCTCAGACCCAGAGCGGACTTGTAAATAGATTGCGTGTCTGACATTGTATTCTTTTCTACTGTATTTGTTGAACGCTACTGATTATATATTTCTGTTTGGTGGTGGAGAATTTATTCTTCACTTAACCCCCTTCTCTAAGACGTATGAGCTTAGAGGTTATATATATATTGGTAGATGATCAATGATATGGTAGAGTCTGACAATGTGGCATGCTAAGATGCAATTGATCAAGGCTTTGTTGAAAAGCATGCCTTATGGTTGATGATCAAAGCACAGTCTATTTAGGCATAGCTTTGTGTATATCGTGACTTCGCGAGCCTCACAGCCCGGTTGAGTCTAAAACGGGAGAAGGGAACGCAGGGAGTGCACACGTTTCTTTCTAGCTAGAGTGGTGCCAGGGACCTACCAGCGCTGGCATTTATTCATTGTGGTTGTTGGATTTTTCGAGGCCTCGGGTTTATGCGGTTGCCACTGGCCGTAGTATAGGTCCAAAAGGACCGGGAAGCGTGTGTTCAGGCATTTCTAATCCACAAAAGTAAGTGTGGACCGGCCCTGCAGGATCCAAGGGTTGGACAGAGTACCAATCCTGGGGCATTGCTAGAGTGTCTCGAATCGGTAAGGATCTCCTCCCTAGCCTTGACTCAGATGGAAACCCAAATTTCCAATACGACATCATGTGGTTTTGATTGTATACCTATATATGGCGACATAGTGGGATGGGGCACTCATGCCGTCTAGGATTAATATATTTACTTTGATGTATTTCAAATTGGTTGCACACTATTATTATATAATACCGTGTTTATCGTATCAAGCATCTTTTGATCATTATAAGGTAAAACCCTATCCTCCGGTTTGCGTTGCATTGTGTGATGGGACTTGGGTCTTATAATGGTTTCATTTTTCAGAAAAAGCATTGCGCTATTTTGACGATTTACTTTAGTCATGCACTGGCAATCCAATGGAGTAAACCCGTTCCGCGTTAGCGGCGTGGTCCTGTGATTAGCCTTATTATTAATTAAGGTTAGTTTAAGAATTCTCACACCAGTCCCATGACTGACCTATAGTTTGTCCACTGGCAAACTCGGGTGCCCATATTTTCCACACGGGCAGTCGAGTAGCTATTTTTGCAGATATATAAAACAAGATCCTGGATTGAAGACTGAAGCTGTGGCCATAATGTTGATAGCCTTCCACTGAGATTAGTTCGGCTGCAATGTATTCATTTATTGTAATTTATTCTTCCGCTGTAATTTTATTCCCATGTACTCTGATATATATATTCTGTACTCTGATGTAACATTTATTATAGTGTTATAAAAGTGTTCTGTTATCTGTTGTAATGTGTTGTATGCCCAAAGTTAAAGTATTCGTAGGTTTCCACTTTTTGGGTCAGACCTGTGTGGTTTATGGTCGATCCAAAGGGCGGGGATTTGCGGGTCTTTACAGACTTTCTGATCTCAATGCTTTCCCCACAATCGACTCAAACGTCTCATCGATGTGGATAATAAGCCTTTCCCCCAAGTACTGATCCAAACCAGTTATGAATTTCTCATTCTTCTTCTCGGTAGTATCAATAAGAGATAACCCATACTTTGACAAAGTGTCGAATTCAACAATGTACTCCGAGACAGCTCTGCCATTCTGCTTGAGCTCCAAGAATTTCTTAAACAGCACTGACTTCTGAGCAGCTGGAATAAACTTCTCGCTAAAGCGAGCTTTAAACTGCTCCGAAGTAATCTGATCCTCAGGGGTAGCTGCCTTTATAGCATTCCACCAATTCATTGCCCGCCCTTGCAGCTGACGGGATGCTAGCTTTCTCTTCATCGCATCCTCGATACCCAAATCCTCGAAGATACGTTCGCAACTATCCAACCAATCATGAACATCCGTGGCCGACTCCGTTCCGTGAAACGACTTCCCACCAAGGCTAGTATAATCCTTATTTAGCTTGGCGAAGTCGACCCTCGGTGCCTGCACTATTGGACCACCACCATTTCCATCATTGGGAGCTGCCCTTTGTACATCTCTAAGCATCTCTCTCATGAGGTCAGTAAACATCGTCCTCATGTCAGCAGCATTCCCATTATTGGCCCCTCTACCGGTACCTCTAACATATCGGCTCATCGTCAATCTGAAAAAGGAAACGATTAACGACTCCCTAGTGGTGCTAGTGCAGTACGACTTCATCCTTATACTACTAATAGTATATATATAGCTTTTGAAAACCAAAATAATCACAAATACGCTCTCTCGTATACGTATATTATCTCTCCCTAATAACTTCCCTAGGTTAACTACGCAACCTAGAGCTCTGATACCAAGTGTGACGGCCCGCCCCGCACCAGCCTGCATTTCCTCCAAAGGTGCGCTGTACACATGCCCAACTAGCACGGGACGGTCGTCAAAAGAAAGGAAAGAAGGGAATTAACTAAACGAGGGACCTGTAGAATGTCTCACAGCGCATGGAATAAAATATAATAACATACTTGACATAAAACATGTGAGACAGTGCATAAGCTGATAACTAAAATCAACATCAATCATCAGAGCAGCGGAAATCCAAATACAGCTTATTACAACTTTTCAAATTTACTGTCTCTAACAAAAGAAAGCTAAAGTAGAAGATGCACCACCAATGCCCAAGCAGTGATCTTCAACAACACAGGGAGAATACTATATATATTACGTGGAAGCCTCCTGCTCGTCTCCGGATCATCTACCCGTGCATCACCAGCTAACCTGTCTCTGGTCTGCTCGTGTGAGCACCCAGAGTAATAAGAGGAGACATAAAACTCTGGGTCAGACATAAAGCCTGGTATGAGCGATAAGCATCTAAACCGAATAATAACAGGTGTACTAAACCATACCTGAACCTGGACCTGCAACCAAAGAGTTAGTACCACATACCGTACAATACTCTAAGGTGCCATAATAAAAAGTGTAAGAATACGGGGGTGGGGTGTGCATGTCATAATGATAGCAACCAAATCAACCATAGCAACCATCCTCACATCTCTCACTCAGTGCGTAAAGCGTACGATATCTACCACTTTGGAACACTAGACAAATTGAGGTAACGATGAATCCCGACTTGTAGAAACCCTGCTGTGACCAAGTTAAACACATGGAGTCATGACCAAACATTTCAATGACCCCCTTCATTGGTCATAGCCCTTGGTTCTACCGATGCCATGATGGCCCTGAATCCACCTTCATACCTCCTACCATAATGGTCCAAAGCTATAGACACCGATAACCCCTTGGCACGCGTCCCGCAGCAAAGCCCACCATGAAGCGAACTCGTTGATTCCCATCTAAATCTTGAGCACTAACTTCCCATTTGGACTTCCTTTGCATCTCGGGTTTTGATCGAGATGGAGTTGGTCTTCAGAAGAGTCATCGCGTAGTAGTAGTAGCCCTCGTACAGTTTGGTTCGGTGCTCCTCGTCTAGCTCAGTTCGGTTCGGTGTGATCTTCCTGATCGGTTCAGTTCGGTGGTCCTAATTCGGGTCGGGTCGGTGTCCTCCTCCGGGTCGGGTCGGGTTGTTGTCTCCCTTCTAGTTCTTCTCCGATCATCTCCCTCGTTTTCCATCTACCCCGATCCGATCCGATCCCTTCGCCTTACCCCAGTCGTAGCCTATCCGATCTGGCCTCCATTGTTCTTCCGATCCGATCCCCTTGTCCACTCCAACTCTAAGTAAACGGCCTTCCTTCTCGCCAAGCCTCCTCTAGTGACAAGTCCCAATCCAGTTCGGAATCCCTTGGTCGGTTCACTAATCCGATCAGACCCCCAACTCCGATCCGAACCGGTTCGGAACCTGCACATTTCTGCAACTTTCCAACGAGCGTTCTACGCCATTCGACGGCGTTTTCGACAAATCTAACACTTCTAGTCAATCATAAAACACACCATAGAGTCATAGAAACACGTAAGAGCAACCACAAACAGCAAACAACAATTCAAATGAATCAAAATGGATCAAAAGTGGCTAAAACCTCACATTTTCCCATAGTCCCTCTTAATCATGTTTAAGCACATACTTAGTAAAACTTAATCAAATCGTCTAAATTTTCTAACAGAGACATGAAATATTATTTAAGAATTTCTAAACATTTTTCCAGAATTTATTAGTGTATAAATTCGCTAATCCTCACTAATTACCCTTAATTACCGTAATTAGTGCAAAAACTATGCAAATCACTCACCTTGGCTACAAAATAAAACACCAAATCTGAAATACTCTCTGTTTGGGTCGAATTCCTATGTATAGCAGCAGCTCCAACCTTGCTTTGTTGCTATTTGGCCTTGCTTTGATGTAGTTTAGGCTTAATCTTCACTAAAAATGTGTTTTGGAGTGGTTTTAGAGGATGGAAGCCATTACTAGGGTCTCAAGAAGGTTTGTGGCGGCTCAAAACAGAAATGAAAGTGATTCCCTAACCCTAATCAGTCCTCCTATACCTCTAAACCCGAAATTCCCCTCTGGGCCAAGCTGCTAATCACCCGGTTAAGCCCAATTAAGCTGTTTTTCAGCATCTGAAACTTGTTTCAGCCATATCTCCCAAACGGTGAGTCCGTTTGGCTAATGTGACCACTCTACGGAAAGAGAAACCATCATCCGGAGCCAATGGAAGTGGTTATAGGTCAAAATTCCTTTCCAGTCAAAAGTTATGGCCAAAACAGTACCAACTAGGGGCAAAACGGTCATTTAAAAATCGACAAAAATTATGAACATGGGAAATGACTCTAATGGATGTTTCCCAAAGTTACATGACCATACGACTTCGTATGTGAAAGAAATAAATATTCTACGATCCTATGATGCGTAGAATGCGGGTCGTTACATCTGCAAACTGTCGGCGTTCGTGACCAATTCTAGCATTCATGGCGGCACCAAGTTCTGCTGGCTGATAGGGGTAGGTGCGGTTTTCCGTCCTCTTCAAAGTGGTGCTACACGATATTCGCCAACCTCCACGGATTGGAAACAAAATCCAACCCTAGCTTTGAACGCTCAGGCGACAATGATTATCGAGGTAAACAGAAAAAGGGAGATTTTATATAAATTAACATTAATTTATATCCAGATTTTTAAAATATAGAGCAATGTTAAAAATGTGATTTTTACATGGAATATCATTGAATAAAGATAAGATTTTTATATATGAAATGATTTTTACATGTGAAAAGATTTGATTTTTATAATAAAGTAGCAATAGAAAAAAATGATTTTTATATGTATTGCTTTGAAATAAAAATTCGATTTTTATATATATAGAAGAAAAATAAAAATATGGTTTTTATTATATGGTAGCGGTATAAAAATGTGATTTTTATTATATGAGTGGCGGTATAAAAATATGATTTTTATATATGTCGAGCAATATAAAGATGTGATCTTTTAAATATATATAGTGATATAAAAATTTAATTTTTATATAGAAAGTAGAGTTGTAAAAATCTGATTTTTATAATGTAGATTTTTAATAAAAATATGATTTTTATAATATATGTAGTGTTTTAAAAATATGGTCTTTATAATGTAAACATCATTATAAAAAGGTGATTTTTATATATATGACATTAAAATAAAAACATGAATTTTAAATATAAATATCATTGAATAAAAACATGATATTTAATATATATATATATGTCGCGTGAAATAGATTACGATGGAACTGACTAGGAAATGAAAAAACATCAGAATCCAAATCGGCCAATAAAGAATGACAAAGTGGAACCCTGTAACACCCCGTAATTTTACAACATTAAAATTCACAAATTAAAGTATACTTAATTTTTAGAAAAGAATTAAGTGAAATGGGTTGCGCAGAGAAATATATATATTGATATATATATATATATATATATATATATATATATATAAATTAAAAAATAAATAAATAAATATGCGAAAAAGTTCAAAACAGCGAATTGGGAGGGGAAATAACCGAACCGGCCCATTTTCGAGGTCGACCCGAGCCTCGCTGGGTCGACTAGGGGTTAATCCAGGGTGTTTGGCTGTCAACCCGTGGGCCGATTCGCTCAAATGTAGATTTTGCATTTGATTGGTCCTCATGGTTCAGGGTTAATCTAATGGTCCTAAATAACTTCCTACACCTATAAATACATCCTAATGCTAACCCTAAACCTAATTAAAATAGAATAGTTACCGTCGCCATGGAAATCAATGGAGCCGCCGCCAACTAAGAAAGAAGAAAAGCAAATTCAATTCTAATTCTCTCAACCCTAAAGCAAAGCAAAACTCTCTCTTTTCTTCTCTAAATTGTGAGTATGATGATCTTATCAAGGTTATTATCATTTTAATTAGGTTGAGTTATGAATGGATTATGAGTAGATGATGTGAATTATCATATATGTTATTGTAAACCCCTTTTGCTATCATGTATATTGTAAATCCAATGTTATGTGATGTTGATATCTTATATGTTGTAAATCATGTTATGATGATGTTATGTATGTTGAAAGTTTCTATGCTAAGTTGTGATGAATCATACATGTTAAAAAGGCCATGATGTTACCATCTATGCTAGTTAGTTCATATTAATTAAATCATCATGTTTGGCTTATGTTGATCTATATGACAAGTCACATATGCAAGTTAGATTGATTAGAAAAGTTATGAACATATGCCAAGACATCTATTATGACATCTAGAATTATGCTATGACATATGTGATATCCTATGCTAGTTCACACCATCATTATGTTAACTAAAAACCCCATATGCAAGTTTATGTATAGATTTGGGCTATAATCATATCATGTAAATTGAGACATTTAACAAGTTGACACCTTTTGATCCTTAACATGTGTAGTTTATGCAAGTTTCACCCCTATTATGATTAGATTTATTTTAATTGTCTATATGTTGTGATAATTTATCTTTGTGCTTGGTGTTAGACTATACAAGTCTAGCCTATATTATGCGTTGAATAAGCGAACGTATAAACGTGGGGTAGGGGTAATATTAAGGATTTAATATTAAAAAGTTGGGGTGCAATTGATATGATTTTGCATGCCATAAGTGGATGGCCATAATTGAGTCAATTATGGACATCATTAAAAGTTGACTTAATTAATAATTTGAATAGGGAATTATGAAAACTGGGGTAAAAGATTTTAAGTGTTAATCAATGCTTAGGACACGAGGTTGGACTCGTTTGTGACGTAAGCCTGCCCGGACCCGCCCGGCAAATCCAGTGGTCACAAATGTCAGCCCAATGTGAGAGGTCCTAGGCCTAAACTAAAGCATAACAGTTGTAAAGACACGAGGTTAGACTCTTTTATGGTGTAAGACTGCCCGGACCCGCCCGACAAATCCAACTGCCATAAATGCCAGTCTAATGTGAGAGGTCTTTATGAGGTTATGGCCTGAATGAATTAAGAAATACTTAACCAGATAAACATGTAAAGTGGGACATGGGGGTTAAGTAGGTGCCTTGGGTGGCACGAGGAATCTAGGGGGTGCCCTTAGTGGCATGTGAAATACGATTAGTAAGACTTAACCAAACACCCATATAAATGAACATGACTAAGAGGGTTAAGTGGGATATACTAGTGACAAGCTTAGGTGGGTAGCTTGTGGGGGCCCATTTCGACCAGTATCCCAAACGTATTTTTGTGGGCTCGACCCAAGTCGAGGACGGGACACGCATGCTGGGTTTGACTGTAAGAGGCCAAAACGGGGAGCGGTGGCAATGCAAGTCCAACGGGTTTCATATGCGTGTGTGGACCCGGGCTGGTAGGTAAGACGTTGTTGCATCCTGTAGTTATAAGCCGTGCATTCTCAAGTTGTATCGGGTTGCCACTTTAGGGGAGTGATACACCCCACTGTGGGGCCAGCACGGGTATCTACGAGTAGGGAGCCGATCGAAAGTGGGTAGTGGGGTACACCTAGTGGAGATAGGGGCAGACGGCACCTATGTAGTCAGCTAGGGGTACGTAAGGCTATTTATAAAGTTTCTGTGTGAAGCAAGTAGGATCAAACAATAGGGTGACTGGTGTGGTGCAGTGTAGTGATGTGCGGTGCGGTGCAGTGTAGTAATTATTCATTAGTAATTAGGTGTGCCTTTACCGTTATCTTTAACGTTATCTTAAACGCTATCTTTATCTTCCTAAGAGTTCATAGACATTTACTTGTCTTCCATCTTATGCCTAAGAGTTCATAGACATTTTGATAATAGTATTGTTAGAATTATCACACTCGCCGGACTTTATGTCTGACCCCCTCTATTTCTATCCTTTTTCCCCCTCCAATTCCTCAGGTTGGGCCCAGTTCTAGTGGAGTTTGATTAAATTTCTTCATCTCTCTTGGAAAGCTTGGACCGTTGAAGTAAAGTCCAGCTTGTTATCTTTTTAATGGCTATTTATGTAATGGGATTATGTATTTTGTTTTTATGAAGATGGATATTGTACTTGGTTATGATCTATGTTTTTATGATGTAACAAACATGTTTAATTTCCGCTGCAATAAAATGAAGTTTTAGATTTCCAAGTACTATTTACTATATGTCTTGTTGTAGTTTTTCTGTTATATATTCACTTATAACCTCCATGGAAGTTAATGCATTCCCTTCGTGAGTGACATTAATGGACGTGGGGTGTTACATGTGGTATCAGAGCTTAAGGTTACCAGAACAGATAAAAATACTTTAGAAAAATAGTTATTTTTGGAAGAAGTGCTTTCAAAAATATGTTTTAATGAGAAATTTAAAGAGAAAAGTTTTTTAGAAAAAAAAACATAATCCCCAATAGCCCATATCTTTATCTTTCGAATTCTGCATTTTGAATCTTTCCTTTTTCGTTTCAGCATGGCTGAAGATCTTAATCTACCCGACGGTGTAACGATACCAGGATGGTATAGGAAGTTATTAGAGGCTAGGGCCGCTGCAGGTCCAGCCAATGTTCCTCCACCACCAGTTGCACCCGTTCCTCCTCCTCCTCCTCCTCGCGTAGATACTTTTGCAAAGACGTGCAAGGAATTCAAGGCTATGGGTGGAAAACCATTTCAAGGGTCAAAAACGTTTGTGGAAGCTAGAGATTGGCTTAAGGAGGTGGAAGAATTTCTAGAAATCTTTGAAGTAGAAGAAGGAAAGGGAGTTCGTTTAGCAGCTTGGTTGATGAAGGGAGAGGCCTCGTTTTGGTGGGAGGTCACTAATGGGGATCGTCCTGTTGACTCTTAGGCAGTTTTCAGACGCAGGTTCGAGGCGAAGTTTCTCTCAAGGGCGGAAGAAAATCAATATATGGAAAGGTTCTTGACATTGAAGCAAGGAATCTCATCAGTGAAAGAATATGTCAATAAATTTAATCAGTTAGCAAGGTTTGGCTTGGACTTAGTGAACACGCAGGAGAAGAAGGCGCTGAGGTTCGTGAATGGCTTGAATGAACCATTGCAAGGGTTGGCTATGATCCACATCCCGATGGGGGCCCCCTTTGAGAAGTTAGTAGAAATGGCGCTTATGCATGAGGAGAAAAGCGCTAAAGCTGATAAGGCACCCGAGAAGAAGGGGGATCATAAGAAACCACAACAGCAAAACAAGAAGGGTGGTAAAGACAATAACGGCAAGGGAAAGAAGAAATGTTTTAATTGTGGGACACCAGGCCATCTCGGCAAGGATTGTCGAAAGAAAGAGAAGACAGGTTGTTTTCATTGTGGCGATGCGGGACATTTAGTGAAGGACTGCCCAAAGAAGGGGCAGAGGGCAGGAGCTACCTCGGGAGGACAAGTGCAGGCTCTTATAGCACCAGGGCAGGCAAGGGGACAAGTTCAGGCTCCCGCGGTCGCACTGCTGCAAGAACGAGGTAGAACCATTTCTGTTGAAAGCTTAGTTTTTCTGTTTGATCATCCTGTCTGTACCATATTCGATTCGGGCGCATCACATTCGTTTATCTCTATATCATTATTTGAATCACTGCACTTAAACACCAGTTTAGTAGAGGATCCCTTAGTTGTTTCGAATCCAATTGGGGGATCAACTTATTTGTCTATGATGTGTTTGGATTTGAAAATTTCCATACTTGGCGTTGAATTTAGATGTGATGCTTATGTGTTGGGCTTCACGGGCTATGGGCTAATTTTAGGAATGGATTGGTTATCCAGAAATGGGGCCGTTCTTGATTGTGAAAGGAGAGTAGTTAGGCTCGTGACTCGCCTTGGCAACACTCTCGAAATCTTTTGTAATCCCATAAATTCGGTTATGCTAAGTTATCTAGAATCGCTTGACGCGTCTGAGGAAAATCTACGATCTGTTAGTGGTCCGAGAATACTCGGATGTGTTTGAGGAGGTGAAGGGCTTGCCTCCGAAGCGGTAGATAGATTTTCGAATATATCTTGTGGATAATGCGAAACCAGTATCTTTGTCAGTGCGCCACATGGCTCCACGTGAAAGGAGGGAACTCGGTAAGCAAGTGAAGGAGATGCTTGAGAAGGGGTTCATAAGACGAAGTATATCGGAGTGGGGTGCTCCAGTAGTATTTGCCACGAAGGCGGATAGTTCCCTTAGACTTTGTGTGGACTATAGAGAACTTTATAAGCTTACTAAGAAGAACAGACGCCCACTGCCGAGGATTGACGATCTCTTCGATCATTTAGTTGGCGCCTCGGTGTTTTCGCAGTTGGACTTAGTCACTGGTTTCCATCAGTTGAGAGTGGCTGAGGATAGCATTGACAAGACTACCTTTAGGACTCTGGATGGTTTCTATGAATGGCTAGTGATGCCCTTCGGTTTGACAAACGCCCCCGCATACTTTGTTGATTTGATGAGTGGGGTGTTTAGGGAGTACCTTAACAAATTTGTGGTAGTCTTTGTAGATGACATCTTGATCTTTTCTAAGGATGAAGAAGAGAATGCCCTACATCTTAGGGAAGTGTTGGAGACTCTTCGAGCGCATAGGCTTAAAGCTAAATTTTCTAAGTGTCACTTTTGGAGGAAGGAAGTACGGTTCTTAGGACACGTGGTTTCCAAAGAAGGGATAGCTGTAGATCCCGCGAAGGTGGTGGCCATCCAAGATTGGAAGGTTCCCAAAAATGCTACCGAAGTAAGAAGTTTCTTGGGGTTGGCTGGCTACTATAGGAAGTTTATCAAAGACTTCGCAAAGATATCAGCTCCACTGACACGCTTGACGAAGAAGAACCTAGTTTTCACATGGGACGTAGATTGTGATGATGCGTTCCAACGTTTGAAGAGAGCTTTGACTTCAGCCCAAGTCTTAGTATTGCCAGACGGGAGTAAGCAGTTTACTGTTTATACTGACGCTTGTGGGACAGGACTAGGCGCAGTCTTAATGCAAGAGGGCAGGGTAATAGCCTATGGTGGAAGGCAGTTGAGAGCGCATGAGTAGAATTACCCCACACATGACCTAGAGTTGGCCGCTATTATTTTCGCGCTTAAGTCTTGGCGTCTTTATCTTCTTGGCGAGAAATTCGAACTATTCACTGACCATAAATCTTTAAAATACCTATTCTCTCAAAAGGACTTGAACTTAAGGCAGCAAAGGTGGATGGAGTTCTTAGCGTCCTACGACTTTGAGATAGCATATACCCCTGGCAAGGGTAACGTGGTGGTCGATGCCTTTAGTAGAAAAAGATTATCCTTAAGTCCTTTGTTTGTTGAGCGACAAAGTTTAGAATTCATTTCGATGTTTGACTTTAGACCTTCCGTTGACTTCGTACCCGGTTTGCTACCATCCTTGGAGGTCAGACCTACGCTTTTGGGACGTCCCACAGTTAGTTGAGTTAGTAGAAAAGCTCAAAGGAGGGGAGTCATCAAGCTATCTCCGTAGGTATACCCTAGATGATAAGGGTTGGTTACGTAGGGACGGTATACTTTGTGTACCAATAGACGATGACCTAAGGAAGACTATTCTTGACGAACACATCATTCGAAGATGACCATTCATCCCGGCGGGGACAAGATGTACAAAGACATGAAGAGAGTTTACTTTTGGGCCGGCATGAAGAAAGACGTGGCCGAGTATGTCGCTAGATGCTTGGTATGCCAACAAGTAAAAGCGGAGCAAAAGAAACCCGGTGGGTTGCTTCACCCATTGGAGGTTCCACTATGGAAATGGGAAAGCATCTCGATGGATTTTGTGGATGGATTACCGCGATCGAGGAAGGGTAATACGGGAATTTGGGTTATAGTAGATAGACTTACTAAGAGCGCCCATTTTATTCCCGTGAAGAGTAAGAGGACTGCTCCATGGTTAGCTTCTGTATACGTTCGAGAGATAGTTCGTTTGCATGGTGTTCCTTCTAGCATAGTGAGCGACCGCGATCCTATTTTCACTAGCGAATTTTGGAGAAGCTTACAAGAGGCGGTAGGGACTCAGTTATGTTTGAGCACCGTATATCATCCTCAGACGGACGGACAGACTGAGAGGGTGAATCGCATTCTAGACCATCTGTTGAGGCTATGTATCCTAGACTTTGGGGGTATATGGGAAGAGCATCTTCCATTGGTTGAGTTCGCATATAATAATAGCTTTCAGTCCAACATTGGTATGGCACCATTCGAAGCTCTATATGGACGACCTTGTCGTTCACCTACATGTTGGTGGGAATCTACGGATAAGATCTTACTTGGGCCCAATATGATTAGGGAGACTTCGGAGAAGATCGACTTGAATCGAAGGAGGATGAAAGCAGCGCAAGATAGGCAGAAATCTTATGCGGATAAGAGGAGGACAGATCTCGAGTTTGAAGTTGGGGACATGGTCTTTGTCAAAGTGTCTCCATTACGAAACGTTGTTCGCTTTGGGTCTATTGGGAAATTAGCACCAAGGTTTGTAGGGCTGTTTCCTATTAAGGAGAGGATTGGATGGATGGCGTATAGAGTGGAGTTGCCCGAGAGACTTAGTGGTGTACATGACGTATTCCATGTCTCACATTTGAGGAATTGCTTGCACGAGACCGCGGAAGTGGTAGAGCCGAGCTTGCTTAGAGAGGTGGAGATAGAGCGTGATGCGACAATTCGACGAGCTCCTACGCGCATTCTTGGGTCGGAGATCAAGAGGTTGAGGAATCGAGAGGTCAGACTAGTCAAAGTGCAATGGGGAGGTGATGAGAGCAATGCTACTTGGGAGACGGAAGTGAAGATGCGTTCACGATACCCTTTTCTTTTTGAGGGTATGTCCTTTAATTTCTCCTTTATCGCTTAGCTTGTACTTATCTTATCTTTAGTATATCCTCTCGCTAGTATCTTTGACCTTTAGTTAGGATAATCCTATGGTTGAAACATTTGTTTGAGATATGTTAAATATGGTGGATGCAAAGTGGATGCAAGTGTTTTCTAGTGGTTGCTCGTGGATGCATATACACACATTATTCGGCACCAGATCGGCTCAGTCACTTCATATTGCATATTGCATATATATGGATGTATTTAGTAAAATAGATGTAAAATGATTGTATTATCATATAGTTGCTGCATTCGGGTGGATGGTTGTGCACGCATATAGAATTAATATGTATCATTTGGAATCTTTTGCATACATATTGGACGCATGGAACTATCATGAATTGAACTAAGGAGGTCGACTGAATCAGTAGACCGCCTAATTTTGCATTAGATATGGACATATACATACACTGTGCATATAAACATTAAAGCATTAGAAGTCTTTTACGGACAATGGATGCTGGTGTTTGATGGTTGAGTAGATGGACGATTAGATGGTAGGATATACATTCTTCTTGACTTGGAGATTTCGGGGACGAAATCCTTCAAGGAGGGAAGAATGTAACACCCCGTAATTTTATAACATTAAAATTCACAAATTAAAGTATACTTAATTTTTAGAAAAGAATTAAGTGAAATGGGTTGCGCAGAGAAATATATATATATTGATATATATATATATATATATATATAAATTAAAAATTAAATAAATAAATATGCGAAAAAGTTCAAAACAGCGAATTGGTTGGGGAAATAACCGAACCGGCCCATTTTTGAGGTCGACCCAAGCTCCGCTGGGTCGACTAGTAGTTAATCCAGGGTGTTTGGCTGTCAACCCGTGGGCCGATTCGCTCAAATGCAGATTTTGCATTTGATTGGTTCTCATGGTTCAGGGTTAATCTAATGGTCCTAAATAACTTCCTACACCTATAAATACATCCTAATGATAACCCTAAACCTAATTAAAATAGAATAGTTACCGTCGCCATGGAAATCAATGGAGCCGTTGCCAACCAAGAAAGAAGAAAAGCAAATTCAATTCTAATTCTCTCAAACCTAAAGCAAAGCAAAACTCTCTCTTTTCTTCTCTAAATTGTGAGTATGATGATCTTAACAAGGTTATTATCATTTTAATTAGGTTGAGTTATGAATGGATTATGAGTAGATGATGCGAATTATCATATATGTTGTTGTAAACCCCTTTTGTTATCATGTATATTGTAAATCCAATCTTATGTGATGATGATATCTTATATGTTGTAAATCATGCTATGATGATGTTATGTATGTTGAAAGTTTCTATGCTAAGTTGTGATGAATCATACATGTTAAAAAGGCCATGATGTTACCATCTATGCTAGTTTGTTCATATTAATTAAATCATCATGTTTGGGTTATGTTGATCTATATGACAAGTCACATATGCAAGTTAAATTGAATAGAAAAGTTATGAAAATATGCCAAGACATCTATTATGACATCTAGAATTATGCTATGACATATATGATGTCCTATGCTAGTTCACACCATCATTATGTTGCCTTAAAACCCCATATGGAAGTTTATGTATAGATTTGGCTATGATCATATCATGTAAATTGAGACATTTAACAAGTTGACACCTTTTGATCCTTAAAGTGTGTAGTTTATGCAAGTTTCACCCCTATTATGATTAGATTTATTTTAATTGTCTATATGTTGTGATAATTTATCTTTGTGCTAGGTGTTAGACTATACAAGTCTAGACTATATTATGCGTTGAATAAGCGAACGTATAAATAAACGTGGGGTAGGGGTAATATTAAGGATTTAATATTAAAAAGTTGGGGTGCAATTGATATGATTTTGCATGCCATAAATGGATGGCCATAATTGAGTCAATTATGGACATCATTAAAAGTTGACTTAATTAATAATTTGAATAGGGAATTATTAAAACTGGGGTAAAAGATTTTAAGTGTTAATCAATGCTTAGGACACGAGGTTGGACTCGTTTGTGACGTAAACCTGCCCGGACCCGACCGGCAAATCCAGTGGTCACAAATGTCAGCCCAATGTGAGAGGTCCTAGTCCTAAACTAAAGCATAACAGTTGTAAAGACACGAGGTTAGACTCTTTTATGGTGTAAGACTGCCCGGACCCGCCCAGCAAATCTAGCTGCCATAAATGCCAGTCTAATGTGAGAGGTCTTTATGAGGTTATGGCCTGAATGAATTAAGAAATACTTAACCAGATAAACATGTAAAGTGGGACATGGGGGTTAAGTAGGTGCCTTGGGTGGCACGAGGAATCTAGGGGGTGCCCTTAGTGGCATGTGAAATACGATTAGTAAGACTTAACCAAACACACACGTAAATGAACATGACTAAGAGTGTTAAGTGGGATATACTAGTGACAAGTTTAGGTGGGTAGCTTGTGGGGGCCCATTTTGACCAGTATCCCAAACGTGTCTTTGTGGGCTTGACCCAAGTCGAGGACGGGACACGCATGCTGGGTTTGACTGTAAGAGGCCAAAACGGGGAGCGTGGCAACGCAAGTCCAACAGGTTTCATATGCGTGTGCGGACCCGGGCTGGTAGGTAAGACGTTGTTGCATCGTGTAGGTATAAGCCGTGCATTCTCAAGTTGTATCGGGTTGCCACTTTAGGGGAGTGATACACCCCACTGTGGGGCCAGCACGGGTATCTACGAGTAGGGAGCCGATCGAAAGTGGGTGGTGGGGTACACCTAGTGGAGATAGGGGCAGACGGCACCTATGTAGTCAGCTAGGGGTACGTAAGCCAATTTATAAAGTTTCTGTGTGAAGCAAGTGGGATCAAACAATAGGGTGACTGGTGTGGTGCAGTGTAGTGATGTGCGGTGCAGTGTAGTAATTATTCGTTAGTAATTAGGTGTGCCTTTACCGTTATCTTTAACGTTATCTTAAACGCTATCTTTATCTTCCTAAGAGTTCATAGACATTTACTTGTCTTCCAGCTTATGCCTTAGTCTAGTTATTTTGATAATAGTATTGTTAGAATTATCATACTCGCCAGACTTTATGTCTGACCCCCTCTATTTCTATCCTTTTTCCCCCTCCAGGTCCTCAGGTTGGGCCCAGTTCTAGTGGAGTTTGATTAAATTGCTTCATCTCTCTTGGAAAGCTTGAACCGTTGAAGTAAAGTCCAGCTTGTTATCTTTTTAATGGCTATTTATGTAATGGGATTATGTATTTTGTTTTAATGAAGATGGATATTGTACTTGGATATGATCTATGGTTTTATGATGTAACAAACATGTTTAATTTCCGCTGCAATAAAATGAAGTTTTAGATTTCCAAGTACTATTTACTATCTGTCTTGTTGTAATTTTTCTGTTCTATATTCACTTATAACCTCCATGGAAGTTAATGCATTCCCTTCGTGAGTGACATTAATGGACGTGGAGTGTTACAAACCCAAGGTGAGAACTCCTCACTAAAATTTCTTGTATAGTTATTTTTTTCATAACTGCATATATGAACTACTCCTCGTCGTCCACAGACTATGGACGACTTGTTTGATTTGATTGTGTTGTGGAAATTGATTGTGATTGTTATGTGAAATGGAAAATAAGTTATTCATGTGTCAAAATAAATATTTTATAGTTAAAAATATAATGTTTAAAGTGTATATGAATAAAATAAATATTCATTTACGAATCAAACAATTTGTTTATGTACACCCATTTGACTGAAATGATTGGGACGATATATTTTACACATCGCCCAACTACACAAATAATAATCAGTGTTTGTTGTTTGAAACCCCAAACGGGTATTGGGATGATATTGGACATACACTAATCCCAATATTTAGTTGTATGTCAATCGATGGGTTGACAGGCTGTTGTAAGCGTTAATTACTTATATTTAACGCTTATGCAGTTGTGTAATGCACTATGGTTGATGGTTGACTATGTTTGATTATCGTTGTGTACATGTGTGTATGAAATCCATATAAATAAAATTATATGGTAATTGACTGTGTCAGATTCCAATTCGGAATGAACGAATATTTCAAATTAAAGAATATTTTAAAATGGCGAATAACGAATATTTTAAAATAACTAATATTTTAAAATAATATTCAATAATGGATCAAAATATGATTTTGATGTCTGATTAGGGATGGACACGAAAATATTTAATATATAAAGACATGTTGATTAGATTAACTCCATTTTGACGTGAATGATATTTATATCGATTTTATTCATTTCTACAATGAATATCGAAAAGAAAGTGATCCCAAAATCTAATGTTTTGAAAATATTATCATTTATATATCAATCTTATGGAATATTCAATTTTGATTTAGAATTGAATATGAAGTTGAAATAGTTTGGAAAACGAACTTAAAACGATTAATAAAATACGTTTTAAAGGGAAATCGACGAAATATATAACATATATATTGTATATATTTAATGGCCTAAATAGAACGCACCGCGCTGCGGTAGTTCGCGAATTTCGACCATTGACTTCGAATGGACATTACGGAAGATCCAACCGTTGGATTCTCCTAAAACTGGAATGGGTTCGTATCGAAAAGGTCTTTCTAAGGGATACAAGAAATTTGAAATCTAACGGTGGGATTTGGAATTATATCCAAATCAAATTTGGAGAAGGTCCTGTAAGTGCAATACGGGCCTTGATAAAATTACTAAAAATATCAATAATTTGTCTAAAATCATAGAAAATGATTTGGAAAGAAATAGGATGAAAAATTCCATATTTGAAAAAGATAAAAATATATTTTTATCAAAATGAACTGGTTATTAACTAGATTTGTAATCTAACAATTTTTAAATAAAATAAATTGGATTTGGAATGCGTTTGAAAAAATAACCAGGATTTCCAATAAATGAATTGGAATGGATTTGAATAGAAATTATCTTCGGAATATTTCGATATTGGTTCGGATATTAAGACGGAAATCCAACTTCCAATATGTGACATTTCGGTTTTGATTGTAGAGCCTAGTATTTGCGACATGATATATGGTACCCATGCCGTCTAGGATTGATACATTTATATTTGAAGTCGTTTTATACACTATGAACTTATAATAGCATCAAATGATTTGTTTTAAACGTACCAAGCATGTTTGGCTATTATAAGGGAAAACCATATCCTCTGGCTAGCGTTGCATTGTGTGATGGGACCTGGGTCATATAATAGCTTCATTTTTCCAAAAAAGCATTGCGTTGTTTCTTATATTCACTGGTATTCTTGGGAGGAAGCCCGTTCCATATTATATGACGTGGTCCCTTGATATATTACATTTTAAAGTAAAGTTTTTAAATAACTGTTTTAGTTCTTACACCTGTCACATGTCTGACCTGGACTTTATTGTTTTAACCTTAACTCTAGGTGCCCCTATTTTCCATACAGGAAACTAGTAGTTTTGGTTTTGCAGATTTATATTCATAAGATCCTGGTTTACAGCTGGAATGATATTCAGAAAGCTCTGTATTCATGTATCTCTTTCAGTTGTGTTTGTATTATTTTCTGTTGCAATGTAATTTGTAAATCTGTGATATTTATCAAATGTATATTATTTGTTCATACTTTGTATATTCTTGTACTCTGATGTAAATTTTGTAATAAGCAATGAAATGTTCTTCTATTTTGGTTCTCATTATTCGTGTTCTCAGCTCAATCCGGGCTTTCCTTTACAGGGAAGTTTGGGTCGTTTCAATCGATATCAGAGCTTTGGTTTACAGAGCTCGAGAACAAGACACATTAGAACCAAATGAAAGAATTCATCAGAGATTGGATTAGTAATATCCAATGAGGATGACTCGTTAGAGATGGGATCAGTAGTATCCTAGAATGAGTCCGAAGAGTGTATTTTCGAAATAAAAATGAACACAAATATTGTTTTGAAAATTTAAACCCTATTCAACGTATTTGAATATTTATTTTAAACTTATTTGGACAATCAAGTATATAAAGATTTTGCATATACGTCTGATCCACGTGTATACGAAGTCTCAAATATACTGGATAGATAAACAATCACACTCTAGTCGCCCAGAGATGATTCTGATGGTGATCACGTGCATCATCAGAATTTATGTTCGAGTTTCGAAAGTGGGATATCTATATAATTCCAATTGACTGGTGTACACCAAAATATAGTTAGAGTATATCATTGTGATTTGTTGTCAAAAATGTAATGACCCGGGTTTTCGATCAACTAATTTTAAATATTTAAGATGGATTTAAATACTGAGTTGATAATATAAATGAATATTTATATTAAGTTATCAATTTAAATAATTAGTTCCGATTTAATATTGAATACATCAAGTTATCGGAATATGAAGTTGATTGAATTAAAATTTAATTACGAATTAAAAACAGTTCAAGTGATCAATACGAAATTCTGTTTGAATTGGAACGATAGTAAATATTTATTTATTATCAAAGAATAAATTGTTCTGAATTTAAATTAGTTTATATTTAAATTAATATCTCCTTCAGGTGATAAAATTAGACTCCGTAGCTCGTTCCAGTATGTGCAGAATGGTGATTTATCCCAAGAACTGTCAGTTGTTGGGTTTAGAGAGGAGCTCAGAATCAAGGTGTATGTTGATTTAAGGACACCGGTTTAATTAAATTAAAATATAATAAAAACAAAAAGAATATTCTTTCTTTTCTTTTGTGGACATAAACCAAACACATTAAGTTCTCTATCTCCACACAAATTTAACCTTGCTGTTCAAAAATAAACCGCATCCCTTTCCTATTAAATCGCGTCTCCTCTCCTTATCTCCTCAGTAAAATCGATTGTTTCAGTAACAAAAATAACGAGCTCCTCTTCAATATATTAGCAATTTCAATTGGCAGAGCTCCTTTGTATTCGAGATCAACGTCCTTCTGCCCTTTAAATCAGAATCAAACTCCTCCTTTTAAAACGCGGTGCACTCCTTCCACTTCCAAAAATCGATTTCGACAGTAATCAGATAGGGAAGGTCAAGATCTGAGGCTATCGAGTAGAGATTTGGGTGGGCAGAGGTGAATTCGAGGTAGCGGTGACTTGTGGAAGCCTGTATGGCGTTGTTTTTGGGTTTCGCGAGTTCAACGGTTGGATGTGTTTCAGGGGTTCGACCTCCATTCAGGGGAGGCGATATTGTTGCTGCTACAAATCGAGACTAGGGTTCAGAGTACTAAAAACAGGAAGCGATGAACTTGCTGAAGGAAGAGGAAAAGAACGACCATGGTGACTGAGGGGATTGAGGTTGTGTTGTATACTGGGGTTTGTTTTTCCTGATGTTGAACTGGGATGAAATCAAAATGGGAAGGAGTGTGGTGTTCTGGGATGGTGTTGTGGAGTTTGGATCTTTGTGTGGGAGTGGATGGAATCACGTTTGGGAAGGCACTGCTGATTGGAGACTGTTGGGTCATGGAAGTTGATGCTTGTTTTGGAGGACACATAACAAAGTTTGAGGTGCAATACAGGGGTGGTTTTGCAGGAATGATGGAGTGCCTGTAAGTTGTTCGGCGGATTGTACAAATGAATGGATGAGTGCAGCTTAAAGGCTGATCACTTTAAAAATGGACTGGAAATTTGTTGAATTGTTCATCGTTGCTCAAGGCAGCAAGACAATTCAAGGCGAATCATAGACCCAACAACCTGGAATTTAAAATGGATAATCAGCAAATAAATTAACGGTGAGTAAATCTCACTCACTTGTTATTTATGATTATTTTTATTTGGTAAAAATAATTGTTGTTGCTTGTTTGAATGCTTTCTTGTTGATTTAAATATATTAGTTATTTAGGGTTCACTATTATATTGATACTGGATTGATGATTTGATTGATTCCCGCAGTCTCATTAGTGGATGCCCGCGGTACCATAGCGGATGATTTCCCTATGCGCCCCACAAATTTATATTAGTGGATGACCTTCATACCGCGATATCCTGCCTCGAAGCAGGATGGGTATTACTATGTTGACTAACGTCTGTGAATGCAGGAAAACAGGTTGGAGGAATCTGACTGGATTCCTCAAAAATATATTATTTGTTTGTATGTTTGTTTACATATATATTGTCATATATGATGTGTTAGAAAACCTGTAATTTATAATTGGGTGTTTCATATGTTTAAGTATCACTGGCCTAAGGGTTGATTTATAAAAAATACTATGAAAAGGGAATTTTGATGTTAAAGGGGAAAATTCTATTTTTCTAAATAGAAATTGAATTTTGAATGGACTAGAAATATTAAAGAATAAAAACAAGTAGTCCATTTATGAACGAAGTTTATAAATATAGTGAAATGAATTATCATTGGATAATTCAGAAAATAGAAATACAAGTGGGACTTTGGAATGGGAAATATATTTTTCCAAAGTAGAAATATTTATTTCAAATGAAATCTGAAATCGAGACTTGATTAAAATATAAACTAGTAAAATAAATGGTGTTTGTAAAATAAAAGGATGAAGTTTCAAATAGGGTTGAAATGAAGACTGGGGTTAAGATAGGTAATGAACAAGTTAATATATAAATAATGTTTACAAATGAAGTGAAACGAGAAAAAGATTTAATTAACAAACTAATCAACAAATTAAGTTAAAACGATTTAATCAAATTGACTTTGAATAAGTAAATTAAACTCGTGACTTCATATTCAAATCGAATATGAAACCTGTGTTGGAAAATAGAAGTTGCCTAGTTTATAGGTAAGTTGAAATATTTTTGAGCGTGTTATATTCAAATATGAAAGTGAAATAAGCAAACGAGTTGATTAACTAATTAATTAATGAGTTGAGTTAAAACAAGTGTATTAAGTTGAAATGAATTAGAAATGTATGGATATACATGAGACAAGTTTGGAATGAAGTTAATGAAGATATATAAATAGAACGCTAAAAAAAAAGGTATGTATTTAAATTGAATATGAGATTTTATGTGCCGTATCGGCAAGCCGCTTGGCTGTTTCTTTTTCTTTTTGAATGGAGTGAGGCCTGTGTGGCAAGGTTGACTTTTTCCAATAACCCCGTACAGAGGAGTTTATGGTGAATTTTTCCAAGAATTTAAGGAGTTAGAATACTTTTAAGAAGATTTGATAAAGTATAAATCGATATATCGAAATATATAAAGAATTCGATAATGAAACCAACTTAAAATAGAATATTATAAACGAAAAGGAATTTTATAAATAAAATTCTGGGAGATATACGTTTTAAAGTGGATGACGATTTAAAAGAAAATGATTTGCAAATTTGAAATGATCGTGTTGATAAGAAGTTAATCAAATGGAGTTAAAGAAATAGAGTTAAGCAGAAATAGAAACTGATTGGAAATTAGTTGAGTTGAACAACTTTTTGTGTATCGATCTGATGTTGGTTTCGCCCTTCGGGGTTTATACTTAGGAATTTGTTCTCTTACTAGTTTACAGTTAGAGTCTGATAAAGGTGGAAGGATAGTGATACGTAAATAAGCAATGGGAATGTTTTCAAGATTTAATAACATATATTTTCTAAACATAGAAAATAAGGAAATATGAATATATATATATATATATATATATATGTATGGTTGATGATTTGATCGATAATTCGATTTGGAAATAAGATCGTTGTGTGTAAACGGACATTTTTCATTTGATAGTTAAATCACCGACTATCAAATTTTTGACCATTTTAATGTTGTTAATACGGAGAGACCAGTTGGATTATTATCCAAAGAACCACACTGTATTGGCATAAGCGTTACAAACCAAGTATGCTGAATATATTGAAGACGGAGTAAAGTGCAAGTGCTGTTGTATAAGTCCTAGGTAGAGATTGCCTAGGATGGATATACTGAATAGTGCCTTCGGTTTCGTTCAATGCCAGAACGAATGTATGTGGCGAATGTCTAACAAAGTATTTCCAATGATCGAATATGTTGGTCTGTATACATATATATGGTGGCAACGGATTTATTCCCTTAGCGTAATATCCAAAATATTTGTGCAGATCAATTAGTGATTAATGGATCTGATAATGTGGCATTCAAAGTGATCGTGTTATCAATGAATGGAAAGTAATCGTAGCCTAAGGCCTCAACAACCGAGAAATGACAAAAATCGGGTAGGCAGCATGGCTATGTGGTTAGCTCCCATTAGGGTGTATCATCACCTACCTAGACATTCATTTGATTCCTTATTCTATTCGATGTTGTCCCATTCGGGAAACGGTTAATGATCCCAACCATTGGTGATATACATTCGACACACTCAAGCGAAATGAGTGGTCAGTAATGTGTGGCTGAGTTGCACGATGTTCTGTTGAACTCGGTGTATTCTCCTCTAGAGATACACTAGCGGAAGGTGGTTCCATACCTTGTCATAGTTGGAAATTCAATATCCAATAAGTGCTCGCGGTTTTGATTGTATTTATATATTTGGAACGTGAGATGCAAACATTCCACGAAGATTCTATTTATTTGATTTAGACACTATTATAATATCAAAGAGTTTTGATATAAAGACCTTTTGGATTCTCATAAGGGGAAGCCCGTTCCATGTTATACGGCGTGGTCTTATGAGATATCATTTATTTCCTCAAGCTGTTTTAAACTGTTTACTCATACCAGTCCCTTGACTGACCCAGAGATTATTTTGTTTTATTTCCCTAAACTCTTGGGTGCCCAAATTTTTTCGGGAAGTCAAGTAGTTTAGGTGTTTACAGATATTTGGAGGAGCTTGGAGCAGGAGGCTTCAACGTTTCATTTTAAATCGAATATCGATTTAATCGGGATTTGAAATATCAAGTTATAAATCCCAGTAGAGTTGTATGGTATTCCACTGTAAGTATATACAATAGGGTAAATTTATTCGTATTTAATTTAATTATATTTAAATATATTTATATATTTAAATATATTTATAGATTTAAATGGGTCATTCAGTGCTGCAATAATAGCCAGTTTTGCAAACGACCTCAGAATTCGACGAAGCTGATTTTGTTGGATCCGCAATTGTAAATTAATGCTAGATTTCAATTTTCGTGATTTTTAGAGTCAGTATGTGGTCGTGGGCGATTTTAATGTGAAAAACAGTCGATATTTTAATAGTTAAAAATATGATGTGTGAGCATACGAAGACGGAATTCGACAAAACCAGTTTCGTTGGGACCGTAATGTCGAACTCTAGCTGCATGTCAATTTTCATAATTTTTAGGTATCATGTGTGTTTGTAGGGATTTTTAGAGTGCTGAACCAAATATAAATAAAATAAGTAAAATATCCAAACTAATTTTCTTGGTCAAAATAAAGGCCACCCAACCATCGTTCACGGCCACACAAACTATATTGTCCTGTATATAACTTCTTTTGTGCCGTCATTACGTTTTTTTTCGTCATAGCAAATGAAAACGTATTCGATCCTCAAAAAGGAAAATCCAAACAAACAAATTAAAATCCCTAAAATCAATATACTTGTATATTGTAGATCGTCATTCAATTCTCTTTACATTCATATAAGAAGTGTTGAGTTCGACGTGATTCTCTGTTATTTGGAAAGGGTATAACATCTCTTTACTGAACTAGGGTTGCGATTTTTGTCGGGCGGAGGCATTGATGGTTAAATTGAGGTTTGTAATGGTGTTTAGGAGGTGGAAGGCTTTGATTTGGGCAAGTTTGGATGGTTTCCGACTTGGTTGATGTCGCGAGTTGGTCTGGGTTCGTGGGAAACTGGCTGACGATGGGAATTGGTGGAGTGGTTCGGAGTGGGTGGTGAGTGCATGAGGTTGGTAAGTTGTCGAATGGGAGTTCACTGGTGTAAGAAGTATGGAAGTTCGTGAGCTGATGGGTGGATGGTTTGAGGATGAAGTTCGGCTAATAGTGTGTTTATTCGGAGCAGTAGGTCATGGCAAAAATGTGGGATTGGGGAAGAAAGACATCGGGTCTGGGCTTTTGCAATTGTTGATGGGCCAGGAAATGTTGAGTAAGAGGCCCGAGTTTTTTTTAATTAAAGTTAAATTTATTTAAGCACTAGTTCAAATTTGATAATGCAATAATTCATTCATACTGTACCAGAATTTCGAACGGTCAGATCCTTTGGGATCGTAAGGACGAACACTACCCAATGTAACTGACGGGGAGTGGAGTGGAGCTCGTTTAAATTTACGGCGAATTTAATTGTTTGATTCAAATCAAACAAATAGTTTATCGTTCTATAACGATGAACTGCCAGTGTGAGTAAATCTCACTAACTCTGAACAGTTTATAATTTCATGTCGTATTTTTAGAACTGTTAAATATTGGCTGATTGACTGTGTGCTGACTGTTTGATTGAACTGCTAGTCAGTTAGTTGAATTTCTATACTGATTTTGTTTAACAGAATATATCATATGGAACTGAAAATTATGTTGATTTTATTGTGTAACATCTGTGGATGCAGGGAAACAGGTTGGAGGAATCTTACTGGATTCTTCAACAGCTATTTTATTATTTTCATATATTGTGATATATGATGTGAATTATAACCTGCTGTTGATTATGTGTGTATGGACGATATTGGACATCGTAATTTGATATGTTAAACACCATAACATTCCGGGATTTGGAGAAAAGGGGAATTTGTCAAAGTGAATACTAAAAAGAGAATATTTACAAAATCAGAGGATTTTATAAAAGAAAATGTTTATAAATAGAATATTTATAAATAGTAATATTTATAAATGGAATATTTTTTAAATAGGAAATATGTTTAAGTGGTAATTACAAATGAAGGAAATCTTTATAAATAGAATATTTATAAAGTGGATTACTTACTTAGAAAATAAATAGGATAAGATAATGAGATATTTATTTGTTAAATAAGTAAGATACGATTAATGGATTATTTATTTGTTAAAGTATTAGGTTAAGATAAAGAGATATTAGCTTAGAAATTTACTAAGTTAAACAAAGGATATTAACTTAGGAATTGAATAAGTTAAACAAGGATATTGACTTAGGAAATTGAATAAGTTTTAAATAAGATATTTTTAGAGGAAATACTTAGAATAAATAAATAAGGTAATAAAGGAAACACTTAGAACTAAGTTATTAAAGAAGATATTTATTAAAGAATAAATAAGAGATTATAAAGGGAATATTTGCAAACTATTCGCAAATAAAATAAAAAGGGAAATATTTGTTCAAGAAAACAAATAGGGTTATAAAGGAAATATTTGTTTCTAAAACAAATAGATTATAAATAAAATATTTATCTTTGGATAAATATATATATATATATATATATATATATATATAAGTCTGAACTTATATATGAAGAAGTAAACAGATAAAAGGAGCAGATTGATTTATAAATGAGATCTATAAATTAAGTTAAATATTATCATTTGGATAAATGGAATATATAAGTCAGGACTCATATAAAGGAGTAAGAATCGATTTCAACATCGATGTTTGAAACTGAATAAGGATTAAGAGTTAACCAGTTAGGTTAAACCATTTGAGTTAACCAGTTAGGTTAAAACCATTTGAGTTAACCAGTTAGGTTAAACCATTAGAATTAACCAGTTAGGGTTATCCAGTTAGAGGTAATCAATTAGGATTAATCAGTAGAGTTAATCGAGTTAGAGTTAGTCGAGTATTAGTTATCGAATATTAGTTTGTTCGAAGAAGTGTGTTAATTGAATCAGAAATATTCGAGATGAGTTAATCGATTTGAGTTAATCGAAGGAGTTAATCGAATAATAGATATTCGAAGTGAGATAATCGAATAATAGATATTCGAAGTGAGATAATCAAATAGTAGATATGTGAGGACCCGTAACTTCCCCGGTAGGGAGAGCCCGGAAACTCTGAGAACAACACACAAAAGATCGCAGACAGAAGAACATTTCATTGTTAATTACAACAATTCCATCAGAATACAAGAATATACAGAGTATAAACAAATAATATACATCAGAAAAATATCAGAGATTACAATACATTACATAGTAGCGGAAAATAATACAATACACAACTAAAGGAGATATACGGATACAAAGCTTTCCGGATATCATTCTAGCTGCAAACCAGGATCCTGTGAATATAAATCTGCAAAACCAAAACTACTAGCTGCCCTGTCAAAATATGGGAACCCAGAGTTTAGGTTGAAACAATAAACTCCAGGTCAGTGATGGGACTGGTGTGAGAACTAAAACAGTTATTGATCTTTATTTTAAAGTTAGGTAAATCAAGGGACCACGCCGTATAACACGGAACGGGTTTCCTCCCAAGAACACCAGTGCACAAAACAACAGCGCAATTCTAAATAAAGAAAAATGAAGCTATTATAAGACCAAGGTTCCATTACACAATGCAACGCAAGCCGGAGGATAGGGTTTTTACCTTTTAATAGCCAAAGAATGCTTGATACGCTAAATTTCATCTTTTGATTCTTAATCAGACTCCAACCGTAAATTAGTAAGAGAACGATTCCCTAAGTATTAACCCCGAAGGCCGAAACCAACATCAGACCTATACCCAAGAAACCACCCATCTTAGCTCGTTTCCAGTTAGTTTCTAATTTTATATACAATCATAAATATCAATCATAGACGGCATGGGTACCATATATCATGTCGCCATACTAGGCTCTACAATCAAAACCGCAAATGTCACTTATTTGGAAGTTGGATTTCCATCTGTGAACCGAGGCAAAAGATAGTCCTCTACCGAGTCGAGACGCTCTAGCCCGTGTCTCAGGAACATAGCTCGAGTGACCCTAGGATTGTCAGGGCCGGTCCGCCGATGTGGATTAAAATGCCTGAACACTGCGTTTCCCTGCCCTTTAGGGCGTCAATGAGTCAACGAATGACTCCATCGGCTTCACATAGTCACCGATATATCCGAGGCGCCTCGCAAACCAAAAACCATATAAGTTAAACTCGTCAGGGCGTGTAAAACCACTGACGCCACTTGTAACAATATGGAAACGCATTCCCTCCTTGAGGTCCTTCTCCCGTTTCTGGTCCACTACCGGGGTGTGAGGCTCGCGAATCAACGCTACACAAAGCTATGCCACACAGGTTGTGCTTTGATCATCAACCACAAGACTCTGCTTTTCAATAGAAGCCTTAATCATTTGCATCTTTGCATGCCACACAGGCAAACCACTCCATGCAACCAATATCCATCAATTACACAGAATGATATCCAATGTCAAACACACAGTCTATTTACAAGTCCGTTTTGGGTCTGAACGAAACCGGAGGCACCTTGTACCTCGCATATCCATCGATCTCCAAGTACGTCTGGACGATCACTAACTGGTTCCCTTCTCTTGGGTGTACGGCCCAATCAATATCATCAATAATTATCCAAACGACGTGAAGACCTCCGGTCTTCAACCATAGTCTTCATCTTCGACTCATCGTCGAATCAGTTATTCAGAATGGGATAAACCCGGTCTTTCCGAATAACTAGCGTATATAGTAAACAAATGTCACACAAACAGAACATATGCCTCATTCCTATTCATCAGTCTCTAACCGTTAATTAACAAGAGAACAATTCCCCAAATATTAACCCCAAAGGCCGAAACCAACATCTGATCAACACACAGGAAACCATTCTTCTTAACTAACCTATAGTTAGTTTCTAAATTTCACATTCTTAGGGAAAGGTTCCCATTTATTTTATCAAAGATAAATTCTTTAAATTTATTCTTTAATCTTCCTTTGAATATCAATTCAAACCAAATTATAGTTTATCCAAACTAGCCGGGATTAATGAACCCTATCGAAGTAATTATTGGTTTTAATTTCCCAATCCCAACCTATTCATCCCATGAAGTAAAAACTGGTAATACTTCATATCTAACACAAAGGTGTTATCGATAAATTCAATTACCATTTCACGTTCAAATCTAATTAAAGATTTAACTATCGCCTGGAGCAAAACTGGTGATACTTTATTCTCGATCTTTTCAATCTAATTAAAGATTCATTAAAACTCCACTTAGTTTTAATCTTTAACTGGGATAAAGAACCGATGTAATTTAAAACACGGTTCACGATAAACCCCAAAATCACAACACATTTCAATCAACCGTAAATTAGCAAGTGAGCAATTACCTAAATATTAACCCCGAAGGCCGAAACCAACATCAGATCAATACCCAAGAAACCATTCAACTTAACTAATCTCCAGTTAGTACCTGATTTTCTTAACTCAATTGGGTCTAAGAACAGTATTATTGAAGATACCGTTCACGACAACCCAAAATCACATTCCATTAATTAACAGGTTAAAGAACCAGTGTTATTTAAAACTCCGTTCATGATAAACCCAGAAATCACATCACATTTCATTCAGTCCCTAACCGTAAATTAGCAAGTGAGCAATTCCCTAAGTATTAACCCCGAAGGCCAGAACCAACATCAGACCAATACCCACGAAACCATTCAACTTAACTAATCTCCAGTTAGTTTCCAGTTTTCTTAACTCCATTGGGTCTAAGAACAGTATTATTGAAGATACCGTTCATGACAACCGAAAATCACATTCCATTAATTAACGGGTTAAAGAACTAGTGTTATTTAAAACACGGTTCACGATAAACCCAAAAATCAATTCAAATTCAATTCCAATTAAATACCATTTAATTGGTACACTTCATTAAATCTAAATAAAAAGATTTAATCTTTTTCTCAACTGGGTTTAAGAACAGTGTTAATGAAGACACCATTCACGACAAACCCAAATCACATTTGATATTAAATACAAGGCTCTGAATAGAAAATATATCGACTTATATTCAATATCAAATTCTACGACCAACAAATACCGTATTGGAAATAACGATATAAATATATCTTTCAAATTTCCATAACAATATCTGTATAATCACGAAATCCAAAATCGAAATATTCCAAAGACAATTTCGATTCAAATACATTCCAATTCAATTATTGGAAATTCTGGTTTCTTTTAAAACCATTTCAAATCCAATTTATTTATTTAAAAATAAGTAAATTATAATTCTATTTCAAAATTATTCCATTTTGATAAAAATCTATTTTTATCCTTTCAAATATGGAGTTTTCACCCCAATTCTTCACAAATCATTTCTTATGATTTTACACAAATTATTACTATTTTTAATAATTTTATCAAGGCACGTACAGTCGATTTCCATCAACGGCCATCGAACTGCACTTACAGCGACCTTTTCCAAATTTTATTTGGATATAATTCCAAATCCAACCGTTAGATTTCAAATCCCTAATATTCGTTAGAAAGCTCTTTTCGATATGAACCCAAGAGACTCCGACGGTCGGATCTCCCGCAATATCAATTCGAAGTCAATGGTCTAAATTCGCGAACTGCCGCAGCGCGGCGCGTTCTATTCAGGCCATTATATATATAATATATATATTATATATATTTCGTCGATTTCCTTTTAAAAACGTATTTTTCTAATCGTTTTAAATTCGTTTTCAAAGCGGTTTCAACTACTTATTCAATTTCAAATCAAAATTGAATATTCTTTATCATGAACATATAAATGATAATATTTTCAAAACGTTATATTTTGAAATCACTTCCTTTTCGATATTCGTTATAAAAACGAATAAAATCGATATGAATATCGCTCGCGTCAAAATGGCGCAAATCTAATCAACACGGCTTCATATATTTCTATTTTCAAATATTCTATTTCAAATATTTATATTCATATATTTCTTTTTCAAATATTCTATTTCAAATATTCTATTTCAAATATTTCTATTCAAATATTCTATTCAAATATTCTATTTCAAATATTATATTTCAAAAATGGAATGAGGCCCAATCAATTACCATAGATTTTTTTTCTATGGTTTCCATACAACGCATGTATATATCGACAATGACAAATAATCAACCATCATCCAAAGTGCATTCTACACTGTATAAGCATCAAATATAAATATTCAATGCTTATAACAGTCTGTCAATCAATCGATCGACATACAACTAATTATTGGGATTAGTGTATGCCATATATCACTCCAATACCCGTGTGGGGTTTCAAACAATCAAACACAGATTTTTTTTGTGCAGTTGGGCAGTGTGTAAAATTTTTCATCCCAATCAATATCAGTCAAAACAGTGTAGTTAAAACTGTGAATTTTCATTTGTTGAAATTATTTAAAACACGAATACCATTCAACACATGAATTTCTATTCAACGTATGAATTTCTATTCAACACATGAATGTTTTTCAACATATGAAAATAATTTCAACAAATGAAAATTATTCTAACACATGAATATTTCAGAAAATTTCGGCAGCATAACTGCAGGGTAGTTAAAACCGGGATCGTCCCTAGTACGGCTCCTCGCTCTACCTTAAAACCTCGCGGTTTTTGACAATGGGGATTTCATGCATCTAGTTCGCACGCAGGCGACATGTTTTATTTTCATTTTCACAATCCTATTCTAATTTGTTTCAACCACAAGAGGGTATTTTTCAACCACAAAGGTATTTTTCAACCACAATCCAACCATATCAACCAGAAACAATTATTTTCAACCATTCGTCATACCACATATTTTCACGCCAATCACAAGCAATAAATATCGTCCATGATTTGTGGACGAGGGGAGTATATACATATATTATTTATATATTTCACTTGCATTTCAACACAATTCAAAGCATATATGTTTAATACAACGCTTGTATAATTTATACATCGCTCATATAACTTATACAACACATGTACATGAGGTATACAATGCGTATAGAATTTACACTTCGCTTATATAATTTATACAACACGATTTCATTCACCCATTTCAAATTAGATTTCTCACATTGGTTTTCGAGGTGCTAAAAATCGTAGATAGCTCAGAAAAATCCGCGTCTCTTCTAGACGGTAGAGAGCCTCCTTGCGGTCCCGATGTTTCCTGTTCCCTCGAATTTTGTCAACACACGACAAAGATATGATTTTTCAAAGTTTGCAACACTTAAAAGTGTTATTTTCAATTCAATTAAACTAAAGCTGATACCTTTCAAAGATATTCAAAATTAGGTTTTGAAAATTCGTGAAATCCGAGGCTCTATGCGACGATCGGAGGGTACAGCGTGGAAGAGGGAGGAGAGGGCTTCGCGGCGCCGGCGGTTTTGGCTAGATCGATGGCCTGAGGAAGTGGAGGCGGCGCTTCTAAGTCGCCGACTTCTGGGGCGTTGTTCTCGACGCTGGCGAGGAGAGAGAGGGCGAGGGTTGGTCGGATTTGAAGGGGAGGAGCGGCGCTTCAAGGTTTGGGTGGTGGCTGGGGTCAACGTGGCATGTGGCGGCGGCGATTTGGTCGGGAAGTGGAGTGGCTTCATCGCCGTCTAGATCGTTGAAGCGACCCGAAACTTCCCCGGTCTCCGAAAAGATGAGAAAGAACGAATTACTGTGAGGACAAGACAAATCAGAACACAAACAGAAGAACATTTCATTGTTATTACAACAATTCCATCAGATACAAGAATATACAGAGTATAAATGAATATTATACATTCGAATAAATATCAGAGATTACAATTAATTATATAACAGCGGAAAATAATACAAAGCACAACTGAAGGTGATATACGGATACAGAGCTTTCCGGATATCATTCCAGCTGTAAACCATGATCCTGTGAATATAAATCTGCAAAACCAAAACTAGTAGCTGCCCGTGCGGAAAATAGGGGCACCCAGAGTTTAGGTTAAAACAATAAACTCCAGGTCAGTCATGTGACTGGTGTGAGAACTAAAACAGTTATTTAAACATTACTTTAAAAGAGAGTAATTCAAGGGACCACGCCGTATAACACGGAACGGGTTTCCTCCCAAGAATACTAGTGCATAGAATAAACAACGCAATGCTTTTTCGAAAAATGAAGCTATTATAAGACCCAGGTCCCATCACACAATGCAACGCAAGCCAGAGGATAGGGTTTTCCCTTATAATAGCCAAACATGCTTGGTACGTTTAAAACAAATCATTTGATACTATAATATGTGTATAGTGTCAAAACAATTTCAATCATAAATATAAATCATAGACGGCATAGCTACCATCTACTATGTCGCCATACTAGTTCTACAATTAAAACCGCAATACACGTATTGGAAATTGGATTTCCATCATGGTGGCTCCTGATTCGAAAGATCGATCGTGTAATGCAATTCACCACGGCTTACGTCCCCACAAGAGAAAACACCGTCTGCACATCCGCACATTTGGGACCAGAGTACCACCGCGGCTTACGTCCCAGCGAGAGAAAACACCGCCTACTCTATATATCCCTGAGCACTAGGCTCATCTCGGTCGACCGAATCCACGACACCACTAAGGTGCCCATCCACGAAAAAGCATACTGATCAAACCATCAGTTTACCACCATACCGGGGTGTGAGACTCGCGGATCGACGCTATACACAAAGCCATGCTATATCAGCTGCGCTTTGATCATCAACCACCAAACTTTGCTTTTCAACAAAAGTCTGGATCACTGCATCTCAGCATGCCACACTATCAATCCATATCGTACCACTGATTTCTGCCAATATATAACCTCTGAGCTCATATGTCTCAGAGAAGGGCGTTAAGCAAGAGAATAAATTCTCCGCCGCCAAACAGATATATATTTAGCAGAGATCAACAAATACAATATAAAGGAATACAATGTCAGACACACCATCCATTTACAAGTCCGTTCTAGGTCTGAACGAAACCGGAGGCACTTTCCTCGCATATCCATCCATCTCCAAGTACGTCTGGACGACCACCAACTATTTCCATCCTCTTGGGTGTACAACCCAATTAGGATCGTCAGTAATTATCCCAACGATGTGAAGACTTCCGGTCTTCAACCACCGTCTTCATCTTCGACATATCGTCGAATTTATTATTCAGAATGGGTATAAACCCGGCCTTTTCGAACAACCCGCGTATATTAAAACGAATGTTACACAAACACAACATACGCCTCATTCCAATTCATATTCTCGGGGAAAAGTTCCCATTAATTTTATCCAAGATAAATTCTTTAAAATTTATCCTTTAATCTTCCTTTGGATGTCATTTCAAACCAAATTATGGTTTTCCAAACTAGTCGAGATTAGCGAACCACAACGAAGTAATTATTTATTTTATTTCCCAATCCCAACCTATTCATCCCATGAAGCAAAACTGGTAATACTCCATATCTAATACTATGGTGTTATCGGTAAAATTAATTACCATTTCACGTTCAAATCTAATTAAAGATTTAACTATCGCTTTGGAGCAAAACTGGCGATACTCCATTCTCGCTCATTTCTAAATCTGATAATTTAGATTATAGATTCACATTTCAACCTAATTGCAGATTCGTTAAAACTCCTTTTACTGGGTTAAAGAACTAGGTGTTATTTAAAACACAGTTCACGACAAACCCAAATCACATTCTATTTGTTATCGGGTTAAAGAACTAGTGTTATTTAAAACACCGTTCACGATAAACCCATTTTAAATCCAATCAAATATATCAGAAATTCCGATTATTTAAAACCCCTTTTTAAATCTAATTTATTTATTTAAAAATAATTGGGTTTTAAATTTAGTTCAAAACTAGTTCATTTCGATAAAAATCCATTTTTATCTTTTCAAATATGGAGTTTTTCACCCCAATTTTTCCCAAATCATTTCTTATGATTTTACACAAATTATTACTATTTTTAATAATTTTATTAAGGCCCGTACAATCGATTTGCAACAATGGCCATCGAACTGCACTTACAACGACCTTTTTCAAATTTGATTTGGACGTAACTCCAAATCCAACCGTTAGATTTCAAATTTCTAATATTCGTTAGAAAGCTCTTTTCGATACGAACCCAACGGTTCCGGTTTTAGGAGAATCCGACGGTCGGATCTCCCGTAATGTCCGTTTGAAATAAATGGTCTAAATTCACGAACTGCCGCGGCGCGGCGCGTTCTATTCAGGCCATTATATATATAATATATATATATATATATATTATTATATATTTCTTCGATTACCATTCAAAACGAATTTTATAAATAGTTTTGAATTCGTTTCAAAAACAATTTCAACTTCCATCTCAATTCAAATCAAAATTGAATCTTTCTTTATAAATTCGTTTTAAAATCCATTTCTATTCAATTCAAGTTTCAGTTCAATTGAATTCATTTCACTTCGTTTTAAATTCAATTCGAATTCGTTTTCAATTCGATTCAATTCAAAGTGGTTTTCTATTCGATTCAATTCAAATTGGTTTTCTATTCAAATCAAATTCGTTATCTATTCAATTCATTTTGAAATCGTTTTATATTCAATTCATTTCGAAATCGTTTTATATTCAATTCATTTCGAAATCGTTTTATATTCAATTCATTTCGAAATCGTTTTATATTCAATTCATTTCGAAATTTCATTTCAAAATATTCGATTTCGAAATCACTTTTCAATATTCATTTATAATGAATAAAATCGATATAAATCTCGTTCACGTCAAAATGGCGTCAATCTAAACAACACGGCTTCATATATTTCTATTTTCAAGTATTCTATTCTAAATATTTCCATTTCAAATATATCGTTCAACACATGACTAATCTCAATGGATGAGTACTGTCAACACATGAACCTTTACTTTATATTGATAAAGATGTAAACTTTATTATTAAAATATTTCGTTCAACACATGACTAATCTCAACGGATGAGTACAGTAAACACATGAACCTTTATTTTATATTGATAAAGATGTAAACTTTATTATTAAAATATTTCGTTCAACACATGACTAATCTCAATGGATGAGTACAGTCAACACATGAACCTTTATTTTATAATATTCTTTATTTTCAAAATTGGAACGAAGCCCAATCAATCACCATATAATGTTAATTTTATGGATTTTCACACATCACACTTATGTGATAGCATTGAAAAATAATCAACCATCAACCAAAGTGCACTACACTGTATAAGCATCAAATATAGATATCTAACGCTTATAACAGCCTGTCAATCAATCGATCGACATATTTAATCAATCAGGATGAGTGAACTTCAAATTTCATCCCAACACCCGTGTGGGGTTTTCAAACAATCAAACACAGATTTTATTTGTGCAGTTGGGCGATGTGTAAAATTTATCGACCCAATCAATATCAGTCAAATCAGTGTATATAAACAAATCGGTCGATTTATTTATTCACATTCACGCTAAAAATTATATTTTTAACGATAAAACATTTTATTTTAACACATGAATTTCTATTCAGTTCATTTATTCAATAAAATTGATATTTTTATTTTTCTAACATATTTTAGAAAATTTCGGCGGCATAACGGCACGATACTAGAAACGGGACGAGGCCTAGCCTTATCCCCGGTCTAGTGAAGGCCCACGCCATTCACACATCAATCAAATTCACCAAATAACCAAATTCAAATCAAATCATCTAACTAATTTATGCAACCAAACAAACAAGTCCATGGTCTGTGGACGATTGTGTCGGGTGCTACTAAGCACCGTCTGCATCCTAGTATATATTTATAATTAGAAAAGAAATGGAAGAGTGAGAAATTCTCACCGAAAGCTATCCAATCATCTCGACACTTCATTTAGAGAAATCATCGCCATTCTCGCCTTTTGTCGCTTTTGTTGCCCGTAGCCACTACATATATAAAAATCACATTTTTATTTGTTTACTTTCAATTTAAAAATCATATTTTTACTTAGCTATTCATTAGATAAAAATCGAATTTTTACTTTGCTATTCATTATATAAAAATCGAATTTTTACTACGATGTCATATAGACAAAAATTACATTTCTATCCCGCTATTCTTCATATAAAGATTTTGCCTTTTCAAAAATATAGATTTCACCTTTTCAAAAATATAAATTTCATCATTATAAAAATCACCACTTTATCTCAACGTATATATAATAAAAATCAGATTTTTATTTTGCTACATATACAAAGATGATATTTTTATATTCTCTATCTCATAAAGATTACATTTTTATAGTTCCTACTATGTAAAAATCATATTTTTAACCCACAACATATGTAAAAACCACATCTTTCTCCATTTAAAAATATCATCTTTCTTCCTTTAAAAATCTAATCTTTTCTATTTTAAAAATCTCGTCTTTTCTATTTAAAAATCTCGGCTTTTACATTTTCAAAATCAATTCTTTTATATAACTAAAACCGCAATCAAACAATGTAATTTAAACAAAATAAAAACTGAATTTAAAGTAAAGCAAGAAGGGAGAAGCTCACCGATGTAATTGGCGCAAGGGGATGGCGGAGGAGGGTTGCTGGCGGAGGCCGCAGGGAGGCGCGGATCGTTGCAGGTGGTGGGGGAGCTTCGGCCTTGGGCGGTGGTGGTTGGGGTATGGGTCGGCGGTGACGTTTTGAGAGGGGAAGGGGGTTTTGGGGGTCCGCGGTCGCCGTTAGAAGGGGAGCGAGAGCGAGGCAGAGGGTGGGGGGGCGGTTGGCACGGGGGAGAGGGCGCCTGCCCTAGGCGGCGGCGTCGAGGTCGATAAAGGGGCTGGAGCGTCGATCCCTTTTTTTTTATTTGCCTGAACGAAAATAAGGAGAGAAGTGGGGGTGAGGGTTTAAAAAGGAAAAAATATATATTATTTTATTTATTAAATTAATTCTAAAAAGCAACTTTTATTTTCGACCTCGAAACGAAACCCACCGCCTGTCGTCCATAGCGTATTACCCCATTCCGAACACAATGGGATATGTATCGTAAGCTGATTTGACTGTTTCGATCAGTTTCCGTTGAAATCAACATATAACTCTATATATTGAATTTGAACGCGTATTTCAATTTACCGGGGTCACATACGAACTTTAAAAATTCCAGAAAAATATTTTCTAGCTTCGTATTGACGATACGGTCCTAACAAAACTAGTTTCATCGAATTCTGAGACCGTTAGAAAAATGGCCATTTTCCAGTCGATTAAAATCAACTGAAACTGGTCAAACGCGTTTTCCTTCGTCACGCTCACATATTGATTCGAAAAATTATGAAATTTAAAATCTAGTAATAACTTTACATCACGGACCCAACAAAAGTGGTTTCGTCGAAATCCGAGGTCGTTTGCAAAATTCCCATTTTTAAGGGCCTGAATTCCATAACGACTATTCAGAATTTTCAACTGGACATATCTTTTGATTCCCGCTATGAAATTTCGATTGGTCGGATTCGTTGGAAAGATATCATCAATTAGATCCTAATGTTTTTGGTTTCACTAAAATCCGGATTGTTTTGCACCCGGTACATTCAATTGAAGTTTGAAATCGAATTATCGAACTACCGCGCCATTTCCAATTCTATTTATAATTATATATAAATATTTATATTCTAACGACGACGTATATAATATATACATTCTAATTATATTCAAAATAAATTTCTCGTTGATATTATTTAAAATAATCTATTTTAAATATTCAAAATCCGCTAAAACTGCCAAAATAAAATTTTTAAACTGGACCAGATTTTCCGGGTTATTACAATCTCCCCCACTTAAAACTTTTCGTCCCCGAAAAGGAACAAAGTCGAAAGTGGTTTGATCAATCAACTCCTCGTTCGATCTGGCTTCCATTCTCCAACTTTTCAGTTTCTGAGAATTTCCAAATTTTCAAAAATTTGGCTAACACCCTAAATTTTCGAAAAATTTCGCCATAACCTCCCCTGCACCGGGAGCCACGGGAAAATCCCGAAATTGCCATATAGGCCTTCTGATCTCAAAAAGAAAACGAAAAAGCCAAGCGGCTAGCCAATAGGCTCATAAAATCATCATCACCCAAACAAAATAGGAAATTATAGTAAACATGTACCTATTTGTCGGGCAAACAAATTTTATTCTTCGGCTCTAGCCTCTTTGCTATGACCTGTTCAATGTAAGTACATGTATATGCAAGCAAATGCGACCAATTTTCAATACAGTTCAATATTTGATTATATTAGGCTAAATGGTTCAAAATTATCAAACAAATAAACAAACAACACAAACATCAATCAATTAGTGGATTAACGTTTCAAATTCATAATTTTGATATATATACTGAAAATCTTGTTTTTGGTGCCAATTCACAACAATGTGTTCTAGCTATATTAGTTTTGGTTCTCACACCAGTCTAATGGAAATATATAGATATCATACCTTCGAAACACGAAAATAATAAATGATGATGACGCATCAATCATCAGAATCAGGTCCGGGCAACTAGAGTGTGATTCTATATCTATCTAATATATTAAAACTTCGAATATACGTTCATGACGCGTATATGCAAAACCTTTATACACTAGATTGTCCATATTCAAAATAAATAAATATTCAAATACATATAAAACGATTTTAAATTTCAAAACAAAATTGTTTTCATTCGAAAAACATACTCTTCACACTCGTTCTAGGATACTACCGATCCTATCTCTAACGAGTCATTCTAATTGGATATTACTAACCCAATATCTGATGAATTCTTTCGTATGGTTCTAATGTGTCTTGTTCTCGAGCTCTGTAAACCAAAGCTCTGATACCAAATGAAGCTTCCCGAAACTTCCCCGGTCTCCGAAAAGATGAGAAAGAACGAATTACTGTGAGGACAAGACAAATCAAAACACAAACAGAAGAACATTTCATTGTTATTACAACAATTCCATCAGATACAAGAATATACAGAGTATAAATGAATATTATACATTCGAATAAATATCAGAGATTACAATTAATTATATAACAGCGGAAAATAATACAAAGCACAACTGAAGGTGATATACGGATACAGAGCTTTTCGGATATCATTCCAGCTGTAAACCAGGATCCTGTGAATATAAATCTGCAAAACCAAAACTACTAGCTGCCCGTGCGGAAAATAGGGGCACCCAGAGTTTAGGTTAAAACAATAAACTCCAGGTCAGTCATGTGACTGGTGTGAGAACTAAAACAGTTATTTAAACATTACTTTAAAAGAGAGTAATTCAAGGGACCACACCGTATAACACGGAATGGGTTTCCTCCCAAGAATACTAGTGCATAGAATAAACAGCGCAATGCTTTTTCGAAAAATGAAGCTATTATAAGACCCAGGTCCCATCACACAATGCAACGCAAGCCGGAGGATAGGGTTTTCCCTTATAATAGCCAAACATGCTTGGTACGTTTAAAACAAATCATTTGATACTACAATATGTGTATAGTGTCAAAACAATTTCAATCATAAATATAAATCATAGACGGCATAGCTACCATCTACTATGTCGCCATACTAGTTCTACAATTAAAACCGCAATACACGTATTGGAAATTGGATTTCCATCATGGTGGCTCCTGATTCGAAAGATCGATCGCGTAATGCAATTCACCACGGCTTACGTCCCCACAAGAGAAAACACCGTATGCACATCCGCACATTTGGGACCAGAGTACCACCGCGGCTTACGTCCCAGCGAGAGAAAACACCGCCTACTCTATATATCCCTGAGCACTAGGCTCATCTCGGTCGACCGAATCCACGACACCACTAAGGTGCCCATCCACGAAAAAGCATACTGATCAAACCATCAGTTTACCACCATACCGGGGTGTGAGGCTCGCGGATCAACGTTATACACAAAGCCATGCTATATCAGCTGCGCTTTGATCATCAACCACCAAACTTTGCTTTTCAACAAAAGTCTGGATCACTGCATCTCAGCATGCCACACTATCAATCCATATCGTACCACTGATTTCTGCCAATATATAACCTCTGAGCTCATATGTCTCAGAGAAGGGCGTTAAGCAAGAGAATAAATTCTCCGCCGCCAAACAGATATATATTTAGCAGAGATCAACAAATACAATATAAAGGAATACAATGTCAGACACACCATCCATTTACAAGTCCATTCTAGGTCTGAACGAAACCGGAGGCACTTTCCTCGCATATCCATCCATCTCCAAGTACGTCTGGACGACCACCAACTATTTCCATCCTCTTGGGTGTACAGCCCAATCAGGATCGTCAGTAATTATCCCAACGATGTGAAGACTTCCGGTCTTCAACCACCGTCTTCATCTTCGACATATCGTCGAATTGATTATTCAGAATGGGTATAAACCCGGCCTTTCCGAACAACCCGCGTATATTAAAACGAATGTTACACAAACACAACATACGCCTCATTCCAATTCATATTCTCAGGGAAAAGTTCCCATTAATTTTATCCAAGATAGATTCTTTAAAATTTATCCTTTAATCTTCCTTTGGATGTCATTTCAAACCAAATTATGGTTTTCCAAACTAGTCGAGATTAGCGAACCACAACGAAGTAATTATTTATTTTATTTCCCAATCCCAACCTATTCATCCCATGAAGCAAAACTGGTAATACTCCATATCTAATACTATGGTGTTATCGGTAAAATTAATTACCATTTCACGTTCAAATCTAATTAAAGATTTAACTATCGCTTTGGAGCAAAACTGGCGATACTCCATTCTCGCTCATTTCTAAATCTGATAATTTAGATTATAGATTCACATTTCAACCTAATTGCAGATTCGTTAAAACTCCTTTTACTGGGTTAAAGAACTAGGTGTTATTTAAAACACAGTTCACGACAAACCCAAATCACATTCTATTTGTTATCGGGTTAAAGAACTAGTGTTATATAAAACACCGTTCACGATAAACCCATTTTAAATCCAATCAAATATATCAGAAATTCCGATTATTTAAAACCCCTTTTTAAATCTAATTTATTTATTTAAAAATAATTGGGTTTTAAATTTAGTTCAAAACTAGTTCATTTCGATAAAAATCCATTTTTATCTTTTCAAATATGGAGTTTTTCACCCCAATTTTTCCCAAATCATTTCTTATGATTTTACACAAATTATTACTATTTTTAATAATTTTATTAAGGCCCGAACAATCGATTTCCAACAATGGCCATCGAACTGCACTTACAGCGACCTTTTTCAAATTTGATTTGGAAGTAACTCCAAATCCAAACGTTAGATTTCAAATTTCTAATATTCGTTAGAAAGATCTTTTCGATACGAACCCAACGGTTCCGGTTTTAGGAGAATCCGACGGTCGGATCTCCCGTAATGTCCGTTTGAAATAAATGGTCTAAATTCACGAACTGCCGCGGCGCGGCGAGTTCTATTCAGGCCATTATATATAATATATATATATATATTATATATTTCGTCGATTACCATTCAGAACGAATTTTATAAATAGTTTTGAATTCGTTTCAAAAACAATTTCAACTTCCATCTCAATTCAAATCAAAATTGAATCTTTCTTTATAAATTCGTTTTAAAATCCATTTCTATTCAATTCAAGTTTCAATTCAATTGAATTCATTTCACTTCGTTTTAAATTCAATTCGAATTCGTTTTCAATTCGATTCAATTCAAAGTGGTTTTCTATTCGATTCAATTCAAATTGGTTTTCTATTCAAATCGAATTCGTTATCTATTCAATTCATTTCGAAATCGTTTTATATTCAATTCATTTCGAAATCGTTTTATATTCAATTCATTTCGAAATCGTTTTATATTCAATTCATTTCGAAATTTCATTTCAAAATATTCGATTTCGAAATCACTTTTCAATATTCATTTATAATGAATAAAATCGATATAAATCTCGTTCACGTCAAAATGGCGTCAATCTAAACAACACGGCTTCATATATTTCTATTTTCAAGTATTATATTCTAAATATTTCCATTTCAAATATATCTTTCAACACATGACTAATCTCAACGGATGAGTACTGTCAACACAAGAACCTTTACTTTATATTGATAAAGATGTAAACTTTATTATTAAAATATTTCGTTCAACACATGACTAATCTCAACGGATGAGTACAGTCAACACACGAACCTTTATTTTATATTGATAAAGATGTAAACTTTATTATTAAAATATTTCGTTCAACACATGACTAATCTCAACGGATGAGTACAGTCAACACATGAACCTTTATTTTATAATATTCTTTATTTTCAAAATTGGAACGAAGCCCAATCAATCACCATATAATGTTAATTATATGGATTTTCACACATCACACATATGTAATAGCATTGAAAAATAATCAACCATCAACCAAAGTGCACTACACTGTATAAGCATCAAATATAGATATCTAATGCTTATAACAGCCTGTCAATCAATCGATCGACATATTTAATCAATCAGGATGAGTGAACTTCAAATTTCATCCCAACACCCGTGTGGGGTTTTCAAACAATCAAACACAGATTTTATTTGTGCAGTTGGGCGATGTGTAAAATTTATCGACCCAATCAATATCAGTCAAATCAGTGTATATAAACAAATCGGTCGATTTGTTTATAAATATTTATTTATTCACATTCACGCTAAAAATTATATTTTTAACGATAAAACATTTTATTTTAACACATGAATTTCTATTCAGTTCATTTATTCAATAAAATTGATATTTTTATTTTTCTAACATATTTTAGAAAATTTCGGCGGCATAACGGCACGATACTAGAAACGGGACGAGGCCTAGCCTTATCCCCGGTCTAGTGAAGGCCCACGCCATTCACACATCAATCAAATTCACCAAATAACCAAATTCAAATCAAATCATCTAACTAATTTATGCAACCAAACAAACAAGTCCATGGTCTGTGGACGATTGTGTCGGGTGCTACTAAGCACCATCTGCATCCTAGTATATATATATAATTAGAAAAGAAATGGAAGAGTGAGAAATTCTCACCGAAAGCTATCCAATCATCTCGACACTTCATTTAGAGAAATCATCGCCATTCTCGCCTTTTGTCGCATTTGTTGCCCGTAGCCACTACATATATAAAAATCACATTTTTATTTGTTCACTTTCAATTTAAAAATCATATTTTTACTTAGCTATTCATTAGATAAAAATCGAATTTTTACTTTGCTATTCATTATATAAAAATCGAATTTTTACTACGACGTCATATAGACAAAAATTCCATTTCTATCCCGCTATTCTTCATATAAAGATTTTGCCTTTTCAAAAATATAGATTTCACCTTTTCAAAAATATAAATTTCATCATTATAAAAATCACCACTTTATCTCAACGTATATATAATAAAAATCAGATTTTTATTTTGCTACATATACAAAGATGATATTTTTATATTCTCTATCTCATAAAGATTACATTTTTATAGTTCCTACTATGTAAAAATCATATTTTTAACCCACAACATATGTAAAAACCACATCTTTCTCCATTTAAAAATATCGTCTTTCTTCCTTTAAAAATCTAATCTTTTCTATTTTAAAAATCTCGTCTTTTCTATTTAAAAATCTCGCCTTTTACATTTTCAAAATCAATTCTTTTATATAACTAAAACCGCAATCAAACAATGTAATTTAAACAAAATAAAAACTGAATTTAAAGTAAAACAAGAAGGGAGAAGCTCACCGATGTAATTGGCGCAAGGGGATGGCGGAGGAGGGTTGCTGGCGGAGGCCGCAGGGAGGCGCGGATCGCTGCAGGTGGTGGGGGAGCTTCGGCCTTGGGCGGTGGTGGTTGGGGTATGGGTCGGCGGTGACGTTTTGAGAGGGGAAGGGGGTTTTGAGGGTCCGCGGTCGCCGTTAGAAGGGGAGCGAGAGCGAGGCAGAGGGGGGGCCGGTTGGCACGGGGGAGAGGGCGCCAGCCCTAGGCGGCGGCGTCGAGGTCGATAAAGGGGATGGAGCGTCGATCCCTTTTTTTTTTATTTGCCTGAACGAAAATAAGGAGAGAAGTGGGGGTGAGGGTTTAAAAAGGAAAATATATATATTATTTTATTTATTAAATTAATTCTAAAAAGCAACTTTTATTTTCGACCTCGAAACGAAACCCACCGCCTGTCGTCCATAGCGTATTACCCCCATTCCGAACACAATGGGATATGTATCGTAAGCTGATTTGACTGTTTCGATCAGTTTCCGTTGAAATCAACATATAACTCTATATATTGAATTTGAATGCGTATTTCAATTTACCAGGGTCACATACGAACTTTAAAAATTCCAGAAAAATATTTTCTAGCTTCGTATTGACGATACGGTCCTAACAAAACTAGTTTCGTCGAATTCTGAGACCGTTAGAAAAATGGCCATTTTCCAGTCGATTAAAATCAACTGAAACTGGTCACATGCGTTTTCCTTCGTCACGCTCACATATTGATTCGAAAAATTATGAAATTTAAAATCTAGCAATAACTTTACATCACGGACCCAACAAAAGTGGTTTCGTCGAAATCCGAGGTCGTTTGCAAAATTCCCATTTTTAAGGGCCTGAATTCCATAGCGACTATTCAGAATTTTCAACTGGACATATCTTTTGATTCCCGCTATGAAATTTCGATTGGTCGGATTCGTTGGAAAGATATCATCAATTAGATCCTAATGTTTTTGGTTTCACTAAAATCCGGATTGTTTTGCACCCGGTACATTCAATTGAAGTTTGAAATCGAATTATCGAACTACCGCGCCATTTCCAATTCTATTTATAATTATATATAAATATTTATATTCTAACAACGACGTATATAATATATACGTTCTAATTATATTCAAAATAAATTTCTCGTTGATATTATTTAAAATAATCTATTTTAAATATTCAAAATCCGCTAAAACTGCCAAAATAAAAATTTTAAACTGGCCCAGATTTTCCGGGTTATTACAATCGTTTACCGGGGGGGGGAGGGGTTTGATGTTTTTAATTTTTTTTAATTATTAAGTAGAAATCTGATTGGTCGATGATTTTATTAAATTTTAAAATAGTGTTTCTCCACACGGACACCAATTCAAACCCAACGACTATCGCCCCTAGCTAAATACTCCCATCCCGGACACAATGGGATATGTTCCGTAGGCCAATTCGACCGTTACAGTCAGTTATTTTTCGAATTAAAGTATAAAACATTCAATATTTAATTCAAACATACATTTCAATTTGCCAGGGACACAAACTGATTCGAAAATTCCAGAAAAATAAATCTAGCTTTGTTTTGATGCTACGGTCCCAACAAAACTAGTTTTATCGAATTCTGAGATCGTTTGGAAAATGGCCATTTTCTGGTCGATCCAATTTAACAGAAATTGACCAATCACATTTTCTTTTGCCACACTCACATACTAGCTTCAAAAATTATGAAATTTTAAAACTAGCAATAGCTTGACATCCCGGATCCATCAAATGTGGTTTCCTCGAATTCCGAGGTCGTTTGCAAAATGTCTATTTTCAAGGGCTATATATTCTCTATAGCGAACTTTTTGAAAATTCATTTGGCGATATCCTTTGATTCTCGCTATGAAACTTCGATTATTCAGATTCGTTGGAAAGATATTCATAAACAGATTTAAATATTTTTGGTTTCACTAAAATCCGTTATATTTTACACCCTGTACAGTCAGTCAAAGTTTGAATTCAAATTTTCAAACTGCCACACTATTTCCAATTCAATATTTTCCTGAAATATTCTATTTCAATTGTTTAAACTCTTTGAAAATAACCAATTTAAAAATCTTAAATTGGCTCGCATTTTCCGGGTTGTTACAGATATTTAGTGAATGTGTAATATTTATTCATACTCTGTATATTCTTGTATTCTGATGGAATAGTTGTAATATACAATGAAATGTTCTTCCGTTTGTGTTCTGATCTGTCTTGTCCTGAAAGTATCCTCTCTTTCCTCCCAGGGGAAGTTACGGGTCTTTACATGTGGTACCAGAGCTTTGGTTTACAGAGCTTGGAGAACAAGACACATTAGAACCAAATGAAAGAATTCATCAGAAATTGGATTAGTAATATCCAATGAGAATGACTCGTTAGAGATGGGATCAGTAGTATCCTATAACGAGTGTGAAGAGTGATGTTTTTAAAATAAAAGTGAAAACAAGTTTTGTTTTGAAAATTTAATTCATTTATTCGTATTTGAATATTTATTTGTATTGATACGGACAATCGAGTATATAGAGATTTTAATATACGTCTGATCCACGTGTATTAGAAGCCTCAAATATATTCGATAGATATAGAATCACACTCTAGTCGCCCGGAGATGACTCTGATGATACTGGTGATTGACATGTCAGCATCAGTAGTTTATGTTCGAGTTTCGAAGGTGGAATTTCTATATATTTCTAATTGACTGGTGTAAGAACCAAAATATAGTTAGAATATATTGTTGTGACTTGACACCAAAAATGTGATTTTTGACTATGTATCAAAGTTATGAATTTGAAAAGCTAACCAACTAATTTATTGATGATTGTGTTGTTTGATTACTATTTTGATTAATTGAATGTTGAACCTTTAGCCAAATTGAATCAAATAGTGAATTGTACTGAAAATTTGTCACATTTGCATTATTCATGTACTTACATTGAACAGGTCGTTGCAAAGAAACTAGAGCAGAAGAATAAAATTGTTTGCCCGACAAACAGGTACATGTTTATTGTATTTCTCGGGTTTTGGATGATTTTATGAGCCGATTGACTAACCGCTTGGCTTTTTCTTTTTATTTTGGATCGATGAGGGCCATGAGAGGCTATTTGAAATATGTCGAAGCTCCCGGTGCAGGGGAGGTTGTGTCGAAATTTTTCGAAAATTTATGGCGTTAGCCAAATTTTTGAAAAATTTGAAAAGTTCTTAGAAACTGAAAAGTCGAAGAACTTAAACCATAATGAAAATAATGAAAGTTGAGTTGATTTGTAAAACAACTTTCAGCTTTGTTCCTTTTCAGGGACGAACAGTTTTAAGTGGGGGAGATTGTAATAACTCGGAAATCTAAGCCAATTAAATTTTTTTATTTTGGTGAATTTAATGAATTTTGAATATATAAAATGAATTATTCTAAATAATAACGAAAAGAATTTATTTTGAATAAATTAATACGTATATATTTATTTGAATCGTCGGTAGAATATAAATATTTTATTTTAAATATAAAAGGAATTGAAAATGGCGCGGTAGTTTGGAAATTCGATTTCAAAGTTCAAATGAATGTATAGGATTCAAAACAAACCCGATTTTAGCGAAACAAAAAATATTTGAATCTATTTGAAAATATCTTTCCAACGAATCCGAAAAATTGTAATTTCATAGCGGGAAGAAAAAGTTATGCCCAGTTGACAATTCAGAATAGTTGTTAAGGAATTCTGGCCCTTAAAAATGGAAATTTTGCAAACGACCTTTGTTTTCGACGAAACCACTTTTGTTGGATCCAGGATGTCAAATTACTGCTAGACTCCAATTTGCATAATTTTCCGAATCAATATGTGAGCGTGGTGAAGTTAAATGTGTTTTAACAGTTTTAGTCAATTTCGATCGACAAGAAAATGGCCATTTTTCAAACGATCTCAGAATTTGACGAAATTAGTTTTGTTATGATCGTATCATCAATACGAAGCTAAAAATATTTTTTCTAGAATTTTTGGGGTCCGTGTGTGGCCCTAGTAAATTGAAATGTATGTTTAAAATTCAATATATTGATTTATAGTTTAATTTAAAGGAAAACTTATCGTAACGATCGAATTAGCCTATGTGACATATCCCATTGTTGGAATGGAGGTAATTAGCTAGGGACGACAGTCGTTGGGGATTGATTGGAGTTCGAATAAAAAATCAATATTTTAGGGCTTTAAAAATAAAATAAATAAATAATATTATTTGCATGTACCCCACTCTCCCTCTCTTCATAGTCAAACACGAGATTAAATTAAATAAAAAAAGAGGAAAGGAAGAGCGACGGGGACCGCCGCTCCTGGCGCCAGCGCTGGCCGTCGACGAGGAGGCACCCCCACTCCACCACCGCCCCTCCGATTCATCCTCCCTCTCTCTCGGCTGAGGACCCTGAAGATCTGCGAGCCCCCTTTTCTTCGATCGAGACCACCCTGTACCCCCACTCCACCCCCGCACACTCCCGCACCACCTGCGCCTCCTACCCGAACCCCCAAACCACCGACGACGCAACCAACAGCCTCCACAACCCCCTTCCATCCAAAAAAGTGAGTTTTGCTTACTTTTCCCTCTTTTCTTATACGATTTTTAGGTTAATAAAAATAGGACTTTTAGGTTAATAAAAATAGGATTTTTATTGGAAAGGAAGAATTGATTTTTATTTGAAATAAAGTTATGATTTTTCAAGATATAAAGTAAAGATTTTTTTTAAAAACTAAAAAGGTTTAATTTTTAAATAAGAAAAAGGTTTAATTTTTAAATAAGAAAAAGTTTTAATTTTTATGTTTATAGAAAGATTAGATTTTTAAACTAGCAAAGATTTGAACTTTAGAAATATAAAGATACGATTTTTATAAAGGAAGTAGTGAAATAAAAATTTGATTTTTATATAAATGAAGTAGCGTTAAAAATTCGATTTTTATATATATATGAGATAATGATAAAAATTCGATCTTTGTATGAGAAGTAAAGATATAAAAATATAATTTTTATGCAGAAAGAAGCATTTTAAAAATATATGATTTTTATATGTGAAGTGCCATTATAAAAATGTGATGTATAAAATTAACGTCATATTAAAAATGCGATTTTTGCTATGAACCGCAGGAAAAGATCACATTGGAATTTTGAGCAAATCGGAATCGTTCAGATATAAAGAATGGAGGAGTGGAACCCTAGGTGAGAATTTCTCACTTTAATTCTTGTTTTTTAGTTAAAAATATGTGCTAGGATTCAGACGGTGCTTAGTAGCACCCGGCACCTGTCGTCCACAGACCATCGATGGCTTGTATGTTTGATTGATCTGTTGTGAAAATTGATGGTGTGATGTGGAATGAAAATAAATATTTTGTAGTTAAAAATATAATTTTTAACATGTATATAAAATAAATATTTATAAACAAATCTGACGATCTGTTTATGTACACCCATTTGATTGATATTGATTGGGACGGTAAATTTTACACAACACCCAACTTCACAAATAAAAATCTGTACTTGTTGATTTGATCCCCCACATGGTAATTGGGATGATATTTGATGTACACTAATCCCGATTGTTTAGTTGTATGTCAATCGATGGGTTGACAGACTATGTAAGTGTTAATTATTTATATTTAATGCTTACGCAATTGTGTGGTGCACTCTGGATGATGATTGATGATTTATCGTTGTTGTTATACACATGTGTTGTAGAAAATCCATATAATTAACATTATATGGTAATTGATTGGGCCTCATTCCAATTTGGAAAATAAGGAATAGATCATGTGTTGAATAAAATATATATTCATGTGTTGAACAGAAGAAAATTCATGTGTTGAATAGAATAAAAATTCATGTGTTGAATAGTATGAAAATTCATGTGTTGAATAAATTATATATTCATGTGTTGAATAAAAATATATATTCTTGTGTTTAAGAAAATATCCATTTGTTGAATAAAATAACGAAGTTATTGAAATATATAAAGCCGTTTTAGCTAGATATGCACCATTTCGATGCAAACGATGTTTATATCGATTATATTCGTTTTTATAATGATTGTAGAAAAGGAAGTGATTTCAAAATATAACGTTTTGAAAATATTATCATTTGTATATCGATGATGTCGAATATTCAATTTTGATTCGAAATTGAATATGAAGTTGAAATTGTTTTGAAAATGAATTTAAAACGATTTATAAAATACGTTTTAAAAAGGAAATCGATGAAAATATATTATATATACAATATAATGGCCTGAATAGAACGCGCCGCGTTGTGGTAGTTCGCGAATTTCAACCATTGACTTCGAATGGACGTTACGGGAGATCCGACTGTCGGATTCTCCTAAAACCAGAACCGTTGGGTTCGTATCGAAAAGAGCTTTCAAACAATATTAGAGATTTGAAATCTAATCGTTGGATTTGGAATTATGTCCAAATCAAATTTGGGAAAATCGCTGTAAGTGTAGTACGTGGAAATCGAATGTACGAGCGTTGATAAAATTATTAAAAATAGTAATAATTTGTGTAAAATCATAAGAAATGATTTGGAAAGAATTGGGGATGAAAATTTCCATATTTGAAAAGATAAAAATAGTTTTTTATCGAAATGAACTAGTTTTGAACTAGAATTATAATTCCATTTATTTTAAAATTAATAAATTGGATTTGAAATGGTTTTGAAAATAACCAGAATTTCCAATAATTGAATTGGAATGGATTTGAATCGAAATTGCCTTTGAAATATTTCTATGTTGGATTTCGTGATTATGCAAATATTGTTTTGAGAATTTGAAAGATATATTTATATCGTTATTTCCAATACGATATTTGTTGGTCATAGAATTTGATATTAAATATAAGCCGATATATTTTCTATTTAGAGCCTTGTATTTAATGTCAAATGGGATTTGGGTTTGTTGTGAATGGTGTCTTCATTTACACTGTTCTTAAAACCCAGTTGAGAAAAAGATTAAATCTTTTTATTTAGATTTAATGAAGTATACCAATAAAATGGAATTTTATTGGAATTGAATTTGAATGTGATTTTGGGCCGTCGTGAATGGTATCTTTAATAATACTGTTCTTTGTAATAACCCGGAAATCCGAACCGATTTAAAATTTTTATTTTGGCAATTTTAGTGAATTTTGAATATTTAAAATGAATTATTTTAAATAATATCGACGAGAAATTTATTTTAAATAGAATTAGAACGTATATATTTATATACGTCGTCGATAGAATATAAATATTTATTTATAATTATAAAAGGAAATGAAAATGGCGCGGTAGTTCAGTAATTTGATTTCTAATTTCAAATGAATGTACCGGGTGCAAAATAAACCGGATTTTAGCGAAACCAAAAATATTCGTATCTATTCGAGAATATCTTTCCAACGAACCCGATAAATTGAAATTTCATGGCAGGAATCAAAAGTTACATCTAGTTGAAAATTCAAAGTAGTCGCTATGAATTTTCGGCCCTTGAAAATGGAAATTTTTCAAACGACCTCGGTTTTCGACGAGACCACTTTTGTTGGATCCGTGATGCCAAGTTATTGCTAGATTCCAAAATTCATAATTTTTCAAATCAATATGTGAGCGTGGCGAAGGAAAACGCGTTTGACCAGTTTCAGTTGATTTTAATCGACTAGAAAATGACCATTTTTCGAATGGTCTCAGAATTCGATGAAACAAGTTTTGTTAGGACCGTATCGTCAATACGAAGCTAGAAAATATTTTTCGAGAATTCATAGAGTCCGTATGTGGCCCCGGTAATTAGAAATGTGCGTTCAAATTCAGTATACATTGATTTATATTTTAATTTGAATGGAAACTGATCGTAACAAGCGAATTAGCTTGCGAAACATATCCCATTGTGTTGGGAATGGGGGTAATTAGCTAAGGGCGATAGTCGTTGGGTGTCGTTTTGAGTTCGAATGAAAAGTCAACTCTTATGGAGAAAGTAATATTAAATTATTATATATATATAAACCCTTACCCCCTTTCCCTTTTTCTCTCTCGTCCAAATCAGATCTGAAGAATTAAAAAAATGTAAATCGATCCCGTCAGGCGCCGCTATCCCTCTTCTCCGCTGCCGCCACCGTCGCTGAAGGTTCTCCAACCCGCCGCGTCGCCTCAGCCACCTTCCCCCTTCATCTTCTCGCTTCCCCTCTCCCCATTTCAAACACTAAAGCCGAAACCCACCCTCAACAACCACTGCCCCCCTTCCATCGCCTGTATCGTCCATCCGCCACCTTCCCCATCTCCCCACGATCACTGGTGACCTCCCCTGTCCTTCCCCTTCTCTCCCCATCTCCTTCTTCAAGCCAAACCACACCCCAAACCCTCAATAACCGCCGCTCCCTTCCATAGCAGCATCGCCACCAACCCCTTATATCACCAACCACTTCCCCGAGCTTCCTCCGTCCCCAAACAGTCCAATGTGAGTTTTATATATTTTATTTATTTATTTCAGGTAATTAAAATATGATTTTTAAATTATATACTTTGTTTTTAAGGTGTATATTTTATGTATAGGTTGCGAATACATAGAGACATGATTTTTTTTTGAAAGTTTAGATTTTTAATATAGAAAAGTTTAGCTTCTTATAAAAGAAAAGTTGAATTTTTACATGAGGAAAGTTTGAATTCTTATATATGAATAGAAAAGAAATGTTAGATTGAAAACATTGAAAAGATATCATTTTTTTAAAAACATTGAAAAGATTTCATTTTTAACATTGAAAAGATTAGATCTTTAAAAATAAAAAGATTAGATTTTTATAAGGAAGTAGCAAATATAAAAGTATGATTTTTATATATGTTATAGCGAAATAAAAATTCGATTTTTATATATATGAGGGTGCTATAAAAAAAATTGGTTTTTATAATGAAGTAGCGATGTAAAAATGTAGTTTTTATATAGAAAACTAAATTGTCAAAAATGTGATTTTTTGAAATAAACATCATATTGAAAATGTGATTTTTAATATGAACAACGGGAAAAGATCGCATTGCAATTTTGGGCAAATCCGAACCGTTCAGAAATAGAGTAGGGAGGAGTGGATCCCTTCTCTATTCGACGTATGAATTTCTATTCAACGTATGAATTTCTATTCAACATATGAATTTCTATTCAACACATCAATATCAGTCAAAACAGTGAATTTTCATTTGTTGAAATTATTTAAAACACGAATACCATTCAACACATGAATTTCTATTCAACGTATGAATTTCTATTCAACACATGAATGTTTTTCAACATATGAAAATTCACTGTTTTGACCGATATTGATTTCATATACACTCCTCCCTTTGACACGGATATTGATAAGTCCGATTTGTTTATAAATATTTATTTCATATACACATTAAAAATTATATTTTTAACTATAAAATATTTTCCACTATAAAATATTTTATTCCATTCCACATCACATAATCAAATTTCACAACACAACAATCAAATAAACAAGCCATCCATGGTCTGTGGACGACGGGTGTCGGGCGCTACTAAACACCGTCTGCATCCTAGTATATATTTATATAACTAGAAATAAATTTAAAAGTGAGGAGTTCTCACCGACTAGCTAAACCAAACGCCACGACTCTTCTTATGTAGAAATCTTCGTCGTGCTCGCCTTTTGTAACTTTCGTTGTTTGTAGCCACTACATATATAAAAATCACATTTTTATATTGTTGCTATATATATAAAAATTACATTTTTTTTATAATCACTTTATAAAGATACAAATTCTATTTTTACACTGCTACTATATCGATAAAAATTCTATTTTTATTCTTCTCACTATATAAAAATTATATTTTTATTCTCTATGTCTTCATATATAAAAATCTCATTTTTACTTCACCATTTCAACTATATAAAGATCCGACCATTTCTATTCAATTAACTATATAAAAATCCGACCTTTTCTATTCGATTAACTATATAAAAATCCGACCTTTTCTATTCGATTAACTATATAAAAATCACATCTTTAATTACAAAAATACGATCTTTTCAAAGTTAATATACGATCTTTTCAAAGTTAAAAATACGATCTTTTCAAAGTTAAAAATCAATACCTTTCAGTTTAAAAATCAATTCTTTTCATTTAAAAAAAAACAATTCTTTTCAGTTAAAAAAAAAATTCTTAATGCAAATGAAAAATACTGTACTAAAATTAACAAATAAAGAACCTTACTTTTTTTTTGTTCGCAGAGGGGAGGATAGGGTTTTGCGGCACTGTTGGTGGCGGAGGGAGAAGGAGTTGGACGGGGAAGGAGGGAGGAGCAGGGGGCGGTTCGCCGTCGTTCGCCATAAGGGGTTTCGGGGCTCGCTTGCATTGGGTCGATGGGGTAGAGGAGGAGAGGAAGGGGGTTTTCGCTGTCGCGAGGAGGAGGAGGGGGTTATCGTGGAACGCGCGGAACGGGGGTCTGGATCGGAGCAGCGGTGGGGTCTGGTGGTGGGAGGTGCGGTGGACGAGGGGCTGGAGGCGATGGTTTTCGATCGTGCCCTTTTTTTATTGGTTTATTCTTCTAATCGAAGAACGAGATGGGGGTGACTATAGAGAGAGGGTATGGTTAATATAATATATATTTTATTATTTAATTACTTCAAAAAGTAACTTTTACATTCAAACTCGAAATCGAACCCACCGCCTGTCGTCCATAGCTAATTACCCCCATTTCGAACACAATGGGATATGTATCGTAAGCTGAATCGATCGTTTCGATCAATTTCCCTCAAAATCAAAATATACCTCTGTATATTAAATTCAAACGCATATTTCAATTTACCGGGGCCACATACTAACTAGAAAAATTCCCGAAAAAGTATTTTCTAGCTTCGTATTGACGATACGGTCCTAACAAAACTAGTTTCTTCGAATTCTGAGACCGTTTGAAAAGTGGCCATTTTCCAGTCGATTAAAATCAACTAAAACTGGTCAAACGGGTTTTCCTTTGCCGCACTGACATATAGATTCAAAAAATTATGAATTTTGAAAACTAGCAATAACCGGACATCACGGATCCAACAAAAGTGGTTTCGTCGAAAACCGATGTCGTTTGCAAAATTTCCATTTTCAAAGGCCTTAATATATTTTAAAATATATATAAATTCCACAGCGACTTTTCTGAATTTTAAACTAGACATATCTTTCAACTTCTAAAGTGAAATCTTAGTTTCCTACATCCGTTAGAAAGATATCGTCAAACAGATTTAGATATTCCTGGTTTCGTCCAATTCCGACTTAAAACGAATTCTGTATATTCATTTGAAATTCGAAATCGAAATTTCAAACTACCGCGCCATTTCAGGCTCATTTTATAATTAAAATAAATTTATTCGTGTTTGACAACGTCGAAAATAAAATTTTCGTCGACATTATTTAAAATAATTCATTTTGAAGTATTCAAAATTCGCTATTTTGCCAAAAAAAAAATTTAAACTAGCTCGGATTTCCGGGTTATTACAATCTCCCCACTTAAAACTTTTCGTCCATGAAAAGGAACGAAGCCGAAATTTGTTTAGCAAATCAACTCAACTTTCATTATTTTCATTATGGCTTAAGTTCTTCAACTTATCAGTTTCTAAGAACTTTTCAAAATTTTCAAAAATTTGCATAACACCCTAAATTTTCGAAAAATTTCGCCATAACCTCCCCTGCACCGGGGACTTCGGGATATTTCGTATAGCCTCCCATGGCCTTCTTCAATCCAAAAAGATAAAGAAACAGCCAAGCGGCTATCCAATCTTTGACAGCCCGCCCCACACCAACCGACATTTACTCCAAAAACGCATTGTACACATGTCCAGTTAGCACAGGATGTTCGTCAGAAAAGGAAAGAAAGAAGACCAAGAATCAACAAGGAACCTGTAGAATGTCTCACAGTGCATAGAACAAAATATAATAACAATATACTTGACATAAAACAGGTGAGACAGTGCATAAGCTGAAAACAAACTATCATAGCAGCGGAAAATCCAAAGTACAGCTTATGATCCAAAGCCAACATTATTACAACTTTTAAAAACTGTCTCAAAAAGCTAAACAAGAAAGGTACACTACTAATGCCCAAAGTAGTGACCAGCAACGACATAGCGAGAATATATATATATATATATATATATATATATATATATATATATATATATATATCATACGTGGAAGCCTCCTGCTCGCCTCCGTATCTGCTACTCGCGCATCATCAGCTAACCTGTCTCTAGTCTGCTCGTGTGAGCACCCAGAGTAATAAGAAGAGACACAAAACTCTAGGTCAGACAAAAAGTCTGGTATGAGCGATAACTAGCTAAACAGAACAATAACATGTATACTAAACCATACCTAAACCTGGACCTGCAACCAAAGAGTTAGCACTACATACTGTACAACACTCTGAGATGCCACTAAACAAATGGTGTAAAGATGACTGGGGTGGGGGTGTGCATGTCATAGTGATGGAAAACAATCAAACATAGCAACCATCCTCACATCTCTCACTCAGTGCGTAAAGTATACGATATCCACCACTTCGATCACCCAATACCTTGCTATGATCACTCTGCTCCATGAAGTCACAGCGACCCCACTGGACTGATCCATAGCCACTAATCATTCGCTATGTCCACTTTGCCCCATGGAGTCATAACGACTCCACTGCACTAGATCATAGCCTTACTAATCCTTTACTATGTCCACTCTGCCCCATGGAGTCACAATGGCTCCACTGCACTGGCTCATAGTCTTACTACGATCACTTTTCCCCTCGAGTCATGATGACTCTATTGCACTGATACGTAGCCCATCATCCCTTTTCAGTGGTAAATCGAAGTTATGAACATCGACAACTCCTTAGCACACATCCCGCAGCAACGCCCAATCATGAAGTTAACTCATTGGTTCCCAACTGGACCCTGAGCTCTAACTTCCATTTGGACTACCTTTGCATCTCAGGTTATTGGTCATCATCGGGTGGGTTCGGATCTCCTCCTAATCATCAGTTCGGTTCGGATCGGAATGCTTCTCCCTAAGCAGTCGGATCGGTTCGGAATCTCCAGCACAAACCTTCCTCTTTGCTCTGGATCGGATCGAGGTCTACACTCCCTGGCAAGCTTCTCCGGATCGGATCGGAAGTAACCATCGATTCGGATCGGGGCACAGGCTTCCTCTTTTTCTCCCAACGTCGGATCGGAGGTCTTCTTAGAATGATGGATCGGATCAGCCTCCTTCAGAGCACACCGGGTCGGATCGGAGTCTCCAAGTTGCGTTACCATACAATGTTAACGGAGAGGATCAGAGCTTCTGAACTCGCGTGGGAGGTGGTTCGGATCGGTTCCTTTTCTCCGTTCCGATCTGGATCGGCCAATTTCCTGCACTTTTTCCAGCAAGCAGTTTACCCCACTCGACGGCGTTTTCGACCATTCCAACTATTCTAATCAATCACAAAGCATACCATACAGTCATAGCAACATGTATAATCAACGATAAACACCAAAACAACAATGTGATAGGCTAAAATGGATCAAACATAGCCAAAACCCCATATTTTCCTTTAAACATGTTCAAGCATAATTAATGATAGGATTAGCAAAACTTAACCAAATTAACCCAAGTTCATATCAGAGGTCTAAAACATCATTTAATAATTTATAAATATTTTTCCAGAATTTTATCATATTTAAATTCGCTAGTTAACACTAATTACCCTTAATTAACCATAATTAGTGAGGAACTATGCAAATCACTCACCTTAGCCACAAATAAACTTTAGATCTGAAATAAATCTATGTTTCGGCACGAATAACAATGAAAATCAGCAGCTCTAATCTTGATTTGGTGAAGATCTCCCTTGATTTGATGTTGCTAAGCTTAATCCTTGATTAGAAAGTGATTTGGAGGTGATTTAGAGGTTGAAGGCCATTTTTAGGGTTTCTAAGAGGTAATTGGAGGCTAGAAAACTGAAATGGAATGAAAGTCTAACTCTTTTCAGCCTCCTCATAACCCTAATCCCGAAATGGGTTATGGGCCCATTGACTAATTACCCTATTTGGCCTGGTTAAGCAGTTTTTCACCTTCCAAACCTTATTTCAGCCATATCTCCCAAATGGTAAGTCCGTTTGGCTATTATGACCACTCCGCGGAAAGGTAAACCATCAAATGAAACTAATGGAAGTGGTTTCAGGTCAAAATTCCTTTCCAACCAAAAGTTATGGCCAAAACACTATCAACTAGGGGCAAAACGGTCATTTAAAAATCGACCAAAATCATGAACATGGGAAATGACCTCAATAGTCGTCTCCCAAAGCCACATGACTATACGACTTCATATAAGAAAGAAATAAATATTCTATGATCCTCCGATGCGTAGAATGTGAGTTGTTACACTCTTTCCCCCTTAAGAAATTTCTTTCCCAAAATTCCCTAAGTAAAACACACAAAGGGTCCCGCATCCCTAGTAACCATAGAACAACAATCAAACATGCAAAACAAGTCTATCCTAGCATGCGGAATAACTAAATTGTAAAGTAAATCTTACCAGGCAAAGAGTTCTGGATACGTCTTCCTAATGCTCTCCTCTGTCTCCCAAGTATAGTCATTCTCGTTCTCGCCCCACTGAACCTTGACTAGCTTCACTGCCTTCCTTCGAAGTTGCTTCGTATCGTGCTCGACAATACGAATCGGCTTGCGGTTCCCAACCACCTAGGGTTCTACTTCGAAGTCCTCTAACTTCTCAGGTGAAATAGTCATATCTAGGTCGTGCACAAACTTCCTTAGCTGGGAAACATGAAATACATTGTGAACTCCCACCATCTTCTCTGGTAAGTTAACTCTATACGCCAAATTCCCAACTTGTTCGAGAACTGGGAATGGGCCAACAAACCTTGGTGCCAACTTGCCTCTCCTTCCAAATCGTATCACGCTCTTCAACGGAGAAACCTTGACAAACACCAAGTCACCAACGGAGAATTTTAAGTCTTTTCTCCTCTTTTCAGCATAACTCTTCTGCCTATCCTGGGCAGCCTTCATCCGTAGTTGAATGATCTTAATCTTATCTGAAGTTTCCCTTACCACATCTGGTCCAAGTACGAACTTCTCACCGGTCTCTATCCAACATGAAGGTGAGTTGCACGGTCTTCCGTACAAAGCTTCATATGGAGCCATACCTATACTGGATTGGTAGCTATTATTATATGCAAACTCTACTAGATGCAAATGGTCATCCCATGATCCACCAAAGTCCAATAAACAAGCTCTAAAGAGATCTTTCAATATACAATTCGCCCTCTCTGTCTGACCGTCGGTTTGAGGATGATACGTGGTACTGAGATATAATTCTGACCCTAGAGCCTCTTGTAAGCTCTTCCAAAACCCACTAGTGAACAACGGGTCTCGGTCACTCACAATGCTTTTAGGTACTCCATGAAATCTCACTACCCACTTAATATACAGTTCTACTAACTTAGCTGCAGTTCTGGTCGATTTGACTGGTATAAATCTTGCACTCTTAGTCAATTGATCCACAATTACCCAAATGCTATCATGTCCCGATCTAGTCCTTGGTAAACCATCTATGAAATCCATCGGGAGTTGTTCCCATTTCCATTCGGGAATTTCTAATGGTTGCAACAAACCAATAGGCTTCTTTGGCTCGACTTTAACTAGCTGGCAATTCATGCACTTGGATAAACTTCCCAACGTCACTTTTCATCTCTTCCCAGTAGTAAGTCTGCTTCATGTCTCGATACATCTTATCACCACCAGGGTGTATAGTCAGTTTCGAGTGATGACATTCCCTAAGCACTTCATCTCTCAAATCATTCACGTTGGGTACAACTAGTCTTCCATTCCTTCGAAACCATCCTTCTCGATCAAGCACATACAAATTCATCTCCTCACCATTGATATTCATCTCTAACTTGGAGATGATTTCCAATAGATTAGGATTGTCCCTCTAGCTGGAACCAATCCGCTTAATCAAAGTGGGTCTGATCGTCAAACTAGCTAACATTTCTGGATCCAATTCGCACTTTGGTCTGAAATCATACACTGCGATATACTCCAGTTGCTTCCATTCAAGAAACATAGCCCCTAAGCTGGCATGTCTCCTACTCAGGCATCGGCTACCGCATTGCCTTTCCTAGGTGTATATGCAATATCAAAATCATACTAAGCCAAGAGCTCTAACCATCTTTGCTGTCGGAGATTTAGATCCTTTTGAGAGAAGAGATACTATAACAATTTATGGTCGGTATACAACTCAAATCTCTCTCCCAAGAGATGATGTCTCCACATCTATAACGCGAACACGATCGCTGCCAGTTCCAAATCATGGATTGGATACTTTTTCTCATGCAACTTTAGTTGCCGACTAGCATAAGCTACAACCCTACCTCCTTGCATCAATACAGCACCTAGTCTGGTACCACAAGCATCCGTGTATACCATCATCTCTTCATCCCCTTTAGGAATGACTAACACTGGCGCACACGTCAACTTTTATTTTAGACTCTTGAATGCATTCTCACACACTCCTTCCCAGACGAAGGCTTGATTCTTCTTAGTAAACTGGGTCAACGGTGCTACTATCTTGGTGAAGTCCTGGATAAACTTACGATAATATCCAGCTAACCCCAAGAAGCTTCTCACGTCTGTTGCATTCTTGGGCGTAAGCCAATCCTGTACCGTAGCCACCTTCGCAGGGTCCATGGAAATACCATTCACTGAAACAACATGGCCCAAGAATCTCACTTCCCTCCTCTAGAAGTGACACTTAGAGAATTTCGCTTTCAATTTGTGTTTTCTCAACACCTCCATCACTATCCTCAAATGCCCCTTGTGTTCTTCCTCTGTCCTCGAGTAAACAAGGATATCATCTGTGAACACAAGAACGAACTTATTAAACTGATCTCTGAATACTCGATTCATAAGATCCACGAAATACGCTGGTGCATTGGTCAACCCAATTGGCATGACCAACCACTCATAGAATCCAGACGCCGTCCTAAATGCCGTTTTCGGAACACTCTCAGCCGCTACTCGAAGCTGATGAAATCCTGTCGCGAGGTCCAACTGGGAGAACACTCTTGCTCCTTCCAGTTGATCAAAAAAATCATCTATCCGCGGTAGATGATACTTATTCTTCCTCGTCACCTTGTTCAACTTGTGATAGTCCACACACGAATGAAGGGAACCATCTGCCTTAGTGGCAAACACAACTGGTGATCCCCACTCGGAGACACTTCTTCTAATAAACCCCTTCTTCAAAAGATCGCTTAATTTCACCCCGAGCTCTCGCTGCTCCCTTAGTGCCATATGACGAAGTGGCATCACTCTAGGTCTGGCATCTTTCACTAAATCAATACGGAACTCAATCTCTTGGTGTGGTGGAAGCCGGTTCACTTCCTCGAAGACGTCCGGATACTGGCCAACCACGGGCACTTCTGACAGCTCATCATATGGGATGTCGAGGGAATTTATAAAACTAGCCATTACCCCATCACTAGGTAGACTACCAAACACTACCCTCCGCTCATCATCCGCTCTAACTGTCACCAAAAAGCCCTCATAGTCTACCACCACCCCGTATCTTTGGAGCCAATCGACTCCCAATATAATGCCATACCCAGTAAAGCCCAAAACGAAGCAATCACAAACAAACATACATCCATGACTCGATAAGACTAAATTTCGGCAAATCATACTAAGGTTAGTCGAACCACCAATCGAGTTCATCACAACCAACGGTCTATCGACTATCTCGGGTTCCAGTCCCAACCTATCTACCAGGTCACTAGATATGAAGTAACGGGAAGCCCCAGTATCAAACAAAACTCGAACAGGTACATCATGAATAGAAAGCATACCTTGAATGACGAAATTCTTTCCTTTCTCCGCCGCAGTTGGGGCATTCGACGAAGAAGGAATAGCACCAATAGCATATGCTTCCACAATCTGCTTTTCCTTAAGAGGTTGTGGACATTTCTACTTATGATGTCCCACTTGGCCACAGTTGTAGCACTTCCTATCCGCTGGCTTGGCCCGACATTCTTTGGCATAATGGCCCCTCTTACCACAGCTGAGGCACTCAACATCTTTCTTGCTCTTTTTCTGGTCATCCTTAGCTTGGTTCTACTTCCTCTTGTTCTGAGTGTTATTCTTGCCTCCACCGCCTGCTTGCAGCTTCAGCCCTTCCGCAGATGCAACCTGAGTCTTTGACTTGGGGTAAAGACTCTTTGATCTCAAAGCTTTCCCAACAATCGATTCAAAAGTCTCATCGATGTGGTTGATAAGCCTTTCTCCCAAGTATCCATCCAAATCAGTAATGAACTTCTCATTCTTCTTCTCAGGAGTATCGATAAGGGATAATCTATAATTTCACAAAGTGTCGAACTAAGCAATGTAGTCCGAGACTGCCCTACCATTCGGTTTAAGCTCCAAGAACTTCCTAAACAATTCCGACTTCTGAGCAGCTGGGATAAACTTATCGCTAAAGCGAGCCTCAAACTGATCCCAGGTAACCTGATCCTCCGGAGTGGCTGCCTTAACAGCATTCCACCAATTCATTGCTCGCCCTTGCAGCTGACGAGACGCTAGCCTTCTCTTCATCGTATCCTCGATACCCAAATCATCGAAGATACGATCACAGCTATCCAACCAATACAGAACATCCGTGGCTGACTCTGTTCCGTGGAATGGCTTCCCACCAAGGCTAGTGTAATTCTTGCACAGCTTGGCGAAATCGACCCTAGGCGCCTGCACTATTGGACCACCACCATTTTCATCATTGGGAGCTGCCCCTTGCACATCCATAAGCATTTCTCTCACGAGGTTAGTAAACATCGCCCTCATGTCAGCAGCATTCCCATTATTGGCCCCTCTTCCAGCACCTCTTGCGTATCGTCTCATCGTTCAATCCGTAAGGAGAAAACGATTAACCATCTCCATAGTGGTGCTAGTGCAGTGCAACTTCATCCTTAGCTATACTAATAGTATATATATAGCTTTTGAAAACCAAAGTAATCACAAATACGCTCTCTCATATACGTACTTTCTCTCCCTAGTGTCTTTCCCTAGGTTAACTACGCAACCTAGAGCTCTGATACCAAATGTGATAGCCCGCCTCGCACCAACCGACATTTACTCCAAAAGCGCGTTGTACGCATGTCCAGTTAGCACGGGAGGGTCGTCAGAAAAGGAAAGAAAGAAGACAAAGAATCAATAAGGAACCTGTAGAATGTCTCACAGCGCATAGAACAAAATATAATAACAATATACTTAACATAAAACAGGTGAGACAATGCATAAGCTTAAAAAAACTACCATATGAGCGGAAAATCCAAAGTACAGCTTATGATCCAAAGCCAACATAATTACAACTTTTAAAAACTGTATCAAAAAGCTAAACAAGAAAGGTACACTACTAATGCCCAAAGTAGTGACCAGCAACGGCAGAGGAAGAATATATATATATATATATATATATATATATATATATATATATATATATATATATCATACGTGGAAGCCTCCTGCTCGCCTCCGAATCTGCTACTTGCGCATCACCAGCTAACCTGTCTCTAGTCTGCTCGTGTGAGCACCCAGAGTAATAAGAAGAGACATAAAACTCTGGGTAACACAAAAAGTCTGGTATGAGCGATAGTAGCTAAACAGAACAATAACAGTTATACTAAACCATACCTGAACCTGGACCTGCAACCAAAGAGTTACCACTACATACTGCACAACACTCTGAGGTGCCACTAAACAAAGGGTGTAAAGATAACGGGGGTGGGGGTGTGCATGTCATAGTGATGGAAAACAATCAAACATAGCAACCATCCTCACATCTCTCACTCAGTGCGTAAAGTATGCGATATCCACCACTTCGATCACCCAATACCTTGCTATGATTACTCTGCCCCCATGAAGTCACAATGACTCCACTGCACTGATCCATAGCCACTAATCCTTCGCTATGTCCACTTTGCCCCATGGAGTCATAACGGCTCCACTACACTGGCTCATAGCCTTACTATTTGTTTGCGAACAAATTATACAATTGTAAACAACTGTAAAATCCGTTCGGTTTTCCTAGACAACAAGTATTGTTGTAGAGGGTGTTGAACTCCGGGACCAAAAATATTTTAATTAATAAAGCCAATCACGTTATTCCAGAATTTTGATTGATTGAAAACACAGAAAATAACAGCAATTAAATATAAAAGAGAGATTTATCTAATAAGAGAAAGCAATTAGGGAGCGATGACATAAATTAGATTAATATTCATCAATAACCAAACAGATTAATCAGATCTAATTCATGTTTCTGTCACAAATATGAATCAACGATAATTGGGTTTATAGAAACAAATAAGTAAATAACAACAAGTATAGCCTATGCAGGAGCTCAGCTCTTAAAAAACCATAGGCTATCAGGACAGATTCACTATTTTATTTCTAAAACCCTAAATATTAAATCTAAATCTGATAAGTGTTAGATCGAACTTGAATATACCCTGTGAAGGAGCACAACTCTTAAACGACACAGGGTATGAAGGTTCAGATCTAACCCTTAGTTCAAATCTAGATCTACATACATGAAGTTCTAATCTTTTGGCTATGTGATTCATATTGAATCATAACTATTAGCGTCATCACCCCCTAATTAAAGAGGATTAGCTAGACATAGCTAAAAGAAAAGAAAATAAAAAGAAAATAAACGACATAAATAAAATGCAATAAAAACTAAATATAAGAGAGAAAGAAGAGTTTTATTCCAAGAAAAGGATTACAGAATAAAACTGAGTGTGTCTTTACATGAATGAGATACAAGGTATTTATAGCTGATATGACAAAGACTACTTGGCAAATTCCACAATGTGGGACTAAAGAATTAGCCCAAATAACACATAAGCTAGTGTGAACGGGGTTGTAGAGTAAGAGGCCTTGTAAGTGAGCCAGTGTGAACGCGTGCAGTGCATGAATGAGAAGCCTTGCAAAGGAGCTAATGTGAACGCTACATGAGTGAAATGGTCTGCAATTGATCCAATGTGAACACAATATGAGTCTTTAGTGAGCCAAATCTACCCAACTGAACTCTATTTGCAACCGTTCTTCAAGATTTAAACTCTTCAAGCTTTAGTAATTTTAACTTCACTCTTTTTCACCAAATTCTTCGTGCTTTATTCATCAGATGCTCTAAACCATGATTCTTGTCAACAATCTGAAAACACAACTATAAATACACAATATCAATTATTTAAAAGATAAAATAAGATAAATATGCGGATAAAATATACACATTTACGTGTATATCAAATACCCCCACACTTATCTTTTTATTTGTCCTCGAATAAACTAAACTAAGATATGTTACACTTTCGTAGGAAACACGATTGCATTTAGCGTATGCAACAAGCCGTTAAACCTCTGGGTGTCCCCAGTAGGACGAGTGTTGTCTCGTGAGGGTTTTCAGCGGATACTACCCACAAAATCCAAAGCGTCTTATGTACGCAGATTAATCAAACAATATATTTAAGGTCTTTCACATTCCAAGGATTTTACCTAACTTCAATAATAACGGTTTAGCCGCAAATTGTCCATCCCATAATTAGTGCAAAAATGAACAAAAATTTTCAAGCTGAATCGTAATTCCTTGATAATACTGTAATTGTCTTGAAGGTTAAGAGTGTGGTGTCAACCAAAGTTCTACACATCGACAATGTGCACCCAATCATTTCTTTATTCTTTTTTTTTTCTTTTTTTTTCTTTCTTTTTTAATAATTTTGCACCAATGTAACTGTAATGTATTGGATATGAGTTATGCATAGATGAAGGAAATTTTTTTTTTGTAAGTTCTAAAAATATTCTAGATAAGAGGGAAAGTGTATTAGTTGAACTTCAGGCTACAAAAGATAAAGTAATACTAAAGCACATATGAACATTTTTGTTTCCTTTCATCTCTTCTACTACAATCCTCACTTCCAAGTACAGTATAATGGATGTGGATGGAATGGAAATGGATGCTTCATAGTCAAGAATGATGAAGACTATTTTATTCAGAGAGACTCTCTCTTTATTTTCAAATTTTTTTTTCTCTTTTTTTTTTTTTTTTTTTGCATGATGAATGATGAATGGAGATGGAATGATGCCATACATTATTTCATTTGATTCCTCCTCTACTAAACCAATACTTCATGAAAGGAAAGTTTTGTGCCCTAGTTACTCTATTTTTATAACCCTAATTCAACGCACAAGTCTGGATTGATGTTATATAAAAAGCTGAAAGGAATGATAAACAAAGTTTCGTAAGATAGATAACCCATATAAAATAAGATGTGGTATATGGTTATCCTACCTTAAAATAAGAATGGAGTGGGTAGTGTAATATTGGTATAAAAAATATACCGGGTGCAAAACAAACCGGATTTTAGTGAAACCAAAAATATTTGAATCTAATTGTGAATATCTTTCCAGCGAATCCGAAAAATCAAAATTTCATAGCGGGAATCAAAAGACATGCCCAGTTGAAAATTCTGAATAGTCGCTATGGAATTCAGGCCCTTAAAAATGGAAATTTTGCAAACGACCTCGGATTTCGATGAAACCACTTTTGTTGGATCCGCGATGTCATGTTATTGCTAGATTCCAAAATTCATAATTTTTCGAATCAATATGTGAGCGTGGCAAACGAAAACGCGTTTGACCAGTTTCAGTTGATTTTAATCGACTGGAAAATGGCCATTTTTCAAACGGTCTCAGAATTCGATGAAATTAGTTTTGTTAGGACCGTATCGTCAGTACGAATCTAGGAAATATTTTTCTGGAATTTTTCGAGTTAGTATGTGGCCCCGGTAATTTGAAATGCATGTTCAAATTCAATATACAGAGTTATATGTTGATTTTGACGAAAACTGATCGGAACAGTCGAATTAGCTTACGATACATATCCCATTGTGTTCGGGATGGGGGTAATTAGCTATGGACGATAGTCGGTGGGTTTGATTCTGAGTTCGAAAGGAAAAGTTACTTTTTGAATAATAGAATAATATAATAATTATATATTATATAAGCCTTTATTTCCCTTTCCCCTTACCTCGGTTGACCAGTTAAAACAAATAAAAAAGGGGAAGAGGAACGCTGGAGCGAAACGCGCCCCTCCCATCGCGTCAGCCACCGTAGACCACTCCCCACCCACCGCCGTTCTTCCCCCGGCCAGCGCCCCTCCGTCGACCCCCCCCCCTCTCTTGCTTCCCTCTCTCCTCCTCTATTATAAGCCGCCCTTTTCAGGACCCAACGCCCTAGCTACCCCCTTTCGCCAGCACCCAGATCAACATCCACCGGCCCTTTGCTACCCGCCACCACCTCCAACAGCGAGCTCCTCCCTCCTCCAATCGAGCCACCATATCTCCGACCACTCAAAAAGGAAAAAAACGCAGTAAGTTTTTTTTCTAACTTTTAATTTATTCAAAGAAAACAGATTTTTGTTAGCTTAGAAAACTGATTTCTTGTTAACTTTGAAAACTGATTTTATTATGTCATAGAAACTGATTTTTATATAAGCAAAGCTTTGATTTAAAAAAAAGCATGAAACTTTGATTTTGGCCATACAAAAGAAGAGATTTTTGACATACAAAAGAAGTAATTTTTATTTATATAAAATTTAGATGTTTATCTCTATAAAGATTCGATTTTTAAAACTAAAGATTTCCTTTTTTTAACATAGCAAATATGAGATTTTTGCTTATATGAAGTTAGCGGAGAAAGGATCGATATTTAAAGTAGAAAAGATTTGATTTTTTTGATTAGAAAAATATGGTTTTTATATGAAGAGAAATAAAAATGTGATCTTTTTATATGTGTAGTGATGTTACAAAGATGTGATTTTTACATAAGTAGAGAATGTGATTTTTAGATGAGTAGCGAGAAAAATATAATTTTATTCGAGTAGGAAATTAAAAATATAATTTTTATTAAAGAAAGAAGATAAAAATATAATTTTTATATAATCATGAGGTTAAAAATATAATTTTTATACTAGTGGCATATTAAAAATTTGATTTTTATATAGTGAACAATATAAAAATATGATCTTTATTGTGTAGTGAACAATTAAAAATATGATTTTTAATGCGGTAAAAATTTGATTTTTATATATTGAATAGCAAAGTAAAAATTCGATTTTTATATATTGAATAGCAAAGTAAAAATTCGATTTTCATATATTAAATAGCAAAGTAAAAATTCGATTTTTACATATGTAGAGAATACGGGCAGAGAAAGTGATAAGAGGCAAGAACGACGAAGATTTCTACAATAGAAGAGTCGTGATATTGGATTAGCTATTCTGTGAGAATTTCTCACCTTTAATTTATTTTTCTAGTTGAAATATATACTAGGATGCAGACGGTGTTTAGTAGCACCCGACACCCGTCGTCCATAGACCATGGACGGCTTGTATGCTTGTTTGTTTGATTTTGATGCGTAGTTGATTGTGTGATGTGATGTGAAATGAAATAAAACATTTATATAGTTGAAATAAAATATTTTATAGTTTTTAAATACTTTATAATTAAAAATATAATTTTTAACGTGTATATGAAGTGAAATAAAAATAAACAAATCGGATGATTTATTTATATACACACATTTGACTGATATTGATTGGGACGATAAATTTTACACATCGCCCAACTGCACAAATAAAATCTGTGTTTGATTGTTTGAAACCCCACACGGGTATTGGGAGGATATTTGACGTACACTAATCCCGATTGTTTAGTTGTATGTCGATCGATTGATTGACACACTGTTATAAGCGTTGAACATCTATATTTGATGCTTATACAGTGTAGAATGCACTTTGGATGATGGTTGATTATTCATCATTGTTATTGCATACATGTGTTGTAGAAAATTCATATAATTAACATTATATGGTAAATGGTTGGGCCTCATTCCAGTTTTGAAATAGAAATATTTGAAAAAGAAATATTCGAAATAGATTGTTTGAAAATTAGGAATATTTGAAAATTAGAAATATTTGAAAAAGAAATATTTGAAGTAGAATATTTGAAAATCGAAATATATGAAGCCGCGTTGATAGATTGACGCCATTTTGACGTGAACGATATTTATATCGATTTTATTCAAATTGAAGTGAATTGAAATTCGAATTTAATTGAATTGATTTGAAATTCGAAATAAACTGAAATGGTTTGAAATTTGAATAGAATTGAAATCGTTTTGAAATGAATTCGAATAGAATTGAAATAGAATTGAAATCGTTTTGAAATGAATTCGAATAGAATTGAAATAGAATTGAAATCGTTTTGAAATGAATTTGAATAGAATTGAAATAGAATTGAAATAGAATTGAAATTGTTTTAAAATGAATTCGAAGTAAATTGAAATAGAATTGAAATCGTTTTGAAATGAATTCGAATTGAAATTGAATAGAAATGAATTTGAATTGAAATTGAGTTAATTTGAAATTCCATCTGAATTGAAAACGAATTGAAATTGAATTAAAAATCGTTTTGAAAAGGAAATCGACGAAGTATATATTATATATATTATATATATAATATAATGGCCTGCATAGAACGCGCCGCGCCGCGGCAGTTCGCGAATTTCGACCATTGACTTCAAACGGATATTACGGGAGATCCGACCGTCGGATTCTCCTAAAACCAGAACCGTTGGGTTCGTATGGAAAAGAGCTTTCTAAAGAATATTAGAAATTAGAAATCTAACTGTTGGATTTGGAATTATGTCCAAATCAAATTTGAAAAAGTCGCGGTAAGTGCAGTTCGATGGCCGTTGATGGAAATCGACTGTACGGGCCTTGATAAAATTACTAAAATAGTAATAATTTGTGTAAAATCATAAGAAATGATTTAGAAAGAATTGGGATGAAAAACTCCATATTTGAAAAGATAAAAATAGATTTTTATCGAAATGAACTAGTTTTGAACTAGAATTATAATTCTATTTATTTTTTAAATAAATAAATTGGATTTGAAATGGTTTTGAAAATAACCAGAATTTCCAATAATTTCATTGGAATGGATTTGAATCGAAATTGTCTTCGGAATATTTTCGATGTTGGATTTCATGGTTATACAGATGTTGTTATGGAAATTTGAAAGATATACGTATATCGTTATTTCCAATACGATATCTGTTGGTTGTAGGATTTGATATTGAAAATGAGCCGATATATTTTCTATTCAGAGCCTTGTATTTAATATCAAATGCGATTTGGGGTTTGTCGTGAATGGTGTCTTCATCAACACTATTCTTCAGCCCAGTTGAGAAAAAGAATAAATCTTTTTATTTAGATTTAATGAAGTGTACCAATTAAATAATATCTTTAATTGGAATTGAATTGATATTGATTTTTGGGTTTATCGTTAACAGTGTTTTGAATAACACTTGTTCTTTAACCCGATAATTAATGGTATGTGATTTTGGGTTGTCGTGAATGGTATCTTCAATAATACTGTTCTTAGACCCAAAGGAGTCACGAAAATCAGAAACTAACCGGTGATTGGTTAAGTTGAATGATTTCTGTGGTATTGATCTGATGTTGGTTTCGGCCTTCGGGGTTAATACTTAGGGAATTGCTCACTTGCTAATTTACGGTTAGGGACTGATTGAAGTGCGTTGTGATTTTGGGTTTATCGTGAACCGTGTTTTAAATGACACTGATTCTTTAACCCAGTCACAGATTAAAACTAAGTGGAGTTTTAATGAATCTTTAATTAGATTGAAATAATCGAGGATGGAGTATCACCAGTTTTGCTCCAGGCAATAGTTAAATCTTTAATTAGATTTGAACGTGAAATGGTAATTGAATTTACCGATAACACCGTGGTGTTAGATATGAAGTATTACCAGTTTTACTTCATTGGATGAATAGGTTGGGATTGGGAAATTAAAACAAATGATTACTTCGGTAAGGTTCGTTAATCCCGACTAGTTGAATCGAAATTCTAAAGAAAATTAAAGAATAAATTCAAGGAATTTATCTTTGATAAAGTTAACGGGAACCTTTCCCTATGAATGTGAAATTTAGAAACTAACTGTCGGTTAGCTAAGCAGAATGGTTTTCTGGATATTGATCTGATGTTGGTTTCGGCCTTCAGGGTTAATATTTGGGGAATTATTCTCTTGATTAATTTACGGTTACTGATTGATGAATTGGAATGAGGCGTATGTTGTGTTTGCGCAACACTTATTTAAAATATACGCGAGTTATTCGGAAAGACCGGGTTTATCCCATTCTGAATAACTGATACGACGATAAGTCAAAGATGAAGACGGTGGTCGAAGACCGGAGGTCTTCACGTCGTTTGGGTGATTACTGATGATTGGGCTGTACACCCAAGAAGATGGAAACAGTTAGTGGTCGTCCAGACGTACTTGGAGATCGATGGATATGCGGGGTACTAGTTGCCTCCGGTTTCGTTCAGACCCAGAACGGACTTGTAAATGGACTGTGTGTCTGACATTGGATTTTAGTCTATGTGATTGATTTCTATTAAATATATATCTGTTTGGCGGCGGAGAATTTATTCTCTTGCTTAACGCCCTTCTCTGAGACGTACGAGTTCAGGGGTTATATATCGATGAATATCAAACGCATTGAGTGAATTGCCTGTGTGGCATGCCTAAGATGCAAATGATCAAGGCTCATGTTGAAAAGCAAAGTCTTGTGGATGATGATCAAAGCAAGGCCTGTGTGGCATAACTTTGTGTAGCGTTGATTCGCAAGCCTCGCACCCCGGTTGTGAACCAAAAACGGGAGAAGGACCTCAGGGAGGGCATGCGTTTCTTTCTAGCTAAGGTGGTGTCAGTGACCTACCAGCCCTGACATTTATATACTTTTCACCTGTGTGGTTGTTGCTGTTGCGAGGCGCCTCGGTTAGATCGGACGATCCGGGTCCGATGGAGCCATTCGTTGGCTCATTTACGCCCCAAAGGGCGGGGAAACGCAGTGTTCAGGCATTTTAATTCACATCGGTGGACCGGCCCTGTCGCTTCAAGGGCCCACCTGAGTCTGGGTCCTGAGGCTCAGGCTAGAGAGTCTCGTATCGGTTGAGGACTATCTTTTGCCTCGGTTCATAGATGGAAATCCAATTTCCAAATACGTGACATTTGCGGTTTTATTTGTAGAACCTAGTATGCCGACATAGTGGGATGGGGCGCTTATGCCGTCTATGATTGATACTTATGATTTGAAGTTGTTTTATACACTATGCACTTATAATAGTATCAAATGATTTGTTTTAAACGTATCAAGCATTCTTGGCTATTATAAGGTAAAAACCCTTTCCTCCGGCTTGCGTTGCATTGTGTGATGGGAACTGGGTCTTATAATAGATTCATTGTTCTTTATTTAGCATTGCGCTGTTGTTTTATGCACTGGTATTCTTTGGAGGAAACCCGTTCTGTGTTATACGGCGTGGTCCCTTGATTTACCTAACTTTAAAATAAAGATTAATAACTGTTTTAGTCCTCACACCAGTCCCATGACTGACCTAGAGTTTATTGTTTTAACCTAAACTCTGGGTGCCCTTATTTTGACACGGGAAGCTAGTAGTTTTTGTTTTGCAGATTTATATTCACAGGATCCTGGTTTACAGCTGGAATGATATCCGGAAAGCTTTGTATCCGTATATCTCTTCTAGTTGTGTATTGTATTATTTTCCGCTGCTATGTAATGTATTGTAATCTCTGATATTTCTGTGTAATATTTATTTGTTTATACTCTTTATATTCTTGAATCTGATGGAATTGTTGTAATATACAATGAAATGTTCTTCCGTCTGCGTTCTATTTTGTCGTGTTCTCAAAACAATTCGTTCTTTCTCTTCTCTTCGGAGACCGGCGAAGTTCGGGTCGCTTCATTTGGTATCAGAGCTTTGGTTTACAAAGCTCAGAGAACAAGGCACATTAGAACCATACGAAAGAATTCATCAGATATTGGATTAGTAATATCCAACGAGAATGACTCGTTAGAGATAGGATCAGTAGTATCCTAGAACGAGTGTGAGGAGTATATTTTTAAAATGAAAACAATTTTTGTTTTGAAAATTTAAATCGTGGTATACGTATTTGAATATTTATTTTATATTGATTAGGACAGTCCAATATATAAAGATTTTGCATATACGCCTTGCAAACGTGTATTTGAAGTTTTAATATACTAGATAGATATTGAATTACACTCTATTCGCCCGGGGGTGATTCTGATGATTGATATATCATCATCAGAATTTATATTCGAGTGTTGAACGTGTAATATCTATATATTTCCTATTGACTGGTGTGAGCTAGATAGGGCTTATTGTTGTGATTTGGCATCAAAAATGTGATTTTTGACAATATATCAAAGTTATGAATTTGAAAATCTAATCAACTAATTGATTGATGGTTGTGTTGTTTGATTATTGTATGATTAATAAAATTTGTACCATTTAGCCAAATTGAAACGAATAATGAATTGTATTGAAAATTTGTGGCATTTTTGTAGTAACCCGGAAAATCTGAGCCAGTTTAAATTTTTTATTTTGGCAATTTTAACGAATTTTGAAGATTTAAAATGAGTTATTTTAAATGATATCGTCGGGAAATTTATTTTGAATATAGTTAGAACGTATATATTATATACGCCGTCGTTAGAATGTAAATATTTATATATAATTATAAAAGGAATTGAAAATGGCGCGGTAGTTCGATAATTCGATTTCAAATTTCAATTGAACGTACCGGGTGCAAAACAATCCGGATTTTAGTGAAACCAAAAACATTAGGATCTATTTGATAATATCTTTCCAACGAATCCGAAAAATCAAGATTTCATAGCGGGAATCAAAAGATATGTCCAGTTGAAAATTCTGAATAGTCGCTATGGAATTCGGGCCCTTAAAAATGGGAATTTTGCAAACGACCTCGGATTTCGACGAAACCACTTTTGTTGGATCCGCAATGTCAAATTATTGTTAGATTCCAAATTTCATAATTTTTCGAATCAATATGTGAGCGTGGCAAAGGAAAACGCGTTTGACCAGTTTCAGTTGATTTTAATCGACTGAAAAATGGCCATTTTCTAACGGTCTCAGAATTCGATGAAACTAGTTTTGTTAGGACCGTATCGTTAATACGAAGCTAGAAAATATTTTTCGGGAATTTTTCTAGTTAGTATGTGACCCCGGTAAATTGAAATGCGCGTTCAAATTTAATATATAGAGTTATATGTAGATTTTGACGGAAACTGATTCAAACGATCGAAACAGCCTACGATACATATCCCATTGTGTTCGGAATGGGGGTAATGAGCTAGGGGCGACAGTCGGTGGGCTTGATTTCGAGTTCAAACGGAAAGTCAACTTTATGATGAATTTAATAAATAAATAAAAAAATTCTCCCTTCTCCTACATACTCTCTGCCCCCTCCCCCCCCGTTTATTTTCTCAGAATTGAAAAAAAAAAGAGAAAGAACTTGCTAAACCCTAGAAGGGCGCCGCCCTCTGCCTGACCACCATCGCCGGAGGCGGCGGGCCCCTCCTCCCTCAAGCGGCGCACCGCTCCGTTGTCCCTCCCCTCCCTTTCCTCTGGCAGCAGCTCCGACGCTCGAACCCCCCCCCCCACATCGAAGGACCCCACCGCTTGGTGCCCAAGCCCTGCCGCGCCACGCCACCATCGCCTCCACCCTCCGCCACCTCGAGCGCCTCTGGCCACTGTTCTCCCCCCTCTCTTCGACAACGACACGCCCTCCGTCCCTCAGACCTCCTCTCCAACCAACAGTAAGTTTTTTTTGTGTTTATCTAATTTAAAAATTGTTTTAAATCCCTGTTTTTTTATATATGATATTTAATTGGAATTGTGATTTAAAAAGGTAGGATTTTTGTGTAATAAAAAAATTTGATTTTTGCTATATGAATTAGCTTATAAAAATGGGACTCTTATTTATGTGAAGAGTGAGGTAAAATATTTTTGATCTTTATATAATAGAAGATGTAAAAATATTATTTTTATTTATGTAGAATATTAAAAATATAGTTTTTATATTTTTAGAACAATAAAAATATAATTTTTATTTATTTAATTAGAGTAATAAAAATATAATTTTTATTGTGGTGGATGATTAAAAATATAAACTTTATATTTGAAAACGCGAAAACTTTATATCTAAAAAGGCGAAAACTTTATATCTAAAAAGGCGAAAACTTTTTATTTGAAAAGGCGAAATCTTTATATAGAGAATAGCGTGATAAAAATATAATCTTTATTATATGAACATCGTGATAAAAATAGAATTTTTATCTATATAGTAGCAATGTAAAAATAGAATTTTTATCTATATAGTAGCGATGTAAAAATAGAATTTTTATCTATATAGTAGCGATGTAAAAATAGAATTTTTATCTTATAGCATAGGAAAAATTCGATTTTTATATATTGAATAGCATAGGAAAAATTCGATTTTTATATATTGAATAGCGATGTAAAAAAAAATTCGATTTTTAAATATAGGAAGTGATTATAAAAATATGATTTTTAAATTGAAAATGAACAAATAAAAATGTGATTTTTATTTTAAAAACATCAGTATATAAAAATGTGATTTTTATATATGTAGAGAATACGGGCAACGAAGGTGACAAAAAGGCGAGAGCGTTGAAGATTTCTATCATTGAAGTGCTGTGAAGTTGGATAGCTATATGTGAGAATTTCTCACCTTTCAATTTCTTTTTCTAGTTATATATATACTAGGATGCAGACGGTGTTTAGTAGCACCTGACACAATCGTCCACAGACCATGGACTTGTTTGTTTGATTGCAAAAATTAGTTAGATTATTTGATTGAAATTGAGTTGTTTGGTGAAATGAATGGATTTGATTGATGTGTGAATGGCGTGGGCCTTCACTAGACCGGGGATAAGGCTAGGCCTTGTCCCGTTTCTAGTATCGTGCCGTTATGCCGTCGAAATTTTCTAAAATAAGTTAGAAAAATAAAAATACCATTTTATTTAAAGAATGAACTGAATAAAAATTCATATGTTGAAATAAAATATTTTATCGTTAAAAATGTAATTTTTAACGTGAAGTGAATAAAATAAAATATTCATTTACAAATCGGACGGTATGTTTATGTACACCTATTTGAAGGACATTGATTGGGTCGATAAATTTAACACATCGCCTAACTGCACAAATAAAATCTGTGTTTGTAGATTTGAAACCCCACACGGGTGTTGGGATGAAATTTGAAGTTCACTCATCATGATTGATTAAATATGTCGATCATTTGATTGACAGGCTGTTATAAGCGTTAGATATCTATATTTGATGCTTATACAGTGTAGTGCACTTTGGATGATGGTTGATTATTTATCGTTGCTATTATATGCATGTGTGGTATTGAATCCATATAGTTAACGCTATATGGTAATTGATTGGGCTTCATTCCAATTTGAAAAATAAAGAATATTATAATATAAAGGTTCATGTGTAGACTGTACTCATCCGTTGAGATTAGTCATGTGTTGAACGAAATATTTTAATAATAAAATTTACATCTTTATCAATATTAAATAAAGGTTCATGTGTTGACTGTACTCATCCGTTGAGATTAGTCATGTGTTGAACGAAATATTTTAATAATAAATTTTATATCTTTATCACTGTAAAATAAAGGTTCATGTGTTGACTGTACTCATCCGTTGAGATTAGTCATGTGTTGAACGAAATAATTTAACAAAAATAGTCACACGTGGACAGTACTCATTCGTAGAGATTAGTCGGGTGTTGACAAAAATAAATATTCATTTGTTGAATAGAATAAAGGAATATATGAAGCCGTGTTGATTAGATTGACGCCATTTTGACGTGAACGATATTTATATCGATTTTATTCATTTTGAAATGAATTGAATTGAAAACGATTTCGAAATGAATTGAATAGAAAACGAATTTGATTTCAATTGAATATATAACGAATTTAAATCAAATAGAAAACCACTTTGAAATGAATTGAATAGAAAACGAATTTGATTTCAATTGAATATATAACGAATTTAAATCAAATAGAAAACCACTTTGAAATGAATTGAATAGAAAAAGGATTTGATTTCAATTGAATATATAACGAATTTAAATCAAATAGAAAACCACTTTGAAATGAATTGAATAGAAAACGAATTTGATTTCAATTGAATATATTACGAATTTGAATCAAATAGAAAACCACTTTGAATTGAATCGAATTGAAAACGAATTCGAAGTGAATTGAAAACGAATTGAAATGAATTCAAATTGAATTGAAATTTGAATTGAATAGAAATGAATTTTAAAACGAATTTATAAAGAAGAATTCAATTTTGCTTTGGATTGAAATGGAAGTTGAAATTGTTTTTGAAACGAATTCAAAACTATTTATAAAATTCGTTTTAAATAGAGATCGACGAAATATATATTATATATATAATATAATGGCCGGAATAGAACGCGCCGTGCCGCGGCAGTTCGTAAATTTCGACCATTTATTTCAAACGAACATTACGGGAGATCCGACCGTCGGATTCTCCTAAAACCGGAACCGTTGGGTTCGTATCGAAAAGAGCTTTCTAACGAGTATTTGAAATTTGAAATCTAATGGTTGGATTTGGAGATACGTCCAAATCAATTTCGAAAAAGGTCGCTGTAAGTGCAATTCGATGACTGTTGTTGGAAATCGACTGTACAGGCCTTGATAAAATTATTAAAAATAGTAATAATTTGTGTATAATCATAAGAAATGATTTGAGAAAAATTGGGGTGAAAAACTCCATATTTGGAAAGATAAAAATGGATTTTTATCGAAATGAACTAGTTTTGAACTAAATTTAAAACCCAATTATTTTTAAATAAATAAATTAGATTTAAAAAGTGGTTTTAAATAATCGGAATTCCTAATATATTTGATTGGATTTGAAATGGGTTTATCGTGAACGGTGTTTTAAATAACACTAGTTCTTTAACCCGATAACAAATAGAATGTGATTTGGGTTTGTCGTGAACTGTGGTTTAAATAACACCTAGTTCTTTAACCCAGTAAAAGGAGTTTTAACGAATCTGCAATTAGGTTGAAAGGTGAATCTATAATCTAAATTATCAAATTTAGAAATGAGCAAGAATGGAGTATCGCCAGTTTTGCTCCAAAGCGATAGTTAAATCTTCAATTAGATTTGAATGTGAAATGGTAATTAATTTTACCGACAACACTGTGGTGTTAGATATGGAGTATTACCAGTTTTGCTTCATGGGATGAATAGGTTGGGATTGGGAAATAAAATAAATAATTACTTCGGTGTGGTTCGCTAATCTTGACTAGTTTAGAAAACCATAATTTGGTTTGAAATGTCATCCAAAGGAAGATTAAAGGATAAATTTTAAAGAATTTATCTTGGATAAAATTAATGGGAACCTTCCCCTAAAAATGTGATTTTGTGAATAAAAGAATATTCTGAATTGGAATGAGGCGTATGTTGAGTTTGTGTAACATTTGTTTTTAATATACGCGGGTTGTTCGAAAAGGCCGGGTTTACACCCATTCTGAATAACCGAGTCGACGATATGTCGAAGATGAAGACGGTGGTTGAAGACCGGAAGACTTCACATCGTTTGAATAATTACTGACGATCCTGATTGGGCAGTACACCCAAGAGGATGGAAATAGTTAGTGGTCGTCCAGACGTACTTGGAGATGGATGGATATGCGAAGAAAGTGCCTCCGGTTTCGTTCAGACCCAGAACGGACTTGTAAATGGATTGTGTGTCTGACATTGGATTTTATTCTGTGTTGATTGATTTCTGTTAAATATATATCTGTTTGGCGGCGGAGAATTTATTCTCTTGCTTAACGCCCTTCTCTGAGACGTATGAGCTTAGAGGTTATATATCGATAGATATCAATCGCATGGCATGACTTGCCTGTGTGGCACGCTAAGATGCAATGATCAACGCTTCTGTTGAAAAGCAAAGTCTTGTGGTTGATGATCAAAGCACGCCTACGTGGCAGCTTTGTGTATAACGTGAATTCGCGAGCCTCACACCTCGGTATGAGTTAAAAACGGGATACGGACCGCTGGGAGAGCACAACGTTTCTTTCTAGCTATGGTGGTGTCAGTGACTTACCAGCCCTGACATTTATATACTTTTCACCTTTGTGGTTGTTGGAATGAGGCGCCTCGATTATAGGTCTGTAAGGACCGGGAAACGTGTGTTCAGGCATAATTAATCCTCTAACGTAAGTGAGGACCGGCCCAGCCGCATCCAGGGTTGCCCAGAGTGCGTAGCCCTGAGGCATTTGCTAGAGTGTCTCGAGCGTAGAGAGGATCTTGCCCCTTGCCTCGACTCATGACGGAAATCCAATTTCCAATACGTGTAATTCGGTTTTAATTGTAGAACTAGTATGGCGACATGATAGATGGTACCCATGCCGCCTATGATTGATATTTATGATTGAAATTGTTTTGACACTATACACTTATTATAGTATCAAATGATTTGTTTTAAACGTACCAAGCATGTTTGGCTATTATAAGGGAAAACCCTATCCTCCGGCTTGCGTTGCATTGTGTGATGGGACCTGGGTCTTATAATAGCTTCATTTTTCGAAAAAGCATTGCATTGTTTATTCTATGCACTGGTATTCTTGGGAGGAAACCCGTTCCGTGTTATACGGCGTGGTCCCTTGAATTACTCTCTTTTAAAGTAAAGCTTTAAATAACTGTTTTAGTTCTCACACCAGTCACATGACTGACCTGGAGTTTATTGTTTTAACCTAAACTCTGGGTGCCCTCATTTTCCGCACGGGCAGCTAGTAGTTTTGGTTTTGCAGATTTATATTCATAGGATCCTGGTTTACAGCTGGAATGATATCCGGAAAGCTCTGTATCCGTATATCACCTTCAGTTGTGCTTTGTATTATTTTTCCGTTGTTATGTAATTGATTGTAATCTCTGATATTTATCGAATGTAATTTATTCATTCATACTCTGTATATTCTTGTATCTGATGGAATTGTTGTAATAGCAATGAAATGTTCTTCTGTTTGTATTCTGATTTGTCCTGTTCTCAAACGATCAGGGGTTTCGAACGGTCTTTGTCGGTTTAACGACTGATTCAGATCGAGCGAAATTCCAGGCCGTCACATTTGGTATCAGAGCTTTGGTTTACAGAGCTCGAGAACAAGACACATTAGAACCATACGAAAGAATTCATCAGATATTGGATTAGTAATATCCAATTAGAATGACTCGTTAGAGATAGGATCAGTAGTATCCTAGAACGAGTGTGAAGAGTATATTTTCCAAATGAAAACAATTTTTGTTTTGAAAATTTAAATTAATCCAACGTATTTGATTATTTATTTATTTTGAATATGGACAATCTAGTATATAAAGGTTTTGCATATACGCGTCATGAACGTATATTCGAAGTTTTAATATATTAGATAGATATAGAGTCACACTCTAATCGCCCGGAGATGATTCTACTGATGACTATATAGCATCAGTAGTGTGTGTTCGAGTTTCAAAGGTGTGATTTTCTATATATTTCCATTAGACTGGTGTGAGAACCAAAACTTATATATAGCTAGAACACATTGTTGTGAATTGGCATCAAAAACATGATTTTCTTTATATGTATCAAAGTTATGAATTTGAAACTCTAATTCACTAATTGATTGATGTTTGTGTTGTTTGTTTATTTATTTGATAATTTTTGAACCATTTATGCCTAATAGCATCAGATATTGAATTGTATTGAAATTGGTCGCATTTGCTTGCATATACATGTGCTTACATTGAACAGGTCATAGCAAGGAGGCTAGAGCCGAAGAATAAAATTTGTTTGCCCGACAAATAGGTATATGTTTACTATAATTTACTGTTTTGTTTGGGTGATGATGATTTTATGAGCCGATTGGCTAGCCGCTTGGCTTTTTCTTTTTCTTTTTGAAATCAGAAGGCCTATATGGCAATTTCGGGATTTTCCCGTGGCTCCCGGTGCAGGGGAGGTTATGGCGAAATTTTTTGAAAATTTAGGGTGTTAGCCAAATTTTTGAAAATTTGAAAATTCTCAGAAATTGAAAAGTTGGAGAATGGAAGCCAGATCGAACGTAGAGTTGATTAATCAAACCACTTTCGACATTGTTCCTTTTCGGGGACGAAAAGTTTTAAGTGGGGGAGATTGTAATAACCCGGAAAATCTGAGCCAGTTTAAAATTTTTATTTTGGCAATTTAACGAATTTTGAAGATTTAAAATGAGTTATTTTAAATGATATAGTCGGGAAATTTATTTTGAATATAGTTAGAACGTATATATTATATACGCCGTCGTTAGAATATAAATATTTATATATAATTATAAAAGGAATTGAAAATGGCGCGGTAGTTCGATACTTCGATTTCAAACTTCAATTGAACGTACCGGGTGCAAAACAATCCGGATTTTAGTGAAACCAAAAACATTAGGATCTATTTGATAATATCTTTCCAACGAATCCGAAAAATCAAGATTTCATAGCGGGAATCAAAAGATATGTCCAGTTGAAAATTCTGAATAGTCGCTATGGAATTCGGGCCCTTAAAAATGGGAATTTTGCAAACGACCTCGGATTTTGACGAAACCACTTTTGTTGGATCCGCAGTGTCAAATTATTGTTAGATTCCAAATTTCATAATTTTTCGAATCAATATGTGAGCGTGGCAAAGGAAAACGCGTTTGACCAGTTTCAGTTGATTTTAATCGACTGAAAAATGGCCATTTTTCTAACGGTCTCAGAATTCGACGAAACTAGTTTTGTTAGGACCGTATCATTAATACGAAGCTAGAAAATATTTTTCGGGAATTTTTCTAGTTAGTATGTGACCCCGGTAAATTGAAATGCGCGTTCAAATTCAATATATAGAGTTATATGTAGATTTTGACGGAAACTGATTCAAACGATCGAAACAGCCTACGATACATATCACATTGTGTTCGGAATGGGGGTAAAGAGCTAGGGGCGACAGTCGGTGGGCTTGATTTCGAGTTCAAACGGAAAGTCAACTTTATGATGAATTTAATAAATAAATAAATAAAATATCCCTTCTCCTACATCCTCTCTGCCCCCCCCCCCCGTTTATTTTCTCAGAATTGAAAAAAAGAAGAAGAGAAAGAACTTGCTAAACCCTAGAAGGGCGCCGCCCTCTGCCTGACCACCATCGCCGGAGGCGGCGGGCCCATCCTCCCTCAAGCGGCGCACCGCTCCGTTGTCCCTCCCCTCCCTTTCCTCTGGCAGCAGCTCCGACGCTCGAACCCCCCCACATCGAAGGACCCCACCGCCTGGTGCCCAAGCCCTGCCGCGCCACGCCACCATCGCCTCCACCCTCCGCCACCTCGAGCGCCTCTGGCCACTGTTCTCCCCCCTCTCTTCGACAACGACACGCCCTCCGTCCCTCAGACCTCCTCTCCAACCAACAGTAAGTTTTTTTTTTGTGTTTATCTAATTTAAAAATTGTTTTAAATCCCTGTTTTTTTATATATGATATTTAATTGGAATTGTGATTTAAAAAGGTAGGATTTTTGTGTAATAAAAAAATTTGATTTTTGCTATATGAATTAGCTTATAAAAATGGGACTCTTATTTATGTGAAGAGTGAGGTAAAATATTTTTGATCTTTATATAATAGAAGATGTAAAAATATTATTTTTATTTATGTAGAATATTAAAAATATAGTTTTTATATTTTTAGAACAATAAAAATATAATTTTTATTTATTTAATTAGAGTAATAAAAATATAATTTTTATTGTGGTGGAAGATTAAAAATATAAACTTTATATTTGAAAAGGCGAAAACTTTATATCTAAAAAGGCGAAAACTTTATATCTAAAAAGGCGAAAACTTTATATTTGAAAAGGCGAAATCTTTATATAGAGAATAGCGTGATAAAAATATAATCTTTATTATATGAACATCGTGATAAAAATAGAATTTTTATCTATATAGTAGCAATGTAAAAATAGAATTTTTATCTATATAGTAGCGATGTAAAAATAGAATTTTTATCTATATAGCATAGGAAAAATTCGATTTTTATATATTGAACAGCGATGTAAAAAAAAATTCGATTTTTAAATATAGGAAGTGATTATAAAAATATGATTTTTAAATTGAAAATGAACAAATAAAAATGTGATTTTTATTTTAAAAACATCAGTATATAAAAATGTGATTTTTATATATGTAGAGAATACGGGCAACGAAGGTGACAAAAAGGCGAGAGCGTTGAAGATTTCTATCAATGAAGTGCTGTGAAGTTGGATAGCTATATGTGAGAATTTCTCACCTTTCAATTTCTTTTTCTAGTTATATATATATACTAGGATGCAGACGGTGTTTAGTAGCACCCGACACAATCGTCCACAGACCATGGACTTGTTTGTTTGATTGCAAAAATTAGTTAGATTATTTGATTGAAATTGAGTTGTTTGGTGAAATGAATGGATTTGATTGATGTGTGAATGGCGTGGGCCTTCACTAGACCGGGGATAAGGCTAGGCCTTGTCCCGTTTCTAGTATCGTGCCGTTATGCCGTCGAAATTTTCTAAAATAAGTTAGAAAAATAAAAATACCATTTTATTTAAAGAATGAACTGAATAAAAATTCATATGTTGAAATAAAATATTTTATCGTTAAAAATTTAATTTTTAACGTGAAGTGAATAAAATAAAATATTCATTTACAAACCGGACGGTTTGTTTATGTACACCTATTTGAAGGACATTGATTGGGTCGATAAATTTTACACATCGCCTAACTGCACAAATAAAATCTGTGTTGTTGATTTGAAACCCCACACGGGTGTTGGGATGAAATTTGAAGTTCACTCATCCTGATTGATTAAATATGTCGATCGTTTGATTGACAGGCTGTTATAAGCGTTAGATATCTATATTTGATGCTTATACAGTGTAGTGCACTTTGGATGATGGTTGATTATTTATTGTTGCTATTATATGCATGTGTGGTATGGAATCCATATAGTTAACGCTATATGGTAATTGATTGGGCTTCATTCCAATTTGAAAAATAAAGAATATTATAATATAAAGGTTCATGTGTTGACTGTACTCATCCGTTGAGATTAGTCATGTGTTGAACGAAATATTTTAATAATAAAATTTACATCTTTATCAATATTAAATAAAGGTTCATGTGTTGACTGTACTCATCCGTTGATATTAGTCATGTGTTGAACGAAATATTTTAATAATAAATTTTATATATTTATCACTGTAAAATAAAGGTTCATGTGCTGACTGTACTCATCCGTTGAGATTAGTCATGTGTTGAACGAAATAATTTAACAAAATAGTCACACGTGGACAGTACTCATTCGTAGAGATTAGTCGGGTGTTGACAAAAATAAATATTCATTTGTTGAATAGAATAAAGGAATATATGAAGCCATGTTGATTAGATTGACGCCATTTTGACGTGAACGATATTTATATCGATTTTATTCATTTTGAAATGAATTGAAAACGATTTCGAAATGAATTGAATATAAAACGAATTTGATTTCAATTGAATATATAACGAATTTAAATCAAATAGAAAACCACTTTGAAATGAATTGAATAGAAAACGAATTTGATTTCAATTGAATATATAACGAATTTAAATCAAATAGAAAACCACTTTGAAATGAATTGAATAGAAAACGAATTTGATTTCAATTGAATATATAACGAATTTAAATCAAATAGAAAACCACTTTGAAATGAATTGAATAGAAAACGAATTTGATTTCAATTGAATATATTACGAATTTGAATCAAATAGAAAACCACTTTGAATTAAATCGAATTGAAAACGAATTCGAAGTGAATTGAAAATGAATTGAAATGAATTGAAATTTGAATTGAATAGAAATGAATTTTAAAACGAATTTATAAAGAAGAATTCAATTTTGCTTTGGATTGAAATGGAAGTTGAAATTGTTTTTGAAACGAATTCAAAACTATTTATAAAATTCGTTTTAAATAGAAATCGATGAAATATATATTATATAAATTATATATATAATATAATGGCCTGAATAGAACGCGCCGCGCCGCGGCAGTTCGTAAATTTCGACCATTTATTTCAAACGAACATTACGGGAGATCCGACCGTCGGATTCTCCTAAAACCGGAACCGTTGGGTTCGTATCGAAAAGAGCTTTCTAACGAGTATTTGAAATTTGAAATCTAATGGTTGGATTTGGAGATACGTCCAAATCAATTTCGAAAAAGGTCGCTGTAAGTGCAATTCGATGACTGTTGTTGGAAATCGACTGTACAGGCCTTGATAAAATTATTAAAAATAGTAATAATTTGTGTATAATCATAAGAAATGATTTGAGAAAAATTGGGGTGAAAAACTCCATATTTGGAAAGATAAAAATGGATTTTTATCGAAATGAACTAGTTTTGAACTAAATTTAAAACCCAATTATTTTTAAATAAATAAATTAGATTTAAAAAGGGGTTTTAAATAATCGGAATTCCTAATATATTTGATTGGATTTGAAATGGGTTTATCGTGAACGGTGTTTTAAATAACACTAGTTCTTTAACCCGATAACAAATAGAATGTGATTTGGGTTTGTCGTGAACTGTGGTTTAAATAACACCTAGTTCTTTAACCCAGTAAAAGGAGTTTTAACGAATCTGCAATTAGGTTGAAAGGTGAATCTATAATCTAAATTATCAAATTTAGAAATGAGCAAGAATGGAGTATCGCCAGTTTTGCTCCAAAGCGATAGTTAAATCTTCAATTAGATTTGAATGTGAAATGGTAATTAATTTTACCGACAACACTGTGGTGTTAGATATGGAGTATTACCAGTTTTGCTTCATGGGATGAATAGGTTGGGATTGGGAAATAAAATAAATAATTACTTCGGTGTGGTTCGCTAATCTTGACTAGTTTAGAAAACCATAATTTGGTTTGAAATGTCATCCAAAGCAAGATTAAAGGATAAATTTTAAAGAATTTATCTTGGATAAAATTAATGGGAACCTTTCCCTAAAAATGTGATTTTGTGAATAAAAGAATATTCTGAATTGGAATGAGGCGTATGTTGAGTTTGTGTAACATTTGTTTTTAATATACGCGGGTTGTTCGAAAAGGCCGGGTTTACACCCATTCTGAATAACCGAGTCGACGATATGTCGAAGATGAAGACGGTGGTTGAAGACCGGAAGACTTCACATCGTTTGAATAATTACTGACGATCCTGATTGGGCAGTACACCCAAGAGGATGGAAATAGTTAGTGGTCGTCCAGACGTACTTGGAGATGGATGGATATGCGAGGAAAGTGCCTCCGGTTTCGTTCAGACCCAGAACGGACTTGTAAATGGATTGTGTGTCTGACATTGGATTTTATTCTGTGTTGATTGATTTCTGTTAAATATATATCTGTTTGGCGGCGGAGAATTTATTCTCTTGCTTAACGCCCTTCTCTGAGACGTATGAGCTTAGAGGTTATATATCGATAGATATCAATCGCATGGCATGACTTGCCTGTGTGGCACGCTAAGATGCAATGATCAACGCTTCTGTTGAAAAGCAAAGTCTTGTGGTTGATGATCAAAGCACGCCTACGTGGCAGCTTTGTGTATAACGTGAATTCGCGAGCCTCACACCTCGGTATGAGTTAAAAACGGGATACGGACCGCTGGGAGAGCACGACGTTTCTTTCTAGCTATGGTGGTGTCAGTGACTTACCAGCCCTGACATTTATATACTTTTCACCTTTGTGGTTGTTGGAATGAGGCGCCTCGATTATAGGTCTGTAAGGACCGAGAAACGTGTGTTCAGGCATAATTAATCCTCTAACGTAAGTGAGGACCGGCCCAGCCGCATCCAGGGTTGCCCAGAGTGCGTAGCCCTGAGGCATTTGCTAGAGTGTCTCGAGCGTAGAGAGGATCTTGCCCCTTGCCTCGACTCATGACGGAAATCCAATTTCCAATACCTGTAATTCGGTTTTAATTGTAGAACAAGTATGGCGACATGATAGATGGTACCCATGCCGCCTATGATTGATATTTATGATTGAAATTGTTTTGACACTATACACTTATTATAGTATCAAATGATTTGTTTTAAACGTACCAAGCATGTTTGGCTATTATAAGGGAAAACCCTATCCTCCGGCTTGCGTTGCATTGTGTGATGGGACCTGGGTCTTATAATAGCTTCATTTTTCGAAAAAGCATTGCATTGTTTATTCTATGCACTGGTATTCTTGGGAGGAAACCCGTTCCGTGTTATACGGCGTGGTCCCTTGAATTACTCTCTTTTAAAGTAAAGCTTTAAATAACTGTTTTAGTTCTCACACCAGTCACATGACTGACCTGGAGTTTATTGTTTTAACCTAAACTCTGGGTGCCCTCATTTTCCGCACGGGCAGCTAGTAGTTTTGGTTTTGCAGATTTATATTCATAGGATCCTGGTTTACAGCTGGAATGATATCCGGAAAGCTCTGTATCCGTATATCACCTTCAGTTGTGCTTTGTATTATTTTTCCGTTGTTATGTAATTGATTGTAATCTCTGATATTTATCGAATGTAATTTATTCATTCATACTCTGTATATTCTTGTATCTGATGGAATTGTTGTAATAGCAATGAAATGTTCTTCTGTTTGTATTCTGATTTGTCCTGTTCTCAAACGATCAGGGGTTTCGAACGGTCTTTGTCGGTTTAACGACTGATTCAGATCGAGCGAAATTCCAGGCCGTCACAATTTTCTTGCATATACTTGTACTTCAATTGAACAGGTCATAGCAAGGAGGCTAGAGCAGAGAATAAAATTTGTTTGCCCGACAAAGAGGTACATGTTTATCATAATTTACTGTTTTGTTTGGGTGATGATGATTTTTTGAGCCAATTGGCTAGCCGCTTGGCTTTTTCTTTTTCTTTTTGAGATCAGAAGGCCTGTACGGAAATTTCGGGATTTTCCCGTGCTCCCAGTGCAGGGGAGGTTATGGCGAAATTTTTCGAAAATTTAGGGTGTTAGCCAAATTTTTCAAAAATTTGAAAGGTTCTTAGAAACTGAAATGTTGAAGAACTTAAGCCATAATCAAAACAATGAAAGTTGAGTTGATTTGTTAAACAATTTTCGGCTTTGTTCCTTTTCGGGGACGAAAAGTTTTAAGTGGGGGAGATTGTAACAACCCGAAAATCTGGGCCAGTTTAAAAATTTTATTTTGGCAATTTTAGCGAATTTTAATTATTTTAAATGAATTATTTTAAATAATATCGACGAGAAATTTATTTTAAATAGAATTCGAACGTATATATTATATAGATCGACGATAGAGTATAAATATTTATTTATATTTATAAAAGGAATTGAAAATGGCGCGGTAGTTCGATAATTCGATTTAAAACTTCAATTGAATATACCGGGTGCAAAACAAACCAGATTTTAGTGAAACCAAAAATATTTGAATCTAATTTTGAATATCTTTCCAACGAATCCGAAAAATCAAAATTTCATAGCGGGAATCAAAAGATATGCCCAGTTGAAAATTCTGAATAGTCGCTATGGAATTCAGGCCCTTAAAAATGGAAATTTTGCAAACGACCTTGGATTTCGACGAAACCACTTTTGTTGGATCCGCGATGTCAAGTTATTGCTAGATTCCAAAATTCATAATTTTTCGAATCAATATGTGAGCGTGGCAAACGAAAATGCGTTTGACCAGTTTCAGTTGATTTTAATCGACTGGAAAATGGCCATTTTTCAAACGGTCTCAGAATTCGATGAAATTAGTTTTGTTATGACCGTATCGTCAATACGAAGCTAGGAAATATTTTTCTGGAATTTTTCGAGTTAGTATGTGGCCCCGGTAATTTGAAATGCGTGTTCAAATTCAATATATAGAGTTATATGTTGATTTTGATGAAAACTGATCGGAACAGTCGAATCAGCTTACGATACATATCCCATTGTGTTCGGGATCGGGGTAATTAGCTATGGACGACAGTCGGTGTGTTTGATTCTGAGTTCGAAAGGAAAAGTTACTTTTTGAATAATAGAATAATAAAATAATTATATATTATATAAGCCTTTATTTCCCTTTCCCCTTCCCTCAGTTGACCAGTCAAAACAAATAAAAAAAAGTGGAAGAGGAACGCTGGAGCGAATCGCGCCCCTCCCATCGCGTCAGCCACCGTAGACCACTCCCCACCCACCGTCGTTCTCCCCCCGGCCAGCGCCCCTCCGTCGACCCCCCCTCTCTTGCTTCCCTCTCTCCTCCTCTATTGGAAGCCGCCCTTTTCAAGACCCAACGCCCTAGCTACCCCCTTTCGCCAGCGCCCAGATCGGCATCCGCCGGCCCTTTGCTACCCGCCACCACCTCCAATAGCGAGCTCCTCCCTCCTCCAATCTAGCCACCATGTCTCCGACCACTCAAAAAGGAAAAAAACGCAGTAAGTTTTTTTTCTAACTTTTAATTTATTCAAAGAAAACCGATTTTTGTTAGCTTAGAAAACTGATTTCTTGTTAACTTTGGAAACTGATTTTATTATGTCATAGAAACTGATTTTTATATAAGCAAAGCTTTGATTTTAAAAAAAAAAGCATGAAACTTTGATTTTGCCCATACAAAAGAAGAGATTTTTGACATACAAAAGAAGTGATTTTTATTTATATAAAATTTAGATGTTTATCTCTATAAAGATTCGATTTTTAAAACTAAAGATTTCATTTTTTAACATAGAAAAGATGAGATTTTTACTTATATGAAGTTAGCGGAGAAAGGATCGATATTTAAAGTAGAAAAGATTTGATTTTTATGATTACAAAAATATGGTTTTTATATGAAGAGAAATAAAAATGTGATCTTTTTATACGTGTAGTGATGTTACAAAGATGTGATTTTTACATAAGTAGAGGATGTGATTTTTAGATGAGTAGCGAGAAAATATAATTTTATTCGAGTAGGAAGATAAAAATATAATTTTTATTAAAGAAATAAGATAAAAATATAATTTTTATATAATCATGAGGTTAAAAATATAATTTTTATACTAGTGGCATATTAAAAATATGATTTTTATATAGTGAACAATATAAAAATATGATCTTTATTGTGTAGTGAACAATTAAAAATACGATTTTTAATGCGGTAAAAATTCGATTTTTATATATTGAATGGCAAAGTAAAAATTCGATTTTTATATATTGAATAGCAAAGTAAAAATTCGATTTTTATATATTGAATAGCAAAGTAAAAATTCGATTTTTATATATTGATTAGCAAAGTAAAAATTCGATTTTTATATCTTGAATAGCAAAGTAAAAATTCGATTTTTTACATATGTTGAGAATACGGGCAGAGAAAGTGACAAGAGGCAAGAACGACGAAGATTTCTACATTAGAAGAGTCGTGATATTGGATTATCTATTCTGTGAGAATTTCTCACCTTTAATTTATTTTTCTAGTTGAAATATATACTAGGATGCAGACGGTGTTTAGTAGCACCCGACACCCGTCGTCCACAGACCATGGACGGCTTGTATGCTTGTTTGTTTGATTTTGATGCGTAGTTGATTGTCTGATGTGATGTGAAATGAAATAAAACATTTATATAGTTGAAATAAAATATTTTATAGTTTTAAATATTTTATAGTTAAAAATATAATTTTTAACGTGTATATGAAGTGAAATAAAAATAAACAAATCGGATGATTTGTTTATATACACACATTTGACTGATATTGATTGGGACGATAAATTTTACACATCGCCCAACTGCACAAATAAAATATGTGTTTGATTGTTTGAAACCCCACACGGGTATTGGGATGATATTTGACGTACACTAATCCCGATTGTTTAGTTGTATGTCGATCGATTGATTGGTAGACTGTTATAAGCGTTGAATATCTATATTTGATGCTTATACAGTGTAGAATGCTCTTTAGATGATGGTTGATTATTCATCATTGTTATTGTATACATGTGTTGTAGAAAATCCATATAATTAACATTATATGGTAATTGGTTGGGCCTCATTCCAGTTTTGAAATAGAAATATTTGAAATAGAAATATTTGAAATAGAAATATTTGAAAAAGAAATGTTTGAAATAGAATATTTGAAAATTAGGAATATTTGAAAATTAGAAATATTTGAAAAAGAAATATTTGAAGTAGAATATTTGAAAATCGAAATATATGAAGCCGCGTTGATAGATTGACACCATTTTGACGTGAACGATATTTATATCGATTTTATTCAAATTGAAGTGAATATTAAAGTGAATTGAAATTCGAATTTAATTGAATTGATTTGAAATTCGAAATAAACTGAAATGGTTTGAAATTTGAATAGAATTGAAATCGTTTTGAAATGAATTCGAATAGAATTGAAATCGTTTTGAAATGAATTCGAAAAGAATTGAAATAGAATTGAAATCGTTTTGAAATGAATTCGAACAGAATTGAAATAGAATTGAAATCGTTTTAAAATGAATTCGAAGTAAATTGAAATAGAATTGAAATCGTTTTGAAATGAATTCGAATTGAAGTTGAATAGAAATGAATTTGAATTGAAATTGAGTTAATTTGAAAGTCAAACTGAATTGAAAACGAATTGTAATTGAATTAAAAATCGTTTTGAAAAGGAAATCGACGAAGTATATATTATATATATAGTATAATGGCCTGCATAGAACGGGCCGCGCCGCGGCAGTTCGCGAATTTCGACCATTGACTTCGAACGGATATTACGGGAGATCCGACCGTCGGATTCTCCTAAAACCGGAACCGTTGGGTTCGTATCGAAAAGAGATTTCTAACGAATATTAGAAATTAGAAATCTAACGGTTGGATTTGCAATTATGTCCAAATCAAATTTGAAATAGGTCGCGGTAAGTGCAGTTCGATGGCCGTTGATGGAAATCGACTGTACGGGCCTTGATAAAATTAATAAAATAGTAATAATTTGTGTAAAATCATAAGAAATGATTTAGAAAGAATTGGGATGAAAAACTCCATATTTGAAAAGATAAAAGTAGATTTTTATCGAAATGAACTAGTTTTGAACTAGAATGATAATTCTATTTATTTTTTAAATAAATAAATTGGATTTGAAATGGTTTTGAAAATAACCATAATTTCCAATAATTTCATTGGAATGGATTTGAATCGAAATTGTCTTCGGAATATTTTCGATGTTGGATTTCGTGGTTATACAGATGTTGTTATGGAAATTTGAAAGATATACGTATATCGTTATTTCCAATACGATATCTGTTGGTCGTAGGATTTGATATTGAAAATGAGTTGATATATTTTCTATTCAAAGCCTTGTATTTAATATCAAATGTGATTTGGGGTTTGTCGTGAATGGTGTCTTCATCAACACTATTCTTAAGCCCAGTTGAGAAAAAGATTAAATCTTTTTATTTAGATTTAATGAAGTGTACCAATTAAATAATATCTTTAATTGGAATTGAATTGATATTGATTTTTGGGTTTATCGTGAACAGTGTTTTAAATAACACTTGTTCTTCAACCCGATAATTAATGGAATGTGATTTTGGATTGTCGTGAATGGTATCTTCAATAATACTGTTCTTAGACCCAAAGGAGTCAAGAAAATCAGAAACTAACCGGGGATTAGTTAAGTTGAATGATTTCTGGGGTATTGATCTGATGTTGGTTTCGGCCTTCGGGGTTAATACTTAGGGAATTGCTCACTTGCTAATTTACGGTTAGGAACTAATTGAAGTGCGTTGTGATTTTGGGTTTATCGTGAACCGTGTTTTAAATGACACTGATTCTTTACCCCAGTCACAGATTAAAACTAAGTGGAGTTTTAATGAATCTTTAATTAGATTGAAATAATCGAGGATGGAGTATCACCAGTTTTGCTCCAGGCGATAGTTAAATCTTTAATTAGATTTAAACGTGAAATGGTAATTGAATTTACCGATAACACCGTGGTGTTAGATATGAAGTATTACCAGTTTTACTTCATGGGATGAATAGGTTGGGATTGGGAAATTAAAACAAATGATTACTTCGGTAAGATTCGTTAATCCCGACTAGTTGAATCGAAATTCAAAAGAAAATTAAAGAATAAATTCAAGGAATTTATCTTTGATAAAGTTAATGGGAACCTTTCCCTATGAATGTGAAATTTAGAAACTAACTGTCGGTTAGCTAAGCAGAATGGTTTTCTGGATATTGATCTGATGTTGGTTTCGGCCTTCGGGGTTAATATTTGGTGAATTATTCTCTTGATTAATTTACAGTTAGTGACTGATGAATTGGAATGAGGCGTATGTTGTGTTTGTGTAACACTTATTTAAAATATACGTGAGTTATTCGGAAAGACCGGGTTTATCCTATTCTGAATAACTGATACTACGATAAGTCAAAGATGAAGGCGGTGGTCGAAGACCGAAGGTCTTCACGTCGTTTGGGTGATTACTGATGATCTTGATTGGGCTGTACACCCAAGAAGATGGAAACAGTTAGTGGTCGTCCAGACGTACTTGGAGATCGATGGATATGCGTGGTACTGGTTGCCTCCGGTTTCGTTCAGACCCAGAACGGACTTGTAAATGGACTGTGTGTCTGACATTGGATTTTAGTTTGTGTGATTGATTTCTATTAAATATATATCTGTTTAGCGGCAGAGAATTTATTCTCTTGCTTAACGCCCTTCTCTGAGACGTACGAGCTCAGGGGTTATATATCGATGGATATCAAACGCATGGAGTGAATTGCCTGTGTGGCATGCCTAAGATGCAAATGATCAAGGCTCCTGTTGAAAAGCAAAGTCTTGTGGATGATGATCAAAGCAAGGCCTGTGTGGCATAGCATTGTGTAGCGTTGATTCGCGAGCCTCGCACCCCGGTTGTGAACCAAAAACGGGAGAAGGACCTCAGGGAGGGCATGCGTTTCTTTCTAGCTAGCGTGGTGTCAGTGACCTACCAACCCTGACATTTATATACTTTTCACCTGTGTGGTTGTTGTTGTTGCGAGGCACCTCGGTTAGATCGGACGATCCAGGACCGATGGAGCCATTCGTTGGCTCATTTACGCCACAAAGGGCGGGGAAACGCAGTGTTCAGGCATTTTAATCCACATCGGTCGACCGGCCCTGTCGCTCCAAGGGCCCACCTGAGTCTGGGTCCTGAGGCTCGGGCTAGAGAGTCTCGAATCGGTTGAGGACTATCTTTTGCCTCGGTTCATAGATGGAAATCCAATTTCCAAATACGTGACATTTGCGGTTTTATTTGTAGAACCTAGTATGGCGACATAGTGGGATGGGGCGCTTATGCCATCTATGATTGATACTTATGATTTGAAGTTGTTTTATACAGTATGCACTTATAATAGTATCAAATGATTTGTTTTAAACGTATCAATCATTCTTGGCTATTATAAGGTAAAAACCCTATCCTCCGGCTTGCGTTGCATAGTGTGATGGGAACTGGGTCTTATAATAGCTTTATTGTTCTTTATTTAGCATTGCGCTGTTGTTTTATGCACTGGTATTCTTGGGAGGAAACCCGTTCCGTGTTATACGGCGTGGTCCCTTGATTTACCTAACTTTAAAATAAAGATTAATAACTGTTTTTGTCCTCACACCAGTCCCATGACTGACCTGGAGTTTATTGTTTTAACCTAAACTCTGGGTGCCCTTATTTTGACACGGGCAGCTAGTAGTTTTGGTTTTGCAGATTTATATTCACAGGATCCTGGTTTACAGCTGGAATGATATCCAGAAAGCTTTGTATCCGTATATCTCTTCTAGTTGTGTATTGTATTATTTTCCGCTGCTATGTAATGTATTGTAATCTCTGATATTTCTGTGTAATATTTATTCGTTTATACTCTGTATATTCTTGCATCTGATGGAATTGTTGTAATATACAATGAAATGTTCTTCCGTCTGCGTTCTATTTTGTCGTGTTCTCAAAACAATTCGTTCTTTCTCTTCTCTTCGGAGACCGCGGAAGTTCGGGTCGCTTCAGGAAAAACCCGTTCCTTTATACGGCATGGTCTAATGAGATATCATTTAATGGCTCAAACTGTTTTAAACTGTTTTACTCATAGCAGTCCCATGACTGACCCGGAGTTTATTTTGTTTTGTTTTCCCTAAACTCTTGGGTGCCCAATTTTGTACGGGCAGTTAAGTAGTCGGTATTTGCAGATACTTGAAGAACTGGAGCAGGAGGCTTCAGGATCATATAGCTATAGTTTATTTCCGCTGTGTTGTAAGTCATGTTCTTGATGATGATATGGATATTCAAGTACAATCTTTTATTTCAAGGATATGTTATCTATTATATGTTATTCGTTCCGCTGTGAGGTTCGTGTTACTCTGGTGTTGTGCTCTTCTTCTTCTTCTTCTTCTATTCTAAGTTTCTATCTTATCTATTCTCACCCTCTAATTTCTTTCATTAACCATCCGGTATTTTCGAATCTTGGTGTTCGATATGTGTTGTATATCGGATAACCAAGATCGCAAAATTTTGGGTCGTCACAGTTGGTATCAGAGCTTAAGGTTAAGTGAATTACCTTGGCTCTGTGGCATGACTTAGTAGAGATGGGGTTAGTAATACCCTAGATTGAGTTGAGTGTATATATACGAGTGAACGTATTTGTTATTTGATATAAAAATTTGTTTTATATTATGGAGATTTATTGATTGAGTGGCTTATGAATTTCTGGCCGATCGGTTTGATCCGCTGTATCGATAGGAGTTACTAAACACTCGAATACGATGGGTCGACACGATATGTTTTGAAAAGAGGGTAAATGAAATAATCTTACCCAAAGTATATTTTTTATTATAATAGAGTAAGATTATAATGGAGATGGTTATATATATATATATATATATATATATATAACCAAGTAGAATTCGTATAAGTGTTACGAAATGAATTAAATCTGAATTTAAACCAGAAATTGAATCAAAACTCTGGAGAATTGGTTAAGTATTTTTAAATGGATTTGGATTAAAAATAAGGAAAAATTTAAGATCCTTGGGAGATTTCAAATTGTTTTACAAGCAGTGTGAATTATATTTTTAAATGAATTTCAAAGTGGAAATGTTTTGAAATTGTTTTATAGTATTGAACTCACTTCGATCGCTGGAAGATAGATTCTGATGATGACAGCTGCACCATTAGTATTCATTTTCGAGTTGTAAATGACGAATTACTACCAGAGATACAGTTTTGAATTTGTTTTGGGAAAGAAAAGTTGTGTTGAATTTCAAAACAGAAAATTTGTTTTTTGAAAAGAGTAAACTATTTAAAAACTCCCAGGAAGAAAATTGTTTGAATAAACACAAACTGAATTGAAATTTGTGAAAGCCAATTGGAATTAACATAAAGCCAGTTTAGTGAAAACTGAAATTGATTTAGAATGATATCAAAACAAATTGGATTTGTGAGATAAGGAGCTAAAAATAAAATTGGTTTGATAATCAAGTTAAGAGTTTGGAATCGAGAATGAAACTCGAGGTTGAAATGATATTTGGCTTGGATTTAAGCGAATTGCTGTGTTGAACAGATATTGATTGTATATTGATTGGGTTGACATTGGTATATGCTTAACTGACAACGGATGAAAGGATATAAAAATATGCCCGACTAAAAGGTACGAGTTTATATTTGATATAAGCATGAGATTTATTAGCCAATTTGGCAAACCGCTTGGCTGTTTGATTTTCTTTTCGGTTGGACTTGGCCCAGAGAGGCGAGTTGGAGTTTGACCGATTGGCCAGTACAAAGGAGGTGCTGGCGAATTTTTTCAAAAAAATTAAGACGTTAGAAAATTTTTAGGATTTTTGAAAATTTTCGTTGATAAGAATTAATTAATATTTAATTGAAATTAAATTGGTCCAGTTGGAAACTGAAGTTAAGAAGTGAAGAAATAAGTTATAAACAGTTAATAGAGTTGTTTTCTACCTTAGCAATTTCGAGGACGAAATTATTTTAAGTGGGGAAGAATGTAATGACCCGCATTTTCAGCGTTATAATAATTAATTTATTTAATATTTTAAATAGTGAATTAAATGATTTAATGGTCGTGGAATTAAATATAATGAATATTTAATTAAAATAATAAATCAAATAATATATTTAATTCTGAAATAATCAGAATTGGCTGAAATGGCGATATGGTGTGAACTGGATCATCTATGATACTTAATTCAGCTTGGAATTGAATTTGAATAACGAATACATTATATAAACGACAGTTTGAACGTAGGGTTATGACATAATTAAAATCGTGCTTGAAATGGCGCTGTAGTTAATAATTGGCGATTCGAACTTCAACTGAATGTACCGGATTCGTTTTAAGCCGGATTTCTGTGAAACAAGAAATGTGTGGAGCTGGTGGAGTATATCTTTCTAGTGGAAGAGAAAAATTGGGATTTCATCGTGTAGATTTTGATTTACGTCCAAATCAAATTTTAGAAAAGTCGTTGTAGAATTCCTTTATAATTTATAAAGGAATTATTTATATTTTAAAAAGGAATTTCATTTTAAATGGAATATCGATTTAATCGGGATTTGAACTATCAAGTTATAAATCCCAGTAAAGCTGTATGGTATTCCACTGTGAGTATATACGATAATGTAAATTTATTCGTATTTAATTTAATTATATTTAAATATATTTATATATTTAAATATATTTATAGATTTAAATGGGTCATTCAGTGCTGCAATAATAGCCATTTTTGCAAATGACCTCAGAATTCAACGTAACCAATTTTATTGGATCTGCAATATTAAATTATTGCTACATTTCAATTTTCGTGATTTTTAGAGTCAGTATGTGGCCGTGGGCGATTTTAATGTGAAAAACAGTCGATATTTTGACAGTTAAAAATACGCTGTGTGAGCATATGAAGTCAGAATTGGACGAAACCAGTTTCGTTGGGACTGTAATGTCGAACTCTAGCTGCATGTCAATTTTCATAATTTTTAGGTATCGTGTGTGTTCGTAGGGATTTTTAGAGTGCTGAACCAAATATAAATAAAATAAGTGAAATATCCTAACTAATTTTCTTGGTCAAAATAAAGGCCACCCAACCATCGTTCACAGCCACATAAAGTATATTGTCCCATATATAACTTCTTTTGTGCCGTCACTACGTTTTTTTCATCACAGCAAATGAAAACGTATTCGATCCTCAAAAAGGAAAATCCAAACAAACAAATTAAAATCCCTAAAATAAATATACTTGTATATTGTAGATCATCATTCATTTCTCTTTACATTCGTATAAGCAGTGTTGAGTTCGACGTGATTCTCTGTTATGCGGAAAGGGTGCAACACCTCTTTACTGAAGTAGGGTTGCGATTTTTGTCGAGTGGAGGAATTGATGATTAAATTGGGGTTTGTAATGGTGTTTAGGAGGTGGAAGGCTTTGATTTGGGCGAGTTTGGATGTTTTCCGACTTGATTGATGTCGCGAGTTGGTCTGGGTTCATGGGAAACTGGATGACGACGGGAATTGCTGGAGTGGTTCGGAGTGGGTGGTAATGGCATGAGGTTGGTAAGTTGTCGAAGGGGAGTTCATTGGTGTAAGAAGTATGGAAGTTTGTGAGCTGATTGGTGGACGGTTTGAGGATGAAGTTCGGCTAATAGTTTGTTTATTCGGAGCAGGAGGTCATGGCAAAAATGTGGGATTGGGGAAGAAAGACATCGGGTCTGGGCTTTTGAAATTGTTGATGGGATGGGAAATGTTAAGTAAGAGGCCCGAGTTTTTTTTTAATTAAAGTTAAATTTATTTAAGCGCTAGTTCAAATTTGATAATGCGATATTTCATTCATACTGTACCAGAATTTCGAACGGTCAGATCCATTGGGATCGTAGGGACGGACACTACCCAATGGAAGTAATGGGGAGTGGAGTGGAGCTCGTTTGAATTTACGGCGAATTTAATTGTTTGATTCAAATCAAACAAACAGTTTATCATTCTTTAGCGATGAACTGCCAATGTGAGTAAATCTCACTAACTCCGAACAGTTTATAATTTCATGTTGTATTTTTAGAACTGTTAAATATTGTCTGATTGACTGTGTTGACTATTTGATTGAACTGCTAGTCAGTTAGTTGAATTTCTATATTGATTCTGTTTAACAGAATATATCATATGGAACTGAAAATGATGTTTATTTTATTGTGTAACATCTGTGGATGCAGGGAAACAGGTTGGAGGAATCCGACTGGATTCCTCAACTGCTATTTTATTATTTTCATATATTGCGATATATGATGTGAATTATAACCTGTTGTTGATTATGTGTGTATGAACGATATTGGACATCGTAATTTGATATGTTAAACACTATACCATACCGGGATTTGGAGAAAAGGGGAATTTGTCCAAGTGAATACTGAAAAGAGAATATTTATAAAATCAGAGGATTTTATAAAAGAAAATATTTATAAATAGAATATTTATAAATAGGAATATTTATAAATGGAATATTTATAAACCGGAAATACGTTATAGTGGGAATTATAAATGAAGAAAATCTTTATAAATAGAATATTTATAAAGTGGATTACTTTCTTAGAAAATAAATAGTATAAGATAATGAGATATTTATTTTGTTAAATAATTAACATAAGATTAATTGATTATTTATTTGTTAAAGTGATAAGTTAAGATAAAGAGATATTAGCTTAGAAATTTACTAAGTTAAACAAAGGATATTAACTTAGGAATTGAATAAGTTAAACAAGGATATTGACTTAGGAAATTAATAAGTTTTAAATAAGATATTTTTAGAGGAAATACTTAGAATAAATAAATAAGGTAATAAAGGAAACACTTAGAACTAATTCATTAAAGAAGATATTTATTAAAGAATAAATAAGAGATTATAAAGGGAATATTTGCAATCTATTCGCAAATAAAATAAAAACGGAAATATTTGTTCAAGAAAACAAATAGGGTTATAAAGGAAATATTTCTTTAGAGAACAAATAGATTATAAAGAAAATATTTATCCTTGGATAAATAGATATATATATATATATATATAAGTATGAATTATATATGAAGAAGTAAACAGATAAAAGGAGCAGATTGATTTATAAATGAGATCTATAAATTAAGTTAAATATTACCATTTGGATAAATGGAATATATAAGTTAGGACACATATAAAGGAGTAAGAATCGATTTCAACGTCGATGTTTGAAACTGAATAAGGATTAAGAGTTAACCAGTTAGGTTAAACCATTTGAGTTAACCAGTTGGGTTAAAACCATTTGAGTTAACCAGTTAGGTTAAACCATTAGAGTTAACCAGTTAGGGTTATCCAGTTAGAGGTAATCAATTAGGATTATTCAGTAGAGTTAATCGAGTTAGAGTTAGTCGAGTGTTATTTATCGAATATTAGTTTATTCGAAGAAGTGAGTTAATCGAATCATAAATATTCGAGATGAGTTAATCGAAGGAGTTAATCGAATAATAGTTATTCGAAGTGAGATAATCTAATAATAGATATTCGAAGTGAGATAATCGAATAATAGATATTGGAAGTGAGATAATCGAATAGTAGATATTCGAAGTAAGTTAATCAAATACAAGTTATTCGAATAAGAGTTAATCCAGTAAGAGTTAAATAGAATAAAAGTTCATTGAATAAGAGTTATAGGTCAGAGTTAACCAAATACGAGTTAATGAATTAGTTGATCGTTATATTATTCGATTTAGGAAATAAAAGTTAGATTTAAGTTATTATATTTTCAGAAATAGGAAATTATAACACCACGGTTAAAATCAATTGATTCTGTAAAGGAGTTGGATCCGTAAGCTACGTAAGGAAGTGTTAAAGAGTTAAAAAGGTGAATCTTATCTATTTTGAGATTTGAAAGGTGGTTCAGTTAAGGTCTGAGAGGCACCTATACCCCAACTTGATGGACCGCGTTTTTAATTAAGAAATGGTTACGGTTCGAGTGTGAAGTGGGTAATGGATTTAGTAATTTAGTATAGTGGTTTGAGTCGTCATCGTAATATAGTTTTAAACATCTATTTAAATCCTAATTAAGAAGTTTTGGAAATGTTTTCCAAATGAGAATCAGAAATGTTTTCTGATAATAGAAAATAAGAATTTAGAATTTATGGAAACAGGAGATAATTAAATTAATGAAATAAAGAGATAAATGTTGAATGATGATTGATCTATATAATTTCCTCCTGGAAATAATATCGTTGTTTACACACCTGTTTTTCTTTGATGGTTAAATAACAGACTATCGAAGTTTTGACCATTTTAACGTTGTTAATATGGAGAGATCGGTTGGATTATTATCCAAATAACCACTCTGTATTGGCATAAGCGTTGTGAATCCTATATGCCAAAGATAATTGAAGACGGAGTAAAATGCAAGGGCTATTGTATAAGTCTTAGATAACAGTGCCTAAGATAGATGTACTGAATAGTGCCTTCGGTTCATCCTGTTCCTTGATGACTTGTATGGACGAATGTCTGACAGAGTATTTCCAGAAAGATCACGTACATTGATTTCTTTAACCATACCAAGAGTGGAAGCGGAGAAGGAAACTTCTTTAGCTAACACGTAATGTACTGTTGTAGACGTCAATTAGTGATTTTCGGTGGATCTGACAATGTGGCATTCGAAGTGAATTTGATGTGATGATAAAGTGTAACCTCAATCCTCATCAACCGGTAAATGACAGAAATCGGGCAGGTAGAATGGCAATGTAGGTCGCACCTATTAGGGTGTATAATCACCTGATATAGAGTTTCATTTACATCTAAAAATCTATTGTTGATGCTGTCCTATTCGGGAAACGGTTGCTGATCCTAACCGTTGGTGATATACATTCGATACACTCACGCGAAATGAGTGGTCGATCATGTGTGGCCGGGTTGTAAGATGTACTTGTTGAACCCAGTGTATTCCTCTCTAGAGGTACACTAGCGAAAGGTGGTTCCATACCTTGTCATAGTTGGAAATCCATTACCCAGTACGTGCTTGCGGTTTTGATTATATACTATATATGTAGAATGTGAGATGAAAGCGTTTCTGCTAGATAATTATTATATTGTGGTTGATAGACATTGTTATAATATCAAAAGGTTTTTGATATAAAGATATTTTGGATTCTCATAAGGGAAAAACTTGTTCCGTTATATGGCGTGGTCTTATGAGATATCGTTTAATGGCTCAAACTGTTTTAAACTGATTTACTCATACCAGTCCCATGACTGACCCAGAGTTTATTTTGTTTTGTTTTCACTAAACTCTTGGGTGCCCAATTTTGTACGGGTAGTCAAGTAGTCGGGATTTGCACATACTTGAAGAGCTAGAGCAGGAGGCTTCAGGATCACATAGCTATAGTTTATTTCCGCTGTGTTGTAAATGTTGTACTTGATGATGATATGGATATTCAAGTACAATCTTTTATTTCAAGGATATGTTATCCATTATATGTTATTCGTTCCGCTGTGAGGTTCGTGTTACTCTGATGTTGTGTTCTTCTTCTTCTTCTTCTTCTATTCTAAGTTTCTATCTTATCTATTCTCACCCTCTAATTTCTTTCATTAACCATCCGGTATTTTCGACTCTTGGTGTTCGATATGTGTTGTATATCGGATAACCAAGATCGCAAAATTTCGGGTCATTACATTTACGGTCAACAACGATTAAATGTTTTATTTCAAACTAATAACAGTTTGAAATATATAACCTCGAGTAACAACCAATTTTACGTCATATATATTCCAAATACTTTAGAAGTATATATCTTGATTAATTTAATAATATATTCCATTTCTAATAGATCATATATATGTGTGTGTATATATATAAACACTGGAGATTCAAACTCGAGTGAATGACGACGTCTATGCTGAAACTACGAAACAATGTTAACAGCTTTCCATTTCTTTCTTTATAATATTAATTTAAACTCCTAATTAAATTATATTAATTAAATTTGATTAAATTAAATAATTAGATATGCCAAACCCGCTTAACCAAAATTTTCTGATGACTTCCCCCAACAAGCTCTTTTTTCTTTTTATTTAATATATATATGTCTAATTTAAATAATTTTTAGTTTAAGTCTTCGGGACTTTAAAACAACCAAAATTTCCTTCCATTAATTTCCAGGCCAACAGTACAGCCCATCCACAAAGCCCACTTGCCACCTTATCTCCTATTTCTTCCATTGGAAATGCTTTAGCAAACACCAATCCGTTTTACGCAATCACCACTTGTTCCTGATCTTTGCTTTTGTCACGCCATTGAAAATCTGATGCTAAACAAAAATTTGGCAAACGAAATTTACTAATCACCACGTTTGTTGATTTCCATCTTCTTGCCCACTTCTTCTTCTCTTTCTCTATTCTTCCTTGTACACAGCTTCCACCATCTATGTGCACTGTGCACGTGCACACCCCTCCTCGCAGCTACCTCATCTACCTAATCCTCGCCACAAGTCCAACTACTGACCCGGATTCCATTTCTCCCCACCACAACTACATTATACCATCGTATAAATATTCGAACCTTCAACAGAACTCCAACCCAAAATACTCTTCACCAAATTCGCACCAGGCGCCACCACGCTCAATTAATCTTCAACGGGTTTTGACCAAAGCCTGTCGATGACTCCATCTCCCGTTTTCCACTATTGCGCACCCATATATCATTGCCACGACGGCGCAGTTGGCCACCAACTTGCAGTCATCAAAAATAGCAGTTGTGACGATCCCAAAACCCCATGACACGGTGTTAAGGATAATCATAGGAATATAACACATTAATCATCATTAGCAGATCACAGATAATAGCATAAACAGAAAATAGAATAATTTACACACATATGACAGCGGAATCATATAGATATCATCACATCAGAGAGCACAGTACAGGATACAACTTAGTGTATAATGATACATAATCAGTCACCATCGCCTGAGGCGGAATCATACATAAAGAGTACACAAAAGGAATATCAGTCTACATCGCCAGTGGCGAAATCATAATATAGATACAATAATGGCGGAGAAAATCCAAGTCAGCACGGTGTAGTCAAGCCTCGCCATGAGCCAAAAGGTGCGTCAGAAACCTGTAACTAGGCTGCCCGTGTGAAAATGAGGGCACCCGAGTTTGCAAGGTGAAACAAACTACGAGTCAGTCATGGGACTGGTATGAGAAATCTACTCAACTTATTAACAACAGTAATAAGGCAAATCAAAGGACCACGCCACTTTCGCGGAACGGGTTTACTCCAATGAGTGCTAGTGCATGAAATAAAATAAATGATTAAATCAACGCAATGCTTTTTATAAAATGAAGCCATTATAAGACTCAGGTCCCATCACACAATGCAACGCAAGCCGGAGGATAGAGTTTTTACCTTATAATGGCCAAAGATGTTTCATACGAATAAAACAAAGGTGTTTGGTATTATTACTAGTGCATATATGTTTCAAAAGCGATTTCAATCATAAATATCAATCATAGGCGGCATAAATGACCCATACCACTATGTCGCCATACTAGTAATACAATCACGTCCGCATATTTCGTATTGGAAATTGGATTCCTTCATGAGTCGAGGCAAGGTGCAAGCTCCTCTCCGATTCGAGACACTCTAGCAAATGCCTCGGGACCGCACACAGCAATCCCCTGGATCCTCCAAGGCCGGTCCTCTCTTACTTTTGAGGATTAATTATTCCTGAACACACGTTTCCCGGTCCTTACAGACCTATAATCGAGGCGCCTCGCATTCCAACAACCACATAGGTGAAAAGTAGATATAAATGTCAGGGCTGGGAGGTCACTAACACCACCATAGTTAGAAAGAAACGTCATGCACTCCTTGGGTCCTTCTCCCGTTTTTGACTCATACCGGGGTGTGAGGCTCGCGAATTCACGTTATACACAAAGCTACGTCACACATACCATGCTTTGATCATCAACCACAAGACTTTGCTTTGCAACAGAAGCCTTGATCATATGCCACTTATGCGGGCCACACAGACAATCCACTCCATGCGACTGATTTCTGTCAATACATAACCTCTGAGCTCGTACGTCTCAGAGAAGGCCGTTAAGCAAGAGAATAAATTCTCCGCCGCCAAACAGATATATATTTAACAGAGATCAATCAACACAGAACAAAATCCAATGTCAGACACACAGTCCATTTACAAGTCCGTTCTGGGTCTGAACGAAACCGGAGGCACCAATTCCTCGCATATCCGTACAATCAACAATATGTTTGGACGGCTACTACTTCAATTCCTTCATGGTAGCTACTCCAATCACGAGCATCAGTAGCGCCCATCCATCCAATGTGGAGATCGTCGGTCTTCAGTCGTCTTCGACTCTTCGACTTCTCAACGTCGATCGATTATTTGAAATGAGGTGAACTCGGCCTTTTCAAATAACCCACGTATATTTAGATTTTCAAATCAATTATTCACATGGTTGGACTATTAAACATTCACATTTCAGTTATTTAGTTATAATTTTCATGTCAAATACATTCAACCATCACATATCAAGCAAACACAACAAAATTGGTTTATTTTCACTCTATATCGTCAATAGTATTTTATAACGATATATCACCATTTTTATTTAATTTAAAACGACCATATTTAATTAAACGACGTTTCAGGTCGTGTCGATGCACTGGCGCTGCTTTTCACTAATTTTGTTTTAAACATATAGGAAAATCTAACCGTTGGATCTTCACAAATTTTACATCATTAGGAAGGTCATTTCAAAACGAATCCAACGGTTTCAGTTTTGGGAAAATCCGACGGTCGGATCTTCCACACTAACCATTTGAAGTTACGATTTCAATTTACGAACTGCAGCGTCGTTATTCGATTTAATTTAATTATATTTATATATATATAAATATAATCGTTTCTAGCGCTGTTTTTCTTCAGTTTTGAATTAAACATTCCAGATAATCCAACCGTCGGATCTTCACAAAGTTGGTGCCGTTGGAAAGATATTTCAAAGGCGAACCCAACGGTTGAGGTTTCGGGAAAATCCAATGGTCGGATCTTCCGCACTAGTCATTTGAAATCACGGTTTCAAAATATGAACTGCACGGCCACGTTTCGTTTTAATTCTATTTATATTTATATATTTATATAAATATAGTTCATTCAAGAATTCCAATATCGTTTCCACTTCAATTATTTCACTAACGCCTTTAATTTTTGGAAAATTTCGCCATAACCTCCTTTGTACGGGAGGGTCTGGGAAAATTCCCAAATAGCCACACGGGCGTCTCATATCAAAAAGAAAAAGAAAAAGCCAAGCGGCTAGCCAACAGGCTCATAAAATCATCACCCAAACAAAGCGGTAAATGTGTACCTATTTGTCGGGCACAAATTCTATTTCTCTTCTCTAGACCCTTTTGCTTTAACCTGTTCAATAGATATGCATGTACATATATACAATTTCTAACATTTATCATTTTCCATTCAATTGCATATTTGATTTGCTTTGGTTTAAAAACACCATTCATTCGAATGTTGCATGCATAGGCTAAAATCATATCATTAGCTAGTTAATGTATATTTCAACTCATGCACGTTTATTTGAACAAGTGGCTATTTTTAACACTTCACATTTCAAAGATGATAATTTTGGCGAACTAAAAATAGATTTCAACACATGACTATTTTATTTAATTCCCATGCATGTTAAAAATAATATTTCTATCACAAATATTTATTTCAACGTCCGCATATCTTTAGCATATCACACATATGATAAAAATGATATTTTTATCATTTATAATATTTATTCAACAAATAGACGTTTCAACACTTCATAGTTTCAATAAAAATGTAATTTTAATTGTTCGATCTTTTTATTCAACACATGAATATTTCCACTACACACACTTCTCAACAAATGAGCTTTTCCACACATGGACATTTTATTTATGTTGTTCATATTAGAAAGATGAAATTTTGATTGTTGAAACTATTTATATAAGGCGAATATTTTTCATACTTCATATATATATATAAATGTGATTTTTATTGATTAAACACTTCATTCATTCACAAATGAATTTAATTTTCACACAACACTTTTCAACACATGAATATTTCCACACATGGACATAGTTTCAATATATGGCTTTAATTTCAATGCATGTAAAATAATTTCAACATATGAAAATAATTCTAACACACAAAGATTATTCAAAATTTCGGCAGCATAACGGCAGGGTAGTTAAAACCGGCACCGTCCCTAGTACGGCTCCTCGCTCTACCTTAAAACCTCGCGGTTTTTGACAATGGGGATTCATGCATCTAATTCGCACGCAGGCGGCATGTTTATTTTTATTTCCACAAATATTTCCAATTCATTTCAATCACCAATGGGTATTTTTCAACCACAACCAAACAATTATTCAACCATTCGTATTTTTCACCCAATATTTCACACCAATTCACCACAATAAATATCGTCCATGGTTTGTGGACGAGGGGAGTATATATATATATATAATATATATTTGCTATATTTCACTAGCATTTCAACACATATATCAATTATTCTATGCATGTAAAAATTCATACTTCGCTCATATAGCTTACACTACGCATGTACATGAGGTATACAACACGTATGTAATTTATATTTCGCTTATATAAATTATACACGACATTTTCCATTCAATTTCACGTTAATTTAGATTTCTCACCTTGGTTTTCTGAGCGCTAAAAATCGATACGAAGTCAGAAAAATCCGCAGCTTCTTCTATTGGGTAGAGAGCTTCCTTGCGGTCTCGATGTTTCCTGTTTCATCGAATTTCGTCAACACACCAAAAAAATATGATTTTTCAAAGTGTAAAGATCAAAGAAAAACGCACTTTCAGAAAGCTTCAAAACTAGGTTTGCGGTTTTCGCGAGAACCAGGACACGAGGGGACGATCAGGAAGTTGGAGGTGGAAGAGCTTCGAGAGAGCTACAGGCGCGCGGTGGTTTGGTGGGACTCGGTGGCGCAGAACGGCGGCGGCGGCGGCTTGAAGGTCGGAAGTTTGGAGGTGGATATCTCGGCGGAGAGGCGACGATAGGGGGAGCTCCTTATATGGATTTGAAGAGGGGAGAGAGAACTGCAAAAAGTTGAACTGGAGGAGGGGCTAATTCTGGCCGTGGCGATCAGAAATCGCCTGGGAAGGTGACGAAGGCTTTTCGCCGTCGATGTCGGGGTCGGGGGGGGGGGGGTTTCTGTTATTTTTTTTTATGAATGGAAAAATATGATTGGCCGAGACTATATTAAAATTTTTAAATAGTGTTTTCTTAAACGAACTCCTTTTTAAACCCAACGACTGTCGCCCCTAGCTAAATACCCCCATTCCGGACATAATGGGATATGTGTCGTAGGCCAATTCGACTGTTACAGTCAGTTATTTTCCAAATTAAAGTATAAAACATTTAATTTTTAACTCTGAACACACATTTCAATTTGCCAGGGCCACAAACTGATTCGAAAAATTCCAGAAAAATAAATCTAGCTATGTTTTGACGCTACGGTCCCAACAAAACTAGTTTCGTCGAGTTCTGAGGTCGTATGAAAAATGGCCATTTTCTGGTCGATCCAATTTAACAGAAATCGACCAAACACATTTTCTTTTGCCACGCTCACATACTAGCTTCAAAAATTATGAAATTTGAAACCTAGCAATAGTTTGACATCCCGGACCCAACAAAAGTGGTTTCGTCGAATTCCGAGGTCGTATGCAAAATATCAATTTTCCAGGGCTATATTCTATATACCGACCCCTCTGAAAATTCATTCGGCCATAACTTTTGATTCCCGTTATGAAACTTCGATTTTTCAGATTCGTTAGAAAGGTATTGCCTAACAGATTTAAATATTTTTGGTTTCGCTAAAATCCGTTATATTTTCCACCCTGCATATTCAGTCAAAGTTTGAATTCAAATTTTCAAACTGACTCACTATTCCTAACTTACTATTTTATTGAAATATTCCATTTCAATGGTTCAAATTCCTTTGAAATAATCAATTTAAAAATTTTAAATTGGCTCGTATTTTCCGGGTTATTACAATCTCCCCTACTTAAAACTTTTCGTCCTCGAAAAGGAAACAACAATAAAGTAGGAAATAAAATGTAAATGCAAAGTATTGTAAAGGTACCTTGCACCGGAGTTAGTCAGAGATATCCACTCTGCATTTGGGGTAAGCTTGCTTAATGCTTTCCTCAGTTTCCCAAGTACAGTCTCTAGGATCACTGCTCCACTGCACTTTAACTAAATGAACCTTTTTGCTTCTGAGTTCTCTAGTTTCTTTGCCAACAATTTTTAATGGCTCTCTTTTGAGTGCTAATTCTGGAGTTATCTCCACATCCCGTTGCGCTGCTTCTTCTACAACAAGATCCGGATCATGCACATGTCTCCTAAGTTGAGATACGTGAAAAACATTGTGCACTCCAGGTAACCAATCTGGTAATTGAACCCTATAAGCAAGAGTTCCAATTCGCTCAAGTATAGGAAAGGGACCAATAAATCTCGGAGCCAACTTCCCAGTCTTGCCAAATCGGATTACTCCTCTCATCGGAGAAACCTTTAAATAAACATGATCACCAACAGCAAATGTCAAATCTCTCCTTCTAGAGTCTGCATAACTTTTCTGTCGGCTTTGGGCGGTTTTCAATCGCTTCTTGATGAAATCCACTTTATCAGATGCTTCCCTAATCATATCGGGTCCTAGTACAAGTCTGTTGCCAGGTTCTACCCAACATGCTGGAGATCTGCAGGGTCTGCCATATAATGCTTCAAATGGTGACATTCTCAAACTTGCTTGATAGCTATTGTTATATGAGAACTCTGCCAAATGCAAGTGATCTTCCCACGACCCACCAAAATCGATTACACAAGCCCGCAATAAATCTTCCAGAATTCTATTCACCCGCTCAGTTTGGCCATCTGTTTGTGGGTGATAAGCGGTGCTCATATTCAGTTTCGTTCCCAATTCTGTCTGGAAAGCCTCCCAGAACTTGCTAGTAAATAGGGGATCTCTATCACTGACTATGCTGATGGGAATTCCATGCAGCTTAACAATTTCTTTGAAATATATCTGTGCTAGACTTTGGGCAGTTGTATTGGATCTGACAGGTATAAAATGGGCAGTCTTCGTGAAGCGATCTACGATTACCCAAATGCTGTCATTACCTTTCTTGGTTCGCGGCAAACCATCTATGAAATCCATGGAAATCTGTTCCCATTTCTAGCCTGGGACTTCCAACAGTTGCAACAATCCAGCTAGCTTCTGTTGGTCACTCTTGACCAATTGACAAGTAGGGCATCTGCTAACATACAAAGAAATATCTCTTTTCATTGCCTTCCACCAGAAAGTGCGTTTGATATCGTTTTACATTTTACTCACCCCAGGATGGATGCAAAATTTGGACTTATGGCATTCGTCCAGCACTTCTCTTTTAAGCTCGGGAACGTCGGGAACACATATTCTTCTATTCAGCCTCAGAACTCCCTCACTATCCACTTGGAAACTGGAGACTTTGCCCCTATGAATCCTTTTTATCATCTCTTTCACAAAATTGTCACTCTTCTAAAGAACAGATATCCTATCAATCAATCCAGGTGTAATTATAAGATTGGCAATGATTGCGGTTTTCCTACTAAGTGCATCCGCTACTACGTTAGCTTTCCCCGGCGTATACAGGATATCAAGATCATATGCCGCAACAAATTCTAGCCAACGCTGTTGTCTCAGATTCAGATCTTTCTGGGTATATAAATACTTCAATGATTGATGATCTGTGTACAGTATAAATTTCTCGCCCAATAAATAATGCCTCCAGATTTTCAAGGCAAATACGATGGCTAGCAACTCAAGATCATGAGTCACATAATTCTTCTCATGCGGTTTCAATTGGCGGCTTGCATAAGCGACTACTTGGCCTCTCTGCATTAACACTGCACCAAGACCTCTAATAGAAGCATCTGTCCAAACCGTTAAATCTTGATTGCCATCAATAATTGTTAACACTGGAGCGGTGGTCAGCTTCGATTTCAATTCCTGGAAAGCTTCTTCACAGTCGGAAGTCCACTTAAACTTCTCATGTTTCTTCGTGAGCTTCGTTAACGGACCGGATATCTTCGAAAAATCCTTAATGAACTTTCGATAATAACTAGCCAACCCCATAAAACTTCTAACTTCTGTGGGAGTAGTGGGTTGTTTCCAGTCTTGACATGAGCCATGGCTCTATCATGATATTGTCGTCTTAGTCCAAGGATAAACCTCTTATTTTTGGACTTCGCAGTAGCGACGAGTTCTGGAGCATAGGGCGACAACATTGTAAATTTGTTCAGATAATCTTGCACGGAAAGATCCCCTTGCTGGAGATTGGCGAAGTCATCGTGCATTCTTTCTAGAGCTTGTTCTGGGACATATTTCTCCTTGAAGAGTTCTTTAAATCCATCCCATGTTCTTCCAGCTTCTCTATTCCCTGCGGTAAGAGATTCCCACCATAATTCGGCTTGTTCCTGCATAAGCCAGGCGCCCATAACAGCTTTGTCTTCGTCTCCAAGCCTTAGGCCTTCAAGAATTTTCTCGCATGTTTTGAGCCATGCAAGGGCCTCTATTACGGTGCCAGTTCCCGAGAAGGTCTTGCCTCCTAAGTTCTTATATCTCTTAGCTACACGGTCAAGCTCGAAGTATTGAGCTGCCGGAGGTTGTATCAAAGGTCCTTCTTGAGCTGGGATTTCTCCCCTACCTCGGCCTCGGCCGGCACGGCCTCCTCTAGCGGCGGCTACTCTGGTAGCCATTTGTCAAATTCTGTATAAGTAACGAAAAAGTCAGCTAACAGAAATGATAGTCTATTGCATAATTAAGCAGAAATTCTACGGAAAGATAACGATGGACTGATCAATTATTTTTGCTATTCTGCTCAGCTCATTCTAGGACTTTACTAGTCCTATCTCTAATGAGCGACTCGCCTTAGAATACTACTGATTCTATTTTGACGAAGTGTTTAATGTGTTAGACTCCAGAACTAAGGTTAACCAAAGCTCTGATACCAGCTGTGACGATCCCAAAACCCCGTGACACGGTGTTAAGGATAATCATAGGAATATAACACATTAATCATCATTAGCAGATCACAGATAATAGCATAAACAGAAAATAGAATAATTTACACACATATGACAGCGGAATCATATAGATATCATCACATCAGAGAGCACAGTACAGGATACAACTTAGTGTATAATGATACATAATCAGTCACCATCGCCTGAGGCGGAATCATACATAAAGAGTACACAAAAGGAATATCAGTCTACATCGCCAGTGGCGAAATCATAATATAGATACAATAATGGCGGAGAAAATCCAAGTCAGCACGGTGTAGTCAAGCCTCGCCATGAGCCAAAAGGTGCGTCAGAAACCTGTAACTAGGCTGCCCGTGTGAAAATGAGGGCACCCGAGTTTGCAAGGTGAAACAAACTACGAGTCAGTCATGGGACTGGTATGAGAAATCTACTCAACTTATTAACAACAGTAATAAGGCAAATCAAAGGACCACGCCACTTTCGCGGAACGGGTTTACTCCAATGAGTGCTAGTGCATGAAATAAAATAAATGATTAAATCAACGCAATGCTTTTTATAAAATGAAGCCATTATAAGACTCAGGTCCCATCACACAATGCAACGCAAGCCGGAGGATAGAGTTTTTACCTTATAATGGCCAAAGATGTTTCATACGAATAAAACAAAGGTGTTTGGTATTATTACTAGTGCATATATGTTTCAAAAGCGATTTCAATCATAAATATCAATCATAGGCGGCTTAAATGACCCATACCACTATGTCGCCATACTAGTAATACAATCACGTCCGCATATTTCGTATTGGAAATTGGATTCCTTCATGAGTCGAGGCAAGGGGCAAGCTCCTCTCCGATTCGAGACACTCTAGCAATTGCCTCGGGACCGCACACAGCAATCCCCTGGATCCTCCAAGGCCGGTCCTCTCTTACTTTTGAGGATTAATTATTCCTGAACACAATTTTCCTGGTCCTTACAGACCTATAATCGAGGCGCCTCGCATTCCAACAACCACACAGGTGAAAAGTAGATATAAATGTCAGGGCTGGGAGGTCACTGACACCACCATAGCTAGAAAGAAACGTCATGCACTCCTTGGGTCCTTCTCCCGTTTTTGACTCATACCGGGGTGTGAGGCTCGCGAATTCACGTTATACACAAAGCTACGTCACACAGACCATGCTTTGATCATCAACCACAAGACTTTGCTTTGCAACAGAAGCCTTGATCATATGCCACTTAGGCGTGCCACACAGGCAATCCACTCCATGCGACTGATTTCTGTCAATACATAACCTCTGAGCTCGTACGTCTCAGAGAAGGGCGTTAAGCAAGAGAATAAATTCTCCGCCGCCAAACAGATATATATTTAACAGAGATCAATCAACACAGAATAAAATCCAATGTCAGACACACAATCCATTTACAAGTCCGTTCTGGGTCTGAACGAAACCGGAGGCACCAATTCCTCGCATATCCGTACAATCAACAATATGTTTGGACGGCTACTACTTCAATTCCTTCATGGTAGCTACTCCAATCACGAGCATCAGTAGCGCCCATCCATCCAATGTGGAGATCGTCGGTCTTCAGTCGTCTTCGACTCTTCGACTTCTCAACGTCGATCGATTATTTGAAATGAGGTGAACTCGGCCTTTTCAAATAACCCACGTATATTTAGATTTTCAAATCAATTATTCACATGGTTGGACTATTTAACATTCACATTTCAGTTATTTAGTTATAATTTTCATGTCAAATACATTCAACCATCACATATCAAGCAAACACAACAAAATTGGTTTATTTTCACTCTATATCGTCAATAGTATTTTATAACGATATATCGCCATTTTTATTTAATTTAAAACGACCATATTTAATTAAACGACGTTTCAGGTCGTGTCGATGCACTGGCGCTGCTTTTCACTAATTTTGTTTCACACATATAGGAAAATCTAACCGTTGGATCTTCACAAATTTTACATCATTAGGAAGGTCATTTCAAAACGAATCCAACGGTTTCAGTTTTGGGAAAATCCGACGGTCGGATCTTCCACACTAACCATTTGAAGTTACGATTTCAATTTACGAACTGCAGCGTCGTTATTCGATTTAATTTAATTATATTTATATATATAAAAATATAATCGTTTCTGGCGCTGTTTTTCTTCAGTTTTGAATTAAACATTCCAGATAATCCAACCGTCGGATCTTCACAAAGTTGGTGCCGTTGGAAAGATATTTCAAAGGCGAACCCAACGGTTGAGGTTTCGGGAAAATCCAATGGTCGGATCTTCCGCACTAGTCATTTGAAATCACGGTTTCAAAATATGAACTGCACGGCCACGTTTCGTTTTAATTCTATTTATATTTATATATTTATATAAATATAGTTCATTCAAGAATTCCAATATCGTTTCCACTTCAATTATTTCACTAACGCCTTTAATTTTTGGAAAATTTCGCCATAACCTCCTTTGTACGGGAGGGTCTGGGAAAATTCCCAAATAGCCACACGGGCGTCTCATATCAAAAAGAAAAAGAAAAAGCCAAGCGGCTAGCCAACAGGCTCATAAAATCATCACCCAAACAAAGCGGTAAATGTGTACCTATTTGTCGGGCACAAATTCTATTTCTCTTCTCTAGCCCCTTTTGCTTTAACCTGTTCAATAGATATGCATGTACATATATACAATTTCTAACATTTATCATTTTCCATTCAATTGCATATTTGATTTGCTTTGGTTTAAAAACACCATTCATTCGAATGTTGCATGCATAGGCTAAAATCATATCATTAGCTAGTTAATGTATATTTCAACTCATGCACGTTTATTTGAACAAGTGGCTATTTTTAACACTTCACATTTCAAAGATGATAATTTTGGCGAACTAAAAATAGATTTCAACACATGATTATTTTATTTAATTCCCATGCATGTTAAAAATAATATTTCTATCACAAATATTTATTTCAACGTCCGCATATCTTTAGCATATCACACATATGATAAAAATGATATTTTTATCATTTATAATATTTATTCAACAAATAGACGTTTCAACACTTCATAGTTTCAATAAAAATGTAATTTTTATTGTTCGATCTTTTTATTCAATACATGAATATTTCCACTACACACACTTCTCAACAAATGAGCATTTCCACACATGGACATTTTATTTATGTTGTTCATATTAGAAAGATGAAATTTTGATTGTTGAAACTATTTATATAAGGCGAATATTTTTCATACTTCATATATATATAAAAATGTGATTTTTATTGATTAAACACTTCATTCATTCACAAATGAATTTAATTTTCACACAACACTTTTCAACACATGAATATTTCCACACATGGACATAGTTTCAATATATGGCTTTAATTTCAATGCATGTAAAATAATTTCAACATATGAAAATAATTCTAACACACAAAGATTATTCAAAATTTCGGCAGCATAACGGCAGGGTAGTTAAAACCGGCACCGTCCCTAGTACGGCTCCTCGCTCTACCTTAAAACCTCGCAGTTTTTGACAATGGGGATTCATGCATCTAATTCGCACGCAGGCGGCATGTTTATTTTTATTTCCACAAATATTTCCAATTCATTTCAATCACCAATGGGTATTTTTCAACCACAACCAAACAATATCAACCACAAACAATTATTCAACCATTCGTATTTTTCACCCAATATTTCACACCAATTCACCACAATAAATATCGTCCATGGTTTGTGGACGAGGGGAGTATATATATATATATAATATATATTTGCTATATTTCACTAGCATTTCAACACATATATCAATTATTCTATGCATGTAAAAATTCATACTTCGCTCATATAGCTTACACTACGCATGTACATGAGGTATACAACACGTATGTAATTTATATTTCGCTTATATAAATTATACACGACATTTTCCTTTCAATTTCACGTTAATTTAGATTTCTCACCTTGGTTTTCTGAGCGCTAAAAATCGATACGAAGTCAGAAAAATCCGCAGCTTCTTCTATTGGGTAGAGAGCTTCCTTGCGGTCTCGATGTTTCCTGTTTCATCGAATTTCGTCAACACACCAAAAAGATATGATTTTTCAAAGTGTAAAGATCAAAGAAAAACGCACTTTCAGAAAGCTTCAAAACTAGGTTTGCGGTTTTCGCGAGAACCAGGACACGAGGGGACGATTAGGAAGTTGGAGGTGGAAGAGCTTCGAGAGAGCTACAGGCGCGCGGTGGTTTGGTGGGACTCGGTGGCGCAGAACGGCGGCGGCGGCGGCTTGAAGGTCGGAAGTTTGGAGGTGGATATCTCGGCAGAGAGGCGACGATAGGGGGAGCTCCTTATATGGATTTGAAGAGGGGAGAGAGAACTGCAAAAAGTTGAACTGGAGGAGGGGCTAATTCTGGCCGTGGCGATCGGAAATCGCCTGGGAAGGTGACGAAGGCTTTTCGCCGTCGATGTCGGGGTCGGGGGTGGGGCGGGGGTTTTCTGTTATTTATTTTTTTATGAATGGAAAAATATGATTGGCCGAGACTATATTAAAATTTTTAAATAGTGTTTTCTTAAACGAACTCCTTTTTAAACCCAACGACTGTCGCCCCTAGCTAAATACCCCCATTCCGGACACAATGGGATATGTGTCGTAGGCCAATTCGACTGTTACAGTCAGTTATTTTCCAAATTAAAGTATAAAACATTTAATTTTTAACTCTGAACACACATTTCAATTTGCCAGGGCCACAAACTGATTCGAAAAATTCCAGAAAAATAAATCTAGCTATGTTTTGACGCTATGGTCCCAACAAAACTAGTTTCGTCGAATTCTGAGGTCGTATGAAAAATGGCCATTTTCTGGTCGATCCAATTTAACAGAAATCGACCAAACACATTTTCTTTTGCCACGCTCACATACTAGCTTCAAAAATTATGAAATTTGAAACCTAGCAATAGTTTGACATCCCGGACCCAACAAAAGTGGTTTCGTCGAATTCCGAGGTCGTATGCAAAATATCAATTTTCCAGGGCTATATTCTATATACCGACCCCTCTGAAAATTCATTCGGCCATAACTTTTGATTCCCGTTATGAAACTTCGATTTTTCAGATTCGTTAGAAAGGTATTGCCTAACAGATTTAAATATTTTTGGTTTCGCTAAAATCCGTTATATTTTTCACCCTGCATAATCAGTCAAAGTTTGAATTCAAATTTTCAAACTGACTCACTATTCCTAACTTACTATTTTATTGAAATATTCCATTTCAATGGTTCAAATTCCTTTGAAATAATCAATTTAAAAATTTTAAATTGGCTCGTATTTTCCGGGTTATTACAGCAGTGAACCTTTAAATCGATTCCAATCCCAGAAATACCTATTTAAAAATTATAAATGTATTTTTCCTATTATCCCTGGCACCCTGCGCATCTCTGTCTTCGACGCCGTAGTCCACGATCGACCCCCCATCGCCGAAAATTGATCAAATTCCCCTTTTTGACCATCCAGAAAATTCTCATAACTTACTTCACTAAAAATTGAGAATTTATTACTAAAAATCATTATTTTCCAGTGACGTTCCATTCCTATATCTGAATCTAAATTTAATGATGTTTTGAAATTTTTAGTTTAATAACCCCTTTACTGTACTTCATGATTTCTAAAGATATATACCACTATTTATTTTGAAACAAAATTTAGGCTATACATGACATAAAAAGAAACAACTTTCATGTTGATTCTAATCCTTAGTACAAACTATAAATTTAAGATGTTGATTTTAGAATTTATAGAAGGTGAATGATATCCCTGTACTGGTAAAACATACATGCCCATTTAAAATGATTTCTAGTGATTTCAATCCACATAAACAATATGTATGTCATTATATACTCAGTAGTGTCTTTACTGAGATATAAGTATCGATATACATATAATCTTTATCATAGATATTGGAGAGGAAAGATAAGCGCTTACTTTCTATTCTAGTTCAATGCTGCTTTGCATCTATGTTTCTCAGGTTGGTCCAACATTTCAAAGCTTAACCTAACTGTTTCCAGAGATTTCGAACATAAATACTTGAATCAAAGATGATGGGTATATACACACACATTTTAGTTCTTATTAGAATTCAACATAACACAGTAGTGAGATGTTTACCCACTCTTTTATTACTGTTGTTTTTCTTTCTATCTGTTTATCATATTTTTCAACCATCAACCCATAGTTTTACTATCCTTAAACAAATTCAAACATTGAATCAAATATGGTGGGTACACATTAACATGCATATAGTTGGAATTCAACTCAAGGTTTCTATAAACAATAAAGTGATGTTAGAGTGTTTTACTCACTTATCATATGACTACTGTCCTTGTAATCTTTTCTCAGGTTGTCCAACCCAAAGATGTAACCTTCTTATATTCATTCGTATTTGAATTCGGTAAAACAATAATATGTTTTGAATCTATTTACAGATATATATAAATCAGCCAAGCAATTTAGAATGTTTACTCATCAAGTACCACAGTTGCTTACTGTCTATGATATTCTTGTTTCCAAACTTTTGTGTATATTTACTTTTTCCATTTTATTTCCGTCTTTGCTGAGGAAAATATGAATTTTAATGAATCTATGTATAACCATTAATTAGATCTAAAAGGAATACAAGGATACCATGCTCACAAGGTAGCTCTTTGTCGTGGTTTTAACAGAGATCTTATTTCCACATATTATGTAATTAGCAACTTATATTCAGATTTTCATGTACACACATATGTGAGTTAGGCAGACAACCATAACACAGTTTGAAAAGAGGGATAGGGAGAGTTTACTCACAAAAATGTATGGTTACTGCTCTGCTTCAGGAATTCCACATTACTTCATGGTGCTCGGCCATTTTAGTATAAGTTTTGCGCTCACTCTTTTATTACCTTTTTTTTCAGATTTCCTTTTGTCATTTGAGTACTAGCAAGAGACTTGTGTGTGTATTCGTGTGGCATTATGTGTATTTATAGATGCTATGTGATGGTGGGGATTTCTGCATGTGCTATGTACATATGCTATGCATATAGGGATGCATTGTCTAGTCTTAGGTTGCAGTTATACAAAATGAGATGAAACGTGATGTATACATATTTGTACTGCCATGTGCCTATGCACAAAACACATCAAACAACTAAACTTGGCTGCCAAATTTCCTTTGACTGAAATAATGTGGCTTAGGCTATCTTTACTACATTCAATTCCTTCTCACTGCATATGCAAACCAGGCAAGAACACATGTATATGTACTTTTCCCTTGTACTCAAATTCTTTTTAAAAACCAAATGCTTGGCTCTCAAGAAATATAAACAATTAGTGGCATGTGATTTGACAACATAGGATGCTATGTGTTAAGGTGTTTAGGTTGTTAAGGTGATGGAGCTATGGGTACATAAATGGATGCAGCTTTGGGATTCAGTGGTGATTTAACTTGATGGAAAGGAAGTAGCTGTGGGTATAGGGTGATAAAAAATTGAAGGTATAACTATGTTGCTATGCATCCTAGTTGTGCCTGGGATGTATTTTCACATGGTCTTCCCTAGGTGAAGTGCATGACCAACTATGTAAATGTACATAATTGTGTATACGACCCATGTGCAAAAAGATTTAAAAACTATACTTAGCTATCAAGAAATCTAAGTCATTTAATGTTTGATTTGATAATGTAGTTTTTGATTAGAACAAACATGTTCTATAGGGTATCTTTAAGGCCTTAGCTTCTACGAAAACACATCAATCTAATGTCATTCCTTTTCATGTACCTCAATGTGGATTTTTAAAATGAGATTTTAAATAAATATTCTTATTTATTTATTTCATGCGAAGTATTCTAACTTTATAAGTATATATATATGTATATATATATATATATATATATATATATCGGAGTGGCTATTGGGACACAAAATAAAACACACAACTTTAAACACAGAATACTGACCGTTGGATTTTTTTGTCTTTACATGAGAGGTGCAAATCATGGGAAGATCTAGTGATCTAGATTCTGTGTGTTTAATTTTGTGTCAAAATTTTGTCTCTTTCGAATTTCTCTCTCTCTATATATATATATCCATATTGTTTAGGAAATAAATAATAGAAATGATTACATACATATAGGATTTTCCAAAAAAAAGTTATTTAATTTCTTCTCAAATAATTAAATCCAAATTTTATTAATTGCTCAATAAAATAAATAAATTATTGTTGAACAGAATTAATCAAAACTGGTTAGTTGCAATCTACCCACCTTAAAAGAATTTCGTCCTCGAAATTGAAGAGTAACGAGGAGATTACAGTTATATCTTATAGTTCTAGACTTGTAGAATAACACAAATATATGGGTCATCCCTAACAATCACAATAAGCAAGACATCCAAAACACACGGTTTGACCTACCAAACATTCACAGTAATCAAAACATTCGATATACCAGCCACTAACTATCAATCACCGTCATTTTTATAACTAGAAATATCTGTTACTTATACTTGAGAACATTTTCATTTATTGCTATTTTTCAACATCCATTAGTTCTTGACCGTAAATTGGTAAGAAAATAATCTTCTGTGTATCAACCCAGAAGACCGAAATCAACATTAGACCAATACTTAAAACATTTAACTCAACTAATCTCCAGTTAGGTTCCCATTTTTTAACTCTAGTCAAATTTTCAATTCACAGAATCCAAATTTCCAATTTTTATCCCAAACCACTCTGAAATCATATATCTTAATTCCACTTAAATTAAAAATCTTTGAATTTTCCCCAAACATTTTTCTTTCTTATTTGTATATTTCCTTCTCTATACAAATTCAATTAGGTTCATCATATAACCATTTCAAATTTTATAATCTGATAGTAGATTATAATACCAACCAACACAGCCAATAATAATAATTTCAGAAAATTATTCTTTTTATATCAAACTATAATTTTGAGTAAAATTATTTCATTTACCCAACTTTTAATAATAATACAATGTCGAGTTACTCTATCCAAGAGTTTAGAAACACCCATTGATACAGTTTGGACAACTGTATCGACTAGAATTCATAAATCACTCGATAAACTAATCAACACAATATAAAATGGTTTTTATATTAATTTCCAAATACACGCTCATATATATATACTTAAACTCAATCTAGGGTGTTACTAACCCTATTGTAATGACCCGGGATTTTGTCGACTTTGGTTATCGCCATAAACTCAATGATGACTAACCAAACATCGAAAAATACCAGTCATTAGTGAAAGAAATTAGAGGGTGAGGAAAGATAAGATAGAAAATTAGAATAGAAGAAGAAGAAGAAGAAGAACACAACATCAGAGTAACATGAATCTCAAAGCGGAACGAATAAATATATTTCATAACATAACTTTGAAATACAAATCTGTACCTGAAAATGCATATCATTATCAAAGTACAACACTTACAACACAGCGGAAATAACTATAGCTATAAAATCCTGAAGCCTCCTGCTCCAGCTCTTCAAGTGTATCTGTAAAATCCCGACTACTTGAATGCCCATACAAATTTAGGCACCCAAGAGTTTAGGGAAAACAACAAAATAAACTCCGGGTCAGTCATGGGACTGGTGTGAGTAAAACAGTTTAAAATAGTTCAAGCAGGTAATCGATATCTCGTAAGACCACGCCGTATAGCGAAACGGGTTTTTCCCTTATGAGAATCCAAATTTTCTTTATATCAAAAGCCTTTTGATATTATAATAATGTCTATCAATCACAATATAATAATCATCTAGCAGAAACGCTTTCATCTCACGTTCTACATATATAGTATACAATCAAACCGCGAGCACGTATTGGGAAATGGATTTCCAACTATGACAAAGTATGGAACCACCTTTTCTAATGTACCTCTAGAGAGGAATACACTATGTTCAACAAGAACATCTTGCAACCCGGCCACACATGACCGACCACTCATTTTGCTTGAGTGTATCGAATGTATATCACCAACGGTTGGGATCCGCAACCATTTCCCGAATGGGACAGCATCAACAATAGATTTTTAGAAGTAAATGAAACTCTAGATCAGGTGATTATACACCCTACTTCGGTGCGACCGACTTAGACATGATTCCTGCCCGATTAATGTCATTTATCGGTTGATGAGGCTAGAAGCTACGCTTTATCATCATACCAGATTCACTTTGAATGCCACATCGTCAAATCCATCAAATCACCGATTGACATCTTCAACCATACATTATGTGTTAGCTAAGAGAAGTTTCCTTCTCCGCTTCCACTCTTGGAACGGTTGGAGAAATCAATATACGTGATCGTCTGGAAATACTCTGTCAGACATTCATCCATACAAGTCATCCAGGAACAGGATGAACCGAAGGCACTATTCTGTAAATAGGATAGCCCTTCCATAACTCCGTCTTCAATTTCCTTTGGCATATATGATTCGCAACGCTTATGCCAATACAGAGTGGTTCTTTGGATAATAATCCAACCGGTCTCTCCATATTAACAACGTTAAAATGGTCAAAACTTCGATAGTCTGCGATTTAACTATCGAAGAAAAACAGGTGTGCAAACAACGATATTATTTCCAAATGGAAATTTATATCGATCAAACATCATTCAACATTTATCTCTTTCATTAATTTACTTATCTCCTGTTTCCCTATATTCAATATTTCTTATTTTCTAAACTTGGAAAATATACGTTATTAACAATGGAAAACATTTCCATTTCTTGTTTTCTTTATTAGAAAACATTTCTGGTTTCTTATTTGGAAAACATTTCCAAAGCTTCTTCATTGGACTTAGACAGATGTTTAAACAAACCATCGCGACGCCAACTCAAACCATTTCCTTTAATTACTAAATTCACTTAACAATCCTTTACTATCGAACCTTAATCATTCCTTAGTTAAAAATGAAGTCAATCAAGTTGGGGTAATGCTACCTCTCAGACCTCAACTAACAACGTTTTTAACCTTGAAATAGACAAAGTTCACCCTTCTAATTCTTTAACAAACTTCCTTACGTAACTCTCTTTCAAATCTTTTCTATTCGAAAATTCTTTCCTTCGATAAGGTATATTCGATAACTCTATTCAATTGATTCTATTCACTTAACTCTTTTGATTGAACTCTAACTCTATTCACTTAAATCCTATCGAATAAACTATATTCGATAACTCTTTTAATTCTATTTGAATAAACTGTATATTCGATTAATTCCTTTAATTCCATTTAACTCTATTCGAATAACTAATATGCGATAACTCTATTTAACTCTTCTTCGAATAACTAATATTCGATAACTCCTTTAATTCCATTTAACTCTATTCGAAAAATTCTAACTGGTTAACTGTTATTCGAATAACAAATATTCGATTACTCTATTCAGCTAACTCGACTCGACTAACCCCTTTTGGAATAACATATTCGATTTACTAACTTTCGACTACCTTATTCGATCACTCCCTTCGAATACCATATTCGATTTAACTAACTTTCGAATACCATATTCGATCACTTTATTGATTTATAAAGATTTCCTTTTTTATAATGTTTATCCATTTTAGAAAGATTTCCTTTTAACAACGTTTATTCATTTATAAAGATTTACTTTTAGTAACAGTTCTTCACTTCATAAATGATTTCCTTTATCTTTCTATTTAAGTGCTTTACAAATATCTCCTATTCGATTTCATTTGTAAAGGTTTTACAAATATTTCTCTTCCTATTCTATTTGCAAATGGTTTGCAAATAATTCCCTTAGGGTTTTATTTCTAAGTATTTCCCATTTATAAGAATCCATTTATAAATAAATTTCTATTTATAAATTATCTATTTATAAATATTCTCTTTTATAAAATCCTCTGCTTTTATAAATAATCTATTTTCAATATTCATTTTGAAAATTCCCTTTTCACCATTCCGGTATGTTATGATATTTAACACATCAAATCACGATGACCAATATCGTCCAAACACATATAATCGACAACAGATTATATATCACATCATATATCACAATATATGAAGAACAATAAAATAATTGTTGAGGAATCCAGTCGGATTCCTCCAACCTGTTTCCCTGCATCCACAGATGTTACACAATAAAATCAACATCACTATATGATATATTCTGTTAAACAGAATCAATTTAGAAATTCAACTAACTGACTAGCAGTTCAATCAAACAGTCAACGCACAGTCAATCAGCCAATATTTAACAGTTCTAAAAATACAACATGAAGTTATAAACTGTTCAAAGTTAGTGAGATTTACTCACATTGGACGATCATCGTTGATAATGATAACCATCTTTGATTTGGTTCAGACGGACCATTTATTTTGCTATAAATTGTAACGTGCTCCAATTGACTCGCGGTCAGTTCCATCGTGTAGTGTACGTCCATACGATCCTGTCGGATCTTGTTTCGCTGAATTTCGATAACATACGACGAAGATATTAAGTTTACAAATTCATATGCTTTTTAATTTAAATTTACTTAAGTGATTATAACCTTTGGGCTTCTCCCTCATATGTCGGCCCAACTAGTTAAAGCCCGTCCACTCCTTTACCCTTCTTCTTCCCCGTCTTTGTACTTCTCCATCCAAGGCCATAGCCGATGATTCACCCTTAATAGATACTTCACCACTACACGATTCCAAAAACTAAAAACACCACCTTCCTTCTCTTTCCGAGCCCTTCCATACCATACCACAACTATAAAACTCGAACTCCACAGACATATTCCGTCTTCAGCAGCCTCTCACGCAATAGACGATTTCGATCAACACACTTCAGCGCGGAATTCCCAAAAATCCACACAATCAAAGCTCTTCAACGTCCTCAACACAAATGCGAACACCATTTTACCAATCAAGGCCTAAATTCCCAATGATACTCAACCCTAGCTTCCGCTGGTTTTACACAGCAACCCACAGTATGCGTCGCACCACATAAATCGTACATAGGATTGAAGCAAATCTTCTTAGCAACTCAAAGAAATGGAAGTGGAGATTTTAGGATTTTTCTTTTATTTTCTTTTGATTCTTTTCCTTGATCGAAAGTTCTTTTGTTGTGGGAAAAACCCCAACGGCAGAAAAATAATCACCGTTGACCAAAATGAAGTGAATTTAGGGTTTAAGGGATAGGTAAGGGTATTTATAGTTGGATTAAAATAATTTTATATTTATTTATTATCGTACGCTCTTGTATTTACCCTTCTAAAAATTCCTACAGTCACGTATTATACCCAAAAATCACCAAACTGGATGTGTAGCTAGAGTTCGACATTACGGTCCCAATGAAACTGGTTTCGTCGAATTCCGACTCCGTATACTCACATAGCGTATTTTTAACCGTTGAAATACTGATTGTTTCTCACTCTAAAAATCCGTACGACCACACAGTGAATCTAAAAATCATGAAACTGGAAATCTAACAACTATTTGATGTTGCGGATCCAAAAAAATTAGTTTCGTCGAATTCCGACTTCGTTTGCAAAAGTGGCTATTTCTAAATCTATGGATGACCCATTTAAATATATAAATATATTTAAATAAAAATTAAATTAAATATAAATAAATTTATATTATCGTCTATATTCACAGTGGAATACCATACAGCTCTAGAATATTCCTACATGAATTTCTAACTCGATATTCACTTCTGGGTCAACCCGATATTCGATTTATATTGAAATTCCATTTAAAAATATAAATTATAAAGGAATTCCAAAACGACTTTTCTAAAATTTGATTTGAACATAAATCAAAATCTACACGACCAAATCCCGATTTTTCTCTTCCATTAGAAAGATATACTCCACCAGCTCCATACGTTTCTTATTTCATAGAAATCCGATTTAAAACGAGTCCTATACATTCAGTTGAAGTTCAAATCTCCAATTTACGAACTACAGCGCCATTTCATGCTCGTTTATAATTATACTATAAACTATACGTTCAACTATCGACGATTGAATATATTCGTTAATATAATTCAACTTTAAACTGGATTATAAAATTTCGAATTGCCCAATTCACACATATCGCCATTTCAGCCAATTCTGATTATTTCAGAATTAAATAAACTATTTAATTTATTAGTTTAAATAAATACTCATCATTATTTAATTCCACGACCATTAAATTCACTATATCACTATTTATATAATTAAATAAACTAATTTTAATACCTCTGCCAATGCGGGTCATTACAATCTTTCCCACTTAAAATAATTTCGTCCTCGAAATTGCTAAAAGGTAAAGAACGACCCTATCGACTGGTTAGAACATATTTGTTCACTTCTTAACTTCAGTTTCAACTGAAACAATTTAATTTCAATTAAATTATTAATTGATTCTTATCAATGAAAATTTTCAAAAATCCTGAAAATTTTCTAACTCTTTAACTTTTCGAAAAAATTTCGCTAGCACCTCCTTTGTACTGGTCAATAGGTCAAACTCCAACTCGCCTCTCTGGGCCATCTACAACCCAAAAGAAAATCGAACAACCAAATGGCTTGCCAATTCGGCTCATAAATTTTATATCCAATAGAAACATAAACTTGTACCTTTTGTCGGCATATCATTATATCCTTTCCGACTGTTATCAATTCAGCGGATACAAGGGTCATCCCATTCAAATTCTAATCTGCTTTTATCCACAACACAACCATTCGCTTATATCCGAGCCAAATATCATTTCAACTCGAGTTTCTTCTCGATTCCCAACTCTTAACTTGATTATCACATTACACTTCAATTTGAATCTAACAATCCAATTTGTCTTGATATCATTCTAATTCAATCTCAGTTACCACTTTAATGGCTTTTCTTTAATTCAATTTTTCATTCACAAATTCATGTTAAATTTGTTTTTAATTCAAACAGTCTTCCACTGGGTGTGTGACGGCCGGGAATTTCGCTTGATCCGAATCAGTCGTTAAACCGATCGAGACCGTTCGAAACCCCTGATCGTTTGAGAACAGGACAAATCAGAACACAAACAGAAGAACATTTCATTGTTATTACAATAATTCCATCAGATACAAGAATATACAGAGTATAAATGAATATTATACATTCAACAAATATCAGAGATTTCAATAAATTACATAGCAGCGGAAAAACAATATAAAACACAACTGAAAGTAATGCACGGATACAGAGCTTTCCGGATATCATTCCAGCTGTGAACCAAGATTCTGTGAATATAAATCTGCAAAACCAAAACTACTAGCTGCCCGTGCGGAAAATGAGGGCATCCAGAGTTTAGGTTAAAACAATAAACTCCAGGTCAGTCATGTGACTGGTGTGAGAACTAAAACAGTTATTTAAAACTTTACTTCAAAAGAGAGTAATTCAAGGGACCACGCCGTATAACACGGAACGAGTTTCCTCCCAAGAATACCAGTGCATAAAATAAACAACGCAATGCTTTTTCGAAAAATGAAGCTATTATAAGACCCAGGTCCCATCACACAATGCAACGCAAGCCGGAGGATAGGGTTTTACCTTATAACAGCCAAACATGCTTGGTACGTTTAAAAACAAATCATTTGATACTATAGTAAATGTATAGTGTCAAAACAATTTCAATCATAAATATCAATCATAGACGGCATAGTATCCCATGCTACTATGTCGCCATACTAGGCTCTACAAATAAAGCCGAAATATCTCGTATTGGAAATTGGATTTCCGTCATGAGTCGAGGCAAGGGGCAAGCTCCTCTCCGCTTTCGAGACACTCTAGCAAATGTCCAAGGACTACACACTCTGGGCAATCCTGGATCTTCAGGGCCGGTCCTCACTTACGTTAGAGGATTATTTATGCCTGAACACATGTTTCCCGGTCCTTACAGACCTAAAATCGAGGCGCCTCATCCAACAACCACATAGGTGAAAAGTATATAAATGTCAGGGATGGTAAGTCACTGACACCACCAAAGCTAGAAAGAAACGTCGTGCTCTCCCTGCAGTCCGTATCCCGTTTTTGACTCATACCGAGGTGTGTGGCTTGCGAATTCACGTTATACACAAAGCTACGCCACAAAGGCCGTGCTTTGATCATCAACCACAAGACTTTGCTTTTCAACAGAAGCCTTGATCCGTGCAACTCAGCATGCCACACAGGCAATTCATGCCATGCGATTGATATCTATCGATATATAATCTCTAAGCTCGTACGTCTCAGAGAAGGGCGTTAAGCAAAAGAATAAATTCTCCGCCGCCAAACAGATATATATTTAACAGAAATCAATCAACACAGAATAAAATCCAATGTCGGACACACAATCCATTTATAAGTTCGTTCTGGGTCTGAACGAAACCGGAGGCACTTTCCTCGCATATCCATCGATCTCCAAGTACGTCTAGACGACCACCAACTATTTCCATCCTCTTGGGTGTACAGCCCAATCAGGATCGTCAGTAATTATCCAAACGACGTGAAGACTTCCGGTCTTCAACCACCGTCTTCATCTTCGACATATCGTCGAATCGGTTATTCAGAATGGGTATAAACCCGGCCTTTCCGAACAACCCGCGTATATTAAAAACAGTGCTAGAAAACAAAACATACGCCTCATTCCAATTCTGAATATTCTATTATTTAAATATTCACATCTTTTGGGAAAGGGTCCCATTAATTTTATCCAAGATAAATTCTTTAAAATTTATTCTTTAATCTTCCTTTGGATTTCATTTCAAATTAGTCGAGATTAGCGAACCACACCGAAGTAATTATTTATTTTTATTTCCCAATCCCAACATATTCATCCATGAAGCAAAACTGGTAATACTCCATATCTAACACCGTGGAGTTATCGGTAAAATTAATTACCATCTCCCGTTCAAATCTAATTAAAGATTTAACTATCGCTTTGGAGAAAAACTGGTAATACTCCATCCTCGCTCACTTTCTAAATTTGATAATTTAAATTATCAATTCTCATTTCAATTTAATTGCAGATTCATTAAAACTCCTTTTACTGGGTTAAAGAACTAGTCATTTAAAACACAGTTCACGATAAACCCAAATCACATTCTATTTATCATCGGGTTAAAGAACTAGTGTTATTTAAAACACAGTTTACGATAAACCCATGAATCAATTCTATTTAAACCCATTTCAAATCCAATTTATTTATTTAAAAATAAATGGGTTTTAATTTCAGTTCAAAACTAGTTCATTTCGATAAAAATCTATTTTTATCTTTTCAAATATGGAGTTTTTCATCCCAATTTTTTCCAAATCATTTCTTATGATTTTACACAAATTATTACTATTTTTAATAATTTTATCAAGGTTCGTACAGTCGATTTCCATCAACGGCCATCGAACTGCACTTACAACGACCTTTTTCAAATTTTATTTGGACGTATCTCCAAATCCAACCGTTATATTTCAAATTTCTAATATTTGTTAGAAAGCTCTTTTCGATACGAACCCAACGGTTCCAGTTTTAGGAGAATCCGACGGTCGGATCTCCCGTAATGTCCGTTTGAAATAAATGGTCGAAATTCACGAACTGCCGCGGCGCGGCGCATTCTATTCAGGCCATTATATTATATATATAATATATATAATATATATTTCGTCGATTTCTATTTGAAACGAATTTTATAAATAGTTTTGAATTCGTTTCAAAAACAATTTCTACATTTATTTCAAATTCAAATCAAAATTGAATTTTCTATTATAAATCCTTTTTACTTTCATTTCTATTTAATTTCAATTCAAATCGATTTTAATTCGATTCGAATTCATTTTCTTTTCAATTTGATTCAAATTCGTTTTCTTTTCAATTCAAATCAAATTCGTTTCGTTTTCTAATTAAGTCAAATTCGTTTTCTATTCAAATCAAATTCATTTTCTATTCAAATCAAATTCATTATATATTCAATTCAATTCAAATTCGTTTTCTATTCAATTCAGTTTGAATTCATTTTCTTTTCAATTCAGTTTGAATTCGTTTTCTTTTCAATTCAGTTTGAATTCGTTTTCTTTTCAATTCAGTTTGAATTCGTTTTCTTTTCAATTCAATTTGAATTCGTTTTCTTTTCAATTCAATTCGAATTCATTTTCCATTCGATTCAATTCAAATTGGTTTTCTATTCAATTCAGTTTGAATTCGTTTTCTTTTCAATTCAATTCGAATTCGTTTTCTTTTCAATTCAATTCGAATTCGTTTTCTTTTCAATTCAGTTTGAATTCGTTTTCTTTTCAATTCAGTTTGAATTCGTTTTCTTTTCAATTCAATTCAAATTGGTTTTCTATTCGATTCAATTCAAATTGGTTTTCTATTCGATTCAATTCAATTTGGTTTTCTATTCTATTCGATTCAATTTAATTCAAATTTCATTTCAAAATATTCGATTTCGAAATCTCTTTTCAATATTCATTTAAAAATGAATAAAATCGATATATATATCGTTCATGTCATAATGGCGTCAATCTAATCAACACGACTTCATATATTTCTATTTTTAAATATTCTATTTCAAATATTTCTTATTATCAAAATATTTCTATTTCAAATATTTCTATTTCAAATATTTCTATTTCAAATATTTCTTATTATCAAAATATTTCGTTCAACACATGATTAATCTCAACGGATGAGTACTGTCAACACATGAACCTTTATTTTATATTGCTAAAGATGTAAATTTTATTATTAAAATATTTCGTTCAACACATGACTAATCTCAACGGATGAGTACGGTCAACACATGAACCTTTATCTTATAATATTCTTTATTTTCCCGATTGGAATGAGGCCAAATCAATTACCATATAAAGTTAATTATATGGATTCCATACAACAAATGTATATAATAGCAACGATAAATAATCAACCATCATCCAAAGTGCACTACACTGTATAAGCATCAAATATAGATATCTAACGCTTATAACAGCCTGTCGATCCATCGATCGACATACAATTAAATAATTGGGATTAGTGTACCCAAATATCATCCCAACACCCGTGTGGGGTTTCAAACAATCAAACACAGATTTTATTTGTGCAGTTGGGCGATGTGTAAAATTTATCGACCCAACCAATATCATTCAAATAGGTGTACATAAACAAACCGTCTGGTTTGTAAATGAATATTTAGTTATTCACTTTCACATTAAAAATTATATTTTTAACGACCAAATTATTTTATTCAACCTATGAATATTCTATACAGTTCATTTATCAAATAAAATGATATCTTTATTTTTCTAACTTGTTTTAGAAAATTTCGGCGGCATAACGGCACGATACTAGAAACGGGACAAGGTCTAGCCTTATCCCCGGTCTAGTGAAGGCCCACGCCATTCACACATCAAACAAATCCATTCCATTTCGCCAAACAATTCAATTCAGACCAAATAATCTAACCAACTACACAACGAAACAAACAAGTCCATGGTCTGTGGACGATTGTGTCGGGTGCTACTAAACACCGTCTACATCCTAGTATATATATAACTAGAAAAGAAATTGAAGAGTGAGAAATTCTCACCAATAGCTGTCCAATACCACGACTCTTCATTGATAGAAATCTTCATCGTTCTCGCCTTTTTATCACCTTCGTTGCCAGTATTCTCTACATATGTAAAAATCGAATTTTTACTTCGCTATTCAATATATAAAAATCGAATTTTTACTATGCTATTCAATATATAAAAATCGAATTTTTACTATGCTATTCAATATATAAAAATCAAATTTTTACTATGCTATTCAATATATAAAAATCGAATTTTTACTATGCTATTCAATATATAAAAATTGAATATTTACTTCGCTATTCAATATATAAAAATATCGCCTTTTCAACTATAAAGATTTCTCCTTTTCAAATTTAAAGATTTCGCCTTTTCAAATTTAAAGATTTCGCCTTTTCAAATTTAAAGATTTCGCCTTTTCAAATTTAAAGATTTTATCTTTTCAAATTTAAAGATTTCGCATTTTCAAATTTAAAGATTTTATCTTTTCAAATTTAAAGATTTTATTTCTAATATTCCTATCAGGTAAAAATTATATTTTTAATTCTCTACATAAACAAAAATCATATTTTTACATCTTCTACATACTAAAGATTATATTTTTGATACTTTAAAAATATAAAAATCATATTTTTATTACTTTAAAAATATAAAAATCACTTCTTTTTCCTAGCTAGTGAACGAATAAAAATCTTTCTTTTACTTTGCAAATCAATGAATAAAAATCCTTCCTTTACTTTGTAAATCAATGAATAAACATTATATGCGTTTATCAATGCCATAATATCTATAAAACTGATTGTATTTAATCTGTAAAATCTACTTAAACTAAATAAATAAAATAAAATAAGGTAAAAATCACCTTTATGAATGGGGGAGGGTGCTCGACCAGAGGTGGTGGCTGAGGGTGGGCGCGTCAGGCTCGGCAGGCGGTGGAGGTGCATAGTCGAGTGGTGGTTGCGGTACGGGGGGGTGCGGTGGCTTTTCTGGGGGAGGGGGTCGCAGTTCGCAACAGAGGGGGGGTTTCCGTCGCGCGGTGGCGCAGTGGGGGAGGGGGGTCGTGCGGTGGCGCTGGTGATTGAGGTGGCGGGGCTGATCGCCTGGCGGCGGGAGGGGCCATCGCGCTGAGGCGCGATGGGTTTTCTTCTTCTTCTTTTTTTCAATTTCGATTCTGAAAATCGAAGAAAGGGGGGGCAGAGAGATTTAAGGGGAGAGGAGAGAAGGTTTAATTATTTTAATATTTTATATTTCTAAAATGTTGGCTTTTTATTTCGACCTCGAAACGAGGCCCATCGCTTGTCGTCCAGAGCGTTTTACCCCCATTCCGAACACAATGGGATATGTATCGTAAGCTGATTCGATCGTTTCGATCAGTTTTCGTCAAAATCAACATATAACTCTATATATTTAATTTGAACGCGCATTTCAATTTACCGGGGTCACATACTAACTAGAAAAATTCCTAAAAAATATTTACTAGCTTCGTATTGACGATACGGTCCTAACAAAACTAGTTTCGTCGAATTCTGAGACCGTTGGAAAAATGGCCATTTTCCAGTCGATTAAAATCAACTGAAACTGGTCAAACGCGTTTTCCTTTGCCACGCTCACATATTGAATCTAAAAATTATGAAATTTGGAATTTAACAATAATTTGACATCACAGATCCAACAAAAGTGTTTTCGTCGAAATCCGAGGTCATTTGCAAAATGTCTATTTTTAAGGGCCTGAATTCCATAGCGACTATTCAGAATTTTCAACTGGACATATCTTTTGATTCCCGTTATGAAATTTTGATTTGTCGGATTCGTTGGAAAGATATTATCAAATAGATCCTATTGTTTTTGGTTTCACTAAAATCCGGATTGTTTTGCTCCCGGTACATTCAATTGAAATTTGAAATCGAATTATCGAACTACCGCGCCATTTTCAATTCCTTTTATAGTTATATATAATTATTTATATTCTAACGACAACGTATGTAATATATACGTTCGAATTATATTCAAAATAAATTTCTCGTCGATATTATTTAAAATAACCTATTCTAAATATTCAAAATTCATTAAAATTGCCAAAATAAAAATTTTAAATTGGCTCGCATTTCCGGGTTATCACAATTTCCCCCACTTAAAACTTTTCGTCCCCGAAAAGGAACAAAGTCGAAAGTGGTTTGACCAATTAACTCTACGTTCAATGTGGCTTCCATTCTCCAACTTTTCAGTTTCTGAGAATTTTCAAATTTTCAAAAATTTGGCTAACACCCTAAATTTTTGAAAAATTTCGCCATAACCTCCCCTGCACCGGGAGCCACAGGAAAATCCCGAAATTGTCATACACGCCTTCTGATCTCAAAAAGAAAAAGAAAAAGCCAAGCGGCTAGCCAATTGGCTCATAAAATCATCATCACCCAAACAAAATAGTAAATTATAGTAAACATGTACCTATTTGTCGGGCAAACAAATTTTATTCTCTGCTCTAGCCTCCTTGCTATGACCTGTTCAATGTAAGTACGTGTATATGCAAGCAAATGCGACCAATTTTTAATACAATTCAATATTCGGTTCAATTAGGCTAAATGGTTCAAAATTAGCAAACAAATAAACAAACAACACAACCATCAATCAATTAGTGAATTAACGTTTCAAATTCATAATTTTGATATATATATATATATATACAGAAAATCATATTTTTGATGCCAATTCACAACAATGTGTTCTAGCTATATTAGTTTTGGTTCTCACACCAGTCTGATGGAAATATATAGATATCACACCTTTGAAACACGAACATAAATACTGATGATGTCATGACAATTATCAGTACCATCTCCGGGCGACTAGAATGTGGTTCTATATCTATCGAGTATATTAAAACTTCGAATAAACGTTCATGACGCATATATGCAAAATCTTTATATACTAGATTGTCCAAATCAATACAAATAAATATTCAAATACATATGAAACGATTTAAATTTTCAAAACAAAATTGTTTTCATTTGAAAAAATATACTCTTCACACTCGTTCTAGGTACTACTGATCCTATCTCTAACGAGTCATTCTAATTGGATATTACTAATCCAATATCTGATGAATTCTTTCGTACGGTTCTAATGTGTCTTGTTCCCGAGCTCTGTAAACAAAAGCTCTGATACCAAATGTGACGGCCGGGAATTTCGCTCGATTCGAATCAGTCGTTAAACCGATCTAGACCGTTCGAAACCCCTGATCTTTTCAGAACAGGACAAATCAGAACACAAACAGAAGAACATTTCATTGTTATTACAACAATTCCATCAGATACAAGAATATACAGAGTATAAATGAATATTATACATTCGACAAATATCAGAGATTTCAATAAATTACATAGCAGCGGAAAAACAATATAAAACATAACTGAAAGTAATGCACGGATACAGAGCTTTCCGAATATCATTCCAGCTGTGAACCAAGATCCTGTGAATATAAATCTGCAAAACCAAAACTACTAGCTACCCGTGCGGAAAATGAGGGCACCTAGAGTTTAGGTTAAAACAATAAACTCCAGGTCAGTCACGTGACTGGTGTGAGAACTAAAACAGTTATTTAAAACTTTACATTAAAAGAGAGTAATTCAAGGGACCACGCCGTATAACACGGAACGGGTTTCCTCCCAAGAATACCAGTGCATAAAATAAACAACGCAATGCTTTTTCGAAAAATGAAGCTATTATAAGACCTAGGTCCCATCACACAATGCAACGCAAGCCGGAGGATAGGGATTTACCTTATAACAGCCAAACATGCTTGGTACATTTAAAAACAAATCATTTGATACTATAATAAGTGTACAGTGTCAAAACAATTTCAATCATAAATATCAATCATAGACGACATAGTATCCCATGCTACTATGTCGCCATACTAGGCTCTACAAATAAAGCCGAAATATCTCGTATTGGAAATTGGATTTCCGTCATGAGTCGAGGCAAGGGGCAAGCTCCTCTTCGCTTTCGAGACACTCTAGCAAATGTCCCAGGACTACACACTCTGGGCAATCCTGGATCTTCAGGGCCGGTCCTCACTTACGTTAGAGGATTATTTATGCCTGAACACACATTTACCGGTCCTTACAGACCTAAAATCGAGGCGCCTCATCCAACAACCACATAGGTGAAAAGTATATAAATGTCAGGGCTGGTAAGTCACTGACACCACCAAAGCTAGAAAGAAACGACGTGCTCTCCATGTAGTCCGTATCTCGTTATTGACTCATACCGAGGTGTGAGGCTCGCGAATTCACGTTATACACAAAGCTACGCCACAAAGGCCGTGCTTTGATCATCAACCACAACACTTTGCTTTTCAACAGAAGCCTTGATCCATGCAACTCAGCATGCCACACAGGCAATTCATGCCATGCGATTGATATCTATCGATATACAACCTCTAAGCTCGTACGTCTCAGAGAAGGGCGTTATGCAAAAGAATAAATTCTCCGCCGCCAAACAGATATATATTTAACAGAAATCAATCAACACAGTATAAAATCCAATGTCGGACACACAATCCATTTACAAGTTCGTTCTGGGTCTGAACGAAAACGGATGCACTTTCCTCGCATATCCATCGATCTCCAAGTACGTCTGGACGACCACCAATTATTTCCATTCTCTTGAGTGTACAGCCCAATCAGGATCGTCAGTAATTATCCAAACGATGTGAAGACTTCCGGTATTCAACCACCGTCTTCATCTTCGACATATCGTCGAATTGGTTATTCAGAATGGGTATAAACCCGGCCTTTCCGAACAACCCGCGTATATTAAAAACAGTGCTAGAAAACACAACATACGCCTCATTCCAATTCTGAATATTCTGTTATATAAATATTCACATCTTTTGGGAAAGGTTCCCATTAATTTTATCCAAGATAAATTCTTTAAAATTTATTCTTTAATCTTCCTTTGGATTTCATTTCAAATTAGTCGAGATTAGCGAACCACACGGAAGTAATTATTTATTTTTATTTCCCAATCCCAACCTATTCATCCCATGAAGCAAAACTGGTAATACTCCATATCTAACACCATGGTGTTATCGGTAAAATTAATTACCATCTCCCGTTCAAATCTAATTAAAGATTTAACTATCGCTTTGGAGCAAAACTGGTAATACTCCATCCTCGCTCACTTTCTAAATTTGATAATTTAAATTATCAATTCTCATTTCAATTTAATTGCAGATTCATTAAAACTCCTTTTACTGGGTTAAAGAACTAGTGTCATTTAAAACACAATTCACGATAAACCCAAATCACATTCTATTTATCATCGGGTTAAAGAACTAGTGTTATTTAAAACACAGTTCACGATAAACCCATGAAACAATTCTATTTAAACCCATTTCAAATCCAATTTATTTATTTAAAAATAAGTGGGTTTTAATTTCAGTTCAAAACTAGTTCATTTCGATAAAAATCTATTTTTATCTTTTCAAATATGGAGTTTTTCATCCCAATTTTTCCCAAATCATTTCTTATGATTTAACACAAATTATTACTATTTTTAATAATTTTATCAAGGTTCGTACAGTCGATTTCCATCAACGGCCATCGAACTGCACTTACAGCGACCTTTTTCAAATTTGATTTGGACGTATCTACAAATCCAACCGTTAGATTTCAAATTTCTAATATTCGTTAGAAAGCTCTTTTCGATACGAACCCAACGGTTCCGGTTTTAGGAGAATCCGATGGTTGGATCTCCCGTAATGTCCGTTTGAAATAAATGATCGAAATTCACGAACTGCCGCGGCGCGGCGCGTTCTATTCAGGCCATTATATTATATATATAATATATATAATATATATTTCGTCGATTTCTATTTAAAACGAATTTTCTAAATAGTTTTGAATTCGTTTCAAAAACAATTTCTACCTTTATTTCAAATTCAAATCAAAATTGAATTTTCTATTATAAATCCTTTTTACTTTCATTTCTATTTGATTTCAATTCAAATCGATTTTAATTCGATTCGAATTCATTTTCTTTTCAATTTGATTCGAATTCGTTTTCTTTTCAATTCAAATCAAATTCGTTTCGATTTCAAATTAAGTCAAATTCGTTTTCTATTCAAATCAAATTCATTTTCTATTCAAATCAAATTCATTTTCTATTCAAATCAAATTCATTATATATTCAATTCAATTCAAATTCGTTTTCTATTCAATTCAATTTGGATTCGTTTTCTTTTCAATTCAGTTTGAATTCGTTTTCTTTTCAATTCAGTTTGAATTCGTTTTCTTTTCAATTCAGTTTGAATTCGTTTTCTTTTCAATTCAATTTGAATTCGTTTTCTTTTCAATTCAATTCGAATTCATTTTCCATTCAATTCAATTCAAATTGGTTTTCTATTCAATTCAGTTTGAATTCGTTTTCTTTTCAATTCAGTTTGAATTCGTTTTCTTTTCAATTCAATTCGAATTCGTTTTCTTTTCAGTTCAGTTTGAATTCGTTTTCTTTTCAATTCAATTCAAATTGGTTTTCTATTCGATTCAATTCAAATTGGTTTTCTATTCGATTCAATTAAATTTAATTAAAATTTCATTTCAAAATATTCGATTTCGAAATCTCTTTTCAATATTCATTTTAAAATGAATAAAATCGATATAAATATCGTTCACGTCATAATGGCGTCAATCTAATCAACACGGCTTCACATATTTCTATTTTCAAATATTATATTTCAAATATTTTTTATTATCAAAATATTTCTATTTCAAATATTTCTATTTCAAATATTTCTATTTCAAATATTTCTTATTATCAAAATATTACGTTCAACACATGACTAATCTCAACGGATGAGTACTGTCAACACATTAACCTTTATTTTATATTGCTAAAGATGTAAATTTTATTATTAAAATATTTCGTTCAACACATGACTAATCTCAACGGATGAGTACGGTCAACACATGAACCTTTATCTTATAATATTCTTTATTTTCCCGATTGGAATGAGGCCAAATCAATTACCATATAAAGTTAATTATATGGATTCCATACAACAAATGTATATAATAGCAACGATAAATAATCAACCATTATCCAAAGTGCACTACATTGTATAAGCATCAAATATAGATATCTAACGCTTATAACAGCCTGTCGATCCATCGATCGACATACAATTAAATAATTGGGATTAGTGTACCCAAATATCATCCCAACACCCGTGTGGGGTTTCAAACAATCAAACACAGATTTTATTTGTGCAGTTGGGCGATGTGTAAAATTTATCGACCCAATCAATATCATTCAAATAGGTGTACATAAACAAAACGTCCGGTTTGTAAATGAATATTTAGTTATTCACTTTCACGTTAAAAATTATATTTTTAACGACCAAATTATTTTATTCGACCTATGAATATTCTTTACAGTTCATTTATCAAATAAAATGATATCTTTATTTTTCTAACTTGTTTTAGAAAATTTCGGCGGCATAACGGCACGATACTAGAAACGGGACAAGGCCTAGCCTTATCCCCGGTCTAGTGAAGGCCCACGCCATTCACACATCAAACAAATCCGTTCCATTTCACCAAACATTTCAATTCAAACCAAATAATCTAACCAACTACACAACCAAACAAACAAGTCCATGGTCTGTGGACGATTGTGTCGGGTGCTACTAAACACCGTCTGCATCCTAGTATATATATATATATATATATATATATATATATAACTAGAAAAGTAATTGAAGAGTGAGAAATTCTCACAAATAGCTATCCAATACCACGACTCTTCATTGATAGAAATCTTCATCGTTCTCGCCTTTTTAATACCTTCGTTGCCCGTATTCTCTTCATATGTAAAAATCGAATTTTTACTTCGCTATTCAGTATATAAAAATCGAATTTTTACTATGCTATTCAATATATAAAAATCGAATTTTTACTATGCTATTCAATATATAAAAATCGAATTTTTACTATGCTATTCAATATATAAAAATCGAATTTTTACTATGCTATTCAATATATAAAAATCGAATTTTTACTTCGCTATTCAATATATAAAAATCTCGCCTTTTCAACTATAAAGATTTCTCCTTTTCAAATTTACAGATTTCGCCTTTTCAAATTTAAAGATTTCGACTTTTCAAATTTAAAGATTTCGCCTTTTCAAATTTAAAGATTTTAACTTTTCAAATTTAAAGATTTTGCCTTTTCGAATTTAAAGATTTTATCTTTCCAAATTTAAAGATTTTATTTCTAATATTCCTATCAGGTAAAAATTATATTTTTAATTCTCTACATAAACAAAAATCATATTTTTACATCTTCTACATACTAAAGATTATATTTTTGATACTTTAAAAATATAAAAATCATATTTTTATTACTTTAAAAATATAAAAATCAATTCTTTTTCCTAGCTAGTGAACGAATAAAAATCTTTCTTTTACTTTGCAAATCAACGAATAAAAATCCTTCCTTTACTTTGTAAATCAATGATTAAACATTATATGCGTTTATCAATGTCATTGTAACAACCCAGAATTTTGGGGCCAATTTAAAATTTATTTTAAGTGATTTTAATAAGTTTGATATTTAAATAATCTATTTTAAATAATAATGATCACAAATTTGATTTCAATTGAAGTTAGAATGAATAATTTAATTTTTATTATAAAAAGAGTTAGAAATAACGCAGTAGTTTGAAAAGTCAAACTTGAACTTTGACTGACCGTACAGGATGCAAAATTTAACGGATTTTAGTGAAACCAAAAATATTAGAATCTATTTAAAAATATCTTTCCAACGAATCCGAAAAATCGAAATTTCATAACGGGAATCAAAAGTTATGGCCAATTCAATATTTAGAAAGGTCGCTATGAAATTTATAAGGGCCAAAATGCTACATTTTGCAGAATAAGGAATTAGGACCCGAAACCATCTCCATTGGTTTTAGAATGTTGTTTACATATAAAAATGACTATAAGAACTTATATTTTTGAGTTTCGGAAAAATTCCACTATTTTTGGTATTTTTAAATATTAAAATATACACCTGAAAAATAGAATTTTTGCAAACGAACTCCGAATTCGACGAAACCAGTTTCTATGGATTCGGAATATTAAATTAAGGTTAAATTATAAAATTTATAATTTTTGGAATTATTTTGTGGCCTGTATAATTTTTACAGTGGAAATACAGCCTATTTTCAGACTTCGGAAAATTATAATAAATTCATACGGAATCGGAAAATTACGAAATCAGGTTCGTTGGGTTCGTAATGACCTTAAATAATTATGTTTAAAAATTTATTAATTTTGAAATTCGCATGTATTTATAAGAATTTCTGAATTGAAGAAAACAGTTGAAAATTGAGTAATTGGGCACGTAATGATATTTGGGCCCAAACCAAAATTAAACCCATGGTATATATTATCTTTTTTCTGAGATTTAGGGCTGAAATTCGAAATGCACAGCAGCCACTTCTCTTTTCCATCATTTTTCTCAATTTCCATGGCGGCTCCCTCTTCCTCTAAAATTCATTAAAAAATAAAATTTCTTCAAAACATAGCAAATTATATGTCCACTCGAAGGTATCGACGATACGAAGCTAATGGTGTCGTCGGTTTCGTCAAACAGCGCTCGGATTCGCCGGAATCTCGTCTTAAAGATCGCTGTTTTCGAAATTCAGAAGCTCAAAACCTAAATCACAAATTTCCCGCGAATCTAGCGAGAACTGGAGGAAGTGGCGAACACGGAAGTTCTTCGTCTACGCAAGACGAAGATGCTCAGAAAATTTCAGGCAGTTTGGAGGTGTGAGGCGGCCTGTGGGACCCGCGAAGCGAAATCCGTTCTAGGCGATTTCCCGATGATCGGAGAAGCTTAAGGGGCGGCTCTTTCTGGTGGGGGTGCGTCTCGCCAAGGCGAAGACTTTGGCGGTGGTCCCGTGGCGTCAGGTGGCCTGAAGCAGCGGCAAATTGCGGTCAAAGTTCGGCGGTGAACAGTGTTTCGCGGTCAATGGGCTGAGGGTATTTTCTATTTTATTTTTAAATTATTTAATTAATTTCCAGAACTTTAAAATTGCATAACTCACTCATACGAAGTCGAAAATCGACGATTTCAGGTGCGTTGGGATCGTGGCGACGAGATGGACGCGTGGACACTAATTTTGTCCAATTCTGAGACAGTGAAATTTTTAGGTATTTTCACGAATATTAATTAATTATTTAATTACCCGATTTTTAAAAATTCATAACTCTTTCATACGAGGTCCGTTTGACGAACCGTAAATTGCGTTGGAATCACAAAATTACGAGCTTCGCGATGGCGTAGACCGCGACTCAAACGGAGACAGTTGATTTTCAGCCAAAATTTGAGGTGAGAGTTCAAATCTTTATTATTTAATTAATTATTAATTTATTTTCCCACATTAAAATAATTGTATGATGATGATGATTCAGTTCTGAAATGTTTTGTGTGTATGAATTATTGATTGTTGCTTGTGGTGTGCTTATTGTTCATGTTATGCTTAAATCCGTCTTTAAATTGTATATGTTATTGAGTTTAAATTGCAGTTGGAAAATTAAATCTAAATTTAGATTTAAAACATATTTTATTCAGATCTAGACGTTCTAATTTATTTTATTATAATGTCCTTTTCATTTTTTCTGAAATGAACAAAGAAATGGAACGACAAATAAAACATTATTTTTATTTGTTGATGTTACAATGAAATTTGAACGACAAATAGAATATTATTTTTATTTGTTTGTTTACAATAGACTATGAACAACGAATAAAATATATTTCTTTTTGTTTGCCTTAAAGGTTAACTAACAAAGTTCTCATTTTTGGTTGCATAAAAAGAAAACAAAAACTCTCAATTTTGTTGCATTAAAAGTTAACGAACAAAAATTCATATTTTTGTCATTGAATAAAAAATGAAACAAGAATTCATATTTTTGTCATTGAATAAAGATGAAACAAAAATCCATACTTTTGTCATTGGAAAAAAAAAAGAAAATGAAAAAAAAGGAAATTTTCCTTTTATTTGAATTGATGTGAAATATCAATTCAATATTGAAATAAAAGGATTGTGTTTTGTTTGCATTTCTCAAACAGAAATGTACAAAGGAATAAAGAGAATTGTATTTTGTTTGCATCCCTTGACGCGAACAAAGTATTGAAATAAAGACTTACATTAAAATTTATATTTTTATTTGTGTTTTCAAGACACAAATGAACTTGAAACAAAACTTACTTTTTATTTATTTTATTTATTTACATTTCATAATGTAAATATCACTTGAAAATAAAACTTACCTTTTTATTTATATTTTATAATGTAAATATGACCTGAAAACTAGAACTTATTTTATTATTTGCATATTATAATGCAAATGAGACTTGAAAACAAAACTTACATTTTTGTTAACATTTCATGATGTGAATATAACTTGATGATAAAGCTATTTTTATTATTTGCATACTATAATAAAAATAAAACTTGAAAATAAAATTTACATTTTTATTTGCACTTTATAATACGAATATAACATTGAAAATAAAACTTACCTTTTCACTTGCATTTTATAATGCAAATACAACATAAGGATAGAACCTACCTTTTATATGCAATTTACAATGTAAAATAAAAATTACATTTTTATATGAAATTAGAAAGGGGATTTGAAATAAAAAAATAAACTTACATTTTTATATGTAATATATGATGGGATATATAATTGTAAAATAAAGTTTACATTTTTATATGTAGTAAGAAATTGGAAATTCGCATTGATATTAAAATAACACTTTTGTAAAGATATCGCATTAGAATAAAAAGATAATTTTTGTCGCTTTTTCTTTTTAGAATTAAAAACATATTTTTTTGTCACTTTTTCTTTTTAACATAAAAAGGGTCATTTTGTCGCTTCTTCTTTTTAACATTAAAAGAACATTTTTATGTCATGTTTCTTTTTAGCATTAAAAGAAGCATCTTTGTTGTTTTCCCTTTTAGTAATAAAAAGAACATTTTGCTTTCATTTCTTATGATAATATTTTATCGTCATTTTGAATGCGGTAAAAATAGAATTGTTAATGTTGAATATTTTATCGTCATTTTGAATGCGGTGAAAATAGAATAGTTAATGTTGTCACTTTTATCGACATTTTTGGTGCGATGAAAATAGACAATGTTAGTGATTCACTTTTATCGACATTTTTGGTGCGATAAAAATAGACAATGTTAGTGATTCACTTTTATCGACATTTTTGGTGCGATAAAAATAGACAATGTTAGTGATTCATTTTTATCATCATTTTAGATGCGATAAAAAAGAATATATTTTTGTGTTACATTTTATTGTCTTTCTAGAGACAATAAAAAGAATGAAATTAAAGAATTACAATTTTATGTAAAATTGCTTTCATTGAAAAGAATAAATATAGAAGACGAGATTTTTGTTGTTAATAATAAACAATGAAAAAGGGAACATTTACATGTAAATAAACAATAAAAAGAAAAATTACATTCAAAATGTAAGTTAGAATAAAAAGGACATTTTGTTTAAAAAAAAAATGTAAATTACAATAAAAAGTATAGAAATAAAGATCACATTTTTATTGGCCGTTTATAGGCAATAAAAGAGACATTTTTATCGTCGTGTTATATATTGTGTATTACACTGCCATTCACAGGTTACCCGACTTGTGTATGTGATTGGGACGATAATTTTCACACATCGCCCAAGTGCACAAATTAGTTTATCATTTGCTTGATTGGTTGAAAACCCCACACGGGTGTTGGGATGAAAATTCACATACACTAATCCCAATATTTAGTTGTATGTTGATCGTTAGATCGACAGGCTGTGATGAGCGTTATTATTTAATTTTAACGCTTACACAGTGGAAATTACACTTTGGATGTAATGGATTACTTGATGATTATACTGTTATTGTCATATATATGATGTGTGTGAAATCCATATAATCCAAATTATATGGTAAATGTTTGAGTCGCATTTCGATTCAAGTGTTCTTTTAAATAAGACTATTTTTACATTAGAAATCCTTTTTATATAAAGTGCATATATTTTTCGTAATATATTTTTAATCAACTATATGTTAAACAAAGAATATTTGTAAAAGATAAAGATTTGTAAAATAAAGAATACTCCTCATTTAGAATCTTTTATATAAAGAATATTTTTATGATTATTTTAAAATATGTTTTTAAAGTGTTACTAGCATTTGCAATCATATTTTGAGATATGAAATAAATTGAGATGTGAAGTGGATTTACCGTGGACGATGTTTTAAACGACATTTGTCCTTTAATCCAATTTACATTGAAATTATTATTTGGAACTTATGAATCTATTTTATAGATTTAAAAAGACATTTTCTATAAATCAAGTTTTTTTTTAACTAATATATTAAATAGGAATTAAGTGGAAATTCTATTGGTAATAATTGAGATGGGCTTCTGTAAAAGAAGACCGATATTATATATGGAATTTAAGAGGCTTTGTCGTTATTCCATTTATACTATTAGTCTGATACAGAAATTTATATCGCTTATGTATTGATTTGATTTCTGTGGAATTCCATATTTTTAGAAATTGATTTATAGATTTTATTTTAAATATTTATCTTTGATAAAATTAATGAGAATCTTCTAAAACGAATATCTTATTAAAAGAATATTCTGAGTTGGGATGTGACGAAATGTGTAATTTTCCAATATTTGTTTTTAATCCCAAAATACGCGAGTTATTCAGAAAGACCGGGTTTAACCCATTCTGAATAATCATCACGACGATCAAGAGTCGAAGACGAAGACGGTGATTGAAGACCGAAGGTTTTCACATCGTTGGGATGATGATGACTGGTATCTTGAATTGGGATTGGCCTTCCAAGGCAAGGTATTTGTTAATGATCATCCAAACGCATTTGGAGATCGACGGACACGTTGTTTCGCTCAGACCCAGAGCGGACTTGTAAATGGATTGCGTGTCTGACATTGTATTCCTTTCTACTGTATTGGTTGAACGCTACCGATTATATATTTTGTTGGTGGTGAAGAATTTATTCTTTACTTATCACCTTTCTCTAAGACGTATGAGCTTAGAGGTTATATATATATTGGTAGATGATCAATAATATGGTAGGGCCTGACAATGTGGCATGCTAAGATGCAAATGATCAAGGCTTTGTTGAAAAGCAGGCCTTGTGGCTGATGATCAAAGCATAGCCTATTACGGCATAGCTTTGTGTATATCGTGACTTCGCGAGCCTCACACCCCGGTATGAGTCAAAAACGGGATTAGGACTGCAGGGAGTGCACACGTTTCTTTCTAGCTAGAGTGGTGTCAGTGACCTACCAGCCCTGACATTTTACTTACTTATGTGGATGATGGATTTTGAGGCGCCTCGTTATTTTTATAGGCCGTTGGTGGTCATACTATAGGTCCAAAGGGACCGGGAAGCGTGTGTTCAGGCATAACTAATCCACTGCCCATAGACGGGGACCGGCCCTGAAGATCCAAGGGTTCACTGCGGGGGATCCTGAGGCATTTGCTAGAGTGTCTCGAATCGGAGAGGAGCTTGCCCCTAGCCTCGACTCATGATGGAATCCAATTCTCCAATACGACATTACGATTTTAATTGTAAACTTATATACGGCGACATAGTAGGATGGGGTACTATGCCGTCTAGGATTAATACATTTATATTGAAATGATTTAGGAAAACATATACACACTAGTAGTAATGCGTTTGACGTATTTATCATCTTTTGACCATTATAAGGTAAAACCCTATCCTCTGGTGTGCGTTGCATTGTGTGATGGGACCTGGGTCTTATAATGGTTTCATTTTTCTAAAAAGCATTACGTTATTTGACGATTTACTTTAATTATGCACTGGCAATCCAATGGAGTAAACCCGTTCCGCGTTAGCGGCGTGGTCCTGTGATTAGCCTACTTATTAGATAAGTTAAGTTAAGAATTCTCACACCAGTCCCACGACTGACCTGTAGTTTGTTTCACTTTGCAAACTCGGGTGCCCTCTTTCCACACGGGCAGTCGAGTAGCTTTTTGCAGATATAGTTAAGCAGGATCCTGGATTGAAGTCTGAAGCTGGGTCCAGTTACTGATGGCCTTCCGCTGAGATTAGTTCCGCTGCAATGTATTTAATTTAAATGTTTCTTCCGCTGTATTATTTATTGATGTACTCTGATATATTCTGTACTCTGATGTAACATTTATTATTGATGTTATAAAAGTCTGTGTTTTTTTCTGATGTGTTGTATGCCCAAAGTTAAAGTATTCGTAGATTTTCACCTTTTGGGTCAGACCTGTGTGGTTTATGGTCGATTCAAAGGGCGGGAATTTGCGGGTCTTTACAGTTGGTATCAGAGCTCTGGTTAGCTCAAATCTTTGGGGTACAACTTGTTAGAACCGAACAAAAGACTCATCAGAGATTGGATTAGTAATGTCCAATAAGAATACTCATTAGAGATAGGATCAGCAGTATCCTAGAATGAGTGGACTCGTTAGAGATGGGGTTAGTAATGCCCTAGAACGAGTTAAGAGTTACGAATTTATAATTAACGTATTTTTGATATATATAATCTATTCTTTGAAATATGATTTTTATATATATAAAGTTACGTAAATTTTGAAAAGATAATCAACCATCAAAATTTAAAATTAAGATAGTTAATTTTACAATTTTTAGCTACGTTCCTTTTCGAGGACGAAAAGTTTTTAAGTGGGGGCGATTATAACAACCCGGAATTTTGGGGCCAAATTAAAATTTATTTTAAGTGATTTTAATAAGTTTGATATTTAAATAATCTATTTTAAATAATAATGATCACAAATTTGATTTCAATCGAAGTTAGAATGAATAATTTAATTTTTATTATAAAAAGAGTTAGAAATAACGCAGTAGTTTGAAAAGTCAAACTTGAACTTTGACTGACCGTACAGGATGCAAAATTTAACGGATTTTAGTGAAACCAAAAATATTAGAATCTATTTAAAAATATCTTTCCAACGAATCCGAAAAATCGAAATTTCATAACGGGAATCAAAAGTTATGGCCAATTCAATATTTAGAAAGGTCGCTATGAAATTTTATAAGGGCCAAAATGCTACATTTTGCAGAATAAGGAATTAGGACCCGAAACCATCTCCATTGGTTTTAGAATGTTGTTTACATATAAAAATGACTATAAGAACTTATATTTTTGAGTTTCGGAAAAATTCCACTATTTTTGGTATTTTTAAATATTAAAATATACACCTGAAAAATAGAATTTTTGCAAACGAACTCCGAATTCGACGAAATCAGTTTCTATGGATTCGGAATATTAAATTAAGGTTAAATTACAAAATTTATAATTTTTGGAATTATTTTGTGGCCTGTATAATTTTTACAGTGGAAATACAGCCTATTTTCAGACTTCGGAAATTTATAATAAATTCATACGGAATCGGAAAATTACGAAATCAGGTTCGTTGGGTTCGTAATGACCTGAAATAATTATGTTTAAAAATTTATTAATTTTGAAATTCGCATGTATTTATAAGAATTTCTGAATTGAAGAAAACAGTTGAAAATTGAGTAATTGGGCACGTAATGATATTTGGGCCCAAACCAAAATTAAACCCATGGTATATATTCTCTTTTTTCTGAGATTTAGGGCTGAAATTCGAAATGCACAGCAGCCACTTCTCTTTTCCATCATTTTTCTCAATTTCCATGGCGGCTCCCTCTTCCTCTAAAATTCATAAAAAAATAAAATTTCTTCAAAACATAGCAAATTATATGTCCTATCGACGATACGAAGCTAATGGTGTCGTCGGTTTCGTCAAACAGCGCTCGGATTCGCCGGAATCTCGTCTTAAAGATCGCTGTTTTCGAAATTCAGAAGCTCAAAACCTAAATCACAAATTTCCCGCGAATCTAGCGAGAACTGGAGGAAGTGGCGAACACGGAAGTTCTTCGTCTACGCAAGACGAAGATGCTCAGAAAATTTCAGGCAGTTTGGAGGTGTGAGGCGGCCTGTGGGACCCGCGAGGCGAAATCCGTTCTAGGCGATTTCCCGATGATCGGAGAAGCTTTAGGGGCGGCTCTTTCTGGTGGGGGTGCGTCTCGCCAAGGCGAAGACTTTGGCGGTGGTCCCGTGGCGTCAGGTGGCCTGAAGCAGCGGAAAATTGCGGTCAAAGTTCGGCGGTGAACAGTGTTTCGCGGTCAATGGGCTGAGGGTATTTTCTATTTTATTTTTAAATTATTTAATTAATTTCCAGAACTTTAAAATTGCATAACTCACTCATACGAAGTCGAAAATCGACGATTTCAGGTGCGTTGGGATCGTGGCGACGAGATGGACGCGTGGACACTAATTTTGTCCAATTCTGAGACAGTGAAATTTTTAGGTATTTTCACGAATATTAATTAATTATTTAATTACCCGATCTTTAAAAATTCATAACTCTTTCATACGAGGTCCGTTTGACGAACCGTAAATTGCGTTGGAATCACAAAATTACGAGCTTCGCGATGGCGCAGACCGCGGCTCAAACGGAGACAGTTGATTTTCAGCCAAAATTTGAGGTGAGAGTTCAAATCTTTATTATTTAATTAATTATTAATTTATTTTCCCACATTAAAATAATTGTATGATGATGATGATTCAGTTCTGAAATGTTTTGTGTGTATGAATTATTGATTGTTGCTTGTGGTGTGCTTATTGTTCATGTTATGCTTAAATCCGTCTTTAAATTGTATATGTTATTGAGTTTAAATTGCAGTTGGAAAATTAAATCTAAATTTAGATTTAAAACATATTTTATTCAGATCTAGACGTTCTAATTTATTTTATTATAATGTCCTTTTCATTTTTTCTGAAATGAACAAAGAAATGGAACGACAAATAAAACATTATTTTTATTTGTTGATGTTACAATGAAATTTGAACGACAAATAGAATATTATTTTTATTTGTTTGTTTACAATAGACTATGAACAACGAATAAAATATATTTCTTTTTGTTTGCCTTAAAGGTTAACTAACAAAGTTCTCATTTTTGGTTGCATAAAAAGAAAACAAAAACTCTCAATTTTGTTGCATTAAAAGTTAACGAACAAAAATTCATATTTTTGTCATTGAATAAAAAATGAAACAAGAATTCATATTTTTGTCATTGAATAAAGATGAAACAAAAATCCATACTTTTGTCATTGGAAAAAAAAAAAAGAAAATGAAAAAAAAGGAAATTTTCCTTTTATTTGAATTGATGTGAAATATCAATTCAATATTGAAATAAAAGGATTGTGTTTTGTTTGCATTTCTCAAACAGAAATGTACAAAGGAATAAAGAGAATTGTATTTTGTTTGCATCCCTTGACGCGAACAAAGTATTGAAATAAAGACTTACATTAAAATTTATATTTTTATTTGTGTTTTCAAGACACAATTGAACTTGAAACAAAACTTACTTTTTATTTATATCACTTGAAAATAAAACTTACCTTTTTATTTATATTTTATAATGTAAATATGACCTGAAAACTAAAACTTATTTTATTATTTGCATATTATAATGCAAATGAGACTTGAAAACAAAACTTACATTTTTGTTAACATTTCATGATGTGAATATAACTTGATGATAAAGCTATTTTTATTATTTGCATACTATAATGAAAATAAAACTTGAAAATAAAATTTACATTTTTATTTGCACTTTATAATACGAATATAACATTGAAAATAAAACTTACCTTTTCACTTGCATTTTATAATGCAAATACAACATAAGGATAGAACCTACCTTTTATATGCAATTTACAATGTAAAATAAAAATTACATTTTTATATGAAATTAGAAAGGGGATTTGAAATAAAAAAATAAACTTACATTTTTATATGTAATATATGATGGGATATATAATTGTAAAATAAAGTTTACATTTTTATATGTAGTAAGAAATTGGAAATTCGCATTGATATTAAAATAACACTTTTGTAAAGATATCGCATTAGAATAAAAAGATAATTTTTGTCGCTTTTTCTTTTTAGAATTAAAAACATATTTTTTTGTCACTTTTTCTTTTTAACATAAAAAGGGTCATTTTGTCGCTTCTTCTTTTTAACATTAAAAGAACATTTTTATGTCATGTTTCTTTTTAGCATTAAAAGAAGCATCTTTGTTGTTTTCCCTTTTAGTAATAAAAAGAACATTTTGCTTTCATTTCTTATGATAATATTTTATCGTCATTTTGAATGCGGTAAAAATAGAATTGTTAATGTTGAATATTTTATCGTCATTTTGAATGCGGTGAAAATAGAATAGTTAATGTTGTCACTTTTATCGACATTTTTGGTGTGATGAAAATAGACAATGTTAGTGATTCACTTTTATCGACATTTTTGGTGCGATAAAAATAGACAATGTTAGTGATTCACTTTTATCGACATTTTTGGTGCGATAAAAATAGACAATGTTAGTGATTCATTTTTATCATCATTTTAGATGCGATAAAAAAGAATATATTTTTGTGTTACATTTTATTGTCTTTCTAGAGACAATAAAAAGAATAAAATTAAAGAATTACAATTTTATGTAAAATTGCTTTCATTGAAAAGAATAAATATAGAAGACGAGATTTTTGTTGTTAATAATAAACAATGAAAAAGGGAACATTTACATGTAAATAAACAATAAAAAGAAAAATTACATTCAAAATGTAAGTTAGAATAAAAAGGACATTTTGTTTTAAAAAAAAAAATGTAAATTACAATAAAAAGTATAGAAATAAAGATCACATTTTTATTGGCCGTTTATAGGCAATAAAAGAGACATTTTTATCGTCGTGTTATATATTGTGTATTACACTGCCATTCACAAGTTACCCGACTTGTGTATGTGATTGGGACGATAATTTTCACACATCGCCCAAGTGCACAAATTAGTTTATCATTTGCTTGATTGGTTGAAAACCCCACACGGTTGTTGGGATGAAAATATATTCAGAGCCTTGTTCTCAACTGGGTTCAAGAACAGTGTTAGTCAAGACACCATTCATGACAAACCCAAATCACATTTGATATTAAATACAAGGCTCTGAATAGAAAATATATCGGCTTATATTCAATATCAAATTCTACGACCAACATATATCGTATTGGAAATAACGATATATATATCTATATCTTTCAAATTTCCATAACAACATCTGTATAATTACGAAATCCAACATCGAAATATTCCAAAGACAATTTCGATTCAAATCCATTCTAATTCAATTATTGGAAACTCTGGTTATATTTCAATACCATTTCTAATCCAATTTATTTATTTAAAAATAAATAGAATTATAATTCTAGTTCAAAACTAGTTCATTTCGATAAAAATCTATTTTTATCATTTCAAATATGGAGTTTTTCATCCCAATTTTTCCCAAATCATTTCTTTTGATTTTACACAAATTATTACTATTTTTAATAATTTTATCAAGGCCCGTACAGTCGATTTCCATCAATGACCATCGAACTGCACTTATAGCGACCTTTTTCAAATTTGATTTGGACATAATTCCAAATCCAACCGTTAGATTTCTAATTTCTAATAATCGTTAGAAAGCTCTTTTCGATACGAACCCAACGGTTCCGGTTCAGGAGAATCCGACGGTCGGATCTCCCGTAATATCCATTTGAAGTCAATGGTTGAAATTCACGAACTACCGCAGCGCGGCGCGTTCTATTCAGGCCATTATATTATATATATATATAATATATAATGTACACGTCGTCGATTTCAATTCAAAATGTGTTTTATAAATCATTTTAAATTCATTATCAAAACGGTTTCATCTTCATATTCAATTTCAAATCAAAATTGAATATTCCAATATAAATTTGCTTTAAATTGATTTCAAATTGATTTCAATTCAATTTCAATTTAATTCGAATGCAATTCCTTTCGATTTCAATTCGAATTCCATTCTATTCAATTTCAATTCGAACTCGTTTCTATTCAATTTCAATTTGAATTCATTTCTATTCAATTTAATTCGAATTTCAATTCTTTTCAAAATTTCAGATTTTTAAATCACTTTCGATATTCGTTATAAAATGAATAAAATCGATATAAATATCGTTCACGTCAAAATGGCGTAAATCTAATCAACACGGCTTCATATTTTCATATTTTCAAATATTCCATTTCGAATATTTCTATTCAAATATTTCATTTCAAATATTTCTTTTTCAAATATTTCTACCTCTAAACTGGAATGAGGCCCAATCAATTACCATATAATGTTAATTATATTGATTTTCTACAACACAGGTATATATCAACAAAGATGAATAATCAACCATCATCCAAAGTGCATTCCACACTGTATAAGCATCAAATATAAATATTCAACGCTTATAACAGTCTGTCAATTAATCGATCGACATACAACTAAACAATCGGGATTAGTGTACGTCAAATATCATCCCGATACCCGTGTGGGGTTTCAAACAATCAAACACAGATTTTATTTGTGCAGTTGGGCGATGTGTAAAATTTATCGTCCCAATCAATATCAGTCAAATGTGTGTATATAAACAAATCGTCCGATCTGTTTATTTTTATTTCATTTCATATACACGTTAAAATTCTATTTTTAACTATAAAATATTTTTAACTATATAAATATTTTATTTCATTTCACATCACATCACACAATCAACTACACATCAAAATCAAACAAACAAGCATACAAGCCGTCCATGGTCTGTGGACGACGGGTGTCGGGTGCTACTAAACACCGTCTGCATCCTAGTATATATTTTAACTAGAAATAAATTAAAGAGTGAGAAGTTCTCACCGATTTGCTAAACCAGACGCCTCGGCTCTTCTTTGTAGAAATCTTCGCCGTTTCTTCTTTCATCACTTTCGTTGACCGTATTCACTACATATATATAAAAATCGAATTTTTACTTTGCCATTCAATTTATAAAAATCGAATTTTTGTCTCACTTCATCCATTTTTACTACGCTATTTACATATAAAAGATAATATTTTTACTACGCTATTTACACATAAAAGATAACATTTTTATTACGCTATTTACATATAAAAGATAATATTTTTACTACGCTATTTACATATAAAAGATAATATTTTTACTAAGCTATATACATATATAAAAGATAATATTTTTACTACGCTATTTACATATAAAAGATAATATTTTTGCAAAGCTATTTACATATAAAAGATAATATTTTTGCTACGCTATTTACATATAAAAGATAATATTTTTACTACGCTATTTACATATAAAAGATAATATTTTTACTACGCTATTTACATATTAAAGATAATATTTTTACTATGCTATTTACATATAAAAGATAACATTTTATAAAAGATAATATTTTTACTACGCTATTTACATATAAAAGATAATATTTTTACTACATATAAAAGATAATATTTTTACTACGCTATTTACATATAAAAGATAATATTTTTACTACGCTATTTACATATAAATGATAATATTTTTACTACGCTATTTACATATAAAAGATAATATTTTTACTACGCTATTTACATATAAAAGATAATATTTTTACTACGCTATTTACATATAAAAGATAATATTTTTACTACGCTATTTACATATAAAAGATAATATTTTTACTACGCTGTTTACATATAAAAGATAATATTTTTACAACGCTATTTACATATAAAAGATAATATTTTTACTACGCTATTTACATATAAAAGATATTATTTTTACTACGCTATTTACATATAAAAGATAATATTTTTACTTATGTATAATATATAAAAAAGATCATATTTTTACCTTGACTAAATATATAAAAAGGTTATATTTTTACCTTGACTAAATATATAAAATAAAATCGATCTTTACACTTTTTTTTAAATCTCGCCTTTACACTTTTTTTTTAAAATCTAACTTCTCTTTGGTTTAAAAATCTAAATTTTTCCTATGTTATAAGATCGACATTACTTAAAGGAAAATTTAAAATGAAAATAAATATAAACAAGGAGACTTACAGGGTTTGGATCAGGAAAAAAGAGGGAGGGAGGTCAGAGGGAGCATCGGAGGGGGTAGTGGACTTCGTGCTCGCGGTGTAGCTCATCTGCGGTCTTTAAATCGGGGAGGAGGGGTGCTGTTCTGAATTGGGAGGCCATCAATGAGGTGGGGGCGACTGGGGGAGGGCTCGCTAGGGTTTCAGGCGGCGGATGGGGTGGCAGTGAGCGGAGGCGGGTGGTTTTGGGGCTAAGCGTCGATGGGCATTTCGGGTGTTGCGGCTTCTACGGAGGAGCGTGGGGAGAGAGGGAAGAGACTGGAGGGTCTCGCGTCGGTGGGGGGAGATGCTGGAGGGGCGGCGACACCCTGGCGGTGGAGCGGTGATCCTCTGACGGGCAGTGAGGTTCGAGATATTATTTTTTTTATATTTTATTTGTTTCTGAGTGAGGAGAGAGGGGTATGTGAGAGGTGTATATATATTATAATATATATATTTAATTATTTTATTTTCAAAAAGTAACTTTTAATTTCGACCTCTAAACGAGACCCACCGCCTGTCGTCCATAGCTAATTACCCCCATTCCGAACACGATGGGATATGTATCGTAGGCTGATTCGACTGTTTCGGTCAGTTTTCGTCAAAATCAACATATAACTCTATATATTGAATTTGAACGCACATTTCAATTTACTGGGGTCCTAACAAAACTAGTTTCGTCAAATTCCGAGACCGTTTGAAAAATGGCCATTTTCCAGTCGATTAAAATCAATTGAAACTGGTCAAAAGCGTTTTCCTTTTCCACGCTCACTTATTGATTCGAAAAATTATGAAATTTGGAATCTAGCAATAACTTGACATCACGGATCCAACAAAAGTGGTTTCATCGAAATCCGAGGTCGTTTGCAAAATTTCCATTTTTAAGGGCCTGAATTCCATAGCGACTATTCAGAATTTTCAACTGGACATATCTTTTGATCCCCGCTATGAAATTTCAATTTTTTGGATTCGTTGGAAAGATATTCTCGATTATATTCAAATATTTTTGGTTTCACTAAAGTCCTTTTATTTTGAATCCTGTACATTCATTTGAATTTTGAAATCGAATTATCGAACTATCGCGCCATTTTCAATTCCTTTTATAATTTAAAATAAATATTTATATTCTAACGACGACGTATATAATGTATACGTTCAAATTCTATTCAAAATAAATTTTTCGTTGATATTATTTAAAATAATTCATTTTAAATAATCAAAATTCGCTAAAATTGCCAAAATAAAAATTTTAAACTGGCCCAGATTTCCGGGTTATTACAAAGAATCACGCTCTAGACACCCGAAGAAGATAATGATGATTGAGATCTCATCATCAGTATTTATGTCCGAGCTTCGAAAGTGTGACATCTATATATTTTACTGGTGCGAGAACCAAAATTAGGTAGGGCTTATTGTTGTGATTTGGCATCAAAAATCTGATTTTTAGACTATGTATCAAAGTTATGAATTTGAAATCGAATCATCGAACTATCACGCCATTTTAAATTCCTTTTATTATTTGAAATAAAATATTTATATTCACAGGATCCTGATTTACAGCTGGAACGATATCCGGAAAGCTCTGTATCCGTATATCTCCTTCACTTGTGCTTTGTATTATTTTCCGCTGCAGTGATGTATTTAAATGCAATTTAAATCTCTGATATTTTTCTGATGTACATTATTTGTTTATACTCTGTATATTCTTGTATTCTGATGAATTGTCGTAATTTACAATGAAATGTTCTTCCGTCTGCATTCTAATTTGTCGTGTTCTCAAAACAATCAGGCGTTCCGAACGGTCTGGGTCGGTTTAACGACTGATTCAGATCGTGCGAAATTCTCGGTCGTTACAATCACCGTCGCTTGAAGGGGGGCATTCCTGGTTTGCGAATCAAGGAAGATGGGGGGCTCCTATCGCGCAGGTGAAGGAAAGGGGAGGAGTTCGGGTCCTGGGGGCTGCGACGGGTCTTCGACCGGAGTGCAGAGGGAAGATAGGAGGAGAAGGAAGAGGTGAGGGAGGGGCCGCACGGATCGGTGGGGCGGCAGGGAGGTGACGATCGTAATTCGCGATTGAGATGTTTAGGGTTTTTTTCTTTTTGTTTCTTTTATTTGACTGCTGAAGTCAATGCAGGGAGGAAGAGAGGAGTAGGGGGTTTTTATAAATTTATATTATTTATTTTTAATTTTAATTTCCCCCATGAAGGTAACATTTTTATTCGAACTCGAAATCGAACCCACCGACTGTCGTCCATAGCTAATTACCCCCATTTCGAAAACAGTGGGATATGTATCATAGGCTAATTCGATCGTTTCGATATGTTTCCGTCAAAATCAACATATAACTCTATATATTGAATTTGAATGAACATTTTCAATTTACTGGGGTCACATATGAACTCTAAAAATTCCCAAAAAAATATTTTCTTTCTTCGTATTGACAATACGGTACTAACAAAACCAATTTCGTCAAATTCTAAGACCATTTGAAAAATGGCCATTTTCCAGTCGATTAAAATCAACTAAAACTGGTCAAATGCGTTTTCCTTTGCCACGCTCACATATTGATTTGAAAAATTACGAATTTTGGAATCTAGCAATAACTTGACATCACGGATCCAACAAAAGTAGTTTCGTCGAAAACCGAGGTCGTTTGCAAAATTTCCATTTTTAAGGGCCGAAAATTCCATAGCGACTATCCTGAATTTTCAACTAGACATAACTTTTTATCCCCGCTATGAAATTTCAATTTTTCGGATTCGTTAGAAAGATATTCTCAAATAGGTTCGAGTATTTTTGGTTTCGCTAAAATTCGGTTTATTTTGAATCTTGTACATTCATTTGAACTTTGAAATCGAATTTTCGAACTACCGCGCCATCTACAATTCCTTATATAATTTAAAATAATTATTTAATTTCTAACGACGATCTATATAAATATATTCATTCTATTTCTATTCAAATTAAATTTCTTGTCGTTATTATTTAAAATAATTCATTTTAAATATTCAAAATTCGCTAAAAATCGCCAAAATAAAAATTTTAAATTGGCTCGGATTTTCAGGTTATTACATATGGAATCCATATAATTAACATTATATGGTAATTAATTGTGCCTCGTTCCAATTGGGAAAATAAAGAATATTATAAAATAAAGATTCATGTGTTGAATAGAATAAATAGTCATGTGTTGACGATGCTCATGTGTTGAAAGAAATATAAATTCATGTGTTGAATAGAATAAATATTCATTTGTTGAATAGAATAACGAAGTTACTGAAATATATAAAGTCGTTTTGATTAGAGATGCGCTATTTTGACACGAACGATAATTATATCGATTATATTCGTTTTTATAAAAGTTATAGAAATGGAAGTGATTTCAAAATATAATGTTTTGAAATTATTATCATTTGTAGATAGATGGTGTGGAATATTCAATTTTGATTCGAAATTGAATATGAAGTTGAAATCGTTTCGAAAACGAATTTAAAATGATTTATAAAATACGTTTTGAATTGAAATCGACAAAATATATATATTATATATATTAAATGGCTTGAATAGAACGCGTCGCACCGCGATAGTTCGCGAATTTAGACATTGACTTCGAATTGACATTGCGGGAGTTCCGACCGTCGGATTCTCCTGAAACCAGAACCGTTGGGTCCGTATCGAAAAGAGCTATCCAATGAATATTATAAATTTGAAATATAACGGTTGGATTTGGAATTATGTCCAAATCAAATTTGGAAAAGGTCGATGTAAGTGCAGTTCGGTGGCAGTTATTGAAAACCGACTGTACGGGCCTTGATAAAATTATTAAAAATATTAATAATGTGTAAAATCATAATATATGAATTGGAAAGAATTGGGTGAAAAATTCCATATTTGAAAAGATAAAAATAGATTTTTATCGAAATGAGCTAGTTTTGAACTAGATTTGAAATGGTTTTGAAAATAATCAGAATTTCCAATATATAAAGTGGAAATGGATTTGAATTGAAATTGTCTTTGGAATATCGATGTCGGATTTCGTGATTATACAGATATTGTTATAGAAATTTGAAAGATATATTTATATCGTTATTTCCAATACGATATTTGTTGGTTTCAGAATTTGATATTGAATATAAGCCGGTATATTTTCTATTAAGAGACCTGTATTTAATATCAAATGGGATTTTGGGTTCATCGTGAATGGTGTCTTGAATAACATTGTTCTTGAACCCAGTTTAGAAAAGAATAAATCTTTTAATTAAGATTTAGTGAAATTGTCCTGTTAATTAGTATTTAATTGGAATTGAATTCAAATTGGTTTTTGGGGTTTATCGTGAGCGGTGTTTTGAATAACACCTGTTCTTTAACCCAATTAACAATAGAAAGTTATTTTGGGTTTATTGTGAATCGTGTTTTAGGTGACATTGGTTCTTTAACCCAGTTAAAGATAGGATATTGATTTTCGGGAAGATTAAAACTAAGTGGAGTTTTAATGAATCTGTAATTAGATTGAAATGTGAATTGATAATTTAAATTATCAAATTTGGGAGGTGATCAAAAATGGGGTGTCACCAGTTTTTCTCCAAAGTGATAGTTAAATCATTAATTAGATTTGAACGTGAAACGGTAATTAATATTTACCGATAACACAGTGGTGTTAGATATGTAGTATTACTAGTTTTGCTCTATGGGATGAATAGGTTGGGATTGGGAAATAAAATAAATAATTACTTCGGTGTGGTTCGCTAATCCCGACTGGTTTGGAAAACCTTAACATGGTTTGAAATGATATCCAAAGGAAGATAAAGAATAAATTTAGAAGAATTTATCTTTGATAAAATTAATGGGAACCTTTCCCTAAGAATATGAAAATTTGAATAAAATAATATTCTGAATTGGAATGAGGCATATGTTGTGTTTGTGTAACACGTGTTTATTATATACGCGGGTTACTCGGAAAGGCCGGGTTTATACCCATTCTGAATAACCAATTCGACGATATGTCGAAGATGAAGGCGATGGTTGAAGACCGGAAGTCTTCACATCGTTTGGATGATTATTGATGATCTTGATTGGATGTACACCCAAGAGGAGGGAATCAGTTGGTGATCGTCCAGACGTACTTGGTTATCGATGGATATGCGAGGAAAGTGCCTCCGGTTTCGTTCAGACCCAGAACGAACTTGTAAATGGACTGTGTGTCTGACATTGGATTTTATTCTTTATTGATTGATCTCTATTAAATATACATCTGTTTGGCGGCGGAGAATTTATTCTCTTGCTTAACGCCCTTCTCTGAGATGTACAAGCTCAGAGGTTGTATATCGATGGACATCAGTCGCATGGAGTGAATTGCCAGTGTGGCACGCCCTAGTGGAAAATGATCAAGGCTTCTGTTGAAAAGCAAAGTCATGTGTTAATGATCAAAGCACGGCCTGTGTGGCATAGCTTTGTGTATAGCGTGAATTCACGAGCCTCACACCTCGGTATGAGTCAAAAACGGGATACAGACCATTGGGAGAACACGACGTTTCTTTCTAGCTATGGGTGATGTCAGTGACCTACTAGCCCTGACATTTATATACTTTTGACCTGTGTGGTTGTTGGAATGCGAGGCGCCTCGAATATATATGGTTGATAACTGGCACTATGTGAGCCGACGTACAGATCATTATTATACAGCTCCTATAGGACAGGGAAACGTGTGTTCAGGAATAACTAATCCTCCAAAGTTAGGTGAGGACCGGCCCAACCGATTCCAAGGATCGCTGTGTGTGGTCCTGAGACATTTGCTAGAGTGTCTCGAATGGAGAGGAGCTTGCCCCTTGCCTCGACTCATGATGGAATCCAATTTCCAATACGTGTCTTCCAGTTTTATTTGCAGAGCCTAGTACGAAGACATAGTGGTATGTGTCACTTATGCCGTCTATGATTTATACATTATGATTGACGTTGTTTTCTTCACTTATAGTAGTAATAAAATATGAAATTTCACGTACCAAGCATGTTTGGCTATTATAAGGTAAAAACCCTATCCTTCGGCTTGTGTTGCATTGTGTGATGTGACCTGTGTCTTATAATAGCTTCATTCTTCTTTATTTAGCATTGCGTTGTTGTTTTGTGCACTGGTATTCTTGGGGTAAAAAGCCGTTCCGTGTTATACGGCGTGGTCCCTCGATTTACCTAACTTTAAAAATAAAGATTAATAACTGTTTTATTTCTCACACCAGTCACATGACTGACCTGAAGTTTATAGTTTTAACCTAAACTCTGTGTGCCCCTATTTTCCACACAGGAAAATAGTAGTTTTGGTTTTGCAGATTTACTTTCATAGGATCCTGGTTTATAGCTGAAGTGATATTCGGAAAGCTCTGTATTCCCGTATTTCTTTTAGTTATGTTTTGTATTCTTTTTCCGCTGCTATGTATTTAAATGTAATTTAAATCTTTGACATTTGTCGAGTGTATTTATTCATACTCTGTATATTCATGTATTCTGATGGAATTGTTGTAATGAGCAATGAAATGTTCTTTTGTTTGCATTCTGATTGGTCTTGTCCTCAAAGTAATTCGCTTTTTCTCTTCTCTTCGGAAATCAGGGAAGTTCGGGTCACCTACGTGTTTGAGGAAGGTTAAAGCATTATTGTGAGGAAAGGTTATCGAGATTCGGGGTTATTAGAAGAATTCTTTACGAGCAAAGAACAAATTCTTTCTTTGGTCTTGATTTGAGTTTGTTATTGAAAACTGCGCCTCCTTTAAAATAATTTGGTGGATTTCGGTTATCGAAAGTGATGCGGGTCACTGTAGTGTTGGAGAATGTCGCGCATGTATCTGGAGTTTTAGTTTGGAAAGTTAGGTATAGGAAGAACGATATTTTGAAGAGGAACACGATGATGTTATTTGTTTGAAATTTTGTGGAAGAATAAGAGAGCTTGGTCGTGTAAAGGTTATGGGATGGATGTGTATTGGAAAAGCAACAGGTTTTAAGCTATCGGGGAAGATAAACGTGGGAGGCTGAATAGGTATAGGGGGTTTTGGCCCGACTGTGAAGATGGGTGAGGCCCAAATAGCTAAATTATTTAAATTAAACAATTTTAATTTAGGTCAAATCTTGGAAATTGAATATCTCGATCATACTTTATCAGAATTTCAAACGGCCAGTCACCTTGAGATCTAATGGACAAGGACTATAGAATGGAACTGATTTGGAGTGAATTAGAGCACTTTACAATTTATAGCAAAACAAATTGCCTGATCTGAATCAAATCAACGACAGTTATTCGTTATTTAACGATAACCGTCTATTGTGAGTAAATCTCACTAACTATGCCTAGTTTATATTTTTATAACATATTTTTAGAATTGATAAATGATGGTTAATTGTTGTGAGTTGATTATTTGGATGAACTGCTAATTAATTGATTGATCTAGTTATATATATATATATATCATTAATTAAAATATTGATTCTGTTTATTAGAATATTTCATTTTGAAATGAAATTGATGTTAATTATATTGCTTAACATATGTGGATGCAAGGAAACAGGTTGGAGGGATCCATCTGGATTCCTCAATATTTATAATACTGTTTTTTTCATATATTGTGATATGTGATCTGGTATATAATATGTAATTGATTATGATAACACCGGTCTTGTTGTTTGATATTTATATACCATAAGAAATACTGGAATGTAAAAAAAGGAATTTTAAAGGTGTAATTTGGAAAATTAATAGAATTATAAAATGAAATAATTGGAAAATAAATAGAATTATAAAAGGAAATATTTGGAAAATAAATAAAATTATAAAAGGAAATTTATGAGATATAAAAGAACTACGAGAAGATGGATTTAAAGTAGATTTTAAATAGAATATGTTTTAACAGAAAAATTGAGAAGATTAATTTATAAATAATGTTTTATAAATTAAAGAAAATATTTATCATTTGATAAATGGAATATATAAGTCTGAAATTTATATAGAGAAGTAAAATCGGTTTCAACACCGATATTTGAGATCGAATGTGAACGTAGCAGTTCTAAAGGGAGTTTTAAATATGATTTTTACGAATAGTCTATAAATAGAAGTATAAATAGAATTGGGAATTGGGATATTATTTTTAAATGCGAAATCAAACTATTTGATTGGATAAAAGAAATATTTTTCACATTTGATGTGAATAAGGGATTTAAGTAAATATTTTGCAAAATGAAAATATTGTGAAGGAAACTGGGTTTTGAAAAAGGAATTTAAATTAGAGTTAATGAAATTATAAACTGAATGGAGTTTAGTTATGTTGAACAGCTGTATGGGTATTGGTCCAAAGTTGGTTTCAGCCTTCGGGGGAGTTGTTCTCTTACTAGTTTACAGTTAGGTACTGTTAGAAGTGGGATGATAGTGATGCGTGAATAAGACATTGAAATGTTTTACAATGTTAATAACGTATATTTTCTAAGTTTAGAAAATAAGAATTTATGAATATATGAAACTGTGAAATGGGAAATAAATAAATTGACGATAAATTAATTTAAAAGGGAAAAATGTTGATTGATGATTGATCGATAAAATTTCAATTTGGGAATGAGATCGTCGTGCATGTGGATGTTTTCCTTTGATAGTTAAGTAACTGACTATCAAAGTTTTGACCATTTTTCCGTCGTCAATGCAGAGAGACCGGGATCAGATTTATTATCTGAAAACCATTCCGTATGGGCATTACCGTTGAGAATCAAATATGATGATGATAACTGAAGACGGAGTTTATGCAAGGGTTGTTCTGGCAAACCATAGGTAGAAGTTGCCAAAGATTGGTTTACAGAATAGTGCCTTCGGTTTGTCTAGTCCCAGGACAATTTACATGGAAGAATGTCTGACGAACTATATTTAATTGATCGCATATGTTGATCTCTTCAAACATATTTACGTTTGGTGGTGGAGGAAATCGTTTCTTTTAGCTATATACCTGTGGTATTTTTGGAGAAATCAATTTGTGATTTGGTGGGTATGACGATGTGGCATTCAAAGTTAATAAAGGTGATCTGTACATTATGGCCTCTAGCCTCACAACCGAGAAATGGTATAAAATCGGGTATATCGCATGGCTAAGTGGGTAGCTCACAATTAGGGTGTATTGTCAGTTCATCTAGAGAAATATCATTTACTTCTTTAAACTATTTCGATGCTGTCCCTTTCGGAAACGATTGCGGATCCCAACCGTTGGTGAAAATACATTCGGTACACTCAAGCGAAATGAGTGACCGGTCATGTTTAGCCTGGTTTACAAGATATTCTTGTTGAAACCGGTGTACTCCTCTCTATAGATACGCTATCGGAAGGTGGTCCCATATCTTGCCAGTTGGAATCCATTCCCCAATAAGCGCCAAAGATTTTTAATTATATATATTATATATGCGGGACGTGAGATGAAAGCATTCTGCTAGATGAGTATTTAGTTATGGTTAATAAAAACTATTATAATATCAAAAGAGTTTTGATATAGAATTATCATTTCTTACAAAAGGTTTTTGAATGTTAAATAAAGTGTTTTGGATTCTCATAAGGGGAGAACCAATTCCTTGTTATACTGCACGGTCTTATGAGATATCGTTTATTTTCTCTAAAGGTTTTAAATTGTTTACTCACACCAGTCCCATGACTAACCCCGAGCTTATTTTGTTTTACCCTAATCTCTTTGGTGCCAAATTTTGTATGGGCAGTCAAGTAGTAAGGATTTTAAAGATATACTTGGAGGGATTAAAGCAGGAGGCTTCAACATTATAGCTATCGTTTATTTTCGTTGTGCTGTAAGTGTCATAATCTGATAATGACATGTATATACAAGTACAAATTTTTATTTCAAAGTTATGTTATATACTATATTTTATTCGTTCCGCTGTGAAATTCGTGTTTACTATGATTATGTTGTTATGTTCTTCTCCTTCTTCTATTCTAAATTTCTATATTGTCTATTCTCGCCTCTAATTTCTTTCTATTAAAGATCAGGAATGTTCGATGCATGAATAATTGACATGGGTTTTATGTTGATTTTCTGGGTCGAAAATCCTGGTTCGTTGCAGTGGTATCAGAGCTAGTACTGTGTGTTTATGCAAGGACCATTATGGCAGGGTATGTATCATTTTTCCGTTGTTAATACGGGAAACCGAGATCAAGTTTATCATCTGAAAACCACTCTGTATAGGCATTAACGTTGTGAATCAACTATGATGAAGATAAGTGAAGACGGAGTTTATGCAAGGGCTGTTTCGGCAAACACTAGGTAGAAATTGCCTAAGATGGGTTTACAAAATAGTGCCTTCGGTTTGTCCAGTCCCAGGACAACCTATGTGGAAGAATGTATGATAGAGTATATTTAATAGATCGCGTAAGTCGTTCTCTTCAAACATATTTACATTTGGTGGCTGAGGAATTCGTTTGTCTTAGCCGTATACCCATGGTATTTTTGGAGAAAACAATTTGTGATTTGGCGGGTATGACGATGTGACATTCAAAGTTAATATTAACAACGTGATTATGACATGGAATATGGTTTTTATTTATTTTATAATCCAGAGGAGAGTGGGAATGACGAGGAAGGAAGTGCGTTAATGGTAATAAAGGAGCCTGTACTCGCTTTCGACGTAATGCATTCTAGTTTAAATCTTGCGGTATAGGGATGAAGACTAGGAGAAGGGAAGAATTAGGGTGGAATGAGTTTGAATTTTTATGGTGTACGAAGGAAACTAGGATTTCCTGAAAATCGGTCGTGGGTCTTTGAAGTTCGAATTTGTTTATGCTGGAAGAAGGAAGAGGAGTGAACGACGGAAGCATGAACTTGGGTCATGGGCTGATGTTAGGTCATGTTACAATGGTGAGGCCCAAATTTAGTTAATAAAATTAACTTTGTTTTAATTCAAAAAATAAATAAAATCTCGAACTTGAATAACTTGCTCATATATTATCGGAATTCAGCGAAACAAGATCCGTTTGGATTGTTGAGAAGAAGGCTTCACAATGGAGCTGTTCGAAATGAATTGAAGCTCGTTACAATTTATAGCGAAATAAATTGTCTGATCTGAATCAACGATAGTTATCGTTATTTAACGATAAATGTCCAATGTGAGTAAAACTCACTAACTCTGCCAGTTTGTATCTTTATAACATATTTTTAGAATTGATAGATGATGGTTGATTTTTGTGTTTTGATTGTTCGGATGAACTGCTGATTGATTGTTTAAAATTATAGATCTAGTAATATATATATATATATATATATGTACATCGTTAATCAAACATTGATTCTGTATATCAGAATATTTCAAATTGAAATGAAATTGATGTTATTTATATTGTTTAACATCTGTGATGCAGGAAAAAAAGTTGGAGGGGTCTAACTGGATCCCTCAATATTTGTAATACTATTTTTTTCATACATTGTGATATATAATTTGTGATTGATTATGATGATACTGGTCTTGTCATATGTTTTTTTAAATACCATAAGAAATACTGGAATGTAAAAAGGGAATTTTCAAAGTGTATACTGAAAATAAAAGGAATTATTAGGGAAATAAATAGAATTTTAAAAGGAACTATTTGGGAAATAAATAGAATTATAAAAAGTAATATTTGGAAAATTAATATAATGGAAAAAGGGAAATGGCGGGATATAAAAACAACTGTGGAATGGATTTAAAGTATGTATTAAATAGAATCTGTTTTAACTGATAAACTGAGAAGATTAATTTATAAATAATGTTTTATAAATTAAATAAAATATTTATCATTTGATAAATGGAGTATGTAAGTCTGAAGTTATGAAGAGAAGTAAAATCGGTTTCAGCACCGGTATTTAAAATCGAATGTGAACGTAGCAGTTGTAAAGGGAGTTATAAATAAGATTTTTATGAATATTCTATAAATAGAAGTATAAGTAGAGTTTGGAATTAGTATAATGTTTTTAAATGCGAAATCAAACTGTTTGATTTGGTAAAAGCAATATTTTTCACATTTGATGTGAATAAAGGATTTAAGTAAATGTTTTATGAAATGAAAATATTATAAAGGAAACTGGGTTTTGAAATAGGAATTTAAATGGAATTACTAAAATTAGAAATAGACTGGAAATTAGTTGAGCTGAATTAGGCCTTCGCGGTTAATACGTGGGGAGTTGTTCTCTTACTAGTTTACAATTAGAGACTGATAGATGTGGGGGAGTAATGATGAGGGAATAAGAAATGGAAATGTTTTCCAATGTTAATAACGTATATTTTCTAAATATAGAAAATAAAGATTGATGAATATATGGAAAAGGAAAGTGGGGAAATGAATAAATCAATGGTAAATTAATTTAAAGGGAAAAATATTGATTGGTGATTGATCGATAAAATTTCCATTGAAAATAAGATCGTTGTGTGTATGGATGTTTTCATTTGATATTTAAATAACCGACTATCAAAGTTTTGACCATTTTTCCATTGCCAATATGGAGTGACCGAGATCAGATTTATTATCTGAAAACAACTCCGTATGGGCATTAGCGTTGCGAATCAAATATGACTATGATAGTAGAAGATGGAGTTCATGCAAGGGCAGTTCTGGATAACCCTAGGTAGAAGTTTCCTAAGATGGGTTTACAGAATAGTGCCTTCGGTTTGTCCAATCTCACGGCAACCTATATGGAAGAATATCCGACAGAGTACATTTATTAGATCGCGTAAGTTGATCTCTTCAAACTTATTTACATTTAGTGGCGGAGGAATTTCTCTTAGCTGTATACCCATGGTATTTTCGGAGCAATCAATTTGTGATTTAGCGGGTATGACGATGTGACATTCAAAGTAAATAGAGTTGTGATCTGTACGTTATGACCACAAGCCACACAACCGAGAAATTGTATAAAATTGGGTAGGTTGCATGGCTAAGTGGGTAGCACCTAATTAGGGTGTATTGTCACCTGATCTAGAGAAATTCCATTTACTTCTTTAAGCTATTTCAATGTTGTCCCTTTCGGGAAACGGTTGTTGGAGTTTGGAATTAGTATAATGTTTTTAAATGCGAAATCAAACTGTTTGATTTGGTAAAAGCAATATTTTTCACATTTGATGTGAATAAAGGATTTAAGTAAATGTTTTATGAAATGAAAATATTATAAAGGAAACTGGGTTTTGAAATAGGAATTTAAATGGAATTACTAAAATTAGAAATAGACTGGAAATTAGTTGAGCTGAATTAGGCCTTCGCGGTTAATACGTGGGGAGTTGTTCTCTTACTAGTTTACAATTAGAGACTGATAGATGTGGGGGAGTAATGATGAGGGAATAAGAAATGGAAATGTTTTCCAATGTTAATAACGTATATTTTCTAAATATAGAAAATAAAGATTGATGAATATATGGAAAAGGAAAGTGGGGAAATGAATAAATCAATGGTAAATTAATTTAAAGGGAAAAATATTGATTGGTGATTGATCGATAAAATTTCCATTGAAAATAAGATCGTTGTGTGTATGGATGTTTTCATTTGATATTTAAATAACCGACTATCAAAGTTTTGACCATTTTTCCATTGCCAATATGGAGTGACCGAGATCAGATTTATTATCTGAAAACAACTCCGTATGGGCATTAGCGTTGCGAATCAAATATGACTATGATAGTAGAAGATGGAGTTCATGCAAGGGCAGTTCTGGATAACCCTAGGTAGAAGTTTCCTAAGATGGGTTTACAGAATAGTGCCTTCGGTTTGTCCAATCTCACGGCAACCTATATGGAAGAATATCCGACAGAGTACATTTATTAGATCGCGTAAGTTGATCTCTTCAAACTTATTTACATTTAGTGGCGGAGGAATTTCTCTTAGCTGTATACCCATGGTATTTTCGGAGCAATCAATTTGTGATTTAGCGGGTATGACGATGTGACATTCAAAGTAAATAGAGTTGTGATCTGTACGTTATGACCACAAGCCACACAACCGAGAAATTGTATAAAATTGGGTAGGTTGCATGGCTAAGTGGGTAGCACCTAATTAGGGTGTATTGTCACCTGATCTAGAGAAATTCCATTTACTTCTTTAAGCTATTTCAATGTTGTCCCTTTCGGGAAACGGTTGTTGATCCCAACCATTGTTGATAATACATTCGTCCACTCAAGAGAAATGAGTGACCGGTCATAGTTAGCTTGGGTTACAAGATGTTCTTGTTGAATCTGGTGTATTCCTCTCTAAAGATACACTGTCGGAAGGTGGTCCCATACCTTGCTAGTTGGCATCCATTACCCTATAAGCGCCTGCGGTTTTTGATTTTATATTATATATGTGGAACGTGAGATGAAAGCATTCCACTAGATTATTATTTATTTGATTTAGACATTATTATAACATCAGAAGAGTATGGATTTTAAAAACAATGTTTTAGGTTATCTTAGGGTAAAAACCATTCGTGTTTATGTGTGGATGGGTCTTATGATTATTCTTTCTTTTAAAAGGATTTTAAAAGTTAAGAAAATGGTTGGAGTTTACTCACATCAGTCAAATGACTGACCCAAAGTTTATTTTTCTTTGTTTTCCCTAAACTCTTGGGGGCCCAAACTTGTATAGGTAGTCAAGTAGTTGGGATTTTATTATAGCTGGAGCAGGAGGCTTCAAGATTTTATAGCTATAATATATTTCCACCGTGTTGTAAGTGTTGAACTACGATAATGATATTGTATACAGACACTGGTTTTTATTTCAAAGTTATGTTATATGACATATTTATTCGTTCCGCTGTGATATTCGTGTTACTCTGATGTTGTACGTATGTTCTTCTTCTTTTATTCTAATTTTCTTCCTTTCTTATCTCACCCTCTGTTCTTTTAATTAACTATCTGGTGTTTACGATTGTAACAACCCGGAAATCTGGGCCAGTTTAAAATTTTTATTTTGGCAATTTTAGCGAATTTTGATTATTTAAAATGAATTATTTTAAATAATATCGACATGAAATTTATTTTGAATGGAATTAGAATGTAAATATTATATACGTCGTCGTTAGAATATAAATAATTATATATAATTATAAATAGAATTGAAAATGGCGCGGTAGTTCGATAATTCGATTTCAAACTTCAATTGAATATACCGGGTGCATAACAATCCGGATTTTAGTGAACCCAAAAACATTAGGATCTATTTTAGGATATCTTTCCAACGAATCCGAAAAATCGAAATTTCATAACGGGAATGAAAAGATATGTCCAGTTGAAGATTCTGAATAGTCGCTATGGAATTCAGGCCCTTAAAAATGGAAATTTTGCAAACGACCACGGATTTCGACGAAACCACTTTTGTTGGATCCGCAGTGTCAAGTTATTGCTAGATTTCAAGTTTCATAAATTTTCGATTCAATATGTGAGCGTGGCAAAGGAAAACGCGTTTGACCAGTTTCAGTTGATTTTAATCGACTGGAAAATGACCATTTTTCAAACGGTCTCAGAATTCGACGAAACTAGTTTTGTTAGGACCGTATCGTCAATATGAAGCTAGAAAATATTTTTCGAGAATTTTTAGAGTTAGTATGTGACCCCGGTAATTTGAAATGTACGTTTAAAATTCAATATAGTGATTTAAATGTAAATTTAAACGGAAACTGATCGAAACGATCAAATCAGCGTACGATACATATCCCATTGTGTTCGGAATGGGGGTAATACGCTAGGGACGATAGTTGTTGCGTCTCGTTTGGGGTTCGATAGAAAAGTCAACTTTTTGAATTAAAAAGAAATTAAAATATATATATATATATATATTCACTCTCTCTCTCTTACTTCACTCAGAAGAAAAAAATATAAAATAAAAACCCCGATTCCCTCATCGCCCTCGTGAAAATCCGCCGCCACCCAATCTCGTGCCACCGGAGCCCTCGTCAACGCGCCGCACAGTCACCCCCACCTCCGCTCGCCCTCCTCGATAGCTCCTCCTCCTTCCAGTCGCCGGTCCCCAATTGGAAGACCCTGACATCGAACCGTACCTCCTGGAAATCGATGCCACCGCACCACATCCTCACATGCCGTCGCCTCAGACCGTCCGCCCCACCACCTCGCCGCTGCCATCACCCACAAAGCCCCACCCCCTTTATCTCGAACGGGAAAACCGCTTTTCCCCCAAGCAGCCGCTGTTCAGACCACCACAGCCCGGATGACAGTCACCACCACCACCTGCGCGACCCCCCTTGCTCCAGCAATGCCCTCCTGTTACCTATAGCCCCTTGTACCTCTCCTCTTCGAATAACGGTGAGTTTTCTTCTTTAAATCTGATTTATTTAAAATGTACTACCCTATTTAAATTAGTTTTTAGTTTGAATTCGGTTTTTATAAATTAGTTTTTGTTTTCTAAATTCAGTTTTATATAAGAGGCGACCTAAAGTTCTGATTTTGTTTATAGATCCATAAGATAGAAAAGAGAAGATTTTTAAAATAGAAAATATTAGATTTTTGAAATAGAAAAGACACGATTTTTAGCGGTGTAAAAATAGAATTTTTATCTATATAGTAGTAGCATAAAAATGTCATTTTTATACACATGATAGCGAAGTAAAAATTCGATTTTTATATATTGAACAACGAAGTAAAAATTCGATTTTTATATATTGAACAACGAAGTAAAAATTCGATTTTTATATATGTAGTGGCTACGGTCAACGAAGGTGACAAGAGGCAAGAACAGCGAAGATTTCTAAATGAAGTGCCGTGGAGTTAGGATAGCTATTGGTGAGAACTTCTCACTCTTCAATTTCTTTTTCTAGTTATATATATACTAGGATGCAGACGGTGTTTAGTAGCACCCGACACCCGTCATCCACAGACCATGGATGGCTTGTTTGTTAAATTGTTTGGTTGAGTAGTTAGTTAGAATATTTGATTGAATGGAATTGTTTGGCGAAATGAAATTGATTTGATTGATGTGTGAATGGCGTGGGCCTTCACTAGACCGGGGATAAGGTTAGGCCTCGTCCCGTTTCTAGTATCGTGCCGTTATGACGCCGAAATTTTCTAAAATATGTTAGAAAAATAAAGATAACATTTTATTTAATAAATGAACCGAATAGAATATTCATAGGTTGAATAAAATAGTTTGATCGTTAAAAATATAATTTTTAACGTGAATGTGAATGAATAAATATTCATTTACAAACCTGACGGTTTGTTTATGTACACCTATTTGAAGGACATTGATTGGGACGATAAATTTTACACATCGCCCAACTGCACAAATAAAAATCTGTGTTTGATTGCTTGAAACCCCACACGGGTATTGGGATGATATTTGACGTACACTAATCCCAATAATTAGTTGTATGTCAATCGATTGATTGACATGCTGCTATAAGCGTTGAATATTTATATTCGATGCTTATACAGTGTAGAATGCACTTTGGATGATGGTTGATTATTCATCGTTGTTATTGTATACATGTGTTGTAGAAAATCCATATAATTAACTTTATATGGTAATTGATTGGGCCTCATTCCAGTTTCGAAAAAGAAGTATGTGAAATAGAAATATTTGAAATAGAAATATTTGAAATAGAATATTTGAAAACAGGAATATATGAAGCCGTATCGATTAGATTGACGCCATTTTGACGTGAACGATATTTATATCGATTTTATTCATTTTATAATGAATATCGAAAATGATTTCAAAATCTGATATTTTGAAAAGAATTGAATAGAAATGAATTCGAATTGAAATTGAATATAATTGAATTCGAATTGAAATGGAATAGAAATGAATTCGAATTGAAATTGAATTGAATTGAAAACGAACTGAAATTGAATTAGAAATCAATTTGAATTGAAATCAATTTGAAATGAATTTAAAAATGAATTTAAATTGGAATATTCAATTTTGATTTGAAATTGAATATAAAGTTGAAACCGTTTTGAAAATGAATTTAAAACGATTTATAAAGCACGTTTTGAATTGAAATCGATGAAGTATATATTATATATATAATATAATGGCCTGAATAGAAAGCGCCGCGCCGCGGCAGTTCGCGAATTTCGAGCACTGACTTCGAATGGATATTGCGGGAGATCCGACCGTCGGATTCTCCTAAAATCGGAATCGTTGGGTTCGTATCGAAAAGAGCTTTCTAACGAATGTGAGAAATTAGAAATCTAACGGTTGGATTTGGAATTATGTCCAAATCAAATTTGAAAAAGGTCGCTGTAAGTGCAGTTCGATGACCGTTGATTGAAATCGACTGTATGGGCCTTGATAAAATTATTAAAAATAGTAATAATTTATGTAAAATCATAAGAAATGATTTAGAAAGAATTGGGATGAAAAACTCCATATTTGAAAAGATAAAAATAGATTTTTATCGAAATGAACTAGTTTTGAACTAGAATTATAATTCTATTTATTTTTAAATAAATAAATTGAATTTGAAAAGGGTTTTAAAAATAACCAGAATTTCCAATGATTGCATTGGAGTGGATTTGAATCGAAATTGTCTTCGGAATATTTCGATGTTGGAATTCGTGATTATACAGATGTTGTTATGGAAATTTGAAAGATATATATATTGATATCGTTATTTCCAATACGACATTTGTTAATCGTAGAATTTGATATTGAATATAAGCCGATATATTTTCTATTCAGAGCCTTGTATTGAATATCAAATGTGATTTGGGTTTGTCGTGAATGGTGTCTTCATTAACACTGTTCTTGAACCCAGTTGAGAAAAGATTAAATCTTTTTATTTAGATTTAATGAAGTGTACCAATTAAATAATATTTAATTGGAATTGAATCGATATTGATTTTTAGGTTTATCGTGGACGGTGTTTTAAATAACACTCGTTCTTTAACCCGATAATTAATGAATGTGATTTTGGGTTTATCGTGAACCGTGTTTTAAATGACACGGATTCTTTAACCTAGTTAGCGATTAAAACTAAGTGGAGTTTTAATGAATCTTTAATTAGATTGAAATGATCGAGAATGGAGTATCACCAGTTTTGCTCCAAGCGATAGTTAAATCTTTAATTAGATTTGAACGTGAAATGGTAATTGAATTTACCGATAACACCGTGGTAATAGATATGAAGTATTACCAGTTTTACTCCATGGGATGAATAGGTTGGGATTGGGAAATTAAAACAAATGATTACTTCGGTAAGGTTCGTTAATCCCGACTAGTTGAATCGAAATTCAAAAAGATGATTAAAGAATAAATTCAAGGAACTTATCTTGGATAAAATTAATGGGAACCTTTCCCTATGAATGTGAAATCAGAAACTAACTGTCGGTTAGCCAAGCAGAATGGTTTTCTGGATATTGATCTGATGTTGGTTTCGGCCTTCGGGGTTAATATTTGGGGAATTATTCTCTTGTTAATTTACGGTTAGTGACTGATGAATTGGAATGAGGCGTATGTTGTGTTTGTGTAACACTTATTTAAAATATACGCGAGTTATTCGGAAAGACCGGGTTTATCCCATTCTGAATAACTGATACGACGATAAGTCGAAGATGAAGACGATGGTCGAAGACCGGAAGTCTTCACGTCGTTTGGGTGATTACTGATGATCTTGATTGGGCTGTACACCCAAGAAGATGGAAACAGTTGGTGATCGTCCAGACGTACTTGGAGATCGATGGATATGCGGGGTACTAGGTGCCTCCGGTTTCGTTCAGACCCAGAGCGAACTTGTAAATGGACTGTGTGTCTGACGTTGGATTTTAGTCCGTGTGATTGATCTCTATTAAATATATATATCTGTTTGGCGGCGGAGAATTTATTCTCTTGCTTAACGCCCTTCTCTGAGACGTACGAGCTCAGGGGTTATATATTGATGGATATCAAACGCATGGAGTGAATTGCCTGTGTGGCATGCCTAAGTGGCAATTGATCGAGGCTTCTGTTGAAAAGCAAAGTCTTGTGGTGATGATCAAAGCACAGCCTGTGTGGCACAGCTTTGTGTAACGTGAATTTGCGAGCCTCGCACCCCGGTTGTGAACCAAAAACGGGAGAGGACCTCAGGGAGGGCATGCGTTTCTTTCTAGCTAGGGTGGTGTCAGTGACCTACCAGCCCTGACATTTATATACTTTTCACCTGTGTGGTTGTTGCTGTTGCGAGGCGCCTCGGTTTGATCGGACGATCCGGGTCCGATGGAGTCATTCGTTGGCTCATTTACGCCCCAAAGGGCGGGGAAACGTAGTGTTCAGGCATAATAATCCACATCGGTGGACCGACCCTGTCGCTCCATGGGGCAGTTGCGGCTGTTCCTGAGGCTCGGGCTAGACAGTCTCGAATCGGTAGAGGACGATCCCTGGCCTCGGTTCACAGACGGAAATCCAATTTCCAAATACGTGACATTTACGGTTTTATTTGTAGAGCCTAGTATGGCGACATGATATATGATACCCATGCCGCCTATGATTGATACTTATGATTTGAAGTTGTTTTATACACTATGCACTTATAATAGTATCAAATAATCTGTTTTTAAACGTATCCAGCATGCTTTGGCTATTATAAGGGAAAACCCTATCCCTCGGCTTGCGTTGCATTGTGTGATAGGACCTGGGTCTTATAATAGCTTCATTTTTCTTTATTTAGCATTGCGCTGTTGTTTTATGCACTGGTATTCTTGGGAGGAAACCCGTTCCGTGTTATACGGCGTGGTCCCTTGATTTACCTAACTTTAAAAATAAAGATTTACAACTGTTTTAGTTCTCACACCAGTCCCATGACTGACCTGGAGTTTATTGTTTTGACCTAAACTCTGGGTGCCCCTATTTTGACATGGGCAGCTAGTAGTTTTGGTTTTGCAAATTTATATTCATAGGATCCTGGTTTATAGCTGGAATGATATCCGGAAAGCTTTGTATCCGTATATCTCTTCTAGTTGTGTATTGTATTATTTTCCGCTGCTATGTATTTAAATGTAATTTAAATCTCTGATATTTCTGTGTAATATTCATTTTTACTCTGTATATTCTTGTAATCTGATGCATTGTTGTGAATCTACAATGAAATGTTCTTCCGTCTGCGTTCTGATTTGTCGTGTTCTCAAAACAATTCGTTCTTTCTCTTCTCTTCGGAGACCGTGGAAGTTCGGGTCGTTTCATCGATACTTGAGTTCTAGCAAGTAATACGGGTTTATGTATCATTGTTGGAATTCATGTGTAATGAACACAAATTTTCGACCTTAAATTCGACACACAACACCATGTCGACTATTCAACAATCGGATATACCAGAACGTTAATAGAAAGAAATTAAAGGGTGAGAATAGATAAGATAGCAAATTAGAATAGAAGAAGGAGAAGAAGAATCAGAGTAACACGAATCTCATAGCGGAACGAATAAATATATTATATAACATAACTTTGAAATACAAACCCAATACCATTATCGAAGTACAACACTTACAACACAACGGAAATAAACAGAAGCTATATAATCCTGAAGCATCTTGCTCCAGGTGCCCAAGTATATCTGAAAAATCCCAGACTGCCCATCAAATTTGGGCACCCAAGAGTTTAGAAAAATCAAAACCAAATAAACTCTGGGCCAATCACGTGACTGGTGTGAGTAAAATCCAACCATTCGTTACTGTGGTATCAGAGCTAGTGTGAGTTTTTATTTGAATACCTTGGGTCGTTACTCACACCAGTCCCACGACTAATTGGAATTTGAATTTAATCCAATTAAGTGAAAATTGACTTCAGATAGAGTAATATCGTGTAAAATTGGATTGGGGAACATAATTGGACTTAGGTAAGTTAGTGGTTTGATTCTTGAAATAAAAATCAGATTTGAGTTATGAGATAAAGGTAACTTGTTAGAGGTATTTATTAGTTAATGAAATTTGGAAAGGTAACTTAACTTGGTTAAGTATATTGGGTTGGTGAGTAAAGAATTGAAATCAAAAAGGGGATTTGAGATTTGAGAAAGAGATTTCGCTTGGGTATAAGCGAATAATTGTGCTGAGGGTAAAACTAATTGGAGTTTGATTGGGATGACATCGGTGTATGATGAATTGGTAGCAGATGTAAAGGATATAATGATATGCCTGACAAAAAGGTACAAGTGTAGTGGCCCGTAACTTCCCCGGTAAGGAAAGCCCGGATTACCTTGAGAACACGACAAAATAGAACGCAGACAGAAGAACATTTCATTGTTAATTACAACAATTCCATCAGATACAAGAATATACAGAGTATGAATAAATATACATTCGATAAATATCAGAGATTACGATAAATTACATAGCAGCGGAAAATAATACAAAGTACATTTGAAGGTGATATACGGATACAGAGCTTTCCGGATATCATTCCAGCTATAAACCAGGATCCTGTGAATATAAATCTGCAAAACCAAAACTACTAGCTGCCCGTGTCGATAATAAGGGCACCCAGAGTTTAGGTTAAAACAATAAACTCCAGGTCAGTCATGCGACTGGTGTGAGAACTAAAACAGTTATTAATCTTTATTTTAAAGTTCGGTAAATCAAGGGACCGCGCCGTATAACACGGAACAGGTTTCCTTCCAAGAATACGAGTGCATAAAACAAACAGCGCAATGCTAAATGAAGAAAAATGAAGCTATTATAAGACCCAGGTCCCATCACACAACGCAACGCAAGCCGGAGGATAGGGTTTTTACCTTATAATAGCCAAAGCATGCTTGATACGTTTAAAACACATTACTTTTATATTACTATAAGTGTATAGTTTCAAAACAATTTCAATCATAAATATCAATCATAGGCGGCATGAATGACCCATACCACTATGTCGCCATACTAGGTTCTACAAATAAAACCGCAATATCACGTATTGGAAATTGGATTTCCGTCATGAGTCGAGGCAAGGGGCAAGCTCCTCTCCATTCGAGACACTCTAGCAAATGTCTCAGGAACCCACTTTGATCCTTGGAATCGGTTGGGCCTGTCCTCACCTAACTTTGGAGGATTGGCAATTCCTGAACACACGTTTCCCGGTCCTAACAGACCTATATCCAAGGCGCCTCGCATTCCAACATCCACACAGGTAAAAAGTATATAAATGTATTCCACAATCCAATTCACTCCATGCGACTGATGTCCATCGATATACAACCTCTAAGTTCGTACGTCTCAAAGAAGGGCGTTAAGCAAGAGAATAAATTCTCTGCCACCAAACAGATGTATATTTAATAGAGATCAATCAACACAGAATAAAATCCAATGTCAGACACACAGTCCATTTACAAGTTCGTTCTGGGTCTGAACGAAACCGGAAGCACTTTCCTCGCATATCCATCGATCTCAAGGTACGGCTGGACGATCACCAACTGTTTCCCTCATCTTGGGTGTACAGCCCAATCAAGATCAACTGTAATCACCCAAATGATGTGAAGACTTCCGGTCTTCAACCCCCGTCTTCATCTTCGACTTACCGTCGAATCGGTTATTGAGAATGGGTATAAACCCGGCCTTTCCGAATAACCCACGTATATAAACAACAAATGTTACACAAACACAACATACGCCTCATTCCAATTCAGAATATTCTTTTATTCAAATTTTCACACACTTAAGGAAAGGTTCCCATTAAGTTTATCAAAGATAAATTCTTCTAAATTTATTCTTTAATCTTCATTTGGATATCATTTCAAACCGTATTATGGTTTTCCAAACTAGTCGGGATTAGCGAACCAAACCGAAGTAATTATTCATTTTATTTCCCAATCCCAACCTATTCATCCCATGGAGCAAAACTGGTAATACTCCATATCTAACACCACGATGCTATCAGTAATATTAATTACCATTTCACGTTTAAATCTAATGAAAGATTTAACTATCGCTTTGGAGAAAAACTGGTGGTACTCCAATCTCGATCACCTTTCAGATTTGATAATTTAAATTATAAATTCACTTTCAGTCTAATTAAAGATTCATTAAAACTTCACTTAGTATTAATCTTCCCAAAAATCAATATCCTGATTTTAATAGGGTTAAAGAACCGATGTCATCTAAAACACGATTCACGACAAACCCAAATCACATTTGATATTAAATACAGGGCTCTGAATAGAAAATATACTGGCTTATATTCAATATCAAATTCTGAAACCAACAAATATCGTATTGGAAATAACGATATAAAATATATCTTTCAAATTCCCATAACAATATCTATACAATCACAGAATCCAACTTCAAAATATTCCAAAGACAATTTCGATTCAAATCCACTTCCACTTTTATATATATTGGAAATTCAGGTTATTTTCAAAACCAATTCAAATTCGATTTATTTATTTCAAAAATAAATTGATTTTAATTCTAGTTCAAAACTGGTTCATTTCGATAAAAATCTATTTTTATCTTTTCAAATGTGGGATTTTTCATCCCAGTTCTTTCCAGTTCATATATTACGATTTTACACAAATTATTAATATTTTTATTAATTCTATCAAGGCCCGTACAGTCGATTTCCATCAATGGCCATCGAACTGCACTTACAGTGACCTTTTCCAAATTTGATTTGGACATAATTCCAAATCCAACGGTTAGATTTCAAATTTCTAATATTCATTGGAAAGATCTTTTTAATACGAACCCAACGGTTCCGGTTTTAGGAGAATCCGACGGTCGGATCTCCCGCAACGTCAATTCGAAGTCAATGGTCGACATGCAAGAACTGCCGCGACGCGGCACGTTCTATTCAGGCCAATATATATATAACATATATATTATATATATTTCGTCGATTTCCTTTTAAAACGTATTTTATAAATCGTTTTAAATTCGTTTTCAAAACCATTTCAACTCTATATTCAATTTCAAATCAAAATTGAATATTTCATATCATTACTATATAAATGATAATATTTTCAAACCGTTATATTTTGAAATCACTACCTTTTCTATATTCATAATAAAAACGAATATAATCTATATAAATATCTATCATGTCAAAATAGCGCAACTTTAATAAACACGGCTTTATACATTTCAATAAATTAGTTATTTTATTCAACAAATGAATATTTATTCTATTCAACACAATAATCTATATTTCCTTCAACACATGACTAATCTCAACACATGAGTACTGTCAACACACGACTATTTTTGTTATGTAATATATTTTATAAAATTATGGTATCTATCGTTTGATTTTTAATCAGACTCCACCATGAAGTATATTCTAATTTTAAATATGATAAAGATGTAAATTTTATTGTTAAAATATTTTACTCAACACATAAATAGTTTCAACACATGAACATCATCAACACATGACTATTTTTATATTCTAATATTCTTTATTTTCCCAATTGGAATGAGGCCCAATCAATTACCATATAACGTTAATTATATGGATTCCATACAACACATGTGTATAATAGCAACGATAAACAATCAACCATCATCCAAAGTGCACCATACAACTGCATAAGCATCAAATATAAATAATTAACGCTTACACAGCCTGTCGACCAATCGATTGACATACCATTAAATAATTGGGATTAGTGTACGTCAAATATCATCCCAACACCCGTGTGGGGTTTCAAATCAACAAACACTGAATATTATTTGTGCAGTTGGGCGATGTGTAAAATTTATCATCCCAATCAATATCCTTCAAATAGGTGTACATAAACAAACCATCTGGTTTGTAAATGAATATTTATTTCTTCACATTCACTATATTCATATTCACGTTAAAAATTATATTTTTAACGATAATTAATTTATTTCAGCACATTAATATTTTATTATCAATTTCACATCAACACCACAAACAAACTTCACAACACAACAAACAAGCATACAAGCCGTCCATGGTCTGTGGACGACGGGTGCTGCTAAGCACCGTCTGCATCCTAATATATATTTTTAAGTAGAAAAGAAGATTTAAAGTGAGAATTTCTCACCAAATCTATCCCAACCGCACGACTCTTCTTATGTAGAAATCTTCGTCGTGCTCGCCTTTCGTCACTTTCGTTCCCCGTAGCCACTACATATATAAAAATCACATTTTTATATTGTTGCTATGTATATAAAAATCACATTTTTATAATTATTCCATATGGATAAAATCCTATTTTTACATCGCTACTATATAGATAAAAATTCTATTTTTACATCAATACTATATAGATAAAAATTCTATTTTTACATCAATACTATGTAGATAAAAATTCTATTTTTACATCAATACTATATAGATAAAAATTCTATTTTTACATCGATGTTCATATAATAAAGATATAGTTTTATCACACCATTCTCTGTATGAAGATTTCGCCTTTTCAAATATAAAGATTTCGCCTTTTCAAATATAAAAATATAATCTTTTCAATACTTCTACTTTATAAAAATTATATTTTTATTATGCCACTAGTATAAAAATTATATTTTAATACTTTTCCTTCATATATAAAGATCGAATTTTTATATCATTGTTATAAAAATAACTTTTTTATTTCAACATATATATAACAAAAATCAGATTTTTATTCCGCTATATCTATAAAGATTATATTTTTATACTCTACATCATATAAAAACTATATTTTTATCTCTTCTACATAATAAAAATCGAATTTTTAATACTTGTATAATATAAAAATTATATTTTTAAACTTCACATATATAAAAGTTGTATTTTAAAACGATGTTCATATAGAAAAGATTGTATTTTTATCGCTACTAACTACTTTAAATTAAAACAAATGAAAATAAGGTAAAAACTTACGTTGATTTCAGTTTTCAGAGGAGGGGGACTGTCAGGTGTCGTGGAAGGCTGAGGAGGCGCACAAGGGCAGAGCGTGGCTCGAGTTCTTCCCAGGTGGTGGCTTGCGCTCCTGTGCAGAGGAGGGGTTCGAAGGCGGGTTCGCTGTTTGAGGAGGGGTGCGAGGTTTTACGTCATAGAAAGGGGAGAGAGTGGCGACAGGGTTGAGGAGGTGCAGGGGAGTGCGGCACGGTGCGCGAGCGGGGAGGGCGTCGGCGGCTAGGGTTTTTCATCGTTCGTGGGGTGAGTGGGTCTCGATCGAGGAAGGGGTGCGGGGTTCGATTTGGAAGGGGGGCGACGAGGTGAGGCTGACCGCCGGAGGAGAGGCGTGCGTGCGATGGGCGGTGGCCAAGCAGAGGGGGCGACGGGGTTCGTGAGTAAAAAAGGGGAAGCGGTTTTTATTTTTTGATTTTGACTGTTAACGTTGGGGGGGGGGGTTTGACTAAGTGGTAGGGGAAAGGGGAAGGGAGATATTTATAATTGATATTTTATTAATTTTATTTCCATAAAGTAATTTTTTATTTTGACTTCGAAACGAGACCCACCGACTGTCGTCTCCAGCTAATTACTCCCATTCCGAACACAATGGGATATGGATCGTAGGCTGATTCGATCGTTTCGATCAATTTTCGTCAAAATCAACATATAACTCTATATATTGTATTTGAACACATATTTCAATTTACCAGGGCCACATACTAACTAGGAAAATTCCAGAAAAATATTTTCTAGCTTCGTATTGACGATACGGTCCTAACAAAACTAGTTTCGTCGAATTTTGAGACCGTTGGAAAAATGGCCATTTTCCAGTCGATTAAAATCAACTAAAACTGGTCAAACGCGTTTTTCTTTGCCACGCACACATATTGAATCGAAAAAGTATGAAAATTGGAATCTAGCAATAACTTGTCATCCCTGATCCAACAAAAGTGGTTTCGTCGAAATCCGAGATCGTTTGCAAAATGGATATTTTTAAGGGCCGAAATTCCATAGCGACTATTCTGAATTTTCAACTGGACATATATTTTTATCCCCGCTATGAAATTTCAATTTTTCGGATTCATTGGAAAGATATTCTCAATTAGATTCAAATATTTTTGGTTTCACTAAAATTCGGCTTATTTTGAATCCTGTACATCCATTTGAAGTTTGAAATCGAATTATCGAACTAACGCGCCATTTTCAATTCCTTTTATAATTATATATAATTATTTATATTCTAACGACGACGTATATAAATATATACATTCTAACTCTATCCAAATTAAATTTCTCGTCATTATTATTTAAAATAATTCATTTTAAATATTCAAAATTAGCTAAAATTGCCAAAATAAAAATTTTAAACTGGCTCGCATTTCCGGGTTGTTTCATTCTCCCCCACTTAAAACTTTTCGTCCCCGAAAAGGAACAAAGCCGAAAGTTTTTTAACTAATCAACTCAACTTTCATTGTTTTCTTTACGGCTTAAGTTCTTCAACTTTCCAGTTTCTAAGAACTTTTCAAAAATTTCAAAAATTTGGCTAACACCCTAAATTTTTGAAAAATTTCGCCATAACCTCCCCTGCACCGGGAGCACCGGGAAAATCCCGAAATTGCCATACAAGCCCTCTGATCTCAAAAAGAAAAAGAAAAATCCAAGCGGCTAGCCAATCGACTCATAAAATCATCATCACCCAAAAAAGACAGTAAATTATGGTAAACATGTACCTATTTGTCGGGCAAACAATTTTAGTTCTCTGCTCTAGCCTCCTTGCTATGACCTGTTCAATGTAAGCACATGTATATGCAAGCAATTGCAATCATTTTTCAATACAATTCATTATTCGGTTCAATTAGGCTAAATGGTTCAAAATTATCAAACAAATAAACAAACAACACAACCATCAATCAATCAGTGGATTAACGTTTCAAATTCATAATTTTGATACATATTGTGACGGCCCGCCCCGCACCAACCGACATTTACTCCAAATGTGCGCTGTACACTTGTCCAGTTAGCGCGGAACTGGTCGCCAGAAGGGAAAAAGGGGGAAGGAAATGAATATACAAAGAACCTGTAGAATGTCTCACAGCGCATAGAACAAAATATAATAGTAACATACTTGACATAAAACAGGAGAGACAGTGCATAAGCTGAAAATCAGAACTAAACATCATAGCAGCGGAAATTCAGAATACAGCTTATTACAACTTTCAAACTGTCTCAAAGCAAAGTAAGATAAATGAGGTACACTACTAATGCCCATGTAGCGACCACCAACGACACAGGGAGAATGTGTGTATATATATATATATATCATACGTGGAAGCCTCCTGCCCGCCTCCGAATCAGCTACTCGCACATCACCAGCTAACCTGTCTCTAGTCTGCTCGTGTGAGCACCCAGAGTAATAAGAGGAGACATAAAACTCTGGGTCAGACATAAAGCCTGGTATGAGCGATAAGCATCTAAAGTGAACAATAACAGGTAGACTAAAACATACCTGAACCTGGACCTGCAACCAAAGAGTTAGCACTACACACTGTACAACACTCTAAGGTATCATATCAAACAGTGTAAAGATACGGAGGTGGGGGAGGTGTGCATGTCATAATTATGGCAAACAATCAAGCATATCATCCATCCTCACATCTCTCACTCAGTGCATAAAGCATACGACATTCACCACTTCGATCACCCAACATTCCTTGCTACGATCACTTTGCCCCATGAAGTCATAAATGGCTTCACTGCACTGATAACGTAGCCACTAATCCTTTGCTATGTCCACTTTGCCCCCATGGAGTCAAATGAACCCCACTGCACTGGCTCATAGTCTTACTATGCATCACCTTGCCCCTCGGGTCATAATGACCCTACTGCACTGATAACGTAGTCTTGCTATCATCACTTTGCCCCTCAGGTCATAATGACCCTACTGCACTGATAAGTAGCCCATCATTCCTTTTTAGTGGTGAATCAAAGTTATGAACGTCGACAACTCCTTAGCACACGTCCCGCAGCAAAGCCCAACTCATGAAGCGAACTCATTAGTTCCCCACTGGTTCCGGGATCCTGAGCTCTAACTTCCATTTAGACTACCTTTGCATCTCGGGTTATTGGTCATCACCATCGAATCGGATCGGATCAGCCCTCACATTCTTCATCGGATCGGGTCGCGCCTCCTACGTCGGATCGGGTCGTGGTCCTCTAGGTGATCAGGTCGCACTCCCCCATCGTCTCGTGAATCCAGTCTCCATCGAATCAGGTCTCCACTTCTGGTCGGATCGTGAATACCCCATACGGATCGGATCGCGCTCCTCCATCGTCTCGTTGTGCATCGGATCGTGGATGCTGCTTTCCTCTAGTCGGATCGTGATATGAAGCATGAGTGGATCGGATCGGGTCGTAATGCTCATTGGCGATCCGGGTCGGAGTACTTCAATTTGGGCACGGTGCTGCATCGATTCGTCTCATGGGCCTTGCGCAGATGGTTCGGTTCGGAGGAGATGACTCGACTCGTGGTGATGTCCCACGATCCCATAGGGCGATCTGAACGTCCCTCAACCCCCTGTGCGATCCGAACCCCTGCACCTTGTCCAGCGAGCTGTTTACGCCCCTCGACGGCGTTTTCGACCATTCCAACTATTCTAAACAGTCACATAGCATTTCATACAGTCATAGCAACATGCATAATCAACCACAAATATCAAAACATCAATATGATAGGTAAAAAGGGATCAAACATACCCAAAATCTCAAATTTCCCCTTAAGCATATTTAGGTGAAACTAATGATTGGATTATCAAAACTTAACCAAATTAACCAAAATTCATATCAGTGGTCTAAAACATCATTCCGAATTTTATAAACATTTTTCTAGAATTTTATCATGTTTAAATTCGCTAATTAACACTAATCAACCCTAATTAGCCATAATTAGTGTAAAACTATGCAAATCACTCACCTTAGCCACAAATAAACTGAGATCTGAAATAATTCTCTGATTTGATGCGAATTTCAATACCAAACAGCAGCTCCTTTGTTGATTTGGTGAAGATCCTCCTTGATTAGGGGTTGCTAAGCCAAATCCTTAACCAAAAGATGATTTGGAGGTGATTTAGAGGTTGGAGGCCATTTTTAGGGTTCCTTGGTGATAAGTGGAGGCTAGAAAACTGAAATGGAATGATTCTCCATCTCATTTCAGCCCTCCCATAACCCTAATCCCGAAATGGGTTATGGGCCTACTCACTAATCACCCGATTTGGCCCGGTTAAGCAGTTTTTCACCCTCCAAACCTTGTTTCAGCCATATCTCCCAAACGGTAAGTCCGTTTGGCTAATGTAACCACTCTACGGAAAGAGAAACCATCAAACGAATCAAATGGAAGTGGTTTCAGGTCAAAATTCCTTTCCAATCAAAAGTTATGGCCAAAACAGTACCAACTAGGGGCAAAATGGTCATTTTAAAAATCGACAAAAATCATGAACATGGGAAATGACTCTAATAGATGTTTCCCAAAGTTACATGACCATACGACTTCACATGGGAAAGAAATAAATATTCTACGATCCTATGACGTGTAGAATACGGGTCATTACACTCTTCCCCCCTTATGAAATTTCGCCCCCGAAATTCCCTAATCCGAACACACAAAGGTCCCGCATGCCTATCAATCATGAAACAACAATCAAACATGCAACCAAGTAAAACAAGTCTATCTTGCATGCGGAAAAACTAAATTACGAAGTAAATCTTACCAGGCAAAGAGTTCTGGATGCATCTTCCTAATGCTCTCCTCTGTCTCCCAAGTACAATCATTCTCGTCCTCGCCCCACTGAACCTTGACTAGCTTCACCGCTTTCCTCCGAAGTTGCTTCGTATCATGCCCCACAATACGAATCGGCTTGCGGTTCCCAACCGCCTCGGGTTCTACCTCGAAGTCCTCTAACTGATCAGGTGAAACAGTCACATCTGAGTCGTGAACGAACTTCCTTAGTTGGGAAACATGAAATACATTGTGAACTCCCGCCATTTTCTCTGGTAAGCCAACTCTATATGCCAAATTCCCGACTAGTTCAAGGACAGGGAATGGGCCAACAAACCTTGGTGCTAACTTGCCTCTCCTGCCAAATCGTATCACGCTTTTCAACGGAGAGATCTTAACGAACACCAAGTCACCAACGGAGAATTTCAAGTCTCTTCTCCTCTTATCGGCATAACTCTTCTGCCTATCTTGGGCAGCTTTCATTCGTTGCTGAATGACCTTGATCTTATCCGACGTTTCTCTCACCACATCTGGTCCAAGCACAAACTTCTCGCCAGTCTCTATCCAACATGATGGTGAGTTGCACGGTCTTCCGTACAAAGCTTCATATGGAGCCATACCGATACTGGATTAGTAGCTATTATTATATGCAAACTCTACTAGATGCAAATGGTCATCCCATGATCCACCAAAATCCAATATACAAGCTCTCAAGAGATCTTCCAATATACGATTCACCCTCTCCGTCTGACCGTCGGTCTGAGGATGATATGCGGTACTGAGATGTAATCTTGACCCTAGGGCCTCTTGTAAGCTCTTCCAAAACCCACTAGTGAACAACGGGTCTCGGTCACTCACAATGCTTTTGGGTACTCCATGAAATCTCACTACCCACTTCATATACAATTCTGCCAACTTGGCTGCCGTCCTGGTCGATTTGACTGGTATAAATCTTTCGCTCTTAGTCAATCGATCCACAATTACCCAAATGCTATCATATCCCGATCTAGTCCTTGGTAAACCATCGATGAAATCCATCGAGACTTGCTCCCATTTCCATTCGGGAATTTCTAATGGTTGCAACAACCCACTAGGCTTCTTTTGCTCGGCTTTAACTAGCTGGCAATTCATGCATTTGGATATAAACTTCCCAACGTCTCTTTTCATCCCTTCCCAGTAGTAAGTCTGCTTCATATCTCGATACATCTTATTACCACCGGGGTGTATGGTCAGTTTTGAGTGATGACATTCTCTAAGCACTTCATCTCTCAAACCATTCACGTTGGGCACAACTAGTCTTCCATTCTTTCTAAGCCATCCATCTCGATCAAGCCCATACACATTCATCTCCTCATCGATACCCATCTTTAACTTGGAGATGATTTCTAATAGATTAGGATCGTCCCTCTAGCTAGAACCAATCCGCTCTATCAAAGTGGGTCTGATCGTCAAACTAGCTAGCATAACTGGATCCAATTCGCACTTTGGTCTGAAATCAAACCCCGCGATATACTCCAGTTGCTTCCATTCAAGAAACATTGCCCCTAAGATGGCATGTCTCCTACTCAAGGCATCGGCTACCGCATTACCCTTCCCAGGTGTATACGCGATATCAAAATCATACGAAGCCAAAAACTCTAACCATCTATGTTGACGGAGATTCAGATCTTTCTGAGAGAAGAGATACTTTAACGATTTATGATCGGTAAACAGCCCAAATCTTTCTCCCAAGAGATAGTGTCTCCACATCTTCAGCGCAAATACAATCGCTGCTAATTCCAAATCATGGGTAGGATACTTCTTCTCATGCGGCTTTAGTTGTCGACTAGCATAAGCTACAACCCTACCCCCTTGCATCAATACTGCACCCAGTCCGGTACCACAAGCATCCGTGTATACCGTCATCTCTTCATTCCCTTTAGGAATGACTAACACTGGCGCACGCGTCAACCTCTCTTTTAGACTCTTGAAGGCATCCTCACACAATCCGTCCCAGACGAAGGACTGATTCTTCTTAGTCAACTGAGTCAACGGTGCCGCTATCCTGGAGAAGTCTTGGATAAACTTACGATAATATCCAGCTAATCCCAAGAAACTTCTTACATCTGTTGCATTCTTGGGTGTAGGCCAATCCTGTACCGTAGCCACCTTCGCAGGGTCCACGGCAATACCACTCTTGGAAACAACATGACCCAAGAATCTTACTTCCCTTCTCCAAAAATGACACTTCGAGAATTTCGCTTTCAATTGGTGTTTCCTCAGCACCTCCATCACTATCCTAAAGTGTCCCTTGTGTTCCTCCTCTGTCCTTGAGTAAACAAGGATATCATCCACGAACACAAGAACAAACTTATTCAACTGATCTCTGAATACTCGATTCATAAGATCCACAAAATAGGCTGGTGCATTGGTCAATCCAAATGGCATGACCAACCACTCATAAAATCCAGACGGCGTCCTAAATGCCATTTTCGGAACACTCTCATCTGCTACTCGAAGCTGATGAAATCCTGTCGCGAGGTCCAACTGGGAGAACACTCTTGCTCCTTCCAGCTGATCAAACAAATCATCTATCCGTGGTAGAGGATACTTATTCTTCCTCGTTACCTTATTCAACTCGCGATAGTCCACACACAAACGAAGGGAACCATCTGCCTTAGTGGCAAATACAACTGGTGCTCCCCACTCGGAGACACTCCTTCTAATAAATCCCTTCTTCAAAAGATTGCTGACTTGCACCCCGAGCTCTCGCTGCTCCCTTGGTGCCATACGGCGAAGTGGCATCACTATAGGTCTGCATCTTTCACTAAATCAATACGGAACTCAATCTCTCGGTGTGGTGGAAGCCCGGTCACCTCCTCGAAGACGTCCGGATACTGGCCAACCACGGGCACATCTGACAACTCATCCTGCGGGATGTCGAGGGAATTTACAAAACTAGCCATAACCCCATCACTAGGTAGGCTACCAAACACTACCCTCCGCCCATCATCCGCCCTCACTGTCACCAAAAAGCCCTCATAGTCTACCACCACCCCGTATCTTTGGAGCCAATCGACTCCCAATATAATGCCATACCCAGTAAAGCCCAAAACAAAGCAATCACATATAAACATACATCCATGACTCGATAAGACCAAATTCCTGCAAAACATACTAAGGCTAGTCGAACCACCAATCGGGTTCGTCACTATCAATGGTCTATCGGCTATCTCGGGTTCCAGTCCCAACCTATCTACCAGGTCACTAGATATGAAGGAACGGGAAGCCCCAGTATCAAACAAAACTCGAACTGGTATATCATAAATAGAAAGCATACCTTGAATAACAACATTCTTTCCTTTCTCCGCCGCAGTTGGGGCATTCGACGAAGAAGGAACAGCATCAATAGCATATGCTTTCACAATCTGCTTCTCCTTAAGAGGTTGCGGACACTTATCTTTCTGATGTCCCACTTGGCCACAGTTGTAGCACTTCCTTTCCACTGGCTTGGCCCGACATTCTTTAGCATAATGGCCCTTCTTTCCACAGCTGAAGCACTCAACATCCTTCTTACTCTTTTTCTGGCCACCCTTAGATTGGTCCTGCTTCCTCTTATTCTGAGAATTATTCTTGCCTCCACCGCCTGCTTGCGGCTTTGGCCCTTCTGCAGATGCAGCCTCAGTCTTCGACTTAGGGTAAAGACTTTCTGATCTCAAAGCTTTTCCCACAATCGATTCAAAAGTCTCATCGATGTGGTTGATAAGCCTTTCCCCCAAGTACCCATCCAAACCAGTAATGAACTTCTCATTTTTCTTCTCAGGGGTATCAATGAGAGACAGTCCATACTTCGACAAAGTGTCGAACTCAGCAATATAATCAGAAACTGCTCTTCCGTTCTGCTTGAGTTCCAAGAACCTCTTAAACAACACCGATTTCTGGGCAGCTGGGTTAAACTTCTCGCTAAAGCGAGCCTTGAACTGATCCCATGTAACCTGGTCCTCTGGAATAGCTGTTCTAATGGCATTCCACCAATTCATCGCTCACCCTTGCAGCTGACGAGAAGCTAGCCTTCTCTTCATCGCATCCTCAAGACCCAAGTCATCGAAGATACGGTCACAGCTACCCATCCAATCTTGAACATCCGTGGCCGACTCCGTCCCATGGAACGGCTTCCCACCAAGATTAGTGTAATCCTTGCACAACTTGGCGAAATCGACCCTAGGCGCCTGCACTACCGGGCCAACACCAACTCCGGGATTGGGAATTGCCCCTTGCACTTCTCTAAGCATGTCTCTCATGAGGTTAGTAAACATAGCCCTCATGTCAGCGGCATTCCCTTGGTTGGTCCCTCTACCAGCACCCCTCGTCTCTCGGCTCATCGTTAATCTGTAAAAGGGAAACGATTAACGACCCCATAGTGGTGCTAGAGCAGTGCGACTTCATCTTTATACTACTAATAGTATATACATACATAGCTTTTGAAAACCAAAGTAATCACAAATACGCGCTCTCATATACGTACTATCTCTCCCTGGTGTCTTTCCCTAGGTTAACTACGCAACCTAGAGCTCTGATACCAAGTGTGACGGCCCGCCCCGCACCAACCGACATTTACTCCAAATGTGCGCTGTACACTTGTCCAGTTAGCGCGGAACGGGTCGCCAGAAGGGAAAAAGGAGGAAGGAAATGAACATACAAAGAACCTGTAGAATGTCTCACAGCGCATAGAACAAAATATAATAGTAACATACTTGACATAAAACAGGAGAGACAGTGCATAAGCTGAAAATCAGAACTAAACATCATAGCAGCGGAAATTCAGAATACAGCTTATTACAACTTTCAAACTGTCTCAAAGCAAAGTAAGATAAATGAGGCACACGACTAATGCCCAAGTAGCGACCACCAACGACACAGGGAGAATGTATATATATATATATATATATATATATATATATATATATATATATATCATACGTGGAAGCCTCCTGCCCGCATCCGAATCAGCTACTCGCACATCACCAGCTAACCTGTCTCTAGTCTGCTCGTGTGAGCACCCAGAGTAATAAGAGGAGACATAAAACTCTGGGTCAGACATAAAGCCTGGTATGAGCGATAAGCATCTAAAGTGAACAGTAATAGGTAGACTAAAACATACCTGAACCTGGACCTGCAACCAAAGAGTTAGCACTACATACTGTACAACACTCTAAGGTATCATATCAAACAGTGTAAAGATACGGAGGTGGGGGAGGTGTGCATGTCATAATGATGGCAAACAATTAAGCATATCATCCATCCTCACATCTCTCACTCAGTGCATAAAGCATACGACATTCACCACTTCGATCACCCAACATTCCTTGCTACGATCACTTTGCCCCATGAAGTCATAAATGGCTTCACTGCACTGATAACGTAGCCACTAATCCTCTGCTATGTCCACTTTGCCCCATGGAGTCACAAGAACCCCACTGCACTGGCTCATAGTCTTACTACGCATCACCTTGCCCCTCGGGTCATAATGACCCTACTGCACTGATAACGTAGTCTTGCTACCATCACTTTGCCCCTCAGGTCATAATGACCCTACTGCACTAATAAGTAGCCCATCATTCCTTTTTAGTGGTGAATCGAAGTTATGAACGTCGACAACTCCTTAGCACACGTCCCGCAGCAAAGCCCAACTCATGAAGTGAACTCATTAGTTCCCCACTGGTTCCGGGATCCTGAGCTCTAACTTCCATTTAGACTACCTTTGCATCTCGGGTTATTGGTCATCACCATCGAATCGGATCGGATCAGCCCTCACATTCTTCATCGGATCGGGTCGCGCCTCCTACGTCGGATCGGGTCGTGGTCCTCCAGGTGATCAGGTCGCACTCCCCCATCGTCTCGTGAATCCAGTCTCCATCGAATCAGGTCTCCACTTCTGGTCGGATCGTGAATACCCCATACGGATCGGATCGTGCTCCTCCATCGTCTCGTTGTGCATCGGATCGTGGATGCTGCTTTCCTCTAGTCGGATCGTGATATGAAGCACGAGTGGATCGGATCGGGTCGTAATGCTCATTGGCGATCCGGGTCGGAGTACTTCAATTTGGGCACGGCGCTGCATCGATTCGTCTTGTGGGCCTTGCGCAGATGGTTCGGTTCGGAGGAGATGACTCGACTCGTGGTGATGTCCCACGATCCCATAGGGCGATCCGATCGTCCGTCAACCCCCTGTGCGATCCGAACCCCTTCACCTTGTCCAGCGAGCTGTTTACGCCCCTCGACGGCGTTTTCGACCATTCCAACTATTCTAAACAGTCACATAACATTACATACAGTCATAGCAACATGCATAATCAACCACAAACATCAAAACATCAATATGATAGGTAAAAAGGGATCAAACATACCCAATATCCCAAATTTCCCCTTAAGCATATTTAGGTGAAACTAATGATAGGATTATCAAAACTTAACCAAATTAACCCAAATTCATATCAGAGGTCTAAAACATCATTCCGAATTTTATAAACATTTTTCCAGAATTTTATCATGTTTAAATTCGCTAATTAACACTAATCAACCCTAATTAGCCATAATTAGTGTAAAACTATGCAAATCACTCACCTTAGCCACAAATAAACTGAGATCTGAAATAATTCTCTGATTTGATGCGAATTTCAATACCAAACAGCAGCTCCTTTGTTGATTTGGTGAAGATCCTCCTTGATTAGGGGTTGCTAATCCAAATCCTTAACCAAAAGATGATTTGGAGGTGATTTAGAGGTTGGAGGCCATTTTTAGGGTTCCTTGGTGATAAGTGGAGGCTAGAAAACTGAAACGGAATGATTCTCCATCTCATTTCAGCCCTCCCATAACCCTAATCCCGAAATGGGTTATGGGCCTACTCACTAATCACCCGATTTGGCCCGGTTAAGCAGTTTTTCACCCTCCAAACCTTGTTTCAGCCATATCTCTCAAACGGTAAGTCCGTTTGGCTAATGTAACCACTCTACGGAAAGAGAAACCATCAAACGAATCAAATGGAAGTGGTATCAGGTCAAAATTCCTTTCCAATCAAAAGTTATGGCCAAACCAGTACCAACTAGGGGCAAAATGGTCATTTTAAAAATCGACAAAAATCATCAACATGGGAAATGACTCTAATAGATGTTTCCCAAAGTTACATGACCATACGACTTCACATGGGAAAGAAATAAATATTCTACGATCCTATGACGTGTAGAATACGGGTCATTACACATATACAGAAAATCATGTTTTTGATGCTAATCACAACAATGTATCCTAAGTAAATTTTGGTTCTCACACCAGTCTAATGGAGATATATAGATATCACACCTTCGTCACTCGAAAATAAATACCGGTGATGGTATACTTCATCATTAGGACCATGTCCGGGCGACTAGAGTGCGATTCTATATCTATCCAGTATATTAAAACTTCGAATATACGTTCATGACGCGTATATGCAAAATCTTTATATACTCGATTTTCCAATTTCAAAATAAATAAATATTCAAATACGTATAAAACGATTTAAATTTCAAAAAAAAATTGTTTTCATTTGAAAAATATACTCTTCACACTCGTTCTAGGATACTACTGATCCTATCTCTAACGAGTCATTCTAATTGGATATTACTAATCCAATATCTGATGAATTCTTTCGTTTGGTTCTAAGGTGTCTTGTTCTCGAGCTCTGTAAACCAAAGCTCTGATGCCACTGTTGTGGCCCGTAACTTCCCCGGTAAGGAAAGCCCGGATTACCTTGAGAACACGACAAAATAGAACGCAGACAGAAGAACATTTCATTGTTAATTACAACAGTTCCATCAGATACAAGAATATACAGAGTATGAATAAATATACATTCAATAAATATCAGAGATTACAATAAATTACATAGCAGCTGAAAATAATACAAAGCACAACTGAAAGTGATATACGAATACAGAGCTTCCCGGATATCATTCCAGCTGTAAACCAGGATCCTGTGAATATAAATCTGCAAAACCAATACTACTAGCTGCCCGTGTCGAAAGAAGGGCACCCAGAGTTTAGGCTAAAACAATAAACTCCAGGTCAGTCATGTGACTGGTGTGAGGACTAAAACAGTTATTAATCTTTATCTTAATGTTCGGTAAATCAAGGGACCACGCCGTATAACACGGAACGGGTTTCCTCCCAAGAATACCAGTGCATAAAACAAACAGCGCAATGCTAAATGAAGAAAAATGAAGCTATTATAAGACCCAGGTCCCATCACATAATGCAACGCAAGCCGGAGGATAGGGTTTTTACCTTATAATAGCCAAAGCATGCTTGATACATTTAAAAAACACTATTTTGATATTACTATAAGTGTATAGTTTCAAAACAATTTCAATCATAAATATCAATCATAGGCGACATGAATGACCCATACCACTATGTCGCCATAATAGGTTCTACAAATAAAACCTCAATATCACGTATTGGAAATTGGATTTCCGTCATGAGTCGAGGCAAGGGGAAAGCTCCTCTCCGTTCGAGACACTCTAGCAAATGTCTCAGGACCCCACTTTGATCCTTGGAATCGGTTGGGCCGGTCCTCACCTAACTTTGGAGGATTGGCAATTCCTAAACACACGTTTCCCGGTCCTAACAGGCCTATATCCAAGGCGCCTCGCATTCCAACATCCACACAGGTAAAAAGTATATAAATGTCAGGGATGGTAGGTCACTGACATCAACCATAGCTAGAAAGAAACGTCGTGTTCTCCCAACGGTCCGTATCCCGTTTTTGTCTCATACCGGGGTGTGAAGCTCGCGAATTCACGTTATACACAAAGCTACGTCACACAGACCATGCTTTGATCATCAACGACAAGACTTTGCTTTTCAACAGAAGCCTTGATCAATTGCCACTTACGCGTGCCACACAGCAATTCACTCCATGCGATTGATGTCCATCGATATACAACTTCTATGCTCGTACATCTCAGAGAAGGGCGTTAAGCAAGAGAATAAATTCTCCGCCACCAAACAGATGTATATTTAATAGAGATCAATCAACACAGAATAAAATCCAATGTAAGGCACACAGTCCATTTACAAGTTTGTTCTGGGTCTGAACGAAACCGGAGGCACTTTCCTCGCATATCCATCGATCTCCAGGTACGTCTGGATGATCACCAACTGTTTCCCTCATCTTGGGTGTACAGCCCAATCAAGATCATCAGTAATCACCCAAACGATGTGAAGACTTCCGGTCTTTCACCCCCGTCTTCATCTTCGACTTACAGTCGAATCGGTTATTCAGAATGTGTATAAACCCGACCTTTCCGAATAACCCACGTATATAAATAACAAATGTTACACAAACACAACATACGCCTCATTCCAATTCAGAATATTCTTTTATTCAAATTTTCAAACACTTAGGGAAAGGTTCCCATTAATTTTATCAAAGATAAATTCTTCTAAATTTATTCTTCAATCTTCCTTTGGATATCATTTCAAACCGTATTATGGATTTCCAAACTAGTCGGGATTAGCAAACCACACCAAAGTAATAATTTATTTTATTTCCCAATCCCAACCTATTCATCCCATGGAGCAAAACTGGTAATACTCCATATCTAACACCACAGTGCTATCGGTAATATTAATTACCATTTCACGTTCAAATCTAATGAAAGATTTAACTATTGCTTTGGAGCAAAACTGGTGGTACTCCAATCTCGATCACCTTTCAGATTTGATAATTTAAATTATCAATTCACCTTTAGTCTAATTAAAGATTCATTAAAACTTCACTTAGTTTTAATCTTCCCAAAAATCAATATCCTGATTTTAACTGGGTTAAAGATCGGATGTCATCTAAAACACGATTCACGACAAACCCAAATCACATTTGATATTAAATACAAGGCTCTGAATAGAAAATATACCGGCTTATATTCAATATCAAATTCTGAAACCAACAAATATCGTATTGGAAATAACGATATAAAATATATCTTTCAAATTCTCATAACAATATCTGTAGAATCACGGAATCCAACATCGAAATATTCCAAAGACAATTTCGATTCAAATCCACTTCCACTTTTATATATATTGGAAATTCTGGTTATTTTCAAAACCAATTCAAATTCGATTTATTTATTTCAAAAATAAATTTATTTTAATTCTAGTTCAAAACTAGTTCATTTCGATAAAAATCTATTTTTATCTTTTCAAATGAGGGATTTTTCATCCCAGTTCTTTCCAATTCATATATTATGATTTTACACAAATTAATAATATTTTCAATAATTTTATCAAGGCCCGTACAGTCGATTTCCATCAATGGCCATCGAACTGCACTTACAGCGACCTTTTCCAAATTTGATTTGGACATAATTCCAAATCCAACCGTTAGATTTCAAATTTCTAATATTCGTTGGAATGCTCTTTTCGATACGAACCCAACGGTTCCGGTTTTAGGAAAATCCGACGGTCGGATCTCCCGCAACGTCAATTCGAACTCAATGGTCGAAATTAACGAACTGTCGCGACGCGGCGCGTTCAATTCAGGCCATTATATATATATCATATATATATATATAATATATATATTTCGTCGATTTCCTTTTAAAAAGTATTTTATAAATCGTTTTAAATTCGTTTTCAAAACCATTTCAACTCTGTATTCAATTTCAAATCAAAATTGAATATTTCATAACATTACTATATAAATGATAATATTTTCAAACCGTTATATTTTGAAATCACTACCTTTTCTATATTCACAATAAAAACGAATATAATCGATATAAATATCGCTCACGTCAAAATAGCGCAACTCTAATCAACATGGCTTTATACATTTCAATAAATTTGTTATTTTATTCAACAAATGAATATTTATTCTATTCAACACACGAATCTATATTTCCTTCAACACATGACTGATCTCAACACATGACTGATCTCAACACATGAGTACTGTCAAAACACCACTATTTTTGTTATGTAATATATTTTATAAAATTATGGTATCTATCGTTTTATTTTTAATCAGACTCCACCGTGAAGTAGATTCTAATTTTAAATATGATAAAGATGTAAATTTTATTGTTAAAATATTTTACTCAACACATGAATAGTTTCAACACATGAACATCATTACCACATGACTATTTTTATATTCTAATATTCTTTATTTTCCCAATTGGAATGAGGCCCAATCAATTGCCATATAACATTAATTATATGGATTCCATACAACACATGTATATAATAGCAACGATAAACAATCAACCATCATCCAAAGTGCACCATACAACTGCATAAGCATCAAATATAAATAATTAACGCTTACACAGCCTGTCGACCAATCGATCGCCATACCATTAAATAATTGGGATTAGTGTATGCCAAATATCATCCCAACACCCGTGTGGGGTTTCAAATCAACAAACATTGAATATTATTTGTGTAGTTGGGCGATGTGTAAAATTTATCATCCCAATCAATATCCTTCAAATATGTGTACATAAACAAACTGTCCGGTTTGTAAATGAATATTTATTTCTTCACACTCACTATATTCATCTTCACGTTAAAAATTGTATTTTTAAAGATAATTAATTTATTTCAACACAATAATATTTTATTATCAAATTCACATCAACACCACAAACAAACTTCACAACACAACAAACAAGCATATAAGCCGTCCATGGTCTGTGGACGACGGGTGTCGGGTGCTGCTAAGCACCGTCTGCATCCTAATATATATTTTTAACTAGAAAAGAAGATTTAAAGTGAGAAGTTCTCACCAAAGCTATCCCAACTCCACGATTCTTCTTATGTAGAAATCTTCGTCGTGCTCGCCTTTCGTCACTTTCGTTCCCCGTAGCCACTTCATATATAAAAATCACATTTTTATATTGTTGCTATGTATATAAAAATCACATTTTTATAATTATTCCATATGGATAAATTCCTATTTTTACCTCGCTACTATATAGATAAAAATTCTATTTTTACATCAATACTATATAGACAAAAATTATATTTTTACATCAATACTATATAGATAAAAATTCTATTTTTACATCAATACTATATAGATAAAAATTCTATTTTTACATCGATGTTCATATAATAAAGATATAGTTTTATCACACCATTCTCTATATAAAGATTTCGCCTTTTCAAATATAAAGATTTCGCCTTTTCAAATATAAAAATATAATCTTTTCAATACTTCTACTTTATAAAAAATTATATTTTTATTATGCCACTAGTATAAAAATTATATTTTAATATTTTTCCTTCATATATAAAGATCGAATTTTTATATCATCGTTATAAAAATCACCTTTTCATTTCAACAACTATATAACAAAAATCAGATTTTTATTTCGCTATATCTATAAAGATTATATTTTTATAATTTACATCATATAAAAACTATATTTTTATCTCTTCTACATAATAAAAATAGAATTTTTAATACTTCTATAATATAAAAATTATATTTTTAAACTTCAACTTCACTTATATTTTTATCGCTACTAATTACTTTAAATTAAAACAAATGAAAATAAGGTAAAAACTTACGTTGATTTCAGTTTTCAGAGGAGGGGGGGCTATCAGGTGTCGTGGAAGGCTGAGGTGGCGCACAAGGGTGGAGAGTGGCTTGAGTTCTTCCTAGGTGGTGGCTTGCGCTCCTATGCAAAGAGGAGGGGTTCGAAGGCGGGTTCGCTGTTTGAGGAGGGGTGCGAGGTTTTACGTCATAGAAAGGGGAGAGAGAGGCGACAGGGTTGAGGAGGTGCAGGGGAGTGCGGCGCGGTGCGCGAGGGGGGGCGTCGGACCTGGCGGCTAGGGTTTTTCGTCGTTCGTGGGGTGAGCGGGTCTCGATCGAGGAAGGGGTGCGGGGTTCGATTTGGAAGGAGGCGACGAGGTGAGGCCGACCACCGGAGGAGAGGCGGCGCGTGCGATGGGCGGTGGCCAAGAAGAGGGGGCGACGAGGTTCATGAGTAAAAAGGGGGAGCAGTTTTTCTTTTTTAATTTTGACGGGTAACTTTGGGGCGGGGGGGTTTGACTAAGTGGTAGGGGAAAGGGGAAGGGAGATATTTATAATTAATATTTTATTAATTTAATTTCCATAAATTAACTTTTTATTTTGACTACAAAACGATACCCATCGATTGTCGTCCCTAGTTAATTACCCCCATTCCGAACACAATGGGATATGGATCGTAGGCTGATTCGATCGTTTCGATCAATTTTCGTCAAAATCAACATATAACTCTATATATTGAATTTGAACGCGCATTTCAATTTACCGGGGCCACATACTAACTAGAAAAATTCCAGAAAAATATTTTCTAGCTTCGTATTGACGATACGGACCTAACAAAACTAGTTTCGTCGAATTCTGAAACCGTTGGAAAAATGGCCATTTTCCAGTCGATTAAAATCAACCGAAACTAGTCAAACGCGTTTTCCTTTGCCACGCACATATACTGAATCGAAAAATTATGAAAATTGGAATCTAGCAATAACTTGTCATCCCGGTCCAACAAAAGTGGTTTCATCGAAATCCGAGGTCGTTTGCAAAATGGCTATTTTTAAGGGCCGAAATTCCATAGAGACTATTCTGAATTTTCAACTGGGCATATATTTTTATCCCCGCTATGAAATTTCAATTTTTCGGATTCATTGGAAAGATATTCTCAATTAGATTCAATTATTTTTGGTTTCACTAAAATCCGGCTTATTTTGAATCCTATACATCCATTTGAAGTTTGAAATCGAACTACCACGCCATTTTCAATTCCTTTTATAATTATATATAATTATTTATATTCTAACGACGACGTATATAAATATATACGTTCTAACTCTATTCAAATTAAATTTCTCGTCATTATTATTTAAAATAATTCATTTTAAATATTCAAAATTTGCTAAAATTGCCAAAATAAAAATTTTAAACTGGCTCGCATTTCCGGGTTGGTACATTCTCCCCCACTTAAAACTTTTTATCCCCGAAAAGGAATGAAGCCGAAAGTTGTTTAACTAATCAACTCAACTTTCATTGTTTTCTTTACAGCTTAAGTTCTTCAACTTTTCAGTTTCTAAGAACTTTTCAAAATTTTCAAAAATTTAGCTAACACACTAAATTTTCGAAAAATTTCGCCATAACCTCCCCTGCACCGGGAGCACCGGGAAAATCCCGAAATTGCCATACAGGCCATCTGATCTCAAAATGAAAAAGAAAAAGCCAAGCGGCTAGCAAATCGACTCATAAAATCATCATCAACCAAACAAGACAGTAAATTATGGTAAACATGTACCTATTTGTCGGGCAAACAATTTTATTTCTCTGCTCTAGCCTCCTTGCTATGACCTGTTCAATGTATGTATATGTATATGCAAGCAATTGCAATCATTTTTCAATACAATTCAATATTTGGTTCAATTAGGCTAAATGGTTCAAAATTATCAAACAAATAAACAAACAACACAACCATCAATCAATTAGTGGATTAACGTTTCAAACTCATAATTTTGATACATATACAGAAAATCATGTTTTTGATGCTAATCACAACAACGTATCCTAAGTAAATTTTGGTTCTCACACCAGTCTAATGGAGATATATTGATATCTCACCTTCGTCACTCGAAAATAAATACTAGTGATGGTATACTTCATCATCAAGACCATGTCCGGGCGACTAGAGTGCGATTCTATATCTATCCAGTATATTAAATCTTCGAATATACGTTCATGACGCGTATATGCAAAATCTTTATATACTCGATTGTCCAATTTCAAAATAAATAAATATTCAAATACATATAAAACGATTTAAATTTCAAAACAAAAATTGTTTTCATTTGAAAAATATACTCTTCACACTCGTTCTAGGATACTACTGATCCTATCTCTAACGAGTCATTCTAATTGGATATTAATAATCCAATATCTGATGAATTCTTTCGTTCGGTTCTAATGTGTCTTGTTCTCGAGCTCTGTAAACCAAAGCTCTGATACCACTGTGGTGGCCCGTAACTTCCCCGATAAGGAAAGCCCGGATTACCTTGAGAACACGACAAAATAGAACGTAGACAGAAGAACATTTCATTGTTAATTACAACAATTCCATCAGATACAAGAATATACAGAGTATGAATAAATATACATTCGATAAATATCAGAGATTTCAATAAATTACATAGCAGCGGAAAATAATACAAAGCACAACTGAAGGTGGTATACGGATACAGAGCTTTACGGATATCATTCCAGCTGTAAACCAGGATACTGTGAATATAAATCTGCAAAACCAAAACTACTAGCTGCCCGTGTCGAAAATAAGGGCACCCAAAGTTTATGTTAAAACAATAACTCCAGGTCAGTCATGTGACTGGCGTGAGAACTAAAACAGTTATTAATCTTTATTTTAAAGTTCGGTAAATCAAGGGACCATGCCGTATAACATGGAACGGGTTCCTCCCAAGAATACCAGTGCATAAAACAAACAGCGCAATGCTAAATGAAGAAAAATGAAGCTATTATAAGACCCAGGTCCCATCACACAATGCAACGCAAGCCGGAGGATAGGGTTTTTACCTTATAATAGCCAAAGCATGCTTGATACGTTTAAAACATATTATTTTGATATTACTATAAGTGTATAGTTTCAAAACAATTTCAATATTAAATATCAATCATAGGCGGCATGAATGACCCATACCACTATGTCGCCATACTAGGTTCTACAAATAAAACTGCAATATCACGTATTGGAAATTGGATTTCCGTCATGAGTCGAGGCAATGGGCAAGCTCCTCTCCGTTTGAGACACTCTAGCAAATGTCTCAGGACCCCACTTTGTTCCTTGGAATCGGTTGGGCCGGTCCTCACCTAATTTTGGAGGATTGGCAATTCCTGAACACACGTTTCCCAGTCCTAACAGACCTATATTTGAGGCGCCTCGCATACCAACATCCACACAGGTAAAAAGTATATAAATGTCAGGGCCGGTAGGTCACTGACATCGCCCATAGCTAGAAAGAAACGTCGTGTTCTCCCAACGGTCTTTATCCCGTTTTTGACTCATACCGGGGTGTGAGGCTCGCGAATTCACGTTATACACAAAGCTACGTCACAAAGACCATGCTTTGATCATCAACCACAAGACTTTGCTTTTCAACAGAAGCCTTGATCAATTGCCACTTACGCGTGCCACACATGCAATTCACTCCATGCGACTGATGTCCATCGATATACAACCTCTGAGCTCGTACGTCTCGGAGAATGGCGTTAAGCAAGAGAATAAATTCTCCGCCACCAAACAGATGTATATTTAATAGAGATCAATCAACACAGAATAAAATCCAATGTCAGACACACAGTCCAATTCAGAATATTCTTTTATTCAAATTTTCACACACTTAGGGAAAGGTTCCCATTAATTTTATCAAAGAAAAATTCTTCTAAATTTATTCTTTAATCTTCCTTGGATATCATTTCAAACCGTATTATGGTTTTCAAAACTAGTCGGGATTAGCGAACCACACCGAAGTAATTATTTATTTTATTTCCCAATCCCAACCTATTCATCCGACGGAGAAAAACTGGTTATACTCCATATCTAACACCACAGTGCTATCGGCAATATTAATTACCATTTCACGTTCAAATCTAATGAAAGATTTAAATATCGCTTTGGAGCAAAACTGGTTGTACTCCAATCTTGATCACCTTTCTGATTTGATAATTCAAATTATAAATTCACTTTCAATCTAATTAAAGATTCATTAAAACTTCACTTAGTTTTAATCTTCCCAAAAATCAATATCCTGATTTTAACTGGGTTAAAGAACCGATGTCATCTAAAACACGATTCACGGCAAACCCAAATCACATTTGATATTAAATACAAGGCTCTGAATAGAAAATATACCGGCTTATATTCAATATAAAATTCTGAAACCAACAAATATCGTATTGGAAATAACGATATAAAATATATCTTTCAAATTCCCATAACAATACATATAGAATCACGGAATCCAACATCGAAATATTCCAAAGACAATTTCGATTCAAATCCACTTCCACTTTTATATTTAATGGAAATTCTGGTTACTTTCAAAACTAATTCAAATTCGATTTATTTATTTAAAAAATAAATTGATTTTAATTCTAGTTCAAAACTAGTTCATTTCGATAAAAATCTATTTTTATCTTTTCAAATGTGGGATTTTTCACCCAGTTCTTTCCAATTCATATATTATGATTTTACACAAATTATTAATATTTTTAATAATTTTATCAAGGCCCGTGCAGTCGATTTCCATCAATGGCCATTGAACTGCACTTACAGCGACCTTTTCCAAATTTGATTTGGACATAATTCCAAATCCAACCATTAGATTTAAATTTTCTAATATTCATTGGAATGCTCTTTTCGATATGAACCCAATGGTTCCGGTTTTAGGAAAATCCGACGGTCGGATCTCCTGCAACATCAATTCGAAGTCAATGGTCGAAATTCGCGAACTGCCGCGGCACGGCGCGTTCTATTCAGGTCATTATATATATAATATATATATATATTATATATTTCGTCGATTTCCTTTTAAAACGTATTTTATAAATCGTTTTGAATTCGTTTTCAAAACCATTTCAACTCTGTATTCAATTTCAAATCAAAATTTAATATTTCATATCATTACTATATAAATGATAATATTTTCAAACCGTTATATTTTGAAATCACTACCTTTTCTATATTCACAATAAAAACGAATATAATCGATATAAATATCGCTCACGTCAAAATAGCGCAACTCTAATCAACACGGCTTTATACATTTCAATAAGTTTGTTATTTTATTCAACAAATGAATATTTATTCTATTCAACACATGAATCTATATTTCCTTCAACACATGACTGATCTCAACACATGAGTACTGTCAACACACCACTATTTTTGTTATGTAATATATTTTATAACATTATGGTATCTATCGTTTGATTTTTAATCAGACTTCACCGTGAAGTAGATTCTAATTTTAAATATGATAAAGATGTAAATTCTATTGTTAAAATATTTTAATCAACACATGAATAGTTTCAACACTTGAACATCGTTACCACATGACTATTTTTATATTCTAATATTCTTTATTTTCCCAATTGAAATGAGGCCCAATCAATTGCCATATAACATTAATTATATGGATTCCATACAACACATGTATATAATAGCAACGATAAACAATCAACCATCATCCAAAGTGCACCATACAACTGCATAAGCATCAAATATAAATAATTAACGCTTACACAGCCTGTCAACCAATCGATCAACATACCATTAAATTATTGGGATTAGTGTACGCCAAATATCATCCCAACACCCGTGTGGGGTTTCAAATCAACAAACACTGAATATTCTTTGTGCAGTTGGGCGATGTGTAAAATTTATCATCCCAATCAATATCCTTCAAATAGGTGTACATAAACAAACCGTCCGGTTTGTAAATGAATATTTATTTCTTTACATTCACTATATTCATATTCACGTTAAAAATTATATTTTTAACGATAATTAATTTATTTCAACACATTAATATTTTATTATCAATTTCACATCAACACCACAAACAAACTTCACAACACAACAAACAAGCATGCAAGCCGTCCATGGTCTGTGGACGACGGGTGTCGGGTGCTGCTAAACAACGTCTGCATCTTAATATATATTTTGAACAAGAAAAGAAGATTTAAAGTGAGAAGTTCTCACCAAAGCTATCCCAACTCCATGACTCTTCTTATGTAGAAATCTTCGTCGTGCTCGCCTTTCGTCACTTTCGTTCCCCGTAGCCAGTACATATATAAAAATCACATTTTTATATTGTTGCTATGTATATAAAAATCACATTTTTATAATTATTCCATATGGATAAAATCCTATTTTTACATCGCTATTATATAGATAAAAATTCTATTTTTACATCAATACTATATAGATAAAAATTCTTTTTTTACATCAATACTATATAGATAAAAATTCTATTTTTACATCAATACTATATAGATAAAAATTCTATTTTTACATCGATGTTCATATAATAAAGATATAGTTTTATCACACCATTCTCTATATAAAGATTTCGCCTTTTCAAATATAAAGATTTCGCCTTTTCAAATATAAAAATATAATCTTTTCTATACTTCTACTTTATAAAAATTATATTTTTACTATGCCACTAGTATAAAAATTATATTTTAATATTTTTCCTTCATATATAAAGATCGAATTTTTATATCATCGTTATAAAAATCACCTTTTCATTTCAACATATATATAACAAAAATCAGATTTTTATTTCTCTATATCTATAAAGATTATATTTTTATACTCTACATCATATAAAAACAATATTTTTATCTCTTCTACATAATAAAAATCGAATTATAAAAATTATATTTTTAAACTTCACATATATAAAAATTGTATTTTAGAACAATGTTCATATAGAAAAGATTATATTTTTATCGCTACTAATTACTTTAAATTAAAACAAATGAAAATAAGGTAAAAACTTACGTTTATTTCAGTTTTCAGAGGAGGGGGGCTATCAGGTGTCGTTGAAGGCTGAGGAGGCGCACAAGGGCGGAGAGTGGCTCGAGTTCTTCCCAGGTGGTGGCTTGCGCTCCTGTCCAGAGGAGGTGTTCGAAGGCGGGTTCGCTGTTTGAGGAGTGGTGCGAGGTTTTACGTCATAGAAAGGGGAGAGAGAGGCGATAGTGTTGAGGAGGTGCAGGGGAGTGCGACGCGGTGCGCGAGGGGGGCGTCGGACCTAGCGGCTAGCATTTTTCGTCGTTCGTGGGGTGAGAGGGTCTCGATCGAGGAAGGGGTGCGGGGTTCGATTTGGAAGGGGGGCGACGAGGTGAGGCTGACCTCCGGAGGAGAGGCGACACGAGCGATGGGCGGTGGCCAAGCAGAGGGGGCGACGGGGTTCGTGAGTAAAAAGGGGGAGCGGATTTTCTTTTTTAATTTTGACTGGTAACATTGGGGAGGGGGGGGTTTGACTAAGTGATAGGGGAAAGGGGAAGGGAGATATTTATAATTAATATTTTATTAATTTTATTTCCATAAAGTAACTTTTTATTTTGACTTCGAAACGAGACCCACCGACTGTTGTTCCTAGCTAATTACCCGCATTCCAAACACAATGGGATATGGATCGTAGGCTGATTTGATCGTTTCGATCAATTTTCATCAAAATCAACATATAACTCTATATATTGAATTTGAACGCGCATTTCAATTTACCGTGGCCACATACTAACTAGAAAAATTCCAGAAAAATATTTTTTAGCTTCGTGTTGACGATACGGTCCTAACAAAACTAGTTTCGTCGAATTTTGAGACCATTGGAAAAATGGCCATTTTCCAGTCGATTAAAATCAACTGAAACTGGTCAAACGCGTTTGCCTTTGCCACCCACACATATTAAATCGAAAATTTATGAAAATTGGAATCTAGCAATAACTTGTCATCTCAGATCCAACAAAAGTGGTTTCGTCGAAATCCGAGGTCGTTTGCAAAATTGGCTATTTTTAAGGACCGAAATTCCATAGCGACTATTCTGAATTTTCAACTGGACATATCTTTTTATCCCCGCTACGAAATTTCAATTTTTCGGATTCGTTGGAAAGATATTCTCAATTAGATTCAAATATTTTTGGTTTCACTAAAATCCGGCTTATTTTGAATGCTGTACATCCATTTGAAGTTTGAAATCGAATTATCGAACTACCGCGCCATTTTCAATTCCTTTTATAATTATATATAATTATTTATATTCTAACGACGACGTATATAAATATATACGTTCTAACTCTATTCAAATTAAATTTCTCGTCATTATTATTTAAAATAATTCATTTTAAATATTCAAAATTCGCTAAAATTGCCAAAATAAAAATTTTAAACTGGCTCGCATTTCTGGGTTGTTACAACAAGTTTATTTTTATATGAGTTTGGTGATTTCTGAGCCTATTTGACAAGCCATTTGGCTGTTTAATTTTCTTTTGGATTGGAGAAGGCCTAGAGAGGGAAGTTGTAGTTGTACCGATTAGGCTGTACAAAGGAGACGCTAGCGAAACGTTTTGAAAATTTAGGGTATTAGAAAAATTTCAGAATTTTTGAATTTTTTTATTAACAAGAATGAATTAATATTTAATTTAAATTTATTGGTATAGTGAAACTAAAATTTAAGAAGTAAACAAATAATTTTTAACCCACTTAATAGGGTTTGTTTTCTACCTTAGCAATTTCGAGGACGAAATTATTTTAAGGGAGGAAGAATGTAACGTCCCGTATTTTTATGATATAATAATTAATTTATTTAATTATTTTAATAGTGATTTAGAGATTTAAATGGTTGTTTAATTATAAAATATTGAACATTTAATTAATATAAATAATACAATAATATATTTAATTACGAAATAATCAGAAATAGTAGAATTGGCAATATTATGTGAAATGGAGAGTATACGAGATTTGGTTCGGTTTAGATTCAAATTTTAAATAACGAATCTATTTAACAAACCATACTAGAATGTATAACTTATAATATAATTTAAATTGAACCCGTAATGGCGCTGTAGTTCGTAATATTGAGTTTTGAACTTCAGTTGAATATACAAAATCCGTTTTATGTCGGATTTCTGTGGAACAAGAAACCTTTGGATCTGGTGAACTATATTTTTCTAACTGAAGAGAAAAATCGAGATTTCATTGTATAGATTAGGAGTTATTCCAACTAAAATTTCCAAAAAGTCACTATGGAATTCGTTTATAATTTATAACGACTTATTTATATAATAAAAAGGATTTTTCTACAAATTGAATATCAATTCAACCTGCATTTGAAATTGAGTTATAAATCCATATATACTTATTTTGAAGCTTTATGATATTCTATTGTGAATATATATGATAATATTAATTTATAAATACTAAATTAAATTGTTTTTGTATATATTAATATTTAACGGGTTTATTTAGAGCCATAGAAAATAACTATTTTTACAAACAACCTCCGTTTTCGACGAAATTAATTTTGTTGGATCCGGAATATTAAACTATTGTTAGATTTCTATTTTCGTGATTTTTGGAGTCAGTTTATGGCAATACGGGATTTTAATGTGAAAAACAATCAATAATTTGACTTTAAAAATACGTATGTGAGCAAAAAGACTCGGAATTCGACAAAACAAGCTTCGTTGGGTCCGTAATGTCGAACTGTAACTATATGTCCATTTTCATCAAATTTGGATATCGTATGTGTTCAGATGGATTTTTAAATACTAAATGGAGGTAACGGTTCAATAAATATCTACATAATAATTGAATTTAAAAACATTATTCCTTTCCTATAATTACCCACTCTCACTCTCTAATCCTAAACTATTTCAGTCTTGTCAATCTTTCATCCACCGCCATGTTTCTTGTCCTGAAAACAAAATCGTGCACTCCAGAATTTAGATAAATTCATAGAACAATATAGAAATCATAATATAAGTACATATGGGTTGCTGAGTTGGTTATCTACACTTCTATGTATGTTTTAAAGGTCTCGACACAATTTTTTCCGTTGGGTTCTTTTTATAGCTAGGTGCTGGCGCTTTTAGGGTTGGATTTTGATGAATATTGGTGAGGCATCGGATGAATTTATGTATACTTGCGGGTTTCTGGAGTAATTTAGCACAATTCGTAAAAGTTTGGTGTGTTACGGTCAAAATTTATGTCGATATTTTCCTATAGCAGCAACCGTGATTTCCAGACGTGTTTAGAAATGGTAGTTCGTATGCTTTAATAAGGGGATGAGTTGGAAGAGGAGTGGATAAGGAGATTAATAGTGAACATAATTGTGGGTTTAGTGGCCAAACCAGGGAGTTTGAATAGCACGATGGTGGAAATGGTGAGGTTTCAGTTCGTAAGCTATAGGGGATGGCGTAGAGGAAGAAAGGGTGAGCAGTGGGATTAACAAATTAAAAGGGATGATTAAGGTTATTAATTAACGGTTTATATAGTTAATGATTATTTAAATATATACAAACTTGTAAATTGCATATCCTGTGCATACGATATCAGAATCTGACGGAACAAGATCCATTGGGGTCGTATAGACGGTGGCTATACAATGGAACTGATTCGGAGAGAACTGGAGCTCGTTACAATTTATAGCAAAATAAATTGCATGATTTGAATCAACAATAGTTTATCGTTATTTAACGATAACCGGACAAAGTGAGTAAAACTAACTAACTCTGCCCAGTTTATATTTTTATAACGTATTTTTATAATTGATGAATGTTGGTGGATCGATGTGTGTTGACTGTTTAAATGAGCTGCTAATTTATTGGTTAAAAATATAGATAATGATATATATATGTGTGTGTGTGTGTGTGTGTGTATCGTTAATTTAATACTGATTATGTTTATTAGAATATTTCATATTGTAATGAAATTGATGTTTTTTATGTTTAACATTTGTGGATGCAGGGAAATAGGTTGGAGGGATCCAACTGGATTCTTCAACATTTATATTATGGTTTTTCATATATTGTGATATATGATGTGATATATAATCTATTATTGATTATATGTGTTTGGATGATGTTTAATCCTTTTTGTTTGGTATTTTTAAATGCCATAAGTGATATTGGAATATATAAAAGGAAATTTTAAATTGGATACTAAATTTAAGAATTTTATAAAATCAAATGATTTTATAAAAAGAAATATTTAGAAAATTTATAGAATTATAAAAAGTGAATACACGAGTTATAAAGGAATTACGAGAAGTTTGTTATAAAGTAGATAATTAATAAAAATCCGTTTTAACAGATAAATGGAGAAGATTAATTTATAAGTAATATTTATAAATTAATTAAAATATTTATTATTGGATAAAGTGAATATGTATATATATATATATATACAAGTAGGAATTTATATTGAGACGTTAAATTGGTTTTAACAATGATATTTGAAAATGAAATGTAAACTTATCATTTATAAAGGGAATTATAAAATGGAATATGAATTTGAAAAGAGGAAAATCTATTTTAAATATAGAAATGAAATTCCGAATGGCTAGAAATAAATAACTTGTTTAATAATAAAAACAAGTAGTGTGATTTATGAACAATGTTGGTAAATGAAATAAAAATAATTACCTATGGATAATTTGGGTTGTAAATTCAGCAGTGAATTTTAAACGGGAAATTTAGAGTTGCTTTAAAAAGGGAACGATGAAATTTATTTTAATGTTCAAATTGTGAATAGGATTAAATAAAATCTACAAAGATTTGTAATTAGAATTCGACTAAGCCAAATGTTAGATAATAATTTATTTTAAGAAATTATATATTGAATAAATCAGAATTGACAAAATAATTAATATTCGGTTTGAAACCAATATTTTATTATCGAATACAAAGGCGATAAAGAATTATAAGCTTATTAAATAAAGTCAACTATGAAGTTGACATGTAAACGAGATATGATAAATAAAATGGAATGTGAATAAGATGTTATATAATGACTCGATAATTGGAGTTTAAACCCGTGTTAGTAATTAAATTATGAAACCAAGTTTTGATTTGATAGAACAAGTCCAATTTTCTGTAAAGAGATAATATTCATGTTTTAAAGTGAATAACGATTTAAAAGAAAACATTTTACGAAATTAAAACAGTTATTATAAAAGGAAAATTTTAATTGTTGGGAAGTACTAAATTCAAAAATGAATTTAGAAACTGATTTGACCTAAAAGATTAAATATTCTGGAGTTCGTAACATAAATCGAATATAGTTTATTCGAAATGGAGATTATCGAATATAGCTTATTCGAAAGAGAGATTATTGAATATAGTTTATTTGGTAAAAAGAGTTATCGAATATAGTTTATTCTAAAGAGAGATTATAGAATATAGTTTATTTGAAAGAGAGATTATTGAATATAGTTTATTTGAAAGGGAGTTATCGAATAGAGTTTATTCGAAAAAGAGTTATCGAATATAGTTACTGGAAATAGAGTTATCAAATAGAGATTTATTCGAGAAAGAATTATATATTGGGATCCGACTATATCGAATGTAGGAAAGTACTATTTACTTTCCATATTTTAAACCAAGATTTATTTATTTATTTAATAAATTAGTTTATTATTATTTATTCAACTTGTTGAATAAAAGTTATATTTTGAAGTTAGATATTTCGTAAGTAGGGATTATAATGTTATCGTTATAACCGATGTATTCTAAAAGAATTGGATTCGTAAACTGAATCCGAGAGTTGCGTAAGCAATGATTTGATAAGAAATTAAGAAACGGTGCTAAGGAAATTTGAAACTAAATGAAGATTAGTTAAGCTGAATGATTTCCTAAGTATGGACTTGATGTTGGTTTCGGCCTTTGGGTTGATATTCAGGGAATTGTTCTCTTACTGCTTTACAGTTAGAGACTAATAGATGTGGGAAGATAGTGACGCATGAAAAAAATGGAAATGTTTTTCAATGTTAATAACGTATTGTTTCGAAATTTGGAAAATAAGAATCTATGAATATATGGAAACGGGAATTCGATGAAAATGAATAAATCAATGATAAATTAATTTAAAAGGAGAAATGTTGATTTATGATTAATCGATAATATTTTCATTTGGAAATAAGATCCTTGTGTGCATGGACGTTTTTCATTGATAGTTAGATAGCTGACTATCAAAGTTTTGACCATTTTTCCGTTGTCAATACGGAGAGACCGAGACCAGATTTATTATTTGAAAACCACTCTGTATGGGCATTAGCGTTGTGAATCAAATATGATGAAGATAATTACAGACGGAGTTTATGCAAGAGCTGTTTTGGAAAATCCTAGGTAGAAATTGCCTAAAATGGGTTTATGGAATAGTGCCTTTGGTTTGTCCAATTCCAGGAGAACCTACATGGAAGAATATCTGAAAGAGTATATTTAATAGATCGCGTAAGTTGTTATTTTCAGACATATTTATGTTTGGTGGTGGGGAAATTCGTTTCTCTTTGCTGTAAACCTGTGGTATTTTTGGGGAAATCAATGTGTGATTTGGTAGGTATGACGATGTGACATTCAAAGTTAATAAATTTGTGATCTATCAGTGTTAAGCGTGTCCTCAAGCGTCATAACCAGGAAACATTAAAAATCAGGTAGGTCGCATGGCTAGTGGGTAGCTCCCAGTTAGGGTGTATTATCACCTGATTTAGAGAAATTCAATTTGCTTCTTTAAACTATTTCGATGCTGAAACACCCTACCTCCGTTAAGGTTACTCACAAGGGGAATGCCTTAACTTCGGTGGAGCATTATAGGTAAAAGATACAGATAATTTACAAGACAGACATATAAACAGCGGAAAAATTAATTTATTTCATAAATACGTGGTTCAGTTAAAATATTACAACAACTGTCTCAAACCAACTTCCAAATTACTACAACAAAATCTCTATCTTGAATTAAAACACAAAGAATCATTAAAAACAAAAGTAAGGCAACATAAATCCCCAATAAGAGAGTATCCAAAGCAAAAGCCCAAGGAAAAAGATTCCAAGCAATACATATACTCTCTTTAAGCTCAAAATGATCCGATCTAAGCTGAAGTATTCCCTCCCTATCGACCGGGAGGGGGGAACGGAAGAAAAGAAAATGAAAGAAAATGGGTCAGACATGAGTCTGGTAAGTCCAGTGATTATTTAGCATGTAAACAAGAAAAAGAATTATGACTTGAATAAAATGAATGTAGGACAACACCCTAGGAATAAGATTATAAGACTGAATATGCTATCGCACTCATTTCAACTTCTCTACACTCCCTTACAAGTGTTTTAACTAGCAGCATGTGTTCAAGATAAATGATCCCCTTTTTTATTGATCGGCTCCTACTCGTATATGTTTACCACTCGTGTCATTCGGCCCCGCCTGATTGTAGATACCTGTGCTGGTCCCACTATGGGGTTTATCAAGTTCTATGGTGGCAAACCGACACAATTTAAGATGCACAGAGTATAACTACTGATGCCCAGTGCTTGCTTTTTCCACTCCGAAGTACGTGCACGACCGCACACTGTTGGAACCTAAACTGACGCACCACCTGCCGTTGTTTTGACCGCGCAGAATCCGCCCAGTAATCGTGCCCCACCCTACCTAGTTCAGGGTACCATTCCTATCTTAACTTTAAGTCATTCATTAAAGCACCAACCACTCACATTAGATATGTATTGTTGCAGTTGTTGGATGTGTCGGTCGGCTCGAGTAGTCTTACACCGCAACTCAATCTAACCTCGGGTTCTTTTGGGCTTGATGAACTAACCTCCCACATTAGATATATTGTTACGGTTGTTGGATGTGCCGGGCGGTTCCGGGCAGGCTTACACCATAACTCAATCTAACCTCGAGTTAGGCATATTCGTCTTTTTCTTAATTTACATATTTACGTTTCTTATTTATATGTAAATTATCCACAATTATTGCCATTCAAGTCATGCCACCTTTTACCCTCTAAATCATATTCAAAATTTTTGGTATATAAATTATACCATTTTTATGCCACTAATCATTCATATATTTATGGGCCAAATTATGCCATTACTATAAATTTTAAGGTTTTCCCAATGTTACCCCTTCATACGTGCGCAAAATTCACGTAGAATGTTAGGCTCGTATCTTAGCCTAACTTATATACAAAAGGGGAAAGAAAGGAGCATGTACCATTCATATAACATAAAATAATATGGATCTAACTAAACATGTAAATGTGGCATAAAATAATGAAGTTGCATTTTTGGATCCAATTTACATGAGTCTTAAGCATATGAAATTACCCAAATCCAACTAGGCATGTAAATGTAAACTTGCAACTTGGATCCAAATAAACATGAATCTCAAGCATATAGAATTACACAAGTTCAACTGGGCATGTAGATGTGAACTTTTATTTTGGATTCAATAAACATGAATCTTAAGCATATGGTTTTACACAAGTTCAACTAGGCATGTGAGTGTGAACTTTTATCTTGGATCCAATTTTCATAGATCTAAACGTAGATCTAAACACAATACATGTCTTGGCCTAACAACTTGCATGTAACATAACATGAAAAGTCACCAAATTTACATGATTGGTTTACATCAACATAATAACCACAATAGCCTAACAACTTGCATGTAACATAACATGAATAAGTCACCAAATTTACATAATACATGATTGGTTTAACACCAGCATAATAACCACAATAGTCACATAAGCATATACGATAGAATCGTTACAAGAATAGACACGAAGGAGCATCATCATTATCTTACAACTAGGAATAACACTAGGTTTCACTTTATTACAAATCATAACTTTTAATCGTTCGCATCTAAATAATAATAGGACTTACAAACAAAAGAAAGTCTTGTTTTCTGGGATCTGTTTTCTGAAACTGAAAAGCAATCCCTTGAAGAAGACTATCAATTCTCTAAGTTAGTTTTGATTCATAGCTTTTAACTTATTTTTTTAATTGAAGAAGAAAGGAAAGAACGATCATGGACAGCATGGTGGCTCCTTGGAATGAATTTGTGTGATTTAGGGTTTGAGGACTAGAGTTGCTTTTATAGAAGTTTAATCTTATGTGAGCCGTTAGATCATTTTAGGAGCAATCACAATCGTCCAGACTAGATAGAGTTATACAGAATTACCACCTATGCCTTAGTGACTCAGCAATAGGTCAGAAAAGACTCAGCAACAAGTCAGAATCGTCACAGTTTTGGATCTGGGCAAGGAGGGTAGGTCGACCCCTATGTCGACCCCCAGTTGGGAGAGGTCGAAACCCTGGTCAACCCCTTGGTCGACTTGGCCTGGGGCAGGAAAAATCCCGCCCAACCAGCTCCTTTGTTTTCCGTTTGAATTTTGAATTTGAATATGAACTGTTTTTAATTTATTTAAATTTTTGAAATTTCTAAGGGCCATAACTTCCCCATACAAAGTCCGATTTACGAAAAGTAGGACTCTACTCCAAGCAAAATTTTGAGACGAACGCAATGGCGTAACCCGTTTCCCTTAATTCTCACTTTAAAAATTAATTATTCTTTAATTCGTTCTTTTAATAGAACCAGAAAATTCAGGGTGTTGCAGATGTTGTCCCTTTCGAGGAACCCTCTTCATGGAGCCCTGTAACCCCGAAGCCGCAGAACCTGAAGCCACCGAATCTGAAATCCGGTCATCCCTCAATTTAGTCGGAGACCGTCACTTCATCCTTGAGCATTCAGGTGTTCGAATATAGAGTTGAAAGAGATGTTGTTTTTCCCCATCGGCGTCACTGGAAATTGCTCGAGCGCGAATGCACTAGCATGCTATCATCCTTAGCCTTTTCTGTTTGTTTGAAAGTAAATTTTACTTGCGATTAAATTTATTTCTAATTTTCCACTTTGGTTTACGCTGAATATAATTAGTTGGGATTTACCCTATTGCTTGCCTATCATTGTAGTTGGCTGCATTGTTTTGAATCCGGTTGTTAGTTATGTTGTAGTGGTTCATCAGAACTTAAAATTATATATGTGCATGTTGTTTGCACTTCGCTTTTCATGGTCCGTGCTGTTTTAGTTTAATACATAGTGTACACTTACTTTACATCAGTATGTATGATTTGGTAGCTTTTATGTTACCTCTTGTTAGTTGACATAATTCTTTAGTGAGAAGCAGGTAAAAGTGACTCAAGTACCACTTCCAATATGGATTAATGCAAACACCCTTTCATGTATTGATTAATTGTGATTTCTGAATGATCCTTTAGCATTTATTATAAAAGAAGTGTAATATTTACACTGCCATCAGATACTTGTGTTTTTTTCGGTTGACTTTAGATAGATATCCAAACGCTATTGGACTTCGTTTTTATTTGATGCATGCTTTAATTGGTTCAGATGATCCTTTATTAAGTTTAGTGCAGAATAGTTAAACATGTGTATCTGCAATGTATTAGCTAGTTAAGCAAATAGTTTGGGTCAACTTGGTTAATAAATGGATTATGTACATTGATTTGTTGTAATGTATTTGATAGTTAAGGATGGTTGAGCAAATAGTTTAGGTCACTTGGTTAATAAATGAATCATTTACATTGATTTGTTGTAAAGTTATATCCATGTATTAGCCTTGCCAGCTCATTTCTACGTGTGTCACATGTTCGACCACTTTAGCTATTGTATTTAAACAGAAATTAATATCTTTTTTACTATCTGTCATCATACCTACATAATATAACATGATCAATTTTTTTTTATATTTTTTTGTTTTAAGTGTAATTTTAACCTATTAAAATTTAAGAATACAAATTTAAGTATATTGGGATTTAAAGGAGATTCATTAATGTTTTGGTTAGATGGCAAATAAGGCTAAGGCACGTACAAGTCAAGATAATGTCATGACCCTAAACTCACATGCCACGGAAGCAAGGATAATCTTTGGAATATAACACATAAACAGTAACAGCAGAATAGAGATATATCATTACGCTAGATAATGTACAACAAATTACACTTGAATAAATCTAATCATCAGAGTTATACATTATAACAGGATCATACTTAGTACAAAATACAGTTTCAGCTTTATATAAAATGCCTGCAGCGGAATCAAACGTAATATACATAACAAAGTCTGAACAACATAAAATATATGATAGTATCCATCTTCATCTCCATAGCTATCCAGAATGAGCCTGCTAAAACCTGAATACAAGGCTGCCCGTGTAGAAATAGGTGCACACAAGTTTGAAAGTGAAACAAACTACGAGTCAATCATGAGACCGGTATGAGAAATGTACTTAACTTATTTTATAATAAGGCCAACTACAGGACCACGCCGCTAACGCGGAACGGGTTTACTCCATTGGATCATTAGTGCATAAACAAAGTAAATCTTTAAACAACGCAATGCTTTTTTATTGAAAATGAAGCCAATATAAGACTCGTGCCCCATCACACAATGCAACGCAAGTCGGGGGATAGAGTTTTACCTTATAATGGCCAAAATATGTTTGATACATATAAATAAAAATTGATATTATTACTAGTGCATATGTGTTTCAAAAATAGTTTAAATCATAATCTATCAATCATAGGCTGCTTAGCTACTATCTACTATGTCGCCATATATATGCTTACAATAAAAACCGCACATGTTGTATTGAAAGTTGATTTCCATCATGAACCAAGGAAAGGGATCGTCCTTACCGAATTCGAGACGCTCTAGCTTGTGTCTCAGGACTCAGCCACAACTACACTTGGATCGTCAGGGCTGGTCCACATGAAGTGGATTAAAATGCATTAACAATGCGTTTCCCTGCCCTATGGGGCGTCAACTGTTCATATATTGACCAAACCTTCCATCGGCACTGTAGTGACCGATATAACTGAGGCGCCTAGCTTTTCAACATCCACATAAGTAAGAATGTCTGGGCTCCATACCATGACACCACTCCTAGCTAGAAGGAAACGCATGTCCTCCTTGAAGTGCTCTCACGTTTCTGGTTCGTACTCGGGGTGTCAGGATCACGAATTAATGCCATACACAAAGCTATGCTATATTAAAGCCGTGCTTTGATCATCAACCACAAGGACCTGATTTTCAAAAAATGCCTTGATCACTGCATCTCAGCATGCCACCATGACAATTCACGCCATGCGACTGATGTCTATCGATATATAACCTCTAAGCTCGTACGTCTCAGAGAAGGGTGTTAAGCAAGAGAATAAATTCTCCGCCACCAAACTGATATATATTTAATAGAGATCAATCAACACAGAATAAAATCCAATGTCATACACACACATCCATTTACAAGTCCGTTCTAGGTCTGAATGAAACCGGAGGCACCTTATTCCTCGTCCCGTAAGTCCAATACAGGAGAGAGGCCCTCGCATATCCGGTCGATCTCCAAGTACGACTGGACGATCACCACTTATTACCCTATCTTGGGATGCCTCCCAATCAAGACATCAGTAATCATCCAAATGATGTGAAGATCTCCGGTCTTCAACCACCGTCCTCATTCTTCGAATTTTCATCGTCGATCAATTATTTGAAATGAGAATTAACTCGGACTATTCAAATTATTCACGCATATATAGAATTCATATCAATTCTTTTCATGGTTAAACTATTCGACATCCACATTTCAGTTCATTAGTATAGTTTTCATGTCAAATACATCCAACCATCAAAATATCTGATAAACCAAAGCAAAATCGGTTTCTCCATTTCACATCGTTTAAAATATTTTAAAATGAATTTTCACTATTTTTATTTATTTAAAAATAGTCCATTTCCATCAAACGACGTTTCAGGTCATTCGATGGCCCTGGCGCTGCTCTCTTCCAAATTTGATTTAAACATTTCGAAAAATCTAACCATTGGATCTTAATGAATTTTATATCATTGGAAAGATCTTTCCAAAGCGAACCCAACATTTCCGGTTTCGGGAAAATTCGACAGTCGGATCTCCCGTAATAACTGTTTAAAATTATGATTTCAAAATGCAAACTACAGCGTCGTTTTTCGTTTTATTTTAATTGTATATATATATAATTCATTCTGACGCTGTTTTTACTCAGATTTGATTTAAACATTTCACACAATCTAACCTTTGGATCTCAACAAATTTTATATCTTCGGAAAGATATTTTCAAAGCGAACCCAACGGTTTCAATTTCGGGGAAATCCGATGGTCGGATTTCTCGGTATAATCATTTAAAAATCATGAATCCAAAATACGAACTGCCGCATCGTTATTCGTTTTATTTTAATTATATATATATATATAAATATAATTCAGTCTTTGATTTCTAAATCGTTTTCCACTTCAAATATTTCACTAACGCCTTTTAAATTTTGAAAAATTTCTCCATAGTCTCCTTTGTACGGGGAGGGGTTTGAAAAACCGTAACTCGCCTTGTAGGACCCTCATCAATCCAAAAGAGAAAGAGAATGCCAAGCGGCCAGCCTTAGGCTCATAAAATCTTTAAAAGAAAAAGAAACTACCAAGCAACCAGCCTCAGCATCATAAAATCTTTAAAAGAAAAAGAAAATGCCAAGCGGCCAGCCTTAGGCTCATAAAATCTTTAAAATAAATAGAAAATTAGTAAACACATACCTATTTGTCGAGCATAAATTTTGATACTTTACTCAACAGCCAATCCTTTAGCCTGTTAAACAATGTGCATATATGTATGCACATCTAAGCTAAAAATAATATTTTTAGCGAACAACTATTTATTTCTATATATAGCTATTTTTTACACTTCATATACATGTTAAAAATATTATTTTCAGTGAACAAATATTTATTTCAACATATCGTTATTTTTAACACTTCATATACATGTTAAAAATGTTAATTTCAATGAACAAATATTTATTTCAATACATCGTTATTTTTAACACTTCATATACATGTTAAAAATGTTAATTTCAATGAAAAAAATATTTATTTCAACACATCATTGTTTTATATAGTTCGTTAACACATTAAAAATGATGTTTTTAATGTTCTAATATTTATTTCAACCAATGACTATTTTTAAAGGTTTATACATACAATAAAAATGTGATTTTTATTGTTCAAACAATTTATTTAACACATGAATGTTCTTACCACTTCATATACACAATAAAAATGTTATTTTTATTTTTCAAGCGATTTATTCAACACATGAATATTTTTAGAACTTCGTATACATGATAAATATGTGAATTTTATCATTCCAATATTTTATGTACTTCATATGCATAATAAAAATGTGAATTTTAATATCTAAACAGTATATTTCAATCATGGATATATTATCAACACATGAATATATTTCATAACATGAATAAAAGTCAAACACATGAATATTTCAGAAAATTTCTGCATTATAACGGCATGGTAATTAAAACCGGCACCGTCCCGAGTACGGCTCCGTGCGCTACCTTAGGCCTTGCGACGTTTACAAGGGGTTTCATTTGCGTAATGCAATTTCTATTCACTATACAATCTATTTTCACAACAACGTGAACTTACCACAAACCCAAACAACTTTGTTTCAACCACAATCAATCATTCCAAACCACGGCCCAAACAATCACAATCCAAACAATTTATATCGCCTATGGTTTGTGGATGTGGGAAGTGTGTGTATATATATGTATGTATATATATGTATGTATGTATGTATGTACGTACGTATGTAAATGTATTTATTTCCATTTCAGTTTCATTTCAATTCCATTTAACGCATATATGATTTATACAACGCAAGTACAACTTATACATCGCTTATATAATATATACAACGCCAATATATGAGATATACAATGTGTATATAATTTATACTTCGCTTATATAATTTATACATCGTAATTTTATTCCAATTTGAAATTAGATTGCTCATATTGGCTTCCACTCCTAAAATTGTAGGAAGCTCAAAAAATTCTTCGGTCTTTTCTAGAATGTAGAAGGCGTCGTCACGAGTCCAATGTCTTTGCTTTCACTAGATGTCGACAACATATGTTAAAGATATGATTTTTATTCTAAAATCATAATTTGCAACACTTTTCACTGTTAAAACCCTTTTAAAATTTCAAAGCCGATACGTCTCTGCGACTGTTCAAAACTAGGGTTGAAGATTCCGCGAAATCCGAAGCACGTTGCCAAAATCAGATGTTACCACGTCGAAGAGCTTCGGCCGGTGCGTAGATTGGTGGTGGTGACGTGGAGTTCGACGGTGCCTTTGAGTCTGAGCGGGGCTCTGAAATCGATGACTTCGAAGGGTCAGAACTCACGGAATACTTGACGAGGGGGATGCAATGGGTATAGATTTGAAGAGGAGAGGGAGCTCTTCAAAAACCTCAACTAGGGCGAGAGATTTTTATTAGTGGATTTGCTAGAAATGAAGAGAGAAGGTGGAAACCCCTTTCTGCCGTCGATGTCAGGAGTTACCGAGTTTTTTTAATTTTTTGGAAAGTAGTTATTATGGAAGAATTAATAAGATTGGCCCACACTTATATTTAATTTTCAAATAAGGTTTTCTTATGCGAACTCCAAATCAAACCCAATGACTATCGCCCATAGCTAAATACCCCCATTTAGGACATAATGCGTAAGCCCATCCAACTATTTCAGTCAGTTATTCTTCAAATTAAAATATAAAACATTCAAATATGGAATTGAACATACATTTTAATTTTCCGCAGCCACATATTGGTTCCAGAAATTCCCAAAAATTAAATCTAGTTATGTTGGGATGATACGGTCCCAATAAAATTAATTTCGTCGAATTTGGAGACCGTTTGAAGATTGGAATTTTTCTGGTCGATCCAATTCAAACTAAAATTAACAAACGCGTTTTCTTTTGCCACGCTCACATATCAACTCCAAAAATTATGGAATTTGAAACCTAGCAATAATTTGACATTCCGGATCCAACCAAAGTGGTCTCGTTGAAAACGGAGGTCGTTTGCAAAATATCTATTTTTAAGGGCTATATTTATTTCATAGCGACCATTCAGAATACTCAACTGGCCATAACTTTTGATTCCCGCTATGAAATTTCGATGTTTCAGATTCATTAGAATGATATTTTTAAATAGATTTAAATATTTTTGGTTTTACTAAAATCCAATTTATTTTCAATCCTGTACATTCAGTCAAAGTTCAAAGTTGAATTTTCAAACTATCGCGCTATATCTAACTCCTTTTAAAATTAGAATAAATACATTCATTCTAACTTTATCAAAAATAAATTTTTTAGTCATTATTATTTAAAATAAATTATTTTAAATATTCTAAATTCATTAAAATAGCCAAAATAAAAATTTTAAATTGGTTCTGATTTTCTGGGTTGTTACAATACATGTCAAATTCATGCAGTTATTGGGCTTGGGGAAGACACCATTACATGTTGATTATTGCCATATACATATATTGTGTTATTGTTCCTTTTGAAGAATGTACTTTATTTTTGCCTTCCTTAAATATGTCATGGCTCTATATATGAACTGCCACTAAATACGCACACACATACATCTTGAATTTTCCTTGCAACTTGTCACTCTCCTGCTGTCACCCTTCTTACTTTGATGCATGTATGTATTCGATCCACTTTGGAATATCTTTTGGCGGTTTCATGGGTTTTTATGCATGCATAATTTAATATGTCGTATGGATTCAACTAACTATATTTATGTGGTTATCACAGTGATTGACTCGAAATAAGTAATCCTGACTCGGGTGTTTTGTGTTATTGCATGGAACGCTCGGGTCAGGTCCCAAGTGTTCAGATGCAAATATTTGTGCTTGCAAAAAGGAGAGGCATGACAAGATGCACACGCGCGTAAAGCTCGGCCAATTTGTAAAACTTTTTCATAAAAAGTTATGTATGTATTTTTTTTTCTGCTGAATAGATATTGTAAACTTGGATTCATATAAGATTTTATTCTGCTAGAATTGTTGCGCATTGTATTTTTTGTTAAATTCCGTTTTAAACCCTAAAAGCCAATAACAATATGTCATTTTGAATGCCTCGAGTTCGTTTAACTACCGACTTGGGGCAGTCAAAATGGAGGGCTGTTACATTTGGTATCAAAGCTATGGTTTGTATAAAATTTGGCATATTGGGTTTAAAAACTCATTAGAGATGGGGTGGAAATACATTAGAATGAGCAGAACTGATACTAGTATCATTCTAAAGAGAGCGGATTTTTGGGTAGAATAAAATATTTTGAGGGGATTTTGGAAAAAAATAGAAATTAAAATAATAATAATAATAAATATAATGATCATTTTGAAGGAAATAATTTCGAAAATAAATTTTCCTTTTTAGGATTTCTACCTAAAAGCCCTTTGTAGCTAGAATTTTCGAAGTTCATCATCAAGAAAATTTAAGTGAACCATGAATTAATTTTTGCCAATTGATTATAAAAGGAGTTTAGGTTGATAATCAACATGGGTAATAATAATGGATTTTTGGAGAAATAGAAACTCGACCAAGCGGAATTTGGGTGATGTTCGATTTGAGAAATGGACGTCGAAACAAGAGCTGAACCAGTATTGGAAGTGACTCAAATCGGATTGGTATTTGAAATAAAGTAAAAATACTGGTGACAGTAAATAAATAATAAGAACATCAAGAGTAATTTAGTTACTTTTTTTGAAGGATATATAGTTTGAATTGAACACAATTCTCATTAAGATTTATGTGAATTTCTGTATGATGAGGATTTTGAGTAAATGGATTAGTAACACCAAGTGCTATGGGATGTTTGGTAATACTTTTCCGATTACTCTCTTGACTTCTCGTATAGAATAGTTGGTTGTTTTTGTATTCTCAGTTTGTTAGATTTACTTCCTAAAACATATTGGTAACATAATGTCGTATAGGAGCATTTGTTATACTTGAATAATTACTATTTGGAAGTATACTTCGATTTCTGAATTGAAGTGTTTCCAAGTTGACTTGCTTTTATGTCCTTAGTATGACGATACTTTTGTTCTATATCACTATAACAATCCGGAAAATTGGAACTTATTTAAAAAAATTATTTTGGCAATTTTAACGGATTTTGAGTATTTAATTATTTATTTTAAATAATAACGACTAGAAATTTATTTTGAATAGAATTGGAACATACATATTTATTTGAATCGAAGTTATAATACAAATATTTATTTTAATTATAAAAGGAAATGAAAATGGCGCGGTAGTTTGAAATTTTGATTTCAAATTTCAAATGAATATGCAGGATTCAAAATAAACCAGATTTTGACGAAACCCGAAATATTTGAATTTGTTTGAAAATATCTTTCCAACGAATATGAAAAATCCAAATTTCATAGCTGGAATAAAATGTTACGTCCAGTTGAAAATTCAGAATAGTCGCTATGGAAATATAACCCTTAAAAATGACGATTTTGCAAATGACCTCCGTTTTCGACGAGACCACTTTTATCAGATTCAGAATGTAAAATTATTGCTAGATTCCAATTTTTATAATTTTTCGAATTAATATATGAGCATGGTGGATTTAAACGCGTTTGGTAATTTTAGTTTGAATTTAATCGATTGGAAAATGACCGTTTTTCAAACAGTCTCCAAATTCGACGAAATTAGTTTTGTTAGGACCGTATCATCAAAACATAGCCAGATTTATTTTTTTGGGATTTTTGGAGTTAGTATGTAACCCTGGTAATTTAAAATGTACATTTAAATTAAATATATATTAATTTATTTCTTAATTTAAAAGAAAAACTGATCGTAGCAGCCGAATTGTGTTACGAAACATATTCCATTGTGTCCGGAACGGGGGTATTTAGCTGGGGGCGACATTCGTTGGGTTTTATTTGGAGTTGGTACCAATTAACAAGTATTTTTGAATTAAAAATAATATTAAATAATATAGTAAATATAAAAGGGACAATAGAAATGCACTAAACCCTAATTTTTGTTTTCCTGGAGAACCAGCCGCATCTTCAATATCGAACGACGATTTTTTTCTTCCCTTCCCTCCCTTCAAACTCGAAATACCTTCAACGATTCTCGAGACTTGTAATGGCAATCTTCTTGAGGATGGAGAGAACTAGCTGATCAACGGCTATGATCGACACTGAAGCTCTCAGGCAGTCGGAATTTCTCAGCTGTGACGGCCCGCCCCGCACCAGCCTGCATTTCCTCCAAAGGTGCGTTGTTCACATGCCCGACTAGCACGGGACGGTCGTCAGAAGAAAGGAAAGAAGGGAATTAACTAAACGAGGGACCTGTAGAATGTCTCTCAGCGCATGGAATAAAATATAATAATAACATACTTGACATAAAACAGGTGAGACAGTGCATAAGCTGATAACTAAAATCAACATCAATCATCAGAGCAGCGGAAATCCAAATACAGCTTATTACAACTTTTCAAATTTACTGTCTCTAACAAAAGAAAGCTAAAGTAGAAGATGCACCACCAATGCCCAAGCAGTGATCTTCAAAAACACAGGGAGAATACTATATATATTACGTGGAAGCCTCCTGCTCGTCTCCGGATCATCTACCCGTGCATCACCAGCTAACCTGTCTCTAGTTTGCTCGTGTGAGCACCCAGAGTAATAAGAGGAGACATAAAACTCTGGGTCAGACATAAAGCCTGGTATGAGCGATAAGCATTTAAACAGAATAATAACAGGTGTACTAAACCATACCTGAACCTGGACCTGCAACCAAAGAGTTAGTACCACATACCGTACAATACTCTAAGGTGCCATAATAAAAAGTGTAAGAATACGGGGGTGGGGTGTGCATGTCATAATGATAGCAACCAAATCAACCATAGCAACCATCCTCACATCTCTCACTCAGTGCGTAAAGCGTACGATATCTACCACTTTGGAACACTAGACAAATTGAGGTAACGACGAATCCCGACTTGTAGAAACCCTGCTGTGACCAAGCTAAACACATGGAGTCATGACCAAACATTTCAATAACCCCCTTCATTGGTCATAGCCCTTGGTTCTACCGATGCCATGATGGCCCTGAATCCGCCTTCATACCTCCTACCGTAATGGTCCAAAGCTATAGACACTGATAACCCCTTGGCACGCGTCCCGCAGCAAAGCCCACCATGAAGCGAACTCGTTGATTCCCATCTAAATCTTGAGCTCTAACTTCCCATTTGGCCTTCCATTGCATCTCGGGTTTTGATCGAGTTGGAGTTGGTCTTCAGAAGAGTCATCGCGTAGTAGTAGTAGCCCTCGTTCGGTTCGGTTCGGTGCTCCTCGTCTAGCTCGGTTCGGTTCGGTGTGATCTTCCTGATCGGTTCGGTTCGGTGGTCCTACTTCGAGTCGGGTCGGTGTCCTCCTCCGGGTCGGGTCGGGTTGTTATCTCCCTTCTAGTTCTTCTCCGATCATCTCCCTCGTTTTCCATCTACCCCGATCCGATCTGATCCATTCGCCTTACCCCAGTCGTAGCCTATCCGATCTGGCCTCCATTGTTCTTCCGATCCGATCCCCTTGTCCACTCCAACTCTAAGTAAACGACCTTCCTTCTCGCCAAGCCTCCTCTAGTGACAAGTCCCAATCCAGCTCGGAATCCCTTGGTCAGTTCACTAATCCGATCCGACCCCCAACTCCGATCCGAACCGGTTCGGAACCTGCACATTTCTGCAACTTTCCAGCGAGCGTCCTACGCCATTCGACGGCGTTTTCGACAAATCTAACACTTCTAGTCAATCATAAAACACACCATAGAGTCATAGCAACACGTAAGAGCAACCACAAACAGCAAACAACAATTCAAATGAATCAAAATGGATCAAAAGTGGCTAAAACCTCACATTTTCCCATAGTCCCTCTTAATCATGTTTAAGCACATACTTAGTAAAACTTAATCAAATCGTCTAAATTTTCTAAAAGAGACAAGAAATATTATTTAAGAATTTCTAAACATTTTTCCAGAATTTATTAGTGTATAAATTCGCTAATCCTCACTAATTACCCTTAATTACCGTAATTAGTGAAAAAACTATGCAAATCACTCACTTTGGCGACAAAATAAAACACCAAATCTGAAATACTCTCTGTTTGGGTCGAATTCCTATGTATAGCAGCAGCTCCAACCTTACTTTGTTGCTATTTGGCCTTGCTTCGATGTAGTTTAGGCTTAATCTTCACTAAAAATGTGTTTTGGAGTGGTTTTAGAGGATGGAAGCCATTACTAGGGTCTCAAGAAGGTTTGTGGCGGCTCAAAACTGAAATGAAAGTGATTCCCTAACCCTAATCAGTCCTCCTAAACCTCTAAACCCGAAATTCCCCTCTGGGCCTAGCTGCTAATCACCCGGTTAAGCCCAATTAAGCTGTTTTTCACCATCTGAAACTTGTTTCAGTCATATCTCCCAAACGGTGAGTCCGTTTGGCTAACGTGACCACTCTACAGAAAGAGAAACCATCATCCGGGGCCAATGGAAGTGATTTTAGGTCAAAATTCCTTTCCAGTCAAAAGTTATGGCCAAAATAGTACCAACTAGGGGCAAAACGGTCATTTAAAAATCAACAAAAATCATGAACATGGGAAATGACTCTAATGGTTGTTTCCCAAAGTTACATGACCATACGACTTCGTATGTGAAAGAAATAAATATTCTACGATCCTATGATGCGTAGAATGCGGGTCGTTACACTCTCCCCCCCTTAAGAAATTTCGTCCCCGAAATTCCTTAACCCAAATCGTACAAAGGGTCCCGCATGCCTAACAACCACATACAACAATCAAACATGCAAAATAAGCAAACAAGCCTATCCTAGCATGCGGAAAACTAAATCGAAGTCAAAATCTTACCAGGTAAAGAGTTCTGGGCGTGTCTTCCTAATGTTCTCCTCTGTCTCCCAAGTACAATCATTCTCGTCCTCGCCCCACTGAACCTTGACTAGCTTCACCGCCTTCCTTCGAAGTTGCTTCATGTCGTACTCGACAATACGGGCCGGCTTGCGGTTCCCAACAGCCTCGGGTTCTACTTCGAAGTCCTCCAACTGATCAGGTGAAATAGTCATATCCGGGTCGTGAACGAACTTCCTTAGTTGGGAAACATGAAATACGTTGTGAACCCCTGCCATCTTCTCTGGTAAGTCAATTCTATATGCCAAGTTCCCGACTAGTTCGAGAACAGGGAATGGGCCAACGAATCTTGGTGCCAACTTGCCTCTCCCGCCAAATCGTATTACGCTCTTCAACGGAGAAATCTTGACAAACACCAAGTCACCAATGGAGAATTTCAAGTCTCTTCTCCTCTTATCGGCATAACTGTTCTGCCTATCTTGGGCGGCCTTCATTCGTTGTTGAATGGTCTTGATCTTATCTGAAGTTTCCCTCACCACATCTGGTCCAAGCATAAACTTCTCGCCAGTCTTTATCCAACATGATGGTGAGTTGCACGGTCTTCCGTACAAAGCTTCAAACGGAGCCATACCGATACTGGATTGGTAGCTATTATTATATGCAAACTCTACTAGATGCAAATGGTCATCCCATGATCCACCAAAATCCAATATACATGCTCTCAAGAGATCTTCCAAAATACGATTCACCCTCTCCGTCTGACCGTCGGTCTGAGGATGATATGCGGTACTGAGATGTAACTCTGACCCTAGAGGCTCTTGTAAGCTATTCCAAAACCCACTAGTGAACAACGGGTCTCGGTCACTCACAATGCTTTTAGGTACTACATGAAATCTCACTACCCACTTCATATACAATCCTGCTAGCTTAGCTGCCGTTCTGGTCGATTTGACTGGTACAAACCTTGCATTTTAGTCAGTCGGTCTACAATCACCCAAATGCTATCATGTCCCGACCTAGTCCTTGGCAAACCATCAATAAAATCCATCGAGACTTGCTCCCATTTCCATTCGGGAATTTATAAGGGCTGTAACAACCCACTAGGTTTCTTTTGCTCGGCTTTAACTAGCTGGCAATTCATGCACTTGGATATAAACTTCCCAACGTCTCTTTTCATCCCTTTCCAGTAGTAAGTCTGCTTCATATCTCGATACATCTTGTTACCACCGGGGTGTATAGTCAGCTTTGAGTGATGACATTCTCTAAGCACTTCATCTCTCAATCCATTGACATTGGGTACAACAAGTTTTCCATTCTTTCTAAGCCATCCATCTCGATCAAGCCCATACTTGTTCATCTCCTCATCGATACCCATCTCTAACTTGGAGATGATTTCCAATAGGTTAGGATCGTCCCTCTGACTAGAGCCGATCTGCTCAATCAAAGTGGGTCTGATCGTCAAACTCGCTAACATTTCTGGATCCAATTCGCACTTTGGTCTGAAATCATACCCAGCGATGTACTCCAGTTGCTTCCATTCTAGAAACATAGCGCCTAAGCTGGCATGTCTCCTACTCAATGCATCAGCCACCGCATTGCCTTTTCCAGGTGTATATGCGATGTCAAAGTCATAGGAAGCCAAGAATTCTAACCATCTCTGCTGACGGAGATTTAAATCCTTCTGGGAGAAGGGATACTTCAACGACTTATGATCTGTAAACAGCTCAATTCTTTCTCCCATGAGATAGTGTCTCCACATCTTTAACGCGAACACAATCGCTGCCAATTCCAAATCATGGGTAGGGTATCTTCTCTCGTGCGGTTTCAATTGCCGACTTGCATAAGCTACAACCCTACCGCCTTGCATCAATACAGCACCCAGTCCGGTACCATAGGCATCCGTGTATACCGTCATCTCTTCATTCCCCTTAGGAATGACTAACACTAGTGCGCTTGTCAACTTGTCCTTTAGACTCTTGAATGCATTCTCGCACCTTCCATTCCAGACAAAAGCTTGATTCTTCTTAGTCAACTGGGTCAATGGTGCTGCTATCTTGGAGAAACCTTGGATAAACTTACGATAATATCCAGCTAATCCCAAGAAACTTCTTACATCTGTTGCATTCTTGGGCGTAGGCCAATCCTGTACCGTAGCCACCTTTGCCGGGTCCACGGCAATACCATTCTCTGATACAACATGGCCCAAGAACCTCACTTCCCTCTTCCAGAAGTGACACTTAGAAAACTTTGCTTTCAATTGGTGTTTTCTCAACACCTCCATCACTACTCTTAAATGTTCCTTGTGTTCTTCCTCTGTCCTCGAATAGACCAAAATATCATCAATGAACACAAGGACAACCTTATTCAACTGATCCCTGAATGCCCTATTCATAAGATCCACAAAATATGCTGGGGCATTGGTCAGCCCGAATGGCATGACCAACCACTCATAAAATCCAGACGGCGTCCGAAATGCCGTTTTAGCTATACTCTCAGCTTCCACTCTAAGCTGATGAAAACCTGTCGCGAGATCCAACTGAGAAAATATTCTCGCGCCACTCAACTGATCGAACAAATCATCTATCCGCGGTAGAGGATACTTATTCTTCCTCGTCACTTTATTCAACTCGCGGTAGTCTACACACAAACGAAGGGAACCATCCGCCTTGGTAGCAAACACAACTGGTGCTCCCCATTCAGAAACACTCCTTCTGATAAATCCCTTCTTCAAAAGATCGTTGACTTGCACCTCGAGCTCTCGCTGCTCCCTTGGTGCCATACGACGAAGTGGCATCACTATAGGCCTGGCATCTTTTACCAAATCAATACGGAACTCAATCTCTCGGTGCGGTGGAAGTCCGGTCACTTCTTTGAAAACATCCGGATACTGGCCAACCACGGGCAAACCTGACAACTCACTATGCGGAATGTCGAGGGAGTTTAGAAAACTATCCAATACCCCCTTACTGGGTAGACCACCAAACACTATCCTCCGCCCATCATCCGCTCTAGCTGTCACTAAAAAGCCCTCACAGTCTACCACCACTCCGTATCTTTGGAGCCAATCTACTCCCAAAATAATGCCAAACCCAGTAAAGCCCAAAACAAAGCAATCACAAACAAACATGCATCCATGACTCGATAGGACCACATTACGACAAATCATGCTAAGGCTAGTAGAATCACCAATCGGGTTCGTCACTACTAAAGGTCTATCGACAATCTCGGGCTCCAATCCCAACCTATCTACCAGGTCACTAGATATGAAAGAACTGGAAGCTCCGGTATCAAACAAAACTCTAACAGGAACATCGTAAACAGAAAGCATACCTTGAATGACGACATTCTTTCCCTTCTCCGCCGCAGTTGGGGCATTCGACGAAGAAGGAATAGCATTAAGAGCATATGCTATCACCATTTGCTTTTCTTTAGGGTCTGTGGACACTTGTCGTTGTGATGTCCCATTTGGCCACAATTGAAGCACTTCCTGTCCGCTGGCTTGGCCCGACAATTACTAGCATAATGGCCCTTCTTAACACAGCTGAAGCACTCAACATCTTGCTTATTCTTTTTCTTCTGGCCATCCTTAGTCTGATCCTGCTTCCTCTTATTCTGGGAACCACCCTTGCCTCCACCACTTGCTTGTGGCTTTGGCTCATCTGCGGATGCAACCTCAGTCTTCGGCTAAGGGTAGAGACTTTGTAACAACCCGCAAAAATCAGGACCAATTTAAAAAATTTATTTTAGAAAATTTTAATGAATTTTAACAATACAAAATAATTTATTTAAATAATAATGATCACAAATTCGATTTAAATCGAAGTTAGAATGAATGAATTAATTTTAATTAACAAAAGAGTTAGAAATAGCGCGGTAGTTTGAAAAGTCAAACTTGAACTTTGACTGACCGTACATGATGCACATTTTAACGGATTTTAGTGAAACCAAAAATATTAGAATCTATTTAAAAATATCTTTCCAACGAATCCGAAAAATTGAAATTTCATAGCGGAAATCAAAAGTTATGGCCAATTCAATATTTAGAAAGGTCGCTATGAAATTTATAAAGGTCAAAATGCTACTTTTTGCATACGAAGGAATTTGAACTCGAAACCACTTCCATTGAGTTCAGAATGATGTTTCTACATTGAAAAACAGTAAACACTTATATATTTTGAGTTTCGGGATTTATTTGTTTAAAAATATATATTTTTTATATTAAATATATTGGCCTTAAAAATAGCCATTTTTCAAACAGTGTCAGAATTCGACGAAAATAATTTTGTTGGATTCGTATCGTCATAAGAAAGCTAAAAATATTTTTTTTAGAATTTTCCGAGGTCGTATGTGGCCCCGGCATATTTAAATGTACGGTAGAAATTAAATAATTAATTTAATATTGTATTTTCAAGTAAAACCGAAAAAAACTGCTGTATATTTCGGAATTGGACCTTGGGACATTGCCTATCGCGTTCATAAGGCCTCAGAACGTTAAGATCGACAGTAAGCAGACCCAAATCCGAGAAAGTCCAAAAATCCACTTTATTTCACGAAATTCGGAATTAAATATTAAAATATTATTAAATCCGAAAACCCTAACCCTAATTTGGCCAGCCGCCATGTCCAAACCGAAGGCCAGAAATCACCCAAATTCAAACGCTAATATCTCTCAATCCGTTCAACGAAAATCGACGTATGATATACCAAATCGAAGAGAATTCAGAGAGCTACAAATCTATACGGTTAAGATCGGATTTAGGTGCACGAATTTCACGAATTTTAGCCGAGAAGGGGCTGCGGTTTTTGTTGATTTGCGGGTCATAGGGGAGGCCGAGTTTAACGTGGTTGATGGTGTAGGTGGCTCTCGGCATGGCGGTCGCGGTGGTGGTGTTGGATCGAGGTTCGGTGGACTGGTGGGCCGCGCGCAAGGGGGAGGTTGAAGGTGGAAGATGGGTTTAACGTGTTCGGCCGTGCGTGAGGAAGAAGGGTCCGATCCCTTTTTTTTAGTTATTTTATTATTTTAATATTTTAATTATCCAATGTTTGAAATTCAATAACTCTCTCATACGAGGTCCGATTGACGAACCGTAAGTTGCGCTGGACTCGTCTTTCCGAGCTCTTCGCGATGGAACAGACCGCGGCTGAAACGGAGACAGTTGATTTTCAGCCAAAATTTGAGGTGAGAGTTCAAATCTTTATTATTTATTTAATTATTAATTTATTTTCCCACATTATAATAATTGTATGATGATGATGATTTAGTTCTGAAATGTTTTGTGTGTATGAATTATCGATTGTTGCTTGTGGTGTGCTTATTGTTCATGTTATGCTTAAATCCGTCTTTAGATTGTATATGTTATTGAGTTTAAATTGCAGTTGGAAAATTAAATCTAAATTTAGTTTTACAACATATTTTATTCAGATCTAGATGTTCTAATTTATTTTATTATAATGTCATTTTCATTTTTCTGAAATGAACAAAGAAATGGAACGACAAATAAAACTTTATTTTTTATTTGTTGATGTTACAATGAAATTTGAACGACAAATAAAGCGTACCTCCATTTGTTGATACTACAATATAATCGGAATGACGAAAAAAAAACTCTTTTTATTGGTTGATCTTACTATGGAAATTGAATGACAAATAGAATATTATTTTTATTTGTTTGTTTACAATAGACTATGAACAACGAATAAAATATATCTTTACGGGTTTACATTAAAGAGAATGTTTTTCTTTTTGATATGAGGTTGTTTCATTAAAAAGAATGAAAACAAAGGATTTCATTTTTTTATTATATAAAAATGGTTTTCAATCAAAAGTCATAATTCATTTGTCACTTTGATGTTCAATAAAAGTTGCAACATTATAAATCTCATTTTTATGTTATATTGTTTTCAATAAATGTAGTAACATTAAAATTTCACTTTTAATGTAATAAGTGTTTTCAATAAAAGAAGCAACGTAAAAAGATCATATTTTTATGTGTCCATTGTTTTCAATAGAAAGACTTTGCATAAAAAATCACATTTTTAATGTGATTTAGATTTCATTGTAAAGATGAAGATAAAATGGATTTTATTTTTATTTTTATTTTCATTTTTGGCAATGGTAAGTCTATAAATTAAAATTGCATTTTTATAGAAATTTTGTTCATTGTAATGAATAGAAAAGATCGCATCCATATGTGTAATGAGAGAAAAAAAAAGAGAGACTACATTTAGATGTAATGAAAAATGAACAGAAAAGGATTACATTTTTAATGTAATCAAAGATTAAGAATCACATTTTGGTTTACATATCATATGTAAATTAAAATTCATTTTAGAAGTAAAACTTTTGTTTATATTTTTATGTAAATATAAAAAAAGACATGTTTTGGAAATCACAATGTTTGTTTACATTTTTATATGTAAATAAGAAATTATTTTCAGAAGTTACATTATATTTGCAAATATGTTTTGTAAATAAAAAGTTGTTCTTTTATTTGCATTCACCAATGCAAAGGTATATTGAAAATAAAATTATTCTTTTATTTGCATTTACCAATGTAAATATACATTAAAAATAAACTTGTTCTTTCGTTTGTATCTAAAAATGCAAATATATATTTAAAAATGAAACTTGTTCTCTTATTTGTATTTACGAATACAAATATACATATTAAAGTAAAATTTATTCTTTTATTTGCATTCACTTATGCAAATGCATTTTGAAAATGAACGAACCTTTTTATTTGTGTTCCCAAACACAAAAATATTATAGAAAATGAATGATCCTTTATGTTTGTGTTCTCAAACACAAATACAACATAGAAAATTAAAATGGTCTTTTTATTCGTGTTCTTAAACACAAATAAAACATTAAATAAAAGAACATTTTTTTGTGTTCTCCAACACAAATATAACATGATTTTAAAGTAGTACATTTTTATTTTTATTTGCATTTTCAATGCAAATATTTCATGAAATCAAAAGTTCATATTTTTGTTAACATTTCATAATGTAAACAATACAAGAAAATAAAAATTACATTTTTGTTTGCATTCTACAATGCAAACGAAATATAGAAAATAGAATAAGTATTTTTATTTGCATTCTATCATGCAAATAAAACAAAGGAGATAAAATTTCATTTTTGTTTGCAACTTCAGTTGCAAACAAACAAGAAATGAAAATTACATTTTGTTGCAAATTTAGATGCAAACAAATTTATTAAAAACAAAAGATACATTTTTGTTGCATGTTTTAAATGTGAACAAAGCATTAAAATAAAAGTTACATTTTTAATTAATTATTTATTTCACTTGATGTAAATAAACATAAAATAAGAATTTGTTCTTTTATTTACATTTCTTGATGTAAATAAAACTAGAAACTAAATATTACATTTTTATTTGCATTACTCAATTCAAATAAAACATGAGAATAAAAAAATACATTTTCATTTGCAATCCTTAATGCAATTCAATTATAAAATGAAAAATTTTATTTACATTCCTCTATGTAAATAAACATCAAATTAAAAAGCTGAATCTTTATTTGCATTCTCTATTGCAAATAAAGCATGAAATGAAAAGTTATAATTTTGTTATTATTTGTATTCCCTAATACAAATGGGATTAAAGATTTTATTCTTCTTCTCATTTATATACAATGGAAAGAACTGAAATAAAAGATTATATTTTTATCGACATTTTACATGCGATAAAGGAATAGAAATAAAGAATTCATTTTTATTGACATTTTACAGGCAATAAAAGGAATATAAATAAAAGAGACATTTTTATCATCGTGTTATATATTGTGTATTACACTGCCATAGGCAAGTTACCTGACTTGTTTATGTGATTGGGTCGATTATTTTTACACATCGCCCAAGTGCACAAATGAATTAATTATTTGTTTGTTGGATGAAACCCCACATGGGTGTTGGGATGAAATTTAGCCTACACTAATCCCAATATTTAGTTGTATGTTGATCGTTAGATCGACAGGCTGCGATGAGCGTTGTTATTTAATTTTAACGCTTACACAGTTAGAATTTACACTTTGGATGTAAATGGATGACTTGATGATCATATTGTTATTGTTATATATGTTATGTGTGAAACCCATATAATCCAAATTATATGGTAAATGGTTGAGTCGCTTTCCGATTCAGGTGTTCTTTTAAAAAAGAATATTCTTACATTATTTTCATAAATATATATATATTTTCTATTAAATATGTTAAAACAAAGAATATTTGTAAAGGATAAAAATCTTTTATGTAAAGAATATTTTTAATGATTATTTCTGAAATATGTTTTCTTATAATAACGAATTAATATTTAAAGGGAAATCCTTTAATTAAGATTATTAGAATTTGCAATTATATTTCATGATATGAGATACATTGAGATGTGAAGTGGATTTATCGTGGACGGTGTTTTTAAATGACATTTGTCCTTTAATCCAATTTACATCGAGATTATTATTTGGAATTTATAAATCTATTTTATAGATTTAAAAAGGCATTTTCTAAAAATCTAGTTTTCCAATTTAATAAAATAAATTGGAATTAAGTGGGAATTCGATTGTTAATAATCGATATGGGCTTCTGTAATAGAAGACCGATATTATATATGGAATTTAAGAGGCTTTGCCGTTATTCCATGTATATTGTAAGTCCGATACAGAAATCCACATCGATTATGTATTGATTGATTTCTGTGGAATTCCATATTTTGGAAATTGATTTGTGGGTTTATCGTGAACTATGTTTTAAATGACACGAGTTCTTTAACCCGTTTAAAAGAAGATTTATTCTTTAAAATAAATGATCTATGATAATGATTTTTGATATTAAATCAAATTCAGAATTTTTAATAAATCTTTTAAGGAAGATTTATGATTTAATTTATTAATTTATCTTTGATAAAATTTATGAAAATCTTTTAATATGAATATCTTATTAAAAGAATATTCGGGGTCGGAATGTGACATAATGTGTGATTTTCCAATATTTGATTTTTAATCACAAAATACGCGAGTTATTCAGAAAGACCGGGTTTAACCCATTCTGAATAATCATCACGATGATCAAGAGTCGAAGATGAAGACGGTGGTAGAAGACCGAAGGTTTTCACATCGTTGGGATGATGATGACTGGTATCTTGAATTGGGACAGTACATTCCAAGGCAAGGTATTTGGTAATGATCGTCCAAACGTATTTGGAGATCGACGGACACGTTGTTTCGCTCAGACCCAGAGCGGACTTGTAAATAGATTGCGTGTCTGACATTGTATTCTTTTCTACTGTATTTGTTGAACGCTACTGATTATATATTTCTGTTTGGTGGTGGAGAATTTATTCTTCACTTAACCCCCTTCTCTAAGACGTATGAGCTTAGAGGTTATATATATATTGGTAGATGATCAATGATATGGTAGAGTCTGACAATGTGGCATGCTAAGATGCAATTGATCAAGGCTTTGTTGAAAAGCATGCCTTATGGTTGATGATCAAAGCACAGTCTATTTAGGCATAGCTTTGTGTATATCGTGACTTCGCGAGCCTCACAGCCCGGTAGAGTCTAAAACGGGAGAAGGGAACGCAGGGAGTGCACACGTTTCTTTCTAGCTAGAGTGGTGCCAGGGACCTACCAGCGCTGGCATTTATTCATTGTGGTTGTTGGATTTTTCGAGGCCTCGGGTTTATGCGGTCGCCACTGGCCGTAGTATAGGTCCAAAAGGACCGGGAAGCGTGTGTTCAGGCATTTCTAATCCACAAAAGTAAGTGTGGACCGGCCCTGCAGGATCCAAGGGTTGGACAGAGTACCAATCCTGGGGCATTGCTAGAGTGTCTCGAATCGGTAAGGATCTCCTCCCTAGCCTTGACTCAGATGGAAACCCAAATTTCCAATACGACATCACGTGGTTTTGATTGTATACCTATATATGGCGACATAGTGGGATGGGGCACTCATGCCGTCTAGGATTAATATATTTACTTTGATGTATTTCAAATTGGTTGCACACTATTATTATATAATACCGTGTTTATCGTATCAAGCATCTTTTGATCATTATAAGGTAAAACCCTATCCTCCGGTTTGCGTTGCATTGTGTGATGGGACTTGGGTCTTATAATGGTTTCATTTTTCAGAAAAAGCATTGCGCTATTTTGACGATTTACTTTAGTCATGCACTGGCAATCCAATGGAGTAAACCCGTTCCGCGTTAGCGGCGTGGTCCTGTGATTAGCCTTATTATTAATTAAGGTTAGTTTAAGAATTCTCACACCAGTCCCATGACTGACCTATAGTTTGTCCACTGGCAAACTCGGGTGCCCATATTTTCCACACGGGCAGTCGAGTAGCTATTTTTGCAGATATATAAAACAAGATCCTGGATTGAAGACTGAAGCTGTGGCCATAATGTTGATAGCCTTCCACTGAGATTAGTTCGGCTGCAATGTATTCATTTATTGTAATTTATTCTTCCGCTGTAATTTTATTCCCATGTACTCTGATATATATATTCTGTACTCTGATGTAACATTTATTATAGTGTTATAAAAGTGTTCTGTTATCTGTTGTAATGTGTTGTATGCCCAAAGTTAAAGTATTCGTAGGTTTCCACTTTTTGGGTCAGACCTGTGTGGTTTATGGTCGATCCAAAGGGCGGGGATTTGCGGGTCTTTACAGACTTTCTGATCTCAATGCTTTCCCCACAATCGACTCAAACGTCTCATCGATGTGAATAATAAGCCTTTCCCCCAAGTACTGATCCAAACCAGTTATGAATTTCTCATTCTTCTTCTCGGTAGTATCAATAAGAGATAACCCATACTTTGACAAAGTGTCGAATTCAACAATGTACTCCGAGACAGCTCTGCCATTCTGCTTGAGCTCCAAGAATTTCTTAAACAGCACTGACTTCTGAGCAGCTGGAATAAACTTCTCGCTAAAGCGAGCTTTAAACTGCTCCCAAGTAATCTGATCCTCAGGGGTAGCTGCCTTTATAGCATTCCACCAATTCATTGCCCGCCCTTGCAGCTGACGGGACGCTAGCTTTCTCTTCATCGCATCCTCGATACCCAAATCCTCGAAGATACGTTCGCAACTATCCAACCAATCCTGAACATCCGTGGTCGACTCCGTTCCATGAAACGACTTCCCACCAAGGCTAGTATAATCCTTATTTAGCTTGGCGAAGTCGACCCTCGGCGCCTGCACTATTGGACCACCACCATTTCCATCATTGGGAGCTGCCCTCTGTACATCTCTAAGCATCTCTCTCATGAGGTCAGTAAACATCGTCCTCATGTCAGCAGCATTCCCATTATTGGCCCCTCTACCGGTACCTCTAACATATCGGCTCATCGTCAATCTGAAAAAGGAAACGATTAACGACTCCCTAGTGGTGCTAGTGCAGTACGACTTCATCCTTATACTACTAATAGTATATATATAGCTTTTGAAAACCAAAATAATCACAAATACGCTCTCTCGTATACGTATATTATCTCTCCCTAATAACTTCCCTAGGTTAACTACGCAACCTAGAGCTCTGATACCAAGTGTGACGGCCCGCCCCGCACCAGCCTGCATTTCCTCCAAAGGTGCGCTGTACACATGCCCAACTAGCACGGGACGGTCGTCAAAAGAAAGGAAAGAAGGGAATTAACTAAACGAGGGACCTGTAGAATGTCTCACAGCGCATGGAATAAAATATAATAACATACTTAACATAAAACATGTGAGACAGTGCATAAGCTGATAACTAAAATCAACATCAATCATCAGAGCAGCGGAAATCCAAATACAGCTTATTACAACTTTTCAAATTTACTGTCTCTAACAAAAGAAAGCTAAAGTAGAAGATGCACCACCAATGCCCAAGCAGTGATCTTCAACAACACAGGGAGAATACTATATATATTACGTGGAAGCCTCCTGCTCGTCTCCGGATCATCTACCCGTGCATCACCAGCTAACCTGTCTCTGGTCTGCTCGTGTGAGCACCCAGAGTAATAAGAGGAGACATAAAACTCTGGGTCAGACATAAAGCCTGGTATGAGCGATAAGCATCTAAACCGAATAATAACAGGTGTACTAAACCATACCTGAACCTGGACCTGCAACCAAAGAGTTAGTACCACATACCGTACAATACTCTAAGGTGCCATAATAAAAAGTGTAAGAATACGGGGGTGGGGTGTGCATGTCATAATGATAGCAACCAAATCAACCATAGCAACCATCCTCACATCTCTCACTCAGTGCGTAAAGCGTACGATATCTACCACTTTGGAACACTAGACAAATTGAGGTAACGATGAATCCCGACTTGTAGAAACCCTGCTGTGACCAAGCTAAACACATGGAGTCATGACCAAACATTTCAATGACCCCCTTCATTGGTCATAGCCCTTGGTTCTACCGATGCCATGATGGCCCTGAATCCACCTTCATACCTCCTACCATAATGGTCCAAAGCTATAGACACCGATAACCCCTTGGCACGCGTCCCGCAGCAAAGCCCACCATGAAGCGAACTCGTTGATTCCCATCTAAATCTTGAGCACTAACTTCCCATTTGGACTTCCTTTGCATCTCGGGTTTTGATCGAGTTGGAGTTGGTCTTCAGAAGAGTCATCGCGTAGTAGTAGTAGCCCTCGTACAGTTTGGTTCGGTGCTCCTCGTCTAGCTCAGTTCGGTTCGGTGTGATCTTCCTGATCGGTTCGGTTCGGTGGTCCTAATTCGGGTCGGGTCGGTGTCCTCCTCCAGGTCGGGTCGGGTTGTTGTCTCCCTTCTAGTTCTTCTCCGATCATCTCCCTCGTTTTCCATCTACCCCGATCCGATCCGATCCCTTCGCCTTACCCCAGTCGTAGCCTATCCGATCTGGCCTCCATTGTTCTTCCGATCCGATCCCCTTGTCCACTCCAACTCTAAGTAAACGGCCTTCCTTCTCGCCAAGCCTCCTCTAGTGACAAGTCCCAATCCAGTTCGGAATCCCTTGGTCGGTTCACTAATCCGATCCGACCCCCAACTCCGATCCGAACCGGTTCGGAACCTGCACATTTCTGCAACTTTCCAACGAGCGTTCTACGCCATTCGACGGCGTTTTCGACAAATCTAACACTTCTAGTCAATCATAAAACACACCATAGAGTCATAGAAACACGTAAGAGCAACCACAAACAGCAAACAACAATTCAAATGAATCAAAATGGATCAAAAGTGGCTAAAACCTCACATTTTCCCATAGTCCCTCTTAATCATGTTTAAGCACATACTTAGTAAAACTTAATCAAATCGTCTAAATTTTCTAACAGAGACATGAAATATTATTTAAGAATTTCTAAACATTTTTCCAGAATTTATTAGTGTATAAATTCGCTAATCCTCACTAATTACCCTTAATTACCGTAATTAGTGCAAAAACTATGCAAATCACTCACCTTGGCTACAAAATAAAACACCAAATCTGAAATACTCTCTGTTTGGGTCGAATTCCTATGTATAGCAGCAGCTCCAACCTTGCTTTGTTGCTATTTGGCCTTGCTTTGATGTAGTTTAGGCTTAATCTTCACTAAAAATGTGTTTTGGAGTGGTTTTAGAGGATGGAAGCCATTACTAGGGTCTCAAGAAGGTTTGTGGCGGCTCAAAACAGAAATGAAAGTGATTCCCTAACCCTAATCAGTCCTCCTATACCTCTAAACCCGAAATTCCCCTCTGGGCCAAGCTGCTAATCACCCGGTTAAGCCCAATTAAGCTGTTTTTCAGCATCTGAAACTTGTTTCAGCCATATCTCCCAAACGGTGAGTCCGTTTGGCTAATGTGACCACTCTACGGAAAGAGAAACCATCATCCGGAGCCAATGGAAGTGGTTATAGGTCAAAATTCCTTTCCAGTCAAAAGTTATGGCCAAAACAGTACCAACTAGGGGCAAAACAGTCATTTAAAAATCGACAAAAATTATGAACATGGGAAATGACTCTAATGGTTGTTTCCCAAAGTTACATGACCATACGACTTCGTATGTGAAAGAAATAAATATTCTACGATCCTATGATGCGTAGAATGCGGGTCGTTACATCTGCAAACTGTCGGCGTTCGTGACCAATTCTAGCATTCATGGCGGCACCAAGTTCTGCTGGCTGATAGGGGTAGGTGCGGTTTTCCGTCCTCTTCAAAGTGGTGCTACACGATATTCGCCAACCTCCACGGATTGGAAACAAAATCCAACCCTAGCTTTGAACGCTCAGGCGACAATGATTATCGAGGTAAACAGAAAAAGGGAGATTTTATATAAATTAACATTAATTTATATCCAGATTTTTAAAATATAGAGCAATGTTAAAAATGTGATTTTTACATGGAATATCATTGAATAAAGATAAGATTTTTATATATGAAATGATTTTTACATGTGAAAAGATTTGATTTTTATAATAAAGTAGCAATAGAAAAAAATGATTTTTATATGTATTGCTTTGAAATAAAAATTCGATTTTTATATATATAGAAGAAAAATAAAAATATGGTTTTTATTATATGGTAGCGGTATAAAAATGTGATTTTTATTATATGAGTGGCGGTATAAAAATATGATTTTTATATATGTCGAGCAATATAAAGATGTGATCTTTTAAATATATATAGTGATATAAAAATTTAATTTTTATATAGAAAGTAGAGTTGTAAAAATCTGATTTTTATAATGTAGATTTTTAATAAAAATATGATTTTTATAATATATGTAGTGTTTTAAAAATATGGTCTTTATAATGTAAACATCATTATAAAAAGGTGATTTTTATATATATGACATTAAAATAAAAACATGAATTTTAAATATAAATATCATTGAATAAAAACATGATATTTAATATATATATATATGTCGCGTGAAATAGATTACGATGGAACTGACTAGGAAATGAAAAAACATCAGAATCCAAATCGGCCAATAAAGAATGACAAAGTGGAACCCTGTAACACCCCGTAATTTTACAACATTAAAATTCACAAATCAAAGTATACTTAATTTTTAAAAAAGAATTAAGTGAAATGGGTTGCGCAGAGAAATATATATATTGATATATATATATATATATATATATATATAAATTAAAAATTAAATAAATAAATATGCGAAAAAGTTCAAAACAGCGAATTGGGAGGGGAAATAACCGAACCGGCCCATTTTCGAGGTCGACCCGAGCCTCGCTGGGTCGACTAGGGGTTAATCCAGGGTGTTTGGCTGTCAACCCGTGGGCCGATTCGCTCAAATGTAGATTTTGCATTTGATTGGTCCTCATGGTTCAGGGTTAATCTAATGGTCCTAAATAACTTCCTACACATATAAATACATCCTAATGCTAACCCTAAACCTAATTAAAATAGAATAGTTACCGTCGCCATGGAAATCAATGGAGCCGCCGCCAACTAAGAAAGAAGAAAAGCAAATTCAATTCTAATTCTCTCAACCCTAAAGCAAAGCAAAACTCTCTCTTTTCTTCTCTAAATTGTGAGTATGATGATCTTATCAAGGTTATTATCATTTTAATTAGGTTGAGTTATGAATGGATTATGAGTAGATGATGTGAATTATCATATATGTTATTGTAAACCCCTTTTGCTATCATGTATATTGTAAATCCAATGTTATGTGATGTTGATATCTTATATGTTGTAAATCATGTTATGATGATGTTATGTATGTTGAAAGTTTCTATGCTAAGTTGTGATGAATCATACATGTTAAAAAGGCCATGATGTTACCATCTATGCTAGTTAGTTCATATTAATTAAATCATCATGTTTGGCTTATGTTGATCTATATGACAAGTCACATATGCAAGTTAGATTGATTAGAAAAGTTATGAACATATGCCAAGACATCTATTATGACATCTAGAATTATGCTATGACATATGTGATATCCTATGCTAGTTCACACCATCATTATGTTAACTAAAAACCCCATATGCAAGTTTATGTATAGATTTGGGCTATGATCATATCATGTAAATTGAGACATTTAACAAGTTGACACCTTTTGATCCTTAACATGTGTAGTTTATGCAAGTTTCACCCCTATTATGATTAGATTTATTTTAATTGTCTATATGTTGTGATAATTTATCTTTGTGCTTGGTGTTAGACTATACAAGTCTAGCCTATATTATGCGTTGAATAAGCGAACGTATAAACGTGGGGTAGGGGTAATATTAAGGATTTAATATTAAAAAGTTGGGGTGCAATTGATATGATTTTGCATGCCATAAGTGGATGGCCATAATAGAGTCAATTATGGACATCATTAAAAGTTGACTTAATTAATAATTTGAATAGGGAATTATGAAAACTGGGGTAAAAGATTTTAAGTGTTAATCAATGCTTAGGACACGAGGTTGGACTCGTTTGTGACGTAAGCCTGCCCGGACCCGCCCGGCAAATCCAGTGGTCACAAATGTCAGCCCAATGTGAGAGGTCCTAGGCCTAAACTAAAGCATAACAGTTGTAAAGACACGAGGTTAGACTCTTTTATGGTGTAAGACTGCCCGGACCCGCCCGACAAATCCAACTGCCATAAATGCCAGTCTAATGTGAGAGGTCTTTATGAGGTTATGGCCTGAATGAATTAAGAAATACTTAACCAGATAAACATGTAAAGTGGGACATGGGGGTTAAGTAGGTGCCTTGGGTGGCATGAGGAATCTAGGGGGTGCCCTTAGTGGCATGTGAAATACGATTAGTAAGACTTAACCAAACACCCATGTAAATGAACATGACTAAGAGGGTTAAGTGGGATATACTAGTGACAAGCTTAGGTGGGTAGCTTGTGGGGGCCCATTTCGACCAGTATCCCAAACGTATTTTTGTGGGCTCGACCCAAGTCGAGGACGGGACACGCATGCTGGGTTTGACTGTAAGAGGCCAAAACGGGGAGCGGTGGCAATGCAAGTCCAACGGGTTTCATATGCGTGTGTGGACCCGGGCTGGTAGGTAAGACGTTGTTGCATCCTGTAGTTATAAGCCGTGCATTCTCAAGTTGTATCGGGTTGCCACTTTAGGGGAGTGATACACCCCACTGTGGGGCCAGCACGGGTATCTACGAGTAGGGAGCCGATCGAAAGTGGGTAGTGGGGTACACCTAGTGGAGATAGGGGCAGACGGCACCTATGTAGTCAGCTAGGGGTACGTAAGGCTATTTATAAAGTTTCTGTGTGAAGCAAGTAGGATCAAACAATAGGGTGACTGGTGTGGTGCAGTGTAGTGATGTGCGGTGCGGTGCAGTGTAGTAATTATTCATTAGTAATTAGGTGTGCCTTTACCGTTATCTTTAACGTTATCTTAAACGCTATCTTTATCTTCCTAAGAGTTCATAGACATTTACTTGTCTTCCATCTTATGCCTTAGTCTAGTTATTTTGATAATAGTATTGTTAGAATTATCACACTCGCCGGACTTTATGTCTGACCCCCTCTATTTCTATCCTTTTTCCCCCTCCAATTCCTCAGGTTGGGCCCAGTTCTAGTGGAGTTTGATTAAATTTCTTCATCTCTCTTGGAAAGCTTGGACCGTTGAAGTAAAGTCCAGCTTGTTATCTTTTTAATGGCTATTTATGTAATGGGATTATGTATTTTGTTTTTATGAAGATGGATATTGTACTTGGTTATGATCTATGGTTTTATGATGTAACAAACATGTTTAATTTCCGCTGCAATAAAATGAAGTTTTAGATTTCCAAGTACTATTTACTATATGTCTTGTTGTAGTTTTTCTGTTATATATTCACTTATAACCTCCATGGAAGTTAATGCATTCCCTTCGTGAGTGACATTAATGGACGTGGGGTGTTACATGTGGTATCAGAGCTTAAGGTTACCAGAACAGATAAAAATACTTTAGAAAAATAGTTATTTTTGGAAGAAGTGCTTTCAAAAATATGTTTTAATGAGAAATTTAAAGAGAAAAGTTTTTTAGAAAAAAAACATAATCCCCAATAGCCCATATCTTTATCTTTCGAATTCTGCATTTTGAATCTTTCCTTTTTCGTTTCAGCATGGCTGAAGATCTTAATCTACCCGACGGTGTAACGATACCAGGATGGTATAGGAAGTTATTAGAGGCTAGGGCCGCTGCAGGTCCAGCCAATGTTCCTCCACCACCAGTTGCACCCGTTCCTCCTCCTCCTCCTCGGGTAGATACTTTTGCAAAGACGTGCAAGGAATTCAAGGCTATGGGTGGAAAACCATTTCAAGGGTCAAAAACGTTTGTGGAAGCTAGAGATTGGCTTAAGGAGGTGGAAGAATTTCTAGAAATCTTTGAAGTAGAAGAAGGAAAGGGAGTTCGTTTAGCAGCTTGGTTGATGAAGGGAGAGGCCTCGTTTTGGTGGGAGGTCACTAATGGGGATCGTCCTGTTGACTCTTAGGCAGTTTTCAGACGCAGGTTCGAGGCGAAGTTTCTCTCAAGGGCGGAAGAAAATCAATATATGGAAAGGTTCTTGACATTGAAGCAAGGAATCTCATCAGTGAAAGAATATGTCAATAAATTTAATCAGTTAGCAAGGTTTGGCTTGGACTTAGTGAACACGCAGGAGAAGAAGGCGCTGAGGTTCGTGAATGGCTTGAATGAACCATTGCAAGGGTTGGCTATGATCCACATCCCGATGGGGGCCCCCTTTGAGAAGTTAGTAGAAATGGCGCTTATGCATGAGGAGAAAAGCGCTAAAGCTGATAAGGCACCCGAGAAGAAGGGGGATCATAAGAAACCACAACAGCAAAACAAGAAGGGTGGTAAAGACAATAACGGCAAGGGAAAGAAGAAATGTTTTAATTGTGGGACACCAGGCCATCTCAGCAAGGATTGTCGAAAGAAAGAGAAGACAGGTTGTTTTCATTGTGGCGATGCGGGACATTTAGTGAAGGACTGCCCAAAGAAGGGGCAGAGGGCAGGAGCTACCTCGGGAGGACAAGTGCAGGCTCTTATAGCACCAGGGCAGGCAAGGGGACAAGTTCAGGCTCCCGCGGTCGCACTGCTGCAAGAACGAGGTAGAACCATTTCTGTTGAAAGCTTAGTTTTTCTGTTTGATCATCCTGTCTGTACCATATTCGATTCGGGCGCATCACATTCGTTTATCTCTATATCATTATTTGAATCACTGCACTTAAACACCAGTTTAGTAGAGGATCCCTTAGTTGTTTCGAATCCAATTGGGGGATCAACTTATTTGTCTATGATGTGTTTGGATTTGAAAATTTCCATACTTGGCGTTGAATTTAGATGTGATGCTTATGTGTTGGGCTTCACGGGCTATGGGCTAATTTTAGGAATGGATTGGTTATCCAGAAATGGGGCCGTTCTTGATTGTGAAAGGAGAGTAGTTAGGCTCGTGACTCGCCTTGGCAACACTCTCGAAATCTTTTGTAATCCCATAAATTCGGTTATGCTAAGTTATCTAGAATCGCTTGACGCGTCTGAGGAAAATCTACGATCTGTTAGTGGTCCGAGAATACTCGGATGTGTTTGAGGAGGTGAAGGGCTTGCCTCCGAAGCGGTAGATAGATTTTCGAATATATCTTGTGGATAATGCGAAACCAGTATCTTTGCCAGTGCGCCACATGGCTCCACGTGAAAGGAGGGAACTCGGTAAGCAAGTGAAGGAGATGCTTGAGAAGGGGTTCATAAGACGAAGTATATCGGAGTGGGGTGCTCCAGTAGTATTTGCCACGAAGGCGGATAGTTCCCTTAGACTTTGTGTGGACTATAGAGAACTTTATAAGCTTACTAAGAAGAACAGACGCCCACTACCGAGGATTGACGATCTCTTCGATCATTTAGTTGGCGCCTCGGTGTTTTCGCAGTTGGACTTAGTCACTGGTTTCCATCAGTTGAGAGTGGCTGAGGATAGCATTGACAAGACTACCTTTAGGACTCTGGATGGTTTCTATGAATGGCTAGTGATGCCCTTCGGTTTGACAAACGCCCCCGCATACTTTGTTGATTTGATGAGTGGGGTGCTTAGGGAGTACCTTAACAAATTTGTGGTAGTCTTTGTAGATGACATCTTGATCTTTTCTAAGGATGAAGAAGAGAATGCCCTACATCTTAGGGAAGTGTTGGAGACTCTTCGAGCGCATAGGCTTAAAGCTAAATTTTCTAAGTGTCACTTTTGGAGGAAGGAAGTACGGTTCTTAGGACACGTGGTTTCCAAAGAAGGGATAGCTGTAGATCCCGCGAAGGTGGTGGCCATCCAAGATTGGAAGGTTCCCAAAAATGCTACCGAAGTAAGAAGTTTCTTGGGGTTGGCTGGCTACTATAGGAAGTTTATCAAAGACTTCGCAAAGATATCAGCTCCACTGACACGCTTGACGAAGAAGAACCTAGTTTTCACATGGGACGTAGATTGTGATGATGCGTTCCAACGTTTGAAGAGAGCTTTGACTTCAGCCCAAGTCTTAGTATTGCCAGACGGGAGTAAGCAGTTTACTGTTTATACTGACGCTTGTGGGACAGGACTAGGCGCAGTTTTAATGCAAGAGGGCAGGGTAATAGCCTATGGTGGAAGGCAGTTGAGAGCGCATGAGTAGAATTACCCCACACATGACCTAGAGTTGGCCGCTATTGTTTTCGCGCTTAAGTCTTGGCGTCTTTATCTTCTTGGCGAGAAATTCGAACTATTCACTGACCACAAATCTTTAAAATACCTATTCTCTCAAAAGGACTTGAACTTAAGGCAGCAAAGGTGGATGGAGTTCTTAGCGTCCTACGACTTTGAGATAGCATATACCCCTGGCAAGGGTAACGTGGTGGTCGATGCCTTTAGTAGAAAAAGATTATCCTTAAGTCCTTTGTTTGTTGAGCGACAAAGTTTAGAATTCATTTCGATGTTTGACTTTAGACCTTCCGTTGACTTCGTACCCGGTTTGCTACCATCCTTGGAGGTCAGACCTACGCTTTTGGGACGGATTGGCGAGGCACAGCGAGACGTCCCACAGTTAGTTGAGTTAGTAGAAAAGCTCAAAGGAGGGGAGTCATCAAGCTATCTCCGTAGGTATACCCTAGATGATAAGGGTTGGTTACGTAGGGACGGTATACTTTGTGTACCAATAGACGATGACCTAAGGAAGACTATTCTTGACGAACACATCATTCGAAGATGACCATTCATCCCGGCGGGGACAAGATGTACAAAGACATGAAGAGAGTTTACTTTTGGGCCGGCATGAAGAAAGACGTGGCCGAGTATGTCGCTAGATGCTTGGTATGCCAACAAGTAAAAGCGGAGCAAAAGAAACCCGGTGGGTTGCTTCACCCATTGGAGGTTCCACTATGGAAATGGGAAAGCATCTCGATGGATTTTGTGGATGGATTACCGCGATCGAGGAAGGGTAATACGGGAATTTGGGTTATAGTAGATAGACTTACTAAGAGCGCCCATTTTATTCCCATGAAGAGTAAGAGGACTGCTCCATGGTTAGCTTCTGTATACGTTCGAGAGATAGTTCGTTTGCATGGTGTTCCTTCTAGCATAGTGAGCGACCGCGATCCTATTTTCACTAGCGAATTTTGGAGAAGCTTACAAGAGGCGGTAGGGACTCAGTTATGTTTGAGCACCGTATATCATCCTCAGACGGACGGACAGACTGAGAGGGTGAATCGCATTCTAGAGCATCTGTTGAGGCTATGTATCCTAGACTTTGGGGGTATATGGGAAGAGCATCTTCCATTGGTTGAGTTCGCATATAATAATAGCTTTCAGTCCAACATTGGTATGGCACCATTCGAAGCTCTATATGGACGACCTTGTCGTTCACCTACATGTTGGTGGGAATCTACGGATAAGATCTTACTTGGGCCCAATATGATTAGGGAGACTTCGGAGAAGATCGACTTGAATCGAAGGAGGATGAAAGCAGCGCAAGATAGGCAGAAATCTTATGCGGATAAGAGGAGGACAGATCTCGAGTTTGAAGTTGGGGACATGGTCTTTGTCAAAGTGTCTCCATTACGAAACGTTGTTCGCTTTGGGTCTATTGGGAAATTAGCACCAAGGTTTGTAGGGCTGTTTCCTATTAAGGAGAGGATTGGATGGATGGCGTATAGAGTGGAGTTGCCCGAGAGACTTAGTGGTGTACATGACGTATTCCATGTCTCACATTTGAGGAATTGCTTGCACGAGACCGCGGAAGTGGTAGAGCCGAGCTTGCTTAGAGAGGTGGAGATAGAGCGTGATGCGACAATTCGACGAGCTCCTACGCGCATTCTTGGGTCGGAGATCAAGAGGTTGAGGAATCGAGAGGTCAGACTAGTCAAAGTGCAATGGGGAGGTGATGAGAGCAATGCTACTTGGGAGACGGAAGTGAAGATGCGTTCACGATACCCTTTTCTTTTTGAGGGTATGTCCTTTAATTTCTCCTTTATCGCTTAGCTTGTACTTATCTTATCTTTAGTATATCCTCTCGCTAGTATCTTTGACCTTTAGTTAGGATAATCCTATGGTTGAAACATTTGTTTGAGATATGTTAAATATGGTGGATGCAAAGTGGATGCAAGTGTTTTCTAGTGGTTGCTCGTGGATGCATATACACACATTATTCGGCACCAGATCGGCTCAGTCACTTCATATTGCATATTGCATATATATGGATGTATTTAGTAAAATAGATGTATAATGATTGTATTATCATATAGTTGCTGCATTCGGGTGGATGGTTGTGCACGCATATAGAATTAATATGTATCATTTGGAATCTTTTGCATACATATTGGACGCATGGAACTATCATGAATTGAACTAAGGAGGTCGACTGAATCAGTAGACCGCCTAATTTTGCATTAGATATGGACATATACATACACTGTGCATATAAACATTAAAGCATTAGAAGTCTTTTACGGACAATGGATGCTGGTGTTTGATGGTTGAGTAGATGGACGATTAGATGGTAGGATATACATTCTTCTTGACTTGGAGATTTCGAGGACGAAATCCTTTAAGGAGGGAAGAATGTAACACCCCGTAATTTTATAACATTAAAATTCACAAATTAAAGTATACTTAATTTTTAGAAAAGAATTAAGTGAAATGGGTTGCGCAGAGAAATATATATATATTGATATATATATATATATAAATTAAAAATTAAATAAATAAATATGCGAAAAAGTTCAAAACAGCGAATTGGTTGGGGAAATAACCGAACCGGCCCATTTTTGAGGTCGACCCAAGCTCCGCTGGGTCGACTAGTAGTTAATCCAGGGTGTTTGGCTGTCAACCCGTGGGCCGATTCGCTCAAATGCAGATTTTGCATTTGATTGGTTCTCATGGTTCAGGGTTAATCTAATGGTCCTAAATAACTTCCTACACCTATAAATACATCCTAATGATAACCCTAAACCTAATTAAAATAGAATAGTTACCGTCGCCATGGAAATCAATGGAGCCGTTGCCAACCAAGAAAGAAGAAAAGCAAATTCAATTCTAATTCTCTCAAACCTAAAGCAAAGCAAAACTCTCTCTTTTCTTCTCTAAATTGTGAGTATGATGATCTTAACAAGGTTATTATCATTTTAATTAGGTTGAGTTATGAATGGATTATGAGTAGATGATGCGAATTATCATATATGTTGTTGTAAACCCCTTTTGTTATCATGTATATTGTAAATCCAATCTTATGTGATGATGATATCTTATATGTTGTAAATCATGCTATGATGATGTTATGTATGTTGAAAGTTTCTATGCTAAGTTGTGATGAATCATACATGTTAAAAAGGCCATGATGTTACCATCTATGCTAGTTTGTTCATATTAATTAAATCATCATGTTTGGGTTATGTTGATCTATATGACAAGTCACATATGCAAGTTAAATTGAATAGAAAAGTTATGAAAATATGCCAAGACATCTATTATGACATCTAGAATTATGCTATGACATATATGATGTCCTATGCTAGTTCACACCATCATTATGTTGCCTTAAAACCCCATATGGAAGTTTATGTATAGATTTGGCTATGATCATATCATGTAAATTGAGACATTTAACAAGTTGACACCTTTTGATCCTTAAAGTGTGTAGTTTATGCAAGTTTCACCCCTATTATGATTAGATTTATTTTAATTGTCTATATGTTGTGATAATTTATCTTTGTGCTAGGTGTTAGACTATACAAGTCTAGACTATATTATGCGTTGAATAAGCGAACGTATAAACGTGGGGTAGGGGTAATATTAAGGATTTAATATTAAAAAGTTGGGGTGCAATTGATATGATTTTGCATGCCATAAATGGATGGCCATAATTGAGTCAATTATGGACATCATTAAAAGTTGACTTAATTAATAATTTGAATAGGGAATTATTAAAACTGGGGTAAAAGATTTTAAGTGTTAATCAATGCTTAGGACACGAGGTTGGACTCGTTTGTGACGTAAACCTGCCCGGACCCGACCGGCAAATCCAGTGGTCACAAATGTCAGCCCAATGTGAGAGGTCCTAGTCCTAAACTAAAGCATAACAGTTGTAAAGACACGAGGTTAGACTCTTTTATGGTGTAAGACTGCCCGGACCCGCCCGGCAAATCTAGCTGCCATAAATGCCAGTCTAATGTGAGAGGTCTTTATGAGGTTATGGCCTGAATGAATTAAGAAATACTTAACCAGATAAACATGTAAAGTGGGACATGGGGGTTAAGTAGGTGCCTTGGGTGGCACGAGGAATCTAGGGGGTGCCCTTAGTGGCATGTGAAATACGATTAGTAAGACTTAACCAAACACACACGTAAATGAACATGACTAAGAGTGTTAAGTGGGATATACTAGTGACAAGTTTAGGTGGGTAGCTTGTGGGGGCCCATTTTGACCAGTATCCCAAACGTGTCTTTGTGGGCTTGACCCAAGTCGAGGACGGGACACGCATGCTGGGTTTGACTGTAAGAGGCCAAAACGGGGAGCGTGGCAACGCAAGTCCAACGGGTTTCATATGCGTGTGCGGACCCGGGCTGGTAGGTAAGACGTTGTTGCATCGTGTAGGTATAAGCCGTGCATTCTCAAGTTGTATCGGGTTGCCACTTTAGGGGAGTGATACACCCCACTGTGGGGCCAGCACGGGTATCTACGAGTAGGGAGCCGATCGAAAGTGGGTGGTGGGGTACACCTAGTGGAGATAGGGGCAGACGGCACCTATGTAGTCAGCTAGGGGTACGTAAGCCAATTTATAAAGTTTCTTTGTGAAGCAAGTGGGATCAAACAATAGGGTGACTGGTGTGGTGCAGTGTAGTGATGTGCGGTGCAGTGTAGTAATTATTCGTTAGTAATTAGGTGTGCCTTTACCGTTATCTTTAACGTTATCTTAAACGCTATCTTTATCTTCCTAAGAGTTCATAGACATTTACTTGTCTTCCAGCTTATGCCTTAGTCTAGTTATTTTGATAATAGTATTGTTAGAATTATCATACTCGCCAGACTTTATGTCTGACCCCCTCTATTTCTATCCTTTTTCCCCCTCCAGGTCCTCAGGTTGGGCCCAGTTCTAGTGGAGTTTGATTAAATTGCTTCATCTCTCTTGGAAAGCTTGGACCGTTGAAGTAAAGTCCAGCTTGTTATCTTTTTAATGGCTATTTATGTAATGGGATTATGTATTTTGTTTTTATGAAGATGGATATTGTACTTGGATATGATCTATGGTTTTATGATGTAACAAACATGTTTAATTTCCGCTGCAATAAAATGAAGTTTTAGATTTCCAAGTACTATTTACTATCTGTCTTGTTGTAATTTTTCTGTTCTATATTCACTTATAACCTCCATGGAAGTTAATGCATTCCCTTCGTGAGTGACATTAATGGACGTGGAGTGTTACAAACCCAAGGTGAGAACTCCTCACTAAAATTTCTTGTATAGTTATTTTTTTCATAACTGCATATATGAACTACTCCTCGTCGTCCACAGACTATGGACGACTTGTTTGATTTGATTGTGTTGTGGAAATTGATTGTGATTGTTATGTGAAATGGAAAATAAGTTATTCATGTGTCAAAATAAATATTTTATAGTTAAAAATATAATGTTTAAAGTGTATATGAATAAAATAAATATTCATTTACGAATCAAACAATTTGTTTATGTACACCCATTTGACTGAAATGATTGGGACGATATATTTTACACATCGCCCAACTACACAAATAATAATCAGTGTTTGTTGTTTGAAACCCCAAACGGGTATTGGGATGATATTGGACATACACTAATCCCAATATTTAGTTGTATGTCAATCGATGGGTTGACAGGCTGTTGTAAGCGTTAATTACTTATATTTAACGCTTATGCAGTTGTGTAATGCACTATGGTTGATGGTTGACTATGTTTGATTATCGTTGTGTACATGTGTGTATGAAATCCATATAAATAAAATTATATGGTAATTGACTGTGTCAGATTCCAATTCGGAATGAACGAATATTTCAAATTAAAGAATATTTTAAAATGGCGAATAACGAATATTTTAAAATAACTAATATTTTAAAATAATATTCAATAATGGATCAAAATATGATTTTGATGTCTGATTAGGGATGGACACGAAAATATTTAATATATAAAGACATGTTGATTAGATTAACTCCATTTTGACGTGAATGATATTTATATCGATTTTATTCATTTCTACAATGAATATCGAAAAGAAAGTGATCCCAAAATCTAATGTTTTGAAAATATTATCATTTATATATCAATCTTATGGAATATTCAATTTTGATTTAGAATTGAATATGAAGTTGAAATAGTTTGGAAAACGAACTTAAAACGATTAATAAAATACGTTTTAAAGGGAAATCGACGAAATATATAACATATATATTGTATATATTTAATGGCCTAAATAGAACGCACCGCGCTGCGGTAGTTCGCGAATTTCGACCATTGACTTCGAATGGACATTACGGAAGATCCAACCGTTGGATTCTCCTAAAACTGGAATGGGTTCGTATCGAAAAGGTCTTTCTAAGGGATACAAGAAATTTGAAATCTAACGGTGGGATTTGGAATTATATCCAAATCAAATTTGGAGAAGGTCCTGTAAGTGCAATACGGGCCTTGATAAAATTACTAAAAATATCAATAATTTGTCTAAAATCATAGAAAATGATTTGGAAAGAAATAGGATGAAAAATTCCATATTTGAAAAAGATAAAAATATATTTTTATCAAAATGAACTGGTTATTAACTAGATTTGTAATCTAACAATTTTTAAATAAAATAAATTGGATTTGGAATGCGTTTAAAAAAATAACCAGGATTTCCAATAAATGAATTGGAATGGATTTGAATAGAAATTATCTTCGGAATATTTCGATATTGGTTCGGATATTAAGACGGAAATCCAACTTCCAATATGTGACATTTCGGTTTTGATTGTAGAGCCTAGTATTTGCGACATGATATATGGTACCCATGCCGTCTAGGATTGATACATTTATATTTGAAGTCGTTTTATACACTATGAACTTATAATAGCATCAAATGATTTGTTTTAAACGTACCAAGCATGTTTGGCTATTATAAGGGAAAACCATATCCTCTGGCTAGCGTTGCATTGTGTGATGGGACCTGGGTCATATAATAGCTTCATTTTTCCAAAAAAGCATTGCGTTGTTTCTTATATTCACTGGTATTCTTGGGAGGAAGCCCGTTCCATATTATATGACGTGGTCCCTTGATATATTACATTTTAAAGTAAAGTTTTTAAATAACTGTTTTAGTTCTTACACCTGTCACATGTCTGACCTGGACTTTATTGTTTTAACCTTAACTCTAGGTGCCCCTATTTTCCATACAGGAAACTAGTAGTTTTGGTTTTGCAGATTTATATTCATAAGATCCTGGTTTACAGCTGGAATGATATTCAGAAAGCTCTGTATTCATGTATCTCTTTCAGTTGTGTTTGTATTATTTTCTGTTGCAATGTAATTTGTAAATCTGTGATATTTATCAAATGTATATTATTTGTTCATACTTTGTATATTCTTGTACTCTGATGTAAATTTTGTAATAAGCAATGAAATGTTCTTCTATTTTGGTTCTCATTATTCGTGTTCTCAGCTCAATCCGGGCTTTCCTTTACAGGGAAGTTTGGGTCGTTTCAATCGATATCAGAGCTTTGGTTTACAGAGCTCGAGAACAAGACACATTAGAACCAAATGAAAGAATTCATCAGAGATTGGATTAGTAATATCCAATGAGGATGACTCGTTAGAGATGGGATCAGTAGTATCCTAGAATGAGTCCGAAGAGTGTATTTTCGAAATAAAAATGAACACAAATATTGTTTTGAAAATTTAAACCCTATTCAACGTATTTGAATATTTATTTTAAACTTATTTGGACAATCAAGTATATAAAGATTTTGCATATACGTCTGATCCACGTGTATACGAAGTCTCAAATATACTGGATAGATAAACAATCACACTCTAGTCGCCCAGAGATGATTCTGATGGTGATCACGTGCATCATCAGAATTTATGTTCGAGTTTCGAAAGTGGGATATCTATATAATTCCAATTGACTGGTGTACACCAAAATATAGTTAGAGTATATCATTGTGATTTGTTGTCAAAAATGTAATGACCCGGGTTTTCGATCAACTAATTTTAAATATTTAAGATGGATTTAAATACTGAGTTGATAATATAAATGAATATTTATATTAAGTTATCAATTTAATAATTAGTTCCGATTTAATATTGAATACATCAAGTTATCGGAATACGAAGTTGATTGAATTAAAATTTAATTATGAATTAAAAACAGTTCAAGTGATCAATACGAAATTCTGTTTGAATTGGAATGATAGTAAATATTTATTTATTATCAAAGAATAAATTGTTCTGAATTTAAATTAGTTTATATTTAAATTAATATCTCCTTCAGGTGATAAAATTAGACTCCGTAGCTCGTTCCAGTATGTGCAGAATGGTGATTTATCCCAAGAACTGTCAGTTGTTGGGTTTAGAGAGGAGCTCAGAATCAAGGTGTATGTTGATTTAAGGACACCGGTTTAATTAAATTAAAATATAATAAAAACAAAAAGAATATTCTTTCTTTTCTTTTGTGGACATAAACCAAACACATTAAGTTCTCTATCTCCACACAAATTTAACCTTGCTGTTCAAAAATAAACCGCATCCCTTTCCTATTAAATCGCGTCTCCTCTCCTTATCTCCTCAGTAAAATCGATTGTTTCAGTAACAAAAATAACGAGCTCCTCTTCAATATATTAGCAATTTCAATTGGCAGAGCTCCTTTGTATTCGAGATCAACGTCCTTCTGCCCTTTAAATCAGAATCAAACTCCTCCTTTTAAAACGCGGTGCACTCCTTCCACTTCCAAAAATCGATTTCGACAGTAATCAGATAGGGAAGGTCAAGATCTGAGGCTATCGAGTAGAGATTTGGGTGGGCAGAGGTGAATTCGAGGTAGCGGTGACTTGTGGAAGCCTGTATGGCGTTGTTTTTGGGTTTCGCGAGTTCAACGGTTGGATGTGTTTCAGGGGTTCGACCTCCATTCAGGGGAGGCGATATTGTTGCTGCTACAAATCGAGACTAGGGTTCAGAGTACTAAAAACAGGAAGCGATGAACTTGCTGAAGGAAGAGGAAAAGAACGACCATGGTGACTGAGGGGATTGAGGTTGTGTTGTATACTGGGGTTTGTTTTTCCTGATGTTGAACTGGGATGAAATCAAAATGGGAAGGAGTGTGGTGTTCTGGGATGGTGTTGTGGAGTTTGGATCTTTGTGTGGGAGTGGATGGAATCACGTTTGGGAAGGCACTGCTGATTGGAGACTGTTGGGTCATGGAAGTTGATGCTTGTTTTGGAGGACACATAACAAAGTTTGAGGTGCAATACAGGGGTGGTTTTGCAGGAATGATGGAGTGCCTGTAAGTTGTTCGGCGGATTGTACAAATGAATGGATGAGTGCAGCTTAAAGGCTGATCACTTTAAAAATGGACTGGAAATTTGTTGAATTGTTCATCGTTGCTCAAGGCAGCAAGACAATTCAAGGCGAATCATAGACCCAACAACCTGGAATTTAAAATGGATAATCAGCAAATAAATTAACGGTGAGTAAATCTCACTCACTTGTTATTTATGATTATTTTTATTTGGTAAAAATAATTGTTGTTGCTTGTTTGAATGCTTTCTTGTTGATTTAAATATATTAGTTATTTAGGGTTCACTATTATATTGATACTGGATTGATGATTTGATTGATTCCCGCAGTCTCATTAGTGGATGCCCGCGGTACCATAGCGGATGATTTCCCTATGCGCCCCACAAATTTATATTAGTGGATGACCTTCATACCGCGATATCCTGCCTCGAAGCAGGATGGGTATTACTATGTTGACTAACGTCTGTGAATGCAGGAAAACAGGTTGGAGGAATCTGACTGGATTCCTCAAAAATATATTATTTGTTTGTATGTTTGTTTACATATATATTGTCATATATGATGTGTTAGAAAACCTGTAATTTATAATTGGGTGTTTCATATGTTTAAGTATCACTGGCCTAAGGGTTGATTTATAAAAAATACTATGAAAAGGGAATTTTGATGTTAAAGGGGAAAATTCTATTTTTCTAAATAGAAATTGAATTTTGAATGGACTAGAAATATTAAAGAATAAAAACAAGTAGTCCATTTATGAACGAAGTTTATAAATATAGTGAAATGAATTATCATTGGATAATTCAAAAAATAGAAATACAAGTGGGACTTTGGAATGGGAAATATATTTTTCCAAAGTAGAAATATTTATTTCAAATGAAATCTGAAATCGAGACTTGATTAAAATATAAACTAGTAAAATAAATGGTGTTTGTAAAATAAAAGGATGAAGTTTCAAATAGGGTTGAAATGAAGACTGGGGTTAAGATAGGTAATGAACAAGTTAATATATAAATAATGTTTACAAATGAAGTGAAACGAGAAAAAGATTTAATTAACAAACTAATCAACAAATTAAGTTAAAACGATTTAATCAAATTGACTTTGAATAAGTAAATTAAACTCGTGACTTCATATTCAAATCGAATATGAAACCTGTGTTGGAAAATAGAAGTTGCCTAGTTTATAGGTAAGTTGAAATATTTTTGAGCGTGTTATATTCAAATATGAAAGTGAAATAAGCAAACGAGTTGATTAACTAATTAATTAATGAGTTGAGTTAAAACAAGTGTATTAAGTTGAAATGAATTAGAAATGTATGGATATACATGAGACAAGTTTGGAATGAAGTTAATGAAGATATATAAATAGAACGCTAAAAAAAAAGGTATGTATTTAAATTGAATATGAGATTTTATATGCCGTATCGGCAAGCCGCTTGGCTGTTTCTTTTTCTTTTTGAATGGAGTGAGGCCTGTGTGGCAAGGTTGACTTTTTCCGATAACCCCGTACAGAGGAGTTTATGGCGAATTTTTCCAAGAATTTAAGGAGTTAGAATACTTTTAAGAAGATTTGATAAAGTATAAATCGATATATCGAAATATATAAAGAATTCGATAATGAAACCAACTTAAAATAGAATATTATAAACGAAAAGGAATTTTATAAATAAAATTCTGGGAGATATACGTTTTAAAGTGGATGACGATTTAAAAGAAAATGATTTGCAAATTTGAAATGATCGTGTTGATAAGAAGTTAATCAAATGGAGTTAAAGAAATAGAGTTAAGCAGAAATAGAAACTGATTGGAAATTAGTTGAGTTGAACAACTTTTTGTGTATCGATCTGATGTTGGTTTCGCCCTTCGGGGTTTATACTTAGGAATTTGTTCTCTTACTAGTTTACAGTTAGAGTCTGATAAAGGTGGAAGGATAGTGATACGTAAATAAGCAATGGGAATGTTTTCAAGATTTAATAACATATATTTTCTAAACATAGAAAATAAGGAAATATGAATATATATATATATATATATGTATGGTTGATGATTTGATCGATAATTCGATTTGGAAATAAGATCGTCGTGTGTAAACGGACATTTTTCATTTGATAGTTAAATCACCGACTATCAAATTTTTGACCATTTTAATGTTGTTAATACGGAGAGACCAGTTGGATTATTATCCAAAGAACCACACTGTATTGGCATAAGCGTTACAAACCAAGTATGCTGAATATATTGAAGACGGAGTAAAGTGCAAGTGCTGTTGTATAAGTCTTAGGTAGAGATTGCCTAGGATGGATATACTGAATAGTGCCTTCGGTTTCGTTCAATGCCAGAACGAATGTATGTGGCGAATGTCTAACAAAGTATTTCCAATGATCGAATATGTTGGTCTGTATACATATATATGGTGGCAACGGATTTATTCCCTTAACGTAATATCCAAAATATTTGTGCAGATCAATTAGTGATTAATGGATCTGATAATGTGGCATTCAAAGTGATCGTGTTATCAATGAATGGAAAGTAATCGTAGCCTAAGGCCTCAACAACCGAGAAATGACAAAAATCGGGTAGGCAGCATGGCTATGTGGTTAGCTCCCATTAGGGTGTATCATCACCTACCTAGACATTCATTTGATTCCTTATTCTATTCGATGTTGTCCCATTCGGGAAACGGTTAATGATCCCAACCATTGGTGATATACATTCGACACACTCAAGCGAAATGAGTGGTCAGTAATGTGTGGCTGAGTTGCACGATGTTCTGTTGAACTCGGTGTATTCTCCTCTAGAGATACACTAGCGGAAGGTGGTTCCATACCTTGTCATAGTTGGAAATTCAATATCCAATAAGTGCTCGCGGTTTTGATTGTATTTATATATTTGGAACGTGAGATGCAAACATTCCACGAAGATTCTATTTATTTGATTTAGACACTATTATAATATCAAAGAGTTTTGATATAAAGACCTTTTGGATTCTCATAAGGGGAAGCCCGTTCCGTGTTATACGGCGTGGTCTTATGAGATATCATTTATTTCCTCAAGCTGTTTTAAACTGTTTACTCATACCAGTCCCTTGACTGACCCAAAGATTATTTTGTTTTATTTCCCTAAACTCTTGGGTGCCCAAATTTTTTCGGGAAGTCAAGTAGTTTAGGTGTTTACAGATATTTGGAGGAGCTTGGAGCAGGAGGCTTCAACGTTAGTTATCTAGTGTTATTTTCCGCTATATTGTAAGTGTTGTACTCTGATGATAATTTTATGTATATACGGTCAAATTTTGTATTTCAAAAGCTGTTATATATTATATTTTGTTCCTCTGCGATGTGATATTCTGTGTTGTGTTTCTGTTCTTCTTCTTTTATTCTAAGTTTCTATCTTATCTATTTCTCACCCTCTAACTTCTTACTATTAATGATTCACTTTTCTATGCAATTTGGGTTGGATGTATGTGGTATTTAGTCAACTCAGATAGTGTGGATTTGCGGGACGTTACAGTTGGTATCAAAGCTTAGGTTGAGCGAACACCTAGGCTTTGTGGAATTGTACTCATTAGAGATAGGGTCAGTAGTACCCTAGAATAAGTTGAGTGTATATATATGAGAGAGCATATTTGTTAATTGATATGAAAATTATTTTATATTGTGTTGGCTAGTCTGTTGAGTAGTTTATGAATTCTGGTCGAATCGTGGGACGCCACGATATCGATAAGAGTTTGTAAATACTTGAACAGAAGATTGAACACGATATTGTTTTAAAGTGGGTAAAGGAAATAACTTTACCCAAAACTATATTTTAATATAGAAAGAACAATTTTCTGAAATTATTATATATGGATGAGTTGATTTATATTTTTATAATCAAATAAGATTATAAAATTGGAATGGTTATATATAACCAAAATAAAATTTGCATATGAATTAAATATACAAATGAGATGAATGATAATCGAATTCAAACTAGAATTTGGAATTTTAAAATCCTGGGAAGTTTAAAATATTTTCTAAAGTATATTAGAAAATATAGCTTATGGTTGAAGGATTCGGAATAAAATCATTTTGAGATGGATTTTGAAAGTGATTAAGCACTGAAATCACTCCAGTGGCTGGGAAATAATTCCGATGATGAGTCGACCATCATCAGTGCTCATTTTGAAGTTTCTAATTGATGATTGCTACCTTAGAAATTTTTTGATGGAAATTTGTTTCAAAGAAAACAAGTTGTTTTGAAAAATTCAATGTTTTGAATTTGAGGTGGATATAAATATATACAGCTATTTATAGGATTTTAAAGGATTTGAAATGAAAACCCGGGTATTTGAATTCTGGAATTTAAATTTAACTTAAGAATGTCAAGGGATCAAAAGTGGATAAATTAATCAGAATCAATTTTAATGAATATGAATTGAATGTGAATATATATTAGGTGAAAATCATTCAGATTAAATGAATGAAAACAAAAGTTTTGAGGGAATTAAAATTTGTTGAAATATGAAGATTTGAGTTCAACTATAATGAGTTTATGAAAAGATAATAGTTCTGAAGCATTTTTTCTTACCTTACAAATTTCGGGGATGAAATTCTTTTAAGTGGGGAAGAATGTAATGACCCGGGTTTTCGGTCAACTAATTTTATATATTTAAGATGGATTTAAATACTGAGTTGACAATATAAATGAATATTTATATTAAGTTATCAATTTAATAATCAGTTTCGATTTAATATCGAATACATCAGGTTATCGGAATACGAAGTTGATTGAATTAAAATTTAATTATGAATTAAAAACAGTTCAAGTGATCAATACAAAATTCTGTTTGAATTGGAACGATAATAAATATTTTTTATTATCGAAGAATAAATTGTTCTGAATTTAAATTAGTTTATATTTAAATTAATATCTCCTTTATGTGATAAAATTAAACTCCGTAGCTTGTTCTATTATGTCCAGAATGGTGACTTATTCCAAGAACTGTCAGTTGTTGGGTTTAGAGAGGAGCTCAGAATCAAGGTGTAGTTTGATTTAAGGATACCGGTTTAATTAAATAAAAATATAATAAAAAGAAAAAGAAAATTCTTTCTTTTCTTTTGTGGACATTAACCAAACACATTAAGTTCTCTATCTCCACACAAATTTGGCCTTGCTGTTCAAAAATAAACCGCATCCCTTTCCTATTAAATCGCGTCTCTTGTCCTTATCTGTAACAACCCGTATTTTGATAACGTTTTATAACTATAAATCAAGGTAAAATTAATTTTTAAAATGAGAATCAAGGGAATCATGTTACGCCATTGCGTTCATCTCAAAATTCTGCTTGGAAACGAGTCCGAGTTTTCGAAAATTGGATTCCGTATGACCAAGTTATGACCCTTCGAAGTTTTCAGAAAATTTCAAGTTCAAAACAGCTCAGAATTCGAATTCGAAATTCGAATTCAAACGACGGAATAGACTGGGCAGGAAATTTCCCGCCCAGGACCAAGTCGACCTGGGGGTCGACCATAGAGTCGACCTGCCCAGGACCAGGTCGACCATAGTGTCGACCTGGGTGTCGACCTGGGGGTCGACCTGGTGGCCGAGCCCACTTTTGAAGCTGGATTCACTTTGATGTCTCTGGCCTCGTTTCTATCTACATTCGTTGACCTGCCCCTATATAAACAGCCCCTAACACTAGTCTCTCTACACAAAAATCTCTCTGACCTTATACTACTCTAATTCTGGTTGAAAAGTTAGAGAAAGGGGACTACTTCTTCTACGTCAAAACTACGTTAAGAGAATTGCTGATTTGGGGATTTCTGTTAGGACTTGACTAAGCATATAAAGATTCAACATCGACTTTCGGCTTCTAATTCTCGAACCACGATCTGTAAGCCCCAGTTACTTTTAGATTTAAACTGTAAATGCAACATGAATATGTTGTAAATTGAAATTGGACTTGTGTATGATGACTGTTTTACATCCATTCTTGTTCATCTTGGATCTTGACTTTTGGATATATTACTATGAGATTGATTTGGGGCCTATTCATGTTGTAAATCAAAAAGAAAACCCCTCATATTATCATGCCTACAATGTTGAATCTGATATTAGTCACAAGTTTATGATTATCATCGTATGTCAACCGTTACCATGACTATACTATCACCTTATGTCAACTGTTATCTTGACTAGTACCTTATTTTGCTAGATTTGGAATCCTTATGTTTGGGGTCGATATTCCATATGCCAGTAATGTTATAATCATTTATCTCAAGTCATACCATTCTATGCTAGTAATCACTTTTGCCACCTTATACCCGTCCCTTCTTATGTTATTCCCTAATTAGATTTATTTGTATCGATTCGAGTTTATGTGCGATGGGAATACGATTTGGGTAGATTAGGTAAAACATGAATTGGCTTTGAACATGAATGTTATTATAACTTGAACCTGTATTGAAATTTACATGAAACCTGACATGAAAACTCGACATGAATTTTGACACGAAAACATGAACATGGGCATGACACTTAGATAAACATGAAAATGGCCAACTCGAGGTTGGGTTGAGTTTGAAGTGTAAATCTGCCCGGAACCGCCCGGCGAATCCAGTGAATGCAAACAATAGGATCCAATGTGGGTAGTTGGTCATATCGCACGTAAAACCCGAGGTTAGACTATGTTGTGGTGTAAATCTGTCCGGAATCGCCCGGCAAATCCAGTGACCACAAAAGTTAGTCTAATGTGAGAGGTTGGGATGCATTAATGAATTAACGCCACATGATAGGGTTAAGTCATGAACCACTTGAATATACTTAACCAACTTGACACGATGATTTGGTAGGGTTAAGTCATGAACCGCTTGAACACACTTAACCAACTTGATACATGATCTGGATAGGGTTAAGTCACCAATTTGAATGACAACACTTAACACATTAGAAACCCTAGTTACGCGGTCCTTTTCAGTAGTAACCCACTTAGATGTATCACGATACCCTGGGACTAGGCAGGGTCGGCACGATTATTGGGCTAATTGCAAGCGACTAGAACGACGGCGGAGTAGGTGCGCCATTGTAGGTTTAGGCGGACTATGGTCGTGCACGTAGTCCGGAGTTAAAAAAGCAGGCATTGGGCACCAGTACGTTTACACTGTGCGTGCTTGATTCGTGTCGGTGGTTGGCACCATAGGACTTGATACACCCTATGGTGGACCTTGCACAGGTGACTACATTTCAGGAGAGGGCCGTATGACACAGACACATGACGAGCTAGAACTTGTAGGGAGTCGATCGATTAGTAGATCATAACGTAGGACCCAGTAATGGGTCACTTCATGATACTGGGCCAAGGGATCATTTCATGATTAATACTTGACAAGGGTTAGAACACTAGTACAGATGGTGCAGCGAATCTTAAATATGCGATGCTAGACTTGACTTATCTTGTTTATCATATCAGTCCGGTTATCATCCTTATGTTTAATTCCAATTTTCGCATGTCATGTTACCTTTACTAGTTTTTATAGCGAAAGTCACTAGGGCTTACCAGTCTTATGACCGACCCTTTTCCTTTTGCCTCGTTTTCTTTCGTTTTCCCCCCAAGTTCTCAGGGAGGAAACACTAGCTCTTAGCTTGGATTTAGCTTGCTTTCTGTCAGCTCAAGTACGGTTTGGTCTTGAGCTATGCTATGGCTGCTTCTGCTATTTATGGGGAATAATTTACTTTTGTTATCATAAGTTTATGCTTCTTTATTTGGAACTTGATGTAATGGAATAATTTGTACCTTAGATATATGGAGTTTTGACTCTTTTCTTGAAAATAATAAAATTTTTGTTTTTAATTTCTACCGCTGTTTTATTTATGTTCTGCCTTGTGATATCTCTGTGTATGTTTACCTAGATAATACTCCACCAAAACTAGTGCATTCCCTTTGTGAGTGACCCTAGCGGAGGTGGGGTGTTACATTTGGTATCAGAGAAGAAGGTTACCAGGCTGGGCAAAAGTTTTTAAAAACCTTCCGAAACTATTTTCAAAACCATTTATAAAGAAGCATTTTTTCAAGAAAAGTTTTATGTTTAAAAAGGCTATTCCCCAAAAGCCATTAGCACTTTCCTTTGTTTCCTCGTTTGAATCATTTTCTTTTCGTTTTTCAGCGTGTCTGATCTTAACCTTCCAGAGGGAATACCCGTGCCTGGATGGTTCCGAAGGTACTTAGAAACTAGGGCCAACGGCACGGGCCCGACAGACATCCCTCCTCCTCCTCCCCCGGTGGCAGCGGTTCCTCCTCCTGGTACCGCCTTTACCAAAATATGCAAAGACTTTAAAGCAATGGGCAGCAAGAACTTCGTTAGAACTGAAACCTTTGTTGAGGCACGAAACCGGCTAAAGGCGGAAGACTTGTTTATTATTTTTGATGTGGAGGACCTTAGGAAAGTTCAGTTAGCAGCATGGTTGTTGAAAGAGGAAGTTGCATTTTGGTGGGAAGTCACCAACGCTACCAGGCCAATTGAGACTTGGGCAGACTTTAGAGAGAGGTTTGGGCTCAAATTCTTATCATCAGCAGAAGAGAACCTTCAGATGGAGAGGTTCCTAGCACTCAAGCAAGGGGACATGTCTGTTCGGGAGTACGTGAATAAGTTTAATCATCTTGCTCGGTTCGGTTTGGATTTGGTCAACATAGCCCCGAAAAAGGCTTTACGCTTTGCTCGAGGATTGAACGAGCCACTACACTGTTTGGCCATAATTCATATACCCATGGGGGCAACCTTTGAAAGCTTGGTGGATATGGCTCTACTTCATGAGGAAGACAAGAATAGCAAGAAGGAGGTTAAGCCTAATGAGACTCAGAATAAGAAAGTTGACTTCAAGAAGGGAGGCAACAAGAATAACAAGAATAACAAGAGCAACAACAAACCATGTGAGACGAGGAAGTGCAATTTTTGTGATATTACTTGACATCTAGATAAAGACTGTAGAAAGAAGAAGAGAAAGTTGGGTGAATGCTTTCATTGTGGAGATACTGGACACATCAGCAAGGATTGCCCCAAGAAGCAAGGACAGGGGCAAGGGCAGACCCAGCGAGCAGGGCCTTCTGGAGGGCTGTTGCATGTTCTCAACACCACTCCAGTTCTTGACCGAGGTAGTAATTTTTCCATAGAAAGCCTTGTTTACATTTCTGACTTTCCTGTTCGAACCTTATTTGACTCTGGCGCATAACATACGTTTATTTCATCTGATATTATTGAAAATCTACACCTAAGTACTAGTCTGGTTGAGGATCCCGTTATAGTTTCAAATCCAATTGGGGGCTCTGCCCATTTATCTATGATGCGTATGGATTTGAGGATCTCTATCTTAAGCGTAGAATTCACGTGTAATGCTTATGTTCTCGGATTTATGGGATACGGTTTGATCCAAGGTATGGATTGGCTGTCCGATTATGGAGCCATTCTTGATTGTGAACAAAGGGTAGTGAGGCTCATGACTCACCTTGGTAATACCCTTGAAATTTCTTGTAACCCTAAGGGTCCGGTCATGTTGTGTTATCTTGAATCTCTTGACTCGTCCGTCGATAATTTGCAATCTGTGAGAGTGGTTCGAGAATATCCAGATGTCTTTGACGAGGTGAGGGGGTTACCTCCTAAACGCGAGATAGACTTCCGAATTTATCTTGTTGATAATGCCAAGCCAGTTTCATTGCCCGTTAGGCACATGGCCCCGTGAGAAAGAAGAGAGCTCAGTAAACATGTTAACGAGTTGCTTGAGAAAAATTTCATAAGGTGAAGCATTTCTGAATGGGGGTGCTCTGGTGGTATTCGTTACTAAGGCGGATGGATCGCTTCGTCTATGCATAGATTATTGTGAGTTAAATAAGCTGACAAAGAAGAATAGGCACCCACTACCAAGAATCGACGATTTGTTTGACCAGCTTGTGGGAGCATCTGTTTTCTCTCAACTCGATCTAGCCACAGGATTCCATCAGCTTAGAGTGGTTGACGATAACATTGACAAAACGGCGTTTAGGACTCCAGATGGGTTCTTCGAATGGCTCGTCATGCCGTTTGGGTTAACGAATGCACCCGTTTACTTTGTAGATTTGATGAGTAGGGTGTTTCGGGAGTTCCTTAACAAGTTTGTGGTAGTTTTCATGGATGATATTTTGATCTTCTCAAAAGATGAAGAAGAGCGTGCTAGACATCTCAAGGAAGTCATGGAAACACTTAGAGCACACCAGTCAAAGGCTAAGTTCTCCAAATGCCATTTTTGGAGGAAGGAAGTTCGGTTCCTTGGACATGTAGTTTCTAAGCAAGGCATAGTAGTGAACCCTGCAAAGGTAGTTGCGGTACAAGACTAGAAAATTCCTAAGAATGCAACGGAGGTGAGGAGCTTTCTCGGTTTGGCGGGCTACTACAGGAAGTTCATTAAGGACTTCGCTAAGATTTCAGCCCCTCTTACTAAGTTAACAATGAAAAACCTAGCTTTTGCATGGGACATAGAGTGTGACGCTGCTTTTCAGAGACTCAAGAGGGCCCTCACCACAGCTCCAGTTTTGGCATTACCCGACGAAGGCAAGGTGTTTACGGTATACACAGATGCGTGCGGCACGGGATTAGGCGTGGTCCTAATGCCAGAAGGAAGAGTAATATGCTACGGGGGCAGACAACTTAAGGTTCATGCGAAAAACTATCCCACGCATGACTTGGAGTTGGCCGCGATCGTTTTTGCACTTAAATCTTGGCGCCATTATCTTCTTCGGGAGAGGTTCGAGCTGTATACCGACCACAAATCGCTTAAGTACTTCTTCTCACAGAATGATTTGAATCTGAGACAACAGCGGTGGATGGAGTTCTTGGCATCATATGACTTTGATATAGCTTGTACCCCTGGCAAGGGTAACGTGGTGGCGGACGCGCTAAGTAGAAAAAGGTTGACTTTGAGCCACTTGTTTGTTGAAAGGAAAAGCCTTGAGTTTATAGCAACCTTTGATTTTACACCTGTTGTTGAGTCATTGACTGCTACGTTAGCATCTCTTGAGTTAAGACCTACAATTCTAGATCAAGTAGGGACTTCACAGAAGGAAGACCCACGGATAGTCGAAATCATGGACAAGCTGATTAGTGGTGAGACGTCAAGTCACCTCGGTAGGTATGCCATAGATAACAAGGGATGGCTAGGGCGTGATGGAAGGCTATGTGTCCCACGATTGGGAGACCTAGTAAGGAAAGTCCTCGAAGAGGCGCATCACTCGAAGATGACCATACGTCCGGGAGGGGATAAGATGTACAGAGATATGCAACGCATTTTCTTTTGGGTTGGAATGAAAAAGGACTTGGCAGAGTTCGTTTCTAAGTGCATGGTGTGCCAACAAGTAAAGGCCGAGTCGAAGAAGCCCGGTGGGCTATCACATCCTTTGGAAGTTCCGCAATGGAAATGGGAGAGTATCTCGATGGATTTCGTCGATGGACTGCCTAGGTCAAGGAAGGGAAATACTAGCATATGGGTCATAGTTGATAGACTCACGAAAAGTGCTCACTTCATTCCGGTGAAAAGCAAGAGGACCGCATCATGGCTAGCGTCTATTTACCTTCGAGAGATAGTACAGTTGCACGGGGTTCCTTCTAGTATAGTTAGTGATCGTGACCCGATTTTCACTAGCCAGTTTTGGAATAGTCTGCAAGAAGCAATGGGTACACGACTGAGTTTAAGCACGGCCTATCATCCACAGACGGATGGAAAAACCAAAAGGGTAAACGGGGTACTAGAAAATCTCCTGAGGCTATGTGTTCTTGACTTTGGTGGTACTTGGGAAGACCATCTTCCTCTCGTGGAGTTTGCATATCATAACAGTTACCAAGCTAGCATCGGAATGGCACCATTCGAAGCCCTATATGGAAGACCGTGCAAGTCGCCAACTTGTTGGTGGGAGACAACAGACAGGCTTATACTTGGGCCCGACATGGTAAGGGACACTTCTGAGAAGGTTGAGTTGATACGAAGACGAATGAAAACGGCCCAAGATAGACAGAAATCTTATGCGGACAAGAGAAGGACAGACCTAGGGTTCGAAGTCGGAGATAAGGTCTTTATAAAAGTTTCTCCGTTACGCAATGTAGTTCATTTTGGAGCAGTTGGAAACTAGCACCAAGGTTTGTAGGACCGTTCCCTATCACTGAAGCCCAAGTAGACGCAACTTGAGAAACCGAAAAGAAGATACGCGCACTTTACCCGTTTCTTTTTTAGGGTACATTCTCGATCTCTTTTTCCTATAAACTTGAAAACCTTTTCGTATCATGCTTCTACTACCTACGTTTGTCTTGTTATCTTCTTGATCTTATCTTGAGAACCTTAGGTAGAACCATATGGATGTAAACATGTGATTGAAACATGTTATGGTTGATGTTTGCAAATGATTGCAAGTGTTTGCAAGTGGTTGCCAGTGGATGCATGACACACATTAGGCACTAGATCGGCTCAGTCACATTTTCATGTTGCATATGCATGAGTGCTTATACTTGTACATGGATGGAACTTGTTATGCTATCACTTGGATGTTGCATATGAATGAATGCTATGTGCACTCATGTAGAGATTATAAATTATGTTAGGAATCTGCATACATGTTGGATTCATTACACTAACATATTTTGCATTAAGGAGGTTTACTGAATCAGTAACCGCCTGATCTTCTGCATTAGATAAGTACATATACACACACTTTCTACATATGTTCATACAGCAATAGAAACCTTATAAGGACAATGGTTGCTTGTGGATGACTCTTTGAGTAGATGGATGATGGATGGTAGGACACATCCTCCCTAACTTAGAGATTTCGGGGACAAAATCCTTCAGGGGTGGGGGGAGAATGTAACAACCCGTATTTTGATAACGTGTTATAACTATAAATCAAGGCAGAATTAATTTTTAAAATGAGAATCAAGAGAAACGGGTTATGCCATTACGTTCGTCTCGAATTTCTTCTTGGAAACGAGTCTGAGTTTTCGAAAATCGGAGTCCGTATGACCAAGTTATGACCCTTCGAAGTTTTCAGAAAATTTCAAGTTCAAAACAGCTTAGAATTCGAATTCGAATTTCGATTTCAAACCTCAAAACAGACTGGGCGGGAAATTTCCCTCCCAGGACCAGGTCGACCAGGGGGTCGACCATAGAGTCGACCTGCCCAGGACCAGGTCGACCATAGTGTCGACCTGGGGGTCGACCTTGTGGCTGAGCCCACTTTTGAAGCTGGATTCACTTTGATGTTTCTGCCTTCGTTTCTGTCTACATTCGTTGACCTGACCCTATATAAACAGCCGCTAACACTAGTCTCTCTACACAAAATTATTCTCTCTGACCTTATGCTGCCCTAATTCTGGTTGAAAAGTTAGAGAAAGGGGACTACTTCTTCTATGTCGAAACTACGTTAAGAGAATTGTTGATTTGGGGATTTCTGTTAGGACTTGACTAAGCATATAAAGATTAAACATCGACTTTCTTTTTCTTATTCTCGAACCACGATCTGTAAGCCCTAGTTACTTTTAGATTTAAACTGTAAGTGCAATATGAGTATGTTGTAAATTGGAATTGGACCTGTGTATGATGACTGTTTTACATCCATTCTTGTTTGTCTTAGATCTTGACTTTTGGGTATATTAATATGATATTGATTTGGGGCCTATTCATGTTGTAAATCAAAAAGAAACTATTAGTCACAAGTTCATGATTATCATCTTATGTCAACCATTACCATGACTATACTATCACCTTATGCCAACTGTTATCTTGACTAGTACCTTATTTTGCTAGATTTGGAATCTTTATGTTTGAGGCTGATATTCCGTATGCCAGTAATGTTATAATCATTTATCTCAAGTCATACCTTGCTATGCTAGTAATCACTTTTGCTACCATATACCCGTCCCTTCTTATGTTATTCCCTAATTAGATTTATTTGTATCGATTCGAGTTTATGTGCGATGGTAACACGATTTGGGTAGATTAGGTAAAACATGAATTGGCTTTGAACATGAATGTTATTATAACTTGAACATGTATTGAAATTTACGTGAAACCTGACATGAAAACTCGACATGAATTTTGACATGAAAACATGAACATGGGCAGGACACTTAGATAAACTTGAAAATGGCCAACTCGAGGTTGGGTTGAGTTTGCAATGTAAATCTGCCCGGAACCGCCCGGTGAATCCAGTGACTGCAAACAATAGGATCCAATGTGGGTAGTTGGTCATATCGCACGTAAAACCCGAGGTCAGACTATGTTGTGCTGTAATTCTGCCCGGAACCGCCCGGCAAATCCAGTGACCACAACAATTAGTCTAATGTGAGAGGTTGGGGTGCATTAATGAATTAATGCCACATGATAGGGTTAAGTCATGAACCACTTGAATATACTTAACCAACTTGATACGATGATTTGATAGGGTTAAGTCATGAACCGCTTGAACACACTTAACCAACTTGATACATGATCTGGATAGGGTTAAGTCACGAATTTGAATGACAACACTTAACCCACTAAAAACCCTAGTTACGTGGTCCTTTTCAGCAGTAACCCAATTAGATGTATCACGATACCCTGGGACTAGGCAGGGTGGGCACAATTACTGGGCTGATTGCAAGCAACTAGAACGACGACGGAGTAGGTGCGCCATTGTAGGTTTAGGCGGACTATGGTCGTGCACGTAGTCCGGAGTTAAAAAAGCAGGCATTGGGCACCAGTACGTTTACACTGTGCGTGCTTGATTCGTGTCGGTGGTTGGCACCATAGGGCTTGATACACCCTATGGTGGATCTTGCACAGGTGACTACATTTCAGGAGAGGGCCGTATGACACAGACACATGACGAGCTAGAACTTGTAGGGAGCCGATCGATTAGTAGATCGTACTGTAGGACCCAGTAATGGGTCACTTCATGATACTGGGCCAAGGGATCATTTCATGATTAATACTTGACAAGGGTTAGAACACTAGTACAGATGGTGCAGCGAATCTTGAATATGCGATGCTAGACTTGACTTATCCCTTTTATCATATCAGTCCTGTTATCATCCTTATGTTTAATTCCAATTTTCGCATGTCATGTTACCTTTACTAGTTTTTATACTGAAAGTCACTAGGGCTTACCAGTCTTATGACTGACCCTTTTCCTTTCGCTTCTTTTCCTTTCGTTCCCCCCCCCCCAAGGTTCTCAGGGAGCAAACACTAGCTCTTAGGTTCGATTTAGCTTGCTTTCTGTCAGCTCATGTACGGTTTGGTCTTGAGCTATGCTATGGCTGCTTCTACTATTTATGGGGAATAATTTACTTTTGTTATCTTAAGTTTATGGTTCTTTATTTGGAACTTGATGTAATGGAATAATTTGTACCTTGGATATAAGGAGTTTTGAGTCTTTTCTTGAAAATAATAAAATTTTGGTTTTTAATTTCTACCGCTGTCTTATTTATGTTCTACCTTGTGATATCTCTGTTTATGTTTACCTAGATAATACTCCACCAAAACTAGTGCATTCCCTTTGTGACTGACCCTAGCGGTGGTGGGTGTTACATTATCTCTTCAGTAAAATCGAATTTTTCAGTAACAAAAATAATGAACTCCTCTTCAATATATTAGTAATTTCAATTGGCCGAGCTCCTTTGTATTCGAGATCAACGTCCTTCTGCCCTTTAAATCGAAATCAAACTCCTCCTTTTAAAACGAGGTTCACTCCTTCCACTTCCAAAAATCAATTTTAATAGTAATCAAAGAATGAAGGTCAAGATCTGAGGCTATCGAGTAGAGATTTGGGTGGCCAGAGTTGAATTCGAGGTAGCGGTGACTGGAGGAAGCCTGTACGGCGTTGTTTTTGGGTTCCGCGAGTTCAATGGTTGGATGTGTTTCAGGGGTTCCACCTCCGTTCAGGGGAGGAGATATATTGCTGCTACAAATCGAGATAAGGGTTCAGAGTATTAAAAAAAGGAAGCGATGAACTTGTAGAAGGAAGAGGAAAAGAACGACCGTGGTGACTGAGGTGATTGAGGTCGAGTTGTATACTGGGGTTTGTTTTTCCTGATGTTGAACTGGGATGAAATTTGAAATGGGAAGGAGTGTGGTGTTCTGGGACTGTAATAACCCGGAAAATGTAAACCAATTTAAAATTTTTAAAATTGGTTATTGTCAAAGAATTTGAATAATTGAAATAGCATATTTCAATAAAATAATGAATGGGGAATAGTGAGGCAGTTTGAAAATTTGAATACAAACTTTGTCTGACTGTACCGGGTGGAAAATATAACAGATTTTAGCGAAACCAAAAATATTTAAATCTGTTTGTGAATACCTTTCTAATGAATCTGAAAAATCGAAGTTTCATAATAGGAATCAAAAGTTATGGCCAAATGAATTTTCAGAAAGGTCGCTATATAGAATATATAGCCCTTGAAAATAGATATTTTGCATATGACCTCGGAATTCGACGAAACTAGAACCGTTGGGTTCGCTTTGGGAATATCTTCCCAATGATATGGGCTTTGTAGAAATCCAACGGTTAGATTTTCCGATATGTGTAAAACAAATTAGGGGAAAAATAGCGCCAGTGCCACGGCACGACCTGAAACATCGTTTAATTAAATATGGCCATTTTTAAATAAATAAAAATGGCGAAAAATCGTCATAAAATATTATAAGCAACATAGATTGGAAATAAACCAATTTGGCTTGATCTGTTTGATATTTGATGGTTGTATGTGTTTGACACAAAAATAACACTAAAGAACTAAAATATGAATGTTGAATAATATAACCATGGAAAGAATTGATTTGAATTCTAATTACGTGAATTATTTGAAAAGGCCGAGCTAACCCTCATTTCAAATAATTGATCGAACGATTCGAATTGGAAAATACAAAGACGATTCAAGACCGACGATCTTCGTGTCGGTTGGATGGGCGCTGCTGAGGTTCCTGATTGGAGTAGCTACCGTGAAGGAACGGAAGTAGTAGCCGTCTGAACGTATGTGTTGATTGTACGGATATACGAGGAATTTGACGCCTCCGGTTTCGTTCATACCCAGAACGGACTTGTAAATGGACTGTGTCTGACATTGGATTTTGTTCTATACTGATTGATCTATGTTAAATATATATCTGTTTCGCGGCGGAGAATTTATTCTTTTGCTTAACGCCCTTCTCTGAGACGTACGAGCTCAAAGGTTATATATTGATGGAAATCAGTCGTATGGAGTGGATTGCCTATGTGGCATGCCAAGATGATGTGATCAAGGCTTTTGTTGCAAAGAAAAGTCTTGTATTTGATTATCAAAGCACGGCCTACATAGCCTGGCTTTGTGTATAGCGTGGATTCGCGAGCGTCACACCTCGGTATGAGTTAAAACGGGATAAGGACTGCCGGGAGAGCACAACGTTTCTTTCTAGCTATGGTGGTGTCAGTGACCTACCAGACCTGACATTTATATCTACTTTTCACCTATGTGGTTGTTGGAATGTGAGGCACCTCGATTATAGGTCTGTAAGGACCGGGAAACGTGTGTTCAGGAATACTAATCCTCAAACGTAAGAGAGGACCAGCCCTGAAGATCCAGGGGTTACCCAGAGTGTGTAGTCTTGAGGCATTTGCTAGAGTGACTCGAAGCGGAGAGGAGCTTGCCGCTTGCCTCGACTCATGACGGAAATCCAATTTCCAATACGAAATAACGGATTCGATTGTAGAACTAGTATGGCGACATAGTATATGGTAGCTATGCCACCTATGATTTATATTTATGATGCTATTCGTTTTTGAAACATATATGAACTAGTAATAATATCAAATGGTTTTGCTTTACACATATTAAGCATATTTGGCCATTATAAGGTAAAACTCTAACCTCCGGGTTGCATTGCATTGTATGATGGGACTTGAGTCTTATAATGGCTTCATTCTTTTTAAAAAAGCATTGCGTTGTTTTAAAGAATTTACTTTGTTTTAAATGCACCAGCAATCACTGGAGTAAACCCGTTCCGCGAAAGTGGAGTGGTCCTATGATTTGCTTATTACTGTTGTTTAAACTATTAAGTAGATTTCTCATACCAGTCCCCATGACTGACTCGTTGTTTGTTTCACTTTGCAAACGCGGGTGCCCTTATTTTCACATGGGCAGCCTAGTTCACAGGTGACAGGTTGTTTTGGCTCAGCACTGTAGTATGGAGTGCATTTTTGGCTCATGGCGAGGCTAACTTCACCGAGATGACTTTGACATTTTCCGCCATTATTGTATCTATATTATGATTCCGCCACGGGCAATGCAGACTGTTTTACTTCCAGTACTTATTATCGTATGTATATGTACCGCCTTCGGCGATGTAGACTGATTCCCTTATTATGTCTCACTGCATGTATATATTCCGCCTCTGGCGATGGTGACTGATCATTTCCCTTTTATTTACTAAGTTATATCCTATGTTGTGCTATTCTGATGTTGTTACATGTTATGAATCCGCTGTCATATCCATGTAAAATTATTCTATTTATTGTTTTTGCTATTATCTGTTCTCAGCTATGATGATTGATGTGTTATATTCCAATGATTATCCTTAAGACTGTCACATGGATTTTGGGATCGTCACAGGGATCGTGTTGTGGAGTTCGGATCATTGTGTGGGAGCGGATGAAATCACGTTTAGGAAGGCACTGCTGATTGGAGGCTGTTGGGTCATGGAAGTGATGCTTGTTTTGGAGGATACATAGTAAAGTTTGAGGAGCAATGTAGGGGTGGTTTTGCTGGAATGATGGAGTGCCTGCAAGTTGTTCGGCGGATTGTCCAAATGAATGGATGAGTGCAGTTTAAGGGCTGATCACTTTAAAAATGGACTGGAAATTTGTTGAATTGTTCATTGATGGTCGAGGCAGGAAGACAATTCAAGGCGATCGTAGACTCAACAATCTAGAATTTAAAATGGATAATCAGCAAATAAATTCACGGTGATTAAATCTCACTCACCTGTTATTTAGAATTATTTTTATTCAGTAAAAATAATTGTTGTTGCTTGTTTAAATGCTTTCTGGTTGATTTAAATATATTAGTTATTTAGGGTTGACTATTATATAGATATTGGGTTGACGATTAGATTGATTCCCGCAATCTCATTAGAGGATGCCCGCGGTACCATAGCGGATGATTTCCCTATGCGCCCCACAAATATATATTAGTGGATGACTTTCATGCCGCGATACCCTACCTCGAAACAGGATGGGTATTACTATGTTGACTAACATCTGTGGATGCAGGAAAATAGGTTGGAGGAATCCGACTGAATTCCTCAAAAATATATTATCTATTTGTTTGTTTGTTTGCATATATATATATTGTCATATATGATGTGTTAGAAAACCAGTAATTTATAATTGGGTGTTTCGTATGTTTAAGTATCACAGGCCTAAGGGTTGATTTATACAAATACTATGAAAAGGGAATTTTGATGTTAAAAGGGAAAATTCTGTTTTTATAAATAGAATATGAATTTCGAATGGACTAGAAATATTAATGAATAAATCAACTAGTCCATTTATAAACAAAGTTGATAAATTAAGTGAAATGAATTATCATTGGATAATTCAGAAAATAGAAATACAAGTGGTACTTTGGAAAGGGAAATATATTTTTCCAAAGTAGAAATATTTATTTCAAATGAAATCTGAAATCGAGACTTGTTTAATATATAAACAAGTAAAATAAATGGTGTTTGTAAAATAAAAGGATTAAGTTTCAGATAGGGTTGAAATGAAGACTTGGGTTAAGATAGGTAATGAAAAAGTTAATATATAAATGATGTTTACAAATCAAGTGAAACGAGACAAAGATTTAATTAAGAAACTAATTAACAAATTAAGTTAAAACGATTGAATCAAATTGACTTTGAATAAGTAAATTAAACTCGTGACTTCATATTCAAATCGAATATGAAACCTGAGTTGGAAAATTGAAGTTGCCTAGTTTATAGGTAAGTTGAAATATTTTTGAGCGTGTTATATTCAAATATGAAAGTGAAATAAGCAAATGAGTTGATTAACTAATTAATTAATGAGTTGAGTTAAAACAAGTGTATTAAGTTGAAATAAATTAGAAATGTATGGATATACATGAGACAGGTTTGGAATGAAGTTAATGAAGATATATAAATAGAATGCTGGACAAAGAGGTATGTATTTAAATTGAATATGAGATTTTTTGCTCCGTATCGGCAAGCCGCTTGGCTGTTTCTTTTTCTTTTAGAATGGAGAGAGGTCTGTGTGGCAAGGTTTGACTTCTCCGGTAACCCCGTACAGAGGAGGTTATGGCGAATTTTTCCCAGAATTTAAGGAGTTAGAATATTTTTAAGAAGATTTGATAAAGTAGAAATCGATATATCGATATATATAAAGAATTCGATAATGAAACCAACTTAAAATAGAATATTATAAACGAAAAGGAATTTTATAAATAAAATCCTGGGAGATATACGTTTTAAAGTGAACAATGATTTAAAAGAAAATGATTTGCAAATTTAAAATGATCGTGTTGATAAGAAGTTAATCAAATGGAGTTAAAGAAATAGAGTTATGCAGAATTAGAAACTGACTGGAAATTAGTTGAGTTGAACGACTTTTTGAGTATCGATCTGATGTTGGTTTCGCCCCTCGGGGTTTATACTTAGGAATTTGTTCTCTTACTAGTTTACAGTTAGAGTCTGATAAAGGTGGAAGGATAGTGATACGTAGATATGCTATGGGAATGTTTTCAAGAGTTAATAACTTATATTTTCTAAATACAGAAAATAAGGAAATATGAATATATATATATATGTATGGTTGATGATTTGATCGATAATTCCATTTGGAAATAAGATCGTTGTGTGTACACGGGCATTTTTCATTTGATAGTTAAATCACCGACTATCAAAGTATTTGACCATTTTAACATTGTTAATATGGAGAGACCAGTTGGATTATTATCCAAAGAACCACTCTGCATTGGCATAAGCGTTGCAAACCAAGTATGCTGAGTATATTGAAGACGGAGTAAAGTGTAAGGGCTGTTGTGTAAGTCATAGGTAGAGATTGCCTAGGATGGATGCACTGAATAGTGCCTTCGGTTTCGTTCTATCCCAGAACGAATGTATGTGGACAAATGTCTGACAAAGTATTTCCAATGATCGAATATGTTGGTCTGTATAAATATATATGGTGGCAACGGATTTATTCCCTTAGCATAATTTCCAAAATATTTGTGTAGATCAATTAGTGACTAACGAATCTAATGATGTGGCATTCAAAGTGATCGTGTTATCAATGAATGAAAAGTAATCGTAGCCTCAGGCCTCAACAACCGAGAAATGACAAAAATCGGGCATGTAGCATGGTATCTGGTTAGCTCCCATTAGGGTGTATCATCACCTATCTAGAGATTCATTTGATTCCTTATTCTGTTCGATGCTATCCCATTCGGGAAACAGTTGTTGATCCCAACTGTTGGTGATATACATTCGATACACTCAAGCGAAATGACTGGTCGGTCATGTGTGGCTGAGTTGCAAGATTTTCTTGTTGAACTCGATGTATTTTCCTCTAGAGATACACTAGCGGAAGGTGGTTCCATACCTTGTCATAGTTGGAAATTCAATATCCAATAAGTGCTTGCGGTTTTGATTGTATTTATATATGTGGAACGTGAGATGCAAACGTTCCACTAAGATTCTATTTATTTCATTTAGACATTATTATAATATCAAAGAGTTCTGATATAAAGACCTTTTGGGTTCTCATAAAGGGAAAACCCGTTCCGTGTTATACGGCGTTGTCTTATGAGATATCGTTTATTTCCTCAAGCCGTTTTAAACAGTTTACTCATACCAATCCCATGACTGACCGAGAGTTTAATTTTTTTTTGTTTCCCTAAACTCTTGGGTGCCCAAATTTGTACGGGCAGTCAAGTAGTTCAGGTGTTTACAGATACTTGGAGGAGCTTGGAGAAGGAGACTTCAACGTTAGTTATATAGTGTTATTTCCGCTGTATTGTAAGTGTTCTACTCTGATGATAATGTTATGTATATAAAGTCTTATTTTGTATTTCAAAAGCTGTTATATATTATATTTTATTCCGCTACGATGTGAGATTCTGTGTTGTGTTTCAGTTCTTCTTCTTCTTCTATTCTACGTTTCTATCTTATCTATTTCTCACTCTCTAACTTCTTTATATTAATTATCCATATTTCTGTGCAATTTGTGTTGGACGTATGTGTTATTTAGTCAACTCAGATAGCGCAGATTTGTGGGACATTACAAAATTTTTGGCTTTTGGCTATATAAAAATTATGAATTTGAAACGATAATCAACTAATTGTGTAACGAACCAGATTTCACCCGACCACTATCGACCGTTAGATCGACCCTGACCATTCAAAACCCGAATACGTTAACTTTGGGAATACAACACATAAGAACAAATAACAACAGGGTTTTATAAACATTATAATAATGTTACATCAGAGTACAGAATATATATCAGAGTACATTGAGAAATAATAAAGTGGAATATTTAATTACAACATAATTAATACAATGCAGCGGAATAATTAAATTAATCACAGTGGTAGACTATCAATGCTTTGGACACAGCTTTAAGATTCAATCCAGAATCCTGCTTAATATGTGCGAAATAAGCTACTCGACTGCCCGTGTGGAAAAGAGGGCACCCGAGTTTGCAAAGTGAAACAAACTACAGGTCAGTCATGGGACTGGTGTGAGAAATCTTTACTTAACGTATCTAATAAGTAGGCTAATAATAGGACCACGCCGCTAAAGCGGAACGGGTTTACTCCATTGGATTGCCAGTGCATAAATAAAGTAAATCGTGAAAAAAACGCAATGCTTTTTAGAAAAATGAAACCATTATAAGACTCAGGTCCCATCACACAATGCAACGCAAGCCGTAGGATAGAGGTTTACCTTATAATGGTCAAAAATGCTTGATACGATAAAAACGGATTTGATATTAATATTAGTGTATATATGTTTAAAAACCTTTGTAACAACCCGAAAATCTGGGCCAGTTTAAATTTTTTATTTTGGCAATTTTAGCGAATTTTGAATATTTAAAATAGATTATTTTAAATAATATCGACGATAAATTTATTTTGAATATAATTCGAACGTATATATTATACGCGTCGTCGTTAGAATATAAATATTTATATATAATTATAAATAGAATTGAAAATGGCGCGGTAGTTCGATAATTCGATTTCAAACTTCAATTGAACATACCGGGTGCAAAACAATCCGGATTTTAGTGAAACCAAAAACATTAGGATCTAATTGTGAATATCTTTCCAACGACAGAAATTTCAACTGGACATATCTTTTGATTCCCGCTATCAAATTTCGATTTTTCGAATTCGTTGGAAAGATATTCACAATTAGATCCTAATGTTTTTGGTTTCACTAAAATCCGGATTGTTTTGCACCCGGTATGTTAAATTGAAGTTTGAAAACGAATTATCGAACTACCGCGCCATTTTCAATTCTATTTATAATTATATATAAATATTTATATTCTAACGACGACGCGTATAATATATACGTTCGAATTATATTCAAAATAAATTTATCGTCGATATTATTTAAAATAATCTATTTTAAATATTCAAAATTCGCTAAAATTGCCAAAATAAAAATTTTAAACTGGCCCAGATTTTCGGGTTGTTACAATCTTTCAATCATAATGTATCAATCATAGACGGCATAGTACCCCATCCTACTATGTCGCCATATATAGGTATACAATCAAAACCACAGGATGACGTATTGGAGGTTGGATTTCCACCAAGAGTCAAGGCTAGGAACGATCTCCTAACAGATTCGAGACACTCTAGCAATGTCTCAGGATTCGGACGCTGGCGAACCCTTAGATACAGCAGGGTCGGTCCCCCAATAGTGCAATGGGTTGGATTGGCAATTCCTGAACACACGCATCCCGATCCTATTGGACTTATAAATTGGCTATTGTGGCCAATAAAAATCCGAGGCGCCTCAAAATCCATTAACCACATAAGTAAAATGTCGGGCCATGTTAAACCCGAACACCACTTCTAGCTAGAAAGAAACGTGTGCACTCCATGCTTTCCCTTGCTGCGTTTTTGACTCATACCGGGGTATGTGGCTCGCGAGGTAACGAAATACACAAAGCTAGGCCTAAATAGGCTATGCTTTGATCATCATCCAAAAGGCTCTGCTTTTCAACAAAAGCCTTAATCAATTGCATCTTGGCATGCCACATTGACAGTCCATACCATGCGATTGATAACTATCAACACACAACCTCTAAGGATTTTAAGCAAGAGAATGAATTCTCCGCCACCAACGGTTGTATACTAATAGAAATCAATTTACATAGAACTAAATTCAACGTCAGACATACATCCATTTACAAGTCCGTTCTGGTTCTGAACGGAACTGGAGGCACCTTATACCTTGCATATTCGAACGAACAACAATACGTCCGGACAACTACCACTGGAACCTTTTCAAGGCAGCAACTCCAATTAAAGGCATCAGTAGTCCTCATCCATTCGATGTGAGGATCGTCGGTCTTCAACCACCGTCTTCATCTTCGACTTTTAATCGTCGTAGTAATTATTCAGAATGGGGTAAACCCCGTCATTCCGAATAACTCGCTATTTTTATAATTAAAAATCAAGCTTTATAAGGATACATCCAACGCCTCTTTCCAATTCAGAATATTCTTTAAATAAAATATTCATATCATTAGGGGAAGGTTCCCATTAATTTTATCAAAGATAAAATCTTTTAAATTTATTCTTAAATCTTATTCTTAAAGATTAGTTAAAATTAAAATTCAGTTTTAATATCAAAAATCACTACATTACAATTATTCCAATTTAAGAAATAAATCTTGTTTCTTAACAGGGTTAAAAAATCAATGTAATTTAAAAACATTGTTCATGATAAACCAATATCATTTTCCAATAAATAAATATAAATTGAAATACCAATAATCTTAGTCTAAAGATTTATTCTTTATTAAAAGAAATTGCAACGACCCGGATTTTCAGCCATTGAATTTTGAATATTTAATTTATTTTAAATATTTTATTTGAAATATATATAGGAATTTATTTATTGAAATGAAGTTTTAAGCGTGTAATTTATAATATAATTAAAACGAGTTCAAAATGGCACGGTAGTTTGAAAATTCGATTTCAAATTTCAAATGAAGGTATAGGATTCAAAATAAATCGGATTTTAGCGAAGAAAGAAATATTTGAATCTGTTTGAAAATAACTTTCCAACGAATGTGAAAAATCCGTATTTCATAACGGGAATAAAAAGTTATGTCCAAATCAAATTTTCAGAAAGTCGTTGTGGAATCGTCTATAAGCCATAATGGTTATATAAATATATTCGAATATTGGTCTCGAATTTGAATAAGATTCTTTTGAAGCGTAGTTATAATTTAATTTTTAGAATTTTACTGTAATTTTTAATTAATTAAATATGCAACTTTTTATTTGGAGTATTTTGCACCCTATATCGATATTTTGGGGTTTCATAATATAAGTTAAACTACCGAAATTATTATATTTTTGGGATCGTGCTACCTTGCTGGACATGACCGTACTCTTATTTCTGTCCGTAGTAGTACGTACATGGACGAAAACCTTATGTACCCAAAATAATAATACATGATATATGTAAAGGTGTATGCCTAAACATTAATTTTCACTAAAGTCAATAGTTAATTTCTTAGCACATGCCTAGGAAATAATAAGTCGCAGGCTACTCAGTATTTTGTTTTTAAAGTAGCACATGCACCTTAGATTTTCACCAGCCTATGTTTTCTAGTACGCAGAGACACTGTACACAATCACATGCTACACTGAAAGCTTCAGCAGAGTGTTTGCCAGGTTGTTGTACTTTTTCTTCTTATCATGTGCCTTCCAAGTCATTTAACTGCGTTCTTGCCATGTTTTTGAAACTGTGCATCCCAAGTAATTTCAACTCCGTTTTGCCCAAGGTGTTGCTTCTTTAAATACAGTGTATTTCGACCTTGTTCCCAGAATAAAAAAACCAGGACAGAAAAACTCGCTGTAAAAGATTTGACGCCACTAATCATAGAAGCAACCAGAGTTGCTGAAAGTCAGGGCGATGGGTGAAGCTCTCCTAGAGCTTCTGATCTGCGGAATATTGGCCATTGGAAATTACCGGTGCTTGCCGATGAAATCCCTCGAACGCATGGGCATTTTGGGGACTTACTAACGAGATAAGAGACCGAATGATGGATGAGTAGTCAAAGGAATCGCTGATACCGTAGCACCTGTATGCGGTGGCCGAAGTCGCGTTCCATGGTGGTGCCGCATGTTAAAGTTTGAGGTGAGGGAGTCGGAGAGCCAGTTGAGGAGAGTTTAATGGTGTCAACGGTGTTTGGATTTGCCGAGAATCAAAGTAGAGGAAGCGAATGGAAGTTGCGGTAATTCTGGCATGTCGAATGTATATACATACTGTTGCGGAAATTGCTGTATGGGTGGGGAGGCACACAGTTGCGTACTAACTGTTTGGTGAAGGCGGCGACTGAACCAGTACGGTGTGGTGAATGATGAGGAGGAAGGCATGTTGATGGGTCTTGGATTTTATATGTGGCGTTGGGCTGATCCAAGTATCAAGGCCCATGTTAAAAAGATGATGAGCAGGTTGGGTTTACATTCAAATTTGACAAGATTTGAAACAAGGGGAAGGATATCATTGGTTTTTGGATGCACGGTGCGGGTGTCTGGTTGGGGAGAGACATTCATGAGATGCGAAGGGGGAGAAATATTTGTTTATATATATACGTAAGAAAGCAAAGGATTGAAGTGGTGAAGCCAATACATGAGGCTGAACAAAAGTGACAATCACCACAGGTAACTTTACATAGTAGTGTTTGAACTTATAGCCTACCTGCAATATGCAAGTAACGGTATAATAAGTCTAACTTACAAAGCAATGTTAATAAATAAATAAAAATTGTTTCAATTATATAAATTCTTGTAATCGTTATAACTCGTCGGTTCGTGAACAGAATTGAATGTCACCGAATCCATTAAAATCGTAACGATGAGATTTTCATCATGGAACTGATGTGGCAAAGAACAGAGGTACCAGAATTTCACAGTAAAATGAAACGCTCTTTCGATTTTAAATGAAACAAATAGCAGAATCGACAACTGCGAATCAAGGTGAGTAAACCCACTAACTTTTCATTTATATTTTTATATAAGCGAGTTTTAATTTATTTCTAGTAATTTTATGTTGTGTGATAGTTGTTTGAATGAATTGTAACAACCCGAATTTTAACAACATGTGAAAACAAGAAATCAAGGTATAATTAAAAATGAAATAAAATATATAAAAATATGTTTAGATAGGTAAATAATGGTGATGCATAAGAAGAATTAATTAATATTTGGAAGAGAAGAAAAATTAGTTCGGTAACGGTGTGTGTAACGGAAAAGATAGTAAAATAAGGATAATTAATTTAAGGATCAGGAATTAGGTAAAATGGACTTCAACATTGCGTCCCTCTCGAAAAAATACGCGAAATAGAGTCCGAGTTTTTGAAAATCGGAGTCCGTATGACCAAGATATGGCCAAAACAAGTTTCAGCAGACTTTCTGGCAGACAGAACCGAGTCGACCCCAGAGTCAACCCTAGAGTCGACCTCCCCATGCCAGGTCGACCCTAGAGTCGACCCTAAGTCGACCCCCCTGTACAGGTCGACCTGGTCGGCCTGGTTTGGCCCAGAACCGATTTTTGAAGCCCGGTATGTGTTTTGATGGTCCGTATTGACTCTGGGGTTGATCTAATGGCCTAAATGAGTTGCCTACAACTATTTAATGACCCTAAGACCTAGCCTAAATCATACTATTTCATTTTAGCACTCATGCAGCCGCCATTAAACCTAGAACTCTAAATTAAAAATACAAAGAACAAAAATTAAAGAAGACGAAGGATGATTCTTGAAGGCTACAACTAGAAGCTACAACAACTACGACGCTTTAGACAACGGATTTGGGGTTATTTGATTTAAAGTTTTGATTTGGATTGCTTGCTTCATATTGTAAGTTCTATGTCACTTTTTAGGCAAAAACGCTAAAATAACATGGACATGCTATGAATTGAAACCGGATTTAGGAACTATTATTAATCCATGTTTATATTGTTTAACTTTGAATCATAATTTGGGAATCTTGCTATGTTAATGTTGCAAGTTAAACTTATCATGATTTTGATGTTGTTATGAATCACTTGGGCTTAATTTTATTGCAAGTTGATCAAATACATGTCCATGGAATCATTATGTTCATTGAAATCTTTATGTTGATTAAACCATGACTATGATGCTAATTAAACCATGTATATGATGTTAATGAAACTATGCCTGTGATGTTTATATACCTATCATGTTAATGACAAATTGGGAATCGCTAGGTTATGATGAAAAGTTGGAATCATTATGTTTATAATGCTAGATGAGAATCATTATGTTAAAAATGCTAAATTGGAATCCACTATGCCTATTAGAATTACCATGCCTTTAATGTTTCATGTTTGTAATAAAAATTATTATTATGCCCGCAATGATTATTATGCCTATGATGTAAAGTTGAATTCATCATGTTAAATTAAGTTGGAACCATTACTATGCCAAGTTATCATCATGCTAGTATTGAAACCATGTGATATGTTATAGGCTGTTTATTATGCAAGTGATGTTGGAATTGTCACATATGCCTATCACATGTTTGGTGTTATTCCCCTTTATCTCCTGAATTGTTTATGCTTGTGAACGAAGTACGTTTCTATACGTTGGGGATACGATTGGGTAGAATAGGCAAAACTTGAATTGATTATAATCATAAACCGTGAATTTTGGCATAAGTAGAACATGAAATATGGCACGAAAACTTGACTTGAACATGCCATAACTTGACTTGAAACATGCCTTAGTTGGGCACGAAATTGACATATGAACATGCTATGAAAATAGCACGAATTTGATAAGAACATGGGCATGACTTTAGAAAACAAGAAAGTGGCCAACTCGAGGTTGGGTTGATTTTGTAGTGTAAATCTGCCCGGAACCGCCCGGCAAATCCAGTTGCTACAAACAATAGGATCCAATGTGGGTAGTTGGTCGTATCGCGCTTGAAACCCGAGGTTGGGTTGAGTTCGTAGCGTAAACCTGCAGGGAACCGCCCGGCAAATCCAGTGGCTACGAACAATAGGATCCAATTTGAGTGGTTCAGTGCATTAACAAATCAATTAATGCCAATTAGGGTTAAGTCATGAACATGAAAAGACAACTTAACCAACTTGAACACGATTTGTAGGGCTAAGTCATGAACTTGAAACGACAACACTTAGCCAACTTGACGTGACACGTAGGCGGGTTAAGTCACGAATTGAAATGACATACTTAACCATCTTGACACGACTAGACTGGAAAAGGATTAAGTCACGAATTACATGACTTAATCGGTTAGGCGGGTTAGGTCACGAATTACATGACCTAATCTGTTAGGCGAAACCCTAGACACGACCCTTTTCAGCAGTAACCCTCTAGATGTATCAAGGTACCCTGGGGCTAGGCCGGGTGGGGCACGATTACTGGGCTGATTGTAAGAGGTGAACGACGGAAGTGGGATATGCCAGTGTAGGTTCGGTGGGCTACGTTCGTGCACGTATTCCGGGGCAGACATTGGGTATCCGTAGATTTATCTGTGCATCTTGAATCGTGTCAAGGGTTGACACCCTAGGGCTGATACACCCGAAGGTGGACCCAGCACAGCTGACCACATTCGTGATTAGCCGTATGACACGGACACTTGACGAGCTAGAACTTGTAGGGAGCCGATCGACTAGTTAATCGCTCCGTAGGACCCCGTACTTGGGTCAGACCCCGTTTCAGGGTCATTTCATGATATTGCGCCGTGGGATTTATTTCATGATTAACTTGTGACATGGACTTAGTATACTAGTATAGTCGATGCAACGAATCTTGAACATGTGATGCTTTATTTGACTTGTCTTGACTTATCATGATCACCTTAGTTATCTTGCTCACCTTGACACCATTCTTAAGTTTAGTTCCAGTCCATACATGAAAGGTTGTGTTAGATCGAAATTTGGACCTAACACCCAAATTGTTATGAACAGTAAAGAATTTCGAATGAAGAACAAGGAAAAAGAAAATAACACTCAGAATTTATAGTGGTTCGGCGTTAACGAGCCTACGTCCACTTTATATGTTATTAATTATGCTTTAGAAGCTAATACAACAATGATTTCCCTCAATATTTCAGTAGTTTGACAGCAATGGCGGATTCAGTGCTCACTATTGCCAAAAGATCCCAAAAAATGCCAAGCTCTGGGCTATTTATAGCTGATTTTGTCAGGCGGATCGCGGACACGTGGCACGAATCCCGAGATTTTCGGATCGCATCGCCACCATTGAAGAAACAGTCAAACTAGCCGTTGTGAACAGGTGTCGTCAGATCCGTGCGATTCGGATCGCTGAAGACCAGCTCGTGGTTGAACGGGTTAGAGGGTTCGGTTCGTTACAAGGGATCGGATCGCCTGGAGGTGTCGTTTGTCGACGAGATGGGAGCGATCCGTTCCTGGGCGAGACGATGGCGTGCGTTCCGTTCTTGGGCGAGACGATGGCGTGCGATCCGTTCCTGGGCGAGACGATGGCGTGCGATCCGTTCCTCCAATTTCTTGGGGGACTTGGTTTCCTGGTTTCCTTTTATGAATGATCCTGGATGGCTTGGTCAAAAAGCGAGCCAACATTTTGCCCCCTCGAAGTATGTTTTATTGATGATGAAACATGCTTCGAAGATGCTTATTTACTCTCTCCTGAAGGGATGTAAGTTAACGGTCGCATTGGTTCAAATTGACACATGCATGAGTCGGATCGCCATAGGACGACACGGTCCGATTTGGTCATCTGCTCGTCTCGTGCTGAGTTCCTAGGGTCTTGTGCGATACGGGGCGCATCTTCCTTCGAGTCGTGTCGGGCTTTGAGTTTTGTGGGCCATCATTTCAAAGCGGTCCGTGGGCTTCTTTGCGATTCCATCTTTGGATCGTGGCCTGTGGGGCGCTTCGTGGACCGAATAAGACAAAGGAGGGGAGACAAACGGTCACCTTCTTTGCCTATATAAGCCGACGCTCCCCTCTTCATTCTCCTTCTTCTTCCTCTCTGCCGAATCGTTTCGCGTGAGCCATTGAAAAACGAACCCAACCTTTTAAGTTTTCGAAAATCCAAGTATTCTCTCCGTTTTTAGAAAGGTAACTTTATAGAAAGCACTCTCATATTACTTTCCTGAATTCCTACGGCTGATTCGAGGGAGAAACAATATAAATCCGCGACTTTCTGAACAAATTACCAAGCCGCCATGGCCATCGAGCGTGGAGCTCAGAATTTGAGGATGGGAAGGAGACGAGGAAGAAGAAGGATGCAGAGGGGGAAGGAAGGCCGACTCGGATCGTGGTCAAGGGTTGAGGACGAAAGCAAGTGGCGAGACGATGGATGGCGGTGGCAACAAAAGGTCGTATCGTGGCAGTCGCAACGGTTCGTGAGGGAGCCTTCCCTTCGTCCGGCGATTCGATGAGGGGCGATCTCTTTGCTCTGCGATCCGGAAAGGGGCGATCCCTCTGTCATGCGAGTTGAAGGGGGCGATCCCTCTGTTATGCGATCCGTCTCACGGCTGGTGATACGAAGAAATTTCAGTCTTTAATCAGCGCCTTGTCGCTACAAAACTCTGGACAGTTAGGATAGAGCCTTGATGTTGATCTTCCTGGACTAAATGACCTCATGATTTGACTGCATATGACGACTAACGACCTTTAATAACCTTGACTGCTTTCATGTTTTATTATTGTTTTTAATAATGCGCACACACAAGCACACACAGCAGCACTTGCACACACGGGGGACGGGTAGTGTTGATCTTATCGTTCATATTTTCTCGTCCTAGCAGCAATGTCGAACGACCACTCTTCCTCAAGATCTGTAGCCGAAACGGAATCCGAGACTCCTGAACAGCGTAATCCTCAAATTCCTCCAATCAATCCAGAAGGTGAAGATTCTGGGTCTGAATATGAAGCCACAGAATCAGATCCGACAGAAAGTACGTCATCCAGCAACAACTCCGAGTCTGACGAGCGAGCTCCGGATGAAGTCCCAGGCGCAATCGGGATAGATAAATTCTCTGATTCTTTAGCGTCCAAGCTTGACGAGATAAAACTCAAGAGAATCTGCTTAAGACATGGCATTCCTTGGGACGATGTCTTGACACCTGGAAGCGAAGACAGACCCCATCTAGCACCGGAAGGGTACATGTCGATCAGTCGAACAATGTGTCTAGTGGGAGCCATTCCTCCGTTCCCTCCAATTGCCATTGAAACTCTGAGACGACTAGGCATTGCTCCGATGCAGCTTCATCCAAACGCCTACGCCTCTCTATACTCTTTATATGTTGCTTATGCAGAGATCTTGCATGCCGAACTTAAATTCAGAGATCTGGTGTTCTTCTTTCTCTTCAAGCACTGTTCTTCTACGACTCCAAACTTTTCCTTTTTTGAATCAGTGGCGAACAGGAAAGTTCTGTACGACGGATACAGCAACATCGGGGATCCTAAGTCTGACTGGTTTTACATAAGAAGACAGGCTGGATGCTCATGGAGATGGCTCAAATCAAGTAAACTTTGATCGCCTAGCTGAATATCTTGCTTAAGGAGTCTAAGTAATAACATTCTTCCGCTTTTTCCTTTGTCTTAAACAGATCATGTCTTCCCGAAAACAGAGGGTGCATTATACAACAACCGGTTGTCCATTCTTTTGCAAAGCAGATCCGACCTTTTAAGGATTAAAAAATGCATTATGGATGAAAACCTTCACAAGCATCGCCTCTTAGATAGGAAATTTGGACTTGGAACCGGCGGCAAACCTTATAAATATGTGCCCCCAACGGAAGGAGAGGGAACTTCACATGCGGTGGAAACAACCAAATTTCACAAAAGTCCTTCTCCGATAGTCATCCAAGACGACGAAGACTTGAATGTATACAGAGGGGATGAGTCCCACGGTGATGCGTCCAAGGAAATCCCTACCTCTGCTCCAACGGAAACTGTTGGTGATGACGACTTGACAGAAGAACAATTATTCGACGAGCTGAATAAAATCCCTCTGCCCGACATTGAATACACGGAAAAAGACTTCGGCGAGGAGCCTTTCTTTTCTGCTCCCGAAGAGGCGACTGATTCAACAAGGGGACGTGAAACGGGCCAGATGAGCCTGTCTCCAGGCCCGGGTCTGTTAGGGGGAATTATATGGGATGCACACCTCACACACACTGCCTGACCGTGCACTATTATGTTGTGGATATTCAATGTGATAATATGCTCTTCTTTTCTTTTCACAGGAGCGATGTCTCACCGGAAATCTTATTCGTACCGTTCTCTTCGCGAAGGCACCCCCAGCCTTCGTCCGGGTACCGAGCGTCCTCGCGGTCCTCCTCATAGGCCGAGCTCTTCGCAACCTCGATCTCCACCCAAATCAACTTCTACCAGGCCTTCGAGTCATCCGACAATTTCGACCGGGGGGAAGACACTTCCAAAAGAGTTGACTCCTCCAAAGAGCGCGCCTTCCCACAGTCGGTCGTCCAAAAGGCGTCACGAATCCAAGGATGGGGAGAGAGATTCTTCCAAAGAAACTGAGCAAGAGAGAAGTAACATTGTCCCCACCAGCCAACCAGAATTAGCTGCCTCCGGTTCACGGGACTACGTTCACGGTCCTGAAATCCAAGGTAGGCTGGAAAAGCTACAGGAACAATTTCCAGGAATGTTCTTCGATAGGATGGTCTTTGTTCCTGCCTTGGAACCAGTTCCTAAAAACTGGGATAAAGAAGTCATCGGGCATATCCGTCACGTGGCCAAGCAGTACGAGACGATGAAAAAGCACGCACTTAATCTCTCGGAGGTCATCCGAACACTCGAAATAGAAGCTCACAGGTCTAAAGCAAAACTCGAAAATAATGAAAGGGCTAGGACAAAATTAGAGAAGGACCTGGAAGACGCTCAAGCCCAGCTCGCTTTGGCACAGAGAGACGCCGCAAACTATAAAACTGAATTAGAAAATGCCAAGCAGCGCTTTCATTCAGAACTGGATTCCAATAGCCAGGAAAAAATGGCCTTAAAAAAGGAAGTTGAAGACCTCAGAATGGCCAACATCGAATTGGTAACGGCACAAGGCCATTTTTTGACGGAGAAGGCTGCTTGGGAGGCGGAAAAAGCGAGCCTAAAGGAAAGGTTGGCTCTGGCAGAGGCGGAAAAAGTGATTTTGAATGATCAGGTGGCAGATGCGGAGAGACGGCCAGCTCTTGCCGAAAAGAACGTTGATAGCGCCATCGAAATGGCCACTGCCTCCAACAACAAACTCCTTGAAAGAGAGAAAGAAATCGAGGGGTTTGAGGAGATGATTTTTGATTTCCTTGGCCAGGTTCTCAAAACTCGCAATATCTCATGGATCCCTGATTATCATGTTACTTTGGCCAACTTATGGGATGCCATCGTGGAGGGCGAAAAGCATAGACTGGGGGTCGAAGAGATCAATGAAGATGAATTGATGAAGAACATCCTAAGGGACAACGAGCCTGAGGATCTGGCAGAGGGTCGTCGCTTAATCCTGGCGGAAATGGAGAAGGAGAGAACCATGGCTAAAGGCAAAAGCAAAATTGACGAAGGTTCCAGCTCCGCCGCAAAGTCTAAAACCTTCGAAGTTGAGGAATATCATCCTGACGATCCGCTAATCCCCTTAGGTCTAACTCCCGTGGTTGTTGGAGCATCCGGATCTACTCAAGAGAGAGTATCTGCTGAAGGTATCTCTCTCTTTTCCCCGCAATTTGCTAAAGCGATTGCGAATTGCCGTCGTCTAACAGGACAACCCATTGAATTAGTAATGTGTGTCTCTCGTAATGCAGGTGGCGAGCCCGTCGACAAGGGTGTTGGAAAGGAGAGAGAAGTGGAGGAGGAGACCGTCTTGCCGGGTGCTGGTCCCGATGTACTCAAGGATGCCGAGACTATCGAAGCTTTAAAAGACATGGATGGTTGCCATGTGGATGACGAAGAGGATGCTACCGGCACCAAAAAGGCCGACGATGATGATGATGATGAGGAACCCCTGGCCAGCCGAAAAGCCAGACAAGAGAAAGAGTTGGCTTTAAAGAAGGTGGGGGATGAGGCTTTGGATGTGGTCCCTCTTGCAGAGTTCGATCCCAAAACTGGGATGATTATGAAAATCCAGTCCAAGTCCATCAGCCGGCAACTTCACTTTGCAAACCCTGATGACTTCCCGGCTTCCCTCTCCAGCAGAAGCAAGGGAAAAGAAGGGGGAGAGGAGACCTCAGAGGAGTCAGATGCTCCCCTCGTGGACAAGCGGAAAAGGAAGGAGGACCCATCTGAAGCCGACAAGGAGAGGCTGGAGACGCAGAAGCGAGAGAAGAAATCAAAGCATACATAGGATGTTTGTTGATATTTTGTATTTCGGTTTCCCACTGGCCAGAAAGTGTAGTTGTGAGACTGGCCCTCACTTTTGTTTCTAGCTTGTTTTTCCATTCTGCTGACTTATGGTACATAAACAAGGATTTGTTTCTTCTTACATCATTGTGTACCTGTATTCATAGAAACTTTCCACGTTTAGTCGTTAGCCAACTATTAATAATTATAAGTCAGTCATTCAACAGGAAGAAGAATGTTCATGCTATGTTACACTGTTATATCAAAGTTTAGTGTATGCATAGGAGCGCGTGATGCCCCCTAATCAATTGTTAGAGTTTTACGCTAGGCGATTTGTTCGTTCCCCGATCCTTCAGCTGGGGAGGAGCTATTTCTCAGCGCTCAATCGGCGACGCCTTTATACTCTCTCTCTCTCTGGAGAGTTAGAGTTTGAGCTCAGCGATTCATTCGCTCCCCGATCCTTCAGCGGGAAAGGAGCTCTTTCTCAGCGCTCAATCGGAGACGCTTTTATACTCTCTCTCTCTGGAGAGTTAGAGTTCGAGCTTAGCGATTCATTCGCTCCCCGATCCTTCAGCGGGAAAGGAGCTCTTTCCCAGCGCTCAATCGGAGACGCTTTTATACTCTCTCTCTCTCTGGAGAGTTAGAGTTCGAGCTTAGCGATTCATTCGCTCCCCGATCCTTCAGCGGGAAAGGAGCTCTTTCTCAGCGCTCAATCGGAGACGCTTTTATACTCTCTCTCTCTCTGGAGAGTTAGAGTTCGTGATTAGGCAGCTCCGATCATGGCACACCGCCGTTATTCGTAGATGTCGATTTTTGTGTCTTTTATACTCTCTCTCTTCTCTGGAGAGTTAGAGTCACGGATTAAGCAGTCTGCAATCATGCATTCTTCATCAAACTCATCCTTGGGGCATACTTTAACCCATACTCTGTGGATTAGAGCTAGTCGGACAAGCAGTTAGAGCTTTTACTAAAACTTTGGGTCCCTCCGATTAGTCTACGGGATGAACTGTTGGCACTAGACTTCGGGTACCTGGATTATTCACATTGATTTTTAATAAGAATAAACAGGCAAGTAAATAAAGGTGCAGTAAAGGTAAATAACACACAGTATTTTTATAGTGGTTCGGTCGAATCATGACCTACGTCCACTTTATAATCTCTTGCTTTAAGAAATCAGACTATTTTAGGCAAATCATGCCTTGTACATAGTTTTTTAACAAAGCAAAAGAATAGATTTGAAACTCTCATGTCAAATATAGCCGTAAATGTTGGGCATTCCACACTCTGGGGATTTCCTGTCCATCTACGGTTGCTAGCTTGAAGGTTCCATTATCAAGCTTGCTCAAAATGGAGTACGGTCCTTCCCACTTCGCTCCCATATGAGTTGGGGGTGGGAAGACACGTTTCAGAACCAAGTCTCCGGGTTCCCAGGTCCGGACTCGGACCTTTTTGTTGTAATATTTGGCGACCTGTTGCTTGCATCTCAGAGCACGCAGGTCGGCTTCATCCCTCTTTTCTTCGATCATATCCAGGGACTCAAGGAGCAATTCATTATTGGTCATTGGATCATAATAGGTCACCCGATGAGAAGGTACCTTTATCTCAATTGGGATGACTGCTTCTGTTCCAAAAGCGAGGGAGAACGGGGTATGTCCGGTCGCCGATTTATATGTCGTTCTGTGAGCCCATAGTGCCAAGGGCAATTCATCAGCCCACATGGCTCTAGCCCGCTTCATTCTTCTTTTCAGAATGGACTTAATTACTTTATTTGCAGCTTCGACTTGCCCGTTTGATTGCGGGTGTGCCACGGAGGTGTATCGATTATCGATGTGATACTTTTGGCAGAAGTTTCTGAATTCAGCACTATCAAATTGAGTTCCGTTGTCCGTTATCACAATCTTTGGAATTCCAAATCGGCAAATGATGTTTCTCACAATGAAGTTGATCACTCGTTTAGTTGTGATTGTAGTTAGTGGTTCTGCCTCGACCCACTTAGTGAAATAATCTATGGCCACAATAACAAACTTTGCTCCGCCCCTTGCTATGGGGAGACTTCCTATGATATCAATTCCCCACATAGCAAATGGCCATGGACTCATCATTGTTTTTAACTGGCTTGGAGGCGCTCTAGGTATCTTTGAAAATCTCTGGCATGCATCACATCGTCGTGCATATCTTACTGCATCCTTGTTTATGGTAGGCCAGAAGTAACCATGCCGCAATATCTTTTTCGCCAAAGTTTGCCCTCTAGTGTGATCGCCACATTCGCCCTCGTGGACTTCTTGCAGCACACGTTTGATGTCATCGTGGGCTATACATCGAAGGAGGGGCATTGAAAACCCTTGCCTATAAAGAACTCCGCCTTGCAATACGTATCGGGCGACTTTACGAATTACTTTGCGCCTCTCGCTTTTCCTGGTTGGAAGCGTTCCTCCCATTAGGAAATTCTTTATAGGGGTCATCCAGGATTCCCTTTCTGGTTCCGTCTCTAGTACTAGGTCGATTTCCATCTGGTCAATGCTGGGGGACCGAAGTACTTCAACGGGGGCTAGCCCTATCGTTTCAGGATCGTTAGAACTAGCCACCTTTGCCAACTTGTCTGCCTGCTGATTTTCTGACCGCGGAATATGAGATATGCTGTAGTGATCAAACTCATTGAGCAGCTCTTTCACTTTCTTTAAGTATAGAATCAATCTTGCACTTTTAGCTTGGAATCTCCCAGTAACTTGGTTCACAACTAACTTGGAATCGCAGAAGATGTTCAATTTTGTGACTTCTAGCATCTTTGCAATCTTTAATCCGGCTATCAAAGCTTCGTATTCAGAATCGTTGTTAGTGCCCTGAAACTCCATTCGGATGGCATAAGTTATCAATCGTTTCTCGGGGGTTTCAAGCACTATTCCAGCGCCGGATCTTTCATTGTTTCTAGCACCATCAGTATATAATTTCCAGGCATCAGGATCGAAAAGTAACTTCGAGGGTTCCACTTCTTCGTTTGCTATATCTTCTTCAGGGACAGTGAATTCTGCTATGAAGTCGGCTATCACTTGCCCCCGAATTGACCGTCTAGGCTGAAAGTTCAAGTCAAATTGACTTAACTCTATGTTCCATTTGAGTAACCTTCCAGATGCCTCCGGTCTCTGTAAAACTTGTTTGAGTGGATGGTCAGTGTATATGGTGATCGGATGTGCCTGAAAGTAGTGCCGAAGTTTTCTGGAGGCAATTAGTAAACTATACGCCAGTTTCTCTACCCGCGGATAATTACGCTCTGCTGCTGTCAATTTTTTTCTCACATAATACACGGGTCTTTGGATCTTATCCTCTTCCCTTACCAACGCTGAGCTGATCGCATGGGATGACACTGCCAACCAAATACACGAATAAATCCTCGTGATCTATTGGTTTAGATAGGATGGGAGGTTTCTCCAAGTGGCTGAGCAAATTCTGAAACGCTTCTACGCAGTCAGGAGTCCATTTAAAGTGGCGTTTTCCTCGCTTTATTAAGTCGAAGAATGGAATGCACTTATCCGTAGCCCTGGATATAAATCTGCTTAGTGCGGCCACTTTTCCGGCAAGGCTTTGCACATCTCTAATTTGCCTAGGTTCCTGAATGTTCCTGATTGCCGTGATCTGGTCCGGATTAATCTCGATACCGCGCGAACTGACAATGAATCCTAAGAATTTTCCAGAAGCAACACCGAATGAACATTTGGTGGGATTGAGTTTCATCCCATACTTTCGAAGAATGCCGAACATCTCTGCCAAGTCAGTAGTGTGTTGAAAGGATTGCTTGGATTTAACCAACATATCGTCGACGTATACTTCCATTGTTTTCCCGATTTGGTTATAAAACATTCTGTTGACCAGACGTTGGTACGTAGCGCCTGCATTCTTCAAACCAAAGGGCATTACTACGTAACAATATAATCCCAGATCAGTGATAAAGCTAGTATTCTCTTGGTCCGGAACGTGCATCGGAATTTGGTTGTATCCTGAATAAGCATCCATGAATGAGAGAAGCTCATGACCTGCCGTCGAGTCTACCAACTGGTCAATTCGAGGCAATGGGAAACCATCCTTTGGACAAGCTTTGTTTAGATCCGAGAAGTCGATACACGTTCGCCACTTTCCGTTGGCCTTCTTTACCAGGACTGGATTCGAAATCCAGTCTGGGTAAGTGGAATCTCTGATAAACCCATTACTCTTTAGCTTTCCGACCTCTTCTTTCAAGGCAGCGGACCTCTCTGGGCCCAGCATTCGCCTTTTTTGCTTTACTGGAGGATGTTTGGGGTTAATGCTCAAAGAATGGCTCATGATTGATGGGGATATCCCGCACATGTCTGCATGGGTCCAAGCAAATACATCCAAATTGTTCTTTAAGAAATTCGTCAATTCTTCAGCAAGATTTGGACTTAACTGGGATCCAATCTTAAGGACCTTCTCCGGGTCACTGTCATCGATTGGTACATCCACAGTTGCCTCGTTGGGAGTCGCCGTTCTGCCCCCGGGTTCTTGATCCTCTCTGGGATCTATATCCTCGGGCACCACTTTAGGCAACTCTCCAACAATTGTCCTCTTTGGTTGCTATAAGGTCCCCACCCCCGAAGGGGGAGAAGTGCCTTTAGTTTCGATATCCCCTCCATTGCGAAGTAACTTTAGTTCGGCGACATAACATGCTCGCGCAGCAACTTGATCCCCTCTGACGATACCAATGCCAGCTTCTGTGGGGAATTTCAATAACAAGCACCAAGGGGCTATACAGGCTCTGAACTTTGCGAGGGCCGGTCGGCCCAAGAAGGCATTGTATGGTGATTCAACATCCAAAACCACAAAGGGAAGGATTCTCACTCTCTGGCGTTCTCCTTCCCCAAGTGTAACTGGCAACTCTACATAACCCATTGGAGCGGTGGATGCTCCGTTGAATCCACGGATCCACCCCTGGCAGGGCTTCAAGTCTTTTATTTCAAGATTCATCTGGTCAAAGGCCTTTTTGAAGAGAATATTAACGGAACTCCCGTTGTCCACCAGGACCTTATGAACAGTGGCTGGCCCAATGGGTATTGTGATTACAAGTGGATCTTCAGTTGGAGCATGGACTCCGACGCTTTCCCGTTCTCGAAAAACAACATCATCAGTCATCATCTTCTGCTGCTTCACCGGGATACTGTCCTCGGGATTGCTACATTCCCCCACTTCGAGGTGTTGTTTGGCTGCATTGACGTATTGATCTAACGCTTTGGAGCTATGCCCAGCAAGATAGAGTCCTCCAATCACGGTATTGATAACAATATTCTTTCCTTTTTGCTGAGCAGTCGGCCTAGCAGCAAGTTGATTTTGATTCTGATTTGGGGTCTGCACTGCTTGCCCCCTGTCCCTAGGCGCTACTCTGTATTCATCTAGCTTCCCCTCTCGAAGCAGCCTTTCGACCACGTCCCTAAGGTGACGACATTCATTCGTCGAATGACCGTGAATTTGATGAAAGAGACAAAACTTTCCTGTCTCACGCTCTTTTTCTGTCGATTCTCTAGGAGGTGGCCTCTTATTTTGGAGGACTTCGTACGCATCCATGAAAATATTCTCCAAAGTATCATTGATGGGTGTATAACTTTCAAAGGCCCTGGGACGAGTCCTTCTCTGGGAATCGTTCCCTCGGCCCCTCTTCCGGTTGTTGCCGTTACCATTGTTATTGTTGTTACCCGGCTGACGGCCACCCTGATTCTGATTTCCGACGTTAACTTCAACTTTCCCTGAGCTGTCTCCAGTCTGTTTGATGGCGACATTGCTCTGAATTTCCTCCTTATCAGTTGTTTTAACCTTTCGGTTCGCGTATACCTCTTCCCGGCGCAGATGTACATTGGCTTTCTCATAGAATAACTCTCTGGTGTGGGGTGGTTTGCCTGCCAAGTACCTCCCGAATTCAGTGTCCTTATCCACTCCGTCAATCAATGCTGCGACGATGGTCGGCTCATGAGGATCTTTAACCTCAGTGGCGGCCAAATTGAAACGATCCAGGTACATCTTTAGACTTTCGCCTGGTCGCTGTTTGACAAGGAATAAATCGATCACGCTTTTCGTCTTCTGTGCGTAAATACGGAATTGTTCTACGAACTTCTCGCTTAGTTCCCTGAAGCTAGAAATCGATCTCGCCGGCAGGCGAGTAAACCATAGCAAAGCCACGTCTTCCAGGAATATGGGAAACGCTTTACACTTAACCGCGTCAGAAGCGGCAGCAGCTGTCATCGACCAAGAGTATCTCATTAGGTGCTGAACAGGATCAGATCTTCCTGCATACCGGTTCATTTGTGGCATGTTGAAACGCCTTGGAAAGGTTGCATCCAAAATATCGTCAGTAAAAGGGGTATGACTGCGGTCAATCCCCCAATCTTCGTTCCGCTGTCCACGGCTGTCGGCCAAAATCTGGTGAACCATGGCTGCAACGTTTGCACTAGTCAAAGGAGGTTCAGGGTCAGTGCCTCTGGCCCGACGAGGTTCTCTGATCTCTCTTCGGGGAGTAGCCACAAAGTCTGGGGCTCGGACGGGGCTTCGCTGCCCCCTGTTATCATGAGTATGCGTACGGCGACGGGGCTGAGGTGGTCTGTCGTGCACAGGACTGTTCACATCTCGAGTCCTGTGAGCCGTTGCTTGACCATTCATATTACGGTTCGTGGGTCCTGCCCCTAGTTCTTCTTCTTCCTGTGAGGGCAGGGTCCCGAACCGAAGCTGTTCTATGTTTTCGGCTCTCTCATACGGTCGCCGCGGAGGTCTCGGCGATTCTTCAGATGAAGAGGAATATGCTGGGGTGAGTGGACGAACTGGCGATGCTCTTTGCCTTGTTAGCTCATCAAGTCTTCTATCCATAGCCGTCAGGTTTTGCCGTAGGATAGAACTTTCCTGCCTTTGGGCGGCCAACTCATCAAATAACCTATCCCACATTTCGACAAAGCGGGAAAGATCCCCCTCAGTGACAGGAGCAGCAGGATCATAGTGGTCATCATCACCCTCTCTCATGGGCAAAGTGCTCGGACCGGGTCGAGCAGAGGTTCCAGGACGATAGGAGTGGGTCATCGGTTCTTTTCCAGGTCGAGTTGTGTTCTGACCATCAGTTCGGGTAGCTGCGGTTCGTGGAGGGCGGTTCGCTGCGCCCCCCTGAGATCGACTCGTGGTCGTAGTACGCAGAGGTTGCGAGGTGTTGCCTCGGGATCGAGTGACAACACCTTCGGTAGCACGGATCGTCTCGTTCCCATCGACTCGGAACGAGGTGTCTTCGTCGGATCGGATCGCCCCCTGCGCTCCGCGATCCAGAATTTCTTCGTTGACCAGTTCGTGCACACTCTCCTCGATCGTTTCGTTGGTCTGCGAAACTTTAGATCTTTTTCCAGCCATGATATCCGAATCGCTGGAATCTTCAAGAAAACGAATGACGAAACTTTAAGACTGAGTTTCTCAGTGAAAGCACCAAAAATGTTAGATCGAAATTTGGACCTAACACCCAAATTGTTATGAACAGTAAAGAATTTCGAATGAAGAACAAGGAAAAAGAAAATAACACTCAGAATTTATAGTGGTTCGGCGTTAACGAGCCTACGTCCACTTTATATGTTATTAATTATGCTTTAGAAGCTAATACAACAATGATTTCCCTCAATATTTCAGTAGTTTGACAGCAATGGCGGATTCAGTGCTCACTATTGCCAAAAGATCCCGAAAAATGCCAAGCTCTGGGCTATTTATAGCTGATTTTGTCAGGCGGATCGCGGACACGTGGCACGAATCCCGAGATTTTCGGATCGCATCGCCACCATTGAAGAAACAGTCAAACTAGCCGTTGTGAACAGGTGTCGTCAGATCCGTGCGATTCGGATCGCTGAAGACCAGCTCGTGGTTGAACGGGTCAGAGGGTTCGGTTCGTTACAAGGGATCGGATCGCCTGGAGGTGTCGTTTGTCGACGAGATGGGAGCGATCCGTTCCTGGGCGAGACGATGGCGTACGTTCCGTTCCTGGGCGAGACGATGGCGTGCGATCCGTTCCTCCAATTTCTTGGGGGACTTGGTTTCCTGGTTTCCTTTTATGAATGATCCTGGATGGCTTGGTCAAAAAGCGAGCCAACAGGTTGTTTTAACCGTTTTTACACTGAAAGTCACTAGGACTTACTCAGTCTTTATGACTGACCCTTTTCCTTTCGCCTCTTTTTCTTTCGTTTCCCCCCCCCCCTCCCCAAGGTTCTCAGGGAGGAAACACTAGCTCTTAGCTTGGATATCACTTGCTTTGGCTCAGCATGTACGGTTTGCTACGGCTGCTTCTTTTTACTGCACTTGGGGAATAAGCTGTTTTCTGTTTTAAGTTATTGCTTCTTTGGCTATTATTACAAGAAAGTTGTAATGAAGTTGTTATTCGAAATGTTTGTAAGAGACATGGTTTACTTTGGAATAAAATGAAGTTCTGTTTTGCTCATAAATTCTTCCGCTGTTTACTTAATTATTTATTTATGTTCTGTCTTGTGATAATTCTGTGATGTTATCTCGATAATACCCCTCCAAAACTAGTGCATTCCTTTTGTGAGTGACCCTAGCGGAGGTGGGGTGTTACATTTGGTATCAGAGCAGAAGGTTACCAAGACTGGGCAAAAGTTTTGAAAACCTTTGATTTTTTTTTCAAAACCATTTACAAAGAAGCAAATTTTCAAGAAAAATTTGTTTTGATTAAAAGGCATATTGCCCAAAGCCATTAGCACTATCTTTGATTCCTCGTTTGAATCTTTTCCTTTTTCGTTTTCAGCTTATCATGGCCGACGACCTTAATCTTCCCGAGGGGGTCAATATACCCACTTGGTTCCGTCGAGGCTCGGGCTAATGTGGCAGGCCCAGCCAATCCTCCTCCTCATCCTCCTCAACCTCCGCGAGAAACCGCTTTTTCAAAGATATGCAAGGACTTTAAGGCCATGGGCGGAAAGGATTTCCTAGGAACTGAGACTTTTGTTGAGGCACGGAATTGGTCGAAGGAAACCGAAGACTTGTTTGTTATCTTTGAGGTAGAGGACAATAGGAAAGTACAGTTGGCAGCGTGGCTCATGAAAGAGGAAGCTTCTTATTGGTGGGAAGTCACCAACGCTACTAGGCCCATTGAGACTTGGGTGGACTTTAGAGGGTGATTTGGGCTTAAGTTCTTGTCATCGGCAGAGGAGAGTCTCCAAATGGAACGGTTTCTGGCCCTTAAACAAGGAAATATGACAGTTAAAGAATATGTGAACCGTTTCAATCATCTTGCTCGCTTCGGATTGGAGTTAGTCAGCACTCCTCAGAAAAAGGCGCTACGTTTTGCACGAGGCTTGAACGAGCCACTACATGGTTTGGCCATGACTCATGTGCCCATGGGGGCGACCTTTGAAAGCTTGGTGGATATGGCCCTACTGTATGAGGTAGATAAGATGGGAAAGAAAGAGGTCAAGCCCAACGATTCTTAGAACAAGAAGGTAGACTCCGAGAAAGGAGGCAAGAACGACAACTCACGTGATAAAAGGAAATGCAATTTCTGTGGTACGGAAGGGCACATAGCCAAGGATTGTAGAAAGAGGAAGAGAAAGCAAGGTGAATGTTTTCATTGTGGGGAGATTGGACATATCAGCAAGGACTGCCCTAAGAAGCAGACCGGACCTTCTGGGGGTACATCTTTAACTTCTTTTTCTAGATGCTTTGTTTTATCTTGTTTCTCTCCTCGATCCTATCTTGAGAACCATAGGCAGAATCTTTTTGGATGTAAACATGTAATTAAAACATGTTATGATTGTGAAATGGTTGCAAGTGGTCGCAAGTGGTTGCTCGTGGATGCATGAATACACATTAGGCACTAGATCGGCTCAGTCACAGTTTCATACTTGCATACGCATGAGTGGTTATTTTGGAAACTTGGTTGTGCTATCATTTGGTTGTTGCATATGATTGAATGTTTGTGCACTCATGTAGAAATTATGAATTATAATAGGAAAATTTTGCATTCATATTGGATTCATTTCACTAAACATATTTTGCATTTAGAAAATCAATCACGCCTGATCATTAACATTAGATAAGGAACATATACACACACTCTTTGCATGTGTTCATAAAACATTAGAAGTCTTTTAAGGACCATGGTTGCTTATGGATGATGTTTTGAGTAGATGGATGATGGATGGTAGGACACATTCTTCTTAACTTGAAGATTTTGGGGACGAAATCCTTTAAGGAGGGGAGAATGTAACAACCCGAATTTTAACAACATGTGAAAATAAGAAATCAAGGTATAATTAAAAATAAAATAAAATATATAAAAATATGTTTAGATAGGTAAATAAAGGTGATGCATAAGAAGAATTAATTAATATTTGGAAGAGAAGAAAAATTAGTTCGGTAACGGTGTGTGTAACGGAAAAGATAGTAAAATAAGGATAATTAATTTAAGAATCAGGAATTAGGTAAAATGGACTTCACCATTGCGTTCCTCTCGAAAAAATACGCGGAATAGAGTCTGAGTTTTCGAAAATTGGAGTCCGTATGACCAAGATATGACCAAAACAAGTTTCAGTAGACTTTCTGGCAGACAGAACCGAGTCGACCCTAGAGTCGACCCTAGAGTCGACCTCCCCAGGCCAGGTCGACCCTAGAGTCGACCCTACAGTCGACCCCCCTGTACAGGTCGACCTGGTCGGCCTGGTTTGGCCCAGAACCCATTTTTGAAGCCCGGTATGTGTTTTGATGGTCCAGATTGACTCTGGGGTTGATCTACTGGCCTAAATGAGTTGCCTACAACTATTTAAAGACCCTAAGACCTAGCCTAAATCATACTATTTCATTTTAGCACTCATGCTGCCGCCATTAAACCTAGAACTCTAAATTAAAAATACAAAGAACAAAAATTAAAGAAGACGAAGGATGATTCTTGAAGGCTACAACTAGAAGCTACAACAACTACGATGCTTTAGACAATGGATTTGGGGTTATTTGATTTAAAGTTTTGATTTGGATTGCTTGCTTCATATTGTAAGTTCTACGTCACTTTTTAGGCAAAAACGCTAAAATAACATGGACATGCTATGAATTGAAACCGGATTTAGGAACTATTATTAATCCATGTTTATATTGTTTAACTTTGAATCATAATTTGGGAATCTTGCTATGTTAATGTTGCAAGTTAAACTTATCATGATTTTGATGTTGTTATGAATCACTTGGGCTTAATTTTATTGCAAGTTGAACAAATACATGTCCATGGAATCATTATGTTCATTGAAATCTTTATGTTGATTAAACCATGCCTATGATGCTAATTAAACCATGTCTATGATGTTAATGAAACTATGCCTGTGATGTTAATATACCTATCATGTTAATGACAAATTGGGAATCGCTAGGTTATGATGAAAAGTTGGAATCATTATGTTTATAATGCTAGATGAGAATCATTATGTTAAAAATGCTAAATTGGAATTCACTATGCCTATTAGAATTACCATGCCTTTAATGTTTCATGTTTGTAATAAAAATTATTATTATGCCCGCAATGATTATTATGCCTATGATGTAAAGTTGAATTCATCATGTTAAACTAAGTTGGAACCATTACTATGCCAAGTTATCATCATGCTAGTATTGAAACCATGTGATATGTTATAGGCTGTTTATTATGCAAGTGATGTTGGAATTGTCACATATGCCTATCACATGTTTGGTGTTATTCCCCTTTATCTCCTGAATTGTTTATGCTTGTGAACGAAGTACGTTTATATACGTTGGGGATACGATTGGGTAGAATAGGCAAAACTTGAATTGATTATAATCATAAACCGTGAATTTTGGCATAAGTAGAACATGAAATATGGCACGAAAACTTGACTTGAACATGCCATAACTTGACTTGAAACATGCCTTAGTTGGGCACGAAATTGACATATGAACATGCTATGAAAATAGCACGAATTTGATAAGAACATGGGCATGACTTTAGAAAACAAGAAAGTGGCCAACTCGAGGTTGGGTTGATTTTGTAGTGTAAATCTGCCCGGAACCGCCCGGCAAATCCAGTTGCTACAAACAATAGGATCCAATGTGGGTAGTTGGTCGTATCGCGCTTGAAACCCGAGGTTGGGTTGAGTTCGTAGCGTAAACCTGCAGGGAACCGCCCGGCAAATCCAGTGGCTACGAACAATAGGATCCAATGTGAGTGGTTCAGTGCATTAACAAATCAATTAATGCCAATTAGGGTTAAGTCATGAACATGAAAAGACAACTTAACCAACTTGAACACGATTTGTAGGGCTAAGTCATGAACTTGAAACGACAACACTTAGCCAACTTGACATGACACGTAGGCGGGTTAAGTCACGAATTTAAATGACATACTTAACCATCTTGACACGACTAGACTGGAAAAGGATTAAGTCACGAATTACATGACTTAATCGGTTAGGCAGGTTAGGTCACGAATTACATGACCTAATCTGTTAGGAGAAACCCTAGACACGACCCTTTTCAGCAGTAACCCTCTAGATGTATCAAGGTACCCTGGGGCTAGGCCGGGTGGGGCACGATTACTGGGCTGATTGTAAGAGGTGAACGACGGAAGTGGGGTATGCCAGTGTAGGTTCGGTGGGCTACGTTCGTGCACGTATTCCGGGGCAGACATTGGGTATCCGTAGATTTATCTGTGCATCTTGAATCGTGTCAAGGGTTGACACCCTAGGGCTGATACACCCGAAGGTGGACCCAGCACAGCTGACCACATTCGTGATTAGCCGTATGACACGGACACTTGACGAGCTAGAACTTGTAGGGAGCCGATCGACTAGATAATCGCTCCGTAGGACCCCGTACTTGGGTCAGACCCCGTTTCAGGGTCATTTCATGATATTGCGCCGTGGGATTTATTTCATGATTAACTTGTGACATGGACTTAGTATACTAGTATAGTCGATGCAACGAATCTTGAACATGTGATGCTTTATTTGACTTGTCTTGACTTATCATGATCACCTTAGTTATCTTGCTCACCTTGACACCATTCTTAAGTTTAGTTCCAGTCCATACATGACAGGTTGTTTTAACCGTTTTTACACTGAAAGTCACTAGGACTTACTCAGTCTTTATGACTGACCATTTTCCTTTCACCTCTTTTTCTTTCGTTTCCCCCCCAGGTTCTCAGGGAGGAAACACTAGCTCTTAGCTTGGATATCACTTGCTTTGGCTCAGCATGTACGGTTTGCTATGGCTGCTTCTTTTTACTGCACTTGGGGAATAAGCTGTTTTCTATTTTAAGTTATTGCTTCTTTGGCTATTATTACAAGACAGTTGTAATGAAGTTGTTATTCGAAATGTTTGTAAGAGACATGTTTTACTTTGGAATAAAATGAAGTTCTGTTTTGCTCATAAATTCTTCCGCTGTTTACTTAATTATTTATTTATGTTCTGTCTTGTGATAATTCTGTGATGTTATCTCGATAATACCCCTCCAAAACTAGTGCATTCCCTTTGTGAGTGACCCTAGCGGAGGTGCGGTGTTACATGAATGGTTGATAAAATTGGTTGAATGGTTGATATGGTCATATAGTTGATCGATAATTATTTCTGTTATTTATTAATGTTGATTAACATCCGTGGATGTAGGGAAACCGGTTGGAGGGATCCAACTGGATTCCTCAACATTTTATTTATTGTTTAATTTATTTATTTATTTATGATATAAGATCGTGATTGATTTTGTTGTGTTTGAATTACATTTGCCCGATAAATTTTGGTATTTAAATACTGTAAAATATTTTAGAACGTAGAAAAGAGATTTGAGTTTTAAAAAGGAAATTAATTCCAAAATAGAAATTAGATTTCAAATGGAATGGAAATAGAAACCTGTTTAAGTGAATCAAAACAAGAAGTTGTTTATAACGATGTTTATAAATTAATTAAAATATATATCATAGAATAAAGTAAAATATAAATTCAAGTTGAATTTATATAAGCAAAGGGGTAATTGGCGTTGATACCCGATATTTGAAGTGGGATTTGAATGCATTAGGGGTAAAAGAGATTAGAGTGGGAAAATTTGTTTCGAAAGAAATGTTGGGTTATATTCCAAAGATTGGAAAATAAATATTAATTGAGATAAATATGATAAAATTTTAAATAGGAATTCGGCGATGTCGAATTTTACAAACGATTTATGTCTGGGAAGAATATTTAAATTTTATTTAAACATGAACCTATGAATTAATTTAAATACATTAAAAGGTCAATATTCCATTAATTCTATAGTTTGCAATAATATATCTAAAAAGGGATTTAGAAATCAAATTGAGTTAATTTCAGAAGTTAAAGAACGTATAGCTTGTAAATACGTTTAAAGGAGAACTTGAATTATTTAAAATAAACGGAGTTTATAAATGAACAACGGAGGCTTGTGCGTCGCATACGGTACTTTATTTAAACAGCGGTTATAGCGCTGTTGTTATCATATTTGTTTCTGTAAATCTAAAACAGCGATTACAACGCTGTTGTTATGATATTTGTTCTTGTAAATCTAGATAGCAGTTATAGCGCTGTTGTTATAATATATGTTTTTGCAAATCTAAACAGCGATAATAATGCTACTGTTATCACAAATGTTTTAACACCGATTTTAATGTTTCTATTATAATAAAAGCTAAACAACGATATAACGCTATTGTTAAAAGTAATGTTTTATAAATCAAATACTGTGAAACAACGATTATAACGCTACCGTTATAATCAATGTTTAAAGTAAAAGAAGTGTGTTCTTGGATTGAATCCGAGAGTCATATAAGCGACGGTTTGTTTAAAAATTGCGAGCTTTGACTATTTCAAAGTTAAGAATGTTGTTTAGTTAAGGTCTGAGAGGTAATTATACCCCAACTTGATTGACTTCATGATTGATGGAGAAATGGTTAAGGTTCGATAGTGAAGATTGGTTAACATTCCGGATAGTTAATAATTGGTTAATGTTTTAAGTTATATTAACGATGTTTATAACATCGCGTTAATTTAAAAGAATTTGAAATGTTTTTCCCATAAAAATGAGAGATATTTTCTACGTATAGAAAATGAAATGAATAGATCAATGAGGAATTAAAAAAGAGAATTTGGAAATATTTTCCAATATTAATGCGGCATATTTTCTGAATATAGAAAATAAGAATTCGCTAATATATATATATAGAAATGTTTTCCAAATGGGGAAAAGAGATATTTCCTTGAATAAAGAAATTACTTATTGGAAATGTTTTTCAAATAATCGAAAGGGAAATCGAGCTTCAAAAGGATGCGAAAGATAGGGAAACAGGAATTTGAAATAATAATATAATCAAGAATTGATTTAAAGGGGCCCAGTGTTATTTGGTGCTTGATCATTAGAATTTACAATTGGAAATAGGAACGTTGATTGTATGGATGTTTTTTTGATAGTTAAATCATCGACTATCAAGGTTTTGATTGATTTTATACCTCCGTTGTCAATATGGAGAGACCGGGATCAGATTTAATATCTGAAAACCACTCCATTTGGCATAAGCGTTACGAATCTACTTATGTTAAAGAGATTATGAAGACGGAGGAAAATGCGAGGGTTGTTCTGTTAATTAAAACTCAAGCCTCACAACCGGGGATTGACAAAAATCGGGCAGGCAGCATGGCTATGTGGGTCGCTCCCATTAGGATGTATAATCACCTATCTAGAGAAATTTCATTTGTTGTTTAATCTATCGATGCTGTCCCTTTCGGGGAAACGGTTGCTGATCCCAACCATTGGTGATATACATTCGATACACTCAAGCGAAATGAGTGATCAGTCATGTTTGGGCCGAGTTGCAAGATGTTCTTGTTGAGCCCAGTGTATTTGTCTCTAGAGATACACTATCAGTAGGTGGTCCAATACCTTGTCATGTTGGAAATCCAATCTCCAATAAGCGCCCTGCGTTTTTTGATTTTATATTATATACAGAGCGTGAGATGCAATCGTTCCGCTAGATACTATTTATTTGATTTAGACAGTATTATAATATCACCAGATTTTGATATCAAATCGTTTCGGGGTTGTCGTAAGGTAAAAACCATCCGTGTTTATGTGTGGATCGATCTTACGATTATCATTCTTTTGAAAGGATTTTGAAAGTTAAACAAATAGTTGAAGTTTACTCACACCAGTCCCATGACTGACCTATAGTTTATTTTGTTTTCTTTCCCTAATCTCTTGGGTGCCCAAATTTGTACGGGCAGTCAAGTAGTCGGGATTTTTCAGATTCACTTGGAGGAGCTCGAAGCTGGAGGCTTCACCAATTAGCTATAGATTATGATTTTTCAGCTTTGTGCTATGTTGTATCTGGAAACAGGTGTTTATAACTGTTCCAAGGATAACCGTTGTGCTCTGAAAATGGTATGTATATAAATTTACTAATTTTTATTTCAAAGTTTATGTTATCTAATGCATTTTATTCGTTTCCGCTGTGAGTTTGTGACCTTTGTTTTCTACTATTCCAATATTTCTTTCTTTCTATTTCTCATTCTCTAACTTCTTTCTAATAATGGTTCGTATTTCTGTGCAATTTGGGTGGGATGTGTGGTGAAATTAGCCGACTCAAAGTGTACGAATTTGCGGGTCGTTTCATTTAGTATCAGAGCTGATGGTTGAGTGAGTGATAACCTGGCTCTGTGGCGTGAATCGATAGAGATGGGGTTTGAAATACCCTAGGTTGAGTTTGAGTATATATACGAGTGAGCATATTTGTAAATTTGAAATAAAAATTGTTTTATATTATGTTGACTGGTTTGTTGATTGGTTTATGAATTCTGGTCGATATAGGATGTACAGCTGTATCGATAGGTGTTTCTAAACGCTCGAACAAAACAATTCGACGCCGTATTGTTTGAAAGATTGGTAAATGATATAATTTTGCCCAAAAGATATGTTCAATACAAAAGGGATAATTTTCTGAAATTATGAATATGATTGGTTGTTATTACAATCAAATGGAATTATAATATTGAAATGGTTATATGAAACCAAATTGAATTTGTGTATGAATGGAATATACAAATTAGCTGTATTAAAATTGGATTCAGACCAGAATTTTGAATTTAAAATCCCGGATGTTTAGAAATGTTTTTTAAGGAATTTTTAAAGGTAATATAACATTGTTTTAAAGTATTTTTGAATAAGAATGATTTAAATGGGTTTTGAAAGTGAATTAACATTGAAATCACTTCAGTGGCGAGAAAATAATTCTGATAATGGGTCGCAACATTATCGGTATTCATTTTCAAGTTTCTGAGTGGTGGATTGCTACCATGAAAATAAGTTGATGGGAAATTGGTTTGAAAAGAGCGAGTTATTTCCATAAATTCCAAGTGTTCTGAATTTGCAAAAGATTTTAATTATATGTGTATAGTTATACGATTTCAAACTAATTTGAAATAAAAACCGGGAATTTAAATTCTGAAAATGAATTAAACTTGTATAAGTTTAAATGGTAGAAGTAAATCAAATGAATTGAGGTTTAACCTAAGTTAAATATAATTAGACTGGATTGGAGATAATCCAGAATGAAATTAAGCAAGCTGAACATATATTGGGTATTGTTAATTGAAGTTTAATTGTGATAAATATTGGATTCAAGCAGAATAAGTGGATTGATTTTGGAAATAGAATTCTAGTTTGAATTATAAAATGGAAGGGAACTAATCAGAAAGTTGATTAGTGAATTGGGAAACCAGGAGTCTATTTGTTTGGAAATCAATTGGAATGGAGATGTTGAGCAGATAATGAATGGAGGCAAATGCAAGAGATAGATTTATGCCTGACAAAAAGGTAGATGTTTAATATATTACTTGGGTTTGATGGTTTTGTGACCCTAAGGGGCGAGCCGCTTGGCTTTTTGATTTTCTTTTGGATTGGAGAAGGCCTAGAAAGGCGAGTTGTGGTTGTACCGATTGAGCCATGCAGAGGAGATGCTGCCGAAATTTTTCAGAATTTGAAGTGTTAGAAAATTTCCAGATTTTTTGAAAATTTTCGTTAGTAAGAATAAATTAATATTTTAATTGAAACAAATTGGTCTAGTTAAACTTAAATCAAGAAGTCAACCAAAGGATTTTTAACCTAGTTAATAGGGTATGTAGCATTTTTCCTACCTTAGTAATTTCGAGGAAGAAATTATTTTAAGGGGGAAGGTATGTAATGACCCGGATTTTCAGCCGTTGAGTTCTAAATATTTAATTTGTTTTAAATATTTTATTTGAATTATATACAGGAATTTATTTATTAAAAGGAAGTTTTAAACGTGTAATTTATAATATAATTAAAACGAGTTCAAAATGGCGCGGTAGTTTGAAAATTCAATTTCAAATTTCAAATGAATGTACAGGATTCAAAATAAATTGGATTTTAGCGAAGCAAGAAATATTTGAATCTGTTTGAAAATATCTTTCCAACGAATGTGAAAAATTCGGATTTCATAACGGGAATAAAAAGTTATGTCCAAATCAAATTTTCAAAAAGTCGTTGTGGAATCGTATATAAGCCATAACGGTTATATAAATATATTTAAATATCGGTCTCGAATTTGAATAAGATTCTTTTGAAGCATAGTTATAATTTAATTTTTAGAATTTCACTGTAATTTTTAATTAATTAAATATGAAACTTTTTATTTTGAGTATTTTGCACCTTATATCGATATTTTGGGGTTTCATAATATATGTTAAACTACCGATATTATTATATTTTTGGGATTGTGCTACCTTGCTGGACACGACCGTACTCTTATTTCTGTCTGTAGCAGTTCGTACATGGACTAAAACCTTATGTACCCAAAATAACAATACATGATATATGTAAAGATGTATGCCTAAACATTGATTCTCACTAAAGTCAATAGTTAATTTCTCAGCACATGCCTAGGAAATAATAAATCGCAGGCTACTCAGTATTTTGTTTTTAAAGTAGCACATGCACCTTAGCTTTTCACTAGCCTATGTTTTCTAGTATGCAGAGACACTGTACACAATCACATGCTACACTGAAAGCAACAGCAGCGTGTTTGCCAAGTTGTTGTACTTTTTCTTCTTATCCCGTGCCTTCCAAGTCATTTAACTGCGTTCTTGCCAAGTTTTTGAAACCGTGCATCCCAAGTAATTTCAACTCCGTGTTGCCCAAGGTGCCGCTTCTTTAAAAATAGTGTATTTCGACCTTGTTCTCAGAATAAAAAAAACCAAAACAGAAAAACTCACTGTAAAAGATTTGACTCCACTAATCATTGAAGCAACCGGAGTTGCTGGAAGTCAGGGTGATGGGTGAAGCTCGCCCAGAGCTTCTGATATGTGGAATGGCCATTGGAAATGACTGGAGGTTGCCGATGAAATCCCTCGAACGCTTGGGCATTTTGGGGACTTACTGACGAGATAAGAGACCGAATGATGGATGAGTAGTCAAAGGAGTCGCTGATACTGTAGCACCTGTATGCGGTGGCCGAAGTCGCGTTCCATGGTGGCGCTGCAGGTTAAAGTTTGAGGTAAGGGAGTCGGAGAGCCGGTTGAGGAGAGTTTAATGGTGTCAACGGTGTTTGGCTTTGCTGAGAATCAAAGTAGAGGAAGTGAATGGAAGTTGCGGTATTTCTGGCATGTCGAATGTATATATATACTGTTGCGGAAATTGTTGTATGTGTGGGGAGGCACACAGTTGCCTGGTAACTATTTGGTGAAGGTGGTGATTGAACCAGTACGGTGTGGTGAATGATGAGGAGGAAGGCACGTTGATGGGTCTTGGATTTTATATGTGGCGTTGGGCTGATCCAAGTATCAAGGCCCATGTTAAAAAGATGATGAGCAGGTTGGGTTTACATTCAAAGTGGACAAGATTTGAAACAAGGGGAAGGATATCATTGGTTTTTGGATGCACGGTGCGGGTTTCTGGTTAGGGAGAGACATTCATGAGATGCAAAGGGGGAGAAATATTTGTTTATATATATATACGTAAGAAAGCAAAGGATTGAAGTGGTGAAGCCAATACATGAGGCTGAACAAAAGTGACAATCACCACAGGTAACTTTACATAGTAGTGTTTTGTGACGAGAAGAAATTTCGCTCGGTCCGAACCAGTCGCTAAACCGATCCAGGCCGTTCGAAACGCCCTATCGTTTGAGAACACGACAAGATAGAATGCATATAAAAGAACATTTCATTGTATATTACAACAATGCATCAGATTACAAGAATATACAGAGTATGAATAAATATTACACAGAAATACCAGAGATTTAAATTACATTTAAATACATAGCAGCGGAAAATAATACAATACACAACTAGAAGAGATATACGGATACAAAGCTTTCCGGATATCGTTCCAGCTGTAAACCAGGATCCTGTGAATATAAATCTGCAAAACCAAAACTACTAGCTGCCCGTGTCAAAATAAGGGCACCCAGAGTTTAGGTTAAAACAATAAACTCCAGGTCAGTCATGTGACTGGTGTGAGAACTAAAACAGTTATTTATCTTTATTTTCAAAGTTCGGTAAATCAAGGGACTACGCCGTATAACACGGAACGGGTTTCCTCCCAAGAATACCAGTGCATAAAACAAACAGCGCAATGCTAAATAAAGAAAAATGAAGCTGTTATAAGACCCAGGTCCCATCACACAATGCAACGCAGCCGAGGATAGGGTTTTCCCTTATAACAGCCAAAGAATGCTTGATACGTTTAAAACAAATCGTTCGATACTATTATAAGTGCATAGTGTATAAAACAACTTCAAATCATAAGTATCAATCATAGGCGGCATGGGTACCATATATCATGTCGCCATATATAGGTTTACAAATAAAACCGCAAATGTCACGTATTTGGAAATTGGGTTTCCATCTATGAACCGAGGCAAAAGATAGTCCTCAACCGATTCGAGACAATCTAGCCTACCATGTCTCAGGAACAGCCGCAACTGCCCCCTGGATCGTCAGGGCCGGTCCACCGATGTGGATTATTATGCCTGAACACTACGTTTCCCCGCCCTTTGGGGCGCAAATGAGCCAACGAATTACTCCATCGGACCCGGATCGTCGGATCAAACCGAGGCGCCTCGCAACAGCAACAACCACACAGGTGAAAAGTATATAAATGTCAGGGCTGGTAGGTCACTGACACCACCCTAGCTAGAAAGAAACGCATGCCCTCCCTGAGGTCCTCTCCCGTTTTTGGTTCACAACCGGGGTGTGAGGCTCGCGAATTCACGTTACACAAAGCTGTGCCACACAGGCTGTGCTTTGATCATCACCACGAGACTTTGCTTTTCAACAGAAGCCTCGATCAATTGCCACTTAGGCATGCCACACAGGCAATTCACTCCATGCGTTTGATATCCATCAATATATAACCCCTGAGCTCGTACGTCTCAGAGAAGGGCGTTAAGCAAGAGAATAAATTCTCTGCCGCCAAACAGATATATATTTAATAGAGATCAATCACACGGACTAAAATCCAATGTCAGACACACAGTCCATTTACAAGTCCGTTCTGGGTCTGAACGAAACCGGAGGCACCTAGTACCCCGCATATCCATCGATCTCCAAGTACGTCTGGACGATCACCAACTGTTTCCATCTTCTTGGGTGTACAGCCCAATCAAGATCATCAGTAATCACCCAAACGACGTGAAGACTTCTGGTCTTCGACCACCGTCTTCATCTTCGACACCACGTCGAATCAGTTATTCAGAATGGGATAAACCCGGTCTTTCTGAATAACTCGCGTATATATTATAAAAGTGTTACACAAACACAACATATGCCTCATTCCAATTCAGAATATTCTTTTATTCAAATATTCCTATACTTTGGGAAAAAGTTCCCATTAATTTTATCCAAGATAAATTCTTTAAATTTATCCTTTAATCTCCTTTGAATATCAATTCAAACTAGTCGGGATTAGCGAAACACACCGAAGTAATCATTTATTTTATTTCCCAATCCCAACCTATTCATCCCATGAAGTAAAACTGGTAGTACTTCATATCTAACACCACAGTGTTATCGGTAATTCAATTACCATTTCACGTTCAAATCTAATTAAAGATTTAATTATCGCCTGGAGTAAAACTGGTGATACTCCATTCTCGATCATTTCAATCTTAATTAAAGATTCATTAAAACTCCACTTAGTTTTAATCTTCAACTGGGTTAAAGAATCAGTGTCATTTAAAACACGGTTCACGATAAACCCAAAATCACATTCATTAATTATCGGGTTAAAGAACGAGTGTTATTTAAAACACTGTTCACGATAAACCCAAAAATCAATATCAATTCAATTCCAATTAAATATTATTTAATTGGTACACTTCATTAAATCTAAATAAAAAGATTTAATCTTTTCTCAACTGGGTTCAAGAACAGTGTTAGTGAAGACACCATTCACGACAAACCCAAATCACATTTGATATTCTATACAAGGCTCTGAATAGAAAATATATCGGCTTATATTCAATATCAAATCCTACGACTAACAAATGTCGTATTGGAAATAACGATATAAATATATATCTTTCAAATTTCCATAACAACGTCTGTATAATCACGAATTCCAACATCGAAATATTCCGACGACAATTTCGATTCAAATCCACTCCAATGCAATCATTGGAAATTTTGGTTATTTTTAAAACCCTTTTCAAATTCAATTTATTTATTTAAAAATAAATAGAATTATAATCCTAGTTCAAAACTAGTTCATTTCGATAAAAATCTATTTTTATCTTTTCAAATATGGAGTTTTTCATCCCAATTCTTCACAAATCATTTCTTATGATTTTACACAAATTATTACTATTTTTAATAATTTATCAAGGCCCGTACAGTCGATTTCCATCAACGGCCATCGAACTGCACATACAGCGACCTTTTTCGAATTTGATTTGGACATAATTCCAAATCCAACCGTTAGATTTCAAATTTCTAATATTCGTTAGAAAGCTCTTTTCGATACGAACCCAACGGTTCCGGTTTTAGGAGAATCCGACGGTCGGATCTCCCGCAATGTCCGTTTGAAATAAATGGTCGAAATTCACGAACTGCCGCGGCGCGGCGCGTTCTATTCAGGCCATTATATTATATATATAATATATATAATATATACTTCGTCGATTTCTATTTAAAACGAATTATATAAATAGTTTTAAAATCGTTTCAAAAGCAATTTCAACTTTCTTTTCAATTCAAATCAAAATTGAATTCTTCTTTATAAATTCGTTTTAAAATTCATTTCTATTCAATTCAAATTTTAATTCAATTTGAATTCATTTCAATTCACTTTCAATTCAATTTGAATTCGTTTTCAAATCAATTCATTTCGAAATCGTTTTCAATTCAATTCATTTCGAAATCGTTTTCAATTCAATTCATTTCGAAATCGTTTTCAATTCAATTCATTTCGAAATCGTTTTCAATTCAATTCATTTCGAAATCGTTTTCAATTCAATTCATTTCGAAATCGTTTTCAATTCAATTCATTTCGATTTCAAAACTGGAATGAGGCCCAATCAATTACCATATAATGTTAATTATATGGATTTTCTACAACACATGTATATAATAGCATTGAAAAATAATCAACCATCAACCAAAGTGCACTACACTGTATAAGCATCAAATATAGTTATCTAACGCTTATAACAGCCTGTCAATCGATCAGGATGAGCGAACTTCAAATTTCATCCTAACACCCGTGTGGGGTTTCAAACAATCAAACACATATTTTATTTGTGCTGTTGGGCGATGTGTAAAATTTATCGTCCCAATCAATGTCCTTCAAATAGGTGTACATAAACAAACCGTCTAGTTTGTAAATGAATATTTTATTTTATTCACTTTCACTATATTCATATTCACGTTAAAAATTATATTTTTAACGATAAAACATTTTATTCCAACATATGAATTTCTATTATTCATTTACACAATAAAATGATATTTTTATTTTCTAACATATTTTAGAAAATTTCGGCGGCATAACGGCACGATACTAGAAACGGGACAAGGCCTAGCCTTATCCCCGGTCTAGTGAAGGCCCACGCCATTCACACATCAATCAAAATCACCAAACAACCAAATTTAAATCAAATCATATAACTAATCTATGCAACCAAACAAACAAGTCCATGGTCTGTGGACGATTGTGTCGGGTGCTACTAAGCACCGTCTGCATCCTAGTATATATATATAACTAGAAATAGAAATTGAAAGGTGAGAAATTCTCACCGAATTGCTATCCTAACTCCACGGCACTTCCATTTGCAGAAACCTTCGTCGCTCTCGCCTTTTTGTCATCTTCGTTGCCCGTATTCACTACATATGTAAAATCGAATTTTTACTTCGATGTTCAATATATAAAAATCATATTTTTACTTCGCTATTCAATATATAAAAATCGAATTTTTACTATGCTATTCAATATATAAAAATCGAATTTTTACTATGCTATTCAATATATAAAAATCGAATTTTTACTATGCTATTCAATATATAAAAATCCACCTTTCTTCTTATAAAAACCAATCTTTTCTATTTTTAAAAATCCTACTTTTTATTTTTTAAAAAACAACTTTTCTTCTAAACAAAAATCTCGTCTTTTTGCTTTTCTTTTCTTCAAAGGTAAAGCTAATTTCATTTTTAATAATAATGCTAATTTTATTTTCTATAATCACATTTTTTCCACACTATATATTTCGCCTTTATAAAATAAAGATTTCGCCTTTATAAAAATCTCATTTTTATTCTTCTACACATATAAAGATGATATTTTTACTACTTTAAAAATATAAAAATCATATTTTTATAATCGCTATATAGTAAAGACTATATTTTTAATATTCCTACTATGCAAAGATTATATTTTTATCTTTCTACAATATAAAAGATTATATTTTTACTACTTTAAAAATATAAAAATCATATTTTTATAATCGCTATATAGTAAAGACTATATTTTTAATATTTTAAAAATATAAAAATCATATTTTTAATTCTTTTAAAAATATAAAAATCGTATTTTTACCTTTTCAATAGTATAAAAATTATATTTTCGTGCTAATAAAAATCATAACTTCACGATGCTCAGAATCACAGCTTTACTTTGTTTATATATATATAAACTACATTATACAAGAAAGCTGATTTTCTAAAAGTAAATCAAACAAGAAAATTTCACCTTTCCTTTCTTTTTCAGCAGGGGGGCACGGCTCGAGGATTGGTGTCAACGTCACCAGGGCGGAGGAGCTACTGCTGGCGCGGTGGCTTTGGTCCGGCGCGTTCTGGCATGCGGAGGAGAACGGGGTCCATCGGAGAAAAGGGGGCGGCGGATTAAAAAGGGGGGGGGATGTCGTCGGAGGGGGTGAGCGGAACTGGGGAGAGGAGAGTCGAGGGTGGAAGCGGCGGTGGTGCTGGCGTCGATCGCCAGGAGGGGTCGCGGTTGTTTTTTTTTTTTCTTTTCTGATCGGATTGAAAATGAGAGAGGGGGGGGGGGGGCAGAGCGGGTTTAAGGGAAGAGATATTGTTTTCTTTTTTTTTTAATTTAATTTGCAAAAGTTGACTTTTACATACGACCTCGAAACGAGGCCTACCGCCAGTCGTCCATAGCGTTTTACCCCCATTCCGAACACAATGGGATATGTATCGTAGGTTGATTCGACTGTTTGAATCAGTTTCCGTTAAATTTACATTTAAATCACTATATTGAATTTTAAACGTACATTTCAAATTACCGGGGTCACATACGAACTTTAAAAATTCCTGAAAAATATTTTCTAGCTTCGTATTGACGATACGGTCCTAACAAAACTAGTTTCGTCGAATTCTGAGACCGTTTGAAAAATGGCCATTTTCCAGTCGATTAAAATTAACTGAAACTGGTCAAACGCGTTTTCCTTCGCCACGCTCACATACTGATTCAGAAAATTATGAAATTTGAAACCTTGCAATAACTTTACATCACGGACCCAACAAAAGTGGTTTCGTCGAAATCCGAGGTCGCTTGCAAAATTTCCATTTTTAAGGGCCTGAATTCCATAGCGACTATTCAGAATTTTCAACTGGACATATCCTTCGATCCCCGCTATGAAATTTCGATTAGTCGGATTCGTTGGAAAGATACTATCAAATAGATCCTATGATTTTTGGTTTCACTAAAATCCGGATTGTTTTGCACCCGGTACATTCAATCGAAGTATGAAATCGAATTATCGAACTACCGCGCCATTTTCAATTCCTTTTATAATTATATATAATTATTTATATTCTAACGACGACGTATATAATATATACGTTCGATTTATATTCAAAATAAATTTCTCGTCGTTTTTATTTAAAATAATCCATTTTAAATATTCAAAATTCGCTAAAATCACCAAAATAAAAATTTTAAACTGGCCCAGATTTTCGGGTTATTACATGTTTGAACTTATAGCCTACCTGCAATATGCAAGTAATGGTATAATAATTCTAACTTACAAAGAAATGTTAATAAAAAAAACTGTTTCAATTATATAAATTCTTGTAATCGTTATAACTCGTCGGTTCGTGAGCAGCATTGAACATCACCGGATCCATTGAAATCGTAACGATGAGATTTTCATCATGGAACTGATGTGGCAAAGAACAGAGGTACCAGAATTTCACAGTAAAATGAAACGCTCATTCGATTTTAAATGAAACAAACAGCAGAATCGACAACTACGAACCAAGGTGAGTAAACTCACTGACTCTGACTCGTTTATATTTTTATATAAGCGAGTTTTAATTTATTTCTAGTTATTTTATGTTGTGTGATAGATGTTTGAATGAATGGTTGATAAAATTGGTTGAATGGTTGATATGGTTATATAGTTGATCGATAATTATTTCTGTTATTAATTAATGTTGATTAACATCTGTGGAAGCAGGGAAACAGGTTGGAGGGATCCAACTGGATTCCTCAACATTTTATTTACTGTTTTATTTATTTATTTATGATATATGATCGTGATTGATTTTTTGTGGCTGAATTACACTAGCCCGATAAATTTTGGTATTTAAATACCGTGAACGTAGAAAAGAGATTTGAGTTTTAAAAAGGAAATTTATTCCAAAATAGAAATTAGATTTCAAATGGAATGGAAATAGAAACCTGTTTAAGTGAATCAAAACAAGAAGTTGTTTATAGCTATGTTTATAAGTTAAATAAAATATATATCATAGAATAAAGTAAAATATAAATTCAAGTTGAATTTATATAAGCAAAGCGGTAATTGTTGTTGATACCCGATATTTGAAGTGGGATTTGAATGCATTAGGGGCAAAAGAGATTAGTGTGGGAAAATTTGTTTCGAAAGAAACGATGGTTTATATTCCAAGGATTGGAAAATAAATATTAATTGAGATAAATCTGATGAAATTTTAAATAGGAATTCGGCGATGTCGAATTTTACAAACGAATTATGCCTCGGAAGAATATTTAAATTTTATTTAAACATGAACCTATGAATTAATTTAAATACATTAAAAGGTCAATATTCAATTAATTCTATAGTTTGCAATAATATATCTAAAAAGGGATTTATTGAAATCAAATTGAGTTAATTTCAAAAGTTAAAGAACATATAGCTTGTAAATACGTTTAAAGGAGAGTTTGAATTATTTAAAATAAACAGAGTTTATAATTGAACAACGGAGGCGTGTGCGTCGCACACGGTACTATATTTAAACAGCGGTTATAGAGCTGTTGTTATGATATTTGTTTTTGTAAATCTAAAACAACGATTATGGCGTTGTTGTTGTGATATTTGTTTTTGTAAATATAAACAGCAGTTATAGCGCTGTTGTTATAATATATGTTTTTGTAAATCTAAACAGCGATTATAATGCTACTGTTATCACAAATGTTTTAACAGAGATTTTAATGTTGCTATTATAATAAAAGCTAAACAGCGATGTAACGCTATTGTTAAAAGTAATGTTTTATAAATCAAATATTGGGAAATAAAGATTATAATGCTACCGTTATAATCAATGTTTAAAGTAAAAGAAGTGTGTTCTTAGATTGAATCCGAGAGTCATGTAAGCGACGGTTTGTTTAAAAATTGTGAGCTTTGACTATTTCAAAGTTAAGATTGTTGTTTAATTAAGGTCTGAGAGGTAATTATACCCCAACTTGATTGACTTCACGACTGATGGAGAAATGGTTAAGGTTCGATAGTGAAGGTTGGTTAACATTCTGGATAGTTAATAATTGGTTAATGTTTTAAGTTATATTAACGATGTTTATAACATCGCGTTAATTTAAAAGAATTTGAAATGTTTTTCCCAGAAAAAAGAGAGATATTTTCTACGTATAGAAAATGAAATGTATTGGTCAATGAGGAATTAAGAAAGAGAATTTGGAAATATTTTCCAATATTAATGCAGCATATTTTCTGAATATAGAAAATAAGAATTTGCTAATATATATAGAAATGTTTTCTAAATGGGGAAAAGAGATATTTCCTCGAATAATGAAATTACTTATTGGAAATGTTTTTCAAAGAATCGAAAGGAAAATCGAGCTTCAAAAGGATGCGAAAGACAGGGAAACAGGAATTTGAAATAATAATATAATCAAGAATTGATTTAAAGGGGCGCAGTGTTGTTTGGTGCTTGATCGGTAGAATTTCCAATTGGAAATAGTACCGTTGATTGTATGGATGTTTTATACCTCCGCTGTCAATATGGAGAGACCGGGATCAGATTTAATATCTGAAAACCACTCCATTTGGCATAAGCATTACGAATCAAATTATGTTGAAGAGATTATGAAGACGGAGGAAAATGCAAGGGTTGTTCTGTTAATTAAAACCTCAAGCCTCATAACCGGGGATTGACAAAAATCAGTCAGGCAACATGGCTATGTGGGTCACTCCCATTAGGATGTATACTCACCTATCTAGAGAAATTCCATTTGTTCTTTAATCTATCGATGTTGTCCCTTTTGGGGAAACGGTTGCTGATCCCAACCGTTGGTGATATACATTTGATAAACTCAAGCGAAATGAGTGGTCGGTCATGTGTGGGACGGATCGCAAGATGTTCTTGTTGAACGCAGTGCATTTGTCTCTAGAGATACACTATCGGCAGGTGGTCCCATACCTTGTCATGTTGGAAATCCAATCTCTCCAATAAGGGCCCTGCGGTTTTTGATTTTATATTATAAATGGAGCGTGAGATGCAAGCATTCCACTAGATTTTATTTATTTGATTTAGACACTATCATAATATCACCAGATTTTAATATCAAAATGTTTCGGGGTTATCGTAAGGTAAAAACCTTCTGTGTTTATGTATGGAACGGTCTTACGATTATCATTCTTTTGAAAGGATTTTGAAAGTTAAACAAATGGTTGGAGTTTACTCACACCAGTCCCATGACTGACCCAGAGTTTATTTTGTCTGCTTTCCCTAAACTCTTGGGTGCCCAAATTTGTACGGGCAGTCAAGTAGTCAGGAATTTTCAGATTCACTTGGAGGAGCTCGAACCTGAAGGCTTCACTAGTTAGCTATAGATTATCATTTTTCCGCTGCGTACTATGTTGTATCTGGAAACAGGTGTTTATAACTGTTCCAAGGATAACCGTTTGAGACGACCCGAAATCCCGTTCATACGGAGACAAGGGTTATCTTTGGAATATAACACAGAAACCGATAATAGCAGAACAAAATTAAATAAATACACCAGATAATGAACAACAAAATATACTGGATAAAAGTAATCATCAGAGTTACACAGTATACAGGATCTTACTTAGTACAAATACAGTTCAGCTATACATAAATGTCTACAGTGGAAATAAACAAAATATGTACAATAGGAGCTGAACAGCATAAAAAGAGATATATGGTAGAATCCATCTTCAGCTCCAGCTATCCAGAAAGAACCAGCTAAACCTGAATATAAGGCTGCCCGTGTAGAAAAAGGGGCACCCGAGTTTGAAAGTGAAACAAACTACGAGTCAGTCATGGGACTGGTATGAGAAATCTATTCAACACATATATAATATGGCCAATCACAGGACCACGCCAATTTCGTGGAACGGGTTTACTCCATTGGATTGCCAGTGCTTTAAAACAAATCTTTCTTTTAAACATCGCTATGCTTTTTATAAAAATGAAACCGTTATAAGACTCAGTTCCCATCACACAATGCAACGCAAACCGGAGGATAGAGTTTTTACCTTATAATGGCCTAAATATGCTTGATACGAATAAAACAAGGGCATTTGATATTACTGCTAGTGTTTATATGTTTTGAAAACAATTTCAAATCACAACTATCAATCATAGACGGCATTAATGCCCCATACCACTATGTCGCCATATATATAGGTATACAATCAAAACCGCACCGTCACGTATTTGGAAATTGGATTACCGTCATGAACCAAGGCAAAAGATAGTCCTTACCGAATTCGAGGCAATCTAACCTACCATGTCTCACGATCAGAGCTCGAGTGACCCTTGGATCGACAGGGCCGGTCCACCGATGTGGATTAAAATGCCTGAGCAATACGTTTCCCCACACTTTGGGGCGCAAACGAGCCAACGAATAATTCCATCGGACCCGGATCGTCCGATCAAACCGAGGCGCCTCGCAACAGCAACAACCACTTAGGTGTAAAGTATATAAATGTCAGGGCTGGTAGGTCACTGACACCACCCTAGCTAGAAAGAAACGCATGCCCTCCCTGAGGTCCTTCTCCCGTTTTAGGTTCATACCGGGGTGTGAGGCTCGCGAATTCACGTTATACACAAAGCTACGCCACACAGGAGGTGCTTTGATCATCACCACAAGGCTTTGCTTTTCAACAGGAGCCCTGATCACTGCATCTTAGCATGCCACACAGGCAATTCATGCCATGCGACTGATGTCCATCGATATACAACCTCTGAGCTCGTGCGTCTCAGAGAAGGGCGTTAAGAAAAAGAATAAATTCTTCGCCGCCAAACAGATGTATATTTAATAGAGATCAATCAACACAGAATAAAATCCAATGTCAGACACACAGTCCATCTACAAGTCCGTCCTGGGTCTGAACGAAACCGGAGGCACTAAATACCTCGCAAACCCTTCGATCACCACGTATGTATGGACGATCACCACTCATTATCCATATTTCGGGATGCCTCCCAATCAGGACCTCGGTTACCATCCAAACGAGGTGAAGATCTCCGGTCTTCGACCATCGTCTTCATCTTCGACTTTCAATCGTCGGTCAATTATTTGAAATGAGAATTAACTCGGCCTTCTCAAATAATTCACGTATATTTAGAATTTCAAATCAATTTACTTCAATGGTTAAATTATTTGACAACGCCAATCTTGTTCTTTAATGTAATTTTCACACCAAACACATTCAACCATCAAAAGCCACATAAATCGAGCAAATTCAGTTTATTTCAATTCCATATTGCTTATGATATTTTATAACTATTTATCGCTATTTTTATTTATTTTAAAATAGCTAATTTATTCAAAACGACGCTTCGGGCCATAAAGCGGTCGTGGCGCTGTTTTTCTTCAGATTTGATTTACACATATCTGAAAATCTAACCGTTGGATCTTCACAAAATTTACATCATTAGAAAGGTCTTTTCAAAATGAATCCAACGGTTCCAGTTTCGGGAAAATCCGACGGTCGGATCTCCCGGTACAATCGTTTGAATTTTCGATTTCAAAATACGAACTGCAGCGTCGTTATTCGATTAAATATATAATTATATTTATATATATATAAATATAATCGCTTCTGGCGCTGTTTTTCTTCAGATTTGAATTAAACATTCCAGACGATCCAACCGTTGGATTTTTACAAGGTTGGTGCCGTTGGAAAGATTATTCCAAGGCGAACCCGACGGTTGAGGTTTCGGGAAAATCCAATGGTCGGATTTCCCGCACTAGTTGTTTGAAATCACGGTTTCAAATACGAACTGCACGGCCTCGTTTCGTTTTAATTTTATTTATATTTATATAATTATATAATTATAGTTCATTCAACAATTTCAATATCGTTTTCACTTCAAATATTTCACTAACGCCTTAAAATTTTGGAAAATTTCGCCATAACCTCCCCTGCACTGGGAGCATCGGGAAATCGCAAATAGCTTTCCCGGTCCTTCTAATCTCAAAAAGAAAAAGAAAAAGCCAAGCGGCTAGCCAACAGGCTCATAAAATCATCACCCAAACAAAACAGTAAATGTGTACCTATTTGTCGGGCACAAAATTTTATTCCTCTTCTCTAGCCCCTTTGCTATAACCTGTTCAATGAATATGCATGTACATATATACAGTTCTTATCATTTATCATTTTCTATCCAACTTCATATTTGATTTCTATTTGGTTTAAAACACCATTCATTCTAATGTTACATACATAGGTGCAAATCATTTCATTAGCTAATTAATGAATATTTCAACTCATATATGTTTATTTTGAACAAGTGGCTATTTTTAACACTTCACATTTCAACGATTCATGCATACAATAAAAATGTGATTTTTATTGTAAAACAATTCATTTCAAAACACTATTTTTCTATATAGTTCATATAGGTGACAAAAATAGGATTTTTGTCATAAAACAATTTCTTTTAAAACGAGATTAATTTTACACAGTTCATATAGTCGATAAAAGGTTATTTTTTTATTATCAACCAATTTATTTCAAAATATGAATAACATTCAACGCATGAATTTTTAATCAACGAATGAATATCAATTCAACACATGAAGGTTTTCTATAGTTTCTATATATAGATAAAAATGTGATTCTTATATTTAAAACGCGAATACCATTCAACACATGAATTTTTAATCAACGAATGAATATCAATTCAACACATGAAGGTTTTCTATTCAATGAATAAATATAGTTTAAGCAAATGAAAATAATTCAAACACACGAATATTATTCAAAATTTCGGCAGCATAACGGCAGGGTAGTTAAAACCGGGACCGTCCCTAGTACGGCTCCTCGCTCTACCTTAAATCCTCGCGGTTTTTGACAATGGGGATCATGCATCTAGTTCGCACGCAGGCGGCATGTATATATTTATTTCATTTCCACAAACTAATCCTATGTGGTTTCAACCAAATATTTCTCAATCACAAACGGGTATTTTTCAACCACCATCAATCAATATCAACCACAAACAATCCCAAACAATCATTCGCTATCAATCAATATTCACAACAATTTCAACCAATAAATATCGTCCATGGTTTGTGGACGAGGGGCGTGTATATATATATATATATATATATATATATATATATATTGCAATTCACTTTTATTTCAACACATATATATATAGCTAGAAAAAGAAATTGAAGAGTGAGAAATTCTCACCAATAGCTATCCAATACCACGACTCTTCCTTTATAGAAATCTTCGCCAACCTCACCTTTTGTCGCTTTCGTTGCCCGTATTCTCTACATATGTAAAAATCGAATTTTTACTATGCTATTCAATATATAAAAATCGAATTTTTATTATGCTATTCAATATATAAAAATCGAATTTTGACTTCGCTATTCAATATATAAAAATCGAATTTTGACTTCGCTATTCAATATATAAAAATCGAATTTTGACTTCGCTATTCAATATATAAAAATCGAATTTTGACTTCGACTTTCAATATATAAAAATCGAATTTTGACTTCGACTTTCAATATATAAAAATCGAATTTTTACTTCGACTTTCAATATAGAAAAATCTAATTTTTACTTCGACTTTCAATATATAAAAATCATATTTTTACTTCGATGTTTAATATATAAAAATCATATTTTTACTTCGATGTTCAAACAAGAAAATCACATTTTTCCTTTATTAAAATTTATATATACATATGTATATATATATATATATATATATATTTCTATGCAAAAAGGTCGTACTTTCCTATGAAGTAAAAATCATGTTTTTATAACATAAAAGCCATCTCCTTTATAACGTAAAAATCATCACTTTATTATCATCAAAATCCATACTTCAATATCATCAGAACCTATTTTTATTTTGAAATCAAACATGTAATAAAAAAACTAAAAAGAATATTTGATATATATAAAAGCAAAAGTCACAGTTGATAAAGGGGTGGGGGTTGCTTGCGTCGGGGGTCAAGGGGGAGATGGATGTCGGCGTCAGGCTTCAGGAGGGCGGAGGGGTGGCCACCGGCAGTCAGGGGGACGTGCTAGGGTTTGAGGAAGGAGGAAGGCTGCTCGATTTGAATCGACGGGGGGGGGGGGGGAGGGGGGAAGAAGGGAGAGGCGCGGCGTCTGGAGAAGATGAACGGAGGGGGGGCAGGGATGAGCGGCAGGAGGCGGAGGCGATCGACGATGAAGGGGGGGCGCCTGAATGAAGTCGGGTTTTTTTTCTTCTATTTTGAACGAGAATGAATGGGAAAGGGAGAAGATAGGGGGTTTAGTGAAATAAGGGTTGACTTTTTTTATTTAATTAAAATTTTATATTCCCAAAAAGCAACTTAAAATTTTGGACTCGAAATCGAACACACCGACTGTCGTCCCTAGCGTTTTACCCCCATCCCAAACACAATGGGATATGCTTCACAAGCCAATTCGATTGTTACGATCAGTTTTCATTCAAATTAAAATTTAAATCCTTATATTGAATTTTAAACGTCCATTTCAAATTACCGGGGTCACATACTAACTAGAAAAATTCCAGAAAAATATTTTCTAGCTTCGTATTGATGATACGGTCCTAACAAAACTAGTTTCGTCGAATTCTGAGACCGTTTGAAAAATGGCCAATTTCCAGTCGATTAAAATCAACTGAAACCGGTCAAACGCGTTTTCCTTTGTCACGCTCGCATATTGATTCGAAAAATTATGAAACTTGAAACCTAGCAATAACTTGACACTGCGGATCTAACAACAGTGGTTTCGTCGAAATCCGAGGTCGTTTGCAAAATGTCCATTTTTAAGGGCCTGAATTCCATAGCGACTATTCAGAATTTTCAACTGGACATATCTTTTGATTCCCGCTATCAAATTTCAATTTTTCAGATTCGTTAGAAAGGTATTCACTAACAGATTTAAATACTTTTGGTTTCACTAAAATCCAGATTGTTTTGCACCTGGTACAGTCCGACAAAGTTTGAATTCAATTTTTGAAACTGCAGCGCCATTTCAGGCCTTGTTTATAATTATAATTAATTATATTCGTTTTCAATTGTCGATTCAAACTCAGTTTTCATCGCCATTATTTAAAATATTTATTTTAAATATTTAAAATCCATTATTCTAGCCAATTTAAAAAAATTTAAATTGGTTCAGATTTTCTGGGTCGTTACAATCTCCCCCACTTAAAACTTTTCGTCCCCGAAAAGGAACAAAGTCGAAACTGGTTTGATAAATCTACAATCACACAACACAACAACCAATCCTATTGTTTTTAACCTTCAAAAATATACTAATCAAATCCTATACCCTTTAAAAATCATTCAGACTATATAATTAAAAGTGTATATCTATGAAAAGAAAATAACAATAGAGTAGAGAATTGAATGGTAATGCAAAGTAGGTTAAATGTACCTTGCACCGGAGTCAATCAGAGATATCTACTCGGCATCTGGGATAAGCTTTCTGAATGCTCTCCTCAGTTTCCCAAGTACAATCTCGCGGATCTCCACTCCATTGCACTTTGACTAAGTGAACCTTCTTGTTCCTCAGCTCTTTGGTTTCTTTGCCGATAATCTTTAGCGGCTCTCTTCTCACAGCTAATTCTGGGGTAATTTCAATGTCATGTTGAGCTGCTTCTTCCACGATCAAGTCTGGATCATGAACGTGCTTTCGAAGTTGAGATATGTGAAATACATCATGAATTTCAGGCAACCAATTAGGCAGTTTGACCCTATAAGCGAGAGTTCCGATCCGTTCCAGAATAGGAAACGGACCTATGAATTTGGGTGCCAACTTTCCAGTTTTACCGAACCGGATAACTCCTCTCATCGGCGATACTTTCAAATATACATAGTCGCCAACTTCAAAGGATATATCTCTTCTTCTTCTATCGGCATAGCTCTTTTGTCGGCTTTGAGCGGCGAGTAATCGCTTCTTAATAAAATCGACTTTGTCGGCAGCTTCTCGGATCATATCGGGACCCAACACAAGTCTATTTCCAGGCTCGACCCAACAAGCAGGGGATCGGCACGGTCTACCATACAATGCTTCGAATGGCGACATTGTCAGACTCGCCTGGTAGCTGTTGTTATAAGAGAATTCAGCCAAATGCAGATTGTCTTCCCAGGATCCACCGAAATCTATAACACAAGCCCGCAACAGATCTTCCAAAATACGATTTACCCTCTCAGTCTGACCGTCTGTCTGAGGATGATAAGCGGTGCTCAAGTTCAACTTCGTTCCTAGCTCGACTTGAAATGCTTCCCAGAATTTGCTAGTGAATATTGTATCTCTATCACTGACTATACTGAGCGGCACTCCATGTAGTCTAACTATTTCCCTGAAGTATATCTGTGCCAGACTCTGAGCAGTTCTGTTTGATCTGACAGGTATAAAATGGGCGGTCTTCGTGAAGCAATCTACGATCAACCAAATACTGTCATTTCCTTTTCTGGTTCTGGGCGGACCATCGATGAAGTCCGTAGAAATATGTTCCCACTTCCAGCCAGGAACTTCCAGTGGTTGGAACAATCCAGCCAATTTCTGTTGGTCACTTTTGACTAGCTGGCAAGTAGGGCATCGGCTAACGTATATTGAAACGTCTCTTTTCATAGCCTTCCACCAGAATGTTCGTTTAAGATTGTTGTACATTTTGGCCACACCAGGATGGATACTTAGTTTGGACTTGTGACACTCGTCTAACACTTCCCTTTTGAGCTCAGGAATGTCAGGAACACAAATCCTTCCTTTTAACCTCAAGGTCTCATCGTTATCTATTTGAAAACACGAGGGTTCGCCTTTCTGAATCCTTTTGAACGTATCCTTAATAAAGTTATCCTCCTTCTGAAGAGTAGATATTTTGTCAATCAAGGAAGTCGTGATAATAAAGCTGGCGATCATTACATTCTTTCGGCTCAGCGCATCGGCCACGACATTGGCTTTCCCCGGAGTATATATAATTTCGAAGTCATATGCTGCAAGAAACTCCAGCCAACGTTGCTGCCTCAAATTCAAGTCCTTCTGAGTAAATAGATACTTTAACGACTGGTGATCTGTAAACAGTTCAAATCTCTCGCCCAGAAGATAGTGTCTCCAGATCTTCAAAGAGAATATGATAGCCAATAACTCAAGATCATGAGTTACATAGTTTTTCTCGTGCGGCTTCAGTTGACGGCTAGCATAAGCAATCACTTGACCTCTTTGCATTAACACTGCACCAAGGCCTTCTCTAGAAGCATCAGTCCAGACTTTTAGATCTTGGTTGCCATCTATGATGGTTAACACTGGAGCTGTGGTTAACCTCAACTTTAGCTCTTCGAAAGCCTCCTCACTCTCTTGAGTCCATTTGAATTTAGAATGCTTCTTTGTAAGCTTCGTTAAGTGACCAGATATCTTCGAAAAGTCTTTAACGAACTTCCGGTAATAGCTAGCCAATCCGAGAAAACTGCGGACTTCAGTGGGAGTACTGGGCTGTTTCCAATTCTGAATGGCTGTGATTTTACTTGGATCCACAGCGATTCCTTCTTTCGATACAACATGGCCCAGAAATTTCACTTCATCTTGCCAGAATATACATTTGGAAAACTTGGCTTTTAATACATCCGCCTCAGAATTTCTAGAACCTGTTCCAGATGCTTTTCATGTTCGACCTTTGATTTAGAGAAGATTAGAATATCATCAATAAAAACCAGGACAAATTTATTCAATACTCCTCTGAACACTCTGTTCATTAGATCGACGAAGTAAGCGGGAGCGTTACATAAGCCGAACGGCATTACTAACCACTCGTAGAATAAGTCGGGACCTCTGAATGCTGTCATTGGAACACATTCTTCGGCAATTCGAAGTTGATGAAATCCTGTAGCTAGGTCCATTCGTGAGAATACTTGTGCTCCATTTAATCGATCCAACAAATCATCAATCCGGGGCAATGGATTTTTGTTCTTTATGGTCTGTTTGTTTAAATCACGATAATCCACACATAGCCGTAGAGTACCGTCAGATTTTGGGACAAACACCACTGCTGCACCCCAATCAGAGATACTAGGCCTGATCAGACCCTTCCATACGCGCTGTCGTGTTTGGTTGTCTAATTCCTCTTTCTCTTTCAAGGACATTCTTCGAATAGCGTGAACTACCGGCCTTGCATTCGGAATCAAAGCAATCTTGAAATCTATTTCTCTCTGCGGAGGTAAGCGAACAACTTCTTCGAACACATCCGCATAGTTCTGGACGACAGGAATATCTTTCACTAGATCGGGAATATTCTCTATGATGTCAGGGACATTTTCTATTTGGGATGGAGAAACATTCAAAGCTAGTATTTTGACCTTCACATAACGCTACCGTTATAATCAATGTTTAAAGTAAAAGAAGTGTGTTCTTAGATTGAATCCGAGAGTCATGTAAGCGACGGTTTGTTTAAAAATTGTGTGCTTTGACTATTTCAAAGTTAAGAATGGTTTTTAATTAAGGTCTGAGAGGTAATTATACCCCAACTTGATTGACTTCACGACTGATGGAGAAATGGTTAAGGTTCGATAGTGAAGGTTGGTTAACATTCTGGATAGTTAATAATTGGTTAATGTTTTTAGTTATATTAACGATGTTTATAATATCGCATTAATTTAAAAGAATTTGAAATGTTTTTCCCAGAAAAAAGAGAGATATTTTCTACGTATAGAAAATGAAATGAATTGGTCAATGAGGAATTAAGAAAGAGAATTTGGAAATATTTTCCAATATTAATGCAGCATATTTTCTGAATATAGAAAATAAGAATTTGCTAATATATATAGAAATGTTTTCTAAATGGGGAAAAGAGATATTTCTTCGAATAAAGAAATTACTTATTGGAAATGTTTTTCAAAGAATCGAAAGGAAAATCGAGCTTCAAAAGGATGCGAAAGATAGGGAAATAGGAATTTGAAATAATAATATAATCAAGAATTGATTTAAAGGGGCCCAGTGTTGTTTGGTGCTTGATCGGTAGAATTTCCAATTGGAAATAGTACCGTTGATTGTATGGATGTTTTATACCTCCGCTGTCAATATGGAGAGACCGGGATCAGATTTAATATCTGAAAACCACTCCATTTGGCATAAGCATTACGAATCAACTTATGTTGAAGAGATTATGTAGACGGAGGAAAATGCAAGGGCTGTTCTGTTAATTAAAATCTCAAGCCTCATAACCGGGGATTGACAAAAATCGGGCAGGCAGCATGGTTATGTGGGTCACTCCCATTAGGATGTATACTCACCTATCTAGAGAAATTCCATTTGTTCTTTAATCTATCGATGCTGTCCCTTTCGGGGAAACGATTGCTGATCCCAACCGTTGGTGATATACATTCGATACACTCAAGCGAAATGAGTGGTCGGTCATGTGTGGGCCGGGTCGCAAGATGTTCTTGTTGAACCCAGTGTATTTGTCTCTAGAGATACACTATCGGCAGGTGGTCCCATACCTTGTCATGTTGGAAATCCAATCTCCAATAAGGGCCCTGCGGTTTTTGATTTTATATTATATATGGAACGTGAGATGCAAGCGTTCCACTAGATTTTATTTATTTGATTTAGACACTATCATAATATCACCAGATTTTAATATCAAAATGTTTCGGGGTTATCGTAAGGTAAAAACCATCTGTGTTTATGTATGGATCGGTCTTACGATTATCATTCTTTTGAAAGGATTTTGAATGTTAATCAAATGGTTGGAGTTTACTCACACCAGTCCCATGACTGACCCAGAGTTTATTTTGTCTGCTTTCCCTAAACTCTTGGGTGCCCAAATTTGTACGGGCAGTCAAGTAGTCAGGAATTTTCAGATTCACTTGGAGGAGCTCGAACCTGGAGGTTTCACCAGTTAGCTATAGATTATCATTTTTCCGCTGTGTACTATGTTGTATCTGGAAACAGGTGTTTATAACTGTTCCAAGGATAACCGTTGTGATCTAATAATGGTATGTATATAAAGTTACTGATTTGTATTTTAAAGTTTATGTTATCTAATATACTTTATTCGTTTCCGCTGTGAGTTTGTGACCTTCGTTTTCTTCTATTCCAATATTTTTTTCTTTCTATTTCTCATCCTCTAACTTCTTTCAAATAATGATTCGTATTTCTGTGCAATTTGGGTTGGACGTGTGGTGAAATTAGCCGACTCAAAGTGTACGGATTTGCGGGTCGTTTCAGAAATCCTTTGTTTAAAAATACTCTTTATATGAAGGATATTCCGAATCGGAAAGCGACTCAATCATTTACCATATAACTTTGGTTATATGGATTTCATACATCGTATGTAAATGACAATAATAGTAAATAATCATCAAACCATCCATTCAACAACCAAAGTGAAGTTCACAACTGTGTGAGCATTAAAATGAATGAATAACGCTCATCCCAGCCTGTAAATCTATCGATTCACATAAGAATAAATATTGGGACTAGCGTTTATCAATTATCATCCCAATACCCGTGTAGGGTTTTCAACCAACAACAGTACATATAAATAAATAATTTATTAATTAATTTAACCAATTTTAATACTATCAACATGTTGATAATGATGGACAAAAATGACATTTTATTCCTAACGTCGAAATAAAATATAAATCGGACTCGCATAATTTCTTTTACATTTAATAGTATGTAATTTACTTATATGGCAAAATTGGGGATGACAAATAAAAGATAATTTTCATTATACTTTATTTGTATGTAATTATTCTTAATTTGAACACATAAAAGGAATAATCCCAATTGTATATGTTTAATGTATAACCCAACTGCTAAAAATTGTTTATTTAAATTGCATACAAATTCTGATGTATGCAATAACATATAATGATGTCACCTTACCACACTTATACATTCAAATGTATATTTTGACAAATAATATGATTCTTATAATTGAATATAAGTTCCAATGCATGTTTGCAAATAAAAATATTTTTATATTTTTATATAATTTCTCTTGTATGTTATGCAAATAAAAATGATTATTTTATTTGCATATAAATTCTATCTCAATAAAATGTATATGAAGAGTGATACATTCATTTGTCGACAATTCTATTTTATCAAAATGCTATTTGTGTTTAATTCTTATTTGACAAGAATGTCCTTTTTGGGTTTCAACCAATATAATTTGACCAAATGAATGTTTGTTTCAACTAATATAAATTGACAAAAGTGATTATTTTGTTTCAACCCTTTTTAAAATGAAAAAATTAAATAAATTTTGTCTCATTATATTAAAATGATAAAAATGTATCTTTTTGTGTTGCAACAAACGGACAAATAAACCTTCTCTATCCTTTTAGTTTTTTTATTGAAGCCAAGATGACAATAAAAAATATACCTTCTTAATTCTAATATTTTTATTTTAATCTATGATGAAAATAAAATCGTTTTATTTATTTTAACAAAATAACAACTACGATGAATTCATTTTATCGTAATCCTTTTATTTACTCAAGTTTAAAAGTAAAAATGATATTTTTTAATCTTGTTCTTTTATTTATATCTAAATTGCAAATAAAAGGTAATACTTAAATTTATGATTTAATTGCATCGAGGAATGCAAATAAATATACAACTTTTATCTTTATGTTTTATTTGCATCAAAGGATGCAAATAAAGATGCAACTTTCCAATTCAAGTTATTATTTGCAACAAGGAATGCAAATAAAAATTCAACCTTTAATTTAGTGTTTTATTTGTATCAAGGAATGCAAATAAATAAGCAACTTTTAATTTCATAGTTTATTTGCATCAAAGAATGCAAATAAAAATTCAACTTTTAAATACGATGTTAATGCAAATAAAAATTTAACTTTTAAATACTATGTTTATTTGCATTAAAGAATGCAAATAAAAATTTAACTTTTAAATACTATGTTTATTTGCATTAATGAATGCAAATAAAATAAGACTTTTTATTACAATGTTTTATTTGCATCAAAGAAGGCAAACAAAATATAACTTTTTATTTCAATGTTTATTTGAATTAAAGAATGCAAATAAAAATATAATCCTTTTACTATGATGTTTATTGGCATTTAAATATGCAAATAAAAATACAGTTTACTTCTAATGTTTTGTTTTCATCTAAAATAGCAAACAAAAATACAGTTTTCCTTATTTCAATGCATATTTGCGTTAGAGAATGCAAATAAAAGAATATTTTATATTTCAATATATATTTGCATAAAAGAGCATTTTTCTATTTCTATGTATATTTGCATAAAAGAGTGCGAATAAAAGTACATTTTATATTTCTATGTATATTTGCATAAACGAACGCAAATAAAACAACCATCTTTATTTATTTAAATTCTTTTTATTGTAAACAACATTACATAGAAATGTAATCTTTTACTTTTATTCAATTACATGAAAATTGTAACTTTTACCTTTAAATCTAATTACATTAAAAATGTAACTTTAATATATAACTTTTTATTTCATGTTTTATTTACAACAAGGAATGCAAGTAAAAATGTAATTTTTCTTTTTTTCTAGTTTTATTTGCCACAAGGGATGCAAATAAAAATTTAACTTTTTATTTCTAGTTTTGTTTGTATTAGTGAATGTAAAAAAAGAACAAACGTTATTTTTACATATATATTTGCATTTGTGAATTGCAAATAAAAGAACAAATTTTATTTTTACATATATATTTGCATTAGTGAATGCAGATAAAAGAACAAATTTCATTTCTATATATATTTGCATTACTGAATGCAAATAAAAGAACAAACATTATTTTTCATGTACATTTGCATTTGTGAAATGCAAATAAAAGAAAAAAAATTTATTTTTCATGTTTATTTACATTGGTGGATGTAAATAAAAGAACAAGTTTTAATTTCGATGTTCATTTGCATTAAAGGATGCAAAACAAAAACTGAACTTTTATTTCAATGTTTTATTTGCATTGTGGAATGCAAATAAAAAAGTGAACTTTTAATTCTATGTTATAGTTGCGTTAGGGAATGCAAATAAGAAGTGTACCTTTATTTCCAATGTTCTATTTGCATAGTGGAATGCAAATAAAAAGTGAAACTTATATTTATATGTTATATTTGCGTTAAAGAACACAAATAAAAAGTCAATTTCTATATAACATAATATTGAGCATTTGAATTGATAAACTAAATCAACTCGAAAATTATAACATAGAATTGTGTGTTGAATTGATAAGCTAAATCAATTCAAAAAAATGATAACATGGTTTTGTGTGTTGAATTGATATACTAAATCAATTCAAAGATAATAACATAGTATGTTGTATTGAATTGACAACTAAATCAATTCAAAAATAATCACATAGCATGATGTATTGAATTGATAAACTAGACCAATTCAAAAATAAGGAATAACATAGTTTTTCTATATTCAATTGACAATCAAATTCAGTTCAACAATACAAGCAAAATGGTGACTTTTCTTGAATCGGCAATTCTATCCCAATTTACTAATTAAACAATAAATTCAATTCAATACTTATCTTTGTTTAGTCCACATAATCCACAAATATTGGCAAAAGGGAAAATGTTTTAGTGACAGCCCGCCCCTCACCAATCGACATTTACTCCAAAAGTGCGTTGTACACATGTCCAGTTAGCACATGACAGTTGTCAGAGGGAAAGGAAGAAGACGAAGAATCAACAAAAACCTGTAGAATGTCTCACAACGCATAGAACAAAATATAATAGCAACATAGTTGACATAAAACAGATGAGGCAGTGCATAAGCTGAAAACAAACTATCATAGCAGCGGAAAATCCAAATACAGCTTATGTTCCACATCACCATTATTACAACTTTTCAAACTGTCTCTAAAGGTAAAAGCAAGATAAGGGAGGTACACTACTAATGCTAAGTAGTGACCACCAACGACACAGGGAGAATATCTATCTATATATATATATATATATCATACGTGGAAGCCTCCTGCTCGGCTCCAAATCAGCTACTCGTGCATCACCAGCTAACCTGTCTCTACTCTGCTCGTGAGAGCACCCAGAGTAATAAGAGGAGACATAAAACTCTGGGTCAGACAAAAAGTCTGGTTTGAGTGATAAGCAACTAAACAGAACAATAACAGGTATACTAAACCATACCTGAACCTAGACCTGCAACCAAAGAGTTAGCACTACATACTGTACAACAATCTGAGGTGCCACTAAATGAATGGTGTAAAGATAACGGGGGTGGGGGTGTGCATGTCATAGTGATGGCAAACAATTAGACATAGCAACCATTCTCACATCTCTCACTCAGTGCGTAAAGTATACGATATCCACCACTTCGATCATCCAATACTTTGCTATGATCACTCTGCCCCATGAAGTCATAACGGCTTCACTGCACTGATTCATAGCCATTTATCCTTCGCTATGACCACTTTGCCCCATGGAGTCGTACATACCCCATTGCACTGGCTCATAGCCTTACTAATCCTTTACTATGCCCACTTTGCCCCATGGAGTCACAATGGCTCCACTGCACTGGCTCATAGTCTTGCACGATCATTTTGCCCCTCAAGTCATGATGACTCTACTGCACTGATACGTAGCCCATCATTCCTTTTCAGTGGTGAATCGAAGTTATGAATGTCGACAACTCCTTAGCACACGTCCCACAGCAAAGCCCAATCATGAAGTGAACTCATTGGTTCCCAACTGGATCCTGAGCTCTTACTTCCTTTTGGACTACCTTTGCATCCCGGGTTATTGGTCATCATCGGATTGGTCTTCATTTAGTTAATGATTGTCATATAGGCTCGGGTTCATTTCAATTCATAGCACCCTCTTCAGATCGGTTCGGATCGGATAACCTTCACCCATCAGTTCGGATCTGGTAGCCTCCCCCATCGGTTCGGATCGGATAGCCTCCCCCATCGGTTCGGATCGGATGACTTCCTCCATCGGTTCAGATCAGATGACTTCCTCCATCGGTTTGGATCCTTCTCCCCAAGCACTCCAGGTCAGTTTGATCCTCTCGATCTTCTCCATAGTGTATTGGTTCGGGTCGGAGTGGCACACAAAGGCAGGTCGGGTCAGGTTTCGTCCAGATCATCTCATGGATACCACAACTTGGAGGGCGGTTCGGTTCGGACTCTTTCCTCCGATCCGATCCGGATCGACCAAATCCCTGCACTTCCTTCCAGCGACTGTTTACGCAACTCAACGGCATTTTCGACCATTCTATAAATTCTAATCAATCACAAAGCATATCATACAGTCATAGCAACAAGTTGAAGTGAACTCAAACACTAAAACATCAATATGACAGGTTAAAATGGATCAAACATAGCCAAAACCCCATATTTTCCCTTAAACATGTTCAAGCATAATTAATGATGGGATTAGCAAAACTTAACCAAATTAATCCAACTTCATATCAGAGGTCTAAAATATCATTTAAGAATTTATAAATATTTTTCCTGAATTTTATCATGTTTAAATTCGCTAATTAACACTAATTACCCATAATTAACCATAATTAGTGAGGAACTATGCAAATCACTCACCTTAGCCACAACTAAACCTTAGATCTAAGATAAATCTCTGTTTGGGCGCTAATAACAATGCAAATCAGCAACTCTAATCTTGATTTGGTGAAGATCTCCCCTGATTTGATGTTGCTAAGCTTAATCCTTGGTTAGAAAGTGACTTGGAGGTGATTTAGAGGTTGGAGGCCATTTTTAGGGTTTCTAAGAGGTAAGTGGAGGCTAAAAAACTGAAATGGAATGAATCCCCAACTCTTTTCAGCCTCCCCATAACCCTAATCCCGAAATGGGTTATTGGCCCATTCACTAATCACCATATTTGGCCCGGTTAAGCAGTTTTTCACCTTCCAAACCTTATATCAGCCATATCTCACAAATGGTAAGTACATTTGGCTAATATGACCACTCTACGGAAAGGTAAACCATCAAATGAATCTAATGGAAGTGGTTTCAGGTCAAAATTCCTTTCCAACCAAAAGTTATAGCCAAAATAGTATCAGCTAGGGGCAAAACGGTCATTTAAAAATCGGCAAAAATCATGAACATGGGAAATGACCTCAATAGTCGTTTCCCAACTCTACATGACCATACGATCTCACATGAGAAATTAATAAATATTCTACGATCCTCCGATGCGTTGAATGCGGGTTGTTACATTCTCTCCTCCTTAAGAAATTTCACCCCCGAAATTCCCTAATTAAAACACACAATGGGTCCCGCATGCCTATCAACCATAGAGCAACAATCAAACATGCAAAACAGCAAAACAAATCTATCCTAACATGCGGAGTAACTTAACTGCAATGTAAACCTTACCAGGCAAAGAGTTATGGATACGTCTTTCTAATGCTCTCCTCTGTCTCCCAATTACAGTCATTCTCGTTCTCGCCCCACTGAACCTTGACTAGCTTCACCGCCTTCCTTCGAAGCCGCTTCGTATCGTGCTCGACTATACAAATTGGCTTGCGGTTCCCAACCGACTTGGGTTCCACTAAGAAATCCTCTAACTGATCAGGTGAAATAGTCATATCTAGGTCGTACACAAACTTCCTTAGCTGGGAAACATGAAATACGTTGTGAACTCCAGCCATCTTCTTCGGTAATTCGTTTCTATATGCCAAATTCCCAACTTGTTCAAGAACAGGGAATGGGCCAACAAATCTTGGTGTCAACTTGCCTCTCCTGCCAAATCGTATCACGCTCTTCAACGGAGAAACCTTGACAAACATCAATCACCAACGGAGAATTTTAAGTCCCTTCTCCTCTTGTCAGCATAACTCTTCTGCCTATCGTGGGCAGCTTTCATCCGTTGTTGAATGATCTTAATCTTGTCTGAAGTTTCCTTCACCACATCTGGTCCAAGCACAAACTTCTCACCGGTCTCTATCCAACATGATGGTGAGTTGCACGGTCTTCCATACAAAGCTTCATATGGAGCCATGCCGATGCTAGATTGGTAGCTATTATTATATGCAAACTCTACTAGATGCAAATGGTCATCCCATGATCCATCAAAATCCAATATACAAGCTCTCAAGAGATCTTCCAATATACAATTCACCCTCTTTGTATGACCGTCGGTTTGAGGATGATATGCGGTACTGAGATATAATTCCGACCCTAGAGCCTCTTGTATGCTCTTCCAAAACCCACTAGTAAACAACGGGTCTCGGTCACTCACAATGCTTTTAGTTACTGCACGATATCTCACTACCCACTTCATATACAATTCTGCTAACTTAGCTGTCGTTCTTGTCGATTTGATTGGTATAAATCTTGAACTCTTAGTCAATCGATCCACAATTACCCAAATGCTATCATGTCCCGATTTAGTCATCGGTAAACCATCAATGAAATCCATTGATACTTGCTCCCATTTCCATTCGCGAATTTCTAATGGTTGCAACAAACCACTAGGCTTCTTTTGCTCGGCTTTAACTAGCTGGCAATTCATGCACTTGGATATAAACTTCCCAACGTCTCTTTTCATCCCTTCCCAGTAATAAGTCTGCTTCATGTCCCGAAACATCTTATCACCAACGGGTGTATAGTTAGTTTTGCGTGATGACATTCCCTAAGCACTTCATCTCTCAAACCATTCACGTTGGGTACAACTAGTCTTCCATTCTTTCGAAGACATCCTTCTCGATCAAGCCCATACAAACTCATCTCCTCACCGTCGATATTCATCTCTAACTTGGAGATGGTTTCTAATAGATTAGGATCGTCCCTCTGACTGGAACCAATCTGCTCAATCAAGGTGGGTCTGATTGTCAAACTAGCTAACATCTCTGGGTCCAAATCGCACTTTGGTCTAAAATCATACCCTGCGATATACTCCAGTTGCTTCCATTCTAGAAACATAGCCCCTAAAATGGTATGTCTCCTACTCAAGGCATCGGCTATCGCATTGCATTTCCCAGGTATATATGCGGTATCAAAATCATACGAAGCCAAGAACTCTAACCATCTCTGATGTCGAAGATTTAGATCCTTTTGAGAGAAGAGATACTTTAACGATTTATGATCTGTAAACAACTCAAATCTCTCTCCCAAGAGATAATGCCTCCACACCTTCAACGCGAACACGATCGCCTCCAGTTCCAAATCATGGGTAGGATACTTTTTCTCATGCGGCTTTAGTTGCCGACTAGCATAAGCTAGAACCCTACCTCCTTGCATCAATACAGCACCTAGTCCTGTACCACAAGCATCTGTGTATACCATCATCTCTTCATTCCCTTTAGGAATGACTAATACTGGCGCACGCCTCAACTTTTGTTTTAGACTCTTGAATGCATTCTCACACACTTCGTCCCAGACGAAGGCTTGATTCTTCTTAGTCAACTGAGTCAACGGTGCTGCTATCTTGGAGAAATCCTGGAAAAACTTACGATAATATCCAACTAACCCTAAGAAGCTTCTTACATCTGTTGCATTCTTGAGCGTAGGCCAATCCTATACCGTAGCCACCTTCGTAGGGTCCACGGTAATACCATTCTCTGAAACAACATGGCCCAAGAATCTCACTTCCCTCCTCCAGAAGTGACACATAGAAAATTTCGCTTTCAATTGGTGTTTTCTCAACACCTCCATCACTATCCTCAATTGTCCCTTGTGTTCTTCCTCTGTCTTCGAGTAAACAAGGATGTCATCTAAGAACACAAGAACAAACTTATTCAACTGATCTTTGAATACTCGATTCATAAGATCCACAAAGTATGCTGGTGCATTGGTCAACCCAAATGGAATGACCAACCACTCATAGAATCCAGACGGCATCCTAAATGCCATTTTCGGAACACTCTCAGCCGCTACTCGGAGCTGATGAAATCCTGTCGCGAGGTCCAACTGGGATAATACTCTTGCTCCTTCCAGTTGATCAAACAAATCATCTATCCGCGGTAGAGGATATTTATTCTTCCTCGTCACCTTATTCAACTCGCGATAGTCGACACACAAACGAAGGGAACCATCTGCCTTAACACAATTGGTGTTCCCCACTCGGAGGCACTTATTCTAATAAACCCCTTCTTCAAAAGATCGCTTACTTGCACCCCGAGCTCTCGCTGCTCCTTTGGTGCCATACGACGAAGTGGCATCACGATAGGTTTGGCATCTTTCACTAAATCAATACGGAACTCAATCTCTCGGTGTGGTGGAAGCCCGGTCACCTCCTCGAAGACGTCCGGATACTGGCCAACCACAGGCATATCTGACAAATCATCATGCGGGATGTCGAGGGAATTTATAAAACTAGCCATTACCCCATCACTAGGTAGACTACCAAACACTACCCTCCGCCCATCATCCGCCCAAACTGTCACCAAAAAGCCTTCACAGTCTACCACCACCCCATATCTTTGGAGCCAACCGACTCCCAATGTAATGCCGTACCCAGTAAAGCCCAAAACAAAGCAATCACAAACAAACATATATCCATGACTCGATAAGACCAAATTTCGGCAAATCATACTAAGGTTAGTCGAACAACCAATCGGGTTCGTCACAACCAACGGTCTATCGGCTATCTCGGGTTCCAGTCCCAACCTATCTACCAGGTCACTAGATATGAAGGAACGGGAAGCCCCAATATCAAACAAAACTCGAACAGGTACTTCATGAATAGAAAGCATACCTTGAATGATGACATTGTTTCCTTTCTCCACCGCAGTTGGGGCACTCGACGAAGAAGGAACATCATTAATAGCATATGCTTTCACAATCTGCTTCTCCTTAAGAGGTTGTGGACATTTATCCTTATGATGTCCCACTTGGCCACAGTTGTAGCACTTCTTATCCGCTGGCCTGGCCCGACACTCTTTGGCATAATGGCCCTTCTTACCACAGCTGAAGCACTCAACATCTTTCTAGCTCTTTCTCTGGCCATCCTTAGTTTGGTTCTGCTTCCTCTTGTTCTGAGTGTTATTCTTGCATCCACCGCCTGCTTGCGGCTTCAGCCCTTCTGCAGATGCAATCTCAGTCTTTGACTTAGGGTAAAGACTCTCTGATCTCAAAGTTTTCCCCACAATCAATTCAAAAGTCTCACCGATGTGGTTGATAAGCCTTTCCCCCAAGTATCCGTCCGAACCAGTAATGAACTTCTCATTCTTCTTCTCAGGAGTATCGATAAGGGATAATCCATACTTCGACAAAGTGTCGAACTCAGCAATATAGTCCGAGATTGCCCTACTATTCTGCTTAAGCTCCAAGAACTTCCTAAACAATTCCGACTTCTGAGCAGCTGGGATAAACTTATCAATAAAGCGAGTCTTAAACTGATCCCAAGTAACATGATCCTCTGGAGTAGCTGTCTTAATAGAATTCCACCAATTCATCGCTCGCCCTTGCAGCTGATGAGACGCTAGCCTTCTCTTCATCGCAACCTCGATACCCAAGTCGTCGAAGATACGATCACAACTATCCAACCAATCCTGAACATCCGTGGCCGACTCCATTCCGTGGAACGGCTTCCCACCAAGGTTAGTGTAATTCTTGCACAGCTTGGCGAAATCGGCCGTAGGCGCCTGCACTATTGGACCACCACTATTACCGGCATTAGGAGCTGCCCCTTGCACATCCCTAAGCATTTCCCTCATAAGGTTAGTAAACATCGCCCTCATGTCAGCAGCATTCGCATTGTTGGCTCCTCTACCAGCACCTCTTGCGTATCGGCTCATCGTTCAATCTATAAAGAGAAAACAATTAACCATTCCATAGTGGTGCTAGTGTAGTGCGACTTCATCCTTAGCTATACTAATAATATATATATATATAGCTTTTGAAAACCAAAGTAATCACAAATACGCACTCTCATATACGTACTATCTCTCCCTAGTGTCCTTCCCTAGGTTAACTACGTAACCTAGAGCTCTGATACCAAATGTGACAGCCCGCCCGGCATCAGCCGACATTTACTCCAAAAGTGCGTTGTATACATGTCCAGTTAGCACGGGACGGTTGTCAGAGGGAAAGGAAGAAGAAGAAGAATCAACAAAAACCTGTAGAATGTCTCACAGTGCATAGAACAAAATATAATAACAACATACTTGACATAAAACAGGTGAGACGGTGCATAAGCTGAAAAAAAACTATCATAGCAGCGGAAAATCCAAATACAGCTTATGTTCCACATCATCATTATTACAACTTTTCAAACTGTCTCTAAAGGTAAAAGCAAGATAAGGGAGGTACACTACTAATGCCCAAGTAGTGACCACCAACGACACAGGGAGAATATCTATATATATCATACGTGGAAGCCTCATGCTCGCCTCCAAATCAGCTACTCGTGCATCACAAACTAACCTGTCTCTAGTCTGCTCGTGAAAACACCCAGAGTAATAAGAGGAGACATAAAACTCTGGGTCAGACAAAATGTCTGGTATGAGCGATAAGCAGCTAAACAGAACAATAACAGGTATACTAAACCATACCTGAACCTGGACCTGCAACCAAAGAGTTAGCACTATATACTGTACAACACTTTGAGGTGCCACTAAACGAATGGTGTAAAGATAAACGGGGTAGGGGTGTGCATGTCATAGTGATGGAAAACAATCAAACATAGCAACCATCCTCACATCTCTCACTCAGTGCGTAAATTATACAATATCCACCACTTCGATCACCCAATACTTTGCTATGATGACTCTGCCCCATGAAGTCATAACGGCTTCACTACACTGATCCATTGCCACTAATCCTTCGCTATGTCCACTTTGCCCCATGGAGTCGTACATACCCCACTGCACTGGCTCATAGCCTTACTAATCCTTTACTATGTCCACTCTGCCCCATGGAGTCACAATGGCTCCACTGCACTGGCTCATAGTCTTGCTACGATCACTTTGCCCCTCGAGTCATGATGACTCTACTGCACTGATACGTAGCCCATCATTCCTTTTCAGTGGTGAATCGAAGTCATGAATGTCGACAACTCCTTAGCACACGTCCCGCAGCAAAGCCCAATCATGAAGTGAACTCATTGGTTCCCAACTGTATCCTGAGCTTTAACTTCCACTTGGACTACCTTTGCATCCCGGGTTATTGGTCATCATCGGATCGGTGTTCATTTAGTTCATGATTGTCATATAGGCTCGGGTTCATTTCAATTCATAGCACCCTCTTCAGATCGGTTCGGATCGGATAACTTTTACCCATCAGTTTAGATCGGTTAGCCTTCCCATTGGGTTCGGATCGGATAGCCTCCCCCATCGGTTCGGATCGGATAACTTCCTCCATCGGTTCAGATCGGATGACTTCCTCCATCGGTGCGGATCCTTCTCCCCAAGCACTCCAGGTCAGTTCGATCCTCTCGAGCTTCTCCATAGTGTATTGGTTCGGGTCGGAGTGGCACACAAAGGCAGGTCGGGTTGGGGTTCGTGTCCAGATCGTATCATGGATACCACAACTTGTAGGGCGGTTTGGTTCGGACTCTTTCCTCCGATCCGATCCGGATCGGCCAAATCCCTGCACTTCCTTCCAACGACAGTTTACGCCACTCAACGGTGTTTTCGACCATTCTATCTATTCTAATCAATAACAAAGCATATCATACAGTCATAGCAAAAAGTAGAAGTGACCTCAAACACCAAAACATCAACATGATAGGTTAAAATGGATCAAACATAGCCAAAACCCCATATTTTCCCTTAAACATGTTCAAGCATAATTAATGATAGGAATAGCAAAACTTAACCAAATTAACCCAAGCTCATATCAGAGGTCTAAAACATCATTTAAGAATTTATAAATATTTTTCCAGAATTTTATCATGTTTAAATTCGCTAATTAGTACTAATTACCCTTAATTAACCATAATTAGTGATGAACTATGCAAATCACTCACCTTAGCCACAAATAAACCTTAGATCTAAGATAAATCTCTGTTTGGGCGCGAATAACAATGCAAATAGCACTCTAATATTGATTTGGTGAAGATCTTCCCTGATTTGATGTTGCTAAGCTTAATCCTTGGTTAGAAAGTGACTTGGAGGTGATTTAGAGGTTGGAGGCAATTTTTAGGGTTTCAAAGAGGTAAGTGGAGGCTGCAAAACTGAAATGGAATGAATCCCTAACTCTTTTCAGCCCCCCCCCCCATAACCCTAATCCCGAAATGGGTTATGGGCCCATTCACTAATCACCCTATTTGGCCCGGTTAAGCAGTTTTTCACCTTCCAAACCTTATTTCAGCCATATCTCCCAAATGGTAAGTCCGTTTGGCAATTATGACAACTCTACGGAAAGGTAAACCGTCAAAACAATCTAATGGAAGTGGTTTCAGGTCAAAATTCCTTTACAATCAAAAGTTAAGGCCAAAACAGTATCAGCTAGGGGCAAAACGGTTATTTAAAAATCGACAAAAATCATGAACATGGGAAATGACCTCAATAGTCGTTTCCCAACTCTACATGACCATACGACCTCACATGAGAAAGAAATAAATATTCTACGATCCTCCGATGTGTAGAATGCGGGTTGTTATAGTTTTATTTGACTAACATATATAGATGTAAAATTTAAACAACAAATCTATCATACATACACACAGAATAAATAGATCAATCCTCAAAATTGCATCACATCACATAGCTAATTACTTAACACACATATAATTATTTATCAACGATAAAAATAATTAAATTGATTAAATAATTCAAATTAGAAATCTCACAGTTGGTTCAGATTCGCAAATTTGACAAAATTTCAAACTGCTCGAAATTTTCCCTTCTCAGTCTAGGATTGTAGATCTTTGTCATACGATCACACTGAATTTGAAATTGTTAACTTTCATTGTCTTATGCTTTAGTTTTAGTGCGAATAAGATTGATAATTATTTTTGAAATTAAATTAGCAAAGTAATTAGGGATTTAAACCTTTCTCCCAATTTTTTGTCATTTCCCGGTTGTGAGGCTTGAGGTTAGCATTTACCTTTAGAACGTCTGGTCACTATTCGCTTTGAATGTCACATTGTAAGATACATCAAATCACTAATTGACGTCCATAAATATACTCTAGGTGTAAAAGAAGGGCCATTCTTTGCCATCAACTTGGTATATTTGTAAAAATCAACGTACGTGGTTTTCAAGAAATATTCTGTCAGACATTCATCCATACAAGTCATCCAGGAACAGGATGAACCGAAGGTACTCTCCTACTGCATCCAATATATGAATCACCCCATGAATCAGTAGCGAGAAGTACTTGCAAATCCAAAGAGTTTAATCATGACAGAATCACTATCAAAATATCTTCAGGAGCGACCCAGAGAAATTTATCAAGTAGTTCTTCCGATCAATGAGAATCTACGGTCTTCACTCTCACCATTAAAGTATATCTGCAAGTTAGTTTACGATCGTAAAGCCAGTTCAAAGTGGTTTTGTGTCCAGTTCCCATCCCGGTCTCCTCGAACTAACACGTAGGGGATATTTATTTGACAGTCGGTATTTTAACTATCAAATTTAAGCAGTGTTAATAAATAAAACAATGTATTTAAATTATTTCAGAACATAAGTAATTTTCATGACATATCCATTTTATTTAATTAACTTATACAAATCTAAATCCTTATTTAGAACATAAGATAATAAAAAGGTATCAATATTTTATTTAAGCTAATTTAGATTTAATTAATAATTCCATAATAATTAACAATGAATATTCAACACAACATTTACTATAATGACCCGCATTTTCAACGTTATAATAATTAATTTATTTAATTTTTTAAATAGTGAATTAAAGGATTTAATGGTAGGGGAATTAAATAATAATGAATATTTATTTAAAATAATAAATTAAATAATATATTTAATTCTGAAATAATCCGAATTGGCTGAAATGGCGATATGGTGTGAACTGGATCATCTGTGATATTTAATTCAGCTTGGAATTGAATTTTAATAACAAATATATTATATAAACGACAGTTTGAACGTAGAGTTATAATATAATTAAAATCAAGCTCGAAATGGCGCTGCAGTTATTAAGTTGTCGATTTGAACTTCAATAGAATGTACAGGATTCGTTTTAAGCCAGATTTCTGTGAAACAAGAAACGCGTGGAGCTGGTGGAGTATATCTTTCTAGTGGAAGAGATAAATCGGGATTTCGTCGTGTAGATTTTGATTTACGTCCAAATCAAATTTTAGAAAAGTCGCTGTAGCATTCCTGTATAATTCAAAAGGGAATTATTTATATTTTAAAAAGGAATCTCATTTTAAATCGAATATCGATTTAATCGGGATTTGAAATATCAAGTTATAAATCCCAGTAGAGATGTATAGTATTCAACTGTAAGTATATACAATAGGGTAAATTTATTCGTATTTAATTTAATTATATTTAAATATATTTATATATTTAAATGGGTCATTCAAGGCTGAAAAAATAGTCAGTTTTGCAAACGACCTCAGAATTCGACGAAACTGATTTTGTTGGATCCGCAATTGTAAATTAATGCTAGATTTCAATTTTCGTGATTTGTAGAGTCAGTATGTGGCCGTGGGCGATTTTAAAGTGAAAAACAGTCGATATTTTAATAGTTAAAAATACGCTGTGTGAGCATACCAAGTCGGAATTCGACGGAACCAGTTTCGTTGGGACCGTAATGTCGAACTCTAGCTGCATGTCAATTTTCATAATTTTTAGGTATCGTGTGTGTTCGTAGGGATTTTTAGAGTGCTGAACCAAATATAAATAAAATAAGTAAAATATCCTAACTAATTTTCTTGGTCAAAATAAAGGCCACCCAACCATCATTCACAGCCACACAAAGTATATTGTCCTGTATATAACTTCTTTTGTGCCATCATTACGTTTTTTTCATCATAGCAAATTAAAACGTATTCGATCCTCAAAAAGGAAAATCCAAACAAACAAATTAAAATCCCTAAAATCAATATACTTGTATATTGTAGATCGTCATTCAATTCTCTTTACATTCATATAAGAAGTGTTGAGTTCGACGTGATTCTCTGTTATGCGGAAAGGGTACAACATCTCTTTACTGAACTAGGGTTGCGATTTTTGTCGAGCGGAGGCATTGATGGTTAAATTGGGGTTTGTAATAGTGTTTATGAGGTGGAAGGCTTTGATTTGGGAAAGTTTGGATGGTTTCCGACTTGGTTGATGTCGCGAGTTGGTCTGGGTTCGTGGGAAACTGGCTGACGATGGGAATTGGAGTGGTTCGGAGTGGGTGGTGAGTGCATGAGGTTGGTAAGTTGTCGAATGGGAGTTCACTGGTGTAAGAAGTATGGAAGTTCGTGAGCTGATGGGTGGATGGTTTGAGGATGAAGTTCGGCTAATAGTGCGTTTATTCGGAGCAGGAGGTCATGGCAAAAATGTGGGATTGGGGAAGAAAGACATCGGGTCTGGGCTTTTGCAATTGTTGATGGGCCGGGAAATGTTGAGTAAGAGGGCCAAGTTTTTTTTTAATTAAAGTTAAATTTATTTAAGCGCTAGTTCAAATTTGATAATGCAACAATTCATTCATACTGTACAAGAATTTCGAACGGTCAGATCCGTTGGGATCGTAGGGACGAACACTACCCAATGGAACTGACGGGGAGTGGAGTGGAGCTCGTTTAAATTTACGGCGAATTTAATTGTTTGATTCAAATCAAACAAACAGTTTATCGTTCTTTAACGATGAACTGCCAGTGTGAGTAAATCTCACTAACTCTGAACAGTTTATAATTTCATGTCGTATTTTTAGAACTGTTAAATATTGGCTGATTGACTGTGTGCTGACTGTTTGATTGAACTGCTAGTCAGTTAGTTGAATTTCTATATTGATTTTGTTTAACAGAATATATCATATGGAACTGAAAATTATGTTGATTTTATTGTGTAACATCTGTGGATGCAGGGAAACAGGTTGGAGGAATCTTACTGGATTCTTCAACAGCTATTTTATTATTTTCATATATTGTGATATATGATGTGAATTATAACCTGTTGTTGATTATGTGTGTATGGACGATATTGGACATCGTAATTTGATATGTTAAACACCATAACATTCCGGGATTTGGAGAAAAGGGGAATTTGTCAAAGTGAATACTAAAAAGAGAATATTTACAAAATCAGAGTATTTTATAAAAGAAAATGTTTATAAATAGAATATTTATAAATAGTAATATTTATAAATAGTAATATTTATAAATAGTAAATACGTTTAAGTGGGAATTATAAATGAAGGAAATCTTTATAAATAGAATATTTATAAAGTGGATTACTTACTTAGAAAATAAATAGGATAAGATAATGAGATATTTATTTGTTAAATAAATAAGATACGATTAATGGATTATTTATTTGTTAAAGTAATAGGTTAAGATAAAGAGATATTAGCTTCGAAATTTACTAAGTTAAACAAAGGATATTAACTTAGGAATTGAATAAGTTAAACAAGGATATTGACTTAGGAAATTGAATAAGTTTTAAATAAGATATTTTTAGAGGAAATACTTAGAATAAATAAATAAGGTAATAAAGGAAACACTTAGAATTAAGTTATTAAAGAAGATATTTATTAAAGAATAAATAAGAGATTATAAAGGGAATATTTGCAAACTATTCGCAAATAAAATAAAAAGGGAAATATTTGTTCAAGAAAACAAATAGGGTTATAAAGGAAATATTTGTTTAGAAAACAAATAGATTATAAATAAAATATTTATCCTTGGATAAATATATATATATATATATATATATAAGTCTGAACTTATATATGAAGAAGTGAACAGATAAAAGGAGCAGATTGATTTATAAATGAGATCTATAAATTAAGTTAAATATTATCATTTGGATAAATGGAATATATAAGTCAGGACTCATATAAAGGAGTAAGAATCGATTTCAACATCGATGTTTGAAACTGAATAAGGATTAAGAGTTAACCAGTTAGGTTAAACCATTTGATTTAACCAGTTAGGTTAAAACCATTTGAGTTAACCAGTTAGGTTAAACCATTAGAATTAACCAGTTAGGGTTATCCAGTTAGAGGTAATCAATTAGGATTAATCAGTAGAGTTAATCGGGTTAGAGTTAGTCGAGTATTAGTTATCGAATATTAGTTTATTCGAAGAAGTGTGTTAATTGAATCAGAAATATTCGAGATGAGTTAATCGATTTGAGTTAATCGAAGGAGTTAATCGAATAATAGATATTCGAAGTGAGATAATCGAATAATAGATATTCGAAGTGAGATAATCGAATAATAGATATTCGAAGTGAGATAATCAAATAGTAGATATATGAGGACCCATAACTTCCCCGGTAAGGAGAGCCCGGAAACTTTGAGAACAACACACAAAAGATCGCAGACAGAAGAACATTTCATTGTTAATTACAACAATTCCATAAGAATACAAGAATATACAAAGAGTAAACAAATAATATACATCAGAAAAATATTAGAGATTACAATACATTACATAGTAGCGGAAAATAAATACACAACTAAAGGAGATATACGGATACAAAGCTTTCCGGATATCATTCTAGCTGCAAACCAGGATCCTGTGAATATAAATCTGCAAAACCAAAACTACTAGCTGTCCTGTCAAAATAAGGGAACCCAGAGTTTAGGTTGAAACAATAAACTCCAGGTCAGTGATGGGACTGGTGTGAGAACTAAAACAGTTATTAATCTTTATTTTAAAGTTAGGTAAATCAAGGGACCACGCCGTATAACACGGAACGGGTTTCCTCCTAAGAACACCAGTGCACAAAACAACAACACAATGCTAAATAAAGAAAAATGAAGCTATTATAAGACCCAGGTTCCAGCACACAATGCATCGCAAGCCGGAGGATAGGGTTTTTACCTTATAATAGCCAAAGAATGCTTGATACGCTAAATTTCATCTTTTGATTCTTAATCAGACTCCAACCGTAAATTAGTAAGAGAACGATTCCCTAAGTATTAACCCCGAAGGCCGAAACCAACATCAGACCTATACCCAGGAAACCACCCATCTTAGCTCGTTTCCAGTTAGTTTCTGATTTTATATACAATCATAAATATCAATCATAGACGGCATGGGAACCATATATCATGTCGCCATACTAGGCTCTACAATCAAAACCGCAAATGTCACGTATTTGGAAGTTGGATTTCCATCTGTGAACCGAGGCAAAAGATAGTCCTCTACCGAGTCGAGAAGCTCAAGCCCGTGTCTCAGGAACAGAGCTCGAGTGACCCTAGGATCGTCAGGGCCGGTCCACCGATGTGGATTAAAATGCCTGAACACTGCGTTTCCCTGCCCTTTAGGGCGTCAATGAGTCAACGAATGACCCCATCGGCTTCACATAGTCGCCGATATATCCGAGGCGCCTCGCAAACCAACAACCATACAAGTTAAACTCGTCAGGGCGTGTAAAACCACTGACGCCACTTCTAACTATATGGAAACGCATTCCATCCCTGAGGTCCTTCTCCCGTTTCTGGTCCACTACCGGGGTGTGAGGCTCGCGAATCAACGCAACACAAAGCTATGCCACACAGGCTGTGCTTTGATCATCAACCACAAGACTCTGCTTTTCAACAGAAGCCTTAATCATTTGCATCTTTGCATGCCACACAGGCAAACCACTCCATGCAACCAATATCCATCAATCACATAGAATGATATCCAATGTCAGACACACAGTCTATTTACAAGTCCGTTTTGGGTCTGAACGAAACCGGAGGCACCTTGTACCTCGCATATCCATCGATCTCCAAGTACGTCTGGACGATCACTAACTGATTCCCTTCTCTTGGGTGTACGGCCCAACCAATATCATCAGTAATTATCCAAACGACGTGAAGACCTCCGGTCTTTAACCATCGTCTTCATCTTCGACTCATCGTCGAATCAGTTATTCAGAATGGGATAAACCCGGTCTTTCCGAATAACTAGCATATATAATAAACAAATGTCACACAAACACAACATACGCCTCATTCCAATTCATCAGTCTCTAACCGTAAATTAACAAGAGAACAATTCCCCAAATATTAACCCCAAAGGCCGAAACCAACATCTGATCAACGCACAGGAAACCATTCTTCTTAACTAACCTACAGTTAGTTTCTAAACTTCACATTCTTAGGGAAAGGTTCCCATTTATTTTATCAAAGATAAATTCTTTAAATTTATTCTTTAATCTTCCTTTGAATATCAATTCAAACCAAATTATAGTTTATCCAAACTAGCGGGGATTAATGAACCTTACCGAAGTAATCATTGGTTTTAATTTCCCAATCCCAACCTATTCATCCCATGAAGTAAAAACTGGTAATACTTCATATCTAACACCAAGGTGTTATCGGTAAATTCAATTACCATTTCACGTTCAAATCTAATTAAAGATTTAACTATCGCCTGGAGCAAAACTGGTGATACTTCATTCTCGATCTTTTCAATCTAATTAAAGATTCATTAAAACTCCACTTAGTTTTAATCTTCAACTGGGATAAAGAACCGATGTCATTTAAAACACGGTTCACGATAAACCCCAAAATCACATCACATTTCAATCAGTCACTAACCGTAAATTAGCAAGTGAGCAATTACTTAAATATTAACCCTGAAGGCCGAAACCAACATCAAATCAATACCCAAGAAACCTTTCAACTTAAGTAATCTCCAGTTAGTACCTGATTTTCTTAACTCAATTGGGTCTAAGAACAGTATTATTGAAGATACCGTTCACGACAACCCAAAATCACATTCCATTAATTAACGGGTTAAAGAACCAGTGTTATTTAAAACTCCATTCATGATCAACCCAGAAATCACATCACATTTCATTTAGTCCCTAACCGTAAATTAGCAAGTGAGCAATTCCCTAAGTATTAACCCCGCAGGCCGGAACCAACATCAGACCAATACCCACGAAACCATTCAACTTAACTAATCTCCAGTTAGTTTCCAGTTTTCTTAACTCCATTGGGTCTAAGAACAGTATTATTGAAGATACCGTTCACGACAACCGAAAATCACATTCCATTAATTAAAGGGTTAAAGAACTAGTGTTATTTAAAACACGGTTCACGATAAATTAAAAAATCAATTCAAATTCAATTCCAATTAAATATCATTTAATTAGTACACTTCATTAAATCTAAATAAAAAGATTTAATCTTTTTCTCAACTGGGTTTAAGAACAGTGTTAATGAAGACACCATTCACGACAAACCCAAATCACATTTGATATTAAATACAAGGCTCTGAATAGAAAATATATCGGCTTATATTCAATATCAAATTCTACGACCAACAAATACCGTATTGGAAATAACAATATAAATATATCTTTCAAATTTCCATAACAATATCTGTATAATCAAGAAATCCAAAATCGAAATATTCCAAAGACAATTTCGATTCAAATCCATTCCAATTCAATTATTGGAAATTATGGTTTCTTTTAAAACCATTTCAAATCCAATTTATTTATTTAAAAATAAATAAATTCTAATTCTAATTCAAAATTATTCCATTTTGATAAAAATCTATTTTTATCCTTTCAAATATGGAGTTTTTCACCCCAATTCTTCACAAATCATTTCTTATGATTTTACACAAATTATTACAATTTTTAATAATTTTACCAAGGCACGTACAGTAGATTTCCATCAATGGGCATCGAACTGCACTTACAGCGACCTTTTCCAAATTTGATTTGGATATAATTCCAAATCCAACCGTTAGATTTCAAATCCCTAATATTCGTTAGAAAGCTCTTTTCGATATGAACCCAAGAGAATCCGACGGTCGGATCTCCCGCAATATCAATTCGAAGTCAATGGTCGAAATTCGCGAACTGCCGCGGTGCGACGCGTTCTATTCAGGCCATTATATATATAATATATATATTATATATATTTCGTCGATTTCCTTTTAAAAACCTATTTTTCTAATCGTTTTAAATTCGTTTTCAAAGCTGTTTCAACTACTTATTCAATTTCAAATCAAAATTGAACATTCCATATCATTAACATATAAATGATAATATTTTCAAAACGTTATATTTTGAAATCACTTCCTTTTTTGATATTCGTTATAAAAACGAATAAAATCGATATGAATATCGCTCGCGTCAAAATGGCGCAAATCTAATCAACACGGCTTCATATATTTCTATTTTCAAATATTCTATTTCAAATATTTATATTCAAATATTTCTTTTTCAAATATTCTATTTCAAATATTCTATTTCAAATATTTCTATTCAAATATTCTATTCAAATATTATATTTCAAATATTATATTTCAAAAATGGACTGAGGCCCAATCAATTACCATAGATTTTATTTCTATGGATTTCCATACAACGCATGTATATATCGACAATGACAAATAATCAACCATCATCCAAAGTGCATTCTACACTATATAAGTCTCAAATATAAATATTCAACGCTTATAACAGTCTGTCAATCAATCGATCGACATACAACTAATTATTGGGATTAGTGTATGCCATATATCACCCCAATACCCGTGTGGGGTTTCAAACAATCAAACACAGATTTTTTTTGTGAAGTTGGGCAATGGGTAAAATATATCATCCCAATCAATATCAGTCAAAACAGTGTAGTTAAAACAGTGAATTTTCATTTGTTGAAATTATTTAAAACACGAATACCATTCAACACATGAATTTCTATTCAACGTATGAATTTCTATTCAACACATGAATGTTTTTCAACATATGAAAATAATTTCAACAAATGAAAATTATTCTAACACATGAATATTTCAGAAAATTTCGGCAGCATAACTGCAGGGTAGTTAAAACCGGGATCGTCCCTAGTACGGCTCCTCGCTCTACCTTAAAACCTCGCGGTTTTTGACAATGGGGATTTCATGCATCTAGTTCGCACGCAGGCGGCATGTTTTATTTTCATTTTCACAATCCTATTCTAATTTGTTTCAACCCCAAGAGGGTATTTTTCAACCACAAAGGTATGTTTCAACCACAATCCAACCATATCAACCAGAAACAATTATTTTCAACCATTCGTCATACCACATATTTTCACGCCAATCACAAGCAATAAATATCGTCTATGGTTTGTGGACATGGGGAGTATATACATATATTATTTCTATATCTCACTTGCATTTCAACACAATTCAAAGCATATTTGTTTCATACAACGCTTGTATAATTTATACATCGCTCATATAACTTATACAACACATGTACAAGAGGTATACAATGCGTATAGAATTTACACTTCGCTTATATAATTTATACAACACGATTTCATTCACCCATTTCAAATTAGATTTCTCACATTGGTTTTCGAGGTGCTAAAAATCGTAGATAGCTCAGAAAAATCCGCGGTCTCTTCTAACGGTAGAGAGCCTCCTTGCGGTCCCGATGTTTCCTATTCCATCGAATTTTGTCAACACACGACAAAGATATGATTTTTCAAAGTTTGCAACACTTAAAAGTGTTATTTTTAATTCAATTAAACTAAAGCTGATACCTTTCAAAGATATTCAAAATTAGGTTTTGAAAATTCGTGAAATCCGAGGCTAGATACGACGATCGGAGGGTACAGCGTGGAAGAGGGAGGAGAGGGCTTCGCGGCGCCGGGGGTTTTGGCTAGATCGATGGCCTGAGGAAGTGGAGGCGGCGCTTCTAAGAAGCCGACTTCTGGGGCGTTGTTCTCGACGCTGGCGAGGAGAGAGAGGGCGAGGGTTGGTCGGATTTGAAGGGGAGGAGCGGCGCTTCAAGGTTTGGGTGGTGGCTGGGGTCAACGTGGCGTGTGGCGGCGGCGATTTGGTCGGGAAGCGGGTGGCTTCATCGCCGTCGAGATCGTTTACCGGGGGGAGGGGTTTGATGTTTTTAATTTTTTTTAATTATGAAGTAGAAATCTGATTGGTTGATGATTTTATTAAATTTTAAAATAGTGTTTCTCCACACGGACACCAATTCAAACCCAATGACTATCGCCCCTAGCTAAATACTCCCATCCAGGACACAATGGGATATGTTTCGTAGGCCTATTCGACTGTTACAGTCAGTTATTTTTCAAATTAAAGTATAAAACATTTAATATTTAATTCAAACATACATTTCAATTTGCCAGGGCCACAAACTGATTCAAAAATTCCAGAAAAATAAATCTAGCTTTGTTTTGATGCTACGGTCCCAATAAAACTAGTTTTATCGAATTCTGAGATCGTTTGGAAAATGGCCATTTTCTGGTCGATCCAATTTAACAGAAATTGACCAATCACATTTTCTTTTTCCACACTCACATACTAGCTTAAAAAAATATGAAATTTGAAAACTAGCAATAGTTTTACATTCCGGATCCAACAAAAGTGGTTTCCTCGAATTCCGAGGTCGTTTGCAAAATGTCTATTTTCAAGGGCTACATATTCTCTATTGCGAACTTTCTGAAAATTCATTTGGCGATATCTTTTGATTCCCGCTATGAAACTTCGATTTTTCTGATTCGTTGGAAAGGCATTCATAAACAGATTTAAATATTTTTGGTTTCACTAAAATTCGTTATATTTTACACCCTGTACAGTCAGTCAAAGTTTGAATTTAAATTTTCAAACTGCCACACTATTTCCAATTCAATATTTTCTTGAAATATTCTATTTCAATTGTTTAAACTCTTTGAAAATAACCAATTTAAAAATCTTAAATCGGCTCGCATTTTCCGGGTTGTTACAGATATTTAGTGAATGTGTAATATTTATTCATACTCTGTATATTCTTGTATTCTGATGGAATAGTTGTAATATACAATGAAATGTTCTTCCGTTTGTGTTCTGATCTGTCTTGTCCTCAAAGTATCCTCTCTTTCCTTCCAGGGGAAGTTAAGGGTCTTTACATGTGGTGCCAGAGCTTTGGTTTACAGAGCTTGGAGAACAAGACACATTAGAACCAAACGAAAGAATTCATCAGAAATTGGATTAGTAATATCCAATGAGAATGACTCGTTAGAGATGGGATCAGTAGTATCCTATTACGAGTGTGAAGAGTGATGTTTTTAAAATAAAAGTGAAAACAAGTTTTGTTTTGAAAATTTAATTCATTTATTCGTATTTGAATATTTATTTGTATTGATACGGACAATCGAGTGTATAGAGATTTTAATATACGTCTGATCCACGTGTATTAGAAGCCTCAAATATATTCGATAGATATAGAATCACACTCTAGTCGCCCGGAGATGACTCTGATGATACTGGTGATTGACATGTCAGCATCAGTAGTTTATGTTCAAGTTTCAAAGGTGGGATTTCTATATATTTCTAATTGACTGGTGTAAGAACCAAAATTTAGTTAGAATATATTGTTGTGACTTGACACCAAAAATGTGATTTTTGACTATGTATCAAATTATGAATTTGAAAAGCTAACCAACTAATTTATTGCTGATTGTATTGTTTGATTACTGTTTTGATCAATTGAATGTTGAACCTTTAGCCAAATTTAATCACATAGTGAATTGTATTGAAAATTTGTCGCATTTGCATTATTCATGTACTTACATTGAACAGGTCATTGCAAAGAGGCTAGAGCAGAAGAATAAAATTGTTTGCCCGACAAATAGGTACATGTTTATTGTATTTCTCGGGTTTTGGATGATTTTATGAGCCGATTGACTAGCCTCTTGGCTTTTTCTTTTTATTTTGGATCGATGAGGGCCATGAGAGGCTATTAGAAATATTCCGAAGCTCCCGATGCAGGGGAAGTTATGGCGAAAATTTTCGAAAATTTATGGCGTTAGCCAAATTTTTGAAAAATTTGAAAATTTCTTAGAAACTGAAAAGTCGAAGCACTTAACCCATAATGAAAATAATGAAAGTTGAGTTGATTTGTAAAACAACTTTCAGCTTTGTTCCTTTTCAGGGACGAACAGTTTTAAGTGGGGGAGATTGTAATAACTCGGAAATCTAAGCCAATTAAATTTTTTTATTTTGGTGAATTTAATGAATTTTGAATATATAAAATGAATTATTCTAAATAATAACGACAAGATATTTATTTTGAATAAATTAGTACATATATATTTATTTGAATCGTCGGTAGAATATAAATATTTTATTTTAAATATAAAAGGAATTGAAAATGGCGCGGTAGTTTGTAAATTCGATTTCAAAGTTCAAATGAATGTATAGGATTCAAAATAAACCGGATTTTAGCGAAACCAAAAATATTTGAATCTATTTGAAAATATCTTTCCAACGAATCCGAAAAATTGAAATTTCATAGCGGGAAGAAAAATTTATGCCCAGTTGAAAATTCAGAATAGTTGTTATGGAATTCTGGCCCTTAAAAATGGAAATTTTGCAAACGACCTTCGTTTTCGACGAAACCACTTTTGTTGGATCCAGGATGTCAAATTACTGCTAGACTCCAATTTGCATAATTTTCCGAATCAATATGTGAGCGTGGTGAAGTTAAATGTGTTTTAACAGTTTTAGTCAATTTCGATCGACAAGAAAATGGCCATTTTTCAAACGATCTCAGAATTTGACGAAATTAGTTTTGTTATGACCGTACCGTCAATACGAAGCTAAAAATATTTTTTCTCGAATTTTTGGGGTCCGTGTGTGACCTCACTAAGTTGAAATGTACGTTTAAAATTCAATATATTGATTTATAGTTTAATTTAAAGGAAAACTTATCGTAACGATCGAATTGGCCTATGTGACATATCCCATTGTTGGAATGGAGGTAATTAGCTAGGGACGACAGTCGTTGGGGATTGATTGGAGTTCGAATAAAAAATCAATATTTTAGGGCTTTAAAAATAAAATAAATAAATAATATTATTTACATATACCCCCCACTCTCCCTCTCTTCACAGTCAAACACGAGATTAAATTAAATAATAAAAGAGGAAAGGAAGAGTGACGGGGACCGCCGCTCCTGGCGCCAGCGCTGGCCGTCGACGAGGAGGCACCCCCACTCCACCACCGCCCCTCTGATTCATCCTCCCTCTCTCTCGGCTGAGGACCCTGAAGATCCGCGAGCCCCCTTTTCTTCGATCGAGACCACCCTGTACCCCCACTCCACCCCCGCACACTCCCGCACCACCTGCGCCTCCTACCCGAACCCCCAAACCACCGACGACGCAACCAACAGCCTCCACAACCCCCTTCCATCCAAAAAAGTGAGTTTTGCTTACTTTTCCCTCTTTTCTTATATGATTTTTAGTTTAATAAAAATAGAACTTTTAGGTTAATAAACATAGGATTTTTATTGGAAAGGAAGAATTGATTTTTATTTGAAATAAAGTTATGATTTTTCAAGATATAAAGTAAAGATTTTTTTAAAAAACTAAAAAGGTTTAATTTTTAAATAAGAAAAAGGTTTAATTTTTAAATAAGAAAAAGTTTTAATTTTTATGTTTATAGAAAGATTAGATTTTTAAACTAGCAAAGATTTGAACTTTAGAAATATAAAGATACGATTTTTATAAAGGAAGTAGTGAAATAAAAATTTGATTTTTATATAAATGAAGTAGCGTTAAAAATTCGATTTTTATATATATGTGAGATAATGATAAAAATTCGATCTTTGTATGAGAAGTAAAGATATAAAAATATAATTTTTATACAGAAAGAAGCATTTTAAAAATATATGATTTTTATATGTGAAGTGCCATTATAAAAATGTGATGTATAAAATTAATGTCATATTAAAAATGCGATTTTTGCTATGAACCGCTGGAAAAGATCACATTGGAATTTTGAGCAAATCGGAATCGTTCAGATATAAAGAATGGAGGAGTGGAACCCTAGGTGAGAACTTCTCACTTTAATTCTTGTTTTTTAGTTAAAAATATGTGCTAGGATGCAGACGGTGCTTAGTAGCACCCGGCACCTGTCGTCCACAGACCATCGATGGCTTGTATGTTTGATTGATCTGTTGTGAAAATTGATGGTGTGATGTGGAATGAAAATAAATATTTTATAGTTAAAAATATAATTTTTAACGTGTATATAAAATAAATATTTATAAACAAATCTGACGATCTGTTTATGTACGCCCATTTGATTGATATTGATTGGGACGGTAAATTTTACACATCACCCAACTTCACAAATAAAAATCTGTGCTTGTTGATTTGATACCCCACACGGTAATTGGGATGATATTTGATGTACAGTAATCCCGATTGTTTAGTTGTATGTCAATCGATGGGTTGACAGACTATGTAAGTGTTAATTATTTATATTTAATCCTTACGCAGTTGTGTGGTGCACTCTGGATGATGATTGATGATTTATCGTTGTTGTTATACACATGTGTTGTAGAAAATCCATATAATTAACATTATATGGTAATTGATTGGGCCTCATTCCAATTTGGAAAATAAGGAATAGATCATGTGTTGAATAAAATATATATTCATGTGTTGAATAGAAGAAAATTCATGTGTTGAATAGAATAAAAATTCATGTGTTGAATAGTATGAAAATTCATGTGTTGAATAAAAATATATATTCATGTGTTGAAGAAAATATTCATTTGTTGAATAAAATAACGAAGTTATTGAAATATATAAAGCCGTTTTAGTTAGATATGCGCCATTTCGATGCGAACGATGTTTATATCGACTATATTCGTTTTTATAATGATTGTAGAAAAGGAAGTGATTTCAAAATATAACGTTTTGAAAATATTATCATTTGTATATCGATGATGTCGAATATTCAATTTTGATTCGAAATTGAATATGAAGTTGAAATCATTTTGAAAATGAATTTAAAACGATTTATAAAATACGTTTTAAAAAGGAAATCGATGAAAATATATTATATATACAATATAATGGCCTGAATAGAACGCGCCGCGTTGCGGTAGTTCGCGAATTTTGAACATTGACTTCGAATGGACGTTACGCGAGATCCGACTGTCGGATTCTCCTAAAACCAGAACCGTTGGATTTGTATCGAAAAGAGCTTTCTAGCAAATATTAGAGATTTGAAATCTAATCGTTGGATTTGGAATTATGTCCAAATCAAATTTGGAAAAATCGCTGTAAGTGTAGTTCGTGGAAATCGAATGTACGAGCCTTGATAAAATTATTAAAAATAGTAATATTTGTGTAAAATCATAAGAAATGATTTGGAAAGAATTGAGGATGAAAATTTCCATATTTGAAAAGATAAAAATAGATTTTTATCGAAATGAACTAGTTTTGAACTAGAATTATAATTCCATTTATTTTTAAAATAAATAAATTGGATTTGAAATGGTTTTGAAAATAACCAGAATTTCCAATAATTGATTTGGAATGGATTTGAATCGAAATTGTCTTTGGAATATTTCTATGTTGGATTTCGTGATTATGCAAATATTGTTTTGGGAATTTGAAAGATATATTTATATCGTTATTTCCAATACGATATTTGTTGGTCATAGAATTTGATATTAAATATAAGACGATATATTTTTTATTTAGAGCCTTGTATTTAATGTCAAATGGGATTTGGGTTTGTTGTGAATGGTGTCTTCATTTACACTGTTCTTAAAACCCAGTTGAGAAAAAGATTAAATCTTTTTATTTAGATTTAATGAAGTATACCAATTAAATGGAATTTTATTGGAATTGAATTTGAATGTGATTTTGGGTCGTCGTGAATGGTATCTTTAATAATATTGTTCTTTGTAATAACCCGGAAATCTGAGCCGATTTAAAATTTTTATTTCGGCAATTTTAGTGAATTTTGAATTTTTAAAATGAATTATTTTAAATAATATCGATGAGAAATTTATTTTGAATAGAATTAGAACGTATATATTTATATACGTCGTCGATAGAATATAAATATTTATTTATATTTATAAAAGGAAATGAAAATGGCGCGGTAGTTCAGTAATTCGATTTCTAATTTCAAATGAATGTACCGGGTGCAAAATAAACAGGATTTTAGCGAAACAAAAAATATTCGTATCTATTTGAGAGTATCTTTCCAACGAACCCGATAAATTGAAATTTCATGGCAGGAATCAAAAGTTACATCTAGTTGAAAATTCAAAGTAGTCGCTATGAATTTTTGGCCCTTGAAAATGGAAAATTTTCGAACGACCTCGGTTTTCGACGAGACCACTTTTGTTGGATCCGTGATGTCAAGTTATTGCTAGATTCCAAAATTCGTAATATTTCGAATCAATATGTGAGCGTGGCGAAGGAAAACGCGTTTGACCAGTTTTAGTTGATTTTAATCGACTAGAAAATGACCATTTTTCGAACGGTCTCAGAATTCGATGAAACAAGTTTTGTTAGGACCGTATCGTCAATATGAAGCTAGAAAATATTTTTTGAGAATTCATAGAGTCCGTATGTGGCCCCGGTAATTAGAAATGTGCGTTCAAATTCAGTATACATTGATTTATATTTTAATTTGAATGGAAACTGATCGTAACAAGCGAATTAGCTTGCGAAACATATCCCATTGTGTTGGGATTGGGGGTAATTAGCTAGGGGCGACAGTCGTTGGGTGTCGTTTAGAGTTCGAATGAAAAGTCAACTCTTATGGAGAAAATAATATTAAATTATTATTATATATATATATAAACCCTTACCCCTTTCCCTTTTTCTCTCTCGTCCAAATCAGATCAGAAGAATTAAAAAAAATGTAAATCGATCCCGTCAGGCGCCGCTGTCCCTCTTCTCCGCTGCCGCCACCGTCGCCGAAGGTTCTCCAACCCGCCACGTCGCCTCAGCCACCTTCCCCCTTCCTCTTCTCGCTTCCCCTCTTCCCATTTCAAACACTAAAGCCGAAACCCACCCTCAACAACCACTGCCCCCCTTCCATCCCCTGTATCGGCCATCCGCCACCTCCCCCGTCTCCCCACGATCACCGGCGACCTCCCCAGTCCTTCCCCTTCTCTCCCCATCTCCTTCTTCAAGCCAAACCACACCCCAAACCCTCAATAACCGCCGCCCCCCTCCATAGCAGCATCGCCACCAACCCCTTATATCACCAACCACTTCCCCGAGCTTCCTCCGTCCCCAAACAGTCCAATGTGAGTTTTATATATTTTATTTATTTATTTGAGGTAATTAAAATATGATTTTTAAATTATATACTTTGTTTTTAAGGTGTAAATTTTATGTATAGGTAGCGAATACATAGAGACATGATTTTTTTTGAAAGTTTAGATTTTTAATATAGAAAAGTTTAGCTTTTTATAAAAGAAAAGTTGAATTTTTACACGAGGAAAGTTTGAATTCTTATATATGAATAACAAAGAAATGTTAGATTGAAAACATTGAAAAGATATCATTTTTTTTAAAACATTGAAAAGATTTCATTTTTAACATTGAAAAGATTAGATCTTTGAAAATAAAAAGATTAGATTTTTATAATGAAGTAGCAAATATAAAAGTATGATTTTTATATATGATATAGCGAAATAAAAATTCGATTTTTATATATATGAGGGTGCTATAAAAAAATTGGTTTTTATAATGAAGTAGCGATGTAAGAATGTAGTTTTTATATAGAAAACTAAATTGTCAATAATGTGATTTTTTGAAATAAACATCATATTGAAAATATGATTTTTAATATGAACAACGGGAAAATATCGCATTGCAATTTTGGGCAAATCCGAACCGTTCAGAAATATAGAAGGGAGGAGTGGATCCCTTCTCTATTCGACGTATGAATTTCTATTCAACATATGAATTTCTATTCAACCTATGAATTTCTATTCAACACATCAATATCAGTCAAAATAGTGAATTTTCATTTGTTGAAATTATTTAAAACACGAATACCATTCAACACATGAATTTCTATTCAACGTATGAATTTCTATTCAACACATGAATGTTTTTCAACATATGAAAATTCACTGTTTGGACTGATATTGATTTCATATACACTCCTCCCTTTGACACGGATATTGATTCGTCCGATTTGTTTGTAAATATTTATTTCATATACACATTAAAAATTATATTTTTAACTATAAAATATTTACCACTATAAAATATTTTATTCCATTCCACATCACATAATCAAATTTCAGAACACAGCAATCAAACAAACAAGCCATCCATGGTCTGTGGACGACGGGTGTCGGGCGCTACTAAACACCGTCTGCATCCTAGTATATATTTATATAACTAGAAATAAATTTAAAAGTGAGGAGTTCTCACCGACTAGCTAAACCAAACGCCACGACTCTTCTTATGTAGAAATCTTCGATATTTGGGTATCGAGGATATGATGAAGAGAAGGCTAGCGTCTCGTCAGCTGCAAGGGCGAGCAATGAATTTGTGTAATCCTGTTAAGGCAGCCACTCCAGAGGATCAGGTTACTTGGGATCAGTTTGAGGCTCGCTTTAGCGATAAGTTTATCCCAGCTGCTCAGAAGTCGGAATTGTTTAGGAAGTTCTTGGAGCTTAAACCGAATGGTAGGGCAGTCTCGGACTACATTGCTGAGTTCGACACTTTGTGAAAGTATAGATTTTCCCTTATCGATACTCCTGAGAAGAAGAATGAGAAGTTCATTACTGATTTGGATGGATACTTGGGAGAAAGGCTTATCAACCACATCGATGAGACTTTTGAATCGATTGTTGGGAAAGCTTTGTGATCAAAGAGTCTTTACCCCAAGTCAAAGACTCAGGTTGCATCTGCAGAAGGGCTGAAGCCGCAAGCAGGAGGTGGAGGCAAGAATAACACTCAAAACAAGAGGAAGCAGAACCAAGCTAAGGATGACCAGAAAATGAGCAAGAAAGATGTTGAGTACCTCAGCTGTGGTAAGAGGGGCCATTATGCCAAAGAATGTCGGGCCAAGCCAGCGGATAGGAAGTGCTACAACTGTGGCCAAGTGGGACATCATAAGTATAAATGACCACAACCTCTTAAGGAAAAGCAGATTGTGGAAGCATATGCTATTGGTGCTATTCCTTCTTCGTCGAATGCCCCAACTGCGGCGGAGAAAGGAAAGAATTTCGTCATTCAAGGTATGCTTTCTATTCATGATGTACATGTTCGAGTTTTGTTTGATACTGGGGCTTGCCGTTCCTTCATATCTAGTGACCTGGTAGATAGGTTGGGACTGGAACCCGTACAGCTATCCAACCAATACAGAACATCCATGGCTGACTCCGTTCCGTGGAATGGCTTCCCACCAAGGCTAGTGTAATTCTTGCACAGTTTGGCAAAATCGACCCTAGGCGCCTGCACTATTGGACCACCACCATTTCCGTCATTGGGAGCTACCCCTTGCACATCCCTAAGCATTTCTCTCACGAGGTTAGTAAACATCGCCCTCATGTCAGCAGCATTCCCATTATTGGCCCCTCTACCAGCACCTCTTGCGTATCGGCTCATCGTTCAATCCGTAAGGAGAAAACGATTAACCATCTCCATAGTGGTGCTAGTGCAGTGAAACTTCATCCGTAGCTATACTAATAGTATATATATATATATATATATTTATATATATATATATATATATATATAGCTTTTGAAAACCAAAGTAATCACAAATACGCTCTCTCATATACGTACTATCTCTCCCTAGTGTCTTTCCCTAGGTTAACTACGCAACCTAGAGCTCTGATACCAAATGTGACAGCCCACCCCGCACCAACTGACATTTACTCCAAAAGCGCGTTGTACGCATGTCCAGTTAGCACGGGAGGGTCGTCAGAAAAGGAAAGAAAGAATACGAAGAATCAATAAGGAACCTGTAGAATGTCTCACAGCGCATAGAACAAAATATAATAACAATATACTTGACATAAAACAGGTGAGATAGTGCATAAGCTGAAAAAAACTACCATATGAGCGGAAAATCCAAAGTACAGCTTATGATCCAAAGCCACCATTATTACAACTTTTAAAAGCTGTCTCAAAAAGCTAAACAAGAAAGGTACACTACTAATGCCCAAAGTAGTGACCAGCAACGGCAGAGGAAGAATATATATATATATATATATATATATATATATCATACGTGGAAGCCTCCTGCTCGCCTCCGAATCTGCTACTTGCGCATCACCAGCTAACCTTTCTCTAGTCTGCTCGTGTGAGCACCCAGAGTAATAAAAAGAGACATAAAACTCTGGGTCAGACAAAAAGTCTGGTATGAGCAATAAGTAGCTAAACAGAACAATAACAGGTATACTAAACCATACCTGAACCTGGACCTGCAACCAAAGAGTTGCCACTACATACTATACAACACTCTGAGGTGCCACTAAACAAAGGGTGTAAAGATAACGGGGGTGGGGGTGTGCATGTCATAGTGATGGAAAACAATCAAACATAGCAACCATCCTCGCATCCCTCACTCAGTGCGTAAAGTATACGATATCCACCACTTCGATCACTAAATACCTTGCTATGATTACTCTGCCCCATGAAGTCACAATGTCCCCACTGCACTGATCCATAGCCACTAATCCTTCGCTATGTCCACTTTGCCCCATGGAGTCATAACGGCTCCACTGCACTGGCTCATAGCCTTACTAATCCTTTACTATGTCCACTCTGCCCCATGGAGTCACAATGGCTCCACTGCACTAGCTCATAGTCTTACTACGATCACTTTGCCCCTCAAGTCATGATAACTCTACTGCACTGATACGTAGCCCATCATCCCTTTTCAGTGGAGAATCGAAGTTATGAACGTCGATAACTCCTTAGCACACATCCCGCAGCAAAGCCCAACCATGAGTGAACTCATTGGTTCCCAACTGGATCCCGAGCTCTAACTTCCATTTGTACTACCTTTGCATCTCGGGTTATTGGTCATCACCGGGTCGGTTCGTATCTCCTCCTAATCATCAGTTCGGTTCGGATCGGATAGGAATGCTTCTACCTAAGCAATCGGATCAGTTCGGAATCTCCAACACAAACCTTCCTCTTTGCCCCGGATCGGATCGAGGTCTACACTCCCTGGCAAGCTTCTCCGGATCGGATCGGAAGGTACCATCGGTTCGGATCGGGGCACAGGCTTCCTATTTTTCTCCTAATGTCGGATCGGAGGTTGAAACACCCCACCTCCGTTAAGGTCACTCACAAGGGGAATGCCTTAATTTTGGTGGAGGTTTATAAGTAAAAGCCACAAATAAACTCAAGATAGATATAAATACACATATTTTAAACAGCGGAAACCAAATAGACTTTTATTGCATCAATACGTGTTCAAACAAAACATTTCCATAATTGTCTCAAAATACTTCCATCATTACAACCTCATAGCTGTCTTGATTATTAAAGAAGCATAAAACATAAATAAAGTGACAAAAATCCCCATAGTGATATCCAAAGCCATAATCCGAGCAAAAGAGATCGAAATCATACATCTATGGTCTTGAAGCTTGTAAAGAGCCTGAGCTGAGCTGTCTCCTCCTTGTGGACCTTGGGGGGGACGAAAGAAAAGAAGACGAAAAGAAAATAGAGTCAGACATAAAGCCTGAGTAAATCTAGTAACTCTTCAGTGTGTGAATAAGAAAAGGGCATGATAGGTATAAAATGGAAATAGGAAAGTGTCACAAGCTAAGGAAGTGTCGCTTAGAACTGAATATACTATCGAACCCACACTATATCTCTGCACCCACTTGAGCTTATTTTAACTGGCACCCCATGGTGAGGGTGAAGTGATCCCCATTCTTATTAAAAGATCGGCTCCTACTCGCATTAACATGTGTCATACGGCCCCCAAGAATTGTAGATACCTATGCTGGTCCCACCATGGGGTGTATCAAGACCCATGGTGGCGGCCCCGACACAAATTCTAGAAGGCATAGGTTATACTACTTGTGTCCCCAGTGCCCTGGTTGTCTGCTCCGGAGTGTGTGCACGCCCGAACCCCGTTAGACCTACACTTTGCACCAACCGCCGTCGTTTCACCGCTTACAATCAACCCAGTAATCGTGCCCCACCCTGCCTAGTTTCAGGGTACCGTTGATACCTAACTTGGGTTACTGCTGAAACGCGTCCCTCGTTACCAGAATTTTCTAGTCAAACATGTTAAGTGGTTAAGTGTCTGTATTTACCTAACCCCCACCAATCAATTCTTGTTAACATGTTGAATTTGGTTAAGTGTTATAGTTGACTTTACCCTACCATCTGTCCTTAGCCTCTTAGGAGCACCAGACCACTCACATTAGACGAGTATTTCTACGGTTACTGGATGTGCCGGTCGGTTCCGGGCAGGTTTACATCGTAGCTCAGTCTAACCTCGGGTCCTTATTGGGCTCAATGCTTGACCACCCACATTGGATAGATATTGTTTTGGCTACTGGACAGCCGGGCGGGTCCGGGCAGGTTTACATCACAACTCAATCCAACCTCGGGTTAAGCATACCGTGTTTTCTAAATTTACATATTTTATTACTTCTCAATTATATGTAAATGTCATATCTTTTATTCTTGGGTATATCAATTCATACCGCTAAAATGTCATTGTCATTGGCATGTGCCAAACATGCCAACATATATTTTCATGTTTTACACCCAACGTTATTACCCCCGTTTGTTTGCAACATTATAACATGTGTTGGGCTTGTTACAATTCAGCCCAACTTTATAAACGTGAGAAAAAGGGGAAATCAAGAACATGTAATACATAAAGGTGTGTGGCAGATGAACTTGCAATTTAGCGATTCAACTAACATATAATATGGGTCATGTGAACTTGCATTCAAATCAAAGTATAACTTAGTAGGTGACATATGAAATGGCATAGTTTAGGCTAATACAAACTTGTGTTTTAACATGTTGAACTTGGCATAATGTCAACCAAAAAACTAGCATGTTGTATATTCACCAAAATGTCCAATTATAACATCTAATCACATAGCCTATTTCAACGTGAACTTGCATAGTTTACTAAACCCAAACGATTCTTAACATAGATCCAATTATACTTGCAAATAAACATGAACTTGCATTTTTTATGAAACCCAAACGATACTTAACATAGATCCAATTATACTTGCAAATAAACATGAAAATGATATCATAGGATTTGGGACATGTAGGCATAAAAGGTTTCAAATCTAGAACATGTTTACATAAGCCTTAATTTAGACTTAGTGAATGTATATAATCCATGCCATAGACATAAACATAAAGGGAACAAATTCTAGTTTTTGCGACAAACTTGCAAGTGCCATTGTTTTCATATACAACTGTTCAATAGGCTTGCACCAATCAATTTATGCCACAAACATCAATACACAAGTCATGATAGGACCATTACAGTACACAAAATTTATACAATAACACAATTCTATTTTCATTTACATCGAATCACATCACAGTTTTTATTCATATTCTGAAAGGTCACTATACTTACAACGAATGCAGAATCTTGAATTTCTAGATTCTGAATTCTGGAACTGAGATGCGCTCCTTTGGGTAGACTAACGTTGCGTTGATTAATTTGATTTTACTTTTATCTTCTTCTTAATTTGATTCGTCTCTTAGGCTTTTCTTTCTTGACGGCTATGCTCAATTCCTCCTTGGCAGCACGACGTCTCCTTTCTTATTTTTTTTGTGAATTTTCAGTTGAGACTTAGGGTGTATTTATAGATTTTTTAATTGTTTTGAGCCGTCAGATGAAGACAAGAGGAATCTAGACCATACAAATTTCAAAGAGCCAATCAAGAGGTGACACGTCAGCCCTAGTGACACACAGAGCCACAGAAATTCGAGCCAGAGCCATACCTAGCCAGCCAGGTCGACCAGGTATGTCGACTGTTAGGTCGACACTATGGTCGACCTGGGGGGGGGGGGCAGGTCGACACTATGGTCGACCTGTGGAGGCCAGGTCGACACCATGGTCGACCCTATGGTCGACCTGGTCTCTGGGTGTGAATTTTCCCCCCAGCCCAGTTTGAACCTGAAATTCGAATTTTTGAATTTTAAACTGAGCTGTTTGAATTTAAATTTTATTCTAAAACTTCCGAAGGTCATAACTCCTTCATACGGAGTCTGATTCACGCAAACTCGGACTCTATCTTATGCAGAATTCCGAGACGAACGCAATGGCTTAACCATTTCCCTTATTTCTTTCATTTAGAATTAATTACACTTTAATTTGTGAAGCTTAACGTTACAGAATTCACGGGGTGTTACATTCTCCTCCCCTTAAAAGGATTTCGTCCCCGAAATTTTCAAGTTAGGAAGAATGTATATCCTACCATCCAACAGTCCATCTACTCAACCAACAAACACAGGCATCCATTGTTCTTAAAAGACTTCTAATGCTTCATGATTATATGCATAGTGTGTGTACATGTCCTTATCTAATGTAGAAATCAGGCGGTCTACTGATTCAGTTGACACCTCCTTAATGCGAATCATGTAAGTGTCATGAATCCATTATGTATGCAAATTTTTTTTCCTACTCATAATTCTACATGAGTGCACAACTATTCATACAAATGCGACGACCATATGATAGCATATCAAGTTTTAACCATATACAAATGAGAATACGTATATATGCATATGCAATATGAAGTGACTGAGCCAATCTATAACCTAGGGCGTGTGTGTATATGCATCCACGAGCAACCACTAGCAATCACTAGCAACCATTTGTAGCCATCATCTATAACATGTTTTCAAATACATGTTTGCATCCATTTGTTTTCAACCTAAGGAGTTAGGAAAAGGACCGAGGAGATATACCTAAAAGATAACTAAAGCATAACTTAAGGAAAAAGAGAGATCGAAGATGAACCCTAAAAAAGAAGATGGTAGCCAGCGCGTATTCTGTCCTAAGTTTCCCAAGTCGCGTCTTCCTCGGCGTCGCTCCACTGAACTTTAACGAGTTTGACTTCGCGGTTGCGTAGCCTTTTCACTTCAATTCCTAAGGTGCGGGTTGGAACTCTCCTCACAGTTGCTTCACGTTCCACTTCGGCTTCTTCTAGAATGCTAGGTTCCACCACTTCCGCAGACTCATGCAAACATTTCCGGAGGTGAGAAACATGAAAGACGTTGTGAACTCCGGCCAGTCTCTCGGGTAGCTCCAATCTATAGGCCATCTTCCCAACCTTCTCGATGATAGGAAATAGTCATACAAATCATGGTGCTAGCTTTCCTGCGGATCCAAAGCGAACAACGTTACTTAAAGGAGATACCTTAAGGAAAACCCTGCCCCCAACCTCAAACTTAAGGTCGGTCCTTCTTTTGTCGGCGTAGGATTTCTGTCTGTCTTGGGCAGTCTTCATCCTCCTACGTATCAAGTCCACTTTCTCCGAAGTCTCTCGAATCATGTATGGACCAAGTAAGCTTATCCGTAGACTCCCACCAACAAGTTGGTGATTTTCACGGTCTTCTATACAAGGTTTCGAAGGGTGCCATACCGATCGTAGCTTGGTAGCTGTTGTTGTAGGCAAATTCCACTAAAGGAAGGTGATCCTCCCACATCCCTCCAAAGTCAAGAACGCAAAGTCTTAAAAGATCCTCTAAAACTCTATTCACCTTTTTCGTCTGGCCATCGGTTTGGGGGTGATAGGCCGTGCTCAAACATAACTGTGTGCCTACAGCTTCTTGCAGATTCCGCCAAAACTCACTTGTGAAGATAGGGTCTCGGTCAGTAACAATGCTGGAGGGTATCCCATGGAGTCGAACTATTTCCTTGAGATAAATAGATGCTAGAGATGCGGCAGTCCTTCTACTCTTGATAGGTATAAAGTGGGCGCTTTTAGTAAGCCTATCCACTATTACCTAAACGCTAGTATCGCCTCTTCTCAATCTAGGTAGTCCATCAATGAAGTCCATTGAAATGCTATCCCACTTCCACTGTGGAACCTCTAAAGGATGAAGTAGTCCTCCAGGTTTCTTCTATTCTGCCTTGACCGGTTGGCAGGTCATGCACTTAGAAACGAAATCTGCCATGTCCTACTTCATGCCGCTCCAAACGAAAGTTCTTTTTGTATCCTTGTACATCTTATCACCGCCACGGTTTATAGTCATCTAGGAATGATGCGCTTCCTCGAGAACCTTCTTTGTCAACTCCCTTGCTTGTGGGACGCATAATCTTCCATCTCGCCTCAGCTAAACCTTGTCATTGATGGCGTACCTACTGAGGTGACTAGAAGTCTCACCCCTAATAAGTTAATCAATCATATCAACAAGCTGAGGGTCTTCACGTTGTGCAGTCCCTATTGAGTCCAAGAGAGTAGGGCGTACTTCGAGAGATGCTAACAAACCCGGTACAAAATCCGAGGAGGGCCTAAAGTTAAAGCTGGCTATATACTCCAGGCTTTGCCTTTCCATAAAGAGAGGGCTTAAGGTCAGTTTCTTTCGGCTCAACGCGTCAGCTACTATGTTGCCTTTTCTGGGAGTATAGGAAATTTCAAAGTCATACGAGGCAAGAAACTCCATCCATCTTTGCTGCCTCAAGTTAAGATCCTACTATGAGAAGAGATATTTAAACGATTTATGGTCAGTGTATAATTCGAACTTCTCACCTAGGAGATAATGGCGCCAAGACTTAAGCGCAAAGACGATGGCGGCTAACTCAAGATCGTGCGTTGGGTAGTTCTTTTCATGAACTTTCAATTGTCTTCCACCATACGCTACTACCCTTCCTTCTTGCATTAGAACAGCGCCTAGTCCCGTTCCACATGCATCTATGTATACTGTGAACATTTTGCTTCCATCTGGCAAAGTCAGAACAGGGGCTGTTGTGAGAGCCCTTTTTAATCGTTGGAAAGCAAACTCGCAGTCCAAATCCCAAGTGAACGACAGATTCTTCTTTGTTAGCCTTGTGAGTGGGGCTGAGATTTTCACGAAATCCCTAATAAACTTTCGGTAAAAACCGGCTAGCCCAAGAAAGCTTCGAACTTCGGTTGCATTTCTTGGTGTCTTCCAGTCTTGCACTGCCACCACTTTCGCGGGGTCCACAGCCAACCCCTCTTTGGACACTATATGCCCCAGAAATCTTACCTCCTTTCTCCAAAAGTGGTATTTGGAGAATTTTGCTTTTAGCTGATGTGCGCGGAGTGTATCCATGATTTCTTTCAGATGCTGAGCATGGTCTTCCTCATTCCTTGAGAAGATTAAGATATCACCTACGAAGACAACCACAAATTTGTTGAGGAATTCTCGGAACACCCTGCTCATTAGGTCTACGAAATAAGCGGGTGCGTTTGTCAAGCCGAAAGGCATGACAAGCCACTCGAAGAAACCATCTGGGGTTCTGAACGTCGTTTTATCAGTGCTATCTTCAGCTACTCTTAGCTGATGGAACCCAGTTGCTTGATCAAGTTTGGAGAAGACCGTCGCACCTACAAGCTTATCAAACAAATCGTCGATTCGGGGAAGAGGGTGCCTATTTTTCTTGGTCAAATTGTTTAACTCCCTATAGTCGACGCAAAGACGAAGCAAACCATCCACTTTGGTTGCGAACACTACTGGAGCACACCATTCCGAAATGCTCCGTCTAATGAACCCTTTTTCGAGAAGTTCTTTAACCTGCTTACTGAGCTCCTTTCTCTCCTTAAGAGCCGTGTGTCTGACAGGTAAAGCTAAACGGTTTGCATTATCTGCAAGATATATGCGGAAGTCTATTTCCCGCCTCGGAGGTAAGCCTTTCACCACCACAAAGACATCCGGATATTCCCGGACTACTCTAACTGACTGCAAATTCTCATCAGAAGCATCAAGCGACTCTAGATAACTAAGCATAATAACATTCAAGGGATTACAAGAAATTTCTAGAGTGTTACCAAGCCGAGTCAAGAATCTAACTACTCTTTTCTCACAGTCAAGAATGGCACTATTACTGGATAGACAGTCCATGCCTAAGATCAAACCATATCCCGAGAAGCCCAAAACAAAGGCATTACAGCTAAACTCAACGCTGAGAATAGAGATTTTCAAACCCAAACAAACCATGGACAAGTAAGCGGAGCCCCCAATTGGATTTGAAACTACTAAGGGATCTTCTGCCATACTAGTGTCTAGATGCAGAGATTCTACTAAGGCAGATGAAATAAAAGAGTGTGATGCGCCAGAGTCAAAAAGTGTGCGAACTGGATGATCATAAAGATAGACTAAACTTTCTACAGAAATATTACTACCTCGTTCCTGCTGAGGTGCCACTAGCGCATGAACCCGACCCCCTGAAGTGTGTCCGACTTTCTGTCCCTACCCTTTCTTCTTTGGGCAGTCCTTAGCTTGGTGCCCAGTCTCTCCACAATTGAAGCAACCACCCATCTTCGCCTTCCTTTTTCGGCAGTCTTTTGATATATGTCCCACAATGCCACAGAAATTGCACCTTCTCTTCTCACGGGGCTTATTGTTCTTCCCTTCTTTCTTGAAGTCTGTTTTCTTTGCTTGTAGACCCTCTTTCTTCTCTTCCCCCTTAGTTTCTTTCTAGCTGTGGTCTTCCTCGTGTAGCAACGCCATGTCCACCAAGCTTTCATAAGTCGCTTCCATGGATACATGGGTCATAGCAAGGCTGTGTAGAGGCTCATTCAAACCTTTGACGAAGCGAAGCGCCTTCTTGTGTTGGGTGTTTACTAAGTCCAGCCCAAATCTGGCCAGCTGATTAAACTGATTAACATACTCCCTGATTGTCATACTTCCCTGTTTCAGAGTTAGAAACTTCTCCATTTGCAGGCTTCTTTCTGCTTGGGAGAGGAATTTCATCTCAAACCTTGTCTTGAAATCTTCCCATGTTTCCACTGCCTGCTGAGCATTGGTAATTTCCCACCAATAGGAAGCATCATCCTTAAGCAACCATACCGCTAGTTGTATCTTTTGTCTGTCATCAACTCCGAAGATGACAAACAGATTCTCAGTCTCCTTTAGCCAGTTTCTTGCTCCTACAAAGGACTCTGTCCCATAAAAGTTTTTTCCACCCATTGCCTTGAAGTCTCTACATGTTTTTGCGAAGGCATTTCAACGAGGAGGAGGAGGAGGAACCGTGGCCACTGGAGGAGGGAAGTCTATTGGGCCCGCGCCATTGGCCCTTGCTTCTAAGTACCTCCTAAACCAGCCGGGTATCGGCACTCCTTATGGAAGGTTTAAGGTCTCTTGACATGCTGAAACAGTAAGGAAAGATTCAAAACGAAGGATAGAGAGAGATAGATAGGGCACATGGCTTTGGGGGATTTTGTCTTTTTATAAATATAACACTTTTTCTTGAAAAATGCTTCTTTAAACTTTCTTTTGAAAACAATTTCAAAAAATTTTATCTTATCTGGTAAACCTATGCTATGATACCAAGTGAAACACCCCACCTCCGTTAAGGTCACTCACAAGGGGAATGCCTTAATTTTGGTGGAGGTTTATAAGTAAAAGCCACAGATAAACTCAAGACAGATATAAATACACATATTTTAAACGGCGGAAACCATACAGACCTTTATTGCATCAATACGTGTTCAAACAAAAATTTTCCATAATTGTCTCAAAATACTTCCATCATTACAACCTCATAACTGTCTTGATTATTAAAGAAGCATAAAAGATAAATAAAGTGACAAAAATCCCCATAGTGATATCCAACGCCATAATCTGAGCAAAAGAGATCCAAATCATACATCTACGGTCTTGGAGCTTTTAAAGAGCCTGACTGAGCACAGTTGTTTCCTCCCTGTGGACCTAGGGGGGGGGACGAAAGAAAAGAAGACGAAAAGAAAATAGAGTCAGACATAAAGCCTGAGTAAATCTAGTAACTCTTCAGTATGTCAATAAGAAAACGGCATGATAGGTATAAACTGGAAATAGGAAAGTGTCACAAGCTAAGGAAGTGTCGCTTAGAACTGAATATACTATCGCACCCACACTATATCTCTGCACCTACTTGAGCTTATTTTAACTGGCACCCCATGGTGAGTGTGAAGTGATCCCCATTCTTATTAAAAGATCGGCTCCTACTGGCATTAACATGTGTCATACGGCCCCCAAGAATTGTAGATACCTATGCTGGTCCCACCATGGGGTGTATCAAGACCCATGGTGGTGGCCCCGACACAAATTCTAGAAGGCATAGGTTATACTACTGGTGTCCCCAGTGCCCTGGTTGTCTGCTCCGGAGTGTGTACACGCCCGAACCCCGTTAGACCTACACTTTGCACCAACCGTCGTCGTTTGACCGCTTACAATCAGCCCAGTAATCATGTCCCACCCTGCCTAGTTTCAGGGTACCTTTGATACCTAACTTGGGTTACTGCTGAAATGGGTCCCTCGTTACCAGGATTTTCTAGTCAAACATGTTAAGTGGTTAAGTGTATGTATTTACCTAACCCCCACCAATCAATTCTTGTTAACATGTTGAATTTGGTTAAGTGTTATAGTTGACTTTACCCTACCATCTGTCCTTAGCCTCTTAGGAGCACCAGACCACTCACATTAGACAGGTATTGCTACGGTTACTAGATGTGTCGGTCAGTTCCGGGCAGGTTTACATCGTAGCTCAGTCTAACCTCGGGTCCTTATTGGGATCAATGCTTAACCACCCACATTGGATATGTATTGTTGTGGTTACTGGACAGCCGGGTGGGTCTGGGCAGGTTTACATCACAACTCAATCCAACCTCGGGTTAAGCATATCTTGTTTTCTAAATTTACATATTTTATTACTTCTCAATTATATGTAAATGTCATATCTTTTATTCTTGGGTATATCAATTCATACCGCTAAAATGTCATCGTCATTGGCATGTGCCAAACATGCCAACATATATTTTTATGTTTTACTCCCAACGTTATTACCCCCGTTTGTTTGCAACATTATAACATGTGTTGGGCTTGTTACAATTCAGCCCAACTTTATAAACTTGAGAAAAAGGGGAAATCAAGAACATGTAATACATAAAGGTGTGTGGCGGATGAACTTGCAATTTAGCGATTCAACTAACATATAATATGGGTCATGTGAACTTGCATTCAAATCAAAGTATAACTAAGTAGGTGACATATGAAATGGCATAGTTTAGGCTAATACAAACTTTGTGTTTAAACATGTTGAACTTGGCATAATGTCACCAAAAAACTAGCATGTTGTATATTCACCAAAATGTCCAATTATAACATCTAATCACATAGCCTATTTCAACATGAACTTGCATAGTTTATGAAACCCAAACGATACTTAACATAGATCCAATTATACTTGCAAATAAACATGAACTTGCATTGTTTATGAAACCCAAACGATACTTAACATAGATCCAATTATACTTGCAAATAAACATGAAAATGATATCATAGGTTTTGGGTCATGTAGGCATAAAAGGTTTCAAATCTAGAACATGTTTACATAAGTCTTAATTTAGACTTAGTGAATGTATATAATCCATGCCATAGGCATAAACATAAAGGGATCAAATTCTAGTTTTTGCCACAAACTTGCAAGTGCCATTGTTTTCATATACAATTGTTCAATAGGCTTGCACCAATCAGTTTATGCCACAAACATCAATACACAAGTCATGATAGAACCATTACAATACACAGAATTTATACAATAACACAATTCTATTTTAATTTACATCGAATCACATCACAGTTTTTATTCATATTCTGAAAGGTCACTATACTTACAACGAATGCAGAATCTTGAATTCTTGATTCTGAATTCTGAAACTGAGATGCGCTCCTTTGGGTAGACTAACGTTGCGTTGATTAATTTGATTTTACTTTTATCTTCTTCTAAATTTGATTCATCTCTTAGGCTTTTCTCTCTTGACGGCTATGCTCACTTCCTCCTTGGCAGCATGACGACTCCTTTCTTATTTTTTTGTGTGAATTTTCAATTGAGACTTATGGTGTATTTGTAGATTTTTAAATTATTTTGAGCCATCAGATGAAGACATGAGGAACCTAGACCATACAAAGTTCAAAGAGCCAATCAAGAGGTGACATGTCAGCCCTAGTGACACACAGAGCCACAGAAATTCGAGCTAGAGCTAGACCTAGCCAGTCAGGTCGACCAGGTAGGTCGATTGGCAGGTCGACACCCAGGTCGACACTATGGTCGACCTGGGGGGGCCAGGTCGACACTATGGTCGACCTGGGGAGGCCAGGTCGACCCCATGGTCGACCCTATGGTCGACCTGGTCTCTGGGCGGGAATTTTCCTGCCAAGCCCAGTTTGAACCTGAAATTAGAATTTTTGAATTTTAAACTGAGTTGTTTGAATTTAAATTTTATTCTGAAACTTCCGAAGGTCATAACTCCTTCATACGGAGTCCGATTCACGCAAACTCGGACTCTATCTTATGCATAATTCCGAGATGAACGTAATGGCGTAACACATTTCATTTATTTCTTTCATTTGGAATTAATTACACTTTAGTTTGTGAAGCTTAACGTTATAGAATTCACGGGGTGTTACAGAGGTCTTCTTAGAATGATGGATCAGATCAGCCTCCTTCAGAGCACACCGGGTCGGATCGGAGTCTCCAAGTCGCGTTAACATACAATGTTAACGGAGAGGAACGGAGCTTCTGAACTCGCGTGGGAGGTGGTTCGGATCGGGTCCTTTTCTCCGTTCCGATCCGGATCGGCCAATTTCCTGCACTTTTTCCAACAAGCAGTTTACGCAACTCGACGGAGTTTTCGACCATTCCAACTATTCTAATCAATCACAAAGCTTACTATACAGTCATAACAACATGTATAATCAACCACAAACACCAAAACAACAATGTGATAGGTTAAAATGGATCAAACATAGCCCAAACCCCATATTTTCCCTTAAACATGTTCAAGCATGATTAATGATAGGATTAGCAAAACTTAACCAAATTAACCCAAGTTCATATCAGAGGTCTAAACCATCATTTAAGAATTTATAAATATTTTTCCAGAATTTTATCATGTTTAAATTCGCTAATTAACAATAATTACCCTTAATTAACCATAATTAGTGAGGAACTATGCAAATCACTCACCTTAGCCACAAATAAACTTTAGATCTGAAATAAATTTCTGGTTGGGCACGAATAACAATGCAAATCAGCAGCTCTAATCTTGATTTGGTTAAGATCTCCCTTGATTTGATGTTGCTAAGCTTAATCCTTGATTAGAAAGTGAGTTGGAGGTGATTTAGAGGTTGGAGGCCATTTTTATGATTTCTAATAGGTAAGTGGGGGCTAGAAAACTGAAATGGAATGAAATTCTAACTCTTTTCAGCCTCCTCATAACCCTAATCCCGAAATGCGTTATGGGCCCATTCACTAATTACCCTATTTGGCCCGGTTAAGCAGTTTTTCATCTTCCAAACCTTATTTCAGCCATATCTCCCAAATGGTAATTCCGTTTGGCTATTATGACCACTCTATGAAAAGGTAAACCATCAAACGAATCTAATGGAAGTGGTTTCAGGTCAAAATTCCTTTCCAATCAAAAGTTATGGCCAAAACAGTATCAGCTAAGGGCAAAACGGTCATTTAAAAATCGACAAAAATCATGAACATGGGAAATGACCTCAATAGTCGTCTCCCAAAGCCACATGATCATACGACTTCATATAAGAAAGAAATAAATATTCTACGATCCTCAGATGCGTAGAATGCTGGTTGTTACACAATCGGCTCATAAAATCATCATCACCCAAACAAAAGGGTAAATTATGGTAAACATGTACCTATTTGTCGGGCAGACAATTTTATTCTTCTGCTCTAGCCTCCTTGCTATGACCTGTTCAATGTAAGTACACGTATATGGATGCAAGTGCGACTAATTTTCAATATACTCACTATATGATATAATTTGGCTAAAGGTTCAACATTTAATTAATCAAACTATAATCAAACAACACAACCAACAATCAATTAGTTGGTTAGCTTTTCTAATTCATAATGTTGATATATAGTAAAAATCAGATTTTTGATGCCAAATCACAACAATAAGCCCTATCTAATTTTGGTTCTCACACCAGTCTAATGGAAATATACAGATATCTCACTTTCGAAACACAAACATAAATCCTGATGATGGAGCTCCATCATCAAAATCATCTCCGGGCGACTAGAGTGTGATTCTATACCTATCTAGTATATTAAAACTTCGAATACACGTTTGCAAGGCGTATATGCAAAATCTTAATGTACTGGATTGCCCAAATTTAATATAAAATAAATAATCAAATACGAATAAGTGATTTAAATTTTCAAAACAAAATTTGTTTTCAATTTTATTTTCAAAATATCACTCTTTACACTCGTTCTAGGATACTACTGATCCCATCTCTAACGAGTCACTCTCATTGGATATTATTAATCCAATCTCTGATGAATTCTTTCGTATGATTCTAATGTGTCTTGTTCTCTGAGATTTGTAAACCAAAGCTCTGATACCAAATGTGAGGACCCGTAACTTCCCCGGTAAGGAAAGCTCGGATACTTTGAGAACAACACACAAAAGATCACTGACAGAAGAACATTTCATTGTTAATTACAACAATTCCATCGGAATACGAGAATATACAGAGTATAAACAAATAATATACATCAGAAAAATATCAGAGATTACAATACATTACATAGCAGCGGAAAATAATACAATACACAACTGAAGGAGATATACGGATACAAAGCTTTCCTGATATTATTCCAGCTGCAAACCAGGATCCTGTTAATATAAATCTACAAAACCAAAACTACTAGCTGCCCGTGTCAAAATAAGGGCATCCAGAGTTTAGATTGAAACAATAAACTCCAGGTCAGTCATGGGACTGGTGTGAGAACTAAAACAGTTATTAATCTTTATTTTAAAGTTAGGTAAATCTAGTGACCATGCCGTATAACACCGGACGGGTTTCCTCCCAAGGACACCAGTGCATAAAATAACAGCGCAATGCTAGATAAAGAAAAATGAAGCTATTATAAGACCCAGGTCCCATCACACAATGCAACGCAAGCCGGAGGATAGGGGTTTTACCTTATAATAGCCAAAGAATGCTTGATACACTAAATTTCATCTTTTGATTCTTAATCAGACTCCAACCGTAAATTAGTAAGAGAACGATTCCCTAAGTATTAACCCCGAAGGCCGAAACCAACATCAGACCAATACCCAGGAAACCACCCATCTTAGCTCGTTTCCAGTTAGTTTCTGATTTTATATACAATCATAAATATCAATCATAGACGGCATGGGTACCATATATCATGTCGCCATACTAGGCTCTACAATCAAAACTGCAAATGTCACGTATTTGGAAGTTGGATTTCCATTTGTGAACCGAGGCAAAAGACAGTCCTCTACCGATTCGAGATGCTCTAGCCCGTGTCTCAGGATCAGAGCTCAAGTGACCCTAGGATCGTCAGGGTCGGCCCACCGATGTGGATTAAAATGCCTGAACACTGCGTTTCCCCGCCCTTTGGGGCGTCAATGAGTCAACGAATGACTCCATCGACTTCACATAGTCACCGATATATCCGAGGCGCCTCACAAACCAACAACCACATAAGCCAAACTCGTCAGGGCGTGTAAAACCACTGATGTCACTTCTAATTATAAGGAAACGCATGCCCTCCATGAGGCCCTTCTCCCATTTCTGGTCCACTGCCGGGGTGTGAGGCTCGCAAATCAACGCTACACAAAGTTATGCCACACAGACTGTGCTTTGATCATCAACCACAAGACTCTGCTTTTCAATAGAAGCCTTGATCATTTGCATCTTTGCATGCCACGCATTCAAACCACTCCATGCAACCAATATCCATCAATCACACAGAATGATATCCAATGTCAGACACACAGTCCATTTACAAGTCCGTTCTGGGTCTGAACAAAACCGGAGGCACCTTGTACGTCGCATATCCATCGATCTCCAAGTACGTCTGAACTATCACTAACTGATTCCCTCCTCTTGGGTGTACGACCCAATCAAGATCATCAGTAATTATCCAAATGACGTGAAGACCTTCGGTCTTCAACCGCCGTCTTCATCTTCGACTCATCCTCGAATCAGTTATTCAGAATGGGATAAACCCGGTCATTGCGAATAACTCGCGTGTATAATAAACAAGTGTTACACAAACACAACATATGCCTCATTCCAATTCATCAGTCACTAACCGTAAATTAGCAAGAGAACAATTCCCCAAATATTAACCCCGAAGGCCGAAACCAACATTAGATCAATACACAGGAAACCCTTCTTCTTAACTAACCTACAGTTAGTTTCTAAATTTCACATTCTTAGGGAAAGGTTCCCATTAATTTTATCTAAGATAAATTCTTTAAATTTATTCTTTAATCTTCCTTTGAATATCAAATCAAACCAAATTATAGTTTACCCAATCTAGCCGGGATTAACGAACCCTACCGAAGTAATCTTTGGTTTTAATTTCCCAATCCCAACCTATTCATCCCATGAAGTAAAAACTGGTAATACTTTATATCTAACACCATGGTGTTATCGGTAAATTCAATTACCATTTCACGTTCAAATCTAATTAAAGATTTAACTATCGCTTGGAGCAAAACTGGTGATACTCCATTCTCGATCTTTTCAATCTAATTAAAGATTCATTAAAACTCCACTTAGTTTTAATCTTTAACTAGGTTAAAAAAGCAATGCCATTTAAAACACAGTTCACGATAAACCCCAAAATCACATCACATTTCAATCAGTCTCCAACCGTAAATTAGCAAGTGAGCAGTTACCTAAATATTAACCCCGAAGGCCGAAACCAACATCAGATCAATACTCAAGAGACCAATGAACTTAACTAACCTCCAGTTAGTTCCCGAATTTCTTAACTCCATTGGGTCTAAGAATAGTATTATTGAAGATACCATTCACGACAACCCAAAATCACATTCCATTAATTAACGGGTTAAAGAACCAGTGTTATTTAAAACACCGTTCACGATAAACCCAAAAATCACATCACATTTCAATCAGTCCCTAACCGTAAATTAGCAAGTGAGCAATTCCCTAAGTATTAACCCCGAAGGCCGAAACCAACATCAGATCAATAACCAAGAAACCATTCAACATAACCAATCTCCAGTTAGTTTCCGATTTTCTTAACTCCATTGGGTCTAAGAACAGTATTATTGAAGATAACGTTCACGACAACCCAAAATCACATTCCATTAATTAACGGGTTAAAGAACCAGTGTTATTTAAAACACGGTTCACGATAAACCGAAAAATCAATTCAAATTCAATTCCAATTAAATACCATTTAATTGGTACACTTCATTAAATCTAAATAAAAAGATTTAATCTTTTTCTCAATTGGGTTTAAGAACAGTGTTAATGAAGACACCATTCACGACAAACCCAAATCACATTTGATATTAAATACAAGGCTCTGAATAGAAAATATATCGGCTTATATTCATTATCAAATTCTGCGACCAACAAATATCATACTGGAAATAACGATATAAATATATCTTTCAAATTCCCATAACAATATCTATATCATCACGAAATCCAACATCGAAATATTCCGAAGACAATTTCGATTCAAATCCATTCCAATTCACTTATTAGAAATTCCGGTTATTTTCAAAACCATTTCAAACCCAATTTATTTATTTTAAAAATAAATAGAATTATAATTCTAGTTCAAAACTAGTTCATTTCGATAAAAATCTACTTTTATCTTTTCAATTATGGATTTTTTTATCCCAATTCTTCACAAATAATTTCTTATGATTTTACACAAATTATTACTATTTTTAAAAATTTTATCAAGGCCCGTACAGTAGATTTCCATCAACGGCCATCGAACTGCACTTACATCGACCTTTTCCAAATTTGATTTGGACATAATTCCAAATCCAACTGTTAGATTCAAATCCCTAATATTCGTTAGAAAGCTCTTTACGATACGAACCCAACGGTTCCGGTTTTAGGAGAATCCGACGGTCGGATCTCCCGCAATATCCATTCGAAGTCAATGGTCGAAATTCGCAAACTGCCGCAGCGCGGCGCGTTCTATTCAGGCCATTATATATATATAATATATATATTATATGTATTTCATCGATTTCCTTTTAAAAACGTAATTTTCAAATTGTTTTAAATTCGTTTTCAAAACGGTTTCAACTTCTTATTCGATTTCAAATCAAAATTGAATATTCCATATCATTAACATATATATGATAAAACGTTATATTTTGAAATGACTTCCTTTTCGATATTCGTTATAAAAACGAATAAAATCGATATGAATATCGCTCGCGTCCAAATGGCGCAAATCTAATCAACACTTCTACATATATTTCTATTTTCAAATATTCTATTTCAAATATTTCTATTCAAATATTTCTTTTTCAAATATTCTATTTCAAATATTCTATTTCAAATATTTCTATTCAAATATTCTATTTCAAATATTCTATTTCAAATATGGAATAAGGCCCAATCAATTACCATAGATTTTATTTCTATGGATTTTAATCCAACGCATGTATATATCAACAATGACAAAAAATCAGCCATCATCCAAAGTGCATTCTACACTGTATAAGCATCAAATATAAATATTCAACGCTTATAATAGTCTGTCAATCAATCGATCGACATACAACTAATTATTGGGATTAGTATATGTCATATATCACCCCAATTCCCGTATGAGGTTTCAAACAATCAAACACAGATTTTATTTGTGCAGTTGGGCAATGTGTAAAATTATCGTCCCAATCAATATCAGTCAAAACAGTGTATATAAACAAATCGTCCGATGTGTTTATAAATATTTATTTTATATACATGTTAAAAATTATATTTTTAACTATAAAATATTTTATTTCATTCCACATCACACAATCAAATTTCACAACACAACAATCAAACAAACAAGCCATCCATGGTCTGTGGACGACGGGTGTCGGGTGCTACTAAACACCGTCTGCATCCTAGTATATACTTATATAACTAGAAATAAATTTAAAAGTGAGGAGTTCTCACCGACTAGCTAAACCAAACACCACGACTGTTCTTATGTAGAAATCTTCGTCGTGATCGCCTTTTGTCACTTTCGTTGTCCGTAGCCACTACATATATAAAAATCACATTTTTATATTGTTGCTATATATATATGACATTTTTTTTATAATCACTCTATATAGATAAAAATTCTATTTATACACTGCTACTATGTCGATAAAAATTCTATTTTTACACCACTACTATATCGATAAAAATTCTATTTTTATTCTTCTCACTATATAAAAATTATATTTTTATTCTCTATGTCTCCATATAGAAAAATCTCATTTTTACTTCACCATTTCAACTATATAAAGATCCGACCTTTTCTATTTGTTTAACTATATAAAAATCTGACCTTTTCTATTCGGTTAACTATATAAAAATCCGACCTTTTCTATTCGACTAACTATATTAAAATCACTGCTTTAATTATATAAATACGGTCTTTTCTAAGTTAAAAATACGATCTTTTCAAAGTTAAAAATACGATCTTTTCAAAGTTAAAAATCAATACCTTTCAGTTAAAAATCAATTCTTTTCAGTTAATAAAAACAATTCTTTTCAGTTTAAAAAAACAAATTCTTAATGCAAATGAAAAATACTGTACTAAAATAAACAAATAAAGAACCTTACTTTGTATTTGTTCGTAGAGGGGAGGAGAGGATTTTGCGGCACTGCTGGTAGCGGAGAGAGGAGTTGGACGGGGAAGGAGGGAGGAGCAGGGAGCGGTTCGCCATCGTTCGCCAGAGGGGGTTTCGGGGCTCGTTTTCGTTGGGTCGATGCGGGAAAGGAGGAGAGGAAGGGGGGTTTTCGGTGTCGCGAGGAGGAGGAGGGGTGTTATCGAGGAACGCACGGAAGGGGGGATCTGGATCGGAGCGGTGGCGGGGTATGGTGGTGGGAGGCGTGGTGGACGAGGGGCTTGAGGCGACGGTTTTCGATCATGCCCCTTTTTTCTTTTTCTTTTTTTATTGGTTTATTCTTCTGACGAAGAACGAGAGGGGGTGTGAGTATAGAGAGAGGGTATGGTTAATATAATATATATATTTAATTATTTCAAAAAGTAACTTTTACATTTGAACTTGAAATCGAACCCACCGCCTGTCGTCCCTAGCTAATTACCCCCATTCCGAACACAATGGGATATGTATCATAAGCTAATTCAATCGTTTCGATCAGTTTACCTCAAAATCAAAATATACCTCTATATATTGAATTTGAACGCACATTTCAATCAACCGGGGCCACATTCTAACTAGTAAAATTCCCAAAAAATTATTTTCTAGCTTCGTATTGATGATACGGTCCTAACAAAACTAGTTTCATCGAATTCTGAGACCGTCTAAAAAGTGGCCATTTTCCGGTCAATTAAAATCAACTAAAACTGGTCAAATGCGTTTTCCTTTGCCACGCTCACATATAGATTAGAAAAATTACGAATTTGAAACCTAGCAATAACCTAACATCACGGATCCAACAAAAGTGGTTTCATCGAAAACCGAGGTCATTTGCAAAATTTCCATTTTCAAAGGCCTTTATATATATTAAAATATATATAAATTCCACAGCGACTTTTCAGAATTTTAAACTGGACATATCTTTCAATTTCTTAAGTGAAATCTCAGTTTCTTACATCTGTTAGAAAGATACCGTCAAACAGATTTAGATATTTCTGATTTCGTCCAATTTTGACTTAAAACGAATTCTGTATATTCATTTGAAATTCAAAATCGAAATTTCAAACTATCACGCCATTTCAGGCTCGTTATATAATTAAAATAAATTTATTCGTTTTTTACTACGTCGAAAATAAATTTTTCGTCGATATTATTTATAATAATTCATTTTGAAATATTCAAAATTCGCTAAAATTGCCAATATAAATTTTTTAAATTGGCTTGGATTTCCGGGTTATTACAATATATTCGAAGTAAGTTAATCAAATACAAGTTATTCGAATAAGTTATTCGAATAAGAGTTAATCCAGTAAGAGTTAAATAGAATAAAAGTTCATCGAATAAGAGTTATAGCTCAGAGTTAACCAAATAAGAGTTAATAAATTAGTTGATCATTACATTATTCGTGTTAGGAAATAAAAGTTAGATTTAAGTTATTATATTTTCAGAAACAGGAAATTATAACACCACAGTTAATATCAATTGATTTTGTAAAGGAGTTGGATTCTTAAGTTGGATCTGTAAGTTACGTAAGGAAGTGTTAAAGAGTTAAAAAGGTGAATCTTATCTATTTTCGAGATTTGAAAGGTGGTCCGGTTAAGGTCTGAGAGGTAGCTATAACCCAACTTGATTGACTGCGTTTTTAATTAAGAAATGGTTACGGTTCGAGTGTGAAGTGGTTTAGTGGATTTAGTAATTTAGTATAGTGGTTTGAGTTGTCATCGTAATATAGTTTTAAACATCTGTTTAAATCCCAATTAAGAATTTTTGGAAATGTTTTCCAAACGAGAATCAGAAATGTTTTCTGGTAATAAAAAATAAGAATTTAGAATATATCAAAACAGGAGATAAGTAAATTAATGAAATAAAGAGATAAATGTTGAATGATGATTGATCGATATAATTTCCTCTTGGAAATAATATCGTTGTTTGCACACCTGTTTTTCTTTGATGGTTAAATCACAGACTATCGAAGTTTTGACCATTTTAACGTTGTTAATATGGAGAGACCGGTTGGATTATTATCCAAAGAACCATTCTGTATTGGCATAAGCGTTGCGAATCATATATGCCAAAGATAATTGAAGACGGAGTAAAATGCAAGGGCCATTGTATAAGTCTTAGATAATAGTGCCTAAGATAGATGTACTGAATAGTGCCTTCGGTTTATCCTGTTCCTGGATAGCTTGTATGGATGAATGTCTGACAGAGTATTTCCAGAAAGGTCACGTACATTGATTTCTTCAACCGTACCAAGAGTGGAAGCGGAGAAGGAAACTTCTTTAGCTATCATGTAATGTACTGTTGTAGACATCAATTAGTGATTTTCGGTGGATCTAACAATGTGGCATTCTAAGTGAATCTGATGTGATGATAAAGCGTAACCACAAGCCTAATCAACTGGTAAATGACAGAAATCGGGCAGGTAGCATGGCTCTGTAGGTCGCATCTATTGGGGTTTATAATCACCTGATCTAGAGTTTCATTTACATCTAAAAATCTATTGTTGATGTTGTCCCATTCGAGAAATGGTTGCTGATCCCAACCGTTGGTGATATACATTCGATACACTCAAGCGAAATGAGTGGTCGGTCATGTGTGCCCGGGTTGCAAGATGTTCTTGTTGAATCCAGTGTATTCCTCTCTAGAGGTACACTAGCGAAAGGTGGTTCCATACCTTGTCATAGTTGGAAATCCATTACCCAATACGTTCTTGCGGTTTTGATTATATACTATATATGTAGAACGTGAGAAGAAAGCGTTTCTTCTAGATGATTATTACATTGTGGTTGTAGACATTATTATAATATCAAAAGGTTTTATATATAAAGATATTTTGGATTCTCATAAGGGAAATGTAACAACCTGAAAATCTGGGCCAGTTTAAAATTTTTATTTTGGCAATTTTAGCGAATTTTGATTATTTAAAATGAATTATTTTAAATAATATCGACGAGAAATTTATTTTAAATAGAATTCGAACGTATATATTATATAGATCGACGATAGAATATAAATATTTATTTATATTTATAAAAGGAATTGAAAATGGCGCGGTAGTTCGATAATTCGATTTCAAACTTCAATTGAATATACCGGGTGCAAAACAATCCGGATTTTAGTGAAACCAAAAATATTTGAATCTAATTGTGAATATCTTTCCAACGAATCCGAAAAATCAAAATTTTGTAGCGGGAATCAAAAGACATGCCCAGTTGAAAATTCCGAATAGTTGCTATGGAATTCAGGCCCTTAAAAATGGAAATTTTGCAAACGACCTCGGATTTCGATGAAACCACTTTTGTTGGATCCGCGATGTCAAGTTATTGCTAGATTCCAAAATTCATAATTTTTCGAATCAATATGTGAGCGTGGCAAACAAAAATGCGTTTGACCAGTTTCAGTTGATTTTAATCGACTGGAAAATGGCCAATTTTCAAACGGTCTCAGAATTCGATGAAATTAGTTTTGTTAGGACCGTATCGTCAATACGAATCTAGGAAATATTTTTCTGGAATTTTTCGAGTTAGTATGTGGCCCCGGTAATTTGAAATGCGTGTTCAAATTCAATATATAGAGTTATATGTTGATTTTGACGAAAACTGATTGGAACAGTCGAATTAGCTTACGATACATATCCCATTGTGTTCGGGATGGGGGTAATTAGCTATGGACGACAGTCGGTGGGTTTGATTCTGAGTTCGAAAGGAAAAGTTACTTTTTGAATAATAGAATAATAAAATAATTATATATTATATAAGCCTTTATTTCCCTTTCCCCTTCCCTCAGTTGACCAGTCAAAACAAATAAAAAAAAGGGGAAGAGGAACGCTGGAGCGAAACGCGCCGCTCCCATCGCGTCAGCCACCGTAGACCGCTCCCCACCCACCGCCATTCTTCCCCCGGCCAGCGCCCCTCCGTCGACCCCCCCCCTCTCTTGCTTCCCTCTCTCCTCCTCTATTGGAAGCCGCCCTTTTCAAGACCCAACGCCCTAGCTACCCCCTTTCGCCAACGCCTAGATCGACATCCGCCGGCCCTTTGCTACCCGCCACCACCTCCAACAGCGAGCTCCTCCCTCCTCCAATCGAGCCACCATGTCTCCGACCACTCAAAAAGGAAAAAAATGCAGTAAGTTTTTTTTCTAACTTTTAATTTATTCAAAGAAAACCGATTTTTGTTAGCTTAGAAAACTAATTTCTTGTTAACTTTGAAAACTGATTTTATTATGTCATAGAAACTGATTTTTATATAAGCAAAGCTTTGATTTTTAAAAAAAAGCATGAAACTTTGATTTTGGCCATACAAAAGAAGAGATTTTTGACATAAAAAAGAAATGATTTTTATTTATATAAAATTTAGATGTTTATCTCTATAAAGATTCGATTTTTAAAACTAAAGATTTCATTTTTTAACATAGCAAAGATGAGATTTTTACTTATATGAAGTTAGCGGAGAAAGGATCGATATTTAAAGTAGAAAAGATTTGATTTTTATGATTAGAAAAATATGGTTTTTATATGAAGAGAAATAAAAATGTGATCTTTTTATATGTGTAGTGATGTTACAAAGATGTGATTTTTACATAAGTAGTGGATGTGATTTTTAGACGAGTAGCGAGAAAAATATAATTTTATTCGAGTAGGAAGTTAAAAATATAATTTTTATTAAAGAAAGAAGATAAAAATATAATTTTTATATAATCATGAGGTTAAAAAAATAATTTTTATACTAGTGTCATATTAAAAATATGATTTTTATATAGTGAACAATATAAAAATATGATATTTATTGTGTAGTGAACAATTAAAAATACGATTTTTAATGCGGTAAAAATTTGATTTTTATATATTGAATAGCAAAGTAAAAATTCGATTTTTATATACTGAATAGCAAAGTAAAAACTCGATTTTTATATATTGATTAGCAAAGTAAAAATTCGATTTTTATATATTGAATAGCAAAGTAAAAATTCGATTTTTATATATTGAATAGCAAAGTAAAAATTCGATTTTTACATATGTAGAGAATACGGGCAGAGAAAGTGACAAGAGGCAAGAACGGCGAAGATTTCTACAATAGAAGAGTCGTGATATTGGATTAGCTATTCTGTGAGAATTTCTCACCTTTAATTTATTTTACTAGTTGAAATATATACTAGGATGTTGACGGTGTTTAGTAGCACCCGACACCCGTCGTCCACAGACCATGAACGGCTTGTATGCTTGTTTGTTTGATTTTGATGCGTAGTTGATTGTGTGATGTGATGTGAAATGAAATAAAACATTTATATAGTTGAAATAAAATATTTTATAGTTAAAAATATAATTTTTAACGTGTATATGAAGTGAAAAAAAATAAACAAATCGGATGATTTGTTTATATACACACATTTGACTGATATTGATTGGGACGATAAATTTTACACATCGCCCAACTGCACAAATAAAATCTGTGTTTGATTGTTTGAAACCCCAGACGGGTATTGGGATGATATTTGACGTACACTAATCCCGATTGTTTAGTTGTATGTCGGTCGATTGATTGACAGACTGTTATAAGCGTTGAATATCTATATTTGATGCTTATACTGTGTAGAATGCACTTTGGATGATGGTTGATTATTCATCATTGTTATTGTATACATGTGTTGTAGAAAATCCATATAATTAACATTATATGGTAATTGGTTGGGCCTCATTCCAGTTTTGAAATAGAAATATTTGAAAAAGAAATATTGGAAATAGAATATTTGAAAATTAGGAATATTTGAAAATTAGAAATATTTGAAAAAGAAATATTTGAAGTAGAATATTTGAAAATCGAAATATATGAAGCCGCGTTGATAGATTGACGCCATTTTGACGTAAACGATATTTATATCGATTTTATTCAAATTGAAGTGAATATTAAAGTGAATTGAAATTCGAATTTAATTGAATAGATTTGAAATTCTAAATAAACTGAAATGGTGTGACGGCAAGGAATTTCGCTCGATCCGAATCAGTCGTTAAACCGATCAAAACCGTTCGAAACCCCTGATCGTTTGAGAACAGGACAAATCAGAACTCAAACAGAAGAACATTTCATTGCTATTACAACAATTCCATCAAATACAAGAATATACAGAGTATAAATGAATAAATTACCTTCGATAAATATAAGAGATTACAATAAATTACATAGCAGCGGAAAAACAATATAAAACACAACTGAAGGTGATATACAGATACAGAGCTATCCGGATATCATTCCAGTTGTAAACCAGGATCCTGTGAATATAAATCTGCAAAACCAAAACTACTAGCTGCCCGTGAGGAAAATAGGGGCACCCAGAGTTTAGGTTAAAACAATAAACTCCAGGTCAGTCATGTGACTGGTGTGAGAACTAAAACAGTTATTTAAAACTTTACTTCAAAAGAGAGTAATTCAAGGGACCACGCCGTATAACACGGAACGGGTTTCCTCCCAAGAATACCAGTGCATAGAATAAACAGCGCAATGCTTTTTCGAAAAATGAAGCTATTATAAGACCCAGGTCCCATCACACAATGCAACACAAGCCGGAGGATAGGGTTTTCCCTTATAATAGCCAAACATGCTTGGTACGTTTAAAACAAATCATTTGATACTATAATAAGTGTATAGTGTCAGGACAATTTCAATCATAAATATAAATCATAGACGACATGGGTACCATATATCATGTCGCCATACTAGTTCTACAATTAAAACCGCAATACACGTATTGGAAATTGGATTTCCGTCATGAGTCTAGGCAAAGGGGCAAGCTCCTCTCGGCTTCGAGACACTCTAGCAAATGCCTCAGGACTACACACTATGGGTAACCCTGGATCCTCCAAGGCCATTCCTCTCTTACGTTTGAGGATTAGTTATTCCTGAACACACGTTTCCCGGTCCTTACAGACCTATAATCGAGGAGCCTCGCATTCCAACAACCACATAGGTGAAAAATAGATATAAATGTCAGGGCTGGTAAGTCACTGACACCACCATAGCTAGAAAGAAACGTCAAGCACTCCTTGGGTCCTTATCCCGTTTTTGACTCATACCGAGGTGTGAGGCTCGCGAATCCACGCTATACACAAAGCTACGCCATGTAGGCCGTGCTTTGATCATCAACCACAAGACTTTGCTTTTCAACAGAAGCCTTGATCCATGCAACTCAGCGAGCCACACAGGCAATTCATGCCATGCGATTGATATCTATCGATATATAACCTCTAAGCTCGTACGTCTCAGAGAAGGGCGTTAAGCAAGAGAATAAATTCTCCGCCGCAAAACAGATATATATTTAACAGAAATCAATCAACATAGAATGAAATCCAATGTCAGACACACAATCCATTTACAAGTTCGTTTTGGGTCTGAACGAAACCGGAGGCACTTTCCTCGCATATCCATCGATCTCCAAGTACGTCTGGACGACCACCAACTATTTCCATCCTCTTGGGTGTACAGCCAAATCAGGATCGTCAGTAATTATACAAACGATGTGAAGACTTCCGGTCTTCAACCACCGTCTTCATCTTCGACATATCGTTGAATCGGTTATTCAGAATGGGTATAAACCCGGACTTTCCGAACAACCCGCGTATATTAAAAATAAATGTTACACCAACACAACATACGCCTCATTCCAATTCATTAGTCACTAACCGCAAATCAGTAAGAGATCAATTCCCCAAATATTAACCCCGAAGGCCGAAACCAACATCAGATCAATACCCAGGAAACCATTCTTCTAAACTAACCTACAACTAGTTTCTAAATTTCAATTCTTTGGGAAAGGTTCCCATTAATTTTATCCAAGATAAATTCTTTAAAATTTATCCTTTAATCTTCCTTTGGATGTCATTTCAAACCAAATTATGGTTTTCCTTACTAGTCGAGATTAGCGAACCACATCGAAGTAATTATTTATTTTATTTCCCAATCCCAACCTATTCATCCCATAAAGCAAAACTGGTAATACTCCATATCTAACACCATGGTGTTATCGGTAAAATTAATTACCATCTCACGTTCAAATCTAATTAAAGATTTAACTATCGCTTTGGAGCAAAACTGGTGATACTCCATTCTCGCTCGTTTTCTAAAGTTGATAATTTAAATTATCAATTCCCATTTCAATCTAATTGCAGATTCATTAAAAACTCATTTTACTGGGTTAAAGAACTAGTGTCATTTAAAACACAGTTCACGACAAACCCAAATTACATTATATTTATTATCGGGTTAAATAACAAGTGTTATTTAAAACACTATTCACGATAAACCCACAAATCACTTCTAATTTAATTTCAATCAAATATATTAGAAATTCCGATTATTTAAAACCCCTTTTTAAATCCAATTTATTTATTTAAAAATAGTTGGGTTTTAATTTTAGTTCAAAACTAGTTCATTTCGATAAAAATATATTTTTATCTTTTCAAATATTGAGTTTTTCATCCCAATTTTTTCCAAATCACTTCTTATGATTTTACACAAATTATTACTATTTTTAATAATTTTATCAAGGCCTGTACAGTCGATTTCCATCAACGGCCATCGAACTGCACTTACAGCGACCTTTTTCGAATTTGATTTGGACATAACTCCAAATCCAACCGTTAGATTTCAAATTTCTAATATTCGTTAGAAAGCTCTTTTCGATACGAACCCAACGGTTCCTGTTTTGAGAGAATCCGACGGTCGGATCTCCCGTAATGTCCGTTTGAAATAAATGGTCGAAATTCATGAACTGCCGCGTCGCGGCGCGTTCTATTCAGGCCATTATATTATATATATAATATATATAATATATATTTCGTTGATTACTATTTAGAACGAATTTTATAAATAGTTTTGAATTCGTTTCAAAAACAATTTCAACCTTTATTTCAAATTCAAATCAAAATTGGATTTTCTATTATAAATCCTTTTTACTTTCATTTCTATTCAATTCAAATTTCAATTCAATTCAAATTTCAATTCAATTCAAATTCGTTTTCTATTTGATTCAATTCAAATTGGTTTTCTATTCAATTCGATTCAAATTCGTTTTCTAATCAATTCAATTCAAATCGTTTTATATTCAATTCATTTCGAAATCGCTTTATATTCAATTCATTTCGAAATCGTTTTTCAATATTCATTTCATTTCGAAATCGCTTTATATTTAATTCATTTCGAAATCGTTTTTCAATATTCATTTTAAAATGAATAAAATCGATATAAATATCGTTCACGTCAAAATGGCGTCAATCTAATCAACACGGCTTCATGTATTTCTATTTTCAAATATTCTATTCAACAAATGAATATTTATTTTTGTCAACACACGACTAATCTCAACGAATGAGTACTGTCCACGTGTGACTATTTTTGTTATTTAATATATTTTATAAAGATGTAAATTTTATTATTAAAATATTTCGTTCAACACATGACTAATCTCAACGGATGAGTACGGTCAACACATGAACCTTTATTTTCTAAATTGGAATGAGGCCCAATCAATCACCATATAATGTTAATTATATGGATTTTCATACATCACACGTATATAATAGCATTGAAAAATAATCAACCATCAACCAAAGTGCACTACACTGTATAAGCATCAAATATAGATATCTAATGCTTATAACAGCCTGTCAATCAATCGATCGACATATTTAATTAATCAGGATGAGTGAACTTCAAATTTCATCCCAACACCCGTTTGGGGTTTCAAACAATCAAACACAGATTTTAGTTGTGCAGTTTGGCGATGTGTAAAATTTATCGACCCAATCAATATCAGTCAAATCAGTGTATATAAACAAATCGGCCGATTTGTTTATAATTATTTATTCACTTTCACGTTAAAAATTATATTTTATTTTAACACATGAATTTCTATTTAGTTCATTTATTCAATAAAATGATATTTTTATTTCTCTAACATATTTTAGAAAATTTCGGCGGCATAACGGCACGATACTAGAAACGGGACGAGGCCTAGCCTTATCCCCGGTCTAGTGAAGGCCCATGCCATTCACACATCAATTAATCCATTCCATTTTACTAAGCAATTCAAATTTCAATCAAATAATCTAAATAATTTTTGCAATCAAACAAACAAGTCCATGGTCTGTGGACGATTGTGTCGGGTGATACTAAGCACCGTCTGCATCCTAGTATATATATATAACTAGAAAAGAAATTGAAGAGTGAGAAATTCTCATCGATAGCTATTCCAACTTCACGACACTTCAAATGTGGACGTCTTCGTCATTTTCGCCTTTTAGTCATCTTCGTTGCCCGTATTCTCTACATATGTAAAAATCGAATTTTTACTTCGCTATTCAATATATAAAAATCGAATTTTTACTTCGCTATTCAATATATAAAAATCGAATTTTTACTTCGCCATTCAATATATAAAAATCGAATTTTTACTACGCTATTCAATATATAAAAATCGAATTTTTACTTCGTTATTCAATATATAAAAATCGAATTTTTACTTCGTCATTCAATATATGAAAATTGAATTTTTACTTCGTCATTCAATATATAAAAATCGAATTTTTACTTCGTTATTCAATATATAAAAATCGAATTTTTACTTCGTTATTCAATATATAAAAATCAAATTTTTACTTTCACGCTATATGGATAAAAATTCTATTTTTACATTGCTACTATATAGATAAAAATTATAATTTTACCTCGCTATTCTCTATATAAAGATTTCGCCTTTTTAAATTTAAAGATTTTATTTTTATTTCTTCTATAACATAAAAATCACATTTTTATTACCCGCCTTTTATAAAAATCATATTTTTATTATTAAAAAATCGATTCTATTTCCTAGCTAATGAACGAATAAAAATCTTATCTTTTTATTTAAAATAAAAATAAAAAATCGCATCTTTAATTCACTATGTAAAATAAATAAAACTGATTTTCTTCGTTTGATAATCATATATAAAGGAAATAAGTAAATTAAATCAAAACAAATAAAAACTTACTGTTGTTTGACCTGGGGAGGGGGGGTTGCGTGTTCACCGGGGTGGAGTTCGTCGGTCGGAGGAGGGAGAAGGGGGCCTGAGGTGCGGTTTTGGGCTGAATAGAGGGGGAGAGATAATAGAGGTGGCGGAGCCTGGAGGGAGAGGAGGGGGTCGCAGGTCGGCGAGGGGGTGTGCGCGCCAGGCGATGGCGTAGGTGGGCCCCCGGCGCGGTGATCTCGAGGAGCGGCGACTCAGTTTAGCTAGGGTTTTTTTTTATTACAGGCGTCGGGGAGAGAGAATGAAGAGAGGGGGGTCTGTGGTTAAGGAGAAAAGGGAGGGCCCCTTTTATTTATATTTTATTATATTTAAATTTCAAAAAAACAACTTTTTATATCGAACTCGAAACAACGCCCAACGACTATCGTCCCTAGTGTTTAACCCCCTTTCCGAACACAATGGGATATATACCGTAAGCTGATTCGATCGTTTCGATCAGTTTTCGTTAAAATCAACATATAACTCTATATATTGAATTTGAATGCGCATTTCAATTTACCGGGGTCACATACGAACTTGAAAAATTCCAGAAAAATATTTTCTAGCTTCGTATTGACGATACAGTCCTAACAAAACTAGTTTCATCGAATTCTGAGACCATTGGAAAAATGGTCATTTTCCAGTCTATTAAAATCAACTGAAACTGGTCAAATGCGTTTTCCTTTGCCACGCTCACAAATTGATTCGAAAAATTATGAAGTTTGGAATCTAGCAATAATTTGACATCACGGACCCAACAAAAGTGGTTTCATCGAAATCCGAGGTCGTTTGCAAAATTCCCATTTTTAAGGGCCTGAATTCCATAGCGACTATTCAGAATTTTCAACTGGACATATCTTTTGATTCCCATTATGAAATTTTGATTTTTCGGATTCGTTGGAAAGATATTATCAATTAGATCCCATTATTTTTGGTTTCACTAAAATCCGGATTGTTTTGCACCCGGTACATTCAATTGAAGTTTGAAATCGAATTATCGAACTACCGCGCCATTTTCAATTCTATTTATTATTATATATAAATATTTATATTCTAACGACGACGCGTATAAATATATACGTTCTAAATATATTCAAAATAAATTTTCGTCGATATTATTTAAAATAATCTATTTTAAATATTCAAAATTCGCTAAAATTGCCAAAATAAAAATTTTAAACTGGCCCAGATTTTCGGGTTATTACAATCTTCCCCACTAAAAACTTTTCGTCCCCGAAAAGGAACAAAGTCAAAAGTGGATTGATTAATCAACTCTACGTTCGATCTGGCTTCCATTCTCCAACTTTTCAGTTTCTGAGAATTTTTAAATTTTCAAAAATTTGGCTAAAACCCTAAATTTTCGAAAAATTTCGCCATAACCTCCCCTGCACCGGAAGCCACGGCAAAATCCCGGAATTGCCATACAGGCCTTCTGATCTCAAAAAGAAAAAGAAAAAGCCAAGCGGCTAGCCAATAGGCTCATAAAATCATCATCACCCAAACAAAATAGTAAATTATAGTAAACATGTACCTATTTGTCAGGAAAACAAATTTTATTCTCTGCTCTAGTGTAACACCCCACGTCCATTAATGTCACTCACAAAGGGAATGCATTAACTTCCATGGAGGTTTTAAGTGAATATAGAACAGTAAAATTACAACAAGACAGATATAAAATAGTACTTGGAAATTCAAAAACTTTATTTCATTGTAGCAGAAGCCAAAACATGTTTGATTACATCATAACACCATATTCAATGTCAAGTACAATATCTATCTTGATAAAACAAGTACATAATCCCATTACATGAATAGCCATTAAAAAGAAAGATAACAAGCTGGACTTTACTTCAGCAGTCCAAGCTTTCCAGAAGATAAGCGATCCAACTAGACTCCACTAGAACTTGGCCCAACCTGCGGACCTGAAGGGAGAAAAAGGATGGAAAAGAGGGGGTCAGACATAAAGTCTGGTGAATATGATAATTCTACAATACTATTACCAAAATAACTGGACTAAGGTATAAGCTGGAAAACAAGAAAATGTCTATGAAGAGCAGATTAAGGACATAGACAATCGCTAAAGGCAACGTTATAGGCGCTCCTAAATACTAAAGGATAAACACTATACTGCACCACACCAGTCACCCTAAAGATTCATCCCACTTAGCTTCACTTAGAAACTTTCCCAATGGCTTTACGTACCCCTAGCTGACTACATAGGTGCCGCCTGCCCCACCTCCACTAGGTGTACCCTACTTCCCATTATTCGATCGGCTCCCTAACTCGTAGATACCCGTGCTGGCCCCACAGTGGGGTGTATCACTCCCCTAAAGTGGCAACCTGATACAACGGACATGCACGGCTTATACCTACACGATGCAACAACGTCTTACCTACCAGCCCGGGTCCACACACGCATATGAAACCCGTTGGACTTGCGTTGCCACCGCTCCCTGTTTTGGCCTCTTATAGTCAAACCCAGTATGCGTGTCCCGTCCTCGACTTGGGTCGAGCCCACAAAGATACGTTTTGGGATACTGGTTGAAATGGGCCCCACTATTTACCACAAGCATTCCACCTAAGCTTGTCCCCATTAGTCCATCCCACTTAACCCACTTAGTCATGTTCATTTACATGTGTGTTTGGTTAAGTCTAATCGTATTTCAAATGCCTCTAAAGGCAACCACCAGATTCCTCATGCCACCCAAGGCACCTACTTAACCCCCATGTCCCACCTTACATGATTATCTGGTTAAGTATTTCTTAGTTCATTAAGGCCATAACCTCATAAAGACCTCTCACATTAGACTGGCATTTATGGCAGCTGGATTTGCCGGGCGGGTCCGGGCAGTCTTACACCATAAAAGAGTCTAACCTCGTGTCTTTACAACTGTTATGCTTTAGTTTGGGCATGCTTTAGTTTGGGCCTAGGACCTCTCACATTGGGCCGACATTTGTGACTACTGGATTTGCCGGGCGGGTCCGGGCAGGTTTACATCACAAACGGGTCCAACCTCTTGTCCTAAGCATTGATTATTAATAATAATCCACTTTCCCCCAATTTTAATAATTCCCTACTTGAATTATTAATTACTTCCAATTTTTAACAATGTCCCTAATTGACTCAATTATGGACATTCATTCATGGTATGCAACATCTTACAAAATTGCACCCAATTTATTAATTCCTAATATTACCCCTACCCCACGTTTGAACGTTTATTCGCAAAATATATGTTAGACTCGAATAGCCTAACTCATAGCATAAAAGAGATTATCATAATAACAACATGTATATGTGACCAAATGAATCATAATAAGGGGTGAAACTTGCATATGTCCAACTTGCATAGATTATACATGTCATGGATCTAAAGGTGTCAACTTGTTCAAAATTCACCTAATATGATCTCAATCAATTTTCATAAACTTACATATGAACATGTGTGAATCAACATCATCTAATTTTTTAACAACATGGTTTTATATGGGTACACCTAACTCAATAGGCAAATTCCCATAATCAAGTTTTATTTAATTATAGTTTCAAGTTTATGGGTACACCTAACCTAATAGGCAAATTCCCATAAACAAGATCCATTTAAATTAAGAAAAAAAACATAACTTTAAGCATGATCCAACAACATCATGATTTTTCAACATAATATAGCATGATTTATAACATGGCATAGTATGATAGTATAACATAGCTTGACATGATTCTCAACATAGCACGACATAGCATAAGAGAATTTACAACATAGCATGACATAGCATATATAATTTACATCATACGACAACATAATAACATAATAAGAGATCCACAATATATAGAATTTACAATTACAAATCACATCACTTTCTTGTGATCCATTCATAACTGAGTCAAATTAGTTTGTAATAGTCTTGTGAGAATCATCATACTCACCAACAAAAGAAAAGAATTAGAGAAAGAGAGATCTTTTGATTTGATTTGTGTAGATTTAGTTGTAGATGATTAGGCTTCCTCTTCTTAGTTTGTGACGGCTATGCTGAACTCCATGGCAGCAGCATGACGGTAACTTCTCTAATTTTACAAGTGATTTAGGTCTAGGGTCTACCCACTTATTTATAGATTTTAGAATTCATTTAGGCCATTAGATTTAACCTAGAAATAACCGCAGCCGTTCAGACAATATGGGGTTTATCTTGTTGACTCAGCAATGAGTCAGAAGTGACTCAGCAAACACTCAGCATATTAATAAACTTCTATTCATGTCATAAATATATATATATTTTCTACAATGTACATATTAGATACATCCCCCTTTACTTATTATTGTTTTTATATACATATTAGATACATCCCCTCTCTCACACACTTATTAATATTTTTATATTCATATTAGATACATCCCCTCTCTTACACACTTATTAATATTTTTATATTCATAATAGATACATCCCCTCTCTTACATACTTATTAATATTTTTATATTCATAATAGATACATCCCCTCTCTTACATACTTATTAATATTTTTATATTCATATTAGATACATCCCCTCTTCTACACACTTATTATTATTTTAGCAACTTTAGTGTTAATAGAAAATTCGGGGTGTTACATTCTCCCCTCCTTTTAGGATTTCGTCCCCGAAATCTTCAAGTCTGGAAGAATGTATATCCTACCATCCAAACGTCCATCTACTCATCCATCATACACAGGCATCCATTGTCCTTACAGACTTCTAATGCTTTCATGTTTAAATGCACAGTGTGTGTATATGTCCGTATCTAATGCAAAATCAGGCGGTCCACTGATTCAGTTGACCTCCTTAATGCAACTATGATCGTGCCATGCATCCATTATGTATGCAAAAGATTCTTAATGCTACATAATACTTCTATATGCGTGCACAACCATCATCTGAATGCAGCATCCACATGATAATACAACCATCGTTCATCCATTTTACTAAATACATCCATATATATGCAATATGCAATATGTAGTGACTGAGCCGATCTAGTGCCTAAAGTGTGTGTATATATGCATCCACGAGCAACCACTAGCAAACACTTGCATCCATTTTGCATCCATCATACATAACATGTCTCAAACACATGTTCCAACCATAGGATTATCCTAACTAAAGGTCAAAGATACTAATGAGAGGACATACTAAAGATAAGATAAGATAAGCTAAGCGATAAAGAAGAAATTAAAAGACATACCCTCAAAAAGAAAAGGGTACAACGAACGCATCTTCTCTTCTGTCTCCCAAGTTGCGTTGCTCTCATCATCTCCCCATTGCACTTTAACCAGTCTGACCTCTCGATTCCTCAACTTTTTGATCTCCGACCCAAGAATGCATGTAGGAGCTCGTCTAATTGTTGCATCACGCTCTATTTCCACCTCTTTAAGCAAGCTCGGCTCTACCACCTCCGCGGTCTTGTGCAAACACTTCCTCAAATGTGATACATGGAATACGTCGTGTACTCCACTAAGTTTCTCAGGCAACTCCACCCTATATGCCATCTTCCCAATCCTGTTTTTTACAGGAAACGGCCCTACAAACCTTGGTGCTAATTTCCCCACGGACCCAAAGCGAACAACATTCTGTAACGGAGATACTTTGATAAAAACCATGTCCCCAATGTCAAACTCAAGATCTGTCCTCCTCTTATCAGCATACGATTTTTGCCTATCTTGTGCTGCTTTCATCCTCCTTCGAATCAACTCAATCTTCTCCGAGGTTTCCCTAACCATATCGGGCCCAAGTAGGATTTTATCGGTAGATTCCCACCAACATGTAGGCGAACGGCAAGGCCTTCCATAAAGAGCTTCAAAAGGTGTCATGCCAATACTAGACTGAAAGCTATTATTATATGCGAATTCTACTAACGGAAGGTGCTCTTCCCATGTACCCCCAAAGTCTAGGATACAAAGCCTTAAAAGATCCTCTAGAATGCGATTCACCCTCTCGGTCTGGCAGTCTGTCTGAGGATGATATGCGGTGCTCAAACATAGCTGAGTCCCTACCACCTCTTGTAAACTCTTCCAAAATTCGCTAGTAAAGATGGGGTCACGGTCACTTACTATACTAGAAGGAATACCGTGCAAACGAACTATCTCCTTAATGTATACAGAAGCCAACCACGGAGCAGTCCTCTTACTTTTCACGGGAATAAAATGGGCGCTTTTAGTAAGTCTATCTACTATAACCCAAATCCCCGTGTTACCTTTCCTTGATCTTGGTAATCCATCCACAAAATCCATTGAGATGCTTTCCCATTTCCATAGTGGAACTTCTAATGGGTGAAGCAACCCATCGGGTTTCTTTTGTTCTGCTTTAACTCGTTGGCACACCAAGCATCTAGCGACGTACTCGGCCACATCCTTTTTCATACCGGCCCAAAAGAAAACCCGCTTCATATCTTTGTACATCTTATCCCCGCCGGGATAAATGGTCATTTTTGAGCGATGAGCATCATCAAGAATGGCCTTCCTTAAGTCTTCGTCTTGTGGTACACAAAGTCTATTATCCCTTCGTAACCAACCCTTATCGTCTAGGGTATACCTACGAAGATGGCTTGACGACTCCCCCCCTTTGAGCTTTTCTACTATCTCAACCAACTGTGGGTCGTCTCCCTGTGCCTCACCAACCCGTCCTAGAAGTGTAGGTCTAACCTCCAAGGATGCTAACAGACCGGGTACTAAGTCAACGGAGGGTCTAAAGTCAAACATAGAGATGAATTCTAAGCTTTGTCGTTCAACAAACAACGGACTCAAGGACAACCTTTTCCTACTTAAGGCGTCTGCCACCACGTTACCCTTGCCCGGGGTATATGCTATTTCAAAATCGTAGGAGGCTAAGAATTCCATCCATCGTTGCTGCCTTAAATTCAAATCCTTCTGAGAGAATAAGTATTTTAATGATTTGTGGTCAGTGAACAGTTCGAATTTCTCACCAAGAAGATAGTGACGCCAAGACTTAAGCGCGAAAACAATTGCGGCTAGCTCTAAGTCATGCGTGGGGTAATTCTTTTCATGAACCCTCAACTGCCTTCCACCATAGGCTATTACTCTTCCCTCTTGCATGAGGACCGCGCCAAGTCCCGTCCCACAAGCATCAGTATAGATGGTAAACGGTTTATTCCCGTCTGGCAGCACTAAGACTGGGGCTGAAGTTAAGGCTCTCTTTAAACGTTGGAACGCATCATCGCAATCTTTGTCCCACGTAAAAACCAGGTTCTTCTTCGTTAACCGTGTTAATGGAGCTGATATTTTTGCGAAGTCTTTGATAAACTTCCTATAATAGCCAGCCAACCCCAAGAAACTTCTTACTTCGGTTGCATTTTTAGGGACCTTCCAATCTTGGATGGCCACCACCTTTGCGGGGTCCACTGCTATCCCTTCTTTGGAAACCACGTGCCCTAAGAACCGTACTTCCTTCCTACAGAAGTGACACTTAAAAAATTTTGCCTTAAGGTTATGCACTCGAAGGGTTTCCAACACTTCCCTAAGATGTAGGGAGTGCTCTTCTTTATTCTTAGAAAAGACTAAGATGTCATCCACAAAGACTACCACGAATTTGTTAAGGTATTCCCTAAACACCCTACTCATCAAATCAACAAAATATGCAGGGGCGTTTGTCAAACCAAAGGGAATCACTAGCCATTCATAGAATCCGTCAGGAGTCCTAAAAGCAGTCTTATCTATACTATCCTCAGCCACTCTCAGTTGATGAAAGCCAGTGGCTAAGTCCAACTGCGAAAACACTGAGGCGCCAACTAACTGATCAAAGAGATCGTCAATCCTCGGCAGTGGGTGTCGGTTCTTTTTAGTAAGCTTGTTTAGTTCTCTATAGTCCATACAAAGTCTAAGAGAGCCATCCGCCTTTGTGGCAAAAACTACTGGAGCACCCCACTCCGATATACTACGTCTTATGAACCCCTTCTCAAGCAACTCCTTTACTTGCTTATTGAGTTCCCTCCTTTCACGAGGAGCCATGTGGCGCACTGGCAAAGATACGGGTTTAGCATTATCCACAAGATAAATTCGAAAGTCTATCTCCCGCTTTGGAGGTAAGCCCTTCACCTCCTCAAACACATCCGGATATTCCCGGACCACTTCTACCGATCGCAGGTTCTCTACAGACGCGTCAAGCGATTCAAGATAACTTAGCATAACGGAATTTATGGGATTACAAAAGATGTCGAGAGCATTACCAAGGCGAGTCACAAGCCTAACTACTCTCCTTTCACAATCAAGAATGGCCCTATTTCTAGACAACCAATCCATTCCTAAAATTAGCCCATAGCCCGTGAAGCCCAATACATAAGCATCACATCTAAATTCAACGCTAAGTATAGAGATTTTCAAATCCAAACATATCATGGTCAAATGAGCCGAACCCCCAATTGGATTTGAAACGACCAAGGGATCCTCTACTAAACTGGTGTTCAAGTGCAGTGATTCAACTAATGATGCAGAGATAAACGAATGAGATGCGCCAGAATCGAATAAGGTACGGACAGGATGATCAAACAGAAAAACTAAGCTTTCAACAGAAATTGTTCTACCTCTTTCTTGCAGCGGTTGGGCCGCAATAGCCTGAACTTGCCCCCTTGCCTGCCCTGGTGCCATAAGAGCCTGCACCTGTCCTCCCGAGGTAGACCCTGCCCTCTGCCCCTTCTTTGGACAGTCCTTCACTAAATGTCCCGCATCTCCACAGTGAAAACAACCAGTCTTCTTTTTCTTTCTACAATCTTTGCTGAGATGGCCAGGCGTCCCACAATTGAAGCATTTCTTCTTCCCTTTGCCATTATTGTTTTTACCACCCTTCTTATTTTGCTGTTGGGGTTTCTTCTGATCCCCTTTCTTTTCAACTGCCTTATCCTCATGCATAAGTGCCATTTCTACTAGCTTTTCAAAGGTGGCTCCCATAGGGATATGGGTCATAGCCAACCCTTGCAACGGTTCATTCAAGCCTCTAACGAACCTCAAAGCTTTCTTCTCTGGCGTGTTCACCAACTCCAAGCCAAACCTTGCTAACTGATTAAATTTATTGACATATTCCTTTACTGATGAGCTCCCTTGCTTTAGTGCCAGGAATTTTTCCATATTTAAGTTCTCCTCTGCCCTTGAAAGAAACTTTGCCTCAAACCTTCGTCTGAAATCCGCCCATGAATCAACTGGACGTTCCCCGTTAGTGACCTCCCACCAAAACGAGGCCTCTCCCTTCATTAACCAAGCAGCTAAACGGACTTTTCTCCCATCTTCCACTTCAAAGATATCCAACAATTCCTCAGTCTCCTTAAGCCAATCTCTGGCCTCCACAAACGTCTCAGTCCCTTGAAAAGTTTTTCCTCCCATAGCCTTGAATTCCTTGCACGTCTTTGCAAAAGTGTCAACACGAGGAGGAGGAGGAGGAGGAATGGGTGCAACTAGGGGTGGAGGAGTATCCGCTGGGCCTGCAGTGGTGGCCCTAGCCTCCAAGTATCTCCTAAACCACCCTGGAATCGTCACACCTTCTGGGAGATTAAGATCTTCAGCCATGCTGAAACGAAAAAGGAAAGATTCAAAATGGAGAATTCGAAAGATAAAGATAAGGATGTGGCTATTTGGGATTATGTTTTTCATAAAAACTCTCTTTAAATAACATGTTTTTTTTTTCAAAGCACTTCTTCCAAAAATACTTTAGAAAAAAAAAATTCTAAAAAAAAAAAAAAAAAATTTTATCTGTTCTGGTAACCTTATGCTCTGATACCACGTGTAACACCCCACGTCCATTAATGTCACTCACAAAGGGAATGCATTAACTTCCATGGAGGTTTTAAGTGAATATAGAACAGTAAAATTACAACAAGACAGATATAAAATAGTACTTGGAAATTCAAAAACTTTATTTCATTGTAGCAGAAGCCAAAACATGTTTGATTACATCATAACACCATATTCAATGTCAAGTACAATATCTATCTTGATAAAACAAGTACATAATCCCATTACATGAATAGCCATTAAAAAGAAAGATAACAAGCTGGACTTTACTTCAGCAGTCCAAGCTTTCCAGAAGATAAGCGATCCAACTAGACTCCACTAGAACTTGGCCCAACCTGCGGACCTGAAGGGAGAAAAAGGATGGAAAAGAGGGGGTCAGACATAAAGTCTGGTGAATATGATAATTCTACAATACTATTACCAAAATAACTGGACTAAGGTATAAGCTGGAAAACAAGAAAATGTCTATGAAGAGCAGATTAAGGACATAGACAATCGCTAAAGGCAACGTTATAGGCGCTCCTAAATACTAAAGGATAAACACTATACTGCACCACACCAGTCACCCTAAAGATTCATCCCACTTAGCTTCACTTAGAAACTTTCCCAATGGCTTTACGTACCACTAGCTGACTACATAGGTGCCGCCTGCCCCTATCTCCACTAGGTGTACCCTACTTCCCATTATTCGATCGGCTCCCTAACTCGTAGATACCCGTGCTGGCCCCACAGTGGGGTGTATCACTCCCCTAAAGTGGCAACCTGATACAACGGACATGCACGGCTTATACCTACACGATGCAACAACGTCTTACCTACCAGCCCGGGTCCACACATGCATATGAAACCCGTTGGACTTGCGTTGCCACCGCTCCCTGTTTTGGCCTCTTATAGTCAAACCCAATATGCGTGTCCCGTCCTCGACTTGGGTCGAGCCCACAAAGATATGTTTTGGGATACTGGTTGAAATGGGCCCCCACTATTTACCACAAGCATTCCACCTAAGCTTGTCCCCATTAGTCCATCCCACTTAACCCACTTAGTCATGTTCATTTACATGTGTGTTTGGTTAAGTCTAATCGTATTTCAAATGCCTCTAAAGGCAACCACCAGATTCCTCATGCCACCCAAGGCACCTACTTAACCCCCATGTCCCACCTTACATGATTATCTGGTTAAGTATTTCTTAGTTCATTAAGGCCATAACCTCATAAAGACCTCTCACATTAGACTGGCATTTATGGCAGCTGGATTTGCCGGGCGGGTCCGGGCAGTCTTACACCATAAAAGAGTCTAACCTCGTGTCTTTACAACTGTTATGCTTTAGTTTGGGCCTAGGACCTCTCATATTGGGCCGACATTTGTGACTACTGGATTTGCCGGGCGGGTCCGGGCAGGTTTACATCACAAACGGGTCCAACCTCGTGTCCTAAGCATTGATTATTAATAATAATCCACTTTCCCCCAATTTTAATAATTCCCTACTTGAATTATTAATTACTTCCAATTTTTAACAATGTCCCTAATTGACTCAATTATGGACATTCATTCATGGTATGCAACATCTTACAAAATTGCACCCAATTTATTAATTCCTAATATTACCCCTACCCCACGTTTGAACGTTTATTCGCAAAATATATGTTAGACTCGAATAGCCTAACTCATAGCATAAAAGAGATTATCATAATAACAACATGTATATGTGACCAAATGAATCATAATAAAGGGTGAAACTTGCATATGTCCAACTTGCATAGATTATACATGTCATGGATCTAAAGGTGTCAACTTGTTCAAAATTCACCTAATATGATCTCAATCAATTTTCATAAACTTACATATGAACATGTGTGAATCAACATCATCTAATTTTTTAACAACATGGTTTTATATGGGTACACCTAACTCAATAGGCAAATTCCCATAATCAAGTTTTATTTAATTATAGTTTCAAGTTTATGGGTACACCTAACCTAATAGGCAAATTCCCATAAACAAGACCCATTTAAATTAAGAAAAAAAAAACATAACTTTAAGCATGATCCAACAACATCATGATTTTTCAACATAATATAGCATGATTTATAACATGGCATAGTATGATAGTATAACATAGCTTGACATGATTCTCAACATAGCACGACATAGTATAAGAGAATTTACAACATAGCATGACATAGCATATATAATTTACATCATACGACAACATAATAACATAATAAGAGATCCACAATATATAGAATTTACAATTACAAATCACATCACTTTCTTGTGATCCATTCATAACTGAGTCAAATTAGTTTGTAATAGTCTTGTGAGAATCATCATACTCACCAACAAAAGAAAAGAATTAGAGAAAGAGAGATCTTTTGATTTGATTTGTGTAGATTTAGTTGTAGATGATTAGGCTTCCTCTTCTTAGTTTGTGACGGCTATGCTGAACTCCATGGCAGCAGCATGACGGTAACTTCTCTAATTTTACAAGTGATTGAGGTCTAGGGTCTACCCACTTATTTATAGATTTTAGAATTCATTTAGGCCATTAGATTTAACCTAGAAATAACCGCAGCCGTTCAGACAAGATGGGGTTTATCTTGTTGACTCAGCAATGAGTCAGAAGTGACTCAGCAAACACTCAGCATATTAATAAACTTCTATTCATGTCATAAATATATATATATTTTCTACAATGTACATATTAGATACATCCCCCTTTACTTATTATTGTTTTTATATACATATTAGATACATCCCCTCTCTCACACACTTATTAATATTTTTATATTCATATTAGATACATCCCCTCTCTTACACACTTATTAATATTTTTATATTCATAATAGATACATCCCCTCTCTTACATACTTATTAATATTTTTATATTCATAATAGATACATCCCCTCTCTTACATACTTATTAATATTTTTATATTCATATTAGATACATCCCCTCTTCTACACACTTATTATTATTTTAGCAACTTTAGTGTTAATAGAAAATTCGGGGTGTTACATCTAGCCTCCTTGCTATGACCTGTTCAATAGATATACATGTATATGCATGCAAATGCGACCAATTTTCAATACAGTTAAATATTTGATTCAATTAGGCTAATTGGTTCAAAATTATCAAACAAATAAACAAACAACACAAACATCAATCAATTAGTGAATTTAACGTTTCAAATTCATAATTTTTGATACATATACAGAAAATCATGTGTTTGATGCCAATTCACAACAATGTGTTCTAGCTATATTAGTTTTGGTTCTCACACCAGTCTAATGGAAATATATAGATATCACACCTTCGAAACACGAACATAAATATTGATGATGCCATGGTCATTATCAACATTATCTCCGGGCGACTAAAGTGCAATTCTATATCTATCCAGTATATTAAAACTTCGAATATACGTTCATGACGCGTATATGCAAAACCTTTATATAATGGATTGTCCAAATTCAAAGTAAATAAATATCCAAATACGTAAAATTGATTTAAATTTTCAAAACAAAATTGTTTTCAATTGAAAAATATACTCTTCACACTCGCTCTAGGATACTACTGATCCTATCTCTAACGAGTCATTCTAATTGGATATTACTAATCCAATATCTGATGAATTCTTTCGTATGGTTCTAATGTGTCTTGTTCTCGAGCTCTGTAAACCAAAGCTCTGATACATAATGTGACGGCAAGGAATTTCGCTCGATCCGAATCAGTCGTTAAACTGATCCAGACCGTTCGAAACCCCTGATCGTTTGAGAACATGTAACAACCCGAAAATCTGGGCCAGTTTAAAATTTTTATTTTGGCAATTTTAGCGAATTTTGACTATTTAAAATAGATTATTTTAAATAATATCGACGGAAAATTTATTTTGAATATAAATCGAACGTATATATTATATACGTCGTCGTTAGAATATAAATATTTATATATAATTATAAATAGAATTGAAAATGGCGCGGTAGTTCGATAATTCGATTTCAAACTTCAATTGAACATACCGGGTGCAAAACAATCCGGATTTTAGTGAAACCAAAAATGATAGGATCTAATTGATAATATCTTTCTATCGAATCCGAAAAATGAAGATTTCATAACGGGAATCAAAAGATATGTCCAGTTGAAAATTCTGAATAGTCGCTATGGAATTCAGGCCCTTAAAAATGGAAATTTTGCAAATGACCTCGGATTTCGACGAAACCAGTTTTGTTGGGTCCGTAGTGTCAAATTATTGCTAGGTTTCAAATTTCATAATTTTCCGAATCAATATGTGAGCGTGGCAGAGGAAAACGCGTTTGACCATTTTCAGTTGATTTTAATCGACTGGAAAATGACCATTTTTCAAACGGTCTCATAATTCGATGAAACTAGTTTTGTTAGGACCGTATCGTCAATACGAAGCTAGAAAATATTTTTCTGCAATTTTTAGAGTTAGTATGTAACCCCAGTAATTTAAAATGTACGTTTAAAATTCAATATAGTGATTTAAATGTAAATTTAACGGAAACTGATTGAAACGATTGAATCAGCTTGCGGTACATATCCCATTGTGTTCGGAATGGGGGTAAAATGCTATGGACGACAGGCGGTGGGCCTCGTTTCGAGGTCGTATGTAAAAGTCAACTTTTTTGAAATAAAATAATAAAAAGAAAAAAAATATAGAAAGCCTCTCTCCTCTCTTCCTTAATTCCTCTCAGGCCCCTCCCCCCCGTCAGTTCATTCAATCGAAGAGAAAAAAAATATAAAAATAAAAAACCCAGACATTGACGGAATCGCCCCCCCTCCCATCGCCGGCGACCGCTCACCCCTCCGCCATGGCCCCTCGACGTCGGCGCACCTCCTCACGAGCCCCCCTTCTCGATTTTGAAGACCACAAAGCCCCCCAAACCATCGACAGTCGCGCCCCCGACTACCTCGCCAGAGCAAGGAGGCGTCGATCTCGAGGAGGTTCAGGGCAGATGATGGCGGCGCGAGCAGCTTTGGCTTGGTGGCAACAGATCCGGCTCCGATCAACTACAGGCGGTGCAAATCGGAGCCCTAGCTCCGGTGATGGTTCGAATGATTCCCAGGTGATTTTCAAAATATAAAATCATGGTTTTAATTTAGTTTTTTTTTATTATTATTAAAAATGATGGTTTTAATTCAGAATATTAAAATATATATAAATCAGTTTTTAAAATATATATATATATAGCTTAAGTAAAAATCTGATTTTCATTAAAAATGTGATTTTTATAAAATGAATAGCATAGAAAAAATATGATTTTTATAAAATGAATAACATAGAAAAAATGTGATTTTTATAAAATGAATAGCATAGAAAAAATATGATTTTTATAAAATGAATAGCATAGAAAAAATGTGATTTTTATAAAATGAATAGCATAGAAAAAAATGTGATTTTTTATATATTGAATTTCGAAGTAAAAATTCGATTTTTATATATTGAATAGCGAAGTAAAAATTCGATTTTTACATATGTAGTGAAAGCGGACAACGAAGGTGACAAAAAGGCGAGAACGAAGGAGATTTATATCAAAGAAGAGTCAAGATGTTTGGATAGCTTACGGTGAGAACTCCTCACTCTAAACTTCTTATTCTAGTTATACATACATACATATATATATATATATATATATATATATATATTAGGATGCAGACGGTGCTTAGTAGCACCCGACACCCGTCATCCACAGACCATGGATGGCTTGTTTGTTAAATTGTTTGGTTGTGTAGTTGGTTAGATTATTTGTTTTGAACTGAATTGTTTGGTGAAATGAACTTGATTTGATTGATGTGTGAATGGCGTGGGCCTTCACTAGACCGGGGATAAGGCTAGGCCTCGTCCCGTTTCTAGTATCGTGCCGTTATGCCGCCGAAATTTTCTAAAATAAGTTAGAAAATAAAAATACCATTTTATTTAAAGAATGAACCGAATAAAAATTCATATGTGAAAATAAAAATGTTTTATCGTTAAAAATATGATTTTTAACGTGAATATGAATATAGTGAATGTGAATAAATAAATATTCATTTACAAACCGGACGGTTTGTTTATGTACACCGATTTGACTGACATTGATTGGGACGATAAATTTTACACATCGCCCAACTGCACAAATAAAATCTGTGTTTGATTGTTTGAAACCCCACACGGGTGTTGGGATGAAATTTGAAGTTCACTCATCCTGATTGATTGAATATGTCGATCGATGGATCGACAGGCTGTTATAAGCATTAGATATCTATATTTGATGCCTATACAGTGTAGTGCACTTTGGATGATGATTGATTATTTATCGTTGCTATTATATACATTTGTTGTATGAAAATCCATATAATTAATTTTATATGGTGATTGATTGGGCCTCACTCCAATTTAGAGAATAAAGAATATTATAAAATAAAAGTTCATGTGTTGACTGTACTCATCCGTTGAGATTAGTCATGTGTTGAACGAAATATTTTAATAATAAAATTTACATCTTTATCAATACAAAATAAAGGTTCATGTGTTGACTGTACTCATCCGTGAGATTAGTCATGTGTTGAACGAAATAATTAAACAAAAATAGTCACACGTGGACAGTACTCATTCGTTGAGATTAGTCGTGTGTTGACAAAAATAAATATTCATTTGTTGAATAAAATAAAGGAATATATGAAGCCGTGTTGATTAGATTGACGCCATTTTGACATGAACGATATTTATATCGATTTTATTCATTTTAAAATGAATATCGAAAAGTAATTTTGGAATTGAAAACGATTTCGAAATGAAATGAATTGAAAACGATTTCGAAATGAAATGAATTGAAAACGATTTGCGAAATGAAATGAATTGAAAACGATTTCGAAATGAAATGAATTGAAAACGATTTCGAAATGAAATGAATTGAAAACAATTTTCGAAATGAAATGAATTGAAAACGATTTCGAAATGAAATGAATTGAAAACGATTTTTGAAATGAAATGAATTGAAAACGATTTCGAAATGAAATGAATTGAAAACGATTTCGAAAAGAAATGAATTGAAAACGATTTCGAAATGAATTGAATTGAAAACGAATTCAAATTGAATTGAAAGCGAATTGAAATGAATTCAAATTGAATTGAAATTTGAATTGAAATTTGAATTGAATAGAAATGAATTTTAAAACGGATTTATAAAGGAGAATTCAATTTTGATTTGAATTGAAATGGAAGTTGAAATTGTTTTTGAAACGAATTCAAAGCTATTTATAAAATTCGTTTTAAATAGAAATCGACGAAATATATATTATATATATTATATATATAATATAATGGCCTGAATAGAACGCGCCGCGCCGCGGCAGTTCGTGAATTTCGACCATTTATTTCAAACGGACATTACGGGAGATCCGACCGTCGGATTCTCCTAAACCCGGAACCGTTGGGTTCGTATCGAAAAGAGCTTTCTAACGAATATTAGAAATTTGAAACCTAACGGTTGGATTTGGAGATACGTCCAAATCAAATTGGAAAAAGGTCGCTGTAAGTGCAGTTCGATGGCAATTGATGGAAATCGACTGTACGGGCCTTGATAAAATTATTAAAAATATCAATAATTTGTGTAAAATCATTAAAAATGATTTGGAAAAATTTGGGATGAAAAAACTCCATATTTGAAAAGATAAAAATAGATTTTTTATCAAAATGAACTAGTTTGAACTAAATTTAAAACCCGATTTGTTTTTAAATAAATAAATTAGATTTAAAAAGGGGTTTTAAATAATCGGAATTCTTAATATATTTGAATTAAATTAAACTAGAATTGATTCATGGGTTTATCGTGAACTGTGTTTTAAATAACACTAGTTCTTTAACCCGATGATAAATAAAATGTGATTTGGGTTTATCGTGAACTGTGTTTTAAATAACACTAGTTCTTTAACCCGATGATAAATAGAATGTGATTTGGGTTTGTCGTGAACTGTGTTTTAAATAACACCTAGTTCTTTAACCCAGTAAAGGAGTTTTAATGAATCTGCAAATTGATTGAAATGTGAATTGATAATTTAAATTATCAAATTTGGAAAGTGAGCGAGAATGGAGTATCGCCAGTTTTGCTCCAAAGCGATAGTTAAATCTTTAATTAGATTTGAACGTGAAATGGTAATTAATTTTACCGATAACACTGTGGTGTTAGATATGGAGTATTACCAGTTTTGCTTCATGGGATGAATAGGTTGGGATTGGGAAATAAAATAAATAATTACTTCGTTGTGGTTCGCTAATCTCGACTAGTTGGAAAAACCATAATTTGGTTTTAAACGACATCCAAAGGAAGATTACAGGATAAATTTTAAAGGATTTATCTTGGATAAAATTAATGGGAACCTTTCCCTAAGAATGTGGAGTTTAGAAACTAGCTGTAGGTTGGCTAAGAAGAATGGTTTCCTGGGTATTGATCTGATGTTGGTTTCGGCCTTCGGGGTTAATGTTTGGGGAATTGTTCTCTTGCTAATTTGCGGTTAGTGACTAATGAATTGGAATGAGGCGTATGCTGTGTTTGTGTAACATTCGTTTTTAATATACGCGGGTTGTTCGGGAAGGCCGGGTTTACACCCATTCTGAATAACCGATTCGATGATAAGTCGAAGATGAAGACGGTGGTCGAAGACCGGAAGTCTTCACATCGTTTGGATAATTACTAACGATCCTGATTGGGCTGTACACCCAAGAGGATGGAAATAGTTGGTGGTCGTCCAGACGTACTTGGAGATGGATGGATATGCGAGGAAAGTGCCTCCGGTTTCGTTCAGACCTAGAACGGACTTGTAAATGGATGGTGTGTCTGACATTGTATTCCTTTATATTGTATCTGTTGATCTCTGCTAAATATATATCTGTTTGGCGGCGGAGGATTTATTCTCTTGCTTAACGTCCATCTCTGAGACATATGAGCTCAGAGGTTATATATTGGTAGAAATCAGTGGTACGATATGGATTGATAGTGTGGCATGCTGAGATGCAGTGATCCAGACTTTTGTTGAAAAGCAAAGTTTGGTGGTTGATGATCAAAGCGCAGCTGATATAGCATGGCTTTGTGTATAGCGTTGATCCGCGAGCCTCACACCCCGGTATGGTGGCAAACTGATGGTTTGATCAGTATGCTTTTTTTTTCGTGGATGGGCACCTTAGTGGTGTCGTGGATTCGGTCGACCGAGATGAGCCTAGTGCTCAGGGATATATAGAGTAAGCGGTGTTTTCTCTCGCTGGGACGTAAGCCGCGGTGGTACTCTGGTCCCAAATGTGCGGATGCAGACGGTGTTTTCTCTTGTGGGGACGTAAGCCGTGGTGAATTGCATTCCGCGATCGATCTTTCGAATCAGGAGCCACCATGATGGAAATCCAATTTCCGATACGTGTATTGCGGTTTTAATTGTAGAACTAGTATGGCGACATGATATATGGTACCCATGCCGTCTATGATTGATATTTATGATTGGAATTGTTTTGACACTATACACATATTATAGTATCAAATGATTTGTTTTTAAACGTATCAAGCATGTTTGGCTGTTATAAGGAAAAACCCTATCCTCCGGCTTGCGTTGCATTGTGTGATGGGACCTGGGTCTTATAACAGCTTCATTTTTCGAAAAAGCATTGCGCTGGTTATTCTATGCACTAGTATTCTTGGGAGGAAACCCGTTCCGTGTTATACGGCGTGGTCCCTTGAATTACTCTCTTTTAAAGTAAAGTTTTAAATAACTGTTTTAGTTCTCACACCAGTCACATGACTGACCTGGAGTTTATTGTTTTAACCTAAACTCTGGGTGCCCCTATTTTCCACACGGGCAGCTAGTAGTTTTGGTTTTGCAGATTTATATTCACAGGATCCTGGTTTACAGCTGGAATGATATCCGGAAAGCTTTGTATCCGTATATCTCTTCTAGTTGTGTATTGTATTATTTTCCGCTGCGATGTATTTAAATGTAATTTAAATCTCTGATATTTCTGTGTAATATTCATTTATACTCTGTATATTCCTGTAATCTGATGCATTGTTGTAATAGCAATGAAATGTTCTTTTATATGCGTTCTGTTGTGGCTTGTTCTCGAACTATCCGCGCTTTCCTTTACGGGGAAGTTAAGGGTTTTCACAGTTGGTATCAGAGCTTTGGTTTACAGAGCTCGAGAACAAGACATATTAGAACCATACGAAAGAATTCATCAGATATTGGATTAGTAATATCCAATTAGAATGACTCGTTAGAGATAGGATCAGCAGTATCCTAGAACGAGTGTGAAGAGTATATTTTTCAAATGGAAAACAATTTTGTTTTGAAATTCAAATCGCTTTATGCGTATTTGATTGTTTATTTATATTGAATATGGACAATCTGATATATAATTTTTTTTGCATATACGCGTCATGAACGTATATTCGAAGTTTTAATATATTAGATAGATATAGGGTTACACTCTAGTCGCCCGGAGATGATATTGATGATAGCGATCGCATCATCAATATTTATGTTCGTGTTACGAAGGTGTGATAACTATATATTTCCATTAGACTGGTGTGAGAACCAAAATTAGATAGGGCTTATTATTGTGATTTGGCATCAAAAATTTGATTTCTTGTATATGTATCAAAGTTATGAATTTGAAAAGCTAATTCACTAATTGATTGATGTTTGTGTTGTTTGTTTATTTGTTTGCTAATTTTTAGCCATTTAGCCTAATTGAACCGAATATTGAATTATATTGAAAATTGGTTGCGTTTGCTTGCATATACTTGTACTTACATTGAACAGGTCATAGCAAGGAGGCTAGAGCAGAGAATAAAATTTGTTTGCCCGACAAATAGGTACATGTTTACTACATAATTTACTGTTTTGTTTGGGTGATGATGATTTTATGAGCCTATTGGCTAGCCGCTTGGCTTTTTCTTTTTCTTTTTGAGATCTGAAGGACCGGGGAAGCTATTTGAAATTCCCCGATGCTCCCGGTGCAGGGGAGGTTATGGCGAAATTTTTCGAAAATTTAGGGTGTTAGCCAAATTTTTGAAATATTTGAAAATTCTCAGAAACTGAAAAGTTGGAGAATGGAAGCCAGATCGAACGTAGAGCTGATAATCAAACAACTTTCGACTTTGTTCCTTTTCGGGGACGAAAAGTTTTAAGTGGGGGAGATTGTAACAACCCGAAAATCTGGGCCAGTTTAAAATTTTTATTTTGGCAATTTTAGCGAATTTTGACTATTTAAAATAGATTATTTTGAATAATATCGACGAAAAATTTATTTTGAATATAAATCGAACGTATATATTATATACGTCGTCGTTAGAATATAAATATTTATATATAATTATAAATAGAATTGAAAATGGCGCGGTAGTTCGATAATTCGATTTCAAACTTCAATTGAACATACCGGGTGCAAAACAATCCGGATTTTAGTGAAACCAAAAATGATAGGATCTAATTGATAATATCTTTCTATCGAATCCGAAAAATGAAGATTTCATAACGGGAATCAAAAGATATGTCCAGTTGAAAATTCTGAATAGTCGCTATGGAATTCAGGCCCTTAAAAATGGAAATTTTGCAAATGACCTCGGATTTCGACGAAACCAGTTTTGTTGGGTCCGTAGTGTCAAATTATTGCTAGGTTTCAAATTTCATAATTTTCCGAATCAATATGTGAGCGTGGCAGAGGAAAACGCGTTTGACCATTTTCAGTTGATTTTAATCGACTGGAAAATGACCATTTTTCAAACGGTCTCAGAATTCGACGAAACTAGTTTTGTTAGGACCGTATCGTCAATACGAAGCTAGAAAATATTTTTCTGCAATTTTTAGAGTTAGTATGTAACCCCAGTAATTTAAAATGTACGTTTAAAATTCAATATAGTGATTTAAATGTAAATTTAACGGAAACTGATTGAAACGATTGAATCAGCTTGCGGTACATATCCCATTGTGTTCGGAATGGGGGTAAAATGCTATGGACGACAGGTGGTGGGCCTCGTTTCGAGGTCGTATGTAAAAGTCAACTTTTTTGAAAAAAAAAAAAAAAAAATAGAAAGCCTCTCTCCTCTCTTCCTTAATTCCTCTCAGGCCCCTCCCCCCCCCCCCCCCCGTCAGTTCATTCAATCGAAGAGAAAAAAAATATAAAAATAAAAAAACCCAGACATTGACGGAATCGCCCCCCCTTCCCATCGCCGGCGACCGCTCACCCCACCGCCATGGCCCCTCGACGCCGGCGCACCTCCTCACGAGCCCCCCCTTCTCGATTTTGAAGACCACGAAGCCCCCCAAACCATCGACAGTCGCGCCCCCGACTACCTCGCCAGAGCAAGGAGGCGTCGATCTCGAGGAGGTTCAGGGCAGATGATGGCGGCGCGAGCAGCTTCGGCTTGGTGGCAACGGATCCGGCTCCGATCAACTACAGGCGGCGCAAATCGGAGCCCTAGCTCCGGTGATGGTTCGAACGATTCCCAGGTGATTTTCAAAATATAAAATCATGGTTTTAATTTAGTTTTTTTTATTATTATTAAAAATGATGGTTTTAATTCAGAATATTAAAATATATATAAATCAGTTTTTAAAATATATATATATAGCTTAAGTAAAAATCTGATTTTCATTAAAAATGTGATTTTTATAAAATGAATAGCATAGAAAAAATATGATTTTTATAAAATGAATAGCATAGAAAAAATGTGATTTTTATAAAATGAATAGCATAGAAAAAATATGATTTTTATAAAATGAATAGCATAGAAAAAATGTGATTTTTATAAAATGAATAGCATAGAAAAAAATGTGATTTTTTATATATTGAATTTCGAAGTAAAAATTCGATTTTTATATATTGAATAGCGAAGTAAAAATTCGATTTTTACATATGTAGTGAAAGCGGACAACGAAGGTGACAAAAAGGCGAGAACGAAGGAGATTTATATCAAAGAAGAGTCAAGATGTTTGGATAGCTTTCGGTGAGAACTCCTCACTCTAAACTTCTTATTCTAGTTATACATACATATATATATATATATATATATTAGGATGCAGACGGTGCTTAGTAGCACCCGACACCCGTCATCCACAGACCATGGATGGCTTGTTTGTTAAATTGTTTGGTTGTGTAGTTGGTTAGATTATTTGTTTTGAACTGAATTGTTTGGTGAAATGAACTTGATTTGATTGATGTGTGAATGGCGTGGGCCTTCACTAGACCGGGGATAAGGCTAGGCCTCGTCCCGTTTCTAGTATCGTGCCGTTATGCCACCGAAATTTTCTAAAATAAGTTAGAAAATATAAATACCATTTTATTTAAAGAATGAACCGAATAAAAATTCATATGTGAAAATAAAATTGTTTTATCGTTAAAAATATGATTTTTAACGTGAATATGAATAGTGAATGTGAATAAATAAATATTCATTTACAAACCGGACGGTTTGTTTATGTACACCGATTTGACTGACATTGATTGGGACGATAAATTTTACACATCGCCCAACTGCACAAATAAAATCTGTGTTTGATTGTTTGAAACCCCACACGGGTGTTGGGATGAAATTTGAAGTTCACTCATCCTGATTGATTGAATATGTCGATCGATGGATCGACAGGCTGTTATAAGCATTAGATATCTATATTTGATGCCTATACAGTGTAGTGCACTTTGGATGATGATTGATTATTTATCGTTGCTATTATATACATTTGTTGTATGAAAATCTATATAATTAATTTTATATGGTGATTGATTGGGCCTCACTCCAATTTAGAGAATAAAGAATATTATAAAATAAAAGTTCATGTGTTGACTGTACTCATCCGTTGAGATTAGTCATGTGTTGAACGAAATATTTTAATAATAAAATTTACATCTTTATCAATACAAAATAAAGGTTCATGTGTTGACTGTACTCATCCGTGAGATTAGTCATGTGTTGAACGAAATAATTAAACAAAAATAGTCACACGTGGACAGTACTCATTCGTTGAGATTAGTCGTGTGTTGACAAAAATAAATATTCATTTGTTGAATAAAATAAAGGAATATATGAAGCCGTGTTGATTAGATTGACGCCATTTTGACGTGAACGATATTTATATCGATTTTATTCATTTTAAATGAATATCGAAAAGTAATTTTGGAATTAAAAACGATTTCGAAATGAATTGAATTGAAAACGATTTCGATATGAAATGAATTGAAAACGATTTCGAAATGAAATGAATTGAAAACGATTTTCGAAATGAAATGAATTGAAAACGATTTCGAAATAAAATGAATTGAAAACGATTTCGAAATGAAATGAATTGAAAACGATTTTCGAAATGAAATGAATTGAAAACGATTTCGAAATGAAATGAATTGAAAACGATTTTCGAAATGAAATGAATTGAAAACGATTTCGAAATGAAATGAATTGAAAACGATTTCGAAATGAATTGAATTGAAAACGAATTCAAATTGAATTGAAAGCGAATTGAAATGAATTCAAATTGAATTGAAATTTGAATTGAATAGAAATGAATTTTAAAACGGATTTATAAAGGAGAATTCAATTTTGATTTGAATTGAAATGGAAGCTGAAATTGTTTTTGAAACGAATTCAAAGCTATTTATAAAATTTGTTTTAAATAGAAATCGACGATATATATATTATATATATTATATATATAATATAATGGCCTGAATAGAACGCGCCGCGCCGCGGTAGTTCGTGAATTTCGACCATTTATTTCAAACGGACATTACGGGAGATCCGACCGTCGGATTCTCCTAAAACCGGAACCGTTGCGTTCGTATCGAAAAGAGCTTTCTAACGAATATTAGAAATTTGAAATCTAACGGTTGGATTTGGAGATACGTCCAAATCAAATTGGAAAAAGGTCGCTGTAAGTGCAGTTCGATGGCCATTGATGGAAATCGACTGTACGGGCCTTGATAAAATTATTAAAAATATCAATAATTTGTGTAAAATCATTAGAAATGATTTGGGAAAATTTGGGATGAAAAAACTCCATATTTGAAAAGATAAAAATAGATTTTTATCAAAATGAACTAGTTTGAACTAAATTTAAAACCCGATTTGTTTTTAAATAAATAAATTAGATTTAAAAAGGGGTTTTAAATAATCGGAATTCTTAATATATTTGAATTAAATTAAACTAGAATTGATTCATGAGTTTATCGTGAACTGTGTTTTAAATAACACTAGTTCTTTAACCCGATGATAAATAAAATGTGATTTGGGTTTATCGTGAACTGTGTTTTAAATAACACTAGTTCTTTAACCCGATGATAAATAGAATGTGATTTGGGTTTGTCGTGAACTGTGTTTTAAATAACACCTAGTTCTTTAACCCAGTAAAGGAGTTTTAATGAATCTGCAAATTGATTGAAATGTGAATTGATAATTTAAATTATCAAATTTGGAAAGTGAGCGAGAATGGAGTATCGCCAGTTTTGCTCCAAAGCGATAGTTAAATCTTTAATTAGATTTAAACGTGAAATGGTAATTAATTTTACCGATAACACTGTGGTGTTAGATATGGAGTATTACCAGTTTTGCTTCATGGGATGAATAGGTTGGGATTGGGAAATAAAATAAATAATTACTTCGGTGTGGTTCGCTAATCTTGACTAGTTGGAAAAACCATAATTTGGTTTTAAACGACATCCAAAGGAAGATTACAGGATAAATTTTAAAGGATTTATCTTGGATAAAATTAATGGGAACCTTTCCCTAAGAATGTGGAGTTTAGAAACTAGCTGTAGGTTGGCTAAGAAGAATGGTTTCCTGGGTATTGATCTGATGTTGGTTTCGGCCTTCGGGGTTAATGTTTGGGGAATTGTTCTCTTGCTAATTTGCGGTTAGTGACTAATGAATTGGAATGAGGCGTATGCTGTGTTTGTGTAACATTCGTTTTTAATATACGCGGGTTGTTCGGGAAGGCCGGGTTTACACCCATTCTGAATAACCGATTCGACGATAAGTCGAAGATGAAGACGGTGGTCGAAGACCGGAAGTCTTCACATCGTTTGGATAATTACTGACGATCCTGATTGGGCTGTACACCCAAGAGGATGGAAATAGTTGGTGGTCGTCCAGACGTACTTGGAGATGGATGGATATGCGAGGAAAGTGCCTCCGGTTTCGTTCAGACCTAGAACGGACTTGTAAATGGATGGTGTGTCTGACATTGTATTCCTTTATATTGTATCTGTTGATCTCTGCTAAATATATATCTGTTTGGCGGCGGAGGATTTATTCTCTTGCTTAACGTCCTTCTCTGAGACATATGAGCTCAGAGGTTATATATTGGCAGAAATCAGTGGTACGATATGGATTGATAGTGTGGCATGCTGAGATGCAATGATCCAGACTTTTGTTGAAAAGCAAAGTTTGGTGGTTGATGATCAAAGCGCAGCTGATATAGCATGGCTTTGTGTATAGCGTTGATCCGCGAGCCTCACACCCCGGTATGGTGGCAAACTGATGGTTTGATCAGTATGCTTTTTGTTTCGTGGATGGGCACCTTAGTGGTGTCGTGGATTCGGTCGACCGAGATGAGCCTAGTGCTCAGGGATATATAGAGTAAGCGGTGTTTTCTCTCGCTGGGACGTAAGCCGCGGTGGTACTCTGGTCCCAAATGTGCGGATGTAGACGGTGTTTTCTCTTGTGGGGACGTAAGCCGTGGTGAATTGCATTCCGCGATCGATCTTTCGAATCAGGAGCCACCATGATGGAAATCCAATTTCCGATACGTGTATTGCGGTTTTAATTGTAGAACTAGTATGGCGACATGATATATGGTACCCATGCCGTCTATGATTGATATTAATGATTGGAATTGTTTTGACACTATACACATATTATAGTATCAAATGATTTGTTTTTAAACGTATCAAGCATGTTTGGCTGTTATAAGGAAAAACCCTATCCTCCGGCTTGCGTTGCATTGTGTGATGGGACCTGGGTCTTATAACAGCTTCATTTTTCGAAAAAGCATTGCGCAGTTTATTCTATGCACTAGTATTCTTGGGAGGAAACCCGTTCCGTGTTATACGGCGTGGTCCCTTGAATTACTCTCTTCTAAAGTAAAGTTTTAAATAACTGTTTTAGTTCTCACACCAGTCACATGACTGACCTGGAGTTTATTGTTTTAACCTAAACTCTGGGTGCCCCTATTTTCCACACGGGCAGCTAGTAGTTTTGGTTTTGCAGATTTATATTCACAGGATCCTGGTTTACAGCTGGAATGATATCCGGAAAGCTTTGTATCCGTATATCTCTTCTAGTTGTGTATTGTATTATTTTCCGCTGCGATGTATTTAAATGTAATTTAAATCTCTGATATTTCTGTGTAATATTCATTTATACTCTGTATATTCCTGTAATCTGATGCATTGTTGTAATAGCAATGAAATGTTCTTTTATATGTGTTCTGTTGTGGCTTGTTCTCGAACTATCCGCGCTTTCCTTTACGGGGAAGTTACGGGTTTTCACAGAACATGACAAATCAGCACACAAAAAGAAGAACATTTCATTGCTATTACAACAATTCCATCAAATACAAGAATATACAGAGTATAAATGAATAAATTACATTCGATAAATATCAGAGATTACAATAAATTACATAGCAGCAGAAAAACAATATAAAACACAACTGAAGGTGATATACGGATACAGAGCTTTCCGGATATCATTCCAGCTGTAAACCAGGATCCTGTGAATATAAATCTGCAAAACCAAAACTACTAGCTGCCCGTGCGGAAAATAGGGGCACCCAGAGTTTAGGTTAAAACAATAAACTCCAGGTCAGTCATGTGACTGGTGTGAGAACTGAAACAGTTATTTAAAACTTTACTTCAAAAGAGAGTAATTCAAGGGACCACGCCATATAACACGGAACGGGTTTCCTCCCAAGAATACCAGTGCATAGAATAAACAGCGCAATGCTTTTTCGAAAAATGAAGCTATTATAAGACCCAGGTCACATCACACAATGCAACGCAAGCCGGAGGATAGGGGTTTCCCTTATAATAGCCAAACAAGCTTGGTATGTTTAAAACAAATCATTTGATACTATAATAAGTGTACAGTGTAAAGACAATTTCAATCATAAATATAAATCATAGACGGCATGGGTACCATATATCATGTCGCCATACTAGTTCTACAATTAAAACCGCAATACACGTATTGGAAATTGGATTTCCGTCATGAGTCGAGGCAAAGGGGCAAGCTCCTCTCCGCTTCGAGACACTCTACCAAATGCCTCAGGACTACACACTCTGGGTAACCCTGGACCCTCCAAGGCCGGTCCTCTCTTACGTTTGAGGATTAGTTATTCCTGAACACACGTTTCCCGGTCCTTACAGACCTATAATCGAGGTGCCTCGCATTCCAACAACCACATAGGTGAAAAATAGATATAAATGTCAGGGCTGGTAAGTCACTGACACCACCATAGCTAGAAAGAAACGTCATGCACTCCTTGGGTTCTTATCCCGTTTTTGACTCATACCGAGGTGTGAGGCTCGCGAATCCACGCTATATACAAAGCTACGCCACGTAGCCCGTGCTTTGATCATCAACCACAAGACTTTGCTTTTCAACAGAAGCCTTGATCCATGCAACTCAGCGTGCCACACAGGCAATTCATGCCATGCGATTGATATCTATCGATATATAACCTCTAAGCTCATAATTCTTAGAGAAGGGCGTTAAGCAAGAGAATAAATTCTCCGCTGCCAAACAGATATATATTTAACAGAAATCAATCAACATAGAATGAAATCCAATGTCAGACACACAATCCATTTACAAGTTCGTTCTGGGTCTGAACGAAACCTGAAGCACTTTCCTCGCATATCCATCGATCTCCAAGTACGTCTAGACGACCACCAACTATTTCCATCCTGTTGGGTGTACAGCCCAATCAGGATCGTCAGTAATTATCCAAACGATGTGAAGACTTCCGGTCTTCAACCACCGTCTTCATCTTCGACATATCGTCGAATCGGTTATTCAGAATGGGTATAAACCCGGACTTTCCGAACAACCCGCGTATATTAAAAATAAATGTTACACCAACACAACATACGCCTCATTCCAATTCATTAGTCACTAACCGCAAATCAGTAAGAGAGCAATTCCCTAAATATTAACCCCGAAGGCCGAAACCAACATCAGATCAATACCCAGGAAACCATTCTTCTTAACTAACCTACAACTAGTTTCAAATTTTCAATTCTTTGGGAAAGGTTCCAATTAATTTTATCCAAAATAAATTCTTTAAAATTTATCCTTTAATCTTCCTTTGGATGTCATTTCAAACCAAATTATGGATTTCCTAACTAGTCGAGATTAGCTAACCACATCGAAGTAATTATTTATTTTATTTCCCAATCCCAACCTATTCATCCCATAAAGCAAAACTGGTAATACTCCATATCTAACACCATGGTGTTATTGGTAAAATTAATTACCATCTCACGTTCAAATCTAATTAAAGATTTAACTATCGCTATGGAGCAAAACTAGTGATACTCCATTCTCGCTCATTTTCTAAAGTTGATAATTTAAATTATCAATTCCCATTTCAATCTAATTGCATATTCATTAAAAACTTCTTTTACTGGGTTAAAGAACTAGTGTCATTTGAAACGCAGTTCACGACAAACCCAAATTACATTCTTTTTATTATCGGGTTAAAGAACAAGTGTTATTTAAAACACTGTTCACGATAAACCCACAAATCACTTCTAATTTAATTTCAATCAAATATATTAGAAATTCCGATTATTTAAAACCCCTTTTTAAATCCAATTTATTTATTTAAAAATAGTTGGGTTTTAATTTTAGTTCAAAACTAGTTCATTTCGATAAAAATCTATTTTTATCTTTTCAAATATGGAGTTTTTCATCCCAATTTTTCCCAAATCACTTCTTATGATTTCACACAAATTATTACTATTTTTAATAATTTTATCAAGGCCTGTACAGTCGATTTCCATCAACGGCCATCGAACTGCACTTACAACGACCTTTTTCGAATTTGATTTGGACATAACTCCAAATCCAACCGTTAGATTTCAAATTTCTAATATTCATTAGAAAGCTCTTTTCGATACGAACCCAACTGTTCCGGTTTTAGGAGAATCCGACGGTCGGATCTCCCGTAATGTCCGTTTGAAATAAATGGTCGAAATTCACGAACTGCCGCGGCGTGTTTTATTCAGGCCATTATATTATATATATAATATATATAATATATATTTCGTCGATTACTATTTAAAACGAATTTTATAAATAGTTTGGAATTCGTTTCAAAAACAATTTCAACCTTTATTTCAAATTCAAATCAAAATTGAATTTTCTATTATAAATCCTTTTTACTTTCATTTCTATTCAATTCAAATTTCAATTCAATTCAAATTTCAATTCAATTCAAATTCGTTTTCTATTTGATTCAATTCAAATTGGTTTTCTATTCAATTCGATTCAAATTCGTTTTCTATTCAATTCAATTCAAATCGTTTTATATTCAATTCATTTCGAAATCGCTTTATATTCAATTCATTTCGAAATCGTTTTTCAATATTCATTTCATTTCGAAATCGCTTTATATTCAATTCATTTCGAAATCGTTTTTCAATATTCATTTTAAAATGAATAAAATCGATATAAATATCGTTCATGTCAAAATGGTGTCAATCTAATCAACACGGCTTCATGTATTTCTATTTTCAAATATTCTATTCAACAAATGAATATTTATTTTTGTCAACACACGACTAATCTCAACGAATGAGTACTGTCCACGTGTGACTATTTTTGTTATTTAATATATTTTATAAAGATGTAAATTTTATTATTAAAATATTTCGTTCAACACATGAATAATCTCAATGGATGAGTACGGGCAACACATGAACCTTTATTTTCTAAATTGGAATGAGGCCCAATCAATCACCATATAATGTTACTTATATGGATTTTCATACATCACACGTATATAATAGCATTGAAAAATAATCAACCATCAATCAAAGTGCACTACACTGTATAAGCATCAAATATAGATATCTAATGCTTATAACAGCCTGTCAATCAATCGATCAACATATTTAATCAATCAGGATGAGTGAACTTCAAATTTCATCCCAACACCCGTGTGGGGTTTCAAACAATCAAACACAGATTTTAGTTGTGCAGTTGGGCGATGTGTAAAATTTATCGACCCAATCAATATCAGTAAAATCAGTGTATATAAACAAATCGGCCTATTTGTTTATAATTATTTATTCACCTTCACGTTAAAAATTATATTTTTAACAATAAAATATTTTATTTTAACACATGAATTTCTATTTAGTTCATTTATTCAATAAAATGATATTTTTGTTTCTCTAAAATATTTTAGAAAATTTCGGCGGCATAACGGCACGATACTAGAAACGGGACGAGGCCTAGCCTTATCCCCGGTCTAGTGAAGGCCCACGCCATTCACACATCAATCAATCCATTCCATTTTACCAAGCAATTCAAATTTCCATCAAATAATCTAACTAATTTTTGCAATCAAACAAACAAATCCATGGTCTGTGGACGATTGTGTCGGGTGCCACCGTCTACATCCTAGTATATATATATATATATATATATATATATATATATATAACTAGAAAAGAAATTGAAGAGTGAGAAATTCTCACCGATAGCAATTCCAACTTCACGACACTTCAAATGTAGACGTCTTCGTCATTTTCACCTTTTAGTCATCTTCGTTGCCCGTATTCTCTACATATGTAAAAATCGAATTTTTACTTCGCTATTCAATATATAAAAATCGAATTTTTACTTCGCCATTCAATATATAAAAATCGTATTTTTACTTCGCCATTCAATATATAAAAATTGAATTTTTACTACGCTATTCAATATATAAAAATCGAATTTTTACTTCGTTATTCAATATATAAAAATCGAATTTTTACTTCGTTATTCAATATATAAAAATCGAATTTTTACTTCGTTATTCAATATATAAAAATCGAATTTTTACTTTCACGCTATATGGATAAAAATTCTATTTTTACATTGCTACTATATAGATAAAAATTATTTTTTTACCTCGCTATTCTCTATATAAAGATTTCGCCTTTTTAAATTTAAAGATTTTATTTTTATTTCTTCTATAATATAAAAATCACATTTTTATTACCCGTCTTTTATAAAAATCATATTTCTATTATTAAAAATCACTTCTTTTTCCTAGCTAATGAACGAATAAAAATCTTATCTTTTTATTTAAAATAAAAATAAAAAATCGCGTCTTTAATTTACTATGTAAAATAAATAAAACTGATTTTCTTTGTTTGCTAATCATATATAAAAGAAATAAGTAAATTAAATCAAAACAAATAAAAACTTACTGTTGCTTGACCTGGGGGGGTTGCGTTTTCACCGGGGGTGGAGTTCGTCGGTCGGAGGCGGGAGAAGGGGGGCCCGAGGTGCGGTTTTGGGCTGAATAGAGGGGGAGAGATAGTAGAGGCGGCGGAGCTTGGAGGGAGAGGAGGGGGTCGCAGGTCGGCGAGGGGGTGTGCTCGCCAGGCGATGGCGCAGGTGGGCCCCCGACGCTGTGATCTCGAGGAGCGGCGGCTCCGTTTAGCTATGATTTTTTTTATTACAGGCGTCGGGGAGAGAGAATGAAGAGAGGCGGGGGTCTGTGGTTAAGGAGAAAAGGGAGGGCCCCTTTTATTTATATTTTATTATATTTAAATTTCAAAAAAACAACTTTTTATATCGAACTCGAAACAATGCCCAACGACTGTCGTCCCTAGCGTTTCATCCCCTTTCCGAACACAATGGGATATATACCGTAAGCTGATTAGATAGTTTCGATCAGTTTTCGTTAAAATCAACATATAACTCTATATATTGAATTTGAACGCGCATTTCAATTTACCGGGGTCACATACGAACTTGAAAAATTCCAGAAAAATATTTTCTAGCTTCGTATTGACGATACGGTCCTAAAAAAACTAGTTTCGTCGAATTCTGAGACCGTTGGAAAAATGGCCATTTTCCAGTCGATTAAAATCAACTGAAACTGGTCAAACGCGTTTTCCTTTGCCACGCTCACAAATTGATTCGAAAAATTATGAAGTTTGGAATCTAGCAATAATTTGACATCACGGACCCAACAAAAGTGGTTTCGTCGAAATCCGAGGTCATTTGCAAAATTCCCATTTTTAAGGGCCTGAATTCCATAGCGACTATTCCGAATTTTCAACTGGACATATCTTTTGATTCCCGTTATGAAATTTTGATTTTTCGGATTCGTTGGAAAGATATTATCAATTAGATCCCATTATTTTTGGTTTCAATAAATCCGGATTGTTTTGCACCCGGTACATTCAATTGAAGTTTGAAATCGAATTATCGAACTACCGCGCCATTTTCAATTATATTTATAATTATATAAAAAAAAAAAATTCTAACGACGACGCGTATAAATATATACGTTATAAATATATTCAAAATAAATTGTCGTCGATATTATTTAAAATAATCTATTTTAAATATTCAAAATTCGCTAAAATTACCAAAATAAAATTTTTAAACTGGTCCAGATTTTCGAGTTATTACAAATGGTTTGAAATTTGAATAGAATTGAAATCGTTTTGAAATGAATTCGAATAGAATTGAAATAGAATTGAAATCGTTTTGAAATGAATTCGAATAGAATTGAAATCGTTTTGAAATGAATTCGAATAGAATTGAAATAGAATTGAAATCGTTTTAAAATGAATTCGAAGTTAATTGAAATAGAATTGAAATCGTTTTGAAATGAATTCGAATTGAAATTGAATAGAAATGAATTTGAATTGAAATTGAGTTAATTTGAAATTCAAACTGAATTGAAAACGAATTGAAATTGAATTAAAAATCGTTTTGAATAGGAAATCGACGAAGTATATATTATATATATATATATATATATATATATATATATATATAGTATAATGGCCTGCATAGAAAGCGCCGCGCCGCGGCAGTTCGCGAATTTCGACCATTGACTTCGAACGGATATTACGGGAGATCCGACCGTCGGATTCTCCTAAAACCTGAACCGTTGGGTTCGTGTCGAAAAGAGATTTCTAAATAATATTAGAAATCAGAAATCTAATGGTTGGATTTGGAATTATGTCCAAATCAAATTTGAAAAAGGTCGCGGTAAGTGCAGTTCGATGGCCGTTGATGGAAATCGACTGTACGGGCCTTGATAAAATTAATAAAACAGTAATAATTTTATTATGGTTAGGGATTGATTGAAGTGCGTTGATCGTTATTTGAAATTAATAAAACAATAAGAAATGATTTAGAAAGAATTGGGATGAAAAACTCCATATTTGAAAAGATAAAAATAGATTTTTATCGAAATGAACTAGTTTTGAACTAGAATTATAATTTAATAAACTAGTTTTGAACTAAAAATAAATTAATAAACTAGTTTTGAACTAGAAATATGAAGAAAATCAGAAACTAACCGGGGATTGGTTAAGTTGAATGATTTCTGTGGTATTGATCTGATGTTGGTTTCGGCCTTCGGGGTTAATACTTTGGGAATTGCTCACTTTCTAATTTACGGTTAGGGATTGATTCAAGTGCGTTGTGATTTTGAGTTTATCATGAATCGTGTTTTAAATGACACTGATTCTTTAACCCAGTCACAGATTAAAACTAAGTGGAGTTTTAATGAATCTTTAATTAGATTGAAATAATCGAGGACGGGGTATCACCAGTTTTGCTCCAGGCGATAGTTAAAAGAAAACTGATTTCTTGTTAACTATGAAAACTGATTTTATTATGTCATAGTAACTGATTTTTATATAAGCAAAGCTTTGATTTAAAAGAAAAAAGCAAGAAACTTTGATTTTGGCCATACAAAAGTAGAGATTTTTGACATACAAAAGAAGTGATTTTTATTTATATAAAATTTAGATGTTTATCTCTATAAAGATTCGATTTTTAAAACTAAAGATTTCATTTTTTAACATAGCAAAGATGAGATTTTTACTTATATGAAGTTAGCGGAGAAAGGATCGATATTTAAAGTAGAAAAGATTTGATTTTTATGATTAGAAAAATATGGTTTTTATATGAAGAGAAAAAAAATGTGATCCTTTTATACGTGTAGTGATGTTACAAAGATGTGATTTTTACATAAGTAGAGGATGTGATTTTTAGATGAGTAGCGAGAAAAATATAATTTTATTCGAGTAGGAAGATAAAAATATAATTTTTATTAAAGAAAGAAGATAAAAATATAATTTTTATATAATCATGAGGTTAAAAATATAATTTTTATACTAGTGGCATATTAAAAATATGATTTTTATATAGTGAACAATATAAAATATGATCTTTATTGTGTAGTGAACAATTAAAAATACGATTTTTAATGCGCTAAAAATTTGATTTTTATATATTGAATAGCAAAGTAAAAATTCGATTTTTATATATTGAATAGCAAAGTAAAAATTCGATTTTTATATATTGAATAGCAAAGTAAAAATTCGATTTTTATATATTAAATAGCAAAGTAAAAATTCGATTTTATATATTGAATAGCAAAGTAAAAATTCGATTTTTATATATTGAATAGCAAAGTAAAAATTCAATTTTTATATATTGAATAGCAAAGTAAAAATTCGATTTTTATATATTGAATAGCAAAGTAAAAATTCGATTTTTATATATTGAATAGAAAAGTAAAAATTCGATTTTTATATATTGAATAGCAAAGTAAAAATTCGATTTTTTACATATGTAGAGAATGCGGGCAGAGAAAGTGAAAAGAGGCAAGAACGATGAAGATTTCTACATTAGAAGAGTCGTGATATTGGATTAGCTATTCTGTGAGAATTTCTCACCTTTAATTTATTTTTCTAGTTGAAATATATACTAGGATGCAGACGGTGTTTAGTAGCACCCGACACCCGTCGTCCACAGACCATGGACGGCTTGTATGCTTGTTTGTTTGATTTTGATGCGTAGTTGATTGTGTGATGTGATGTGAAATGAAATAAAACATTTATATAGTTGAAATAAAATATTTTATATTTTTAAATATTTTATAGTTAAAAATATAATTTTTAACGTGTATATGAAGTGAAATAAAAATAAACAAATCGGATGATTTGTTTGTATACACACATTTGACTGATATTGATTGGGACGATAAATTTTACATATCGCCCAACTGCACAAATAAAATTTGTGTTTGATTGTTTGAAACCCCACACGGGTATTGAAATGATATTTGAAGTACACTAATCCCGATTGTTTAGTTGTATGTCGATCGATTGATTGACAGACTGTTATAAGCGTTGAATATCTATATTTGATGCTTATACAGTGTAGAATGCACTTTGGATGATGGTTGATTATTCATCATTGTTATTGTATACATGTGTTGCAGAAAATCCATATAATTAACATTATATGGTAATTGGTTGGGCCTCATTCCAGGTTTGAAATAGAAATATTTGAAATAGAAATATTTGAAAAAGAAATATTCGAAATAGAATATTTGAAAATTAGGAATATTTGAAAATTAGAAATATTTGAAAAAGAAATATTTGAAATAGAATATTTGAAAATCGAAATATATGAAGCCGCGTTGATAGATTGACGCCATTTTGACGTGAACGATATTTATATCGATTTTATTCAAATTGAAGTGAATATTAAAGTGAATTGAAATTCGAATTTAATTGATTTGGTTTGAAATTCGAAATAAACTGAAATGGTTTGAAATTTGAATAGAATTGAAATCGTTTTGAAATGAATTCGAATAGAATTGAAATAGAATTGAAATCGTTTTGAAATGAATTCGAATAGAATTGAAATAGAATTGAAATCGTTTTAAAATGAATTCGAAGTAAATTGAAATAGAATTGAAATCGTTTTGAAATGAATTCGAATTGAAATTGAATAGAAATGAATTTGAATTGAAATTGAGTTAATTTGAAATTCAAACTGAATAGAAAACGAATTGAAATTAAATTAAAAATCGTTTTGAAAAGGAAATCGACGAAGCATATATTATATATATAGTATAATGGCCTGCATAGAACGCGTCGCGCCGTGGCAGTTCGCGAATTTCGACCATTGACTTCGAACGGATATTACTGGAGATCCGACCATCGGATTCTTCTAAAACCGGAACCGTTGGGTTCGTATCGAAAAGAGATTTCTAAAGAATATTATAAATCAGAAATCTAATGGTTGGATTTGGAATTATGTCCAAATCAAATTTGAAAAAGGTCGCGGTAAGTGCAGTTCGATGGCCGTTGATGGAAATCGACTGTACGGGCCTTGATAAAATTAATAAAACAGTAATAATTTGTGTGAAATCATAAGAAATGATTTAGAAAGAATTGGGATGAAAAACTCCATATTTGAAAAGATAAAAATAGATTTTTATCGAAATGAACTAGTTTTGAACTAGAATTATAATTATATTTATTTTTTAAATAAATAAATTGGATTTGAAATGGTTTTGAAAATAACCAGAATTTCCAATAATTTCATTGGAATGGATTTGAATCGATATTGTCTTCGGAATATTTTCGATGTTGGATTTCGTGGTTATACAGATGTTGTTATGGAAATTTGAAAGATATACATATATCGTTATTTTCAATACGATATCTGTTGGTCGTAGGATTTGATATTGAAAATGAGCCGATATATTTTCTATTCAAAGCCTTGTATTTAATATCAAATGTGATTTGGGGTTTGTCGTGAATGGTGTCTTCATCAACACTATTTTTAAGCCCAGAAGAGAAAAAGATTAAATCTTTTTATTTAGATTTAATGAAGTGTACCAATTAAATAATATCTTTAATTGGAATTGAAGTGATATTGATTTTTGGGTTTATCGTGAACAGTGTTTTAAATAAAACTTGTTCTTTAACCCGATAATTAATGGAATGTGATTTTGGGTTGTCGTGAATGGTATCTTCAATAATACTGTTCTTAGACCCAAAGGAGTCAAGAAAATCAGAAACTAACCGAGGATTAGTTAAGTTGAATGATTTCCGGGGTATTGACCTGATGTTGGTTTCAGCCTTCGGGGTTAATACTTGGGGAATTTCTCACTTGCTAATTTACGGTTAGGGACTGATTGAAGTGCGTTGTGATTTTGGGTTTATCGTGAACCGTGTTTTAAACGACACTGATTCTTTAACCCAGTGACAGATTAAAACTAAGTGGAGTTTTAATGAATCTTTAATTAGATTGAAATAATCGAGGATGGAGTATCACCAGTTTTGCTCCAGGCGATAGTTAAATCTTTAATTAGATTTAAACGTGAAATGGTAATTGAATTTACCGATAACACCGTGGTGTTAGATATGAAGTATTACCAGTTTTACTTCATGGGATGAATAGGTTGGGATTGGGAAATTAAAACAAATGATTATTGCGGTAAGATTCGTTAATCCCGACTAGTTGAATCGAATTTCAAAAGAAAATTAAAGAATAAATTCAAGGAATTTATCTTTGATAAAGTTAATGGGAACCTTTCCCTATGAATGTGAAATTTAGAAACTAACTGTCGGTTAGCTAAGCATAATGGTTTTCTGGATATTGATCTGATGTTGGTTTCGGCCTTCGGGGTTAATATTTGGTGAATTATTCTCTTGATTAATTTACGGTTAGTGAATGATGAATTGGAATGAGGCGTATGTTGTGTTTGTGTAACACTTATTTAAAATATATGCCAGTAATTCGGAAAGACCATTCTGAATAACTGATACGACGATAAGTCAAAGATGAAGACGGTGGTCGAAGACCAGAGGTCTTCACGTCTTTTGGGTGATTACTGATGATCTTGATTGGGCTGTACACCCAAGAAGATGGAAACAGTTAGTGGTCGTCCAGACGTACTTGGAGATCGATGGATATGCGGGGTACTAGTTGCCTCCGGTTTCGTTCAGACCCAGAACGGACTTGTAAATGGACTGTGTCTGACATTGGATTTTAGTCTGTGTGATTGATTTCTATTAAATATATATCTGCTTGGCGGCGGAGAATTTATTCTCTTGCTTAACGCCCTTCTCTGAGACGTACGAGCTCAGGGGTTATATATCGATGGATATCAAACGCATGGAGTGAATTGCCTGTGTGGCATGCCTAAGATGCAAATGATCAAGGCTCCTATTGAAAAGCAAAGTCTTGTGGATGATGATCAAAGCAAGGCCTGTGTGGCATAGCATTGTGTAGCGTTGATTCGCGAGCCTCACACCCCGGTTGTGAACCAAAAACGGGAGAAGGAACTCAGGGAGGGCATGCGTTTCTTTCTAGCTAGCGTGGTGTCAGTGACCTACCAGCCCTGACATTTATATACTTTTCACCTGTGTGGTTGTTGCTGTTGCAAGGCGCCTCGGTTAGATCGGACAATCCGGGTCCGATGGAGCCATTCGTTGGCTCATTTACGCACCAAAGGGCGGCGAAACGTAGTGTTCAGGAATTTTAATCCACATCGGTGGACCGGCCCTGTCGCTCCAAGGGCCCACCTGAGTCTGGGTCCTGAGGCTCGGGCTAGAGAGTCTCGAATCGGTTGAGGACTATCTTTTGCCTCGGTTCATAGATGGAAATCCAACTTCCAAATACGTGACATTTGCGGTTTTATTTGTAGAACCTAGTATAGCGACATAGTGGGATGGGGCGCTTATGCCGTCTATGATTGATACTTATGATTTGAAGTTGTTTTATACACTATGCACTTATAATAGTATAAATGATTTTTTTTAAACGTATTAAGCATTCTTGGCTATTATAAGGTAAAAACCCTATCCTCCGGCTTGCGTTGCATTGTGTGATGGGAACTGGGTCTTATAATAGCTTCATTGTTCTTTATTTAGCATTGTGCTGCTGTTTTATGCACTGGTATTCTTGGGAGGAAACCCGTTCCGTGTTATATGTCGTGGTCCCTTGATTTACCTAACTTTAAAATAAAGATTAATAACTGTTTTAGTCCTCACACCAGTCCCATGACTGACCTGGAGTTTATTTTTTTAACCTAAACTCTGGGTGCTCTTATTTTGACACGGGCAGCTAGTAGTTTTGGTTTTGCAGATTTATATTAATAGGATCCTGGTTTACAGCTGGAATGATATACGGAAAGCTTTGTATCCGAATATCTCTTCTAGTTGTGTATTGTACTATTTTCCGCTGCTATGTAATGTATTGTAATCTCTGATATTTCTGTGTAATATTTATTCGTTTATACTCTGTATATTCTTGTATCTGATGGAATTGTTGTAAAATACAATGAAATGTTCTTCCGTCTGCGTTCTATTTTGTCGTGTTCTCAAAACAATTCGTTCTTTCTCTTCTCTTCGGAGACCGCGGAAGTTCGGGTCGCTTCAGGAAAAACCCGTTCCGTTATACAGCATGGTCTAATGAGATATCGTTTAATGGCTCAAACTGTTTTAAACTGTTTTACTCATACCAGTCCCATGACTGACCCGGAGTTTATTTTGTTTTGTTTTCCCTAAACTCTTGGGTGCCCAATTTTGTACGGGCAGTCAAGTAGTCGGGATTTGCAGATACTTGAAGAGCTGGAGCAGGAGGCTTCAGGATCATATAGCTATAGTTTATTTCCGCTGTGTTGTAAGTGCTGTTCTTGATGATGATATGGATATTCAAGTACAATCTTTTATTTCAAGGATATGTTATCTATTATATGTTATTCGTTCCGCTGTGAGGTTCGTGTTACTCTGATGTTGTGCTCTTCTTCTTCTTCTTCTTCTTCTATTCTAAGTTTCTATCTTATCTATTGTCACCCTCTAATTTCTTTCATTAACCATCCGGTATTTTCGACTCTTGGTGTTCGATATGTGTTGTATATCGGATAACCAAGATCGCAAAATTTTGGGTCGTCACAGTTGGTATCAGAGCTTAAGGTTTAGTGAATTACCTTGGCTCTGTGGCATGACTTAGTAGAGATAGGGTTAGTAATACCCTAGATTTAGTTGAGTGTATATATACGAGTGAACGTATTTGTTATTTGATATAAAAATTTGTTTTATATTGTGGAGATTTATTGATTGAGTGGCTTATGAATTTCTGGTCGATCGGTTTGATCCGCTGTATCGATAGGAGTTACTAAACACTCGAATACGATGGGTCGACACGATATGTTTTGAAAAGATGGTAAATGAAATAATCTTACCCAAAGTATATTTTTTATTATAATAGAGTAAGATTATAATGGAGATGGTTATATATATATATATATATATATATATATATATATAACCAAGTAGAATTCGTATAAGTGTTACGAAATGAATTAAATCTGAATTTAAACCAGAAATTGAATTAAAACTCTGGAGAATTGGTTAAGTATTTTTAAATGGATTTGGATCAAAAATAAGGAAAAATTTAAGATCCTTGGGAGATTTCAAATTGTTTTACAAGTAGTGTGAATTATATTTTTAAATGAATTTCAAAGTGGAAATGTTTTGAAATTGTTTTATAATATTGAACTCACTTCGATCGCTGGAAGATAGATTCTGATGATGACAGTTGCACCATTAGTATTCATTTTCGAGTTGTAAGTGACGAATTACTACCAGAGATACAGTTTTGAATTTGTTTTGGGAAACAAAAGTTGTGTTGAATTTCAAAACGGAAAATTTGTTTTTCGAAAAGAGTAAACTATTTAAAAACTCCCAGGAAGAAAATTGTTTGAATAAAAACAAACTGAATTGAAATTTGTGAAAGCCAATTGGAATTAACATAAAGCCAGTTTAGTGAAAACTGAAATTGATTTAGAATGATATCAAAACAAATTGGATTTGTGAGATAAGGAGCTAAAAATAAAATTGGTTTGATAATCAAGTTAAGAGTTTGGAATCGAGAATGAAACTCGAGGTTGAAATGATATTTGGCTTGGATTTAAGCGAATTGCTGTGTTGAACAGATATTGATTGTAGATTGATTGGGTTGACATTGGTATATGCTGAACTGACAACAGATGAAAGGATATAAAAATATGCCCGACTAAAAGGTACGAGTTTATATTTGATATAAGCATGAGATTTATGAGCCAATTTGGCAAGCCGCTTGGCTGTTTGATTTTCTTTTCGGTTGTACTTGGCCCAGAGAGGCGAGTTGGAGTTTGACCGATTGGCCTGTACAAAGGAGGTGCTGGCGATTTTTTTCAAAAAAATTAAGAAGTTAGAAAATTTTCAGGATTTTTGAAAATTTTCGTTGATAAGAATTAATTAATATTTAATTGAAATTAAATTGGTCCAGTTGGAAACTAAAGTTAAGAAGTGAACAAATAAGTTATAAATAGTTAATAGAGTTGTTTTCTACCTTAGCAATTTCGAGGACGAAATTATTTTAAGTGGAGAAGAATGTAATGACCCGCATTTTCAGCGTTATAATAATTAATTTATTTAATATTTTAAATAGTGAATTAAATGATTTAATGGTCGTGGAATTAAATAATAATGAATATTTAATTAAAATAATAAATCAAATAATATATTTAATTCTGAAATAATCAGAATTGGCTGAAATGGCGATATGGTGTGAACAAGATCATCTATGTTATTTAATTCAGCTTGGAATTGAATTTGAATAACGAATACATTATATAAACGACAGTTTGAACGTAGGGTTATGACATAATTAAAATCGAGCTCGAAATGGCGCTGTTGTTATTAAATTGGCGATTCGAACTTCAACTGAATGTACCGGATTCGTTTTAAGCCGGATTTCTGTGAAACAAGAAATGTGTGGAGCTAGTGGAGTATATCTTTCTAGTGAAAGAGAAAAATTGGGATTTCGTCGTGTAGATTTTGATTTACGTCCAAATCAAATTTTAGAAAAGTCGTTGTAGAATTCCTTTATAATTTATAAAGGAATTATTTATATTTTAAAAAGGAATTTCATTTTAAATGCAATATCGATTTAATCGGGATTTGAAATATCAAGTTATAAATCCCAGTAAAGCTGTATGGTATTCCACTGTGAGTATATACGATAATGTAAATTTATTCGTATTTAATTTAATTATATTTAAAAATATTTTTATATTTAAATGGGTCATTCAGTGCTGCAATAATAGCCATTTTGGCAAACGACCTCAGAATTCGACGAAACCAATTTTATTGGATCCGCAATATTAAATTATTGCTAGATTTCAATTTTCGTGATTTTTAGAGTCAGTATGTGGCCGTGGGCGATTTTAATGTGAAAAACAGTCGATATTTTGACAGTTAAAAATACGCTGTGTGAGCATATGAAGTCAGAATTCGACGAAACCAGTTTCGTTGGGACTATAATGTCGAACTCTAGTTGCATGTCAATTTTCATAATTTTTAGGTATCGTGTGTGTTCGTAGGGATTTTTAGAGTGCTGAACCAAATATAAATAAAATAAGTAAAATATCCTAACTAATTTTCTTGGTCAAAATAAAGGCCACCCAACCATCGTTCACAACCACATAAAGTATATTGTCCCATATATAACTTCTTTTGTGCCGTCACTACGTTTTTTTCATCACATCAAACGAAAACGTATTCGATCCTCAAAAAGGAAAATCCAAACAAACAAATTAAAATCCCTAAAATAAATATACTTGTATATTGTAGACCATCATTCAATTCTCTTTACATTCGTATAAGAGGTGTTGAGTTCGACGTGATTCTCTGTTATGCGGAAAGGGTGCAACACCTCTTTGCTGAAGTAGGTTTGCGATTCTTGTCGAGTCGAGGAATTGATGATTAAATTGGGGTTTGTAATGGTGTTTAGGAGGTGGAAGGCTTTGATTTGGGCGAGTTTGGATGTTTTCCGACTTGATTGATGTCGCGAGTTGGTCTGGGTTCATGGGAAACTGGATGACGACGAGAATTGGTGGAGTGCTTCGGAGTGGGTGATAATGGCATGAGGTTGGTAAGTTGTCGAAGGGGAGTTCATTGGTGTAAGAATTATGGAAGTTTGTGAGCTGGTGGGTGGACGGTTTGAGGATGAAGTTCGGCTAATAGTTTGTTTATTCGGAGCAAGAGGTCGTGGCAAAAATGTGGGATTGGGGAAGAAATACATCGGGTCTGGGCTTTTGAAATTGTTGATGGGACGGGAAATGTTAAGTAAGAGGCCCGAGTTTTTTTTAATTAAAGTTAAATTTATTTAAGCGCTAGTTCAAATTTGATAATGCGATATTTCATTCATACTGTACCAGAATTTTGAACGGTCAGATCCATTGGGATCGTAGGGACGGACACTACCCAATGGAAGTAATGGGTAGTGGAGTGGAGCTCGTTTGAATTTACGGCGAATTTAATTGTTTGATTCAAATCAAACAAACAGTTTATCGTTCTTTAACGATGAACTGCCAATGTGAGTAAATCTCACTAACTCCGAACAGTTTATAATTTCATGTTGTATTTTTAGAACTGTTAAATATTGTCTGATTGACTGTGTTGACTATTTGATTGAACTGCTAGTCAGTTAGTTGAATTTCTATATTGATTCTGTTTAACAGAATATATCATATGGAACTGAAAATGATGTTGATTTTATTGTGTAACATCTGTGGATGTAAGGAAACAGGTTGGAGGAATCCGACTGGATTCCTCAACTGCTAGTTTATTATTTTCATATATTGTGATATATGATGTGAATTATAACCTGTTGTTGATTATGTGTGTATGGACGATATTGGACATCGTAATTTGATATGTTAAACACCATACCATACCGGGATTTGGAGAAAAGGGGAATTTATCCAAGTGAATACTGAAAAGAGAATATTTATAAAATCAGAGGATTTTATAAAAGAAAATATTTATAAATAGAATATTTATAAATAGGAATATTTATAAATGGAATATTTATAAGCCGGAAATACGTTTAAGTGGGAATTATAAATGAAGGAAATCTTTATAAATAGAATATTTATAAAGTGGATTACTTACTTAGAAAGTAAATAGTATAAGATAATGAGATATTTATTTTGTTAAATAATTAAGATACGATTAATGGATTATTTATTTGTTAAAGTGATAAGTTAAGATAAAGAGATATTAGCTTATAAATTTACTAAGTTAAACAAAGGATATTAACTTTGGAATTGAATAAGTTAAACAGGGATATTGACTTAGGAAATTAATAAGTTTTAAATAAGATATTTTTAGAGGAAATACTTAGAATAAATAAATAAGGTAATAAAGGAAACACTTAGAACTAATTCATTAAAGAAGATATTTATTAAAGAATAAATAAGAGATTATAAAGGGAATATTTGCAATCTATTTGCAAATAAAATAAAAAGGGAAATATTTGTTCATGAAAACAAATAGGGTTATAAAGGAAATATTTCTTTAGAAAACAAATAGATTATAAAGAAAATATTTATCCTTGGATATATATATATATATATATATATATATATATAAGTATGAATTATATATGAAGAAGTAAACAGATAAAAGGAGCAGATTGATTTATAAATGAGATCTATAAATTAAGTTAAATATTACCATTTGGATAAATGGAATATATAAGTCAGGACTCATATAAAGGAGTAAGAATCGATTTCAACGTCGATGTTTGAAACTGAATAAGGATTAAGAGTTAACCAGTTAGGTTAAACCATTTGAGTTAACCAGTTGGGTTAAAACCATTTGAGTTAACCAGTTAGGTTAAACCATTAGAGTTAACCAGTTAGGGTTATCCAGTTAGAGGTAATCAGTTAGGATTAATCAGTAGAGTTAATCGAGTTAGAGATAGTCGAGTATTAGTTATCGAATATTAGTTTATTCGAAGAAGTGAGTTAATCGAATCATAAATATTCGAGATGAGTTAATCGGTTTGAGTTAATCGAAGGAGTTAATCGAATAATAGATATTCGAAGTGAGATAATCTAATAATAGATATTCGAAGTGAGATAATCGAATAATAGATATTGGAAGTGAGATAATCGAATAGTAGATATTCGAAGTAAGTTAATCAAATACAAGTTATTCGAATAAGAGTTAACCCAGTAAGAGTTAAATAGAATAAAAGTTCATTGAATAAGATTTATAGCTCAGAGTTAACCAAATACGAGTTAATAAATTAGTTGATCGTTATATTATTCGAGTTAGGAAATAAAAGTTAGATTTAAGTTATTATATTTCCAGAAACAGGAAATTATAACACCACGGTTAAAATCAATTGATTCTGTAAAGGAGTTGGATCTGTAAGCTACGTAAGGAAGTGTTAAAGAGTTAAAAAGGTGAATTGAGACGACCCGAACTTCCCCGTGAAGGAAAGCACGGATAGAATTGAGGACAAGACAAAATGGAACGCATACCGAAGAACATTTCATTGCTATTACAACAATTCCATCAGATACAAGAATATACAGAGTATAAATGAATAAATTACATTCAACAAATATCAGAGATTACAATAAATTACATAGCAGCGGAAAAATATACAAAAACACAACTAGAAGTGATACACGGATACAGAGCTTTCCGAGCATCGTTCCAGCTGTAAATCAGGACCCTGTGATATAAATCTGCAAAACCAAAACTACTAGCTGCCCGTGCGGAAAATAGGGGCACCCAGAGTTCAGGTTAAAACAATAAACTCCAGGTCAGTCATGGGACTGGTGTGAGAACTAAAGCAGTTATAATTCTTTATTTTAAAGTTCGGTAAATCAAGGGACCACGCCGTATAACACGGAACGGGTTTCCTCCCAAGAATACCAGTGCATAGAACAAACAGCGCAATGCTAAATAAAGAAAAATGAAGCTGTTATAAGACGCAGGTCCCATCACACAATGCAACGCAAGCCAGAGGATAGGGTTTTCCCTTATAACAGCCAAAGCATGCTTGATACGTTTAAATCACATTATTTGATACTATTATAAGTGTATAATGTCAAAACAATATCAATCATAGGCGGCATGGGTACCATCTATCATGTCGCCATACTAGTTCTACAATTAAAACCGCAATATCACGTATTGGAAATTGGATTCCGTCATGAGTCGAGGCAAGGGGCAAGCTCCTCTCCGCGTTCGAGACACTCTAGCAAATGCCTCGGGACCGCACACAGCAATCCCCTGGATCCTCCAAGGCCGGTCCTCTCTTACTTTTGAGGATTGGCAATTCCTGAACACACGTTTCCCGGTCCTTACAGACCTATATCCGAGGCGCCTCGTATCCAACAACCACACAGGTGAAAAGTATATAAATGTCAGGGCTGGTAGGTCACTGACACCACCCTAGCTAGAAAGAAACGTCGTGCACTCCTTGGGTCCGTATCTCGTTTTTGACTCATACCGAGGTGTGAGGCTCGCGAATTCACGTTATACACAAAGCTATGCCACACAGGTCGTGCTTTGATCATCAACCACAAGACTTTGCTTTTCAACAGAAGCCTTGATCAATTGCCACTTACGCGTGCCACATTGGCAATTCACTCCATGCGACTGATGTCCATCGATATACAACCTCTGAGCTCGTATGTCTCAGAGAAGGGCGTTAAGCAAGAGAATAAATTCTCCGCCGCCAAACAGATGTATATTTAATAGAGATCAATCAACACAGAATAAAATCCAATGTCAGACACACAATCCATTTACAAGTTCGTTCTGGGTCTGAACGAAACCGGAGGCACTTTCCTCGCATATCCATCCATCTCCAAGTACGTCTGGACGATCACCAACTGATTCCCTCATCCTGGGTGTACAGCCCAATCAAGATCATCAGTAATCACCCAAACGATGTGAAGACTTCCGGTCTTCAACCACCGTCTTCATCTTCGACATCTCGTCGAATCGGTTATTCAGAATGGGTATAAACCCGGCCTTTCTGAATAACCCACGTATATAATAAACGAATGTTACACAAACACAACAAACGCCTCATTCCAATTCAGAATATTCTTTTATTCACAATATCACATTCTTAGGGAAATGTTCCCATTAATTTTATCCAAGATAAATTCTTCTAAATTTATCCTATAATCTTCCTTTGGATATCATTTCAAACTAGTCGGGATTAACGAACCACACCGAAGTAATTATTTATTTTATTTCCCAATCCCAACCTATATCCCATGGAGAAAAACTGGTGATACTCCATTCCTAACACCACGGTGTTATCGGTAAAATTAATTACCATTTCACGTTCAAATCTAATTAAAGATTTAACTATCGCTTTGGAGCAAAACTGGTGGTACTCCACTCTCGATCACTTTTCAGATTTGATAATTTAAATTATCAATTCACTTTTCAATCTAATTAAAGATTCATTAAAACTCCACTTAGTTTTAATCTTTTCAAAAATCAATATCCTGCCTTTAACTGGGTTAAAGAACCAATGTCATCAAAAACACGATTCACGACAAACCAAATCACATTTGATATTAAATACAAGGCTCTGAATAGAAAATATATCGGCTTATATTCAATATCAAATTCTGAAACCAACAAATATCGTATTGGAAATAACGATATAAAATATCTTTCAAATCCCCATAACAATATTTGTATAGTCACGAAATCCAACATCGAAATATCCCGAAGATAATTTCGATTCAGCACCAGTCCAATCCACGTATTGGAAATTATCGATTATTTTCAAAATCACTTTCAAATTCAATTTATTTATTTTAACAATAAATTGATTTCAATTCTAGTTCAAAACTAGTTCATTTCGATAAAAATCTATTTTTATCTTTTCAAATGTGGAATTTTCCAGCCCAAATCTTTCCAATTCACATATTATAATTTTACACAAATTATAGATATTTTTAATAATTTTAACAAGGCCCGTACAGTCGATTTCCAACAACGGCCATCGAACTGCACTTACAGCGACCTTTTTCGAATTTGAATTGGACATAATTCCAAATCCAACCGTTAGATTTCAAATTTCTAATATTCATTGGAAAGCTCTTTTCGATACGAACCCAACGGTTCCGGTTTTAGGAGAATCCGACGGTCGGATCTCCCGCAACGTCCGTTTGAAATAAATGGTCGAAATTCACGAACTGCCGCGGCGCGGCGCGTTCTATTCAGGCCATTATATTATATATATAATATATATAATATATATATAATATATATAATATATATTTCGTCGATTTCTATTTAAAACGAATTTTATAAATCGTTTTAAATTCGTTTCTAAAACAATTCAACTTCTATATTCAATTCAAATCAAAATTGAATTCTTCTTTATAAATCCGTTTTAAAATTCATTTCTATTCAATTCGAATTTCAATTCAATTTGAATTCATTCCAATTCGCTTTTAATTCAATTTGAATTCGTTTTCAATTCATTTCGAAATCGTTTTCAATTCAGTTCATTTCGAAATCGTTTTCAATTCAATTCATTTCGAAATCGTTTTCAATTCATTTCGAAATCGTTTTCAATTCAATTCATTTCGAAATCGTTTTCAATTCAATTCATTTCGAAATCGTTTTCAATTCAATTCATTTCGAAATCGTTTTCAATTCAATTCATTTCGAAATCGTTTTCAATTCAATTCATTTCGAAATCGTTTTCAATTCAATTCATTTCGAAATCGTTTTCAATTCAATTCATTTCGAAATCGTTTAAAATCGATATAAATATCGTTCACGTCGAAATAACGCATCTCTAATCAACACGGCTTTATATTTTTCAAAACTCCTTTATTCTATCCAACAAATGAATATTTATCCCATTCAACACATGAATCTAGATTTCTTTCAACACACGACTAATCTCAACACATGAGTACTGTCAACACATCACTATTTTTGTTATGTAAAATATTTTATAAAACTATGGTATCTATCGTTTGATTTTCAATTAGACTTCTACTGGGAAGTAGTTCTAATTTTAAATATGATAAAGATGTAATTTTTATTATTTAAAATATTTCACTCAACACATGAATAGTTTCAACACATGAATTTTCCTTTATAATATTCATTATTTTCCCGATTGGAATGAGGCCCAATCAATCACCATATAATGTCAATTATATGGATTTCCATACAACACATGTATATAATAGCAATAATAAACAATCAACATCAACCAAAGTGCACTACACTGTATAAGCATCAAATATAGATATCTTACGCTTATAACAGCCTGTCAATCAATCGATCGACATATTTAATCAATCGGGATGAGTGAACTTCAAATTTCATCCCAACACCTGTGTGGGGTTTCAAACAATCAAACACAGATTTTATTTGTGCAGTTGGGCGATGTGTAAAATTTATCGACCCAATCAATGTCAGTCAAATCAGTGTACATAAACAAACCGTCCGGTTTGTAAATGAATATTTTATTTATTCACTTTCACGTTAAAAATTATATTTTTAACGATAAAACATTTTATTTTAACACATGAATTTCTATTCAGTTCATTTATTCAATAAATGATATTTTTATTTTTCTAACATATTTTAGAAAATTTCGACGGCATAACGGCACGATACTAGAAACGGGACAAGGCCTAGCCTTATCCCCGGTCTAGTGAAGGCCCACGCCATTCACACATCAATCAAATCACCAAACAACCAAATTCAAATCACATCATATAACTAGTCTATGCAACCAAACAAACAAGTCCATGGTCTGTGGACGATTGTGTCGGGTGCTACTAAGCACCGTCTGCATCCTAGTATATATATATAACTAGAAAATAAATTGAAGAGTGAGAAATTCTCACCGAAAGCTATCCAACTTCACGACACTTCATTAATAGAAATCTTCTTCGTTATCCCATCTTCGTCATCTTCGTTGCCCGTAGTCACTATATACATAAAAATCACATTTTTATATTTTGATGTCTTTAAAATAAAAATCACATTTTTATTTCGCTATTCAATATATAAAAATCCTATTTTTACTTCGATGTTCAATATATAAAAATCATATTTTTACTTCGATGTTCAATATATAAAAATCATATTTTTAACTCGAAGTTCATATATAAAAATCACATCTTTAATTCGAAGTTCATATATAAAAATCACATCTTTTCTAATTTAAAAATCAAATCTTTTCTAATTTAAAAATCAAATCTTTTCTAATTTAAAAAAATCAAATCTTTATTCTTTTTTTAAAATTCAGTTTTAAAATCTATTTAAAAAAACAGTTTTAACCTTTTAAAAAAATACAGCATTACAGAATTAAAATAAAAATAAAATAAATAAAATAAAATACTCACATTGTCGCGAAGAAGGGGGGGTGACTGTCGAGCTCGGCGGCGAGGTCGGGTGGCGTCTCGATGTTTTGGGGGTGGCGCTAGGGTTTCGAACGGCTTCGGGGGGGGTCGCGATGCTTCTGGAGGCTCGCGGTTGCTTCAGGGAGGGCGGCGGCAGGATGGGGTGGCTCAGGGCGTTAGAGGTCGAAGGGGGTAGGGCACGAGGAGGCGACGGCCTTCCGGTTGCGCGGTGGGTCATTCCGGAGCATCGAACGGAGGATAGGTCGGGGAAGAAGAAGGGGGATGCGGGGAAGCGTCAGACGAAGGGGCGGAGGAAGGAGGAAGAGCGTGACGGTGGATGGAAGGGGAACAGTGGCGATCGATCGCCATTTTCCATTTCGATCGTGGATCTGAAAAGGGGGGGTTTCGGAATGAAGGAATAAAAGGGAGGGGGGTTATTGAAAAAGGATTTTTATAAATTCATTAATATTATTTTATTCCACCTAAGGTTGACTTTTTATTCGGACACCAAATCGAACCCACCGACTGCCGTCCCTAGCGTAATACCCCCATTCCGAACACAATGGGATATGTTTCGTAATCTAATTTTATCGTTTCGATCAGTTTTCATTTAAATTAAAATATAAATCCATATATATTAAATTTAAACGCACATTTCAAATTACCGGGGCCACATACTAACTCGAAAAATTCTATAAAAATATTTTCTAGCTTCGTATTGACGATGCGGTCCTAACAAAACTAGTTTCATCGAATTCTGAGATCGTTTGAAAAATGGCCAATTTCCAGTCGATTAAAATCAACTGAAACTGGTCAAACGCGTTTTCCTTTGCCACGCTCACAAATTGATTCGAAAAATTATGAAATTTGGAATCTAGCAATAATTTAACATCCCGGACCTAACAAAACTGGTTTCGTCGAAATCCGAGGTCATTTGCAAAATGTCCATTTTTAAGGGCCTGAATTCCATAGCGACTATTCAGAATTTTCAACTGGACATATCTTTTGATTCCCGATATGAAATCTTGATTTTTCGGATTCATTGGAAAGATATCATCAATTAGATCCTAATGTTTTTGGTTTCACTAAAATCCGGATTGTTTTGCTCCCGGTACATTCAATTGAAGTTTGAAATCGAATTATCGAACTACCGCACCATTTTCAATTCTATTTATAATTATATATAAATATTTATATTCTAACGACGGCGCGTATAATATATACGTTCGAATTATATTCAAAATAAATTTCTCGTCGATATATTTAAAATAATCTATTTTAAATGTTCAAAATTCACTAAAATTGCCAAAATAAAAATTTTAAACTGGCCCAGATTTTGCGGGTTATTACAATCTCCCCCACTTAAAACTTTTCGTCCCCGAAAAGGAACAAAGTCGAAAGTGGTTTGATTATTCAACTCTACGTTCGGTCTGACTTCCATTCTCCGACTTTTCAGTTTCTGAGAATTTTCAAATTTTCAAAAATTTGGCTAACACCCTAAATTTTCGAAAAATTTCGCAATAACCTCCCCTGCACCGGGAGCATCGGGGAATTTCAAATAGCTTCCCCGGTCCTTCAGATCTCAAAAAGAAAAAGAAAAAGCCAAGCGGCTAGCCAATAGGCTCACAAAATCATCATCACCCAAAGAAAACAGGAAATTATGTAGTAAACATGTACCTATTTGTCGGGCAAACAAATTTTATTCTCTGCTCTAGCCTCCTTGCTATGACCTGTTCAATGTAAGTATATGTATATGCAAGCAATTGCGACCAATTATCAATATAGTTCAATATTCGGTTCAATTAGGCTAAATGGTTAAAAATTAGCAAACAAATAGGCAAACAACACAAACATCAATCAATCAGTGAATTAGAATTTCAAATCCATAAATTTGATATATATACTGAAAATCTTGTTTTTGATGCCAATTCACAACAAAGTGTTCTAGCTATATAGATAAGTTTTGGTTCTCACACCAGTCTAATGGAAATATATAGATATCACACCTTCGTCACTCGAATATAAATTCTGACGACGAGTACTCAACCATCAGAATCATCTTCGGGCCACTAGAGTATGATTCCATATCTATCAAGTATATTAAAACTTCGAATATACGTTCATGACGCGTATACGCGAAATCTATATATACTCGATTGTCCATATTGAAAATAAATAAATAATCAAATACGTATAAAGCGATTTAAATTTTCAAAACAAAATTGTTTTCATTTGAAAAGTATACTCTTCACACTCGTTCTAGGATACTACTGATCCTATCTCTAACGAGTAATTCTAATTGGATATTGCTAATCCAATATCTGATGAATTCTTTCGTATGGTTCTAATGTGTCTTGTTCTCGAGCTTTGTAAACCAAAGCTCTGATACCAAACTGAGACGACCCGAACTTCCCCGTGAAGGAAAGCACGGATAGAATTGAGGACAAGACAAAATGGAACGCATACCGAAGAACATTTCATTGCTATTACAACAATTCCATCAGATACAAGAATATACAGAGTATAAATGAATAAATTACATTCAACAAATATCAGAGATTACAATAAATTACATAGCAGCGGAAAAATATACAAAAACACAACTAGAAGTGATACACGGATACAGAGCTTTCCGAGCATCGTTCCAGCTGTAAATCAGGACCCTGTGATATAAATCTGCAAAACCAAAACTACTAGCTGCCCGTGCGGAAAATAGGGGCACCCAGAGTTCAGGTTAAAACAATAAACTCCAGGTCAGTCATGGGACTGGTGTGAGAACTAAAGCAGTTATAATTCTTTATTTTAAAGTTCGGTAAATCAAGGGACCACGCCGTATAACACGGAACGGGTTTCCTCCCAAGAATACCAGTGCATAGAACAAACAGCGCAATGCTAAATAAAGAAAAATGAAGCTGTTATAAGACCCAGGTCCCATCACACAATGCAACGCAAGCCGGAGGATAGGGTTTTCCCTTATAACAGCCAAAGCATGCTTGATACGTTTAAATCACATTATTTGATACTATTATAAGTGTATAGTGTCAAAACAATTTCAATCATAAATATCAATCATAGGCGGCATGGGTACCATCTATCATGTCGCCATACTAGTTCTACAATTAAAACCGCAATATCACGTATTGGAAATTGGATTCCGTCATGAGTCGAGGCAAGGGGCAAGCTCCTCTCTGCGTTCGAGACACTCTAGCAAATGCCTCGGGACCGCACACAGAATCCCCTGGATCCTCCAAGGCCGGTCCTCTCTTACTTTTGAGGATTGGCAATTCCTGAACACACGTTTCCCGGTCCTTACAGACCTATATCCGAGGCGCCTCGTATCCAACAACCACACAGGTGAAAAGTATATAAATGTCAGGGCTGGTAGGTCACTGACACCACCCTAGCTAGAAAGAAACGTCGTGCACTCCTTGGGTCCGTATCCCGTTTTTGACTCATACCGAGGTGTGAGGCTCGCGAATTCACGTTATACACAAAGCTATGCCACACAGGCCGTGCTTTGATCATCAACCACAAGACTTTGCTTTTCAACAGAAGCCTTGATCAATTGCCACTTACGCGTGCCACATTGGCAATTCACTCCATGCGACTGATGTCCATCGATATACAACCTCTGAGCTCGTATGTCTCAGAGAAGGGCGTTAAGCAAGAGAATAAATTCTCCGCCGCCAAACAGATGTATATTTAATAGAGATCAATCAACACAGAATAAAATCCAATGTCAGACACACAATCCATTTACAAGTTCGTTCTGGGTCTGAACGAAACCGGAGGCACTTTCCTCGCATATCCATCCACCTCCAAGTACGTCTGGACGATCACCAACTGATTCCCTCATCCTGGGTGTACATCCCAATCAAGATCATCATTAATCACCCAAACGATGTGAAGACTTCCGGTCTTCAACCACCGTCTTTATCTTCGACATCTCGTCGGATCGGTTATTCAGAATGGGTATAAACCCGGCCTTTCTGAATAACCCACGTATATAATAAACGAATGTTACACAAACACAACAAACGCCTCATTCCAATTCAGAATATTCTTTTATTCACAATATCACATTCTTAGGGAAATGTTCCCATTAATTTTATCCAAGATAAATTCTTCTAAATTTATCCTATAATCTTCCTTTGGATATCATTTCAAACTAGTCGGGATTAACGAACCACACCGAAGTAATTATTTATTTTATTTCCCAATCCCAACCTATATCCCATGGAGAAAAACTGGTGATACTCCATTCCTAACACCACGGTGTTATCGGTAAAATTAATTACCATTTCACGTTCAAATCTAATTAAAGATTTAACCTTCGCTTTGGAGCAAAACTGGTTGTACTCCACTCTCGATCACTTTTCAGATTTGATAATTTAAATTATCAATTCACTTTTCAATCTAATTAAAGATTCATTAAAACTCCACTTAGTTTTAATCTTTTCAAAAATCAATATCCTGCCTTTAACTGGGTTAAAGAACCAATGTCATCAAAAACACGATTCACGACAAACCAAATCACATTTGATATTAAATACAAGGCTCTGAATAGAAAATATATCGGCTTATATTCAATATCAAATTCTGAAACCAACAAATATCGTATTGGAAATAACGATATAAAATATCTTTCAAATCCCCATAACAATATTTGTATAGTCACGAAATCCAACATCGAAATATCCCGAAGATAATTTTGATTCAGCACCAGTCCAATCCACGTATTGGAAATTATCGATTATTTTCAAAATCACTTTCAAATTCAATTTATTTATTTTAACAATAAATTGATTTCAATTCTAGTTAAAACTAGTTCATTTCGATAAAAATCTATTTTTATCTTTTCAAATGTGGAATTTTCCAGCCCAAATCTTTCCAATTCACATATTATAATTTTACACAAATTATAGATATTTTTAATAATTTTAACAAGGCCCGTACAGTCGATTTCCAACAACGGCCATCGAACTGCACTTACAGCGACCTTTTTCGAATTTGATTTGGACATAATTCCAAATCCAACCGTTAGATTTCAAATTTCTAATATTCATTGGAAAGCTCTTTTCGATACGAACCCAACAGTTCCGGTTTTAGGAGAATCCGACGGTCGGATCTCCCGCAACGTCCGTTTGAAATAAATGGTCGAAATTCACGAACTGCCGCGGCGCGTTCTATTCAGGCCATTATATTATATATATAATATATATAATATATATTTCGTCGATTTCTATTTAAAACGAATTTTATAAATCGTTTTAAATTCGTTTCTAAAACAATTCAACTTCTATATTCAATTCAAATCAAAATTGAATTCTTCTTTATAAATCCGTTTTAAAATTCATTTCTATTCAATTCGAATTTCAATTCAATTTGAATTCATTCCAATTCGCTTTTAATTCAATTTGAATTCGTTTTCAATTCATTTCGAAATCGTTTTCAATTCAGTTCATTTCGAAATCGTTTTCAATTCAATTCATTTCGAAATCGTTTTCAATTCAATTCATTTCGAAATCGTTTTCAATTCAATTCATTTCGAAATCGTTTTCAATTCAATTCATTTCGAAATCGTTTTCAATTCAATTCATTTCGAAATCGTTTTCAATTCAATTCATTTCGAAATCGTTTTCAATTCAATTCATTTCGAAATCGTTTTCAATTCAATTCATTTCGAAATCGTTTAAAATCGATATAAATATCGTTCACGTCGAAATAACGCATCTCTAATCAACACGGCTTTATATTTTTCAAAACTCCTTTATTCTACCCAACAAATGAATATTTATCCCATTCAACACATGAATCTATATTTCTTTCAACACACGACTAATCTCAACACATGAGTACTGTCAACACATCACTATTTTTGTTATGTAAAATATTTTATAAAACTATGGTATCTATCGTTTGATTTTCAATTAGACTTCTACTGGGAAGTAGTTCTAATTTTAAATATGATAAAGATGTAATTTTTATTATTTAAAATATTTCACTCAACACATGAATAGTTTCAACACATGAATTTTCCTTTATAATATTCATTATTTTCCCGATTGGAATGAGGCCCAATCAATCACCATATAATGTCAATTATATGGATTTCCATACAACACATGTATATAATAGCAATAATAAACAATCAACATCAACCAAAGTGCACTACACTGTATAAGCATCAAATATAGATATCTTACGCTTATAACAGCCTGTCAATCAATCGATCGACATATTTAATCAATCGGGATGAGTGAACTTCAAATTTCATCCCAACACCCGTGTGGGGTTTCACACAATCAAACACAGATTTTATTTGTGCAGTTGGGCGATGTGTAAAATTTATCGACCCAATCAATGTCAGTCAAATCAGTGTACATAAACAAACCGTCCGGTTTGTAAATGAATATTTTATTTATTCACTTTCACGTTAAAAATTATATTTTTAACGATAAAACATTTTATTTTAACACATGAATTTCTATTCAGTTCATTTATTCAATAAATGATATTTTTATTTTTCTAACATATTTTAGAAAATTTCGGCGGCATAACGGCACGATACTAGAAATGGGACAAGGCCTAGCCTTATCCCCGGTCTAGTGAAGGTCCACGCCATTCACACATCAATCAAATCACCAAACAACCAAATTCAAATCACATCATATAACTAATCTATGCAACCAAACAAACAAGTCCATGGTCTGTGGACGATTGTGTCGGGTGCTACTAAGCACCGTCTGCATCCTAGTATATATATATAACTAGAAAATAAATTGAAGAGTGAGAAATTCTCACCGAAAGCTATCCAACTTCACGACACTTCATTAATAGAAATCTTCTTCGTTATCCCATCTTCGTCATCTTCGTTGCCCGTAGTCACTATATACATAAAAATCACATTTTTATATTTTGATGTCTTTAAAATAAAAATCACATTTTTATTTCGCTATTCAATATATAAAAATCCTATTTTTACTTCGATGTTCAATATATAAAAATCATATTTTTACTTCGATGTTCAATATATAAAAATCATATTTTTAACTCGAAGTTCATATATAAAAATCACATCTTTAATTCGAAGTTCATATATAAAAATCACATCTTTTCTAATTTAAAAATCAAATCTTTTCTAATTTAAAAATCAAATCTTTTCTAATTTAAAAAAATCAAATCTTTATTCTTTTTTTAAAATTCAGTTTTAAAATCTATTAAAAAAAACAGTTTTAACCTTTTAAAAAAAACAGCATTACAGAATTAAAATAAAAATAAAATAAATAAAATAAATAAAATAAAATACTCACATTGTCGCGAAGAAGGGGGGGTGACTGTCGAGCTCGGCGGCGAGGTCTGGTGGCGTCTCGATGTTTTGGGGGTGGCGCTAGGGTTTCGAACGGCTTCGGGGGGGGGGGGGGGGGTCGCGATGCTTCTGGAGGCTCGCGGTTGCTTCAGGGAGGGCGGCGGCAGGATGGGGTGGCTCAGGGCGTTAGAGGTCGAAGGGGGTAGGGCACGAGGAGGCGACGGCCTTCCGGTTGCGCGGTGGGTCATTCCGGAGCATCGAACGGAGGATAGGTCGGGGAAGAAGAAGGAGGATGCGGGGAAGCGTCAGACGAAGGGGCGGAGGAAGGAGGAAGAGCGTGACGGTGGATGAAAGGGGAACAGTGGCGATCGATCGCCATTTTCCATTTCGATCGTGGATCTGAAAAGGGGGGTTTCGGAATGAAGGAATAAAAGGGAGGGGGGTTATTGAAAAAGGATTTTTATAAATTCATTAATATTATTTTATTCCACCTAAGGTTGACTTTTTATTCGGACACCAAATCGAACCCACCGACTGCCGTCCCTAGCGTAATACCCCCATTCCGAACACAATGGGATATGTTTCGTAACCCAATTTTATCGTTTCGATCAGTTTTCATTTAAATTAAAATATAAATCCATATATATTAAATTTAAACGCACATTTCAAATTACCGGGGCCACATACTAACTCGAAAAATTCTATAAAAATATTTTCTAGCTTCGTATTGACGATGCGGTCCTAACAAAACTAGTTTCATCGAATTCTGAGACCGTTTGAAAAATGGCCAATTTCCAGTCGATTAAAATCAACTGAAACTGGTCAAACGCGTTTTCCTTTGCCACGCTCACAAATTGATTCGAAAAATTATGAAATTTGGAATCTAGCAATAATTTAACATCCCGGACCTAACAAAACTGGTTTCGTCGAAATCCGAGGTCATTTGCAAAATGTCCATTTTTAAGGGCCTGAATTCCATAGCGACTATTCAGAATTTTCAACTGGACATATCTTTTGATTCCCGATATGAAATCTTGATTTTTCGGATTCGTTGGAAAGATATCATCAATTAGATCCTAATGTTTTTGGTTTCACTAAAATCCGGATTGTTTTGCTCCCGGTACATTCAATTGAAGTTTGAAATCGAATTATCGAACTACCGCGCCATTTTCAATTCTATTTATAATTATATATAAATATTTATATTCTAACGACGGCGCGTATAATATATACGTTCGAATTATATTCAAAATAAATTTCTCGTCGATATATTTAAAATAATCTATTTTAAATGTTCAAAATTCACTAAAATAAAAATTTTAAACTGGCCCAGATTTTGCGGGTTATTACATGAATCTTATCTATTTTGAGATTTGAAAGGTGGTTCAGTTAAGGTCTGAGAGGTAGCTATACCCCAACTTGATGGACCGCGTTTTTAATTAAGAAATGATTACGGTTCGAGTGTGAAGTGGTTAAGTGGATTTAGTAATTTAGTATAGTGGTTTGAGTCGTCATCATAATACAGTTTTAAACATCTGTTTAAATCCTAATTAAAAAGTTTTTGAAATGTTTTCCAAATGAGAATCAGAAATGTTTTCTAATAATAGAAAATAAGAATTTAGAATTTATGGAAACAGGAGATAAGTAAATTAATGAAATAAAGAGATAAATGTTGAATGATGATTGATCTATATAATTTCCTCCTGGAAATAATATCGTTGTTTGCACACCTTTTTTTCTTTGATGGTTAAATAACAGACTATCGAAGTTTTGACCATTATAACGTTGTTAATATGGAGAGATCGGTTGGATCATTATCCAAATAACCACTCTGTATTGGCATAAGCGTTGTGAATCCTATATGCCAAAGATAATTGAAGACGGAGTAAAATGCAAGGGCTATTGTATATGTCTTAGATAACAGTGCCTAAGATAGATGTACTGAATAGTGCCTTCGGTTCATCCTGTTCCTAGATGACTTGTATGGACGAATGCCTGACAGAGTATTTCCAGAAAGATCACGTACATTGATTTGTTCAACCATACCAAGAGTGGAAGCGGAGAAGGAAACTTCTTTAGCTAACATGTAATGTACTATTGTAGACGTCAACTAGTGATTTTCGGTGGATCTGACAATGTGGCATTCGAAGTGAATTTGATGTGATGATAAAGTGTAACCTCAATCCTCATCAACCGGTAAATGACAGAAATCGGGCAGGTAGAATGGCTATGTAGGTCGCACCTAGTAGGGTGTATAATCACCTGATATAGAGTTTCATTTACATCTAAAAATCTATTGTTGATGCTGTCCCATTCGGGAAACGGTTGCTGATCCTAACCGTTGGTGATATACATTCGATACACTCAAGCGAAATGAGTGGTCGGTCATGTGTGGTCGGGTTGCAAGATGTACTTGTTGAACCCAGTGTATTCCTCTCTAGAGGTACACTAGCGAAAGGTGGTTCCATACCTTGTCATAGTTGGAAATGCATTACCCAATACATGCTTGCGGTTTTGATTATATACTATATATGTAGAATGTGAGATGAAAGCGTTTCTGCTAGATAATTATTATATTGTGGTTGATAGACATTGTTGTAATATCAAAAGGTTTTTGATATAAAGATATTTTGGATTCTCATAAGGGAAAAACCTGTTCCATTATATGGCGTGGTCTTATGAGATATCGTTTAATGGCTCCAACTGTTTTAAACTGATTTATTCATACCAGTCCCATGACTGACCCGGAGTTTACTTTGTTTTGTTTTCACTAAACTCTTGGGTGCCCAATTTTGTACGGGCAGTCAAGTAGTCGGGATATGAAGATACTTGAAGAGCTAGAGCAGGAGGCTTCAGGATCACATAGCTATAGTTTATTTCCGTTGTGTTGTAAGTGTTGTACTTGATGATGATATGGATATTCAAGTACAATCTTTTATTTCAAAGATATGTTATCTATTATATGTTATTCGTTCCGCTGTGAGGTTCGTGTTACTCTGATGTTGTGTTCTTCTTCTTCTTCTTCTATTCTAAGTTTCTATCTTATCTTTTCTCACCCTCTAATTTCTTTCATTAACCATCCGGTATTTTCGACTCTTGGTGTTCGATATGTGTTGTTTATCGGATAACCAACGATTAAATGTTTTATTTCAAACTAATAAAAGTTTGAAATATATAACCTCGAGTAAAAACCAATTTTACGTCATATATATTCCAAATACTTTAGAAGTATATATCTTGATTAATTTAATAATATATTCCATTTCTAATAGATCATATATGTGTGTGTGTATATATAAACACTGGAGATTCAAACTCGAGTGAATGACGACGTCTACGCTGAAACTACGAAACAATGTTAACAGCTTTCCATTTCTTTCTTTATAATATTAATTTAAACTCCTAATTAAATTTAATTAAATTAAATAATTAGATATGCCAAACCCGCATAACCAAAATTTCCTGATGACTTCCCCCAACAAGCCCTTTTTTCTTTTTATTTTATATATATATATGTCTAATTTAAATAATTTTTAGTTTAAGTCTTTGGGACTTTAAAACAACCAAAATTTCCTTCCATTAACTTCCAGGCCAACAGGATAGCCCATCCACAAAGCCCACTTGCCACCTTATCTACTTTTTCTTCCATTGGAAATGCTTTAGCAAACACCAATCCGTTTTACGCAATCACCACTTGTTCCCGATCTTTGCTTTTGTCACGCCATTGAAAATCTGATGCTAAACAAAAATTTGGCAAACGAAATTTACTGATCACCACGTTTGCCGATTTCCATCTTCTTGCCCACTTCTTCTTCTCTTTCTCTATTCTTCCTTGTACACAGCTTCCACCATCTATGTGCACTGTGCACGTGCACACCCCTCCTCGCAGCTACCTCATCTACCTAATCCTCGCCACAAGTCCAACTACTGACCCAGATTCCATTTCTCCCCACCACAACTACATTATACCATCGTATAAATATTCGAACCTTCAACAGAACTCCAACCCAAAATACTCTTCACCAAATTCGCACCAGGCGCCACCACGCTCCATTAATCTTTAACGGGTTTTGACCAAAGCCTGTCGATGACTCCATCTCCCGTTTTCCACTATTGCGCACCCATATACCATTGCCACGACGGCGCAGTTGGCCACCAACTTGCAGCAATCAAAAACAGCAGTGAACCTTTAAATCGATTCCAATCCCAGAAATACCTATTTAAAAATTATAAATGTATTTTTCATATTATCCCTGGCACCTTGCGCATCTCTGTGCTCGACGCCGTAGTCCACAATCGACCCCTCATCGCCCAAAATTGATCAAATTCCCCTTTTTGACCATCCCAAAATTTCTCATAACTTACTTCACTAAAAATTGAGAATTTATTACCAAAAATCATTATTTTCCAGTCACGTTCCATTCCTATATCTGAATCTAAATTTAATGATGTTTTGAAATTTTAGTTTAATAACCCCTTTACTATACTTCATGATTTCTAAAGATATATACCACTATTTATTTTGAAACAAAATTTAGGCTATACATGACATAAAAAGAAACAACTTTCATGTTGATTCTAATCCTTAGAACAAACTATAAATTTAAGATGTTGATTTTAGAATTTATAGAAGGTGAATGATATCCCTGTACTGGTAAAACATACATGCCCATTTAAAATGGTTTCTAGTGATTTCAATCCACATAAACAACATGTATGTCGTTATATACTCAGTAGCGTCTTTACTGAGATATAAGTATCGATATACATATAATCTTTATCATAGATATTGGAGAGGAAAGATAAGCGCTTACTTTCTATTCTAGTTCAATGCTGCTTTGCATCAATGTTTCTCAGGTTGGTCCAACATTTCAAAGCTTAACCTAACTGTTTCCAGAGATTTTGAACATAAATACTTGAATCAAAGATGATGGGTATATACGCACACATTTTAGTTCTTATTAGAATTCAACATAACACAGTAGTGAGATGTTTACCCACTCTTTTATTACTGTTGTTTTTCTTTCTATCTGTTTATCAGATTTTTCAACCATCAACCCATAGTTTTACTATCCTTAAACAAATTCAAACATTGAATCAAATATGGTGGGTACACATTAACATGCATATAGTTGGAATTCAACTCAAGGTTTCTATAAATAATAAAGTGATGTTAGAGTGTTTTACTCACCTATCATATGATTACTATCCTTGTAATCTTTTCTCAGGTTGTCCAACCCAAAGATGTAACCTTCTTATACTCATTTGTATTTGAATTCGGTAAAACAATAATATGTTTTGAATCTATTTACAGATCTATATAAATCAGCCAAGCAATTTAGAATGTTTACTCATCAAGTACCACAGTTGCTTACTGTCTATGATATTCTTGTTTCCAAACTTTTGTGTATATTTACTTTTTCCATTTGATTTCCGTCTTTGCTGAGGAAAATATGCATTTTAATGCATCTACGTATAACCATTAATTAGATCGAAAAGGAATACAAGGATACCATGCTCACAAGGTAGCTCTTTGTCGTGGTTTTAACAGAGATCTTATTTCCACATATTATGTAATTAGCAACTTATATTCAGATTTTCATGTACACACATATGTGAGTTAGGCAGAGAACCATAACACAGTTTGAAAAGAGGGATAGGGAGAGTTTACTCACAAAAATGTATGGTTACTGCTCTGCTTCAGGAATTCCAGATTACTTCATGGTGCTCGGCCATTTTAGTATAAGTTTTGCACTCACTCTTTTCTTACCTTTTTTTTCAGATTTCCTTTTGTCATTTGAGTACTAGCAAGAGACTTGTGTGTGTATTCGTGTGGCATTATGTGTATTTATAGATGCTATGTGATGGTGGGGATTTCTGCATGTGCTATGTACATATGCTATGCATATAGGGATGCATTGTCTAGGCTTAGGTTGCAGTTATGCAAAATGAGATGAAACGTGATGTATACATATTTGTACAGCCATGTGCCTATGCACAAAACACATCAAACAACTAAACTTGGCTGCCAAATTTCCTTTGATTGAAATAATGTGGCTTAGGTTATCTTTACTACATTCAATTCCTTCTCACTACATATGCATACCAGGCAAGAACACATGTATATGTACTTTTCCCTTGTACTCAAATTCTTTTTAAAAACCAAATGCTTGGCTCTCAAGAAATCTAAACAATTAGTGGCATGTGATTTGACAACATAGGATGCTATGTGTTAAGTTGTTTAGGCTGTTAAGGTGATGGAGCTATGGGTACATAAATGTATGCAGCTTAAGGATTCAGTGGTGATTTAACTTGATGGAAAGGAAGTAGCTGTGGGTATAGGGTGATGAAAAATTGAAGGTATAACTATGTTGCTATGCATCCTAGTTGTGTCTGGGATGTATTTTCACATGGTCTTCCCTAGGTGAAGTGCATGACCAACTATGTAAATGTACATAATTGTGTATACGACCCATGTGCAAAAAGATTTAAAAACTATACTTAGCTATCAAGAAATCTAAGTCATTTAATGTTTGATTTGATAATGTAGTTTTTGATTAGAACAAACATGTTCTATAGGGTATCTATAAGGCCTTAGCTTCTACGAAAACACATCAATCTAATGTCATTCCTTTTCATATACCTCAATGTGGATTTTTAAAATGAGATTTTAAATAAATATTCTTATTTATTTATTTCATGCGAAGTAATCTAACTTTATATGTATGTATATATATATATATATATATATCGGAGTGGCTATTGGGACACAAAATAAAACACACAACTTTAAACACAGAATACTGACCGTTGGATTTTTTTGTCTTTACATGAGAGGTGCAAATCATGGGAAGATCTAGTGATCTAGATTCTGTGTGTTTAATTTTGTGTCAAAATTTTGTCTCTTTAGACTTTCTCTCTCTCTATATATATATATCCATATTGTTTAGGAAATAAATAATACAAATGATTACATACATATAGGATTTTCCAAAAAAAAAGTTATTTAATTTCTTCTCAAATAATTAAATCCAAATTTTATTAATTGCTCAATAAAATAAATAAATTATTGTTCAACAGAATTAATCAAAACTGGTTCATTGCAATCTACCCACCTTAAAAGAATTTCATCCTCGAAATTGAAGAGTAACGAGGAGATTACAGTTATATCTTATAGTTCTAGACTTGTACAATAACACAAATATATGGGTCATCCCTAACAATCACAATAAGCAAGACATCCAAAACACACAGTTTGACCTACCAAACATTCATAGTAATCAAAACATTCGATATACCAGCCACTAACTATCGATCACCGTCATTTTTATAACTAGAAATATCTGTTACTTATACTTGAGAACATTTTCATTTATTGCTATTTTTCAACATCCATTAGTTCTTGACCGTAAATTGGTAAGAAAATAATCTTCTGTGTATCAACCCCGAAGACCGAAATCAACATTAGACCAATACCTAAATCATTTAACTCAACTAATCTCCAGTTAGGTTCCCATTTTTTAACTCTAGTTAAATTTTCAATTCACAGAATCCAAATTTCCAATTTTTATCCCAAACCACTCTGAAATCATATATCTTAATTCCACTTAAATTAAAAATCTTTGAATTTTCCCCAAACATTTTTCTTTCTTATTTGTATATTTCCTTCTCTATACAAATTCAATTAGGTTCATCATATAACCATTTCAAATTTTATAATCTGATAGTAGATTATAATTGCAACCAACACAGCCAATAATAATAATTTCAGAAAATTATTCTTTTTATATCAAACTATAATTTTGAGTAAAATTATTTCATTTACTCAACTTTTAAAAATAATACAATGTCGAGTTACTCTATCCAAGAGTTTAGAAACACCCATTGATACAGTTTGGACAACTGTATCGACTAGAATCCATAAATCACTCGATAAATTAATCAACACAATATAAAACGGTTTTTATATCAATTTCCAAATACACGCTCATATATATATATATACTTAAACTCAATCTAGGGTGTTACTAACCCTATTGTAATGACCCAGGATTTTGTCGACTTTGGTTATCGCCATAAACTCAATGATGACTAACCAAACATCGAAAAATACCAGTTATTAGTGAAAGAAATTAGAGGGTGAGGAAAGATAAGATAGAAAATTAGAATAGAAGAAGAAGAAGAACACAACATCAGAGTAACACGAATCTCACAGCGGAACGAATAAATATATTTCATAACATAACTTTGAAATACAAATCTGTACCTGAATATACATATCATTATCAAAGTACAGCACTTACAACACAGCGGAAATAACTATAGCTATAAAATCCTGAAGCCTCCTGCTCCAGCTCTTCAAGTGTATCTATAAAATCCCGACTACTTGACTGCCCGTACAAATTTAGGCACCCAAAAGTTTAGGGAAAACAACAAAATAAACTCCGGGTCAGTCATGGGACTGGTGTGAGTAAAACAGTTTAAAACAGTTCAAGCAGGTAATCGATATCTCATAAGACCACGCCGTATAGCGGAACGGGTTTTTCCCTTATGAGAATCCAAATTTTCTTTATATCAAAAGCCTTTTGATATTATAACAATGTCTATCAATCACAATATAATAATCATCTAGCAGAAACGCTTTCATCTCACATTCTATATATACAGTATACAATCAAACCGCAAGCACGTATTGGGAAATGGATTTCCAACTATGACAAGGTATGGAACCACCTTTTCTAATGTACCTCTAGAGAGGAATACAATATGTTCAACAAGAACATCTTGCAACCCGGCCACACATGACCGACCACTCATTTCGCTTGAGTGTATCGAATGTATATCACCAACGGTTGGGATCAGCAACCATTTCCCGAATGGGACAGCATCAACAATAGATTTTTAGAAGTAAATGAAACTCTTGATCAGGTGATTATACACCCTACTCCGGTGCGATCGACTTAGCCATGCTGCCTGCCCGATTTATGTCATTTACCGGTTGATGAGGCTAGAAGCTACGCTTTATCATCATACCAGATTCACTTTGAATGCCACATCGTCAAATCCATCAAATCACCGATTGACATCTCCAAACATACATTATGTGTTAGCTAAGAGAAGTTTCCTTCTCCGCTTCCACTCTTGGTACGGTTGGAGAAATCAATATACGTGATCGTCTGGAAATACTCTGTCAGACATTCATCCATACAAGTCAGCCAGGAACAGGATGAACCGAAGGCACTATTCTGTAAACAGGATAGCCCTTCCATAACTCCGTCTTCAATTTCCTTTGGCACATATGATTCGCAACGCTTATGCCAATACAGAGTGGTTCTTTGGAAAATAATCCAACCGGTCTCTCCATATTAACAACGTTAAAATGGTCAAAACTTCGATAGTCTGCGATTTAACTATCGAAGAAAAACAGGTGTGCAAACAACGATATTATTTCCAAATGGAAATTTATATCGATCAAACATCATTCAACATTTATCTCTTTATTTCATTAATTTACTTATCTCCTGTTTCCCTATATTCAATATTTCTTATTTTCTAAACTTGGAAAATATACGTTATTAACAATGGAAAACATTTCCATTTCTTATTTTCTTTATTAGAAAACATTTCTGGTTTCTTATTTGGAAAACATTTCCAAAGCTTCTTCATTGGACTTAGACAGATGTTTAAACAAACCATCGCGACGCCAACTCAAACCATTTCCTTTAATTACTAAATTCACTTAACAATCCTTTACTATCGATCCTTAACCATTCCATAGTTAAAAATGAAGTCAATCAAGTTGGGGTAATACTACCTCTCAGACCTCAACTAACAACGTTTTTAACCTTGAAATAGACAAATTTCACCCTTCTAATTCTTTAACAAACTTACTTACGTAACTCTCTTTCAAATCTTTTCTATTCGAAAATTCTTTCCTTCGATAAGGTATATTCGATAACTCTATTCAATTGATTCTATTCACTTAACTCTTTTGATTGAACTCTAACTCTATTCACTTAACTCCTATCGAAAAAACTATATTCGATAACTCTTTTAATTCTATTTGAATAAACTATATATTCGATTAACTCCTTTAATTCCATTTAACTCTATTCGAATAACTAATATGCGATAACTCTATTTAACTCTTCTTCGAATAACTAATATTCGATAACTCCTTTAATTCCATTTAACTCTATTCGAAAAATTCTAACTGGTTAACTCTTATTCGAATAACAAATATTCGATTACTCTATTCAGATAACTCGACTCGACTAACCCCTTTTCGAATAACATATTCGATTTACTAACTTTCGACTACCTTATTCGATCACTCCCTTCGAATACCATATTCGATTTAACTAACTTTCGAATACCATATTCGATCACTTTATTGATTTATAAAGATTTCCCTTTTTATAATGTTTATCCATTTTAGAAAGATTTCCTTTTAACAACGTTTATTCATTTATAAAGATTTACTTTTAGTAACAGTTCTTCACTTCATAAATGATTTCCTTTATCTTTCTATTTAAGTGCTTTACAAATATCTCCTATTCGATTTCATTTGTAAAGGTTTTACAAATATTTCTCTTCCTATTCTATTTGCAAATGGTTTGCAAATAATTCCCTTAGGGTTTTATTTCTAAGTATTTCCCATTTATAAGAATCCATTTATAAATAAATTTCTATTTATAAATTATCTATTTATAAATATTCTCTTTTATGAAATCCTCTGATTTTATAAATAATCTATTTTCAATATTCATTTTGAAAATTCCCTTTTCACCATTCCGGTATGTTATGATATTTAACACATCAAATCATGATGACCAATATCATCCAAACACATATAATCGACAACAGATTATATATCATATCGTATATCACAATATATGAAGAACAATAAAATAACTGTTGAGGAATCCAGTCGGATTCCTCCAACCTGTTTCCCTGCATCCACAGATGTTACACAATAAAATCAACATCACTATATGATATATTCTGTTAAACAGAATCAATATAGAAATTCAACTAACTGACTAGCAGTTCAATCAAACAGTCAACACACAGTCAATCAGCCAATAATTAACAGTTCTAAAAATACAACATGAAATTATAAACTGTTCAAAGTTAGTGAGATTTACTCACATTGGACGATCATCGATGATAATGATAACCATCTTTGGTTTGGTTCAGACGGACCATTTATTTTGCTATAAATTGTAACGTGCTCCAATTGACTCGCGGTCAGTTCCATCGTGTAGTGTCCGTCCGTACGATCCTGTCGGATCTTGTTTCGCTGAATTTCGATAACATATGACGAAGATATTAAGTTTACAAATTCATATGCTTTTTAATTTAAATTTACTTAAGTGATTATAACCTTTGGGCTTCTCCCTCATATGTCGGCCCAACTAGTTAAAGCCCGTCCGCTCCTTTACCCTTCTTCTTCCCCATCTTTGTACTTCTCCATCCATGGCCATAGCCGATGATTCAACTTAACCGCTACTTCACCACTACATGATTCCGAAAACTAAAAACACCACCTTCCTTCTCTTTCCGAGCCCTTCCATACCATACCACAACTATAAAACTCGAACCCCACATACAGATTCCGTCTTCAGCAGCCTCTCACGCAACAGGCGATTTCGATCGACACACTTCAGCGCGAAATTCCCAAAAATCCACACAATCAAAGATCTTCAACGTCCTCAACACAAATGCGAACACCATTTTACCAATCAAGGCCTAAATTCCCAATGATACTCAACCCCAGCCTCCGCTGGTTTTACACAGCAACCCACAGTATGCGTCGCACCACATAAATCATACATAGGATTGAAGCAAATCTTCTTAGCAACTCAAAGAAATGGAAGTGGAGATTTTAGGATTTTTCTTTTATTTTCTTTTGATTTTTTTCCTTGATCGAAAGTTTTTTTGTTGTGGGAAAAACCCCAACGGTGGAAAAATAATCATCGTTGACCAAAATGAAGTGAATTTAGGGTTTAAGGGATACGTAAGGGTATTTATGGTTGGATTAAAATAATTTTATATTTATTTATTATCGTACGCTCTTGTATTTACCCTTCTAAAAATTCCTACGGTCACGTATTATACCCAAAAATCACCAAACCGGACGTGTAGCTAGAGTTCGACATTACGGTCCCAACGAAACTAGTTTCGTCGAATTCCGACTCCGTATGCTCACACATCGTATTTTTAACCGTTGAAATACTGACTGTTTCTCACTCTAAAAATCCGTACGACCACACAGTGACTCTAAAAATCATGAAACTGGAAATCTAACAACTATTCGATGTTGCGGATCCAACAAAATTAGTTTCGTCGAATTCCGACTTCGTTTGCAAAAGTTGCTATTTTTAAATCTATGGATGACCCATTTAAATATATAAATATATTTAAATAAAAATTAAATTAAATATAAATAAATTTATATTATCGTCTATATTCACAGTGGAATACCATACAGCTCTAGAATATTCCTATATGAATTTCTAACTCGATATTCACTTCTGGTTCAACCCGATATTCGATTTATATTGAAATTCCTTTTAAAAATATAAATAATTCCTTTATAAATTATAAAGGAATTCCAAAATGACTTTTCTAAAATTTGATTTGAACATAAATCAAAATCCACACGACGAAATCCCGATTTTTCTCTTCCATTAGAAAGATATACTCCACCAGCTCCATACGTTTCTTATTTCATAGAAATCCGATTTAAAACGAGTCCTATACATTCAGTTGAAGTTAAAATCGCCAATTTACGAACTGCAGCGCCATTTCAAGCTCGTTTATAATTATACTATAAACTATACGTTTAACTATCGACGATTGAATATATTTGTTACTATAATTCAACTTTAAACTGAATTATAAAATTTCGAATTGCCCAATTCACACATATCGCCATTTCAGCCAACTCTGATTATTTCAAAATTAAATAACCTATTTAATTTATTAGTTTAAATAAATAATCATCATTATTTAATTCCACGACCATTAAATTCACTATATCACTATTTATATAATTAAATAAACTAATTATAATACCTCTGCCAATGCGGGTCATTACAATCTTTCCCACTTAAAATAATTTCGTCCTCGAAATTGCTAAAAGGTAAAGAACGACCCTATCGACTGGTTAGAACATATTTGTTCACTTCTTAACTTCAGTTTCAACTGAACCAATTTAATTTCAATTAAATTATTAATTAATTCTTATCAATGAAAATTTTCAAAAATCCTGAAAATTTTCTAACTCTTTAACTTTTCGAAAAAATCTCGCTAGCACCTTCTTCGTACTGGTCAATAGGTCAAACTCCAACTCGCCTCTCTGGGCCATCTACAACCCAAAAGAAAATCGAACAGCCAAGTGGCTTGCCAATTCGGCTCATAAATTTTATATCCAATAGAAATATAAACTTGTACCTTTTGTCGGCATATCATTATATCCTTTCCGACTGTTATCAATTCAGCGGATACAAGGGTCATCCCATTCAAATTCTAATCTTCTTTTATCCACAACACAACCATTCGCTTATATCCGAGCCAAATATCATTTCAACTCGAGTTTCTTCTCGATTCCCAACTCTTAACTTGATTATCACATTACACTTCAATTTGAATCTCACAATCCAATTTGTCTTGATATCATTCTAATTCAATCTCAGTTACCACTTTACTGGCTTTTCTTTAATTCAATTTTGCGTTCACAAATTCATGTTAAATTTGTTTTTAATTCAAACAGTCATCCACTGGGTGTGTGACGGCCGGGAATTTCGCTCGATCTGAATCAGTGTTAAACCGATCTAGACCGTTCGAAACCCCTGATCGTTTGAGAACAGGACAAATCAAAACACAAACAGAAGAGCATTTCATTGTTATTACAACAATTCCATCAGATACAAGAATATACAGAGTATAAATGAATATTATACATTCGAAAAATATCAAAGATTTCAATAAATTACATAGTAGCGGAAAAACAATATAAAACACAACTGAAAGTAATGCACGGATACAGAGCTTTTCGGATATCATTCCAGCTGTGAACCAAGATCCTGTGAATATAAATCTGCAAAACCAAAACTACTAGCTGCCCGTGCGGAAAATGAGGGCACCCAGAGTTTAGGTTAAACCAAAAAACTCCAGGTCAATCATGTGACTGGTGTGAGAACTAAAACAGTTATTTAAAACTTTACTTTAAAAGAGAGTAATTCAAGGGACCACGCCGTATAACACGGAACGGGTTTCCTCCCAAGAATACCAGTGCATAAAATAAACAACGCAATGCTTTTTCGAAAAATGAAGCTATTATAAGACCCAGGTCCCATCACACAATGCAACGCAAGCCGGAGGATAGGGTTTTACCTTATAACAACCAAACATGCTTGGTACGTTTAAAAACAAATCATTTGATACTATAATAAGTGTATAGTGTCAAAACAATTTCAATCATAAATATCAATCATAGACGGCATAGTATCCCATGCTACTATGTCGCCATACTAGGCTCTACAAATAAAGCCGAAATATCTCGTATTGGAAATTGGATTTCCGTCATGAGTCGAGGCAAGGGGAAAGCTCCTCTCCGCTTTCGAGACACTCTAGCAAATGTCCCAGGACTACACACTCTGGGCAATCCTGGATCTTCAGGGCCGGTCCTCACTTACGTTAGAGGATTATTTATGCCTGAACACACGTTTCCCGGTCCTTACAAACCTAAAATCGAGGCGCCTCATCCAACAACCACATAGGTGAAAAGTATATAAATGTCAGGGCTGGTAAGTCACTGACACCACCAAAGCTAGAAAGAAACGTCGTGCTCTCCCTGCAGTCCGTATCCCGTTTTTGACTCATACCGAGGTGTGAGGCTCGCGAATTCACGTTATACACAAAGCTACACCACAAAGGCCGTGCTTTGATCATCAACCACAAGACTTTGCTTTTCAACAGAAGCCTTGATCCATGCAACTCAGCATGCCACACAGGCAATTCATGCCATGCGATTGATATCTATCGATATATAACCTCTAAGCTCGTACGTCTCAGAGAAGGGCGTTAAGCAAAAGAATAACTTCTCCGCCGCCAAGCAGATATATATTTAACAGAAATCAATCAACACAGAATAAAATCCAATGTCAGACACATAATCCATTTACAAGTTCGTTATGGGTCTGAACGAAACCGGAGGCACTTTCCTCGCATATCCATCGATCTCCAAGTACGTCTGGACGACCACCAACTATTTCCATCCTCTTGGGTGTACAGCCCAATCAGGATCGTCAGTAATTATCCAAACGATGTGAAGACTTCCGGTCTTCAACCACCGTCTTCATCTTCGACATATCGTCGAATCGGTTATTCAGAATGGGTATAAACCTGGCCTTTCCGAACAACCCACGTATATTAAAAACAGTGCTAGAAAACACAACATACGCCTCATTCCAATTCTGAATATTCTGTTATTTAAATATTCACATCTTTTGGGAAAGGTTCCCATTAATTTTATCCAAGATAAATTCTTTAAAATTTATTCTTTAATCTTCCTTTGGATGTCATTTCAAATTAGTCGGGATTAGCGAACCACACCGAAGTAATTTTTTTTTTTTTCCCAATCCCAACCTATTCATCCCATGAAGCAAAACTGGTAATACTCCATATCTAACACCGTGGGGTTATCGGTAAAATTAATTGCCATCTCCCGTTCAAATCTAATTAAAGATTTAACTATCGCTTTGGAGCAAATCTGGTAATACTCCATCCTCGCTCACATTCTAAATTTGATAATTTAAATTATCAATTCTCATTTCAATTTAATTGTAGATTCATTAAAACTCCTTTTATTGGGTTAAAGAACTAGTGTCATTTAAAACACAGTTCACGATAAACCCAAATCACATTCTATTTATCATCGGGTTAAAGAACTAGAATTATTTAAAACACAGTTCACGATAAACCCATGAATCAATTCTATTTAAACCCATATCAAATCCAATTTATTTATTTAAAAATAAATGGGTTTTAATTTCAGTTCAAAACTAGTTCATTTCGATAAAAATCTATTTTTATCTTTTCAAATATGGAGTTTTTCATCCCAATTTTTCCCAAATCATTTCTAATGATTTTACACAAATTATTACTATTTTTAATAATTTTATCAAGGTCCGTACAGTCGATTTCCATCGACGGCCATCGAACTGCACTTACAGCGACCTTTTTCAAATTTGATTTGGATGTATCTCCAAATCCAACCGTTAGATTTCAAATTTCTACTATTCGTTAAAAAGCTCTTTTCGATACAAACCCAACGGTTCCGGTTTTAGGAGAATCCTACGGTCTGATCTTCCGTAATGTCCATTTGAAATAAATGGTCGAAATTCACGAACTGCCGCGGCGCGGCGCGTTCTATTCAGGCCATTATATTATATATATAATATATATTTCATCGATTTCTATTTAAAACGAATTTTATAAATAGTTTTGAATTAGTTTCAAAAACAATTTCTACCTTTATTTCAAATTCAAATCCAAATTGAATTTTCTATTATAAATCCTTTTTACTTTCATTTCTATTAGATTTCATTTCAAATCGATTTTAATTCGATTCGAATTCATTTTCTTTTCAATTTGATTCGAATTCATTTTATTTTCAATTCAAATCAAGTTCGTTTCGGTTTCTAATTAAGTCAAATTCGTTTTCTATTCAAATCAAATTCATTTTATATTCAAATCAAATTCATTTTCTATTCAAATCAAATACATTATATATTCAATTCAATTCAAATTCATTTTCTATTCAATTCAGTTTGAATTCGTTTTCTTTTCAATTCAGTTTGAATTCGTTTTCTTTTCAATTCAGTTTGAATTCGTTTTCTTTTCAATTCAGTTTGAATTCGTTTTCTTTTCAATTCAATTTGAATTCGTTTTCTTTTCAATTCAATTCGAATTCATTTTCCATTCGATTCAATTCAAATTCGTTTTCTATTCAATTCAGTTTGAATTCATTTTCTTTTCAATTCAGTTTGAATTTGTTTTCTTTTCAATTCAATTCGAATTCGTTTTCTTTTCAATTCAGTTTGAATTCGTTTTCTTTTCAATTCAGTTTGAATTCGTTTTCTTTTCAATTCAATTCAAATTGGTTTTCTATTCGATTCAATTCAAATTGGTTTTCTATTCGATTCAATTCAAATTGGTTTTCTATTCGATTCAATTCAATTTGGTTTTCTATTCGATTCAATTCAATTTGGTTTTCTATTCGATTCAATTCAATTTAATTCAAATTTCATTTCAAAATATTCGATTGCGAAATCTCTTTTCAATATTCATTTTAAAATGAATAAAATCGATATAAATATCGTTCACGTCATAATGGCGTCAATCTAATCAACACAGCTTCATATATTTCTATTTTCAAATATTCTATTTCAAATATTTCTTATTATCAAAATATTTCTATTTCAAATATTTCTATTTCAAATATTTCTATTTCAAATATTTCTTATTATCAAAATATTTCGTTCAACACATGACTAATCTCAACGGATGAGTACTGTCAACACATGAACCTTTATTTTATATTGCTAAAGATGTAAATTTTATTATTAAAATATTTCTTTCAACACATGACTAATCTCAACGGATGAGTACGGTCAACACATGAACCTTTATCTTATAATATTCTTTATTTTCCCGATTGGAATGAGGCCAAATCAATTACCATATAAAGTTAATTATATAGATTCCATACAACAAATGTATATAATAGCAACGATAAATAATCAACCATCATCCAAAGTGCACTACACTGTATAAGCATCAAATATAGATATCTAACGCTTATAACAGCCTGTCGATCCATCGATCGACATACAATTAAATAATTGGGATTAGTGTACCCAAATATCATCCCAACACCCGTGTGGGGTTTCAAACAATCAAACACAGATTTTATTTGTGCATTTGGGCGATGTGTAAAAATTTATCGACCCAATCAATATCATTCAAATAGGTGTACATAAACAAACCGTCCGGTTTGTAAATGAATATTTAGTTTTTCACTTTCACGTTAAAAATTATATTTTTAACGACCAAATTACTTTATTCAACCTATGAATATTCTATACAGTTCATTTATCAAATAATATGATATATTTATTTTTCTAACTTGTTTTAGAAAATTTTGACGGCATAACGGCACGATACTAGAAACGGGACAAGGCCTAGCCTTATCCCCGGTCTAGTGAAGGCCCACGCCATTCACACATCAAACAAATCCATTCCATTTCACCAAACAATTCAATTCAAACCAAATAATCTAACCAACTACACAACCAAACAAACAAGTCCATGGTCTGTGGACTATTGTGTCGGGTGCTACTAAACACCGTCTGCATTCTAGTATATATATATAACTAGAAAAGAAATTGAAGAGTGAGAAATTCTCACCAATAGCTATCCAATACCACGACTCTTCATTGATAGAAATCTTCATCGTTCTCGCCTTTTTATCACCTCCGTTGCCCGTATTCTCTACATATGTAAAAATCGAATTTTTACTTCGCTATTCAATATATAAAAATCGAATTTTTACTATGCTATTCAATATATAAAAATCGAATTTTTACTATGCTATTCAATATATAAAAATCGAATTTTTACTTCGCTATTCAGTATATAAAAATTTCGCCTTTTCAACTATAAAGATTTCTCCATTTCAAATTTAAAGATTTCGCCTTTTCAAATTTAAAGATTTCGCCTTTTCAAATTTAAAGATTTTATCTTTTCAAATTTAAAGATTTCGCCTTTTCAAATTTAAAGATTTTATGTTTTCAAATTTAACGATTTTATTTCTAATATTCCTACCAGGTAAAAATTATATTTTTAATTCTCTACATAAACAAAAATCTTATTTTTACATCTTCTACATACTAAAGATTATATTTTTGATACTTTAAAAATATAAAAATCATATTTTTGTTACTTTAAAAATATAAAAATCAATTCTTTTTCCTAGCTAGTGAACGAATAAAAATCTTTCTTTTACTTTGCAAATCAATGAATAAAAATCCTTCCTTTACTTTGTAAATCAATGAATAAACATTATATGCGTTTATCAATGCCATAATATCTATAAAACTGATTGTATTTAATCTGTAAAATCTACTTAAACTAAATAAATAAAATAAGGTAAAAACCACCTTTTTGAATGGGGGAGGGTGCTCGGCCAGAGGTTGTGGCTGAGGGTGGGCGCGTCGGGCTCGGCAGGCGGTGGAGGTGCGTAGTCGAGTGGTGGTTGCGGTACGGGGGGGGGGTGGCTTTTCTTGGGGAGGGGGTCGCAGTTCGCAAAAGAGGGGGGGGGTTTCCGTCGCGCGGTGGCGCAGTGGGGGAGGGGGGGTCGTGCGGTGGCGCTGGTGATTGAGGTGGCGGGGCTGATCGCCTGGCGGTGGGAGGGGCCATCGCGCTGAGGCGCGATGGGTTTTCTTCTTCTTTTTTTCAATTTCGATTCCGAAAATCAAAGAAAGGGGTGGGGGGGGCAGAGAGATTTAAGGGGAGAGGAGAGAAGGTTTAATTATTTTAATATTTTATATTTCTAAAATGTTGACTTTTTATTTCGACCTCGAAACGAGGCCTATCCCCTGTTGTCCATAGCGTTTTACCCCCATTCCGAACACAATGGGATATGTATCGTAAGCTGATTCGATCGTTTCGATCAGTTTTCGTCAAAATCAACATATAACTCTATATATTGAATTTGAACGCGCATTTCAATTTACCGGGGTCACATACTAACTAGAAAATTCCTGAAAAATATTTTCTAGCTTCGTATTGACGATACTGTCCTAACAAAACTAGTTTCGTCGAATTCTTAGACCGTTGGAAAAATGGTCATTTTCCAGTCGATTAAAATCAACTGAAACTGGTCAAACGCGTTTTCCTTTGCCACGCTCACATATTGAATCTAAAAATTATGAAATTTGGAATCTAACAATAATTTGACATCACGGATCCAACAAAAGTGGTTTCGTCGAAATCCGAGGTCATTTGCAAAATGTCTATTTTTAAGGGCCTGAATTCCATAGCGACTATTCAGAATTTTCAACTGGATATATCTTTTGATTACCGTTATGAAATTTTGATTTGTCGGATTCGTTGGAAAGATATTATCAAATAGATCCTATTGTTTTTGGTTTCACTAAAATCCAGATTGTTTTGCACCCGGTACGTTCAATTGAAATTTGAAATCAAATTATCGAACTACCAAGCCATTTTCAATTCCTTTTATAATTATATATAATTATTTATATTCTAACGACGACGTATGTAATATATACGTTCGAATTATATTCAAAATAAATTTCTCGTCGATATTATTTAAAATAACCTATTTTAAATATTCAAAATTCATTAAAATTGCCAAAATAAAAATTTAAAACTGGCTCGCATTTCCGGGTTATCGCAATCTCCCCTACATAAAACTTTTCGTCCCCGAAAAGGAACAAAGTCGAAAGTGGTTTGACCAATTAACTCTACGTTCGATCTGGCTTCCATTCTCCAACTTTTCAGTTTCTGAGAATTTTCAAATTTTCAAAAATTTGGCTAACACCCTAAATTTTTGAAAAATTTCGCCATAACCTCCCCTGCATCGGGAGCCACGGGAAAATCCCGAAATTGCCATACAGGCCTTCTGATCTCAAAAAGAAAAAGAAAAGGCCAAGCGGCTCATAAAATCATCATCACCCAAACAAAATAGTAAATTTGAGTAAACATGTACCTATTTGTCGGGCAAACGAATTTTATTCTCTGCTCTAGCCTCTTTGCTATGACCTGTTCAATGTAAGTACGTGTATATGCAAGCAAATGCGACCAATTTTCAATACAATTCAATATTCAGTTCAATTAGGCTAAATGGTTCAAAATTAGCAAACAAATAAACAAACAACACAACCATCAATCAATTAGTGAATTAACGTTTCAAATTCATAATTTTGATATATATATACAGAAAATCATATTTTTGATGCCAATTCACAACAATGTATTCTAGCTATATTAGTTTTGGTTCTCACACCAGTCTGATGGAAATATATAGATATCACACCTTCGAAACACGAACATAAATACTGATGATGTCATGACAATTATCAATACCATCTCCGGGCGACTAGAATGAGATTCTATATCTATCCAGTATATTAAAACTTCGAATATACGTTCATGACGCGTATATGCAAAATATTTATATACTAGATTGTCCAAATCAATACAAATAAATATACAAATACGTATAAAACGATTTAAATTTTCAAAATAAAATTGTTTTCATTTGAAAAAAATATACTCTTCACACTCGTTCTAGGATACTACTGATCCTATCTCTAACGATCATTCTAATTGGATATTACTAATCCAATATCTGATGAATTCTTTCGTAATGTTCTAATGTGTCTTGTTCCCGAGCTCTGTAAACCAAAGCTCTGATACCAAATGTGACGGCCGCGAATTTCGCTCGATCCGAATCAGTCGTTAAACCAATCTAGACCGTTCGAAACCCCTGATCGTTTGAGAACAGGACAAATCAGAACACAAACAGAAGAACATTTCATTGTTATTTCAACAATTCCATCAGATACAAGAATATATAGAGTATAAATGAATATTATACATTCGACAAATATCAGAGATTTCAATAAATTACATAGCAGCGGAAAAACAATATAAAACACAACTGAAAGTAATGCACGGATACAGAGCTTTCCGGATATCATTCCAGCTGTGAACCAAGATCCTGTGAATATAAATCTGCAAAACCAAAACTACTAGCTGCCCGTGCGGAAAATGAGGGCATCCAGAGTTTAGGTTAAAACAATAAACTCCAGGTCAGTCAAGTGACTGGTGTGAGAACTAAAACAGTTATTTAAAACATTACTTTAAAAGAGAGTAATTCAAGGGACCACGCCGTATAACACGGAACGGGTTTCCTCCCAAGAATACCAGTGCATAAAATAAACAACGCAATGCTTTTTCGAAAAATGAAGCTATTATAAGACCTAGGTCCCATCACACAATGCAACGCAAGCCGGAGGATAGGGTTTTACCTTATAACAGCTAAACATGCTTGGTACGTTTAAAAACAAATCATTTGATACTATAATAAATATATAGTGTCAAAACAATTTCAATCATAAATATCAATCATAGACGGCATAGTATCCCATGCTACTATGTCGCCATACTAGGCTCTACAAATAAAGCCGAAATATCTCGTATTGGAAATTGGATTTCCGTCATGAGTCGAGGCAAGGGGCAAGCTCCTCTCCGCTTTCGAGACACTCTAGCAAATGTCCCAGGACTACACACTCTGGGCAATCCTGGATCTTCAGGGTCAGTCCTCACTTACGTTAGAGGATTATTTATGCCTGAACACACGTTTCCCGGTCCTTACAGACCTAAAATCGAGGCGCCTCATCCAACAACCACATAGGTGAAAAGTATATAAATGTCAGAGCTGGTAAGTCACTGACACCACCAAAGCTAGAAAGAAACGTCGTGCTCTCCCTGCAGTCCGTATGCCGTTTTTGACTCATACCGAGGTGTGAGGCTCACGAATTCACGTTATACACAAAGCTACGCCACAAAGGCCGTGCTTTGATCATCAACCACAAAACTTTGCTTTTCAACAGAAGCCTTGATCCATGCAACTCAGCATGCCACACAGGCAATTCATGCCATGCGATTGATATCTATCGATATATAACCTCTAAGCTCGTACGTCTTAGAGAAGGGCGTTAAGCAAAAGAATAAATTCTCCGCCGCCAAACAGATATATATTTAACAGAAATCAATCAACACATAATAAAATCCAATGTCGGACACATAATCCATTTACAAGTTCGTTCTGGGTCTGAACGAAACCGGAGGCACTTTCCTCGCATATCCATCGATCTCCAAGTACGTCTGGACGACCACCAACTATTTCCATCCTCTTGGGTGTACAACACAATCAGGATCGTCAGTAATTATCCAAACGATGTGAAGACTTCCGGTCTTCAACCACCGTCTTCATCTTCGACATATCGTCAAATCGGTTATTCAGAATGGGTATAAACCCGGCCTTTCCGAACAACCCGCGTATATTAAAAACAGTGCAAGAAAACACAACATACGCCTCATTCCAATTCTGCATATTCTGTTATTTAAATATTCACATCTTTTGGGAAAGATTCCCATTAATTTTATCCAAGATAAATTCATTAAAATTTATTCTTTAATCTTCCTTTGGATGTCATTTCAAATTAGTCGGGATTAGCGAACCACACCGAAGTAATTATTTATTTTTATTTCCCAATCCCAACCTATTCATCCCATGAAGCAAAACTGGTAATACTCCATATCTAACACCGTGGTGTTATCGGTAAAATTAATTACCATCTCCCGTTCAAATCTAATTAAAGATTTAACTATCGCTTTGGAGCAAAACTGGTAATACTCCATCCTCGCTCACTTTCTAAATTTGATAATTTAAATTATCAATTCTCATTTCAATTTAATTGCAGATTCATTAAAACTCCTTTTACTGGGTTAAAGAACTAGTGTCATTTAAAACACAGTTCACGATAAACCCAAATCACATTCTATTTATCATCGGGTTAAAGAACTAGTGTTATTTAAAACACAGTTCATGATAAACCCATGAATCAATTCTATTTAAACCCATTTCAAATCCAATTTATTTATTTAAAAATAAATGGGTTTTAATTTCAGTTCAAAACTAGTTCATTTCGATAAAAATCTATTTTTATCTTTTCAAATATGGAGTTTTTCATCCCAATTTTTCTCAAATCATTTCTTATGATTTTACACAAATTATTACTATTTTTAATAATTTTATCAAGGTCCGTACAGTCGATTTCCATCAACGGCCATCGAACTGCACTTACAACGACCTTTTTCAAATTTGATTTGGACGTATCTCCAAATCCAACCGTTAGATTTCAAATTTCTAATATTCGTTAGAAAGCTCTTTTCGATACGAACCCAACGGTTCTGGTTTTAGGAGAATCTGACGGTCGGATCTCCCATAATGTCCGTTTGAAATAAATGGTCGAAATTCACGAATTGCCGCGGCGCGGCGCGTTCTATTCAGGCCATTATGTTATATATATAATATATATTTCATCGATTTCTATTTAAAACGAATTTTATAAATAATTTTGAACTCGTTTCAAAAACAATTTCTACCTTTATTTCAAATTCAAATCAAAATTGAATTTTCTATTATAAATCCTTTTTAATTTTATTTCTATTTGATTTCAATTCAAATCGATTTTAATTCGATTCAAATTCATTTTCTTTTCAATTTGATTCGAATTCGTTTTCTTTTCAATTCAAATCAAATTCGTTTTGTTTTCTAATTAAGTCAAATTCGTTTTCTATTCAAATCAAATTCATTTTCTATTCAAATCAAATTCATTATATATTCAATTCAATTCAAATTCGTTTTCTATTCAATTCAGTTTGAATTCGTTTTCTTTTCAATTTAGTTTGAATTCGTTTTCTTTTCAATTCAGTTTGAATTCGTTTTCTTTTCAATTCAATTTGAATTCGTTTTCTTTTCAATTCAATTCGAATTCATTTTCCATTCGATTCAATTCAAATTGGTTTTCTATTCAATTCAGTTTGAATTCGTTTTCTTTTCAATTCAGTTTGAATTCGTTTTCTTTTCAATTCAATTCGAATTCGTTTTCTTTTCAATTCAGTTTGAATTCGTTTTCTTTTCAATTCAGTTTGAATTCGTTTTCTTTTCAATTCAATTCAAATTGGTTTTCTATTCGATTCAATTCAAATTGGTTTTCTATTCGATTCAATTCAATTCAATTTGGTTTTCTATTCGATTCAATTCAATTTAATTCAAATTTCATTTCAAAATATTCGATTTCGAAATCTCTTTTCAATATTCATTTTAAAATGAATAAAATCGATATAAATATCGTTCACATCATAATGGCGTCAATCTAATCAACACGGCTTCATATATTTCTATTTTCAAATATTCTATTTCAAATATTTCTTATTATCAAAATATTTCTATTTCAAATATTTCTATTTTAGATATTTCTATTTCAAATATTTCTTATTATTAAAATATTTCGTTCAACACATGACTAATCTCAACGGATGAGTACTGTCAACAAATGAACCTTTATTTTATATTGCTAAAGATGTAAATTTTATTATTAAAATATTTCGTTCAACACATGACTAATATCAACGGATGAGTACGGTCAACTCATGAACCTTTATCTTATAATATTCTTTATTTTCCCGATTGGAATGAGGCCAAATCAATTACCATATAAAGTTAATTATATGGATTCCATACAACAAACGTATATAATAGCAACGATAAATAATCAACCATCATCCAAAGTGCACTACACTGTATAAGCATCAAATATAGATATCTAACGCTTATAACAGCCTGTCGATCCATCGATCGACATACAATAAAAATAATTGGGATTAGTGTACCCAAATATCATCCCAACACCCGTGTGGGGTTTCAAACAATCAAACACAGATTTTATTTGTGCATTTGGGCGATGTGTAAAAATTTATCGACCCAATCAATATCATTCAAATAGGTGTACATAAACAAACCGTTCGGTTTGTAAATGAATATTTAGTTATTCACTTTCACGTTAAAAATTATATTTTTAACTACCAAATTATTTTATTCAACCTATGAATATTCTATACAGTTCATTTATCAAATAAAATGATATCTTTATTTTTCTAACTTGTTTTAGAAAATTTCGGCGGCATAACGGCACGATACTAGAAACGGGACAAGGCCTAGCCTTATCCCCGGTCTAGCGAAGGCCCACGCCATTCACACATCAAACAAATCCATTCCATTTCACCAAACAATTCAATTCAAACCAAATAATCTAACCAACTACACAACCAAACAAACAAGTCCATGGTCTGTGGACGATTGTGTCGGGTGCTACAAAACACCGTCTGCATCCTAGTATATATATATAACTAGAAAAGAAATTGAAGAGTGAGAAATTCTCACCAATAGCTATCCAATACCATGACTCTTCATTGATAGAAATCTTCATCGTTCTCGCCTTTTTATCACCTTCGTTGCCCGTATTCTCTACATATGTAAAAATCGAATTTTTACTATGCTATTCAATATATAAAAATCGAATTTTTACTATGCTATTCAATATATAAAAATCGAATTTTTACTATGATATTCAATATATAAAAATCGAATTTTTACTATGCTATTCAATATATAAAAATCGAATTTTTACTTTGCTATTCAATATATAAAAATCTCGCCTTTTCAACTATAAAGATTTCTCCTTTTCAAATTTAAAGATTTCGCCTTTTCAAATTTAAAGATTTCGCCTTCTCAAATTTAAAGATTTCGCCTTTTCAAATTTAAAGATTTTATCTTTTCAAATTTAAAGAATTCGCCATTTCAAATTTAATGATTTTATCTTTTCAAATATAAAGATTTTATTTCTAATATTCCTATCAGGTAAAAATTATATTTTTAATTCTCTACATAAACAAAAATCATATTTTTACATCTTCTACATACTAAAGATTATATTTTTGATACTTTAAAAATATTAAAATCATATTTTTATTAATTTAAAAATATAAAAATCACTTCTTTTTCCTAGCTAGTGAACGAATAAAAATCTTTCTTTTACTTTGCAAATCAATGAATAAAAATCCTTCCTTTACTTTGTAAATCAATGAATAAACATTATATGCGTTTATCAATGCCATAATATCTGTAAAACTGATTGTATTTAATCTGTAAAATCTACTTAAACTAAATAAATAAAATAAAATAAGGTAAAAATCACCTTTTTGAATGGGGGAGGGTGCTCGGCCAGAGGTGGTGGCTGAGGGTGGGCGCGTCGGGCTCGGCAGGCGGTGGAGGTGCGTAGTCGAGTGGTGGTTGCGGTACGGGGAGGGGGGGTACGGTGGCTTTTCTAGGGGAGGGGGTCGCAGTTCGTAACAGAGGGGGGGTTTCCGTCGCGCGGTGGCGCGGTGGGGGAGGGGGTCGTGCGGTGGCGCTGGTGATTGAGGTGGCGGGGCTGATGGCTTGGCGGCGGGAGGGGCCATCGCGCTGAGGCGCGATGGGTTTTCTTCTTCTTCTTTTTTTTTCAATTTCGATTCTGAAAATCGAAGAAAGGGGGGGCCAGAGAGATTTAAGGGGAGAGGAGAGAAGGTTTAATTATTTTAATATTTTACATTTCTAAAATGTTGACTCTTTATTTCGACCTCGAATCGAGGCCCACCGCCAGTCGTCCATAGCGTTTTACCCCCATTCCGAACACAATGGGATATGTATCGTAAGCTGATTCAATCGTTTCGATGAGTTTTCGTCAAAATCAACATATAACTCTATATATTGAATTTGAACGCGCATTTCAATTTACCGGGGTCACATACTAACTAGAAAAATTCCTGAAAAATATTTTCTAGCTTCGTATTGACGATACGGTCCTAACAAAACTAGTTTCGTCGAATTCTGAGACCGTGGAAAAATGGCCATTTTCCTGTCGATTAAAATCAACTAAAACTGGTCAAACGCGTTTTCCTTTGCCACGCTCACATATTGAATCTAAAAATTATGAAATTTGGAATCTAACAATAATTTGACATCACGGATCCAACAAAATTGGTTTCGTCGAAATCCGAGGTCATTTGCGAAATGTCTATTTTTAAGGGCCTGAATTCCATAGCGACTATTCAGAATTTTCAACTGGACATATCTTTTGATTCCCGTTATGAAATTTTGATTTGTCGGATTCGTTGGAAAGATATTATCAAATAGATCCTATTGTTTTTGGTTTCACTAAAATCCGGATTGTTTTGCACCCGGTACGTTCAATTGAAATTTGAAATCGAATTATCGAACTACCACGCCATTTTCAATTCCTTTTATAATTATATATAATTATTTATATTCTAACGACGACGTATGTAATATATACGTTCGAATTATATTCAAAATAAATTTCTCGTTGATATTATTTAAAATAACCTATTTTAAATATTCAAAATTCAGTAAAATTTCCAAAATAAAAATTTTAAACTGGCTCGCATTTCCGGGTTATCACAGGGTGTTTTCAAACAGTTTACTATTTTCAAAAATCAAATTTTCCTTTTGAACATGTCACTGAGCCCTTAACTAATATTCCATTAGTTAAATCACTTTTCTATTTCTTTATCAATATTTGTTAACCAAATATTTTCAATAACCATATTGGCCTTTTATGTTATTTGGAAAACATTTCCGAATATCTCCTTCCTTTATTTTCTAAACTTTAGAAAATATATGCTATTTATAATTGGAAATTATTCCAATTACTTATCTCTTTTCCGATCTCATTTATTTCTATACTTAGGAAATATTCTTTATTATATTTCCAAGCTTACACTTATTTGGGTTAAAATGGATGTTGTGTAAAACATTGTTACGACAACCCAAATACTATATTCAACAAACTCTTATTCAACATTGATCTTCGAGCCTGAAATCTTTCTATTTATTTGTTAATAATGAAATCAATCAAGTTGGAGTTAAACTACCTCTCAGACCTTGATTGAATAACATTTATAACGTCAAAACAGATATGACTACTTACTCGAATAATCGATACCATACAACAACTACTTATTCACTTTTAAACACGTATACGCTTCCTCTTTCTATTCTTACTAGATTTTATTCTAAGACTTCCTTTTTGATTATACTATAATATTTCTAAGTTCGTTTCCTTATCGACTTATATATATATATATATATCGATACGTTGATTTCTAACTGTCAAATTATCTTAAAAATATTCTAATTCCTTAAATTTCCGGAAAAAATCGCCATAGCCTTCTTTGTACCAGGAGCATCGAGATATTTCCAATAGCCTCCCATGGCCCTCACCAATCCAAAGAAAAAGGAAAAACCAAGCGGCTAGCCGATACAGCGCATAAAATCTCATATATGAATTAAATACATACCTTTTCGTAGAGCATTCTATTTATATACCTTCATACCTTATCCATACCTATCTCATGTATATTTATACCTGCCCAATCTATTTTAACTATACCTGATTGTTTTAACTCAATTCGTTAATTAATTTGTTAATAATTTTTTTAGTCTATTTCACTTTTTTTTTGAACATGACATGTTCAAATATATTTCAACTTGCTTATTAACTAATTTGAATCAAAATTTAAAATTTTAGTTCTATATTCGATTCGAATATTCATTTACAAATCCAATTCACCTTTCAAAGTTCAACTTCAAATTCAAACTCGATTAACTAATTCCTCTTCGACTTAGTTAATTCTATTCAATTTCTATTCAAATTTTACATCACTTCTATTATTCAAATCTATTTCACTTCTATTATTCAAATTCTATGTTATAAATCTATTTTATAAATCCCATTTTGAATTTCTATATTCAAATTCTATATATTCAAATCCTATATTTGAATTCCATTTGAATTCGATATTCAAATTCCATTTGAATTTCTATATTCAATTCTATTTCAATTCCATTGAATTTCATATATTCAAACTCCCTTTGAATTTTTATATTCAACATCTACTTGAATTCTCTTTATTCAAATTTTATATTCAATTCTATATTATAAATCCCATTTTGAAATTCAACACACTTGTCTTTCCCAAAAAAATTAAAAACAGTATCTCTGGTAGTAATTCGTCACTTACAACTTGAAAATGAATACTGATGATGCAGCTGTCATCATCAGAATCTATTTTCCAGTGATCGAAATGAGTTCAATACTATAAAACCATTTCTAAACATTGCCACTTTGAAATTCATTTCAAAATATAATTCACACTGCTTGTAAAACAATTTAAAATCTCCCAGGATCTTAAATTTTCCTTACCTTTAATCCAAATCCATTAACAAACACTTATTCAATTCTACAGAGTTTTAACTCCATTTCTGGTTTAAATTTCAGATTTAACTCATCTGATTTCACGTATTTCACTTATATGAATTCTGATTGGTTATTTACATAACCATTTAATTTATAATCCTACTCGATTATAATAACAACCAATATATCTAATATATATCAAAATATACGTTGGGTAAACTATTTTCATTTACCCCCTTTTCAAAACATATCGTGCTGACCCATCGTATTCGAGTGTTTATAAACTCCTACCGATACAGTGGATCAAATTGATCGACCAGAACCCATAAACAACTCAACCAACAAATCTCCACAGTATAAAACAACTTTTTTATATCAATAACAAATACGTTCACTCGTATATATACACTCAACTCAATCTAGGGTATTACTAAACCTATCTCTACCGAGTCACGCCACAGAGCCAAGGTAATTCACTTAACTTAAGCTCTGATACCAACTGTAATGACCCGAGATTTTGTCGACTTTGGTTATTGCCATAAACTCAATGATGACTAACCAAACATCGAAAAATACCAGTCATTAGTGAAAGAAATTAGAGGGTGAGGAAAGATAAGATAGAAAATTAGAATAGAAGAAGAAGAAGAACACAACATCAAAGTAACACGAATCTCACAGCGAAACGAATAAATATATTTCATAACATAACTTTGAAATACAAATCTGTACTTGAATATACATATCATTATCAAAGTACACCACTTACAACACAACGAAAATAACTACAGCTATAAAATCCTGAAGCCTCCTACTCCAGCTCTTCAAGTGTATCTGTAAAATCCCGACTACTTGACTGCTCGTACAAATTTAGGCACCCAAGAGTTTAGGGAAAACAACAAAATAAACTCCGGGTCAGTCATGGGATTGGTGTGAGTAAAACAGTTTAAAACATTTCAAGCAGGTAATCGATATCTCATAAGACCACGCCGTATAACGGAACAGGTTTTTCCCTTATGAGAATCCAAATTATCTTTATATCAAAAGCCTTTTAATATTATAATAATGTCTAACAATCACAATATAATAATCATCTAGCAGAAACGCTTTCATCTCACGTTCTACATATATAGTATACAATCAAACCGCAAGCACGTATTGGGAAATGGATTTCCAACTATGACAAGGTATGGAACCACCTTTTCTAGTGTACCTCTAGAGAGGAATACACTGGGTTCAACAAGAACATCTTGCAACCCGGCCACACATGACCGACCATTCATTTCGCTTGAGTGTATCGAATGTATATCACCAACGGTTGGGATCAGCAACCGTTTCCCGAATGGGACAGCATCAACAATAGATTTTTAGAAGTAAATGAAACTCTAGATCAGGTGATTATAAACCCAACTTCGGTGCGACCGACTTAGCCATGCTGCCTGCCCGATTTCTGTCATTTACCGGTTGATGAGGCTAGAAGCTACGCTTTATCATCATACCAGATTCACTTTGAATGCCACATCGTCAAATCCATCAAATCACCGATTGACGTCTTCAACCATACATTATGTGTTAGCTAAGAGAAGTATCCTTCTCCGCTTCCACTCTTGGTACGGTTGAAGAAATACGTGATCGTCTGGAAATACTCTGACAGACATTCATCCATACAAGTCATCCAGGAACAGGATAAACCGAAGGTACTATTCTGTAAACAGGATAGCCCTTGCATAACTCCGTCTTCAATTTCCTTTGGCATATATGATTCGCAACGCTTAAGCCAATACAGAGTGGTTCTTTGGATAATAATCCAACCGGTCTCTCCATATTAACAACGTTAAAATGGTCAAAACTTCGATAGTCTGTGATTTAAACATCGAAGAAAAACAGGTGTGCAAACAACGATATTATTTCCAAATGGAAATTTATATCGATCAAACATCATTCAACATTTATATCTTTATTTCATTAATTTACTTATCTCTTGTTTCCTTATATTCAATATTTCTTATATTCTAAACTTGGAGAATATACGTTATTAACAATGGAAAACATTTCCATTTCTTGTTTTCTTTATTAGAAAACATTTCTGGTTTCTTATTTGTATAACATTTCCAAAGCTTCTTCATTGGACTTAGACAGATGTTTAAACAAACCATCGCGATGCCAACTCAAACCATTTCCTTTAATTACTAAATTCACTTAACAATCTTTTACTATCGAACCTTAACCATTCCTTAGTTAAAAATGAAGTCAATCAAGTTGGGGTAATACTACCTCTCAGACCTTAACTGAACAACGTTTCTAACCTTGAAATAGACAAAGTTCTCCCTTCTAATTATTTAACAAACTTCCTTACGTAACTCTTTTTCAAATCTTTTCTATTCGAAAATTCTTTCCTTCGATAAGGTATATTCGATAACTCTATTCAATTGATTCTATTCACTTAACTCTTTTGATTTAACTCTAACTCTATTCACTTAACTCCTATCGAATAAACTATATTCGTTAACTCTTTTAATTCTATTTGAATAAACTATATATTCGATTAACTCCTTTAATTCCATTTAACTATATTCGAATAACTAATATGCGATAACTCTATTTAACTCTTCTTCGAATAAATAATATTCGATAACTCCTTTAATTCCATTTAACTCTATTCGAAAAATTCTAACTGGTTAACTCTTATTCGAATAACAAATATTCGATTACTCTATTCAGCTAACTCGACTCGACTAACCCCTTTTCGAATAACATATTCGATTTACTAACTTTCGACTGCCTTATTCGATCACTCCCTTCGAATACCATATTTGATTTAACTAACTTTCGAATACCATATTCGATCACTTTATTGATTTATAAAGATTTCCCTTTTTATAACATTTATCCATTTTAGAAAGATTTCCTTTTAACAACGTTTATTCATTTATAAAGATTTACTTTTAGTAACGGTTCTTCACTTCATAAATGATTTCCTTTATCTTTCTATTTAAGTGCTTTACAAATATCTCCTATTCGATATCATTTGTAAAGGTTTTACAAATATTTCTCTTCCTATTCTATTTGCAAATGGTTTGCAAATAATTCCTTTATTGTTTTATTTCTAAGTATTTCCTATTTATAAAAATCCATTTATAACTAAATTTCTATTTATAAATTATCTATCTATAAATATTCTCTTTTATAAAATCCTCTAATTTTATAAATAATCTATTTTCAATATTCATTTTGAAAATTCCGTTTTCACCGTTCCGGTATGTTATGATATTTAACACATCAAATCACGATGACCAATATCGTCCAAACACATATAATCGACAACAGATTATATATCACAATATATGAAGAACAATAAAATAACTGTTGAGGAATCCAGTCGGATTCCTCCAACCTGTTTCCCTGCATCCACAAATGTTACACAATAAAATCAACATCACTATATGATATATTCTGTTAAACAGAATCAATATAGAAATTCAACTAACTGACTAGCAGTTCAATCAAACAGTCAACACACAGTCAATCAGCCAATATTTAACAGTTCTAAAAATACAACATGAAATTATAAACTGTTCAAAGTTAGTGAGATTTACTCACATTGGACGATCATCGTTGATAACGATAACCATCTTTGATTTGGTTCAGATGGACAATTTATTTTGCTATAAATTGTAACGTGCTCCAATTGACTCGTGGTCTGTTCCATCGTATAGTGTCCGTCCATACGATCCTGTCGGATCTTGTTTCGCTGAATTTCGATAATATACGATGAAGATATTAAGTTTACAAATTCGTATGCTTTTCAATTTAAATTTACTTAAGTGATTATAACCTTTTGGCTTCTCCCTCATATGTCGGCCCAACTAGTTAAAGCCTGTAATAACCCGAAAATCTGGGCCAGTTTAAAATTTTTATTTTGGAAATTTTAGCGAATTTTGAATATTTAAAATAGATTGTTTTAAATAATATCGACGAAAATTTATTTTGTATATAATTCGAACGTATATATTATATACGTCGTCGTTAGAATATAAATAATTATATATAATTATAAAAGGAATTGAAAATGGCGCGGTAGTTCGATAATTCGATTTCAAACTTCAATTGAATGTACCGGGTGCAAAATAAACCGGATTTTAGTGAAACCAAAAATAATGGGATCTATTTGATAATATCTTTCCAACGAATCCGAAAAATTGAAATTTCATAATGGGGATCAAAAGATATGTCCAGTTGAAAATTCTGAACAGTCGCTATGGAATTCAGGCCCTTAAAAATAGACATTTTGCAAACGACCTCGGATTTCGACGAAACCACTTTTGTTGGGTCCGTGATGTAAAGTTATTGCTATGTTCCAATTTTCATTATTTTTCGAATCAATATGTGAGCGTGGCAAAGGAAAACGCGTTTGACCAGTTTCAGTTGATTTTAATCGACTGAAAAATGGCCATTTTTCAAACGGTCTCAGAATTCGACGAACTAGTTTTGTTAGGACCGTATCGTCAATACGAAGCTAGAAAATATTTTTCTGCAATTTATAGAGTTCGTATGTGACCCCGGTAAATTGAAATGTGCGTTCAAATTTGATATATAGAGTTATATGTTGATTTTGACGAAAACTAATCGAGACGATCAAATCAACCTACGATACATATCCCATTGTGTTCGGAATGGGGGTAAAACGCTATAGACGTCAGGCGGTCGGCCTCGTTTCGAGGTCATATGAAAAAGTCAACTTTTTGAATTAAATAATAATAAAAAAATTATCCATCTCTCTCCTTCCCCTTCAAAACCGCTGCCCCCCCTTCATCGTTCATTCAAACCAGAAAAAAAAGGGGGGAATGGGGAAATCGCGACGCCACAGCCCACGCCGCCCTTGGCGCCGCAATCCCCCACCACCTCTTCTCTCCGTCGATCCCCTTCCCTTCTCCCATTCGAGACCGCGAGCGCTCCAAATCCACGAATCCCGTAACCTCCTGAGACCACAGCTCCACCGCGCGCCACTAGTGCCGAGCGCCACCCCCTGCCTGACCCCACCTCGGACGTGATGCAGCCTCCACCCCCCTCCCCAATTCAACGGCTCCTCCTCCTCTTCCCTCTGTAAAAACCGGAAAACAGTGAGCGTTTAAATATTTTTTTTTATTATTTTATTTATTTATTTATTTATTATTTACAATAAAAACTGATTTTATTATATAGAGATTTAGGTTATTTAAAATCAGTAAATGAATTAGATTTTTATTCATATAAATGGCCGATAAAAATTGGATCTTTATTGTTTGAATGGTAACGAAAAGATTAGATTTTTGAATCAAGAAAGATTTGATTTTTAGTATAGGAAAGACGAAATTTTTATCGGTAGAAAGGCGGGATCTTTATTTAATCAAGATGGAATTTTTACATCAGAAAAGATGGAATTTTTATATTAGAAAAGGCGCGATTTTTATATATTGAATAGCGAAGTAAAATTTCGATTTTTATATATTGAATCGCATAGTAAAAATTCGATTTTTATATATTGAATAGCGAAGTAAAAATTCGATTTTTATATATTGAATAGCGAAGTAAAAATTCGATTTTTATATATTGAATAGCGAAGTAAAAATTTGATTTTTATATATTGAATAGCGAAGTAAAAATTTGATTTTTATATATTGAATAGCGTATTAAAAAATCGATTTTTACATATGTAGAGAATACGGGCAACGAAAGTGAAGGAGGACGAGAACGACGAAGATTTCTACTTTTGAAGTGTCGTGAAGATGGAATAGCTATCGGTGAGAATTTCTCACCTCTCAATTTAATTTTTCTAGTTATATATATATACTAGGATGCAGACGGTGTTTAGTAGCACCCGACACCCGTCATCCACAGACCATGGATGGCTTGTTTGTTAAATTGTTTGGTTGTGTAGTTGGTTAGATTATTTGGTTTGAATTGAATTGTTTGGTGAAATGAAATTGATTTGATTGATGTGTGAATGGCGTGGGCCTTCACTAGACCGGGGATAAGGCTAGGCCTTGTCCCGTTTCTAGTATCGTGCCGTTATGCCGCCGAAATTTTCTAAAAATAAGTTAGAAAAATAAAGATAACATTTTATTTAATAAATGAACCGAATAGAATATTCATAGGTTAAATAAAATAGTTTGATCGTTAAAAATATATAATTTTTAACGTGAATGTGAATAAATAAAATATTCATTTACAAACCGGACGGTTTGTTTATGTACACCTATTTGAAGGACATTGATTGGGTCGATAAATTTTACACATCGCCCAACTGCACAAATAAAAATCTGTGTTTGATTGCTTGAAACCCCACACGGATATTGGGATGATATGTGACGTACACTAATCCCGATTGTTTAGTTGTATGTCGATCGATTGATTGACAGGCTGTTTATAAGCGTTGAATATATATATTTGATGCTTATACAGTGTAGAATGCACTTTGGATGATGGTTGATTATTCATCGTTGTTGATATATACATGTGTTGTAGAAATTCCATATAATTAACATTATATGGTAATTGATTGGGCCTCATTCCAGTTTTAAAATAGAAATGTTTGAAAAAGAAATATTTGAAAATAGGAATATATGAAGCCGTATTGATTAGATTGACGCCATTTTGACGTGAACGAGATTTATACCGATTTTATTCATTTTATAATGAATATCGAAAGTGATTTCAAAATCTGATATTTTGAAAAGGAAATTGAGTAGAAATAATTTCGAATTGAAATTGAATAGAAATGAATTCGAATTGAAATGGAATAGAAACGAATTCGAATTGAAATTGAATAGAAATGAATTCGAATTGAAATGGAATAGAAACGAATTCGAATTAAATGAATTCGAATTTAAATTGAATATAAGTGAATTCGAATTGAAAATTGAATTGAATTGAAAACGAACTGAAATTGAATTAGAAATCAATTTGAATTGAAATCAATTTGAAATGAATTTAAAATGAATTTAAATTGGAATATTCGATTTTGATTTGAAATTGAATATGAAGTTGAAACCGTTTTGAAAATGAATTTAAAACGATTTATAAAATTCATTTTAAAAGGAAATCGACGAAGTATATATTATATATATAATATAATGGCCTGAATAGAACGCGCCGCGCCGTGGCAGTTCGCGAATTTCGACCATTGACTTCGAATGGATATTACGGGAGATCCGACCGTCGGATTCTCCTAAAACCGGAACCGTTGGGTTCGTATCGAAAAGAGATTTCTAACGAATATTAGAAATTTGAAATCTAACGGTTGGATTTGGAATTATGTCCAAATCAAATTCGAAAAAAGTCGCTATAAGTGCATTTCGATGGCCGTTAATGGAAATCGACTGTACGGGCCTTGATAAAATTATTAAAAATAGTAATAATTTGTGTAAAATCGTAAGAAATGATTTAGAAAAAATTATGATGAAATACTCCATATTTGAAAAGATAAAAGTAGATTTTTATCGAAATGAACTACTTTTGAACTAGAATTATAGTTCTATTTATTTTTAAATAAATCAATTGAATTTGAAATGGTTTTGAAAATAACCAGAATTTCCAATGATTGCATTGGAATGGATTTGAATCGAAATTGTCTTCGGAACATTTCGATGTTGGATTTCGTGATTATACAGATGTTGTTATGGAAATTTGAAAGATATAGATATATATATCGTTATTTCCAATACGATATTTGTTGGTCGTAGAATTTGATATTGAATATAAGCCAGAATATTTTCTATTCAAAGCCTTGTATTTAATATCAAATGTGATTTGGGTTTGTCGTGAATGGTGTCTTGACTAACACTGTTCTTGAACCCAGTTGAGAAGAGATTAAATCTTTTTATTTGGATTTAATGAAGTGTACCAATTAAATAATATTTAATTGAATTGATATTGATTTTTGGGTTTATCGTGAACAGTCTTTTAAATAACACTCGTTCTTTAACCCGATAATTAATGGAATGTGATTTGGGGTTTATCGTGAACTATGTTTTAAATGACACTGATTCTTTAACCCAGTCACAGATTAAAACTAAGTGGAGTTTTAATGAATCTTTAATTAGATTGAAAAGATCGAGAATGGAGTATCACTAGTTTTACTCCAAGCGATAGTTAAATCTTTAATTAGATTTGAACGTGAAATGGTAATTGAATTTACCGATAACACTGTGGTGTTAGATATGAAGTATTACCAGTTTTACTTCATGGGATGAATAGGTTGGGATTGGGAAATTAAAACAAATGAGTACTTCGGTAAGTTTCGTTAATCCCGACTAGTTGAATCGAAATTCAAAAGGATAGATTAAAGAATAAATGTAAAGAATTTATCTTTAATAAAATTAATGGGAACCTCTCCCTATGAATGTGAAATTTAGAAACTAACTGTCGGTTAGCTAAGCAGAATGGTTTTCTGGATATTGATCTGATGTTGGTTTCGGCCTTTGGGTTTAATATTTGGGGAATTATTCTCTTGTTAATTTATGGTTAGTGACTGATGAATTGGAATGAGGCGTATGTTGTGTTTGCGTAACACTTATTTAAAATACACGCGAGTTATTCGGAAAGACCGGGTTTATCCCATTTTGAATAACTGATACGGCGATAAGTCGAAGATGAGGACGGCGGTCGAAGACCGGAGGTCTTCACGTCGTTTGGGTAATTACTGGTGATCTTGATTGGGCTGTACACCCAAGAAGATGGAAACAGTTGATGATCGTCCAGACGTATTTGGAGATCGATGGATATGCGGGGTACTAGGTGCCTCCGGTTTCGTTCATACCCAGAACGGACTTGTAAATGGACTGTGTGTCTGACATTGGATTTTAGTCCGGGTGATTGATCTCTATTAAATATATATCTGTTTGGCGGCAGAGAATTTATTCTCTTGCTTAACGCCCTTCTCTGAGACGTACGAGCTCAGGGGTTATATATTGATGGATATCAAACACATGGAGTGAATTGCCTGTGTGGCATGCCTAAGTGGCAATTGATCGAGGCTTCTGTTGAAAAGCAAAGTCTTGTGGTGATGATCAAAGCACAGCCTGTGTGGCACAGCTTTGTGTAACGTGAATTCGCGAACCTCGCACCCCAGTTGTGAACCAAAAACGGGAGAGGACCTCAGTGAGGGCATGCGTTTCTTTCTAGCTAGGGTGGTGTCAGTGACCTACCAGCCCTGACATTTTATACTTTTCACCTGTGTGGTTGTTGCTGTTGCGAGGCGCCTCGGTTTGATCGGACGATACGGGTCCGATGGAGTCATTCGTTGGCTCATTTACGCCCCCAAAGGGCGGAGAGTAGTATTGTTCAGGCATAATAATCCACATCGGTGGACCGGCCCTGACGATCCAAGGCTTGCCTGCGCGCTTGCTTGAGACATGGGCTAGATTGTCTCGAATCGGTAGAGGACGATCCCTGGCCTCAGTTCATAGATGGAAATCCAACTTCCAAATACGTGACATTTGCGGTTTTATTTGTACAGCCTAGTATGGCGACATGATATATGGTACCCATGCCGCCTATGATTGATACTTATGATTTGAAGTTGTTTTATACACTATGCACTTATAATAGTATCAAATGATTTGTTTTAAACGTATCAAGCATTCTTTGGCTGTTATAAGGGAAAACCCTATCCCCCGGCTTGCGTTGCATTGTGTGATAGGACCTGAGTCTTATAACAGCTTCATTTCTCTTTATTTAGCATTGCGCTGTTGGTTTATGCACTGGTATTCTTGGGAGGAAACCCGTTCCGCGTTAGCTGCATGGTCCCTTGATTTACCTAACTTTAAAAATAAAGATTTATAACTGTTTTAGTTCTCACACCAGTCCCATGGCTGACCTGGAGTTTATTGTTTTAACCTAAACTCTGGGTGCCCTTATTTTGACACGGGCAGCTAGTAGTTTTGGTTTTGCAGATTTATATTCACAGGATCCTGGTTTACAGCTGGAACGATATCCGGAAAGCTTTGTATCCGTATATCTCTTCTAGTTGTGTATTGTATTATTTTCCGCTGCTATGTAATGTAATTGTAATCTCTGATATTTTTGTGTAATATTCATTTATACTCTGTATATTCTTGTATCTGATGGAATTGTTGTAAATACAATGAAATGTTCTTCCGTGTGCGTTCTGATTCGTCGTGTTCTCAAACGATAGGGCGTTTCGAGCGGTCTGGGTCGGTTTAGCGACAGGTTCGGACCGAGCGAAATTCCTTTTCGTCACATTTGGTATCAGAGCTTTGGTTTACCAAGCTCAGAGAACAGGACACATTAGAACCATACGAAAGAATTCATCAGATATTGGATTAGTAATATCCAACGAGAATGACTCGTTAGAGATGGGATCAGTAGTATCCTAGAACGAGTGTGAAGAGTATATTTTTTTTAAAATGAGAACAATTTTTGTTTTGAAAATTTAAATCGTTGTATACGTATTTGAATATTTATTTTATATTGATTAGGACAGTCCAGTATATAAAGATTTTGCATATACGCCTTGCAAACGTGTATTTGAAGTTTTAATATACTGGATAGATATAGAATTACACTCTAGTCGCCCGGGGGTGATTCTGATGATTGATATATCATCATCAGAATTTATATTCGAGTGACGAATGTGTAATATCTATATATTTCCTATTGACTGGTGTGAGAACCAAAAATTAGATAGGGCCTATTGTTGTGATTTGGCATCAAAAACATAATTTTTGTATATGTATCAAAATTATGAATTTGAAACGTTAATTCACTAATTGATTGATGTTTGTGTTGTTTGTTTATTTGTTTGATAATTTGAACCATTATGCCTAATGGAATCAAATATTGAATTGTATTGAAAATTGGTCGCATTTGCTTGCATATACATATACTTACATTGAACAAGTCATAGCAAGGAGGCTAGAGCAGAGAATAAAATTTGTTTGCCCGACAAATAGGTACATGTTTACTACATAATTTACTGTTTTGTTTGGGTGATGATGATTTTATGAGCCTATTGGCTAGCCGCTTGGCTTTTTCTTTTTCTTTTTGCGATCAGAAGGCCTGTATGGCAATTTCAGGAATTTCCCGTGGCTCCCGGTGCAGGGGAGGTTATGGCGAAATTTTTCGAAAATTTAGGGTGTTAGCCAAATTTTTGAAAATTCTCAGAAACTGAAAAATTGGAGAATGGAAGCCAGATCGAACGTAGAGTTGATTAATCAAACCACTTTCGACTTTGTTCCTTTTCGGGGACGAAAAGTTTTAAGTGGGGGAGATTGTAATAACCCGAAAATCTGGGCCAGTTTAAAATTTTTATTTTGGCAATTTTAGCGAATTTTGAATATTTAAAATAGATTATTTTAAATAATATCGACGAAAATTTATTTTGTATATAATTCGAACGTATATATTATATACGTCATCGTTAGAATATAAATAATTATATATAATTATAAAAGGAATTGAAAATGGCGCGGTAGTTCGATAATTCGATTTCAAACTTCAATTGAATGTACCGGGTGCAAAATAAACCGGATTTTAGTGAAACCAAAAATATTGGGATCTATTTGATAATATCTTTCCAACGAATCCGAAAAATTGAAATTTCATAACTGGGATCAAAAGATATGTCCAGTTGAAAATTCTGAATAGTCGCTATGGAATTCAGGCCCTTAAAAATAGACATTTTGCAAACGACCTCGGATTTCGACGAAACCACTTTTTTTGGGTCCGTGATGTAAAGTTATTGCTAGGTTCCAATTTTCATAATTTTTCGAATCAATATGTGAGCGTGGCAAAGGAAAACGCGTTTGACCAGTTTCAGTTGATTTTAATCGACTGAAAAATGGCCATTTTTCAAACGGTCACAGAATTCGACGAAACTAGTTTTGTTAGGACCGTATCGTTAATACAAGCTATAAAATATTTTTCTGCAATTTATAGAGTTCGTATGTGACCCCGGTAAATTGAAATGTGCGTTCAAATTCGATATATAGAGTTATATGTTGATTTTGACGAAAACTGATCGAGACGATCAAATCAACCTACGATACATATCCCATTGTGTTCGGAATGGGGGTAAAACGCTATGGACGTCAGGCGGTGGGCCTCGTTTCGAGGTCGTATGAAAAAGTCAACTTTTTGAATTAAATAATAAAAAAAATATCCATCTCTCTCCTTCCCCTTCAAAACCGCTGGCCCCCCCTTCATTGTTCATTCAAACCAGAAAAAAAAAGGGGGGGATAGGGGAAATCGCGACGCCACAGCCCACGCCGCCGCAGGCGGGGCAGCGCCGCCCTTGGCGCCGCAATCCCCCACCACCTCTTCTCTCCGTCGATCCCCCTCCCTTCTCCCATTCGAGACCGCGAGCGCCCCAAATCCACGAATCCCGTAACCTCCTGAGACCACAGCTCCACCGCGCGCCACCAATGCCGAGCGCCACCCCCTGCCTGACCCCACCTCGGACGCGATGCAGCCTCCACCCCCCTCCCCAATTCAACGGCTCCTCCTCCTCTTCCCTCTGTAAAAACCGGAAAACAGTGAGTGTTTAAATCTTTTTTTATTTATTTTTATTTATTTATTTATTTATTATTTACAATAAAATCCGATTTTATTATATAGAGATTTAGGTTATTTAAAATCAGTAAATGAATAAGATTTTTATTCATATAAATGGCCGATAAAAATTGGATCTTTATTGTTTGAATGGTAACGAAAAGATTAGATTTTTGAATCAAGAAAGATTTGATTTTTAGTATAGGAAAGACGAAATTTTTATCGGTAGAAAGGCGGGATCTTTATTTAATCAAGATGGAATTTTTACATCAGAAAAGATGGAATTTTTACATCAGAAAAGATAGAATTTTTATATTAGAAAAGGCGCGATTTTTATATATTGAATAGCGAAGTAAAATTTCGATTTTTATATATTGAATCGCATAGTAAAAATTCGAGTTTTATATATTGAATAGCGAAGTAAAAATTCGATTTTTATATATTGAATAGCGAAGTAAAAATTCGATTTTTATATATTGAATAGCGAAGTAAAAATTTGATTTTTATATATTGAATAGCGTATTAAAAATTCGATTTTTACATATGTAGAGAATACGGGCAACGAAAGTGAAGGAGGACGAGAACGACGAAGATTTCTATTTTTGAAGTGTCGTGAAGATGGAATAGCTATCGGTGAGAATTTCTCACCTCTCAATTTAAATTTTCTAGTTATATATATATACTAGGATGCAGACGGTGTTTAGTAGCACCCGACACCCGTCATCCACAGACCATGGATGGCTTGTTTGTTAAATTGTTTGGTTGTGTAGTTGGTTAGATTATTTGGTTTGAATGGAATTGTTTGGTGAAATGAAATTGATTTGATTGATGTGTGAATGGCGTGGGCCTTCACTAGACCGGGGATAAGGCTAGGCCTTGTCCCGTTTCTAGTATCGTGCCGTTATGCCGCCGAAATTTTCTAAAAATAAGTTAGAAAAATAAAGATAACATTTTATTTAATAAATGAACCGAGTAGAATATTCGTAGGTTGAATAAAATAGTTTGATCGTTAAAAATATATAATTTTTAACGTGAATGTGAATAAATAAAATATTCATTTACAAACCGGACGGTTTGTTTATGTACACCTATTTGAAGGACATTGATTGGGTCGATAAATTTTACACATCGCCCAACTGCACAAATAAAAATATGTGTTTGATTGCTTGAAACCCCACACGGGTATTGGGATGATATTTGACGTACACTAATCCCGATTGTTTAGTTGTATGTCGATCGATTGATTGACAGGCTGTTATAAGCGTTGAATTTATATATTTGATGCTTATACAGTGTAGAATGCACTTTGGATGATGGTTGATTATTCATCGTTGTTGATATATACATGTGTTGTAGAAATTCCATATAATTAACATTATATGGTAATTGATTGGGCCTCATTCCAGTTTTAAAATAGAAATGTTTGAAAAAGAAATATTTGAAAATAGGAATATATGAAGCCGTATTGATTAGATTGACGCCATTTTGACGTGAACGAGATTTATACCGATTTTATTCATTTTATAATGAATATCGAAAGTGATTTCAAAATCTGATATTTTGAAAAGGAAATTGAGTAGAAATAAATTCGAATTGAAATTGAATAGAAATAAATTCGAATTGAAATGGAATAGAAACGAATTCGAATTGAAATTGAACAGAAATGAATTCGAATTTAAATTGAATATAAGTGAATTCGAATTGAAAATTGAATTGAATTGAAAACGAACTGAAATTGAATTAGAAATCAATTTGAATTGAAATCAATTTGAAATGAATTTAAAATGAATTTAAATTGGAATATTCGATTTTGATTTGAAATTGAATATAAAGTTGAAACCGTTTTGAAAATGAATTTAAAACGATTTATAAAATTCATTTTAAAAGGAAATCGACGAAGTATATATTATATATATTATATATATAATATAATGGCCTGAATAGAACGCGCCGCGCCGTGGCAGTTCGCGAATTTCGACCATTGACTTCGAATGGATATTACGGGAGATCCGACCGTCGGATTCTCCTAAAACCGGAACCGTTGGGTTCGTATCGAAAAGAGCTTTCTAACGAATATTAGAAATTTGAAATCTAACGGTTGGATTTGGAATTATGTCCAAATCAAATTCGAAAAAAAGTCGCTATAAGTGCAGTTCGATGGCCGTTAATGGAAATCGACTGTACGGGCCTTGATAAAATTATTAAAAATAGTAATAATTTGTGTAAAATCATAAGAAATGATTTAGAAAGAATTGTGATGAAATACTCCATATTTGAAAAGATAAAAGTAGATTTTTATCGAAATGAACTACTTTTGAACTAGAATTATAGTTCTATTTATTTTTAAATAAATCAATTGAATTTGAAATGGTTTTGAAAATAACCAGAATTTCCAATGATTGCATTGGAATGGATTTGAATCGAAATTGTCTTCGGAACATTTCGATGTTGGATTTCGTGATTATACAGATGTTGTTATGGAAATTTGAAAGATATAGATATATATATCGTTATTTCCAATACGATATTTGTTGGTTGTAGAATTTGATATTGAATATAAGCCGGAATATTTTCTATTCAAAGCCTTGTATTTAATATCAAATGTGATTTGGGTTTGTCGTGAATGGTGTCTTGACTAACACTGTTCTTGAACCCAGTTGAGAAAAGATTAAATCTTTTTATTCGAATTTAATGAAGTGTACCAATTAAATAATATTTAATTGAATTGATATTGATTTTTGGGTTTATCGTGAAAAGTGTTTTAAATAACACTCGTTCTTTAACCCGATAATTAATGGAATGTGATTTGGGGTTTATCGTGAACTGTGTTTTAAATGACACTGATTCTTTAACCCAGTCACAGATTAAAACTAAGTGGAGTTTTAATGAATCTTTAATTAGATTGAAAAGATCGAGAATGGAGTATCACTAGTTTTACTCCAAGCGATAGTTAAATCTTTAATTAGATTTGAACGTGAAATGGTAATTGAATTTACCGATAACACTGTGGTGTTAGATATGAAGTATTACCAGTTTTACTTCATGGGATGAATAGGTTGGGATTGGGAAATTAAAACAAATGAGTACTTCGGTAAGTTTCGTTAATCCCGACTTGTTGAATCGAAATTCAAAAGGATAGATTAAAGAATAAATATAAAGAATTTATTTTTGATAAAATTAATGGAAACCTCTCCCTATGAATGTGAAATTTAGAAACTAACTGTCGGTTAGCTAAGCAGAATGGTTTTCTGGATATTGATCTGATGTTGGTTTCGGCCTTTGGGGTTAATATATGGGGAATTATTCTCTTGTTAATTTACGGTTAGTGACTGATGAATTGGAATGAGGAGTATGTTGTGTTTGCGTAACACTTATTTAAAATACACGCGAGTTATTCGGAAAGACCGGGTTTATCCCATTCTGAATAACTGATACGGCGATAAGTCGAAGATGAAGACGGCGGTCGAAGACCAGAGGTCTTCACGTCATTTGGGTAATTACTGGTGATCTTGATTGGGCTGTACACCCAAGAAGATGGAAACAGTTGGTGATCGTCCAGACGTATTTGGAGATCGATGGATATGCGGGGTACTAGGTGCCTCCGGTTTCGTTCAGACCCAGAACGGACTTGTAAATGACTATGTGTCTGACATTGGATTTTAGTCCGGGTGATTGATCTCTATCAAATATATATCTGTTTGGCGGCGGAGAATTTATTATCTTGCTTAACGCCCTTCTCTGAGACGTACGAGCTCAGGGGTTATATATTGATGGATATCAAACACATGGAGTGAATTGCCTGTGTGGCATGCCTAAGTGGCAATTGATCAAGGCTTCTGTTGAAAAGCAAAGTCTTGTGGTGATGATCAAAGCACAGCCTGTGTGGCACAGCTTTGTGTAACGTGAATTCGCGAACCTCGCACCCCAGTTGTGAACCAAAAACGGGAGAGGACCTCAGGGAGGGCATGCGTTTCTTTCTAGCTAGGGTGGTGTCAGTGACCTACCAGCCCTGACATTTTATACTTTTCACCTGTGTGGTTGTTGCTGTTGCGAGGCGCCTCGGTTTGATCGGACGATCCGGGTCCGATGGAGTCATTCGTTGGCTCATTTACGCCCCAAAGGGCGGAGAGACGTATTGTTCAGGCATAATAATCCACATCGGTGGACCGGCCCTGACGATCCAAGGCTTGCCTGCGCGCTTGCCTGAGACATAGGCTAGATTGTCTCGAATCGGTAGAGGACGATCCCTGGCCTCGGTTCATAGATGGAAATCCAACTTCCAAATACGTGACATTTGCGATTTTATTTGTAGAGCCTAGTATGGCGACATGATATATGGTACCCATGCCGCCTATGATTGATACTTATGATTTAAAGTTGTTTTATACACTATGCACTTATAATAGTATCAAATGATTTGTTTTAAACGTATCAAGCATTCTTTGGCTGTTATAAGGGAAAACCCTATCCCCCGGCTTGCGTTGCATTGTGTGATAGGACCTGGGTCTTATAACAGCTTCATTTCTCTTTATTTAGCATTGCGCTGTTGGTTTATGCACTGGTATTCTTGGGAGGAAACCCGTTCCGCGTTAGCGGCGTGGTCCCTTGATTTACCTAACTTTAAAAATAAAGATTTATAACTGTTTTAGTTCTCACACCAGTCCCATGACTGACCTGGAGTTTATTGTTTTAACCTAAACTCTGGGTGCCCTTATTTTGACACGGGCAGCTAGTAGTTTTGGTTTTGCAGATTTATATTCACAGGATCCTGGTTTACAGCTGGAACGATTTCTGGAAAGCTTTGTATCCGTATATCTCTTCTAGTTGTGTATTGTATTATTTTCCGCTGCTATGTAATGTAATTGTAATCTCTGATATTTCTGTGTAATATTCATTTATACTCTGTATATTCTTGTATCTGATGGAATTGTTGTAAATACAATGAAATGTTCTTCCGTGTGCGTTCTGATTATCGTGTTCTCAAACGATAGGGCGTGTTGAGCGGTCTGGGTCGGTTTAGCGACAGGTTCGGACCGAGCGAAATTCCTTTTCGTCACAAAGCCCATCCGCTCCTTTACCCTTCTTCTTCCCCGTCTTTGTACTGCTCCATCCAAGGCCATAGCCGATGATTCACCCTTAACCGCTACTTCACCACTACATGATTCCAAAAACTAAAAACACCACCTTCCTTCTCTTTCCGAGCCCTTCCATACCATACCACAACTATAAAAATCGAACCCCACAGACAGATTCCGTCTTCAGCAGCCTCTCACGCAACAGACGATTTCGATCGACACACTTCAACGCGGAATTCCCAAAAATCCACACAATCAAAGCTCTTCAACGTCCTCAACACAAATGCGAATACCATTTAACCAATCAAGGCCCAAATTCCCAATGATACTCAAACCTAGCTTCCGCTGGTTTTACATAGCAACCCACAGTATGTGTCGCACCACATAAATCATACATAGGATTGAAGCAAATCTTCTTAGCAACTCAAAGAAATGGAAGTGGAGATTTTAGGATTTTTCTTTTATTTTCTTTTGATTTTTTTCCTTGATCGAAAGTTTTTTTGTTGTGGGAAAAACCCCAACGGCGGAAAAATAATCACCGTTGACCAAAATGAAGTGAATTTAGGGTTTAAGGGATAGGTAAGGGTATTCATAGTTGGATTAAAATAATTTTATATTTATTTATTATCATACGCTCTTGTATTTACCCTTCTAAAAATTCCTATGGTCACGTATTATACCCAAAAATCACCAAACTGGACGTGTAGCTAGAGTTCGACATTACGGTCCCAACGAAACTGGTTTCGTCGAATTCCGACTCCGTATGCTCACACAACGTATTTTTAACCGTTGAAATGCTTACTGTTTCTCACTCTAAAAATCCGTACGACCACATAGTGACTCTAAAAATCATGAAACTGGAAATCTAACAACTATTCGATGTTGCGGATCCAACAAAATTAGTTTCGTCGAATTCCGACTTCGTTTGCAAAAGTGGTTATTTTTAAATCTCTAGATGACCCATTTAAATATATAAATATATTTAAATAAAAATTAAATTAAATATAAAAAAATATATATTAACATCTATATTCACAGTGGAATACCATACAGCTCTAGAATATTCCTACATGAATTTCTAACTCGATATTCACTTCTGGGTCAACCCAATATTCGATTTATATTGAAATTCCTTTTAAAAATATAAATAATTCCATTATAAATTATGAAGGAATTCCACAACGACTTTTCTAAAATTTGATTTGAACATAAATCAAAATCTACACGATGAAATCCCGATTTTTCTCTTCCATTAGAAAGATATAATCCACTAGCTCCACACGTTTCTTGTTTCATAGAAATCCGATTTAAATCGAGTCCTATACATTCAGTTGAAGTTCAAATCGCCAATTTACGAACTGCAACTTCATTTCAAGCTCGTTTATAATTATATTATAAACTATACGTTCAACTATCGACGATTGAATATATTCGTTACTATAATTCAACTTTAAACTGAATTATAAAATTTCGAATTGCCCAATTCACACATATCGCCATTTCAGCCAATTCTGATTATTTCAGAATTAAATAAATTATTTAATTTATTATTTTAAATAAATACTCATCATTATTTAATTCCACGACTATTAAATTCACTATATCGCTATTTATATAATTAAATAAACTAATTATAATACCTCTGCCAATGCGGGTCATTACACCTATCTTTATCGAGTTACGCCATAAAGCCAAGGTTATTTCTAAACCATTGCTCTGATACCAATTGTAACGACCCGAAAAGTTCCGATCCTGATTATCGATACTAATACGTTTCATGAATCCCACATCGACTAATCAACCATCCGAAATCAACAGATCGTTAATAGAAACAACTTAGAAGGTGAGAAATAGAGAGAAAGAAAGTTAGAATAGAAGAAGAAGAAGAGCTGAACACAACAGAATCCGAGTATAACGAATCTCAGAGCGGAACTGAATAAAATATATTTTATAACATCATGAAATACAAAACTATATTTTACATACACACATCATCAGATTACAACTCATATACAATGCAACGGAAATAAGGTTTATATATCTAATGTTGACGCTTTCTGCTCCAAGCTCCTTCAAGTAAATTTGAAAAAAAATCCTGAAACCACTTGACTGCCCAGACAAATTTGGGCACCCAAGAGTTTAGGGAAAACACAGAAAAATAAACTCTGGGTCAGTCATGGGACTGGTATGATTAAACGATTTTAGAACAGCTTTATTTTAAAGTTTGAAAATCTTTTCGAAGGAAAAAATAATCGTAAGGCCAATTCCACACATAAATATGGACGGTTTTTACCTTATGATAACCCAAATCACTTTTGGAATCATATACATTATCTGATATTATAATAGTGTCTAAATACAAATAAATATCAATCTAGCAAAACGCTTGCATCTCACGCTCCATATATATATATTTATATATATATTATGCAATCAAAATCGCAGGCGCTTATTGGAGATTGGATTCAGACTATGACAAGGTATGGAACTGTAACACCCCACCTCCGCTAGGGTCACTCTTTCGGGGGCACTAGCTTCTGGGGGGCGTTATAATCGGGTAAGCATGCATAATGATATATCAAGGCAGAATAAGAACATAAATATATATGTAAAACAGAGTAAGTGAGAATAAAACAGCGGAATATCTCAAACCATCTCAAAACAAGTTTAGTACATCACAAAGTCAACTGCCAAAATAAACATGTCTAGTACATCATAAACAGAAATACTGAAAATACATAGTGCTATCCCCAAAATAAAGATGATAAACCATAGCGAGCTCAATGTCCAGGCATACATGAGCTATCCAGCGAACAAGCAAGCAATCCAAGCTAAGCACCACTGTTCCCTCCCTGAGAACCTGGGGGGGAAACGGAAGAAAAGAGGCGAAAGAAAACAGGCCAGTCAAAAAGACTGGTAAGCCCTACTACGATCAGTCTATAAACTAATAAAGTTAACATCATGATGGAAACTGAGATGAACATACTGGCAATAGATAAAGGTGTCATCACATAAAGAAGATTAAGCTTTGCACCACAGTGTACTAGCAAACTAACCTAACAGGTATTGATCCCTTAGCCCAAACTCTGGCCCATTATCATGAGGTGACCTTAATACAAGGTCCAGCCCAACGGTCTAATCGATCGGCTCCCTATAAACCTAACACGTCAAGTGTTGGTGTCCATACGGCCCACATATGGTTGTAGTCAGACTGAGCTGGGTCCACCTTCGGGTGTATCAAGCCCTCGGGTGTCAACCCCAGACACCTAAGCAATAATGCACAGTCTAATCCTACTGGTACCCGTGCCTCGAGTTTGTCCAACACCGGACTACGTGCACGTCCGTAGCCCGCCTGGACCCGCACCGCTGTACCACTCAGCCGTCGCTTTGGTCGCTTACATCAGTCCAGTAATCGTGCCCCGCCCTAGCCTAGCCTCTAGGGTTGTGAATGATACCAAACTGGGATTACTGCTGGAACAGACCACGTTACTAGGGTTTTCTAAGAGGGTTAAGTGTGGTTTAACCCCTCACTAATCATGGATTAAATTAGTTAAGTGTAACCAACAGTTCACCACTTAACCCCATTTAATCCCTCGTATCCCCAAGATTGGTTAAGTATTAGTGGGCCATGACTTAACCCTAATCATGAGGCATTAATTAATTTAATTGTGCCTTAACCTCTCACATTAGACCTTGTTGTGGTTACTAGTTAGGCCGGGCGGGTCCGGGTAGCTTTACACCACAACTTGGTCTAACCTCGGGTCCAAGGTACACATGACCAACTTCTCACATTGGGTCTTATTGTTTGTAGCAACTAGTTAAGCCGGTCGGTTCCGGGTAGGTTTACGCTACAAACTCAACCCAACCTCGAGTTGGCCACACTTATGTTTTCTAAGTGTCATGTCCACTTTATTTTCAAACCATAATTACAAGTTTAACAAATACTTGGGTAGACCTAACTTAATAGGTAAATTCCCAAGGGGTAGACCTAACTTAATAGGTAAATTCCCAATCTTATATTTTCATGTATTTTAAGTTTTACCCAAACCCCCCAACGTCATTCTATCGCTTACATATTCGTTATAACGCATAAAGGATAGAAAGAGGGAACTTGGCACAACATACATGATGAATCTTACATATCATAATAAACATGCATAACATGTTGGACTTGCATAACTTAGCATAGTGAACTTGCATAAACATGCATAACTTGTTAAACTCACAAATCATGGCATAGTGAACTTGCATAAACATGCATAAATTGTTAAACTTGCAAATCATGGCATAGTGAACTTGCATAAGCATGCATAACTTGTTAAACTTGCAAATCATGGCATAGTGAACTTGCATAAGCATGCATAACTTGTTAAACTTGCAAATCATGGCATAGTGAACTTGCATAAACATGCATAACTCAATAAACTTGCAAATCATGGCATAGTGAACTTGCATAAACATGCATAACTTATTAAACATGCATAACATAGCATAGTGAACTCGCATAAGCATGCATAACTTATTAAACATGCATAAATCCAACTTTCATCACATATTAACTTTAGAGTTTCTAAAATGATGGTAAGAGGGCTTACAAATATTATGAAGACTCAAATCTATTAATAAAGATTGAGAAGCCCTTTATGCAAGCATATAAAAACCCAAAACAAAGCTCCAATTAACAAAAATCCCAAAAACTCTAGCTTAGCAATTAAAACTTGCAACTTGATGATGTATGCAAGCTAATGATCATTCATACAACTTAGAAATGCTTGTATGAACATAAAAACCTTCATAGGAATGATTTATGAAGAGGTTGGATGCTAGGGTTTTTAGGTGGAGGCCATTTGAGAATTCAATTTGACATAGTTTGGTTGCTAGAATGAATAATGAGGTTTTAGGGTAGGATTAGGGGCTTATTTATAGAAGATTAGAGTGTTTTTAGCCCTAGGATTAACCCTAGGTTAGTTTAGGCCCGTCAGATCTCGGAATTCTCTAGAACCAAGCCACACAACCAAGCCCAAATCAAAATGGTGCGCCAGGCAAAACTGCCTGGCCACCCCGTGTCGACAGGGCTGTCGACAGGGCAGTCGACACCCTAAGACCCCTGTCGACATGCCTGTCGACATGGGGGTCCTGGCGGGAGTTTTCCCGCCTGACGCCAATTAGCCCTAATCCTTGTTTTTTAATTTAAAATTTAAATCTGTTTTTAACATGGAAATTTCTGAAAACTTCAATGGGCCTTAACTGGGTCATACGGACTCCAATTTTCGAAAACTCGGACTCTATTTCGTGTATTTTTCCGAGACGAACACAATGGCATAGCCCGTTTCCCTTGATTCAGATTTTTGAATTAAATTCTGCCTCGATTTATGTTATAACAGGTTATGGAAAATACGGGTTGTTACATTCTCCCCTCCTTAAAGGATTTCGTCCCCGAAATCTTCAAGTTAGGAAGAACGTATCCTACCATCCAATCATCCATCTACTCAAAGCATCATCCACGAGCAATCATTGTCCTTAAAAGATTCTAAATGTTGTATGAACATATGCAAAAGTGTGTGTATATGTACTTATCTAATGCAAAGATCAGTGCAAAATATGTTAGTGAAATGTATCCATATGTATGCAAATCCCTAACATAATGTATAATATCTATATGCGTGCTCAATCATACATCCATATGCAACATCCATGTGATGGCATACAAATTTCATCCAAGAATAAGCATAAACACTCATGCACATGCAATATGAGGAGTGTGTGAGCCGATCTAGTGCCTAATGTGTATCATGCATCCACGAGTAACCACTTGCAAACACTTGCAACCACTTGCAACCATCAAACATAACATGTCTCAAACACATGTTTCATCCAAAGGATTCTACCTAAGGTTCTCCTGATAAGATAGACACGATGAACTAGATAAACTAGATAGACATGGAAAGGTAAAGAGATTGAGAGTGTACCCTCAAAAAAGGAATGGATAAAGCCCACGCATCTTCTCCTCGGTTTCCCATGTTGCGTCTTCTTCGGCTTCACCCCATTGAACCTTCACCAGTTTGACCTCTCGATTCCTTAGCTTCTTGGTCTCCATCTCCAAGATACGAATCGGAGCTCTCCACAAAGTTGCCTCTTTCTCTACTTCCACGTCTTCAAGAATGCTAGGTTCAACCACCTCAGCGGACTCATGTAGGCACTTTCGGAGATGCGAGACGTGAAAGACATTATGCACTCCGGACAGCTTCTCGGGCAATTGCACTTTATAAGCCATCTTCCCAATTCTCTCTATGATAGGGAAGGGTCCAACAAATCTCGGTGCTAACTTCCCAACAGCTCCAAATCAGACCACATTCCGCAAAGGAGAAACCTTTACGAAAACCGTATCCCCAACATCAAACTCCAAATCGGATCTTCGCTTATCAGCATAGGATTTCTGTCGGTCTTGGGCCGCTTTCATCCGTCTTCTAATCAACTCGACCTTCTCGGATGTATCTCTGATCATGTCAGGCCCAAGTATGAGCTTATCTGTAGTCTCCCACCAACATGTAGGTAACTTGCACGGTCTCCCATATAAAGCCTCAAATGGTGCCATCCCTATGCTTGCCTGATAACTGTTATTATATGCAAATTCCACAAGAGGAAGATGGTCCTCCCAAGTTCCACCAAAATCCAGAATGCAAAGCCTCAACAAGTCCTCAAGTACCCTATTCACCCTTTCTGTCTGACCGTCCGTCTTTGGGTGATAGGCCGTACTCAGGTTCAACCTCGTGCCCATAGCTTCCTGCAAACTGTTCCAGAACTGACTAGTAAAGACGGGGTCTCGGTCACTGACGATGCTAGAAGGGACTCCATGTAGTCGTACTATCTCACGAAGATATACTGATGCTAGTCCAGATGCGGTTCTTTTGCTCTTCACCGGAATGAAATGAGCACTCTTCGTAAGCCTATCCACAATGACCCAAATGCTCGTATTCCCTTTCCTTGACCTTGGAAGCCCATCAATAAAGTCCATAGAAATACTCTCCCACTTCCATAGCGGGACCTCTAGAGGATGCAATAGCCCACCGGGCTTCTTTGACTCGGCTTTTACTCTCTGACAAACAACACATCTAGAGACAAACTCTGCCACATCCTTCTTCATTCCAGGCCAGAAGAAAATGCGCTTCATATCCTTATACATCTTATCTCCACCCGGGTGTATAGTCAATTTGGAGCGATGTGCTTCATCAAGAACTTTCCTCACCAAGTCTTCTACCATCGGAACACAAAGCCTTCCGTCTCTCCTCAGCCAACCCTTATCATCTATAGAATATCGAGCAAGGTGACTAGATGTCTCCCCTCGAATCAGCTTATCCATAATCTCAATCATCTGAGGGTCTTCCTTCTGCGAAGTCCCAACTTGATCCAGAAGGGTAGGTCTGAGCTCAAGAGATGCTAAAGAACCGGTCATCGACTCCATTGCCAAAGAGAAATCAAAGGTTGCCAAGAACTCTAAATTCTTCATCTCAACAAATAGAGGACTTAGTGTCAACCTTTTTCTACTCAACGCATCCGCTACAACATTCCCCTTGCCAGGGGTATAGGCTATATCAAAATCATAGGACGCCAAGAATTCCATCCACCTTTGCTGCCTCAAGTTCAGATCCTTCTGCGAAAAGAGATACTTCAAAGACTTATGATCAGTATACATCTCAAATCTCTCTCCCAGAAGATAATGACGCCAAGCCTTGAGTGCATATACTATCGCTGCCAGCTCTAGATCATGAGTGGGATAATTCTTCTCATGCACCTTAAGTTGCCTACCACCAAAACATATAACTCTGCCTTCTTGCATCAGAACGGCGCCCAATCCCGTGCCACAAGCATCAGTGTACACGGTAAACATCTTACAACCATCGGGTAAAGCTAGAACTGGTGCTGAGGTAAGGGCTCTCTTGAGTCTCTGAAAAGCAAGCTCATAGTCCATATCCCAAGCAAAAACTAAGTTCTTCTTCGTCAACTTAGTAAGAGGAGCGGATATCTTCGCGAAGTCCTTGATGAACTTCCGGTAAAAACCCGCAAGACCTAGAAAACTTCTCACCTCGGTTGCATTCCTTGGAGTCTTCCAATCCTGAACTGCAACCACCTTAGCGGGATCCACCGCTAAGCCTTGCTTGGATACGATATGCCCAAGGAATCTAACTTCTCTTCTCCAAAAGTGACACTTGGAGAACTTAGCCTTTAACTGATGCGCTCTAAGCGTATCCATCACCTCTACAAGATGCCTCGCGTGCTCTTCTTCATCCTTGGAGAAGATCAGAATATCATCCACAAAGACCACGACAAACTTGTTCAAGAACTCTCGAAACACCCTACTCATCAAGTCCACGAAATACGCGGGTGCATTCGTCAAACCGAACGGCATAACAAGCCATTCAAAGAATCCATCTGGAGTTCTGAATGCAGTCTTGTCTATACTATCTTCAGCCACTCTGAGCTGATGAAATCCAGTAGCAAGATCAAGCTGAGAGAAAACAGAAGCACCAACAAGCTGGTCAAAGAGATCATCGATCCTCGGTAACGGGTGTCTGTTCTTCTTAGTCAGCTTATTCAACTCTCTATAGTCCACACAAAGTCGAAGAGAACCATCCGCCTTAGTAGCAAACACCACAGGCGCTCCCCATTCGGATATACTTCGTCTGATGAAGTTCTTCTCAAGCAACTCCTTTACTTGCTTGCTGAGCTCCCGTCTCTCACGCGGAGCCATATGTCGAACGGGCAAAGAAACAGGCTTAGCATTATCCACCAGATAAATGCGAAAATCAATCTCTCGTTTAGGGGGCAACCCCTTAACTTCTTCAAAAACATCTGGATAATCTCGGACCACCCTTACAGACTGAAGGGCTTCCTCTGACGAGTTGAGAGATTCAAGATAGCACAACATGACGGGATCCTTCGGATTGCATGAAATCTCTAAGGTGTTGCCCAGGCGAGTCACAAGCCTCACAACCCTATGCTCACAATCAAGAATGGCTCCATATCTGGACAGCCAATCCATGCCCAATATCAATCCGTATCCCCTGAAACCAAGAACATACGCACTACACAAGAACTCTACACTAAGTATAGAGATCCTCAGATCCTCACATATCATAGATAGATGAGCAGAACCCCCAATGGGATTCGAAACACAAACGGGATCATCCACTAAGCTAGTACTAAGGTGCAAACTATCAACAAAATCAGATGAAATAAAGCTATGTGATGCACCAGAATCAAACAAGGTACGAACTGGAAGATCGGAAATATAAACAAGGTTCTCAACAGAAACACTACCTCGATCGAGAACTGGAGCGGTATTGAGAGCATGAACTTGCCCTCCTGAAGGTCCAGCCTGTCCTTTCTTCTTCGGGCATTCCTTGCTGAAGTGTCCAGTCTCACCACAGGAAAAACATCCACCACTAAGCATCCTTTTCTTCTTCCTACAATCCTTAGCAAAGTGTCCAGGCGCACCACAGTAATTGCACTTTCCCTTGCCTTTGTTATTGTTCCCCTTCTTGTTCTTGCTCTGATTCCCCTGACTGCTTTGACCACCTTGATTGCCTTTACCCTGAGAATCGGCCTTCTTTGCTTGAGTATCACTCGACTTGGCCTCTTTCTTTCCATCTCCCTGGAGTAGAGCCATATCGACCAAACTCTCAAAAGTAGCCCCATGCGGAATATGTGACATCGCTAAACCCTGCAGCGGCTCATTCAACCCTCTAGCAAATCGAAGAGCCTTCTTCTCAGGAGTGTTTACCATATCCAAACCAAAACGGGCCAGCTGATTAAACTTGTTCACATACTCCTTGACAGACATATCACCTTGCTTTAATGCAATGAACTTCTCCATCTGTAAATTTGCCTCAGCAGAGGATAGAAACTTGGCCACAAATCTAGCCCTCAAATCGGCCCAAGTCTCAACGGGCCTCGTCCCATTGGTGACTTCCCACCAATAGGCTGCTTCGTCCTTCAAAAGCCACACTGTCAATAAGATCTTCCTCTCGTCATCAATCCTAAAGATAGCAAACAAGTCCTCAGTGTCTTTCAGCCAATTCCTAGCTTCAACAAAAGATTCCGTGCCTAGGAAATTCTTGCCTCCCATCGCCTTGAAGTCTTTACAAACTTTCGTGAACTCAACCTGAGGATGCTGAGGGGGAGGAGGAGGAAGAGGAGCCTCAGCAACTGGAGGAGGAGGAACGTTAACTACTGGAGGAGGGGGAATAGGAACCACCGGAGGAGGGACATTAGGGAGAGGATTCTCAACTACAGGGGGAGGAGTGGGAGTAGGGTTTGCAGGGCCAGCTGCCGCCCTAGCTTCTAGAAGTCTCCTATACCAGAGTGGTACGTTTACTCCATTCGGGATGGCAAGATTCTCAGCCATACTGAAACGAAAGATAAGATAAGATTAGGTCAAGGGAACGAAGGATAACGCTAATGGCTTTTTGGGGAATAGCCTTTTAAAATACTAGACTTTTCTTTGGAAAATACTTTATACTTGTTTTGAAAATAGTTTTTCAAAAGTCTCTTAAAAACTTTTTGTTCTTTCTTGTAAACCATATGCTCTGATACCAAATTTGTAACACCCCACCTCCGCTAGGGTCACTCTTTCGGGGGCACTAGCTTCTGGGGGGCGTTATAACTGGGTAAGCATGCATAATGATATATCAAGGCAGAATAAGAACATAAATATATATGTAAAACAGAGTAAGTGAGAATAAAACAGCGGAATATCTCAAACCATCTCAAAACAAGTTTAGTACATCACAAAGTCAACTGCCAAAATAAACATGTCTAGTACATCATAAACAGAAATACTGAAAATACATAGTGCTATCCCCAAAATAAAGATGATAAACCATAGCGAGCTCAATGTCCAGGCATACATGAGCTATCCAGCGAACAAGCAAGCAATCCAAGCTAAGCACCACTGTTCCCTCCCTGAGAACCTGGGGGGGGGGGGGGGGGGAACGGAAGAAAAGAGGCGAAAGAAAACAGGTCAGTCAAAAAGACTGGTAAGCCCTACTACGATCAGTCTATAAACTAATAAAGTTAACATCATGATGGAAACTGAGATGAACATATTGGCAATAGATAAAGGTGTCATCACATAAAGAAGATTAAGCTTTGCACCACAGTGTACTAGCAAACTAACCTAACAGGTACTGATCCCTTAGCCCAAACTCTGGCCCATTATCATGAGGTGACCTTAATACAAGGTCCAGCCCAACGGTCTAATCGATCGGCTCCCTATAAACCTAACACGTCAAGTGTTGGTGTCCATACGACCCACATATGGTTGTAGTCAGACTGAGCTGGGTCCACCTTCGGGTGTATCAAGCCCTCGGGTGTCAACCCCAGACACCTAAGCAATAATGCACAGTCTAATCCTACTGGTACCCGTGCCTCGAGTTTGTCCAACACCGGACTACGTGCACGTCCGTAGCCCGCCTGGACCCGCACCGCTGTACCACTCAGCCGTCGCTTTGGTCGCTTACATCAGTCCAGTAATCGTGCCCCGCCCTAGCCTAGCCTCTAGGGTTGTGAATGATACCAAACTGGGATTACTGCTGGAACAGACCACGTTACTAGGGTTTTCTAAGAGGGTTAAGTGTGGTTTAACCCCTCACTAATCATGGATTAAATTAGTTAAGTGTAACCAACAGTTCACCACTTAACCCCATTTAATCCCTCGTATCCCCAAGATTGGTTAAGTATTAGTGGGCCATGACTTAACCCTAATCATGAGGCATTAATTAATTTAATTGTGCCTTAACCTCTCACATTAGACCTTGTTGTTGTTACTAGTTAGGCCGGGCGGGTCCGGGTAGCTTTACACCACAACTTGGTCTAACCTCGGGTCCAAGGTACACATGACCAACTTCTCACATTGGGTCTTATTGTTTGTAGCAACTAGTTAAGCCGGTCGGTTCCGGGTAGGTTTACGCTACAAACTCAACCCAACCTCGAGTTGGCCACACTTATGTTTTCTAAGTGTCATGTCCACTTTATTTTCAAACCATAATTACAAGTTTAACAAATACTTGGGTAGACCTAACTTAATAGGTAAATTCCCAAGGGGTAGACCTAACTTAATAGGTAAATTCCCAATCTTATATTTTCATGTATTTTAAGTTTTACCCAAACCCCCCAACGTCATTCTATCGCTTACATATTTGTTATAACGCATAAAGGATAGAAAGAGGGAACTTGGCACAACATACATGATGAATCTTACATATCATAATAAACATGCATAACATGTTGGACTTGCATAACTTAGCATAGTGAACTTGCATAAACATGCATAACTTGTTAAACTCACAAATCATGGCATAGTGAACTTGCATAAACATGCATAACTTGTTAAACTTGCAAATCATGGCATAGTGAACTTGCATAAGCATGCATAACTTGTTAAACTTGCAAATCATGGCATAGTGAACTTGCATAAGCATGCATAACTTGTTAAACTTGCAAATCATGGCATAGTGAACTTGCATAAGCATGCATAACTTGTTAAACTTGCAAATCATGGCATAGTGAACTTGCATAAACATGCATAACTCAATAAACTTGCAAATCATGGCATAGTGAACTTGCATAAACATGCATAACTTATTAAACATGCATAACATAGCATAGTGAACTCGCATAAGCATGCATAACTTATTAAACATGCATAAATCCAACTTTCATCACATATTAACTTTAGAGTTTCTAAAATGAAGGTAAGAGGGCTTACAAATATTATGAAGACTCAAATCTATTAATAAAGATTGAGAAGCCCTTTATGCAAGCATATAAAAACTCAAAACAAAGCTCCAATTAACAAAAATCCCAAAAACTCTAGCTTAGCAATTAAAACTTGCAACTTGATGATGTATGCAAGCTAATGATCATTCATACAACTTAGAAATGCTTGTATGAACATCAAAACCTTCATAGGAATGATTTATGAAGAGGTTGGAGGCTAGGGTTTTTAGGTGGAGGCCATTTGAGAATTCAATTTGACATAGTTTGGTTGCTAGAATGAATAATGAGGTTTTAGGGTAGGATTAGGGGCTTATTTATAGAAGATTAGAGTGTTTTTAGCCCTAGGATTAACCCTAGGTTAGTTTAGGCCCGTCAGATCTCGGAATTCTCTAGAACCAAGCCACACAACCAAGCCCAAATCAAAATGGTGCGCCAGGCAAAACTGCCTGGCCACCCCGTGTCGACAGGGCAGTCGACACCCTAAGACCCCTGTCGACATGCCTGTCGACATGGGGGTCCTCGCGGGAGTTTTCCCGCCTGACGCCAATTAGCCCTAATCCTTGTTTTTTAATTTAAAATTTAAATCTGTTTTTAACATGGAAATTTCTGAAAACTTCAATGGGCCTTAACTGGGTCATACGGACTCCGATTTTCGAAAACTCGGACTCTATTTCGCGTATTTTTCCGAGACGAACGCAATGGCATAGCCCGTTTCCCTTGATTCAGATTTTTGAATTAAATTCTGCCTCGATTTATGTTATAACAGGTTATGGAAAATACGGGTTGTTACAGGAACCACCTGCCAGTATTGTATCTCTAGAGGCGAATACACTAGGTTCAACAAGAACGTCTTGCAACCCGGCCCACACATGACCGACCACTCATTTCGCTTGAGTGTATCGAATGTATATCACCAACAATTGGGATCAGCAACAATTTACCGAAAGGGACAACATCAAAAATAGATTAAAGAATCGAATGGAATTTCTCTAGATAGGTGATTATACACCCTAATGGGAGCGACCCACATAGCCATGCTGCCTGCCCAATTTTTTGTCATTTCCCGGTTGTGAGGCTTGAGGTTAGCATTTACCTTTAGAACATCTGGTCACTATTCGCTTTGAATGTCACATTGTCAGATCCATCAAATCACTAATTGACGTCCATAAATATACTCTTGGTGTAAAAGAAGGGCCATTCTTTGCCATCAACTTGGTATATTTGTAAAAATCAACTTACGTGGTTTTTAGGAAATACTCTCTGTCAGACATTCGTCCATACAAGTCATCCAGGAACAGAATGAACCGAAGGTACTCTCCTACTACATCCAATATAGGAATCATCCCATGAATTAGTAGCGAGAAGTCCTTGCAAATCCAAAGAGTTCAATCACGACAGAATCACTATCAAAATATCTTCAGGAGTGACCCATAGAAATTTATCAAGTAGTTTTTCTGATCAATGAGGATCTACGGTCTTCACTCTCACCATTAAAGTATATCTGCAAGTTAGTTTACGAGCGTAAAGCCAGTTCGAAGTGGTTTTGGGTCCAGTTCCCATCCCGGTCTCATCGAACTAACACGTAGGGGATATTTATTTGATAGTCGATATTTTAACTATCAAATTTAAGCAGTGTTAATAAATAAAACAATGTATTTAAATTATTTCAGAACATAAGTAATTTTCATGAAATATCCATTTTATTTAATTAACTTATACAAATCTAAATCATTATTCATAATAGAAGATAATAAAAGGTATCAATATTTTATTTAAGCAAATTTAGATTTAATTAATAATTCCATAATAATTAACAACGAATAATCAACACAACATTCACGTCAACAACGATTAAATGTTTTATTTCAAACTAATAACAGTTTGAAATATATAACCTCGAGTAACAACCAATTTTACGTCATATATATTCCGAATCCTTTGGAAGTATATATCTTGATTAATTTAATCATATATTCCATTTCCAATAGATCATATATGTGTGTATATATATAAACACCGGAGATTCAAACTCGAGTGAATGACGACGTGTACTCTGAAACTACGAAACAATGTTAACAGCTTTCCATTTCTTTCTTTATAATATTTAATTTAAACTCCTAATTAAATTATATTAATTAAATTTAATTAAATTAAATAATTAGATATGCCAAACCCTCATAACCAAAATTTCCTGATGACTTCCTCCAACAAGCCCTTTTTTCGTTTTATTTTATATATATATATATATATGTCTAATTAAAATAATTTTAGTTTAAGTCTTTGGGACTTTAAAAGAGCCAAAATTTCCTTCAATTAATTTCTAGGCCAACCGTACAGCCCATCCACAAAGCCCACTTGCACCTTATCTTCTTTTTCTTCCATTGGAAATGCTTCAGCAAACACCAATCCGTTTTACGCAATCACCACTTGTTCCCGATCTTTGCTTTTGTCACGCCATTGAAAATCTGATGCTAGACACAAATTTGGCAAACGAAATTTACAGATCACCACGTTTGCCGATTGCCATCTTCTTGCCCTCTTCTTCTTCTCTTTCTCTATTCTTCCTTGCACACAGCTTCCACCATCTATGTGCACTGTGCACGTGCACACCCCTCCTCGCAGCTACCTCATCTACCCGATCCTCGCTACAAGTCCAAATACTGACCCTGATTCTATTTCTCCCCACCGCAACTTCATTATACCATCGTATAAATATTCGAACCTTCAACAGAACTCCAACCCAAAATACTCTTCACCAAATTCGCACCAGACGCCACCTCGCTCCATTAATCTTCAACGGGTTTTGACAAAAGCCTGTCGATGACTCCATCCCCCATTTTTCACTGGTGTGCACCCAAATATCACTGCCACAATGGCGCAGTTGGCCACCAACTCGCAGTCATCAAAAACAAAAGTGAACCCTTAAATCGATTCCAATCCAAGAAATACCTATTTAGAAATTATAAATGTATTTTTCCTATTATCCCTGGCACCCTACGCATCTCTGTCTTCGACGCCGTAGACCACGATTGACCCCCCTTGCTGGAAATTGATCAAATTCCCCTTTTTGACCGTCCCAAAAATTCTCATAACTTACTTCACTAAAAATTGAGAATTTATTATCAAAAATCATTATTTTCCAGTGCCGTTCCATTCCTATATCTGAATCTAAATTTAATGATGTTTGAAATTTTTAGTTTAATAACCCCTTTACTGTACTTCATGATTTCTAAAGATATATACCACTATTTATTTTGAAACAAAATTTAGGCTATACATGACATAAAAAGAAACAACTTTCATGTTGATTCTAATCCCTAGAATAAGCTATAAATTTAAGATGTTGATTTTAGAATTTACAGAAGGTGAATGATGTCCTTGTACTGGTAAAACATACAGGCCCATTTAAAATGGTTTCTAGTGATTTCAATCCACATAAACAACTTGTATGTCGTTATATACTCAGTAGTGTCTTTACTGAGATATAAGTATCGATATACATATAATCTTTATCATAGCTTTTGGAGAGGAAAGATAAGTGCTTACTCTCTATTCTAGTTCAATGCTGCTTTGCATCTATGTTTCTCAGGTTGGTCCAACATTTCAAAGCTTAACCTAACTGTTTCCAGAGATTTCGAACATAAATACTTGAATCATAGATGATGGGTATATACGCACACATTTTAGTTCTTATTAGAATTCAACATAACACAGTAGTGAGGTGTTTACCCACTCTTTTATTACTGTTGTTTTTCTTTCTATATGTTTATCAGATTTTTCAACCATCAACCCATACTTTTACTATCCTTAAACAAATTCAAACATTGAATCAAATATGATGGGTACCCATTAACATGCATATCGTTGGAATTCAACTCAAGGTTTCTATAAACAATAAAGTGATGTTAGAGTGTTTTACTCACCTATTATATGATTAAAGTCCTTGTAATCTATTCTCAGGTTGTCCAACCCAATGATTTAACCTTCTCATATTCATTCGTATTTGAATTCGGTAAAACAAACATATGTTTTGAATCAATTTACAGATCTATATAAATCAACAAGCAATTTAGAATGTTTACTCATCAAGTACTACAGTTGCTTACTGTCTATGATATTCTTGTTTACAGACTTTTGTTTATATTTACTTTTTCCACTTGATTTCCGTCTTTGCTGAGGAAAATATGCATTTTAATGCATCTATGTATAACCATTAATTAGATCTAAATGGAATACAAGGATACCATGCTCACAAGGTAGCTCTCCGCCGTGGTTTTAACAGAGATCTGATTTCCACATATTATGTAATTAGCAACTTATATTTAGATTTTCATGTACACACATATGTGAGTTAGGAAGACAACCATAACATAGTTTGAAAAGAGGGATTGGGAGAGTTTACTCACAAAAATGCATGGTTACCGCTCTGCTTCAGGAATTCAAGATTACTTCATGGTGCTCGTCCATTTTAGTTTCTGTATTGCGCTCACTCTTTTCTTACCTTTTTTTCAGATTTCCTTTTGTCATTTGAGTACTAGCAGGAGACTAGTGTGTGTATTCCTATGGCCTTATGTGTATTTATAGACGGTATGTGCAGGTTTTAACTTAGGTGCGTATTTCTGCATGTGCTATGTACATATGCTATGCATATAGTGATGCATTGTCTAGGCTTAGGTTGCAGTTATGTAAAATGAGATGACACGTGATGTATAAATATTTGTAGAGCAATGTGCCTATGCACAAAACACATCAAACAACTAAACTTGGCTGCCAAACTTCCTTTGATTGAAATGATATGGCTTAGGATATCTTTACTACATTCAATTCCTTCTCACTGCATATGCATACCAGGCAAGAACACATGTATATGTACTTTTCCCTTGTACTCAAATTCTTTTTAAAAACCAAATGCTTGGCTCTCAAGAAATATAAACAATTAATGGCATGTGATTTGACAACATAGGATGCTATGTGTTAAGGTGTTTAGGCTGTTAAGGTGATGGAGCTATGCGTACATAAATGGATGCAGCTTAGGGATTTAGTGGTGATTTAACTTGATGGAAAGGAAGTAGCTGTGGGTATAGGGTGATGAAAATTTGAAGGTATAGCTATGTTGTTATGCATCCTAGTTGTGCCTGGGATGTATTTTCACGTGGTCTTCCCTAGGTGAAGTGCATGGCCAAATATGTAAATGTACATAATTGTGTATACGGCCCATGTGCAAAAAGATTTAAAAACTATACTTAGCTATCAAGAAATCTAAGTCATTTAATGTTTGATTTGATAATGTAGTTTTTGATTAGAACAAACATGTTCTATAGGGTATCATTAAGGACTTAGCTTCTATGAAAACACATCAATCTAATGTCATTTCTTTTCATATACCTCAATATGGATTTTTAAAATAAGATTTTAAATAAATATTCTTATTTATTTATTTCATGTGAAGTAATCTAACTTTATAAGTACACATATATATATCCATATTGTTAAGGAAATAAATAATAGAAATGATGACATACATATAGGATTTTCCAAAAAAAGTTATTTAATTTCTTCTCAAATAATTAACTCCAAATTTATTCAATTTTATTAATCACTTAATAAAATATATTATTGTTCAACGGAACTAACCAAAAACTAGTTTGTTACAAATATAGAGGAGGAAGAGATCTTCGATACAGTATAAAGGGTGGAGTCTAATTCGTGGAGGAGAGGGAGGTTTTAGTGCATGAGTGTGGAGAAAATTCGGCCATGGATTAGAAGAGGGCGGCGGCTACTTTGAAAGGGATGAGGGTTTTATGAAGATGATGTTATTTTATAATATTTAATTCTGATTTTTTTCAAATAGGTCCATAAGTTTTAAACCAAACCAATTTCAGTCCAACTGTAGTCTACCTAACCCATTAGCTCCCGTTCTGGATCCAATGGGCTAGGTCCCGTCAGCCCAAATGGTTGCCTGTGGCCTGAATTATTTATTTTAATATTTAAATCCTTTATTAAATTAATTTGAACATATATTTAAATTCACCAGTGTCACATACGAACTCATAAAATTCCATAAAATTTATTTCTACCTTTTTTTGACAATACGGTTCTAACAAGACTAATTTCGTTGAATTCTGCGACCGTTTGAAAAATGGCCTTTTTCAAGTCGATTAAAATTAACTGAAATTGGCAAAACAAAAATCTTTCCGCCACGGTCACACGTTAATTATAAAAATTATGAAAAATTAAACATAATAACAATTTGACATTTCAGTTCCAACAAAAGTGGTTTCATCAAAAACATAGGTCGTTTCCGCCACGACTATTTGGATTAATAAACTGGGCATATCTTTTGTTTCTCGTTATGAAATTTTGATTTTTCGGATTCGTTGGAAAGATATTTTGAAATAGATTCTAGTATTTTTGGTTTCCCCAAAATCCGCTAAATTTTGAATTCAGTACATTCGGTCAAAGTTCAAGTTTGACTTTTCAAACTACTGTGCTATTTCTAACTCCTTTTATAATTAAAATTTTTGTTCTAACTTCAATTAAATAAATTATTAATCATTATTATTTTAAATAAATTATGTAACTAGTAAATTTCCATTAAAGTTTCTAAAATAAAATTTTTAAATTGCTTCAGAATTTGCGAGTTGTTACAAATTGATTACTATTTGTGTTGTATGATTATTGGTTTGATTAGTTAAAATTTTGAACCATTAAGCCAAATTGTGTTGTAACACCCCGTAATTCTATTAATATTAATATTCACAAACTAAAGAATAACTAATCTCAGACTTGAGAATTGTGGGAAACGGGTTGCGCCATTGTGTTCGTCTCGGAATTCTGGTTGAAATAGAGTCCGAGTTTGCGTGAATTGGACTTCGTATGAAGAAGTTATGGCTATCGGAAGTTTCAGAAAATTCAAAATAGATTTCAGAAATTTAAAATTCAAAATTCGAAGTCAAACAGGCTAGGCGGGAAAATTCCCGCCCAGCACCCCAGGTCGACTGGGGAGTCGACTGGGCAGTCAACACCCCCAGGTCGACTGGGCAGTCGACTGGGCAGTCGACCTAGGTGTCGACCTGTCCAGGCGGCTAGGGTTTGGCTGATGTGTCTTTAGGGCTGAGTTGGCAAATTAAACGGTTCAGTTTAGTTCTGAGTTGATCCGACGGTCTAAATAAATCCTAAACTCTATAAATACCTAGGTAGTCTCTCACTCTAATTCACATGAAAAATAGAATAGCCACCGTTATACCGCCGCCATGGAACTCAGTCTAGCCGCCGCCAACTAAGAAGGAAGAAAAGCTAGTCAAAACCCTAATTCTACTCAACTCTAAAGCAAATCAAGACTCTCTATCTCTTTTAATTGTGAGTATGATGATCTTAACAAGATTATTATTGAACTAATTAGATTAAGTTATGAATGGATTATAAGTGAATGATGTGAATTGTCATGTATGTTGTTGAAAACCTTATGCTATCATGTATGTTGTAAATCCTATGTTATGTGATGATGATATCCTATATGTTGTAAATCATGCTATGATGTTATTGTATAGGTTGTAATTCTCTATGCTAAGTTGTGATAAATCATACATGTTATAGATTCATGATGTTATTATCTATGCTAATTAGTTCATGTTAATCAAATCACAATGTTTGGGCTATGTTGATCTATATGACAAACTATGTATGCAAGTTTAGATTGATTAGTAAGGATTATGAACATATGCAATGACATCTATTTAGATCTAGAATTATGACATCTAGAATTATGCTATGACATATGTGAATTCTATGTGTTAGATGCTAGTTCACACCATCATTATGTTGCATAAAACCCCATATGCAAGTTTACATATGAATTTGGGTTATGATCATATCATGTAAATTGTGACATTTAACAAGTTGACACCTTTAGATCCTTAACATGTGTAGTTTTATGCAAGTTTCACCCCTATTACGATTAGATTTATTTTATTTGTCTATATGTTGTGATAATTTATTTTTGGGCTATGAGTTAGACTATTTGAGTCTAACGTATATTCTGCGTTGAATAAGCGAACGTATAAACTTGGGGTAGGGGTAATATTAAGGATTTAATATTAAGAAGTTGGGGTGCAATTGATATGATTTTGCATGCCATAAGTGGATGGCCATAATTGAGTCAATTATGGACATCATTAAAATTGGAAGTAATTAATTATTTGAATAGGGATATATTCAAAACTGGGGTAAAAGATTATAAGTGATAATCAATGCTTAGGACACGAGGTTGGACAAGTTTGTGACGTAAACCTGCCCGGACCCGCCCGGCAAATCCAGTGGTCACGAATGTCAGCCCAATGTGAGGCGTCCTAGGCCCAAATTAAAGCATAACACTTGTAAAGACACAAGGTTAGACTCTTTTATGGTGTAAGACTGCCCGGACCCGCCCGGCAAATCCAGCTGCCATAAATGCCAGTCTAATGTGAGAGGTGTGTATGAGGTTATGGCCTGAATGAAATAAGAAATACTTAACCAGATAAACATGTAAGGTGGGACATGGGGGTTAAGTAGGTGCCTTGGGTGGCATAAGGAATCTAGTGAGTGCCCTTAGTGGCATGTAAAAAACGATTAGTTAGACATAACCAAACACACATGTAAATGAACATGACTAAGAGGGTTAAGTGGGATGTAGTAGTGGACAAGCTTAGGTGGGTAGCTTATGGGGGCCCATTTCAACCAGTATCCCAAACGTATCTTTGTGCGCTCGACCCAAGTCGAGGACGGGACACGCATGCTGGGCTTGACTATAAGAGGCCAAAACGGGGTAGCGGTGGCAACGCAAGTCCAACGGGTGTCATATGCGTGTGTGGACCCGGGCTGGTAGGTAAGACGTTGTTGCATCGTGTAGGTATAAGCCGTGCATTCTCAAGTTGTATCTGGTTGCCACTTTAGGGGAATTATACACCCCACTGTGGGGCCAGCACGGGTATCTACGAGTAGGGAGCCGATCGAAAGTAGGTAGTGGGGTACACCTAGTGGAGATAGGGGCAGACGGCACCTATGTAGTCAGCTAGGGGTACGCAAGGCTATTTATATAGATTCTGTTTGAAGCAAGTGGGATCAACCTTTAGCGTGACTGGTGCGGTGCAGTTTAGCAATTGTTCGTTAGTAATTAGGTGTGCCTTTAACATTATCTCTGACGTTATCTTTATCTGCTCTTCCATACCCAACAGTTCGTAGACATTTACTTGTTTTCCAGCTTATGCCTTAGTCTAGTTACTTTGATAATAGTATTGTTAGAATTATCATACTCGCCAGACTTTATGTCTGACCCCCTCTATTTCTATCCTTTTTCCCCCTCCAGGTCCTCAGGTTGGGCCCAGCTCTAGCGGAGTTTGATTTGATTGCTTCATCTCTCTTTTGGGAAGCTTGGACCGCTGAAGTAGAGTCCAGCTTGTTATCTTCTTTAATGGCTATTTATGTAATGGGGTTATGTATTTTGTTTTATCAAGATGGATATTGTACTTGATTCTGATTTATGGTTTTATGATGTTACAAACATGTTTAATTTCCGCTGCAATAAAATGAAGTTTTAGATTTCCAAGTACTATTATTATCTGTCTTGTTGTAATTTTTCTGTTCTATATTCACTTAAAACCTCCATGGACGTTAATGCATTCCCTTTGTGAGTGACATTAATGGACGTGGGGTGTTACACGTGGTATCAGGGCTTAAGGTTACCAGAACAGATAATTTTTTTAGAAAAACTATTTTTCTAAAGTATTTTTGGAAGAAGTGTTTTCAGAAACATGTCTTAATGAGTAATTCAAAGAGGAAAGTTTTTATGAAAAACATAATCCCCAATAGCCATATCTTTATCTTTCGAATTCTCCAATTTGAATCTTTCCTTTTTCGTTTCAGCATGGCTGAAGATCTTAACCTTCCGGACGATGTAACGATACCAGGATGGTATAGGAGGTTGAAAGAGGCTAGGGCCGCTGCAGGTCCAGCCAATGTTCCTCCACCACCAGTTGCACCTGCTCCTCCTCCTCCTCGCGCTGATACTTTTGCAAAGACGTGCAAGGAATTTAAGGCTATGGGTGGAAAACCTTTTCAAGGGTCAGAAACTTTTGTGGAGGCTAGAGATTGGCTTAGGGAGGTGGAAGAATTGCTAGAAATCTTTGAAGTAGAAGAAGGGAGGAAAGTCAAATTAGCAGCTTGGTTAATGAAGGGAGAGGCCTCGTTTTGGTGGGAGGTCACAAATGGGGAGCGTCCTGTTGATTCTTGGGCGGATTTCAGACGTAGGTTTGAGGCAAAGTTTCTCTCAAGAGCAGAAGAGAATCTATATATGGAAAGGTTCTTGACATTAAAGCAAGGAAGCTCATCAGTGAAAGAATATGTTAACAAATTTAATCAGTTAGCAAGGTTTGGCTTGGACTTAGTGAACACGCCGGAGAAGAAGGCTCTGAGGTTCGTTAATGGATTGAATGAACCATTGCAAGGGTTGCCTATGACCCACATCCCTATGGGGGCCACCTTTGAGAAGCTAGTAGGCATGGCACTCATGCACGAGCAGAAAGGCGCTAATGCTAATAAGGCACCTGGGAAGAAAGGGGATCAGAAGAAACCACAACAACAACACAAGAAGGGTGGTAAAGACAATAATGGCAAGGGAAAGAAGAAATGCTTTAATTGTGGGACACCAGGCCATCTCAGCAAGGATTGCAGAAAGAAAAAGAAGACTGGCTGTTTTCATTGTGGTGAAGCAGGACATCTAGTGAAGGATTGCCCAAAGAAGGGGCAGAGGGCAGGGTCTACCTCGGGAGGACAGGTGCAGGCTCTTATGGCACCAGGGCAGGCAAGGGGACAAGTTCAGGCTCTCGCGGTCCCACCGCTGTAAGAACGAGGTAGAGCCATTTCTGTTGAAAGCTTAGTTTTTCTGTTTGATCGTCCTGTCCATACCTTATTTGATTCGGGCGCATCGCATTCGTTTATCTCTACGTCATTAGTTGAATCACTGCACTTAAACACCGGTTTAGTAGAGGATCCCTTAGTTGTTTCGAATCGAATTGGGGGCTCAGCTTATTTGTCCATGATGTGTTTGGATTTGAAAATTTCTATACTTAGCATTGAGTTTAGATGTGATGCTTATGTTTTGGTCTTCACGGGCTATGGGCTAATTTTAGGAATGGATTGGTTATCCAGAAATGGGGCCGTTCTTGATTGTGAAAGGAGAGTAGTTAGGCTCATGACTCGCCTTGGCAACACTCTCGAAATCATTTGTAATCCCATAAATTCCATTATGCTAAGTTATTTAGAATCGCTTGACACGTCGGTGGAAAATCTACAGTCTGTTAGAGTGGTCCAAGAATATTCGGATGTGTTCGAGGAGGTGAAGGGCTTACCTCCGAAGCGAGAGATAGATTTTCGAATATATCTTGTGGATAATGCAAAACCAGTATCTTTGCCAGTACGCCACATGGCTCCTCGTGAAAGGAGGGAACTCAATAAGCAAGTGAAGGAGTTGCTTGAGAAGGGGTTCATAAGACGAAGTATATCGGAGTGGGGTGCTCCAGTAGTATTTGCCACGAAGGCGGATGGGTCCCTTAGACTTTGTGTGGACTATAGAGAACTTAATAAACTTACTAAGAAAAATAGACACCCACTTCCGAGGATTGACGATCTCTTCGATTAGTTAGTTGGTGCCTCAGTGTTTTCGCAATTGGACTTAGCCACTGGTTTCCATCAGTTGAGAGTGGCTGAGGATAGCATTGACAAGACTGCCTTTAGGACTTCAGACGGTTTCTATGAATGGCTAATGATGCCCTTCGGTTTGACAAACGCCCCCGCATACTTTGTTGATTTGATGAGTAGGGTGTTTAGGGAGTACCTTAACAAATTCATGGTAGTCTTTGTAGACGACATCCTGATCTTTTCTAAGGATGAAGAAGAGCATGCCCTACACCTTAGGGAAGTGTTGGAGACCCTACGAGCGCATAACCTTAAAGCTAAATTATCTAAGTGTCACTTCTGGAGGAACGAAGTACGATTCTTAGGGCACGTGGTTTCCAAGGAAGGGATAGTTGTGGATCCCGCGAAGGTGGTGGCCACCCAAGATTGGAAGGTCCCTAAAAATACTACCGAAGTAAGAATTTTCTTGGGGTTGGCTGGCTACTATAGGAAGTTTATCAAAGACTTCGCAAAAATATCAGCTTCATTGACACGTCTGACGAAGAAGAACCTAGTTTTTGTGTGGGACGTAGATTGTGATGATGCGTTCCAACGTTTGAAGAGAGCTTTGACTTCAGCCACAGTCTTAGTGCTACCAGACGGGAGTAAGCCATTTACTGTTTATACCGATGCTTGTGGGACAGGACTAGCCGCAGTCTTAATGCAAGAGGGAAGAGTAATAGGCTATGGTGGAAGGCAGTTGAGAGCGCATGAGAAAAATTACCCTACACATGACCTAGAGTTGGCCGCTATTGTTTTCGCGCTTAAGTCTTGGCGTCATTATCTTCTTGGCGAGAAATTCGAATTATTCACTGACCACAAATCTTTAAAATACTTATTCTCTCAAAAGGACTTGAACTTAAGGCAGCAAAGTTGGATGGAGTTCTTAGCATCCTATGACTTCGAGATAGCATATACCCCTGGCAAGGGTGACGTAGTGGCCGATGCCTTAAGTAGAAAAAGATTATCCTTAAGTCCTTTGTTTGTTGAACGGCGAAGTTTAGAATTCATTTCGATGTTTGAATTTAGACATTCCGTTGACTTTGTACCAGGTTTGCTAGCATCCTTAGAGGTTAGACCTACGCTTTTGGGATGGATTGGCGAGGCACAGCGAGATGACCCACAGTTGGTTGAGTTAGTAGGAAAGCTCAAAAGAGGGGAGTCATCAAGCCATCTCCGTAGGTATACCCTAGATGATAAGGGTTGGTTACGTAGGGACGGTAGACTTTGTGTACCAAAAGACGATGACCTAAGGAAGACTATTCTTGACGAAGCACATCATTCGAAGATGACCATTCATCCCGGCGGGGAAAAGATGTACAAAGACATGAAGCGAGTTTACATTTGGGCCGGTATGAAGAGGTATGTGGTCGAGTATGTCGCTAGATGCTTGGTGTGCCAACAAGTAAAAGCAGAGCAAAAGAAACCCGGTGGGTTGCTTCACCCATTGGAGGTTCCACTATGGAAGTGGGAAAGTGTCTCGATGGACTTTGTGGATGGATTACCGCGATCAAGGAAGGGTAATACGGGAATTTGGGTTATAGTAGATAGACTTACTAAGAGCGCCCATTTTATTCCTGTGAAGAGTAAGAGGACTGCTCCATGGTTAGCTTCTATGTACGTGCGAGAGATAGTCCGTTTGCACGGTGTTCCTTCTAGCATAGTAAGCGACTGCGATCCTATTTTCACTAGCGAATTTTGGAAGAGCTTACAAGAAGTGGTAGGGACTCATTTATGTTTGAGCACCGCATATCATCCTCAGACAGACGGCCAAACCGAGAGGGTGAATCGTATTCTAGAGGACCTTTTGAGGCTATGTATCCTAGACTTTGTGGGTACGTGGGAAGAGCATCTTCCATTGGTAGAGTTCGCATATAATAATAGCTTTCAGTCTAGCATTGGCATGGCACCTTTCGAAGCTCTTTATGGACGACCTTGTCGTTCACCTGCATGTTGGTGGGAATCTACAGATAAGATCTTACTTGGGCCCGATATGATTAGAGAGACTTCGGAAAAGATCGACTTGATTCGAAGGAGGATGGAGATGGCGCAAGATAGGCAGAAATCTTATGTGGATAAGAGGAGGACAGATCTTGAGTTTGAAGTTGGGGACATGATCTTTATCAAAGTGTCTCCATTACGGAACGTTGTTCGCTTTGGGTCCATTGGGAAATTAGCACCAAGGTTTGTAGGGCCGTTTGCTATTAAGGAAAGGATTGGGCAGATGGCGTATAGAGTGGAGCTGCCCGAGAGACTTAGTGGTGTATACGACGTATTCCATGTATCACATTTGAGGAAGTGCTTGCACGAGACTGCGGAGGTGGTAGAGCCGAACTTGCATAGAGAGGTGGAGATAGAGCGTGATGCGACGATTCGACGAGCTCCTACGCGCATTCTTGGGGCAAAGATTAAGAAGCTGAGAAATCGAGAGGTCAGACTAGTCAAAGTACAATGGGAAGATGATGAGAGCAACGCTTCTTGGGAGACAGAAGAGAAGATGCGTTCACGATACCCTTTTCTTTTCGAGGGTATGTCTTTTAATTTCTCCTTTATCGCTTAGCTTGTACTTATCTTACATTTAGAGTATCCACTCGCTAGTATTCTTGAACTTTAGTTAGGATAATCCTATGGTTGAAACATGTGTTTGAGACATGTTATGTATGATGGATGCAAAGTGGATGCAAGTGTTTGCTAGTGGTTGCTCGTGGACGCATATACACACACTGCTAGGCACTAGATCGGCTCAGTCACTTCATACTGCATATTGCATATAAGTGGCTGTATTTAGTAAAATGGATGTATGATGATTGTATTATCATATGGATGCTGCATTCAGATGATGATTGTGCATGCATATAGAGATAATATGTAGCATTAAGGAACTTTTGCATACATAATGGACGCATGGCACTATCATGATTTGCATTAAGGAGGTCAACTGAATCAGTGGACCGCCTGATTTTGCATTAGATATGGACATATACACACACTGTGCATTTAAACATCAAAGCATTAGAAGTCTATAAGGACAATGGATGCCTGTGTTTGATGGTTGAGTAGATGGACGATTGGATGTTAGGATATACGTTCTCCTTGACTTGAAGATTTCGGGGTCGAAATCCTTTAAGGAGGGGAGAATGTAACACCCCGTAATTCTATTAATATTAATATTCACAAACTAAAGAATAACTAATCTCGGACTTGAGAACTGTGGGAAATGGGTTGCGCAATTGTGTTTGTCTCGGAATTCTGGTTGAAATAGAGTCCGAGTTTGCGTGAATTGGACTTCGTATGAAGAAGTTATGGCCATCAGAAGTTACAGAAAATTCAAAACAGATTTCAGAAATTTAAAATTCAAAATTCGAAGTCAAACAGGCTAGGCGGGAAAATTCCCGCCCAGCACCCCAGGTCGACTAGGGAGTCGACTGGGCAGTCGACACCCCCCAGGTCGACGGGGCAGTCGACCTGGGTGTCGACCTGTCCAGGCGGCTAGGGTTTGGCTGATGTGTCTTTAGTGCTGAGTTGGCAAATTAAACGGTTCAGTTTAGTTCGGAGTTGATCCGACGGTCTAAATAAATCCTAAACTCTATAAATACCTAGGTAGTCTCTCACTCTAATTCACATGAAAAATAGAATAGCCACCGTCATACCGCCGCCATGGAACTCAGTCTAGCCGCCGCCAACAAAGAAGGAAGAAAAGCTAGTCAAAACCCAAATTCTACCCAACTCTAAAGCAAATCAAGACTCTCTTTCTCTTCTAATTGTGAGTATGATGATCTTAACAAGATTATTATTGAACTAATTAGATTAAGTTATGAATGGATTATAAGTGAATGATGTAAATTGTCATGTATGTTGTTGAAAACCTTATGCTATCATGTATGTTGTAAATCCTATGTTATGTGATGATGATATCCTATATGTTGTAAATCATGCTATGATGTTATTGAATAGGTTGTAATTTTCTATGCTAAGTTGTGATAAATCATACATGTTATAAAGTCATGATGTTATTATCTATGCTAATTAGTTCATGTTAATCAAATCATAATGTTTGGGCTATGTTGATCTATATGACAAACTATGTATGCAAGTTTAGATTGATTAGTAAAGATTATGAACATATGCCATGACATCTATTTAGATCTAGAATTATGACATCTAGAATTATGCAATGACATATGTGAATTCTATGTATTAGATGCTAGTTCACACCATCATTATGTTGCATAAAACCCCATATGCATGTTTACACATGAATTTGGGTTATGATCATATCATGTAAATTGTGACATTTAACAAGTTGACACCTTTAGATCCTTAACATGTGTAGTTTTATGCAAGTTTCACCCCAATTATGATTAGATTTATTTTATTTGTCTATATGTTGTGATAATTTATTTTTGTGGTATGAGTTAGACTATTCGAGTCTAACGTATATTCTGCGTTGAATAAGCGAACGTATAAATGTGGGGTATGGGTAATATTAAGGATTTAATATTAAGAAGTTGGGGTGCAATTGATATGATTTTGCATGCCACAAGTGGATGGCCATAATTGAGTCAATTATGGACATCATTAAAATTGGAAGTAATTAATGATTTGAATAGTGATATATTCAAAACTGGGGTAAAAGATTATAAGTGATAATCAATGCTTAGGACACGAGGTTGGACTAGTTTGTGACGTAAACCTGCCCGGACCCGCCCGGCAAATCCAGTGGTCACAAATATCAGCCCAATGTGAGAGGTCCTAGGCCCAAATTAAAGCATAACAGTTGTAAAGACACGAGGTTAGACTCTTTTATCGTGTAAGACTGCCCGGACCCGCCCGGCAAATCCAGCTGCCATAAATGCCAGTCTAATGTGAGAGGTCTCTATGAGGTTATGGCCTGAATGAATTAAGAAATACTTAACCAGATAAACATGTAGGGCAGGACATGGGGGTTAAGTAGGTTCCTTGGGTGGCATGAGGAATCTAGTGAGTGCCCTTAGTGGCATGTGAAATACGATTAGTAAGACTTAACCAAACACACATGTAAATGAACATGACCAAGAGGGTTAAGTGGGATGTACTAGTGGACAAGCTTAGGTGGGTAGCTTGTGGGGGCCCATTTCAACTAGTATCCCAAACGTATCTTTGTGGGCTCGACCCAAGTCGAGGACGGGACACGCATGATGGGCTTGACAATAAGAGGCCAAAACGGGGTAGCGGTGGCAACGCAAGTCCAACGGGTTTCATATGCGTGTGTGGACCCGGGCTGGTAGGTAAGACGTTGTTGCATCGTGTAGGTATAAGCCGTGCATTCTCAAGGTGTATCGACTTGCCACTTTAGGGGAACGATACACCCCACTGTGGGGCCAGCACGGATATCTACGAGTAGGGAGCCGAACGAAAGTGGGTAGTGGGGTACACCTAGTGGAGTTAGGGGTAGACGACACCTATGTAGTCAGCTAGGGGTACGCAAGGCTATTTATATAGCTTCTGTGTGAAGCAAGCGGGATCAACCTTTAGGGTGACTGGTGCGGTGCAGTGTAGCAATTGTTCGTTAGTAATTAGGTGTGCCTTTAATGTTATCTCTGACGTTATCTTTATCTGCTCTTCCATACCAAATAGTTCATAGACATTTCCTTGTTTTCCAGCTTATGCCTTAGTCTAGTTACTTTGATAATAGTATTGTTAGAATTATCATACTCGCCAGACTTTATGTCAGACCCCCTCTATTTCTATCCTTTTTCCCCCTCCAGGTCCTCAGGTTGGGCCCAGCCCTAGCGGGGTTTGATTGGATTGCTTCATCTCTCTTTTGGGAAGCTTGGACCGTTGAAGTAGAGTCCAGCTTGTTATCTTCTTTAATGGCTATTTATGTAATGGGGTTATGTATTTTGTTTTATCAAGATGGATATTGTACTTGACTCTGATTTATGGTTTTATGATGTAACAAACATGTTTAATATCCGCTGCAATAAAATGAAGTTTTAGATTTCCAAGTACTACTTATTATCTGTCTTGTTGTAATTTTTCTGTTCTATATTCACTTAAAACCTCCATGGAAGTTAATACATTCCCTTTGTGAGTGACATTAATGGACGTGGGGTGTTACATGTGTCGAATATGGAACTGAATTGAAACATGGTTGAAATTGCATACATGTACATTATATTTGTGTGAATAAATTATGGATAAACAACTAAGCAGAGAAATAAAATTTTATGCCCGACAAATAGGTATGTATTTACCAACTTTTCTTTTTCTTTTAAATGCTTATGAGCCTAAGGCTGGACGCTTGGCAACTTTTCTTTTTCTTTTAATTGTTTATGAGCCTAAGGATGGCCGCTTGGCAACTTTTCGTTTTCTTTTAAATGTTTATGTGCCTAAGGCTGGCCGCTTGGCAACTTTTCCTTTTCTTTTAAAAGAGTTTATGAGCCTAAGGCTGGCCGCTTGGCAACTTTTTCTTTTCGGAATTCTGAATGGTAATTCATACTTCTTTTCGGAATAATTCAAACGTCTGATTTGGGGTTAAAATGAACTAAAACCTTACTGTCTTGCAAAATTGCAAAGTCAGACGTCTGAATTTTCAATTCAAACGTCTGAATCCTGTTTTTTAGCTGTGGACCGGGCCGGACCTCGGTCCACAGTCTACCCCCATCCAGGCTCTTTCCCGGCCAGAGCTCGGCCCGTTCGGACATCGTTTGTGAACTTCAGCTTCACGAATTCACAGATTCCAGCAGCTCGATTCATTGTCTTTGTTTCTCAAGTGATTCTTCCGATGTTGATTCTTCTGGTCTATTCACATTGTTTATGATGTGAATTGAATAAGTGATCATTCTAGAGCTTGTGCGCTCTATTTTGTATATCGAATTTATTTGATACTCTGGATAATATAATTCGCGCTATTAAAACGTGAGTTATCGACTCGATATCCTTCGAGTATATTCCGATGTAGTTTAAAACCTTCGGGTGCTAGTTTAGGATTTTGATTAGTTCGTTGATCGAAATTACAACCGTTATCCCCTTGATTTCTTATATGATTCTTGTAATGTGAATTACGAGTGATCGATCAGCTTGTTGATCGTACTTTGATCCGTGGCACCCAGTTTTGTGTCTTTGTTTCCTATCACTCAAAGTGTTTTCTAATCATTACTTAAAGTCATTGGATTCACTAACGAGCTATATATTTATTCTATTTATCGAATTTATATTTGATGATTTATGAATTGAATTTAAGCTATTACAACGTAAATTCCCTTGATCGATTCGCTTCAGCAATCGTACTCATGTACATGCCACGTCGGACTTATGCGAGGGTTTATATATTATTAATGGACTACGAATCCTTCTATGGATTCCAATCTATTAGTGTGTACGGATCCTCTTTACTCGATCGGGCGAGAAATTTAGTTTATTTACCTTAGTAAAACTGAGGATTATGACCCCTTATATGTTTACTTCGGCGAATAAATCTTGGACTCGTACGTTTGAACACGTTGTGACGATTCTTGTTGTTTTTAGTATGATTCAACAATGGGTTTGTAAATATTTGAGAATAGCGAGTGGTTATGGGACATTCAGCTATTTTCTTATATTAACTATCTCGGTGTAATTTGTACTCACCGGACCGATGCGGTCCTTTGATGATTTATGTTTTGTGGTCCTCGATCGTCCGAGTAGGATTTACGATTCTTGGATTTCACCTGGGGGACTTCGATCCAACTTTCTATGATTTTCTATGATTTATGATGTTTTCTAGGGATTTCACGATTATGTTTCCTCTCTTCCGGGGTCACGACCCGGCTTCGTGGGGAGCTTTGGCTCAAACTTATGGGTTTGCTACCTAGAGATTGTATCTCATCTATGAAAAGGACTATGATCGAACTGCTTGTGAGTTGTGTTAGCAACCTGACCATTATTGATAGAATTGCTTATGAGTGGTGTCAACGACCTTGTCATTATGATCGAACTGCTTGTGGAATGTGTTAGCAACCTGACCATTATTGACAGAATTGCTTATGAGTGGTGTCAGCGACCTTGTCATTATGATCGAACTGCTTGTGGAAGTTGTTAGCGACCTGACCATTATTGACAGAACTGTTTATGAGTGGTGTCAGCAGCTTTGTCATTATGATCGTCATGTGTTTAGTTTATTTGGCATTCCGCTGTCATTTCCTGTTTTGTGCTATTATTTGAATGTTGCATTCTATATTAGCTAGGAGAATATTTAGAGATATTTGTGTGCTGACATTCCATTGTCGTTTCCTGATTGTGTCAACATGTCATGTTCATGTCATCCTATGTTATATATCTTGTCATCACGGTTTATTTGATGAGTACAGCTAGACTGATCCGTTTATTGTTTATTCTTATAAATAATACTCGGGTCATACCACCGAGTCATACCACTGAGTCATTTTAGGGATTCCTTTGGACTCCTCGCAGGATTGACCTTCCAATTTCAGCTTGCTACTCGATCTCTGTTGTTTTATGTACTTTAGTACCTATGACATTATCATTTGTTGTGTACATATTCTTTTGTAGATCTTGGTGCATGTATCTATCCTTTTGGGATCTGTGGGTCTTTGTTGACCAATATTTTGTTCTACACATTCGTGGTTTATTCATATCTATTCCGCCTTTGTGATATGATTATTCTGTGTCTGGCTTTGAGATATACCATACTTATATTATTTTTGTTACCTATTTTACACTGCTTTCCGGATTGCTTATAGTCATTGTGTAGTTGCCTTATGTGTTGAATGGTCATTTCAAAATTTTAATCGGTATCAGAATTCGATGTGCATTCCTAACAGGGACTAATCATACATTCGGTCTCTCTTCACAAAGCTCATTCTCCGTTATGGTCTACGACATTTCTCTGAAATGAACTGGATGATAGTAGGTATAAAGGCGGGGCGTTACAAAAGATGTGATCTTTTATATATATGTAGCAATATAAAAACATAATTATTATATAGAAAGTTGTATTGTAAAAATCTGATTTTTATAATGTAGACTTGAAATAAAAATATATTTTTATAATATATGTAGCGTTTTAAAAATATGATCTTTCTAATGTAAACAACGTTATAAAAAGGTGATTTTTATATGTATGACATTAAAATAAAAATGTGATTTTTAAATATAAATATCGTTGATTAAAAATATGATTTTTAATATGTATATGTCACATAAAACAGATTACGATGGAACTGACTAGGAAAAAACAGCTGAATCCAAATTGGCCAATAAAGAATGACGGAGTTGAACCTAAAGTGAGAACTCCTCACTAAAATTTCTTGTGCAGTTATTTATTTCATAAATGCATATATGAATTGCTCCACGTCATCCATAGACCATGGACGACTTGGTTGATTTGATTGAGTCGTGGAAATTGATTGTGATTATTATGTGAAATGGAAAATAAATTATTCATATATTGAAATAAATATTTTATAGTTAAAAATATAATTTTTAACGTGTATATGAATGAAATAAATATTCATTTACAAATTGGACGATTTGTTTATATACACCCATTTGACTGAAATGGTTGGGACGATATTATTTACAAATCACCCAACTGCACAAATAATAATCAGTGTTTGTTGTTTGAAAACACCACATGGGTATTAGGATGATATTGGACATACACTAATCCCATTATTTAGTTTTATGTCAATCGATGGGTTGACAGGCTATTCTAAGCGTTAATTATTTATATTTAACGCTTGTGTAGTTGTGTAATGCACTCATGATGATGGTTGACTGTGTTTGATTATCATTGTGTACATGTGTGTATGAAGTTCATATAAATAAAATTATGTGGTAATTGACTATGTTTGATTCCAATTCGAAATGAACAAATATTTTAAATTAAAGAATATTTTAAAATGGCGAATAATGATTATTTTTAAATAACTAATATTTTAAAATAATATTCAGTAATGGATCAAAATATGATTTTGATGTCCGATTTGGGATGGACACAAAAATATTTAAATATATAAAGCCGTGTTGATTAGATTAACGCCATTTTGACCTGAACGATATTTATATTGATTTTACTCATTTTTATAATGAATATCGTAAAGGAAGTGATTTGAAAATCTAATGTTTTGAAAATATTATCATTTATATATTAATGATATGGAATATTCAATTTTGATTTAGAATTGAATATGAAGTTGAAATCGTTTGGATAACGAATTTAAATTGATTTATAAAATACATTTTAAAGGGAAATTGACGAATATATATAATATATATATTATATATATTGATGGCCTGAATAGGAAGCGCCATGCCGCGGCACTTCGCGAATTTCGACCATTGATTTTGAATGGACATTACGGGAGATCCGACTGTCGGATTCTCCTAAAACTAGAACCATTGGGTTCGTATCGAAAAGAGCTTTCTAATGGGTACAAGAAATTTGAAATCTAACGGTTGGATTTGGATTATGTCCAAATCGAATTTGGAAAAGATCGTTGTAAGTGTAGTTCGATGGCCATTTATGGAAATCGACCGTACGGGCCTTGATAAAATTATTAAAAATATTAATAATTTGTGTAAAATCATAATAAATGATTTGGAAAGAATTGGGATGATAAATTCCATATTTGTAAAGATAAAAATATTTTTTTATCAAAATGAACTAGTTATTAACTAGATTTGAAATCCAATAATTTTTAAATAAAATAAATTGGATTTGGAATGGTTTTAAAAATAACCAAGATTTCCAATATATGAATTGGAATGGATATGAATCGAAATTATCTTCGGTATATTATGATAGTGGATTTCATGATTATTAGGGCTGGCAATTAGAACCGAGAACCGAAAACACGAACTGAACCGAAAAGACCCAAACCCAAACCGAACCGATGGGTCTCGGGTTGGATCTAGGTGATGAAAAATACCATCAAGACCCGATCAAATCAGCCCGCATAGACCCGAACCGAAAGACCCGACCAAAAAACCTTGAAATATATGTATTTTTGTGTTATTATTCAATCAGACCCGACCCGACCCGAGCTTCAACCTAACCCGACCAGAACTGAAGCTCGGGTAGGGTCCAGTTTTTTGAAAGTATAGTTTAGACCCAATAAAACCCGACCCGCCTAGAACCGAGACCCGCCGGGTCGGGTCTAATTGCCACCCTTAGTGATTATACATATATTGTTATGGAAATTTGAGAGATATATAGATATCGTTATTTCCAATACGATATTTGTTGGTTGTAGAATTTGATATTGAATATAAGACGATATATTTTCTATTCAGAGCCTTGTATTTAATATCAAATAGGATTATGGGTTTATCGTGAATGGTGCCTTCAGTAACACTGTTCTTGAACCCCGTGTGAGGAGAATAAATCTTTTAATTAAGATTTTAGAGTTTCCAATTATATTTAATAAATGTAATAAAATGGAATGTAAATTGGGTTTATCGTGAACTGTGTTTTTAATGACATTCGTTCTTTAACCCGATTTACAATGAAATGTGATTTGGAATTTGTAAACCTTTTGTTAAGATTTAAAGGATATTTCCCAAAGTAAAGTTTTCCAATTTAACATATTAAATTGGAATTGAATGGAATTTGATTTGGTAATAATCGAAGTGAGCTTCTGTGGAGGAAGATTGTTACTATATATGGAATTTAAAAGGCTTTGCCGTTATTCCATTTATATAATCGGTTGGATATGGAAGTTTATATCGATTATACATATTGATCGGTTTTCCGTGAAGTGTCGTGAAGTTGGATAGCTATTTGTGAGAATTTCTCACCCTTCAATTTCTTTTTCTATATATATATATATGTGTTGAAATAAAAGTGAATTGCTATATATAATATATATATATATATATCTACGCCCCTCGTCCACAAACCATGAACGATATTTATTGGTTGAAATTGTTGTGAAAATTGATTGATAGCGAATGATTGTTTGGGATTGTTTGTGGTTGATGTTGATATTGATTGTTAATGGAATGTGATTTTGGGTTTATCATGGGCTGTGTTTTAAATGACATTAGTTCTTTATCCCAGTTAAAGATAAGATTAATTTCTTAACTTTGAATAATCCTTAAGCATTTATTTTTGGAGATTACAACTAAACTAGAGTTTTTATGAATCTTTAATTAGATTGAAACGGGAATTGATAATTTATGTTATCAAATTTGGGAAATGATCAAGAAAGGAGTATCACAAGTTTTGCTCCAAGCGATAGTTAAATCTTTAATTAGATTTAACGTGAAATGGTAATTAATTTTACCGATGACACCGTGGTGTTAGATATGGAGTATTACCAGTTTTGCTCCAAGGGGTGAATAGGTTAGGATTACGAAATTAAACAAATGAATACTTCGGTAAGGTGCGTTAATCCCGACTATGTTGGATAAACCTTAATTTGGTTTGGAATGATATCGAAAGGAGGATTAAAGAATAAATTTAAAGAATTTATCTTTGATAAAATTAATGGGAACATTTCCCAAAGGATATGAATATCTAAATAAAAGAATATTCAGAATTGTAATGAGGCGTATGTTGTGTTTTTATAGAACTTGTTAATTTATAAGCAAGTTATTCAGAAAGACCAAGTTTATCCCATTCTAAATAACTGATTCAACGATATGGTCGAGGATGAAGACGGTAGTTGAAGACCGGAGGTCTCCACATCATTTGGATGATTACTGATGTCTTGATTGGGCTGTACACCCAAGACGAGGTAATAAGTGGTGATCATCCAGACGTACTTGGAGATCGACCAGATATGCAAGGACTCTCTCCTATATTGGACATATGTGATGAGAAATAAGGTACCTCCGATTTCATTCAGAACCAGAACAAACTTGTAGATGGATGTGCGTCTGACATTGGATTTCATTCTGTGTGATTGATAGACATCAGTTGCATGGCAGGAATTGCCTGTGTGGCATGCTGAGATGCAAAAGATCAAGGCTTCTATTGAAAAGCGGAGTCTTGTGGTTAATGATCAAAGCATAGCTTTAAATTAGCATAGCTTTGTGTATAGCGTTAATTAGCGAGCCTCGCACCTTGGTGTGAACCCGAAACGGGAGAGGTCCTTAGAGAGGACCTGCATTTCCTTCTAGCTAGGAGTGGTGTCAGGGTTTTGCAAGCCCTGACGTTTTACTTATATGGATGATGGATAGCGAGGTGCCTTGTTTATATTGGTCACTGCTGTGCCGATGGATGGTTTGGTCGATATTTGACTAGTTTACGCCCCATAGGGCGGTGAAACGTATTGTTCAAGCATTTTAATCAACTCCATATGCACCGGGCCTCACGATCCAAGGGTCACTCGAGCTGGATCCTGAGACATGGTAGGCTAGATTATCTCGAAGCAGTAAGGATGATCTCTTCCCTTGGTTCATAGATGGAAATCCAACTTCCAATACGGGACATTTCGGTTTTGATTGTAGAGCCTAGTATTGGCGACATTATATATGGTACCCTTGTCGTATAGGATTGATACATTTATATTTGAAGTCATTTTATACACTATGCACTTATAGTAGTATCAAATGATTTGTTTTAAACGTACCAAGCATGTTTGGCTATTATAAGGGAATGCTTTATCCTCCGGCTCGCGTTGCATTGTGTGATGGGACCTGGGTCTTATAATAGCTTCATTTTACCAAAAAAAGCATTGCGCTCTTTCTTATATGCACTGGTATTCTTAGGAGGAAACCTATTCCGTGTTATACGGCGTGGTCCCTTGATATACTATATTTTAAAGTAAAGTTTTTAAATAACTGTTTTAGTTCTCGCACCAGTCATGTAACGACATGGAAAATCTGAACCAATTAAATTTTTTTAAATTGGCTAAAATAATCGATTTTAAATATTTTAAATAAATATTTTAAACAATAGCAATGAAAAGTGAGTTTGAATCGACGTTTGAAAACGAATATAATTAATTCTAATTATAAACAAGGCCTGAAATGGCGCGGTAGTTTCAAAATTTGAATTCAAACTTTGACTGACTGTACCGGGTGCAAAACAAAACCGATTTGAGTGAAACCAAAAATATTTAAATCTGTTAGTGAATACCTTTCTAACGAATCTAAAAAATCGAAGTTTCATAGCGGAAAGCAAAAGTTATGGCCAAATGAATTTTCGGAAAGGTGACTATAGAAATTATATAGCCCGTGAAAGTGGCCATTTTGCATACGACCTCGGAATTCGACGAAACCACTTTTGTTGGATCCGGTATGGGAAGTTATTGCTAGGTTTCAAATTTCATAATATTTGAAGCTAGTATGTGAGCGTGGCAATGGAAAATGTGTTTTGGTTAATTACAGTTAAATTGGATCGACCAGAAATGGGCCATTTTTCAAACGGTCTCACAATTCAATGAAACTAGTTATGTTGGGACCGTATTGTCAAAACATAGCTAGATTTATTTTTCTGGAATTTTTCGAATCAGTTTGAGGCCCTGGCAAATTGAAATGTACGTTCAAATCGAATATTGCATGTTTTATATTTTAATTCGAAGGAAAACTGACAGAGACAGTCAAATGGGCCTTCGAAACATATCCCATTGTGTTCGGAATGGGGGTAAAATGCTAGGGACGACAGTCGTTGGGTTTGGCTTGGTGTTAATACGTGAAGAGGGGTATTTTTGGATTTTAAAAATTTATAAACATAAAAAAAAAAATCATTGGCCAGGAATCTTTTTCTCTCTCCCCGACGCATCGCGATTAAACGGCGTAGCCCCTCAAATCTTTCCCGTTCGATTTCCGATTAATCCACGCAAAATTAGCCCATCCTCCAGTTGAAGATTTTGTAGAGCTCCTCGAGATCTTCAAATCCATATATAGTTTGGATTTTTTCGTTGTGTGGTTTGAAGGAATCGACGCCTGGAATTTGCGGGTTTCAAACCACCGCTGCCATCACCTGCAGCCACCGAGCTGGACCCCCTCCCTGGCGCGCGTGCGCCTCTCCAAGCCCTTCCACGTGGCAGTGGCCGATCGTCGTATCGAGCAACGGATTTCACGAAAAATCAAAACCTAGTTTTGAACAGTTTGCTGAAGGTACGACTGTGATTTATTTAATCTGTTTTTAACATTTAAAAGCGTGGCGAACTTCTAAAAATCATATCTTTTTCGTTTCTTGACGAAATTCAGTGAAACAAGAGAGAGTGGACTCGTGAGGACGTCTTCAACCTTCTAGAAGAGACCGCATATTTTTCTGAGCCTTCTGCTATTTTTGGTGGAGTGGAACCCAATGTGAGATTTCTAAATTATAAACGATATGGACAACGACGACGTATAAATTATATAATCGATGTATGAGTTATATAAGCGTTGTACACCTCTTGTATAAGCGTTGTATAAGTTGTACGTTCGATGTATAAGTTGTATATGCGTTGTAAAAATTATATATGTGTTGAAATAGAAGTGAAATGCTATATATATATATATATATATATATATATATATATATATATATATTTATACGCCCCTCGTCCATAAACCATGGACGATATTTATTGGTTGTGATTGGTGTGAAAATTGATTGATAGCGAATGGTTGATTGAAATTGTTTGTGGTTGAAATTGATTGATTGTGGTTGAAAAATACCTGTTTGTGGTTCAGAAATATTTGGTTGAAACCACATAGGATTAGTTTATGGAAATGAAAAAATATACATGCCGCCTACATGCGAACTAGATGCATGAATCCCCATTGTCAAAAACCGCGAGGTTTTAAGGTAGAGCGAGGAGCCGTACTAGGGACGGTCCCGGTTTTAACTACCCTGCCGTTATGCTGCCGAAATTTTGAATAATATTCATGTGTTAGAATTATTTTCCTATATTGAAACTATATTCGTCTGTTGAACAGAAAACCTTCATTTGTTGAATCGAAATTCATTCGTTGAATAGAAATTCATGTGTTGAATGGTATTCGTGTTTTAAATATAAAAATCACCTTTTTAACTATATATATAAACTATAGAAAACCTTCATGTGTTGAATCGAAATTCATTCGTTGAATTGAAATTCATGTGTTGAATGGTATTCGTGTTTTAAATATAAAAATCACCTTTTTAACTATATATATAAACTATAGAAAACCTTCATGTGTTGAATCGAAATTCATTCGTTGAATAGAGATTCATGTGTTGAATGGTATTCGTGTTTTAAAAATAAAAATTACCTTTTTAACTATATATATAAACTATAGAAAACCTTCATGTGTTGTATCGAAATTCATTCGTTGAATTGAAATTCATGTGTTGAATGGTATTCATATTTTGAAAGAAATTGTTTTATAATAAAAATCCTATTTTCATTACCTATATGAACTATATAAATTAATCCTGTTTTGAAATAAATTGTTTTATAATAAAAATCATATTTTTATTACCTATATGAACTATATAAAATAATCTCGTTTTGAAATAAATTGTTTTATAATAAAAATCATATTTTTATTACCTATATGAAATATATAAAATAGCCGTGTTATGAAATAAATTGTTTTACAATAAAAATCACATTTTTACTGTACACAGGAGTTGTTAAAAATAGTGAAGTGTCGAAGTGAATGTTTGTTGGATAAAAATATAATTTTTATCAAATGTATGAAAAGAATATAGCTTTGGAATCGAAGAATCCTTATATATATATAAATAGAATTAAAATATATCGAATAACGAAGCTGCAGTTCGTATTTTGAAACCGTGATTTCAAATGATTAGTGTGGGAGATCCGACCATCGGATTTTCCCGAAACCGCAACCATTGGGTTCGCTTCGGAAATATCTTTCCAACGGCACCAACTTTGTAATAATCCAGCGGTTGGATTGTCTGGAATATTTAATCCAATCTGAAGAAAAACAATGCCAGAATCGATTATATATATAAAAAAATATAATTATATTAAATCGTATAACGACGCTGTAGTTCGTATTTTAAATTGAAACTTCAAACGATTATACCGGGAGATCCGACCGTCGGATTTTCCCGAAACTAGAACCGTTGGATTCGTTTTGAAAAGATCTTTCTAATGATGTAAATTTTGTGAAGATCCAACCGTTGGATTCGTTTTTTTATATATTGAATAGCAAAGTAAAAATTCGTTTTTTTTATATATTGAATAGCATAGTAAAAATTCGATTTTTACATATGTAGAGAATACGAGCAACGAAAGCGACAAAAGGCGAGATTGGCGAAGATTTCTATAAAGGAAGTGTCGTGAAGTTGGATAGCTATTGGTGAGAATTTCTCACTCTTCAATTTCTTTTTTTTTTAGCTATATATATATATGTGTTGAAATAAAAGTGAATTGCTATATATATATATATATATATATATATATATATATATATATACGCCCCTCGTCCACAAACCATGGACGATATTTATTGATTGAAATTGTTGTGAAAATTGATTGATAGCGAATGATTGTTTGGGATTGTTTGTGTTTGATATTGGTTGATTGTGGTTGAAAAATACCCGTTTGTGGTTGAAAAATATTTGGTTGAAACCACATAGGATTAGTTTTGTGGAAATGAAATAAATATATACATGCCGCCTGCGTGCGAACTAGATGCATGATCCCCATTGTCAAAAACCGCGAGGTTTTAAGGTAGAGCGAGGAGCCGTACTAGGGACGGTCTCGGTTTTAACTACCCTACCGTTATGCTGCCGAAATTTTGAATAATATTCGTGTGTTTGAATTATTTTCATTTGCTTAAACAATATTTATTCATTGAATAGAAAACCTTCATGTGTTGAATCGATATTCATTCGTTGATCTGAAATTCATGTGTTGAATGGTATTCATATTTTGAAATAAATTGTTTGATAATAAAAATCACCTTTTATCGACTATATGAACTGTGTAAAATAATCTCGTTTTGAAAGAAATTGTTTTATGATAAAAATCCTATTTTTGTCACCTATATGAATTATATAGAAAAATAGTGTTTTGAAATGAATTGTTTTACAATAAAAATCACATTTTTATTGTATGCATGAATCGTTGAAATGTGAAGTGTTAAAAATAGCCACTTGTTCTAAATAAACATATATGAGTTGAAATATTCATTAATTAGCTAATGAAATGATTTGCACCTATGTATGTAACATTAGAATGAATGGTGTTTTTAAACCAAATAGAAATCAAATATGAAGTCGAATAGAAAATGATAAATGGTAAGAACTATATATATGTGTACATGCATATTCATTGAACAGGTTATAGCAAAGGGGCTAGAGAAGAGGAATAAAATTTTGTGCCCGACAAATAGGTACACATTTACTGTTTTGTTTGGGTGATGATTTTATGAGCCTGTTGGCTAGCCGCTTGGCTTTTTCATTTTCTTTTGGAGATTAGAAGGACCGGGAAAGCTATTTGCGATTTCCCGATGCTCCCGGTGCAGGGGAGGTTATGGCGAAATTTTCCAAAATTTTAAGGCGTTAGTAAAATATTTGAAGTGAAAGCGATATTGAAATCATTGAATGAACTATATTTATATAAATATATAAATATAAATAAAATTAAAACGAAACGAGGCCGTGCAGTTCGTATTTTGAAAACGTGATTTCAAACAACTAATGCGGGAAATCCGACCATTGGATTTTCCCGAAACCTCAACCGTCGGGTTCGCCTTGGAAATATCTTCCCAACGGCACCAACCTTGTAAAAATCCAACGGTTGGATTGTCTGGAATGTTTAATTCAAATCTGATGAAAAACAGCGCCAGAAGCGATTATATTTATATATATATATAAATATAATTATATATTTAATCGAATAACGACGCTGCAGTTCGTATTTTGAAATTGAAACTTCAAACGATTGTACCGGGAGATCCGACCGTCGGATTTTCCCGAAACTGGAACCGTTGGATTCGTTTTGAAAAGACCTTTCTAATGATGTAAATTTTGTGAAGATCCAACGGTTAGATTTTCAGATATGTGTAAATCAAATCTGAAGAAAAACAGCGCCACGGCCGCGTTATGGCCTGAAGCGTTGTTTTGAATAAATTGGCTATTTTAAAATAAATAAAAATAGTGATAAATCGTTATAAAATATTATAAACGATATGGATGTGAAAATTAGAAACTAACTGAAGGTTGGCTAAGTCAAATGGTTTCTTGGGTATTGATATGATGTTGGTTTCGGCCTTCGGGGTTAATATTTGGGAAATCCCTCTCTTACTGATTGACGGTTAGTGACTAATGAATTGAAATGATGCGTAGTAGTGTTTGTGTAGCACTTGTTTATTATATACGCGAGTTGCTCAAAAAGACCGGGTTTATCTCATTCTGAATAACTGAATCGACGATAAGAAATCGAAGATGAAGACGGTGGTCAAAGACCGGAGATCATCACCTCGTTTGGATGGTAACCGAGTTCCTGATTGGGAGGCATCCCGAAATATGGATAATGAGTGGTGATCGTCCAAACGTACGTGGTGATCGATGTGATTGCGAGGTATATAGTGCCTCCGGTTTCGTTCAGACCCAGAACGGACTTGCAAATGGACAGTGTGTCTGACATTGGAATTTATTCTGTGTGATTGATAGCCATCAGTTGCACGGTGTGAATTGCCTGTGTGGCATGCTAAGATACAGTAATCAAGGCTTCTGTCGAAAAGCAAAGTCTTGTGGTGATGATCAAAGCACCGCTTGTGTGGCGTAGTGAGACGACCCGAAATCCCGTTCTGACGGAGACCAGGGTTATCTTTGGAATATAACACAGAAATAGATAATAGCAGAACAAAATTAAATAAATACACCAGATAATGAACAATAAAATATACTGGATAAAAGGAATCATCAGAGTTACACAGTATACAGGATCTTACTTAGTACAAATACAGTGCAGCTATACATAAATGTCTACAGCGGAAATAAACAAAATATGTACAATAGGAGCTGAACAGCATAAAAAGAGATAAATGATAGAATCCATCTTCAGCTCCAGCTATCCAGAGAGAACCAGCTAAACCTGAATACAAGGCTGCCCGTGAAGAAAAAGGGGCACCCGAGTTTGAGAGTGAAACAAACTACGAGTCAGTCATGGGACTGGTATGAGAAATCCATTCAACACATATATAATATGGCAAATCTCAGGACCACGCCCCTTTCGTGGAACGGGTTTACTCCATTGGATTGCCAGTGCTTTAAAACAAATCTTTCTTTTAAACATCGCTATGCTTTTTATAAAAAATGAAGCCGTTATAAGACTCAGTTCCCATCACACAATGCAACGCAAACCGGAGGATAGAGTTTTACCTTATAACGGCTAAAATATGCTTGATACGAATAAAACAAAGGCATTTGATATTATTGCTAGTGTTTATATGTTTTGAAAACAATTTCAAATCATAACTATCAATCATAGACGGCATGGGTACCATATATCATATCGCCATATATATATACAATCAAAACCGCACGATGTCGTATTTGGAAATTGGATTTCCGTCATGAACCAAGGCAAAAGATAGTCCTTACCGAATTCGAGACGCTCTAGCCCGTGTCTCAGGCAAGCGCGCAGGCAAGCCTTGGATCGTCAGGGCCGGTCCACCGATGTGGATTATTATGCCTGAACAATACGTTTCCCCGCCCTTTGCGGTGTCAACGAGCCAACGAATGACTCCATCGGACCCGGATCGTCCGATCAAACCGAGGCGCCTCGCAACAGCAACAACCACATAGGTGAAAAGTATATAAATGTCAGGGCTGGTAGGTCACTGACACCACCCTAGCTAGAAAGAAATGCATGCCCTCCCTGAGGTCCTTCTCCCATTTTAGGTTCATACCGGGGTGTGAGGCTCGCGAATTCACGTTATACACGAAGCTCCGCCACATAGGCGGTGCTTTGATCATCACCACAAGACTTTGCTTTTCAACAGAAGCCCTGATCACTGCATCTTAGCATGCCACACAGGCAATTCATGCCATGCGACTGATGTCCATTGATATACAACCTCTGAGCTCGTGCGTCTCAGAGAAGGGCGTTAAGCAAAAGAATAAATTCTCCGCCGCCAAACAGATGTATACTTGACAGAGATCAATCAACACAGAATAAAATCCAATGTCAGACACACAGTCCATTTACAAGTCCGTTCTGGGTCTGAACGAAACCGGAGGCACTAAATACCTCGCAAACCCATCGATCACCACGTACGTCTGGACGATCACCACTCATTATCCATATTTCGGGATGCCTCCCAATCAGGACCTCGGTTACCATCCAAACGAGGTGAAGATCTCCGGTCTTCGACCGTCGTCTTCATCTTCGAATTTCAATCGTCGATCAATTATTCGAAATGAGAATTAACTCGGTCTTTTCAAATAATTCACGTATATTTAGAATTTCAAATCAATTTATTTAAATGGTTAAATTATTCGACAACACCAATATTGTTCTTTAATGTAATTTTCACACCAAACACATTCAACCATCAAATATAACATAAATCGAGCAAATTCAGCTTATTTCCACTCCATATTGTTTATGGTACTTTATAATGATTTATCGCTATTTTTATTTATTTTAAAATAGCCCATTTATTCAAAACGACGCTTCGGGCCATAACGCGGCCGTGGCGCTGTTTTTCTTCAGATTTGATTTACACATATCTGAAAATCTAACCGTTGGATCTTCACAAAATTTACATCATTAGAAAGGTCTTTTTAAAACGAATCCAACGGTTCCAGTTTCGGGAAAATCCGACGGTCGGATCTCCCGGTACAATCGTTTGAAGTTTCGATTTCAAAATACGAACTGCAGCGTCGTTATTCGATTAAATATATAATTATATTTATATATATATAAATATAATCGCTTCTAGCGCTGTTTTTCATCAGATTTGAATTAAACATTCCAGACAATCCAACCGTTGGATTTTTTACAAGGTTGGTGCCGTTGGAAGATTATTCCAAGGCGAACCCGACGGTTGAGGTTTCGGGAAAATCCAATGGTCGGATTCCCCGCATTAGTTGTTTGAAATCACGTTTTCAAAATACGAACTGCACGGCCTCGTTTCGTTTTAATTTTATTTATATTTATATATTTATATAAATATAGTTCATTCAATGATTTCAATATCGTTTTCACTTCGAATATTTCACTAACGCCTTAAAATTTTGGAAAATTTTGCCATAACCTCCCCTGCAATGGGAGCATCGGGTAATTGCAAATAGCTTTCCCGGTCCTTCTAATCTCAAAAAGAAAAAGAAAAAGCCAAGCGGCTAGCCAACAGGCTCATAAAATCATCACCCAAACAAAACAGTAAATGTGTACCTATTTGTCGGGCACAAAATTTTATTCCTCTTCTCTAGCCCCTTTGCTATAACCTGTTCAATGAATATGCATGTACATATATATACAGTTCTTATCATTTATCATTTTCCATTCAACTTCATATTTGATTCCTATTTGGTTTAAAAAACACCATTCATTCTAATGTTACATACATAGGTGCAAATCATTTCATTAGCTAATTAATGAATATTTCAACTCATATATGTTTATTTTGAACAAGTGGCTATTTTTAACACTTCACATTTCAACGATTCATGCATACAATAAAATTGTGATTTTTATTGTAAAACAATTCATTTCAAAACACTATTTTTCTATATAGTTCATATAGGTGATAAAAATAGGATTTTTATCATAAAACAATTTCTTTTAAAACGAGATTATTTTACACGGTTCATATAGTCGATAAAAGGTGATTTTATTATCAAACAATTTATTTCAAAATATGAATACCATTCAACACATGAATTTCTAATCAACGAATGAATATCAATTCAACACATGAAGGTTTTCTATAGTTTCTATATATAGATAAAAATGTGATTTTTATATTTAAAACGCGAATACCATTCAACACATGAATTTCTAATCAACGAATGAATATCGATTCAACACATGAAGGTTTTCTATAGTTTCTATATATAGATAAAAATGTGATTTTTATATTTAAAACGCGAATACCATTCAACACATGAATTTCTAATCAACGAATGAATATCGATTCAACACATGAAGGTTTTCTATTCAATGAATAAATATAGTTTAAGCAAATGAAAATAATTCAAACACATGAATTTTATTCAAAATTTCGGCAGCATAACGGCAGGGTAGTTAAAACCGGGACCGTCCCTAGTACGGCTCCTCGCTCTACCTTAAAACCTCGCGGTTTTTGACAATGGAGATCATGCATCTAGTTCGCACGCAGGCGGCATGTATATATTTATTTCATTTCCACAAACTAATCCTATGTGGTTTCAACCAAATATTTTTCAACCACAAACGGGTATTTTTCAACCTCAATCAATCAATATCAACATCAACCACAAACAATCCCAAACAATCATTCGCTATCAATCAATTTTCACAACAATTTCAACCAATAAATATCGTCCATGGTTTGTGGACGAGGGGCGTAGATATATATATATATATTATATATAGCAATTCACTTTTATTTCAACACATATATATATAGAAAAAGAAATTGAAGGGTGAGAAATTCTCACAAATAGCTATCCAACTTCACGACACTTCGCTTAGAGAAATCTTCGCCAATCTCGCCTTTTGTCGCTTTCGTTGCCCGTATTCTCTACATATGTAAAAATCGAATTTTTACTTCGTTATTAAATATTATAAAAATTGCATTTCAAAAATATAGATTCCGCCTTTTCAAAAATAAAGATTATATTTTTAATATTCCTATGATGTAAAAATTATATTTTTATTACTTTAAAAATATAAAAATCATATCTTACTTCTTCTACTTAATAAAAATTCCGTCTTTTCTATTTTAAAAATATGATCTTTTCTACCCAAGTTCAAATCTTTTTCTTTTTATATCTTAAAATAAAATCAGTTTTTAAACCTTTTAAAAATCAGTTTTATAACCTTTTAAAAATCAGTTTTATAACCTTTTAAAAATCAGTTTTTATAACCTTTTAAAAATCAGTATTTTCAGAATTAAAAATAAAAATAAAATAAAATAAAAACAACTTACATTGATCTGCGAAGAAGGGGGGTCGTCAGGGTCGGCGGCAGGAGGAGGAACAGGCGAAGCGGAGGGGGGGCGGCACGGCGGTCGTGGGTGGTCTTCGGTGGTGGCGGCGTCGCGATGCTTCAGGGGGGGGGGCTCGCGAATTGGGCAGGGAGGGTTCGGGTGCGTCGAGGTGGAGAGGATCGGGATCGGAGGGTGGAGCGGGGCACGGCGGTCGTGGGTCGTCAGAGCGGTGGCGCCATCGTCGATTGTTTTAGGGTTTTTTTTTCGAACGGTAGAAAGAAAGTGAGGAGAGAGAGAGAGAAAAGGGTTTATATAAATTATTATTATTATTATTAAATTTCTATTTAAAAGTTGACTTTTTATTCGAAGTCGAAATAGGACCCACCGACTGTCGTCCACAGCGTTTTACCCCCATTTCGGACACAATGGGATATGTATCGCAAGCTGATTTGATCGTTACAATCAGTTCCCGTTGAATTTACATTTAAATCACTATATTGAATTTTAAACGTACATTTCAAATTACCGGGGTCACATACTAACTAGAAAAATTCCAGAAAAATAGTTTCTAGCTTCGTATTGACGATACAGTCCTAACAAAACTAGTTTCGTCGAATTCTGAGACCGTTTGAAAAATGGCCAATTTCCAGTCGATTAAAATCAACTGAAACTGGTCAAACGCGTTTTCCTTTGCCACGCTCACATATTGATTCGAAAAATTATGAAATTTGAAACCTAGCAATAACTTCACATCCCGGACCCAACAAAAGTGGTTTCGTCGAAATCCGAGGTCATTTGCAAAATGTCCATTTTTAAGGGCTTGAATTCATAGCGACTATTCAGAATTTTCAACTGGACATATCTTTTGATTCCCGCTATCAAATTTCGATTTGTCAGATTCGTTGGAAAGGTATTCACTAACAGATTTAAATATTTTTGGTTTCACTAAAATCCGTTTTGTTTTGCACCCGGTATCGTCCGATAAAGTTTGAATTCGATTTTTGAAACTACAGCGCCCTTTCAGGCCTTATTTATAATTATAATTAATTATATTCTTTTTCATTTGTCGATTCAAACTCAGTTTTCATCGTCATTATTTAAAATATTTATTTTAAATATTTAAAATCCATTATTTTAGCCAATTTAAAATTTTTAAATTGGTTCAGATTTTCTGGGTCGTTACAATCTCCCCCACTTAAAACTTTTCGTCCCCGAAAAGGAACAAAGTCGAAAGTGGTTTGATAAATCTACAATCACACAACACAACAACCAATCCAATTGTTTTTAACCTTCAAAAATATACCGATCAACTTCTATATTCTTTTAAAATCATTCAGACTATAGAATTAAAAGTGCACATCCATGAAAAGAAAATAGCAACAGAATAGAGAATTAAATGGTAATGCAAAGTATGGTAAATATACCTTGCACCGGAGTCAATCAAAGATATCTACTCGGCATCTGGGATAGGCTTTCCGAATGCTCTCCTCAGTTTCCCAAGTACAATCTCGCGGATCTCTACTCCATTGCACTTTGACTAAGCGAACCTTCTTGTTCCTCAGCTCTTTGGTTTCTTTGCCTATCATCTTTAGCGGCTCTCTTCTCACAGCTAACTCTGGAGTAATTTCAATGTCTTGCTGAGCTGCTTCTTCCACGATCAAGTCTGGATCATGTACGTGCTTTCGAAGTTGAGATATGTGAAATACATCATGAACTCCAGGCAACCAGTTAGGCAGTTTGACCCTGTAAGCGAGAGTTCCGATCCGTTCCAGAATAGGAAACGGACCTATGAATTTGGGCGCTAACTTTCCAGTTTTACCGAACCGGATAACTCCTCTCATCGGCGATACCTTCAAATATACATAGTCGCCAACTTCAAAGGATATATCTCTTCTTCTTCTATCGGCATAGCTCTTTTGTTGGCTTTGAGCGGCGAGTAATTGCTTTTTGATAAAATCGACTTTGTCGGCAGCTTCGCGAATCATATCTGGCCCTAACACAAGTCTATTTCCAGGCTCGACCCAACAAGCAGGAGATCGGCACGGTCTACCGTACAATGCTTCGAATGGCGACATTGTCAGACTCGCCTGGTAGCTGTTGTTATAAGAGAATTCAGCCAAATGCAGATGGTCTTCCCATGATCCACCGAAATCTAGAACACAAGCCCGCAATAGATCTTCTAAAATGCGATTCACCCTCTCAGTCTGACCGTCTGTCTGAGGATGATAAGCGGTGCTCAAGTTCAACTTCGTTCCTAGCTCGACTTGAAATTCTTCCCAGAATTTGCTAGTGAATATCGTATCTCTATCACTTACTATACTGAGCGGCACTCCATGTAGTTTAACTATCTCCTTGAAGTATATCTGCGCCAGACTCTGAGCAGTTCTGTTTGATCTGACAGGTATGAAATGGGCGGTCTTCGTGAAACGATCTACGATCACCCAAATACTGTCATTTCCTTTTCTGGTTCTGGGCAGACCATCAATGAAATCCATAGAAATATGCTCCCACTTCCAACCAGGAACTTCCAGTGGTTGTAATAATCCAGCCAATTTCTGCTGGTCGCTTTTGACTAGCTGGCAAGTAGGGCACCGGCTAACATATAAGGAAATGTCCCTTTTCATCGACTTCCACCAGAAAGTGCGTTTGATGTCATTATACATTTTGCTTACTCCCGGATGGATACTGAGTTTTGACTTGTGGCATTCATCCAGTACTTCCTTTCGAAGTTCAGGAATGTTAGGGACACAGATTCGACCTTTGAGCCTTAAAATCCCATCATTGTCTACTTGAAAACTCGAGGGTTCGCCTTGTTGAATTATCCCTCTGATCTTCTGAATGAAGTGATCATTTTCCTGAAGAGCAGATATCTTATCTAGCAATGAAGTCGTGATAATAAAACTAGCGATCATTACATTCTTTCTGCTCAGCGCATCGGCCACGACATTGGCCTTTCCTGGAGTATATATAATTTCAAAGTCATATGCTGCAAGGAACTCCAGCCAACGTTGCTGTCTCAGATTCAGGTCCTTTTGAGTGAACAGATACTTTAATGACTGATGATCCGTAAACAGTTCAAATCTCTCGCCCAGAAGATAGTGTCTCCAGATTTTCAAAGAGAATATGATAGCCAATAACTCAAGATCATGAGTTACATAGTTTTTCTCGTGCGGCTTCAGTTGACGGCTAGCATAAGCAATTACTTGACCCCTTTGCATTAACACTGCGCCAAGGCCTTCTCTAGAAGCATCAGTCCAGACTTTTAAATCTTGGTTGCCATCGATGATGGTTAACACTGGAGCAGTTGTTAATCTCAACTTTAGCTCTTCGAAAGCCTCCTCACTTTCTGGAGTCCATTTAAATTTAGAGTGCTTCTTTGTAAGCTTCGTTAAGTGACCAGATATCTTCGAAAAGTCTTTAACGAACTTCCGGTAATAGCTAGCCAATCCGAGAAAACTACGGACTTCAGTGGCGGTGCTGGGCTGTTTCCAGTTTTGAATAGCCGTGATTTTACTTGGATCAACAGCGATTCCTTCTTTCGATACAACATGGCCCAGAAATTTCACTTCATCTTGCCAGAATATACATTTGGAAAACTTGGCTTTCAATACATTCCGTCTCAGAATTTCTAGAACCTGTTCCAGATGCTTTTCATGTTCGGCCTTTGATTTAGAGAAGATTAGAATATCGTCAATGAAAACCAGAACAAATTTATTCAATACTCCTCTGAATACTCTGTTCATTAGATCGACGAAGTAAGCGGGAGCGTTACATAAGCCGAACGGCATTACTAACCACTCGTAGAATAAGTCGGGGCCTCTGAACGCTGTCATTGGAACACACTCTTCGGCAATTCGAAGTTGATGGAAGCCTGTAGCTAGGTCCATCCGTGAGAATACTTGTGCTCCATTTAATCGATCTAACAAATCATCAATCCGCGGCAATGGATACTTGTTCTTTATTGTCTGCTTGTTCAGATCACGATAATCCACGCATAGTCGTAGAGTACCGTCAGATTTTGGGACAAATACCACTGCTGCACCCCAATCAGAGAAACTAGGCCTGATCAGACCTTTCCATACCAGCTGTCGTGTTTGATTGTCCAATTCCTCCTCTTTCAAGGACATTCTTCGAATAGCGTGAACTACCGGCCTTGCATTGGGAATTAAAGCAATTTTGAAATCTATTTCTCTCTGCGGAGGTAAGCGAACAACTTCTTCGAACACATCCGCATAGTTCTTGACGACAGGTATGTCTTTGATGAGGTCAGGAATATTCTCTGTGACTTCAGGAACATTTTCAATTTGGGCTGGAGAAACATTCAAAGCTGCCCAGAAGTCTTTTCTATTAGCATTCTGACCTTCACAGGGAATGGTTATATAATCACCTGATTTAATCTTCGCCTTCACGACTCTGTCGGCGCATTTGACTTCAGCTTCATATTTGGTCAGCCAGTCTAATCCCAAGATAAGATCAAACTCTTTAAAATTCATGACGACTGCGATGGTAGGAAACCGATAACGAGAAAAGGAAACCGGCACTCCGCAAACCCAACTGAGATCGATGGAACCCCCAACTGGATTCTGGACAGTCATTGGTTCCTTGAGCTTCTTCAAATTCAAGTCCAGTTTCTTAGCTGCATCTTTGGAAATGAAGCTTCGGGACGCGCCTGTGTCAAACAGTACTTTGACTGGAATATTTTTGACAGTAAGCGTTCCTTCTAAAACATCAGCTCTTTCCTGATCAGACGAAGATGCAGGCAATTCGGCCACTTCATTTACCTGAGCTTCTTTGGCCCTTTTTAACAGCCAGCAATCTCGCTTTATATGACCGGACTGATGGCAGAGATTGCATTTTCTATTCGCTTGAAATCCTTCTTTGGATCGAAGTCTACCTTTTAATTGCTTCTTTAAAGGCCCGCAGTTTATCGACAGATGCCCTTTCAGATGGCAGTTATTGCATACGGTGGTCGTTACTGGTTCTTTCCCAGATTCAGCCCTTTTTCTCTTGGCACTGGGCTTCTTATTGACCTCCGACCTCGTACTGGCTTCAGGAATATCAATTTCTGACTCTGTTTTGACACTAGAATAGACTTCTTCTTCGTCGCGCAACATTCCTTTCTTATGGAGATCTTCATACTGATAAGCCATGTATATCATTTCAGAAAAAGGAAGCTTCACATGCCCCAATACTTTATTCTGGTATTTCCTTTGAAGGCCATGAATAAATCTCAGATTTTTCCTCTTTGGGTCTTGAATTAGATGAGGAGCAAAGTGAGCAAGTTCGTTGAATTTCTTATGATATTCGGGAATGGTCATGTCTCCTTGTATCAGATAAGAAAATTCATCGCATAATCGCTCAGTTGCTTCGGGAGGAGTAAACCTTTCTAAGAAAATCACTTTAAATCTGTCCCAGGTGATATCACCTTCTGGATTATCTTTGATGATTGTTTCCCACCAGATTAAAGCTTCTTCTTTAAGCGCCCAAGATGCTACTAACCGTTTCTGGTCATCTCTCAGCTGGATATGCTCAAAGATTCTTTCGACAGAACTCATCCAAGCTTGAGTTTGAATAATAGATTCATTGCCCGAGAATTGTGCTCCACCCAGATTTCGATATCTCTTAAATAGAGCCTCTAGATCGGGTTCTGTATTCCTTCTGTTTCTGGCACTCATTTTTCTAGTTCTTATGCAATTAGCAGATCAAGTGTCAGGTCACAAAAAAGAAAATTTTCAAATATAGAGACAAATACTTGAATGTAAATGTGCCTATCGAGGTGCAATTTCATTCTGCTTTACTCGTACTAGGATATTGCTGATCCTATCTTTATAGAGTTACCCGTCCTAGAACACTACTGGTTCTATTTCTGACGAGTTCGTTCCAATGTTATATTCCAGAACTAAGCTTAACCAAAGCTCTGATACCACGTTGAGACGACCCGAAATCCCGTTCTGACGGAGACCAGGGTTATCTTTGGAATATAACACAGAAACAGATAATAGCAGAACAAAATTAAATAAATACACCAGATAATGAACAATAAAATATACTGGATAAAAGGAATCATCAGAGTTACACAGTATACAGGATCTTACTTAGTACAAATACAGTGCAGCTATACATAAATGTCTACGGCGGAAATAAACAAAATATGTACAATAGGAGCTGAACAACATAAAAAGAGATAAATGATAGAATCCATCTTCAGCTCCAGCTATCCAGAGAGAACCAGCTAAACCTGAATACAAGGCTGCCCGTGAAGAAAAAGGGGCACCCGAGTTTGAGAGTGAAACAAACTACGAGTCAGTCATGGGACTGGTATGAGAAATCCATTCAACACATATATAATATGGCTAATCTTAGGACCACGCCCCTTTCGTGGAATGGGTTTACTCCATTGGATTGCCAGTGCTTTAAAACAAATCTTTCTTTTAAACATCGTTATGCTTTTTATAAAAAATGAAGCCGTTATAAGACTCAGTTCCCATCACACAATGCAACGCAAACCGGAGGATAGAGTTTTACCTTATAACGGCTAAAATATGCTTGATACGAATAAAACAAAGGCATTTGATATTATTGCTAGTGTTTATATGTTTTGAAAACAATTTCAAATCATAACTATCAATCATAGACGGCATGGGTACCATATATCATGTCGCCATATATATATACAATCAAAACCGCACGATGTCGTATTTGGAAATTGGATTTCCGTCATGAACCAAGGCAAAAGATAGTCCTTACCGAATTCGAGACGCTCTAGCCCGTGTCTCAGGCAAGCGCGCAGGCAAGCCTTGGATCGTCAGGGCCGGTCCACCTATGTGGATTATTATGCCTGAACAATACGTTTCCCCGCCCTTTGGGGTGTCAACGAGCCAATGAATGACTCCATCGGACCCGGATCGTCCGATCAAACCGAGGCGCCTCGCAACAGCAATAACCACATAGGTGAAAAGTATATAAATGTCGGGGCTGGTAGGTCACTGACACCACCCTAGCTAGAAAGAAACGCATGCCCTCCCTGAGGTCCTTCTGCCGTTTTAGGTTAATACCGGGGTGTGAGGCTCGCGAATTCACGTTATACACGAAGCTACGCCACACAGGCGGTGCTTTGATCATCACCACAAGACTTTGCTTTTCAACAGAAGCCCTGATCACTGCATCTTAGCATGCCACACAGGCAATTCATGCCATGCGACTGATGTCCATCGATATACAACCTCTGAGCTCGTGCGTCTCAGAGAAGGGCGTTAAACAAAAGAATAAATTCTCCGCCGCCAAACAGATGTATATTTGACAGAGATCAATCAACACAGAATAAAATCCAATGTCAGACACACAGTCCATTTACAAGTCCGTTCTGGGTCTGAACGAAACCGGAGGCACTAAATACCTCGCAAACCCATCGATCACCACGTACGTCTGGACGATCACCACTCATTATCCATATTTCGGGATGCCTCCCAATCAGGACCTCGGTTACCATCCAAACGAGGTGAAGATCTCCGGTCTTCGACCGTCGTCTTCATCTTCGAATTTCAATCGTCGGTCAATTATTCGAAATGAGAATTAACTCAGCCTTTTCAAATAATTCACGTATATTTAGAATTTCAAATCAATTTATTTAAATGGTTAAATTATTCGACAACACCAATATTGTTCTTTAATGTAATTTTCACACCAAACACATTCAACCATCAAATACAACATAAATCGAGCAAATTCAGCTTATTTCCACTCCATATTGTTTATGGTACTTTATAATGATTTATCGCTATTTTTATTTATTTTAAAATAGCCCATTTATTCAAAACGACGCTTCGGGCCATAACGCGGCCGTGGCGCTGTTTTTCCTCAGATTTGATTTACACATATCTGAAAATCTAACCGTTGGATCTTCACAAAATTTACATCATTAGAAAGGTCTTTTTAAAACGAATCCAACGGTTCCAGTTTCGGGAAAATCCGACGGTCGGATCTCCCGGTACAATCGTTTGAAGTTTCGATTTCAAAATACGAACTACAGCGTCGTTATTCGATTAAATATATAATTATATTTATATATATATATAAATATAATCGCTTCTGGCGCTGTTTTTCATCAGATTTGAATTAAACATTCCAGACAATCCAACCGTTGGATTTTTTACAAGGTTGGTGCCGTTGGAAAGATTATTCCAAGACGAACCCGACGGTTGAGGTTTCGGGAAAATCCAATGGTCGGATTCCCCGCATTAGTTGTTTGAAATCACGTTTTCAAAATACGAACTGCACGGCCTCGTTTCGTTTTAATTTTATTTATATTTATATATTTATATAAATATAGTTCATTCAATGATTTCAATATCGTTTTCACTTCGAATATTTCACTAACGCCTTAAAATTTTGGAAAATTTCGCCATAACCTCCACTGCAATGGGAGCATCGGGAAATTGCAAATAGCTTTCCCGGTCCTTCTAATCTCAAAAAGAAAAAGAAAAAGCCAAGCGGCTAGCCAACAGGCTCATAAAATCATCACCCAAACAAAACAGTAAATGTGTACCTATTTGTCGGGCACAAAATTTTATTCCTCTTCTCTAGCCCCTTTGCTATAACCTGTTCAATGAATATGCATGTACATATATATACAGTTCTTATCATTTATCATTTTCTATTCAACTTCATATTTGATTCGTATTTGGTTTAAAAAACACCATTCATTCTAATGTTACATACATAGGTGCAAATCATTTCATTAGCTAATTAATGAATATTTCAACTCATATATGTTTATTTTGAACAAGTGGCTATTTTTAACACTTCACATTTCAACGATTCATGCATACAATAAAAATGTGATTTTTATTGTAAAACAATTCATTTCAAAACACTATTTTTCTATATAGTTCATATAGGTGATAAAAATAGGGTTTTTATCATAAAACAATTTCTTTTAAAACGAGATTATTTTACACAGTTCATATAGTCGATAAAAGGTGATTTTTATTATTAAACAATTTATTTCAAAATATGAATACCATTCAACACATGAATTTCTAATCAACGAATGAATATCAATTCAACACATGAAGGTTTTCTATAGTTTCTATATATAGATAAAAATGTGATTTTTATATTTAAAACGCGAATACCATTCAACACATGAATTTCTAATCAACGAATGAATATCGATTCAACACATGAAGGTTTTCTATAGTTTCTATATATAGATAAAAATGTGATTTTTATATTTAAAACGCGAATACCATTCAACACATGAATTTCTAATCAAAGAATGAATATCGATTCAACACATGAAGGTTTTCTATTCAATGAATAAATATAGTTTAAGCAAATGAAAATAATTCAAACACATGAATTTTATTCAAAATTTCGGCAGCATAATGGCAGGGTAGTTAAAACCGGGACCGCCCCTAGTACGGCTCCTCGCTCTACCTTAAAACCTCGCGGTTTTTGACAATGGGGATCATGCATCTTGTTCGCACGCAGGCGGCATGTATATATTTATTTCATTTCCACAAACTAATCCTATGTGGTTTCAACCAAATATTTTTCAACCACAAACGGGTATTTTTCAACCTCAATCAATCAATATCAACATCAACCACAAACAATCCCAAACAATCATTCGCTATTAATCAATTTTCACAACAATTTCAACCAATAAATATCGTCCATGGTTTGTGGACGAGGGGCGTAGATATATATATATATATATATATATATATATATATATATATATATATATATATATATTATATAGCAATTCACTTTTATTTCAACACATATATATATAGAAAAAGAAATTGAAGGGTGAGAAATTCTCACAAATAGCTGTCCAACTTCACGACACTTCGCTTAGAGAAATCTTCGCCAATCTCGCCTTTTGTCGCTTTCGTTGCCCGTATTCTCTACATATGTAAAAATCGAATTTTTACTTCGTTATTCAATATTATAAAAATTGCATTTCAAAAATATAGATTCCGCCTTTTCAAAAATAAAGATTATATTTTTAATATTCCTATGATGTAAAAATTATATTTTTATTACTTTAAAAATATAAAAATCATATCTTACTTCTTCTACTTAATAAAAATTCCGTCTTTTCTATTTTAAAAATATGATCTTTTCTATCCAAGTTCAAATCTTTTTCTTTTTATATCTTAAAATAAAATCAGTTTTTAAACCTTTTAAAAATCAGTTTTATAACCTTTTAAAAATCAGTTTTATAACCTTTTAAAAATCAATTTTTATAACCTTTTAAAAATCAGTATTTTCAGAAATAAAAATAAAAATAAAATAAAATAAAAACAACTTACATTGATCTGCGAAGAAGGGGGGGTCGTCAGGGTCGGCGGCAGGAGGAGGAGCAGGCGAAGCGGAGGGGGGGGGCACGGCGGTCGTGGGTGGTCTTCGGTGGTGGTGGCGTCGCGATGCTTCAGGGGGGGGCTCGCGAATTGGGCAGGGAGGGTTCAGGTGCGTCGAGGTGGAGAGGATCGGGATCGGAGGGTGGAGCGGGGCACGGCGGTCGTGGGTCGTCAGAGCGGTGGCGCCTTCGTCGATTTTTTTAGGGTTTTTTTTTTTTCGAACGGTAGAAAGAAAGTGAGGAGAGAGAGAGAAAAGGGTTTATATAAATTATTATTATTATTAAATTTCTATTTAAAAGTTGACTTTTTATTCGAAGTCGAAATGGGACCCATCGACTGTCGTCCATAGCGTTTTACCCCCATTCCGGACACAATGGGATATGTATCGCAAGCTGATTTGATCGTTACAATCAGTTCCCGTTGAATTTACATTTAAATCACTATATTGAATTTTAAACGTACATTTCAAAATACTGGGGTCACATACTAACTAGAAAAATTCCAGAAAAATATTTTCTAGCTTCGTATTGACGATACGGTCCTAACAAAACTAGTTTCGTCGAATTCTGAGACCGTTTGAAAAATGGCCAATTTCCAGTCGATTAAAATCAACTGAAACTGGTCAAACGCGTTTTCCTTTGCCACGCTCACATATTGATTCGAAAAATTATGAAATTTGAAACATAGAAATAACTTCACATCCCGGACCCAACAAAAGTGGTTTCGTCGAAATCCGAGGTCGTTTGCAAAATGTCCATTTTTAAGGGCCTGAATTCCATAGCGACTATTCAGAATTTTCAACTGGACATATCTTTTGATTCCCGCTATCAAATTTCGATTTGTCAGATTCGTTGGAAAGGTATTCACTAACAGATTTAAATATTTTTGGTTTCACTAAAATCCGTTTTGTTTTGCACCCGGTATCGTCCGACAAAGTTTGAATTCGATTTTTGAAACTACAGCGCCCTTTCAGGCCTTATTTATAATTATAATTAATTATATTCTTTTTCATTTGTCGATTCAAACTCAGTTTTCATCGCCATTATTTAAAATATTTATTTTAAATATTTAAAATCCATTATTTTAGCCAATTTAAAATTTTTAAATTGGTTCAGATTTTCTGGGTCGTTACACGTAGCTTTGTGTATAACGTGAATTCGTGAGTCTCACACCTCGGTATGAACCAGAAACGGGAGAGGACCTCAGGGAGGGCATGCGTTTCTTTCTAGTTAGAAGTGGTGTCAGTGGTTTTACACGCCCTGACGAGTTTGACTTATGTGGTTGTTGCTGTTGCGAGGCGCCTCGGTTATATCGGTCGATCCGAGACCGATGGAGTCATTCGTTGGCTCATTTACGCCCCAAAGAGCGGGGAAACGTATTGTTCAGAAATTTTAATCCACATCGGTGGACCGGCCCTGTCGCTCCTACGGTCACTCGAGCTCTGATACTGTGGCTCGGGCTAGAGAGTCACGAAGTCGGTAAGGACTATCTTTTTCCTTGGTTCATGACGGAAATCCAATTTCCAAATACATGACTGTGCGGTTTTGATTGTATACCTATATTTGGCGACATAGTGGCATGGGACGCTCATGTCGTCTATGATTGATAGTTATGATTTGAAATTGTTTTTGAAACATATGAACACTAGTAGTAATATCAAATGCTTTTGTTTTATTCGTATCAAGCATATTTTGGCAATTATAAGGTAAAACTCTATCCTCCGGTTTGCGTTGCATTGTGTGATGGGAACTGAGTCTTATAATGGCTTCGTTTTTATAAAAGCATTGCAATGATTAAAAGAAAGATTTGTTTTTAAAGCACTGGCAATCCAATGGAGTAAACCCGTTCCACGAAAGTGGCGTGGTCCTGTGATTAGCCATATTATAAATGTGTTGAGTAGATTTCTCATACCAGTCCCATGACTGACTCGTAATTTGTTTCACTTTCAAACTCGGGTGCCCCTTTTTCTACACGGGCAGCCCTATATTCAGGTTTTAGCCGGCTTTCTCTAGATAGTTGGAGCTGAAGATGGATTCTATTATTTATCTCTTTTTATGTTGTTCAGCTCCTATTGTACATTATGTTTGTTTTCCGTTGTTGACATATATGTATAGCTGAACTGTATTTGCACTAAGTATGATCCAGTATACTGTGTAACTCTGATGATTATGTTTATCCAGTATATTCTATTATGCATTATCTGGTGTATTTATTAATTTCTGTTCTGCTATTATCTGTTTCTGTGTTATATTCCAAAGATTACCCATGCCGCCGTCAGTACGGGGTTTGGGGACGTCACACGTGGTATCAGAGCTTTGGTTAAACTTAGTTCTGGAAAATAACATATTAACGAACTCGTCAGAAATAGAACCAGTAGTGTTCTAGGATGGGTAACTCATTACAGATAGGATCAGTAATATCCTAGTATGAGTAGCAGAATGAAATAACACCTAGATAGACACATTTGCATTCAAGTATTTGTCTCTATATTTTGAAATATCTTTTCTGTTGACCTGACACTTTGTCTGCTAATTGCAGACGCTCTAGAAAATGAGTACCAGGAAGAGAAGAAGTGTTACTGACCCGGATATAGAAGATCTATTTATGAAATCTAGAAATCTAGGTGGAAAACCGTTCTCGGGCGAAGAATCAATTATTGGAACACAAACTTGGATTCGTTCGGCTGAGAAAATCTTTGAAGGGTTAAAGCTGGCGGATGACCAGAAAAGATTACTGGCCTCCTGGGCACTCAAAGACGAAGCTTTGTTCTGGTGGGATTCAGTTATTAAGGATAATCCAGAAGGTGATATCACCTGGGATAGGTTCAAAGGGATTTTCCTGGAAAGATTTACTCCTCCTGAAGCAATTGAACGGCTATGTGATGAATTTTCTTATCTGATACAAGGAGATATGACCATTCCAGAATATCATAAGAAACTCAATGAACTTTCTCACTTTTCCCCTCATCTAATTCAAAATCCGAAGAGGAAGAATTTGATATTTATCAATGGGCTTCAAAGAAAATATCAGAACAGTGTAATGAGGAATGTGAAGCTTCCTTTTTCTGAAATGATATACATGGCTTACCAGTACGAGGATCTCGACAGCAAAGGAATGTTACAGTACGAAGAAGAAGTCAGCTCTAGTAATAAAATTGAGTCTGAGACTAATCATCCTAGGGCCAGTACAATGTCTGAGGTCAGCAAGGAGCCCAAAGTCAATCGAAAAAGGGCCAGATCCGAAAAAGAACCAGTAACGACAGCTGTATGCAGTAACTGCAATAGGCAAGGGCATCTCTCGGTAAGTTGTAGATCTCTAAAGAAACGAGTAAAGTATGGGTCTAAATCCAGTAAGAAGTTCCAAGAGGATAGAAAGTGCATTCAATGCCATCAGATCGGTCATCTTTCAAAGGCCTGCCCGCTATTCAGAAAACCTGAAGTAGTACATGTAAATGAAGTGGCAGAAGTGCCTGCATCTTCGTCTGCTCAGGAAAGGCCTGATGTTTTAGAAGGCACGCTCAATGTCAAGAAAATTCCAGTCAAAGTACTGTTTGATACAGGCGCGTTATGAATCTTTATTGCAAAGGGTGCAGTCAAGAAGTTGGATTTGAAATTGAAGAAGCTCAAAGAACCAATGACTGTCCAAAATCCAGTTGGGGGTTCCATCGATCTCAGTTGGGTTTGTGGGGTTCCTGTCTCTTTTTCCTGTTATAAATTCCCTATTGTCTCTATCGTCTTGAATTTTACTGAATTCGATCTTATTCTGGGATTGGATTGGCTAACCAATTATGAAGCAGAGGTTAGATGCGTTGAGAGAGTTGTTAAGGCGAAGCCCAATCAGGGAATTATATAACCATACCATGTGAAGTTCCTATTTCCAATAGAAAAGACTTTTGGTCAGCTCTAGATGTTTCTCCTGCTCAAATATAAAATATCCCTGAAGTCACAGAGGATATTCCCAACCTCGTAAAAGATATTCCTGTCGTCAAAAATTATGCGGATGTGTTTGAAGAAGTTGTTCGCTTACCTCCGCAGAGAGAAATAGATTTCAAGATTGCTTTGATTTTGAATGCAAGGCCGGTAGTTCATGCTATTCGAAGAATGTCCTTGAAAGAGAAAGAAGAACATAACAATCATACATGACATCTAGTATGGAAGGGTCTGATCAGGCCTAGTTTCTCTGATTGGGGAGCAGCAGTGGTGTTTGTCCCAAAATCAGATGGTACTCTGGGACTATGTGTGGATTATCGCGATTTGAACAAGTAGACGATAAAGAACAAATATCCATTGCCGCGAATCGATGATTTATTGGATCGTTTGAATGGAGCACAAGTGTTTTCAATGATGGACCTAGCTACAGGCTTCCATCAGCTTCGAATTGCCGAAGAGTGTGTTCCAATGACAACATTCAGAGGCCCATAATTATTCTACGAGTGGTTAGTAATGCCGTTCGGCTTATGTAACGCTCCAGCTTACTTCGTCGATCTAATGAATAGAGTGTTCAGAGGGGTTTTGAATAAATTTGTTCTGGTTTTTATTGATGATATTCTAATCTTCTCTAAATCAAAGGCCGAACATGAAAAGCATCTGGAACAGGTTCTAGAAATTCTGAGAAGGAACGTTCTAAAAGCCAAACTATCCAAATGCATATTCTGGCAAGATGAAGTAAAATTTCTGGGCCATGTCATATCAAAAGAAGGAATTGCTGTGGATCCAAGTAAAATCACAACTATTCAAAATTGGAAGCAGCCCAGTACTCCTACAGAAGTCGGTGGTTTTCTCGGATTGGCTAGTTATTACCGGAAGTTCGTTAAAAACTTTTCGAAGATATCTGGTCACTTAACGAAGCTTACAAAGAAGCACTCAAAATTCAAATGGACTCCAGAATGTGAAGAGGCTTTTGAAGATCTAAAGTTAAGATTAATGACAGCTCCAGTGTTAAACATTATAGACGGCAATCAGGATTTAAAAGTTTGGACAGATTCTTCTAGAGAAGGCCTTGGCGCAGTGTTAATGCAAAGAGGCCACGTGATTGCTTATGCTAGCCGTCAACTGAAGCCGCACGAGAAAAACTATGTAACTCATGATCTTGAGTTGTTGGCTATCGTATTCGCTTTGAAAATCTGGAGACACTATCTTCTGAGTGAGAAATTTGAACTGTATATAGACCATCAGTCGTTAAAGTATCTGTTCACCCAGAAAGACCTGAATCTGAGGCAGCAATGTTGGCTAGAGTTCCTTGCAGCATATGATTTTGAGATTCTATACACTCCAGGGAAAGCCAATGTCGTGGCCGATGCGTTAAGCCAAAAGAATGAAATGATCGCCAGTTTTATCATTGCGACTTCTTTGATTGACAAGATACTGGCTCTCCAAAAAGACGACCAATTTATTAAAGGAATGAGTCACCGAATTCATGAAGGCAATGCTTCGGATTTCCAGCTCGACAGCGAAGGGATTCTGAGGTTACAAGAACGAATTTGTGTTCCAGAAATTCCTGAACTCAGAAGAGATGTGCTTGATGAATGCCACAAATCTAAGCTCAGTATCCATCCGGGTGTGAGTAAAATGTATAATGATATCAAGCGAACATTCTGGTGGAAGTCGTTAAAAAGAGACATCTCGATATATGTTAGTCGATGCCCTACTTGCTAGCTAGTCAAAAGCGACCAACGGAAACTGGCTGGATTGTTACAACCGCTAGACGTTCCGGGCTGGAAGTGGGAACATATTTCCATGGACTTCATTGATGGTTTGCCCAGAACCAGAAAAGGAAATGACAGTATTTGGGTGATCGTAGATCGCTTCACGAAGACCGCCCATTTCATACCTGTCATATCAAACAGAACTGCTCAGAGTCTGGCGCAAATATATTTCAAGGAAATTGTTAGACTACACGGAGTGCCGCTCAGTATAGTCAGTGATAGAGATCCAATATTTACTAGAAAATTTTGGGAGGCATTTCAAGTAGAGCTAGGAACGAAGCTAAACTTGAGCACTGCTTATCATCCTCAGATAGATGTTCAGACTGAGAGGGTGAATCGTATTTTAGAAGATCTTTTGCGGGCTTGTGTTCTAGATTTTGGTGGATCATGGGAAGACCTTCTGCATTTGGTTGAATTCTCATATAATAACAGCTACCAAGCGAGCCTGACAATGCCACCATTAGAAGCATTGTATGGTAGACCATGTCGATCTCCTGCTTGTTGGGTCGAACCCGATAATAGACTTGTGTTAGGGCCTGATATGATCCGAGAAGCTGCCGACAAAGTCGATTTCGTTAAGAAACGATTACTCACCGCTCAAAGCCGACAAAAGAGCTATGCCGATAGGAGAAGAAGAGATATATCATTTTCTGTTGGCGACTATGTATATTTGAAAGTATCACCGATGAGAGGAGTTATCCGGTTTGGTAAAACAGGGAAGTTGGCGCCCAAATTCATTTGTCCGTTTCCTATTCTGGAACGGATCGGAACTCTCGCTTATAGGGTTAAATTGCCTGATTGGTTGCCGGGAGTACATGATGTATTTCACATATCTCAACTTCGAAAGCACATTCATGATCCAGACTTGATAGTGGAAGAAGAATCGCAACAGGATATTGAAATTACCCCTGAATTGGCTGTGAGAAGAGAGCCGCTAAAGATTATCGGCAAAGAAACCAAAGAGTTGAGGAACAAGAAGGTTCACTTAGTCAAAGTGCAATGGAGTGGAGATCCGCGAGATTGTACTTGGGAAACTGAGGAGAGCATTCAGAAAGCCTATCCTAGATGCCAAGTGGATATCTCTGATTGACTCCGGTGCAAGGTACATTTACCATACTTTGCATTTCCAATTAGTCCTCTACTATGTTGTTATTTTCTTTCCATGATTGTGCACTTTTAATTCTATAGTCTGAATGATTTTAAAAGAATATAGAGATTGATTAGTATATTTTTGAAGAGTTAAAAAAAATTGCTTGTTGTTTGCATTGTGTGATAGTAAATTGGATTAATTAAATTATTGAAATGATAGTTAATTTAATCAATAATAGAATGAATGGTCGAATTTATTCGATTATATCACACATTGAACTGATTAGAAAATAGATAGAAATATATACATGTGCATTATATATGTTTGAACAGGTAAATGGATAGCTGTTAAGTAAAGATTTTATTTGCGTGTGCGACAAATAGGTAAACCATAATGAGTTGTATGCAAAATATTATTATATCAACTCCTATGAATGCCATTGGATGCAGAGTGCTGGTTATTCTGTGTGTAATAATAAACGTCGCCATAAGATAGTAACAATTAATTTTGAACTACATTACATGGCATACTTCTGAAGACAGGCATACTTCATCATATACCACATAAGCATTTGGAGCTTGTGTGACGAGGTGGAAGATTTACCATACGAGCGAGAGGCTTGTATGGCGATGACTATATTTTACAGGTTGAACTGACGATTGATATTGACTATATAAATTGTAACGATAAAATTGCCAGATTAATAAAAAAACCCCACACGGGTCTGGAGTTGACAATAATCACGTCTCTCAAGTTATTAGATATGACACACGGACTATTTATTTCCCACACGGGACAAGGTGACGAGGATTTATCCTCTGGAGCAATTAAAATACACACTCCCTCAGGCTTTCACAGGGTGACGAGAATTTATTCTCTGGAGTTATTATCAACACACGCTCCCTTGTAAACACCAAAATATATCAATATAAATATGTCTATGCTTTATAGAATTTATTGGGTACCTAATACGACCCAATAAATTTCCAAACCTCTCCCCGTACAAAGGAGGTTATGGCGAAATTTTTCGAAAATTCCGAGTGTTAGCCAAATTTTTGAAGAATTTGAAAATTCTCAAAAACTGAAAAGTTGGAGAATGGAAGCCAGATTGAACGTGGAGTTGATTAATCAAACCACTTTCGACTTTGTTCCTTTTCGGGGACAAAAAGTTTTAAGTGGGGGAGATTGTAACGACCCGGAAAATCTGAACCAATTTAAAAATTTTAAATTGGCTAAAATAATGGATTTTAAATATTTAAAATAAATATTTGAAACAATAGCAATGAAAAGTGTGTTTGAATCGACGTTTGAAAACGAATATAATTAATTCTAATTATAAACAAGGCCTGAAATGGCGCGGTAGTTTCAAATTTTGAATTCAAACTTTGACTGATTGTACCGGGTGCAAAACAAAACGGATTTGAGTGAAACCAAAAATATTTAAATCTGTTAATGAATACCTTTCTAACGAATCTGAAAAATCAAAGTTTCATAGCGGAAAGCAAAATTTATGGCCAAATGAATTTTCAGAAAGGTAGCTATAGAAATTATATAGCCCGTGAAAGTGGCCATTTTGCATACGACCTCGGAATTCGACGAAACCACTTTTGTTGGATCCGGGATGGGAAGTTATTGCTAAGTTTCAAATTTCATAATTTTTGAAGCTAGTATGTGAGAGCGGCAAAGGAAAATGGGTTTTGGCCAATTACAGTTAAATTGGATCGACCAAAAATGGGCCATTTTTCAAACGGTCTCAGAATTCGACCAAACTAGTTTTGTTGGGACCTTGTCGTCAAAACATAGCTAGATTTATTTTTTGGAATTTTTCGAATTAGTTTGTGGCCTTGGCAAATTGAAATGTACGTTCAAATCGAATGTTGAATGTTTTATATTTTAATTCGAAGGAAAACTGACTGAAACAGTCGAATGGGCCTTCGAAACATATCCCATTCTGTTCGGAATAGGGGTAAAATGCTAGGGACGACAGTCGTTAGGTTTGGATTGGTGTTAGTACGTGAAGAGGGGTATTTTTGGATTTTAAAAATTTATAAATATATAAAAAAAATCATTGGCCAGGAATCTTTTTCTCTCTCCCCGACGCATCGCGATTAATTAGCGGAGCCCCTCAAATCGTTCCATTTCGATTTCCGATCAATCCATGCAAAATTAGCCCCTCCCCTAGTTGAAGATTTTGTAGAGCTCCTCGAGATCTTCAAATCCATATATAGTTTGGATTTTTTTCATTGTGTGGTTTGAAGGAATCGACGCCTGGAAGTTGCGGGTTTCAAACCGCCGCCGCCATCACCTGGAGCCACCGAGCTGGACCCCCTCCCTAGCGCACGTGCACCTCTCCAAGCCCTTCCACGTGGCAGTGGCTGATCGTCGTATCGAGCAACGGATTTCACAAAAAATCAAAACCTAGTTTTGAGCAGTTTGCTGAAGGTACGGCTGTGTTTTATTTAATATGTTTTTAAAATTTAAAAGCGTGGCGAAATTCTAAAAGTCATATCTTTTTCGTTTCTTGACGAAATTCAGTGAAACAAGAGACAGTGGACTCGTGAGGACGTCTTCTACCTTCTAGAAGAGACCGCATATTTTTCTGAGCCTTCTGCTATTTTTGGTGGAGTGGAACCCAATGTGAGATTTCTAAATTATAAACGATATGGAAAACGACGATGTATAAATTATATAATCGATGTATAAGTTATATAAGCATTGTACACCTCTTGTATAAGCATTGTATAAGTTTTTCGTTCGATGTATAATTGTATATGCGTTGTAAAAATTATATATGTGTTGAAATAGAAGTGAAATGCTATATATAAATGTATATATATATATATATACACGCCTCTCGTCCACAAACCATGGACGATATTTATTGGTTGTGATTGGTGTGAAAATTGATTGATAGCGAATGGTTGATTGAAATTGTTTGTGGTTGAAATTGATTGATTGTGGTTGAAAAATACCCGTTTTTGGTTGAGAAATATTTGGTTGAAACCACATAGGATTAGTTTGTGGAAATGAAAAAATATACATACCGCCTGCGTGCGAACTAGATGCATGAATCCCCATTGTCAAAAACCGCGAGGTTTTAAGGTAGAGCGAGGAGCCGTACTAGGGACGGTCCCGGTTTTAACTACCCTACAGTTATGCTGCCAAAATTTGGAATAATATTCATGTGTTAGAATTATTTTCCTGTATTGAAACTATATTCGTCTGTTGAATAGAAAACCTTCATGTGTTGAATCGAAATTCATTCGTTGAATAGAAATTCATGTGTTGAATGGTATTCGTGTTTTAAATATAAAAATCACCTTTTTAACTATATATATATATATATATATATATATATATGTATATATATAAAAACTATAGAAAACCTTCATGTGTTGAATCGAAATTCATTCGTTGAATTGAAATTCATGTGTTGAATGGTATTCGTGTTTTCAATATAAAAATCACCTTTTCAACTATATATATAAACTATAGAAAACATTCATGTGTTGAATCTAAATTCATTCGTTGAATAGAAATTCATTTGTTGAATGGTATTCGTGTTTTAAATATAAAAATCACCTTTTTAACTATATATATGAACTATAGAAAACCTTCATGTGTTGAATCGAAACTCATTCGTTGAATTGAAATTCATGTGTTGAATGGTATTCCTATTTTGAAAGAAATTGTTTTATTACAAAAATCCTATTTTTATTACCTATATGAACTATATAAAATAATCGTGTTTTGAAATAAATTGTTTTATAATAAAAATCATATTTTTATTACCTATATGAACTATATAAAATAATCTCGTTTTGAAATAAATTGTTTTATAATAAAAATCATATTTTTATTACCTATATTAACTATATAAAATTATAGTGTTTTGAAATAAATTGATTTACAAACAAAAACACATTTTTACTGTACAAAGGAGTTGTTAAAAATAGTGAAGTGTCGAAGTGAATGTTTGTTGGATAAATATATAATTTTTATCAAATGTATGAAAAGAATATAGCTTTGGAATCGAAGAATCGATATATATATATATATATATATATATATATATAGAATTAAAATATATCGAATAACGAAGCTGTAGTTCGTATTTTGAAACCGTGATTTCAAACGATTAGTGTGGGAGATCCGACCATCGGATTTTCCCGAAACCGCAACCGTTCGGTTCGCTTTGGAAATATCTTTCCAACGGCACCAACTTTGTAAAAATACAACGGTTGGATTGTCTGGAATGTTTATTCAAATCTGAAGAAAAACAGCGCCGGAATTGATTATATATATATATATATATATAATTATATTAAATCGAATAACGACGCTGCAGTTCGTATTTTGAAATCGAAACTTCAAACGATTATGCCGAGAGAACCGACCGTCGGATTTTCCCAAAACTGGAACCGTTGGATTCGTTTTGAAAAGATCTTTCTAATGATGTAAATTTTGCAAATTTTGCGAAGATCAAAGCACCGCCTGTGTAGCGTAGCTTTGTGCATAACGTGAATTCGCGAGCCTCACACCCTGGTATGAACCAGAAACGGGAGAGGACCTCAGGTAGGGCATGCGTTTCTTTCTAGTTAGAAGTGGCGTAAGTGGTTTTACACGCCCTGACAAGTTTGACTTATGTGGTTGTTGCTGTTGTGAGGCGCCTCGGTTATATCGGTCGATCCGGGACCAATGGAGTCATTCGTTGGCTCATTTACGCCCCAAAGGGCGGGGAAACATATTGTTCAGGAATTTTAATCCACATCGGTGGACCGACCCTGTCGCTCCTCGGGTCACTCGAGCCTTGATCCTGTGGCTCGGGCTAGAGAGTCACGAAGTCAGTAAGGACTATCTTTTGCCTTGGTTCATGATGGAAATCCAATTTCCAAATACGTGACTGTGCGGTTTTGATTGTATACCTATATTTGGCGACATAGTAGCATTGGACGCTCATGTCGTCTATGATTGATAATTATGATTTGAAATTGTTTTTGAAACATATAAACACTAGTAGTAATATCAAATTCTTTTTTTTTGTTCGTATCAAGCAAATTTTGGCCATTATAAGGTAAAACTCTATCCTCCGGTTTGCGTTGCATTGTGTGATGGGAACAGAGTCTTATAATGGCTTCATTTTTATAAAAGCATTGCGATGTTTAAAAGGAAGATTTGTTTTTAAAGCACTAGCAATCCAACGGAGTAAACCTGATCCATGAAAGTGGCGTGGTCCTGTGATTAGCCATATTATAAATGCGTTGAGTAGATTTCTCATACAAGTCCCATGACTGACTCGTAGTTTGTTTCACTTTCAAACTCGGGTGCCCCTTTTTCTACACGGGCAGCCCTGTATTCAGGTTTTAGCTGGCTTTCTCTGGATAGTAGGAGCTGAAGATGGATTCTATTATTTATCCCTTTTTATGATGTTCAGCTCCTATTGTACATTATGTTTGTTTTCCGCTGTTGACATATATGTATAGCTGAACTGTATTTGTACTAAGTATGATCCTGTATACTGTGTAACTCTGATGATTACGTTTATCCAGTATATCCTATTGTGCATTATCTGGTGTATTTATTAATTTATGTTTTGCTATTAACTGTTTCTGTGTTATATTCCATAGATTACCCATGCTGCCGTTAGTACGGGGTTTGGGGACGTCACAAGTCACATGACTGACATGGAGTTTATTGTTTTAACGTAAATTCTGGGTGCCCCTATTTTGTACACAGGCAGCTAGTAGTTTTGGTTTTGCAGATTTATATTCACAAGATCCTGGTTTACACTTGGAATGATATTTTGAAAGCCCTGTATCCGTGTATCTGTAACGACACGGATTTCGCCCTGTAATAACCCGAAAATCTGGGCCAGTTTAAAAAATTTATTTTGGCAATTTTAGCGAATTTTGATTATTTAAAATGAATTATTTTAAATAATACCAACGAGAAATTTATTTTGAATATAATTCGAACGTATATTTTCATTTGAATTGTCGTTAGAATATAAATATTTATTTATATTTATAAAAGGAATTGAAAATGGCGCGGTAGTTCGATAATACAATTTCAAACTTCAAATGGATGTGCAGGATTCAAAATAAACCGTATTTTAGTGAAACCAAAAATAATGGAATCTAATAGAGAATATCTTTCCAACGAATCCGAAAAATCAAAATTTCATAGCGGGAATCAAAAGATATGTCCAGTTGAAAATTCTGAATAGTCGTTATGGAATTCAGGCCCTTAAAAATGGAAATTTTGCAAATGACCTCGGATTTCGACGAAACAACTTTTGTTGGAGCTGTGATGTCTGTTTATTGCTAGATTCCAAATTTCATAATTTTTCGAGTCAATATGTGAGCGTGGTAAAGGAAAACGCATTTGACCAGTTTCAATTGATTTTAATCGACTGGAAAATGGCCATTTTTCAAACGGTCTCAGAATTCGACGAAATTAGTTTTGTTAGGACCGTATCGTTAATACGAAGCTAGAAAATATTTTTCGGGAATTTTTAGAGTCCGTATGTGACCCCAGTAAATTGAAATATACGTTTAAAATTCAATATATAGAGTTATATTTTGATTTTGACGAGAAATGATCGAAACGGCCAAACTGGCTTACGATACATATCCCATTGTGTTCGGAATGGGGGTAATTAGCTATGGACGACAGTCGGTGGGTTCGATTCTGAGTTCGAAAGAAAAAGTTGCTTTTTAGTGGAGTAAAATAAATTAAATAATATAATTTTCTTTCCTCCTCTCTCTCTCCTATACACGGTCAACTCAACCCCCCTTCATTATCTTCAAAATAGAAAAAAAAGGAAAAAAAAACGACGATGAATCGATCGCCGCTCCCCCTTCTTCTTCCTCCTCCTCCTGCCGCGACCCCCCCCCTCACTCCATGAAGACGCAGCCCCCCCCCAAAATCGAACGCCGCCCCTGAAGAAACCGCGCCCCCAAACTCCCCGATGCCCGAATCAGCCACCGCAACCCCCAAACCCGCACCCACCACCTCACGCCGCCACCTTCCTTCAGCGCCCCGCCTGCTCAGGCCGCCTACGCCCCCTTCGATGCGCAGACAATCCCTCCCCCATTTGAAGACAATAACCGTGAGTTTCTTTGTAACAACCCGTAATTCTGTAACACTTGGATTCACAAATCAAGGCAGAATTAAATTTTAAAATCAAAATCAAGGGAAACGGGCTGCACCATTGCGTTCGTCTCGGAATTCTGCATGAAAACAAGTCGTTTGCGAGAATCGGAGTCCGTTTGAAGGAGATTTGACCCTCCGAAGTTTCAGGAAATTTCAGAATTGAAAACAACTCGAAATTCGAATTCAAAATTCGAATTCAAACCCAGAAGCGGGCTGGGCGGGAAAATTCCCGCCCAGGACCCAGGTCGACTGGGGAGTCGACTGGGTAGTCGACCCCCCCTGACTAGGTCGACTGCCCAGTCGACATGGGTGTCGACCTGGGTGCAAAACCCAGTTTCGGGCCTGGGTGCATTCTGATGTACCTGGTCTCGTTTTTTGCCTAGATTCGTCCGTCGAATCCTATATAAACAGCCTCCTGGCCTCCTTCTCTCTACACCATTTCATTCTATCCTTATGTTGCCTCTGAGAAAATGTACAAATAAATAAAATAATATATAAAATAAATCAAGACGAGGAAATGCTGCTCAAGACTTTCAAGAGGAGATTCAAAACAAGCTAGGATTCAAGTGAAATTCAAACGATTTCAACGACTGTTTTTCTACGAATTAAATATAATCTCTGTAAGTCGGTTACTTTTTAGATTTGAACGTTTTCTCTATTCGTGACATGAAATTAAAGGAATAAAGGAATATGCCTAATCTCTTCACTTGGATCTGTGTTTACACATGTTTCTAGACTTGATTAAGGACTGATCGTGATTCGATGACCAATTAGGCATTGCCTATGACTATGAACATTGCCTATGACTATGAACATTGCCTACGACTATGAACATTGTTTATGACTGTGACTCATGACTATGAGAATTATTTCCTTTGACTATGAACACAAGCCTATGCCTCTGATTAGGAATCATAATGTAACGACCCAAACTTCCCAGTGAAGGAAAGCATAGATTGTTTGAGAACAACACTCATCAGAACACAGAATATAAGAACATTTTATTGCCGATTACAACAATTACATCAGAGTACAAGAATATTCCAGAGTATGAATGAATAATATATATTTTGGAAATACAATATCAGAGATTTAAATTACATTTAAATAGCAGCGGAAAAATAATACAAATATACAACCTAAAGGAATACACGAATACTGAGCTTTCCGAAATATCGCTTCAGCTGTAGACCAGGATCCTGTAAATATGATATCTGCAAAAACAAGCTACTCGACTGCCTGTGTGGAAAATATGGGCACCCGAGTTTGCCAGTGAAACAAACTACGGGTCAGTCATGGGACTGGTATGAGAAATCTTAACTAGCCTATCTAATAATAAGGCTAATCACAGGACCATGCCGCTAACGTGGAACGGGCTTACTCCATTGGATTGCCAGTTTTGCTCCAGGCGATGGTTAAATCTGTGAGAACTTCTCACTCAAAATTCTTTTTCTAGTTATATATATATACTAGGATGTAGACGGTGTTTAGTAGCACCCGACACCCGTCATCCACAGACCATGGATGGCTTGTTTGTTAAATTGTTTGGTTGAGTAGTTAGTTAGAATATTTGATTGAATGGAAATTGTTTGGTGAAATGAAATTGATTTGATTGATGTGTGAATGGCGTGGGCCTTCACTAGACCGGGGATAAGGCTAGGCCTCGTCCCGTTTCTAGTATCGTGCCGTTATGCCGCCGAAATTTTCTAAAATATGTTAGAAAATAAAAATATCATTTTATTGTGTAAATGAATAATAGAAATTCATATGTTGGAATAAAATGTTTTATCGTTAAAAATATAATTTTTAACGTGAATATGAATATAGTGAAAGTGAATAAAATAAAATATTCATTTACAAACCAGACGGTTTGTTTATGTACACCTATTTGAAGGATATTGATTGGGACGATAAATTTCACACATCGCCCAACTGCACAAATAAAATATGTGTTTGATTGTTTGAAACCCCACACGGGTGTTAGGATGAAATTTGAAGTTCACTCATCCTGATTGATTAAATATGTCGATCGATTGATTGACAGGCTGTTATAAGCGTTAGATATCTATATTTGATGCTTATACAGTGTAGTGCACTTTGGTTGATGGTTGATTATTTTTCAATGCTATTATACATGTGTTGTATGAAAATCCATATAATTAACTTTATATGGTAATTGATTGGGCCTCATTCCAGTTTTAAAATAGAAATATTTGAAATAGAAATATTCGAAATGGAATATTTGAAAATAGAAATATGTGAAGCCGTGTTGATTAGATTGACGCCATTTTGACGTGAACGATATTTATATCGATTTTAAACGATTTCGAAATGAATTGAATTGAAAACGATTTCGAAATGAATTGAATTGAAAACGATTTCGAAATGAATTGAATTGAAAACGATTTCGAAATGAATTGAATTGAAAACGATTTCGAAATGAATTGAATTGAAAACGAATTCAAATTGAATTGAAAGTGGATTGAAATGAATTCAAATTGAATTGAAAGTGGATTGAAATGAATTCAAATTGAATTGAAATTTGAATTGAATAGAAATGAATTTTAAAACGAATTTATAGAGAAGAATTCAATTTTGATTTGAATTGAAACGGAAGTTGAAATTGCTTTTGAAACGAATTTAAAACTTTTTATATAATTCGTTTTAAATAGAAATCGACGAAATATATTATATATATATTATATATATAATATAATGGCCTGAATAGAACGCGCCGCGCCGCGGCAGTTCGTAAATTTCGACCATTTATTTCAAACGGACATTGCGGGAGATCCGACCGTCGGATTCTCCTAAAACCGGAACCTTTGGGTTCGTATCGAAAAGAGCTTTCTAACGAATATTAGAAATTAGAAATCTAACGGTTGGATTTGGAATTATGTCCAAATCAAATTTGAAAAGGTCGCTGTAAGTGCAGTTCGATGGCCATTGGTGGAAATCGACTGTACGGGCCTTGATAAAATTATTAAAAATAGTAATAATTTGTGTAAAATCATAAGAAATGATTTGTGAAGAATTGGGATGAAAAACTCCATATCTGAAAAGATAAAAATAGATTTTTATCGAGATGAACTAGTTTTGAACTAGAAGTATAATTCTATTTATTTTTTTTTATAAATAAATTGAATTCGAAATGGTTTTGAAAATAACCAAAATTTCCAATGATTGCATTGGAGTGGATTTGAATCGAATTTGTCTTCGGAATATTTCGATGTTGGATTTCGTGATGATACAGATTTTGTTATGGGAATTTGAAAGATATATATTTATATCGTTATTTCCAATACGACATTTGTTGGTCGTAGAATTCGATATTGAATATAAGCCGATATATTTTCTATTCAGAGCCTTGTATTGAATATCGAATGTGATTTGGGTTTGTCGTGAATGGTGTCTTCACTAACACTGTTCTTGAACCCAGTTGAGAAAAGATTAAATCTTTTTATTTAGATTTAATGAAGTGTACCAATTAAACGATATTTAATTGGAATTGAATTGATATTGATTTTTGGGTTTATCGTGAACAGCGTTTTAAATAACACTTGTTCTTTAACCCGATAATTAATGGAATGTGACTTTGGGTTTATCGTGAACCGTGTTTAAATGACACGGATTCTTTAACCCAGATAACGATTAAAACTAAGTGGAGTTTTAATGAATCTTTAATTAGATTGAAAAGATCGAGAATGGAGTATCACCAGTTTTACTCCAGGCGATAGTTAAATCTTTAATTAGATTTGAACGTGAAATGGTAATTGAATTACCGATAACACTGTGGTGTTAGATATGAAGTACTACCAGTTTTACTTCATGGGATAAATAGGTTGGGATTGGGAAATAAAATAAATGATTACTTCGGTGTGGTTCGCTAATCCCGACTAGTTTGAATTGATATTCAAAGGAGATTATAGAATAAATTTAAAGAATTTATCTTGGATAAAATTAATGGGAACTTTTCCCAAAGTATAGGAATATTTGAATAAAAGAATATTCTGAATTGGAATGAGGCGTATGTTGTGTTTGTGTAACACTTTTATAATATATACGCGAGTTATTCAGAAAGACCGGGTTTATCCCATTCTGAATAACTGATTCGACGTGGTGTCGAAGATGAAGACGGTGGTCGAAGACCAGCAGTCTTCACGTCGTTTGGGTGATTACTGATGATCTTGATTGGGCTGTACACCCGAGAAGATGGAAACAGTTGGTGATCGTCCAGACGTACTTGGAGATCGATGGGTATGCGAGGTACTAGGTGCCTCCGCACTCATCCTGATTGATTAAATATGTCGATCGATTGATTGACAGGCTGTTATAAGCGTTAAATATTTATATTTGATGCTTATACAGTGTGGTGCACTTTGGTTGATGGTTGATTATTTTTCAATGCTATTATATACATGTGATGTATGAAAATCCATATAATTAACATTATATGGTAATTGATTGGGCCTCATTCCAATTTGAAAAATAAAGAACATTATAAAATAAAGGTTCATGTGTTGACAGTACTCATCCATTGAGATTGGTCATGTGTTGAACGAAATATTTTGATAATAACAACTATTTTGAAAAAGAAATATTTGAAATAGAATATTTGAAAATAGAAATTTATGAAGCCGTGTTGATTAGATTGACGCCATTTTGACGTGAACGATATTTATATCGATTTCGAAATGAAGTGAATCAAAAACGATTTCGAAATGAAGTGAATCGAAAACGATTTCGAAATGAAGTGAATTGAAAACGATTTCGAAATGAAGTGAATCGGAAACGATTTCGAAATGAAGTGAATTGAAAACGATTTCGAAATGAAGTTGAATTGAAAACGATTTCGAAATGAATTGAAGTGAAAACGATTTCGAAATGGATTGAAAACGAATTCGAATTGAATTGAAATTTGAATTGAAATTTGAATTGAATAGAAGTGAATTTTAAAACGAATTTATAAAGAAGAATTCAATTTTGATTTGAATTGAAACGGAAGTTGAAATTGCTTTTGAAACGAATTTAAAACTATTTATATAATTCGTTTTAAATAGAAATCGACGAAATATATATTATATATATAATATAATGGCCTGAATAGAACGCGCCGCGCCGCGGCAGTTCGCGAATTTCGACCATTTATTTCAAACGGACATTACGGGAGATCCGACCGTCGGATTCTCCTAAAACCGGAACCGTTGGGTTCGTATCGAAAAGAGCTTTCTAATGAATGTTAGAAATTAAAAATCTAACGGTTGGATTTGGAATTATGTCCAAATCAAATTTGAAAAAGGTCGCTGTAAGTGCAGTTCGATGGCCATTGATGGAAATCGACTGTACGGGCCTTGATAAAATTATTAAAAATAGTAATAATTTGTGTAAAATCATAAGAAATGATTTAGAAAGATTTGGGATGAAAAACTCCTTATTTGAAAAGATAAAAATAGATTTTTATCGAAATGAACTAGTTTTGAACTAGAATTATAATTCTATTTATTTTTAAATAAATGAATTGAATTTAAGAAGGGTTTTGAAAATAACCAGAATATCCAATGATTGCATTGGAGGGGATTTGAATCGAAATTGTCTTCGGAATATTTCGATGTTGGAATTCGTGATTATACAGGTGTTGTTATGGTAATTTGAAAGATATATATATTTATATCGTTATTTCCAATACGGCATTTGTTAGTCGTAGAATTCGATATTGAATATAAGCCGATATATTTTCTATTCAGAGCCTTGTATTGAATATCGAATGTGATTTGGGTTTGTCGTGAATGGTGTCTTCACTAACACTGTTCTTGAACCCAATTGAGAAAAGATTAAATCTTTTTATTTAGATTTAACGAAGTGTACCAATTGAATAATATTTAATTGGAATTGAATTGATATTGATTTTTGGGTTTATCGTGGATAGTGTTTTAAATAACACTCGTTCTTTAACCCGATAATTAATGGAATGTGACTTTGGGTTTATCGTGAACCGTGTTTTAAAATGACACTGATTCATTAACCCAGTTAACGATTAAAACTAAGTGGAGTTTTAATGAATCTTTAATTAGATTGAAAAGATCGAGAATGGAGTATCACCAGTTTTACTCCAGGCGATAGTTAAATCTTTAATTAGATTTGAACGTGAAATGGTAATTGAATTTACCGATAACACCGTGGTGTTAGATATGAAGTATAACCAGTTTTACTTCATGGGATGAATAGGTTGAGATTGGGCAATAAAATAAATGATTACTTCGGTGTGGTTCGCTAATCCCGACTAGTTTGAATTGATATTCAAAGGAGATTAAAGAAGAAATTCAAAGAATTTATCTTGGATAAAATTAATGGGAACTTTTCCCAAAGTATAGGAATATTTGAATAAAAGAATATTCTGAATTGGAATGAGGCGTATGTTGTGTTTGTGTAACACTTTTATAATATATACGCGAGTTATTCAGAAAGACCGGGTTTATCCCATTCTGAATAACTGATACGACGATAAGTCGAAGATGAAGACGGTGGTCGAAGACCAGAAGTCTTCACGTCGTTTGGGTGATTACTGATGATCTTGATTGGGCTGTACACCCAAGAAGATGGAAACAGTTTGTGATCGTCCAGACGTACTTGGAGATCGATGGATATGCGAGGTACTAGGTGCCTCCGGTTTCGTTCAGACCCAGAACGGACTTGTAAATGGACTGTGTGTCTGACATTGGATTTTAGTCCGTGTGATTGATCTCTATTAAATATATATCTGTTTGGCGGCGGAGAATTTATTCTCTTGCTTAACGCCCTTCTCTGAGACGTACGAGCTCAGGGGTTATATATTGATGGATATCAAACGCATGGAGTGAATTGCCTGTGTGGCATGCCTAAGTGGCAATTGATCGAGGCTTCTGTTTAAAAGCAAAGTCTTGTGGTGATGATCAAAGCACGGCCTTTGTGGCGTAGCTTTGTGTAACGTTTACTTCGCGAGTTTCACACCCGGTATGAACCAAAAACGGGAGACGGACCTCAGGGAGGGCTTGCGTTTCTTTCTAGCTAAAAGTGGCGTCAGTGGTTTTACACGCCCTGACGAGTTTGACTTATGTGGTTGTTGCTGTTGCGAGGCGCCTCGGTTTGATCGGACGATCCGGGTCCGATGGAGTCATTCGTTGGCTCGTTTGCGCCCCAAAGGGCGGGGAGACTTATTGTTCAGGCATAATAATCCACATCGGTGGACCGGCCCTGACGATCCAGGGGGCAGTTGCGGCTGTTCCTGAGACATGGTAGGCTAGATTGTCTCGAATCGGTAGAGGACGATCCCTGGCCTCGGTTCATAGACGGAAATCCAATTTCCAAATACGTGACTTTGCGGTTTTATTTGTAAACCTATATATGGTGACATAGTGGGATGGGGCGCTCATGCCGCCTATGATTGATACTTATGATTTGAAGTTGTTTTATACACTATGCACTTATTATAGTATCAAACGATTTGTTTCAACCGTATCAAGCATTCTTTGGCTGTTATAAGGGAAAACCCTATCCTCGGCTGCGTTGCATTGTGTGATGGGACCTGGGTCTTATAACAGCTTCATTTTTTCTTTATTTAGCATTGCGCTGTTTGTTTTATGCACTGGTATTCTTGGGAGGAAACCCGTTCCGTGTTATACGGCGTGGTCCCTTGATTTACCTAACTTTCAAATAAAGATTTATAACTGTTTTAGTTCTCACACCAGTCACATGACTGACCTGGAGTTTATTGTTTTAACCTAAACTTTGGGTGCCCTTATTTTGACACGGGCAGCTAGTGGTTTCGGTTTTACAGATTTATATTCACAGGATTCTGGTTTACAGCTGGAACGATATCCGGAAAGCTTTGTATCCGTATATCTACTTCTAGTTGTGTATTGTATTATTTTCCGCTGCTATGTATTTAAATGTAATTTAAATCTCTGATATTTCTGTGTAATATTCATTTATACTCTGTATATTCTTGTAATCTGATGCATTGTTGTAATATACAGTGAAATGTTCTTCTGTATGCGTTCTGTTTTGTCCTGTTCTCAAACGATAGGGCGTTTTCGAACGGTCTGGGTCGGTTTAGCGACTGGTTCGGACCGAGCGAAATTCCTTGCCGTGAATTGAATTGAAACCGGTTTCGAAATGAATTGAATTGAAAACGATTTCGAAATGAATTGAATTGAAACCGATTTCGAAATGAATTGAATTGAAAACGATTTCGAAATGAATTGAATTGAAAACGATTTCGAAATGAATTGAATTGAAAACGAATTCAAATTGAATTGAAAGCGAATTGAATTGAATTCAAATTGAATTGAAATTTGAATTGAATAGAAATGAACTTTGAAACGAATTTATATAGAAGAATTCAATTTTGCTTTGAATTGAAATGGAAGTTGAAATAGATTTTGAAACGAATTTTAAAACTATTTATATAATTCGTTTTGAATAGAAATCGACGAAATATATTATATATATTATATATATAATATAATGGCCTGAATAGAACGCGCCGCGCCGCGGCAGTTCGTGAATTTCGACCATTTATTTCAAACGGACATTACGGGAGGTCCGACCGTCGGATTCTCCTAAAACCGGAACCGTTGGGTTCGTATCGAAGAGAGCTTTCTAACGAATGTGAGAAATTAGAAATCTAACGGTGGGATTTGGAATTATGTCCAAATCAAATTTGAAAAAGGTCGCTGTAAGTGCAGTTCGATGGCCATTGATGGAAATCGACTGTACGGGCCTTGATAAAATTATTAAAAATAGTAATAATTTGTGTAAAATCATAAGAAATGATTTGTGAAGATTTGGGATGAAAAACTCCATATTTGAAAAGATAAAAATAGATTTTTATCGAAATGAACTAGTTTTGAACTAGAATTATAATTCTATTTATTTTTAAATAAATAAATTGAATTAGAAATGGTTTTAAAAATAACCAGAATATCCAATGATTGCATTGGAGTGGAATTGAATCGAAATTGTCTTCGGAATATTTCGATGTTGGAATTCGTGATTATACGGATGTTGATATGGGAATTTGAAAGATATATACTTATATCGTTATTTCCAATACGACATTTGTTAATCGTAGAATCTGATATTGAATATAAGCCGATATATTTTCTATTCAGAGCCTTATATTGAATATCAAATGTGATTTGGGTTTGTCGTGAAGGGTGTCTTCATTAACACTGTTCTTGAACCCAGTTGAGAAATGATTAAATCTTTTTATTTAGATTTAATGAAGTGTACCAATTAAACAATATTTAATTGGAATTGAATTGATATTGATTTTTGGGTTTATCGTGAACAGTGTTTTAAATAACACTCGTTCTTTAACCCGATAATTAATGGAAGGTGATTTTGGGTTTATCGTGAACCGTGTTTTGAATGGCACTGATTCTCTAACCCAGTTAACGATTAAAACTAAGTGGAGTTTTAATGAATCTTTAAATAGATTGAAAAGATCGAGAATGGAGTATCACCAGTTTTACTCCAGGCGATAGTTAAATCTTTAATTAGATTTGAACGTGAAATGGTAATTGAATTTACCGATAACACTGTGGTGTTAGATATGAAGTACTACCAGTTTTACTTCATGGGATGAGTAGGTTGGGATTGGGAAATAAAATAAATGATTACTTCGGTGTGGTTCGCTAATCCCGACTAGTTTGAATTGATATTCAAAGGAGATTAAAGAATAAATTCAAGAATTTATCTTTGATAAAATTAATGGGAACTTTTCCCAAAGTATAGGAATATATGAATAAAAGAATATTCTGAATTGGAATGAGGCGTATGTTGTGTTTGTGTAACACTTTTATAATATATACGCGAGTTATTCAGAAAGACCGGGTTTATCCCATTCTGAATAACTGATTCGACGTGGTGTCGAAGATGAAGACGGTGGTCGAAGACCGGAAGTCTTCACGTCGTTTGGGTGATTACTGATAATCTTGATTGGGCTGTACACCCAAGAAGATGGAAATAGTTGGGGATCGTCCAGACGTACTTGGAGATCGATGGATATGCGGGGTACTAGGTGCCTCCGGTTTCGTTCAGACCCAGAACGGACTTGTAAATGGATTGTGTGTCTGACATTGGATTTTAGTCTGTGTGATTGATTTCTATTAAATATATATCTGTTTGGCGGCGGAGAATTTATTCTCTTGCTTAACGCCCTTCTCTGAGACGTACGACCTCAGGGGTTATATATTGATGGATATCAAACGCATGGAGTGAATTGCCTGTGTGGCATGCCTAAGTGGCAAGTGATCAAGGCTTCTGTTGAAAAGCAAAGTCTTGTGGTTGATGATCAAAGCACGGCCTTTGTGGCATAGCTTTGTGTAACGTTGATTCGCGAGCTTCACACCCGGTATGAACCAAAAACGGGAGAGGACGTCAGGGAGGGCATGCGTTTCTTTCTAGCTAGAAGTGGCGTCAGTGGTTTTACACGCCCTGACGAGTTTGACTTATGTGGTTGTTGCTGTTGCGAGGCGCCTCGGTTATATCGGTTTCGGCCGATGCATTCTGGTCGGCAGACGGACCAGACTTACACCCCATAGGGTGGGGAGACGCATGTTCAGGTTTTAAGTTTAATCCACATCGGTGGACTGGCCCTGAGGATCCAAGGCTTGACTGAGTACTTGCCTGAGACACGGGCTAGAGCATCTCGAATCGGTTGAGGACTATCTTTTGCCTCGGTTCATAGACGGAAAATCCAATTTCCAAATACGTGACATTTGCGGTTTTATTTGTAGAACCTAGTATGGTGACATAGTGGGATGGGGCGCTCATGCCGCCTATGATTGATACTTATGATTTGAAGTTGTTTTATACACTATGCACTTATAGTAGTATCAAATGATTTGGTTTAAACGTATCAAGCATTCTTTGGCTGTTATAAGGGAAAACCCTATCCTCGGCTGCGTTGCATTGTGTGATGGGACCTGGGTCTTATAACAACTTCATTTTTCTTTATTTAGCATTGCGCTGTTTGTTTTATGCACTGATATTCTTGGGAGGAAACCCGTTCCGTGTTATACGGCGTGGTCCCTTGATTTACCTAACTTTAAAATAAAGATTAACTGTTTTAGTTCTCACACCAGTCCCATGACTGACCTGGAGTTTATTGTTTTTAACCTAAACTCTGGGTGCCCTTATTTTGACACGGGCAGCTAGTAGTTTTGGTTTTGCAGATTTATATTCACAGGATCTTGGTTTACAGCTGGAACGATATCCGGAAAGCTTTGTATCCGTATATCTCTTCTAGTTGTGTATTGTATTATTTTCCGCTGCGATGTATTTAAATGTAATTTAAATCTCTGATATTTCTGTGTAATATTCATTTATACTCTGTATATTCTTGTATTCTGATGCATTGTTGTAATATACAATGAAATGTTCTTCTGTATGCGTTCTGTTTTGTCGTGTTCTCAAACGATAGGGCGTTTCGAGCGGTCTGGATCGGTTTAGCGACTGGTTCGGACCCCGCATATCCATCGATCACCAAGTACGTCTGGACGATCACCAACTGTTTCCATCTTCTTGGGTGTACAGCCCAATCAAGATCATCAGTAATCACCCAAACGACGTGAAGACTTCTGGTCTTCGACCACCGTCTTCATCTTCGACACCACGTCGAATCAGTTATTCAGAATGGGATAAACCCGGTCTTTCTGAATAACTCGCGTATATATTATAAAAGTGTTACACAAACACAACATACGCCTCATTCCAATTCAGAATATTCTTTTATTCAAATATTCCTATACTTTGGGAAAAGTTCCCATTAATTTTATCCAAGATAAATTCTTTAAATTTATTCTTTAATCTCCTTTGAATATCAATTCAAACTAGTCGGGATTAGCGAACCACACCGAAGTAATCATTTATTTTATTTCCCAATCCCAACCTATTCATCCCATGAAGTAAAACTGGTTATACTTCATATCTAACACCACGGTGTTATCGGTAAATTCAATTACCATTTCACGTTCAAATCTAATTAAAGATTTAACTATCGCCTGGAGCAAAACTAGTGATACTCCATTCTCGATCTTTTCAATCTAATTAAAGATTCATTAAAACTCCACTTAGTTTTAATCTTTGACTGGGTTAAAGAATCAGTGTCGTTTAAAACACAGTTCACGATAAACCCAAAGTCACATCCCATTGATTATCGGGTTAAAGAACGAGTGTTATTTAAAACACTGTCCACGATAAACCCAAAAATCAATATCAATTCAGTTCCAATTAAATATTCTTTAATTGGTACACTTCATTAAATCTAAATAAAAAGATTTAACCTTTTCTCAACTGGGTTCAAGAACAGTGTTAGTGAAGACACCACTCACGACAAACCCAAATCACATTCGATATTCAATACAAGGCTCTGAATAGAAAATATATCGACTTATATTCAATATCGAATTCTACGACTAACAAATGTCGTATTGGAAATAACGATATAAATATATATCTTTCAAATTTCCATAACAACATCTGTATAATCACGAATTCCAACATCGAAATATTCCAAAGACAATTTCGATTCAAATCCACTCCAATGCAATCATTGGAAATTTTGGTTATTTTTAAAACCCTTTTCAAATTCAATTTATTTACTTAAAAATAAATAGAATTATAATTCTAGTTCAAAACTAGTTCAATTCGATAAAAATCTATTTTTATCTTTTCATATATGGAGTTTTTCATCCCAAACTTTCACAAATCATTTCTTATGATTTTACACAAATTATTACTATTTTTAATAATTTTATCAAGGCCCGTACAGTCGATTTCCATCAACGGTCATCGAACTGCACTTACAGCGACCTTTTTCGAATTTGATTTGGACGTAATTCCAAATCCAACCGTTAGATTTCAAATTTCTAACATTCGCTAGAAAGCTCTTTTCGATAAGAACCCAACGGTTCCGGTTTTAGGAGAATCCGACGGTCGGATCTCCCGTAATGTCCGTTTGAAATAAATGGTCGAAATTCACGAACTGCCGCGGTGCGGCGCGTTCAATTCAGGCCATTATATTATATATATAATATATATAATATATACTTCGTCGATTTCTATTTATAACGAATTATATAAATAGTTTTAAAGTCGTTTCAAAAACAATTTCAACTTTCTTTTCAATTCAAATCAAAATTGAATTCTTCTTTATAAATTCGTTTTAAAATTCCTTTCTATTCCATTCAAATTTCAATTCAATTTGAATTCATTTCAATTCACTTTCAATTCAATTCGAATTCGTTTTCAATTCAATTCATTTCGAAATCGTTTTCAATTCAATTCATTTCGAAATCGTTTTCAATTCAATTCATTTCGAAATCGTTTTCAATTCAATTCATTTCGAAATCGAATTTCAAATCTATTCAATTTCAAATCTATTCAATTTCATTCCCAATTCGAATTCATTTACAATCAATTCTTTTCAAAATATCAGATTTTGAAATCACTTTCGATATTCATTATACAATGAATAAAATCGATATAAATATCGTTCACGTCAAAATGGCGTCAATCTAATCAACACGGCTTCATATATTGATATTTTCAAATATTCCATTTCGAATATTTCTATTTCAAATATTTCTATTTTAAAACTGGAATGAGGCCCAATCAATTTCCATATAATGTTAATTATATGGATTTTCATACATTACACCCATATAATAGCATTGCAAAATAATCAACCATCAACCAAAGTGCACTACACTGTATAAGCATCAAATATAGATATCTAATGCTTATAACAGCCTGTCAATCCATCGATCGACATATTTAATCAATCAGGATGAGTGAACTTCAAATTTCATCCCAACACCCGTGTGGGGTTTCAAACAATCAAACGCATATTTTATTTGTGCAGTTGGGCGATGTGTAAAATTTATCGACCCAATCAATGTCCTTCAAATAGGTGTACATAAACAAACCGTCTGGTTTGTAAATGTATATTTATTTATTCACATTCACGTTAAAAATTATATTTTTAACGACAAAACATTTTATTCCAACATATGAATTTCTATTCAGTTCATTCTTTAAATAAAATGATATTTTTATTTTTCTAACTTATTTTAGAAAATTTCGGCGGCATAACGGCACGATACTAGAAACGGGACAAGGCCTAGCCTTATCCCCGGTCTAGTGAAGGCCCACGCCATTCACACATCAATCAAATCCACCAAACAACCAAATTCAAATCAAATATCCAACTAACCTATGCAACCAAACAAACAAGTCCATGGTCTGTGGACGATTGTGTCGGGTGCTACTAAGCACCGTCTGCATCCTAGTATATATATATAACTAGAAAATAAATTTGAAAGGTGAGAAATTCTCACATATAGCTATCCTAGCTCCACGGCTCTTCCTTGATAGAAAACTTCATCGCTATCGCATCTTCGTCATCTTCGTTGTCCGCTTTCACTACCTATGTAAAAATCGAATTTTTACTTCGCTATTCGATATATAAAAATCGAATTTTTACTTCGCTATTCAATATATAAAAATCGAATTTTTACTTCGTTATTCAATATATAAAAATCGAATTTTTACTTCGTTATTCAATATATAAAAATCGAATTTTTACTTCGTTATTCAATATATAAAAATCGAATTTTTACTTCGTTATTCAATATATAAAAATCGAATTTTTACTTCGTTATTCAATATATAAAAATCGAATTTTTACTTCGTTATTCCATATATAAAAATCGAATTTTTACTTCGTTATTCAATATATAAAAATCGAATTTTTACTTCGTTATTCAATATATAAAAATCGAATTTTTACTTCGTTATTCAATATATAAAAATCGAATTTTTACTTCGTTATTCAATATATAAAAATCGAATTTTTCAAACGGTCTCAGAATTCGACGAAACTAGTTTTGTTAGGACCGTATCGTCGATACGAAGCTAGAAAATATTTTTCGAGGATTTTTAGAGTTCGTATGCGGCCCCGGTAATTTGAAATGTGCGTTAAAATTAAATATATATTGATTTATACTTTATTTTTGATGGAAACCTATCGAAACGGCGGAATTGGCTTGCGATACATATCCCATTGTGTTCAGAATAGGGGTAAAACGCTAGGAACGACAGTCGTTGGGACTCGATTGGAATTTGGACCAAAAAGTCAACTCTATGGGAATTAAATTAAATAATTAAATTAAATATATATAATAAAACTTCCCCTTTTTCTCTTCCACCCTCTTTCAGTCTAATTCGAAAATAAAAAGAACAAAGAAAAAAAGCCCCCGTCGAAGTCCTTCACGCCGTCGAAGGTGGCAGCGCAACCATCACCGCCGTCGGGCCCCTCCCCTCGTGCGCCATCCCCTACACCTCCTCCAGCCCTCGATTTTCCTCCCTTCGAACCCAAAATCTCTAAAGCTCCGGAACCCTAGGTCCCAACCACCGCATCTAGGCGCCTCCCGTGGCCTCGCCGACCCCCTCGAACCCAACTCCCTCAGTTCGACGCTGCAGTGCCCCCCCTCTCTCTCCAAATCGAATCCAATCCTAACCCTAGCCTTAAATTCGCCCAGCGCCACCCTCTTGGACCGCCAGCGCCGCCTCTAGAAACCCCACCTCCGACAAACAGCGCGCAACAGCTCCACCTTGGCCTGCGAACGATGGCCCCTTTTTCTCTCGATCCAGATTGTGAGTTTTTTTTTCCCTTCTCTCCTTTTCAGTTTTTTTTTATAAATACATGGTTTTAAAAATAGTTTTAAAGTTAAAAATATGTTTTTTTTATAACATTGTTTAGAAATAGGAATTCTTAATAAAATAAAATTAGAAAAGGATTTTTGAAAATAGAAATAAAAATCTAATTTTTATAGAATAGAAAAGTTTGAATTATATATATATGGCTTTATTTCAAAAAAATATATAAATAGAAATATTTTTGAAAATAAAATTGTTTTATTTTAAATAAAAGACCAAATTTTTACATGATAGGAAGATTAAAAATATCATCTTTATATGTGTAGAAAAATAAAAATGAGATTTTTATAAAGATGAAATCTTTTTATTTTTATAAAGGCGAAAACTTTATTTTTATAAAGGCGAAATCTTTATATGGAAAATAGCGTGATAAAAATATAATTTTTATCTATATAACATAGTGATAAAAAGTTGATTTTTATATATTGAATAATTGAATAAAAATTCGATTTTTAAAGGTATGAAGTGATTATAAAAATATGATTTTTACATATAAGAGGTAGCGATAAAAATTCTATTTTTATATATTCATTAGATAAATAAAAATGTGACTTTATTTTAAAGACATCAAAATATAAAAATGTGATTTTTATGTATATAGTGACAACGGGCAACGAAGATGGCGATGATGCGATAACGATGAAGATTTCTATCAATGAAGTATCGTGAAGTTGGATAGCTATAGGTGAGAACTTCTCACTCAAAATTCTTTTTCTAGTTATATATATATATACTAGGATGTAGACGGTGTTTAGTAGCACCCGACACCCGTCATCCACAGACCATGGATGGCTTGTTTGTTTAATTGTTTGGATGTGTAGTTAGTTAGAATATTTGGATTGAATTGAATTGTTTGGTGAAATGATTGATTTGATTGATGTGTGAATGGCGTGGGCCTTCACTAGACCGGGGATAAGGCTAGGCCTTGTCCCGTTTCTAGTATCGTGCCGTTATGCCGCCGAAATTTTCTAAAATATGTTAGAAAATAAAAATATCATTTTATCGAATAAATGAACTGAATAGAATATTTTCATAGGTTGAATAAAATGTTTTATCGTTAAGAATATAATTTTTAACGTGAAAGTGAACAAATAGATATTTATAAACAAATCGGCCGACTTGTTTATATACACTGATTTGACTGACATTGATTGAGACGATAAATTTTACACATCGCCCAACTGCACAAATAAAATATGTGTTTGATTGTTTGAAACCCCACACGGGTGTTAGGATGAAATTTGAAGTTCACTCATCCTGATTGATTAAATATGTCGATCGATTGATTGACAGGCTGTTATAAGCGTTAGATATCTATATTTGATGCTTATACAGTGTAGTGCACTTTGGTTGATGGTTGATTATTTTTCAATGCTATTATACATGTGTTGTATGAAAATCCATATAATTAACTTTATATGGTAATTGATTGGGCCTCATTCCAGTTTTAAAATAGAAATATTTGAAATAGAAATATTCGAAATGGAATATTTGAAAATAGAAATATATGAAGCCGTGTTGATTAGATTGACGCCATTTTGACGTGAACGATATTTTTATCGATTTTATTCATTTTAAAATGAATATTAAAAAGTAATTTTGAAATCGAATATTTCGAAATGAATGGAATTGAAAACGATTTCGAAACGAATTGAATTGAAAACGATTTCGAAATGAATTGAATTGAAAACGATTTCGAAATGAATTGAATTGAAAACGATTTCGAAATGAGTTGAATTGAAAACGATTTCGAAATGAGTTGAATTGAAAACGATTTCGAAATGAATTGAATTGAAAACGATTTCGAAATGAATTGAATTGAAAACGATTTCGAAATGAAATGGATTGAAAACGAATTCGAATTGAATTGAAATTTGAATTGAATAGAAGTGAATTTTAAAACGAATTTATAAAGAAGAATCCAATTTTGATTTGAATTGAAACGGAAGTTGAAATTGCTTTTGAAACGAATTTAAAACTATTTATATAATTCGTTTTAAATAGAAATCGACGAAATATATTATATATATTATATATATAATATAATGGCCTGAATAGAACGCGCCGCGCCGCGGCAGTTCGTGAATTTCGACCATTTATTTCAAACGGACATTGCGGGAGATCCGACCGTCGGATTCTCCTAAAACCGGAACCGTTGGGTTCGTATCGAAAAGAGCTTTCTAGCGAATGTTAGAAATTTGAAATCTAACGGTTGGATTTGGAATTATGTCCAAATCAAATTTGAAAAAGGTCGCTGTAAGTGCAGTTCGATGGCCATTGATGGAAATCGACTGTACGGGCCTTGATAAAATTATTAAAAATAGTAATAATTTGTGTAAAATCATAAGAAATGATTTGTGAAGATTTGGGATGAAAAACTTCATGTTCGAAAAGATAAAAATAGATTTTTATCGAAATGAGCTAGTTTTGAACTAGAATGATAATTCTATTTATTTTTAAGTAAATAAATTGAATTTGAAAAGGGTTTTAAAAATAACCAAAATTTCCAATGATTGCATTGGAGTGGATTTGAATCGAAATTGTCTTCGGAATATTTCGAGGTTGGAATTCGTGATTATACAGATGTTGTTATGGAAATTTGAAAGATATATATTTATATCGTTATTTCCAATACGACATTTGTTAGTCGTAGAATTCGATATTGAATATAAGCCGATATATTTTCTATTCAAAGCCTTGTATTGAATATCGAATGTGATTTGGGTTTGTCGTGAATGGTGTCTTCATTAACACTGTTCTTGAGCCCAGTTGAGAAAAGATTAAATCTTTTTATTTAGATTTAATGAAGTGTACCAATTAAACGATATTTAATTGGAATTGAATTGGTATTGATTTTTGGGTTTATCATGAACAGTGTTTTAAATAACACTTGTTCTTTAACCCGATAATTAATGGAATGTGATTTTGGGTTTATCGTGAACCGTGTTTTAAATGACACTGATTCTTTAACCCAGTTAAAGATTAAAACTAAGTGGAGTTTTAATGAATCTTTAATTAGATTGAAATGATCGAAAATGGAGTATCACCAGTTTTGCTCTAGGCGATGGTTAAATCTTTAATTAGATTTGAACGTGAAATGGTAATTGAATTTACCGATAACACTGTGGTGTTAGATATGAAGTATTACCAGTTTTACTTCATGGGATGAATAGGTTGGGATTGGGAAATAAAATAAATGATTACTTCGGTGTGGTTCGCTAATCCCGACTAGTTTGAATTGATATTCAAAGGAGATTAAAGAATAAATTTAAAGAATTTATCTTGGATGAAATTAATGGGAACTTTTCCCAAAGTATAGGAAAATTTGAATAAAAGAATATTCTGAATTGGAATGAGGCGTATGTTGTGTTTGTGTAACACTTTTATAATATATACGCGAGTTATTCAGGAAGACCGGGTTTATCTCATTCTGAATAACTGATTCGACGTGGTGTCGAAGATGAAGACGGTGGTCGAAGACCGGAAGTCTTCACGTCGTTTGGGTGATTACTGATGATCTTGATTGGGCTGTACACCCAAGAAGATGGAAACAGTTAGTGATCGTCCAGACGTACTTGGAGATCGATGGATATGCGGGGTACTATGTGCCTCCGGTTTCGTTCAGACCCAGAACGAACTTGTAAATGGACTGTGTGTCTGACATTGGATTTTAGTCCGTGTGATTGATCTCTATTAAATATATATATGTTTGGCGGCGGAGAATTTATTCTCATGCTTAACTCCCTTCTCTGAGACGTACGAGCTCAGGGGTTATATATTGATGGATATCAAACGCATGGAGTGAATTGCCTGTGTGGCATGCCTAAGTGGCAATTGATCGAGGCTTCTGTTGAAAAGCAAAGTCTTGTGGTGATGATCAAAGCACGGCCTTTGTGGCATAGCTTTGTGTAACGTTTACTTCGCGAGTTTCACACCCGGTATGAACCAAAAACGGGAGACGGACCTCAGGGAGTACTTGCGTTTCTTTCTAGCTAGAAGTGGCGTCAGTGGTTTTACACGCCCTGACGAGTTTGACTTATGTGGTTGTTGCTGTTGCGAGGCGCCTCGGTTATATCGGTTTCGGTCGATGCATTCTGGTCGGCTGACGGACCAGACTTACACCCCATAGGGTGGGGAAACGTAGTGTTCAGGCATTTTAATCCACATCGGTGGACCGGCCCTGACGATCCAAGGGTCGATGCGCTCTGACCCTGAGGCTCGGGCTAGAGAGTCTCGAAGACGGTGAGGACGATCCCTGGCCTCGGTTCATAGATGGAAACCCAATTTCCAAATACGTGACATTTGCGGTTTTATCTGTAGAACCTAGTATGGTGACATAGTGGGATGGGGCGCTCATGCCGCCTATGATTGATACTTATGATTTGAAGTTGTTTTATACACTATGCACTTATAGTAGTATCAAATGATTTGGTTTAAACGTATCAAGCATTCTTTGGCTGTTATAAGGGAAAACCCTATCCTCGGCTGCGTTGCATTGTGTGATGGGACCTGGGTCTTCTAACAGCTTCATTTATCTTTATTTAGCATTGCGCTGTTTGTTTTATGCACTGGTATTCTTGGGAGGAAACCCGTTCCGTGTTATACGGCGTGGTCCCTTGATTTACCTAACTTTAAAAATAAAGATTAACTGTTTTAGTTCTCACACCAGTCACATGACTGACCTGGAGTTTATTGTTTTAACCTAAACTCTGGGTGCCCTTATTTTCGACACGGACAGCTAGTAGTTTTGGTTTTGCAGATTTATATTCACAGGATCCCGGTTTACAGCTGGAACGATATCCGGAAAGCTTTGTATCCGTATATCTCTTCTAGTTGTGTATTGTATTATTTTCCGCTGCTATGTATTTAAATGTAATTTAAATCTCTGATATTTCTGTGTAATATTTATTCATACTCTGTATATTCTTGTAATCTGATGCCTTGTTTTAATTAACAATGAAATGTTCTTCAGCATGCGTTCTGTTGTGGCTTGTTCTCGAACTAAAATCGTGTTATTGGATAGCTATTGGTGAGAAATTCTCACTCTTCAATTTCTTTTTATATATGATACCAGCTGTGACGATCCCAAAACCCCGTGACACGGTGTTAAGGATAATCATTGGAATATAACACATTAATCATCATTAGCAGATCACAGATAATAACATAAACAGAAATTAGAATAATTTACACACATATGACAGCGGAATCATATAGATAACATCACATCAGAGAAGCACAGTACAGGATACAACTTTGTACATAATGATACATAATCAGTCACCATCGCCTGAGGCGGAATCATACATAAAGAGTACACAATAATGGCGGAGAAAATCCAAGTCAGCACGGTGTAGTCAAGCCTCGCCATGAGCCAAAAGGTGCGTCAGAAACCTGTAACTAGGCTGCCCGTGTGAAAATAAGGGCACCCGAGTTTGCAAGGTGAAACAAACTACGAGTCAGTCATGGGACTGGTATGAGAAATCTATTCAACTTATTAACAACAATAATAAGGCAAATCAAAGGACCACGCCACTTTCGCGGAACGGGTTTACTCCAATGAGTGCTCGTGCATGAAGTAAAGTAAATGATTAAATCAACGCAATGCTTTTTCTAAAATGAAGCCATTATAAGACTCAGGCCCCATCACACAATGCAACGCAAGCCGGAGGATAGAGTTTTTACCTTATAATGGCCAAAGATGCTTCATACGAATAAAACAAAAGTGCTTGATATTATTACTAGTGTATATATGTTTCAAAAGCACATTCAATCATAAATATCAATCCTAGGCGGCATAGCTACCATCTACTATGTCGCCGTACTAGTAATACAATCACATCCGCAAATTTCGTATTGGAAATTGGATTCCTTCATGAGTCGAGGCAAGGGGCAAGCTCCTCTCCGATTCGAGACACTCTAGCAAATGCCCCGGGACCGCACACAGCAATCCCCTGGATCCTCCAAGGCCGGTCCTCTCTTACTTTTGAGGATTAGTTATTCCTGAACACACGTTTCCCGGTCCTTACAGACCTATAATCGAGGTGCCTCGCATTCCAACAACCACACAGGTGAAAAGTAGATATAAATGTCAGGGCTGGGAGGTCACTGACACCACCATAGCTAGAAAGAAACGTCATGCACTCCTTGGGTCCTTCTCCCGTTTTTGACTCATACCGGGGTGTGAGGCTCACGAATTCACGTTATACACAAAGCTCCGTCACACAGACCATGCTTTGATCATCAACCACAAGACTTTGCTTTGCAACAGAAGCCTTGATCATATGCCACTTAGGCATGCCACACAGGCAATCCACTCCATGCGACTGATTTCTGTCAATACATAACCTCTAAGCTCGTACGTCTCAGAGAAGGGCGTTAAGCAAGAGAATAAATTCTCCGCCGCCAACAGATATATATTTAACAGAGATCAATCAACACAGAACAAAATCCAATGTCAGACACACAGTCCATTTACAAGTCCGTTCTGGGTCTGAACGAAACCGGAGGCACCAATTCCTCGCATATCCGTACAATCAACAATATGTTTGGACGGCTACTACTTCAATTCCTTCATGGTAGCTACTCCAATCACGAGCATCAGTAGCGCCCATCCATCCAACGTGGAGATCGTCGGTCTTCAGTCGTCTTCGACTCTTCGACTCTTCGACTTCTCAACGTCGATCGATTATTTGAAATGAGATAAACTCGGCCTTTTCAAATAATCCACGTATATTTAGATTTTCAAACCAATTAATCACATGGTTGAACTATTCAACATTCACATTTCAGTTGTTTAGTTATAATTTTCACGTCAAATACATTCAACCATCACATATCAAGCAAACACAACAAAATTGGTTTATTTTCACTCTATATCGTCTATAGCACTTAATAACGATATATCGCCATTTTTATTTAATTTAAAACGGCCATATTTAATTAAACGACGTTTCAGGTCGTTTCGATGCATTGGCGCTGCTTTCCACTAATTTTGCTTTACACATATAGGAAAATCTAACCGTTGGATCTTCACAAATTTTACATCATTAGGAAGGTCTTTTCAAAACGAATCCAACGGTTCCAGTTTTGGGAAAATCCGACGGTCGGATCTTCCACACTAACCATTTGAAGTTACGATTTCAATTTACGAACTGCAGCGTCGTTATTCGATTTAATTTAATTATATTTTTATATATATATATAAATATAATCGTTTCTGGCGCTGTTTTTCCTTAATTTTGAATTAAACATTCCAGACAATCCAACCGTCGGATCTTCACAAAGTTGGTGCCGTTGGAAAGATATTTCCAAGGCGAACCCAACGGTTGAGGTTTCGGGAAAATCCAATGGTCGGATCTTCCGCACTAATCATTTGAAATCACGGTTTCAAAATATGAACTGCACGGCCACGTTTCGTTTTAATTATATTTATATTTATATATTTATATAAATATAGTCCATTCAATAATTTCTATATCGTTTTCACTTCAAATATTTTTCTAACACCTTAAAATTTTGGAAAATTTCGCCATAACCTCCCCTGCACCGGGAGCGTCGGGAAATTGCAAATAGCGTTCCCGGTCCTTCTAATCTCAAAAAGAAAAAGAAAAAGCCAAGCGGCTAGCCAACAGGCTCATAAAATCATCACCCCAACAAACAGTAAATGTGTACCTATTTGTCGGGCACAAAATTTTATTCCTCTCCTCTAGCCCCTTTGCTATAACCTGTTCAATGAATATGCATGTACATATATATGCAGTTCTTATCATTTATCAATTTCTATTCAACTTCATATTTGATTTGCTTTGGTTTAAAAACACCATTCATTCTAATATCGCATGCATAGGCTAAAATCATATCATTCGCTAGTTAATGTATATTTCAACTCATGCACGTTTATTTGAACAAGTGGATATTCTTAACACTTCACATTTCAAGGATGATAATTTTGGCGAACTAAAATAGATTTCAACACATGACAATTTTATATATTATATACGTCGTCGTTAGTATATAAATAATTATATATAATTATAAATCGTTGAAACGACCCGCTACTTCCCCGTAAAGGAAAGCGTCGGATAGTTCGAGAACAAGCCACAACAGAACACATACTGAAGAACATTTCATTGTATATTACAACAATGCATCAGATTACAAGAATATACAGAGTATAAATGAATATTACACAGAAATATCAGAGATTTAAATTACATTTAAATACATCGCAGCGGAAAATAATACAATACACAACTAGAAGAGATATACGGATACAAAGCTTTCCGGATATCGTTCCAGCTGTAAACCAGGATCCTATGAATATAAATCTGCAAAACCAAAACTACTAGCTGCCCATGTCAAAATAGGGGCACCCAGAGTTTAGGTTAAAACAATAAACTCCAGGTCAGTCATGGGACTGGTGTGAGAACTAAAACAGTTATTCTTTATTTTAAAATTAGGTAAATCAAGGGACCACGCCGTATAACACGGAACGGGTTTCCTCCCAAGAATACCAGTGCGTAAAACAACAGCGCAATGCTAAATAAAGAAAAATGAAGCTGTTATAAGACCCAGGTCCTATCACACAATGCAACGCAAGCCGGGGGATAGGGTTTTCCCTTATAACAGCCAAAGTATGCTTGATACGTTTAAAACAAATCATTTGATACTATAATAAGTGCATAGTGTATAAAACAACTTCAAATCATAAGTATCAATCATAGGCGGCATGGGTACCATATATCATGTCGCCATATATAGGTTTACAAATAAAACCGCAAATGTCACGTATTTGGAAATTGGATTTCCATCTATGAACCGAGGCAAAAGATAGTTCTCAACCGATTCGAGACTGCCTAGCCCGAGTCTCAGGATCAGAGCTCGAGTGACCCTTGGATCGTCAGGGCCGGTCCACCGATGTGGATTAAAATGCCTGAACACTGCGTTTTCCCGCCCTTTGGGGCGTAAATGAGCCAACGAATGACTCCATCGGACCCGGATCGTCCGATCAAACCGAGGCGCCTCGCAACAGCAACAACCACACAGGTGAAAAGTATAATGTCAGGGCTGGTAGGTCACTGACACCACCCTAGCTAGGAAGAAACGCAGGCCCTCCCTGATGTCCTCTCCCGTTTTTGGTTCACAACCGGGGTGCGAAACTCGCGAAGTAAACGTTACACAAAGCTACGCCACAAAGGCCGTGCTTTGATCATCACCACAAGACTTTGCTTTTCAACAGAAGCCTCGATCAATTTCCACTTAGGCATGCCACACAGGCAATTCACTCCATGCGTTTGATATCCATCAATATATAACCCCTGAGCTCGTACGTCTCAGAGAAGGGCGTTAAGCAAGAGAATAAATTCTCCGCCGCCAAACAGATATATATTTAATAGAGATCAATCACACGGACTAAAATCCAATGTCAGACACACAGTCCATTTACAAGTCCGTTCTGGGTCTGAACGAAACCGGAGGCACCTAGTACCCCGCATATCCATCGATCTCCAAGTACGTCTGGACGATCACCAACTGTTTCCATCTTCTTGGGTGTACAGCCCAATCAAGATCATCAGTAATCACCCAAACGACGTGAAAACTTCTGGTCTTCGACCACCGTCTTCATCTTCGACACCACGTCGAATCAGTTATTCAGAATGGGATAAACCCGGTCTTTCTGAATAACTCGCGTATATATTATAAAAGTGTTACACAAACACAACATACGCCTCATTCCAATTCAGAATATTCTTTTATTCAAATATTCCTATACTTTGGGAAAAGTTCCCATTAATTTTATCCAAGATAAATTCTTTAAATTTATTCTTTAATCTCCTTTGAATATCAATTCAAACTAGTCGGGATTAGCGAACCACACCGAAGTAATCATTTATTTTATTTCCCAATCCCAACCTATTCATCCCATGAAGTAAAACTGGTTATACTTCATATCTAACACCACGGTGTTATCGGTAAATTCAATTACCATTTCACGTTCAAATCTAATTAAAGATTTAACTATCGCCTGGAGCAAAACTAGTGATACTCCATTCTCGATCTTTTCAATCTAATTAAAGATTCATTAAAACTCCACTTAGTTTTAATCTTTGACTGGGTTAAAGAATTAGTGTCATTTAAAACACAGTTCACGATAAACCCAAAATCACATCCCATTGATTATCGGGTTAAAGAACGAGTGTTATTTAAAACACTGTCCACGATAAACCCAAAAATCAATATCAATTCAATTCCAATTAAATATTCTTTAATTGGTACACTTCATTAAATCTAAATAAAAAGATTTAACCTTTTCTCAACTGGGTTCAAGAACAGTGTTAGTGAAGACACCACTCACGACAAACCCAAATCACATTCGATATTCAATACAAGGCTCTGAATAGAAAATATATCGACTTATATTCAATATCGAATTCTACGACTAACAAATGTCGTATTGGAAATAACGATATAAATATATATCTTTCAAATTTCCATAACAACATCTGTATAATCACGAATTCCAACATCGAAATATTCCAAAGACAATTTCGATTCAAATCCACTCCAATGCAATCATTGGAAATTCTGGTTATTTTTAAAACCCTTTTCAAATTCAATTTATTTACTTAAAAATAAATAGAATTATAATTCTAGTTCAAAACTAGTTTATTTCGATAAAAATCTATTTTTATCTTTTCAAATATGGAGTTTTTCATCCCAAACTTTCACAAATCATTTCTTATGATTTTACACAAATTATTATTATTTTTAATAATTTTATCAAGGCCCGTACAGTCGATTTCCATCACTGGCCATCGAACTGCACTCACAGTGACCTTTTTCAAATTTGATTTGGACATAATTCCAAATCCAACCGTTAGATTTCTAATTTCTAATATTCTTTAGAAAGCTCTTTTCGATACGAACCCAACGGTTCCGGTTTTAGGAGAATCCGACGGTCGGATCTCCCGTAATGTCCGTTTGAAATAAATGGTCGAAATTCACGAACTGCCGCGGCGCGGCGCGTTCTATTCAGGCCATTATATTATATATATTATATATATAATATATATTTCGTCGATTTCTATTTAAAACGAATTATATAAATAGTTTTGAATTCGTTTCAAAAGCAATTTCAACTTCCTTTTCAATTCAAATTAAAATTGAATTTTTTTTCTTTATAAATTCGTTTCAAAATTCATTTCTATTCAATTCAAATTTCAATTCAATTTGAATTCATTTCAATTCGTTTTCAATTCAATTCATTTAGAAATCGTTTTCAATTCAATTCATTTCGAAATCGTTTTCAATTCAATTCATTTCGAAATCGTTTTCAATTCAATTCATTTCGAAATCGTTTTCAATTCAATTCATTTCGAAATCGCTTTCAATTCAATTCATTTCGAAATCGCTTTCAATTCAATTCATTTCGAAATCGCTTTCAATTCAATTCATTTCGAAATCGGTTTCAATTCAATTCATTTCGAAATCGTTTTCAATTCAATTCATTTCGAAATCGATAAAATCGATATAAATATCGTTCACGTCAAAATGGCGTCAATCTAATCAACACGGCTTCATATGTTTCTATTTTCAAATATTCTATTTCGAATATTTCTATCTCAAATATTTCCTTTCAAATATTTCCTTTTTCAAATATTCTATTTTCAAATATTTTATTTTCAAATATTTCTTTTTCGAAACTGGAATGAGGCCCAATCAATTACCATATAAAATTAATTATATGGATTTTCATACAACACATGTATATAATAGCATTGAAAAATGATCAACCATCAACCAAAGTGCACTACACTGTATAAGCATCAATTATAGATATTCAACGCTTATAACAGCCTGTCGATCAATCGATCGACATATTATATCAATCAGGATGAGTGAACTTCAAATTTCATCCTAACACCCGTGTGGGGTTTCAAACAATCAAACACATATTTTATTTGTGCAGTTGGGCGATGTGTAAAATTTATCGACCCAATCAATGTCATTCAAATAGGTGTACATAAACAAACCGTCTGGTTTATAAATGAATATTTTATTTTACTCACTTCACTATATTCATATTCACGTTAAAAATTATATTTTTAACGATAAATCATTTTATTCCAACATATGAATTTCTATTATTCATTTACAAAATAAAATGATATTTTTATTTTCTAATATATTTTAGAAAATTTCGGCGGCATAACGGCACGATACTAGAAACGGGACGAGGCCTAGCCTTATCCCCGGTCTAGTGAAGGCCCACGCCATTCACACATCAATCAAATCAATTTCAATTCACCAAACAATTCAAATTTCAATCAATTAGACTAACCAACTACACAACCAAACAATTTAACAAACAAGTCATCCATGGTCTGTGGATGACGGGTGTCGGGTGCTACTAAGCACCGTCTGCATCCTAGTATATATATATAACTAGAAAAAGAGATTTTAGAGTGAGAAGTTCTCACCGAAAGCTATCCAAACATCTTGACTCTTCTTTGATAAAAATCTTCTTCGTTATCGCATCTTCGTTGCTGTAGCCACTACATATATAAAAATCGCATTTTTACCTTGCTATTCAATATATAAAAATCATATTTTTACTTCGCCTTTCAATATATAAAAATCTGATTTTTTACTTCGACTTTCAATATATAAAAATCATATTTTTTTCTATTTTAAAAATCATATCTTTTCTATTACTAGTATATATACAAAATCACTTCTCTTATACAATAAAAATCACGTCTTTATATTTTTATCATATAAGTGAAAATCACATTTTTAATTTAATGTTTCATATATAAAAATATGATCTTTATTTTTGCAAGTTCAAATCTTTTTCCTTTAAAAGATTAAACCTTTTTCTATTTCAAAGTTTAAACCTTTTTCCTATTTCAAAGTTTAAACCTTTTTCCTATTTAAAGTTTAAACCTTTTTCCTATTTTAAATCTTAAAATAAAATCAGTTTTTAAATCTTTTAAAAATCAGTTTTCTATATTCTAAAAAAACAGCTTTCGCATCTTTTAAAAATTCAGTTTTCTATATTCTAAAAAAAACAGTTTTTTAAATCCTTTTAAAAATTCAGTTTTCTAAAATTCCTAAAAATCAGTTTTTAAATCTTTTAAAAATCAGTTTTTAAAATTCCTAAAAATCAGTTTTTAAATCTTTTAAAAATCAGTTTTCTATATTCTAAAAAAACAGCTTTCGCATCTTTTAAAAATTCAGTTTTCTATATTCTAAAAAAAAACAGTTTTTTAAATCCTTTTAAAATCAGTTTTTAAAATTCCTAAAAATCGGTTTTTAAATCTTTTAAAAATCAGTTTTAAAAATTCATAAAAATCAGTTTTTACTTCTAATTAAAATTCAGTTTTTAATACTAATTAAAATTCAGTTTCTTACTGTTTATATAAAATAAAAATAAAATAAATAAAATAAAATAAATAAATAAAAAAACTTACAGAGGAGGGGGGTTTTACTGGCGGAATCGGTGGTGGGAGGAGGTGCTGGAAGCGGGGTGGAAGAGGTCAGGCGAGGCGGTGGGGCTGCCTTCAGGTGGCGACGCGTTCAGTAGAAGGGGGGGGGCTTCGAGGGTTTTTGCGAGTGGGATTCAATCGGAGGAAGGGAGAAGCGGCGGGAGGAGGAGATGGAGGGGGGCGGCGCTCTGGTCGGAGGCGCCAGCGGCGAGCGGAGCTCCAGGGGGGGGGGGGCGACGAATCGATTCGGGATTTTTTTTTTTTTTTTTTGAAATGATCTGGAACGGGGGGGTGGGCCTGGTTAAGGAGAGAAAGGTTTTTTTTTTTATTTAATTTATCGCAAAAAGTTGACTTTTACATACGACCTCTAAACGAGGCCCACCGCCTGTCGTCCATAGCGTTTTACCCCTATTCCGAACACAATGGGATATGTATCGTAGGTTGATTCGGACGTTAAGATCAGTTTCCGTTGAATTTACATTTAAATCACTATATTGAATTTTAAACGTACATTTCAAACTACCGGGGTCACATACTAACTCTAAAAATTCTCGAAAAATATTTTCTAGCTTCGTATTGACGATACGGTCCTAATAAAACTAGTTTCGTCTAATTCTGAGGCCGTTTGAAAATTGGCCAATTTCCAGTCGATTAAATTTAACTGAAACTAGTCAAACGCGTTTTCCTTTGCCACGCTCACATATTGATTCGAAAAATTACGAAATTTCAAACCTAGCAATAACTTTACATCCCGGACCCAACAAAACTGGTTTCGTCGAAATCCGAGGTCGTTTGCAAAATGTCCATTTTTAAGGGCCTGAATTCCATAGCGACTATTCAGAATTTTCAACTGGACATATCTTTTGATTCCCGTTAAGAAATCTCAATTTTTCGGATTCGTTGGAAAGATATCATCAATTAGATCCTAATGTTTTTGGTTTCACTAAAATCCGGATTATTTTGCACCCGGTACATTCAATTGAAGTTTGAAATCGAATTATCGAACTACCGCGCCATTTTCAATTCTATTTATAATTATATATAATTATTTATATACTAACGACGACGTATATAATATATACGTTCGAATTCTATTCAAAATAAATTTCTCGTCGATTATATTTAAAATAATCTATTTTAAATATTCAAAATTCGCTAAAATTGCCAAAATAAAAATTTTAAACTGGCCCAGATTTTCGGGTTGTTACAATTATAAATCGTTGAAACGGTTCGGACCGAGCGGAATTCCTTCTCACCTATTGTAATAACCCGGAAAATCTGGGCCAGTTTAAAATTTTTATTTTGGCAATTTTAGCGAATTTTGATTATTTAAAATAGATTATTTTTAATATTATCGACGAGAAATTTATTTTGAATATAATTAGGACGTATATATTATATACGTCGTCGTTAGAATATATAATAATTATATATAATTATAAAAGGAATTGAAAATGGCGCGGTAGTTCGAAAATTCGATTTCTAATTTCAAATGAATATACAGAATTCAATATAAGTCAGAATTGAACGAAACAAGAAATATTTGAATCTGTATAACTATATCTTTGTAACGAAGTTAACAAACTGAGATTTCATCTTAGAAATGATAAGATATGTCCAGTTTAAAATTAGAATAGTCGCTGTGGAATTTATATATATATTTATATATATAAGGCCCTTAAAAATAGCAATTTTGCAAACGACCTCGGATTTCGACGAAACCAGTTTTGTTGGGTCCGTGATGTAAAGTTATTGCTAGGTTTCAAATTTCATAATTTTTCGAATCAATATGTGAGCGTGGTAAAGGAAAACGCGTTTGACCGGTTTCAGTTAATTTTAATCGACTGAAAATTGGTCATTTTTCCAACGGTCTCAGAATTCGACGAAACTAGTTTTGTTAGGACCGTATCGTCAATACGAAGCTAGAAAATATTTTTCAGGAATTTTTCTAGTTAGCATGTGACCCCGGTAATTTGAAATGTACGTTTAAAATTCAATATAGCGATTTAAATGTAAATCTAACGGAAACTGATCGAAACGACCGAATCAGCCTACGATACATATCCCATTGTGTTCGGAATGGGGGTAAAACGCTATGGACGACAGGCGGTGGACCTCGTTAAGGGATCGTATGTAAAAGTCAACTTTAGATTGAATTAAATAATTAAATAATAAAATAAAAAAATTCCTTTCTCCCCCTTATTTCCCTCTGCCCCCCCCCCCCCCCCCGTTCAATCGCTCAGAAACAAAGAGAAAAAAAAAACCCCCAAAGCCGAAATCGATCTCCCCCGTTAGCCTCCGCCACCGACGGCATCGCGCCGCCCTGACGCCCCCACTCCGACCTTCCCTCCGATCAACTATGGCGCCCCTCTCTTCTCCATTCAATCGCAGTCAACCTCATCACGTGGAGCGCCTCGAAGTCCACCGCATCTTCATCGTTCACCCCGCCGCCCGCGTCCAAACCCTAGGCCCCTTCGCCAGCGCCTCCTGAGCCGTAGCCAACCCTCTCCGACTCCTCCTCCAGCGCTGCGAGCTCTCCTTCCGCCGACGAGAAACAACAGCCGTGAGTTTTCCTTTTATTTGATTTTTCAGTGATTTTAAAACAGATTTTTATTTTCTTTTCTAAAATAAAACTGATTTTATTTTATTTTTAAAAACTGAAAACTTATTTTCATTTTAAAACTGAAATTAATGTTTTAGGAAAATAAAGAAAAAGATTCAATTTTTATAAAGAAAAAGATTGAATTTCTATCATAAGAAGATTAGATTTTTCTTCGCTTATAAAAATAGATATTTCTTTGAATGAAAATAGATATTTCTTTGAATGAAAATAGATTTTCTTTGATTTCGAATATAGATTTTCTTTGAAGTGGAAAATGGATTTTCCCTAGAATTGAAAAAGAGATTTTCTTTGAAATGAAAGATTAGATTTTCTTGGAATTGAAATATTTTTATGAGGATAAAAAAATGATTTTTATATACTGAACATCGTAGTAAAAATTCGATTTTTATATATTGAATCGCATAGTAAAAATTCGATTTTTATATATTGAATCGCATAGTAAAAATTCGATTTTTATATATTGAATCGCATAGTAAAAATTCGATTTTTAAATGTATGAAGCGACGATAAAAATATGATTTTTAAATTGAAAATGAATAAATAAAAATATGATTTTTATTTTAAAGACATCAGCAAATATAAAAATGTGTGATTTTTATATATGTAGTGACTAAGGGCAACGAAGATGACGAAGATGCGATAGCGATGAAGATTTCTATCAATGAAGTGCCGTGGAGCTAGGATAGCTATTTGTGAGAACTTCTCACCTTTCAATTTCTTTTCTAGTTATATATATACACTAGGATGCAGACGGTGCTTAGTAGCACCCGACACAATCGTCCACAGACCATGGACTTGTTTGTTTGGTTGCATAGATTAGTTGAATTATTTGTTTGAATTGAATTGTTTGGTGAGATGAAATTGATTTGATTGATGTGTGAATGGCGTGGGCCTTCACTAGACCGGGGATAAGGCTAGGCCTTGTCCCGTTTCTAGTATCGTGCCGTTATGCCGCCGAAATTTTCTAAAATATGTTAGAAAAATAAAATATCATTTTATTGAAGAAATGAACTGAATAGAAATTCATGTGTTGAAATAAAATGTTTTATCGTTAAAATATAATTTTTGACGTGAATGTGAATAAATAAATATTCATTTACAAACCGGACGGTTTGTTTATGTACACCTATTTGAAGGACATTGATTGGGTCGATAAATTTTACACATCGCCCAATTGCACAAATAAAATCGGTGTTTGATTGTTTGAAACCCCACACGGGTGTTGGGATGAAATTTGAAGTTCACTCATCCTGATTGATTAAATATGTCGATCGATTGATTGACAGGCTGTTATAAGCGTTGAATATCTATATTTGATGCTTATACAGTGTAGTGCACTTTGGTTCATGGTTGATTATTTTCAATGCTATTATATACATGTGTTGTATGAAAATCCATATAATTAATTTTATATGGTAATTGATTGGGCCTCATTCCAGTTTTGAAAAAGAAATATTTGAAAAAGAAATATTTGAAAAAGAAATATTTGAAATAGAATATTTGAAAATAAAGGAATATATGAAGCCGTGTTGATTAGATTGACGCCATTTTGACGTGAACGATATTTATATCGAATTGAAAACGATTTCGAAATGAATTGAATTGAAAACGATTTCGAAATGAATTGAATTGAAAACGATTTCGAAATGAATTGAATTGAAAACGATTTCGAAATGAATTGAATTGAAAACGATTTCGAAATGAATTGAATTGAAAACGATTTCGAAATGAATTGAATTGAAAACGATTTCGAAATGAATTGAATTGAAAACGATTTCGAAATGAATTGAATTGAAAACGAATTCAAATTGAATTGAAAGTGAATTGAAATGAATTCAAATTGAATTGAAATCTGAATTGAATAGAAATGAACTTTGAAACGAATTTATAAAGAAGAATTCAATTTTGATTTGAATTGAAAAGGAAGTTGAAATCGCTTTTGAAACGATTTTAAAACTATTTATATAATTCGTTTTATATAGCAATCGACGAAGTATATATTATATATATTATATATATATAATATAATGGCCTGAATAGAACGCGCCGCGCCGCGGCAGTTCGTGAATTTCGACCATTGATTTCAAATGGACATTACGGGAGATCCGACCGTCGGATTCTCCTAAAACCGGAACCGTTGGGTTCGTATCGAAAAGAGCTTTCTAGCGAATGTTAGAAATTTGAAATCTAACGGTTGGATTTGGAATTATGTCCAAATCAAATTTGGAAAAGGTCGCTGTAAGTGCAGTTCGATGGCCATTAATGGAAATCGACTGTACGGGCCTTGATAAAATTATTAAAAATAGTAATAATTTGTGTAAAATCATAAGAAATGATTTGTGAAAGTTTGGGATGAAAAACTCCATATTTGAAAAGATAAAAATAGATTTTTATCGAAATAAACTAGTTTTGAACTAGAATTATAATTCTATTTATTTTTAAGTAAATAAATTGAATTTGAAAAGGGTTTTAAAAATAACCAGAATTTCCAATGATTGCATTGGAGTGGATTTGAATCGAAATTGTCTTTGGAATATTTCGATGTTGGAATTCGTGATTATACAGGTGTTGTTATGGAAATTTGAAAGATATATATTTATATCGTTATTTCCAATACGACATTTGTTGGTCGTAGAATTTGATATTGAATATAAGCCGATATATTTTCTATTCAGAGCCTTGTATTGAATATCGAATGTGATTTGGGTTTGTCGTGAATGGTGTCTTCACTAACACTGTTCTTGAACCCAGTTGAGAAAAGATTAAATCTTTTTATTTAGATTTAATGAAGTGTACCAATTAAATGATATTTAATTGGAATTGAATTGGTATTGATTTTTGGGTTTATCGTGAACAGTGTTTTAAATAACACTTGTTCTTTAACCCGATAATTAATGGAAGGTGATTTTGGGCTTATCGTGAACCGTGTTTTAAATGACACTGATTCTTTAACCCAGTTAACGATTAAAACTAAGTGGAGTTTTAATGAATCTTTAATTAGATTGAAATGATCGAAAATGGAGTATTACCAGTTTTACTCCAAGCGATAGTTAAATCTTTAATTAGATTTGAACGTGAAATGGTAATTGAATTACCGATAACACTGTGGTGTTAGATATGAAGTATAACCAGTTTTACTTCATGGGATGAATAGGTTGGGATTGGGAAAATAAAATAAATGATTACTTCGGTGTGGTTCGCTAATCCCGGCTAGTTTGAATTGATATTCAAAGGAGATTAAAGAATAAATTTAAAGAATTTATCTTGGATAAAATTTATGGGAACTTTTCCCAAAGTATAGGAATATTTGAATAAAAGAATATTCTGGATTGGAATGAGGCGTATGTTGTGTTTGTGTAACACTTTTATAATATATACGCGAGTTATTCAGAAAGACCGGGTTTATCCCATTCTGAATAACTGATTCGACGTGGTGTCGAAGATGAAGACGATGGTCGAAGACCGGAGTTCTTCACGTCGTTTTGGTGATAACTGATGATCTTGATTGGGCTGTACACCCAAGAAGATGGAAACAGTTGGTGATCGTCCAGACGTACTTGGAGATCGATGGATGTGCGGGGTACTAGGTGCCTCCGGTTTCGTTCAGACCCAGAACGGACTTGTAAATGGACTGTGTGTCTGACATTGGATTTTAGTCCGTGTGATTGATCTTTATTAAATATATATCTGTTTGGCGGCGGAGAATTTATTCTCTTGCTTAACGCCCTTCTCTGAGACGTACGAGCTCAGAGGTTATATATTGATGGATATCAAACGCATGGAGTGAATTGCCTGTGTGGCATGCCTAAGTGGCAATTGATCGAGGCTTCTGTTGAAAAGTAAAGTCTTGTGGTGATGATCAAAGCAAGGCCTTTGTGGCATAGCTTTGTGTAACGTTTGCTTCGCGAGTTTCACACCCGGTATGAACCAAAAACGGGAGAGGACGTCAGGGAGGGCATGCGTTTCTTTCTAGCTAGAAGTGGCGTCAGTGGTTTTACACGCCCTGACGAGTTTGACTTATGTGGTTGTTGCTGTTGCGAGGCGCCTCGGTTTGATCGGACGATCCGGGTCCGATGGAGTCATTCGTTGGCTCATTTACACCCCATAGGGTGGGGAGACACATGTTCAGGGTTTAAGTTTAATCCACATCGGTGGACCGGCCCTGAGGATCCAAGGGTCGATGCGCTCTGACCTTGAGGCTCGGGCTAGACAGTCTCGAAGTCGGTGAGGACTATCTTTTGCCTCGGTTCATAGACGGAAATCCAATTTCCAAATACGTGACATTTGCGGTTTTATTTGTAAACCTATATATGGCGACATGATATATGGTACCCATGCCGCCTATGATTGATACTTATGATTTGAAGTTGTTTTATACACTATGCACTTATAGTCGTATCAAATGATTTGTTTTAAACGTATCAAGCATTCTTTGGCTGTTATAAGGTAAAAACCCTATCCCCCGGCTTGCGTTGCATTGTGTGATAGGACCTGGGTCTTATAACAGCTTCATTTTTCTTTATTTAGCATTGCGCTGTTTGTTTTATGCACCGGTATTCTTGGGAGGAAACCCGTTCCGTGTTATACGGCGTGGTCCCTTGATTTACCTAGCTTTAAAAATAAAGATTAACTGTTTTAGTTCTCACACCAGTCACATGACTGACCTGGAGTTTATTGTTTTAACCTAAACTCTGGGTGCCCTTATTTTGACACGGGCAGCTAGTAGTTTTGGTTTTGCAGATTTATATTCACAGGATCCTGGTTTACAGCTGGAACGATATCCGGAAAGCTTTGTATCCGTATATCTCTTCTAGTTGTGTATTGTATTATTTTCCGCTACTATGTATTTAAATATAATTTAAATCTCTGATATTTCTGTGTAATATTCATTTATACTCTGTATATTCTTGTAATCTGATGCATTGTTGTAATATACAGTGAAATGTTCTTTTATATGCGTTCTGATTTGTCGTGTTCTCAAACGATAGGGCGTTTTGAGCGGCCTGAATCGGTTTAGCGACTGGTTCGGACCGAGCGGAATTCCTTCTCGTCACAGTTGGTATCAGAGCTTTGGTTTACAAAGCTCAGAGAACAAGACACATTAGAACCATACGAAAGAATTCATCAGATATTGGATTAGTAATATCCAATGGGGATGACTCGTTAGAGATGGGATCAGTAGTATCCTAGAACGAGTGTGAAGAGTAAATTTTTAAAGTGAAAACAAATTTTGTTTTGAAAATTTAAATCAATTATTCGTATCTGATTATCTATTTATATTGAGTTGGACAGTCCAGTATATAAAGATTTTGCGTATACGTCTGATCCGCGTGTATTCAAAGTTTTAATATATTGGATAGATATAGCATCACACTCTAGTTGCCCGGGAATGGTTCTGATAATGCTGCAGCGTTACTAGCACTTATATTCGAGTGACGAAGGTGTGATTTTCTATATATTTCCATTAGACTGGTGTGAGAACCAAAACTAATATAGCTAGAATACATTGTTGTGATTTGGCATCAAAAACATGATTTTTGTATATGTATCAAAATTATGAATTTGAATCTCTAATTCACAAATTGATTGATGTTTGTGTTGTTTGTTTATTTGTTTGCTAATTTTGAACTATTATGCCTAATTGAATCAAATAATGAATTGTATTGAAATTTGGTCGCATTTGCTTGCATATACATATACTTACATTGAACAGGTCATAGCAAGGAGGCTAGAGCCAGAGAATAAAATTTGTTTGCCCGACAAATAGGTACATGTTTACTACATAATTTACTGTTTGTTTGGGTGATGATGATTTTATGAGCCTATTGGCTAGCCGCTTGGCTTTTTCTTTTTCTTTTTGAGATCTGAAGGACCGGGGAAGCTATTTGAAATTCCCCGATGCTCCCATTGCAGGGGAGGTTATGGCGAAATTTTTCGAAAATTTAGGGTGTTAGCCAAATTTTTGAAATTTTGGAAAATTCTCAGAAACTAAAGAGTTGGAGAATGGAAGCCAGATCGAACGTAGAGTTGAATAATCAAACCACTTTCGACTTTGTTCCTTTTCGGGGACGAAAAGTTTTAAGTGGGGGAGATTGTAATAACCCGGAAAATCTGGGCTAGTTTAAAATTTTTATTTTGGCAATTTTAGCGAATTTTGATTATTTAAAATAGATTATTTTTAATATTATCGACGAGAAATTTATTTTGAATATAATTAGGACGTATATATTATATACGTCGTCGTTAGAATATATAATAATTATATATAATTATAAAAGGAATTGAAAATGGCGCGGTAGTTCGAAAATTCGATTTCTAATTTCAAATGAATATACAGAATTCAATATAAGTCAGAATTGAACGAAACAAGAAATATTTGAATCTGTATAACTATATCTTTGTAACGAAGTTAACAAACTGAGATTTCATCTTAGAAATGATAAGATATGTCCAGTTTAAAATTAGAAATAGTCGCTGTGGAATTTATATATATTTTTATATATATAAGGCCCTTAAAAATAGCAATTTTGCAAACGACCTCGGATTTCGACGAAACCAGTTTTGTTGGGTCCGTGATGTAAAGTTATTGCTAGGTTTCAAATTTCATAATTTTTCGAATCAATATGTGAGCGTGGTAAAGGAAAACGCGTTTGACCGGTTTCAGTTAATTTTAATCGACTGAAAATTGGTCATTTTTCCAACGGTCTCAGAATTCGACGAAACTAGTTTTGTTAGGACCGTATCGTCAATACGAAGCTAGAAAATATTTTTCAGGAATTTTTCTAGTTAGCATGTGACCCCGGTAATTTGAAATGTACGTTTAAAATTCAATATAGCGATTTAAATGTAAATCTAACGGAAACTGATCGAAACGACCGAATCAGCCTACGATACATATCCCATTGTGTTCGGAATGGGGGTAAAACGCTATGGACGACAGGCGGTGGACCTCGTTCAGGGATCGTATGTAAAAGTCAACTTTAGATTGAATTAAATAATTAAATAATAAAAAAAAAATCCTTTCTCCCCCTTATTTCCCTCTGGCCCCCCCTGTTCAATCGCTCAGAAACAAAGAGAAAAAAAAAAAAAAAACCCCAAAGCCGAAATCGATCTCCCCCGTCAGCCTCCGCCACCGACGGCATCGCGCCGCCCTGACGCCCCCACTCCGACCTTCCCTCCGATCAACTATGGCGCCCCTCTCTTCTCCATTCAATCGCAGTCAACCTCATCGCGTGGAGCGCCTCGAAGTCCACCGCATCTTCATCGTTCACCCCGCCGCCCGCGTCCAAACCCTAGGCCCCTTCGCCAGCGCCTCCTGAGCCGTAGCCAACCCTCTCCGACTCCTCCTCCAGCGCTGCGAGCTCTCCTTCCGCCGACGAGAAACAACAGCCGTGAGTTTTCCTTTTATTTGATTTTTCAGTGATTTTAAAACAGATTTTTATTTTCTTTTCTAAAATAAAACTGATTTTATTTTATTTTTAAAAACTGAAAACTTATTTTCATTTTAAAACTGAAATTAATGTTTTAGGAAAATAAAGAAAAAGATTCAATTTTTATAAAGAAAAAGATTGAATTTCTATCATAAGAAGATTAGATTTTTCTTCGCTTATAAAAATAGATATTTCTTTGAATGAAAATAGATATTTCTTTGAATGAAAATAGATTTTCTTTGATTTCGAATATAGATTTTCTTTGAAGTGGAAAATGGATTTTCCCTAGAATTGAAAAAGAGATTTTCTTTGAAATGAAAGATTAGATTTTCTTGGAATTGAAATATTTTTATGAGGATAAAAAAATGATTTTTATATATTGAACATCGTAGTAAAAATTCGATTTTTATATATTGAATCGCATAGTAAAAATTCGATTTTTATATATTGAATCGCATAGTAAAAATTCGATTTTTATATATTGAATCGCATAGTAAAAATTCGATTTTTAAATGTATGAAGCGACGATAAAAATATGATTTTTAAATTGAAAATGAATAAATAAAAATATGATTTTATTTTAAAGACATCAGCAAATATAAAAATGTGTGATTTTTATATATGTAGTGACTAAGGGCAACGAAGATGACGAAGATGCGATAGCGATGAAGATTTCTATCAATGAAGTGCCGTGGAGCTAGGATAGCTATTTGTGGGAACTTCTCACCTTTCAATTTCTTTTCTAGTTATATATATATACTAGGATGCAGACGGTGCTTAGTAGCACCCGACACAATCGTCCACAGACCATGGACTTGTTTGTTTGGTTGCATAGATTAGTTGAATTATTTGTTTGAATTGAATTGTTTGGTGAGATGAAATTGATTTGATTGATGTGTGAATGGCGTGGGCCTTCACTAGACCGGGGATAAGGCTAGGCCTTGTCCCGTTTCTAGTATCGTGCCGTTGTGCCGCCGAAATTTTCTAAAATATGTTAGAAAAATAAAATATCATTTTATTGAAGAAATGAACTGAATAGAAATTCATGTGTTGAAATAAAATGTTTTATCGTTAAAATATAATTTTTGACGTGAATGTGAATAAATAAATATTCATTTACAAACCGGACGGTTTGTTTATGTACACCTATTTGAAGGACATTGATTGGGTCGATAAATTTTACACATCGCCCAATTGCACAAATAAAATCTGTGTTTGATTGTTTGAAACCCCACACGGGTGTTGGGATGAAATTTGAAGTTCACTCATCCTGATTGATTAAATATGTCGATCGATTGATTGACAGGCTGTTATAAGCGTTGAATATCTATATTTGATGCTTATACAGTGTAGTGCACTTTGGTTGATGGTTGATTATTTTCAATGCTATTATATACATGTGTTGTATGAAAATCCATATAATTAATTTTATATGGTAATTGATTGGGCCTCATTCCAGTTTTGAAAAAGAAATATTTGAAAAAGAAATATTTGAAAAAGAAATATTTGAAAAAGAAATATTTGAAATAGAATATTTGAAAATAAAGGAATATATGAAGCCGTGTTGATTAGATTGACGCCATTTTGACGTGAACGATATTTATATCGAATTGAAAACGATTTCGAAATGAATTGAATTGAAAACGATTTCGAAATGAATTGAATTGAAAACGATTTCGAAATGAATTGAATTGAAAACGATTTCGAAATGAATTGAATTGAAAACGATTTCGAAATGAATTGAATTGAAAACGAATTCAAATTGAATTGAAAGTGAATTGAAATGAATTCAAATTGAATTGAAATCTGAATTGAATAGAAATGAACTTTGAAACGAATTTATAAAGGAGAATTCAATTTTGATTTGAATTGAAAAGGAAGTTGAAATCGCTTTTGAAACGATTTTAAAACTATTTATATAATTCGTTTTATATAGCAATCGACGAAGTATATATTATATATATTATATATATAATATAATGGCCTGAATAGAACGCGCCGCGCCGCGGCAGTTCGTGAATTTCGACCATTGATTTCAAATGGACATTACGGGAGATCCGACCGTCGGATTCTCCTAAAACCGGAACCGTTGGGTTCGTATCGAAAAGAGCTTTCTAGCGAATGTTAGAAATTTGAAATCTAACGGTTGGATTTGGAATTATGTCCAAATCAAATTTGGAAAAGGTCGCTGTAAGTGCAGTTCGATGGCCATTAATGGAAATCGACTGTACGGGCCTTGATAAAATTATTAAAAATAGTATTAATTTGTGTAAAATCATAAGAAATGATTTGTGAAAGTTTGGGATGAAAAACTCCATATTTGAAAAGATAAAAATAGATTTTTATCGAAATAAACTAGTTTTGAACTAGAATTATAATTCTATTTATTTTTAAGTAAATAAATTGAATTTGAAAAGGGTTTTAAAAATAACCAGAATTTCCAATGATTGCATTGGAGTGGATTTGAATCGAAATTGTTTTTGGAATATTTCGATGTTGGAATTCGTCATTATACAGGTGTTGTTATGGAAATTTGAAAGATATATATTTATATCGTTATTTCCAATACGACATTTGTTGGTCGTAGAATTTGATATTGAATATAAGCCGATATATTTTCTATTCAGAGCCTTGTATTGAATATCGAATGTGATTTGGGTTTGTCGTGAATGGTGTCTTCACTAACACTGTTCTTGAACCCAGTTGAGAAAAGATTAAATCTTTTTATTTAGATTTAATGAAGTGTACCAATTAAATGATATTTAATTGGAATTGAATTGGTATTGATTTTTGGGTTTATCGTGAACAGTGTTTTAAATAACACTTGTTCTTTAACCCGATAATTAATGGAAGGTAATTTTGGGCTTATCGTGAACCGTGTTTTAAATGACACTGATTCTTTAACCCAGTTAACGATTAAAACTAAGTGGAGTTTTAATGAATCTTTAATTAGATTGAAATGATCGAAAATGGAGTATCACCAGTTTTACTCCAAGCGATAGTTAAATCTTTAATCAGATTTGAACGTGAAATGGTAATTGAATTTACCGATAACACTGTGGTGTTAGATATGAAGTATTACCAGTTTTACTTCATGGGATGAATAGGTTGGGATTGGGAAATAAAATAAATGATTACTTCGGTGTGGTTCGCTAATCCCGGCTAGTTTGAATTGATATTCAAAGGAGATTAAAGAATAAATTTAAAGAATTTATCTTGGATAAAATTTATGGGAACTTTTCCCAAAGTATAGGAATATTTGAATAAAAGAATATTCTGGATTGGAATGAGGCGTATGTTGTGTTTGTGTAACACTTTTATAATATATACGCGAGTTATTCAGAAAGACCGGGTTTATCCCATTCTGAATAACTGATTCGACGTGGTGTCGAAGATGAAGACGATGGTCGAAGACCGGAGTTCTTCACGTCGTTTGGGTGATAACTGATGATCTTGATTGGGCTGTACACCCAAGAAGATGGAAACAGTTGGTGATCGTCCAGACGTACTTGGAGATCGATGGATGTGCGGGGTACTAGGTGCCTCCGGTTTCGTTCAGACCCAGAACGGACTTACTTGTAAATGGACTGTGTGTCTGACATTGGATTTTAGTCCGTGTGATTGATCTTTATTAAATATATATCTGTTTGGCGGCGGAGAATTTATTCTCTTGCTTAACGCCCTTCTCTGAGACGTACGAGCTCAGGGGTTATATATTGATGGATATCAAACGCATGGAGTGAATTGCCTGTGTGGCATGCCTGTGTGGCAATTGATCGAGGCTTCTGTTGAAAAGCAAAGTCTTGTGGTGATGATCAAAGCAAGGCCTTTGTGGCATAGCTTTGTGTAACGTTTGCTTCGCGAGTTTCACACCCGGTATGAACCAAAAACGGGAGAGGACGTCAGGGAGGGCATGCGTTTCTTTCTAGCTAGAAGTGGCGTCAGTGGTTTTACACGCCCTGACGAGTTTGACTTATGTGGTTGTTGCTGTTGCGAGGCGCCTCGGTTTGATCGGACGATCCGGGTCCGATGGAGTCATTCGTTGGCTCATTTACACCCCATAGGGTGGGGAGACGCATGTTCAGGGTTTAAGTTTAATCCACATCGGTGGACCGGCCCTGAGGATCCAAGGGTCGATGCGCTCTGACCCTGAGGCTCGGGCTAGACAGTCTCGAAGTCGGTGAGGACTATCTTTTGCCTCGGTTCATAGACGGAAATCCAATTTCCAAATACGTGACATTTGCGGTTTTATTTGTAAACCTATATATGGCGACATGATATATGGTACCCATGCCGCCTATGATTGATACTTATGATTTGAAGTTGTTTTATACACTATGCACTTATAGTCGTATCAAATGATTTGTTTTAAACGTATCAAGCATTCTTTGGCTGTTATATGGTAAAAACCCTATCCCCCGGCTTGCGTTGCATTGTGTGATAGGACCTGGGTCTTATAACAGCTTCATTTTTCTTTATTTAGCATTGCGCTGTTTGTTTTATGCACCGGTATTCTTGGGAGGAAACCCGTTCCGTGTTATACGGCGTGGTCCCTTGATTTACCTAGCTTTAAAAATAAAGATTAACTGTTTTAGTTCTCACACCAGTCACATGACTGACCTGGAGTTTATTGTTTTAACCTAAACTCTGGGTGCCCTTATTTTGACACGGGCAGCTAGTAGTTTTGGTTTTGCAGATTTATATTCACAGGATCCTGGTTTACAGCTGGAACGATATCCGGAAAGCTTTGTATCCGTATATCTCTTCTAGTTGTGTATTGTATTATTTTCCGCTGCTATGTATTTAAATATAATTTAAATCTCTGATATTTCTGTGTAATATTCATTTATACTCTGTATATTCTTGTAATCTGATGCATTGTTGTAATATACAGTGAAATGTTCTTTTATATGCGTTCTGATTTGTCGTGTTCTCAAACGATAGGGCGTTTTGAGCGGCCTGAATCGGTTTAGCGACTGGTTCGGACCGAGCGGAATTCCTTCTCGTCACAGTAAACGCATGCCCTCCCTGACGTATATATAATTGTTGCAGTCGTGATAGGGGGTTCTCGCTTCGCAGTTTGGTGGCGAACGGGAGACTCTTACCCCTACATGTCCCTTGTGGTGGGGGTTGGCTCGCCAGTGGGCGCGAGACTCGAGAGGGTTGCCGTAAAACAAGTGATGAAATTTGAAGTTCACTCATCCTGATTGATTGAATATGTCGATCGGTTGATTGACAGGCTGTTTTTAGCGTTGGATATCTATATTTGATGCTTATACAGTGTAGTGCACTTTGGTTGTTGGTTGATTATTTTTCCATGCTATTATATACATGTGTTGTATGAAAATCCATATAATTAACTTTATATGGTAATTGATTGGGCCTCATTCCAGTTTTAAAATAGAAATATTTGAAATAGAAATATTTGAAATAGAAATATTTGAAATAGAAATATTCGAAATGGAATATTTGAAAATATCAATATATGAAGCCGTGTTGATTAGATTGACGCCATTTTGACGTGAACGATATTTATATCGATTTTATTCGTTTTATAATGAATATCGAAAGTGATTTCAAAATCTGATATTTCGAAATGAATCGAATTGAAAACGATTTCGAAATGAATTGAATTGAAAACTATTTCGAAATGTATTGAATTGAAAACGATTTTGAAATGAATTGAATTGAAAACGATTTCGAAATGAATTGATTTGAAAACTATTTCGAAATGAATTGAATTGAAAACTATTTCGAAATGTATTGAATTGAAAACGATTTCGAAATGAATTGAATTGAAAACGATTTCGAAATGTATTGAATTGAAAACGATTTCGAAATGAATTGAATTGAAAACTATTTCGAAATGTATTGAATTGAAAACGATTTCGAAATGAATTGAATTGAAAACGATTTCGAAATGAATTGAAAACGAATTCAAATTGAATTGAAAGCAAATGGAAATGAATTCAAATTGAATTGAAATTTGAATTGAATAGAAATGAATTTTAAACGAATTTATAAAGAAGAATTCAATTTTGATTTGAATTGAAATGGAAGTTGAAATTGCTTTTGAAACGGATTTTAAAACTATTTATATAATTCGTTTTAAATAGAAATCGACGAAGTGTATATTATATATATAATATAATGGCCTGAATAGAACGTGCCGCGCCGCGGCAGTTCGTAAATTTCGACCATTTATTTCAAACGGACATTACGGGAGATCCGACCGTCGGATTCTCCTAAAACCGGAACCGTTGGGTTCGTATCGAAAAGAGCTTTCTAACGAATGTTAGAAATTTGAAATCTAACGGTTGGATTTGGAATTATGTCCAAATCAAATTTGAAAAAGGTCGCTGTAAGTGCAGTTCGATGGCCGTAGATGGAAATCGACTGTACGGGCCTTGACAAAATTATTAAAAATAGTAATAATTTGTGTAAAATCATAAGAAATGATTTGTGAAGATTTTGGGATGAAAAACTCCATATTTGAAAAGATAAAAATCGTTTTTTTTTATCGAAATGAACTAGTTTTGAACTAGAAATATAATTCTATTTATTTTTAAATAAATAAATTGAATTTGAAATGGTTTTGAAAATAACCAAAATTTCCAATGATTGCATTGGAATGGATTTGAATCGAAATTGTCTTCGGAATATTTCGAGGTTAGAATTCATGATTATACAGGTGTTGTTGTGTAAATTTGAAAGATATATATATATATATATCGTTATTTCCAATGCGATGTTTGTTAGTCGTAGAATTTGATATTGAATATAAGCCGGTATATTTTCTATTCAGAGCCTTGTATTGAATATCAAATGTGATTTGGGTTTGTCGTGAATGGTGTCTTCACTAACACTGTTCTTGAACCCAGTTGAGAAAAGATTAAATCTTTTTGTTTAGATTTAACGAAGTGTCCCAATTAAATAATATTTAATTGGAATTGAATCGATATTGATTTTTGGGTTTATCGTGAACAGTGTTTTAAATAACACTTGTTCTTTAACCCGATAATTAATGAATGTGACTTTGGGTTTATCGTGAACCGTGTTTTAAATGACACGGATTCTTTAACCCAGTTAAAGATTAAAACTAAGTGGAGTTTTAATGAATCTTTAATTAGATTGAAATGATCGAAAATGGAGTATCACCAGTTTTGCTCCAGGCGATGGTTAAATCTTTAATCAGATTTGAACGTGAAATGGTAATTGAATTTACCGATAACACTGTGGTGTTAGATATGAAGTATTACCAGTTTTACTTCATGGGATGAATAGGTTGGGATTGGGAAATAAAATAAATGATTACTTCGGTGTGGTTCGCTAATCCCGACTAGTTTGAATTGATATTCAAAGGAGATTAAAGAATAAATTTAAAGAATTTATCTTGGATAAAATTAATGGGAACTTTTCCCAAAGTATAGGAATATTTGAATAAAAGAATATTCTGAATTGGAATGAGGCGTATGTTGTGTTTGTGTAACACTTTTATAATATATACGCGAGTTATTCAGAAAGACCGGGTTTATCCCATTCTGAATAACTGATTCGACGTGGTGTCGAAGATGAAGACGGTGGTCGAAGACCAGAAGTCTTCACGTCGTTTGGGTGATAACTGATGATCTTGATTGGGCTGTACACCCAAGAAGATGGAAACAGTTGGTGATCGTCTAGACGTACTTGGAGATCGATGGATATGCGAGGTACAAGGTGCCTCCGGTTTCGTTCAGCCCCAGAACGGACTTGTAAATGGACTGTGTGTCTGACATTAGATTTTAGTCTGTGTGGTTGATTTCTATTAAATATATATCTGTTTGGCGGCGGAGAATTTATTCTCTTGCTTAACGCCCTTCTCTGAGACGTACGAGCTCAGAGGTTATATATTGATGGATATCAAACGCATGGAGTGAATTGCCTGTGTGGCATGCCTAAGTGGCAATTGATCGAGGCTTCTGTTGAAAAGCAAAGTCTTGTGGTGATGATCAAAGCACGGCCTTTGTGGCGTAGCTTTGTGTAACGTTGACTTCGCGAGTTTCGCACCCCGGTTGTGAACCAAAAACGGGAGAGGACCTCAGGGAGGGCATGCGTTTCTTTCTAGTTAGAAGTGGCGTCAGTGGTTTTACACGCCCTGACGAGTTTGACTTATGTGGTTGTTGCTGTTGCGAGGCGCCTCGGATTGATCGGTCGTTCTCGAACCGATGGAGTCATTTAGTTGGCTCATTTACACACCAAAGGGCGGGGAAACGCAGTGTTCAGGCATTTTAATCCACATCGGTGGACCGGCCCTGACGATCCAAGGGTCGATGCGCTCTGACCCTGTGGCTCGGGCTAGAGAGTCACGAAAACGGTTGAGGACTATCTTTTGCTTCGGTTCATAGACGGAAATCCAATTTCCAAATACGTGACATTTGCGGTTTTATTTGTAGAACCTAGTATGGTGACATAGTGGGATGGGGCGCTCATGCCGCCTATGATTGATACTTATGATTTGAAGTTGTTTTATACACTATGCACTTATAGTAGTATCAAATGATTTGGTTTTAAACGTATCAAGCATTCTTGGCTATTATAAGGTAAAAACCCTATCCTCCGGCTTGCGTTGCATTGTGTGATAGGACCTGGGTCTTATAACAGCTTCATTTTTCTTTATTTAGCATTGCGCTGTATGTTTTATGCACTGGTATTCTCGGGAGGAAACCCGTTCCGTGTTATACGGCGTGGTCCCTTGATTTACCTAACTTTAAATTAAAGATTAACTGTTTTAGTTCTCACACCAGTCCCATGACTGACCTGGAGTTTATTGTTTTTAACCTAAACTCTGGGTGCCCTTATTTTGACACGGGCAGCTAGTAGTTTTGGTTTTGCAGATTTATATTCACAGGATCCTGGTTTACAGCTGGAACGATATCCGGAAAGCTTTGTATCCGTATATCTCTTCTAGTTGTGTATTGTATTATTTTCCGCTGCGATGTATTTAAATGTAATTTAAATCTCTGATATTTCTGTGTAATATTCACTTGTACTCTGTATATTCTTGTAATCTGGTGCATTGTTGTAATATACAATGAAATGTTCTTCTGTATGCGTTCTGTTTTGTCCTGTTCTCAAACGATAGGGCGTTTCGAACGGCCTGGATCGGTTTAGCGACTGGTTCGTCACAGTCCGAACCAGTCGCTAAACCGATCCAGGCCGTTCGAAACGCCCTATCGTTTGAGAACAGGACAAAACAGAACGCATACAGAAGAACATTTCATTGTATATTACAACAATGCACCAGATTACAAGAATATACAGAGTACAAGTGAATATTACACAGAAATATCAGAGATTTAAATTACATTTAAATACATCGCAGCGGAAAATAATACAATACACAACTAGAAGAGATATACGGATACAAAGCTTTCCGGATATCGTTCCAGCTGTAAACCAGGATCCTGTGAATATAAATCTGCAAGACCAAAACTACTAGCTGCCCGTGTCAAAATAAGGGCACCCAGAGTTTAGGTTAAAAACAATAAACTCCAGGTCAGTCATGGGACTGGTGTGAGAACTAAAACAGTTAATCTTTAATTTAAAGTTAGGTAAATCAAGGGACCACGCCGTATAACACGGAACGGGTTTCCTCCCAAGAATACCAGTGCATAAAACAAACAGCGCAATGCTAAATAAAGAAAAATGAAGCTGTTATAAGACCCAGGTCCTATCACACAATGCAACGCAAGCCGGAGGATAGGGTTTTTACCTTATAATAGCCAAGAATGCTTGATACGTTTAAAACCAAATCATTTGATACTACTATAAGTGCATAGTGTATAAAACAACTTCAAATCATAAGTATCAATCATAGGCGGCATGAGCGCCCCATCCCACTATGTCACCATACTAGGTTCTACAAATAAAACTGCAAATGTCACGTATTTGGAAATTGGATTTCCGTCTATGAACCGAGGCAAAAGATAGTCCTCAACCGTTTTCGTGACTCTCTAGCCCGAGCCACAGGGTCAGAGCGCATCGACCCTTGGATCGTCAGGGCCGGTCCAGCGATGTGGATTAAAATGCCTGGACACTGCGTTTCCCCGCCCTTTGGGGCGTAAATGAGCCAACTAAATGACTCCATCGGTTCGAGAACGACCGATCAATCCGAGGCGCCTCGCAACAGCAACAACCACATAAGTCAAACTCGTCAGGGCGTGTAAAACCACTGACGCCACTTCTAACTAGAAAGAAACGCATGCCCTCCCTGAGGTCCTCTCCCGTTTTTGGTTCACAACCGGGGTGCGAAACTCGCGAAGTCAACGTTACACAAAGCTACGCCACAAAGGCCGTGCTTTGATCATCACCACAAGACTTTGCTTTTCAACAGAAGCCTCGATCAATTGCCACTTAGGCATGCCACACAGGCAATTCACTCCATGCGTTTGATATCCATCAATATATAACCTCTGAGCTCATACGTCTCAGAGAAGGGCGTTAAGCAAGAGAATAAATTCTCCGCCGCCAAACAGATATATATTTAATAGAAATCAACCACACAGACTAAAATCCAATGTCAGACACACAGTCCATTTACAAGTCCGTTCTGGGGCTGAACGAAACCGGAGGCACCTTGTACCTCGCATATCCATCGATCTCCAAGTACGTCTGGACGATCACCAACTGTTTCCATCTTCTTGGGTGTACAGCCCAATCAAGATCATCAGTTATCACCCAAACGACGTGAAGACTTCTGGTCTTCGACCACCGTCTTCATCTTCGACACCACGTCGAATCAGTTATTCAGAATGGGATAAACCCGGTCTTTCTGAATAACTCGCGTATATATTATAAAAGTGTTACACAAACACAACATACGCCTCATTCCAATTCAGAATATTCTTTTATTCAAATATTCCTATACTTTGGGAAAAGTTCCCATTAATTTTATCCAAGATAAATTCTTTAAATTTATTCTTTAATCTCCTTTGAATATCAATTCAAACTAGTCGGGATTAGCGAACCACACCGAAGTAATCATTTATTTTATTTCCCAATCCCAACCTATTCATCCCATGAAGTAAAACTGGTAATACTTCATATCTAACACCACAGTGTTATCGGTAAATTCAATTACCATTTCACGTTCAAATCTGATTAAAGATTTAACCATCGCCTGGAGCAAAACTGGTGATACTCCATTTTCGATCATTTCAATCTAATTAAAGATTCATTAAAACTCCACTTAGTTTTAATCTTTAACTGGGTTAAAGAATCCATGTCATTTAAAACACGGTTCACGATAAACCCAAAGTCACATTCATTAATTATCGGGTTAAAGAACAAGTGTAATTTAAAACACTGTTCACGATAAACCCAAAAATCAATATCGATTCAATTCCAATTAAATATTATTTAATTGGGACACTTCGTTAAATCTAAACAAAAAGATTTAATCTTTTCTCAACTGGGTTCAAGAACAGTGTTAGTGAAGACACCATTCACGACAAACCCAAATCACATTTGATATTCAATACAAGGCTCTGAATAGAAAATATACCGGCTTATATTCAATATCAAATTCTACGACTAACAAATATCGCATTGGAAATAACGATATATATATATATCTTTCAAATTTACACAACAACACCTGTATAATCACGAATTCTAACCTCGAAATATTCCGAAGACAATTTCGATTCAAATCCATTCCAATGCAATCATTGGAAATTTTGGTTATTTTCAAAACCATTTCAAATTCAATTTATTTATTTAAAAATAAATAGAATTATATTTCTAGTTCAAAACTAGTTCATTTCGATAAAAAAAAACGATTTTTATCTTTTCAAATATGGAGTTTTTCATCCCAAATCTTCACAAATCATTTCTTATGATTTTACACAAATTATTACTATTTTTAATAATTTTGTCAAGGCCCGTACAGTCGATTTCCATCTACGGCCATCGAACTGCACTTACAGCGACCTTTTTCAAATTTGATTTGGACATAATTCCAAATCCAACCGTTAGATTTCAAATTTCTAACATTCGTTAGAAAGCTCTTTTCGATACGAACCCAACGGTTCCGGTTTTAGGAGAATCCGACGGTCGGATCTCCCGTAATGTCCGTTTGAAATAAATGGTCGAAATTTACGAACTGCCGCGGCGCGACACGTTCTATTCAGGCCATTATATTATATATATAATATATATAATATACACTTCGTCGATTTCTATTTAAAACGAATTATATAAATAGTTTTAAAATCCGTTTCAAAAGCAATTTCAACTTCCATTTCAATTCAAATCAAAATTGAATTCTTCTTTATAAATTCGTTTAAAATTCATTTCTATTCAATTCAAATTTCAATTCAATTTGAATTCATTTCCATTTGCTTTCAATTCAATTTGAATTCGTTTTCAATTCATTTCGAAATCGTTTTCAATTCAATTCATTTCGAAATCGTTTTCAATTCAATACATTTCGAAATAGTTTTCAATTCAATTCATTTCGAAATCGTTTTCAATTCAATACATTTCGAAATCGTTTTCAATTCAATTCATTTCGAAATCGTTTTCAATTCAATACATTTCGAAATAGTTTTCAATTCAATTCATTTCGAAATCGTTTTCAATTCAATTCATTTCGAAATCGTTTTCAATTCAATTCATTTCGAAATCGTTTTCAATTCAATACATTTCGAAATAGTTTTCAATTCAATTCATTTCGAAATCGTTTTCAATTCGATTCATTTCGAAATATCAGATTTTGAAATCACTTTCGATATTCATTATAAAATGAATAAAATCGATATAAATATCGTTCACGTCAAAATGACGTCAATCTAATCAACACGGCTTCATATATTGATATTTTCAAATATTCCATTTCGAATATTTCTATTTTAAATATTTCTATTTCAAATATTTCTATTTCAAATATTTCTATTTCAAATATTTCTATTTTAAAACTGGAATGAGGCCCAATCAATTACCATATAAAGTTAATTATATGGATTTTCATACAACACATGTATATAATAGCATGGAAAAATAATCAACCATCAACCAAAGTGCACTACACTGTATAAGCATCAAATATAGATATCCAACGCTTAAAACAGCCTGTCAATCAACCGATCGACATATTCAATCAATCAGGATGAGTGAACTTCAAATTACATCCCAACACCCGTGTACTGTGACGAAATGAAATTTCGCTCGGTCCGAACCAGTCGCTAAACCGATCCAGGCCGTTCGAAACGCCCTATCGTTTGAGAACAGGACAAAACAGAACGCATACAGAAGAACATTTCATTGTATATTACAACAATGCACCAGATTACAAGAATATACAGAGTACAAGTGAATATTACACAGAAATATCAGAGATTTAAATTACATTTAAATACATCGCAGCGGAAAATAATACAATACACAACTAGAAGAGATATACGGATACAAAGCTTTCCGGATATCGTTCCAGCTGTAAACCAGGATCCTGTGAATATAAATCTGCAAAACCAAAACTACTAGCTGCCCGTGTCAAAATGTGGGCACCCAGAGTTTAGGTTAAAAACAATAAACTCCAGGTCAGTCATGGGACTGGTGTGAGAACTAAAACAGTTAATCTTTAATTTAAAGTTAGGTAAATCAAGGGACCACGCCGTATAACACGGAACGGGTTTCCTCCCAAGAATACCAGTGCATAAAACAAACAGCGCAATGCTAAATAAAGAAAAATGAAGCTGTTATAAGACCCAGGTCCTATCACACAATGCAACGCAAGCCGGAGGATAGGGTTTTTACCTTAAAATAGCCAAGAATGCTTGATACGTTTAAAACCAAATCATTTGATACTACTATAAGTGCATAGTGTATAAAACAACTTCAAATCATAAGTATCAATCATAGGCGGCATGAGCGCCCCATCCCACTATGTCACCATACTAGGTTCTACAAATAAAACCGCAAATGTCACGTATTTGGAAATTGGATTTCCGTCTATGAACCGAGGCAAAAGATAGTCCTCAACCGTTTTCGTGACTCTCTAGCCCGAGCCACAGGGTCAGAGCGCATCGACCCTTGGATCGTCAGGGCCGGTCCACCGATGTGGATTAAAATGCCTGAACACTGCGTTTCCCCGCCCTTTGGGGCGTAAATGAGCCAACTAAATGACTCCATCGGTTCGAGAACGACCGATCAATCCGAGGCGCCTCGCAACAGCAACAACCACATAAGTCAAACTCGTCAGGGCGTGTAAAACCACTGACGCCACTTCTAACTAGAAAGAAACGCATGCCCTCCCTGAGGTCCTCTCCCGTTTTTGGTTCACAACCGGGGTGCGAAACTCGCGAAGTCAACGTTACACAAAGCTACGTCACAAAGGCCGTGCTTTGATCATCACCACAAGACTTTGCTTTTCAACAGAAGCCTCGATCAATTGCCACTTAGGCATGCCACACAGGCAATTCACTCCATGCGTTTGATATCCATCAATATATAACCTCTGAGCTCGTACGTCTCAGAGAAGGGCGTTAAGCAAGAGAATAAATTCTCCGCCGCCAAACAGATATATATTTAATAGAAATCAACCACACAGACTAAAATCCAATGTCAGACACACAGTCCATTTACAAGTCCGTTCTGGGGCTGAACGAAACCGGAGGCACCTTGTACCTCGCATATCCATCGATCTCCAAGTACGTCTGGACGATCACCAACTGTTTCCATCTTCTTGGGTGTACAGCCCAATCAAGATCATCAGTTATCACCCAAACGACGTGAAGACTTCTGGTCTTCGACCACCGTCTTCATCTTCGACACCACGTCGAATCAGTTATTCAGAATGGGATAAACCCGGTCTTTCTGAATAACTCGCGTATATATTATAAAAGTGTTACACAAACACAACATACGCCTCATTCCAATTCAGAATATTCTTTTATTCAAATATTCCTATACTTTGGGAAAAGTTCCCATTAATTTTATCCAAGATAAATTCTTTAAATTTATTCTTTAATCTCCTTTGAATATCAATTCAAACTAGTCGGGATTAGCGAACCACACCGAAGTAATCATTTATTTTATTTCCCAATCCCAACCTATTCATCCCATGAAGTAAAACTGGTAATACTTCATATCTAACACCACAGTGTTATCGGTAAATTCAATTACCATTTCACGTTCAAATCTGATTAAAGATTTAACCATCGCCTGGAGCAAAACTGGTGATACTCCATTTTCGATCATTTCAATCTAATTAAAGATTCATTAAAACTCCACTTAGTTTTAATCTTTAACTGGGTTAAAGAATCCGTGTCATTTAAAACACGGTTCACGATAAACCCAAAGTCACATTCATTAATTATCGGGTTAAAGAACAAGTGTTATTTAAAACACTGTTCACGATAAACCCAAAAATCAATATCGATTCAATTCCAATTAAATATTATTTAATTGGGACACTTCGTTAAATCTAAACAAAAAGATTTAATCTTTTCTCAACTGGGTTCAAGAACAGTGTTAGTGAAGACACCATTCACGACAAACCCAAATCACATTTGATATTCAATACAAGGCTCTGAATAGAAAATATACCGGCTTATATTCAATATCAAATTCTACGACTAACAAATATCGCATTGGAAATAACGATATATATATATATCTTTCAAATTTACACAACAACACCTGTATAATCACGAATTCTAACCTCGAAATATTCCGAAGACAATTTCGATTCAAATCCATTCCAATGCAATCATTGGAAATTTTGGTTATTTTCAAAACCATTTCAAATTCAATTTATTTATTTAAAAATAAATAGAATTATATTTCTAGTTCAAAACTAGTTCATTTCGATAAAAAAAAAAACGATTTTTATCTTTTCAAATATGGAGTTTTTCATCCCAAATCTTCACAAATCATTTCTTATGATTTTACACAAATTATTACTATTTTTAATAATTTTGTCAAGGCCCGTACAGTCGATTTCCATCTACGGCCATCGAACTGCACTTACAGCGACCTTTTTCAAATTTGATTTGGACATAATTCCAAATCCAACCGTTAGATTTCAAATTTCTAACATTCGTTAGAAAGCTCTTTTCGATACGAACCCAACGGTTCCGGTTTTAGGAGAATCCGACGGTCGGATCTCCCGTAATGTCCGTTTGAAATAAATGGTCGAAATTTACGAACTGCCGCGGCGCGGCACGTTCTATTCAGGCCATTATATTATATATATAATATACACTTCGTCGATTTCTATTTAAAACGAATTATATAAATAGTTTTAAAATCCGTTTCAAAAGCAATTTCAACTTCCATTTCAATTCAAATCAAAATTGAATTCTTCTTTATAAATTCGTTTAAAATTCATTTCTATTCAATTCAAATTTCAATTCAATTTGAATTCATTTCCATTTGCTTTCAATTCAATTTGAATTCGTTTTCAATTCATTTCGAAATCGTTTTCAATTCAATTCATTTCGAAATCGTTTTCAATTCAATACATTTCGAAATAGTTTTCAATTCAATTCATTTCGAAATCGTTTTCAATTCAATACATTTCGAAATCGTTTTCAATTCAATTCATTTCGAAATCGTTTTCAATTCAATACATTTCGAAATAGTTTCAATTCAATTCATTTCGAAATCGTTTTCAATTCAATTCATTTCGAAATAGTTTTCAATTCAATTCATTTCGAAATCGTTTTCAATTCGATTCATTTCGAAATATCAGATTTTGAAATCACTTTCGATATTCATTATAAAATGAATAAAATCGATATAAATATCGTTCACGTCAAAATGGCGTCAATCTAATCAACACGGCTTCATATATTGATATTTTCAAATATTCCATTTCGAATATTTCTATTTCAAATATTTCTATTTCAAATATTTCTATTTCAAATATTTCTATTTTAAAACTGGAATGAGGCCCAATCAATTACCATATAAAGTTAATTATATGGATTTTCATACAACACATGTATATAATAGCATGGAAAAATAATCAACCATCAACCAAAGTGCACTACACTGTATAAGCATCAAATATAGATATCCAACGCTTAAAACAGACTGTCAATCAACCGATCGACATATTCAATCAATCAGGATGAGTGAACTTCAAATTTCATCCCAACACCCGTGTACTGTGACGAAATGAAATTTCGCTCGGTCCGAACCAGTCGCTAAACTGATCCAGGCCGTTCGAAACGCCCTATCGTTTGAGAACAGGACAAAACAGAACGCATACAGAAGAACATTTCATTGTATATTACAACAATGCACCAGATTACAAGAATATACAGAGTACAAGTGAATATTACACAGAAATATCAGAGATTTAAATTACATTTAAATACATCGCAGCGGAAAATAATACAATACACAACTAGAAGAGATATACGGATACAAAGCTTTCCGGATATCGTTCCAGCTGTAAACCAGGATCCTGTGAATATAAATCTGCAAAACCAAAACTACTAGCTGCCCGTGTCAAAATGTGGGCACCCAGAGTTTAGGTTAAAAACAATAAACTCCAGGTCAGTCATGGGACTGGTGTGAGAACTAAAACAGTTAATCTTTAATTTAAAGTTAGGTAATTCAAGGGACCACGCCGTATAACACGGAACGGGTTTCCTCCCAAGAATACCAGTGCATAAAACAAACAGCGTAATGCTAAATAAAGAAAAATGAAGCTGTTATAAGACCCAGGTCCTATCACACAATGCAACGCAAGCCGGAGGATAGGATTTTTACCTTAAAATAGCCAAGAATGCTTGATACGTTTAAAACCAAATCATTTGATACTACTATAAGTGCATAGTGTATAAAACAACTTCAAATCATAAGTATCAATCATAGGCGGCATGAGCGCCCCATCCCACTATGTCACCATACTAGGTTCTACAAATAAAACCGCAAATGTCACGTATTTGGAAATTGGATTTCCGTCTATGAACCGAGGCAAAAGATAGTCCTCAACCGTTTTCGTGACTCTCTAGCCCGAGCCACAGGGTCAGAGCGCATCGACCCTTGGATCGTCAGGGCCGGTCCACCGATGTGGATTAAAATGCCTGAACACTGCGTTTCCCCGCCCTTTGGGGCGTAAATGAGCCAACTAAATGACTCCATCGGTTCGAGAACGACCGATCAATCTGAGGCGCCTCGCAACAGCAACAACCACATAAGTCAAACTCGTCAGGGCGTGTAAAACCACTGACGCCACTTCTAACTAGAAAGAAACGCATGCCCTCCCTGAGGTCCTCTCCCGTTTTTGGTTCACAACCGGGGTGCGAAACTCGCGAAGTCAACGTTACACAAAGCTACGCCACAAAGGCCGTGCTTTGATCATCACCACAAGACTTTGCTTTTCAACAGAAGCCTCGATCAATTGCCACTTAGGCATGCCACACAGGCAATTCACTCCATGCGTTTGATATCCATCAATATATAACCTCTGAGCTCGTACGTCTCAGAGAAGGGCGTTAAGCAAGAGAATAAATTCTCCGCCGCCAAACAGATATATATTTAATAGAAATCAACCACACAGACTAAAATCCAATGTCAAACACACAGTCCATTTACAAGTCCGTTCTGGGGCTGAACGAAACCGGAGGCACCTTGTACCTCGCATATCCATCGATCTCCAAGTACGTCTGGACGATCACCAACTGTTTCCATCTTCTTGGGTGTACAGCCCAATCAAGATCATCAGTTATCACCCAAACGACGTGAAGACTTCTGGTCTTCGACCACCGTCTTCATCTTCGACACCACGTCGAATCAGTTATTCAGAATGGGATAAACCCGGTCTTTCTGAATAACTCGCGTATATATTATAAAAGTGTTACACAAACACAACATACGCCTCATTCCAATTCAGAATATTCTTTTATTCAAATATTCCTATACTTTGGGAAAAGTTCCCATTAATTTTATCCAAGATAAATTCTTTAAATTTATTCTTTAATCTCCTTTGAATATCAATTCAAACTAGTCGGGATTAGCGAACCACACCGAAGTAATCATTTATTTTATTTCCCAATCCCAACCTATTCATCCCATGAAGTAAAACTGGTAATACTTCATATCTAACACCACAGTGTTATCGGTAAATTCAATTACCATTTCACGTTCAAATCTGATTAAAGATTTAACCATCGCCTGGAGCAAAACTGGTGATACTCCATTTTCGATCATTTCAATCTAATTAAAGATTCATTAAAACTCCACTTAGTTTTAATCTTTAACTGGGTTAAAGAATCCGTGTCATTTAAAACACGGTTCACGATAAACCCAAAGTCACATTCATTAATTATCGGGTTAAAGAACAAGTGTTATTTAAAACACTGTTCACGATAAACCCAAAAATCAATATCGATTCAATTCCAATTAAATATTATTTAATTGGGACACTTCATTAAATCTAAACAAAAAGATTTAATCTTTTCTCAACTGGGTTCAAGAACAGTGTTAGTGAAGACACCATTCACGACAAACCCAAATCACATTTGATATTCAATACAAGGCTCTGAATAGAAAATATACCGGCTTATATTCAATATCAAATTCTACGACTAACAAATATCGCATTGGAAATAACGATATATATATATATATCTTTCAAATTTACACAACAACACCTGTATAATCACGAATTCTAACCTCGAAATATTCCGAAGACAATTTCGATTCAAATCCATTCCAATGCAATCATTGGAAATTTTGGTTATTTTCAAAACCATTTCAAATTCAATTTATTTATTTAAAAATAAATAGAATTATATTTCTAGTTCAAAACTAGTTCATTTCGATAAAAAAAAAACGATTTTTATCTTTTCAAATATGGAGTTTTTCATCCCAAATCTTCACAAATCATTTCTTATGATTTTACACAAATTATTACTATTTTTAATAATTTTGTCAAGGCCCGTACAGTCGATTTCCATCTACGGCCATCGAACTGCACTTACAGCGACCTTTTTCAAATTTGATTTGGACATAATTCCAAATCCAACCGTTAGATTTCAAATTTCTAACATTCGTTAGAAAGCTCTTTTCGATATGAACCCAACGGTTCCGGTTTTAGGAGAATCCGACGGTCGGATCTCCCGTAATGTCCGTTTGAAATAAATGGTCGAAATTTACGAACTGCCGCGGCGCGGCACGTTCTATTCAGGCCATTATATTATATATATAATATATATAATATACACTTCGTCGATTTCTATTTAAAACGAATTATATAAATAGTTTTAAAATCCGTTTCAAAAGCAATTTCAACTTCCATTTCAATTCAAATCAAAATTGAATTCTTCTTTATAAATTCGTTTAAAATTCATTTCTATTCAATTCAAATTTCAATTCAATTTGAATTCATTTCCATTTGCTTTCAATTCAATTTGAATTCGTTTTCAATTCATTTCGAAATCGTTTTCAATTCAATTCATTTCGAAATCGTTTTCAATTCAATACATTTCGAAATAGTTTACAATTCAATTCATTTCGAAATCGTTTTCAATTCAATACATTTCGAAATCGTTTTCAATTCAGTTCATTTCGAAATCGTTTTCAATTCAATACATTTCGAAATAGTTTTCAATTCAATTCATTTCGAAATAGTTTACAATTCAATTCATTTCGAAATCGTTTTCAATTCAATTCATTTCGAAATCGTTTTCAATTCAATACATTTCGAAATAGTTTTCAATTCAATTCATTTCGAAATCGTTTTCAATTCGATTCATTTCGAAATATCAGATTTTGAAATCACTTTCGATATTCATTATAAAATGAATAAAATCGATATAAATATCGTTCACGTCAAAATGGCGTCAATCTAATCAACACGGCTTCATATATTGATATTTTCAAATATTCCATTTCGAATATTTCTATTTCAAATATTTCTATTTCAAATATTTCTATTTCAAATATTTCTATTTCAAATATTTCTATTTTAAAACTGGAATGAGGCCCAATCAATTACCATATAAAGTTAATTATATGGATTTTCATACAACACATGTATATAATAGCATGGAAAAATAATCAACCATCAACCAAAGTGCACTACACTGTATAAGCATCAAATATAGATATCCAACGCTTAAAACAGCCTGTCAATCAACCGATCGACATATTCAATCAATCAGGATGAGTGAACTTCAAATTTCATCCCAACACCCGTGTGGGGTTTCAAACAATCAAACACATATTTTATTTGTGCTATTGGGCGATGTGTAAAATTTATCGACCCAATCAATGTCCTTCAAATAGGTGTACATAAACAAACCGTCTGGTTTGTAAATGAATATTTTATTCTATTCACTTTCACTATATTCATTCTCACGTTAAAAATTATATTCTTAACGATAAAACATTTTATTCCAACATATGAATTTCTATTATTCATTTACACAATAAAATGATCTTTTTATTTTCTAACTTATTTTAGAATATTTCGGCAGCATAACGGCACGATACTAGAAACGGGACGAGGCCTAGCCTTATCCCCGGTCTAGTGAAGGCCCACGCCATTCACACATCAATCAAAATCACCAAACAACCAAATTCAAATCAAATCATATAACTAATCTATGCAACCAAACAAACAAGTCCATGGTCTGTGGACGATTGTGTCGGGTGCTACTAAGCACCGTCTGCATCCTAGTATATATATATAATTATAAAAGAAATTGAAATTGAAAGGTGAGAAATTCTCACTGATAGCTATCCAAACATCCTGACTCTACTTCGATATAGATCTTCTTCGCTCTCGCCTTTTTGACATCTTCGTTGTCCGCTTTCACTACATATATAAAAATCGAATTTTTACTTCGCTATTCCATATATAAAAATCATATTTTTATTTCGAAGTTCAATATATAAAAATCATATTTTTATTTCGAAGTTCAATATATAAAAATCATATTTTTATTTCGAAGTTCAACATATAAAAATCATATTTTTATTTCGAAGTTCAACATATAAAAATCATATTTTTATTTCGAAGTTCAACATATAAAAATCATATTTTTATTTTGAAGTTCAACATATAAAAATCATATTTTTATTTCGAAGTTCAACATATAAAAATCATATTTTTATTATGCCACTACATATTTCTATTCGATAAAAATCTCGCCTTTAATATCATAAAGATTTCGCCTTTTATAAATCAAAAATCATATATTTTCCTAAACAAAGTTCATATCTTTTTAAAACAAATTTCATATCATGAAAAATATAGATTTGCATATATTAGAACAAGGCTTTAAATAAATTAAAACTAAATAAAAAAAAACCCACTGTTTAATATAATAAACTGAAATTAAAATTAATTAAAAACTCACTCTTTTTCTTGCAAAAAAAACCATTGTTGGATGGAGGAGGGGCCACGTCGGAGTGCTGCAGGTGGGGCGTCGGCGCTGCTGGTGGAGGCGCGGGGTCTGCTGGAAGTCGGCGAGGGTTTCAGGGGGTGTATCGGGTTGGGTTGCGGCGGTTTTCCGGAGTTTTGGGGTTCTTCAAATCGGAGAGGGAAGCGGTCGGCGGGGCAAGAAGGGGGGGGGAGAAGATGGTCGACGGTGGGTGTGGCGCGTCGCCTGGAGCGGCTGTCTCCTCCTCCGTCGCGTCGTTTTTTTTTTTTTTTTTTTTTTCCTAAATCTCGATTTGGTCAGAACGATGGGGAAGGGGGAGGGAAAAGGAGAGAAAAAAGGGTTGACTTTTTATATTTTATAATATTATTTTATTTATTTTTAAATTTTGAACCTTATAAAGTACCCTTTCCATTCGAACTCGAAATCGAATCCGCCGACTGTCGTCCCTAGCGTATTACCCCAATTCTGAACACAATGCGATATGCATCGCAAGCTGATTCGATCGTTTGAATCAGTTTCCGTTTAATTTACATTAAAATCACTATATTGAATTTTAAACGTACATTTCAAATTACCGAGGTCACATACTAACTAGAAAAATTCCAGAAAAATATTTTCTAGCTTCGTATTGACGATACGGTCCTAACAAAACTAGTTTCGTCGAATTCTGAGGCCGTTGGAAAAATGGCCATTTTCCAGTCGATTAAAATCAACTGAAACTGGTCAAACGCGTTTTCCTTTGCCACGCTCACATATTGATTCGAAAAATTATGAAATTTGGAATCTAACAATAACTTGACATCACGGACCCAACAAAAGTGGTTTCGTCGAAATCCGAGATCGTTTGCAAAATGTCCATTTTTAAGGGCCTGAATTCCATAGCGACTATTCAGAATTTTCAACTGGACATATCTTTTGATTCCCGCTACGAAATTTTGATTTTTCGGATTCGCTGGAAAGATATTCACAATTAGATTCCATTATTTTGGGTTTCACTAAAATCCGGATTGTTTTGCACCCGGTACATTCAATTGAAGTTTGAAATCGAAATATCGAACTACCGCGCCATTTTCAATTCTATTTATAATTATATATAAATATTTATATTCTAACGACGACGTATATAATATATATGTTCTAATTATATTCAAAATAAATTTCTCGTCGTTTTTTTATTTAAAATAATTCATTTTAAATAATCAAACTTCGCTAAAATTGCCAAAATAAAATTTTTAAACTGGCCCAGATTTTCGGGTTGTTACGAGAAGGAATTTCGCTCGGTCCGAACCAGTCGCTAAACCGACCCAGACCGTTCGAAAACGCCCTATCGTTTGAGAACAGGACAAAACAGAACGCATACAAAAGAACATTTCATTGTATATTACAACAATGCATCATATTACAAAATATACAGAGTATGAATGAATATTACACAGAAATATCAGAGATTTAAATTACATTTAAATACATAGCAGCGGAAAATAATACAATACACAACTAGAAGAGATATACGGATACAAAGCTTTCCGGATATCGTTCCAGCTGTAAACCAGGATCCTGTGAATATAAATCTGCAAAACCAAAACTACTAGCTGCCCGTGTCAAAATAAGGGCACCCAGAGTTTAGGTTAAAACAATAAACTCCAGGTCAGTCATGTGACTGGTGTGAGAACTAAAACAGTTATTAATCTTTATTTTTAAAGTTAGGTAAATCAAGGGACCACGCCGTATAACACGGAACGGGTTTCCTCCCAAGAATACCAGTGCATAAAACAACAGCGCAATGCTAAATAAAGAAAAATGAAGCTGTTATAAGACCCAGGTCCTATCACACAATGCAACGCAAGCCGGGGGATAGGGTTTTCCCTTATAACAGCCAAAGAATGCTTGATACGTTTAAACAAATCATTTGATACTATTATAAGTGCATAGTGTATAAAACAACTTCAAATCATAAGTATCAATCATAGGCGGCATGAGCGCCCCATCCCACTATGTCACCATATATAGGTTTACAAATAAAACCGCAAAGTAACGTATTTGGAAATTGGATTTCCGTCTATGAACCGAGGCCAGGGATCGTCCTCTACCGATTCGAGACAATCTAGCCTACCATGTCTCAGGAACAGCCGCAACTGCCCCCTGGATCGTCAGGGCCGGTCCACCGATGTGGATTATTATGCCTGAACAATACGTCTCCCCGCCCTTTGGGGCGCAAACGAGCCAACGAATGACTCCATCGGACCCGGATCGTCCGATCAAACCGAGGCGCCTCGCAACAGCAACAACCACACAGGTGAAAAGTATATAAATGTCAGGGCTGGTAGGTCACTGACACCACCCTAGCTAGAAAGAAACGCATGCCCTCCCTGAGGTCCTCTCCCGTTTTGGGTTCATAACCGGGGTGCGAGGCTCGCGAATTCACGTTACACAAAGCTGTGCCACACAGGCTGTGCTTTGATCATCACCACAAGACTTTGCTTTTCAACAGAAGCCTTGATCATTTACATCTTAGCATGCCACACAGGCAAACCACTCTATGCAACCGATATCAGTCACACAGAATGAAATCCAATGTCAGACACACAGTCCATTTACAAGTCCGTTCTGGGCCTGAACGAAACCGGAGGCACCTAGTACCCCGCATATCCATCGATCTCCAAGTACGTCTGGACGATCACCAACTGTTTCCATCTTCTTGGGTGTACAGCCCAATCAAGATCATCAGTAATCACCCAAACGACGTGAAGACTTCCGGTCTTCGACCATCGTCTTCATCTTCGACACCACGTCGAATCAGTTGTTCAGAATGGGATAAACCCGGTCTTTCTGAATAACTCGCGTATATATTATAAAAGTGTTACACAAACACAACATACGCCTCATTCCAATTCAGAATATTCTTTTATCCAAATATTCCTATACTTTGGGAAAAGTTCCCATTCATTTTATCCAAGGTTAATTCTTTAAATTTATCCTTTAATCTCCTTTGAATATCAATTCAAACCAGTCGGGATTAGCGAACCACACCGAAGTAATCATTTATTTTATTTCCCAATCCCAACCTATTCATCCCATGAAGTAAAACTGGTAGTACTTCATATCTAACACCACGGTGTTATCGGTAAATTCAATTACCATTTCACGTTCAAATCTAATTAAAGATTTGACTATCGCCTGGAGCAAAACTGGTGATACTCCATTTTCGATCATTTCAATCTAATTAAAGATTCATTAAAACTCCACTTAGTTTTAATCGTTAACTGGGTTAAAGAATCAGTGTCATTTAAAACACGGTTCACGATAAACCCAAAATCACATTCCATTAATTATCGGGTTAAAGAACGAGTGTTATTTAAAACACTATCCACGATAAACCCAAAAATCAATATCAATTCAATTCCAATTAAATATCATTTAATTGGTACACTTCATTAAATCTAAAATAAAAAGATTTAATCTTTTCTCAACTGGGTTCAAGAACAGTGTTAGTGAAGACACCATTCACGACAAACCCAAATCACATTTGATATTCAATACAAGGCTCTGAATAGAAAATATACCGGCTTATATTCAATATCAAATTCTACGACTAACAAATATCGCATTGGAAATAACGATATATATATATATCTTTCAAATTTCCATAACAACACCTTTATAATCACGAATTCTAACATCGAAATATTCCGAAGACAATTTCGATTCAAATCCACTCCAATGCAATCATTGGAAATTCTGGTTATTTTTAAAACCCTTTTCAAATTCAATTTATTCACTTAAAAATAAATAGAATTATATTTCTAGTTCAAAACTAGTTCATTTCGATAAAAATCTATTTTTATCTTTTCAAACATGAAGTTTTTCATCCCAAATCTTCACAAATCATTTCTTATGATTTTATACAAATTATTACTATTTTTAATAATTTTATCAAGGCCCGTACAGTCGATTTCCATCAATGGCCATCGAACTGCACTTACAGCGACCTTTTTCAAATTTGATTTGGACATAATTCCAAATCCAACCGTTAGATTTCAAATTTCTAACATTCGTTAGAAAGCTCTTTTCGATACGAACCCAACGGTTCCGGTTTTAGGAGAATCCGACGGTCGGATCTCCCGTAATGTCCGTTTGAAATCAATGGTCGAAATTCGCGAACTGCCGCGGCGCGGCGCGTTCTTTTCAGGCCATTATATTATATATATAATATATACTTCGTCGATTTCTATTTAAAACGAATTATATAAATAGTTTTAAATTCGTTTCAAAAGCAATTTCAACTTCCTTTTCAATTCAAATCAAAATTGAATTCTTCTTTATAGATTCGTTTTAAAATTCATTTCTATTCAATTCAAATTCCAATTCAATTTGAATTCGTTTTCAATTCCATTCATTTCGAAATCGTTTTCAATTCAATTCATTTCGAAATCGTTTTCAATTCAATTCATTTCGAAATCGTTTTCAATTCAATTCATTTCGAAATCGTTTTCAATTCAATTCATTTCAAAATGAATAAAATCGATATAAATATCGTTCACGTCAAAATGGCGTCAATCTAATCAACACGGCTTCATATATTGATATTTTCAAATATTCCATTTCGAATATTTCTATTTCAAATATTTCTATTTTAAAACTGGAATGAGGCCCAATCAATTACCTTATAAAGTTAATTATATGGATTTTCATACAACACATGTATATAATAGCATGGAAAAATAATCAACCATCAACCAAAGTGCACTACACTGTATAAGCATCAAATATAGGTATCCAACGCTTAAAACAGCCTGTCAATCAACCGATCGACATATTCAATCAATCGGGATGAGTGAACTTCAAATTTCATCCCAACACCCGTGTGGGGTTTCAAACAATCAAACACATATTTTATTTGTGCTGTTGGGCGATGTGTAAAATTTATTGACCCAATCAATGTCCTTCAAATAAGTGTACATAAACAAACCGTCTGGTTTGTAAATGAATATTTTATTTTATTCACTTTCACTATATTCATTCTCACGTTAAAAATTATATTTTTAACGATAAAACATTTTATTCCAACATATGAATTTCTATTATTCATTTACACAATAAAATGATATTTTTATTTTCTAACTTATTTTAGAAAATTTCGGCAGCATAACGGCACGATACTAGAAACGGGACGAGGCCTAGCCTTATCCCCGGTCTAGTGAAGGCCCACGCCATTCACACATCAATCAAATCAATTTCATCTCACCAAACAATTCAATTCAAACAAATAATTCAACTAATCTATGCAACCAAACAAACAAGTCCATGGTCTGTGGACGATTGTGTCGGGTGCTACTAAGCACCGTCTGCATCCTAGTATATATATATAACTAGAAAAAGAAATTGAAAGGTGAGAAATTCTCATAGATAGCTATCCTAGCTCCACGGCACTTCATTGATAGAAATCTTCATCGCTATCGCATCTTCGTTGCCCGCTTTCACTACCTATGTAAAAATCGAATTTTTACTACGCTATTCAATATATAAAAATCACGTTTTTATTTCGAAGTTCAACATCTAAAAATCCTATTTTTATTTCGAAGTTCAATATATAAAAATCCTATTTTTATAAATATAGATTTCGCCTTTATAAAACATAGACTTCGCCCTTTCAAATTTAAAGATTTTACCTTTTTTTAATTTAAAGATTTCTAAATAAAAATCATTGCTTTATAACATAAAATAAAATCAGTTTTTAAATTAACAAAAATCAGTTTTTAAATTATAACAAGAATCAGTTTTAACATTATATAAAAATCAGTTTTAACATTATATGAAAATCAGTTAAAATAAATAAGCTAAAAAAACTTACCGGGGGGGGGGGGGGTTTCTCTATCGGCAGCAGGCTTGGGGGGGGGTTTCTCATCGATCGCGGGTTCGTGAGGGAGGAGGGGGAGGCGAGGAGGCCATCTGCGGCGGGCGGCAGACGTTTTGGGGGCGTCGCGTTCGTGGAGGAGGTGAGAGGGAGGAAGAGGGATCGGGGAAGAGGCGGAGGCGGGTTGGGGAACCGGAGCGGTGGTGGATGGAGGCCGGGCGCCCTGCCCTGAGCGGCGGCGGCTGCTGCGTTCCTCCGTCCTTCTCTTTTTTTGTTTTTTTTGTTTTTTGAACGAGGGTTGGGAGTGAGAGAATAGGCTAGGTTTATTATATATATAATTAAATTATTATTTTATTTTCTAAAAAGTTGACTTTTACATACGACCTCTAAACGAGGCCCACCGCCTGTCGTCCATAGCGTTTTACCCCCATTCCGAACACAATGGGATATGTATCGCAAGCTGATTCGGCTGTTACAATCAGTTTCCATTACTTTTACATTTAAATCACTATATTGAATTTTAAACGTACTTTTCAAATTACCGGGGTCACATACTAAGTAGAAAAATTCCTGAAAAATATTTTCTAGCTTCGTATTGATGATACGGTCCTAACAAAACTAGTTTCGTCGAATTCTGAGACCGTTAGAAAAATGGCCAATTTCCAGTCGATTAAAATCAACTGAAAATGGTCAAACACGTTTTCCTTTGCCACGCTCACATATTGATTCGAAAAATTATGAAATTTAAAACCTAGCAATAACTTCACATCCCGGACCCAACAAAACTGGTTTCGTCGAAATCCGAGGTCGTTTGCAAAATGTCCATTTTTAAGGGCCTGAATTCCATAGCGACTATTCAGAATTTTCAACTGGACATATCTTTTGATTCCCGCAATGAAATCTCGATTCTTCGGATTCGTTGGAAAGATACTATCAAATAGATCCTATGATTTCTGGTTTCACTAAAATCCGGATTGTTTTGCACCCGGTACATTCAATTGAAGTTTGAAATCGAATTATCGAACTACCGCGCCAATTTCAATTCTATTTATAATTATATATAAATATTTATATTATAACGACGACGCGTATAATATATACGTTCGAATTATATTCATGTGTTGAATACAAAAATAGTCATGTGTTGACGATGTTCATGTGTTGAGTGAAATATTTTATACAATGAAATTTACATCTTTATCATATTTAAAATTAGAACTACTTCTCAGTAGAAGTCTAATTAAAAATCAAACGATAGATACCATAGTTTTATAAAATATTTTACATAACAAAAATAGTGATGTGTTGACAGTACTCATGTGTTGAGATTAGTCGTGTGTTGAAAGAAATATAGATTCATGTGTTGAATGAAATAAATATTCATTTGTTGAATAGAATAACGAATTTATTGAAATATATAAAGCCGTGTTGATTAGAAATGCGTTATTTTGACGCGAACGATATTTATATCGATTTTATTCGTTGTATAATGAATGTGGGAAAGTGATTTCAAAATTAAATATTTTGAAAGGAAATTCAAATTGAATTAGATTAAAAATTGAAATTGAAATTTTATTGAATCGATTTAAAATGAATTCGAATCAAATAGTAAATGAATTCGATTCGAATTGAATAGAAAGTGAATTTGAATTCGAATTGAATAAAAATGAATTCAAATTGAATTGAATTGAAGCGAGTTAGAATTGGAATTGAATTGAAATCAAATCGATTTGAAATTGAATGTAGTGTTGAAATGGTTTTGAAAACGAATTTAAAACGATTTTTAAAATACGTTTTAAAACGAAATCGACGAAATATATAATATATATATATAATATATATTTAATGGCCTGAATAGAACGCGCCGCGCCGCGGCAGTTCTTGAATTTCGACCATTTATTTCAAACGGACATTGCAGGAGATCCGACCGTCGGATTCTCCTAAAACCGGAACCGTTGGGTTCGTATCGAAAAGAGCTTTCCAATGAATATTAGAAATTTGAAATCTAACGGTTGGATTTGGAATTATGTCCAAATCAAATTGGAAAAAGGTCGCTGTAAGTGCAGTTCGATGGCCGTTGATGGAAATCGACTGTACGGACCTTGATAAAATTATTAAAAATATTAATAATTTGTGTAAAATCATAATATGTGAATTGGAAAGAACTGGGGTGAAAAACTCAAATTTGAAATGATAAAAATAGATTTTTATCGAAATGAACTAGTTTTGAACTGGAATTAAAATCAATTTATTTTTGAAATAAATAAATTGAATTTGAAAGTGATTTTAAAAATAATCAATATTTCCAATACGTGAATTGGAATGGAGTTGAATCGAAATTATCTTCGGAATATTCCGATGTTGGATTTCGTGACTATACAGATATTGTTATGGGAATTTGAAAGATATATTATATATATCGTTATTTCCAATACGATATTCGTTGGTTTCAGAATTTGATATTGAATATAAGCCGGTATATTTTCTATTCAGAGCCTTGTATTTAATATCAAATGTGATTTGGGTTTATCGTGAATCGTGTTTTAGATGACATTGGTTCTTTAACCCAGTTAAAGGCAAGATGTTGATTTTTGAAAAGATTAAAACTAAGTGGAGTTTTAATGAATCTTTAATTAGATTAAAAATGTGAATTGATAATTTAAATTATCGAATCTGAAAGGTGATCGAGAATGGAGTACGACCAGTTTTGCTCCAAAGCGATAGTTAAATCTTTAATTAGATTTGAACGTGAAATGGTAATTAATTTTACCGATAACACCGTGGTGTTAGTTATGGAGTATCACCAGTTTTGCTCCATGGGATATATAGGTTGGGATTGGAAAATAAAATAAATAATTACTTCGGTGTGGTTCGTTAATCCCGACTAGTTAGAAATGATATCCAAAGGAGAATTGAAGAATAAATTTAGAAGAATTTATCTTTGATAAAATTAATGGGAACCTTTCCCTAAGAATGTGATTTTGTGAATAAAAGAATATTCTGAATTGGAATGAGGCGTTCATTGTGTTTGTGTAACATTCGTTTATTATATACGTGGGTTATTCAGAAAGGCCGGGTTATACCCATTCTGAATAACCGATTCGACGAGATGTCGAAGATGAAGACGGTGGTTGAAGACCGGAAGTCTTCACATCGTTTGGGTGATTACTGATGATCTTGATTGGGCTGTACACCCAGGATGAGGGAATCAGTTGGTGATCGTCCAGACGTACTTGGAGATCGATGGATATGCGAGGAAAGTGCCTCCGGTTTCGTTCAGACCCAGAACGAACTTGTAAATGGATTGTGTGTCTGACATTGGATTTTATTCTATGTTGATTGATCTCTATTAAATATACATCTGTTTGACGGCGGAGAATTTATTCTCTTGCTTAACGCCCTTCTCTGAGACGTACGAGCTCAGAGGTTGTATATCGATGGACATCAGTCGCATGGAATGAATTGCCAGTGTGGCATGCGTAAGTGGCAATTGATCAGGGCTTCTGTTGAAAAGCAAAGTCTTGTGGTTGATGATCAAAGCACGGCCTGTGTGGCGTAGCTTTGTGTATAACCTAACCTAGACATCGAGCCGCCGCCTGAACTCTTGCCGCCGACGAACCCCTCGACGCCGCCCCCACTTCGAAGCCGCCCTCACTATCGAAGACCCCGCCTGAACTCTCGAAGTCGCGACGCAATCGAAGAAGACCCCGCCTCCACATCGAACATCATCGCGACGCCCCCCTGAAGCCTGCCGCCGACGAACACCATCGAGCTCCCCTTCGCATCCAACGGTGAGCATTTAGGATTATTTCATTTTTGTTTTTATTTTTGTTTTACAGTAAATTAAAAACTGATTTTTAGGATTTTTAAAAACTGATTTTTTTAAGGTTTTATAAACTGTTTTTTTTTCAGAAATGAAAACTGATTTATTTTTAGATTTGAAAACTGATTTAAAAGAATTTAAAAACTGTTTTTTTTAAAGATATATAAACTGATTTAAAAAGAAAGTAAAACTGATTTTTTGGGATTTAAAAACTGTTTTTTTTAAAGAGCAAAAACTGGATTTTTTAATGATATAAAAACTGATTTTTTAAAAAGATAAAAACTGATTTTATAAAAGACAAAAACTGATTTTTAAAGAAATAAATAAAAGCTGATTTTATTTTAAAGGTTTAAACTTTGAAATAGAAAAAGGTTTAATCTTTTAATAGAAAAAGATTTGAACTTGCAAAAATAAAGATCATATTTTTAAAAAGAGAAAAGACGGGATTTTTATTATGTAGAAGGAGCAAGACATGATTTTTGTATTTTTAAAGTAATAAAAATATAATTTTTACATCATAAGAATAATAAAAATATAATCTTTATACATTTAATAGCGAAGTCAAAATGCAATCTTTATATATTGAATAACATAGTGAAAATTCGATTTTTACCTATGTAGAGAATACAGGCAACGAAAGCAACAAGAAGGCGAAATAGGCGAAGATTTCTATTAAGGAAAATCGTGTTATTGGATAGCTATTGGTGAGAAATTCTCACTCTTCAATTTCTTTTTTTATATATATATATGTGTGGAAATAAAAGTGAATTGCTATATATAAATATTTATATATATATATATATATACGCCCCCTCGTCCACAAACCATGGACGATATGTATATTGGTTGAAATTGTTGTGAAAATTGGTTGACGGCAAATTGTTGTTTGGGATTGTTTGTGGTTGATATTGAATTGATTGTGGTTGAAAAATACCCGTTTGTGATTGGAAAATATTTGGTTGAAACCACATAGGATTAGTTTGTGGAAATGAAATAAATATATACATGCCGCCTGCGTGCGAATTAGATGCATGATCCCCATTGTCAAAAACCGCGAGGTTTTAAGGTAGAGCGAGGAGCCGTACTAGGGACGGTGCCGGTTTAACTACCCTGCCGTTATGCTGCCGAAATTTTGAATAATCTTTGTGTGTTAGAATTATTTTCATATGTTGAAATTATTTTACATGCATTGAAATTAAAGCCATATATTGAAACTATGTCCATGTGTGGAAATATTCATGTGTTGAAAAGTGTTGTGTGAAAATAAAATTCATTTGTGAATGAATGAAGTGCTTAAACAATAAAAATCACATTTTTATATATGTATGAAGTATGAAAAATATTCGCCTTATATAAATAATTTCAATCATAAAAATTCCATCTTTCTAATATGAACAACATAAATAAATTGTCCATGTGTGGAAATACTCATTTGTTGAGAAGTGTGTGTAGTGGAAAGGTTCATGTGTTGAATAAAAAGATTGAACGATAAAAATTACATTTTTATTGAAACTATGAAGTGTTGAAACCATACATTGGTTGAATAAATATTTTAAACGATAAAAATATCATTTTTATCATATGTGTGATATGCTAAAGATATGCGGACGTTGAAATAAATATTTGTGATAGAAATATTATTTTTAACATGCATAAGAACTAAATAAAATAGTCATGTGTTGAAATCTATTTTAGTTCGCCAAAATTATCATCCTTGAAATGTGAAGTGTTAAGAATATCCACTTGTTCAAATAAACGTGCATGAGTTGAAATATACATTAACTAGCTAATGATATGATTTTAGCCTATGCATGCGATATTAGAATGAATGGTGTTTTTAAACCAAAGCAAATCAAATATGAAGTTGAATAGAAATTGATAAATGATAAGAACTGCATATATATGTACATGCATATTCATTGAACAGGTTATAGCAAAGGGGCTAAAGGAGAGGAATAAAATTTTGTGCCCGACAAATAAGTACACATTTACTGTTTGTTGGGGTGATGATTTTATGAGCCTGTTGGCTAGCCGCTTGGCTTTTTCTTTTTCTTTTTGAGATTAGAAGGACCGGGAACGCTATTTGCAATTTCCCGACGCTCCCGGTGCAGGGGAGGTTATGGCGAAATTTTCCAAAATTTTAAGGTGTTAGAAAAATATTTGAAGTGAAAACGATATAGAAATTATTGAATGGACTATATTTATATAAATATATAAATATAAATATAATTAAAACGAAACGTGGCCGTGCAGTTCATATTTTGAAACCGTGATTTCAAATGATTAGTGCGGAAGATCCGACCATTGGATTTTCCCGAAACCTCAACCGTTGGGTTTGCCTTGGAAATATCTTTCCAACGGCACCAACTTTGTGAAGATCCGACGGTTGGATTGTCTGGAATGTTTAATTCAAAATTAAGGAAAAACAGCGCTAGAAACGATTATATTTATATATATATATATATATATAATTAAATTAAATCGAATAACGACGCTGCAGTTCGTAAATTGAAATCGTAACTTCAAATGGTTAGTGTGGAAGATCCGACCGTCGGATTTTCCCAAAACTGGAACCGTTGGATTCGTTTTGAAAAGACCTTCCTAATGATGTAAAATTTGTGAAGATCCAACGGTTAGATTTTCCTATATGTGTAAAGCAAAATTAGTGGAAAGCAGCGCCAGTGCATCGAAACGACCTGAAACGTCGTTTAATTAAATATGGCCGTTTTAAATTAAATAAAAATGGAGATATATCGTTATTAAGTGCTATAGACGATATAGAGTGAAAATAAACCAATTTTGTTGTGTTTGCTTGATATGTGATGGTTGAATGTATTTGACGTGAAAATTATAACTAAACAACTGAAATGTGAATGTTGAATAGTTCAACCATGTGATTAATTGGTTTGAAAATCTAAATATACGTGGATTATTTGAAAAGGCCGAGTTTATCTCATTTCAAATAATCGATCGACGTTGAGAAGTCGAAGAGTCGAAGACGACTGAAGACCGACGATCTCCACGTTGGATGGATGGGCGCTACTGATGCTCGTGATTGGAGTAGCTACCATGAAGGAATTGAAGTAGTAGCCGTCCAAACATATTGTTGATTGTACGGATATGCGAGGAATTGGTGCCTCCGGTTTCGTTCAGACCCAGAACGGACTTGTAAATGGACTGTGTGTCTGACATTGGATTTTGTTCTATGTTGATTGATCTCTGTTAAATATATATCTGTTGGCGGCGGAGAATTTATTCTCTTGCTTAACGCCCTTCTCTGAGACGTACGAGCTTAGAGGTTATGTATTGATAGAAATCAGTCGCATGGAGTGGATTGCCTGTGTGGCATGCCTAAGTGGCATATGATCAAGGCTTCTGTTGCAAAGCAAAGTCTTGTGGTTGATGATCAAAGCATGGTCTGTGTGACGGAGCTTTGTGTATAACGTGAATTCGTGAGCCTCACACCCCGGTATGAGTCAAAACGGGAGAAGGACCCAAGGAGTGCATGAGGTTTCTTTCTAGCTATGGTGGTGTCAGTGACCTCCCAGCCCTGACATTTATTTTTCACCTGTGTGGTTGTTGGAATGCGAGGCGCCTCGATTATAGGTCTGTAAGGACCGGGAAACGTGTGTTCAGGAATAACTAATCCTCAAAAGTAAGAGAGGACCGGCCTTGGAGGATCCAGGGGATTGCTGTGTGCGGTCCCGGGGCATTTGCTAGAGTGTCTCGAATCGGAGAGGAGCTTGCCCCTTGCCTCGACTCATGAAGGAATCCAATTTCCAATACGAAATTTGCGGATGTGATTGTATTACTAGTACGGCGACATAGTAGATGGTAGCTATGCCGCCTAGGATTGATATTTATGATTGAATGTGCTTTTGAAACATATATACACTAGTAATAATATCAAGCACTTTTGTTTTATTCGTATGAAGCATCTTTGGCCATTATAAGGTATTTTTCAACCACAATCAACCAATATCAATCACAAACAATCCCAAACAACCATTTGTGGTTGTGAAATATTTGGTTGAAACCACATAGGATTAGTTTGTGGAAATGAAATAAATATATACATGCCGCCTGCGTGCGAACTAGATGCATGATCCCCATTGTCAAAAACCGCGAGGTTTTAAGGTAGAGCGAGGAGCCGTACTAGGGACGGTCCCGGTTTGACTACCCTGCCGTTATGCTGCCGAAATTTTGAATAATATTCGTGTGTTTGAATTATTTTCATATGCTTAAACTATATTTATTCATTGAATAGAAAACATTCATGTGTTGAATTGATATTCATTCGTTGTTTAGAAATTCATGTGTTGAATGGTATTCATATTTTGAAATAAATTGTTCGATAATAAAAATCACATTTTTATCTATATAAAGAAACTATAGAAAACATTCATGTGTTGAATTGATATTCATTCGTTGTTTAGAAATTCATGTGTTGAATGGTATTCATATTTTGAAATAAATCGTTTGATAATAAAAATCACATTTTCCCGCAACTTCCCCATAAAGGAAAGCGTCGGATAGTTCGAGAACAAGCCACAACAGAACGCATGCTGAAGAACATTTCATTGTTAATTAAAACAAGGCATCAGATTACAAGAATATAAATCTGCAAAACCAAAACTACTAGCTGCCCGTGTCGAAAATAAGGGCACCCAGAGTTTAGGTTAAAACAATAAACTCCAGGTCAGTCATGTGACTGGTGTGAGAACTAAAACAGTTAATCTTTATTTTTAAAGTTAGGTAAATCAAGGGACCACGCCGTATAACACGGAACGGGTTTCCTCCCAAGAATACCAGTGCATAAAACAAACAGCGCAATGCTAAATAAAGATAAATGAAGCTGTTATAAGACCCAGGTCCCATCACACAATGCAACGCAGCCGAGGATAGGGTTTTCCCTTATAACAGCCAAAGAATGCTTGATACGTTTAAACCAAATCATTTGATACTACTATAAGTGCATAGTGTATAAAACAACTTCAAATCATAAGTATCAATCATAGGCGGCATGAGCGCCCCATCCCACTATGTCACCATACTAGGTTCTACAAATAAAACCGCAAATGTCACGTATTTGGAAATTGGGTTTCCATCTATGAACCGAGGCCAGGGATCGTCCTCACCGTCTTCGAGACTCTCTAGCCCGAGCCTCAGGGTCAGAGCGCATCGACCCTTGGATCGTCAGGGCCGGTCCACCGATGTGGATTAAAATGCCTGAACACTACGTTTCCCCACCCTATGGGGTGTAAGTCTGGTCCGTCAGCCGACCAGAATGCATCGGCCGAAACCGATATAACCGAGGCGCCTCGCAACAGCAACAACCACAAAAGTCAAACTCGTCAGGGCGTGTAAAACCACTGACGCCACTTCTAGCTAGAAAGAAACGCAAGTCCTCCCTGAGGTCCGTCTCCCGTTTTTGGTTCATACCGGGTGTGAAACTCGCGAAGTAAACGTTACACAAAGCTATGCCACAAAGGCCGTGCTTTGATCATCACCACAAGACTTTGCTTTTCAACAGAAGCCTCGATCAATTGCCACTTAGGCATGCCACATAGGCAATTCACTCCATGCGTTTGATATCCATCAATATATAACCCCTGAGCTCGTACGTCTCAGAGAAGGGCGTTAAGCAAGAGAATAAATTCTCCGCCGCCAAACAGATATATATTTAATAGAGATCAATCACACGGACTAAAATCCAATGTCAGACACACAGTCCATTTACAAGTTCGTTCTGGGTCTGAACGAAACCGGAGGCACCTAGTACCCCGCATATCCATCGATCTCCAAGTACGTCTGGACGATCACTAACTGTTTCTATCTTCTTGGGTGTACAGCCCAATCAAGATCATCAGTAATCACCCAAACGACGTGAAGACTTCCGGTCTTCGACCACCGTCTTCATCTTCGACACCACGTCGAATCAGTTATTCAGAATGGGATAAACCCGGTCTTCCTGAATAACTCGCGTATATATTATAAAAGTGTTACACAAACACAACATACGCCTCATTCCAATTCAGAATATTCTTTTATTCAAATTTTCCTATACTTTGGGAAAAGTTCCCATTAATTTCATCCAAGATAAATTCTTTAAATTTATTCTTTAATCTCCTTTGAATATCAATTCAAACTAGTCGGGATTAGCGAACCACACCGAAGTAATCATTTATTTTATTTCCCAATCCCAACCTATTCATCCCATGAAGTAAAACTGGTAATACTTCATATCTAACACCACAGTGTTATCGGTAAATTCAATTACCATTTCACGTTCAAATCTAATTAAAGATTTAACCATCGCCTGGAGCAAAACTGGTGATACTCCATTTTCGATCTTTATATTTTGGATTGTCCTAATCAATATAAAAAGATAATCAAATACGAATAATTGATTTAAATTTGCAAAATAGACTTGTTTTCATTAGAAAAATATACTCTTCACACTCGTTCTAGGATACTACTGATCTCATCTCTAACGAGTCATTCTCATTGGATATTACTAATCCAATATCTGATGAATTCTTTCGTACGGTTCTAATGTGTCTTGTTCTCTAGCTTTGCAAACCAAAGCTCTGATACCACGTGTAACGACCCGTAACTTCCCCGTAAAGGAAAGCCGCGGATAGTTCGAGAACAAGCCACAACAGAACGCATATAAAAGAACATTTCACTGTATATACAACAATGCATCAGATTACAAGAATATACAGAGTATAAATGAAAATTACACAGAAATATCAGAGATTTAAATTACATTTAAATACATAGCAGCGGAAAATAATACAATACACAACTAGAAGGGATATACGGATACAAAGCTTTCCGGATATCGTTCCAGCTGTAATCCAGGATCCTGTGAATATAAATCTGCAAAACCAAAACTACTAGCTGCCCGTGTCAAAATAGAGGCACCCAGAGTTTAGGTTAAAACAATAAACTCCAGGTCAGTCATGTGACTGGTGTGAGAACTAAAACAGTTTTTAATCTTTGCTTTTAAAGTTAGGTAAATCAAGGGACCACGCCGTATAACACGGAACGGGTTTCCACCCAAGAATACCAGTGCATCAAACAAACAGCGCAATGCTAAATAAAGAAAAATGAAGCTGTTATAAGACCCAGGTCCTATCACACAATGCAACGCAAGCCGGGGGATAGGGTTTTCCCTTATAACAGCCAAAGAATGCTTGATACGTTTAAAACAAATCATTTGATACTATTATAAGTGCATAGTGTATAAAACAACTTCAAATCATAAGTATCAATCATAGGCGGCATGGGTACCATATATCATGTCGCCATACTAGTTCTACAATTAAAACCGCACATGTCACGTATTTGGAAATTGGGTTTCCATCTATGAACCGAGGCAAAAGATAGTCCTCAACCGATTCGAGACTGCCTAGCCCGAGTCTCAGGATCAGAGCTCGAGTGACCCTTGGATCGTCAGGGCCGGTCCACCGATGTGGATTAAAATGCCTGAACACTGCGTTTCCCCGCCCTTTGGGGCGTAAATGAGCCAACGAATGACTCCATCGGACCCGGATCGTCCGATCAAACCGAGGCGCCTCGCAACAGCAACAACCACACAGGTGAAAAGTATATAAATGTCAGGGCTGGTAGGTCACTGACACCACCCTAGCTAGGAAGAAACGCAGGCCCTCCCTGATTGCCTCTCCCGTTTTTGGTTCACAACCGGGGTGCGAAACTCGCGAAGTAAACGTTACACAAAGCTACGCCACAAAGGCCGTGCTTTGATCATCACCACAAGACTTTGCTTTTCAACAGAAGCCTCGATCAATTTCCACTTAGGCATGCCACACAGGCAATTCACTCCATGCGTTTGATATCCATCAATATATAACCCCTGAGCTCGTACGTCTCAGAGAAGGGCGTTAAGCAAGAGAATAAATTCTCCGCCGCCAAACAGATATATATTTAATAGAGATCAATCACACGGACTAAAATCCAATGTCAGACACACAGTCCATTTACAAGTCCGTTCTGGGTCTGAACGAAACCGGAGGCACCTAGTACCCCGCATATCCATCGATCACCAAGTACGTCTGGACGATCACCAACTGTTTCCATCTTCTTGGGTGTACAGCCCAATCAAGATCATCAGTAATCACCCAAACGACGTGAAGACTTCTGGTCTTCGACCACCGTCTTCATCTTCGACACCTCGTCGAATCAGTAATTCAGAATGGGATAAACCCGGTCTTTCTGAATAACTCGCGTATATATTATAAAAGTGTTACACAAACACAACATACGCCTCATTCCAATTCAGAATATTCTTTTATTCAAATATTCCTATACTTTGGGAAAAGTTCCCATTAATTTTATCCAAGATAAATTCTTTAAATTTATTCTTTAATCTCCTTTGAATATCAATTCAAACTAGTCGGGATTAGCGAACCACACCGAAGTAATCATTTATTTTATTTCCCAATCCCAACCTATTCATCCCATGAAGTAAAACTGGTTATACTTCATATCTAACACCACGGTGTTATCGGTAAATTCAATTACCATTTCACGTTCAAATCTAATTAAAGATTTAACTATCGCCTGGAGCAAAACTGGTGATACTCCATTCTCGATCTTTTCAATCTAATTAAAGATTCATTAAAACTCCACTTAGTTTTAATCTTTGACTGGGTTAAAGAATCAGTGTCGTTTAAAACACAGTTCACGATAAACCCAAAGTCACATCCCATTGATTATCGGGTTAAAGAACGAGTGTTATTTAAAACACTGTCCACGATAAACCCAAAAATCAATATCAATTCAATTCCAATTAAATATTCTTTAATTGGTACACTTCATTAAATCTAAATAAAAAGATTTAACCTTTTCTCAACTGGGTTCAAGAACAGTGTTAGTGAAGACACCACTCACGACAAACCCAAATCACATTCGATATTCAATACAAGGCTCTGAATAGAAAATATATCGACTTATATTCAATATCGAATTCTACGACTAACAAATGTCGTGTTGGAAATAACGATATAAATATATATCTTTCAAATTTCCATAACAACATCTGTATAATCACGAATTCCAACATCGAAATATTCCAAAGACAATTTCGATTCAAATCCACTCCAATGCAATCATTGGAAATTTTGGTTATTTTTAAAACCCTTTTCAAATTCAATTTATTTACTTAAAAATAAATAGAATTATAATTCTAGTTCAAAACTAGTTCAATTCGATAAAAATCTATTTTTATCTTTTCATATATGGAGTTTTTCATCCCAAACTTTCACAAATCATTTCTTATGATTTTACACAAATTATTACTATTTTTAATAATTTTATCAAGGCCCGTACAGTCGATTTCCATCAACGGTCATCGAACTGCACTTACAGCGACCTTTTTCGAATTTGATTTGGACGTAATTCCAAATCCAACCGTTAGATTTCAAATTTCTAACATTCGCTAGAAAGCTCTTTTCGATACGAACCCAACGGTTCCGGTTTTAGGAGAATCCGACAGTCGGATCTCCCGTAATGTCCGTTTGAAATAAATGTTCGAAATTCACGAACTGCCGCGGTGCGGCGCGTTCAATTCAGGCCATTATATTATATATATAATATATATAATATATACTTCGTCGATTTCTATTTATAACGAATTATATAAATAGTTTTAAAGTCGTTTCAAAAACAATTTCAACTTTCTTTTCAATTCAAATCAAAATTGAATTCTTCTTTATAAATTCGTTTTAAAATTCCTTTCTATTCCATTCAAATTTCAATTCAATTTGAATTCATTTCAATTCACTTTCAATTCAATTCGAATTCGTTTTCAATTCAATTCATTTCGAAATCGTTTTCAATTCAATTCATTTCGAAATCGTTTTCAATTCAATTCATTTCGAAATCGTTTTCAATTCAATTCATTTCGAAATCGAATTTCAAATCTATTCAATTTCAAATCTATTCAATTTCAATCCCAATTCGAATTCATTTACAATCAATTCTTTTCAAAATATCAGATTTTGAAATCACTTTCGATATTCATTATAAAATGAATAAAATCGATATAAATATCGTTCACATCAAAATGGCGTCAATCTAATCAACCTGGCTTCATATATTGATATTTTCAAATATTCCATTTCGAATATTTCTATTTCAAATATTTCTATTTTAAAACTGGAATGAGGCCCAATCAATTTCCATATAATGTTAATTATATGGATTTTCATACATTACACCCATATAATAGCATTGCAAAATAATCAACCATCAACCAAAGTGCACTACACTGTATAAGCATCAAATATAGATATCTAACGCTTATAACAGCCTGTCAATCCATCGATCGACATATTTAATCAATCAGGATGAGTGAACTTCAAATTTCATCCCAACACCCGTGTGGGGTTTCAAACAATCAAACGCATATTTTATTTGTGCAGTTGGGCGATGTGTAAAATTTATCGACCCAATCAATGTCCTTCAAATAGGTGTACATAAACAAACCGTCTGGTTTGTAAATGAATATTTATTTATTCACATTCAAGTTAAAAATTATATTTTTAACGATAAAACATTTTATTCCAACATATGAATTTCTATTCAGTTCATTCTTTAAATAAAATGATATTTTTATTTTTCTAACTTATTTTAGAAAATTTCGGCGGCATAACGGCACGATACTAGAAACGGGACAAGGCCTAGCCTTATCCCCGGTCTAGTGAAGGCCCACGCCATTCACACATCAATCAAATCCACCAAACAACCAAATTCAAATCAAATATCCAACTAACCTATGCAACCAAACAAACAAGTCCATGGTCTGTGGACGATTGTGTCGGGTGCTACTAAGCACCGTCTGCATCCTAGTATATATATATAACTAGAAAATAAATTTGAAAGGTGAGAAATTCTCACATATAGCTATCCTAGCTCCACGGCTCTTCCTTGATAGAAAACTTCATCGCTATCGCATCTTCGTCATCTTCGTTGTCCGCTTTCACTACCTATGTAAAAATCGAATTTTTACTTCGCTATTCAATATATAAAAATCGAATTTTTACTTCGCTATTCAATATATAAAAATCGAATTTTTACTTCGCTATTCAATATATAAAAATCGAATTTTTACTTCGCTATTCAATATATAAAAATCGAATTTTTACTTCGTTATTCAATATATAAAAATCGAATTTTTACTTCGTTATTCAATATATAAAAATCGAATTTTTACTTCGCTATTCAATATATAAAAATCGAATTTTTACTTCGTTATTCCATATATAAAAATCGAATTTTTACTTCGTTATTCAATATATAAAAATTGAATTTTTACTTCGTTATTCAATATATAAAAATCGAATTTTTACTTCGTTATTCAATATATAAAAATCGAATTTTTACTTCGTTATTCAATATATAAAAATCGAATTTTTACTTCGTTATTCCATATATAAAAATCGAATTTTTACTTCGTTATTCAATATATAAAAATCGAATTTTTACTTCGTTATTCAATATATAAAAATCGAATTTTTACTTCGTTACTCAATATATAAAAATCGAATTTTTACTTCGTTATTCGATATATAAAAATCGAATTTTTACTTCGTTATTCAATATATAAAAATCGAATTTTTACTTCGTTATTCAATATATAAAAATCGAATTTTTACTTCGTAGTTCAATATATAAAAAATCATATTTTTATTTCGAAGTTCAATATATATAAAAACCATATTTTTATTTCGAAGTTCAATATATATAAACCATATTTTTATTTCGAAGTTCAATATATAAAAATCACATTTTTACCGCTTCTTCATACATGTAAAAAGCAAATTTTTTTCTCCACAAATCTATATGGAAAAATCTAATTTTTTCTTCCTAAAGATTACATTTTTTCTTTGACGATATTTATAAATAAAAACCACATTTTTATCATTGTCACATATATATGTATATATAAATCACTTCTTTCTATTTTAAAAAAAATATCGGCTTTGCTACGGTAACAATCCCGCCTTTACTACGATAAAAATCATAACTTTATATTTTAAAAATCTGAATTTTATCATTGTTTATTTATATCAAAACTGAAAACAAAACATATCATTCACATTTAAAAACTGAAAATTAAAAATAGAAATCGATTTAAATTTACTTACAGTGGGAATTTGGGGAGAGGGGGGGCTACTGCACTGGAGATGGAGGGGCGGAGGGGTTGCTTCGCTGGTGGTCTGGTGCGCAGCTCGCGGTGGTGGCAGCAGGAGGCTGAAGGAGGTGGCTGAAATCGATTTGGGGCTAGGGTTTTTGGGTACTGACGGGTTTCGAGGAGGGAGACGCGGAGAGAGGGGGGGGGTCCGGTCCGGCTGCGCTTGGCGCGACGGCGCCAGGAGGTTAGGCGGCGGCCTCCCTGGTGGAGCAATCGTCTCTTCTTCTTTTTTTTTTTTATATCGTTCTTCTGAATTGAAAATATCGGGGGGGGGGGGGGGGGCAGAGTATAAGGAAAGGAGGAAGGGGTTTTTTTTTAATTTTTAATTAATTTAATTATTTTATTTTGAAAAAGTTGACTTTTACATACGACCTCGAAACGAGGCCCACCGCCTGTCGTCCATAGCATATTACCCCTATTCCGAACACAATGGGATATGTATCGTAGGTTGATTTGATTGTTCGAATCAGTTTCCGTTAAATTTACATTTAAATCACTGTATTGAATTTTAAACGTACATTTCAAATTAACGGGGCCACATACGAACACGAAAAATTCCAGAAAAATATTTTCTAGCTTCGTATTGACGATACGGTCCTAACAAAACTAGTTTCGTCGAATTCTGAGATCGTTTGAAAAATGGCCATTTTCCAGTCGATTAAAATCAACTGAAACTGGTCAAACGCGTTTTCCTTCGCCACGCTCACATATTGATTCGAAAAATTATGAAATTTGGAATCTAGCAATAACTTAACATCACGGACCCAACAAAACTGGTTTCGTCGAAATCCGAGGTCGTTTGCAAAATTGCTATTTTTAAGGGCCTTATATATATAAAAATATATATAAATTCCACAGCGACTATTTCTAATTTTAAACTGGACATATCTTATCATTTCTAAGATGAAATCTCAGTTTGTTAACTTCGTTACAAAGATATAGTTATACAGATTCAAATATTTCTTGTTTCGTCCAATTCTGACTTATATTGAATTCTGTATATTCATTTGAAATTAGAAATCGAATTTTCGAACTACCGCGCCATTTTCAATTCCTTTTATAATTATATATAATTATTATATATTCTAACGACGACGTATATAATATATACGTTCTAATTATATTCAAAATAAATTTCTCGTCGATATTATTTAAAATAATTCATTTTAAATATTCAAAATTCGCTAAAATTGCCAAAATAAAAATTTTAAACTGGCCCAGATTTTCCGGGTTATTACAATAAAACAAAGTAAATCGTCAGATAGCGCAATGCTTTTTAGAAAAATGAAACCATTATAAGACCCAGGTCCCATCACACAATGTAACGCATGCCGGAGGATAGGGTTTTACCTTATAATGGTCAAAAGATGCTTGATACGATAAAACACGATACTAGTGTGTATATATATTTAAAACATTTCAAAGTAAATGTATCAATCCTAGACGGCATAGTACCCCATCCTACTATGTCGCCATACTGGTTATACAATCAAAACCGTAAAGGGCGTATTGGAAATTTGGGTTTCCATCATGAGTCAAGGCTAGGGAGGAGATCCTTACCGATTCGAGACACTCTAGCAATGCCCCAGGATTGGTACTCTGTCCAACCCTTGGATAGCTGCAGGGCCGGTCCCCCAATAGTGCAATGGGTAGGATTAGTTATGCCTGAACACACGTTCCCCGGTTCTAGTGAACCTACAATACGGCCGAGGGCGACCGCATAAATCCGAGGCCTCGCAAAAAATCAAACAACCACATAAGTAAATGTCTGGGCTCCATACCATGACACCACTTCTAGCTAGAAAGAAACGTGTGCACTCCCTGCGTTCCCCTCTCCCGTTTTAGACTCTACCGGCTGTGAGGCTCGCGAAGTCACGATATACACAAAGCTATGCCTAAATAGACTGTGCTTTGATCATCAACCACAAGGCCTGCTTTTCAACAAAGCCTTGATCATTTGCATCTTAGCATGCCAATTGTCAGACCTTACCATATCATTGATCATCTACCAATATATATATAACCTCTAAGCTCATACGTCTTAGAGAAAGGTGTTGAGTGAAGAATAAATTCTCCACCACCAAACAGAAATATATAATCAGTAGCGTTCAACGAATACAGTAGAAATGAATGCAATGTCAGACACACAATCCATTTGCAAGTCCGTTCTGGGTCTGAACGGAACAGGAGAAACCTGAGTGGTTCTCGTATATTCGGACAACTAACACATACGTCTAGACGACTACCACAGAAATCCCTTCAGGGTAGCTACTCCCATAGAGGACCTCAGTAGCAATACATCCATCGATGTGAAAACCGCCGGTCTTCAACACCGTCTTCATCTTCGACTCTTCATCGTCGTAATGATTATTCGGAATGGGTTAAACCCGGTCTTTCCGAATAACTAGCGTATTTTATAATTAAAAATCAAGTGCTATAAAACATCCAACGCCTCATTCCAATTCAGAATATTCTTTTAAATAGAATATTCATATTATTAGGGAAAGGTTCCCATTAATTTTATCAAAGATAAATTCCTTTAAAGTATTCTTTAATCTTCCTTTTAAAGATTCATTAAAACTCCAATTGGGTTTTAATATCAAAATCATTATTAAATGATTATTCCAATTTAAGGAATTAACCCTTGTCTTTAGTCGGGTTAAAGAATCAATGTCATTTAAAACATTGTTCACGATAAACCCAAAATCATGTTCCATTAATTATGGAACTTTCACAGAAATCAAGTCAATAAATAATCGGTATAAATTTCTGTATCGGACCAATAATATAAATGGAATAACGGCCAAGCCTTTTAAATTCCATATATAGTAACAGTCTTCTTTTACAGAATCCTATCTCGATTATTATCGAATCGAATTTCTATTCAATTCCAATTCAATATATATTAAATTGGAAAACATGACTTTAGAAAATTCTTTTTAATCTTAATAAAAAGATTTATAAATTCTAAATCACTTTTAAATGTTAATTTGAGTCAAAGAACAAATGTCGTTTAAGAAACATAGTTCACAAAATCAATTTATTTAAGCAATTCCAAATAAATATTTTTCAAATGGAAAATTCTATTAAATCTTAATTTAATAAATTCATTCTAGTTACTAACTAGTTTATTCAAAGGAATATCCTTTATCTTTTGTTACATATTCTTTAAAATATTCATTATAAAATATTCTTTGTATGAAAAGATTTTCTATATAAAATATTCTTTATAAAACAGCACTCTTTATTTTAAAAGTTATATGTTCTATAATATTCTTTATTCCAAATATTCTTTATTTAAAAAAAGTATTCTTTATATAAAAGAAATCCTTTATTGGAATGCGACTCAATCAGTCAACATATAACTTTAGTTATATGGATTTCATACATTGAATGTATATAACAAGGAAAATAAATGATTATCAAACATCCATCCACATCCAGAGTGCAATATACAACTGTGTGAGCATTAAAAATGAAACAATAACGCTCATCGCAGTCTGTCGATCTATCGATAGACGTACAATTAAATATTGGGATTAGTGTATGTCAATTTCCATCCCAACACCCGTGTGGGGTTTCATCCAATCAAACAAATAATAAATCATCTGTGCACTTGGGCGATGTGTGAAAATTATCGTCCCAATCACATAAACAAGTCCGGTAACTTGTAAATGGAAGTGTACTATTCAGTTTTGAATATACTCAACATTATAATTAAACACACCAACCTCACAGACATATATTTCAATTCTTTTTAAAGTGACAAAAATTGCCTCTTTATTCTAATTCTTTTCAAGTGACAAAAATGTTTCTTTATTCTAATTTTTTCCAAGTGACAAAAATGTCTCTTTATTCTACTTCATACTTTTTAATGTATAAAAAGTATACATTTTCAATTCTTCTTTTTTAATGTATAAAACATACATTTTCATTTCTTCTTTTTGTAAACAAAATGTGATATTGTCGAGTCCTTTTTATGTAAACCAAACATGATAATGTTTCTTAACTTGCAATACAAACAAAAAGAGATTTTGTTCATTCTTTCTTAATGCAAACAAAAAATATGATTTTTATTCATTCTTTCTTAATGCAAACAAAAAATATGATTTTTGATCATTCTTTCTTAATGCAAACAAAAAATACGATTTTTGTTCATTCTTTCTTAATGCAAACAAAAAATACGATTTTTGTTCATTCTTTCTTAATGCAAACAAAAAATACGATTTTTGTTCATTCTTTCTTAATGCAAACAAAAAATACGATTTTTGTTCATTCTTTCTTAATGCAAACAAAAAATACGATTTTTGTTCATTCTTTCTTAATGCAAACAAAAAATATGATTTTTGTTCATTCTTTCTTAATGCAAACAAAAAATATGATTTTTGTTCATTCTTTCTTAATGCAAACAAAAAATATGATTTTTGTTCATTCTTTATTAATGCAAACAAAAAATATGATTTTTATTCATTCTTTCTTAATGCAAACAAAAAATATGATTTTTGTTCATTCTTTCTTATTGCAAACAAAAAATATGATTTTTGTTCATTCTTTCTTAATGCAAACAAAAAATTTGATTTTTATTCATTCTTTCTTAATGCAACAAAAAATATGATTTTTGTTCATTCTTTCTTAATGCAAACAAAAAACATGATTTTTGTTCATTCTTTCTTAATGCAAACAAAAAATATCTTAATGCAAACAAAATATGATAAAAATGTCAATCTTTTTCATTTAACAAAATATGTTAAAAATGTTAATCTTTCTTATTTAACAAAATATGTTAAATTTGTTAATCTTCTTCATTTAACAAAATATGTTAAATCTATTTTAATAATCATATTTGACAAAATATGTCAACTCTATTCTGCTAATCATATTTGACAAAATATGTTAATTCTATTACAAATCATATTTGACAAAAATATGTTAATTCTATTACGAATCATATTTGACAAAATATGTTAATTCTATTACAAATCATATTTGACAAAATATGTTAATTCTATAACAAATCATATGTTAACATAAAATATATTATTCTATATAACACTTTTAACCAAAGCAATGTTTTCATCCTAAATAAACATTTTGACAAAAGCGGTGTATTAATCTAGATGTTCATTTTTAACCAAATGCAATGTTTTTATCTAAATGTTCATTTTTAACTAAAGCAGTGTTTTCTATTCTAAATGAATATTTTAACAAAAGCGGTATTTTAATCTAAATGCGCACTTTCTAACAAAAAGTAATTTTTAATCAAATGGACATTTCCTAATCAAAATGTTCTGATGTTAACATTTTTAAACCAAAATGTCGATTTCATACTAATGCAACATTTTAAACTAAAATGCAAATTTTTATACCAATGTGACATTTTAAACCAAGATGTTTGTACATTTCTATTTCAGTAAAGAAAAAGCAAAATGAGAACTTTTGTTCGTCAATAAACCTAATCCGACAAAATAATAAAAATAATAACTTTTGTTTTCAACTTTTAGTTTCAACAAGATTGATAATTTTGTTCCATTATTTGGTCATAACAAAAATGATATATTTTTGTTTTCAATCCTAAATGTCACAACAAAACGATATATTTTGTTTTCATCCATTTCACCACCAACATGATACACACCATTTCCATTCAGTGATTTATCTCAATACAACAAGAACAACACTTCAATGAATATATAAATAACACCATAGAATGAATATAAACTTCAAAATAAAATAAATAAATAATTTATAAATTAAAAATAGAATTCTCACATTATTATTTGTTCAGATCTGAGATTTTCCCCAAATCTTGACTTGCTCAGAATTGGTTCAAGTCTGTTCCATCATGTAGTACTTTTCGACACGATTCCAACGGTGCTTGGCTTGTTTAATTCTGTTTCAATTTGCACGAGATATGAAGTTTTTAACATTTTACAATTAAATAATAAAATTAACATTTGATTATCCCTTAATTAGATCTTAAACCTTCTTCTTGGATACTGTAAATAATCGAACCCACGCTTCATCAGAAATCCTCCATCGCCGCTCCGCCCACAACCACCGTGACGCCGATCAAAGCTCACCGCTCCGTCGCCCTTCGAGGCAGCCTCCGACGCCGGCCACCGTGGATCGCGCGATGGGCCCCACCATTTTCAATTTGCGTGCGAGCATGACAACTTCAGGTCACGAATTCGCGAAGGCTGCTTCATGAAATTTCATCATCTCCGTATGAGATTGAAGAGGGAAGGATGCTCTTCCATTCTGGTTTCGAATTCATGCTTAATTCTAGAAAGATTTGGGAGAGATTGGTGATTTAGTTTGGTGTATTTTCGGCCATGGAGTTTAGTGAAGAGGAGGCAGATGAAGAAGAAAGAAATTTAGATTTATATATATTGATATATATTTTTTTCCTTTATGTGGAGAAGAAGAATAAGATCTAAAATAAAAAAACAATTGCTCAGAAGAGGAAAAAGAATGCGAAAAATACGTGATTAATTTCTCACTGATGTCTCTTAACATATGGTAGGTTATGAAAGAAATTGATTAGCTGACTAGGCATGAGGTAGCGTATTAATTTCTCATTTAAATTTCAAAAGCAAGTTACGAAGAAAAAGAGACTAAAAGGGAAGAATTGAATGCATATTTATGTTAAATGTATTTGTCTTTCCTGATGCTGAAAAGGCATGCGCATGAATTTATGCAAAAATCCATTGGCATTCACTTCTCCCTTAATTGGTTTCTCAATGTTATCATTTATTCTTCAAAAGTCTTTTGAAATTCAAACTTAAAATTATTAATGAGGTAGAAAAACTTTCCTTCCACTGTGAATCTCAAATTTAGAACAATGATAAAATTTCCTTTCTTAATATATATATGCAAATTTAAAGAATTGAAACCCCTTTTCATTTAAATTTGAAATAAAAACCGACAATAAATAGTAGGAGGCGAAAACGGAAATTTTATATAAACATCAATTAGAGAATTAATTGAGCATTTAGAAGAAAATGTTTATATGCAGATCATTCAGAACAACAATATAAACTAAGGTTGGTGCAATAAATGTAATCAATTTCCAGCCAAACAAAGAATTGATATCCCCTTTTTCTTAATTTGCTTTTACTTGTTTATTTCTAACATTTTGTTTCCAGTTTTCAACATTCATTACCAATACACAAATATATATTTTAAATTGAAACAATACCTGATTAGCATAAAATTTATATGTATAAATTCATTTAATTTATGTTCATATATATGAATAATGTAATATGGCTGCATGTGCTAAAAATAAGGAAGGGAAGAATTTATTTCACCGTTACACCGTAAATTAAATGCTAATGTCAACGCTAAATTCACGAATTTATTTCACCCATTATTTCTTTATTTAGAACTAAACTACATATAAAGTTAAAATATTCTCTATTAGCAAAACGTTAACATTAAGAATTTAAATAAATAATCCATATATTTTATTACATGTGAATTGTTCACGCCCCGTATTTACATTAAAAAAAATATTTTTGACATATCTTAAATATATGTTTTCTTTTCTCTTTTAGTAATTAATTTCTAGCAATGTTAAAAAAATAATGTTTTTTTTTTGCACTTTTATATTTACTAACATATATCTTTCTTTACTTCAAATAAAATAAAATTTTTAATTCTTACTAATTTAAAATAAATTATTTTAAACAACCAAAGCTCATTAAAATAACTTAAAATAAATTTTAAATTTGCCCCGAAATTTAGGGTTGTTACAATCTCCCCCACTTAAAAACTTTTCGTCCTCGAAAAGGAACGTAGCTAAAAGTCGATAAATTAACCAATTTAATTTTCGTTGTTCTATCGTTTTACAATAATTTTATTAGTTAAACTAATAATCAAACATCACAACCAGCAATCAATTAGGTGATTAATTTTTCAAATATATATAATTTATATATAGTCAAAATCATATTTTTAGTGCAATCACAGCAATGTGTCCTAACTAAGTGTTGGTTCTCATACCAGTCAGTGGAAATATATAGATATACCACTTTCGAAACTCGAACATAAATTCTGATGATGATGCATCAATCATCAGAATCATCTCCGGGCGTCTAGAGTGTGATTCTATATCAATCCAGTATATTCGAGACTTCCAATACACGTTGATCAGAGGTATATTAAAATCTCTATATACTCGATTGTCCACAATAAAATATAATATACTCAAATACGTATATTGAGTTAAAAATTTCAAAGCGACATTTGTTTTTACTTTTATTATTAAGAAAATAATACTCTTTGGACTCATTCTAGGATACTTTTGATCCCATCTCTAATGAGTCATTCTTATTGAATATTACTAATCCAATCTCTGATGAATTCCGCTGTTCGTTTTCTAATGTGTCTTGTCCTCGAGCTCTGTAAACCAAAGCTCTGATACCAAATGTAACGACCCAAACTTCCCAGTGAAGGAAAGCATAGATTGTTTGAGAACAACACACATCAGAACACAGAACATAAGAACATTTTATTGCCGATTACAACAATTACATCAGAGTACAAAAATATTCCACAGTATGAATGAATAATATATATTTTGGAAATACAATATCAGAGATTTAAATTACATTTAAATAGCAACGGAAAAATAATACAAATATACAACCGAAAGGAATACACGGATACAGAGCTTTCTGAAATATCGCTTCAGCTGTAGACCAGGATCCTGTAAATATGATATCTGCAAAAACAAGCTACTCGACTTCCCGTGTGGAAAATATGGGCACCCGAGTTTGCCAGTGAAACAAACTACGGGTCAGTCATGGGAAGGGTATGAGAAATCTTAACTAGCCTATCTAATAATAAGGCTAACCACAGGACCATGCCGCTAACGCGGAACGGGCTTACTCCATTGGATTGCCAGTGCATAAAATAAAGTAAATCGTCAGATAGCGCAATGCTTTTTAGAAAAATGAAACCATTATAAGACCCAGGTCCCATCACACAATGTAACGCACGCCGGAGGATAGGGTTTTACCTTATAATGGTCAAAAGATGCTTGATACGATAAAACACGATACTAGTGTGTATATATATTTAAAACATTTCAAAGTAAATGTATCAATCCTAGACGGCATAGTACCCCATCCTACTATGTCGCCATACTGGTTATACAATCAAAACCGTAAAGGGCGTATTGGAAATTTGGGTTTCCATCATGAGTCAAGGCTAGGGAGGAGATCCTTACCGATTCGAGACACTCTAGCAATGCCCCAGGATTGGTACTCTGTCCAACCCTTGGATAGCTGCAGGGCCGGTCCCCCAATAGTGCAATGGGTAGGATTAGTTATGCTTGAACACACGTTCCCCGGTTCTAGTGAACCTACAATACGGCCGAGGGCGACCGCATAAATCCGAGGCCTCGCAAAAAATCCAACAACCACATAAGTAAATGTCTGGGCTCCATACCATGACACCACTTCTAGCTAGAAAGAAACATGTGCACTCCCTGCGTTCCCTTCTCCCGTTTTAGACTCTATCGGCTGTGAGGCTCGCGAAGTCACGATATACACAAAGCTATGCCTAAATAGACTGTGCTTTGATCATCAACCACAAGGCCTGCTTTTCAACAAAGCCTTGATCATTTGCATCTTAGCATGCCACATTGTCAGACCTTACCATATCATTGATCATCTACCAATATATATATAACCTCTAAGCTCATACGTCTTAGAGAAAGGTGTTGAGTGAAGAATAAATTCTCCACCACCAAACAAAAATATATAATCAGTAGCGTTCAACGAATACAGTAGAAATGAATACAATGTCAGACACACAATCCATTTGCAAGTCCGTTCTGGGTCTGAACGGAACAGGAGAAACCTGAGTGGTTCTCGTATATTCGGACAACTAACACATACGTCTAGACGACTACCACAGAAATCCCTTCAGGGTAGCTACTCCCATAGAGGACCTCAGTAGCAATACATCCATCGATGTGAAAACCGCCGGTCTTCAACACCGTCTTCATCTTCGACTCTTCATCGTCGTAATGATTATTCGGAATGGGTTAAACCCGGTCTTTTCGAATAACTAGCGTATTTTATAATTAAAAATCAAGTGCTATAAAACATCCAACGCCTCATTCCAATTCAGAATATTCTTTTAAATAGAATATTCATATTATTAGGGAAAGGTTCCCATTAATTTTATCAAAGATAAATTCCTTTAAAGTATTCTTTAATCTTCCTTTTAAAGATTCATTAAAACTCCAATTGGGTTTTAATATCAAAATCATTATTAAATGATTATTCCAATTTAAGGAATTAACCCTTGTCTTTAGTCGGGTTAAAGAATCAATGTCATTTAAAACATTGTTCACGATAAACCCAAAATCATGTTCCATTAATTATGGAACTTTCACAGAAATCAAGTCAATAAATAATCGGTATAAATTTCTGTATCGGACCAATAATATAAATGGAATAACGGCCAAGCCTTTTAAATTCCATATATAGTAACAGTCTTCTTTTACATAATCCTATCTCGATTATTATCGAATCGAATTTCTATTCAATTCCAATTCAATATATATTAAATTGGAAAACATGACTTTAGAAAATTCTTTTTAAATCTTAATAAAAAGATTTATAAATTCTAAATCACTTTTAAAGGTTAATTTGAGTCAAAGAACAAATACCGTTTAAGAAGCATAGTTCACAAAATCAATTTATTTAAGCAATTCCAAATAAATATTTTTCAAATGGAAAATTCTATTTAATCTTAATTTAATAAATTCATTCTAGTTACTAACTAGTTTATTCAAAGGAATATCCTTTATCTTTTGTTACATATTCTTTAAAATATTCATTATAAAATATTCTTTGTATGAAAAGATTTTCTATATAAAATATTCTTTATAAAACAGCTTTCTTTATTTTAAAAGTTATTTGTACTATAATATTCTTTATTCCAAATATTCTTTATTTAAAAAAAATATTCTTTATATAAAAGAAATCCTTTATTGGAATGCGACTCAATCAGTCACCATATAACTTTAGTTATATGGATTTCAGACATTGAATGTATATAACAAGGAAAATAAATGATTATCAAACATCCATCCACATCCAGAGTGCAATATACAACTGTGTGAGCATTAAAAATGAAATAATAACGCTCATCGCAGTCTGTCGATCTATCGATAGACGCACAATTAAATATTGGGATTAGTGTATGTCAATTTCCATCCCAACACCCGTGTGGGGTTTCATCCAATCAAACAAATAATAAATCATCTGTGCACTTGGGCGATGTGTGAAAATTATCGTCCCAATCACATAAACAAGTCCGGTAACTTGTAAATGGAAGTGTACTATTCAGTTTTGAATATACTCAACATTATAATTAAACACACCAACCTCACAGACATATATTTCAATTCTTTTTATAGTGACAAAAATTGCCTCTTTATTCTAATTCTTTTCAAGTGACAAAAATGTCTCTTTATTCTAATTTTTTCCAAGTGACAAAAATGTCTCTTTATTCTTCTTTATACTTTTTAATGTATAAAAAGTATACATTTTCAATTCTTCTTTTTTAATGTATAAAACATACATTTTCATTTCTTCTTTTTGTAAACAAAATGTGATATTGTCGAGTCCTTTTTATGTAAACCAAACATGATTATGTTTCTTAACTTGCAATACAAACAAAATGAGATTTTGTTTATACTTTCTTAATGCATACAAAAATATGATTTTCGGTTATTCTTTCTTAATGCAAACAAAATATTATTTTTATTTATTCTTTCTTAATGCGAACAAAAAAAAAATATGATTTTTGTTCATTCTTTCTTAATGTGAACAAAAAATATGATTTTTGTTTATTCTTTCTTAATGCGAACAAAAAAACAAAAAATATGATTTTTGTTCATTCTTTCTTAATGCAAACAAAAAATATGATGCAAACAAAAAATATGATTTTTGTTCATTCTTTCTTAATGCAAACAAAAAATATGATTTTTATTCATTCTTTCTTAATGCAAACAAAAAATATGATTTTTATTCATTCTTTCTTAATGCAAACAAAAAAAATATGATTTTTGTTCATTCTTTCTTAATGCAAACAAAAAATATGATTTTTGTTCATTCTTTCTTAATGCAAACAAAAAATATGATTTTTGTTCATTCTTTCTTAATGCAAACAAAAAATATGATTTTTATTCATTCTTTCTTAATGCAAACAAAAAATATGATTTTTGTTCATTCTTTCTTAATGCAAACAAAAAAATATGATTTTTATTCATTCTTTCTTAATGCAAACAAAAAATATGATTTTTGTTCATTCTTTCTTAATGCAAACAAAAAAATATGATTTTTATTCATTCTTTCTTAATGCAAACAAAAAATATGATTTTTGTTCATTCTTTCTTAATGCAAACAAAAAATATGATTTTTGTTCATTCTTTCTTAATGCAAACAAAAAATATGATTTTTATTCATTCTTTCTTAATGCAAACAAAAAATATGATTTTTATTCATTCTTTCTTAATGCAAACAAAAAATATGATTTTTGTTCATTCTTTCTTATTGCAAACAAAAAATATGATTTTTGTTCATTCTTTCTTAATGGAAACAAAAAATATGATTTTTGTTCATTCTTTCTTAATGCAAACAAAAAATATGATTTTTGTTCATTCTTTCTTAATGCAAATATGATTTTTGTTCATTCTTTCTTAATGCAAACAAAAAACATGATTTTTGTTCATTCTTTCTTAATGCAAACAAAAAATATGATTTTTGTTCATTCTTTCTTAATGCAAACAAAAAATATGATTTTTGTTCATTCTTTCTTAATGCAAACAAAAAAATATGATTTTTGTTCATTCTTTCTTAATGCAAACAAAAAATATGATTTTTGTTCATTCTTTCTTAATGCAAACAAAAAATATGATTTTTGTTCATTCTTTCTTAATGCAAACAAAAAATATGATTTTTGTTCATTCTTTCTTAATGCAAACAAAAAATATGATTTTTGTTCATTCTTTCTTAATGCAAACAAAAAAATATGATTTTTTTTCATTCTTTCTTAATGCAAACAAAAAATATGATTTTTATTCATTCTTTCTTAATGCAAACAAAAAATATGATTTTTGTTCATTCTTTCTTAATGCAAACAAAAAATATGATTTTTATTCATTCTTTCTTAATGCAAAAAAAAAAAAAAATATGATTTTTATTCATTCTTTCTTAATGCAAACAAAAAATATGATTTTTGTTCATTCTTTCTTATTGCAAACAAAAAATATGATTTTTGTTCATTCTTTCTTAATGCAAACAAAAAATATGATTTTTATTCATTCTTTCTTAATGCAAACAGAAAATATGATTTTTGTTCATTCTTTCTTAATGCAAACAAAAAACATGATTTTTGTTCATTCTTTCTTAATGCAAACAAAAAATATCTTAATGCAAACAAAATATGATAAAAATGTCAATCTTTTTCATTTAACAAAATATGTTAAAAATGTTAATCTTTCTTATTTAACAAAATATGTTAAATTTGTTAATCTTCTTCATTTAACAAAATATGTTAAATCTATTTTACTAATCATATTTGATAAAATATGTCAACTCTATTCTACTAATCATATTTGACAAAATATGTTAATTCTATTACAAATCATATTTGACAAAAATATGTTAATTCTATTACAAATCATATTTGTAATAACCCGAAAATCTGGGCCAGTTTAAAATTTTTATTTTGGCAATTTTAGCGAATTTTGAACATTTAAAATAGATTATTTTAAATAGTATCGACGAGAAATTTATTTTGAATATATTTAGAACGTATATATTATACGCGTCATCGTTAGAATATAAATAATTATATATAATTATAAATAGAATTGAAAATGGCGCGGTAGTTCGATAATTCGATTTCAAACTTCAATTGAATGTACCGGGTGCAAAACAATCCGGATTTTAGTGAAACCAAAAACCATAGGATCTAATTGAGGGTATCTTTCCAACAAATCCTAAAAATCAAAATTTCATAGCGGGGGTAAAATGATGTCCAATTGGAAATTCTGAATAGTCGCTATGGAATTCAGACCCTTAAAAATGGGAATTTTGCAAACGACCTCGGATTTCGACGAAACCACTTTTGTTGGGTCCGTGATGTAAAGTTATTGCTAAATTCCAAATTTCATAATTTTTTGAATCAATGTGTGAGCGTGGCAAAGGAAAACGCGTTTGACCAGTTTCAGTTGGTTTTAATCGACTGGAAAATGGCCATTTTTCAAACGGTCTCAGAATTCGATGAAACTAGTTTTGTTGGGACCGTATCATCAAAACATAGCTAGATTTATTTTTAGGGAATTTTTAGAATTAATATATGGTCCCGGTAATTTGAAATGTGCGTTTAAATTGAATATATAAAGATTTATATTTTAATTTAAATCAAAACTGGTCGAAACGATAGAATGAACTTACGAAACATATCCCATTGTGCTCGGAATGGGGGTATTACGCTAGGGGTGACAGTCATTGGGTTCGGTTTGGAGTTCGTGACGATTTGGAACTTTAAAAGGAATTAAATTATTAATATATCTATATAAAGTCAAACTAATCAAACGAAACCCTAGTCCATCGTAACGCAGCCGCCACAGAATCATTCGAAGGGCTGTGAAGCTCCGGAGAAAATTCTCCAAAATCTCCCACTATTATTCGAATTAAACCCAAGTTCAAAACGGATTTTGAAGAGATTTCAACGAGCTTCAATCCTGTATGGGTATGATCGAACCTAGGCTGTCAAGGCGATCGGAATTTCACCTGAAAGGCGTAGCAATCGCCGGGATTTCTGGGGCAATCTGGAGCTCCGAGTTTGATGGGGGAGAGGGGCTTCGGTAGGCGACGTCCGGCGCTATGGCATGGTGCAATTGGATCGGACTCCAGTGGTCTTGAGTGAAGTGCGGTAACCGTTTCTTCAAGGGAGCGTTGGGTTCTTTTCTACCGTGAATACCAGGAGGAAGAAGAACGTTTAAGTGAGTAAATTTTCATTGTTAAATTTTCAGGTTTTTTTATATATAAATTAGTATAGTTTTAAAAATATATAAAAACAGTTTAAAATCAGTTTTAAAAATAAAAACTTATGTAAAACATTGTTTATTTTGAAAAATAAAATAGCATTTATTTTGAACAATATAAATTACAGTGATTTAAATATATAAGTTTAAAATAGAAAATAGCATGGTTTTTAGAAATAAAAATAGAATTGTTTTTGAAAATATAAAGCTTTGCAAATTAAAAGTATATTTTTTTATTTATTTATTTATTTATAAGTAGCATGATTTAAAATAAATAAATAAATAAATAAGTTTGTTTGAAATCTTGTTTTGAATAAGAGAAAAAGAAAAAAAAAGGATAAATAGCATAAAATGAAAATTGAATTTTTAATATGGTAGAAGATAGTTTTTATGTTAAAAGATTTGATCTTTATGTGTGAAAAGAATTGAAATTTATATATGTTAGTAAGTAGTAAAAATGTGATTTTTATAGCGATGAAATAAACATATGATCTTTATATATGAAGTAGAAATATAAAAATATAATTTTTATATAGAAAGAAGCGTGGTAAAAACATATGAAGTAGAAATAAAAATGTGATTTTTATCTATATAGTAGCGATGTAAAAATAGAATTTTTATTTATATATGCAGCAAATTAAAAATATGATTTTTATATATGTAGTGAATACGGGCAACGAAAGTGACAAAAGGCGGGAACGACAAGATTTCCTACATACGAAGAGTCGCGGAGTTTGGTTTAGCTATTGGTGAGAATTTATCACTCTTCAATTTATTTTCTAGTTATATATATACTAGGATGCAGACGGTGTTTAGTAGCACCCGACACAATCGTCCACAGACCATGGACTTGTTTGTTTGGTTGTAAAAATTAGTTAGATTATTTGGTTTGAATTGAATTGTGTGGTGAAATGAATGGATTTGATTGATTTGTGAATGGCGTGGGCCTTCACTAGACCGGGGATAAGGCTAGGCCTCGTCCCGTTTCTAGTATCGTGCCGTTATGCCGCCGAAATTTTCTAAAATTTGTTAGAAAAATAAAAATATCAATTTTATTGAATTAATGAACTGAATAGAAATTCATGTGTTAAAATAAAATGTTTTATCGTTAAAAATATAATTTTTAACGTGAAAGTGAATAAATAAATTTTTATAAACAAATCGGCCGATTTGTTTATATACACTGATTTGACTGATATTGATTGGGCCGATAAATTTCACACATCGCCCAACTGCACAAATAAAATATGTGTTTGATTGTTTGAAACCCCACATGGGTGTTGGGATGAAATTTGAAGTTCACTCATCCTGATTGATTAAATATGTCGATCGATTGATTGACAGGCTGTTATAAGCGTTAGATATCTATATTTGATGCTTATACAGTGTAGTGCACTTTGATTGATGGTTGATTATTTTTCAATGCTATTATATACGTGTGATGTATGAACATCCATATAATTAACATTATATGGTGATTGATTGGGCCTCATTCCAATTTAGAAAATAAAGAATATGATATAGAAGTTCATGTGTTGACTGTACTCATCCGTTGAGATTAGTCATGTGTTGAACGAAATATTTTAATAATAAAATTTACATCTTTATCAATATAATATAGAAGTTCATGTGTTGACTGTACTCATCCGTTGGGATTAGTCATGTGTTGAACGAGATATTTGAAATCGAAATATTTGAAAAAGAATATTTGAAATAGAATATTCGAAAACAGAAATATATAAAGCCGTGTTGAGTAGATTGACGCCATTTTGACGTGAACGATATTTATATCGATTTTAAAACGATTTCGAAATGAATTGAATTGAAAACGATTTCGAAATGAATTGAATTGAAAACGATTTCGAAATGAATTGAATTGTAAACGATTTCGAAATGAATTGAATTGAAAATGATTTTGAAATGAATTGAATTGAAAACGATTTCGAAATGAATTGAATTGAAAACGATTTCGAAATGAAATGAATATAAAGCGATTTCGAAATGAATTGAAATTAAAACCAATTTGAATTGAATCGAATAGAAAACCAAAGAAAACGAATTTTGTTTGGAATTAAAATAAAGGTTGAAATTATTTTTGAAACGAATTTAAAACTATTTATATAATTCGTTTTAAATAGAGATCGACGAAATATATATTATATATATTATATATATAATATAATGGCCTGAATAGAACGCGCCGCGCCGCGGCAGTTCGTGAATTTCGACCATTTATTTCAAACAGACATTACGGGAGATCCGACCGTCGGATCCTCCTAAAACCGGAACCGTTGGGTTCGTATCGAAAAGATCTTTCTAATGAACCCTAGAAATTCAAAATCTAACGGTTGGATTTGGAGATACGTCCAAATCAAATTTGAAAAAGGTCGCTATAAGTGCAGTTCGATGGCCATTGTTGGAAATCGACTGTACGGGCCTTGATAAAATTATTAAAAATAGTAATAATTTTTGTAAAATCATAAGAAATGATTTGGGAAAAATTGGGATGAAAACTCCATATTTGAAAAGATAAAAATAGATTTCTACTGAAATGAATAGTTTGAACTAAATTTAAAACCCAATTATTTTTAAATAAATAAATTAGATTTATAAAGGGGTTTTAAATAATCGGAGTTCCTAATATATTTGATCTGAATTGAATTAGAATTGATTTGTGGGTTTATTGTGAACGAGGTTTTAAATAACACCAGTTCTTTAACCCGATAATAAATGGAATGTGATTTGGGTTTGTCGTGAACTGTGTTTTAAAAGACATTAGTTCTTTAACCCAATAAAAGGAGTTTTAAATAAATCTGCAATTAAATTGAAATGTGAATTGATAATCTAAATTATCAAATTTAGAAATTGTGCGAGAATGGAGTATTACCAGTTTTGCTCCAAAGCGATAGTTAAATCTTTAATTAGATTTGAACGTGAAATGGTAAATAAATTTACCGATAACACTGTGGTGTTAGTTATGGGGTAATAACAGTTTTGCTCCATGGGATAAATAGGTTGGGATTGGGAAATAAAATAAATAATTACTTCGGTGTGGTTCGCTAATCCCGACTAGTTTGGAAAACCATAATATGGTTTGAAATGATATCCAAAGGAAGATTAAAGAATAAATTTAAAAGGATTTATCTTCGATAAAATTAATGGGAACCTTTCCCTAGTAATGTGAATTTCTGAATTGGAATGAGGCGTATGTTGTGTTTGTATAACAATGGTTTATTATATACGTGGGTTATTCAGAAAGGCCGGGTCTATACCCATTCTGAATAACCGATTCGACGATAAGTCGAAGAGATTGAAGGTGGTGCAAGACCGACGATCTTCACATCGAATGGATGAGTGCTACTGACGCTCACGATGGGAGTAGCTACCTTGAAGGGGGCTGAAGTGGTAGCCGTCCGGACGTGCTTGGAGGTCGACGGATATGCGAGGAAAGTGCCTCCGGTTTCGTTCAGACCCAGAACGGACTTGTAAATGGATGGTGTGTCTGACATTGTATTCCTTTATATTGTATTCGTTGATCTCTGCTAAATATATATCTGTTTGGCGGCGGAGAATTTATCCTCTTGCTTAACGCCCTTCTCTGAGACATACGAGCTTAGAGGTTATATATTGGCAGAAATCAGTGGTACGATATGGATTGATAGTGTGGCATGCTGAGATGCAGTGATCCAGACTTTTGTTGAAAAGCAAAGTTTGGTGGAGGATGATCAAAGCGCAGCTTTAATATAGCACGGCTTTGTGTATAGCGTTGATTCGCGAGCCTCACACCCCGGTATGGTGGTAAACTGATGGTTTGATCAGTATGCTTTTTCGTGGATGGGCACCTTCGTGGTGTCGTGGATTCGGTCGACCGAGATTGAGCTTAGTGCTCAGAGGGATAGGGTAAGCGGTGTTTTCTCTTGCCGGGACGTAAGCCGCAGTGATACTCGATTTCCCGAAAGTGCTGATGTGCATTACGGTGTTTTCTCTAGCCGAGACGTAAGCCGTTGAGATGGCACTACGCGATCGATCTTTCGAATCAGGAGCCACCATGATGGAAATCCAATTTCCAAATATGACATTTTGCGGTTTTGATTGTAGAGCCTAGTATTGGCGACATGATATATGGTACCCATGCCGTCTATGATTGATATATTTATATTTGAAGTTGTTTTCTTCACTTATAGTAATAATATAAGATGAAATTTCGCGTATCAAGCATATTTGGCTATTATAAGGGAAAACCCTATCCTCCGGTTTGCGTTGCATTGTGTGATGGGACCTGGATCTTATAATAGCTTCATTGTTCTTTCTTTAGCATAGCGCTGTTTGTTTTCTACACTGGTATTCTTGGGAGGAAACCCGTTCCGTGTTATACGGCGTGGTCCCTTGATTTACCTAACTTTAAAAACAAAGATTAATAACTGTTTTAGTTCTCACACCAGTCACATGACTGACCTGGAGTTTATTGTTTTAACCTAAACTCTGGGTGCCCCTATTTTCCACACGGGCAGCTAGTAGTTTTGGTTTTGTAGATTTATATTCACAGGATCCTGATTTACAGCTGGAACGATGTTCGGAAAGCTCTGTATCCGTGCATTATTTTCAGTTGTGATTTATATTGTTTTTCCGCTGCGATGTATTTAAATGTAATTTAAATCTCTGATATTTTCTGTGTAATATTAATTCATACTCTGTATATTCTTGTATTCTGATGGAATTGTTGTAATATACAATGAAATGTTCTTCTGTCTGCGTTCATTTGTGTGTTGTTCTCAAAGTATCCGCTCTTTCCTTAACGGGGAAATTACGGGTCCTTACATTTGGTATCAGAGCTTTGGTTTACAGAGCTCGAGAACAAGACACATTAGAACCATACGAAAGAATTCATCAGATATTGGATTAGTAATATCCAATTGGAATGACTCGTTAGAGATAGGATCAGTAGTATCCTAGAACGAGTGTGAAGAGTATATTTTTCAAAAGAGAACAATTTAGTTTTGAAAACTTAAATCATTTTACACGTATTTGAATATTTTATTTGTATTGATTTGGACGATCCAATATATAAAGGTTTTGCATATACGCGTCATGAACGTATATTCGAAGTTTTAATATATTGGATAGATATAGAATCACGTTCTAGTCGCCCGGAGATGGTACTGATAATTGTCATGACATCATCAGAATTTATATTCGAGTTTCGAAAGTGTGATATCTATATATTTCCATTAGGCTGATGTGAGAACCAAAACTAGATAGATTTATTGTTGTGAATTGGCATCAAAAACATGATTTTCTGTATATGTAGAAAAATTATGAATTTGAAACGTTAATCCACTAATTGATTGATGTTTGTGTTGTTTGTTTATTTGTTTGATAATTTTGAACCATTTTGCCTAATTGAACTAAATATTGAACTGTATTGAAAATTGGTTGCAAATGCTTGCATATATATGTACTTACCTTGAACAGGTCATAGCAAGGAGGCTAGAGCAGAGAATAAAATTTGTTTGCCCGACAAATAGGTACATGTTTACTACATAATTTACTGTTTTGTTTGGGTGATGATGATTTTATGAGCCTATTGGCTTTTTTTTTTTTTTTGAGATTAGAAGGACCGGGGAAGCTATTTGAAATTCCCCGATGCTCCCGGTGCAGGGGAGGTTATGGCGAAATTTTTCGAAAATTTAGGGTGTTAGCCAAATTTTTGAAAATTTGAAAATTCTCAGAAACTGAAAAGTTGGAGAATGGAAGCCAGATCGAACGTAGAATTGATTAATCAAACCACTTTCGACTTTGTTCCTTTTCGGGGACGAAAAGTTTTAAGTGGGGGAGATTGTAATAACCCGAAAATCTGGGCCAGTTTAAAATTTTTATTTTGGCAATTTTAGCGAATTTTGAACATTTAAAATAGATTATTTTAAATAGTATCGACGAGAAATTTATTTTGAATATATTTAGAACGTATATATTATACGCGTCGTCGTTAGAATATAAATAATTATATATAATTATAAATAGAATTGAAAATGGCGCGGTAGTTCGATAATTCGATTTCAAACTTCAATTGAATGTACCGGGTGCAAAACAATCCGGATTTTAGTGAAACCAAAAACCATAGGATCTAATTGAGGGTATCTTTCCAACGAATCCGAAAAATAAAAATTTCATAGCGGGGGTAAAATGATGTCCAATTGGAAATTCTGAATAGTCGCTATGGAATTCAGACCCTTAAAAATGGGAATTTTGCAAACGACCTCGGATTTCGATGAAACCACTTTTGTTGGGTCCGTGATGTAAAGTTATTGCTAAATTCCAAATTTCATAATTTTTCGAATCAATGTGTGAGCGTGGCAAAGGAAAACGCGTTTGACCAGTTTCAGTTGGTTTTAATCGACTGGAAAATGGCCATTTTTCAAACGGTCTCAGAATTCGATGAAACTAGTTTTGTTGGGACCGTATCGTCAAAACATAGCTAGATTTATTTTTAGGGAATTTTTAGAATCAATATATGGCCCCGGTAATTTGAAATGTGCGTTTAAATTGAATATATAAAGATTTATATTTTAATTTAAATCAAAACTGGTCGAAACGATAGAATGAACTTACGAAACATATCCCATTGTGCTCGGAATGGGGGTATTACGCTAGGGGTGACAGTCATTGGGTTCGGTTTGGAGTTCGTGACGATTTGGAACTTTAAAAGGAATTAAATTATTAATATATCTATATAAAGTCAAACTAATCAAACGAAACCCTAGTCCATCGTAACGCAGCCGCCATAGAATCATTCGAAGGGCTGTGAAGCTCCGGAGAAAATTCTCCAAAATCTCGCACTATTATTCGAATTAAACCCAAGTTCAAAACGGATTTTGAAGAGATTTCAACGAGCTTCAATCCTGTATGGGTATGATCGAACCTAGGCTGTCAAGGCGATCGGAATTTCACCTGAAAGGCGTAGCAATCGCCGGGATTTCTAGGGCAATCTGGAGCTCCGAGTTCGATGGGGGAGAGGTGCTTGGGTAGGCGACGTCCGGCGCTATGGCATGGTGCAATTGGATCGGACTCCAGTGGTCTTGAGTGAAGTGCGGTAACCGTTTCTTCAAGGGAGCGTTGGGTTCTTTTCTACCGTGAATACCAGGAGGAAGAAGAACGTTTAAGTGAGTAAATTTTCATTGTTAAATTTTCTGTTTTTTTTATATATAAATTAGTATAGTTTTAAAAATATATAAAAACAGTTTAAAATCAGTTTTAAAAATAAAAACTTATGTAAAACATTGTTTATTTTGAAAAATAAAATAGCATTTATTTTGAACAATATAAATTACAGTGATTTAAATATATAAGTTTAAAATAGAAAATAGCATGGTTTTTAGAAATAAAAATAGAATTGTTTTTGAAAATATAAAGCTTTGCAAATTAAAATTATATTTTTTTTTATTATTTATTTATTTATAAGTAGCATGATTTAAAATAAATAAATAAATAAATAAATAAGTTTGATTGAAATGTTGTTTTGAATAAGAGAAAAAGAAAAAAAAGGATAAATAGCATAAAATGAAAATTGAATTTTTAATATGGTAGAAGATGGTTTTTATGTTAAAAGATTTGATCTTTATGTGTGAAAAGAATTGAAATTTATATATGTTAGTAAGTAGTAAAAATGTGATTTTTATAGCGATGAAATAAACATATGATCCTTATATATGAAGTAGAAATATAAAAATATAATTTTTATATAGAAAGAAGCGTGGTAAAAACATATGAAGTAGAAATAAAAATGTGATTTTTATCTATATAGTAGCGATGTAAAAATAGAATTTTTATTTATATATGCAGCGAATTAAAAATATGATTTTTATATATGTAGTGAATACGGGCAACGAAAGTGAGAAAAGGCGGGAACGACAAGATTTCCTACATATGAAGAGTCGCGGAGTTTGGTTTAGCTATTGGTGAGAATTTCTCACTCTTCAATTTATTTTCTAGTTATATATATATATATATACTAGGATGCAGACGGTGTTTAGTAGCACCCGACAGAATCATCCACAGACCATGGACTTGTTTGTTTGATTGTAAATATTAGTTAAATTATTTGGTTTGAATTGAATTGTGTGGTGAAATGAATGGATTTATTGATTTGTGAATGGCGTGGGCCTTCACTAGACCGGGGATAAGGCTAGGCCTCGTCCCGTTTCTAGTATCGTGCCGTTATGCCGCCGAAATTTTCTAAAATTTGTTAGAAAAATAAAAATATCAATTTTATTGAATTAATGAACTGAATAGAAATTCATGTGTTGAAATAAAATGTTTTATCGTTAAAAATATAATTTTTAACGTGAAAGTGAATAAATAAATTTTTATAAACAAATCGGCCGATTTGTTTATATACACTGATTTGACTGATATTGATTGGGCCGATAAATTTCACACATCGCCCAACTGCACAAATAAAATATGTGTTTGATTGTTTACAACCCCACACGGGTGTTGGGATGAAATTTGAAGTTCACTCATCCTGATTGATTAAATATGTCGATCGATTGATTGACAGGCTGTTATAAGCGTTAGATATCTATATTTGATGCTTATACAGTGTAGTGCACTTTGATTGATGGTTGATTATTTTTCAATGCTATTATATACGTGTGATGTATGAACATCCATATAATTAACATTATATGGTGATTGATTGGGCCTCATTCCAATTTAGAAAATAAAGAATATGATATAGAAGTTCATGTGTTGACTGTACTCATCCGTTGAGATTAGTCATGTGTTGAACGAAATATTTTAATAATAAAATTTACATCTTTATCAATATAATATAGAAGTTCATGTGTTGACTGTACTCATCCGTTGGGATTAGTCATGTGTTGAACGAGATATTTGAAATCGAAATATTTGAAAAAGAATATTTGAAATAGAATATTCGAAAATAGAAATATATAAAGCCATGTTGATTAGATTGACGTCATTTTGACGTGAACGATATTTATATCGATTTTAAAACGATTTCGAAATGAACTGAATTGAAAACGATTTCGAAATGAATTGAATTGAAAACGATTTCGAAATGAATTGAATTGAAAACGATTTCGAAATGAATTGAATTGAAAACGATTTCGAAATGAATTGAATTGAAAACGATTTCGAAATGAATTGAATTGAAAACGATTTCGAAATGAAATGAATATAAAGCGATTTCGAAATGAATTGAAATTAAAACCAATTTGAATTGAATCGAATAGAAAACCAAAGAAAACGAATTTTGATTGGAATTAAAATAAAGGTTGAAATTATTTTTGAAACGAATTTAAAACTATTTATATAATTCGTTTTAAATAGAGATCAACGAAATATATATTATATATATTATATATATAATATAATGGCCTGAATAGAACGCGCCGCGCCGCGGAAGTTCGTGAATTTCGACCATTTATTTCATACAGACATTACGGGAGATCCGACCGTCGGATCCTCCTAAAACCGGAACCGTTGGGTTCGTATCGAAAAGAGCTTTCTAATGAACACTAGAAATTAAAAATCTAACGGTTGGATTTGGAGATACATCCAAATCAAATTTGAAAAAGGTCGCTATAAGTGCAGTTCGATGGCCATTGTTGGAAGTCGACTGTACGGGCCTTGATAAAATTATTAAAAATAGTAATAATTTGTGTAAAATCATAAGAAATGATTTGGGAAAAATTAGGATGAAAACTTTATATTTGAAAAGATAAAAATAGATTTCTATCGAAATGAACTAGTTTGAACTAAATTTAAAACCCAATTATTTTTAAATAAATAAATTAGATTTAAAAAGGGGTTTTAAATAATCGGAGTTCCTAATATATTTGATCTGAATTGAATTAGAATTGATTTGTGGGTTTATTGTGAACGGGGTTTTAAATAACACCAGTTCTTTAACCCGATAATAAATGGAATGTGATTTGGGTTTGTCGTGAACTGTGTTTTAAAAGACATTAGTTCTTTAACCCAATAAAAGGAGTTTTAAATAAATCTGCAATTAAATTGAAATGTGAATTGATAATCTAAATTATCAAATTTAGAAATTGAGCGAGAATGGAGTATTACCAGTTTTGCTCCAAAGCGATAGTTAAATCTTTAATTAGATTTGAACGTGAAATGGTAATTAAATTTACCGATAACACCGTGGTGTTAGTTATGGGGTAATAACAGTTTTGCTCCATGGGATAAATAGGTTGGGATTGGGAAATAAAATAAATAATTACTTCGGTGTGGTTCGCTAATCCCGACTAGTTTGGAAAACCATAATATGGTTTGAAATGATATCCAAAGGAAGATTAAAGAATAAATTTAAAAGGATTTATCTTTGATAAAATTAATGGGAACCTTTCCCTAGTAATGTGAATATCTGAATTGGAATGAGGCGTATGTTGTGTTTGTATAACAATGGTTTATTATATACGTGGGTTATTCAGAAAGGCCGGGTCTATACCCATTCTGAATAACCGATTCGACGATAAGTCGAAGAGATTGAAGGCGGTGCAAGACCGACGATCTTCACATCGAATGGATGAGTGCTACTGACGCTCACGATGGGAGTAGCTACCTTGAAGGGGGCTGAAGTGGTGGCCGTCCGGACGTGCTTGGAGGTCGACGGATATGCGAGGAAAGTGCCTCCGGTTTCGTTCAGACCCAGAACGGACTTGTAAATGGATGGTGTGTCTGACATTGTATTCCTTTATATTGTATTCGTTGATCTCTGCTAAATATATATCTGTTTGGCGGCGGAGAATTTATTCTCTTGCTTAACGCCCTTCTCTGAGACATACGAGCTTAGAGGTTATATATTGGCAGTAATCAGTGGTACGATATGGATTAATAGTGTGGCATGCTGAGATGCAGTGATCCAGACTTTTGTTGAAAAGCAAAGTTTGGTGGAGGATGATCAAAGCGCAGCTTTAATATAGCACGACTTTGTGTATAGCGTTGATTCGCGAGCCTCACACCCCGGTATGGTGGTAAACTGATGGTTTGATCAGTATGCTTTTTCGTGGATGGGCACCTTCGTGGTGTCGTGGATTCGGTCGACCGAGATTGAGCTTAGTGCTCAGAGGGATAGGGTAAGCGGTGTTTTCTCTTGCCGGGACGTAAGCCGCAGTGATACTCGATTTTCTGAAAGTGTGGATGTGCATTACGGTGTTTTGTCTAGTCGAGACGTAAGCCGTTGAGATGGCACTACGCGATCGATCTTTCGAATCAGGAGCCACCATGATGGAAATCCAATTTCCAAATATGACATTTTGCGGTTTTGATTGTAGAGCCTAGTATTGGCGACATGATATATGGTACCCATGCCGTCTATGATTGATATATTTATATTTGAAGTTGTTTTCTTCACTTATAATAATAATATAAGATGAAATTTCGCGTATCAAGCATATTTGGCTATTATAAGGGAAAACCCTATCCTCCGGTTTGCGTTGCATTGTGTGATGGGACCTGGGTCTTATAATAGCTTCATTGTTCTTTCTTTAGCATAGCGCTGTTTGTTTTCTACACTGGTATTCTTGGGAGGAAACCCGTTCCGTGTTATACGGCGTGGTCCCTTGATTTACCTAACTTTAAAAACAAAGATTAATAACTGTTTTAGTTCTCACACCGGTCACATGACTGACCTGGAGTTTATTGTTTTAACCTAAACTCTGGGTGCCCCTATTTTCCACACGGGCAGCTAGTAGTTTTGGTTTTGCAGATTTATATTCACAGGATCCTGATTTACAGCTGGAACGATGTTCGGAAAGCTCTGTATCCGTGCATTATTTTCAGTTGTGATTTATATTGTTTTTCCGCTGCGATGTATTTAAATGTAATTTAAATCTCTGATATTTTTTGTGTAATATTAATTCATACTCTGTATATTCTTGTATTCTGATGGAATTGTTGTAATATACAATGAAATGTTCTTCTGTCTGCGTTCATTTGTGTGTTGTTCTCAAAGTATCCGCTCTTTCCTTAACGGGGAAGTTACGGGTCCTTACAATATTTGACAAAATATGTTAATTCTATTACAAATCATATTTGACAAAATATGTTAATTCTATTACAAATCATATTTGACAAAATATGTTAATTCTATTACAAATCATATGTTAACATAAAATATATTATTCTATATAACACTTTTAACCAAAGCAATGTTTTCATCCTAAATAAACATTTTGACAAAAGCGGTGTATTAATCTAGATGTTAATTTTTAACCAAATGCAATGTTTTTATCTAAATGTTCATTTTTAACTAAAGCAGTGTTTTCTATTCTAAATGAATATTTTAACAAAAGCGGTATTTTAATCTAAACGCGCACTTTCTAACAAAAAGTAATTTTTAATCAAATGGACATTTCCTAATCAAAATGTTCAAAAGTTAACATTTTTAAACCAAAATGTCGATTTCATACTAATGCAACATTTTAATCTAAAATGCAAATTTTTATACCAATGTGACATTTTAAACCAAGATGTACATTTTGTACATTTCTATTTCAGTAAAGAAAAAGCAAAATGAGAACTTTTGTTCGTCAATAAACCTAATCCGACAAAATAATAAAAATAATAACTTTTGTTTTCCACTTTTAGTTTCAACAAGATTGATAATTTTGTTTCACTATTTGGTCATAACAAAAATGATATATTTTTGTTTTCAATCCTAAATGTCACAACAAAACGATATATTTTGTTTTCATCCATTTCACCACCAACATGATACACACCATTTCCATTCAGTGATTTATCTCAATACAACAAGAACAACACTTCAATGAATATATAAATAACACCATAGAATGAATATAAACTTCAAAATAAAATAAATAAATAATTTATAAATTAAAAATAGAATTCTCACATTATTATTTGTTCAGATCTGAGATTTTCCCCAAATCTTGACTTGCTCAGAATTGGTTCAAGTCTGTTCCATCATGTAGTACTTTTCGACACGATTCCAACGGTGCTTGGCTTGTTTAATTCTGTTTCAATTTGCACGAGATATGAAGTTTTTAACATTTTACAATTAAATAATAAAATTAACATTTGATTATCCCTTAATTAGATCTTAAACCTTCTTCTTGGATACTGTAAATAATCGAACCCACGCTTCATCAGAAATCCTCCATCGCCGCTCCGCCCACAACCACCGTGACGCCGATCAAAGCTCACCGCTCCGTCGCCCTTCGAGGCAGCCTCCGACGCCGGCCACCGTGGATCGCGCGATGGTCCCCACCATTTTCAATTTGCGTGCGAGCATGACAACTTCAGGTCACGAATTCGCGAAGGCTGCTTCATGAAACTTCATCATCTCCGTATGAGATTGAAGAGGGAAGGATGCTCTTCCATTCTGGTTTCGAATTCATGCTTAATTCTAGAAAGATTTGGGAGAGATTGGTGATTTAGTTTGGTGTATTTTCGGCCATGGAGTTTAGGGAAGAGGAGGCAGATGAAGAAGAAAGAAATTTAGATTTATATATATTGATATATATTTTTTCCTTTATGTGGAGAAGAAGAATAAGATCTAAAATAAAAAAACAATTGCTCAGAAGAGGAAAAAGAATGAGAAAAATACGTGATTAATTTCTCACTGATGTCTCTTAACATATGGTAGGTTATGAAAGAAATTGGTTAGCTGACTAGGCATGAGGTAGCGTATTAATTTCTCATTTAAATTTCAAAAGCAAGTTACGAAGAAAAAGAGACTAAAAGGGAAGAATTGAATGCATATTTATGTTAAATGTATTTGTCTTTCCTGATGCTGAAAAGGCATGCGCATGAATTTATGCAAAAATCCATTGGCATTCACTTCTCCCTTAATTGGTTTCTCAATGTTATCATTTATTCTTCAAAAGTCTTTTGAAATTCAAACTTAAAATTATTAATGAGGTTGAAAAACTTTCCTTCCACTGTGAATCTCAAATTTAGAACAATGATAAAATTTCCTTTCTTAATATATATATGCAAATTTAAAGAATTGAAACCCCTTTTCATTTAAATTTGAAATAAAAACCGACAATAAATAGTAGGTGGCGAAAATAGAAATTTTATATAAACATCAATTAGAGAATTAATTGAGCATTTAGAAGAAATTGTTTTTATGCAGATCATTCAGAACAACAATATAAACTAAGGTTGGTGCAATAATTGTAATCAATTTCCAGCCAAACAAAGAATTGATATCCCCCTTTTTCTTAATTTGCTTTTACTTGTTTATTTCTAACATTTTGTTTCCAGTTTTCAATATTCATTACCAATACACAAATATATATTTTAAATTGAAACAATACCTGATTAGCATAAAATTTATATGTATAAATTCATTTAATTTATGTTCATATATATGAATAATGTAACATGGCTGCATGTGCTAAAAATAAGGAACGGAAGAATTTATTTCACCGTTACACCGTAAATTAAATGCCAATGTCAACGCTAAATTCACGAATTTATTTCACCCATCATTTCGTTATTTAGAACTAAACTACATATAAAGTTAAAATATTCTCTATTAGCAAAACGTTAACATTAAGAATTTAAATAAATAATCCATATATTTTATTACATGTGAATTGTTCACGCCCCGTATTTACATTAAAAAGAATATTTTTGACATATCTTAAATATATGTTTTCTTTTCTCTTTTAATAATTAATTTCTAGCAATGTTAAAAAAATAATGTTTTTTTTTTTGCACTTTTATATTTACTAACATATATCTTTCTTTACTTCAAATAAAATAAAATTTTTAATTCTTACTAATTTAAAATAAATTATTTTAAACAACCAAAGCTCATTAAAATAACTTAAAATAAATTTTAAATTTGCCCCGAAATTAAGGGTTGTTACACATAAACTATGGGCTATGACATAACAAGGACAATTGTGACTAAACACCTATGATTCATGACTAAGAAAGTTTTGCTTTAGTTTTGTGACTGTGAAATTGGGTCTAAACCTGATTATATATTCTGTCTATTCTTGATTTTCTTTGGATTTTGATCTAGGGAATTTACCTATTAAGTTAGGTATACCCATGTTCTTGAACTTACATCGTTATTCAACCCTTTTTATGTCATAACATTTTCAGATCTATAGGCCTTCGATGTTTTAGATCAATTTATTTCAGTGTAATTCGTTAGGCCTGTAATTAGTAAATTATCATTTTATGCCAGTTATTTTGTCTATCTTTTCATAGCATCTTTGGTTCATTCCCTTTTTATCTACGAATCTAGATTTATCTACAATCTAGATTGAATCACGATTATACGAACGATGGGAATACGATTTGGGCAAAATATGAAATTTACTAAAACTTAGTTATAAACTTGGAAATTGGCATAAATTGGGAACATGTATTATGGCATGTTTATAAAAATGAAAATTGGATAAATTTGACATGAATTATAGGATGTGCAATTTGAATCTAGTGTTGACTTGTAAATCTAGCATTTACATTAACTGTGAACTAGAATAATAATTTTAGTTTGACATGAACTGTAATTGGAATGTTAAATCAGAATTGGATTAGCTAATCTGGCATAATAAGTATATTGGCATAAATTTGAAATTGGCCATAATTGTGAGTAATTGTCATGTTTAGCAAAATCAATGTTAGTGACACTTAATTTGGTATAGTTTACATAGCAAAAAGCATAAATATGATATAGAAGGGAAAACGGGCCATAATAATAAATGTTGACAATTTACATTAAAAGAGTAATTAGGAAATAAGTAAATTAGGAATAATTTATTTATAGAATTTTTCCTAAATGAGAAAATGTAAATTTAGACAAATTAAAGGTTTATTAACGACATCTCTTTTAATAATACACCAGAAAGTTCTAGGGTGACAGAGAGGATAGTGTCTAGGCTTGGGTTTAGAAAATACAAGTTTCCTGCTCTCCCTGGCTATCCCTAACTGATCCGATGGACGGGATGGTTACTTTCAGAACTTGATTTGAAAATTAATCAAAACCCTTTGAACTTAGAAAACACGAATATGCCTAACCCGAGGTTTGACTGAGTTGCGATGTAGACCTGCACGGAACCAACTGGCACATCCAGTAATCGCAACAATATTTGTCTAATGTGAGTGGTCGCAGCTTTAATTTATTTAGTTAAAGCTAGAACAAGAATGGTAGGGTTAAGTTAACTAAGACACTTAACAATTCAACATGATAACCAAACCGATGGGTGGGGTTAGGTTCGTACAGACACTTAACACAGTTAAGCTAGAATGGGAGGGTTAAGTCCATAGGAACACTTAACCAATTTAACACAGTTAAGCTAGAATGGGAGGGTTAAGTCCATGGGGACACTTAACCAAACCTAACATCGTAACAAGACAAGATTTGTAGGGGTTAAGTAACTAAGAAAACACTTATCCAAATTAACATGTTGACTAGACTAGAAGGTGGGGTTAAGTAAACTTAAGACACTTAGCCAAATTTACATGTTAACTAGACTAGAGGTTGGGGTTAAGTAAAATTTAATACACTTAGCCAATTTGATATATTAGCTGGACTAGACCGTGGGGTTAAGTAAACTTGAACACTTAACCATCAGATTGTGATAAATGAATAGGGTTAAGTCGAAAACATGAAGGGATAATACTTAACCATTAATAAAATGTTAGTTCAAACAGATGGGCAAGGTTAAGTTAAAAAGGAACACTTAAACAATACAGAATGAATCAATAAGGATAAGTAATAAGAAATACTTAACCAATATAACTTGGTTTGTGGTAGGGTTAAGTCAACATGAATTACTGATAACACTTAACCAGTTTAACAGGATAAATGAAGAGGGTTAAGTTAGCTTGAATTGACTAATGACACTTAACCAATCCAAATTGACGAGAAGAGAACTAAGTAGTAAACCTTAGTTAAAAGGAGCTAAGTAGTAAACCTTAGTTAAGAAAACAACGATTCTGGAAACAAAGTGGTAAACCTTAGTTAGCAAAACTAAGTAGTAATTCTTAGTATAACACAGGAAGGAGCGAACGTCCGTCTGATTAAAAAGAAGGCTCCAACGAATTGGGTTAAGAAGCCCGAGGCTTCGAGGGGACGTGAGGGTACTCTTGGTATCCCTCTGTGAGGTGGGAGATGATCCTCCTGGGCTCACAGAGGTTAAGGTATGCGGTAGAAGAACCAAGGGTATGCCTTGGTTGCAATACAAGGCAACCTAAAGACTAGGATGGACCAGCGTGATTCGGAGAGACCAGTAGCCCTGTGATAGCAACTCGACGTCTACCTACCATCTTTAGTCAATCGTTGTACATATGCGGAAAGGCAGAGAACTCCCAACAGACCATATACTTGCTATCTAGTTATGGGTGAGGCTGGCCGATAGGAAAGTAGGGCATAGGGCGGCAAAAGTACAGTTCTCGCGCTTGATTTGCTTGGATTGCCTTTAATTAGTTGAGGGAGGGGTCAAGTGGGACCGTAGCCACTGGAATAAAAACAGACCTTAGCATATGCATCTGCAGATATCTGAAAGCTCCCGACCGAGTTCTGTGTTTCTTGATTTGCCCTGCCACAGGACTCGGGCACCCAAGAGTTTAAGGAAAAAAACAAAATAAACTCTGGGTCAATCATGGGACGGGTGTGAGTAACTCAAATCATTTGGTTTAACTTTTCAAAATCCTTTTCAAAAGAAAAGATAATCGTAAGACCGATCCACACATAAACAGGGATGGTTTTTACCTTACGATAACCCAAAACAGTTTTTGGAAATCAATACCTCTCTGATATTATAATAATGTCTAATCACAAGTAATTAACAATCTAGCAGAACGCTTGTTGGAGATTGGATTCCGACTATGACAGGGTATGGGACCACCTTCCGATAGTGTATCTCTAGAGGCGAATACACTGGGTTCAATAAGAACGTCTTGCAACCCGGCCCACACATGACCGACCACTCATTTCGCTTGAGTGTATCGAATGTATATCACCAACGGTTGGGAGCTACCCACTGTCTCCCGAAAAGGGACAACATCGAACATAGATAGAAAAATGAAATGGATTTTCTCTAGATAGATGATATACACCAGAATGGGAGCGACCCACTTAGCCATGCTTCCTGCCCGATTTCTGTCATTTTCCCGGTTGATGAGGCGTGAGGTTATAATGTATCTTTTGATAGATCATACATTCATTTACTTTGAATGCCACATTGTCATACCCGCTAAATCACAAATTGACTTCCCCAAAATACCAGGGGTATAAAGCTAAGAGAAACAAATTCCTCCACCACCAAATGCAAGCATGTTTGAAGAGATCAACTTACGCGATCCGTTAGATATATTCTGTCAGACATTCGTCCATTCACGTTGTCCTGGGATTGGACAAACCGAAGGCACTATTCTATAAACAGGATAGCCCTTGCATAACTCCGTCTTCAATTATCTTCATTATAATTGATCGCATGCTAATGTCCATGCACAGTGGTTTTTAGATAATGCATCTGACCCTGATCTCTCTGTATTGATGACAGAAAAATGGTCAAAAACTTCGATAATCGATGATTTAACTGTCAAAGAAAAATAAGTGTACAACCAACGATCTAATTTCAAGATAGAAATTCGATCAATCAATTATCAATCAACACTTATCTCTTTTAATTTAATTAATCATTTATTTATTCATTTCCCACTTCTATAAACTCAACATTTCTTATTTTATAAATTTAGGAAATATACGTCATCAATCAACGGAAAACATTTCCATCTCTATTTCACGTATCACTGACATTCCTGTATCTTTTCTCATCAACATTCCGTTTTCTATGATCAGAAATTATCTCTGATTGTATTTGGAAAACGTTTCCAAAACTTATTTGTTTGATTTAAACAAATGTTTATATAAAACATCACTAAGCCAATTTAAACCATTACACTCATTAAATAAATTCATTTAATCAACCTTCACTACCGAACCTTAACCATCCCTTAGTTAAAACGAAATCAATCAAGTTGGTGTATAATTTCCTCTCAGACCTTAAATGAACAACATTTCTAACCACGAAATAGACAAAGTTCACCTATTAAACCTATAACAACTTCCTTACGTAACTCGGATTCTATTTCTGAATCCACTTCTTTATTTTAAAATATTAATTATAACTATAGCATTATGATCCCTTCTTCTTAAATATCTAACTTCAAAATATAACTTTTATTCGTTAATTTAACTAAATAACTAAATCACTAATCCATTAATAAATAAGTAAATCTTAATAAAAACGGAAAGTAAATATTACTTTCCCGAATTCGATACAATCGAATTCAATGTATAATTCTCTTTTTCGAATAATCTCTATTCGATAACTCCTTTTCGAATAAACTATATTCGATAACTCTTTCTTCGAATAACTATATTCGATAATCTCTCTTCGAATGATTTAAATTCGATTAATTTTCTACGAATGATTTACATTCGATTAATCTCCTTTCGAATAAACTATATTCGATTAACTCCCTTAATTTTATTCGAATAAACTATTTCGAATAACTCCTTTAATTCTATTTGAATAAATTATTTCGAATAACTCCTTTGGATGAACTCATCTTGATTAACTCGGTTTGATTAACTCATGTTGACTAACTCAGCTCGATTAACTCAAATTAACTAACTTACTTGATTAACTCACCTTATTTAACTCAACTTATTTAACTCCTATCTAATAAGTAATATTCGAATAACTATGTCTGTTTTAACTTTATTTCGAATGGCTAATATTCAATTTAACTCCATTCGCTTGACTCTAGATCGTAGCGATCACAATGGTTACGCCTGATTCCCTCAGGAAACATCCGACCGCCGTAGGGTATCTGTAGCCCTGCGAATTACGCTAGCAGTCGTACGAAATGGCGACTCATCCGGAATAACTATGTTTGACTAACTCTATCTCAAATAACTATATTCGATCAACTCTAATTGAATAACTAGTATTCAATTAATTCTAGTTCGATTAACTCTATCTAATTAACTCTAAATGGTCAACTCTAATCGATTAACTCTAGCTCTAATCGATTAATTCTAATTGATTAACTCTAATCAATTACTCTATTTGAATAACTATTATTCGATTATCTCTCTTTCATTTTGATTAACACATTTTGATCAACTCCTTTGATTAACTCTACGCCCATCGTCAGTTTCAATTATCGATGTTGAAATCGATTCTTGCTTCTCTATATAAGTCTCGACTTATATATTCTATTTATCCAGTGATAAACATTTCATTTATTTTGTAAAATATTATTTACAAATTTATCTTCTCAATCTATCGGTTGGAATAGATTCTATTTAAAATCTTTGTTTTAAACCCATATCATGTTATACCCATGTTTTCGCAGGGGTCTAAACCTTTCAAATGTAATATTCTATTTTTATACAATTCTAGTCACTTTTCAAGTATTTCCTTTTATAATCTATTTACTTACAAATTAAATCACTTTTTGATAATTCTATTTATTTTATAAAATATTTTATATTTATAAAATCTATTGATTTTATAAGTAATTCCTTTAATAATCTAACTATTCCCTTTCTATTTGTTTTACACACATTTCTCCTTTCTATTTTATTTATTTTCAGATAAATATCCCTTTTGAATTCTATTTGGAAATAGTTTACAAATATTTCTTTTTTTCCATTCTATTTGTAAATTTTTTGCAAATATTTCCCTTCAATTCTATCTATTTGATTGACAAATAAATATTCCTTTTTAATCTATTTATTTTCTAAATAAATAGTTTCTTTTTATAAAATCCTTTGATTTTATAATTATTTCATTTTCAACACGTCATTGAAAATTTCCTTGTTAACATTCCAGTATTCCTTATGGTATTTAATGTACCATATAACAATGATCAGTATCATTCCAACATACAAAATCAACAACAGATTTAATATCACATCATAAAACACAATATATGAAAAAAAACAGTAAAATAAATGTTGAGGAACCCAGTTGGGTCCCTCTAACCTGTTTCCCTGCATCCACAGATGTTAAACAATAAAATTAACATCAATTTCATTTCACTATAAAGTATTATGCTAAACAGAATCAATATTTGATTAACGATTTATATCTATATCGTTATCTAAATTTTCAATCAACTAACTAGCAGTTCAACCAAACAGCCAACACATAGCAAACAACCATTATTTATCAGTTATAAAAATAAGTAATAAAAATATAACCGAGAAGAGTTAGTGAGTTTTACTCACATTGGACGGTTATCGTTAAATAACGATAATTGGTCATTGATTCAATTCAGGCATTTAATTTCTCCATAAATCCCAATGAGCCCCAATTCACTCCCGGATAGTTCCATGGTGTAGCCCCCGTTCGTACGATCCCAACGGATCCGACCGTTCGCGATTCTAATCATGTAAGACCAAGTTATTGTTATTACAAGTTGCATACATCATTTAATTTTAAAACTAAAAACAATTTTAATTAAATTTGGGCTCACCCCTTTTTCCCAAAGCCCGAGCCCATTTTTAAACCCAAGTCCGAACATCCATCTTCCCCAAAAATGAAAACCGCTCGTTCCTGTGATGAGCACACCATAGCCGACGTTTACAACTTCCACCGCCCTTCCTTCTTTCACCTTCAATTCAATGTCAAATTATCTAAATTCCTCTCATAGCTTCCTCTTCAATAGCATATCACCATTGCTCCACTTGAACCCCTCTCAACCGAAATGCGTCTTCAAGCTTCACGTCGGCTACAGGAAAAAGATCGACATAAATCCTCGTCGAATCTTCCCAAACTCACATACAGGATACTACACTAGCCGCTAAAACCGAAACCAAGCTTTAAATCATCCATCGAAGAATTTATACACCAAAAACCTGGACCCTAGTTCACGGCGTCAATTTCGAGCGTTAGGAAATCGAAACCGCACTCATCAAAATGAGTATAGAATTGAAGAGGATGATTTCAGGAAGTTGAATATATATGTTTAAAGGTTTATAGGAATTTTTGATTTCCAAGAATTTTCACAGAAGAAAAATTCTCGTTGAAGTGGCAGCGTGGAATTTGTTTGGCTGTTGACTAAGAAGAAATAGTTTTTAGGGTTAGGCATTAAGAGTGGGTCTTTATAGTGCATATGTAGATTTTTTTATTGAATATTTTATTTTATTTTAAGCAATCGTTGTTTGTATTTGTCCTCTAAAATTCCTGTGATCACATACGATACCCAAAAATCATGAAATTGGACATGCACCTTCAGTTTGACATTACGGACACAACAAAACTGGTTTCGTTGAATTCTGACTCCGTTTGCTGACACAGCGTATTTTCAACCCTCGAAATATCGACTGTTTTTCACATTAAAATCCCATACGACCACATACTGACTTCAAAAATCATGAAAACTGAAATATAGCAATAATTTAATATTGTGGATCCAATAAAATTAGTTTCGTCGAATTTTGAGGTCGTTTGCAAAAATGGCTATTTTTAAAGCTCTAAATAACCCATTTAAATATATAAATATATTTAAAAATAATTAAATTAAATATTTGTAAATAAATATCTTCGTATATATTCACACTAGAATATCATTCAGCTTCACTGTAATTTATAACTCGATATTTCAAAATTCCCAGTTATATCGATATTCATTTTATATTAAAAATCCATTTAAAAATATAAATAAATCGATATTAATTATAAAGGAATTCCATAGTGACTTTTCTAAAATTTGATTTGGACATAAATCAAAATCTACACAATGAAATCCCGATTTTTCTCTTCCATTAGAAAAATATACTTCACCAGCTCCAAACGTTTCTTATTTCACAGAAATCCAATTTAAAACGAATTCTGTATTTTCAGTTGAAGTTCAAATCGCCAAATAGCGAACTGCCGCGCCATTTCGAGCTCGATTTTAATTATAATATAATTATACATTCAGTTGTCATTCAAATAGCATATTCGTTATTCTAATTCAATTCTAAACTGAATTAAATATCACAGATGATCCAATTCACACCGTTTGTGAATTCCACTATTTCTGACTATTTCAGAAATTGTAATAACCCGGAAATCCGAGCTAATTTAAAATTTTATTTTGGTGATTTTATTGAATTTTGAATATTTAAAATGAATTATTTTAAATAATAACGACGATAAATTTATTTTTGACTAAGTTAAAACGAATAAATTTATTTTATTTATATAACGAGCCCGAAATGGCGCTGTAGTTTGAAAATTCGATTTCGAATTTCAAATGAATATACATAATTCGTTTTAAGCCAGAATTGGGCGAAACTAGAAATATTTGAATCTGATTAACGATATCTTTCTAACGGATCTAAGAAACTTAGATTTCGCTTTGTAAGTTGAAAGATGTGTCCAGTTTAAAATTCAGAAAAGTCGTTATGGAATATGTATATATTTTTATATATATATAAAGGCCTTGAAAATAGTCATTTTGCAAACCACCTCTGTTTTCGGCGAAACCACTTTTGTTTGATCCGGGATGTCAAATTATTGCAAGATTCCAAAATTCAGAATTTTTGGGATTAATATGTGAGCATGGCAAAGGAAAACGTGTTTGAACAGTTCTAGTCAATTTGGATTGACCAGAAAATGACCATTTTTCAAACGGTCTTCAAATTTGATGAAATTAGTTTTGTTAGAACCTCGTGGTCAATAAAAAGCTAGAAATAATTTTTTTATAATTTATGGAGTCCGTATGCGGTCCTAGTAAATTAAAATGTGCGTTTGAATTTAAAATATATTGATTTATATTTAAAATTTAATGAAAACTGAACGTACTAGCCGAATTGGCATGCGAAACAAATCCCATTGTGTTCGGAACGGGGGTATTTAGATAGGGGCGACAGTTGTTAAGTTTGTTTTGGAGTTCATAGGAAAAATTTCACAATAAATGATTGAATTGAATAAAATATTAATATTTAAATCCTATATAACCTATAATTGGTCAAAAAAAACCTACCTACTTTCTATCATTGGTCTACCCGTTCACTGCGCCCCCATTCTGAAACCGATGACGCCCTTCTTCCAACCTTCTCCACCATCTTTCTCCTCATCCAATCAATACTATTCGAAGTTTATATACCCAAACCGAAGTGCTTTGTGAGGTCTAGATGATGGACGGTTAGGATCGAATGTCATTATCCGGATCGATCGATTTCTGCCCTCAAAAGGCGAGTGGTTCGAAGCAATTTCCGGGCGCAAGGAAGCATAAGGCTCTACGTCGTTCGCTGCGCGGGTACAGTACGCCGACGACAACATGGTGAGGTCCTCTGGTCGGGGTCCGTTCATTACTGGAGTGCGGTTTTGGAAAGTTGCGCCATGTTTTGGGTTCCTGGAGCGATTGAAGCATTCGAAGAAGAAGACGCAGGGGCCTTTGGATCCAAGAACATACGGCTCAGATTTGAATGGATGGTAACTAGTTTTAATTAAAAATGTTGTCTCTATAAATAGCCTTGAATTAAAGTTGAATATATGTATATATAGCAGCATAATAAAAATATAGTTTTTATATAGGTAGGAAGTTAAAAAAATAATTTTTATATAGGTAGGAAGTTAAAAATATAATTTTTATATAAGTAGAAAGTTAAAAATATAATTTTTATATAAGCAGGATAATAAAAATATGATTTTTATTAGATGTGGAGATTAAAAAAATAATTTTTATATAAGTAGGAAAATAAAAATATAATTTTTATATAAGTAGGATAATAAAAATATGATTTTTATTAGATATGAAGATTAAAAATATGATTATTATACAAGGTGAAGAATAAAAATGTGATTTTTATATGAATAGTTTAAGAATAAAAATGTGATTTTTATTGTAAACAGCGTGAAATGGTTGAGTTGGAATGTCAGGCAAATCCAAGCCATTCAGAAATTCAGAAATGAAACGGCGGAGTGAAACCCCAAGGTGAGAACCCCACAATTTTATTTTATTTTCTAGTTGTAATATATACTATGATGCAGACGGTGCTTTCTAGCACTCGACACCCATCGTCCATAGACCATGGATGACTTGGTTGATTTTGTGTGTTGTGAAAATCGATTGTGATGTGGAATGAATCGAAAGTATATTCATGTGTAGGATTAAAAATTTTATAGTTAAAAATGTATTTTTTAACGTGAATGTGAATAAATAGATATTCATTTACAAATATGAACGATTTGTTTATGTACACCTATTTGACTAACATAGATTGGGACGATAAATTTTACACATCGCCCAGCTGCACAAATAAAATATGTGTTTGATTGATTGAAATCCCACATGGGTGTTGGGATGATATTGACGTACACTAATCCCAATTGTTTAGTAGTATGTCGACCGATGGGTTAACAGACTGTGTAAGCATTAATTATTTATATTTAATGCTTATGCAGTTGTGTGGTGCACTCTGGATGATGGTTGATGATTTATCGTTGCTATTATACACATGTGTTGTAGAAAATCCATATAATTAACATTATATGGTAATTGATTGGGCCTCATTCCAATTTGGAAAATAAGGAATATTATAAAAGAAAATTCATGTGTTGAATAGAATAAAAATTCATGTGTTGAATAGAATAAAAATTCATGTGTTGAATAGAATAAAAATTCATGTGTTGAATAAAATAAAAATTCATGTGTTGAATAAAATAAATTCATGTGTTGGATAAAATAAATATTCATGTGTTGAATAAAAATATAAGTTCATGTGTTGAATAAAATATATATTCATGTGTTGAACAAAAATATATATTCATGTGTTGAAGAAAATATTCATTTGTTGAATAGAATAACGAAGTTATTGAAATATATAAAGCCGTGTTGGTTAGATATGCGCCATTTTGATGCGAACGATATTTATATCGATTATATTCATTTTATAATGATTATTGAAAAGGAAGTGATTTCGAAATATAAAGTTTTGAAAATATTATCATTTGTATATCGATGATGTGGAATATTCAATTTTGATTCGAAACTGAATATGAAGTTGAAATCGTTTCGAAAGCGAATTTAAAACGATTTATAAAATACGTTTTAAAAGGAAATCGATGAAATATATATAATATATATATTATATATATAATGGCCTGAATAGAACGCGCCGCACTGCGGCAGTTCGCGAATTTCGACCATTGATTTCGAATGGACATTACGGGAGATCCGACCGTCGAATTCTCCTAAAACCAGAACCGTTGGGTTCATATCGAAATGAGCTTTCTAACGAATATCAGAGATATGAAATCTAACGGTTGGATTTGGAATTATGTCCAAATCAAATTTGGAAAAGGTCGTTGTAAGTGCAATTTGATGGCCGTTGATGGAAATCAACTGTATGGGCCTTGATAAAATTATTAAAAATAGTAATAATTTGTGTAAAATCATAAGAAATGATTTGGAAAGAATTGGGATGAAAAATTTCATAATTGAAAAGATAAAAATAAATTTTTATCGAAATGAACTAGTTTTGAACTAGAATTATAATCCATTTATTTTTGAAATAAATAAATTGGATTTGAAAGTGTTTTAAAAGTAACCATAATTTCCAATAATTGAATTGGAATGGATTTGAATCGAAATTGTCTTTGGAATATTTCGATGTCTGATTTCGTGATTATACAAATATTGTCATGGAATCTGAAAGATATATTTATATCGTTATTTCCAATACGATATTTGTTGGTTGTAATTTGATATTGAATATAAGCCAATATATTTTCTATTCAGAGACTTGTATTTGATATCAAATGGGATTTGGGTTTGTCATGAATGGTGTCTTCATTAACACTGTTCTTAAACCCAGTTGAGAAAAAGATTAAATCTTTTTATTTAGATCTAATGAAGTGTACCAATTAAATGGTATTTAATTGGAATTGAATTTGAATTGATTTTTGGGTTTATCATGAACGGTATTTTAAATAACACTTGTTCTTTAACCCGATAATTAATGGAATGTGAATTGGGTTTATCGTGACCTGTGTTTTAACGACATTCGTTCTTTAACCCGATTTACAGTGAAATGTGATTTGGAATTTATAAATCTTTTGTTAAGATTTAAAGGAGATTTTCCAAAGTAAATTTTTCCGATTTAATAAAATAAATTGGAATATAATGGAATTCGATTTGGTAATAATCGAAGTGGATTTCTATGGAGGAAGACAACTAATATATCTGGAATTTAAAAGGATTTGCCGTTATTCCATTTGTACTATTAGTCGGATCTGGAAGTTTATATCGATTATATATATCAATTTGTTTTCCATGAAGATACCATCGTTAATGGAATGTGATTTCGGGTTTGTCGTGAATAGTGTTTTAAATGACATTGGTTCTTTAACCCAGTTAAAGACATGATATGGTTTCCCAAGTTAAACAATCATTAGTATTGATTTTTGGGAAGATTAAAACCAAGTGGAATTTTAATGAATCTTTAATTACTTTGAAATGATCGAGAATGGAGTATCACTAGTTTTGCTCCAGACGATAGTTAAATCTTTAGTTAGATTTGAACGTAAAATGGTAATTGAATTTACCGATAACACCGTGGTGTTAGATATGAAGTATTACCTTTTTTACTTCATGGAATGAATAGGTTGGGATTGGAAAATTAAAACAAATGATTACATTGGTAAGGTTCGTTAATCCCGACTTGTTTGTATAAACCATAATTTGGTTTGAATTGATATTCAAAGGAAGATTGAAGAATAAATTTGAGGAATTTATCTTTGATAAAATTAATGGGAACCTTTCCCAAAGTATAAGAATATTTGAATAAATGAATATTCTGAATTGGAATAAGGCGTATGTTGTGTTTGTGTAACACTTGTTTATTATATACGCGAGTTATTCAGAAAGACCGGGTTTATCCCATTCTGAACAACTGATTCGACGATGTGTCGAGGATGAAGACGGTGGTCGAAGACCGGAGGTTTTCACGTCATTTGGATAATTACTGGTGATCTTTATTGGGCTATACACCCAAGAGGAGGGAATCAGTTGGTGATTATCCAGTCGTACTTGGAGATCGATGGATATGCGAGGTACCAGGTGCCTCCGGTTTCGTTCAGACCAAGAACGGACTTGTAAATGGACTGTGTGTCTGACATTGGATGTTAATCTATGTGATTGATTTCTATTAAATATATATCTGTTTGGCGGCAGAGAATTTATTCTCTTGCTTAATGCCTTTCTCTGAGACGTACGAGCTCAGAGGTTATATATTGGTGGATATCAATAGCATGGAGTGAATTACCTGTGTAGCATGCTCAGTGTAACGACCCTTATTTTTGTGGTATATAAATGATCTATTTAATTATTTAAATAATGGTTTGATTATTTAAAATAACCACGATTTATTAATATTGAATATTTAATTAAAACAAATAAATATAATAATTTATTTAATTTCTGAAATAGTCAGAAATAATGGAATTCACAATATGGTGCGAATTGGATTATCTGTGATATTTAATTCAGTTTAGAATTGAATCAGTTTAATGAATATATTATTTGAACGACAATTTGAACGTATAATTATATTATAATTAAAATCGAGCTCGAAATGGCGTGGCAGTTCGCTATTTGGCGATTTGAACTTCAACTGAATGTACAGGATTTGTTTTAAATCGGATTTCTGTGAAACAAGAAACGTTAGGAACTGGTGAAGTATATTTTTCTACTAGAAGAGAAAAAAAATAGGATTTCGTCGTGTAGATTTTGATATATGTCCAAATCAAATTTTGGAAAAGATGCTGTGGAATTCCTTTATAATTTATATCGATTTATTTATATTATAAAAGGATTTTTAATATAAATCGAATATCGATATAACTAGGAATTTTGAAACGTCGAGTTATAAATCCCATTAGAGCTGTATGATATTCTATGTAGATATATAAGATAATATTAAATTATTTTTATTTAATTTAATTGTTTTTAAATATATTTATATATTTAAAAGGGTTATTTAGAGCTTTAAAAATGGCCAATTTTTCAAACGACTTCAGAATTCGACGAAACTAAATTTGTTGGATCCACAATATTAAATTATTGGTAGATTTCAATTTTTGGGATTTTTAGAATCGGTATGTGGCCGTACCGATTTCTAATGTGAAAAACAGTCGATATTTTGACAGCTATAAATACGCTGTGTGAGCAAACGGAGTCAGAATTCGACGAAACCAGTTTCGTTGGGTCTGTAATGTCGAACAGTAGCTGCATGCACATTTTCATGATTTTTGAATATCGTATGTGATCACAGGAATTTTTAAGGAAAAATGGAAGCAGCGTTGGAATAAAAACAAATATTTTAATCAAATACAATATTATATAATTTACCTATATAATATCCTAGATCCATAAACCTAATTCATTTCTATTTCCTCAGTCAACAAATTTTTTCCGCCGTTCTCGTTTCTTCTTACAGTAAAAGTTTGGACCTTCAAATTTCAATATCAATTCAAAACAATTCCTAAAAATCAAAAGGGTTTTGTATTTCAATTCCTGCTAAGTACAGTTCATCCTCATACGGTTATTTCCGGGTTCGAACCATTTTTAGTTCGATGATAGTAAATAGCGAAAAACTAAGGTTCTTTGATTCGAGGGTTGGGGTGATCGAATGAAGTGGTATCGGTTAGATTGGGATTCAGGAGGTGATTTAACACCTTAGAGCAAAGTTCTGTGGGATTCGAACAAAATAGATGTCGCTGAAAATCTACATGAAGTGAACGTCGGTCTCTGTTGAACGTCGACGAGTGATGTGCAAAGGTGTGGAGAAGAGAGAGGATGTCAAGAGGAGCATTACGTTGATCTTAGTTTGTGGGTTCGAGGAGAAATAGGAGAGCGAATGATAGTTGAAAGCTTAATAATGGATGTTGTGAGTAGCGATTAACTACTGTGTTTCGACGGAAGGGAGATGAAGGTTGTATTGGAGCGGGTTTTACTAAAGGGTATTGAGCCGAATGGAGATGGTGAGGCCCGGTATAATAAATTCTTAAGTTTTTATCTAATTTATATGGGTATTAACTTCTGGATATCATAATATTGCGTACGATGTCAGAATCGGACGAAACAAGATCCATCGAGATCGTATGGACGGTGGCTACACCATGGAACTAACCGAGAGTGAATTGAGGCTCATTTGGATTTATGGTGAAATTAAACGAATGAATCGAATCAATGACCAATTATCGTTATTTAACGATAGCCGTCCAATGTGAGTAAAACTCACTAACTCATCTGAGTTATATTTTTCTAAACTATTTTTAGAATTTATAGATGATGGTTGTTTGCTATGTGTTGGCTGTTTGGTTGAACTGCTAGTCAGTTGATTAAAAATATAGATAACGATATAAATATAAATCGTTAATCAAATATTGATTCTGTTTAGCAGAATATATCATAGTAAAATTAGATTGATGTTAATTTTATTGTTTAACTTCTGTGGATGCATGGAAACAGGTCGGAGGGACCCAACTGGGTTCCTCAACATTTATTTTACTGTTTTTCATATATTGTGTTATATGATATGAATTATGTTGTTGATTTTATATGTTGGAATGGTACTGATCATTGTTATATGGTACGTTAAATACCATAAGGAATACTGGAATGTTAACAAGGAAATTTTCAATGACATATTGAAAAATAAATATTTATAAAATCAAAGGATTTTATAAAAAGAAACTATTTATTTAGAAAATAAATAGATTAAAAAGGAATATTTATTTTTCAATCAAATAGATAGAATTGAAGGGAAATATTTGTAAAAAATTTACAGATAGAATTGAAAAAAAAGAAGAAATATTTGTAAACTATTTACAAATAGAATTAAAAAGGGGTATTTGTTTGAAAAATAAATAGGATAGAAAGGGGAAATATGTGTAAAACAAATAGAAAGGGAATAGTAAGATTATAAATGGAATTACTTATAAAATCAATAGATTTTATATACAAAGAAAACATTTTATAAATAAATAGAATTATCAAAAATGGGTTTATTTGGTAAATAAATAGATTATAAAAGGAAATACTTGAAAAGTGACTAGAATTGCATAAAAAGAGAATTTTATATTTGAAAGGTTTAGACTCGTGCTTCGCACACAGGTATAACGTGATATGGATTTAAAACAAAAAATTTAAATAGAATCTATTCTAACAAAAAGATTGTGAAGATAAATTTATAAATAATATTTTATAAATTAAATGAAATGTTTATCATTGTATAAATAGAATATATACGTCAGGACTTATACAGAAAAGTAAGAATCGATTTCAACATCGATATTTGAAACTGAATAATCAGTAGAGTTAATCAGCAGGAGTTAATCAGTTAGAGTAAATCGATTAGAGTTAGAATTAATCGAATTAGAATTAATTGAACATAGTTAATCGAATTAGGATTTATTGAATTCTATTTATTCAATAAGAATTGGTCGAAAATAGTTATTTGAGATAGAGTTAGTCAAACATAGTTTATTCGAAAAGAGATTAATCGAATGTAAATGAGACGACCCCAAACCCCGTACTGGCGGCGGCAAGGGTAACCCATGGAATATAACACATAAAAAGATATTAGCAGAACAGAAATTAATAAATACACCAGATAATGAACAATAGAATATACTGGATAAAAGTAATCATCAGAGTTACACAGTATACAGGATCTTACTTAGTACAAATACAGTTCAGCTATACATAAATGTCTACAGCGGAAAAGAAACAAAGTATGTACAATAGGAGCTGAACAGCATAAAAAGAGATAAATGATAGAATCCATCTTCAGCTCCAGCTATCCAGAAATAACCAGCTAAACCTGAATACAAGGCTGCCCGTGTAGAAAGAGGGGCACCCGAGTTTGAAAGTGAAACAAACTACGAGTCAGTCATGGGACTGGTATGAGAAATCTACTCAACACATATATAATATGGCCAATCACAGGACCACGTCACTTTCATGGAACGGGTTTACTCCATTGGATTGCCAGTGCTTTAAAACAAATCTTTCTTTTAAACATCGCTATGCTTTTTATAAAAATGAAGCCATTATAAAACTCAGTTCCCATCACACAATGCAACGCAAACCGGAGGATAGAGTTTTTATCTTATAACGGCCAAAATATGCTTGATACGAATAAAAAAAAGGCATTTATATTATTGCTAGTGTTTATATGTTTTGAAAACAATTTCAAATCATAACTATCAATCATAGACGGCATTAATGCCCCATACCACTATGTCGTCATATATAGGTATACAATCAAAACTGCACGATGTCATATTTGGAAATTGGATTTCCGTCCTGAACCAAGGCAAAAGATAGTCCTTACCGAATTCGAGACGCTCTAGCCCGTGTCTCAGGACCCAGACACAGGTGGTCCCTTGGATCGTCAGGGCCGGTCCACCGATGTGGATTAAAATGCCTGAACAATACGTTTCCCCGCCCTTTGGGGGCGTAAACGAGCCAACGAATGAATCCATCGGACCCGGATCGTCCGATCAAACCGAGGCGCCTCGCAACAGCAACAACCACATAGGTGAAAAGTATATAAATGTCAAGGCTGGTAGGTCACTGACACCACCCTAGCTAGAAAGAAACGCATGCCCTCCCTGAGGTCCTTTCTCCCGTTTCTGGTTCATACCGGGGTGTGAGGCTCGCGAATTCATATTATACACAAAGCTATGCCACACAGGCGGTGCTTAAATCATCACCACAAGAATTTGCTTTTCAACAGAAGCCCTGATCACTACATCTTAGCAGGCCAAACAGGCAATTCATGCCATGCGACTGATGTCCATCGATATACAACCTCTGAGCTCGTGCGTTTCAGAGAAGGGCGTTAAGCAAAAGAATAAATTCTCCGCCGCCAAACAGATGTATATTAAATAGAGATCAATCAACACTGAATAAAATACAATGTCAGACACACAGTCCATTTACAAGTCCGTTCTGGGTCTGAACGAAACCGGAGGCACTAAATACCTCGCAAACCCATCGATCACCACGTACGTCTGGACGATCACCACTCATTATCCATATTTCGGGATGCCTCCCAATCAGGACCTCGGTTACCATCCAAACGAGGTGAAGATCTCCGGTCTTCGACCTCCGTCTTCATCTTCGACTTTCAATCGTCGGTCAATTATTTGAAATGAGAACTAACTCGTCCTTTTCAAATAATTCACGTATATTTAGAATTTCAAATCAATTTATTTCAATGGTTAAATCGTTCGACAATACCAATTTTGTTCTTTAATATAATTTTCACACAAAACACATTCAACCATCAAATACCACATAAATCGAGCAAATTCCGTTTATTTCCATTCCATATTGTTTATGATATTTTATAACGATTTATCGCTATTTTTATTTATTTTAAAATAGCCAATTTATTCAAAACGACGCATCGGGCCATAACGTGGCCGAGGCGCTGTTTTCCTTCAGATTTGATTTACACATATCTGAAGATATAACCGTTGGATCTTCACAAAATTTACATCATTAGAAAGGTCTTTTCAAAACGAATCCAACGGTTCCAGTTTCGTGAAAATCCGACGGTTGGATCTCCCGGTACAATCCTTTGAAGTTTCGATTTCAAAATACGGACAACAGCGTCGTTATTCGATTAAATATAATTATATATATATATATATATATATATATATATATATATATATATATATATAATATAATGGATTCTGGCGCTGTTTCTCTTCAGATTTGAATTAAACATTCCATACAATCCAACCGTTGGATTTTTACAAAGTTGGTGCCGTTGGAAAGATTATTCCAAGGCGAACCCAACGGTTGCGGTTTCGGGAAAATCCAATGGTCGGATTTCCCGGACTAGTTTTTTGAAACCACGGTTTCAAATCACGAACTGCACGGCCACGTTTCGTTTTAATTTTATTTATATTTATATATTTATATAAATATAGTTCATTCAACAATTTCAATATCGTTTTCACTTCAAATATTTCACTAACGCCTTTAAATTTTGGAAAATTTCACCATAACCTCCTTTGTACGGGAAGGGCTGGGAAAATTCCCAAATAGCCACACGGGCGTCTCATGTCGAAAAGAAAAAGAAAAAGCCAAGCGGCTAGCCAATAGGCTCATAAAATCATCACCCAAACAAAACAGTAAATGTGTACCTATTTGTCGGGCACAAAATTTTATTTCTCTTCTCTAACCCCTTTGCTATAACCTGTTCAATAAATATGCATGTACATATATATATAGTTCTTATCACTTATCATTTTCTATTCAACTTCATATTTGATTCCATTTGGTTTAAAAACACCATTCATTCTAATGTTGCATGTATAGGCAAAAATCATATCATTAGCTAATTAATGAATATTTCAACTCATATATATTTATTTGAACGAGTGGCTATTTTTAACACTTCACATTTCAACAATTCGTTTATATAATAAAAATGTGATTTTTATTGTAAAACAATTCATTTCAAAACACTATTATTTTATATAGTTTATATAGGTGATAAAAATAGGATTATTATTATAAAACAATTTCTTTTAAAACGGGATTATTTTACATAGTCCATATAGTTGATAAAAGGTGATTTTTATTATGAAACGGTTTATTTCAAAATATGAATACCATTCAACACATGAATATTATTCAAAATTTCGGCAGCATAACGGCAGGGTAGTTAAAACCGGGACCGTCCCTAGTACGGCTCCTCGTTCTACCTTAAAACCTCGCGGTTTTTGACAATGGGGATCATGCATCTAGTTCGCATGCAGGCGGCATGTATATATTTATTTCATTTCCACAAACTAATCCTATGTGGTTTCAACCAAATAATTTGTAACTACAAATGGGTATTTTTCAACCACAATCAATTAATATCAACCACAAACAATCCCAAACAACCATTCGCTATCAATCAAATTTTCACACCAATCACAACCAATAAATATCGTCCATGGTTTGTGGACGAGGGGCATATATATATATATATATATATATATATATATATATATATATATATATATAGCAATTCACTTCTATTTCAACACATATATAATTTTTACAACGCATATACAACTTATACATCGAGCGTACAACTTATACAACGCTTATACAAGAGGCGTACAACGCTTATATAACTCATACATCGACTATATACTTTATATATCGCCGTTTTCCATATTGTTTATAAATTAGAAATCCCACATTGGATTTCACTCCACCAAAAATAGCAGAAGGCCCAGAAAAATATGCGGTCTCTTCTAAAATGTAGAAGACGTCAACACGGTCACGATGTTTCCTGTTTCATCGAATTTCGACCACATAGCAAAAAGATATGATTTTTACAAAGTTTGCAACGCTTTATAGTGTGAAAATCAGTTTAAAATACATAAACCCGTACCTCAGTTCACGGGTTCGAAACTAGGGTTGGATTTATCTTCGGATTCGTAGCACGAGGTGATGATTGGGCTGCACTGCGATGAAGAGCTAGGCGCGACGCCCCTATCGGCGGTGGTGGCGTCTGATGCGGTGGCAGATCGGCGGCGGCGCTGGCCTCCAGTAGCTCGACATTCGAGCAGGATATCTCGAGATCCACTGAACAATATCGGCCGATTCTGGTCTTGATTCGAAGGTCGAAGGACGATCTTCAAAATCACCAAAAGGATCGATGGGTTTAGAGAACGATCAGAGAGGAATCGAGGGAAGAACGGAAGAAGGTTTTCCGCCGTCAAAATAAGGGTTTACGGGTTTTTTTGGATTTTTTATATTTTTAAATTAATGAAATAAAAAAAATTCTATTGGCCGATGTTATATTAAATTCAAAAATTGGGGTTTTCTTAGACGAACTCGAAATCAAACCCAACGACTGCCGTCCCGAGCGTTTTACCCCCATTCCGAACACAATGGGATATGTTTCGTAGGGCCATTCTACTGTTTCAGTCAGTTTTCCTTCAAATCGAAATATAAAATATTCAATATTTAATTTGAACGTACATTTCAATTTGCCAGGGCCACAAACCGATTCGAAAAATTCCAGAAAAATAAATCTAGCTATGTTTTGACGGTGCGGTCCCAACAAAACTAGTTTCGTCGAATTCTGAGACCGTTTGCAAAAAGGCCCATTTCTGGTCGATCCAATTTAACTGTAATTGACCAAAACACATCTTCTTTTGCCACGCTCACATACTAGCTTCAAAAATTATGAAATTTGAAACCTAGCAATAACTTCATATCCCGGATCCAACAAAAGTGGTTTCGTCGAATTCCGAGGTCGTATGCAAAATGGCCAATTTCACGGGCTATATAAATTCCATAGCGTCCTTTCTGAAAATTCATTCGGCCATAACTTTTTCTTTCCGCTATGAAAATTTGATTTTTCAGATTCGTTAGAAAGGTATTCACTAACAGATTTAAATATTTTTGGTTTCGCTAAAATCCGTTTTGTTTTGCACCCGGTACAGTCCGACAAAGTTCAAATTCAATTTTTGAAACTACAGCGCCTTTTCAAGCCCTGTTTATAATTAGAATTAATTATATTCGTTTTCAATTGTCGATTCAAACTCACTTTTTATTGCCATTATTTAAAATATTTATTTTAAATATTTAAAATCCATTATTTTAGCCAATTTAAAAAATTTAAATTGGTTCAGATTTTCTGGGTCGTTACAGTAAATCATTCGAAGAGAACTAATCGAATGTATATCATTCGAAGAGAGATTGTCGAATATAGTTATTTAAAGAAAGAGGTATCGAATATAGTTTATTCGAAAAGGAGATATCGAATAGAGATTATTCAAAAAGAGAATTATACATTGAATTCGATTATATCGAAATTCGGAAAAGTAATATTTGCTTTCCGGTTTAATCACGATTTACTTATTTATTAATAGATGAGTGGTTTAGTTATTGAATTAAATTAAGGATAAAAGTTACATTTTGAAGTTGGATATCCAAGAAGAAACGAATTATAATGGTATAGTTAAATCAATGTTTTAAAATAAAGAAGGGGATTCAAATAGAATCCGAGTTACGTAAGGAAGTGTTATAGATTTGAAAGGTGAACTTTGTCTATTTCGAGGCTAGGAATGTCGTTCAGTTAAGGTCTGAGAGTTAATTATGCCCCAACTTGATTGACTTCGTTGCTAACTAAGGAATGGTTAAGGTTCGATAGTGAGGATTGATTAAGTGAATTTAGTAATTGAGTGTAATGGTTCGAATTGGCTTAGTTATATTTTATTTAAACATCTGTTTAAATCAAATGAATAAATTGTGGAAACATTTTCCAAATAAAATCAGAGATATTTTCTAATCATAGAAAAATGAAATGTTGATGAGAAAGAATACTGGAATGACAGTGATACGTGAAACAGAGATGGAAATGTTTTCCAGTGATTAATGACGTATATTTCCCAAATTTGGAAAATAAGAAATGTTGAGTATATAAAAATGGGAAATTAATAAATTAAATGATAAAATAAATTAAAGCAGATTAATATTGATTGATGATCGATCGATCGAATTGCTATATGGAAATAAGATCGTTGGTTACACACCTATTTTTCTTTGATAGTTAAATCACAGACTATCGAAGATTTTGGCCATTCTTACGTCGTCAATATGGAGAGACCGGGACCAGATTCATTATATGAAAACCACTCTATATGGACATCAGCCTTGCGATCAAATATGATGAAAATAATTGAAGATGGTGTTATACAAGGGCTATCCTGTTTACAGAATAGTGCCGTCGGTTTGTCCAGTCCCAGGACAACATGAATGGATGAATGTCTAACAAAGTATATCTAACAGATCACATAAGTTGATCTCTTCAAATGTACTTACATTTGGTGGCGGAGGAATTTGTTTCTCTTAGCTTTATACCAGTGATATTTCTGGGGAAATCAATTTGTGATTTGGCGGGTATGACGATGCGGCATTCAAAGTAAATGAATGTATGATCTGTCAAAAGAAACATCATGACCTCAAGCCTCATCAGCCGGGAAATGACAGAAATCGGGCAAGCAGCATAGCTAACTGGGTCGCTCCCATTAGGGTGTATATCACCTATCTAGAGAAAATCCATTTCATTCTTGTATCTATTATCGATGTTGTCCCTTTTCGGGAAGCGGTAGGGTAGCTACCAACCGTTGGTGATATACATTCGATACACTCAAGCGAAATGAGTGGTCGGTCATGTGTGGGCCGGGTTGCAAGACGTTCTTGTTGAGCCAAGTGTATTCGTCTCTAGAGATACACTATCGGCGGGTGGTCCCATACCTTGTCATAGTTGGAATCCAATCTCCAATAAGCAGCGCCAACGGTTTTATTTGTATACTATACATGTGGGACGTGAGATGCAAGCGTTCTGCTAGATTGTTAATTCTTGTGATTAGACATTATTATAATATCAGAGAGGTATTGATTTCCAAAAACTATTTTGGGTTATCGTAAGGTAAAAACCATCCCTGTTTATGTGTGGATCGGTCTTACGATTATCTTTTCTTTTGAAAAGGATTTTGAATAGTTAAACCAAATGATTTGAGTTTACTCACACCAGTCCCATAACTGACCCAGAGTTTATTTTGTTTTGTTTTTACCTAAACTCTTGGGTGCCCAAATTTGTACGGGAAGTCAAGTAGTTCAGGTCTTTATAGATATACGTGGAGGAGCTTGAAGCAGAAGGCTTCAGGACTATATAGCTATTGTTATTTCCGCTGTGTGTAAGTGTTGTACTCTGATAATGCATTGTATACATATACTGTTTTATTTCAAAGTTATGTTATAATATATTTTATTCGTTCCGCTGTGAGATTCGTGTTTACTCTGATTGTGTTCTTCTTCTTCTTCTTCAATTCTAATTTTTTATGTTATCTATTCTCACCCTCTAACATCTTCCTATTAATGATCTGGAATGTTCGGTAGCTGAATAATTGACATGGGTTTTATGTTGATTTTCTGGGTCGAATATCCCGGTTCGTTACACTGAGATGCAAATGATCAAGGCTTCTGTTGAAAAGAAAAGTCTTGTGGTTGATGATCAAAGCACCTCTTGTGTGGCATAGCTTTGTGCAGCGTTAATTCGCGAGCCTCACATCCGGGTGTGAAGCAGAAACGGGAGAAGGATCCAAGGAGGACATGCGTTTCGTTCTAGCTAGGGTGGTGTCAGTGACCTACCAGCCTTGACATTCATATTATTTTCACCTGTGTGGTTATTGGATTGCGAGGCACCTCGGATATATCGGTGACTAGGTGGAGTCGATGGAGTCATAGGACTCATTTACGCCCCAAAGGGCGGGGAAATGCAGTGTTTAGGCATTTTAATCCAAATCGGTGGACTGGCCATGTGGTTCCTAAGGCTTGATAGAGTACTTGCCTGAGGCTTGGGCTAGAGAGTCTCGAATTCGGTGAGGGCGATCCCTTGCCTCGTTACACAGATGGAAACCCAACTTCCAATACGTGACTTTACGGTTTTGATTGTAGAGCCTAGTATGGCGACATGATATATGGTACCCATGCCGTCTATGATTGATATTTATGATTGAAATTCTTTTGACAAGATAAAATTATAGTAATAATTAAAGATGAAATTTAGCGTATCAAGCATTTTTTGGCTATTATAAGGTAAAATCCTATACTCCGGCTTGTCTTGCATTGCGTGATGGGACCTGGGTCTTATAATAGCTTCATTGTTCTTTATTTAGCATTGCGCTGTTGTTTTATACACTGTTATTATTGGGAGGAAACCCGTTCCGTGTTATACGACATGGTCCCTTGATTTACCTAACTTTAAAATAAAGATTAATAACTGTTTTAGTTCTCACACCAGTCACATGACTGACCTAGAGTTTATTGTTTTAACCTAAACTCTGGGTGCCCTTATTTCGACACAGGGAACTAATAGTGTATGTTTTTCAGATTTATATTCATAGGATCCTGATTTATAGTTGGAATGATAACCAGAAAGCTTTGTATCCGTATATCTTCTTCAGTTGTGTATTGTATAATTTTTCCACGGCAGTAATATAAATAAATCTCTGATGTATAATATTTATTCATACTCTGTATATTCTTTTATTCTGATGGAATTGTTGTAATTAACAATGAAGTGTTCTTCTGTTTGCGTTCTGATTTGTCATGTTCTCAAAACAATCAGGGGTTTCGAACGGTCTTTATCGGTTTAATTTCGATCGAGCGAAATTCCTTATCGTTTCAGAAGTTAAGTATATAATTATATTATTTATTTTAATTAAATATTTCGCTATAATTTAATTCAATGACCATTTCAATCATTCAATCCCTATTTATATAATTAAATAAATTAATTATTATAATGTAAAATACGTGTCGTTACATTCTCCCCCCTTTAAATAATTTCGTCCTCGAAATTGCTAAGGTAGAGAACAAACCCTATTGACTAGTACAAATTTATTTGTTTACTTACCAACTGTAATTTCTGCTGAACCAATTTAATTCTAATTAAAATATTGATTAATTCTTAGCAACAAACATTTCCTAAAATCCTGAAAATTTTCTAACACTCTAAATTTCCAGAAAATTTTGCCAGCACCTCCTTTGCACCGGTCAGTAGTTCAAACCGCAACTCGCCTCTCTAGGCCTTCTCTAATCCAAAAGAAAATCAAATAGCCAAGTGGCTTTCCAAATAGGCCCATAAATCACCAAATCTATAAAAATAGACATGTACCTTTTTGTCGGGCATATCAATACATCCTTTCCATCTGTTACCAATCGATTTCCAATCAAATTCCAATATGTTTTTATGCTCAAATCCAACCATTCGCTTATAACTAAGCCAATTTCCATTCTGAACTAAAATTCCATTATCAATTCCAAATTCTTACGACATCAATCCAACCTACTCGATATCATTATAATTCAATCCTATTTCAATTTCAATTTGCTTTCATAAATTTCTATTTAAATTTGTTTTAATTCAAATAGTCTCTTTCTGGGAGTTTTTAAACAGCTTATGTAACACCCCATATAATTTATAACAGTAAACTTCACAAATTAAAGATAATTAATTTCAAATCAAAGAATTATGGGAAATGGGATACGCCATTGCGTTCGTCTCGGAATTCTGCTTGAGATAGAGTCCGAGTTTGCGTAAAACGGACTCCGTACGAAGGTGATATGACCTCCGGAAGTTTCAGAATTCAGTTTAAAATTCAAACAGACAGAACAGTTCAGAAACGAGTTCAAAATTCAAAAATCGGACCCAGATTGGGCTGGGCGGGAATTTTCCCGCCCAAGACCCTGGTCGATTGGGTAGTCGACCTCGGGCACCCAGGTCGACTGGGTAGTCGACCTGGCCCCTGAGCCAAGTCCAACCCAGCCCCTCCTGGCTGGCTTGGTCTGTGCTTGGCCGAATTTCTGAGCTTTTTCTTGTCACTAGGTCTTATGTGTCAGCTTCTGATTGGTTTCTCTTTAAAACTAACGGCGAATATTAATCTAAGCTCCATCGACGGCTCTAATTAATTCACAAACTCTATAAAAAGAACCTAAGACTCCACCTAATACACACAAATAAAAATGAGAATAGAGCTGTCATGCTGCTGAAGAAAGACTAGGAATAGCCGTCAAGTCAGGAGTTGATTCGAAAGCTTAAAACAACGACAATTAAATCAAAACAACGCCTACAACAAAAGAATAACATCTCCAAATTCAGAATTCAGAATCCTGAATTGAAGATTCGTCATACGTTGTAAGTAGAGTGTTATTCCAATGTGATTGAATAATTGAGATTTGATCTGTGTAAAATGAGAAATGGAATTGTACTTAACTTGTGGCGGTGATAATTCATAATCGTATGTTGCTATGGTTTTAATTATGAATAAATTTGGGATGTTGTGGTATAATAATGTTAGACCTATTGGATATTTGCAAGTATATGATTCATGTTGAAAGTTAACAACTATATGTTTGTGGTAGTTTATTACGACAAAGTTGAGACTCATGCAAGTATATGATTCACTATTATGCCAACATGATTTTAGATCCTTCTATGTATATTTTTATGATCATTTTTAGTGTAGTTGGATCCATTTGTGTGTTATGATTCATATGAATTTATATTGAAATAGGCATTATGATTCAAGTGAAAACCATACTTTTGTATTAGTGACAAAAGTAAGCATCTTTGTGAACTTGTGTTGACTCTATGAACATGACTAGATTGCGTATGGTGTTATGCCTAATTGAAAATAGGTTTTAGGCCTATGTTGTTATCAAAATCATATGATAATATATGCGACACATAATTAAGTTAGATTCACATTTTAAATGCAAGTTTACATGACTAGATTTAAAACCATGATTCATGTTTAGATATGTTTTATGTTAAGATTACATGCTATTACAATGCAAGTTCACAAGTGCCTAATTTATGTTAATTAGATCGCTATGTTGCAAGTTCACGCGTTCACACACCCCTTTTGATGTTACTTAGGATATATAAACACCATGTTCTAAGCCTCCCCTTTTTCATGTGGCTAAGTTGGGCTTAAATGTTAAGCACAACATATGTTATAATATAGAGAACGTATAAAACGGGGGTAATGACGTTGGGTTAAAAATATAAAAACATATGTGTTGGCATGTCTGACGCATGCCAACGACCTTGTGAACATTTAAGTGGTATAAATTAATTTTACCTAATAAAGATGAATTTGACTAATGGGCTGCAAATATTTACATATAAAAAGAAAAGAGACAAATTATGTAAACTTAGAAAATACGATGTGTTTAACCTGAGGTTGGATTGCGTTGTGACATAAGCATGCCCGTACCCGCCCGGCTGTCCAGTAGTCACAACAATACCTATCCAATGTGGGTGGTTAAAAATTGAGCCCAATAAAGACCCGAGGTTAGGCTGAGTTGTGATGTAAGACTGCCCGGACCCAACCGGGAACAGGCAGTCACAACAATACCTGTCTAATTTGAGTGGTTGAGGCTTTAATAAGACAATTAATGCTGAGTCAGGATTTATAGGATTAAGAAAATTGAATTAATACTTAATCAAATTGAACATGCTAAACGATACAGACTGATTGGGGGTTAGGTTTACAGAACACTTAACCAACTTACCATGTTGGCTAGAAATAGAAAACCTAGTAGTGGGGGACCCTTTTCAGCAGTAACCCTACAAGGTGTATCAGGATACACTGAACTAGGCAGGGTGGGACACGATTACTGGGCTAACTGTAAGAGGTCAAATCAACGGCGGTGGTGCAGCAGTGTAGGTTCTAACAGGGTGCGGGCGTGCACAAACTCCAGCGCAGAAAAATTAGGCACTGGGCACCAGTAATATACCTGTGCATTCTAGAATTGTGTCGGGCCGCCACCATGAGACTTGATACACCCCATGGTGGGACCAGCATAGGTAGCTACAACATCGGGGGCCGTAAGACACATGTAACTATGCGAGTAGGAGCCGATCATTAGAAATGGATCACTTCACCCTGATTATGGGGTGCCTGTTGGGAACTAGTTTATAGGGGTGCAGAGATTAATATAGGGTACGATAATATATTCGATTCTAGACAACTTAACTTAGTTTATGGTGCTTCCCCATTTCCAGTTTGTACTTATCATGCTCATTTCCTTATTCATAGACTAAATAGTCCTAGACTTACTCAGGCTTTATGTCTGACTCTACTTTTCTTTCGTTCCCCCCCCCCCCCCGCCCCAGGTCCACAGGGAGGGAATACCGCAGCTTGACTAGTTTTCACATCCAGCTTGAAGAGAAAGAATGTATTGCTTGCATCTCTTTCATTTTGGACTATGGCTTTGGATAGCAATTATGGGGACTTATGCAGTTTACTTTTGTTTTTATGCTTCTTTAAGTTATGAAATCAAGACAGTTATGAAAATGTAATGTTTTTGGAAGTATTGTAAGACAATTATGGTATGGTTTGTGTAACACGTAATTTGATGAAATAAAAGTTGTTGTTGTTTTCCGCTGTTCAAAAAAAAATATGTGTATTTATATCTGTCTTGTGTATCTGTGACTTATACTTAAAAACCTCCACCAAAATTAGGGCATTCCCTTTGAGAGTGACCCTAACGGAGGTGGGGTGTTTCACTTGGTATCAGAGCATAGGTTTACCAGATAAGATAAAAAGTTTTGAAAACTTATTTTCAAAAGAAAATTTAAAGAAGCATTTTTAAAGGTAAAATGTTATTTTATTTTTAAAAGGCATAGTCCCCCAAAGCCATAGGTACTATCTTTTATCCTTCGTGTTGAATCTGTCCTTTTTGTTTCAGCATGTCCGAAGAACTTAACTTGCCAGAGGGTGTACCAATACCTGGTTGGTTCAGACGATTCTTAGAAGCAAGGGCCAATCAGCCAGGTCCCACTGTTCCTCCTCCCCCAGCTGCAGGACATCATCCAGCTGCAGGACATCATCCAGCTGCAGCAGCACCTCCTCCTCCGCATGGTAATACTTTAGCTAAGGTATGTAAATATTTCAAAGCTATGGGGGGGAGGACTTTCATGGAACCGAGTCCTTCATGGTAGCCAGGAACTAGCTGAAGGAATCCGAGGACTTATTCGTCATCTTTGAGGTAGAAGATAGGCAGAAGGTACAACTGGCAGTATGGCTACTTAAATACGAGGCTTCCTACTAGTGGGAAGTTACCAATGCAGAAAGATCAGTGGAAACATGGGAGGACTTTAGGGCGAGGTTTGAGGCTAAATTTCTCTCAGAAGCTGAAATGAGTCTCCAATTGGAAAAATTCTTATTTCTTAAGCAAGGGAATATGACAGTCAAAGAGTACGTTAATCAGTTCGATCAGCTGGGTAGGTTCGGACTGGACCTAGTCAATACTCCGCACAAGAAGGCTCTCCGCTTTGTCAAAGGATTGAATGAGCCATTACACAGCTTGGCCATGACCCATATACCTATGGGAGATACGTATGAAAGGTTGGTGCAGATGGCATTGCTGAACGAAGAGGATAAGGGCAAGAAGGAGACAAAGGCAGAAGGCTCTCAAGGGAAGAAAGAGGGTTTGCAGCCTAAGAAGACAGACTTTAAGAAGGGCGGGAAAGACAACAAGTCCCAAGTGAAGAGGAAGTGTTATTTCTGTGGCAAAGTGGGGCACTTAGTGAAAGATTGCCGGAAAAAGAAGGCCAAGTTGAATGGTGGGTGCTTTTCTTGTGGTGAGACCGACTACATGGCTAAGGATTGCCCAAAGAAGCGAGGGCAGGGGCAGAAGGCTGGATCCACCTCAGGGGCACAGGTTCATGCGCTAGAAGCACCACCTCTGCAACAGCGAGGTATAAATACTTCTGTAGAAAGTGTAGTTTATCTTTATGATCACCCAGTTCGCACTTTATTTCATTCTGGCGCATCACACTCCTTTATTTCATCTGCTTTAGTAGAATATCTGCACCTAGAAACTAGTATGATAGAGGACCTCTTAATTGTTTCAAATCCAATCGGGGGCCCAGCTCATTTGTCTATGATCTGTGTGGGATTGAAAATTTCTATTCTAAGCGTAGAATTTAGATGTAGTGCCTTCGTTTTGGGCTTCTCGGGATTTAGTTCGATTTTGGGCATGGATTGGCTATCCAGTAATGGTGCCATCCTTGATTGTGAGAAAAGGGTGGTTAGGCTTCTGACCCAACTCGGTAACACTCTGGAAATTACTTGTAATCCATCGTATGCGGTTATGCTTAGTTATCTTGAATCACAAGATGCTTCTGTTGAGAGTTTGCAATCGGATAGGGTGGTCCGTGAATATCCGGACGTCTTCGAAGAGGTGAAGGGCTTACCTCCGAAGCGGGAGATAGACTTCCACATATATCTTGTAGATAATGCATAGCCCGTTGCATTGCCCGTTAGACACATGGCTCCACGGGAAAGGACAGAGCTCAGTAAACAGGTTAAAGAGCTTCTAGAGAAGGGGTTCATTAGAAGGAGTATTTCAGAATGGGGCGCTCCAGTGGTGTTCGCAACAAAGGCGGATGGTTCACTCCGTCTATGTGTTGACTATAGGGAGCTCAACAAACTAACGAAAAAGAATAGGCACCCTCTCACCAGAATTGGCGATCTGTTTGATCAGCTTGTAGGAGCGTCTGTTTTCTCCCAACTCGATTTGGCGACCGGATTTCATCAGCTAAGGGTGGTTGAAGATAGCATCGATAAGACAACACTCAGAACCCCAGACGGCTTCTTTGAATGGCTTGTCATGCCTTTCGGCTTGACAAACGCACCCGCTTACTTCGTGGACCTGATGAGTAGCGTGTTCAGAGAATTCCTCAACAAGTTCATAGTGGTCATCGTAGACGATATCTTGATATTCTCAAAGAGTGAAGAAGAGCATGCTCAACACCTAAGGGCAGTCATGGAAACTCTGCGAGTCCATCAGCTAAAAGCCAAATTCTCCAAACGCCACTTTTGGAGAGAGGAAGTAAGGTTTCTTGGGCATGTAGTATCCAAAGAAGGGTTAGCTGTGGACCCTGCTAAGGTAGTAGCGGTAGAGGATTGGAAGACACCAAGGAATGCAACTGAGGTCCGAAGTTTTCTAGGACTAGCAGGTTTCTACCGAAAATTCATAAGGGATTTTGCGAAAATCTCAGCTCCACTCACAAGGCTGACAAAGAAGAATCTAGTGTTCAATTGGGACTTGGATTGCGAGTTTTGCTTTCCAACTACTAAAAAGGGCTCTTACAACAGCCCCAGTTCTGACGTTGCCAGATGGAAGCAAGATGTTCACAGTTTATACAGATGCATGTGGGACAGGGCTAGGCGCTGTCTTGATGCAAGAAGGAAGGGTAGTAGCTTATGGTGGAAGGCAATTGAAAGTTCATGAAAAGAACTACCCGACCCACGATCTTGAGTTAGCCGCCATCGTCTTTGCACTTAAGTCTTGGCGACACTATCTCCTAGGTGAGAAATTCGAACTGTATACTGACCATAATTCTTTTGAAGTATCTCTTCTCGTAGAAAGATCATAACTTGAGGCAACAAAGATGGATGGAGTTTCTTGCCTCGTACGACTTCGAGATATCCTACACTCCGGGCAAAGGCAACGTAGTGGCAAACGCGTTGAGCCGAAAGAAACTGACCCTAAGCTCGCTCTTTATAGAAAGGCAAAGCTTGGACTATATAGCCAGTTTTAACTTTAGGCCCTCCTCCGATTTTGTACCGGGCTTGCTAGCATCTCTCGAAGTACGCCCGACTCTAGTGGACTCAAAAGGGACAGCACAACGCGAAGACCCTCAGCTTGTGGAGACGATTGATAGGCTAATTAGGGGTGAGACTTCAAGTCACCTCAACAGATACTCCATCGACCATAAGGGTTGGCTAAGGCGAGACGGAAGACTATGCGTCCCATGGACAAGGGATTTAGTAAAGACGGTTCTCAAAGAAGCACATCGTTCCAAGATGACAATACATCCAGGCGGAGATAAAATGTACAGGGATATAAAGAGAACGTTCTTTTGGAGCGGCATGAAGAAGGACGTGGCAGATTTCGTTTCTAAGTGTATGATCTGCCAACAGGTTAAGGCGGAGCAGAAGAAGCCTGGTGGTCTACTCCATCCTCTAGAGGTCCCGCAGTGGAAGTGGGATAGCATTTTAATGGACTTCATTGATGGGCTGCCTAGGTCTAGAATAGGCAACACTAGCATTTGGGTAATAGTGGATAGGCTTACTAAAAGCGCCCACTTTTTACCTGTCAAGAGTAGAAGGACTACCTCATCTCTAGCATCTCTTTATCTCAAGGAAATTGTTCGACTCCATGGAATACCATTCATCATTGTTAGTGACCGAGACCCTATATTCACAAGTGAGTTTTGGCGGAGTCTGCAAGAAGCGGTAGGTACACAGTTATGCTTGAGTACAGCTTATCACCCCCAAATCGACGGTCAGACAGAAAGAGTGAATAGTGTTTGGAGGACCTTTTAAGACTGTGCGTCCTTCACTTCGGAGGAACGTGGGAAGACCATCTTCCTTTGGTGGAATTTGCCTACAACAACAGCTAACAAGCCACCATCGGAATGGCGCCCTTCGAGGCTTTATATGGAAGACCGTGCCGATCGCCCACTTGTTGGTGGGAGTCTACTGACAAGCTCATACTTGGACTAGATATGATCCGAGAGACTTCAGAGAAAGTAGACTTGATACGAAGAAGGATGAAAACGGCCCAAGATAGACAGAAATCCTATGCCGATAAGAGAAGGACCGACCTTGAGTTTGAGGTTGGGGACAGAGTTTTTCTTAATGTATCTCCATTAAGGAATGTCGTTCGTTTTGGAACAACAGGGAAGCTAGCGCCAAGGTTCGTAGGGTCGTTTCCTATTATCGAGAAAATTGGGAAAATGGCCTATAGATTAGAGCTACATGAAAAACTAGCTAGAATTCACAACGTCTTCCATGTTTCGCACCTCCGAAAATGTCTACATGAATCTGTTGAAGTGGTAGAGCCTAGCATTCTAGAAGAAGCCGAAGTGGAACGTGAAGCAACTGTGAGAAGAGTTCCAACACGCATCTTAGGAACTGAATTGAAAAGGCTATGCAACCGCGAAGTCAAGCTCGTCAAAGTTCAGTGGAGCGACGCCGAGGAAGACGCGACTTGGGAAACTGAGGCAAGAATACGCGTAGCCTACCCTTTTCTTTTTGAGGGTACATCTTTGATCTCTTTTTTTCCTTAAGTTATGCTTTGTCTATCATTTAGGGTATATCTCCTCGACCTTATCTTTTAGGTAGAAACCGTTTGGATGAAAACATGTAATTGAAACATGTTATGGATGATGGTTGTATGTGATTGCAAGTGATTGCTAGTGATTGCTCGTGGTTGTATATACACACACAATCTAGGTTTTAGATCGGCTCAGTCACTTCATATTGCATATGCATATATGTATTTATATTCATATATTGTTGAAGTTTAATGTGTTGTCATATGGATGTTGCATTTATATGACCGATTGTGCACTCATGCAGAATCATGAATAGGAAGGTTTGCATACATAATGGATTCATGACACTTACATAATTTGCATTAAGGAGGTCAACTGAATCAGCAGACCGACTGATTTTGCATTAGATAAGTACATGTACTAACACTTCGCATATGATCATGAAGCATTAGAAGTCTTTTAAGGCCAATGGACGCTCGTGTTTGATGGATGAGTAGATGGATGTTTGGATGTTAGGATATACATTCTTCCTAAACTTGAAGATTTCGGGGACGAAATCCTTTTAAGTGGGGGAGAATGTAACACCCCGTATATTCTATAACAGTAAAATTCACAAATTAAAGATAATTAATTTCAAATCAAAGAACTAAGGGAAACGGGATACGCCATTGCGTTCGTCTCGGAATTCTGCATGAGATAGAGTCCGAGTTTGCGTAAAACGGACTCCGTATGAGGGAGATATGACCTCCGGAAGTTTCAGAATTCAGTTTAAAATTCAAACAGACAGAAACAGTTCAGAAACGAGTTCAAAATTCAAAAATCGGACCCAGATTGGGCTGGGCGGGAATTTTCCCGCCCAAGACCCAGGTCGACTAGGTAGTCTACCTGGGGCACCCAGGTCGACTAGGTAGTCGACCTAGGGGTCGACTGGGTAGTCGACTTGGCCCCTGAGCCAGGTCGAACCCAGCCCCTCCTGGCTGGCCTGGTCTGTGCTTGGCCGCATTTCTGAGCTTTGTCTTGTCACTAGGGCTTATGTGTTAGCTCCTGATTGATTTCTCTTTAAAACGAACGGCTAATATTAATCTAAGCTCCATCGACGGCTCTAATCAATTCACAAACTCTATAAAAAGAACCTAAGACTCCACCTAATTCACACAAATAAAAATGAGAATAGAGCTGTCATGCTGCTGAAGAAAGACTAGGAATAGCCGTCAAGTCAGGAGTTAATTCGAAAGCTTAAAACAATGAAAATTAAATCAAAACAACGCCTACAACAAAGGATAGCATCTCCAAATTCAGAATTCAGAATCCTGAATTGAAGATTCGTCATACGTTGTAAGTAGAGTGCTATTCCGATGTGAATGAATAATTGAGATTTGATCTGTGTAAAATGAGAAATGGAATTGTACTTAATTTGTGGTGATGATAATTCATAATCGTATGTTGCTATGATTTTAATTATGAATAGATTTGTGATGTTGTGGTATCATGATGTTAGACCTATTGGATATTTGCAAGTATATGTTTGTGGTAGTTTATTACAACAAAGTTGTGACTCACACAAGTATATGATTCACTATTATGCCAACATGATTTTAGATCCTTCTATGTATATTTTTATGATCATTTTTAGTGTGGTTGGATCCATTTGGGTGTTATGATTCATATGAATTTATGTTGAAATATGCATTATGATTCAAGTGAAAACCATACTTTTGTATTAGTGACAAAAGTAAGCATCTTTGTGAACTTGTGTTGACTATATGAACATGACTAGATTGCGTTTGGTGTTATGCCTAATTGAAAAAATGTTTTAGGCCTATGTTGTTATCAAAATCATATGATAATACATGCGGCACATAATTAAGTTAGATTTACATTTTAAATGCAAGTTTACATGACTAGATTTAAAACCATGATTCATGTTTAGGTATGTTTTATGTTAAGATTACATGCTATTACAATGCAAGTTCACAAGTGCCTAATTTATGTTAATTAGATCGCTATGTTGCAAGTTCATGCGTTCACACACCCCTTTTGATGTTACTTAGGATATATAAACACCATGTTCTAAGCCTCCCCTTTTTCATGTGGCTAAGTTGGGCTTAAATGTTAAGGCCAACATATGTTATAATATAGCGAACGTATAAAACGGGGGTAATGACGTTGTGTTAAAAATATAAAAACATATGTGTTGGCTTGTCTGACGCATGTCAACGACCTTGTGAACATTTATGTGGTATAAATTAATTTTACCCAATAAAGATGAATTTAAATAATGGGCTGCAAATATTTACATATAAAAAGAAAAGAGACAAAATATGTAAACATAGAAAATACGATGGGTTTAACCCGAGGTTGGATTGCGTTGTGACATAAACCTTCCCGGACCCGCCTGGGTATCCAGTAGTCACAACAATACCTACCCAATGTGGGTGGTTAAACATTGAGCCCAATAAAGACCCGAGGTTAGACTGAGTTGTGACGTAAGACTGCCCGGACCCAACCGGCAACAGGCAGTCACAACAATGCCTGATAAATATGGGAGGTTGAGGCTTCAATAATACAATTAAGGCTAAGCCAGGATTGATAGGATTAAGTAAATTGAATTAATACTTAATCAAATTGAACATGCTAAATGATACAGACTGATTGGGGGTTAGGTTTACAGAACACTTAACCAACTTAGCATGTTGGCTAGAAATAGAAAACCTAGTAGCGGGGGACCCTTTTCAGCAGTAACCCTACAAGGTTTATCAGGATACCCTGAACTGTGAAGGGTGGGGCACGATTACTGGGCTGACTGTAAGAGGTCAAATCGACGGCGGTGGTGCAGCAGTGTAGGTTCTAACGGGGTGCGGGCGTGCACACACTCCAGCGCAGAAAAATTAGGCACTGGGCACCAGTAGTATACCTGTGCATTCTAGAATTGTGTCGGGCCGCCACCATGGGACTTGATACACCCCATGGTGGGACCAGCTTAGGTAGCTACAACATCGGGGGCCGTAAGACACATGTAACAATGCGAGTAAGAGCCGATCATTAGAAATGGATCACTTCACCCTGATTATGGGGTGCCTGTTGGGAACTAGTTTATAGGGGTGCATAGATTAATATGGGGTACGATAGTATATTCGACTCTAGACAACTTAACTTAGTTTATGGTGCTTCCCCATTTAAAGTTTATACTTATCATGCTCAGTTCCTTATTCATAGACTGAATAGTCGTAGACTTACTCAGGCTTTATGTCTGACTCTACTTTTCTTTCGTTTCCCCCCCCCCCCCCCGCCCCAGGTCCACAGGGAGGGAATACCGCAGCTTGACCAGTTTTCACATCCAGCTTGAAGAGAAAGAATGTATTGCTTGGATCTCTTTCGTTTTGGACTATGGCTTTGGATAGCAATTATGGGGACTTATGCAGTTTACTTATGTTTTTATGCTTCTTTAAGTTATGAAATCAAGACAGTTATGAAAATGTAATGTTTTTGGAAGTATTGTAAGACAATTATGGTATGGTTTGTATAACACGTATTTTGATGAAATAAAAGTTGCTGTTGTTTTCCGCTGTTCAAAAAAATATGTGTATTTATATCTGTCTTGTGTATTTGTGACTTATACTTAAAAACCTCCACCAAAATTAGGGCATTCCCTTTGAGAGTGACCCTAAAGGAGGTGGGGTGTTTCAGCTTAGCTTTTCTAAAACCAAACATTCCTTTTCAGATTTCAAACAACTTGTTTTCCTCAAACAATCCCACACAAATCTTTGGTAGTAATCCGTCACTTAGAACTCGAAAATGAACACTGATGATGTGGCCAGCATCATCAGAGTTATTTCCCAACTATCAAAGTGAGGTCAATACTATATCCCTTTTAAAATCATTTCTAAACACTTTCATTTTGAAATTCATTTCAAAATATCATTCACAATGCTTGTAAACAATTTGAAATCTCCCCGGATTTTAAAATTTTCATATATTTAATCCAAATCACCTTACAAACACTCTTTCAACTTTTAGGAATTTTAGTTCCAATTCTGATTTTAAATTTAGATTTAATTCATCTGATTCCATATATTACACGTATATGAATTCTAATTGGTTATATTTAACCATTTCACTTTTAGTAATTTCATTTGATTATAATAACAACCAACACATCCAACATAATATAATATTTCCAATATTAATCATTCGTTTATACCAAAATATAATTTGGGTAAAATTATTTCATTTACTCCTTTTTAAAACATACTGTGTCGGTTTATCGTATTCGAATGTTTAGAAACTCCTACTGATACAGTGGATCAAACTGATCGATCAGAACCCATAAACAACTCAACCAATAAATCTCCACAATGTAAAACAATTTTTTATAAAATCTACAAATACATTCACTCGTATATATACACTCAAACTCAATCTAGCTTATTACTAACCCCATCTCTACTGAGTCACGCCACAGAGCCAAGGTAATCAATTAACCTTCAGCTTTGATACCGCTGTAACGAATTGGGAATTTCGACTGCGAAAATCAACACAAAACTACCATGTTGACTATTCAGACATCGGAAATACCTGATCATTAATAGAAAGAAGTTAGAGGGTGAGAATAGATAAGATAGAAAATAAGAATAGAAGAAGAAGAAGAAGACAATCAGAATAGACACGAATCTCACAGCGGAAAGAATAAAATATAATATATAGCATAACTTTGCAATAAAACAGTATAATAACATTATTAGAGTACAACACTTACACACAGCGGAAATTTAATAACCCGGAAATCTGGGCCAATTTAAAATTTTTATTTTGGCAATTTTAGGAATTTTGAATATTTAAAATGAATTATTTTAAATAATAATGACGAAAAATTTATTTTGAATAGAATTCGAATGTATATATTATATAGATCGTCGTTAGAATATAATTATTTATTTTAAATTATAAAAGGAATTGAAAATGGCGCGGTAGTTCGATAATTCGATTTCAAAATGCAAATGAATGTACCGGGTGCAAAATAAACCGGATTTTAGTGAAACCAAAAATATTATAATCTATTTGTGAATATCTTTCCAACGAATCCAAAAAATTGAAATTTCATAGCGGGGATAAGAAGTTATGGCCAGTTGAAAATTCAGAATAGTCGCTATGGAATTCAGGCCCTTAAAAATGGGAATTTTGCAAACGACCTCGGATTTCGACGAAACCACTTTTGTTGGATTCGGGATGTAAATTTATTACTAGGATTCCAATTTTCAGAATTTTTCGAATCAATATGTGAGCGTGGCAAATGAAAATGCGTTTGACCAGTTTCAGTTGATTTTAATCGACTGGAAAATGGCCATTTTCCAAACGGTCTCGGAATCTGACGAAACTAGTTTTGTTAGGACCGTATCGTTAATACGAAGCTAGAAAATATTTTTCTGGAATTTTTCGACTTAGTACGTGACCCCAGTAAATTGAAAGGCATGTTCAAATTCAATATATAGAGTTATATGTTGATTTCGACGAAAACTGATCGAAACGATTGAATCAGCTTACGGTACATATCCCATTATGTTCGGAATGGGGGTGATTAGCTATGGACGACAGGCGGTGGGTCTCGTTTCGAGTTTGAATAAAAAGTCAACATTTTTATTGAAAATTAAATTAAATTAATTATATATAACCCCCCCTCTATTCCTCTCTCCCCCGTTCAGATAAAAAAAGAAGAAGGCAGAGCGCTATCGCGCTCCACCCTCCATCGCCGCCGAAGGTGGTGGAGAGGCGCCGACCCCACCTTCTTCCGCTTCTCCCTCCTGTCTTCACCCCCCTCTTCGATTCTCCCTCCTATCTTCCCCGTAGCCCCCCATCGCGACTCCAATCGCCAGCCCCAAGCCCTAGCGCGCCACCCCTAGCCTGCCATGCCCCCGCGAGCCCTTCCCACCTGAAACCGCTCCACCTCAATAGGTCAACGCCACCGCTGCCACCCAGATGAACCCCTGTGCTCCTGGCTGAGCTTCCACCTCCGACGAACCCCCAACAGCCCCTCCCCTCTCCCAACTTTCGACTGTAAGTTTTTTTAGTTATTTTATTTTGTTTCATCTTCGTTTTACCTATTGTAAATCATTTTTAAGGAAAATTAAATCAGTTCTCGAGTGAAATAACATTGTTTAGATTTTTGTATAACAAAAAGATTCGATTTTTATTTATTTGCAAGAGAAAGTAATGATTTTTTTTATAATGTAAAGAATAAAAAAATTTAATCTTTATTATAGTAGAAGATAAAAAATATAATCTTTATATAATAGAGTATTAAAAATAAGATTTTTATAATATAGAAAGAATAAAAATACGATTTTTTTATATATCATATAGATAGTAAAGATTTGATCTTTATATAGGTAGTGAAATAAAAATCTGATTTTTATTATATATAGTAAAGTAAAAATTCGATCTTTATTATGTAGAAGAAGAAAAAATATAATTTTTATATAGAAAAGAAGCGTTGTAAAAATAAATATGAAGTAGAAATAAAATGTGATTTTTATTTAGGGAATGAAGTAATAAAAATATAATTTTTATTATGAAAAACGTAGTAAAGAACTGCATAGGAAATGCAAAGGAAATCCAGAAGGATCAACAGTTCAACAGCAAAGCACGGCGGAGTGGAACTCTCTGTGAGAACTCCTCACCTTTTAATTTTATTTCTAGTTGAAATATATACTAGGATGCAGACGGTGTTTAGTAGCACCCGACACCCGTCGTCCACAGACCATGGACGGCTTGTATGCTTGTTTGTTTGATTTTGATGTGTAGTTGATTGTGTGATGTGAAATGAAATAAAATATTTATATAGTTAAAAATATTTTATAGTTAAAAATAGAATTTTTAACGTGTATATGAAAGGAAATAAAAATAAACAAATTAGACGATTTGTTTTTATACACACATTTGACTGATATTGATTGGGACGATAAATTTTACACATCGCCCAACTGCACAAATAAAATCTGTGTTTGATTGTTTGAAACCCCACACGGGTATTCGGGTGATATATGACATACACTAATCCCAATAATTAGTTGTATGTCGATCGATTGATTGACAGACTGTTATAAGCATTGAATATTTATATTTGATGCTTATACAGTGTAAGATGCACTTTGGATGATGGTTGTATTTGTCATTGTTGATATATACATGTGTTGTAGAAAATCCATATAATTAATATTATATGGTAATTGATTGGGCCTCATTCCAGTTCTGAAAATAAAATATTTGAAATAGAAATATTTGAAATAGAAATATTTTAAATAGAAACATTGGAATAGAAATATTTGAAATAGAAATATTTGAAATAGAAACATTGGAATAGAAATATTTGAAATAGAAACATTTGAAATAGAAACATTTGAATAGAAATATTTGGAAAAGAAATATTTGAAATAGAAATATTTGAAAAAGAAATATTTGAAATAGAATATTTGAAAATAGAAATATATGAAGCCGTATTGATTAAATTGATGCCATTTTAACGTGAACGATATTTATATCGATTTTATTCGTTTTTTAATGAATATCGAATGTGATTTCAAAATCTGATATTTTGAAAAGAATTGAATTCGAATTGAAATTGAATAGAAATGAATTCGAATTGAAATTGAATAGAAATGAATTCGAATTGAAATTGAATTGAATTGAAAACAAACTGAAATTGAATTAGAAATCAATTTGAATTAAATCAATTTGAAATGAAGTTAAAATGAATTTATGTTGAAAAATTCGATTTTGATTTGAATTTGACAAGGAATTTGAAATCGTTTTGAAAACGAATTTAAAACGATTTAAAAAATACGTTTTAAAAGGAAATCGACGAAGTATATGTGACGAAAAGGAATTTCGCTCGGTCCGAATCAATCGCTAAACTGATCTAGATCGTTCGAAACGCCCGATCGTTTTGAGAACACGACAAAACCGAATGCATACGGAAGAACATTTCATTGTATATAACAACAATTCCATCAAATTACAAGAACATACAGAGTATAAATGAATATTACATTCGATAAATATCAGAGATTACAATACATTACAGAGCAGCAGAAAATAATACAATACACAACTAGAAGAGATATACGGATACAAAGCTTTCCGGATATCGTTCCAGCTGTAAACCAGGATCCTATGAATATAAATCTGCAAAACCAAAACTACTAGCTGCCCGTGTCGAAAATAAGGGCACCCAGAGTTTAGGTTAAAACAATAAACTCCAGGTCAGTCATGTGACTGGTGTGAGAACTAAAACAGCTGTAAATCTTTATTTTTAAGGTTCGGTAAATCAAGGGACAACGCCGTATAACACGGAACGGGTTTCCTCCCAAGAATACCAGTGCATAAAACAACAGCGCAATGCTAAATAAAGAAAAATGAAGCTATTATAAGACCCAGGTCCTATCACACAATGCAATGCAAGCTGGGGGATAGGGTTTTTACCTTATAATAGCCAAGAATGCTTGATACGTTTAAAAGAAATCATTTGATACTATTATAAGTGTATAGTGTATAAAACAACTTCAAATCATAAGTATCAATCATAGGCGGCATGAATGCCCCATACCACTATTTCTCCATATATAGGTTATACAATCAAAATCGCAAAGTCACGTATTTGGAAATTGGGTTTCCATCTATGAACCGAGGCTAAAGATAGTCCTCAACCGATTCGAGACTCTCTAGCCCGAGCCTCAGGAACAGCCGCAACTGCCCCATGGATCGTCAGGGCCGGTCCACCGATGTGGATTATAGTGCCTGAACAATACGTTTCCCCGCCCTTTGGTGCGTAAATGAGCCAACGAATGACTCCATCTGACCCGGATCGTCCGATCTAACCGAGGCGCCTCACAACAGCAACAACCACACAGGTGAAAAGTATATAAATGTCAGGGCTGGTAGGTCACTGACACCACCCTAGCTAGAAAGAAACGCATGCCCTCCCTGAGGTCCTCTCCCATTTTTGGTTCACAACCGGGGTGCGAGGCTCGCGAATTCACGTTACACAAAGCTGTGCCACACAGGCTGTGCTTTGATCATCACCACAAGACTTTGCTTTTCAACAGAAGCCTCGATCAATTGCCACTTAGGCATGCCACACAGGCAATTCACTCCATGCGTTTGATATCCATCAATATATAACCCCTGAGCTCGTACGTCTCAGAGAAGGGCGTTAAGCAAGAGAATAAATTCTCCGTCGCCAAACAGATATATATTTAATAGAGATCAATCACACGGACTAAAATCCAATGTCAGGCACACAGTCCATTTACAAGTCCGTTCTGGGTCTGAACTAAACCGGAGGCACCTAGTACCCCGCATATCCATCGATCTCCAAGTACGTTTGGACGATCACCAACTGTTTCCATCTTCTTGGGTGTACAACCCAATCAAGATCATCAGTAATCACCCAAACGACGTGAACACTTCCGGTCTTCAACCACCGTCTTCATCTTCGACTTATCGTCGTATCAATTATTCAGAATGGGATAAACCCGGTCTTTCCGAATAACTCGCGTATATTTTAAATAAGTGTTACACAAACACAAATCACGCCTCATTCCAATTCATCAGTCACTAACCGTAAATTAACAAGAGAATTGTTCCCCAAATATTAACCCCGAAGGCCGAAACCAACATCAGATCAATATCCAGAAAACCATTCTGCTTGGCTAACCGACAGTTAGTTTCTAAATTTCACATTTATAGGGAAAGGTTCCCACTAATTTTATCCAAGATGAATTCCTTGAATTTATTCTCTAATCTCCTTTTGAATTTCGATTCAACTAGTCGAGATTAATGAACCTTACCGAAGTAATCATTTGTTTTAATTTCCCAATCCCAACCTATTCATCCCATGAAGTAAAACTGGTTATACTTCATATCTAACACCACGGTGTTATCGGTAAATTCAATTACCATTTCACGTTCAAATCTAATTAAAGATTTAACTAACGCCCGGAGCAAAACTGGCGATACTCCATTCTAACACCTTTTCAATCTAATTAAAGATTCATTAAAGCTCCACTTAGTTTTAATCGTTAACTGGGTTAAAGAATCAGTGTCATTTAAAACACGGTTCACGATAAACCCAAAATCACATTCCATTAATTATCGGGTTAAAGAACGAGTGTTATTTAAAACACTGTCCACGATAAACCCAAAAATCAATATCAATTCAATTCCAATTAAATATTATTTAATTGGTACACTTCATTAAATCTAAATAAAAAGATTTAATCTTTTCTCAACTGGGTTCAAGAACAGTGTTAGTCAAGACACCATTCACGACAAACCCAAATCACGTTTGATATTAAATACAAGGCTCTGAATAGAAAATATATCGGCTTATATTCAATATCAAATTCTACGACCAACAGATATCGTATTGGAAATAACGACATATATGTCTATATCTTTCAAATTTCCGTAACAACATCTGTATAATCACGAAATCCAACATCGAAATATTCCAAAGACAATTTCGATTCAAATCCATTCCAATGCAATCATTGGAAATTCTGGTCATTTTCAAAACCATTTCAAATTCAATTCATTTATTTAAAAATAAATAGAATTATAATTCTAGTTCAAAACTAGTTCATTTCGATAAAAATCTATTTTTATCTTTAGAAATATGGAGTCTATCATCCCAATTCTTTCTAAATCATTTCTTATGGTTTTACACAAATTATTGATATTTTTAATAATTTTATCAAGGCCCGTACAGTCGATTCCCATCAGCGGCCATCGAACTGCACTTACAGCGACCTTTTTCAAATTTGATTTGGACATAATTCCAAATCCAACCGTTAGATTTCTAATTTCTCACATTCGATAGAAAGCTCTTTTCGGTACGAACCCAACGGTTCCTGTTTTAGGAGAATCCGACGGTCGGATCTCCCGCAATATCCGTTCAAAGTCAATGGTCGAAATTCGCGAACTGCCGCGGCGCGGCGCGTTCTATTCAGGCCATTATATAATATATATAATATATACTTCGTCAATTTCAATTCAAAACGTGCTTTATAAATCGTTTTATATTCATTTTCAAAACGGTTTCAACTTCAGATTCAATTTCAAATCAAAATTGAATATTCTAATATAAATTCGTTTTAAATTCATTTCAAATTGATTTCAATTCAATTTCGATTTTAATTCGATTTCGATTCGTTTTTAATTAAATTTCGATTCGTATTCAATTCTATTAAATTTCAATTCGAATTCATTTCTATTCAAATTCAATTCGAATTCATTTCTATTCGAATTTCAAATCATTTCAGTGTATTTCAAATTTACAATCAATTTAGTTTAACTAGAATTTCAATTCACTTCAGTGTATTTCGAATTTCAAATCAATTTAGTTTAATTCGAATTTCAATTCACTTTAAATATAATTCGAATTTCAAATCTATTCAATTTCAAATCTATTCAATATTCATTGAAGAATGAATAAAATCGATATAAATATCGTTCACGTCAAAATGGCGTCAATCTAACCAACACGTCTTCATATGTTTCTATTTTCAAATATTCTATTTCAAATATTTCTATTCAAATATTTTTATTTCAAATATTTCTATTCAAATATTTCTATTTCGAAACTGGAATGAGGCCCAATCAATTACCATATAATGTTAATTATATGGATTTTCTACAATACATGTATACAATAACAACGATGAATAATCAACCATCATCCAAAGTGCATTCTACACTATATAAGCATCAAATATAAATATTCAATGCTTATAACAGTCTGTCAATCAATCGATCGACATACAACTAAACAATCGGGATTAGTGTACGTCAAATATCATCCAAATACCCGTGTGGGGTTTCAAACAATCAAACACGGATTTTATTTGTGCAGTTGGGCGATGTGCAAAATTTATCGTCCCAATCAATGTCCTTCAAATAGGTGTACATAAACAAACCGTCCAGTTTGTAAATGAATTAAAAATTATATTTTTAACGATCAAACTATTTTATTCAACCTATGAATATTCTATTCGGTTCATTTATTAAATAAAATGTTATCTTTATTTTTCTAACTTATTTTTAGAAAATTCCGACGGCATAACGGCACGATACTAGAAACGGGACAAGGCCTAGCCTTATACCCGGTCTAGTGAAGGCCCACGCTATTCACACATCAATCAAACCAATTTCATTTCACCAAACAATTCAATTCCAACCAAATAATCTAACCAACTACAAAACCAAACAATTAAACAAACAAGCCATCCATGGTCTGTGGATGACGGGTGTCGGGTGTTACTAAACACCGTCTGCATCCTAGTATATATTTATAACTAGAAAAATTAAATTGAAAGGTGAGAAATTCTCACAGAATAGCTAATCCAATGCCACGACTCTTCTTAGGTAGAAATCTTCGTCGCTCTTGCCTTTTTGTCACCTTCGTTGCCCATAGCCACTACATATGTAAAAATCGAATTTTTACTTTGTTATTCATATATAAAAATCGAATTTTTACTATGCTGTTCAATATATAAAAAACGAATTTTTACTATGCTGTTCAATATATAAAAATCGAATTTTTACTATGCTATTCAATATATAAAAATCATATTTTTACTTTGCCTCTTTACAAAGAAAAATCCCCTTCCTATCTCATGAAAAATAACATTCCTATGTCATTTTGTAAATAATAAAAATCAAATTTTTATTCGCTATTTAGATTTTAAAAACCATGTCTTTTTATATTTTTCAAAATCATTTCCTTATCACATTTTTTTTAAAAAAAAAAATCAAATCTTCTAGTACATTAAAAGTCAAATTCAAACACTGTTATTATAAATAAACAAACTGAAATTAAAAATCAAATTATAATACTCACGTTGAATCGAGCAAGGGAGGGGGGCTGTCCTGCGTCGGTCTTCATTTTAGAGAAGAAGGGGGTTGCTGACGCGAGGCAAGGGGGGCGGAGCCTGTCGGAGTGTGGACAGGGAGGGTGCGGAGGTGCTGGAAGCGGTGGTGGGAGGAGGGCTTGGTCGATTTGGGTGTCTTGACTGCGTCGGGGCGGGAGGGGGGGCTCGGTTGATTTGGAGAAGAGGTTGGGGTCGCGGCACAAGGGGGCGAGGGGGAGATGGAAGCGGAGGGGGGTGGTGGCGTCGACGAGGGCGGCGGCGCGTCTAGGCTAGGGCACGATGAGCAGGTTTTTTTTCCTTTTTTTCTCACCGCAGGAATGAAATCGAGAGAAAAGGGGGGTATATGTTTTAAATTTTAAATTTTATTACTATAAACTCCTTAAAAGCAACTTTTTATTTTGACCTCTAAACGAGACCCACCGCCTGCCGTCCCTAGCGTTTTAACCCCATTCCGAACACAATGGGATATGTATCGCAAGCTGATTCGAGCGTTACAATCCGTTTTTCGCCAAATCAACATATAACTCTATATATTGAATTTGAACGCGCATTTCAATTTACCGAGGCCACATACTAACTAGAAAAATTCCCGAAAAATATTTTCTAGGTTCGTATTGACGATACGGTCCTAACAAAACTAGTTTCTTCGAATTCTGAGACCGTTAGAAAAATGGCCATTTTCCAGTCGATTAAAATCAACTAAAACTGGTCAAACACGTTTTCTTTTGCCACGCTCACATATTGATTCGGAAAATTATGAAATTTGAAACCTAGCAATAATTTGACATCACGGACCCAAAAAAAGTGGTTTCGTCGAAATCCGAGGTCGTTTGCAAAATTTCCATTTTTAAGGGCCTGAATTCCATAGCGACTATTCAGAATTTTCATTTGGACATTTCTTTTGATTCCCGTTATGAAATTTTGATTTCCAGGATTCGTTGGAAAGATATTCACAATTAGGTTCCGCTATTTTTGGTTTCATTAAAATCCGGTTTGTTTTGCACCAGGTACATTCAATTGAAGTTTGAAATCGAATTATAGAACTACCGCGCCATTTTAAATTCCTTTTATAAATATAAATAAATATTTATATTCTAACGACGACGAATATAAATATATACGTTCGATTTATATTCAAAATAAATTTCTCATCGATATTATTTAAAATAATTAATTTTAAATAATCAAAATTCGCTAAAATTGCCAAAATAAAAATTTTAAACTGGCCCAGATTTTCGGGTTATTACAGTATATATTATATATATAATATAATGGCCTGAATAGAACGCGCCGCGCCGCGGCAGTTCGCGAATTTCGACCATTGACTTCGAACGGATATTACGGGAGATCCGACCATCGGATTCTCCTGAAACCGAAACTGTTGGGTTCGTATCGAAAAGAGCTTTCTAACTAATATTAGAAATTTGAAATCTAACGGTTGGATTTGGAATTATGTCCAAATAAAATTTAGAAAAGGTCGCTGTAAGTGCAGTTCGATGGCCGTTGATGGAAATCGACTGTGCGGGCCTTGATAAATTATTAAAAATAGTAATAATTTGTGTGAAATCATAAGAAATGATTTGGGAAGATTTTGGATGAAAACCCCCATATTTGAAAAGATAAAAATAGATTTTTATTGGAATGAACTAGTTTTGAACTAGAATTATAATTCTATTTATTTTTAAATAAATAAATTGAATTTTCAAAGGGTTTTAAAAGTAACCAGAATTTCCAATAACTGAATTGGAATGGATTTGAATCGAAATTGTCTTTGGATTATTTCGTTGTTGGACTTCGTGATTATACAGATGTTGTTATGGAAATTTGAAAGATATTTATATCGTTATTTCCAATACGATATTTGTTGGTCGTAGAATTTGATATGTAATATAAGCCGATATATTTTCTATTCAGAGCCTTGTATTTAATATTAAATGTGATTTGGGTTTGTCGTGAATGGTGTCTTCATTAACACTGTTCTTAAGCCCAGTTGAGAAAAAGATTAAATCTTTTATTTAGATTTAATGAAGTGTACCAATTAAATAATATTTAATTGGAATTGAATTCGAATTGATTCTTGGGTTTATCGTGAACGGTGTTTTAAATAACACTCGTTCTTTAACCCGATAATTAATAGAATGTGATTTTCGGTCGTCGTGAACGGTATCTTCAATAATACTGTTCTTAGACCCATTGAAGTTTAGAAAATCAGAAACTAACTGTAGGTTAGCTAAGCATAAAGGTTTCTTGGGTATTGATGTGATGTTGGTTTCGGCCTTCGGGGTTAATACTTAGGGAATTGCTCACCTGCTAATTTACGGTTAGGGACTGATTGAAATGTGATGTGATGTTAGGGTTTATCGTGAACCATGTTTTAAATGACACTGATTCTTTAACCCTGTCAAAGATTAAAACTAAGTGGAGTTTTAATGAATCTTTAATTGTATTGAAAAGATCAAGAATGGAGTATCACTAGTTTTACTCCAGGCGGTAGTTAAATCTTTAATTAGATTTGAACGTGAAATGGTAATTGAATTTACCGATAACACTGTGGTGTTGGATATGATGTATTACCAGTATTACTTCATGGGATGAATAGGTTGGGATTGGGAAATTAAAACAAATGATTACTTCGGTAAGGTTCGTTAATCCCGACTAGTTTGAATTGATATTCAGAGGAAGATTAAAGAATAAATTAAAGGAATTTATCTTTGATAAAATTAATGGGAACTTTTCCCTAAAAATGTGAAATTTGGAAACTCACCGTAGGTTAGCTAAGCAGAACGGTTTCCTGGGTATTGATCTGATGTTGGTTTCGGCCTTCGGGGTTAATATTTGGGGAATTATTCTCTTGTTAATTTACGGTTAGTGACTGATGAATTGGAATGAGGCGTATGTTGTGTTTGTGTAACACTTGTTTATTATACATGCGAGTTGCTCAGAAAGACCGGGTTTATCCCATTCTGAATAACTGAATCGACGATAAGAAATTGAAGATGAAGACGGTGGTCGAAGACCGGAGATCTTCACCTCGTCTGGATGGTAACCGAGGTCCTGATTGGGAGGCATCCCGAAATATGGATAATGAGTGGTGATCGTCCAGACGTACGTGGTGATCGATGGGTTTTCGAGGTATATAGTGCCTCTGGTTTCGTTCAGACCCAGAACAGACTTGCATATGGACAGTGTGTCTGACATTGGAATTTATTCTGTGTGATTGATAACCATCAGTTGCACGGTGTGGATTGCATGTGTGGCATGCTAAGATGCAGTGATCAAGGCTTCTGTTGAAAAGCAAAGTCTTGTGGTGATGATCAAAGCACCGCCTGTGTGGCATAGCTTTGTGTATAACGTGAATTCGCGAGCCTCACACCCCGGTATGAACCAGAAACGGGAGAAAGGACCTTAGGCGGGACGTGCGTTTTCTTTCTAGCTAGAAGTGGCGTCAGTGGTTTTACACGCCCTAACGAGTTTGACTTATGTGGTTGTTACTATTGCGAGGCACCTCGGTTAGAAATGACGATCCGGGTTCGATGGAGTCATTCGTTGGCTCATTGACGCCCCATAGGACGGAGAAACGCATTGTTCAGGCATTATAATCCACTCCGTGTGGACCGGCCCTGACGATCCAAGGTACGGTTGCGGCTGTGCCTGAGATACGGGCTAGAGCGTCTCGAATTTGGTTAGGATTATCTTTTGCCTTGGTTCATGATGGAAATCCAACTTCCAATACGTGACGTTTCGATTTTAGTTGTAATCCTATATATGGCGACATAGTGGGATGGGGCGCTTATGCCGTCTAGGATTGATACTTATGATTTGAAGTTGTTTTTATACACTATGCACTTATAATAGTACAAACGATTTGTTTTAAACGTATCAAGCATTCTTGGCTATTATAAGGAAAAAACCCTATCCTCCGACTTGCATTGCATTGTGTGATGGGAACTGGGTCTTATAATAGCTTCATTTTTCTTTATTTAGCATTGCGCTGTTGTTTTATGCACTGGTGTTCTTGGGAGGAAACCCGTTCTGCGTTAGCGGCGTGGTCCCTTGATTTACCTAACTTTAAAATAAAGATTAATATCTGTTTTAGTTCTCACACCAGTCCCATGACTGAACTGGAGTTTATTGTTTTAACCTAAACTCTGGGTGCCCTTATTTTGAGATGATCAAAGCACCGCCTGTGTGGCATAGCTTTGTGTATAACGTGAATTCGCGAGCCTCACACCCCGGTATGAACCAGAAACGGGAGAAAGGACCTTAGGAGGGACGTGTGTTTTCTTTCTAGTTAGAAGTGGCGTCAGTGGTTTTACACGCCCTAACGAGTTTGACTTATGTGGTTATTACTATTGCGAGGCACCTCCGTTAGAAATGAAGATCCGGGTTCGATGGAGTCATTCGTTGGCTCATTGACGCCCCATAGGGTGGAGAAACGCATTGTTCAGGCATTATAATCCACTCCGTGTGGACCGTCCCTGACGATCCAAGGTACGGTTGCGGCTGTGCCTGAGATACGGGCTAGAGCGTCTCGAATTCGGTTAGGATTATCTTTTGCCTTGGTTCATGATGGAAATCCAACTTCCAATACGTGACGTTTCGATTTTAGTTGTAATCCTATATATGGCGACATAGTGGGATGGGGCGCTTATGCCGTCTAGGATTGATACTTATGATTTGAAGTTGTTTTATACACTATGCACTTATAATAGTACAAACGATTTGTTTTAAACGTATCAAGCATTCTTGGCTATTATAAGGTAAAAACCCTATCCTCCGACTTGCGTTGCATTGTGTGATGGGAACTGGGTCTTATAATAGCTTCATTTTTCTTTATTTAGCATTGCGCTGTTGTTTTATGCACTGGTGTTCTTGGGAGGAAACCCGTTCCGCGTTAGCGGCGTGGTCCCTTGATTTACCTAACTTTAAAATAAAGATTAATATCTGTTTTAGTTCTCACACCAGTCCCATGACTGAACTGGAGTTTATTGTTTTAACCTAAACTCTGGGTGCCCTTATTTTGACATGAGCAGCTAGTAGTTTTGGTTTTGCAGATTTATATTCACAATATCCTGGTTTACAGCTGGAACGATATCCGGAAAGCTTTGTATCCGTATATCTCCTTCAGTTGTATTTTGTATTATTTTCCGCTGCTATGTAATGTATTGTAATCTCTGATATTTATCGAACGTATGTTATTTGTTTATACTATGTATATTCTTGTATTCTGATGAGTTGTTGTAATAAACAATGAAATGTTCTTCCGTCTGCGTTCTATTTTGTCGTGTTCTCAAAACAATCAGGCGTTTCGAACGTTCTTGGTCGGTTTAGCGACTGATTATGATCGAGCGAAATTCCTTGTTGTCACATTTGGTATCAGAGCTTTGGTTTACAAAGCTCAAAGAACAAGACACGTTAGAACCAAACGAAAGAATTCATCAGATATTGGATTAGTAATATCCAATTAGAATGACTCGTTAGAGATGGGATTAGTAGTATTCCAGAATGAGTGTGAAGAGTATATTTTTAAAATGAAAACAATTTTTGTTTTGAAAATTTAAATCAATTATTCGTATTTGATTATTAATTTATATGAATTTGGACAATCCAATATATAAAGATTTTGCATATATGTCTTGCAAACGTGTATTCCAAGTTTTAATGTATTGGATAGTTATAGAATCACACTCTAGTGCCCGGGGATAATTCTGGTGATGGGGCACCATCGCCAGTATTTATTTTTGAGTTTCGAAAGTGAGATTTCTATATATTTCCAATTAACTGGTATGAGAACCGAAACTAGATAGGGCCTATTGTTGTGATTTGGCATCAAAAATCTGATTTTTTGACTATGTGTCAAAGTTATGAATTTTAAAAGCTAACCAACTAATTGACTGATGGTTGTATTGTTGATTATTGGTTGATTAATTAAAATTTGTACCATATAGCCCAATTGAATCAAATTGTGAGTTATATTGAAAATTGGTCGTATTTGCTTGCATATACATGTACTTACATTGAACAGGTCATAGCAAAGAGGCTAGAGCAGAAGAATAAAATTGTTTGCCCGACAAATAGGTACATGTTTACCATAATTTACTGTTTTGTTTGGGTGATGATGATTTTATGAGCCGATTGGCTTTTTCTTTTTCTTTTTGAGATCAGAGGGCCTGTATGGCAATTTCGGGATTTACCCGATGCTCCCAGTGCAGGGAGGTTATGGCGAAATATTTCGAAAATTTAGGGTGTTAGCCAAATTTTTGAAGAATTTGAAAAGTTCTTAGAAACTTAAAAGTTGAAGAACTTAAGCCGTAGTGAAAACAAAGAAAGTTGAGTTGATTTGTTAAACAACTTTCGGCTTCGTTCCTTTTCGGGGACGAAAAGTTTTACGTGGGGGAGATTGTAATAACCCGGAAATCTGGGCCAATTTAAAATTTTTATTTTGGCAATTTAAGCGAATTTTGAATATTTAAAATGAATTATTTTAAATAATAATGACTAAAAATTTATTTTGAATAGAATTCGAAAGTATATATTATATAGATCGTCGTTAGAATATAAATATTTATTTTAAATTATAAAAGGAATTGAAAATGGCGTGGTAGTTCGATAATTCGATTTCAAAATTCAAATGAATGTACCGGGTGCAAAATAAACATGATTTTTGTGAAACCAAAAATAATAGACTCTATTTGTGAATATCTTTAAAAGATTCCGAAAAATTGAAATTTCATAGCGGGGATAAGAAGTTATGTCCAGTTGAAAATTCAGAAAAGTCGCAATGGAATTCAGGCCCTTAAAAATGGGAATTTTGCAAACGACCTCAGATTTCGACGAAACCACTTTTATTGGATCTGAGATGTAAATTTATTGCTAGGATTCCAATTTTCATAATTTTTGGAATCAATATGTAAGCGTGGCAAAGGAAAATGCGTTTGACCAGTTTTAGTTGATTTTAATCGATTGGAAAATGGCCATTTTTCAAACGGTCTCGGAATCTGACGAAACAAGTTTTGTTAGGACCATATCGTTACTACGAAGCTAGAAAATATTTTTCTGGAATTTTTCGACTTAGTACGTGACCCCGGTAAATTGAAAGGCATATTCAAATTTATAGAGTTATATGTTGACTTCGACGAAAACTGATCGAAATGATCGAATCAGCTTACGATACATATCCAATTGTGTTCAGAATGGGGGTAATTAGCTATGGACAACATGCGGTGGGTCTCGTTTCGAGTTTGAATAAAAAGTTAACATTTTTATTGAAAATTAAATTAAGTTAAATTAATTATACATAACCCCCCCTCTATTCCTCTCTCCCCCGTTCAGATTAAATAAAATAAAATAAAAGAAGAAAAGAAGGGCAGAGCGCTGTCGCGCTCCACCCTCCATCGCCGCCGCAGGTGGTGGAGCGGCGCCGACCCCACTTCTTCTGCTTCTCCCTCCTGCATTCACCCCCCTCTTCTATTCTCCCTCATGTCTTCCCCGTCGCCCCCCATAGCGACTCCAATCGCTAGCCCCAAGCACTAGTGCGTCACCCCCTAGCCTGCCACGCCCCCGCGAGCCCTTCCCACCTGAAACCGCGCCACCTCGATAGGTCAACGCCACCGCCGCCTCCCAGATGAACCCCTGCGCTCCTGGCCGAGCTCCCACCTCCGACAAACCCCCAGCAGCCCCTCCCCTCTCCCAACTTTTGACTCTAAGTTTTTTTAGTTATTTTATTTTGTTTCATCTTCATTTTACCTAATGTAAATCATTTTTAAGGAAAATAAAATCAGTTCTCGAGTGAAATAACATTGTTTAGATTTTTGTATAACAAAAAGATTCGATTTTTATTTATTTACAAGAGAAAGTAATGATTTTTTTAAATGTAAAGAATCAAAAAAATAGAATCTTTATTATAGTAGAAGATTAAAAATATAATATTTATATAATAGAGTATTAAAAATATGATTTTTATAATATAAAAAGAATAAAAAAACGATTTTTTATATATATTATATAGATAGTAAAGATTTGATCTTTATATAGGTAGTGAAATAAAAATCTGATTTTTATTATATTTAGTAAAGTAAAAATTCGATCTTTATTATGTAGAAGAAGAAAAAATATAATTTTTATATAGAAAAGAAGCGTTGTATAAATACATATGAAGTAGAAATAAAAATATGATTTATATTAAGGGAATGAAGTAATAAAAATATAATTTTTATTATGAACAGCATAGTAAAGAACTGCATAGGAATTGCAAAGGAAATCCAGAAGGATCAACAGTTCAACAGCAAAGCACGGCGGAGTGGAACCCTCTGTGAGAACTCCTCAAGTTTAATTTTATTTCTAGTTGAAATATATACTAGGATGCAGACCGTGTTTAGTAGCACCCGACACCCGTCGTCGACAGACCATGGACGGCTTGTATGCTTGTTTGTTTAATTTTGATATGTAGTTGATTGTGTAATGCGATGTGAAATGAAATAAAATATTTATATAGTTAAAAATATGTTATAGTTAAAAATAGAATTTTTAATGTGTATATGAAAGGAAATAAAAATAAACAAATTGGACGATTTGTTTATATACACACATTTGACTGATATTGATTGGGACGATAAATTTTACACATCGCCCAACTGCACAAATAAAATCTGTGTTTGATTGTTTGAAACCCCACACGGGTATTGGGGTGATATATGACATACACTAATCCCAATAATTAGTTGTATGTCGATCGATTGATTGACAGACTGTTATAAGCGTTGAATATTTATATTTGATGCTTATAATGTGTACAATGCACTTTGGATGATGGTTGAGTATTTGTCATTGTTGATATATACATGTGTTGTAGAAAATCCATATAATTAATATTATATGGTAATTGATTGGGCCTCATTCCAGTTTCGAAAATAAAATATTTGAAACAGAAATATTTGAAATAGAAACATTGGAATAGAAACATTTGAATAGAAATATTTGAAATAGAAATATTTGAAATAGAAATATTTGAAATAGAAACATTGGAATAGAAACATTTGAAATAGAAACATTTGAAATAGAAACATTTGAATAGAAATATTTGGAAAAGAAATATTTGAAATAGAAATATTCGAAAAAGAAATATTTGAAATAGAATATTTGAAAATAGAAATATATGAAGCCGTATTGATTAAATTGACGCCATCTTAACGTGAATGATATTTATCTCGATTTTATTCATTTTTTAATGAATATCGAAAGTGATTTCAAAATCTGATATTTTGAAAAGAATTGAATTCGAATTGAAATTGAATAGAAATGAATTTGAATTGAAATTGAATTGAATTGAAAACAAACTGAAATTGAATTAGAAATCAATTTGAACTGAATCAATTGGAAATGAAGTTAAAATGAATTTATGTTGAAAAATTCGATTTTGATTTGAATTTGACAAGGAAGTTGAAATCGTTTTGAAAACGAATTTAAAACGATTTATAAAATACGTTTTAAAAGGAAATCGATGAAGTATATATTATATATATATATAATATAATGGCCTGAAAAGAACGCGCTGCGCCGCGGCAGTTCGCGAATTTCGACCATTGACTTCAAACGAATATTACGGGAGATCCGACCGTTGGATTCTCCTGAAACCGAAACTGTTGGGTTCGTATCGAAAAGAGCTTTCTAACGAATATTAGAAATTTGAAATCTAACAGTTGGATTTGGAATTATGCCCAAATCAAATTTGGAAAAGGTCCGTGTAATTGCAGTTCGATGGCCGTTGATGGAAATCGACGGTGCGGGCCTTGATAAAATTATTAAAAATAGTAATAATTTGTGTAAAATCATAAGAAATGATTTGTGAAGATTTGGGATGAAAAACCACACATTTGAAAAGGTAAAAATAGATTTTTATCGGAATGAACTAGTTTTGAACTAGAATTATAATTCTATTTATTTTTAAATAAATAAATTGAATTTGAAAAGGGTTTTAAAAGTAACCAGAATTTCCAATAATTGAATTGGAATGGATTTTAATCGAAATTGTCTTTGGATTATTTCGATGTTGGATTTCGTGATTATACAGATATTGTTATGGAAATTTGAAAGATAATTATATCGTTATTTCCAATACGATATTTGTTGCTCATAGAATTTGATATGGAATATAAGCCGATATATTTTCTATTCAGAGCCTTGTATTTAATATCAAATGTGATTTGGGTTTGTCGTGAATGGTGTCTTCATTAACACTGTTCTTAAGCCCAGTTGAGAAAAAGATTAAATCTTTTATTTAGATTTAGTGAAGTATACCAATTAAATAATATTTAATTGGAATTGAATTCGAACTGATTCTTGGGTTTATCGTGAACGGTGTTTTAAATAACACTCGTTCTTTAACCCGATAATTAATAGAATGTGATTTTGGGTCGTCGTGAATGGTATCATCAATAATACTATTCTTAGACCCAACGAAGTTAAGAAAATCAGAAACTAACTGTAGGTTAGCTAAGCAGAACAGTTTCTTGGGTATTGATCTGATGTTGGTTTCGGCCTTCGGAGTTAATACTTAGGGAATTGCTCACTTGCTAATTTATGGTTAGGGACAGATTGAAATGTGATGTGATTTTGGGGTTTATCGTGAACCGTGTTTTAAATGACACTGATTGTTTAACCCTGTCAAAGATTAAAACTAAGTGGAGTTTTAATGAATCTTTAATTAGATTGAAAAGATCGAGAATGGAGTATCACCGGTTTTACTGCAGGCGGTAGTTAAATCTTTAATTAGATTTGAACGTGAAATGGTAATTGAATTTACCGATAACACCTTGGTGTTAGATATGAAGTATTACCAGTATTACTTCATGGGATGAATAGGTTGGGATTGGGAAATTAAAACAAATGATTATTCGGTAAGGTTCGTTAATCCCGACTAGTTTGAATTGATATTCAGAGGAAGATTAAAGAATAAATTTAAATGAATTTATCTTTGATAAAATTAATTGGAACTTTTCCCTAAGAATGTGAAATTTAGAAACTCACTGTAGGTTAGCTAAGCAGAACGGTTTCCTGGGTATTGATCTGATGTTGGTTTCGGCCTTCGGGGTTAATATTTGGGGAGTTATTCTCTTGTTAATTTACGTTTAGTGACTGATGAATTGGAGTGAGGCGTATGTTGTGTTTGTGTAACACTTGTTTATTATATACGTGAGTTGCTCAGAAAGACCGGGTTTATCCCATTCTGAATAACTGAATCGACGATAAGAAATCGAAGATGAAGACGGTGGTCGAAGACTGGAGATCTTCACCTCGTCTGGATGGTAACCGAGGTCCTGATTGGGAGGCATCCCGAAATATGGATAATGAGTGGTGATCGTCCAGACGTACGTGGTGATCGATGGGTTTGCGAGGTATATAGTGCCTCCGGTTTCGTTCAGACCTAGAACAGACTTGCAAATGGACAGTGTGTCTGACATTGGAATTTATTCTGTGTGATTGATAGCCATTAGTTGCACGGTGTGGTTTGCCTGTGTGGCATGCTAAGTTGCAGTGATCAGGGCTTCTGTTGAAAAGCAAAGTCTTGTGGTGATGATAAAAGCACCGCCTGTGTGGCATAGCTTTGTGTATAACGTGAATTCGCGAGCCTCACACCCCGGTATGAACCAGAAACGGGAGAAAGGACCTCAAGGGGGACGTGCGTTTTATTTCTGACTAGAAGTGGCGTCAGTGGTTTTACACGCCCTGACAAGTTTGACTTATGTGGTTGTTACTGTTGCGAGGCGCCACGGTTAGATCGGACGATCCGGGTCCGATGGAGTCATTCGTTGGCTCATTGACGCCCCATAGGGCGGAGAAACGCGTTGTTCAGGCATTATAATCGACTCCGTGTGGACCGGCCCTGACGATCCAAGGTACGGTTGCGGCCGTGCCTAAGACACGGGCTAGAGCGTCTCAAATTCGGTAAGGACTATCTTTTGCCTTGGTTCATGACGGAAATCCAACTTCCAATACGTGACGTTTCGATTTTAGTTGTAATCCTATATATGGCGACATAGTGGGGTGGGGCGCTTATGCTCTCTAGGATTGATACTCATGATTTGAAGTTGTTTTATACATTATGCACTTATAATAGTATCAAATGATTTGTTTTAAACGTATCAAGCGTTCTTGGCTATTATAAGGTAAAAACCCTATCCTCCGGCTTGCGTTGCATTGTGTGATGGGAACTAGGTCTTATAATAGCTTCATTTTTCTTTATTTAGCATTGCGCTGTTGTTTTATGCACAGGTATTCTTGGGAGGAAACCCGTTCTGCGTTAGCGGCGTGGTCCCTTGATTTAACTAACTTTAAAATAAAGATTAATAACTGTTTTAGTTCTCACACCAGTCCCATGACTGACCCAGAGTTTATTGTTTTAACCTAAACTCTGGGTGTCCTTATTTTGACACGGGCAGCTAGTAGTTTTGGTTTTGCAGATTTATATTCACAGGATCCTGGTTTACAGCTGGAATGATATCCGGAAAGCTTTGTATCCGTATATCTCCTTTAGTTGTATTTTGTATTATTTACCGCTACTATGTAATGTATTGTAATCTCTGATATTTATCGAATGTATATTATTTGTTTATACTATGTATATTCTTGTATTCTGATGAATTGTTGTAATAAACAACGAAATGTTCTTCTGTCTGTGTTCTATTTTGTCGTGTTCTCAAAACAATCAGGCGTTTCGAACGTTCTTGATCGGTTTAGCGACTGATTAGGATCAAGAAAAATTCCTTGTTGTCACAGGAAATAACAATAGATATATAATCCTGAAGCCTCCTGCTTCAAGCTCCTCCAAGTATATATGTAAAGACCTGAACTACTTGACTGCCCGTGCAAATTTGGGCACCCAATAGTTTATGGAAAAAAAAAACTCTGGGTCAGTCATGGTTTTGGTGTGAGTAAACTCAGATCATTTGGTTTAACTTTTCAAAATCATTTTCAAAAGAAAAGATAATCGTAAGACTGATCCATACATAAACACGGATGGTTTTACCATACGATAACCTAAAACAGTTTTGGAAATCAATAATTCTCTGATCTTATAATAATGTCTAATCACAAGTAATTAACAATCTAGCAGAATGCTTGCATCTCATGTTCCACATATATAGTATACAAATCAAAATCGCGGGCGCTTATTGGAGATTGGATTCCGACTATGATAAGGTATGGGACCACCTGCCGATAGTGTATCTCTAGAGGCGAATACACTGGGTTCAACAAGAACGTCTTGCAACTCGGCCCACACATGACCGACCACTCATTTCGCTTGAGTGTATCGAATGTATATCACCAACGGTTGGGAGCTACCCACAGTCTCCCGAAAAGGGACAACATCGAACATAGATAGAAGAATGAAATGGATTTTCTCTAGATATGTGATATACATCCTAATGGGAGCGTCCCACTTAGCCACGCTGCCTGCCCGATTTTTGTAATTTCCTGGTTTATGAGGCTTGAGGTCATAACGTATCTTTTTACAGGTCATACATTAATTTACTTTGAATGCCACATCGTCATACCCGGCAAATCACAAATTGACTTCCCCAAAATACCATGGGTATAAAGCTAAGATAAACGAATTCTTCTACCACCAAACGTAAGTACATTTGAAGAGATCAACTTACGTGATCCGTTAGATATACTCTGTCAGACATTCGTATATTCACGTTGTCCCGGGATTGGACAAACCGAAGGCACTATTTTGTAAACGGGTTAGCCTTTGCATAATTCCTTCTTCGATTATCTTCATTATAATTGATCGCAATGCTAACATCCATATAGAGTGGTTTTTAGATAATGAATCTAATCCTGGTCTCTCTGTATTGACGACGGAAAGTCGGTGATTTAACTATAAAAGAAAAATAAGTGCACAACCAACAATCTTATTCCCAGATAGAAATTCATCGATCAATCATCAAACAACACTTATATCTTTTTATTTAATTTATCATTTATTTATTCATTTCCCACATTTATGTACTCAAAATTTCTTATTTTCTAAATTTAGGAAATATACGTCATCTGTAATAACCCGGAAATCTGAGCCAATTTAAAAATTTTATTTTGGCAATTTTGATGAATTTTGAATATTTTGATGAATTATTTTAAATAATGACGACGAGAAATTTATTTTGAATAGAATTAGAACGTATATATTTGTATACGTTGTTGTTAGAATATAAATATTTATTTATATATATAAAAGGAATTGAAAATGGCGCGGTAGTTCGATAATTCGATTTCAAATTTCAAATGAATGTACGGGGTGCAAATTAAACCGAATTTTAGTGAAACCAAAAAAATTTGAATCTAATTGAGAATATCTTTCCAACGAATCCGAAAAATCAAAATTTCATAGCGGGAAAAAAAAAATATGCCCAGTTGAAAATTCAGAATAGTAGTTATGAAATTTTAGCCCTTAAAAATGGAAATTTTGCAAACGACCTCGGTTTTTGACGAAACCTCTTTTGTTGGATCCGTGATGTCAAGTTATTGCTAGATTCCAATTTTCATAATTTTTTGAATCAATATGCAAACATGGCAAAGGAAAACATGTTTTGACAGTTTCTGTCAATTTCAATCGACCAGAAAATAGCCACTTTTCAAATGGTCTCAGAATTTGACGAAATTAGTTTCTTTAGGACCGTATCGTCAATACGAAGCTAGAAAATATTTTTTGGGAATTTATTGAGTCCATACGTGGCCCCGGTAAATTGAAATGCACGTTCAAATTCAATATATAGATTTATATTTTGATTTTGACGAAAACTGATCGTAGCGATCTTATCAGCTTACGATACATATCACATTGTGTTCGAAATGGGGGTAATTAGCTATGGGTGACAGTCGGTGGGTTCGATTTCGAGGTCGAAAGAAAAAATTACTTTTTGAAGAGAAAATAGAATAAATATATATATTAATATATACTCTCCCTCTCCTTTAATTTCCCTCAGTCAACAAATAAAAAAACGACGGAAGAGGAAGCCGCTCCCCCAGACCTTGCCCCGCCATCGACCGACCCCATCCCACCGTCTTGAAATTGGTAGAGGACTATATTTTGCCTCGGTTCACAGATGGAAATCCAATTTCCAATACGTGACTTTGAGGTATTGATTGTAGAGCCTAGTATGGCGACCTAGTGGTATGGGGCTTTTATGCCGTCTATGATTGATACTTATGATTTGAAGTTGTTTTATACACTATGCACTTATTATAATATCAAATGATTTGTTTTAAAAGTATCAAGCATTCTTGGCAATTATAAGGTGAAAACCCTATCCTCCGGCTTGCGTTGCATTGTGTGATGGGACCTGTGTCTTATAATAGCTTCATTGTTCTTTATTTAGCATTGCGCTATTGTTTTATGCACTGGTATTCTTGGTAGGAAACCTGTTCCGTGTTATACGGCGTGGTCCCTTGATTTACCTAACTTTGAAATAAAGATTGATAACTGTTTTAGTTCTCACGCTTGTCACATGACTGACCTGGAGTTTATTGTTTTAACCTAAACTCTGGGTGCCTTTATTTTGACATGGCTGCTAGTTGTTTTGGTTTTGCAGATTTATATTCACAGGATCCTGGTTTACAGCTGGAACAATACTCGGAAAGCTCTGTATCTGTGTATTACTTCTAGTTGTGTTTTGTATTATTTTCCGCTGCTATGTAATTTATTGTAATCTCTAATATTTAATGAATGTGTAAAATTGATTTATACTTTGTATATTCTTGAATTCTGAAGGAATCGTTGTAATTAACAATGAAATGTTCTTCTGCTTGAGTTCCGATGTGGCTTGTTCTCAATTCAATCCGTGCTTTCCTTACCGGGGAAGTTCAGGTCGTTTCATCGTGGTATCAGAGCTTTGGTTTACAAAGCTCAGAGAACAAGACACATTAGAACCATACAAAAGAATTCATCAGAGATTGGATTAGTAATATCCAACGAGAATGACTCGTTAGAGATAGGATCAATAGTATCCTAGAACGAGTGTGAAGAGTAGTGTTTTTGAAATAAAAGTGAAAACAAATTTTGTTTTAAAAATTTAAATCAACTATTCGTATTTGATTATCTATTTTGTATTGAATTTGGACAATCCAATATATAAAGATTTTGCATATACGTCTTATCCGCATGTATTCGAAGTTTTAATATACTGGATAGATATAGAATCACACTCTAGTCGCCCGGAGATGATTCTGATGATGAGGCCTCATCATCAGTGTCTGTGTTCGAGTGGCGAAAGTGGGATTTCTATATATTTCCAATTGACAGGTGTGAGAACCAAAGCTAGATATGGCTTATTGTTGTGATTTGGCATCAAAAATCTGATTTTTGAATATGTATCAAAATTATGAATTTGAAATGATAATCAACTAATTGATTGCTGATTGTGTTGTTTGATTACTGTTTTGATTAATTGAATGTTGAACCTTTAGCCAAATTGAACCCAATATTGAACTATATTGAAAATTAGTTGCATATACAGGTATTTACATTGAACAGGTCATAGCAAGGAGGCTAAAGCAGAAGAATAAAATTGTTTGCCCGACAAATAGTTACATGTTTACTAATATATTGGGTTTTGGATGATTTTATGAGCCGATTGGCTTCCCGCTTGGCTGTTTCTTTTTCTTTTTGGATTGAAGAAGGCCATGGGAGGCTATACGAAATATCCCAAAGTCCCCGGTGCATGGGAGGTTATGGCGAAATTTTTCAAAAATTTAGGGTGTTAGCCAAATTTTTTAAAAATTTGAAAAGTCCTTAGAAACTGAAAAGTTGAAGAACTTGAGCCATAATGAAAATACTGAAAGTTGAGTTGATTAATTAAACAACATTCGGCTTCGTTCCTCCTCGAGGATGAAAAATTTTTAAGTGGGGGAGATTGTAATAACCCGGAAATCTGAGCCAATTTAAAATTTTTATTTTGGCAATTTTGATGAATTTTGAATATTAAAATGAATTATTTTAAATAATGACAACGAGAAATTTATTTTGAATAGAATTAGAACATATATTTATATACGTTGTCGTTAGAATATAAATATTTATTTATATATATAAAAGGAATTGAAAATGGTGCGGTAGTTCTGTAATTCGATTTCAAATTTCAAATGAAAGTACTGGGTGCAAATTAAACTGGATTTTAGTGAAACCAAAAATATTTGAGTCTAATTGAGAATATCTTTCCAACGAATCCGAAAAAGCAAAATTTCATAGCGGGAGCCAAAAGATATGCCCAGTTGAAAATTTAGAATAGTCGCTATGGAATTCTGGCCCTTAAAATTGGAAATATTGCAAACGACCTCGGTTTTCGACGAAACCACTTTTGTTGGATCCGTGATGTGAAGTTATTGCTAGATTCCAATTTTCATAATTTTTCGAATCAATATGCGAGCATGGCAAAGGAAAACGTGTTTTGATAGTTTCTGTCAATTTCGATCGACCAGAAAATAGCCGTTTTTCAAACGTTCTCAGAATTTGATGAAATTAGTTTTGTTAGTACCGTATCGTCAATACGAAGCTAGAAAATATTTTCGGGAATTTATAGAGTCCATACGTGGCCCCGGTAAATTGAAATGTGCGTTCAAATTAAATATATAGATTTATATTTTGACGAAAACTGATCGTAACGATCGAATCAGCTTACGATACATATCCCGTTGTGTTCAGAATGAGGGAAATTTGCTATGAATGACAGTCGGTTGGTTCGATTTCGAGGTTGAAAGAAAAAATTACTTTTTGAAGAGAAAATAAAATAAATATATATTTTAATATATACTCTCCCTCTCCTTTAATTTCACTCAGTCAACAAATAAAAAAAAAGAAAAAATGACTGAAGAGGAAACTGCTCCTCCAAACCTCGTGCCGCCATCGACAAACCCCATCCCGCCATCGCGCAACACCCTCCGACCATCTCGTTTCCCTCTACACCCCCTTCTTCACCTCGACATCCTCCGCCCTTCTTCATCGATGAACCCTAGCCCCAAAATCAATTTCTTCAGTCGTTGCTCCACCCCCCGTCGCCACACACAACACGACACCGCCATGGCCAGAAACCGCCCTCCCCCCTTCCCCCCTACGACGAAGCCTCTCCCTCTCTCCTGTGTAAAAGAAAAGCAAAATAAAAAGGTGAGTTTTTTTTTAATATATTCTGATTTTGTTTTTAATTTCAGTTTATACATGTAGAAAGTTATAACAAACCTAATTTTATATAAATTATCAGAGAATAAAAATTAGAATTTTAATCATGATAAAGAGAAAATTTTTATATGATTTTTATATGAATGGTTTAGAAATGAACAACTTAGATTTTTAAAGTGATATAAAAAGATTACATTTTTAACTTTGAAAAAATTATATTTTTAACTTTGAAAAGATTATATTTTTAATAATGAAAAAGATTTGATTTTTACTTTAGAAAAGGATTGATTTTTAATTCAGAAAAGAATTAATTTTTAGTGCATGAAGAAAATATAAATTTTATAACTAAGTATCGATGAAAAGTTTGATTTTTATCATGGAAGTAGCGGTGTATAAATAGATTTTTACCTATATAATGGCGGTGTATAAATAGAATTTTATCAATATAATGGCGGTGTATAAATAGAGTTTTACCTATATAATGGCTGTGTATAAATAGAATTTTATCAATATAATGGCGGTGTATAAATAGAATTTTTATCTATATAGTAGCGGTGTAAAAATGTGAATTTTATCCATATAGAGCGATTATAAAAATGTGACTTTTGTATACATAGCAACAACATAAAAATGTGTTTTTTATATATGTAGTGGCTACGGGCAATGTAATCGACAAAAGTTGAGCACGACGAAGATTTCTACATAAGAAGAGTCGCGGCATTTGGTTTAGCTAGTCGGTGAGAACTCCTCACCTTTATTTTAATTTTTAGTTGAAATATATACTAGGATGCAGACGGTGCTTAGTAGCATTGTGAAATTTGATTGTGTGATGTGGAATGAAATAAAATATTTTATAGTGAAAAAATGATTTATTGTTAAAAATATGATTTTTAACATGTATATAAAATAAATATTTATAAACAAATCGGATTTTTTTTTATATATACTGATTTGATTGATATTGATTGGGATGATAAATTTTACACATCACCCAACCGCACAAATAAAATATGTGTTTGTTGATTTGAAACCCCACACGGGTGTTGGGATAATATTGACGTACACGAATCCCAATAGTTTAGTAGTATGTCGACCGATTGGTTGACAGACTGTGTAAGCGTTAATTATTGATATTTAATGTTTATGCAGTTGTGTGGTGTACTCTGGATGATGGTTGATGATTTATCGTTGCTGTTATATACATGTGTTGTAGGGTGTAACACCCCGTATTTCTGTTAATACTAATATTCACAAATTAAAAGAATTAATATTGAGAATTTGCACGAAATAGCCTTAAAAAGGCATATAACAAATTTGAGATATGTGAATTGCCTTAAAAGGCGAAAAATGGAATTAAGACATTAATTGGAAAATTAATGTGTAGAAATGGTCATAAGTTAATTATGGATTAATTTGAATTCATGAATAGGTGCGTGTGTGTATATATATATATATATATATATATTTATATATATATATGGACAGTTAATGTAAACATGAATAGAAGTTTATTAATTTGCTGAGTGTTTGCTGAGTCACTTCTGACTCATTGCTGAGTCAATAAGATACACCCCATCTTGTCTGAATGGCTGCGGTTATTTCTAGGTTAAATCTAATGGCCTAAATGAATCCTAACATCTATAAATAAGTGGGTAGACTCTAACCCTAAATCACTTGAAAAATTGGAGAGCTACCGACATGCCGTTGCCATGGAGTTCAGCAAAGCCGTCACAAACTAAAGAAGAAGAAGGCCTAATCTACAAACTAAATCTACTCAAATCAAATCAAAAGCTCTCCCTCTTTCTATTTCTCTTCTTTAAAATTGTGAGTATGATGAATCTCACAATATTATTATAAAATAATTTGATTAAGTTATGAATGGATCACAAGAAAGTGATATGAATTGTTATGTATTTGTAAATTATGTTGTGGATCTCTTGTTATGCTATTATGTTATCATATATATGTTGTTATGTTGTAGTGATTATGTTGTAAATAATCCTATGCTATGTCATATGTGATTAATCATGCTATGCTATGTTGTAAATCATATCATGCTATGTTGCAAATTATGATATGCTACGTTGTAAATCTTATATATGTTGTAGATCTCATATTATCACATATGTTGAAATACTTATGTTATATGATAATGATGTCATGTTAAGTTGTGTTGAATCATACAAGTTGTAAAATCATGATGTTAGTATTTATGCGAATTGGATCATGTTTAAAGTTTATGTTTTTTTTAATAATAGATCTTGATTATGGGAATTTGCCTATTGGGTTAGGTGTACCCATATACATGAATCTACAAATTAATTGGATCTTGAATATGGGAATTTGCCTATTAAGTTAGGTGTACCCATATACATGAATCTATGATTAAATGAATTTTGATTTTTGGGAATTTGCCTATTGAGTTAGGTGTACCCATATAAAACCATATTGTTAATGATGTTGATTCACACATGTCCTATACAAGTTTATGAAATTTGATCAAAATCATATTATGTGAATTATGAATAAGTTGACACCCTTAGATCCATGACATGTATAACCTTATGCAAGTTGTAATGTATGCAAGTTTTACCCCTTGTTATGATTTATTTAGTCACATATATATGTTGTTGTTGCGAATATTTTCTTTTGTGCTATGAGTTAGACTAATCGGGTCTAGCATACATTTTGCGAATAAACGTTCAAACGTGGGGTAGGGGTAATATTAGGAAATTAATAAATTGGGGTGCAATTGATATGATTTTGCATGCCTTAAATGGATGTCCGTAATTGAGTCAATTATGGACATTGTTAAATTTGGAATTAATTAATAATTCAAGTAGGAAATTATTAAAATTGGGGAAAGTGGATTATTAATAATAATCAATGCTTAGGACACGAGGTTGGACCCGTTTGTGACGTAAACCTGCCCGGACCCACACGACAAATCCAGTAGTCACAAATGTCGGCCCAATGTGAGAGGTCCTAGGCCCAAACTAAAGCATAACAGTTGTAAAGACATGAGGTTAGACTCTTTTATGGTGTAAGACCGCCCGGACCCGCCCGGCAAATCCAGCTGCCATAAATGCCAATCTAATGTGAGAGGTCTTTATGAGGTTATGGCCTTAATGAATTAAGAAATACTTAGCCATATAATCATGTAAGGTGGGACATGGGGGTTAAGTAGGTGCCTTGGGTGGCATGAGGAATCTAGTGGTTGCCTTTAGAGGCATTTGAAATACGATTAGACTTAACCAAATAAACATGTAAATGAACATGACTAAGTGGGTTAAGTGGATGGACTAATGGGACAAGCTTAGGTGGAATGCTTGTGGGAAATAATGGGGGCCCATTTCAACCAGTATCCCAAAACGTATCTTTGTGGGCTCGACCCAAGTCGAGGACGGGACACGCATACTGGGTTTGACTATAAGAGGCCAAAACAGGGAGCGGTGGCAACACAAGTCCAACGAGTTTCATATGCGTGTGTGGACTCGGGCTGGTAGGTAAGACGTTGTTGCATCGTGTAGGTATAAGCCGTGCATCTCCGTTATATCGGGTTGCCACTTTAGGGGAATGATACACCCCACTGTGGGCCAGCACGGGTATCTACGAGTAGGGAGCCGATCGAAAAATGGAAAGTGGGGTACACCTAGTGGAGATAGGGGCAGGCGGGACCTATGTAGTCAGCTAGGAGTACGTAAAGCCATTAAGAAAGTTTCTAAGTGAAGCTAAGTGGAATCAATCTTTAGGGTGACTGGTGTGGTGCAGTATATTGTTTATCCTTTAGTATTTAGGAGCGCCTATAACGTTTCCTTTAGCGATTGTCTATGTCCTTAATCTGCTCTTTCATAGACATTTCCTTGTTTTCCAGCTTATGCCTTAGTCCAGTTATTTTGATAATAGTATTGTAGAATTATCATACTCGCCAGACTTTATGTCTGACCCCCCCCCCCCCTCTTTTTCATCTTTTTTCTCCCTTCAGGTCCTCAGGTTGGGCCAAGTTCCAGTGGAGTTTGATTGGATTGCTTATCTCTTGGAAAGCCTGGACTGCTGAAGTAAAGTCCAACTTGTTATCTTTCTTTTTAATGGCTATTTATGTAATGGGATTATGTACTTGTTTTATCAAGATAGATATTGTACTTGACTTTGATTATGGTGTTATGATGTAATCAAACATGTTTTGACTTCTGCTGCAATTGAAATAAAGTTTTTAAATTTTCAAGTACTATTTTATATCTGTCTTGTTGAAATTTTACTGTTCTATATTCACCTAAAACCTCCATAGAAGTTAATGCATTCCCTTTGTGAGTGACGTTAATGGACGTGGGGTGTTACACGTGGTATCAGAGCATAAGGTTACCAGAACAGATAAAATTTTTAGAAAAATATTTTTCTAAAGTATTTTTGGAAGAAGTGCTTTCAAAAATATGTTATTTAGAGAAAGTTTTTATGAAAAACATAATCCCAAATAGCCATTTCCTTATCTTTATCTTTCGAATTCTCCATTTTGAATCTTTCCTTTTTCGTTTCAGCATGGCTGAAGATCTTAATCTCCCAGAAGGTGTGACGGTTCCAGGGTGGTTTAGGAGATATTTGGAGGCTAGGGCCACCACTGCAGGCCCAGCAGATGTTCCTCCACCCCCAGTTGCACCCATTCCTCCTCCTCCTCCTCGTGTTGACACTTTTGCAAAGACGTGCAAGGAGTTTAAGGCAATGAGAGGAAAAACTTTTCAAGGGACTGAGACGTTTGTGGAGGCCAGAGACTGGCTTAAGGAGACTGAGGAATTGTTGGATATCTTTGAAGTGGAAGATGGGAGGAAAGTCCGTTTAGCTGCTTGGTTAATGAAGGGAGAGGCCTCGTTTTGGTGGGAGGTCACTAACGGGGAACGTCCAGTTGATTCATGGGCGGATTTCAGACGAAGGTTTGAGGCAAAGTTTCTTTCAAGGGCAGAGGAGAATTTAAATATGGAAAAATTCCTGACATTAAAGTAAGGGAGCTTATCAGTGAAGGAGTATGTCAATAAATTTAATCAGTTAGCAAGGTTTGGCTTGGAGTTGGTGAACACGCCAGAGAAGAAAGCTTTGAGGTTCGTTAGAGGCTTGAATGAACCGTTGCAAGGGTTGGCTATGACCCACATCCCTATGGGAGCCACCTTTGAAAGGCTAGTAGAAATGGCACTTATGCATGAGGATAAGGCAGTTGAAAAGAAAGGGGATCAGAAGAAACCCCAACAGCAAAATAAGAAGGGTGGTAAAAACAATAATGGCAAAGGGAAGAAGAGATGCTTCAATTGTGGGACGCCTGGCCATCTCAGCAAAGATTGTAGAAAGAAAAAGAAGACTGGTTGTTTTCATTGTGGTGATGCGGGACATTTGGTGAAGGACTGCCCAAAGAAGGGGCAGAGGGCAGGGTCTACCTCGGGAGGACAAGTGTAGGCTCTTATGGCACCAGGGCAGGCAAAGGGGCAAGTTCAGGCTATTGCGGCCCCACCGCTGCAAGAAAGAGGTAGAACATTTTCTGTTTAAAGCTTAATTTTTCTGTTTGATCATCCTGTCCGTACCTTATTCGATTCTGGCGCATCTCATTCGTTTATCTCTGCATCATTAGTTGAATTACTGCACTTGAACACCAGTTTAGTAGAGGATCCCTTGGTTGTTTCAAATCCAATTGGGGGTTCGGCTCATTTGACCATGATATGTTTGGATTTGAAAATCTCTATACTTAGCGTTGAATTTAGATGTGATGCTTATGTATTGGGCTTCACGGGCTATGGGCTAATTTTAGGAATGGATTGGTTATCTAGAAATGGGGCCATTCTTGATTGTGAAAGGAGAGTAGTTAGGCTTGTGACTCGCCTTGGTAATGCTCTCGACATCTTTGGTAGTCCCATAAATTCCGTTATGCTAAGTTATCTTGAATCGCTTGACGCATCTGTAGAGAATCTGCGAACGGTAAAGGTGGTCCGGGAATATCCGGGTGTGTTTGAGGAGGTGAAGGGCTTACCTCCAAAGCGGGAGATAGACTTTCGAATTTATCTTGTGGATAATTCTAAACCCGTATCTTTGCCAGTGCGCCACATGGCTCCTCGTGAAAGGAGGGAACTCAATAAGCAAGTGAAGGAGTTGCTTGAGAAGGGGTTCATAAGACGTAGTATATCAGAGTGGGGTGCTCCAGTAGTATTTGCTACAAAGGCGGATGGGTCCCTTAGACTTTGTGTGTACTATAGAGAACTAAACAAGCTTACTAAAAAGAACCGACACCCACTGCCGAGGATTGACGATCTCTTTGATCAGTTAGTTGGCGCCTCAGTGTTTTCGCAGTTGGACTTAGCCACTGGCTTTCATCAATTGAGAGTGGCTGAGGATAGTATAGATAAGACTTCTTTTAGGACTCCTGACGGATTCTATGAATGGCTAGTGACGCCCTTTGGTTTGACAAACGCCCCCGCATATTTTGTTGATTTGATGAGTAGGGTGTTTAGGGAGTACCTTAACAAATTCGTGGTAGTCTTTGTGGATGACATCTTAGTCTTTTCTAAGAATGAAGAAGAGCATGCCCTACATCTTAGGGAAGTGTTGGAAACCCTTCGAGCGCATAACCTTAAGGCAAAATTTTCTAAGTGTCACTTCTGGAGGAAAGAAGTACGGTTCTTAGGGCACGTGGTTTCCAAGGAAGGGATAGCAGCGGATCCCGCAAAGGTGGTGGCCATCCAAGATTGGAAGGTCCCTAAAAATGTAGCCGAAGTAAGAAGTTTCTTGGGGTTGGCTGGCTATTATAGGAAGTTTATCAAAGACTTTGCAAAAATATCAGCTCCATTAACACGGTTAACGAAGAAGAACCTGGTTTTTACGTGGGACGAAGATTGTGATGATGCGTTCCAACGTTTAAAGAGAGCCTTAACTTCAACCCCAGTCTTAGTGCTGCCAGACGGGAATAAACCGTTTACTGTCTATACTGATGCTTGTGGGACGGGACTTGGCGCGGTCCTCATGCAAGAGGGAAGAGTAATAGCCTATGGTGGAAGGCAGTTGAGGGTTCATGAAAAGAATTACCCTACGCATGACCTTGAGTTAGCCGCAATTGTTTTCGCGCTTAAGTCTTGGCGTCACTATCTTCTTGGTGAGAAATTCGAACTGTTCACTGACCACAAATCATTAAAATACTTATTCTCTCAGAAGGATTTGAATTTAAGGCAGCAACGGTGGATGGAATTCCTAGCCTCCTACGATTTTGAAATAGTATATACCCCGGGCAAGGGTAACGTGGTAGCAGACGCCTTAAGTAGGAAAAGGTTGTCCTTGAGTCCGTTGTTTGTTGAACGACGAAGCTTAGAATTCATCTCCATGTTTGACTTTAGACCCTCCGTTGACCTAGTACCTGGTTTGTTAGCATCCTTGGAGGTTAGACCTACACTTCTTGGACGAGTTGGTGAGGCACAGCAAGACGACCCCTAGTTGGTTGAGATAGTAGAAAAGCTCAAAGGAGGGGAGTCGTCTAGCCATCTTCGTAGGTATACCCTAGACGATAAGGGTTGGTTACGAAGGGATAATAGACTTTGTGTACCACAAGACGAAGACTTAAGGAAGGCCATTCTTGATGATGCTCATCGCTCAAAGATGACCATTCATCCCGGCGGAGACAAGATGTACAAAGATATGAAGCGGGTTTTCTTTTGGGCCGGTATGAAAAAGGATGTGGCCGAGTACGTTGCTAGATGCTTGGTGTGCCAACGAGTAAAAGCGGAACAAAAGAAACCCGGTGGGTTGCTTCACCCATTGGAAGTTCCACTATGGAAATGGGAAAGCGTCTCAATGGATTTTGTGGATGGATTACCAAGATCAAGGAAGGGTAATACGGGGATTTGGGTTATAGTAGATAGACTTACTAAGAGCGCCCATTTTATTCCCGTGAAAAGTAAGAGGACTGCTCCGTGGCTGGCTTCTGTATACATTAAAGAGATAGTTTGTTTGCACGGTATTCCTTCTAGTATAGTAAGCGACCGTGATCCCATCTTCACTAGCGAATTTTGGAAGAGTTTACAAGAGGCGGTAGGGACTCAACTATTTTTGAGCACCGCATATCATCCTCAGACGGACGGCCAGACCGAGAGGGTGAATCATATTCTAGAGAATCTTTTAAGGCTTTGTATCCTAGACTTTGGGGGTACATGGGAAGAGCACCTTCCATTGGTAGAATTCGCATATAATAATAGCTTTCAGTCTAGTATTGGCATGGAACCTTTCGAAGCTCTTTATGGAAGGCCTTGCCGTTCGCCTACATGTTGGTGGGAATCTACCGATAAAATCCTACTTGGGCCCGATATGGTTAGGGAAACCTCGGAGAAGATTGATTTGATTCGAAGGGGGATGAAAGCAGCACAAGATAGGCAGAAATCGTATGCTGATAAGAGGAGGACAGATCTTGAGTTTGACATTGGGGACATGGTTTTTATCAAAGTGTCTCCGTTACGGAATGTTGTTCTCTTTGGGTCCGTTGGGAAATTAGCGCCAAGGTTTGTAGGGACGTTTCCTATAAAAGACAGGATTGGGAAGATGGCGTATAGGGTGGAGTTGCCTGAGAAACTTAGTGGAGTATACGACGTATTCCATGTATCACATTTGAGGAAGTGTTTGCACAAGACCGCGGAGGTGGTAGAGCCGAGCTTGCTTAAAGAGGTGGAAATAGAGCGTGATGCAACATTTAGACGAGCTCCTACATGCATTCTTGGGTCGGAGATCAAAAAGTTGAGAAATCGAGAGGTCAGACTAGTTAAAGTGCAATGGGGAGATGATGAGAGCAACGCTACTTGGGAGAGAGAAGGGAAGATGCGTTCGCTATACCCTTTTCTTTTTGAGGGTATGTCTTTTAATTTCTCCTTTATCGCCTAGCTTATCTTATCTTATCTTTAGTATGTCCTCTCATTAGTATCTTTGACCTTTAGTTAGGATAATCCTATGGTTGAAACATGTGTTTGAGACATGTTATGTATGATGGATGCAAAATGGATGCAAGTGGTTGCTAGTGGTTGCTCGTGGATGCATATATACACACACTTTAGGCACTAGATCGGCTCAGTCACTACATATTGCATATTTCATAAATGAATGTATTTAGTATAATGGATGTATAATGGTTGTACCATCATATAGATGTTGCATTCGGTTGAATGGATGTGCACGCATATAGAAGTAGTTTGTAAGCAATTAGGATCTTTTGCTTACATAATGGATGCATGGCACTATCATGAATTGCATCAAGGAGGTCAACTGAATCAGTGGACCGCCTGATTTTGCATTAGATACGGACATAGACACACACTGTGCATTTTAACATGAAAGCATTAGAAGTCTATAAGGACAATGGATGCCAGTGTTTGTTGATTGAGTAGATGGTTGATGATAGGATATAAACTTGAAGATTTCGGGGTCGAAATCCCTTAAGGAGGGGAGAATGTAACACCCCGTATTTCTGTTAATACTAATATTCACAAATTAAAAGAATTAATATTGAGAATTTGCACGAAATAGCCTTAAAAAGGCATATAACAAATTTGAGATATGTGAATTGCCTTAAAAGGCGAAAAATGGAATTAAGACATTAATTGGAAAATTAATGTGTAGAAATGGTCATAAGTTAATTATGGATTAATTTGAATTCATGAATAGGTGCGTGTGTATATATATATATATATATATATATTTATATATATATATGGGCAGTTAATGTAAACATGAATAGAAGTTTATTAATTTGCTGAGTGTTTGCTGAGTCACTTCTGACTCATTGCTGAGTCAATAAGATACATCCCATCTTGTCTGAATGGCTGCGGTTATTTCTAGGTTAAATCTAATGGCCTAAATGAATCCTAACATCTATAAATAAGTGGGTAGACTTTAACACTAAATCACTTGAAAAATTGGAGAGCTACCGACATGCCGTTGCCGTGGAGTTCAGCATAGCCGTCACAAACTAAAGAAGAAGAAGGCCTAATCTACAAACTAAATCTACTCAAATCAAATCAAAAGCTCTCTCTCTTTCTATTTCTCTTCTTTAAAATTGTGAGTATGATGAATCTCACAATTTTATTATAAAATAATTTGATTAAGTTATAAATTGTTATGTATTTGTAAATTATGTTGTGGATCTCTTGTTATGCTATTATGTTATCATATATATGTTGTTATGTTGTAGTGATTATGTTGTAAATAATCCTATGCTATGTCATATGTGATTAATCATGCTATGCTATGTTGTAAATCATATCATGCTATGTTGCAAATTATGATATGCTATGTTGTAAATCTTATATATGTTGTAGATCTCGTATTATCACATATGTTGAAATACTTATGTTATATGATAATGATGTCATGTTAAGTTGTGTTGAATCATACAAGTTGTAAAATCATGATGTTAGTATTTATGCGAATTGGATCATGTTTAAAGTTTATGTTTTTTTTATAATAGATCTTGATTATAGGAATTTGCCTATTGGGTTAGGTGTACCCATATACATGAATCTACAAATTAATTGGATCTTGAATATGGGAATTTGCCTATTAAGTTAGGTGTACCCATATACATGAATCTATGATTAAATGAATTTTGATTTTTGGGAATTTGCCTATTGAGTTAGGTGTACCCATATAAAACCATATTGTTAATGATCTTGATTCATACATGTCCTATACAAGTTTATGAAATTTGATCAAAATCATATTATGTGAATTATGAATAAGTTGACACCCTTAGATCCATGACATGTATAACCTTATGCAAGTTGTAATGTATGCAAGTTTTACCCCTTGTTATGATTTATTTAGTCACATATATATGTTGTTGCGAATATTTTCTTTTATGCTATGAGTTAGACTAATCGGGTCTAGCATACATTTTGCGAATAAACGTTCAAACGTGGGGTTGGGGTAATATTAGGAAATTAATAAATTGGGGTGCAATTGATATGATTTTGCATGCCTTAAATGGATGTCCATAATTGAGTCAATTATGGACATTGTTAAATTTGGAATTAATTAATAATTCAAGTAGGGAATTATTAAAATTGGGGAAAGTGGATTATTAATAATAATCAATGCTTAGGACACGAGGTTGGACCCGTTTGTGACGTAAACCTGCCCGGACCCGCCCGGCAAATCCAGTAGTCACAAATGTCGGCCCAATGTGAGAGGTCCTAGGCCCAAACTAAAGCATAACAGTTGTAAAGACACGAGGTTAGACTCTTTTATGGTGTAAGACTGCCCGGACCCGCCCGGCAAATCCAGCTGCCATAAATGCCAGTCTAATGTGAGAGGTCTTTATGAGGTTATGGCCTTAATGAATTAAGAAATGCTTAGCCAAATAATCATGTAAGGTGGGACATGGGGGTTAAGTAGGTGCCTTGGGTGGCATGAGGAATCTAGTGGTTGCCTTTAGAGGCATTTGAAATACGATTAGACTTAACCAAATACACATGTAAATGAACATGACTAAGTGGGTTAAGTGGATGGACTAATGGGACAAGATTAGGTGGAATGCTTGTGGGAAATAATGGGGGCCCATTTCAACCAGTATCCCAAAACGTATCTTTGTGGGCTCGACCCAAGTCGAGGACGGGACACGCATACTGGGTTTGACTATAAGAGGCCAAAACAGGGAGCGGTGGCAACGCAAGTCCAACGGGTTTCATATGCGTGTGTGGACCCGGGCTGGCAGGTAAGACGTTGTTGCATTGTGTAGGTATAAGCCGTGCATCTCCGTTATATCGGGTTGCCACTTTAGGGGAATGATACACCCCACTGTGGGGCCAGCACGGGTATCTACGAGTAGGGAGCCGATCGAAAAATGGAAAGTGGGGTACACCTAGTGGAGATAGGGGCAGGCGGCACCTATGTAGTCAGCTAGGAGTACGTAAAGCCATTAAGAAAGTTTCTAAGTGAAGCTAAGTGGAATCAATCTTTAGGGTGACAGGTTTGGTGCAGTATAGTGTTTATCCTTTAGTATTTAGGAGCGCCTATAACGTTTCCTTTAGCGATTGTCTATGTCCTTAATCTGCTCTTTCATGGACATTTCCTTGTTTTCCAGCTTATGCCTTAGTCTAGTTATTTTGATAATAGTATTGTAGAATTATCATACTCGCCAGACTTTATGTCTGACCCCCACCCCTCTTTTTCATCTTTTTTCTCCCTTCAGGTCCTCAGGTTCGGCCAAGTTCCAGTGGAGTCTGATTGGATTGCTTATCTCTTGGAAAGCTTGGACTGCTGAAGTAAAGTCCAGCTTGTTATCTTTCTTTTTAATGGCTATTTATGTAATGGTATTATGTACTTGTTTTATCAAGATAGATATTGTACTTGACTTTGATTATGGTGTTATGATGTAATCAAACATGTTTTGACTTCTGCTGCAATTGAAATAAAGTTTTTAAATTTCCATGTACTATTTTATATCTGTCTTGTTGAAATTTTACTGTTCTATATTCACCTAAAACCTCCATAGAAGTTAATGCATTCCCTTTGTGAGTGACATTAATGGACGTGGGGTGTTACATAGGGAATCCATATAATAAACATTATATGGTAATTGATTGGGCTTCATTCCAATTTAGAAAATAAATTCATGTGTTGAATAAAAGTCGTGCTGATTAGATTGACGTCATTTTGACGTGAATGATATTTATATCAATTTTATTCATTTTTATAATGAATATAGAAACGAAAGTGATTTCATAATATAACGTTTTGAAAATATTATCATTTGTATATCGATGATGTGAAATATTCAAATTTGATTCAAAATTGAATGTGAAGTTGAAATCGTTTTGAAAACGAATTTAAAACAATTTATAAAATACGCTTTAAAAGGAATTCGACGAAATATATAATATATATATATATATATATATATATATATATATATATATAATGGCCTGAATAGAACGCGCCACGCCGCGACAGTTCGTGAATTTCGACCATTGATTTCGAGTGGACATTACGGGAGATCCGACCGTCGGATTCTCCTAAACTCAGAACCGTTGGGTTCTTATCGAAAAGAGTCTTCTAAGAATATTAGAAACTAGAAATCTAACGGTTGGATTTGGAATTATGTCCAAATCAAATTTGGAAAAGGTCGCTGTAAGTGCAGTTCGATGGCCGTTGATGGAAATCGACCGTACGGGCCTTGATAAAATTATTAAAAATAGTAATAATTTGTGTAAAATCATAAGAAATGATTTGGGAAGAGTTGGGATGAAAAACTCCATATTTGAAAAGATAAAAGTAGAATTTTATTGAAATGAACTAGTTTTGAACTAGAATAATAATTTTTTTAAATAAATAAATTGGATTTGAAATGGTTTTGAAAATAACCAGAATTTCCAATATATAAAGTGGAAATGGATTTGAATCAAAATTGTCTTTAGAATATTTCGATGTTGGATTTCGTGATTATACAGATATTGTTCTGGAAATTTGAAAGATATATTTATATCATTTTTTCCAATACGATATTTGTTGGTTGTAGAATTTGATATTGAATATAAGCCAATATATTTTCAATTTAGAGCCTTGTATTTAATATCAAATGGGATTTTGATTTGTCGTGAATGGTGTCTTCATTAACACTGTTCTTAAACCTAGTTGAGAAAAAGATTAAATCTTTTATTTAGATTTAATGAAGTGTACCAATTAAATGGTATTTAATTGGAATTGAATTTGAATTGATTTTTGGGTTTATCGTGAACGGTGTTTTAAATAACACTTGTTCTTTAACCCGATAATTAATGGAATGTGATTTTGGGTTGTCGTGAACGGTATCTTCAATAATACTGTTCTTAGACCCAAATGGTGTTAAGAAAATTAGGAACTAACTAGGGATTAGTTAAGTTGAATGGTTTCTTGGATATTGATCTGATGTTGGTTTCGGCCTTCGGGGTTAATATTTAAGGAACTATTCTCTTACTAATTTACGATTAGGGACTGATAGAATAGAATGTGATTTTGGGTTTATAGTGAACCTGTTTTAAATGACATTTGTTCTTTAACCCAGTTAAAGATTAAAACTAAGTGGAGTTTTAATGAATCTTTAATTAGACTGAAATGATCGAGAATGGAGTATCACCAGTTTTGCTCCAAGCGATTGTTAAATCTTTAACTTGATTTGAACGTGAAATGGTAATTAATTTTACCGATAACACTGTGGTGTTAGATATGGAGTATTACCTGTTTTGCTTGATGGGATGAATAGGTTGGGATTGGGAAATAAAATAAATAATTACTTCGGTGTGGTTCGCTAATCCCGACTAGTTTGGAAAACCATAACAAGGGTTGAAATGATATCCAAAGGAAGATTAAAGAATAAATTTAAAAGAAATTACCTTTGATAAAATTAATGGGAACCTTTCCCTAAGAATGTGAAATTTAGAAACTAACTGTAGGTTAGCTAAAAAGAATGGTTTCCTGGGTATTGATCTGATGTTGGTTTCGGCCTTCGGGGTTAATATTTGGGAAATTGTTCCCTTACTAATTTACAGTTAGTGATTGATATATTGGAATGAGGCGTATGTTGTGTTTGTTTAACACTTGTTTATTATATACGCGAGTTATTCAGAAAGACCGGGTTTATCCCATTCTGAATAACTGATTCGACGTGGTGTCGAAGATGAAGACGGTGGTTAAAGACCGGGAGGTCTTCAGGTCGTTTGGGTGATTACTGATGATCTTGATTGGGTCGTACACCCAAGAGGAGGGAATCAGTTAGTGGTCATGCAGACGTACTTGGAGATCGATGGATATGCGAGGTACAAGGTGCCTCCGGTTTCGTTCAGACCCAGAACGAACTTGTAAATGGACTGCGTGTCTGACATTGAATTTTATTCTATGTGAATGATATCTATTAAATATATATCTGTTTGGCGGCGGAGAATTTATTCTCTTGCTTAATGCCCTTCTCTGAGACGTACGAGCTTAGGGTTATATATCGATGGATATCAATCGCACGGAGTGAATTGCCTGTGTGGCATGCCTAAGTGGCAATTGATCAAGGCTTCTGTTGAAAAGCAAAGTCTTGTAGGTGATGATCAAAGCACGGCCCGTGCGGTGTAGCTTTGTGTAGCATTGATTCGCGAGCCTCACACCCCAGTAGTGGACCAGAAACGGAAGAGGACCTCAGGGAGGGCATGCATATCCTTCTAGATAGAAGTGGCATCTGTGGTTTTACACGCCTTGATGAGTTTGACTTATGTGGTGGTTGCTGTTGCGAGGCGCCTCGGATATATCGGTGACTATGTAGAGCTGATGGAGTCATTTGTTGGCTCATTTACGCCCCAAAGGGTGAGGAAACACAGTATTCAAGCATTTTAATCCATATCGGTGGACCATCCCTGATGATCCAAGGGCTTGACTGAGTACTTGTCCTGAGACTCGGGCTAGACAGTCTCAAAATCGGTAGAGAACTATCTTTTTCCTCGGTTCACAGATGGAAATCCAACTTCCAATACATGACTTTGCGGTTTTGATTGTAGAGCCTAGTATGGCGACATAGTGGTATGGGGCACTTATGCCATCTATGATTGATACTTATGATTTGAAGTTGTTTTATACACTATGCACTTATTATAGTATCAAATGATTTGTTTTAAATGTATCAAGCATTCTTGGCTATTATAAGGTAAAAACCCTATCCTCCGGCTTGCGTTGCATTATGTGATGGGACCTGGGTCTTATAATAGCTTCACTGTTCTTTATTTAGCATTGCGCTGGTGTTTTATGCACTGTTATTCTTGGGAGGAAACCCGTTCTGTGTTATACGGCGTGGTCCATTGATTTACCTAACTTTAAAATAAAGATTGATAACTGTTTTAGTTCTCACACCAGTCCCATGACTGACCTGGAGTTTATTGTTTTAACCTAAACGCTGTGTGCCCTTATTTTGACACATGCAACTAGTAGTTTTGGTTTTGCAGATTTATATTCACAGGATCCTGGTTTACAGCTGGAACGATACTTGGAAAGCTCTGTATCCTTGTATTACTTCTAGTTGTGTTTTGTATTATTTTTCGCTGCTATGTAATTTATTGTAATCTCTGATATTTTGTGAATGTGTAATAACTATTTATACTATGTATATTCTCCTATTCTGATGGAATCATTGTAATTAACAATGAAATGTACTTCTGTTTGCATTCCGATGTGGCTTGTTCTCAATTCAATCCGTGCTTTCCTTAACGGGGAAGTTTGGGTCGTTTAATCACAAATCATCGGAAAACATTTCCATCTCTATTTCACGTATCACTGACATTCCAGTATTCTTTCACATCAACATTTCATTTTCTATGATTAGAAAATATCTCTGATTGTATTTGGAAAATGTTTCCAAAACTTATTCATTTGATTTAAACAGATGTTTAAATAAAAATTCAATAAGCCAATTTAAACCATTACACTCATTAACTACATTCATTTAATCAACCTTCACTACCGAACCTTACCCATCCCTTAGTTAAAACAAAGTCAATTAAGTTGGGGTATAACTACCTCTTAGACCTTAACTGAACAACATTCCTAACCTCGAAATAGACAAAGTTCACCTTTTAAACCTTTAACCACTTCCTTATGTAACTCGGATTCTATTTATGAATCCACTTCTTTATTTTAAAATATTGATTATAACTATAGCATTATGATCCCTTCTTCTTTCTTCTTAAATATCTAACTTCAAAATATAACTTTTATTCCTTTATTTAACTAAATAACTAAATCACTAATATAATAATAAATGAGTAAATCTTAATGAAAACGGAAAGTAAATATTATTTTCCCGAATTCGATATGATCGAATTCAATGTATAATTCTCTTTTTCGAATAATCTCTATTCGATAACTCCTTTTCGAATAAACTATATTCGATAACTCTTTCTTCGAATAACTATATTCGATAATCTCTCTTTGAATTATTTTCTACGAATGATTTACATTCGATTAATCTCCTTTCGAATAAACTATGTTCGATTAACTCCTTTATTTTATTCAAATAAACTATTTCGAATAACTCCTTTAATTCTATTCGAATAAATTATTTCGAATAACCCCTTTGGATTAACTCGTTTTGATTAACTCATGTTGACTAACTCAGCTCGATTAACTCAACTTGACTAACTTACTTGATTAACTCAACTTATTTAACTCAACTTATTTAACTCCTATCTAACAACTAATATTCGATTAATTTATATTCAAATAACTATGTCTGTTTTAACTTTATTTCAAATGGCTAATATTCGATTTAAATCCATTCGCTTGACTCTAGATCGCAGCGATCACAATGGTTACGCCTAATTCCCTCAGGAAACATCTGACCGCCATAGGCTATCTGCAGCCCTGCGAATTACGCTAGTAGTCGTACGAAATGGCGATTCATCCTGAATAACTATGTTTGACTAACTCTATCTGAAATAACTATATTCGATCAACTCTAATTGAATAACTAGTATTCAATTAATTCTAATTCGATTAACTCTATCTAATTAACTCTAACTGGTTAACTCTAATCGATTAACTCTAACTCTAATCGATTAATTCTAATTGATTAACTCTAATCAATTACTCTATTCGAATAACTAATATTCGATTATCTCTTTTATTTTGATTAATACATTTTGATCAACTCCTTTGATTAGCTCTACGACCATCTTCAGTTTTAATTATCGATGTTGAAATCGATTCTTACTTATCTATAAAAGTCCCAACTAATATATTCTATTTATCCAATGATAAACATTTCATTTAATTTGTAAAATATTATTTATAAATTTATATTCTCAACCTGTCAGTTGGAATAGATTCTATTTAAAATCTTTGTTTTAAACCCATATCATGTTATACCCGTGTGCGAAGCACGGGTCTAAACCTTTCAAATGTAAAATTCTCCTTTTATACAATTCTAGTCACTTTTCAAGTATTTCCTCTTATAATCTATTTATTTACAAATTAAACCCCTTTTTGATAATTCAATTTATTTTATAAAATATTTTATATTTATAAAATCTATTGATTTTATAAGTAATTCCTTTGATAATCTAACTATTCCTTTTCTATTTGTTTTACACACATTTCCCATTTCTATTCTATTTATTTTTAGATAAATATCCCTTTTCAATTCTATTTGGAAATAGTTTACAAATATTTATTTTGTTCAATTCTATATGTAAATGATTTACAAATATTTCCCTTCAATTCTATCTGTTTGATTGACAAATTAATATTCCTTTTTAATCAATTTATTTTCTAAATAAATAATTTCCTTTTATAAAATCCTTTGATTTTATAAATATTTCTTTTTCAATATGTCATTGAAAATTTCCTTTTTAACATTCCATTATTCCTTATGATATTTAACGTACCATATAACAATGATCAGTATCATTCCAACATACATAATCAACAACAAATTTCATATCACATCATATAACACAATATATGAAAAAAATACAGTAAAATAAATGTTGAGGAACCCAGTTGGGTCCCTCCAACCTGTTTCCCTGCATCTATAGATGTTAAACAATAAAATTAACATCAATTTCATTTCACTATGAAGTATTCTGCTAAACAGAATCAATATTTGATTAACGATTTATATCTATATCGTTATCTATATTTTCAATAAACTGACTAGCAGTTCAACCAAACAGCCGACACATAGCAAACAACCATTATTTATCAGTTATAAAAATACGTTATAAAAATATAATTGAGAAGAGTTAGTGAGTTTTACTCACATTGGATGGTTATCGTTAAATAACGATAATTGGTCATTGATTCGATTCAAGCGTTTAATTTAACCATAAATCCAAATGAACCCCAATTCACTCCCGGACAGTTCCATGGTGTAGCCCCCGTTCGCACGATCCCAACAGATCCGACCGTTCGTAAGTCTGATCATGTATGACCAAGTTATTGTTATTACAAGTTGCATACATCATTTAATTTTAAAACTAAAAAATATTTTAATTAAATTTGGGCTCACCCCTTTTCCCAAAGCCCAAGCCAATTTTTAAACCTAGGCCCAAACATCCATCTTCCCCAAAAATGAAAACCGCTCCTTCCTGTGATGAACACACGATAGCCGACGTTTACAACGTCCACCGCCCCTCCTTCTTTCAACTTAAATTCAATGTAAAATTATCAGAATTCCTCTCATGGCTTCCTCTTCAACGACATACCACCATTGCTCCACTCGAACCCCTCTTAACTGAAATGCGACTTCAAGCTTCACGTCAGCTACAGGAAAAAGATCGACATCAATACTCGTTGAATCTTCCCAGACTGTAATGACCCGGATTTTGAGCGACTTTGGTTATCGACATAAAAACGATGTCGATAACCAAAACATCGAAAAATCCTGGTAATTAGTGAAAGAAATTAGAGGGTGAGGAAAGATAAGATAGAAAATTAGAATAGAAGAAGAAGAACACAACATCAGAGTAACACGAATCTCACAGCGGAACGAATAACATATAATATATGTAACATAACTTTGAAATATACATCTGTATTTGGATATACATCATTATCAAAGTACACCACTTACAACACAGTGGAAATAACTATAGCTATATGATCCTGTAGCCTCCTGCTCCAGCTCTTCAAGTGTATCTGTAAAATCCCGACTACTTGACTGCCCGTACAAATTTAGGCACCCAAGAGTTTAGGGAAAACAACAAAATAAACTCCGGGTCAGTCATGGGACTGGTGTGAGTAAAACAGTTTAAAACAGTTCAAGCAGGTAAATGATATCTCATAAGACCACGCCGTATAACGGAACGGATTTTTCCCTTATGAGTATCCAAATTATCTTTATATCAGAAACCTTTTGATATTATAATAATGTCTATCAACCACAGTATATATGTGTATATTCATCTAGCAGAAACGTTTTCATCTCACGTTCTACATATATAGTATACAATCAAAACCGCAAGCATGTATTGGGTAATGGATTTCCAACTATGACAAGGTATGGAACCACCTTTCGCTAGTGTACCTCTAGAGGGGAATACACTGGGTTCAACAAGAACATCTTGCAACCCGGCCACACATGACCGACCACTCATTTCGCTTGAGCGTATGGAATGTATATCACCAACAGTTGGGATCAGCAACCGTTTCCCGAATGGGACAGCATCAACAATAGATTTTTAGAAGTAAATGAAACTCTAGATCAGGTGATTATACACCCTACTTCGGTGCGACCGACTTAGCCATGCTGTCTGCCCGATTTCTGTCATTTACCAGATGATGAGGCTAGAAGCTACGCTTTAACATCACATCAGATTCACTTTGAATGCCACATTGTCAAATCCATCAAATCACCGATTGACGTCCTCAACCATACATTATGTGTTAGCTAAGAGAAGTTTCCTTCTCCGCTTCCACTCTTGGTACAGTTGGAGAAATCAATATACGTGATCGTCTGGAAATACTCTGTCAGACATCCGTCCATACTAGTCATCCCGGAATAGGATGAACCGAAGGCACTATTCTGTAAACAGGATAGCCCTTGCATAACTCTATCTTCAATTTCCTTTGGCATATATGATTCGCAACGCTTATGCCAATACAGAGTGGTTCTTTGGATAATAATCCAACCGGCCTCTCCATATTAACAACGTTAAAATGGTCAAAACTTCGATAGTCTGTGATTTAACTATCGAATAAAAACAAGTGTGCAAACAACGATATTATTTCCAGATGGAAATTTATATCGATCAAACATCATTCAACATTTATCTCGTTATTTCATTAATTTACTTATCTCCTGTTTCCCTATATTCAATGTTTCTTATTTTCTAAATTTGGAAAATATATGTTATTAACAATGGAAAACATTTCCATTTTCTTGTTTTCTTTATTAGAAAACATTTCTGGTTTCTTATTTGGAAAACATTTCCAAAGATTCTTCATTGGACATAGACAGATGTTTAAACAAACATCGCTATGCCAACTCAAACCATTTCCTTTACCGCTGAACCTTAACTATTCCATAGTTAAAAACGAAGCCAATCAAGTTGGGGCAGAACTACCTCTCAGACCTTAACTGAACAACATTTCTAACTTTGAAATGGACAAAGTTCACTTTATATTTCTTTAACTAACTTCCTTACTTAACCCTCCTTCGAATAGCTATATTCGATTGACTCTTTTCACTTAACTCTATTCGATTAACCCTTATCAATTAACTCTATTGGACTAACACTATTGGATTAACTCTATTTGACTAACGCTATTGATTTACTCATTGCACTTAACTCCTTTCGAATAAACTATATTCGATAACTCCTTTTACTTTCATCGAATAAACTATATTCGATTAACTCATTTGCTTCTATTCGAATAACTATATTCGATTAACTCCTTTTACTTTAACTCTAATCGATTAACTAACATCGATTAACTTCTTTTCTTTAACACTAATCGATTAACTAACATCGATTAACTAACATCGATTAACTTCTTTTCTTTAACACTTATCGATTAACTAACATCGATTAACTAACATCGATTAACTAACATCGATTAACTCCTTTTACTTTAACTCTAATCGATTAACTAACATCGATTAACTTCTTTTCTTTAACACTAATCGATTAACTAACATCGATTAACTCCTTTTACTTTAACTCTAATCGATTAACTAACATCGATTAACTTCTTTTACTTTAACTCTAATCGATTAACTAACAACGATTAACTAACATCGATTAACTCCTTTTACTTTAACTCTAATCGATTAACTAACATCGATTAACTAACATCGATTAACTTCTTTTCTTTAACACTAATCGATTAACTAACATCGATTAACTAACATCGATTAACTCCTTTTACTTTTACTCTAATCGATTAACTAACGTCGATTAGCTTCTTTTACTTTTACACTAATCGATTAACTAACATCGATTAACTTCTTTTACTTTAACTCTAATCGATTAACTTCTTTTCGAATAAACTATTCATTTATAAAGATTTACTTTTAGTAATGGTTCTTCACTTTACAAATGATTTCCTTTTATTCTAACTTATCCTTTGATTTTATAAATATTTCTTTTATAAAACATCCTTTTCCTTTTCTATATAAAATCCATCGATTTTATATAAATAATTCATTTTCAAAATACACTTTGAAAATATTCCTTTATCAACATTCGGTATGTTTTGGTATTCAACATATCAAATCACGATGATCAATATCGTCCAAACACATATAATCGACAACAGATTATATATCACATCATATATCACAATATATGAAAACAGTAAAATAAATTTTGAGGAACCCAGTTGGGTTCCTCCAACCTGTTTCCCTGCATCACAGATGTTAAAACAATATAGATAACATCACTTCCAGTTCTATATGATATATTCTGTTAAACAGAATCAATATAGAAATTCAATCAACTGACTAGCAATTCAATCAAACAGTCAACATACAGTCAATCAGCCAATATCTAACAGTTCTAAAAAAACAACACGAAATTATAAACTGTTCAGAGTCAGTGAGATTTACTCACATTGGCGCGTTAACCGTTAAAAACGATTAACTGTCTTTGATTCAGACAGAAAAATTATTTTCCAATAAATTGTAACGAGCTCCGATGGACTTCCAGTCAGTTCCACGGTGTAGCCACCGTCCATACGATCCCAACGGATCCTGTTTCACTCAATTCTGATTACGAACGAGTAAGTTATAAGCATTATTGTTTTACACATTATTTAAATTAAAAATAAAACTAATTCTTTCATAATTGGGCCTTAATTCTCTCACCGGGCCCAATATCCTTTTAAACATACCAAGCCCGCACGTTTATACCTCCTTCATACCCGTGACTACCGTATTCCATCTTCTCCACCCAACACCGGTTTCCAGTTCGAAAACCATCCACCCAAAACAACTTCGTTCTTCCATCCCTTACCACCTTCTACACTCAACCATTTCCCAAACCAAAACCATCATCTCCTTTCTCCTTTCAAACCCTTTCTATTGATACCACCCACATACAGACCGACACCCTTCCATGAAATGCGACCTCAGCCCTTTTCGCATATGAACAATACGCCTCTCGCCTCCCTTTGTGTCGAGATCCACCAAAACTTCTTAGCAAGGCGCGAAATCATCTCCTAAACACAACCAAAACCCTTATTTCATAATTCGATGCTTGAATTCCCAAGCGAGGTCAACCCTAGTCGGCGCGGTCACCAAACCAGCGAACCCAATGGACTTCGAACATGATGAAACACACATAGAGATGTAGAGAATCTCCTGTTGAACTCAACTATATATATTACTCGATTTAAGGATTTGTCTTTGATTTTATTTTGAATTTTTGAAGCGCTCATTTTTGTTTTACTGTGTGGAGAGTTTTTTTTCTTATGGCGGCCTCTTTGTTTTGATTTACAGAAGATATGAATTAGGTCCTAAGGATGCTAACGAGGGTATTTTATAGGGATTTCTTTCTTGGATGATGACATCCCACGTTTTTCTTCTTATAGCTTTTAGGAAGGACCAACGCGGCATAGGTTTGACCACAGCAGGATGCTTTAGTTTAGGTAAAAATGTTTTTCTAAAGTTTATATATATGGTAGTTTCTTTTATATTATAAAGTTTAACGCACCACATTTCGTAGAGTTCCGTTCATATACGGACTGCTATGGACAGATTTAAACATACTGTTGTGACGAGCAAGGTGGCACGATTTCAAAAATATAAAAATACCGGTAGATTAACTTATATTGTGAAACTTCAAAATATTGATTACAGGTTGCGAAATACTCCAAATAAAAATTCGCTTATTTAATTAATTAAAAATTACAGTAAAATTCTAAAAATTAAATTATCACTACGTCCCAAAAGAACCTTGTCTGAATTCACACCCGATATCTAGTTATTTTGAAATAACTGTTATTGCCGATAACCGATTCTATAACGACTATTCTGAAATTTGATTTGGACATATCTCAAAATCTACACAACGAAATCCGGATCTTTCTCTTCCGCTGGAAATATATTCTCCACCAGCTCCACACGTTTCTTGTTTCACAGAAATCCGATTTAAAATGAACTCTGTACATTCAGTTGAAGTTCGAATAGCCAATTTACGAACTGCAGCGCCATTTCAAGCTCGGTTTTAATTATAATATAATTATACGTTCAAACTATCGTTCAAATAATATATTTGTTATTCTACTTCAATTCTAAGCTGAATAAAATATCACAGATGATCCGATTCACACCATATCGCCATTTCAGCCAATTCTGATTATTTCCGAATATAATATATTTTTTATTTATTATTTTAATTAAATATTCACCATTATTTAATTCCACGACCATTAAATTCACTATATCACCATTGATATAATTAAATAAATTACCCATAATACCCCTGCCAATGCGGGTCATTACACAGACTCACATATACGATGCTACACTACCTGCTGAAACCGAAACCAAGCATTAAATCATCCATCGAAGCACTTATACTCCAAAAACCTGAACCCTAGTTCACTGCGTCGATTTCAAGCATCAGGAAATCAAAACCGCACTCATCAAAATGAGTAAAGAATTGAAGAGGATGATTTCAGGAAGTTGGATATGTATGTTTAATGGTTTATAGGAATTTATTTTGATTTCCAATAATTTTCAAAGAAGAAAAATTCTCATTGAAGTGGCTGCTTGGAATTTGTTTGGCTGTTGACCAAGAAGAAATAGTTTTTAGAGTTAGGGAGTAAGAGAGGGTATTTTAGTGCACATACATATTTTTTTTATTGAATATTTTATTTTATTTTAAGCAATCGTTGTTTGTATTTGTCCTCTAAAATTCCTGTGATCACATACGATACCCAAAAATCATGAAACTGGACATGCGCCTTCGGTTTGACATTACGGACCCAAAATTCCGACTCCGTTTGCTCACACAGCGTATTTTTAACCATCGAAATATCGACTGTTTTTCACGTTAAAATCCCATACGACCACATGCTGAGTTCAAAAATCATAAAAACTGAAATCTAGCAATAATTTAATATTGCAGATCCAACAAAATTAGTTTCGTCGAATTCTGAGGTCATTTGCAAAAGTGGCTATTTTTAAAGGCCTAAATAACCCATTTAAATATATAAATATATTTAAAAATAATTAAATTAAATATTTATAAATAAATTTCATCGTATATATTCACACTAGAATATCTTACAACTCCAATGGGATTTATAACTCGATATTTCAAAATTCCCAGTTATATCGATATTCATTTTATATTAAAAATCCATTTAAAAATATAAATAAATCGATATAAATTATAAACGAATTCCATAGCGACTTTTCTAATATTTGATTTGGACATAAATCAAAATCTACACAGTGAAATCCCGATTTTTCTCTTCCATTAGAAAAAATATACTTCACTAGCTACGAACATTTCTTGTTTCACAGAAATCCAATTTAAAACGAATTCTGCATTTTCAGTTGAAGTTAAAATCGCCAAATAGCGAACTGCCATGCCATTTCGAGCTCGATTTTAATTATAATATAATTATACGTTCAACTATCGTTCAAATAACATATTCATTATTCTAATTCAATTCCATACTGAATTAAATATCAAAGATGATCCAATTCACACCATTCTGTGAATTCAACTATTTCTGACTATTTCAGAAATTAAGTATATAATTAGATTATTTATTTTAATCAAATATTTCACTACAATTTAATTCAATGATCATTTAAATCTTTCAATCCCTATTTATATAATTAAATAAATTAATTATTATACGGTAAAATATGGGTCATTACAGAAAGGGACGTACGCGGTTATTGAAAGTCAATAGTAGTTTAGGCATGTGCAAAATCTGTAGTGTTAGGCATACATTGATGGGATTATACAGGGTAGAAAATTAATAAATATATTATTAAATGAAACTTCATCGTGAAGTAACACGTAAAACCGACCACAATCGACTTCTGTTTACTGATAAAAATGCTAATTCTAATGTAGAAAAATATTCCAGACCCAATGGGACAGGTTTTGTCGAATTCTGACATCGTTTGAAAAAAATTCCTTTATAAAACCATAAATAAACACACGTTTAATTTTTCCATGATCACTAGATAAATCAAATCAACTTGAAACTTTGAAATCCTATAATATTTTGTTGACACGAACCCAACGACACCAGTTTCGTCGCATTCTGAGACTGTTTCCCTGGTAGACTATTTTTACGTGCACCACAATGCCAATTTGGACACCAAATTAACCGGTCTCCAAAAATAACAAACTATATACCTATCCTGACTCTAATCGATGATACGAACTCAATGAAATTGGTTCCATAGCTTAATTCGACTGTCTTCTCAAGTTACACACAAAAACCTCTTTATTAAATTAAATAAATTTAATTACGCGCTATAGAAAATAAATGGGCGTTTATGGCTACCGTGGTCACATACGACATCGGTTTGCCAAGCAATTTAATACCGTACAATAATTTAACGTTATGGTCCCAATGAAACTGATTTCGTCTAAAATTGAGTCCGTTAGCAAAATGGCTATTTTAAAGGCCTATAATTTAATAACGATTTCCATAGCGACTATTTCAAATTTTGATTTGGCCATAACTTACTATTTATAATACGAAATCTGAATTTTTCTCTTTCATATGAAAACTAACATCAATACGGTTTCAATGTTTCGGTTGAAGTTCAAAACTCCATATTACGAACTGCTACGTTAATTCGAGCTCGTTTTATATTATATATAAATATATAATTTTCAACTCTGTTTTAAATCACGAATTAAATATTAAAATCCATTATTATTCCAAATGAAATATTTAAAATCAACTTAAATATTCAGATTCAAATGGTCGAAAAACACGGGTCATTACATTCTTCCCCCCTTAAAATAATTTCATCCTCGAAATTGCTAAGGTACGAAAAATGCTACTAATCCCATTAAATTCCAAATCCAATTTATTTTAAATCAAAAAACAATTCAATATCGTAACTAAATAATTTCCAAAATTATCAAAAAATTTCTAACCCCTTAAATTCCCGAAAAAATTCGGTAGAGTCTCCCCTGCACAGAGTGGCATCTACGATATCGCAGAAACAAATAATATATATACATCAACCCACACGGCCGAAAAACAAAAACAAAACCCAAAATTTTATATTTTCGTGTAGGCGTACCTTTTACGAGCGCTTTTGAGCATATCTGCACAACGTATATGCGATTTACTCAACCAGTATCAATCTGCCTAGCCATCTAGCACCTGTACTCAACTGAATTCACATATGAGTAATAAACATCTGAAATTCTGAAATAATATTTCACTACTCAACAAGTATAACATTCCCATTTCCAAAATCAGCCAGATAACATCAAATCATTATCAAATACAGGGTTAAATCATAAATTTCCAATTCATATGCAGTTTCATTATAGTTTAATTATACTGGAAATTATTCTTTAGTTTATAATTCACTTAGCTCAATTAAATTTTGTATTATTCCCATTCAAATAAATTACCATCCACCGACAGACAATTTACAATCAATAACCAATACACAATCTAATCAAACCAAATCAATGGGATTTACACCCGACATTAATATTTTATTTTGGTTTCACATATTTGATTTTAGTTTTAATTTATTTAATTTCTAATTCCAACTCTGTTTATTTATTTATTTCAATTTCAATATCGTTATTAATTTAATAACACTTAACTAAATTAAGTTTCAATTCTAATTTTCAACCTGATTTGAATTCCATTCAAATCGATCAAACACACTAGTATCTCGATAAATTGAGAATATTATTACTTTTCTATACAAAAATATGTTTTGGGTAAAATTATTTCATTTACACTCTTTTCAAAACAATATTGCATTCTTCTACCAGTCCAATGCTTCTCAACACTTGTACCGATTAACCAACACAATACAAAACATTTCTATATAAAATTTACAATTATGCTCTCATATATATACACACTCAATCTCGATCTAGGGTATTACTAACCCAATCTCTATCGATGTAACACCGCGTAGTTCTGTTAATATTAACATTCACAAATTAAAAGAATAACTAATCTCAGATGTGAGAATTGTCGGAAACGGGTTGCGCCATTATGTTCGTCTCGGAATTCTGGTTGAAATAGAGTCCGAGTTTGCGTGATTTGGACTTCGTATGAAGAAGTTATGGCTATCGGAATTTTCTGAAAATTTAAAACAGCTCGCAGGAAATTCAAAATTCAAAATTCGAAGTCAAACAGGCTAGGCGGGAAATTTCCCGCCCAGCACCCCATGTCGACTGGGGAGTCGACTGTGCAGTCGACACCCCCTGGTCGACTGGGGAGTCGACTGGGCAGTCGACACCCCAGGGACCAGGTCGACTGCGCAGTCGACCTGGGTCTGGCGGCTAGGGTTTGGGCAGAGCCCAATCCTGAGCTGCTGATGTGTCTTTAGGGCTGAGTTGGCAAATTAAACGGTTCAGTTTAGTTCTGTGTTGATCTGACGGTCTAAAATAAATCCTAACTCTATAAATACCTAGGTAGTCTCTCACCCTAATTCATATGAAAAATAGAGTAGCTACCGTCATACCGCCGCCATGGAATTCAGTCTAGCCGCCGCCATCTAAGAAGGAAGAAAAGCTAATTCAATTCTAATTCTAATCAACTCTAAAGCAAAGCAAAACTCTTTTCTTCTCTAAATTGTGAGTATTATAGTCTTAGCAAGATTATTATCATTTTAATTAGGTTAAGTCATGAAAGGATTATGAGTAGATGATGTGAATTGTCATATATGTTGTTTTAAACCTTATGCTATCATGTATGTTATTAATCCTATGATATGTGATGATGATATCTTATATGTTGTAAATCATGCTATGATGATGTTATGTATGTTGAAAGTTTCTATGCTAAGTTGTGATGAATCATACATGTTAAAAAGCCATGATATTACTATCTATGCTAGTTAGTTCATATTAATTGAATCATCATGTTTGGGCTATGTTGATCTATATGACAAGTCACATATGCAAGTTAGATTGATTAGAAAAGTTATGAACATATGCCATGACATCTATTATGACATCTAGAATTATGCTATGACATATGTGATATCCTATGCTAGTTCACACCATCATTATGTTGCCTAAAAAGCCCATATGCAAGTTTATGTATAGATTTGGGCTATGATCATATCAATAAATTGAGACATTTAACAAGTTGACACCTTTTGATCCTTAACACGTGTAGTTTATGCAAGTTTCACCCCTATTATGATTAGATTTATTTTAATTGTCTATATGTTGTGATAATTTATCTTTGTGCTATGTGTTAGACTATTCAAGTCTAGCCTATATTATGCGTTGAATAAGCGAACGTATAAACGTGGGGTAGGGGTAATATTAAGGATTTAATATTAAAAAGTTGGGGTGCAATTGATATGATTTTGCATGCCATAAGTGGATGGCCATAATTGAGTCAATTATGGACATCATTAAAATTGGAAGTAATTAATAATTTGAATAGGGAATTATTAAAACTGGGGTAAAAGATTATAAGTGTTAATCAATGCTTAGGACACGAGGTTGGACTCGTTTGTGACGTAAACCTGCCCGGACCCGCCCGGCAAATCCAGTGGTCACAAATGTCAGCCCAATGTGAGAGGTCCTAGGCCTAAACTAAAGCATAACAGTTGTAAAGACACGAGGTTAGACTCTTTTATGGTGTAAGACTGCCCGGACCCACCCGGCAAATCTAGCTGCCATAAATGCCAGTCTAATGTGAGAGGTCTTTATGAGGTTATGGCCTGAATGAATTAAGAAATACTTAACTAGATAAACATGTAAGGTGGGACATGGGGGTTAAGTAGGCGCCTTGGGTGGCATGAGGAATCTAGTGGGTGCCCTTAGTGGCATGTGAAATACGAGTAGTAAGACTTAACCAAACACACATGTAAATGAACATGACTAAGAGGGTTAAGTGGGATATACTAGTAGTGACAAGCTTAGGTGGGTAGCTTGTGGGGGCCCATTTCAACCAGTATCCCAAACGTATCTTTGTGGGCTCGACCTAAGTCGAGGATGGGACACACATACTGGGCTTGACTGTAAGAGGCCAAAACGGGGAGCGGTGGCAACGCAAGTCCTACGGGTTTCATATGCATGTGTGGACCCGGGCCGGTAGGTAAGACGTTGTTGCATCATGTAGGTATAAGTCGTGCATTCTCAAGTCGTATCGGGTTGCCACTCTAGGGGAGTGATACACCCCACTGTGGGACCAGCACGGGTATCTACGAGTAGGGAGCCGATCGAAAGTGGGTAATGGGGTACACTAGTGGAGATAGGGGCAGACGGCACCTATGTAGTCAGCTAGGGGTACGTAAGGCTATTTATATGTTTCTGTGTAAAGCAAGTGGGATCAAACTTTAGGGTGATTGGTGCGGTGCAGTGTAGTAATCATTCGGTAGTAATTAGGTGTGCCTTTAACGTTATCTTTCACGTTATCACTATCTGCTCATTCCAAACCTAATAGTTCATAGACATTTACTTGTCTTCCAACTTATGCCTTAGTCTAGTTATTTTGATAGTAGTATTGTTAGAATTATCATACCCGCCAGACTTTATGTCTGACCCACTCCATTGATATCCTTTTTCCCCCTCCAGGTCCTCAGGTTGGACCCGGCTCTAGTGGAGTTTGATTGGATTGCTTCATCTCTTTGGAAAGCTTGGACCGTTGAAGTAAAGTTCAGCTTGTTATCTCTTTTTATGGCTATTTATGTAATGGGATTATGTATTTTATTTGATCAAGACGGATATTGTACTTGACTCTGATTTATGGTTTTTGTGATGTAATAAACATGTTTCCGCTGCAATAAAATGAAGTTTTAAATTTCCAAGTACTACTTATTATCTGTCTTGTTGTAATTTTTCTGTTCTATATTCACTTATAACCTCCATGAAAGTTAATGCATTCCCTTCGTGAGTGACATTAATGGACGTGTGGTGTTACACGTGGTATCAAAGCTTAAGGTTACCAGAACAGATAAATTTTTTAGAAAAACTATTTTTCTAAAGTATTTTTAGAAGAAGTGCTTTCAAAAACATGTTTTAATGAGTAATTTAAAGAGGAAAGTTTTTTTTAGAAAAACATAATCCCCAAAAGCCATATCTTTATCCTTCGAATTCTCCATTTTGAATCTTTCCTTTTTCGTTTCAACATGGCTGAAGATCTTAATCTACCCGACGGTGTAACGATACCAGGATGGTATAGGAGGTTATTAGAGGCTAGGGCCGCTGTAGGTCCAGCTAATGTTCCTCCACCACCAGTTGCACCCGTTCCTCCTCCTCCTCCTCCTCCTCGCGTAGATACTTTTGCAAAGACGTGCAAGGAATTCAAGGCTATGGGTGGGAAACCTTTTTTAGGGTCAGAAACGTTTGTGGAAGCTAGAGATTGGCTTAAGGAGGTGGAAGAATTGCTAGAAATCTTTGAAGTAAAAGAAGGGAGGAAATTTCGTTTACCAGCTTGGTTGATGAAGGGAGAGGCCTCGTTTTGGTGGGAAGTCACTAATAGGGAGCGTCCTGTTGACTCTTGGGCGGATTTCAGACATAGGTTCGAGGCTAAGTTTCTCTCAAGGGAAGAAGAAAATCTATATATGGAAAGGTTCTTGACATTGAAGCAAGGAAGCTCATCAGTTAAAGAATATGTTAACAAATTTAATCAGTTAGCAAGGTTTGGTTTAGACTTAGTAAACACGCCGGAGAAGAAGGCTCTGAGGTTCGTTAATGGCTTGAATGAACCGTTGCAAGGGTTGGCTATGACCCACATCCCTATGGGGGCCACCTTTGAGAAATTAGTAGAAATGGCGCTCATGCATGAGGAGAAAAGCGCTAAAGCTGATAAGGCACTCGAGAAGAAGGTGGATCAGAAGAAACCACAACAGCAAAACAAGAAGGGTGGTAAAGACAATAACAGCAAGGGAAAGAAGAAATGTTTTAACTGTGGGACACCAGGCCATCTCAGCAAGGATTGCCGAAGGAAAAAGAAGACTGGCTGCTTTCATTGTGGCGATGCGGGACATTTAGTGAAGTACTGCCCAAAGAAGGGGCAGAGGGCAGGAGCTACCTCAGGAGGAGAGGTGCAGGCTCTTATGGCACCAGGGCAGGCAAGGGGACAAGTTCAGGCTCTCGCGGTCCCACCGCTGCAAGAACGAGGTAGAACCATTTCTGTTGAAAGCATAGTTTTTCTGTTTGATCATCCTGTCTGTACCTTATTCGATTCAGGCGCATCGCATTCGTTTATCTCTACATCATTAGTTGAACCACTGCACTTAAACACCAGTTTAGTAGAGGATCCCTTAGTTGTTTCGAATCCAAATGGGGGCTCAGCTTATTTGTCCATGATGTGTTTGGATTTGAAAATTTCTATACTTAGCGTTGAGTTTAGATGTGATGCTTATGTGTTGGGCTTCACGGGCTATGGGCTAATTTTAGGAATGGATTGGTTATCCAGAAATGGGGCCGTTCTTGATTGTGAAAGGAGAGTAGTTAGGCTCATGACTCGCCTTGGCAACGCTCTCGAAATCCTTTGTAATCCCATAAATTCCGTTATGCTAAGTTATCTAGAATCGCTTGACGCGTCTGAGGAAAATCTACGATCTTTTAGAGTGGTCCGAGAGTATTCGGATGTGTTTGAGGAGGTGAAGGTCTTGCCTCCGAAGCGGGAGATAGATTTTCGGATATATCTTGTGGATAATGTGAAACCAGTATCTTTGCTAGTACGCCACATGGCTCCACGTGAAAGGAGGGAACTCGATAAGCAAGTGAAGGAGTTGCTTGAGAAGGGGTTCATAAGACGAAGTATATCGGAGTGGGGTGCTGCAGTAGTATTTGCCACGAAGGTGGATGGTTCCCTTAGACTTTGTGTGGACTATAGAGAACTTAATAAGCTTACTAAGAAGAACAGACACCCACTGCCGAGGATTGACGATCTCTTCGATCAGTTATTGGGCGCCTCAGTGTTTTCGCAGTTGGACATAGCCTTTGGTTTCCATCAGTTGGGAGTGGCTGAGGATAGCATAGACAAGACTGCCTTTAGGACTCCAGACGGTTTCTATGAATGGCTAGTGATGCCCTTCGGTTTGACAAACGCCCCAGCATATTTTGTTGATTTGATGAGTAGGGTGTTTAGGGAGTACCTTAACAAATTCGTGGTAGTCTTTGTAGATGACATCTTGATTTTTTCTAAGGATGAAGAAGAGCATGCCCTACATCTTAGGGAAGTGTTGGAGACTCTTCGAGCGCATAGCCTTAAAGTTAAATTTTCTAAGTGTCCCTTTTGGAGGAAGTACGGTTCTTAGGATACGTTATTTCCAAGGAAGGGATAGCTGTGGATCCCGCGAAGGTGTTGGCCATCCAAAATTGGAAGGTCCCTAAAAATGCTACCGAAGTGAGAAGTTTCTTGGGGTTGGATGGCTACAATAGGAAGTTTATCAAAGGCTTCGCAAAGATATCAGCTCCATTGACACACCTGACGAAGAGGAACCTAGTTTTCACATGGGACGTAGATTGTGATGATGCGTTCCAACGTTTGAAGAGATCTTTGACTTCAGCCCCAGTCTTAGTATTGCCAGATGGGAGTAAGCCATTTACTATTTATACTGACGCTTGTGGGACAGGACTAGGCGCAGTCTTAATGCAAGAGGGTAGGGTAATAGCCTATGGTGGAAGGCAGTTGAGAGCGCACGAGAAGAATTACCCCACGCATGACCTAGAGTTGGCCGCTATTGTTTTCGCGCTTAAGTCTGGGCGTCACTATCTTCTTGACGAGAAATTCGAATTATTCACTGACCACAAATCTTTAAAATACGTATTCTCTTAGAAGGACTTGAACTTAAGGCAGCAAAGGTGGATGGAGTTCTTAGCATCCTACGACTTTGAGATAGCATATACCCCTGGCAAGGGTAACGTGGTGGCGGACGCCTTAAGTAGAAAAAGTTTATCTTTAAGTCCTTTGTTTGTTGAGCGGCGTAGATTAGAATTCATTTCGATGTTTGACTTTAGACCTTCCGTTGACTTTGTACCCGTTTTGCTAGCATCCTTGGAGGTCAGACCTACGCTTTTGGGACGGATTGGCGAGGCACAGCGAGACGATCCACAGTTGGTTGAGTTAGTAGAAAAGCTCAAAGGAGGGGAGTCATCAAGCCATCTCCGAAGGTATACCCTAGATGATAAGGGTTGGTTACGTAGGGACGGAAGACTTTGTGTACCAAAAGACGATGACCTAAGGAAGACTATTCTTGACGAAGCACATCGTTCGAAGATGACCATTCATCCCGGCGGGGGCAAGATGTACAAAGACATGAAGAGAGTTTACTTTTGGGCCGGCATGAAGAAAGATTTGGCCGAGTATGTCGCTAGATGCTTAGTGTGCCAACAAGTAAAAGCGGAGCAAAAGAAACCCGGTGGGTTGCTTCACCCATTGGAGGTTCCACTATGGAAATAGGAAAGCGTTTCGATGGATTTTGTGGATGGATTACCCCGATCGAGGAAGGATAATACGGGAATTTGGGTTATAATAGATAGACTTACTAAGAGCGCCCATTTTATTCCCGTGAAAAGTAAGAGGACTGCTCCATGGTTAGCTTCTGTATACGTCCGAGAAATAGTTCATTTGCACGGTGTTCCTTCTAGCATAGTGAGCGACCGCGATCCTATTTTCACTAGCGAATTTTGTAGAAGCTTACAAGAGGTGGTAGGGACTCAGTTATGTTTGAGCACCGCATATCATCCTTAGATGGACGGCCAGACCGAGAGGGTGAATCGTATTCTAGAGGACCTATTAAGGCTATGTATCCTAGACTTTGGGGGTACGTGGGAAGAGCATCTTCCATTGGTTGAGTTCACATATAATAATAGCTTTTAGTCTAGCATTGGTATGACACCATTCGAAGCTCTTTATGGACGACCTTGTCGTTCACCTACATGTTGGTGGGAATCTACGGATAAGATCTTACTTGGGCCCGATATGTTTAGGGAGACTTCGGAGAAGATCGATTTGATTCGAAGAAGGATGAAAGCAGCGCAAGATAGGCAGAAATCTTATGCGGATAAGAGGAGGATAGATCTCGAGTTTGAAGTTGGGGACATGGTCTTTGTCAAAGTGTCTCCATTACGGAACGTTGTTCGCTTTGGGTCCGTTGGGAAATAAGTACCAAGGTTTGTAGGGCCGTTTCCTATTAAGGAGAGGATTGGACGGATGGCGTATAGAGTGGAGTTGCCCGAGAGACTTAGTGGTGTACATGTCGTATTCCATGTGTCACATTTGAGGAAGTGCTTGCACGAGACCGCGGAAGTGGTAGAGCCGAGCTTGCTTAGAGAGGTGGAAATAAAGCATGATGCAACGATCCGACGAGCTCCTATGCGCATTCTTGGGTCGGAGATCAAGAAGTTGAGGAATCGAGAGGTCAGACTAGTCAAAGTGCAATGGGGAGATGATGAGTGCAACGCTACTTGGGAGACGGAAGAGAAGATGCGTTCACGATACCCTTTTCTTTTCGAGGGTATGTCCTTTTATTTCTCCTTTATCGTTTAGCTTGTACTTATCTTATCTTTAGTATGTCCTCTCGCCAGTATCTTTGACCTTTAGTTAGGATAACCCTATCGTTGAAACATGTGTTTGAGACATGTTATGTATGGTGGATGCAAAGTGGATGCAAGTGTTTGCTAGTGGTTGCTCGTTGACGCATATACACACACTATTAGGCACTAGATCAGCTCAGTCCCTTCATACTGCATATTCCATATAAATGGTTGTATTTAATAAAATGGATGTATAATGGCTGTGCTATCATATGGATACCGCATTTTGGTGAATGGCTGTGCACGCATGTAGAAATAATATGTATCGATAGGGTTCTTTTGCATACATAATGGACGCATGGCACTATCATGGTTTGCATTAAGGAAGTCAACTGAATCAGTGGACCGCCTGATTTTGCCTTAGACAAGGAACATATACACACACTATGCATTTAAACATAAAAGCATTAGAGGTCTATAAGGACAATGGATGCCTGTGTTTGATGGTTGAGTAGATGGTTGTTTGGATGTTAGGATATACATTCTTCTTGACTTGAAGATTTCGGGGACGAAATCCTTTAAGGAGGGGAGAATGTAACACCCCGTAGTTCTGTTAATATTAACATTCACAAATTAAAAGAATGACTAATCTCAGACGTGAGAATTGTGGGAAACGGGTTGCGTCATTGTGTTCGTCTCAGAATTCTGGTTGAAATAGAGTCCGAGTTTGCGTGATTTGGAGTTCGTATGAAGAAGTTATGGCCATCGGAAGTTTCTGAAAATTTAAAACAGCTTGCAGGAAATTTAAAATTCAAAATTCGAAGTCAAACAGGCTAGGCGGGAAATTTCCCGCCCAGCACCCCAGGTCGACTGTGGAGTCGACTGGGCAGTCGACACCCCCCTAGGTCAACTGGGGAGTCGACTGGGTAGTCGACACCCTAGGGACCAGGTCGACTGCGCAGTCGACCTGGGTCTGGCGGCTAGGGTTTGGGCAGAGCCCAATCTTGAGCTGCTGATGTGTCTTTAGGGCTGAGTTAGCAAATTAAACGGTTCAGTTTAGTTATGTGTTGATCAGACGGTCTAAAATAAATCCTAACTCTATAAATACCTAGGTAGTCTCTCACCCTAACTCATATGAAAAATAGAGTAGCTACCATCATACCGCCGCCATGGAATTCAGTCTAGCCGCCGCCATCCAAGAAGGAAGAAAATCTAATTCAATTCTAATTCTAATCAACTCTAAAGCAAAGCAAAACTCTTTTCTTCTCTAAATTGTGAGTATGATAGTCTTATCAAGATTATTATCATTTTAATTAGGTTAAGTCATGAATGGGTTATGAGTAGATGATATGAATTGTCATATATGTTGTTCTAAACCTTATGCTATCATGTATGTTATTAATCCTATGCTATGTGATGATGATATCTTATATGTTGTAAATCATGCTATGATGATGTTATGTATGTTGAAAGTTTCTATGCTAAGTTGTGATGAATCATACATGTTAAAAAGCCATGATATTACTATCTATGCTAGTTAGTTCATATTAATTGAATCATCATGTTTGGGCTATGTTGATCTATATGACAAGTCACATATGCAAGTTAGATTGATTGGAAAAGTTATGAACATATGCCATGACATCTATTATGACATCTAGAATTATGCTGACATATTTGATATCCTATGCTAGTTCACACCATCATTATGTTGCCTAAAAACCCCATATGTAAGTTTATGTATAGATTTGGGCTATGATCATATCATGTAAATTGAGACATTTAACAAGTTGACACCTCTTGATCCTTAACATGTGTAGTTTATGCAAGTTTGACCCCTATTATGATTAGATTTATTTTAATTATCTATATGTTGTGATAATTTATCTTTGTGCAATGTGTTAGACTATTCAAGTCTAGCCTATATTATACGTTGAATAAGCGAACGTATAAACATGGGGTAAGGGTAATATTAAGGATTTAATATTAAAAAGTTGGGGTGCAATTGATATGATTTTGCATGCCATAAGTGGATGGCCATAATTGAGTCAATTATGGACATCATTAAAATTGGAAGTAATTAATAATTTGAATAGGGAATTATTAAAACTAGGGTAAAATATTATAAGTGTTAATCAATGCTTAGGACACGAGGTTGGACTCGTTTGTGACGTAAACCTGCCCGGACCCGCCCGGAAAATCCAGTGGTCACAAATGTCAGCCCAATGTGAGATGTCCTTGGCCTAAACTAAAGCATAACAGTTGTAAAGACACGATATTAGACTCCTTTATGGTGTAAGACTGCCCGGACCCGCCCGGCAAATCCAACTGCCATAAATATCAATCTAATGTGAGAGGTCTGTATGTGGTTATGGCCTGAATGAATTAAGAAATACTTAACCAGATAAACATGTAAGGTGGGACATGGGGGTTAAGTAGGTGCCTTCGGTGGCATGAGGAATCTAGTGGGTGCCCTTATTGGCATGTGAAATACGAGTAGTAAGACTTAACCAAACACACATGTAAATGAACATGACTAAGAGGGTTAAGTGGGATATACTAGTAGTGACAAGCTTAGGTGGGTAGCTTGTGGGGGCCCATTTCAACCAGTATCCCAAACGTATCTTTGTGGGCTCGACCCAAGTCGAGGATGGGACACGCATACTGGGCTTGACTGTAAGAGGCCAAAACGGGGAGCGGTGGCAACGCAAGTCCAACGGGTTTCATATGCGTGTGTGGACCCGGGCTGGTAGGTAAGACGTTATTGCATCGTGTAGGTATAAACCGTGCATTATCAAGTCGTATCGGGTTGCCACTCTAGGGTAGTGATACACCCCACTGTGGGACCAGCACGGGTATCTACGAGTAGGGAGCCGATCGAAAGTGGGTAGTGGGGTACACCTAGTGGAGATAGGGGCAGACGACACCTATGTAGTCAGCTAGGGGTATGTAAGGCCATTTATATGTTTCTGTGTGAAGCAAGTGGGATCAAACTTTAGGGTGACTGGTGCGGTGCAGTGTAGTAATGTGCGGTGCATTGTAGTAATCATTCGGTAGTAATTAGGTGTTCCTTTAACGTTATCTTTCACGTTATCACTGTCTGCTCATTCCATACCTAATAGTTCATAGACATTTACTTGTCTTCCAGCTTATGCGTTAGTCTAGTTATTTTGATAGCAGTATTGTTAGAATTATCATACTCGCCAGACTTTATGTATGACCCCCTCCATTTCTATCCTTTTTCCCCCTCCAGGTCCTCAGGTTGGACCCAGCTCTAGTGGAGTTTGATTGGATTGCTTCATCTCTTTGGAAAGCTTGGACCGTTGAAGTAAAGTTCAGCTTGTTACCTCTTTTTATGGCTATTTATGTAATGGGATTATGTATTTTATTTGATCAAGATGGATATTGTACTTGACTTTGATTTATGGTTTTTGTGATGTAATAAACATGTTTCCGCTGCAATAAAATGAAGTTTTAGATTTCCAAGTACTACTTATTATCTGTCTTGTTGTAATTTTTCTGTTCTATATTCACTTATAACCTCCATGAAAGTTAATGCATTCCCTTTGTGAGTGACATTAATGGACGTGGGGTGTTACAATCGAGTTACACCACAGAGCCAAGGTTATTACTAAACTAATAGCTCTAATACCACTATAATGACCCTGGAATTAGGTAGGCTTTTCAATCATCCCTCATCCCCTAAGGCAGAGGGCTAACCTCCCCCTGTGGCTTACACTGGTACCTCAGAACTGCTTTTACGGCCAGCCTCGCGACTCGACCAACCCACATTGTCGGGATATGTAGAGGTAAGAGTCTCCCGTTCGCCACCTAACGCAAAGCGAGAACCCCCTATCATCCGTACTAATTAAGCAACCAGCTTTGATACCACTGTAACGACCCGAAAATTTTCAGCTCCAGAAATCGACATAAATACCTTTACCGTAACTCATGACGACCTTCCAAACAACAAAAACACTGGAATGTTATTAGAATGAATTTAGAGGTTGAGATAAGAAAGAAATATTAGAATAAAAGAAGAAGAAGAAACAACACAACACAGAGTCTTACATCGCAGCGGAACAAAATATAATACAGAAATAAATCTTTATTGAGAGCTTTAAAAATACTTTCAATATTAGAGTACATCACAAAATAGGACAGTTATAATCACTTGTTCCCATATACAACACACAGCGGAATAGTAGCTATATAATATCATACGTCTGAACATCTCCAGCTCATCTCTGGACTTCACAGCAATCGATAACCTGAACCTGTACACCCCAGGCTAACCCGAGCATTTACAAAACACAGGGTCAGCCTGGTGAACCAGATTGAGATAAACTGGCACAGTATTAAGGGAGATCATCCAACTTGATTTTAATGTTAAAATCCTTTTGAAAGAAAAAGATAATCATAAGACCAAATCCACACATAAATACGGATGGTTTGTACCTTACGATAATCCAAAACATTTTTGAAATCAATATCTTTTCTGATATTATAATAGTGTCTGTATACAAGTAGACATCAATCTAGTGGAACGCTTGCATCTCACGCTCCACGTACATAGTATACGATCAAAACCGCGGGTGCTTATTGGAGATTGGGTTCTGACCATGACAAGGTATGGGACCACCTACCGATAGTGTATCTCTATAGGAAAATACATTGGGTTCAACAAGAACATCTTGCAACCCAGCCCACACATGACCGACCACTCATTTCGCTTGAGTGTATCGAATGTATATCACCAACGGTTGGGTGCGACCCATCGTTTCCCGAAAAGGGACAGCATCGAAATAGATTAAAAAAGCAAATGAAATTTCTCTAGATAGGTGATTATACACCCTAATGGTAGCGACCCACATAGTCATGTTGTGTGCCCGATTTTTTTCACTCCCGGTTATTGAGGCTTGAGGCCAGAATTTACTTTTGAACATCTGGCCATCATTCACTTTGAATGCCACATCGTCAGATCCATTGGATATCACTAATTGACGTCCACAAAAATACTCTAGCAGCTAAGCTAAGAGAACGACAATTCTCCGCCAACAACTATAGCACGTTTGAAGAAATCAACGTACGTGATCCTTTTGGAAATACTATATCATACATCCATCCATACAACTCATCCAGGAATAGGATGAACCAAAAGTATTCCCCTACTCCATCCAATATAGGAATAACCCATGGATCAGTAATGAGAAGTCCTTGCAACCCGTAGATTCCAACCACGACAGAATCATAGCTTATCTTTCTTTGCCAGGCAGAGATTATTAGCGGTTCTTCGATTTATGAAAATCCACAGTCTTCAATGCTCCATCTCGATCATCTTCTGATATCTTCACGTATTCGTTGGTCGGAATGGTTTTCGAATATAAATTCGATCCCAGTCTTTCCGTACCAACAATCGTATTGGACAGATTTGAAAGTCGGTGATTTAACTATCAAAATATACAGTGATTCAATCATGACAATCAAATGAGTTCACTGGTTCAGTATTCATCATCACTTGGGCTTTTAATTAAAACAAACTGATTCACTTCTGTTTAATTAAAACTTCTAACTCTTTTAATATTTAAAAATACGATATTTGAATCCTTATATGCTAATTCCCTTCAAATCATTTCATTATAATACTTAGTAAAATAACTTATAACCATATTCAACTTGCACTTAGTTCTCCTTTAAAAACACTTGTTGCATTATTCTTTATTTTTTAAAGTTGGGAAATCCACTTAACTTATTATTTGTAAATAATATTACGTAATAGCTTTTATTCTATTCTTGAAACAATAACTAATATTTATTTGTATAGAAAAAAACTAAACTTTACATTTCCTTTACTTCGGATCTCTCGTTATGTATTCTCCAATTTCCACCCAACGTTGCATTATTACACAAATGGAAATAATGAACTATCACTAACTCCTTTTGTGATTACCAACTAATATCATTTTCAGATAATCCTGATGTTGTTCAAGTTGGGGTATTTTAATTACCTTTCAGACCTTGATCAATAACGTTCTTATCCTCAAATAAATATAAGTTGTAATCAAACCAATACTCTATTCCAGTCTTAAAACAAATTCCGTTATAAATTGGATTTGGTTATACAATCCTACGACCCACTTCTTTACTCAAATTTACTTTTACCAATCTCCTTTCAAATCTATTCGAACCTTTCCGACTTTGGAAATCTTATTTAAATTTTCCCTTTTCTACTTGATCTCATTTTCAAGTAACATTAATTTAAAATTAAAGCTTTACCACCTCACCTCTTTTATAAACTTTGGTTTATTATTAAACCTTTATCTTAATCTCCTCTAATTTAATCCAATAACTAAGTAGCATTTAAATTTAGGTTATCGTCTTTGCTTGAAACTCTCTTTATAACTTTGTTATAAAAATTGGGGTTTTAAACATAAAACCCGTTCATAACTCCTTTCAACATTCCATTGGATTTCATTTCAACCTCTAAAACTTTTTACATTAATTCAATTTAGAAATAATTTTCCAAATTACTATTAATCAGGATAATCACTTACTTTTAATCATTAACACTGTAAAGTAGTTAATTCCTTTATTAGCTAAAATAAATAGTAATTCCCCTTTTTAAATCTTCATTAAAGTTAAACAATATTCATTCACTATTTTATTCAATTAATTCAAAACAAATTAATTGAATAATCAGTTCCCATTTAAAACAGTCTATTTAGTCCATTCAAAAGACAGTTACTTCATTTACAGATTTCAATTCATTTTCCCTTTTAAATTATTTACTAACATAATTAATTTAAATAATTCAATTTAATTTGTTTCTTAACAAAACAATTACCCAAATTTAACTCTTTAAATTAATTTCTATTCACTTATTTAGAAATATGATTAACATCAGAGATTCTCATTTAAAACTATTTGAAAATTAATTATAAATATATTTATTTTCTTTTAAACAAACCTTTTATTCAAAATAATATATTTCAAAATCTATATCCAGTTATAAATTAAATTTCATATTTCAGTTCTATCGATTCACTTGACGGTAAACCAATATAATAAAGCAACTGAATTTATCGGCCATATGCTGCCCAATACTCAACCAATACTGCTCATTGTTTAAACAAAACACAGGTTGAATTTTCATTCAATGATTACTAACTAAATCAATTACCCAATCCTGACAGTTCATATATGATAATATGAAAATAAATAATATATTTGAGGGACCCAGTTGGCTCCCTCCAACCTGTTCTTCCCTGAAATCACAACGATTATCTCAAATCAGATCATTTCAATTTCATTTAACTGAAGTAAATAACGACCATTTAACATCAACCAATTCACAAGCAATTCAAACAATTTTAGCACATTTATTTTATAAACGTGACCAACAAGGTAAGTTACCTTTATTGGAACCAATCATTAAAATAACGATTTGGTATTTTACTGAAATTAATTGACGGTTTAATTTCATTAGCTAAATCAAAAAATAAATATATAATAAGCAAACAGTCAATCATTGGCAAGCAGAACACACAAAATAAAAAAAAACCAACTTATAAAAAATATAAATTGGAAAAACTAAGTGAGTTTAACTCACCTTAATTTTTCCATTTGTTGACAAACCAGTTTGTTCTAATTAAATTAAACAGGCGCTTAATTCAACTTAAAATCCCTTTAGCAACCATCTTTGACCGAATTAGCTCCATACTGTCATGTTCTCCAGTAAGGTTCCGACGCTTTTTGTTTTGTTGAGTTCTTTGGCCATCTCCTGTTTGTGTTTGTCCGTCCACACATTCCATGCGCTACTCACCCTTTGCTCCATATTTCTCTTCCAACATTTTTTATATTCCTTCTATATTACAACAACTTTCGGGTTTAAAATATAAAACGGCAGATCCTATATTCTTCAAATTGGGTTGGCCTTCACATAGTTCACTTTTCTCCCCACTACCATGCTGCCAGGTTTCTCATTGACCCAAACGTCCTCCTGCTCTTTCACGAGATTCTGCACCCTTATTATAAAATAAATAATTCCAAACGACGGTAAATCTTTAATTAAGGATTACCAAACAATTCCTTCGTTTGGAACAAATTAGGCCAATCAAAACTTACTACTGCTTACCCTTCTACCAATATTGAAAATCCCAGACAACGCTTCCATCAGTTATACCGCTAATGCCTCCATTATTTCATTCCCATTGTATTAAACCGGTTTTGAAACCACATGTACATCACCATGCCTCAAACTGCTATCTTTCCCTTCTATTTCTATATTAGTTCCAGATATCAAGCTCGACATTGAAAATTCCCAACTGCACCGCCAAATACCTCCCCAAGCCTCAATCGGCGTTGACCAGTTGGAGCGCCACCTTGTTAGAGTCCTGCACCATCAACCCCATCTTCTTACAGTCACCTCGCAATCACCATCTCCGCATCAGACCGCCAAACTCACACTCGAACTGCTCCTCCAGTCTACTCAGTGCCTTCACCCAAGATAAAATGGAAACCACTGCTCCTCAATCTTTGCACGTCAGTCCTATTCGCGAGATTCATCTAAAATGGTCGAGTACTGCGAAAATGGTACCACTGTGTAGCTAGGGTCAAGAGAAAGTATACGAATTTTATCTCATGATTTTTAGTGCGTTATTTGTATCGAAAAGTTTTTTCAAGGCTTGGTTTTTCCTTGAACTGCTGCGTTTAGTCATAGGGAAGAAAAAGAAGACGCTGTACCTTATATTTATAGTGTCCCAAGCCTTGGCAATCACGGCTTTAATGGTTTAGTTCCCACGACATCGAGATAGCTTAGCCGTGAAGGAATACACTATTTTTGATTTAAATACAAACAGGGTAAAGCTTGGAGTAGTCTAATGCAAGCTGGAATAGAGTGCGTACATGTACAGGGCAAGGTAGCTGTACATATATTTATATACGTGGGTCACCTCTATTTGTATGTATATAGCTTAGGGTAGCTTTATAAGGTAGCAAGTATATAGGTATTAGGCTACGTTAATTTGATGTGTATATTTTCTTTCGTACATTGGCATGCAGTAAAAGAAAGGGAGGTACCCGTTTATTGAAAGTCAATAGTAGTTTAGGCATGTGCAAAATCTGTAGTGTAAGGCCTGCATTGATGGGATTATATAGGGTAGGAAATTAATAAATATATTATTAAATGAAACTTCATCGTGAAGTAACACATAAAACCGACCATAATCGACTTCTGTTTACTGATAAAAATGCAAATTCTAATGTAGAAAAATATTCCGGACCCAATGGGACTGGTTTCGTTGAATTCAGGCATCGTTTGAAAAAAAATTCCTTTATAAAACCATAAATAAACACGCGTTTAATTTTTCCATGATCACTAGATAAATCAAATCAACTTGAAACTTTAAAATCCTGCAATAGTTTGTTGACATGAACCCAACGGCACCAATTTCGTCGCATTATGAGACTGTTTCCCCGATTGGCTATTTTTATGTGCACCGCAATGCCAATTTGGACACCAAATTAACCGGTCTCCAGAAATAACAAACTTTATACCTATCCTAAATATAATCGACGATACAAACTCAACGGAATTGGTTCTGTGGCTTAATTCGACCGTCTGCTCAAGTTACACATAAAAACCTCTTTATTAAATTAAATAAATTTAATTACGTGCTATAGAAAATAAATGGGCGTTTATGGCTACCGTGGTCACATACGACGTCGGTTTGCCAAGAAATTTGATACCGTACAATAATTTAACGTTACGGTCCCAATGAAACTGATTCCGTCTAAAACTGAGTCCGTTTGCAAAATGGCCATTTTAAAGGCCTATAATTTAATAACGGTTTCCATAGCGACTATTTCAAATTTTGATTTGGCCATAACTTACTATTTATAATACGGAATCTAAAATTTTCTCTTTCATATGAAAATTATCATCAATACGGTTTCAACATTTTCTTGTTTCACAGAAATCCGACTTATATCGGATCCTGTATATTCGATTGAAGTTCAAAACTCCGTATTACGAACTACAACGCTAATTCAAGCTCGTTTTATATTATATGTAAATATATAATTTTCAACTTTGTTTTAAATCACGAATTAAATATTAAAATCCATTATTATTCCAAATAAAATATTTAAAATCAATTTAAATATTAAGATTCAACTGGTCGAAAAACATGGGTCGTTACATGTTCGGAATATGAGAGAGACGAAGGAGGTTAGGTGCTCGGACATTTGCAGATTTATTAGGTAATCAATCTAAAATAAATCTTTATGTTGATATTTATTTATTTTACATATACACACATATAGGTTACTGTCAACTAATAAATGAGAATTAAATATATACAAGATTGTATTGAACGGAATGGGTCGAGTTGATCACAGCTACAGGATTCACAATCTGAGATTAAAAATTAGATTCAGAAAGATCGAAATAAAATCACTGTGAGTAAATCTCACTCGATTTATCTTTTAGAATTATTTGTAGTCTTTAAAATAGTTGATGGTTGTTTGGTTGCATTTAAATATTATTGTGGCTATTATTTAAATATATTAGTTATTTAGGATTTGTTGTTTGTGGCTATTATATATATATATATTAGTGGTTGGATTCCCGAAATATCATTAGCGGATGCCCGCGGTATCATTAGCGGATGATTTTCCTATGCGCCCCACAAATATATTAGTGGATGACCTTCACACCGCGATATCCTGCCTCGAAGCAAGATGTAATAACCCGAAAAATACGAGCCAATTTAAAATTTTTAAAATGGTGATTTCAAAGGAATTTGAACCATTGAAATAGAATATTTCAATAAAATAGTGAATTAGGAATAGTGAGTCAGTTTGAAAATTGGAATTCAAACTTTGACTGACTGTGCAGGGTGGAAAATATAATGGATTTTAGCGAAACAAAAATTATTTAAATCTGTTAGTCAATACCTTTCTAACGAATCTGAAAAATCGAAGTTTCATAACGGGAATCAAAAGTTATGGCCGAATGAATTTTCAGAAGAGTCGGTATATAGAATATATAGCCCTGGAAAATTGATATTTTGCATACGACCTCGGAATTCGACGAAACCACTTTTGTTGGGTCCGGGATGTCAAACTATTGCTAGGTTTCAAATTTCATAATTTTTGAAGCTAGTATGTGAGCGTGGCAAAAGAAAATGTGTTTGGTCGATTTCTGTTAAATTGGATCGACCAGAAAATGGCCATTTTTCAAACGACCTCAGAATTCGACGAAACTAGTTTTGTTGGGACCGTAGCGTCAAAACATAGCTAGATTTATTTTTCTGGAATTTTTCGAATTAGTTTGTGGCCCTGGCAAATTGAAATGTGCGTTCAGAGTTAAAAATTAAATGTTTTATACTTTAATTTGAAAAATAACTGACTGTAACAGTCGAATTGGCCAACGAAACATATCCCATTGTGTCCGGAATGGGGGTATTTAGCTAGGGGCGATAGTCGTTGGGTTTAAAAAGGAGTTCGTTTGAGAAAACACTATTTAAAAATTTAATATAGTCCTCGGCCAATCATATTTCTCCATTCATAAATAAAAAAAAAATTATCAGAAAATCCCCCCCCCCGACCCCGACTTCGACGACGGAAAAGCTCCCCCCCTTCCCTGGCGATTTCCGATCGCCACAGCCCGAATTAGCTCCTCCCCCAGTTCAACTTTTTGTAGCTCTCCTTCCCCTCTTCAAATCCATATAAGGAGCTCCCCCTATCGTTGCTTCTACGTCGAGATATCCCCTTCCAAAGTTCCGACCTTTAAACCGCCGCCGCTGCCGATCTGGACCACCGAACGCTACCAAACCGCCGTGCGCCTGTAGCCCTCTCGAAGCTCTTCCACGTCCAACTCCCCGATCGTCCCCACGTGCCACTGATTTCGCGAAAACTGTAAACCTAGTTTTGAAGCTTCGTGAAAGTGAGTTTTTCTTTGATCTTTACACTTTGAAAAATCATATCTTTTTGGTGTGTTGACGAAATTCGATGAAACAGGAAACATCGGGACCGTAAGGAAGCTCTCTACCCAATAGAAGAAGCCGCGGATTTTTCTGACATCGTATCGATTTTTAGCACTCCGAAAACCAATGTGAGAAATCTAAATTAACGTGAAATTGAATGGAAAATGTTGTGTATAATTTATATAAGCGAAATATAAATTACATACGTGTTGTATACCTCATGTACATGCGTATTGTAAGCTATATAAGCGAAGTATGAATTTTTACATGCATAGAATAATTGATATATGTGTTGAAATGCAAGTGAAATATATTATATATATATATACTCCCCTCGTCCACAAACCATGGACGATATTTATTGTGGTGAATTGGTGTGAAATATTGGATGAAAAATACGAATGGTTGAATAATTGTTTGTGGTTGATATTGTTTGGTTGTGGTTGAAAAATACCCATTGGTGATTGAAATGAATTGAAAATATTTGTGGAAATAAAAATAAACATGCCGCCTGCGTGCGAATTAGATGCATGAATCCCCATTGTCAAAAACCGCGAGGTTTTAAGGTAGAGCGAGGAGCCGTACTAGGGACGGTGCCGGTTTTAACAACCCTGCCGTTAGGCTGCCGAAATTTTGAATAATCTTTGTGTGTTAGAATTATTTTCATATGTTGAAATTATTTTCATGCGTTGAAATTAAAGCCATATGTTGAAAATATATCCATGTGTGGAAATGTTTGTGTGTTGAAAAGTGTGGTGTGAAAATTGAATTCGTTTGCGAATGAACGAAGTGTTTAAACAATAAAAATCACATTTTTATTATATATGAAGTATGAAAAATATTCGCCTTATATAAATAGTTTCAACAATAAAAATCTCATCTTTCCAATATGAACAACATAAATAAAATATCCATGTGTGGAAATGCTCATTTGTTGAGAAGTGTGTTTAGTGGAAAAGTTCATGTGTTGAATAAAAAGATCGAACAATAAAAATTACATTTTTATTGAAACTATGACGTGTTGAAACCATCCATTGGTTGAATAAATATTTTGAACGATAAAAATATCATTTTTATCATATTTGTGATGTGCTAAAGATATGCGGACGTTGAAATAAATATTTGTGATAGAAATATTATTTTTAATATGCATAGGAACTAAATAAAATAGTCATGTGTTGAAATCTATTTTAGTTCGCCAAAATTATCATCTTTGAAATGTGAAGTGCTAAAAATAGCAACTTGTTCAAATAAACATGCATGAGTTGAAATATACATTAACTAGCTAATGATATGATTTTAGCCTATGCATGCAACATTAGAATGAATGGTGTTTTTAAACCAAAGCAAATCAAATATGAAATTGAATGGAAAATGATAAATGTTAGAAATTGTATATATGTATATGCATATCTATTGAACAGGTTAAAGCAAAAGGGGCTAGAGAAGAGAAATAGAATTTTGTGCCCGACAAATAGGTACACATTTACCGCTTTGTTTGGGTGATGATTTTATGAGCCTGTTGGCTAGCCGCTTGGCTTTTTCTTTTTCTTTTTGATATGGGACGCCCGTGTGGCTATTTGGGAATTTTCCCAGACCCTCCCGTACAAAGGAGGTTATGGCGAAATTTTCCGAAAATAAAGGCGTTAGTAAAATAATTGAAGTGGAAACGATATAGGAATTTTTGAATGAACTATGTTTATATATAAATATATAAATATAAATAGAATTAAAACGAAATGTGGTCGTGCAGTTCGTGTTTTGAAACCGTGATTTCAAACGACTAGTGCGGGAAATCCGACCATTGGATTTTCCCGAAACCGCAACCGTTGGGTTCGCCTTGGAAATATCTTTCCAACGGCACCAACTTTGTGAAGATCCGACGGTTGGATTGTCTGGAATGTTTAATTCAAAACTGAAGAAAAACAGCGCCAGAAACGATTATATTTATATATATATATATATATATATATATAAATATAATTAAATTAAATCGAATAACGACGCTGCAGTTCGTAAATTGAAATCGTAACTTCAAATGGTTAGTGTGGAAGATCCGACCGTCGGATTTTCCCAAAACTGAAACCGTTGGATTCGTTTTGAAATGACCTTCCTAATGATGTAAAATTTGTGAAGATCCAACGGTTAGATTTTCAGATATGTGTAAAACAAAATTAGTGGAAAGTAGCGCCAGTGCATCGACACGACCTGAAACGTCGTTTAATTAAATATGGCCGTTTTAAATTAAATAAAAATGGCGATATATCGTTAAAAAAATACTATTGACGATATAGAGTGGAAATAAACCAATTTTGTTGTGTTTGCTTGATATGTGATGGTTGAATGTATTTGACATGAAAATTATAACTAAATAACTGAAATGTGATTGTTGAATAGTCCAACCATGTGATTGATTGATTTGAAAATCTAAATATACGTGGGTTATTTGAAAAGGCCGAGTTTATCTCATTTCAAATAATCTATCGACGTTGAGAAGTCGAAGAGTCGAAGACGGTTGAAGACCGACGATCTCCACATTGGATGGATGGGCGCTACTGATACTCGTGACTGGAGTAACTACCATGAAGGAATTGAAGTAGTAACCGTCCAAACATACTGTTGATTGTACGGATATGCGAGGAATTGGTGCCTCCGGTTTCGTTCAGACCCAGAACGGACTTGTAAATGGACTGTGTGTCTGACATTGGATTTTGTTCTGTGATGATTGATCTCTGTTAAATATATATCTGTTTGGCGGCGGAGAATTTATTCTCTTGCTTAACGCCCTTCTCTGAGACGTACGAGCTCAGAGGTTATACATTGACAGAAATCAGTCACATGGAGTGGATTGCCTGTGTGGCACGCCTAAGTGGCATATGATCAAGGCTTTTGTTGCAAAGCAAAGTCTTGTGGTTGATGATCAAAGCATGGTCTGTGTGACGTAGCTTTGTGTATAACATGAATTCGCGAGCCTCACACCCCGGTATGAGTCAAAAACGGGAGAAGGACCCAAGGAGTGCATGACGTTTCTTTCTAGCTATGGTGGTGTCAGTGACCTCCCAGCCCTGACATTTATATCTACTTTTCACCTGTGTGGTTGTTGGAATGCGAGGCGCCTCGATTATAGGTCTGTAAGGACCGGGAAACGTGTGTTCAGGAATAATTAATCCTCAAAAGTAAGAGAGGACCAGCCTTGGAGGATCCAGGGGATTGCTGTGTGCGGTCCCGAGGCATTTGCTAGAGTGTCTCGAATCGGAGAGGAGCTTGCCCCTTGCCTCGACTCATGAAGGAATCCAATTTCCAATACGAAATATGCGGACGTGATTGTATTACTAGTATGGCGACATAGTGGTATGGGTCATTTATGCCGCCTATGATTGATATTTATGATTGAAATCGCTTTTGAAACAGATATACACTAGTAATAATATCAAGCACTTTAGTTTTATTCGTATGAAGCATTTTTGGCTATTATAAGGTAAAAACTCTATCCTCCGGCTTGCGTTGCATTGTGTGATGGGACCTGAGTCTTATAATGGCTTCATTTTATAAAAAGCATTGCGATGATTTAATCATTTACTTTATTTCATGCACTAGCACTCATTGGAGTAAACCCGTTCCGCGAAAGTGGCGTGGTCCTTTGATTTGCCTCATTATTGTTGTTAATAAGTTGAGTAGATTTCTCATACCAGTCCCATGACTGACTCGTAGTTTGTTTCACCTTGCAAACTCGGGTGCCCTCATTTTCACACGGGCAGCCTAGTTACAGGTTTCTGACGCACCTTTTGGCTCATGGCGAGGCTTGACTACACTGTGCTGACTTGGATTTTCTCCGCCATTATTGTATCTATATTATGATTCCGCCATTGGCAATGTAGACTGATATTCCTTTGTGTACTCTTTATGTATGATTCCGCCTCAGGCGATGGTGACTGATTATGTATCATTATGCACTAAGTTGTATCCTGTACTGTGCTTCTCTGATGTGATGATATCTATATGATTCCGCTGTGATATGTGTGTAAATTATTCTATTTTCTGTTTATGCTATTATTTGTGATCTGCTAATGATGACTAATGTGTTATATTCCAATGATTATCCTTAACACCGTGTCACGGGGTTTTGGGATCGTCACACAGGATGGGTATTATTTATGTTGGCTAACGTCTGTGGATGCAGGAAAACAGGTTGGAGGAATCCAACTGGATTCCTCAAAAATATTATTGTTTGTTGTTATCACATATATTGTTATATATGATGTGTTTGAAAACCTATAGTTGCAAATTGAGTGGTTTGAATTGTTGAATGTCACTGGCTCCAAAATGTTGATATATAAAATATCATGAAAAGGATATTTCAGATTTTAAATGGAAAAATCTATTTTTCTAAAAATAGAATTCAAATTTTGAATGGGCTAAAGATATTAACTTGTTTGAACAAATAAAACAAGCAATGAATTTGTAAACGATGTTTATAAATTAAATAATATAGGAAATTGAAATGAATTTATAAACAGTGTTCATAAATAAAGTGGAAAAAAATTATCATTGGATAATTTTAATATTTAAATTCAAATGCAAATTTATAAAAATTGAGATGGGGGAAATCGTTTTAAGAAATAAACGAGGGAATTTATTCTGATGTTCAGAATATAAATTGAACCTAAATAAATCGGTAAGGATTTATGATTTTGAATTTGATTAAATCGAATTTATTCAAACAGAATTTGAATATATAGAAATTAAAATAGAATTTGAATATATAGAGAATTCAAATAGAATTGGAATATAGAAATTTCAAAAGAGAATTGAAAATAGAATTTGAAAATAGAAAGTTGAAATCATTTCAAAATGGGAACGACGAAATATATTTTAGAAATTTGGATTTTTAAATAGACTAGAAAATAAATCCAAAGGATTTATAATTTGTAAAAGGAATTGGAATTTAATATTGAAGATCGAGGTATAAATAAATATATTACCAAGTTAGAGAAAAATAGACAATTTTAGAAAATCGGAAATGTGATGTTGAATTGGGAAACGGATTTGATATATATTACAAATATATCAGAATGGAGTTGAATTTATTATAAACAAACTTTAAATGTTTATATATATATATATATATATATAATTAAAACGAACTCGCCGCAGCGCTACAGTTCGTAAATTGGCATTTCGAACTTCAATTATGTAACAACCCGGAAAATCTGAACCAGTTTGAAAATTTTAAATTGGCTATTTTGGTGGATTTTAAATATTTGAAATAAATATTTTAAATAATAACGACGAAAAGTATGTTTGAATCGACATTTGGATATGAATGTAATTACTTTAAATTATAAACAAGGCCTGAAATGGCGTAGTAGTTTCAAAATTTCAATTCAAACTTTGACTGACTGTACCGGGTGCAAAATGAAACGGATTTTAGTGAAACCAAAAGTATTTAAATCTATTAATGAACATCTTTCTAACGAATCTGAAAAATATAAGTTTCATAGCAGGAAGCAAAAGTTATGGCCAAATGAATTTTCAGGAAGGTCGCTATAGTGTTTATATAGCCCGCGAAAATGACCATTTTGCAAACGACCTCAGAATTCAACGAAACAACTTTTGTTGGATTCGGGGTGTCAAATTATTGCTAGGTTTCAAATTTCATAATTTTTGAAATTAGCGTGTGAGCGCGGCAAAGGAAAATGTGTTTGGTAGATTTCTGTTAAATTGGATCGACCAGAAAAGGTCCATTTTTCAAACGGTTTTAGAATTCGACGAAAGTGTTGGGACCGTATCGTCAAAACGTAGCTAGATTTATTTTTCGGGAATTTTTAGAATCAATATGTGGCCCCGGCAAATTGAAATGTACATTCAAATTAAATATTGAATGTTTTATATTTTAATTTGAAGGAAAACTGACTGAAACATTCGAATGGGCCTACGAAACATATCCCATTGTGTTCGGAATGGAGTATTTGGCTGGGGACGACAGTCATTGGATTTGGATTGGTGTTAGCATGTGAAGAGGGGTATTTTTGGATTTTTAAAATATATAAATATAAAAAAATCCATTGGCCAGCTCACTCTCTCTCCCCCGACATTCTCTCTCCCCGATCGACGAACGACGAAAGTTGTTCAATACTTCCCACACCGATTTCTTCTAATCTGCTCCACTAAAAACCTCGACCCAGTTGAGAATTCTATAAAGATTTTCGAGGGCTTCAAATCCATATAACCCATGCCCTCTATCGTTTCGTGTGGAGCGAGATCCAAGCCCAGGAAGACTGGAACTTTCGTGCGCCGCCATGACCTGATGCTACCGTCGAGTTGGGCAAACCCACCGCGGTTGTGAAGCTCTCTCGAAGCTCTACGAGGTAGCGCTGGCGATCATCCCGAAGTGGCGTGGATTTCAAGAGAAACTTAAACCTAGGTTCGAACAGGAAAATGAAAGGTACTGGTTTATCTAATTTCAACTGTTTAATAGCACTTTAAAGCACTACTGTTCTTGATTTCACGATAAAAATCCTATCTTTTTCGTCTGCGGTCAAAATCCAGTGAAACAAGAGACAGTGGACTCATGTGGACGTCTTCTACATTCTAGAAGAGACCGGATATTTTTCTGTGCCTTCTGCTATTTTTGGAGGAGTGGAATCCAATGTGAGATTTCTAAATTATAAACGATATGGAAAACGACGATGTATAAATTATATAGTCAATGTATGAGTTATATAAGCATTGTACCCTCATGTATAAGCTTTGTATAAATTGTACGTTCGATGTTTAAGTTGTATATGAGTTGTAAAAATTATATATGCGTTGAAATAAATTGAAATGATATTGAAGTGAAGTGAAATATAATTATATATATATATATATATATATATATATATACACACGCCCGTCGTCCACAAACCATGGACGATATTTATTGGTTGTGATTGGTATGAAAATTGGTTGATAGTGAATGGTTGATTAGAATTGTTTGTGGTTGAAATTGATTGATTGTGGTCGAAAAATACCATTTGGTGGTTGAGAATGATTTGGTTGAAACCACACAGGATTAGTTTGTGGAAAAGAAAAAATATAAACATGCCGCCTGCGTGCGAACTAGATGCATGAAATCCCCATTGTCAAAAGCTGCGAGGCTTTAAGGTAGAGCAAGGAGCCGTACTAGGGACGGTTCCAGTTTTAACTACCCCGCCGTTATGTTGCCGAAATTTTCTGAAATATTTATGTGTTTGATTTATATTCATGTGTTGAATGCTGAAATTAATATTCATGTGTTGAATGTTGAAATTAAAGTCATGTGTTGAATGTTGAAAAAAAATTCATGTGTTGAAATAAATTCAAGTGTTGAATGGAGTTCGTGTATTGAATAAATTCTTCGAAAGATAAAAATAACATTTTTATCATATATATAGACTATATAAAATATTAGTGGTTTAAATAAATTGTTTAAACACCAAAAATAAATTTTTTATCTTATATATAAAAGATATAAAATAATCGTGTTTTGAAATAAATTGTTTTGCAAAAAAAATAGCATTTTTACCTTACATATGAAATAAACGTGTTTTGAAATAAATTGTTTTGCAATAAAAATCACATTTTTATTATATATATATATAAACTATAGAAATATTCATGTGTTGAATGTTGAAATAAAATTCATGTGTTGAATAGAAATTCCTATGTGGAAATAAAATTAATAAAATTCATGAGTTGAATAGAAATTCATGTGTTGAATAGAAATTCCTATGTGGAAATGAAATAAACAAAATTCATGTGTTGAAATAAATATCTATTAGATAAAAATGTCATTTTTATCGAATATGTGAATTGAAATTGGTTTTGAAGTCGAATAATCGATTATATATATATATATATATATATATATATGTGTATGTATGTATGTATAATTTATTAAAATATACTGAATAACGAAGCTGAAGTTCGTGTTTTGAAACCGTGGTTTCAAACGATTAGAGCGAGAGATCCGACCGTCGGATTTTCCTGAAACCGAAACCGTTGGGTTCGCCTTGGAAATATCTTTCCAACGACACCCACTTTGTGAAGATCCAACGGTTGGATTGTCTGGAATGTTCAATTCAAATCTGAAGAAAAACAGAGCCATAATCGATTATATATATATAATTAAATTAAATCGAATAACGATGTTGTATTTCGTATTTCGAAATCAAAACTTCAAACGAACGTACGGGGAGATCCGACTGTCGGATTTTCCCAAAACTGAAACCGTTAAATTTGTTTTGAAAAGATCTTTCTAATGATATAAAATTTGTGAATATCCAACGGTTATATTTTCAGATATGCGTAAATCAATTCTGAAGAAAAATAGCGTCACGCAGCGTTATGGCCTGAAGCGTCGTTTGAACGGAATGGCTATTTTTTTAAATGAATAAAAATAGCGATAAATCGTTATAAAATATTATAAACGATATGGAATGGAAATAAACCGAATTTACCCGGTTTAGTGGATATTTGATGGTTGAATGTGCTTGGCATGAATTGTAGTCGAATAATTTAACCATTGAAATGAATTGATTTAAATTCTAAATATATACGTGAATTATTTGAAAAGGCCGAGTTAAATCTCATTTCAAATTATTGATCGGCGATAAGAAGTCGATGATGAAGACAGTGGTTGAAGACCAGAGATCTTCACCTCAGTTGGATGGTAACTGATGGCTTGATTAGGAGGCATCCCGAAATATAGATGATAAGTGGTGATCGTCCAGATGTGCTTGTAGATCAATGAGTATGCAAGGTGTATAGTGCCTCCGATTTCGTTCAGACCCGGAACGAACTTGCAAATGGACTGTGTGTCTGACATTGGATTTTGTTCTGTGCTGATTGATCTCTATTAAATATATATCTGTTTGGCGGTGGAGAATTTATTCTCTTGCTTAACGCCCTTCTCTGAGACGTACGGGCTCAGAGGTTATATATCGATAGAAATCAGTCGCATCGCGTGAAATGCATATGTGGCACGCCTAAGTGGCAGATGATCAGGGCTTTTGTTGAAAAGCAAAGTCTTGTGGTTGATGATCAAAGCACGGCCTGTGTGGCATAGCTTTTTGTATAACGTGAATTCGCGAGCCTCACACCCTTGTATGAGCCAGAAACAGGAGATGACCTCAGGGAGGACATGTGTATTTTTCTAGCTAGAGGTGGTGTCGGTGCTTAAACTTGCTGACATTTATATTATTTTCACCTGTGTGGTTGTTGCTGTTGCGAGGCGCCTCAGATATATCGGTGACTATGTGAAGGCGATGCAGTCATTCGTTGGCTCATTTACGCCACCAAAGTGTGGGGAAACGCAGTTTTCAGGCATTTTAATCCACATCGGTGGACCTGCCCTGACGATCCAAGGGTCACTCGAGCTCTGATCCTGAGGCTCAGGCTAGATAGTCTCGAAGTCGTAAGGATTATCTTTTTCCTTGTTTCATGACGGAAATCCAATTTCCAAATACGACATGTGCAGTTTTGATTGTATACCTATATATGGCGACATAGTGGTATGGGGCACTTATGCCATCTATGATTGTAATTTATGATTGTACATAAAATTAGAAACTAACTGGAAACAAGCTAAGTGGGTGGTTTCCTAGGTATTGGTCTGATGTTGGTTTCGGCCTTCGGGATTAATACTTAAGAAATCGTTCTCTTACTAATTTACGGTTGGAGTCTGATTAAGAATTAAATGATAAAATTTACATTTTAAATGCTTTTGTTTTATTCGTATCAAGCATATTTTGGCCGTTATAAGGTAAAACCTCTATCCTCCAGTTTGCGCTGCATTGTGTGATGGGAACTGAGTCTTGTAATGGCTTCGTTTTTATAAAAAGCATTGCGATGTTTAAAAGATTTACTTTTTATTAAGCACTGGCAATGCAATGGAGTAAACCCATTCCATGAAAGTGGTGTGGTCCTGTGATTAGCCATATTATAAAATGTGTACAGTAGATTTCTCATACCAGTCCCATGACTAACTCGTAGTTTGTTTCACTTGCAAACTCGGGTGCCCTTTTTTCTACACGAGCAGCCTTGTGTTCAGGTTTTAGCATGCTCTTTCTGGATAGCTGGAGCAGAAGATGGATTCTATCATTTATCTCTTTTTATGCTGTTCAGCTCCTATTGTACATATTATGTTTGTTTTCCGCTGTAGACATTTATGTATAGCTGAACCATATTTGTACTAAGTATGATCCTGTATACTGTGTAACTCCGGTGATTATGTTTATCCAGTGTATTATTTGTACATTATCTGGTGTATTTATTTGAATTCTTTTCTGCTATTATCTGTTTATGAGTTATATTCCGAAGATTACCCTTGCCACCGTCGTACGGGGTTTTGGGGTCGTCACATCGTGGTATCAGAGCTTTGGTTAAGCTTAGTTCTGGAATATAACATATTAACGAGCTCGTCAAAGATAGAACCAGTATTGTTCTAGGACGAATAACTCATTACAGATAGGATTAGTAATATCATAGTATGAGTATAGGAGAATCAAAATAACTCATTAGAGATGGGGTCAGAAATGCCATAGAACGAGTTGAGAGTTATATGCTTATAAATAACATATTTGTGATTATATATAGTCTGGTTTTGGAAATATGATTTTTGAATTAATTAGTATATTTTTGAAAAGTTAACAAACCAATTGATTGTTTTTTTTGTTATGTGATAGTGGATTTGATTAATTAAATTATTAGAACGATAGTTAATTTAAACAAGAAGAGAATTAATGGTAGAATTTATTCGGTAAAATCACGTATTGAACTGATTTAAAAATAGATAGAATTATATACATGCGCATTATATATGTTTGAACTGGTAAATGGATTAGCTATTGAGTAAAGAATTTATTTACGTGTCCGACAAATAGGTAAACTTTAATTAGTTGGATGCGCAATTTTACTATTATGTCAACTCCTATGAATGTCATTGGATGCGGAGTGTTGATTGTTCTGTGTGTAATAATAAATGTCGCCATAGGATAGTAACAATTAATTTTGAACTACGCTATATGGCATACTTCTTGAAGATAGGCATATTTTATCATATACCACATAAGCATTTGGGGCTTGTGTTACGAGGTAGAAGATTTACCATACAAGCGAGAGGCTTGTATGACGATGACTATATATTACAGGTTGAACTGATGACTGATATAGACCATATAAAATGTAATGGTAAATTGCCAGACTAATAAAAATCCCACACGGGTCTGGAGATGACAATAATCACGTCTCTCTGGTCATTAAGGCACAAAAACCATTTACAGGGTGACGAGAATTTATTCTCTGGAGCTATGATCTATACACACTCCCCTGTGGACACCGGAATGTATCACTATAAATAAATGCATGCTTATTAGGATTTATTGGGTATCTAATACAGCCCAATAAATTTCCAAACCCCTCCCCGTACAAAGGAGGTTATGGCGCAATTTTTCGAAAATTTAGGTTGTTAGCCAAATTTTTGAAGAATTCGAAAATACTTAGAAACTGAAAAGTTGAAGAATGGAAGCCAGATTGAAAGTAGAGTTGGTTAATGAATCCACTTTCGATTTCGTTCCTTTTCGGGGAGGAAAGTTTTAAGTGGGGGAGATTGTAACAACCCGGAAAATCTGAACCAGTTTGAAAATTTTAAATTGGCTATTTTGGTGGATTTTAAATATTTTAAATAAATATTTTAAATAATAACGATGAAAAGTATGTTTGAATTGACATTTGAAAATGAATATAATTATTTTAAATTATAAACAAGGCCTAAAATGGCGCGGTAGTTTCAAAATTTCAATTAAACTTTAGCTGACTGTACCGGGTGCAAAATGAAACGAATTTTAGTGAAACCAAAAATATTTAAATCTGTTAATGAATATATTTCTAACGAATCTGAAAAATGGAAGTTTCATAGCGGGAAGCAAAAGTTATGGCCAAATGAATTTTCAGAAAGGTCGCTATAGAGATATATAGCCCGTGAAAATGGCCATTTCGCAAACGACCTCAGAATTCGACGAAACCACTTTTGTTGGATCTGGGGTGTCAAATTATTGCTAGGTTTCAAATTTCATAATTTTTGAAGTTAGCATGTGAGCATAGCAAAGGAAAATGCGTTTGTTCGATTTCTTTAAATTGGATCGACCAGAAAAGGGCCATTTTTCAAACGGTCTCAAAATTCGATGAAACTAGTTTTGTTGGCACCGTATCATCAAAACATAGCTATATTTATTTTTCAGGAATTTTTAGAATCAATATGTGGCCCCGGCAAATTGAAATGTACGTTCAAATCAAATATTGAATGCTTTTTTTTAATTTGAAAGAAAACTTACTGAAACAGTCGATTGGGCCTACGAAACATATCCCATTGTGTTCGGAATGGGGGTATTTGGCTAGGGACGATAGTCGTGGGGTTTAGATTGGTGTTAGTATGTGAAGAGGGGTATTTTTGGATTTTTAAAATATAAAAATATAAAAAAAAACTATTGGCCAGCCCACTATCTCTCTCCACCGACATTCTCTCTCTCCGATCGACGAACGACGGAAGTTGTTCAATGCTTCCCAGACAGATTTCTTCCAATCCGCTCCACTAAACAACTTTACCCAATTGAGAATTCTATAGAGATTTTCGAGGGCTTCAAATCCATATAACCCTTGCCCTCTATCGTGTCGTGTGGAGCAAGATCTACGCCCAGGAAGACTGGAACTTTCGAGCTCCACCGTGACCTGATGCTGCTGTTGAGTTGGACAAACCCACCGCGGTTGTGAAGCTCTTTTGAAGCTCTACGAGATAACGCTGGCCGATCGTCCTGAAGTGGCGCGGATTTGAAGAAAAAACTAAGCCTTGGTTCGAATAGGAAAAGGAAAGGTAGGGGTTTAACTAATTTCAACTGTTTAATAGCTCTTCAAAGCACTACGGTTTTTTGATTTCACGACAAAAATCATATCTTTTTCGTTTGTGGTCGAAATCCAGTGAAATAAGAGACAATGGACACGTGTGGACGTCTTCTGCATTCTAGAAGATACCGAATATTTTTCCGAGCCTTCTGTTATTTTTGGATGAGTGGAACCCAATGTGAGATTTCTAAATTATAAACGATATGGAAAACGACGATGTATAAATCATATAGTCAACGTATGAGTTAAATAAGCGTTGTACACCTCATGTATAAGCGTTGTATAAATTGTACGTTCGATGTATAAGTTATATATGCATTGTAAAAATTATGTATGCATTGAAATAAATTGGAATGATATTGAAGTGAAGTGAAATATACTTATATACTTATATATATATATATATATATACGCCCCTCGTCCACAAACCATGGACGATATTTATTGGTTGTGATTGGTGTGAAAATTGGTTGATAGCGAATGGTTGATTAGAACTGTTTGTGGTTGAAATTGATTGATTGTGGTTGAAAAATACCCGTTGGTGGTTGAGAATGATTTGGTTGAAACCACATAGGATTAGTTTATGGAAAAGAAAACAAAAATATAAACATGCCGCCTGCGTGCGAACTAGATGCATGAAATCCCCATTGTCAAAAGCTGCGAGGCTTTAAGGTAGAGTGAGGAGCCATACTAGGGATGATCCCGGTTTTAACTACCCCGCCATTATGCTGTCGAAATTTTCTGAAATATTTCTGTGTTTGATTTATAATCATGTGTTGAATGCTGAAATTAATATTCATGTATTGAATGTTGAAATTAAAGTCATGTGTTGAATGTTGAAACAAAATTCATGTGTTAAATAGAAATTCATGTGTTGAGATAAATTCATGTGTTGAATGGAGTTCGTGTATTGAATAAATTCTTTGAAAGATAAAAATAACATTTTTATCATATATATAGACTATATAAAATATTAGTGGTTTAAGGAAATTGTTTTAACACCAAATATAACATTTTTACCTAATATATAAACGATACAAAATAATCGTATTTTGAAATAAATTGTTTTGCAATAAAAATAACATTTTTACCTTATATATAAAATATATAGAATAGTCATGTTTTGAAATAAATTGTTTTGCAATAAAAATCACATTTTTATTATGTATATATAAACTATAGAAAATATTCATGTGTTGAATGTTGAAATAAAATTCATGTGTTGAAAAGAAATTCATGTGTTGAATAGAAATTACTATGTGGAAATAAAATAAATAAAATTCATCAGTTGAATAGAAATTCATGTGTTGAATAGAAATTCCTATGTGGAAATAAAATTAACAAAATTAACAAAATTCATGTGATGAAATAAATGTCTGTTAGATAAAAATGTCGTTTTTATCGAGTATGTTAAGTGAAAATGGTTTTGAATTCGAAGAATCGATTATATTTACATATATATAAATATAATTAAAATATATCGAATAACGAAGCTGTAGTTCGTGTTTTGAAACTGTGATTTCAAATGATTAGTGCAGGAGATCCGACCATCGGATTTTCCCGAAACTGAAACCGTTGGGTTCGCCTTGGAAATATCTTTCCAATGACACCCACTTTGTGAAGATCCAATGGTTGGATTGTCTGGAATGTTCAATTCAAATCTAAAGAAAAACAGTGCTAGAATCAATTATATATATATATATAAATATAAAATTAAATTAAATCGAATATTGACGCTGTAGTTCGTATTTCGAAATCGAAACTTCAAACGAGTGTACCGGGAGATCCGACCGTCGGATTTTCCCAAAACTGAAACCGTTGGATTCATTTCGAAAAGATCTTTCTAGTGATATAAAATTTGTGAAAATCAAACGGTTAGATTTTCAGATATGTGTAAATCAAATCCGAGGAAAAACAGCGCGACAGCCGCATTATGCCCTGAAGCGTCGTTTGAATGAAATTACTATTTTTTTAAGTGAATTAAAATAGCGATAAATCGTTATAAAATATTATAAACGATATGGAATGGAAATAAACCGAATTTACCTAATTTAGTGGATATTTGATGGTTGAATGTGCTTGGCGTGAATTGTAGTCGAATAATTTAACCGTTGAAATGAATTGATTTAAATTCTAAATATATACGTGAATTATTTGAAAAGGCCGAGTTAAACCTCATTTCAAATAATTGATCGACGATAAGAAGTCGAAGATGAAGACGGTGGTGAAGACCGGAGATCTTCACCTCGGTTGGATGGTAACTGATGTCATGATAAGTGTTTTCTTTGTTACTTAACCCCTACAAGTCTTGTCTTGTTACCATGTTAAGTTGGTTAAGTGTCCCTATGGACTTAACCCTCCCATTCTAGCTTAACTGTGTTAATTTGGTTAAGTGTTCCTATGGACCTAACCCTATCATTCTAGCTTAACTGTGTTAAGTGTCTATATGAACCTATCCCCCACCCATCGGTTTTGTTATCATGTTGAATTGGTTAAGTGTCTTAGTTAACTTAACCCTACCATTCTTGTTCTAGCTTTAACTAAGTAAATTAAAGTCGCGACCACTCACATTAGACAGATATTGTTGCGATTACTGGATGTGCCGGTTGGTTTCGGGCAGGTTTACATCGCAACTCAGTCTAACCTCGGGTTAGGCATATTCGTGTTTTCTAAATCCAAAGGGTTTTGATTAATTTTCAAATCAGTTTTTGAAAGTAACCATCCCGTCCGTCGGCTCAGTTAGGGATAGCCAGGGAGAGCAGGAAACTTGTATTTTCCAAACCCAAGCCTAGATACTATCCTCTCTGTCACCCTAGAACTTCCTGGTGTATTATTAAAAGAGATGTCGTTAAGAAACCATTAATTTGTGTAAATTTATATTTTCGCATTTAGGACAAATTCTATAAGTAAATTATTCCTAATTTATTTATTTCCTAATTACCCTTTTAATGTAAATTGTCAACATTTATTCTTATGGCCCATTTTCCCCTCTATATCATATTTATGCTTTTTGGTATGTAAACTATACCAAGTTAATGTCACTAACCATGATTTTTGCCAAATATGACCATTACTCCCAATTATGTCCAATTCCAAATTTATGCCAATATGCCAAATTAGCTAATCCAATTCTGATTTAACATTCTAATTACAGTTCATGTCAAACTAAACTTACTATTCTAGTTCACAGTTCATGTAAATGCAAGATTTACAAGTCAATACTAGATTCGAATTACACATCCCATAATTCATGTCAAATTTATCCAATTTGCAGTTTTATAAACATGCCATAATACATGTTCCCAATTCACGCCAATTTCCAAGTTTATAACTATGTTTTTTTAGTAAATTTCATATTTTGCCCAAGTTGTATTCCCATCGTTCGTATAATCGTGATTCAATCTAGATTATAGATAAATCTAGATTCGTAGAAAATAGGGAATGAACCAAAGATGCTATGAAAAAGATAGACATAATAACTGGCATAAAATGATAATTTACTAATTACAGACCTAACGAATTTCACTGAAATTGATCTAAAACATCGAAGGCCTATAGGTCTGAAAATCTTATGACATAAAAAGGGTTGAATAACGACGTAGGTTCAAGAGCATGGGTAGACCTAACTTAATAGGTAGATTCCCGAGATCTAAAACCAAAGAAAACCAAGAATAGACAAAATAGATAATCAGGTTTAGACCCAATTTCATAGTCACAAAACTTAAGCAACACTTTCCTAGTCATGAATCATAGGTGTTTAATCACAATTGTCCTTGTTATGTCACAGGCAATAGTTTATGTTTCCTATTCAAAGGCATAGGCTTGTGTTCATAGTCAAGGAAATAATTCACATAGTCATGAGTCACAGTCATAGGCAGTGTTCATAGTCATAGGCAATGTTCATAGTTAAAGAGGCGTATGGTTTTAAGGTCCATAGTTTCATAGTCACAGTCTCATTGGTCATCGAATCATAACAGTTCTTAATTAGCTCCAAGGATACAAGCACTGATTCGAACAAAAAGATTTGGCATATTCTTTTATTCCTTTAATTTCATGTCACGAACAGAGAAAACGTTCAAATCTAAAAAGTAGCCGACTTACAGAGATTATATTAGATTCGTAGAAAAACAGTCGTTGAAGTCGTTTGAATCTTCACTTGAATCCTAGATTGTTTTGAATCTCCTCTTGAAAGTCTTGACCAGCATTTCCTCATCTTGATTTATTTTACATATTATTTTATTTATTATTTAGTATAGAGGAGGAGAAGAAGCCATGTCTACCAAGAATATTTGCACCATAAGGGTAGAGAAGAATTGTGAATAGAGAAGGAGACTAGGGCTGTTTATATAGGATTAGGCGGATGAATCTAGGCAGAAAACGAGACCAGGTACATCAGAATGCACCCAGGCCCAAAAGTGGGTTCTGCACCCAGGTCGACTAGGTGGTCGACCTGGTCAGGGGGGATCGAATACCCAGTCGACCCCCCAGTCGACCTGGGTCCTGGGAGGGAATTTTTCCGCCCAGCCCGCTTCTGGGTTTGAATTCGAATTTCGAATTCGAATTTCGAGCTATTTTCTGTTCTGAAAATCCCTGAAACTTCGGAGGGTCATAACTTCTTCATACGGACTTTGATTTACGCAAACTCGGACTCGTTTTCAAGCAGAATTTCGAGACGAAGGCAATGGCGCTACCCGTTTCCCTTGATTTTGAATTTAAAATTTAATTTTTCCTTGGCTTGTGAATCGTAGTGTTACTAAATTACGGGGTGTTACATTCTCCCCCACTTAAAAGGATTTCGTCCCCGAAATCTTCAAGTTAGGAAGAATGTGTCCTACCATCCAATCACCCATCTACTCAACCATTCAATCACAGGCATTCATTGTCCTTAAAAGGATTCTAATGCTTTCATGTTTATATGCATAGTGTGTGTATATGTCTTTATCTAGTGCAAAATCAGGCGGTCTACTGATTTAGTTGACCTCCTTAATGCGAATCATGTCAGTGACATGTGTCCAATCATGTATGCAAGCATCCCTAGTTATGTAAATACTACATGTGTGCATAGCCATTCATCCATATGCAACATCCATATGATAACATATCTATTTTCAGCTTACAAAGAAATACATATCTGTAAATGTAATATGAAAGCGTCCGAACTGATCTAGTGCCTAATACGTATGTATATGCATTCATGAGCAACCATTAGCAACCACTCGCAACCATCAACCATAACATATTTCAAATACATGTTTACGTCCATTGGCTTCTACCTAAGGATCAAAGATACAACCTAGAGGATATACTTTGGAAAGAGAGAAACAATTATGCGTAAAGCTCCTACAAATAAAGAAATCAAGGATGCACCCTTAAGGAAAAGGGTATGATGCTAGTATCCAGCCTTCTTGAGCTTTACTCCACTGTATCTTAACTAATTTAACTTCATGATTGTGAAGTTTCTGACCTCCATTTCCAAAATAAACAGATGTCAATCATGGTACCAAGTATATGTACTAAGATGATCAGAGGTCTCCCTCTTATCCGCCATGCCATAACTATAAGGGTCGAAGGGTTACTACGTACTTTTTAGAGTGCCTGCCACAACTATTCATCTCTCACGTGAACCATCCTAGTCGAACACGACATTCCTCAAGTACAAGCCCCAAAGGCCTAAACCAATATCAGACAAGCACCCAAGGAATATCTCCTCCGAATTTAGACGATCTACGTGAGATGATATAAGCAAACTCGATAGCTATTCTCAAATCCCTACTAACCAAAAATAAACCGGTCGGACCACCAATTGGATTTTGAGACTCTAGTGGGATCTTTCTACTATACAAGTACTATGGTGTAGAGATTCAACCATGGAAGTGGATATGAACAAATGCGAAGCGCTAAAACCAAAGGAAAGAGTACGAACATCAATAATAGACTCTTCCAACAGAACTTTACTACCTTTCTCCTAGGTACGCTTGGTGGTGAAAGTAGGTACTTGCCCTTCTGAAATTCTTGTCCTTTGCCCTTAATTACATGGCCTATCAGACCTTAGTAAAGATACTTCCTCTTGTCTTAGGTTTTATAATTCCTTCCTCCTTCGTGAGCTAAATCTACATCCATGAATTCCTCATCCTCTTCCGTGTGTAGTCATGTTGACAAATCTCTCGAAAGCTGCTTCCATCGTACAGAAAACACTATAAGCTTGAAAGAAAACTGCCCGTAGGTGAAACAACTACGGCTATGGATGGAAGCAGGGCACTACTTCGCCCATCGATGAGGTTACCTCCCAGAAAGCCAGGAGCCCTAGAGACTCAAGAAAGAAGGAGACAAGAATTCAAACAGAGGAAGAGAAGTTAGTGTGTATGGCTTTTTGGGGAATATGCCTTTAAAACAAATCTTTTCTTTTAAAAATGCTTCTTTTAAAACCGTTTTGAAAATAATTTTTCAAATCCTTTATCTGATCTGGCAACCTTCAGCTGACACCATGTGTAACACCCCACATCCGTTAGTGTCACTCACAAAGGGAATGCACTAAGTTCTGTGGAGCATTTAGGGTAAAAGATGCAGATAAATTACAAGGCAGACAGAAATTAAACAGCGGAAAATAAAACTTTACTTTATTGACAAGATAGTTTGTACAACAATTGTTTTCCAATATCAGAGTATCATCTGTCTTACAAAATAAAGAAGCATAAAAATATATTTATATTCCCCAATGTAGCAAGAGCCAGCCATAGCATCTGAAAGGAGAATCCAAGTAAAACTTTGATAAACCTTCAAGCTGGGAAAGAGTGACAGTCCAACTTAACATGAGCTATACTATTCCCTCCTTTACTACCTGGGGGGGAGGGAACGGAAGAAAAGAAGACGAAATAAAAATAGAGTCAAACATAAAGCCTAAGTAAGTTCAGTTACTTCTAGCATGTGAACATGGAAAAACAAAACGACATGAATTAACTGAATACTAGATAACACCATGATGATAGGGTCAGCAAGATTAGACACAAGATATGCTAAGATAAGATATACTGGATATGCTCTAATACTTTCGCCGCTTCGCTATTTCCTTGTTATACTGGTTTCTATATCTCTGCACCACCTAACTAGTGTCCCAACTAGTAACGATAACGTAATCCCAATCCCTGTAGTTTTCGTTGCCTTCAGGCATACATTTATTATTTATTACCTAGATCTAATCTAGGGTTTTCTATCAAGTGCTTTCTAGATTCAACTAGAGTTTACGATATCTGCTGAACGCTTCTCGGATTCAGGGTTTATGCCACCTAGTCCAACTAGGGATTATGCTACCTGTTGAACGATGCCCCCAAGTCTAGGACACACTACCTAGAGTGGTATACGTTCCTAGACTTCCCCACGCATGTTTCGCGAATCGTTATCGCTTGTCTAGATGCACATGTCCTGTAATGTGCGGCCCGAGTCCTGTGGCAGGGCAAATCAAGAAACACAGAACCCGGTCGGGAGCTTTCAGATATCTGTCGATGCAGATGCTAAGGCCTGTTTTTATTCCAGTGGCTATGATCCCACTCGACCCCTCCCTCAACTAATGAAAGGCACACCTTGAAAAATGAGAACTATACGCATGCCCCCTATGCCCCACTAACCTATGGCCATCCTCACCCATAACTAGATAGCAAGTATATGGTCTTTTGGAGTTCTCCGCCTTTCCGCTTCACATATTTCGATTGACTCAAGATGGTTGGTAGACGACGAGTTGCTATCACAGGGCTACCGTTTTCTCGCCGAATCACACTGGTCCATCCTAGTCTTTAGGTTGCCATATATTGCAACCAAGGCATACCGCTGGTTCTTCTAACGCAGACTTTAACCTCTGTGAGCCCAGGAGGATCATCTGCAACCTCACAGAGGGATACCAAGAGTACCCTCACGTCCCCTTGATGCCTTGGGCTTCGTAACCCAATTCGTTGGAGCCTTCGTTTTAATCGGACGTTTGCTCCTTCCCGTGTTATACTAAGAATTACTACTTAGTTTTGCTAACTAAGGTTTACCACTTAGTTTCCAGAATCGTTGTTTTCTTAACTAAGGTTCACTACTTAGCTCCTTTTAAATAAGGTTTACAACTTAGTTATCTTTCCCGTCAATTTGGATTGGTTAAGTGTCATTAGTCAATTCAAGCTAAATTAACCCTCTTCATTTATCCTGTTAAACTGGTTAAGTGTTATCAGTAATTCATGTTGACTTAACCCTACCACAAACCAAGTTATATTGGTTAAGTATTTTTTATTACTTAACCCTACCCATTCATCCTGTATTGGTTAAGTGTTTCCTTTTTAATTTAACCTCGCCCGTCTGTTTTAACTAACATGTTATTAATGGTTAAGTATTATCCCATCATGTTTTAAACTTAACCCTATTCTTTTATCACAATCTGATGGTTAAGTGCTCAAGTTTACATAACCCTATGGTCTAGTCCAGCTAACATATCAAATTGGCTAAGTGTATTAAATTTTACTTAACCCCAAACTCTAGTCTAGTTAACATGTTACTTTGGCTAAGTGTATTAACTTTACTTAACCCTACCTTCTAGTCTAGTTAGCATGTTAATTTGGCTAGTGTTTTCTTAGTTACTTAACCCCTACAAATCTTGTCTTGTTACCATGTTAAGTTGGTTAAGTGTCCCTATGGACTTAACCATCCCATTCTAGCTTAACTGTGTTAAGTTGGTTAAGTGTTCCTATGGACCTAACCCTATCATTCTAGCTTAACTGTGTTAAGTGTCTGTATGAACCTAACCCCCACCCATCGGTTTTGTTATCATGTTGAATTGGTTAAGTGTCTTAGTTTACTTAACCCTACCATTCTTGTTCTAGCTTTAACTAAATAAATTAAAGCCGCGACCACTCGCATTAGATAGATATTGTTGCGATTACTGGATGTGCCGGTTGGTTCCGGGCAGGTTTACATTGCAACTCAGTCTAACCTCGGGTTAGGCATATTCGTGTTTTCTAAATTCAAAGGGTTTTGATTAATTTTCAAATCAGGTTTTGAAAGTAACCATCCCGTCCGTCGGATCAGTTAGGTATAGCCAGCGAGAGCAGGAAACTTGTATTTTCCAAACCCAAGCCTAGACACTATCCTCTTTGTCACCCTAGAACTTTCTGGTGTATTATTAAAAGAGATGTCGTTAAGAAACCTTTAATTTGTCTAAATTTATACTTTCTCATTTGGGACAAATTCTATAAGTAAATTATTCCTAATTTACTTATTTCCTAATTACCCTTTTAATGTAAATTGTCAACATTTATTCTTATAGCCCATTTTCCCCTCTATATCATATTTATGCTTTTTGGTATGTAAACTATACCATATTAAGTGTCACTAACCATGATTTTTGCTAAACATGACCATTACTCCCAATTATGGCCAATTTCAAATTTATGCCAAATTAGCTAATCCAATTCTGATTTAACATTCTAATTACAGTTCATGTTAAACTAGACTTACTATTCTAGTTCACAGTTCATGTAAATGCTAGATTTAGAAGTCAATACTAAATTCAAATTACACATCTCATAATTCATGTCAAATTTATCCAATTTGCAGTTTTATAAACATGTCATAATACATGTTCCCAATTCATGCCAATTTCCAAGTTTATAACTACGTTTTTTTTATAGTAAATTTCATATTTTTCCCAAATCGTATTCCCATCGTTCGTATAATCGTAATTCAATCTAGATTATAGATAAATCTAGATTCGTAGAAAATAGGGAATGAACCAAAGATGCTATGAAAAAGATAGACATAATAACTGGAATAAAATGATAATTTACTAATTACAGACCTAACGAATTTCACTGAAATTGATCTAAAACATCGAAGGCCTATAGGTCTGAAAATCTTGTGACATAAAAAGGGTTGAATAACGACGTAGGTTCAAGAGCATGGGTAAACCTAACTTAATAGGTAAATTCCCAAGATCTAAAACCAAAGAAAACCAAGAATAGACAGAATAGATAATCAGGTTTAGACCCAATTTCATAGTCACAAAACTTAAGCAACACTTTCCTAGTCATGAATCATAGGTGTTTAATCACAGTTGTCCTTGTTATGTCATAAGCAGTAGTTTATGTTTCCTAATCAAAGGCATAGGCTTGTGTTCATAGTCAAGGAAATAATTCTCATAGTCATTAGTCACAGTCATAGTCATTAGTCACAGTCATAGGCAATGTTCATAGTCAAAGAGGCGTATGGTTTTAAGGTCCATAGTTTCATAGTCACAGTCTTATTGGTCATCGAATCATAACAGTTCTTAATTAGGTCCAAGGATATAAGCACTGATTCGAGCAGAAAGATTTGGCATATTCTTTTGTTCCTTTAATTTCATGTCACGAACAGAGAAAACGTTCAAATCTAAAAAGTATCCGACTTACAGAGATTATATTAGATTCGTAGAAAAACAGTCGTTGAAGTCGTTTGAATCTTCACTTGAATCCTAGCTTGTTTTGAATCTCCTCTTGAAAGTTTTGAGCAGCATTTCCTCGTCTTGATTTATTTTACATATTATTTTATTTATTATTTAGTTTAGAGGAGGAGAAGAAGCCATGTCTACCAAGAATCTTTGCAGCATAAGGGCAGAGAAGAATTGTGAATAGAGAAGGAGACTAGGGCTGTTTATATAGGATTAGGTGGATGAATCTAGGCAGAAAACGAAACCAGGTACATCAGAATGCACCCAGGCCCAAAATTGGGTTCTGCACCCAGGTCGACACCCAGGTCGACTAGGTAGTCGACCTGGTCAGGGCGGGTCGACTACCCAGTCAACTCCCAAGTTGACCTTGGTCCTGGGAGGGAATTTTCCCGCCCAACCCGCTTCTGGGTTTGAATTCGAATTTCGAATTCGAATTTCGAGTTGTTTTCTGTTCTGAAAATTCCTGAAACTTCAGAGGGTCATAACTTCTTCATACGGACTCCGATTTACACAAATTCGGACTCGTTTTCAAGCAGAATTTCGAGACGAACGCAATGGTGCAACCCGTTTCCCTTGATTTTGAATTTAAAATTTATTTTTTCCTTGGCTTGCGAATCCTAGTGTTACTGAATTACGGGGTGTTACATAGCCGCCATTGTCTTTGCGCTTAAGTCTTGGCGCCTTTGTCTCCTAGGTGAGAAGTTCGAATTATATACTGACCATAAATCGTGGAAGTATATTTTCTCGCAGAAAGATGTTAACTTAAGACTACAAAGGTGGATGGAGTTTCTTGCCTCGTATGATTTTGAGATTTCCTATACTCCTAGCAAGGGCAACGTAGTAGCAGACGCCTTAAGTAGAAAGAAGCTGACCTTAAGCTCTCTCTTTGTAGAAAGGCAAAGCTTGGTGTATATAGCCAGTTTTGACTTTAGGCCCTCCTCTGATTTGTACCTGGTTTTTTGGCATCACTGGAAGTACGGCCCACTCTTTTAGACTCAATAGGGGCCGCACAACGCGAAGACCCTCAGCTTGTTAATGTGATTGATATGCTAGTTAGGGGTGAAACTTCAATTACCTCAATAGGTACTCCATCGATGATAAGGGTTGGCTAAGGCGGGATGGAAGACTATGCATCCCACAAGCAAGGGATTTGGTAAAGATAGTTCTCGAGGAAGCACACCATTCTAAGATGACAATACACCCAGGTGGAGACAAGATGTACAAGGATGTAAAGAGAGTTTTCTTTTGGAGCGACAAGTAGAAAAGGATGTGTCAGATTTCGTTTCTAAGTGCATGATATGCCAACAGGTCTAGGTGGAACAAAAGAAGCCTGGAGGACTGCTTCATCCTATAGAAGTTCCGCAATGGAAGTGGAATAACATTTCAATGGACTTCATTGATGGGTTGCCTAGGTCAAGAAGGGGCAATACTAGCATTTGGGCAATTGTGGACAGCCTCACAAAAAGCGCCCACTTTATACATGTCAAGAGTAGAAGGACTGCCTCATCTCTAACATCTCTTTACATCAAGGAAATAGTTCGACTCCATGGAATATCCTCCAGCATAGTGAGTGACCGAGATCCTATCTTTACAAGCGAGTTTTGTCGGAGTCTGCAAGAAGCTGTAGGCACACAGTTATGCCTGAGCATGGCCTATCACCCCCAAAACGATGGTCAGATGGAATGGGTGAACAGAGTGTTAGAAGTTTTAGGACTGTGTGTTCTTGACTTTGGTGGGAGATGGGAGGATCATCTTCCTTTAGTGTAATTCGCCTACAACAACAGCTACGAAGCCACCATCGGCATGGCGCCCTTCGAAGCTCTATATGGAAGACTGTGCTGATCACCAACTTGTTGGTGGGAATCTATAGACAAGCTAATACTTGAACCAGACATGATTAGAGAGACTTCCGAAAAAGTGGACTTGGTACGAGGGAGAACGAAGACTGCCCAAGATAGACAGAAATCCTACGTAGACAAAAGAAGGACCGACCTTGAGTTTGAGGTTGGGGATAGGGTTTTCCTTAAGGTATCTCCTTTAAGGAACGCCGTTCGCTTTCGATCCGCAGGAAAGCTAGCACCAAGATTTGTAGGACCGTTCCCTATCATCGAGAAGATTGGGAAGATGGCTTATAGTGTAGAGCTGCCCGAAATGTTTGCTGGAATTCACAATGTATTTCACGTTTCTCATCTCCGGAAATGTTTACATGAGTCTGCGGAAGTGGTGGAGCCAAGCATTCTAGAAGAAATTGAAATAGAACGAGAAACAACTGTGAGGAGAGTTCCAACTCGAATCGTAGGAACTGAAATCAAAAAGCTACGCAACCGTGAAGTAAAGCTTGTTAAAGTTCAATGGAGCGATGCCGAGGAAGACGCGACTTGGGAAACTGAGGACAGAATACGCGCTTCCTTCCCTTTTATTTTTGAGGGTACATCTTTGATCTCTCTTTTTCCATAAGTTTATTCTTTTATCTTCCTTTTGTTGTTTCTTCTCGATCCTCTTTCTCCTAACTCCTTAGGTAGAAACTAATGGATGTAAACATGTATTTAAAACATGTTATGATTGATGGCTGCAAGTGGTTGCAAGTGGTTGCTAATGGTTGCTCGTGGATGAATATACACACATCCTAGGCATTAGATCGGCTCAATCACTTCCATATTGCATATGCATATATGTATTCATATTTGTATGTGGTTGAAACTTGATATGTTGTCATATGGATGTCGCATTTGTGTGAATGGTTGCGCACTCATGTAAAATTATGAGTAGGGAAAAATTTGCATAAATAATGGATTCATGACACTTACATGATTCGCATTAAGGCGGTCAACTAAATCAGTAGACCGCCTAATTTTTGAATTAGATAAGGACATATACACACACTATGCATATGATCATGAAGCATTAGAAGTCTTTTAAGGACAATGGATGCCAGTGTTTGTTGGTTGAGTACATGGATGATTGGATGTTAGAATATACGTTCTTCTAAACTTGAAGATTTCATGGACGAAATCTTTTAAGGAGGGGAGAATGTGACACCCCGAATTTTCTATTAACAATAAATTAATAAATTAAAGTATAATTAACTCTAAATGAAAGAATTAAGAGAAATGGATTATGCCATTGCGTTCGTCTCGGAATTCTTCTTGAGATAGAGTCCGAGTTTGCGCAAATCGGACTCCGTATGAAGAACTTGTGATCTTTGGAAGTTTCAGAATTCGATTTAAAATTCAAACTGCCCGAAACAAGTTCAAAATTTGAAAATTGGACCAGAATTGGGCTGGGCGGGAAAATTCCCGCCTAGGACCCAAGTCGACCAGGGGGTCGACCTGGGTACCCAGGTCGACCAGGGGGTCGATCTGGGGTCGACCTGGGGGTCGACCTACCTAGTCGACTTGGTCAGGTCTTTGCTAGCCTGGTCGGGTTCTGAGCGATTTTCTGAGTTCTAGTGTGTCACTAGGGCTGATTTGTCACTTTCTAGTTGGCTCCTCTCGATGTGAATGGTCTAGATTCATCTATGATCATCTGACGACTCTAATTAGTTTGAAATTCTATATGAACAACTCAAGTCTCCAACCTAAATTCATACAAAAAATTAGATATGGAGCCGCCATGCTATCGGGAGAAAACTGAGAGTAGCCTCAACTTGAAGAAAGCTAAGAAATGGACAAATCTAATTCAAAATTAAAATCAAAACAACGTTTATCTACCCAAAGGAAAGCATCTCAATTCCAGAACTCAGAGTCCAGAACTCAAGTTCATCGTTCGTTGTAAGTTTAGTTATGTTTTGGGATGCGAATCAAAATTAATGTCATGCCTTGGAAATAAATTGATAATAGAACAATGTTTATTATGTTATATGTGGAATTGAATGATATTGATCTATGTCCGTGGTTCTATTTTATAATCATATTGAATTGGGAATTAATGGATAAGTCTATTCATATGTATATGAACTTGGCGTATAACCCGTTATGACAAGTTGTGTAGTTTATTATGTTATGCAAGTTTCAGGTTGTAAAATCATATCACATATGTGATCAAATGTAAGATCTGCATGTTTATGTGATATGTTAAACCTATGTCATATTTCAAGTTCACACTTGTTCATATGTTCGTGATTGATTTGGAAATTCACATATATGTAAGTTGATTTAGTCTAAGTTGCAAATTCACATATATGTAAGTTGATTTAGCCTATGTTGCAAATTAACCTATATGTAAGTTGATTTAGTCTATGTTGCAAATTCACATATATGTATGTTGATTTAGTCTACGTTGCAAGTTCACACCTATGATATTCATGTTGACTATTTTGCAAGTTCACACCTATGATGTTCATATTGACTATGCCGAAAATGCCAAGTTTACACCTATGTCATGTTTATGTTAATAAATATCTTTATGCCAATTTTGTGTACGCTAAATTAGGCTAAGTTTTTAGCCTAATATTATATGTTAAAAGTCATGCGGACGAAAAATTAGGCTAATATTGTTAGCCTAATATTTAGACGGGGTAACGTTGAGAAAAATTGGTAATTATACGAAAACTTGACATAAATTGGTGAAAAATCACATAGGTAATTTATTGCATGAAACGATATAAATCATATATATAAAAATGATGAACTTGGAAAGTGGGCCATAACATTTAATTTTTAACAAATTTATATATAAAAATAAAAAAACAAATATGTAAATTTAGAAAATACGAGTATGCTTAACCCGAGGTTGGATTGAGTTGTGATGTAAACCTGCCCGGACCCGCCGGCTGTACAGTAATCAAAACAATACCTATCAAATGTGGGAAGTTAAGGCATTGAGCCCAATAAGGACCCAAGGTTAGACTGAGTTACGGTGTAAACCTGCCCGGAACCGACCGGCACATCTAGTAACCGTAACAATACCTGTCTAATGTGAGTGGTTGGTACTTTAACTAGTTAAAGTTAAGGACAGACAAGTCAGGATGGTAGGGTTAAGTTAACTAAAACACTTAACCAATTCAACATGTTAATTAAACTGATGGGTCGGGTTAGGTTAATACAGACACTTAACCACTTAACATGTTTGACTAGAAAACCCTAGTAACGGGGACCCATTTCAGCTATAACCCAATTAGGTATCATGGTACCCTGAAACTAGGCAGGGTGGGGCACGATTACTGGGCTGATTGTAAGCGGTCAAAAGTGACGGCGGTTGGTGCAGCAATGTAGTTTCTAACGGAGTGCGGGCTTGCACACACTTCGAAGCAGACAAACAGGGCATTTGGCATCAGTAGTATAACCTATGCATTCTAGAATTATGTTGGGCTGCCACCATGGGACTTGATACACCCCATAGTGGGACCAGCATAGGTATCTAAAATCATGTGGGGCCGTATGACATAGGAAGAAAACGTTGCGAGTAAGAGCCGATCGAATAAGGGATCACATTGTCATGAACACGTGGTGCTAGTTAGTCTAGTTAGTAGGTGCAGAGAAGTAACAGTGAATGCGTTTAGTGTAGTTAGTATTTCCTGCCATATCTTGTCTTATATTCTAGTATTGTCCTGTTCTCAGTTTATGCAAGTCATGATCTTTTTATTGTTCTCATGCTAGAGATATAACTAGACTTACCAGACTTACGTCTGACCCATTTTCCTTTCGCTTTCTTTTCTTCTGTTTCACCCCCTCAAGTCCACAGGGACACTCTTCAGCTTAGTCAGATTTTTCATCCAGCTAGAAGAGAGAGAATGTATTACTTGGATCTCTTTTGTTTGGGCTATGGCTTTGAACATTCTATGGGGATTTATGCAGTTTTAATTATGTTTCATGCTTCATTAAGTTTTAAATCAAGACAGTATTATGTTTGTAATAATTGGAAGTTTATTTTGAGGCAACTATGGAAATGTTTTGTATGAAAACGTATTTATGATATGAAAGTCTGTTTGTTTTTCCGCTGTTTATATATATGTGTTTATATCTGTTTTGTGTTTTTTGTCTGTGACTTTTACTTATAAACCTCCACCAAAGTTAAGGTATTCCCTTTGTGAGTGACCTTAACGGAGGTGGGGTGTTTCAACATGATAAGGCAAAATAAACTGAATGCACTTGTAATGGCGCGTTTTATTAGCTGTCGAATAACTAATTTATTTAAGGATTTATATATCGATTTGGCGATATCGATAACTTAAAGTAAAACGTTCGAACTTATAATTTATAATTATAATTAAAACGAACCTGAAAACGTCGCGGCAGTTCGCAATTTGGCGATTTGAACTTCAACTGAATGTACAGGATTCGTTTTAAGCCGGATTTCCGTGAAACAAGAAACGTGTGGAGCTAGTGGAGTATATCTTTCTAGTGGAAGAGAAAGATCGGGATTTCATCATGTAGATTTTGAGATATGTCCAAATCAAATTTCAGAAAAGTCGCTATAGAATCGTTTGTCGACCATAACTGTTTATTCGATATAACTGGAGATCGGGTTTGAATTTAGATAAGGTTCTTTTGGGACATAGTGATAATTCAATTTTTAGAATTTTTCTGTAATTTTTAATTAATTAAATAAGCAACTTTTCATTTGAAGTATTTTGCACCCTGTATCAGCGATTTTAGGGTTTCACAATATGAGTTAACCTACCGACATTATTATATTTCTGGAGTCGGGACACCTCGCTCGTCACGATGGTGTGTTTATTTCTGTCTGTAGCAGTCGGACCTGAATGAAATCTTACGTTACTAAACTTAAAACAAAGTATATGGTTTACAAATGCTCCACGTGAAGGAAAACAAAGTATATGGTTTATAAGTGGTCCACATAGAAGCAAAAATATCCACATATTTAATGTGTGGAACTTACAGGCAAAACGTGGACCGAACAAATGCCTCAAAATCAAACAAAACCTTACACTATAAAATACCCTAACATTTCTAACCTAGTCCAACATTTATTCTGTAGTCAACGTAATATCAGCCTCCACCCAGATAAAAATTTAATGACCATGAAGCCTCCTAACTAAAACCATTTAGGTCTCATCTCCAATAATTATTTGGTAGTGGTGTTTGAAGAAGAAAGTGGCGGCATGGTGTGATCTTATCTCCGCCGAAGTTAGAGGTGCTCCGGTGCCCTCATTAGGCCAGGGCAGGCTCAGGAAGCACGCTGACGTGTTGAGGTTTTCAGGCTGATTTAGGAGATGATGGGTGATGGGACCAAAGGGGTATCGGAGGTGGTGTGAAGGCGCTCGAAGCAGCGTGGCCTGATGGTGGTACGGTGGCTTCAGTGGACGCCGACGAATAGGAAAAAGAAAGCTCGATGTAGCATCGAGTTGAGCACGGAAGGAGGGTGTTGGAGTAGTGTCGGAGGGTCGTCACGGGGGGAGCTGTCAGGCGGGACTTCGACGAGGTGACAATGCGGCGGTAGGTTGTTTCAAAACACAATACTGTGTTAACAAAAAAAGTGGAGGAAGGGAATCACAAGTTTTGCCTGGGAAGAATCATGATTTGGCAAAGTGTTTAACTGGTATTAGGGAAATTAAACGTAGTTACTTACGTTACTAAGGGAGATTGTTGAGTTTGAATTGGGAAAATACTCTGAAAATGGCCATGAAAATAGTAGGGAGGAGCGGCGTGTTGTACAAGAGGGTAAAGCTGTTGAAAATGGGCATGGGTTCGTTTAATTTGGAATGGGGCCGTTGATAACAAAGTGGTAAAGCCCAACATTTAATTTAGTTAAGTTTAAATAAATTTATATGACGTATAAATTTGTAAATGCGACATCTTGTTCACATGTTAACCAAATTCAACGAAACAGGATCCGTTAGGATCGTATGGACGGGGGCGACACCGTGGGACTGACTGAGAGTGAATCCAAGCTCGTTACAATTTATTGCAAAATAAATTGTCCGTCTGAATCAAGCGATGGTTATCGTTATTAACGATGATCGTCCAATGTGAGTAAAACTCACTAACTCTCCTCAGTTTATATTTTTTTATATAAACTGTATTAAATGATTTGATTGTTGTGTATCGATAGTTTGGACTTTTAAATAGATTTGATTGAAACATAGATATAGTTATATATATAAACGACAATCAAATATTGATTCAGTTCATCAGTATATTTCATGTCGGAATGAAATTGATGTATATTTTATTGTGTAACATCTGTGGATGCAGGGAAACAGGTTGGAGGAATCCGACTGGATTCCTCAACATTTATTTTACCGTTTTTCATATATTGTGATATATGATGTGTTATGAAATCTGTTATTGATTTCATATGTTTGAATGATACCGATCATTGTTATACGACACGTTAAACACCGTAGGTGGTACTAGAATGTAAAAAGGGAATTTTCAATGTTTATATTGAAAATAAATCTTATTTATAAAAATCGATAGGATTTTATAAAATGAAAACATTTATTTATTTGGGGAATAAATAAAGGAACATTTATTTAGATTATAAATAAATGGAATAAAGGAATATTTATTTAGGGAATAAATAAAGGAACACTTGTTCGGAAAATAAATAGAATTATACAAGGATAGATTTAAACACGTGCTTCGCACACGGTATAACACGATATGGATTTAAATGAGATATTAAATAGGAAATCTGTTTTAAACAGATAAATTATTTGTCGTTGATAAATGGAATATATATATGTCTGGACTTATATAGAGAAGTAGAAACGTTAATAAAAGGACATTTATAAAGTGAAGAACTGTTACTAAAAGTAAATCTTTATAAATGGATAAACGTTGTAAAAAGTAAATCTTTATCAATGGATAAACGTTGTAAAAAGGAAATCTTTTGAAATGAATAAACGTTAATAAAAGGAGTTAATCGAATTTAGTCATTCGAAATGAGTTATTCGAATTAGATATTTGAATAGAGTTAAATCCATTAGAGTGATTCGAATTACTCATTCGAATAGAGTTAAACAAAGTAATTTGTTAGGTTAACCAAAGCAAGTTAGTCGAGTTAATCAAAGTAATTGGTTAGGTTAACCAAAGCAAGTTAGTTGAGTTAAACAAAGTAATTTGTTAGGTTAACCAAAGCAAGTTAGTCGAGTTAATCAAAGTAATTGGTTAGGTTAACCAAAGCAAGTTAGTCGAGTTAAACAAAATAATTTGTTGGGTTAACCAAAGCAAGTTAGTCGAGTTAATCAAAGTAATTGGTTAAGTTAACCAAAGTAAATTAGTTAAGATAAACTAAGCGGTTAATCGAAGTGAATTAGTTAAGTTAAACTAATTTGTAAATCAAAGTGAATTAGTTGCGTCAAACTAAGTGAATTAGTCAAGTTAAACTAATTGGTTAATCGAAGTAAATTAGTTGGGTTAATCAAAGTGAATTAGCTGAGTTAAACTAAGTAAATCGGTTAGAGTTAATCAAAGTGAATTAACTAAGTTAAACTAAGTGGATTAGTTCAGTTAATCGAGACAAGTAAATCAAGTCAGGTTAAACCATTTGAGTTATCCAGTTAGGTTAAACCATTTGAGTTGACCAGTTAAAGTTGACCAGTTAAAGTTGACCAGTTAGAGTTGATCAGTTAGAGTTACTCAGTTAGAGTTGACCAGTTAGAGTTGACCAGTTAGAGTTATCCAAGTGGAGTTAATCGAGTAGAGTTGCCGAATATCACTTATTCGAAGTAGAGTTATCGAATATAGAGTATTCGAGGGAAGAGTAATCGAATATAGTTTATTCGAGTGGAGAAATCAAATGTTATTCATTTGAGAAGAGTTACCGAATATTATTTATTCGAAGAATAGTTATCTAATATTGGTTATTCGAAGTTAGTTAATCTAAAGGAGTTATTCGAAGTTAGCTAATCCAAAGGAGTTATTCGAAGTTAGTTAATCCAAAGGAGTTAGTCGAAGAGTTAATTGAATATTAGTTATTCAATTTGAGTTAATCGAATGTAGTTATTCGAGAAGAGTTAAATCGAATTTAGTTATTCGAAAGGAGTTAATCAATTTGAGTTAAGTTAATCGATTTGAATTAAGTTGAATCGAAATGGAGTAAATCGATTAGAATTAAGTTAATCGAGTTAGAGTAAATCGAATATTGGTTATTCGAAGGTAAGTTATTCGAATTAGTTATTCGAAGGAGTTAATCAATTAAGTTATTCGAATTAGTTATTCGAAGGAGTAAATCAAATTTAGTTAATCGATTAGAGTTTAGTTAACCGATTTGGGTTAAGTTAAGTTATCGAGTTAAGTAATCGAGTTAAGATTTATCCAGTTAAGTAATCGAGTTAAGTAATCGAGTAGAGATAATCGTGTTAAGAAAATCAAGTTGAGTTAATCGGATAAGTTATTCGATAAGAGTAAATCCATTTAAGTTAATCGGATGTTAGTTATTCTATAAGAATGGACACATTTAAGAAAATCGAATGTTTGTTATTCGATAAGAGTTAATGAAATAGAGCCAACCAAGAAGAGTTATTCGAATATTAGTGATTCGATAGGAGTTAATCGAAATAGAGTTTATCGAATATAAGTTATTAAAAAGGGGGAGTTAATCGAATAGAGATTACTCGAAAGGGAGTTATACGTCGAATTCGATTATATCAAATTCGGGAAAGTGCTATTTACCTTCCGGGTTTTAAATCAAGGTATAGTTACAATCAAACGTTTTCATATAAGAAGTGGATTCGTGACCTGAATCCGAGAATTTGCGTAAACAGATGATTGTAAAAAGTGAGTGATGAGCTTCATCTATTTCACAGTAAAGGACGTTGTTAAATTAAGGTCTGAGAGGTAATTATACCCCAACTTGATTGACTTCAAAATTGACAAAGGAATAGTTGTGGTTCGATCTAAAAGGTTGATTAGGAATAAAGTTAAGGAATAAGCGATAAATGGATTAAGCGAAACGATGTTTTATACAACGTTCATTGGAAATCCGTAAATGAGTTTTGGAAACGTTTTCCAAATATAGTCAGATATGTTTTCTAAACATAGAAAATGAAATGTTTTCATTTAAGAAATAGAGTTAAGCAGATTCAGAAACTAACTGGAGAGGGTAAGTTGAACGGTTTTCTAAGTGACGATCTGATGTTGGTTTCGACCTTCCGGATTGATACTTAGAGAATTGTTCTCATACTAGTTACAGTTAGGGACTGATAGTTGCGAAATAATAGTGATGTGAAAATAAGCTATGGAAATGTTTTCCAATGATCAATAACATATATTTTCCAAATATATGAAATAAGGAAATATGAACATATGATGATTGATCGATCGAATTTCCATTTGGAAATAAGATCGTTGTTTGTACAGCGACATGTTTTCATTTGATAGTTGAATCACAGACTATCAAAGTTTTTACCATTTTAACGTTGTTAATATGGAGAGACCGGTTGGATTATTATCCAAAGAACCACTCTGTATCGGCATAAGCGTTGCGAGCAATATCTGCCAAAGATAAATTGAAGACGGAGTATGGATATACTGAATAGTGCCTTCGGTTTGTCCAGTCCCAGGACAACGTATATGGAAGAAGGTCTGACAGAGTATATCCAATGGATCGCGTAAGTTGATCTGTTCAAACGTATTCACGTTTGGTGGCGGAGGAATTCGTTTCTCTTAGCTATATACCCGTGTTATTTTTGGATAAGTCAATTTGTGATTTGGCGGGTATGACGATGTGGCATTCAATGTGAATGGTGATCAGATGTTCTGAAGATAGACGTAGCTTCTAGCCTCACACCGGGAAGTAACAAAAGTTGGGCTAGGCAGCATGGCTAGTTGGGTCATCCCCAAGCAGGGTGTATTGTCACTGATCTAGGGAATATTCATATTTATACTTCTTTTTGATTCTGTATCTTCGGATGACGGTTTGATGGCCTATAACCGTGGTGGCAATATATTCGCGACACTCAAGCTAAATGAGTGAGCGGTCATGTGTGGCCGGGTTGCAAGACGTTCTTGTTGAACCTGAGTGTATCACCTCTAGAGTACACTATTCAGAAGGTTCTCCCATACCTTGTCTGTTGGAATCCATTCTCCGATAAGCGCCCTGCGGTTTATGATTTTATACTATGTATGTAGAACGTGAGTTGCAAGCGTTTCTGCTAGATTGATACCTATTTGTACTTAGACATTATTATAATATCACAATGATATTGCTTGTCAAAGTTGTTTAGATACTCATAAGGAAAAACCCGTTCCGTATTCACGGCGTGGTCTTATGAGATATCATATACCTGTTCAATTGTTTTAAACTGTTTTACTCATACCAGTCCCATGACTGACCCGGAGTTTACTTTGTTGTTTTCCCTAAACTCTTGGGTGCCTAAATTTGTACGGGCAGTCAAGTAGTCGGGATTTACAGATATACTTGGAGAGCTTGGAGTAGGAGGCTGCAAGATTTTATAGCTATAGTTATTTCCGCTGTGTTGTAAGTGTTGTACTCTGATAAGTGCTATTGTATATATATAACTGTTTACTTCAAAGCTATGTTATATATTATATGTTATTCGTTCCGCTGTGAGATTCGTGTTACTCTGATGATTATGATCTTCTTCTTCTTCTTCTATTCTATTAGTTCTATCTTTTCTTTCTCACCTTCTAAATTCTTTCACTAACGTCGCGGAATTTTCGACTCTCGAGGAGTCGAAAATTTCCAGCAGTTACAGTTGGTATCAGAGCTTAAGTTAAGTGATTACCTTGGCTCTGTGGCATAACTCGATAGAGATGGGATTTGTAATATCCTAGATTGAGTTTGAGTGTATATATATGAGCGCGTAATTGTTATTCAATATAAAATGGTTTTATATTGTGGAGATTTATTGGTTGAGTGGCTTATGAATTCTGGTCGATCAGTTGATCCACTGTATCGATAAGGGTTACTAAACACTCGAATACGATGAACCGTCATGGTATGTTTTGAAAAAGGGTAAAATGAAATAATTTTTCCCAAAATATATTTGTTTATAGAAGAAATATATATCTTGAAATTATTATAGTATATCGATTGTGTTGGTTGTTATTATAATCGAATAAGATTATAAAAGGGTGAAATGGTTATAAATGACCAATCAGAATTCATATGAATGTAATATATGAAATAGTTTGAATTAAATATGAATCTAAATCAGAATTTGGAATTTAAAATAAGGAAATTTTAAGTTCCTGGGAGATTTTGAAAATGTTTTTCCAATTGAAAATGATATAGTATTGTACTCACTTCGATAGCTGGAAAATAGATTCTGATGATGAATCTAGACATCATCAGTGTTCATTTTCGAGTTCTAAGTGACGGATTACTACCAAAGGTTTTGTTTTTGAATTGTTTTGAGAAAACAAGTTGTTTAGAAATTCAAAGGTTTTGAATTGGCATTATGATTTCAAATTGATTTGAAAGAAACCCATGAACTTAAGTTCTGGAATTAAAATTTAACTAATGAAGTTAAATAAAATGAGATGGTAAAAATAAATTGAAATTTAACTTGAACCGATTTAAATAAAATTGAATTGGATTAGAGATAATCTAGAATGGAACCAAATTGATAAGTCAATAATTTGGAATTTGATATTAGAGTTCGAATGAAATTCGATTTGGATTTGAGGATATGAACTGATTGGAGATCAATTGGAATGGATAACATTGGTATATGTTGAAGTGGTAGCAGAGGAAAGGGATAGAGTTAAATGCCCGACAAAAAGGTACAAGTTTATATCATATATGAGTTGGGATTTTATGAGCCGAATTGGCAAGCCGCTTGGCTATTTTGATTTCCTTTTGGATTGGAGGAGGCCTAGAGAGGCGAGTTGTGGTTTGACGTATTGAGCCATACAAAGGAGGTTATGACGAAATTTTTCGAAAATTTAAGGTGTTAGAAAATTTTCAGAATTTTTGAAAATTTTAGTTGGTCGGAAACGAAATAATAAATTAATTAAAATTAAATGGGTCCAGTCGAAACTGAAATTTAGAGGTAAAAAAAAGATTTTTAAATCTAGTTAGTAGAGTTAGTAGCATTTTTCTAACTTAGCAATTTCGAGGACGAAATTATTTTAAGGGGGGAAGTCTGTAATGGCGCGTTTTGTTAGCTGTCGAATAATTAATTTATTTAAGGATTTATATATCGATTTGGCGATATCGATAACTTAAAGTAAAACGTTCGAACTTATAATTTATAATTATAATTAAAACGAACCTGAAAACGTCGCGGCAGTTCGCAATTTGGCGATTTGAACTTCAACTGAATGTACAGAATTCGTTTTAAGCCGGATTTCTGTGAAACAAGAAACTGTGGAGCTAGTGGAGTATATCTTTCTAGTGGAAGAGAAAGATCGGGATTTCATCATGTAGATTTTGAGATATGTCCAAATCAAATTTCAGAAAAGTCGCTATAGAATCGTTTATCGACCATAACTGTTTATTCGATATAACTGGAGATCGGGTTTGAATTTAGATAAGGTTCTTTTGGGACATAGTGATAATTCAATTTTTAGAATTTTTCTGTAATTTTTAATTAATTAAATAAGCAACTTTTCATTTGAAGTATTTTGCACCCTGTATCAGCGATTTTAGGGTTTCACAATATGAGTTAACCTACCGACATTATTATATTTCTGGAGTCGGGACACCTCGCTCGTCACGATGGTGTGTTTATTTCTGTCTGTAGCAGTCGGACCTGAATGAAATCTTACGTTACTAAACTTAAAACAAAGTATATGGTTTACAAATGCTCCACGTGAAGGAAAACAAAGTATATGGTTTATAAGTGGTCCACATAGAAGCAAAAATATCCACATATTTAATGTGTGGAACTTACAGGCAAAACGTGGACCGAACAAATGCCTCAAAATCAAACAAAACCTTACACTATAAAATACCCTAACATTTCTAACCTAGTCCAACATTTATTCTGTAGTCAACGTAATATCAGCCTCCACCCAGATAAAAATTTAATGACCATGAAGCCTCCTAACTAAAACCATTTCGGTCTCATCTCCAATAATTATTTGGTAGTGGTGTTTGAAGAAGAAAGTGGCGGCATGGTGTGATCTTATCTCCACCGAAGTTAGAGGTGCTCCGGTGCCCTCATTTGGCCAGGGCAGGCTTAGGAAGCACGCTGACGTGTTGAGGTTTTCAGGGTGATTTAGGAGATGCTGGGTGATGGGACCAAAGGGGTATCGGAGGTGGTGTGAAGGCGCTCGAAGCAGCGTGGCCTGATGGTGGTACGGTGGCTTCAGTGGACGCCGACGATTAGGAAAAAGAGAGCTCGATGTAGCATCGAGTTGAGCACGGAAGGAGGGTGTTGGAGTAGTGTCGGAGGGTCGTCACGGGGGGAGCTGTCAGGCGGGACTTCGACGAGGTGACAATGCGGCGGTAGGTTGTTTCAAAACACGATACCGTGTTAACAAAAAAAGTGGAGGAAGGGAATCACAAGTTTTGCCTGGGAAGAATCATGATTTGGCAAAGTGTTTAACTGGTATTAGGGAAATTAAACGTAGTTACTTACGTTACTAAGGGAGATTGTTGAGTTTGAATTGGGAAAATACTCTGAAAATGGCCATGAAAATAGTAGGGAGGAGCGGCGTGTTGTACAAGAGGGTAAAGCTGTTGAAAATGGGCATGGGTTCGTTTAATTTGGAATGGGGTCGTTGATAACAAAGTGGTAAAGCCCAACATTTAATTTAGTTAAGTTTAAATAAATTTATATGACGTATAAATTTGTAAATGCGACATCTTGTTCACATGTTAACCAAATTCAACGAAACAGGATCCGTTAGGATCATATGGACGGGGGCGACACCGTGGGACTGACTGAGAGTGAATCCAAGCTCGTTACAATTTATTGCAAAATAAATTGTCCGTCTGAATCAAGCGATGGTTATCGTTATTAACAATGATCGTCCAATGTGAGTAAAACTCACTAACTCTCCTCAGTTTATATTTTTTTATATAAACTGTATTAAATGATTTGATTGTTGTGTATTGATAGTTTGGATTGTTAAATAGATTTGATTGAAACATAGATATAGTTATATATATAAACGACAATCAAATATTGATTCAGTTCATCAGTATATTTCATGTCGGAATGAAATTGATGTATATTTTATTGTGTAACATCTGTGGATGCAAGGAAACAGGTTGGAGGAATCCGACTGGATTCCTCAACATTTATTTTACCGTTTTTCATATATTGTGATATATGATGTGTTATGAAATCTGTTATTGATTTCATATGTTTGAATGATACCGATCATTGTTATACGACACGTTAAACACCGTAGGTGGTACTAGAATGTAAAAAGGGAATTTTCAATGTTTATATTGAAAATAAATCTTATTTATAAAAATCGATAGGATTTTATAAAATGAAAACATTTATTTATTTGGGGAATAAATAAAGGAACATTTATTTAGATTATAAATAAATGGAATAAAGGAATATTTATTTAGGGAATAAATAAAGGAACCCTTGTTCGGAAAATAAATAGAATTATACAAGGATAGATTTAAACACGTGCTTCGCACACGGTATAACACGATATGGATTTAAATGAGATATTAAATAGGAAATCTGTTTTAAACAGATAAATTGAAGTAGATTAATTTATAAATAATGTTTTATAAATTTAATAAATTATTTGTCGTTGATAAATGGAATATATATATGTCTGGACTTATATAGAGAAGTAGAAACGTTAATAAAAGGACATTTATAAAGTGAAGAACTGTTACTAAAAGTAAATCTTTATAAATGGATAAACGTTGTAAAAAGTAAATCTTTATCAATGGATAAACGTTGTAAAAAGGAAATCTTTTGAAATGAATAAACGTTAATAAAAGGAGTTAATCGAATTTAGTCATTCGAAATGAGTTATTCGAATTAGATATTTGAATAGAGTTAAACCCATTAGAGTGATTCGAATTACTCATTCGAATAGAGTTAAACAAAGTAATTTGTTAGGTTAACCAAAGCAAGTTAGTCGAGTTAATCAAAGTAATTGGTTATGTTAACCAAAGCAAGTTAGTCGAGTTAAACAAAGTAATTTGTTAGGTTAACCAAAGCAAGTTAGTCGAGTTAATCAAAGTAATTGGTTAGGTTAACCAAAGCAAGTTAGTCGAGTTAAACAAAGTAATTTGTTGGGTTAACCAAAGCAAGTTAGTCGAGTTAATCAAAGTAATTGGTTAAGTTAACCAAAGTAAATTAGTTAAGATAAACTAAGCGGTTAATCGAAGTGAATTAGTTAAGTTAAACTATTTTGTAAATCAAAGTGAATTAGTTGCGTCAAACTAAGTGAATTAGTCAAGTTAAACTAATTGGTTAATCGAAGTAAATTAGTTGGGTTAATCAAAGTGAATTAGCTGAGTTAAACTAAGTAAATCGGTTAGAGTTAATCAAAGTGAATTAACTAAGTTAAACTAAGTGGATTAGTTCAGTTAATCGAGACAAGTAAATCAAGTTAGGTTAAACCATTTGAGTTATCCAGTTAGGTTAAACCATTTGAGTTGACCAGTTAAAGTTGACCAGTTAAAGTTGAACAGTTAGAGTTGATCAGTTAGAGTTACTCAGTTAGAGTTGACCAGTTAGAGTTGACCAGTTAGAGTTATCCAAGTGGAGTTAATCGAGTAGAGTTGCCGAATATCACTTATTCTAAGTAGAGTTATCGAATATAGAGTATTCGAGGGAAGAGTAATCGAATATAGTTTATTCGAGTGGAGAAATCAAATGTTATTCATTTGAGAAGAGTTACCGAATATTATTTATTCGAAGAATAGTTATCGAATATTGGTTATTCGAAGTTAGTTAATCTAAAGGAGTTATTCGAAGTTAGCTAATCCAAAGGAGTTATTCGAAGTTAGTTAATCCAAAGGAGTTAGTCGAAGAGTTAATTGAATATTAGTTATTCAATTTGAGTTAATCGAATGTAGTTATTCGAGAAGAGTTAAATCGAATTTAGTTATTCGAAAGGAGTTAATCAATTTGAGTTAAGTTAATCGATTTGAATTAAGTTGAATCGAAATGGAGTAAATCGATTAGAATTAAGTTAATCGAGTTAGAGTAAATCGAATATTGGTTATTCGAAGGTAAGTTATTCGAATTAGTTATTCGAAGGAGTTAATCAATTAAGTTATTCGAATTAGTTATTCGAAGGAGTAAATCAAATTTAGTTAATCGATTAGAGTTGAGTTAACCGATTTGGGTTAAGTTAAGTTATCGAGTTAAGTAATCGAGTTGAGATTTATCCAGTTAAGTAATCGAGTTAAGTAATCGAGTTGAGATAATCGAGTTAAGAAAATCAAGTTGAGTTAATCGGATAAGTTATTCGATAAGAGTTAATCCATTTAAGTTAATCGGATGTTAGTTATTCGATAAGAATGGACACATTTAAGAAAATCGAATGTTTGTTATTCGATAAGAGTTAATGAAATAGAGCCAACCAAGAAGAGTTATTCGAATATTAGTGATTCGATAGGAGTTAATCGAAATAGAGTTTATCGAATATAAGTTATTAAAAAGGGGGAGTTAATCGAATAGAGATTACTCGAAAGGGAGTTATACGTCGAATTCGATTATATCAAATTCGGGAAAGTGCTATTTACCTTCCGGGTTTTAAATCAAGGTATAGTTACAATCAAACGTTTTCATATAAGAAGTGGATTCGTGACCTGAATCCGAGAATTTGCGTAAACAGATGATTGTAAAAAGTGAGTGATGAGCTTCATCTATTTCACAGTAAAGGACGTTGTTAAATTAAGGTCTGAGAGGTAATTATACCCCAACTTGATTGACTTCAAAATTGACAAAGGAATAGTTGTGGTTTGATCTAAAAGGTTGATTAGGAATAAAGTTAAGGAATAAGCGATAAATGGATTAAGCGAAACGATGTTTTATACAACGTTCATTGGAAATCCGTAAATGAGTTTTGGAAATGTTTTCCAAATATAGTCAGATATGTTTTCTAAACATAGAAAATGAAATGTTTTCATTTAAGAAATAGAGTTAAGCAGATTCAGAAACTAACTGGAGAGGGTAAGTTGAACGGTTTTCTAAGTGACGATCTGATGTTGGTTTCGACCTTCCGGATTAATACTTAAAGAATTGTTCTCATACTAGTTACAGTTAGGGACTGATAGTTGTGAAATAATAGTGATGTGAAAATAAGCTATGGAAATGTTTTCCAATGATTAATAACATATATTTTCTAAATATATGAAATAAGGAAATATGAACATATGATGATTGATCGATCGAATTTCCATTTGGAAATAAGATCGTTGTTTGTACACCGACATGTTTTCATTTGATAGTTGAATCACAGACTATCAAAGTTTTTACCATTTAAACGTTGTTAATATGGAGAGACCAGTTGGATTATTATCCAAAGAACCACTCTGTATCGGCATAAGCGTTGCGAGCAATATCTGCCAAAGATAAATTGAAGATGGAGTAAAGTGCAAGGGCTGTTGTATAAGTCTTAGATAACAGTGACTAAGATGGATATACTGAATAGTGCCTTCGGTTTGTCCAGTCCCAGGACAACGTATATGGAAGAAGGTCTGACAGAGTATATCCAATGGATCGCGTAAGTTGATCTGTTCAAACGTATTCACGTTTGGTGGCGGAGGAATTCGTTTCTCTTAGCTATATACCCGTGTTATTTTTGGATAAGTCAATTTGTGATTTGGCGGGTATGACGATGTGGCATTCAAAGTGAATGGTGATCAGATGTTCTGAAGATAGACGTAGCTTCTAGCCTCACACCGGGAAGTAACAAAAGTTGGGCTAGGCAGCATGGCTAGTTGGGTCATCCCCAAGCAGGGTGTATTGTCACCGATCTATGGAATATTCATATTTATACTTCTTTTTGATTCTGTATCTTCGGATGACGGTTTGATGGCCTATAACGGTGGTGGCAATATATTCGCGACACTCAAGCTAAATGAGTGAGTGGTCATGTGTGGCCGGGTTGCAAGACGTTCTTGTTGAACCTGAGTGTATCACCTCTAGAGTACACTATTCAGAAGGTGCTCCCATACCTTGTCTGTTGGAATCCATTCTCCGATAAGCGCCCTGCGGTTTATGATTTTATACTATGTATGTAGAACGTGAGATGCAAGCGTTTCTGCTAGATTGATACCTATTTGTACTTAGACATTATTATAATATCACAATGATATTGCTTGTCAAAGTTGTTTAGATACTCATAAGGAAAAACCCGTTCCGTATTCACGGCGTGGTCTTATGAGATATCATATACCTGTTCAATTGTTTTAAACTGTTTTACTCATACCAGTGACTGACCCGGAGTTTACTTTGTTGTTTTCCCTAAACTCTTGGGTGCCTAAATTTGTACGGGCAGTCAAGTAGTCGGGATTTACAGATATACTTGGAGAGCTTGGAGCAGGAGGCTGCAAGATTTTATAGCTATAGTTATTTCCGCTGTGTTGTAAGTGTTGTACTCTGATAAGTGCTATTGTATATATATAACTGTTTACTTCAAAGCTATGTTATATATTATATGTTATTCGTTCCGCTATGAGATTCGTGTTACTCTGATGATTCTGATGTTCTTCTTCTTCTTCTATTCTATTAGTTCTATCTTTTCTTTCTCACCTTCTAAATTCTTTCACTAACGTCGCGGAATTTTCGACTCTCGAGGAGTCGAAAATTTCCAGCCGTTACAGCACTCTTTCTCTGCTTCGCTACTACCTTGTTTTTCTGATTTCTATATCTCTGCACCCTCTAACTAGTGTCCCAACTAGTAATCTGTGTAAAATGATAATATGATAACGTGATCCCAGTCCCCGCAATTGTGGTAGCCTTCAGGTGTACATCTAGTATGAGGATCTTACCTAAATCAGCCTAATTGCCATGAAGATGTTAGATGCACCCTTACTACCATATCGATCGGCTCCCTACTTGTATTAATGTTCCATGTGTCTATGTTAATTGGCCCTCTCTTGCGTGTAGATACCCTGTGCTGGTCCCACCATAAGGTGTATCAATCCTTATGATAGTAACCCGACACGATTCAAGATGCACAGTGTATAACTACTGTTACCCAGTGCCTGCTTTTTCCCACTCCGGAGTACGTGCATGCCTGTAATCCGTTGGAACCTACACTGAAGTACCCCCTGCCGCTATTTTGACCGCTTATAATCAGCCCAGTAATCGTGCCCCACCCTGCTTAGTTTCAGGGTACCTTAATACATCTATGTAGGTTACTGCTGAAATAGGTCCCCGTTACTAGGGTTTTTTACTGGTTAAGTTTGTGGACCTATATTTACTAATATTACACAACAACCAGATATGTACTTAACCCTCCCACTGTTTCAAACATGTTTACTTAATGGTTAAGTTTGTGGGCCTATATTTACTAATATTACCCACCAACCCGATATGTACCCAACCCTCCCACACATTATGTCATATTGGTTATGTGTTGTCCACTCATGTTAACTTAACCTACCCACTCAACATGTCATGTTGGTTAAGTGTTTCTTGTTAACCCTTCTCACTCGTCATGTTGGATTGGTTAACTTAACCCCATTCATTCATCATGTTATATTTGTTAAGTATTTCCCATTAACTTAACCCCATTCATTCATCAAGCTACACTGGTTAAGTGTTTTTTATTAACTTAACCCCACGCATTCATCTTGTTGTATTGGTTAAATGTCATCAATCATTTCAAGTTAACTTAACCCACCCACTTGTCGTGTTACAATGGTTAAGTGTTGCCTTCTTGTGTTAACTTAACGCTCTCCCCATTCATCATGTTATATTGGTTAAGGGTTGCTCTCGTGTTTTAACTTAACGCTTCCACGCATCGTGTTATATTGGTTAAGTGTTGCTCTCTTGTTTTAACTTAACCCTACCCATTCATCATGTCATATTGGTTAAGTGTTTCTTATTAACTTAACCCTACTCATTCATCATGTCATATTGGTTAAGTGTTCCTCATTAACTTAACCCTACCCACCTAACACGTTTTAGGTATCATATTCATCTTTGATTAGCATTAATTAATTATTAATGCAGACCTCTCACATTAGGTCGATAGCTTGCGGCCGCTGGATGTGTCGGGCGGTCCGGGCAAACTTCTGACGCAAGACAGACCTAACCTCGTGTCTAAGCATTTCTTAGTTATGCCTACGACCTCTCACATTAGACTGACTGTTTGCAGTTACTGGTTAGGCCGGTTGGTTCCATGCAGGTTTCTGCCGCAAATGGAGTCTAACCTCGTGTCTCGGCATGCTTAACTTAGCCGTTTGTTTCATTTATAGATTATTCCAACTTCAGGCTAGTTATGTCAATTTATTCATCTACATCATGGGCTTTCCAATTACAGTATTCACTTTCAACAGATTTCAGCATATTAGTCAGTTTAACAAATTAAACATCACTTAAAGTTCCTTTAACATATCTCGCCTAATCATAAACTAAGCTTATAAACTTACATGCCCAAAATTATGGTCATAATTCGCAATATAACACATGTCCTAAGGTTTAGTCATATTGCACCGTACGGAATATTCTCCAAAAACCCCCAATCATGATCCACAGTATAAACTATGCCAAATTATAGCCTTTAATTACAGTGCATGCCCATTACCTAATATCCCAATTTAGGCGTGTTCACATTTAACTGTTATCCCTATCTTACTATAGGTTTTCATGCCTAAGCCATACATCCATATACACAATAATCTACTTCTTCCAAGTCATAAGCTATCATATATATATGCCCCAATTTTAGTTCCTAAACCACAACATGTACTATGCCTTAAAAGTTTACAGTTCAACTTACGCCCCAAATCCGAAGTCATATGTCTAATATACTTTATGCCTCAAATCTCAAGTCGTACGTCCAATATACTATATGCCTCAAATCTCAAGTCATATGTTCGATACACTTTATGTTTTAAATACCACATGTGTCAAATCAGTTACAAATCAGTTAAGCCCAATTATACATAATTTAATACTTTTCCCAATTTTAGCGCGAGCCATGTCCAAATCATATATTATGCCCAATTTTTCCCAATGTACGTTCATCTCTTACGAGATTTGGCCCAGGCTCGCAGTAGCCAGGCTATAAAAACAAAAAGGGAAGAAGGAAAGAAGAGACAAACAATCGACATAATAATATCAATGAGATAGATCAAATGGATATAGAAAGACAGATATAAATAGGAATAATCTCAGATTCAGATTTATTACAATGTCAGAATGACAATTAAATTTTATTTCTGAAAGTAACATAAACTCACAAATTACAGAACGGTCTTGAATTCGGGGATCTGATTTCTGAATTTGATTAGCTATTCCTTTGATGTAGACTTTGATTGTTAACTTGAAAACTCTAATTTGATTGATTAAGGTGGAGGCTAGGTCACTTCAGGTCTTAGCAGCATATAAATGCCTATGAATTCGTGTGGAGAAAACAATATGTTTGGCGGTATTTTTATAGGTGTATATGGAGATTTAGAGCCTTTAGATCAGTCTAGAAGTCATCAGAATCGTCCAGGGCAGAATACCATGTCACACAGCGAATCAGTAACCGACACGTGGCGAAACACGTCATCGGCCAAATCTGGGCCAACAGGGGTCGGCTCCCCTATAGGGGGTTCGACACCTATGTCGAAACCCCTATAGGGGGGTCAACTCCTATGTTGAATCCCCCTGGGCGGGGTCGACACCCCTGAGCGGGAAATTTCCCGCTCAGCCTGCTTTGACCCAAATTCGAGATTTTGTACCCTGTTTTGACTTCTGGAATTATTTTATATGTATATATACTCCTTTGGCGTATACAAACTTCTAAGGATTATAACTTCTTCATACGATGCCCGATTTACGCACACTCGGACTCTATCCTAAGCAGAATTCCAAGTCGAACGAAATGGCATAACCCGTTTCCCTTAGTTTCCACTATTAAAATTAAGTATTCTTTAATTCGTTACTTTAATATCAATAGGAAATAGGGGTTTTACAGTAGTTTTCTATACAATAAATTAAATATTAGTTTGACTGATTATCGTTTTCCAGTTCAAGTTTAGGTATGTTCTTCCTTTGATTAAGTTCTATTGCTTTATACTTTCTGTTTCTTTAATCAAAAAATTATTTTTCATATTAATCTAATTGATTCTCTACGCAACTTCAGGTGTGCTCTTCCTTTTGTTATATCCCATTATATTATGCTTTTTGGTTCATCACCAAAATTAATGTCTCGATCGTGATCTAATTGACTTTCTACTTTTTACTCTAAATAGGCAAACATCATTCATCTTCGTTCCTATTTTTGGACATCGGCTTTGTTTCTAGGTATTCACTTCTTTTTAAGTTTATAGATCTTCATAATGTAGGTTTCTTTAAATATATTAAATGATTTTAATGACTTTGAAAATTTATGATGTTTGTTTATCGATAGATCACTCTTATGGTTGACTTAATAACACCATTTTATAAACTATTTTAAAGCATATGTTTCAACATTCCTTTTGGATTTCTGTTTGAAATTATAATGCTCTATTTGTGTTTTTTGAGTTCCAGTTATCAAGGAGCACAAAAATAACGTTTGATTTTGATGAGAATTTATTTAGTGGCGAAAATGTTGTAACGAAATAATTTTTGGTTCTATGTTATGATTTATTTTCAGTTAGAATTTTCAGAATGTATTATATATAAAATTGAATATGGTCTCCGTAATCATCTCTCATCTCATTCATTTTCACCTTAAAACTAAATTCTCTTAATTTTTAACTTATAGTTTTCACTAACCATTTTCGTACATGTATTTAATGGTTTCCTTAACATTTTCACAAAATACAAAAGTTACCCATTATTACTAATTACGACCATTTCTCTCTTCAATTTTCTATCCATGTCTAACTTAACGTCATCCTTTTTATTTTCTTATTTTCAAGTTTTAGATTATTATTATTTTTGAGAAAAAATTATCTTGCATTTTTTTATGTTTATTTTTTGTTATCATTTTCATTTACCCAATCGCACTTTTAGTCAAAACTACAGTATTAGTTTTCAATGTCTTCTCTCAAATCTAATTCATTATACGAAAAATTAAATATGGGTTGAAAATTTGTCGATGTCCTACATGATTTTAGCTATGGGTTGAAATATTACATTGTTTTTTTCTTTTTTTACCAAACATATATATATTTCTATCTTAATCTAATTAACTTTCTACCATAAAATAGAGATATGTCCTCCTTCTACATTCTTATTTTCGAGTTATAACTTTGTTTTCTGAGACACCCCACCTCCATTAAGGGCACTCACAAAGGGAATGCATTAATTTTGGTGAAGCATTTTAGGTAAAAGACACCGATAAATCACAAGACAGACATATAAACAGCGGAAAACTGAAGTAATTTCATAAATAGCATGGTTCCATCAAAACATTACAAGCATTGTCTCAAAACCCAACTTCTAAATTATTACAATAAAACATGTGTCTTGATTTAAAATTCCAAGTACATAAAGAAGCCCAGAATAGTAGTAAAGCAGCATAAATCCCCAATAAAAGTGTAACCACAGCCATAGCCCAAGAAAGGAGAATCCAAGCAATACATCTACTCTCTTCAAGCTGGAAAAGGTCAGCACTAAGCTGAAGTATTACCTCCTTGTGGACCTAGGGCGGAACGGATGAAAAGAAGGTGAAAGAAAACGGGTCAGACATATGCCTGGTAAGTCCAGTGATTATTTAGCATGTAAACAGGTAAACGGATCATGGCATGAATAAACTGAACATAGGACAATACCATAGAAATAAGATAACATAAGATAAGGAAAGATAAACTGAATATACTATCACACTCATTTCCATTTCTCTACACCTACTAACAAATGTTTCAACTACCATCACGTTTTCATAACAAAGTGATCCCTTTTCCGATCGACTTCTACTTGCATGCATTTCTTACTTGTGTCATTCGGCCCCACTTGATTGTAGATACCTGTGCTGGTCCCACCATGGGGTGAATCAATTCCTATGGTGGCAACCCGACACAAATTCAAGATGCACAGTGTATACTACTGTTTCCCAGTGCATGCTTTTTCCACTCCGGAGTACGTGCACGCCCATACTCTGCCGGAACCTACACTTTTGCACCACCCGCCGCTATTTTGACCGCTTATAATCAGCCTTGTAATTGTGCCCCACCCTGCCTGGTTCAGGGTACTGTGATACATCTATGTGGGTTACTGCTGAAATGGGTCCCCATTACTAGGGTTTCCTAATCAACATGTTATAACGGTTAAGTGTTCTCAAATTAACCTAACCCCACCCATCTGTTTAATTAACAAGTTGTATTGGTTAAGTGTTGCCTTAATTAACTTAACCCTACCATTCTTAGCATGTCCGTCCCTTAGCTTTAATTTATTCATTAAAGCACCAACCTCTCACATTGGATCTATATTGTCGCGGTAGCTGGATGTGCCAGGCGGTTCCGGACAGTCTTACACCGTAACTCAATCTAACCTCAGGTTTTTGGGCTTAATGCGCTAACCTGTCACATTAGATATATATTGTTGCGGTCGCTGGATGTGTCGGGCGGTTCCGAGCAGTCTTACACTGCAACTCAATCTAACCTCGGGTTAGGCAAAATCATCTTTATCCATTTTACATATTTGTCATATGTGTCCAAGTGTAGGTCTTTTTATGTCAATATTTCCCAAGTGTAGTCAATACAAGTTTTATGCCACATTCACATGCTATACCAAAAATTAATTCATTTAAATTATACCCAATTTTCCCGTGTTATAATCGCACGTGCAACGAGATTCAATTTAAGTTCCGAATGAACCTAGTATTCATAAAAGAAAATAAAAAGGGGGAAAATAGAGAAGAAGCATAAGAATTGACATAAGGAAAATTAGGCATGTAAAGGTGTACCCAATTCAAGAATCATGTTTCAATAGGCATGTTGTACATTAACAATAAGTGTGGGCAAGCTAAGCAATTTAGACCATAGGTATAAAGATTGGATAAAATTGGACTTAAGAGAATCACTAGTTTTAATGTACAACATGATAAGTCTAATTATATCAGTCACAATAGTCTCATAGGCATAGGATGTACATCATGACAGGTTCCATCATATCAATCACAACAGCCTCATAGGCAGGATAGGTTCCATTATGTAAATCACAATAGTCTCATAGGCATGATAGGTTTCATTATGTCAGTCACAACAGTCTCATAGGAAGGATAGGTTTCATTATATCAATCACAATAGCCTCATAGGCATAGGCAATTCATATTTGACAAAAGGATAAGCATGAATCAGAATTAGGCATGGTTCTAGATCCGATTATTATAATCATGATTTCTATTAGGTGTTCAAATCTGAATAATAACTGAACTTACAGAAAAAGAAAAGATCTTGTTTTCTAGGATCTGATTTCTTACTTATCCTTTGATATAAACGTTTGATTCTCTAGTCTAGATTTGGTTTGGAGCTTTCTATCTTGATTTCTAGTTTGGAGAAGATGGAGGCTAGGCTAGCCTAAACATGGACAGCATGATGGCTTCATAGAATGAGATTGTGAGGTTTGGGGTTAAGGTTTGAAGTGATTATACAGAAGTTTAGGATTAATATGAGCCTTTAGACCAACCTAGGAGTCATCAGAGTCGTTTAGTCCAAGAAAATGCGTCATCAGGCTAATCAGAAGTTGCCACATAGCCCTATGACTCAGAAAATCGTACTGTCTAGCACAGTTGGTAGCGGTCGACCCCTACGGGGGGGTCGACACCTATGTCGACATCCCTATAGGGGGGTCGACACCTGTGCCGACACCCTTTGGGGGGTCGACACCTTTTGGCTGAATTTATCATGCCCCCTTCTTTCCTCTGGTTTGAAATTCGAATTTTGATTATTAATTATTTATTTAATTCTGATTTAAACTTAAATCTTCTAACCTCCATAACTTCTTCATACGGAGTCTGACTCACGCAAACTCGGACTCTATCTCAAGCAGAATTCCAAGACGAACGTAATGGCGCAACCCGTTTCACCCAATTCTTCTTCTAAAAATTTAGTGTTCTTAGAATTGTTAATTTTAATACACACGAAAAATACGGGGTGTTACGTTCTCCCCTCCTTAAAGGATTTCATCCCCGAAATCTCTAAGTTAAGAAGAATGTATCCTAACATCCAACATCCATCTACTCAACCATTAGTCACAGGCATCCATTGTCCTTAAAAATATTTCTATTTCTTTCATGATCATGTGCATATTGTGTGTATATGTCCTTATCTAATGAAAAATCAGGCGCTTTACAGATTCAGTTTACCTCCTTAATGCGAATCATGTTAGTGCTATGAGTCCATCATGTATGAAATTATTCCTAATCGTATTTTATAACTTCTACATGAGTGCATGATCATTCATACAAATGCAACATCCACATGATAACCCATCAAGTTTCAATCCATATATAAATACATATATGCATATGCAATAGGAATGTGACTGAGCCAATCTAGTACCTAGTGTGTTTGTGTGTGTATGCATCCACGAGCAACTACTAGCAACCACTTGCAATAATCAATCATAACATGTTTTCAAATACATGTTTACATTCATTGGTTTCTACCTAAGGATCAACAATAGGACCAAGGAGATATACTTAAGAGATAGATACAACCATGCATAAACTTATGGACAAAGAGATCAATGATGTACCCTCAAAAAGAAAAGAATATGATACGCGTATCTTGTCTTCAGTCTCCCAAGTCGCGTCTCCTTTAGCGTCACTCCACTATACTTTAACTAGCTTGACTTCACAATTACGTAGCTTTTTAACCTCTGTACCCAAGATACGAGTTGGAACTCTTCTCACCGTCGCTTCTCGCTCCACTTCTACTTCCTCTAGTATGCTCGGCTCCACAACTTCCGCAGACTCATGTAAGCACTTCCGTAGATGAGAGACATGCAAAACATTATGAACTCCGGCCAATCTTTCAGGCAGCTCTACTTTATAAGCCATCTTCCCAATCCTCTCAATAATAGGAAACAACCCTACAAATCTTGGTGCCAATTTTCCTATGGACCCAAAGCGAACAACATTCTTCAAAGAAGATACTTCAAGATAAACTTTGTCTCCAACCTTAAACTCTAGATTAGCCCTTCTTTTATCAGCGTAGGACTTCTGTTTATCTTGTGCGGTCTTCATTCATCTTCGTATCAAGTACACCTTCTCTGAAGACTCTCTGATCATGTCAGGCCAAAGTACGAGCTTGTCTGTAGACTCCCACCAACAAGTCGGTGACCGGCATGGTCTTCCATATAAAGCCTCAAAGGGTGCCATGCCTATGGTGGCTTGGTAGCTATTGTTGTAGGCGAACTCCACAAAAGGAAGATGATCCTCTCATGTTCCTCCAAAATCAAGAATGCACAGTCTCAAAAGATCTTCTAGTACTTTGTTCACCCTTTACGTCTGACCATCAGTTTGAGGGTGATAGGCAATGCTTAAGCATAGCTGTGTACCTACAGCCTCTTGCAAACTCTTCCAAAACTCACTCGTAAATATAGGATCTTGATCACTTACTATGCTAGAGGGTATTCCACGCAGTCGAACTACCTCTTTACGATAAATGGATGCTAATGATGAGGCATTCCTCCTACTCTTAACAGGTATAAAGTGTGTGCTTTTAGTGAGCCTGTCAACTATTAACCAAATACTGGTATTTCCCCTTCTTGACCTAGGCAGCCCATCAATAAAGTCCATCGAAATGCTATCCCATTTCCTCTATGGGACCTCTAGAGGATGAAGCAAACCACCAGGCTTCTTGTGCTTTGCCTTGACTTGCTGGCATATCAAGCATTTGGAGACAAACTCAAATACATCCTTCTTCATGCCATTCCAGAAGAAAACCCTTTTTATGTCTCTATACATCTTGTCCACACCAAGGTGTATGGTCAACTTAGAATGGCGTGCTTCTTCGAGAGCAATTTTCACCAAATCCCTTCCTTGTTGGACGCATAGTCTTCCGTGCCATCTCACCAACCCTTGTCATCGATGGAGTATCTATTTAGGTAACTAGATGTCTACCTCTAATTAGCTTATCCATCACATCAGCTAGCTGAGGTTCTTCACATTGCGCCATTCCTATTGAGTCCAAAAGAGTAGGTCGCACCTCTAGCGATACTAATAAACCAGGTACAAATTCAAAGGATGGTCTAAAGTCAAAGTTTGCTATGTACTCCAGGCTTTGAATTTCCACATGGAGAGGACTTATGGTCAGTTTTTTCCTACGCAAGGCATCTGCTACCACATTTCCCTTGCCAAGGGTATAAGTAATCTCAAAATCGTATGAGGGAAGAAACTCCATCCATCTTTGTTGTTTTAAGTTAAGATCTTTTTGTGAGAAAAGGTATTTTAATGATTTATGGTAAGTAAACAATTCAAACCTTTCTCCTAGTAGGTAATGACACAATGACTTAAGAGCGAAAACAGTGGCAGCTAACTCTAAATCATGAGTTAGGTAGTTCTTCTCATGTACCTTTAACTGCCTTCCCCCATAACAAACTACTTTGCCCTCTTGCATCAAGACAACGCCTAATCCTGTACCGCATGCGTCAGTGTATACTGTAAACTTCTTACTCCCATCAGGCAGTGTCAGAACTAGGGCTGTTGTCAAAGCCCTTTTCACTCGTTGGAATGCAACATCACAATCCAAATACCAAGAAAAATTTATGTTCTTCTCCGTCAACCTAGTAAGTGGGGCTGAGATATTTGCGAAGTCCTTAACGAACATTCTGTAATAGCCCGCTAGCCCGAGAAAACTTCGTACTTCAGTTGCATTCCTTGGAATCTTCCAATCTTGCACCGCAACTACTTTTACGGGATCCATAGGTATCCCCTCTTTAGAGACCATATGTCCAAGAAATCATACTTCATTTCTCCAAAAATGGCATTTGGAAAATTTTGCTTTCAGCTGATGTGCACGAAGAGTATCCATAACTTCCTTTAAATGCAAAGCATGTTCTTCCTCACTCTTTGAGAAAATCAAAATGTCGTCCACGAAGACCACTACAAATTTATTAAGGAACTCTCTGAATACACTACTCATCAAGTCTATGAAATAGTCAGGTGTGTTTGTCAAGCCGAAAGGCATGACAAGCCATTCGAAGAAACCATCCGGGGCCCTGAGCGCAACCATATCTATGCTGTCTTCAGCCACTCTTAGCTGATGAAATCTGGTGGCCAGGTCTAGTTGGGAGAAAACCGACGCACCTATGAGCTTGTCGACCAAGTTGTCTATTCCAGGAAGTGGGCGCCTATTCTTCTTGGTCAGCTTGTTTAGCTCCCTATATTCTACGCATAGGCGAAGTGAACCATCCGCTTTGGTTGCAAACACCACTGGAGCACCCCATTCAGAAATACTCCGCCTTATGAACCCTTTTTCAAGCAACTCTTTAACTTGCTTGCTGAGCTCTTTCCTTTCCCTTGGTGCCATGTGTCTAATGGGTAAATCAACCTGTTTTGCATTATCAACAAGGTATATGCAGAAGTCTATCTCTCACTTCGGAGGTACACCCTTCACCTCTTCAAAGACATCCAAGTATTTATGGACTACTCTAACAGAGTGCAAGTTTTCAATAGACGCATCAAGAGATTCTAGATAGCTAAGCATAGCATAATTCATGGGATTACAAGATATTTCGAGAGTGTTACCGAGGTGAGTCATAAGTCTAACCATTCACTTTTCACAATCGAGGATGGCACCATTACTGGATAACCAATCCATGCTTAGAATCAAACCATAGCCCGTGAAACCCAAAACATAAGCATTACATTTAAACCCAACGCTTAGTATAGAAATTTCCAAGTCTAAAAAAAATCATTGACAAATAAGTCGAACCCCCAATTGGATTTGAAACAACCATGGGATCCTTTACTATACTGGTATCTAGGTGTAGAGATTCAACTAAAGCAGTAGATATAAAAGAGTGTGATGCACCAGAATCAAAAGGAGTTCGAACTGGATGATCAGAAAGATAAACTAAACTCTCAACAGAAATATTTCTACCTCTTTCTTGTGGAGGTGCAATGAGAGCGTGAATCTTCCCTCCAGAAGAAGATCAAGTCCTCTTCCCTTTCCCTTGCCTTCTGGGGCAATCCTTAGCCATATGTCCTGCCTCGCCGCATTGGAAACAACCACCCATCTTCCTCTTCTTCTTCCTACAGTCTTTAATTAGATGTCCAGGTATGCCACAAAATTTACACTTCCTCTTGTCACGGGATTTGTTATTCTTCCTGCCTTTCTTGGAATCCGTCTCCTTATTCTGCGATCACCCCACTTTCTTGTCTAGAGGTTCTTCCACCTTTGCCTCCTTCTTGCCATCCTTGTCTTCCTCCTGTAATAGTGCCATGTCCACCAATCTCTCAAAAGTCGCGCCCATAGGTATATGGGACACAGCTAAGATGTGTAGTGGCTCATTCAATCCTTTAACGAATTAGAGATCCTTTTTATGTGGAGTGTTTACTAACTCCAGTCCGAATCTAGCCAGTTGGTTGAATTGGTTGACGTATTCCTTAACCGATAGGCTTCCCTATTTGAGTGCTAAGAACTTCTCCATCTGTAGGCTTCGTTCAGCTTGCGAGAGGAACTTCATTTCAAATATCATTTTGAAATCCTCCTAAGTTTCAAATGGTCTCACCGCATTAGTAACTTCCCACCAGTAAGAGGCTTCGTCCTTAAGTAACCATACAACCAATTGTATCTTCCGCCTATCGTCCACTTCGAAGATAACAAACATATTTTCTGCGTCCTGAGTAAGTTTCTTGCTTCCACAAATGACTCAGTCCCGTCAAAGTTCTTTCCATCCATAGCTCGAAAGTCTTTACATATCTTCGAGAAAGCATTCACACGCGGAGGAGGAGGAGGAGGAACAGCTGCAGTTGGTGGAGGAAGAACGTCTGCTGGGCCTACGTCATTAGCCCTAGCCTCCAGATACCTTCTGAACCAGCCAGGTATCGGTACGCCCTCGGGAAGATTAAGATCCCTAGACATGCTGAAACAAAAAGAAAAGGTTTAAAACATAGGATAGAAAGATAATGCATATGGCTTTAGGGATTATACCTTTAAAATAAAACAATACTTTTCTTGAAAATGCTTCTTTAAACTTCTTTTTGAAAAACAGTTTTCAAAAACTTTTATCTGATCTGTTAAACCATTGCTCTGATACCAAGTGAAACACCCCACCTCCATTAAGGCCACTCACAAAGGGAATGCATTAACTTTGGTGAAGCATTTTAGGTAAAAGGCAAAGATAATTTACAAGACAAACATATAAACAGCGGAAATTTGAAATCATTTCATAAATAGCGTGGTTCATTCAAAACATTACAAGCATTGTCTTGAAATGCAACTTTTAAATTATTACAATAAAACATCTGTCTTGATTTAAAACTCCAAGTACATAAAGAAGCACAAAACAATAGTAAACCAGCCTAGATCCCGAATAAAAGTGTAACCACAGCCATAGCCCAAGAAAAGGGAATCCAAGCAATACATCTACTCTCTTCAAGCTGGAAAAGGTCTGCACTAAGCTGAAGTATTCCCTCCCTGCGAACCTAGGGGGGAACGGAAGAAAAGAAGGAAAAAGAAAACGGGTCAGACATATGCCTGGTAAGTCCAGTGATTATTCAACATGTAAACAGGTAAAAGGATCATGACATGAATAAACTAAACATAGGACAATACCATAGAAGTAAGATAACATAAGATAAGGAATGATAAAGTGAATATACTATCGCACTCATTTCCATTTCTCTACACCTACAAACGAATGTTTCAACTGCCATCATGTGTTCATTACAAAGTGATCCCTTTTTCAATCGGCTACTACTCGCATGCATTTCTTACTTGTGTAATTCAGCCCTGCTTGATTGTAGACACTTGTTTTGGTCCCATCATGGGGTGTATCGATTCCTATGGTGGCCACCCGACGCAAATTCGCGATGCATAGTGTATACTACTGATGCCCAGATCCTACTTTTTCCACTTTAGAGTACGTGCATGCCCATACTGCGCTAGAACCTACACTACTGGACGACCCGCCGCTATTTGGACCGCTTATAATCAAACCATTTATCGTGCCCCACCCTGCCTAGTTTAGGGTACTGTGATACATCTATGTGGGTTAACGCTGAAATGGGTCCACATTACTAGGGTTTCCTAATCAACATGTTACAACAGTTAAGTGTTCTCAAATTAACCTAACTCCAACCATCTTCTTAATTAGCATGTTGTATTAGTTAAGTATTTCCTTAATTAACTTAACCCTACCATTCTTAGCATGTCCATCCCTTAGCTTTAATTTATTCATTAAAGCGCCAACCTCTCACATTAGATATATATTGTTGTGGTCGCTGGATGCGCCGGGCGGTTCCGGGAAGTCTTACACCGCAACTCAATCTAACCTCAAGTTTTTGGGCTTAATGTGCTAACCTCTAACATTAGATCTATATTGTTGTGATCGCTGGATGAGCCGGGTGGTTCCGAGCAGCCTTACACCGCAACTCAATCTAACCTCGGGTTAGGCATGATCATTTTTAGCAATTTTACATATTTTTCATATATGTCCAAGTTTAGGTCTTTTTATGTCAATATTTCCCAAGTGTAGTCAGTACAAGTTTTATGCCACATTCACATGCTATGCCCAAAATTTATTAGATTAAATTGTACACAATTTTACCGCGTTATAATCGCCCGTACAATGGGATTCAATCTATGTTCCGAATGAACCTAGTATTCATAAAAGAATATAAAAAGGGGGGAAAATAGAGAAGAAGCATAAGAATTGACATAAGGAAAAATAGGCATTTAAAGGTGTACCCAAATCAAGAATAATGTTTCAATGGGCATGTTGTACATTAACAATAAGTGTGGGCAAGCTAAGCAATTTACACCGTAAGTATAAAGATTAGATAGAAATGGACTTAAGAGAATCACTAATTTTGATGTACAACATGATAAGTCCCATTATATCAATCACAATTGTCTCATGGACATAGGATGTACAACATGATAGGTTCCATCATATCAATCACAACAGTATCTTAGGCATGATAGGTTCCATTATGTCAAGCAAAACAATCTCATAGGCATGATAGGTTTCATTATGTCAGTCACAACATTCTCAAAGGCATGATAGGTTTCATTATATCAATCACAATATCCTCATAGGCATAGGCAATTCAGATTTGACAAAAGGATAAGCATGAATCAGAATTAGGCATAGTTCTGGATCCAATTATTACAGTCATGATTTCTATTAGGTTTTCAAATCTGAATAATAATTGAACTTAGAAAAAAAGAACATATCTTGTTTTCTGGGATCTGATTTTTAAATTTGTTAAGCTTATCCTTTGATGTAGATGTTTGATTCTCTAGTTTGGATTTGGTTTGGAGCTTTCTATCTTGATTTCTAGTTTGGAGAAGATGGAGGCTAGGCTATCTTAGACATGGACAGCATGACGACTTCATAGAATGAGATTGTGAGGTTTATGGTTAAGGTTTGAGGTGATTATATAGAAGTTTAGGATTAATATGGGCCTTTAGATCAATCTAGGAGTCATCAGAGCCGTCTAGTCCAAGAAAATGCGTCATCAGGCCAATTAAAAGTCCCCACATAGCCTTATGACTCAGAAAACCGTCACTATCTAGCAAAGTTGGAAGGGGGCGACCCCTACAGGGGGATCGACACCTATGTCGACACCCCTATAGCGGGGTCGACACCTTCTAGCGGGATTTTTCCCGCCCCCTTCTTTCCTTTGGTTTGAAATTCGAATTTTGATTATTAATTATTTATTTAATTTTGATTTAAACTTAAATCTTCTAACCTCCATATGTTCTTCATACGGAGTCCGATTCACGCAAACTCGGGCTCTATCTCAAGCAGAATTCCGAGATGAACGTAATGGCTTAACCTATTTCACCCAATTCTTCATCTACAAATGAAGTGTTCTTAGATTTATTAATTTTAATACTCATGGAAAATATGGGGTGTTACATTTTCCAATTTTTATTGCTTTTTAAGTTTATAAATTTTCATTTTGTTTTATGTACAACTAACAATTTCCCGATTTTTGATGATCTGCATGTTATTCTAATGGTTTATGCCTTAAGATTTGCCTTATGTTCTATTTTTAGGCATTTGTTTTCAATTTTCAGCTTAAAAACTGAATAATCCTAATATTTAAGTTATAATTTTCATTTACCACTTTCAAACATGTATTCAATAGTTACCTTAGCATTCTCCTAATATTTAAGTTATAATAGCGACTGTTTCCATTCTTAAATTTTCTATCTTTAAAAATTCCCGACTTAAATTTCCCCTCTTATGTTCTCTTGTAATCAATGCTTTAAATTTCATCTTAAGCTAAATTTATCTTGCATTCTATTAAAATTATATGTTCATTTCATTTTCGTCTGTAAAATTCCAATCTCGATTACTGTTTTTAATATTATAGGATAAATATTCAATACCTTTCTTCAAATCTACTTTATTATATGAAAAAATAAATATTGGTTGAATGTATGTCGATTTCTTGCTCAATTTTAGGTATTTATTTTCCTTCAATTACGTTCTATTATTTTATCCTTTTTGTGTCTTCACCAATCATATTTCAATTTATGCTAATTAATTTTATATCTCAAATAAATAAATGTCATCCTTCTTTAGTTTTGTCATGGGTTATAGCTTTGTTTTCAAGTAATTGTTACTTTCTAATTTTACAAATTATCATTTTGTTCTAGGTCAAACAAAATGAATATGCATATGGGTTTTAAAATCATATGCATATGCATCTTAATGCACATAAAATACTATTTTTCTATTTGTTTGTTTGTAAGCTGATTAATAAATTATATTTGCAAAAAAACCAACATTCTAAATTTTTTTATAAGTACAAGATGTCTCGACATTGTAATGAACAAGAAAACTATTTGTTTATTTACCATGGGTGTTCCTCCTTGAGATTAGGTCCATTATGATTTTTAGATCTATTACTTTTGAATTTTTAATGTTACAAATAGTTTTCAAATAGCATCATAAATTTTTAGTTCTACATAATGATTTTTTTGTTATTAGGACATTTAAAATTTCCAGTTATTATTTATAATGTAATAACCCAGATTTTCAGAACAAATTTAAAAACTTTATTTTAGCAATTTTAATGGATTTTGAATATTTAAAATTATTTATTTTAAATAATAACGACCAAAAAATTTATTTTGAACAAAGTTAGAATGAAAAAATTTATTTTAATTATAAAAGGGGTTTGAAATGGCATGGTAGTTTGAAAACTACATTTCAATTTTTAATTGAATGTACATGATTCAAAATAAATTAGATTTCAGTAAAACTAGAAATATTTGAATTGGTTTAATTATATCTTTCTAACGAATGTGAAAAATCTAGATTTCATAACGAGAATTGAAAGTTATGTCCAGTTTAAAATTTGAAATAGTCGCAATGGAATTTAATATATGTATAATATATATCCATTTTGCAAACAACCTCCGTTTTCGATGAAACCACTTTTTTAATCCGGAATGCCATGTTATTGCTGAATTTCAAATTTCATAACTTTTGGAATTAATATGTGAGCGCAGTAAATTTAAATGTGTTTGATAATTTAAATTGGAATTGGATCGAACAGAAAATGACCATTTTTCAAACAATCTCCAAATTCAACAAAATTAGTTTTGTTAGGACCGTACCGTCAAAACATAGCTAGATTTATTTTTCTGGAATTTTTGGAGTCAGTATGTGGCCCTGGTAAATTAAAATGTACGTTTAAATTCAATATAAATTGATTTATATTTTAATTTTGAGAAAATTGATCGCAACAGTCAAATCATCTTACGATCCATATCCCATTGTGTCCGGAATAGGGGTATTTAATTAGGGACGACAGTCGTTGGGTTTGATTTGGAGTTTGTATGAAAATTTCTCTTTTTTGAACTAATTGAATAAAATATTTTAATATAAATTATATATATAAACTTTCTTCATTGCCAAATTCTAGGTATCCCGTTCATTTCCCTTTAGCCACCACTACCTTATGAATAATCCAAATCGTTCTAATTCAAATCCCCCCAATCTCGAAATCGATTCAATGATCACTACGATACCCCAAGTAAAAAATGAAGAGCAATTCGAGCTCAATAAATCCATACGGTCAAGATCAAATATCGTGGCCGACAGGGTTGGAATTTTAGGCTCAAACCCACTGATTTAGAGCTCAGTTTTCATATGATTGGGGGTGTTCCAGTTTGTCGAAGTCGTCGGGGGTGAACGGCGGTGCAAAGCTGAGCATCAGGGTGGTTAACGATCAGGGTGACGAGGCTTCAGGGCACGTGCGTGAGTGGAAGTTTATTGCGAGCTGATGGTTCCAGAATTAACGAAGCAAGAGGAAGAATATGGTTTTTTTAACCCTAATGATGATTTAATTAATATTAATTTTAATTAGTGCCAGCTAATTATTAAATTAAAGTGATTAAAGTTTAAATATTCATAACTTTTTCAAACAGAAACAAAATTGAGTGGAACAACTTGCGTTGGAACCATCTTGAAGAGCACTACAACATAGCACTGACTAGGATTGATTTGGAGCAAATAAAAATTTCAAGCAAATGCAAATCCAAGCAGTACAGAAATTCAAAATAAAAGAACGGTGGAGTCGAAACGAAAGTGAGAACTCTTCCTTACTCAATTTAATTTACAGTTATTATATACTAGGTTACAGAAGGGGCTTAGAAGCCCCCGACACTATTTATTGTACAAACCAGTTGATTGTTTGTTTGGATTATGTTTGGATTGTCGTGCATTAATATTTTTGTATATCAAAATTATTTATATAAAATGTATATATATATATATATATTATCATGATATAAAATAAAATAAGTATACATTTGAAAACCGGATGCTTTGTTTATGTGTACTTATTTATCTGATATTGATTGAGACGATAAATTTTACGCATCACCCAACTGCACAAATAATAAACAGTATTTGTTGTTTCAAAAACACACACGGGTATTGGGATAATATTTGACATACACTGATCTCAATAATTAGTGGTATGTCAATCGATGTGTTAACAGACTGTATAAGCGTTATTTATTTATTTTAATGCTTATACAGTTGTAAAATGCACTCTGGATGTTGTATGAATTTTTAATGATTGTTTATCATTATTTTTGTATACATTTGATGTTGAAATCCATATATTATATGGTAATTAATTGAGTTTGATTCCAGTTTAGAATTAATGAATATTTTAAAATAGTATTCTATGAATATTGAAAAGTGAAGCCGTATTAAGTAGATAAACGCCATTTTGATACAAACGGGATTTTTTGTCAACTTTATTCATTTTATAATGAATATCGAAAAGTGATTTCAAAATCTGATATTTGAAAATATTATCATTTAAAAATTATAATGATATGGAATATTCAATTTTGATTTAATTTTGAAAATAAAATTGAAATCGTTTTTAAATGAATTTAAAACGAATTTATAATGGAAAATTCAATTTTGATTTAAATTTGAAAATAAATTTGAAATCGTTTTAAAATGATTTTAGAACGAATTTACAGCGGAAAATTCAATTTTGATTTAAATTTTAAAATAAAATTGAAATCGTTTTAAAGTGAATTTATAATGGAAAATTCAATTTTGATTTAAATTTGAAAATAAAATTGAAATTGTTTTAAAATGAATTTGAAACGAATTTATAATGGAAAATTCAATTTTGGTTTAAATTTGAAAATACAATTGAAATCATTTTAAAATGAATTTAAAACGAATTTATAATGGAAAATTCAGTTTTGATTTAAATTTGAAAATGAAATGGAAATCGTTTTGAGATGAAATTAAAAGGAATTTACAAAGGAATATTCAGTTTTGATTTGAATTAGAAATGGAAGTGGAATTCGTTTTTCAAACCAATTTAAAACGATTTATAAAACTGATTTTAAATGGAAATCGATGATACAACTTATATATATTATAATGGCCTGAATAGAACGTGTCGCGCAGTGACCGTTTGCGAATTTCGACCATTAAATTCAAATTGATGTTACGGGAGATCCGACCGTTGGATTCTCATAAAACCTGAACCATTGGGTTTGTATCGAAAAGAGCTTTCCAATGAATACAAAAGATTTGAAATCTAACGGTTGGATTTTAAGATATGTCCAAATAAATTTTAGAAAAGGTCGCTATGAATGTAGTTCGGTGGCCGTTATTGGAAACCGACTGTACGGGCGATATTAAAATTATTAAAAATATGGAAAAAACAAGTAAAATCATAATAAATGATTTAGATGAAAAATTCTAGATTTGAAAAGATAAAAATATTTTTTATCGAAATGAACTAGTTATTAACTAGAATAATAATTCAATTATTTTTAGAAATAAATAAATTAGATTCGAAAATGGTTTTAAAATAAAAAGAATTTTCCAAAGAATAAATTGGAATGGATTCGAAATGAAAATAATCTTCGGAATATTTCGATATTGGATTTCGTGATTATAATTTGGAAGATATATATATATATATATATATATATATATATATATATATATATATATATATCGTTATTTCCAATATGATATTTTATTTGTATCAGAATTTGATATTGAATATAAGCCGATGCAATTTCTATTCAGAGCCTTGTATTTGATATCAAATTAGATTTTGGGTTTGTCGTGAACGGTGTCTTCATTAACACTTTTGTCAAACCATGTTGAGAAAAGAATAAATCTTTTAATTAAGATTTAGGGAATTTTACCAATTAATTAATATTTAATTGAATTGAAATTGGATTTTGGGTTTATCGTGAACGATGTCTTCATTAACACTGTTCTTAAACCCAGTTGAGAAAAGAATAAATCTTTAAACTAAGATTTGGTGAATTTTTCCAATTAATTAATATTTAATTGGAATTGAATAAAAGAACTGGGTTTTTGGGTTTATCATGAATGGTGTTTAAATTAACACTTGTTCTTTAACCCAATTAACATTAAGAATATGTTTTGGAATTTATAATCTTTTAATTAATATTTATGGAATTTTTTAAAGTAAAGATTTCTAATTTACAATAACAACAACAAATCCATTTGTCCAAAACAAATTGGGGTTGGCTAGACATAGAACCCAAAAGTTAAAATAAAATAAAATTAATAATGATTATAATATATGTAAAGGGTTTAAAATAACCAAACAAATAAAAAGTCGTCCGATAAAGAGTTTTTTTAAATAATAATAATAAGTAAAAAAGTTCAATAAAAGTGAAATAAATTCTAAAATAGTAATAAAAAGTAAAAAGGTTCAGTAAACGTGAAATAAAGTCTAAAAAAAACACCTAAGGTTCTGGTACATAGATTGCCAATTTCCATGCACTCCTATCAACTACCAGCTCTTCCGATAAACTCCAGTTATTTAAATCCCTCTTTATTATCTCCTCCCATGTAATTTTAGGTCGACCTCTACCTCTCTTCGGGCCTTCGGCACGGCCTAGAATTCCAATGCGTACAGGTGCATCGTATGTTCTACGTTGGATGTGTCCAAACCATCTCAAGCGATATTGGACTAACTTCTCTTCAATAGGCGCAACTCCAAGTTTTTCCCGAATATCCTCATTTCTAATCCGATCTCGTCTGGTATGCCCACAGCTCCAACGCAACATCCGCATCTCTGCTACGCTTATCTTCTGGACGTGTTGCCTCTCAGTAGGTCAACATTCTGCACCGTATAACATTGCAGGCCTGATTGCAGTCCTATAGAAATTTCCTTTAAGCTTCTGAGGAATCTTCCGATCATAGAGAATGCCAGATGCTAGTCGCTATTTCACCCATCCTGCTTGAATTCTAAAACTAACATCCTTATAAATTTGTCCATCAAACTGCAACGTAGATCCTAAGTATCGAAACGATTCCTTCTTGGGTACTACTCTACCAGCCAGGGTAACATCTCCGTCATCCGACCAAACACTGCTAAACTCACACTTCATATACTATGTTTTAGTTCTGCTAAGCCTGAAACCCTTTGATTCCAAGGTCTCCCTATACAGCTCCAGTTGTCAATTAACCCTATTCTACTTTCATCAATCAGTACAACATCATCGGAAAAGAGCATACACCAGGGAATCTCCCTTTTTATATTTCTTTGGGATTGAAGGGAATTCGATTTGGTAATAATCGAGATGAGCTTCTGTGAAGGAAGACTGTTAATGTATATGGAATTTAAAAGGCTTTGTCGTTATTCCATTTATATTATTAGTCGGATACGAAAATTTATATTAGTTATATATTGATTTATTTTCCGTGAATATTCCATAATTAATGGAATGTGATTTTGGGTTTATCGTGAACTGTGTTTTAAATGACATTGGTACTTTAACCCAGTTAAAGATAGGATTACATGTCTAACATTGTATTTCGAACTGTATTTGCTGATCTCTGCTAAATATATATCTGTTTGGTGGCGGAGAATTTATTCTCTTGCTTAACACTCTTCTCTGAGACGTACGAGCTCAAAGGTTATATATTGGCAGAATTCAGTGGTACGGTGTAGATGGTCGATGTGACATGTTTGATTTTCCAAAGTTAAATAATCAGTTACAATGATTTTTGGGAAGATTAAAACTAAGTGGAGTTTTAATGAATCTTTAATTATATTGAAACGTGAATGTGATAATTTAAATTATCAAATTTGGGAAAATGATCGAGAATGGAGTATCGCCAGTTTTGCTCCAAGTGATAGTTAAATCTTTAATTAGATTTGAACGTGAAATGGTAATTAATTTTTACCGATAACACCATGGTGTTAGATACGGAGTATTACTAGTTTTCTCAATGGGATGAATAGGTTGGAATGGGAAAATAAACAAATGATTACTTCGGTAAGGTTCGCTAATCCCGACAAGTTTGGAAAACCTTAATTTGTTTTAGAATTAAAAAGAAAATAAATCTTTTGTAATGATATCCAAAGAAAGATTAAAGAATAAATTTAAAAGAATTAATCTTTGATAAAATTAATGGGAACCTTTCCCTAAAGATGTGAATATTTGAATAAAAGAATATTCTGGATTGGAATGAGGTGCATGATGTGTTAATATAGCACTTGATTATAAGATATGCGAGTTATTCGGAAAGGGCGAGTTTAACCCATTCTGAATAACTGATACGATAAACAGTCGAAGAGATTGAAGATGGTGCAAGACCGCCAATCTTCACATCGAATGGATGGGTTGCTACTGATGCCCATGATTGGAGTAGCTACCTTGAAGGGGCTACAGTGGAAGCCGTCCTGACGTACTTGTTGATTGTTCAGATATGCGAGGGCCTCTCTCCTGCAGTGGACATACAGGACGAAGAATAAGGTACCTCCGGTTTCGTTCAGACCTAGAACGGAATTGTAAATGGATTGTATGTCCTACGTTATATTCCTTTATACTGTATTCGCTGATCTCTGCTAAATATATATCTTTTTGGTAGCAAAGAATATGTTCACTTGCTTAACACCCTTCTCTGAGACGTATGAGCTCAGAGGTTATGTATCGGCAGAAATAAGTGGTACGGTATGGATTGACAGTGTGACATGCTAAGATTTAGTGATCCAAACTTTTGTTGAAAAGCAAAGTTTGATGGATGATGATTAGATCACAACTTAAATAGCACATCTTTGTGTAGCGCTAATTCGCGAGCCTCACACACCAGTATGGTGGTAAACTGATGGTTAGATCGGTATACTTTAGAGATGAAGATAGACATCCTACGGGTTGTCATGGATTCGGTCGACGGAGGTGATACTGGGTATGGTCTCCCCACACCAGTAGGGATAGGGCACACCCCCTGATTCCCAGATGGATAGAGTTAGAGATGTTTTCCAATGCTTGGACTTAAGCCGTGGTAACTTGTTTCTTTGATAGTGCGGATGTGCATTACAGTGTTTTCGCATGCCTGCGACGTAAACCGTTAGGTATTGCACTACCGACAGATCTTTCGGATCAGGAGCCACCATGATGGAAGTCTAAACTTCCAATACAACATTTTGCGGTTTTCATTGTATACTCTATATGGCGACATAGTGGAATGGGTCACTTATGCTGTCTATGATTGATACATTTATATTTGAAGTTGATTTCTTCACTTATAGTAATAATAAAATATTTGTTTTAAAATGTACCAAGGATATTTGGCTATTATAAGGTAAAACTCTATCCTCGACTTCGTACATTGTGCGATGGGTTGAGTCTTATAATAGCTTCATTTTTTTATATTTAACATTGCGTCGTTTGTTTTAGGCACTTGTATTCTTGGGGGTAAACGCATTCCGCGTTATACGGCGTGGTCCCTTGATTTACCATATTTTAAAGTAAAGTTTTTATAACTGTTCTAGTTCTCACACCAGTCCCATTATTAACTCGGAGTTTATTGTTTTAACCTAAACTCTGAGTGTCCATATTTTCCACGTGGGCAACTAGTAGTTTTGGTTTTGCAGATTTCTCTTTCCAGGATCCCGGATTACAGATGGAACTATATTCGAAAAGCTTTGTATCCATGCATTTCTTTCAGTTGTGCTAGTTTTTATTTTCCGCTATGCATTGTATTTAAACATTTAATTTCCACTGCTTTGTATATTAAATCTCTGATATATTTTTGTGTAATATTTATTCATACTCTAATATATTCTTGTACTTTGATGTAATTGTTATAATAAGCAATAAAATGTTCTTATGTTTGTGTTCTGATTTGTTGTGTTCTCAATTCAATCTAGGCTTTCGCGTAAGGTTGAGTTTGGGTCGTCTCATCGTGGTATCAGAGATTTGGTTTACAGAGCTCGAGAACAAGACATATTAGAACCAAATGAAAGAATTCATCATAGATTGGATTAGTAATATCCAAGGAGAATGATCATTAGAGATAGGATCAGTAGTATCCTAGAACGAGTGTAAAGAGTGTTGTTTTCAAAATAAAAATGAAAACAAACTTAGTTTTGAAAATTGTATCATATTATACGTATTTGAGTAATTTATTTTAAATTGATTTTGGGTTATCGGGTATATAGAGATTTTAATATATGCCTGATCCATGTGTATTTGAAGTCTCAAATATACTGGATAAATACAGAATCACACCCTAGTCACCCGGAGATGATTCTGATGATTGTCATGATATCATCACATTTATGTTTGAGTATTGAAAGTGAATATCTATATAATTTCCAACTGAATGGTGTGAGAACCAAAACTTAGATACGGTTTATTATTTGTGATTTGACACTTGAAATATGATTTTTGAATATATATATACAAAAGTTATATGTTTTGGAAAGTTAACCAACTAATTGATTGCTGGTTGTGTTGTGTGATTATTAGTTAACTAATTAAAATATTTGAATAATCAAACGAAATGAAATTCATTTTAAATGAAGTTAAAAATTGGAATGATAGAACCAATAAGAGAATAGAAGATAAATTGAACTGAATTGAAAATTGATTGGAATTGCAGGCATATACATGTATATACATTGAACAGGTCATAGCATGGAAGCTAAGAAAATGAATAAAATTGTATGCCCGACAAATAGGTACATGTTTACTAAATTATTTTGTTTGGATGATTTTATGAGCCTATTAGCTTGCCGCTTGGCTTTTTCTTTATCTTTTGGATTGATGAGGGCCCTGTGAGGCAAGTTACGGTTTTAAATATCAACCCGTACAAAAGAGGACATAGCGAAATTTTTCGAAAATTTTGGGTGTTAGCCAAATTTTTGAAAAATTAGAAAATTCCTAGAAACTAAAAAGTTGAAGAACGAAAGTCGAGTTGGTTAGTTAAACAACTTTCAACTTCGTTCCTTTTCGAGGACGAGAAGATTTTAAGTGGGGGAGATTGTAATAACCCGGATTTTCAGAACCAATTAAAAAATTTTATTTTAGAAATTTTAATGGTTTTGAATATTTAAAATGATTTATTTTGAATAATAACGACTAAAAAATTTATTTTAAAGAAGTTAGAACGTAAAATTTTATTTTAATTATAAAAGGAGTTTGAAAAGGCGTAGTAGTTTGAAAATTAGATTTCAAATTTCAAATGAATGTACAGAATTCAAAATAAATCGGATTTCAGTAAAACCAAAAATATTTGAATCAGTTTAATTATATCTTTCTAACGAATGTGAAAAATCCGGAATTCGTAATGAGAATTGAAAGTTATGTCCAGTTTAAAATTTGAAATAGTCGTTATCGAATTTAATATATATATATATATGTGTGTGTATATATATATATATATATATATATATATATATATATATATATAATATAGCCATTTTGCAAACGACCTCCGTTTTCGACGAAACCTCTTTTGTTGGATCTGGAATGTCAAATTATTGCTAAGCTTCCAATTTCATATTTTTTGAATTAATATGTGAGCGCAGTAAATTTAAATGTTTTAGGGAATTTAAATTTGAATTGCATCGACCAGAAAATGACCATTTTTCAAATGGCCTTCAAATTAGACAAAATTTGTTTTGTTAGGACCATATCATCAAAACATAGTTAGATTTATTTTTCTAGAATTTTTGTTGTCAGTATGTGTGAAACTCCCCACCTCCGTTAGGGTCACTCACTGTAATAACCCGGAAAATCTGGGCCAGTTTAAAATTCTTATTTTGGCAATTTTAGCGAATTTGGATATTTAAAATGAATTATTTTAAATAATATCGACGAGAAATTTATTTTGAATATAATTAGAACGTATATATTATATACGTCGTCGTTAGAATATATAATAATTATATATAATTATAAAAGGAATTGAAAATGGCGCGGTAGTTCGAAAATTCGATTTCTAAGTTCAAATGAATATACAGAATTCAATATAAGTCAGAATTGAACGAAACAAGAAATATTTGAATCTGTATAACTATATCTTTGTAACGAAGTTAACAAACTGAGATTTCATCTTAGAAATGATAAGATATGTCCAGTTTAAAATTAGAAATAGTCGTTGTGGAATTTATATATTTTTTTATATATATAAGGCCCTTAAAAATAGCAATTTTGCAAACGACCTCGGATTTCGACGAAACTAGTTTTCTTAGGACCGTATCGTCAATACGAAGCTAGAAAATATTTTTATGGAATTTATAGAGTTGTTATGTGACCCCGGTAATTTGAAATGTACGTTTAAAATTCAATATAGTGATTTAAATGTAAATTCAACGGAAACTGATTCAAACGATCGAATCAGCTTACGATACATATCCCATTGTGTTCGAAATAGGGGTAATTAGCTAGGGACGTCAGGCGGTGGGTCTCGTTTCGGATTTGTATGTAAAAATTGCTTTTTGAGATTAATTAATTAAATAAATAAATAAAAAAAATCCTTTAAACCCCTCCTCCCTACCAGGTCAAACCCCCCCCCCCATTTCAAATCGGTAAAACCCGATTAGGAAAAAAAAAAAAAAGAGCGCATCCAAATCGCCGACCCCCCCCCCCTCTTCTTCGTCGACGGCGCCGCCACCAGGGGGGGACCGCCGCCCTTCTTCCCTCTGCTCCGCCTCCCTCCTCCTCTCGCGTCTCCGTCGTCCTCCCTCCCCACCCACGCAACTAGCACCGCCAATCCCTCCGAGACCCCACCGCAACCTTCCCCTGGCCCACGCAGAAAGACCCCCCCCCCACCATCCTCCGACGAAGCAGAAAGACCCCCCCCCCCCCTGTAAGTTGATTTTAGTTTTTTTATTTTATTTGCTTTATTTTCTTTATCATTTATTATGTAATTTACATTCCTAAAATAAAACTGCAAATTCTGGTCATTAAAAAAAAATTGGTTTTTATTTGAAAGCTTTGATTTTCTTTTCAGTTTTAATTTTTTTTTATTTGCTTATAAATAGAAAAAGTTTGATTTTTTTTAATATAGGAAGAGACTGTAAAGATAGGATTTTTTATGTAATAAAAATATGATTTTTATATTTTTAAAGTATTAAAAATATGATTTTTATATTTTTAAAGTATTAAAAATATAGTCTTTACTATATAGGTGATGTCAAAATATGATTTTGTTTATGTAAAGAGTTAAAAATATAATTTTTACATGATCGGGATATTAAAAATGTCATCTTTATGTGTGTAGAAAAATAAAAATGAGATTTTTATAAAGATGAAATCTTTAAATTTGAAAAGCAAAGTCCATGTTTTTATAAAGGCGAAATCTTTATATGGAAAATAGCGTGATAAAAATATAATTTTTATATATTGAACTTCGAAATAAAAATAGAATTTTTATATATTGAACTTCGAAATAAAAATATGATTTTTATATATTGAATAGCGAAGTAAAAATTCGATTTTTACATATGTAGAGAATACGGGCGAAAGCGACAAAAAGGCGAGTTGGCGAAGATTTCCTGCATTAGAAGTGCCGTGGAGCTAGGATAGCTATCTGTGAGAACTCCTCACTCTAAATTTCTTATTCTAGTTATACATATATATATATACTAGGATGCAGACGGTGTTTAGTAGCACCCGACACAATCGTCCACAGACCATGGACTTGTTTGTTTGATTGCATAGATTAGATAGATGATTTGATTTGAAATTGAATTGTTTGGTGAAATTGAATTGTTTGGTGAGATGAATGGATTTGATTGATGTGTGAATGGCGTGGGCCTTCACTAGACCGGGGATAAGGCTAGGCCTTGTCCCGTTTCTAGTATCGTGCCGTTATACCGCCGAAATTTTCTAAAATATGTTAGAAAATAAAAATATCATTTTATGGTGTAAATGAATTGAATAGAAATTCATAGGTTGAAATAAAATATTCATTTATAAACCGGACGGTTTGTTTATGTACACCTATTTGAATGACATTGATTGGGACGATAAATTTTACACATCGCCCAACAGCACAAATAAAATATGTGTTTGATTGTTTGAAACCCCACACGGGTGTTGGGATGAAATTTGAAGTTCACTCATCCTGATTGATTAAATATGTCGATCGATTGATTGACAGGCTGTTATAAGCGTTGAATATCTATATTTGATGCTTTTACAGTGTAGTGCACTTTGGTTGATGGTTGATTATTTTCAATGTTAGTATATACATGTGTTGTATGGAATCCATATAATTAACTTTATATGGTGATTGATTGGGCCTCATTCCAATCGTGAAAATAAAGAATATTTTGATAATAACAAATATTTTGATAATAGGAAATATTTGAAATAGAATATTTGAAAATAGAAATATGTGAAGCCGTGATGATTAGATTGACGCCATTTTGACGTGAACGATATTCATATCGATTTTAAACGATTTCGAAATGAATTGAATTGAAAACGATTTCGAAATGAATTGAATTGAAAACGACTTCGAAATGAATTGAATTGAAAACGAATTCAAATTAAATTGAAAGCGAATTGAAATGAATTCAAATTGAATTGAAATTTGAATTGAATAGAAATGGATTTTGAAACGAATTTATAAAGAAGAATTCAATTTTGCTTTGAATTGAAATGGAAGTTGAAATAGATTTTGAAACGAATTTTAAAACTATTTATATAATTCGTTTTAAATAGAAATCGACGAAGTGTATATTATATATATTATTTATATAATATAATGGCCTGAATAGAACGCGCCGCGCCGCGGCAGTTCGTGAATTTCGACCATTTATTTCAAACGGACATTACGGGAGATCCGACCGTCGGATTCTCCTAAAACCGGAACCGTTCGGTTTGTATCGAAAAGAACTTTCTAACGAATATTAGAAATTTGAAATCTAACGGTTGTATTTGGAGATACGTCCAAATCAAATTCGAAAAAGGTCGATGTAAGTGCAGTTCGATGACCGTTGATGGAAATCGACTGTACGGGCCTTGATAAAATTATTAAAAATAGTAATAATTTGTGTAAAATCATAAGAAATGATTTGTGAAGAATTGGGATAAAAAACTCCATATTTGAAAAGATAAAAATAGATTTTTATCGAAATGAACTAGTTTTGAACTAGAAATATAATTCTATTTATTTTTAAATAAATAAATTGAATTTGAAAAGGGTTTTGAAAATAACCAGAATTTCCAATGATTGCATTGGAGTGGATTTGAATCGAAATTGTCTTCGGAATATTTCGATATTGGAATTCGTGATTATACAGATGTTGTTATGGAAATTTGAAAGATATATATTTATATCGTTATTTCCAATACGACATTTGTTAGTCGTAGAATTTGATATTGAATATAAGCCGGTATATTTTCTATTCAGAGCCTTGTATTGAATATCAAATGTGATTTGGGTTTGTCGTGAATGGTGTCTTCACTAACACTGTTCTTGAACCCAGTTGAGAAAAGATTAAATCTTTTTATTTAGATTTAATGAAGTGTACCAATTAAATGATATTTAATTGGAATTGAATTGGTATTGATTTTTGGGTTTATCGTGAACAGTGTTTTAAATAACACTTGTTCTTTAACCCGATAATTAATGGAATGTGATTTTGGGTTTATCGTGAATCGTGTTTTAAATGACACTGATTCTTTAACCCAGATAACGATTAAAACTAAGTGGAGTTTTAATGAATCTTTAATTAGATTGAAAAGATCGAGAATGGAGTATCACCAGTTTTACTCCAGGCGATAGTTAAATCTTTAATTAGATTTGAACGTGAAATGGTAATTGAATTACCGATAACACTTTGGTGTTAGATATGAAGTACTACCAGTTTTACTTCATGGGATGAATAGGTTGGGATTGGGAAATAAAATAAATGATTACTTCGGTGTGGTTCGCTAATCCCGACTAGTTTGAATTGATATTCAAAGGAGATTAAAGAATAAATTTAAAGAATTTATCTTGGATAAAATTAATGGGAACTTTTTCCCAAAGTAGAGGAATATTTGAATAAAAGAATATTCTGAATTGGAATGAGGCGTATGTTGTGTTTGTGTAACACTTTAATAATATATACGCGAGTTATTCAGAAAGACCGGGTCTATCTCATTCTGAATAGCTGATTCGACGTGGTGTCGAAGACGAAGACGGTGGTCGAAGACCAGAAGTCTTCACGTCGTTTGGGTGATTACTGATGATCTTGATTGGGCTGTACACCCAAGAAGATGGAAACAGTTGGTGATCGTCCAGACGTACTTGGAGATCGATGGATATGTGGGGTACTAGGTGCCTCCGGTTTCGTTCAGACCCAGAACGGACTTGTAAATGGACTGTGTGTCTGACATTGGATTTTAGTCTGTGTGATTGATTTCTATTAAATATATATCTGTTTGGCGGCGGAGAATTTATTCTCTTGCTTAACGCCCTTCTCTGAGACGTACGAGCTCAGGGGTTATATATTGATGGATATCAAACGCATGGAGTGAATTGCCTGTGTGGCATGCCTAAGTGGCAATTGATCGAGGCTTCTGTTGAAAAGCAAAGTCTTGTGGTGATGATCAAAGCACGGCCTTTGTGGCGTAGCTTTGTGTAACGTTTACTTCGCGTGTTTCACACCCGGTATGAACCAAAAACGGGAGACGGACCTCAGGGAGGACTTGCGTTTCTTTCTAGCTAGAAGTGGCGTCAGTGGTTTTACACGCCCTGACGAGTTTGACTTATGTGGTTGTTGCTGTTGCGAGGCGCCTCGGTTACATCGGTTTCGGCCGATGCATTCTGGTCGGCAGACGGACCAGACTTACACCCCATAGGGTGGGGAAACGTAGTGTTCAGGCATAATAATCCACATCGGTGGACCGGCCCTGACGATCTAAAGGCTTGCCTGCGCGCTTGCCTGTGGCTCGGGCTAGAGAGTCACGAATCGGTTGAGGACTATCTTTTGCCTCGGTTCATAGACGGAAATCCAATTTCCAAATACGTGACATTTGCGGTTTTAATTGTAAAACTAGTATGGCGACATGATATATGGTACCCATGCCGCCTATGATTGATACTTATGATTTGAAGTTGTTTTATACACTATGCACTTATAATAGTATCAAATGATTTGTTTTAAACGTATCAAGCATTCTTTGGCTGTTATAAGGGAAAACCCTATCCCCCGGCTTGCGTTGCATTGTGTGATAGGACCTGGGTCTTATAACAGCTTCATTTTTCTTTATTTAGCGTTGCGCTGTTTGTTTTATGCACTGGTATTGTTGGGAGGAAACCCGTTCCGTGTTATACGGCGTGGTCCCTTGATTTACCTAACTTTAAAATAAAGATTAACTGTTTTAGTTCTCACACCAGTCCCATGACTGACCTGGAGGTTATTGTTTTGACCTAAACTCTGGGTGCCCTTATTTTCGACACGGGCAGCTAGTAGTTTTGGTTTTGCAGATTTATATTCACAGGATCCTGGTTTACAGCTGGAACGATATCCGGAAAGCTTTGTATCCGTATATCTACTTCTAGTTGCGTATTGTATTATTTTCCGCTGCTATGTATTTAAATGTAATTTAAATCTCTGATATTTCTGTGTAATATTTATTCATATATACAATGAAATGTTCTTCCGTATGCGTTCTATTTTGTCGTGTTCTCAAACGATAGGGCGTTTTCGAACGGTCTGGGTCGGTTTAGCGACTGATTCGGATCGAGCGAAATTCCTTGCCGTTACAGTTGGTATCAGAGCTTTGGTTTACAAAGCTCAGAGAACAAGGCACATTAGAACCATACGAAAGAATTCATCAGATATTGGATTAGTAATATCCAATTAGAATGACTCGTTAGAGATGGGATCAGTAGTATCCTAGAACGAGTGTGAAGAGTATATTTTTAAAATAAAAACAAATTTTGTTTTGAAAATTTAAATCAATTATTCGTATTTGATTAGTTATTTATATTGATTTTGGACAATTCAGTATATAAAGAATTTGCATATACGCCTTGCAAACGTATATTCAAAGTTTTAATATATTGGGTAGATATAGAATCACATTCTAGTTGCCCGGGGATGATTCTGATAATGCTGCAGCGTTACCAGTATTTATTTTCGAGTGACGAAGGTGTGATATCTATATATTTCCATTAAGCTGGTGTGAGAACCAAAACTTATATAGTTAGAACACATTGTTGTGAATTGGCATCAAAAACATGATTTTTTGTATATGTATCAAAGATAATGAATTTGAAACTCTAATTCACTAATTGATTGATGTTTGTGTTGTTTGTTTATTTGGTTGGTAATTTTGAACCATTATGCCTAATTGAATCAAATATTGAATTGTATTGAAAATTGGTCGCATTTGCTTGCATATACATGTATATCATTGAACAGGTCATAGCAAGGAGGCTAGAGCCAGAGAATAAAATTTGTTTGCCCGACAAATAGGTACATGTTTACTACATAATTTACTGTTTTGTTTGGGTGATGATGATTTTATGAGCCTATTGGCTAGCCGCTTGGCTTTTTCTTTTTCTTTTTGAGATCTGAAGGACCGGGGAAGCTATTTGAAATTCCCCGATGCTCCCGGTGCAGGGGAGGTTATGGCGAAATTTTTCGAAAATTTAGGGTGTTAGCCAAATTTTTGAAATTTTGAAAATTCTCAAAAACTGAAAAGTTGGAGAATGGAAGCCAGATCGAACGTAGAGTTGATTACTCAAACCACTTTCGACTTTGTTCCTTTTCGGGGACGAAAAGTTTTAAGTGGGGGAGATTGTAATAACCCGGAAAATCTGGGCCAGTTTATAATTCTTATTTTGGCAATTTTAGCGAATTTGGATATTTAAAATGAATTATTTTAAATAATATCGACGAGAAATTTATTTTGAATATAATTAGAACGTATATATTATATATGTCGTCGTTAGAATATATAATAATTATATATAATTATAAAAGGAATTGAAAATGGCGCGGTAGTTCGAAAATTCGATTTCTAAGTTCAAATGAATATACAGAATTCAATATAAGTCAGAATTGAACGAAACAAGAAATATTTGAATCTGTATAACTATATCTTTGTAACGAAGTTAACAAACTGAGATTTCATCTTAGAAATGATAAGATATGTCCAGTTTAAAATTAGAAATAGTCGCTGTGGAATTTATATATATTTTTATATATATAAGGCCCTTAAAAATAGCAATTTTGCAAACGACCTCGGATTTCGACGAAACTAGTTTTGTTAGGACCGTATCGTCAATACGAAGCTAGAAAATATTTTTATGGAATTTATAGAGTTGTTATGTGACCCCGGTAATTTGAAATGTACGTTTAAAATTCAATATAGTGATTTAAATGTAAATTCAACGGAAACTGATTCAAACGATCGAATCAGCTTACGATACATATCCCATTGTGTTCGAAATAGGGGTAATTAGCTAGGGACGTCAGGCGGTGGGTCTCGTTTCGGATTCGTATGTAAAAATTGCTTTTTGAGATTAATTAATTAAATAAATAAATAAAAAAAATCCTTTAAACCCCTCCTCCCTACCAGGTCAAACCCCCCCCCCCCCATTTCAAATCGGTAAAACCCGATTAGGAAAAAAGAAAAAAAAAAGAGCGCATCCAAATCGCCGACCCCCCCCCCCTCTTCTTCGTCGACGGCGCCGCCACCAGGGGGGGACCGCCGCCCTTCTTCCCTCTGCTCCGCCTCCCTCCTCCTCTCGCGTCTCCGTCGTCCTCCCTCCCCACCCACGCAACTACCACCGCCAATCCCTCCGAGACCCCACCGCAACCCTCCCCTGGCCCACGCAGAAAGACCCCCCCCCACCATCCTCCGACGAAGCAGAAAGACCCCCCCCCCCACCATCCCCGACGAAGCAGAAAGACCCCCCCCCCCCCCCCCCCCCCCGCTGTAAGTTGATTTTAGTTTTTTTATTTTATTTGCTTTATTTTCTTTATCATTTATTATGTAATTTACATTCCTAAAATAAAACTGCAAATTCTGGTCATTAAAAAAAAATGGTTTTTATTTGAAAGCTTTGATTTTCTTTTCAGTTTTAATTTTTTTTTATTTGCTTATAAATAGAAAAAGTTTGATTTTTTTTAATATAGGAAGAGACTGTAAAGATAGGATTTTTTATGTAATAAAAATATGATTTTTATATTTTTAAAGTATTAAAAATATGATTTTTATATTTTTAAAGTATTAAAAATATAGTCTTTACTATATAGGTGATGTCAAAATATGATTTTGTTTATGTAAAGAGTTAAAAATATAATTTTTACATGATCGGGATATTAAAAATGTCATCTTTATGTGTGTAGAAAAATAAAAATGAGATTTTTATAAAGATGAAATCTTTAAATTTGAAAAAGCAAAGTCCATGTTTTTATAAAGGCGAAATCTTTATATGGAAAATAGCGTGATAAAAATATAATTTTTATATATTGAACTTCGAAATAAAAATAGAATTTTTATATATTGAACTTCGAAATAAAAATATGATTTTTATATATTGAATAGCGAAGTAAAAATTCGATTTTTACATATGTAGAGAATACGGGCGAAAGCGACAAAAAGGCGAGTTGGCGAAGATTTCCTGCATTAGAAGTGCCGTGGAGCTAGGATAGCTATCTGTGAGAACTCCTCACTCTAAATTTCTTATTCTAGTTATACATATATATATACTAGGATGCAGACGGTGTTTAGTAGCACCCGACACAATCGTCCACAGACCATGGACTTGTTTGTTTGATTGCATAGATTAGATAGATGATTTGATTTGAAATTGAATTGTTTGGTGAAATTGAATTGTTTGGTGAGATGAATGGATTTGATTGATGTGTGAATGGCGTGGGCCTTCACTAGACCGGGGATAAGGCTAGGCCTTGTCCCGTTTCTTGTATCGTGCCGTTATGCCGCCGAAATTTTCTAAAATATGTTAGAAAATAAAAATATCATTTTATGGTGTAAATGAATTGAATAGAAATTCATAGGTTGAAATAAAATATTCATTTATAAACCGGACGGTTTGTTTATGTACACCTATTTGAATGACATTGATTGGGACGATAAATTTTACACATCGCCCAACAGCACAAATAAAATATGTGTTTGATTGTTTGAAACCCCACACGGGTGTTGGGATGAAATTTGAAGTTCACTCATCCTGATTGATTAAATATGTCGATCGATTGATTGACAGGCTGTTATAAGCGTTGAATATCTATATTTGATGCTTTTACAGTGTAGTGCACTTTGGTTGATGGTTGATTATTTTCAATGTTAGTATATACATGTGTTGTATGGAATCCATATAATTAACTTTATATGGTGATTGATTGGGCCTCATTCCAATCGTGAAAATAAAGAATATTTTGATAATAACAAATATTTTGATAATAGGAAATATTTGAAATAGAATATTTGAAAATAGAAATATGTGAAGCCGTGATGATTAGATTGACGCCATTTTGACGTGAACGATATTCATATCGATTTTAAACGATTTCGAAATGAATTGAATTGAAAACGATTTCGAAATGAATTGAATTGAAAACGACTTCGAAATGAATTGAATTGAAAACGAATTCAAATTAAATTGAAAGCGAATTGAAATGAATTCAAATTGAATTGAAATTTGAATTGAATAGAAATGGATTTTGAAACGAATTTATAAAGAAGAATTCAATTTTGCTTTGAATTGAAATGGAAGTTGAAATAGATTTTGAAACGAATTTTAAAACTATTTATATAATTCGTTTTAAATAGAAATCGACGAAGTGTATATTATATATATTATTTATATAATATAATGGCCTGAATAGAACGCGCCGCGCCGCGGCAGTTCGTGAATTTCGACCATTTATTTCAAACGGACATTACGGGAGATCCGACCGTCGGATTCTCCTAAAACCGGAACCGTTGGGTTCGTATCGAAAAGAAATTTCTAACGAATATTAGAAATTTGAAATCTAACGGTTGGATTTGGAGATACGTCCAAATCAAATTCGAAAAAGGTCGCTGTAAGTGCAGTTCGATGACCGTTGATGGAAATCGACTGTACGGGCCTTGATAAAATTATTAAAAATAGTAATAATTTGTGTAAAATCATAAGAAATGATTTGTGAAGAATTGGGATGAAAAACTCCATATTTGAAAAGATAAAAATAGATTTTTATCGAAATGAACTAGTTTTGAACTAGAAATATAATTCTATTTATTTTTAAATAAATAAATTGAATTTGAAAAGGGTTTTGAAAATAACCAGAATTTCCAATGATTGCATTGGAGTGGATTTGAATCGAAATTGTCTTCGGAATATTTCGATATTGGAATTCGTGATTATACAGATGTTGTTATGGAAATTTGAAAGATATATATTTATATCGTTATTTCCAATACGACATTTGTTAGTCGTAGAATTTGATATTGAATATAAGCCGGTATATTTTCTATTCAGAGCCTTGTATTGAATATCAAATGTGATTTGGGTTTGTCGTGAATGGTGTCTTCACTAACACTGTTCTTGAACCCAGTTGAGAAAAGATTAAATCTTTTTATTTAGATTTAATGAAGTGTACCAATTAAATGATATTTAATTGGAATTGAATTGGTATTGATTTTTGGGTTTATCGTGAACAGTGTTTTAAATAACACTTGTTCTTTAACCCGATAATTAATGGAATGTGATTTTGGGTTTATCGTGAATCGTGTTTTAAATGACACTGATTCTTTAACCCAGATAACGATTAAAACTAAGTGGAGTTTTAATGAATCTTTAATTAGATTGAAAAGATCGAGAATGGAGTATCACCAGTTTTACTCCAGGCGATAGTTAAATCTTTAATTAGATTTGAACGTGAAATGGTAATTGAATTACCGATAACACTGTGGTGTTAGATATGAAGTACTACCAGTTTTACTTCATGGGATGAATAGGTTGGGATTGGGAAATAAAATAAATGATTACTTCGGTGTGGTTCGCTAATCCCGACTAGTTTGAATTGATATTCAAAGGAGATTAAAGAATAAATTTAAAGAATTTATCTTGGATAAAATTAATGGGAACTTTTTCCCAAAGTAGAGGAATATTTGAATAAAAGAATATTCTGAATTGGAATGAGGCGTATGTTGTGTTTGTGTAACACTTTAATAATATATACGCGAGTTATTCAGAAAGACCGGGTCTATCCCATTCTGAATAGCTGATTCGACGTGGTGTCGAAGACGAAGACGGTGGTCGAAGACCAGAAGTCTTCACGTCGTTTGGGTGATTACTGATGATCTTGATTGGGCTGTACACCCAAGAAGATGGAAACAGTTGGTGATCGTCCAGACGTACTTGGAGATCGATGGATATGCGGGGTACTAGGTGCCTCCGGTTTCGTTCAGACCCAGAACGGACTTGTAAATGGACTGTGTGTCTGACATTGGATTTTAGTCTGTGTGATTGATTTCTATTAAATATATATCTGTTTGGCGGCGGAGAATTTATTCTCTTGCTTAACGCCCTTCTCTGAGACGTACGAGCTCAGGGGTTATATATTGATGGATATCAAACGCATGGAGTGAATTGCCTGTGTGGCATGCCTAAGTGGCAATTGATCGAGGCTTCTGTTGAAAAGCAAAGTCTTGTGGTGATGATCAAAGCACGGCCTTTGTGGCGTAGCTTTGTGTAACGTTTACTTCGCGTGTTTCACACCCGGTATGAACCAAAAACGGGAGACGGACCTCAGGGAGGACTTGCGTTTCTTTCTAGCTAGAAGTGGCGTCAGTGGTTTTACACGCCCTGACGAGTTTGACTTATGTGGTTGTTGCTGTTGCGAGGCGCCTCGGTTACATCGGTTTCGGCCGATGCATTCTGGTCGGCAGACGGACCAGACTTACACCCCACAGGGTGGGGAAACGTAGTGTTCAGGCATAATAATCCACATCGGTGGACCGGCCCTGACGATCTAAAGGCTTGCCTGCGCGCTTGCCTGTGGCTCGGGCTAGAGAGTCACGAATCGGTTGAGGACTATCTTTTGCCTCGGTTCATAGACGGAAATCCAATTTCCAAATACGTGACATTTGCGGTTTTAATTGTAAAACTAGTATGGCGACATGATATATGGTACCCATGCCGCCTATGATTGATACTTATGATTTGAAGTTGTTTTATACACTATGCACTTATAATAGTATCAAATGATTTGTTTTAAACGTATCAAGCATTCTTTGGCTATTATAAGGGAAAACCCTATCCCCCGGCTTGCGTTGCATTGTGTGATAGGACCTGGGTCTTATAACAGCTTCATTTTTCTTTATTTAGCATTGCGCTGTTTGTTTTATGCACTGGTATTGTTGGGAGGAAACCCGTTCCGTGTTATACGGCGTGGTCCCTTGATTTACCTAACTTTAAAATAAAGATTAACTGTTTTAGTTCTCACACCAGTCCCATGACTGACCTGGAGTTTATTGTTTTGACCTAAACTCTGGGTGCCCTTATTTTCGACACGGGCAGCTAGTAGTTTTGGTTTTGCAGATTTATATTCACAGGATCCTGGTTTACAGCTGGAACGATATCCGGAAAGCTTTGTATCCGTATATCTACTTCTAGTTGCGTATTGTATTATTTTCCGCTGCTATGTATTTAAATGTAATTTAAATCTCTGATATTTCTGTGTAATATTTATTCATATATACTCTGTATATTCTTGTAATCTGATGCATTGTTGTAATATACAATGAAATGTTCTTCCGTATGCGTTCTATTTTGTCGTGTTCTCAAACGATAGGGCGTTTTCGAACGATCTGGGTCGGTTTAGCGACTGATTCGGATCGAGCGAAATTCCTTGTCGTTACACTCACAAAGGGAATGCCCTAATTTTGGTGGAGGTTTATAAGTATAAGTCACAAATACACAAGACAGATATAAATACACATATTTTTAAACAGCGGAAACAACAGCAACTTTTATTTCATCAAAATACGTGTTACACGAACCATACCATAATTGTCTTACAATACTTCCAAAAACATTACACTTCCATAACAGTCTTGATTATAAAAGAAGCATAAAACATAAAATAAAGCAACAAAATCCCCATAATGATATCCAAAGCCATGATCCAAGCCAAAGAGATCCAAAACGTACATCTACTGTCTTCAAGATTGCAAAAGAGTCTGACTAAGCTGAGTTGTTTCCTCCCTGTGGACCTGTGGGGGGGGGGGGGGACGAAGGAAAAGAAGATGAAAAAAAATGGAGTCAGACATAAAGCCTGAGTAAATCTAGTGACTTTTCAGTATGTGAATAAGAAAAGGATATGATAGACATAAACTGAAAACAGGATAGTATCATAACTAAGGGAGTGTAGTCTAGAATCGAATATACTATCGAACCCACACTATATCTCTGCATTTACTAGAATTACTCTAACCGGCAACCCATGCTGAGGGTGAAGTGATCCTTTTTGTTTTCTAAAGATCGGCTCCTACTCGTACGTGTGTCTTACGGCTACCCCAAGAAGTGTAGATACCTATGCTGGCCCCACCATGGGGTGTATCAAGGCCCATGGTGGCGGCCCCGACAAAATTACTAGAAGACATAGGTTATACTACTGGTGCCTCCAGTGCCCTGCTTGTATGCTCCGGAGTGCGTGCACGACCGCACATCGTTAGACCTACACTGTGCACCCAACAATTGTCGTTATTTGACCGCTTACAATCAGCCCAGTAATCGTGCCCCACCCTGCCTAGTTTCAGGGTACCGTTGATACCTAAATTGGGTTACTGCTGAAACGGGTCCCTAAGTTACCAGGGTTTTCTAGTCAACATGTTATGTGGTTAAGTGTTTGTATATACCTAACCCCACCCATCAATATTTGTTAACATGTTGAATCTTTGGTTAAGTGTTTTCAGTTGACTTAACCCTACCACCTGTCCTTAGACTTTTAGAGCACCGACCACTCACATTAGACATATATCACTACGGTTACTGGATGTGCCGGTTAGTTCCGGGTAGGTTTACACCGTAGTTCAGTCTAACCTCTGGTCTTTATTGGGCTCAATGTTTAACCACCCACATTGGATAGGTATTGTTTTGACTACTGGACAGCCGGGCGGGTACGGGCAAGTTTATGTCACAACTCAATCCAACCTCGGGTCAAACATGTAGTCTTTTCTAGATTAACATATTTCATTATTTATGTAAATGTCATGTCGTCTTTTAATTTGGGTATAACAATTTATACCGCTAAAATGTCACAGTCGTAGGCACGTGCCAAGCATGCCAACATATTTATTATATCATGTTTTACACCCAACGCTATTACCCCCGTTTGTACGTACTAATGTTGGGCTCGATACAATTCAGCCCAACTTGATAAACGTGAGAAAAGGGGAAATCCAGAACATATAATATTTCTATGATACATAGAAGGTGTAGCGCATGAACTTGCAAATTGGCGTTAACATAAACATTGGACCATGTGAACTTGCATTCAAAATTGGTACGCAATTAAATAGGTGTCACATAGGATGACATATGTAGATTTATACAAATTTGGGTTTTAACATATTAACTTGGCATAATGTGGAACACAAAACTAGCATGTTTGTAAATTAACCCAAAAATGTGCAAATCTAATATATATTCTATTTCCACATGAACTTGCATAGTTTATGTAACCCAAACTGCATTTAACATAGTTCTAATCATACTTGTAATGGATCTAAGATGTATACATAAGTTTTGAGTCATGTAGCATAAAGGATCTCAGATCTAGTGTGTGTTTACATAAGTATATGGCCCATGATATCAACATAAACATAAAGGGGTTATTAACATAAACATGAGAGGGATCTAATCATAGACTTTGCCACAAACTTGCAATTACCATTACTTTCATATACAAACGTATAATAAACTTGGATCGATCGATTTATGCCACAAATCAATACACCAAAAACAATCACGATAGAAACATTACAATAAACAAGATCTACATCATTATACAACAACAATACAATTCGATTCTCAATTACATCTTATCACATCATAATTTTATTCAAATTCTGAAAGACCACTATACTTATAACGTGTGACGAGATCTTGTTTTCTGATTTCTGTTTTTCTGAATTTGGATGTGACAATCCCAAAACCCCGTGACACGGTGTTAAGGATAATCAATAGAATATAACACATTAATCATCATTAGCAGATCACAGATAATAGCATAAACAGAAAATAGAATAATTTACACACATATGACAGCGGAATCATATAAATATCATCACATCAGAGAAGCACAGTACATGGTACAACTTAGTGCATAATGATACATAATCAGTCACCATCGCCTGAGGCGGAATCATACATAAAGAGTACACAAAAGAAATATCAGTCAACATCGCCAATGGCGGAATCATAATATAGATACAATAATGGCGGAGAAAATCCAAGTCAGCACGGTGTAGTCAAGCCTCGCCATGAGCCAAAAGGTGCGTCAGAAACCTGTAACTAGGCTGCCCGTGTGAAAATGAGGGCACCCGAGTTTGCAAGGTGAAACAAACTACGAGTCAGTCATGGGACTGGTATGAGAAATCTACTCAACTTATTAACAACAATAATAAGGCAAATCAGAGGACCACGCCACTTTCGCGGAACGGGTTTACTCCAACGAGTTCTAGTGCATGAAATAAAATAAATAATTAAACCAACGCAATGCTTTTTATAAAATGAAGCCATTATAAGACTCAGGTCCCATCACACAATGCAACGCAAGCTGGAGGATAGAGTTTTTACCTTATAATAGCCAAAAATGCTTCATACGAATAAAACAAAAGTGTTTGATATTATTACTAGTGCATATATGTTTCAAAAGCAAATTCAATCATAAATATCAATCCTAGACAGCATAGGTACCATATACCATGTCGCCATACTAGTAATACAATCATATTCGCATATTTCGTATTGGAAATTGGATTCCTTCATGAGTCGAGGCAAGGGGCAAGCTCCTCTCCGATTCGAGACACTCTAGCAAATGCCTCGGGACCGCACACAGCAATCCCCTGGATCCTCCAAGGCCGGTCCCCTCTTACTTTTGAGGATTGGCAATTCCTGAACACACGTTTCCCGGTCCTTACAGACCTATAATCGAGGCGCCTCGTATTCCAACAACCACACAGGTGAAAAGTAGATATAAATGTCAGGGCTGGGAGGTCACTGACACCACCATAGCTAGAAAGAAACGTCGTGCACTCCTTGGGTCCTTCTCCCGTTTTTGACTCATACCGGGGGTGTGAGGCTCGTGAATTCACGTTATGCACAAAGCTACGTCACACAGACCATGCTTTGATCATCAACCACAAGACTTTGCTTTGCAACAGAAGCCTTGATCATATGCCACTTAGGCGTGCCACACAGGCAATCCACTCCATGCGACTGATTTCTGTCAATACATAACCTCTGAGCTCGTACGTCTCAGAGAAGGGCGTTAAGCAAGAGAATAAATCCTCCGCCGCCAAACAGATATATATTTAACAGAGATCAATCAACACAGAACAAAATCCAATGTCAGACACACAGTCCATTTACAAGTCCGTTCTGGGTCTGAACGAAACCGGAGGCACCAATTCCTCGCATATCCGTACAATCAATAGTATGTTCGGACGGCTACTACTTCAATTCCTTCATGGTATCTACTCCAATCACGAGTATCAGTAGCGCCCATCCATCCAATGTGGAGATCGTCGGTCTTCAGCCGTCTTCGACTCTTCGACTTCTCAATGTCGATCGATTATTTGAAATGAGATAAACTCGACCTTTTCAAATAACCCACGTATATTTAGATTTTCAAATCAGTTAATCACATGGTTGGACTATTCAACATTCACATTTCAGTTATTTAGTTATAATTTTCATGTCAAATACATTCAACCATCACATATCAAGCAAACACAACAAAATTGGTTTATCTCCACTCTATATCGTCTATAGTATTTTATAACGATATATCGCCATTTTTTATTTAATTTAAAACGGCCATATTTAATTAAACAACGTTTCGGGTCGTGTCGATGCACTGGCGCTGCTTTTCACTAATTTTGTTTTACACATATCTGAAAATCTAACCGTTGGATCTTCACAAATTTTACATCATTAGGAACGTCATTTCAAAACGAATCCAACGGTTTCAATTTTGGGAAAATCCGACGGTCGGATCTTCCACACTAGCCATTTGAAGTTACGATTTCAATTTACGAACTGTAGCGTCGTTATTCGATTTAATTTAATTATATTTATATATCTTTATTAATAATTCTCTTGGGATCATGAAGTTTTGGTCCGACCGTGAAGTGACAAAATTGCCCCTGTCATCCTTTAAAAAATATATTATAATTGGTTAAGAAAAAATCAACCGAAAATCTTGCATCCAATTTTATCTATCTATCTACGCCACGCGTAGCAAACCGGAAATTTTGCATCATATTTATAGCACGTGCAGCTTTATGATGGAAGTGGCAGCTATGAACCGAAAATTTTGCATCATACATATGCCACGTGAAGCCTTCAAATGGAAGTGACAGCCTTTAACCCAAAAAAATTCACCTTACCTATGCCACTTGGAAGCATTATATGGCATAATATATGCCAGGTACAACAAAGGTTAATATGTTATTGTTTTAATAAAATCCGTATATATGGCATAATATATGGCATAATAAAGATATGTTACGTATGAATTTTTAAATAAATAAAATCCGTGCTGTGATTTCTGTTTAGAACCGCTCAAGCATTCGGTATTCCATAATTCTAGCTTAGAAATATTCAATCTTCTTATCAGATATGTGGCATTCTAGAAAACTCCACTGTTATCAGATATGTGACCTATTCCTCCCTAGAACTTTGCGGCTTGACCTAATCAAGCAAGGCTCATATTCTATGCATGACTAACATGCAAATATTAATTCATCTTAGTTTTAAAATTCACGCAAGTTCTAAAAAAAGTTAAACGTAGGCGCTTAATATTTGACCAGACTACGAAAATATATATTTTTAAGGGTTACTTGAGGAATATCTACTACCTTTTCGGCCTTGGACATTTTCAATACTTCATACGGTATTATCCCACATAACTAGGCTTCTAGAAACCACACCACTACCCTATAAATACTACTCCATATCCACTACTGTTCATATATCTCCCTCACAAATTCTTTCCCACCACTCTTCCATACTATCTACATATATATCTTTCTACATCACTATTTCCTTCGCTGGAGTTTCAGGTAACTAAAATTATATTGAACAAATACATACCCTTCATTTGATGTGTGCTTTCCGAAAAAAAAAATCTAGCTTTACATTATGCTTTGTCGTCATTTGCAGTTTTGATTTTTTTTTCTATATTTTTGATGAAAATTCACTTTTTTTTTATTTTTTATGTATAACATCCAATATTATCAGCATTAAACATGCTAATATAAGCAAATCTAGTGAAGATTGATATTCTTATCCTTTTATAAATTACTTCCAATTATTATTATGATAGTCAGAAAACTAATTTTACTTACAATATGAAGTTAAAACTGGATATCTAGCCGAACACAAGAAAAGAGGCTGGCAATGCTTTTCATAGCACTAAATCACACAAGAAAAGAGGCTGGCAATAATTTTACTTACAATATGAAAAAATGAAGTTACTGATGGACTATGGCATCGCATGTTTGGTCATCGCTTACCACGTGCGAAGCTTTACATAATATCGATTATAGATCTCAGATATTAAAGAACATATTTTCTTACCACGTGCATATTTAATGACTATCATTTAAACAATATGATAATATATCAATATGTTCTTTTTCCACGTAGTTAACATGTTTGCTCATCGCTTACCACGTACTGGGAATTATGAGAGCTTATTTTTTTTATAACTTATTTGTTCATAATTCCCTAATGATAGTATAATTGTCGTCGTTCCATCAAGTATAGCAAACAACATAAGGTATCGATCAACAATGGATAGTGAACCTTGCGACAAGCAAAGATCGACTCAACAAGATGATATATCCCAAAATCCACCGGCAATGAAGGATAGTGTAGAAGTCCGCAAAACGGAAAATGATGATCAAAATTCTCTCTCAAATGATGATTTTATTTGAAACGCTGAATTTACGGCAGCAGTGGTAAGTGATATATCAAGTATAAAATTTAGCTAAATTTTATATTTAAATTTTATTATCTTATGAGGTTTTTTCTCTTATTTTTGCAGGTGGATTTTATGGAGAAAAATGGATGGTGAAGAATATGGCAACAAAATTCACTATATACAAATAAACCATAACCATTTGTTATTTGTAATAAAAATAATAATTAACGTTAATTAGTGCTTTTTTTTGTTTAAGTCTTTATTTCTAATAAGGGAATTCGTTGTTATATAGTCATTATTGTTATTTTTTCGATATTTGAAATAAATTTTAATTTATATTTCTGTTTGTAGATTGTATTATTACTCTGTGATTTATGCGGTATTGGTATACGGTTTCATTCTGTTTTGTCATTATAATTATCGCTAGCTTAACAATTACCACTAACTGATATGTGCAATTATGTTGTTCATTGTTCCAAAATAAATGACTCAACGATATTCATTTTTCAAACAGTAATACACCAAAGATGAATAATCGAAGAAGGCCAAATAGAGGTTCTAGCAGTTTAACTGATGAACAAAGAGAAATGCGCCGTATGAGGGATAGAGAACGAAGAAGGGCTATGAGTCAAGAACAACGAGAAAATTATCTAGCTCGCCATCGTGAAATGTATCGACAAAGAAGAGATAGATCCCAAAATGCATCTTTAGAAGTGCAAACAAATGTTATAGCTGATGAATCTCTTGCTTACCAACAACAAACGAACCCAAGAATAGTGATTGAACGAACTGAAACTACATCTGTTGAGGAAAGACAACATATTTTAAATGATAGTTCGCAGTTAGCCCAAGGACATATACACTCATCACAAGTTAATAATCAACTACAGGGGCTTCAAACTACACGAAGAAATGTTAGAACTCATAATGTTGCAAAAAATATCGTAGACTGCATTGAATTTCAGAAATATCTGTTAAAACAACCAACATTTTGTCAGCATTGTTCGGCAAAATTATTTCAGCATGAAAGTGGATCATTGTGTTGTTTAAATGGAAGAACTAAACTTCCTCCAGTGCATTCACCTAATGAACTCTTTGAGCTTTTCAATGATACAACTGACGAAGGTGTACAGTTCAAAAGAAACATTCGATCATATAACCATGTATTTTCCTTCACTTCAATGGGAGTGCATGTCGATGATAACCTAGCAAGTGGAAGATCTGGTATTTACACGTTTTGTGCTCAAGGTTGTATATATCACAATATTGGAAGCCTACTTCCTAAAGAAGGAGATAGACCAAGATTTCTGCAACTATATATATATATATATATATGATAAAGATCATGAAATTGAAAATCGAATGACTGAAAATGAAGATTTGGATAGAGGAATACTGGAAAGGATACGGCGTATATTAGATGAGAATAATGATTTTGCCCAATATTTTCGTCGAGTTTCACAACTTCATGACATTAATAATTATAAATTTATAATTAAAGAAAAACCTTCACAACGACAGTATGAACTACCTACATCTTCACAAGTTTCTGCAATGATAGTTGGTCAAAATGAGACAAGTCATATAAACGGTAGAGATATTATTCTACATACAACGACGGGTCAGCTTATGAGAATTCCAGAAACACATGGTTGTTATGACCCTCTACAGTATCCTCTCCTGCTACCTTATGGCAATTATAGTTGGGATCTTAACAACCACAACGTTAATGGAACTCCTGTCACATGCCGTGAGTATTATGCTTATATTTTGCAGGTACTAATAAATTTATCTTCATACAAATATGATCTATAAGTTCATATCTAGCATCATCATATAATAATAAGTGATTAACTACAGAATTCGATTTTATATTTCTAATCAACTTAAATTTCAGATTCGACCTGAAGATACTTCTATTTTCTTACATGGAGGGCGTTTATTACAACAATACGTCGTGGATAATTATGTGAAAATCGAAAGTGGTAGAATGAGATGGTTTCGTCAACAACAACATCATATTAGATCAGAATTGTATGTGGGACTTCAAGATGCATTAAACGCTGGAGAAAATAATGCAAGTATGACATGTTTATCTTCTTTTTCGTATATTTATATAATATATACAAGTACATATACATATTAATACATATACAATATGTTATTTTTTTTCTAATATAGGTAACATAGGCAAAAGAGTAATATTACCCTCTTCGTTCTACGGAAGTCCCCGTAATATGTACCAACGTTATCAAGATGCAATGACTTTAGTACAAAAGTTTGGAAAACCTGATTTGTTCATTACAATGACATGCAATCCAACATGGGATGAAATTGCATCTGAACTATCACATGGACAAACTTCACAAGATCGCCCCGATCTTACTACTAGAATTTTTCGTGCCAAATATGAAGAACTAAAGCATGATATATACACAAAACAAGTTCTTGGATTGGTTGCAGCACATGTTCATGTTATCGAATTTCAAAAAAGAGGACTACCACATGCACATATGCTTATTATTTTAGACAACGAAGATAAACTGCATAGCCCAGATGATTATGATGCCGTTGTAAGAGCAGAAATCCCTAATCGTGATGAAGAGCCAGAGTTGTACAATGCTGTTGTTAAATGGATGCTTCATGGACCATGTGGAAGACAACGACCAAATGCTCAATGCATGAAAGATGGAAAATGCAAAAGAGAATATCCAAAGCAATTTTCACCATGTACTGTTCAAGGTAATGATCCATACCCTATTTATCGAAGGCGTGATAATGGCGTAAACATCGCACTGGACAATGATGGTGATATTATATTGGATAACCGATGGGTTGTTCCATATAACCCATGGCTGCTGAAAAAATATGACTGTCACATAAACGTTGAAGTTTGTAGTAGTATTAAATCTGTTAAATTCTTATATAAGTATGTATACAAAGGTCTGGATCGTGTGGCCATTGAAATTCGTCCAACGTCCAAAAATGATGAGATTCAAAAGTTTTTAGATGCAAGATGGATATGTCCCCAAGAAGCCTTTTGGAGAATTTTTGAATTCTCATTGCACACAATTTATCCTTCAGTTCAACGCCTACAGATACATCTTCCGAATAAGCAACAAGTGACTTATCATGCTAACCAAACTGTGTCCGATGTATTATCAGATGAAAACCTCTCTGCATCAATGTTAATTGAATTCTTCAACACAAACTCTCTAGATCCAGAAGCAAGGAATTTTTTATACAGTGAATTTCCAGAAAACTACACATGGGTATCAAAAAAGTGGAGACAAAGAGCATCAAATAAAAAAGTCATAGGACGAATTTACAACGTTTCCCCTTCTGAAGGCGAACGTTACTTTTTGCCGATTATTTTAAACCATGTAAAAGGACCAACTTCATTTGACTATCTTCTAACCATCGATGGTGTCAAATATCCAACATTTCGGCAAGCAGCGGAAAAGATGGGATTACTGGAAGAAGACCAATGTATAAGAGAATGTTTAATTGAAGCGTTGACCACGCGAATGCCATCTTCTTTAAGAAGATTATTCGCAACGATCTTAATTTATTGTGCACCAACGAGGGTCAGAAAATTGTGGGAAGAATTTTTTAATCATATGGTTGAAGATTATCCAAGTTCAAGCACAATGACTCGACCTTTACTTGAAAATCGACTTCTACGTGATCTTAATGATCTATTAATGAACCATTATAAAGAAATATCTAATTTCGATCTTCCAAAAATCAGAAATGATATAGATGTTGATTCTCTCACTTCAAAATTAATAGAGGAGCAATATTCAATTATAACTCCTGCAGAAGACATTATATCTATTGAAAAGTTAAACGAATGTCAAAAATATGCATACAGTACCATTACTAATGCAGTTTATAATAAGGAGAGCAAAATCTATTTCATAGATGGTCCTGGTGGAACGGGAAAAACCTTTCTTTATCGAGCAATACTTGCAAAACTTAGACAAGATGGTTTAATTGCACTTGCAACGGCTACATCGGGGATAGCTGCAACAATTTTACCAGGCGATCGAACAACACATTCGCGGTTTGAAATTCCACTTAATCCAGATTCCAACTCAATGTGTGCAATACCCAAACAATCTCAGTTAGCTGAACTTATGCGATTAGCCGCTGTTCTTATTTGGGATGAAATAACAATGACCCACAGGTATGCTTTTGAAGCACTGGACAGAACTTTAAAAGACATATTAGGAAATGACATGCCATTTGGAGGTAAAATTGTAATTATTGGTGGGGATTTCAGGCAAGTTTTACCTGTTGTACAAAAGGGTACAATATCGGAAACAATTGATGCATGCATAGTTAGATCATCATTATGGAGACATGTAGAAGTGATCCATCTCACTCAAAATATGAGAGCAAAAGAAGATCCTTTTTATGCAGATTTCCTTCTACGGGTTGGTGATGGAGATGAGCCACATATATTTGAGGACAAGATAAGAATCCCAACCGAAATGATAAAACCATGGGAAGACGAACATTTAATAACCACTCTCATAGATTCAACTTTTCCAGCCTTAAACGTGAATGCATTTGATACAAATTATATGATTACCAAAGCTATAATAACCCCACTTGATGAAACCGTAGATGTGCTCAATGACCAAATTATTAAAAAAAATCCTGGATGTCATCATGTCTACTATTCTTTTGATTCTGTGGAAGATGATGTAAGAAATTTGTACCAGCTTGAATATTTGATTTCACTTAATTTAAGTGGTTTACCCCCACATAAATTGGTATTGAAGAAAGATGCACCAATAATGCTGCAAAGAAACCTTGATCCAAAAAATGGATTATGCAACGGTACACTGCTTATATGTCGTGAACTTCATAGAAACATCATAGATGCAGAGATTGCTGTTGGTCACTTTGCTGGAACCCGGGTTTTCTTACCACGAATACCTATGAAGCCCTCTGAAGTTATCCGTTTACCATTTACTTTGTTACGTAAACAGTTCCCTGTAAGATTAAGTTTTGCTTTAACTATAAACAAAGCTCAAGGGCAAACAATTCCGAATGTGGGAATTTACTTACCGCAAGAAGTATTCAGCCATGGTCAACTTTATGTAGCATTGTCTAGAGGAGTTTCAATGAAAAACACCAAAGTTCTGATAAAAAATGGCGCAGTTCAAGGGAAAACTGGAACCTATAGTAGAAATGTTGTGTACAAGGATGTGTTGCTATCTTCAAAAGGAGGGATTTGATAATTTTTTGGTTAATTGTTTCTTCCTGTAATGTTTGAAACATAGTTTAAACAATATTTATTTTCATTTCCATTCTTTTAATGCATGCTTATAAAATAGCAACACTAACATTGAAATAAATCTCAATCCTACTGATTGTTTTATATTTAAAATTTCGCTTTCATGCCTGTCATTCATATGTCAATTTACTATTTGGTATTTCTATTTCTTTCTCTTGAGTTTATAAATTATGCAGTATCTCTTCAATTCATATGCGAACATATATAAAAAACACAATATTTCATAAACAACAATTCAATCGCAAAGCGCGTGCCACGACCACGCGCGAAGCGCGTGGCCACGACCACGCGCGAAGCGCGTGGCCCATCCACGCGCGAAACGCGTGCCGTTACGCTCGTATATATAAATATAATCGTTTCTGGCGCTGTTTTTCTTCAGTTTTGAATTAAACATTCCAGACAATCCAACCGTCGGATCTTCACAAAGTTGTTGCCGTTGGAAAGATATTTCCAAGGCGAACCCAACGGTTGCGGTTTCGGGAAAATCCAATGGTCGGATTTCCCGCACTAGTCGTTTGAAATCACGGTTTCAAAACACGAACTGCACGGCCATGTTTCGTTTTAATTCTATTTATATTTATATATTTACATAAATATATTTCATTCAAAAATTCCTATATCGTTTCCACTTCAATTATTTCACTAACGCCTTTAAATTTCGGAAAATTTCGCCATAACCTCCTTTGTACGGGAGGGTCTGGGAAAATTCCCAAATAGCCACACGGGCGTCTTATATCAAAAAGAAAAAGAAAAAGCCAAGCGGCTAGCCAACAGGCTCATAAAATCATCACCCAAACAAAGCAGTAAATGTGTACCTATTTGTCGGGCACAAAATTTAATTTCTCTTCTCTAGCCCCTTTTCTTTAACCTGTTCAATAGATATGCATGTACATATATACAATTTCTAACACTTATCATTTTCCATTCAATTTAATATTTGATTTGCTTTGGTTTAAAAACACCATTCATTCTAATGTTGCATGCATAGGCTAAAATCATATCATTAGCTAATTAATGTATATTTCAACTCATGCACGTTTATTTGAACAAGTGGCTATTTTTAACACTTCACATTTCAAAGATGATAATTTTGGCGAACTAAAATATATTTCAACACATGACTATTTTATTTAGTTCCTATGCATGTTAAATATAATATTTCTTTCACAAATATTTATTTCAACGTCCGCATATCTTTAGCATATCACACATATGATAAAAATGATATTTTTATCATTTAAAATATTTATTCGACAAATAGATGTTTCAACACTTCATAGTTTCAATAAAAATGTAATTTTTATTGTTCGATCCTTTTATTCAACACATGAACTTTTCCACTACTCACACTTCTCAACAAATGAGTATTTCCACACATGGACATTTTATTTATGTTGTTCATATTAGAAAGATGGTATTTTTATTGTCGAAACTATTTATATAAAGCGAATATTTTTCCTACTTCATATATATATATATATAAATGTGATTTTTATCGTTTAAACACTTCATTCATTCACAAATGAATTTAATTTTCACACAACACTTTCAACACATGAACATTTTCCACACATGGATATAGTTTCAACATATGGCTTTAATTTCAACGCATGAAAATTATTTTAACATATGAAAATAATTCTAACACACAAAGATTATTCAAAATTTCGGCAGCATAACGGCAGGGTAGTTAAACCGGCACCGTCCCTAGTACGGCTCCTCGCTCTACCTTAAAACCTCGCGGTTTTTGACAATGGGGATTCATGCATCTAATTCGCACGCAAGCGAGATGTTTATTTTTATTTCCACAAATATTTCCAATTCATTTCAATCACCAATGGGCATTTTTCAACCACCACCAAACAATATCAACCACAAACAATTATTCAACCATTCGTATTTTCCATCCAATATTTCACACCAATTCACAACAATAAATATCGTCCATGGTTTATGGACGAGGGGACTATATATATAATATATAATTGCTATATTTCACTTGCATTTCAACACATATATCAATTATTCTATGCATGTAAAATTCATACTTCGCTTATATAGCTTACACTACGTATGTTCATGAGGTATACAACACGTATGTAATTTATATTTCGCTAATATAAATTATACACGACATTTTCCATTCAATTTGACATTAATTTATATTTCTCACCTTGGTTTTCGGAGCACTAAAAATCGATACGATGTCAGAAAAATCCGCGGCTTCTTCTATTGGGTAGAGAGCTTCCTTACGGTCCCGATGTTTCTTGTTTCATCGAATTTCGTCAACACACCAAAAAGATATGATTTTTCAAAGTGTAAAGATCAAAGAAAAACTCACTTTCACGAAGCTTCAAAACTAGGTTTACAGTTTTCGCGAGAATCGAGGCACGAGGGGACGATCGGCGAGTTGGACGTGGAAGAGTGAAGAGAGGGCTACCTGTCGGTGGTGGTTTGGTGGCGTTCGGTGGTCTAGATCGGCGGCGGCGGCGGTGGGAAGGTCGGGACTTTGGGGCTTCGATTCCGACGGCACAGGCGACGAGGGGTGGCGGTGGTCAGTCAGATTTGAAGAGGGGACGGAGGCGCGTCAAGGGGTGGCGGTGTCGAAGGCGGGTAGCGGCTGCGATCGGCGATGGAAGGTTGGGAGCTCGGGTCGCCGTTCGTTCGAAGGGGGTTTTTTTTAAAAAAAAAATTTATGAATGGAAAATTCTGATTGGCCGAGGACTATATTAAATTTTTAAATAGTGTTTTCTCAAACGAACTCCTTTTTAAACCCAACGACTATCGCCTCTAGCTAAATACCCCCATTCCGGACGCAATGGGATATGTTTCGCTGGCCAATTCGACTGTTACAATCAGTTAATTTTCAAATTAATGTATAAAACATTTAATTTTTACCTCTGAACGCACATTTCAATTTGCCAGGGCCACAAACTGATTCGAAAAATTCCAGAAAAATAAATCTAGCTAGGTTTTGACGCTACGGTCCCAACAAAACTAGTTTCGTCGAATTTTGAGGTCGTTTGAAAAATGGCCATTTTCTGGTCGATCCAATTTAACAAAAATTGACCAATCACATTTTCCTTTGCCACGCTCACATACTAGCTACAAAAATTATGAAATTTGAAACCTAGCAATAGTTTGACATCCCGGACCCAACAAAAGTGGTTTCGTCGAATTTCGAGGTCGTATGCAAAATATCAATTTTCCAGGGCTATATATTCTATATACCGACCCTTCTGAAAATTCATTCGGCCATAACTTTTGATTCCCGTTATGAAACTTCGATTTTTCAGATTCGTTAGAAAGGTATTGAATAACAGATTTAAATATTTTTGGTTTCACTAAAATCCGTTATATTTCCCACCCTGCACAGTCAGTCAAAGTTTGAATTCAAATTTTCCAACCGACTCACTATTTCTAATTCACTATTTTATTGAAATATTCTATTTCAATTGTTCAAATCCCTTTGAAATCACCATTTTAAAAATTTTAAATTGGCTCGTATTTTCTGGGTTATTACAATCTCCCCCACTTAAAACTTTTCGTCCTCGAAAAGGAAACAACAGTAAAGTAGGAAATAAAATGTAAATGCAAAGTATTGTAAAGGTACCTTGCACCGGAGTTAGTCAGAGATATCCACTCTGCATTTGGGGTAAGCTTGCTTAATGCTTTCCTCGGTTTCCCGAGTACAGTCTCTAGGATCACTGCTCCATTGCACTTTAACTAAATGAACCTTTTTGCTTCTGAGTTCTCTAGTTTCTTTGCCAACAATCTTTAATGGCCCTCTTCTCAGTGATAATTCTGGAGTTATCTCCACATCCCGTTGCGCTGCTTCTTCTACAACAAGATCTGGATCATGCACATGTCTTCTAAGTTGAGATACATGAAATACATTGTGCACTCCAGGCAACCAATCTGGGAATTGAACCCTATAAGCAAGAGCTCCAATTCGCTCAAGTATAGGAAAGGGACCAATAAATCTCGGTGCCAACTTCCCAGTTTTGCCAAATCTGATTACTCCTCTCATCGGAGAAACCTTCAAATAAACATGATCACCAACAGCAAATGTCAAATCTCTCCTTCTAGAGTCTGCATAACTTTTCTGTCGGCTTTGGGCGGTTTTCAAACGCTTTTTGATAAAGTCCACTTTATCAGATGCTTCTCTAATCATATCGGGTCCTAATACAAGTCTGTTGCCAGGTTCTACGCAACATGCTGGAGATCTGCAGGGTCTGCCATATAATGCTTCAAATGGCGACATTCTCAAACTTGCTTGATAACTATTATTATATGAGAATTCTGCCAAATGCAAATGATCTTCCCATGACCCACCAAAATCAATTATACAAGCCCGCAATAAATCTTCTAGAACTCTATTCACCCGCTCAGTTTGGCCATCTGTTTGAGGGTGATAAGCGGTGCTCATATTCAGTTTCGTTCCCAATTCTGTTTGGAAAGCTTCCCAGAATTTGCTAGTAAATAGGGGATCTCTATCACTGACTATGCTGATGGGAATTCCATGCAGCTTAACAATTTCTTTGAAATATATCTGTGCTAGACTTTGAGCGGTTCTATTGGATCTGATAGGTATAAAATGGGCAGTCTTCGTGAAGCGATCTACGATTACCCAAATGCTGTCATTACCTTTCTTGGTTCGCGGCAAACCATCTATGAAATCCATGGAAATCTGTTCCCATTTCCAGCCTGGGACTTCCAACAGTTGCAACCATCTAGCTAGCTTCTGTTGGTCACTCTTGACCAATTGACAAGTAGAGCATCTGCTAACATACAAAGAAATATCTCTTTTCATTGCCTTCTACCAAAAAGTGCGTTTGATATCGTTGTACATTTTACTCACACCTGGATGGATGCAAAATTTGGATTTATGGCATTCGTCCAGCACTTCTCTTTTGAGCTCAGGAAGGTTGGGAACACAAATTCTCCCATTCATCCTCAGAACTCCTTCATTATCTACTTGAAAGCTTGAGGGTTCTCCCTTCTGGATTCTTTCTTTGATCTTTTGAATGAAATAATCATTCTTCTGGAGAGCACATATCTTATCGATCAAGCTAGGTGTAATTATAAGATGGGCAACAATTGCGGTTTTTCTACTAAGTGCATCCGCTACAACGTTAGCCTTCCCCGGCATATACAGGATATCCAGATCATACGCTGCAAGAAATTCTAGCCAACACTGTTGTCTCAGATTCAGGTCTTTCTAGGTATATAAATACTTCAATGATTGATGATCCGTGTACAGTATAAATTTCTCGCCCAATAAATAATGCCTCCAGATTTTCAAGGCAAAAACGATGGCTAGCAACTCTAGATCATGAGTCACATAATTCTTCTCATGCGGTTTCAGTTGGTGGCTTGCATAAGCGACTACTTGGCCTCTTTGCATTAACACTGCACCAAGACCTCTAATAGAAGCATCTGTCCAAACCGTTAAATCCTGATTGCCATCAATAATAGTTAACACTGGAGCAGTGGTCAACTTCGATTTCAATTCCTGGAAAGCTTCTTCACAGTCGGAAGTCCACTTAAACTTCTCATGTTTCTTTGTGAGCTTCGTTAACGGACCGGATATCTTCGAAAAATCCTTAACGAACTTTCGATAATAACTAGCCAACCCCATAAAACTTCTAACTTCTGTGGGAGTAGTGGGTTGTTTCCAGTCTTGAATCGCTGTTATTTTGCTTGGGTCAACATAAATTCCTTTCTCTGACACGACATGGCCGAGAAATTTGACTTCTTCTTGCCAGAAGACACATTTAGAGAATTTGGCTTCGAAGACGTTCTTCCTTAGAATCTCCAATACTTGTTCTAAGTGTTTTTCATGCTCGGGTTTTGATTTGGAGTAGATTAAAATATCATCGATGAATACGAGGACAAATTTATTCAGAACTCCCCTGAACACTCTATTCATTAGATCGACAAAGTATGCTGGAGCGTTGCATAGGCCAAACGGCATTACTAACCATTCGTAAAATATGTCTGGACCTCTGAAAGTTGTCAAAGGAACACACTCCTCTGCTATTCTCAATTGATGAAAACCTGTAGCTAGGTCCATTCGGGAAAATACTTTCGCCCCATTCAATTGGTCTAGCAAATCATCAACGCGGGGTAATGGATATTTGTTTTTAAGCGTATGTTTGTTGAGGTCTCGGTAATCAATGCATAATCGAAGAGTACCGTCTGACTTTGGGACAAACACAACAGCTGCACCCCAATTAGAAAAACTCGGTCAGATTAGACCCTTCCACAACAGTTGAAGAGTTTGATCGCCTAATTCTTCTTTTTCTTTCGGAGTCATTCTGCGAATTGGATGTACCACTGGTCTGGCATTCGGAATTAGATCGATTCAGAATTCTATTTCTCTTTGCGGAGGTAAGTTTTCAACTTCTTCAAACACATCCGCATAGTTTCTAACAATCGGAATCTTTTCTATGGAAGTGGGGATAAGTTCTAATGCTGACCAAAATTCTTCTCTATTCGGATTCGAACCATGATAGGGAACCGTAATATATCCAAGCTTCGTACGAATTTTAACAATTCTTTCCGCACATTTCACTTCAGCTTCATACTTCGTTAACCAATCCAGCCCGAGAATAATATCGAATTCGGGAAAATCCATAACGATTAAATCAAAAGGAAACTTGTAGAAAGAATAAGAGACAGGCACTCTACAATATGAACCGAGAGTAATAGGACCCCCTATCGGGTTATGAACTTCAACTGATTCTTTGAGCTTTCGCTGTTTTAACTTTAATTTGTGCACTGTGTTTCTAGCAATAAAACTACATGATGCACCTGTGTCAAATAATACAGAAACAGGAATATTTTTAATTGTAAGGGTACCTCCCAAAACATCAGGTTTACCTGCTCCGTCGGAAGCAGCCGGCGGGCTAGACCCGTCATAGACATGATCTACTGTAGCTTTCTTCAGCAAAGGACAGTCTTTGACCAGATGATCGGTCTTGTGGCAATTGAAGCACGAGCGAGGGTTCTGGGAGCCTTGGCTCGAGCCTTGAGAATTTGTTTTCTGCCTCTTCGGAGCGGTACAGACGTTTGAGTAGTGCCCCGGCTTACCACAGTTAAAGCAATTTCCTCTTGGCGGCTTGCCAGTCTGAGGCTTTGAAGATGCTGCCTGGCTTGACTCTCCTTGATTTACAGCAGGCTTGCGCTTGTTTCCGGCTTGGCTTCTAGCGCGATCCTGATCCAGATGCCTTTGATCAAGGTCTTCATAGTTGCATGTCATTTCCACCAGCTCGTTGAATTCCAGCTTGACATGGGCCATGGCCCTATCATGATATTGTCGTCTTAGTCCAAGGATAAACCTCTTATTTTTGGATTTCGCAGTGGCGACGAGTTCCGGAGCATAGGGCGACAACAGTGTAAATTTATTCAGATAATCTTGCAATGAAAGATTCCCTTGCTGGAGATTGGCGAAGTCATCGTGCATTCTTTCTTGAGCTTTTTCGGGGACATATTTCTCTTTGAAGAGTTCTTTGAATCCATCCCATGTCCTTCCAGCTTCTCTATTCCCGGCGGTAAGAGATTCCCACCATAATTCAGCTTGTTCCTGCATAAGCCAGGCGCCCATAATAGCTTTGTCTTCGTCTCCAAGCCTTAGGCCTTCAAGAATTTTCTCGCATGTTTTGAGCCATGCAAGGGCCTCTATTACGGTGCCAGTTCCCGAGAAGGTCTTGCCTCCTAAGTTCTTATATCTCTTAGCTACACGGTCAAGCTCGAAGTATTGAGCTGCCGGAGGTTGTATCAAAGGTCCTTCTTGAGGTGGGACTTCTCCTCTTCCTCGGCCTCGGCCGGCACGACCTCCTCTAGCGGCGGCTGCTCTGGTAGCCATTTTTCAAATTCTGTATAAGCAACGAAAAAGTCAGCTAACAGAAATGATAGTCTATTGCATAATTAAGTAGAAAATTTACGGAAAGGTAACGATGGATTGATCAAATTGTTTTTGCTATTCTGCTCGGCTCATTCTAGGACTTTACTAGTCCTATCTCTAATGAGCTACTCGCCTTAGAATACTACTGATTCTATTTTGACGAAGTGTTTAATGTGTTAGACTCCAGAACTAAGGTTAACCAAGGCTCTGATACCAGCTGTGACGATCCCAAACCCCGTGACACGGTGTTAAGGATAATCATTGGAATATAACACATTAATCATCATTAGCAGATCATAGATAATAGCATAAACATAAAATAGAATAATTTACACACATATGACAGCGGAATCATATAAATATCATCACATCAGAGAAGCACAGTACAGGATACAACTTAGTGCATAATGATACATAATCAGTCACCATCGCCTGAGGCGGAATCATACATAAAGAGTACACAAAAGAAATATCAGTCAACATCACCAATGGCGGAATCATAATATAGATACAATAATGGTGGAGAAAATCCAAGTCAGCACGGTGTAGTCAAGTCTCGCCATGAGCCAAAAGGTGCGTCAGAAACCTGTAACTAGGCTGCCCGTGTGAAAATGAGGGCACCCGAGTTTGCAAGGTGAAACAAACTACGAGTCAGTCATGGGACTGGTATGAGATATCTACTCAACTTATTAACAACAATAATAAGGCAAATCAGAGGACCACGCCACTTTCGCGGAACGGGTTTACTCCAATGAGTGCTAGTGCATGAAATAAAATAAATAATTAAACCAACGCAATGCTTTTTATAAAATGAAGCCATTATAAGACTCAGGTCCCATCACACAATGCAACGCAAGCCGGAGGATAGAGTTTTTACCTTATAATAGCCAAAAATGCTTCATACGAATAAAACAAAAGTGTTTGATATTATTACTAGTGCATATATGTTTCAAAAGCAAATTCAATCATAAATATCAATCCTAGATGGCATGGGTACCATATATCATGTCGCCATACTAGTAATACAATCATATTCGCATATTTCGTATTGGAAATTGGATTCCTTCATGAGTCGAGGCAAGGGGCAAGCTCCTCTCCGATTCGAGACACTCTAGCAAATGCCTCGGGACCGCACACAACAATCCCCTGGATCCTCCAAGGCCGGTCCTCTCTTACTTTTGAGGATTGGCAATTCCTGAACACACGTTTCCCGGTCCTTACAGACCTATAATCGAGGCGCCTCGTATTCCAACAACCACACAAGTGAAAAGTAGATATAAATGTCAGGGCTGGGAGGTCACTGACACCACCATAGCTAGAAAGAAACGTCGTGCACTCCTTGGGTCCTTCTCCCGTTTTTGACACATACCAGGGTGTGAGGCTCGCGAATTCACATTATGCACAAAGCTACGTCACACAGACCATGTTTTGATCATCAACCACAAGACTTTGCTTTGCAACAAAAGCCTTGATCATATGCCACTTAGGCGTGCCACACAAGCAATCCACTCCATGCGACTGATTTCTGTCAATACATAACCTCTGAGCTCGTACGTCTCCGAGAAGGGCGTTAAGCAAGAGAATAAATTCTCCACCGCCAAACAGATATATATTTAGCAGAGATCAATCAACACAGAACAAAATCCAATGTCAGACACACAGTCCATTTACAAGTCCGTTCTGGGTCTGAACGAAACCGGAGGCACCAATTCCTCGCATATCCGTACAATCAACAGTATGTTCGGACGGCTACTACTTCAATTCCTTCATGGTAGCTACTCCAATCACGAGTATCAGTAGCGCCCATCCATCCAATGTGGAGATCGTCGGTCTTCAGCCGTCTTCGACTCTTCGACTTCTCAACGTCGATCGATTATTTGAAATGAGATAAACTCGGCCTTTTCAAATAACCCACGTATATTTAGATTTTCAAATCAGTTAATCACATGGTTGGACTATTCAACATTCACATTTCAGTTATTTAGTTATAATTTTCATGTCAAATACATTCAACCATCACATATCAAGCAAACACAACAAAATTGGTTTATCTCCACTCTATATCGTCTATAGTATTTTATAACGATATATCGCCATTTTTATTTAATTTAAAACGGCCATATTTAATTAAACGACGTTTCGGGTCGTGTCGATGCACTGGCGCTGCTTTTCACTAATTTTGTTTTACACATATCTGAAAATATAACTGTTGGATCTTCACAAATTTTACATCATTAGGAACGTCATTTCAAAACGAATCCAACGGTTTCAGTTTTGGGAAAATCCGACGGTCGGATCTTCCACACTAGCCATTTGAAGTTACGATTTCAATTTACGAACTGCAGTGTCGTTATTCGATTTAATTTAATTATATTTATATATACATAAATATAATCGTTTCTGGCGCTGTTTTTCTTCAGTTTTGAATTAAACATTCCAGACAATCCAACCGTCGGATCTTCACAAAATTGTTGCCGTTGGAAAGATATTTCCAAGGCGAACCCAACGGTTGCGGTTTCGGGAAAATCCAATGGTCGGATTTCCCGCACTAGTCGTTTGAAATAATGGTTTCAAAACATGAACTGCACGGCCACGTTTCGTTTTAATTCTGTTTATATTTATATATTATATAAATATATTTCATTCATAAATTCCTATATCGTTTCCACTTCAATTATTTCACTAATGCCTTTAAATTTCGGAAAATTTCGCCATAACCTCCTTTGTACGGGTGGGTCTGGGAAAATTCCCAAATAGCCACACGGGCGTCTTATATCAAAAAGAAAAAGAAAAAGCCAAGCGGCTAGCCAACAGGCTCATAAAATCATCACCCAAACAAAGCAGTAAATGTGTACCTACTTGTCGGGCACAAAATTTTATTTCTCTTTTCTAGCCCCTTTTCTTTAACCTGTTCAATAGATATGCATGTACATATATACAATTTCTAACACTTATCATTTTCCATTCAATTTAATATTTGATTTGCTTTGGTTTAAAAACACCATTCATTCTAATGTTGCATGCATAGGCTAAAATCATATCATTAGCTAATTAATGTATATTTCAACTCATGCATGTTTATTTGAACAAGTGGCTATTTTTAATACTTCACATTTCAAAAATGATAATTTTGACGAACTAAAATATATTTCAACACATGACTATTTTATTTAGGTCCTATGCATGTTAAATATAATATTTCTTTCACAAATATTTATTTCAACGTCCGCATATCTTTAGCATATCACACATATGATAAAAATGATATTTTTATCATTTAAAATATTTATTCGACAAATAGATGTTTCAACACTTCATAGTTTCAATAAAAATGTAATTTTTATTGTTCGATACTTTTATTAAACACATGAACTTTTCCACTACACACACTTCTCAACAAATGAGTATTTCCACACATGGACATTTTATTTATGTTGTTCATACTAGAAAGTTTGGATTTTTATTGTCGAAACTATTTATATAAAGCGAATATTTTTCCTACTTCATATATATATATATATATAAATGTGATTTTTATCGTTTAAACACTTCATTCATTCACAAATGAATTTAATTTTCACACAACACTTTCAACACATGAACATTTTCCACACATGGATATAGTTTCAACATATGGCTTTAATTTCAATGCATGAAAATTATTTTAACATATGAAAATAATTCTAACACACAAAGATTATTCAAAATTTCGGTAGCATAACGGCAGGGTAGTTAAACCGGCCCGTCCCTAGTACGGCTCCTCGCTCTACCTTAAAACCTCGCGGTTTTTGACAATGGGGATTCATGCATCTAATTCGCACGCAGGCGGCATGTTTATTTTTATTTCCACAAATATTTCCAATTCATTTCAATCACCAATGGGCATTTTTCAACCACCACCAAACAATATCAACCACAAACAATTATTCAACCATTCGTATTTTCCATCCAATATTTCACACCAATTCACAACAATAAATATCGTCCTTGGTTTGTGGACGAGGGGAGTATATATATAATATATAATTGCTATATTTCACTTGCATTTCAACACATATATCAATTAATCTATGCATGTAAAATTCATACTTCGCTTATATAGCTTACACTACGTATGTACATGAGGTATACAACACGTATGTAATTTATATTTCGCTAATATAAATTATACACGACATTTTCCATTCAATTTCACGTTAATTTAGATTTCTCACCTTGGTTTTCGGAGCACTAAAAATCGATATGATATCAGAAAAATCCGCGGCTTCTTCTATTGGGTAGAGAGCTTCCTTACGGTCCCGATGTTTCCTGTTTCATCGAATTTCGTCAACACACCAAAAAGTATGATTTTTCAAAGTGTAAAGATCAAAGAAAAACTCACTTTCACGAAACTTCAAAACTAGGTTTACAGTTTTCGCGAGAATCGAGGCACGAGGGGACGATCGGCGAGTTGGACGTGGAAGAGGGAAGAGAGGGCTTCCTGTCGGTGGTGGTTTGGTGGCGTTCGGTGGTCTAGATCGGCGGCGGCGGCGTTGGAATGGTCGAGACTTTGGGGCTTCGATTCGGGCGGCACAGGCGACGAGGGGTGGCGGTGGTCAGTCGGATTTGAAGAGGGGACGGAGGCGCGTCGAGGGGTGGCGGTGGCGAAGGCTGTAGGTGGCGGGTAGCGGCGGCGATCGCGGCTGGAAGGTTGGGAGCTCGGGTCGCCGTTCGTTCGAAGGGGTTTTTTTAAAAAAAAAAAATTTATGAATGGAAAATTATGATTGGCCGAGGACTATATTAAATTTTTAAATAGTGTTTTCTCAAACGAACTCCTTTTTAAACCCAACGACTGTCGCCCCCAGCTAAATACCCCCATTCCGGACACAATGGGATATGTTTCGCTGGCCAATTCGACTTTTACAGTCAGTTATTTTTCAAATTAAAGTATAAAACATTTAATTTTTACCTCTGAGCGCACATTTCAATTTGCCAGGGCCACAAACTGATTCGAAAAATTCCAGAAAAATAAATCTAGCTATGTTTTGACGCTACGGTCCCAACAAAACTAGTTTCGTCGAATTTTGAGGTCGTTTGAAAAATGGCCATTTTCTGGTCGATCCAATTTAACAGAAATTGACCAATCACATTTTCCTTTGCCATGCTCACATACTAGCTTCAAAAATTATGAAATTTGAAACCTAGCAATAGTTTGACATCCCGGACCCAACAAAAGTGGTTTCGTCGAATTCCGAGGTCGTATGCAAAATATCAATTTTCCAGGGCTATATATTCTATATACCGACCCTTCTGAAAATTCATTCGGCCATAACTTTTGATTCCCGTTATGAAATTTGATTTTTCAGATTCGTTAGAAAGGTATTGAATAACAGATTTAAATATTTTTGGTTTCACTAAAATCCGTTATATTTTCCACCCTGCATAGTCAGTCAAAGTTTGAATTCAAATTTTCCAACCGACTCACTATTTCTAATTCACTATTTTATTGAAATATTCTATTTCAATTGTTCAAATCCCTTTGAAATCACAATTTTAAAAATTTTAAATTGGCTCGTATTTTCCGGGTTATTACATTGGAGGTGCTCTCCTTTGGTTGGCAATTTGTTGATTGATTTGATTAGACTTTAATTTGCTTCTTAGTTTGATTCTTGGTGGCTACGATCAACTCCTTCCAGGTAGCATGACGACTCCTCTCTTATTTTCTTATGTGAATTAGTTGAGTCTTAGGGTGTATTTATAGAGTTTTCAAGTTAATTTGATCCGTCAGATGTAAACAGGGAGGGAAATCAGACCGTACAACACACCAGAAGTCGAACCAGGGTCAGACCCACCTGGTCAGGCCGACCGGGCAAGTCGACCTTCAGGTCGACACCCAAGTCGACTACGCAGTCGACTTGGGTGGGCCAGGTTGACTTCCCAGTCGACACTAGTGTCGACCTGGTCACTGGGCGGGAAATTTCCCGCCCAGTCCAGTTTGAACTCGAATTCGAATTTTAAACTTGTTCTGAGCTGTTTTTGAATTTCAAATTTATTTTGAAACTTCCGGAGATCATAACTCCTTCATACGTAGTTCGTTTCACGCAAAATCGGACTCTACCTCAACCAGAATTCCGAGACGAACGCAATGGCGTAAGCCATTTCCCTTAATTCTTTCATTGGAATTAATTATACTTTAATTTATGAATTTCACTGTTATAGAATATACGGGGTGTTACATTCTCCCCCACTTAAAAGGATTTCGTCCCCGAAATCTTCAAGTTTAGGAAGAATGTATATCCTACCATCCAATCATCCATCAACTCAACCAACAAACACAGGTGTCCATTGTCCTTAAAGACTTCTAATGCTTTATGATCATATGCATTGTGTGTGTAAATGTCCCTATCTAATGCAGAAATCAGGCGGTCGACTGATTTAGTTGACCTCCTAAATGCGAATCATGTAAGTGTCATGAATCCATTATGTATGCAAATTTTTCCCTACTCATAATTCTACATGAGTGCACAACAATTCATACAAATGCGATAACCGTATGATAACATATAAAATTTCAACCACATACGAACGAGAATACATATATGCATATGCAGTATGAAGTGACTGAGTCGATCTAAAACCTAGGGTGTGTGTGTGTATGCATCCACGAGCAACCACTAGCAATCACTTGCAACCACTTGCAGCCATAATCCATAACATATTTTCAAATACATGTTTGCATCCATTTGTTTTCTACCTAAGGAGTTAAAGAGAAAGGGTCAAGGAAATATGCCTAAAAGACAGATAAAGCATAACTTAAGGAAAAAGAGAGATCAAAGATGTACCCTCAAAAAGAAAAGGTTAGGCTGCGCGTATTCTAGCCTCAGTTTCCAAAGTCGCATCTTCCTCGGCGTCGCTCCACTGAACTTTGACGAGCTTGACTTCGCGGTTGCGTAGCTTTTTCACTTCAGTTCCTAAGATGCATGTTGGAACTCTTCTCACAGTTGCTTCATGTTCCACTTCGGCTTCTTCTAGAATGCTAGGCTCTACTATTTCAGCAGACTCATGTAAACACTTCCAGAGATGAGAAACATGAAAGACGTTGTGAACTCCGGCCAGTTTTTCGGGTAGCTCTAATCTATAGGCCATCTTCCCAACCTTCTCGATGATAGGAAATGGTCCTACAAATCTCGGTGCTAGCTTTCCAATGGATCCAAAACGAACAACGTTCCTTAGAGGAGATACCTTAAGAAAAACTCTGTCCCCAACCTCAAACTCAAGGTCGGTCCTTCTCTTGTTGGCGTAGGATTTCTGTCTATCTTGGGTCGTCTTCATCCTTCTTCGAATCAAGTCCACTTTTTCTGAAGTTTCTCTGATCATGTCTTGACCAAGAATAACCTTATCTGTAGACTCCCACCAACAAGTTGGTAACTTGTACGGTCTTCCATACAATGCTTCGAAGGGTGCCATGCCTATGGTAGCTTGGAAGCTATTGTTGTAAGCAAACTCCACTAAGGGAAGGTGATCCTCCCATGTCCCTCCAAAGTCTAGAATGAAAAGTCTCAAAAGATCCTCTAAAACTCTATTCACCCTTTCCGTCTGTCCATCGGTCTGGGGGTGATAGGCCGTGCTCAAACATAACTGTGTGCCTACAGCTTCTTGCAAACTTCGCCAGAACTCGCTTGTGAAGATAGGGTCTCGGTCACTAACAATGCTGGAGGGTATCCCACGGAGTCGAACTATCTCCTTGATGTAAAGAGACGCTAAAGATGAGGCGGTCCTTCTACTCTTAATAGGTAAAAAGTGGGCGCTCTTAGTAAGCCTATCCACTATTACCCAAATGCTAGTATTGCCCCTTCTCGACCTAGGCAGCCCATCAACGAAGTCCATTGAAATGCTATCCCACTTCCACTATGGGGCCTCTAGGGGATGAAGTAGTCCTCCAGGCTTCTTCTGTTCCGCCTTGACCTGTTGGCGTACTATACACTTAGAAATGTAATCTGCCACATCCTTCTTCATGTCGTTCCAAAAGAAAACTCTTTTCATGTCCTTGTACATTTTGTCTCCGCCTGGATGTATTGTCATCTTGGAACGATGTGCTTCCTCGAGAACCTTCTTTACCAATTCTCTCGCTTGTGGGACGCATAGTCTTCCATCGCATCTCAGCCAGCCTTTATCATCAATAGAGTATCTACTGAGGTGACTAGAAGTCTCACCCCTAATTAGCTTATCAACCACTTCAACTAGCTGAGGGTCCTCACGTTGTGCCGTCCCTATTGTGTCCAAAAGAGTAGGGTGCACCTCAAGAGATGCTAACAAACCCGGTACGAAATCAGACGAGAGCCTAAAGTTAAAACTGGCTATATACTCTAGGCTTTTACTTTCTACAAAGAGTGGGCTTAGTGTCAGATTCTTTCTACTTAGGGCGTCTGCCACCACATTGCCCTTGCCCGGAGTATAGGAAATCTCGAAGTCATACGAGGCAAGAAACTCCATCCATCTTTGTTGCCTCAGATTAAGGTCTTTCTGCGAGAAAAGATATTTTAGCGATATATGATCAGTGTAAAGTTCGAACTTCTCACCTAGGAGATAATGTCGCCAAGACTTAAGTGCAAAGACGATGGCGGCTAACTCAAGACCGTGGGTCGGGTAGTTCTTTTCATGAACTTTCAATTGCCTTGCACAATAAGCTACTACCCTCCCTTCTTGCATCAAGACAGCGCCTAGCCCAGTCCCACATGCATCTGTATAAGCTGTGAACATCTTGCTTCCGTCTGGCAGGGTCAGGACTGGGACTGTTGTAAGAGCCCTTTTTAGGCATTGGAAAGCCAACTCGCAATCCAAGTCCAAATTGAACACTAGATTCTTCTTTGTCAGCCTTGTTAGTGGAGCTGAGATTTTCGCAAAATCCCTTATGAATTTTCGGTAGAAACCTGCTAGTCCTAGAAAACTTCGGACCTCAATTGCATTCTTTGGTGCCTTCCAGTCTTGCACCGCAACTACCTTCACGTGATCTACGGCCAAACCTTCTTTAGATACTACATGCCCAAGAAACCTTACTTCTTCTCTCCAAAAGTGGCATTTTGAAAATTTTTCCTTTAGCTGATGTGCTCGGAGAGTATCAATGATTTCCTTCAGATGTTGAGCATGCTCTTCCACACTCTTTGAAAAGATCAAGATATCGTCTATGAAGACAACCACAAACTTGTTGAGGGATTCACTTAACACTCTTCCCATTAGGTGCACGAAATAAGCGGGTGCATTTGTCAAGCCGAAAGGCATGACAAGCCACTCAAAAAAACCCTCTAGGGTTCTGAATGTCGTTTTATCAATACTATCATCAGCAACTCTTAGCTGATGCAACCCAGTTGCTAGTTCAAGTTGGGAGAAAACCGACGCGCCTACAAACTGATCAAACAAATCGTCGATTCGGGGAAGAGGGTGCCTATTTTCTTGGTTAACTTGTTTAACTCCCTATAGTCAACACAGAGGCGAAGCGAACCGTCTGCTTTGGTTGCGAACACGACCGGAGCACCCCATTCTGAAATGCTCCTTCTAATGAACCCCTTTTCTAGAAGCTCTTTAACCTGCTTACTGAGCTCCTTTCTCTCTTTTGGGGCCATATGTCAGACAGGTAAATCTACCGGCTTTGCATTATCTACAAGATAGATACGGAAGTCTATTTCCCGCTTCGGAGGTAAGCCTTTCACCTCCTCGAAGACATCCGGATATTCCCGGACTACTCTAACCAACTGCAAATTCTCGTCAGAAGCATCAACCGACTCTAGATAACTAAGCATAACAGCATTCAAAGGGTTAAAGGAAATTTCTAGAGTGTTACCAAGCCGAGTCAAGAGTCTAACTACTCTTTTCGCACAATCAAGAATGGCACCGTTACTAGATAACCAGTCCATGCCTAAGATAAAACCATATCCCGAGAAGCCTAGAACAAAGGCATTACAACTAAACTCAACACTGAGAATAGAGATTTTCAAACCCAAACAAACCATTGACAAGTAAGCGGAGCCCCCGATTGGATTTGAAACTACCAAGGGATCCTCAACCATACTAGTGTCTAAATGCAGAGATTCTACTAATGCAAATGAAATAAAGGAGTGTGATGCACCAGAGTCAAAAAGTGTGTGAACTGGATGATCATAAAGATAGACTACACTTTCTACAGAAATATTACTACCTCGTTCCTGTGGAGGTGCTATCAGAGCATGTACTTGACCCCCTGAAGTAGATCCAGCTTTCTGTCCCTGTCCTATCTTCTTTGGGCAGTCCTTAGCTTGGTGCCCAGTCTCTCCGCAATGAAAGCAACCACCCATCTTTGCCTTCTTCTTCCGACAGTCTTTCTCTATATGTCCAACTATGCCACAGAAATTGCACTTTCTCTTCTCACGGGACTTCTTGTTCTTTCCTCCTTTCTTAAAGTCTGTCTTCTTAGCCTGTATACCTTCTTTCTTTTCCTCCGCCTTATTCTCTTTCTGGCCGTGGTCTTCCTCGTGTAGCAACGCCATGTCTACCAAGATTTCATAAGTCGCTCCCGTGGACACATGGGTCATGGCAAGGCTGTGTATAGGCTCATTCAGACCTTTGACGAAACGAAGCGCCTTCTTGTGTTGGGTATTTACTAAGTATAGCCCAAATCTGGCCAACTGATTAAACTTATTGACGTACTCCCTGACTGTCATGCTTCCCTGTTTAAGATTCAAGAACTTCTCTATTTGCAGGCTCCTTTCAGCTTGGGAGAGGAATTTCAGTTCGAACCTTGTCCTAAAATCATCCCAAGTTTCCACTGCCCTCTGAGCATTAGTGATCTCCCACCAATAGGAAGCTTCATCTTTGAGCAACCATACTGCTAGTTGTATCTTTTGCCTATCATCAACTCTGAAGATGTCAAACACATCCTCGGTCTCCTTTAGCCAATTTCTTGCTCCTACAAAGGGTTCAGTTCCATGGAAGTCTTTTCCACCCATAGACTTGAAGTCTCTACATGTTTTGGCAAAAGCATTTCCAAGGGGAGGAGCAGGAGGAGGAGCAATTGGTGCTACTGGGGGAGGAAGGATATCTGTCGGGCCCGCGCCATTTGCGGCCCTAGCTTCTAAGAACCTCCAAAACCCACCGGGTATCGGTACTCCTTCAGGAATGTTAAGGTCTCCAGACATTCTGAAACAGAAAGGAAAGATTCAAAACGAAGGATAGAAGGAGATAGTACACATGGCTTTGGGGGATCATGCCTTTTAAAATATAACACTTTTTCTAAATAAAAAAAAAATTGCTTCTTTAAACTTTCTTTTGAAAATAATATCAAAAACTTTATCTTATCTGGTAAACCTATGCTCTGATACCAAGTGAAACACCCCACCTCCGTTAGGGTCACTCACAAAGGGAATGCCCTAATTTTGGTGGAGGTTTATAAGTATAAGTCACAGATACATAAGACATATTTAAATACACATATTTTTAAATAGCGGAAACAACAACAACTTTTATTTCATCAAAATACGTGTTACACAAACCATACCATAATTGTCTTACAATACTTCCAAAAACATTACATTTCCATAACTGTCTTGATTATCAAAGAAGCATAAAACATAAAATAAAGCAACAAAATCCCCATAATGATATCCAAAGCCATGATCCAAGCCAAAGAGATCCAAACCATACATCTACTGTCTTCAAGCTTGCAAAAGAGTATGAATAAGCTGAGTTGTTTCCTCCCTGTGGACCTTGGGGGGGGGGAACGAAGGAAAAGAAGACGAAAAGAAAAACGGAGTCAGACATAAAGCCTGAGTAAATCTCGTGACTTTTCAGTATGTGAATAAGAAAAGGATATGATAGACATAAACTGAAAACAGGATAGTATCATAACTAAGGGAGTGTAGTCTAGAATCGAATATACTATCGAACCCACACTATATCTCTGCATTAATAGAATTACTCTAACTGGCACCCCATGCTGAGGGTGAAGTGATCCTTTTTGTTTTCTAAAGATCGGCTCCTACTCGTACGTGTGTCTTACGGCTACCCCAAGAAGTGTAGATACCTATGCAGGCCCCACCATGGGGTGTATCAAGGACCATGGTGGCGGCCCCGACACAATTACTAGAAGACATTAGTTATACTACTGGTGCCCCTAGTGCCCTGCTTGTCTGCTCCGGAGTGCATGCACGACCGCACACCATTAGACCTACACTGTGCACCCAACAATTGTCGTTATTTGACCGCTTACAATCAGCCTAGTAATCGTGCCACACCCTGCCTAGTTTCAGGGTACCGTTGATACCTAAATTGGGTTACTACTGAAACGGGTCCCTACGTTACCAGGGTTTTCTAGTCAACATGTTAAGTGGTTAAGTGTTTGTATATACCTAACCCCACCCATCAATATTTGTTAACATGTTGAATCTTTGGTTAAGTGTTTTCAGTTGACTTAACCCTACCACCTGTCCTTAGCCTTTTAGAGCACCGACCACTCTCATTAGACAGATATCACTACGCTTACTGGATGTGCCGGTTGGTTCCGGGCAGGTTTACACCGTAGTTCTGTCTAACATCGGGTCTTTATTAGGCTCAATGTTTAAACACCCACATTGGATAGGTATTGTTGTGACTACTGGACAGCCAGGCGGGTGCGGGCAGGTTTATGTCACAACTCAATCCAACCTCGGGTCAAACATGTCGTCTTTTCTAGATTTACATATTTCATTATTTATGTAAATGTCATGTCGTCTTTTAATTTGGGTGCAACAATTTATACCTCTAAAATGTCACAGTCGTAGGCACGTGCCAAGCATGCCAACATATTTATTATATCATGTTTTACACCCAACGCTATTACCCCCGTTTGTACGTACTAATGTTGGGCTCGACACAATTCAGTCCAACTTGATAAACGTGAGAAAAGGGGAATTCCAGAACATATAATATTTCTATGATACATAGAAGGTGTAGCGCATGAACTTGCAAATTGGCGTTAACATAAACATTGGACCATGTGAACTTGCATTCAAAATTGGTATACAACTAAATGGGTGTCACATAGGATGGCATATATAGATTTATACAAACTTGGGTTTTAACATATTAACTTGGCATAATGTCGAACACAAAACTAGCATGTTGTAAATTAACCCAAAAATGTCCAAATCTAATATATAGTCTATTTCCACATGAACTTGCATAGTTTATGTAACCCAAACTACATTTAACATAGTTCTAATCATACTTGTAATGGATCTAAGATGTATACATAAGTTTTGAATCATGTAGCATAAAGGATCTCAGATTTAGGGTGTGTTTACATAAGTATATCGCCCATGATATCAACATAAACATAAAGGGGATATTAACATAAACATGAGAGGGATCTAATCATAGACTTTGCCACAAACTTGCAATTACCATTACTTTCATATACAAAAATATAATAAACTTGCATCGATCCATTTATGCCACAAATCAATACACCAAAAACAATCACAATAGAAACATTACAATACACAAGATCTACATCATTATACAACAACAATACAATTCGATTCTCAATTACATTGTATCACATCATAATTTTATTCAAATTATGAAAGACCACTATACTTACAACGTGTAACGAGATCTTGTTTTCTGATTTTTGTTTTTCTGAATTTGGAGGTGCTCTCCTTTGGGTGGCAATTTGTTGATTGATTTGATTAGACTTTAATTTGCTTCTTAGTTTGATTCTTGGTGGCTACGATCAACTCCTTCCTGGCAGCATGACGACTCCTCTCTTATTTTCTTATGTGAATTAGTTGAGTCCTAAGGTGTATTTATAGAGTTTTCAAGTTAATTTGAGCCGTCAGATGCAAACAGGGAGGGAAATCAGACCGTACAACACACCAGAAGTCGAACCAGGGTCAGACCTACCTGGTCAGGCCGACCGGGCAAGTCGACCTGTAGGTCGACACCCAAGTCGACTGCGCAGTCGACTTGGGGGTTACCAGGTCGACTGCCCAGTTGACACTAGTGTCGACCTAGTCACTGGGCGGGAAATTTCCCGCCCAGCCCAGTTTGAACTCGAATTCGAATTTTAAACCTGTTCTGAGCTGTTTTTGAATTTCAAATTTATTCTGAAACTTCCGGAGATCATAACTCCTTCATACGGAGTCCGTTTCATGCAAACTCGGACTTTATCTCAACCACAATTCCGAGACGAACGCAATGGCGTAAGCCATTTCCCTTAATTCTTTCATTAGAATTAATTATACTTTAATTTATGAATTTCACTATTATAGAATATACGGGGTGTTACAATGTGGCCCCGGTAAATTAAAATGTACGTTTGAATTCAATACAAATTGATTTATATATTAACTTTGAGAAAACTGATTGAAATAGTCGAATCAGCTTACGATACATATCCCATTGTGTCCGGAATAGGGGCATTTAGCTAGGGGCGACAATCGTTGGGTCTGATTTGGAGTTCGTACGAAAATTTCTCTTTTTAGAACAATTGAATAAAATATTTTAATATAAATTATGTAACAACCCGTATTTTGAATAACATGTTATAACATAAATCAAGGCAGAGTTAAATGATAAAATATGAATCAAGGGAAACGGGCAGTGCCATTGCGTTCGTCTCGGAAAAATACGCGAAATAGAGTCCGAGTTTTCGAAAATCGGAGTCTGTATGACCAAGTTATGGCCCGTCAATGTTTTCAGAAAGTTTCAAGTTCAAAAACAGTTCAAATTTGAATTCAGAATTCAAATTCAGCCCTAGCAGGATAGGCGGGAAAATTCCCGCCAGCCCTAAGTCGACTGGGGAGTCGACTTGGGAGTCGACACACCCCAGGTGGTGTCGACTGCCCAGTCGACACCCCTGTCGACTTGGGTGGTTGGCCAGTTTGGCACGGTGCACCAGTTTTGGCTCTTAGGTCTTGTTTTGTTGGCTAGTGACGTGATTTGATGGCTCAAATCTGAATTAGGGTTAATCCTATGGCCTAAACTAACCTAAACTTCTATAAAAAGACCCTAAGACCTAGCCTAAACCCACACAAATCAATCCTACAACTAAATTATGCCAAAATGCTTCCCAATCATGGCCTCCACCTTCATATCATGGCCTCCATCTTCTTCATGAAAGCTTGATTGTTCTAAGCTAGTAAAAGAGCCATCTTTCTTCATCAAAACAAGGATCTTTCTTCTTATTTCTCAAAGACAACTTGGAGCTTATATTCATTTGGGAATTTCTAGTGTGGCTTTGTCTCAATCTTGTTTTATTTTGTTCTAGCCTTCATAGCCAAGCTTTGTAAGCCCTATTCTACTCTTAGATTTAAACTATGAAGTTAATATGATCATGTAGCAAGTTGAAATGAGACTTTTGGGTATAATGCTTGTCTTTGGGCTATATTTGTATGCATAGATCCATGTGTGACTCTTTTGATCTATGATTGTGGCACTATCATGAACCTAGTATCACTTACCTTGATTTTTGGGTAGAAAGCTATGAGCTTTATTTGGTGGTTATGCATAATGCAACATAGAACTTGGTAGTTATGCATAATGCAACATAAATCCTCTCATGATCTTTATGTTAACTTGCCTATGATGTTATGAACTATATGCTAATCACAAGTTATCACCCTATGTTAACTATGACCATGTTATCACCTATTTGCTAAGTTGATGTCATATGCTAGTTGTGATGAACACCTTTGCCTCATACATCACCATGTTAAACTTGTGATAGACTTTGCCACTTTATGCCCAACTTATCATATCATTATGTTCCCCCTTTTGATCTATTTGTGTTGATGCGAACTTACGTGCGATGGGGTTACGTTATGGGTAAACTTAAATGACATGAAACATGATTTGAAACTATGACATGTGATAATGCTTGAAAACATGAATGTGGACATGACATGTAGAAAACATGAAAGTGGCCAACTCGAGGTTGGGTTGAGTTTGTAGCATAAATCTACCCGGAACAGACCGGCTTAACTAGTGGCTACAAACAATAGGACCCAATGTGAGTAGTTGGTCATATCGCAGTTAAAACCCGAGGTTAGACTAGGTTGTGGGGTAAAGCTACCCGGACCCGCCCGGCTTAACTAGTAACCACAACAAAGTCTAATGTGAGAGGTTGGGGTGCATTAAGTTAATTAATGCCACATGGTAGGGTTAAGTCATGGACCACTTGAATACTTAACCAATTGAACACGATGGGTTGGATGGGGTTAAGTCATGAACCACTTGGGTACACTTAACCAACTTGATACATGATGGGATAGGGTTAACCACACTTAACCCGTTAGAAACCCTAGTTACGCGGTCCTTTTCAGCAGTAACCCTCTTGGATGTATCAGCGATACCCTAGGGACTAGGCTAGGGTGGGGCACGATTACTAGGCTGATTGTAAGCGACCAGAACGACGGCTGAGTTGGTGCGCCGGTGTAGGTTCAGGCGGACTATGGTCGTGCACATAGTCCGGAGTTGAAAAAGCCAGCACGGGCACCATTAGGTTTAGACTGTGCATGCTTGATTCGTGTCAGTGGTTGGCACCCTAGGACTTGATACACCCTAGGGTGGACCAAGCACAGTTTGACTACATTTCGTGATTGGGCCGTATGACACCGACACTTGGCGAGTTAGGCTTATAGGGAGCCGATCGACTAGACCGTGTAGTTGGACCCCGACTTGGGTCATCTCATGATATTGGGCCGAGGGATCATTTCTTGTTTATACTTGACATGGGTTGGATTACTAGTACTTTTGGTGCAACTTAACCTTGTATATGTGATGCCACACTTGATCTAGCTTGTTAATTTTTCTCCATGCCAGTTGTCATCCTATGTTTCTTCTTTGTTTTACATGTCCAGTTAACTTTATTAGATTTTATACTAATAGTAGGTAGGACTTACAAGTCTTTTTGACTGACCCGTTTTCTTTCGCCTCTTTTCTTCCGTTCCCCCCCCCCGGTTCTTAGGGTGGGAACGCTAGCAGCTAGCTTGGATCTTTAGCTTGCTTTCTGGATAGCTCATGTACGGTTTGGGCTTGAGCTCCCTATGGCTTTACCACTTCTACTTTGGGGATAGTTTACTTTATGTTATTTCTAGTTTTCAGTTTATGTTTCTAGACTTGTAGTAGTTGGAAAATAATAACTAAGTACTTTGATGTAACTTGACTATGGTTTTGAAATAGTAGTTTTATCCGCTGCTTTACTTACTATGTTTTACTTATATGTTCTGTCTTGTGATATCTTTATGCATGTTTACCTTGTCCAACACCCCTCCAAAGCCAGTGTACTTGTAAGAGTGGCCCTGGCGGAGGTGGGGTGTTACATTTGGTATCAGAGCATAAGGTTTTACTAGATCGGATAAAAGTTTTAAAAACCCTTTTGAAAAAAAAACTATTTTCAAAACCAATTAAGTATTTTCCAAGAAAAGTCTAGTTTATTTTAAAAGGCTATTCCCCAAAATCCATTAGCACTATCATTTGTTTACTCGTTCTAAATCTATCTTTTCCTTTTTCAGTATGGCCGATCTTAACCTTCCCGAGGGAGTACCCATAACCAGATGGTTCCGGAGGTACCTGGAAGCTAGGGCCAACGACGCAGGCCCAGCAACCACTCCCACCGTACCTGAGGTTCCTCCTCCTCCTCAGCGTCCACAAGCGGATTTCACAAAGATTTGCAAAGACTTTAAGGCGATGGGTGGCAAAAATTTTGTTGGGACAGAGACCTATGTGGAGGCAAGGAACCGGTTAAAGGAAACAGAAGACCTTTTTGCTATCTTTGATGTGGATGATCGTAGGAAAGTTCTGTTGGCAGTATGGCTATTGAAAGAGGAAGCTGCTTATTGGTGGGAGGTCACCAACGCTACTAGGCCTATAGAGACTTGGGCCGACTTTAGGATGAGGTTTGGGCTTAAGTTTCTATCATCTGCTGAGGAGAATCTGCAAATGGAGAAGTTTATATCTTTGAAGCAAGGGGACATGACAGTGAGGGAGTATGTGAATAAGTTCAACCAGCTTGCTTGATTCGGTTTGGACATGGTTAACACACCCCAGAAGAAGGCTCTACGCTTTGCACGAGGATTGAATGAGCCATTACAAGGTCTGGCCATGTCTCATATGCCCATGGGGGCCACTTTTGAGAGCCTAGTAGATATGGCATTGCTTCAGGGGGGTGATAAGAATGGCAAGAAAGAAGACAAGCCTAATGAGACTCAAACCAAGAAGGCGGACTCGAAGTGGGGAGGAAATCAGAGCAACCAGAACAACAAGAGCAAAAAGAACAACAAGGGTAACAAGGCCAACAACAACAAGGCAAAGGACCCAAGAAAGTGCAACTTCTATGGGATTGTTGGACACATAGCCAAAGATTGTAGGAAGAAGAAGAGGAAGTTGGGGGAATGCTTTCATTGCGGAGAGACTGGACACTTCAGTAAGGATTGCCCAAAGAAGCAAGGGCAGGGGCAAGGACAGACTCAGCGAGCAGGACCTTCTGGAGGGCAGATGCATGCTCTCAACACTACTCCAGCTCCGGACCGAGGTAGTATTTCTGTAGAAAGCCTTGTTTATATTTCTGGTTTTCCTGTTCGAACTTTATTTGATTCTAGCGCATCGCATACCTTTATCTCTTCTGACATTGTTGAAAGTTTGCACCTAAGTACTAGTCTGGTTGAGGATCCCGTTAGTGTTTCAAATCCAATTGGGGGTTCCGCCCATCTATCTATGATTTGTATCGATTTGAGGATTTCTATCTTGACCGTAGAATTCACATGTAATGCTTATGTTCTCGGGTTTTTAGAATACGGGTTGATTTTTGGCATGGATTGGTTGTCCAGTTATGGAGCCATTCTTGATTGTGAGCATAGGGGGGTGAGGCTTATGACTCGCCTCGGTAATACCCTAGAAATTTCTTGTAACCCTATGGATCACGTCATGTTATGTTATCTTGAATCTCTTGACTCGTCCATCGATGATTTACAATCTATAAGGGTGGTCCGAGAATATCCCGATGTCTTTGATGAGGTTAAGGGGTTACCCCCTAAGCGAGAGATAGATTTCCGCATTTATCTTGTTCATAATGCCAAGCCAGTTTCATTGCCCGTTAGGCACATGGCCCCGCGAGAAAGAAGAGAGCTTAGCAAGCAAATCAAGGAGTTGCTTGAGAATAATTTCAATAGGCGAAGCATTTCAGAATGGGGTGCTCCGGTGGTATTCGCTACTAAGGCGGATGGTTCGCTTCGTCTATGTGTTGATTATCGTGAGTTGAACAAGCTGACAAAGAAGAATAGACACTCGTTACCGAGGATTGACGATCTCTTTGACCAGCTTGTTGGTGCTTCTATTTTCTCTCAGCTCGATCTAGCCACTGGATTCCATCAGCTTAGAGTGGCTGAGGATAGTATTGATAAGACTGTGTTTAGGACTCCAGATGGATTCTTTGAATGACTAGTCATGCTGTTAGGTTTGACTAATGCACCCGCATACTTTGTTGATTTGATGAGTAGGGTGTTCAGGGAGTTCCTTAACAAGATTGTGGTTGTCTTCATGGATAATATTCTGATCTTCTCTAAGGGCGAGGAAGAGCATGCTACACACCTCAAGGAGGTTATGGATACGCTTAGAGCTCATCAGTTGAAAGCCAAGTTCTCTAAATGCCATTTCTAGAGAAAGGAAGTTCGGTTCCATGGGCATATAGTTTCTAAGCAGGGCATAGCTGTGGATCCCGCTAAAGTGGTGGCGGTACAAGACTGGAAAGTTCCAAAGAATGCAACTGAAGTGAGAAGCTTTCTCGGTCTGGCAAGATATTATAGGAAGTTCATTAAGGACGTCGCTAGGATTCCAGCCCCTCTTACTAAGTTAACGAAGAAGAACTTAGTCTTTGCATGGAACCTAGATTGTGAGCTTGCTTTTTAAAGGCTCAAGAAAGCCCTCAGCTCCAGTTCTAGCATTACCCGATGGAGGGAAGTTTTTTACCGTGTACACCGATGCATGTGGCACGGGATTAGGCGTTGTCCTGATGCAAGAAGGGAGAGTGATATGCTTTGGGGTTAGGCAACTCAAAGTTCATGAGAAGAACTATCCCACTCATGATTTGGAGTTGGCGGCGATCGTCTTTGCACTCAAATCCTGGCGCCACTATCTTCTAGGCGAAAGGTTTGAGTTGTATACTGATCACAAGTCACTCAATTACCTCTTCTCGCAGAAAGATTTGAATCTAAGGCAGCAAAGGTGGATGGAATTCTTGGCATCATATGACTTCAAGATAGCTTATACCCCTGGCAAGGGTAATGTTGTGGCTTATGCGCTAAGCAGAAGAAGGTTGACTTTGAATCCCTTGTTTGTTGAGATGAAGAGCCTAGAGTTCTTGGCAACCTTTGATTTTGCACCTGCTGTTGGGTCGATGACTGGTTCGTTAGCATCCCTCGAGCTTAGACCTACACTTCTTGATCAAGTTGGGGCTTCAAAGAGGGAATACCCGCAGATAGTTGAGATCATGGACAAGTTGATTCAGGGTGAGACGTCAAGTCACCTCGCTAGATATACTATTGATAACAAGGGATGGCTAAGGCGTGATGGAAGACTATGTGTCCCACGAGTGGGAGACTTAGTAAATAAAGTTCTTGAGGAGGCGCATCACTCGAGGATGACCATACATCCCGGAGGGGATAAGATGTACCGGGATATGAAGCGCATTTCCTTTTGGGATGGGATGAAAAAGGATGTGGCAGAGTTTGTTTCTAGATGCATTGTTTGCAAGCAAGTATAGGACGAGTCGAAGAAGCCCGGTGGGCTACTGCATCCATTGGAGGTCCCGCTATGGAAGTGGGAAAGTATCTCTATGGATTTTGTGGATGGATTGTTGAGATCAAGGAAGGGGAATACTAGCATATGGGTCATAGTGGATAGACTCACGAAGAGCGCCCATTTTATTCCGGTAAAGAGCAAGAGGACCGCATCATGGCTAGCATCTGTTTATCTTCGAGAAATAGTACGGTTGCATGGAGTTCCTTCTAGCATAGTCAGCGATCGTGACCCATTCTTCACTAGCCAATTTTGGAATAGTTTGCAAGAAGCGATGGGTACACGATTGAATCTAAGTACGGCCTATCACCCACAGACAGATTGCTAGACCGAAAGGGTGAATAGGGTACTAGAAGATCTGTTGAGGCTATGCATTCTTTACTTTGGGGGCACTTGGGAAGACCACCTTCCTCTCGTAGAGTTTGCTTACAATAACAGCTACCAAGCAAGCATAGGGATGGCACCATTCAAAGCTTTATATGGGAGGTCGTGCATGTCACCAACATGTTTGGTGGGGGACGACGGATAAGCTTATACTTGGGCCCGACATGATAAGGGACACATCCGAGAAGGTTGAGTAGATTCGAAGGCGGATGAAAACGGCCCAAGACAGACAGAAATCCTATGCAGACAAGCGAAGGACTGACTTAGAGTTTGAAGTTGGAGATATGGTCTTTGTGAAGGTTTCTCCTTTTCGAAATGTGGTTCGGTTTGGAGCAGTTGGGAAGCTGGCACCAAGGTTCGTAGGACCCTTCCATATCATAGAGAGGATTGGGAATATGGCTTATAAGGTGGAATTGCCAGAGAAGTTGGCTGGAGTGCACAATGTTTTTCATGTCTCGCATCTCCGAAAATGCCAACATGAGTCAGCCGACGTAGTTGAGCCTAGCATTCTTGAAGACATGGAGGTAGAAAAAGAGGCAACTTTGGGGCGAGCTCCGATTCGTATCTTGGGAACGGAGATCAACAAGCTGAGGAATCGAGAAGTCAAGTTAGTAAAGGTTTAGTGGAGTGAAGCCAATGAAGATGCAACTTGGGAAACTGAGGAGAAGATACGTGGACTTTATCCATTCCTTTTTGAGGGTACATTCTCAATCTCTTTTCCTAGTTAGCATATCTTTCTTTTGCTATCCACGTTTATCTTGTTATCTCATTAACCTTGTCAGGAGAACCTTAGGTAGAAACCCTTTGGATGAAACATGTATTTGAAACATGTTATGCTTGATGTTTGCAAGTGGTTGCAAGTGTTTGCAAGTGGATACTCGTGGATGCATGATACACATTAGGCACTAAGATCGGCTCACACACTTTCATATTGCATATGCATGAGTTCTTATACTTATTCATGGTTGAAACTTGTTATGCTATCACGTGGATGTAGCATTTGGATGAATGTTATGTCCACTCATGTAGAGATTATGAATTATGTTAGGAATTTGCATACATATGGACTCATTTCATTAACATACCTTGCATTAAGAAGGTTTACTGAACCAGTAACCGCCTGATTTTCGCATTAGATAAGTACATATACACACACTTTTCGCATATGATCATACAACATTTAGAATCTTTTAAGAATAATGACTGCTCATGGATGATGTTTTGAGTAGATGGATGATTGATGGTAGGATACGTTCTTCCTAACTTGAAGATTTCGGGGACGAAATCCTTTAAGGTGGGGTGAATGTAACAACCCGTATTTTGAATAACATGTTATAACATAAATCAAGGCAGAAATAAATGATAAAATATGAATCAAGGGAAACGGGATGTGCCATTGCGTTCATCTCGGAATAATACGCGAAATAGAGTCCGAGTTTTCGAAAATCGGAGTCCGTATGACCAAGTTATGGCCCGTCAATGTTTTCAGAAAGTTTCAAGTTCAAAAACAGTTCAAATTTGAATTCAGAATTCAAATTCAGCCCTAGCAGGACAGGCGGGAAAATTCCCGCCAGCCCCAAGTCGACTTGGGAGTCGACACACCCCAGGTGGTGTCGACTGCCCAGTCGACACCCCTGTCGACTTGGGTGGTCGGCCAATTTGGCCTGGTGCACCTGTTTTGGCTCCTGGGTCTTGTTTTGTTGGCTACTGACATGATTTGATGGCTCAGATCTGAATTAGGGTTAATCCTATGGCCAAAACTAACCTAAACTTCTATAAAAAGACCCTAAGACCTAGCCTAAACCCACACAAATCAATCATACAACTAAATTATGCCAAAATGCTTCCTAATCATGGCCTCCACCTTCATATCATGGCCTCCATCTTCTTCATGAAAGCTTGAGTGTTCTAAGCTAGTAAAAGAGCCATCTTTCTTCATCAAAACAAGGATCTTTCTTCTTGTTTCTCAAAGACAACTTGGAGCTTATATTCATTTGTGGATTTCTAGTGTGGCTTCATCTCAATCTTATTTTATTTTGTTCTAGTCTTCATAGCCAAGCTTCGTAAGCCCTATTCTACTCTTAGATTTAAACTATGAAGTTAATATGATCATGTAGCAAGTTTCAATGAGACTTTTGGGTACAATGCTTGTCTTTGGGCTCTATTTGTTTGCATAGATCCATCTGTGACTCTTTTGATCTATGATTGTGGCACTATCATGAACCTACTATCACTTACCTTGATTTTTGGGTAGAAAGCTATGAGCTTTATTTGGTGGTTATACATAATGCAACATAGAACTTGGTAATTATGCCTAATGCAACATAAATCTTCTTATGATCTTTAAGTTAAATTGCCTATGATGTTATGAACTATATGCTAATCCCAAGTTATCACCCTATGTTAACTATGACCATGTTATCACCTATTTGCTAAGTTGATGTCATATGCTAGTTGTGATGAACACCTTTGCCTCATACATCACCATGTTAAACTTGTGATAGACTTTGCCACTTTATGCCCAACTTATCATATCATTACGTTCCCCCTTTTGATCTATTTGTGTTGATGCGAACTTACGTGCGATGGGGTTATGTTATGGGTAAACTTAAATGACATGAAACATGACTTGAAAATATGACATGTGATAATGCTTGAAAACATGAATGTGGACATGACATATAGAAAACATGAAAGTGGCCAACTCGAGGTTGGGTTGAGTTTGTAGCATAAATCTACCCGGAACTGACCGGCTTAACTAGTGGCTACAAACAATAGGACCCAATGTGAGTAGTTGGTCATATCGCAGTTAAAACCCGAGGTTAGACTAGGTTGTGGTGTAAAGCTACCCGGACCCGCCCGGCTTAACTAGTAACCACAACAAAGTCAAATGTGAGAGGTTGGGGTGCATTAAGTTAATTAATGCCACATGGTAGGGTTAAGTCATGGACCACTTGAATACTTAACCAATTGAACACGATGGGTTGGATGGGGTTAAGTCATGAACCACTCGGGTACACTTAACCAACTTGATACATGATGGGATAGGGTTAACCAGACTTAACCCGTTAGAAACCCTAGTTACGCGGTCCTTTTCAGAAGTAACCCTCTTGGATGTATCAGCGATACCCTAGCGACTAGGCTAGGGTGGGGCACGATTGCTGGGCTGATTGTAAGCGACCAGAACGACGGCTGAGTTGGTGCGCCGGTGTTGGTTCAGGCAGACTATGGTCGTGAACATAGTCTGGAGTTGAAAAAGCAGGCATGGGCACCAATAGGTTTAGACTGTGCATGCTTGATTCGTGTCAGTGGTTGGCACCCTAGGACTTGATACACCCTAGTGTGGACCTAGCACAGTTTGACTACATTCCGTGATTGGGCCGTATGACACCGACACTTGACGAGTTAGGCTTATAGGGAGCCAATCGACTAGACCGTGTAGTTGGACCCCGACTTGGGTCATCTCATGATATTGGGCCGAGGGATCATTTCTTGTTTATACTTGACATAGGTTGGATTACTAGTACTTTTGGTGCAACTTAACCTTGTATATGCGATGCCACACTTGATCTAGCTTGTTAATTTTTCACCATGCCAGTTGCCATCCTATGTTTCATCTTTGTTTTACATGTCCAGTTAACTTTATTAGTTTTTATACTAATAGTAGGTAGGACTTACCAGTCTTTTTGACTGACCCGTTTTCTTTCGCCTCTTTTCTTCCGTTCCCCCCTCCCCCCAAGATTCTCAGGGTGGGAACGCTAGCACCTAGCTTGGATCTTTAGCTTACTTTCTGGATAGCTCATGTACGGTTTGGGCTTGAGCTCGCTATGGCTTTACCACTTCTACTTTGGGGATAGTTTACTTTATGTTATTTCTAGTTTTCAGTTTATGTTTCTAGACTTGTAGTAGTTGGAAAATATAACTAAGTACTTTGATGTAACTTGACTATGGTTTTGAAATAGTAGTTTTATCCGCTACTTTACTTACTCTGTTTTACTTATATGTTCTGTCTTGTGATATCTTTATGCATGTTTACCTCGTCCAACACCCCTCCAAAGCCAGTGTACTTGTAAGAGTGGCCATGGCGGAGGTGGGGTGTTACAAATTATATATATAAACTTTCTTCACTGCTAAACCATAGCTATCCCGTTCATTTCCTTTAGCCGCCACGACCTCATGAACAACCCAAATCGTGCCGATTCAAATCCCCCCTAGTCTCGAAATCGATTCAATGATCTCGATGATCCCCACGATTCCTAAAGTAAGAACTGAAGAGCAATTCGAGCTCAATAAATCCATACGGTCAAGATCAAATCTCATGGCCGACAGTGTTGGATTTTTGGGCTTAATCCCACTGATTTCGAACTCTGTTTCAGAGGATTGGGGGCATTCCAATTCGTCGGAGTCGTGGGGGGTGAACGGCGGCGCGAAGCTGAGCATTGGGGTGGTTGACGATCAGGGTGACGAGGCTTCATGGCACGTGCGTGAGTGGAAGTTTCTTGCAAGCTGATGGTTCCAAATTTAATGAATCAAGAGGAAGAAGATGGTTTCTTTTAACCTAATGATCATTTAATTAATATTAATTATAATTTAGCACCAGTTAATTATTAAATTAAAGTGATTAAAGTTTAAATATCCATAACTATTTCAAACAGAAACAAAATTGAGTGAAACAACTTGCGTTAGAATCGTCTTGAAGAGCACTACAAATGGCACTGACTAGGTCTAATTTGGAGCAAATCAAAATTTTAAGCAAATTCAAATCCAAGAGGTACGAAAATTTAGAAATCAAAGAACGGAGGAGTGGAAACGAAAGTGAGAACTCTCTCTCATTCAATTTAATTTATAGTTATTATATACTAGGTTGCAGACGGGGCTTAGAAGCCCCCAACACTATTTATTGTGCAAACCAGTTGATTGTTTGTTTAAATTGTCGTGTATTGATATTGTTGTATATCAGAATTATTTATATAAAATGTATATATGTGTATAAATTATCATGAAATAAAATAAAATAAATATTCATTTGCAAATCGGACGGTTTGTTTATGTACACTTATTTATCTGATATTGATTGAGACGATAAATTTTACACATCGCCCAACTGCACGAATAATAAACAGTATTTGTTGTTTGGAAAACCCACACGGGTATTGGGATAATATTGGACATACATTAATCCCAATAATTAGTGGTATGTCAATCGATGGGTTGACAGACTGTATAAGCGTTATTTATTTATTTTAATGCTTATAGAGTTGTAAAATGCACATTGCATGTTGTATGAATTTTTAATGATTGTTTATCATTATTGTTGTATACATGTGATATTGAAATCCATATATAATATGGTAATTGATTGAGTTTGATTCCAGTTTATAGTTAACGAATAATTTAAAATAATATTCAGTGAATATTGAAATGTGAAGCCGTGTTAAGGAGTTAAATGCCATTTTAACATGAACGGGATTTTTTGTCGATTTTATTCATTTTATAATGAATATCGAAAAGTGATTTCAAAATATGATATTTTGAAAATATTATCATTTAAAAATTATAATGATATGGAATATTCAATTTTGATTTAAATTTGAAAATAAAATTGGAATCGTTTTAAAATGAATTTAAAATAAATTTATAATGGAAAATTCTATTTTGATTAAAATTTGAAAATAAAATTGAAATCATTTTAAAATGAATTTAAAACGAATTTATAATGGAAAATTCAATTTTGATTTACATTTGAAAATAAAATTGAAATCGTTTTAAAATTAATTTAAAACAAATTTATAATGAAAATTTTAATTTTGATTTAAATTTGAATATGAAATGGAAACGTTTTGAGATGAAATTAAAACGAATTTATAAAGGAATATTCAGTTTTGATTTGAAATTGAAATGGAAGTGGAAATCGTTTTTAACACGAATTTAAAACGATTTATAAAATTCATTTTAAATGGAAATCGACGATATATATTATATATATTATAATGGCCTGAACAGAACGCGCCACGCAGCGACCATTCGCGAATTTTCACCATTAGCTTCAAATTGATGTTACGGGAGATCCGACAGTCGGATTCTCCTAAAACCAGAACGTTTGGGTTCGTATCGAAAGAGATTAGAAATATAATGGTTGGATTTTAAGATATAACTAAATCAATTTTAGAAAAGGTCGCCATGAATGCAGTTTGGTGGCCGTTATTGGAAACCGATTGTATAGGCGATATTAAATTTGTTAAAAATATGAAAAAATTATGTAAAATCATAACAAATGATTTGGATAGATGTTGGATGAAAAATTCCTATTTTGATAAGATAAAAATATATTTTTATCGAAATGAACGAGTTATTAACTAGAATAATAATTCAATTATTTTTAGAAATAAATAAATTGGATTTGAAAATGGTTTTAAAATTACCAGAATTTTACAAAGAATAAATTGTAATGGATTCAGAATGGAAATAATCTTCGGAATATTTCGATATTGGATTTCGTGATTATACGGATATTGTTGATGAATTTGGATTTCCCAATACGCTATTTGTTGATATCAGAATTTGATAATGAATATAAACCGATATAATTTCTATTCAGAGCCTTGTATTTGATATCAAATTGGATTTTGTGTTTGTCGTGAACGGTGTCTTCATTAACACTGTTCTTAAACCTAATTGAGAAAAGAATAAATCTTTTAATTAAAATTTAGGGAATTTTAATAATTAATTAATATTTAACTGGATTAAAATTGGATTTTGGGTTTGTCGTGAACAGTTTCTTCATTAACACTGTTCTTAAACCCAGTTGAGAAAAGAATGAATCTTTAAATTAAGATTTAGTGAAGTTTTCCAATTAATTAATATTTAATTGGAATTGAGTAAAATAATTGGATTTTTGGGTTTATCGTGAATGGTGCTTTAAATAACACTTGTTCTTTAACCCAATTAATAGTGAAGAATAAGATTTGGAATTTATAAACTTTTAATTAAACTTTATGGAATTTTCCAAAGTAAGGATTTCCAGTTAAATATATTAAATTGGAATTGAATGGAATTCGGTTTGATAATAATCGAGATGATCTTCTGTGAAGGAAGACTGTTAATATATATGGAATTTAACAGGCTTTGTCGTTATTCCATTTATATTAGTCGGATACAGAAATTGATGTCGATTATACATTGATCTGTTTTCCGTGAAGATTCCATAATTAATGGAATGTGATTTTGTATTTATTGTGAATTGTATTTTAAATGACATTGGTTCTTTAACCCAGTTAAAGACAGGATTGCATGTCTAACATTGTATTTTGAACTGTATTTGCTGATCTCTGTTAAATATATATTTGTTTGGTAGTGGAGAATTTATTCTCTTGCTTAACACCCTTCTCTGAGACGTACAAGCTCACAGGTTATATATTGGCAGAAATCAGTGGTACGATGTAGACGGTCGATGTGACATGTTTGATTTTCCAAAGGTAAATAATCAGTAATAATGATTTTTGGTAAGATTAAAACTAAGTGGAGTTTTAATGAATCTTTAATTAGATTGAAACGTGAATGTGATAATGTAAATTATCAAATTTGGGAAAATGATCGAGAATGGAGTATCACCAGTTTTGCTCCAAGCAATAGTTAAATCTTTAATTAGATTAGAATGTGAAATGATAATTAATTTTTACCGATAACACCATGGTGTTAGATATGGCGTATTACCAGTTTGCTCCATGGGATGAATAGGTTGGGATTGGGAAAATAAACAAATGATTACTTCGGTAAGGTTCGCTAATCCCGACTAATTTAGAAAATGTTAATTTGGTTTAGAATTGAAAAGATTGTGAAATCTTTTGTAATGATATCCAAAGGAAGATTAAAGAATAAATTTAAAAGAATTTATCTTTGATAAAATTAATGGGAACCTTTCCCTAAAGATGTGAATATTTGAATAAAAGAATATTCTGGATTGGAATGAGGAGTACGATGTGTTGTTATAGCACTTGATTATAAGATACGCAAGTTATTCAGAAAGACAGGGTTTAACCCATTCTGAATAACTGATACGATGAAAAGTTGAAGAGATTGTAGATGGTGCAAGGCCGACGATCTTCACATTGAATGGATGGTTTGCTACTGATGCCCATGATTAGAGTAGCTACCTTGAAAGTGCTACAGTTGTAGCCTTCCGGGCGTACTTGTTGGTTGTTCGGATATGCGAGGGCCTCTCTCCTGTACATATGGGATGAGGAATATGGTGCCTCCGGTTTCGTTCAGACCTAGAAAAGACTTGTAAACGTATGGTATGTCTGATGTTGTATTCCTTTATACTATGTTCGTTGAACTCTGCTAAATATATATCTGTTTGGTGGCGGAGAATTTATTCTCTTGCTTAACACCCTTCTCTGAGACGTACGAGCTCAGTGGTTATATATCGGCAGAAATCAGTGCTACGATATGGATTGATAGTGTGACATGCTGAGATTTAGTGATCCTGTGACGGCCCGCTCTGTACCAACCGGCATTTCCTCCGAAAGTGCGTTGTATACATGTCCAGTTAGCATGGAACGGTCGCCAAAGAAAGGAAAGAAGAGAATGAACTAATCAAGGAACCTGTAGAATGTCTCATAGCGCATGGGGTAAAATATAATAATAATATACTTGACATAAAACAGGTGAGACAGTGCATAAGCTGATAACTAAAATCAACACCAATCATCAGAGCAGCGGAAGTCCAAATACAGCTTATTACAATTTTCCAAATTTACTGTCTCTAAAACAAAAGAAAGATAAAGTAGAAGATGCACCGCCAATGCCCAAGCAGCGATCTTCAACAACACAGGGAGAATATTATGAATATATTTTACGTGGAAGCCTCCTGCTCGTCTCCGGATCATCTACCCGTGCACCACCAGCTAACCTGTCTCTAGTCTGCTCGTGTGAGCACCCAGAGTAATAAGAGGGGACATAAAACTCTGGGTCAGACATAAAGCCTGGTATGAGCGATAAGCATCTAAACAGAATAATAACAGGTACACTAAACCATACCTGAACCTGGACCTGCAACCAAAGAGTTAGTACCACATACCGTACAATACTCCAAGGCGCCATAATGAATAGTGTAAGAATACGGGGGTGGGGTGTGCATGTCACAATGATAGCAAACAAATCATCCATAGCAACCATCCTCACATCTCTCGCTCAGTGCGTAAAGCGTACGACATCTACCACTTTGGAACACTAGACAAACTGAGGTAACGACGAATCCCGTCTTGTAGAAACCCTGCTATGACCAAGCTAAACATATGGAGTCATGACCAAACATTTCAATGACCCACTTCATTGGTTGTAGCCCTTGGTCCTACCTATGCCATAATAGCCCTGAATCCGCCTTCGTACCTCCTACCATAGTGGTCCAAAGCTATAGACGTCGATAACCCCTTGGCACGCGTCCCGCAGCAAAGCCCAACTCATGAAGTGAACTCATTGGTTCCCATCTGGATCCTGAGCTCTAACTTCAAACTTGGACTACCTTTGCATCTCGGGTTTTAGTCTTCTCGTATCCAAGCTCCTTATCTTCCTCACGGTCGCGGTGTGCGGATCGTGCTCCATCTCCACGCTCCAGGTGTGCGGATCGCTATACTTCGTCACGCTCCAGGTGTGCGGATCGCTATACTTCGTCACGCTCCAGGTGTGCGGATCGCTATACTTCGTCACGCTCCAGGTGTGCGGTTCGCTATACTTCGTCACGCTCCAGGTGTGCGGATCGCTATACTTCGTCACGCTCCAGGTGTGCGGATCGCTATACTTCGTCACGCTCCAGGTGTGCGGTTCGCTATACTTCGTCACGCTCCAGGTGTCCGGATCGCTATACTTCGTCACGCTCCAGGTGTGCGGATCGCTATACTTCGTCACGCTCCAGGTGTGCGGTTCGCGATACTTCGTCACGCTCCAGGTGTGCGGTTCGTGGTCATACCCCACGATCCGAGTGTGGGATCGTGGTCATACCCCACGGTCCGAGTGTGGGATCGTGGTCATACCCCACGGTCCGAGTGTGGGATCGTGGTCATACCCCACGGTCCGAGTGTGGGGGCGATCCGATCCGGTCCAAATTCCTGCAACTCTTCCAGCAAGCTATCTACGCCATACGACGACGTTTTTGACCAATCTAACTTTTCTAATCAATCATAAATCATTCCAAACAGTCATAGCAACATATAAAATCGACCATAACCACCAAAACCCATGTTTTTCCCTTTAAGCATGTTTAAGAAAATCTAAGGGTACGATTAGCAAAACCTAACCAAATCATCACAAACTTCTAACAGAGGTCTAAAATAACATTTCAGAATTTTAGAATATTTTTCCAGAATTTTATAGTGTAAGAATTTACTAATTATCACTAATCACCTTAATTAACTGTAATTAGTGTCAAAACAATGCTAATCACTCACCTTGGCCACAAACAAAATTCTCAGAACTGAAACTCCTCTGATTTGGGCGAATACTGATGTCCAACAGCAGCTCTAACCTTGCTTTGGTGCTTTTTCTTCTTAATTTGATGCCTCTAAGCCTTAATCCTTGATTAGGAAGTGATTTTGGGTGTTTTGAGAGAGATTTAGAGAGTGGAGGCCATGGCTAGGTTAAGAGGAATGAAAGTGGCGGCTGGAAAATGTCTAAAGAAATGTTTTCTAACCCTAATCAGCCCCTATATACCCCTAATCCCGAAATTCCCCTTGGGCCTAGCTGTTAATCACCCGGTTAAGCCCAATTAAGCTGTTTTTTCACCATCTGAAACTTGTTTCAGCCATATCTCCCAAACGGTAAGTCCGTTTGGCTAATGTGACCACTCTACGGAAAGAGAAACCATCATCCGAAGCCAATGGAAGTGGTTTCAGGTCAAAATTCATTTCCAGTCAAAAGTTATGGCCAAAACAGTGCCAACTAGGGGTAAAATGGTCATTTAAAAATCGGGAAAAATCATGAACATGGGAAATGACCCCAATAGTCGTCTCCCAAAGTTACATGACCATACGACTTCGTATGTGAAAGAAATAAATATCCTACGATCCTATGATGCGTAGAATACGGGTCGTTACACTCTCCCCCCCTTAAGAAATTTCGTCCCCGAAATTCCTTAACCCAAAACATACAAAAGATGCCGCATGCCTAACAACCACATACAACAATCAAACATGCAAAACAAGCAAACAAGCCTATCCTAGCATGCGGAAAACTAAATCGAAGTCAAAATCTTACCAGGCAAAGAGTTCTGGGTGTGACTTCCTAATGTTCTCCTCTGTTTCCCAAGTACAATCATTCTCGTCCTCGCTCCACTGTACCTTGACTAGCTTCACCGCCTTCCTTCGAAGTTGCTTCATGTCGTGTGCGACAATACGGGCCGGCTTCCGGTTCCCAACCGCCTCGGGTTCTACTTCGAAGTCCTCTAACTGATCAGGTGAAATAGTCATATCTGAGTCGTGAACGAACTTCCTTAGTTGGGAAACATGAAATACGTTGTGAACTCCCGCCATTTTCTCTGGTAAGTCAATTCTATATGCCAAATTCCCGACTAGTTCAAGAATAGGGAATGGGCCAACAAACCTTGGTGCCAACTTGCCCCTCCTGCCAAATCGTATTACGCTCTTCAACGGAGAAATCTTGACAAACACCAAGTCACCAACGGAGAATTTTAAGTCTCTTCTCCTTTTATCAGCATAACTCTTCTGCCTATCTTGGGCAGCCTTCATTCGTTGTTGAATGATCTTGATCTTATCTGAAGTTTCCCTCACCACATCTGGTCCAAGCATAAACTTCTCGCCAGTCTCTATCCAACATGATGGTGAGTTACACGGTCTTCCGTACAAAGCTTCAAACGGAGTCATACCGATACTGGATTGGTAGCTATTATTATATGCAAACTCTACTAGATGCAAATGGTCATCCCATGATCCACCAAAATCCAATATACATGCTCTCAAGAGGTCTTCCAAAATACGGTTCACCCTCTCTGTCTGACTGTCGGTCTGAGGATGATATGCGGTACTGAGATGTAACTCTGACCCTAGAGCCTCTTGTAAGCTCTTCCAAAACCCACTGGTGAACAACGGGTCTCGATCGCTCACAATGCTCTTGGGTACTCCATGAAATCTCACTACCCACTTCATATAAAATTCTGCCAACATGGCTGCCGTTCTGGTCGATTTGACGGGTATAAATCTTGCACTTTTAGTCAGTCGGTCCACAACTACCCAAATGCTATCATGTCCCGATCTAGTCCTTGGCAAACCATCAATGAAATCCATCGAGACTTGCTCCCATTTCCATTCGGGAATTTCTAATGGTTGCAGTAATCCACTAGGCTTCTTTTGCTCGGCTTTAACTAGCTGGCAATTCATGCACTTGGATATAAATTTCCCAACGTCTCTTTTCATCCCTTCCCAGTAGTAAGTCTGCTTCATATCTCGATACATCTTATTACCACCGGGATGTATAGTCAGTTTCGAGTGATGACATTCTCTAAGCACTTCATCCCTCAATCCATTGACATTGGGTACAACAAGCTTTCCATTCTTTCTAAGCCATCCATCTCGATCAAGCCCGTACTTGTTCACCTCCTAAACGACACACATCTCTAACTTGGAGATGATTTCCAACAGGTTAGGATCGTCCCTCTGACTAGAGCCGATCCGCTTAATTAAAGTGGGTCTGATCGTCAAACTTGCTAACATTTCTGGATCCAATTCGCACTTTGGTCTGAAATCAAACCCCGCGATATACTCCAGTTGCTTCCATTCAAGGAACATAGCCCCTAAGCTGGCATGTCTTCTACTCAATGCATCAGCCACCGCATTGCCCTTTCCCGGTGTGTATGCGATGTCAAAATCATAGGAAGCTAAGAACTCTAACCATCTCTGCTGACGGAGATTCAGATCTTTCTGAGAGAAGAGATACTTTAACGACTTATGATCTGTAAACAGCTCAAATCTTTCTCCCAAGAGATAGTGTCTCCACATCTTTAACGCGAACACGATCGCTGCCAATTCTAAATCATGGGTAGGGTATCTTCTCTCGTGCGGTTTCAATTGCCGACTTGCGTAAGCTACAACCCTACCGCCTTGCATCAATACAGCACCCAGTCCGGTACCACAGGCATCTGTGTATACCGTCATCTCTTCATCCCCCTTAGGAATGACTAACACTGGTGCGCTTGTCAACTTGTCCTTTAGACTTTTGAATGCATTCTCGCACCTTTCATCCCAGACAAAAGCTTGATTCTTCTTGGTCAACTGGGTCAATGGTGCTGCTATCTTGGAGAACCCTTGGATAAACTTACGATAATATCCGGCTAATCCCAAGAAACTTCTTACATCTGTTGCGTTCTTGGGCGTAGGCCAATCTTGTACCGTAGCCACCTTCGCCGGGTCCACGACAATACCATTCTCTGATACAACATGGCCCAAGAACCTCACTTCTCTCTTCCAGAAGTGACACTTAGAAAACTTGGCTTTCAATTGGTGTTTCCTCAACACCTCCATCGCTACTCTTAAACGTTCTTTGTGTTCTTCCTCTGTCCTCGAATAGACCAAAATATCATCAACGAACACAAGGACAGACTTATTCAACTGATCTCTGAATACCCTATTCATAAGATCCACAAAATATGCCGGGGCATTAGTCAGCCCAAATGGCATAACCAACCACTCATAAAATCCAGACGGCGTTCGAAATGCCGTTTTAGCTATACTCTCAGCTTCCACTCTAAGCTGATGTAAACCTGTCGCGAGATCCAACTGAGAAAATATTCTCGCGCCACTCAACTGATCGAACAAATCATCTATCCGCGGTAGAGGATACTTGTTCTTCCTCGTCACTTTATTCAACTCGCGGTAGTCTACACACAAACGAAGGGAACCATCCGCCTTGGTAGCAAACACAACTGGTGCTCCCCATTCAGAAACACTCCTTCTGATAAATCCCTTCTTCAAAAGATCGCTGACTTGCACCTCGAGCTCTCGCTGCTCCCTTGGTGCCATACGACGAAGTGGCATCACTATAGGCCTGGCATCCTTTACCAAATCAATACGAAACTCAATCTCTCGGTGTGGTGGAAGTCCGGTCACTTCTTCGAAAACATCCGGATACTGGCCAACCACGGGCAAACCTGACAACTCACTATGCGGAATGTCGAGGGAGTTTAGAAAACTAGCCAATACCCCCTTACTGGGTAGACCACCAAACACTATCCTCCGCCCATCATCCGCTCTAGCTGTCACCAACAAGCCCTCACAGTCTACCACCACTCCGTATCTTTGGAGCCAATCTACTCCCAAAATAATGCCAAACCCAGTAAAGCCCAAAACAAACAATCACAAACAAACATGCATCCATGACTCGATAAGACCACATTACGACAAATCATGCTAAGGCTAGTCAAACCACCAATCGGGTTCGTCACTACTAAAGGTCTATCGACAATCTCGGGCTCCAATCCCAACCCATCTACCAGGTCACTAGATATGAAAGAACTGGAAGCTCCGGTATCAAACAAAACTCTAACAGGAACATCATAAACAGAAAGCATACCTTGAATGACGACATTCTTTCCCTTTTCCGCCGCAGTTGGGGCATTCGACGAAGAAGGAATAGCATTAAGAGCGTATGCTTTCACCATTTGCTTTTCCTTAGGGGGCTGTGGACACTTGTCCTTGTGATGTCCCATTTGGCCACAGTTGAAGCACTTCCTATCTGCTGGCTTGGCCCGACAATTACTAGCATAATGGCCCTTCTTACCACAGCTGAAGCACTCCACATCTTGCTTATTCTTTTTCTTCTAGCCATCCTTAGCCTGATTCTGCTTTCTCTTATTCTGGGAACCACCCTTGCCTCCACCACTTGCTTGTGGCTTTGGCTCATCTGCGGATGCAACCTCAGTCTTCGGCTTAGGGTAGAGACTTTCTGACCTTAACGCTTTCCCCACAATCGATTCAAACGTCTCATCGATGTGGTTAATAAGTTTTTCCCCCAAGTACTGATCCAAACCAGTTATGAATTTCTCATTCTTCTTCTCGGCAGTATCAATAAGAGATAACCCATATTTTGACAAAGTGTCAAATTCAGCAATATACTCCGAGACAGCTCTGCCATTTTGCTTGAGCTCCAAGAATTTCTTGAACAGCACTGACTTCTGAGCAGCCGGAATGAACTTCTCACTAAAGCGAGCCTTAAACTGCTCCCAAGTAATCTGATCTTCGGGAGTAGCTGCCTTTATAGCATTCCACCAATTCATTGCCCGCCCTTGCAGCTGACGGGACGCTAGCTTTCTCTTCATCGCATCCTCGATACCCAAATCCTCGAAGATACGTTCGCAGCTATCCAACCAATCTTGAACATCCGTAGCCGACTCCGTTCCGTGGAACGGCTTCCCACCAAGGCTAGTATAATCCTTATTCAGCTTGGCGAAGTCGACTCTTGGCGCCTGCACTATTGGACCACCACCATTTCCACCATTGGGAGCTGCCCTCTGTACATCTCTAAGCATCTCTCTCATGAGGTCAGTAAACATCGTCCTCATGTCAGCAGCATTCCCATTGTTGGCTCCCCTACCAGCACCTCTAGTATATCGGCTCATCGTCAATCTGAAAAAGGAAACGATTAACGACTCCATAGTGGTGCTAGTGCAGTACGACTTCATTCTTATACTACCAATAGTATATATATATAGCTTTTAAAAACCAAAGTAATCACAAATACGCTCTCTCGTATACGTATATTATCTCTCCCTGATAACTTTCCTAGGTTAACTACGCAACCTAGAGCTCTGATACCAAGTGTGATGGCCCGCTCTGTACCAACCGGCATTTCCTCCGAAAGTGCGCTGTATACATGTCCAGTTAGCACGGAACGGTCGCCAAAGAAAGGAAAGAAGGGAATGAACTAATCAAGGAACCTGTAGAATGTCTCACAGCGCATGGGGTAAAATATAATAATAATATACTTGACATAAAACAGGTGAGACAGTGCATAAGCTGATAACTAAAATCAACACCAATCATCAGAGCAGCGGAAGTCCAAATACAGCTTATTACAATTTTCCAAATTTACTGTCTCTAAAACAAAAGAAAGCTAAAGTAGAAGATGCACCGCCAATGCCCAAGCAGCGATCTTCAACAACACAGGGAGAATATTATGAATATATTTTACGTGGAAGCCTCCTGCTCGTCTCCGGATCATCTACCCGTGCACCACCAGCTAACCTGTCTCTAGTCTGCTCGTGTGAGCACCCAGAGTAATAAGAGGGGACATAAAACTCTGGGTCAGACATAAAGCCTGGTATGAGCGATAAGCATCTAAACAGAATAATAACAGGTACACTAAACCATACCTGAACCTGGACCTGCAACCAAAGAGTTAGTACCACATACCGTACAATACTCCAAGGCGCCATAATTAATAGTGTAAGAATACGGGGGTGGGGTGTGCATGTCACAATGATAGCAAACAAATCATCCATAGCAACCATCCTCACATCTCTCGCTCAGTGCGTAAAGCGTACGACATCTACCACTTTGGAACACTAGACAAACTGAGGTAACGACGAATCCCGTCTTGTAGAAACCCTGCTATGACCAAGCTACACATACGGAGTCATGACCAAACATTTCAATGACCCACTTCATTGGTTGTAGCCCTTGGTCCTACCTATGCCATAATAGCCCTGAATCCGCCTTCGTACCTCCTACCATAGTGGTCCAAAGCTATAAACGTCGATAACCCCTTGGCACGCGTCCCGCAGCAAAGCCCAACTCATGAAGTGAACTCATTGGTTCCCATCTGGATCCTGAGCTCTAACTTCAAACTTGGACTACCTTTGCATCTCGGGTTTTAGTCTTCTCGTATCCAAGCTCCTTATCTTCCTCACGGTCGCGGTGTGCGGATCGTGCTCCATCTCCACGCTCCAGGTGTGCGGATCGCTATACTTCGTCACGCTCCAGGTGTGCGGATCGCTATACTTCGTCACGCTCCAGGTGTGCGGATCGCTATACTTCGTCACGCTCCAGGTGTGCGGTTCGCTATACTTCGTCACGCTCCAGGTGTGCGGATCGCTATACTTCGTCACGCTCCAGGTGTGCGGTTCGTGGTCATACCCCACGATCCGACCACGGTCCGAGTGTGGGATCGTGGTCATATCCCACGGTCCGAGTGTGGGATCGTGGTCATACCCCACGGTCCGAGTGTGGGATCGTGGTCATACCCCACGGTCCGAGTGTGGGGGCGATCCGATCCGGTCCAAATTCCTGCAACTCTTCCAGCAAGCTATCTACGCCATACGACGACGTTTTTGACCAATCTAACTTTTCTAATCAATCATAAATCATTCCAAACAGTCATAGCAACATATAAAATCGACCATAACCACCAAAACCCATGTTTTTCCCTTTAAGCATGTTTAAGCAAATCTAAGGGTACGATTAGCAAAACCTAACCAAATCATCACAAACTTCTAACAGAGGTCTAAAATAACATTTCAGAATTTTAGAATATTTTTCCAGAATTTTATAGTGTAAGAATTTACTAATTATCACTAATCACCTTAATTAACTGTAATTAGTGTCAAAACAATGCTAATCACTCACCTTGGCCACAAACAAAATTCTCAGAACTGAAACTCCTCTGATTTGGGCGAATACTGATGTCCAACAGCAGCTCTAACCTTGCTTTGGTGCTTTTTCTTCTTAATTTGATGCCTCTAAGCCTTAATCCTTGATTAGGAAGTGATTTTGGGTGTTTTGAGAGAGATTTAGAGAGTGGAGGCCATGGCTAGGTTAAGAGGAATGAAAGTGGCGGCTGGAAAATGTCTAAAGAAATGTTTTCTAACCCTAATCAGCCCCTATATACCCCTAATCCCGAAATTCCCCTTGGGCCTAGCTGTTAATCACCCGGTTAAGCCCAATTAAGCTGTTTTTTCACCATCTGAAACTTGTTTCAGCCATATCTCCCAAACGGTAAGTCCGTTTGGCTAATGTGACCACTCTACGGAAAGAGAAACCATCATCCGAAGCCAATGGAAGTGGTTTCAGGTCAAAATTCATTTCCAGTCAAAAGTTATGGCCAAAACAGTGCCAACTAGGGGTAAAATGGTCATTTAAAAATCGGGAAAAATCATGAACATGGGAAATGACCCCAATAGTCGTCTCCCAAAGTTACATGACCATACGACTTCGTATGTGAAAGAAATAAATATCCTACGATCCTATGATGCGTAGAATACGGGTCGTTACAGATCCAAACTTTTGTTGAAAAGCAATGTTTGGTGAATGATGATCAAAGCACAACATCAAATAGTACAGCTTTGTGTAGCGTTAATTCGCGAGCCTCACGTACCGGTATGGTGGTAAACTAATGGTTAGATCAGTAAACTTTAGATATGAGGATAGACATCCTATGGGTTGTCATGGATTCGATCAACCGAGGTGATATTGGGTGTGGTCGCCCTACACCAGTAAGGATACGGCACACTCCCCAATTCCCAGATGGATAGAGTTAGCGGTGTTTTCCAATGCTTGGACGTAAGCCGCGGTAACTTGTTTCCTGGATAGTGCGGATGTGCATTACGGTGTTTTCGCATGCCTGCGACGTAAACCGTTGGGAATTGCACTATGCGATAGATCTTTCGGATCAGGAGCCACCATGATGGAAATCCAAACTTCCAATACGACATTTTGTTGTTTTCATTGTATACTATGTATGGCGACATAGTGGGATGGGGCGCTCATGCCGTCTGTGATTGATACATTTATATTTGAAGTTAATTTCTTCAATTATAGTAATAATAAAAGATTTGTTTTAAAACTTACCAAGCATATTTGGCTATTACAAGGTAAAACTCTATCCTCGACTACTTTCATTGTGTGATGGGACTTGAGTCTTATAATAGCTTCATTTTTCTTTATTTAGCATTGCGCTGTTTGTTTTAGGCACTGGTATTCTTGGGGGTAAACTCGTTTCGTGTTATACGTTATGGTCCCTTGATTTAACTTATTTTAAAGTAAAGTTTTAATAATTATTTTAGTTCTCACACCAGTCCCATGACCGACTCAGAGTTTATTGTTTTAACCTAAACTTTGGGTGCGAATATTTTCCACACGGGCAACTAGTATTTTGGTTTTGCAGATTTCTCTTTCCGGGATCCTGGATTGCAGCTGGAACTATATTCAGAAAGCTTTGTATCTATGTATTTCTTTCAGTTGCGCTAGTTGTTATTTTCCACTACGCATTGTATTTATACATTTAATTTTCGCTGCTTTGTATTTTAAATCTCTGATATTTTTCTACGTAATATTTATTCATACTCTAATATATTCTTGTACTCTGATGTAATTATTGTAATAAGCAATGAAATGTTCTTATGTTTTTGTTCTGATTTGTCGTATTCTCAATTCAATTCGGACTTTCCCGTAAGGGTGAGTTTGGGTCATCTCATATAATGACTACTTCTATTTAACTAACGATATATTAGAAATTCCTTAATTCATTGTAACTCTATTACGTCTTGAAATAGATGTGCTATTAGAATTTTGAATTCATTGTTATGATTTTCTTTTATATAAATTATGATTGTTTAAAGCTACTAATTTGGTTGATTGTATGACTAAGTGATGCTTAGGTAGCAAGCGCTGAGTAAATTGTCTTTATATTTCTAATGACGGTTGCACTTATACATATTATACATTTAAAAGCTACTTGGCGATTAATGTTGGATAAGAATTGGTTACTCATTTATATTCCCTAAAATGTTCGAACAATTTCATATGTTTTTGGGATTATTCCACATGTGTACAGTAAATGATTTTTTTCTAATAATGTAAAGTTGTATCTCTCCTTTTCCCGAACTTTTTGTCTTTCGTAATTTGCGCCTTTCCATTTTTCTCTATGGTTCGCAATCATTCAAAGAAGATTTTTTGTGTCAAGGGTGGACAAGCCTAATCAATTGATCTATAGCAGACTGTGAAGGATTTCATGGTTTGAAATCCTATTTTATAGCAAAAATCATGAAATTCGAAAAAGTGCCAAGAGTGCGCAGATTAGAATATAAATTTGTTGTTAACCTGGTTATATTTGTAACATTATGCCTTTGAATTATGAGATTTATCTTCAAAGAGGTAATGTTACATGAATCCAAATTTTATTAGTTAGAATTTTTTAATTGTATTTGATGTATAGTTTTTCTATAGTTTTGATAGACTTGAAGTATGATTTAGATATACAATGTTTTTCTAATTATCTGTCTAAATATTATGATTGGTTTTCACTTAGATTATTTATATTATACATAAAATTGAATATGGTTCCATTATTTATATCTAACCTCTATCATTTTCACCTTAAAAACTCAATTCTTCTAAATTCCAACTTATAATTTTTATTTGCACCTTTCAAATATTCAATTTTTTCTTAACATTGTTCTTATGTGTAATAGTTACTCAATATCATTAATAACATGGTGTTCTTTTTTCAAATTTCTATCCTCAAATATATTGAATTTAATATCCTCCTCTTTTGTTTTCATAACTTCCATACGGTAGGTTTCTTTTACTACGAAACTTATCCTGCAAAATTTATTAAGATTGCTTGTTGCTTTCCTTTTCATTTATCAAATTCTATTTTCTGTTATATTTTCGATAATAGAGTACCAATTGTCGATGTATTCCCTCAACTCTACTTTATGATACGTGAAATTCTTTATATGCATATTCTATTCTATATATAATAAAAGCAATAATTTTATATTAATTTGTAATGATTAAGTACAGTTATATCTTTTCTGAATGTATACAAAAAATATTACAAACATTCATTGGCAATGGATTAATGCCGCATTAAAAATTCATAGATAATGTCAAATTCGAACCTGAAAGAAAAGCAATGACATGTGTTTAGAGCTATGACTTTATTCATATAGTAAAAAGGATGAAGGACGATTGCATGAGAAGACAAACTGAAATTCGAAAATGATTGCCAAAAAAGTTAAATTTAAATAAATTATATTTTAGAATTTGAGTTGCATTTAAGATGTTTTTTATTTGCCTAAGGAGGGGAGTTAAAATGTTTACCTTCTGTCAATATCATCGGAAATATTGATGATATTTAGAAAATTTAATTGATGCTCAAGTTTTATCTTAGCTTTTCATTGAAGAAATGCATAATCTATCTCTAAATAAGTTATAGTTACTACAAAATTTGTTCCATGATAAAACGAAATTACTTGAAAAACTTCTGACATTTTGCCAAATAGCATTCCAACTTCAATTTAATTTCTTCTTTCTATGAAAATATAATCTCATATTTGTGTTGTTTACTGTACACCTATCCATATAAAAAATCATTTTGATAATAATCTAAATTTAATATATATTTTTATAATAAGGTTGATACTTTAATTAAGTTGCATTCACATTATGATATCTCAAGGTGTCCAAATCATACCTCTAGAACCATCGTCTAAACGCCAAACTTCTAGCCACTAAAATTAGAGGTCCTTAACTCTATTTCTAACAACTCAACGTGTTAATTGTTGTTCTTCACACCGTTCCATCAATTCTCTTTTTTGTAATGAAATATCATCAAAAATTAGCTTTATGCATGTTACATGTATTCCATTTTATGGTGACATACAATTTTGTATTAAATTATGTAATTTGTTATGTCGGTTTAGTTGTTTCATGCATGAATAATTAAATTAATGGAAGGTGATTATTATCAAGTTATTCTAGAATTTTGATTATATATTCATATTCTAAACATTTTTTTATGCCATATTATCTTATGGTTTTTAAGAAATATGATGTGCCCAAGTTACTTTAATGTTCTTATAATGCATTTTGTAACAACCCGGAAAATATGAGCCAATTAAAATTTTTTAAATTGATTATTTTAATGAAATCGGAGAAATTGAAATAGAATATTTCAGTAAAACAATGAGTTAGAAATGGTTCGGCGGTTTGAAAATTTGAATTCAAACTTTGACTGACCGTACCGGATGCAAAATAAAACGGATTTTAGTGCAATCAAAAATATTTAAATATTCTTATGATTATCTTTCTAATGAATCTGAAAAATCGTTTCATAGCGGGTATCAAAAGTTATGGCCAAATGAATTTTCAGAAAGGTCGCTATAGAGAATATGCAGCCTTTGCAAATAGACATTTTGCAAACAACCTCAGAATTCGACGAAACCACTTTTGTTGGATCTGGGGTGTCAAATTATTGTTAGGTTTCAAATTCCATAATTTTTGAAGTTAATATGTGAGCGTGGCAAAGGAAAATGTGTTTGGTTGGTTTCAATTAAATTGGATCGACCAGAATATGACCATTTTTCAAACGGTCCTAGAATTCGACGAAACTAGTTTTGTTGGGACCGTATCGTCAAAACATAGCTGGATTGATTTTTATAGAATTTTTGGGATCAGTTTATGGCCCCAGCAAATTGAAATGTATGTTCAAATCAAGTATTGAATGTTTTATATTTTAATTTGAAGGAAAACTGACTGAAACAGTCGAATTAGCTTACGAAACATATCCCATTGTGTTCGGAATGGTGGTATTTAGCTAGGGGCGATAATCGTTGGGTTTGGATTGGAGTTCGTTTGGAGAAAACCCTATTTTTGAATATATATAAATTACGGGCCAATCAAGTAATTCCATTCATAATTAAAAATATAAAAAAAAATTAGAAAACCTGAGACGACCGAAATCCCGTTCAGACGGAAACAAGGGTTATCTTTGGAATATAACACAGAAACAGATAATAGCAGAACAGAATTAAATAAATACACCAGATAATGAACAATAGAATATACTGGATAAAAGTAATCATCAGAGTTACACAGTATACAGGATCTTACTTAGTACAAATACAGTTCAGCTATACATAAATGTCTACAGCGGAAATAAACAAAATATGTACAATAGGAGCTGAACAGCATAAAAAGAGATAAATGATAGAATCCATCTTCAGCTCCAGCTATCCAGAAAAAGAACCAGCTAAACCTGAATACAAGGCTGCCCGTGTAGAAAAAGGGGCACCCGAGTTTGAAAGTGAAACAAACTACGAGTCAGTCATGGGACTGGTATGAGAAATCTACTCAACACATATATAATTTGGCTAATCACAAGACCACGCCACTTTCGTGGAACGGGTTTACTCCATTGGACTGCCAGTGCTTTAAAACAAATCTTTCTTTTAAACATCGCTATGCTTTTTATAAAAATGAAGCCGTTATAAGACTCAGTTCCCATCACACAATGCAACGCAAACCGGAGGATAGAGTTTTTACCTTATAGTGGCCAAAATATGCTTAATACGAATAAAACAAAGGCATTTGATATTATTGCTAGTGTTTATATGTTTTGAAAACAATTTCAAATCATAATTATCAATCATAGACGGCATTAATGCCCCATACCACTACGTCGCCATATATAGGTATACAATCAAAACCGCACGATGTCGTATTTGGAAATTGGATTTCCGTCATGAACCAAGGCAAAAGATAGTCCTTACCGAGTTCGAGACTGCCTAGCCCGAGCCTCAGGAACAGCCGCAACTGCCCCTTGGAGCGACAGGGCCGGTCCACCGATGTGGATTATTATACCTGAACAATACATTTCCCCGCCCTTTGGGGCGTAAACGAGCCAATGAATGACTCCATCGGACCCGGATCGTCCGATCAAACCGAAGCGCCTCGCAACAGCAACAACCACATAGGTGAAAAGTATATAAATGTCAGGGCTGGTAGGTCACTGACACCACCCTAGCTAGGAAGAAACGCATGCCCTCCCTGAGGTCCTTCTCCCGTTTTAGGTTCAAACTGGGGTGTGAGGCTCGCGAATTCACGTTATACACAAAGCTACGCCACACAGGCGGTGCTTTGATCATCACCACAAGACTTTGCTTTTCAACAGAAGCCCTGATCACTGCATCTTAGCATGCCACACAGGCAATTCATGCCATGCGACTGATGTCCATCGATATACAACCTCTGAGCTCGTGCGTCTCAGAGAAGGGCGTTAAGCGAAAGAATAAATTCTCCGCCGCCAAACAGATGTATATTTAATAGAGATCAATCAACACAGAATAAAATCCAATGTCAGACACACAGTCCATGTACAAGTCCGTTCTGGGTCTGAACGAAACCGGAGGCACTAAATACCTCGCAAACCCATCGATCAACACGTACGTCTGGACGATCACCACTCATTATCCATATTTCGGGATGCCTCCCAATTAGGACCTCGGTTACCATCCAAACGAGGTGAAGATCTCCGGTCTTCGACCGTCGTCTTCATCTTCGACTTTCAATCGTCGGTCAATTATTTGAAATGAGAATTAACTCGGCCTTTTCAAATAATTCACGTATATTTAGAATTTCAAATCAATTTATTTCAATGATTAAATTATTCGACAACACCAATTTTGTTCTTTAATGTAATTTTCACACCAAACACATTCAACCATCAAAAGCCACATAAATCGAGCAAATTCAGTTTATTTCCATTCCATATCACTTATGATATTTTATAACTATTTATCGCTATTTTTATTTATTTTACAATAGCTAATTTATTCGAAACGACGCTTCGGGCCATAACGCGGCCGTGGCGCTGTTTTTCTTCAGATTTGATTTACACATATCTGAAAATCTAACCGTTGGATCTTCACAAAATTTACATCATTAGAAAGGTCTTTTCAAAACGAATCCAACGGTTCCAGTTTCGGGAAAATCCGACGGTCGGATCTCCCGGTACAATCGTTTGAAGTTTCAATTTCAAAATACGAACTGCAGCGTCGTTATTCGATTAAATATATAATTATATTTATATATATATATAAATATAATCGCTTCTGGCGCGGTTTTTCATCAGATTTGAATTAAACATTCCAGACAATCCAACCGTTGGATTTTTACAAGGTTGGTGCCGTTGGGAAGATATTTCCAAGGCGAACCCGACGGTTGAGGTTTCGGGAAAATCCAATGGTCGGATTTCCCGCATTAGTTGTTTGAAATCACGTTTTCAAAATACGAACTGCACGGCCTCGTTTCGTTTTAATTTTATTTATATTTATATATTTATATAAATATAGTTCATTCAATGATTTCAATATCGCTTTCACTTCAAATATTTTACTAACGCCTTAAAATTTTGGAAAATTTCGCCATAACCTCCCCTGCACCGGGAGCATCGGGAAATCGCAAATAGCTTTCCCGGTCCTTCTAATCTCCAAAAGAAAAAGAAAAGGCCAAGCGGCTAGCCAACAGGCTCATAAAATCATCACCCAAACAAAACAGTAAATGTGTACCTATTTGTCGGGCACAAAATTTTATTCCTCTTCTCTAGCCCCTTTGCTATAACCTGTTCAATGAATATGCATGTACACATATATATAGTTCTTACCATTTATCATTTTCTATTCGACTTCATATTTGATTTCTATTTGGTTTAAAAACACCATTCATTCTAATGTTACATACATAGGTGCAAATCATTTCATTAGCTAATTAATGAATATTTCAACTCATATATGTTTATTTAGAACAAGTGGCTATTTTTAACACTTCACATTTCAACGATTCATGCATACAATAAAAATGTGATTTTTATTGTAAAACAATTCATTTCAAAACACTATTTTTCTATATAATTCATATAGGTGACAAAAATAGGATTTTTATCATAAAACAATTTCTTTCAAAACGAGATTATTTTACACAGTTCATATAGTCGATAAAAGGTGATTTTTATTATCAAACAATTTATTTCAAAATATGAATACCATTCAACACATGAATTTCAGATCAACGAATGAATATCGATTCAACACATGAAGGTTTTCTATTCAATGAATAAATATAGTTTAAGCAAATGAAAATAATTCAAACACACGAATATTATTCAAAATTTCGGCAGCATAACGGTAGGGTAGTTAAAACCGAGACCGTCCCTAGTACGGCTCCTCGCTCTACCTTAAAACCTCGCGGTTTTTGACAATGGGGATCATGCATCTAGTTCGCACGCAGGCGGCATGTATATATTTATTTCATTTCCACAAAACTAATCCTATGTGGTTTCAACCAAATATTTTTCAACCACAAACGGGTATTTTTCAACCACAATCAACCAATATCAAACACAAACAATCCCAAACAATCATTCGCTATCAATCAATTTTCACAACAATTTCAATCAATAAATATCGTCCATGGTTTGTGGACGAGGGGCGTATATATATATATATATATATATATATATATATATATATAGCAATCCACTTTTATTTCAACACATATATATATATAGCTAAAAAAAAAGAAATTGAAGAGTGAGAAATTCTCACCAATAGCTATCCAACTTCACGACACTTCCTTTATAGAAATCTTCGCCAATCTCGCCTTTTGTCGCTTTCGTTGCTCGTATTCTCTACATATGTAAAAATCGAATTTTTACTATGCTATTCAATATATAAAAAAAACGAATTTTTACTTTGCTATTCAATATATAAAAAAACGAATTTTTGACTTCGCTATCCAATATATAAAGATCATATTTTGACTTTGCTATTCAATATATAAAGATCATATTTTGACTTTGCTATTCAATATATAAAGATCATATTTTTCATCTTCTATTAATAAAAATTCCGTCTTTTCTATTTTAAAGATCTGATCTTTTCTATCCAAGTTCAAATCTTTCTCTTTTTAAAGTTCAAATCTTTTTCTTTTTAAAGTTCAAATCTTTTTCTTTTTATCGTTCAAATCTTTTTCTTTTTATACCTTTCTAAATCAGAATTTAAACCTTTTAAAAATCAGAATTTAAACCTTTTAAAAATAAGAATTTAAACCTTTTTAAAATCAGAATTTAAACCTTTTTAAAATCAGAATTTAAACCTTTTTAAAATCAGTTTTATATAAAATAATTAATCAAAAGAAACTGGAATAAACAAAATAAAATAATTAAACTTTACCTTTGCTGTCGCCTGAAGGGGGGGTGCTTTTGATTCACGGATCGAGAGAGGGGGTTCGGGTTTATGCGCTGGTGGTGGCGGGGCTTGTGGAGGAGGGCGGTGGTCGTTGGTCTCGGCGGAGGGTCCTTCGATGTGGGCGCGGGTTTGGGGTTCCACGCGAGAGAGGAGGAGAGGCAGTGGGAAGAAGGAGGAGGATCGGGAGGCGGAGGTGAGACGGGGTGGGCGGATGCGTCGCGAGGGGGGTTCGGGTGCGTCGAGGTGGAGAGGAGCGGGATCGGCAGCGTGGTGGGGGTTCGGCGGTCGTGGGTCGTCAGGGCGGTGGCGTCGAGGTCGACAAAGGGGGGCGTCGATCCTTTTTCTTTTTTCCTTTTCTCTTTTTTTTATTCGTCTGAGCGAAAATAAGGGGAGAAAGGGGGGTGAGGGTTTTTAAAAAGAAAAAATATATATTATTTTATTTATTAAATTAATTCTAAAAAGCAACTTTTATTTTCGACCTCGAAACGAAACCCACCGCCTGTCGTCTATAGCGTATTACCCCCATTCCGAACACAATGGGATATGTATCGTAAGCTGATTTGACTGTTTCGATCAGTTTCCGTTGAAATCAACATATAACTCTATATATTGAATTTGAACGCGTTTTTCAATTTACCGGGGTCACATACTAACTAGAAAAATTCTCGAAAAATATTTTCTAGCTTCGTATTGACGATACGGTCCTAACAAAACTAGTTTCGTCGAATTCTGAGATCGTTTGAAAAATGGCCAATTTCCAGTCAATTGAAATCAACTGAAACTGGCCAAACGCGTTTTCCTTTGCCACGCTCACATATTGATTCGAAAAATTATGAAATTTGGAATCTAGCAATAACTTGACATCACGGACCCAACAAAAGTGGTTTCGTCGAAATCCGAGGTCGTTTGCAAAATTTCCATTTTTAAGGGCCTGAATTCCATAGCGACTATTCAGAATTTTCAACTGGACATATCTTTTGATTCCCGCTATCAAATTTCGATTTTTCAGATTCGTTGGAAAGGTATTCACTAACAGATTTAAATATTTTTGGTTTCACTAAAATCCGGATTGTTCTGCACCCGGTACAGTCCGACAAAGTTTGAATTCGATTTTTGAAACTACAGCGCCCTTTCAGGCCTTATTTATAATTATAATTAATTATATTCGTTTTCAATTGTCGATTCAAACTCAGTTTTCATCGCCATTATTTAAAATATTTATTTTAAATATTTAAAATCCATTATTTTAGCCAATTTAAAAATTTTAAATTGGTTCACATTTTCTGGGTCGTTACAATCTCCCCCACTTAAAACTTTTCGTCCCCGAAAAGGAACAAAGTCGAAAGTGGTTTGATAAATCTACAATCACTCAACACAACAACCAATCCAATTGTTTTTAACCTTCAAAAATATACTAATCAAATCCTATACCCTTTTGATTGCAGTTTGAGCATGTGGCAGTCGTTACGGGTTCTTTCCCAGATTCAGCCATTTTTCTCTTGGCACTGGGCTCCTTATTGATCTCTGACGTCGTACTAGCTTCAGGAATATCAGTTTCCGACTTTGCTTTGTCACTAGAACTGACTTCTTCTTCGTCGCATAACATTCCTTTCTTATGGAGATCTTCATAATAGATTCTTCACCAGAGAACGGTATTCCACCCATATTTCGATATTTGATTAATAGGGCCTCAATATCCGGTTCTGCATTCCTTCTGTTTCTGACACTCATTTTCTAGTACTTCTGCAAATGGCAGATCAAGTGTCAGGTCACAGAAAAGATAATTTAAAATATAGAAACATATACTTCTAATGTAAATGTGTCTATCAAGGTGTAATTTCATTCTGCTTTACTCATACTAGGATATTGCTGATCCTATCTGTATAGAGTTACCCGCCCTAGAACACTACTGGTTCTATTTCTGACGAGTTTGTTCAAATGTTATATTCCAGAACTAAGCTTAACCAAAGCTCTGATACCACGTTGAGACGACCCGAAATCCCGTTCAGACGGAAACAAGGGTTATCTTTGGAATATAACACAGAAACAGATAATAGCAGAACAGAATTAAATAAATACACCAGATAATGAACAATAGAATATACTGGATAAAAGTAATCATCAGAGTTACACAGTATACAGGATCTTACTTAGTACAAATACAGTTCAACTATACATAAATGTCTACAGCGGAAATAAACAAAATATGTACAATAGGAGCTGAACAACATAAAAAGAGATAAATGATAGAATCCATCTTCAGCTCCAGCTATCCAGAAAAAGAACCAACTAAACCTGAATACAAGGCTGCCCGTGTAGAAAAAGGGGCACCCGAGTTTGAAAGTGAAACAAACTACGAGTCAGTCATGGGACTGGTATGAGAAATCTACTCAACACATATATAATTTGGCTAATCACAGGACCACGCCACTTTCGTGGAACGGGTTTACTCCATTGGACTGCCAGTGCTTTAAAACAAATCTTTCTTTTAAACATCGCTATGCTTTTTATAAAAATGAAGCCGTTATAAGACTCAGTTCCCATCACACAATGCAACGCAAACCGGAGGATAGAGTTTTTACCTTATAATGGCCAAAATATGCTTAATACGAATAAAACAAAGGCATTTGATATTATTGCTAGTGTTTATATGTTTTAAAAACAATTTCAAATCATAACTATCAATCATAGACGGCATTAATGCCCCATACCACTATGTCGCCATATATAGGTATACAATCAAAACCGCATGATGTCGTATTTGGAAATTGGATTTCCGTCATGAACCAAGGCAAAAGATAGTCCTTACCGAGTTCGAGACTGCCTAGCCCGAGCCTCAGGAACAACCGTAACTGCCCCTTGGAGCGACAGGGCCGGTCCACCGATGTGGATTATTATACCTGAACAATACGTTTCCCCGCCCTTTGGGGCGTAAACGAGCCAATGAATGACTCCATCGGACCCGGATCGTCCGATGAAACCGAGGCGCCTCGCAACAGCAACAACCACATAGGTGAAAAGTATATAAATGTCAGGGCTGGTAGGTCACTGACACCACCCTAGCTAGGAAGAAACGCATGCCCTCCCTGAGGTCCTTCTCCCGTTTTAGGTTCAAACCGGGGTGTGAGGCTCGCGAATTCACGTTATACACAAAGCTACGCCACACAGGTGGTGCTTTGATCATCACCACAAGACTTTGCTTTTCAACAGAAGCCCTGATCACTCCATCTTAGCATGCCACACAGGCAATTCCTGCCATGCGACTGATGTCCATCGATATACAACCTCTGAGCTCGTGCGTCTCAGAGAAGGGCGTTAAGCGAAAGAATAAATTCTCCGCCGCCAAACAGATGTATATTTAATAGAGATCAATCAACACAGAATAAAATCCAATGTCAGACACACAGTCCATGTACAAGTCCGTTCTGGGTCTGAACGAAACCGGAGGCACTAAATACCTCGCAAACCCATCGATCAAAACGTACGTCTGGACGATCACCACTCATTATCCATATTTCGGGATGCCTCCCAATCAGGACCTCGGTTACCATCCAAACGAGGTGAAGATCTCCGGTCTTCGAGAGTCGTCTTCATCTTCGACTTTCAATCGTCGGTCAATTATTTGAAATGAGAATTAACTCGGCCTTTTCAAATAATTCACGTATATTTAGAATTTCAAATCAATTTATTTCAATGATTAAATTATTCGACAACACCAATTTTGTTCTTTAATGTAATTTTCACACCAAACACATTCAACCATCAAAAGCCACATAAATCGAGCAAATTCAGTTTATTTCCATTCCATATCGCTTATGATATTTTATAACTATTTATCGCTATTTTTATTTATTTTACAATAGCTAATTTATTCGAAACGACGCTTCGGGCCATAACGCGGCCGTGGCGATGTTTTTCTTCAGATTTGATTTACACATATCTGAAAATCTAGCCGTTGGATCTTCACAAAATCAGATTTGATTTACACATATTAGAAAGGTCTTTTCAAAACGAATCCAACGGTTCCAGTTTCGGGAAAATCCGACGGTCGGATCTCCCGGTACAATCGTTTGAAGTTTCGATTTCAAAATACGAACTGCAGCGTCGTTATTCGATTAAATATATAATTATATTTATATATATAAATATAATCGCTTCTGGCGCTGTTTTTCATCAGATTTGAATTAAACATTCCAGACAATCCAACCGTTGGATTTTTACAAGGTTGGTGCCGTTGGGAAGATATTTCCAAGGCGAACCCGACGGTTGAGGTTTCGGGAAAATCCAATGGTCGGATTTCCCGCATTAGTTGTTTGAAATCACGTTTTCAAAATACGAACTGCACGGCCTCGTTTCGTTTTAATTTTATTTATATTTATATATTTATATAAATATAGTTCATTCAATGATTTCAATATCGCTTTCACTTCAAATATTTTACTAACGCCTTAAAATTTTGGAAAATTTCACCATAACCTCCCCTGCACCGGGAGCATCGGGAAATCGCAAATAGCTTTCCCGGTCCTTCTAATCTCCAAAAGAAAAAGAAAAAGCCAAGCGGCTAGCCAACAGGCTCATAAAATCATCACCCAAACAAAACAGTAAATGTGTACCTATTTGTCGGGCACAAAATTTTATTCCTCTTCTCTAGCCCCTTTGCTATAACCTGTTCAATGAATATGCATGTACACATATATATAGTCCTTACCATTTATCATTTTCTATTCGACTTCATATTTGATTTCTATTTGGTTTAAAAACACCATTCATTCTAATGTTACATACATAGGTGCAAATCATTTCATTAGCTAATTAATGAATATTTCAACTCATATATGTTTATTTAGAACAAGTGGCTATTTTTAACACTTCACATTTCAACGATTCATGCATACAATAAAAATGTGATTTTTATTGTAAAACAATTCATTTCAAAACACTATTTTTCTATATAGTTCATATAGGTGACAAAAATAGGATTTTTATCATAAAACAATTTCTTTCAAAACGAGATTATTTTACACAGTTCATATAGTCGATAAAAGGTGATTTTTATTATCAAACAATTTATTTCAAAATATGAATACCATTCAACACATGAATTTCAGATCAACGAATGAATATCGATTCAACACATGAAGGTTTTCTATTCAATGAATAAATATAGTTTAAGCAAATGAAAATAATTCAAACACACGAATATTATTCAAAATTTCGGCAGCATAACGGCAGGGTAGTTAAAACCGGGACCGTCCCTAGTACGGCTCCTCGCTCTACCTTAAAACCTCGCGGTTTTTGACAATGGGGATCATGCATCTAGTTCGCACGCAGGCGGCATGTATATATTTATTTCATTTCCACAAAACTAATCCTATGTGGTTTCAACCAAATATTTTTCAACCACAAACGGGTATTTTTCAACCACAATCAACCAATATCAACCACAAACAATCCCAAACAATCATTCGCTATCAATCAATTTTCACAACAATTTCAATCAATAAATATCGTCCATGGTTTGTGGACGAGGGGCGTATATATATATATATATATATATATATATAGCAATTCACTTTTATTTCAACACATATATATATAGCTAAAAAAAAAAGAAATTGAAGAGCGAGAAATTCTCACCAATAGCTATCCAACTTCACGACACTTCCTTTATAGAAATCTTCGCCAATCTCGCCTTTTGTCGCTTTCGTTGCTCGTATTCTCTACATATGTAAAAATCGAATTTTTACTATGCTATTCAATATATAAAAAAAACGAATTTTTACTTTGCTATTCAATATATAAAAAAACGAATTTTTGACTTCGCTATTCAATATATAAAGATCATATTTTGACTTTGCTATTCAATATATAAAGATCATATTTTGACTTTGCTATTCAATATATAAAGATCATATTTTTCATCTTCTATTAATAAAAATTCCGTCTTTTCTATTTTAAAGATCTGATCTTTTCTATCCAAGTTCAAATCTTTCTCATTTTAAAGTTCAAATCTTTTTCTTTTTAAAGTTCAAATCTTTTTCTTTTTATCGTTCAAATCTTTTTCTTTTTATACCTTTCTAAAATCAGAATTTAAACCTTTTAAAAATCAGAATTTAAACCTTTTTAAAATCAGAATTTAAACCTTTTTAAAATCAGAATTTAAACCTTTTTAAAATCAGTTTTATATAAAATAATTAATCAAAAGAAACTGGAATAAACAAAATAAAATAATTAAACTTTACCTTTGTTGTCGCCTGAAAGGGGGGGGGGGTGCTTTTGATTCACGGATCGAGGGAGGGGGTTCGGGTTTATGCGCTGGTGGTGGCGGGGCTTGTGGAGGAGGGCGGTGGTCGTTGGTCTCGGCGGAGGGTCCTTCGATGTGGGCGCGGGTCTGGGGTTCCACGCGAGAGAGGAGGAGAGGCAGTGGGAAGAAGGAGGAGGATCGGGAGGCGGAGGTAAGACGGGGTGGGCGGATGCGTCGCGAGGGGGGGTTCGGGTGCGTCGAGGTGGAGAGGAGCGGGATCGGCAGCGTGGTGGGGGTTCGGCGGTCGTGGGTCGTCAGGGTGGTGGCGTCGAGGTCGACAAAGGGGGGCGTCGATCCTTTTTCTTTTTTCCTTTTCTCTTTTTTTTATTCGTCTGAGCGAAAATAAGGGGAGAAAGGGGGGGGTGAGGGTTTTTAAAAAGAAAATATATATATTATTTTATTTATTAAATTAATTCTAAAAAGCAACTTTTATTTTCGACCTCGAAACGAAACCCACCGCCTGCCGTCTATAGCGTATTACCCCCATTCCGAACACAATGGGATATGTGTCGTAAGCTGATTTGACTGTTTCGATCAGTTTCCGTTGAAATCAACATATAACTCTATATATTGAATTTGAACGCGTTTTTCAATTTACCGGGGTCACATACTAACTAGAAAAATTCTCGAAAAATATTTTCTAGCTTCGTATTGACGATACGGTCCTAACAAAACTAGTTTCGTCGAATTCTGAGATCGTTTGAAAAATGGCCAATTTCCAGTCGATTAAAATCAACTAAAACTGGTCAAACGCGTTTTCCTTTGCCACGCTCACATATTGATTCGAAAAATTATGAAATTTGGAATCTAGTAATAACTTGACATCACGGACCCAACAAAAGTGGTTTCGTCGAAATCCGAGGTCGTTTGCAAAATTTCCATTTTTAAGGGCCTGAATTCCATAGTGACTATTCAGAATTTTCAACTGGACATATCTTTTGATTCCCGCTATCAAATTTCGATTTTTCAGATTCGTTGGAAAGGTATTCACTAACAGATTTAAATATTTTTGGTTTCACTAAAATCCGGATTGTTCTGCACCCGATACAGTCCGACAAAGTTTGAATTCGATTTTTGAAACTACAGCGCCCTTTCAGGCCTTATTTATAATTATAATTAATTATATTCGTTTTCAATTGTCGATTCAAACTCAGTTTTCATCGCCATTATTTAAAATATTTATTTTAAATATTTAAAATCCATTATTTTAGCCAATTTAAAAATTTTAAATTGGTTCAGATTTTCTGGGTCGTTACAAAACCCCTCGACCCCCCTTGTAACCGACGATGATTAGCATATCCCCCCTTCCCCTCCATTTTTCGGCCAACTCATCAAAAATTTGACCATGCCCCAGTTCAACTTTTTGTACATCTCATCGTCCTCTTCAGATCCATATATAGTTTAGTCACCCCTACCTCGAGTTTTACGCCCATGAACGTCGGGTCTTCAAACCGCCGCCGCCCCTTCGATTCGCCACCAGACCTGACCGCTCCTCCACGCACCGACGCGCCTCACGGAAGTCTTGGACGTGGTGAAACCAGATCTGAACGAAGCGCTTCAGATTTGAAGATAATTGAAGACCTAGTTTTGAAGAAATTGCAGAAAGGTGCGGCCTTTTTCCTTTAAACTAAATATAACGCTTCTAAGTGCTACCAATCTTGATTTTAATATAAAAATCATATCTTTTTTCTATGTTGACGAAATTTGATGAAACAGGAGACAACGGACTCGTAAGGACGCTCTCTACATTCTAGAAAAGTCCAGGGATTTTTCTGGGCTCGCTACTATTTTTAGCAAAGCAACAAACCAATGTGAAATTTCTAAACTGAAATGTGAATGGAAATGCGTTGTATAAGTTATATAAACGAAGTATAAATTATATATGCGTTGTATAAGTTATATAAACGAAGTATAAATTATATATGCGTTGTATACCTCATGTTCATTTGTTGTATAAATTATATGAGCGATGTATAAATTATACATGCACTGGAAATAAAATATACTTACATATATATACTCCCCACGTCTGCAAACCATGGACGATATTTATTGATTGTGAATTGGCTTGAAAATTTTGGTGAATAATGCGAACGGTTGATAAGATTATTTTTGGTGGATATTGTTGGATTGTGGTTGAAAAATACCCGTTTGTGGTTGAAACAAAATTAGAATAGATTGTGGAAAAGAAAAACATACTCGTCTGCGTACGAACTAGATGTTTGAAATCCCCATTGTCAAAAACCGTGAGGTTTTAAGGTAGAGCGAGGAGCCAAACTCGGGACAGTGCCGGTTTTAAATACCCTGCCGTTATGCTGCCGAAATTTTCAATAATATTCATGTGTTGAAACTATTTTCATGTGTTGAATAGAAATTCATGAGTTGAATAAATTATTTGAAAGATAGAAATAACATTTTGTCACATATATAGAATATATAAATTATTCGTGTTTTAAATAAATTGTTTTAATAATAAAAATCAAATTTTTATTATATATATAAACTATAGAAAATATTCATGTGTTGAATATATGAACTGAACAATAAATTCTACATTTTATTGTGAATATGAAGTGCTAATAATATTCAAGTGTTGAATAATTATTCTAGATGATAAAAATATCATTTTTATCATGCATACACTCGCTAAAAATACACAAGTGTTGAAATAAATATTTGTTTGGTACGAATATTATTTTTAACATGTATATGAACTAAATAAAATAGTCATGTGTTGAAATATATTTTTGTTCGCTAAAAATATCATTTTATACAAAATATGAAGTGTTAAAAATAACCACTTGTTCAAATAAATATGTACGGGTTGAAAATATTATTTTTAACATGTGTAGGAAGTGTTAAAAATAACCGTGTATAGAAATAAACCTTTGTTCGCTAGAAATATTATTTTTAGCTTAGTTTCACACATATATATACATGTGTTAAACAGGAAAATGGATTAGTTACTTAGTAAAGAATTTATTTGCATGCCCGACAAATAGGTAAACCTTAATGAGTTGGATATGCAATTTTATTATTATATCAACTCCTGTGAATGCCATTATATGCGGAGTGCTGGTTGTTCTGTGTGTAATAATGAACGTCGCCATAGGATAGTAACAATTAATTTTGAACTACACTACATGGCATACTTCTTGAAGATAGACATACTTCATCATATACCTTTGGAGCTTGTGTGGCGAGGTTGAAGATTTACCATACGAGCGAGAGGCTTGTATGGCAGTGACTATAAATTATAGGTTGAACTGATGACTGATATGGACAATATAAAATGTAATGGTAAATTACAACATTAATAAAAACCCCACAAGGGTCTGGAGAGTAAAATAAACACGTCTCTCTGGTCATTAAGGCACAAAAAAAACCATTTATAGGGTGACGAGAATTTATTCTCTGGAGTTATGATCTATACACACTCCCCTGTGGACACCGAAATATACCACTATAAATATGTGCATGCTTATTATGATTTATTGGGTACCTAATACAGCCCAATAAATTTCCAAACCCCTTCGCGTACAAAAGAGGTTATGGCGAAATTTTCTGAAATTTAAAGGCGTTAGTGAAATATTTGAAGTGAAAACGATATTGAAATCGTCGAATAAATTATATTAATATATATATATATATATATATATATATATAAATTAAATAAAACGAATTGAGTCCCTATAGTTCGCGTTTTAAAATCATAACTTTAAACGATTATACCATGATATCCGACCAGCGGATTTCCATGAAACTTGAACTGTTGGGTTCGCTTCGGAAATATCTTTCCAAAGATAAAAACTTTGTTAGGATCCGACGGTTAGATTTTCATATATCTGTAAAAAAGGTAACTTTTTAACACGAACTCGAAACCAAGCCCACCGACTGTCGTCCATACCTAATTACCCCTATTCCGAACACAATGGGATATGTATCGTAAGCTGATTCGACTGTTTCGATCAGTTTCCGTCAAAATCAAAATATAACTCTATATATTGAATTTGAACGCGCATTTCAATTTACTGGGGTCACATACTAACTCGAAAAAATTCCAGAAAAATTATTTCTAGCTTCGTATTGACGATACGGTCCTAACAAAACTAGTTTCGTCGAATTCTGAGACCGTTTGAAAAATGGCCAATTTCCAGTCGATTAAAATTAACTAAAACTGGTCAAACACGTTTTCCTTTGCCACGCTCACATATTGATTCGAAAAATTACGAAAATTGAAACCTAGCAATAACTTGACATCACGGATCCAACAAAAGTGGTTTCGTCGAAATCCGAGGTCGTTTGCAAAATTCGCATTTTTAAGGGCTTGAATTTCATAGCGGCTATTCAGAATTTTCAACTGGACATATCTTTTGATTCCCGCTATGAAATTTCAATCTTTCGGATTCGTTGGAAAGATATTCTCAAATAGATTCTAATATTTTTGGTTTCACTAAAATCCGGTTTATTTTGCACCCGGTACATTCATTTGAATTTTGAAATAGAATTATCGAACTACCGCGCCATTTTCAATTCCTTTTATAATTATAAATAAATTTTTATATTCTAATGACGATCTATATAATATATACGTTCGAATTATATTCAAAATAAATTTCTCGTCGATATTATTTAAAATAATTCTTTTTAAATATTCAAAATTCGCTAAAATTGCCAAAATAAAAAATTTTAAATTGGCCCAGATTTCTGGGTTATTACAATCTCCCCCACTTAAAACTTTTCGTCCCCGAAAAGGACTGAAGCCGAAAGTTGTTTCACAAATCAACTCAACTTCCAGTGTTTTCACTACGGCTTAAGTTCTTCAACCTTTCAGTTTCTAAGAACTTTACAAATTTTTCAAAAATTTGGCTAACACCCTAAATTTTCGAAAAATTTCGCCATAACCTCCCCTGCACCATGAGCCCGGGAAAATCCCGAAATTGCCATACAGGCCCTCTGATCTCAAAAAGAAAAAGAAAAAGCCAAGCAGCTTGCCAATCGGCTCATAAAATCATCATCACCCAAACAAAACAGTAAATTATGGTAAACATGTACCTATTTGTCGGGCAAACAATTTTATTCTTCTGCTCTAGCCTCTTTGCTATGACCTGTTCAATGTAAGTACATGTATATGTTCGCAAATGCGACCAAATTTCAATACAATTCACTTTTTGGTCTAATTTGGCTAAATGTTTCAAATTTAATTAATCAAACTATAATCAAACAACACAATCAGCAATCAATTAGTTAATTATCATTTCAAATTTATAACTTTGATATATAGTCTAAAAAACAGATTTTTGATGCAAAATCACAACAATAGGCCCTATCTAATTTTGGTTCTCACACCAGTCAATAGGAAATATATGGATATCACACCTTCGAAACTCGAATACCAATTCTGATGATGTTCGAACTATCATCATAATCATCTCTGGGCGACTAGAGTGTGATTCTATATCTATCCAGTATATTAAAACTTCGAATACACGCTAGCTAGGCGCATATGCAAAATCTTTATATATTGGATTGTCCTAATCAATATGAAATAAATAATCAAATACGAATAATTGATTTTAAATTTTCAAAAAAAAAATTGTTTTCATTTTCTATTTCAAAAATATACTCTTCACACTCGTTCTAGGATACTACTGATCCCATCTCTAACGAGTCATTCTCATTGGATATTACTAATCCAGTATCTGATGAATTCTTTCGTATGGTTCTAATGTGTCCTGTTCTCTGAGCTTTGTAAACCAAAGCTCTGATACCAAATGAAGCAGCCCGAACTTCCCCGGTCTCCGAAGAGAAGAGAAAGAACGAATTGTTTTGAGAACACGACAAAATAGAACGCAGACGGAAGAACGATTCATTGTATATTACAACAATTCCATCAGAATACAAGAATATACAGAGTATAAATGAATATTACACAGAAATATCAGAGATTTAAATTACATTTAAATACATAGCAGCGGAAAATAATACAATACACAACTAGAAGAGATATACCGATACAAAGCTTTCCGGATATCGTTCCAGCTGTAAACCAGGATCCGGTGAATACAAATCTGCAAAACCAAAACTACTAGCTGCCTATGTCAAAATAAGGGCACCCAGAGTTTAGGTTAAAACAATAAACTCCAGGTCAGTCATGGGACTGGTGTGAGAACTTAAACAGTTATTAATCTTTATTTTTAAAGGTAGGTAAATCAAGGGACCACGCCGTATAACACGGAACGGGTTTCCTCCCAAGAATACCAGTGCATATAACAAACAGCGCAATGCTAAATAAAGAAAAATGAAGCTATTATAAGACCCAGGTCCTATCACACAATGCAACGCAAGTCGGGGGATAGGGTTTTCCCTTATAATAGCCAAACATGCTTAGTACGTTTAAAACAAATCATTTGATACTACTATAAGTGCAAAGTGTATAAAACAACTTCAAATCATAAGTATCAATCATAGACGGCATGCGTACCATATATCATGTCGCCTAACTAGTTCTACAATTAAAACCGCAAATGTCACGTATTTGGAAATTGGATTTCCATCTATGAACCGAGACAAAAGATAGACCTCTACCGATTCGAGACTCTCTAGCCCGAGCCTCAGGCAAGTACTCAGTCAAGCCTTTGGATCGTCAGGGCCGGTCCACCGATGTGGATTAAAATGCCTGAACAATGCGTTTCCCCGCCCTATGGGGCGTAAGTGAGCCAACGAATGACTCCATCGGACCCGGATCGTCCGATCAAACCGAGGTGCCTCGCAAGAGCAACAACCACATAAGTAAAACTCGTCAAGGCGTGTAAAACCACTGACGCCACATCTAACTAGAAAGAAATGCATGCCCTCCCTGAGGTCCTTCTCCCGTTTTTGGTTCATACCGGGTGTGAAACTCTCGAAGTAAACGTTACACAAAGCTACGCCACAAAGGCCGTGCTTCGATCATCAACCACAAGACTTTGCTTTTCAATAGAAGCCTTGATCATTTGCCACTTAGGCATGCCACATAGGCAATTCACTCTATGCGTTTGATATCCATCAGTATATATCCCCTGTGCTCGTACGTCTCAGAGAAGGGCGTTAAGCAAGAGAATAAATTCTCCGCTGCCAAACAGATATATATTTAATAGAAGTCAATCACACCGACTAAAATCCAATGTCAGACACACAGCCCATTTACAAGTTCGTTCTGGGTCTGAACGAAACCGGAGGCACCTAGTACCCCGCATATCCATCGATCTCCAAGTACGTTTGGACGATCACCAACTGTTTCCATCTTCTTGGGTGTACACCCCAATCAAGATCATCAGTAATTACCGAAACGACGTGAAGACCTCCGTTCTTCAACCACCGTCTTCATCCTCGACACCACGTCGAATCAGTTATTCAGAATGGGATAAACCCGGTCTTTCCGAATAACTCGCGTATATTATAAACAAGTGTTACACAAACACAACATACGCCTCATTCCAATTCATCAGTCACTAACCGTAAATTAACAAGAGAGTAATTCCCCAAATATTAACCCCGAAGGCCGAAACCAACATCAGATCAATATCCAGAAACCCATTCAGCTTAGCTAACCGACAGTTAGCTTCTAAATTTCACATTCATAGGGAAAGGTTCCCATTAATTTTATCAAAGATAAATTCCTTGAATTTGTTCTTTAATCTTCTTTTGAATATCGATTCAACTAGTCGGGATTAACGAACCTTACAGAAGTAATCATTTGTTTTAATTTCCCAATCCCAACCTATTCATCCCATGAAGTAAAACTGGTTATACTTCATATCTAACACCACGGTGTTATCGGTAAATTCAATTACCATTTCACGTTCAAATCTAATTAAAGATTTAACTATCGCCTTGAGCAAAACTAGTGATACTCCACTCTCGATCTTTTCCATCCAATTAAAGATTCATTAAAACTCCACTTAGTTTTAATCATCAACTGGGTTAAAGAATCAGTGTCATTTAAAACACGGTTCACGATAAACCCAAAATCACATCACATTTCAATCAGTCCCTAACCGTAAATTAGGAAGTGAGCAATTCCCTAAGTATTAACAACGAAGGCCGAAACCAACATCAGATCAATACCTCAGAAACCACTCAACTTAACTAATCTCCTATTAGTTTCTGATTTTCTTAACTCCTTTGGGTCTAAGAACAGTATTATTGAAGATACTGTTTACGACAACCAAAAATCACGTTCCATTAATTATCGAGTTAAAGAACAAGTGTTATTTAAAACACTGTTCACGATAAAACCAAAAATAAATACCAATTCAATTTCAATTAAATATTATTTAATTGGTACACTTCATTAAATCTAAATAAAAAGATTTAATGTTTTTCTCAACTGGGTTCAAGAATAGTGTTAATGAAGACACCATTCACGATAAAGCCAAATCACATTTGATATTAAATACACGGCTCTGAATAGAAAATATATTGGCTTATATTCAATATCAAATTCTACGACCAACAAATATCGTATTGGAAATAACGATTTATAAATATCTTTCAAAATTCCATAACAACATCTGTATAATCACGAAATCCAACATCGAAATATTACGAAGACAAGTTCGATTCAAATCCATTCCAATTCAATTACTGGAAATTCTGGTTACTTTTAAAACCGTTTCAAATCCAATTTATTTATTTAAAAATAAATAGAATTATAATTCTAGTTCAAAACTAGTACATTTCGATAAAAATCTATTTTTATCTTTTCAAATATGAATTTTTTCATCTCAATTCTTTCTAAATCATTTCTTATGATTTTTCACAAATTATTACTATTTTTAATAATTTTATCAAGGCCCGTACAGTCGATTTCCATCAACGGCCATCGAACTACACTTACAGCGACCTTTTCCAAATTTGATTTGGACATAGTTCCAAACCAGCTGTTAGATTTCAAATTTCTAATATTCGTTAGAAAGCTCTTTTCGATGCGAACCCAACGGTTCTGGTTTTAGGAGAATCCGACGGTCGGATCTCCCGTAATATCCGTTCGAACTCAATGGTCGAAATTCAATTACTGGAAATTCAGGCCATTATATTATATATATATATAATATATATTTCGTCGATTTCAATTCAAAACGTGCTTTATAAATCGTTTTAAATTCGTTTTCGAAACGATTCCAACTTCATTTCAAATTCAAATCAAAATTGAATTTTCCAATATAAATTCGTTTTAAATTCATTTCAAATTGATTTCAATTCAAATTGATTTCTAATTCAATTTCAGTTTGTTTTCAATTCAATTTCAATTCGAATTCATTTCTATTCAATTTCAAATTTAATTCATTTCTTTCAAAATATCTGATTTTGAAATCACTTTCGATATTCATTGCAAAATGAATAAAATCGATATAAATATCGTTCACGTAAAAATGGCATCAATCTAATCAACACGGCTTCATATATTTCTATTTTCAAATATTTCTTTTTCAAATATTTTATTTCAAATATTCTATTTCAAAATTGGAATGAGGCCCAATCAATTACCATATAATGTTAATTTTATGGATTTTCTACAACTCATGTGTACAATAACAACGATGAATAATCAACCATCATCCAAAGTGCATTCTATGCTGTATAAGCATCAAATATAAATATTCAATGCTTATAACAGTCTGTCAATCAATCGATCGACATTCAGCTAATTATTGGGACTAGTGTACGTCATATATCGTCCCAATACCCGTGTGGGGTTTCAAACAATCAAACACAGATTTTATTTATGCAGTTGGGCGATGTGTAAAATTTACCGTCCCAATCAATATCAGTCAAATATGTGTATACAAACAAATCGTTCGATTTGTTTATTTTTATTTCATTTTACATACACGTTAAACATTCTATTTTTAACTATGAAATATTTTCAACTATATAAATATTTTATTTCATTTCACATCACACAATCAACTACACATCAAAATCAAACAAACAACCATACAAGCCGTCCATGGTCTGTGGATGACGGGTGTCGGGTGCTACTAAACACCGTCTGCATCCTAGTATATATTATATAACTAGAAAATTTAATTAAAAGGGGAGAAGTTCTCACTGAATTGCTAATCCAACGCTTTGATTTTTCAAATGTAGAAGATCTTGCCGTGTCCGCCTCTTGTCAATTTCGTCGCCCGTATTCACTACATATATAAAAATCACATTTTTATATTGTTGCTATGTATATAAAAATCAGATTTTTACTTCGCTATTCTATATATAAAAATCCTATTTTTACTATGCTATTCAATATATAAAAATCGAATTTTTACTTCGCTATTCAATATATAAAAATCGAATTTTTTACTTCGCTATTCAATATATAAAAATCGAATTTTTACTTCGCTATACAATATATAAAAATCGAATTTTTACTTCGCTATTCAATATATAAAAATCGAATTTTTACTTCGCTATTCAATATATAAAAATCGAATTTTTACTATGCTATTCAATATATAAAAATCCTATTTTTACTTCGCTATTCAATATATAAAAATCGAATTTTTACTTCGCTATTCAATATATAAAAATCAAATTTTTACTATGCTATCCAATATATAAAAATCGAATTTTTACTATGCTATTCAATATATAAAAATCCTATTTTTACTTTACTATATAAATCACTTTTCCACTTCAACGTATATAGAATAAAAATCAGATTTTTATTTCGCTACATATATAAAGATAATAATTTTATATTCTCTATTATATAAAAATCATGTTTTTAATACTTCTACTTTATAAAAATTATATTTTTATATTTCACATATGATAAAAATCATAATTTTATTTTCAAACTATATAGATAAGGATCATATTCTTATTCTAACGCTTTGTATGTAAAGATCAGAATTTTATTATGCTCTTCATTTAAAAACTGAAAAATAAATACATTTAAATCAAAATAAAGCAAAATAAAAACTTACTGTCATCGTGTATTGGAGAGAGGGGGGTGGAGCTCTGACCGGCGGCTTCAGGGTGGGGTTCGGGGTGGCGCGTTGTGATTGGGGGGGCTCGATTGGGTCTCGCGGTCAAGGAAGAAGAAGGGGAGGAGGAAGGAGAGGACGGGACGCGAGGGGGGGCTGGCCAGCGGCGGTGGCACCTGGCGAGGGGAGGCCGACGGAAATGGGGGGGAGGGTGTTGAGCTGTTTTTCTGTTCTTTTTTTTTGATTTATTAATGGTCAACGTGGAAGGGGAGAGAGAGATAAAGGGGAGGGTTTTTATTTAAATATTTTATTTTTTTTAATTACAAAAAGGTAACTTTTTAACAAGAACTCGAAACCAAGCCCACCGACTATTGTCCATAGCTAATTACCCCCATTCCTAACACATTGGGATATGTATCGTAAGCTGATTCGACTGTTTCGATCAGTTTCCGTGAAAATCAAAATATAACTCTATATATTGAATTTGAACGCGCATTTCAATTTACTGGGGTCACATACTAACTCGGAAAATTCTAGAAAAATTATTTCTAGCTTCGTATTGACGATACGGTCCTAACAAAACTAGTTTCGTCGAATTCTAAGACCGTTTGAAAAATGGCCAATTTCCAGTCGATTAAAATAACCTGAAACTGGTCAAACGCATTTTTCTTTGCCACTCTCACATATTGATTCGAAAAATTACAAAAATTTAAACCTAGCAATAACTTGACATCACGGATCAAACAAAAGTGGTTTCGTCGAAATCTGAGGTCGTTTGCAAAATTCCCATTTTTAAGGGCCTGAATTTCATAGCAACTATTCAGAATTTTCAACTGGACATATCTTTTGATTCCCGCTATGAAATTTCAATCTTTCGGATTCATTGGAAATATATTCTCAAATAGATTCTAATATTTTTGGTTTCACTAAAATCCGGTTTATTTTGCACCCGGTACATTCATTTGAATTTTGAAATGAATTATCGAACTTCCACGCCATTTTCAATTCCTTTTATAATTATAAATAAATTTTTATATTCTAACGACAATCTATATAATATATACGTTCGAATTATATTCAAAATAAATTTCTCGTCGATATTATTTAAAATAATTCATTTTAAATATTCAAAATTCGCTAAAATTGCCAAAATAAAAAAATTTAAATTGGCCCAGATTTCCGGGTTATTACAACTTCTCTATATAAGTCCTGACTTATATATTCTATTTATCCGATGATAAACATTTCATTTGATTTATAAAATATTATTTATAAATTTATCTTCTTACTTTATCTGTTAAAACAGATTCTATTTAAAATATTTGCTTTAAATCCATAGCATGTTATTCCCGTGTGCAAAGCACGGGTCTAGACCTTTCAAACGTAAAATTCTCCTTTATGCTATTCTATTCAGTTTTCGAGTATTCCCTTTTATAATCTATTTATTCACCAAATAAATCCCTTTTTGATAATTCTATTTATTTATAAATTATTTTCTTTTTATAAAATCTATTGATTTTATAAGTAATTCCTTTTGATAATCTAACTATTCCCTTTCTATTTATTTTATACATATTTCCCCTTTCTATTCTATTTGTTTTCAAATAAATATTTCTTTTCAATTCTATTTGTAATAGTTTACAAATATTTCGTTTTCAATTCTATCTATTTGATTAACAAATAAATATTCCTTTTTAATCTATTTATTTTCTACATAATTAGTTTTCTTTTTATGAAATCTATTGATTTTATAAATATTTGTTTTTCAATATAACATTGCAAATTTCCTTTTTAACATTCCAGTATTCCTTATGGTATTTAACATACCATATAACAATGATCAATATTATTCAACCATACAAAATGAACAACAGATTTCATATCACATCATATAACACAATATATGAAAAACATTAAAATAAATGTTGAGGAACCCAGTTGGGTCCCTCCGACATGTTTCCCTGCATCCACGGATGTTAAACAATAAAATTAACATCAATTTCATTTTATTATGAAATATTTTGCTAAACAGAATTAATATTTGATTAATGATTTCTATTTATATCGTTATCTATATTTTCAATCAACTGACTAGCAGTTCAACCAAACAGCCAACACATAATAAACAACCATCATTTATCATTTCTAAAAATACTTTAGAAAAATATAACCGAGAGGTGTTAGTGAGTTTACTCACATTGGTCGGTTATCGTTAAATAACGATAACTGTCGCTTGATTTGATTTTGATGGACAATTTATCTCGCTATAAATTGTAACAAGCTTCGATTCAATCTCAATCAGTTCAAGTGTGTAGCACTCGTCCATACGATCCCAACGCAACTTACGGTTCATCAATCTGATATCGTATGAGGAAGTTACGACAATTCTAATTTAATATACATTAAATTAAACAAAAAACTTAATTATTTAAATGTGCTAGGCCTCACCCCTTTATTGTCCTTGGACCAACCCGTTTTCAAAAGCCCACGCCTGCTTGAAATGTCCCTGTCTTCCCCAAACAGGAAAACGCTGCTCCCTCAACGCAAATGGCCATTTCCGATTTCCTTTAACACCATGTCCTCCCTCTACAAGCAACGGAATTCAGAAAGAACTCCACCAACTCGCTCAACTTCTGGAACTCTACACCCTCCTCTCCATTAAATCAAACTCGACAGCCATAATATCCACCCCGTCGTCGACCAAATCGCTCCGTCATAGTGACTGCTGTGTCACGTTTTACCACCGATATTCATCAAACATTTCAAGAACGATCGGTTTTCACCTACAACACCAAAGCTACCCTTCAAATGTTGAATCGATGCTCGCGTTTCCCGCATAGGCTTACCCTAGCCTTGCTGTTCAAGTTGCAACCCAGAAATACTTCATTGCACATGGAATGAAGAGCATCAGCGAAAAGCTGAGATGAATACAAGCCTAAATAAATGGCTTTAACAATTTATGGGATTTTATTTGAATCTTTGATTTTTTTGAAAGAGGGTTTTTGCTGTAGATTTTTTTCGGTGGTGGCGGCGCTTCCTTTGACAGGAGGAAAAGGGTTTTTAGGGTTAGAAGAAGTAAATAGTATTTATAGGATGAAAAAATATTTTTTTTATTTGAGTTTTTATATTTATTTTAAGCTATGGCTGTTTGTATTCACTGTTTAAAAAATCACTGTGATCACACACAATATCCAAAAATAACGACAATGGTCTTGTATCTACAATTTGACATTGCGGTCCCAACGAAACTGGTTTCGTCGAATTCCGACATCGTATGCTCACACAGGGTATTTTTAACCGTCGAAATATTGACTATTTTTCACTTTAAAAATTCATACGACCACATACTGACTTCAAAAATCAAGGAAATTGAAATCTAACAATAATTTAATATTGCGGATCCAACATAATTAGTTTCGTCGAATTCTGAGGTCGTTTGCAAAACTGGCTATTTTTAAAGCTCTAAATAACCCATTTAGATATATAAATATATTTAAAAACAATTAAATTTAATATTTAATAATGAATATTATTCTATATATTCACGAAAGAATATTATACAACTCAACTAGGATTTATAACTTGATATTTCGAATCTAGTGTTACATCGATATTCGATTTATATTTAAAAATCCACTTTAAAAATATAAATAAATCGATATAAATTATAAAGGAATTCCATAGCGACTTTTCTAAATTTTGATTTGGCCATAAATCAAAATCTACACAATGAAATCTCAATTTTTCTCTTCCATCAGAAAAATATACTTCACCAGCTCCTAGCATTTCTTGTTTCATAGAAATCCGATTTATAACGAACCCTGTATATTCAGTTGAAGTTCAAATTGCCAAATAGCGAACTGCCACGCCATTTCGAACTCGATTATAATTATATTATAATTATACGTTCAAACTGCCATTCAAATAATATATTCATTATTCTAATTCAATTCTAAACTGAATTAAATATCACAAATGATCCAATTCACACTATTTTTTGAATTCCACTATTTCTGACTATTTTAGAAATTAAATACATTATTATATTATTTATTTTAATTAAATATTCAATATTATTTAATTCTGGTCATTTTAAATAACCAAACAATTATTTAAATAATTAAATAAATTATTTATATCGCAGAAAAAATAAGGGTCGTTACGTTCTTCCCCCTTAAAATAATTTCGTCCTCGAAATTGCTAAGGTGGATAACAAACCCTACTAACTTATTAAAAATTATTTGTTTAATTCTTAACTTCAGTTTTAACTGAAACAATATAATTTCAATTGAAATGTTAATTAATTCTTATCAATGATAATTTTCTAAAATCCTGAAAGTTTTGTAACACCCGAAATTTTCAAAAAATTTCGCCAGCATCTCTTTTGTACCGGTCAATAGTTCAAACACCAAATCTCCTCTCTAGGCCCTTTCCTTTCAAAAAGAAAATCAAAAAGCCAAGCTGCTTGCCGATTCGGCGCATAAAACCTCGTATGGAAATTTAAACATGTACCTTTTTGTCGGGCATATCATTATATCCTTGCACTTGCTTCTACTCAATACGTGCTGATCATATATCCATCTATACAAATCGATTTCCAATCAATTTCGATCAATCAAATCTCAAATCTAATCAAACCAAATCTCATTCCAAACCGTCAAATTCCATTACCAATTCCAACTCTTACTTAACAGTCCAATATACTTAACCAAATTCACAACTAACAATCCAATTTTATTCGATATTGTTCTATTTCAATTCAATTTCCATTTAATTGGTTTCAATTCAATTCATATTTGCTTTCACAAACTCCTTTAAATTTTTCGTTGATTCAACAATCCTTCTTGGGAATTTTAAACAGTTTAGTAGGGAATTTTAAACAGTTTAGTTTTTCTATAATAAATTATTCCCTTTCGGGATTCAAAACAACTTCCTTTTCCCAAAATAATTCGAAAACAAAATCTTTGGTAGTAATCTACCTCTTACAACTCGAAAATGAACACTGATGATGTGGCCAGCATCATCAGAGTTATTCCCTAGCTATCGAAGTGAGTTCAATAATATATCACTTTCAAAACCATATTTAAACACTTTCATTTTGAAATCTTTTTCAAAATATCATTTATTATACTTGTAAACAATTTAAAATCTCCCAGAATTTTAAATTTTTCTTAAACTTAGCTCAAATCCACTTACAATCACTTTTCCCAGTTTTCAGAATTTTTAATTCTAAATTCTGATTTATTCATTTCATAACACTTATATGAATTTTATTTGGTTACATACACATAACCAGCTCAATTTTAATCTTATTCGATTTATATAACAACCAACACATCCAATATACTATAATACATCAAGTACTAATCATTTGTTTATATCAAAAAATAATTTGGGTAAAATTATTTCATTTACCCTTTTTCAAAACATACCGTGTCGGTTTATCATACTTGAGTGTTTAAAAACTCCTATCGATACAGTGGATCAAACTGATCGACCAAAATTCAAAAACAACTCAATCAATAAATCTCTGTAATATAAACAATTTTATAAAATCTACAAATACGTTCACTCGTATATATACACTCAAACTCAAACTAGGGTATTTCTAACCCCATCTCTACTGAGTCACGCCACAGAGCCAAGGTAATCACTTAACCTTCATTTCTGATACCAGTGTAACAAACTGGGATTTTTAACTCTGAAAATCAACACAAAACTATACTGTTGACCATTCAAACATCGGAAATTCCTGATCATTAATAGAAAGAAGTTAGAGGGTGAGAATAGATAAGATAGAAAATTAGAATAGAAGAAGAAGAAGATCACCACAGAACAGAATCAGAGCAATACGAATCTCACAGTGGAACGAATAAAATATAATATACAACATAACTTTGGAAATATAACTTGTAATAGTACATACATACCATTATCACACAACATCACAGCGGAACTAAACTATATCTCTATAGTGCTGAAGCCTCCTGCTTCAAGCTCCTCCAAAGTGTATCTGTAAAATCCTAATCACTTGACTGCCCGGACAAATTTGGGCACCCAAGAGTTTAGGGAAAACAAAACAAAATGAACTCTGGGTCGGTCATGGGACTGGTGTGAGTAAACTCAAATAATTTGGTTTAACTTTTCAAATCCTTTTCAAAAGAAAAGATAATCATAAGACCAATCCACACATAAATATGGATGGATTTTATTTTTCTATAACCCAAAATAGTTTTGGAAATCAATACTTCCCTGATATTATAATAATGTCTAATCACAAGTAATTAACAATCTAGAAAAACGTTTGCATCTCACGTTCTACATATATAGTATACAAACAAAACCGCGGGCGCTTATTGGAGATTGGATTCCAACTATGACAAGGTATGGGACCACCTGCCGATAGTGTATCTCTAAAGGAAAATACATTGGGTTCAACAAGAACATCTTGCAACCCGGCCCTCACATGACCGACCACTCATTTCGCTTGAGTGTACCGAATGTATATCACCAACGGTTGGGTGCTACCCACCGTTTCCCAAAAGGGACAGCATCGATCAAAGATAAAAGAATGAAATGGATTTTCTGTAGATAGGTGATATACACCCTAATGGGAGCAACCCCACTTAGCTATGCTGCCTGCCCGATTTCTATCATTACCCAGTTGATGAGGCTTGAGGTCATAGCGTATCTTTGAGAGATCATACATCATTTACTTTGAATGCCACATCGTCATACCCATCAAATCACAAATTGATTTCTCCAAAAATACCACGGGTAACACTAAGAGAAACGAATTCCTCCACTACCAAACGTAAGTTCGCTTGAAGAGATCAACTTACGCGATCCTTTAGATATACTCTGTCAGACATTCGTCCATTCACGTTTGTCCTGAGACTGGACAAACCAAAGGCACTATTCTGTAAACAGGATAGCCCTTGCACAACTCCGTCTTCAATATTTGATCGCAACACTAACGTCCATACAGAGTGGTTTTCTAATAAAATCTGATTCCGGTCTCTCTGTGTTGATGACGGAAAAAAATGTTCAAAACTTTGATAGTCGCTGATTTAACTATCAAAGAAAAATAGGTGTACAACCAACGATCTTATTTCCAATCGATCGATCAATCATCATTCAAAGGTTTATTTCTTTTAATTAAATTATCATTAATTTATCCATTTTCCCTTTCTATATATTCGTAAATTCTTAATCTCTAAATTTGGAAAAACATACTTTATAAATCACTTGGACCACATCACCATATTTACTTCTATTTCATATTTCCTATATTGGAAAAACATTTCTGGTCCTTAGTTGGAAAACGTTTCCAAACTCCTTCATTTTATTTAAACCGATATTTAAATAAAACATCACTAAGCCAAATCAAACCATTACACTCAATAATAAAATCACTCAATCAACCTTCACTATCGAACCTTACCCTTCCCTTAGTTAAAAACACAGTCAGTCAAGTTGGGGTATAATTAACTCTCAGACCTTAACTGAACAACATTTCTAACCACGAAATAGACAAAGCTCACCTTTCAATTCTTTAACAAACTTCCTTACGAAACACTCGGATTCTATTTATGAATCCACTTCTTTATTTTATGACATTGGTTATGACTATAGTGTTATAATCCCTTCTTCTTAAATATCCCACTTCAAAATATAGCTTTTATTCCTTAATTTAACTAAATAACAAAACCACTGATTTATTAATAAATAAGTAAATCTTGATTAAACCGGAAAGTAAATATTACTTTACCGAATTCGTTGTCATCGAACTCAATGTATAATTATCGTTTTCGAATACTCTCTATTCGATAACTCCTTTTCGAATACTATATTCGATAACCCTTTCTTCAAATAACAATATTCGATCATCTCTCTTCGAATGATTTACATTCGATTAATCTCCTTTCTAATAAACTATATTCGATTAACTCCTTTAACTCTATTCGAATAAACTATTTCGAATAACTCCTTTGGATTAACTCATTTGGATTAACTCGGTTTGATTAACTCATCTTGACTAACTCAACTCGATTAACTCAACCTAATTAACTTATTTGATTAACTCAACTTATTTAATTCCTATCGAATAACTAATATTCTATTAACATATATTCTAATAACTATGTCTATTTTAACTTTATTTCGAATGGCTAACCTTCGATTTAACTCCATTCGCTTGATTCAAGATAACAGCGATCACAATGGTTACGCCTGATTCCCTCAGGAAACATCCGACCACCGTAGGCTATCTGCAGCCCTGCGAATCACGCTAGCAGTCATACGAAATGGCAACTCATCCTGAATAACTATGTTTGACTAACTCTATCTCAAATAACTATATTCGATCCACTCTAATTGAATAACTAATATTCAATAAATTCTAATTCGATTAACTCTATCTAATTAACTCTAACTGATTAACTCTAACTGATTAACTCCTAATCGACTAACACTTTGTCCATATCCAGTTTTAAATATTGATGTTGAAATCGACATTTACTTCTCTATATAAGTCCTGACTTATATATTCTATTTATCCGATGATAAACATTTCATTTGATTTATAAAATATTATTTATAAATTTGTCTTCTTACTTTATCTGTTAAAACAAATTCTATTTAAATTCTTTGCTTTAAATCCATAGCATGTTAATCCCATGTGCGAAGCACGGGTCTAAACCTTTCAAATGTAAAATTCTCCTTTATACTATTCTATTCACTTTTCTAGTATTCCCTTTTATAATCTATTTATTCACCAAATAAATCCTTTTTTGAAAATTCTATTTATTTATAAATTATTTTCTTTTAAAAATAACCAGAATTTCCAATGATTGAATTGGAGTGGATTTGAATCGAAATTGTCTTCGGAATATTTCGATGTTGGATTTCGTGATGATACAGATATTGTTATGGGAATTTGAAAGATATATTGTTATCGTTATTTCCAATATGATATTTGTTGGTCATAGAATTTGACATTGAATATAAGCCAATATATTTTCTATTCAGAGCCTTGTATTTAATATCAAATGGGATATAGGGTTTGTCGTGAATGGTGTCTTCATTAACACTGTTCTTAAACCCAGTGGAGAAAAAGATTAAATCTTTTTATTTAGATTTAAATTTTTGAAATAAATAAATTGGATTTGAAATGGTTTTAAAAATAACCAGAATTTCCAATGATTGAATTGGAGTGGATTTGAATCGAAATTGTCTTCGGAATATTTCGATGTTGGATTTCGTGATGATACAGATATTGTTATGGGAATTTGAAAGATATATTGTTATCGTTATTTCCAATATGATATTTGTTGGTCATAGAATTTGACATTGAATATAAGCCAATATATTTTCTATTCAGAGCCTTGTATTTAATATCAAATGGGATATAGGGTTTGTCGTGAATGGTGTCTTCATTAACACTGTTCTTAATCCCAGTGGAGAAAAAGATTAAATCTTTTTATTTAGATTTAATGAAGTGTATCAATTAAATGGAATTTAATTGGAATTTAATTTGAATTGATTTGGGGTTTATCATGAACGGTGTTTTAAATAACACTTGTTCTTTAACCCGATAATGAATTGAATGTGATTTTGGGTTTATAGTGAACCGTGTTTTAAGTGACATTGGTTCTTTAACCCAGCTAAAGGCAGGATATTGATTTTTGGAAGATTAAAACTAAGTGGAGTTTTAATGAATCTTTAATTAAATTGAAATGGTCAAAAATGGAGTATCACCAGTTTTGCTCCAGGTGATAGTTAAATCTTTAATTAGATTTCGACGTGAAATGGTAATTGAATTTACTGATAAAACCGTGGTGTTAGATATGAAGTATGACCAGTTTTACTTCATGGGATGAATAGGTTGGGATTGGGAAATGAAATAAATGATTACTTCGGTGTGGTTCGCTAATCCCGACTAGTATGAATTGATATTCAAAGAGGATTAAAGAATAAATTTAAAGAATTTATCTTTGATAAAATTAATGGGAACTTTTCTCGAAGAATAAGAATATTGGAATAAAAGAATATTCTGAATTGGAATGAGGCGTATGTTGTGTTTGTGTAACACTTGTTTATTATATACGCGAGTTATTCGGAAAGACCGGGTTTATCCCATTCTGAATAACTGATTCGACGTGGTGTCGAGGAAGAAGATGGTGGTCGAAAACCAGAGGTCTTCACATCGTTTGGGAGATTACTGATGATCTTGATTGGGCTGTACATCCAAGAGGAGGGAATAAGTTGGATATCGTCCAGACGTACTTGGAGATCGATGGATATGCGAGGTACAAGGTGCCTTCGGTTTTGTAACAGCCAGCCATTTTGACCGTGCCGAATCGACCAAACATGTCAACTCGAAACGTTCAAAACAATAGATTGTTATTAGCTTCTGAGGTAATTAGAATAAATCACAAAATCACAGATCACAGACACAGATACAAGGAAATACTATATCTCACAGCGGAAAATTTAAAATACAATAGTTGTTCATGAAGCTACTAAATAAATTTTTCATCAGAGTTTACATAATAATACAGCGGAAGTCTAATACAATAAATAAATGATAAAGGTCTGGGACAGAATAACAGAAATAACTAGATGACGGGAATATTTGATCAACAGGTAGATATAGGTGAGAAAAAATCCAATATAAGTTCCAAACTCCAAAGATGAATCTCAAACTGGAATACTCGATCTGACCCGAGCAATAATGCAAAACAAAACAACTCGGATCAGAACTAACATTCTCATGGAAGTAAATCAATTCAATGAATTGTTCAATGAAATGCAATCAGTAACTTAAAGGAGGTTTGGGATCACCATCCTCTAAGGATCCGTCAAACTAATACTATATAGTATAATACGCTATATACAATAGTGTCTATCAGTAAAATAAAATATCAAAATAGCGTAAGCGGGATTACCATGATTACCCTTACACCGTTTATATATTCCCATAGTATATAAAGTACCGTAATTCCTCCGTAAACTGGAGGTTGATCAGAGGGCACTCCATATAAAACAGTACAAAACAAAGTCGTAGTGGGCTCGTATAAGGCATGTGACAAGGCACGCAAGGAATGCCAGGGTGGATTCACCGTTTGCAGATCCGGACTGGTGGTAACGCATAGTAGCTACTACCGCCCACCTCGATACACACTCCCGTAATCAAAAGGGCCCAAATCGAATCTCAACAATAATAGAATAATATCGAAGAAGTGTGCTCGATAAGAGGTATGACCTCACTTGGTCCGTGCATAGCTCCTGTTTTAGCCACATCAAGCTGACTCAAGGTGGTCAGGGTCTCGTAATTAATATGAAATAAAATAAAATAAAATGGAGTCGTTCGCCAAATCACCCCCTTCATTCTAGAACTCCACCGCGTACACAGTTGTTAAAGTGGTTTTCGGTATTGGCAGAGAGTATGACAATAGCCGATCCCGGTCTCTTTAACAACCCATCGTTTACATTTTTCACACCGTGGTCATTATTTTATAAATCATTTTATAAAATAGTTTATACGAAATATCATAATCGATTTTGAAATCAAAATTAAATATCTAACTTCAAATATATAAAATTATGAAACCCATTCACTTGAATCGCTTAAATCGAATTGATTTAGAAATCATATCGTAAAGGTCTTAATTTCCATTTAAATCAATACCAACATTTAACTTCGATAACATTTTTGATTCGGTTTATGTTCGCAAAAATTCAAGTTCGAAACAATTCAAATGATTAAATTTCACCTTTCCAAGAATTCGCTTTAAGTTGATTTAGTTAAATCCAACCTTTTGGTTCAAATTCAAAGTATACGATTCAAGTCAAAACTTGCATTTCAGTTAAACAAATTTTATTCAAGTCATACGATTCGAAATCGTTATTCAAACAATTCAAAAAAACAAGTTTTACTATTTAAGCATTCATTCAAGTTGATTCAAAATCCAACACTTAAGTTCAAATTTAGTTTATATAATTTACTTCGAAACCTTATGTTTCAAATTAAATCAAATCTTATAATATATTAACTCAAATCGAACTATCAAATTCATTACTTAAAATTTGAGTTGAAGCCTTATATTCAATTCAACAATTCATAAGATTTAAAATTATTCCTTTAAATCAATTTCACAAATTTCCCAATTCAAACCTAACGATTTACAAAACCAATTCTATATAAAATTTAAATATTTAAATTTACACTTCTGTCACTAAAGAAATCAAATTCATTTCATTTTTACCTAATTCAAATTCATCTCCACTAAAAGTTCGAATCAATTTGAATTCATAACTTAATATGAGTTCACTCGTTATTCTAATATCGTTATAAAAATTTACATCTTTAAACTTCGAATTTAAATCGCGAAATCTTACCTATCCAACTCTTGGTTTATTATTAAAGTTTGTAAATATATATAAAGAAAAATATAATTTTGAAATATATATAAGTTTATAAATTTCTAAAATAAATTAGAAATAGATTATAAACATATATATAAGGTCAAAATAGTATAAAATAGATTTAAAAGAAATATTTACTATAATATAATATATAAAAGTTTTTAAAATATTTATATAATTAAATTACAAGTTAAAATCAACTTCCAAATCATTTTACTTCGAATACATGACCAACGGTGTTCGTATATAGTTTCTACCCTATGGTCAAGTGATACGGATATTTATCATTTCAACCCGTAATTTATAAAATTCAACGGGTCTATCATTTCAACCCGCGATCCCAAATTAAGTAAAAACCGTTCAAGTCTATCATTTCAACCCATAACGATTTCTCCTATTCTACTGTCCGTTCGGGTATGTATCATTTCAACCCTTAGTGATTTTTCCTATACTAGGTTTATCAATAGTATAAACAAATCATTACATGGCAACAATCACATCATATATCAAATCAAACAATTTCTATCAGCAATCCTATACATTTCATATAACAGTTCATTATTGATCTAACATCCATGAAGTAAATGTGAGTCAGGTGTGAGATAAACTCACCTTTCGTGGTACAGATTGGAGATAGTAGACGAACTGGCACCGAATGAACTAACGGCTTACAGGCACGATTCAGAATGGATTCGACTTGATGATCGCTCAATATTTAATTTATTTTTTTATAAGAGGAGGTTGGAGAAATTCAAGTAGATCGGTTCGGCTATTTGGTTTTGGGAATGGTTTCTGAACTTAGCACAAAACCCGACTCAAAATGAACCCACCAAATTTTACAAAATATATACACGTAAATACACAAAACTTATATAAATATATATATATATATTAATTTATTATAAACACACATCAAAACGTGTACATATATTATAAAATATATACATATATAAAATATAGTCAACACAAATAAAATTCACCCATAAACTATATACACACACAACACACATACAAACATACACAATGCCACACAAATAAGGAAAACAAAACTCACGCAAAACCAAAGAAAAACAAAAACAGTACCCCTTTAAAACTCACGCAAATCAACACCACACAACAAAGACAAACAAACACTCATGCAAAGCTTTACACACTTTGACTCACACACACAAGCGCACATATCGGTTTACACGCACACAGGAGGACAAAAGGGGAACAACAGAGGTCAGGCTTCAGGCGGGAAAGTGGGTCAATGGAGCCAGGATTGGTGAGATTGGATCCTACGTGGAGGAAAGCTGTAGCATGCACCTAAGGAGAGTTCGGCAGTCAAGTGATGGGCGCGGTTTGGCAGTGGGAGGCTCAGCGAGCTCGGCTTTGGTTTCGGGGCGTGGGCGAGGGGTGCTCGGACGGTGATGATATGGGAATACGGATCGGAGCAGGTTGTCCGAGGGAGGGCGCTGGTGATCTTGGGTTTGCTGAGGAGATGGCTTCACGATGGGATGAAAGCAGCTAAATCTTGCGATGGAAAAAAAAGAGTAAAGGTGCTGTTCTTTTTTTTCATTAGATTTTATACGCATTGAAAAATATCGATATCATAAGACTAGGACAGTGTGATTACCGCTACCTTAGGCAAACAAGTATGAATGGGTTTATAACGTGAGATAGAAAGCACCTAGTAGATTCACACGTTTGAGAAAGGAAGCAGCTTTCATCAAATTTTTTTTTTTTGGATGATGGGAGCGAAGCATAAAAAAAATGGGGAAGATGAAATTAAGAGTGGCAACTGCACTTCGATTTCACACATTTAAATAGGCCTAGGTTCGCTTACTTATTCTTCTCGAAAGCACGTATTTTTTTCCTTTAGAAGCGGACAACAGTTTGAATGAAAGTTTAGGAAAACTGAATGGGTTAAAACAAAAGTGGTGAATGCGGCCCCAACTTTCTGGTTTGGATCTAAAAAAAAAAAGGACACGCTTTTGGTTTAAAAGAAATGGACAGTTTCAATCTTTATGAATGTATATGTATTAAAAGAGAACAAAACTAAAAGTGGAAGGTCATATTCTAATGCAATATAGAAGAATGAAGAAAAAAATGTACGTGCATGCATGGTTTGGACAAATGTACACATAGCTTTGAAAAAAATAAAATGACGCATGTAAATGGGAAAAGTGGAAGTGCAACGTTGAATGCAAGGAAAAAAAAAAAGAACATGCATGCCATATGTAATAATGTGTCACTTGAAATATGTCCAAACTAAGCCTTCAAAAAAACAAAAATATTTAGGAGGTTTAAAAAAAATAAAAGTACATCTTTTGCAGACCCAAAATGTCTAAAAAAATATGAAAGATCGGAAAAGGGACACATCGAACTCAAATGGCTCTGTTTCAAAAATGTACTGTGCAAGCATTTTCACAATTTCAGCGCGAACCGAACACCGAAACTGACAAATGAATATATTGCGGAAATCAGCGCGACAAGACGGACAAAACGGTATAAAATTTGCAGTGCCAGGATGCTCCGCTCAAAATCGCGTTACGGACCCCCTTGACGTAAAAATGCGGACGGAAAACGGAGGTCAAAACGTCCGATTTTCACGAAATGAATTTCGCCGTCGGATTCGTGACAACCAATAGAATATTTTTCGTGTTTGTCCGAACTGGTTTTGGAGAGATTATAAAATCGCTAAAATTTGAACTAATATGCGCAACTTTGCCCTGAAAAATGCGCGATCGACAAATATTTAAATTTTTCCACGAAATTTTCATAGCGGCTATAACTCACTGTACGTATTTCAAATTACAAATTCCCATTATTGAAAACATTAGAATATTTTAAAAATAAAAATATCGATTTAAATTGGAATTTAAATCGTTAAAAATTACGGGTTGTTACAATCTCCCCTACTCAAAACTTTTCGTCCCCGAAAAGGAACGAGGCAGGTAAATAGTAATTAAATAATTTAATATATTTAAATCAATGGTTCATATCTATTCTCATACATATATGTAATTTGAAATATATATAAATCAAAAGTTAAAATATTTCAAACATTTCAAAACAGTTTAAAGTATTCACTCGACGTCTCGATTGGCTATATATATCTATCCCACTTTCGAAACCCGAAAATATATATTGATGATGCTGCAGTCATCACCAGAATCATTTTCAAGCGACTAGAGTGTGACTCTATATCTATCTAATACATATAGGATTTAACATATACGTTGATCAGACGTATACACCAAATCACTAAGTATTCGGTAGGCCAATTTTAGCGTCAAATAATTACTCAAAACATCTTTTTATATTTAAAACAGAATATATACCAAATTTTCTTTTCATATATTAAAATAATATATTTCGAATCACTAAAATTTTAAGTAAGGAAGTATTATATCTCTCCCCCACTCATTTATTTGTTAAAATTTAACTACAATTCTTAATAAATATACAACAATATTATTATTAAATCAAATATATAACAAAATCATTCTATACTATATCTAAATATTTTCAAATTCATGTTATCAATATTTAAACTTATAACACTTAATTAATTCTATAAGTTAACATATGAATACATTACACATAAAATCTTTACAAACCATTGGTATTACCAAATTTTTTTACAAATATCAAATTAAATATTACATTAAGAAGATCTTATATAATAATATCTTTCAAAATATAATTTTCAAACCAATATATAATAAGGATGGACTGGCTAGAAGACTTATACTCTTCTTCTACTTCTTACCTTGAAATGGACAAGGATAAGATATAGAATTCGATTTAAAAGATGAACGAACGAAGGAACCTAATCAAAGAGGATCAATAAAGGAAGATGGATTCAAACTGAAAGGGAAATTTCATAAAAGGATTCAAATATTAAACGAAATTTAGTATCCAAAATATTAGTTTAAAAACATTTAAAAATCATTTTAAAAACCATTTGTATTTTAAAAATACACTCTCTCTCAAGAAGGATTCTGCGACTGATTCCACTCATTCTAGGGTATTGCTACCCTATCTCTAATGAGTGTTTACCCCATAAGCTAAAGCTTTGATAAAACCAAAGCTCTGATACCACATGTAACAGCCTGCCATTTTGACCATGCCGAATCGACAAAACATGTCAACTCGAAACGTTCAAAACAACAGATTGTTATTAGCTTCTGAGGTAATTAGAATAAATCACAGAATCATAGATCACAGACACAGATACAATGAAATACAATATCTCACAGCGGAAAATTTGAAATACAATAGTTGTTCATGAAGCTACTAAATAAATTTTTCATCAGAGTTTACATAATAATACAGCGGAAGTCTAATACAATAAATAAATGATAACGGTCTGGGACAGAATAACAGAAATAACTAGATGACGGGAACATTTGATCAACAGGTAGATATAGGTGAGAAAAAAATCCAATATAAGCTCCAAACTCCAAAGATGAATCTCAAACTGGAATACTCGATCTGACCCGAGCAATAATGCAAAACAAAACAACTCGGATCAGGACTAACATTCTCATGGAAGTAAATCAATTCAATGAATTGTTCAATGAAATGCAATCAGTAACTTAAAGGAGGTTTGGGATCACCATCCTCTAAGGATCCGTCAAACTAATACTATATAGTATAATACGCTATATACAATAGTGTCTATCATTAAAATAAAATATCAAAATAGCGTAAGCGGGATTACCATGATTACCCTTACACTGTTTATATATTCCCATGGTATATACAGTACCGTAATTCCTCCGTAAACTGGAGGTTGATCAGAGGGCACTCCATATAAAACAGTACAAAACAAAGTCGTAGTGGGCTCGTATAAGGCATGTGACAAGGCACGCAAGGAATGCCAGGGTGGATTCACCGTTTGCAGAGCCGGACTGGTGGTAACGCATAGTAGCTACAACCGCCCACCTCGATACACACTCCCGTAATCAAAAGGGCCCAAATCGAATCTCAACAATAATAGAATAATATCGAAGAAGTGTGCTCGATAAGAGGTATGACCTCACTTGGTCCGTGCATAGCTCCTGTTTTAGCCACATCAAGCTGACTCAAGGTGGTCAGGGTCTCGTAATTAATATGAAATAAAATAAAATAAAATGGAGTCGTTCGCCAAATCACCCCCTTCATTCTAGAACTCCACCGCGTACACAGTTGTTAAAGTGGTTTTCGGTATTGGCAGAGAGTATGACAATAGCCGATCCCGGTCTCTTTAACAACCCCTCGTTTACATTTTTCACACCGTGGTCATTATTTTACAAATCATTTTATAAAATAGTTTATACGAAATATCATATTCGATTTTGAAATCAAAATTAAATATCTAACTTCGAATATATAAAATTATGAAACCCAGTCACTTAAATCGCTTAAATCGTATTGATTTAGAAATCATATCGTAAAGGTCTTAATTTCCATTTAAATCAATACCAACATTTAACTTCGATAACATTTTTGATTTGGTTTATATTCGCAAAAATTCAAGTTCGAAACAATTCAAATGATTAAATTTCACCTTTCCAAGAATTCGCTTTAAGTTGATTTAGTTAAATCCAACCTTTTGGTTCAAATTCAAAGTATACGATTCAAGTCAATACTTACATTTCAATTAAACAAATTTTATTCAAGTCATACGATTCGAAATCGTTATTCAAACAATTCATAAAAACAAGTTTTACTATTTAAGCATTCATTCAAGTTGATTCAAAATCCAACACTTAAGTTCAAATTTAGTTTATATAATTTACTTCGAAACCTTATGTTTCAAATTAAATCAAATCTTATAATATATTAACTCAAATCGAACTATGAAATTCATTACTTAAAATTTGAGTTGAAGCCTTATATTCAATTCAACAATTCATAAGATTTAAAATTATTCCTATAAATCAATTTCACAAATTTCCCAATTCAAACCTAACGATTTACAAAACCAATTCTATATAAAATTTAAATATTTAAATTTACACTTATGTCACTAAAGAAATCAAATTCATTTCATTTTTACCTAATTCAAATTCATCTCCACTAAAAGTTCGAATCAATTTGAATTCATAACTTAATATGAGTTCACTCGTTATTCTAATATCGTTATAAAAATTTACATCTTTAAACTTCGAATTTAAATCGCAAAATCTAACCTATCCAACTCTTGGTTTATTATTAAAGTTTGTAAATATATATAAAGAAAAATATAATTTCAAATATATATAAGTTTATAAATTTCTAAAATAAATTAGAAATAGATTATAAACATATATAAGGTCAAAATAGTATAAAATAGATTTAAAAGAAATATTTACTATAATATAATATATAAAAGTTTTTAAAATATTTATATAATTAGATTATAAGTTAAAATCAACTTCCAAATCATTTTACTTCGAATACATGACCAACGGTGTTCGTATATAGTTTCTACCCTATGGTTAAGTGATACGGATATTTATCATTTCAACCCGTAATTTATAAAATTCAACGGGTCTATCATTTCAACCCGCGATCCCAAATTCAGCAAAAATCGTTCAGGTCTATCATTTCAACCCATAACGATTTCTCCTATTCTACTGTCCGTTCGGGTATGTATCATTTCAACCCTTAGTGATTTTTCCTATACTAGGGGGTATCAATAGTATAAACAAATCATTACATGGCAACAATCACAGCATATATCAAATTAAACAATTTCTATCAGCAATCCTATACATTTGATATAACAGTTCATTATTGATCTAACATCCATGAAGTAAATGTGAGTCAGGTGTGAGATAAACTCACCTTTCGTGGTACAGATTGGAGATAGTAGACGAACTGGCACCGAATGAACTGACGGCTTACAGGCACGATTCAGAATGGATCCGACTTGATGATCGCTCAATATTTAATTTATTTTTTTATAAGAGGAGGTAGGAGAAATTCAAGTAGATCAGTTCGGCTATTTGGTTTTGGGAATGGTTTCTGAACTTAACACAAAACCCGACTCAAAATGAACCCACCAAATTTTACAAAATATATACACGTAAATACACAAAACTTATATATATATATTAATTTATTATAAACACACATCAAAACGTGTATATATATTATAAAATAAATACATATATAAAATATAGTCAACACAAATAAAATTCACCCATAAACTATATACACACACAACACACACACAACACACATACAAACATACACAATGCCACACAAATAAGGAAAACAAAACTCACGCAAAACCAAAGAAAAACAAAAACAGTACCCCTTTAAAACTCACGCAAATCAACACCACACAACACAGACAAACAAACACTCATGCAAAGCTTTACACACTTTGACTCACACAAACAAGCGCACATATCGGTTTACACGCACACAGGAGGACAAAAAGGGAACAGCAGAGGTCAGGCTTCAGGCGGGAAAGTGGGTCAATGGAGCCAGGATTGGTGAGATTGGATCCTACGTGGAGGAAAGCTGTAGCATGCACCTAATGAGAGTTCGGCAGTCAAGTGATGGGCGTGGTTTGGCAGTGGGAGGCTCAGCGATCTCGGCTTTGGGTTCGGGGCGTGGGCGAGGAGTGCTCGGACGGTGATGACATGGGAATACGGATCGGAGCAGGTTGTCCGAGGGAGGGCGCTGGTGATCTTGGGTGTGCTGAGGAGATGGCTTCACTATGGGATGAAAGCAGCTAAATCTTGCGATGGAAAAAAAAGAGTAAAGGTGCTGTTCTTTTTTTTTCATTAGATTTTATACGCATTGAAAAATATCAATATCATAAGACTAGGACAGTGTGATTACCGCTTCCTTAGGCAAACAATTTTGAACGGGTTTATAACGTGAGATAGAAAGCAACTAGTAGATTCACACGTTTGAGAAAGGAAGCATCTTTCATCAATTTTTTTTTTTGGATGATGGGAGCGAAGCATAAAAAAAAAGGGGAAGATGAAATTAAGAGTGGCAACTGCACTTCGATTTCACACATTTAAATAGGCCTAGGTTCGCTTACTTATTCTTCTCGAAAGCACGTATTTTTTTCCTTTAGAAGCGGACAACAGTTTGAATGAAAGTTTAGGAAAACTGAATGGGTTAAAACAAAAGTGGTGAATGCGACCACAACTTTCTGGTTTGGATTTCAAAAAAAAAAAAAAAAAAGGACACGCTTTTGGTTTAAAAGAAATGGACAGTTTCAATCTTTATGAATGTATATGTATTAAAAGAGAACAAAACTAAAAGTGGAAGGTCATATTCTAATGCAAGAAAGAAGAAAGAAGAAAACAAAATGGACATGCATGCATGGTTTGGACAAATGTACACATAGCTTTGAAAAAAATAAAATGACGCATGTAAATTGGAAAAGTGGAAGTGCAACGTTGAATGCAAGGAAGAAAAAAAAAGAAAGAACGTGCATGCCATTTGTAATAATGTGTCACTTGAAATATGTCCAAACTAAGCCTTCAAAAAAACAAAAATATTTAGGAGGTTAAAAAAAAAATAAAAGTACATCTTTTGCAGACCCAAAATGTCTAAAAAAATATGAAAGATCGGAAAAGGGACACATCGAACTCAAATGGCTCTGTTTCAAAAATGAACTGTGCAAGCATTTTCACAATTTCAGCGCGAACCGAACACCGAAACTGACAAATGAATATATTGCGGAAATCAGCGCGACGAGATGGACACAACAGTATAAAATTTGCAGTGCCAGGATGCTCCGCTCAAAAACGCGTTACGGACCCCCTTGACGTAAAAATGCGGACGGAAAACAGAGGTCAAAACGTCCGATTTTCGCGAAGCGAATTTCGCCGTCGGATTCGTGACAATGAATAGAATATTTTTCGTGTTTGTGCGAACTGGTTTTGGAGAGATTATAAAATCGCTAAAATTTGAACTGATATGCGCAGCTTTGCCCTGAAAAATGCGTGATCGACAAAAATTTAAATTTTTCGACGAAATTTTCATAACGGCTATAACTCACTGTACGTATTTCAAATTACAAATTCCCATTATTGAAAGCATTAGAATATTTTCAAAATAAAAATATCGATTTAAATCGGAATTTAAATCGTTAAAAATTACGGGTTGTTACAGGTTTCGTTCAGACCCGGAACGAACTTGTAAATGGACTGTGTGTCTGACATTGGATTTTATTTTGTGTGATTGATTTCAATTAAATATATATATATCTGTTTGGCGGAGGAGAATTTATTCTCTTGCTTAACGCCCTTCTCTGAGACATACGTGCTCAGAGGTTATATATTGATGGATATCAAACGCATGGAGTGAATTGCCTGTGTGGCATACATAAGTGGCAATATGATCAAGACTCCTGTTGAAAAGAAGAGACTTGTGGTTGATGATCAAAGCACGGCCTGTGTGGCATAGCTTTGTGTAGCGTTGATTCGCGAGCCTCACACCCCGGTTGTAAACCAGAAGCGGGAGAAGACATCAGGGAGGGCATGCGTTTCCTTCTAGCTAGAAGTGGCGTCAGTGGTTTTACACGCCGTGACGAGTTTGACTTATGTGGTTGTTGCTTTATGTAATGACCCGGGTTTTTGTCAACCTTGGTTATCGCCATAAACTCAATGATGACTAACCAAACATCGAAAAATACCAGATGATTAATGAAAGAAATTAGAGGGTGAGGAAAGATAAGATAGAAACTTAGAATAGAAGAAGAAGAAGAAGACAACATCAAAGTAACACGAATCTCACAGCGGAACGAATAACATATAATATATGTAACATAACTTTGAAATATAAATCTGTACTTGAATATACATCATTATCAAATACAACACTTACAACACAACGGAAATAACTACAGCTATATAATCCTGAAGCCTCCTGCTCCAAGCTCTTCTAGTATATCTCTAAATCCTGACTACTTGACTGCCCGTACAAAATTGGGCACCCAAGAGTTTAGGGAAAACAAACAAAATAAACTCCGGGTCAGTCATGGGACTGGTATGAGTAAAATAGTTTAAAACATTTTAAGCAGGTAAATGATATCTCATAAGACCACGCCATATAACGGAACGGGTTTTTCCCTTATGAGAATCCAAAATATCTTTATATCAAAAATCTTTTAATATTATAATAATGTCTATCAACCACAATATAATAATCATCCAGCAGAAATGCCTTCATCTCACGTTCTACATATATAGTATACAATCAAAACCGCAAGCACGTATTGGGTAATGGATTTCCAACTATGACAAGGTATGGAACCACCTTTCGCTAGTGTACCTCTAGAAAGGAATACACTGGGTTCAACAAGAACATCTTGCAACCTGACCACACATGACCGACCACTCATTTCGCTTGAGTGTATCGAATGTATATCACCAACGGTTGGGATCAGCAACCATTTCCCGAATGGGACAGTATCGACAATAGATTTTTAGAAATAAATGAAACTCTAGATCTGGCGATTATACACCCTACTTCGGAGTGACCGACTTAGCCATGTTGCCTGCCCGATTTCTGTCATTTACCGGATGTAAGGCTAGAAGTTACACTTTATCATCACACCAGATTCACTTCGAATGCCACATCGTCAAATCTATCAAATCACCGATTGATGTCCTCAATATTACATTATGTGTTAGCTAAAAGAAGTTTCCTTCTCCGCTTCACCTCTTGGTACTGTTGAAGAAATCAATGTACGTGACCTTTCTTGAAATACTCTCTCAGACATTCATCCATACCAGTCATCCAGGAACAGGATGAACCGAAGGCACTATTCAGTATATCCATCTTAGGCACTGTTATCTAAGATTTATACAACAGCCCTTGCACTTTACTCTATCTTCAATTATCTTTGGCATATATGATTCGCAACGCTTACGCCAATACAGAGTGGTTCTTTGGATAATAATCCAACCGGTCTCTCCATATTAACAACGTTAAAATGGTCAAACTTTGATAGTCGGTGAGTTAACTATCAAATGAAAACAGGTGTGCAAACAATGATATTATCTCTAGATGGAAATTCTACCAATCAATCATCAACCATACATATATATATATATATATATATATATTCATATTTCCTATTTCAATATTTGATTATGTTTCTGATTCTATTTGGAAAACATTTCCAAATCTTCTTTACTTGGATTTAAACGGATGTTTAAATCAACATCGCTATTACAACTCAAACCACTATACTTATTTACTAAATTCACTTAACCACTTTCACTCTCGAACCTTAACCATTTCTAAATTAAAAACGAAGTCAATCAAGTTGGGGTATAACTACCTCTCAGACCTTAACTGAACAACATTTCAAATCTCGAAATAGAGTAAGTTCATCTTTTAACTCTTTAACACTTCCTTACGTAACTTTCGTTCGAATAAATCTCTATTCGATAACTCCTCCCTTCGAATAACTATATTTGATAATCTCTCTTACGAATAACTAGATTCGGAAACCTTTCTTCGAATAAACTAAATTCGATTAACTCTATTTATTTAACCCTAATCGCTTAACTCTTTTTACTTAACTCCTTACTTAACTCCTTTCGATTTAACTATAATCGATAACTCCTTTCGATTAAATTATAATCGATAACTCCTTTCGAATTACTAATTCGATTAATTCTCATTTATTTAACTCTATTCAATAACTCTAGTTCGATTTAACTCTATCGATTAACTCTAACTGGTTTAACCTAACTGGTTCAACTCTAATGGTTTAACCTAATTGGTTAACTTCTTTATCCTTATTCAATTTCAAACATCGATGTTGAAATCGATTCTTACTCCTCTATATAAGTGCTGACTTATATATTCTATTTATCCAAATGATAAAAATTTAACTTAATTTATAAATATCATTTATAAATCAATATATTCCTTTTATCGGTTTACTTCTTCATATATAAGTTCAGACTCATATATATATCTACTTATCCAAAGATAAATATTTCCTTTACAATCAATTTGTTTTCTAAACAAATATTTCCTTTATAATCTATTTGTTTTACTCTAATTATTTGACAAATAAATATCTCCATTATTTTATTCTATTTATTTATTCTAAATGTTTCCTTTATAATCTTCTATTTATTTAACAAATAAATATCTCATTTAATATCTCTTATTTATTTAACAAATAAATAATCCATTATCTTATCTTATTTATTTAACCAATAAATAATCCATTATCTTATCTTATTTATTTAACCAATAAATAATTCACTTTATAAATATTCCATTTATAAAGATTTCCCTTTATTTATAATTTAACTTAAAACGTATTTACTATTTATAAATATTCCATTTATAAATATTTCTATTTATAAATATTCTATTTATAGATATTCTCTTTTATAAAATCCTCTGATTTTATAAATATTCTCTTTTCAGTATTCACTTTGACAAATTTCCCTTTTCTCCAAATCCCGGTATGTTATGGTGTTTAACATACCAAATTATGATGTCCAATATTGTCCATACACATATAATCAACAACAGATTATAAATCACGTCATATATCACAATATATGAATCACAGTAAAATAAATGTTGAGGAATCCAGTTGGATTCCTCTAACCTGTTTCCCTGCATCATAGATGTTAAACAATATAGATAACATCACTTTCAGTTCCATAGGATATATTCTGTTAAACAGAATCAATATAGAAATTCACTAACTGACTTGCAGTTCAATCAAACAGTCAACACAGAGTCCATCAGCCAATATTTAACAGTTCTAAAAATACAACATGAAATTATAAACTGTTCAGAGTTAGCGAGATTTACTCACTTTGGACTATCATCGTTAATGAGGATAATTATCGTTGATTCAGACAAACAATTATTTCGCTATAAATTGTTACGAGCTCGAATTCACTTCCAGTTAGTTCCACATTGTAGCCGCCGTCCATACGATCCTGTCGGATCTTGTTACACTGAATTTCGATAATGTATGAACAAACTATGACATTAACTAGTTTGTAATACTTTTATTAAAAATAAATTCAATTTCCTTTAAATATAATTGGGCTTCACCTTCTCCTTAGCCCATCAGCAATTTAAAAACAACCGGCCCATGTCGTTGCTTCTTTCCCAAATAAACGATGATCTCCAGGAAAACTTCCAACACCAGGATACACTTCGTTCCCCTTCACCGCTCAACAAAACTCCAAACAAAAATCATGGTTCCACTCTTCTCCACTTTCTCTTCCATCCCAACACCATAAACCCCAACTCGATCGTATTCTGGCCCCTTCCACTCAGCTCGAACTCGCGGTACACCGTAAGAACTCACGACATTTGTAACAACCGAAACCACCAGAAAACTCACCGCATGCTCATCTAAATCCTAGGAACTCGAAAATAAAGTCTGTTTGTCTCATCGATGCTCACATCTGAGTATTTGTCGAACCCTAGGATTTGCGCTGGTAAAATCACCATCAAACAAAATGGTTCGAACCCTACAAAACTTAAACCAAACTAAAGAGAAACTTAGCATGAATCCAATCATACTTATCTTGAAGATGATTTAAGAAGATGATTGGCGGCTAAACTTTTTGATTCCCAGAAGACCGAAACGGAAGTTAGATTATAAGAGTGGTAATGTTATATATTGGTTTTCTGTGATCCAGAGGAGGCAACGTTTTTAGTTTAACTAACATTTAAAACTTGCAGTTGTGTATTTGATGATGAAGCATGTCACGTGGAAGAGAATGGATCGGCATATCAACATGTGTATAAAATAATGCATATGACATATCAAATTAGTGAAAAAAGGTTAAACTCTAGGGTACCGTATCTCACATAATCGTTCACGTATGAACCGATAACGACAAAAATAAAAATACCGTTGCGTCCAGTAAGGTGTCATGAATCCAAAAATATAATAATATAGGTCCGTTAACTTATTCTATGAAACCCCGAAATGCTGATTACAGGGTGCAAAATACTCCAAATAAGAGTTTCATATTTAATTAATTAAAAATTACAGTAAAATTCCAAAAATTAAATTATCATTATGTCTCAAAAGAACCTTATCTAAATTCAAACCCGATATCTAGTTATAGCGAATAAACCGTTACGGTTGATGAACGATTCTATAACGACTATTTTAAAATTTGATTTGGACATAAATCAAAATATACACGACGAAATCCTGATTTTTCTCTTCCACTAGAAAAATATACTCCACCAGCTCCACACGTTTCTTGTTTCATAGAAATCCAATTTAAAACAGACCCTGTATATTCGTTTGAAGTTCGAATCGCCAATATATGAAGTGCAGCGCCATTTTGAGCTCGATTTTAATTATAACATAATTATATGTTCAAACTGTCGTTCAAATAATATATTCATTATTCTAATCAAATTCTAAACTGCATTAAATATCACAGATGATCCAGTTCACACATATCGCCATTTCAGCCAATTCTGATTATTCAGAATTATATATACTATTTAATTTATTATTTTAATTAATTATTCACCATTATTTAATTAAACCACCATCTAATTCACTATATCACTATTTATATAATTAAATAAATTAATTATAATACCTATGTAAATGCGGGTCATTACAATCTTCCCCACTTAAAATAATTTCGTCCTCAAAATTGCTAAGGTAGAAAACAACTCTATTATCTGGTTATAACTTATTTGTTCACTTCTAAATCTTCAGTTTCAACTGAACCAAATTAATTTTAATTAAAATATTAATTAATCCTTATCGACGAAAATTCTCAAAAATCCTGAAAATTTTCTAACTCCTTAACTTTTGCAAAAATTTCGCCACCACCTCCTTTGTACTGGTCAATAGGTCAAACTCCAACTCGCCTCTTTGGTCCTTCTCCAACCCAAATGAAAATCAGCCAAGCAGCTTGCCAATTTGGCTCATAAATCTTATATCCAATAGAAATATACACTTGTAGCTTTTTGTCGGCATATCATTATATCATTTCCACCTGTTATCAATTCAGTGGATACAAGGGTCATCCAAATCAAATTCCAATCTGCTTTTATCCACAACACAACCATTCGCTTATATCCGAGCCATATATCGTTTCAACTCGAGTTTCTTCTCGATTCCCAACTCTTAACTTGATTATCACATTAGACTTCAAATTTGAATCTCATAATCCAATTTGTCTTGATATCATTCTAATTCAATCTTAGTTACCACTTTACTGGCTTTACTTTAATTCAAATTTTCTTTCACAAAATTCTGTTAAATTTGCTTTTAATTCAAATAATCTTTCCCTGTGTAACACCTTGTGAATTCTATAACATTAAGCTTCACAAATTAAAGCGCAATTAATTCTAAATGAAAGAATTAAGGGAAATGGGTTAAGCCATTATGTTCGTCTCGGAATTCTGCTTAAGATAGAGTCCGAGTTTGCGTGAATCGGACTCCATATGAAGCAGTTATGACCTCCGGAAGTTTCGGAATAAAATTTAAAATTCAAACAGCTCAGTTTCAAATTCGAAACTCGAAAATAGGTTCAAACTGGGCTGGGCGGGAAAATTCCCTCCCAGAGACCAGGTCGACCATGGTGTCGACCTAGTCACCCAGGTCGACCATAGTGTCGACCTGGGTGTCGACATGCCAGTCGACCAACCTGGTCGACCTAGCTGGTTGGGTGTGGCTCTGGCTCGAATTTCTATCGCTCGGTGTGTCATTAGGGTTGACATGTCACCTCTTGATTGGCTCTTTGAAATTTGTGTGGTCTAGATTCCTCCTGTCTTCATCTGACGGCTCAAAACAATTTAAAAATCTATAAATACACCCTAAGTCTCAACTTAAAATTCACACAAAAAAATAAGATGGGAGTCGTCATGCAGCCAGGAAGGAATTGAGCATAGCCGTCAAGAGAGAGGAGCTTAGAGACGAATCAAATTATGAAGAAGACTAAAGCTTAATCAAATTAATCAACTCAACGATAATCTACCCAAAGGAACGCATCTCAATTTCAGAATTCAGAATCCAGAATTCAAGATTCAACATTCGTTGTAAGTATAGTGACCTTTCAGAATATGAATAAAAACTGTGACATGATTCGATGTAAATTAAAATAGAATTGTGTTATTGTATGATAATGATATAAATTCTGTGTATCGTAATGATTCTGTCATGACTTGTGTATTGATATTTGTGGCCTAAATTGATTGATGCAAGCCTATTGAACAAATGTATATGAAAACAATGGCACTTGCAAGCTTGTGGCAAAAACTAGAATTTGATCCCTTTATGTTTATGTCTATGGCATGGACTATATACATTCACTAAGTCTAAATTAAGGCTTATGTAAACATGTTCTAGATTTGAGACCTTTTATGCCTACATGACCCAAAACCTATGAACACATTCTTATGTTTATTTGCAAGTATAATTGGATCTACGTTAATTATCGTTTGGGTTTCATAAACTATGCAAGTTCATGTTGAAATAGGCTATATGATTAGATGTTAAAATTGGATATTTTGGTGAATATACAACATGCTAGTTTTGTGGTTGATATTATGCCAAGTTAAACATGTTTAAACCCAAGTTTGTATAAGGCTAAACTATGCCATTTCATATGTCCTCTACTTAGTTATACTTTGGTTTGAATGCAAGTTCACATGACCCATATTATATGTTAGTTGAATCGCTAAATTGCAAGTTCATGCGCCACACACCTTTATGTGAAATATTACATGTTCTTGATTTCCCCTTTTTCTCACATTTATAAAGTTGGGAAGAATTGTATCAAGCCCAACACTTGTTATAATGTTGCGAACGTACAAACGGGGGTAATAACATTGGGTGTAAAACATTAAAAATATATGTTGGCATGGTTGGCACATCCCAACGACAATGACATTCTAGCGGTATGAATTGTTATACCCAAGAATAAAGAACATGAAATTTACATATATAATTGAGAAGTAACAAAATATGTAAATTTAGAAAACACGGTTTGCTTAACCCGAGGTTGGATTGAGTTGTGACGTAAACCTACCCGGACCAGCCCAGCTGTTTAGTAGTCACAACAATTCCTATCCAATGTGGGTAGTTAAGCATTGAGCCCAATAAAGACCCAAGGATAGAATGAGCTACGGTGTAAACCTGCCCGTAACCGACCGGCTCATCCAGTAACCGTAGCAATATCTGCCTAATGTGAGTGGTCAGGTGCTTTAAAAGGCTAAGGACAGATGGTAGGTTTAAGTCAACAATAAACACTTAACTAAATTAAACATGTTAACAAGAATTGATGGGTGAGGTTAGGTAAATACAGACACTTAACCACATAACATGTTTGACTAGAAAACCCTAGTAACGAGGGACCCGTTTCAGCAGTAACCCAAGTTAGGTATCATGGTACCCTAAAACTAGGCAGGGTGGGGCACGATTACTGGGCTGATTGTAAGCGGTCAAAGCGATGACGGTGGGTGCAACAGTGTAGGTTCTAAGGGGCTGCGGGCGTTCACACACTCCGGAGCAGACAAACAGGGCACTGGGGCACCAGTAGTATAACCTATGCCTTCTAGAATTGTGTCGGGGCCGCCACCATGGGTCTTGATACACCCCATGGTGGGACCAGCTTAGGTATCTACAATTCTTGGGGGCCGTATGACACATGTTTACGCGAGTAGGAGCCGATCTTTAGAAAATGGGGATCACTTCACCCTCAGCATGGGGTGCCAGTTAGAATAAGCTCAAGTAGGTGCAGAGATATAGTGTGTGTGGGATAGTTCATTCGATTCTAAACGACACTTCTTGAGCTTGTGATACTTTCCGGTTTTCGGTTTATATCTATCATGCCCTTTTTCTTATTCACATACTGAAGAGTTACTAGATTTACTCAGGCTTTATGTCTGACTCTATTTTCTTTTCGTCTTCTTTTCTTTCGTTCCCCCCGGCCCCTAGGTCCACAGGGAGGAAACAACCCAGCCTAGTACTCTTTTGTAAGCTTCAAGACCGTAGACGTATGGTTTGGATCTCTTTTGCTCGGATCATGGCTTTGGATATCACTATGGGGATATTTGTTACATTTATTTATGTTTTATGCTTCTTTAATAATCAAGACAGGAATGAGGTTGTAATGATGGATGTATTTTGAGACAATTATGGAAATGTTTTGTTTGAACACGTATTGATGAAATAGAAGTCTGTTTGGTTTCCGCTGTTTAAAATATGTGTATTTATATCTGTCTTGTGTTTATCTGTGGCTTTTACTTATAAACCTCCACCAAAGTTAAGGCATTCCCTTTGTGAGTGACCTTAACAGAGGTGGGGTGTTTCACTTGGTATCATAGCATAGGTTTACCAGACTAGATAAAAGTTTTTTTTTGAAAACTATTTTCAAAAGAAAGTTTAAAGAAGCATTTTTCAAGAAAAAGTGTTATATTTTAAAGAGGCATAATCCCCCAAAGCCATGTGCACTATCTCTCTCTATCCTTCATTTTGAATCTTTCCTTTCTGTTTCAGCATGTGTGGAGAACTTAACCTTCCAGAAGGAGTGTCGATACCCGGCTGGTTTAGGAGGTACTTAGAAGCAAGGGCCAATGGCGCGGTCCCAGCAGACATCCCTCCTCCCGTGGCCGCGGTTCATCCTCCTCCTCCTCCTCGTGGAAATGACTTCGCAAAAACATGTAGAGACTTCAAGGCTAGGGGTGGAAAAGACTTTTATGGGACATAATCCTTTGTAGGAGCAAGAAACTGGCTAAATGAGACCGAGGATCTGTTTGTCATCTTCGGAGTTGATGACAGGCAAAAGATACAACTAGCAGTGTGTTTGCTTAAAGATGAAGCTTCCTATTGGTGGGAAATTACCAATGCTCAGTGGGCGGTGGAAACATGGGAAGATTTCAGGACAAGGTTTGAGATGAAATTCCTCTCCCAAGCTGAAAGAAGCCTGCAAATGGAGAAGTTTCTAACTCTGAAACAGGGGAGTATGACAATCAGGGAGTATGTTAATCAGTTTAATCAGCTGGCCAGATTTGGGATGGACTTAGTAAACACCCAACACAAGAAGGCGCTTCGCTTCATTAAAGGTTTGAATGAGCCTCTACACAGCCTTGCTATGACCTATGTATCCATGGGAGTGACTTATGAAACCTTGGTGGACATGGCGTTGCTACACGAGGAGGACAACGACAAGAAAGAGACTAAGGTGGAAGAAAAGATAGAGGGTTTACAAGCGAAGAAAACAGACTTCAAAAAAGGAGGGAAGAACAATAAGCCCCGTGAGAGGAGAAGGTGCAATTTCTATGGCATTGTGGGACATATATCAAAAGACTACCGAAAAAGGAAGGCGAAGATGGGTGGTTGCTTCCATTGTGGAGAGACTGGGCACCAAGCTAAGGACTGCCCAAAGAAGAAAAGGCAGGGACAGAAAGCCGGATCCACTTCAGGGGGTCAGGTTCATGCGCTAGTGGCACCTCCACAGGAACGAGGTAGTAATATTTCTTTAGAAAGTGTAGTCTATCTTTATGATCATCCAGTTCGCACACTTTTTGACTTTGGCGCATCACACTCCTTTATTTCATCTGCCTTAGTAGAATCTCTGCATCTAGACACTAGTATGGTAGAGGATCCCTTAGTTGTTTCAAATCCAATTGGGGGCTCCGCTTACTTGTCAATGGTTTGCTTGGGTTTGAAAATCTCTATTCTCAGCGTTGAGTTTAGTTGTAATGCCTTTGTTTTGGGCTTCTCGGGATATGGTTTGGTCTTAGACATGGACTTGTTATCCAGTAATGGTGCCATTCTTGATTGTGAGAAAAGAGTAGTTAGACTCTTGACTCGGCTTGGTAACATTCTAGAAATTTCTTGTAATCTCTTGAATGTTGTTATGCTTAGTTATCTAGAGTCGCTTGATGCTTTTGATGAAAATTTGCAATCAGTTAGAGTAGTCCGGGAATATACGGATGCCTTTGAGGAGGTGAAAGGCGTACCCCCGAGGCGGGAAATAGATTTCCGCATATATCTTATGGATAATGCAAAGCCTGTAGCTTTACCTATCAGACACATGGCTCCAAAGGAGAGAAAGGAGCTCAGTAAGAAGGTTAAAGAACTTCTCGAAAAGGGGTTCATTAGATGGAGCATTTCAGAATGGGGTGCTCCAGTGGTGTTCGCAACCAAAGCGGACGGTTCGCTTCGCCTTTGCGTCGACTATAAGGAGTTAAACAAATTGACCAAGAAAAATAGGCACCCTCTTCCCCAAATCGACGATTTGTTTGATCAACTTGTAGGAGTGTCAGTCTTCTCCCAACTTGATCTAGCAACTGGGTTCCATAAGCTAAGAGTAGCTGAAGACAACACTGATAAAACGACGTTCAGAACACCAGATGGTTTCTTCGAGTGGCTTGTCATGCCTTTCGGCTTGACAAATGCACCCGCTTATTTCGTAGACCTAATGAGCAGAGTGTTCAGAGAAGTCCTCAACAAATTTGTTGTTGTCTTCGTAGATGATATCTTAATCTTCTCAAAGAATGAGGAAGAACATGCTCAACATCTGAATGAGATCATGGATACTCTCCGTGCACATCAGCTAAAAGCTAAATTCTCCAAGTGCCACTTTTGGAGAAGGGAGGTAAAATTTCTGGGGCATATAGTGTCCAAAGAGGGGTTGGCTGTGGACCCCGCGAAAGTGGTGGCAGTACAAGATTGGAAGATACCAAGAAATGCAACCGAAGTTCGAAGCTTTCTTGGGCTAGCCGGTTTTTACCGAAAGTTTATTAGGGATTTCGCGAAAATCTCTGCTCCACTCACTAGGCTAACAAAGAAGAATCTGGCGTTCGCTTGGGATTTGGACTGCGAGTTTTCTTTCCAACGATTAAAAAGGGCTCTCACAACAGCCCCAGTTCTGACTTTACCAGATGGAAGCAAAATGTTCACATTATATACAGATGCACGTGGAACGGGACTAGGTGTTGTTCTAATGCAAGAAGGGTAATAGCTTATGGTGGAAGACAATTGAAAGTTCATGAAAAGAACTACCCAACCCACGATCTTGAGTTGGCCGCCATCGTCTTTGCGCTTAAGTCTTGGCGCCATTATCTCCTAGGTGAGAAGTTCGAATTATACACTGACCATAAATCGTTGAATTATCTCTTCTCGCAGAAGGATCTTAACTTGAGGCAGCAAAGATGGATGGAGTTTCTTGCCTCGTATGACTTTGAAATTTCCTATACTCCCAGAAAAGGCAACGTATTAGCAGACGCGTTGAGATGAAAGAAACTGACCTTAAGCCCGCTCTTTGTGGAAGGGCAAAGCTTGGAGTATATAGCCAGTTTTAACTTTAGGCCCTCCTCGGATTTTGTACCGGGTTGGTAGCATCTCTTGAAGTACGCCCTACTCTCTTGGACTCAATAGGGGCTGCACAATGTGAAGACCCTCGGCTTGTTGATGTGATTGATAAACTTATTAGGGGTGAGACTTCTAGTCACCTCAGTAGATACGCCATCGATGATAAGGGTTGGCTGAGGCGAGATGGAAGATTATGCGTCCCACAAGCAAGGGAGTTGACAAAGAAGGTTCTCGAGGAAGCGCATCATTCCAAGATAACTATACACCCTGGCGGTGATAAGATGTACAAGGATATAAAAATAACTTTCTTTTGGAGAGGCATGAAGCAGAACGTGGCAGATTTCGTTTCTAAGTGCATGACCTGCCAACAGATCAAGGCGGAACAGAAGAAACCTGGAGGACTACTTCATCCTTTAGAGGTCCCACAGTGGAAGTGGGATAGCATTTCAATGGACTTCATTGATGGACTACCTAGGTCAAGAGGAGGCAATACTATCATTTTGGTAATAGTGGATAGGCTTACTAAGAGCGCCCAATTCATACCTATCAAGAGTAGAAGCACTGCCTAATCTCTAGCATCTCTTTATCTCAAGGAAATAGTTCGACTCCATGGGATACCCTCCAGCATTGTTAGTGACAGAGACCCTATCTTCACAAGCGAGTTTTGGCGGAGTCTGCAAGAAGCTGTAGGTACACAGTTATGTTTGAGTACGGCCTATCACCCCCAAACCAATGGCCAAACAGAAAGGGTGAATAGAGTTTTAGAGGATCTTTTGAGACTTTGCGTTCTTGACTTTAGAGGGACTTGGGAAGATCACATTCCTTTAGTGGAATTTGCCTACAACAACAGCTACCAAGCTACCATCGGTATCACGCCTTCGAAGCCTTGTATGGAAGACCGTGCAAATCACCAACTTGTTGGTGGGAGTCTACAAATAAACTTAAACTTGGGCCGGACATGATTCGAGAGACTTCAGAGAAAGTGGACTTGATACGGAGAAGGATGAAGACAACCCAAGACAGACAAAAATCCTATGTCGACAAAAGAAGGACCGACCGTGAGTTTGAGGTTGGGGACAGGGTTTTCTTTAAGGTATCTCCCTTAAGGAACGTTGTTCGCTTTGGATCCGCAGGAAAGCTAGCACCAAGATTTGTAGGACCGATTCCTATCATCGAGAAGGTTGGGAAGATGACCTATAGATTAGAGCTACCCGAGAGACTAGCTGGAGTTCGCAACGTCTTTCATGTTTCTCACCTCCGGAAATGTTTGCATGAGTCTGCGGAAGTGGTGGAACCTAGCACTCTAGAAGAAGCCGAAGTTAAACGTGAAGCAACTGTGAGGAGAGTTCCAACCTGCATCTTAGGAACTAAAGTGAAAAAGCTACGCAATCGCGAAGTCAAACTCGTTCAAGTTCAGTGGAGCGACGCCGAGGAAGACGCAATTTGGGAAACTGAGGACAGAATACGCGTTGCCTACCCTCTTCTTTTTTAGGGTACATCTTTGATCTCCCTTTTTCCTTAAGTTATGCTTTATCTCTTTAGGTATATATCCTCGGTCCTTTTCCTAACTCCTTAGGTAGAAAACAAATGGATGCAAACATGTTTTTGAAAACATGTTACGGATGATGGCTGCAAATGGTTGCTAGTGATTGCTAGTGGTTGCTCGTGGATGCATACACACACACACCCCCTATGTTTTAGATCGGCTCAGTCACTTCATATTGCATATGCATATATGTATTCTCATTTGTATGTGGTTGAAACTTGATATGTTGTCATATGGTTGTCGCATTTGTATGAATAGTTGTGCACTCATGTAGAATTATGAGTAGGAAAAATTTGCATACATAATGGATTCATGACACTTACATGATTCGCATTAAGATGGTCAACTGAATCAGTAGACTGCCTGATTTCTGCATTAGATAAGGATATGTACACACACTATGCATATGATCATAAAGCATTAGAAGTCTTTTAAGGACAGTGGACGCCTGTGTTTGTTGGTTGAGTAGATGGACGATTGGATGGTAGGATATACATTCTTCCTAACTTTAAGATTTCGGGGACGAAATTCTTTTAAGGGGGGGAGAATGTAACAACCCATGAATTCTATAACATTAATCTTCTCAAATTAAAGTGTAATTAATTCTAAATGAAAGAATTAAGGGAAAGGGGTTACGCCATTGTGTTCGTCTCGGAATTCTACTGAAGATAGAGTCCGAGTTTGCATGAATCGGACTCCGTATGAAGGAGTTATGACCTCCGGAAGTTTCAGAATAAAATTTAAATTTCATACAGCTCAGTTTCAAATTCGAAATTCGAAAAACAGGTTCAAACTGGGCTGGGCGGGAAAATTCCCACCCAGAGACCAGGTCGACCATAGGGTTGACCATGGTGTCGACTTAGTCACCCAGGTCGACCATAGTGTAGACCTGGGTGTCGACCGGCCAGTCGACCTACCTGGTCGACCTGGCTGGTTGGGTTTGGCTCTGGCTCGAATTTTTGTCACTCGGTGTGTCATTAGGGCTGACATGTCACCTCTTGATTGGCTCTTTGAACTTTGTATGGTCAAGATTCCTCCTGTCTTCATCTGATGGCTCAAAACAATTTAAAAATCTATAAATACACCCTAAGTCTCAACTTAAAATTCACACAAAAAAATAAGATGGGAGTCGCCATGCTGCCAGGAAGGAATTGAGCATAGCCGTCAAGAGAGAGGAGCTTAGAGACAAATCAAATTAAGAAGAAGACTAAAGCTTAATCAAATTAATCAACGCAACGATAATCTACCCTAAGGAACGCATCTCAATTTCAGAATTCAGAATCCAGAATTCAAGATTCTGCATTCGTTGAAAGTATAGTGACCTTTCAGAATATGAATAAAAACTGTGACGTGATTCGATGTAAATGAAAATAGAATTGTGTTATTGTATGATAATGATATAAATTCTGTGTATCATAATGATTCTGTCATGACTTGTGTATTGATATTTGTGGCATAAATTGATTGATGCAAGCCTATTGAACAATTGTATATGAAAACAATGGCACTTGCAAGCTTGTGGCAAAAAGTAGAATTTGATCCCTTTATGTTTATGTCTATGGCATGGACTATATACATTCACTAAGTCTAAATTAAGGCTTATGTAAACATGTTCTAGATTTGAGACCTTTTATGCCTACATGACCCAAAACCTATGAACACATTCTTATGTTTATTTGCAAGTATAATTGGATCTATGTTAAGTATCGTTTGTGTTACATAAACTATGCAAGTTCATGTTGAAATAGGTTATATGATTAGATGTTAAAATTGGATATTTTGGTGAATATACAACATGCTAGTTTTGTGGTTGACGTTATGCCAAGTTAAACATGTTTAAACCCAAGTTTGTATAAGCCTAAACTATGCCATTTCATATGTCATCTACTTAGTTATACTTTGGTTTGAATGCAAGTTCACATGACCCATATTATATGTTAGTTGAATCGCTAAATTGCAAGTTCATGCGCCACACACCTTTATGTGAAATATTACATGTTCTTGATTTCCCCTTTTTCTCACGTTTATAAAGTTGGGCTGAATTGTGTCAAGCCCAACACTTGTTATAATGTTGAGAACGTACAAACGGGGGTAATATCGTTGGGTGTAAAACATTAAAAATATATGTTGGCATGGTTGGCACTTGCCAACGACAATGACATTCTAGCGGTATGAATTGTTATACCCAAGAATAAGGAACATGAAATTTACACATATAATTGAGAAGTAATAAAATATGTAAATTTATAAATCACGGTATGCTTAACCCGAGGTTGGATTGAGTTGTAACGTAAGCCTGCCCGGACCCGCCCGGCTGTCCAGTAGTCATAACAATATCTATCCAATGTGGGTGGTTAAGCATTGAGCCCAATAAAGACCCGAGGTTAGACTGAGCTACGGTGTAAACCTGCCCGGAACCGACCGGCACATCTAGTAACCGTAGCATTATCTGTCTAATGTGAGTGGTCAGGTGCTTTAAAAGGCTAAGGACAGATGGTGGGGTTAAGTCAACTAAAACACTTAACCAAATTCAACATGTTAAAAAGAATTGATGGGTGAGGTTAGGTAAATACAGACACTTAACCACTTAACATGTTTGACTAGAAAACCCTAGGAACGAGGGACCCGTTTCACCAGTAACCCAAGTTAGGTATCATGGTACCCTAAAGCTAGGCAGGGTGGGGCACGATTACTGGGCTGATTGTAAGCGGTCAAAGCGACGGCGGTGGGTGCAACAGTGTAGGTTCTAACGGGGTGCGGGCGTGCACACACTCCGAAGCAGACAAACAGGGCACTTGGGGCACCAGTAGTATAACCTATGCCTTTTAGAATTGTGTCAGGGCCGCCACCATGGGTCCTGATACATCCTATGGTGGGACCAGCATAGGTATCTACAATTCTTGGGGGCCGTACGACACATGTTTATGCGAGTAGGAGCCGATCTTTAGAAAATGGGGATCACTTCACCCTCAGCATGGGGTGGCAGTTAGAATAAGCTCAAGTAGGTGCAGAGATATAGTGTGGGTGCGATAGTACATTCGATTCTAAACGACACTTCCTTAGTTTGTGATACTTTCCTGTTTTCAGTTTATATCTATCATGCCCTTTTTCTTATTCACATACTGAAGAGTTACTAGATTTAATCAGGCTTTATGTCTGACTCTATTTTCTTTTCGTCTTCTTTTCTTTCGTCCCCCCCCCCAAGGTCCACAAGGTGGAAACATCCCAGCTTAGTACTCTTTTGCAAGCTTCAAGACCGTAGACGTATGGTTTGAATCTCTTTTGCTCATATCATGGCTTTGGATATCACTATGGGGATTTTTTTGCTTTTATTTATGTTTTATGCTTCTTTAATAATCAAGACAGTAATGAGGTTGTAATGATGGAAGTATTTTGAGACAATTATGGAAATGTTTTGTTTGAACATGTATTGATGAAATAAAAGTCTGTTTGGTTTCCGCTGTTTAAAATATGTGTATTGTGTTTATCTGTGGCTTTTACTTTTAAACCTCCACCAAAGTTAAGGCATTCCCTTTGTGAGAGACCTTAACGGAGGTGGGGTGTTTCACCCTGGGAGTTTTTAAACAGTTTACTCTATTCAAAAATAAAATTTTCCTTTGGAACATGTCACTGAGCCCTTAATTAATATTCCATTAGTTAAATCACTTCTCTATTTCTTTATCAATATTTGTTAACCAAATATTTTCAATAACCATATTGGCCTTTTATGTTATTTGGAAAACATTTTCGAATATCGCCTTCCTTTATTTTCTAATCTTTAGAAAATATATGCTATTTATAATTGGAAAATATTCCAATTACTTATCTCTTTTCCGATCTCGTTTATTTCTATACTTAGGAAATATTCTTTATTATATTTCCAAGCACGCACTTATTTGGGTTAAAACAGATGCTGTGTAAAACATCGTTACGACAACCCTAATACTATATTCAACTAACTCTTATTCAACATTGATCTTCGAGCCTGAAATCTTACTATTTATTTGTTAATAATGAAATCAATCAAGTTGGGGGTATAACTACCTCTCAGACCTTGACTGAATAACATTTATAACGTCAAAACAGATATGACTACTTACTCAAATAATCAATACCATACACATACTTATTCAATTTTAAACATGTATACGCTTCCTCTTTCTGTTCTTAAAGATTTTATTCTTAGTCTTCCTTTTTGATTTTACTATTCTATTTCTATGTTCGTTTCCTTATCGACTTCTATATATATATATATATATATATATCGATACGTTGATTTCTAACTATCTAATTATCTTAAAAATATTCTAACTCCTTAAATTCCTGGAAAAATTCTCCATATCCTCCTTTGTACCAGGAGCATCGGGATATTTCAAATAGCCTCCCATGGCCCTCACCAATCCAAAAGAAAAAAGAAAAGGCCAAGCGGCTAGCCGATATGGCCCATAAAATCTCATATATTAATTAAATACATACCTTTTCGTCAAGCATTCTATTTATACACCTTCATACCTTATCCATACCTATCTCACGTACATTTATACATGCCCAATCTATTTTAATTGTACCTGATCGTTTTAACTCAATTCGTTAATTAATTTGTTAATTAACTCTTTAGTCTATTTCACTTTTATATTTGAACATGACATGTTCAAATATATTTTAACTTGCTTATTAACTAATTTGAATCCAAATTTCAAATTTAAGTTCTATATTCGATTCTGAATATCCATTTACAAATCCAATTCACCTTTCAAAGTTCAACTTCAAATTCAAAACTCGATTAACTAATTCCACTTCGATTTAGTTAATTCTATTCAATTTCTATTCAAATTTTATATCAGTTCTATTAGTCGAATTCTATATATCAAATTCTATTATTCAAATTCTATATATCAAATTCTATTCAAATTCCATATTATAAATCCCATTTTGAAATTCAACACAACTTGTCTTTCCCAAAACAAATTCAAAACAGTATCTCTGGTAGTAATTCGTCACTTACAACTCGAAAATGAATACTGATGATGCAGCTGTCATCATCAGAATCTATTTTCCAGCGATCCAAGTGAGTTCAATACTATAAAACCATTTCTAAACATTTCCACTTTGAAATTCATTTCAAAATATAATTCACACGGCTTGTAAAACAATTTAAAATCTCCCAGGATCTTAAATTTTCCTTACTTTTAATCCAAATCCATTTACAAACACTTATCCAATTTTTCCTAGAATTTTAATTCAATCCCTGGTTTAAATTTTAGATTTAACTCATCTGATTTCACGTATTTCATTTATATGAATTCTGATTGGTTATTTACATAACCATTTATTTTATAATCTTACTCGATTATAATAACAACCAATATATCCACTATATTATAATTTTGATATATATACATCTTCTCTATATCAAGATATACCTTGGGTAAACTTATTTAAATTTACCCTCTTTTCAAAACATATCGTGTCTACTCATCGTATTCGAGTGTTTATAAACTCCTACCGATACAGTGGATCAAACTGATCTACCAGAACCCATAAACAACTCAGCCAATAAATCACCACAATATAAAACAATTTTTATATCAATAACAAATACACTCACTCGTATATATACACTCGACTCAATCTTGGGTATTACTAACCCTATCTATACTGAGTCACGACACAGAGCCAAGGTAAAACTTAACTTAAGCTCTGATACCAACTGTAATGACCCGGGTTTTTGTCGACCTTGGTTATCGCCATAAACTCAATGATGACTAACCAAACATCGAAAAATACCAGATGATTAATGAAAGAAATTAGAGGGTGAGGAAAGATAAGATAGAAACTTAGAATAGAAGAAGAAGAAGAACACAACATCAGAGTAACACGAATCTCACAGTGGAACGAATAACATATAATATATGTAACATAACTTTAAAATATAAATCTGTACTTGAATATACATCATTATCAAAGTACAACACTTACAACACAGCGGAAATAACTATAGCTATATAATCCTGAAGCCTCCCTCTCCAAGCTTTTCCAATATATCTGTAAATCCTGACTACTTGACTGCCCGTACAAAATTGGGCACCCAAGAGTTTAGGGGGAAAAAATAAAATAAACTCCAGGTCAGTCATGGGACTGGTATGAGTAAAACAGTTTAAGCAGGTAAATGATATCTCATAAGACCACGCCGTATAATGGAACTGGTTTTTCCCTTATGAGAATCCAAAATATCTTTATATCAAAAACCTTTTGATATTATAATAATGTCTATCAACCACAATATAATAATCATCTAGCAGAAACGCTTTCATCTCACGTTCTACATATATAGTATACAATCAAAACCGCAAGCATGTATTGGGTAATGGATTTCCAACTATGACAAGGTATGGAACCACCTTTCGTTATTGTACCTCTAGAAAGGAGTACACTGGGTTCAACAAGAACATCTTGCAACCCGGCCACAAATGACCGACCACTCATTTCGCTTGAGTGTATCAAATGTATATCACCAACGGTTGGGATCAGCAACACATTCCCGAATGGGATAGTATCGACAATAGATTTTTAGAAATAAATGAAACTCTATATCAGGTGATTATACACCCTACTTCGGAGCGACCGACTTAGCCATGCTGCCTGCCCGATTTCTGTCATTTACCGGATGTGAGGCTAGAAGTTACGCTTTATCATCACACCTGATTCACTTCGAATGCCACATCGTCAAATCCATCAAATCACCGATTGATGTCCTCAACAATACATTATGTGTTAGCTAAAAGAAGTTTCCTTCTCCGCCTCCACTCTTGGCACTGTTGAAGAAATCAATGTACGTGACCTTTCTGGAATTTCTCTGTCAGACATTCATCCATACCAGTAATCCAGGAACAGGATGGACCGAAGGCACTATTCAGTACATCCATCTTAGGCACTATTATCTAAGATTTATACAACAGCCCTTGCACTTTACTCTGTCTTCAATTATCTTTGGCATATATGATTCACAACGCTTATGCCAATACAAAGTGGTTCTTTGGATAATAATCCAACCGGTCTCTCCATATTAACAACGTTAAAATGGTCAAAACTTTGATAGTCAGTGAGTTAACTATCAAATGAAAACAGGTGTGCAAACAATGATATTATCTCCAGATGGAAATTCTACCAATCAATCATCAACCATACATATATATATATATATATATTCATATTTCCTATTTCAATATTTGATTATGTTTCTGATTCTATTTGGAAAACATTTCCAAATCTTCTTTACTTGGATTTAAACAGATGTTTAAATCAACATCGCTATTACAACTCAAACCACTATACTTATTTACTAAATGCACTTAACCACTTTCACTCTCGAACCTTAACCATTTCTAAATTAAAAACGAAGTCAATCAAGTTGGGGTATAACTACCTCTCAGACCTTAACTGAACAACATTTCAAATCTCGAAATAGAGTAAGTTCATCTTTTAACTCTTTAACACTTCCCTACGTAACTTTCGTTCGAATAAATCTCTATTCGATAACTCCTCCCTTCGAATAACTATATTTGATAATCTCTCTTACGAATATCTAGATTCGGAAACCTTTCTTCGAATAAACTAAATTTGATTAACTCTATTTATTTGACCCTAATCGCTTAACTCTTTTTACTTAACTCTTTTTACTTAACTCCTTACTTAACTCCTTTCGATTTAACTATAATCGATAACTCCTTTCGATTAAATTATAATCGATATCTCCTTTCGAATTACTAATTCGATTAATTCTCATTTATTTAACTCTATTCAATAACTCTAGTTCGATTTAACTCTATCGATTAACTCTAACTGGTTTAACTTTACGGTTTAACCTAACTGGTTCAACTCTAACGGTTTAATCTAATTGGTTAACTTCTTTATCCTTATTCAATTTCAAACATCGATGTTGAAATCGATTCTTACTCCTCTATATAAGTGCTGACTTATATATTCCTATTTATCCAAATGATAAATATTTAACTTAATTTATAAATATCATTTATAAATCAATCTATTCCTTTTATCGGTTTACTTCTTCATATATAAGTTTAGACTCATATATATCTATTTATCCAAAGATAAATATTTCCTTTACAATCTATTTGTTTTCTAAACAAATATTTCCTTTATAATCTATTTGTTTTACTCTAATTATTTAACAAATAAATATCTCCTTTATTTTATTCTATTTATTTATTCTAAATGTTTCCTTTATAATCTTCTATTTATTTAACAAATAAATATCTCATTTAATATCTCTTATTTATTTAACAAATAAATAATCCATTATCTTATCTTATTTATTTAACCAATAAATAATTCACTTTATAAATATTCCATTTATAAAGATTTCCCTTCATTTATAATTCAACTTAAAACGTATTTACTATTTATAAATATTCCATTTATAAATATTTCTATTTATAAATATTCTATTTATAGATATTCTCTTTTATAAAATCCTCTGATTTTGTAAATATTCTCTTTTCAGTATTCACTTTGACAAATTCCCCTTTTCTCCAAATCCCGGTATGTTATGGTGTTTAACATATCAAATTATGATGTCCAATATCGTCCATACACATATAATCAACAACAGATTATAAATCACGTCATATATCACTATATATGAATCACAGTAAAATAAATGTTGAGGAATCCAGTTGGATTCCTCTAACATGTTTCACTGCATCATAGATGTTAAACAATATAGATAACATCACTTTCAGTTCCATAGGATATATTTTGTTAAATAGAATCAATATAGAAATTCACTAACTGACTTGCAGTTCAATCAAACAGTCAACACACAGTCCATCAGCCAATATTTAACAGTTCTAAAAATACAACATGAAATTATAAAATGTTCAGAGTTAGCGAGATTTACTCACTTTGGACTATCATCGTTAATAAGGATAATTGTCGTTGATTCAGACGAACAATTTATTTCGCTATAAATTGTTACGAGCTCGAATTCACTTCCAGTTAGTTCCACGTTGTAGCCGCCATCCATACGATCCTGTCGGATCTGGTTACACTGTATTTCGATAATGTATGAACAAACTATGACATTAACAACTTTGTAATACTTTTATTAAAAATAAATTCAAAACCCTTTAAATATAATTGGGCTTCACCTTCTCCTTAGCCCATCAGCAATTTAAAAACAACCGGCCCATGTCGTTGCTTCTTTCCCAAATAAACGATGATCTCCAAGAAAACTTCCAACACCAGGATACACTTCATTCCCCTTCACCACTCAACAAAACTCCAAACAAAAATCATGGTTCCACTCTTCTCCACTTTCTCTTCCATCCCAACACCATAAACCCCAACTCGATCGTATTCTGGCCCCTTCGACTCAGCTCGAACTCGCGGTACACCGTAAGAACTCACGACATTTGTAACAACCGAAACCACAAGAAAACTCACCGCACTGTCATCTGAATCCCAGGAACTCGAAAACAAAGTCTGTTTGCCTCATCGATGCTCACATCTTAGTATTTGTCGAACCCTAGGATTTGTGCTGGTAAAATCACCATCGAACAAAATGGTTCGAACCCTACAAAACTTAAACCAAACTGAAGAGGAACTTAGCAGGAATCCAACCATACTTATCTTGAAATTTATAGATTTACCTTTGATTTTATATGGATTTTGTTTTGGAGAAAATTTGCTCATGATTTAAGAAGATGATTGGCGGCTAAACTTTTTGATTCCCAGAAGACCGAAACGGAAGTTAGATTATAAGAGTGGTAATGTTATATATTGGTTTTCTTTGATCCAGAGGAGGCAACGTTTTTAGTTAAACTACCATTTAAAATTTGCGGTTGTGTATTTGATGATGAAGCATGTCACGTGGAAGAGAAAGAATCGGCATATCAACGTGTGAAGAAAATAATGCATACGACATATCAAGTTAGTGATAAAAGGTTAAACTTTAGGGTAACGTATCTCACATGATCATTCACGTACGAACTGATAAAGACAAAAATAAAAATACCGTTGTGTCCAGTGAGGTGTCATGATTCCAAAAATATAATAATATAGGTCCGCTAACTTATTCTGTGAAACCCCGAAATGCTGATTACAGGGTGCAAAATACTCCAAATAAAAGTTTCTTATTTAATTAATTAAAAATTATAGTAAAATTCTAAAAATTAAATTATCGTTATGTCTCAAAAGGACCTTGTCTAAAATTAAACCCGATATCTAGTTATATCGAATAAACCGTTACGGTCGATGAACGATTCTATAGCGACTATTGTAAAATTTGATTTGGACATAAATCGAAATCTACACAACGAAATCCTGATTTTTCTCTTCCACTAGAAAAATATGCTCCACCAGCTCCATACGTTTCTTGTTTCATAGAAATCCGATTTAAAACAGACCCTATATATTCGTTTGATGTTCGAATTGCCAATTTATGAACTGCAGCGCCATTTCGAGATCGATTTTAATTATAATATAATTATACATTCAAACTGTCGTTCAAATAATATATTCGTTATTCTAATCAAATTCTAAACTGAATTAAATATCACAAATGATCCAGTTCACAAAATATCGCCATTTCAGCCAATTCTGATTATCCAGAATTATATATATTATTTAATTTATTATTTTAATTAAATATTCACCATTATTTAATTAAACCACCATTTAATTCACTATATCACTATTTATATAATTAAATAAATTAATTATAATACCTCTCCAAATGTGGGTCATTACACTTTTGCGAGGCGCCTCGGATATATCGGTGACTGTGTGGAACCGGTGGAGTCAATTGGCACATTGACACCCCATAGGGTGGGGAAACGCAGTGTTCAGGCATTTTAATCCACATCGGTGGACCGACCCTGATGATCCAAGGGATGATGCATTCTGTACCTGAGACACGGGCTATAGCGTCTCGAATTCGGTAAGGACGATCCCTTGCCTTGGTTCACAGATGGAAATCCAACTTCCAATGCGTGACATGTGCGATTTTGATTGTAGAGCCTAGTATTGGCGACATGATATATGGTACGCATGTCGTCTATGATTGATACTGATGATTGAAATTGTTTTGACACTATACACTTATAGTAATAATAAAACATGAAATTTAGCGTATCAAGCATGCTTTGGCTATTATAAGGTAAAACCCTATCCTCCGGCTTGTGTTGCATTGTGTGATGGGACGTGGGTCTTACAATAGCTCCATTGTTCTTTATTTAGCATTGCGCTGTTGTTTTATGCACTAGTATTCTTGGGAGGAAACCCGTTCCGTGTTATACGGCGTGGTCCCTTGATTTACTTAACTTTAAAATAAAGATTAATAACTGTTTTAGTTCTCACACCAATCACACGACCGACCTGGAGTTTATTGTTTTAACCTAAACTCTAGGTGCCCTTATTTTAACACGGGAAGCTAGTAGTTTTGGTTTTGCAGATTTATATTCACAGGATCCTGATTTACAGCTGGAACGATACTTGGAAAGCTCTGTATCCGTGTAACAAACCGGAAAATCTGAACCAATTTAAAAAATTTAAATTGGCTATTTTAGTGAATTTTAAGTATCTAAAATAAATATTTCAAATGATAACGACGAAATGTAAGTTTGAATCGATGTTGAAAATGAATATAATTAATTTGAATAATAAACAAGGCCTGAAATGGCGCGGCAGTTTCGAAATTTCAATTCAAACTTTGACTGACTGTACCGGGTGCAAAATAAAACGGATTTTAGTGAAACCAAAAATATTTAAATTTGTTAGTGAATATATTTTTAACGAATCTGAAAAATCGAAGTTTCGTAGTGGGAGTCAAATGTTATGGCTAAATAAATTTTCAGAAAGGCCGCTATAGAATTTATATAGCCCGTGAAAATAGACATTTTGCAAACGACCTCGGAATTCGACGAAACCACTTTTTTGGATCCGAGATGTGAAGTTATTACTAGGCTTCAAATTTCATAATTTTTGAAGCTAGTATGTGAGCGTGGCAAAGAAAAATGTGTTTTAGTCAATTATAGTTAACTTGGATCGACCAGAAAAGGGCCATTTTTCAAACAATCTCATAATTCGACGAAACTAGTTTTGTTGGGACCGTATCGTCAAAACATAGCTAGATTTATTTTTTGGGAATTTTTAGAATCAGTATGTGGCCCCAGCAAATTGTAATGTACGTACAAATCGAATATTGAATGATTTATATTTTAATTTGAAGAAAAACTAGTCGAAATAGTCGAATGGGCCTACGAAACATATCCCATTATGTTCGGAATGGGGGTATTTAGCTTGGGGCGACAGTCGTTGGGTTTGAATTGGTGTTCGTTTGGTCAAGAGGATGTTTTTGAATTTAAAATAAATTAAATATTTAAATATAACTCGTGGGCCAATCATATTCTTCGATACTTCTCTCTCTCCTCGTAAATCACCTAAAGCGAACGACAAAAGGAGCTCCTCCTTTACCAGTCCGATTTCTTCCAATCCACTTCACGAAACCACACCCTCCTTTGGAAATTTTTGAAGATCGAAGTCCCCTCTTCAAATCCATATAGATTGCACCTTCTTTCTTTCAGTATTTCGCCAGATCGAGGTCCCCAAAGTCTCCGCCTTGCGAGCGCCGCCACGACCAGAATACCCCATCTCACCTGACGCGGTCCCCACCCCCTGGTGTGTCGTTCGAAGCCCTACCTCGTGGCATCGGCCGATCATCCCCTAGTTGCTCGGATTTGGTGATAATCGCTAACCTAGTTTTGAACGAAACTGTGAAGGTATACGGCTATTTTTAATTTAACTATATTATAGCACTTTAAAGCGCTACGATTTTCGATTTCACTGTAAAAATCATATCTTTTTCGTTTGTTGACGAAATTCATTGAAACAAGAGATAGTGGACTCGTGTGGACGTCTTCTACCTTTTAAAAGAGACCGCATATTTTTCTGAGCCTTCTGCTATTTTTGGTGGAGTGGAACCCAAGGTAGGTTTCTAATTTATAAACGATATGGAAAACAACGATGTATAAATTATATAGTCGATGTATGAGTTATATAAGCATTGCACATCACATGTATAAGCGTTGTATAAGTTGTATGTTCAATGTATAAGTTATATATGGTTGTAAAAATTATATATGTCATGAAATAACATTAAAATGAATTGAAGTGAATTGAAATATACTTATATATATATATATATATATATATACACGCCCCTCGTCCACAAACCATGGACGATATTTATTGATTTTGATTGGTGTGAAAATTGGTTGATAGCGAATGGTTGATTAGAATTGTTTGTGGTTGAAATTGATTGATTGTGGTTGAAAAATACCCGTTTGTGGTTGAGAATTATTTGGTTGAAACAACATAGGATTAGTTTGTGGAAAAGAAATAAAAATAAACATGCCGCCTGCGTGTGTACTAGATGCATGAAATCCCCATTGTCAAAAGCTACGAGGCTTTAAGGTAGAGCGAGGAGCCGTACTATGGACGACCCCGGTTTTAACTACCCTGTCGTTATGCTGCCGAAATTTTCTAAAATATTCATGTGTTAGAATAATTGTCATTCGTTGAAGTTGTTTTCATATGTTGAAACCGCATTCATGTGTTGAATAGAAATTCATTCGTTGAATAGAAGTTCATGTGTTGAATGGTATTCGTGTTTTGAAATAAATTGTGTTAAAATAAAAATCATATTTTTATCATCTATATGAACTATATAAAATATTCGTGTTTTGAAATAAATTGTTTTATAATAAAAATCATATTTTTATCATCCATATGAACTATATAAAATAGTCATATTTTGAAATAAATTGTTTTACAATAAAAATCACATTTTTTTTAAATGTACAAACTATAGAGAACATTCATGTGTTGAATAGAAATTCATTCGTTGAATAGAAATTCATGTGTTGAATGGTACTTGTGTTTTAAATAAATCGTTTTGCAATAAAAATCACATTTTTATTATATATATGAATTGTTAAAAAAATTAGTGTAGTGTTGAAATAAATGTTAGTTGGATAAAAATATCATTTTTATCAAATGTATGAAATGAAGATGGTTTTGAAATCGAAGTGGATTACATATATATATATATATATATATATATATATATATATATATATATACACATATAATTAAAATAAATCAAATAATGAAGCTACAGTTCGTGTTTTGAAACCGTGATTTCAAACGATTAGTGCGGGAGATCCAACCATCAGATTTTCCCGAAAACACAACCGTTAGGTTCGCCTTGGAAATATCTTCCCAATGGCACCAACTTTGTAATGATCCAACGGTTGGATTGTCTGGAATGTTTAATTCAAATCTGAAGAAAAACAGTGCCAGAACCGATTATATATATATATATATATATATATATATATATATAATTAAATTAAATCGAATAATGACGTTGTAGTTCATATTTTGAAAACGTAACTTCAAACAATTAGTGCAGGAGAACCGACCGTCGGATTTTCCCTAAACTGGAACCGTTGGATTCGTTTTGAAAAGATCTTTCTAATGATACAAAATTTGTGAAGATCCAACGGTTAGATTTTCAGATATGTGTAAATCAAATCTGGAGAAAAACAGCGCCACGGCCACGTTATGGCCTGAAGCGTCGTTTGAATGAGTTGGCTATTTTTCAATAAAAAAAAAATAGTGATAAATCATGATAAAATATTATAAATGATATGGAATGGAAATAAACTAAATTTGCTCGGTTTATGTGATATTTGATGGTTGAATGTGTTTGGCGTGCAAATTACACTAAAGAACATAATTAGTGATATCGAATAATTTAACCATTGAAATGAATTGATTTGAAATTCTTAATATACGTGACTTATTTGAAAAGGCCGAGTTAATTCTCATTTCAAATAATTGATCGATGATCGAAAGTCGAAGATATGAAGACAATGCAAGACAGATGATCTTCACGTCGAATGGAGGGGTGCTACTGATGCTCATGATAGGAGTAGCTACCTAGAAGGGGTTGAAGTAGTAGTCGTTCGGACGTACATGTTGATTGTATGGATGTGCGAGGAATAAAGATCCTCCGGTTCCGTTCAGACGCAGGACGGACTTGTAAATGGACTGTGTGTCTAACGTTGGATTTCATTTTGTGTGATTGATAGACATTAGTTCCATGGCGTGAATTGCCTGTGTGGCATGCTGAGATGCAATGATCAAAGCTTTTGTTGAAAAGCAGAGCTTTGTGGTTGATGATCAAAGCAACGCCTGTGTGGCATTGCTTTGTGTATAATGTTAATTCGCGAGCCTCACACCCCGGTATGAGCCAGAAACGGTAGACGGACTTCAGGGAGGACATGCGTTTCCTTCTAGCTAGGAGTGGTACTTTGGGTTTTACACGCCCGGGTATTTTACTTATGTGGATGATGGAAAGCGAGGCCTCGGTTAGTTCGGTCTCTTTTGGAGCCAATGATTTGGTCGGATATGACCAGTGACGCCCCATAGGGCGGGGAAACGCAGTGTTCAGGAATTTTAATCCACATCGGTGGACCGGCCCTGACGATCCAAGGCTTGTCTGCGCGCTTTCCTGAGACACGCGCTAGAGCGTCTCGAATTCGGTAAGGACTATCTTTTGCCTTGGTTCATGACGGAAATCCAATTTCCAAATACGACATAGTGCAGTTTTGATTGTATATATATATGGCGACATGATATATGGTACCCACGCTGCCTATGATTGTATCTAAAATTAGAAACTAACTAGAAACGAGCTAGGATGGAGGGTTTCCTAGGTATTGGTCTGATGTTGGTTTCCGCCTTCGGGGTTAATACTTAGGGAATCGTTTACGGTTGGAATCTGATTAAGAATTAAACGATAAAATTTACATTTCAAATGATTTGTTTTCCTCATATCAAGCATTTTTGGCCATTATAAGGTAAAACTCTATCCTCCGGTTTGTGTTGCATTGTGTGATGGGAACTGAGTCTTATAATGGCTTCATTTTTATAAAAAGCATTGCGATGTTTAAAAGATTTATTTGTTTTAAATCACTGGCAATCCAATGGAGTAAACCCAGTCCGCGAAAGTGGCTTGGTCCTGTGATTAGCCATATTTGTAAAATGTATTAAGTAGATTTCTCATACCATTCCCATTACTGACTCGTAGTTTGTTTCACTTGCAAACTCGGGTGCCCCTTTTTCTACATGGGCAGCCTTGTATTCAGGTTTTGGCAGGCTCTTTCTAGACAGCTGGAGCTGAAGATGAATTTTATCATTTATCTTTTTTATGCTGTTCAGCTCATGTTGTAAATATTATGTTTTCTTTTCCGCAGTAGACATTTATGTATAGCTGAACTGTATTTTGTACTCAGTATGATCCTGTATACTATGTAACTCTGATGGTTATATTTATTTATTGTATTCTATTGTACATTATCTAGTGTATTTAATTATTTTTGTTCTGTTGTTATCTGTTTATGTGTTATATTCCAAATATTACCCCTGCCACTGTCTTATCAGGAATGGGGTCATCATAACCCGTGTATTACTTTCAGTCGTGTATTATATTATTTTTCCGCTGCTATGTTATTTATTGTAATCTCTGGTATTTTCTGTTGTATAATATTTGTTTATACTCTGTATATTATTGTATTCTGATGGAATTGTTTGAATAAACAATGAAATGCTCTTCTATTTGCGTCCCGATCTGTCTTGTCCTCAAAGTATCCGCTCTTTCCTTCACGGGGAAGTTACGCGTCCCTACATTATGTATGGATGGAAATTAGTGGTCATGTTGTGAGTGGACAATGTGACATACTTAGACATGAAATGAGCTTGTATGATCAAGGCATTGCTTATCTAGACATTCTTTATGTATGACGTGACATCGTCAAACCTCACACCCCGGATTGATGAAAAATTGGCGGTTAGGTTGTATACTTATATATGAATTGATGATGAAGCTACAGCAATGGGAAACCACTTATGAACATGGGAAAATTGGGTATGTTCGGGGGGCCGTGTCTAGTCGAAAACCATTGATCTGCCCTATGATTTCTAGTTGGTGTCCGTGATGGACGAAAAAGCCGTGAGGCACTTCGTTTTGTACCCCTGATTGATCTTTCATGCCAGAAATCATCAAGTTGGAAACCCGATCTCCAATATGAGCCATACAGTTTTGGGTTGTATATATATATGGCGACATAATATTATAGGTATTATGCCATTAAATGGTTTTTCCGCACTGTATATAATAGTATTGAAAGAGGAATTTTATGTACTCGCATTCCGCGTTAGCATAAGGTAAAACTTGCCCATTTGGTATGCGCTCGCATTGTGTGGTGTGGGACGAGCTTATGATAGCTTCATTTTTCCAAAGGTCAGCGAATTTATATGCACAGGTATTCACATGGAGTAAACCCATTCCGCGTTAGCGGCGTGGTCCACTGAATTTCCCAACTTTAAAATAAATCCTAAAAACAACTGTTTTATGTTCTCACACCAGTCCCATAACTGACCTAGAGTTTATTGTTCCTTCCTAAACTCTGGGTGCCTATTAATTTTCATATTGGCAGCCAGGTATTAGTTTTACAGTTATAGATCATTGGAGCAAGATTCAAAGCGCTTTCTGGATTGGAATTCAAGCTAGAGTTTGGAGCTTCCGCTATATCATATTGCTTCTTCCCTGAGAGTATATTTACTTTTCTTCTGTTGTATATGTTGTAACTCTGATATTCCATGTAACTCTAATGTAAGATTGTATGATGCAAGGAAAAGTATTGTTATTTTGTTCAACATATGTAAGTACCCATAACAATTCGTCTTTGTGAACGATTTAAGTTTGTTTAATTACCGGCGAGAATAGAGCCAAAAGACGGGTCGTTACAGTTGGTATCAGAGCTTTGGTTCATACAAAGATGCAGGATACGACATATTTTTAATAGAAGATAGAACTCATCAGAGTTATAATATCTCGTTAGAGATAGGGTTAGAAATACCCTAGAATGAGATTTTGGAATAGTTCAGTGAGAGAGCGTCTTTTGAAAGTGAATTATTTTGAACTACGTAAATCATGTTGAAATAACTTTTAATAAGACTTTTGAGTATTTTAATCGATGTCGTGATAGGACTATTGGTATATATGAAGATTTCGAATATACGCAGGGCCAGCATATGTATGAAGCCTTATACGTACGCAACAGATATAGGGTCACACTCTAGTCGCTCGAGGATGATTCTACTGATGACCATGGCACCATCAGTAGTTATTTTTGAGTTTCGAAGTGGGATAACTAAATGATTCAAGTTAGGATGTTGAGGAATACTATTTTGACAAATGTTATGTACGTTAAACAAATTCAACATAAGGTGGATAATAAGTATAAGTGGAGATAAAACCATTTTGACGACAACTGGAAATATACATTTTGGAAGTGCACGTACGTAAAATAATGTATACGACATTACGCTTAAGACATGTTGGAGTATCACTGCATCTTTTAGATTGATAATGGTAGTGATCAAACTATGACTAAATTTGAATATGATATCTAGTAAGATATCATTTTGGCCATCTTGACAAATATAAGTGATCGATTCGCATGTATACCTAGTATGAATTGTGAATGACAAATACAAGCTAAAATAAGTTGCTTAAAATTATAAAGAAAAAGTATCCCAAGAATAAACTACTTATTATTATATCCTTAGGAGCGCTTGACATTCCTATCTTGGCTTAGGCTAGTTCCATCGTTTAAATTCGAACGTTGATTAGCATTGTTCATTTCCCTTTACTTAAGCTTTGTCAAATATCTTAACTTGAATTATCGTTCTTTGAACTGCCTATACTCGCATCCTTGGGCGCACTTAACTTTCTTCTCTTGATCCTGTTTGAGAATTGGACCAAACTTATTTGACCTTGAGTAGTTCATCTTTTGATTTAGGTCATTATACCTTTTGATGCTCATTTGATATTAAGCTTTTGTTTTGAATATGCGGAATTTGAATTGATCCATGTATGTATACACTTTTGTGTCGGTTCCTGAATGAAACCAAGATCGAGCTCAACTAAATAACTTTGATTTATCTAAGGCATTATGTTAACAGAACTTAAACAAATAAGTTTTGCAGAGAAATTTGGAAGTGTTTGAAATATATAATTTAATTATGCAAGGAAACTGGATTTTGAAAGATGAACTGTAAGGATTTAGTCCCAAATATTGGAACATATTTCTAATGTTTGAATAATGATGGTTTGAAAGACGCACGTACTAAATTAGAGTGTGCAGCGAAAGCGTGATGGTATATTTGAATAAGAATGAATAAAGCCCTATAGTATGGTTAAAATGAGTTATGTTTGAAAAAAAACGGTGCAATTATTTGAATCGTAAAGAGATTTATCAGATTTCGACATATGGTTCTTGAAATATTCTATCTTGTGATATATGAAGATATTTGAAATAAAGGAAGTGTAAACGATTCTCGAAAACTTCGAAAACTAGAAAGCTTGAATTCTTATGAAATTGGATTTGAAAGGTTCGAATGGTTTAAATACGATCATGGATTTCGAAATATGAAACATAAATTGCATTCTTGAAAGTTGAAAATTTTATTTTCAGTTGGACGAATTTGGTTTCCAACTAGTTTAGATATGATGAATAGTTTATAAAAGAGATTTCGACGACTGGAATCCCGATATTTTGAAATGTTTTGAAAGCAACAAATATTTGTAAATTATGGTCGCAAAATGATTTACAACTTCGGGATATGAAATGTTTTTGTTTGTTCAAGTAACCATGACTAAAACTGGGTTATGATGAGATATTTGATTTCGTATGACGGGTTGTACTTAGTGGCCCTGTCATGAGGATCAATTTCTCGAACAAATAACATATAGATTTGATTAGGGTATGTTGAAACTTTAAAAGCATATTTGTTTTTGAAAATCTCGAAGTAACTTATGTATATGGAAGAAATATATAATATTTCAATGGTTGTGTCGAAAATGGGATTCTAAGTCAGAGAAATCATTTTGAGATTTTCAAAATGCATTGCAAACGACGACTTGTAAACAAAATATAAACTCGAACTTCTATAATTAACCCTTCCAAATTTATACCTTCCTAATATAACGATTTCAGTTTTGTTTAATAAGCTTTCATATATAGGTTTGGCAAATATTATCATATGAATATTTGCTTATAAGTTGTGTTGATAAATTTAGACTTAATATAAGAATTTGTAAGTTTAACAAATTTATATGTAAGATTTATTTTTCTTAAGTATGATTTCATGAGCTCTTCTTTTCGAGGACGAAAAGCCTTAAGTAGGGGAGAATGTAATGATCTAAGATTCTTGAAAGTCAAATTTGAATTTAATATGAATTTTAAATAAAGTTTAAAAGGTTTAAATTATTGTTGAATCGAGTTTTATGGCAATAATAGTATTTTAAAAGACTGAAAGTTTAATTTTATTGTGAAATTAGTTATAACAATTTTGTTTGGAGAAAATGTTTCGTTGTTAATCAAATTTTCAAAATTTAGTTGCAATTCAGTTGCTATAAACGATTAGAATTCGAAATTAAATTATAATTTAATATTCATTTCAAATTTTTGTTGAGTTTCTATTCGCGTAGCCTTAAAATATTTTATAGAAATTTTCTAAAAATTTTATTTTTGGAAATAAGCATTTATTTTTCTACCGTATTTAGGGTAACTGTGGTCCCTTTTGACACTTTACAGAACAAATCAACTGGTTTATTTTATTACTATTTTGCGATCGTGGTACATTTTCGTACACGATTTTATTTTTAGTTGGGCTTATTCGCTATCTGTATGTAACACCCCGTAATTCTATAACACTAAGATTCACAAATCAAGGCAGAATTAAATATTAAAATCAAAATCAAGGGAAATGGGCTGCGCCATTGCGTTCGTATCGGAATTCTGGATGAAAACGAGTCTGAGTTTGCGTAAATCGAAGTCCGTATGAGGAAGATATGGCCTCCGGAAGATTCAGCGAAGTTCAGATTTCAAAACAGGTCAAGTTCAAAATTCAAATCAGACCCAGTTTGCGTAAATCGAAGTCCGTATGAAAACGAGTCCCTAGTATTAGAGCATATCCAGTTTATCTTATCTTAGCATATCTTGTGACTACCTTGTCTAATCTTGTTGACCCTATCGTCATGGTGTAATCTTGTATTCAGTTAATTCATGTCGTTTTGTTTTTCTATGTTCACATGCTAGAAGTTACTGAACTTACTCAGGCTTTATGTCTGACTTTGTTTTTCTTTCGTCTTCTTTTCTTCCGTTTCCTCCCCTCTCCCCCCCCAAGGTAGTAAAGGAGGGAATAGTATAGCACAGGATAAGTTGGACTGTCACTCCTTCCCAGCTTGAAGATTTGTCGAAGTTTGCTTGGATTCTCTTTTCAGATGCTATGGCTGGCTCTTGCTAAAATCGGGGAATATAAATGTTGTTTTATGCTTCTTTATTTTGTAAGACAGATGATACTCTGATATTGTAAAGAAACAATTGTACAAACTATTTTATCAATAAAGCAAAGTTTTATTTTCCGCTGTTTAATTTCTGTCTGTCTAGTAATTTATCTGCATCTTTTACCCAAAATGCTGCACAGAACTTAGTGCATTCCCTTTGTGAGTGACACTAACGGATGTGGGGTGTTACACGTGGTATCAGAACTGAAGGTTACCAGATCAGATAAAGGATTTGAAAAATTATTTTCAAAACGGTTTTAAAAGAAGTATTTTCAAAAGAAAAGTTTTGTTTTAAAGGAATATTCCCCAAAGCCATACGCACTATTTTCTCTTCCTTTGTTTGAATTCTTATCTCCTTCTTTCTTGAGTCTCTAGGGCTCCTGGCTTTCTGGGAGGTAACCTCATCGAAGGGCAAAGTAGTACTCGACTTCCATCTAGGGTTGTGGTTGTTTCACTTACGGCCAGTTTTCTTTCAAAGCTTATAGGATTTTCCGTACGATGGAGGCAGCTTCCGAGAGATTTGTCAACATGACTACACACGGAAAGGGGATGAGGAGTTTGGCTATGGAGCACAACCCTAGGATGAGGAATTCATGGATGTAGATTTAGCTCACGAAGGAGGAAGAAATTATAAAACATAAGACATGAGGAAGTATCTTTACTAGGGTATGATAGGGCATATAATTAAGGACAAGGGCAAGAATGAGGAACAAGATCTTCAAAAGGGCAAGTACCTACTTTCGCCATCAAGCGTACCTTGGAGAAAGGTAGTAAAGTTCTGTTGGACGAGTCTAGTTTTGTTGATTCATACACTTTCCTTTGGTTTTAGCGCTTCTCATCTGCTCATATCCACTTCCATAGTTGAGTCTCTGCACCATAGTACTTGGATCCCACTAGAGTCTCAAATCCAGTTGGTGGTCCGACCAGTTTATTTTTGATTAGTAGGGATTTGAGAATAGCTATCGAGTTTGCTTATATCATCTCACGTAGATCGTCTAAATTCGTAGGAGATATTCCTTGGGTGCTTGTCTGATATTGGTTTAGGCCTTTGGGGCTTGTACTGGAGGGATGTCGAGTTCGACTAGGATGGTTTGCGTGAGAGATGAATAGTTGTGGCAGGCACTCCAAAGAGCACGTAGTGACCATTCGACTCTTATAGTTATGGCATGGCGGATAAGAGGGAAACCTCTAATCATCTTAGTACGTATACCTGGTACCGTGATTGACATCTGTTTATTTTGGAAATGGAGATCCGGAACTTCACAACCGTGAAGTTAAATTAGTTAATAAACAGTGAAGTAAAGCTCAAGAAGGCTAGATACTAGCATCATACTTTTTTTTCCGTAAGGGTGCATCCTTGATTTCTTTTTGTAGGAGCTTTACGCATAATTGTTTCTCTCTTTCCAAAGTATATCACCTAGGTCGTATCTTCGATAGGTAGAAGCTAATGGATGTAAACATGTATTTGAAACATGTTATGATTGATGGTTGCAAGTGGTTGCTAATGGTTGCTTGTGAATGCATATGCATACGTATTAAGGCACTAGATCAGTTCGGACGCTTTCATATTGCATTTACAGATATGTATTTGTTTGAAAGTTGAAATTGATATGTCATCATATGGATGTTGCATATGGATGAATGGTTGTGCACACATGTAGTATTTACATGACTAGGGATGCTACCATACATGATTGGACGCGTGGCACTGACATAATTCGCATTAAGGAGGTCAACTGAATTAGTAGACCGCCTGATTTTGCATTAGATAAAGACATGTACACACACTATGCATATGAACATGAAAGAATTAGAAATCTTTTAAGGACAATGAATGCCTGTGATTGAATTGTTGAGTAGATGGGTGATTGGCTGGTAGGACTCATTCTCCTAACTTGAAGATTTCGGGGACGAAATCCTTTTAAGTGGGGGAGAATGTAACACCCCGTAATTCTGTAACATTAAGATTCACAAATCAAGTCAGAATCAAATATTAAAATCAAAATCAAGGGAAATGAGCTGCGTCATTGCGTTCGTCTCGGAATTCTGCATGAAAACGAGTCGGAGTTTGCGTAAATCGGAGTCCGTATGAGGAAGATATGGCCTCCGGAAGATTCAGTAAAGTTCAGATTTCAAAACAGGTCAAGTTCAAAATTCAAATCGGACCCAGATTGGGCTGGGTGGAAATTTTCCCGCCCAATCCACCCAGGTCAACTGGCTAGTCGACCTGGGGCACCCAGGTCGACTGGGTAGTCGACCTGGGTCACTCAGGTCGACTGGGTAGTCGACTTGGGGGTCGACCCCCCTGCTTTTTCCAGTTTTTTGCACCTGATTCGTTTCTCTGTATCCGGACGCCCTTCTGACCAGATTCGTTGACTTCTACACTATATAAATAGCCCTAGTCTTCTTCTCTATTCACAATTCTCCTCTACCCTTATGGTGCAAAGATTCTTAGTGAACATGGCTTCTTCTCCTCCTCTTAAAAGAAAATATAAATAGAATAATATATATAAAATAAATTAAGACGAGGAGATGCTGCTAAAAGACTTTCAAGAAGAGGTTCAAGTCAGGCTAGGATTTCAAGTGAAGAATCAAAGGCTAGCTCAAACGGTTTCGAGCAACGTCGCACGAATCATGGCAACGCCATCTTTCTTTTCTAATCTAAATCTCTGTAGGTTACTTTTTAGATTTGAACGTTTTTCTCTGTTCGTGACATGAAATTAAAGGAATAAAAGAATATGCCAAATCTCTCTCTCTATTCGAATCAGTGCCTATACTCTTGGACTTAACTAAGAACTGTAATGATTCGAGGACAAATTAGACCGTGACTATGAAACTATGGACCTTAAAACCATATGCCTATGACTATGAACATTTGCCTATGACTATGAACACTGCCTATGACTATGGACATTGCCTATGACTATGAACATTGCCTATGACTGTGACTGTGACTATGAGAATTATTTCTTTGACTAAGCCTATGCCTTTGATTAGGAAACATAAACAATTGCCTATGACATAACAAGGACATATGTGATTAAGCACCTGTGATTCATGACTAGTAAAGTGTTGCTTAAGTTTTGTGACTATGAAATTGGGTCTAAACCCGATTATCTATTCTGTCTATTCTTGGTTTCTTTGGTTTTAGACCTTGGCAATTTACCTATTAAGTTAGGTCTACCCATGTTCTTGAACCTGCGTCTCTATTCTGTCTATTCTTGGTTTTCCTTGGTTTTAGACCTTGGGAATTTACCTATTAAGTTAGGTCTACCCGTGTTCTTCAACCGACGTCGTTATTCAACCCTTTTTATGCCAGTTAGTATGTTTATCTTTTGCATAGCATCTTTGGTTCATTCCCTATTTTCTACGAACCTAGCTTTATTTATAATCTAGAATGAATCACGATTATACGAACGGTGGGAATGCGGTTTGTGCAAGATATGAAATTTACTAAAAACGTAGTTTAACTTGGAAATTGGCATAAATTGGGAACATGTATTATGGCATGTTCATAGAAATGCAAATTGGATAAATTTGAAATGAATTATAAGATGTGTAATTTGAATCTGGTATTGACATGTAAATCTAGCATTTACATGAATAGTGAACTAGAGTAATAAGTCTAGTTTGACGTGAATTAGAATATTGAATCGGAATTGGATTTGCTAATTTGGCACGGTGAGTATATTGGCATAAATTTGAAATTGGCCATAATTGGGAATAACTGTCAGGTTTAGAAAAATCATGGTTAGTGACACTTAATTTGGTATAGTTTACATACCAAAAAGCATAAATATGATCTAGGAAGGGAAATGGGCCATAGAAATAAATGTAGACAATTTACATTAAAAGAGTAATTGGGATATAAGTAAATTAGGAATAATTTACCTATAGAATCTGGCCTAAATGAGGAAATGTGAATTTAGACAAATTAAAGGTTTATTAACGACATCTCTTGTAATAATAAGCCAGAAAGTTCTAGGGTGACAGAGAGGATAGTGTCTAGGCTTGGGTTTGGAAAATACAAGTTTCCTGCTCTCCCTGGCTATCCCTAACTGATCCGACGGACGAGATGGTTACATTCAAAACCTGATTTGAAAACTAATCAAAACCCTTTGAACTTAGAAAACACGAATATGCCTAACCCGAGGTTAGACTGAGTTGCGATGTAAACCTGCCCGGAACCAACCGGCACATCTAGTATTCACAACAATATCTGTCTAATGTGAGTGGTCATGGCTTTAATTTATTTAGTTAAATCTAGAACAAGAATGCTAGGGTTAAGTTAACTAAGGCACTTAACCAATTCAACATGATAACAAGACTGGTAGGTGGGGTTAGGTTCATACAATTAAGCTAGAATGGGAGGGTTAAGTCCATAGGAACACCTAACCAACTTAGCATAGTTAAGCTAGAACGGAGGGCTAATTCCATGGGGACACTTAACCAAACTCATGGTAACAAGACAAGATTTGTAGAGGTTAAGTAACTAAGAAAACACTTAGCCAAATTAACATGTTAACTAGTCTAGAAGGTGGGGTTAAATAAAGTTAATACATTTAGCCAAATTAACATGTTAACTAGACTAGAGGTTGGGGTTAAGTAAGATTTAATAAACTTAGCCAATTTGATATGTTAGCTGGACAACATCGTAGGGTTAATTAAACTTGAACACTTAACCGTCAGATTGTGATAAAGGAATAGGGTTAAGTCTAAAACATGAAGGGATAATACTTAACCATTAATAACATGTTAGTTAAAACAGACGGGCAAGGTTAAGTTAAAAAGGAACACTTAACCAACACAGGATGAAAGGGGTAGGGTTAAGTAATAAGAAATACTTAACCAATATAACTTGGTTTGTGGTAGGGTTAAGTCAACTGATGACGCTTAACTAGTTTAAACAGGATAAATGAAGAGGGTTAAGTTAGCTTGAATTGACTAATGGCACTTAACCAATCCAAATTGACGGGAAAGGGAACTAAGTAGTAAACCTTAGTTAAAAGGAGCTAAGTAGTAAACCTTAGTTAAGAAAACAACGATTCGGGAAACTAAGTGGTAAACCTTAGTTAGCAGAACTAAGTAGTAATTCTTAGTATGACACGAGATGGAGCGAACGTCCGTCTGATTAAAAAGAAGGCTCCAACGAATTGGGTTACGAAGCCCAAGGCTTCGAGGGGACGTGAGGGTACTCTTGGTATCCCTCTGTGAGGCTGCAGATGATCCTCCTGGGCTCACAGAGGTTAAGGTCTGCGTAGAAGAACCAAGGGTATGCCTTGGTTGCAATATATGGCAACCTAAAGACTAGGATGGACCGCCGTGATTCGGCGAGAAAACGGTAGCCCTATGATAGAAACTCGTCGTCTACTATCCATCTTCAGTCAATCGAGATACGTGAAGTGAAAAGGCGGAGAACTCCAAAAGACCATATACTTGCTATCTAGTTATGGGTGAGGATGGCCATAGGATAAAGGGGCAACGGGGGCCGGCGTATATTTCTCATTTTACAAGGTGTGCCTTTCATAAGTTGAGGGAGGGGTCAAGTGGGACCATAGCCACTAGAATAAAAACAGACCTTATCATCTGCATCAGCAGATATCTGAAAGCTCCCGACCGAGTTCTGTATTCCTTGATTTGCCCTGTCACAGGACTCGGGCCGCACATTACAGGACATGTGCATCTAGACAAGCGATAACGATTCGCGATACATGCGTGGGGAAGTATAGGAACATATACCACTCTAGGTAGTGTGTCCTAGACTTGGGGGCATCGTTCGACAGGTAGCATAATCCCTAGTTGGACTAGGTGGCATAAATCCTGAATTCGAGAAGCGTTCAGCAGATAGCGCAAACTCTAGTTAAATCTAGAAAGCACTTGATAGAAAACCCTAGATTTAATCTAGGTAATAAATAATGAATGTATGCCGGAAGGCAATGGAAAATACAGGGATTGGGATCACGTTATCGTTACTAGTTGGGACACTAGATAGGCGGTGCAGAGATATAGAAACCAATATAACAAGGAAATAGCGAAGAGGCGAAAGTATTAGAGCATATCCAGTTTATCTTATCTTAGCATATCTTGTGACTACCTTGTCTAATCTTGTTGACCCTATCGTCATGGTGTAATCTTGTATTTAGTTAATTCATGTCGTTTTGTTTTTCCATGTTCACATGCTAGAAGTTACTGAACTTACTCAGGCTTTATGTCTGACTCTGTTTTTCTTTCGTCTTCATTTCTTCCGTTCCCCCCCCCCAGGTAGTAAAGGAGGGAATAGTATAGCACAAGATAAGTTGGACTGTCACTCCTTCCCAGCTTGAAGATTTGTCGAAGTTTGCTTGGATTCTCTTTTCAGATGCTATGGCTGGCTCTTGCTAAAATCGGGGAATATAAATGTTGTTTTTATGCTTCTTTATTTTGTAAGACAGATGATACTCTGATATTGTAAAGAAACCATTGTACATACTATTTTATCAATAAAGCAAAGTTTTATTTTCCGCTGTTTAATTTCTGTCTGTCTAGTAATTTATCTGCATCTTTTACCCAAAATGCTCCACAGAACTTAGTGCATTCCCTTTGTGAGTGACACTAACGGATGTGGGGTGTTACACTGTAATTATAAAATAAAAGAAAATGAAAGAAAATGAAAAGTATGCGATAACAATATGGAGACACTAGCACAAAGATAGGCTTCATCTTCCAAATTAACGCATGAGACAATTGGACCTTAATTTATAATACTTGATGCACGCGGATAATATAAAGAAAAAAAGGAGTATTACCTAAACGTGGCATGTATATACAAATGAAGTAGACAAGTGTAAACAAAGGTTATACGTGCTGAAAATATAACATAGTTCACTTGGTCATAAACAACCTCTCCACTTTTCGTTTATCTCCTCTTCATCAGTTCGCCTCACTCACTTTCACCATACTTCCGCCATTAATCTGAAAATAAAATAGAAGAAAAATATACAAATCAAGGAAAATCCTGCATGCTAGCTATGGTATCCACTTTTGTTTATCCTTCCAATCGCATTCAAGTACCAAACCCTTCCCAGCTCATGCTCCCCTTGTTCCTACTCCAAACCCATTTGTCCACTTGCTTCCTCCGCCCTGCATGCGTCCACTTCCTCCACCTATTGATTCTCTCCAAACCTTGCCTGCAAGCTTCCACCTTCGCAAAAGAAAAAAAAATCCTTGAAACCCTGTTCACCATGCATGCATGTAATAACCCGGAAATGCGAGCCAATTTAAAATTTTTATTTTAAATAATAACGACGAGAAATTTATTTTGAATAGAATTGGAACGTATATATTTATTTGAGTCGTCGTTAGAATATAAATAATTATTTATAATTATAAAAGGAATTAGAAATGGCGTGGTAGTTTGATAATTTGATTTCAAATTTCAAATGAATGTACAGCATTTAAAATAAACCGGATTTTAGTAAAACCAAAAATATTAGAATCTAAATGGCAATATCTTTCCAATGTGTAACGACCCGGAAAATATGAACCAATTTAAAATTTTTTAAATTGGCTATTTTAGTGGATTTTACGTATTTAAAATAAATATTTAAAATAATAATGATGAAAAGTAAGTTTGAATCAAAGTTGAAAATAAATATAATTACTTTGAATAATAAACAAGGCCTGAAATGGCGCGGTAGTTTCAAAATTTGAATTCAAAATTCGACTGACTGTACCGGGTGCAAAATAAAACGAAAATGAGTGAAACCAAAAATATTTAAATCTGTTAGTGAATATCTTTCTAAAGAATTTGAAAAATCGAATTTTCGTAGCGGGAAGCAAAAGTTATGGCCAAATGAATGTTCAGAAAGGTCGTTATAGAATTTATATAGCCCGTGAAAATGACCATTTTGCAAACGATCTCAGAACTCAACGAAACCAATTTTGTTAGATCCGGGATGTCGAATTATTGCTAGGTTTCAAATTTCATAATTTTTGAAGCTAGTATTTGAGCGTGGCAAAGGAAAATGCATTGGATCGATTTCTGTTAAATTGGATAGACCAGAAAATGGTCATTTTTCAAACGGTCTCAGAATTCGACGAAATCAGTTTTGTTGGGATTGTATCGACAAAACAAAGCCAGATATATTTTTTTTGTAATTTTTAGAAGCAGTATGTGGCCCTGGCAAATTAAAATGTACGTTCAAAACCGAATTTGAATGTTTTATACTTTAATTTGAAGAATAACTGACTGAAATAGTCGAATTGGGTTACGAAACAAATCCCATTGTGTTCAAAATGGGGGTATTTAGCTAGAGGCAATAGTCGTTGGGTTCAATTTTGTGTTAGTATGAACAAGCAAATATTTTTCAAATTAAAAGAATTAAATAATATAAATAGGGGGGAGTCAAAATTTGTGACGGCAAGAAATTTCGCTCGATCCGAATCAGTCGTTAAACCGATCTAGACCGTTCGAAACCCCTGATCGTTTGAGAACAACACACAAATGAACGCAGACGGAAGAACATTTCATTGATATTACAACAATTCCATCAGATACAAGAATATACAGAGTATAAATGAATAAATTACATTCAATAATATCAGAGATTACAATAAATTACATAGCAGCGGAAAAATATACAAAACACAACTAGAAGAGATACACGGATACAGAGCTTTCCGATCATCGTTCCAGCTGTAAGTCAGGATCCTGTGAATATAAATCAGCAAAACCAAAACTACTAGCTGCCCGTGTCGAAAATAAGGGCAACCAGAGTTTAGGTTAAAACAATAAACTCCAGGTCAGTCATGTGACTGGTGTGAGAACTAAAACAGTTATTAATATTGGTTTTAAAGTTAGGTAAATCAAGGGACCACGCCGTATAACATGGAACGGGTTTCCTCCCAAGAATACCAGTGCATAGAACAAACAGCGCAATGCTAAATAAAGAAAAATGAAGTTGTTATAAGACCCAGGTCCCATCACACAATGCAACGCAAGCCGGAGGATAGGGTTTTTACCTTATAACAGCCAAAGCATGCTTGATACGTTTAAAACACATTATTTGATACTATTATAGGTGTTTAGTGTCAAAACAATTTCAATCATAATTATCAATCATAGGCGGCATAGCTACCATCTACTATGCCGCCATACTAGGCTCTACAAATAAAACTGAAACACACGTATTGGAAATTGGATTTCCGTCATGAGTCGAGGCAAGGGGAAAGCTCCTCTCCGCGTTCGAGACACTCTAGCAAATGCCTTAGGACCCCACTATGATCCTTTGAACCTCCAAGGCCGGTCGTCTCTTACTTTTGAGGATTAATTATTCCTGAACACACGTTTCCCGGTCCTTACAGACCTATATCCAAGGCGCCTCGTATCCAACAACCACACAGGTGAAAAGTATATAAATGTCAGAGCTGGTAGGTCACTGACACCACCCTAGCTAGAAAGAAACGTCGTGCACTCCTTGGGTCCGTATCCCGTTTTTGACTCATACCGAGGTGTGAGGTTCGCGAATTCACGTTATGCACAAAGCTACGCCACACAGGCCGTGCTTTGATCATCAACCACAAGACTTTGCTTTGCAATAGAAGCCTTGATCAATTGCCACTTACGCGTGCCACACTGGCAATTCACTCCATGCGACTGATGTCCATCGATATACAACCTCTGAGCTCGTACGTCTTAGAGAAGGGCATTAAGCAAGAGAATAAACTCTCCGCCGCCAAACAGATGTATATTTAATAGAGAACAATTAACACAGAATAAAATCCAATGTCAGACACACAATCCATTTACAAGTTCGTTCTGGTTCTGAACGAAACCTGAGGCACTTTCCTCGCATATCCATCCATCTCCAAGTACGTCTGGACTATCACCAACTGTTTCCCTCATCTTGGGTGTACAGCCCAATCGAGATCATCAGTAATCACCCAAACGATGTGAAGACTTCTGTTCTTCAACCACCGTATTCATCTTCGACATCTCGTCGAATCGGTTATTCAGAATGGGTATAACCCGGCCTTTCTGAATAACCCACGTATATAATAAACAATTGTTACACAAACACAACGAACGCCTCATTCCAATTCAGACTATTCTTTTATTCACAAAATCACATTCTTAGGGAAATGTTCCCATTAATTTTATCCAAGATAAATTCTTCTAAATTTATTCTATAATCTTCCTTTGGATATCATTTCAAACTAGTCGGGATTAGCGAACCACACCGAAGTAATTATTTATTTTATTTCCCAATCCCAACCTGTATATCCCATGGAGAAAAACTGGTAATACTCCATATCTAACACCACGGTGTTATCGGTAAAATTAATTACAATTTCATGTTCAAATCTAATTAAAGATTTAACTATCGCTTGGGAGCAAAACTGGTGATACTCCATTCTCGATCACCTTTCAGATTTGATAATTTAAATTATCAATTCAACTTTTAATCTAATTAAAGATTCATTAAATCTCCGCTTAGTTTTAGTCTTTTCAAAAATCAATATCTCGCCTTTAACTGGGTTAAAGAACCAATGTCATCTAAAACACGATTCACGATAAACCCAAATCACATTCGATATTAAATACAAGGCTCCGAATAGGAAATATACCGGCTTATATTCAATATCGAATTCTGAAAACAACAAATATCATATTGGAAATAACGATATAAAATATATCTTTCAAATTCCCATAACAATATCTGTATAGTCACGAAATCCAACATCGAAATATTCCGAAGATAATTTCGATTCAACTCCAGTCCAATCCACGTATTGGGAATATTGATTATTTTTAAAATCACTTTCAAATTCAATTTATTTATTTCAAAAATAAATTGATTTTAATTCTAGTTCAAAACTAGTTCATTTCGATAAAAATCTATTTTTATCTTTTCAAATATGGAATTTATCAGCCCAATTTTTTCCAAATCATTTCTTATGATTTTACACAAATTATAGATATTTTTCTAATAATTTTATAAAGGCCCGTACAGTCGATTTCCATCAACAGCTATCGAACTGCACTTACAGCGACCTTTTCCAAATTTGACTTGGACATAATTCCAAATCCAACGGTTAGATTTCAAATTTCTAATATTCATTGGAAAGCTCTTTCCGATACGAACCCAAGGATTCCGGTTTTAGGAGAATCCGACGGTCGGATCTCCCGCAACGTCAATTCGATGTCAATGGTCGAAATTCACGAACTGCCGCGGCGCGACGCGTTCTATTCAGGCCATTATCTATATAATATATATATATTATATATATTTCGTCGATTTCCTTTTAAAACGTATTTTATAAATCGTTTTAAATTCGTTTTCAAAATCATTTCAGCACTATTTCCAATTCCAAATCGATTTGATTTCAATTCGAATTCATTTCAATTTTATTTAATTCGAATTCAAATTCGTTATACTTTCAATTCAATTCGAATTTCATTTTCTAATTAAATCAAATTCGTTTTCTATTCAATTTGAATTCAATTCGGTTTCTATTCAATTCGAATTCAAATTGGTTTTCTATTCCATTCAATCCAAATTGGTTTTCTATTCGATTCAATCCAAATTGGTTTTCTATTCGATTCAATTCAAATTTAAAAACGAATATAATCGATATAAATATCGTTCGCGTCAAAATAGCGCATCTCTAATCAATACGGCTTTATATATTTCAATAATTCCTTTATTCTATTCAACGAATGAATATTTATCTTTTCTCTCGACACACGACTAATCTCAACGAATGAGTACTGTCCACGTGTGACTATTTTTGTTATTTAAAATATTTTATAAAATTTGGGTATCTATCGTTTGATTTTCAATTAGACTCCACCGTGAAGTAGTTCTAATTTTAAATATGATAAAGATGTATATTTTATTATTAAAATATTTCGTTCAACACATGACTAATCTCAATGGATGAGTACTGTCAACACACGAACCTTTATTTTATAGTGATAAAGATATAAATTTTATTGTTAAAATTTTTCGTTCAACACATGACTAATCTCAACGGATGAGTACGGTCAACACATGAACCTTTACTTTATAATATTCTTTATCTTCTAAATTGGAATGAGGCCCAATCAATCACCATATAATGTTAATTATATGGATTTTCATACGTCACACATATATAATAGCATTGAAAAATAATCAAACATCAACCAAAGTGCCCTACACTGTATAAGCATCAAATACAGATATCTAACACTTATAACAGCCTGTCAATCAATCGATCGACATATTTAATCAATCAGGATGAGTGAACTTCAAATTTCATCCCAACACCGTTGTGGGGTTTCAAACAATCAAACATAGATTTTATTTGTGCAGTTGGGCGATGTGTAAAATTTATCGTCCCAATCAATATCAGTCAAATCAGTGTATATAAACAAATCGGCCGATTCGTTTATAAATATTTATTTATTCATATTCACGTTAAAAATTATATTTTTAACGATAAAATATTTTATTTCAACACATGAATTTCTATTCAGTTCAATTACAAAATAAAAATGATATTTTTATTTTTCTAACATATTTTAGGAATTTTCGGCGGCATAACGGCACGATACTAGAAACGGGACGAGGCCTAGCCCTATCCCCGGTCTAGTGAAGGCCCACGCCATTCACACATCAATCAAATCAATTTTATTTCACCAAACAGTTGAATTCGACTCAAATATTCTAACTAACTACACAACCAAACAAACAAGTCCATGGTCTGTGGACGATTGTGTCGGGTGCTACTAAACACCGTCTGCATCCTAGTATATATATATATATATATATAACTAGAAAAAGAAATTGAAGAGTGAGAAATTCTCACCTATAGCTATCCAATACCACGACTCTTCTTTTACAGAAATCTTCATCGTTATCGCATCTTTGTCATCTTCGTTGCCCGTAGCCACTACATATATAAAAATCGAATTTTTACTTCCCTATTCAATATATAAAAATCAAATTTTTACTTTGCTATTCAATATATAAAAATCGAATTTTTACTTTGCTATTCAATATATAAAAATCGAATTTTTACTTTGCTATTCAATATATAAAAGTCGAATTTTTACTTTTACGCTATATGGATAAAATTTCTATTTTCACACCGCTACTATATAGATAAAAATTCTATTTTTACATCGTTATCATCTATATAAAGATCTCGCCTTTTCAACTATAACGATTTCTCCTTTTCAAATATAAAGACTTCATCTTTTCAAAAATATAGATTTCGCTTTTATTTCCTCACTATAAAAATCACCTCTTTATTTCAATGTATATATAATAAAAATCAGATTTTTATTTCGCTACATATACAAAGATGATATTTTTATATTCTATATTTCATAAAGATTATATTTTTATAGTTCCTACCATGTAAAAATCATATTTTTATCTTTCTACAATATAAAAGATTATATTTTTAATATCTATACTATATAAAGATCATATTTTTAATCACATAAGTGAATAAAAATTGAAATAAAACTCACTTGGGGTGTTAGAGTGGCGGAGGAGGCTCGGAGAAGAGCTAAAACATCTCGGGGACTGAAATGTACACTCGAAAAATAATAAAAATCGGATTTTTAACTGGGGGGCCCACTGGTCGGGGTTGGTGTTCGGAAGGGCGGCGCCTGCGGTCGAGGTTGGGGGTTGGGAGGTGCGGCCAAGTGTGGGTGGACGGAAACGGGCTGTGGCGGCTCGATTTGGGGCGTTGGAGCATTGGGGTTCGATTTTTGAAGAGGGGGACGGGGATGGGCCTTCGGAGGGGAGGGGGAGGTGCGGTCGGAGGTTGGGAGGCCGGGGCTGAGGTGCGGCGGCGCCTAGAGGGCGGGGTGGCGGCGAAACCGAGGGCGACGGGGGGTCTTGGGTTCGTAAACGACGGTTTTGAAATATGGGGAGAGAGAGAAAGGGGATTGAGGCTATATATTTATATATATAAATATATATTTTTTTTTTCAAAAAGGTAGCTTTATAATACGAACTCGAAATCACGCCCAACAACTGTCGTCCATAGCGTATTACCCCCATTCCGAACACAATGGGATATGTATCATAAGCTGATTGGATCGTTTCGATCAGTTTTCGTCAAAATCGACGTATAACTCTATATATTGAATTTGAACGCGCATTTCAATTTACCGGGGTCACATACGAACTCTATAAATTCCAGAAAAATATTTTCTAGCTTCGTATTGACGATACGGTCCTAACAAAACTAGTTTCGACGAATTCTGAGACTGTTTGAAAAATGGCCATTTCCCAGTCGATTAAAATCAACTGAAACTGGTCAAACGCGTTTTCCTTTGCCACGCTCACATATTGGTTCGAAAAATCATGAAATTTGGAATCTAGCAATAATTTGACATCACGGATCCAACAAAAGTGGTTTCGTCGAAATCCGAGGTCGTTTGCAAAATTCCCATTTTTAAGGGTCTGAATTCCATAGCGACTATTCAGAATTTTCAATTGGACGTGTCTTTTGATTCCCGCTATGAAATCTCGATTTTTCAGATTTGTTGGAAAGATATTCCCAAATAGATCCTAATGTTTTTTATTTCACTAAAATCCGGATTGTTTTACACCCGGTACGTTCAATTGAAGTTTGAAATCGAATTATCGAACTACCGCGCCATTTTCAATTCTATTTTATAATTATATATAAATATTTATATTCTAACGACGGCGTATATAATATATACGTTCGAATTATATTCAAAATAAATTTCTCGTCGATTATATTTAAAATAATCTATTTTAAATGTTCAAAATTCATTAAAATTGCCGAAATGAAAAATTTTAACTGGCCCAGATTTTCGGGTTGTTTCAATCTCCCCCACTTAAAACTTTTCGTCCCCGAAAAGGAACAAAGTCGAAAGTGGTTTGATTAATTAACTCTACGTTCGATCTGGCTTCCATTCTCCAACTTTTCAGTTTCTGAGAATTTTCAAAAATTTCAAAAGTTTGGCTAACACCCTAAATTTTCGAAAAATTTCGCCATAACCTCCCCTGCACCGGGAGCCACGGGAAAATCCCGAAATTTCTATATAGGGCTTCTGATCTCAAAAAGAAAAAGAAAAAGCAAAGCGGCTAGCCAATAGGCTCATAAAATCATCATCACCCAAACAAAACAGTAAATTATATAGTAAACATGTACCTATTTGTCGGGCAAACAAATTTTATTCTCTGCTCTAGCCTCCTGGCTATGACCTGTTCAATAGATATACATGTATATGCATGCAAATGCGACCAATTTTCAATACAATTCAATATTTGATTCAATTAGGCTAAATGGTTCAAAATTAGCAAACAAATAAACAAACAACACAAACATTAGTCAATTAGTGAATTAGAGTTTCAAATTCATAAATTTGATATATATATAAAAAATCATGTTTTGATGCCAATTCACAACAATTTATTCTAGCTATATTAGTTTTGGTTCTCACACCAGTCTAATGGAAATATATATAGAAATCACACCTTCGAAACTCGAATATGAATACTGATGATGATGCACCATCATCAAAATCATCCCCGGATATCTAGAATTTGACTCTATATCTATCCAGTATATTAAAACTTCGACTATACGTTCATGACGCGTATACGCGAAATCTTTATATACTCGATTGTCCAAATTCAAAATAAATAAATATTCAAATACGTATAAAGCGATTTAAATTTTCAAAACAAAATTGTTTTCATTTGAAAAATATACTCTTCACAGTCGTTCTAGGATACTACTGATCCTATCTCTAACGAGTCATTCTAATTGGATATTACTAATCCAATATCTGATGAATTCTTTCGTATGGTTCTAATGTGTCTTGTTCTCGAGCTCTGTAAACCAAAGCTCTGTTACCAAATGTGACGGCAAGGAATTTCGCTCGATCCGAATCGGTCGTTAAACCGATCTAGACCATTCGAAACCCTTGATCGTTTGAGAACACACAAATGAACGCAGACGGAAGAACATTTCATTGATATTACAACAATTCCATCAGATACAAGAATATACAGAGTATAAATGAATAAATTACATTCAATAATATCAGATATTACAATAAATTACATAGCAGCGGAAAAATATACAAAACACAACTAGAAGAGATACACGGATACAGAGCTTTCCGAGCATCGTTCCAGCTGTAAGTCAGGATCCTGTGAATATAAATCAGCAAAACCAAAACTACTAGCTGCCAGTGTCGAAAATAAGGGCACCCAGAGTTTAGGTTAAAATAATAAACTCCAGGTCAGTCATGTGACTGGTGTGAGAACTAAAACAGTTATTAATATTGGTTTTAAAGTTAGGTAAATCAAGGGACCACGCCGTATAACACGGAACGGGTTTCCTCCCAAGAATACCAGCAAACAGCGCAATGCTAAATAAAGAAAAATGAAGCTGTTATAAGACCCGGGTCCCATCACACAATGCAACGCAAGCCGGAGGATAGGGATTTTACCTTATAACAGCCAAAGCATGCTTGATACGTTTAAAACACATTATTTGATACTATTATAGGTCTATAGTGTCAAAACAATTTCAATCATAATTATAAATCATAGGTGGCATAGCTACCATCTACTATGCCGCCATACTAGGCTCTACAAATAAAACCGAAACACACGTATTGGAAATTGGATTTCCGTCATGAGTCGAGGCAAGGGGCAAGCTCCTCTCCACGTTAGAGACACTCTAGCAAATGCCTCAGGACCCTACTATGATCCTTTGGAACCTCCAAGGCCGGTCCTCTCTTACTTTTGAGGATTAATTATTCCTGAACACACGTTTCCCGGTCCTTACAGACCTATTTCCGAGGCGCCTCGTATCCAACAACCACACAGGTGAAAAGTATATAAATGTCAAGGCTGGTAGTTCACTGACACCACCCTAGCTAGAAAGAACGTCGTGCACTCCTTGGGTCCGTATCCCGTTTTTGACTCATACCGAGGTGTGAGGTTCGCGAATTCACGTTATACACAAAGCTACGCCACACAGGCCGTGCTTTGATCATCAACCACAAGACTTTGCTTTGCAGTAGAAGCCTTGATCAATTGCCACTTACGCGTGCCACACTGGCAATTCACTCCATGCGACTGATGTCCATCGATATACAACCTCTGAGCTCGTACGTCTCAGAGAAGGGCGTTAAGAAAGAGAATAAATTCTCCGCCGCCAAACAGATGTATATTTAATAGAGATCAATCAACACAGAATAAAATCCAATGTCAGACACACAATCCATTTACAAGTTCGTTCTGGGTCTGAACGAAACCGGAGGCACTTTCCTCGCATATCCATCCATCTCCAAGTATGTCTGGACGATCACCAACTATTTCCCTCATCTTGGGTATACAGCCCAATCGAGATCATCAGTAATCACCCAAACGATGTGAAGACTTCTGGTCTTCAACCACCGTCTTCATCTTCGACATCTCGTCGAATCAGTTATTCAGAATGGGTATAACCTGGCCTTTCTGAATAACCCACGTATATAATAAACAATTGTTACACAAACACAACGAACGCCTCATTCCAATTCAGACTATTCTTTTATTCACAAAATCACATTCTTAGGGAAATGTTCCCATTAATTTAATCCAAGATAAATTCTTCTAAATTTATTCTATAATCTTCCTTTGGATATCATTTCAAACTAGTCGGGATTAGCGAACCACACCGAAGTAATTATTTATTTTATTTCCCAATCCCAACCTATATATCCCATGGAGAAAAACTGGTAATACTCCATATCTAACACCACGGTGTTATCGGTAAAATTAATTACCATTTCACGTTCAAATCTAATTAAAGATTTAACTATCGCTTGGGAGAAAAACTGGTGATACTCCATTCTCGATCACCTTTCAGATTTGATAATTTAAATTATCAATTCACCTTTTAATCTAATTAAAGATTCATTAAATCTGCGCTTAGTTTTAGTCTTTTCAAAAATCAATATCTCGCCTTTAACTGGGTTAAAGAACCAATGTCATCTAAAACACGATTCACGATAAACCCAAATCACATTCGATATTAAATACAAGGCTCTGAATAGGAAATATACCGGCTTATATTCAATATCGAATTCTGAAACCAACAAATATTGTATTGGAAATAACGGTATAAAATATATCTTTCAAATTCCCATAACAATATCTGTATAGTCACAAAATCCAACATCGAAATATTCCGAAGATAATTTCGGTTCAACTCCGGTCCAATCCATGTATTGGGAATATTGATTATTTTTAAAATCACTTTCAAATTCAATTTATTTATTTCAAAAATAAATTGATTTTAATTCTAGTTCAAAACTAGTTCATTTCGATAAAAATCTATTTTTATCTTTTCAAATATGGAATTTTTCAGCCCAATTTTTCCCAAATCATTTCTTATGATTTTACACAAATTATATATGTTTTTCTAATAATTTTATCAAGGCCCGTACAGTCGATTTCCATCAACGGCTATCGAACTGCACTTACAGCGACCTTTTCGAAATTTGATTTGGACATAATTCCAAATCCAACCGCTAGATTTCAAATTTCTAATATTCATTGGAAAACTCTTTTCGATACGAACCCAATGGTTCCGGTTTTAGGAGAATCCGACGGTCGGATCTCCCGCAACGTCAATTCGAAGTCAATGGTCGAAATTCACGAACTGCCGCGGCGCGGCGCGTTCTATTCAGGCCATTATATATATAATATATATATATATTATATATATTTCGTCGATTTCCTTTTAAAATTTATTTTATAAATCGTTTTAAATTCGTTTTCAAAATCATTTCAGCACTATTTCCAATTCCAAATCGATTTGATTTCAATTCGAATTCATTTCAATTTTATTTAATTTGAATTCAAATTCGTTATACATTCAATTCAATTCGAATTTCATTTTCTAATTAAATCAAATTCGTTTTCTATTCAATTTGAATTCAATTTGAATTCAATTCGGTTTCTATTCAATTCGAATTCAAATTGGTTTTCTATTCCATTCAATCCAAATTGGTTTTCTATTCGATTCAATCCAAATTGGTTTTCTATTCGATTCAATTCAAATTTAAAAACGAATATAATCGATATAAATATCGTTCGCATCAAAATAGCGCATCTCTAATCAATACGGCTTTATATATTTCAATAATTGCTTTATTCTATTCAACGAATGATTAATTATCTTTTCTCTCGACACACGACTAATCTCAACGAATGAGTACTGTCCACGTGTGACTATTTTTGTTATTTAAAATATTTTATAAAATTTGGGTATCTATCGTTTGATTTTCAATTAGACTCCACCGTGAAGTAGTTCTAATTTTAAATATGATAAAGATGTATATTTTATTATTAAAATATTTCGTTCAACACATGACTAATCTCAATGGATGAGTACTGTCAACACACGAACCTTTATTTTATAGTGATAAAGATATAAATTTTATTGTTAAAATTTTTCGTTCAACACATGACTAATCTCAACGGATGAGTACGGTCAACACATGAACCTTTACTTTATAATATTCTTTATCTTCTAAATTGGAATGAGGCCCAATCAATCACCATATAATGTTAATTATATGGATTTTCATACATCACACGTATATAATAGCATTGAAAAATAATCAAACATCAACCAAAGTGCCCTACACTGTATAAGCATCAAATATAGATATCTAACGCTTATAACATCCTGTCAATCAATCGATCGACATATTTAATCAATCAGGATGAGTGAACTTCAAATTTCATCCCAACATCCGTGTGGCGTTTCAAACAATCAAACATAGATTTTATTTGTGCAGTTGGGCGATGTGTAAAATTTATCGTCCCAATCAATATCAGTCAAATCAGTGTATATAAACAAATCGGCTGATTCGTTTATAAATGTTTATTTATTCATATTCACGTTAAAAATTATATTTTTAAAGATAAAATATTTTATTTCAACACATGAATTTCTATTCAGTTCAATTACACAATAAAAATGATAATTTTATTTTTCTAACATATTTTAGGAAATTTCGGTGGCATAACGGCACGATACTAGAAACGGGACGAGGCCTAGCCCTATCCCCGGTCTAGTGAAGGCCCACGCCATTCACACATCAATCAAATCAATTTCATTTCACCAAACAGTTCAATTCAACTCAAATATTCTAACTAACTACACAACCAAACAAACAAGTCCATGGTCTGTGGACGATTGTGTCGGGTGCTACAAAACACCGTCTGCATCCTAGTATATATATAACTAGAAAAAGAAATTGAAGAGTGAGAAATTCTCACCTATAGCTATCCAATACCACGACTGTAACGACCCAGAAAATCTGAACCAATTTAAAAATTTTAAATTGGCTAAAATAATGGGTTTTAAATATTTAAAATAAATATTTTCAATAATAGAGATGAAAACTGAGTTTGAATCGACAATTGAAAACGAATATAACTAATTATAATTATAAACAAGGCCCGAAATGGCGCTGCAGTTTCAAAAATTGAATTCCAATTTTGTCGGACTGTACCGGGTGCAAAACAAAACGGATTTTAGCAAAACCAAAAATATTTAAATCTGTTAGTGAATACCTTTCCAACGAATCTGACAAATCGAAATTTGATAGCGGGAATCAAAAGATATGTCCAGTTGAAAATTCTGAATAGTCGCTATGGAATTCAGGCCCTTAAAAATGGACATTTTGCAAACGACCTCGGATTTCGACGAAACCACTTTTGTTGGATCCGTGATGTCAAATTATTGCTAGGTTTCAAATTTCATAATTTTTTTAATCAATATGTGAGCGTGGCAAAGGAAAACGCGTTTGACCGGTTTCAGTTGATTTTAATCGACTGGAAATTGGCCATTTTTCAAACGGTCTCAGAATTTGACGAAACTAGTTTTGTTAGGACCGTATCGTCAATACGAAGCTAGAAAATATTTTTCGAGAATTTTTCTAGTTAGTATGTGGCCCCGGTAGTTGGAAATGTACGTTCAAATTAAATATTGAATGTTTTATATTTTGATTTGAATGGAAACTGACTGAAACAGTCGAATGGGCCTACGAAACATATCCCATTGTGTCCGGGATGGGGGTAAAACGCTAGGGGCGACAGTCGTTGGGTTTGAATTCGTGTACGTATGGTCAAAGTGGTATTTTCCTATTTTTATAACCTTTGGGCCAATCATAATTCACCATTCATTAAATAAATAAATAAAATAGGCGGAAACCCTTTTTATCTCCTGCGATCGACGTCCACCGTCGTTCGAACCTTTCTCCCCACTTCGCCGCCGCCACGGCCATCACCAGCCTCCGCCACCACCCATTCTCGAAAGGTCCTTCCTCCCTCTCCAAATTAGCACCGGTTTCACCTCCTATCATCACGCCCTCGACGAGATCTGTGCCTGGAAAGTTCGACCGCGTCGCACCTCCTAGCGCCGCCAGCAGGAGCTCGAACCGAAGGTGGTGGCCATCGCTGGGAAGCTCTCGCGAAGCCGCTCGTCATGGTGAAGTCTGATCGCCATCACATGCTCCGAGTTGCATGCGAAAATGAACCCTAGGACTGAAGATGTTGGGTTCGATAGAAGCAGCTTTACAGAACGAAGACACAGTGAGTTGATTTTTATTTAGTTATTGTTTATTTTAATTTAAATAAATATAAATGCAGTTTTTTTAAATATAAATGCAGTTTTTTTTAATAAATATAAATGCAGTTTTTAATAAATATAAAGGCAGCTTTTATTTTCAATTTTTTTTAATATATATAGCATTATGACAATAAAACTAGAAAGGTTTTAAAATAAAGTTAGAAAGGTTTTAAAATAAAATTAGGATTGTTTTGGAAAAATAAAATACTTTCAAATATAAAATAGAATTTGTTTTAGAAAATATAAATAGACTTTGACTTAAAAATAAAATTACCTTTGATTGGAAATTAAAATTATCTTTGTCTACAAAATATAAACCATAGTTTAAAAATGTGATTTTGCTATGTTAACGAAATTCGATGAAACAGGAAACATCGTGACCGTGTGGACGCCTTCTACCTTTTAGAAGAGGCCGCATATTTTTCTGAGCCTTCTACAATTTTTGGCAAAGCCGAAAGCAATGTGAGATTTCTAATTTATAAACAATATGGAAAACGACGATGCATAAATTATATAGTCGATGTATGAGTTATATAAACGTTGTACACCTCATGTATAAGCGTTGTATAAGTTGTATGTTCGATGTATAAGTTATATATGCGTTGTAAAAATTATATATGTGTTGAAATAAAAGTGAATTCCTATATATAAATAAATAAATATATATATATATATATATATATATATATATATATATACGCCCCTCGTCCACAAACCATGGACGATATTTATTGATTGTGATTGGTGTGAAAATTGATTGATAGCGAATGGTTGTTTGGGATTGTTTGTGGTTGATATTGGTTGATTGTGGTTGAAAAATACCCATTTGTGGTTGAGAAATATTTGGTTGAAACCACATAGGATTAGTTTTGTGGAAATGAAATAAATATATACATGCCGCCTGCGTGCGAACTAGATGCATGATTCCCATTGTCAAAAACCGCGAGGTTTTATGGTAGAGCGAGGAGCCGTACTAGGGACGGTCCCGGTTTTAACTACCCTGCCGTTATGCTGCCGAAATTTTGAATATTATTCATGTGTTTGAATTATTTTCATTTGCTAAAACTATATTTATTCATTGAGTAGAAAACCTTCATGTGTTGAATCGATATTCATTCGTTGATTTGAAATTCAAGTGTTGAATGGTATTCATATTTTGAAATAGATTGTTTGATAATAAAAATCACCTTTTACCGACTATATGAACTGTGTAAAATAAACTCGTTTTGAAAGAAATTGTTTTATAAGAAAAATCCTATTTTTATCACCAATATGAAATATATAAAATAATAGTGTTTTGAAATGAATTGTTTTACAATAAAAATCACATTTTTATTATACATGAATCGTTGAAATGTGAAGTGTTAAAAATAGCCACTCGTTCAAATAAACATATAGGAGTTCTAATATTCATTAATTAGCTAATGATATGATTTGTACCTATGTATGTAACATTAGAATGAATGGTGTTTTTAAACCAAATAGAAATCAAATATGAAGTTGAATAGAAAATGATAAATGATAAGAACTATATATATGTACATGCATATTCATTGAACAGGTTATAGCAAAGGGGCTAGAGAAGAGGAATAAAATTTTGTGCCCGACAAATAGGTACACATTTACTGTTTTGTTTGGGTGATGATTTTCTGAGCCTGTTGGCTAGCCGCTTGGCTTTTTCTTTTTCTTTTTGAGATTAGAAGGACCGGGGAAGCTATTTGAGATTTCCCGATGCTCCCGGTGCAGGGGAGGTTATGGCGAAATTTTCCAAAATTTTAAGGCGTTAGTGAAATATTTGAAGTGAAAACGATATTGAAATCATTGAATGAACTATATTTATATAAACATATAAATATAAATAAAATTAAAACGAAACGTAGTCGTGCAGTTCGCATTTTGAAACCATGATTTCAAACAACTAGTGCGGGAAATCCGACCATTGGATTTTCCCGAAACCTCAACCGTCGGGTTCGCCTTGGAAATATCTTCCCAACGGTACCAACCTTGTGAAAATCCAACGGTTGGATTGTCTGGAATGTTTAATTCAAATCTGATGAAAAACAGCGCCAGAAGCGATTATATTTATATATATATATATATATAAATATAATTATATATTTAATCGAATAACGACGCTGCAGTTCGTATTTTGAAATCGAAAATTCAAACGATTGTACCGGGAGATCCGACCGTCGGATTTTCCCGAAACTGGAACCGTTGGATTCGTTTTGAAAAGACCTTTCTAATGATGTAAATTTTGTGAAGATCCAACGGTTAGATTTTCAGATATGTGTAAATAAATTCTGAAGAAAAACAGCGCCAGGCCGTGCTATGGCCCGAAGCGTCGTTTTGAATAAATAGGCTATTTTAAAATAAATAAAAATAGTGATAAATCGTTATAAAATATTGTAAACGTTATGGAATGGAAATAAACTGAATTTGCTTGATTTATGTGGGATTTGATGGTTGAATGTGTTTGGTGTGAAAATTACATTAAAGAACAAAATTGGTGTTGTTGAATGATTTAACCATTGAAATAAATTGATTTAAAATTCTATATATACGTGAATTATTTGAAAAGGCCGAGTTAATTCTCATTTCTAATAATTGACCGACGATTGAAAGTCGAAGACGAAGACGGTGGTCGAAGACCGGAGATCTTCACCTCGTTTGGATGGTAACCGAGGTCCTGATTGGGAGGCATCCCGAAATATGGATAATGAGTGGTGATCGTCCAGACGTACGTGGTGATCGATGGGTTTGCGAGGTATTTAGTGCCTCCGGATTCGTTCAGACCCAGAACGGACTTGTAGATGGACTGTGTGTCTAACATTGGATTTTATTCTGTGTTGATTGATCTCTGTTAAATATACATCTGTTTGGCGGTGAAGAATTTATTCTTTTGCTTAACGCCCTTCTCTGAAACGCACGAGCTCAGAGGTTTTATATCGATGGACATCAGTCGCATGGCTTGAATTGCCTGTGTGGCATGCTAAGATGCAGTGATCAGGGCTTCTGTTGAAAAGCAAAGTCTTGTGGTGATGATCAAAGCACCGCCTGTGTGACGTAGCTTTGTGTATAACGTAAATTCGCGAGCCTCACACCCCGGTATGAACCAGAAACGGGAGAAGGACCTCAGGAAGGGCATGCGTTTCTTTCTAGCTAAGGTGGTGTCAGTGACCTACCAGCCCTGACATTTATATACTTTTCACCTATGTGGTTGTTGCTGTTGCGAGGCGCCTCGGTTTGATCGGACGATCCGGGTCCGATGGAGTCATTCGTTGGCTCATTTACGCCCCAAAGGGCGGAGAAACGTAGTGTTCAGGCATAATAATCCACATCGGTTGACCGACCCTGACGATCCAAGGGCCCACCTGAGTCTGGGCCTGAGACATGGGCTAGATTGTCTCGAATTCGGTAAGGACTATCTTTCGCCTTGGTTCATGACGGAAATCCAATTTCCAAATACGACATCGTGCGGTTTTGATTGTATATATATATGGCGACATGATATATGGTACCCATGCCGTCTATGATTGATAGTTATGATTTGAAATAGTTTTCAAAACATATAAACACTAGCAATAATATCAAATGCCTTTGTTTTATTCGTATCAAGCATATTTTAGCCGTTACAAGGTAAAACACTATCCTCCGGTTTGCGTTGCATTGTGTGATGGGAACTGAGTCTTATAATGGCTTCATTTTTATAAAAAGCATAGCGATGTTTAAAAGAATGATTTGTTTTTAAAAGAACTGGCAATCCAATGGAGTAAACCCGTTCCACGAAAGTGGCGTGGTCCTGTGATTAGCCAAATTATATATGTGTTGAGTAGATTTCTCATACCAGTCCCATGACTGACTCGTAGTTTGTTTCACTCTCAAACTCGGGTGCCCCTTTTTCTACACGGGCAGCCTTGTATTCAGGTTTAGCTGGTTCTTTCTCTGGAAAGCTGGAGCTGAAGATGGATTCTATCATTTATCTCTTTTTATGCTGTTCAGCTCCTATTGTACATATTTTGTTTATTTCCGCTGTAGACATTTATTTATAGCAGAACTGTATTTGTACTAAGTAAGATCCTGTATACTGTGTAACTCTGATGATTACTTTCATCCAGTATATTCTATTGTTCATTATCTGGTGTATTTATTTAATTTTGTTCTGTTAATATCTGTTTCTGTGTTATATTCCAAAGATAACCCTTGTCTCCGTCAGAACGGGATTTCGGGTCGTCTCAACGTGGTATCAGAGCTTTGGTTAAGCTTAGTTCTGGAATATAACATGTGAACGAATTCGTCAGAAATAGAACCAGTAGTGTTCAAGGACGGGTAACTCTATACAGATAGGATCAGCAATGTCCTAGTATGAGTAAAGCAGAATGAAATTACACCTCGATAGACACATTTACACTTGAAGTATATGTTTCTATGTTTGAAAATTTTCTTTTCTGTGACCTGACACTTGATCTGCTAATTGCAGAAGTACTAGAAAAATGAGCGTCAGAAATAGAAGGAATGCAGAACCCGATCTAAAGGCTCTATTAAAGAGATACCGAAATCTGAACGGAGCACAATTCTCTGGCAATGAATCTATAATTCAAACCCAAGCTTGGATGAGTTCTGTCAAAAGAATTTTTGAGCGTATACAGCTGAGGGATGACCAGAAACGGTTAGTAGCATCTTGGGCGCTCAAAGAAGAAGCTTTAATCTGGTGGGAAACAATCATCAAAGACAATCCAGAAGGTGATATCACCTGGGACAGATTCAAAGTGATTTTCCTAGAAATATTTACTCCTCCCGAAGCGACGGAGCGATTATGTGATGAATTTTCTTATCTAATACAAGGTGACATGACCATTCCCGAATATCATAAGAAATTCAACGAACTTTCTCACTTTGCTCCTCATCTGATTCAAGATCCAAAGAGGAAAAATCTGAGATTTATTCATGGCCTGCAAAGGAGGTATCAGAATAGTGTAATGAGTAATGTGAAGCTTCCTTTTTCTGAAATGATATACATGGCTTATCAGTATGAAGATCTCCATAAGAAAGGAATGTTGCGCGACGAAGAAGAAGTCTGTTCTTGTGACAAAACAGAGTCAGAAACTGATCGTCCCGAGGCCATAACAACGTTAGAGGTCAGTAAGAAGCCCAGTGCTAAGAGAAAATGGGTTAAATCTGAGAAGGAACCAGTGACGACTGCCATATGCAATAACTGCCATAAGCAGGGGCATTTGCAAGGAAAATGCAAATCTTTAAAGAAGCAAAAGAAGGAAGTATCGAAATCTAATAAAAGGGTTCATGAGGGTAGAGGATGCCATAAGTGCCACCAGCCGTGTCATATTGCGAAGAATTGCTGGCTGTTAAAAAAGACCAATATGGTTCAAATAAATGAAATAGCAGAAGCTTATGAGCCATCGGCTATTCAGGAAAGGCCAGATGTTTTAGAAGGCACGCTAACTGTCAAAGACATCCCAGTTAAAGTACTATTTTACACCGGCGCGTCGCGAAGTTTCATCGCCAAAGATGCAGCTAAGAAGCTGGATTTGAATTTTAAAAAGCTAAAGGAACCAATGACTGTCCAGAATCCGGTTGGGGGTTCAATTGATCTCAGTTGGGTTTGTGGAGTGCCGGTTTCTTTCTCTCGATATCGGTTTCCTACCATCGCAGTCGTCATGAATTTTAAAGAGTTTGATCTTATCTTGGGGTTAGACTGGTTGACCAAATATGAAGCTGAAGTTAAATGCGCCGACAGAGTCGTAAAGGCCAAGATTAAATCAGGTGATTATATAACCATTCCCAGTGAAGGTCAGAATACTAATAGAAAAGACTTCTAGGCAGCTTTGAATGTTTCTCCAGCCCAAATAGAGAATGTCCCTGAAATCACAGAGAATATTCCTGACCTCATCAAAGACATTCCTGTCGTTAAAAACTATGCGGATGTGTTCGAGGAAGTTGTTCGCTTACCTCCGTAGATAGAAATAGATTTCAAAATTGCTTTAATTCCGAATGCAAGGCCGGTAGTTCACGCTATTCGAAGAATGTCCTTGAAAGAGAAGGAGGAATTAGACAATCAAACACGACAGCTAGTATGGAAAGGTCTGATAAGGCCTAGTTTCTCTGATTGGGGTGCAGCAGTGGTATTTGTCCCAAAATCTGACGGTACTCTACGGCTATGCGTGGACTATCGTGATCTGAACAAGCAGACAATAAAGAACAAGTATCCATTGCCGTGGATTGATGATTTGTTGGATCGATTAAATGGAGCACAAGTATTCTCAAGAATGGACCTAGCTACAGGTTTCCATCAACTTCGAATTGCCGAAGAGTGTGTTCCAATGACAGCGTTCAGAGGCCCCGACTTATTCTACGAGTGGTTAGTAATGTCGTTCGGCTTATGTAACGCTCCAGCTTACTTCGTCGATCTGATGAATAGAGTGTTCAGAGGAGTATTGAATAAATTTGTTCTGGTTTTTATTGACGATATTCTAATCTTCTCTAAATCAAAGGCCGAGCATGAAAAGCATCTGGAACAGGTTCTAGAAATTCTGAGACGGAATGTATTAAAAGCCAAATTTTCCAAATGTATCTTCTGGCAAGATGAAGTAAAATTTCTGGGCCACGTTGTATCAAAAGAAGGAATCGCTGTGGATCCAAGCAAAATCACCGCTATTCAGAATTGGAAACAGCCTAGCACCCCCACTGAAGTTCGCAGTTTTCTCGGATTGGCTAGCTATTACCGAATGTTCGTTAAAGACTTTTCGAAGATATCTGGCCACTTAACGAAGCTTACAAAGAAGCATTCAAAGTTCAAATGGACTCCGGAAAGTGAGGAGGCTTTTAAAGAGCTAAAGTTGAGATTAACGACAGCTCCAGTGTTAACCATTATCGATGGCAACCAGGATTTAAAGGTCTGGACTGATGCTTCTAGAGAAGGCCTTGGCGCAGTGTTAATGCAGAGGGGCCAAGTGATTGCTTATGCTAGCCGTCAACTGAAGCCGCACGAGAAAAACTATGTAACTCATGATCTTGAGTTATTGGCTATCATATTCTCTTTGAAAATCTGGAGACACTATCTTCTGGGCGAGAGATTTGAACTGTTTACAGATCACCAGTCGTTAAAGTATCTGTTCACTCAGAAGGACTTGAATTTGAGGCAGCAACGTTGGCTAGAGTTCCTTGCAGCATATGACTTTTAAATTATATATACTCCAGGAAAAGCCAATGTCGTGGCTGATGCGTTAAGCAGAAAGAATGAAATGATCACCAGTTTTATTATCACGACTTCAACGCTAGATAAGATATCTGCTCTACAGGAGGATGATCACTTCATTCAGAAGATCAGAGGGATAATTCAACAAGGCGAACCCTCGAGTTTTCAAGTAGACAATGAAGGGATTTTAAGGCTCAAAGGTCGAATCTGTGTCCCTAACATTCCTGAGCTTCGAAAGGAAGTACTGGATGAATGCCACAAGTCAAAACTCAGTCCGGGAGTAAGCAAAATGTATAATGACATCAAACGCACTTTCTGGTGGAAGTCGATGAAGAGGGACATTTCCTTATATGTTAGCCGGTGCCCTACCTGCCAGTTAGTCAAAAGTGACCAACAGAAATTGGCTGGATTATTACAACTGCTGGAAGTTCCGGCTTGGAAGTGGGAACATATTTCTATGGATTTCATTGATGGTCTGCCCAGGACCAGAAAAGGAAATGACAGTATTTGGGTGATCGTAGATCGCTTCACGAATACCGCCCATTTCATACCTGTCAGATCAAACAGAACTGCTCAGAGTCTGGCGCAGATATACTTCAGGGAAATAGTTAGACTACATGGAGTGCCGCTCAGTATAGTCAGTGATAGAGATACAATATTCACTAGCAAATTCTGGGAAGAATTTCAAGTCGAATTGGGAACGAATTTGAACTTGAGCACCGCTTATCATCCTTAGACAGATGGTCAGATTGAGAGGGTGAATCGTATTTTAGAAGATCTATTGCGGGCTTGTGTTATAGATTTCGGTGGATCCTGGGAAGACAATCTGCATTTGGCTGAATTCTCTTATAACAATAACTACCAGGCGAGTCTGACAATGTCGCCATTCGAAGCATTGTATGGTAGACCGTGCCGATCTCCTGCTTGTTGGGTCGAGCCCGGAAATAGACTTGTGTTAGGGCCTGATATGATTCGAGAAGCTGCCGACAAAGTCGATTTTATTAAGAAGCGATTACTCGCCGCTGAAAGCCGATAAAAGAGCTATGCCGATAGAAGAAGAAGAGATATATCCTTTGAAGTTGGCGACTATGTATATTTGAAAGTATCGCCGATGAGAGGAGTTATCCGGTTCGGTAAAACTGGAAAGTTGGCGCCCAAATTCATAGGTCCGTTTCCTATTCTGGAACGGATCGGAACTCTCGCTTATAGGGTCAAACTGCCTGATTGGCTGCCTGAAGTTCATGATGTATTTCACATATCTCAACTTCGAAAGCACGTTCATGATCCAGACTTGATCGTGGAAGAAGCAGCTCAACATGACATTGAAATAACCCCAGAACTAGCTGTGAGAAGAGAGCCGCTAAAGATAATAGGCAAAGAAACCAAAGAGCTGAGGAACAAGAAGGTTTGCTTAGTCAAAGTGCAATGGAGTGGAGATCCGCGAGATTGTACTTGGGAAACTGAGGAGAGCATTCAGAAAGCTTATACTAGATGCTGAGTAGATATCTCTGATTGACTCCGGTGCAAGGTACATTTACCATACTTTGCATTACCATTTAATTCTCTACTCTGTTGTTATTTTCTTTTCATGGATGCGCACTTTTAAATTCTATAGGATTTGATTAATATATTTTTGGAAGGTTAAAAACAAATTGGTTGTTGTGTTGTGTGATTATAGATTTATCAAACCACTTTCGACTTTGTTCCTTTTCGGGGACGAAAAGTTTTAAGTGGGGGAGATTGTAACGACCCAGAAAATCTGAACCAATTTAAAAAATTTAAATTGGCTAAAATAATGGGTTTTAAATATTTAAAATAAATATTTTCAATAATAGAGATGAAAACTGAGTTTGAATCGACAATTGAAAACGAATATAACTAATTATAATTATAAACAAGGCCCGAAATGGCGCTGCAGTTTCAAAAATTGAATTCAAATTTTGTCGGACTGTACCGGGTGCAAAACAAAACGGATTTTAGCGAAACCAAAAATATTTAAATCTGTTAGTGAATACCTTTCCAACGAATCTGACAAATCAAAATTTGATAGCGGGAATCAAAAGATATGTCCAGTTGAAAATTCTTAATAGTTGCTATGGAATTCAGGCCCTTAAAAATGGACATTTTGCAAACGACCTCGGATTTCGACGAAACCACTTTTGTTGGATCCGTGATGTCAAATTATTGCTAGGTTTCAAATTTCAAAATTTTTCGAATCAATATGTGAGCGTGGCAAAGGAAAACGCGTTTGACCGGTTTTAGTTGATTTTTATCGACTGGAAATTGGCCATTTTTCAAACAGTCTCAGAATTTGACGAAACTAGTTTTGTTAGGACCGTATCGTCAATACGAAGCTAGAAAATATTTTTCGAGAATTTTTCTAGTTAGTATGTGGCCCCGGTAGTTGGAAATGTACGTTCAAATTAAATATTGAATGTTTTATATTTTGATTTGAATGGAAACTGACTGAAACAATCGACAGGGCCTACGAAACATATCCCATTGTGTCCGGGATGGGGGTAAAACGCTAGGGGCGACAGTCGTTGGGTTTGAATTCGTGTACGTATGGTCAAAGTGGTATTTTCCTATTTTATAACCTTTGGGCCAATCATAATTCACCATTCATTAAATAAAAAATAAAATAAATAGGCGGAAACCCTTTTTATCTCCTGCGATCGACGTCCACCGTCGTTCGAACCTTTCTCCCCACTTCGCCGCCGCCACGGCCATCACCAGCCTCCGCCACCACCCATTCTCGAAAGGTCCTTCCTCCCTCTCCAAATTAGCACCGGTTTCACCTCCTATCATCACGCCCTCGACGAGATCTGGGCCTGGAAAGTTCGACCGCGTCGCACCTCCTAGCGCCGCCAGCAGGAGCTCGAACCGAAGGTGGTGGCCATCGCTGGGAAGCTCTCGCGAAGCTGCTCGTCATGGTGAAGTCTGATCGCCATCACATGCTCCGAGTTGCGTGCGAAAATGAACCCTAGGACGGAAGATGTTGGGTTCGATAGAAGCAGCTTTACAGAACGAAGACACAGTGAGTTGATTTTTATTTAGTTATTGTTTATTTTAATTTAAATAAATATAAATGCAGTTTTTTTAAATATAAATGCTGTAATGACCCGCATTTTTAGAGATATATAATTAATTTATTTAATTATATAATTGGTGATTTAGAGAAGTTAATGATCGTTTAATTAAATAATATTGAATATTTAATAAATAGTTATAATATAATAATATATTATAATGTCGAAATAGTTGGAAATAGTGAAATTCACAATATCGTGTGAATTGAATAGCATACGAGATTTGGTGGAGTTTCGATTCGAAATATAATAACGATTATATTGAATCGACGACAGTTTGAACGTATAATTATATTATAATTAAAATTGAGCCTGAAACGACGCGGCAGTTCGCTATTTGTCGATTCGAACTTCAACTGAATGTACAGGATTCGTTTTAAGCTAGATTTCTGTGAAACAAGAAACGTGTGGAGCTGGTGGAGTATATCTTTCTAGTGGAAGAGAAAAATCGGGATTTCGTCGTGTAGATTTTGATTCACGTCCAAATCAAATTTTAGAAAAGTCGCTATGGATTTCCTTTATAATTTGCGACGCTTTATATACGTTATAAATCGATTTTTCGATACGAAATGAATATCGATCAAATCAGAATTCTGGAAATCAAGTCATAAATTCTGGCAGGATATTCTGGAGCCGTACGACATCATCTGTGGATATATACGAGAATATTAATTTATTAATATTTAATTTAATAATATTTAAATATATTTATATATTTAAAAGGTCAGTTCAGCGCTTGAAAAATAGCCAGTTTTTCATACGACCTCGGAATTCGACGAAACTAATTTTGTTGGATCCGCAACATCAAATTATTGTTAGATTTCCCGTTTCGTGATTTTTAGAGTCATCGTGTGGCCATACGGATTTTTAGAGTGAGAAACAGTCGATATTATAACGGTTAAAAATACGCTGTGTGAGCATACGAAGTCGGAATTCGACGAAACCAGTTTCGTTGGGATCGTAATGTCGAGCTGTAGCTACATGTCCAGTTTAGTGATTTTTGTGTATCGTGTGTGATCACACGGATTTTTAGAAAGCAAGAACGGATATAAAATGATTAAAATAAAATATCCTATAATATCTAAAAATATCTAAATCCCCTATAAATAACCCCAACATTTCACTAAACCCTAATTTCATTTTTTTTTATCTGATCAAACTAGGCGCCGCAACCCCAAATGAAATTATACAGTGAACCATCACTTTGAAAAATCTCAAACAAATACAAAGAAAATTCTATAAATCCCAAAGCCATTGTATTTGCAATCCTCATTGTATTCTCTTCGATCTGGTACCGGTTTTGTGAGGTGCGACGCCATCTCCAGGTGCTCCAAAGTATCGCAGTGGATCTAGGGTTAGTGAAATCCGCGGTTAGAAGCTTCGATGTAAAAATCTAATGATGGATTTGGGTTCGGGAGATGAAGGAGCAGCCTTGGTGGAAGTCGGGATGGATACGGTGGACTTTCTGGTCGAGGCAGTACTGTTGCGACGCGACAGAAAAGGGTGATCGAGTTTGGCTTGAAGGTGATGGGGAGGACGGTCTCCAGGAGAGCAAGAAGATGGTGGCTTCCTGGTAGCCGTCGACGTAAGAATGAAGGTGGGTTGTCGTGGGAATCAACGGAGTGGTGAGGTCTGGAGCCACGACAGTCAATTTGGGAAGAAGATGTTTTAAATGCGGTTGGGTATTTAAAGGACATGGGCCAAAAATTATTGAAAGGTTTAACGCCCATGTCGAGCTGTAGCTACATGTCCAGTTTAGTGATTTTTGTGTATCGTGTGTGATCACACGGATTTTTAGAAAGCAAGAACGGATATAAAATGATTAAAATAAAATATCCTATAATATCTAAAAATATCTAAATCCCCTATAAATAACCCCAACATTTCACTAAACCCTAATTTCATTTTTTTTTATCTGATCAAACTAGGCGCCGCAACCCCAAATGAAATTATACAGTGAACCATCACTTTGAAAAATCTCAAACAAATACAAAGAAAATTCTATAAATCCCAAAGCCATTGTATTTGCAATCCTCATTGTATTCTCTTCGATCTGGTACCGGTTTTGTGAGGTGCGACGCCATCTCCAGGTGCTCCAAAGTATCGCAGTGGATCTAGGGTTAGTGAAATCCGCGGTTAGAAGCTTCGATGTAAAAATCTAATGATGGATTTGGGTTCGGGAGATGAAGGAGCAGCCTTGGTGGAAGTCGGGATGGATACGGTGGACTTTCTGGTCGAGGCAGTACTGTTGCGACGCGACAGAAAAGGGTGATCGAGTTTGGCTTGAAGGTGATGGGGAGGACGGTCTCCAGGAGAGCAAGAAGATGGTGGCTTCCTGGTAGCCGTCGACGTAAGAATGAAGGTGGGTTGTCGTGGGAATCAACGGAGTGGTGAGGTCTGGAGCCACGACAGTCAATTTGGGAAGAAGATGTTTTAAATGCGGTTGGGTATTTAAAGGACATGGGCCGAAAATTATTGAAAGGTTTAACGCCCATGTGGAATTTAATTCTAGGTTTATTTCAAATTTAATATAGTATTATTTGTATTGAGCATAACAAATTCATACGTGAACGAAATTCAGCGAAACAAGATCCGACAGGATCATATGGACGGACACTATCCAATGGAACTGACTGAGAGTGGAGTGGAGCTCGTTTGAATTTATGGAGAAATAAACTGTTTGATTCAAATCAAACAACAGTTTATCGTTCTTTAACGATGAACTGCAAATGTGAGTAAATCTCACCAACTCTGAATAGTTTATATTTTCATGTTATATTTTTAGAACTGTTAAATATGGACTGATTGATTGTGTGTTGACCGTTTGATTGAACTGCTAGTCAGTTAGTTAAATTTCTATATTGATTCTGTTTAACAGAATATATCATATGGAACTGAAAGTGATGTTATCTATACTGTCTAACATCTGTGATGCAGGGAAACAGGTTGGAGGAATCCGACTGGATTCCTCAACAGTTATTTTATTGTTTCTCATATATTTTGATATATGATGTGAATTATAACCTGTTGTTGATTGTGTGTGTATGGACGATATTGAACATCGTGATTTGATATGATTGAATACCATGACATACTGAAATGTAGATAAAGGAGATTTTCCAAAGTGATATTGAAAAATAGAATATTTATAAAGTGGAATATTTATAAATAAGGAATATTTATAAATTGGGATATTTATAAATAGGAGATATTTTAAAAAAAAAAGGAAAATAAATTCAAAACATTTTCTTTTTGAATGGAAAGGCCTGTGTGGCGGGTTTGGGGATTTTCCCGATGCTCCCGATACAAAGGAGGTTATGGCGAATTTTCCCGGGAATTTAAGGAGTTAGAGTACTTCAAGAATAAATTTGAAAAAGAAATATTTGTAAACCATTTACAAATAGAATTGTAAACCATCATCGAAGGGAGTTATCGATTATAGTTTAATCGAAGTGAGATTTTCAAAGATGAGATATTTGAAAAGGAAGAGTTATCGAATATTAGTTATTCGAAGAGAGATTTTTGAATATCGTTTATTCGATAAGGAGTTAATCGAATATAGGTTATTCGAAGAAGAGTTAATCAAATAGAGATTTCTCGAAGAGAGCTAATCGGCAAATTCGATTGTATCGAATTCGGGAAAGTACTTATACTTTCCAGTGTCTAAATAGAGATTTATTTATAAATAAATAAGTGTTAGGTTAATTATTCACTAATAAGAATAGAAGTTATAATTAAAGTTAGATAATTTGAAAGTAGGGATTATAACGTTATCGTTATAACCAATGTTTTGAATATAGAAGTGGATTAGTAAAATTGGATCCGAGAAAGGCGTAAAGAAGTTGTTAAAGATTAAAAGATAAACTTTGACCATTTCGAAGTTATAACGTTGTTCAGTTAAGGTCTGAGAGGTAATTATACCCCAACTTGAGTGACTTCCTTCTTAACTAAGAAATGGTAAGGTTTGATCGTAAAGGAGTTTTGGAAATGTTTTCCAAACGAGAATCAGAAATGTTTTCTGATAAAAGAAAATAAGAATTTAGAATATAGGGAAACAGGAGATAAGTAATTAATGAACTAAAGAGATTAATGTTAAATGATGTTTGTTCGATATAATTTCCATCTGGAAATAATATCATTGTTTGCACACTTGTTTTTCTTTGATAGTTAACTCACAGACTATCGAAGTTTTGACCATTTTAACGTTGTTCATATGGAGAGACCTGTTGGATTTTTATCCAAAAAACCACTCTGTATTGGCATAAGCGTCGCGAATCATATATGCCAAAGATAATTGAAGACGGAGTAAAATGCAAGGGCTATCCTGTTTACAGAATAGTGCCTTCGGTTTGTCCAGTCCCAGGACAACTTGTATGGACGAAGGTCTGACAGAGTATATCCAATGGATCGCGTAAGTTGATCTGTTCAAACGTATTCACGTTTGGTGGCGGAGGAATTTGTTTCTCTTAGCTGTATACCCGTGTTATTTTTGGATAAGTCAATTTGTGATTTGGCGGGTATGACAATGTGATGTTCTAAGTGAATGAAGATGGATGTCTGACAGAGTATTTCCAGAAAGGTCACGTACATTGATTTCTTCAACCGTACCAAGAGTGGAAGCGGAGAAGGAAACTTCTTTTAGCTGACACGTAATGTACTGTTGTAGACGTCAATTAGTGATTTTCGATGGATTTGACAATGCAGCATTCGAAGTGAATCTGATGTAATGATAAAGCGTAGCTTCTAGCCTCACATCCGGTAAATGACAGAAATCGGGCAGGCAGCATGGCTAAGTCGGTCGCACCGAAGTAGGGTGTATAATCACCTATCTAGAGAATATTCATTTGCTTCTTAAATCTATCAATGCTGTCCCATATATATACGGGAACGGTTGCTGATCCCAACCGTTGGTGATGTACATTCGATACACTCAAGCGAAATGAGTGGTCGGTCATGTGTGGCTGAGTTGCAAGATGTTCTTGTTGAACTCCAGTGTATCGTTCCTAGAGTACACTGATCGGAAGGTGATTCCATACCTTGTCATAGTTGGAAATCCATTACCCAATACGTGCTTGCGATTTTGATTGTATACTATATATGTAGAACGTGAGATGAAAGCGTTTCTGCTAGTTGATATCTATTTGTACATAGACATTATTATAATATCAAAAGGTTTTTGATATAAAGATATTTTGGATTCTCATAAGGGAAAAACCCGTTCCGTTCTGCGGCGTGGTCTTATGAGATATCGTTTACTTGTACATATACCTGTTTAAACTGTTTTACTCATACCAGTCCCATGACTGACCCGGAGTTTATTTGTTTTGTTTTCCCTAAACTCTTGGGTGCCTAATTTTGTACGGGCAGTCAAGTAGTCAGGAATTTACAGATATACTGGAAGAGCGTGGAGCAGGAGGCTTCAAGATCATATAGCTATAGTTATTTCCGCTGTGTTGTAAGTGCTGTACTCTGATAAGTGCTATTGTATACATAACTGTTATATTTCAAAGTTATGTTATCTATTATATGTTATTCGTTCCGCTGCGGGGTTCGTGTTACTCTGATGTTGTATTCTTCTTCTTCTTCTATTCTAAGTTTCTATCTTATCTATTCTCACCTTCTAATTTCTTTCATTAATTACCGGGATTTTTCGAGGTTTTGGTTATCGACGTCGAGCTTACGTCGATAACCAAAGTCGTTCAAAATCCGGGTCGTTACAGTTGGTATCAGAGCTTAAGTTAAGAATTACCTTGGCTCTGTGGCGTGACTCGGTAGAGATAGGGTTAGTAACACCCTAGATTGAGTTTGAGTGTATATATACGAGTGCGTATTTGTATTTGATATAAAAAATTTGTTTTTTATTGTGGGGATTCATTGGCTGAGTTGTTTATGAGTTCTGGTCGATCAGTTTGATCCACTGTATCGGTAGGAGTAAATAAATACTTGAATACGATGAACCAACATGATATGTTTTGAAATTTACATAGTATAATTGGTTGTGTTGGTTGATAATATAATCAAATAAGATTATAAAATGTAAAATGGTTATATATAACCGATCAGAATTTATATAAGTAAAATATATGAAATTGAAATGAAGCAAATCTGAATTTAGATCAGAATTGGAATTTAAAATCCCAAAAATGGGAAAGGTGCTTGTAAATGAATCTGGATTTAATATATATGTGAATTTTAAGATCCTGGGAGATTTTAAATATGTTTACAACATTGTAAAAGGATATTTGGAATTGATTTCAAGTTGGAAATGTTTAAAAATGGGTTTTGAAAGTGCTATAGTATTGAACTCACTTCGGTAGCTAGAAAATAGATTCCGATGTTGATCATGACATCATCGGTGTTCATTTTCGAGTATGTAAGTGACGGATTACTACCAAGGATTTTGCTTTGAATTTGTTTTGAGAAAACAAGTTGTGTTGAATTTCAAAAAGGAAAATTTATTTTTTTGAAAGAGGTAAACTGTTTAAAAACTTCCAGGAAGAAAAGGGTTGTTTGAATTTAAACAAATTAAAGTAAAATTTGTAAAATCCAATAGAATTGAGATTGAATTAAAGGCCAGTAAGTGAAAATCATTCGAAATAGATTAGTGTCAAATAGGATTAGACTTGATTAGAGATAATCTGGAATTATATTGGGCTGGTGAGTTATGGATTTGAAATCAAGAGTAGTGCTTGAGTTTGAAATGAAATTCGACTTAGGTATAAGCGAATGATCGGGTTGAGGATAAAACCGAGTGGAGTTTGATTGATATGCATGGGTATATGCAGAATTGGTAACAGATTGAAGGGATAAAATGATATGCCCGACAAAAAGGTACAAGTTTATATTACATATGAGTTTGGATTTCTATGAGCCGATTTGGCAAGCCGCTTGGCTGTTTGATTTTCTTTTTGGTTGGAGAGAGCCTGTGTGGCAAGGTTTGAATTTTTCCGCTAACCCCGTACAAAGGAAACTCTGGCGAAATTTTCCAAAAATTTAAAGTGTTAGAAAATTTTCAGAATTTTTTTGAAAATTTTAATTAGTCGGAATGAATAAATATTTTAGTCGATATTAATTGGTTCAGTTGAAATCAGAAATAAGGGGTAAACAAATCTTAGGAATTCCAATAGGTAGGGTCGTCCTCTAACTTAGCAATTTCGAGGACGAAATTATTTTAAGTGGGGAAGAATGTAATGACCCGCATTTTTAGAGATATATAATTAATTTATTTAATTATATAATTGGTGATTTAGAGAAGTTAATGATCATTTAATTAAATAATATTGAATATTTAATAAATAATTATAATATATTATAATGTCGAAATAGTTGGAAATAGTGAAATTCACAATATCGTGTGAATTGAATAGCATACGAGATTTGGTGGAGTTTCGATTCGAAATATAATAACGATTATATTGAATCGACGACAGTTTGAACGTATAATTATATTATAATTAAAATCGAGCCTGAAATGACGCGGTAGTTCGCTATTTGTCGATTCGAACTTCAACTGAATGTACAGGATTCGTTTTAAGCCGGATTTCTGTGAAACAAGAAACGTGTGGAGCTGGTGGAGTATATCTTTCTAGTGGAAGAGAAAAATCGGGATTTCGTCGTGTAGATTTTGATTCCCGTCCAAATCAAATTTTAGAAAAGTCGCAATGGATTTCCTTTATAATTTGCGACGCTTTGTATACGTTATAAATCGATTTTTCGATACGAACTGAATATCGATCAAATCAGAATTCTGGAAATCAAGTCATAAATTCTGGCAGGATATTCTGGAGCCGTACGACATCATCTGTGGATATATACGAGAATATTAATTTATTAATATTTAATTTAATAATATTTAAATATATTTATATATTTAAAAGGTCAGTTCAGCGCTTGAAAAATAGCCAGTTTTTCATACGAACTCGGAATTCGACGAAACTAATTTTGTTGGATCCGCAACATCAAATTATTGTTAGATTTCCAGTTTCGTGATTTTTAGAGTCACCGTGTGGCCGTACGGATTTTTAGAGTGAGAAACAGTCGATATTATAACGGTTAAAAATACGCTGTGTGAGCATACGAAGTCGGAATTCGACGAAACCAGTTTCGTTGGGATCGTAATGTCGAGCTGTAGCTACATGTCCAGTTTAGTGATTTTTGTGTATCGTGTGTGATCACACGGATTTTTAGAAAGCAAGAACGGATATAAAATGATTAAAATAAAATATCCTATAATATCTAAAAATATCTAAATCCCCTATAAATAACCCCAACATTTCACTAAACCCTAATTTCATTTTTTTTATCTGATCAAACTAGGCGCCGCAACCCCAAATGAAATTATACAGTAAACCATCACTTTGAAAAATCTCAAACAAATACAAAGAAAATTCTATAAATCCCAAAGCCATTGTATTTGCAATCCTCATTGTATTCTCTTCGATCTGGTACCGGTTTTGTGAGGTGCGACGCCATCTCCAGGTGCTCCAAAGTATCGCAGTGGATCTAGGGTTAGTGAAATCCGCGGTTAGAAGCTTCGATGTAAAAATCTAATGACGGATTTGGGTTCGGGAGATGAAGGAGCAGCCTTGGTGGAAGTCGGGATGGATATGGTGGACTTTCTGGTCGAGGCAGTACTGTTGCGACGCGACAGAAAAGGGTGATCGAGTTTGGCTTGAAGGTGATGGGGAGGACGGTCTCCAGGAGAGCAAGAAGATGGTGGCTTCCTGGTAGCCGTCGACGTAAGAATGAAGGTGGGTTGTCGTGGGAATCAACGGAGTGGTGAGGTCTGGAGCCACGACATTCAATTTGGGAAGAAGATGTTTTAAATGCGGTTGGGTATTTAAAGGACATGGGCCGAAAATTATTGAAAGGTTTAACGCCCATGTGGAATTTAATTCTAGGTTTATTTCAAATTTAATATAGTATTATTTGTATTGAGCATAACAAATTCATACGTGAACGAAATTCAGCGAAACAAGATCCGACAGGATCATATGGACGGACACTATCCAATGGAACTGACTGAGAGTGGAGTGGAGCTCGTTTGAATTTATGGAGAAATAAACTGTTTGATTCAAATCAAACAACAGTTTATCGTTCTTTAACGATGAACTGCAAATGTGAGTAAATCTCACCAACTCTGAACAGTTTATATTTTCATGTTATATTTTTAGAACTGTTAAATATGGACTGATTGATTGTGTGTTGACCGTTTGATTGAACTGCTAGTCAGTTAGTTAAATTTCTATATTGATTTTGTTTAACAGAATATATCATATGGAACTGAAAGTGATGTTATCTATACTGTCTAACATCTTTGATGCAGGGAAACAGGTTGGAGGAATCCGACTGGATTCCTCAACAGTTATTTTATTGTTTCTCATATATTTTGATATATGATGTGAATTATAACCTGTTGTTGATTGTGTGTGTATGGACGATATTGAACATCGTGATTTGATATGATTGAATACCATGACATACTGGAATGTAGATAAAGGAGATTTTTCAAAGTGATATTGAAAAATAGAATATTTATAAAGTGGAATATTTATAAATAAGGAATATTTATAAATTGGGATATTTATAAATAGGAGATATTTTAAAAAAAAAAGGAAAATAAATTCAAAACATTTTCTTTTTGAATGGAAAGGCCTGTGTGGCGGGTTTGGGGATTTTCCCGATGCTCCCGATACAAAGGAGGTTATGGCGAATTTTCCCGGGAATTTAAGGAGTTAGAGTACTTCAAGAATAAATTTGAAAAAGAAATATTTGTAAACCATTTACAAATAGAATTGGAAAGGGAACATTATAAAAAGGACATTTGTAAAGTGTAGAACCGTTATTTAAAAGTAAATCTTTTCAAATGAATAAAACGTTGTAAAAAAGGAAATCTTTATAAAGTGAATATAGTTCATCGAATATGGTATTCGAAGTTAGTTAATCGAATATAGACATTCGAAAGGAGTTAATCGAATATGGTATTCGAAGTTAGTTAATCGAATATGGTATTCGAAGTTAGTTAATCGAATATGGTATTCGAAGTTAGTTAATCGAATATGGTATTCGAAAGTTAGTTAATCGAATATGTTATTCGAAAGGGGTTAGTCAAGTCGAGTTGGTCAAATAGAGTTAACCAGATAGAGTTAATCAGTTAGAGTTAATCAGTTAGGGTTAATCAGTTAGAGTTAATCAGTTAGAGTTAACCAGTTGGAGTTAATTAGTTAGAGTTAATCGATTAGAGTTAAAACGAACTAGAGTTAATCAAATATAGTTATTTGAGACAGAGTTAGTCAAGTTAGTCGAGTCAAGTTAAGTTAGTCGAGTTAAGTTCGTCGAGTTAAATAAATCGATGTTAGTTTCATCGAAAGGAGTTATCGATGTTAGTTTCATCAAAAGGAGTTATCGTTGTTAGTTTCATCAAAAGGAGTTATCGATGTTAGTTTCATCAAAAGGAGTTATCGATGTTAGTTTCATCAAAAGGGGTTATCGATGTTAGTTTCATCAAAAGGAGTTATCGATGTTAGTTTCATCTAAGGGAGTTATCGATTATAGTTTAATCAAAGTGAGATTTTCAAAGATGAGATATTTGAAAAGGAAGAGTTATCGAATATTAGTTATTCGAAGAGAGATTTTTGAATATCGTTTATTCGAGAAGGAGTTAATCGAATATAGGTTATTCGAAGAAGAGTTAATCAAATAGAGATTTCTCGAAGAGAGTTAATCGGCAAATTCGATTGTATCGAATTCGGGAAAGTACTTATACTTTCCAGTGTCTAAATAGAGATTTATTTATTTATAAATAAATAAGTGTTAGGTTAATTATTCACTAATAAGAATAGAAGTTATAATTAAAGTTAGATAATTTGAAAGTAGGGATTATAACGTTATCGTTATAACCAATGTTTTGAATATAGAAGTGGATTAGTAAAATTGGATCCGAGAAAGGCGTAAAGAAGTTGTTAAAGATTAAAAGATAAACTTTGACCATTTCGAAGTAATAACGTTGTTCAGTTAAGGTCTGAGAGGTAATTATACCCCAACTTGAGTGACTTCCTTCTTAACTAAGAAATGGTAAGGTTTGATCGTAAAGGAGTTTTGGAAATGTTTTCCAAACGAGAATCAGAAATGTTTTCTGATAAAAGAAAATAAGAATTTACAATATAGGGAAACAAGAGATAAGTAATTAATGAACTAAAGAGATTAATGTTAAATGATGTTTGTTCGATATAATTTCCATCTGGAAATAATATCATTGTTTGCACACTTGTTTTTCTTTGATAGTTAACTCACAGACTATCGAAGTTTTGACCATTTTAACGTTGTTCATATGGAGAGACCGGTTGGATTTTTATCCAAAGAACCACTCTGTATTGGCATAAGCGTCGCGAATCATATATGCCAAAGATAATTGAAGACGGAGTAAAATGCAAGGGCTATCCTGTTTACAGAATAGTGCCTTCGGTTTGCCCAGTCCCAGGACAACTTGTATGGACGAAGGTCTGACAGAGTATATCCAATGGATCGCGTAAGTTGATCTGTTCAAACGTATTCACGTTTGGTGGCGGAGGAATTCGTTTCTCTTAGCTGTATACCCGTGTTATTTTTGGATAAGTCAATTTGTGATTTGGCGGGTATGACAATGTGATGTTCTAAGTGAATGAAGATGGATGTCTGACAGAGTATTTCCAGAAAGGTCACGTACATTGATTTCTTCAACCGTACCAAGAGTGGAAGCGGAGAAGGAAACTTCTTTTAGCTGACACGTAATGTACTGTTGTAGACGTCAATTAGTGATTTTCGATGGATTTGACAATGCAGCATTCGAAGTGAATCTGATGTAATGATAAAGCGTAGCTTCTAGCCTCACATCCGGTAAATGACAGAAATCGGGCAGGCAGCATGGCTAAGTCGGTCGCACCGAAGTAGGGTGTATAATCACCTATCTAGAGAATATTCATTTGCTTCTTAAATCTATCAATGCTGTCCCATATATATACGGGAATGGTTGCTGATCCCAACCGTTGGTGATGTACATTCGATACACTCAAGCGAAATGAGTGGTCGGTCATGTGTGGCTGAGTTGCAAGATGTTCTTGTTGAACTCCAGTGTATCGTTCCTAGAGTACACTGATCGGAAGGTGATTCCATACCTTGTCATAGTTGGAAATCCATTACCCAATACGTGCTTGCGATTTTGATTGTATACTATATATGTAGAACGTGAGATGAAAGCGTTTCTGCTAGTTGATATCTATTTGTACATAGACATTATTATAATATCAAAAGGTTTTTGATATAAAGATATTTTGGATTCTCATAAGGGAAAAACCCGTTCCGTTCTGCGGCGTGGTCTTATGAGATATCGTTTACTTGTACATATACCTGTTTAAACTGTTTTACTCATACCAGTCCCATGACTGACCCGGAGTTTATTTGTTTTGTTTTCCCAAAACTCTTGGGTGCCTAATTTTGTACGGGCAGTCAAGTAGTCAGGAATTTACAGATATACTGGAAGAGCGTGGAGCAGGAGGCTTCAAGATCATATAGCTATAGTTATTTCCGCTGTGTTGTAAGTGCTGTACTCTGATAAGTGCTATTGTATACATAACTGTTATATTTCAAAGTTATGTTATCTATTATATGTTATTCGTTCCGCTGCGGGGTTCGTGTTACTCTGATGTTGTGTTCTTCTTCTTCTTCTATTCTAAGTTTCTATCTTATCTATTCTCACCTTCTAATTTCTTTCATTAATTACCGGGATTTTTCGAGGTTTTGGTTATCGACGTCGAGCATACGCCGATAACCAAAGTCGCTCAAAATCCGGGTCGTTACAAATGCAGTTTTTTTTAATAAATATAAATGCAGTTTTTAATAAATATAAAGGCAGCTTTTATTTTCATTTTTTTTAATATATATAGCATTATGACAATAAAACTAGAAAGGTTTTAAAATAAAGTTAGAAAGGTTTTAAAATAAAATTAGGATTGTTTTGGAAAAATAAAATACTTTCAAATAGAAAATATAAAATAGAATTTGTTTTAGAAAATATAAATAGACTTTGACTTAAAAATAAAATTACCTTTAATTGGAAATTAAAATTATCTTTGTCTATAAAATATAAACCATAGTTTAAAAATGTGATTTTGCTATGTTAACGAAATTCGATGAAACAGGAAACATCGTGACCGTGTGGACGCCTTCTACCTTTTAGAAGTGGCCGCATATTTTTCTGAGCCTTCTACAATTTTTGGCAAAGCCGAAAGCAATGTGAGATTTCTAATTTATAAACAATATGGAAAACGACGATGTATAAATTATATAGTCGATGTATGAGTTATATAAACGTTGTAGACCTCATGTATAAGCGTTGTATAAGTTGTATGTTCGATGTATAAGTTATATATGCGTTGTAAAAATTATATATGTGTTGAAATAAAAGTGAATTGCTATATATATATATATATATATATATATATATATATATATATGGACGATATTTATTGATTGTGATTGGTGTGAAAATTGATTGATAGCGAATGGTTGTTTGGGATTGTTTGTGGTTGATATTGGTTGATTGTGGTTGAAAAATACCCATTTGTGGTTGAGAAATATTTGGTTGAAACCACATAGGATTAGTTTTGTGGAAATGAAATAAATATATACATGCCGCCTGCGTGCGAACTAGATGCATGATTCCCATTGTCAAAAACCGCGAGGTTTTAAGGTAGAGCGAGGAGCCGTACTAGGGACGGTCCCGGTTTTAACTACCCTGTCGTTATGCTGCCAAAATTTTGAATATTATTCATGTGTTTGAATTATTTTCATTTGCTAAAACTATATTTATTCATTGAATAGAAATACTTCATGTGTTGAATCGATATTCATTCGTTGATTTGAAATTCATGTGTTGAATGGTATTCATATTTGAAATAGATTGTTTGATAATAAAAATCACCTTTTACCGACTATATGAACTATGTAAAATAAACTCGTTTTGAAAGAAATTGTTTTATAAGAAAAATCCTATTTTTATCACCAATATGAAATATATAAAATAATAGTGTTTTGAAATGAATTGTTTTACAATAAAAATCACATTTTTATTATACATGAATCGTTGAAATGTGAAGTGTTAAAAACAGCCACTCGTTCAAATAAACATATAGGAGTTGTAATATTCATTAATTAGCTAATGATATGATTTGTACCTATGTATGTAACATTAGAATGAATGGTGTTTTTAAACCAAATAGAAATCAAATATGAAGTTGAATAGAAAATGATAAATGATAAGAACTATATATATGTACATGCATATTCATTGAACAGGTTATAGCAAAGGGGCTAGAGAAGAGGAATAAAATTTTGTGCCCGACAAATAGCTACACATTTACTGTTTTGTTTGGGTGAGAGCCTGTTGGCTAGCCGCTTGGCTTTTTCTTTTTCTTTTTGAGATTAGAAGGACTGAGGAAGCTATTTGAGATTTCCCGATGCTCCCGGTGCAGGGGAGGTTATGGCGAAATTTTCCAAAATTTTAAGGCGTTAGTGAAATCATTGAAGTGAAAACGATATTGAAATCATTGAATGAACTATATTTATATAAACATATAAATATAAATAAAATTAAAACGAAACGTAGTCGTGCAGTTCGCATTTTGAAACCATGATTTCAAACAACTAGTGCGGGAAATCCGACCATTGGATTTTCCGGAAACCTCAACCGTCGGGTTCGCCTTGGAAATATCTTCCCAACGGCACCAACCTTGTGAAAATCCAACGGTTGGATTGTCTGGAATGTTTAATTCAAATCTGATGAAAAACAGCGCCAGAAGCGATTATATTTATATATATATATAAATATAATTATATATTTAATCGAATAACGACGCTGCAGTTCGTATTTTGAAATCGAAAATTCAAACGATTGTACCGGGAGATCCGACCGTCGGATTTTCCCGAAACTGGAACCGTTGGATTCGTTTTGAAAAGACCTTTCTAATGATGTAAATTTTGTGAAGATCCAACGGTTAGATTTTCAGATATGTGTAAATAAATTCTGAAGAAAAACAGCGCCACGGCCGTGCTATGGCCCGAAGCGTCGTTTTGAATAAATAGGCTATTTTAAAATAAATAACAATAGTGATAAATCGTTATAAAATATTGTAAACGTTATGGAATGGAAATAAACTGAATTTGCTTGATTTATGTGGGATTTGATGGTTGAATGTGTTTGGTGTGAAAATTACATTAAAGAACAAAATTGGTGTTGTTGAATGATTTAACCATTGAAATAAATTGATTTGAAATTCTATATATACGTGAATTATTTGAAAAGGCCGAGTTAATTCTCATTTCAAATAATTGACCGACGATTGAAAGTCGAAGATGAAGACGGTGGTCGAAGACCGGAGATCTTCACCTCGTTTGGATGGTAACTGAGGTCCTGATTGGGAGGCATCCCGAAATATGGATAATGAGTGGTGATCGTCCAGACGTACGTGGTGATCGATGGGTTTGCGAGGTATTTAGTGCCTTCGGATTCGTTCAGACCCAGAACGGACTTGTAGATGGACTGTGTGTCTGACATTGGATTTTATTCTGTGTTGATTGATCTCTGTTAAATATACATCTGTTTGGCGGCGAAGAATTTATTCTTTTGCTTAACGCCCTTCTCTGAAACGCACGAGCTCAGAGGTTGTATATCGATGGACATCAGTCGCATGTCATGAATTGCCTGTGTGGCATGTTAAGATGTAGTGATCAGGGCTTCTGTTGAAAAGCAAAGTCTTGTGGTGATGATCAAAGCACCGCCTGTGTGACGTAGCTTTGTGTATAACGTAAATACACGAGCCTTACACCCCGGTATGAACCAGAAACGGGAGAAGGACCTCAGGGAGGGCATGCGTTTCTTTCTAGCTAAGGTGGTGTCAGTGACCTACCAGCCCTGACATTTATATACTTTTCACCTATGTGGTTGTTGCTGTTGCGAGGCGCCTCGGTTTGATCGGACGATCCGGGTCCGATGGAGTTATTCGTTGGCTTGTTTACGCCCCAAAGGGCGGAGAAACGTAGTGTTCAGGCATAATAATCCACATCGGTGGACCGGCCCTGACGATCCAAGGGCCCACCTGAGTCTGGGCCTGAGACATGGGCTAGATTGTCTCGAATTCGGTAAGGACTATCTTTTGCCTTGGTTCATGACGGAAATCCAATTTCCAAATACGACATCGTGCAGTTTTGATTGTATATATATATGGCGACATGATATATGGTACCCATGCCGTCTATGATTGATAGTTATGATTTGAAATAGTTTTCAAAACATATAAACACTAGCAATAATATCAAATGCCTTTGTTTTATTCGTATCAAGCATATTTTAGCCGTTATAAGGTAAAACTCAATCCTCCGGTTTGCGTTGCATTGTGTGATGGGAACTGAGTCTTATAATGGCTTCATTTTTATAAAAAGCATAGCGATGTTTAAAAAAATGATTTGTTTTTAAAGCACTGGCAATCCAATGGAGTAAACCCGTTCCACGAAAGTGGCATGGTCCTGTGATTAGCCAAATTATATATGTATTGAGTAGATTTCTCATACCAGTCCCATGACTGACTCGTAGTTTATTTCACTCTCAAACTCGGGTGCCCCTTTTTCTACACGGGCAGCCTTGTATTCAGGTTTAGCTGGTTCTTTCTCTGGAAAGCTGGAGCTGAAGATGGATTCTATCATTTATCTCTTTTTATGCTGTTCAGCTCCTATTGTACATATTTTGTTTATTTCCGCTGTAGACATTTATGTATAGCAGAACTGTATTTGTACTAAGTAAGATCCTGTATACTGTGTAACTCTGATGATTACTTTTATCCAGTATATTCTATTGTTCATTATCTGGTGTATTTATTTAATTTTGTTCTGCTATTATCTGTTTCTGTGTTATATTCCAAAGATAACCCTTGTCTCCGTCGGAACGGGATTTCGGGTCGTCTCAACGACTCTTCTTTTATAGAAATCTTCATCGTTATCGCATCTTTGTCATCTTCGTTGCCCGTAGCCACTACATATATAAAAATCGAATTTTTACTTCGCTATTCAATATATAAAAATCGAATTTTTACTTTGCTATTCAATATATAAAAATCGAATTTTTACTTTGCTATTCAATATATAAAAATCGAATTTTTACTTTCACGCTATAAGGATATAATTTCTATTTTCACACCGCTACTATATAGATAAAAATTCTATTTTTACATCGTTATCATCTATATAAAGATCTCGCCTTTTCAACTATAAAGATTTCTCCTTTTCATATATAAAGACTTCATCTTTTCAAAAATATGGATTTCGCTTTTATTTCCTCACTATAAAAATCACCTCTTTATTTCAATGTATATATAATAAAAATCAGATTTTTATTTCGCTACATATACAAAGATGATATTTTTATATTCTATATTTCATAAAGATTATATTTTTATAGTTCCTACCATGTAAAAATCATATTTTTATCTTTCTACAATATAAAAGATTATATTTTTAATATCTATACTATATAAAGACCATATTTTTAATCGCATAAGTGAATATAAATTGAAATAAAACTCACTTGGGGTGTTAGAGTGGCGGAGGAGGCTCGGAGAAGAGCTAAAACATCTCGGGGACTGAAATGTACACTCGAAAATAATAAAAATCGGATTTTTCACTGGGGGGCCCACTGGTCGGGGTTGGTGGTCGGAAGGGCGGCGCCTGGGGTCGGTGTTGGGGGTTGGGAGGTGCGGCCAAGTGTGGGTGGACGGAAACGGGCTGTGGCGGCTCGATTTGTGGCGTTGGAGCATTGGGGTTCGATTTTTGAAGAGGGGGACCGGGATGGGCCGTCGGAGGGGAGGGGGAGGTGGGGAGGCCGGGGCTGAGGTGCGGCGACGCCTAGAGGGCGGGGCGGCGGTGAAACCGAGGGCGACGGGGGGTCTTGGGTTCGTAAACGACGGTTTTGAAATAAGGGGAGAGAGAAAGGGGATTGAGGCTATATATTTATATATATAAATATTTTATTATTATGTTTTTTCAAAAAGGTAGCTTTATAATACGAACTCGAAATCACGCCCACCGACTGTCGTCCCTAGCGTATTACCCCCATTCCGAACACAATGGGATATGTATCGTAAGCTGATTCGATCGTTTCGATCAGTTTTCGTCAAAATCAACGTATAACTCTATATATTGAATTTGAACGCGCATTTCAATTTACCGGGGTCACATACGAACTCTATAAATTCCAGAAAAATATTTTCTAGCTTCGTATTGATGATACGGTCCTAACAAAACTAGTTTCGACGAATTCTGAGACCGTTTGAAAAATGGCCATTTCCCAGTCGATTAAAATCAACTGAAACTGGTCAAACGCGTTTTCCTTTGCCACGCTCACATATTGATTAAAAAAATTATGAAATTTGGAATCTAGCAATAATCTGACATCACGGATCCAACAAAAGTGGTTTCGTCGAAATCCGAGGTCGTTTGCAAAATTCCCATTTTTAAGGGCCTGAATTTCATAGCGACTATTCAGAATTTTCAACTGGACGTATCTTTTGATTCCCGCTATGAAATCTCGATTTTTCGGATTCGTTGGAAAGATATTCCCAAATAGATCCTAATGTTTTTGGTTTCACTAAAATCCGGATTGTTTTACACCCGGTACGTTCAATTGAAGTTTGAAATCGAATTGTCGAACTACCGCGCCATTTTCAATTCTATTTTATAATTATATATAAATATTTATATTCTAACGACGGCGTATGTAATATATACGTTCGAATTATATTCAAAATAAATTTCTCGTCGATTCTATTTAAAATAATCTATTTTAAATGTTCAAAATTCATTAAAATTGCCAAAATAAAAAAATTAAATTGGCCCAGATTTTCGGGTTGTTACAAAATTGGTCGAACAAAACCCTAGTCGTGCTTACTCTTTCAGCCGCCACCGTTCATTTGAAGGGCCCAAAATACAAGATTCTTTCCTCGTTAATTTCTTAAATTCCACTCAACAATTTAAGAATGTTTTGAATAAAGTTTGTAGAGAAATCGATAAGCTTCAAATCAGTACCACTATGATGTATCCTCTTTCAACATACATCGTGATTTTTGGACTGAAACCCTTGGAGTTCGTCGCCGTTTTCAGGCGCGAAGGGGGCGGCGGGTCTGTCGATGTTCACGGCCGTGGGAGAGGAAAGCAGGGGCGTTCGAGGTGTGGTATTGGATCGAGGTCAAGTGCCTCTGGAGGCGTGCGATTTGAAGTCAACTCCGACGAGGTCCAGGAGAGTAAAACGGGGAAGAAAGGGTTAGTAAAGTAATTAAGGGCTTTAATTAATTAATTAAATAAATATTGTAATCAATGTATATAATGCTATATCTCCTTCATACGAAGTCGGAATGACGAACGGTTAGTTGCGTTGGATTCGTCTTGAGAAGCACTACATTTCAGAACGAAAACGAAGCCAGTTTGAATTTCGAGCAAATTCAAATCCAAACTGAACAGAAAAATAGAACTGAAACGACCACTGTGAGAATTCTCTCACTATAAATTTTCTTGTACAGTTATTTATATTACAACTGCATATCTGAACTGCTCACATACGTCCACAGACCATGGACGATTTATTTGATTGTGTTGTGACTGTGAATTGTATATATACACGAAATGTGAAAAGTGAAATATATATATATGAAATGATCAGTGAAAAATATAAATGTGAAAAGTGAAAAATATATATGAAATGATCAGTGAAAAATATAAATGTGAAAAGTGAAAAATATATAAATGAAATGATCCATGAAACATATAAATGTGAAATGTGAAAAATATATATGAACTGTGAATGAGATATGTATATATATGAAATGTAAACGAAAAATTTATATATAAGAAATATATATATGTACATATATATATATGAAAATTGAAAATATCTTATATATTGAAAGTGAATATATATATATATATATATATACGAAAACTGAAAATATCGTATATTTATTGAAAGTGAAAATATCGTATATATTGAAAAGTGAAAATATCGTATATATTGAAAGTGAAAATAACGATGTATATATGAAACGAAAACGATATATATATATATATGAAATGTGAATAACGATGTATATATGAAATGAAAACGATATATTATATACATGAAATGTGAAAATGATTAGATTGTTAAAAATATAATTTTTAACATATATATACACTGTATAAAATTGTCGTGTATATGGAATATTCAATTTTGATTAGAAATTGAATATGAAGTTGAAATCATTTTGAAAACGAATTTAAAACGATTTATAAAATACGTTTTAAAAGGAAATCAAAGAAATATATATTATATACATTATATATATATAATATAATGGCCTGGATAGAACGCGCCACGCCGCGGCAGTTCGCGAATTTCGACCATTAACTTCGAACGAACATTACGGGTGATCCGACCGTCGGATTCTCCTGAAGCCGGAACCGTTGGGTTCATATCGAAAAGATCTTTCCAATGAATATGAGAAATTTGAAATCTAATGGTTGGATTTGGAATTATGTCCAAATCAAATTTGGAAAAGTTCGCTGTAAGTGCAGTTCGATGGCCATTGGTGGAAATCGACTGTACGGGCCTTGATGAAATTATTAAAAATTTCGATAATTTGTACAAAATCATAAGAAATGATTTGTGAAGAATTGGGATGAAAAACTCCATATTTGAGAAGATAAAAATAGATTTTTATCGAACGAACTAGTTATTAACTTGAAAAATAATCCAACGGTTATAAATAAATAAATTGGATTGGATTTGAATTGAAATTATCTTTGGATATTTTCGATATTGGATTCCATGATTATACAGATATTGTGATGGGAATTTGGAAGATATCGATATCGTTATTCCCGATATGATATCTGTTGGTTTCAGGATTTGATGTTGAATATAAGTAGGTACTATCTCTATTCAAAACCTTATATTCAATGTCAAATTTGATTGATTGATTGTTTGCATTGTGCTCGACTAGTTTATGAGCAAAATATGCTTTTACATTTATCATTGGGTTGGGAAGAAATGTTTGTGTGCTAACACCTTGTGAAACACTTCACGATTTGATGATAAGGTGTTTAGCGATGTTGTGTTCATTTCAAATTTAATGAATGATTGTGAAATGATATTTTTCTTAAGTGAAAAGAAATGTATTCCCGATTTTGGACAGGGAATGTTTTATAAAAATGTTTTATAAAACAAAAAGGATTTCGAGGCCCAAAACACGATGATTTCTAATATGATTTAGAAATGTATTATATGTTACATTGTGGTTCATTGCATATTCGATTAGTTGCTATTGATGATGTATCTGTTTGGTGGCGGAGAATTTATTCTCTTGCATAACACTCTTCTTTGATACGTATGAGCTCAAAGGTTATGTGATTAATAGTGACTGATCATATGTTTGAATTACCGATGTGAAGTACTATATTTTGAAAGTACTTGTGATTATTATGTTGTGAAATGATTTTCCCTAGTTCGTGATATGAAATGATTTAGTATGTGGCTAAAGAGTTGGGTGACCATAAGACCAAAAGTATGGGTGAGAGGTCGGTGTAGCCAACCCCTATGTGGGGTAGGTGCATCGTCGGTGTGTCCTAATCCTTTGTGGGGTAGGTGCACATTTATATATATCGATTTTCGAGGTGCGTACCCTTTGCCTTGTCGATGGAGAGCACGATATTTGGTTGCATACTTGTTTGTATGCATTGTTATGTTTTGGAATTCATATTTCCAAACGATTTGATTTGAGATCCTGAAGTGAAATCTACTTTGATATAGAAAGTTAGATAGGTATTTCAAATGATTTGAAATAAGAAATCGGGAATATAATCCAAAGGAATAATTTCTGTAAATTGAATTGGATTTGGAAAATCTAAGTGTTGTAATTAATCTAAGTGGGTAGATTGGGATATTGCATGTTGATTGATGCATAGTAGATCCATATATCTATAATGATTGTTGTTTATACACTGGCATTCATGGTGGTAACCCGTTCCGCGTCAGCCGCGTGGTCCCGTGATATGCCATATTATTAAATAAGTTAATTATAACTATTTAGAGTTTCTCACAACAGTCCCATGACTGACCTGTAGTTTGCTTTTCCCTTGCGAACTCGGGTGCCCCTATTTTCCACATGGGCAGTCGAGTAGTTTTATTTTGTAGCCGCCACCGTTCATTTGAAGGGCCAAAAATACACGATTCTTTCCTCCTTAATTTTTTAAATTCCAATCAACAATTCAAGAACGTTTTGAATAAAGTTTGTAGAGAAGTCGATAAGCTTCAAATCAGTACCACTATGATGTATCCTCTTTCAACATACATCGCGATTTTTGGACTGAAACCATCGGAGTTCGTCGCCGTTTTCAGGCGCGAAGGGGGCGGCGAAAGCAGGGGCGTTCGAGGTGTGGCATTGGATCGAGGTCAAGTGCCTCTGGCGGCATGCAATTTGAAGTCAACTCCGACGAGGTCCAGGAGAGTTAAAAGGGAAGAAAGGGTTAGTACAGTAATTTAGGGCTTTAATTAATTAATTAATTAATTATTGTAATCAATGTATATAATGCTATATCTCCTTCATACGAGGTCGGAATGACGAACGGTTAGTTGCGTTGGATTCGTCTTGAGAAGCACTAGATTTCAGAACTGACTAGAACGAAAACGAAGCTAGTTTGAATTTCGAGCAAATTCAATTCCAAACTGAACAGAAAAACAGAACTGAAACGACCACTGTGAGAATTCTCTCACTATAAATTTTCTTGTACAGTTATTTATATTATAACTGCATATCTGAACTGCTCACATACGTCCATAGACCATGGACGATTTATTTGATTGTGTTGTGACTGTGAATTGTATATATACACGAAATGCGAAAAGTGAAAAATATATATATGAAATGATCAGTGCAAAATATAAATGTGAAAAGTGAAAAATATATATGAAATGATCAATGAAAAATATAAATGTGAAAAGTGAAATATATATATGAAATGATCAGTGAAAAATATAAATGTGAAATGTGAAAAATATATATATATGTTAATGAGATGTGTGTATATATGAAATGCAAACGAAAAACATATATATAAGAAATATATATATATATATATGTATGTATGAAAAGTGAAAATATCGTATATATTGAAAGTGAAAATAGATATATATATATATATATATATATATGAAAATTGAAAATATCGTGTATATATTAAATGTGAAAATATCGTATATATTGAAAAGTGAAAATATCGTATATATTGAAAGTGAAAATAACGATGTATATATGAAATGAAAACGATATATATATATTAATTGTGAATAATGATGTATATATGAAATGAAAACGATATACTATATATATGAAATGTGAAAATGATTAGATTGTTAAAAATATAATTTTTAACATATATATACACTGTATAAAATTGTCATGTATATGGAATATTCAATTTTGATTAGAAATTGAAAATGAAGTTGAAATCGTTTTGAAAACGAATTTAAAAAGATTTATAAAATATGTTTTAAAAGGAAATCGATGAAATATATATTATAAATATTGTATATATAATATAATGGCCTGAATAGAACGCGCCACGCCGCGGCAGTTCGCGAATTTCGACCATTGACTTCGAACGAACATTATAGGAGATCCGACCGTCGGATTCTCCTGAAACCAGAACCATTGGGTTCATATCGAAAAGAGCTTTCCAATGAATATGAGAAATTTTAAATCTAACGGTTGGATTTGGAATTATGTCCAAATCAAATTTGGAAAAGGTTGCTGTAAGTGCAGTTCGATGGCCATTGGTGGAAATCGACTGTACGGGCCTTGATGAAATTATTAAAAATATCGATAATTTGTGTAAAATCATAAGAAATGATTTGTGATGAATTGGGATGAAAAACTCCATATTTGAAAAGGTAAAAATAGATTTTTATCAAAACGAACTAGTTATTAACTAGAAAAATAATCCAATGGTTATAAATAAATAAATTGGATTGGATTTTAATTGAAATTATCTTTGGATATTTTCGATATTGGATTCCACGATTATACAGATATTGTGATGGGTATTTGGAAGATATCGATATCGTTATTCCCGATATGATATCTGTTGGTTTCAGGATTTGATGTTGAATATAAGTAGGTACTATCTCTATTCAAAACCTTATATTCAATGTCAAATTTGATTGATTGATTGTTTGGATTGTGCTCGACCAGTTTATGAGCAAAATATGCTTTTACATTTAGCATTGGGTTGGGTAGAAATATTTGTGTGCTAACATCTTGTGAAACACTTCATGATTTGACGATAAGGTGTTTAGCGATGTTGTGTTCATTTCAAATTTAATGAACGATTGTGAAATGATATTTTTCTTAAATGAAAATAAATGTATTCCCGATTTTGGACAGGGAATGTTTTATAAAAATGTTTTATAAAGCAGAAAGGATTTCGAGGCCCAAAACCCGATGATTTCTAAAATGATTTAGAAATGTATTGTATGTTACATTGTGGTTCATCGCATATTCGATTAGTTGCTATTGATGATGTATCTGTTTGGTGGCGGAGAATTTATTCTCTTGCTTAACACCCTTCTTTGAGACGTACGAGCTCAAAGGTTATGTGATTAATAGTGACTGATCATATGTTTGAATTACTGATGTGAAGTACTATATTTTGAAAGTACATGTGATTATTATGTTGTGAAATGATTTTCCCTACTTCGGGATATGAAATGATTTAGTATGTGGCTAAAGAGTTGGGTGACCATAAGACCAAAAGTATGGGTGAGAGGTCGGTGTAGCCAACCCCTATGTGGGGTAGGTGCATCGTCGGTGTGTCCTAATCCTTTGTGGGGTAGGTGCACATTTATATATATCGATTTTCGAGGTGCGTACCCTTTGCCTTGTCGATGGAGAGCACGATATTTGGTTGCATACTTGTTTGTATCCATTGTTATGTTTTGGAATTCATATTTCCAGACGATTTGATTTGAGATCCCGAAGTGAAATCTACTTTGATATAGAAAGTTAGATAGGTATTTCAAATGATTTGAAATAAGAAATCGGGATTATAATCCAACGGAATAATTTCTGTAAATTGAATTGGATTTGGAAAATCTAAGTGTAGTAATTAATCTAAGTGGGTAGATTGGGATATTGCATGTTGATTGATGCATAGTAGATCCATATATCTATATTGATTGTTGTTTATACACTGGCATTCATGGGGGTAAACTCGTTCCGCGTTAGCGGCGTGGTCCCGTGATATGCCATATTATTAAATAAGTTAATTATAACTGTTTAGAGTTTCTCACAGCAGTCCCATGACTGACCTGTAGTTTGCTTTTCCCTTGCGAACTCGGGTGCCTCTATTTTCCACACGGGCAGTCGAGTAGTTTTATTTTGCAGATGTATTGAGCAAGATTCTGGATTGAAGCTTTAAGTTGTGTCCTGGCATTTACCGTCTTCCGTTGTGTAGTTTATATTTCCGCTATGCATTGTATTACATTTATTGTAAAATCATCTTCCGTTGTTTTGATTATATTTCGATATACTCTGATATTCTGTACTCTGATGTAACATTATTATGATGTTTATAAAAGTCTTCTGTAATTTGTTCTGATGTGTTGTATACCCAGAGTTAGCGTATGCGAAATTCGAACGGCCTTGGTCGGTTTAGCGATCGATTAGGCCCGGGCGAAATCCGTGTCGTTACACAACGAATTCGAAAAATCGAATTTTCATAGTTGGAATCAAAAGATATGTTTCAGAATAGTCGCTATGGAATTCTGGCCCTTAAAAATGGGAATTTTGAAAATGACCTCGGTTTTCGACGAAACCACTTTTGTTCGATCCGTGGTGTCTAGTTATTGCTAGGTTTCAAAATTCATAATTTTATGAATCAATATGTGAGCGTGGCGAAGGAATATGCGTTTGACCAGTTTTAGTTGATTTTAATCGATTGGAAAATGGCCAATTTTCAAAAAGTCTCCGAATTCGATGAAATTAGTTTTGTTAGGACCCTACCGGCAATACGAGGCTAGAAAATATTTTTCGGGAATTTTTAGAGTCCGTATGTGGCCCCGGTAAATTGAAATGCGCGTTCAAATTCAATATATAGAGTTATATGTTGATTTTGACAAAAACTGGTCGAAACGATCGAATCAGCTTATGATACATATCCCATTGTGCTCGGAATGGGGGTAATTAGCTATGGACGACAGGTGGTGGGTTCGATTTCGAGGTCAAAATAAAAAGTTGCTTTTTTTGGAATTAATTAAATAAAATAATATATATTATTATATATTCCCCCTTCTTTCTTCGGAGAAGTCAATGAAAGTAAAAAAAGAGAAAAACTATCGAACGGGGAGGCCATCGTCCAGCCTCCCGGCGCCGTCGCGCCTCAGCGCCGGCCACCCCATCCCGCCGCCAGAGAGAGGCAACCCCCTTCCCTCTCCAAGCCGCTACCCCCTTTTTTCTCGATTGAAACTCCGAACCTGTAACAACCCGAAAATCTGGGCCAGTTTAAAATTTTTATTTTGGCCATTTTAGCGAATTTTGATTATTTAAAATGAATTATTTTAAATAATATCGACGAGAAATTTATTTTGAATATAATTAGAACGTATATATTATATACGTCGTCGTTAGAATATATAATAATTATATAATTATAAAAGGAATTGAAAATGGCGCGGTAGTTCGAAAATTCGATTTCTAATTTCAAATGAATATACAGGATTCAATATAAGTCAGAATTGAACGAAACAAGAAATATTTGAATATGTATAACTATATCTTTGTAACGAAGTTAACAAACTGAGATTTCATCTTAGAAATGATAAGATATGTCCAGTTTAAAATTAGAAATAGTCGCTGTGGAATTTATATATATTTTTATATATATAAGGCCCTTAAAAATAGCAATTTTGCAAACGACCTCGGATTTCGACGAAACCAGTTTTGTTGGGTCCGGGATGTAAAGTTATTGCTAGGTTTCAAATTTCATAATTTTTCGAATCAATATGTGAGTGTGGCGAAGGAAAACGCGTTTGACCAGTTTCAGTTGATTTTAATCGACTGAAAATTGGCCATTTTTCCAACGGTCTCAGAATTCGACGAAACTAGTTTTACTAGGACCGTATCGTCAATACGAAGCTAGAAAATATTTTTCTGGAATTTTTCTAGTTAGTATGTGACCCCGGTAATTTGAAATGTACGTTTAAAATTCAATATAGTGATTTAAATGTAAATTAAACGGAAACTGATTCAAATGGTCAAATCAGCTTGTGTTCGGAATGGGGGTAAAACGCTATGAACGACAGTCGGTGGGTTTCGTTTTGAGTTCGAAAATAAAAGTTACTTTTTGGACTTCAAATAAAATAATAAATAAATTTAATTACACTCACCCCCCCTCCTTTCTCTTTGTTGAAGTCAACCCCCCCCCCCTCTATTTCTTCGATCTGCAGAGAAAAAAAAAGAAAAAAAAAAAAAAAAAGGGCCATCGCACCGCACCGAAGACCGACGCCGCCCACCCACCGCCTCCGGCGCCTGACTTCGGCGAGACCCCCCAGCGCCGTCCCTTCCTTCCCCGCCTCCTCTCCCCTCTCGCCTTCCTTCCATACGCGACCCCCCCCCCCTGAAGCCTCGACGCCGCCGACACCATCGAGCAGCCTCTGAAACCCTGCCGCCGACGCTCCTTCTTCTTCCCTCCCTTTTCGAAATCTGCGGTGAGCATTTACGATTATTTTTTTTTTTTTTTTTTTTTTTTTGTTTGTTCTGCTAAAACTAATTTCTGATTTTTTTAAAGAATTTTTAAAAACTGATTTTTAAAAGTATTTTAAACTGAATTTTTAAAGATTTTAAAAACTGATTTAAAGATTTAAAAACTGGATTTTTAAATGATATAAAAACTGATTTTTAAAAGTATTTTAGACTGATTTTTTTTAAAAGATTATAAATCTGATTTTTTTTTTTTAAAGGAGAATTCTGATTTTATTTTAAAAAGAAAATGGTTTAAACTTTAAAAAGGAAAAGGTTTGAGCTTTAGAATGGAAAAAGATTTGAACTTTAAATAGGAAAAATATGATTTTTATATATTGAACTTCGAATTAAAAATATGATTTTTATATATTGAACTTCGAATTAAAAATATGATTTTTATATATTGAACTTCGAATTAAAAATATGATTTTTATATATTGAACTTCGAATTAAAAATATGATTTTTATATATTGAACTTCGAATTAAAAATTCGATTTTTATATATTGAAAAGCAAAGTAAAAATTCGATTTTTATTTATCGAAAAGCAAAGTAAAAATTCGATTTTTATATATTGAAAAGCAAAGTAAAAATTCGATTTTTATTTATCGAAAAGCAAAGTAAAAATTCGATTTTTATATATTGAATAGCAAAGTAAAAATTCGATTTTTATTTATCGAAAAGCAAAGTAAAAATTCGATTTTTATATATTGAATAGCAAAGTAAAAATTCGATTTTTACATATGTAGTGGCTACGGGCAACGAAGATGACAAAAAGGCGAGAACGACGAAGTTTCTGCAAAAGAAGAGCCGTGGAGCTAGGATAGCTATATGTGAGAATTTCTCACCTTTCAATTTCATTTCTATTTATATATATATACTAGGATGCAGACGGTGCTTAGTAGCACCCGACACAATCGTCCACAGACCATGGACTTGTTTGTTTGGTTGCATAGCTTAGTCATATGATTTGATTTGAATTTGGTTGTTTGGTGAATTTGATTGATGTGTGAATGGCGTGGGCCTTCACTAGACCGGGGATAAGGCTAGGCCTCGTCCCGTTTCTAGTATCGTGTCGTTATGCCGCCGAAATTTTCTAAAATATGTTAGAAAAATAAAATATCATTTTATTGAAGAAATGAACTGAATAGAAATTCATGTGTTGAAATAAAATGTTTTATCGTTAAAATATAATTTTTGACGTGAATGTGAATAAATAAATATTCATTTACAAACCGGACGGTTTGTTTATGTACACCTATTTGAAGGACATTGATTGGGTCGATAAATTTTACACATCGCCCAATTTCACAAATAAAATATGTGTTTGATTGTTTGAAACCCCACACGGGTGTTGGGATGAAATTTGAAGTTCACTCATCCTGATTGATTAAATATGTCGATCGATTGATTGACAGGCTGTTATAAGCGTTGAATATCTATATTTGATGCTTATACGGTGTAGTGCACTTTGGTTGATGGTTGATTATTTTCAATGCTATTATATACATGTGTTGTATGAAAATCCATATAATTAATTTTATATGGTAATTGATTGGGCCTCATTCTAGTTTTGAAAAAGAAATATTTGAAAAACAAATATTTGAAATAGAATATTTGAAAATAAAGGAATATATGAAGCCGTGTTGATTAGATTGACGCCATTTTGACGTGAACGATATTTATATCGATTTTAAAACGATTTCGAAATGAATTGAATTGAAAACGATTTCGAAATGAATTGAATTGAAAACGATTTCGAAATGAATTGAATTGAAAACGATTTCGAAATGAATTGAATTGAAAACGATTTCGAAATGAATTGAATTGAAAACGATTTCGAAATGAATTGAATTGAAAACGATTTCGAAATGAATTGAATTGAAAACGAATTCAAATTGAATTGAAAGTGAATTGAAATGAATTCAAATTGAATTGAAATTTGAATTGAATAGAAATGAACTTTGAAACGAATTTATAAAGAAGAATTCAATTTTGCTTTGAATTGAAATGGAAGTTGAAATAGATTTTGAAACGAATTTTAAAACTATTTATATAATTCGTTTTGAATAGAAAATCGACGAAATATATTATATATATATTATATATATAATATAATGGCCTGAATAGAACGCGCCGCGGCAGTTCGTGAATTTCGACCATTTATTTCAAACAGACATTGCGGGAGATCCGACCGTCGGATTCTCCTAAAACCGGAACCGTTGGGTTCGTATCGAAAAGAGCTTTCTAACGAATATTAGAAATTAGAAATCTAACGGTTGGATTTGGAATTATATCCAAATCAAATTTGAAAAAGGTCGCTGTAAGTGCAGTTCGATGGCCATTGACGGAAATCGACTGTACGGGCCTTGATAAAATTATTAAAAATAGTAATAATTTGTGTAAAATCATAAGAAATGATTTGTGAAGATTTGGGATGAAAAACTCCATATTTGAAAGGATAAAAATAGATTTTTATCGAAATGAACTAGTTCTGAACTAGAATGATAATTCTATTTATTTTTAAGTAAATAAATTGAATTTGAAAAGGGTTTTAAAAATAACCAGAATTTCCAATGATTGCATTGGAGTGGATTTGAATCGAAATTGTCTTTGGAATATTTCGATGTTGGAATTCGTGATTATACAGGTGTTGTTATGGAAATTTGAAAGATATATATTTATATCGTTATTTCCAATACGACATTTGTTAGTCGTGGAATTTGATATTGAATATAAGCCGATATATTTTCTATTCAGAGCCTTGTATTGAATATCGAATGTGATTTGGGTTTGTCGTGAATGGTGTCTTCATTAACACTGTTCTTGAACCCAGTTGAGAAAAGATTAAATCTTTTTATTTGGATTTAATGAAGTGTGCCAATTAAATGAGATTTAATTGGAATTGAATTGATATTGATTTTTGGGTTTATCGTGAACAGTGTTTTAAATAACACTCGTTCTTTAACCTGATAATTAATGAATGTGATTTTGAGTTTATCGTGAACTGTGTTTTTAAATGACACTGATTCTTTAACCTAGAGAAATATTAAAACTAAGTGGAGTTTTAATGAATCTTTAATTAGATTGAAAAGATCGAAAATGGAGTATCACCAGTTTTACTCCAAGCGATAGTTAAATCTTTAATTAGATTTGAACGTGAAATGGTAATTGAATTTACCGATAACACTGTGGTGTTAGATATGAAGTACTACCAGTTTTACTTCATGGGATGAGTAGGTTGGGATTGGGAAATAAAATAAATGATTACTTCGGTGTGGTTCGCTAATCCCGACTAGTTTGAATTGATATTCAAAGGAGATTAAAGAATAAATTCAAGAATTTATCTTTGATAAAATTAATGGGAACTTTTCCCAAAGTATAGGAATATATGAATAAAAGAATATTCTGAATTGGAATGAGGCGTATGTTGTGTTTGTGTAACACTTTTATAATATATACGCGAGTTATTCAGAAAGACCGGGTTTATCCCATTCTGAATGACTGATTCGACGTGGTGTCGAAGATGAAGACGGTGGTCGAAGACCAGAAGTCTTCACGTCGTTTGGGTGATTACTGATGATCTTGATTGGGCTGTACACCCAAGAAGATGGAAACAGTTTGTGATCGTCCAGACGTACTTGGAGATCGATGGATATGCGAGGTACTAGGTGCCTCCGGTTTCGTTCAGACCCAGAACGGACTTGTAAATGGACTGTGTGTCTGACATTGGATTTTAGTCTGTGTGATTGATCTCTATTAAATATATATCTGTTTGGCGGCGGAGAATTTATTCTCGTGCTTAACGCCCTTCTCTGAGACGTACGAGCTCAGGGGTTATATATTGATGGATATCAAACGCATGGAGTGAATTGCCTGTGTGGCATGCCTAAGTGGCAATTGATCGAGGCTTCTGTTGAAAAGCAAAGTCTTGTGGTGATGATCAGAGCACAGCCTGTGTGGCACAGCTTTGTGTAACGTGAATTCGCGAGTTTCACACCCGGTATGAACAAAAAACGGGAGACGGACCTCAGGGAGGACTTGCGTTTCTTTCTAGTTAGAAGTGGCGTCAGTGGTTTTACACGCCCTGACGAGTTTGACTTATGTGGTTGTTGCTGTTGCGAGGCGCCTCGGTTATATCGGTTTTGGCCGATGCATTCTGGCCGGCAGACGGACCAGATTTACACCCCATAGGGTGGGGAGACGTAGTGTTCAGGCATAATAATCCACATCGGTGGACCGGCCCTGACGATCCAAGGGGCAGTTGCGGCTGTTCCTGAGGGGCGGGCTAGAGCGTCTCGAATCGGTTGAGGACGATCCCTGGCCTCGGTTCATAGACGGAAATCCAATTTCCAAATACGTGACTTTGCGGTTTTATTTGTAAACCTATATGTGGCGACATGATATATGGTACCCATGCCGCCTATGATTGATACTTATGATTTGAAGTTGTTTTATACACTATGCACTTATAATAGTATCAAATGATTTCTTTTAAACGTATCAAGCATTCTTTGGCTGTTATAAGGGAAAACCCTATCCTCGGCTGCGTTGCATTGTGTGATGGGACCTGGGTCTTATAACAGCTTCATTTTTCTTTATTTAGCATTGCGCTATTTGTTTTATGCACTGGTATTCTTGGGAGGAAACCCGTTCCGTGTTATACGGCGTGGTCCCTTGATTTACCTAACTTTAAAAATAAAGATTAACTGTTTTAGTTCTCACACCAGTCACATGACTGACCTGGAGTTTATTGTTTTAACCTAAACTCTAGGTGCCCTTATCTTGACACGGGCAGCTAGTAGTTTTGGTTTTGCAGATTTATATTCGCAGGATCCTGGTTTACAGCTGGAACGATATCCGGAAAGCTTTGTATCCGTATATCTCTTCTAGTTGTGTATTGTATTATTTTTCGCTGCTATGTATTTAAATGTAATTTAAAATCTCTGATATTTCTGTGTAATATTTATTCAATTTTACTCTGTATATTCTTGTAATCTGGTGCATTGTTGTAATATACAATGAAATGTTCTTCTGTTTGCGTTCTATTTTGTCCTGTTCTCAAAACAATTCGTTCTTTCTCTTCTCTTCGGAGACCGGGGAAGTTCGGGTCGCTTCATTTGGTATCAGAGCTTTGGTTTACAAAACAGAGAACAAGGCACATTAGAACCTTACGAAAGAATTCATCAGATATTGGATTAGTAATATCCAATTAGAATGACTCGTTAGAGATAGGATCAGTAGTATCCTAGAACGAGTGTGAAGAGTATATTTTTAAAAGTGAAAACAATTTTTGCTTTGAAAATTTAAATCAATCATTCGTATTTGGTTATTTATTTATATTGATGTGGACAATCCAGTATATATAGATTTTGCGTATACGTCTGATCCGCGTGTATTCGAAATTTTAATATACTGGATAGATATAGAATTACACTCTAATCGCCCGGAGATGATTTTGATGATGGAGCTCCATCATTAGAATTTATGTTCGAGTGACGAAAGTGGGATTTCTATATATTTCCTATTGACTGGTGTGAGAACCAAAAATTAGATAGGGCCTATTGTTGTGATTCAGCATCAAAAACATGATTTTTGTATATGTATCAAAATTATGAATTTGAAACTCTAATTCACTAATTGATTGATGTTTGTGTTGTTTGTTCATTTGTTTGCTAATTTTGAACCATTTAGCCTAATTGAACCGAATATTGAATTATATTGAAAATTGGTTGCATTTGCTTGCATATACATATATATCATTGAACAGGTCATAGCAAGGAGGCTAGAGCAGAGAATAAAATTTGTTTGCCCGACAAATAGGTACATGTTTACTACATAATTTACTGTTTCGTTTGGGTGATGATGATTTTATGAGCCTATTGGCTAGCCGCTTGGCTTTTTCTTTTTCTTTTTGAGATCTGAAGGACCGGGGAAGCTATTTGAAATTCCCCGATGCTCCCGGTGCAGGGGAGGTTATGGCGAAATTTTTCAAAAATTTAGGGTGTTAGCCAAATTTTTGAAAATTCTCAGAAACTAAAGAGTTGGAGAATGGAAGCCAGATCGAACGTAGAGTTGATTAATCAAACCACTTTCGACTTTGTTCCTTTTCGGGGACGAAAAGTTTTAAGTGGGGGAGATGAACCCCCTCTTTCCCCAAGACCAGAAAATCCCGAGGCCCTAGACCCTGACCGTGCCTCCAGCCACCACATCACCCACGCCACCCTTTCCCCTTACTGCTCCGACCGCCGAGGGCCCCAGCCGCCCACCTCCGATGCGAAATCAGCCCCCCATCTTCAATAACCAATGGTGAGTTTTTTTTTGTATTTATTATTGTTTGATCTCCTTTTTGAGCAATTAATTTAGTGTAAATACATTGTAAAAGGGAAAATTAGTTTAAAAATATAACCATATAAAAAAAACTTGAATTTTTTTAATATTAGGAAAGATATTGTTTTTATACATGAAAAGAGAAGGTTTTTAGAATAATAAAGAAGTGATTTTTAAACTAGTAAAGACTTGATTTTTAAATTAACAAAGAAGGCGAGATTTTTATCGATATAAAGTTTAGATCTTTATTCATATGAAGTTAAGATTTTTAACGAAGTAAAAATATGATTTTTATATCATCGGAAGAATTAAACTATGATTTTTTTTAGGTAGAGTAATAAAAATAGAATTTTTATCTATATAGTAGTGATGGAAAAGTATAATTTTAATCTATATAGTAGCGATGTAAAAATAGAATTTTTATCTATATAGCAGCGGTATAAAAATGTGATTTTATCCATATAGAGCGAAATAAAAATGGGATTTTTATTTATGTAGTGGCTATTGACAATGAAATTGACAAAGGGCGAGCACGACGAAGATTTCTACATATGAAGAGTCATGGCGTTTGGTTTAGCTAGTCGGTGAGAACCCCTCACTTTTATTTTAAATTTCTAGTTAAAATATATACTAGGATGCATACGGTGCTTAGCAGCACCCGACACCCGTCGTCCACAGACCATGGACGACTTTTTTGTTTGATTGTATGTTATAGTGAAAATTGGTTGTGTAATGAAATAAAATATTTATATTGTTAAAAATATTTTTATATCGTTAAAAATATAATTTTCAACGTGAATGTGAATAAATAAATATTCATTTACAAACCGGACAGTTTGTTTATATATACCTATTTGAAGGATATTGATTGGGACGATAAATTTTACACATCGCCCAACTGCACAAATAATATTCATTGTTTGTGGATTGAAACCCCACACGGGTGTTGGGATGATATTTGGCGTACGCTAATCCCAATTATTTAGTTGTATGTTGATCTATTGGTCGACAGACTGTGTAAGCGTTAATTATTTATATTTAATGTTTATGCAGTTGTGTGGTGCACTTTGGATGATGGTTGATTATTTATCGTTGCTATTATATACATGTGTTGTATGGAATCCACATAATTAACATTATATGGTAATTGATTGGGCCTCATTCCAATTGGGAAAATAAAGAATATTATGAAATAAAGATTCACGTGTTGACGGTACTCATTTTTTGAGATTAGTCATGTGGTGAAAGAAATAAAGATTCATGTGTTGAACGAAATATTTTAACAATAAAATTTACATCTTTATCGTATATAAAATTAGAAACTAACTAGAAAATAGATAAGATGAGTGGTCCCCCGGATATTGATCCGATGTTGGTTTCGGCCTTCGGGGTTAATATTTAAGGAATCACCCTCTTGCTAATTTTTGGTAGAGTCTAATTAAAAATTAAACGATAGAAATCATAATTTTATAAAATATATTAAATAACAAAAATAGTCATGTGTTGACAGTACTCATTTGTTGGGATTAGTCATATGGTGAAAGAAATATAGATTCATGTGTTGAATAGAATAAATATTCATTTATTGAATAGAATAATGAAGTTATTGAAAAATATAATGCCATGTTGATTAGAGATGCATTATTTTGACGCAAACGATATTGATATCGATTATATTCATTTTTATAATGAATATTGAAAAGAGATTTAAAAATCGAATATATAGAAAATGAATTCAAATTGAATAGAATAGAAAATGAATTCGAATTGAATTGAATAGAAAATGAATTCGAATTGAATTGAATAGAAAATGAATTCGAATTGAATTGAATAGAAAATGAATTCGAATTGGATTGAATAGAAAATGAAATTGAATTGAAATTGAAATTGAATGGAAATAGAATAGAAAATGAATTTGAATTGAATTGAAATGAATTTAAAACGAATTTATAAGGAAAAATTCAACTTTGATTTGAATTTGAAATGGAAGTTGAAATTGTTTTTGAAACGAATTTAAAACGATTTATAAAATTCGTTTTAAATATAATTCGATGAAATATATATTATACATATTATATATATAATATAATGGCCTGAATAGAACGCGCCGCGCCGCGGCAGTTCGCGAATTTCGACTATTGACTTCGAACGGACATTACGGGAGATCCGGCCGTCGGATTCTCCTAAAACCGGAACCATTGGGTTCATATCGAAAATAGCTTTCTAACGAATATTAAAAATTTAACGGTTGGATTTGAAGATATGTCCAAATCAATTTCAGAAAAGGTCGTTGTAAGTGCAGTTCGATGGCCGTAGATGGAAATCGACTATACGGGCCTTGATAAAATAATTAAAAATATCTAAAATTTGTGTAAAATCAAAATAAATGATTTGAATGGGATGAAATATACCATATTTGATAAGACTAAAATGTATTTTTATCAAAATGAAATAGTTTTGAACTAGAATTATAAATTTAATATTTATAAAATAAATAAACTGGATTTGAAATGGTTTTAAAAATAACCAGAATTTTCAATATATGAATCAGAATGGATTTGAATCGAAATTATCTTCGGAATAGTTTGATGTTGGATTACGTGATTATACAGATATTGTTATGGAAATTTGAAAGATATATTTATAACGTTATTTCCAATACGATATTTGCTGGTTTCAGAATTTGATATTGAATAGAAGCCGATAAATTTTCTATTCAGAGCCTTGTATTTAATATCAAGTGGGATTTTGGTTTGTCGTGAATGGTATCTTTAATAATACTTTTCTTAAACCCAAATGGAGTTAAGAAAATTAGGAACTAACTGGGGATCAGTTAAGTTGAATGATTTCTTGGATATTGATCTGATGTTGGTTTCGGCTTTCGGGGTTAATATTTAGGGAACTGTTCTCTTACTAATTTACGATTAGAGATTAGTAAAATGGAAGGTGATGTGGGTTTATCGTGAACCGTATTTTAATTGACATTGGTTCTTTAACCCAGTTAAAGATTAGAACTAAGTGTAGTTTTAATGAATCTTTAATTAGATTGAAACGATCAAGAATGGGGTATCGCAAGTTTTGCTCCGAGCGATAGTTAAATCTTTAATTAGATTTGAACGTGAATTGGTAATTAAATTTACCGATAACAACGTGGTGTTAGTTATGGGGTAATAATAGTTTTGATCCATGGGATGAATAGGTTGGGATTGGGAAATAAAATAAATAATTACTTCGGTGTGGTTCGCTAATCTCGACTAGTTTGAAAAACCATAATGTGGTTTGAAATGACATCCAAAGGAAGATTAAAGAATAAATTTTAAAGAATTTATCTTTGATAAAATTAATTGGAACACTTCCCTAAGAATATGAAATTTAGAAACTAGTTGTAGGTTAGTTAAGAAGAATGGTTTCCTGGGTATTGATCTAATGTTGGTTTCGGCCTTCGGGGTTAATGTTTGGGGAATTGTTCTCTTACTAATTTACTGTTAGTGGCTGATGAATTGGAATGAGGCGTATATTGTGTTTTATATCACTTGTTGATTAAGATACGCGAGTTATTCGGAAAGTCCGGGTATAACCCATTCTGAATAACCGATTCGATGATGAGTCGAAGAGTTTGAAGACAGTGAAAGACCAACGATCTTCACATCGAATGGATGGGTGGTACTGATGCTCACGATGGGAGTAGCTACCTTGAAGGGGGCTAAAGTGGTAGCCGTCTGGACGTACTTGGAGGTCGACGAATATGCGAGGAAAGTGCCTCCGGTTTCGTTCAGACCCAGAACGAACTTGTAAATGGACTTTGTGTCTGACATTGGATTTTATTCTATATGATTGATTTCTATTAAATATATATATGTTTGGCGGCGGAGAATTTATTCTCTTATTTAACGCCCTTCTCTGAGACGTACGAGCTCAGAGGTTATATATCGATGGATATCAATCGCATGGCATGAATTGCCTGTGTGGCATGCCTAAGTGGCAAATGATCAAGGCTTCTGTTGAAAAGCAATGTCTTGTTGTTGATGATCAAAGCACCGCTTTAATATAGCGCTGCTTTGTGTATAGCGTTGATTCGCGAGCCTCACAACCCGGTATGGTGGTAAACTGATGGTTTGATCGGTATGCTTTTTAGAGGATGGACACCTTAGTGGTGTCGTGGATTCGGTCGACCAAGATTGAGCTTAGTGCTCAAAGGGATAGGGCTCACCCCCATTCCCTGAGGGATAGAGTAAGCGGTGTTTTCTCTCGCCGAGACGTAATCCGCAGTGATAGTCGATTTCCCAAAAGTGCGGATGTGCATTACGGTGTTTCCTCTCGCTTAGACGTAAGCCATTGTGGATTGCACTACGCGATCGATCTTTCGAATCAGGAGTCACCATGACGGAAATCCAATTTCCAATACATGACAATTGCAGTTCTGATTGTAGAGCTTAGTATAGCGACATGATATATGGTACCCATGCCGTCTATGATTGATATTTATGATTGTATATAAAATCAGAAACTAACTGGAAACGAGCTAAGATGGGTGGTTTCCTGGATATTATTCTGATGTTGGTTTCGACCTTCGGGGTTAATAATTAGGGAATCGTTCTCTTACTAATTTGCGGTCGGAGTCTGGTTAAGAATCAAAAGATAAAATTTCACGTATCAAGCATTCTTTGGCTGTTATAAGGTAAAACCCTGTAATGACCCGGATTTTGGTGACTTTGGTTATCGACATAAACACGATGTCGATAACCGAAACATCGAAAAATCCTGGTAATTAATGAAAGAAATTAGAGGGTGAGGAAAGATAAGATAGAAACTTTGAATAGAAGAAGAAAAAGAACACAATATCAGAGTAACACGAATCTCACAGCGGAACGAATAAATATATTTCATAACATAACTTTGAAATACAAATCTGTACTTGAATATACTTATCATTATCAAAGTACAGCACTTACAACACAACGGAAATAACTATAGCTATAATCCTGAAGCCTCCTGCTCCAGCTCTTCAATTGCATCTGTAAATCCCGACTACTTGACTACCCGCACAAATTTAGGCACCCTAGAGTTTAGGGAAAACAAAACAAAATAAACTCCGGGTCAGTCATGGGACTGGTATGAGTAAAACAGTTTAAAACAATTTAAGCAGGTAATCGATATCTCATAAGACCACGCCGTATAACGGAACGGGTTTTTCCCTTATGAGAATACAAATATCTTTATATCAAAACCTTTTGATATTATAATAATGTCTATCAACACAATATAATAATCATCTAGCAGAAACGCTTTCATCTCACATTCTGCATATATATTATACAATCAAAACCGCAAGCACGTAATGGGTAATGGATTTCCAATTATGACAAGGTATGGTACCGCCTTTCGCTAGTGTACCTCTAGAGAGGAATACACTGGGTTCAACAAGAACATCTTGCAACCCAGCCACACATGACCGACCACTCATTTCGCTTGAGTGTATCGAATGTATATCACCAACGGTTGGGATCAACAACCATTTCCCAAATGGGACAGCATCAACAATAGATTTTTAGAAGTAAATGAAACTCTAGATCAGGTGATTATACACCCTACTTCAGTGCGACCGACTTAGCCATGCTGCCTGCCCGATTTCTGTCATTTACCGGATGTGAGGCTAGAAGCTACGCTTTATCATCACACCAGATTCACTTTGAATGCCACATCATCAAATCCATCAAATCACCGATTGATGTCCTCAACCATTCATTATGTGTTAGCTAAAAGAAGTTTCCTTCTCCGCTTCCACTCTTGGTACGGTTGGAGAAATCAATATACGTGATTTTCTGGAAATACTCTGTCAGCCATCCGTCCATACAAGTCATCCAGGAACAGGATGAACAGAAGGCATTACTCTGTAAACAGGATAGCCCTTGCATAACTCCGTCTTCAATTTCCGTTGGCATATATGATTCGCAACGCTTATGCCAATACAGAGTGGTTCTTTGGATAATAATCCAACCGGTCTCTCCATATTAACAACGTTAAAATGGTCAAAACTTCGATAGTCTGTGATTTAAATATCGAATAAAAACAAGTGTGCAAACAACGATATTATTTCCAAATGGAAATTATATCGATCAAACATCATTTAACATTCATCTCCTTAGTTCATTTTTCATCTCCTGTTTCCCTATAATCAACATTTCTTATTTTCTAAATTTAGAAAATATATGTTATTACCATTGGAAAACATTTCCATTACTTGTTTTCTTTATTAGAAAACATTTCTGGTTTCTTATTTGAAAAAATCATTTCCAAAGCTTCTTCATTGGACTTAGACAGATGTTTAAACAAACCATCGCGATGCCAACTCAAACCATTTCCTTTACTGCCGAACCTTAACTATTCCTTAGTTAAAAACAAAGCCAATCAAGTTGGGGTAGAACTACCTCTCAGACCTTAACTGAACAACATTTCTAACTTTGAAATAGACAAAGTTCACTTTATATCCCTTTACTAACTTCCTTACTTAACCCTCCTTCGAATAGCTATATTCGATTGACTCTTTTCACTTAACTTTATTCGATTAACCCTTATCAATTAACTCTATTGGACTAACACTATTGGATTAACTCTATTTGACTAACGCTATTGATTTACTCATTTCACTTAACTCCTTTCGAATAAACTATATTCGATAACTCCTTTTTCTTTCTTCGAATAAACTATATTCGATTAACTCCTTTTACTTTCTATTCGAATAACTATATTCGATTAACTCATTTTACTTTCTATTCGAATAAACTATATTCGATTAACTCCTTTTACTTTCTATTCGAATAACTATATTCGATTAACTCATTTTACTTTCTATTCGAATAAACTATATTCGATTAACTCATTTTACTTTCCATTCGAATAAACTATATTCGATTAACTCATTTTCTTTAACTCTAATCGATTAACTAACATCGATTAACTCCTTTGCTCTAACTCTAATCGATTAAACTAACATCGATTAACTCCTTTGCTTTAACTCTAATCGATCAAACTAACATCGATTAACTCCTTTTACTTTAACTCTAATCGATTAAACTAACATCGATTAACTCCTTTGCTTTAACTCTAATCGATTAAACTAACATCGATTAGCTACTTTTACTTTAACTCTAATCGATTAAACTAACATCAATTAACTCCTTTGCTTTAACTCTAATCGATTAAACTAACATCGATTAGCTCCTTTTACTTTAACTCTAATCGATTAAACTAACATAGATTAGCTCCTTTGCTTTAACTCTAATCGATTAAACTAACATCGATTAGCTCCTTTTACTTTAACTTTAATCGATTAAACTAACATCGATTAACTCCTTTGCTTTAACTCTAATCGATTAAACTAACATCGATTAGCTCCTTTTACTTTAACTCTAATCGATTAAACTAACATCGATTAGCTCCATTTACTTTAACTCTAATCGATTAAACTAACATCGATTAGCTCCTTTTACTTTAACTCTAATCGATTAGACTAACATCGATTAACTCCTTTATTCTTTTCGAATAAACTATTCATTTATAAAGATTTACTTTTAGTAACAGTTCTTCACTTTACAAATGATTTGCCTTTTTATTTACTTTCGAAATATTTCCATTTACAAAACCTTTTGATTTTATAAACTCCCTTTATTTCAATATACATTGAAATAATTCTTTTTACATCCCAGGGTCTTTTATGATATTTAAAATATCGAATAAAAATGATCAACATCATTCCAACACCCATAATCCATAACAGATTATATGACACATCATATATCCCAATATATGAAAACAGTAAAATAAATGTTGAGGAATCCAGTTGGATTCCTCCAACCTGTTTCCCTGCATCACAGATGTTAAACAATATAGATAACATCACTTTCAGTTCCATATGATATATTCGGTTAAACAGAATCAATATAGAAATTCAACTAACTGACTAGCAGTTCAATCAAATAGTCAACACACAGTCAATCAGCAAATATCTAACAGTTCTAAAAATACAACATGAAATTATAAACTGTACAGAGTTAGTGAGATTTACTCACATTGGATGATCATCGTTGATAACGATAACGATCGCTTGATTCAGACGGACAATTTATTTTGCAATAAATTGTAACGAGCTCCAATGGACTTCCAGTCAGTTCCATCATGTAGTGTTTGTCCATACGATCCCAACGTGACCGACAACTCGTAATTCTGATCATGTATGAGTGAAATATGGCATTAACTAAATTAATTAATTAAAACTTAAATTATAATTTGTTTTCGGGCCTTACCCTTTTATTATGGCCCATGACCTTCCACATCGACCCACTTCAGCACTATATTTCCTTTTCACTAATTTAACCGTTGGGACTACACAAAAATCCCCTGGCCGATCAAAACTCCAATCCTGGCCAACGTACATTCTTCTTCATAAATAGGACAACAGCAACTTCCCTAAATTCCAACGCCATTTGTGGAGCTTCCGAACCTCCTTATCAATGAACACAATACATAGATTGTGTACAACCCTTTTTCCGTATACAACCCTTTTTCCATAATACGCCAGCTCTAGTCACGGATTTCCATCGCCAATATCTCCAAATGCAACACCATTTCTAAACATTTGCTGTTTCTATATACTAACGCAAAGAACTCCACCAAATTCACAAGTAAAATGTACTACCTTGCTCTTCTCATTCAAATGCCCACTTTAATATCTTTTATTTTGGGAAACCGCTCCAATAGTTTTGCATGCCCTTTCTTCTTTCCTTACTGTTCAAATGCCTGACGCGGCCTTCCCCCTATAACAGTCGGACACTTCAAACACCCATGATTAAACGCTGCTCTTGTCCGTACTTCAAAGCCTACACCGCTGATAAACCTTCTTCCCATCCTCTAGTCCTTCACGGAATTCAGCATTACACCACAACCAATAATACATCTGCTCCTTCCTTGTTTTCTTCACCACAACAAACCCGTAAGCTTCTGCATCCCAACTCCAGATAATATAAACTTCTCCTCTGCAAATACTATAGACCCAAAACGCACTCCTACTGACCTGTAGAACACACGGCTATCCGCGGCCCCCCATGCCATTTCCTTCTAGTTGCCATTGTCCATGAAGCTCCATAACCTAGGTGATGTTGTAGGGTTCACGTTCGAGAAGAAGAGCATCGCTTGTTGCAAAACAGTTATGGCGAAGGTATTTTAGAAGAGGAGTGGGACGAGACGAACAACTTTTGATTTCGTTTGGTTTTGAAACCGATTACATTTCTTCCGAAAGAACTGCAGTGGCGGCTACAAAAGGAATGGAGAGATTTGGAAATTAGGGCATTAGAGAAGTGGTTTATATAAACAAATTTTACTTGGCTGTTTATAAAGGTGCGTGGCTTACAATGGTCCAAGAAAAGGTTGAGATATTTTAGGGTAGGTTTTGGATATTATAAAATTTAGCGTACCTCGTTTCATAAAATTCCTTTCACCTATAGATTAAAATAAAGACACCGTTGTATTCAGTAAGGTGGCACGATCCCAGAAATATAATAATATCGGTAGGTTAACTCATTCTGTGAAACCCAAAAATGTTGATTACAGGGTGCGAAATACTCCCAAATAAAAAGTTGCTTATTTAATTAATTAAAAATTACAGTAAAATTATAAAAATTAAATCATCACTACTTCCCAAAAGAACCTTGTCTAAATTCAAACCCGATATCTAGTTATATCGAATAAACCGTTACGGTCGATAAACGATTCTATAGCGACTATTTTAAAATTTGATTTGGACATAAATCAAAATCTACACGACGAAATCCCGATTTTTCTCTTCCACTAGAAAGATATACTCCACCAGCTCCACGGTTTCTTATTTCACAGAAATTCGGCTTAAAACGAATCATGTACATTCAATTGAAGTTCAAATCGCCAAATTACGAACTGCAGCGCCATTTCAAGCTCGATTTTAATTATAATATAATTATACGTTCAAACTGTCGTTCAAATAATATATTCGTTATTCTGATTCAATTCTAAACTGAAATAAATATCACAGATGATCCATTTCACACTATACCGCCATTTCAGCCAATTCTGATTATTTCAGAATTAAATATATTATTTAATTTATTATTTTAATTAAATATTCATCATTATTAAATTCCACGACCATTAAATTCACTATATCACTATTTATATAATTAAATAAATTAATTATAATACCTCTGCCAATGGGGGTCATTACAGTCTTCCCCACTTAAAATAATTTCGTTCTCGAAATTGCTAAGGTAGAGAACGACCCTATCGACTGGTTAGAACTTATTTGTTCACTTCTTAACTTCAGTTTCCAACTGAACCAATTTAATTTCAAGTAATTATTAATTAATTCTTATAAACGAAAATTTTCAAAAATCATAAAATTTTTCTAACACCTTAACTTTTTGAAAAATTTCGCCAGCACCTCCTTTATACCAGGAGCATCGGTCAAACTCCAACTCACCTCTCTGGGCCATCTCCATCCCAAAAGAAAATCAAACAGCCAAGCGGCTTGCCAATTCGGCTCATAAATCTTATATCCAATAGAAATATAAGCTTGTACCTTTTTGTCGGCATATCATATCCTTTCCACCTGTTATCAATTCAGCATATACCAATGTCATGCCAATCAAACTCCAAATCAGCTTTTTTATCTCCAACACAACCATTCGCTTATATCCAAGCCAAATCCCATTTAAACTCAAGTTCAATTCTTGATTTTCAATTCCTTAACTCCTCAATCCAATACCATTTCGGATTCTAATTTCACAAATCCAATCTTATTGGATTACAATTCAACTTCAGTTACCACTTAACTGACTTTACTTTAATTCAAATATGCTTTCACAAATTTCTGTTAAATTTGTTTTTAATTTAAACAGTCTTTCCCTGGGAGTTTTTAAACAGTTTACTCTTTTCAAAAATCAAATTTTCCTTTTGAACATGTCACTGAGCCCTTAATTAATATTCCATTAGTTAAATCACTTATCTATTTCTTTATCAATATTTGTTAATCAAATATTTTCAATAACCATATTGGCCTTTTATGTTATTTAGAAAACATTTTCGAATATCGCCTTCCTTTATTTTCTAAATCAATAACCTTTATAATCCTATTTATAATTGGAAAACACTCCAATTACTTATCTCTTTTCCGATCTCGCTTATTTATATACTTAGGAAATATTTATTATTCTATTTCCGAGCTTACACTTATTTGGCTTAAAACGGATGTTGTGTAAAACATCGCTACGACAACCCAAATACTATATTCAACTAACTCTTATTCAACATTTATCTTTGAGCCTGAAATCTTACTATTTATTTGTTAATAATGAAATCAATCAAGTTGGGGTATAACTACCTCTCAGACCTTGACTGAATAACTTTTATAACATCAAAACAGATATGACTACTTACTCGAATAATCAATACCATACAACTACTTCTTCACTTTTAAACACGTATACGCTTCCTCTTTCTATTCTTACTAGATTTTATTCTTCGTCTTCCTTTTTGATTTTACTATTCTATTTCTATGTTCGTTTCCTTACGACTTCTATATATATATCGACACGTTGATTTCTAACTATCAAATTATCTTAAAAATATTCTAACTCCTTAAATTCCTGGAAAAATTTGCCATAACCTCCTTTGTACTAGGAGCATCGGGATATTTCAAATAGTCTCCCATGGCCCTCACCAATCCAAAAGAAAAAGAAAAAAGAAAAAAACCAAGCGGTTAGCCGATACGGCGCATAAAATCTCATATATGAATTAAATACATACCTTTTCGTCGAGTATTCTATCTATTACCTTCATACCTTATCCATACCTATCTCATGTATATTTATACCTGCCCAATCTATTTTAACTATACCTGATCGTTTTAACTCAATTCTTTAATTAATATGTTAATTACTCTTTAGTCTATTTCACTTTTATATTTGAACATGACATGTTCAAATATATTTTAACTTACTTATAAACTAATCAAATTCTACTTTTTCAAACTCAGGTTTCATATTCGATTTCAAATATAAATTTACAAGTCCCCTTTACTTATCTAAAGTTCAACTTAAATTCAATATCCATTTACTAATGGCTAATTAACTGGTTTACCTATTTCACCTTTTTATTTCAATATACATGTTCAAATATAAGTTTAACTTGTTTATCAACTAATTGAATTCCATTTCAATTCTATTTGAATTTCCTATATTCAAATTCCATTTCAATTCTCTTATTCAAATTCTATATTTGAATTTCATTTCAAACTTCTTATTTAAATTTTATATTTGAATTTCGTTTCAATTTCCTTATTCAAATTCTATATTTGAATTTCAATTCTATTTGAATCTTCTTTATTCAAATTTCATTTTCACTTTTGATATTCAAATCCTATATTTGAATCCCTTTATATTTTCTATATTCAAATTCTATATATGAATTCCATTTGAATTTCTATATTCAAACTCTATTTCAATTTCATTGAATTTCATATATTCAAACTCCCTTTGAATTTCTATATTCAAATTCTATTATTACTCTATATGAATTCTATATTCAATTTTCCATTATTTATATCTTCTTTATTCAAATCTTATTTGAATTTCTATATTCAAATCCCCTTTGAATTTTCTATATTTACATTCTATGTTCGAACTTCCTGTAACAACCCGAAAATCTGGGCCAGTTTAAAAATTTTATTTTGCCAATTTTAGCGAATTCTGATTATTTAAAATGAATTATTTTAAATAATATCGACGACAAAATTTCTTGAATAGAATTCAATCGTATATAGTTATATAGTTCGTCGTTAGAATATAAATAATTATATATAATTATAAAAGGAATTGAAAATGGCGCGGTAGTTCGATAATTCAATTTCAAACTTCAATTGAACATACCGGGTGCAAAATAAACTGGATTTTAGTGAAACCAAAAATAATGGGATCTAATTGTGAATATCTTTCCAACGAATCCAAAAAATCAAAATTTCATAGCGGGAATCAAAAGATATGTCCAGTTGAAAATTCTGAATAGTCGCTATGGAATTTCGGCCCTTAAAAATGGAAATTTTGCTAACGACCTCGGATTTTGACGAAACCACTTTTGTTGGGTCCATGGTATAATTTATTGCTAGATTCCAAATTTCATAATTTTTCAAATCAATATGTGAGCGTGGCAAAGAAAAACGCGTTTGACCAGTTTCAGTTGATTTTAATTGACTGGAAAATGGCCATTTTTCCAACGTTCTCAGAATTCGACGAAACTAGTTTTATTAGGACCGTATCGTCAATACGAAGCTAGAAAATATTTTTCTGGAATTTTTCTAGTTCGTATGTGGGCCCGGTAAATTGAAATGTGCGTTCAAATTCAATATATAGAGTTATACGTTGATTTTGACGAAAACTGATCGAAACGATTGAATTGGCTAACGAAACATATCTCATTGTGTTCGGAATGGGGGTAAAATGCTATGGGCGACAGTCGTTGGGTCTCATTTGGTGGTTGATTGAAAAGTCAACATTTTTGAAATGGAAACGAAAATAAAATATAATAAAATAATTTCTCCTTAGGCCCCCCCTCTTTCTCTGTCGTCCATTTCAAAAAAAAAACGCTGGAACCCTAAACCTAAAACCGCCGCTTCCCCTCGTCGTGGCCAGCGCGCCGCGCCTCAAGTGGGCCACCACCCAGTAGCCGCACAGCCCTCCCCCTCCCCTCCTTCTCCGACGTTCATCTTCCTCCCATCCCTTCTGAAAACCCCGTTTACCTTCCCCCCTTTTTTCTGATATGAAGCGCCGCGCCCAAGACCCCATCCACCACCTACCGCCGACGCCAACCCCCTCCTCTTCCTCCGACTCCATCGTGAACCCCCCCCCCCCCCCCGCCTCGACTGACGCGCAGCACCCCCCCTCTCCAGTTTTCGTCTGTAAGTTTTTATTTATTTTATTTTATTTTATTTATTTTTCAAATTTTCAGTTATCGTTCTATTTTGATTTTAAAACTGATTTTTAGATTTGAAAACTGAAATCTATTTGATTTTTAAAAATGAAAAGGCAAGATTTTTAACATGAAGTTAAAGTGATAAAAATCAGATTTTTAACATGAAGTTAAAGCGATAAAAGTCAGATTTTTAGCATGAAGTTAAAGCGATAAAAACTGAAATCTATTCGATTTTTATATATTGAATAACGAAGTAAAAATTCGATTTTTATATATTGAATAACGAAGTAAAAATTCGATTTTTATATATTGAATAACGAAGTAAAAATTCGATTTTTATATATTGAATAACGAAGTAAAAATTCGATTTTTATATATTGAATAGCGAAGTAAAAATTCGATTTTTATATATTGAATAGCGAAGTAAAAATTCGATTTTTATATATTGAATAGCGAAGTAAAAATTCGATTTTTATATATTGAATAACGAAGTAAAAATTCGATTTTTATATATTGAATAACGAAGTAAAAATTCGATTTATATATATTGAATAGCGAAGTAAAAATTCGATTTTTATATATTGAATAGCGAAGTTAAAATTCGATTTTTATATATTAAATAGCGGAGTAAAAATTCGATTTTTATATATGTAGTGGCTACGGGCGAAGAAAGTGATTAGAGACGAGAACAATGAAGATTTCCTGCATTAGAAGTGCCGTGGAGTTAGGATAGCTATCGGTGAGAATTTCTCACTCTTTAATTTAATTTTCTAGTTATATAAATATGTACTAGGATGCAGACGGTGTTTAGTAGCACCCGACACCCGTCATCCACAGACCATGGACGGCTTGTTTGTTTAATTGTTTGTTTGTGTAGTTAGTTAGATTATTTGGTTTGAATTGAATTGTTTGGTGAAATGGAATGGATTTGATTGATGTGTGAATGGCGTGGGCCTTCACTAGACCGGGGATAAGGCTAGGCCTTGTCCCGTTTCTAGTATTGTGCCGTTATGCCGCCGAAATTTTCTAAAATATGTTAGAAAAATAAAGATAACATTTTATTTAATAAATGAATCGAATAGAATATTCATAGTTTGAATAAAATATTTTGGTCGTTAAAAATATAAATTTTAACGTGAATATGAATAAATAAATATTCATTTACAAACCTGACGGTTTGTTTATGTACACCTATTTGAAGGACATTGATTGGGACGATAAATTTTACACATCGCCCAACTGAACAAATAAAATCTGTGTTTGATTGTTCGAAACCCCACACGGGTATTGGGATGATATTTGACGTACACTAATCCCAATAATTAGTTGTATGTCGATCGATTGATTGACAGGCTGCTATAAGCATTGAATATTTATATTCGATGCTTATACAATGTAGAATGCACTTTGGATGATGGTTGATTATTCATCGTTGTTATTGTATACATGTGTTGTAGAAAATCCATATAATCAACTTTATATGGTAATTGATTGGGCCTCATTCCAGTTTTGAAATAGAAATATTTGAAATAGATTTCTGAAAATAGAAACATATGAAGCCGTGTTGGTTAGATTGACGCCATTTTGACGTGAACGATATTTGTATCAATTTTATTCATTCTTCAATGAAAATTGAATAGATTTGAAATTGAATAGATTTGAAATTCGAACTATATAGAAATGAATTCGAATTGAAAATAAATAGAAATGAATTCGAATTGAATTTGAATATAAATGAATTCGAATAGAAATCGATTTGAAAAGAATTTAAAACGAATTTATATTGGAATATTCAATTTTGATTTGAAATTGAATATGAAGTTAAAACCGTTTTGAAAATGAATTTAAAACGATTTATAAAGCACGTTTTGAATTGAAATCGACGAAGTATATATTATACATATTATATATATATAATATAATGGCTGAATAGAACGCGCCGCGCCGCGGCAGTTCGCGAATTTCGACCATTGACTTCGAATGGATATTGCGGGAGATCCGACCGTCGGATTCTCCTAAAACCGGAACCATTGGGTTTGTATCGAAAAGAGCTTTCTAACGATAATTAGAAATTAGAAATCTAATGGTTGGATTTGGAATTATGTCCAAATCAAATTTGGGAAAGGTCGATGTAAGTGCAGTTCGATAGCCCTTGATGGAAATCGACTGTACGGGCCTTGATAAAATTATTAAAAATATTAATAATTTGTGTAAAATCATAAGAAATGATTTGGGAAGAATTGGGATGAAAAACTCCATATTTGAAAAGATAAAAATAGATTTTTATCGAAATGAACTAGTTTTGAACTAGAATTATAATTCTATTTATTCTTAAATAAATAAATTGGATTTGAAATGATTTTGAAAATAATCAGAATTTCCAATAATTATATTGGAATGGATTTGAATCGAAATTGTCTTCGGAATATTTCGATATTGGATTTCGTGATGATACAGATATTGTTATGGGAATTTGAAAGATATATATATATATATATATATATATATATATATATATATATATTGTTATTTCCAATATGATATTTGTTGGTCGTAGAATTTGATATTGAATATAAGCCGATATATTTTCTATTCAGAGCCTTGTATTTAATATCAAATGTGATTTGGGTTTGTCGTGAATGGTGTCTTGACTAACACTGTTCTTGAACCCAGTTGAGAAAAGATTAAATCTTTTTATTTAGATTTAATGAAGTGTACCAATTAAATGATATTTAATAGGAATCGAATTAGTATTGATTTTTGGGTTTATCGTGAACGGTGTTTTAAATAACACTTGTTCTTTAACCCGATGATTAATGGAATGTTATTTTGGGTTTATCGTGAACCGTGTTTTAAATGACACTGATTCTTTAACCCAGTTAACGATTAAAACTAAGTGGAGTTTTAATGAATCTTTAATTAGATTGAAAAGATCGAGAATGGAGTATCACCAGTTTTGCTCCAGGCGATAGTTAAATCTTTAATTAGAATTGAACGTGAAATGGTAATTGAATTTACCGATAACACCGTGGTGTTAGATATGAAGTATTACCAGTTTTACTTCATGGGATGAATAGGTTGGGATTGGGAAATTAAAATAAATGATTACTTCGGTAAGGTTCGTTAATCCCGACTAGTTGAATCGAAATTCAAAAGATGATTAAAGAATAAATTCAAGGAATTTATCTTGGATAAAATTAATGGGAACCTTTCCCTATGAATGTGAAATTTAGAAACTAACTGTCGGTTAGCCAAGCAGAATGGTTTTCTGGATATTGATCTGATGTTGGTTTCGGCCTTCGGGGTTAATATTTGGGGAATTATTCTCTTGATTAATTTACGGTTAGTGACTGATAAATTGGAATGAGGCGTATGTTGTGTTTGTGTAACACTTATTTAAAATATACGCGAGTTATTCGGAAAGACCGGGTTTACCCATTTTGAATAACTGATACGACGATAAGTCGAAGATGAAGACGGTGGTCGAAGACCAGAAGTCTTCACGTCGTTTGGGTGATTAATGATGATCTTGATTGGGCTGTACACCCAAGAAGATGGAAACCATTGGTGATCGTCCAGACGTACTTGGAGATCGATGGATATGCGGGGTACTAGGTGCCTCCGGTTTCGTTCAGACCCAGAACAGACTTGTAAATGGACCGTGTGTCTGACATTGGATTTTAGTCCGTGTGATTGATCTCTATTAAATATATATCTGTTTGGCGGCGGAGAATTTATTCTCTTGCTTAACGCCCTACTCTGAGACGTACGAGCTCAGGGGTTATATATTGATGGATATCAAACACATGGAGTGAATTGCCTGTGTGGCATGCCTAAGTGGCAATTGATCAAGGCTTCTGTTGAAAAGCAAAGTCTTGTGGTGAAGATCAAAGCACAGCCTGTGTGGCACAGCATTGTGTAACGTGAATTCGCGAGCCTCGCACCCCGGTTGTGAACCAAAAACGGGAGAGGACCTCAGGGAGGGCATGCGTTTCCTTCTAGCTTGGGTGGTGTCAGTGACCTACCAGTCCTGACATTTATATACTTTTCACCTGTGTGGTTGTTGCTGTTGCGAGGCGCCTCGGTTAGATCGGACGATCCGGGTCCCATGGAGCCATTCGTTGGCTCATTTACGCCCCAAAGGGCGGGGAAACGTAGTGTTCCGGCATAATAATCCACATCGGTGGACCGGCCCTGACGATCCAAGGCTTGCCTGCGCGCTTGCCTGAGACATGGGCTAAATTGTCTCGAATCGGTAGAGGACGATCCCTGGCCTCGGTTCACAGACGGAAATCCAATTTCCAAATACGTGACATTTGCGGTTTTAATTGTAGAACTAGTATGGCGACATGATATATGGTACCCATGCCGTCTATGATTGATACTTATGATTCGAACATTGTTTTATACACTATAAACTGATAATAGTATCAAATGATTTGTTTTAAAACGTACCAAGCATTCTTTGGCTGTTATAAGGGAAAACCCTATCCCTCGACTTGCGTTGCATTGTGTGATAGGACTTGGGTCTTATAACATCTTCATTTTTCTTTATTTAGCATTGCGTTGTTTGTTTTATGCACTGGTATTCTTGGGAGGAAACCCGTTCCGTGTTATACGGCGTGGTCCTTTGATTTACCTAACTTTAAAATAAAGATTAATAACTGTTTTAGTTCTCACACCAGTCCCATGACTGACCTGGAGTTTATTGTTTTAACCTAAACTCTGGGTGCCCCTATTTTGACACGGGCAGCTAGTTGTTTTGGTTTTGCAGATTTATATTCACAGGATCCTGGTTTACAGCTGGAACGATATCCGGAAAGCTTTGTATCCGTATATCTCTTCTAGTTGTGTATTGTATTATTTTCCGCTGCTATGTATTTAAATGTAATTTAAATCTCTGATATTTCTATTTAATATTCATTTATACTTTGTATATTCTTGTATTCTGGTGCATTGTTGTAATATACAATGAAATGTTCTTCCGTCTGCGTTCTATTTTGTCGTGTTCTCAAAACAATTCGTTCTTTCTCTTCTCTTCGGAGACCGGGGAAGTTCGGGTCATCTCAGTTGGTATTAGAGCTTTGGCTCTAATACCACCTATTCTTTAACCCAATTAACAATAGAATGTAATTCTGGGTTTATCGTGAACCGTGTTTTAGATGACATTGGTTCTTTAACCCAGTTAAAGACAGGATATTGATTTTTAAGAAAATTAAAACTAAGTGGAGTTTTAATGATTCTTTAATTATATTGAAATGATCGAGAATGGAGTATCACCAGTTTTGCTCCAAAGCGATAGTTAAATCGTTAATTAGATTTGAACGTGAAATGGTAATTAACTTTTACCGATAACACCATGGTGTCAGATATGGAGTATTACTAGTTTTTTTCCATGGGATGAATAGGTTGGGATTGGGAAATAAAATAAATAATTACTTCGGTGTAGTTCGCTAATTCCGACTAGTTTGGAAAACCTTAACATGGTTTGAAATGATATCCAAAGGAAGATTAAATAATAAATTTAGAAGAATTTATTTTTGATAAAATTAATGGGAACCTTTCCCTAAGAATGTGAATATTTGAATTAAAGAAAATTCTGAATTGGAATGAGGCGTATGTTGTGTTTGTGTAACACTTGTTTATTATATACGCGGGTTATTCGTATAGGCCGGGTTTGTATCCATTCTGAATAACGGATTCGACGATAAGTCGAAGATGAAGATGGTGGTTGAAGACCGGAGATCTTCACATCGTTTGAATGATTATTGATGATCTTGATTGGGTTGTACACCCAAGAGGATGGAATGAGTTTGTGATCGTCCAGACGTACTTGGAGATGATGGATATGCGAGGAATAAGGTTCCTCCGGTTTCGTTCAGACCCAGAACGAACTTGTAAATGGACTGTGTGTCTGAAATTGGATTTTATTCTGTGTGATTGATTTCTATTAAATATATATTTGTTTGGCGGCGGAGAATTTATTCTCTTGCTTATTGCCCTTCTTTGAGACGTACGAGCTCATAGGTTATATATTGATGGATATCAATCGCATGGCATGAATTGCCTATGTGGCATGCCTAAGTGGCAAATGATCAAGGCTTCTGTTGAAAAGCAAAGTCTTGTGGTTGATGATCAAAGCACGGCCTGTGTGGCATAGCTTTGTGTATAGCGTTAAATCGCGAGCCTCACACCTCGGTATGAGTCAAAAACGGGATAAGGACCCAACGAATGCTCAACGTTTCTTTCTAGCTATGGGTGAAGTCAGTGACCTACCAGCCCTGACATTTGTATACTTTTTACCTGTATGGTTGTTAGATGCGAGGTGCCTCGGATATAGGTCCTAAAGGACCGGGAAACGTGTGTTCAGGAATTGCTAATCCTCAAAAGTAAGAGAGGACCGGCCTTGGACGTTCCAAGGATCGCCGTGTGTGGTCCTGAGACATTTGCTAGAGTGTCTCGAATGGAGAGGAGCTTTCCCCTTGCTTCGTCTCATGACGGAAATCCAATTTCCAATACGACCTTTGCGGTTTTGATTGTAGAACTAGTACGGCGACATGATATATGGTACCCATGCCGCCTATGATTGATACTTATGATTGAAATTGTTTTGACACTATATACTTATAGTAATAATAAAAGATGAAATTTAGCGTATCAAGCATTCTTTGGCTATTACAAGGTAAAACCCTATCCTCCGGCTTGCGTTGCATTTGTGATGGGACCTGGGTCTTATAATAGCTTCATTTTTCTTTATTTATCATTGCGCTGTTGTTTTATGCACTGGTATTCTTGGGAGGAAACTCGTTCCGTGTTATACGGCGTGGTCCCTTGATTTACCTTACTTTAAAATAAAGATTAATAACTGTTTTAGTTCTCACCAGTCACATGACTAACCTGGAGTTTATTGTTTTAACCTAAACTCTGGGTGCCCCTATTTTCTACATGGGCACCTAGTAGTTTTGGTTTTGCAGATTTATATTCATAGGATCCTGGTTTATGGCTGGAATGATATTCGGAAAGCTCTGTATCCGTATATCGCCTTCAGTTATGCTTTGTATTATTTTTCTGCTGCTATGTATTTAAATGTAATTTGAATCTCTGATATTTTCCTGATGTGTAATATTTCTTCATACTCTGTATATTCTTTTATTCTGATGGAATTCTTGTAATAAAAAATGAAATGTTCTTCTGTTTGCATTCTGATTCGTCTTGTTCTCAAAGCAATCCGCCCTTTCCTTCACTGGGAAGATACGGGTTACTACATATATATTGATAGTACATTTTACAAACACTGTAATAGCCATTATTATTTTGCAAATGTTGTAATAACCATTAGTATGCCTCAGATTTTAGTACTCAGCTTCATTTCTCAAACAGTCATTTCGTTAGTAACAGTATATAATAACCGAAAGATATATGTATAGGTATTTTAGTGCTTTTTACGTAGTCAAAAAGTCACTTATACTTCACTAATTCTATTTTATTTCTTTTTCCATCATTTTATACAACTTTTAATATTTAAAAACTTCATTATCATTTAAATTGTAGCTACTCTTTTAAATGGTTTTAGTAATAAGAGACATGCAACTTTTTAATTATGTATTGAGATACTGACATATTTGACAGCTAATTCAAGAATTTGGTACTTAAAACAAGGCTTCTTTCTTTGCCTCATATTTAAAAACTCAAATGTAGAAAACAATGTAGCCCAAATGTTGATATAGATCGTGATATAAATTTGACTAATTTAATTTCACATGTTTCATTACAGTAAGTATAAGCTCATTTTTATTGTTTTACAGAGGAGATTCAGACTTAAGGAGCTGAGAATTTGGAATTTTTCAGTCAAGTCAACGAGAGCATAAACAATGAATAGAGTGCACGTTCAGTTGCAGTTATTAGTGTCGTGATTCTTAATGAGGAAAACTTCGCTAAAGAAAAAATATAATGTTAATTATTGAAACACCCTACCTCTGTTAAGGTCACTCACAAAGGGAATGCCTTAATCTTGGTGGAGGTTTATAAGTAAAAGCCACAGATAAACTCAAGACAGATATAAATACACATATTTTAAACAGCGGGAACCAATAGACTTTTATTCATCAATACGTGTTCCAAAACAAAACATTCCATAATTGTCTCAAAATACTTCCATCATTACTACATCATAACTGTCTTGATTATTAACGAAGCATAAAATATAAATAAAGTGACAAAAATCCCCATAGTGATATCCAAAGCCAAAGTTCGAGCAAAAGAGACCCAAATCATACATCTACGTTCTTGGAGCTTGAACAGAACCTGACTGAGCTGAGTTGTTTCCTCCCTGTGGACCTAGTGGGGGGGTGGAAACGAAAGAAAAGAAGACGAAAAGAAAATAGGGTCAGACATAAATCCTGAGTAAATCTAGTAACTCTTCAGTATGTGAATATGAAAAGGGCATGATAGATATATACTGAAAATAGGATGATGTCACAAGCTAAGGGAGTGTTGAATGTACTATCGCACCCATATTATATCTCTGCATCAACTTGAGTTTACTCTAACTGGCACCCCATGGTAAGGGTGAAGTGATCCCCAACTTTACTTAAAGATCGGCTCCTACTCGCGTTAACATGTGTCATACGGCCCCCAAGAATTGTAGATACCTATGCTGGTCCCACATGGGTTGTATCAAGACCCATGGTGGCGGCCCCGACACAAATTATAGAAGGCATAGGTTATACTACTGGTGTCCCCAGTGCCCTGGTTGTCTGCTCCGAAGTGTGTGCACACCCACACCCCGTTAGACCTGCATGTGCACCTACCGCCGTCGTTTGACTGCTTACAATCAGCCCAGTAATCGTGCCCAACCCTGCCTAGTTTCAGGGTACCGTTGATACCTAAATTGGGTTACTTCTGAAACGGGTCCCTCGTTACCAGGATTATCTAGTCAAACATGTTAAGTGGTTAAGTGTCTATATTTACCTAACCCCCACCCATCAATTCTTGTTAACATGTTGAATTTGGTTAAGTGTTATAGTTGACTTAACCCTACCACCTGTCCTTAGCCTCTTAGGAGCACCAGACCACTAACATTAGACAGGTATTGCTACAGTTACTGGATATTCCGGTCGGTTTCGGGCAGGTTTACACCGTAGCTCAGTCTAACCTCGGGTCTTTATTGGGCTCAATGCTTAACCACCCACATTGGATAGGTATTGTTGTGACTACTGGACAGCCGGGCGGTTCCTGGCAGGTTTACATCACAACTCAATCCAACCTGGGGTTAAGCACGTCGTTTTTTCTAAATTTACATATTTTATTATTTCTTAAATGTATATATGTAAATGTCATACCTATTATTTTTGGGTATAACAATTCATACCGCTTTAAATGTCATTGTCATTGGCATGTGCCAAACATGCCAACACATATTTTCTTGTTTTACACCCAACGTTATTACCCCCGTTTATACGTTCGCAACGTTATAACAAATGTTGGCCTCGACACAATTCCACCCAACTTTATAAGCGTAAGAAAAGAGGAAATTAAGAACATGTAATATTTGACAACATATAAGGGTGTGTGTCGCATGAACTTGCAATTTAGCGATACTAACATAAATGATGGGTCATGTGAACTTGCATTCAAATCAAAGTATAACTAAGTAGGTGGCATATGAGATGGCATAGTTTAGGCTAATACAAACTTGTGTTTAAACATGTTTAACTTGGCATATTGTCAAACACAAAACTAGCATGATGTATATTCACCAAAAAGTCCAATTATAACATTTAATCACATAGCCTATTTCAACATGAACTTGCATTGTTTTTGAAACCCAAATGATACTTAACATATATCCAATTACACTTGCAAATAAACATGAACTCGCATAATTTATGAAACCCAAATGATGCTTAACATAGATCCAATTATACTTGCAAATAAACGTGAAAGTGATAACATAGGCTTTGGATCATGTAGACGTAAAAGATTTCAAGTCTAAATCATGTTTACATAAATTCTAATTTAGACTAAGGGAATATACATAGTCCATGCCATCGCCATATACATAAAGGATCAATTTCTAATTTTTGCCACAACTTTCAAGTGCCATTGTTTTCATATACAATTGTTCAATAGGCTTGCATCAATCAATTTATGCCACAAACGTCAATACACAAGTTATGACAGAATCATCGCAATACATAGAATTTTATACAATACAATAACACAATTCTATTTTCATTCACATCGAATCACATCGCAATTCTTATTCATATTCTGAAAGGTTACTATACTTACAACGAATGCAGAATCTTGAATTCTAGATTCTGAATTCTGAAATCGGAATGCGCTCCTTTGGGTAGACTAACATTGCGTTGAAAACTTTTGATTTAAACTTTAAATCTTCTTCTTAGTTTGAATTGTCTCTAGGCTTTTCTCTTGATGGCTATGTTCAATTCGTCCCTAGCAGCATGACGACTCCTTTCTCATATTTTTGTGTGAATTTTCAGTTGAGAGTTAGGGTGTATTTATAGATTTTTAAGTTGTTTTGAGCCGTCAGATGAAGATAGGAGGAATCTAGGCCATTTAAAATTCAGAGAGCCAATCAAGAGGTGACACGTCAGCCCTAGTGACACACAGGGCCTCAGAAATTCGTTCCAGAGCCAGACCTGGCCAGCCAGGTCGACCAACCAGGTCGACACCCAGGTCGACACTATGGTCGACCTAAGTTGGACCAGGTCGACACCATGGTCGACCTGGGGTGACCGGGTCGACTCCATGGTCGACCCTATGGTCGATTTGGTCTCTGGGCGTTTATTTTCCCGCCCAACCCAATTTGAACCTGAAATTCGAAATTTTGAAATTAAACTGAGCTGTCTGAATTTAAATTTGATTCTGAAACTTCCGAAGGCCATAACTTCTTCATACGGAGTCCAATTCTCGCAAACTCGGACTCTATCTCAAGCAGAATTCCGAGACGAACGCAACGGCGTAACCCGTTTCCCTTAATTCTTTCATTTACAATTAATTATACGTTAATTTGTGAAGCTTGGTGTTATAGAATTCACGGGGTGTTACATTCTCCCCCCTTAAAAGGATTTCGTCCCCGAAATTTTTAAGTTAGGAAGAATGTATATCCTACCATCCAACAGTCCATCTACTCAACCAAAAAACATAGGCATCCACTGTCCTTAAAAGACTTCTAATGCTTCATGATCATATGCATAGTGTGTGTGCATGTCCTTATCTAATGCAGAAATCAGGCGGTCTACTGATTCAGTTGACCTCCTTAATGCGAATCATATAAGTGTCATGAATCCATTATGTATGCAAATTTTTCCTACTCATAATTCTACATGAGTGCACAACTATTCATACAAGTGCGACAACCAGATGACAACATATCAAATTTCAACCATATACAAATGAGAATACACATATGCATATGCAATATGAAGTGATTGAGCCGATCTATAACCTAGGGTGTGTTTATATCCATCCACGATCAACCACTAGCAACCATTTGCAGCCATCATCCATAGCATGTTTTCAAATACATGTTTGCATCCATTTGTTTCTACCTAAGGAGCTAGGAAAAGGACCAAGGAGATATACCTGAAAGATAGATAAAGCATAACTTAAGGAAAAAGAGAGAGATCAAAGATGTACCCTCAAAAAGAAGAGGGTAGGTAGCGCGTATTCTGTCCTCAGTTTCCCAAGTTGCGTCTTCCTCGGCGTCGCTCCACTGAACTTTAACGAGTTTGACTTCGCGGTTGCGTAGCTTTTTCACTTCCGTTCCTAAGGTGCGGGTTGGAACACTCCTCACAGTTTCTTCACGTTCCACTTCGGCTTCTTCTAGAATGCTAGGTTCCACCACTTCCGCTAACTCATGCAAACACTTCCGGAGGTGAGAAACAAGAAAGATGTTGTGAACTCCGGCCAGTCTCTCGGGTAGCTCTAATCTATAGGCCATCTTTCCAACCTTCTCGATGATAGGAAACGGTCCTACAAATCTTGGTGCTAGCTTTCCGGCGGATCCAAAACGAACGATGTTCCTTAAAGGTGATACCTTAAGGAAAACCCTGTCCCCAACCTCAAACTCAAGGTCGGTCCTTCTTTTGTCGGCGTAGGATTTCTGTCGGTCTTGGTCAGTCTTCATTCTCGTATGTATCAAGTCTACTTTCTCAGAAGTCTCTCGAATCATATCTGGTCTGAGTATAATCTTATCTGTAGACTCGTACCAACAAGTTGGTGATTTGCACGGTCTTCCATACAAGGCTTCGAAGGGCGCCATACTGATGGTAGCTTAGTAGTTGTTGTTATAGGCAAATTCCACTAAAGTAAGGTGATCCTCCCACGTCCCTCCAAAGTCGAGAACGCAAGGTCTCAAAAGATCCTCTAAAGCTCTGTTCACCCTTTCCGTTTGGTCGTCGGTTTGGGGGTGATAGGCCGTGCTCAGACATAACTGTGTGCCTACAGCTTCTTGTAGACTCCGCCAAAACTCGCTTGTGAAGATAGGGTCTCGGTCACTAACAATGCTGTAGGGTACCCCATGGAGTCGAACTATTTCCTTGAGATAAAGAGATGCTAGAGATGCGGCAGTCCTTCTACTCTTGATAGGTATGAAGTGGGCGCTCTTAGTAAGCCTATCCACTATTACCCAAATGCTAGTGTTGCCTTTTCTCGACCTAGGTAGTCCATCAATGAAGTCCATTGAAATGCTATCCCACTTCCACTGTGGGACCTCTAAAGGATGAAGTAGTCCTCCAGGCTTCTTTTGTTCCGCCTTGACCCGTCGGCAGGTCATGCACTTTGAAACGAAATCTAACATGTCTTGTTTCATGTCGTTCCAAAAGAAGGTCCTTTTTATATCCTTGTACATCTTATCGCCGCCAGGGTGTATGGTCATCTTGGAATGATGTGCTTCTTCGAGAACCTTCTTTGTCAACTCCCTTGCTTGTGGGACGCACAATCTTCCATCTCGCCTCAGCCATCCCTTAACATCGATGGCGTACCCCTAATAAGTTTATCTATCACATCAACAAGCTGAGGGTCTTCATGTTGTGCAGCCCCTATTGAGTCCAAGAGAGTAGGGCGTACTTCGAGAGATGATAGCAAACCCGGTACAAAATCTGAGGAGGGCCTAAAGTTAAAACTGGCTATATACTCCAAGCTTTGCCTTTCCACAAAGAGAGGGCTTAAGGTCAGTTTCTTACGGCTCAACGCGTCTGCTACTATGTTGCCTTTCCGGGAGAATAGGAAATTTCAAAGACATACGAGGCAAGAAACTCCATCCATCTTTGCTGCCTCAAGTTAAGATCCTTCTACAAGAAGAGATATTTCAACGATTTATGGTCAGTGTATAATTCGAACTTCTCACCTAGGAGATAATGGCGCCAAGACTTTAGCGCAAAGACGATGGCGGCTAACTCAAGATCATGGGTTGGGTAGTTCTTTTCATGAACTTTTAATTGTCTTCCACCATAAGCTACTACCCTTCCTTCTTGCATTAGAACAGCACCTAGTCCCGTTCCACATGCATCTGTGTATACCGTGAACATTTTTCTTCCATCTGGCAAAGTCAGAACTGGGGCTGTTGTGAGAGCCCTTTTTAATCGTTGGAAACCAAACTCGCAATCCAAATCCCAAGTGAACGCCAGATTCTTCTTTGTTAGCCTTGTGAGTGGGGCTGAAATTTCGCGAAATCCCTAATAAACTTTCGGTAAAAACCGGCTAGCCCAAGAAATCTTCGAACTTCGGTTGCATTTCTTGGTGTCTTCCAATCTTGCACTACCACCACTTTCGCGGGGTCCACGGCCAACCCTTCTTTGGACACTATATGCCTCAGAAATCTTACCTCTTTTCTCCAGAAGTGACACTTGGAGAATTTTGATTTTAGTTGATGAGCTAGAAGAGTTTCCATGATTTCTTTCAGATGTTGGGAATGCTCTTCCTCATTCTTTGAGAAGATTAAGATATCATCTACGAAGACAACCACAAATTTGTTGAGGAATTCTCTGAACACCCTGCTCATAAGGTCTACGAAATAAGCGGGTGAATTTGTCAAGCCGAAAGGCATGACAAGCCACTCGAAGAAACCGTCTGGGGTTCTGAACACCGTTTTATCAATACTATCTTCAGCTATTCTTAGCTGATGGAACCCAGTTGCCAGATCAAGTTGGGAGAAGACCGTTGCACCTACAAGCTGATCAAACAAATCGTCGATTCGGGGAAGAGGGTGCCTATTTTTCTTGGTCAATTTGTTTAACTCCCTATAGTCGACGAAAAGGCAAAGCGAACCATCCGCTTTAGTTGCGAACACCACTTGAGCACCCCATTCCGAAATGCTCCATCTAATGAACCCCTTTTTGAGAAGTTCTTTAACCTGCTTACTGAGCTCCTTTCTTTCCTTTGGAGCCATGTGTCTGACAGGTAAAGCTACAGGCTATATGCGGAAGTCTATTTCCCGCCTCGGAGGTAAGCCTTTCACCTCCTCAAAGACATCCGGATATTCCCGGACTACTCTAACCGATTGCAAATTTTCATCAGAAGCATCAAGCGACTCTAGATTACTTAGCATAACATCATTCAAGGGATTACAAGAAATTTCTAGAGTGTTACCAAGCCGAGTCAAGAGCCTAACTACTCTTTTCTCACAATCAAGAATGACACTATTACTAGATAACCAGTCCATGCCAAAAATCAAACCATACCCCGAGAAGCCTAAGACAAAGGCATCACAACTAAACTCAATGCTGAGAATATAGATTTTGAAACCCAAACAAACCATTGACAAGTAAGCGGAGCCCCCAATTGGATTTGAAACTACTAAGGGATCTTCTACCATACTAGTGTCTAGATGCAGAGATTCTACTAAGGCAGAGGAAATAAAAGAGTGTGATGCGCCAGAGTCAAAAAGTGTACAAACCAGATGATCATAAAGATATACTACACTTTCTACAGAAATATTACTACCTCTTTCTTGCTGAGGTGCCACTAGCGCATGAACCTGACCCCCTGAAGTGGATCCAGCTTTCTGTCTCTGCCCTTTCTTCTTTGGGAAGTCCTTAGCTTGGTGCCCAGTCTCTCCACAATGGAAGCAACCACCCATCTTCGCCTTTCTTTTCCGGCAGTATTTCGATATATGGCCCACAATGCTACAGAAATTGCACCTTCTCTTCTTACGGGGCTTAGTGTTCTTTCCTCCTTTCTTAAAGTCTGTTTTCATTGCTTGTAGACCCTCTTTCTTCTCTTCCACCTTAACTTCTTTCTTACCGCGATCTTCCTCGTGTAGCAACGCCATGTCCACCAAGCTTTCATAAGTCGCTCCTGTGGATACATGGGTCATGGCAAGGCTGTGTAGAGGTTCATTCAAACCCTTGACGAAGTGAAGTGCCTTCTTGTGTTGGGTGTTTACTAAGTCTAACCCAAATCTGGCCAGCTGGTTAAACTGATTAACATATTCCCTAATCGTCATGCTTCCCTGTTTCAGAGTTAGGAACTTTTCCATTTCAGGCTCCTTTCTGCTTGGGAGAGGAATTTCATCTCAAACGTCGTCTTGAAATCCTCCCATGTTTCCACCACCCATTGAGAATTGGTAAATTCCCACCAATAGGAAGCATCATCCTTAAGCAACCATACCGCTAGTTGTATCTTTTGCCTGTCATCCACTCCAAAGATGACAAACAGACCCTCAGTCTCCTTTAGCCAGTTTCTTGCCCCTACAAAGGATTCTGTCCCATAAAAATCTTTTCCACCCATTGCCTTGAAGTCTCTACATGTTTTTGTGAAGGCATTTCCACGAGGAGGTGGAGGAGGAGGAGGAATCGCGACTACTGAAGGAGGGATGTCTGCTGGGCCCGCGCCATTGGCCCTTGCTTCTAAGTACCTCCTAAACCAGCCGGGAATCGGCACTACTTCCGGGAGGTTAAGGTCTCCAGACATGCTAAAACAGAAAGGGAAAAATTCAAAACGAAGGATAGAGAGAGGTAGATGGGGCACATGGCTTTGGGGAATTTTGTCTTTTCATAAATATACACTTTTTCTTGAATAACGCTTCTTTAAATTTTCTTTTTGAAAACAATTTCAATAACTTTTATCTTATCTGGTAAACCTATGCTCTGATACCAAGTGAAACACCCCACCTCTGTTAAGGTCACTCACAAAGGGAATGCCTTAATTTTGGTGGAGGTTTATAAGTAAAAGCCACATATAAACTCAAGACAGATATAAATACACATATTTTAAATAGTGGAAACCAACAGACTTTTATTCATCAATACGTGTTCCAAAACAAAACATTCCATAATTGTCTCGAAATACTTCCATCATTACTACATCATAACTGTCTTGATTATTAAAGAAGCATAAAACATAAATAAAGTGACAAAAATCCCCATATTGATATCCAAAGCTATAGTACGAGCAAAAGAGACCCAAATCATACATCTACGTTCTTGGAGCTTGAACAGAACCTGACTGAGCTGAGCTGTTTCCTCCCTGTGGACCTGGGGGGGAGAAACGAAAGAAAAGAAGACGAAAAGAAAATAGGGTCATACATAAAGCCTTATCAAATCTAGTAACTCTTCAGTATGTGAATAAGAAAAGGGCATGATAGATATATACTGAAAATAGGATGATGTCACAAGCTAAGGGAGTGTCGAACGTACTATCGTACCCATATTATATCTCTGCATCTACTTGATTTTACTCCAAATGGAACCCCATGGTAAGGGTGAAGTGATCCCCAACTTTACTTAAAGATCGGCTCCTACTCGCATAAACATGTGCCATACGGCCCCCAAGAATTGTAGATACCTATGCTGGTCCCACCATGGGGTGTATCAAGACACATGGTGGCGGCCCCGACATAAATTCTAGTAGGCATAGGTTATACTACTGGTGTCCCCAGTGCCCTGGTTGTCTGCACCGAAGTGTGTGCATGCCCACACCCCATTAGACCTGCACTGTGCACCTACCGCCGTCGTTTGACCGCTTACAATCAGCCCAGTAATCGTGCCCTACCCTGCCTAGTTTCAGGGTACCGTTGATAGCTAAATTGGGTTACTGCTGAAACGAGTCCCTCGTTACTAGGATTTTCTAGTAAAACATGTTAAGTGGTTAAGTGTCTGTATTTACCTAACCCCCACCCATCAATTCTTGTTAACATGTTGAATTTGGTTAAGTGTTATAGTTGACTTAACCCTACCACCTGTCCTTAGCCTCTTAGAAGCACCAGACCACTCACATTAGACAGGTATTGCTACGGTTACTGGATATGCCGGTCAGTTCCGGGCAGGTTTACACCGTAGCTCAGTCTAACCTCAGGTCTTTATTGGGCTCAATGCTTAACCACCCACATTGGATAGGTATTGTTGTGACTACTGGACAGCCGGGCGGTTTCGGGCAGGTTTACATCACAACTCAATCCAACCTCGGGTTAAGCACATCGTGTTTTCTAAATTTACATATTTTATTATTTCTCAAATGTATATATGTAAATGCCATACCTATTATTTTTGGGTATAACAATTTATACCGCTTTAAATGTCATTGTCATTGGCAAGTGCCAAACATGCCAACATATATTTTTATGTTTTACACCCAACGTTATTACCCTCGTTTATACGTTCGCAACGTTATAACAAATGTTGGGCTCGACACAATTCAGCCCAAATTTATAAGCGTAAGAAAAGGGGAAATTAAGAACATGTAATATTTGACAACATATAAGGGTGTGTGTCGCACGAACATGCAATTTAGCGATACTAACATAAATGATGGGTCATGTGAACTTGCATTCAAATCAAAGTATAACTAAGTAGGTGGCATATGAGATGGCATAATTTAGGCTAATACAAACTTATGTTTAAACATGTTTAACTTGGCATAATGTCAAACACAAAACTAGCATGATGTATATTCACCAAAAGGTCCAATTATAACATTTAATCACATAGCCTACTTCAACATGAACTTGCATAGTTTTTGAAACCCAAACGATACTTAGCATAGATCCAATTACACTTGCAAATAAACATGAACTCGCATGATTTATGATACCCAAACGATGCTTAACATAGATCCAATTATACTTGCAAATAAACATGAAAGTGATAACATAGGCTTTGGGTCATGTAGACATAAAAGGTTTCAAGTGTAATCATGTTTACATAAATTCTAATTTAGACTAAGGGAATATACATAGTCCATGCCATCGACATATACATAAAGGATCAATTTCTAATTTTTGCCACAACTTGCAAGTGCCATTGTTTTCATGTACAATTGTTCAATAGGCTTGCATCAATCAATTTATGCCACAAACGTCAATACACAAGTTATGACAGAATCATCACAATACATAGAATTTTATACAATACAATAACACAGTTCTATTTTCATTCAAATCGAATCACATCGCAATTCTTATTCATATTCTGAAAGGTTACTATACTTACAACGAATGCAGAATCTTGAATTCTGGATTCTGAATTCTGTAATTGGAATGCGCTTCTTTGCGTAGACTATCATTGCGTTGAAAACTTTTGATTTAAAATTTAAATCTTCTTCTTAGTTTGAATCGTCTCTAGGCTTTTCTCTTGACGGCTATGTTCAATTCCTCCCTAGCAGCATGACGACTCATTTCTCATATTTTTGTGTGAATTTCCAGTTGAGAGTTAGGGTGTATTTATAGATTTTTATGTTGTTTTGAGCCGTCAGATGAAGATAGGAGGAATCTAGGCCATTCAAAATTCAGAGAGCCAATCAAGAGGTGACACGTCAGCCCTAGTGACACATAGGGCCTTAGAAATTCGAGCCAGAGCCAGACCTGGCCAGCTAGGTCGACCAGCCAGGTCGACACCCAAGTCGACACTATGGTCGACATGGGGGGGACCTGGTCGACACCATGGTCGACCTGGGGTGACCAGGTCGACCCTATGGTCGACCTGGTCTCTGGGCTGGAATTTTCCCGCCCAGCCCAGTTTGATCCTGAAATTTGAAATTTTGAAATTAAACTGAGCTGTTTGAATTTAAATTTCATTCTGAAACTTCCGAAGGCCATAACTTCTTCATACTGAGTCCGATTCTCGCGAACTTGGACTCTATATCAAGCAGAATTCCGAGACGAACGCAATGGCGTAACCCGTTTCCCTTAATTCTGTCATTTAGAATTAATTATACTTTAATTTGTGAAGCTTAGCGTTATATAATTCGTTGGGTGTTACAATTATATGTTGAACTGGATTTTGCTCTATAAAACATTTGCAGAATTCTTATAAGCTGTAGATATAGTTTCGGTATTAGGATTGATTATATTAGTTTTATTTTTTGTAGATAATTATCGCGTATGATGAAGTTCCATTAATTGCATACAAAAATGAAGATGAGAGGTCAAGATAGATATAATTGAATTTTCCATGGTATAATGTTTATGAAGGCTTCAAGGATAACTGCGGCTCATGTGTGTAAAATGGAAGTTATGTACTTCGTTGTTTTAGACAACTATATGGCACTAAATTAATAACACATGGGGAAAGATGAAAAAAAAGCGTATATGATTGCTCTTAAATTTGCATACTTTAACGATCAAAATTTTTTTTAAGTCAAATTTGAATTTAATATGAATTTTAAATAAAGTTTAAAAGGTTTAAATTATTGTTGAATCAAATTTTAAGGCAAAAATAGTATTTTAACAGGCTGAAAGTTTAATTTTGTTGTGAAATTAGTTATAACAATTTTGTTTGGAGAAAATGTTTCGTCGTTAATCGAATTTTCAAAATTTAGTTGCAATTCAGTTGCTATAAACGATCAGAATTCGAAATTAAATTATAATTTAATATTCATTTCAAATTTTTGTTCAATTTCTGTTCGTGTAACCTTAAACTTTTTTATAGAATTTTTCCAAAAATTTTATTTTGGGAAATAAGCATATATTTTTCTACCGTATTTTAGGGTAACTGTGGTCCCTTTTGACACTTTACAGAACAAATCAATTGGTCTATTTTATTACTATTTTGGGATCGTGGTACATTGTCGTACATGATTTTATTTTTAGTTGGGCTTATTCGCTATCTGTAATTGTAAAATAAAATAAAATGAAATGAAATGAAACATATGCAACAACAATATGGAGACACAAGCACAAAGATAGGCTTCATCTTCAAAATTAATGCATGAAACAATTGGACCTTAATTTATAATACTTGACGCATGCAGATAATAGAAAGGACAAAAAAGGAGTATTACCTAAACATGGCATGTATATAGAAATGAAGTAGACAAGTGTAAACAAAGGTTACACGTGCTGAAAATATAACTTAGTTCACTTGGCCATAGACAACCTCTCCACTTTTCGTTTATCTCCTCTTCATCAGTTCGCCTCACTCACTCTCACCATACTTCCGCCATTAATCTAAAAATAAAATAGAAGAAAAATATACAAATCAAGAAAAGGCCTGCATGCTAGATACGCTCTACCCTTGTGCTTATCCTTCCAATCGCAGGCAAGTACCATACCCTTCCCAGATCACGCTCCCCTTATTCCTACTCCAAACCCATTTGTCCACTTGCTTCCTCCACCGTGCATGCATCTACTTCCCCGCCCATTGATTCTCTCCAAACCTTGTCTGCAAGATTCCACCTTCGCAAAAGAAAAAAAAATTGCTTGAAACCCTGTTCACCATGCATGCACAAGTAATGCAAACCTGCAAGTAATTGGGAGCACCATCTTACATCTCCCCGTCCGTTTGTGAATCCATTTTCTGGCCTTGCTTTAAACAAAAAAAATAAGAAAAGGGAAGAGTTAGGAAAAGAAGAGGACATGTGAAGCGACAGAGAAGGAAAGGCGGGTCTGGTCTTGCAAGATGGGCGAGGCTGAATGTTGTGTGTGGGATAAAATTCGTAAATGAGAATAGAATGTGAAATAAAAAGGAGAAAAAAAAGAAGTGAAACAAAGAGAAGAAAGAAAAAAGACGCCAAAGGAGAAAAGTAGAGATGAGAAAGAAAGAGCATAAGGAACGCGGAGAGTATTAAGTAAGCATGCTAAGAAGGCCCATGACTGAAAGGCAATTAAGGTGAGAATAATTTAATTTAATTTAATTTAATTTAATTTAAATTTTACATGCATGGTTAATTAATCTAAAATGTGCGGTTACACGAATGGCTAATTAATTATTGTTAATCTATGATGGTTGCCAAATAAATTCATGTGAGGCGCGTTAGTGTATAATGTGTGTTTGGAATTTTGTTGGTTGATTACATATAGAAATTGATAGTGTGTGATGGTTGCCAAAATAAATGCAATTGAGGCTGTAACGAACTGGGATTTTTGACTCCGAAAATCAATACAAAACTATCCTGTTGACTATCCAGACATCCGAAATTCCTTATCATTAATAGAAAGAAGTTAGAGGGTGAGAATAGATAAGATAGAAAATTAGAATAGAAGAAGAAGAAGATCACCACAGAACAAAATCAGAGTAATACGAATCTCACAGCGGAACGAATAAAATATACTATACAACATAACTTTGGAAATATAACTTGTAACAGTATATACATACCATTACCAAACAACATCACAGCGGAACTAAACTATATCTTTATAGTGCTGAAGTCTCCTGCTTCAAGCTCCTCCAAAGTATATCTGTAAAATCCTAATCACTTGACTGCCCGTACAAATTTGGGCACCCAAGAGTTTAGGGAAAACAAAACAAAATAAACTCTCGGTCAGTCATGGGACTGGTGTGCGTAAACTCAAATCGTTTGGTTATACTTTTCAAATCCTTTTAAAAAGAAAAGATAATTGAAAGACCATTCCACACATAAACACGGATGGTTTTTATCTTACGATAACCCAAAACAGTTTTGGAAATCAATACTTCTCTGATATTATATTAATGTCCAATCACAAGTAATTAACAATCTAGCAGAACGCTTGCGTCTCACGTTCTACATATATAGTATACAAACAAAACTGCGGGCGCTTATTAAAGATTGGATTCCAATTATGACAAGGAATGGGACCACCTGCCGATAGTGTATCTCTAGAGGCAAATACACTGGGTTCAACAAGAACATCTTGCAACCCGGCCCTCACATGACCGACCACTCATTTCGCTTGAGTGTATCGAATGTATATCACCAACGGTTGGGAGCTACCCACCATTTCCCGAAAAGGGACAGCATCGATCAAAGATAAAAGAATGAAATGGATTTTCTCTAGATAGGTGATATACACCCTAATGGGAAGGACCCACATAGCCATGCTGCCTGCCCGATTTCTGTCATTTCCCGGTTGATGAGGCTTGAGGTCATAGCGTATCTTTGACAGATCATACATTCATTTACTTTGAATGCCACATCGTCATACCCGTCAAATCACAAACTGATTTCTCCAAAATACCACGGGTATAAAGCTAAGAGAAACGAATTCCTCCGCCACCAAACGTAAGTACGTTTGAGGAGATCAACTTAAGAAATCCTTTAGATATACTCTTTCAGACATTCGTCCATTCACGTTTATCCTGGGACTGGACAAACCGAAGGCACTATTCAGTAAACAGGATAGCCCTTGCATAACTCCGTTTTCAATATTTGATCGCGACGCTAACGTCCATACAGAGTGGTTTTCAGATAAAAATCTGATTCCGGTCTCTCTGAATTGACGACAATAAAAAATTGGTCAAAACTTCGATAGTCGGTGATTTAACTATCAAAGAAAAATAGGTGTACAACCACCGATCTTATTTCCAGATAGAAATTCGATCGATCAATCATCATTCAAAGGTTTATTTCTTTTAATTAAATTATCATTAATTTATCCATTTTCCCTTTTTATATATTCGTAAATTCTTAATTTCTAAATTTGGAAAAACGTACTTTATAAATCACTTGGACCACATCACCATATTTACTCCTATTTCTTAATTTCTGTATTGGAAAAACATTTCTGGTCCTTATTTGGAAAACTTTTCCAAACTTCTTCATTTGATTTAAACCGATGTTTAAATAAAACATCACTAAGCCAATTCAAACCATTACACTCAATAATTAAATTCACTTAATCAACCTTCACTATCGAACCTTACCCATCCCTTAGTTAAAAACGAAGTCAGTCAAGTTGGGGTATAATTACCTCTCAGACCTTAACTGAACAACATTTCTAACCTCGAAATAGACAAAGCTCACCTTTCAATTCTTTAACAAACTTCCTTACGAAACTCTCGGATTCTATTTATGAATCCACTTCTTTATTTTAAGACATTGGTTATAACTATAGCGTTATAATCCCTTCTTCTTTAATATCCAACTTCAAAATATAGCTTTTATTCCTTAATTTAATTAAATAACTAATCCACTCATTTATTAATAAATAAGTAAATCTTGGTTAAACCGGAAAGTAAATATTACTTTACCGAATTCGATATAATCGAATTCAATGTATAATTCTCCTTTTCAAATACTCTCTATTCGATAACTCCTTTTCGAATACTATATTTGATAACCCTTTCTTCAAATAACTATATTCGATCATCGCTCTTCGAATGATTTACATTCGATTAATCTCCTTTCGAATAAACTATATTCAATTAACTCCTTTAACTCTATTCGAATAAACTATTTCGAATAACTCCTTTGGATTAACTCATTTGGATTAACTCGGTTCGGTTAACTCATCTTGACTAACTCAACTCGATTAACTCAACCTAATTAACTTATTTGATTAACTCAACTTATTTAATTCCTATCGAATAACTAATATTCGATTAACTTATATTCGAATAACTATGTCTATTTTAACTTTATTTCGAATGGCTAATCTTCGATTTAACTCCATTCGCTTGACTCTAGATCGCAGCGATCACAATGGTTACGCCTGATTCCCTCAGGAAACATCCGACTACCGTAGGCTATCTGCAGCCCTACGAATTACGCTAGCAGTCGTACAAAATGGCAACTCATCCTAAATAACTATGTTTGACTAACTGTATCTCAAATAACTATATTCGATCCACTCTAATTGAATAACTAATATTCAATAAATTCTAATTCGATTAACTCTATCTAATTAACTCTAACTGATTAACTCTAACTGATTAACTCCTAATCGACTAACTCTTTGTCCATATCCAGTTTCAAATATCAATGTTGAAATCGATTTACTTCTGAAGCAGCCCGAACTTCCCCGGTCTCCGAAGAGAAGAGAAAGAACGAATTATTTTGAGAACACGACAAAATAGAACGTAGATGGAAGAACAATTCATTGTATATTACAACAACTCCATCAGAATACAAGAATATACAGAGTATGAATGAATATTACACAGAAATATCAGAGATTTAAATTACATTTAAATACATAGCAGCGGAAAATAATACAATACACAACTGGAAGAGATATACTGAAACACCCCACCTCCGTTAGGGTCACTCTCAAAGGGAATGCCCTAATTTTGGTGGAGGTTTATAAGTATAAGTCACAGATATACAAGACAGATATAAGAACACATATTTTTGAACAGCGGAAAAACAACAACTTTTATTTCATGAAAAATACGTGTTACAACAACCATACCATAATTGTCTTACAATACTTCCAAAAACATAACATCTTCATAACTGTCTTGATTACATTATTTAAAGAAGCATAAAGAAAACATAAATAAACTGCAAAAGTCCCATAGTTGCTGTCCAAAGCCATAGTTCAAAACGGAAAGGTCCAAGCAATACATTCTTTCTCTTCAAGCTGGATATGAAGGCTGGTCAAGCTGCAGTATTCCCTCCCTGTGGACCTGGGGGGGGGGGGAACGGAAGAAAAGAAGACGAAAGAAAAGTAGAGTCAGACATAAAGCCTGAGTAAGTCGAGGACTACTCTGTCTATGAATAAAGAACTGGGTATGATAAGTATAAACTAGAAATGGGGAAAGCACTATAAACTTGGTTAAGTTGTCTAGGGTCGAATATACTATCGTACCCCATATTAATCTCTGTACCCATATAAACTAGTTCCCAATAGGCACCCCATAACCAGGGTGAAGTGATCCATTTTATGATGATCGGCTCCTACTCGCATAGTTACATGTGTTTTACGGCCCCCGATGTTGTAGTTACCTATGTTGGTCCCACCATGGGATGTATCAAGTCCCATGGCGGCGACCCGACACAACACTAGAATGCACAGGTATGCTACTGGTGCCCAGTGCCTTATTTTTCTGCGCCGGAGTGAGTGCACGCCCAAACCCCGTTAGAACCTACACTGCTGCACCACCGCCGTTGATTTGACCTCTTACATTCAGCCCAGTAATCGTGCCCCACCCTGCCTAGTTTCAGGGTATCATGATACACCTTGTAGGGTTACTGCTGAAAAGGGTCCCCCGCTACTAGGTTTTCTACTTCTAGCCAACATGCTAAGTTGGTTAAGTGTTTTATGAACCTAACCCCCAATCAGTCTGTTTAGTTTAGCTTGTCCCATTTTTGATTAAGTCTTTAGTTTACTTAATCCTATCAGTCCTGACTCAGCCTTAATTGTCTTATTAAAGCCTTGACCTCTCACATTAGACAGGTATTGTTGTGGCTGCCTGTTGCCGGTTGGTTCCGGGCAGTCTTACGCCACAACTCAGTCTAACCTCGGGTCCTTATTGGGCTCCATGTTTAACCACCCACATTGGATAGGTATTGTTGTGACTACTGGACAGCCGGGCGGTTCCGGGCAGGTTTACATCACAACTCAATCCAACCTCGGGTTAAACACATCGTATTTTCTACATTTACATATTTTGTCTTTCTTCTTTATTTTCTAATATGTAAATATTTGCGGCCCATTATTAACAACCAGTTTAAGCTAATGGTGTAAAGGTTTACACCAATCATGGGCCCAACCCATACTTGAATTTGGGCCCCTTTGCTTTATGTTTTTCATTCATTAATTACTTTGGCCCAACGCTTTTTCCCCCGTTTAATACGCTCGTTTATTATATATATATATATATATATGTTGGGCTTAGCCTTTTTAAGCCCAACTTAGCCACGTGAAAAAGGGGAGGCTTAAAGCGTGATTACATACACAAAAAGGGGAATGTGAACGCATGAACTTGCAACATAACGTTGGAACTACAAAATAGAAACTGGTGTACTTGCATAGTAGCAACGTATACTTTGGTCATAAAGCATAAGTGACATGAATCAAAGCATGTAAACTTGTAGTTAAGTTAGAATCTAAATTGGATATCATTATTGACACATAGTCTTAACTACAACATAAACCTATATTTTTCTTTAGGCATAATGTCAAACATAAGCAAATCATGTTCATAAGGTTACTACATGTTTACAAAGGTGCTTACTTTTGTTACTAATACAAAAGTATAGTTCAACTTAGAATTATTCCAACTTAATCATGATTTTAAATCTATTCACATAACCATGGCACACATATACCTATGGCATAAATATTTCTAAACATGAAATCATGATTTTTACTTTAGTCATGCAAACTTGCAAATGGGATTTTAAATATAACCTAGCTATGTACCACATGTGTCATCATATAATTCTTGTTAACAATATAGACCTAACATGTTTTTCAATTATGCAAAATATCAATCATAGCCTAGTCATATTCATAAGTTCGCAAAGAGGTTTTCTAGTACAAAAGTATGGCTTAATATATAGATCATGATGCCAAATTTTCAACATAATTTCATATGAATTATAATAACCCAAATTTGTTCCAATTACACACAAAAATGATTTTTGTACAGAAATACACATTACGATGGCATAGTAGCAAAACCACAAACTTGCATGAATTTCAATTAAAGAACTACATACATGTAGCTTCAACATGAATTACAAACTTTGCGAATATCCAAACGTATATTTGCATAAAACTACCGCAAACATGTAGTTTTTATAATGAATAGCATACTTTGCGAATATCCAAACGTATACTTGCATAAAACTACCGCAAACATGTAGTTTTTATAATGAATAACATACTTTGCGAATATCCAATCGTTATACAATATTCCAAATCGATAAGAATCATAGTAACGCACAAATATGAATTACTTATCACCACAAATCAAGTGTACAAACCAACACAGTTATTTATTCATACCAAAATAATACTCTACTTACAATCGTGTGGCGAATTCTCCAATTCAGGAATTTGGAGATGCGACTCCTTTTGACGTAGGCGTTGATTTGATTTGTTTAAGTTGCTTTATGCTTTAGAATTTGCCTCCTAATCTTCTCTCAAATTGGTGGCTACTCCTAGTCGTTCCTCAGCAGCATGATGGCCTCATTCTTATTTTTTTTGTGTGAGTTTAGGTTAGGTTTGAGTTGTATATATAGAATTTTAGGATTAATTTAGGCCGTTTGATTAATCCTAGAAATGACCATAACCGTTCAGTCAGGATAGAGTTATCCTATTGACTCAGCCATGAGTCAGAAATGACTCAGCATTGACTCAGCGATGAGTCAGAAATGACTCAGCGTATTAAATGTTCACCAATTCAAACGTAAATACGTATTTAATAGATACATTTTCCCCCTTTTCCGTATTAATTACCCATATATAAATATTTATTTATATATGAATAAATATTTTCTTACCTTTAATTTGTCATAATTAAAAATTGGAGAAGGCCAAAAAAAAAAAAAAAACCATCCTTGACAACCAAAAATGCGCAACGTACGCTACATGATGCGTACACGTCATATATATATATATATATATGTGTGTGTATATGTATATATATATATTATATATATTCATTTTTTTTCTATCTTCCCAATCACTCATTTTCACAATAAACCACTTTTTGAACTGCGTTCACACTAGGCTATTTTAAGCCATTCCCCTAAAACAAAAATAGGGCGCTGGCGGGGATCGAACTCTGTACCTCTTGTATGCAAGTCATGTGTTCCAACCAAATGAGCTACTAAGTCTTTTGCTTACAAACCCTAGAACAATGCTAAACATTATTCGTTTCCCATTCTGCTTTTTTTTCATGTTTTGCTGCGATATTTAAATTAAAGATATCTTCTTCACACGTTATCCGTTTTTCGAAAACTCGGACTCTATTTCGCGTATTTTTCCGAGATGAACACAATGGCGTATCCCGTTTCCCTTAATTCTTTGATTTAAAATTAATTATACTTTAATTTATGACTTTCACGGTTATAGAATACACGGGGTGTTACATTCTCCCCCACTTAAAAGGATTTCGTCCTCGAAATCTTCAAGTTAGGAAGAATGTATATCCTAACATTCAAACATCCATCTACTCATCCATCAAACACGAGCATCCATTGTCCTTAAAAGACTTCTAGTGCTTCATGATCATATGCGAAGTGTGTGTGTACATGTACTTATCTAATGCAAAATCAGGCGGTCTACTGATTCAGTTGACCTCCTTAATGCGAATTATGTAAGTGCCATGAATCCATTATGTATGCAAATTTTCCTATTCATGATTCTACATGAGTGCACAATCATTCATACAAATGCAACATCCATATGATAACACATTAAAGTTCAACCATATACGAATGCAAACATATATGCATATGCAATATGAAGTGACTGAGTCGATCTAAAACCTAGATTGTGTGTGTATATGCAACCACGAGCAACCACTAGCAATCACTTGCAACCACTTGCAACCATCATCCATAACATGTTTCAACTACATGTTTACATCCAAAAAGATTCTACCTATGGTTCTCAAGATAGGATCGAGGAGAGAAATAGGATAAAACAAAGCATCTAGAATAAGTTAACGATGTACCGCCAGAAGGTCCGGTCTGCTTCTCAGGGCAGTCTTTGCTGATGTGTCCAGTCTCCCCACAATGAAAACATTCTCCTTGCTTTCTTTTCCTTTTTCTACAATCCTTGGCTATGTGCCCTTCCGTACCACAAAAATTGCATTTCCTTTTTTCTCGTTTCTTATTATTACTGTTACGATCCTTTCTTGTTTGACTATTATTCGTCTTCCTACTCTGGGACTCTTCCGCTTGATGGTTCACGTGGAAGAGGAGAAGTGAAAGCGTCAGCAGCTGGGGAGTAAGGTCTCCAGACATGCTGAAACAGAAAGGATAGATTCAAAACGAAGGATAAGATATAGTACCTATGGCTTTGGAGGGACTTTGCCTTTTAAAGCAAAATAATATTTTATCTTTTAAAAATGCTTCTTTAAATTTCCTTTTTGAAAATAAATTTTCCAAAACTTTTTGTCTTATCAGGTAAACCTATGCTCTAATACCAAGTGAAACACCCCACCTCCGTTAGGGTCACTCTCAAAGGGAATGCCCTAATTTTGGTGGAGGTTTATAAGTATAAGTCACAGATATACAAGACAGATATAAGAACACATATTTTTGAACAGCGGAAAAACAACAACTTTTATTTCATGAAAAATACGTGTTACAACAACCATACCATAATTGTCTTACAATACTTCCAAAAACATAACATCTTCATAACTGTCTTGATTACATTATTTAAAGAAGCATAAAGAAAACATAAATAAACTGCAAAAGTCCCATAGTTGTTGTCCAAAGCCATAGTTCAAAACAAAAAGGTCCAAGCAATACATTCTTTCTCTTCAAGCTGGATATGAAGGCTGGTCAAGCTGCAGTATTCCCTCCCTGTGGACCTGGGGGGGGGGGAAACGGAAGAAAAGAAGACGAAAGAAAAGTAGAGTCAGACATAAAGCCTGAGTAAGTCGAGGACTACTCTGTCTATGAATAAAGAACTGGGTATGATAAGTATAAACTAGAAATGGGGAAAGCACTATAAACTTGGTTAAGTTGTCTAGGGTCGAATATACTATCGTACCCCATATTAATCTCTGTACCCATATAAACTAGTTCCCAATAGGCACCCCATAACCAGGGTGAAGTGATCCATTTTACGATGATCGGCTCCTACTCGCATAGTTACATGTGTCTTACGGCCCCCGATGTTGTAGTTACCTATGCTGGTCCCACCATGGGGTGTATCAAGTCCCATGGCAGCGACCCGACACAACCCTAGAATGCACAGGTATGCTACTGGTGCCCAGTGCCTTATTTTTCAGCGCCGGAGTGAGTGCACGCCCACACCCCGTTAGAACCTACACTGCTGCACCACCGCCGTCGATTTGACCTCTTACATTCAACCCAGTAATCGTGCCCCACCCTGCCTAGTTTCAGGGTATCATGATACACCTTGTAGGGTTACTGCTGAAAAGGGTCCCCCGCTACTAGGTTTTCTACTTCTAGCCAACATGCTAAGTTGGTTAAGTGTTTTATGAACCTAACCCCCAATCAGTCTGTTTAGTTTAGCATGTCCCATTTTTGATTAAGTCTTTAGTTTACTTAATCCTATCAGTCCTGACTCAGCCTTAATTGTCTTATTAAAGCCTTGACCTCTCACATTAGACAGGTATTGTTGTGGCTGCCTGTTGCCGGTTGGTTCCGGGCAGTCTTACGCCACAACTCAGTCTAACCTCGGGTCCTTATTGGGCTCCATGTTTAACCACCCACATTGGATAGGTATTGTTGTGACTACTGGACAGTCGGACGGTTCCGGGCAGGTTTACATCACAACTCAATCCAACCTCGGGTTAAACACATCGTATTTTCTACATTTACATATTTTGTCTTTCTTCTTTATTTTCTTATATGTAAATATTTGCGGCCCATTATTAACAACCAGTTTAAGCTAATGGTGTAAAGGTTTACACCAATCATGGGCCCAACCCATACTTGAATTTGGACCCCTTTGCTTTATGTTTTTCATTCATTAATTACTTTGGCCCAACGCTATTTTCCCCCGTTTAATACGCTCGTTTATTATATATATATATATATATATATGTTGGGCTTAGCGTTTTTAAGCCCAACTTAGCCACGTGAAAAAGGGGAGGCTTAAAGCGTGATTACATACACAAAAAGGGGAATGTGAACGCATGAACTTGCAACATAACGTTGGAACTACAAAATAGAAACTGGTGTACTTGCATAGTAGCAACGTATACTTTGGTCATAAAGCATAAGTGACATGAATCAAAGCATGTAAACTTGTAGTTAAGTTAGAATCTAAATTGGATATCATTATTGACACATAGTCTTAACTACAACATAAACCTATATTTTTCTTTAGGCATAATATCAAACATAAGCAAATCATGTTCATAAGGTTACTACATGTTTACAAAGGTGCTTACTTTTGTTACTAATACAAAAGTATAGTTCAACTTAGAATTATTCCAACTTAATCATGATTTTAAATCTATTCACATAACCATGGCACACATATACCTATGGCATAAATATTTCTAAACATGAAATCATGATTTTTACTTTAGTCATGCAAACTTGCAAATGGGATTTTAAATCTTACCTAGCTATGTACCACATGTGTCATCATATAATTCTGGTTAACAATATAGACCTAACATGTTTTTCAATTATGCAAAATATCAATCATAGCCTAGTCATATTCATAAGTTCGCAAAGAGGTTTTCTAGTACAAAAGTATGGCTTAATATATAGATCATGATGCCAAATTTTCAACATAATTTCATATGAATTATAATAACCCAAATTTGTTCCAATTACACACAAAAATGTTTTTTGTACAGAAATACACATTATGATGGCATAGTAGCAAAACCACAAACTTGCATGAATTTCAATTAAAGAACTACATACATGTAGCTTCAACATGAATTACAAACTTTGCGAATATCCAAACGTATATTTGCATAAAACTACCGCAAACATGTAGTTTTTATAATGAATAACATACTTTGCGAATATCCAAACGTATACTTGCATAAAACTACCGCAAACATGTAGTTTTTATAATGAATAACATACTTTGCGAATATCCAATCGTTATACAATATTCCAAATCGATAAGAATCATAGTAACGCACAAATATGAATTACTTATCACCACAAATCAAGTGTACAAACCAACACAGTTATTTATTCATACCAAAATAATACTCTACTTACAATCGTGTGGCGAATTCTCCAATTCAGGAATTTGGAGATGCGACTCCTTTTGACATAGGCGTTGATTTGATTTGTTTAAGTTGCTTTATGCTTTAGAATTTGCCTCCTAATCTTCTCTCAAATTGGTGGCTACTCCTAGTCGTTCCTCAGCAGCATGATGGCCTCATTCTTATTTTTTTGTGTGAGTTTAGGTTAGGTTTGAGTTGTATATATAGAATTTTAGGATTAATTTAGGCCGTTTGATTAATCCTAGAAATGACCATAACCGTTCAGTCAGGATAGAGTTATCCTATTGACTCAGCCATGAGTCAGAAATGACTCAGCATTGACTCAGCAATGAGTCAGAAATGACTCAGCGTATTAAATGTTCACCAATTCAAACGTAAATACGTATTTAATAGATACATTTTCCCCCTTTTCCGTATTAATTACCCATATATAAATATTTATTTATATATGAATAAATATTTTCTTACCTTTAATTTGTCATAATTAAAAATTGGAGAAGGCCAAAAAAAAAAAAAAAAACCATCCTTGACAACCAAAAATGCGCAACGTACGCTACATGATGCGTACACGTCATATATATATATATATATCTATGTATGCGTATATGTATATATATATATTATATATATTCATTTTTTTCTCTATCTTCCCAATTACCCATTTTCACACTAAACCACTTTTTGAACTGCGTTCACACTAGGCTATTTTAAGCCATTCCCCTAAAACAAAAATAGGGCGCTGGCGGGGATCGAACTCTGTACCTCTTGTATGCAAGTCATGTGTTCCAACCAAATGAGCTACTAAGTCTTTTGCTTACAAACCCTAGAACAATGCTAAACATTATTCGTTTCCCATTCTTCTTTTTTTTCATGTTTTGCTGCGATTTTTAAATTAAAGATATCTTCTTCACACGTTATCCGTTTTTCGAAAACTCGGACTCTATTTCGCGTATTTTTCCGAGATGAACACAATGGCGTATCCGGTTTCCCTTAATTCTTTGATTTGAAATTAATTATACTTTAATTTATGACTTTCACGGTTATAGAATACACGGGGTGTTACATATACGGATACAAAGCTTTCTGGGTATCGTTCCAGCTGTAAACCAGGATCCTGTGAATATAAATCGGCAAAACCAAAACTACTAGCTGGCTGTGTCAAAATAAGGGAACCCAAACTTTAGGTTAAAACAATAAACTCCAGGTCAGTCATGGGACTAGTGTGAGAACTAAAACAGTTATTAATCTTTATTTTTAAAGGTAGGTAAATCAAGGGACCACGCCGTATAACACGGAACGGGTTTCCTCCCAAGAATACCAGTGCATATAACAAACATCGCAATGCTAAATAAAGAAAAATGAAGCTATTATAAGACCCAGGTCCTATCACACAATGCAACGCAAGCCGGGGGATAGGGTTTTCCCTTATAATAGCCAAACAGGCTTAGTACATTTAAAACAAATCATTTGATACTACTATAAGTGCATAGTGTATTAAACAACTTCAAATCATAAGTATCAATCATAGACGGCATGGGTACCATATATCATGTCGCCATACTGGTTCTACAATTAAAACCGCAAATGTCACGTATTTGGAAATTGGATTTCCATCTATGAACCGAAGCAAAAGATAGTCCTCTACCGATTCGAGACTCTCTAGCCCGAGCCTCAGGCAAGTACTCAGTCAAGCCTTAGGATCGTCAGGGCCGGTCCACCAATGTGGATTAAAATGCCTGAACAATGCGTTTCCCCGCCCTATGGGGCGTAAGTGAGCCAACAATGACTCCATCGAACCCGGATCGTCCGATAAACCGAGGCGCCTCGCAACAACAACAACCACATAAGTCAAACTCGCCAGGGCATGTAAAACCACTTACGCCACTTCTAACTAGAAAGAAATGCATGCCCTCCCTACGGTCCTTCTCCCGTTTTTGGTTCATACCGGGTGTGAAACTCGCGAAGTAAATGTTACAAAAAGCTACGCCACAAAGGCCGTGCTTCGATCAACAACCACAAGACATTGCTTTTCAGCAGAAGCCTTGATCTTTTTCCACAAAGGCATGCGACACAGGCAATTCACTCTATGCGTTTGATATCCATCAGTATATAACCCTTGAGCTCGTACGTCTCAGAGAAGGGCATTAAGCAAGAGAATAAATTCTCCGCGGCCAAACAGATATATATTTAATAGAAATCAATCACACAGACTAAAATCGAATGTCAGACACACATTCCATTTACAAGTCCGTTCTGGGTCTGAACGAAACCGGAGGCACCTAGTACCCCGCATATCCATCGATCTCCAAGTACATCTGGACGATCACCAACTGTTTCCATCTTCTTGGTTGTACAGCCCAATCAAGATCATCAGTAATTACCCAAACGACGTGAAGACCTCCGGTCTTCAAACACCGTCTTCATCCTCGACACCACGTCGAATCAGTTATTCAGAATGGGATAAACCCGGTCTTTCCAAATAACTCGCGTATATTCTAAACAAGTGTTACACAAACACAACATACGCCTCATTCCAATTCATCAGTCACTAACCGTAAATTAACAAGAGAGTAATTCCCCAAATATTTACCCCGAAGGCCGAAACCAACATCAGATCAATATCCAGAAACCCATTCTGCTTAGCTAACCGACAGTTAGTTTCTAAATTTCACATTCATAGGGAAAGGTTCCCATTAATTTTATCAAATATAAATTCCTTGAATTTGTTCTTTAATCTTCTTTTGAATATCGATTCAACTAGTCGGGATTAACGAACCTTACAGAAGTAATCATTTGTTTTAATTTCCCAATCCCAACCTATTCATTCCATGAAGTAAAACTGGTTATACTTCATATCTAACACCACGGTGTTATCGGTAAATTCAATTACCATTTCACGTTCAAATCTAATTAAAGATTTAACTATCTCCTGGAGCAAAACTGGTGATACTCCACTCTCGATCTTTTCCATCTAATTAAAGAGTCACTAAAACTCCACTTAGTTTTAATCGTTAACTGGGTTAAAGAATCAGTGTCATTTAATACACGGTTCACGATAAACCCAAAATCACATCTCATTTCAATCAATCCCTAACCGTAAATTAGCAAGTGAGCAATTCCCTAAGTATTAACCCCGAAGGCCGAAACCAACATTAGATCAGTACCTCAGAATCCACTCAACTTAACTAATCTCCAGTTAGTTTCTGATTTTCTTAACTCCTTTGGGTCTAAGAACAGTATTATTGAAGATACCGTTCACGACAACCCAAAATCACGTTCCATTTATTATCGAGTTAAAGAACAAGTGTTATTTAAAACACTGTTCACGATAAACCCAAAAATCAATACCAATTCAATTTCAATTAAATATTATTTAATTGGTACACTTCATTAAATCTAAATAAAAAGATTTAATGTTTTTCTCAACTGGGTTCAAGAACAGTGTTAATGAAGACACCATTCACGATAAACCCAAATCACATTTGATATTAAATACAAGGCTCTGAATAGAAAATATATCGGCTTATATTCAATATCAAATTCTACGACCAACAAATATCGTATTGGAAATAACGATATATAAATATCTTTCAAATTTCCATAACAACATCTGTATAATCACGAAATCCAACATCGAAATATTCCAAAGACAATTTCGATTCAAATCCATTCCAATTCAATTACTGGAAATTCTGGTTACTTTTAAAACCATTTCAAATCCAATTTATTTATTTAAAAATAAATAGAATTATAATTCTAGTTCAAAACTAGTTCATTTCGATTAAAATCTATTTTTATCTTTTCAAATATGGAGTTTTTCATCTCAATTCTTTCTAAATCATTTCTTATGATTTTACACAAATTATTACTATTTTTAATAACTTTATCAAGGCCCGTACAGTCGATTTCTATCAACGGCCATCGAACTACACTTACAACGACCTTTTCCAAAATTGATTTGGACATAATTCCAAATCCAACCGTTAGATTTCAAATTTCTAATATTCGTTAGAAATCTCTTTTCGATACGAACCCAACGGTTCCAGTTTTAGGAGAATCCGACGGTCGGATCTCCCGTAATATCCGTTCGAAGCCAATGGTCGAAATTCGCGAACTGCCGCGCCGCGGTGCGTTATATTCAGGCCATTATATTATATATATAATACATATAATATATATTTCGTCGATTTCAATTCAAAACGTGCTTTGTAAATCGTTTTGAATTCGTTTTCGAAACGATTCCAACTTCATTTCAAATTCAAATCAAAATTGAATTTTCCAATATAAATTCGTTTTAAATCCAATTCAAATTGATTTCTAATTCAATTTCAGTTCGTTTTCAATTCAATTTCAATTCGAATTCATTTCTATTCAATTAAAATTTGAATTCATTTCTTTCAAAATATCTGATTTTGAAATCACTTTCGATATTCATTGCAAAATGAATAAAATCGATATAAATATCGTTCACGTAAAAATGGCATCAATCTAATCAGCACGGCTTCATATATTTCTATTTTCAAATATTTCTTTTTCAAATATTTTATTTCAAATATTCTATTTCAAAAATGGAATGAGGCCCAATCAATTACCATATAATGTTAATTATATGGATTTTCTACAACTCATGTATACAATAACAACGATGAATAATCAACCATCATCCAAAGTGCATTCTATGCTGTATAAGCATCAAATATAAATATTCAACGCTTATAACAGTCTGTCAATCAATCGATCGACATTCAGCTAATTATTGGGACTAGTGTACGTCATATAACGTCCCAATACCCGTGTGGGGTTTCAAACAATCAAACACAGATTTTATTTGTACAGTTGGGCGATGTGTAAAATTTAACATCCCAATCAATATCAGTCAAATATGTGTATACAAACAAATTGTCCGATTTGTTTATTTTTATTTAATTTTACATACACATTAAAAATTCTATTTTTAACTATAAAATATTTTCAACTATATAAATATTTTATTTCATTTCACATCACATCACACAATCAACTACACATCAAAATCAAACAAACAAGCATACAAGCCGTCCATGGTCTGTGGACAAAGGGTGTCGGGTGCTACTAAACACCGTCTGTATCCTAGTATATATTTATATAACTAGAAAATTTAATTAAAAGGTGAGAAGTTCTCACTGAATTGCTAATCCAACGCCTCGATTCTTCAAATGTAGAAGATCTTGCCGTGTCCGCCTCTTGTCAATTTCGTCGCCCGTATTCACTACATATATAAAAATCACTTTTTTATATTGTTGCTATGTATATAAAAATCACATTTTTACTTCGCTATTCTAGATATAAAAATCCTATTTTTAGTATGTTATTCAATATATAAAAATCGAATTTTTACTTCACTATTCAATATATAAAAATCGAATTTTTTACTTCGCTATTCAATATATAAAAATCTAATTTTTACTTCGCTATTCAATATATAAAAATCGAATTTTTACTATGCTATTCAATATATAAAAATCGAATTTTTAATTCGCTATTCAATATATAAAAATCGAATTTTTACTATGCTATTCAATATATAAAAATCCTATTTTTACTTCGCTATTCAATATATAAAAATCGAATTTTTACTATGCTATCCAATATATAAAAATCGAATTTTTACTATGCTATCCAATATATAAAAATCGAATTTTTACTATGCTATTCAATATATAAAAATCCTATTTTTACTTTGCTATATAAATCACTTTTCCACTTCAACGTATATATAATAAAAATCATATTTTTATTTCGCTACATATATAAAGATAATATTTTTATATTCTCTATTATATAAAATCATGTTTTTGATACTTCTACTTTATAAAAATTATATTTTTATATTTCACATATGATAAAAATCATATTTTTATTTTCAAACTATATAGATAAGGATCATATTCTTATTCTAACGCTTTGTACATAAAGATCAGAATTTTATTATGCTGTTCATTTTAAAACTGAAAAATAAATACATTTAAATCAAAATAAAGAAAATTCACATCAAAATAAATACATTTAAAACTGAAAAATTAAATTATTCGACAACACCAATTTTGTTCTTTAATGTAATTTTCACACCAAACACATTCAACCATCAAAAGCCACATAAATCGAGCAAATTCAGTTTATTTCCATTCCATATCGCTTATGATATTTTATAACTATTTATCGCTATTTTTATTTATTTTACAATAGCTAATTTATTCGAAACGACGCTTCGGGCCATAACGCGGCCGTGGCGCTGTTTTTCTTCAGATTTGATTTACACATATCTGAAAATCTAACCGTTGGATCTTCACAAAATTTACATCATTAGAAAGGTCTTTTCAAAACGAATCCAACGGTTCCAGTTTCGGGAAAATCCGACGGTCGGATCTCCCGGTACAATCGTTTGAAGTTTCGATTTCAAAATACGAACTGCAGCGTCGTTATTCGATTAAATATATAATTATGTATATATATATATATAAATATAATCGCTTCTGGCGCTGTTTTTCATCAGATTTGAATTAAACATTCCAGACAATCCAACCGTTGGATTTTTACAAGGTTGGTGCCGTTGGGAAGATATTTCCAAGGCGAACCCGACGGTTGAGGTTTCGGGAAAATCCAATGGTCGGATTTCCCGCATTAGTTGTTTGAAATCACGTTTTCAAAATACGAACTGCACGGCCTCGTTTCGTTTTAATTTTATTTATATTTATATATTTATATAAATATAGTTCATTCAATGATTTCAATATCGCTTTCACTTCAAATATTTTACTAACGCCTTAAAATTTTGGAAAATTTCGCCATAACCTCCCCTGCACCGGGAGCATCGGGAAATTGCAAATAGCTTTCCCGGTCCTTCTAATCTCAAAAAGAAAAAGAAAAAGCCAAGCGGCTAGCCAACAGGCTCATAAAATCATCACCCAAACAAAACAGTAAATGTGTACCTATTTGTCGGGCACAAAATTTTATTCCTCTTCTCTAGCCCCTTTGCTATAACCTGTTCAATGAATATGCATGTACACATATATATAGTTCTTACCATTTATCATTTTCTATTCGACTTCATATTTGATTTCTATTTGGTTTAAAAACACCATTCATTCTAATGTTACATACATAGGTGCAAATCATTTCATTAGCTAATTAATGAATATTTCAACTCATATATGTTTATTTTGAACAAGTGGCTATTTTTAACACTTCACATTTCAACGATTCATGCATACAATAAAAATGTGATTTTTATTGTAAAACAATTCATTTCAAAACACTATTTTTCTATATAGTTCATATAGGTGACAAAAATAGGATTTTTATCATAAAACAATTTCTTTCAAAACGAGATTATTTTACACAGTTCATATAGTCGATAAAAGGTGATTTTTATTATCAAACAATTTATTTCAAAATATGAATACCATTCAACACATGAATTTCAGATCAACGAATGAATATCGATTCAACACATGAAGGTTTTCTATTCAATGAATAAATATAGTTTAAGCAAATGAAAATAATTCAAACACACGAATATTATTCAAAATTTCGGCAGCATAACGACAGGGTAGTTAAAACCGGGACCGTCCCTAGTACGGCTCCTCGCTCTACCTTAAAACCTCGCAGTTTTTGACAATGGGGATCATGCATCTAGTTCGCACGCAGGGGGCATGTATATATTTATTTCATTTCTACAAAACTAATCCTATGTGGTTTCAACCAAATATTTTTCAACCACAAACGGGTATTTTTCAACCACAATCAACCAATATCAACCACAAACAATCCCAAACAATCATTCGCTATCAATCAATTTTCACAACAATTTCAATCAATAAATATCGTCCATGGTTTGTGGACGAGGGGCGTATATATATATATATATATATATATATATATATATATAGCAATTCACTTTTATTTCAACACATATATATATAGCTAAAAAAAAAGAAATTGAAGAGTGAGAAATTCTCACCAATAGCTATCCAACTTCACGACACTTCCTTTATAGAAATCTTCGCCAATCTCGCCTTTTGCCGCTTTCGTTGCTCGTATTCTCTACATATGTAAAAATCGAATTTTTACTATGCTATTCAATATATAAAAAAAAACGAATTTTTACTTTGCTATTCAATATATAAAAAAACGAATTTTTGACTTCGCTATTCAATATATAAAGATCATATTTTGACTTTGCTATTCAATATATAAAGATCATATTTTGACTTTGCTATTCAATATATAAAGATCATATTTTTCATCTTCTATTAATAAAAATTCCGTCTTTTCTATTTTAAAGATCTGATCTTTTCTGTCCAAGTTCAAATCTTTCTCTTTTTAAAGTTCAAATCTTTTTCTTTTTAAAGTTCAAATCTTTTTCTTTTTATCGTTCAAATCTTTTTCTTTTTATACCTTTCTAAAATCAGAATTTAAACCTTTTAAAAATCAGAATTTAAACCTTTTAAAAATCTGAATTTAAACCTTTTTAAAATCAGAATTTAAACCTTTTTAAAATCAGAATTTAAACCTTTTTAAAATCAGTTTTATATAAAATAATTAATCAAAAGAAACTGGAATAAACAAAATAAAATAATTAAACTTTACCTTTGCTGTCGCCTGAAAGGGGGGGGGTGCTTTTGATTCACGGATCGAGGGAGGGGGTTCGGGTTTATGCGCTGGTGGTGGCGGGGCTTGTGGAGGAGGGCGGTGGTCGTTGGTCTCGGCGGAGGGTCCTTCGATGTGGGCGCGGGTCTGGGGTTCCACGAGAGAGAGGAGGAGAGGTAGTGGGAAGAAGGAGGAGGATCGGGAGGCGGAGGTGAGATGGGGTGGGCGGATGCGTCGCGAGGGGGGGATCGGGTGCGTCGAGGTGGAGAGGAGCGGGATCGGCAGCGTGGTGGGGGTTCGGCGGTCGTGGGTCGTCAGGGCGGTGGCGTCGAGGTCGACAAAGGGGGGCGTCGATCCTTTTTCTTTTTTCCTTTTCTCTTTTTTTTTATCCGTCTGAGCGAAAATAAGGGGAGAAAGGGGGGTGAGGGTTTTTAAAAAGAAAATATATATATTATTTTATTTATTAAATTAATTCTAAAAAGCAACTTTTATTTTCGACCTCGAAACGAAACCCACCGCCTGTCGTCTATAGCGTATTACCCCCATTCCGAACACAATGGGATATGTGTCGTAAGCTGATTTGACTGTTTCGATCAGTTTCCGTTGAAATCAACATATAACTCTATATATTGAATTTGAACGCGTTTTTCAATTTACCGGGGTCACATACTAACTAGAAAAATTCTCGAAAAATATTTTCTAGCTTCATATTGACGATACGGTCCTAACAAAACTAGTTTCGTCGAATTCTGAGATCGTTTGAAAAATGGCCAATTTCCAGTCGATTGAAATCAACTGAAACTGGCCAAAAGCGTTTTCCTTTGCCACGCTCACATATTGATTCGAAAAATTATGAAATTTGGAATCTAGCAATAACTTGACATCACGGACCCAACAAAAGTGGTTTCGTCGAAATCCGAGGTCGTTTGCAAAATTTCCATTTTTAAGGGCCTGAATTCCATAGCGACTATTCATAATTTTCAACTGGACATATCTTTTGATTCCCGCTATCAAATTTCGATTTTTCAGATTCGTTGGAAAGGTATTCACTAACAGATTTAAATATTTTTGGTTTCACTAAAATCCGGATTGTTCTGCACCCGGTACAGTCCGACAAAGTTTGCTATTTAGTTAGTTAAATTTCTATATTGATTCTATTCAACAGAATATATCATATGGAACTGAAAGTGATGTTATCTATATTGTTTAACATCTGTGATGCAGGGAAACAGGTTGGAGGAAACCAACTGGATTCCTCAACAGTTATTTTATTGTTTTTCATATATGGTGATATATGATGTGATATATAATCTGTTGTCGATTATATGTGTTTGGACGATACTGATCATCGTGATTTGATATGTTGAATACCATGACATACCGAAATGTTGATAATGGAATATTTTCAAAGTGATATTTGAAAATAAAATATTTATAAATGGAATATTTATAAATAAGAAATATTTATAAACTGGAATATTTATAAATAGGAGATATTTAGAAAATGAATAAACGTTATAGTATATGCATAAGAGATATATGTATAAATAAAATAAATCCAGAGTTCAAATAAATTCCAAATCAAATAGCAGAAAGGGGAGTGGGAAAATTCCCGCACATGGGTGTCGACGCTTCGTTTGACCCCATCAAGGGGGTGTCGACCCCTATGTCGACCTCTTGGTCGACACACTAAGGGGGAGGGGGTCGACCCCAATACAGATCTAGGTAGATTCCTGGTTCTGAACGTGGACCGAATTCTTAGCTAGATTTGTTGACCCTCTGCTATAAATTGGAACATATACCCATTGTTTTATTCAATTAAATCAATGGAGACGGTGAGATGTTGCTCCAGCTCAGATTAAATTAGCCTTTTCTTCAGCATCAACGATTCATACATATTCAAAGATCGTTGATTCAATATCAACATGCTTTTCTCAGTTTTGTTAGATTCATTCTCTGTGAGTCTACGTTATTTTTAGATATGAATACTTAAAAGTTAATCTTGACATATTATAAATTGTATCTAACCCTGTGACTAATTGAATCATATTAGATCTGCCATTATTTGTATATCTAATTCACTGTTTAGATCTCATCATGCCTGTTTATGATACCTCTATTGTGTACTTGGCATAATCATGTCAATATGCCTAATCAGTTCTATTATCACATGTTCATCAAATCTGATCTTATATGCCTAATTCTATCACCATATGCTTATTCAGTTGCTATGCCTATTTCTGCCATCATATAGCTATCTTGTTATTATGCTTATTTCTGTTCTCTTCCCTTCTTCTTTCCCTTTTTATTTTATAGTCAGGCTTCCTACGAGCCTAGGCATACCGCTGAAATATGTGAACGTGTGAAATTGTGAACGAGGGGAAACGTTAAAATTGGGGCATAACTTGTATTGGGAAATTTGCGCATAACTTGAATTAAATAAATGAATATAGATTTGGGGCACAAAACAAATTGTGACTTAGATCTAAATTTAGGGCATATGGTACATGATAAATACGACATGGAAAAAGGAAGTAAAAACCTATAATGAAATTAGGAATAATTGTTAAAGAATGAAATGCCTAGAACTACAGTAATTAGAAACTGTAACCGCTCTTAGACATGAGGTTAGATTACAATTGGGGTAGAAGTCTTCCCGGACCCACCCGGCATATCCAGCGACCACAAGCGGTGAGTCTAATGTGAGGGGTCTAAGTGCATAAATACGTAACGTGCTACGACATGAGGCTAAGTCCGGCTTGTGGAAGAAATCTTCCCGGACCTGCCCAGCATATCCATCATCCCCAAGTTGTAGGCTTATTGTGTGAGGTCTAGCTCATTATAACCATAAATGAATATGGTAATGAACTTGTAATATTTTACCTATTTGGATCCATAGAGATTACATGAACATATTTACTTGAGTAGCGGTTAAGTAAACTTGCTTGAAATATTGGGAGGGTTAAGTATATCTTAGGGTGGTGGGTAATATGTATATATAGGCCTACAAACTTAACCCGTTGGGGTTATGCAATCTTATTACACTGGTATGGCATAACTTGTGGAAATCTAGTAGTAGGGATGCAAGCCTAGAGGAAAGCGTGTATCATCTTGTGTGTGGGACCCATTTCAGTCTGTAACCCATATATAGGTATCAAACGAGTACTCCGAGCTAGGTCGGAGTAGGAGCACACTTACTGGGCTAATTGTAAGAGATCCAAAAGGAGGGGACGGTGCAGGCGGAACATTTCAACGGAGTCATGTGTGTGCAAGGATCCGGACAAGGGAGGCTAAGATGCCTTGGCATCAGTTGATTTGGTTGTGCACATCCTGGAAATGATGAGTTGCGACTTTAGGAGGTGATACATCCTATTATGGGGCCAACATAGGGTATCTACGGGGTAGGGAGCCGATCGGTTGGGGTAGTAATTAGGATACATCTAGTCTCGCCTGTTTAGGAGCCCATTATTATCCTTAGGGGTAACACTGGTATGTTCAATTAGGCTTCCTGTTATTGTATGGGGTAAAACCTCTCACTAGAACTACACCTAAGTCTACCATCTTGTTGGGGATTATCTTGTTCATATGATCATGATACTAGTATTAGTGCAAAGAGATAGAAAGAGAAAAGTATTAGAGAAGTGCTATACATATATGTTCTATTCGGTTTATCCTGTTTACCTTGTCATACCTGTCTTATATGTGGTTATCCCTCTTATCTAGTTTATATGCTTGTCATGATGCTTTTACTTATTTATATGCTAAAAGTAACTGGACTCGCCAGACTTATGTCTGACCTATTTTGTTTCCTCTTCTTTCTCTTCCTTTCCCCCCACCAGTTTCTCAGGGTGGGAATACTCAAGCTTGATCAGGATTCTTCTTTCCTTCTGCTTAGAGATACTTAAATGTACTTCTTGATTTCATACCTTCTCTACTATGGCTATATTTTTTGGGGATTATGCTCTTTTCATGTTTATTATACTCTGATGATTTTAGTACAAGACAGAAGTTTTAAATTGATGTACTGGGTGTTATGCATTTCAGACTTATGATGTAACTATGTTTTGAACTACGATGTTTTTTGCTTAATAAAGTTTTAAATTCCGCTGCTATTTTATATCTGTCTTGTAATAAATCTGTTTCTGTTTACCTATAACGCTTCATGAAACTTAATGCATTCTCTAAAAGAGTGACATTAACGGACGTTTGGGTTCACATTTAGGCTATTTGGAATATTGTAGACTGGTTATATTAGATTTATTACTGCTACTATAGATGCTTGTATGTTAGTTTAGAATTTATATGACTATTGCTTGCATTGTTTTCTTAGTTTAGATTAAAACGCCGTTCGTAGGCAATTTAATATAAGGAAAATCTCATTCGTAAGAATTCACCGCTTATCGATCAAATGCACAAGTTGGGGTGTACTAATTAATAGCACAAGGATAGTAGATTTAAATGGATGAGATAAATTCTCAAAGGATCTTTAGAGCAAATGGATGAATTCGGCGATGGAGCAACATTGGAGCTCAGTGACGAATTTGAAGACGGAGTGAAAATGGAGCTTGATGGCCAATCTGAGATGGTGGATGGACTTGGCGACAAACTGGATTTCGAACCGAATGCTGGACATTTCCCTACAAGTTTATTTAACCAATTTTTTAAATACATTATTTTACTTATCATTATCAACTACCATGGAGAGGTCGATATTGATTACTGTTGTTGTTGGCTACTTTTGGGCAATTTAACATGGGTGATGGCACGATTTCAAGGAGTAGAGTATGATGGTTTGTTCGATAGCAATATCGACACCATGGCTCTTCGATCAGTAGCTTAAATAGGAGGCAAGGATGTGTATCTTCTATGTAGTAATTTGTCGTTTGACGACGGTGATTTATTGATGGAGACACGGTGGCTATGATATATTGTTTTTATCCTTGATGCAGAAGGATGAATTGTGTCATATTGAGGTGACTCAGTGACTGCCATATGAGAATGGAATGGAGCATAGTTGTTACGACATGGAAGGAAGTCGATAAGGTCTCACGGTAGTGCTATTCGTCATGGATAGCCCACTCATTGATCGATTTCATAGGGGAGTCTTATGGATATTCTTAAAATGGATTTTGCGATGGGGAACACATGAAAAGGAGGTATCAGTGCTCACCATTTCGGTACACCTTTGGAAGAGGGGCACAACGATGGATAACCACTAGTTGTAGTATAAATTGATTGGCTGAGACACCAGCGCAAGTTGTAGTATTGTCTGGGCAGGAGTTTCTACTATAGTTCGGTGCATTTGGGCATAACAATAGTTTTGTAGAACCTATTGCAGTAGGAACTGCCAGTCCTCGATGGGCTTGGTGATCAAAGTGTTGAGTATCGTATACTTGACGCACTAAGTGAGTGAATGTAAGGATGACTGATGGACGCTCTGGCTATTTACTTATTTATCACTATTTTGTAACAAACATTTATCACACTCTCTTTATATAATGTTTACATAGTGTATCTTATATCTGTTTATTCTTGAGACGATGGTTTTGATGACAACAACTTTATGACTTATTATAAAACATAGCACTATATGTTAAGTTATATATGATATGCAGGATATTTATAGACAAGTATTGAGAATGAAGACTATGTAGCATAAAGATACAAGACTGAAGATAACAAAGATGAAAAATAACTCAATAATGAAGGCTAGTTAGTATCAAGAATTCAAAAGTCCAAGATAAGTAATAGAGTCTAGGTTTATGTTAAAACTTCATAATAACACTAAAAACTTTATTTGGATCTAAATTGTGGAATGGAATCCACCTTCTTGCTTTATGATGGGATGGAACCAATAGAGGGATTGTGCCAATGACCTACTCTGGTTGGATGGAACCCACAAACTCTCAAAAGTGTTTTTCAAAATTGTTTCTCAAATTTTCTTATCGAGTTTTTAATTATTTATCCCAAAATCAAAACTATTTAAAATAATTTAATTTTGATTTCTAAATATTTTTTTTAAATATTATACTCTTTGTTATACTTGTAATTTATTGTTGTTTTTAAATTTCAAAGTTTTAGCTTTACTCTCAAGTTATATTTTTTATTTTAATATATTCTTATTTGTATTTATAGTTGTATATGTAAAAAAATTATATTATTTTCAAAAACCATTTTCTAGAATGTTTAGCTAGTGTTATTATTTACTTATTTTATGTTTATAATGTTTTACAAGTCTCGGAATTTCTTTAACAAGTTTTAAAATCAAAATTCTTTTGAAAACAAGTTTTTTTATAAATTTCAACATAGGAATTTTGACATATGCATCCCCCATGTCGACATGGTTACCGTTTCAACCAAAAATCAAATTTCAAAAGAAGTACCCATTCGTCTTTCCCTTCGCGAATAAATATTACCGTTGTGTGTGCCTATATATACCTGATGCTTAAACAAATTTTAAATCACGTTTACTTTATTATTCTTCACTCCTTCTTTACTCCATTTAATTTCTAAATTTCAAGTATCCTTAACCAAACTCTGTTGAAATTCAAAGTCAATTAAACCTGGTCATCTCTAGTTTGATTCTCTGCAACTCTCTCCCAAAGATATAAGTGTTATTCAGAGTTATGGGAGCATTTTTCATCAAAGATCGAAAGAACAAATTTCCTATCAACTCTCTGTATCAAATTGTTACTGAAAAATGTGGTTGTGGCCCTTTAAATTAACAGGGTATGATTGCAGCCCGTAAATTAGTTAGGTGATCTTGTATCCTGGTTAAATCAAGAGAGTTCCATGTATTCAGAAGTAGGAGTGGTGTACCTCATGGCCATGAAATCAAGGGTTGTAATATCGACATTCATTTGAAAAGAAATACGCACAAGTGGTTATGTGGGATTGGATGTTGGATAACTCCAAAACTGTATAAAAACGTGGTGTTTTAACAACACAAATTTTGACAGAGCAATTTTTTTTTCAAAAATCCAAATCTATCGAAGCTCGAGTTGGTTTGTTCGGTATGTTGCAGAAATTCAAAGATAAATATATCAGAGCTCATAAAAGGAATCTCACATCGGAAGGAAATAAAATATAATAGTAGGTAAGCACTTACCAATATAATCACACTATTTAAAACATGTCTCCAAGTTGTAGAATCTCAACCACCTGTCCAAACTGCGAGTTTGTTATGAGAAGCCATTTAGAACAAAAGTTCTAGTGAATCAACAAATTATGCTTTCTACAAATAAAACTACATATAACGTTCTATCACCGGTTCTTTATTTATAAAGTTATTCTGTTTTATTTCACACTATACTTTCGATTTTTCCGCATAAACCGTATATCTACTCACAGTAGATCAACCTAATAAATCATACATACATACATATATTTATATGTGTATATGTATATGTATGTATATGTAGCTACATATCCAATAAACGGCGGTACACCCCATAGTATCCTCCTTGAGTGGTCCCCGTCATCGTACTACAAAAATGTACCGGACTTCCATCTCCACACTACAAAAGCATGATATACTATGATACGAGAGCGTATCAAGTCTCCAACGTTGCACTACAAAGGCACCCTAAGGCCTGAGTTCTTAACGGAACTCAGTCGTGGGCTTTACTATATCTGTCAGGAACGACCTCGGGACGGTCCCAAAAATAATGGCTTCACTAGGCACAGGATACAGATATCAGAAGTTGGTGTGTCTCTTTTATGGCTCTTCAAGGCCCCACCAACTTATCCCATAATGAAGGACTATTCCAAAGAGCTAAATTTAACAACCCAGAATTTTGTGTAACTGGGAAGTACATATTTATTTTGTTTTGTGATTCATTAAACCAAAATGTTGGTGATACAAGGCAATGAGAATGTAACACCTCGTAATTTTAAAGGGAATTATAATGATAAACTAAAAATACTTAATTAAATATTGGGAACTAAGTAAAACAGATTGTACAATTGCGTTCATCTCGGAATTCTGGTTCAGACAGACTCCGAGTTCATGTAAAACAAACATCGTATAAAGAAGATATTAAGGTTTGAGGTTTATATAAATATAAGAGAAATATATATATATAAACAAATCAGTCAAGAAATTGAAAATAGTTCAAAATCGAAGCGGGAAAACGACGTGGTATTTGGACCCGTTGGGGGTCGACCCATGCCCCAGCGGTGTCGTCCCTAGGGTCGACCCCATGGTCGACGTACCCTAGATCCGACCAGGTTCATTCCCTGAACCCGGACTTGTTTCTGAACAAGATTCGTTGGAGAAAGTCTATATAAAGATTGGTATCTCTATTGTTTTATGCACCTAAAACAATGGAGACAATGAGATGCTGCCCCAACATGGATTGAATTAGCCATTTTTCTTCAATAACGGCAAATACATATACGAGAATCTCTTCTGCAACTTCAACATATCATTCTCTGTTCTTTAGATTCAGTCTCTACGAGTTCATGTTATTTTTAGATATAAACATTTAAGAATTAATGCTGACATGTTTATAATTCTGGATCTAAAACCTATGCCTGTTAATAATCTGATTCATACCTAATCAGTCTTACTATTACATGTACACCTGATCTGCTGTTCAGTTCTTATATGCCTATTTCTGATATGCCTATTTGTGTTATCATATGCCCATCTCTATTATTATATGCTTATTTTGTTTTATGCCTATTCTGATCTTCTTCTCTTTCCCTTTTTATTTTTATAACCTGGACTACTTTCGAGCCTAGGCCTATACCACTGAAATATGCATACAAACGAAACTGGGATTATTTGGGAATTATTGGGAATAGTAAATGGAGGGCATAGCCTATACTATGAACATGACTAAAATTTGAGGCATAACTTATACTATGGAATATAACTGAGATATGGGGTATATGAACATGTAAACATATAGGCTTAACTCAAAGATTAGGTGGAACGTGTTAATGGAACTATATGTCAGTTATGTAATCTGTTTGATCTGTTAGGGGTTAAGTAAACTTATTAATCTCTTGGGGTTGTAGGCGCACTATTAACCCGTGTAAAACTTAACCTGAGGAAATCCTAGTTGATTGGGGACACAAGTTTAGGGGTTTGACTTGTATCATCTGTTGTGTAGGACCCATATTAGTCAGTAACCTATTCTAGTTTTAAAAGGGGACCCCGCACTAGTAGGGGTCAGGGAACGCTTAGTGAGCTAATTATAAGAGGTTCATTTGGGATGGGGTGTTCGAACGGGGTCATCTGTGTGCATGGGTCTGGTCTATCTCGGAAAATAAGACGCCATAACACCTGTAAATAGGTCTTTGTCCTTCTGGCGGTTGCCACTTTAGGAAGTAATGAACCATACTGTGGGGCCGGCACAAGGTATTTACGTGGTAAAGAGCCGATCATTGGGGTAGTAACTAGGTTACATATAGTTCTGTTTAGGAACCTGCTACTTCTGTTTGGGGTAACACCCATTATTTCTGTTTAGGTACGTGCTATTTTTGTTTGGGGTAAAACCCGTTGCTAGAAGTACAACTAAGTCTACCATTTATATTCTGTTGGGATCATTCTGTTTCTGTTAAGTAATTGGAAAACACTTAATTTGGTATATTAGTATTGGTGTAGAGAAAAGTATTTGAAAAGCAAAGTTTATCCTATTTATTTTGTTTATCTTGTCCATCCTGTTTATACGTATTACTTGATACTATTATCTCTCGTCCAGTTTATATGCCTGTCATGATACTTTTACTTATTTGCATGCTAAAAGTAACCGGACTTGCCTGACTTTATGTCTGACCCATTTTGTTTCTTTTCTCTCTCTTCTTTTCCCCTTAGGTTCTCAAGGTGGGAACACTCAGGCTTAATTAGGACTCACTATTCTTTTTTATGCTTGGATTTGGATTTTCTTCGATGTACCGCTTTGACTTCTTGTCCACTTGTTTATGGCTACTTATGGGTACTATGGGTTTTTACTTCTGTACTCTGATGGTTTTTAGCACAAGATAGTTGCTTTTATTTGACGTATTTTGTTCCAGTATTTCAGTCTGATGTTGTAACTGGATTTTGAGACCATGATTTTTTTGTTGGAAAATAAAGTTTTAAATTTCTACTGCTGTTTTATATATCTGTCTTGTGAGATTCTATTATGTTCCCCTATAACGCTTCATGGAACTTAATGCATTCTTATAAAGGGTGAATTAACGGATGTACGGTGTCACATTTGGTATCAGAGCTGATGGTTACAAGATCGGATAAAAGATTTTAAAAATTACTTTCAAAAGGTTTCAAAAAGAAAGTATTTTCGAAGAAAAGTCTATTTTTGAAAAACATATTCCCTAAAGCCATATAAAATATTTTTTGATTCTCTGTTTGAATCCCTTTTCCTTTTCTTTTCAGCATGTCTGGAGAGCCGAATATCCCCGAGGGCATTCGTTACCGGCTTGGTTCCGTAGATATCTTGAGGTTACGGCACCTGTCGGAAGCCAAGCAGACGCCCCTCCCCTAGCTACAGCTACCATTCCTACTTCTCCGCTAGTGAATAATTTCTCTAAGATATGCAAGGACTTTTGTGCTATGGGAGGAAAAACATTCCATGGAAGTGAAAGCTTCGTGGAAGCACGAAATTGGAATAATGAGATGGAGGATTTGTACGGGATTTTCGAGGCTGACAACCATAGGAAGATTCAGTTGGCTGCATGGTAGTTGAAGGACGAGGCTTCCTTCTGGTGGGAAGTGATGCAAGCAGGGCGTCCAGTAGAGAATTAAGCTGATTTTCGATAGAGATTAGAGATGAAGTTTCTATCACAGGTAGAAGACAGTATGCAGAGGAGAGATTTCTAGAACTTATGCAAGGAAGCATGTATGTCAACAAGTTCAATCAGTTAGCAAGGTTTAGTCTGAAGCCGGTAAATACCCCGCATAAGAAAGTTTTGTGGTTTGTGAGGGGATTAAATCAACCTTGCCATGAGTTGGCAATGGCTCATATTCCGATGGGGGCAACTTTTGAGAAACTCGTTGACCTGGCATTGATGCACGAAGAGGATAAAGATGGAAAGAAAGAAAGAAAGACCGAGGAGATGAAAAACAAGGAAGTGTGGCCCAAGAAAGATCAGTAACCGAAAGATGGAAAGAATAACAAAGCTAAGAAGAAATGTCATTGTTTCTGTAACGACCCACATTCTACGCATTTGGGGATCGTAGCATATTTATTTCTTTCTCATGTGAAGTCATATAGCCATGTAACTTTGGGAGATGACTATTGGGGTCATTTGCCATATTCACGATTTTTGCCGATTTTTAAATGACCGTTTTGCCCATAGCTGGTCTTATTTCGGCTTTAACTTTTGATTGATAAGGTGTTTTGACCTGAAACCAATTTCATTAGATCCAGATGATGGCTTACCATTCCGTAGGGTGGTCACATTATCCAAACGGACTCACCGTTTGGGAGATATAGCTGAAACAAGGTTTAGAAGGTGAAAAACAGCTTAACCGGGCCTAATTAGGGTGATTAGCAAGAGAGCCCATAACTGTAACGACCCGGATTTCGAGCGACTTTGGTAATCGACATAAACACGATGTTGATTACCAAAACATCAAAAAATCCTGGTAATTAGTGAAAGAAATTAGAGGGTGAGAATAGATAAGATAGAAACTTAGAATAGATGAAGAAGAAGAACACAACATCAGAGTAACACGAACCTCACAGCGGAACGAATAACATATAATATATATAATATAACTTGAAATATACATCTGTACTTGAATATACACATCATTATCGAAGTACAACACTTACAACACAGCGGAATAATAATAGCGATATAATTCTGAAGTCTCCTGCTCCAGCTCTTCAATGTATCTGTAAATCCCGACTACTTGACTGCCCATACAAATTTAGGCACCCAAGAGTTTAGGGAAAACAACAAAGTAAACTCTGGGTCAGTCATGGGACTGGTATGAGTAAAACAGTTTAAAACAGTTGAACAAGTAAACGATATCCCATAAGACCACGCCGCATAACGGAATGGGTTTTTCCCTTATGAGAATCCAAAATATCTTTATATCAAAAACCCTTTTGATATTATAATAATGTCTATCAACCACAGTATATATATATATTCATCTAGCAGAAACGCTTTCATCTCATGTTCTACATATATAGTATACAATCAAAACCGCAAGCACGTATTGGGTAATGGATTTTCAACTATGACAAGGTATGGAACCACCTTTCGCTCGTGTACCTCTAGAGAGGAATACACTGGGTTCAACAAGAACATCTTGCAACCCGGCCACACATGACCGACCACTCATTTCGCTTGAGTGTATCGAATGTATATCACCAACGGTTGGGATCAGCAACCGTTTCCCGAATTGTACAGCATCAACAATAGATTTTTAGAAGTAAATGAAACTCTAGATCAGGTGATTATACACCCTACTTCGGTGCGACCGACTTAGCTATGCTACCTGTCTGATTTCTGTCATTTACCGGTTGATGAGGCTTGAAGCTACGCTTTATCATTACATCAGATTCGCTTCGAATGTCACATCGTCAAATCCATCAAATCACCAATTGACGTCCTCAACCATACATTATGTGTTAGCTAAAAGAAGTTTCCTTCTCCGCTTCCACTCTTGGTACGGTTGGAGAAATCAATATACATGATCGTCTGGAAATACTCTGTCAGACATCCGTCCATACAAGTCATCCAGGAACAGGATGAACCGAAGGCACTATTCTGTAAACAGGATAGCCCTTGCATAACTCCGTCTCCAATTTCCTTTGGCACATATGATTCGCAACGCCAATACAGAGTGGTTCTTTGGATAATAATCCAACCGGTCTCTCCATATTAACAACGTTAAAATGGTCAAAACTTCGATAGTCTGTGATTTAACTATCGAAGAAAAACAGATGTGCAAACAACGATATTGTTTTCAAATGGAAATTTATATCGATCAAACATCATTCGACATTTATCTCTTTATTTCATAAATTTACTTATCTCCAGTTTCCCTATATTCAATATTTCTCATTTTCTAAATTTGGAAAATATACCTTATTAACAATGGAAAACATTTCCATTTCTTGTTTTCTTTATTAGAAAACATTCCTGGTTTCTTATTTGGAAAACATTTCCAAAGCTTCTTTATTGGACTTAGACAGATGCTTAAACAAACATCGCTATGCCAACTCAAACCATTTCCTTTACTGGCGAACCTTAACTATTCCTTAGCTAAAAATGAAGCCAATCAAGTTGGGGTAGAACTACCTCTCAGACCTTAACTGAACAACATTTCTATCTTTGAAATAGACAAAGTTCACTTTATATCCCTTTATAACTTCCTCACTTAACCCTCCTTCGAATAGCTATATTCGATTGACTCTTTTCACTTAACTCTATTCGATTAACCCTTATCAGTTAACTCTATTGGACTAACACCATTGGATTAACTCTATATGACTAACGCTATTGATTTACTTATTTCACTTAACTCCTTTCGAATAAACTATATTTGATAACTCCTTTTACTTACATCGAATAAACTATATTCGATTAACTCATTTGCTTCTATTCGAATAATTATATTCGATTAACTCATTTAACTTTCTATTCGAATAAACTATATTCGATTAACTCATTTTACTTTCTATTCGAGTAAACTATATTCGATTAACTCATTTTCTTTCTATTCGAATAACTATATTCGATTAACTCATTTTCTTTAACTCAAATCGATTAAACTAACATTGATTAACTCCTTTGCTTTAACACTAATCGATTAAACTAACATCGATTAGCTCCTTTTACTTTAACTCTAATCGATTAAACTAACATCGATTAGCTCGTTTGCTTTAACTCTAATCGATTAAACTAACATCGGTTAGCTCCTTTGCTTTAACTCTAATCGATTAGACTAACATCGATTAGCTCCTTTATTCTTTAACTCTAATCGATTAAACTAACATCGATTAGCTCCTTTATTCTTTTCGAATAAACTATTCATTTATAAAGATTTACTTTTAGTAACGGTTCTTCACTTTACAAATGATTTCCTTTTTATTCTAACTTATCCTTTGATTTTATAAATATTTCTTTTTGTAAAAATCCTTTTCCTTTTCTATATAAAATCCATCGATTTTATATAAATAATTCTTTTTCAAAATACACTTTGAAAATATTCCTTTATCAACATTCGGTATGTTATGGTATTCAACATATCAAATCATGATGATCAGTGTCGTCCAAACGCATATAATCGACAACAGATTATATATCATGTCATATATCACAATATATGAAAAACAGTAAAATAAATGTTGAGGAATCCAGTCGGATTCCTCCAACCTGTTTCCCTGCATCACAGATGTTAAACAATATAGATAACATCACTTTCAGTTCCATATGATATATTTTGTTAAACAGAATCAATATAGAAATTCACTAACTGACTAGCAGTTCAATCAAACAGTCAACACACAGTCAAACAGCCAATATCTAACAGTTCTAAAAACACAACATGAAATTATAAACTGTTCAGATTTAGTGAGATTTACTCACATTGGACTATCATCGTTAATAACGATAATTGTCGTTGATTCAGATTTGGACAATTTATTTCACTATAAATTGTAACGAGCTCAGATTCACTCTCGATCAGTTCCATTTTGTTGCTCCCGTCCATACGATCCCAACGCAACTTACGGTTCGTCAATCTGATATCGTATGATCAAGTTATACCCGTTATAACTTTATATGATTTAATTTAAATAGAAACGAATATATATACGGCCCTCACATTCATTTCTTGGCCCAACCTAATGGCTTTAAGCCCAGACTTGCCTATGCTCTCCTTCTTCACTGACAAGAAAAAAAATCGTCGCTCAGATATTTGCTCCACGCCATTTTCGGTCGTTCTTCCAGCTCAAACTCAGCTGTTACTTCGCGAGTTCCAAATCCGACAACACCCAACCTCCTCTTGCTCGAACCACCATCTCTCCAACCCCAACGATCCACGCTCGACACCCCTGTTACCTGCGCGACTTCAGCTAGCGATTTCACAGTAAAGTGTGACAGAAATCAGAACGGAAACTCACGGGAAAATCCCACTCCAGGCTAATCGATCCCCTAAACCCAAATCTGGCGTCCACAACTCGAATAGCTACCTCGTTTCCATGCTCCGTGGAACCCTAGGCTGTCGCTAAAAAACCCATTAAATGCCGATAACGTCGAATGGTTTGAAAAGGGTATAGATTAGAAGACAAACTCTTAGTGAATTCGACTGTGTATGTTTGGGGATTTTTAGCGTTTGTTTGTTATTTGTTTTCGGATTTGCTTTTGGGAATTTTTCCACTGTAAAACCATATGCGATGTATATATATGTTTGAATGGGTTGGTAGGATATATGGTTGAAACAGGGTGAGGTGTGGCCTGTTTGTGATCAGAGAAAGGGGGAGATATTTGTTTTACAATTTGGTGACCCTTCTACATGAAGTTCTGTCCTCATCCGGACGGCCAATGACAGAAATAAAAATACCAGTGAGACGAGCAATGTCCCACGATCCCAAAAATATAATAATACCGGTAGATTAACTCATATTTTGAAACCTCAAAATGTTGATTACAGGGTGCATAATTCTTCAAATAAAAAGTTGCTTATTTAATTAATTAAAAATTACAGTAAAATTCTAAAAATCAAATTATCGTTATGTCCCAAAGGAACCTTGTCTAAATTCAAACCCGATCTCTAGTTATATCGAATAAACCGATATGGTCGATAAACGATTCTATAGCGACTATTTCAGAATTTGATTTGGACATACATCAAAATCTACACGATGAAATCCCGATTTTTCTCTTCTACTAGAAAGATATACTCCACCAGTTCCACATGTTTCTTGTTTCACAGAAATCCGGTTTAAAACGAATCTTGTACATTCAGTTGAAGTTCGAATCGCCAATTTACGAACTACAGCGTCATTTCGAGCTCATTTATAATTACATTATACACTATACGTTCAACTGTCGATGATTGAATATATTCGTCATTCAAATTCAATTCCAAGCTGAATTAAATATCACAGATGATCCGGTTCACACCGTATCATCATTTCATCCAATTCTGATTATATCAGAATTAAATATATTATTTAATTTATTACTTTAATTAAATATTCACCATTTTTTAATTCCACGACCATTAAATTCTGTAACGACCCGTATTCTACACATCATAGGATTGTAGAATATTTATTTCTTTCCCGTATGAAGTTGTATGGTAATGTAACTTTGGGAAACATCTATTAGAGTCATTTCCCATGTTCATGATTTTTGTCGATTTTTAAATGACCATTTTGCCCCTAGTTGGTACTGTTTTGGCCATAACTTTTGATTGAAAGGGAATTTTGACCTGAAACCACTTCCATTTGATTCGGTTGATGGTTTCTCTTTCCGTAGAGTGGACATAATAGTCAAACGGACTTACCGTTTGGGAGATATGGCTGAAACAAGGTTTGGAGGGTGAAAAACTGCTTAACCGGGCCAAATCGGGTGATTAGTGAGTAGGCCCATAACCCATTTCGGGATTAGGGTTATGGGAGGGCTGAAATGAGATGGAGAATCATTCCATTTCAGTTTTCTAGCCTCCACTTATCACCAAGGATCACTAAAAATGGCCTCCAACCTCTAAATCACCTCCAAATCATCTTTTGGTTAAGGATTTGGCTTAGCAACCCCTAATCAAGGAAGATCTTCACCAAAGCAACAAAGGAGCTGCTGTTTGGCATTGAGATTCACATCAAATCAGAGAATTATTTCGGATCTTAGTTTATTTTGTGGCTAAGATGAGTGATTTGCATAGTTTTACACTAATTAGGGTTGATTAGTGTTAATTAGCGAATTTAAACATGATAAAATTCTGGAAAAATGTTTATAAAATTCGGAATGATATTTTAAACCTCTGTTAGAAATTTGGTTCCGTTTGGTTAAGTTTTGCTAATCATATCATTGGTTTCACCTAAACATGCTTAGGGGGAAAATATGGGATTTTGGGTATGTTTGATTCATTTTGACCTACCATGTTGATGTTTTGATGTTTGTGGTTGATTATGCATGTTGCTATGACCGTATGAAATGCTATGTGCCTGTTTAGAATAGTTGGAATGGTCGAAAACGCCGTCGAAGGGCGTAAACAGCTCGCTGGACAAGGTGCAGGGGTTCGGATCGCATAGGGGGTTGAGGGACGATCGGATCGCCCTATGGGATCGTGGGACATCACCACGAGTCGAGTCATCTCCTTCGAACCGAACCATCTGCGCAAGGCCCACGAGACGAATCGATGCAGCGCCGTGCCCAAATTGAAGTACTCCGACCCGGATCGCCAATGAGCATTACGACCCGATCCGATCCACTCGTGCTTCATATCACGATCCGACTAGAGGAAGGCAACATCCACGATCCGATGCACAACGAGACGATGGGGGAGCGCGATCCGATCCGTAAGGGGTATTCACGATCCGACTAGAAGTGGAGACCCGATTCGATGGAGACTGGATTCACGAGACGATGGGGAGTGCGACCTGATCATCTGGAGGACCACGACCCGATCCAACGTAGGAGGCGCGACCCGATCCAATGAAGAATGCTGAAGGCGACCCGATCCGATCCAATCTGGTGACGACCAATAACCCAAGATGCAAAGGTAGTCCAAATGGAAGTTTGAGCTCAGGATCCCGGAACCAGTTGGGAACCAATGAGTTCACTTCATGGTTGGACTTTGCTGCGGGACGTGTGCTTCGATTCACCACTAAGAATGAATGATGGGCTACTTATCAGGGCAGTAGGGTCATTATGACCTGAGGGGCAAAGTGATGGTAGCAAGACTACGTTATCAGTGCAGTAGGGTCATTATGACCTGAGGGGCAAGGTGATGCGTAGTAAGACTATGAGCCAGCGCAGATGGAGTGAATAACTCCATGGGGCAAGTGGACATAGTAAGGATTAGTAAGGCTATGAGCCAGTGCAGTGGGGTTCTTGTGACTCCATGGGGCAAAGTGGACATAGCGAAGGATCTGTGGCTACGTTATTAGTGCAGTGAAGCCATTTATGACTTCATGGGGCAAAGTGATCGTAGCAAGGTATGTTGGGTGGTCGAAGTGGTGAATATCGTATGCTTTACGCACTGAGTGAGAAATGTGAGGATGGATGCTATGTTTGAGTGTTTGCCATCATTATGACATGCACACCTCCCCCACCTCCATATCCTTATATTGATTGATATGATACCTTAGAGTGTTGTACGGTATGTAGTGCTAACTCTTTGGTTGCAGGTCCAGGTTCAGGTATGTTTTAGTCTACCTGTTATTGTTCACTTTAGATGCTTATCGCTCATACCAGGCTTTATGTCTGACCCAGAGTTTTATGTCTCCTCTTATTACTCTGGGTGCTCACACGAGCAGACTAGAGACAGGTTAGCTGGTGGTGCGCGAGTAGCTGATTCGGAGGCGGGCAGGAGGCTTCCACGTATGATATATATACACATTCTCCCTGTGTCATTGATGGTCACTACTTGGGCATTAGTAGTGTACCTCATTTACCTTACTTTTGCTTTGAGACAGTTTGAAAATTGTAATAAGCTGTATTTTGGATTTCCGCTCCTATGATGTTTAGTAATGATTTTCAGCTTATGCACTGTCTCTCCTGTTTTATGCCAAGTATGTTATTATTATATTTTGTCCTATGCGCTGTGAGACATTCTACAGGTTCCTTGTATGTTCATTTCCTTCTTCCTTTTCCTTCTGGCGACCCGTTCCGTGCTAACTGGATATGTGTACAGCGCATCTTTGGAGTAAATGTCGGTTGGTGCGGGGCGGGCCGTCACACTTGGTATCAGAGCTCTAGGTTGCGTAGTTAACCTAGGGAAAGACACTAGGGAGAGTTAGTACGTATATGAGAGCACGTATTTGTGATTACTTTGGTTTTCAAAAGCTATGTATATATATATACTATTAGTAGTATAAGAATGAAGTTGCACTGCACTAGTACCACTATGGGGTCGTTGATCGTTTTCCATTTTCAGATTGACGATGAGCCGACATGTTAGAGGTACCAGTAGAGGGGCCAATAATGGGAATGCCGCTGACATGAGGGCGATGTTTACCAACCTCATGAGAGACATGCTTAGAGAAGTGCAAGGGGCAGTTCCCAATCCCGGAGCTGGTGTTGGCCCAGTAGTGCAGGCGCCTAGGGTCGATTTCGCCAAGTTGTGCAAAGATTACACTAATCTTGGTGGGAAGCCGTTCCACGGAACGGAGTCGGCCACAGATGTTCAAGATTGGATGGATAGCTGTGATCGTATCTTTGATGACTTGGGTCTTGAGGATGCGATGAAGAGAAGGCTAGCGTCTCGCCAGCTGCAAGGGCGAGCGATGAATTGGTGGAATGCTATCAGAACGGCTACTCCAGAGGATCAAGTTACTTAGGTTCAGTTCAAGGCTCGCTTTAGCGAGAAGTTTATTCCAGCTGCCCAGAAGTCGGTGTTGTTCAAGAGGTTCTTGGAACTCAAGCAGGGTGGCAGGGCAGTTTCTGATTATATTGCTGAGTTCGACACTTTGTCGAAGTATGGACTGTCTCTTATAGATACTCCTGAGAAGAAGAATGAGAAGTTCATTACTGGTCTGGATGGGTACTTGGTGGAAAGGCTTATCAACCACATCGATGAGACTTTTGAATCGATCATGGGGAAAGCTTTGAGATCAGAGAGCCTTTACCCTAAGTCAAAGACTGAGGCTGCATCTGCAGAAGGGCCAAAGTCGCAAGCGGGCGGTGGAGGCAAGAACAGCTCTCAGAATAAGAGGAAGCAGGACCAATCTAAAGGTGGCCAGAAAAAGAGCAAGAAGGATGTTGAGTGCTTCAACTATGGAAAGAAAGGCCATTATGCTAAGGAATGTCGGGCCAAGCCAGCGGAAAGGAAGTGCTACAACTGTGGTCAAGTGGGACATCAAAAAGATAAGTGTCCGCAACCTCTTAAGGAGAAGCAGATTGTGAAAGCATATGCTCTTGATGCTATTCCTTCTTCGTCGAATGCCCCAGCTGCGGCGGAGAAAGGGAAGAATATTGTTATTCAAGATATGCTTTCTATTTATTATATACCAGTTCGAGTTTTGTTTGATACTGGGGCTTCCCGTTCCTTCATATCTAGTGACCTGGTAGATAGGTTGGGACTGGAACCCGAGATAGTCGATAGACCATTAGTTGTGACGAACCCGATTGGTGGTTCGACTAGCCTAAGTATGATTTGCAGGAATTTGGTCTTATCGAGTCATGGATGTATGTTTGTATGTGATTGCTTTGTTTTGGGCTTTACTGGGTATGGCATTATATTGGGAGTCGATTGGCTCCAAAGATACAGGGTGGTGGTAGACTGTGAGGGCTTTTTGGTGACAGTGAGGGCGGATGATGGGCGGAGGGTAGTGTTTGGTAGTCTACCTAGTGATGGGGTTATGGCTAGTTTTGTAAATTCCCTCGACATCCCGCAGGATGAGTTGTCAGATGTGCCCGTGTTTGGCCAGTATCCGGACGTCTTCGAGGAGGTGACCGGGCTTCCACCACACCGAGAGATTGAGTTCCGTATTGATTTAGTGAAAGATGCCAGACCTATAGTGATGCCACTTCGTCATATGGCACCAAAGGAGCAGCGAGAGCTCGGGGTGCAAGTCAGCAATCTTTTGAAGAAGGGATTGATTAGAAGGAGTGTCTCCGAGTGGGGAGCACCAGTTGTATTTGCCACTAAGGCAGATGGTTCCCTTCGTTTGTGTGTGGACTATCGCGAGTTGAATAAGGTGACGAGGAAGAATAAGTATCCTCTACCACGGATAGATGATCTGTTTGATTAGCTGGAAGGAGCAAGAGTGTTCTCCCAGTTGGACCTCGCGACAGGATTTCATCAGCTAAGAGTGGCGGATGAGAGTGTTCCGAAAACGGCATTTAGGACGCCGTCTGGATTTTATGATTGGTTGGTCATGCCGTTTGGGTTGACCAATGCACCAGCCTACTTTGTGGATCTTATGAATCGAGTATTCAGAGATCAGTTGAATAAGTTTGTTCTTGTGTTCGTGGATGATATCCTTGTTTATTCAAGGACAGAGGAGGAACACAAGGGGCACTTGAGGATAGTGATGGAGGTGTTGAGGAAACACCAATTGAAAGCGAAATTCTCTAAATTTCATTTTTGGAGAAGGGAAGTGAGATTCTTGGGTCATGTTGTTTCCGAGAATGGTATTTCCGTGGACCCTGCGAAGGTGGCTACGGTACAGGATTGGCCTACGCCCAAGAATGCTACAGATGTAAGAAGTTTCTTGGGATTAGCCGGATATTATCGTAAGTTTATCCAGGACTTCTCCAAGATTGCAGCACCGTTGACTCAGTTGACTAAGAAGAACCAGTCCTTCGTCTAGGACGGAGTGTGTGAGGATGCCTTCAAAAGTCTAAAAGAAAGGTTGACACGTGCGCTAGTGCTAGTCATTCCTAAGGGGAATGAAGAGATGACGGTATACACAGATGCTTGTGGTACCGGACTGGGTGCTGTATTGATGCAAGGAGGTAGGGTTGTAGCTTATGCTAGTCGACAACTAAAGCCACATGAGAAGAAGTATCCTACCCATGATTTGGAATTGGCAGCGATTGTATTTGCGCTGAAGATGTGGAGACACTATCTCTTGGGAGAAAGATTTGAGTTGTTTACCGATCATAAATCGTTAAAGTATCTCTTCTCTCAGAAAGATCTGAATCTCCGTCAGCAGAGATGGTTAGAGTTCTTGGCTTCGTATGATTTTGATATCGCATACACACCTGGGAAAGGTAATGCAGTAGCTGATGCCTTGAGTAGGAAACATGCCAGCTTAGGGGCAATGTTTCTTGAATGGAAGCAACTGGAGTTTATCGCGGGGTTTGATTTCAGACCAAAGTGCGAATTGGATCCAGTTATGCTAGCTAGTTTGACGATCAGACCCACTTTGATAGAGCGGATTGGTTCTAATCAGAGGGACGATCCTAACCTATTGAAAATCATCTCCAAGTTAGAGATGGGTATCGATGAGGAGATGAATGTGTATGGGCTTGATCGTGACGGATGGCTTCGAAAGAAGGGGAGACTAGTTGTGCCCAACGTAAATGGTTTGAGAGATGAAGTGCTTAGAGAATGTCATCACTCAAAACTGACTATACATCCCGGTGGTAATAAGATGTATCGAGACATGAGACAGACTTACTACTGGGAAGGGATGAAAAGAGACGTTGGGAAGTTTATATCCAAATGCATGAATTGTCAGCTAGTTAAAGCCGAGCAAAAGAAGCCTAGTGGGTTGTTGCAACCATTAGAAATTCCCGAATGGAAATGGGAGCAAGTCTCGATGGATTTCATCGATGGTTTACCAAGGACTAGATCGGGATATGATAGCATTTGGGTAATTGTGGATCGATTGACTAAGAGCGCAAGATTTATACCAGTCAAATCGACCAGAACGGCAGCCAAGTTGGCAGAATTGTATATGAAGTGGGTAGTGAGATTTCATGGAGGATCCAAAAGCATTGTGAGTGACCGAGACCCGTTGTTCACTAGTGGGTTTTGGAAGAGCTTACAAGAGGCTCTAGGGTCAGGACTACATCTCAGTACCGCATATCATCCTCAGACCGACGGTCAGACGGAGAGGGTGAATCGTATTTTGGAAGATCTCTTGAGCGTGTATATTGGATTTTGGTGGATCATGGGATGATCATTTGCATCTAGTGGAGTTTGCATATAATAATAGCTACCAATCCAGTATCGGTATGGCTCCATATGAAGCTTTGTACGGAAGACCGTGCAACTCACCATCATGTTGGATAGAGACTGGCGAGAAGTTTGTGCTTGGACCAGATGTGGTGAGAGAAACTTCAGATAAGATTAAGATCATTCAGCAACGAATGAAAGCTGCTCAGGATAGGCAGAAGAGTTATGCTGATAAGAGGAGAAGAGACATGAAATTCTCCGTTGGTGACTTGGTGTTTGTCAAAATCTCTCCGTTGAAGAGCGTGATACGATTTGGTAGGAGAGGTAAGCTGGCACCAAGATTCGTTGGCCCATTCCCTGTTCTTGAATTAGTCGGGAATTTGGCGTATAGAGTTGACTTACTAGAGAAGATGGCAGGAGTTCACAATGTATTTCATGTTTCCCAACTAAGGAAGTTCGTTCAAGACTCAGATAGGGCTATTTCACCTGATCAGTTAGAGGACTTCGAGGTAGAACCTGAGGCGGTTGGGAACCGCAAGCCGATTCGTATTGTGGGGCACGATACGAAGCAACTTCGACGAGAATGATTGTACTTGGGAGATAGAAGAAAGCATTAGGAAGGCATATCCAGAACTCTTTGCGGGACCTTTGTGTGTGGATTAGGGAATTTCGGGGGCGAAATTTCTTAAGGGGGGAAGGGTGTAACGACCCGTATTCTACACATCATAGGATTGTAGAATATTTATTTCTTTCCCGTATGAAGTTGTATGGTCATGTAACTTTGGGAAACATCTATTAGAGTCATTTCCCATGTTCATGATTTTTTTCGATTTTTAAATGACCATTTTGCCCCTAGTTGGTACTGTTTTGGCCATAACTTTTGATTGAAAGGGAATTTTGACCTGAAACCACTTCCATTTGATTCGGTTGATGGTTTCTCTTTCCGTAGAGTGGTCATAAAAGTCAAACGGACTTACCGTTTGGGAGATATGGCTGAAACAACGTTTGGAGGGTGAAAAACTGCTTAACCGGGCCAAATCGGGTGATTAGTGAGTAGGCCCATAACCCATTTCGGGATCAGGGTTATGGGAGGGCTGAAATGAGATGGAGAATCATTCCATTTCAGTTTTCTAGCCTCCACTTATCACCAAGGATCACTAAAAATGGCCTCCAACCTCTAAATCACCTCCAAATCATCTTTTGGTTAAGGATTTGGCTTAGCAACCCCTAATCAAGGAAGATCTTCACCAAAGCAACAAAGGAGCTGCTGTTTGGCATTGAGATTCACATCAAATCAGAGAATTATTTCGGATCTTAGTTTATTTTGTGGCTAAGGTGAGTGATTTGCATAGTTTTACACTAATTAGGGTTGATTAGTGTTAATTAGCGAATTTAAACATGATAAAATTCTGGAAAAATGTTTATAAAATTCGGAATGATATTTTAAACCTCTGTTAGAAATTTGGTTCCGTTTGGTTAAGTTTTGCTAATCATATCATTGGTTTCACCTAAACATGCTTAGGGGGAAAATATGGGATTTTGGGTATGTTTGATTCATTTTGACCTACCATGTTGATGTTTTGATGTTTGTGGTTGATTATGCATGTTGCTATGACCGTATGAAATGCTATGTGCCTGTTTAGAATAGTTGGAATGGTCGAAAACGCCGTCGAAGGGCGTAAACAGCTCGCTGGACAAGGTGCAGGGGTTCAGATCGCATAGGGGGTTGAGGGACGATCGGATTGCCCTATGGGATCGTGGGACATCACCACGAGTCCAGTCATCTCCTTCGAACCGAACCATCTGCGCAAGGCCCACGAGACGAATCGATGCAGCGCCGTGCCCAAATTGAAGTACTCCGACCCGGATCGCCAATGAGCATTACGACCCGATCCGATCCACTCGTGCTTTATATCACGATCCGACTAGAGGAAGGCAGCATCCACGATCCGATGCACAACGAGACGATGGGGGAGCGCGATCCGATCCGTAAGGGGTATTCACGATCCGACTAGAAGTGGAGACCCGATTCGATGGAGACTGGATTCACGAGACGATGGGGAGTGCGACCTGATCATCTGGAGGACCACGACCCGATCCGACGTAGGAGGAACGACCCGATCCAATGAAGAATGCTGAAGGCGACCCGATCCGATCCAATCTGGTGACGACCAATAACCCGAGATGCAAAGGTAGTCCAAATGGAAGTTAGAGCTCAGGATCCCGGAACCAGTTGGGAACCAATGAGTTCACTTCATGGTTGGACTTTGCTGCGGGATGTGTGCTAAGGAGTTGTCGACGTTCATAACTTCGATTCACCACTAAGAATGAATGATGGGCTACTTATCAGGGCAGTAGGGTCATTATGACCTGAGGGGCAAAGTGATGGTAGCAAGACTACGTTATCAGTGCAGTAGGGTCATTATGACCTGAGGGGCAAGGTGATGCGTAGTAAGACTATGAGCCAGCGCAGATGGAGTGAATAACTCCATGGGGCAAGTGGACATAGTAAGGATTAGTACGGCTATGAGCCAGTGCAGTGGGGTTCTTGTGACTCCATGGGGCAAAGTGGACATAGCGAAGGATTTGTGGCTACGTTATCAGTGCAGTGAAGCCATTTATGACTTCATGGGGCAAAGTGATCGTAGCAAGGTATGTTGGGTGATCGAAGTGGTGAATATCGTATGCTTTACGCACTGAGTGAGAAATGTGAGGATGGATGCTATGTTTGAGTGTTTGCCATCATTATGACATGCACACCTCCCCCACCTCCGTATCCTTATATTGATTGATATGATACCTTAGAGTGTTGTACGGTATGTAGTGCTAACTCTTTGGTTGCAGGTCCAGGTATGTTTTAGTCTACCTGTTATTGTTCACTTTAGATGCTTATCGCTCATACCAGGCTTTATGTCTGACCCAGAGTTTTATGTCTCCTCTTATTACTCTGGGTGCTCACACGAGCAGACTAGAGACAGGTTAGCTGGTGGTGCGCGAGTAGCTGATTCGGAGGCGGGCAGGAGGCTTCCACGTATGATATATATACACATTCTCCCTGTGTCATTGATGGTCACTACTTGGGCATTAGTAGTGTACCTCATTTAACTTACTTTTGCTTTGAGACAGTTTGAAAATTGTAATAAGCTATATTTTGGATTTCCGCTGCTATGATGTTTAGTACTGATTTTCAGCTTATGCACTGTCTCTCCTGTTTTATGCCAAGTATGGTATTATTATATTTTGTCCTATGCGCTGTGAGACATTCTACAGGTTCCTTGTATGTTCATTTCCTTCTTCCTTTTCCTTCTGGCGACCCGTTCCGTGCTAACTGGATATGTGTACAGCGCATCTTTGGAGTAAATGTCGGTTGGTGCGGGGCGGGCCGTCACAAATTCTCTAAACCACCATTTCAATAATTAAATAAATTAACTATAATACCCCTGCCAATGAGGGTCGTTACAATCTTCCCCACTTAAAATAATTTCGTCCTCGAAATTGCTAAAAGGTAGAGGACGACCCTATCGACTGGTTAGAACATATTTGCTCACTTCTTAACTTCAGTTTCAACTGAACCAAATTTAATTTCAATTAAATTATTAATTAATTCTTATCATCGAAAATTTCCAAAAATCCTGAAAATTTTCTAATGCCTTAACTCTTCGAAAAATTTCGCCAGCACCTCCTTTGTACTGGTCAATCGGTCAAACCACCACTCGCATCTCTGGGCCATCTCCAACCCAAAAGAAAATCAAACAGCCAAGCGGCTTGCCAATTCGGCTTATCAAAATCGCATCCCGTATGAAATATGAACTTGTTTTTTTTGTCGGCATATCAACTCTATCACTTCCATATGCTATCAACTCAGCATATACCATTGTTATCCCAATCAAATTCTGAAATCACTTTCCCCTCCAACACAACCATTCGCTTTTTTTTTTATTACCAAGCCAAATATTACTTTTACTCGAGTTTCTTCTCGATTTCCAACTCTTAACTTGATTATCACATTACACTTAAAATTTGAATCTCACAATCCAATTTGTCTTGATATCATTCTAATTCAATCTCAGTTACCACTTTACTGGCTTTACATTAATTCAATTTTGCTTTCACAAATTTCTGTTAAATTTGTTTTTAATTCAACCAGTCTTTCCCTGGGATTTTTTAAACAGTTTACTCTTTTCAAAAATAAAATTTTCCTTTTTGAAATTGTCACTGAGCCCTTAATTAATGTTCCATTAGTTAAATCACTTCTCTATTTCTTTATCAATATTTGTTAACCAAATATTTTCAATAACCATATTGGCCTTTTATGTTATTTGGAAAACATTTTCGAATATCGCCGTCCTTTATTTTCTAAACTTTAGAAAATATATGCTATTTATAATTGGAAAATATTCCAATTACTTATCTCTTTTCCGATCTCGTTTATTTATATACTTAGGAAATATTCTCTATTATATTTCCAAGCTTACACTTATTTGGGTTAAAACGGATGTTGTGTAAAACATCGTTACGACAACCAAAATACTATATTCAACTAACTCTTATTCAACATTGATCTTCGAGCCTGAAATCTTACTATTTATTTGTTAATAATGAAATCAATCAAGTTGGGGTATAACTACCTATCAGACCTTGACTGAATAACATTTATAACGTCAAAATAGATATGACTACTTACTCGAATAATCAATACCATACAACAACTTATTCACTTTTAAACACGTATACGCTTCCTCTTTCTATTTCTAAGTTCGTTTCCTTACCGACTTCTATATATATATTGATACGTTGATTTCTAACTATCAAATTATCTTAAAAATAGTCTAACTCCTTAGATTCCCGGAAAAATTCGCCATAACCTCCTTTGTACCAGGAGCATCGGGATATTTCAAATAGCCTCCCATGGCCCTCACCAATCCAAAAGAAAAATAAAAAGCCAAGCGACTAGCCGATACGGCGCATAAAATCTCATATATGAATTAAATACATACCTTTTCGTCGAGCATTCTATTTATATACGTTCTGTAATGACCCGGATTTTGAGCGACTTTGGTTATCGACATAAACTCGATGTCGATAACCAAAACATCGAAAAAATCCTGGTAATTAGTGAAAGAAATTAGAGGGTGAGGAAAGATAAGATAGAAATTTAGAATAGAAGAAGAAGAACACAACATCAGAGTAACACGAATCTCACAGCGGAACGAATAACATATAATATATTTAACATAACTTTGAAATACAAATTTGTACTTCAATATACATCATTATCAAAGTACAGCACTTACAGCACAGCGTAAATAACTATAGCTATAATGATCCTGAAGCCTCCTGCTCCAAGCTCTTCCAGTATATCTTTAAATCCTGACTACTTGACTGCCCATACAAATTTAGGCACCCAAGAGTTTAGGGAAAACAACAAAATAATCTCCGGGTCAGTCATGGGACTGGTGTGAGTAAAACAGTTTAAAACAATTCAAGCAGGTAAATGATATCTCATAAGACCACGCCATATAACGGAACGGGTTTTTCCCTTATGAGAATCCAAAATATCTTTATATCAAAAACCCTTTGATATTATAATAATGTCTATCAACCACAGTATATATAATCATCTAGCAGAAACGCTTTCATCTCACGTTCTACATATATAGTATACAATCAAAACCGCAAGCACGTATTGGGTAATGGACTTCCAACTATGACAAGGTATGCAACCACCTTTCGCTAGTGTACCTCTAGAAAGGAATACACTGGGTTCAACAAGAACATCTTGCAACCCGGCCACACATGACCGACCACTCATTTCGCTTGAGCGTATCGAATATATATCACCAGCGGTTGGGATCAACAACCGTTTCCCGAATGGGACAGCATCAACAATAGATTTTTAGAAGTAAATGAAACTCTAGATCAGGTGATTATACACCCTACTTCGGTGCGACCGACTTAGCCATGCTGCCTGCCCGATTTCTGTCATTTACCGAATGTGAGGCTAGAAGCTACGCTTTATCACCACCAGATTCACTTTGAATGCCACATCGTCAAATCCATCCAATCACTGATTAACATCCTCAACAATACATTATGCGTTAGCTAAAGAAGTTTCCTTCTCCGCTTCCACTCTATGTACGGTTGGAGAAATAAATATATATGATCGTCTGGAAATACTCTGTCAGATATCCGTCCATACAAGTCATCCAGGAACAGGATGAACCGAAGGCACTATTCTGTAAACAGGATAGCCCTTGCATAACTCCGTCTTCAATTTCCTTTGGCATATATGATTCGCAACGCTTATGCCAATACAGAGTGGTTCTTTGGATAATAATCCAATCGGTCTCTCCATATTAACAACGTTAAAATGGTCAAAACTTCAATAGTCTGTGATTTAACTATCGAAGAAAAAAAAAGTGTGCAACCAACGATATTATTTCCAAATGGAAATTTAGATCAATCAAACATCATTCAACATTATCTCTTTATTTCATAAATTTACTTATCTCCTGTTTCCCTATATTCAATATTTCTTATTTTCTAAATTTGGAAAATATACGTTATTAACAATGGAAAACATTTCCATTTCTTGTTTTCTTTATTAGAAAACATTTCTGGTTTCTTATTTGGAAATCATTTCCAAAGCTTCTTCATTGGACTTAGACAGATGTTTAAACAAACATCGCTATACCAACTCAAACCATTTCCTTTACTGCCGAACCTTAACTATTCCTTAGTTAAAAACGAAGCCAATCAAGTTGGGGTAGAACTACCTCTCAGACCTTAACTGAACAACTGTAACAACCCAAGTATTTAATTAAGTTAAATGGAATTCTAGAATATAAATTTGAGTTTTCTAAAATTATATAAGATTTAAAACATAAATAATATGTCTTTATATTTTGATTTTTGATATGCGCCTTGTTTATTTATAATAATTTGAATAAAATATATTTTTAAGAAATATGATAGATTATAAAATTTTATTGTGCAAACCCTACCAAACTTTGATTTGTATTAAAAATAGGAATATGATTTTTGTGTGATACGACGATAATTTATTTACTACAAGATATAGATTTATAAATATTTAAAATTTTATCATATATTTGGTAATATAAGTATATATATAAAAATTTGAAGTAATATTAATCGATAACATGTGATGATTTGATATATGTGTATATTCGAAATTTAATTTAGATTTATATTTGGGTAGAATGTATAGGTAAAGGAATAGTGTTTGTTTACGTATGAAGATTTGTAAATTTTAAATTTTTATAACTTATGATGTTTACATAAAATTTTATAAGATGGTTAAATATATATAAATGTATGTAATTATTTTGGGTTATACAAGGAATTGATGTAGTATATACTTAAATAATGTTTTGAAATCTATGTATATGCAAATGTTATGGTGCATAAAAATGTTGTATTGTCACACTTAAGATTTGTTACAAAAGTATCACCATAAATCAAAATTTTCAAATAAATAATTTAATTTAATTTTGCAAGGCATGCATTGGTGAGATTTTTCATAAAAATAAATATAGGCATATTTGTCCTTATTGCATGGAATTGAGGTGCCAAGTGGCTTTGTTAGGCTAAGTAAATTGGAAATTTAAATCAAATAAAGAGGACAGCATAGCAGCTTTTATTGGTGATGATTTCGTTCTGGGAAAGGTAGGAAATCCTCCGGTTCACGCAACCTTTCTTCTCGTCTGCTCATTTTTCCTCGTCTCCTTCTTCTTAAATACTGGTATATTTTCAAAGAAAAAAAAAAAGTGGGCAGCAGCTCTCTCACCGCCACCCTTCACTTCCGTTCTCTCCCTTCTTGCTTTCAAACTCCAGCTTCACCCACACCACCTCAAGCACGTATTCTCTCCTCCTCCCTTAAAAAATCGCACAGTCCTCATTCAAAGCCGCCTCCGCCCCATTTGCTAAGCCAACGCACCACTTGCACCACCTCAACCTGCGAGCCAAACCACCCTCATCGCGCTGCCATCTTGCTCAGCTCCGCCCTTCATTACTCCTCCACCACTTTCAGTCACCCCCTCCACCTCGATCTGCACCACCTCAGGCCTCCACGTCCATCACCCTCTGAGTACACTGACCCAACAACCAACTTTAGTTACGTCTGCTCCTACCACACCACCTGTAAACTTCCTGCTCCATCAAAACAGTCCACATATGCACCTTGACCGAACACTCACTTCCTCCACACAGTTGTGTCTTTTAGTCCGCAAAGTCCTCTCTTAGTATAGTAAGTTAGGTGAGTATCATATATTACATATATATATTGAGTAAATATATATGTGTAATCATATATGCATGTTAATGAAGAAGACTGTGTGTGTTCGCAGTGCTAGTAGAAGGGTATTTGACGCGTGCGAGATATAGTACGCAGCTGATACGGGTTCGCTATTTGTACGTTAAGGGCTAGTGTTGTGCGTGAAATTGTACGCAGTCATACAAAGCTATGAGAACAAAACGGAAAGCGATGAAGGTGAGAACACTGTATTTAAAAGTTATATGGTTTATATGCTACATATCTTCATATATATATGGTAATATCTGAGAATTTGTTGCATGCATGTTTGATTATAAGTTGGAAAAATGACGTATAAGTTCATATTGCCATCTATGCGCGTTGGTGCTCTAACGCGTATGTACGAAATATTGTTGTATGCATTAGAATGGATGATATGTATTGGAAGTGTTGAGCGTCATCGAACATGACGCTTATGCGAAATTAAATGGTTGTTTGTTGTAAATGTTCATGTTGCTATATGATCGTATGGTATGGTTTAATTCGGTGGTATGAAATGCACTCACCACGGTTACGAATTCATGCGAAGAAATAAATTTAACTCTCCTTCACTTGATTTAAGCATGAACGTTCGAGATGTGGAAAATTTTATTATTTAAATTTTCATTGTAATTTGGAAAAAGATTTTTGATGAGGTTTTTAAAGAACATTTGTATTCGAATAGAAATATAAACAATCGGGAAATGGTTTAAAAGGTTAAGTTATAAAGATTGAATTTATTTTTTAGAGAATAATGAGACGTTTCATTTGAACGTTATATGGAGCTGATAAATCATATTTTTGTGTAACTTGAACTACTCGAACTTTTAAAATATTTTGGATCTAATTGAACTAATTAACCACTGCAGCTCTTTCAGCAACAGTTAATGTTGTTCTAAATGATTTGAGTACGGAGAATGTATACGCTTGAAGTTGGTAGGTTTGGTAAGAGCTGGTTAAATATATTTTTTAAGATTTAAAAACCATTTGTACAATATTTACGAATGTTATTGGTTCTAAGTTAGGAAATGTAAGAATAAAAGAGCTTGGTTATATTTAATCTAAGATTTGATTTCAAGACAATCTAATACTTTCCTAAGTTAAGGAGCGAGGTTGGATAATAAATCGTTAAGTCTATTGAAACATAAGTGGAGTGAACCATTTATAATGAAAGCCAAACCAATTTAAATTTGGTAAAATTGTAAACTTATGAAAAGATGACAACAATTTATTAATTAGTTTGAAAATATAAGACGTCGAGTGTATGTTGTTCAAAGAATGGTAAGGCGATAACAAGTTATGAAATATAATCTAACCTCGATAGTAGAAGAATTGATAATGATACGCGAGGAGATTTGAATTGAAAATTCTGCGTGATTCATAACAACTGTTTTAAAACACGCTTATTATTTGGGAAGACCGGGACCGAATATATATATATTCGAAAACCATTCCAAGTAATAATACGATGTTGTTCGAGGCTTGGTCAAAGGACGAGTGAAGACCGATGATCTTCGAATTGCTTGGGTTGATGGCCGTCGATGTCTCGGTTGGGCTGATCACTCAATACGAGACTATTAGTGGCATGAGGTCTGAGCGTATTTGGAGATTTTTCGGATTTTTGTTCCGTTCAAACCCAGAATGGATTGGTATGGATGGTGTGTCTGACGTTGAAATTGACCGCATAGCACTGATTTCCGTTAATGTATATCGGATTTGTGGCAATATATTATCCTCATCTCTAAGTCATATGAACTTAGAGGGTATGCATTGATTTAAATCAGTGATATGTCGTGAATTGTCAATGTGGCATACCCAAGTTATGAGACGAGCTAGTAATGATCAAGGAATAGCTTATCAAAGCATCGCTTTGTGTATGACATGACATCGACAAACCTCACACCCGGATTGATGAGAAACTGGCGGTTAGGTTTTACACTTATATATGAATTGATGATGGAGCTGTGCAGCAGTGGGAAACCACTTATGAACCTGGGGAAGTTGGGTATGTTCGGGGGGCCGCGTCTGGTCGAAAACCGTTGATCTGCCCTGACGATGTGTAGACGGTGTCCGCGTATGGTCGAAAAAGCCGTTGAGGCACTTCGTCTTGTATCCCCGATTGGTCTTTCGTGCCAGGAATCATCAAGTTGGAAACCCATATTTCTAATACGAGCCATACGATTTTTGATTGTGTATATATATGGCAACATATATTATGGGGTATTATGCTGCCTAGGATTAATACATTTATTTGTAATTGTTTTCCACACTTTATATTATGATATTGAAGAAGATTTTACGTACGAAAGCATATTTGGTTGTCATAAGATAAAACTCGTCCCTCTGGTGTGCGCTTGCATTGTGTGATGTGGGACGAGCTTATGACAGCTTCATTTTCTCAAAGTCATTGCGAATTGATATGCACGGGAAGTTACTTGGAGTAAACCCGTTCCGCTTTAGCGGCGTGGTCCGATAAATTTCCCAACTTTAAGTAAATCCTATAACCAAATGTTTTATGTTCTCACACCAGTCCCATGACTGACCTGGAGTTTATTGTTCCTTCCTAAACTCTGGGTGCCCAATAATTTTTATACGAGCAGTTAGAGTTTAGTTTGCAGTTTAGATCGTTAGAGCTGGACTTGGAGCGCTCTCTGAGATTTGAGTTCAAGCTAGGATTGGAGCTTCCGCCGTACTATGCGACTTTTCTTCCGTTGTATAAGTTGTAACTCTGATATTCTGTGTAACTCTGATAATATTGTACTACGCAATGTAAAGTTCTGTTATTTTGTTCAATATTTGTAAGTACCCATAACAATTCGTCTTTGTGAACGGTTTAAGTTGGTTTAATTACCGGCGAAAACTGAGCAAAAAGGCGGGTCGTTACAGTTGGTATCAGAGCTTTGGTTATACAAAGCTATGGGGTACAACACATCTTGAATGAAAGACAGAACTCATCAGAGTTATAATATCTCGTTAGAGATAGGGTCAGGAATGCCCTAGAACGAGATTTTTGAATATTTCGTTGAGAGAGCGTATCGCGAAAATAGATTACTTTAAACTAAGTAAATGACTTTAGAACAACTATTTTGAAATAACCTTTAAAGGCAGATTTTTATAGTAGTTATTCGTCGTTGCGGTTGGACTACTAGTATATATGAAGAGTTCAAATATATGCATGGCCGGCGTATGTAAGAAATCCTATATGTACTAGATATAGATATAAAATCACGCTCTAGCGCTTGAGGATGATTCTGTTGATGTCTGCAGCAGCATCAGTATCTATTCCGAGTGGCGGAAGTGGGATGACTATATGATTCCAGTCGAGACGTCGGGAAAATACTATTCCAGCAAAGGTTTGCAAATAACGAATAATGTATATGGTTATGATTATCTAGTGAATAAATATACAATTATAAACTAGTTGGGTAAACAAGAAATAGTATAACCCTTTTGGAAATCTTAGGTTAACCCTAGAAGCACAGTGGAATTCTGGATGACGCAAAAGCAAGCAGAGAGGGTTTTGGCTCGAAGGGAAGAAGAAGAGATAGAAACACTGAGGAAGCTTAGGAATGTCCAGTGTTATAAGTGCTTTAGAGATGGTCACTTTGCGGTCAACTGCCCGAATAAGTCTAAGAAGAAGGAGAAAGTCATTCGAAAGAATGTGCGTTGTTTTAAGTGTAAGAGAATTGGACATTTTAAGAATAAGTGTCCTAAGAAAAAGAAAGAAACCAAGGAACCTGCAACGGAGAAGAAATGCCACAGATGCAGGATGGTGGGACACGTAGTTCGGAATTGTCCAGTAGAAAAGGGAGTAGTAGCATAGTCGCAGACTGTAGTGCAAGGAAGCAATTTATCCAAATCATAGGGTTAGTTCTAAGAAGAAAAAATACAAGGCTAAGAAGTCAATGTACTAAGACCAAGGATATGGAACGAATGAATGTATGACTACTTGTATTAATTTGGAATCTCGGTTGTTAAATTATTTCCGCTAAAATTTAATGTGTCTGATTTTCAAATAGATTTAAAGGGTAGTCGATAAAATTTTCTTTGGGTAATGCGAAACATGAATTAAAGTTTGAATATTATGACAACCTTAATCGAAGTTGATTTTTATTCGTTAAGAGAATTTTGAAATAAAAGCGATTGTATGGAACCTTAAAAAAAAAAAAAAAATTGAAAATGTTTTGAATGGCATAAAGTATAGAGCTAGCATACGAACTAAATTTGCTTCCAAGGAAGTTTTGATTAACTTATAAGGGTTGAATGGTTCAAAGTCTTGATTTGAAAATTTTATAATTCTTAAAATGGTAATGTGTGAATGAACATGAGTAAACAGGTGGTAAATAGGATAACTTGGAATGGTAGGATTTGCATTTGAACTCGAGTAAAAGACATTAGAAAGGGTGATGATTTTTGGACAATGATAAATAGAAATCATTAGCATGTTTTTAAATACTTGGAATATTTGGGTGTAGGATTTAGATCTGAACCAAGAACCATTGATACAAGTGATGATCCTCGATTGATAAACAAAACAGGAACGGTTTTAAATTTAAGTACCCTAATTATCCATGGATATAAAAAATACGGTAGATAAGAATTTGCCTTATTAGCACAGTTTCGTAAGCCAGCTAGATTGTTTCAAATAAGAATGATGTATGAAACATGCATAGTTTTATTTTTATGTTTTCTAAGCTTAGGTTTTCCTTTTGTTTAGAAGCCGCCCCAGTCAAGTAGTTACCATATCAGCAGCTCAGGGTCTGACTCCGACAGTTCCAGTAGTTCGAGTGGCCTTGAGTTAGATCCACAGCAGAGAGAGCATTTGAAGAGTTTGGAAAGTATGCCAGGGCCGTTGATTTTGGACCAGATGAGAGGTGTAGATGCAGTAGACTACTTTGGTGTGAACGCGCCACCAGGTATCGATGAGGTTACAGTGGAAGCGGTATGGCAGCAAGTCCTTGGCATGAGAGACCAGCATCGGACAGATCATGAGGCGATACCAGATCTCGCTGATTTAGTGCTAGACCCAACATTAGTGGAGATATTCGAAGAGATGCTTTATGCCGAGCAGCCGGGAATGATGGTCGAGGGCGAGCCAATACCGGAGGCAGGGGCTGATGGTCATGAAGAGGGTATGGAGCAGATGGAGCAGCCTGCACAAGTGAATCAGGTGGTAGTTGGTGAGGAGGACATGGGAGATGGAGATGAGATGTAAGCAGGAGATGGTATGGCAGTTGGTGATGATGGCTTTCTAGTTGATGAGGTTGCCAAGGTAGTTGAGCAGCCCATAGACGAGGCTTAGGGAGGTTTTGATTTTATAGCAGACGACGAGGAAGAAATCGAGGTCTGGGAAGAGCCATTTGTGGATGAGGAGCCATTTGCGGATGAGGAGCCCGAGGAGATCAGTCTGTCCGGTCCATCAGACAATGGATCAGACGCATCTGATGATTAGATCGGGGATGGATTTTGACATTGCTTTTGGTATATGTTATTTTAAGTGCATAGACGCACCGGGGGTGTTTTAGGGCTAGTATGATTTTTGAGGATCTAGTACCTAGGTGGGTATACTTTTTGTGACTATGTAATTTTGGACTACCTCAAGTACGTGACACGTACTCAGGTTGGGATAGCTACATCTTTTGTATGTCGACACGATTGTATGGTTTGTCGGACAGTTATGATATGTATGTGGTATGTAATGATATTAGTCTGTTTATTCTAATACCTTGGGATATGTTTCCAGACTGTATAAAAGGTTTTGGTTTAGTCATTTAAGTTTAAAGGTTTTCATTTCCCTTTTCGAGGACGAAAAGTCGTAAGGAGGGGTGAATGTAACAACCCAAGTATTTAATTAAGTTAAATGGAATTCTAGAATATAAATTTGAGTTTTCTAAAATTATATAAGATTTAAAACATAAATAATAAGTCTTTATATTTTGATTTTTGATATGCGCCTTGTTTATTTATAATAATTTGAATAAAATATATTTTTAAGAAATATGATAGATTATAAAATTTTATTGTGCAAACCCTACCAAACTTTGATTTGTATTAAAAATAGGAATATGATTTTTGTGTGATACGACGATAATTTATTTACTACAAGATATAGATTTATAAATATTTAAAATTTTATCATATACTTGGTAATATAAGTATATATATAAAAATTTGAAGTAATATTAATCGATCACATGTGATGATTTGATATATGTGTATATTCGAAATTTAATTTAGATTTATATTTGGGTAGAATGTATAGGTAAAGGAATAGTGTTTGTTTACGTATGAAGATTTGTAAATTTTAAATTTTTATAACTTATGATGTTTACATAAAATTTTATAAGATGGTTAAATATATATCAATGTATGTAATTATTTTGGGTTATACAAGGAATTGATGTAGTATATATTTAAATAATGTTTTGAAATCTATGTATATGCAAATGTTATGGTGCATAAAAATGTTGTGTTGTCACACTTAAGATTTGTTACAAAAGTATCACCATAAATCAAAATTTTCAAATAAATAATTTAATTTAATTTTGCAAGGCATGCATTGGTGAGATTTTTCATAAAAATAAATATAGGCATATTTGTCCTTATTGCATGGAATTGAGGTGCCAAGTGGCTTTGTTAGGCTGAGTAAATTGGAAATTTAAATCAAATAAAGAGGACAGCACAGCAGCTTTTATTGGTGATGATTTCGTTCTGGGAAAGGTAGGAAATCCTCCGGTTCACGCAACCTTTCTTCTCGTCTGCTCATTTTTCCTCGTCTCCTTCTTCTTAAATACTTGTATATTTTCAAAGAAAAAAAAAAGTGGGCAGCAGCTCTCTCACCGCCACCCTTCACTTCCGTTCTCTCCCTTCTTGCTTTCAAACTCCAGCTTCACCCACACCACCTCAAGCACGTATTCTCTCCTCCTCCCTTAAAAAACCGCACAGTCCTCATTCAAAGCCGCATCCGCCCCATTTGCTAAGCCAACGCACCACTTGCACCACCTCAACCTGCGAGCCAAACCACCCTCATCGCGCTGCCATCTTGCTCAGCTCCTCCCTTCATTAGTCCTCCGCCACTTTCAGTCACCCCCTCCACCTCGATCTGCACCACCTCAGGCCTCCACGTCCGTCACCCTCTGAGTACACTGACCCAACAACCAACTTTAGTTCCGTCCGCTCCTACCACACCACCTGTAAACTTTCTGCTCCATCAAAACAGTCCGCATTAGCACCTTGACCGAACACTCACTTCCTCCACACAGTTGTGTCTTTTAGTCCGCAAAGGCCTCTCTTAGTATAGTAAGTTAGGTGAGTATCATATACTACATATATATATTGAGTATATATATATATATATGTGTGTGTAATCATATATGCATGTTAATGAAGAAGACTGTGTGTGTTCGCAGTGCTAGTAGAAGGGTATTTGACGCGTGCGAGATATAGTACGCAGCTGATACGGGTTCGCTATTTGTACGTTAAGGGCTAGTGCTGTGTGTGAAATTGTACGCAGTCGATACAAAGCTATGAGAACAAAACGGAAAGCGATGAAGGTGAGAACACTTTATTTAAAAGTTATATGGTTTATATGCTACATATCTTTATATATATATGGTAATATCTGAGAATTTGTTGCATGCATGGTTGATTATAAGTTGGAAAAATGACGTATAAGTTCATATTGCCATCTATGCGCGTTGGTGCTCTAACGCGTATGTACGAAATATTGTTGTATGCATTAGAATGGATGATATGTATTCGAAGTGTTGAGCGTCATCGAACATGACGCTTATGCGAAATTAAATGGTTGTTTGTTGTAAATGTTCATGTTGCTATATGATCGTATGGTATGGTTTAATTCGGTGGAATGAAATGCACTCACCACGGTTACAATTTATTTGAAGAAATAAATTTAACTCTCCTTCACTTGATTTAAGCATGAACGTTCGAGATGTGGAAAATTTTATTATTTAAATTTTCATTGTAATTTGGAAAAAGATTTTTGATGAGGATTTTTAAAGAATATTTGTATTCGAATAGAAATATAAACATTCGGGAAATGGTTTAAAAGGTTAAGTTATAAAGATTGAATTTATTTTTTTGAGAATAATGAGACGTTTCATTTGAGCGTTATATGGAGCTGATAAATCATATTTTTGTGTAACTTGAACTGCTCGAACTTTTAAAATATTTTGGATCTAATTGATCTAATTAACCACTGCAGCTCTTTCAGCAACAGTTAACGTTGTTCTAAATGATTTGAGTACGGAGAATGTATACGCTTGAAGTTGGTAGGTTTGGTAAGAGCTGGTTAAATATATTTTTTAAGATTTAAAAACCATTTGTACAATATTTACGAATATTATTGGTTCTAAGTTAGGAAATGTAAGAATAAAAGAGCTTGGTTATATTTAATCTAAGATTTGATTTCAAGACAATCTAATACTTTCCTAAGTTAAGGAGCGAGGTTGGATAATAAATCGTTAAGTCTATTGAAACATAAGTGGAGTGAACCATTTAGAATGAAAGCCAAACCAATTTAAATTTGGTAAAATTGTAAACTTATGAAAAGATGACAACAATTTATTAATTTGTTTGAAAATATAAGACGTCGAGTGTATGTTGTTCAAAGAATGGTAAGGCGATAACAAGTTATGAAATATAATCTAACCTCGATAGTAGAAGAATTGATAATGATACGGGAGGAGATTTGAATTGAAAATTCTGCGTGATTCATAACAACTGTTTTAAAACACGCTTATTATTTGGGAAGACCGGGACCGAATATATATATTCGAAAACCATTCCAAGTAATAATACGATGTTGTTCGAGGCTTGGTCAAAGGACGAGTGAAGACCGATGATCTTCGAATTGCTTGGGTTGATGGCCGTCGATGTCTCGGTTGGGCTGATCACTCAATACGAGACTATTAGTGGCATGAGGTCTGAGCGTATTTGGAGATTTTTCGGATTTTTGTTTCGTTCAAACCCATAATGGATTTGTATGGATGGTGTGTCTGACGTTGAAATTGACCGCATAACACTGATTTCCGTTAATGTATATCGGATTTGTGGCAATATATTATCCTCATCTCTAAGTCATATGAACTTAGAGGGTATGCATTGATTTAAATCAGTGATATGTCGTGAATTGTCAAGGTGGCATACCCAAGTTATGAGACGAGCTAGTAATGATCAAGGAATAGCTTATCAAAGCATCGCTTTGTGTATGACATGACATCGACAAACCTCACACCCGGATTGATGAGAAACTGGCGGTTAGGTTTTACACTTATATATGAATTGATGATGGAGCTGTGCAGCAGTGGGAAACCACTTATGAACCTGGGGAAGTTGGGTATGTTCGGGGGGGCGCGTTTGGTCGAAAACCGTTGATCTACCCTGACGATGTGTAGTCGGTGTCTGTGTATGGTCGAAAAAGCCGTTGAGGCACTTCGTCTTGTATCCCCGATTGGTCTTTCGTGCAAGGAATCATCAAGTTGGAAACCCATATTTCTAATACGAGCCATACGATTTTTGATTGTGTATATATATGGCAACATATATTATGGGGTATTATGCTGCCTAGGATTAATACATTTATTTGTAAATGTTTTCCACACTTTATATTATGATATTGAAGAAGATTTTACGTACGAAAGCATATTTGGTTGTCATAAGATAAAACTCGCCCCTCTGGTGTGCGCTTGCATTGTGTGATGTGGGACGAGCTTATGACAGCTTCATTTTCTCAAAGTCATTGCGAATTGATATGCACGGGAAGTTACTTGGAGTAAACCCGTTCCGCTTTAGCGGCGTGGTCCGATAAATTTCCCATCTTTAAGTAAATCCTATAACCAAATGTTTTATGTTCTCACACCAGTCCCATGACTGACCTGGAGTTTATTGTTCCTTCCTAAACTCTGGGTGCCCAATAATTTTTATACGGGCAGTTAGAGTTTAGTTTGCAGTTTAGATCGTTAGAGCTGGACTTGGAGCGCTTTCTGAGATTTGAGTTCAAGCTAGGATTGGAGCTTCCGCCGTACTATGCGACTTTTCTTCCGCTGTATAAGTTGTAACTCTGATATTCTGTGTAACTCTGATAATATTGTACTATGCAATGTAAAGTTCTGTTATCTTGTTCAATATGTGTAAGTACCCATAACAATTCGTCTTTGTGAACGGTTTAAGTTGGTTTAATTACCGGCGAAAACTGAGCAAAAAGGCGGGTCGTTACAACAACATTTCTAACTTTGAAATAGGCAAAGTTCACTTTATATTCCTTTTTACTAACTTCTTTACTTAACCCTCCTCGAATAGCTATATTCGATTGACTCTTTTGCTTTAACTCTAATCGATTAACTAACATCGATTAACTCATTTTAACTTTAACTCTAATCGATTAACTAACATCGATTAACTTCTTTTAATTTTAACTATAATCGATTAACTAACATCGATTAACTCCTTTTAACTTTAACTCTAATCGATTAACTAACATCGATTAACTCATTTTAACTTTAACTCTAATCGATTAACTAACATTGATTAACTTCTTTTAACTTTATTCTCAAATCGATTAACTAACATCGATTAACTCCTTTACTTTAACTCTAATCGATTAACTAACATCGATTAACTTCTTTTAACTTTATTCTCTAATCGATTAACTAACATCGATTTACTTCTTTTCGAATAAACTATTCATTTATAAAGATTTACTTTTAGTAACGGTTCTTCACTTTACAAATGATTTCCTTTTATTCTAACTTATCCCTTTGATTTTATAAATATTTCTTTTATAAAAAAACCTTTTCCTTTTCTATATAAAATCCATCGATTTTATGTAAACAATTCATTTTCAAAATACACTTTGAAAATATTCCCTTATCAACATTAGGTATGTTATGGTATTCAATATATCGAATCACGATGATCAGTATCGTCCAAACACATATAATCGACAACAGATTATATATCACATCATATACCACCATATATGAAAACAGTAAAATAACTGTTGAGGAATCCAGTCGGACCCCTCCAACCTGTTTCCCTGCATCACAGATGTTAAACAATATAATATAACATCACTTTCATTTTAATATGATATATTCTGTTAAACAGAATCAATATAGAAATTTAACTAACTGACTAGCAGTTCAATCAAACCTTCAACACACAGTTAATCAGCCAATATCTAACAGTTCTAAAAATACAACATGAATTTGTAAACTGTTCAGAGTTAGTGAGATTTACTCACATTGGACGATCATCGTTAATAACGATAATTGTCGCTTGATTTCGATTGGACAATTTATTTTGCCATAAATTGTAACGAGCTCGGATTCACTCCCAGTCAGCTTCATTGTGAAGCACTCGTCCATACGATCCCAACGCAACTTACGGTTCGTCAATCTGATATCGTATGGCGAAGATATTGCATTAGCAAATTATACCATATTTGAATTGAATTTAAACTAAAATAAAAACTAACTTGGGCTTGAACCAAATCAAACTTGGCCCACTAACCCTTTATATACCCATACCCGCCTACATAACCCATCCGCTCCACCACTGTCTTCCCCAAATTGAGATTCTGGAACCCGACAATTAAATCCTTCACCGTTGACCTTCGTTTGACCATCCATGCATCCTCCTCCGTCCATCAAACGTCGGCGCCAATACTACCATCCACTTCACCATCAAATTCTGCATCCATCCCTACCCAAAACCATGAACTCGCACGCCAGTCTCCGAATCCGACTTCGGTCCCCAAGCCGCACCGGAGTTCACCAATTCCTCCCCCGTCGTGCGCCTCACACCAGCATTCACACCGCAACCCTCGAAATCCATTACTGAGGAACAACCGCTTGCCAAAGTCCAACCCTAGCTATCACTGTCATTTTCCAGTGACGAAAAAGACGATGTCGAGCTCAACAAACGCGATGCCAATGCGAAGAGCAACTCCAGAATAGATCGAATACACAAATGGATTGATTTATAGATTTTTCTTGTATTTCTTTTGATTTTCTACTTTGAAAACTTCTTGCTGTGATGGTTTATACGTGTATATATGCTTCTGTTGGGTAGGTAGCGTTTGTGGTTGTGGAGAAACACAGCGTGGCCTTCATGTGGTCCATAGAAAATGTTAGATATTTTTATTTATTGATTTTCTATTTTATTTTAATGATTTTATATTCATTCTTGGTCTTTAAAAATCACTGCGACCGCATATGATACCGAAAAATCACCAAACTGGACCTGTAGCTAGAGTTCGACATTACGGTCCCAATGAAACTGGTTTCGTCGAATTCCGACTCCGTATGCTCACACAGCGTATTTTTAACCGTCAGAATATCGACTGTTTTTCACTTTAAAAATCCGTACGACCACACAGTGACTCTAAAAATCACGAAACTGGAAATCTAACAACTATTTGACATTGCGGATCCAACAAAACTAGTTTCGTCGAATTCCGACTTCGTTTGCAAAACTGGCTATTTTTAAAGCTCTGGATGGCCCATTTAAATATATAAATATATTTAAATATAATTAAATTAAATATTTAAAAATAAATATTATCGTCTATATTCACATTGGAATACCATACAGCTCTACTGGGATTTATAACTCGATATTCCAATCAGGGTCAACCCGATATTCGATTTATATTGAAATTTCTTTTTAAAATATAAATAATTCCTTTATAAATTATAAAGGAATTCCACAGCGACTTTTCTAAAATTCGATTTGGACGTGCATCAAAATCTAAACGACGAAATCCCGATTTTTCTCTTCCACTAGAAAGATATACTCCACCAGTTCCACACGTTTCTTGTTCACAGAAATTCGGCTTAAAACGAATCCTGTATATTCAGTTGAAGTTCAAATCGCCAATTTACGAACTGGAGCGCCATTTCGAGCTCGTTTATAATTATATTATAAACTATACGTTCAACTGTCGACGATTGAATATATTCGTTATTCAAATTCAATTACAAGCTGAATTAAATATCACAGATGATCCGGTTCACAACATATCGTCATTTCGGCCAATTCTGATTATTTCAGAATTAAATATATTATTTAATTATTATTTTAATTAAATATTCACTATTATTTTATTCAACGACTATGTAATTCACTAACCTACCATTTATACAATTAAATAAATTAATCATAATACCCCTGCCAATGCGGGTCAGTACAATCTTCCCCACTTAAAATAATTTCGTCCTCGAAATTGCTAAGTTAGAGAACGACCCTATCGACTGGTTAGAACATATTTGTTCACTTCTTAACTTCAGTTTCAACTGAACCAATTTAATTTCAATTAAATTATTAATTAATTCTTATCAACGAAAATTTTCAAAAATCCTGAAAATTTTCTAACACCTTAACTCTTCGAAAAATTTCGCCAGCACCTCCTTTGTACTGGTCAATCGGTCAAATTCCAACTCGCCTCTCTGGGTCATCTCCAACTCAAAAGAAAATCAAACAGCCAAGCGGCTTGCCAATTCGGCTCATAAATCTTATATCCAATAGAAATATAAACTTGTACCTTTTTGTCGGCATATCATTATATCCTTTCCACCTGTTATTAAATTCAGCGGATACAAGGGTTATCCCAATCAAATCCCCATCTTCTTTTATCCACGACACAACCATTCGCTTATATCCTAAGTCGAATTTTATTTCAAATTCGAGTTCCATTCTCGATTTCAAACTCTTAACTTCCCAATCCAATTTTCATTTCAGATTCTTATCTCGACAATCCAATTTTATCCAAGAATAAATTTTTCCTGATATTGTTCTATTTCCATTCAGTTTTCACTTAACTGTTTCAATTCAATCTCAGCTTACTTTCGCAAACTTCTGTTTAAATTTGTTCTTAATTCAAACAGTCTCTTCCTGGGAGTTTTAAACAGTTTTCTTTTTAAAAAAACAAATTTTCCTTTTTGAAATTCAATTGAGCCCATAATCAATATTCCACTAGTTAAATCACTTCTCTATTTCTTTATCAATATTTGGTAACCAAATATTTTCAATAACCATATTGGCCTTTTATGTTAATTGGAAAACATTTCCGAATATCGCCTTCCTTTATTTTCTAAACTTTAGAAAATATATGCTATTTATAATTGGGAAATATTCCAATTACTTATCTCTTTTCCGATCTCGTTTATTTCTATACTTAGGAAATATCCTTTATTTCTATTTCCAAGTTACACTTATTTGGGTTAAAACGGATGTTGTGTAAAACATCGCTACGACAACCCAAATACTATATTCAACTAACTCTTATTCAACATTGATCTTTGAGCCTGAAATCTTACTATTTATTTGTTAATAATGAAATCAATCAAGTTGGGGTATAACTACCTCTCAGACCTTGACTGAATAACATTTATAACTTCAAAACAGATATGACTACTTACTCGAATATTCAATACCATATAACTACTTCTTCACTTTTAAACACATATACACTTTCTCTTTCTATTCTTTCGAGATTTTATTCTTAGTCTTCCTTTTTGATTTTACTATTTTATTTCTAAGTTCGTTTCCTTATCGACTTCTATATATATATCGATACGTTGATTTCTTAATATCAAATTATGTTAAAAATATTCTATCTCCTTAAATTCCCGGAAAAATTTGCCATAACCTCCTTTGTACCAGGAGCATCGGGATATTTCAAATAGCCTCCCATGGCCCTAACCAATCCAAAAGAAAAAGAAAACGCCAAGCGGCTAGCCGATACGGCGCATAAAATCTCATATGTAAATTAAATACATACCTTTCCGTCGAGCATTCTATCTATTTACCTTCATACCTATCTCATGTATATTTATACATGTCAATCTTTATTTTAACTATACCTGATTGTTTTAACTCAATTCGTTAATTAATTTGTTAATTAACTCTTCAGTCTATTTCACTTTTATATTTGAACATGATATGTTCAAATATATTTTAACTTGCTTACAACTAATTTGAACTACATTTTCAACTTACGCTTCATATTCAATTTCGAATATAAATCCTCAAATCCCCTTTGAATGCTATATTCAAATTCCATTTGAATCCTATATTCAAATTCCTTTTCAATTCTATTTGAATTTTCCTAATTCAAATTCTATTTGAATTTCATATATTTAAACTCCTTCAAATTTCTATATTCAATTTGAATTGCAAATATTCAAATTCCTTTTTAAATCCTTTATTCAATTTCTATGTCACTTCTCTTATTCAAATTCTATTCGATTTCTCTTATGTCAAATTCTATTCGATTTCTCATATGTCAAATTCTATTCGATTTCTCATATGTCAAATTCTATTCGATTTCTCATATGTCAAATTCTATTCGATTTCTCATATGTCAAATTCTATTCGATTTCTATATTCGAATTTCCTCTGTTCAAATTCTATATCACTTCCATTGAATTTCATATATTCAAACTCCCTTTGAATTTCTATATTCAAACTCTATTTCAATTCCATTGAATTTCATATATTCAAACTCCCTTTGAATTCCTATATTCAATTCTGTTTGAATTCTCTTTATTCAAATTCTATATTCTATTCTATTTTCAAATCACATTTCATTCTATTTGAATTCTATATTCAATTTTCCATTATTTAAATCTTCTTTATTCAAATCTCATTTGAATTTCTATATTCAAATCCCCTTTGAATTTTCTATATTCAAATCCCCTTTGAATTTTCTATATTTACATTCTATGTTTGAACTTCCTTTATTCTAATTCCTTTTCAAACTTTCTTTACTCATTCTTTATTATAAATCCCATTTGAAATTCAACACAACTTGTCTTTACCAAAACAATTTCAAAACATTATCTTTGGTAGTAATTCATCACTTACAACTCGAAAATGAATACTGATGATGCAGTTGTCATCATCAGAATCTATTTCCCAGCGATCGAAGTGAGTTCAATACTATAAAACCATTTCGAAACATTTCCACTTTGAAATTCATTTCAAAATATAATTCACACTGCTTGTAAAACAATTTAAAATCTCCCAGGATCTTAAATTTTTCCTTATTTTTAATCCAAATCCATTTACAAACACTTATCAAATTTTATGGAATTTTAATTCAATTTCTGGTTTAAAATTTCAAATTTTAACTCATCTGATTTCACGTATTTCACTTATATGAATTCTGATTGGTTATTTACATAACCATTTAATTTATAATCTTACTCGATTATAATAACAACAAATATATCCACTATATTATAATTTTGATATATATATATCTTCTCTATATCAAGATATACCTTGGGTAAACTTATTTTAATTTACCCTCTTTTCAAAACATACCATGATGGTTCATCGTATTCAAGTGTTTACAAAATCCCTAACGATACAGTGGATCAAACTGATAGACCAGAACTCATAAACAAATCAACCAATGAATCTCCACAATATAAAATTATTTTTATATCATCTACAAATACGTTCACTCGTATATATACACTCAACTCAATCTAGGGTGTTACTAACCCTATCTCTACCGAGTCACGCCACAGAGCCAAGTAATTCTTAACCTCGCTCTGATACCAACTGTAATGACCCGGATTTTGAACGACTTTGGTTATCGACATAAACTCGACGTCGATAACCAAAACATCTAAAAAATCCTGGTAATTAGTGAAAGAAATTAGAGGGTGAGGAAAGAAAAGATAGAAATTTAGAAAAGAAGAAGAAGAACACAACATCAGAGTAACACGAATCTCACAGCGGAACGAATAACATATAATATGTGTAACATAACTTTGGAATACAAATATGTACTTGAATATACATCATTATCAAAGTACAGCACTTACAGCACAGCGGAAATAACTATAGCTATAGTGATCCTAAAGCCTCCTTCTCCAAGCTCTTCCAGTATATCTGTAAATCCTGATTACTTGACTGCCCATACAAATTTAGGCACCCAAGAGTTTAGGGTAAACAACAAAATAAACTCCGGGTCAGTCATGGGACTGGTGTGAGTAAAACAGTTTAAAACAGTTCAAGCAGGTAAATGATATCTCATAAGACCACGCCGTATAATGGAACGGGGTTTTCCCTTATGAGAATCCAAAATATCTTTATATCAAAAACCCTTTGATATTATAATAATGTCTATCAACCACAGTATATATAATCATCTAGCAGAAACGCTTTCATCTCACGTTCTACATATATAGTATACAATCAAAACCGCAAGCACGTATTGGGTAATGGACTTCCAACTATGACAAGGTATGGAACCACCTTTCGCTAGTGTGCCTCTTGAAAGGAATACACTGGGTTCAACAAGAACATCTTGCAACCTGGCCACACATGACCGACCACTCATTTCGCTTGAGCGTATCGAATGTATATCACCAACGGTTGGGATCAGCAACCGTTTCCCGAATGGGACAGCATCAACAATAGATTTTTAGAAGTAAATGAAACTCTAGATCAGATGATTATACACCCTACTTCGGTGCGACCGACTTAGCCATGCTGCCTGCCCGATTTCTGTCATTTACCGAATGTGAGGCTAGAAGCTACACTTTATCACCACCAGATTCACTTTGAATGCCACATCGTCAAATCCATCCAATCACCGATTGACGTCCTCAACAATACATTATGCGTTAGCTAAAGAAGTTTCCTTCTCCGCTTCCACTCTTGGTACGGTTGGAGAAATCAATATATATGATCGTCTGGAAATACTCTGTCAGACATCCGTCCATACAAGTCATCCAGGAACAGGATGAACCGAATGCACTATTCTGTAAACAGGATAGCCCTTTCATAACTCTGTCTTCAATTTCCTTTGGCATATATGATTCGCAACGCTTATGCCAATACAGAGTGGTTCTTTGGATAATAATCCAACCGGTCTCTCCATATTAACAACGATAAAATGGTCAAAACTTCAATAGTCTGTGATTTAACTATCGAAGAAAAAAAAGTGTGCAACCAACGATATTATTTCCAAATGGAAATTTAGATCAATCAAACATCATTATCTCTTTATTTCATAAATTTACTTATCTCCTGTTTCCCTATATTCAATATTTCTTTTTTTCTAAATTTGGAAAATATACTTTATTAACAATGGAAAACATTTCCATTTCTTGTTTTCTTTATTAGAAAACATTTCTGGTTTCTTATTTGGAAACCATTTCCAAAGCTTCTTCATTGGACTTAGACAGATGTTTAAACAAACATCGCTATGCCAACTCAAACCATTTCCTTTACTGCCGAACCTTAACTATTCCTTAGTTAAAAACGAAGCCAATCAAGTTGGGGTAGAACTACCTCTCAGACCTTAACTGAACAACATTTATAACTTTGAAATAGGCAAAGTTCACTTTATATTCCTTTTTACTAACTTCTTTACTTAACCCTCCTTGAATAGCTATATTCGATTGACTCTTTTGCTTTAACTCTAATCGATTAACTAACATCGATTAACTCATTTTACCTTTAGCTCTAATCGATTAACTAACATCGATTAACTTCTTTTAATTTTAACTCCAATCGATTAACTAACATCGATTATCTCCTTTTAACTTTAACTCTAATCGATTAACTAACATCGATTAACTCATTTTAACTTTAACTCTAATCGATTAACTAACATCGATTAACTTCTTTTAACTTTATTCTCTAATCGATTAACTAACATCGATTAACTCCTTTACTTTAACTCTAATCGATTAACTAACATCGATTAACTTCTTTTAACTTTATTCTCTAATCGATTAACTAACATCGATTTACTACTTTTCGAATAAACTATTCATTTATAAAGATTTACTTTTAGTAACGGTTCTTCACTTTACAAATGATTTCCTTTTATTCTAACTTATCCCTTTGATTTTATAAATATTTCTTTTATAAAAAAACCTTTTCCTTTCCTATATAAAATCCATCGATTTTATATAAATAATTAATTTTCAAAATACACTTTGAAAATATTCCCTTATCAACATTCGGTATGTTATGGTATTCAACATATCGAATCACGATGATCAGTATCGTCCAAACACATATAATCGACAACAGATTATATATCACATCATGTATCACCATATATGAAAACAGTAAAATAACTGTTGAGGAATCCAGTCGGATTCCTCCAACCTGTTTCCGTGCATCACAGATGTTAAACAATATAATATAACATCACTTTCATTTTAATATGATATATTCTGTTAAACAGAATCAATATAGAAATTTAACTAACTGACTAGCAGTTCAATCAAACAGTCAACACACAGTTAATCAGCCAATATCTAACAGTTCTAAAAATACAACATGAATTTATAAACTGTTCAGAGTTAGTGAGATTTACTCACATTGGACGATCATCGTTAATAACGATAATTGTCGCTTGATTTCGATTGGACAATTTATTTTGTCATAAATTGTAACGAGCTCGGATTCACTCCCAGTCAGCTTCATTGTGAAGCACTCGTCCATACGATCCCAACGCAACTTGCGGTTCGTCAATCTGATATCGTATGGCGAAGATATTGCATTAGCAAATTATACCATATTTGAATTGAATTTAAACTAAAATAAAAACTAACTTGGGCTTGAACCAAATCAAACTTGGCCCACTAACCCTTTATATACCCATACCCGCCTACATAACCCATCCGCTCCACCACTGTCTTCCCCAAATTGAGATTCTGGAACCCGACAATTAAATCCTTCACCGTTGACCTTCGTTTGACCATCCATGCATCCTCCTCCGTCCATCAAACGTCGGCGCCAATACTACCATCCACTTCACCATCAAATTCCGCATCCATCCCTACCCAAAACCCTGAACTCGCACGCCAGTCTCCGGATCCGACTTCGGCCCCCAAACCGCACCGGAGTTCACCAATTCCTCCCTCGTCGTGCGCCTCACACCAGCATTCACACCGCAACCCTCGAAATCAATTGCTGAGGAACAACCGCTTGCCAAAGTCCAACCCTAGCTATCACTGTCATTTTCCAGTGACGAAAAAGACGATGCCGAGCTCAACAAATGCGATGCCAACGCGAAGAGCAACTCCAGAATAGATCGAATACACAAAGGGATTGATTTATAGATTTTTCTTGTATTTCTTTTGATTTTCTACTTTGAAAACTTCTTGCTGTGATGGTTTATACGTGTATATATGCTTCTGTTGGGTAGGTAGCGTTTGTGGTTGTGGAGAAACACAGCGTGGCCTTCATGTGGTCCATAGAAAATGTTAGATATTTTTATTTATTGATTTTCTATTTTATTTTAATGATTTTATATTCATTCTTGGTCTTTAAAAATCACTGCGACCGCATATGATACCGAAAAATCACCAAACTGGTCCTGTAGCTAGAGTTCGACATTACAGCCCCAATGAAACTGGTTTCGTCGAATTCCGACTCCGTATGCTCACACAGCGTATTTTTAACCGTCAGAATATCGACTGTTTTTCACTTTAAAAATCCGTACGACCACACAGTGACTCTAAAAATCACGAAACTGGAAATCTAACAACTATTTGACATTGCGGATCCAACAAAACTAGTTTCGTCGAATTCCGACTTCGTTTGCAAAACTAGCTATTTTTAAAGCTCTAGATGGCTCATTTAAATATATAAATATATTTAAATACAATTAAATTAAATATTTAGAAATAAATATTATCGTCTATATTCACATTGGAATACCATACAGCTCTACTGGGATTTATAACTCGATATTCCAATCAGGGTCAACCCGATATTCGATTTATGTTGAAATTTCTTTTTAAAATATAAATAATTCCTTTATAAATTATAAAGGAATTCCACAGCGACTTTTCTAAAATTTGATTTGGATGTGCATCAAAATCTACACGACGAAATCCCGATTTTTCTCTTCCACTAGATAGATATACTCCACCAGCTCCACACGTTTCTTGTTTCACAGAAATCCGGCTTAAAACGAATCCTGTATATTCAGTTGAAGTTCAAATCGCCAATTTACGAACTGCAGTGCCATTTCGAGCTCGTTTATAATTGTATTATAAACTATACGTTCAACTGTCGACGATTGAATATATTCGTTATTCAAATTCAATTCCAAGCTGAATTAAATATCACAGATGATCCGGTTCACACCGTATCGTCATTTCGGCCAATTCTGATTATTTCAGAATTAAATATATTATTTAATTATTATTTTAATTAAATATTCACTATTATTTTATTCAACGACCATGTAATTCACTAACCTACCATTTATACAATTAAATAAATTAATCATAATACCCCTGCCAATGCGGGTCATTACACCTTCATACCTTATCTATACCTATCTCATGTATATTTATATCTGCCCAATCTATTTTAACTATACCTGATCGTTTTAACTCAATTCGTTAACTAATTTGTTAATTAACACTTTAGTCTATTTCACTTTTATATTTGAACATGATATGTTCAAATATATTTTAACTTGCTTACAACTAATTTGAACTCCATTTTCAACTTACGCTTCATATTCAATTTCGAATATAAATCCTCAAATCCCCTTGGAATGCTATATTCCAATTCCATTTGAATTTTATTTGAATCCTATATTCAAATTCCTTTTTAACCCTATTTGAATTTTCCTAATTCAAATTCTATTTGAATTTCATATATTTAAACTCCTTTAAATTTCTATATTCAATTTGAATTACAAATATTCAAATTCCTTTTCAAATCCTTTATTCAATTTCTATGTCACTTCTCTTATTCAAATTCTATTCGATTTCCCATATGTCAAATTCTATTCGATTTCCCATATGTCAAATTCTATTCGATTTCCCATATGTCAAATTCTATTCGATTTCCCATATGTCAAATTCTATTCGATTTCTCATATGTCAAATTCTATTCGATTTCTATATTCAAATTTCCTCTATTCAAATTCTATTTGATTTCTATATTCGAATTTCCTCTATTCAAATTCTATATCACTTCCACTGAATTTCATTTATTCAAACTCCCTTTGATTTTCTGTATTCAATTCCTATTTCAATTCCATTGAATTTCATATATTCAAACTCCCTTTGAATTTCTATATTCAATTCCTATTTCAAACTTTCTTTATTCATTCTTTATTATAAATCCCATTTGAAATTCAACACAACTTGTCTTTCCCAAAACAAATTCAAAACAGTATCTCTGGTAGTAATTCGTCACCTACAACTCGAAAATGAATACTGATGATGCAGCTGTCATCATCAGAATCTATTTTCCAGCGATCGAAGTGAGTTCAATACTATAAAACCATTTCTAAACATTTCCACTTTGAAATTAATTTCAAAATATAATTCACACTACTTGTAAAACAATTTAAAATCTCCCAGGATCTTAAATTTTCCTTACTTTTAATCTAAATCCATTTACAAACACTTATCCAATTTTCTAGAATTTTTAATTCAATTTCTGGTTTAAAATTTCAGATTCAACTCATCTGATTTCACATATTTCACTTATATGAATTCTGATTGGTTATTTACATAACCATTTAATTTATAATCTTACTAGATTATAATAACAACCAATATATCCGCTATATTATAATTTTGATACATATATCTTCTCTATATCAATATATACCTTGGGTAAACTTATTTTAATTTACCCTCTTTTCAAAACATTTCGTGTCGACCCATCGTATTCGAGTGCTTACAAACTCCTACCGATACAATGGATCAAACTGATCGACCAGAACCCATAAACAACTCAACCAATGAATCTCCACAATATAAAACAACTTTATACTAAATAAAAAATACGTTCACTCGTATATATACACTCAACTCAATCTAGGGTATTACTAACCCTATCTCTACCGAGTCACGCCATAGAGCCAAGGTAATTCACTTAACTTAAGCTCTGATACCAACTGTAACGACCCGGATTACGAGCGACTTTGGTTATCGACATAAACACGATGTCGACAACAAAAACATCGAAAAATCCAGGTAATTAGTGAACGAAATTAGAGGGTGAGAATAGATAAGATAGAAACTTAGAATAGAAGAAGAAGAAGAACACAACATCAGAGTAACACGAACCTCACAACGGAATGAATAACATATAATATATATAACATAACTTGAAATATACATCTGTACTTGAATATACACATCATTATCAAAGTACAGCACTTACAACACAACAGAATAATAATAGCGATATAATTCTGAAGCCTCCTGCTCCAGCTCTTCAATGTATCTGTAAATCCTGACTACTTGACTGCCCATACAAATTTAGGCACCCAAGAGTTTAGGGAAAAAACAACAAAGTAAACTCCGGGTCAGTCATGGGAATGGTATGAGTAAAATAGTTTAAAACAGTTGAACAAGTAAACGATATCTCATAAGACCACGCCGCATAACGGAACTGGTTTTTCCCTTATGAGAATCCAAAATATCTTTATAGAAAAAAACCTTTTGATATTATAATAATGTCTATCAAACACAGTATATATATATTCATCTAGCAGAAACACTTTCATCTAACGTTCTACATATATAGTATACAATCAAAACCGCAAGCACGTATTGGGTAATGGATTTCCAACTATGACAAGGTATGGAACCACCTTTCGCTCGTGTACCTCTAGAGAGGAATACACTGGGTTAAACAAGAACATCTTGCAACTCGGCCACACATGACCGACCACTCATTTTGCTTGAGTGTATCGAATGTATATCACCAACGGTTGGGATCAGCAACCGTTTCCCGAATGGGACAGCATCAACAATAGATTTTTTGAAGTATATGAAACTCTAGATCAGGTGATTATACACCCTACTTCGGTGCGACCGACTTAGCCATGCTACCTGTCCGATTTCTGTCATTTACCAGTTGATGAGGCTTGAAGCTACGCTTTATCATTACATCAGAATCACTTCGAATGTCACATCGTCAAATCCATCAAATCACCGATTGACGTCCTCAACCATACATTATGTGTTAGCTAAAAGAAGTTTCCTTCTCCGCTTCCACTCTAGGTACGGTTGGAGAAATCAATATACATGATCGTCTGGAAATACTTTGTCAGACATCCGTCCATACAAGTCATCCAGGAACGGGATGAACCGAAGGCACTATTCTGTAAACAGGATAGCCCTTGCATAACTCCGTCTTCAATTTCCTTTGGCACATATGATTCGCAATGCTTATGCCAATAAAGAGTGGTTCTTTGGATAATAATCCAACCGGTCTCTCCATATTAACAACGTTAAAATGGTCAAAACTTCGATAGTCTGTGATTTAACTATCGAAGAAAAACAGATGTGCAAACAACGATATTATTTCCAAATGGAAATTTATATCGATCAAACATCATTTGACATTTATCTCTTTATTTCATAAATTTACTTATCTCCTGTTTCCCTATATTCAATATTTCTCATTTTCTAAATTTGGAAAATATATGTTATTAACAATGGAAAACATTTCCATTTCTTGTTTTTTTTATTAGAAAACATTCCCGGTTTCTTATTTGGAAAACATTTCCAAATCTTCTTTATTGGACTTAGACAGATGCTTAAACAAACATCGTTATGCCAACTCAAACCATTTCCTTTACTGCCGAAGCTTAACTATTCCTTAGCTAAAAACGAAGCCAATCAAGTTGGGGTAGAACTACCTCTCAGACCTTAACTGAACAACATTTCTAACTTTGAAATAGACAAAGTTCACTTTATATCCCTTTACTAACTTTCTCACTTAACCCTCCTTCGAATAGCTATATTCGATTGACTCTTTTCACTTAACTCTATTCGATTAACACTTATCAGTTAACTCTATTGGACAAACACTATTTGATTAACTCTATTTGACTAACGCTATTGATTTACTCATTTCACTTAACTCCTTTCGAATAAACTATATTTGATAACTCCTTTTACTTTCTTCGAATAAACTATATTCGATTAACTCATTTGCTTCTATTCGAATAACTATATTCGACTAACTCATTTTACTTTCTATTCGAATAAACTATATTCGATTAACTCATTTTACTTTCTATTCGAATAAACTATATTCGATTAACTCATTTTACTTTCTATGCGAATAAACTATAATCGATTAACTCATTTTCTTTCTATAAAAATAACTATATTCGATTAACTCATTTTCTTTAACTCATATCGATTAAACTAACATCGATTAACTCCTTTGCTTTAACTCTAATCGATTAAACTAACATCGATTAGCTCCTTTTAATTTAACTCTAATCGATTAAACTAACATCGATTAGCTCCTTTGCTTTAACTCTAATCGATTAAACTAACATCGATTAGCTCTTTTGCTTTAACTCTAATTGATTAGACTAACATCGATTAGCTCCTTTATTCTTTAACTCTAATCGATTAAACTAACATCGATTAGCTCCTTTACTCTTTTCGAATAAACTATTCATTTATAAAGATTTACTTTTAGTAACGGTTCTTCACTTTACAAATGATATCCTTTTTATTCTAACTTATCCTTTGATTTTATAAATATTTCTTTTTGTAAAAATCCTTTTCCTTTTCTATATAAAATCCATCGATTTTATATAAATAATTCATTTTTAAAATACACTTTGAAAATATTCCTTTATCAACATTCGGTATGTTATGGTATTCAACATATCAAATCATGATGACCAGTATCGTCTAAACGCATATAATCGACAATAGATTATATATCACGTCATATATCACAATATATTAAAAACAGTAAAATAAATGTTGAGGAATCCAGTCGGATTCCTCCAACCTGTTTCCCTGCATCACAGATGTTAAACAATATAGATAACATCACTTTCAGTTCCATATGATATATTTTGTTAAACAGAATCAATATAGAAATTCACTAACTGACTAGCAGTTCAATCAAACAGTCAACACACAGTCAAACAGCCAATATCTAACAGTTCTAAAAATACAACATGAAATTATAAACTGTTCAGATTTAGTGGGATTTACTCACATTGGACTATCATCGTTAATAACGATAATTGTCGTTGATTAAGATTTGGACAATTTATTTCACTATAAATTGTAACGAGCTCGGATTCACTCCCGATCAGTTCCATTTTGTTGCTCCCGTCCATACGATCCCAATGCAACTTACGGTTCGTCAATCTGATATCGTATGATCAAGTTATACCCGTTATAACTTTATACAATTTAATTTAAATAGAAACGAATATATATACGGGCCTCACATTCATTTCTTGGCCCAACCTAAAAGCTTAAAGCCCAGACTCGCCTATGCTCTCCTTCTTCAGTGACAAGAGAAAAAAACCGTCGCTTAGATATTTGCTCCAGGCCATTTTCGATCCTTCTTCCAGCTCAAACTCAGCTGTTACTTCGCGAGTTCCAAATCCGACAACACCCAACCTCCTCTCGCTCGAACCTCCATCTCTCCTACCACAACAATCCACGCTCGACACCCCTGTTACCCGCGCGACTTCAGCTAGCGATTTCACAGTAAAGTGCGATAGAAATCAGAACGGAAACTCACGGGAAAATCCCACTCCAGGCTAATCGATCCCCTAAACCCAAATCTGGCGTCCACAACTCGAATAGTTACCTCATTTCCATGCTCCGTGGAACCCTAGGTTGTCGCTAAAAAACCCAGTGAATGCCGATGACGTCGAATGGTTTGAAAAGGGTATAGATTAGAAGACAAACTCTTTGTGAATTCGACTGTGTATGTTTGGGGATTTTCAGCGTTTGTTTGTTATTTGTTTTCAGATTTTCTTTTGGGAATTTTTCCACTGTAAAACCATATGCGGTGTATATATATGTTTGAATGGGTTGGTAGGATATATGGTTGAAACAGGGTGAGGTGTGGCCTGTTTGTGATCAGAGAAAGGGGGAGATATTTGTTTTACAATTTGGTGACCCTTCTACATGAAGTTCTGTCCTCATCCGGACGGCCAATGACAGAAATAAAAATACCAGTGAGATGAGCAATGTCCCACGATCCCAAAAATATAATAATACCGGTAGATTAACTCATATTTTGAAACCTCAAAATGTTGATTATAGGGTGCAGAATTCTTCAAATAAAAAGTTACTTATTTAATTAATTAAAAATTACAGTAAAATTCTAAAAATCAAATTATCGTTATGTTCCAAAAGAACCTTGTCTAAATTCAAACCCGATCTCTAGTTATATCGAATAAACCGATACGGTCGATAAACGATTCTATAGCGACTATTTCAGAATTTGATTTGGACATACATCAAAATCTACACGATGAAATCCCAATTTTTCTCTTCTACTAGAAAGATATACTCCACCAGCTCCACACGTTTCTTGTTTCACCGAAATCCGGTTTAAAACGAATCCTGTACATTCAGTTGAAGTTCGAATCGCCAATTTACGAACTGCAGCGTCATTTCGAGCTCGTTTATAATTATATTATAAACTATACGTTCAACTGTCGACAATTGAATATATTCGTCATTCAAATTCAATTCCAAGCTGAATTAAATATCACAGATGATCCGGTTCACACCATATCGTCATTTCAGCCAATTCTGATTATTTCAGAATTAAATATATTATTTAATTTATTACTTTAATTAAATATTCACCATTATTTAATTCCACGACCATTAAATTCTCTAAACCACCATTTCAATAATTAAATAAATTAATTATAATACCCCTGCCAATGCGGGTCATTACAATAACTCATTTCGAGATTAGGGTTGTGACGGCCCGCCCCGCACCAACCGACATTTACTCCAAAGGTGCGTTGTACATGTGTCCAGTTAGCACGGAACGGGTCGTCAGAAGGAAAAAGAAGAAGGAAATGAATTAACAAAGAACCTGTAGAATGTCTCACAGTGCATAGAGTAAAATATAATAATAACATACTTGACATAAAACAGGCGAGACAGTGCATAAGCTGAAACAACTAACATAGCAGCGGAAAATCCAAGTACGGCTTATGATCCAAAGTTAAGCATTATTACAACTTTCCAAACGGTCTCAAAACAACAGCAAGATGAAGGAGGTACACTACTAATGCCCAAGTAGCGACCAACAATGACACAGGGAGAATATCTATATCATACGTGGAAGCCTCCTGCCCGCCTCCGAATCAGCTACTCGCGCATCACCAGCTAACCTGTCTCTAGTCTGCTCGTGTGAGCACCCAGAGTAATAAGAGGAGACATAAAACTCTGGGTCAAACATAAAGCCTAGTATGAGCGATAAGCATCTAAACAGAACAATAACAGGTAGACTAAAACATACCTGAACCTGGACCTGCAACCAAAGAGCTAGCACTACATACTGTACAACACTCTAAGGTGCCATATCAAACGGTGTAAAGATACGGGGGTGGGGGTGTGCATGTCATAGTGATGGCAAACAATCAAACATAGCATCCATCCTCACATCTCTCACTCAGTGCGTAAAGCATACGATATTCACCACTTCGATCACCCAACATACCTTGCGATGATCACTTTGCCCCATGATGTCATAAATGGCTTCACTGCACAGATAACGTAGCCGCTAATCCTTCGCTATGTCCACTTTCCCCATGGAGTTATTCAACCCATCTGTGCTGGCTCATAGCCTTACCAATCCTTTACTATGTCCACTTGCCCCATGGAGTTATTCACCCCATCTGCGCTGGCTCATAGTGAAAGAAATCTTGGATCGAATTTGCTGCGGAATAATAACAGATTTACTTTAATTGCAACATTTGATGCTAGAATTCAAAGTGAATCTAAAACTTTGTGTACCTTGTATATAGACTTTCAGATCCAAATATGATTGCTTTGATCGAATCGAATTCAGCGCCTGAAATCAAACGCCTCTATCGGAAGTCCACCAGCGATGCTTTCGAATCAAATCGAGGATGATGAGGTAGTACTAGCTAGAATTGGGATCTAGGGTTTTAACAAATTTCTGTTGCTAATTGAATAATTAAAAAAAGTGTAGGTCCGACCTTTCCTTTTATAACATATTAGAACCGACCTTATCTTCTACCATATGACCCGTTCATCCCCTTTTAAATGAAAGAATTAGTCATAAACCCATTCATTTAAATTTCCTCACCATTTTCAACGCTTGTAAGTATGACCCTATAGGATATTATAGCGTTGGCAACAGTTAAACAATTTTACACTGTAAACGATGAGCGGCGTCTAGTAACACATTATCGCTACCCAAGCTATAATAATAATTATTCAATACAACTTGTTGTGAATAGTGTGTCAATATAATTTAATCCTTTTAACCATTATATCCTAGATTAAAGTAAAGGCATGGATCGTATCATCCTTTTATAATTTAATCTGTTTTCTTGATCAATGAGTAGACTGTTCATAACAAATCGATATTTGAGCACGGCCATGCATTTCACAGTTTCACTCAATCAAGAGGCCCAAGGATATCACTACAAATATATCGCAGGGTTAAATTCCATCTAAATCATTTATAATTTATATTCGATTCTAGATATATCCAATAATCACCGTTATCATTACTCTGTTACGAAATAACTTTAGATGATATCAAAACATGAATATCCTCGAATAAAATTATAATGATTTCAGGTCTGAGGACCATTATATCACTATCACTATGAGAACAACTTATGATACTGTTGATTATATTCCATGTAGTTGTCTCACGGTGGGTCAGCCCAATACGCTATTCTCTAATACGTATTTATATCTTGACTTTAATATCATGTATTTTAATGATGAATGAGATGTGATCATCAGTCAATCAATATACTAGTCTCAATGCTTTATTGTTCTCCTGTATAAACAATAAAACTTGACTAGGGAAATTTAAGAATTATAATACTTGACATATCATATAATCTCAAGTTCAGTCTTACTCGAACTATATGATCCCGTATTATTTATTCTAAGTAATTCTATTATATTAATATTTATATCACGTAGTAAATATAAAATAATAGAACACTTTATTCCAAATAAAACACAAAAATAACAATGTCATTATTATTCACGTCTAACAGATTGCCTCCAGGGCACAAACTCTAACAATCTCCCACTTGCACTAAAGCCAATCACTCATGTATCGAATACCCATGAAACTAGTGTGACTATCATTCTTCTGCTACGACAAAGCTTTAGTCAATGGTTCTGCAACGTTATTATCCGTTGGGACTTTGCAGATATGTATGTCTCCTCTGTCAACAATTTCACGGATGAGATGGTATCGCCGAAGTATGTGTTTGGATCGTTGATGTGATCTCGGTTCCTTAGCCTGAGCAATGTCTCCATTGTTGTCACAATAAAGATCAATTGGATCAACAATGGATGGAACAACAAAAAGTTCAGAGATGAACTTCTTCATCCAAACAGCTTCCATAGCAGCTTCTGAAGCAGCAATGTATTCAGCTTCCATGGTCGAATCAGCGACTGTTTCTTGCTTTGAACTTTTCCCGCTAACAGCAGCACCATTCAGGAAAAACACATAACCCGACTGTGACTTGAAGTCATCTTTATCAGTCTGGAAACTAGCGTCTGTGTAACCTTTTACCATTAGTTCCTCTTCGCCTCCATATATCAAGAACGAATCTTTAGTCCTATTCAAGTACTTAAGAATGTTCTTGACGGCTGTCCAGTGTCTTTCACCTGGATCTGATTGGAATCTACTTGTCATACTTAAAGCATACGAGACATCTGGACGAGTACACAACATTGCATACATTATTGATCCAATTGCTGAAGCATAAGGGATCATTCTCATGCGTTCCTTATCATCTGATGACTTAGGACACTGAGACTTAGAAAGTGATATACCATGTGTCACAGGTATGTATCCTTTCTTTGCCTCTTGCATGCCAAATCTTTTTAGCACTTTATCAATGTATGTATTCTGACTTAGGCCTATTAACTTTCTTGATCTATCTCTATAGAACTTAATTCCTAAAATATAGGAATCCTCGCCTAAGTCTTTCATTGAGAAACTTTTTCCCAACCATGTCTTTATCGCTTGTAATGAATCAACATTATTCCCAATAAGCAATATGTCATCCACATATAATAGTAGGAATATAATGTTACTCCCACTAATTTTCTTGTATACACAAGGTTCATCTTCGTTCTTAGTGAAGCCAAACTTTTTGACTGTTTCATCAAAACGAAGATTCCAACTCCGAGATGCTTGTTTCAATCCATATATGGATCGTTGCAGTTTACATATTTTTCCAGTTTCCTTTGGATTGACAAAACCTTCAGGTTGTGTCATGTACACATCCTCGATAAGATTCCCATTAAGGAATGTGGTTTTGACATCTATCTGCCAGATTTCGTAATCGTAAAATGCTGCAATTGCAAGCATAATCCTAATGGACTTAACCATTGCCACTGGAGAGAAGGTTTCATCATAGTCAACACCTTGAACTTGTTTGAAACCTTTTGCCACCAATCGGCCTTTATAGGTTTGTACTTTACCATCCATGTCGGTTTTCTTCTTGAAAACCCACTTACACCCGATTGGTTTTACCCCATCAGGTAGATCAACCAAAGTCCATACTTGGTTGGTGTACATGGAATCCATTTCAGATTTCATGGCTTCAAGCCATTTCTCAGATTCTGGTCCATTCATAGCATCTTGGTAAGAGGTTGGCTCATCTTGATCTATGAGCATTACGTCTCCTGTTTGAGTTATTAGATATCCAAAATATCTATCGGGCTCATGACCTATTCTACCAGATCTATGAATGTTTTGTGTAATTTTTGTAGGTTCAGTTTCCACAACAGATTGTGTTTCCTGTTCAATTTAAGGTTCAGGTTCAATTGTATCTTGTGGTTCCCGAATTTCTTCGAGATCTACTTTGTTTCCATTGGAGTTTTGAAAGACTAGTTCTTTTTCCATGAAAGTACCAAATCGAGCAATAAACACTTTATTCTCTGAAGGTTTGTAGAAATAATATCCTTTCGTTTCCTTTGGATATCCCACAAAATAACATTTTTCAGATTTGGGTCTGAGCTTGTCAGAGTTAGGAAGCTTAACATAAGCCGCACATCCCCAAATCCTCATGTAAGAGACATTAGGACATCTTTCTGTCCATATCTGATATGGTGTCGTTTGAACTGCTTTAGTGGGAACTCGATTAAGTATGAATGCAGCCGATGTTAGGGCAAAACCCCAAAAACTTATTGGAAGATCTGTGTGACTCATCATAGATCGTACCATATCTAATACGGTGCGATTTCTCCTTTCAGAAACACCATTCCATTATGGTGTTCCTGGTGGAGTGAGTTGTGAAACAATTCCACACGCTTTCAGATAGTCATTAAACTCTTGGCTTAAATATTCTCCTCCTCGATCTGTTCGAAGAGTTTTTATATTCTTACCAAGTTGGTTCTGAACTTCATTCTTGAATTCTTTGAACTTTTCAAATGATTCAGATTTGTGTCTCATAAGATACATATATCCGTACCTGTTGAAATCATCAGTAAATGTAATGAAGTAATAGAACCCACCTCGAGCAGATGTACTCATTGGTCCACATACATCACTATGTATAAGGGCCAATAGATCCTTAGCCCGTCCACTGTGTCCAGTGAAAGGGGCTTTTGTCATCTTGCCTAATAAACAAGATTTGCAATCTTCATATGATTCAAAATCAAATGAGTCCAAAATTCCATCTTTATGGAGTTTTGATATGCGTTTCTCATTTATATGGCCTAAACGACAATGCCAAAGGTATGTCGGATTTAAATCATTTGATTTAATCCTTTTGTTATTAATGTTATAAACTGGCATATCAAAATTAAGAACATAGAGACCATTAACTAACTGTGCACTTCCATAAAATATCTCGTTCAAATAAAATAAACAGCATCTGTCCTTTATTATAAAAGAAAAACTTAACTTGTCCAAACAAGAAATAGAAATAATATTTGTCTTGATAGAAGGCACAAAATAACAGTCTTCTAATTTTAAAACTAATCCAGTTGGTAAGGACAAGTGGCAGCTTCCTTTGGCTAATGCGGCAACTTTGGCTCCATTTTCCACACGCAAGTCCACTTCTCCTTCTGCCAAGTCTCTACTCCTTTGCATCTCCTGCAAATTTACACAGATATGTGATCCACATCCAGTATCTAATACCCATGATGATGAAGTAGATAAGTTGACATATATAACATTTATACCTGAATTGGGCGAAGTCAAACTTCCCTTCTTCTTCTTTAGTTCATCCAAATAAACATAACAGTTGCGTTTCCAGTGACCTGGCTTTCCGCAGTGGTGACAATCACCATCTTTGAGAACCCCTCCTTTAGGCTTTGACCCCTTTTTGAAATTGGTCTTATTAGCAGTCTTCTTAAGATGCTTTTTCTTGTTCTTGCCCTTGCCTTTGGGTTTAGCAGTCACCATCATCATGGCAGCTGGTTCAGCCTTCTTCATGTTATTTTCAGCAGTTCTTAACATGCTCAATAACTCAGTCAAGGGCTTCTCAATTTCATTCATGAGATAGGTCATAATGAATTGAGAATACTTACTGTTTAATGATTGAAGCACAAGATCGGTTTGAGCTTCTGGTGTCGAAGGAAACCCTAACCTCTCGAGATACTCTATATAACCAATCATCTTCAGTACGTGTGGATCAACGGGTTCCGTTTCACCCATCTTGTAGTGATATAGCGCTTTGCTCGTGTCATACCTTTCTTGATGAGCATGCCCTTCGAACAACTTCTTAAGGTGCTCGATCATATCGTAAGCATCCATGAATTCGTGTTGCTTCTAAAGCACAGGACTCATGGTCGCCAGCATAAGACATCTAACATCAAGAGCATCGTCTTGATGTTTCTTATGAGCATTAATCTCTGCACGGGGTGCAGTACTTGGTGGTGCCTCTGGAGTAGGCCCATCAAGTACATACAGCTTCCTTTCCTGCTTGAGGACAATCCTCAAGTGACGGTGCCAGTCTAGGAAATTTATTCCATTTAGTTTTTCTTTTTCAAGAACAGACCTAAGTGATAGATTATTATTGGTGTTGCTTGCCATTTAGTATCTACAGGAGATAAATAAAATAATGATTAATAATTTTGACAATCAAAATGATAACAATCACTACTATAAAATATAAATGTATAAATAAAATAAATATGCTCCCACTCAAATCAACATCCCTATATTTTAATATATATATATATATCAGTATATGTATATTAAGGTGTTCCAAGATCCATATCTAATCATGTTTTGACTCTGCTTTGGCAAATCCCCAAAACATAATCTTTTAGGTAGTCATCTTATGCCAATTATATCACATATATAACTCTTGGATCGCATGTCGAATTTTCTTCAGTATTATTCATGTGCCCAAATTATAGAATAATTCATGTTGTTTGTCTCTAAGGCCATAATCGTATTATGCAGCCTAGTTAAGCCAGACCCAATAATACGTTGGACCACCACATTTACTCCATCGCATATTACCAAAATTAAAGGAATGCACAATGCTATGGCATTACCTACATTAAGTGATTTTGGACATTGATGAGTGTACTATTGGAAGACATCACCTTGACTCAATATAAACAATAGTTTTATCAGGGATTTTAATTTAAATTGGCAAACCATAATTTTATACATTTACAAGCATTTTAAGTTAATAATTTTAATTCCAAATAATCAGTATCAAAGGATATTAAAACTTTTAGATTTATAGTATTTAAATAAATAACATAAAAAATGCTTTGAACATTTTAGAACCACGATTTCAATAATCTTTAAATTTTAAACAGGCAAACAATTAAGCATTGATATTCAGATGTTATGAACCTTTCAAAACAAACTATGTACCAATATTGTTTAACTGAAATAAACCATATTCTTTATATACAATAAATCATAAATCACACGGCTCTTGGTGATTTAGAATAACAATTCTTATGTACTTGAACGTTTCATACAAGTCTGGTTTACTAATATTATCAATGATCAACACAGCATGAATGGTTAAAGGAAATCGAGACCAGATCTTACAACGGGCCAATACACAGATCATACTCGAAATACTTCTACACATCAAACATCTGGAAAAATCATTACAGACAAACATATCTTGCTTATATTATATATATATATATATATATAACTGATTCTTTCAGACATATATTCAAACAGGTACACTGCATGTAAAGTGATTGATCAAAACAGCCGAAATATTAACACGTGTAGGAGTATTGTATTAAGAGCACAGACTTCATTTATCCAAAGTAGATTAAGCATCATCACATCAGAATGTATATTCATACATATAGAGTATTCTAGCATTTCCTGCTCGCAGATTTATCAAAACAATTTTTGATTTGATCATTGAAGCTAACATACTAGTTTTAAGAGCTCAGTTATACATACATATAACAGTATTTATCAAATAGCCACTGTTATATAAAATGAAATGTTTAGGTAGAGACCTCAATAAAACAGATGATATGTTTTAGCCCAAAACACTGTATCTTACAAAACCTAGTTTAAGTTAGTAAACATACAGTCCAGATCCACATAAACATTTCTTGAAAGTAAAATAGATCTGTTGGAATCATTACAGGGTGATCATATACAGATATTCAAACAATTGTGTATGATCAGATTTATATCAGTACATATGTGTAAACAACATCTATTTTACAGGTTTGAGTACTTATAGCTATATTGAGCATTATATACAAAATTGTCTGGCTTGTTTGCGGAACATATGAATGTATATATCAAGGAAACATTTTCATTGAATATATAAATATATGAACAAGCTTAATATCAGTGTTCTGTTTAGCATTTACAGATTAACAATAACAAATCATCACCTCATATATTAACAGTTTCATGTGGAAACAAAATAGTCCCAGAGTTGATTAATCACTGAATCGTATTTCTATAAACCGATTCAAGTGGAATTCATTCTAAAAATATAATTGAATCATACTTTTATGATCTCAATTTACAAGATGATTTATTAAAACTGTAAATACAGATTTCTGAAAACATATCCAAACAAAATCCAGAATTGTATATAAACTTGAAAAACAGGATTATAACCTTAATTAAGCTGTCAGGAAGTAATGCAATGATGAAAATCGTATAGCTGTAACATACAAATCTAAATAATCCATATAAAACAGAAATAGATTTAAACAATCATCCAACGGTTAGAAAATATTATCCCAATGATAATAAAAGAAACTGTTTTACTGTCATGGATCAATTCACTAATGCATATCCGAACACATACTAATATTCACATTCAGATTATAATTTAAACAAGGTTTATGAGATCCAATCAAAGCACAATAACTAATATATATATATATATATATATATATATATATATATATATAACAGATTTAATTCGAAATCAAAACTGTCTATATATTCATTATTGCATCTGTAACTATTACAGAGTGTATATTTATACAGAATTTCCATATACATACAGAATTCATTTGTTCGGATTCAACATTTGATCCAATACAAATTTATAAATCATACATTTCGATCTGAAATTCATACTAGTGTTCATAACACTTATTAATTTGCATATGCATATAGAATCGAATTCATTACTTAAACTCAACATTTGAATTCGAAAGTAACCTTGCTCTGATACCATTGAAAGAAATCTTGGATCGAATTTGCAGCGGAATAATAACAGATTTACTTTAATTGCAACATTTGATGCTCAAATTCAAAGTGAATCTAAAACTTTGTGTACCTTGTATATAGACTTTCAGATCCAAATATGATTGCTTTGATCGAATCGAATTCAGCGCCTGAAATCAAACGCCTCTATCGGAAGTCCACCAGCGATGCTCTCGAATCAAATCGAGGATGATGAGGTAGTACTAGCTAGAATTGGGATCTAGGGTTTTAACAAATTTCAGTTGCTAATTGAATAATTAAAAAAAGTGAAGGTCCGACCTTTCCTTGTATAATATATTAGAACCGACCTTATCTTCTACCATATGACCCATTCATCCCCTTTTAAATGAAAGAATTAGTCATAAACCCTTTCATTTAAATTTCCTCACCATTTGCAATGCTTGTAAGTGTGACCCTATAGGATATTATAGCGTTGGCAACAGTTTAAAAAAATTTATGCTGTAAACGATGAGCGGCGTCTAGTAACACATCATCGCTACCCAAGCTATAATAATAATGATTCAATACAACCTGTTGTGAATAGTGTGTCAATATAATTTAATCCTTTTAACTGTTATATCCTAGATTAAACTAAAGGCATGGATCGTATCATCCTTTTATAATTTAATCTGTTTTCATGATCAATGAGTAGACTATTCAGAACAAATCGATATTTGAGCACGGCCATGCATTTTACATTTTCACTCAATCAAGAGGACCAAGCATATCACTACGAATATATCGCAGGGTTAAATTCCATCTAAATCATTCATAATTTATATTCGATTCTAGATATATCCAATAATCACCGTTATCATTATTCTGTTACGAAATAACTTTAGATGATATCAAAACATGAATATCCTCGAATAAAATTATAATGATTTCAGGTCTGAGGACCATTATATCACTATCACTATGAAAACAACTTATGATACTGTTGATTATATTCCATGTAGTTGTCTCACGGTGGGTCAGCCCAATACGCTATTCTCTAATACGTATTTATATCTTGACTTTAATATCACGTATATTAATGATCAATGAGATGTGATTAACAGTCAATCAATATACTAGTCTCAATGCTTTATTGTTCTCCTGTATAAACAATAAAACTTGACTAGGGACATTTAAGAATTATAATACTCAACATATCATATAATCTCAAGTTCAGTCTTACTCGAACTATATGATCCCGTATTATTTATTCTAAGGAATTCTATTATATTAATATTTATATCACGTAGTAAATATAAAATAACAGAACACTTTTTTCCAAATAAAACATAACAATAACAATGTCATTATTATTCACATCTAACAGATTGCCTCTGGGGCACAAACTCTAACACATAGTCTTACCAATCCTTTACTATGTCCACTTGCCCCATGGAATTATTCACCCCATCTGCGCTGGCTAATAGTCTTACTACGCATCACTTTGCCCCTCAAGTCATAATGACTCTACTGCACTGATAACGTAGTCTTGCTACCATCACCTTGCCCCTCAAGTCATAATGACTCTACTGCACTGATAAGTAGCCCATCATCCATTTTTAGTGGTGAATCGAAGTTATGAACGTCGACAACTCCTTAGCACACATCCCGCAGCAAAGCCCAACCATGAAGTGAACTCATCGGTTCCCAACTGGATCCTGAGCTCTAACTTCCCATATTGGACTACCTTTGCATCTCGGGTTATTGGATAAAACTGGGTCGGGTCGGGTTCCTCTTCAAGCCATCGGTTCGGGTCGGATCCACTACGTTGCGTCGGTTCATGGTCTTCCTCTGGTAACGGTTCGGTTCGGGTTCACTACATTGCGTCGGTTCGGGTCGGGTGTCCCACTTCGGCTCGGGTCGGGTGCCATCTCCCATCCAGTTCGTGCTCCCGCTTCGATTGGCTCCCTCGCCCTTTATTTGCTCCGATTCGTTCCTCCTCCTTTAGACGATCCGATTCCCCTCCTTTATCCGATCCGAAACGATCCCAATATTGCTAGCATGGCCTTCCTTTTTACCAGATTTCTCAAGTGTTAGGTTCCGATCCGATCGAATCCCTTGCCCAGTTCAACTTATCCGATTCGAGCCACCATATCCGATCCGATCCGATCCTGCACTGTTTCCTGAAGCTTTTCCAGCAAGTGTTTACACCATTCGACGACGTTTTCGACCATTCTAACTATTGAAATAAATCACAAAACATATCATACAGTCATAGCAACATGCATAATCAACCACAAACAACAAAACATCAATATGATAGGTTGAAATGGATCAAACATACCCAAAACCCCATATTTCCCCTTAAGCATGTTTAGGTGAAACTAATGATAGGATTAGCAAAACTTAACCAAATTAACCCAAATTCATATCAGAGGTCTAAAACATCATTTAAGAATTTATGAACATTTTTCCAGAATTTTATCATGTTTAAATTCGCTAATTAACACTAATTACCCTTAATTAGCCATAATTAGTGAGGAACTATGTAAATCACTCACCTTAGCCACACGTAAACTAAGATCTGAAATAAATCTCTGATTTGATGCAAATCCCAATGCTAAACAGCAGCTCCAATGTTGATTTGGTGTAGATCTTCCTCGATTTGATGTTGCTAAGCTTAATCCTTGATCAAAAGATGATTTTGAGGTGACTTAGAGGTTGGAGGCCATTTTTAGGGTTTCTTGGATGTAAGTGGAGGCTAGAAAACTGAAATGGAATGATTCTCTAACTCATTTCAGCCTCCCCATAACCCTAATCCCGAAATGGGTTATGGGCCTATTCACTAATCACCCTATTTGGCTCGGTTAAGAAGTTTTTCACCTTCCAAACCTTAGTTCAGCCATATCTTCCAAAAGGTAAGTCCGTTTGGCTATTATGACCACTCTACGGAAAGGTAAACCATCAAACGAATCTAATGGAAGTGGTTTCAGGTCAAAATTCCTTTCCAATCAAAAGTAATGGCCAAAACAAGATCAACTAGGAGCAAAACGGTCATTTAAAAATCGACAAAAATCATGAACATGATGTCTCCCAAAGTTACATGACCATACGACTTCATACGGGAAAGAAATAAATATTCTACGATCCTCCGATGCGTAGAATGCGGGTTGTTACATTCTCCCCCCCCCCCCCAAGAAATTTCGCCCCCGAAATTCCCTAACCAAAACACACAAAAGGGTCCTACATGCCTATCAATCGTAAAAGAACAATCAAACATGAAAAACAAGTAAGACAAGTCTATCCTAGCATGCGGAATAACTAAATTGTAAAGTAAATCTTACCAGGCAAAGAGTTCTGGATATGCCTTCCTAATGCTCTCCTCTTTCTCCCAAGTACAGTCATCCTCGTTCTCGCCCCACTGAACCTTGACTAGCTTCACCGCCTTCCTTCGAAGTTGCTTCGTATCGTGTCCCACAATACGAATCGGCTTGCGGTTCCTAACCGCCTCGGGTTCTGTTTCGAAGTCCTCTAACTGATTAGGTGAAATAGTCATATCTGAGTCGTGAACGAACTTCGTTAGTTGGGAAACATGAAATACATTGTGAACTCCCGCCATATTTTCTGGTAAGCCAACTCAATATGCCAAATTCCCGACTAGTTCAAGAACAGGGAATGGGCCAACAAATCTTGGTGCCAACTTGCCTCTCCTGCCAAATCGTATCACGCTCTTCAACGGAGAAATCTTGACAAACACCTAGTCACCAACGGAGAATTTTAAGTCTCTTCTCTTCTTATCAGCATAACTCTTCTGCCTATCTTGGGCAGCCTTCATTCGTTGTTGAATGGTTTTGATCTTACCTGAAGTTTCCCTCACCATATCTGGTCCAAGCATAAACTTCTCGCCAGTCTCTATCCAACATGATGGTGAGTTGCACGGTCTTTCGTACAAAGCTTCATATGGAGCCATACCGATATAGGATTGGTAGCAATTATTATATGCAGACTCTACTAGATGCAAATGGTCATCCCATGATCCACCAAAATCCAATATACAAGATCTCAAGAGATCTTCTAATACACGATTCACCCTCTCCGTATGACCGTCAGTCTGAGGATGATATGTGGTACTGAGATGTAATCCTGACCCTAGAGCCTCTTGTAAGCTCTTCCAAAACCCACTAGTGAACAACGGGTCTCGGTCACTCACAATGCTTTTAGGTACTCCTGAAATCTCACTACCCACTTCATATACAAATCTGCTAACTTAGCTGCCGTTCTGGTCAATTTGACTGGTATAAATCTTGCGCTCTTAGTCAATCGATCCACAATTACCCAAATGCTATCATATCCCGATCTAGTCCTTGGTAAACCATCGACGAAATCCATCGAGACTTGCTCCCATTTCCATTCGGAAATTTCTAATGGTTGCAACAACCCACTAGGCTTCTTTTGCTCGGCTTTAACTAGCTGGCAATTCATGCATTTGGATATAAACTTCCCAATGTCTCTTTTCATCCCTTCCCAGTAGTAAGTCTGTCTCATGTCTCGATACATCTTATTACCACCGGGATGTATAGTCATTTTTGAGTGATGACATTCTCTAAGCACTTAATCTCTCAACCCATTTACGTCGGGTACAACAAGTCTTCCATTCTTTCGAAGCCATCCATCTCGATCAAGCCCATACAAATTCATCTCCTCACCGTCGATGTCCATCTCTAACTTGGAGATGATTTGTAGTAACCCGGATTTTTTAGCGACTTTGGTTATCGACGTAAGCTCGACGTCGATAACCAAAACATCGAAAAATCCTGGTAATTGATGAAAGAAATTAGAGGGTGAGAATAGGTAAGATAGAAACTTAGAATAGAAGAAGAAGAAGAACACAACATCAGAGTAACACGAACCTCACAGCGGAAAGAATAACATATAATATATAACATAACTTTGAAATATAACAGTTATGTATACAATAGCACTTATCAGAGTACAACACTTACAATACAGCGGAAATAAACTATAGCTACATGATCCAGAAGCCTCCTGCTCCAGCTCTTCAAGTATATCTGTAAATCCCGACTACTTGACTGCCCGTACAAATTTAGGCACCCAAGAGTTTAGGGAAAACAACAAAGTAAACTCCAAGTCAGTCATGGGACTGGTGTGAGTAAAATAGCTAAACAGGTATATGAACAAGTAAACGATATCTCATAAGACCACGCCGCAGAACGGAACGGGTTTTTCCCTTATGAGAATCCAAAATATCTTTATATCAAAAACCTTTTGATATTATAATAATGTCTATGTACAAATAGATATCAACTAGCAGAAACGCTTTCATCTCACGTTCTACATATATAATATACAATCAAAATCGCAAGCATGTATTGGATAATGGATTTCCAACTATGACAAGGTATGGAACCACCTTCCGATCAGTGTACTCTAGGAACGATACACTGGAGTTCAACAAGAACATCTTGCAACTCAGCCACACATGACCGACCACTCATTTCGCTTGAGTGTATCGAATGTACATCACCAACGGTTGGGATCAGCAACCATTCTCGTATATATATGGGACAGCATTGATAGATTTAAGAAACAAATGAATATTCACTAGATAGGTGATTATACACCCTACTTCGGTGCGACCGACTTAGCCATGCTGCATGCCCGATTTCTGTCATTTACCGGATGTGAGGCTAGAAGCTGCGCTTATCTTCACATCAGATTCACTTTAAATGCCACATCATCAAATCCATCCAATCACCGATTTGACGTCCTCAACAATACATTATGTGTTAGTTAAATAAAGTTTCCTTCTCCGCTTCCACTCTTGGTATGGTTGGAGAAATCAATGTACGTGATCGTCTGGAAATACTCTGTCAGACATCCATCTTCATTCACTTAGAATGTCACATCGTCATACCCGCCAAATCACAAATTGACTTATCCAAAAATAACACGGGTATACAGCTAAGAGAAACGAATTCCTCTGCCACCAAACGTGAATACGTTTGAACAGATCAACTTACGCGATCCATTGGATATACTCTGTCAGACCTTCGTCCATACAAGTTGTCCTGGGACTGGACAAACCGAAGGCACTATTCCGTATATCCATCTTAGTCACTGTTATATAAGACTTATACAACAGCCCTTGCATTTTACTCCGTCTTCAATTATCTTTGGCATATATGATTCGCGACGCTTATGCCAATATAGAGTGGTTCTATGGATAATAATCCAACCGGTCTCTCCATATTAACAACGTTAAAATGGTCAAAACTTCGATAGTCGGTGAGTTAACTATCAAAGAAAAACAAGTGTGCAAACAACGATATTATTTCCAAATGGAAATTATATCGAACAAACATCATTTAACATAAATCTCTTTAGTTCATTTATTTACTTATCTCCTGTTTCCCTATATTCTAAATTCTTATTTTTCTTTTATCAGAAAACATTTCTGATTCTCGTTTGGAAAACATTTCCAAAACTCCTTTACGATCAAACCTTACCATTTCTTAGTTAAGAAGGAAGTCACTCAAGTTGGGGTATAATTACCTCTCAGACCTTAACTGAACAACGTTATAACTTCGAAATGGTCAAAGTTTATCTTTTAATCTTTAACAACTTCTTTACGCCTTTCTCGGATTCAATTTCACTAATCGACTTCTATATTTAAAACATTGGTTATAACGATAACGTTATAATCCCTCCTTTCGAATTATCTAACTTTAATTATAACTTCTATTCTTATTAGTGAATAATTAACCTAACACTTATTTATTTAAATATAAATAAATCTCTATTTAAACACTGGAAAGTATAAGTACTTTCCCGAATTCGATATAATCGATTTTGCCGATTAACTCTCTTCGAGAAATCTCTATTTGATTAACTCTTCTTCGAATAACCTATATTCGATAATCTCTTCTCGAATAAACGATATTCGATAATCTCTCTTCGAATAACTAATATTCGATGACTCTTCCTTTTCAAATATCTCATATTTGAAAATCTCACTTCGATTAAACTATAATCGATAACTCCCTTCGATGAAACTAACATCGATAACTCCTTTCGATGAAACTAACATCGATAACTCCTTTCTCCTTTCAATGAAACTAACATCGATAACTCCTTTCGATGAAACTAACATCGATAACTCCTTTCTCCTTTCAATGAAACTAACATCGATAACTTTAACTCGACTAACTTAACTTGACTCGACTAACTCGACTTACTTGGTTCGACCAATTCGATTCGATTAACTAGGCTCGACTAACTTGACTAACTTAACTCGACTTACTTGGTTCGACCAATTCGATTCGATTAACTAGGCTCGACTAACTTGACTAACTTAACTCGACTTACTTGGTTCGACCAATTCGATTAACTCCTATCGAATAACTAATATTCGATTAAACTCCATTCGCTTGACTCTAGATCGCAGCGATCACAATGGTTACGCCTGACTCCCTTAGGAAACATCTGACCACCGTAGGCTATTTACAGCCCTGCGAATTACGCTAACAGTCGTACAAGATGGAAACTTACCCTGAATACTATGTTTGACTAACTCTGTCTCAAATAACTATATTTGATTAACTCTAGTTCGTTTTAACTCTAATCGATTAACTCTAACTAATTAACTCCAACTGGTTAACTCTAACTGATTAACTCTAACTAGTTAACTCTATTTGACTAACTCGACTTGACTAACCCCTTTCGAATAACATATTCGATTAACTAACTTTCGAATACCATATTCGATTAACTAACTTCGAATACCATATTCGATTAACTCCTTTCGAATGTCTATATTCGATTAACTAACTTCGAATACCATATTCGATTAACTCCTTTCGAATGTCTATATTCGATTAACTAACTTCGAATACCATATTCGATTAACTAACTTTGAATACCATATTTGATTAACTCCTTTCGAATGTCTATATTCGATTAACTAACTTCGAATACCATATTCGATTAACTAACTTCGAATACCATATTCGATTAACTCCTTTCGAATACCATACTCGATTAACTAGCTTCGAATACCATATTCGATTAACTCCTTTCGAATACCATATTCGATTAACTAGCTTCGAATACCATATTCGATTTCTTTATTCACTTTATAAAGATTTCTTTTTTAACAACGTTTTATTCATTTGAAAAGATTTACTTTTTAACACGTTTATTCATTTGAAAAGATTTACCTTTAAATAACGGTTCTACACTTTAAAAATGACTTCCTTTTTATAATGTTCCCTTTCCAATTCTATTTGTAAATGGTTTACAAATATTTCCTTTTCAAATTTATTCTTGAAATATTCTAACTCCTTAAATTCCCGGAAAAATTCGCCATAACCTCCTTTGTATCGGGAGCATCGGGAAAATCCCCAAACTCGCCACACAGGCCTTTCCATTCAAAAAGAAATGTTTTGAATTTATTTCCTTTCAAATATCTCCTATTTATAAATATCCCAATTTATAAATATCTCTTATTTATAAATATCCTATTTCATAAATATGCTATTTTCAATATCACTTTGAAAATTCCCTTATCTACATTCCGGTATGTTATGGTATTTTAACATATCAAATTACGATGTCTAATCTCGTCCATACACACACAATCAACAACAGGTTATAATTCACATCATATATCAAAATATATGAAAAACAATAAAATAACTGTTGAGGAATCCAGTCGGATTCCTCCAACCTGTTTCCCTGCATCCACAGATGTTACACAATATGATTATCATCACTTTCAGTTCAATATAAATTATTCTGATAGCAGAATCAATATATAAATATTTAACGGTTTATATATATATAATTACATATATATATAAAATTTTCACTAACTAACTAGCAGTTCAATCAATCAACCAACACACAGCAATCAACAGATGATTAACAGTTCTAAGAATACATTATAAAAATATAACTGTTCAGAGTTGGTGAGTTTTACTCACGTTTGCAGTTCATCGTTAATGAACGATAAACTGTTTGTTTTGATTTGAATCAAACAGTTTATTTTGCCGTCAATTCAAACGAGCACCGATCCACTCCCAGTCAGATCCACTGTGTTGCTCCCGTCCATACGATCCCGATGGATCTTGTTTCGCTGAATTTCGATAACGTGTGAGCGAGTTATGGTCATTACAAGTTGTGTGTATATATTTTATTTAAAATAAAACTTTGTTTAAATAGTTGGGCCTCACCCCCGTTCAATGGCCCATCCACGTTTTAAAATAGCTGACCCGCTCCGTCATCTTCTTCCCCAAATAGAGAATTGTTCCAGGAAACCTCAAACTCCAATTTCGTGACTTCCTTCTTCCACCGCTCCCACACTAGTCAACGGAAATCCAAACAAACCTCACCGTTGAATCCCTCTTCCCGTACTCTACTTCGTCCTCCCCCTAAACTGAAACTCGCACTCGTCAAAAGGAATCCGACAATGAGCCAATACTGTCGCTCACGAGAAAGCTGCGACAACAACTATCACCGAAACCCCTGTAACTCCAACCACAAACTCGTCTTCATGATTCAAACCCAATTCAAATCATCAAATCGTCGAACACTGCTTGGTATTGGCAAATTCCCAAACCCTAGTTCGCTGCCTCGTGCTCCAGACCTGGTGCGAGTTGCACAGAAAGAGTACTAGGCGGTAGCAAATGCTCCAGTGATCCCATTCATATATGTGAATTGATTTTAGGAAATTTTATTGAATTCCTTTGATTTTTTCTTGGTTGCGTTTGATAAAGAATGTGGCGGCCGGTTTTGTTTCTGATAAAGTGGATTAGGTTTTAAGAAAGGTGAGGGGGTATTTATAGACCACAAAAATATCTAGATATTTTTATATTAATATTTTAATATTTTTATTTAATTCTTTATATTCATTTCTGACTTCTAAAAATTCGTGTGATCACACACGATACCCTAAAATCATGAAACTGGACATATAGCTAGAGTTCGACATTACGGTCCCAACGAAACTGGTTTCGTCAAATTCCGACTCCGTATGCTCACACAGCGTATTTTTAACTGTCAAAATACTGACTGTCTTTCACTCTAAAAATCCGTACGACTACACAGTGACTCTAAAAATCACAAAACTTGACATCTAGCAACTATTTGATATTGCGGATCCAACAAAACTAGTTTCGTCGAATTCCGACTTCGTTTGCAAAACCGGCTATTTTTAACGCTTTGAATAACCCATTTAAATATATAAATATAATTAAATATAATTAAATTGAATATAAATAAATTTATATTATCGTATATCTTCACATATGATATCGTAAAGCTCCAGAATATCATATCAGAATATACAGTTTGATATTTCAGATTTTAAATTTATCGATATTCAGTTTATATCGAAAATTCCTTTTATAACGTAAATAAAGCATCGCAAATTATAAAGGAATTCTATAGCGACTTTTATGAAATTTGATTTGGACGTAAATCAAAATCTATCCGACGAAATCCCGATTTTTCTCCTCCACTAGAAAGATATACTCCATCAGCTCCACACGTTTCTTGTTTCACAGAAATCCGGCTTAAAACGAATCCTGTACATTCAGTTGAAGTTCAAATTGCCAGCTTACGAACTGCAGCGCCATTTCAAGCTCGATTTTAATTATATTATAATTATACGTTCAAACTGATGTCGATTGAATATATTCTTCAATATAATTCAACTCTGAGCTGAATTAAATCTAAGGGACGACCCCGTTCATAGAATATCGTGATTTCCAATATTTTTGATTATTTCTGAATTAAATATATTATTTAATTATTTATTTTAATTAAATATTCACTATAATTTAATTCCACGACCATTTGAATTCTCTAAACCACCATTTATATAATTAAATAAATTAATTATATACCGCAAAAAATGCGGGTCATTACATTCTTCCCCACTTAAAATAATTTCGTCCTCGAAATTGCTAAGTTAGAGGACGACCCTATCTATTGGAATTCCTAAGATTTGTTTACCCCTTATTTCTGATTCCAACTGAACCAATTAATATCGACTAAAATATTTATTCATTCCGACTAACTAAAATTTTCAAAAATTCTGAAAATTTTCTAACACTTTAAATTTTCGGAAAATTTCACCATAACTTCCTTTGTACAGCCCTGTCGGTAAAACCACAACTCGCCTCTCTAGGCTTTCTCCAACCCAAAAGAAAATCAAACAGCCAAGCAGCTTGCCAATTTGGCTCATAAATCTCATGCTTATATCAAATATAAACTTGTACCTTTTTGTTGGGTATATCAACTTTATCCCTTTCACCTGCTGTCAATTCAGCATATACCAATGCATTTCCAATCAAACTCCAACCAAGTTATCCTTACCACAACCATTCGCTTATTCAAGCCGAATTCAATTTCAAATTCGAGTTTCAAATTCCAAACTCTTAACTTATCATTTCAAATCCAAATCCAGATTATCCGCTAATCAATTCCATTTTCATTTAACTTAGTCAAGGTTAAATTCTAATTTATTATTCACTTTCACCATTTAAATCCATTTAACTTCATAAGTTAAATTTAAATTTCAAATTTTAAATTCCTGGGTTCATTTCAAATTAATTTGAAATTATAATACCTATTCAAAACCTTTGAATTTCTAAACACTTGTATTTCTCATCCAATTCAAAAACAAAACCTTTGGTAGTAATCCGTCACTTAGAACTCGAAAATGAATACTGATGATGTCGCGATTCATCATCAGAATCTATTTTCCAGCTATCAAAGTGAGTTCAATACTATATCATTTTCAAAATCATCACTAAGTACTTCCATTTTGAAAACATTTCAAAATCTCCCAGGAACTTAAAATTTCCTTATTTTAATCCTGATTCATTTATCAACACTAACTCGAATTTCCGGAATTTTAATTCCAAATTCTGATTTAAATTCAGACTTAATTCATCGGTTTTCATATACTTTACTTATATGAATTCTGGTCAGTTATTTACATAACCATTTCACTTTATAATCTTACTCGATTATAATAACAACCAATATATCCAATATATATCAAAATATACTTTGGGTAAAATTATTTTCATTTACCCTCTTTTCAAAACATATAGTGACGACCCATCGTATTCGAGTGTTTACAAACTCCTACCGATACAGTGGATCAAACTGATCGACCAGAATTCCCAAACTACTCAACCAATAAATCTCCACAATATAAAACAAATTTTTATATCAAATACAAATACGCACTCGTATATATACACTCAACTCAATCTAGGGTATTACTAACCCTATCTCTACCGAGTCACGCCACATAGCCAAGGTAATTCTTAACTTAAGCTCTGATACCAACTGTAGTAACCCGGGTTTTTTAGCGACTTTGGTTATCGACGTAAGCTCGACGCCGATAACCAAAACATCGAAAAATCCTGGTAATTAATGAAAGAAATTAGAGAGTGAGAATAGATAAGATAGAAACTTAGAATAGAAGAAGAAGAAGAAGAACACAACATCAGAGTAACATGAACCTCACAGCGGAACGAATAACATATAATATATAACATAACTTTGAAATATTACAGTTATGTATACAATAGCACCTATCAGAGTACAGCACTTACAATACAGCGGAAATAAACTATAGCTATATGATCCAGAAGCCTCCTGCTCCAGCTCTTCAAGTATATCTGTAAATCCCGACTACTTGACTGCCCGTACAAATTTAGGCACCCAAGAGTTTAGGGAAAACAACAAAGTAAACTCCAGGTCAGTCATGGGACTGGTGTGAGTAAAATAGTTAAACAGGTATATGAACAAGTAAACGATATCTCATAAGACCACGCCGCAGAACGGAACGGGTTTTTCCCTTATGAGAATCCAAAATATCTTTATATCAAAAACCTTTTGATATTATAATAATGTCTATGTACAAATAGATATCAACTAGCAGAAACGCTTTCATCTCACGTTCTACATATATAATATACAATCAAAATCGCAAGCACGTATTGGATAATGGATTTCCAACTATGACAAGGTATGGAACCACCTTCCGATCAGTGTACTCTAGGAACGATACACTGGAGTTCAACAAGAACATCTTGCAACTCAGCCACACATGACCGACCACTCATTTCGCTTGAGTGTATCGAATGTACATCACCAACGGTTGGGATCAGCAACCATTCTCGTATATATATGGGACAGCATTGATAGATTTAAGAAACAAATGAATATTCACTAGATAGGTGATTATACACCCTACTTCGGTGCGACCGACTTAGCCATGCTGCCTGCCCGATTTCTGTCATTTACCGGATGTGAGGCTAGAAGCTGCGCTTATCTTCACATCAGATTCACTTTAAATGCCACATCATCAAATCCATCCAATCACCGATTTGATGTCCTCAACAATACATTATGTGTTAGTTAAAAGAAGTTTCCTTCTCCGCTTCCACTCTTGGTATGGTTGGAGAAATCAATGTACGTGATCGTCTGGAAATACTCTGTCAGACATCCATCTTCATTCACTTAGAATGTCACATCGTCATACCCGCCAAATCAAAAATTGACTTATCCAAAAATAACACGGGTATACAGCTAAGAGAAACGAATTCCTCTGCCACCAAACGTGAATACGTTTGAACAGATCAACTTACGCGATCCATTGGATATACTCTGTCAGACCTTCGTCCATACAAGTTGTCCTAGGACTGGACAAACCGAAGGCACTATTCCGTATATCCATCTTAGTCACTGTTATCTAAGACTTATACAATAGCCCTTGCATTTTACTCCGTCTTCAATTATCTTTGGCATATATGATTCGCGACGCTTATGCCAATACAGAGTGGTTCTATGGATAATAATCCAACCGGTCTCTCCATATTAACAACGTTAAAATGGTCAAAACTTCGATAGTCGGTGAGTTAACTATCAAAGAAAAACAAGTGTGCAAACAACAATATTATTTCCAAATGGAAATTATATCGAACAAACATCATTTTACATAAATCTCTTTAGTTCATTTATTTACTTATCTCCTGTTTCCCTATATTCTAAATTCTTATTTTTCTTTTATCAGAAAACATTTCTGATTCTCGTTTGGAAAACATTTCCAAAACTCCTTTACGATCAAACCTTACCATTTCTTAGTTAAGAAGGAAGTCACTCAAGTTGGGGTATAATTACCTCTCAGACCTTAACTGAACAACGTTATAACTTCGAAATGGTCAAAGTTTATCTTTTAATCTTTAACAACTTCTTTACGCCTTTCTCAGATTCAATTTTACGAATCCACTTCTATATTTAAAACATTGGTTATAACAATAACGTTATAATCCCTCCTTTCGAATTATCTAACTTTAATTATAACTTCTATTCTTATTAGTGAATAATTAACCTAACACTTATTTATTTAAATATAAATAAATCTCTATTTAAACACTGGAAAGTATAAGTACTTTCCCGAATTCGATATAATCGAATTTGCCGATTAACTCTCTTCGAGAAATCTCTATTTGATTAACTCTTCTTCGAATAACCTATATTCGATAATCTCTTCTCGAATAAACGATATTGGATAATCTCTCTTCGAATAACTAATATTCGATGACTCTTCCTTTTCAAATATCTCATATTTGAAAATCTCACTTCGATTAAACTATAATCGATGACTCCCTTCGATGAAACTAACATCGATAACTCCTTTCGATGAAACTAACATCGATAACTCCTTTCTCCTTTCGATGAAACTAACATCGATAACTTTAACTCGACTAACTTAACTTGACTCGACTAACTCGACTTACTTGGTTCGACCAATTCGATTCGATTAACTAGGCTCGACTAACTTGACTAACTTAACTCGACTTACTTGGTTCGACCAATTCGATTCGATTAACTAGGCTCGACTAACTTAACTCGACTTACTTGGTTCGACCAATTCGATTAACTCCTATCGAATAACTAATATTCGATTAAACTCCATTCGCTTGACTCTAGATCGCAGCGATCACAATGGTTACGCCTGACTCCCTCAGGAAACATCTGACCGCCGTAGGCTATTTACAGCCCTGCGAATTACGCTAGCAGTCGTACAAGATGGCAACTTACCCTGAATACTATGTTTGACTAACTCTGTCTCAAATAACTATATTTGATTAACTCTAGTTCGTTTTAACTCTAATCGATTAACTCTAACTAATTAACTCCAACTGGTTAACTCTAACTGATTAACTCTAACTAGTTAACTCTATTTGACTAACTCGACTTGACTAACCCCTTTCGAATAACATATTCGATTAACTAACTTTCGAATACCATATTCGATTAACTAACTTCGAATACCATATTCGATTAACTCCTTTCGAATGTCTATATTCGATTAACTAACTTCGAATACCATATTCGATTAACTAACTTCGAATACCATACTCGATTAACTCCTTTCGAATGTCTATATTCGATTAACTAACTTCGAATACCATATTCGATTAACTAACTTCGAATACCATATTCGATTAACTCCTTTCGAATACCATATTCGATTAACTAGCTTCGAATACCATATTCGATTAACTCCTTTCGAATACCATATTCGATTAACTAGCTTCGAATACCATATTCGATTTCTTTATTCACTTTATAAAGATTTCTTTTTTAACAACGTTTTATTCATTTGAAAAGATTTACTTTTTAACACGTTTATTCATTTGAAAAGATTTACCTTTAAATAACGGTTCTACACTTTAAAAATGACTTCCTTTTTATAATGTTCCCTTTCCAATTCTATTTGTAAATGGTTTACAAATATTTCCTTTTCAAATTTATTCTTGAAATATTCTAACTCCTTAAATTCCCGGAAAAATTCGCCATAACCTCCTTTGTATCGGGAGGATCGGGAAAATCCCCAAACTCTCCACACAGGCCTTTCCATTCAAAAAGAAATGTTTTGAATTTATTTCCTTTCAAATATCTCCTATTTATAAATATCCCAATTTATAAATATCTCTTATTTATAAATATCCTATTTTATAAATATGCTATTTTCAATATCACTTTGAAAATTCCCTTATCTACATTCCGGTATGTCATGGTATTTTAACATATCAAATTACGATGTCTAATCTCGTCCATACACACACAATCAACAACAGGTTATAATTCACATCATATATCAAAATATATGAAAAACAATATAATAACTGTTGAGGAATCCAGTCGGATTCCTCCAACCTGTTTCCCTGCATCCACAGATGTTACACAATATGATTATCATCACTTTCAGTTCAATATAAATTATTCTGATAGCAGAATCAATATATAAATATTTAACGGTTTATATATATATAATTACATATATATATATATATAAAATTTTCACTAACTAACTAGCAGTTCAATCAATCAACCAACACACAGCAATCAACAGATGATTAACAGTTCTAAGAATACATTATAAAAATATAACTGTTTAGAGTTGGTAAGTTTTACTCACATTTGCAGTTCATCGTTAAAGAACGATAAACTGTTTGTTTTGATTTGAATCAAACAGTTTATTTTGCCGTCAATTCAAACGAGCACCGATCCACTCCCAGTCAGCTCCACTGTGTTGCTCCCGTCCATACGATCCCGATGGATCTTGTTTCGCTGAATTTCGATAACGTGTGAGCGAGTTATGGTCATTACAAGTTGTGTGTATATATTTTATTTAAAATAAAACTTTGTTTAAATAGTTGGGCCTCACCCCCATTCAATGGCCCATCCACGTTTTAAAATAGCTGACCCGCTCCGTCATCTTCTTCCCCAAATAGCGAATTGTTCCAGGAAACCTCAAACTCCAATTTCGTGACTTCCTTCTTCCACCGCTCCCACACTAGTCAACGGAAATCCAAACAAACCTCACCGTTGAATCCCTCTTCCCGTACTCTACTTTGTCCTCACCCTAAACTGAAACTCGCACTCGTCAAAAGGAATCCGACAATGAGCCAATACTGTCGCTCACGAGAAAGCTGCGACAACAACTATCACCGAAACCCCTGTAACTCCAACCACAAACTCGTCTTCATGATTCAAACCCAATTCAAATCATCAAATCGTCGAACACTGCTTGGTATTGGCAAATTCCCAAACCCTAGTTCGCTGCCTCGTGCTCCAGACCTGGTGCGAGTTGCACAGAAAGAGTACTAGGCGGTAGCAAATGCTCCAGTGATCCCATTCATATATGTGAATTGATTTTAGGAAATTTTATTGAATTCCTTTGATTTTTTCTTGGTTGCGTTTGATAAAGAATGTGGCGGTCGGTTTTGTTTCTGAGAAAGTGGATTAGGTTTTAAGAAAGGTGAGGGGGTATTTATAGACCACAAAAATATCTAGATATTTTTATATTAATATTTAATTCTTTATATTCATTTCTGACTTCTAAAAATTCGTGTGATCACACACGATACCCAAAAATTATGAAACTGGACATATAGCTAGAGTTCGACATTACGGTCCCAACGAAACTGGTTTCGTCAAATTCCGACTCCGTATGCTCACACAGCGCATTTTTAACTGTCAAAATACTGACTGTCTTTCACTCTAAAATTCCGTACGACTACACAGTGACTCTAAAAATCACGAAACTTGACATCTAGCAACTATTTGATATTTCGGATCCAACAAAACTAGTTTCGTCGAATTCCGACTTCGTTTGCAAAACCGGCTATTTTTAACGCTTTGAATAACCCATTTAAATATATAAATATACTTAAATATAATTAAATTAAATATAAATAAATTTATATTATCGTATATCTTCACATATGATATCGTAAAGCTCCAGAATATCATATCAGAATATACAGTTTGATATTTCAGATTTTAGATTTATCGATATTCAGTTTATATCGAAAATTCCTTTTATAACGTAAATAAAGCGTCGCAAATTATAAAGGAATTCTACAGCGACTTTTCTGAAATTTGATTTGGACGTAAATCAAAATCTATCCGACGAAATCCCGATTTTTCTCCTCCACTAGAATGATATACTCCATCAGCTCCACACGTTTCTTGTTTCACAGAAATCCGGCTTAAAACGAATCCTGTACATTCAGTTGAAGTTCAAATTGCCAGCTTACGAACTGCAGCGCCATTTCAAGCTCGATTTTAATTATATTATAATTATACGTTCAAACTGATGTCGATTGAATATATTCTTCAATATAATTCAACTCTGAGCTGAATTAAATCTAAGGGACGACCCCGTTCATAGAATATTGTGATTTCCAATATTTTTGATTATTTCTGAATTAAATATATTATTTAATTATTTATTTTAATTAAATATTCACTATAATTTAATTCCACGACCATTTGAATTCTCTAAACCACCATTTATATAATTAAATAAATTAATTATATACTGCAAAAAATGCGAGTCATTACATGATTTCCAATAGATTAGGATCGTCCCTCTGGCTGGAACCAATCCGCTCTATCAAAGTGGGTCTAACCGCCAAACTAGCTAGCATGACTGGATCCAATTCGCACTTTTGTCTGAAATCAAACCCCGCGATATACTCCAGTTGCTTCCATTCAAGAAACATTGCCCCCAAACTGGCATGTCTCCTACTCAAGGCATCGGCTACCGCATTATCTTTCCCAGGTGTATATGCGATATCAAAATCATACGAAGCCAAGAACTCTAACCATCTTTGTTGACGGAGATTTAGATCTTTCTGGGAGAAGAGATACTTTAATGATTTATGATCAGTAAACAACTCAAATCTTTCTCCCAAGAGATAGTGTCTCCACATCTTCAACGCGAACACAATTGCTGCCAATTCCAAATCATGGGTAGGATACTTCTTCTCATGCGGCTTTAGCTGTCAACTAGCATAAGCTACAACCCTACCTCCTTGCATCAATACAGCACCTAGTCTGGTACCACAAGCATCCGTGTATACCGTCATCTCTTCATTCCCCTTTGGAATGACTAACACTGACGCACGCGTCAACTTCTCTTTTAGACTCTTAAATGCACTCTCGCACACTCCGTCCTAGACGAAGGACTGATTCTTCTTAGTCAATTGAGTCAATGGTGCTGCTATCTTGGAGAAGTCCTAGATAAACTTACGATAATATCCAGCTAACCCCAAGAAACTTCTTACATCTGTTGCATTCTTGGGCATTGGCCAATCCTGTACCGTAGCCACCTTTGCAGGGTCCATGGCAATACCATTCTCTGAAACAACATGACCTAAGAATCTCACTTCCCTTATCCAAAAGTGACACTTAGAGAATTTCGCTTTCAACTGTTGTTTCCTCAACACCTCCATCACTATCCTCAAGTGTCCCTTGTGTTCCTCCTCTGTCCTTGAGTAAACAAGGATATCATCTATGAACACAAGAACAAACTTATTCAACTAATCTCTGATTACTCGATTCATAAGATCCACAAAGTAGGCTGGTGCATTGGTCAACCAAAATGGCATGACCAACCACTCATAAAATCTAGACGGCGTCCTAAATGTCGTTTTCGGAACACTCTCATCCGCTACTCGTAGCTGATGAAATCCTGTCGCGAGGTCCAACTGGGAGAACACTCTTGCTCCTTCCAGTTTATCAAACAAATCATCTATCCGCGGTAGAGGATACTTATTCTTCCTCGTTACCTTATTCAACTCGCGATAGTCCACACACAAATGAAGGGAACCATCTGCCTTAGTGGCAAACACAACTGGTGCTCCCCACTTGGAGACACTTCTTCTAATAAATCCCTTCTTCAAAAGATTGTTGACTTGCACCCCGAGCTCTCGCTGCTCCCTTGGTGCCATACGACGAAGTGGCATCACTATAGGTCTGGTATCTTTCACTAAATCAATACGGAACTCAATCTCTCGGTGTGGTGGAAGCCCGGTCACCTCCTCGAAGACGTCCGAATACTGGCCAACCACGGGCACATCTGACAGCTCATCCTGCGGGATGTCGAGGAAATTTACAAAACTAGCCATTACTCCATCACTAGGTAGACTACCAAACACTACCCTCCGCCCATCATCCGCCCTAATTGTAACCAAAAAGCCCTCACAGTCTACCACCACCCTGTATCTTTGGAGCCAATCGACTCCCAATATAATGCCATACCCAGTAAAGCCCAAAACAAAGCAATCACAAAAAAACATACATCCATGACTCGATAAGACCAAATTCCTGCAAATCATACTAAGGCTAGTCGAACCACCAATCGGGTTCGTCACAACCAATGGTCTATCGACTATCTCGGGTTCCAGTCCCAACCTATCTACCAGTTCACTAGATATGAAGGAACGGGAAGTGCCAGTATCAAACAAAACTCAAACTGGTACATCTTAAATAGAAAGCATACCTTGAAAAACAACATTCTTTCCTTTCTCCGCCGCAGTTGGGGCATTCGACGAAGAAGGGACAGCATCAATAGCATATGCTTTCACAATCAGCTTTTCCTTAAGAGGTTGCGGGCACTTATCCTTGAAATGTCCCACTTGACCACAGTTGAAGCACTTCTTGTCCGCTGTCTTGGCCCGACAATCTTTGGCAAAATGGCCCTTCTTACCACAGCTGAAGCACTTAACATCTTTCTTGCTCTTTTTCTGGCCATCCTTAGCTTGGCTCTGCTTCCTCTTATTCTGAGAGTTATTCTTGCCTCCACCGTCTGCTTGCGGCTTCAGCCATTCTGCTGATGCAACCTCAGTCTTTGGCTTAGGGTAAAGACTCTCTGATCTCAATGATTTCCCCACAATCGATTCAAAAGTCTCATCGATGTGGTTGATAAGCCTTTCCCCCAAGTATCCATCCAAACCAGTAATGAACTTCTCACTCTTCTTCTCAGGAGTATCGATAAGAGTTAGTCCATACTTCGACAAGGTGTCGAACTCAGCAATATAGTCAGAAACAGCCCTACCACTCTGCTTGAGTTCCAAGAATCTCTTAAACAACACTGACTTCTAAGCAGCTAGAATGAACTTCTCGCTAAAGCGAGCCCTGAACTGATCCCATGTAACCTGATCTTCTGGAGTAGCCGTTCTAATGGCATTCCACCAATTCATCGCTCGCCCTTGCAGCTGACGAGACGCTAGCCTTCTCTTCATCGCATCCTCAAGACCCAAGTCATCGAAGATACGGTCGAAGCTATCCATCCAATCTTGAACATCTGTGGCCGACTCCGTCCCGTGGAACGGCTTCCCACCAAGGTTAGTGTAATCCTTGCACAACTTTGCGAAATCGACCCTAGGCGCCTGCACTACTGGGCCAACACCAATTCCGGGATTAGGAACTGCCCCCTGCACTTCTCTAAGTATGTCCCTCATGAGGTCAGTAAACATTGCCCTCATGTCAACAGCATTCCCATTATTGGCTCCCCTACCAGCACCTCTATCATATCGGCTCATCGTCAATCTGTAAAAGGGGAAACGATTAACGACCCCATAGTGGTGCAAGTGCAGTACAACTTCATCCATATGCTACTAATAGTATATACATATAGCTTTTGAAAACCAAAGTAATCACAAATACGCTCTCTCATATACGTAATATCTCTCCCAAGTGTCTTTCCATAGGTTAACTACGCAACCTAGAGCTCCGATACCAAATGTGACGGCCCGCTCCGCACCAACCGATATTTACTCCAAAGGTGCGCTGTACACGTTTCTAGTTAGCACGGAACGGGTCGTCAGAAGGAAAAAGAAGAAGAAGGAAATGAATTAACAAAGAACCTGTAGAATGTCTCACAGCGCATAGAGTAAAAAATAATAATAACATACTTGACATAAAACAGGTGAGACAATGCATAAGCTGAAACAGCTAACATAGCAGCGGAAAATCCAAGTACGGCTTATGATCCAAAGTTAAGCATTATTACAACTTTCCAAACTGTCTCAAAACAAAAGATAGATGAAGGAGGTACACTACTAATGCCCAAGTAGCGACCACCAACGACATAGGGAGAATATCTGTATCATACGTGGAAGCCTCCTGCCCGCCTCCGAATCAGCTACTCGCGCATCACCAGCTAACATGTCTCTAGTCTGCTCGTGTGAGCACCCAGAGTAATAAGAGGAGACATAAAACTCTGGGTGAGACATAAAGCCTGGTATGAGCGATAAGCATCTAAACAGAACAATAACAGGTAGACTAAAACATACCTGAACCTGGACCTGCAACCAAAGAGTTAGCACTACATACTGTACAACACTCTAAGGGGCCATATCAAACGGTGTAAAGATACAGGGGTGAGGGTGTGCACGTCATAGTGATGGCAAACAATCAAACATAGCATCCATCCTCACATCTCTCACTCATTGCGTAAAGCATACGATATTCACCACTTCGATCACCCAACATACCTTGCTACGATCACTTTGCCCCATGAAGTCATAAATGGCTTCGCTGCACTGATAACGTAGCCGCTAATCCTTCGCTATGTCCACTTGCCCCATGGAGTTATTTACCCCATATGCGCTGGCCCATAGCCTTACCAATCCTTTACTATGTCCACTTGCCCCATGGAGTTATTCACCCCATCTACGCTGGCTCATAGTCTTACCAATCCTTTACTATGTCCACTTGCCCCATGGAGTTATTCACCCCATCTGCATTGGCTCATAGTCTTACTATGCATCACTTTGCCCCTCAAGTCATAATGACTCTACTGCACTGATAACATAGTCTTGCTACCATCACCTTGCCCCTCGAGTCATAATACCTCTACTGCACTGATAAGTAGCCCATCATCCATTTTTAGTGGTGAATCGAAGTTATGAACGTCGACAACTCCTTAGCACACGTCTCGCAGCAAAGCCCAACCATGAAGTGAACTCATCGGTTCCCAACTGGATCCTGAGCTCTAACTTCCCATATTGGACTACCTTTGCATCTCGGGTTATTGGTCAATACTGGGTCGGGTCGGGTTCCTCCTCAAGCCATCGGTTCGGTTCGGATGCACTAGGTTGCGTCGGTTCATGGTCTTCCTCTGGTAACGGTTCGGTTCGGGTTCACTACATTGCGTCGGTTCGGGTCGGGTGTCCCACTTCGGGTCGGGTCGGGTGCCATCTCCCATCCAGTTCGTGCTCCCACTCCGATCAGCTCCCTCGCCCTTTATTTGCTCCGATCCGATCCTCCTCCTTTAGCCGATCCGATCTCCCTCCTTTATCCGATCTGATCCCAATATTGCTAGCATGGCCTTCCTTTTTACCAGATTTCTCAAGTGTTAGGTTCCGATCGAATCCCTTGCCCAGTTCAACTTATCCGATCCGAGCCACCATATCCGATCCGATCCGATCCTACACTGTTTCTTGAAGCTTTTCCAGCAAGTGTTTACGCTATTCGACGACGTTTTCGACCATTCTAACTATTGAAATCAATCACAAAGCATATCATACAGTCATAGCAACATGCATAATCAACCACAAACAACAAAACATCAATATGATAGGTTGAAATGGATCAAACATACCCAAAACCCCATATTTCCCCTTAAGCATGTTTAAGTGAAACTAATGATAGGTTTAGCAAAACTTAACCAAATTAACCCAAATTCATATCAGAGGTCTAAAACATCATTTAAGAATTTATGAACATTTTTCCAGAATTTTATCATGTTTAAATTCGCTAATTAACACTAATTACCCTTAATTAGCCATAATTAGTGAGGAACTATGCAAATCACTCACCTTAGCCACAAATAAACTAAGATCTGAAATAAATCTCTGATTTGATGCAAATCCCAATGCTAAACAACAGCTCCAATGTTGATTTGGGGTAGATCTTCCTCGATTTGATGTTGCTAAGCTTAATCCTTGATCAAAGGATGATTTGGAGGTGACTTAGAGGTTGGAGGCCATTTTTAGGGTTTCTTGGAGGTAAGTGGAGGCTAGAAAACTGAAATGGAATGATTCTCTAACTCATTTCAGCCTTCCCATAACCCTAATCCCAAAATGGGTTATGGGCCTATTCACTAATCACCCTATTTGGCCCGGTTAAGCAGTTTTTCACCTTCCAAACCTTATTTCAGCCATATCCCCCAAACGGTAAGTCCGTTTGGCTATTATGACCACTCTACGGAAAGGTAAACCATCAAACGAATCTAATGGAAGTGGTTTCAGGTCAAAATTCTTTCCAATCAAAAGTTATGGCCAAAACAAGATCAACTAGGGGCAAAACGGTCATTTAAAAATCGACAAAAATCATGAACATGGGAAATGACTCTAATAGATGTCTCCCAAAGTTACATGACCATACGACTTCACACGGGAAAGAAATAAATATTCTACGATCCTCTGATGCGTAAAATGCGGGTTGTTACAAGGGTTAAGGGGAGACTGAGAACAGTAGAAAAACGATTTTTATTTCATTTTTCAGCCGCCTAAAACATTTCTCTAACCTTAGCCATGGCCTTCACCTTATAATTTCATCCCAAATCGCTCTTTAATCAAGTTTTAGCCTAGTCTACATCAAATCAAGGCAAATTAGCATCAAATTGGGAATAGAGCTGCTAGAACACACAGAGATTCGACCTATATCAGAGATACTTTCGTATCTATAAGTAGTTTGTGGCCAAAGTGAGTGATTTGCTTTGGTTTTACTAATTACGGCTAATTAGGGGTGATTAGTGATAATTAGCGAAATTATAACTCAGAAAAATCTGGACAAATTTGTAAAATTCTAAACTATTATTTTGGGGCTCTGATAGAAATTTGGGCTAATTTGGATAAGTTTTGCTAATCATATCACCAGATTTGCTTAAGGGGAAAATATGGGTTCTGGGTATGTTTGATCCGTTATGACATGTCAAATTGTTGTTTTGGTGTTTGTGGTAAATACTATATGTTGCTATGACTGTATGGTATGCTTTTTGATTGATTAGAGAAGTTAGAAGAGTCGAAAACACCGTTGTATGGCGTAAAAATAGTCGTTGGAAGTTGCACGAAAAATATGCAGGAGCCAGAACAGATCGGATCGCCCCTACCCGAACCGATCCGCTCGTGGAGCATTCCACGACCAGACTCGTTCACATCTGAATTTATTCGACCCGACCCACTCGTGAAGAGTACCCACGAACCGAATCGCTCCATCTCTACAACCACGAACCAGAAGCTAGGAACCTACCCGAGCTCATGACCTGAACCGGTGCATTATCCCGAACCGAACCAATGCCTCCACGAGTGCCATGACCTGGGATCTTTACCACGAGTAAGGAATGACCGAACCGTACAGGAGATGGGGTCACGAGCCAAACGGATCTGGTGCTAAGGAAGAGGAATCAAGAACCGATAAGCAACATGATGTACGAACCAAACCACTTAAGGAAGCATGAATGGAAGCAAAGTGAAGAACCGAACCAATCTGGAGTAGACCAACCCGAGATGCAAAGGTAGTCCACATAGGAAGTAGAACTCAGGATCCAGCTGGGAACCAACGAGTTAACTTAATGATTGGACTTTGCTGCGGGACATGTGCTAAGGATTATCGACGCCTATAGCTTTGATTCACCACCAAGATAGATGTTAGGCTACGTATCAGTGCAGTGGGGTAGTTATTACTCCATAGGGCAGAGTGTTCATAGCATGGCTATGAGCCTGTGCAGTGGAGTCGTCTTAAATTCATGGGGCATAGTGGACATAGCAAGGACTAGTGGCTATGGATCAGTGCAGTGGAGTCGCCATGACTCCATGGGGCAGAGTGATCACAGTAAGGATTTGGGTGATCAAAGCGGTGGATATCGTATGCTTTACGCGTTGAGTGAGAGATGTGAGGATGGTTGCTATGTTTGATTGTTTGTCATCACTATGACATGCACACCCCCACCCTGTTACCTTGACACGTTATGCTAGTGTTACCTTAGAGTATTGTACATCTTGTTATGTTGACTCTTTGATTGCAGGTCTAGGTTCAGGTATGGTTTAGTATACCTGTTATTATTCTGTTTTGCTGCTTATCGCTTATACCAGACTTTTGTCTGACCTAGAGTTTTATGTCTCTTTTTATTACTCTAGGTGCTCTTAAACGGGCAGACTAGAGACAGGTTAGGTGGTATGCACGAGTAGTTGTACCGGAGATGAGCAGGAGTCTTCCACGTATGATAGATATATAGACATTCTCCTTGTGTCGTTGCTGGTCACTACTTTGGGCATTAGTAGTGTAACTTTCTTATTTTGCTTTAGAGACAGTTTTAGAAGTTGTAATATTGATGATGTGGAACATAAGCTTTATTTTGGATTTTCCGCTCTATGATGGTTTAGTTTTGGATTATGCACTGCCTCACCTGTTTTATGTCAAAGTTATGTTATTATTATATTTTATTCCATGCGCTGTGAGACATTCTATAGGTTCCTTGTTAGTTCAAATTCCCTTCTTTCCTTTCTTTAGCGACCGTCCCGTGCTAGTTGGACATTGGCTCAACGCACTTTCACCGGAAATGTCAGCTGGTGCGGGGTGGCTATCACATTTGGTATCAGAGCTCTTGGTTGCGTAGTTAACCGAGGGATGGGCACTAGGGAGAGATAGTATACGTATATGAGAGCGCGTATTTGTGATTATTTTGGTTTTCAAAAACTATATATATATATATATATATATATATATATATATTATTAGTATGTCTAAGGATGGAGTCGCACTGCACTGGCACCACTGAAGAGATGGTTAATCGTTTTCTCCTTACAGATTGAACGATGAGCCGACATACGAGGGGTACTGGTAGAGGAGCTAATAATGGGAACGCTCATGATATGAGGAGGATGTTCACTGACTTCATGAGAGAGATGCTTAGAAATGTGCAAGGAGCAGTTCCCAATGCCGCTAATGGTGGTGGTGCAGCGGTGCAGCCGCCTAGGGCCGATTTCTCCAAGCTCAGTAAGGACTACATTAGTCTTGGTGGGAAGCCGTTCCACGGAACGGAATCCGTTACAGATGTTCAGGATTGGCTTGATAGCTGTGAGCGCATCTTCGAAGATTTGGGCATCGAGGATGCGATGAAGAGAAAGTTGGCATTCCGTCAGCTGCAAGAATGGGCGATGAATTGGTGGAATGCTATTAAGGCAGCTACTCCAAAGGATCAAGTTACATGGGATCAGTTTAAGGCCCGATTCAGTGAAAAGTTTATCCCAGTTGCTTAGAAATCAGAATTGTTTAGGAATTTCTTGGAGCTTAAGCAGAATGGTAGGGCAATCTCGGAATATATTGCTAAGTTCGATACTTTATCGAAATATGGATTATCCCTTATAGATAGTGCCAAGAAGAAGAACGAGAAGTTCATAACCGGTTTAGATGGATACTTGGGGAAAAGGCTTATCAGCCACATCGATGAGACGTTTGAATCAATTGTGGGAAAAGCTTTGAGATCAGAGAGTCCATACCCTAAGTCGAAGACTGAGGTTGCATCTATAGAAGAGCCAAAGCCAGAAGAAAGCGGTGGAGGCAAGTATGGTTCTCAGAATAAGGGAAAGAAGAATCAGATTAAGGATGGCCAGAAGAAGAAGAATAAGAAAGATGTTGAGTGCTTTAGCTGTGGCAAGAAGGGCCATTATGCTAAAGAATGTCGAGTAAAGCCAGCGGACAGGAAGTGCTTCAACTGTGGCCATGTGGGACATCACAAGGATAAATGTCCACAACCCCCTAAAGAGAAGCAGATTGTGAAAGTATATGCCATTAATGTTGTTCCTTCTTCGTCGAATGCCCCAACTGCGGCGGAGAAAGGAAAGAATGTCATCATTCAAGGTATGCTTTCTATTTATGATGTTCTTGTTCATGTATTGTTTGATATTGGGGCGTCCCGTTCCTTCGTATCTAGTGACCTGGTAGATTGGTTGGGATTGGAACCCGAGATAGTCGATAGACCTTTAGCGGTGACAAACCCGATTGGTGGTTCGACTAGCCTTAGCATGATTTGTCAAATTTTGGTTTTATCGAGTCATGGATGTATGTTTGCTTGTGATTGCTTTGTTATGGGTTTTACTGGGTTTGGCATTATTTTGGGAGTCGATTGGCTCTAAAGATATGGGGTGGTGGTAGACTGTGAGAAATTTTCGGTGACTATTAGGGCGGATGATGGACGAAGGGTAGTGTTTTGTGGCCTACCTAGTGATGAGGTGATGGCTAGTTTTCTTCCGAGGTCATTTGCAAAATTTCCATTTTTAAGGGCCAAAATTCCATAGCGACTATTCTGAAAATTCATTTGGACATAACTTTTGATTCCCGCTATGAAATTTCGTTTTTTCGGATTTATTGGAAAGATATTCTCAATTAGATTTTATTATTTTTGGTTTCGCTAAATTCCGGTTTATTTTGAATCCTGTACATTCACTTGAAGTTTGAAATCGAATTATCGAACTACCGCGCCATTTTCAATTCCTTTTATAATTTAAAATAAATATTCTAATGACGATCAATATAAATATATTCGTTCGAATTTTATTCAAAATAAATTTTTTTCGTTATTATTTAAAATAATTCATTTCAAATATTCAAAATTCATTAAATTCGCCAAAATAAAAATTTTAAACTGGCCCAGAATTTCCGGGTTGTTACATTCTCCCCCACTTAAAACTTTTCGTCCCCGAAAAGGAACGAAGACGAAAGTTGTTTAACAATTCAACTCAACTTCCAGTATATTCGTTACGGCTTAAGTTCTTCAACTTTTCAGTTTCTAAGAACTTTCAAAATTTTCAAAAAATTTGGCTAATACCCTAAATTTTCAAAAAAATTCGCCATAACCTCCCCTGCACAGGGAGCACCTGGAAAATCCCGAAATTGCCATACGGGCCGTCTGATCTCAAAAAGAAAAAGAAAAAGCCAAGCGGCTAGCCAATCGGCTCATAAAATCATCACCACCCAAACAAAACAGTAAATTATGGTAAACATGTACCTATTTGTCGGGCAAGCAATTTTATTCTTCTGCTCTAGCCTCTTTGCTATGACCTGGTCAGTGTAAGTACATTTATATGCAAGCAAATGCGATAAATTTTCAATACAACTCAATAGTTGGTTCAATTTGGCTACATGGTTAAAATTTTAATTAATCAAACAATAATCAAACAACACAACCATCAATCAATTAGTTGATTAGCATTTCAAACACATAATTTTGTTATATAGTCAAAAATCACATTTTTGATGCCAAATCACAACAATAAGCCCTATCTAATTTTGGTTCTCACACGCGTCAACTGGAAAATATAGAAATCCCGCCTTCGAAACTCAAACACAACACTGATGATGGGTACCCATCATCAGAATCATTCCAGGGCGTCTACAGTACGATTCTATACCTATCCAGTATATTAAAACTTCAAATACACGTGGATCAAACGTATATGCAAAATCCGTATATACTGGATTGTCCAAATCAATATAAAATAATTAATCAAATACGAATAATTGATTTAAATTTTCAAAACAAATTTGTTTCATTTTAAAAATATACTCTTCACACTCGTTCTAGGATACTACTGATCCTATCTCTAACGAGTCATTCTTATTGGATATCACTAATCCAATCTTTGACGAATTCTTTCGTATGGTTCCAACGTGTCTTGTTCTCTGAGCTTTGTAAACCAAAGCTCTGATACCAGCTGTAAAGACCGTAACTTCCCCAGTGAGGAAAGCGCGGATAGTTCGATGACAAGCCACAAAAGGACGTAGACGGAAGAACATTTAATTGTTAATTACTACAATTCCATCAGAATACAAGAATAAACAGAGTATAAATAAATATTACAGTTCATAAAATATCAGAGATTACAATAAATTACGTAGCAGCGGAAAATAATACAATACACAACAAGAAGAGATATACGGATACAAAGCTTTCCGGATATCATTCCAGCTGTAAACCAGGATCCTGTGAATATAAATCTGCAAAACCAAAACTATTAGCTGCCCGTGTCAAAATAAGGGCACCCAAAGTTTAGGTTAAAACAATAAACTCCAGGTCAGTCATGGGACTGGTTTGAGAACTAAAACAGTTATTAATCTTTATGTTTAAAGTTTGGTAAATCAAGGGACCACGCCGTATAACACGGAACGGGTTTACTCCCAAGAATACCAGTGTATAAAGCAAACAGCGCAATGCTAAGTAAAGAAAAATGAAGCCCGTTATAAGACCCAGGTCCCATCACACAATGCAACGCAAGCCGGAGGATAGGGTTTTACATTATAACCGCTAAAGAATGCTTAATACGCCTTAAAACAAATTATATGATACTACTATAAGTGTATAGTGTCAAAATAATTTCAAATCATAAGTATCAATCATAGACGGCATGGGTACCATATATCATGTCGCCATACTAGGCTCTACAATCAAAACCGCAAAGTCACGTATTTGGAAATTGGATTCCATTTGTGAACTGAGGCTAGGGATCGTCCTCCACCGAATTCGAGACAATCTAGCCCATGTCCAAGGCAAGTACTCAGTCAATCCTTTGGAGCGACAGGGCCAGTCCACCGATGTGGATTAAATTTCCTGAACACTGCGTTTCCCCGCCCTTTGGGGCGTAAGTCTGGTCCGTCTGCCGACCAGAATGCATCGGCCAAAACCGATATAACCGAGGCGCCTCGTAACAGAAACAACCACATAAGTCAAACTCGTCAGGGCGTGTAAAACCACTGACGCCACTTCTAACTAGAAGGAAACTCATGCCCTCCCTGAGGTCCTCTACCGTTTCTGGTTCACAACCGGGGTGTGAGGCTCGCGAATTCATGTTACACAAAGTTATGCCACACAGGCGGTGCTTTGATCATCAACCACAAGACTTTGCTTTTCAATAGAAGCCTCGATCAATTTCCACTTAGGCATGCCACACAGGCAATTCACTCCATGCGTTTGATATCCATCAATATATAACCTCTGAACTCGTACGTCTCAGAGAAGGGCGTTAAGCAAGTGAATAATTTCTCCGCCGCCAAACAGATATATATTTAATAGAAATCGATCACACAGACTAAAATCCAATGTCAGACACACAGTCCATTTACAAGTTCGTTCTGGGTCTGAACGAAACCGGAGGCACCTAGTACCCCGCATATCCATCGATATCCAAGTACGTCTGGATGACCACTAACTGATTCCCTCCTCTTGGGTGTACGGTCCAATCAAGATCATCAGTAACCACCAAAACAACGTGAAGACCTCCGGTCTTCAACCACCATCTTCATCTTCGACACCACGTCGAATCAGTTATTCAGAATGGGATAAACCCAGTCTTTATGAATAACTCCCGTATATAATAAACATGTGTTACACAAACACAACATACGCCTCATTCCAATTCATCTGTCACTAACCGTAAATTAACAAGAGAATAATTCCCCAAATATTAACCCTGAATGCCGAAACCAACATCAGATCAATACCCAGGAAACCTGTAACACTCCGGATTTTTGAATAATCGAATTAACTAAATTAAAGAATAATATATCTCAGATGTGAGAATTATGGGGATTGGGTTGCGCCATTGTGTTCGTCTAGGAATTCTAGTGAAGATAGTGTCCGAGTTTGCGGGAAACGAGTACCGGATGAAAGAGTTATGGACGAACAAAGTTTGGTGGCAAAGTAAAAAAAAATATAAATGCACTGGCGCACTTGGGAAGTGCGCCAGTACATATTTACACTGGTGCACCTGCCAAGTGCGCCCAGGCCGAGGCTGGAGCCTGCACATCTTTCTGGTTCAGGCTGACCCGTGTTGTTGAGTCCATTCTGACTCCTTGCTGAGTCATTAGGGCTGACTCATCACCCTATCATAATTGAATGGTTTTGATTAACCCTAAGAATATCCAATGGCTTAAATTAATTCATAACTCTATAAAAATACCCCTAGACACAAACATTAAATCAGAATTAAAACAAAGACCATGGTCGTCATGCTGTTGTTTTGAGCCCTAGAGCAGCCGCCACCAAATCAAAGAGAAAGAACAGCAACCAAATCAGAACTACCCAACCCTAACAGCGATTCTTCATCAAAGGAGCGCTAATTCGAATGCTTTTGAGTGGTGAGTTCGATAATCTTAGCAAAATAATTAGTAATTTAATTAGAATAATTTATAACATGGATTTGTATGGATGTGATATGAAGTATTGATTGTATGTTGTAGTGATGTTGTAGGATTATGATTGAAATATCTACGATGTTATGTTGTGATGCAAAGTTATGGTGTTATCATCCATGTTGTAATTATATATATATATATATATATATATTCAAATCGTCATGTTTCTTATGCTAGTTTGTCGTATTGATTCATGTGATAATCCATATGTAGGGAGGTTTAGATGTTGATTCAAACATGAACCATGTACAAGTTTGGGTAGAATTACATGTGACCTTACATGATTATGGCACCTAGTTTATGTGAGAATTAAATTGAAAGATTAGGCTATGTGATGATACTTTAAATGTTAATTCACACCATTGTTGCGATGTATAAATCACATATGTGAATTTATGAGTTGGACATGAATCATGTTATGTTATTACCTATGCAAGTTTAATCCCTTTAGATATAGGTTCATGACATATGATGTCTATGCAAATTTATGGCCATTATTTCATTAAGTTCACACCTTTAGATTTGGGTCTATGTTATAGATGATGTTTATGCAAGTTTGTGGCCATTATTTCATCAAGTTCACACCTTTAAAATTTGGAACCATGACATATGTTGTTATGCAAGTTGTAATCTTGGCCTATGCAAGTTTTAGGTGTAGAACATCATTCGCATATGCAAGTTCACCCCTATGTTAGATCTATGTTTTAATTATGTATATATGTGATGCTTTCTTTTATTTCATGAGTTAGACTATTCGAGTCTAACATTTATATTTTTTACGTTAAACGAACAAACGTACTACGTGGGGAAAAGGGAATAATATTAAAAATATTTAATTGGCATAATTGCCTTAAAAGGCATAAAATAAAATTTTGGTGAAATTGGTATGATTTACATACCATAAATGGATGGACATAATTGAGTCAATTATGGACATTGCTAAATTTGAAATTGATTGATAATTTGAATAGGGAAAGTAATTCAAATTGGGGGTGAATAATTAGGGGTAATTAATCGTCTAAGACACGAGGTTAGACTCTTTTGTGGTGTAAGACTGCCCGGACCCACCCGGCAAATCCAGCTGCCACAAATACCAGTATAATGTGAGAGGTCTTAGGCATAATCTAAATACGTAACAATTGTAAAGACACGAGGTTAGACTCTTTTGTCGTGTAAGACTGCCCGGACCCGCCCGGCAAATCCAGCTGCCACAAATGCCAGTCTAATGTGAGAGGTCTTTATGAGGTTACGGTCTTAATGAATTACGAAACACTTAACCAGATAAGCATGTAGTAGGACATGAGGGGGTTAAGTGGGTGCCTTGGGTGGCATGTGTAGTCTAGTGGGTGCCTTGGGTGGCATTTGGAAATACGATTAGAAACACTTAACCAAAATATGAAACATGTAATTGAAACATGAATAAGGGTGGGTTAAGTGGGATGTACTAGAGGGGACCAAGCTTAGGTGGATAGCTTGTGTCAAGTAATGGGGGCCCGTTTCAACCAGTAACCCATACGTATCTTTGTGGGCTCGACCCAAGTTAAGGACGGGACATGCATACTGGGCTTGACTATAAGAGGCCAAACCGGTTTAGCGGTGGCAACGCAAGTCCAACGGGTTCATATGCATGTGTGGACCTGGGCTGGTAGGTAAGACGTTGTTGCATCGTGTAGGTATAAGCCGTGCATTCTTTGTTGTATCGGGTTACCACTTTGGGGAGTGATACACCCCACTATTGGGCCAGCATGGGTATTTACGAGTTAGGGAGCCGATCGCTTGGGGGTAGTGGGTACACCTAGTGGAGATAGGGGCAGACGGCACCTATGAAGGCAGCTAGGGGTGCACGAAACTACCAATATCATTATTAAGTCCGTCGGCGGGATCAACCTTAGAGTGACTAGTGGTGGTGCAGTATACTAGTGGCGGTGCAGTTTAGGAATTATCCCATAGTGTTGGTGTAGTTCAGTAATTATCCTATAGTAGTTTAGGTGCGCTTTAACGATATCGTAATGCATCTTGTTTCCTTGTTTACTCTGTCATACTCAACGGTTCATGGTCATTTCCCTATTTTCCAACTTATGCCTTAGCCTAATTACTTTGTTATTTATATGTTAGAATTATCGCACTCGCCAGACTTTATGTCTGACCCCCCTTTTCCATCTCTTTCCTTTTCCCCCCCTCCAGGTGCTCAGGTTGGAACTAGCACCAGTGGAGCTTGATCTTGGACTGCTTTTAGAAGATTTCTTGGACCGCAGAAGAAAAGTTCAACTTCTTTTTATTTACGGCTATTCTAATGTTGGGGATTATGTCTTTCAGTTTATGTGCTTTGTTTTATCAAGATGGATATGGTGTAATTGACTTTGGTTTATGATTTTGATGATGTAATCAAACATATGGGTTTATCCGCTGTAATGAAATAAAGTTTTAATTTTCAAGTACTGCTTTATATCTGTCTTGTTGTGATTTTCTGTTCTATCTATAAACACTCCACTGAAGTTAAGGCATTCCCTTTGCGAGTGACCTTAATGGAGGTGGAAGCATGTAGTAGGACATGAGGGGGTTAAGTTGGTGCCTTGGGTGGCATGTGTAGTCTAGTGGGTGCCTTGGGTGGCATTTGGAAATACGATTAGAAACACTTAACCAAAATATGAAACATGTAATTGAAACATGAACAAGGGTGGGTTAAGTGGGATGTACTAGAGGGGACCAAGCTTAGGTGGATAGCTTGTGTCAAGTAATGGGGGCCCGTTTCAACCAGTAACCCATACGTATCTTTGTGGGCTCTACCCAAGTCGAGGGCGGGACACGCATACTGGGCTTGACTGTAAGAGGCCAAACCGGGTTAGAGGAGGCAACACAGGTCCAACGGGTTCATATGCGTGTGTGGAACCGGGCTGGTAGGTAAGACGTTGTTGCATCGTGTAGGTATAAGCCGTGCATTCTTTGTTGTATCGGGTTGCCACTTTGGGGAGTGATACACCCCACTGTGGGGCCAGCACGGGTGTCTACGAGTTAGGGAGCCGATCGCTTGGGGGTAGTGGGTACACCTAGTGGAGATAGGGGCAGACGACACCTATGAAGGCAGCTAGGTGTGCACGAAACTACCAATATCATTATTAAGTCCGTAGGCGGGATCAACCTTAGGGTGACTAGTGGTGGTGCAGTACTCTAGTGGCGGTGCAGTTTAGGAATTATCCCATAGTGTTGGTGTAGTTCAGTAATTATCCTATAGTAGTTTAGGTGCGCTTTAACGATATCGTAATGCATCTTGTTTCCTTGTTTACTCTGTCATACTCAATGGTTCATGGTCATTTCCCTATTTTCCAACTTATGCCTTAGCCTAATTACTTTGTTAATTATATTGTTAGAATTATCGCACTCGCCAGACTTTATGTCTGACCCCCCTTTTCCATCTCTTTCCTTTCCCCCCCTCCAGGTGCTCAGGTTGGAACTAGCACCAGTGGAGCTTGATCTTGGACTGCTTTTAGATGATTTCTTGGACCGCTGAAGTAAAGTTCAGCTTCTTTTTATTTATGGCTATTCTAATGTTGGGGATTACGTCTTTCAGTTTATGTACTTTGTTTTATCAAGATGGATATGGTGTACTTGACTTTGGTTTATGGTTTTGATGATGTAATCAAACATATGGTTTTACCCACTGCAATGAAATAAAGTTTTAATTTTCAAGTACTGCTTTATATCTGTCTTGTTGTGATTTTGTGTTCTATATTCACTATAAACGCTCCACTGAAGTTAAGGCATTCCCTTTGCGAGTGACCTTAATGGAGATGGGGTGTTATACGTGGTATCAGAGCTGAAGGTTACCAGAACAGATATGAATTTTTGAAAACTATTTTTCAAAACAATTTTTATAAATAAGTACTTTCAAAAGTATGATTTAAGGAAAGTATTTTCAAAAGAAAAGTATATTTTGGAAAGCATAACCCCAAGAGCCATATATCTTTCCTTCAGTCCTTTTTGTATTGAATCTTTCCTTTTTCGTTTCAGCATGTCTGAAGCATCTGAGATACCAGAGGGCGTTCATGTGCCCAGTTGGTTCCGTCAATATCTTGAGGCTAGGGCCGTAGTTCCGGTAAATCCTCCTCCTCCTCCTCCTCGTGTCGATAATTTCGCAAAGATATGGAAGGACTTTAGAGCTATGGGTGGGAAACCTTTTCATGGAACGGAGACATTTTTGAAGCTCGTAACTAGCTAAAGGAGGTGGAAGAATTGTTTGGAATTTTTGAAGTGGATGACGGAAGGAAAGTCCAGCAAGCTGCATGGCTGGTGAAGGATGAGGCCTCGTTTTGGTGGGAGGTCACTAATGGGGGTCGTCCAGTCGATACATGGCAAGATTTTAGGCAGAGGTTTGAGGCAAAGTTTCTCTCACGGGCTGAAGATAATCTATACATGGAAAGGTTCTTGTCACTGAAGCAAGGTAATTTATCGGTGAAAGAGTACGTTAACAAATTCAACCAATTGGCAAGGTTTGGCTTAGACTTGGTGAACACTCCAGAAAAGAAGGCTCTAAGATTTGTTAAGGGTTTAAACGAGCCGCTTCATGGGTTAGCTATGTCCCACATTCCCATGGGGGCTACCTTTGAGAGGGTAGTTGACATGGCACTCATGCATGAAGAGGAGAAGGGCGCCAATGCTAATAAGGCAACCGAGAAGAAAGGGGATCAAAAGAAGTCGCAACAGCAACAACAAAACAAGAAAGGTGGTAAAGGCAATAATGCTAAGGGGAAAAAGAAATGCTTTAACTGTGGAACACCCGACCATCTAAGCAAAGATTGTAGGAAGAAGAAGAAGACTGGTTGTTTCACTGTGACGAAGCGGGACATCTTATTAAGTACTGCCCAAAGAAAGGGCAGAGGGCAGGGTCTACCTCGGGAGGACAGGTGCAAGCTCTTATGGCACCCGGGCAGACAAGGGGACAAGTTCAAGTTCTCGAGGTCCCACCGCTGCAAGCACGAGGTAGAGAAATTTCCGATGAAAGTTTAGTTTTTCTGTTTGATCATCCTGTCCGTACTTTATTCGATTCTGGCGCATCGCATTCGTTTATCTCTACATCATTAGTTGAAACACTGCACCTAGATACTAGTCTTGTTACTGATCCCTTAGTAGTCTCAAATCCTATTGGTGGTTCGACTCATCTTTCTATGATTTGTCGGGATTTGAGAGTGTTTATCTTGGGCGTTGAGTTTGAATGCAACGCTTTTGTTCTTGGCTTCATGGGCTACGGTTTAATTCTAGGTATGGATTGGCTAACTAGATATGGGGCCATCCTAGATTACGAAAGAAGGGTAGTTAGATTGTTGACTTGTTCGGGAAAGTCCCTTGATATTTCTTGTGACCCTAGAGGTCCAGTAATGCTTAGTTACCTAGAATCCCTTGACGCATCCGATGATGATTTACATTCTATTCCCATAGTCCGTGAATATGTTGATGTCTTCGATGAGGTGAGGGGTTTACCCCCAAAATGTGAAATCGACTTTCGAATATATCTAGTAGACAATGCAAAGCCAGTTGCATTGCCAGTGCGCCACATGGGTCCAAGAGAGAGAAGAGAACTCAGTAAGCAAGTGAAAGAATTGCTTGAGAAGGGGTTCATCAGACGTAGTATATCGGAGTGGGGTGCTCCAGTAGTATTTGCCACGAAGGCGGATGGGTCCCTTAGACTTTGTGTGGACTATAGGGAGCTTAATAAACTTACTAAGAAGAATAGACACCCACTGCCGAGGATTGACGATCTTTTCGATCAATTAGTAGGCGCCTCGGTGTTTTCGCAGTTCGACTTAGCCACTGGTTTCCATCAGTTGAGAGTGGCTGAGGATAGCATAGACAAGACTGCCTTTAGGACTCCAGACGGTTTCGTCGAGTGGCTGGTGATGCCCTTCGGTTTGACAAGTGCCCCCGCATACTTTGTTGATTTGATGAGTAGGGTGTTTAGGGAGTACCTTAATAAATTCGTGGTAGTCTTTGTAGATGACATCTTGATCTTTTCTAAGAGCGAAGAAGAGCATGCCCTACATCTTAGGGAAATGTTGGAGACTCTTCGAGCGCATAGCCTTAAAGCAAAATTTTCTAAGTGTCACTTTTGGAGGAAAGAAGTGCGATTCTTAGGGCACGTGGTTTCCAAAGAAGGGATAGCCGTGGATCCCGCGAAGATAGTGGCCATCCAAGATTAGAAGGTTCCTAAAAATGCTACCAAGGTGAGAAGTTTCTTAGGGTTGGCTGGCTACTATAGGAAGTGTAACACCCCACATCCGTTAGTGTCACTCACAAAGGGAATGCACTAAATTCTGTGGAGCATTTTAGGGTAAAAGATGCAGATAAATTACAAGACAGACAGAAATTAAACAGCGGAAAATAAAACTTTGCTTTATTGATAAAATAGTTTGTACAAAGATTTCTTTACAATATCAGAGTGTCATCTATCTTACAAAATAAAGAAGCATAAAAACAACATTTATATTCCCCGATTTTAGCAAAAGCCAGCCATAGCATCTGAAAAGAGAATCCAAGCAAACTTCGACAAATCTTCAAGCTGGGAAAGAGTGGCAGTCCAACTTAACCTGAGCTAAACTATTCCCTCCTTTACTACCTAGGGGGGGAACAGAAGAAAAGAAGACGAAAGAAAAACCAGAGTCAGACATAAAGCCTGAGTAAGTTCAGTAACTTCTAGCATGTGAACATGGAAAAACAAAAACGACATGAATTGACTGAATACAAGATTACACCATGACGATAAGGTCAACAAGATTAAACAAGATAATCACAAGATATGCTAAGATAAGATAAACTGGATATGCTCTAATACTTTCGCCGCTTCGCTATTTCCTTGTTATACTAGTTTCTATATCTCTGCACCGCCTAACTAGTGTCCCAACTAGTAACGATAACGTGATCCCAATCCCTGTAGTTTCAATCGCCTTCAGGCATACATTTATTATTTGTTACCTGGATCTAATCTAGGGTTTTCTATCAAGTGCTTTCTAGTTTCAACTAGAGTTTACGCTATCTGCTGAACGCTTCTCGGATTCAGGGTTTATGCCCCCTAGTCCAATCGATGCCCCCAAGTCTAGGACACACTACCTAGAGTGGTATATGTTCCAATACTTCCCCACGCATGTATCGCAAACCGTTATCGCTTGTCTAGATGCACATGTCCTGTAATGTGCAGTCCGAGTCCTGTGTCAGGGCAAGTGAAGGAATATAGAACTCGGTCGGGAGCTTTCAGATATCTGCCGATGCAGATGCTATGGTATGTTTTTATTCCAGTGGCTATGGTCCCACTTGACCCCTCCCTCAACTAATGAAAGGCACACCTTGTAAAATGAGAACTATACGCCGGCCCCCGGTGCCCCTCTATCCTATGGCCATCCTCACCCATAACTAGATAGCAAGTATATGGTCTTTTGGAGTTCTCCGCCTTTCCGCTTCACGTATCTCGATTGACTCAAGATGGATGGTAGACGACGAGTCGCTATCACAGGGCTACCATTTGCTCGCCGAATCATGTCGGTCCATCTTAGTCTTTAGGTTGCCATGTATTGCAACCAAGGCGTACCCCTGGTTCTTCTACGCAGACCTTAACCTCTGTGGGCCCAGTAGGATCATCTGCAGCCTCACAGAGGGATACCAAGAGTACCCTCACGTCCCCTCAAAGCCTCGAGCTTTGTAACCCAATTCGTTGGAGCCTCCTTTTTACTTAGACGGACATTCGCTCCTTCCCGTGTTGTACTAAGAATTACTACTTAGTTTTACTAACTAAGATTTACCACTTAGTTTCCAGAATCGTTGTTTTCTTAACTAAGGTTTACTACTTAGTTCTCTTTCCCGTCAATTTGGATTGGTTAAGTGTCATTAGTCAGTTCAAGCCAACTTAAACCTCTTCATTCATCCTGTTATACCGGTTAAGGGTTATCACTAATTCATGTTGACTTAACCCCACGACAAACCAAGTTATATTGGTTAAGTATTTCTTATTACTTAACCCTACCCATTCACACTGTATTGGTTAAGTGTTCTTTTTAACTTAACCTTGCCCGTCTGTCTTAACTAACATGTTATTAATGGTTAAGTATTATCCCTTCATGTTTTAGACTTATCCTCATTCCTTTATGGCAACCTGATGGTTAAGTGTTCAGGTTTACTTAACCCTACAGTCTAGCCCAGCTAACATATCAAAATTGGCTAAGTGTATTAGATTTTACTTAACCCCAACCTCTAGTCTAGTTAACATATTAATTTGGCTAAGTGTATTAACTTTACTTAACCCCACCTTCTAGTCTAGTTAACATGTTAGTTTGGCTAAGTATTTTCTTAATTACTTAACCCCTACAAATCTAGTCTTGCAACCATAAGTTTGGTTAAGTGTTCCTATGAACTTAACCCTCCCATTCTAATTTAACTGTGTTAAGTGTCAGTCTGAACCCAACCCCACCCATCAGTCTAGTTATCATGTTGAACTGGTTAAGTGTCTTAGTTAACTTAACCCTTACTATTCTTGTTCTAGCTTTAACGAAATAAATGAAAGCCGCTACCACTCACATTAGACAGGTATTGTTGCGAATACTGGATGTACCGGTTGGTTCCGTGCAGGTTTACATCGCAACTCAGTCTAACCTCGGGTTAGGCATATTCGTGTTTTCTAAGTTCAAAGGGTTTCAATTTATTTTCAAATCAAGTTTTGAAAGTAACCATCCCGTTCGTCGGATCAGTTAGGGATAGCCAGGGAGAGCAGGAAACTTGTATTTCCCAAACTCAAGCCTAGATACTATCCTCTCTGTCACCCTAGAACTTTCCGGTGTGTCATTAAAAGAGGTGTCGTTAATAAACCATTAGTTTTGTCTAAATTTACATTTCCCCTTTTAGGACAAATTCTATAAGTAAATTAATCCTAATTTACTTATTTCCCAATTACTCTTTTAATGTAAATTGTCATCATTTATTCTTATGGCCCATTTCCCCTTCTAAATCATATTTATGCTTTTTGGTATGTGGACTATACCAAATTAAGTGTCACTAACCATGATTTTGCTAAACCTGCCAATTACTCCCAATTATGGCCAATTTCACATTTATGCCAATATACTTACCATGCCAAATTAGTTAATCCAATTTCGATTCAACATTCTAATTCTAGACTTATTACTCTAGTTCACTATTCATGTAAATGCTAGATTTACACGTCAATACTAGATTCCAACTACACCTCTTATAATTCATGTCAAATTTATCCAATTTGCATTTCCATGAACATGCCATAATACATGTTCCTAATTTATGCCAATTTCCAAGTTAAACTACGTATTTAGTAAATTTCAAATTTTGCCCAAACCACATTCCCACCGTTCGTATGATCGTGATTCAGTCTAGATTATAAATAAAGCTAGGTTCGTAGAAAATAGGGAATGAACCAAAGATGCTATGCAAAAGATAGACATACTAAATGGCATAAAAAGGGTTGAATAACGACGTCGGTTCAAGAACATGGGTAGACCTAACTTAATAGGTAAATTCCCAAGGTCTAAAACCAAAGAAAACCAAGAATAGACTGAATAGAGACATTGGTTCAAGAACATGGGTAGACCTAACTTAATAGGTAAATTCCCAAGGTCTAAAACCAAAGATAACCAAGAATAGACAGAATAGATGATCGGTTTAGACCCAATTTCATAGTCCCAAAACTTAAGCAATGCTTTCCTAGTCATGAATCACAGGTGTTTAATCACAGATGTCCTTGTTATGTCATAGGCAATAGTTTATATTTCCTAATCAAAGGCATATGCTTAGTCAAGGAAATAATCCTCATAGTCACAGTCACAGTCATAGGCAATGTTCACAGTCATAGGCAATGTTCATGGTCATAGGCATATGGTTTTAAGGTTCATAGTTTCATAGTCATGGTCTATTTTGTCCTCGAATAATAACAGTTCTTAATTAGGTTCAAGAGTATAGGCACTGATTCGAATAGAGAGAGAGAGAATTGGCATATTCTTTTATTCCTTTAATTTCATGTCATGAACAAAGAAAAACGTTCAAATCTAGAAATAACTGACTTACCGAGATTAGATTAGAACAGAAAGATGGCATTGCTATGATTCGTAGAAAAACAGTCGTTGTAGTCGTTCGAATCCTCACTTGAATTCTAGCTTGAATCTCCTCTTTGAAAGTCTTTGAGCAGCACCTCCTTGTCTTGATTTATTTTATATATTATTTTATTTATTATTTAATTAAGAGGAGGAGAAGTAGCCATGTTCGCCAAGCATCTTTGCAGCATAAGGGTAGAAAAGAATTGTGAATAGAGGAGGAGGCTAGGGCTGTTTATATAGTTGCCGAAGACCTTATCGTACACGCAGCGCTGAGTCAGCATTGAACCTAGTTAAGAAAATAGTCCAGGTTCACAGATGAATCTAACCAAATCTTATCGTACATGCAGTGCTAAGTCAGCATTGGGTCCCACAAGCTGTTTTGGCGCGGAAATTTGAATTTCGAACTTTTGAATTTCTGGAATTTATTTAACTGTTTTATTCACATGAAATATTCTTATATGTATACAATTCCTTTAACGACCATTTTACGCGTATATATATATATATATATATATATATATATATATATATATATATATATGCACAACTTTCATTTTATTTTCAAAATTCAAACGATGTTGCACCGTTATTTAATTCTTGCCATATTTCATTTACTATAGCCTTATCTTAAATTTTATCTTTCGTATACATATATTTCTGCATATATATATATTCTCATGTATATACATATATTTTCTTTATTTCCTTATATGTACGTTCTTATCCTTTCAAATTTTGAATTTGTATATGTACATATATTTGCATGTTCAGTTGGCCCTCTTTAAAACAGAGATAAAAATTATGCTCCCACCGGGGTTCGAACCCCCGACCTCCATGTTACAAATCCAATGCCTTAACCAACTGAGCTACAAAGTCTTTTGTTAATAAGTCTTAGAACAATGATAATTATTGTTCTTTCCTTACTTCTCTTTTTCATGTTAGTTACAATACTTAAATTAAACAAATGCATGAATCTTTTTCTTTTAATGTTAATGCATTATGTGTGCAAATCAGTGCATGCAACATAATTACATCGCATGCAACCAATCTTTTCTTTCTTTCATATATTAATTAATTTTCATTATACATCACCATATTAATCCTATCTGTGGATATATATACATTTTTAATTACATTAAAAATACGGGGTGTTACATTCTCCCCCACTTAAAAGGATTTCGTCCCCGAAATCTCCAAGTTAGGAAGAATGTGTCCTACCATCCAATCATCCATCTACTCAACCATACAATCACAGGCATCCATTGTCCTTAAAAGATTTCTAATGCCTTCATGTTCATATGCATAGTGTGTGTATATGTCTTTATCTAATGCAAAATCAAGCGGTCTACTGATTCAGTTGACCTCCTTAATGCGAATCATGTCAGTACCATACGTCCAATCATGTATGCAAGCATCCCTAGTTATGTAAATACTACATGCGTGCACGGCCATTCATCCATATGCAACATCCATATGATAACATATCAGGCTCAACTTAAATACATATCTGTAAATGCAATATGAAAACGTCCGAACTGAGCTAGTGCCTAATACGTATGCATATGCATCCACGAGCAACCATTAGCAACCACTTGCAATCATCAACCATAACATGTTTCAAATACATGTTTACATCCATTGGCTTCTACCTAAGGATCGAAGATACGACCTAGGTGATATACTTTGGAAAGAGAGAAACAATTATGCGTAAAGCTCTTAAAACAAAGAAATCAAGGATGCACCCTCAAGGAAAAGGGTATGATGCTAGTATCTAGCCTTCTTGAGCTTTACTCCACTGTATCTTAACTAATTTAACTTCGCGATTGTGAAGTTTCGGATCTCCATTTCCAAAATAAACAGATGTCAATCACGGTACCAAGTATATGTACTAAGATTATTAGAGGTTTCCCTCTTATCCGCCATGCCATAACTATAAGAGTCGAAAGGTCACTACGTGCTCTTTGGAGTGTCTGCCACAACTATTCATCTCTCACGCAAACCATCCAAACCAATCTCGACATTCCTCAAGTACAAGCCCCAAAGGCTTAAACCAATATCAGACAAGCACACAAGGAATATCTCCCCCGAATTTAGACGATCTACGTGAGATGATATAAGCAAACTCGATAGCTATTCTCAAATCCCTACTAACCAAAAATAAACTGGTCGGACCACCAATTCGATTTGAGACTCTAGTGGGATCTTTCTACTATACAAGTACTATGGTGCAGAGACCCAACTATGGAAGTGGATATGAACAAATGAGAAGCGTTAGAACCTAAGGAAATAGTACGAACAGAAAACTAGACTCTTCCAACCGGACTACCTTTCTCTTAGGTACGCTTTGTGGCGAAAGCATGTACTTGTCCTTTTGAAAATCTCGTCCTCGTTCTTGCCCTAGTAAAGATACTTCCTCTTGTCTTAGGTTTTATAATTTCTTCCTCCTTCATGTGCTAAGTCTACATCCATGAATTCCTCATCCTAGGGTTATGCTCCTTAGCCAAACTCCTCATCCCCTTCCGTGTGTAGTCATGTTGACAAATCTCTCGAAAACTGCCTCCATCGTCCGGAAAACCCTATAAGCTTCGAAAGAAAACTGCCCGTAGATGAAACAACTATGGCTATGGATGGAAGACGGGCAGTACTTTGCCCTTCGGCGAGGTTACCTCCCAGAAAGCCAGGAGCCTCAGACACTCGAGACAAGAATTTAAACATAGGAAGAGAAGATAGTGCGTATGGCTTTGGGGAATATGTCATTAAAACAAATCTTTTCTCTTGAAAATGCTTCGTTAAAACCGTTTTGAAAATAATTTTTCAAATCCTTTATCTGATCTGGTAACCTTCAGCTCTGATACCACGTGTAACACCCCACATCCGTTAGTGTCACTCACAAAGGGAATGCACTAAGTTCTGTGGAGCATTTTAGGGTAAAAGATGCAGATAAATTACAAGATAGACAGAAATTAAACAGCGGAAAATAAAACTTTGCTTTATTGATAAAATAGTTTGTACAAAGATTTCTTTACAATATCTGAGTGTCATCTGTCTTACAAAATAAAGAAGCATAAAAACAACATTTATATTCCCTGATTTTAGCAAGAGCCAGCCATAGCATCTGAAAAGAGAATCCAAGCAAACTTCGACAAATCTTCAAGCTGGGAAAGAGTGGCAGTCCAACTTAACCTGAGCTAAACTATTCCCTCCTTTACTACCTAGGGAGAGGGGGGGAAACGGAAGAAAAGAAGACAAAAGAACAACCAGAGTCAGACATAAAGCCTGAGTAAGTTCAGTAACTTCTAGCATGTGAACATGGAAAAACAAAAACGACATGAATTAACTGAATACAAGATTACACCATGACGATAAGGTCAACAAGATTAGACAAGATAATCACAAGATATGCTAAGATAAGATAAACAGGATATGCTCTAATACTTTCGCTGCTTCGCTATTTCATACAAGATTACACCTTTGATCGGGTTTAGACCCAATTTCATAGTCACAAAACTTAAGCAACGCTTTCCTAGTCATGAATCACAGATGTTTAATCACAGATGTCCTTGTTATGTCATAGGCAATAGTTTATATTTCCTAATCAAAGGTATAGGCTTAGTCAAGGAAATAATCCTCATAGTCACAGTCACAGTCATAGCCAATGTTCATAGTCATAGGCATTGTTCATGGTCATAGGAAAATGGTTTTAAGGTCCGTAGTTTCATAGTCATGGTCTATTTTGTCCTCGAATCATAACAGTTCTTAATTAGGTTCAAGAGTATGGGCACTGATTTGAATAGAGAGAGAGAGAGAATTAGCATATTCTTTTATTCCTTTAATTTCATGTCATGAACAAAGAAAAACATTCAAATCTAGAAATAACTGACTTACCGAGATTAGATTAGAACAGAAAGATGGCGTTGCTATGATTCGTAGAAAAACAGTCGTTGCAGTCGTTCGAATCCTCACTTGAATTCTAGCTTGAATCTCCTCTTTGAAAGTCTTTGAGCAGCACCTCCTTGTCTTGATTTATTTTATATATTATTTTATTTATTATTTAATTAAGAGGAGGAGAAGAAGCCATGTTCGCCAAGCATCTTTGCAGCATAAGGGTAGAAAAGAATTGTGAATAGTGGATGAGGCTTGGGCTGTTTATATAGTTGCTCAAGACCTTATCGTACACACAGCGCTGAGTCAGCATTGAACCTAGTTAAAAAAATAGTCCAGGTTCGCAGATGAATCTAACCAAATCTTATCGTACATGTAGTGCTAAGTCAGCATTGGGTCCCACAAGCTGTTTTGGCGTAGAAATTTGAATTTCGAACTTTTGAATTTCTGGAATTTATTTAACTGTTTTATCCACATGAAATATTCTTATATGTATACAATTCCGTTAACGACCATTTTACGCGTATGTATGTATATATATATATATATATATATATATATATATATATATATATATATACGGACAACTTTCATTTTATTTTCAAAATTCAAACGATGTTGCACCGTTATTTAATTCTTGCCATATTTCATTTCCTATAGCCTTATCTTAAATTTTATCTTTTGTATACATATATTTCTGCATATATATATATATATATATATATATATATATATATATATTCTCATGTATATACATATATTTTCTTCATTTCCTTATATGTACGTTCTTATCCTTTCAAAATTTGAATTTGTATATGTACATATATTTGCATGTTCAGTTGGCCCTCTTTAAAACAGAGATAAAAATTATGCTGCCGCCGGGGTTCGAACCCCCGACCTCCATGTTACAAATCCAATGCCTTAACCAACTGAGCTACAAAGTCTTTTGTTAATAAGTCTTAGAACAATGATAATTATTGTTCTTTCCTTACTTCTCTTTTTTCATGTTAGTTACAATACTTAAATTAAACCAATGCATGAATCTTTTTCTTTTAATGTTAATGCATTATGTTTGCAAATCAGTGCATGCAACGTATTTACATCGCATGCAACCAATATTTTCTTTCTTTCATATATTAATTAATTTTCATTATACATCACCATATTAATCCTATCTGTGGATATATATACATTTTTAATTACATTAAAAATACGGGGTGTTACAGGAAGTTTATCAAAGACTTCGCAAAAATATCAGCTCCATTAACACGCTTGACGAAGAAGAACTTAGTCTTCACGTGGGACGTAGATTGTGATGATGCGTTCCAACGTTTAAAGAGAGCTTTAACCACAGCCCCAGTCTTAGTATTGCCAGATGGGAGTAAGACATTTACCGTTTATACTGACGCTTGTGGGACGGGAATAGGCGCAGTCCTAATGCAAGAGGGAAGGGTAATAGCCTATGGTGGAAGGCAGTTGAGAGTGCATGAAAGAAATTACCATACACATGACCTAGAGTTGGCCGCTATTGTTTTCGCGCATAAGTCTTGGCGTCATTATCTTCTTGGCGAGAAATTCGAATTATTCACTGATCACAAATCCCTAAAATACTTATTCTCTCAGAAGGACTTGAACTTAAGGCAGCGAAGGTGGATGGAGTTCTTATCATCCTATGACTTCGAGATAGCATATACCCCTGGCAAGGGTAACGTAGTGGCCGATGCCTTAAGTAGAAAAAGGTTATCCTTAAGTCCTTTGTTTGTTGAGCGGCGAAATTTAGAGTTCATCTCTACGTTTGACTTCACACCTTCCATTGACTTCGTACCCGGTTTGCTAGCATCCTTAGAGGTTAGACCAACGCTTTTGGGACGGATTGGCCAGGCACAGCGAGACGACCCACAGTTGGTTGAGTTAGTAGAAAAGCTCAAAGGAGGGGGTCATCGAGCCATCTCCGTAGGTATACCCTAGATGATAAGGGTTGGTTACGTAGGGACAGTAGACTTTGTATACCAAAAGACGATGACCTAAGGAAGACCATTCTTGATGATGCACATCGTTCGAAGATTACCATCCATCCCGGCGGGGACAATATGTACATAGACATGAGACGAGTTTACTTTTGGGCCGGCGTGAAGAAAGATGTGGCTGAGTATATCGCTAGATGCTTGGTGTGCCAACAAGTAAAAGTGGAGAAAAAGAAGCCCGGTGGATTGCTTCATCCATTGGAGGTCCCACAATGGAAGTGGGAAAGCGTCTCGATGGACTTTTTTGACGGATTACCGAGATCGAGGAAGGGTAATACGGGTACTTGGGTCGTGGTAGACAGACTTACTAAGAGCACCCATTTCATTCCCGTGAAGAGTAAGAGGACTACTCCATGGTTAGCCTCCGTATACATTCGAGAAATAGTTCGTTTGCATGGTGTTCCTTCTGGCATAGTGAGCGACCGCGATCCTATTTTCAATAGCGAATTTTGGAGAAGCTTGCAAGTGGCGGTAGGGACTCAGTTATGTTTGAGCACCGCATATCATCCTCAGACGGACGACCAGACCGAGAGGGTGAATCGTATTCTAGAGGACTTGTTGAGGTTATGTTTCTTAGATTTCGGAGGTACATGGGAGGAACATCTTCCGTTGGTAGAATTTGCATATAATAACAGCTTTCAGTCTAGCATTGGCATGGCACCATTCGAAGCAATTTACGGACGGTCGTGTCGTTCGCCTACATGTTGGTGGGAAGCTACAGATAAGATCTTGCTTGGGCCCGATATGATTAGAGAGACTTCAGAAAAGATTGATTTGATCTGAAGAAGGATGAAGACGGCGCAAGATAGACAAAAATCTTATGCGGACAAGAGGAGGTCAGATCTTGAGTTTGAGGTTGGGGACATGGTCTTTGTCAAAGTGTCACCATTACGGAACGTCGTTCGCTTTGTGTCCGTTGGGAAGTTAGCACCAAGGTTCGTAGGGCCGTTTCCTGTTAAGGAAAGGATTGGGCAGATGGCGTATCGAGTGGAGTTGCCCGAAAGACTTAGTGGTGTACACGACGTATTCCATGTATCACATTTGAGGAAGTGCTTGCACGAGACCGCGGAAGTGGTAGACCGAGCTTGCTTAGAGAGGTGGAGATCGAGCATGATGCGAAGATTCGACGAGCTCCTACGCGCATTCTTGGGTCAGAGATTAAGAAATTGAGAAGTCGAGATGTCAAGCTAGTCAAAGTGCAATGGGGAGATGATGAGAGCAAAGCTACTTGGGAGACGGAAGCGAAGATGCGTTCATTGTACCCTTTTCTTTTTGAGGGTATGTCTTTTAATTTCCCTTTTATCATTTATCTTGTGCTTATCTTATCTTTAGTATATCCTCTCGCTAGTATCCTTGACCTTTAGATAGGATAGTCATATGGTTGAAACATGTGTTTGAGACATGTTATGGATGATCGATGCACGTGGATGCAAGTGTTTGCTAGTGGTTTCTCGTGGATGCATATACACACACTTTAGGCACTAGATCAGCTCAGACACTTCATATTGCATATTGCATATAAATGTGTGTTCATATGTAAGTAATGGATGTATAATGGTTGCACCATCATATGGATGTTGCATTTTGATGAATGGTTGTGCACACATGTAGAAATGATATGTATCGATAAGGTTCTTTCGCATACATAATGGACGCATGGCACTATCATGGTTTGCATTAAGGAGGTTAATTGAATCAGTAGACTGCCTGATTTTGCATTAGATAAGGAACATATACACACACTTCTTGCATATGTTCATACAGCATTAGAAATTTTATAAGGACAATGGATGCCGTGTTTGATGGTTGAGTAGATGGTTGTTTGGATGGTAGGATATACATTCTCCTTAACTTGGAGATTTCGGGGGCGAAATCCTTTAAGGAGGGGAGAATGTAACACCCCGGATTTTTGAATAATCGAATTAACTAAATTAAAGAATAATAAATCCTAGACGTGAGAATTATGGGGATTGGGTTGCGCCATTGTGTTCGTCTAGGAATTCTAGTGAAGATATAATCCGAGTTTGCGGGAAACGAGTACCGGATGAAAGAGTTATGGACGAACGAAGTTTGGTGGCAAAGTAAATATATATATATATATATATATATATATATATATATATATATATATATATGCACTGGTGCACTTGGGAAGTGCGCCAGTACATATTTACATTGGCGCACCTGCCAAGTGCGCCCAGGCCGAGGCTGGAGCCTGCACAGCTTTCTGGATCAGGCGGACCCGTGATGTTGAGTCCATTCTGACTCCTTGCTGAGTCATTAGGGCTGACTCATCACCCTATCATAATTGAATGGTTTTGATTAACCCTAAGAACATCCGACGGCTTAAATTAATTCATAACTCTATAAAAAGATCCCTAGACACAAACCCTAAATTAGAATTAAAACAAAGACCATGGCCGTCATGCTGTTGTTTTGAGCCCTAGAGCAGCCGCCACCAAATCAAAGAGAAAGAACAGCAACCAAATCAGAACTACCTAACCCTAACAGCGATTCTTCATCAAAGGAGCGTTAATTCGACTGCTTTTGAGTGGTGAGTTCGATAATCTTAGCAAAATAATTAGTAATTTAATTAGAATAAGTTATAACACGGATTTGTATGGATGTGATATGAAGTATTGATTGTATGTTGTAGTGATGTTGTAGGATTATGATTGAAATATCTATGATGTTATGTTGTGATGCAAAGTTATGTTGTTATCATCCATGTTGTAATTATATATATATATATATATATATATATATATATTCAAATTGTCATGTTTTTTATTCTAGTTTGTGGTATTGATTCATATGATAATCCATATGTAGGGAGGTTTAGATGTTGATTCAAACATGAACCATGTAAAAGTTTGGGTAGAATTACATGTGACCTTACATGATTATGGTACCTAGTTTATGTGAGAATTAAATTGAAAGATTAGGCTATGTCATGATACTTTACATGTTAATTCACACCATTGTCGCGATGTATAAATCACATATGTGAATTTATGAGTTGGACATGAATCATGTTATGTTATTACCTATGCAAGTTTAATCCCTTTAGATATAGGTTCATGACATATGATGTCTATGCAAATTTGTGGCCATTATTTCATCAAGTTCACACCTTTAGATTTGGGTCTATGTTATACATGATGTTTATGCAAGTTTGTGGCCATTATTTCATCAAGTTCACACCTTTAAAATTTGGAAACATGACATATGTTGTTATGCAAGTTGTAATCTTGGCCTATGCAAGTTTTAGGTGTAGAACATCATTCACATATGCAAGTTCACCCCTATGTTAGATCTATGTTATGCAAGTTGTAATCTTGGTCTATGCAAGTTGTGATGCTTTCTTTTATTTCATGAGTTAGACTATTCGAGTCTAACGTATATTTTTTTTACGTTAAACGAACAAACGTACTACGTGGGGAAAAAGGGAATAATATTAAAAATATTTAATTGGCATAATTGCCTTAAAAGGCATAAAATAAAATTGTGGTGAAATTGGTATGATTTTACATACCATAAATGGATGGACATAATTGAGTCAATTATGGACATCGCTAAATTTGAAATTGATTGATAATTTGAATAGAGAAAGCAATTCAAATTGGGGGTGATTAATTAAGGGTAATTAATCGTCTAAGACACGAGGTTAGACTCTTTTGTGGCGTAAGACTGCCCGGGTCCGCCCGGCAAATCCAGCTGCCACAAATGCCAGTCTAATGTGAGTAGTCTTAGGCATAAACTAAATACGTAACAATTGTAAAGACACGAGGTTAGACTCTTTTGTGGTGTAAGACTGCCCGGACCCGCCCGACAAATCCAGCTGACACAAATGCCAGTCTAATGTGAGAGGTCTTTATGAGGTTACGGTCTTAATGAATTAAGAAACACTTAACCAGATAAGCATGTAGTAGGACATGAGGGGGTTAAGTGGGTGCCTTGGGTGGCATGTGTAGTCTAGTGGGTGCCTTTGGTGGCATTTGGAAATACGATTAGAAACACTTAACCAAAATATGAAACATGTAATTGAAACATGAATAAGGGTGGGTTAAGTGGGATGTGCTAGAGGGGACCAAGCTTAGGTAGATAGCTTGTGTCAAGTAATGGGGGCCCGTTTCAACCAGTAACCCATACGTATCTTTGTGGGCTCGACCCAAGTGGTGGACGCGACACGCATACTGGGCTTGACTGTAAGAGGCCAAACCGGGTTAGCATTGGCAACGCAAGTCCAACGGGTTCATATGCGTGTTTGGACCCGGGCTGGTAGGTAAGACGTTGTTGCATCGTGTAGGTATAAGCCGTGCATTCTTTGTTGTATCGGGTTGCCACTTTGGGGAGTGATACACCCCAGTGTGGGGCCAGCACGGGTATCTACGAGTTAAGGAGCCGATCACTTGGGGGTAGTGGGTACACCTAGTGGAGATAGGGGCAGACGGCACCTATGAAGGCAGCTAGGGGTGCACGAAACTACCAATATCATTATTAAGTCCGTAGGCGGGATCAACCTTAGGGTGACTAGTGGTGGTGAAGTATACTAGTGGCGGTGTAGTTTAGGAATTATCCCATAGTGTTGGTGTAGTTCAGTAATTATCCTATAGTAGTTTAGGTGCGCTTTAACGATATCGTAATGCATCTTGTTTCCATGTTTACTCTGTCATACTCAATGGTTCATGGTCATTTCCCTATTTTCCAACTTATGCCATAGCCTAATTACTTAGTTAATTATATTGTTAGAATTATCGCACTCGCCAGACTTTATGTCTGACCCCCCTTTTCCATCACTTTCCTTTTCCCCCCCTCCAGGTGCTCAGGTTGGAACTAGCACTAGTGGAGCTTGATCTTGGACTGCTTTTAGAAGATTTCTTGGACCGCTGAAGTAAAGTTCAGCTTCTTTTTATTTATGGCTATTCTAATGTTGGGGATTATGTCTTTCAGTTTATGTACTTTGTTTTATCAATATGGATATGGTGTACTTGACTTTGGTTTATGATTTTGATGATGTAATCAAACATATGGGTTTATCCGCTGCAATGAAATAAAGTTCTAATTTTCAAGTACTGCTTTATATCTGTCCTGCTGTGATTTTGTGTTCTATATTCACTATAAACGCTCCACTGAAGTTAAGGCATTCCCTTTGCGAGTGACCTTAATGGAGGTGGGGTGTTACAAAACCGTTCTGCTTAGCTAACCTACAGTTAGTTTCAAAATTTCACATTCTTAGGGAAAGGTTCCCATTGACTTTATCAAAGATAAATTCCTTTAAATGTATTCTTTAATCTTCTTTTGAATATCAATTCAAACTAGTCGAGATTAGCGAACCTTACCGAAGTAATCATTTGTTTTAATTTCCCAATCCCAACCTATTCATCCCATGAAGTAAAACTGGTAATACTTCAAATCTAACACCACAGTGTTATCGGTAAATTCAATTACCATTTCACGTTCAAATCAATTAAAGATTTAACTATCGCCTGGGGTAAAACTGGTGATACTCCATTCTCGATCTTTTCAACCTAATTAAAGATTCATTAAAACCCACTTAGTTTTAATCTGTGACTGGGTTAAAGAATCAGTGTCATTTAAAACACGGTTCACGATGAACCCCCAAATCACATCACATTTCAATCAGTCCCTAATCGTAAATTAGCAAGTGAGCAATTGACTAAGTATTAACCCCAAAGGCCGAAACCAACATCAGATCAATACCCAGAAACCATTCAACTTAACTAATCTCCGGTTAGTTTCTGATTTTCTTAACTCCTTTGGGTCTAAGAACAGTATTATTGAAGATACCGTTCATGACAACCCAAAATCACATTCCATTAATTATCGGGTTAAAGAACAAGTGTTATTTAAAACACTGTTCACGATAAACCCAAAAATCAATACCAATTCAATTCCAATTAAATATTATTTAATTGGTACACTTCATTAAATCTAAATAAAAGATTCAATCTTTTTCTCAACTGGGTTTAAGAACAGTGTTAATGAAGACACCATTCACGACAAACCCAAATCACATTTGATATTAAATACAAGTCTCTGAATAGAAAATATATCGGCTTATATTCAATATCAAATTCTACGACCAACAAATATCGTATTGGAAATAAAGATATAAATATATCTTTCAAATTTCCATAACAACATTTGTGTAATCACGAAATCCAACATCGAAATATTCCAAAGACAATTTCGATTCAAATCCATTCCAATTCAATTATTGGATATTCTGGTTACTTTTAAAACCCTTTTCAAATTCAATTTATTTATTCAAAAATAAATAGAATTATAATTCTAGTTCAAAACTAGTTCATTTCGATAAAAATCTATTTTTATCTATTCAAATATGGAGTTTTTCATCCCAATTCTTCCCAAATCATTTCTTATGATTTTACACAAATTATTACTATTTTTTAATAATTTTATCAAGGCCCGTACAGTCGATTTCCATCAACGGCCAACGAACTGCACTTACATCGACCTTTTCCAAATTTGATTTGGACATAATTCCAAATCCAGCCATTAGATTTCTAATTTCTAATATTCGTTAGAAAGCTCTTTTCGATACGAACCCAACGGTTCCAGTTTTAGGAGAATCTGACGGTCGGATCTCCCGCAATATCCATTCGAAGTCAATGGTCGAAATTCACGAACTGCCGCGGCGCGGTGCGTTCTATTCAGGCCATTATATATATATATATATATATATATATATATATATATATATATATTATATATTTCGTCGATTTCCTTTTGAAACGTATTTTATAAATCGTTTTAAATTCGTTTTCGAAACGATTTCAACTTCATTTTCAAATTCAAATCAAAATTGAATTTTCCATTACAAATTCGTTTTAAATTCATTTCAAATTGATTTCAATTCAAATTGGTTTTCAGTTCAATTTCAATACGTTTTAAACTCAATTCAAAACTATTTCAATTCTATTTCAATCTAATTCGAATTTCAATTCTATTCAGTTTAATTCGAATTTCAATTCCTTTCAGTTTAATTCGAATTTCAATTCTATTCAGTTTAATTCGAATTTCAATTCTATTTAGTTTAATTCGAATTTCAATTCTATTCAGTTTAATTCGAATTTCAATTCTTTTCAGTTTAATTCGAATTTCAACTCTTTTCAATTTAATTCGAATTTCTATTCTTTATATTCGATTTTGAAATCACTTTTCAATATTCATTATAAAAACGGATATAATCGATATAAATATGGTTCATGTCAAAATGGCGTCAATCTAATCAACACGGCTTCATATATCTTATTTTCAAAAATTCTGTTTCAAATATTTCTTTTTCAAATATTTCTATTCAAATATTTCTTTTTCAAAACTGGAATGAGGCCCAATCAATTACCATATAATGTTAATTATATGGATTTTCAACAACACATGTATAAAATAACAACGATAAATAATCCACCATCATCCGGAGTGCATTCTACACTATATAAGCATCAAATATAAATATTTAACGCTTATGACAGTCTGTCAATCCATCGATCGACATAAAACTAATTATTGGGATTAGTGTATGTCGTATATCATCCCAATATCTGTGTGGGGTTTCAAACTATCAAACACAGATTTTATTTGTGCAGTTGGGCGATGTGTAAAATTTATCGTCCCAATCAATATCAGTCAAATGTGTGTATATATACAAATCGTTTGATTTGCTTATATTAATTTATTTTAAACACACGTTTGAAAATTCTCTTTTCAACTATAAAATATTTTTAACTATATAAATATTTTATTTCATTTCACATCACATCAGACATTCAACTACACATCAAAATCAAACAAACAAGCATACAAGCCATCCATGGTCTCTGGACGACGGGTGTCGGGTGCTACTAAACACCGTCTGCATCCTAGTATATATTTCAACCAGAAAAATAAATTAAAGGTGAGAAGTTCTCACTAGCTAGCTAATCCAAACGCCTCGACTCTTCTTATGCAGAAGTCATCGCTGTCGTCGCCTTTTGTCACATTCGTTGCCCGCAGCCACTACATATATAAAAATCACATTTTTATATAGTTCCTATGTATATAAAAATCATATTTTTATAATCACTCCATATGGATAAAAATTCTATTTTTACATCGCTACTATATGGATAAAAATTCTATTTTTACAACGATGTTCATATAATAAAGATTATATTTTTATCACGCTATTCTCTACATAAAGATTTCGCCTTTTTATTTTTAAAAATCTCGCCCTTTTATTTTTTAAAATCCCATCTTTTTATTTTTTTAAAATCTCATCTTTTTATTTTTAAAAATATCATCTTTTTATTTTCTTATTATTTATATAAATCGAATTTTTTTTCCATGCTATACATATATAAAGATTATATTTTTAACTCTTTAAACTATATATAAAAATTCGATTTTTATTACCTTAATCCACATATAAAAATTCAAGCTTTTTACTTCACGAATAAATATAAAAATCCAAGCTTGTTGTTATGTTTATGCTCTTTTATTTTCTATAAAATCAGAAAAATAGATAAAAATAAAATAAATAAATAAAAACATACCTACCGTGTTTTACGCTGGACTGGGGGGAGGGGGAGAATACCGCGTCGGAGGTCGTGGAGGGGCGGCAGGCCATTCGACGGTGGTGGCAGGCCACAGGCACAGCGGTAGTTGGGGAAAGGGGTAGGGGTCTGCGCGGTTTTAGGCTTTGTGGCTGAGGGGGGTTTCGTCGTTGGCCGAGAGAGGAGGAGGATCGAAGGGGGGGCGCTCGCCTGGAGGCCGTCGCCGGCGGCGATGGGTGGGTAGCGGCGATCGATGGCACGGTTTTTCTTCTTTTTTTCTTCTTTAAAACCTGATTGTGGAAGAGAGAAACGGGGGCGGGGGGCCTATATAAATATATATATTTATTATTAAATTAACTATAAAAAGCAACTTTTATTTTCGACCTCTAAACGAGACCCATCGCCTGTCGTCCATAGCTAATTACCCCCATTCCGAACACAATGGGATATGTATCGTAATCTGATTTGATCGTTTCGATCAGTTTTCGTCAAAATCAAAATATAAATCTGTATATTGAATTTGAACGCGCATTTCAATTTACCGGGGCCGCATACTAACTCGAAAAATTCCAAAAAAATATTTTCTAGCTTCGCATTGACGATACGGTCCTAACAAAACTAATTTCATCGAATTCTGAGACCATTAGAAAAATGGCCAATTTCAGGTCGATCGAAATTGAAAAAACACATTTTCCTTTGCCACGCTCACATATTGATTCGAAAAATTACGAAAATTGGAATCTAGCAATAACTTGGCATCACGGATCCAAAAAAAGTGGTTTCGTCGAATTCCGAGGTCATTTGCAAAATTTCCATTTTTAAGGGCCAGAATTCCATAACGACTATTCTGAAAATTCAATTGGACATAACTTTTGATTCCCGCTATGAAATTTCTATTTTTCGGATTCGTTGGAAAGATATTCTCAAATAGATTCTATTATTTTTAGTTTCGCTAAATTCCGTTTCATTTTGAATCCTGTACATTCACTTGAAATTTGAAATCGAATTATCGAACTACCCCGCCATTTTCAATTCCTTTTATAATTTAAAATAAATATTCTAACGACGATCTATATAAATATATTCATTAGAATTTTATTCAAAATAAATTTTTGTCATTATTATTTAAAATAATTCATTTTAAATATTCAAAATTCATTTAATTCGCCAAAATAAAAATTTTAAACTGGCCCAAAATTTCCGGATTGTTACACATTCGATACACTCAAGCGAAATGAGTGGTCGGTCATGTGAGGGCCGGGTTGCAAGACGTTCTTGTTGAACCCAGTGTATTCGCCTCTAGAAATACATGTTCGGAAGGTGGTCCCATTCCTTGTCAGGGTTGGAATCCAATATCCAATAAGCGCCCACAGTTTTCAAGTGTATACTATATATGGGGTGCGTGAGATGCAAGCGTTTCTCTAGATTGATGTCTATTTGTATTTAAACATTATGGTAATATCAGATCAAGCTATGATTTCAAAAACCATTTTGGGTTATATTAAGGTAAAAACCGTCCGTGTTTATATGTGGGCTGGTCTTACTATTATCCTTTGATTTTAGAAAGGATTTTCCAAAGTTAAACCAGTGTGTGTTCTTTGAATTTATCACTGATAGTATTCCAGACTGACCCGGTGTATTTTGTTTTAAATCAAATGTGCTCGGGTTAGACCGAGTATGTTCCAGGTTAGGTTTCGCTCGGAGTTTCGGAAGGTAGAAGCAGGAGGCTTCACCGCTAGTTATATAGAGTTGTTTCCGCTGTGGCTGATATATGTTGTACTCTGATGATTGGTATGTATATACAGTCTTTGTATAAAGATATTTGTTATATTATATTTTATTCGTTCCGCTGTGAGATTCTGATGTGTTCTTCTTCTTTCTTCTATTCTAATACTTCTTTCTTTCTATTCTCACCCTCTAAATTCTTTCTCATGACAATCCAGTGTTTTCGATGCTTGAATAGTCAACAAGGTGATTTTATGTCGATTTTCGAGGTCGAAAATCCGCTGGGTCGTTACAGTGGTATAAGAGCTATTGGTTTAGAGATAACCTTGGCTCTGTGGTGTGACTCAATAGAGATGGGGTTAGCAATACCCTAGATTGAGTTGAATATGTGTATATGAGAGAGCGTTTTTGTATTTTGATATAAAATTATTTTTGGAACTATTTCTGCCCAATTTATTTTATAATATAATAAAAGTTAGTATTATTATAGTGTGGGCAAATTGTTTTGATTTGTTGATGTTAATGTGTGTGATATGTTTGGATGGTGTGCTGGATGAATGAACTTGAATATGAATCAATTTGTTTAAACCAATATGAAATAAATAATTCAAATAAATCGATTCAGTTAAATAAACTTGAATGGATAATTATAAGAGAAAAATGGATTGTTATAACTAGGTTGTTAACCTCGTGTGGATTGAATTGTGTGTGAATGGGTTGATATAAATGCTATGGATGTTTGAAATTTATTGTTATGGTTTTGTGGACTAATGAAACCCATTTGAGTAGAGAAACAGGCGTAGAAGCGCCAATTCAGCTTTAAAATCCATTCAAAAGAGGAAATTCTGGAGTTAATCGAATCCAGTGGAATAGAGCTGTAGTATGACTAAGCAAACTTGAATATAAATTATCGCTTATCTCATAATAACGCTCGCAAAAAGGTACGTCTACGCAAATATGAAATTTTTTATTTTTTTTTTGGATTTGAGTTTGGTTTTTGAATTTTCCGACCATAAGAGTCGAGGCATATATATTTCTTGAACCTGCGATTTTGCAGATGTCCTCCGTGCAGGGGAGACTCTATCGAAATTTTTCCAAAATTTAAGGTGTTAGAAAATTTTTGAAGATTTTTAGGAAATTCTTTTATTAGAAATAAATTGGTTTTAAAACCAATTGGGTCAGTTTGAAAATAAAATTCGAATTTTAAAATTTATTATTTTTGGAAAAGATAAAAGAGATTTAACGTTCTTTCTACCTTAGCAATTTCGAGGACGAAATTATTTTAAGGGGGGAGGAATGTAATGACCCATATTTTCTGCCTATTTATTTGGAATATTTTAATTATTTTAATTATTTAACATATTGGTTTGAATTTAAATAATCGAATTTAACGAGTTTATTTGGACTTTATTATTTAAATAAATAATAAAATAATATTTTAATTTCAAAATATTTGGGAAAATGTTGGATTTGAAATATATTGTGACCGGGCAGTTTAAAATGGTCAAATATTGGTTATATTGAGAATATAGTGACTATTTCGATTCGAACACGACGGTCGAGCGATATGGTTTATAATTTAATTAAGTAACGAGCTGCAGCGGCGCGATAGTTCGCGTTTTGGCGTTTTGAACTTCAATTGGTCGTACCGGGTTCAAAATAAGTCGGATTTCCTCGAAACAAGAAACGTCGAGACCGGGTTGACGATATCTTTCCAATGGCAGAGAAAAATCCAATTTTCGTCGTATAGATTTAATTTTATGTCCAAATCAAATTTTGAAAAAAGTCGTTGTAGAATTCCTTTATATATTATATCGTTATTTATATTAAATAAAGGGGTTTTTAAATATATTGATTTGGCTTCAAACTCAACCCGAGCTATTTTATGGTGGTAGTATACGATATTCTGGTCATGTATGGCCAATTTCAATATTTTAATATTATTATATTGAGGTATTTTAAATTTGGTATATTTTATTTGAATTGGCCAGTTATAAAAGGGCCTTTATTCAAATAACCTCAGTTTTCGACGAAATAAATTTTGTTGGGACCGTAACAGTAAATTATTGCTAGATTTTCTGACGGCGTGTCAATCGGGGTTATTCTGTGAGAGTGGCAAAATAAAATGTAAAATAAATCGATCTAATTGGATGTGCACAAACGCTGTTTGAGCATACGGACACGGAATTCGACGAAACAAGTTCCGTTAGGACCGTATCGTCAAATTATACTATGCCCTGTAGTCGCGTCTCGAACGGGGTTCGTATGTGAGCGCAGCAGCGAATAAACGATGTTTGAAAACGCGATAGACACGAAATAAATATCGTTATTCAACATCGGTCGTTAAATCAACTTAAATGATTATTTTCCCACTCTATATAAACCCCCCAAACCAGCCAAACCCAGCCAAGTTCATCCTCCTTATGTGATTTTGCAAATACACCCCTAAACACAAAATCATTTATTTCTTCCAATCAGTGATGAATTCGAGGGAGGTACCAAAAGGAAAGTGGTAGATAGGAGAGTCCTCTAGCTACTGTAAAAATCCGGGGTGGAACAGTCGCCTGAGTGGCGGGAAACCGCGAATAACCGACGAAAATCATTTTCGTTTCTAGCTAAAATTCGAGAGACTGGGCTGATTTGGGAGGCCAAGACCTTGGGGCTTTTGTAGAGGAGAGTTTCAGCTTCGTTTTGGTAGTGGTCTCGAGTTCCCTAGTGGTCGGAGGTGAGAGAATGGTCGAGATGAACGTGGGTGGTCAATTAGGGTTCGGTTTTGAAGTCATGGTCGGGTTTTGACCATTTTCCGGCGGTAGTGGTCATCGATGGCATCGGGGCCTAGGGGGAATCAGAGCGCGGTGGTGAGGCGAAGGGATCGGAGGTGGTCCGATCACCTACGGTGGACCATGGGGGGCGAATTTGGGCCAGGAACGTTGATGGGTTCGGGTCATTTTTTCGGCGATGGAGGAGGTTTTGGCGGCCGTGGCTTCTGGCGTGGGGGCCTGGGTTGGAGGCGGTGGCTCTGGCGAGGTTGCGGTGGGCCTCAGGTGTCGGACGATGGCGGTGGTAGAAGGATTGGGGGTCGTGTTGTTTTCCGATGGTGAAGGATGAAGATGACGGGTTTTGTTTGGGGAGCAGATCAAAATGCGTTAGTTCGATTATAACGATGATGACGTGGCAGTTCTATTAAGGTAATGGTTTTTTTATTTAATTAAATTATTAATTAGTTAATTAAGAATCGTATAATATATTAAACTTTAAACCATCGTAACTTCTTCATACGTGAACGAAATTTGACGAAACTGGATCCGTTGGGATCGCAGGGAAGAGACATATCCGATGGCACAGACTAGAAGTCAATCTGACGCTGTTAAAAATTCAGCTAATTTTGAAAGTTCGTCTCAAATTGAAAGCAACAAGCGCGTCAACCGTCGACCAGAATTAACTCTGGTGAGTTAATTTTCACACCTTCTGGAATCCTGTGATGTGGTACATTCACAGTAAAATATATTTTACAGTTAACAGTTTAAATTGGCTGATTGGATGCGATGGATGCAAATTGGTTGATATTGTCTGATTGGTTGCAGTTGTTTATTTATTTATTCGTCTATTTTATCAACTGACATCTGTGATGCAGAGAAGGACAGGTTGGAGGGATCCAACCAGATTCCTTAAATCAAGTGTATTTTTGATTTGTTGTGTGCATACATATGAATTGTTCACCCTGACTGACACCAAACCCTGTTTAAATGTTGATGGTTGCATATATATTCACCGGTGTTGTATTTAAAACCAACCGACAATGTTGATTTGCTAATTGGCAGTAAATGGCCCTAATGTGTGGTTTTAACGTCGTTCGACTGTTAAGTGAAATGACGTGTTTTTAAAGTTATCAATTTATTTATAACTGGATTAAAGCTATTCGATTATTTTATCTGAGCATTTAAATTTGAAAATTTTAAGAAAAAATTTCGAATTAGGTTAAAGGGAATTATTTAAGTGGTATAGACCAGTTTTAAAAATAGAAACCCAAAGAATTTACTGATGGGTTGGTAAATAGAATAATTGTTTTAAACTAATTAAATAGTAATTTTTAATTTAATTAAGTTATTTAATTAATTTGAAAAGGGAAATGACAAAAGGTAAATTAGTTAGCTGACAACTAATGTGCACAGTGGGTAAAATCAACCGTACTTAAGTAAATTTGACAAATGAAAATAATTTGGTTTAAAAGTCCGAGTATTTGTTAAAGTTTAACAAATAATGTAAATTTTTAGTTAATCGTTGATTAACTATAATCAAGAAATTTCTTGAATTTGTTTAGTGTTAATTTTTGGTAAATCTTTGATTAACTAAATCTCAAAATGATTATTAAATTGGTCAGGGTTAATTAAGTAAAGTACTGTTTAATTAGCTTTTAAAAGTGATAATTATCATATTTTTGATAAATGACAAAGTTAACTATTCTTATATGGTTAATGTTGAAGTTATTATTATTTGTAACAATTAGAGAAATGACTTTTAAATAGGACTCCAATTAAAAATGACTTAAGTGACATTGTGGTTGATAAGGAAATGGTGAAAGTCTATAAAGGGGTTTATATTCCAAGTTTCAGATAAAGAATGGTAAATGGAATCGATAGGTAAAGGTGGTGTTTTATGGATGTTTACTTAATCAAACAAGTTAAGTAAAGAGATGATAAATGAGGATTTCAAATATAAGGAATGGTTTAAAACCAGATTTGAAACCTGAAAGGGGAAATGAGATTTTGAAGTTAGTGGTTAAACTAGTAGGATTCTGAGATAGGAACAAGTTGATCAAGGTCTGAGAGGTAACTAAAATACCCCAACTTGGTTGACCTCACTATTATCAAGGAGTGGTATTAGTTGGAGTGAGAAAAGGTGTGAAATTGGTCTTACCCTATACGGGAAATATCGAACTCTAATGCAAGGTTTTGAGAATAAATATTATTTGCAATATTAGTTTCAAAGGGGATAAGAATAATGATTTCAAATTATAGTGAACATTTGTATATTTAATTAGAGTTGATCGAATATCGTATTGGAGGTAGAGTTAGTCAAACATGGTTGTTCAGGGAAGAGTTTCCATTGCGTACGACTGCTAGCGTAATTCGCAGGGCTGCAGATAGCCTACGGTGGTCGGATGTTTCCTGAGGGAATCAGGCGTAACCATTTTGATCGTTGTGATATAGAGTCGAGCGAATGGAGTAAGTCGAATATTAGTTAATCGATAGGCGTAATCAAGTCAAGTTAGTCCAGTTGAGTTTAATAAGTCGAGTAGTCAAGTTAGAGTTAATCGATCAAAGTAAATCAGTCAAAGTTAATTAGAGGGAATTTGGTTGATATCAATAATATATTAAATAAGAATTCAATCGTCGTATTTTAAATATTAAAAAGGGGTTAAGCAGAATTGAATCAGATTGTGTTTAAATTTTAAAAAGGGCCAAGTAATGATGAATATTGGACCAGTAAACTCATTGGGTTGTCATGTTGAAACACTATGTACTTTGATAGTTAAATCACCGACTATCAAATCTGTCCAATGCGATTGTTGGTATGGAAAGACCGGGATCAAATCTATATTCGAAAACCATTCCGACCAACAAATACGTGAAGATCAGAAGATGATCGAGATGGAGCTTTGAAGACCGTGGATCTTCATAAGCGGAAGAACCGTTAATAATCTCTGGTTAGCTCCCAAAGATAAACATTCGTCGATGTTGTCCCTATTCGGGAGGCAGTTGCTGATCCCAACCGTCGGTGATATACATTCGATACACTCAAGCGAAATGATTGGCTGTCATGTGAGGGCCGAGTTGCAAGACGTTCATGTTGAACCCAGTGTATTCGCCTCTAGAGATACACGTTCGGAAGGTGGTCCCATACCTTGTCAAAGATGGAATCCAATATCCAATAAGCGCCCGCGGTTTTCGATTGTATACTATATATGGGGAGCGTGAGATGCAAGCATTTCTCTAGATTGATATCTATTTGTATTTAGACATTATGATAATATCAGATCAAGCTATGATTTCAAAAACCGTTTTGGGTTATAGTAAAGTAAAAACCGTTCGTGGTTATGTGTGGGCTGGTGTTACTATTATCCTTTGATTTCAGAAAGGATTTTCCAAAGTTAAACCAGTGTTTGTTCTGTGAATTTATCACTGATAGTATTCCAGACTGACCCGGTGTATATTGTTTTAAATCAAATGTGCTCGGGTCAGACCGAGTATGTTCCAGGTTAGGTTTCGCTCGGAATTTCAGGAGCTAGAAGCATGAGGCTTCACCGCTAGTTATATAGAGTTGTTTCCGTTGTGGCTGATATATGTTGTACTCTGATGATTGGTATGTATATACAGTCTTTGTATAAAGAGATTTGTTATATTATATTTTATTCGTTCCGCTGTGAGATTCTGATGTGTTCTTCTTCTTTCTTCTATTCTAATACTTCTTTCTTTCTATTCTCACCCTCTAAATTCTTTCTCATGACAATCCAGTGTTTTCGATGCTTGAATTGTCGACATGGTGATTTTAAGTTGATTTTCGAGGTCGAAAATCCGTTGGGTCGTTACAAAAACGATATATATATGAAATGAAAACAATATATATATGAAATGAAAATGATATATATATATATATATATGAAAAATGAAAACGATATATATATATATATGAAATGTGAAAACGATGTATATATGAAATGAAAATGATATATATATATATATATATATATATATATATATATATATGTGTGTGTATATGAAATTTGAAAATGATTTGATTGTTAAAAATATAATTTTTAACATATATATACACTGTATAAAATTGTCGCGTATATGGAATATTCAATTTTGATTAGAAATTGAATGTGGAGATGAAATCGTTTTGAAAATGAATTTAAAATGATTTATAAAATATGTTTTAAAAGGAAATCGATGAAATATATATTATATATTATATGATGGCATGAATAGAACGCGCTGCGCTGCGGCAGTTCGCGAATTTCGACTATTAACTTCGACCGGACATTACGGGAGATCCGACCGTCGGATTCTCCTGAAACCGGAACCGTTGGGTTCGTATCGAAAAGATCTTTCTAACGAATATCAGAGATTTGAAATCTAATGGTTGGATTTGGAATTATGTCCAAATAAAATTTGTAAAAGGTCGCTGTAAGTGCAGTTCGATGACCGTTTATGGAAATCGACTGTACGGGCCTTGATAAAATTATTAAAAATATCTATAATTTGTGTAAAATCATAATAAATGATTTGGTAAGAATTGGGATGAAAAATCCCATATTTGAAAAGATAAAAATAGTTTTTTATCAAAACGAACTAGTTATTAACTAGAAAAATAATCCAATGGTTATAAATAAATAAATTGGATTTGGGGTTTGTCGTGAACTGTGTTTAAATGACATTAGTTCTTTAACCCGAGTAAAAGTAGGATTAATTTTCAAAAAGTAGAACAATCAATATGAAATGATTTTAGAGATGAAACCAATTGGAGTTTGAATAAATTTTTAATTAGATCTGAATGAATGAATGGTAATTAAATTTACCAAAATATGAGATGTGGTGTAAACCAAACGTACTTGGTTGTTGATATTAATTGTGACTGATTGATTGTTTGGATGATGCTCGACCAGTTTATGAGCAGAATATGCTTTTACATTTAGCATTGGGTTAGGTTGAAAATATATGTGTGCTAACGCCTTGTGAAACACTTCACGATTTGACGATAAGGTGTTTAGCGATGTTGTGTTCATTTCAAATTTAATGAATGATTTTGAAATGATATATTTTTCTTAAGTGAAAATAAATGTATTCCCGATTTTGGACGGGGAATGTTTTATAAAAAAAATTTATAAAACAGAAAGGATTTCGAGGCCCAAAACCCGATGATTTCTAAAATGATTTAGAAATGTATTATGGTTTTACATTGTATTTCATCGGGTATTGATTAGTTGCTATTAATGATGTATCTATTTGGTGGCGGAGAATTTATTCTCTTACTTAACACCCTTCTTTGAGACGTACGAGCTCAAAGGTTATGTGATTAATAGTGACTGATCATATGTGTGAATTACTGATGTGAAGTACTATATTTTGAAAGTACTTGTGACATTTGTGTTGTGAAATGATTATCCCTACTTCGGGATATGAAATGATTTAGTGTGTGGCTAAAGATTTAGGTAACCCTGAGACTAAAAGTACGGGTGAGAGGTCGGTGTAGCCTGCTCCTATGTGGGGTAGCTGCATCGTCGGTGTAGCCTGCTCCTATGTGGGGTAGGTGCACATTTGTATATCGAGTTGTGAGGTGCGTACCCTTTGCCTTGTCGATGGGGAGCACGATATTTGGTTGCATACTTGTCTATATGCATTGTTATGTTTTGGAATTCACATTTCCAAACGATTTGATTTGAGATCCCTAAGTGAAATCTACTTTGATATAGAAAGTTAGATAGGTATTTCAAATGATTCAAAATAAGAAATCGGGAATAAAATCCAAAGGAATAATTTATGTAAATTGAATTGGATTTGAAAAATCTAAGTGTAGTGATTAATCTAAGTCGGTAGATTGGGATATTGCAAGTTGGTTGATGCATAGTAGATCCATATATCTATATTGATTATTGTTTATACACTGGCATTCATCGGGGTAAACCCGTTCCGCGTTAGTGGCGTGGTCCCGTGATATGCCATATTATCAAATAAGTTAATTATAACTATTTTGAGTTTCTCACACCAGTCTCATGACTGGCCTGTAGTTTTCTTTTCCCTTGCAAACTCGGGTGCCCCTTTTTTCTACACGGGCAGTCGAGTAGTTTATTTTACAGATATATAAGCAGGATTCTAGATCGAAGCTTAAAGCTGTGTCCAGTGCGTTATCGTCTTCCGCTGTGTTATTTATTTATTTCCGCTGTGCATTGTATTACATTTATTGTAAAATTATCTTCCGCTGTATTGATTATATTTCGATATACTTTGATATTCTGTACTCTGATGTAACATTATTATGATGTTTATAGAAGTCTTTTGTTATTTGTTTTGATATGTTTTACGCCCAGAGTTAGCGTATACGGGATTCGAACGGTCTTGGTAGATTTAGCGATCGATTAGGTCCGAGCGAAATCCGTGTCGTTACAAAACCTCGTGTCAAAAGTGCAATTATAAATTTTTATTGTAATTATTACACTGAAAAATATTCATTATTTTTAAACTATTCTTTATATAAAAATGTTTCAAATATATTTATTTAAAAGATATTCTAAATCGCAATGCGACTCAATCAATTACCATATATTTTTAGTTATATGGATTTTATACATTGCATATGTATATAGTAGCAATGATAACTAATAATTAAACAATCCATTCACATCCAGAGTGAAATTTAAAACTGTGTGAGCATTAAAATAAATAAATAATGCTAATCACAGACTGTCAATCCATCGATTGACATATAACAAAATATTGGGATTAGTGTAGGTCAAATATCATCCCAACACCTGTGTGGGGTTTTCAAACAACAACAATTTAAATAAATAAATCATTGGTTAATAAATTTAACTAATTCTAATTCAATTTGAATTACTTTCCACTTAACGAATTTTTGTTTGTTTAAATTATAAATAAATATTTATAATTTAATTTCACCACCATAATAGCATTATAATGATAATGTTTTAATCAAGCATAAATCATATTTTAACTTATGATCAGTTTTTTAGTAAAATGACATTTCTAATTAAATGACCTATTTATTTACAAAATATATTTAAATCTAAATGAAAATTTTAATTGACAAATATGTTCAAATTTAAATGTCATATAAAAATGTAAATTTTAATATGTATACAAAACTAATGTATTCATGACAAATAAAAATGTAAATCTTATCTTTGACAATTCTAAATGAATATAAATGACATTTTTAAATGAACATAAATGAACTTCATTTTCTGACAAATCTAAATGAAAATAAATGGCATTCCCAAATGAACATAAATGAACTTCTAAATGAACATAAATGATACTTCATTTTCTGACAATTCGAAATAAACATAAATGACAATTTTATTTTACAAATCATGATCCAAAATAAATGACATGTTTTGTTTTAACATGACATATACCAATAAAATGATGTTTTAATCTAATGTAACATTTGTTAACAAAATAATGTTTTTGTACTGATGTAACATTCTATAACATAAATGATATTTTTGTCAAACTTAACATTTTATAACAAAAATGCTATTTATTTCTGATTCAACATTTTATAACAAAAATGCTATTTATTTTTAATGCAACATTTTTTAACAAAAATGTTGTTTTTATTCCTTTGTACATTTTCTAACAAAATTTTATTTTTATTTAAATGTATATATGCAAACAAATAAACAAACAGATAATATAGTTTTGAGGAGTCCAGTTGGATTCCTCAAACCTGTTTTCCTGCATCCACGGACGTTAGCACATAAATAATACCATCCCGCATTGAGGCAGGATATCACGGTATAGAAGGTCATCCACTAATATATATTTGTGGGGCCCATAGTGAAATCATCGCTAATGGTACCGCGGGCATCCGCTAATGAGACTGCGGGAATCATCCAACCACCAAACCAATATATATATATATATATATATATATACTAAGCCTAAATAACTAATATATATTTTTATAACAGCCATAACAATTTTTAAATGCATCCAACAACAACAACTAATTATTTTTAACAACTAAAAATAATTCTAATTAAATGGTGATTGAGATTTACTCACATGATTTCCAGCTTACATCTTCCCCAGCTATGAATTTTCTCGAGTTGATTATCTTTTACCTATGTTTATGAATTTTAATTTATCGATTAAATTCTATATACAAAATTAAATAAATTACCTTATGGATTTAATTTTCCAAAAGAAAACGTATACCTTACTTTGCAAACCATGCGATCATTTCCCGACAGCTCCAAACTATTGCAATTTCTCTCTTGGACTTTTCATCGAATACTTGGACTACCCAAACTGCTCATGACCCTGCTGGTCACGCACAACACTCCTGACATTACCACCTCAGTAACTTTCACGATCTGGAACCCTCAGTACAAACGCTACAACTCCACTATCAAAATGTTGAACTCCATCTGAATCACAAGACCCTGCACCGTGAACTTTGATCCCCCAATCGCGATTTCATGCAAACCAATCAACGCCGCCTTCCTCACCTGACAGTACATGGTTCAACCTGTCAATCGCATAGCCAAACTCTTCGTGACCACTAGGACCCTAGATCGATGTCCCCCTCATCGCGACTTCGAAACTCACAAGCCCACCACTCGCTATTCATCATTTGACCCAAAACCCCTTCATGACCTAAACTTCACTCGCGACAAACTATCGAGGAACTCAAGCTTCTATCTAGACGTTGGCTCGCGCTTAAATCCCGGAAGTTGAACGGTGAAATCTCGCAATATTTGTTTACAAAGTGGAGCGCTGCCATTTTTATTGATTTTGACAAGTGCTTGAATTTGGAGAGGAATGGAATGAAAATAAAAAGAAGAGGAGAGACTGTCGATTTATAGGAGCGGGGTGTGGTTTTAAAATGGACAGCAAGGCCATTGATTTTGTGGAGTTTGAAGAAGGAATGTGTTTGCTTCTCCCCCTTTTGATTTGTGCGGCCATTTACCTCTCCTTCTTGTATTTCTCATGTCCACAAGAAAAATCAATTTATTATATTTTATTTTGTTTTTGCTTCGAATTAAACCGGTACCCTTTATATAAAATACTCCATGATTCAGAACTCCTTTCTGAACCCAACAACTGACATTTTTAGGGTTATACTACTATTCCGGACACACTGGGATAGGTCACGAAGTCCAATTCGATCATCTGTAGAAGGTATTAATTTAAAACAATATATTAAATTCAATTTAGAACAATTTATTTACTCGATAATAAATTTCTATTATTACCGTTATAAATTCGATTAGAATTTCGTATAAATTATCTGAACCGTTTTCAATCCAAATTAAATTTTGAATTCAACTAAATCCATTTTCGTATTCTGATAATTTAATATATTCAATATTAAATTGAAATTGATTTTTAGATCGATAACTCAAATATAAAATTACATTTATATTATCAAATCAATACTTAAATCCAAATTAAATTTTGAATTCAACTAAATCCATTTTCATATTCCGATAATTTAATATATTCAATATTAAATTGAAATTGATTTTTAAATCGATAACTCAAATATAATATTACATTTATATTATCAAATCAATATTTAAATCCATATTAAATATCCAAAATTAATTGACCAAGATCCGGGTCATTATAGGTCGTTTCATTTGGTATCAAAGCTTTGGTTTACAAAGCCCAAGAACAAGACACATTAGAACCGAATGAAAGAATTCTATAATTTCTCGTAACAAGAATTTTAAATTTGAAATACATACGGCGAGACGGAGAAACTCTGAAAATTTTGTCGGAAAATTTGTTTGTTTATCGATCGCCCATTTTTCAGTGCAAAGCTGTGCATACTAGTTTAAATTTTAGCGATTTTAAAATCTCTCTGAAACTAGTCCAACAAACATAAAAAATGTTCTATTCGTTATCACAAATTCAACGGTAAAATTTGTTTCGCAAAATTGTTTTGAAAAATAAAAATAAAAATGAACACTGCTATGAATTGAAAAATAAAAATTATTTTGAAAAATGAAATACACAATGTTTCGAAAAGTAAAAATTAACATTGTTTGTCTACATCGTATTCTAATGAAAATAAACATTGTTTTGCAAATCAAAGAAAAACAATATTTTGTAAAGACATTGTTTATAAAATATAAAATTCATTGTTTTTAGTAATAAAATTTTGCATTGTTTTTAAAATAAAATAGCAATATGAAAATATGATTTTTACCATGTATATAGAACATCATTAAAAATATGATTTTCAATACAAACTGTGTGATATAGACTGCTATGGAAGTAGAACGGAATCCGAATCGTCCGCTAAAGAATGACAGAGTGGAAACCAAAGGTGAGAACTTCTCACTAAAATTTCTGCAGAATTATTTATTTATCTTCATAACTGAAAAATATATAGAATTGCCATTGTAGTTTTTTATCGGTTAATCATTATAAATTATACTGTTAGATCACCTCCGTCGTCCACAAAACATGGACGATTTAAATTGACTGTATTGCATGTTGTTTGTGATATGAAATGCTTATCATATTAAAAATATTGTTAATTTTAATAGCATAGTGAAATTTAAGTTATAAATATTCATATATAATTGGAACAGTGAAAATTGGTTAAATTTATTAACCAATAATTTGTTTAAGTAAATTGTTGTTGTTTGAAAACCCTGCACTGGTATTGAGATGATATTTGACATAGACTAGTCCTAATGTTTATTCGTATGTCAATCGATGTATTGATAGTGTGTGATGAGCGTTAATTTTTTTTAACGCTCACACAGTTGTAAATTGCACTCTGGTTGTGAATGGACGGTTTGTTGATTATTTACCATTATTGTGCACATAAGCGATTTATGAAATCCATATAATCAAATTATATGGTAATTGATTGAGTTGCATTTTGATTCAGAAATAAATTATGTTTTATTGAAAAGACATTTTAGAAATTAAATTTTACATTTTTGGGGAAATAAAATAGTTGAAACCAAAATATCATTTTTGTTGAAATGGAATAGTCAAAACAAAAATAGTATTTTTGTTAAATAGAGTTGTATTAAAGCAAAAATAATTTTTTTTTAAATAGAGTTGTATCAAAACAAAAATTAACATTTTTGTTAAATAGAGTGTATCAAAACAAAAATAACATTTTTGTTAAATAGATTTGTGTCAAAACAAAAATAACATTTTGCTAAATAGATGTGTGTCAAAACAAAAATGTCGACTTTGTTAAATTAGACTATTATAAATAAAATGAAGTTATTATTTTAATTCATTTTATTAAAATAGAATTGTTAACAAAATGAAGTTGTCGCTTTTTAGCCATTTTGCTGAAATAGAATTGTCAACAAAATATAAGAACCATATTAATGTAAGCAAACATTTTGAATGTAAATAATGTTACAGAAACATTTTATGTAAAAGAATCACTTTTAATTGTAAAGAAACATTTTTAATGGTTAAGAACATTTTGAGGTAAAAGTACATTTTTGTGTAAGAATGAAAAAGGTCCTTTTAATGTAAAAATACATTTTAATGTAAAAGAATGAAAAAAAAGAACATTTTAGAATAAAGGACATTTAGAATAAAGAACATCTTAGAATAAATAATATTTTAAAATAAAGAATATTTTAGAATAACGAATATTTTAAAATAACATTCATAAAAGAATAAAATTATGATTTCAACGTCCGTTTTTAGATGGACACAAAAATATAAAAATGTGAACCCGGGCTAAGTATAGAAACGCCATTTAAACCCGAACGGGTTTATCGATCGATTTTATTCATTATATAATGAACATCAAAAAAGGGAGATTTCAAAATATAATATTTTGAAAATATTATCATTTTAATATGATAAAGATTTAGAATATTCAATTTTGATTTAAAATAGAAAATGAAGTTTTAATCGTTTTGAAATGAAATTATAGATATTTTATAAAATACGATTTACATGGAAATCTACTATATTATATATATATATATATATATATATATTTAAATACCCTATATAGAATGCGCAGCGCTGCGACCGTTTGCGAATTTCGACCATTAACTTCAAATTGATGTAACGGGGGATCCGACCGTTGGATTCTCCTAAAACCAGAACCGTTGGGTTCGTATCGAATAGGGCTTTCCAATGAATATAAGATATTTGAAATCCAACCGTTAGATTTGGAGATATGTCCAAATCAATTTCACAAAAGGTCGCAATGGATGCAGTTCGGTGGCCGTTATTGGAAACTGACTGTACAGCGATAATAAAATTATTAAAAATATGGAAGAATTATGTAAAATCATAGTAAATTAGTTAGAAATATTTTTGATGAAAAAATCCAGTTTTAAAAAAATAAAAATATATTTTTATCGAAATGAACTGCTTAATGAACTAGTTATTAACTAGTATAATAATTTAATTATTTTCGGAAATAAATAAATTGGATTTGAAAATGGTTTTAAAATAACCACAATTTTCCAGTATATCTTTATATATATTGGAATGGATTTGAATGGAAACAGACTTCGGAATATTTCGATATTGGATTCCCTTATTATATGAATATTGTGAGGAATTTGGAAGATATATATATCGTTATTCCCAATACAATATTTGTTGATTTCAAAATTTGATATTGAATATAAGCCGATATAATTCCTATTCAGAACCTTATATTTAATGTCAAATTGGATTTTCGGTTTGTCGTGAATGGTGTCTTCAATAACAATGTTCTTAAACCTCGTACGATAAGAATCAATCTTTTAATTAAGATTATTAGATTTTCCAATTACATTTTGTAATTGGAATAAAATGAAATGTGAATTCGGTTTATTGTGAACTGTGTTTTTAATGACATTTGTTCTTTATCCCGATGAACAGTGAAAATATAATTTTGGAATTTATAAATCTTTTATTAATATTTAAAGGGAAATTTTCCAAAGTTTTACAATTTAATATAATAAATTGGGATTGAATGTAATTCGATTTAATAATAATCGAGATGAGCTTCTGTGGATGAAGACTGTTACTATATATGGAATTTAAAAGGCTTTGCCATTATTCCATTTATATTATTAGCTTGATACAGAAATTTATATTGATTATATATTAATCTGATTTCTTTGAAGATTCTATATTTAATGGAAGATTATTTTCGTTTTATCATAAACAATGTTTTAAATAACATTGGATTTTTAACCCAGTTAAAGATAAGATTTATTTCTTGAATGTGAATAATCATTAAGTAATGATTTTTGAGATTAAAACTGAATTAGAGTTTTAATGAATCTTAAACTAGATTAATAATGTGAATATTTTATTAAAAGAATATTCTGAATTGGATTGAGGCGTTTGATGTGTTTTTATAGCACTTGTTTATAAAATACGCGAATTATTCGGAAAGACCGAGTTTAACCCATTTTGAATAATTTCTACGACAATTAAGAGTCGAAGATGAAGATGGTGGCTGAAGACCGGAGTTCTTCACATCGTTTGGTTGATTACTGATGTCTTGATGGATCGTACACCTAAGACAAGGTAATAAGTGGTGATCGTCCAAACGTACTTGGAGATCGACGGATATGCGAGCACCTCTCTCCTGTATTGGACATATGGGATGAGGAACAAGGTGCCTTCGATTTCGTTCAGACCCAGAGAGGACTTGTAAATGGATGGTATGTCAGACATTGTACCTCCTTTATGTTGTATTCGTTGATCTCTGCTAAATATATATCTATTTGGTGGCGGAGAATTTATTCTCTTGCTTAACACCCTTCTCTGAGACGTACGAGCTTAGAGGTTATATTCTGGAAGAAATCAATGGTATGGTATGGATTGACAATGTGGCATGCTAAGATGCAAATGATCAAGGCTTATCGTTGTAAAGCAGAGCCTTGTGGTAGATGATCAAAGCACAGCCCATTTTAGGCATAGCTTTGTGTACAACGTTACTTCACGAGCCTCACGCCCCGGTATAAACTAGAAATGGGAGAAGGACCCCACGGAAATGGACATATGTTAGTTTCTAGCTAGGAGGGGTGTCAATGTTTAGAAGCCCAGGAATTTTACTCATGTAGATGTTGTTTAGTATTACTTGATGGATAGAGAGGCGCCTCAGATATATATATTGATAGTGCTCTGGTCGACATTACTGACCAGATTATTTTATGCCCCATAGGGCAGGTTAACATATAGTTTATGGTATAACTAATCATCTATGGATGACCGGCCTTGGCGCTCCTAGGTGCAGTTGCGGCTGAGTCCTGAGGCACGGGCTAGAGTGTCTCGAATTTGGTAAGGACGATCCCTGGCCTTGGTTTATAGATGGAAATCCAACTTCCAATACGGCATCATGCGGTTTTGACTGTAGAACTAGTATGGCGACAGTATATATGGTACCCATGCCGCCTATGATTGATACATTTATATTCGAAGTTGATTTCTTCACTTATAGTAATAATAAAAGATGAAATTTCGCGTATCAAGCATTTTTGGCTATTATTAGGGGAAACTCTATCCTCCGGCTTGCGTTGCATTGTGTGATGGGACCTGAGTCTTATAGTAGCTTCATTTTCCAAAAAGCATTATATTGTTTTCTTTTAAATTTGGGGTCATGTGGAGTAAATGTAACGACCGGCCATTTCCGACGAATTCAAGCCGGTAATTAAACGAACTCGAACTGCTCGAAAATGACAGATTGTCATTAACTTCTGAGGGAAATCGAATAAATCACAGAATCACAGATCACACACACAGATATAGAGCAATATGACATCTCACAGCGGAAAATAAATAATAATACAATAGTAGTTCATGAAGCTACTAAATAAATTTTACATCAGAGTTTACATAAATAATACAGCGGAAGTCTAATACTATGGATATACATAAATAAAAGATAACTATATGAACATGAACTATAAGAAACAGCTGAACAGGAACAACTGAATTTGTGGACACACGTGAGTGAAATCAAATATAACTTCAGACTCCAAGAGTTGATCTCGAAAACTGTGATAATCAACCTGACACAAACCATAATGCAATACAAAATAATTCGGATCAGGACTAACATTCTCATGGAAGTAAACCAACTTAATTGAAATGTTCGATGAAATGCAATCAACAACTTAAAGGATGTTCGGGACCACCATCCTTTAAGAATCCGTCCAACTAATATACTAGATGCAATAGTGTCAATCAGTTAGTAAATATCAAACTAACGCAGGCGGGATCTCCATACTTACACTGTTGGTATATTTCATAGCAAAACTTATATTTCAATTTCAACAAAACATCTCATATTTCAATTCCAAGTCGAGAACATCATATCGTGCTTTATAGTTCCAAAGATATAATTTGAAGTCATTGTATATAAACTAAAATTTAACTTTGAAAATAAATATATAAGTTTACAAAATTCTAAAATAAACTTAGAAAAATAGATTATAAACATATATAAGATTAAAATAATACAGAAATAAGTTTTAAAGAATTATTTATTATATAAAAGTTTAAAATCTTTAAAATAGAAAATAGAAAATCTTAATTTACTATTTAAAAATCAAGTTCCGAATCATTTTTCGTCGAAACATGGCCAACGGTGTCCATATATACTTTCCTACCCTATAGTCATGTGATACAGATATTTATCATTTCAATCCACAATCCCAAATTCAATAAAAATCGTTTAGGTTTATCATTTCAACCCATAATGATTTTTCCCTACTCTGATGTACGTTCGGGTATGTATCATTTCAGCCCTTAGCGATTTTCCTAAATCCGGGGTATCAACAATCACAAACATAAATCACATAGCATCAATCATAGCATATATATCATAAGTGCAGCTACGTGTCATATGAATATATCGTGTCCCAAATGAAATGTGTATACAAATCAAATCAAACGATTTTGATTCGTAATCTAATACATTTCATATAACAGTTCATTATTGATCTAACATCCATGAAAAATGTAAGTCAGGTGTGAGATAAACTCACCTTTCATGGTGTAGAATGGAAACGGCAGACGGATAGTCACCGAATAAGACGACGATATTCAGGCATTACTACGACAAACCAAGCATGACTCAGGAACGAATAACTCATGACTACGACTCTACTCGGCTCGGATCAAGGAGAAAGAAGGAAGAAGCAAAACCATCTATAAGCAATCTCAACAAGAAGCAACACAGGTCCGACTTCACATTCCAAGGCAGCAAAACGGTCACTGTAAACTTGCATGAACCCCTCTTCCAATGCATACGCACACACACAGACAACCCTTCTCCAAAACATACACACTGCGCACGCAAAAGGGAAGGAAAGAAACAAAGCTAAAAGGTTAGTGAAGCATGAGTCAGAAAGGATATCCCAGCGGGTTCAACATGGTTCGGGGAAGGTCAGCACTGACGGTCTCAGGCTTTGACACTGGTCGAAGTGGAGAAGATTAACGTGGGTGGGTTCCTGCGGCGGATGGGTGGAGATCGGGTCTGGAGTCGTCAGCATAGGGGACTCGGCAGTATGAAGGCATGGGGATTAGGGAGGATCGGGTTCAGTCAGCAGGGCGTGAGCGAGCTGGTTGGTGATGGCCTGACGGTTGCGGCACTGGACGCAAGTGGAGCAGGGCAGTTTCGGGTGAGTCACGGGAGGTGGATGTCATTGTTGAAGGGGTGGAGCAACTGTTGTTTGAGAAGAAGATGTGGTTGGGGAAGGTAGATGCATGAAAAAGATTAAAGAAACAGTAAGAAGAAAGAACAGGCTGATGCAAGAAAAGATGCGACGGATCAGGTTTCCCTTTTTTTATATATAGTATACGAAAAGAATAGACACATTAGAAATAGTGCATTGAAATTGAAAATATAAATGTTGGAACCACAACCGATCGTGAAAAAAAACAAAACATTTCATTTTTTTTAAATGTAAGAACAAGGCGTTGAAAAAAAAAATAACAGAAGGAAACAAATGGACTTGTTTGTCAATCTCGATAGTATGCATGCGATTGACAAATAATGAAGGAGAGACATTCTAAGAGGCGCATGCTCCTTTGAAACAAAATAAAACGTAAAGCCATTCATGCATGGTTTTGAAAACAAAAATGGTTTGAATATAAGAAACATCCCCACTTTCTAAGCTTTTAGAAACAACAAAAAAATAAAAATAAATGGATGGTTTAAATAGGAGGGGAACGAAAGGTTTGAAAGCAAAGAAAAGTGGAACATGACTTTGGAAACTACAAGTGACGTGCATACTTTGTGAACAAAATGGACACGTATAGCTTGGGAATTAAAACATGTTGGTAAATAGAAAATAAAGAGTGGCTACCAACCTTAAAATAGCAAAAGTAACACACGCATGCATGGTTTGGAAGGTGAAAGTGTCCACTTCTTATCCTTTCAAAAATAAAGAATTAAACGGCTGCTTTAGTAAAACAAAAGGACAGGTTTTGCAGATCCAAATTGACTAGAAAAATATGAGGGATCCGAATATGGACACTTCAAAATCAAATGACTTGGTTTCAAAAATGAACTGCATAAGCTTTTTTGCACTTCCGGCACGAACCGCGCACTGAAACTGACAAATGAATATACCGGTAATCAGCTCGATGAGACGGTCACAACAGTATATAGTTTGCAATGTCAGGAAGCTCCGTTCAAAAAGGCATTACAGACTGCTTTTAAAAAGAAAAATGGAACGTGAAAACAATTAAACGAAGATCAAAACGTCCGAATTTTGCAAAATGAATTTACCGTTGTATTTGTGATAACGATAGAACATTTTTTATGTTTGTCCGAACTAGTTTCGAAGAGATTTTAAAATGGCAAAAATTTAAACTAGTATGCACCACTTTGCACAGAAAAATGCGCGATCGATAAACATTCAAATTTTCCGACAAAATTTTCAGAGTTGCTCCGTCTCACTGTACGTATTTCAAATGTAGAATCCTCTTTACGAGAAATCATAGAATATTATGAAATTAAATAAAGAATATAAATTTTTATTAATGTTGAAAACAAATTATGTAATACAACTTTACGATGTAAATTAAAATATACTACTAAATTCAAATTCAACTATATAAACTCAACCTAATTTATATACAAAATAAGATCAAAATATATATTCATATCAAATCAAATTCTCGTTATATAAAAACCAAAATAAATTTAGGTTTTAATTCAAAATCAAAATAGTTATAAAATACAACAAATCCAGTTTAAACGATTAAAATAAAAATAAAATTCAAAATTTAAATTGAATAATCAAATAAAAATACACTTAAAATTCCGAGTTGTTACATTCTCCCCCACTTAAACCTTTTCGTCCCCGAAAAGGAACAAGGCAGGAAAATAGTAGTTAAATAATTAATATATTTAAAACAATAGTTCAAATTTATTTTCATATCCATATATACTTTAAATCAATGTCAAAATATTACTAACATTTCAAAATAATTTTAAGTATTCACTCGACGTCTCGATTGGCGATATATATCTATCCCGCTTTCGAAACCCAAAAATGGATATCGATGATGTTGCGTAGTCATCACCAGAATCATTTTCAAGCATTTAGGGTGTGACTCTATATCTATCAAATACTTAAAGGATTTAACATATACGTTGATTAGACATATATCCAAATCACTAGTTATTGAATAGGCCAATTTTAACGTCAAATAAATACTCAAAACATCTTTATATATTTAAATAGAATATATACCAAGTTTTCAAATTATATATTATAAATAATATATTTGAAATCAATATTTAGTAAAATGGACTTGTCGGAAGACTTACACTCTCCTTCTACTTCTTCCCTTGTTGTGGACAAGGATAACTCATAGAATTCAAGTTAAAAGATGAACGAATGAAAGAACCTAATCAAAGAAGATCGACGAAAGAAGACAGATTCGAATGGAAAGGAACTCCAGAAGAAGATTTAAATATTGAACAAAATTTTATATACGAAAACATTTAATTTAAAAACATTTAAAATCTCTTTCTTAGTTTATTATGTTAAGGTTATATATATATGAATGTAATTGCAGGTTATTGGTTTGTTATTTAATGTTTGAAAATACTTGATAACTCGAAGTTTAACAAGTTTACTGTCGTTCTTATGGACGTTAGGCATACGCGGGCCAGGAACACGACTAAAATCTATAAGTACTAAATACACTTGTTTCAACTCCCAGTGAAAATAATTTAAACATTTAAAATAGATATGAAAAATACTTCCCCCATGGATCGCGGTTACTCGGCGGTTGCGCTACTATCCCAGTAGAATCGCTTGTAATCATAGGTATCATACCCCTCGAGTTACGCCATGGTTGTTGCCATAGATCGCAGTTACGTGGCAATTATGTCACTATCCTAGTGAAATCACTTGTAACTGTTGGCATCTCGCCCCCGAATTACTCTATGGCGTCTAGATCGCAGTTACATGGCGGTTACTTCACTATCCCAATGAAATCGCTTGTAACTGTAGGCATCTTGCCCCCCGAATTACGCTAGAACAGATAAGTAATAATAATAAACGTGATCTCACCGAGTGAGATTCCAATACCGATGGATACTCCAATCGACGGCGCACCAACGTAGCTACCATTTCCGATTTTCGATGGACACACTCGATGAGCGCCAACACAATCCCTCTCTCAGGAATTTCGATTTTGATGGAAGGTACTTCCCGTAACTTTATTTCGAAAACATATATACTATATATATAGTACTTCATTTCATGTTTCACGCATATCGCACTTACATAAATACCAATTTACATAAGATTTTCTTTTTAACATCATGTTTCAGATATATATCTTTCTTATATAAATTCCATTATATAAGGTTTCATTGTAATCAATTATCTTCCAAATCAATAGCTTTCGATTTAAGCATAATTCTTTTATATATCTTCCATATATATATATATATATATATATATATATATATATATATATATATATATATATATATATATATATATATATATATATATATTGTAACGACCCGGATTTTCAGCCGTTGAATTTCTGAATATTTAAATTGGTTTAAATATTTTATTTGAATTATATATAGGAATTTATAACGAATTTATTTAATAAAATGATATTTAAACATATAATTTATAATATAATTTAAAACGAGCTCGAAATGGTGCGGCGGTTCGTAATATAGGGTTTTGAACTTCAACTGAGTATACAGGATCCGATATAAGTCAGATTTCTGTGAAACAAGAAATGTTGGAACCGTATTGACGATAATTTTCATATGAAAGGGAAAAATTCAGATTTCGTATTATAAATATTAAGTTATGGCCAAAACAAATATGAAATAATCGCTATGGAAATCATTATTAAAATATAGGCCTTTAAAATAGCCGTTTTGCAAACGGACTCAGATTTCGATGAAATCTGTTTCATTGGTATCGTAGCATTAAATTATTGTATGTTGTTGAATGGCGTGGCAAACCGATGACGTATGTGACCACGGTAGTCACAAACATCTGTTCATTTTCTACAACGCGTAATTAATTTAATAAAGGGTTATTTGTGTATAACTTGAACAGACGATCGAATCAGGCCACGAAACCAATTTCGCTAAGTTCATATCGTCGATTAGAGTCAGAATAGGTATATAGTTTGTTATTTTTAGCGACCAGCAAATTTGGTGTTCCGAGTGGCATTTCGGTGCGCGTAAAAATAGACTACCAGGGAAACAGTCTCAGAATGCGACGAAACTGGTGCCATCGGGTTCGTATTGATTAATTATTGTAGGATTTCAAAGTTTCAAGTTGATTTGATTTATCTATTGATCATGGAAAAATTAAACGCGTGTTCATTTCTGGTTTTATAAAGGAATTTTTTTCAAATGACCTTGGATTTCGACGAAACTAGTCCCATTGGGTTCAGAATACTTTTTTATGCCAAAAATAGTTTTTTTTATCAGTAGATAGAAGTCGACTGTGGTTAGTTTTACTTGAAACTTCACCGCAAAGTTTCGTTATAATATAAAATAATATATCCCTCCCCTATATATATTCAAAGCCGTAAATCCCTAATTCCCAATTTCATTCGATATCTTCGTTCCCATTCTTCCTCTTTCAGAAAACAACCTCCTTTTTTAGAAATAAAATGCTAAACCTTTCGTTTCCTCCTGTTTTATTTCATTTGAAAAGCTTAATTCCTCTTCTAATTATAAAGAAAATCAAAAGCCGACAATTTCCCTTCTTTCAAATTTTTCGATAACACCCAAATCGCTACTTAGGAATTCAGCATTAATTCGAAAAAAAATTCATAAATTCAAAGATTTATTTCTTGAGTTACTGGGAGGATTATCCTCGCTTTGGAATACATATGGAGTGGTGCGGTGGGGTTTAATCCTCTGGTGAATGGGCGGCGACGCAGTTATTGTTGAAAGGAGGGGTCTTTTTGTCAGGTATTCTCTGTTTTGTTCGGTGCTTTTGGGTTGCTTACTGGAGGTAGCGGGACCAAATTCTTGGAAGAAGAGGGTGCGGTTTTATTGAGCGGGTGAGGGAGATGAATAACAGCAGCTTAAACATGGTTAGGAAGTTGGTTAGTGTAAACACGGGGATTAAGGATTAAAGTGTCGATCTGGTGCTTATATTGCCTGGTGAGTAAATTGTTTAAGTGAGGGCCAGGATGACATTTGAATGGTACATGCGAATGAAGCATGGTGGTATCTAGTGGTGAGAGGAAGGTGCGAGCTGTCATCATTAATGTAGGGGCAACGTTCTAAATTTTAGGAAGAAATAATCAATCATATCCTAAACAAGTGATTGGGAAAGGTTGATTATTAAATATAATGGCAGTTACGTATAAGAGGGCGATGGATTGTTGTGGGAACTGCAGGTGGTAAATGAGTTCTCTTTCTTTAATCTGGAAAGAACGAAAATAAAAATATAATAAGAAGATGGATGTTGGGAAGAAAAGTCAGTATACGTGGAGTAGTTATCGGGTTGGCTGGCACTTCAAAGGGTGGCGGCGGATCTGATTTGTGTTAGTATCCGGTGGGTGCAGCAATCAACTTGAGCAACGTGTGATGACGTGTTTCAAATGGTAGTAGGTGTTTTGGGAACGAGAAAATGGGAAAAAGGAATATCGGCCTGGGTTAAGGAGAAAATGTATGGCCTAATACGGTAATATTAAGAAAATAGTAAATTAATAACTTTATTTAGAAATGGGTTAAATAATTTAAATCGTTTAACTAAGACGTGAATAACTTTTGATTCCATAAACAGAATTGGATCAAACAGGTAATGTTGGAATCACCACGAACAAATCTATGTTGCGGAACTATTTTGGTCGAGAACAAAGCTATTGTGATTTAAGTGAATAATGGTTTAAAGGAAATATTTTGCAAATGAAATATCGATAAAGGAAATTTATATTTGAATTATAAATCCAAATTGGAACTTGGATGGAAAAGGAAATTGGATAATCGTTTTAAAATAAGAACGATAAGTTTTATCCCAAAATTTGGAATATAAAATAATTGTGATAACGTTTTGTAAATTGAAATGGTTCTAAAGGAATTGGTTTGAAAAACAGCGATTTTAACGCTACCATTATAATTAATGTCTTGTAGGAAAAACAACGATTATAATGCTGTCATAGTAAATGTTTGTAAATCTAAACAACGATTCTAACGCTACCGTGATAATAAGTGTTTTGGAAATCTAAACAGCGATCTTAATGCTATGGGTATAATAAGTGTTCTATAATTCTAGACAGCGATTGTAACGCTGTTGCTAAAAGAAATGTTTTATAAATCAAATATTTGGAAACAACGATTGTAGCGCTGTTGTTAAAATGAAATATGGTCAACGAGGAATTAAGAAAGGGAATTCGGAAATATTTTCCGATATTAATAATGTATATTTTCTGAATATAGAAAATAAGGATTCGTGAATTTTTAGAAATGTTTTTTTTAACTAGAATAAGAGATAGTTCCTCGAATAAAGGAATTACAATATTGAAAATGTTTTTCAAAGAATCGAGAGGGGAAATCGAGCTGCAAAAGAATACGATAGATGGGAAATGAGAATGGTAAATGATAATATAATAAGGAAGTGATTTATAGGGGCCCCATGTTGATTGATAATTGATCGATCGAATTCCTACCTGGAAATAAAATCGTTGGTTGTACACACAATTTTCTTTGGTAGTTAAATCACCGACTATCGAAGTTTTTGACCATTTTTCCGTCGTCAATACAGAGAGACCGGGATCAGATTCATTATCTGGAAACCACTTTGTATGGGCGTCAGTGTTGCAATCAAATATGATTGAAGATAGAGTTATGCAAGGGCTATCCTGTTTACGGGATAGTGCCTTCGGTTTGTCCAGTCCTAGGACAACATGAATGAACAAATGTCCGACAGAGTATATCTAATGGATCACGTAAGTTGATCTCTTCAAACGTACTTATGTTTGGTGGCGGAGGAATTCATTTCTCTTAGCCTTATACCTATGGTATTTTTAGGGAAATCAATTTGTGATTTGGCGGGTATGACGATGTGGCATTCAAAGTAAATGGTGGTCAAGTGCTCTAAAATACACGTAATGTGAAACACCCCACCTCCGTTAGGGTCACTCTCAAAGGGAATGCCCTAATTTTGGTGGAGGTTAATAAGTATAAGTCACAGATACACAAGACAGATATAAGTACACATATTTTTGAACAGAGGAAAACAACAGCCACAATTATTTCATCAAAATACGTATTACACAAACCATACCATAATTGTCTTACAATTATTCCAAAAACATTACATTTCCATAACTGTCTTGATTTCATAACTTAAAGAAGCATAAAAACATAAGTAAACTCCATAATTTCCCATAATTGCTATCCAAAGCCATAGTCCAAAACGAAATAGATTCAAGCAATACATTCTTTCTCTTCAAGCTGGATGTGAAAACTGGTCAAGCTGCGGTATTCCCTCCCTGCGGACCAGGGGGGGACGAAAGAAAAGAAGACGAAAGAAAAGTAGAGTCAGACATAAAGCCTAAGTAAGTCTAGGACTATTCAGTCTGTGAATAAAGAAATGAGCATGATAAGTACAAACTGGAAATGGGAAAGCACTATAAGCTAAGTTAAGTTGTCTAGAGTCGAATGTACTATCGTACCCCATATTAATCTCTGCACCCCTATAAACTAGTTCCTAACAGGCACCCCATAATCAGGGTGAAGTGATCCATTTCTAATTATCGGCTCCTACTCGCGTAGTTACAGGTGTCTTACGGCCCCCGTTGTTGTAGCTACCTATGCTGGTCCCACCATGGGGTGTATCAAGTCCCATGGTGGCGGCCCGACACAATTCTAGAATGCATAGGTATACTACTGGTGCTCAGTGCCTAATTACATTGCTGCACCACAGCTGTCGATTTGACCTCTTACATTCAGCCCAGTAATCGTGCCCCACCCTGCCTAGTTCAGGATATCCTGATACACCTTGTAGGGTTACTACTGAAAACAGTCCCCCGCTAATAGGTTTTCTATTTCTAGCCAACATGCTAAGTTGGTTAAGTGTTCTGTAAACCTAACCCCCAATAAGTCTGTATAGTTTAGCATGTTCAATTTGATTAAGTATTAATTCAATTTACTTAATCCTATCAATCCTAAATCAGCCTTAATTGTCTTATTAAAGCCTCGACCTCTCACATTATACAGGTATTGTTGTGACTGCCTATTGCCGGTTGGTTCCGGGCAGTCTTACATCACAACTCAGTCTAACCTTGGGACTTTTTTGGGCTCAATGTTTATGAAACACCCCACCTCCGTTAGGGTCACTCTCAAAGGGAATGCCCTAATTTTGGTGGAGGCTTATAAGTATAAGTCACAGATACACAAGACAGATATAAATACAAATATTTTTGAAACAGCGGAAAACAACAGCAATTTTTATTTCAACAAAATACGTGTTACACAAACCATGTCATAATTGTCTTACAATACTTCCAAAAACCATTACATTTTCATAACTGTCTTGATTTCATAACTTAAAGAAGCATAAAAAAAAAGTAAACTGCATAAGTCCCCATAGTTGCAATCCAAAGCCATAGTCCAAAACGAAAGAGATCCAAGCAATACATTCTTTCTCTTCAAGCTGGATGTGAAAACTGGTCAAGCTGCGGTATTCCCTCCCTGTGGACCTGGGGGGTGGGGGGAACGAAAGAAAAGAAGACGAAAGAAAAGTAGAGTCAGACATAAAGCCTGAGTAAGTCTAGGACTATTCAGTCTATGAATAAAGAATTGGGCATGATAAGTATAAAATGGAAATGGGAAAGCAGTATAAACTAGGTTAAGTTGTCTAGAGTCGAATGTACTATCGTACTCCATATTAATCTCTGTACCCATATAAACTAGTTCCCAACAGGCACCCCATAATCAGGGTGAAGTGATCCATTTCAGATGATCGGCTCCTACTCGCATAATTACATGTGTCTTACGGCCCCCGATGTTGTTGTTACTTATGCTGGTCCCACCATGGGGTGTATCAAGTACCATGGTGGCGGCCCGACACAATTCTAGAATGCACAGGTATACTACTGGTGCCCAGTGCCTTATTTTTCTGCGCTGGAGTGTGTGCATGCCCGCACCCCGTTAGAACCTACACTGCTGCACCACCGCCGTCGATTTGACCTCTTACAGTCAGCCCAGTAATCGTGCCCCACCCTACCTAGTTCAGGGTATCTTGATACACCTTGTAGGGTTACTGCTGAAAAGGGTCCCCCGCTACAAGGTTTTCTATTTCTAGCCAACAAGCTAAGTTGGTTAAGTGTTTTGTAAACCTAACCCCCAATCAGTCTGTATAGTTTAGCATGTTCCATTTTGATTAAGTATTAATTCAATTTACTTAATCCTATCAATCCTGACTCAGCCTTAGTTGTCTTATTAAAGCCTCGACCTCTCACATTAGACAGGTATTGTTGTGGTTGCCTGTTGCCGGTTGGGTCCGGGCAGTCTTACGCCACAACTCAGTCTAACCTCGGGTCTTTATTGGGCTACTTGTTTAACCACCCACATTGGATAGGTATTGTTGTGACTACTGGACAGTCGGGCGGTTCCGGGCAGGTTTACATCACAACTCAATCCAACCTCGGGTTAAACACATCGTATTTTCTAAATTTACATATTTTGTCTCTTTTCTTTTTTATATGTAAATATTTGCGGCCTATTATTCAAATCCATCTTTATTGGGTAAAATTAATTTACTCCACTTAATTGTTTTTCCAGGTCGTTGGCATGCGTCAAACATGCCAACACATATGTTTTACATTTTAACCCAAACGTCATTACCCCCGTTTTATACGTTCGCTACGATATAACATATGTTGGGTTTAACATTTAAACCCAACTTAGCCACATGAAAAAGGGGAGGCTTAGAACATGGTGTTTATATATTCTAAGCAACATAAAAAGGGAGTGTGAACGCATGAACTTGCAACACAACGATCTAATTAACATGAATTAGGCACTTGTGAACTTGCATTGTAATAGCATATAATCATGGCATAAACATACCTAAACATGAAATCATGGTTTTTGATCTATTCATATAATCATGGCATAAACATACCTAAACATGAAATCATGGTTTTTGATCTATTCATATAATCATGGCATAAATATACCTAAACATGAAATCATGGTTTTTAATCTATTCATGCAAACTTGCAATTGGAATGTAAATCTAACTTAGCTATGTGTCACATATATTATCATATGATTTTGATAACAATATAGGCCTAAAACATGTTTTCCAATTAGGCATAACACCAAACAAAGTCTAGTCATGTTCATATAGTCAACACAAGTTCACAAAGATGCTTACTTTTGTCTCTAATACAAAAGTATGGTTTTACACTTGAATCATGATGCCAATTCCAACATAAATTCACATAAGTCATAATACCCAAATGGATCCAACTACACTAAAAGTGATTATAATATATATTATGTTGGCAAAATAGTGAATCATATACTTGCAAATATCCAATCGTTATACCACAATATCCCAAATCGTCTAGAATCAAAGCAATATACAAATATGAATTATTATCACCACAAATCAAATACAATTCTATTTCTCATTTTACACAAACCAAAACACAATTATTTATTCACATCGGAATAGCACTCTACTTACAATGTATGACGAATCTTCAATTCAGGAATCTGAATTCTGAATTTGGAGATGTTATCCTTTGTTGTAGGCGTTGTTGTTATTTAGTTGTCGTTGCTTTAAGCTTTTGAATTGTCTCCAAATCGTCTCTCAATTTTGACGGCTATTTCTAGTCCTTCCTCAATAGCATGACGGTCTCATTCTTATTTTTGTTTGTATGAATTAGGTGGAGTCTTAGGTCCTTTTTATAGAGTTTGTGAATTGATTAGGACCGTCGATGGAGCTTGGATTCATATTAGTCATTCATTTGAAGGAGAGACCAATCAGGAGCTGACACCTAGCCCTAGTGACAAGGCAAGGCTCAGGAATTCGGCTAAGCACAGACCAGGCCGGAAAACACAAGCAGGTGCACCAGGCCAAAATGGCCCGACCGGGGAGGTCGACCCACAGGTCGACTCTAGATTCGACCTGGCCTGGTGCAGGTCGACCCCCAGGTCGACTCCCAGGTCGACCTTGCCTGGCAGGTCGACCCTAGGGTCGACCCCCAGGTCGACCTGGTGGGTTGGGCGGGAACTTTTCCCGCCTACTCTGATTGGGCTGAAATTCAAATCTATTTTCGAAATTTGAATTTTCTGAAACTTCATCGGGCCATAATTGGGTCATACGGACTCCGATTTACAAAATTTCGGACTCTATTTCGCGTATTTTTCCGAGATGAACGCAATGGTACAGCCCGTTTCCCCTGATTCAGATATTAAAACTTATTTCTGCCTTGATTTATGATTATAGCATGTTATTAAAATTCGGGTTGTTACATTCTCCCCACCTTAAAGGATTTCGTCCCCGAAATCTCCAAGTTAGGAAGAACGTATCCTACCATCCATCATCCATCTACTCAAAACATCATCCACAAGTAATCATTGTCCTTAAAAGATTTCTAATGCTGTATGAACATATGCAAAAGTGTGTGTATATGCACCTATCTAATGCGAAGATCAGGCGGTTACTGATTCAGTAAACCTCCTTGATGCAAAATATGTTTGTGTCATGAATCCATTATGTATGCAAATTTTCCTATTCATGATTCTACATGAGTGCACAATCATTCATATATAAATGCAACATCCAAATGACAACCCATTAAGCTTCAACCATGTACGAATATAAATACATATATGCATATGGAGTATGAAGTGACTGAGCCGATCTAAAACCTAGATTGTGTGTGTATATGCAACCACGAGCAACCACTAGCAATCATTGGCAACCACTTGCAACCATCATCCATAACATGTTTCAATTACATGTTTTCATCCAAAGGGTTTCTTCCTAAAAGATAAGGTCGAGGAGATATACCTAAAAAGATAGTTAAAAGCGCAGCTTAAGGAAAAAGATCAAAGATGTACCCTCAAAAAGAAAAGGGTAGGCTGCGTGTATTCTGTAACAACCCGAATTCTAACAACGTGTTAAGACAAGAATCAAGGAAAAATTAAATTATAAAATCTGAATCAGGATAAACTGGTTGCGCCATTGCGTTCGTCTAGGAAAAATACGCGAAATAGAGTCCGAAATTTCGTAAATCGGAATCCGTATGACCCAGTTAAGGCCCAACGAAGTTTCACGAAAATTCAAATCCGAAAACAGATTTGAAATTCAGCCCAGAATGGGAAGGCCGGAAAATTCCCGCCCGACACACAGGGTGTCGACCCCTGGGTCGACCCACCTCTAGGGGGTCGACATGGGTGTCGACCCCGGGGTCGACCCCCCCAGGTCGAACCAGCGACCTGGTGCACCTACTTGTCATGTTGGCTCGGTTTTGGAGGCTTGTGACGATTTTTGAGGGTTCAGATCTATCCTAGGGTTTATCCTACGGCCTAAACTACTCCTAATCTCTATAAAAAGACCCCTAAACCTACCCTAAACCCTCACAAATCACTCATGCCACGAAGTGCTGCCCAAATGCCAAGTGATCATGGCCTCCATCTCCAATTCCTAGAGACTATGCATTCAAACAAGATCCGAATCAAAGGTGCTAGCTTGCTACGTCAAATCAAGGGAGTGGATCAATGTTGCTAGGCCAATTTCATGACGATTCTTCAACAAAGGAGCCACCTTTCTTCGTCAAAATGATTCATGCTCCTAGCCCTCTTGCTACACTATGTAAGTTCTAGCTACTTCGAGATGTTAACGGTAGTTTAATCATGGCATGGAATAAAATGTGGTTAAACATGAATGTTATAACCTATGCGAGCCTAGTTTGCTCCTTTATCATGAACATATGACTTTGGGTTATGTTTTAGCGACTAAACCATGGTATTCATGTTGCATTGGACTTAGTTTCCCATGCAAGATTGGACCTTTACTTGTAGTATGATATCATGAACACTTAGAGCCACTTTGACTTGTGAAATAGTTGTATAAATTGGACTTCGGGGCTTATGCATGTAAATGAAACCAATCCTCTTATGATATCATGTCTATGTGTGGCCAAATCCCGTTATGACATCATGCATGTTTATGGCCAAATCCCGTTATGATAATACGTATGTTTGTGGCCAAGTTCCCTTATGATACTATGCATGTTTGTGGCCAAATTCCGTTATGATACTATGCATGTTTGTGGCCAATATGTTGGCATAATATCCTACTATGTGACTGGATTCCACTTGGGTTGGAAATATGTTTGGGTAGCTTAGGAAAAACGTGGGTATGACATGAAAAACTTGACATGGGGTTTACATGAGAACATGACATTCATGATACATTCAAATATGGTCATGACACGTGGGTAAACGTGGGACTTGAAACTAGACACGGGGGTTGTAAGTGTAATATGACACTAGACCAAACATGAAAGAGGCCAACTCGAGGTTCGGTTGAGTTTGTAGCATAAATCTACCCGGACCCGCCCGGACCCGCCCGGCTTAACTAGTGGCTACAAACAATAGGATCCAATGTGATAAGTTGGTCATGTCGCGCTTAAGACCCGAGGTTAGACTAGGTTGTGGTGTAAAACTACCCGGACCCGCCCGGCTTAACTAGTAACCACAACAAGGTCTAATGTGAGAGGTTGAGAGTGCATTAATTAAATTAATGCCACATGATAAGGTTAAGTAAATTTGACTAATGACACTTAACCGATATGACACGAATGGTTAGGTTAAGTGGGACCGGGCTTGATTTCTTAATGACACTTAACCATACAAGACAATTAGGGGATGGGGTTAAGTAATTTACGCTTAATTAATCCGACTTGGTAATTAGATGGGGTTAAGTAATTTAGACTTAACTAATCTAAACACGGTAATTAGATGGGGTTAAGTAACCTGTACTTAAATAATATAAACACGGTAATTAGATGGGGTTAAGTAACCTGTACTTAACTAATCTAAACACGGTAATTCGATGGGGTTAAGTTAAACACTTAGCCAATCTAAACTTGGTAATTCAATGAGGTTAAGCAACCAATACTTAACCAACTTAACATGATAATTTAATGGGGTTAAGTAACTTATACTTAACCAATTATATATGATGATTTGATGTAGTTAAGTAACCTACACTTAACCAATCTAATATGTGGACCTAGTAGGGTTAAGTCACAAGACCTTTTAAATTAGGCTTAACCATGGTAATACGATTAGTGGATGGGGTTAAGTTAACCTATACTTAACCAATCCGACTCGATAACCTGATGGGATTAAGATAATCTATGATTAATCAATCTAACTTGATAATCTGATAGGGTTAAGACAAATAAATACTTAACCAATTTTACTTGATAGGGTTAAGTCATGAGCTTCTTGGTATACTTAACCAACTTGTAGGGCTAAACCTTGAACTTAAATACTTAGCCAATCTTGACATGATTCGTAGGCGGGCTAAGTCATGAACCTGAATAACAACACTTAGCCCAATAGACAAAACCCTAGTGAGAGGAACTAGGTAGAAAATCGTGGTTAATCAAGGGTAACGTGGAAAAGAAGCTAAGTGGTAAACCTTAGTTAAGTATAACTAAGTAATTATTCTTAGCCAAGGACATGGGACTAGTTCATGAATGGATGAGTAACCCGATATGGTAGGTCATCGCTTAAACACACGAGGAGGAGGAGCAAATTATCCGACATGGATAGGGGCTCCAACGAACAGGGTAACGAAGCGGTAGCTTCAGGGAACGTGAGGGTACTCTTGGTATCCCTCTGTGAGGTGGCAGGTGGTCCATGAAACCCGGCCTCACAGAGGTTAAGGTCTGCGATAGAAGAGCAAAGAGTATGCCTTGGTTGCTATGCGAGCGACCTAAAGACTGGGATGGATTAGCGTGGAGTCGACGATACTTGATTTTGCCCTGGATAGCACGTCGCCGACTACCTACCATATTTAGTCAATCGTGTACGAACGGAAAGGCAGAGAACTCCCAACAGACCATGTTCTTGCTATCGAGTCATGGGTGAGGTTGGCCCATAGGAAAGTGGGGCTATAGTGGGGCCGGGATGCAGTTCTCATACATGATTTCTCTTGGATTGCCTTTCAGTAGTTGAGGGAGGGGTCACGTGGGACCATAGCCACGGATTCAAAAACAGACCTTGATATCTACATCAGCGGACGACTTAAAGCTCCCGACCGAGTTCCGTATTTCTTGATTTGCCCTGGCACGGAACTCGGGTGGCACATTGAGATACATGTGCGTCTAGACATGGAAAACGATTCACGATACATATGCGGGACAAATGGCACGGTTGACGGGTGTCATAATCCCTAGTGGCCCTAGGTGGCCTGAACCCAAACCGAGACACGGAAACGTTCATTAGGTAGCATAATCCCTAGTGGTCCTAGGTGGCATAAATCCTAAGTGAACACGCGATAGTTCATGGTAAGAAAACATAACCAGATCAAGGGTAGCAGTCCAAAATAACCTCAAGGATAAAACGTTTACATGGGAAAGCCCGTATAGCCTACGGCAAAGGACTGAACTTATACATGGAAAGAAACATACGATTTGGGCAAACCCACATATGCTATATATATTAGGTTGACATGGACCATTTCATGACATTGGGCATGGGACATTCATAGTTAACACATGATGCGGGTTGGGATACTAGTACGAGAGGTGCAGAGCAAATATACATGATAGATACCGTGGGATGTTATACATGACAGATACCTTGTGATAGCATACTTGATAGAAACCTGACGATGTGATACCTTGATTCTTGACACCGTAGTTTATCATAATACCATAGTTTACCTTGCTATAGTAGTTCATCCAGTTATCTTGGTTTAGCTTATCTATCTTGTTGTCATCCTTATGTTTACTTTCAGTTTATGCATGTCATGTTACATTTACCTGTTTTTATGCTGGAAGTAGATAGGACTTACCAGTCTTTATGACTGACCCCGTTTTCTTTCGCCTCTTTGTCTTCCGTTTCCCCCCCCCCAGGTTTCAAGGAGGAAATGCTGTTGTTAGTCCGGACTTCTTCTGTTTGAAGGTAATCTTGTATGGCTTGGACTTTTCTTGGCTATGGCTGCTTTACTATTTCACTTGGGGAATAATTTATGAAAAGGTTTTATGCTTCTTTACTATGGCAAGACAGGTTTTGATGTATTCTGATGTAAAAGGCTTTAGACCTTATTTTATAAGGTAATGAAATTTGTTTTACTTCCGCTGTTTTATATATGTTCTGTCTTGTAATATTTCTGTGCATGTTTACCTCGATAATGCTTCACCAAACCTAGTGCATTCCCTTTGTGAGTGACCCTAGCGGAGGTGGGGTGTTACATTTGGTATCAGAGCAGAAGGTTACCAGACTGGGCAAAAGTTTTTAAAACCTTCTGAAACTATTTGAAAAACAGTTTACAAAGAAGCATTTTTCAAGAAAAGTTTTGTTTTAAAAGGCTATTCCCCAAAGGCCATTAGCTCTATCCTTTGATTCCTTGATTGATTCTCTTTTCCTTTCTTTCCCCCATCTGTAGTCACAGTAGTTCTAAATGTGACTAATCTTTGTCTAGTCATGTAGGTGTTTTCCGTACGATGGAGGTGGTTCTCGAGAGACCTGTTGCCGTGGTACAAGGAAGGATAATAAGAGTAAGGATAAAGGACGCGAGCTTAAGGATAAGCAACTTGTTGGTATGGCTTAGTCCATCAAGGAGGACAAGGACAAGATCATCGGAGAGGGCAATTGTACACTCCCATTTCTAGGGTACCTAAAAGAGAATGGTACCGTTTCTGGTAAAGGTTTAGTCGCTCTTTTCTATCATCCCGTCCAGACTTTGTCTTGATCAACGTATCATTTAAGTCTGCTTGGATAGTTGAGTCTCTTCACCTTAGTACTAGCATGGTAAAGGATCCCAGTTTTTGTCCCAAAAATCTGGTTGGAGAGTTGGTCCATTTCTTCATAACTTGTTTGGATTGGAGAATGACATGTCTCGACTACGGATGGATTCTAGGGATAAAGTGGACACCCAATAAGGGGTGCCATTCTCGGTTTTGGAAAGAGGGTAGTTAGACACTCGACTCACCTTGGTGATACCCTCGAAGTCTCGAGTAACCTTTTGGGTTCTGTCATGGTTAGTTACCTAGAATCTCAGGATGCAGTTGTTGGTAATCCGTTCGAATAGAATTCGCCGCTGAGGCGGATGGTTCGTTTCGCTTATGCATGAGTTATGGGAATCACCCTAGTAAGTACTCTTGGCAACATGGATTGGCATCGGCAAACGAGATCCAGAATTCCCTAGTGAATTTTGGAGAGCTTGCATGAGTAAGTGGATACGTTTGAGACAAGTATACTAGGGAAAGGATAAGTGAAAGTGGAATAAGAGGCGACAATGAAATGAGTTCTAACTCATATCTTGGAAATAGGAATCGAGGAGCTACGAAATCATGGAGTTAAAAAGATGGTCAAGGCACCGAGGAATTAAGCTCAAAGAAACGCGACTTAGAAGACGTAAGGCTAGACACGCGCATCGTACCTCTTTTTAAAGAGTGTATCCTTGATTCCTGGTTTTTCCTGTAGAGCTTGCTCGCATGTTATCTTTTGGTGAATAACCTCTCGGTCCTGTTTCTGTCCTCGATCCTATCGTGAGAACCTTAGATAGAATCCTATGGATGTAAACATGTATTTGAAACATGTTATGATTGATATGGTTGCAAATGGTTGCTCGTGGATGCGCGAATACACATTAGATACTAGATTGACGCGGTCACGTTTCATGTTGCATATGCACGAGTATTTATACTTGTTTATGGATAAAATTGAATGTGTTATCATGCGGATGTTGCATATGAATGAATGTTTGTGCACGCATATAGTACTTATATGACTAGGACTATTTGCATACATGTTGGATTCATGGCACTAAACATATTTTGCATTAGAAAGATCATTCAGGCTTGATCATTAGCATTAGCTAAGGAGCATATACACACACGTTTCGCATATGTTCATATGACATTAGAAATCGTCTAAGGACAATGTTTTCCTGTGGATGATGTTTTGAGTAGATGGATGATGGATGGTAGGATGCGTTCTTCCTAACTTGGAGATTTCGGGGACGAAATCCTTAAAGGAGGGAAGAATGTAACAACCCGAATTCTAACAACGTGTTAAGACAAGAATCAAGGCAGAATTAAATTATAAAATCTGAATCAGGATAAATGGGTTGGGCCATTGCGTTCGTCTCGGAAAAATACGCGAAATAGAGTCCGAAATTTCGTAAATCGGAATCCGTATGACCCAGTTAAGGCCCAACGAAGTTTCACGAAAATTCAAATCCGAAAACAGATTTGAAATTCAGCCCAGAAAGGGAAGGCGGGAAAATTCCCGCCCGACACACAGGGTGTCGACCCCTGAGTCGACATCCCTCCAAGGGGTCGACATGGGTGTCGACCCCGGGGTCGACCCCCCTCCAGGGGGTCGACATGGGTGTCGACCCCTAGGTCGACCCCCCCTGGTCGAACCAGCGACCTGGTGCACCTGCTTGTCATGTTGGCTCGGTTTTGGAGGCTTGTGACGATTTTTGAGGGTTCAGATCTATCCTAGGGTTTATCCTACGGCCTAAACTACTCCTAATCTCTATAAAAAGACCCCTAAGCCTACCCTAAACCCTCACAAATCACTCATGCCACGAAGTGCTGCCCAAATGCCAAGTGATCTTGGCCTCCATCTCCAATTCCTAGGGACTATGCATTCAAACAAGATCCGAATCAAAGGTGCTAGCTTGCTACGTCAAATCAAGGGAGTGGATCAATGTTGCTAGGCCAATTTCATGACGATTCTTCAACAAAGGAGCCACCTTTCTTCGTCAAAATGATTCATGCTCCTAGCCCTCTTGCCACGCTATGTAAGTTCTAGCTACTTCGAGATGTTAACGGTAGTTTAATCATGGCATGGAATAAAATGTGGTTAAACATGAATGTTATAACCTATGCGAGCCTAGTTTGCTCCTTTATCATGAACATATGACTTTGGGTTATGTTTTAGCGACTAAACCATGCTATTGATGTTGCATTTGACTTAGTTTGCCATGCAAGATTGGACCTTTACTTGTAGTATGATAGCATGAACACTTAGAGCCACATTGACATGTGAAATAGTTGTATAAATTGGACTTCGGGGCTTATGCATGTAAATGAAACCAATCCTCTTATGATATCATGTCTATGTGTGGCCAAATCCCGTTTTGACATCATGCATGTTTATGGCCAAATCCCGTTATGATAATACGTATGTTTGTGGCCATGTTCCCTTATGATACTATGCATGTTTGTGGCCAAATTCCCTTATGATACTATGCATGTTTGTGGCCAATATGTTGGCATAATATCCTACTATGTGACTCGATTCCACTTGGGTTGGAAATACGTTTGGGTAGCTTAGGAAAAACGTGGGTATGACATGAAAAACTTGACATGGGGTTTACATGGGAACATGACATTCATGATACATTCAAATATGGTCATGACACGTGGGATAAACGTGGGACTTGAAACAAGACACGGGGGTTGTAAGTGTAATATGACACTAGACCAAACATGAAAGTGGCCAACTCGAGCTTGGGTTGAGTTTGTAGCATAAATCTACCCGGACCCGCCCGGCTTAACTAGTGGCTACAAACAATTCGATCCAATGTGAGAAGTTGGTCATGTCGCGCTTAAGACCCGAGGTTAGACTAGGTTGTGGTGTAAAACTACCCGGACCCGCCCGACTTAACTAGTACCCACAACAAGGTCTAATGTGAGAGGTTGAGAGTGCATTAATTAAATTAATGCCACATGATAAGGTTAAGTAAATTTGACTAATGACACTTAACCGATATGACACGAATGGGTAGGTTAAGTGGGACCGGGCTTGATTTCTTAATGACACTTAACCATACAAGACAATTAGGGGATGGGGTTAAGTAATTTACGCTTAATTAATCTGACTTGGTAATTAGATGGGGTTAAGTAATTTAGACTTAACTAATCTAAACACGGTAATTAGATGGGGTTAAGTAACCTGTACTTAACTAATCTAAACATGGTAATTAGATGGGGTTAAGTAATTTAGACTTAACTAATCTAAACACGGTAATTCGATGGGGTTAAGTTAAACACAGCCAATCTAAACTTGGTAATTCAATGAGGTTAAGCAACCAATACTTAACCAACTTAACATGATAATTTAATGGGGTTAAGTAACTTATACTTAACCAATTATATATGATGATTTGATGCGGTTAAGTAACCTACACTTAACCAATCTAATATGTGTACCTAGTAGGGTTAAGTCACAAGACCTTTTAAATTAGGCTTAACCATGGTAATACGATTAGTGGATGGGGTTAAGTTAACCTATACTTAACCAATCCGACTCGATAACCTGATGGGATTAAGATAATCTACGCTTAATCAATCTAACATGATAATCTGACAGGGTTAAGACAAATAAATACTTAACCAATTTGACTTGAAAGGGTTAAGTCATGAGCTTCTTGGTATACTTAACCAACTTGTAGGGCTAAACCTTGAACTTAAATACTTAGCCAATCTTGACATGATTCGTAGGCGGGCTAAGTCCTGAACCTGAATAACAACACTTAGCCCAATAGACAAAACCCTAGTGAGAGGAACTAGGTAGAAAATCGTGGTTAATCAAGGGTAACGGGGAAAAGAAGCAAAGTGGTAAACCCTAGTTAAGTATAACTAAGTAATAATTCTTAGCCAAGGACATGGGACTAGTTCATGAATGGATGAGTAACCCGATATGGTAGGTCATCGCTTAAACACACGAGGAGGAGGAGCAAATTATCCGACTTGGATAAGGGCTCCAACGAACTGGGTAACGAAGCGGTAGCTTCAGGGAACGCGAGGGTACTATTGGTATCCCTCTGTGAGGTGGCAGGTGGTCCATGAAACCCGGCCACACAGAGGTTAAGGTCTGCGATAGAAGAGCAAAGAGTATGCCTTGGTTGCTATGCGAGCGACCTAAAGACTGGGATGGATTAGCGTGGAGTCGACGATACTTGATTTTGCCCTGGATAGCACGTCGCCGACTACCTACCATCTTTAGTCAATCGTGTACGAACGGAAAGGCAGAGAACTCCCAACAGACCATGTTCTTGCTATCGAGTCATGGGTGAGGTTGGCCCATAGGAAAGTGGGGCTATAGTGGGGCCGGGATGCAGTTCTCATACATGATTTCTCTTGGATTGCCTTTCAGTAGTTGAGGGAGGGGTCACGTGGGACCATAGCCACGGATACAAAAACAGACCTTGATATCTGCATCAGCGGACGACTTAATGCTCCCGACCGAGTTCTGTATTTCTTGATTTGCCCTGGCACGGAACTCGGGTGGCACATTGAGATACATGTGAGTCTAGACATGGAAAACGATTCATGGTACATACGTGGGACAAAGGGGACGGTTGACTGGTGGCATAATCCCTAGTGGCCCTAGGTGGCCCGAACCCAAACCGAGATACGGAAACGTTTATTAGGTAGCATAATCCCTAGTGGTCCTAGGTGGCATAAATCCTTAGTGAACACGCGATAGTTCATGGTAAGAAAACATAACCAGATCAAGGGTAGCAGTCCAAAATAACCTCAAGGATAAAACGTTTACATGGGAAAGCCCGTATAGCCTACGGCAAAGGACTGAACTTATACATGGAAAGAAACATACGAGTTGGGCAAACCCACATATGCTATATATATTAGGTTGACATGGACCATTTCATGACATTGGGCATGGGACATTCATAGTTAACACATGATGCGGGTTGGGATACTAGTACGAAAGGTGCAGAGCAAATATACATGATAGATACCGTGGGATGATATACATGACAGATACCTTGTGATAGCATACTTGATAGAAACCTGACGATGTGATACCTTGATTCTTGACACCGTAGTTTATCATGATACCATAGTTTACCTTGCTACAGTAGTTCATCCAGTTATCTTGGTTTAGCTTATCTATCTTGTTGTCATCCTTATGTTTACTTTCAGTTTATGCATGTCATGTTACCTTTACCTGTTTTTATGCTGGAAGTAGATAGGACTTACCAGTCTTTATGACTGCCCCGTTTTCTTTCGCCTCTTTGTCTTCCGTTTCCCCCCAGATTTCAGGGAGGAAATGCTGTTGTTAGTCAGGACTTCTTCTGTTTGAAGGTAATCTTGTATGGCTTGGACTTTTCTTGGCTATGGCTGCTTTCCTATTTCACTTGGGGAATAATTTATGAAAAGGTTTTATGCTTCTTTACTATGGCAAGACAGGTTTTGATGTATTCTGATGTAAAAGGCTTTAGACCTTATTTTATAAGGTAATGAAATTTGTTTTACTTCCGCTGTTTTATATATGTTCTGTCTTGTAATATTTCAGTGCATGTTTACCTCGATAATGCTTCACCAAACCTAGTGCATTTCCTTTATGAGTGACCCTAGCGGAGGTGGGGTGTTACATATTCTAGCTTCAGTTTCCCAAGTTGCGTCTCCCTCGGCGTCGCTCCACTGAACTTTGACGAGCTTGACTTCGCGGTTGCGTAGCTTCTTCACTTCCGTTCCTAATATGCGGGTTGGAACTTTCCTCACGGTTGCTTCGCGTTCCACTTCAGCTTCTTCTAGGATATTTGGCTCTACCACTTCGGCAGATTCATGTAGACATTTTCGGAGGTGCGAAACATGGAAAACATTGTGAATTCCGGCCAGCTTTTCGGGTAGCTCTAATCTATAGGCCATTTTCCCAATTTTCTCGATGATAGGAAATGACCCTATGAACCTTGGTGCTAGCTTTCCTATGGTTCCAAAACGAACAACGTTCCTTAGCGGAGATACCTTAAGAAAAACTCTGTCCCCAACCTCAAATTCAAGGTCGGTCCTCCTCTTGTCGGCGTAGGATTTCTGTCTGTCTTGGGCTGTCTTCATCCTTCTTCGTATCAAGTCTACTTTCTCTGAAGTCTCTCGGATCATATCTGGCCCCAGAATGAGTTTATCAGTAGACTCCCACCAACAAATGGGCGATCGGTACGGTCTTCCATATAAAGCTTCGAAGGGCGCCATTCCGATGGTGGCTTGATAGCTGTTGTTGTAGGCAAATTCCACCAAAGGAAGTTGTTCTTCCCACGTCCCTCCGAAGTCAAGGACGCACAATCTTAAAAGGTCCTCCATAACTCTGTTCACTCTTTCTGTCTGGCTGTCGGTCTGGGGATGATACGCAGTGCTCAAGCATAACTGTGTGCCTACCGCTTCTTGCAGACTCCGCCAAAACTCACTTGTGAAGATAGGGTCTCGGTCACTAACAATGCTGGACGGTATTCCATGGAGTCGAACAATTTCCTTGAGGTAAAGAAATGCTAGGGATGAGGCAGTTCTTTTACTCTTGACAGGTAAGAAGTGGGCGCTTTTAGTAAGCCTATCCACTATTAGCCAAATGCTAGTGTTGCCTCTTCTAGACCTAGGAAGCCCATCAATGAAGTCCATTGAAATGTTATCCCACTTCCACTGCGGGACCTCTAAAGGATGTAGCAGACCGCCAGGCTTTTTCTGTTCCGCTTTAACCTGTTGGCACACCATACACTTAGAAACGAAATCTGCCACGTCCTTCTTCATGCCGCTCCAAAAGAAAGTTCTATTTATGTCCTTGTACATTTTATCTCTGCCTGGGTGTATCGTCATCTTGGAGTGATGTGCTTCCTCGAGAACCGTCTTTACAAAATCCCTTGTCTGTGGGACACATAGTCTTCCGTCTCGCCTTAGCCAACCCTTATCGTCGATGGAGTATCTGCTGAGGTGATTTGAAGTCTCACCCCTAATAAGCCTATCAATCGTCTCCATAAGCTGAGGGTCTTCGCGTTGTGCTGTCCCTATTGAGTCCACTAAAGTCGGGCGTACTTCGAGAGATGCTAGCAAGCCCAGTACAAAATCGGAGGAGGGCCAAAAGTTAAAGCTGGCTATAAACTCTAGGCTTTGTCTTTCAACAAACAGCGGGCTTAGGGTTAGTTTCTTTTGGCTCAACGCGTCTGCCACTACTTTGCCTTTGTCCGGAGTGTAGGAGATCTCGAAATCGTACGAGGCAAGAAACTCCATCCATCTCTGTTGCCTCAAGTTAAGGTCCTTCTGCGAGAAAAGATATTTCAACGATTCATGGTCAGTGTAAAGTTCGAACTTCTCACCTAGGAGGTAATGTCGCCAAGACTTGAGTGCAAAGATGATGGCAGCTAACTCAAGATCGTGGGTCGGGTAGTTCTTTTCATGCGCTTTCAACTGCCTTCCACCATAAGCTACTACCCTTCCTTCTTGCAATAAGACAGCGCCTAGCCCTGTCCTACACGCATCTGTATAAACTGTGAACATCTTGCTTCCATCTGGCAACGTCAAAACTAGGGCTGTTGTAAGAGCCCTTTTTAGTCGTTGGAAAGCAAACTCGCAATCCAAGTGCCAATTGAACACTAGATTCTTCTTGGTCAGCCTTGTGAGCGGAGCTGAGATTTTCGCAAAATCCCTTATGAATTTTCGGTAGAAACCTGCTAGTCCTAGAAAACATCGGACCTCAGTTGCATTCCTTGGTGTCTTCCAATCCTGTACCGCTACTACCTTAGCAGGGCCACAACTAACACTTCTTTGGATACTATGTGCCTAAGAAACCTTACTTCCTCTCTCCAAAAAGTGGCATTTGGAGAATTTGGCTTTTAGCTGATGGACTCGCAGAGTTTCCATGATTGCCCTTAGGTGCTGAGCATGCTCCTCTTCACTCTTTGAGAAGATCAAGATATCTTCTATGAAAACCAATACGAACTTGTTGAGGAATTCTCTGAACACCTTACTCATCAGGTCCACGAAGTAAGCGGGTGCGTTTGTCAATCCAAAAGGCATGACAAGCCATTCAAAGAAGCCATCTGGGGTTCTGAATGCTGTTTTATCGATGCTATCTTCAGCCACCCTTAGCTGATGAAAACCGGTCGCCAAATCGAGTTGGGAGAAAACAGACGCTCCTACATGCTGATCAAACAGATCGTCAATTCTGGGGAGAGGGTGCCTATTCTTTTTCGTTAGCTTGTTGAGCTCCCTATAGTCAACACACAGACGGAGTGAACTATCCGCCTTTGTAGCGAACACCACTGGAGCGCCCCATTCTGAAATACTCCTCCTAATGAACCCCTTCTCTAGAAGCTATTTAATCTGTTTACTGAGCTCTTTCCTTTCCCGTGGAGCCATGTAGCTAACGGGCAACGCAACGGGCTTTGCATTATCTACAAGATATATGCGGAAGTCTATCTCCCGCTTCGGAGGTAAGCCCTTCACCTCTTCGAAGACATCCGGATATTCCCGGACCACTCTAACCGATTGCAAACTTTCAACAGAAGCATCTAGCGATTCAAGATAACTAAGCATAACCGCGTATGAGGGATTACAAGAAATTTCCAGAGTGTTACCGAGTTGGGTCAGAAGCCTAACCACCTTTTTCTCACAATCAAGGATGGCACCATTACTGGACAGCCAATCCATGCCCAAAATCAAACCATATCCCGAGAAGCCCAAAACAAAGGCACTACATCTAAATTCTACGCTTAGAATAGAAATTTTCAATCCCACACAGATCATAGACAGATGAGCTGGGCCCCTAATTGGATTTGAAACAATTAAGGGGTCCTCTACCATACTAGTTTCTAGGTGCAGAGGTTCTACTAAAGCAGATGAAATAAAGGAGTGTGATGCGCCAGAATTAAATAAAGTGCGAACTAGGTGATCATAAAGATAAACTACACTTTCTATAGAAGTATTTATAACTCGTTGTTGCAGAGGTTAGCACATGAACCTGTGCCCCTAAGGTGGATCCAGCCCTCTACCCCTGCCCTCGTTTCTTTGGCCAATCCTTAGCCATATGGCCTGTTTCACCGCAAGAAAAGCACCCACCATTCATCTTGGCCTTCTTTTTCCGGCAATCTTTCACCAAGTGCCCCACTTTGCCATAGAAATTACACTTCCTCTTCTCTTTGTTGTCTTTCTTGCCCTTCTTAAAGTCTGTCTTCTTAGGCTGTAAACCCTCTTTCTTCCCTTGAGAGCTTTCAGCCTTTGTCTCCTTCTTGCCCTTATCCTCTTCGTTCAGCAATGCCATCTGCACCAACCTTTCATACGTAGCCCCCATGGGTATATGGGTCATGGCCAAACTATGTAATGGCTCATTCAATCCTTTGACAAAGCGGAGAGCCTTCTTGTACGGAGTGTTGACTAGGTCCAGTTCGAACCTAGCCATCTGATCGAACTGATTAACATACTCTTTTACTATCATATTCCCTTACTTAAGAAATAAGAATTTTTCCAACTGAAGACTCCTTTCAGCTTCTGAGAGAAATTTAGCCTCAAACCTTGCCCTAAAGTCCTCCCATGTTTCCACTGGTCATTCTGCATTGGTGACTTCCCACCAGTAGGAAGCCTCGCCTTTAAGTAGCCATACTGCCAGTTGTACTTTCTACCTATCTTCTACCTCAAAGATGACGAATAAGTCCTCGGTTTCCTTCAGCCAATTCCTGGCTGCTACGAAGGACTCGGTTCCATGAAAGTCCTTTCCTCCCTTATCTTTCAAATCTTTACATATCTTAGCAAAAGTATTACCCCGCGGAGGAGGTGGAGGAAGAGGTGCTGCTACAGCTGGATGATTTCCCGCAGCTGGGGAAGGAGGAACGGTAGGACCTGGCTGAGTGGCCCTCGCTTCTAAGAATCGTTTGAACCAACCAGGTATTGGTATACCCTCTGGCAAGTTAAGTTCTTCGGACATGCTGAAACAAAAAGGGTAGATTTAAAACAAAGGATAAAAGATAGTACCTATGGCTTTGGGGGGGGGACTATGCCTTTTTTAAAATAAAATAATATTTTATCTTTAAAATGCTTCTTTAAATTTTTCTTTTCGGATATGAATTTTTCAAAACTTTTTATCTTATCTGGTAAACCTATGCTCTGATACCAAGTGAAACACCCCACCTCCGTTAGGGTCACTCTCAAAGGGAATGCCCTAATTTTGGTGGAGTTTTATAAGTATAAGTCATAGATACACAAGACAGATATAAATACACATATTTTTGAAACAGCAGAAAACAACAGCAATTTTTATTTCAACAAAATACGTGTTACACAAACCATATCATAATTGTCTTACAATACTTCCAAAAACCATTACATTTTCATAACTGTCTTGATTTCATAACTTAAAGAAGCATAAAAACAAAAGTAAACTGCATAAGGCCCCATAGTTGCAATCCAAAGCCATAGTCCAAAACGAAAGAGATCCAAGCAATACATTCTTTCTCTTCAAGCTGGATGTGAAAACTAGTCAAGCTGCGGTATTCCCTCCATGTGGACCTGGGGGGGGGGGGGGAACGAAAGATCAGAAGACAAAAGAAAAGTAGAGTCAGACATAAAGCCTGAGTAAGTCTAGGACTATTCAGTCTATGAATAAAGAATTGGGCATGATAAGTATAAACTGGAAATGGGAAAGCACTATAAACTAGGTTAAGTTGTCTAGAGTCGAATGTACTATCGTACCCCATATTAATCTCTGTACCCATATAAACTAGTTCCCAACAGGCACCCCATAATCAGGGTGAAGTGATCCATCTCTGATGATCGGCTCCTACTCGCATAATTACATGTGTCTTACGGCCCCCGATGTGGTAGTTACCTATGCTGGTCCCATCATGGGGTGTATCAAGTCCCATGGTGGCGGCCCGACACAATTCTAGAATGCACAGGTATACTACTGGTGCCCAGTGCCTTATTTTTCTGCGCCGGAGTGTGTGCACGCCCGCACCCCGTTAGAACCTACACTGCTGCACCACCGCCGTCGATTTGACCTCTTACAGTCAGCCCAGTAGTCGTGCCCCCAACCTGCCTAGTTCAGGGTATCCTGATACACCTTGTAGGGTTACTGGTGAAAAGGGTCCTCCGCTACTAGGTTTTCTATTTCTAGCCAACATGCTAAGTTGGTTAAGTGTTTTGTAAACCTAACCCCCAATAAGTCTGTATAGTTTAGCATGTTCCATTTTGATAAATTATTAATTCAATTTACTTAATCCTATCAATCCTGACTAAGCCTTAATTGTCTTATTAAAGCCTCGACCTCTCACATTAGACAGGTATAGTTGTGGCTACCTGTTGCCGGTTGGGTCCGGGCAGTCTTACGCCACAACTCAGTCTAACCTCGGGTCTTTATTGGGCTCCGTGTTTAACCACCCACATTGGATAGGTATTGTTGTGACTACTGGACAGTCGGGCGGTTCCGGGCAGGTTTACATCACAACTCAATCCAACCTCGGGTTAAACACATCGTATTTTCTAAATTTACATATTTTGTCTCTTTTCTTTTTATATGTAAATATTTGCGGCCCATTATTCAAATTCATCTTTATTGGGTAAAATTAATTTACACCACTTAATTGTTTTTCAAGGTCGTTGGCATGCGTCAAACATGCCAATACATATATTCTTTATTTTAACCCAAACGTCATTACCCCCGTTTTATACGTTCGCTATAATATAACAAATGTTGGGTTTAACATTTAAACCTAACCTAGCCACATGAAAAAGGGCAGGCTTAGAACATGGTGTTTATATATTCTAAGTAACATAAAAAAGGGAGTGTGAACGCATGAACTTGCAACATAGCGAACTAATTAACATAAATTTGGCACTTGTGAACTTGCATTGTAATAGCATATAATCATGGCATAAACATACCTAAACATGAAATCATGGTTTTTGATCTATTCATATAATCATGGCATAAACATACCTAAACATGAAATCATGGTTTTTGATCTATTCATATAATCATGGCATAAATATACCTAAACATGAAATCATGGTTTTTAATCTATTCATGCAAACTTGCAATTGGAATGTAAATCTAACTTAGCTATGTGTCACATATATTATCATATGATTTTGATAACAATATAGGCCTAAAACATGTTTTCCAATTAGGCATAACACCAAACATAGTCTAGTCATGTTCATAGAGTCAACAGAAGTTCACAAAGATGCTTACTTTTGTCTCTAATACAAAAGTATGGTTTTACACTTGAATCATGATGCCAATTCCAACATAAATTCACATAAGTCATAATACCCAAATGGATCCAACTACACTAAAAGTGATTATAATATATATTATGTTGGCAAAATAGTGAATCATATACTTGCAAATATCCAATCGTTATACCACAACATCCCAAATCGTCTAGAATCAAAGCAATATACAAATATGAATTATTATCACCACAAATCAAATACAATTCTATTTCTCATTTTACACAAACAAAAACACAATTATTTATTCACATCGGAATAGCACTCTACTTACAACGTATGACGAATCTTCAATTCAAGAATCTGAATTCTGAATTTGGAGATGCTGTCCTTTGTTGTAGGCGTTGTTTTTGTTTAGTTGTCGTTGCTTTAAGCTTTTGAATTGTCTCCTAATAGTCTCTCAATTTTGACGGCTATTTCTAGTCCTCCCTCAGCAGCATGACGGTCTCATTCTAATTTTTGTTTGTATGAATTAGGTGGAGTCTTAGGTCCTTTTTATAGAGTTTGTGAATTGATTAGGACCGTCGATTGAGCTTGGATTAATATTAGCCATTTATTTGAAGGAGAGACCAATCAGGAGCTGACACCTAGCCCTAGTGACAAGGCAAGGCTCGGGAATTCGGCTAAGCACTGACCAGGCCAGAAAACACAAGTAGGTGCACCAGGCCAAAATGGCCCGACCGGGGAGGTCGACCCCCAGGTCGACTCTAGAGTCGACCTGGCCTGGGGCAGGTCGACCCCCAGGTCGACTCCCAGGTCGACCTGGCCTGGCAGGTCGACCCTAAGGTCGACCCCCAGGTCGACCTGGTGGGTTGGGCGGGAACTTTTCCCGCCTACTCTGATTGGGCTGAAATTCAAATCTGTTTTGGAAATTTGAATTTTCTGAAACTTCATCGGGCCATAATTGGGCCATACGGACACCGATTTACAAAATTTTGGACTCTATTTCGCGTATTTTTCCGAGACGAACGCAATGGCTCAGCCCGTTTCCCCTGATTCAGATTTTAAAACTTATTTCTGCATTGATTTATGATTATAGCATGTTATTAAAATTCGGGTTGTTACAGTTTAACCACCCACATTGGATAGGTATTGTTGTGACTACTGGACAGCCGGGCGGTTCCGGGCAGGTTTTTGTCATAACTCAATCTAACCTCGGGTTAAACACATCGTATTTTCTAAGTTTACATATTTTGTCTCTTTTCTTTTTATATGTAAATATTTGCAGCCCATTATTCAAATTCATCTTTATTGGGTAAAATTAATTTATACCACTTAAATGTTTTCAAAGTCGTTGGCCTGCGTCAAACATGCCAACACACATGTTTTATATTTTTAACTTATCGTCATTACCCCCGTTTTATACGTTCGCTATATTATGTTGGGCTTAACATTTATGCCCAACTTAGCCACATGAAAAAGGGGAGGCTTAGAACATGGTGTTTATATATTCTAAGTAACATCAAAAAAGGGGTGTGTGAACGCATGAACTTGCAACATAACGGTCTAATTAACATAAATTAGGCACTTGTGAACTTGCATTGTAATAGCATATAATCATGACATAAAACACACCTAAACATGAATCATGGTTTTTAATCTATTCATGTAAACTTGCATTTAAAATGTAAATCTAACTTAATTATGTGTCGCATATATTATCATATGATTTTGATAACAACATAGGCCTAAAACATATTTTGTTTGGGCATAAAGTTAAACATAAACTAGCCATGTTCATAAAGTCAACACAAGTTCACAAAGATGCTTACTTTTGTCACTAATACAAAAGTATGGTTTTACACCTGAATCATGATGCCAATTCCAACATAAATTCATATGAATCATAATACCCAAATGGATCCAACTACGCTAAAAATGATCATAAAAATATACATCATGTTGGCATTATAGTGAATCACATACTTGCATGAATCTCAACTTTGTTGTAATAAACTACCATAAACATATAGTCGTTAACTTTCAACATGAATCATATTCTTGCATATATACAATAGGTGTTGTAATAAACTGCCACAAACATATAGTCGTTAACTTTCAACATGAATCATATACTTGCAAATATCCAATAGGTGTTGTAATAAACTACCACAAACATATAGTTGTTAACTTTCAACATGAGTCATATACTTGCAAATATCCAATAGGTCTAACATCATTATACCACAACATCCCAAATCTATTCATAAATAGAATCATAGCAACATACACTTATGAATTATCATCACCACAAATTAAGTACAATTACATTTCTCATTTTACACAAATCAAAACTCAATTATTCATTCACATCAGAATAGCACTCAACTTACAACGTATGACGAATCTTCAATTCAGGATTCTGAATTCTGAATTTGGAGATGCTATCCTTTGTTGTAGGCGTTGTTTTGATTTAATTGTCGTGGCTTTAAGCTTTTGAATCAACTCCTAATCGTCTCTCAATTTTGACGGCTACTCCTAGTCTTTCTTCAGCAGCATGACGGTCTCATTCTCATTTTTATTTGTGTGAATTAGGTGGAGTCTTAGGTCCTTTTTATAGAGTTTGTGAATTGATTAGAACCATCGATGGAGCTTAGATTAATATTAGCCGTTCGTTTGAAAGAGAGACCAATCAGGAGCTGACACCTAGCCCAAGTGACAAGACAAAGCTCAGAAATTCGGCCAAGCACAGACCAGGCCAGCCAGGAGGGGCTGGGTTCGACCTGGCTCAGGGGCCAGGTCGACTACCCAGTCGACCCCCAGGTCGACTACCCAGTCGACCTGGGTGCCCCAGGTCCACTACCCAGTCGACCTGGGTGCCTTGGGCGGGAAAATTCCCGCCCAGCCCAATCTGGGTCCGATTTCTTTGAATTTTGAACTCGTTCTGAATTGTTTCTGTCTGTTTGAATTTTAAACTGAATTCTGAAACTTCTGGAGGTCATATCTCCCTCATACGGAGTCCGTTTTACGCAAACTCGGACTCTATCTCAAGCATAATTCCGAGACGAACACAGTGGCATATCCCATTTCCCTTAATTCTTTGATTTGGAATTAATTATACTTTAATTTGTGAATTTCACTGTTATAGAATACACGGGGTGTTACATTCTCCCCCACTTAAAAGGATTTCGTCCCCAAAATCTTCAAGTTTAGGAAGAATGTATATCCTAACCTCCATCTACTCGTCCATCAAACACGAGCATCCATTGTCCTTAAAAGACTTATAAAGCTTCATGATAATATGCGAAGTGTGTGTACATGTACTTATCTAATGCAAAATCAGGCGGTCTACTGATTCAGTTGACCTCCTTAATGCAAATTATGTAAGTGTCATGAATCCATTATGTATGCAAATTTTCCTATTCATGATTCTACATGAGTGCACAATCATTCATATAAATGCAACATCCATATGACAACACATTAAACTTCAACCATATACGAATATAAATACATACATGCATATGCAATATGAAGTGACTGAGCCGATCTAAAACCTAGATTGTGTGTGTATATACAACCACGAGCAATCACTAGCAATCACTTGCAACCACTTGCAACCATCATCCATAACATGTTTCAATTACATGTTTTCATCCAAAGGGTTTCTACCAAAAAGATAAGGTCGAGGAGATATACCTAAAAAAAGATAGATAAAAGTGCAACTTAAGGAAAAAGAAAGATCAAAGATGTACCCGCAAAAAGAAAAGGGTAGGGTGCGCGTATTCTATCCTCAGTTTCCCAAGTTGCGTCTTCCTCGGCGTCGCTCCACTGAACATTGATGAGCTTGACTTCGCGGTTGCGTAGCTTTTTCACTTCAGTTCCTAAGATGTGTGTTGGTACTCTTCTCACGGTTTCTTCGCGTTCCACTTCGGCTTCTTCTAGAATGCTAGGTTCTACTATTTCAGCAGACTCGTGTAAACACTTCCGGAGGTGAGAAACATGAAAGACGTTGTGAACTCCGGCCAGCTTTTCGGGTAGCTCTAATCGATAGGCCATCTTCCCAACCTTCTCGATGATAGGAAATGGTCCTACGAACCTTGGTGCTATCTTCCCTATGGTTCCGAAACGAACAATGTTCCTTAGAGGAGATACCTTAAGAAAAACTCGGTCCCCAACCTCAAACTCAAGCTCGGTCCTTCTCTTGTCGGCATAGGATTTTTGTCTGTCTTGGGCTGTCTTCATTCTTCTCTGTATTAAGTCTACGTTCTCTGAAGTCTCTCGGATCATATCTTGTCCAAGTATGAGCTTGTTAGTAGACTCCCACCAACAAGTGGTCGATCGGCACGGTCTTCCATATAAAGCTTCGAAGGGTGCCATTCCGATGGTGGCTTGGTAACTGTTGTTGTAGGCAAATTCCACCAAAGGAAGATGGTCTTCCCACGTCCCTCCGAAGTCAAGGACGTACAGTCTTAAAAGGTCTTCCAAAACTCTGTTCACTCTTTCTATCTGGCCGTCGGTTTGGGCGTGATAGGCTGTACTCAAGCATAACTGTGTGCCTACCGCTTCTTGCAGACTCCGCCAAAACTCACTTGTGAAGATAGGGTCTCGGTCACTAATAATGCTGGAGGGTATTCCATGGAGTCGAACAATTTCCTTGAGATAAAGAGATGCTAGGGATGAGGCAGTCCTTTTACTCTTGACAGGTAAAAAGTGGACATTTTTAGTAAGCCTATCCACTATTACCCAAATGCTAGTGTTGCCTCTTCTAGACCTAGGCAGCCTATCAATGAAGTCCATTGAAATGCTATCCCACTTCCACTGTGGGACCTCTAGAGGATGGAGCAGACCGCCAGGCTTCTTCTGCTCCGCCTTAACCTGTTGGCAAGTCATACACTTAGAAATGAAATCTGCCACGTCCTTCTTCATACCGCTCAATAAGAAAGTTCTCTTTATGTCCTTGTACATTTTATCTCCGCCTGGATGTATCGTCATCTTGGAGTGATGTGCTTCTTCGAGAACCGTCTTTACTGAATCCCTTGTCCGTGGGACGCATAGTCTTCCGTCTCGCCTTAACCAACCCTTACCGTCGATGGAGTATCTGTTGAGGTGACTTGAAGTCTCACCCCTAATTAGACTATCAATCGTCTCCACAAGCTGAGGGTCTTCGTGTTGTGCTGTCCCTATTGAGTCCACTAGAGTCGGGCGTACTTCGAGAGATGCTATCAAGCCCGGTACAAAATCGGAGGAGGGTCTAAAGTTAAAACTAGCTATATATTCCAAGCTTTGCCTTTCTATAAAGAGCGGGCTTAGGGTCAGTTTCTTTCGGCTCAACGCGTCTGCCACTACGTTGCCTTTGCCTGGAGTGTAGGAGATCTCGAAATCGTACGAGGCAAGAAACTCCATCCACCTTTGTTGCCTCAAGTTAAGGTCCTTCTGCGAGAAGAGATACTTCAAAGATTTATGGTCAGTATACAGTTCGAATTTCTCACCTAGGAGATAGTGGCACCAAGACTTAAGCGCAAAGACGATGGCGGTCGACTCGAGATCATGGGTTGGGTAGTTCTTTTCGTGCACTTTCAACTGTCTCCAGCCATAAGCTACTACCCTTCCTTCTTGCATTAAGACAGTGCCTAGCCCTGTCCCACATGCATCTGTATAAACTGTGAACATCTTGCTTCCATCTGGCAATGTCAGAACTGGGGCTGTTGTAAGAGCCCTTTTTAGTCGTTGGAAAGCAAACTCGCAATTCAAATCCCAATTGAACACTAGATTCTTCTTTGTCATCCTTGTGAGTGGAGCTGAGATTTTTGCAAAATCCCTTATGAATTTTCGATAGAAACCTGCTAGTCCTAGAAAACTTCGGAACTCAGTTGCATTCCTTGGTTTCTTCAAATCCTGTACCGCTACTACCTTAGCAGGGTCCACAGCTAACCCTTCTTTGGATACTATATGCCCAAGAAACCTTACTTCCTCTCTCCAAAAGTGGCACTTGGAGAATTTGGCTTTTAGCTGATGGACTCGCATAGTTTCCATGATTGCCCTTAGGTGCTGAGCATGCTCTTCTTCATTCTTTGAGAAGATAAAGATATCGTCTACGAAGACCACTACGAACTTGTTGAGGAATTCTCTGAACACCCTACTCATCAAGTCCACGAAGTAAGCGGGTGTGTTTGTCAAGCCAAAAGGCATGACAAGCCATTCAAAGAAGCAGTCTGGGGTTCTGAATGCTGTTTTATCGATGCTATCTTCAGCCACCCTTAGCTGATGAAATCCGGTCGCTAAATCGAGTTGGGAGAAAACAGACGCTCCTACAAGCTGATCAAACAGATCGTCAATTCTGGGGAGAGGGTGCCTATTCTTTTTCGTCAGCTTGTTGAGCTCCCTATAGTCAACACATAGATGGAGTGAACCATCCGCCTTTGTGGTGAACACCGCTGGAGCTCCCCATTCTGAAATACTCCTTCTAATGAACCCCTTCTCTAGAAGCTCTTTAACCTGTTTACTAAGCTCTTTCCTTCCCTGTGGAGCCATGTGTCTAACGGGCAATGCAACGGGCTTTGCATTATCTACAAGATATATGCGGAAGTCTATCTCCCGCTTCGGAGGTAAGCCCTTCACCTCTTCGAAGACATCCGGATATTCACGGACCACTCTAACCGATTGCAAACTCTCAACAGAAGCATCTAGCGATTCAAGATAACTAAGCATAACCGGAAAAGGGGAATTACAAGTTATTTCCAGAGTGTTACCGAGTTGGGTCAGAAGCCTAACCACCCTTTTCTCACAATCAAGGATGGCACCATTACTGGATAGCCAATCCATACCCAAAATCAAACCATATCCCGAGAAGCCCAAAACAAAGGCACTACATCTAAATTCTACGCTTAGAATAGAAATTTTCAATCCCACACAGATCATAGACAAATGAGCTAGGCCCCCGATTGGTTTTGAAACAATTAAGGGGTCCTCAACCATACTAGTTTCTAGGTGCAGAGGTTCTACTAAAGCATATGAAATAAAGGAGTGTTATGCGCCAGAATCAAATAAAGTGCGAACTGGGTGATCATAAAGATAAACTACACTTTCTATAGAAGTATTTATACCTCGCTGTTGCAGAGGTGGCGCTTCTAGCACATGAACCTGTGCCCCTGAGCTGGATCCAGCCCTCTGCCCCTGCCCTCGCTTCTTTGGGCAATCCTTAGCCATGTGGCCTATCTCACCGCAAGAAAAGCACCAACCATTCAACTTGGCCTTCTTTTTCCGGTAATCTTTCACTAAGTGCCCCACTTTGCCATAGAAATTACACTTCCTCTTCTCTTGGGACTTGTTGTATTTCCCGCCCTTCTTAAAGTCTGTCTTCTTAGGCAGTAAACCCTCTTTCTTCCCTTGAGAGCTTTCTTCCTTTGTCTCCTTCTTGCCCTTATCCTCTTCGTTCAGCAATGCCATCTGCACCAACCTTTCATACGTAGCTACCATGGGTATATGGGTCATGGCCAAACTGTGTAATGGATCATTCAATCCTTTGACAAAGCGGAGAGCCTTCTTGTGCGGAGTGTTGACGAGGTCCAGTCCGAACCTAGCCAGCTGATCGAACTGATTAACGTACTCTTTGACTGTCATATTCCCTTGCTTAAGAAATAAGAATTTTTCCAGTTGAAGACTCCTTTCAGCTTCTGAGAGAAATTTAGCCTCAAACCTTGCCCTAAAGTCCTCCCATGTTTCCACTGGTCTTTATGCATTGGTAACTTCCCAACAGTAGGAAGCCTCGCCTTTAAGTAGCCATACTGCCAGTTGTACCTTCTGCCTATCCTCTACCTCAAAGATAACAAATAATTCCTCGGTTTCCTTTAGCCAGTTCCTGGCTGACACGAAGGACTCGGTTCCATGAAAGTCCTTCCCTCCCATAGCTTTGAAATATTTACATATCTTAGCAAAAGCATTACCATGCAGAGGAGGTGGAGGAGGAGGTGCTGCTGTAGCTGGATGAATTCCTGCAGCTGGGGGAGGAGGAACAGTGGGACCTGGCTGATTGGCCCTTGCTTCTAAGAATCGTCTGAACCAACCAGGTATTGGTACACCCCCTGGCAAGTTAAGTTCTTCTGACATGCTAAAACAAAAAGGATAGATTCAAAACGAAGGATAAAAGATAGTACCTATGGATTTAGGGGACTATGCCTTTTTTAAAATAAAATAACATTTTAAAATGCTTCTTTAAATTTTCTTTTGAAAATAAATTTTCAAAACTTTTTATCTTATCTTGTAAACCTATGCTCTAATACCAAGTGAAACACCCCACCTTCGTTAGGGTCACTCTCAAAGGGAATGCCCTAATTTTGGTGGAGGTTTATAAGTATAAGACACAGATACACAAGATAGATATAAGTCCACATATTTTTGAACAGCGGAAAACAACAACAACTTTTATTTCATCAAAATATGTGTTACACAAACGATACCATAATTGTCTTACAATTATTCCAAAAACATTACATTTCCATAGCTGTCTTGATCTCATAACTTAAAGAAGCATAAAAACATAAGTAAACTGCATAAGTCCCCATAATTGCTATCCAAAGCCATAGTCCAAAACGAAAGAGATCGAAGCAATACATTCTTTCTCTTCAAGCTGGATGTGAAAACTGGTCAAGCTGCGGTATTCCCTCCCTGCGGACCTTGGGGAGGGGATGAACGAAAGAAAAGAAGACGAAAGAAAAGTAGTCAGACATAAAGCCTGAGTAAGTCTAGGACTATTCAGTCTACGAATAAAGAAATGAGCATGATAAGTACAAACTGGAAATGGGAAAGCAATATAAGCTAAGTTAAGTTGTCTAGAGTCGAATGTACTATCATACCCCATATTAATCTCTGCACCCCTATAAACTAGTTCCCAACAGGCAGCCTATAACCAGGGTGAAGTGATCCATTTCTAATGATCGGCTCCTACTCGCGTAGTTACAGGTGTCTTACGGCCCCCGATGTTGTAGCTACCTATGCTGGTCCCACCATGGGGTGTATCAAGTCCCATGGTGGCGGCCCGACACAATTCTAGAATGCACAGGTATACTACTAGTTGCCAGTGCCTAAATTTTTTGCGCCGGAGTGTGTGGATGCCCACACCCCATTAGAACCTACACTGCTGCACCACCGCCGTCGATTTGACCTCTTACAGTCAGCCCAGTAATTGTGCCCCACCCTGCCTAGTTCAGGGTATCCTGATACACCTTGTAGGGTTACTGCTGAAAAGGGTCCCCCGCTACTAGGTTTTCTATTTCTAGCCAACATGCTAAGTTGGTTAAGTGTTTTGTAAACCTAACCCCCAATCAGTCTGTATAGTTTAGCATGTTCAATTTGATTAAGTATTAATTCAATTTACTTAATCCTATCAATCCTGACTCGCCCTTAATTGTCTTATTAAAGCCTCGACCTCTCACATTAGACAGGTATTGTTGTGACTGCCTGTTGCCGGTTGGTTCCGGGCAGTCTTACGTCACAACTCAGTCTAACCTCGGGTCTTTATTGGGCTCAATGATTAACCACCCACATTGGATAGGTATTGTTGTGACTACTGGACAGCCGTGCGGTTCCGGGCAGGTTTATGTCACAACTCAATCCAACCTTGGGTTAAACACATCGTATTTTCTAAGTTTACATATTTTGTCTCTTTTCTTTTTATATGTAAATATTTGCAGCCCATTATTCAAATTCATCTTAATTGGGTAAAATTAATTTATACCACTTAAATGTTTTCAAGGTCGTTGGCCTGCGTCAAACATGCCAACACACATGTTTTATATTTTTAACCCAACGTCATTACCCCCGTTTTATACGTTCGCTATATTATGTTGGGCTTACCATTTAAGCCCAACTTAGCCACATGAAAAAGGGGAGGCTTAGAACATGGTGTTTATATATTCTAAGTAACCTCAAAAAAGGTGTGTGTGAACGCATGAACTTGCAACATAACGGTCTAATTAACATAAATTAGGCACTTGTGAACTTGCATTGTAATAGCATATAACCATGACATAAAACACACCTAAACATGAATCATGGTTTTAAATCTATTCATGTAAACTTGCATTTAAAATGTAAATCTAACTTAACTATGTGTCGCATATATTATCATATGATTTTGATAACAACATAGGCCTAAAACATATTTTGTTTGGGCATAAAGTTAAACATAAACTAGCCATGTTCATAAAGTCAACACAAGTTCACAAAGATGCTTACTTTCGTCACTAATACAAAAGTATGGTTTTACACTTGAATCATGATGCCAATTCCAACATAAATTCATATGAATCATAATACCCAAATGGATCCAACTACGCTAAAAATGATCATAAAAATATACATCATGTTGGCATAATAGTGAATCACATACTTGCATGAATCTCAACTTTGTTGTAATAAACTACCACAAACATATAGTCGTTAACTTTCAACATGAATCATATTATTGCAAATATCCAATAGGTGTTGTAATAAACTATCATAAACATATAGTCGTTTACTTTCAACATGAATCATATACTTGCAAATATCCAATAGGTGTTGTTATAAACTACCACAAACATATAGTTGTTAACTTTCAACATGAGTCATATACTTGCAAATATCCAATAGGTCTAACATCATTATACCACAACATCCCAAATCTATTCATAATTAGAATCATAGCAACATACACTTATGAATTATCATCACCACAAATTAAGTACAATTCCATTTCTCATTTTACACAAATCAGAACTCAATTATTCATTCACATCGGAATAGCACTCTACTTACAACGTATGACGAATCTTCAATTCAGGATTCTGAATTCTGAATTTGGAGATGCTATACTTTGTTGTAGGCGTTGTTTTGATTTAATTGTCGTGACTTTAAGCTTTTGAATCGACTCCTAATCGTCTCTCAATTTTGACGGCTACTCCTAGTCTTTCTTCAACAGCATGACGGTCTCATTCTCATTTTTATTTGTGCGAATTAGGTGGAGTCTTAGGTCCTTTTTATAGAGTTTGTGAATTGATTAGAACCGTCGATGGAGCTTAGATTAATATTAGCCGTTCGTTTGAAAGAGAGACCAATCAGGAGCTGACACCTGGCCCTAGTGACAAGACAAAGCTCATAAATTCGGCCAAGCACAGACCAGGCCAGCCAGGAGGGGCTGGGTTCGACCTGGCTCAGGGGCCAGGTCGACTACCCAGTCGACCCCCAGGTCGACAGGGTAGTCGACCTGGCTGCCTTAGGCGGGAAAATTCCCACCCAACCCAATCTGGGTCCGATTTCTTTGAATTTTGAACTCGTTCTGAACTGTTTCTGTCTGTTTGAATTTTAAACTGAATTCTGAAACTTCCGGAGGTCATATCTCCCTCATACGTAGTCCGTTTTACGCAAACTCGGACTCTATCTCAAGCAGAATTCCAAGACAAACGCAATGGCGTATCCCGTTTCCCTTAATTCGTTGATTTGAAATTAATTATACTTTAATTTGTGAATTTCACTGTCATAGAATACATGGGGTGTTACATAATGACCTCAAGCCTCACAACTCCTTTAATAACCCATAACTTCCCCGGTAAGGAAGTCCGGATTATCTTGAGAACACGACAAAATAGAACGCAAACAGAAGAACATTTCATTGTATATTACAACAATTCCATCAGAATACAAGATTATATAGAGTAAGAATAAATGTTACACATTATAAAATATCAGAGATTACAATACATTACATAGCAGCAGAAAATAATACAATACACAACTGAAGGAGATATACGGATACAAAGCTTTTCGGATATCATTCCATCTGTAAACCAGGATCCTGTAAATATAAATCTGCAAAACCAAAACTACTAGCTGCCCATGTCAAAATAAGGGCACCCAGAGTTTAGGTTAAAAGAATAAACTCCAGGTCAGTCATGGGACTGGTGTGAGAACTAAAACAGTTATTAATCTTTATTTTAAAGTTAGGTAAATCAAGGGACCACGCCGCATAACACGGAACGGGTTTCCTCCCAGGAACACCAGTGCATAAAACAAAAGCGCAATGCTAAATAAAGAACAATGAAGCTATTATAAGACCCAGGTCCCATCACACAATGCAACGCAAGTCGGAGGATAGGTTTTTTACCTTATAATAGCCAAGAATGCTTGGTACGTGAAATTTCATCTTTTATTATTACTATATGTGTATAGTGTCGAAACAATTTCAAATCATAAGTATCAATCATAGACGGCATAAGCACCCCATCCCACTATGTCGCCATAAATAGGATTACAACAAAAACCGAAACGTAACGTATTGGAAGTTGGATTTCCATCTGTGAACCGAGGCAAAAGAATAGTCCTCTACCGATTCGAGACGCTCTAGTCCGTGTCTCAGGTCAGAGCTCGAGTGACCTTTGGATCGTCAGGGCCGGTCCACCGATGTGGACTAAAATGCCTGAACACTGCGTTTCCCTACCCTTTGGGGTGTCAATGAGTCCAATGACTCCATCGGTCCCGGATCGACCGATATATGTGAGGCGCCTCGCAACAGCAACAACCACATAAGTCAAACTCGTCAGGGCGTGTAAAACCACTGTCGCCACATCTAACTAGAAGGAAATGCATGCCCTCCCTGAGGTCCTCTCCCGTTTCTGGTTCACAACCGAGGTGTGAGGCTCGCGAATTCAAGTTACACAAAGCTATGCCACACAGGCGGTGCTTTGATCATTAACCACAAGACTTTGCTTTTCAACAGAAGCCTCGATCAATTGCCGCTCAGGCATGCCACACAGGCAATTCACTCCATGCGTTTGATATCCATCAATATATAACCTCTGAGCTCGTACGTCTCAGAGAAGGGCGTTAAGAAAGAGAATAAATTCTCCGCCGCCAAACAGATATATATTTAATAGAAATCAATCACACAGAATAAAATCTAATGTCAGACACACAGTCCATTTACAAGTTCATTTTGGGTCTGAACAAAACCGGAGGCACCTTGTACCTCGCATATCCATCAATCTCCAAGTACGTCTGGACGATCACTAACTGATTCCCTCCTCTTGGGTGTACGGCCCAATCAAGATCATTAGTAATTATCCAATTGACGTGAAGACCTCCGGTCTTCAGCCACCATCTTCATCTTCGACACCACGTCGAATTAGTTATTCAGAATGGGATGAACCCGGTCTTTCTGAATAACTCGCGTATATAATAAGCAAGTGTTACACAAACACAACATACGCCTCATTCCAATTCAGAATATTCTTTTATTCAAATATTCTTATACTTTGGGAAAGGTTCCCATTAATTTTATCAAAGATAAATTCTTTAAATTTATTCTTTAATCTTCTTTGAATATCAATTCAACCTAGACGGGATTCGCAAACCACACCGGAGTAATCATTTATTTACCAATCCCAACCTATTCATCCCATGAAGTAAAACTGGTAATACTTCATATCTAACACCACGGTGTTATCGGTAGATTCAATTACCATTTCACGTTCAAATCTAATTAAAGATTTAACTGTCGCTTGGAGTAAAACTGTTGATACTCCATTCTCAATCTTTTCAACCTAATTAAAGATTCATTAAAACTCCACTTCGTTTTAATCCTTAACTGGGTTAAAGAATCAGTGTCATTTAAAACACGGTTCACGATAAACCCAAAATCACATTCCATTAATTATCGGGTTAAAGAACAAGTGTTATTTAAAACACTGTTCATGATAAACCCAAAAAATCAATACCAATTCAATTCCAATTAAATATTATTTAATTGGTACACTTCATTAAATCTAAATAAAAAGATTTCATCTTTTTCTCAACTGGGCTTAAGAACAATGTTAATGAAGACACCATTCACGACAAACCCAAATCACATTTGATATTAAATACAAGGCTCTGAATAGAAAATATATCGGCTTATATTCAATATCAAATTCCACGACCAACCAATATCGTATTGGAAATAAAGATATAAATATATCTTTCAAATTCCCATAACAATACCTGTATCATCACGAAATCCAACATCGAAATATTCCAAAGACAATTTCGATTCAAATCCATTCCTATTCAATTATTTGAAATTCTGGTTACTTTTAAACCCTTTTCAAATTCAATTTATTTATTTAAAAATAAATAGAATTATAATTCTAGTTCAAAACTAGTTCATTTCGATGAAAATCTATTTTTATCTTTTCAAATATGGAGTTTTTCACCCCAATTCTTCCCAAATCATTTCTTATGATTTTACACAAGTTATTACTATTTTTAATAATTTTATCAAGGCCCGTACAGTCGATTTACATCAACGGCCATCGAACTGCATTACAACGACCTTTTCCAAATTTGATTTGGACATAATTCCAAATCCAACCATTAGATTTATATTTAAATATTCGTTAGAAAGCTCTTTTCGATACGAACCCAACGGTTCCGGTTTTAGGAGAATCCGACGGTCGGATCTCCCGCAACGTCAATTCGAAGTCAATGGTCGAAATTCGCGAACAACAGCAGCACGACGCGTTCTATTCAGGCCATTATATTATATTTATATAATATATAAAATATATACTTCGTCGATTTCCTTTTAAAACATATTTTATAAATCGTTTTAAATTCGTTTTCAAAACGATTTCAACTTCTTTTTCGATTTCAAATCAAAATTGAATTTTCCTTTATAAATTCCTTTTTACATTCATTTCTATTTGATTTCAATTAGATTTCAATTCGATTCAATTCAATTTCAATTCGATTTGAATTCTATTCAATTCAATTTCAATTTGATTTTATTCAATTTCAATTCGATTTTATTTTCTAAAATATTTGATTATTGAAATCACTTTTCAATATTCATTTAAAAATGAATAAAATCGATATAAATATCGTTCACGTCAAAATGGCGTCAATCTGATCAATACGGCTTCATATATTCTTATTTTCAAATATTCTATTTCAAATATTTCTTTTTCAAATATTTCTATTTCAAATATTTCTATTACAAATATTTCTTTTCAAATATTTCTATTTCAAAACTGGAATGAGGCCTAATCAATTACCATATAATGTTAATTATATGGATTTTCTACAACACATGTATAAAATAACAACGATAAATAATCAACCATCATCCAAAGTGCATTCTACAATGTATAAGCATCAAATATAAATATTTAAAGCTTATAACAGCTTGTCAATCAATCGATCGACATACAACTAATTATTGGGATTAGTGTATGTCATATATCACCCCAATACCCGTGTGGGGTTTTCAAACAATCAAACACGGATTTTATTTGTGCCGTTGGGTGATGTGTAAAATTTATCGTCCCAATCAATATCAGTCAAATCAGTGTATATAAACAAATCGTCGATTTGTTTATAAGTATTCATTTCATATACACGTTAAAAATTATATTTTTAACTATAAAATATTTTCCACTATAAAATATTTTAGTTCAACTATATAAATATTTTATTTCATTTTCACATCTCATCACATAATCAACTACACATCAAAATCAAACAAACAAGCATACAAGCCGTCCATGGTCTGTGGACGACGGGTGTTGGGTGCTACTAAACACCGTCTGCATCCTAGTATATATTTTAACTAGAAATAAATTTAAAAGTGAGGAGTTCTCACAGAGGGTTCCACTCCGCCATGCTTTGCTGTTGAACTGCTGAACCGTCTGGATTTGATTGAAATTCCAATGCAGTTCTTTTCACGCTGTTCAAATAAAAATTATATTTTTATTGCTTCATTCAATAAATATAAATCATATTTTTATTTCTTCTTCATATATATTTTTACAATGCTTCTTTCTATATAAAGATTATATTAATATTTTTTTCTTTATAAAAATTATATTTTTATTCTTTCCATAGTACAAAAGTCATATTTTCATCCTTCCCATGATATAAAAATAAAGTTCATATATAGAATAAAAAAAATCACACTTTTGTCTAATCAAAAAATCAATCTTTTCATTGTCAAAAAATGTTATCTTTTTATTAGTAAAAATTTAATCTTTTCACACATTATTCTTCATAGAAATAAAACTAATTATATTCATTAAAAATCTTAACTTTTTAAATTAGAAATCATAGCTTTTCTAGTTTAGAAATCATACCCTTTTATTCGACAAAAAAATAACATTTTTAGCTAAATAAAAATCCTAGCTTTAACTTATATAAAAATCAGTTCTTTCATATATAAAAATCTCGTCTTTTACATATTAAAAATCTCGTCTTTTACTTACTAAAAATCTCGCCTTTCACTTTAAATCATATAACAAAAAAAACTGAAAATAAAAGAAATTAAATTCGGATTTAATAATAAAACTAAATGGAAATAAATTAAAACTCACATTCATTGAGGAGATTGGGTCTTGGCCGCTGGTGGGGGGAGAACGGCGCCCACTGGAGGTGGAGCAGGCGGCGCTGGTGGTGAGGGGGGGCTGCGGTGGTCGGATTAGGTTGGTTAGGGTTTGGGTTCGAGTGACTAACGGGGTGGAGGGAGAGAATCAGATAGAGGAGGGAGGAGCGAACGGGGTGGGGAGAGGATCTCGATCCCCGGCGACGGCTTAGGGGGGGCGACGGCGATGCTCCGCCTCAAGGTGGGTAGCATCGGGGCTTTAGGCGCATTTCCCCTTTTTTTATTCTTCTGAACGAAGTAGAAAAGTAAGAGAGAGAGGGAGAGATGAGGGTAATAATAAAAAAAAATTATTTATTTTAATAATATTTTTTTCTTCCAAAAAGTAACTTCTTCATTCGATCCCCAAACGAGACCCAACGACTGTCGCCCCTAGCTAATTACCCCCATTCTGAACACAATGGGGTTCATATCGTAAGCCAGTTTGGCAGTTTCGAATAGTTTTTGTCAAAATCAAAATATAACTCTACATATTGAATTTGAACGCACATTTCAATTTACTAGGGTCACATACGGACCCGAAAAATTCAAAAAAAAAATATTTCTAGCTTCGTATTGATGATACGGTCCTAACAAAACTAATTTCATCTAATTTGAAGACCATTTGAAAAATGGCCATTTTCTGGTCGATTAAAATCTACTGAAACTGGTCAAACGCGTTTCCTTTGCTACACTCACATATTGATTCGAAAAATTATGAAATTTGAGACCTAGCAATTATTTGACATCGCGGATCCAACAAAAGTGGTTTCGTCAAAATCCGATGTCGTTTGCAAAATTTCCATTTTTAAGGGCCTGAATTCCATAGCGACTATTCAGAATTTTCAACTGGACATAACTTTTGATTCCCGCTATGGAATTTCAATTTTTCGGATTCGTTGGAAAGATATTCCCAGTTAGATTCAAATATTTTTTGTTTCACTAAAATCCGGTTTATTTTGCACCCGATACATTCATTTGAATTCTGAAATCGAATATTGAACTACCGAGCCATTTTCAATTCCTTTAATAATTATAAATAATTATTTATATTCTAACGACGATTCGAATAAATACATACGTTCGAATTCTATTCAAAATAAATTTCTCGTCATTATTATTTAAAATAATTCATTTTGAATATTCAAAATTCGCTAAAATTGCCAAAATAAATATTTTAAATTGGCTCGGATTTCCGAGTTATTACAATCTCCCCCACTTAAAACTTTTCGTCCCCGAAAAGGAACAAAGCCGGAAGTTGTTCAACTAATCAACTCAACTTTCGTTATTTTCATTATGGCTTAAGTTCTTCAACTTTTTAGTTTCTAAGAACTTTTCAAATTTTTCAAAAATTTGGTTAACACCCTAAATTTTCGAAAAATTTCGCCATAACCTCCCCTGCACATGGGACTTAGGGATATTTCATATAGCCTCCCATGGCCTTCTTCAATCCAAAAGAAAAAGAATAATCCAAGCGGCTAGCCAATCGGCTCACAAAATCACCCAAAACTCAAGAAATACAATAAACATGTACCTATTTGTCGGGCAAACAATTTTATTCTTCTACTCTAGCCTCTTTGTTATGACCTGTTCAATGTAAGTAAATGTATATGCATGCAAATTCTAACAATTTTCAATACGACTCACTTTTTGATACAATTTGGCTAAAGGTTCAACATTTAATTAATCAAACAACACAATCAGCAAACAATTATTTGATTAGCTTTTCAAATTCATAACTTTGATATATAGTCAAAAATCACATTTTGGTGCCAAATCACAACAATAGGCCCTATCTAATTTTGGTTGTAACACCCCGTATGTTGAATAACTAGCTATAATATAAAACAGGGCAGAATTAAATTTAAAAAAATCTGAATCAGGGGAAAAGGGCTATGCCATTGCGTTCGTCTCGGAAAAATACGCGAAATAGAGACCGAGTTTTCGAAAATCGAAGTCCGTATGACCCAGATATGGCCCGAAGAAGTTTCAGAAAATTTAAAAACAGATTTAAAAACAGAAATTTCAAATTTCAGAAGTGGCGGGAAAATTCCCGCCAGACCCAGGGGGTCGACTGGGGAGTCGACCTGCCCACCAGGTCGACTGGGGAGTCGACCCTTGGGTCGACCTGGGGGTCGACCTCCCTAGTCGAGCCCAGGTGACCTGGGTGCATCAGCTTGGCTTTTGGGCTGTGTTTTGGTGGCTAGGACGTGATCTGACGGCTCTAATCTGATTTAGGGTTAATCCAAGGGCCTAAAACACCTAACTAATCTATAAATACACCCTAAGACTACCCTAATTCATACTAAAAATAGCTACAACACCGTTATGCCGTCAAAATGCAACTTGAAGGAGCCTCCATCAATTTAAAGAGGAAGATAGCTTCTCAAATCAACCTCTAATCAATTTTAGCAACTTAATCTTCTTCTTAGGAGTGCTAATCAACAAGTTGTGAGTTTTCTATAGCCTTAATAACTAATTGTTGAAATGATTATGATAGGATATAATGAGGTTATGGCTATGAATGTGGATCAATGCAAGATTATGTTATCATATGCTATGTGTTTGTGATGTTATGCAAGTTATGCAAGTTATGTGCTATATGTTCATGAAGTTATGCAAGTTATGCAAGTCGTATGATACATGTTCATGATGTTATGCAAGTTATGCAAGTCATATGCTATGTGATTATGATGTTATGCAAGTTATGCAAGTCATATGCTATGTGTTTGAGGTGTTATGCAAGTTATGCAAGTCATATGATATATGTTCATGAAGTTATGCAAGTTATGCAAGTCATATGCTAGGTGTTTATGATGTTATGCAAGATATGCAAGTCATATGAGAAACATTGATCCATTATGACACCATGATATGCAAGTTTGGTTTATGATTATATGCTAGTTCATACATGATATGTTATGCAAGTTTGGTGTATGATTATATGCTAGTTCATACATGATATGTTATGCAAGTTTGGTGTATGATTATATATATGACATGTTATGCGCGTATGGTGTTTGATTATATGCAAGTAACATATGCAAGTTTACATCTTTGTATGATGTGCATACATATGCAAGTTAACCCCTTTGTATGTCATACATACATATGCAAGTTTACCCCTTTTTGTATGACATAAATAACCTATGCAAGTTAACCTCCTTATGACGTATGTGATTCATGCAAGTTTAGGTTGATTATTTATGCTAGTTGGGTTGATGCTATATGCATGTCGACACCTTTAAACCCATGTTGATGTTATGCAAGTTGAACCCATTGTATTTGTGATGAATCTTCCCTTTTATGTCATGTTCGCGAATTACGTGGGGAACGATGGGGTTAATATACATGTTAATGAAATGGTGTGAAGTTGGTATGATTATGCATACCATAAAGTGGATGGACATAATTGAGTCAATTATGTACATCATTAAATTTATAATTAATTAGGGATAATTAATACAAATTATGGGGGTGATTAATTAGGTGTAATTAATCGACTAAGACACGAGGTTGGACCCTTTTGTAGCATAAGACTGCCCGGAACCGACCGGCATATCCAGCGGCTACAAATGATTGGCCCAATGTGAGAGGTCTTAGGCACAAACTAAATACGTGACAAGTGTATAGACACGAGGTTAGACTCGGTTATGGCGTAAGGCTGCCCGGACCCAACCGGCAAATCCAGCTGCCATAAAAGATAGTCTAATGTGAGAGGTCTTTACAACGGTTACGTTCTTAATCAATTAAGAAACACTTAACCAGATAAGCATGTAGTGGGGCATGAAGGGTTAAGTGGGTGCCTTGGGTGGCATGTGGAGATTAAGTAAGTGCCTTGGGTGGAATGAGAAAATCTAGTGGTTGCCTTGGGTGGCAATAGAAAATACGATTAGAATACTTAACCAAAGTGGAACATGTAATTAAACATGATTAAAGGGTTAAGTGGGTGCCTTGGGTGGCATGAGGAAATCTAGTGGTTGCCTTGAGTGGCAATAGAAGATAAGATTAGAATACTTAACCAAAGTGGGACATGTAATTAAACATGATTAAAGGGTTAAGTGGGTGCCTTGGGTGGCATGTGGAAAAATCTAGTGGGTTGCCTTGGGTGGCAATAGAGAATACGACTAGAATACTTAACCAAAGTGGAACTTGTAACTAAACATGATTAAAGGGTTAAGTGGGTGCCTTGGGTGGCATGTGGAAATCAAGTGGGTGCCTTGGGTGGCATGTAGAAATCTAGTGGGTGCCTTGAGTGGCAATTGAAATATGATTAGATGACTTAACCAAACCTTAACATGTAAGTGGGCATGATTATGAAAAAGGGGTTAAGTGGGATGCACTAGATAAAATGACAAGCTTAAATAGTAGCTTGTGGGGGCCCATTTCAACCAGTAACCCATATGTATCTTATTGGGTTCGACCCATGTCGAGGACGGGACACGCGTACTGGGCTTGATTATAAGAGGCCAAAACGGGGTAGCGGTGGCAACGCGAGTCCAACGGGTTTCATATGCGTGTGTGGACCCGGGCTGGTAGGTAAGACGTTGTTGCATCGTGTAGATACAAGCCGTGCACCATTGATATTATCGGGTTGCCACTTTGGGGAGAGATACACCCCACTGTGGGGCCAGCACGAGTATCTACGGTAGGGAGCCGATCACTTGGGGAGTAGCAGGTACACCTAGTGGAGATAGGGGCAGACGGCACCTATGTATTCAGCTAGGGGTACAAGAGACTACTATTAAAAATTACTAAGTTGTGGATACACCTAGTGGAGATAGGGGCAGACGGCACCTATGTAGTCAGCTAGGGGTACACGAAACTACTATTAAAAATTACTAAGTACACTTAGTGGGATCAACCTTTAAGTAGGAATTACCCTTGGGTGGGTAGAACTGGTGTGGTGCAGTGTAGGAATTACCCTTGGGTGGGTAGATCTGGGGTGGTGCAGTATAGTATTTATCCTTAGGTGGATAGGCGCGTCTTTACCGTTATCTTAGTTTATCCTAAGTCTAGTTGGCTACTTAGTGTAGTCATTTATCCCCAGTCGTACCGTACCAGGTTTATATCATACCCTAATTACTTTAATGATTGTATTGTTAAGGTTATAGGGCTCACTCAGACTTATGTCTGACCCCGTTGTTTTTATCTTTTTCCCCAACCCTCAGGTTCTCAGAGTGGGCCTAGCACTAGTGGGCTTTGATCAGATTGCTTTATCTCTCTTTTGGAGCTTGGACTCTCGAAGAAAAGCTCGGTTACCTTTTCTATTATGGCTATTAGTATGTAGTGGGATTATGTACTTATGTTTTAACGGGATGGATATTTTGTACTTGACTCTTGTTGGTTTTTGAGATGTAACCAAACATGTTTACCTTCTGCTGCAATGAAATGATGTATTAAATTTCAAGTATTACTTATATCTGTCTTGTTGTAATTTTTCAGTTCTATATTTACTTAAATACTCCACCGAAGCTAAGGCATTCCCTTTTTGAGTGACCTTAGCGGGTGTGGGGTGTTACACGTGGTATCAGAGCTCAAGGTTACCAGAACAGATAAAACTTTTAGAAAATTATTTTTCTAAAAACATTTTTGGAAGAAGTATTTTCAAAAACATGTTTTTGAGAGAAAAGTTTTTGAAAGAAAAGAACATAATCCCCAAGAGCCATATATCCTTCCTTCGATTCTCCGTTTTGAATCTCTTCCTCTTTCTCTTTTTGAATTTCCCCTCCGCGTATAGATGTCTTTTTAAGATAAATAAGGACTTCCGTATGAAGGACGGAAGAATCACTTCAAGGGACTATGACGTTTGCCAGGCCAAGAAGGTAGTCCAAGGAGGTGGAGGGCTTATGGGTACCTTTAAGATGGACGAGAGAGGAAGGTTCAAATAGCTATTAGGTAAATAAAGGACGAAACCTCATCGTGGTAAGAAGGCCACGAAAGGAGAATGTGAAGGGGAAGGCTAGTTGTTTTGGAGAAATAGGACACCTTGGAGTTGTCCAAAGAAGTAAGGACGAAGTACAGGATCTTCTGGAGGGTAGATGTATTCCCTCACGACGGGTATACTTGATGGGGGTAGGACCGTCTAAGTTGAAATTTGGTTCTCTCGATCATCCTGTTCGAACTTTATTCGACTCTGGCGCACTACATTCGTTTATCTCATCATCATTAGTTGAGTCACTGCACCTAGACACCAGTTTGGTAGATGATCCCATGGTTGTTTCAAACCCAATTGGGAGGGCTCCACTTATTTGTCCATGATATGTTTGGGTTTGAAGATTTCCATACTTAGCGTTGAGTTTAGAGGTGATGCTTTTGTTTGGGCTTCACGGGCTATGGGTTGATTTTGGGCATGGACCGGTTATCCAGTAATGGTGTCGTTCTTGATTGTGAAAGGAGAGTTGTTAGGCTTATGACCCGCTTGGTTAACACTCTCGAGATCTTTTGAAATCCCATAGATTCTGTTATGCTAAGTTGTCTTGAATCGCTTGACGCTTCAGTCGAGAGTTTGCGATCTGTTAGAGTGGTCCGGGGATACTCGGATGTGTTTGAGGAGGTGAAGGGCTTACCTCCGAAGCGGGAGATAGACCTCCGAATATATCTGGTAGATGATGCTAAACCAGTATCTTTGTCAGTGCGCCGCATGGCTCCTCGTGAGAGGAGGGAACTCCATAAGCAAGTAGGGGAGTTGCTTGAGAAGGGGTTCATAAGACGAAGTATATCGGAGTGGGGTGCTCTAGTAGTTTTTGCTACGAAGGCGGATGGGTCCCTCAGACTTTGTGTAGGCTATAGAGGACTCAACATGCTCATAAAGAAGAATAGATACCCATTGCCGAGGATTGAGGATCTCTTTGATCAGTTGGTTGGCGCCTCAGTGTTTTCACAGTGGGACTTGGCCACGGAGTTTCATCAGTTGGGAGTGACTGAGGATAGTATAGAGAAGACCGCCTTTAGGACTCTGGATAGTTTCTATGAGTGGCTTGTGATGCCATTTGGTTTGACGAACGGCCCCGCATACTTTGTTGAGTTGAGGAGTAGAGTGTTCAGGGAGTACCTAAATAACCTCGTAGTGGTCTTTGTGGATGACATCTTGGTCTTTTCTAAAGAGCGAAATAAGTTTTCGTGTGTGCTTAATGGGTTAAGCAAAGCCAGTTATTTGATCAACGGTGGTTTTGGAGCGAGATTGGCAAGGACATCCAGAGTTGGACAAGGGCTTAATCATTTAGCCGTTTTACTAGTATCATCTCACGTAGGTCGTCTGAATTCGAAGGAGGTATCCCTTGGGTGTTTGTCTGATATTGGTTTAGGCCTTTGGGGCTTGCACTTGGGGGATGTCGAGTTCGACTAGGATGGTCTGCGTGAGAGATGGATAGTTGTGACGATTTTGTATGGGAGAATATCCTAGTTTTCTCCAGAAGTGGATAAAAGCATACCCTATATCTCAGGGAAGTGTTGAAGACTCTTCGAGCGCATAGTCTTGAGACAGCAAAGGTGGATGGAGTTCTTAGCATCCTATGATTTCGAGATAGCGTATACCCCTGGCAAGGGTAACGTAGTGGCGGACGCCTTGAGCGGAAAAAGGTTGTCCTTGAGTCCATTGTTCGTGGAACGACGAAGCTTGGAATTTATCCCGATGTTTGATTTTTGACCTTCCGTTGACTATGTACCCGGTTTGCTAGCATCCTTGGAGGTCAGACCTACTCTTTCGGGACGGATTGGGGAGGCACAGCAGGACAACCCACAGTCGGTTGAGTTAGTAGAGAGGCTCATAAGGGGGGAGTCGTCCAGCCATTTGAGTAGGTACACCCTAGACGATAGGGGGTGCTTGCGTAGAGACGGTAGACTTTGTGTACCGCAAGACGAGGGTTTGAGGAAGGCTATTCTTGATGATGCACACCGTTCTAGGATGACCATTCATCCCGGTGGGGACAAGATGTACCAAGACATGAAGCGAGTTTTCTTTTGGGCCTGTATGAAGAAAGATGTGGCCGAGTACGTCGCTAGATGCTTGGTGTGCCAACAGATGAAAGACGGAGCAAAAGAAACCCGGTGGGTTGCTTCACCCATTGGAAGTTCCGCAATGGAAGTGGGATGGCGTCTCAATGGATTTTATTGATGGGTTACCCAGATCGAGGAAGGGTAATACGGGAATTTGGGTTGTGGTTGACAGACTTACTAAGAGTGCCCATTTCATACCCGTGAAGAGCAAGAGGACTGCTCCATGGCTAGCTTCAGTTTTTCTTCGAGAGATAGTTCATTTGCATAGGGAACATGACGTATTCCATATGTCACATTTGAGGACGTGCCTACATGAGACCGCAGAGGTGGTAGAGCCGAGCTTGCTTAAAGAAGTGGAGGTAGAGCGTGATGCGATTATTCGACGAGCTCCTACCCGCATCCTTGGGTCAGAGATTAGGAAGTTGAGAAACAGAGAGGTTCGACTAGTCAAAGTGAAAAGGGGAGAAGATGAGAGCAATGCTACTTGGGAGACAGAAGCGAAGATGCGTTCATTGTACCCATTCCTTTTTGAGGGTATATCTTTTAACTTCTCCTTTATCGTTTGTCTAGTGCTTATCTTATCTTTAGTATGTCCTCTCATTAGTACCTTTGACCTTTAGATAGGGAAAACCTATGGTTGAAACATGTGTTTGAGACATGTTATGATTGATGGATGCGTGTGGATGCATGTGGTTGCTCGTGGATGCATATACACACACTCTAGGCACTAGATCGGCTCAATCACTTCATATTGCATATTGCATAAAATTGTGTGTAGGTAGCTATATTAATGGATGTATAATGGTTGCGTTATCATATGGATGATGCATTTTGGTGTATGGTTGCGCACACATGTAGAAATAGTATGTGTCGATAGGGATCTGTCGCATACATATTGGATGCATGGCACTAACATGGTTTGCATTAAGGAGGTCAACAAAATAAGTGGACCGCCTAATTTTGCATTAGACAGGGAACATATACACACACTCTTTGCATATGTTCATACAGCAGTAGAAACTCTAAGGACAATGGATGCCAGTGTTTGATGGTTTGAGTAGATGGTTGTTTGGTTGGTAGGATACGTTCTTCTTGACTTAGAGATTTCGGGGACGAAATCCTTTAAGTAGGGGAGAATGTAACACCCCGTATGTTGAATAACTAGCTATAATATAAAACAGGGCAGAATTAAATTAAAAAAATTCTGAATCAGGGTAAACAGGCTATGCCATTGCGTTCGTCTCGGAAAAATACGCGAAATAGAGTCCGAGTTTTCGAAAATCGAAGTCCGTATGACCCAGATATGGCCCGAAGAAGTTTCAGAAAATTTAAAAACAGATTTAAAAACAGAAATTTCAAATTTCAGAAGTGGCGGGAAAATTCCCGCCAGACCCAGGGGGTCGACCTGGGGGTCGACTGGGGAGTCGACCTACCCACCAGGTCGACTGGGGAGTCGACCCTAGGGTCGACCTGGGGGTCGACCTCCCTGGTCGAGCCCAGGTGACCTGGGTGCATCAGCTTGGCTTTTGGGCTGTGTTTTGGTGGCTAGGACGTGATCTGACGGCTCTAATCTGATTTAGGGTTAATCTAAGGGCCTAAACACCTAACTAATCTATAAATACACCCTAAGACTACCCTAATTCATATTAAAAATAGCTACAACACCGTTATGCCGTCAAAATGCAACTTGAAGGAGCCTCCATCAATTTAAAGAGGAAGATAGCTTCTCAAATCAACCTCTAATCAATTTTAGCAACTTAATCTTCTTCTTAGGAGTGCTAATCAACAAGTTGTGAGTTTTCTATAGCCTTAATAACCAATTGTTGAAATGATTATGATAGTATATAATGAGGTTATGGCTATGAATGTGGATCAATGCAAGATTATGTTATCATATGTTATGTGTTTGTGATGTTATGCAAGTTATGCAAGTTATGTGCTATATGTTCATGAAGTTATGCAAGTTATGCAAGTCATATGATACATGTTCATGATGTTATGCAAGTTATGCAAGTCATATGCTATGTGATTATGATGTTATGCAAGTTATGCAAGTCATATGCTATGTGTTTGAGGTGTTATGCAAGTTATGCAAGTCATATGATATATGTTCATGAAGTTATGCAAGTTATGCAAGTCATATGCTAGGTGTTTATGATGTTATGCAAGATATGCAAGTCATATGAGAAACATTGATCCATTATGACACCATGATATGCAAGTTTGGTGTATGATTATATGCTAGTTCATACATGATATGTAATGCAAGTTTGGTGTATGATTATATGCTAGTTCATACATGATATGTTATGCAAGTTTGGTGTATGATTATATATATGACATGTTATGCGCGTATGGTGTTTGATTATATGCAAGTAACATGTGCAAGTTTACATCTTTGTATGATGTGCATACATATGCAAGTTAACCCCTTTGTATGTCATACATACATATGCAAGTTTACCCCTTTTTGTATGACATAAATAACCTATGCAAGTTAACCTCCTTATGACGTATGTGATTCATGCAAGTTTGGGTTGATTATTTATGCTAGTTGGGTTGATGCTATATGCATGTTGACACCTTTAAACCCATGTTGATGTTATGCAAGTTGAACCCATTGTATTTGTGATGAATCTTCCCTTTTATGTCATGTTCGCGAATTACGTGGGGAACGATGGGGTTAATATACATGTTAATGAAATGGTGTGAAGTTGGTATGATTATGCATACCATAAAGTGGATGGACATAATTGAGTCAATTATGTACATCATTAAATTTGTAATTAATTAGGGATAATTAATACAAATTATGGGGGTGATTAATTAGGTGTAATTAATCGACTAAGACACGAGGTTGGACCCTTTTGTAGCATAAGACTGCCCGGAACCGACCGGCATATCCAGCGGCTACAAATGATTGGCCCAATGTGAGAGGTCTTAGGCACAAACTAAATACGTGACAAGTGTATAGACACGAGGTTAGACTCGGTTATGGTGTAAGGCTTCCCGAACCCAACCGGCAAATCCAACTGCCATAAAAGATAGTCTAATGTGAGAGGTCTTTACAACGGTTACGTTCTTAATCAATTAAGAAACACTTAACCAGATAAGCATGTAGTGGGGCATGAAGGGTTAAGTGGGTGCCTTGGGTGGCATGTGGAGATTAAGTAAGTGCCTTGGGTGGCATGAGAAAATCTAGTGGTTGCCTTGGGTGGCAATAGAAAATACGATTAGAATACTTAACCAAAGTGGAACATGTAATTAAACATGATTAAAGGGTTAAGTGGGTGCCTTGGGTGGCATGAGGAAATCTAGTGGTTGCCTTGAGTGGCAATAGAAGATAAGATTAGAATACTTAACCAAAGTGGGACATGTAATTAAACATGATTAATGGGTTAAGTGGGTGCCTTGGGTGGCATGTGGAAAAATCTAGTGGGTTGCCTTGGGTGGCAATAGAGAATACGACTAGAATACTTAACCGAAGTGGAACATGTAACTAAACATGATTAAAGGGTTAAGTGGGTGCCTTGGGTGGCTTGTGGAAATCAAGTGGGTGCCTTGGGTGGCATGTAGTAATCTAGTGGGTGCCTTGAGTGGCAATTGAAATATGATTAGATGACTTAACCAAACCTTAACATGTAAGTGGGCATGATTATGAAAAAGGGGTTAAGTGGGATGCACTAGATAAAGTGACAAGCTTATGTAGTAGCTTGTGGGGGCCCATTTCAACCAGTAACCCATATGTATCTTATTGGGCTCGACCCATGTCGAGGACGGGACACGCGTACTGGGCTTGACTATAAGAGGCCAAAACGGGGTAGCGGTGGCAACGCGAGTCCAACGGGTTTCATATGCGTGTGTGGACCCGGGCTGGTAGGTAAGACGTTGTTGCATCGTGTAGATATAAGCCGTGCACCATTGATATTATCGGGTTACCACTTTGGGGAGTGATACACCCCACTATGGGGCCAGCACGGGTATCTACGGTAGGGAGCCGATCACTTGGGGAGTAGCAGGTACACCTAGTGGAGATAGGGGCAGACGGCACCTATGTAGTCAACTAGGGGTACAAGAGACTACTATTAAAAATTACTAAGTTGTGGATACACCTAGTGGAGATAGGGGCAGACGGCACCTATGTAGTCAGCTAGGGGTACACGAAACTACTATTAAAAATTACTAAGTACACTTAGTGGAATCAACCTTTAAGTAGGAATTACCCTTGGGTGGGTAGAACTGGTGTGGTGCAGTGTAGGAATTACCCTTGGGTGGGTAGATCTGGGGTGGTGCAGTTTAGTACTTATCCTTAGGTGGATAGGCGCGTCTTACCGTTATCTTAGTTTATCCTAAGTCTAGTTGGCTACTTAGTGTAGCCATTTATCCCCAGTCGTACTGTACCAGGTTTATATCATAACCTAATTACTTTAATGATTGTATTGTTAAGGTTATAGGGCTCACTCAGACTTATGTCTGACTCCGTTGTTTTTATCTTTTTCCCCAACCCTCAGGTTCTCAGAGTGGGCCTAGCACTAGTGGGCTTTGAACAGATTGCTTTATCTATCTTTTGGAGCTTGGACTCTCGAAGAAAAGCTCGGTTACCTTTTCTATTATGGCTATTAGTATGTAGTGGGATTATGTACTTATGTTTTAACGGGATGGATATTTTGTACTTGACTCTTGTTGGTTTTTGAGATGTAACCAAACATGTTTACCTTCTGCTGCAATGAAATGATGTTTTAAATTTCAAGTATTACTTATATCTGTCTTGTTGTTATTTTTCAGTTCTATATTCACTTAATTACTCCACCGAAGCTAAGGCATTCCCTTTGTTGTGACCTTAGCGGGTATGGGGTGTTACATGGGTTCTCACACATTCAATATGAAACATATAGAAATTTCACTTTCGTCACTCGAACATAAATTCTGATGATGTTTCGAACCACCATCAGAACATCCACAAGCGACTAGAGTATGATTCTATATCTATCCAGTATACTAATACTTCGAATATACGTGGATCAGACGTATACGCAACATCTTTATATACTGGATTGTCCAAATTCAATATAAAATAAATAATCAAATACGAATAATTGATTTAAATTTTCAAAACAATTTTTTTTTCATTTTTAAAAATACACTCTTCACACTTGTTCTAGGATACTACTGATCCCATCTCTAACGAGTCATTCCCATTGGATATTACTAACCCAATTTCTGATGAATTCTTTCGTTTTGTTCTAATGTGTCTTGTTCTCTAAGCTTTGTAGACAAAAGCTCTGATACCAACTATAATACCCGTAACTTCCCCAGTAAGGAAGTCCAGATTATCTTGAGAACACGACAAAATAGAACGCAGATGGAAGAACATTTCATTGAATATTACAACAATTCCATCAGAATACAAGAATATACAGAGTAAGAATAAATATTACACATACTAAAATATCAGAGATTACAATACATTACATAGCAGCGGAAAATACTACAATACACAACTGAAGGAGATATAAGGATACAAAGCTTTCCGGATATCATTTGAGCTGTAAACCAGGATCCTGTGAATATAAATCTGCAAAACCAAAACTACTAGCTGCCCGTGTCAAAAAAAGGGCACCCAGAGTTTATTAAAACAATAAACTCCAGGTCAGTCATGGGACTGGTGTGAGAAATAAAACAGTTATTAATCTTTATTTTAAAGTTAGGTAAATCAAGGGACCACGCCGTATAACACGGAACGGGTTTCCTCCCAAGAACACCAGTGCATAAAACAATAGCGCAATGCTAAATAAAGAACAATGAAACTATTATAAGACCCAGGTCCCGTCACACAATGCAACGCAAGCCGAAGGATAGGGTTTTTATCTTATAATAACCAAGAATGCTTGGTACGTGAAATTTCATCTTTTATTTTTACTATATGTGTATAGTGTCAAAACAATTTCAAATCATAAGTATCAATCATAGACGGCATAAGCGACCCATCCCACTATGTCGCCATATATAGGATTACAACTAAAACCGAAACATTACGTATTGGAAGTTGGATTTCCATCTGTGAACCGAGGCAAAATATAGTCCTCTACTGATTCGAGACGCTCTAGTCCGTGTCTCAGGTCAGAGCTCGAGTGACCTTTGGATCGTCAGGGTCGGTCCACCGACGTGGATTAAAATGCCTGAACACTGCGTTTCCCCACCCTTTGGGGTGTCAATGAGTCCAATGACTCCATCGGTCCCGGATCGACCGATATATCCGATGCGCCTCACAACAGCAACAACCACATAAGTCAAACTCGTCAGGGCGTGTAAAACCACTTACGCCACTTCTAACTAGAAGGAAACGCATGCCCTCCCTGAGGTCCTCTACTGTTTCTGGTTCACAACCAGGGTGTGAGGCTCGCGAATTCACGTTACACAAAGCTGCCACATGGGCGGTGCTTTAATCATCAACCACAAGAATTTGCTTTTCAACAGAAGCCTCAATCAATTGCCGCTCAGGCATGCCACACAGGCAATTCACTCCATGCGTTTGATATCCATCAATATATAACCTCTGAGCTCGTACGTCTCAGATAAGGGCGTTATGCAAGAGAATAAATTATCCGCTGCCAAACAGATATATATTTAATAGAAATCAATCACACAGAATAAAATCCAATGTCAGACATACATTCCGTTTACAAGTTCTTTCTGGGTCTGAACGAAACCGGAGGCACCTTGTACCTCGCATATCCATCGATCTCCAAGAACGTCTGGACGATCACTAACTGATTCCCCCCTCTTGGGTGTACGACCCAATCAAGATCATCAGTAATTATCCAAATGACGTGAAGACCTCCAGTCTTCAACCACCGTCTTCAACTTCGACACCACGTCGAATTAGTTATTCATAATGGGATGAACCCGGTCTTTCTGAATAACTCGCGTATATAATGTACATGTGTTACACAAACACAACATACGCCTCATTCCAATTCAGAATATTCTTTTATTCAAATATTCTTATACTTTGGGAAAGGTTCCAATTAATTTTATCAAAGATAAATTCTTTAAATTAATTCTTTAATCTTCTTTGAATATCAATTCAACTTAGTCGGGATTAGCGAACCACACCGGAGTAATCATTTATTTCCCAATCCCAACCTATTCATCCCATGAAGTAAAACTAGTAATACTTCATATCTAACACCACGGTGTTATCGGTAGATTCAATTACCATTTCACGTTCAAATCTAATTAAAGATTTAACTATCGCCTGGAGTAAAACTGGTGATACTCCTTTCTCGATCTTTTCAACCTAATTAAAGATTCATTAAAACTCCACTTAGTTTTAATCCTTAACTGGGTTAAAGAATCAGTGTTATTTAAAACACGGTTCACGATAAACCCAAAATCACATTCCGTTAATTATCGGGTTAAAGAACAAGTGTTATTTAAAACACTGTTCACGATAAACCCAAAAAATCAATACCAATTCAATTCCAATTATATATTATTTAATTGGTACACTTCATTAAATCTAAATAAAAAGATTTCATCTTTTTCTCAACTGGGCTTAAGAACAGTGTTAATGAAGACACCATTCACGACAAACCCAAATCACATTTGATATTAAATACAAGGCTCTGAATAGAAAATTTATCGGCTTATATTCAATTTCAAATTCCACGACCAACAAATATCGTATTGGAAATAACGATATAAATATATCTTTCAAATTCCCATAACAATACCTGTATCATCACGAAATCCAACATCAAAATATTCCAAAGACAATTTCGATTCAAATCCATTCCCATTCAATTATTTGAAATTCTGGTTACTTTTAAACCCTTTTCAAATTCAATTTATTTATTTAAAAATAAATAGAATTATAATTCTAGTTCAAAACTAGTTCATTTCGATAAAAACCTATTTTTATCTTTTCAAATATGGAGTTTTTCACCCCAATTCTTCCCAAATCATTTCTTATGATTTTACACAAATTATTTCTATTTTTAATAATTTTATCAAGGCCCGTACAGTCGATTTCCATCAACGGCCATCGAACTACACTTACAGCGACATTTTCCAAATTTGATTTGGACATAATTCCAAATCCAACCATCAGATTTATAATTTCTAATATTCGTTAGAAAGCTCTTTTCGATACGAACCCTACGGTTCCAGTTTTAGGAGAATCCGACGGTCGGATCTCCCGCAACGTCAATTCGAAGTCAACGGTCGAAATTTGCGAACTGCCGCAGCGCGGTGCGTTCTATTCAGGCCATTATATTATATATATAATATATACTTCGTCGATTTCCTTTTAAAACATATTTTATATATCGTTTTAAATTCGTTTTCAAAACGATTTCAACTTCTTATTCGATTTCAAATCAAAATTGAATTTTCCTTTATAAATTCCTTTTTACATTCATTTCTATTTGATTTCAATTCGATTTCAATTCGATTCAATTTCAATTCGATTTGAATTCTAGTCAATTCAATTTGATTTTATTCAATTTCAATTTGATTTTATTTTCTAAAATATTTGATTATTGAAATCACTTTTCAATATTCATTTAAAAATGAATAAAATCGATATAAATATCGTTCACGTCAAAATGGCGTCAATCTAATCAACACGGCTTCATATATTCTTATTTTCAAATATTCTATTTTAAATATTTCTTTTTCAAATATTTCTTTTTCAAATATTTCTTTTCAAATATTTCTATTTCAAATATTTCTATTTCAAATATTTCTTTTCAAATATTTCTATTTCAAAACTGGAATGAGGCCCAATCAATTACCATATATTGTTAATTATATGGATTTTCTACAACACATGTATAAAATAACACCGATAAATAATCAACCATCATCCAGAGTGTATTCTACAATGTATAAGCATCAAATATAAATATTTAACGCTTATAATAGCTTGTCAATCAATCGATCGACATACAACTAATTATTGGGATTAGTGTATGTCATATATCACCCCAATACCCGTGTGGGATTTTCGAACAATCAAACACGGATTTTATTTGTGTAGTTGGGCGATGTGTAAAATTTATCGTCCCAATCAATATCAGTCAAATCAGTGTATATAAACAAATCGTCGATTTGTTTATAAGTATTCATTTCATATACACGTTAAAAATTATATTTTTAACTATAAAATATTTTCCACTATAAAATATTTTAGTTCAACTATATAAATATTTTATTTCATTTTCACATCTCATCACACAATCAACTACCCATCACAATCAAACAAACATGCATACAAGCCGTCCATGGTCTGTGGACGACGGGTGTCGGGTGCTACTAAGCACCGTCTGTATCCTAGTATATATTTTAACTATAAATAAATTTAAAAGTGAGGAGTTCTCATAGAGGATTCCACTCTGCCGTGTTTTGCTGTTGAACTGCTGAACCGTCTGGATTTGATTGAAATTCTAATGTAGTTCTTTTCAGGCTGTTCAAATAAAAATTATATTTTTATTGCTTCATTCAATAAATATAAATCATATTTTTATTTCTTCATATATATTTTTACAATGCTTCTTTCTATATAAAGATTATATTAAAAAAAAATCTTTATAAAAATTATATTTTTATTCTTTCCGTAGTATAAAAGTCATATTTTCATCCTTCCCATGATATAAAAATAAAGTTCATATATAGAATAAAAAAATCACACTTTTGTCTAATCTAAAAATCAATCTTTTCATTGTCAAAAATGTTATCTTTTTATTAGTAAAAATTTAATCTTTTCACATCATTTTTCTTCATACAAATAAAAGTAATTATATTCGTTAAATATCTTAACTTTTTAAATTAGAAATCATTGCTTTTCTAGTTTAGGAATCAAACCCTTTTATTCGACAAAAAAATTCACATTTTTATCTAAAAAAATTCTAGCTTTAACTTATATAAAAATCAGTTCTTTCATATAAAAAAATCTTGTCTTTTACATATTAAAAATCTCGTCTTTTACTTACTAAAAATCTCGCGTTTCACTTTAACTCATATAACAAAAAAAACTGAAAATAAAAGAAATTAAATTCGGATTTAATGATAAAACTAAATGGAAATAAATTAAAACTCACATTCATTGAGGAGATTGGGTCTTGGCCGCAGGTGGGGGGACAACAGCGCTCGCTGGAGGTGGAGCAGGTGGCGCTGGTGGTGAGGGGAGGCTGCGGTGGTCGGATTGGGTTGGTTAGGGTTCGAGCGGCTAACGGGGTGGAGGGAGAGAATCGAATAGAGGAGGGTGGAGCGAACGGGGTGGGGGGAGGATCTCGATCCCCGGCGGTAGCTTAGGGGGGGCGACGGTTATGCTTCGCCTCGAGGTGGGTAGCGTCGGGGCTTTAGGCGCGTTTCCCTTTTTTTATTCTTCTAAACGAAGTAGAAAAGTAAGAGAGAGAGGGATAGATGAGGGTAATAATAAAATATATTTATTTATTTTAATAATATTTTTTATTCCAAAAAGTAACTTCTTCATTCGATCCCCAAACGAGACCCAATGACTGTCGCCCCTAGCTAATTACCCCCATTCTGAACACAATGGGATATGTATCGTAAGCCAGTTTGGCCGTTTCAAATAGTTTTTGTCAAAATCAAAATATAACTCTATATATATTGAATTTGAATGCATATTTCAATTTACTGGGATCACACGCGGACCTGAAAAATTCCTGAATTTTTTTTTCTAGCTTCGTATTGACGATACGGTCCTAACAAAACTAATTCCGTCAAATTTGAAGACCATTTGAAAAATGGCCATTTTCTGGTCGATTAAAATCTACTGAAACTGGTCAAATGCGTTTTCCTTTCCTAGGCTCAAATATTGATTCGAAAAATTATGAAATTTGAAACCTAGCAATTATTTGACATCGCGGATCCAAAAAAATGGTTTCGTCAAAATCCGATGTCGTTTGCAAAATTTCCATTTTTAAGGGCCTGAATTCCATAGCGACTATTCAGAATTTTCAACTGGACATAGCTTTTGATTCCCGCTATGAAATTTCAATTTTTTGATTCGTTGGAAAGATATTCCCAAGTAGATTCAAATATTTTTGGTTTCACTAAAATCCGGTTTATTTTGACCCGATACATTCATTTGAATTCTGAAATCGAATTATTGAACTACCGCGCCATTTTCAATTCCTTTTATAATTATAAATAATTATTTATATTCTAACGACGATTCGAATAAATACATACATTCGAATTCTATTCAAAATAAATTTCTTGTCATTATTATTTAAAATAATTCATTTTGAATATTCAAAATTCGCTAAAATTGCCAAAATAAAAATTTTAAATTGGCTCGGATTTCCGTGTTATTACAATCTCCCCCACTTAAAACTTTTCGTCCCCGGAAAGGAACGAAGCCGAAAGTTGTTTAACTAATCAACTCAACTTTCATTATTTTCTTTATGGCTTAAGTTCAACTTTTTAGTTTCTAAGAACTTTTCAAAAATTTGGCAAACACCCTAAATTTTCGAAAAATTTCGCCATAACCACCCCTGCACATGGGACTTCGGGATATTTCATATAGCCTCCCATGGCCTTCTTCAATCCAAAAGAAAAAGAAAAATCTAAGCGGCTAGCCAATCGGCTCACAAAATCACCCAAAACTCAAGAAATACAATAAACATGTACCTATTTGTCGGGAAAACAATTTTATTCTTCTTCTCTAGCCTCTTTGTTATGACCTGTTCAATGTAAGTACATGTATATGCATGCAAATTCTAACAATTTTCAATACAACTCACTTTTTGATACAATTTGGCTAAAGGTTCAACATTTAATTATTCAAACAATAATCAAACAACACAATCAGCAAACAATTAGTTGATTAGCTTTTCAAATTCATAACTTTGATATATAGTCAAAAATCACAATTTGGTGCCAAATCACAACAATAGGCCCTATCTAATTTTGGTTCTCACACATTCAATATGAAACATATAGAAATTTCACTTTCATCACTCGAACATAAATTCTGATGATGTTTCGAACCACCATCGGAACATCCACGAGCGACTAGAGTATGATTCTATATCTATCCAGTATATTAAAACTTCGAATATACGTGGATCAGACGTATACGCAACATCTTTATATACTGGATTGTCCAAATTCAATATAAAATAAATAATCAAATACGAATAATTGATTTAAATTTTCAAAACAAAATTTGTTTTCATTTTTAAAAATATACTCTTCACACTCGTTCTAGAATACTACTGATCCCATCTCTAACGAGTCATTCCCATTGGATATTACTAACCCAATTTCTGATGAATTCTTTCGTTTTGTTCTAATGTGTCTTGTTCTCTAAGCTTTGTAAACCAAAGCTCTGATACCAACTATAGTAACCCGTAACTTCCCCGGTAAGGAAGTCCGGATTATCTAGAGAACACGACAAAATAGAACGCAGACGGAAGAACATTTCATTGTATATTACAACAATTCCATCAGAATACAAGAATATACAGAGTAAGAATAAATATTACACATGATAAAATATTAGAGATTACAATACATTACATAGCAGCGGAAAATAATACAATACACAATTGAAGGAGATATACGGATACAAAGCTTTCCGGATATCATTCGAGCTGTAAACCAGGATCCTGTGAATATAAATATGCAAAACCAAAACTACTAGATGCACGTGTTAAAATAAAGGCACCCAGAGTTTAGGTTAAAACAATAAACTCCAGGTCAGTCATGGGACCGGTGTGAGAACTAAAACTGTTCTTAATCTTTATTTTAAAGTTAGGTAAATCAAGGGACCACGTGTTGAACGGGTTTCCTCCCAAGAACACTAGTGCATAAAACAACAGCGCAATGCTAAATAATGAACAATGAAGCTATTATAAGACCCAGGTCCCGTCACACAATGCAACGCAAGCCGGAGGATAGGGTTTTTACCTTATAATAGCCAAGAATGCTTGGTACATGAAATTTCATCTTTTATTACAATATGTGTATAGTGTCAAAACAATTTCAAATCATAAGTATCAATCATAGACAGCATAAGCGCCCCATCCCACGATGTCGCCATATATAGGATTACAACTAAAACTGAAACGTCACGTATTGGATGTTGGATTTCCATCTGTGAACCGAGGCAAAAGATAGTCCTCTACCGATTCGAGACGCTCTAGTCCGTGTCTCAGGTCAGAGCTCGAGTGACCTTTGGATCGTCAGGGCCGGTCCACCGATGTGGATTAAAATGCCTAAACACTGCGTTTCCCCACCCTTTGGGGTGTCAATGAGTCCAATGACTCCATCGGTCCCAGATCGACCGATATATCCGAGGCGCCTCGCAACAGCAACAACCACATAAGTCAAACTCGTCAGGGCGTGTAAAACCATTGACGCCACTTCTAACTAGAAAGAAACGCATGCCCTCCCTGAGGTCCTCTCCTGTTTCTGGTTCACAACCGCGGTGTGAGGCTCGTGAATTCACGTTACACAAAGCTATGCCACACAGGCGATGCATAGATCATCAACCACAAGACTTTGCTTTTCAACAGAAGCCTCGATCAATTGCCGCTCAGGCATGCCACACAGGCAATTCACTCCATGCGTTTGATATCCATCAATATATAACCTCTGAGCTCGTACGTCTCAGAGAAGGCCGTTAAGCAAGAGAATAAATTCTCCGCCGCCAAACAGATATATATTTAATAGAAATCAGTCACACAGAATAAAATCCAATATTAGACACACAGTTCATTTACAAGTTCGTTCTGGGTCTGAATGAAACCGGAGGCACCTTGTACCTCGCATATCCATCGATCTCCAATTACGTCTGGACGATCGCTAACTGATTCCCCCCTCTTGGGTGTACGTTCCAATCAAGATCATCAGTAATTATCCAAACGACGTGAAGACCTCCGGTCTTTAACCACCGTCTTCATCTTCGACACCACGTCGAATTAGTTATTCAGAATGGGATGAACCCGGTCTTTCTGAATAACTCGCGTATATAATAAACAAGTGTTATACAAACACAACATAAGCCTCATTCCAATTTAGAATATTCTTTTATTCAAATATTCTTATACTTTGGGAAAGGTTCCCATTATTTTTATCAAAGATAAATTCTTTAAACTTATTCTTTAATCTTCTTTGAATATCAATTCAACCTAGTCGGGATTAGCGAACCACACCGGAGTAATCATTTATTTCCCAATCCCAACCTATTCATGCCATGAAGTAAAACTGGTATCTAATTAAAGATTTAACTATCGCCTGGAATAAAACTGGTGATCCTCCATTACTTTTAAACCTAATTAAAGATTCATTAAAACTCCACTTAGTTTTAATCCTTAACTGGTTAAAGAATCAGTGTCATTTAAAACACGGTTCACGATAAACCCAAAATCACATTCCATTAATTGTCGGGTTAAAGAACAAGTGTTATTTAAAACACTGTTCACGATAAACCCAAAAAATCAATACCAATTCAATTCCAATTAAATATTATTTAATTGGTACACTTCATTAAATCTAAATAAAAAGATTTCATCTTTTTCTCAACTGGGCTTAAGAACAGTGTTAATGAAGAAACCATTCACGACAAACCCAAATCACATTTGATATTAAATACAAGGTTCTAAGTAGAAAATATATTGGCTTATATTCAATATCAAATTCTACGACCAACAAATATCGTATTGGAAATAACGATATAAATATATCTTTCAAATTCCCATAACAATACCTATATCATCACGAAATCCAACATCGAAATATTCCAAAGACAATTTCGATTCAAATCCATTCCTATTCAATTATTGGAAACTCTGGTTACTTTTAAAACCCTTTTCAAATACAATTTATTTATTTAAAAATAAATAGAATTATAATTCTAGTTCAAAACTAGTTCATTTCGATAAAAATCTACTTTTATCTTTTCAAATATGGTGTTTTTCGTCCTAATTCTTTCCAAATCATTTCTTATGATTTTACACAAATTATTACTATTTTTAATAATTTTATCAAGGCACGTACAGTCGATTTCCATCAACGGCCATCGAACCGCACTTACAGCGACCTTTTCCAAATTTGATTTGGACATAATTCCAAATCCAACCATTATATTTCTAATTTATAATATTCATTAGAAAGCTCTTTTCGATATGAACCCAACGGTTCCGGTTTTAGGAGAATCCGATGGTCGGATCTCCCGCAACGTCAATTCGAAGTCAATGGTCGAAATTCGCAAACTACCGCAGCGCGGCGCTTTCTATTCAGGCCATTATATTATATATAATATATACTTCGTTGATTTCCTTTTAAAACGTATTTTATAAATCATTATAAATTCGTTTTCAAAACGATTTCAACTTCTTATTCGATTTCAAATCAAAATTGAATTTTCCTTTATAAATTCCTTTTTACATTCATTTCTATTTGATTTCAATTCGATTTCAATTCGATTCAATTCAATTTCAATTCGATTCGAATTCTATTCAATTCAATTTCAATTTGATTTTATTCAATTTCAATTTGATTTTATTTTCTAAAATATTCGATTATTTAAATCACTTTTCAATATTCATTTAAAAATGAATAAAATCGATATAAATATCGTTCATGTCAAAATGGCGTCAATCTAATCAACACGGCTTCATATATTCTTATTTTCAAATATTCTATTTTAAATATTTCTTTTTCAAATATTTCTTTTTCAAATATTTCTTTTCAAATATTTCTATTTCAAATATTTCTATTTCAAATATTTCTTTTCAAATATTTCTATTTCAAAACTGGAATGAGGCCCAATCAATTACCATATAATGTTAATTATATGGATTTTCTACAACACATTTATAAAATAACACCGATAAATAATCAACCATCGTCCAGAGTGCGTTCTACACTGTATAAGCATCAAATATAAATATTTAACGCTTATAACAGCTTGTCAATCTATCGATCGACATACAACTAATTATTGGGATTAGTGTATGTCATATATCACCCCAATACCCGTGTGGGGTTTTCAAACAATCAAACACAGATATTATTTGTGCAGTTGGGCGATGTGTAAAATTTATCGTCCCAATCAATATCAGTCAAATCAGTGTATATAACCAAATCATCGATTTGTCTATAAGTATTCATTTCATATACATGTTAAAAAATATATTTTTAACTATAAAATATTTTCCACTATAAAATATTTTAGTTCAACTATATAAATATTTTATTTCATTTTCACATCTCATCACACAATCTACTACACATCACAATCAAACAAACAAGCATACAAGCCGTCCATGGTCTGTGGACGACGGGTGTCGGGTGCTACTAAACACCGTCTGCATCCTAGTATATATTTTAACTAGAAATAAATTTAAAAGTGAGGAGTTCTCACAGAGGGTTCCACTCCGCCGTGCTTTGCTATTGAACTGTTGAACCATCTGGATTTGATTGAAATTCCAATGCAGTTCTTTTCACGTTGTTCAAATAAAAATTATATTTTTATTGCTTCATTCAATAAATATAAATCATATTTTTATTTCTTCTTCATATATATTTTTACAACGCTTCTTTCTATATAAAGATTATACTAATATTTTTCTTCTTTATAAAAATTATATTTTTATTCTTTCCATAGTACAAAAGTCATATTTTCATCCTTCCCATGATATAAAAATAAAGTTCATATATAGAATAAAAAAAATAGCACTTTTATCTAATCTAAAAATCAATATTTTCATTTTCAAAAATGTTATCTTTTTATTAGTAAAAATTTAATCTTTTCACATCATTATTCTTCATACAAATAAAACTAATTATATTCATTAAAAATCTTAACTTTTTAAATTAGAAATCATAGCTTTTCTAGTTTAGAAATCATACCCTTTTATTCGACAAAAAAAATCACATTTTTAGCTAAAAAAAAATCCTAGCTTTAACTTATATAAAAATCAGTTCTTTCATATCTATAAATCTCGTCTTTTACATATTAAAAATCTCGTCTTTTACTTACTAAAAATTTCGCCTTTCACTTTAACTCATATAACAAAAAAAAAACTGAAAATAAAAGAAATTAAATTCGGATTTAATAATAAAACTAAATGGAAATAAATTAAAACTCACATTCATTGAGGAGATTGTGTCTTGGCCGCTGGTGGGGGGAGAACGGCGCTCGCTGGAGGTGGAGCAGGCGGCGCTGGTGGTGACGGGAGGCTGCGGTGGTCGGATTGGGTTGGTTAGGGTTTGGGTTCGAGCGGCTAACGGGGTGGAGGGAGAGAATCGAATAGAGGAGGGAGGAGCGAACGGGGTGGGGGGAGGATCTCGATCCCCGGCGGCGGCTAAGGGGGGGCGACGGTGATGCTCCGCCTCGAGGTGGGTAGCGTCAGGGCTTTAGGCGCGTTTCCCTTTTTTTTATTCTTCTGAACGAAGTAGATAAGTAAGAGAGAGAGGGAGAGATGAGGGTAATAATAAAATATATATATTTATTTTAATAATATTTTTTCTTCCAAAAAGTAACTTCTTCATTCGATCCCAAAACGAGACCCAATGACTGTCGCCCCTAGCTAATTTCCCCCATTCTGAACACAATGGTATATGTATCGTAAGCCAGTTTGGCCGTTTCGAATAGTTTTTGTGAAAATCAGAATATAACTCTATATATTGAATTTGAACGCACATTTCAATTTACTTGGGTCACATATGAACCCGAAAAATTCCAGAAAAATTATTTCTAGCTTCGTATTGACGATACGGTCCTAACAAAAATAATTTCGTCAAATTTGAAGACCATTTGAAAAATGGCCATTTTCTAGTCGATTAAAATCTACTAAAACTGGTCAAACACGTTTTCCTTTGCCACGCTCACATATTGATTCGAAAAATTATGAAATTTGAAACCTAGCACTTATTTGACGTCGCGGATCCAACAAAAGTGGTTTCGTCGAAATCCGATGTGTTTTGCAAAATTTCCATTTTTAAGGGCATGAATTCCATAGCGACTATTAAGAATATTCAGCTGGACATAACTTTTGATTCCCGCTATGAAATTTCGATTTTTCGGATTCGTTGGTAAGATATTCCCAATTAGATTCAAATATTTTTGGTTTCACTAAAATCCGGTTTATTCTGCACCCGATACATTCATTTGAATTCTGAAATCGAATTATTGAACTACCGCGCCATTTTCAATTCCTTTTATAATTATAAATAATTATTTATATTCTAATGACGATTCGAATAAATGTATACATTCGAATTCTATTCAAAATAAATTTATCGTCGTTATTATTTAAAATAATTCATTTTGAATATTCAAAATTCGCTAAAATCGCCAAAATAAAAAATTTAAATTGGCTCGGATTTCCGGGTTATTACAACTCGGAATTGACTAAAATCAGGCAGGCGACATGGCTAAGTGGGTCGCTCCCATTGGGATGTATAATCACCTATCTAGAGAAATTTTGTTTGATTCTTTAATCTATCGATGTTGTCCCTTTCGGGAAACGGTTGCTTATCCCAACCGTTGGTGATATACATTCGATACACTCAAGCAAAATGAATGGTCGGTCATGTGTGGGCCGGGTTGTAAGACGTTCTTGTTGAACCCAGTATATTCGCCTCTAGAGATACACTATCGGTAGGTGGTCCCATACCTTGTCATGTTGGAAATCCAATCTCCAATAAGCGCCTGCGTATTTTGATTTTATATTATATATCGAGCGTGAGATGCAAGTGTTCCGCAAGATTCTATTTATTTGATTTAGACACTATTATAGTATCACCAGATTTTGATATCAAAATGTTTTGGGTTATCGTAAGGTAAAAACCATCCGTGTTTTTGTGTGGATCGGTCTTACGATTATCTTTTCTTTCGAAAGGATTTTTGAAAGTTAAACAAATGGTTGGAGTTTACTCACACCAGTCCCATGACTGACCCAAAGTTTATTTTGTTTGTTTTCCCTAAACTCTTGGGTGCCCAAATTTGTATGGGCAGTCAAGTAGTCGGGATTTTTTAGATTTACTTGGAGGAGCTCGAAGCAGGAGGCTGCACCAGTTAGCTATAGACTATCATATTTTCCGCTGTGTACTATGTTGTATCTGGAAACAGGTGTTTATAACTGTTCCAGGGATAACCGTTGTGCTCTGATAATGGTATGTATATACAGTTACTGATTTGTATTCCAAATTTTATGTTATCTAATATATTTTATTCGTTCCGCTGCGAGTTTGTGATCTTCGTTTTCTCTTATTCTAATATTTCTTTCTTTCTATTTCTCATCCTCTAATTTCTTTCTAATAATGATTCGTATTTCTGTGTCATTTGGGTTGGATTTGTGGTGTTATTAGTCGACTCAAAGGGTTCGGAAATTCGGGCTATTACAGTTGGTATCAGAGCTGAAGGTTGAAAGTAACATTGGCTCTGTGGCGTGAATCAATAGAGATAGGGTTAGTAATACCCTAGATTGAGTTTGAGTGTAGATATATGAGCGTGTATTTGTAGATTTAATACAAAATTGTTCTATATTGTGTTGATTGGTTTGTTGAGTGGTTTATGAATTCTGGTCGATACAGGATGTACAACTGTATCGATAGGTGTTTCTAAACTCTCGAACAAAACAATTCAACGTAGTATTGTTTGAAAGATGGGTAAATGATATAACTTTGCCCAAAAGATATTTTTGATACAAAAGGGATAATTTTCTGAAATTATTGATTGTGTTGATTGTTATTACAATCAAAGGAAATTATCAAATATTGAAATGGTTATATAATGTATACAAATGAGATAAACTAGAACTAAATTCAAACCAGAATTTGAATTTAAATCCTGGGAGTTTAGAAATATTTTTTGAAGTATCTTTAAAAGTAACATGACATTACTTTAAATTTATTTTGAATAAAAATGATTTTAAATGGATTTTAAAAGTGATTAAGCACTGAAATCACTTCAAGGGCGAGAAAATAGTACTGATAATGGGCCGCGACATTATCAGTATTCATTTTCAAGCTTTTGAGTGATGAATTGCTACCATAGTAAATTAGGAATGAAAAATTTGTTTGAAAAGGACATGATGATTTAGAAATTCAAATGTTTTGAATTGAGTTGATTATAAATATGTGTATAAATATATATGATTTCAAACTAATTTGAAATAAAACCCGGGAATTTGAATTCTGTAAGTAAAATTTAATCGGTATAAGTCGAATAAATTGAAGTGGTGGAAGTAAATCAAATGGATTGAAATTTAACTTAAGTTAAATGGAAATTGAAACTCAAACTGAATAAGTTGATTGATTCTTAAATAAAGATTAAATGGAATCAATAGAATGGAAGTCAACTAATGAGAAGTTGATTAGAGATTTCAAAACTGGAAGTTGGATTGATTTGAAACCAACTGGAAATGGATGTATGTATGCTGAGCAGATATTGAATGAAAGCAAATGCAAGAGATAGAATTATGCCCGACAAAAGGTACATGTTTACAATATTACTTGGGTTTGATGATTTTATGAGCCTATGAGGCAAGCCGCTTGGCTTTTTGATTTTCTTTTGGATTGGAGTAAGCCTAGAAAGACAAGTTGTGGTTGTACCGATTGAGCCGTGCAGAGGAGATGCTATCGAAATTTTTCAGAATTTAAAGTGTTAGAAAATTTTTAGAATTTTTGAAAATTTTCGTTAATAAGAATAAATTAATATTTTAATTGAAATAAATTCGTCTAGTTAAACTTAAGTTAAGAAGTGAACAAAAAGGATTTTTGGACTTAGTTAATAGGGTATGAAGCATCTTTTCCTACCTTAGCAATTTCGAGGATGAAATTATTTTAAGGGGGAAGGAATGTAATGACCCGGATTTTCAACCGTTGAATTCTGAATATTTAAATTTGTTTAAATATTTTATTTGAATTATATATAGGAAATTATAATGAATTTATTTAATAAAATGATATTTAAATGTATAATTTATAATATAATTTAAAACGAGCTTGAAATGGCGCGGCAGTTCGTAATATGGGGTTTTGAACTTCAACTAAGTATACCGGATCCGATATAAGTCGATTTCTGTGAAACAAGAAACGTTGGAACCGTATTGACGATAATTTTCATATGAAAGAGAAAAATTCAGATTTCGTATTATAAATAGTAAGTTATGGCCAAAACAAAATTTGAAATAATCGTTATGAAATCGTTATTAAAATATAGGCTTTTAAAATAGCCATTTTGAAACGGACTCAGATTTCGACGAAATCAGTTTCATTGGGACCATAGCATTAAATTATTGTATGGTGTTGAATTGCATGGCAAACTGATGTCGTATGTGACCACGGTAGCCACAAACGTCCGTTCATTTTCTATAATGCGTAATAAATTTAATAAAGGGTTATTTGGGTATAACTTGAACAGACGATCGAATTAGGCCGTGAAACCAATTTCGTTGAGTTCATATTGTCAATTAGAGTCAAGATAGGTATATAGTTTGTTATTTTTAGAGACCGGCAAATTTGGTGTTCCGAATGGCATTTCGGTGCACGTAAAAATAGCCTACCGGGGAAACAGTCTCAGAATACGACGAAACTGGTGCCGTTGGGTTCATACTGATTAATTATTGTAGGATTTCAAAGTTTCAAGCTGATTTGATTTATCTAGTGATCGTGGAAAAATTAAATGCGTGTTTATTTCTGGTTTTATAAAGGAATTTTTTTCAAATGACCTCGGATTTCGACGAAACTTGTCCCATTCGGTTCAAAATACTTTTTTATACCAAGATTGGTTTTTTTATCAGTAGACATATGTCGACTATGGTTAGTTTTACTTGATACTTTACCGCGAAGTTTCGTTTTAATATAAAATAATATGTCCCTCCCCTATATATATTCAAAGCCGTAAATCCCTAATTCCCAATTTCATTCGATATCTTCGTTCCCGTTCTTACTCTTTCAGAAGACAACCTCCTTTATTAGAAATCAAATGCTAAACCTTTCGTTGTCTCCTATTTTATTTCATTTGAAAAGCTTAATTCCTCTTCTAATTATAAAGAAAATCAAAAGCTGACAATTTCCCTTCTTTAAAATTTTCGATAACACCCAAATCGCCACTTAGGAATTCAGCAACAATTTGAATAAATTTTCATAAATTCAACGATTTATTTCTTGCGTTACTGGAAGGATTCTCCGCGCTTTGGAATACATATGGACTGGTGCAGTGGTGTTTAATCCTCTGGTGAATGGGCGGCGACGCAGTCATTGTTGAAAGGAGGGGTCTTTTTGTCGGGTATTCTCTATTTTGTTCGGTGCTTTTGGGTTCCTTACTAGAGGTAGCGGGACCAAATTCTAGGAAGAAGAGGGTGCGGTTTTATTGAGCGGGTGAGGGAGATGATTAACAGCAGCTTAAACATGGTTAGGAAGTTGGTTAGTGTAAACACAGTGATTAAGGATTAAAGTGTCGATCTAGTGCATATATTGCCTGGTGAGTAAATGGTTTAAGTGAGGGCCAGGAGGACATTTGAATAGTACATGCGAATGAAGCATGGTCGTGTCTGGTGGTGGGAGGAAGGTGCGAGTTGTCACCATTACTGTAGGAGAAACATTTTAAATTTTAGGAAGAAATAATCAGTTATATCCTAAACAAGTGATTGGGAAAGGTTGATTGTTAAATATAACGGCAGCTAAATATAAGGGGGTAATGGATTGGCTGTGGGAACTGCAGGAGGTAAATGAGTTCTCTTTCTTTAACCTAGAAAGAACGAAAATAAAAATATAATAAGAAGATGGATGTTGGGAAGAAAAGTCAGTATACGTGGAGTAGTTGTCGTGTGGGTTGGCACTTCAAAGGGTGGCGGCAGATCTGATTTGTGGTGGTATCCGGTGGATGCAGCAATCAACTTGAGCAACATGTGATGACGAGTTTCAAATGGTATGGGAACGAGCAAATGGGAAAAAGAATATCGGCCTGGGTTAAGGAGAAAATGTATGGCCTAATACGGTAATATCAAGAAAATAGTAAATTAATAATTTTATATAGAAATGGGTTAATTAATTTAAATCGTTTAACTAAGACGTGAATAATTTTTGATTCCATGAACATAATTAGATCAAACAGGTCATGTTGGAATCACCACGAACAAATCTATGTTGCGGAACTATTTTGGTCGAGAACAAAGCTATTGTAATTTCGTGATAAAATCAAATCCTGTTTGATTTAAAACGAAACAAGAGCAGAACTGTAAAATGCAACACTAGGTGAGTAAACTCACTAACTCTAACTCGTTATATTTTTATATAAACGAGTTTTAAATTTATTTTATACTGTGTGATGGTTGCTTGGTTGAATAGTGATAAAATTGGTTGATAGGATTACATCGTTGATTGATTATTAGTTCTGATATTTCATATTGATGTGAAATAATCTTATTGATGTTATTAACATCTGCGGAAGCAGGGAAACAGGTTGGAGGGGCCCAACTGGGTTCCTCAACATTTATATTATTGTTTTCATATATTTGCGTTATATGATGTGATATTTATTCTATGATTGATTTTGTTGTCACTAGCCCTAGAATTTTAGTATTTAAATACCATAAGATATTTTTGAATATGGAAAAAGGAGTTTGGGATTTAAAAAGAAAATTTATTTGCAAAAATAGAAATTTTGTTTCAAATAAATTTGAAAGTAGAAATCTGTTTAAATGAATGAACATGAAGTTTTTTATAAATGAGTTTGTAACTTCAGTGAACTATTTATCATTAGATAAATTGAAATCAAATTTCAAATGTGAATTTGCATAAGGGTGGAAATCGGTTTTTAAACCTATATTTGAATGAGATTCGAACTTGGTAATTATAAAGGAAATTATAAAGGGGATTATAAGTGGTTGGAATAAAATGAGATTCGATATGAATAATTCTGAATAAATGTTATAAATAGAATTTGGATTTAAGATATGTTTACAAGCATGAAATCAAATTGTGTATAAAAGAATTATATTCACGATTTATGTGAATAATGGTTTAAAGGAAATATTTTGAAAATGCAATATCGATAAAGGAAATTTAGATTTGAATTATAAATCCAAATTGGAACTTGGATGGAAAAGGAAATTGGATAATCGTTTTAAAATAAGAACGATAAGTTTTATCCCAAAAGTTGGAATATAAAATAATTGTGATAACGTTTTGTAAATTGAAATGGTTCTAAAGGAATTGGTTTGAAAAAACAGCGATTTTAACGCTGACATTATAATTAATGTCTTGTAGGAAAAAAAAAACGATTATAATGTTGTTATAGTAAATGTTTGTAAATCTAAATAGCGATTCTACTGCCGTGATAATAAGTGTTTTGTAAATCTAAACAGCGATCTTAATGCTATGGGTATAATAAGTGTACTATAATTCTAGACAGTGATTGTAACACTGTTTTTAAAAGAAATGTTTTATAAATCAAATATTTGGAAACAGTGATTGTAGCGCTGTTGTTAAAATGAAATGGGTTGGTCAACGAGGAATTAAGAAAGGGAATTCGGAAATATTTTCCGATATTTATAATGTATATTTTCTGAATATAGAAAATAAGGATTCATGAATTTTTAGAAATGCTTTTTTTGTAACCGGAATAAGAGATAGTTCCTCGAATGAAGGAATTATAATATTGGAAGTGTTTTTCAAAGAATCGATAGGGGAATTCAAGCTACAAAAGAATACGAAAGACGGGAAATGAGAATGGTAAATGATTATATAATAAGGAATTGATTTAAAGGGGCCCCATGTTGATTGATGATTGATCGATCGAATTTCTATCTGGAAATAAGATCGTTGGTTGTACACTTATTTTTCTTTTATAGTTAAATCACCTACTATCGAAGTTTTTGACCATTTTTCCATCGTCAATACGGAAAGACTGGAATCAAATTCATTATCTGGAAACCAATATGTATGGGCGTTAGCGTTGCGATCAAATATGATTAAAGACGGAGTTATGCAAGGACTATCCTGTTTACGGGATAGTGCCTTCGGTTTGTCCAATCCCAGGACAACGTGAATGGACAAATTTCTTACAGAGTATATTAACGGATCACGTAAGTTGATCTCTTCAGACGTCCTTACGTTTGGTGGCGGAGGAGTTCATTTCTCTTAGCCTTATTCCTGTGGTATTTTTGGGGAAATCAATTTGTGATTTGGCGGGTATGAGATGTGGCATTCAAAGTGAATGGTGGTCAGGTGCTCTAAAAGATACGTAGTGACCTCAAGCCTCACAACCCAGAATTGACAAAAATCGGGCAGGCAGCATGGCTAAGTGGGTCGCTCCCATTAGGATGTATAATCACCTATCTAGGGAAATTTTGTTTGCCTCTTTAATCTATCGATGCTGTCCCTTTCGGGAAACGGTTGCTGATCCCAACCGTTGGTGATATACATTCGATACACTCAAGCGAAATGAGTGATCGGTCATATGTGGGTCGGGTTGTAAGATGTTCTTGTTGAACCCAGTGTATTCACCTCTAGAAATACACTATCGGTAGGTGGTCTCATACCTTGTCATGTTGGACATCCAATCTCCAATAAGCGCCAACAGATTTTGATTTTATATTATATATGGAGCGTGAGATGCAAGCGTTCCGCTAGATTTATTTTATTTTATTTAGACACTATTATAATATTACCGGATTTTGATATCAAAATGTTTTGGGTTATCGTAATGTAAAAATCATCCATGTTTATGTGTGGATCGGTCTTACGACTATCTTTTTTTTCGAAAGGATTTTTGAAAGTTAAACAAATGGTTGGAGTTTACTCACACAAGTCCCATGACTGACCCATAGTTTATTTTGTTTGTTTTCCCTAAACTCTTGGGTGCCCAAATTTGTACGGGCAGTCAAGTAGTCGGGATTTTTCAGATTTACTAAGAGGAGCTCAAATCAGGAGGCTTCACCAGTTAGCTATAGACTATCATATTTTCCGCTTTGTACAATGTTGTATCTGGAAACGGGTGTTTATAACTGTTCCAGGGATAACCGTTGTGCTCTGATAATGGTATGTATATACAGTTACTGATTTGCATTCCAAAGTTTATGTTATCTGATATATTTTATTCATTCCGCTATGAGTTTGTGATCTTCATTTTCTCCTATTCTAATATATCTTTCTATTTCTCATCCTCTAACTTATTTCTAATAATGATTCGTATTTCTGTGTCATTTGGGTTGGACGTGTGGTGTTATTAGTCAACTCAAATGGTACGGAAATTCGGGCCATTACGTATATATATATATAAGGTTCGAAATCTTCATATCAGATATTCAATATCAAAGATTTATTGAATTTTTATTTCAATACTAATTCAGTTTTGATTTTATAAATTTGAATATTCGATATCATTCCTGTAATAACCCGGAAATCTGAGCCAATTTAAATTTTTTATTTTGGCAATTCTGATGAATTTTGAATATATAAAATGAATTATTTTAAATAATAATGAAGAGAAATTTATTTTGAATAGAATTAGAACGTATATATTTATTTTAATCGTCGTTAGAATGTAATTATTTATTTATAATTATAAAAGAAATTGAAAATGGCGCGGTAGTTCGAAAATTCGATTTCAAATTTCAAATGAATGTACAGTATTCAAAATAAACCGGATTTTAGCGAAACCCCACAAATACTTGAATCTATTTGAGAATATCTTTCCAACGAATCTGAAAAATTGAAATTTGATAGTAGGAATAAAAAGCTATGCCCAGTTGAAAATTCAGAATAGTCGCTATGGAAAATATAGCCCCTTAAAAATGGAAATTTTGCAAACGACCTCTGTTTTCGATGAAACCACTTTTGTTTGATCCGGGATGTCGAGTTATTTCTAGGTTTCAAAATTCATAATTTTCTGAAGCAATATGTGGGCGTGGCGAAAGAAAACGTGTTTCAACAGTTTTTGTCAATTTCGATCGACCAGAAAATGGTCATTTTTCAAACAATCTCACAATTTAATGAAATTAGTTTTTTAGGATCGTATCGTCAATATGAAGATAGAAATAATTTTTCTGGAATTTTTAGGGTCAATATGTGACCCCCAGTAAAAAAAATGTGCTTTAAAATTCAATACGTAGAATTATATTTTGATTCTAGCGAAAACCCATCGAAACTGCCAAACTGGCTTACGATACATATCCCATTGTTTTTGGAATGGGGGTAATAGGCTTGTGACGACAGTCAGTGTGTTTGATTTCGAGTTCAAAATAAAAAAGTACTTTTTGAAATTAAATAATAAAATATATATAAAAAATCTACCTCTCCTCTCTTCAAAGTCAACCCGCACCCCCATTTATATCTTTCACTGTTGAATGATTAAAAGAAAAAAATGAAAAAGAAAAGGGTGGCGCGGGACCCCAAATCCACCGCGGCAGCACCGCCACTTGTGGCGTGAGTCACCGCATCGCCCACTAACTCCTCCTCTCCCTCCTCCTTTCCTACGCTGCTCGAGAAGCCCCCCCCCCCCGAAGCCCTAAACCCGCCGACCACCAGAAGAAGCAGCCACCATCGGAGCGAGAGTTTGCCGCGACGTCGTCCATGGGTGTGCCTCAAGTAGCTCCTTCGCGTGGTGCCATTCGATCATCGTTCAGTGCTTTGTACTGCGCGCTAATGGGAGCCCTAAGTTCGAACTCCAGTTCCACTTCCGTCTGAAGCTTCGATAATGAAGCTGATTAAGGTAATTCCTTTCTTTTATGGATTACTTTATAAAATCATTTTTCAAATAAATAAATAACAGCATTATAAAAATCGGTTTTTTTATATATATCTAATAGCATAGGAAAGATTATATTTTTTGTTAAAGAAAAGGTAGTTTTTATTTTATATAAATTGTTTTAAAAAGATCTGAATTTATATTTTTATAAATATAAGTAGCAAATATTTTTATAAATATAAGTAGCAAATGTGTTTTTATATATTAAAAATTAGCAAAAGTTTTATAAAGATGAACATCGAATTAAAGGTGATTTGTGATACTATAAACTAGAGTTGTTTTTGAAAAATATAGACTAGAATGTTGTTTTGAAAACATATATTGCATTGTTTTTGAAATAAAATTTACATTGTTTATAAAATACAATAGTAGAATAAAAATATGATTTTTATATAGTAGAGATTATAAAAATATTATTTTTATAAGACAGAGAATATAAAAATACAACTTTTATAAATGTTGTAGCGAAATCAAAATTCGATTTTTATATGAGCAGCGGATTGAAAATAGAATTTTTATATAATAGAGAATATAAAAATATAATTTTTATGTATGTAGCGAAATAAAAATCTGATTTTTATTATATATATGTTGAAATAAAAATGTGATTTTTATACTACCGAAATAAAAATTCGATCTTTATATAAGAGGTAGGAATATGAAAAAATAATTTTTATATAGGAAGGAGCGTTGTAAAAATATATGAATCATAAATGAAATGTGATTTTTATTTATTGGGATGAAGCAATAAAAATATAATTTTTATTATGAACAGCGTGGTAAGGACTGCATCGGAATTTCAAACAAATCCAAATGGTTCAGAAGTTTAGAAATGAAATGGCGGAGTGGAACCCCGAGGTGAGAATTCCTCACTTTTATTTTCATTTCTAGTTTGAAATATATATTAGGATGTAGACGGTGCTTGGCAGCACCCGACACCCGTCATCCACAGACCATGGATGACTTGTTTGTTTAATTGATGTGTTGTGAAAGTTGATTGTGTGAAGTGGAATGAATAAAATATTTTATAGTTAAAAATATGATTTTTAACGTGTATATAAAATAATTATTTATAAACAAATCGGATGATCTGTTTATGTATACCCATTTGACTGATATTGATTGGGACGATAAATTTTACACATCGCCCAACTGCACAAATACAAATCTGTGTTTGTTGATTTGAAACCCCACACGGGTATTGGGATGATATTTGACGTACACTAATCCCGATTGTTTAGTTGTATGTCAATCGATAGGTTGACAGACTGTGTAAGCATTAATTATTTATATTTAATGGTTATGCAGTTGTGTGGTGCACTCTGGATGATGGTTGATTATTTATCGTTGCTATTATATACATGTGTTGTATGGAATCCATATAATTAACATTATATGGTAATTGATTGGGCCTCATTCTAATTTGGAAAATAAAGAATATTATAAAATGAAAATTCATGTGTTGAATAGAATAAATATTCATGTGTTGAATAAAGTATAAATTCATGTGTTGAATAAAATAAATATTCATGTGTTGAATATAAAAATTCATGTATTGAATAAAATAAATATTCATGTGTTGATTAGAATAAATATTCATGTGTTGAATAAAATAAATATTCATGTGTTGAATAGAATAAACATTCACGTGTTGAATAAAAGCCGTGTTGATTAGATATGCTGTAATAATCAGGAAATCCGAGCCAATTTGAAAATTTTATTTTGGCAATTTTAGTGAATTTTGAATATTTAAAATGAATTATTTTAAATAATAATGACGAGAAATTCATTTGGAATAGAATTTGAATGTATATATTTATATAGCTCGACATTAGGATATAAATATTTTTTTTTAAATATTAAAGGAATTGAAAATTGCGCAGGTTTGAAAATTCGATTACAAATTTCAAATGAACATACAGGATTCAAAATAAACTGGATTTTAGCGAAACTAAAAATGTTTTAATCTATTTGAGAATATCTTTCAAACGAATCCGAAAAATTGAAATTTCATAGCGGGAATAAAAAGTTATGTCCAGTTGAAAATTCAGAATAGACGCTATGGAATTCTAGCCCTTAAAAATAGCAATTTTGCAAACGACCTCGGTTTTCGATGAAACAACTTTTGTTGGATTCGAGACATCAAGTTATGGCTAGATTCCAAAATTCGTAATTTTCTGAATCAATATGTGAGCGTGGCGAAGTTAAACGTGTTTGAACAGTTTTAGTCAATTTGGATTGACCAGAAAATGACCATTTTTCAAACGGTCTTAGAATTTGACGAAATTAGTTTTGTTAGGACCGTACCGTCAGTACAAAGTTAGAAATAATTTTTCGGGAATTTTTAGAGTTAATATGTGGTCCCGGTAAATAGAAATGTGCGTTCAAATTCAATATATATTGTAGCAGCCCGTAACTTCCCCAGTAAGGAAAACACGAATTCCTTTGAGAACGACACACATCGGAACACGAACAGAAGAACATTTCATTGTTTATTACCACAATTCTGTCAGAATACAGGAATACACAGAGTATGAATAAATATTACACATTTCACAAATATCAGAGATTACAATAAATTACATTGCAGCGGAAAAACAATATAAAACACAACTGAAAGTAATACACGGATACAGAGCTTTCCGAGCATCGTTCCAGCTGTAAATCAGGATCCTATGAGTATAAATCTGCAAAACCCAACTACTAGCTACCCGCGTCGAAAATAGGGGCACCCAGAGTTTAGGTTAAAACAATAAACTCTAGGTCAGTCATGTGACTGGTGTGAGAACTAAAAACAGTTATTAATCTTTATTTTTAAAGTTAGGTAAATCAATGGACCACGCCCTATAACATAGAACGGGTTTCTTCCCAAGAATACCACTGCATAAAACAAACAGCGCAATGCTAAATAAAGAAAAAATGAAGCTATTTTAAGACCCAGGTCCTATCACACAATGCAACGCATGCCGGAGGATATGGTTTTTATCTTATAATAGCCAAACATGCTTGGTACGTTTCAAACAAATCATTTGATACTGTTATAAGTGTATAGTGTCAAAACAATTTCAATCATAAGTATCAATCATAGACGTCGTAAGTGCCCCATACCACTATGTCTCCAATACTAGGTTCTACAAATAAAACCGAAATGTCATGTATTGGAAATTGGATTCCATCATGAGTCGAGGCAAGGGGCAAGCTCCTCTCCGTTCGAGACACTCTAGCAAATGTCTCAGGACCACACACAACGATCCTTGGATCTTTAGGGTCGGTCCTCTCTTACTTTTGAGGACTGGCAATTCCTAAACACTAGTTTCCCGGTCCTATCGGACCTATAAAATGGTCTGTACGTCGACTCACATAGTGCCCGTTATCGACAATATATTCGAGGCGCATCGCATTCCAACAACCATACAGGTAAAAAGTATATAAATGTCAGGGCTAGTAGGTCACTGACATCACCCATAGCTAGAAAGAAACGTCGTGCTCTCCCTGCAGTCACTATCTCGTTTTTGACTCATATCGAGGTGTGAGGCTCGCGAATTAACGCCATACACAAAGCTGCGCCACACAGGCTGTGCTTTGATCATCAACCACAAGACTTTGCTTTTCAACAGAAGCCTTGATCATCTGCCACTTAGGCATGCCACACAGGCAATTCACTCCATGCAACTGACGTCCATCGATATACAACCTCTGAGCTCGTACGTCTCAGAGAAGGGCGATAAGCAAGAGAATAAATTCTCTGCCGCCAAACAGATGTATATTTAATAGAGATCAACCAACACTGAATAAAATCCAATGTCAGACACATAGTCCATTTACAAGTTCATTCTGGGTCTGAACGAAACCGGAGGCACTTTCCTCGCATATCCATCGATCTCCAAGTACGTCTGGACGATCACCAACTGATTCCCTCCTCTTGGGTGTACAGCCCAATCAAGATCATCAATAATCGTCCAAACGATGTGAAGACTTCCGGTCTTCAACCACCGTCTTCATCTTCGGCTTATTGTCGAATCGGTTATTCAGAATGGGTATAAACCCGGCCTTTCTGGATAACCCGCGTATAAAATAAACAAGTGTTACACAAACACAACATATGCCTCAATCCAATTCAGAATATTCATTTATTCCAATTTTTCACATTCTTAGGGAAATGTTCCCATTAATTTTATCAAAGATAAATTCTTCTAAATTTATTCTTTAATCTTCCTTTGGATATCATTTCAAACCATGTTAAGGTTTTCCAAACTAGTCGGGATTAGCGAACCACACCGAAGTAATCATTTATTTTATTTCCCAATCCCAACCTATTCATCCCAGGGAGAAAAACTGGTAGTACTACATATCTAACACCACGGTGTTATCGGTAAATATTAATTACCATTTCACGTTCCAATCTAATTAAAGATTTAACTATCGCTTGGGAGCAAAACTGGTGATACTCCATTCTGCATCTTTTCAATCTAATTAAAGATTCATTAAAACTCCACTTAGTTTTAATCTTCTCAAAAATCATTATCCTGTCTTTAACTGGGTTAAAGAACCAATGTCACCTAAAACACGATTCACGATAAACCGAAAATCACATTCTATTGTAAATCGGGTTAAAAAACAGGTGTTATTCAAAACACCGCTCACGATAAACCCAAAAACCAATTTAAATTCAATTTCAATTAAATACCAATTAACTGGACAATTTCACTAAATCTTATTTAAAAGATTTGTTCTTTTCTAAACTAGGTTCAAAAACAGTGTTATTTTAGACACCATCCACGACGAACCCAAAAATCTATTTGATATTAAATACAAGGCTCTGAATAGAAAATATATCGGCTTATATTCAATATCAAATTTTGAAACCAACAAATATTGTATTGGAAATAACGATATAAAATATATCTTTCAAATTTCCACATCCATATCCGTATAATCACGAAATCCAACATCGAAATTTTCTGAAGATAATTTCGATTCAAATCCATTCCAATTCACGTATTGGAAATTCTGATTATTTTCAAAACCATTTCAAATCTAGTCCAAAACTAGTTCATTTCGATAAAAATATATTTTTATCCTTTCAAATGTGGAATTTTTCATCCCAGTTCTTTCCAATTCATATATTACGATTTTACACAAATCATTATTTTTTTTAATAATTTTATCAAGGCCCGTACAGTCGGTTTTAAATAACGGCCAACGAACTGCACTTACAGCGACCTTTTCCAAATTTGATTTGGACATAATTCCAAATACAACTATTAGATTTCAAATTCCTAATGTTCATTGGAAAGCTCTTTTCGATACGAACCCAACGGTTCCGGTTTCAGTAGAATCCGACAGTCGGATCTCCCGTAACATCAACTCGAAGTCAATGGTCGAAATTCGCGAACTGCCACGGCGCCGCGCGTTCTATTCGAGCCATTAATATATATAATATATATATTATACATATATTTCGTCGATTTCAATTCAAAACATATTTTATAAATGGTTTTAATTTGTTTTCGAAACGATTTCAACTTCATATTCAATTTTGAATCAAAATTGAATATTTCACATCATCGATATACAAATGATAATATTTTCAAACGTAATATTTTGAAATCACTTAATTTTCTATATTCATTATAAAAACAAATATAATCGATATAAATATCGTTCGCGTCAAAATGGCGCAAATCTAATCAACACGCCTTTATATATTTCAATAACTTCGTTATTCTATTCAACAAATGAATATTTATTCTATTCAACACATGAATCTATATTTCTTTCAACACATGAATATTCTCAACACATGAGTATCGTCAACACATGACTATTTTTATTACTTAATTTATTTTATAAAATCATGATAAAGATGTAAATTTTAATGTTTAAAATATTTTACTCAACACATGAATATTTTCAACACATGAACATATATTTTATTCAACGCATGAATATTCTTTATTCTATTCAACACATGAATATATATTTTATAATATTCTTTATTTTCCCAATTGGAATGAGGCCCAATCGATTACCATATAATGTTAATCATATGGATGCCATACAACGCATGTATATAATAGCAATGATAAATAATCAACTCTCATCCAAAGTGCACCACACAACTGCATAAGCATTAGATATAACTAATTAACGCTCGTACAGTCTGTCAATCAAACGATCGACATACCACTAAACATTTGGGATTAGTGTACGTCAAATATCATCCCAACACCCGTGTGGGGTTTCAATCCACTAACACTGAATATTATTTGTGCAGTTGGGCGATGTGTAAAATTTATCGTCCCAATCGATATCCTTCAAATAGGTGTACATAAACAAATCATCCGTTTTGTAAATGAATATTTATTTATTCACATTCACGTTAAAAATTATATTTTTAACGATAATTAATTTATTTCAATACATGAATCTTTTATTATCCATTTCACATCCACATCACGGACAAACTTCACAACACATCAAACAAGCATACAATTCGCCCATGGTCTGTGGACGACGGGTGTCGGGTGCTGCTAAGCATCGTCTTCATCCTAGTATATATTTTAACTAGAAAACAAGATTTAAAGTCAGACGTTCTCACCGACTAGCTAAACCAATACACCGCGACTCTTCCTATGTAGGAAATCTTCGTCGCTCGCCTTTTGTCAATTTCATTGTCCGCAGCCACTACATATATAAAAATCACATTTTTATATTGTTGCCATGTATATAAAAATCACATTTTTAAAATCACTCTATATGGATAAAAATCACATTTTGATACCTCTACTATATAGATAAAAATTCTATTTTTATACCGCTACTATAAATATAAAAATTCTATTTTTATACCGTTACTATATAGATAAAAATTCTATTTTTATACCGCTGCTATATAGATAATAATTCTATTTTTATACCGCTACTATATAGATAAAAATTCTATTTTTATAACGCTACTATACAAATAAAAATTCTATTTTTATCTTGCTAGTAATATAATAAAAATTATAATTTTATTACTCTAAATAAATAAAAATCATATTTTTATTCTCCTCATCATATAAAGATTGAATTTTTATTTCGCTTCATATATAAAAAAATCGTATTTTTTTTACATAGCCAAAGATCGTATTTTTACCTCATTAAAAAATCGAATCTTTCCTCATATAAAAATCTAACCTTTCCTTTATATAAAAATCTGAACTTTTCACCTTAGAAATTTGAGCTTTTCACATGTAGTAAAATCAGATAAAAACAATGCTTTAATCTATGAAATAAAATTAAAAAAACAAAATAAAATGACTCACTGTTTTCGAAGAGGAAGGAGGGTTGGGGAGTTTTGCGTCACTCAGGAGGGGTAGGAGGCCAGATCGAGGTGGCACGGTGGGCTAAGGGTGGGGGGGCTTGGCAGTTTTGGGTAGCGTTGGGGCTCGCGTCAGGCTAGTGGGCGTGACATCTAGTCGGAGAGAGAAGGGGAGAGAGAGGTTACGGTGGGGAAGGGGAGAGCGTCGTCGCACTGGTGGTGGCGTGGAGGAGGCCGTGCGCCCCTCTTCCCGTTTCTTCTTTTTTTTATTTCTGAAAATCAATTTCTGCTGGAGGAGTAGGAGGGAGAGAAAGTAATGAGAGGGGTTATATAATAATTTATATATTTTATTATTTTTAAATTTCAAAAAGCAACCTTTCCATTCGAACTCGAAATCGAACCCACTGACTGTCGTCTCTAGCTAATTACCCCCATTTCGAACACAATGGGATATGTATCGCAGGCTGATTCGATTGTTTCAACCAGTTTCCATCAAAATCAAAATATAATTCTATATATTGAATTTGAACGCAAATTTCAATTTACCGGGGCCACACGGACTCTAAAAATTCCCAAAAAATATTTTCTAGCTTCGTATTGACGATACTGTCCTGACAGAACTAATTTCGTTAAATTCTGAGACCGTTTGAAAAATGGACATTTTCCAGTCGATTAAAATCAACTGAAACTGGTCAAATGCGTTTTCCTTTGCCGCGCTCACATATTGATTCAAAAAATTACGAATTCGGAAACCTAGCAATAACTTGACATCCCGGATCCAACAAAAGTGGTTTCATCGAAAACAGATTTTGCTTTCAAAAATTCCATTTTTAAGGGCCAGAATTCCATAGCGACTATTCTGAATTTTCAACTGGACATAACTTTTTATCCCCGCTATGAAATTTTAATTTTTCATATTCGTTGGAAAGATATTCTCAATTCGATTCTAATATTTTTGGTTTCGCTAAAATCCGGTTTATTTTGAATCCTGTACACTCATTTGAAATTTGAAATCGAATTTTCGAACTACCGCGCCAATTTCAATTCCTTTTATAATTATAAATAATTATTTATATTCTAACGACGATTCAAATAAATATATGCATTCTAATTCTATTCAAAATAAATTTCTCGTCATTTTTATTTAAAATAATTCATTTTAAATAATCAAAATTCACTAAAATTGCCAAAATAAAAATTTTAAATTTGCTCAGAATTTCTGGGTTATTACAATCTCCCCTACTTAAAACTTTTCGTCCCCGAAAAGGAACGAAGCTGAAAGTTGTTTAACTAATCAACTCAACTTCCATTATTTTCTTCACGGCTTAAGTCCTTCAACTTTTCAGTTTCTAAGAACTTTTCAAATTTTTCAAAAATTAGGCTAACACTCTAAATTTCCGAAAAATTTCGCCATAACCTCCCCTACACCGGGAGCTTCGGGATATTTCAAATAGCTCCCATGGCCCTCGTCAATCCAAAAAGAAAAAAAGAAACAGCCAAGCGGCTAGCCAATCGGCTCATAAAATCATCCGAAACCGAAGAAATTAGTAAACATGTACCTATTTGTTGGGCAAACAATTTTATTCTTCATCTCTAGCCTCCTTGCTATAACCTGTTCAATGGAAGTACATGTATATGTATGCATTTGTAATCATTTTTCAATACAATTCGATATTTGGTTCCATTTGGCATAAATGGTTCAAATTTTAATTAATCAATACAATAATCATACAACACATCCATCAATCAATTAGTGGATTAAAGTTTCAAATTCATTACTTTGATATATATACAGAAAATGATGTTTTTGATGCCAAATCACAACAATAAACCTTTCTAGTTTTGGTTCTCACACCAGTCTGATGGAAATTTATAGATATCCCACTTTCGAAACACGAACACAAACTATGATGATGATATATCAATCATCAGAATCATCTCCGGGCGACTAGAGTGTGATTCTATATCTATCCAGTATATTAAAATTTCGAATATACGTTCATGACGCGTATATGTAAAATCTTTATATACTCGATTGTCCAAATCAATATAATTAAATTTTCAAATACGTCTAAACTAGTTTAAATTTTCAAAACAATATTGTTTTCATTTGAAAAATATACTCTTCACAGTCGTTCTAGGATAATACTGATCCTATCTCTAATGAGTCATTCTAATTGGATATTACTAATCCAATATCTGATGGATTCTTTCGTATGGTTCTAATGTGTCTTGTTCTCGAGCTCTGTAAACCAAAGCTCTGATACCATGTGTAGTAGCACGTAACTTCCCCGGTAAGGAAAGCACGAATTGCTTTGAGAACGACACACATCGGAACGTGAAAAGAAGAACATTTCATTGTTTATTACAACAATTCCATCAGAATACAAGAATACACAGAGTATGAATAAATATTACACATTTCACAAATATTAGAGATTACAATAAATTACATTGCAGCGGAAAAACAATACAAAACACAACTGAAAGTAATACACGGATACAGAACTTTCCGAGCAACGTTCCAGCTATAAATCAGGATCCTGTGAGTATAAATCTGCAAAACCTAACTACTAGCTGCCCGTGTCAAAAATAAGGGCACCCAGAGTTTAGGTTAAAACAATAAACTCCAGGTCAGTCATGCGACTAGTGTGAGAACTAAAAACAGTTATTAATCTTTATTTTTAAAGTTAGGTAAATCAAGGGACCACGCCGTATAACACGGAAGAGTTTCCTTTCAAGAATACCACCGCATAAAACGAACCACGCAATGCTAAATAAAGAAAAAATGAAGCTATTATAAGACCCCAGTCCCATCACACAATGCAACGCAAGCCTAAGGATAGGGTTTTTAACTTATAATAGCCAAACATGCTTTGTACGTTTAAAACAAATCATTTGATACTATTATATGTATAGTGTCAAAACAATTTCAATCATAAGTATCAATAATAGATGGCATAAGTGCCCCATACCACTATGTCGTCAATACTAGGCTCTACAAATAAAACTGAAATGTCACGTATTAGAAATTGGATTCCATCATGAGTTGAGGCAAGGGGAAAGCTCCTCTCCGTTCGAGACACTCTAGCAAATATATCAGGACCACATATAGCGATCCTTGGATCTTCAGGGCCGGTCCTCTCTTAATCTTGAGGATTGGCAATTCCTGAACACACGTTTCCCGGTTCTATCGAACCTATAAAATGGTCTGTACGTCGGCTCACATAGTGCCAGTTACCGACCATATATTCGAGGCGCCTCGCATTCCAACAACCACACAGGTAAAAAGTATATAAATGTTAGGGCTGGTAGGTCACTGACATCGCCCATAGCTAGAAAGAAACGTCATGCTCTCCCTGTAGTCACTATCCCGTTTTTGACTCATACCGAGTGTGAGGCTCGCGAATTAACGCCATACACAAAGCTACGCCACACAGGCCGTGCTTTGATCATCAACCACAAGACTTTGCTTTTCAACAGAAGCCTTGATCATCTGCCACTTAGGCATGCCACACAGGCAATTCACTCCATGCGATTGATGTCCATCGATATACAACCTTTGAGCTCGTACGTCTCAGAGAAGGGCGTTAAGCAAGAGAATAAATTCTCCGCCGCCAAACGGATGTATATTTAACTGAGATCAATCAATACATAATAAAATCCAATGTCAGACACACAGTCCATTTACAAGTTCGTTTTGGGTCTGAACGAAACCGGAGGCACTTTCCTCGCATATCCATCGATCTCCAAGTATGTCTAGATGATCACCACCTGATTCCCTCCTCTTGGGTGTACAACCCAATCAAGACATCAACAATCACCCAAACAATGTGAAGACCTCCGGTCTTCGACCACCATCTTCATCCTCAACACATCGTCGAATCAGTTATTCAGAATGGGATAAACCCGGTCTTTCTGAATAACCAGCGTATAAAATAAACAAGTGTTACACAAACACAACATATGCCTCATTCAAATTCAGAATATTCTTTTATTCCATTTTTTCACATTCTTAGGGAAATGTTCCCATTAATTTTATCAAAGATAAATTCTTCTAAATTTATTCTTTAATCTTCCTTTGGATATCATTTCAAGCCGTGTTAAGGTTTTCCGAACTAGTCGGGATTAGCGAACCACAACGAAGTAATCATTTATTTTATTTCCCAATCCCAACCTATTAATCCCATGGAGCAAAACTGGTAATACTCCATATCTAACACCATGGTGTTATCGGTAAATATTAATTACCATTTCACGTTCCAATGCAATTAAAGATTTAACTATCGCTTGGGAGCAAAACTGGTGATACTCCATTCACGATCTTTTCAATCTAATTAAAGATTCATTAAAACTCCACTTAGTTTTAATCTTCTCAAAAATCAATATCCTGTCTTTAACTGGGTTAAAGAACCAATGTCACCTAAAACACGATTCACGATAAACCCAAGTTAATTGGGTAAAAGAACAGGTGTTATTCATAGCACCGCTCATGATAAACCAAAAAACCAATTTAAATTCAATTTCAATTAAATACCAATTAGTTGGACAATTTCACTAAATCTTAATTAAACGATTTATTCTTTTCTAAACTGGGTTCAAAAACAATGTTATTTAAGACACCATCCACGACGAACCCAAAATCCCATTTGATATTAAATACAAGGCTCTGAATAGAAAATATATCGGCTTATATTCAATATCAAATTCTGAAACCAACAAATATCGTATTGGAAATTACGATATAAAATATATCATTCAAATTTCCACAACCATATCTATATAATCACGAAATCCAACATCGAAATGTTCCAAAGATAATTTTGATTCAAATCCTTTCCAATTCACTTATTGTAAATTCTAATTATTTTCAAAACCATTTCAAATCTAGTTCAAAACTAAGCATACAAGTCGACCATGGTCTGTGGACGACGGGTGTCGGGTGCTGCTAAGACCGTCTGCATCCTAGTATATATTTTAACTAGAAAACAAGATTCAAAGTCAGACGTTCTCACCGACTAGCTAAACCAATATACCGCGACTCTTCCTATGTAGGAAATCTTCGTCGCTCGCCTTTTGCCAATTTCATTGTCCGTAGCCACAACATATGTAAAAATCACATTTTTATATTGTTGCCATGTATATAAAAATCACATTTTTAAAATCACTCTATATGGATAAAAATCACATTTTTATACCGCTACTATATAGATAAAAATTCTATTTTTATACCGCTACTATATAGATAAAAATTCTATTTTTATACTGCTACTATATAGATAAAAATTCTATTTTATACCGCTACTATATAGATAAAAATTCTATTTTTATCTTGCTAGTAATAAAATAAAAATTATATGTTTATTACTCTACATAAATAAAAATCATATGTTTATTCTCTTCATCATATAAAGATTGAATTTTTATTTCGCTTCATATATAAAAAATCGTATTTTTTTTGCATAGCCAAAGATCGTATTTTTACCTCATTAAAAAATCGAATCATTCCTCATATAAAAATCTAAACTTTCCTTTATATAAAAATCTAAACTTTTCACCTTAAAAATTCAAGCTTTTCACATGTAGTAAAATCAGAAAAAACACAATGTTTTAATCTATGAAATAAAATAAATCAAATTAAAAGGACTCACTGTTTTTGAAGAGGAAGGAGGGTTGGGGAGTTTTGCATCGCTCAGGAGGGGGAGGAGGCCGGATCGAGGTGGCGCGGTGGGCTGGGGTGGGGGCCTCGGCGGTTTTTCGTAGCGTTGGGGCTCGCGTCAGGCTAGGGAGAGCGACTTCTAGTCGGAGAGAGAAAGCGAGAGAGAGGTTGCGGTGGGGAGGGGGGAGAGAGCCGTCGCACTGGTGGCGGCGTGGTCCATTTTCTTCTCTTTTTTTTTTTTCTGAAAATCGATTTCTGGTGGAGGAGTAGGAGGGAGAGAAAGTAAGGAGAGGGGTTATATAATAATTTATATATTTTATTATTTTTAAATTTCAAAAAGCAACCTTTCCTTTCGAACTCGAAATCGAACCCATCGACTATCATCCCTAGCTAATTACCCCTATTCCGAACATAATGGGATATATATCGCAGGCTGATTCGACTGTTTCGATCAGTTTCCACCAAAATAATAAAATAATTCTATATATTGAATTTGAACGCACATTTCAATTTACCGGGGCCACATACGGACTCTAAAAATTCCCAAAAAATATTTTCTAACTTCGTATTGACGATAAGGTCCTAACAAAACTAATTTCATTAAATTCTGAGACCATTCGAAAAATGGCAATTTTCCAGTCGATTAAAATCAACTGAAACTGGTCAAATGCGTTTTCCTTTGCCGCGCTCACATATTGATTCGGAAAATTATGAAATTTGAAACCTAGCAATAACCTGACATCCCGGATCCAACAAAAGTGTATTCGTCGAAAACCTAGGTCGTTTGCAAAATTTCCATTTTTAAGGGCCAGAATTCCATAGCGACTATTCTGAATTTTCAACTGGGCATAACTTTTTATCCCCGCTATGAAATTTCAGTTTTTCGGATTAGTTGGAAAGATATTCTCAATTAGATTGTAATATTTTTGGTTTCGATAAAATCCGGTTTATTTTGAATCCTGTACATTCATTTGAAATTTGTAATCGAATTACCGCGCCAATTTAAATTCCTTTTATAATTATAAATAATTACTTATATTCTAGTGACGATTCAAATAAATATATGTGTTCTAATTCTATTCAAAATAAATTTCTCATTGTTATTATTTAAAATAATTCATTTTAAATAATCAAAATTCACGAAAATTTCCAAAATAAAAATTTTAAATTGGCTCAGGATTTCCAGGTTATTACATATATTGATTTATATTTTGAATTTGATGGAAACTGATCGAAGCGATCGAATTCACTTACCGGACATATCCTATTGTGTTCGGAATGGCGGTAATTAGCTTGGGAGGACAGTCGGTGGGTTCAATTTCGAGTTCGAATTAAAAGAGTACTTTATAAGATTAAAATTAAATTAAATAATATAATAATTATATATATTTCCTCTCTAAGCCTCTCCCTTAGTCAACACAGTCAAACCACAATAAAAAAAAGAGGGCGTCGTGCCCTAGCCCACGTGACGAACGCCATCCCCTCCTCCCCCTCACAGCGGCGCCGCCGCAGCTGCATCCTCCCACAGCCCCCCTTCCATCGCCTGCTCCTCCCCCGCTTTCCTCCGCTTTAGCTTCTCTCCCCTCGGACTATTTAATCCCCAAACCGACGCTGCATCCCCACCCCAACCTACGACCCCACCACGGCCAGTGCAACCCCCTACCGCCACCATCACGCCCTAGCGCCGCAACCCACCACCCCAGTCAGCCCGTGCACCCTCCTCACTTATAAAAACCGGATTTTTAATTTGTTAAAGCCCCGAAACCCCACTTCTTCGCTGCTCCGACCGTCCGTGGCTTCCCCGAGCCTCCTCCGACTGTGGTGAGCGTTTAATTTCATTTTTTTTTGTTTAGGTAATTAAAGGTGCGATTTTTAATTATAAATACTATATATAAAAATGTGAATTTGAGTATAAAGATGTGATTTTTATTCATATGAAAACTATAACAAGGTTTGATTTTTATTTATCTACCTAGCGTTGATGAAAGAATGAGATATTTATGTATATAATTTGAAATAAAAATACATTATTTTTATATAGTGTAGAGAATAAAACTATGATTTTTATATTGAAAGTGAACAAATAAAAATGTGGTTTTTATTTATGTATGAAGAGTATAAAAATGTGATCTTTACTATGAAGTAGACACAATAAAATTGTGATTTTTATTATCTGAGTAGCGATATAAAAATTTAATTTTTAATATAAATTTCATCAAATAGATCTCGTTGAAAACACGGCAAAGATTTCCTACATATGAAGAGTCGGTGAATTGGTCTAGCTAGTAGGTGAGAACTTCTCACTTTAATTCTTGTTTTCTAGTTAAAAATATATACTAGGATGCAGACGGTGCTTAGCAACACCCGACACCCGTAGTCCACAGACCATGGACGACTTGTTTGATTTTGTTGTTTTGTGAAAAGTGATTGTGTGATGCGGAATGAAAATAAACATTTTATAGTTAAAAATATAATTTTTAACGTGTATATAAAATAAATATTTATAAACAAATCGGATGATTTGTTTATGTACACCCATTTGATGGATATTGAACGGGACGATAAATTTTACACATTGCCCGACTGCACAAATAAAAATATGTGTTTGTTGATTTGAAACCCCATAGGGTATTGGGATGATATTTGACGTACACTAATCCCGATTTTTTAGTTGTATGTCAACCAATGGGTTGACAGACTGTGTAAGCATTGATTATTTATATTTAATGCTTATGCAGTTGTGTGGTGCACTGGATGATGGTTGATGATTTATTGTTGCTGTTATATACATGTGTTGTAGAAAATCCATATAATTAACATTATATGGTAATTGATAGGGCCTCATTCCAATTTGGAAAATAAGGAATATTATAATAGAAAATTCATGTGTTGAATAGAATTAAAATTCATGTGTTGAATAGAAAGAAAATTCATGTGTTGAATAAAATAAATTCGTTTGTTGAATAAAATAAATATTCATGTGTTGAATAAAATATATATTCATGCGTTGGATAAAAATATATATTTATGTTTTAAAGAAAATATTCATTTGTTGAATAGAATAAAGAAGTTATTGAAATATATAAAGCCTTGTTGATTAGATATGCGCCATTTTGACGTGAACGATATTAATATCGATTTTATTCATTTTTATAATGAATATAAAAAAGGAAGAGATTTCCAAATATAAAGTTTTGAAAATATTATCATTTGTATATTGGAATATTCAATTTTGATTCGAAATTGAATATGAAGTTGAAATCGTTTCGAAAACGAATTTAAAACGATTTATAAAGCACGTTTTGAATTGAAATCGACGAAGTATGTATTATATATTATATATATATATATATATATATATAATATAATGGCCTGAATAGAACGCGCCGCGCCGCGGCAGTTCGCGAATTTGGACCATTGACTTCGAATATATATATTCATTTTCTTTTCAATTCAATTCAATACGAATCCATTTTAAATTCAATTCAATTCGAATTCGTTTTATATTCAATTCAATTCGAATTCATTTCTATTCAATTTCAATTCGAATTCATTTCTATTCAATTTCAATTCGAATTTCAATTCTTTTCAAAATATCAGATTTTGAAATCATTTTCGATATTCATTATAAAATGAATGAAATCGATATAAATATCGTTCACGTCAAAATGGCGTCAATCTAATCAACACGGCTTCATATATTTCTATTTTCAAATATTCTATTTCAAATATTCTATTTCAAATATTTCTATTTCAAATATTTCTTTCTCAAATATTTCTTTTTCAAATATTTCTATTCAAATATTTCTTTTTCAAATATTTCTATTCAAAACTGGAATGAAGCCCAATCAATTACCATATAATGTTAATTATATGGGTTTTCTACAACACATGTATACTATAACAAAGATGAATAATTAACCATCATCCAAAGTGCATTCTACACTGTATAAGCATCAAATATAAATATTTAACGCTCATAACAGTCTATCAATCAATCGATCGACATACAACTAAACAATCGGGATTAGTGTACGTCAAATATCATCCCAATACCCGTGTGGGGTTTCAGACAATCAAACACAGATTTTATTTGTGCAGTTGGGTGATGTGTAAAATTTATCGTCCCAATCAATATCAGTCAAATGTGTGTATATAAACAAATCGTCCGATTTGTTTATTTTTATTTCCTTTCATATACGCGTTAAAAATTCTATTTTTAACGATAAAATATTTTTAACTGCATAAATATTTTATTTCGTTTTACATCACTTCACACAATCAACTACACATCAAAATCAAACAAACAAGCATACAAGCCGTCCATGGTCTGTGGACGACGGGTGCCGGGTGCTACTAAACACCGTCTGCATCCTAGCATATATTTATAACTAGAAAATTAAATTAAAGAGTGAGAAATTCTCACAAAAAGCTAATCCAAATGCCACGACTCTTCATAGGTAGGAAATCTTCACCTTTTCGTCTTCTGTCACTTTCGTTGCCCGTATTCACTACATATATAAAAATCACATTTTTATATTCCCTTTACTTCACGATAAAATAAAGTTCAGATTTTTATTTCACTTCATATATTTACAACGCTTCTTTCTATATAAAAATTATTTTTTACATCGCTGCTTCTTCTAATAAAGATTATATTTTTATTACTCTACATGAATAAAAATCATATTTTTACTATCATACCTGTATAAAAATCATATTTTTAATATGCCACTAGTATAAAAATTATATTTTTAACTTTCTACTATAATAAAAATTATATTTTTAATCTTCTACTATAATAAAAATTATGTTTTTAATCTAACTTCTACCTACATAAAAACTGAATTTTTATTTCAACTTCATACACATAACAACTTTTCTTCCTTAATATCTTACATAAAAATCCAACTTTTCCTAAATAAAAAAAATCTGGTCTTTTTATTTTCAAAAACAATGGAAAACAATGCCCTTTCTTTATTTTCAAAAATAATGTATATTTTAATATTGACATACAATGTACATATTTTTTTCTTGCTTTTCAATTGCTTAAAAAACAAAGCTATATTTTTCCCAAAACAATCCTATATACAAATTTAAAAGCAATGCTCAAATATTTAAGAACCAAGATATTTTCCCAACTAAACATTATATTTTCTTCCAACTAAAATTTATATTTTCTATAAATACAAAGAAGATATTTTTTTCCAAACATATAGATAATGTTTTTATAAACATAATGATAATATTTTTATAAAACATAAATAAAAGAACTTACTTTCATATTTTTAAAGCACTTCTTTTATTTTAAAAATCCTATCACTATTTCTATTTTAAAAGCATCGATAATTTATTTAATGAAATCAATGTTAATTCCATTTACAAAATCAACGTTTTTCCTTTCTTTTTAATGTCAAAAGTCCAACCTTTTTATTTATATGACTTTCATAAAATAAAATAAAATAAAATAAATGAATTAACCAATAAATAAATAAAACTCACGTGCGATAGGTGGGACTGAAGGGGGAAAAACATTGCGTCGGAGGAAGGAGGAGGGAGTGCTGAGGCGCTGCGTCGGCCAGGCGGTGGTCGGAGGTGGCTCCCCTTCGCTGGCGATTGCTAATTTGGGTATAGGGTCGTTGGAAATCGAACGAGGGGAGGTCTGACCTGCGGTGGAGGGTCGGGTCTAAAGGTGTCGTGCGATTCGAGGGGAGAGAAAGAAGGCGACGGAGGAAGAGGAAGGTGGAGGAGGATGAGGAGGGGCGGCGGGCGAACGAGTGGCGGTGGAGGGGGTGGCGGCTTCCGTCATCGTCGAGTCCCCCTTATTTTTTTCCTTTTTTTTATTTAATCGATTCTGAATAATTGACGGGGGTGGGGGGGGGGCAGAGGGATTTAAGGGGAGAAGAGAGGAAGAATTTTTATTTTATTTTATTTTAATAATTTAATTTCAAAAAGGTTGACTTTTTCATACGACCTCTAAACGAGGCCTACCGCCTGTCTTCCATAGCGTTTTACCCCCATTCCGAACACAATGGGATATGTATCGCACGCTGATTCGAACGTTTCGATCCGTTTCTGTTAAAATCAACATATAATAACTCTATATATTGAATTTGAACGCGTATTTCAATTTACTGGGGTCACATACTAAATCTATAAATTGCAGAAAAATATTTTCTAGCTTCGTATTGATGATACGGTCCTAATAAAACTAGTTTCGTCGAATTCTGAGACCGTTGGAAAAATGGCCATTTTCCAGTCGATTAAAATCAACTGAAACTGGTCAAACGCGTTTTCCTTTGCCACGCTCACATATTGATTTGAAAAATTATGAAATTTGAAACCTAGCAATAATTTGACACCACGGACCCAACAAAAGTGGTTTCGTCGAAATCCGAGGTCGTTTGCAAAATGTACATTTTTAAGGGCCTGAATTCCATAGCGACTATTCAGAATTTTCAACTGGACATATCTTTGGATTCCCGCTATGAAATTTCAATTTTTCGGATTCATTGGAAAGTTATTCTCAATTAAATCCCATTACTTTTGGTTTCACTAAAATCCGGATTATTCTGCACCCGGTATGTTCAATTGAAGATTGAAATCGAATTATCGAACTACCGCGCCATTTTCAATTCCTTTTATATATATAAATAAATATTTATATTTTAACGACGATTCAAACGAATATATACGTTCGAATTATATTCAAAATAAATTTCTCGTCCATATTATTTAAAATAATCTATTTTAAATGATCAAAATTCGCTAAAATTGCCAAAATAAAAATTTTAAACTGGCCCAGATTTTCGGGTTGTTACAATCTCCCCCACTTAAAACTTTTCGTCCCCGAAAAGGAACAAAGTCGAAAGTGGTTTGATTAATCAACTCCACGTTCGATCTGGCTTCCATTCTCCAACTTTTCAGTTTCTGAGAATTTTTCAAAATTTTCAAAAATTTGGCTAACACCCTAAATTTTCGAAAAATTTCGCCATAACCTCCTATGCACCGGGAGCCACGGGAAAATCCCGAAATTTCCATATAGGCCTTCTGATCTCAAAAAGAAAAAGAAAAAGCCAAGCGGCTAGCCAATCGGCTCATAAAATCATCATCACCCAAACAAAACAGTAAATTATATAATAAACGTGTACCTAATTGTCGGGCAAACAAATTTTATTCCCTGCTCTAGCCTCCTTGCTATGACCTGTTCAATGTAAGTACATATATGCAAGCAAATGCGACCAATTTTCAATATAATTCAATATGTGATTCAATTAGGCAAAATGGTTCAAAATTATCAAACAAATAAACAAACAACACAAACATCAATCAATTAGTTGATTAGTTTTTGAAATTCATAACTTTGATATATATTCAAAAATCAGATTTTTGATGCAAAATCACAACAATAAGCCCTATCTAATTTTGGTTCTCACACCAGTCAATAGGAAATATATAGAAATCTCACTTTCGAAATTCGAAAATAAATACTGGTGATGGTGCCCCATCACCAGAATTATCCCTGGGCAACTAGAGTATGATTCTATAACTATCCAGTATATTAAAACTTCGAATACATGTTTGCAAGACGCATATGCAAAATCTTTATATATCGGATTATCCAAATCAATATAAAGTAAATATTCAAATACGTATGAAATGGTTTAAATTTCAAAACAAAAATTTGTTTTCATTTTAAAAATATACTCTTCACACTCGTTCTAGGATACTACTGATCCTATCTCTAACGAGTCATTCCCATTGGATATTGCTAATCCAATATCGGATGAATTCTTTCGTATGGTTCTAAGGTGCCTTGTTCTCTGAGCTTTGTAAACCAAAGTTCTGATACCAACTGTAAAAACCCGCAACTTCCCCGTAAAGGAAAGCGGCGGATAGTTCGAGAACAAGCCACAACGGAACGCAGACGGAAGAACATTTCATTGTATATTACAACAATGCATCAGAATACAAGAATATACAGAGTATAAATGAATATTACACAGAAATATCAGAGATTTAAATTACATTTAAATACATCGCAGCGGAAAATAATACAATACACAACTAGAAGAGATATACGGATACAAAGCTTTCCGGATATCGTTCCAGCTGTAAACCAGGATCCTGTGAATATAAATCTGCAAAACCAAAACTACTAGCTGCCCGTGTCAAAATAGGGGCTCCCAGAGTTTAGGTCAAAACAATAAACTCCAGGTCAGTCATGGGACTGGTGTGAGAACTAAAACAGTTATTAATCTTTATTTTAAAGTTAGGTAAATCAAGGGACCACGCCGTGTAACACGGAACGGGATTCCTCCCAAGAATACCAGTGCATAAAACAAATAGCGCAATGCTAAATAAAGAAAAATGAAACTATTATAAGACCCAGGTCCCATCACACAATGCAAAGCAAGCCAGAGGATAGGGTTTTTACCTTATAATAGCAAAGAATGCTTGATATGTTTAAAACAGATTATTTGATACTATTATAAGTGCTTAGTGTATAAAACAACTTCAAATCATAAGTATCAATCATAGGCACCATGAATGCCCCATACCACTATGTCGCCATATATAGGTTATACAATCAAAATCGCAAAGTCACATATTTGGAAATTGGGTTTCCATCTATGAACCGAGGTAAAAGATAGTCCTCGACCGATTCGAGACGCTCTAGCCCGCCCCTCAGGATCAGAGCTCAAGTGACCCTTGGATCGTCAGGGCCGGTCCACCTATGTGGATTAAAATGCCTGAACATGCGTTTCCCCGCACTTTTGGGTGTAAATGAGCCAACGAATGGCTCCATCGGACCCGGATCGTCCGATCTAACCGAGGCGCCTCGCAACAGCAACAACCACACAGGTGAAAAGTATATAAATGTCAGGGCTGGTAGGTCACTGACACCACCCTAGCTAGAAGGAAACGCATGCCCTCCCTGATGTCCGCTCCCGTTTTTGGTTCACAACCGGTGTGCGAGGCTCGCGAATTCACGTTACACAAAGTTGTGCCACACAGGCTGTGCTTTGATCATCACCACAAGACTTTGCTTTTCAACAGAAGCCTCGATCAATTGCATCTTAGCATGCCACACAGGCAAACCACTCTATGCAACCGATATCAGTCACATAGAATGAAATCCAATGTCAGACACACAGTCCATTTACAAGTCCGTTCTGGGTCTGAACGAAACCGGAGGCACTTTCCTCGCATATCCATCGATCTCCAAGCACATCTGGACGACCACCGATTGATTCCCTCATCTTGGGTGTACAGCACAATCAAGATCATCAGTAATCACCCAAACGATGTGAAGACTTCCGGTCTTCAACCACTGTCTTCATCTTCGACTTATCGTCGTATCAGTTATTCAAAAAGGGATAAACCCGGTCTTTCCGAATAACTCGCGTATATTTTAAATAAGTGTTACACAAACACAACATACGCCTCATTCCAATTCATCAGTCACTAACCGTAAATTAACAAGAGAATAATTCCCCAAATATTAACCCCGAAGTCCGAAACCAACATCAGATCAATATCCAGAAAACCATTCTGCTTAGCTAACCGATAGTTAGTTTCTAAATTTCACATTCATAGGGAAAGGTTCCCATTAATTTTATCCAAGATAAATTCCTTGAATTTATTCTCTAATCTTATTTTGAATTTCGATTCAACTAGTCGGGATTAACGAACCTTACCGAAGTAACCATTTGTTTTAAATTTGCCAATCCCAACATATTCATCCCATGAAGTAAAACTGGTAATACTTCATATCTAACACCATAGTGTTATCGGTAAATTCAATTACCATTTCACGTTCAAATCTAATTAAAGATTTAACTATCGCCTGGAGCAGAACTGTTGATACTCCATTCTCGATCTTTTCAATCTAATTAAAGATTCATTAAAACTCCACTTAGTTTTAATCTTTAACTGGGTTAAAGAATCAGTGTCATTTTAAAACACGGTTCACGATAAACCCAAATTCACATTCATTAATTATCGGGTTAAAGAACGAGTGTTATTTAAAACATTGTCCACGATAAACCCAAAAATCAATATCAATTCAATTCCAATTAAATATAATTTAATTGGTACTCTTCATTAAATCTAAATAAAAAGATTTAATCTTTTCTCAACTGGGTTCAAGAACAGTGTTAGTCAAAACACCATTCACGACAAACCCAAATCACATTTGATATTAAATACAAGGCTCTGAATAGAAAATATACCGGCTTATATTCAATATCAAATTCTACGACCAACAAATATCGTATTGGAAATAACGATATATATATCTATATCTTTCAAATTTCCATAACCACATCTGTATAATCACGAAATCCAACATCGAAATATTCCAAAGACAATTTCGAATCAAATCCATCCCAATGCAATCATTGGAAATTCTGGTTATTTTCAAAACCATTTCAAATTCAATTTATTTATTTAAAAATAAATCGAATTATAATTCTAGTTCAAAACTAGTTCATTTCGATATAAATCTATTTTTATCTTTTCAAATATGGAGTTTTTCATCCCAATTTTTCACAAATCATTTCTTATGATTCTACACAAATTATTACTATTTTTAATAATTTTTTCAAGGCCCGTACAGTCGATTTCCATCAACGGCCATCGAACTGCACTTACAGCGACCTTTTTCAAATTTGATTTGGACATAATTCCAAATCCAACCGTTAGATTTCTAATTTCTAATATTCGTTAGAAAGCTCTTTTCGATACGAACCCAACGATTCCGGTTTTAGGAGAATCCGACGGTCGGATCTCCCGCAATATCCGTTCGAAGTCAATGGTCGAAATTCGCGAACTGCCGCGGCGCGGCGCGTTTTATTCAGGCCATTATATTATATATATATATATATATATATATATATATATATATATATATATATATATATATATATATATATACTTCGTCGATTTCAATTCAAAACGTGCTTTATAAATTGTTTTAAATTCATTTTCAAAACGGTTTCAACTTCATATTCAATTTCAAATCAAAATTGAATATTCTAATATAAATTCGTTTTAAATTCATTTCAAATTGATTTCAATTCAATTTCGATTTTAATTCGATTTGAATTCATTTTCTTTTCAATTCAATTCAATACGAATCTGTTTTAAATTCAATTCAATTCGAATTCGTTTTATATTCAATTCGATTCGAATTCATTTCTATTCAATTTCAATTCGAATTCATTTCTATTCAATTTCAATTCGAATTTCAATTCTTTTCTAAATATCAGATTTTGAAATCATTTTCGATATTCATTATAAAATGAATGAAATCGATATACATATCGTTCACGTCAAAATGGCGTCAATCTAATCAACACGCTTCATATATTTCTATTTTCAAATATTCTATTTCAAATATTTCTATTTCAAATGTTTATTTTTCAAATATTTCTTTTTCAAATATTTCTATTCAAATATTTCTTTTTCAAATATTTCTATTCAAAACTGGAATGAAGCCCAATCAATTACCATATAATGTTAATTATATGGGTTTTCTACAACACATGTATACTATAACAACGATGAATAATCAATCATCATCCAAAGTGCATTCTACACTGTATAAGCATCAAATTTAAATATTTAACGCTCATAACAGTCTGTCAATCAATCGATCGACATACAACTAAACAATCGGGATTAGTGTACGTCAAATATCATCCCAATACTCGTGTGGGGTTTCAGACAATCAAACACAGATTTTATTTGTGCAGTTGGGTGATGTGTAAAATTTATCGTCCCAATCAATATCAGTCAAATGTGTGTATATAAACAAATCGTCCGATTTGTTTATTTTTATTTCCTTTCATATACGCGTTAAAAATTCTATTTTTAACGATAAAATATTTTAACTTAATGAATATTTTATTTCGTTTTACATCACATCACACAATCAACTACACATCAAAATCAAACAAACAAGCATACAAGCCGTCCATGGTCTGTGGACGATGGGTGTCGGGTGCTACTAAACACCGTCTGCATCCTAGCATATATTTATAACTAGAAAATTAAATTAAAGAATGAGAAATTCTCACAAAAAGCTAATCCAAATGCCACGACTCTTCATAGGTAGGAAATCTTCACCTTTTCGTCTTCTGTCACTTTCGTTGCCCGTATTCACTACATATATAAAAGTCACATTTTTATATTCCCTTTACTTCACGATGAAATAAAGTTCAGATTTTTATTTCACTTCATATATTTACTAAGCTTCTTTCTATATAAAAATTATATTTTACATCGCTGCTTCTTCTAATAAAGATTATTTTTTATTACTCTACATGAATAAAAATCATATTTTTACTATCATACCTGTATAAAAATCATATTTTTAATTTGCCACTAGTATAAAAATTATATTTTTAACTTTCTACTATAATAAAAATTATATTTTTAATCTTCTACTATAATAAAAATTATATTTTTAATCTAACTTCTACCTACATAAAAACTGAATTTTTATTTCAACTTCATACACATAACAACATTTCTTCCTTAATATCTTACATAAAAATCCAACTTTTTCTAAATCAAAAAAATCTGATCTTTTTATTTTCAAAAACAATGGAAAACAATGCCCTTTCTTTATTTTCAAAAATAATGTATATTTTTATATTGACATACAATGTACATATTTTTTTCTTGCTTTTCAATTGCTTAAAAAACAAAGCTATATTTTTCCAAAAACAATCCTATATACAAATTTAAAAGCAATGCTCAAATATTTAAGAACCAAGATATTTTCCCAACTAAACATTATATTTTCTTCTAACTAAAATTTATATTTTCTATTAATATAAAGAAGATATTTTTTTCCAAACATAAAGATAATGTTTTTATAAACCTAAAGATAATATTTTTATAAAACATAAATAAAAGAACTTACTTTCATATTTTTAAAGCACTTCTTTTATTTTAAAAATCCTATCACTATTTCTATTTTAAAAGCATCGATAATTTATTTAATGAAATCAATGTTAATTCCATTTACAAAATCAACGTTTTTCCTTTCTTTTTAATGTCAAAAGTCCAACCTTTTTATTTACATGACTTTCATAAAATAAAATAAAATAAATGAATTAAACAATAAATAAATAAAACTCACGTGCGCTAGGTGGGACTGAAGGGGGAAGAACATTGCGTCGGGGGAAGGAGGAGGGAGTGCTGAGGCGCTGCGTCGGCCAGGCGGTGGTCGGAGGTGGCTCCCCTTCGCTGGCGATTGCTAATTTGGGTATAGGGTCGTTGGAAATCAAACGAGGGGGGTCTGACCTGCGGTGGAGTGTCGGGTCTAAAGGCGTTGCACGATTCGAGGGGAGAGAAGGAAGGCGATGGAGGAAGAGGAAGGTGGAGGAGGATGAGGAGGGGCGGCGGGCGAACGAGCGGCGGTGGATGGGGTGGCGGCTTCCGTCATCGTCGAGTCCCCCTTTTTTTCTTCTTTTTTTATTTACTCGATTATGAATAATTGACCGAGGGGGGGGGGCAGAGGGATTTAAAGGGAGAAGAGAGGAAGAATTTTTATTTTATTTTATTTTAATTATTTAATTTCAAAAAGGTTGACTTTTTCATACGACCTCTAAACGAGGCATACCGCCTGTCGTCCATAGTGTTTTACCCCCATTCCAAACACAATGGGATATGTATCGCACGCTGATTTGAACGTTTCGATCCATTTCCGTTAAAATCAACATATAACTCTATATATTGAATTTGAACGCGCATTTCAATTTACTGGGGTCACTTACTAACTCTATAAATTGCAGAAAAATATTTTCTAGCTTCGTATTGATGATACGGTCCTAATAAAACTAGTTTCGTCGAATTCTAAAACCGTTGGAAAAATGACCATTTTCCAATCGATTAAAATCAACTGAAACTGGTCAAACGCGTTTTCCTTTGCCACGCTCACATATTGATTCGAAAAATTATGAAATTTGAAACCTAGCAATAATTTGACACCACGGACCCAACAAATGTGGTTTCGTCGAAATCCGAGGTCGTTTGCAAAATGTCCATTTTTAAGGGCCTGAATTCCATAGCGACTATTCAGAATTTTCAACTGGACATATCTTTTGATTCCCGCTATGAAATTTCAATTTGTCGGATTCGTTGGAAAGATATTCTCAATTAAATCCCATTATATTTGGTTTCACTAAAATCCGGATTATTCTGCACTTGGTATGTTCAATTGAAGTTTGAAATCGAATTATCGAACTACCGCGCCATTTTCAATTCCTTTTATATATATAAATAAATATTTATATTCTAATGATGATTCAAATGAATATATACGTTCGAATTATATTCAAAATAAATTTCTCGTCCATATTATTTAAAATAATCTATTTTAAATGATCAAAATTCGCTAAAATTGCCAAAATAAAAATTTTAAACTGGCCCAGATTTTCGGGTTGTTACAATATTATATATATTAAATCGCCTGAATAAAACGTGCCATGCCGCGATAGTTCGCGAATTTCGAGCGTTGACTTTGAATGGACGTTACTGGAGATCCAACCGTCGGATTCTCCTAAAACCGGAACCGTTTGGTTCGAATCGAAAAGAGTTTCTAATGAATATTAGAGATTTGAAATCTAACGGTTGGATTTGGAATTATGTCCAAATCAAATTTGGATAAGGTCGTTGTAAGTGCAGTTCGATGGCCGTTGATGGAAATTGACTGTACGGGACCTGATAAAATTATTAAAAATAGTAATAATTTGTGTAAAATCATAAGAAATGATTTGGAAAGAATTTTGATGAAAAACTCCATATTTGAAAAGATAAAAATAGATTTTATCGAAATGAAATAGTTTTGAACTAGAGTTACAATCCATTTATTTTTAAAATAAATAAAGTGGATTTGAAATGGTTTTGAAAATAACCAGAATTTCCAATATATAAAGTGGAAATGGATTTGAATCGAAATTGTCTTTGGAATATTTCGATGTTGGATTTCGTGATTATACAGATTTTGTTATGGAAATTTGAAAGATATATTGATATCGTTATTTCCATTACGATATTTCTTGGTCGTAGAATTTGATATTGAATATAAACCGATATATTTTCTATTCAGAGCCTTGTATTTAATATCAAATGGGATTTGGGTTTGTCATGAATGGTGTCTTCATTAACTCTGTTGTTAAACCCAGTTGAGAAAAAGATTAAATCTTTTTATTTAGATTTAATGATGTATACTAATTAAATGGAATTTAATTGGAATTGAATTTGAATTGATTTTTGGGTTTATCGTGAACGATATTTTAAATAACACTTGTTCTTTAACCCGATAATTAATAGAATGTGATTTTGGGTTTATCGTGAACCATGTTTTAAATAACATTGGTTCTTTAACCCAGTTAAAGACAGGATATGATTTCCCAAGTTTTATAGTCATTGATAGTGATTTTTGGGAAGATTAGAACCAAGTGGAGTTTTAATGAATCTTTAATTAGATTGAAATGATCGGGAATGGAGTATCACCAGTTTTACTCCAGGGGATAGTTAAATCTTTAATTAGATTTGAACGTGAAATGGTAATTGAATTCACCGATAACACCATGGTGTTAGATATGAAGTATGACCATTTTTACTTCATAGGATGAATAGGTTGGGATTGGGAAATAAAATAAATGATTACTTCGGTGTAGTTCACTAATCCCGACTAATTTGAATTGATATTCAAAATGAGATTAAAGAATAAATTTAAAGAATTTATCTTTGATAAAATTAATGGGAACCTTTCCCAAATTATATGAATATTGGAACAAAAGAATATTCGGAATTGGAACGAGTCGTATGTTGTGTTTGTGTTACACTTGTTTATTATATACGTGAGTTATTCAGAAAGACCGGGTTTATCCCATTCTGAATAACTGATTCGACGACGTATCGAGAATGAAGACGGTGGTCGAAGACCGGAGGTCTTCACATCGTTTGGGTGATTACTGATGATCTTGATTGGGCTGTACACCCAAGAGGAGTGAATCAGTTGGTGATCGTCCAAACGTACTTGGAGATCGATGGATATGCGAGGAATAAGGTTGCTCCGGTTACGTTCAGATACAGAACGAACTTGTATGGACTATGTGTCTGACATTGGATTTTCCACTGTGTTGATTGATCTCTATTAAATATACATCTTCCTGGTGAAGGGGAATTCATTCCCTCACTTCACCCTTCTCTGAGACGTACGAGATCAGAGGTTGTATATCAATAGACATCAGTCGCATGGTGTTAATTGCCTATGTGGCATTCCTAAGTGGCAATTGATCAAGGCTTCTGCTGAAAAGCAAAGTCTTGTGGTTGATGATCAAAGCACAGCCTGTGTGGCATAGTTTATGTAACGTTGATTCACGAGCCTCACACCCCGGTTGTGAACCAGAAATAAGAGAGGACATAAGGGAAGGCATGCGTTTCCTTCTAGCTAGGGTGGTGTCAGTTGTAACAACCGAATTTTAACAACATGTTAAGATCATAAATCAAGGTAGAATTAAATTTTAAGATCAGAATCAAGGGAAACGGTTACGCCATGGTGTCCGTATCGAAATTCTGCTTGGAAACGAATCCAAGTTTGCAAGAATCGGAGTCCGTACGAGGGAGATATGACCCTCCGAAGTTCCAGAAATATTCAGAGTTCAAAACAGCTCGAATTCGAATTCAAAATTCGAATTTCAAACGCAGAACAGACTGGGCGGGAAATTTCCCGCCTAGACCCAGGTCGACTGGGGAGTCGACTGGGCAGTCGACACCCCCAGGACTAGGTCGACTGCGCAGTCGACTTGGATGTCGACCTGGTCCCTGAGCCCATTTTTGGGCCAATGTTCGTTCTGATGTATCTAGTCCGATTTCTGTCCAGATTCATCTTCCTAAACCTATTTAAACAGCCCCAAACCTAGCCTTCTCTACCCACAATTCGATTCTGCTTCTACTCTGCCTCTGTTCTAAATAAAAATAAAAATGGCGTCTCTACTCTGCTGGAATCAAAACTATAAGCTAATCAACATCAACCTAAGCAACTCAATTCAAAACTAGAGATTAAAGCTCCAAGCAACGACGCCTAGACCATATTGAATCAAATCAGAAGATTAATCAAGTTAGATGTTTCAACGCGACAACGAATCGATTTGTCCTCTCTTAGCCAATCAATGTAAGTTCTAGTTACTTTCCGATTTAAATATTTAACTATAATATGGTCATGGAATAAAGTGGAATTGGATTTAAATATGTTTATCGATTCAGATCTATTTCTGTTGCTTCTTGAACCTTGAGTTTTGAGAACTGTTCATCTTTATTCTCATGTCTACTTCATGGTCTATTCATCCTGTTGTAATCTTAATATACCTGTGATGATGTTTTTCTCTCTGATCTTATTTTGATGCAAGATTCTACCTTTCCCCTATTAATTTTCTTTCGATGAACCTTGGTCAATTTCGGACCTTGGCCTAAAATCACGTCTTACGTACGATATGTATACGGGGGAATTATGGGATTATTGCCTATATGAATATGATGGAATTATTGGCAACATGAAATTGGATATTATCATTGTATTTGCGAGTTTGGGCTTGATATGTAAATTTTGGTATAATCTTGTTATGAGGAAATTAGCATAAATATTATATGCATGGAATTTGGCGTAAATTTGGATCTATGTAATGTAACATGTAAATCAAATCAAAAGATTGGACAACTGGCTTGTATTGTAATAAAAAGGTTATGGTTTGGGGTAACTACATCATGAATCATGATTTGGGTTTATTGGATATGAAACTTAATACATGTAATGTTGGCTAGATCTTGACATATGTAAAAGGGCATAAAATTTGGTATAAATGTAAATTGTCTAGGATTAGGCATATATAAATTGGCATATGTAATTTGGCATGGATCTTGATAGATGTGTAAATTGGCATAAAATTAGCATACATGTAAAACGACATGAATTGAACATACGAAAATTTGGTATGAATTGGGCATATGTAAAACTGACATGTTACCTAGAACTTGGGCATATGTTAAATATGAAAAATTTGGAATAGAAACATATATGATAATTTATGACTTGGAGAAAGTTTAATATGAACGCACCTAAGTTGGGTTTTGGGTAGTTGGTTTGTATTGGACATTTAGATGGCACGTAAACATGCTTATGAACTTGAAACATGAATTGGTTATAAATATGAATCATTTACTTCATAATAGGCATAAGTGAAAACATGAAACTCGCCATGAAACTAGACACAAACTTGACATGAAACTTGACCATGGACATGACATTTAGAATGAACTAGAAAATGGCCAACTCGAGGTTGGGTTGAGTTTGCAGTGTAATTCTGCCCGGAACCGCCCGGCAAATCTAGTTAATGCAAACAATAGGATCCAATGTGGGCAGTTGGTCATATCGCACTTGAAAACCCAAGGTCAGACTGAGTTGTGGTGTAATTCTGCCCAGAACCGCCCGGCACATCCAGCGACCACAACAACAGGTCTGATGTGAGAGGTTCGGGTGCATAAATGAATTAATGATTTGATAGGGTTAAGTCACGAACCGCTTGAATATACTTAACCAATTTGACACGATGGTTTGGTAGGGTTAAGTCACGAATCGCTTGAACATACTTCACCAACTTGACACATGATTCGTAGGGCTAAGTCATGAACTTGACGATAACATTTAGCCAATTTGACATGACTCGTAGACGGGTTAAGTCACGAACCTGAAAGACCACACTTAACCAACTTGACATGCTAGACTGATATGGTTAAGTCTCGAATTTAAATGACAACACTTAACCTGCTGGACGGAAACCCTAGTTACGCGGTCCTTTTCAGCAGTAGCCCACTAGATGTATCATGGTACCCTGGAACTAGGCAGGGTGAGGCATGATTACTGGGCTGATTGTAAGCGACCAGAACGACGGCTGAGTTGGTGCGCCATTGTAGGTTCAGGCGGACTACGGTCGTGCACGTAGTCCGGAGTTGAAAAAGCAGGCATTAGGCACCAGTAGGTTTACACTGTGCGTGCTTGATTCGTATCGGTGGTCGGCACCCTAAGGCTTGATACACCCTATAGTGGACCTAGCACAGGTGACTACATTCGTGATAGGGCCGTATGACATAGACACATGAACGAGATAGGACTTGTAGGGAGCCGATCGATTAATAGATCGTTTCGTGAGACCAAGTAATGGATCATTTCATGACATTGGGCAAGGGATCATTTTATAGTCAACACATGACATGGGTTGGGATACTAGTACGGTTGGTGCAGAGCAAATAAATATCATAGAAGTATTTTAATGGTAAAGCAGAGAAATCCTGCGATGCTTGATAGAAACCCTGCGAAATTATACTTAGTTTATCTTGAATGGAAACCTGGCGATGTTATATTTGACAAATACCATATGAGGTTAATCTTAGTTATCTTTCCTTTAGCTTATCTTGTCATCATGCTTATGTTTACTTTCAGTTTATTCATGCCATGTTATCTTTACCTGTTTTTATGCTGAAAGTCACTAGGACTTACTCAGTCTTTATGACTGACCCGTTTTGTTTCATCTCTTTTTCTTCCGTTTCCCCCCTAGGTTCGTATTGTGGGAATACAGCTTAGTTCGGATCTTACCAAGCTCCAAAGCTCTTTCATGTACGGCTTAGATTTCTCTTGGCTATGACTTGCTTTGCTTTATTGGGGAATGATTTATAACTATGGTTTTATGCTTCTTTACTACTGCAAGACAGATTTCGATGTAATTGACTTAATAGCATTTTGATGTAAAAGGCTTTAGACCTTACTAGATTTTAAAGAAATGAAATTTGGGTTTTCCTTCCGCTGTTTTATTTATGTTCTATCCTGTAATATTTCTGTGTATGTTTACCTAGATAATACTCCACCAAAGCTAGTGCATTCCCTTTGTGAGTGACCCTCGCGGAGGTGGGGTGTTACATTTGGTATCAGAGCAGAAGGTTACCAGACTGGGCAAAAGCTTTTAAAAACCTTCTGAAATTATTTTCAAAACGTTTACAAAGAAGCAAATTTTCAAGAAAATTTTGTTTTGATTAAAAAGACATATTCCCCAAAGCCATATGCACTATCTTTTGATTCTCTCTTGAAATCTCTTCTCTCTCTTTTCACCATAGTTTCTAGGCATCCAACATATGTCGGAGGGCAAAGAAGTGCCCAACCTCCATCTGTAGCCGAAGTAGTTCCATCTGCGTCTAATCTTATTTCAAGCTTTGTAGGGTTGCCATGCGATGGAGGTAGCTTTCGAGAAACTTGTCAAGAAGCTATACAAGGATAGTAAGAACGAGGATAAAGAACACAAGCCTAAGGATGAGAAACTTGTTGATAAGGCGTAATCCACGAAGGAGGAAAAGGTGAAAGGGAAGAGGTCAAAGTAAAAGAATAATAAAACCCATGACAAGAAAGAACATCGTTGGTATGGTAAAAAGGGACATGTAGTTAAGTATCATAGGACAAGGACAAGGGCAAAGAACAAGATCGTCGAGAGGGAAATTGTATGCTTTCACTACCAGCATACCTAAGAGAGGTGGTAACTGTTCTGTTAAAAGTTTAGCTTCTCTTTTCCATCATACCATGGGAACTTTGTTTTTATACATCGCATCCTTTTAATTCTGCCTCGATAGTTGAGTCTCTGCACCTTAGTACTAGCGTAGTAGAGGATCCCATTTTTGTCTCAAATCCTGTTGGGGTCGGCTCATGTATTCATGATTTGTTTGGATTTGAGAATGTCTATGCTAAGTGTTGAGTTTAGAAGTAATGCTTATGTTTATGTTTTGGGCTATGGGTTGATTCTAGCGATGGAGTAGTTATCCAGTAAGGGTGACATTCTCGGTTTTGAAAAGAGGGTAGTTAGACTCTTGACTTGCCTCGGTAATACCCTCGAAGTCGCGTGTAACCTTTAGGGTTCTATCAGGATTTGTTACCTAGAATCTCTTGACACATTTATTGGTAATTTATTGATCCGCTCGAGTAGTGTTCGCCACTAAGGCGGATGGTTCATTTCGCTTATGCATGAGTTATAGAAAATCGCCTTGGTAAGTACCTTTGGCAACATGGTTGATATTTGTTATTTTCAAGCGATAATTCATCTGTGTGAAACACCTCCTAGTAAGTTAACGAGATCCAAGACTCACTAGTGAATTTTAGAGAGCTTGCATGAAACCATGAGTATGCAGTTATGATTAAGCCGAATATACTAGAAGAAGAATAAGTAAAAGTGGAACGAGAGGCAACGGTGAAATGAGTTCCAACTCATATTTTGGAAACAAGAATTAAGAATCTGTGAAGTTAAAGACGGTCAAAGCAAAATGGAGTTAAGCTCAAGGAAACACGACTTAGAAGATTGAAGACTAGATACGTGCATCATATCTCTTTTTAAGAGTATATCCTTGGTCCCTCTTTTCCTGTAGAGCTTACTTGCATGTTATCTTTTTCCTCTCGGTCCTATTCTCAATCAAATTTCTATTGCAAACCCCATAGGGAGTATGACTCATCTGTTAGTAATACATTTTTGGGCTTGAGGGTGTCCGTTGGATTGACTAAACTCTTTGGGTTTTATAGGATACGAGTTGGTTTTAGGGAGGGATTCCCTTGTGACCTAAAAGGAGTCCATCATGCTTAGTTTCCTCGAAACATATATTGGTTTGATTGAGTAATTCTTTGGGTGTCAGCCGGACGTTGATTTCGGTCTCCGGGGCTGGTGCTTAGGGAGTTCTTCTCCTGATCGGTATATATGTGACATATATTTCTAGTCTGGACACGGCCTAATGGGCACAAGGTTTTTAATTGCTTCTATCATTCGGCTATACCTTTAGGTAGGAACAATTGGGTGTAAACATGTGTTTGAGACATGTTATGATTGATGGTTGCAAGTGGCTGCAAGTGGTTGCTCGTGGTTGCTCGTGGATGCATTTACACATTAGGCACTAGATCGGCTCAGTCACCTTTCATATTGCATATGCATGAGTGTTTATACTTGTTTGTGGATGAGTTTGAATGTGTTATCGTGTGAATGTTGCATATGGATGAATGGTTGTGCACACATATAGTGTTTACGTGAGTAGGATTATTTGCATACATGTGGATTCATGGCACTTAACATATTTTGCATTAGAAAGATCAATCAGGCCTGATCATTTGCATTAGACAAGGAACATATACACACACTTTCTGCATATGTTCATACAACATTACAAATCTATTAAGGACGATGGATGCCTATGATTGATGATTGAGTAGATGGATGATTGGATGGTAGGACACATTCTCCTTAACTTGAAGATTTCGGGGACGAAATCCTTTAAGGAGGGGAGAATGTAACAACCCGAATTTTAACAACATGTTAAGATCATAAATCAAGGCAGAATTAAATTTTAAGATCAGAATCAAGAGAAACGGGTTGCGCCATAGCATCCGTCTCGAAATTCTACTTGGAAACGAGTCCGAGTTTGCAAGAATCGGAGTCCGTATGAGGGAGACATGACCCTCCGAAGTTCCAGAAATATTCGGAGTTCAAAACAGCTCGAATTCGAATTCAAAATTCGAATTTCAAATGCAGAACAGACTGGGCGGGAAATTTCCCGCCCAGACCCAGGTCGACTGGGCAGTCGACACCCACAGGACCAGGTCGACTGCGCAATCGACTTGGGTGTCGACCTGGTCCCCGAGCCCATTTTTGGGCCAGTGTTCGTTCTGATGTATCTTGTCCGATTTCTGTCCAGATTCATCTACCTAAACCTATTTAAACAGCCCCAAACCTAACCTTCTCTACTCACAATTCTATTCTGCTTCTACTCTGCCTCTATTCTAAATAAAAATAAAAATGGCATCGCTACTCTGTTGGAATCAAAAGTAGAAGCTAATCAACATCAACCTAAGCAACTCAATTCAAAACTAGAGATTAAAGCTCCAAACAACGACGCCTAGACCATATTGAATCAAATCAGAAGATTAATCAAGTTAGATGTTTCAACGCGACAACGAATCGATTTGTCCTCTCATAGCCAATCAATGTAAGTTCTAGTTACTTTCCGATTTAAATATTTAACAATAATATGGCCATGGAATAAAGTGGAATTGGATTTAAATATGTTTATCGATTCAGATCTATTTCTGTTGCTTCTTGACCCTTGAGTTTTGAGACATGTTCATCTTTATTCTCATGTCTAGTTCATGGTCTATTCATCCTGTTGTAATCTTAATATGCCTGTGATGATGTTTTTCTCTCCGATCTTATTTTGATGCAAGATTCTACCTTTCCCCTATTTATTTTCTTTCGATGAACCTTGGTCAATTTCGGACCATGGCCTAAAATCACGACTTGCGTACGATATGTATACGGGGGAATTATGGGATTATTGCCTATATGAATATGATGGAATTATTGGCAACATGAAATTGGAAATTATCATTGTATTTGCGAGTTTGGGCTTGATATGTAAATTTTGGTATAATCTTGTTATGAGGAAATTTGCATAAATATTATATGCATGGAATTTGGCGTAAATTTGGATCTATGTAATGTAACATGTAAATCAAATCAAAAGATTGGACAACTGGCTTGTATTGTAATAAAAAGGTTATGGTTTGGGGTAACTACATCATGAATCCCGATTTGGGTTTATTGGATATGAAACTTAATACATGTAATGTTGGCTAGATCTTGACATATGTAAAAGGGCATGAAATTTGGTATAAATGTAAATTTTCTAGGATTAGGCATATATAAATTGGCATATGTAATTTGGCATGGATCTTGATAGATGTGTAAATTGGCATAAAATTAGCATACATGTAAAACAGCATGAATTGTACATATGAAAATTTGGTATGAATTGGGCATATGTAAAACATACATGTAACCTAGAACTTGGGCATACGTTAATTATGAAAAATTTGGAATAGAAACATATATGATAATTTATGACTTGGAGAAAGTTTAATATGAACGCGCCTAAGTTGGGTTTTGGGTAGTTGGTTTGTATTGGACATTTAGAAGGCACGTAAACATGCTTATGAACATGAAACTTGAATTGGTTATAAATATGACTCATTTAAATGATAATAGGCATAAGTGAAAACATGAAACTCGCCATGAAACTAGACACGAACTTGACATGAAACTTGAACATGGACATGACATTTAGAATGAACTAGAAAATGGCCAACTCGAGGTTGGGCTGAGTTTGCAGTGTAATTCTGCCCGGAACCGCCCAGCAAATCCATTTACTGCAAACAATAGGATCCAATGTGGGTAGTTGGTCATATCGCACTTGAAAACCCGAGGTCAGACTGAGTTGTAGTGTAATTTTGCCTGGAACCGCCCGGCACATCCAGTGACCACAACAACATGTCTGATGTGAGAGGTTGGGGTGCATAAATGAATTAATGACTTGATAGGGTTATGTCACGAACCACTTGAATATACTTAACCAATTTGACATGATGGTTTGGTAGGGTTAAGTCACGAATCGCTTGAACATACTTAACCAACTTGACACATGATTCGTAGGGCTAAGTCATGAACTTGAACGACAGCACTTAGCCAATTTGACATGACACGTAGACGGGTTAAGTCACGATCTTGAATGACCACACTTAACCAACTTGACATGCTAGACTGATGGGGTTAAGTCTCGAATTTAAATGATAACACTTAACCTGCTGGACGGAAACCCTAGTTACGCGGTCCTTTTCAGCAGTAACCCACTAGATGTATCATGGTACCCTGAAACTAGGCAAGGTGGGGCACGATTACTGGGTTGATTGTAAGCGACCAGAACGACGGCTGAGTTGGTGCGCCATTGTAGGTTCAGGCGGACTACGGTCGTGCACGTAGTCCGAAGTTAAAAAAGCAGGCATTGGGCACCAGTAGGTTTACACTGTGCGTGCTTGATTCATGTCGGTGGTCAGCACCCTAGGGCCTTATACACCCTATGGTGGACCTAGCATAGGTGACTGCATTCGTGATAAGGCCGTATGACACAGACACATGAACGAGATAGGACTTGTAGGGAGCCGATCGATTAATAGATCGTTTCGTGAGACCAAGTAATGGATCATTTCATGACATTGGGCAAGGGATCATTTTATAGTCAACACATGATACGGGTTGGGATACTAGTACGGTTGGTGCAGAGCAAATAGCTATCATAGAAATATTTTAATGGTAAAGCAGAGAAATCTTGCGATGCTTGATATAAATCCTGCGAAATTATACTTAGTTTATCTTGAATGGAAACCTGGCGATGTTATACTTGACAAATACCATATGAGGTTGTTCTTAGTTAACTTTCCTGTAGCTTATCTTGTCATCGTGCTTATGTTTACTTTCAGTTTATTCATGCCATGTTATCTTTACCTGTTTTTATGCTGAAAGTCACTAGGACTTACACAGTCTTTATGACTGACCCATTTTGTTTCGCCTCTTTTTCTTCCGTCCCCCCCCCCCTCAGGTCCACAGGGTGGGAATACAGCTTAGTTCGGATCTTACCAAGCTCCAAAGCTCTTTCATGTACGGCTTGGATTTCTCTTGGCTATGGCTTGCTTTGCTTTATTAGGGAATGATTTATAACTATGGTTTTATATGCTTCTTTACTACTGCAAGACAGATTTCGATGTAACTGAATTAATAGCATTTTGATGTAAAAGGCTTTAGACCTTACTAGATTTTAAAGAAATGAAATTTGGGTTTTCCTTTCGCTGTTTTATTTATGTTCTGTCTTGTAATATTTCTGTGAATGTTTACCTAGATAATACGCCACCAAAGCTAGTGCATTCCCTTTGTAAGTGACCCTAGCGGAGGTTGGGTGTTACATTAGTGACCTATCAGCCCTGACATTTATATTATTTTCACCTGTGTGGTTGTTGGATTGCGAGGCGCCTAGGATATATCTGTAACACCCCGTAATTCTGTAACACTAAGATTCACAAATCAAGGCAGAATTAAAAGTTAATATCAAAATCAAGGGAAACGGGCTCCGCCATTGCGTTCATCTCGGAATTCTGCACGAAAACGAGTCCGAGTTTGCGTAAATCGGAGTCCGTATGAGGAAGATATGGCCTCCGGAAGATTCAGCGAAGTTCAAATTTCAAAACAGGCCAAGTTCAAAATTCAAATCGGACCCAGAATGGGCTGGGCGGGAATTTTCCCGCCCAAGCCACCCAGGTCGACTGGGTAGTCGACCTGGGGCACCCAGGTCGACTGGGTAGTCGACCTGGGGGTCGACCCCCCTGCTTTTTCCAGTTTTCTGCACTGGTTCGTTCGGATGTATTTGGTCACGTTTCTACCTAGGTTCGTCCGCCTAACACTATATAAACAGCCCTAGTCTCCTTCTCTATTCACAATTCTTTTCTATCCTTATGCTGCCTCTGAGAAAATATATAAATAAATAATATATATAAAATAAATCAAGACGAGGAAGTGCTGCTCAAGTTGTCAAGAGGAGATTTGAATCAAGATTAAGGCTTCAGAATGAGAATCAAAGGCTAACTCAAACGATTTCGAGCAACGTCGCACGAATCATAGAAATTAAAGGAATAAAAGAATATGCCAAATCTTTCTCTCTCTATTCGAATCAATGCCTATTTCTTTGGACCAAATTAAGAACTGATATGATTCGAGGACAAATAAGACTGTGACTATGAAACTATGGACCTTAGAACCATTGCCTATGACTATGAACATTGCCTATGACTATGGACCTTGCCTATGACTACGAACATTGCCTATGATTGTGACTGTGACTATGAGGATTATTTCCTTAACTAAACCTATGCCTTTGATTAGAAAACATAAACTATTGCCTATGACATAACAAGGACATCTGTGATTAAACACCTATGATTCATGACTAGGAAAGTGTTGCTTAAGTTCTGTGATTATGAGATTGGGTCTAAACCCGATTATCTATTCTGTCTATCCTTGGTTTTAGACCTAAGTAATTTACCTATTAAGTTAGGTCTACCCATGTTCTTGAACCTGCGTCTCTATTCTGTCTATCCTTGGTTTTAGACCTAGGGAATTTACCTATTAAGTTAGGTCTACCCATGTTCTTGAACCTACATCGTTATTCAAAACCATTTTATGCCAGTTGTTATGTCTATCCTTTTCATAGCATCTTTGGTTCATTCCCTATTTTCTACGAATCTAGATTTATCTATAATCTAGATTGAATTACGATTATATGAACAGTGGGAATACGATTTGGGCATAATGTGAAATGTACTAAAAACATAATTATAAACTTGGAATTTGGCATAAATTGGGAACATGAATTATGGCATGTTCATAGAAATACAAATGGGATAAATTTAACATGAATTATAGGATGTGTAATTTGAATCTAGTATTGACTTGTAAATCTTGCATTTACATGAGTTATGAACTAGAATAATAAGTCTAGTTTGACGTGAACTATAATTAGAATGTTAAATCAGGATTGGATTAGCTAATTTGGCGTAATAAGTATATTGGTAAAAATTTGAGATTGTCCATAATTGGGAATAACCGTCAGGTTTAGCAAAATCATGGTTAGTAACACTTAATTGTTATAGTTTACATACCAAAAGGCATAAATATGATATAGAGGGGAAAATGGGCCATAAGAATAAATGTTGACAGTTTACATTAAAAGGGAAATTGGGAAAAAGTAAATAGGGAATAATTTACTTATAGAATTTGGCCTAAATGAGGAAACGTAAATTTAGACAAATTAAAGGTTTATTAATGACATCTCTTTTAATGGTACACCAGAAAGTTCTAGGGTGACAGAAAGGATAATGTCTAGGCTTGGGTTTGGAAAATAAAAGTTTCCTGCTCTCCCTGGCTATCCCTAACTGATCCGACGGACTGGATGGTTGCTTTCAAAACCTGATCTGAGAATTAGTCAAAACCCTTTGAACTAGAAAACACGAATACGCCTAACCCAAGGTTAGACTGAGTTGCGATGTAAATCTGCCCGGAACCAACCGGCACATCCAGTAGTCGCAACAATATCTGTCTAATGTGAGTGGTCGTGGCTTTAATCTATTTAATTAAAGCTAGAACAAGAATGGTAGGGTTAAGTTCACTAAGACACTTAACCAATTCAACATGACAACCAGATTGGTGGGTGGGGCTAGGGCCATACAGTTAAGCTAGAATGGGAGGGTTAAGTCCATAGGAACACTTAACCAATTTAACACAGTTAAGCTTGGATGGGAGGGCTAAGCCCATAGGGACACTTAACCAACTTCACATGGTAACAAGACAAGATTTGTAGGGGTTAAGTAACTAAGGAAACACATAGCCAAATTAACATGTTAACTAGACTAGAAGTTGGGGTTAAGTAAAGTTAATTCACTTAGCCAAATTAACATGTTAACTAGACTAGAGGTTGGGGTTAAGTAAATACACTTAGCCAATTTGATATGTTAGCCGGGCTAGACTGTAGGGTTAAGTAAACTTGAACACTTAACCATCAGATTGTGATAAAGGAATAGGGTTAAGTCTAAAACATGAAGTGATAATACTTAACCATTAATAACATGTTAGTTAAAATAGACGGGCATGGTTAAGTTAAAAAGGAACACTTAACCAATACAGAATGAAGGGGTAGGGTTAAGTAATAAGAAATACTTAACCAATATAACTTGGTTTGTGATGGGGTTAAGTCAACATGAATTACTGATAACACTTAACCAGTTTAACATGATAAATGAAGGGGGTTAAGTTGGCTTGAATTGACTAGTGACACTTAACCAATCCAAATTGACGGGAAAGAGAACTAAGTAGTAAATCTTAGAAAACAACGATTCTGTAAACTAAGTGGTAAATCTTAGTAAAACTAAGTAGTAATTCTTAGTATAACACGGGAAGGAGCGAATGTCAGTCTGAGTTGAAAGAAGGCTACAACGAATTGGGTTACGAAGCCCGAGGCTTCGAGGGGACGTGAGGGTACTCTTGGTATCCCTCTGTGAGGTTGCAGATGATCCGCCTGGGCCCACAGAGGTTAAGGTCTGCGTAGAAGAACCAGGGGTATGCCTTGGTTGCAATACATGGCAACCTAAAGACTAGGATGGACCGGCGTGATTCGGCGAGAAAACGGTAGCCCTGTTATAGCGACTCGTCGTCTACTATCCATCTTGAGTCAATCGAGATACGTGAAGTGGAAAGGCGGAGAACTCCAAAAGACCATATACTTGCTATCTAGTTATGGTTGCGGATGGCCATAGGACAGTGGGGCATAGTGGGCCGGCGTATAGTTCTCATTTCTCAAGGTGTGCCTTTCATTAGTTGAGGGAGGGATCAAGTGGTACCATAGCCACTGTAATAAAAACAGACCTTAGCATCTGCATCGGCGGATATCTGAAAGCTCCCGACCGAGTTCTGTATTCCTTGATTTGCCCTGACATAGGACTCGGGTCGCACATTACAGGACATGTGCATCTAGACAAGCGAAAACGATTCACGATACATGCGTGGGGAAGTATAGGAACATATACCACTCTAGGTAGTGTGTCCTAGACTTGGGGGCATCGTTCGACAGGTAGCATAATTCCTAGTTGAACTAGGTGGCATAAATCCTGAATCCGAGAAGCGTTCAGCAGATAACGTAAACTCTAGTTAAATCTAGAAGGCACTTGGTAGAAAACCCTAGACTTGATCTAGGTAATAAATAATGAATGTATGCCGGAAGGCAATGGAAAATACATGGATTGGGATCACGTTATTGTTACTAGTTGGGACACTAGATAGGCGGTGCAGAGATATAGAAACCAGTATAATAAGGAAATAGCGAAGCGGCGAAAGTATTAGAGCATATCCAGTTTATCTTATCCTAGCATACCTTGTAACTATCTTGTGTTAATCTTGTGACCTTGCTGACCCTATCATCATGGTGTTATCTTGTATTCAGTTAATTTATGTCGTTTTGTTTTTCCAAGTTCACATGCTAGAAGTTACTGAACTTACTCAGGCTTTATGTCTGACTCTATTTTCCTTTCGTCTTCTTTTCTTCCATTCCCCCCCACCAGGTAGTAAAGGAGGGAATAGCATAGCTCAGATTTAGTTGGACCGTCACTCTTTCCCAGCTTGAAGATTTGTCGAAGTTTGCATGGATTCTCTTTCTAGATGCTATGGCTGGCTCTTGCTAGGATTGGGGAATATAAATGTTGTTTTATGCTTCTTTATTTTGTAAGACAGATGATACTCTGATATTGTAAAGAAATCTTTGTACAAAGTATTTTATCAATAAAGAAAAGTTTTATTTTCCGCTGTTTAATTTCTGTCTGTCTTGTAATTTATCAGCATATTTTACCCAAAATGCTCCACAGAACTTAGTGCATTCCCTTTGCGAGTGATACTAACGGATGTGGGGTGTTACACGTGGTATCAGAGCTGAAGGTTACCAGATCAGATAAAGGATTTGAAAAATTATTTTCAAAACGGTTTTTTTAAAGAAGCATTTTCAAGAGAAAAGATTTGTTTTAAAGGCATATTCCCCAAAGCCATACGCACTATCTTCTCTTCCTCTGTTTGAATTCTTGTCTCCTTCTTTCTTGAGTCTCTGGGGCTCCTGGCTTTCTGGGAGGTAACCCCATCGATGGGCGAAGTAGTGCCCGGCTTCCGTCCAAAGCAGTAGTTATTTCATCTACGGGCAGTTTTGCTTTCAAAGCTTATAGGGTTTTCTGGACGATGGAGGCAGCTTTCGAGGGATTTGTCAACATGACTACACACGGAAGGGGATGAGGAGTTTGGCTAAGGAGCATAACCCTAGGGTGAGGGATTCATGGATGTAGATTTAGCTCATGAAGGAGGAAGAAATTATAAAACCTAAGACAAGAGGAAGTTTCTTTACTAGGGTATGATAGGGCATATAATTAAGGACAAGGGCAAGAACGAGGAACAAGATTTTCAGAAGGGCAAGTACCTACTTTCGCCACCACCTAGGAGAAGGGTAGTGAAGTTCTGTTGGAAGAGTCTAGTTTTGTTGTTCGTATTCTTTCCTTTGGTTTTAGTGTTTCGCATTTGTTCATATCCACTTCCATAGTTGAGTCTCTGCACCATAGTACTTGTGTAGTAGAAATATCCCACTAGAGTCTCAAATCCAATTGGTGGTCCGACTAGTTTATTTTTGGTTAGTAGGGATTTGAGAGTAGCTATCGAGTTTTCTTATATCATCTCACGTAGATCGTCTAAATTCGGAGGAGATATTCCTTGGGTGCTTGTCTGATATTGGTTTAGGCCTTTGGGGCTTGTACTTGAGGAATGTCGAGTTCGACTAGGATGGTTTGTGTGAGAGATGAATAGTTGTGGCCGAAACTCTAAAAAGTATGGAGTGATCTTTTGACTCCCATAGTTATGGCGTGGTGGATAAGCTAAGAGGAGAGACCTCAAGCCATCTTGGTATGTACACTTGCTACCGTGATTGACATCTGTTTATTTTGGAAATGGAGATCCGGAACTTCACAATCGTGAAGTTAAATTAGTTAAGATATAGTGGAGTAAAGCTCAAGAAGGCTATATACTCTGTATATTCTTGTATCTGATGGAATTGTTGTAATAACAATGAAATGTTCTTCCGTCTGCGTTCTAATTTGTCCTGTTCTCAAAACGATCAGGGGTTTCGAACGGTCTTAGTCGGTTTAACGATCGATTCGGATCGAGCGAAATTCCTTGCCGTTACAGTTGGTATCGGAGCTTTGGTTTACAGAGCTCGAGAACAAGACGCGTTAGAACCATACGAAAGAATTCATCACATATTGGGTTAGTAATATCCAATTAGAATGACTCTTTAGAGATAGGATCAGTAGTATCCTAGAACGAGTGTGAAGAGTATATTTTTCAAATGAAAACAATTTTGTTTTGAAATTTAAATTGTTTTATACGTATTTGAATATTTATTTATATTGAATTTGGACAATCTAGTATATGATTATTTTGCATATACGCGTCATGAACGTATATTCGAAGTTTTAATATACTGGTAGATATAGAATCACACTCTAGTCGCTCGGAGATGATTTTGATGATGGAGCTCCATCACCAATATTTATGTTCGTGTTTCGAAGGTGTGAAATCTATATATTTCCATTAGACTGGTGTGAGAACCAAAACTTATATAGATAGATTTACATGGTTGTGAATTGGCATCAAAAACATGATTTTTGTATATATATCAAATTTATGGATTTGAAATGTTAATTCACTAATTGATTGATGTTTGTGTTGGTTGTTTATTTGTATGATAATTTTGAACCATTTAGCCTAATTGAATCAAATATTGAATTGTATCGAAAATTGGTCGCATTTGCTTGCATATACATGTACTTACATTGAACAGGTCATAGCAAGGAGGCTAGAGCAGAGAATAAAAATTTTTGCCCGACAAATAGGTACATGTTTACTATAATTTAATGTTTTGTTTGGGTGATGACGATTTTATGAGCCGATTGGCTTTTTCTTTTTCTTTTTGAGATCAGAAGGCCAATATGGCAATTTCGGGATTTTCCAGTGGCTCCCGGTGTAGGGGAGGTTATGGCGAAATTTTTCGAAAATTCCGGGTGTTAGCCAAATTTTTAAAGAATTTGAAAATTCTTAGAAACTGAAAAGTTGGAGAGTGGAAGCCAGATCGAACGTAGAGTTGATTAATCAAACCACTTTCGACTTTGTTCCTTTTCGGGGACGAAAAGTTTTAAGTGGGGGAGATTGTAACAACCCGAAAATGTGGGCCAGTTTAAAAAATTTTATTCTGGCAATTTTAACGAATTTTGAACATTTAAAATAGATTATTTTAAATAATATCGACGAGAAATTTATTTTGAATAGAAATCGAACGTATATATTATATACGTTGTAACAACCCGAAAATCTGGGCCAGTTTAAAATTTTTATTTTGGCAATTTTAGCGAATTTTGATATTTAAAATGAATTATTTTAAATAATATCGACGAGAAATTTATTTTGAGTATAATTCGAACGTATATATTATATACGTCGTCGTTAGAATATATAAATAATTATATATAATTATAAATAGAATTGAAAATGGCGCGGTAGTTCGATAATTCGATTTCAAACTTCAATTGAATGTACCGGGTGCAAAACAATCCGGATTTTAGTGAAACCAAAAACATTAGGATCTAATTGAGGATATCTTTCCAACGAATCTGAAAAATCGAAATTTCATAGCGGGAATCAAAAGATATGTCGAGTTGAAAATTCTGAATAGTCGCTATGGAATTCAAGCCCTTAAAAATGGGAATTCTGCAAACGACCTCGGATTTCGACGAAACCACTTTTGTTGGGTCCGCAGTGTTAAGTTATTGCTAGATTCCAAATTTCATATTTTCTCGAATCAATATGTGAGCGTGGCAAAGGAAAACGCGTTTGACCAGTTTCAGTTGATTTTAATCGACTGGAAATTGGCCATTTTTCCAACGTTCTCAGAATTCGACGAAACTAGTTTTGTTAAGACCGTATCGTCAATACGAAGCTAGAAAATATTTTTCTGCAATTTACAGAGTTCGTGTGTGCCCCCAGTAAATTGAAATATACGTTAAAATCAAATTTGAACGCTATATTAATTTATATTGTAATTTTAACGGAAACTGATCGAAACGATCAAATCAGCTTGCGAAACATGTCCCATTGTGTTCGGAATGGGGGTAAAACACTATGGACGACAGGCGGTGGGCCTCGTTTTGAGATCGAAAATAAAAGTTGCTTTTCGGCGAAAAAAATAATAAAAAAAAATAATATATCTCCCCCATAACTCAGTCAAACTGGCCCCCGCCCCCCCCCCCCCCCCGTTCATTTCTTTCCCGAAACGAATTTAAAAAAAAAAGAAGGGGGAGAACGAAGCGGACGGAATCGATCCGCCCTCCCCGACGATCACGCCACCGTCCTCCACCCAATCGCCGCCCCTTCCACTTCTTCTCCTCCTTTCCCCCTTCGACTGGCGCTTGGCGCGAAGACCCCCCCCCCCAGCAGCGAGACGACCGCCGACGTCCCCCCCCCCTTCTCTTTCGACCGAAGACACCCTCTCCCCTCCCTTCGCCCGCGACCTCGAGCCCCCTACCCTGCTGCGCCCTAGCTGAAACCCCTTTGTAAGTTTTTACCTTTATTTCTTTTTATTTATGATAAGCAAAAACTGAATTTTTATGGATAACAAGAACCGATTTTTATTAATTTAAAAGCATTGATTTTTAGTTTAGAAAAGAATAAATGTTTATGTAGGAAAAATAGTTATTTTTAAACTAGAAAGATGCGATTTTTATTAACTAGGTAAGATTAGATTTCAAAATCAAAATGATTTGATTTTGAAAAGTAAAGATTTGATTTTGAATTGTGGGAGTTAAGAATTAAAAATATGATTTTTATATTTTTAATGTAATAAAAATATGACTTTTATATTTTTAAGGTATTAAAAATATAGTCTTTACTATATAGAAGATGTAAAAACATGATTTTTGGTTAGGTAGAGAGTTAAAAATATAATTTTTACATGATAGGAATATTAAAAATATATGTGTAGAAAAATAAAAATGAGATTTTTATAAAGATGAAATCTTTAAATTTGAAAAGGCGAAGTCTATGTTTTTATAAAGGCGAAATCTTTATTTTAGAAAAGGGAAATCTTTATATGGAAAATAGCGTGATAAAAATATAATTTTTATCTATATAACATAGTAGTAAAAATTCGATTTTTATATATTGTATAGCATAGTAAAAATTCGATTTTTAAATATATGAAGTGATTATAAAAATATGATTTTTAAATTGAAGGTGAATAAATAAAAATGTGATTTTTATTTTAAAGATATCAAAATATAAAAATGTGTGATTTTTTATATATGTAGTGGCTACGGGCAACGAAGATGACGAAGATGCGATAGCGATGAAGATTTCTATCAATGAAGTGCCGTGGAGCTAGGATAGCTATCTGTGAGAATTTCTCACCTTTCGATTTCTTTTCTAATTATATATATATATACTAGTATGCAGACGGTGCTTAGTAGCACCCGACACAATCGTCCACAGACCATGGACTTGTTTGTTTGGTTGCATAGATTAGTTAGATGATTAGATTTGAAATTTGAGTTGTTTGGTGAAACGAAATTGATTTGATTGATGTGTGAATGGCGTGGGCCTTCACTAGACTGGGGATAAGGCTAGGCCTCGTCCCGTTTCTAGTATCGTGCCGTTATGCCGCCAAAATTTTCTAAAATATGTTAGAAAAAATAAAAATATCATTTTAATTAAAGAATGAACTGAATAGATATTCATATGTTAAAATAAAATGTTTTATCGTTAAAAATATAATTTTTAACGTGAAAGTGAATAAAATAAAATATTCATTTACAGACCAGACGGTTTGTTTATGTACACCTATTTGAAGGACATTGATTGGGACGATGAATTTTACACATCGCCCAACTGCACAAATAAAATCTGTGTTTGATTGTTTGAAACCCCACACGGGTGTTGGGATGAAATTTGAAGTTCACTCATCCTGATTGATTTAATATGTCGATCGATTGATTGACAGGCTGTTATAAGCGTTAGATATCTATATTTGATGCTTATACAGTGTAGTGCACTTTGGTTGATGGTTGATTATTTTTCAATGCTATTATATACATGTGTTGTATGAAAATCCATATAATTAACTTTATATGGTGATTGATTGGGCCTCATTCCAATTTAGAAGATAAAGAATAATATAATATAAAGGTTCATGTGTTGACTGTACTCATCCGTTGAGATTAGTCATGTGTTGAACGAAATATTTTTATAATAAAAATTACATCTTTATCAATATAATATAAAGGTTCATGTGTTGACTGTACTCATCCGTTGAGATTAGTCATGTGTTGAACGAAATATTTTTATAATAAAAATTACATCTTTATCAATATAATATAAAGGTTCATGTGTTGACTGTACTCATCCGTTGAGATTAGTCATGTGTTGAACGAAATATTTTTATAATAAAAATTACATCTTTATCAATATAATATAAAGGTTCATGTGTTGACTGTACTCATCCGTTGAGATTAGTCATGTGTTGAACGAAATATTTTTATAATAAAAATTACATCTTTATCAATATAATATAAAGGTTCATGTGTTGACTGTACTCATCCGTTGAGATTAGTCATGTGTTAAACGAAATAATTTAACAAAAATAGTCACACGTGGACAGTACTCATTCGTTGAGATTAGTCGCGTGTTGACAAAAATAAATATTCATTTGTTGAATAGAATAAAGGAATATATAAAGCCGTGTTGATTAGAGATGCGCCATTTTGACGCGAACGATATTTATATCGATTACATTCGTTTTTGAATTTAAAACAGAAATGAATTGAATATAAAACGATTTCGAAATGAATTGAATTAAAAACGATTTCGAAATGAAATGAAATATAAAACGAATTTGATTTCAATTGAATATAAAACGAATTTGATTTCAATTGAATATATAACGTATTTGAATTGAATAGAAATGAATTTTAAAACGAATTTATAAAGGAGAATTCAATTTTGATTTGAAATGAAATGGAAGTGGAAATCGCTTTTGAAACGAATTTAAAACAATTTATATAATTCGTTTTAAATAGGAATCGACGAAATATATATTATATATATTATATATATAATATAATGGCCTGAATAGAACGCGCCGCGCCGCGGCAGTTCGTGAATTTCGACCATTTATTTCAAACGGGCATTACGGGAGATCCGGCCGTCGAATTCTCCTAAAACCGGAATCGTTGGGTTCGTATCGAAAAGAGATTTCTAACGAATATTAGAAATTCAAAATCTAACGGTTGGATTTGGAGATACGTCCAAATCAAATTTGAAAAAGGTCGCTGTAAGTGCAGTTCGATGGCCATTGTTGGAAATCGACTGTACGGGCCTTGATAAAATTATTAAAAATATCAATAATTTGTGTAAAATCATAAGAAATGATTTGGGAAAATTTGGGATGAAAAACTCCATATTTGAAAAGATAAAAATGGGTTTTTATCGAAATGAACTAGTTTTGAACTAAATTTAAAACCCAATTATTTTTAAATAAATAAATTAGAAAAAAAAAGGGGTTTTAAATAATCGGAATTTCTAATATATTTGATTGGATTTGAAATGGGTTTATCGTGAACTGTGTTTTAAATAACACTAGTTCTTTAACCCGATAATAAATAGAATGTGATTTGGGTTTATCGTGAACTGTGTTTTAAATAACACCTAGTTCTTTAACCCAGTAAAAGGAGTTCTAACGAATCTGCAATTAGATTGAAATGTGAATCTATAATCTAAATTATCAAATTTAGAAATGAGCGGGAATGGAGTATTACCAGTTTTGCTCCAAAGCGATAGTTAAACCTTTAATTAGATTTGAACGTGAAATGGTAATTAATTTTACCGATAACACCACGGTGTTAGATATGGAGTATTACCAGTTTTGCTTCATGGGATGAATAGGTTGGGATTGGAAAATAAAATAAATAATTACTTCGTTACGGTTCGCTAATCTCGACTAGTTGGAAAAACCATAATTTGGTTTTAAATGACATCCAAAGGAAGATTACAGGATAAATTTTAAAGAATTTATCTTGGATGAAATTAATGGGAACCTTTCCCTAAGAATGTGGAATTTAGAAACTAGCTGTAGGTTGGCTAAGAAGAATGGTTCCCTGGGTATTGATCTGATGTTGGTTTCGGCCTTCGGGGTTAATGTTTGGGAAATTGTTCTCTTGCTAATTTGCGGTTAGTGACTAATGAATTGGAATGAGGCGTACGTTGTGTTTGTGTAACTTTTGTTTTCAATATGCGCGGGTTGTTCGGAAAGTCCGGGTTTACACCCATTCTGAATAACCGATTCGACGATATGTCGAAGATGAAGACGGTGGTCGAAGACCGGAAGTCTTCACATCGTTTGGGTAATTACTGACGACCCTGATTGGGCTGTACACCCAAGAGGATGGAAATAGTTGGTGGTCGTCCAGACGTACTTGGAGATGGATGGATATGCGAGGAAAGTGCCTCCGGTTCCGTTCAGACCCAGAATGGACTTGTAAATGGATTGTGTGTCTGACATTGGATTTTATTCTATGTTGATTGATTTCTATTAAATATACATCTGTTTGGCGGCGGAGAATTTATTCTTTTGCTTAACGCCCTTCTCTGAGACGTACGAGCTTAGAGGTTGTATATCGATGGACATCAGTCGCATGGCATGAATTGCCTGTGTGGCATGCTAAGTTGCAATGATCAAGGCTTCTGTTGAAAAGCAAAGTCTTGTGGTTGATGATCAAAGCACAGCCTACGTGGCAGCTTTGTGTATAACGTAAATTCGCGAGCCTCACACCTCAGTATGAGTTAAAAACGGGATACGGACTGCAGGGAGAGCACGACGTTTCTTTCTAGCTTTGGTGGTGTCAGTGACTTACCAGCCCTGACATATATATACTTTTCACCTTTGTGGTTGTTGGATGAGGCGCCTCGATTATAGGTCTGTAAGGACCGGGAAACGTGTGTTCAGGCATAATTAATCCTCTAACGTAAGTGAGGACCGGCCCTGAAGCATCCAGGGGTTGCCCAGAGTGCGTAGCCCTGAGGCATTTGCTAGAGTGTCTCGAACGCGGAGAGGAGCTTGCCCCTTGCCTCGACTCATGACGGAAATCCAATTTCCAATACGTGTATTGCGGCTTTATTTGTAGAGCCTAGTATGGCGACATAGTAGCATGGGATGCTATGCCGTCTATGATTTATATTTATGATTGAAATTGATTTGACACTATACACTTATTATAGTATCAAATGATTTGTTTTAAACGTACCAAGCATGTTTGGCTATTATAAGGGAAAACCCTATCCTCCGGCTTGCGTTGCATTGTGTGATGGGACCTGGGTCTTATAATAGCTTCATTTTTCGAAAAAGCATTGCGTTGTTTATTCTATGCACTGGTATTCTTGGGAGGAAACCCGTTCCGTGTTATACGGCGTGGTCCCTTGAATTACCCTCTTTTAAAGTAAAGCTTTAATAACTGTTTTAGTTCTCACACCAGTCACATGACTGACCTAGAGTTTATTGTTTTAACCTAAACTCTGGGTGCCCCTATTTTCCGCATGGGCAGCTAGTAGTTTTGGTTTTGCAGATTTATATCCACAGGATCCTAGTTTACAGCTGGAATGATATCCGGAAAGCTCTGTATCCGTATATCACCTTCAGTTGTGCTTTGTATTATTTTCCGCTGCTATGTAATTTATTGTAATCTCTGATATAAATCGAATGTAATTTATTCATTTATACTCTGTATATTCTTGTATCTGATGGAATTGTTGTAATAGCAATGAAATGTTCTTCTGTTTGTGTTCTGATTTGTCCTGTTCTCAATGTTCAGGGGTTTCGAACGGTCTAGATCGGTTTAACGACTGATTCGGATCGAGCGAAATTCCCGGCCGTCACATACGTCGTCGTTAGAATATAAATAATTATATATAATTATAAATAGAATTGAAAATGGCGCGGTAGTTCGATAATTCGATTTCAAACTTCAATGGAATGTACCGGGTGCAAAACAAACCGGATTTTAGTGAAATCAAAAATAATAGGATCTATTGGATGATATCTTTCCAACAAATCCGAAAAATCAAAATTTCATAGCGGGAATCAAAAGATATGTCCAGTTGAAAATTCTGAATAGTCGCTATGGAATTCAGGCCCTTAAAAATGGGAATTTTGCAAACAACCTCGGATTTCGACGAAACCTCTTTTGTTGGATCCGTGATGTCGAATTATTGCTAGATTCCAAATTTCATAATTTTTCGAATCAATATGTGAGCGTTGCAAAGGAAAACGTGTTTGACCAGTTTTAGTTGATTTTAATCGACTGGAAAATGGCCATTTTTCCAACGGTCTCCGAATTCGAGGAAACTAGTTTTGTTAGCACCGTATCGTCAATACGAAGCTAGAAAATATTTTTCTGGGATTTATAGAGTTAGTATGTGACCCCGGTAAATGGAAATGCGCTTTCAAATTCAATATATAGAGTTATATGTTGATTTTGACGAAAACTGATCGAAATGATAAAATCAGCTTGCGATACATATTCCATTGTGTTCGGAATGGGGGTAATTAGCTAGGGACAACAGGCGGTGGGCGTCGTTTAGAGGTCGTATGAAAAAGTCAACTTTTTGTAAAATTAATAAATTAAATAATTAACTTCCTCTCTCCTCACCCTTATCTCCTCTCAGCCCCCCCCCCCCGTCTATTTTCATTCTGGAAAAAAAGGCTATATTTTTATTATAACAAAAGTATGATTTTTATTTATTATATATGAAGAAGCTTTGATTTTGAAGATAGAAAAGATCGCATTTTTAAAAGAGAAAATGGCGGATTTTTGGGGAGTAAAAGATGTGATTTTTAAATAAGTGGAAGACGATATTTTTAAACAAGAAAGACGATATTTTTATGATATGAAAGGCGAAATCTTTATGTTATGAAAGACGAAATTTTTATGTTATGAAAGACAAAAAATTTATGTTATGAAAGGCGAAATCTTTATGATATGAAAGGCGAAATCTTTATGATATGAAAGGCGAAATCTTTATGTTATGAAAGACGATAATTTTATGTTATGAAAGGCGAAATTTTTATGTTATGAAAGGCGAAATCTTTATAATAGAAAAGGCGAAATTTTTATATAGAGAATAGCGATGTAAAAATAGAATTTTTATCTATATAATAGCGATGTAAAATAGAATTTTTATCTATATAATAGCGATGTAAAAATAGAATTTTTATCTATATAGTAGCATTGTAAAAATAGAATATTTTTATCCATATGGAGTGATTATAAAAATATGATTTTTGAATTGAAAGTGAGCAAGTAAAAATTCGATTTTTATATATTGAATAGCAAAGTAAAAATTCGATTTTTATATATTGAATAGCAAAGTGAAAATTCGATTTTCATATATTGAATAGCAATATAAAAATGTGATTTTTATATATGTAGTGGATACGGGCGACGAAAGTGATAAGAGACGAGAACAGTGAAGATTTCCTACATTAGAAGTGTCGTGGAGTTGGAATAGCTATTGGTGAGAACTTCTCACTCTAAATTTATTTTTCTAGTTATATATATATATATATATATATACTAGGATGCAGACGGTGCTTAGCAGCACCCGACACCCGTCATCCACAGACAATGGATGGCTTGTGTGTTTTAATTGATGTGTTGTGAAAATTGTTTGTGTTGTTGATGTGAAATCGATAATAAATTGTAGATGGTTGGAATAAATATTTTATCATTAAAAATATATTTTTTAACGTGAATGTGAATAAATGAATATTTATAAACAAATCGGCTGATTTGTTTATATACACTGATTTGACTGATATTGATTGGGATGATAAATTTTACACATCACCCAACTGCACAAATAAAAATTTGTGTTTGTTGATTTGAAACCCCACACGGGTGTTGGGATGATATTTGGGTACACTAATCCCAATTATTTAATTGTATGTCGATCGATTGGTCGACAGACTGTGTAAGTGTTGGTTATTTATATTTGATGCTTATGCAGTTGTATGGTGCACTTTTGATGATGGTTGATTGTTTATCGTTGCTATTATATACATGTGTTGTATGGAATCCATATAATTAACGTTATATGGTAATTGATTGGGCCTCATTCCAATCGGGAAAATAATGAATATTATAAAAGAAAATTCATGTGTTGAATATAAAAACAGTCATGTGTTGACGTTGTTCATGTGTTGAAATTATTCATGTGTTGAGTAAAATATTTTAACAATAAAATTTACATCTTTATCATATTTAAGATTAGAATCTACTTTACGATGGAATCTGATTAAAAATCAAACGATAGATACCATAATTTTATAAAATATTTTACATAACAAAAATAGTGATGTGTTGACAGTACTCATTTGTTGAGATTAGTCAAGTGTTGAAAGAAATATAGATTCAAGTGTTGAATATAATAAATATTCATTTGTTGAATAGAATAAAGAAGTTTTTGAAAAATATAAAGCCGTGTTGATTAGAGATGCGCTATTTTGACGCGAACGATATTTATATCGATTTTATTCATTTTATAATGAATATTGAAAAGTGATTTCAAAATTTAATATTTTGAAATGAAATTCAAATTAAATTAGACTAAAATTCAAATGAAAATTGAATTGAATCAATTTGAATTGAATTCGAATCGAATAGAAAATGAATTCGATTCGAATTGAATAGAAAACGAATTTGAATTCAAATTGAATAGAAATGAATTCAAATAGAAATGAATTCAAATTGAATTAAATTGAAATTGAATTAAAAACGAGTTAAAATCGTTTTGAATGAAATTTAAAACGAACCAAAATTGAATTGAAATCAATTTGAAATGAATTCGAATTGAATTAAATAGAAGGTAAATTCAAATTGAATTGAATTGAAACGAATTAGAATTTGAATTGAAACGAATTTGAATTCGAATTAAATAAAATTGAAATGAATTCGAATTGAATTGAAATCAAATCGATTTGAAATTGAATATGAAGTTGAAATCGTTTTGAAAACGAATTTAAAACGAATAAAAAATACGTTTTAAAAAGGAAATCGACGAAATATATATATATATATATATATATATATATATATATATATTATATATATAATGGCCTGAATAGAACGCGCCGCGCCGCGGCAGTTCGTGAATTTCGACCATTGACTTCGAATTGACGTTGCGGGAGATTCGACCGTCGGATTTTCCTAAAACCGGAACCGTTGGGTTCGTATCGAAAAGAGCTTTCCAATGAATATTAGAAATTTGAAATTTAATGGTTGGATTTGGAGTTATGTCGAAATCAAATTCGAAAAAGGTCGCTGTAAGTGCAGCACGATGGCCGTTGTTGGAAATCGACTGTACGGGCCTTGATAAAATTATTAAAAATATTGATAATTTGTGTAATCACATAATATGTGAATTGGAAAGAACTGGGATGAAAAAATTCCACATTTGAAAAGATAATAATAGATTTTTATCGAAATGAACTAGTTTTGAACTAGAATTAAAATCAATTTACTTTTGAAATAAATAAATTGAATTTGAAAGTGATTTTAAAAATAATCAATATTCCCAATACGTGAATTGAACTGGAGTTGAATCGAAATTATCTTCGGAATATTTCGATGTTGGATTTCGTGACTATACAAATATTGTTATGGGGATTTGAAAGATATATTTTATATCGTTATTTCCAGTACGATATTTGTTGGTTCCAGAATTTGATATTGAATATAAGCTGATATATTTTCTTTTCAGAGCCCCGTATTTAATATCAAATATGATTTGGGTTTATCGTGAATCGTGTTTTAGATGGCATTGGTTCTTTAACCCAGTTAAAGGCAGGATGTTGATTTTTGAAAAGATTAAAACTAAGTGGAGTTTTAATGAATCTTTAATTAGATTAAAAATGTGAATTGATAATTTAAATTATCAACTTTGAAAGGTGATCGAGAATGGAGTACCACCAGTTTTGCTTTGAAGCGATAGTTAAATCTTTAATTAGATTTGAACGTGAAATGGTAATTAATTTTACCGATAACACCGTGGTGTTAGGTATTGAGTATTACCAGTTTTGCTCCATGGGATGAATAAGTTGGGATTGGGAAATAAAATAAATAATTACTTCGGTGTGGTTCGTTAATCCCGACTAGTTTGAATTGATATCCAAAGGAAGATTAAAGAATAAATTTAGAAAAATTTATCTTGGATAAAATTAATGGGAACCTTTCCCTAAGAATCTGATTTTGTGAATAAAAGAATATTCTGAATTGGAATGAGGTGTTTGTTGTGTTTGTGTAACATTCGTTTATTATATACGTGGGATATTCAGAAAGGCCGGGTTTATACCCATTCTGAATAACCGATTCGACGAGATGTCGAAGATGAAGACGGTGGTTGAAGACCGGAAGTCTTCACATCGTCTGGGTGATTACTGATGATCTCGATTGGGATGTACACCCAAGATGAGGGAAACGGTTGGTGATCGTCTAGACGTACTTGGAGATGGATGGATATGCGAGGAAAGTGCCTCCGGTTTCGTTCAGACCAAGAACGAACTTGTAAATGGATTGTGTGTCTGACATTGGATTTTATTCTGTGTTAATTGATCTCTATTAAATATACATCTGTTTGGCGGCGGCGAATTTATTCTCTTGCTTAACGCCCTTCTCGGAGACGTACGAGCTCAGAGGTTGTATATCGATGGACATTAGTCGCATGGAGTGAATTGCCAGTGTGGCACTCGTAAGTGGCAATTGATCAAGGCTTCTGTTGAAAAGCAAAGTCTTGTGGTTGATGATCAAAGCACGGCCTATGGCGTAGCTTTGTGTATAACGTGAATTCGCGAGCCTCACACCTCGGTATGAGTCAAAAACGGGATACGGACCCAAGGAGTGCACGACGTTTCTTTCTAGCTATGGTGGTGTCAGTGACCTACCAGCCCTGACATTTATATAGTTTTCACCTGTGTGGTTGTTGGATACGAGGCGCCTCGGATATAGGTCTGTAAGGAACGGGAAACGTGTGTTCAGGAATAACCAATCCTCAAAAGTAAGAGAGGACCGGCCTTGGAGGTTCCAAAGGATCATAGTGGGGTCCTGGGACATTTGCTAGAGTGTCTCGAACGCGGAGAGGAGCTTGCCCCTTGCCTCGGCTCATGACGGAATCCAATTTCCAATACGTGATATTGCGGTTTTAATTGTAGAACTAGTATGGCGACATGATAGATGGTACCCATGCCGCCTATGATAGATATTTATGATTGAAATTGTTTTGACACTATACACTTATAATAGTATCAAATGATTTGTTTTAAATGTACCAAGCATGTTTGGTTATTATAAGGGAAAACCCTATCCTCGGGCTTGCGTTGCATTGTGTGATGGGACCTGGGTCTTATAATATCTTCATTTTTCCAAAGAGCATTGCGCTGTTTTGTTATATGCACTAGTATTCTTGGGAGGAAACCCGTTCCGTGTTATACGGCGTGGTCCCTTGAATTACTCTCTTTTAAAGTAAAGTTTTGAATAACTGTTTTAGTTCTCACACCAGTCACATGACTGACCTGGATTTTATTGTTTTAACCTAAACTCTGGGTGCCCCTATTTTCTACATGGGCAGCTAGTAGTTTTGGTTTTGCGGATTTATATTCACAGGATCCTGATTTACAGTTGGAACGATGCTCGGAAAGTTCTGTATCCGTGCACTATTTCTAGTTGTGCTTTTGTATTATTTTCCGCTGCGATGTGTTTAAATGTAATTTAAATCTCTGATATTTGTTGTATAATATTTATTCATTTATACTCTGTATATTGTTGTATCTGATGGAATTGTTGTAAAAATAATGAAATGTTCTTCCGTCTGCGTTCCAATTTGTCCTGTTCTCAAAACGATCAGGGGTTTCGAACGGTCTTAGTCGGTTTAACGATGGATTCAGATCGAGCGAAATTCCTTGCCGTTACACGTTCCAGCTGTAAATCAGGATCTTGTGAATATAAATCTGCAAAACCAAAACAACTAGGTGCCCGTGTCAAAATAAGGGCACCCAGAGTTTAGGTTAAAAAAAAATAAACTCCAGGTCAGTCATGTGATTGGTGTGAGAACTAAAACAGTTATTTAAAGTTTTACTTTAAATCAGATATATCAAGGGACCACGCCGTATAACACAGAACGGGTTTCCTACCAAGAATACCGGTGCATATAACAAAACAGCGCAATGCTTTTTGGAAAAATGAAGCTATTATAAGACCCATGTCCCATCACACAATGCAACACAAGCCGGAGGATAGGGTTTTCCCTTATAATAGCCAAACATGCTTGGTACGTTAAAAACAAATCATTTGATACTATTATAAGTGTATAGTGTCAAAACAATTTCAATCATAAATATCAACCATAGATGGCATGGGTGCCATATTTCATGTCGCCATACTAGGCTCTACAATCAAAACCGCAAATGTCACGTATTTGGAAGTTGGATTTCCATCTATGAACGAGGCAAGGGATCGTCCTCTACCGAATTCGAGACTGTCTAGCTCGAGCCTCAGGACCCAGACTCAGGTGGGCCCTTGGATCGTCAGGGCCGGTCCAAAGATTTGGATTAAAATGCCTGAACACTATGCTTCTCTGCCGTTTGGGGCGTAAATGAGCCAAATGACTCCATCGGCTCAACACATTCACCAATATATCTGAGGCGCCTCGTAACAGCAACAACCACACAGGTGAAAATAATATAAATGTTAGGGCTGGTAGGTCACTAACACCACCCTAGCTAGAAAGAAACGCATGTCCTCCCTGATGTCCTTTCCCATTTCTGGTTCACAACCGGGGTGTGAGGCTCACGAATCAACGTTATACACAAAGCTATGCCACACAGGCCGTGCTTTGATCATCAACCACAAGACTTTGCTTTTCAACAGAAGCCTTGATCAATTGCCACTTAGGCATGCCACCCAGGCAATTCACTCCATGCGATTGATATCCATCAATATATAACCCCTGAGCTCGTACGTCTCGGAGAAGGGCGTTAAGCAAGAGAATAAATCTCCGCCGCCAAACAGATATATATTTAATAGAAGTCAACCACACGGAATAAAATCCAATGTTAGACATACAGTCCATTTACAAGTCCGTTCTGGGTCTGAACGAAACCTGAGGCACCTTGTACCTCGCATATCCATCGATCCCCAAGTACGTATGGACGATCACCAATGATTCCCTCCTATTGGGTGTACAACCCAATCAAGATCATCAGTAATCACCCAAATGATGTGAAGACCTCTGTTCTTCAACCACCGTCTTTATCCTCGACACCACGTCGAATCAGTTATTCAGAATGGGACAAACCCAGTCTTTCTGAATTACTCGCGTATATAATAAATAAGTGTTACACAAACACAACGTACTCCTCATTCCAATTCAGAATATTCCTTTATTAAAATATTCTCATACTTTGGGAAAGGTTCCCATTAATTTTATCAAAGATAAATTATTTAAATTTATTCTTTAATCTTCTTTTGAATATCAATTCAAATTAGTCGGGATTAGCGAACCACACCGCAGTAATCATTTATTTTATTTCCCAATCCCAACCTATTCATCCCATGAAGTAAAACTGGTCATACTTCATATCTAACACCTCGATGTTATCGGTAAATTTAATTACCATTTCACGTTCAAATCTAATTAAAGATTTAACTATCGCCTAGAGAAAAACTGGTAATACTCCATTCTCAATCACTTCAATCTAATTAAAGATTCATTAAAACTCCACTTAGTTTTAATCTTCCCAAAAATCAATATCCTATTTTTAACTGGGTTAAAGAACCAATGTCATCTAAAACACGGTTCACGATTGTAATAACCCGGAAAATCTGGGCCAGTTTAAAATTTTTATTTTGGCAATTTTAGCGAATTTTGAATATTTAAAATGAATTATTTTAAATAATATCGACGAGAAATTTATTTTGAATATAATTAGAACGTATATATTATATACGTCGTCGTTAGAATATATAATAATTATATATAATTATAAAAGGAATTGAAAATGGCGCGGTAGTTCGAAAATTCGATTTCTAATTTCAAATGAATATACAGAATTCAATATAAGTCAGAATTGAACGAAACAAGAAATATTTGAATCTGTATAACTATATCTTTGTAACGAAGTAAACAAACTGAGATTTCATCTTAGAAATGATAAGATATGTCCAGTTTAAAATTAGAAATAGTCGCTGTGGAATTTATATATATTTTTATATATATAAGGCCCTTAAAAATAGCAATTTTGCAAACGACCTCGGATTTCGACGAAACCAGCTTTGTTGGGTCCGTGATGTTAAGTTATTGCTAGATTCCAAATTTCATAATTTTTCGAATCAATATGTGAGCGTGGCGAAGGAAAACGCGTTTGACCAGTTTCAGTTGATTTTAATCGACTGGAAAATGGCCATTTTTCAAACGATCTCAGAATTCGACGAAACTAGTTTTGTTAGGACCGTATCGTCAATACGAAGCTAGAAAATATTTTTCTGGAATTTTTCGTGTTCGTATGTGGCCCCGCTAATTTGAAAGGTACGTTTAAAATTCAATATAGAGATTTAAAGGTAAATTAAACGGAAACTGATTGTGACAGCCGAATCAGCTTGCGTGGCATATCCCATTGTGTTCGGAATGGGGGTAAACCGCTATGGGCGACAGGCGGTGGACCTCGTTTAGAGGTCGTATGTAAAAGTCAACTAAATGGGAATTTAAAAAGAAAAGAAAATAATATATAAATTCACTAACCCCCCTCTCTCGTTATTTTAATTTCTAAACCTAAATCGAAAGCAGAAACCCGATCCCCTTCTTTTTCCCATCGCCGTTGTTCTCACCCCCCCCCCCCTCCTCCACCGCAGACGCGCCGCTCAGGGCATCCACCACCCCTCCGACGTCCAACCTCCCCCTTCTCTCTCCTCCTACCCTCACTCCCTCCTCCTCCGAATAGACCCCCACCCAAATCGACAGACCGCACCCAACCCCCGCTGCTATGGCCACCCACATCCGCTCCACCACCAGAACGGCCTACCGCACCTCCATCTCCCTTCGACGACTGCCGCGCCCGCTAGGAAGCCCCCCTCTCTAAAACGAGCAGCCCTCTCCCCAATCCGATATAAACCCCAATTTTCAGAGTTAGGATACCTACGCGTAAGCCAGCTGCGGCCCTCAACCTCCAAGCGCCGCCACCCCTTTTCGTTTACACGCTGTAAGTTTTTTTTAACTGTTTATTTTAATTTAGTTTAATAATCGGTTTTAAATGATTATAAAAATCAGTTTTGTTTTGATAAAAAGATATGATTTTTAGAAGAGAAAAGATATGATTTTTAGAAGAGAAAAGATATGATTTTTAGAAGAGAAAAGATATGATTTTTAGAATAGAAAAGATATGATTTTTAAAATAAATAAAAATATGATTTTTATATATTGAACTTCGAAATAAAAATATGATTTTTATATATTGAACTTCGAAATAAAAATATGATTTTTATATATTGAACTTCGAAATAAAAATATGATTTTTATATGTAGTGGCTACGGGCAACGAAGATGACGAAGATGCGATAGCGATGAAGATTTCTATCAATGAAGTGCCGTGGAGCTAGGATAGCTATATGTGAGAATTTCTCACCTTTCAATTTCTTTTCTAGTTATATATATATACTAGGATGCAGACGGTGCTTAGTAGCACCCGACACAATCGTCCACAGACCATGGACTTGTTTGTTTGATTGCAAAAATTAGTTAGATTATTTGATTGAAATTGAATTGTGTGGTGAATTGAGATTGATTTGATTGATGTGTGAATGGCGTGGGCCTTCACTAGACCGGGGATAAGGCTAGGCCTTGTCCCGTTTCTAGTATCGTGTCGTTATGCCGCCGAAATTTTCTAAAATATGTTAGAAAAATAAAAATATCAATTTTATTGAATAAACGAACTGAATAGAAATTCATATGTTGGAATAAAATGTTTTGTCGTTAAAAATATAATTTTTAACGTGAAGTGAATAAAATAAAATATTCATTTACAAACCTGACGGTTTGTTTATGTACACCTATTTGAAGAACATTGATTGGGATGATAAATTTTACACATCGCCCAAACTGCACAAATAAAATCTGTGTTTGATTGTTTGAAACCCCACACGGGTGTTGGGATGAAATTTGAAGTTCACTCATACTGATTGATTAAATATGTCGATCGATTGATTGATAGGCTGTTATAAGCGTTGAATATCTATATTTGATGCTTATACAGTGTAGTGCACTTTGGTTGATGGTTGATTATTTTTCAAGGCTATGATATACATGTGTTGTATGAAAATCCATATAATTAATTTTATATGGTAATTGATTGGGCCTCATTCCAATCGTGAAAATAAAGAATATTTTGATAATAACAAATATTTTGATAATAGGAAATATTTGAAATAGAATATTTGAAAATAGAAATATGTGAAGCCGTGATGATTAGATTGACGCCATTTTGACGTGAACGATATTTATATCGATTGAAAACGATTTCGAAATGAATTGAATTGAAAACGATTTCGAAATGAATTGAATTGAAAATGATTTCGAAATGAATTGAATTGAAAACGATTTCGAAATGAATTGAATTGAAAACGATTTCGAAATGAATTGAATTGAAAACGATTTCGAAATGAATTGAATTGAAAACGATTTCGAAATGAATTGAATTGAAAACGAATTCAAATGGAATTGAAAGCGAATTGAAATGAATTCAAATTGAATTGAAATTTGAATTGAATAGAAATGAATTTTAAAACGAATTTATAAAGAAGAATTCAATTTTGATTTGAATTGAAATGGAAGTTGAAATTGCTTTTGAAACGAATGTTGAAACTATTTTTATAATTCGTTTTAAATAGAAATCGATGAAATATATATTATATATATTATATATATTATATATATAATATAATGGCCTGAATAGAACGCGCCGCGCCGCGGTAGTTCGCGAATTTCGACCATTTATTTCAAACGGACATTACGGGAGATCCGACCGTCGGATTCTCCTAAAACCGGAACCGTTGGGTTCGTATCGAAAGGAGCTTTCTAACGAATATTAGAAATTTGAAATCTAACAGTTGGATTTGGAGTTACGTCCAAATCAAATTTGAAAAAGGTCGCTGTAAGTGCAGTTCGATGGCCGTTGATGGAAATCGACTGTACGGGCCTTGATAAAATTATTAAAAATAGTAATAATTTGTGTAAAATCATAAGAAATGATTTAGAAAGGATTGGGGTGAAAAACTCCATATTTGAAAAGATAAAAATAGGTTTTTATCGAAATGAACTAGTTTTGAACTAGAATTATAATTCTATTTATTTTTAAATAAATAAATTGAATTTGAAAAGGGTTTTGAAAATAACCAAAATTTCCAATGATTGCATTGGAGTGGATTTGAATCGAAATTGTCTTCGGAATATTTCGATGTTGGAATTCGTGATTATATAGGTGTTGTTATGGAAATTTGAAAGATATATATTTATATTGTTATTTCCAATACGGCATTTGTTAGTCGTAGAATTCAATATTGAATATAAGCCGATATATTTTCTATTCAGAGCCTTGTATTGAATATCGAATGTGATTTGGGTTTGTCGTGAATGGTGTCTTCACTAACACTGTTCTTGAACCCAGTTGAGAAATGATTAAATCTTTTTATTTAGATTTAATGAAGTGTGCCAATTAAATAATATTTAATTGGAATTGAATTGATATTGATTTTTGGGTTTATCGTGAACAGTGTTTTAAATAACACTCGTTCTTTAATCCGATAATTAATGAATGTGACTTTGGGTTTATCGTGAACCGTGTTTTAAATGACACGGATTCTTTAACCCAGTTAAAGATTAAAACTAAGTGGAGTTTTAATGAATCTTTAAATAGATTGAAAAGATCGACAATGGAGTATCACCAGTTTTACTCCAAGCGATAGTTAAATCTTTAATTAGATTTGAACGTGAAATGGTAATTGAATTTACCGATAACACTGTGGTGTTAGATATGAAGTATTACCAGTTTTACTTCATGGGATGAATAGGTTGGGATTGGGAAATAAAATAAATGATTACTTCGGTGTGGTTCGCTAATCCCGACTAGTTTGAATTGATATTCAAAGGTGATTAAAGAATAAATTTAAAGAATTTATCTTGGATAAAATTAATGGGAACTTTTCCCAAAGTATAGGAATATCTGAATAAAAGAATATTCTGAATTGGAATGAGGCGTATGTTGTGTTTGTGTAACACTTTTATAATATATACGCGAGTTATTCAGAAAGACCGGGTTTATCCCATTCTGAATAACTGATTCGACGTGGTGTCGAAGATGAAGACGGTGGTCGAAGACCAGAAGTCTTCACGTCGTTTGGGTGATTACTGATGATCTTGATTGGGCTGTACACCCAAGAAGATGGAAACAGTTGGTGATCGTCCAGACGTACTTGGAGATCGATGGATATGCGGGGTACTAGGTGCCTCCGGTTTCGTTCAGACCCAGAACGGACTTGTAAATGGACTGTGTGTCTGACATTGGATTTTAGTCCGTGTGATTGATCTCTATTAAATATATATCTGTTTGGCGGCGGAGAATTTATTCTCTTGCTTAACGCCCTTTTCTGAGACGTACGAGCTCAGGGGTTATATATTGATGGATATCAAACGCATGGAGTGAATTGCCTGTGTGGCATGCCTAAGTGGCAATTGATCGAGGCTTCTGTTGAAAAGCAAAGTCTTGTGGTGATGATCAAAGCACAGCCTGTGTGGCACAGCTTTGTGTAACGTGAATTCGCGAGCCTCACACCCCGGTTGTGAACCAAAAACGGGAGAGGACCTCAGGGAGGGCATGCGTTTCTTTCTAGCTAGGGTGGTGTCAGTGACCTACCAGCCCTGACATTTATATACTTTTCACCTGTGTGGTTGTTGCTGTTGCGAGGCGCCTCGGTTAGATCGGACGATCCGGGTCCGATGGAGCCATTCGTTGGCTCATTTACGCCCCAAAGGGCGGAGAAACGTATTGTTCAGGCACTATAATCCACATCGGTGGACCGGCCCTGACGATCCAAGGGGCAGTTGCGGCTGTTCCGGAGACATGGGCTAGATTGTCTCGAAGACGGTGAGGACGATCCCTGGCCTCGGTTCATAGATGGAAACCCAATTTCCAAATACGTGACTTTGCGATTTTGATTGTATAACCTATATATGGCGACATAGTGGTATGGGGCATTCATGCCGCCTATGATTGATACTTATGATTTGAAGTTGTTTTATACACTATGCACTTATAATAGTATCAAATGATTTCTTTTAAACGTATCAAGCATTCTTGGCTATTATAAGGTAAAAACCCTATCCCCCGGCTTGCGTTGCATTGTGTGATAGGACCTGGGTCTTATAATAGCTTCATTCTTCTTTATTTAGCATTGCGCTGTTGTTTTATGCACTGGTATTCTTGGGAGGAAACCCGTTCCGTGTTATACGGCGTGGTCCCTTGATTTACCTAGTTTTAAAATAAAGAATAACTGTTTTAGTTCTCACACCAGTCACATGACTGACCTGGAGTTTATTGTTTTAACCTAAACTCTGGGTGCCCTTATTTTGACACGGGCAGCTAGTAGTTTTGGTTTTGCAGATTTATATTCACTGGATCCTGGTTTACAGCTGGAACGATATCCGGAAAGCTTTGTATCCGTATATCTCTTCTAGTTGTGTATTGTATTATTTTCCGCTGCTATGTATTTAAATGTAATTTAAATCTCTGATATTTCTGTGTAATATTCATTTATACTCTGTATATTCTTGTAATCTGATGCATTGTTGTAATATACAATGAAATGTTCTTCTGTATGCGTTCTGTTGTGGCTTGTTCTCGAACTATCCGCGCTTTCCTTTACGGGGATGTTACGGGTCGTCTCATTTGGTATCAGAGCTTAGGTTTACAAAGCTCAGAGAATAAGGCACATTAGAACCCTACGAAAGAATTCATCAGATATTGGATTAGTAATATCCAACGAGAATGACTCGTTAGAGATAGGATCAGTAGTATCCTAGAACGAGTGTGAAGAGTATATTTTTCAAATGAAAACAATTTTTGTTTTGAAAATTTAAATCAATTATTCGTATTTGGTTATTTATTTATATTGACGTGGACAATCCAGTATATATAGATTTTGCGTATACGTCTGATCCACGTGTATTTGGAATTTTAATATACTGGATAGATATAGAATTACACTCTAGACACCCGGAGATGGTTCTGATGATTGATCGATCATCATCAGAACTTATGTTCGTGTTTCGAAGGTGGGATTTCTATATATTTCCATTAGACTGGTGTGAGAACCAAAATTAGATAGGGCCTATTGTTGTGATTTGGCATCAAAAATCTGATTTTTTAGACTATGTATCAAAGTTATGAATTTGAAAAGCTAATCAACTAATTGATTGATGTTTGTGTTGTTTGTTTATTTGTTTGATAATTTTGAACCATTAGCCTAATAGAACCGAATATTGAATTATATTGAAAATTGGTCGCATTTGCTTGCATATACATATACTTATATTGAACAGGTCATAGCAAGGAGGCTAGAGCAGAGAATAAAATTTGTTTGCCCGACAAATAGGTACATGTTTACTACATAATTTCCTGTTTCGTTTGGGTGATGATGATTTTGTGAGCCTATTGGCTAGCCGCTTGGCTTTTTCTTTTTCTTTTTGAGATCTGAAGGACCGGGGAAGCTATTTGAAATTCCCCGATGCTCCCATTGCAGGGGAGGTTATGGCGAAATTTTTCGAAAATTTAGGGTGTTAGCCAAATTTTTGAAATTTTTGGAAATTCTCAGAAACTAAAAAGTTGGAGAATGGAAGCCTGATCGAACGTAGAGTTGATTAATCAAACCACTTTCGACTTTGTTCCTTTTCGGGGACGAAAAGTTTTAAGTGGGGGAGATTGTAATAACCCGGAAAATCTGGGCTAGTTTAAAATTTTTATTTTGGCAATTTTAGCGAATTTTGAATATTTAAAATGAATTATTTTAAATAATATCGACGAGAAATTTATTTTGAATATAATTAGAACGTATATATTATATACGTCGTCGTTAGAATATATAATAATTATATATAATTATAAAAGGAATTGAAAATGGCGCGGTAGTTCGAAAATTCGATTTCTAATTTCAAATGAATATACAGAATTCAATATAAGTCAGAATTGAACGAAACAAGAAATATTTGAATCTGTATAACTATATCTTTGTAACGAAGTAAACAAACTGAGATTTCATCTTAGAAATGATAAGATATGTCCAGTTTAAAATTAGAAATAGTCGCTGTGGAATATATATATATTTTTATATATATATAAGGCCCTTAAAAATAGCAATTTTGCAAACGACCTCGGATTTCGACGAAACCAGCTTTGTTGGGTCCGTGATGTTAAGTTATTGCTAGATTCCAAATTTCATAATTTTTCGAATCAATATGTGAGCGTGGCGAAGGAAAACGCGTTTGACCAGTTTCAGTTGATTTTAATCGACTGGAAAATGGCCATTTTTCAAACGATCTCAAAATTCGACGAAACTAGTTTTGTTAGGACCGTATCGTCAATACGAAGCTAGAAAATATTTTTCTGGAATTTTTCGTGTTCGTATGTGGCCCCGTTAATTTGAAAGGTACGTTTAAAATTCAATAAAGAGATTTAAAGGTAAATTAAACGGAAACTGATTGTGACAGCCGAATCAGCTTGCGTGGCATATCCCATTGTGTTCGGAATGGGGGTAAACCGCTATGGGCGACAGGCGGTGGACCTCGTTTAGAGGTCGTATGTAAAAGTCAACTAAATGGGAATTTAAAAAGAAAAGAAAATAATATATAAATTCACTAACCCCCCTCTCTCGTTATTTTAATTTCTAAACCCAAATCGAAAGCAGAAACCCGATCCCCTTCTTTTTCCCATCGCCGTTGTTCTCACCCCCCCCCTCCTCCACCGCAGACGCGCCGCTCAAGGCATCCACCACCCCTCCGACGTCCAACCTCCCCCTTCTCTCTCCTCCTACCCTCACTCCCTCCTCCTCCGAATAGACCCCCACCCAAATCGACAGACCGCACCCAACCCCCGCTGCTATGGCCACCCACATCCGCTCCACCACCAGAACGGCCTACCGCACCTCCATCTCCCTTCGACGACTGCCGCGCCCGCTAGGAAGCCCCCCTCTCTAAAACGAGCAGCCCTCTCCCCAATCCGATATAAACCCCAATTTTCAGAGTTAGGATACCTACGCGTAAGCCAGCTGCGGCCCTCAACCTCCAAGCGCCGCCACCCCTTTTCGTTTACACGCTGTAAGTTTTTTTTAACTGTTTATTTTAATTTAGTTTAATAATCGGTTTTAAATGATTATAAAAATCGGTTTTGTTTTGATAAAAAGATATGATTTTTAGAAGAGAAAAGATATGATTTTTAGAAGAGAAAAGATATGATTTTTAGAAGAGAAAAGATATGATTTTTAGAATAGAAAAGATATGATTTTTAAAATAAATAAAAATATGATTTTTATATATTGAACTTCGAAATAAAAATATGATTTTTATATATTGAACTTCGAAATAAAAATATGATTTTTATATATTGAACTTCAAAATAAAAATATGATTTTTATATGTAGTGGCTACGGGCAACGAAGATGACGAAGATGCGATAGCGATGAAGATTTCTATCAATGAAGTGCCGTGGAGCTAGGATAGCTATATGTGAGAATTTCTCACCTTTCAATTTCTTTTCTAGTTATATATATATACTAGGATGCAGACGGTGCTTAGTAGCACCCGACACAATCGTCCACAGACCATGGACTTGTTTGTTTGATTGCAAAAATTAGTTAGATTATTTGATTGAAATTGAATTGTGTGGTGAATTGAGATTGATTTGATTGATGTGTGAATGGCGTGGGCCTTCACTAGACCGGGGATAAGGCTAGGCCTTGTCCCGTTTCTAGTATCGTGCCGTTATGCCGCCGAAATTTTCTAAAATATGTTAGAAAAATAAAAATATCAATTTTATTGAATAAATGAACTGAATAGAAATTCATATGTTGGAATAAAATGTTTTGTCGTTAAAAATATAATTTTTAACGTGAAGTGAATAAAATAAAATATTCATTTACAAACCTGACGGTTTGTTTATGTACACCTATTTGAAGAACATTGATTGGGATGATAAATTTTACACATCGCCCAAACTGCACAAATAAAATCTGTGTTTGATTGTTTGAAACCCCACACGGGTGGGGATGAAATTTGAAGTTCACTCATCCTGATTGATTAAATATGTCGATCGATTGATTGACAGGCTGTTATAAGCGTTGAATATCTATATTTGATGCTTATACAGTGTAGTGCACTTTGGTTGATGGTTGATTATTTTTCAAGGCTATGATATACATGTGTTGTATGAAAATCCATATAATTAATTTTATATGGTAATTGATTGGGCCTCATTCCAATCGTGAAAATAAAGAATATTTTGATAATAACAAATATTTTGATAATAGGAAATATTTGAAATAGAATATTTGAAAATAGAAATATGTGAAGCCGTGATGATTAGATTGACGCCATTTTGACGTGAACGATATTTATATCGATTGAAAACGATTTCGAAATGAATTGAATTGAAAACGATTTCGAAATGAATTGAATTGAAAATGATTTCGAAATGAATTGAATTGAAAACGATTTCGAAATGAATTGAATTGAAAACGATTTCGAAATGAATTGAATTGAAAACGATTTCGAAATGAATTGAATTGAAAACGATTTCGAAATGAATTGAATTGAAAACGAATTCAAATGGAATTGAAAGCGAATTGAAATGAATTCAAATTGAATTGAAATTTGAATTGAATAGAAATGAATTTTAAAACGAATTTATAAAGAAGAATTCAATTTTGATTTGAATTGAAATGGAAGTTGAAATTGCTTTTGAAACGAATGTTGAAACTATTTATATAATTCGTTTTAAATAGAAATCGACGAAATATATATTATATATATTATATATATAATATAATGGCCTGAATAGAACGCGCCGCGCCGCGGCAGTTCGCGAATTTCGACCATTTATTTCAAACGGACATTACGGGAGATCCGACCGTCGGATTCTCCTAAAACCGGAACCGTTGGGTTCGTATCGAAAGGAGCTTTCTAACGAATATTAGAAATTTGAAATCTAACGGTTGGATTTGGAGTTACGTCCAAATCAAATTTGAAAAAGGTCGCTGTAAGTGCAGTTCGATGGCCGTTGATGGAAATCGACTGTACGGGCCTTGATAAAATTATTAAAAATAGTAATAATTTGTGTAAAATCATAAGAAATGATTTAGAAAGGATTGGGGTGAAAAACTCCATATTTGAAAAGATAAAAATAGGTTTTTATCGAAATGAACTAGTTTTGAACTAGAATTATAATTCTATTTATTTTTAAATAAATAAATTGAATTTGAAAAGGGTTTTGAAAATAACCAAAATTTCCAATGATTGCATTGGAGTGGATTTGAATCGAAAATGTCTTCGGAATATTTCGATGTTGGAATTCGTGATTATATAGGTGTTGTTATGGAAATTTGAAAGATATATATTTATATCGTTATTTCCAATACGGCATTTGTTAGTCGTAGAATTCGATATTGAATATAAGCCGATATATTTTCTATTCAGAGCCTTGTATTGAATATCGAATGTGATTTGGGTTTGTCGTGAATGGTGTCTTCACTAACACTGTTCTTGAACCCAGTTGAGAAATGATTAAATCTTTTTATTTAGATTTAATGAAGTGTGCCAATTAAATAATATTTAATTGGAATTGAATTGATATTGATTTTTGGGTTTATCGTGAACAGTGTTTTAAATAACACTCGTTCTTTAACCCGATAATTAATGAATGTGACTTTGGGTTTATCGTGAACCGTGTTTTAAATGACACGGATTCTTTAACCCAGTTAAAGATTAAAACTAAGTGGAGTTTTAATGAATCTTTAAATAGATTGAAAAGATCGAGAATGGAGTATCACCAGTTTTACTCCAAGCGATAGTTAAATCTTTAACTAGATTTGAACATGAAATGGTAATTGAATTTACCGATAACACTGTGGTGTTAGATATGAAGTATTACCAGTTTTACTTCATGGGATGAATAGGTTGGGATTGGGAAATAAAATAAATGATTACTTTGGTGTGGTTCGCTAATCCCGACTAGTTTGAATTGATATTCAAAGGTGATTAAAGAATAAATTTAAAGAATTTATCTTGGATAAAATTAATGGGAACTTTTCCCAAAGTATAGGAATATCTGAATAAAAGAATATTCTGAATTGGAATGAGGCGTATGTTGTGTTTGTGTAACACTTTTATAATATATACGCGAGTTATTCAGAAAGACCGGGTTTATCCCATTCTGAATAACTGATTCGACGTGGTGTCGAAGATGAAGACGGTGGTCGAAGACCAGAAGTCTTCACGTCGTTTGGGTGATTACTGATGATCTTGATTGGGCTGTACACCCAAGAAGATGGAAACAGTTGGTGATCGTCCAGACGTACTTGGAGATCGATGGATATGCGGGGTACTAGGTGCCTCCGGTTTCGTTCAGACCCAGAACGGACTTGTAAATGGACTGTGTGTCTGACATTGGATTTTAGTCCGTGTGATTGATCTCTATTAAATATATATCTGTTTAGCGGCGGAGAATTTATTCTCTTGCTTAACGCCCTTCTCTGAGACGTACGAGCTCAGGGGTTATATATTGATGGATATCAAACGCATGGAGTGAATTGCCTGTGTGGCATGCCTAAGTGGCAATTGATCGAGGCTTCTGTTGAAAAGCAAAGTCTTGTGGTGATGATCAAAGCACAGCCTGTGTGGCACAGCTTTGTGTAACGTGAATTCGCGAGCCTCACACCCCGGTTGTGAACCAAAAACGGGAGAGGACCTCAGGGAGGGCATGCGTTTCTTTCTAGCTAGGGTGGTGTCAGTGACCTACCAGCCCTGACATTTATATACTTTTCACCTGTGTGGTTGTTGCTGTTGCGAGGCGCCTCGGTTAGATCGGACGATCCGGGTCCGATGGAGCCATTCGTTGGCTCATTTACGCCCCAAAGGGCGGAGAAACGTATTGTTCAGGCACTATAATCCACATCGGTGGACCGGCCCTGACGATCCAAGGGGCAGTTGCGGCTGTTCCGGAGACATGGGCTAGATTGTCTCGAAGACGGTGAGGACGATCCCTGGCCTCGGTTCATAGATGGAAACCCAATTTCCAAATACGTGACTTTGCGATTTTGATTGTATAACCTATATATGGCGACATAGTGGTATGGGGCATTCATGCCGCCTATGATTGATACTTATGATTTGAAGTTGTTTTATACACTATGCACTTATAATAGTATCAAATGATTTCTTTTAAACGTATCAAGCATTCTTGGCTATTATAAGGTAAAAACCCTATCCCCCGGCTTGCGTTGCATTGTGTGATAGGACCTGGGTCTTATAATAGCTTCATTCTTCTTTATTTAGCATTGCGTTGTTGTTTTATGCACTGGTATTCTTGGGAGGAAACCCGTTCCGTGTTATACGGCGTGGTCCCTTGATTTACCTAGTTTTAAAATAAAGAATAACTGTTTTAGTTCTCACACCAGTCACATGACTGACCTGGAGTTTATTGTTTTAACCTAAACTCTGGGTGCCCTTATTTTGACACGGGCAGCTAGTAGTTTTGGTTTTGCAGATTTATATTCACAGGATCCTGGTTTACAGCTGGAACGATATCCGGAAAGCTTTGTATCCGTATATCTCTTCTAGTTGTGTATTGTATTATTTTCCGCTGCTATGTATTTAAATGTAATTTAAATCTCTGATATTTCTGTGTAATATTCATTTATACTATGTATATTCTTGTAATCTGATGCATTGTTGTAATATACAATGAAATGTTCTTCTGTATGCGTTCTGTTGTGGCTTGTTCTCGAACTATCCGCGCTTTCCTTTACGGGGAAGTTACGGGTCGTCTCAACGATAAACCCAAAATCACATTCCATTATTTATCGGGTTAAATAACTGTAATAACCAGGAAATCCAAGCCAATTTAAAATTTTAATTTTGGCAATTTTAGTGAATTTGAATATTTAAAATTATTATTTTAAATAATAATGGCGAGAATTTTTTTTTTGAATAGAAATAGAATGTATATATTTATATAGATCGTCGTTAGAATATAAGTAATTATTTATAATTATAAAAGGAATTGAAAATGGCGCGGTAGTTTGAAAATTCGATTTCAAAGTTTAAATGAATGTACATGATTCAAAATAATCCGGATTTTGGTGAAACCAAAAATATTTGAATCTAATTGATAATATCTTTCCAACGAATCTGAAGAATTGAAATTTCATAGCGGGAATCAAAAGATATGCCCAGTTGAAAATTCAAAATAGTCGCAACGGAATTCTAGCCCTTAAAAATGGGAATTTTGCAAACGACCTTAGTTTTCGACGAAACCACTTTTTTTGGATCCATGATGTCAAGTTATTGCTAGGTTTCAAATTTCGTAATTTTCTGAATCAATATGTGGGCGTGGCAAAAGAAAACATGTTTTGATAGTTTTAGTTGATTTTAATCGACTGGAAAAGGACCATTTTTCAAACGGTCTAAGAATTTGATGAAATTAGTTTTGTTAGGGCCGTATCGTCAATACGAAGCTAAAAATTATTATTTGGGAATTTTTCTAGTTAGTGTGTGGCCTCGGTAAATTGAAATGTGCGTTCAAATTCAATATATAGAGCTATATTTTGATTTTGACGAAAACTGATCGAAACGATTGAATCAGCCTATGACACATATTCCATTGTGTTCGGAATGGGGGTAATTAGCTATGGACGACAGCCGGTGGGTCTCATTTCGAGGTCAGAATAAAAAGTACCTTTTTGAAATAAATAAATAATTAAAATATATATACTATTGATTGGGCCCAAGCCCTTTATCTCCTTCACAGCCCTCCACCGTTCATTTCCCCAAATCGATTCAGAATTAAAAAAAGAGAGAGAGCAAAACGATGAACCGCTGCCCCCCCTCCAGTTCGCCGTCGCCGCTCCAGTCCAGCGCCGCCCTCCGCCAGCGCCAACCCCGACCAAGCCTCCCCCTTCTTCCCCGTTCTCCTCCATCTCCAACATGAAGAACCACGATGCCCTAGCCCCTTGAAACCGAAGTCAACCGCCACGCTGGCACCACCACCGACCTCCGCACCACCCCACCGACCTCCGCACCACCCCATTAAGCTCCAACAACCTTCCCGTCTCCCAAATTTAACTATAAGTATTTTATTTATATTTATTTTCGTTTATGTAAGGTAATGGACTTTATAAGATAAAAATCAGTTTTAGGAAAAGGATTAACAAGAAAAAGAATTGATTTTTATAAAGAAAAACTTATTTTTTATATACATATACATATATATATATATAATAGCATTGTAAAAATATAATCTTTTTGTATAGAATAACATTGTAAAAATATAATCTTTTTATAGAGAATAGCGTGATAAAAATAAAATCTTTATTATATGAACACCGTTGTAAAAATAAAATTTTTATCTATATAGTAGCGGTGTAAAAATGTGATTTTTATATATGTAGTGGCTACGGGCAATGAAATTGGCAAAAGGCGAGCACGACGAAGATTTCTACATAAGAAGAGTGGTTTAATTAGTCGGTGAGAAATCCTAACTTTTAAATTTATTTCTAGTCTGAAATATATACTAGGATGCAGACGGTGCTTAGCAGCACCCGACACCCGTTGTCCACAGACCATGGATGACTTGTTTTTTTGATTGCTGTGTAGTGAAATTTGATTGTGTGATGGCGAATGAAATAAAATATATTATAGTTAAAAATATGATTTTTAACGTGTATATAAAATAAATATTTATAAACAAATTGGGCGATTTGTTTATATACACTGATTTGACTGATATTGATTGGACGATAAATTTTACACATCGCCCAACTGCACAAATAAAATGTGTGTTTGTTGATTTGAAACCCCACACGGGTATTGGGATGATATTTGACATACACTAATCCCGATTGTTTAGTTGTATGTCAATCGATGGGTTGACAGACTGTGTAAGCGTTAATTATTTATATTTAATGCTTATGCAGTTGTGTGGTGCACTCTGGATGATGGTTGATTATTTATCGTTGCTGTTATGTACATGTGTTGTATGGAAACCATATAATTAACACTATATGGTAATTGATTGGGCCTCATCCCAATTTGGAAAATAAGAAATATAAATTCATGTGTTGAATAGAATAAATATTCATGTGTTGAATAAACTAAAATATTCATGTATTGAATAAAAGTTGTGTGGATTAGATTGATGCCATTTTGACGTGAACGATATTTATATCGATTTTATTCATTTTTGAATGAATATTGAAAGTGATTTTGAAATTCGAATTAAATTGAATAGATTTGAAATTCGAATTAAATTGAATAGATTTGAAATTCGAATTAAATTGAAATTCGAATTAAATTGAAATGAATTTAAATTCGAGTTAAATTGAAATGAATTAAAATGTGAATTAAATTGAAATGAATAGAAATTCGAATTAAATTGAAATTGAATTGAAATCGACTTGAAATGAAATTAAAACGAATTTATCTTTAAAAATTCAATCTTGATTTGAATTTGAAAAGGAAGTTGAAATCGTTTTGAAAACGAATTTAAAACGATTTACAAAATACGTTTTAAAAGTAAATCGACGAAGTATATATTATATATATAATATAATGGCCTGAATAGAACGCGCCGCGCCGCGGCAGTTCGCGAATTTCGACCATTGACTTCGAACGGATATTACGGGAGATCCGATCGTCGGATTCTCCTAAAACCGGAACCGTTGGGTTCGTATCGAAAATAGCTTTCTAATGGATATTAGAAATTAGAAATCTAATGGTTGGATTTGGAATTATGTCCAAATCAAATTTGGAAAAGGTCGCTGTAAGTGCAGTTCGATGGCCGTTGATGGAAATCGACTGTACGAGCCTTGATAAAATTATTAAAAATAGTAATAATTTGTGTAAAATCATAAGAAATGATTTGTGAAGAATTGGGGTGAAAAAATCCATATTTGTAAGGACAAAATAGATTTTTTTCGAAATGAACTAGTTTTGAAATAGAATAATAATTTATTTATTTTTAAATTAATAAATTGGATTTGAAAGGGTTTTAAAATAACCAGAATTTCCAATAATTCAATTGGAATGGATTTGAATCGAAATTGTCTTTGGAATATTTCGATGTTGGATTTCGTAATTATACAGAAATTGTTATGGAAATTTGAAAGATATATTTATATCATTATTTCCAATACGATATTTGTTGGTCATAGAATTTGATATTGAATATAAGCCAATATATTTTCTATTTAGAGCCTTGTATTTAATATCAAATGGGATTTGGGTGTAACAACCCGGAAAATCTGAACCAGTTTGAAAATTTTAAATTGGCTATTTTGGTGGATTTTAAATATTTAAAATAAATATTTTAAATAATAACGACGAAAAGTGAGTTTGAATGGACGTTTGAAAATAAATATAATGAATTCTAATTATGAACAAGGCCTGAAATGGCACGGTAGTTTCAAAATTTGAATTCAAACTTTGACTGGCTGTACCGGGTGTAAAACAAACCGGATTCTAGGGAAACGAAAAATATTTAAATCTGTTAGTGAATATCTTTCTAATGAATCTGAAAAATCGAAGTTTCATAGTGGGAAGCAAAAGTTATGGCCAAATGAATTTTCAGAAAGGTCGCTATAGAGTTTATATAGCCCGTGAAAATGGCCATTTTGCAAACGACCTAAGAATTCGACGAAACCACTTTTTTTGGATCCGGGATGTCAAACTATAGCTAGGTTTCAAATTTCATAATTTTTGAAGCAAGTATATGAGCGTGGCAAAGGAAAATGTGTTTGGTCGATTTCTATTAAATTGGATCGACCAGAAAAGTGCCATTTTTCAAACGGTCTCAGAATTCGACGAAACTAGTTTTGTTGGGACCGTACCATCAAAACATAGCTAGATTTATTTTTCGGAAATTTTTCGAATCAGTATGTGGCCCTGACAAATTGAAATGTATGTTCAAAATAATTATTGAATGTTTTATATTTTACTTTGAAGGAAAGCTGATTGAAAAATTCGAATGGGCGTACGAAACATATCCCATTGTGTTCGGAATGGGGTTATTTAGCTAGGGACGATAGTCGTTGGGTTTGGATTCGAGTTCGTATGAGTTAAAGGGTATTTTCGAATTTTTAAAATATATAAATATAAAAAATTCTCATTAGCCAGTTACATCGTCTCTCTCCCCGTAATCCTAAATCGTGAACGGCGGCCGAAGCTTAGACCTTCCCCCTCCGATTTCTCCTTCCACATGCATCAAAACAGGTTGCCCCTTTGGAGAATTTTGTCTTGCTCTCCACCACCTTCAAATCAATATAAGGTTCACCCAGCCTCGTCGCGTTCCGATCGAGTTCTGCGCTTCTGAAGACCGCCGGCGTCGAACCCATTTTCTCCTCCCCAACGCGATCGTACTGGCGGCGGTTTTCACCCCCTGGAGTGGATTTCGAAGCTTTTCCTCGTGGTGAAGACCGATCGACGAATCGCTGCACGGTTTGTTCGTAAATCGGAAACCTAGTTTTGAACAGGTTTGAAAATATACGGCTGAAATTATTTTAAACTATTCTATAGCACATTAAAGCACTACGGTTTTTGATTCTACAATAAAAATAATATCTTTTTCGTTTATTGAAGAAATTCAGTGAAACAAGAGATAATGGACTCGTGTGGACGCCTTCTACATTCTAGAAGAGACCGCATATTTTTCTGAGCCTTCTGCTATTTTTGGTGGAGAGGAACCCAATATGAGATTTCTGAATTATAAATGATATGGAAAACGACAATGTATAAATTATATAGTCGATGCATGAGTTATATAAGCGTTATACACCTCATGTATAAGCGTTGTATAAGTTGTACTGTCGATGTATAAGTTATATATGCATTGTAAAAATTATATATGTTTTGAAATAGAAGTGAAATACTTATATATATATATATATACGCCCGTCATCCACAAACCATGGACGATATTTATTGGTTGTGATTGGTGTGAAAATTAGTTGATAGCGAATTGTTGATTTGAATTGTTTGTGGTTGTAATTGATTGATTGTGGTTGAAAAATGCCCGTTTGTGGTTGGGAATTATTTGGTTGAAACCACATAGGACTAGTTTGTGGAAAAGAAAAAAAAATATGCATGCCGCATGCATGCGAACTAGATGCATGAAATCCCCATTGTCAAAAGCTGCGAGGCTTTAAGGTAGAGCGAGGAGCCGTACTAGGGACGACCCCTGTTTTAACTACCCTGCCGTTATGCTGCCGAAATTTTCTGAAATATTCATGTATTAGAATTATTTTCATTTGTTGAAATTATTTTCATATGTTGAAACCGCATTCATGTGTTGAACAGAAATTCATTCGTTGAATAGAAATTCATGTGTTGAATGGTACTCGTGTTTTAAATAAATTGTTTTAACAATAAAAATCACAATTTTATTATATATATGAGCTATAGAAAACATTCATGTGTTGAATAGAAATTCATTCGTTGGATAGAAATTCATGTGTTGAATGGTATTCTTGTTTTAAATAAATAGCTTTAACAATAAAAATCACATTATTATTATATATACGAACTATAGAAAACATTCATGTGTTGAATAGAAATTAATTCGTTGAATAGAAATTCATGTGTTTAATGGTATTCGTGTTTAAAATAAATTTTTTTATAATAAAAATCATATTTTTATCATCTATATGAACTATATAAAATAGTCGTGTTTTGAAATAAATTGTTTTACATTAAAAATCACATTTATATTATATACATGAATTGTTAAAAATAGCGAAGTGTTGAAATAAATGTCGGTTGGATAAAAATATCATTTTTATCAAATGTATGAAAAGAATATGGTTTTCAAATCGAAGAATAGATTATATTTATATTTATATAAATATAATTAAAATAAATCGAATAATGAAGCTGCAGTTCGTGTTTTGAAACCGTGATTTCAAACGATTAGTGCGGGAGATCCAACCATCGGATTTTCCCGTAACCGAAGTCGTTGGGTTCGCTTTGGAAGTATCTTTCCAACGACACCAACTTTGTAAAGATCCAACGGTTGGATTGTCTAGAATGTTTAATTCAAATCTGTAGAAAAAACAGCGCTAGAATCGATAATGTTTATATATATATATATATAAATATAATTAAATTAAATCAAATAACGATGATACAGTTCATATTTTTGAAATCGAAACTTCAAACGAGTGTATCGGGAGATCCGACCGTCGGATTTTTCCAAAACTAGAACCATTGGATTCGTTTTGAAAAGATCTTTCTAATGATATAAAATTTGCGAAGATCCAACGGTTAGATTATCAGATATGTTTAAATCAAATCTGAAGAAAAACAGCGCCACGGCCGTGTTATGGCCCGAAGCGTCATTTGAATGAATTGGCTATTTTTAAATAAATAAAAATAGCGATAAATCATTATAAAATATTATAAACGAAATGGAATGTGAAATTTAGAAACTAACTGAAGGTTATCTAAGTCGAATGGTTTCCTGGGTTTTGATCTGATGTTGGTTTCGGCCTTCGGGGTTAATATTTGGGAAATCGTTCTCTTACTAATTTACGGTTAGTGAATAATGAATTGGAATAAGGCGTATGTTGTGTTTGTGTAGCACTTGTTTATTATATACGTGAGTTACTCAGAAAGACCGGGTTTATCCCATTCTGAATAACTGAATCGACGATAAGAAGCCGAGGATAAAGACGGTGATTGAAGACCGGAGATCGTCACCTCGGTTGGATGATAACTGATGTCCTGATTGGTAGGCATCCCGAAATATGGATAATGAGTGGTGATCGTCGAGACGTACGTGGAGATCGATGGGTATGCGAGGTATATAGTGCCTCCGGTTTCATTCAGCCCCAGAATGGACTTGTAAATGGACTGTGTGTCTGACATTGGAATTCATTCTGTGTGATTGATAGCCATCAGTTGCATGGTGTGAATTGCCTGTGCGGCATGCTAAGATGCAGTGATCAAAGCTTCTATTGAAAAGCAAAGTCTTGTGGTTGATGATCAAAGCACCGCCTGTATGGCGTAGCTTTGTGTGTAACGTGAATTCGCGAGCCCACACCCAGGTATGAACCAAAAACGGGAGAGAATCTCAGGTAGAGCATGCATTTCCTTTTGCTAGAGGTGGTGTCAGTGCTTAAAACTGGCTGACATTTACACTATTTTTCACTTATGTGGTTGTTGATGTTGCGAGGCGCCTCTGATATATCGGTCGATCCAGGACCGATGGAGTCATTCGTTGGCTCATTTACGCCCCAAAGGACAGGGAAACGCAGTGTTCAGGCATTTTCATCCACATCGGTGGACCGACCCTGTTGCTCCAAAGGCTTGACTGAGTACTTGCCTGGGACATGGGCTAGATTGTCTCGAAGTCGGTAAGGACTATCTTTTGCCTTGGTTCATGACGGAAATCCAATTTCCAAATACGTGACTGAGCGGTTTTATTGTGTACCTATATATGGCGACATAGTGGTATGGGGCATTAATGCCGTCTATGATTGATACTTATGATTTGAAATTGTTTTTGAAATATATAAACACTAGTAATAATACCAAAAGATTTTGTTTTATTCGTATCAAGCATATTTTGGCCATTATAAGGTAAAAATTCTATCCTCCGGTTTGCATTGCATTGTGTGATGGGAACTGAGTCTTATAATGGCTTCATTTTTATAAAAAGCATTGCGATGTTTAAAAGATTTACCTGTTTTAAAGCACTGGCAATCCAATGGAGTAAACCCGTTCCGCGAAAGTGGCATGGTCCTGTGATTAGCCCTATTATAAAATGTGTTAAGTAGATTTCTCATACCAGTCCCATGACTGACTCGTAGCTTATTTCACTTGCAAACTCGGGTGCCCCTTTTTCTACAGGGAAGCCTTGTATTTAGGTTTTAGCAGGCTCTTTCTGGATAGCTGGAGCTGAAGATGGATTCTATCATTTATCTCTTTTTATGTTGTTCGGCTCCTATTGTACATATTATGTTTGTTTTCCGCTGTAGACATTTATGTATAGCTGAACTGTATTTGTACTAAGTATGATCCTGTATACTGTGTAACTCTGATGATTATGTTTATCCAGTGTATTATTTGTACATTATTTGGTGTATATATTCATTTCTGTACTGCTTTATCTGTTTATGTGTTATATTCCAAAGATTACCCTTGCCACCGTCTTATCGGGGTTTGGGGTCGTCACATTGGGTTTATCATGAACGGTATCTTCATTAACACTGTTCTTAAACCCAGTTGAGAAAAAGATCAAATCTTTTTTTTAGATCTAATGAAATGTACCAATTAAATGGAATTTAATTGGAATTGAATTTGAACTGATTTCTGGGTTCATCGTGAACGGTGTTTTAAATAATACTTGTACTTTAACCCGATAATTAATGGAATGTGATTTTGGGTTGTCGTGAACGGTATCTTCAATAATACTGTTCTCAGACGCAACAGAGTTAAGAAAATTAGAAATTAAATGGAGATTAGTTAAGTTGAATGGTTTCTTGGGTATTGATCTGATGTTGGTTTCGGCCTTCAGGATTAATACTTAGGGAATTGCTCACTTGCTATTTTACGGTTAAAGGCTGATAGAATTGAATGAGATTTTGGGTTTATCGTGAACCATGTTTTAAACGACATTGATTCTTTAACCCAGTTAAAGACAGGAAGATTAAAACCAAGTGGAGTTTTAATGAATCTTTAATTAGACTGAAATGATCGAGAATGGAGTATCACCAGTTTTTCTCCAAGCGATAGTTAAATCTTTAATTAGATTTGAATGTGAAATGCTAATTAAATTTGCCGATAACACCGTGGTGGTAGATATGAAGTATGACCAGTTTCACTTCATGGAATGAATAGATTGGGATTGGGAAATAAAATAAATGATTACTTCGGTATGGTTCGCTAATCCCGACTAGTTTGAAATGATATTTAAAGGAAGATTAAAGAATAAATTTAAAGAATTTATCTTTGATAAAATTAGTGGGAACCTCTCCCTAAGAATGTGAAATTTAGCAACTAACTGAAGATTAGTTAAGATGAATGGTTCCCTGGGTATTGGTCTGATGTTGGTTTCGGCCTTCGGGGTTAATATTTGGGGAATTGTTCTCTTACTAATTTACGGTTAGTGACTGATGAATTGGAATGAGGCGTATGTTGTGTTTGTGTAACAGTTGTTTATTATATACGCGAGTTATTCAGAAAGACCGGGTTTATCCCATTCAGAATAACTGATTCGACGTGGTGTCGAGGATGAAGACGGTGGTCGAAGACCGGAAGTCTTCATGTCGTTTGGGTGATTACTGATGATCTTGATTAGGCCATACACCAAAGAGGAGGGAATCAGTTAGTGGTCGTCCAGACGTACTTGGAGATCGATGGATATGCGGGGTACTAGGTGCCTCCGGTTTCGTTTAGAGCCAGAACGAACATGTAAATGGACTGTGTGTCTGACATTGGATTTTATTTTGTGTGATTGATTTCTATTAAATATATATTTGTTTGGCGGTGGAGAATTATTCTCTTGCTTGAAGCCCTTCTCTGAGACGTACGAGCTAAGAGGTTATATATTGATGGATATCAAACGCATGGAGTGAATTGCCTGTGTGGCATGCCTAAGTGGCAATATGATCAAGTCTTCTATTGAAAAGCAGAGATCTATGGTTAATGATCAAAGCACAGCCTGTGTGGCACAGCTTTGTGTGGCATTGATTCGCGAGCCTCACACCCCGGTTGTGAACCAGAAATAGGAGAGGACATCAGGGAGGGCATGCATTTCCTTCTAGTTAGAAGTGGCGTCAGTGATTTTACATGCCCTGACGAGTTTGACTTATGTGGTTGTTTCTATTGTGAGGCGCCTCAGATATATTGGTGACTATGTTAAACCGATAGAGTCATTCGTTGGCTCATTTACGCCCCAAAGGACGGGGAAACGTATTGTTCAGGCATAATAATCCACATCAGTGGATCGGCCCTGACGATCCAAGGGGCAGTTGCAGTTGTTCCTGAGGGGCGGGCTAGAGCTTCTCGAATCGGTAGAGGACTATCTTTTGCCTCGGTTCACAGATGGAAATCCAACTTCCAATACGTGACTTTGCGGTTTTATTTGTAGAGCCTAGTATGGCGACATAGTTGGATGGGGCACTCATGCTGTCTATGATTGATACTTATGATTGAAATTGTTTTATACACTATGCACTTATAATAGTATCAAATGATTTGTTTTTAGCGTATCAAGCATTCTTTTGCTATTATAAGGTAAAAACCTTGTCCTTCGGCTTGCGTTGCATTGTGTGATGGGACCATGTTCTTATAATAGCTTCATTTTTCTTTATTTAGCACTGCGCTGTTGTTTTATGCACTGGTGATCTTGGGAGGAAACCCGTTCCGTGTTATACGGCGTGGTCCCTTGATTTACCAAACATTAAAATATAGATTAATAACTGTTTTAGTTCTTACACCAGTCCCATGACTGACCTGGAGTTTATTGTTTTAACCTAAACTCTGGGTGCCCTTATTTTGACACGGGCAGCTAGTAGTTCTGGTTTTGCAGATTTATATTCATAGGAACCTAGTTTACAGCTGGAATGATATCCTGAAAGCTCTGTATCCGTATATCTCCTTCAGTTGTGTATTGTATTATTTTTCCGCTGCAGTAATGTAATTTAAATCTCTGATATTTTCTGTGTAATATTTATTCATACTCTGTAATATTCTTGTATTCTGATGGAATTGTTGTTATAAACAATGAAATGTTCTTCTGTCTGCGTTCTTTTGTGTGTTGTTCTCGAAGTATCCGCTCTTTCCTTACCGGGGAAGTTACGGGTCTTTACATTTGGTATCAGAGCTTTGGTTTACAAAGCTCAAAGAACAAGACACATTAGAACTATACGAAAGAATTCATCAGAGATTGGATTAGTAACATCCAACGAGAATGACTCGTTAGAGATGGGATCAGTAGTATCCTAGAACGAGTGTGAAGAGTAAATTTTTAAAATGAAAACAATTTTGTTTTAAAAATTTAAATCAACTATCCGTATTTGATTATTTATTTTATATTGAAATTGGACAATCCAGTATATAAAGATTTTGCACATACGTCTGATCCGCGTGTATTCAAAGTTTTAATATACTAGATAGATATAGAATCACAGACTAGTCGCCCCGAGATGATTCTGATGATGAGGCCTCATCATCAGTGTCTGTGTACGAGTGACGAAAGTGGGATTTCTATATATTTCCAATTGATTGGAGTGAGAACCAAAATTAGATAAGGCTTATTGTTGTGAATTGGCATCAAAAATCTGATTTTTGGCTATATATCAAAGTTATGAATTTGAAATGACAATCAACTAATTGATTGTTGGTCGTGTTGTTTGATTATAGTTTGATTAATTAAAATGTTGAACATTTAGCCAAATTGAACCAAATAGTGAATTGTATTAAAAATTTATTGCATTTGCATGCATGCACGTGTACTTACATTGAACAGGTCATAGCAAGGAGGCTAGAGAAGAAGAATAAAATTGTTTGCCTGACAAATAGGTACATGTTTACCATAATTTACTGTTTTGTTTGGGTGATGATGAATTTATGAGCCGATTGGCCAGCCCTTGGCTTTTTCTTTTTCTTTTGGATTGAAGAAGGCCATGGTAGGCCATATGAAATATCCTGAAGTCCCCGATGCAGGGGAGGTTATGGCGAAATTTTTCGAAAATTTAGGGTGTTACCCAAATTTTTGAAAAATTTGAAAAGTTCTTAAAAACTGAAAAGTTGAAGAACTTAAGCCGTAAAGAAAATATTGAAATTTGAGTTGATTTGTGAAACAACTTTCGGCTTCGTTCCTTTTCGGGGACAAAAAGTTTTAAGTGGGGGAGATTGTAATAACCCGGAAATCCGAGCCAATTTAAATTTTTTATTTTGGCAATTTTAGTGGATTTTGAATATTTAAAATGATTATTTTAAATAATAACGATGAGAAATTTATTTTTGAATAGAATTAGAACGTATATATTTATATAGATCGTCGTTAGAATATAAATAATTATTTATAATTATAAAAGGAATTGAAAATGGCGCGGTAGTTTGAAAATTCGATTTCAATGTTCAAATGAACGTACAAGATTGAAAATAAGCCGGATTTTGGTGAAACCAAAAATATTAGAATCTAATTGATAATATCTTTCCAACGAATCCGAAGAATTGAAATTTTATAGCGGGAATCAAAAGATATGCCCAGTTGAACATTCTGAATAGTCGTTATGGAATTCTGGCCCTTAAAAATGGGAATTTTGCAAATGACCTCGGTTTTCAACGAAACCACTTTTGTTGGATCCGTGATGTCAAGTTATTGCTAGGTTTCAAATTTCGTAATTTTCTGAATCAATATGTGAGTGTGGCGAAAGAAAACGTGTTTTGACAGTTTCAGTTGATTTTAATCGACTGGGAAATGGCCATTTTTCAAATAGTCTCAGAATTTGATGAAATTAGTTTTGTTAGGGCCGTATCGTCAATAGGAAGCTAGAAAATATTATTCGGGAATTTTTCTAGTTGGTATGTGGCCTCGGTAAATTGAAATGTGCATTCAAATTCAATATATAGAGTTATATTTTGATTTTGACGAAAACTGATCGAAACGATCGAATCAGCCTACGATACATATCCCATTGTGTTCGGAATGGGGGTAATTAGCTGTGGATGACAGGCGGTGGGTTTTGTTTCGAGGTCAGAATAAAAAGTAACTTTTTGAAATAAATAAATAATTAAAATATATATATTATTGATTGGGCCCAAGCCCTTTATCTCCTTCACAGCCCTCCACCGTTCATTTCTTCAAATAGATTCTGAATAAAAAAGAGAGAGAAAGCTCGACGACGAACCGCCGCCCCCCTCTCCAGTTCGCCGTCGTCGCTCCAGTCCAACGCCGCCCTCCGCCAGCGCCAACCCCGACCAAGCCTCCCCCTTCTTCCCCGTTCTTCTCCACCTCCAACGTGAAGAACCACGACGCCCTAGCCCACTGAAACCGAAGTCAACCGCCACGCTGGCCCCACCACCGACCTCCGCACCACCCTACCGACCTCTGCACCACCCCACGAACCTCCAACAACCCTCCCATCTCCCAAATTTAACTGTAAGTATTTTATTTATATTTATTTTCGTTTATGTAAGGTAATGGACTTTATAAGATAAAAATCAATTTTTGGAAATGGATTAGCAAGAAAAAGAATTGATTTTTACAAAGAAAAATTGATTTTTTATATACATATATATATATGTAGAATAGCATTGTAAAAATATAATCTTTTTATATAAAATAACATTGTAAAAATATAATCTTTTTATAGAGAATAGCATGATAAAAATATAATCTTTGTTATATGAACACTGTTGTAAAAATAGAATTTTTATCTATATAGTAGCGGTGTAAAAATGTGATTTTTATATATGTAGTGGCTACGGGCAATGAAATTGACAAAGGGCGAGCACGACGAAGATTTCTACATAAGAAGAGTCGTTGTGTTTGGTTTAGCTAGTCGGTGAGAACTCCTCACTTTTAAATTTATTTCTAGTTTGAAATATATACTAGGATGCAGACGGTGCTTAGCAGCACTCGACACCCGTCATCCAAAAACCATGGATGGCTTGTTTGTTTGATTGCTGTGTAGTGAAATTTGATTGTGTGATGGCGAATGAAATAAAATAATTTATAGTTAAAAATATGATTTTTAACGTGTATATAAAATAAATATTTATAAACAAATCGGACGATTTGTTTATATACACTGATTTGACTGTATTGATTGGGACAATAAATTTTACACATCGCCTAACTGCACAAATAAAATGTGTGTTTGTTGATTTGAAACCCCACACGGGTATTGGGATGATATTTGACGTACACTAATCCCGATTGTTTAGTTGTATGTCAATCGATGGGTTGACAGACTGTGAAAGCGTTAATTATTTATATTTAATGCTTATGCAGTTGTGTGGTGCACTCTGGATGATGGTTGATTATTTATTGTTGTTGTTATGTACATGTGCTATATGGAAACCATTTAATTAACATTATATGGTAATTGATTGGGCCTCATTCCAATTTGGAAAATAAGAAATATAAATTCATGTGTTGAATAGAATAAATATTCATGGGTTGAATAAAATAAAATATTCATGTGTTGAATAAAAGCCGTGTGGATTAGATTGACGCCATTTTGACGTGAACGATATTTATATTGATTTTATTCATTTTTCAATGAATATTGAAAGTGATTTTAAAATTCGAATTAAATTGAATAGATTTGAAATTCGAATTAATTTGAATAGATTTGAAATTCGAATTAAATTGAAATTCGAATTAAATTGAAATGAATTGAAATTCAAGTTAAATTGAATTGAATTGAAATTCGAATTAAATTGAAATGAATCGAAATTCGAATTAAATTGAAATTGAATTGAAATCGATTTGAAATGAAATTAAAACGAATTTATGTTGAAAAATTCAATCTTGATTTGAATTTGAAAAGGAAGTTGAAATCGTTTTGAAAACGAATTTAAAACGATTTATAAAATATGTTTTAAAAGGAAAACAACGAAGTACATATTATATATAATATATGTATAATATAATGGCCTGAATAGAACGCGCCGCACCGAGGCAGTTCGCGAATTTCGACCATTGACTTCGAACAGATATTACGAGAGTTCCGACCGTCGGATTCCCCTGAAACCAGAACCGTTGGGTTCGTATCGAAAAGAACTTTCTAACGGATATTAAAAATAGAAATCTAATGGTTGGATTTGTAATTATATCCAAATCAAATTTGGAAAAGGTCACTGTAAGTGCAGTTCGATGGCCGTTGATGGAATCGACTGTACGGGCCTTGATAAAATTATTAAAAATAGTAATAATTTGTGTAAGATCATAAGAAATGATTTGTGAAGAATTGGGGTGAAAAACTCGATATTTGAAAGGATAAAATATATTTTTATCGAAATGAACTAGTTTTGAACTAGAATAATAATTTATTTATTTTTAAATAAATTTGAAAGGGTTTTAAAAGTAACCAGAATTTCCAATAATTGAACTGGAATGGATTTGAGTCGAAATTGTTTTTGGAATATTTCGATGTTGGATTTCGTGATTATACAGATATTGTTATGGAAATTTGAAAGATATATTTATATCATTATTTCCAATACGATATTTGTTGGTCGTAGAATTTGATATTGAATATAAGCCGATATATTTTCTATTCAGAGCCTTGTAATTAATATCAAGTGGGATTTGGGTTTATCGTGAACGGTGTCTTCATTAACACTTTTCTTAAACCCAGTTGAGAAAAAGATCAAATCTTTTTTTTAGATCTAATGAAGTGTACCAATAAAATGGAATTTAATTGGAATTGAATTTCAATTGATTTCTAGATTTATCGTGAACGGTGTTTTAAATAACACTTGTTCTTTAACCCGATAATTAATGGAATGTGATTTTGGGTTGTCGTGAATGGTATCTTCAATAATACTGTTCTTAGACACAACGGAGTTAAGAAAATCAGAAACTAACTGGAGATTAGTTAAGTTGAATGGTTTCTTGGGTATTGATCTGATGTTGGTTTCGGCCTTCGGGGTTAATACTCAGGGAATTGCTCACTTGCTATTTTACGGTTAAAGGCTGATAGAATGGAATGTGATTTTTGGTTTATCGTGAACCGTGTTTTAAATGACATTGAATCTTTAACCCAGTTAAAGACAGGAAGATTAAAACCAAGTGGAGTTTAAATGAATCTTTAATTAGATTAAAATGATCGACAATGGAGTATAACCAGTTTTTCTCCAAGCGATAGTTAAATCTTTAATTAGATTTGAACGTGAAATGGAAATTGAATTTGCCAATAACACCGTGGTGATAGATATGAAGTATGACCATTTTTACTTCATGGAATGAATAGGTTGGGATTTGGAAATAAAATAAATGATTACTTCGGTGTGGTTAGCTAATCCCGACTAGTTTGAAATGATATTCAAAGGAAGATTAAAGAATAAATTTAAAGAATTTATCTTTAATAAAATTAATGGGAACCTCTCCCTAAGAATGTGAAATTTAGCAACTAACTGAAGATTAGTGAAGATGAATGGTTTCCTGGGTATTGATCTGATTTTGGTTTCGGCCTTCGAGGTTAATATTTGGGGAATTGTTCTCTTACTAATTTACGGTTAGTGACCGATGAATTGGAATGAGGCGTATGTTATGTTTGTGTAACACTTGTTTATTATATATGCGAGTTATTCAGAAAGACCGGGTTTATCCCATTCTGAATAACCGATTCGACGTGATGTTGAGGATGAAGACGGTGGTCGAAGACTGGAAGTCTTCACGTCGATTGTGTGATTACTTATGATCTTGATTGGGCCGTACACACAAGAGGAGGGAATCAGTTAGTGGTCGTCCAGATGTACTTGGAGATCGATGGATATGTGGGGTATTAGGTGCCTCCGGTTTCGTTCAGACCCAGAATGAACTTGTAAATGGACTGTGTGTCTGACATTGGATTTTATTCTGTGTGATTGATTTCTATTAAATATATATCTGTTTGGCGGCGGAGAATTTATTCTCTTGCTTAACGCCCTTCTCTGAGACGTACGAGCTCAGAGGTTATATATTGATGGATATCAAACACATGGAGTGAATTGCATGTGTGGTGTAACACCCCGTAATTCTGATAATATTAATATTCACAAATTAAAGGATAACTAATCTCAGACGTGAGAATTGTGGGAAACGGGTTGCGCCATTATGTTCGACTCGGAATTCTGGCTGAAATAGAGTTCGAGTTTGCGTGAATTGGACTTCGTATGAAGAAGTTATGGCCATCGGAAGTTTCTGAAAATTCAAAACAGCTCGTAGAAAATTTAAAATTCAAACAGAAAGTGCAGAAGCGGGCTGGGCGGGAATTTTCCTGCCCAGGCAGGTCGACTAGGGGGTCGACACTAGTGTCGACCTCCCCCCAGGTCGACTACCATGTCGACCTCCCCCCCCCCCCAGGTCGACTATAGTGTCGACCTGGGTGTCGACCTGGTCAGTCGGCTAGGGTTTTGGCTGAGTCTGTTTTTGACTGAGAGATGACCCATTAGGGTTTTTGACCTAATCTGGTTGGCTGGGATTAGTTCTATGTCAATCTGATGGTCTAAAATAAATCCTAACTCTATAAATACCTAGGTTGTCTCTCACCCTAATTCATATGAAAAATAGAATAGCTACCGTCATACCGCCGCCATGGAATTCAGTGGAGCCGCCGCCAACTAAGAAGAAAGAAAAGCTAATCAAATCCTGGTTCTATTCAACTCTAAAGCAAATCTAGGCTATCTTTCTCTTCTAAATTGTGAGTATGATGATCTTAACAAGATTATTATTATTTTAATTAGGTTAAGTCATGAATGGATTATGAGTAGATGATGTGAATTGTCATATATGTTGTTGTAAGTCTTATGCTATCATGTATGTTATAAATCCTATGCTATGTGGTGATGATATCCTATATGTTGTAAATCATGCTATGATGATGTTATGTATGTTGAGAGTTTCTATGCTAAATTGTGATAAATCATACATGCTTTAAAGTCATGATGTTATAGTCTATGCTAGTTAGTTCATGTTAATCAAATCATAATGTTTGGGCTATGTTGGTCTCTATGACAAGTCACATATGCAAGTTTAGGTTGATTAGTAAAAGTTATGAACATATGCCATGACATCTATTATGACATCTAGGATTGTGCTATGACATATGTGAAATTCTATGCTAGTTCACACCATCATTATGTGCCTAAAACCCCATATGCAAGTTTATACATAAATTTGGGTTATGATCATATCATGCAAATTGTGACATTTAACAAGTTGACACCTTTAGATCCTTAACATATGTAATTTATGCAAGTTTCACCCCTATTATGATTAGATTCATTTTAATTGTCTATATGTTGTGATAATTTATTTTTGTGCTATGAGTTAGACTATTCGAGTCTAACGTATATTCTGCGTTGAATAAGCAAACGTATAAACGTGTGGTAGGGGTAATATTAAGGATTTAATATTAAAAAGTTGGGGTGCAATTGATATGATTTTGCATGCCACAAGTGGATGGCCATAATTGAGTCAATTATGGACATCATTAAAAGTTGACTAATTTAATAATTTGAATAGGGAATTATTAAAACTGGGGTAAAAGATTTTAAGTGTTAATCAATGCTTAGGACACGAGGTTGGACTCGTTTGTGACGTAAACCTGCCCGGACCCGCCCGGCAAATCCAGTGGTCACAAATGTCAGCCCAATGTGAGAGGTCCTAGGCCTAAACTAAAGCATAACAGTTGTAAAGACACGAGGTTAGACTCTTTTATGGTGTAAGACTGCCCGGACCCGCCCGGCAAATCCATCTGCCATAAATGCCAGTCTAATGTGAGAGGTCTTTATGAGGTTATGGCCTAAATGAATAAAGAAATACTTAACCAGATAAACATGTAAGGTGGGACATGGGGGTTAAGTAGGTGCCTTGGGTGGCATGAGGAATCTAGTGGGTGCCCTTAGTGGCATGTGAAATACGATTAGTAAGACTTAACCAAACACACATGTAAATGAACATGACTAAGAGGGTTTAAGTGGGATGTACTAGTGACAAGCTTAGGTGGGTAGCTTGTGGGGGCCCATTTCAACCAGTATCCCAAACGTATCTTTGTGGGCTCGACCCAAGTCGAGGACGGGACACGCATACTGGGTTTGACTATAAGAGGCCAAAACGGGGAGCGGTGGCAACGCAAGTCCAACAGGTTTCATATGCGTGTGTCGGGCTGTTAGGTAAGACATTGTTGCATCGTGTAGGTATAAGCCGTGCATTCTCAAGTTGTATCGGGTTGCCACTTTAGGGGAGTGATACACCCCACTTTGGGGCCAGCACGGGTATCTACGAGTAGGGAGCCGATCGAAAGTGGGTAGTGGGGTACACCTAGTGGAGATAGGGGCAGACGGCACCTATGTAGTCAGCTAGGAGTTCTCATAGAGGATTCCACTCTGCCGTGTTTTGCTGTTGAACTGCTGAACCGTCTGGATTTGATTGAAATTCCAATGTAGTTCTTTTCAGGCTGTTCAAATAAAAATTATATTTTTATTGCTTCATTCAATAAATATAAATCATATTTTTATTTCTTCATATATATTTTTACAATGCTTCTTTCTATATAAAGATTATATTAAAAAAAAATCTTTATAAAAATTATATTTTTATTCTTTCCGTAGTATAAAAGTCATATTTTCATCCTTCCCATGATATAAAAATAAAGTTCATATATAGAATAAAAAAATCACACTTTTGTCTAATCTAAAAATCAATCTTTTCATTGTCAAAAATGTTATCTTTTTATTAGTAAAAATCTAATCTTTTCACATCATTTTTCTTCATACAAATAAAAGTAATTATATTCATTAAAAATCTTAACTTTTTAAATTAGAAATCATAGCTTTTCTAGTTTAGGAATCAAACCCTTTTATTCGACAAAAAAATTCACATTTTTATCTAAAAAAATTCTAGCTTTAACTTATATAAAAATCAGTTCTTTCATATAAAAAAATCTCGTCTTTTACATATTAAAAATCTCGTCTTTTACTTACTAAAAATCTCGCGTTTCACTTTAACTCATATAACAAAAAAAACTGAAAATAAAAGAAATTAAATTCGGATTTAATGATAAAACTAAATGGAAATAAATTAAAACTCACATTCATTGAGGAGATTTGGTCTTGGCCGCAGGTGGGGGGACAACAGCGCTCGCTGGAGGTGGAGCAGGTGGCGCTGGTGGTGAGGGGAGGCTGCGGTGGTCGGATTGGGTTGGTTAGGGTTCGAGCGGCTAACGGGGTGGAGGGAGAGAATCGATTAGAGGAGGGAGGAGCGAACGGGGTGGGGGGAGGATCTCGATCCCCGGCGGTAGCTTAGGGGGGGGGCGACGGTTATGCTTCGCCTCGAGGTGGGTAGCGTCCGGGCTTTAGGCGCGTTTCCCTTTTTTTATTCTTCTAAACGAAGTAGAAAAGTAAGAGAGAGAGGGATAGATGAGGGTAATAATAAAATATATATATTTATTTTAATAATATTTTTTATTCCAAAAAGTAACTTCTTCATTCGATCCCCAAACGAGACCCAATGACTGTCGCCCCTAGCTAATTACCCCCATTCTGAACACAATGGGATATGTATCGTAAGCCAGTTTGGCCGTTTCAAATAGTTTTTGTCAAAATCAAAATATAACTCTATATATATTGAATTTGAATGCATATTTCAATTTACTGGGATCACACACGGACCTGAAAAATTCCAGAATTTTTTTTTCTAGCTTCGTATTGACGATACGGTCCTAACAAAACTAATTCCGTCAAATTTGAAGACCATTTGAAAAATGGCCATTTTCTGGTCGATTAAAATCTACTGAAACTGGTCAAACGCGTTTTCCTTTGCTAGGCTCAAATATTGATTCGAAAAATTATGAAATTTGAAACCTAGCAATTATTTGACATCGCGGATCCAAAAAAATGGTTTCGTCAAAATCCGATGTCGTTTGCAAAATTTCCATTTTTAAGGGCCTGAATTCCATAGCGACTATTCAGAATTTTCAACTGGACATAACTTTTGATTCCCGCTATGAAATTTCAATTTTTCGATTCGTTGGAAAGATATTCCCAAGTAGATTCAAATATTTTTGGTTTCACTAAAATCCGGTTTATTTTGCACCCAATACATTCATTTGAATTCTGAAATCGAATTATTGAACTACCGCGCCATTTTCAATTCCTTTTATAATTATAAATAATTATTTATATTCTAACGACGATTCGAATAAATACATACATTCGAATTCTATTCAAAATAAATTTCTTGTCATTATTATTTAAAATAATTCATTTTGAATATTCAAAATTCGCTAAAATTGCCAAAATAAAAATTTTAAATTGGCTCGGATTTCCGTGTTATTACAATCTCCCCCACTTAAAACTTTTTGTCCCCGGAAAGGAACGAAGCCGAAAGTTGTTTAACTAATCAACTCAACTTTCATTATTTTCTTTATGGCTTAAGTTCAACTTTTTAGTTTCTAAGAACTTTTCAAAAATTTGGCTAACACCCTAAATTTTCGAAAAATTTCGCCATAACCACCCCTGCACATGGGACTTCGGGATATTTCATATAGCCTCCCATGGCCTTCTTCAATCCAAAAGAAAAAGAAAAATCTAAGCGGCTAGCCAATCGGCTCACAAAATCACCCAAAACTCAAGAAATACAATAAACATGTACCTATTTGTCGGGAAAACAATTTTATTCTTCTTCTCTAGCCTCTTTGTTATGACCTGTTCAATGTAAGTACATGTATATGCATGCAAATTCTAACAATTTTCAATACAACTCACTTTTTGATACAATTTGGCTAAAGGTTCAACATTTAATTATTCAAACAATAATCAAACAACACAATCAGCAAACAATTAGTTGATTAGCTTTTCAAATTCATAACTTTGATATATAGTCAAAAATCACATTTTGGTGCCAAATCACAACAATAGGCCCTATCTAATTTTGGTTCTCACACATTCAATATGAAACATATAGAAATTTCACTTTCATCACTCGAACATAAATTCTGATGATGTTTCGAACCACCATCAGAACATCCACGAGCGACTAGAGTATGATTCTATATCTATCCAGTATATTAAAACTTCGAATATACGTGGATCAGACGTATACGCAACATCTTTATATACTGGATTGTCCAAATTCAATATAAAATAAATAATCAAATACGAATAATTGATTTAAGTTTTCAAAACAAAATTTGTTTTCATTTTTAAAAATATACTCTTCACACTCGTTCTAGAATACTACTGATCCCATCTCTAACGAGTCATTCCCATTGGATATTACTAACCCAATTTCTGATGAATTCTTTCGTTTTGTTCTAATGTGTCATGTTCTCTAAGCTTTGTAAACCAAAGCTCTGATACCAACTATAATAACCCGTAACTTCCCCGGTAAGGAAGTCCGGATTATCTAGAGAACACGACAAAATAGAACGCAGACGGAAGAACATTTCATTGTATATTACAACAATTCCATCAGAATACAAGAATATACAGAGTAAGAATAAATATTACACATGATAAAATATTAGAGATTACAATACATTACATAGCAGCGGAAAATAATACAATACACAATTGAAGGAGATATACGGATACAAAGCTTTTCGGATATCATTCGAGCTGTAAACCAGGATCCTGTGAATATAAATCTACAAAACCAAAACTACTAGATGCACGTGTTAAAATAAAGGCACCCAGAGTTTAGGTTAAAACAATAAACTCCAGGTCAGTCATGGGACCAGTGTGAGAACTAAAACTGTTATTAATCTTTATTTTAAAGTTAGGTAAATCAAGGGACCACGTGTTGAACGGGTTTCCTCCCAAGAACACTAGTGCATAAAACAACAGCGCAATGCTAAATAAAGAACAATGAAGCTATTATAAGACCCAGGTCCCGTCACACAATGCAACGCAAGCCGGAGGATAGGGTTTTTACCTTATAATAGCCAAGAATGCTTGGTACGTGAAATTTTATCTTTTATTACAATATGTGTATAGTGTCAAAACAATTTCAAATCATAAGTATCAATCATAGACAGCATAAGCGCCCCATCCCACGATGTCGCCATATATAGGATTACAACTAAAACCGAAACGTCATGTATTGGATGTTGGATTTCCATCTGTGAACCGAGGCAAAAGATAGTCCTCTACCGATTCGAGACGCTCTAGTCCGTGTCTCAGGTCAGAGCTCGAGTGACCTTTGGATCGTCAGGGCCGGTCCACCGATGTGGATTAAAATGCCTGAACACTGCGTTTCCCCACCCTTTGGGGTGTCAATGAGTCCAATGACTCCATCGGTCCCAGATCGACCGATATATCCGAGGCGCCTCGCAACAACAACAACCACATAAGTCAAACTCGTCAGGGCGTGTAAAACCATTGACGCCACTTCTAACTAGAAAGAAACGCATGCCCTCCCTGAGGTCCTCTCCCGTTTATGGTTCACAACCGCGGTGTGAGGCTCGTGAATTCACGTTACACAAAGCTATGCCACACAGGCGATGCTTTGATCATCAACCACAAGACTTTGCTTTTCAATAGAAGCCTCGATCAATTGCCGCTCAGGCATGCCACACAGGCAATTCACTCCATGCGTTTGATATCCATCAATATATAACCTCTGAGCTCGTACGTCTCAGAGAAGGCCGTTAAGCAAGAGAATAAATTCTCCGCCGCCAAACAGATATATATTTAATAGAAATTAGTCACACAGAATAAAATCCAATATTAGACACACAGTTCATTTACAAGTTCGTTCTGGGTCTGAATGAAACCGGAGGCACCTTGTACCTCGCATATCCATCGATCTCCAATTACGTCTGGACGATCGCTAACTGATTCCCCCCTCTTGGGTGTACGTTCCAATCAAGATCATCAGTAATTATCCAAACGACGTGAAGACCTCCGGTCTTTAACCACCGTCTTCATCTTCGACACCACGTCGAATTAGTTATTCAGAATGGGATGAACCCGGTCTTTCTGAATAACTCGCGTATATAATAAACAAGTGTTATACAAACACAACATAAGCCTCATTCCAATTTAGAATATTCTTTTATTCAAATATTCTTATACTTTGGGAAAGGTTCCCATTATTTTTATCAAAGATAAATTCTTTAAACTTATTCTTTAATCTTCTTTGAATATCAATTCAACCTAGTCGGGATTAGCGAACCACACCAGAGTAATCATTTATTTCCCAATCCCAACCTATTCATGCCATGAAGTAAAACTGGTATCTAATTAAAGATTTAACTATCGCCTGGAATAAAACTGGTGATCCTCCATTACTTTTAAACCTAATTAAAGATTCATTAAAACTCCACTTAGTTTTAATCCTTAACTGGTTAAAGAATCAGTGTCATTTAAAACACGGTTCACGATAAACCCAAAATCACATTCCATTAATTGTCGGGTTAAAGAACAAGTGTTATTTAAAACACTGTTCACGATAAACCCAAAAAACAATACCAATTCAATTCCAATTAAATATTATTTAATTGGTACACTTCATTAAATCTAAATAAAAAGATTTCATCTTTTTCTCAACTGGGCTTAAGAACAGTGTTAATGAAGAAACCATTCACGACAAACCCAAATCACATTTGATATTAAATACAAGGTTCTAAGTAGAAAATATATTGGCTTATATTCAATATCAAATTCTACGACCAACAAATATCGTATTGGAAATAACGATATAAATATATCTTTCAAATTCCCATAACAATACCTATATCATCACGAAATCCAACATCGAAATATTCCAAAGACAATTTCGATTCAAATCCATTCCTATTCAATTATTGGAAACTCTGGTTACTTTTAAAACCATTTTCAAATACAATTTATTTATTTAAAAATAAATAGAATTATAATTCTAGTTCAAAACTAGTTCATTTCGATAAAAATCTACTTTTATCTTTTCAAATATGGTGTTTTTCGTCCTAATTCTTTCCAAATCATTTCTTATGATTTTACACAAATTATTACTATTTTTAATAATTTTATCAAGGCACGTATAGTCGATTTCCATCAACGGCCATCGAACCGCACTTACAACGACCTTTTCCAAATTTGATTTGGACATAATTCCAAATCCAACCATTATATTTCTAATTTATAATATTCATTAGAAAGCTCTTTTCGATATGAACCCAACGGTTCCGGTTTTAGGAGAATCCGATGGTCGGATCTCCCGCAACGTCAATTCGAAGTCAATGGTCGAAATTCGCAAACTGCCGCAGCGCGGCGCGTTCTATTCAGGCCATTATATTATATATAATATATACTTCGTTGATTTCCTTTTAAAACGTATTTTATAAATCATTTTAAATTCGTTTTCAAAACGATTTCAACTTCTTATTCGATTTCAAATCAAAATTGAATTTTCTTTTATAAATTCCTTTTTACATTCATTTCTATTTGATTTCAATTCGATTTCAATTCGATTCAATTCAATTTCAATTCGATTCGAATTCTATTCAATTCAATTTCAATTTGATTTTATTCAATTTCAATTTGATTTTATTTTCTAAAATATTCGATTATTTAAATCACTTTTCAATATTCATTTAAAAATGAATAAAATCGATATAAATATCGTTCATGTCAAAATGGCGTCAATCTAATCAACACGGCTTCATATATTCTTATTTTCAAATATTCTATTTTAAATATTTCTTTTTCAAATATTTCTTTTTCAAATATTTCTTTTCAAATATTTCTATTTCAAATATTTCTATTTCAAATATTTCTTTTCAAATATTTCTATTTCAAAACTGGAATGAGGCCCAATCAATTACCATATAATGTTAATTATATGGATTTTCTACAACACATGTATAAAATAACACCGATAAATAATCAACCATCGTCCAGAGTGCGTTCTACACTGTATAAGCATCAAATATAAATATTTAACGCTTATAACAGCTTGTCAATCTATCGATCGACATACAACTAATTATTGGGATTAGTGTATGTCATATATCACCCCAATACCCGTGTGGGGTTTTCAAACAATCAAACACAGATATTATTTGTGCAGTTGGGCGATGTGTAAAATTTATCGTCCCAATCAATATCAGTCAAATCAGTGTATATAACCAAATCATCGATTTGTTTATAAGTATTCATTTCATATACATGTTAAAAAATATATTTTTAACTATAAAATATTTTCCACTATAAAATATTTTAGTTCAACTATATAAATATTTTATTTCATTTTCACATCTCATCACACAATCTACTACACATCACAATCAAACAAACAAGCATACAAGCCGTCCATGGTCTGTGGACGACGGGTGTCGGGTGCTACTAAACACCGTCTGCATCCTAGTATATATTTTAACTAGAAATAAATTTAAAAGTGAGGAGTTCTCACAGAGGGTTCCACTCCGCCGTGCTTTGCTATTGAACTTTTGAACCATCTGGATTTGATTGAAATTCCAATGCAGTTCTTTTCACGTTGTTCAAATAAAAATTATATTTTTATTGCTTCATTCAATAAATATAAATCATATTTTTATTTCTTCTTCATATATATTTTTACAACGCTTCTTTCTATATAAAGATTATACTAATATTTTTCTTCTTTATAAAAATTATATTTTTATTCTTTCCATAGTACAAAAGTCATATTTTCATCCTTCCCATGATATAAAAATAAAGTTCATATATAGAATAAAAAAAATCGCACTTTTATCTAATCTAAAAATCAATATTTTCATTTTCAAAAATGTTATCTTTTTATTAGTAAAAATTTAATCTTTTCACATCATTATTCTTCATACAAATAAAACTAATTATATTCATTAAAAATCTTAACTTTTTAAATTAGAAATCATAGCTTTTCTAGTTTAGAAATCATACCCTTTTATTCGACAAAAAAAATCACATTTTTAGCTAAAAAAATATCCTAGCTTTAACTTATATAAAAATCAGTTCTTTCATATCTATAAATCTCGTCTTTTACATATTAAAAATCTCGTCTTTTACTTACTAAAAATTTCGCCTTTCACTTTAACTCATATAACAAAAAAAAACTGAAAATAAAAGAAATTAAATTCGGATTTAATAATAAAACTAAATGGAAATAAATTAAAACTCACATTCATTGAGGAGATTGTGTCTTGGCCGCTGGTGGGGGGAGAACGGCGCTCGCTGGAGGTGGAGTAGGCGGCGCTGGTGGTGAGGGGAGGCTGCGGTGGTCGGATTGGGTTGGTTAGGGTTTGGGTTCGAGAGGCTAACGGGGTGGAGGGAGAGAATCGAATAGAGGAGGGAGGAGCGAACGGGGTGGGGGGAGGATCTCGATCCCCGGCGGCGGCTAAGGGGGGGCGACGGTGATGCTCCGCCTCGAGGTGGGTAGCGTCAGGGCTTTAGGCGCGTTTCCCCTTTTTTTATTCTTCTGAACGAAGTAGATAAGTAAGAGAGAGAGGGAGAGATGAGGGTAATAATAAAAAATATATATTTATTTTAATAATATTTTTTCTTCCAAAAAGTAACTTCTTCATTCGATCCCAAAACGAGACCCAATGACTGTCGCCCATAGCTAATTTCCCCCATTCTGAACACAATGGTATATGTATCGTAAGCCAGTTTGGCCGTTTCGAATAGTTTTTGTGAAAATCAGAATATAACTCTATATATTGAATTTGAACGCACATTTCAATTTACTTGGGTCACATATGAACCCGAAAAATTCCAGAAAAATTATTTCTAGCTTCGTATTGACGATACGGTCCTAACAAAAATAATTTCGTCAAATTTGAAGACCATTTGAAAAATGGCCATTTTCTAGTCGATTAAAATCTACTGAAACTGGTCAAACACGTTTTCCTTTGCCACGCTCACATATTGATTCGAAAAATTATGAAATTTGAAACCTAGCACGTATTTGACATCGCGGATCCAACAAAAGTGGTTTCGTCGAAATCCGATGTGTTTTGCAAAATTTCCATTTTTAAGGGCATGAATTCCATAGCGACTATTAAGAATATTCAACTGGACATAACTTTTGATTCCCGCTATGAAATTTCGATTTTTCGGATTCGTTGGTAAGATATTCCCAATTAGATTCAAATATTTTTGGTTTCACTAAAATCCGGTTTATTCTGCACCCGATACATTCATTTGAATTCTGAAATCGAATTATTGAACTACCGCGCCATTTTCAATTCCTTTTATAATTATAAATAATTATTTATATTCTAATGACGATTCGAATAAATATATACATTCGAATTCTATTCAAAATAAATTTCTCGTCGTTATTATTTAAAATAATTCATTTTGAATATTCAAAATTCGCTAAAATCGCCAAAATAAAAAAATTTAAATTGGCTCGGATTTCTGGGTTATTACAACTCGGAATTGACTAAAATCAGCAGGCGACATGGCTAAGTGGGTCGCTCCCATTGGGATGTATAATCACCTATCTAGAGAAATTTTGTTTGATTCTTTAATCTATCGATGTTGTCCCTTTCGGGAAATGGTTGCTTATCCCAACCGTTGGTGATATACATTCGATACACTCAAGCGAAATGAGTGGTCGGTCATGTGTGGGCTGGGTTGTAAGACGTTCTTGTTGAACCCAGTATATTCGCCTCTAGAGATACACTATCGGTAGGTGGTCCCATACCTTTTCATGTTGGAAATCCAATCTCCAATAAGCGCCTGCGTATTTTGATTTTATATTATATATCGAGCGTGAGATGCAAGTGTTCCGCTAGATTCTATTTATTTGATTTAGACACTATTATAGTATCACCGGATTTTGATATCAAAATGTTTTGGGTTATCATAAGGTAAAAACCATCCGTGTTTTTGTGTGGATCGGTCTTACGATTATCTTTTCTTTCGAAAGGATTTTTGAAAGTTAAACAAATGGTTGGAGTTTACTCACACCAGTCCCATGACTGACCCAGAGTTTATTTTGTTTGTTTTCCCTAAACTCTTGGGTGCCCAAATTTGTATGGGCAGTCAAGTAGTCGGGATTTTTTAGATTTACTTGGAGGAGCTCGAAGCAGGAGGCTGCACCAGTTAGCTATAGACTATCATATTTTCCGCTGTGTACTATGTTGTATCTGGAAACAGGTGTTTATAACTGTTCCAGGGATAACCGTTGTGCTCTGATAATGGTATGTATATACAGTTACTGATTTGTATTCCAAATTTTATGTTATCTAATATATTTTATTCGTTCCGCTGCGAGTTTGTGATCTTCGTTTTCTCTTATTCTAATATTTCTTTCTTTCTATTTCTCATCCTCTAACTTCTTTCTAATAATGATTCGTATTTCTGTGTCATTTGGGTTGGATTTGTGGTGTTATTAGTCGACTCAAAGGGTTCGGAAATTCGGGCTATTACAGTTGGTATCAGAGCTGAAGGTTGAAAGTAACATTGGCTCTGTGGCGTGAATCAATAGAGATAGGGTTAGTAATACCCTAGATTGAGTTTGAGTGTAGATATATGAGCGTGTATTTGTAGATTTAATACAAAATTGTTCTATATTGTGTTGATTGGTTTGTTGAGTGGTTTATGAATTCTGGTCGATACAGGATGTACAACTGTATCGATAGGTGTCTCTAAACTCTCGAACAAAACAATTCAACGTAGTATTGTTTGAAAGATGGGTAAATGATATAACTTTGCCCAAAAGATATTTTTGATACAAAAGGGATAATTTTCTGAAATTATTGATTGTGTTGATTGTTATTACAATCAAAGGAAATTATCAAATATTGAAATGGTTATATAATGTATACAAATGAGATAAACTAGAACTATATTCAAACCAGAATTTGAATTTAAATCCTGGGAGTTTAGAAATATTTTTTGAAGTATCTTTAAAAGTAACATAACATTACTTTAAATTTATTTTGAATAAAAATGATTTTAAATGGATTTTAAAAGTGATTAAGCACTGAAATCACTTCAAGGGCGAGAAAATAGTACTGATAATGGGCCGCGACATTATCAGTATTCATTTTCAAGCTTTTGAGTGATGAATTGCTACCATAGTAAATTAGGAATGAAAAATTTGTTTGAAAAGGACATGATGATTTAGAAATTCAAATGTTTTGAATTGAGTTGATTATAAATATGTGTATAAATATATATGATTTCAAACTAATTTGAAATAAAACCCGGGAATTTGAATTCTGTAAGTAAAATTTAATCGGTATAAGTCGAATAAATTGAAGTGGTGGAAGTAAATCAAATGGATTGAAATTTAACTTAAGTTAAATGGAAATTGAAACTCAAACTGAATAAGTTGATTGATTCTTAAATAAAGATTGAATGGAATCAATAGAATGGAAGTCAACTAATGAGAAGTTGATTAGAGATTTCAAAACTGGAAGTTGGATTGATTTGAAACCAACTGGAAATGGATGTATGTATGCTGAGCAGATATTGAATGAAAGCAAATGCAAGAGATAGAATTATGCCCGACAAAAGGTACATGTTTACAATATTACTTGGGTTTGATGATTTTATGAGCCTATGAGGCAAGCCGCTTGGCTTTTTGATTTTCTTTTGGATTGGAGGAAGCCTAGAAAGACAAGTTGTGGTTGTACCGATTGAGCCGTGCAGAGGAGATGCTATCGAAATTTTTCAGAATTTAAAGTGTTAGAAAATTTTTAGAATTTTTGAAAATTTTCGTTAATAAGAATAAATTAATATTTTAATTGAAATAAATTCGTCTAGTTAAACTTAAGTTAAGAAGTGAACAAAAAGGATTTTTGGACTTAGTTAATAGGGTATGAAGCATCTTTTCCTACCTTAGCAATTTCGAGGATGAAATTATTTTAAGGGGGAAGGAATGTAATGACCCGGATTTTCAACCGTTGAATTCTGAATATTTAAATTTGTTTAAATATTTTATTTGAATTATATATAGGAAATTATAATGAATTTATTTAATAAAATGATATTTAAATGTATAATTTATAATATAATTTAAAACGAGCTTGAAATGGCGCGGCAGTTCGTAATATGGGGTTTTGAACTTCAACTAAGTATACCGGATCCGATATAAGTCGATTTCTGTGAAACAAGAAACGTTGGAACCGTATTGACGATAATTTTCATATGAAAGAGAAAAATTCAGATTTCGAATTATAAATAGTAAGTTATGGCCAAAACAAAATTTGAAATAATCGTTATGAAATCGTTATTAAAATATAGGCTTTTAAAATAGCCATTTTGAAACGGACTCAGATTTCGACGAAATCAGTTTCATTGGGACCATAGCATTAAATTATTGTATGGTGTTGAATTGCATGGCAAACTGATGTCGTATGTGACCACGGTAGCCACAAACGTCCGTTCATTTTCTATAACGCGTAATAAATTTAATAAAGGGTTATTTGGGTATAACTTGAACAGACGATCAAATTAGGCCGCGAAACCAATTTCGTTGAGTTCATATTGTCGATTAGAGTCAAGATAGGTATATAGTTTGTTATTTTTAGAGACCGGCAAATTTGGTGTTCCGAATGGCATTTCGGTGCACGTAAAAATAGCCTACCGGGGAAACAGTCTCAGAATACGACGAAACTGGTGCCGTTGGGTTCATACTGATTAATTATTGTAGGATTTCAAAGTTTCAAGCTGATTTGATTTATCTAGTGATCGTGGAAAAATTAAATGCGTGTTTATTTCTGGTTTTATAAAGGAATTTTTTTCAAATGACCTCGGATTTCGACGAAACTTGTCCCATTCGGTTCAAAATACCTTTTTATACCAAGATTAGTTTTTTTATCAGTAGACATATGTCGACTATGGTTAGTTTTACTTGATACTTTACCGCGAAGTTTCGTTTTAATATAAAATAATATGTCCCTCCCCTATATATATTCAAAGCCGTAAATCCCTAATTCCCAATTTCATTCGATATCTTCGTTCCCGTTCTTACTCTTTCAGAAGACAACCTCCTTTATTAGAAATCAAATGCTAAACCTTTCGTTGTCTCCTATTTTATTTCATTTGAAAAGCTTAATTCCTCTTCTAATTATAAAGAAAATCAAAAGCCGACAATTTCCCTTCTTTAAAATTTTCGATAACACCCAAATCGCCACTTAGGAATTCAGCAACAATTTGAATAAATTTTCATAAATTCAACGATTTATTTCTTGCGTTACTGGAAGGATTCTCCGTGCTTTGGAATACATATGGACTGGTGTAGTGGTGTTTAATCCTCTGGTGAATGGGCGGCGACGCAGTCATTGTTGAAAGGAGGGGTCTTTTTGTCGGGTATTCTCTATTTTGTTCGGTGCTTTTGGGTTCCTTACTAGAGGTAGCGGGACCAAATTCTAGGAAGAAGAGGGTGCGGTTTTATTGAGCGGGTGAGGGAGATGATTAACAGCAGCTTAAACATGGTTAGGAAGTTGGTTAGTGTAACACAGTGATTAAGGATTAAAGTGTCGATCTAGTGCATATATTGCCTGGTGAGTAAATGGTTTAAGTGAGGGCCAGGAGGACATTTGAATAGTACATGCGAATGAAGCATGGTCGTGTCTGGTGGTGGGAGGAAGGTGCGAGCTGTCACCATTACTGTAGGAGAAACATTTTAAATTTTAGGAAGAAATAATCAGTTATATCCTAAACAAGTGATTGGGAAAGGTTGATTGTTAAATATAATGGCAGCTAAATATAAGGGGGCAATGGATTGGCTGTGGGAACTGTAGGAGGTAAATGAGTTCTCTTTCTTTAACCTAGAAAGAACGAAAATAAAAATATAATAAGAAGATGGATGTTGGGAAGAAAAGTCAGTATACGTGGAGTAGTTGTCGTGTGGGTTGGCACTTCAAAGGGTGGCGGCAGATCTGATTTGTGGTGGTATCCGGTGGATGCAGCAATCAACTTGAGCAACATGTGATGACGAGTTTCAAATGGTATGGGAACGAGCAAATGGGAAAAAGAATATCGGCCTGGGTTAAGGAGAAAATGTATGGCCTAATACGGTAATATCAAGAAAATAGTAAATTAATAATTTTATATAGAAATGGGTTAATTAATTTAAATCGTTTAACTAAGACGTGAATAATTTTTGATTCCATGAACATAATTAGATCAAACAGGTCATGTTGGAATCACCACAAACAAATCTATGTTGCGGAACTATTTTGGTCGAGAACAAAGCTATTGTAATTTCGTGATAAAATCAAATCCTGTTTGATTTAAAACGAAACAAGAGCAGAACTGTAAACTGCAACACTAGGTGAGTAAACTCACTAACTCTAACTCGTTATATTTTTATATAAACGAGTTTTAAATTTATTTTATACTGTATGATGGTTGCTTGGTTGAATAGTGATAAAATTGGTTGATAGGATTACATCGTTGATTGATTATTAGTTCTGATATTTCATATTGATGTGAAATAATCTTATTGATGTTATTAACATCTGCGGAAGCAGGGAAACAGGTTGGAGGGGCCCAACTGGGTTCCTCAACATTTATATTATTGTTTTCATATATTTGCGTTATATGATGTGATATTTATTCTATGATTGATTTTGTTGTCACTGGCCCTAGAATTTTAGTATTTAAATACCATAAGATATTTTTGAATATGGAAAAAGGAGTTTGGGATTTAAAAAGAAAATTTATTTGCAAAAATAGAAATTTTGTTTCAAATAAATTTGAAAGTAGAAATCTGTTTAAATGAATGAACATGAAGTTTTTTATAAATGAGTTTGTAACTTCAGTGAACTATTTATCATTGGATAAATTGAAATCAAATTTCAAATGTGAATTTGCATAAGGGTGGAAATCGGTTTTTAAACCTATATTTGAATGAGATTCGAACTTGGTAATTATAAAGGAAATTATAAAGGGGATTATAAGTGGTTGGAATAAAATGAGATTCGATATGAATAATTCTGAATAAATGTTATAAATAGAATTTGGATTTAAGATATGTTTACAAGCATGAAATCAAATTGTGTATAAAAGAATTATATTCACGATTTATGTGAATAATGGTTTAAAGGAAATATTTTGAAAATGCAATATCGATAAAGGAAATTTAGATTTGAATTATAAATCCAAATTGGAACTTGGATGGAAAAGGAAATTGGATAATCGTTTTATAACGTTTTGTAAATTGAAATGGTTCTAAAGGAATTGGTTTGAAAAAACAGCGATTTTAACGCTGACATTATAATTAATGTCTTGTAGGAAAAAAAAACGATTATAATGCTGTTATAGTAAATGTTTGTAAATCTAAATAGCGATTCTACTGCCGTGATAATAAGTGTTTTGTAAATCTAAACAGCGATCTTAATGCTATGGGTATAATAAGTGTACTATAATTCTAGACAGTGATTGTAACACTGTTGTTAAAAGAAATGTTTTATAAATCAAATATTTGGAAACAGTGATTGTAGCGCTGTTGTTAAAATGAAATGGGTTGGTCAACGAGGAATTAAGAAAGGGAATTCGGAAATATTTTCCGATATTTATAATGTATATTTTCTGAATATAGAAAATAAGGATTCATGAATTTTTAGAAATGCTTTTTTTGTAACCGGAATAAGAGATAGTTCCTCGAATGAAGGAATTATAATATTGGAAGTGTTTTTCAAAGAATCGATAGGGGAATTCAAGCTACAAAAGAATACGAAAGACGGGAAATGAGAATGGTAAATGATTATATAATAAGGAATTGATTTAAAGGGGCCCCATGTTGATTGATGATTGATCGATTGAATTTCTATCTGGAAATAAGATCGTTGGTTGTACACTTATTTTTCTTTTATAGTTAAATCACCTACTATCGAAGTTTTTGACCATTTTTCCATCGTCAATACGGAAAGACTGGAATCAGATTCATTATCTGGAAACCAATATGTATGGGCGTTAGCGTTGCGATCAAATATGATTAAAGACGGAGTTATGCAAGGACTATCCTGTTTACGGGATAGTGCCTTCGGTTTGTCCAATCCCAGGACAACGTGAATGGACAAATTTCTTACAGAGTATATTAACGGATCACGTAAGTTGATCTCTTCAGACGTCCTTACGTTTGGTGGCGGAGGAGTTCATTTCTCTTAGCCTTATTCCTGTGGTATTTTTGGGGAAATCAATTTGTGATTTGGCGGGTATGAGATGTGGCATTCAAAGTGAATGGTGGTCAGGTGCTCTAAAAGATACGTAGTGACCTCAAGCCTCACAACCCAGAATTGACAAAAATCGGGCAGGCAGCATGGCTAAGTGGGTCGCTCCCATTAGGATGTATAATCACCTATCTAGGGAAATTTTGTTTGCCTCTTTAATCTATCGATGCTGTCCCTTTCGGGAAACGGTTGCTGATCCCAACCGTTGGTGATATACATTCGATACACTCAAGCGAAATGAGTGATCGGTCATATGTGGGTCGGGTTGTAAGATGTTCTTGTTGAACCCAGTGTATTCACCTCTAGAAATACACTATCGGTAGGTGGTCCAATACCTTGTCATGTTGGACATCCAATCTCCAATAAGCGCCAACAGATTTTGATTTTATATTATATATGGAGCGTGAGATGCAAGCGTTCCGCTAGATTTATTTTATTTTATTTAGACACTATTATAATATTACCGGATTTTGATATCAAAATGTTTTGGGTTATCGTAATGTAAAAATCATCCATGTTTATGTGTGGATCGGTCTTACGACTATCTTTTTTTTCGAAAGGATTTTTGAAAGTTAAACAAATGGTTGGAGTTTACTCACACAAGTCCCATGACTGACCCATAGTTTATTTTGTTTGTTTTCCCTAAACTCTTGGGTGCCCAAATTTGTACGGGCAGTCAAGTAGTCGGGATTTTTCAGATTTACTAAGAGGAGCTCAAATCAGGAGGCTTCACCAGTTAGCTATAGACTATCATATTTTCCGCTTTGTACAATGTTGTATCTGGAAACGGGTGTTTATAACTGTTCCAGGGATAACCGTTGTGCTCTGATAATGGTATGTATATACAGTTACTGATTTGCATTCCAAAGTTTATGTTATCTGATATATTTTATTCATTCCGCTATGAGTTTGTGATCTTCATTTTCTCCTATTCTAATATATCTTTCTATTTCTCATCCTCTAACTTATTTCTAATAATGATTCGTATTTCTGTGTCATTTGGGTTGGACGTGTGGTGTTATTAGTCAACTCAAATGGTACGGAAATTCGGGCCATTACGTATATATATATAAGGTTCGAAATCTTCATATCAGATATTCAATATCAAAGATTTATTGAATTTTTATTTCAATACTAATTCAGTTTTGATTTTATAAATTTGAATATTCGATATCATTCCTGTAATAACCCGGAAATCTGAGCCAATTTAAAATTTTTATTTTGGCAATTCTGATGAATTTTGAATATATAAAATGAATTATTTTAAATAATAATGAAGAGAAATTTATTTTGAATAGAATTAGAACGTATATATTTATTTGAATCGTCGTTAGAATGTAATTATTTATTTATAATTATAAAAGAAATTGAAAATGGCGCGGTAGTTCGGAAATTCGATTTCAAATTTCAAATGAATGTACAGTATTCAAAATAAACCGGATTTTAGCGAAACCCCACAAATACTTGAATCTATTTGAGAATATCTTTCCAACGAATCTGAAAAATTGAAATTTGATAGTAGGAATAAAAAGCTATGCCCAGTTGAAAATTCAAAATAGTCGCTATGGAAAATATAGCCCCTTAAAAATGGAAATTTTGCAAACGACCTCTGTTTTCGATGAAACCACTTTTGTTTGATCCGGGATGTCGAGTTATTTCTAGGTTTCAAAATTCATAATTTTCTGAAGCAATATGTGGGCGTGGCGAAAGAAAACGTGTTTCGACAGTTTTTGTCAATTTCGATCGACCAGAAAATGGTCATTTTTCAAACAATCTCACAATTTAATGAAATTAGTTTTTTAGGATCGTATCGTCAATATGAAGATAGAAATAATTTTTCTGGAATTTTTAGGGTCAATATGTGACCCCCAGTAAAAAAAATGTGCTTTAAAATTCAATACGTAGAATTATATTTTGATTCTAGCGAAAACCCATCGAAACTGCCAAACTGGCTTACGATACATATCCCATTGTTTTTGGAATGGGGGTAATAGGCTTGGGACGACAGTCAGTGTGTTTGATTTCGAGTTCAAAATAAAAAAAGTACTTTTTGAAATTAAATAATAAAATATATATAAAAAATCTACCTCTCCTCTCTTCAAAGTCAACCCCCACCCCCATTTATATCGTTCACTGTTGAATGATTAAAAGAAAAAAATGAAAAAGAAAAGGGTGGCGCGGGACCCCAAATCCACCGCGGCAGCACCGCCACTTGTGGCGTGAGTCACCGCATCGCCCACTAACTCCTCCTCTCCCTCCTCCTTTCCTACGCTGCTCGAGAAGCCCCCCCCCCCCCCGAAGCCCTAAACCCGCCGACCACCAGAAGAAGCAGCCACCATCGGAGCGAGAGTTTGCCGCGACGCCGTCCATGGGTGTGCCTCAAGTAGCTCCTTCGCGTGGTGCCATTCGATCATCGTTCAGTGCTTTGTACTGCGCGCTAATGGGAGCCCTAAGTTCGAACTCCAGTTCCACTTCCGTCTGAAGCTTCGATAATGAAGCTGATTAAGGTAATTCCTTTCTTTTATGGATTACTTTATAAAATCATTTTTCAAATAAATAAATAACAGCATTATAAAAATCGGTTTTTTTATATATATATAATAGCATAGGAAAGATTATATTTTTTGTTAAAGAAAAGGTAGTTTTTATTTTATATAAATTGTTTTAAAAAGATCTGAATTTATATTTTTATAAATATAAGTAGCAAATATTTTTATAAATATAAGTAGCAAATGTGTTTTTATATATTAAAAATTAGCAAAAGTTTTATAAAGATGAACATCGAATTAAAGGTGATTTGTGATACTATAAACTAGAGTTGTTTTTGAAAAATATAGACTAGAATGTTGTTTTGAAAACATATATTGCATTGTTTTTGAAATAAAATATACATTGTTTATAAAATACAATAGTAGAATAAAAATATGATTTTTATATAGTAGAGATTATAAAAATATTATTTTTATAAGACAGAGAATATAAAAATACAACTTTTATATATGTTGTAGCGAAATCAAAATTCGATTTTTATATGAGCAGCGGATTGAAAATAGAATTTTTATATAATAGAGAATATAAAAATATAATTTTTATGTATGTAGCGAAATAAAAATCTGATTTTTATTATATATATGTTGAAATAAAAATGTGATTTTTATACTACCGAAATAAAAATTCGATCTTTATATAAGAGGTAGGAATATGAAAAAATAATTTTTATATAGGAAGGAGCGTTGTAAAAATATATGAATCATAAATGAAATGTGATTTTTATTTATTGGAATGAAGCAATAAAAATATAATTTTTATTATGAACAGCGTGGTAAGGACTGCATCGGAATTTCAAACAAATCCAAATGGTTCAGAAGTTTAGAAATGAAATGGCGGAGTGGAACCCCGAGGTGAGAATTCCTCACTTTTATTTTCATTTCTAGTTTGAAATATATATTAGGATGCAGACGGTGCTTGGTAGCACCCGACACCCGTCATCCACAGACCATGGATGACTTGTTTGTTTAATTGATGTGTTGTGAAAGTTGATTGTGTGAAGTGGAATGAATAAAATATTTTATAGTTAAAAATATGATTTTTAACGTGTATATAAAATAATTATTTATAAACAAATCGGATGATCTGTTTATGTATACCCATTTGACTGATATTGATTGGGACGATAAATTTTACACATCGCCCAACTGCACAAATACAAATCTGTGTTTGTTGATTTGAAACCCCACACGGGTATTGGGATGATATTTGACGTACACTAATCCCGATTGTTTAGTTGTATGTCAATCGATAGGTTGACAGACTGTGTAAGCATTAATTATTTATATTTAATGGTTATGCAGTTGTGTGGTGCACTCTGGATGATGGTTGATTATTTATCGTTGCTATTATATACATGTGTTGTATGGAATCCATATAATTAACATTATATGGTAATTGATTGGGCCTCATTCTAATTTGGAAAATAAAGAATATTATAAAATGAAAATTCATGTGTTGAATAGAATAAATATTCATGTGTTGAATAAAGTATAAATTCATGTGTTGAATAAAATAAATATTCATGTGTTGAACATAAAAATTCATGTATTGAATAAAATAAATATTCATGTGTTGATTAGAATAAATATTCATGTGTTGAATAAAATAAATAATCATGTGTTGAATAGAATAAACATTCACGTGTTGAATAAAAGCCGTGTTGATTAGATATGCTGTAATAATCAGGAAATCCGAGCCAATTTAAAAAATTTATTTTGGCAATTTTAGTGAATTTTGAATATTTAAAATGAATTATTTTAAATAATAATGACGAGAAATTCATTTGGAATAGAATTTGAATGTATATATTTATATAGCTCGACATTAGGATATAAATATTTTTTTTTAAATATTAAAGGAATTGAAAATTGCGCAGTAGTTTGAAAATTCGATTACAAATTTCAAATGAACATACAGGATTCAAAATAAACTGGATTTTAGCGAAACTAAAAATGTTTTAATCTATTTGAGAATATCTTTCAAACGAATCCGAAAAATTGAAATTTCATAGCGGGAATAAAAAGTTATGTCCAGTTGAAAATTCAGAATAGACGCTATGGAGTTCTAGCCCTTAAAAATAGCAATTTTGCAAACGACCTCGGTTTTCGATGAAACAACTTTTGTTGGATTCGAGACGTCAAGTTATGGCTAGATTCCAAAATTCGTAATTTTCTGAATCAATATGTGAGCGTGGCGAAGTTAAACGTGTTTGAACAGTTTTAGTCAATTTGGATTGACCAGAAAATGACCATTTTTCAAACGGTCTTAGAATTTGACGAAATTAGTTTTGTTAGGACCGTACCGTCAATACAAAGTTAGAAATAATTTTTCGGGAATTTTTAGAGTTAATATGTGGTCCCGGTAATTAGAAATGTGCGTTCAAATTCAATATATATTGTAGCAGCCCGTAACTTCCCCGGTAAGGAAAACACGAATTGCTTTGAGAACGACACACATCGGAACACGAACAGAAGAACATTTCATTGTTTATTACAACAATTCTGTCAGAATACAGGAATACACAGAGTATGAATAAATATTACACATTTCACAAATATCAGAGATTACAATAAATTACATTGTAGCGGAAAAACAATATAAAACACAACTGAAAGTAATACACGGATACAGAGCTTTCCGAGCATCGTTCCAGCTGTAAATCAGGATCCTATGAGTATAAATCTGCAAAACCCAACTACTAGCTACCCGTGTCGAAAATAGGGGCACCCAGAGTTTAGGTTAAAACAATAAACTCTAGGTCAGTCATGTGACTGGTGTGAGAACTAAAAACAGTTATTAATCTTTATTTTTAAAGTTAGGTAAATCAATGGACCACGCCATATAACACAGAACGGGTTTCTTCCCAAGAATACCACTACATAAAACAAACAGCGCAATGCTAAATAAAGAAAAAATGAAGCTATTTTAAGACCCAGGTCCTATCACACAATGCAACGCATGCCGGAGGATATGGTTTTTATCTTATAATAGCCAAACATGCTTGGTACGTTTCAAACAAATCATTTGATACTGTTATAAGTGTATAGTGTCAAAACAATTTCAATCATAAGTATCAATCATAGACGTCGTAAGTGCCCCATACCACTATGTCTCCAATACTAGGTTCTACAAATAAAACCGAAATGTCATGTATTGGAAATTGGATTCCATCATGAGTCGAGGCAAGGGGCAAGCTCCTCTCCGTTCGAGACACTCTAGCAAATGTCTCAGGACCACACACAACGATCCTTGGATCTTTAGGGTCGGTCCTCTCTTACTTTTGAGGACTGGCAATTCCTAAACACTAGTTTCCCGGTCCTATCGGACCTATAAAATGGTCTGTACGTCGACTCACATAGTGCCCGTTATCGACAATATATTCGAGGCGCATTGCATTCCAACAACCATACAGGTAAAAAGTATATAAATGTCAGGGCTAGTAGGTCACTGACATCACCCATAGCTAGAAAGAAACGTCGTGCTCTCCCTGCAGTCACTATCTCGTTTTTGACTCATATCGAGGTGTGAGGCTCGCGAATTAACGCCATACACAAAGCTGCGCCACACAGGCTGTGCTTTGATCATCAACCACAAGACTTTGCTTTTCAACAGAAGCCTTGATCATCTGCCACTTAGGCATGCCACACAGGCAATTCACTCCATGCAACTGATGTCCATCGATATACAACCTCTGAGCTCGTACGTCTCAGAGAAGGGCGATAAGCAAGAGAATAAATTCTCTGCCGCCAAACAGATGTATATTTAATAGAGATCAACCAACACTGAATAAAATCCAATGTCAGACACATAGTCCATTTACAAGTTCATTCTGGGTCTGAACGAAACCGGAGGCACTTTCCTCGCATATCCATCGATCTCCAAGTACGTCTGGACGATCACCAACTGATTCCCTCCTCTTGGGTGTACAGCCCAATCAAGATCATCAATAATCGTCCAAACGATGTGAAGACTTCCGGTCTTCAACCACCGTCTTCATCTTCGGCTTATTGTCGAATCGGTTATTCAGAATGGGTATAAAACCGGCCTTTCTGGATAACCCGCGTATAAAATAAACAAGTGTTACACAAACACAACATATGCCTCAATCCAATTCAGAATATTCATTTATTCCAATTTTTCACATTCTTAGGGAAATGTTCCCATTAATTTTATCAAAGATAAATTCTTCTAAATTTATTCTTTAATCTTCCTTTGGATATCATTTCAAACCATGTTAAGGTTTTCCAAACTAGTCGGGATTAGCGAACCACACCGAAGTAATCATTTATTTTATTTCCCAATCCCAACCTATTCATCCCAGGGAGAAAAACTGGTAGTACTACATATCTAACACCACGGTGTTATCGGTAAATATTAATTACCATTTCACGTTCCAATCTAATTAAAGATTTAACTATCGCTTGGGAGCAAAACTGGTGATACTCCATTCTGCATCTTTTCAATCTAATTAAAGATTCATTAAAACTCCACTTAGTTTTAATCTTCTCAAAAATCATTATCCTGTCTTTAACTGGGTTAAAGAACCAATGTCACCTAAAACACGATTCACGATAAACCGAAAATCACATTCTGTTGTAAATCGGGTTAAAAAACAGGTGTTATTCAAAACACCGCTCACGATAAACCCAAAAACCAATTTAAATTCAATTTCAATTAAATACCAATTAACTGGACAATTTCACTAAATCTTATTTAAAAGATTTGTTCTTTTCTAAACTGGGTTCAAAAACAGTGTTATTTTAGACACCATCCACGACGAACCCAAAAATCTATTTGATATTAAATACAAGGCTCTGAATAGAAAATATATCGGCTTATATTCAATATCAAATTTTGAAACCAACAAATATTGTATTGGAAATAACGATATAAAATATATCTTTCAAATTTCCACATCCATATCCGTATAATCACGAAATCCAACATCGAAATTTTCCGAAGATAATTTCGATTCAAATCCATTCCAATTCACGTATTGGAAATTCTGATTATTTTCAAAACCATTTCAAATCTAGTCCAAAACTAGTTCATTTCGATAAAAATATATTTTTATCCTTTCAAATGTGGAATTTTTCATCCCAGTTCTTTCCAATTCATATATTACGATTTTACACAAATCATTATTTTTTTTAATAATTTTATCAAGGCCCGTACAGTCGGTTTTAAATAACGGCCAACGAACTGCACTTACAGCGACCTTTTCCAAATTTGATTTGGACATAATTCCAAATACAACAATTAGATTTCAAATTCCTAATATTCATTGGAAAGCTCTTTTCGATACGAACCCAACGGTTCCGGTTTCAGTAGAATCCGACAGTCGGATCTCCCGTAACATCAACTCGAAGTCAATGGTCGAAATTCGCGAACTGCCGCGGCGCGGCGCGTTCTATTCGAGCCATTAATATATATAATATATATATTATACATATATTTCGTCGATTTCAATTCAAAACATATTTTATAAATGGTTTTAATTTGTTTTCGAAACGATTTCAACTTCATATTCAATTTTGAATCAAAATTGAATATTTCACATCATCGATATACAAATGATAATATTTTCAAACGTTATATTTTGAAATCACTTAATTTTCTATATTCATTATAAAAACAAATATAATCGATATAAATATCGTTCGCGTCAAAATGGCGCAAATCTAATCAACACGCCTTTATATATTTCAATAACTTCGTTATTCTATTCAACAAATGAATATTTATTCTATTCAACACATGAATCTATATTTCTTTCAACACATGAATATTCTCAACACATGAGTATCGTCAACACATGACTATTTTTATTACTTAATTTATTTTATAAAATCATGATAAAGATGTAAATTTTAATGTTTAAAATATTTTACTCAACACATGAATATTTTCAACACATGAACATATATTTTATTCAACGCATGAATATTCTTTATTCTATTCAACACATGAATATATATTTTATAATATTCTTTATTTTCCCAATTGGAATGAGGCCCAATCGATTACCATATAATGTTAATCATATGGATGCCATACAACGCATGTATATAATAGCAATGATAAATAATCAACTCTCATCCAAAGTGCACCACACAACTGCATAAGCATTAGATATAACTAATTAACGCTCGTACAGTCTGTCAATCAAACGATCGACATACCACTAAACATTTGGGATTAGTGTACGTCAAATATCATCCCAACACCCGTGTGGGGTTTCAATCCACTAACACTGAATATTATTTGTGCAGTTGGGCGATGTGTAAAATTTATCGTCCCAATCGATATCCTTCAAATAGGTGTACATAAACAAACCATCCGTTTTGTAAATGAATATTTATTTATTCACATTCACGTTAAAAATTATATTTTTAACGATAATTTATTTATTTCAATACATGAATCTTTTATTATTCATTTCACATCCACATCACAGACAAACTTCACAACACATCAAACAAGCATACAATTCGCCCATGGTCTGTGGACGACGGGTGTCGGGTGCTGCTAAGCATCGTCTTCATCCTAGTATATATTTTAACTAGAAAACAAGATTTAAAGTCAGACGTTCTCACCGACTAGCTAAACCAATACACCGCGACTCTTCCTATGTAGGAAATCTTCGTCGCTCGCCTTTTGTCAATTTCATTGTCCGCAGCCACTACATATATAAAAATCACATTTTTATATTGTTGCCATGTATATAAAAATCACATTTTTAAAATCACTCTATATGGATAAAAATCACATTTTGATACCTCAACTATATAGATAAAAATTCTATTTTTATACCGCTACTATAAATATAAAAATTCTATTTTTATACCGCTACTATATAGATAAAAATTATATTTTTATACCGCTACTATATAGATAATAATTCTATTTTTATACCGCTACTATATAGATAAAAATTCTATTTTTATAACGCTACTATACAAATAAAAATTCTATTTTTATCTTGCTAGTAATATAATAAAAATTATAATTTTATTACTCTAAATAAATAAAAATCATATTTTTATTCTCCTCATCATATAAAGATTGAATTTTTATTTCGCTTCATATATAAAAAAATCGTATTTTTTTTACATAGCCAAAGATCGTATTTTTACCTCATTAAAAAATCGAATCTTTCCTCATATAAAAATCTAACCTTTCCTTTATATAAAAATCTGAACTTTTCACCTTAAAAATTTGAGTTTTTCACATGTAGTAAAATCAGATAACAACAATGCTTTAATCTATGAAATAAAATTAAAAAAACAAAATAAAATGACTCACTGTTTTCGAAGAGGAAGGAGGGTTGGGGAGTTTTGCGTCACTCAGGAGGGGTAGGAGGCCAGATCGAGGTGGCACATTGGGCTAAGGGTGGGGGGGCTTGGCGGTTTTGGGTAGCGTTGGGGCTCGCGTCAGGCTAGGGGGGCGCGGCATGTAGTCGGAGAGAGAAGGGGAGAGAGAGGTTACGGTGGGGAAGGGGAGAGCGTCGTCGCACTGGTGGTGGCGTGGAGGAGGCCGTGCGCCCCTCTTCCCTTTTTTTTTTTTTTTTTTATTTCTGAAAATCGATTTCTGCTGGAGGAGTAGGAAGGAGAGAAAGTAATGAGAGGGGTTATATAATAATTTATATATTTTATTATTTTTAAATTTCAAAAAGCAACCTTTCCATTCGAACTCGAAATCGAACCCACTGACTGTCGTCTCTAGCTAGTTACCCCCATTTCGAACACAATGGGATATGTATCGCAGGCTGATTCGATTGTTTCAATCAGTTTCCATCAAAATCAAAATATAATTCTATATATTGAATTTGAACGCAAATTTCAATTTACTGGGGCCACACGGACTCTAAAAATTCCCGAAAAATATTTTCTAGCTTCGTATTGACGATACTGTCCTGACATAACTAATTTCGTTAAATTCTGAGACCGTTTGAAAAATGGACATTTTGCAGTCGATTAAAATCAACTGAAACTGGTCAAATGCGTTTTCCTTTGCCGCGCTCACATATTGATTCAAAAAATTACGAATTCGGAAACCTAGCAATAACTTGACATCCCGGATCCAACAAAAGTGGTTTCATCGAAAACAGATTTTGCTTTCAAAAATTCCATTTTTAAGGGCCAGAATTCCATAGCGACTATTCTGAATTTTCAACTGGACATAACTTTTTATCCCCGCTATGATATTTTAATTTTTCATATTCGTTGGAAAGATATTCTCAATTCGATTCTAATATTTTTGGTTTCGCTAAAATCCGGTTTATTTTGAATCCTGTACACTCATTTGAAATTTGAAATCGAATTTTCGAACTACCGCGCCAATTTCAATTCCTTTTATAATTATAAATAATTATTTATATTCTAACGACGATTCAAATAAATATATGCATTCTAATTCTATTCAAAATAAATTTCTCGTCATTTTTATTTAAAATAATTCATTTTAAATAATCCAAATTCACTAAAATTGCCAAAATAAAAATTTTAAATTTGCTCAGAATTTCTGGGTTATTACAATCTCCCCTACTTAAAACTTTTCGTCCCCGAAAAGGAACGAAGCTGAAAGTTGTTTAACTAATCAACTCAACTTCCATTATTTTCTTCACGGCTTAAGTTCTTCAACTTTTCAGTTTCTAAGAACTTTTCAAATTTTTCAAAAATTTGGCTAACACTCTAAATTTCCGAAAAATTTCGCCATAACCTCCCCTACACCGGGAGCTTCGGGATATTTCAAATAGCTCCCATGGCCTTCGTCAATCCAAAAAGAAAAAAGAAACAGCCAAGCGGCTAGCCAATCGGCTCATAAAATCATCCGAAACCGAAGAAATTAGTAAACATGTACCTATTTGTTGGGCAAACAATTTTATTCTTCATCTCTAGCCTCCTTGCTATAACCTGTTCAATGGAAGTACATGTATATGTATGCATTTGTAATCATTTTTCAATACAATTCGATATTTGGTTCCATTTGGCATAAATGGTTCAAATTTTAATTAATCAATACAATAATCATACAACACATCCATCAATCAATTAGTGGATTAAAGTTTCAAATTCATTACTTTGATATATATAACGAAAATGATGTTTTTGATGCCAAATCACAACAATAAACCTTTCTAGTTTTCGTTCTCACACCAGTCTGATGGAAATTAATAGATATCCCACTTTCGAAACACGAACACAAACTCTGATGATGATATATCAATCATCAGAATCATCTCCGGGCGACTAGAGTGTGATTCTATATCTATCCAGTATATTAAAATTTCGAATATACGTTCATGACGCGTATATGTAAAATCTTTATATACTCGATTGTCCAAATCAATATAATTAAATTTTCAAATACGTCTAAACTAGTTTAAATTTTCAAAACAATATTGTTTTCATTTGAAAAATATACTCTTCACAGTCGTTCTAGGATAATACTGATCCTATCTCTAATGAGTCATTCTAATTGGATATTACTAATCCAATATCTGATGGATTCTTTCGTATGGTTCTAATGTGTCTTGTTCTCGAGCTCTGTAAACCAAAGCTCTGATACCATGTGTAGTAGCACGTAACTTCCCCGGTAAGGAAAGCACGAATTGCTTTTAGAACGACACACATCGGAACGTGAAAAGAAGAACATTTCATTGTTTATTACAACAATTCCATCAGAATACAAGAATACACAGAGTATGAATAAATATTACACATTTCACAAATATTAGAGATTACAATAAATTACATTGCAGCGGAAAAACAATACAAAACACAACTGAAAGTAATACACGGATACAGAACTTTCCGAGCATCGTTCCAGCTATAAATCAGGATCCTGTGAGTATAAATCTGCAAAACCTAACTACTAGCTGCCCGTGTCAAAAATAAGGGCACCCAGAGTTTAGGTTAAAACAATAAACTCCAGGTCAGTCATGCGACTAGTGTGAGAACTAAAAACAGTTATTAATCTTTATTTTTAAAGTTAGGTAAATCAAGGGACCACGCCGTATAACACGGAAGAGTTTCCTTTCTAGAATACCACCGCATAAAACGAACAACGCAATGCTAAATAAAGAAAAAATGAAGCTATTATAAGACCCCAGTCCCATCACACAATGCAACGCAAGCCTAAGGATAGGGTTTTTAACTTATAATAGCCAAACATGCTTTGTACGTTTAAAACAAATCATTTGATACTATTATATGTATAGTGTCAAAACAATTTCAATCATAAGTATCAATAATAGATGGCATAAGTGCCCCATACCACTATGTCGCCAATACTAGGCTCTACAAATAAAACTGAAATGTCACGTATTAGAAATTGGATTCCATCATGAGTTGAGGCAAGGGGAAAGCTTCTATCCGTTCGAGACACTCTAGCAAATATATCAGGACCACATATAGCGATCCTTGGATCTTCAGGGCCGGTCCTCTCTTAATCTTGAGGATTGGCAATTCCTGAACACACGTTTCCCGGTTCTATCGAACCTATAAAATGGTCTGTACGTCGGCTCACATAGTGCCAGTTACCGACCATATATTCAAGGCGCCTCGCATTCCAACAACCACACAGGTAAAAAGTATATAAATGTTAGGGCTGGTAGGTCACTGACATCGCCCATAGCTAGAAAGAAACGTCGTGCTCTCCCTGTAGTCACTATCCCGTTTTTGACTCATACCGAGTGTGAGGCTCGCGAATTAACGCCATACACAAAGCTACGCCACACAGACCGTGCTTTGATCATCAACCACAAGACTTTGCTTTTCAACAGAAGCCTTGATCATCTGCCACTTAGGCATGCCACACAGGCAATTCACTCCATGCGATTGATGTCCATCGATATACAACCTTTGAGCTCGTACGTCTCAGAGAAGGGCGTTAAGCAAGAGAATAAATTCTCCGCCGCCAAACGGATGTATATTTAACTGAGATCAATCAATACATAATAAAATCTAATGTCAGACACACAGTCCATTTACAAGTTCGTTTTGGGTCTGAACGAAACCGGAGGCACTTTCATCGCATATCCATCGATCTCCAAGTATGTCTAGATGATCACCACCTGATTCCCTCCTCTTGGGTGTACAACCCAATCAAGACATCAACAATCACCCAAACAATGTGAAGACCTCCGGTCTTCGACCACCGTCTTCATCCTCAACACATCGTCGAATCAGTAATTCAGAATGGGATAAACCCGGTCTTTCTGAATAACCAGCGTATAAAATAAACAAGTGTTACACAAACACAACATATGCCTCATTCAAATTCAGAATATTCTTTTATTCCATTTTTTCACATTCTTAGGGAAATGTTCCCATTAATTTTATCAAAGATAAATTCTTCTAAATTTATTCTTTAATCTTCCTTTGGATATCATTTCAAGCCGTGTTAAGGTTTTCCGAACTAGTCGGGATTAGCGAACCACAACGAAGTAATCATTTATTTTATTTCCCAATCCCAACCTATTAATCCCATGGAGCAAAACTGGTAATACTCCATATCTAACACCATGGTGTTATCGGTAAATATTAATTACCATTTCACGTTCCAATGCAATTAAAGATTTAACTATCGCTTGGGAGCAAAACTGGTGATACTCCATTCACGATCTTTTCAATCTAATTAAAGATTCATTAAAACTCCACTTAGTTTTAATCTTCTCAAAAATCAATATCCTGTCTTTAACTGGGTTAAAGAACCAATGTCACCTAAAACACGATTCACGATAAACCCAAAATCACATTCTATTGTTAATTGGGTAAAAGAACAGGTGTTATTCATAGCACCGCTCATGATAAACCAAAAAACCAATTTAAATTCAATTTCAATTAAATACCAATTAGTTGGACAATTTCACTAAATCTTAATTAAACGATTTATTCTTTTCTAAACTGGGTTCAAAAACAATGTTATTTAAGACACCATCCACGACGAACCCAAAATCCCATTTGATATTAAATACAAGGCTCTGAATAGAAAATATATCGGCTTATATTCAATATCAAATTCTGAAACCAACAAATATCGTATTGGAAATTACGATATAAAATATATCATTCAAATTTCCACAACCATATCTATATAATCACGAAATCCAACATCGAAATGTTCCAAAGATAATTTTGATTCAAATCCTTTCCAATTCACTTATTGTAAATTCTAATTATTTTCAAAACCATTTCAAATCTAGTTCAAAACTAAGCATACAAGTCGACCATGGTCTGTGGACGACGGGTGTCGGGTGCTGCTAAGACCGTCTGCATCCTAGTATATATTTTAACTAGAAAACAAGATTCAAAGTCAGACGTTCTCACCGACTAGCTAAACCAATATACCGCGACTCTTCCTATGTAGGAAATCTTCGTCGCTCGCCTTTTGCCAATTTCATTGTCCGTGGCCACAACATATGTAAAAATCACATTTTTATATTGTTGCCATGTATATAAAAATCACATTTTTAAAATCACTCTATATGGATAAAAATCACATTTTTATACCGCTACTATATAGATAAAAATTCTATTTTTATACCGCTACTATATAGATAAAAATTCTATTTTCATACTGCTACTATATAGATAAAAATTCTATTTTATACCGCTACTATATAGATAAAAATTCTATTTTTATCTTGCTAGTAATAAAATAAAAATTATATGTTTATTACTCTACATAAATAAAAATCATATGTTTATTCTCTTCATCATATAAAGATTGAATTTTTATTTCGCTTCATATATAAAAAATCGTATTTTTTTTGCATAGCCAAAGATAGTATTTTTACCTCATTAAAAAATCGAATCATTCCTCATATAAAAATCTAAACTTTCCTTTATATAAAAATCTAAACTTTTCACCTTAAAAATTCAAGCTTTTCACATGTAGTAAAATCAGAAAAAACACAATGTTTTAATCTATGAAATAAAATAAATCAAATTAAAAGGACTCACTGTTTTTGAAGAGGAAGGAGGGTTGGGGAGTTTTGCATCTCTCAGGAGGGGGAGGAGGCCGGATCGAGGTGGCGCGGTGGGCTGGGCTGGGGGCCTCGGCGGTTTTTCGTAGCGTTGGGGCTCGCGTCAGGCTAGGGAGAGCGACTTCTAGTCGGAGAGAGAAAGGGAGAGAGAGGTTGCGGTGGGGAGGGGGGAGAGCGCCGTCGCACTGATGGCGGCGTGGTCCATTTTCTTCTTTTTTTTTCTTCTGAAAATCGATTTCTGGTGGAGGAGTAGGAGGGAGAGAAAGTAAGGAGAGGGGTTATATAATAATTTATATATTTTATTATTTTTAAATTTCAAAAAGCAACCTTTCCTTTCGAACTCGAAATCGAACCCATCGACTATCATCCCTAGCTAATTACCCCTATTCCGAACATAATGGGATATATATCGCAGGCTGATTCGACTGTTTCGATCAGTTTCCACCAAAATAATAAAATAATTCTATATATTGAATTTGAACGCACATTTTAATTTACCGGGGCCACATATGGACTCTAAAAATTCCCAAAAAATATTTTCTAACTTCGTATTGACGATAAGGTCCTAACAAAACTAATTTCATTAAATTCTGAGACCATTCGAAAAATGGCAATTTTCCAGTCGATTAAAATCAACTGAAACTGGTCAAATGCGTTTTCCTTTGCCGCGCTCACATATTGATTCGGAAAATTATGAAATTTGAAACCTAGCAATAACCTGACATCCCGGATCCAACAAAAGTGTATTCGTCGAAAACCTAGGTCGTTTGCAAAATTTCCATTTTTAAGGGCCAGAATTCCATAGCGACTATTCTGAATTTTCAATTGGGCATAACTTTTTATCCCCGCTATGAAATTTCAGTTTTTCGGATTAGTTGGAAAGATATTCTCAATTAGATTCTAATATTTTTGGTTTCGATAAAATCCGGTTTATTTCGAATCCTGTACATTCATTTGAAATTTGTAATCGAATTACCGCGCCAATTTAAATTCCTTTTATAATTATAAATAATTACTTATATTCTAGTGACGATCAAATAAATATAAGTGTTCTAATTCTATTCAAAATAAATTTCTCATTGTTATTATTTAAAATAATTCATTTTAAATAATCAAAATTCACGAAAATTGCCAAAATAAAAATTTTAAATTGGCTCAGGATTTCCAGGTTATTACATATATTGATTTATATTTTGAATTTGATGGAAACTGATCGAAGCGATCGAATTCACTTACCGGACATATCCTATTGTGTTCGGAATGGCGGTAATTAGCTTGGGAGGACAGTCGGTGGGTTCAATTTCGAGTTCGAATTAAAAGAGTACTTTATAAGATTAAAATTAAATTAAATAATATAATAATTATATATATTTCCTCTCTAAGCCTCTCCCTTAGTCAACACAGTCAAACCAAAATAAAAAAAAGAGGGCGTCGTGCCCTAGCCCACGTGACGAACGCCATCCCCCCCTCCCCCTCACAGCGGCGCCGCCGCAGCTGCATCCTCCCACAGCCCCCCTTCCATCGCCTGCTCCTCCCCCGCTTTCCTCCGCTTTAGCTTCTCTCCCCTCGGACTATTTAATCCCCAAACCGACGCTGCATCCCCACCCCAACCTACGACCCCACCACGGCCAGTGCAACCCCCTACCGCCACCATCACGCCCTAGCGCCGCAACCCACCACCCCAGTCAGCCCGTGCACCCTCCTCACTTATAAAAACCGGATTTTTAATTTGTTAAAGCCCCGAAACCCCACTTCTTCGCTGCTCCGACCGTCCGTGGCTTCCCCGAGCCTCCTCCGACTGTGGTGAGCGTTTAATTTCATTTTTTTTGTTTAGGTAATTAAAGGTGCGATTTTTAATTATAAATACTATATATAAAAATGTGAATTTGAGTATAAAGATGTGATTTTTATTCATATGAAAACTATAACAAGGTTTGATTTTTATTTATCTACCTAGCGTTGATGAAAGAATGAGATATTTATGTATATAATTTGAAATATATATAGTGTAGAGAATAAAACTATGATTTTTATATTGAAAGTGAACAAATAAAAATGTGGTTTTTATTTATGTATGAAGAGTATAATAATGTGATCTTTACTATGAAGTAGACACAATAAAACTGTGATTTTTATTATCTGAGTAGCGATATAAAAATTTAATTTTTAATATAAATTTCATCAAATAGATCTCGTTGAAAACACGGCAAAGATTTCCTACATATGAAGAGTCGGTGAATTGGTCTAGCTAGTAGGTGAGAACTTCTCACTTTAATTCTTGTTTTCTAGTTAAAAATATATACTAGGATGCAGACGGTGCTTAGCAACACCCGACACCCGTAGTCCACAGACCATGGACGACTTGTTTGATTTTGTTGTTTTGTGAAAAGTGATTGTGTGATGCGGAATGAAAATAAACATTTTATAGTTAAAAATATAATTTTTAACGTGTATATAAAATAAATATTTATAAACAAATCGGATGATTTGTTTATGTACACCCATTTGATGGATATTGATCGGGACGATAAATTTTACACATTGCCCGACTGCACAAATAAAAATATGTGTTTGTTGATTTGAAACCCCATAGGGTATTGGGATGATATTTGACGTACACTAATCCCGATTGTTTAGTTGTATGTCAACCAATGGGTTGACAGACTGTGTAAGCATTGATTATTTATATTTAATGCTTATGCAGTTGTGTGGTGCACTGGATGATGGTTGATGATTTATTGTTGCTGTTATATACATGTGTTGTAGAAAATCCATATAATTAACATTATATGGTAATTGATAGGGCCTCATTCCAATTTGGAAAATAAGGAATATTATAATAGAAAATTCATGTGTTGAATAGAATTAAAATTCATGTGTTGAATAGAAAGAAAATTCATGTGTTGAATAAAATAAATTCGTTTGTTGAATAAAATAAATATTCATGTGTTGAATAAAATATATATTCATGCGTTGGATAAAAATATATATTTGTGTTTTAAAGAAAATATTCATTTGTTGAATAGAATAAAGAAGTTATTGAAATATATAAAGCCGTGTTGATTAGATATGCGCCATTTTGACGTGAACGATATTAATATCGATTTTATTCATTTTTATAATGAATATAAAAAAGGAAGAGATTTCCAAATATAAAGTTTTGAAAATATTATCATTTGTATATTGGAATATTCAATTTTGATTCGAAATTGAATATGAAGTTGAAATCGTTTCGAAAACGAATTTAAAACGATTTATAAAATATGTTTTAAAAGGAAATCAACGAAATATATATATATATATATATATATAATATATATATTTGTAAAAACCCGCAACTTCCCCGTAAAGGAAAGCAGCGGATAGTTCGAGAACAAGCCACAATAGAACGCAGACGGAAGAACATTTCATTGTATATTACAACAATGCATCAGAATACAAGAATATACAAAGTATAAATGAATATTACACAGAAATATCAGAGATTTAAATCACATTTAAATACATCGCAGCGGAAAATAATACAATACACAACTAGAAGAGATATACGGATACAAAGCTTTCCAGATATCGTTCCAGCTGTAAACCAGGATCCTGTGAATATAAATCTGCAAAACCTAAACTACTAGCTGCCCATGTCAAAATAGGGGCACGCAGAGTTTAGGTCAAAACAATAAACTCCAGGTCAGTCATGGGACTGGTGTGAGAACTAAAACAGTTATTAATCTTTATTTTAAAGTTAGGTAAATCAAGGGACCACGCCGTATAACACGGAACGCGTTTCCTCCCAAGAATACCAGTGCATAAAACAAACAACGCAATGCTAAATAAAGAAAAATGAAGCTATTATAAGACCCAGGTCCCCTCACACAATGCAACGCAAGCCGGAGGATAGGGTTTTTACCTTATAATAGCAAAGAATGCTTGATACGTTTAAAACAGATTATTTGATACTATTATAAGTGCTTAGTGTATAAAACAACTTCAAATCATAAGTATCAATCATAGGCGGCATGAATGCCCCATACCACTATGTCGCCATATATAGGTTATACAATCAAAATCGCAAAGTCACGTATTTGGAAATTGGGTTTCCATCTATGAACCAAGGCAAAAGATAGTCCTCGACTGATTCGAGACGCTCTAGCCCGCCCCTCAGGATCAGAGCTCGAGTGACCCTTGGATCGTCAGGGCCGGTCCACCGATGTGGATTAAAATGCCTGAACATGCGTTTCCCCACCCTTTGGGGTGTAAATGAGCCAACGAATGGCTCCATCGGACCCGGATCGTCCGATCTAACCGAGGCGCCTCGCAACAGCAACAACCACACAGGTGAAAAGTATATAAATGTCAGGGCTGGTAGGTCACTGACACCACCCTAGCTAGAAGGAAACGCATGCCCTCCCTGATGTCCTCTCCCGTTTTTGGTTCACAACCGGGGTGTGAGGCTCGCGAATTCACGTTACACAAAGCTGTGCCACACAGGCTGTGCTTTGATCATCACCACAAGACTTTGCTTTTCAACAGAAGCCTCGATCAATTGCATCTTAGCATGCCACACAGGCAAACCACTCTATGCAACCGATATCAGTCACACAGAATGAAACCCTATGTCAGACACACAATCCATTTACAAGTCCGTTCTGGATCTGAACGAAACCGGAGGCACTTTCCTCGCATATCCATCGATCTCCAAGCACATCTGGACGACCACCGATTGATTCCCTCATCTTGGGTGTACAGCCCAATCAAGATCCTCAGTAATCACCCAAACGATGTGAAGACTTCCGGTCTTCAACCACCGTCTTCATCTTCGACTTATCGTCGTATCAGTTATTCGGAATGGGATAAACCCGGTCTTTCCGAATAACTCGCGTATATTTTAAATAATTGTTACACAAACACAACATACGCCTCATTCCAATTCATCAGTCACTAACCGTAAATTAACAAGAGAATAATTCCCCAAATATTAACCCCGAAGGCCGAAACCAACATCAGATCAATATCCAGAAAACCATTCTGCTTAACTAACCGACAGTTAGTTTCTAAATTTCACATTCATAGGGAAAGGTTCCCATTAATTTTATCCAAGATAAATTCCTTGAATTTATTCTCTAATCTTATTTTGAATTTCGATTCAACTAGTCGGGATTAACGAACCTTACCGAACAAACCATTTGTTTTAAATTTTCCAATCCCAACCTATTCATCCCGTGAAGTAAAACTGGTAATACTTCATATCTAACACCGTGGTGTTATCGGTAAATTCAATTACCATTTCACGTTCAAATCTAATTAAAGATTTAACTATCGCCTGGAGCAGAACTGGTTATACTCCATTCTCGATCATTTCAATCTAATTAAAGATTCATTAAAACTCCACTTAGTTTTAATCTTTAATTGGGTTAAAGAATCAGTGTCATTTTAAAACACGGTTCACGATAAACCCAAAATCACATTCATTAATTATCGGGTTAAAGAACGAGTGTTATTTAAAACACTGTCCACGATAAACCCAAAAATCAATATCAATTCAATTCCAATTAAATATTATTCAATTGGTACTCTTCATTAAATCTAAATAAAAAGATTTAATCTTTTCTCAACTGGGTTCAAGAATAGTGTTAGTCAAAACACCATTCACGACAAACCCAAGTCACATTTGATATTAAATACAAGGCTCTGAATAGAAAATATACCGGCTTATATTCAATATCAAATTCTACGACCAACAAATATCGTATTGGAAATAACGATATATATATCTATACCTTTCAAATTTCCATAACCACATCTGTATAATCACGAAATCCAAAATCGAAATATTCCGAAGACAATTTCGATTCAAATCCATCCCAATGCAATCATTGGAAATTCTGGTTATTTTCAAAACCATTTCAAATTCAATTTATTTATTTAAAAATAAGTCGAATTATAATTCTAGTTCAAAACTAGTTCATTTCGATAAAAATCTATTTTTATTTTTTCAAATATGGAGTTTTTCATCCCAGTTTTTCACAAATCATTTCTTATGATTTTACACAAATTATTACTATTTTTAATAATTTTATCAAGGCCCGTACAGTCGATTTCCATCAACGGCCATCGAAATGCACTTACAACGACCTTTTTCAAATTTGATTTGGACATAATTCCAAATTCAACCGTTAGATTTCTAATTTCTAATATTCGTTAGAAAGCTCTTTTTGATACGAACCCAACGATTCCGGTTTTAGGAGAATCCGACGGTCGGATCTCCCGCAATATCCATTCGAAGTCAATGGTCGAAATTCGCGAACTGCCGCGGCGCGGCGCGTTCTATTCAGGCCATTATATTATATATATATATATATATATATATATATATATATATATATATAATATAATATATACTTCGTCGATTTCAATTCAAAACGTGCTTTATAAATCGTTTTAAATTCATTTTCAAAACGGTTTCAACTTCATATTCAATTTCAAATCAAAATTGAATATTCCAATATAAATTCGTTTTAAATTCATTTCAAATTGATTTCAATTCAATTTCGATTTTAATTCGATTTGAATTCATTTTCTTTTCAATTCAATTCAATACGAATCCATTTTAAATTCAATTCAATTCGAATTCGTTTTATATTCAATTCGAATTCATTTCTATTCAATTTCAATTCGAATTCATTTCTATTCAATTTCAATTCGAATTTCAATTCTTTTCAAAATATCAGATTTTGAAATCATTTTCGATATTCATTATAAAATGAATGAAATCGATATAAATATCGTTCACGTCAAAATGGCGTCAATCTAATCAACACGGCTTCATATATTTCTATTTTCAAATATTCTATTTCAAATATTCTATTTCAAATATTTCTATTTCAAATATTTCTTTTTCAAATATTTCTTTTTCAAATATTTCTATTCAAATATTTCTTTTTCAAATATTTCTATTCAAAACTGGAATGAAGCCCAATCAATTACCATATAATGTTAATTATATGGGTTTTCTACAACACATGTATACTATAACAAAGATGAATAATAAACCATCATCCAAAGTGCATTCTACACTGTATAAGCATCAAATATAAATATTTAACGCTCATAACAGTTTGTCAATCAATCGATCGACATACAACTAAACAATCGGGATTAGTGTACGTCAAATATCATCCCAATACCCGTGTGGGGTTTCAGACAATCAAACACAGATTTTATTTGTGCAGTTGGGTGATGTGTAAAATTTATCGTCCCAATCAATATCAGTCAAATGTGTGTATATAAACAAATCGTCCGATTTGTTTATTTTTATTTCCTTTCATATACGCGTTAAAAATTCTATTTTTAACGATAAAATATTTTTAACTGCATAAATATTTTATTTCGTTTTACATCACTTCACACAATCAACTACACATCAAAATCAAACAAACAAGCATACAAGCCGTCCATGGTCTGTGGACGACGGGTGCCGGGTGCTACTAAACACCGTCTGCATCCTAGCATATATTTATAACTAGAAAATTAAATTAAAGAGTGAGAAATTCTCACAAAAAGCTAATCCAAATGCCACGACTCTTCATAGGTAGGAAATCTTCACCTTTTCGTCTTCTGTCACTTTCGTTGCCCGTATTCACTACATATATAAAAATCACATTTTTATATTCCCTTTACTTCACGATAAAATAAAGTTCAGATTTTTATTTCACTTCATATATTTACAACGCTTCTTTCTATATAAAAATTATTTTTTACATCGCTGCTTCTTCTAATAAAGATTATATTTTTATTACTCTACATGAATAAAAATCATATTTTTACTATCATACCTGTATAAAAATCATATTTTTAATATGCGACTAGTATAAAAATTATATTTTTAACTTTCTACTATAATAAAAATTATATTTTTAATCTTCTACTATAATAAAAATTATGTTTTTAATCTAACTTCTACCTACATAAAAACTGAATTTTTATTTCAACTTCATACACATAACAACTTTTCTTCCTTAATATCTTACATAAAAATCCAACTTTTCCTAAATCAAAAAAATTTGGTCTTTTTATTTTCAAAAACAATGGAAAACAATGCCCTTTCTTTATTTTCAAAAATAATGTATATTTTAATATTGACATACAATGTACATATTTTTTTCTTGCTTTTCAATTGCTTAAAAAACAAAGCTATATTTTTCCCAAAACAATCCTATATACAAATTTAAAAGCAATGCACAAATATTTAAGAACCAAGATATTTTCCCAACTAAACATTATATTTTCTTCTAACTAAAATTTATATTTTCTATAAATACAAAGAAGATATTTTTTTCCAAACATAAAGATAATGTTTTTATAAACATAATGATAATATTTTTATAAAACATAAATAAAAGAACTTACTTTCATATTTTTAAAGCACTTCTTTTATTTTAAAAATCCTATCACTATTTCTATTTTAAAAGCATCGATAATTTATTTAATGAAATCAATGTTAATTCCATTTACAAAATCAACGTTTTTCCTTTCTTTTTAATGTCAAAAGTCCAACCTTTTTATTTATATGACTTTCATAAAATAAAATAAAATAAAATAAATGAATTAACCAATAAATAAATAAAACTCACGTGCGATAGGTGGGACTGAAGGGGGAAGAACATTGCGTCGGAGGAAGGAGGAGGGAGTGGTGAGGCGCTGCGTCGGCCAGGCGGTGGTCGGAGGTGGCTCCCCTTCGCTGGCGATTGCTAATTTGGGTATAGGGTCGTTGGAAATCGAACGAGGGGAGGTCTGACCTGCGGTGGAGGGTCGGGTCTAAAGGCGTCGTGCGATTCGAGGGGAGAGAAAGAAGGCGACGGAGGAAGAGGAAGGTGGAGGAGGATGAGGAGGGGCGGCGGGCGAACGAGTGGCGGTGGAGGGGGTGGCGGCTTCCGTCATCGTCGAGTCCCCCTTATTTTTTTCCTTTTTTTTATTTAATCGATTCTGAATAATTGACGGGGGTGGGGGGGGGGGGGTGCAGAGGGATTTAAGGGGAGAAGAGAGGAAGAATTTTTATTTTATTTTATTTTAATAATTTAATTTCAAAAAGGTTGACTTTTTCATACGACCTCTAAACGAGGCCTACCGCCTGTCTTCCATAGCGTTTTACCCCCATTCCGAACACAATGGGATATGTATCGCACGCTGATTCGAACGTTTCGATCCGTTTCTGTTAAAATCAACATATAACTCTATATATTGAATTTGAACGCGTATTTCAATTTACTGGGGTCACATACTAAATCTATAAATTGCAGAAAAATATTTTCTAGCTTCGCATTGATGATACGGTCCTAATAAAACTAGTTTCGTCGAATTCTGAGACCGTTGGAAAAATGGCCATTTTCCAGTCGATTAAAATCAACTGAAACTGGTCAAACGCGTTTTCCTTTGCCACGCTCACATATTGATTCGAAAAATTATGAAATTTGAAACCTAGCAATAATTTGACACCACGGACCCAACAAAAGTGGTTTCGTCGAAATCCGAGGTCGTTTGCAAAATGTACAATTTTAAGGGCCTGAATTCCATAGCGACTATTCAGAATTTTCAACTGGACATATCTTTTGATTCCCGCTATGAAATTTCAATTTTTCGGATTCATTGGAAAGATATTCTCAATTAAATCCCATTACTTTTGGTTTCACTAAAATCCGGATTATTCTGCACTCGGTATGTTCAATTGAAGATTGAAATCGAATTATCGAACTACCGCGCCATTTTCAATTCCTTTTATATATATAAATAAATATTTATATTTTAACGACGATTCAAACGAATATATACGTTCGAATTATATTCAAAATAAATTTCTCGTCCATATTATTTAAAATAATCTATTTTAAATGATCAAAATTCGCTAAAATTGCCAAAATAAAATTTTTAAACTGGCCCAGATTTTCGGGTTGTTACAATCTCCCCCACTTAAAACTTTTCGTCCCCGAAAAGGAACAAAGTCGAAAGTGGTTTGATTAATCAACTCCACGTTCGATCTGGCTTCCATTCTCCAACTTTTCAGTTTCTGAGAATTTTTCAAAATTTTCAAAAATTTGGCTAACACCCTAAATTTTCGAAAAATTTCGCCATAACCTCCTATGCACCGGGAGCCACGGGAAAATCCCGAAATTTCCATATAGGCCTTCTGATCTCAAAATGAAAAAGAAAAAGCCAAGCGGCTAGCCAATCGGCTCATAAAATCATCATCACCCAAACAAAACAGTAAATTATATAATAAACATGTACCTATTTGTCGGGCAAACAAATTTTATTCCCTGCTCTAGCCTCCTTGCTATGACCTGTTCAATGTAAGTACATATATGCAAGCAAATGCGACCAATTTTCAATATAATTCAATATGTGATTCAATTAGGCAAAATGGTTCAAAATTATCAAACAAATAAACAAACAACACAAACATCAATCAATTAGTTGATTAGTTTTTGAAATTCATAACTTTGATATATATTCAAAAATCAGATTTTTGATGCAAAATCACAACAATAAGCCCTATCTAATTTTGGTTCTCACACCAGTCAATAGGAAATATATAGAAATCTCACTTTCGAAATTCGAAAATAAATACTGGTGATGGTGCCCCATCACCAGAATTATCCCTGGGCAACTAGAGTATGATTCTATAACTATCCAGTATATTAAAACTTCGAATACATGTTTCCAAGACGCATATGCAAAATCTTTATATATCGGATTATCCAAATCAATATAAAGTAAATATTCAAATACGTATGAAATGGTTTAAATTTCAAAACAAAAAATTGTTTTCATTTTAAAAATATACTCTTCACACTCGTTCTAGGATACTACTGATCATATCTCTAACGAGTCATTCCCATTGGATATTGCTAATCCAATATCGGATGAATTCTTTCGTATGGTTCTAAGGTGCCTTGTTCTCTGAGCTTTGTAAACCAAAGTTCTGATACCAACTGTAAAAACCCGCAACTTCCCCGTAAAGGAAAGCGGCGGATAGTTCGAGAACAAGCCACAACGGAACGCAGACGGAAGAACATTTCATTGTATATTACAACAATGCATCAGAATACAAGAATATACAGAGTATAAATGAATATTACACAGAAATATCAGATATTTAAATTACATTTAAATACATCGCAGCGGAAAATAATACAATACACAACTAGAAGAGATATACGGATACAAAGCTTTCCGGATATCGTTCCAGCTGTAAACCAGGATACTGTGAATATAAATCTGCAAAACCAAAACTACTAGCTGCCCGTGTCAAAATAGGGGCTCCCAGAGTTTAGGTCAAAATAATAAACTCCAGGTCAGTCATGGGACTGATGTGAGAACTAAAACAGTTATTAATCTTTATTTTAAAGTTAGGTAAATCAAGGGACCACGCCGTGTAACATGGAACGGGATTCCTCCCAAGAATACCAGTGCATAAAACAAATAGCGCAATGCTAAATAAAGAAAAATGAAGCTATTATAAGACCCAGGTCCCATCACACAATGCAAAGCAAGCCAGAGGATAGAGTTTTTACCTTATAATAGCAAAGAATGCTTGATATGTTTAAAACAGATTATTTGATACTATTACAAGTGCTTAGTGTATAAAACAACTTCAAATCATAAGTATCAATCATAGGCGCCATGAATGCCCCATACCACTATGTCGCCATATATAGGTTATACAATCAAAATCGCAAAGTCACATATTTGGAAATTGGGTTTCCATCTATGAACCGAGGTAAAAGTTAGTCCTCGACCGATTCGAGACGCTCTAGCCCGCCCCTCAGGATCAGAGCTCAAGTGACCCTTGGATCGTCAGGGCCGGTCCACCTATGTGGATTAAAATGCCTGAACATGCGTTTCCCCGCCCTTTTGGGTGTAAATGAGCCAACGAATGGCTCCATCGGACCCGGATCGTCTGATCTAACCGAGGCGCCTCGCAACAGCAACAACCACACAGGTGAAAAGTATATAAATGTCAGGGCTGGTAGGTCACTGACACCACCCTAGCTAGAAGGAAACGCATGCCCTCCCTGATGTCCGCTCCCGTCTTTGGTTCACAACCGGTGTGCGAGGCTCGCGAATTCACGTTACACAAAGTTGTGCCACACAGGCTGTGCTTTGATCATCACCACAAGACTTTGCTTTTCAACAGAAGCCTCGATCAATTGCATCTTAGCATGCCACACAGGCAAACCACTCTATGCAACCGATATCAGTCACACAGAATGAAATCCAATGTCAGACACACAGTCCATTTACAAGTCCGTTCTGGGTCTGAACGAAACCGGAGGCACTTTCCTCGCATATCCATCGATCTCCAAGCACATCTGGACGACCACCGATTGATTCCCTCATCTTGGGTGTACAGCACAATCAAGATCATCAGTAATAACCCAAACGATGTGAAGACTTCCGGTCTTCAACCACTGTCTTCATCTTCGACTTATCGTCGTATCAGTTATTCAAAAAGGGATAAACCCGGTCTTTCCGAATAACTCGCGTATATTTTAAATAAGTGTTACACAAACACAACATACGCCTCATTCCAATTCATCAGTCACTAACCGTAAATTAACAAGAGAATAATTCCTCAAATATTAACCCCGAAGGCCGAAACCAACATCAGATCAATATCCAGAAAACCATTCTGCTTAGCTAACCGACAGTTAGTTTCTAAATTTCACATTCATAGGGAAAGGTTCCCATTAATTTTATCCAAGATAAATTCCATGAATTTATTCTCTAATCTTATTTTGAATTTCGATTCAACTAGTCGGGATTAACGAACCTTACCGAAGTAACCATTTGTTTTAAATTTGCCAATCCCAACCTATTCATCCCATGAAGTAAAACTGGTAATACTTCATATCTAACACCATAGTGTTATCGGTAAATTCAATTACCATTTCACGTTCAAATCTAATTAAAGATTTAACTATCGCCCGGAGCAGAACTGGTGATACTCCAATCTCGATCTTTTCAATCTAATTAAAGATTCATTAAAACTCCACTTAGTTTTAATCTTTAACCGGGTTAAAGAATCAGTGTCATTTTAAAACACGGTTCACGATAAATCCAAATTCACATTCATTAATTATCGGGTTAAAGAACGAGTGTTATTTAAAACATTGTCCACGATAAACCCAAAAATCAATATCAATTCAATTCCAATTAAATATAATTTAATTGGTAATCTTCATTAAATCTAAATAAAAAGATTTAATCTTTTCTCAACTAGGTTCAAGAACAGTGTTAGTCAAAACACCATTCACGACAAACCCAAATCACATTTGATATTAAATACAAGGCTCTGAATAGAAAATATACCGGCTTATATTCAATATCAAATTCTACGACCAACAAATATCGTATTGGAAATAACGATATATATATCTATATCTTTCAAATTTCCATAACCACATCTGTATAATCACGAAATCCAACATCGAAATATTCCAAAGACAATTTCGAATCAAATCCATCCCAATGCAATCATTGGAAATTCTGGTTATTTTCAAAACCATTTCAAATTCAATTTATTTATTTAAAAATAAATCGTATTATAATTCTAGTTCAAAACTAGTTCATTTCGATATAAATCTATTTTTATCTTTTCAAATACGGAGTTTTTCATCCCAATTTTTCACAAATCATTTCTTATGATTCTACACAAATTATTACTATTTTTAATAATTTTATCAAGGCCCGTACAGTCGATTTCCATCAACGGCCATCGAACTGCACTTACAGCGACCTTTTTCAAATTTGATTTGGACATAATTCCAAATCCAACCGTTAGATTTCTAATTTCTAATATTCGTTAGAAAGCTCTTTTCGATACGAACCCAACGATTCCGGTTTTAGGAGAATCCGACGGTCGGATCTCCCGCAATATCCGTTCGAAGTCAATGGTCGAAATTCGCGAACTGCCGCGGCGCGGCGCGGTGCGTTTTATTCAGGCCATTATATTATATTATATATATATATATATATATATATATATATATATATATATATATATATATATATACTTCGTCGATTTCAATTTAAAACGTGCTTTATAAATTGTTTTAAATTCATTTTCAAAACGGTTTCAACTTCATATTCAATTTCAAATCAAAATTGAATATTCTAATATAAATTCGTTTTAAATTCATTTCAAATTGATTTCAATTCAATTTCGATTTTAATTCGATTTGAATTCATTTTCTTTTCAATTCAATTCAATACGAATCCGTTTTAAATTCAATTCAATTCGAATTCGTTTTATATTCAATTCGATTCGAATTCATTTCTATTCAATTTCAATTCGAATTCATTTCTATTCAATTTCAATTCGAATTTCAATTCTTTTCTAAATATCAGATTTTGAAATCATTTTCGATATTCATTATAAAATGAATGAAATCGATATAAATATCGTTCACGTCAAAATGGCGTCAATCTAATCAACACGCTTCATATATTTCTATTTTCAAATATTCTATTTCAAATATTTCTATTTCAAATATTTATTTTTCAAATATTTCTTTTTCAAATATTTCTATTCAAATATTTCTTTTTCAAATATTTCTATTCAAAACTGGAATGAAGCCCAATCAATTACCATATAATGTTAATTATATGGGTTTTCTACAACACATGTATACTATAACAACGATGAATAATCAATCATCATCCAAAGTGCATTCTACACTGTATAAGCATCAAATTTAAATATTTAACGCTCATAACAGTCTGTCAATCAATCAATCGGCATACAACTAAACAATCGGGATTAGCGTACGTCAAATATCATCCCAATACTCGTGTGGGGTTTCAGACAATCAAACACAGATTTTATTTGTGCAGTTGGGTGATGTGTAAAATTTATCGTCCCAATCAATATCAGTCAAATGTGTGTATATAAACAAATCGGCCGATTTGTTTATTTTTATTTCCTTTCATATACGCGTTAAAAATTCTATTTTTAACGATAAAATATTTAAACTTAATGAATATTTTATTTCGTTTTACATCACATCACACAATCAACTACACATCAAAATCAAACAAACAAGCATACAAGCCGTCGATGGTCTGTGGACGATGGGTGTCGGGTGCTACTAAACACCGTCTGCATCCTAGCATATATTTATAACTAGAAAATTAAATTAAAGAATGAGAAATTCTCACAAAAAGCTAATCCAAATGCCACGACTCTTCATAGGTAGGAAATCTTCACCTTTTCGTCTTCTGTCACTTTCGTTGCCCGTATTCACTACATATATAAAAGTCACATTTTTATATTCCCTTTACTTCACGATGAAATAAAGTTCAGATTTTTATTTCACTTCATATATTTACTAAGCTTCTTTCTATATAAAAATTATATTTTACATCGCTGCTTCTTCTAATAAAGATTATTTTTTATTACTCTACATGAATAAAAATCATATTTTTACTATCATACCTGTATAAAAATCATATTTTTAATTTGCCACTAGTATAAAAATTATATTTTTAACTTTCTACTATAATAAAAATTATATTTTTAATCTTCTACTATAATAAAAATTATATTTTTAATCTAACTTCTACCTACATAAAAACTGAATTTTTATTTCAACTTCATACACATAACAACATTTCTTCCTTAATATCTTACATAAAAATCCAACTTTTTCTAAATCAAAAAAATCTGATCTTTTTATTTTCAAAAACAATGGAAAACAATGCCCTTTCTTTATTTTCAAAAATAATGTATATTTTTATATTGACATACAATGTACATATTTTTTTCTTGCTTTTCAATTGCTTAAAAAACAAAGCTATATTTTTCCAAAAACAATCCTATATACAAATTTAAAAGCAATGCTCAAATATTTAAGAACCAAGATATTTTCCCAACTAAACATTATATTTTCTTCTAACTAAAATTTATATTTTCTATTAATATAAAGAAGATATTTTTTTCCAAACATAAAGATAATGTTTTTATAAACCTAAAGATAATATTTTTATAAAACATAAATAAAAGAACTTACTTTCATATTTTTAAAGCACTTCTTTTATTTTAAAAATCCTATCACTATTTCTATTTTAAAAGCATCGATAATTTATTTAATGAAATCAATGTTAATTCTATTTACAAAATCAACGTTTTTCCTTTCTTTTTAATGTCAAAAGTCCAACCTTTTTATTTACATGACTTTCATAAAATAAAATAAAATAAATGAATTAAACAATAAATAAATAAAACTCACGTGCGCTAGGTGGGACTGAAGGGGGAAGAACATTGCGTCGGGGGAAGGAGGAGGGAGTGCTGAGGCGCTGCGTCGGCCAGGCGGTGGTCGGAGGTGGCTCCCCTTCGCTGGCGATTGCTAATTTGGGTATAGGGTCGTTGGAAATCGAACGAGGGGGGGTCTGACCTGCGGTGGAGTGTCGGGTCTAAAGGCGTCGCACGATTCGAGGGGAGAGAAGGAAGGCGATGGAGGAAGAGGAAGGTGGAGGAGGATGAGGAGGGGCGGGGGGCGAACGAGCGACGGTGGATGGGGTGGCGGCTTCCGTCATCGTCGAGTCCCCCTTTTTTTTCTTCTTTTTTTATTTACTCGATTATGAATAATTGACCGGGGGGGGGGGGGCAGAGGGATTTAAAAGGAGAAGAGAGGAAGAATTTTTATTTTATTGTATTTTAATTATTTAATTTAAAAAAGGTTGACTTTTTCATACGACCTCTAAACGAGGCATACCGCCTGTCGTCCATAGTGTTTTACCCCCATTCCGAACACAATGGGATATGTATCGCACGCTGATTTGAACGTTTCGATCCATTTCCGTTAAAATCAACATATAACTCTATATATTGAATTTGAACGCGCATTTCAATTTACTGGGGCCACTTACTAAATCTATAAATTGCAGAAAAACATTTTCTAACTTCGTATTGATGATACGGTCCTAATAAAACTAGTTTCGTCGAATTCTGAAACCGTTGGAAAATGACCATTTTCCAATCGATTAAAATCAACTGAAACTGGTCAAACGCGTTTTCCTTTGCCACGCTCACATATTGATTCGAAAAATTATGAAATTTGAAACCTAGCAATTATTTGACACCACGGACCCAACAAATGTGGTTTCGTCGAAATCCGAGGTCGTTTGCAAAATGTCCATTTTTAAGGGCCTGAATTCCATAGCGACAATTCAGAATTTTCAACTGGACATATCTTTTGATTCCCGCTATGAAATTTTAATTTTTCGGATTCGTTGGAATGATATTCTCAATTAAATCCCATTATATTTGGTTTCACTAAAATCCGGATTATTCTGCACTTGGTATGTTCAATTGAAGTTTGAAATCGAATTATCGAACTACCGCGCCATTTTCAATTCCTTTTATATATATAAATAAATATTTATATTCTAATGATGATTCAAATGAATATATACGTTCGAATTATATTCAAAATAAATTTCTCGTCCATATTATTTAAAATAATCTATTTTAAATGATCAAAATTCGCTAAAATTGCCGAAATAAAAATTTTAAACTGGCCCAGATTTTCGGGTTGTTACAATATTATATATATTAAATCGCCTGAATAAAACGTGCCGTGCCGCGACAGTTCGCGAATTTCGAGCGTTGACTTTGAATGGACGTTACTGGAGATCCAACCGTCGGATTCTCCTAAAACCGGAACCGTTTGGTTCGAATCGAAAAGAGTTTCTAATGAATATTAGAGATTTGAAATCTAACGGTTGGATTTGGAATTATGTCCAAATCAAATTTGGATAAGGTCGTTGTAAGTGCAGTTCGATGGCCGTTGATGGAAATCGACTGTACGGGACCTGATAAAATTATTAAAAATAGTAATAATTTGTGTAAAATCATAAGAAATGATTTGGAAAGAATTTTGATGAAAAACTCCATATTTGAAAAGATAAAAATAGATTTTATCGAAATGAAATAGTTTTGAACTAGAGTTACAATCCATTTATTTTTAAAATAAATAAAGTGGATTTGAAATGGTTTTGAAAATAACCAAAATTTCCAATATATAAAGTGGAAATGGATTTGAATCGAAATTGTCTTTGGAATATTTCGATGTTGGATTTCGTGATTATGCAGATTTTGTTATGGAAATTTGAAAGATATATTGATATCGTTATTTCCATTACGATATTTGTTGGTCGTAGAATTTGATATTGAATATAAACCGATATATTTTCTATTCAGAGCCTTGTATTTAATATCAAATGGGATTTGGGTTTGTCATGAATGGTGTCTTCATTAACTCTGTTGTTAAACCCAGTTGAGAAAAAGATTAAATCTTTTTATTTAGATTTAATGATGTATACTAATTAAATGGAATTTAATTGGAATTGAATTTGAATTGATTTTTGGGTTTATCGTGAACGATATTTTAAATAACACTTGTTCTTTAACCCGATAATTAATAGAATGTGATTTTGGGTTTATCGTGAACCATGTTTTAAATAACATTGGTTCTTTAACCCAGTTAAAGACAGGATATGATTTCCCAAGTTTTATAGTCATTGATAGTGATTTTTGGGAAGATTAGAACCAAGTGGAGTTTTAATGAATCTTTAATTAGATTGAAATGATCGGGAATGGAGTATCACCAGTTTTACTCCAGGGGATAGTTAAATCTTTAATTAGATTTGAACGTGAAATGGTAATTGAATTCACCAATAACACCGTGTTGTTAGATATGAAGTATGACCAGTTTTACTTCATAGGATGAATAGGTTGGGATTGGGAAATAAAATAAATGATTACTTCGGTGTAGTTCACTAATCCCGACTAATTTGAATTGATATTCAAAATGAGATTAAAGAATAAATTTAAAGAATTTATCTTTGATAAAATTAATGGGAACCTTTCCCAAATTATATGAATATTGGAACAAAAGAATATTCGGAATTGGAACGAGTCGTATGTTGTGTTTGTGTTACACTTGTTTATTATATACGTGAGTTATTCAGAAAGACCGGGTTTATCCCATTCTGAATAACTGATTCGACGACGTATCGAGAATGAAGACGGTGGTCGAAGACCGGAGGTCTTCACATCGTTTGGGTGATTACTGATGATCTTGATTGGGCTGTACACCCAAGAGGAGTGAATCAGTTGTTGATCGTCCAAACGTACTTGGAGATCGATGGATATGCGAGGAATAAGGTTGCTCCGGTTACGTTCAGATACAGAACGAACTTGTATGGACTATGTGTCTGACATTGGATTTTCCACTGTGTTGATTGATCTCTATTAAATATACATCTTCCTGGTGAAGGGGAATTCATTCCCTCACTTCACCCTTCTCTGAGACGTACGAGATCAGAGGTTGTATATCAATAGACATCAGTCGCATGGTGTTAATTGCCTATGTGGCATTCCTAAGTGGCAATTGATCAAGGCTTCTGCTGAAAAGCAAAGTCTTGTGGTTGATGATCAAAGCACAGCCTGTGTGGCATAGTTTATGTAACGTTGATTCACAAGCCTCACACCCCGGTTGTGAACCAGAAATAAGAGAGGACATCAGGGAAGGCATGCGTTTCCTTCTAGCTAGGGTGGTGTCAGTTGTAACAACTGAATTTTAACAACATGTTAAGATCATAAATCAAGGTAGAATTAAATTTTAAGATCAGAATCAAGGGAAACGGGTTACGCCATGGTGTCCATCTCGAAATTCTGCTTGGAAACGAATCCAAGTTTGCAAGAATCGGAGTCCGTACGAGGGAGATATGACCCTCCGAAGTTCCAGAAATATTCAGAGTTCAAAACAGCTCGAATTCGAATTCAAAATTCGAATTTCAAACGCAGAACAGACTGGGCGGGAAATTTCCCGCCTAGACCCAGGTCGACTGGGGAGTCGACTGGGCAGTCGACACCCCCAGGACTAGGTCGACTGCGCAGTCGACTTGGATGTCGACCTAGTCCCTGAGCCCATTTTTGGGCCAATGTTCGTTCTGATGTATCTAGTCCGATTTCTGTCCAGATTCATCTTCCTAAACCTTTTTAAACAGCCCCAAACCTAGCCTTCTCTACCCACAATTCGATTCTGCTTCTACTCTGCCTCTGTTCTAAATAAAAATAAAAATGGCGTCTCTACTCTGCTGGAATCAAAACTATAAGCTAATCAACATCAACCTAAGCAACTCAATTCAAAACTAGAGATTAAAGCTCCAAGCAACGACGCCTAGACCATATTGAATCAAATCAGAAGATTAATCAAGTTAGATGTTTCAACGCGACAACGAATCGATTTGTCCTCTCTTAGCCAATCAATGTAAGTTCTAGTTACTTTCCGATTTAAATATTTAACTATAATATGGCCATGGAATAAAGTGGAATTGGATTTAAATATGTTTATCGATTCAGATCTATTTCTGTTGCTTCTTGAACCTTGAGTTTTGAGAACTGTTCATCTTTATTCTCATGTCTAGTTTATGGTCTATTCATCCTATTGTAATCTTAATATACCTGTGATGATGTTTTTCTCTCCGATCTTATTTTGATGCAAGATTCTACCTTTCCCCTATTTATTTTCTTTCGATGAACCTTGGTCAATTTCGGACCTTGGCCTAAAATCACGTCTTGCGTACGATATGTATACGGGGGAATTATGGGATTATTGCCTATATGAACATGATGGAATTATTGGCAACATGAAATTGGATATTATCATTGTATTTGCGAGTTTGGGCTTGATATGTAAATTTTGGTATAATCTTGTTATGAGGAAATTAGCATAAATATTATATGCATGGAATTTGGCGTAAATTTGGATCTATGTAATGTAACATGTAAATCAAATCAAAAGATTGGACAACTGGCTTGTATTGTAATAAAAAGGTTATGGTTTGGGGTAACTACATCATGAATCATGATTTGGGTTTATTGGATATGAAACTTAATACATGTAATGTTGGCTGGATCTTGACATATGTAAAAGGGCATGAAATTTGGTATAAATGTAAATTGTCTAGGATTAGGCATATATAAATTGGCATATGTAATTTGGCATGGATCTTGATAGATGTGTAAATTGGCATAAAATTAGCATACATGTAAAACGACATGAATTGAACATATGAAAATTTGGTATGAATTGGGCATATGTAAAACTGACATGTTACCTAGAACTTGGGCATATGTTAAATATGAAAAATTTGGAATAGAAACATATATGATAATTTATGACTTGGAGAAAGTTTAATATTAACGCACCTAAGTTGGGTTTTGGGTAGTTGGTTTGTATTGGACATTTAGATGGCACGTAAACATGCTTATGAACTTGAAACATGAATTGGTTATAAATATGAATCATTTACTTCATAATAGGCATAAGTGAAAACATGAAACTCGCCATGAAACTAGACACGAACTTGACATGAAACTTGACCATGGACATGACATTTAGAATGAACTAGAAAATGGCCAACTCGAGGTTGGGTTGAGTTTGCAGTGTAATTCTGCCCGGAACCGCCCGGCAAATCTAGTTAATGCAAACAATAGGATCCAATGTGGGCAGTTGGTTATATCGCACTTGAAAACCCGAGGTCAGACTGAGTTGTAGTGTAATTTTGCCTGGAACCGCCTGGCACATCCAGTGACCACAACAACAGGTCTGATGTGAGAGGTTCGGGTGCATAAATGAATTAATGACTTGATAGGGTTAAGTCACGAACCGCTTGAATATACTTAACCAATTTGACACGATGGTTTGGTAGGGTTAAGTCACGAATCGCTTGAACATACTTCACCTACTTGACACATGATTCGTAGGGCTAAGTCATGAACTTGAACGATAACATTTAGCCAATTTGACATGACTCGTAGACGGGTTAAGTCACGAACCTGAAAGACCACACTTAACCAACTTGACATGCTAGACTGATGGGGTTAAGTCTCGAATTTAAATGACAACACCTAACCTGCTGGACGGAAACCCTAGTTACGCGGTCCTTTTCAGCAGTAGCCCACTAGATGTATCATGGTACCCTGGAACTAGGCAGGGTGAGGCATGATTACTGGGCTGATTGTAAGCGACCAGAACGACGGCTGAGTTGGTGCGCCATTGTAGGTTCAGGCGGACTACGGTCGTGCACGTAGTCCGGAGTTGAAAAAGCAGGCATTAGGCACCAGTAGGTTAACACTGTGCGTGCTTGATTCGTATCGGTGGTCGGCACCCTAAGGCTTGATACACCCTATAGTGGACCTAGCACAGGTGACCACATTCGTGATAGGGCCGTATGACATAGACACATGAACGAGATAGGACTTGTAGGGAGCCGATCGATTAATAGATCGTTTCGTGAGACCAAGTAATGGATCATTTCATGACATTGGGCAAGGGATCATTTTATAGTCAACACATGACACGGGTTGGGATACTAGTATGGTTGGTGCAGAGCAAATAAATATCATAGAAATATTTTAATGGTAAAGCAGAGAAATCCTGCGATGCTTGATAGAAATCCTGCGAAATTATACTTAGTTTATCTTGAATGGAAACCTGGCGATGTTATATTTGACAAATACCATATGAGGTTAATCTTAGTTATCTTTCCTTTAGCTTATCTTGTCATCATGCTTATGTTTACTTTCAGTTTATTCATGCCATGTTATCTTTACCTGTTTTTATGCTGAAAGTCACTAGGACTTACTCAGTCTTTATGACTGACCCGTTTTGTTTCGTCTCTTTTTCTTCCGTTTCCCCCTAGGTTCGTATTGTGGGAATACAGCTTAGTTCGGATCTTACCAAGCTCCAAAGCTCTTTCATGTACGGCTTAGATTTCTCTTGGCTATGACTTGCTTTGCTTTATTGGGGAATGATTTATAACTATGGTTTTATGCTTCTTTACTACTGCAAGATAGATTTCGATGTAATTGACTTAATAGCATTTTGATGTAAAAGGCTTTAGACCTTACTAGATTTTAAAGAAATGAAATTTGGGTTTTCCTTCCGCTGTTTTATTTATGTTCTATCCTGTAATATTTCTGTGTATGTTTACCTAGATAATACTCCACCAAAGCTAGTGCATTCCCTTTGTGAGTGACCCTCGCGGAGGTGGGGTGTTACATTTGGTATCAGAGCAGAAGGTTACCAGACTGGGCAAAAGCTTTTAAAAACCTTCTGAAATTATTTTCAAAACGTTTACAAAGAAGCAAATTTTCAAGAAAATTTTGTTTTGATTAAAAAGACATATTCCCCAAAGCCATATGCACTATCTTTTGATTCTCTCTTGAAATCTCTTCTCTCTCTTTTCACCATAGTTTCTAGGCATCCAACATATGTCGGAGGGCAAAGAAGTGCCCAACCTCCATCTGTAGCCGCAGTAGTTCCATCTGCGTCTAATCTTATTTCAAGCTTTGTAGGGTTGCCATGCGATGGAGGTAGCTTTCGAGAAACTTGTCAAGAAGCTATACAAGGATAGTAAGAACGAGGATAAAGAACACAAGCCAAAGGATGAGAAACTTGTTGATAAGGCGTAATCCACGAAGGAGGAAAAGGTGAAAGGGAAGAGGTCAAAGTAAAAGAATAATAAAACCCATGACAAGAAAGAACATCGTTGGTATGGTAAAAAGGGACATGTAGTTAAGTATCATAGGACAAGGACAAGGGCAAAGAACAAGATCGTCGAGAGGGAAATTGTATGCTTTCACTACCAGCATACCTAAGAGAGGTGGTAACTGTTCTGTTAAAAGTTTAGCTTCTCTTTTCTATCATACCATGGGAACTTTGTTTTTATACATCGCATCCTTTTAATTCTGCCTCGATAGTTGAGTCTCTGCACCTTAGTACTAGCGTAGTAGAGGATCCCATTTTTGTCTCAAATCCTGTTGGGGTCGGCTCATGTATTCATGATTTGTTTGGATTTGAGAATGTCTATGCTAAGTGTTGAGTTTAGAAGTAATGCTTATGTTTATGTTTTGGGCTATGGGTTGATTCTAGCGATGGAGTAGTTATCCAGTAAAGGTGACATTCTCGGTTTTGAAAAGAGGGTAGTTAGACTCTTGACTTGCCTCGGTAATACCCTCGAAGTCGCGTGTAACCTTTAGGGTTCTATCAGGATTTGTTACCTAGAATCTCTTGACACATTTATTGGTAATTTATTGATCCGCTCGAGTAGTGTTCGCCACTAAGGCGGATGGTTCATTTCGCTTATGCATGAGTTATAGAAAATCGCCTTGGTAAGTACCTTTGGCAACATGGTTGATATTTGTTATTTTCAAGCGATAATTCATCTGTGTGAAACACCTCCTAGTAAGTTAATGAGATCCAAGACTCACTAGTGAATTTTAGAGAGCTTGCATGAAACCATGAGTATGCAGTTATGATTAAGCCGAATATACTAGAAGAAGAATAAGTAAAAGTGGAACGAGAGGCAACGGTGAAATGAGTTCCAACTCATATTTTGGAAACAAGAATTAAGAATCTGTGAAGTTAAAGACGTTCAAAGCAAAATGGAGTTAAGCTCAAGGAAACACGACTTAGAAGATTGAAGACTAGATACGTGCATCATATCTCTTTTTAAGAGTATATCCTTGGTCCCTCTTTTCCTGTAGAGCTTACTTGCATGTTATCTTTTTCCTCTCGGTCCTATTCTCAATCAAATTTCTATTGCAAACCCCATAGGGAGTATGACTCATCTGTTAGTAATACATTTTTGGGCTTGAGGGTGTCCGTTGGATTGACTAAACTCTTTGGGTTTTATAGGATACGAGTTGGTTTTAGGGAGGGATTCCCTTGTGACCTAAAAGGAGTCCATCATGCTTAGTTTCCTCGAAACATATATTGGTTTGATTGAGTAATTCTTTGGGTGTCAGCCTGACGTTGATTTCGGTCTCCGGGGCTGGTGCTTAGGGAGTTCTTCTCCTGATCGGTATATATGTGACATATATTTCTAGTCTGGACACGGCCTAATGGGCACAAGGTTTTTAATTGCTTCTATCATTCGGCTATACCTTTAGGTAGGAACAATTGGGTGTAAACATGTGTTTGAGACATGTTATGATTGATGGTTGCAAGTGGCTGCAAGTGGTTGCTCGTGGATGCATTTACACATTAGGCACTAGATCGGCTCAGTCACCTTTCATATTGCATATGCATGAGTGTTTATACTTGTTTATGGATGAGTTTGAATGTGTTATCGTGTGAATGTTGCATATGGATGAATGGTTGTGCACACATATAGTGTTTACGTGAGTAGGATTATTTGCATACATGTGGATTCATGGCACTTAACATATTTTGCATTAGAAAGATCAATCAGGCCTGATCATTTGCATTAGACAAGGAACATATACACACACTTTCTGCATATGTTCATACAACATTACAAATCTATTAAGGACGATGGATGCCTGTGATTGATGATTGAGTAGATGGATGATTGGATGGTAGGACACATTCTCCTTAACTTGAAGATTTCGGGGACGAAATCCTTTAAGGAGGGGAGAATGTAACAACCCGAATTTTAACAACATGTTAAGATCATAAATCAAGGCAGAATTAAATTTTAAGATCAGAATCAAGGGAAACGGGTTGCGCCATAGCATCCGTCTCGAAATTCTACTTGGAAACGAGTCCGAGTTTGCAAGAATCGGAGTCCGTATGAGGGATACATGACCCTCCGAAGTTCCAGAAATATTCGGAGTTCAAAACAGCTCGAATTCGAATTCAAAATTCGAATTTCAAATGCAGAACAGACTGGGCGGGAAATTTCCCGCCCAGACCCAGGTCGACTGGGCAGTCGACACCCACAGGACCAGGTCGACTGCGCAATCGACTTGGGTGTCGACCTGGTCCCCGAGCCCATTTTTGGGCCAGTGTTCGTTCTGATGTATCTTGTCCGATTTCTGTCCAGATTCATCTACCTAAACCTATTTAAACAGCCCCAAACCTAACCTTCTCTACTCACAATTCTATTCTGCTTCTACTCTGCCTCTATTCTAAATAAAAATAAAAATGGCATCGCTACTCTGTTGGAATCAAAAGTAGAAGCTAATCAACATCAACCTAAGCAACTCAATTCAAAACTAGAGATTAAAGCTCCAAACAACGACGCCTAGACCATATTGAATCAAATCAGAAGATTAATCAAGTTAGATGTTTCAACGCGACAACGAATCGATTTGTCCTCTCATAGCCAATCAATGTAAGTTCTAGTTACTTTCCGATTTAAATATTTAACAATAATATGGCCATGGAATAAAGTGGAATTGGATTTAAATATGTTTATTGATTCAGATCTATTTCTGTTGCTTCTTGAACCTTGAGTTTTGAGACATGTTCATCTTTATTCTCATGTCTAGTTCATGGTCTATTCATCCTGTTGTAATCTTAATATGCCTGTGATGATGTTTTTCTCTCCGATCTTATTTGGATGCAAGATTCTACCTTTCCCCTATTTATTTTCTTTCGATGAACCTTGGTCAATTTCGGACCTTGGCCTAAAATCACGACTTGCGTACGATATGTATACGGGGGAATTATGGGATTATTGCCTATATGAATATGATGGAATTATTGGCAACATGAAATTGGAAATTATCATTGTATTTGCGAGTTTGGGCTTGATATGTAAATTTTGGTATAATCTTGTTATGAGGAAATTTGCATAAATATTATATGCATGGAATTTGGCGTAAATTTGGATCTATGTAATGTAACATGTAAATCAAATCAAAAGATTGGACAACTGGCTTGTATTGTAATAAAAAGGTTATGGTTTGGGGTAACTACATCATGAATCCCGATTTGGGTTTATTGGATATGAAACTTAATACATGTAATGTTGGCTAGATCTTGACATATGTAAAAGGGCATGAAATTTGGTATAAATGTAAATTGTCTAGGATTAGGCATATATAAATTGGCATATGTAATTTGGCATGGATCTTGATAGATGTGTAAATTGGCATAAAATTAGCATACATGTAAAACGGCATGAATTGTACATATGAAAATTTGGTATGAATTGGGCATATGTAAAACAGACATGTAACCTAGAACTTGGGCATACGTTAATTATGAAAAATTTGGAATAGAAACATATATGATAATTTATGACTTGGAGAAAGTTTAATATGAACGCGCCTAAGTTGGGTTTTGGGTAGTTGGTTTGTATTGGACATTTAGAAGGCACGTAAACATGCTTATGAACTTGAAACTTGAATTGGTTATAAATATGACTCATTTACTTGATAATAGGCATAAGTGAAAACATGAAACTCGCCATGAAACTAGACACGAAATTGACATGAAACTTGAACATGGACATGACATTTAGAATGAACTAGAAAATGGCCAACTCGAGGTTGGGCTGAGTTTGCAGTGTAATTCTGCCCGGAACCGCCCGGCAAATCCATTTACTGCAAACAATAGGATCCAATGTGGGTAGTTGGTCATATCGCACTTGAAAACCCGAGGTCAGACTGAGTTGTAGTGTAATTTTTCCTGGAACCGCCTGGCACATCCAGTGACCAAAACAACATGTCTGATGTGAGAGGTTGGGGTGCATAAATGAATTAATGACTTGATAGGGTTATGTCACGAACCACTTGAATATACTTAACCAATTTGACACGATGGTTTGGTAGGGTTAAGTCACGAATCGCTTGAACATACTTAACCAACTTGACACATGATTCGTAGGGCTAAGTCATGAACTTGAACGACAGCACTTAGCCAATTTGACATGACACGTAGACGGGTTAAGTCACGATCTTGAATGACCACACTTAACCAACTTGACATGCTAGACTGATGGGGTTAAGTCTCGAATTTAAATGATAACACTTAACCTGCTGGAGGGAAACCCTAGTTACGCTGTCCTTTTCAGCAGTAACCCACTAGATGTATCATGGTACCCTGAAACTAGGCAGGGTGGGGCACGATTACTGGGTTGATTGTAAGCGACCAGAACGACGGCTGAGTTGGTGCACCATTGTAGGTTCAGGCGGACTACGGTCGTGCACGTAGTCCGAAGTTAAAAAAGCAGGCATTGGGCACCAGTAGGTTTACACTGTGCGTGCTTGATTCATGTCGGTGGTCAGCACCCTAGGGCCTTATACACCCTATGGTGGACCTAGCATAGGTGACTGCATTCGTGATAAGGCCGTATGACACAGACACATGAACGAGATAGGACTTGTAGGGAGCCGATCGATTAATAGATCGTTTCGTGAGACCAAGTAATGGATCATTTCATGACATTGGGCAAGGGATCATTTTATAGTCAACACATGACACGGGTTGGGATACTAGTACGGTTGGTGCAGAGCAAATAGCTATCATAGAAATATTTTAATGGTAAAGCAGAGAAATCTTGCGATGCTTGATATAAATCCTGCAAAATTATACTTAGTTTATCTTGAATGGAAACCTGGCGATTTTATACTTGACAAATACCATATGAGGTTGTTCTTAGTTAACTTTCCTGTAGCTTATCTTGTCATCGTGCTTATGTTTACTTTCAGTTTATTCATTCCATGTTATCTTTACCTGTTTTTATGCTGAAAGTCACTAGGACTTACACAGTCTTTATGACTGACCCATTTTGTTTCGCATCTTTTTCTTCCGTTCCCCCCCCCTCAGGTCCACAGGGTGGGAATACAGCTTAGTTCGGATCTTACCAAGCTCCAAAGCTCTTTCATGTACGGCTTGGATTTCTCTTGGCTATGGCTTGCTTTGCTTTATTAGGGAATGATTTATAACTATGGTTTTATGCTTCTTTACTACTGCAAAACAGATTTCGATGTAACTGACTTAATAGCATTTTGATGTAAAAGGCTTTAGACCTTACTAGATTTTAAAGAAATGAAATTTGGGTTTTCCTTTCGCTGTTTTATTTATGTTCTGTCTTGTAATATTTCTGTGTATGTTTACCTAGATAATACTCCACCAAAGCTAGTGCATTCCCTTTGTGAGTGACCCTAGCGGAGGTTGGGTGTTACATCAATGACCTATCAGCCCTGACATTTATATTATTTTCACCTGTGTGGTTGTTGGATTGCGAGGCGCCTAGGATATATCTGTAACACCCCGTAATTCTGTAACACTAAGATTCACAAATCAAGGCAGAATTAAAAGTTACTATCAAAATCAAGGGAAACGGGCTACGCCATTGCGTTCATCTCGGAATTCTGCACGAAAACGAGTCCGAGTTTGCGTAAATCGGAGTCCGTATGAGGAAGATATGGCCTCCGGAAGATTCAGCTATATTTCAAAACAGGCCAAGTTCAAAATTCAAATCGGACCCAGAATGGGCTGGGCGGGAATTTTCCCGCCCAAGCCACCCAGGTCGACTGGGTAGTCGACCTGGGGGTCGACCCCCCTGCTTTTTCCAGTTTTCTGCACTGGTTCGTTTGGATGTATTTGGTCACGTTTCTACCTAGGTTCGTCCGCCTAACACTATATAAACAGCCCTAGTCTCCTTCTCTATTCACAATTCTTTTCTATCCTTATGCTGCCTCTGAGAAAATATATAAATAAATAATATATATAAAATAAATCAAGACGAGGAAGTGCTGCTCAAGTTGTCAAGAGGAGATTTGAATCAAGATTAAGGCTTCAAAATGAGAATCAAAGGCTAACTCAAACGATTTCGAGCAACGTCGCACGAATCATAGAAATTAAAGGAATAAAAGAATATGCCAAATCTTTCTCTCTCTATTCGAATCAATGCCTATTTCTTTGGACCAAATTAAGAACTGATATGATTCGAGGACAAATAAGACTGTGACTATGAAACTATGGACCTTAGAACCATTGCCTATGACTATGAACATTGCCTATGACTATGGACCTTGCCTATGACTACGAACATTGCCTATGATTGTGACTGTGACTATGAGGATTATTTCCTTAACTAAACCTATGCCTTTGATTAGAAAACATAAACTATTGCCTATGACATAACAAGGACATCTGTGATTAAACACCTATGATTCATGACTAGGAAAGTGTTGCTTAAGTTCTGTGATTATGAGATTGGGTCTAAACCCGATTATCTATTCTGTTTATCCTTGGTTTTAGACCTAAGTAATTTACCTATTAAGTTAGGTCTACCCATGTTCTTGAACCTGCGTCTCTATTCTGTCTATCCTTGGTTTTAGACCTAGGGAATTTACCTATTAAGTTAGGTCTACCCATGTTCTTGAACCTACATCGTTATTCAAAACCATTTTATGCCAGTTGTTATGTCTATCCTTTTCATAGCATCTTTGGTTCATTCCCTATTTTCTACGAATCTAGATTTATCTATAATATAGATTGAATTACGATTATATGAACAGTGGGAATACGATTTGGGCATAATGTGAAATGTACTAAAAACATAATTATAAACTTGGAATTTGGCATAAATTGGGAACATGAATTATGGCATGTTCATAGAAATACAAATGGGATAAATTTAACATGAATTATAGGATGTGTAATTTGAATCTAGTATTGACTTGTAAATCTTGCATTTACATGAGTTATGAACTAGAATAATAAGTCTAGTTTGACGTGAACTATAATTAGAATGTTAAATCAGGATTGGATTAGCTAATTTGGCGTAATAAGTATATTGGTATAAATTTGAGATTGTCCATAATTGGGAATAACCGTCAGGTTTAGCAAAATCATGGTTAGTAACACTTCATTGTTATAGTTTACATACCAAAAGGCATAAATATGATATAGAGGGGAAAATGGGCCAAAAGAATAAATGTTGACAGTTTAAATTAAAAGGGAAATTGGGAAATAAGTAAATAGGGAATAATTTACTTATATAATTTGGCCTAAATGAGGAAACGTAAATTTAGACAAATTAAAGGTTTATTAACGACATCTCTTTTAATGGTACACCAGAAAGTTCTAGGGTGACAGAGAGGATAGTGTCTAGGCTTGGGTTTGGAAAATACAAGTTTCCTGCTCTCCCTGGCTATCCCTAACTGATCCGACGGACTGGATGGTTGCTTTCAAAACCTGATCTGAGAATTAGTCAAAACCCTTTGAACTAGAAAACACGAATACGCCTAACCCAAGGTTAGACTGAGTTGCGATGTAAATCTGCCCGGAACCAACCGGCACATCCAGTAGTCGCAACAATATCTGTCTAATGTGAGTGGTCGTGGCTTTAATCTATTTAATTAAAGCTAGAACAAGAATGGTAGGGTTAAGTTCACTAAGACACTTAACCAATTCAACATGACAACCAGATTGGTGGGTGGGGCTAGGGCCATACAGTTAAGCTAGAATGGGAGGGTTAAGTCCATAGGAACACTTAACCAATTTAACACAGTTAAGCTAGGATGGGAGGGCTAAGCCCATAGGGACACTAAACCAACTTCACATGGTAACAAGACAAGATTTGTAGGGGTTAAGTAACTAAGGAAACACTTAGCCAAATTAACATGTTAACTAGACTAGAAGTTGGGGTTAAGTAAAGTTAATTCACTTAGCCAAATTAACATGTTAACTAGACTAGAGGTTGGGGTTAAGTAAATACACTTAGCCAATTTGATATGTTAGCCGGGCTAGACTGTAGGGTTAAGTAAACTTGAACACTTAACCATCAGATTGTGATAAAGGAATAGGGTTAAGTCTAAAACATGAAGTGATAATACTTAACCATTAATAACATGTTAGTTAAAATAGACGGGCATGGTTAAGTTAAAAAGGAACACTTAACCAATACAGAATGAAGGGGTAGGGTTAAGTAATAAGAAATACTTAACCCATATAACTTGGTTTGTGATGGGGTTAAGTCAACATGAATTACTGATAACACTTAACCAGTTTAACATGATAAATGAAGGGGGTTAAGTTGGCTTGAATTGACTAGTGACACTTAACCAATCCAAATTGACGGGAAAGAGAACTAAGTAGTAAATCTTAGAAAACAACGATTCTGTAAACTAAGTGGTAAATCTTAGTAAAACTAAGTAGTAATTTTTAGTATAACACGGGAAGGAGCGAATGTCAGTCTGAGTTGAAAGAAGGCTACAACGAATTGGGTTACGAAGCCCGAGGCTTCGAGGGGACGTGAGGGTACTCTTGGTATCCCTCTGTGAGGTTGCAGATGATCCGCCTGGGCCCACAGAGGTTAAGGTCTGCGTAGAAGAACCAGGGGTATGCCTTGGTTGCAATACATGGCAACCTAAAGACTAGGATGGACCGGCGTGATTCGGCGAGAAAACGGTAGCCCTGTTATAGCGACTCGTCGTCTACTATCCATCTTGAGTCAATCGAGATACGTGAAGTGGAAAGGCGGAGAACTCCAAAAGACCATATACTTGCTATCTAGTTATGGTTGCGGATGGCCATAGGACAGTGGGGCATAGTGGGCCGGCGTATAGTTCTCATTTTTCAAGGTGTGCCTTTCATTAGTTGAGGGAGGGATCAAGTGGTACCATAGCCACTGTAATAAAAACAGACCTTAGCATCTGCATCGGCAGATATCTGAAAGCTCCCGACCGAGTTCTGTATTCCTTGATTTGCCCTGACATAGGACTCGGGTCGCACATTACAGGACATGTGCATCTAGACAAGCGAAAACGATTCGCGATACATGCGTGGGGAAGTATAGGAACATATACCACTCTAGGTAGTGTGTCCTAGACTTGGGGGCATCGTTCGACAGGTAGCATAATTCCTAGTTGAACTAGGTGGCATAAATCCTGAATCCGAGAAGCGTTCAGCAGATAACGTAAACTCTAGTTAAATCTAGAAGGCACTTGGTAGAAAATCCTAGACTTGATCTAGGTAATAAATAATGAATGTATGCCGGAAGGCAATGGAAAATACATGGATTGGGATCACGTTATTGTTACTAGTTGGGACACTAGATAGGCGGTGCAGAGATATAGAAACCAGTATAACAAGGAAATAGCGAAGCGGCGAAAGTATTAGAGCATATCCAGTTTATCTTATCCTAGCATACCTTGTAACTATCTTGTGTTAATCTTGTGACCTTGCTGACCCTATCATCATGGTGTTATCTTGTATTCAGTTAATTTATGTCGTTTTGTTTTTCCAAGTTCACATGCTAGAAGTTACTGAACTTACTCAGGCTTTATGTCTGACTCTATTTTCCTTTCGTCTTCTTTTCTTCCATTCCCCCCCACCAGGTAGTAAAGGAGGGAATAGCATAGCTCAGATTTAGTTGGACCGTCACTCTTTCCCAGCTTGAAGATTTGTCGAAGTTTGCATGGATTCTCTTTCTAGATGCTATGGCTGGCTCTTGCTAGGATTGGGGAATATAAATGTTGTTTTATGCTTCTTTATTTTGTAAGACAGATGATACTCTGATATTGTAAAGAAATCTTTGTACAAACTATTTTATCAATAAAGAAAAGTTTTATTTTCCGCTGTTTAATTTCTGTCTGTCTTGTAATTTATCAGCATATTTTACCCAAAATGCTCCACAGAACTTAGTGCATTCCCTTTGCGAGTGATACTAACGGATGTGGGGTGTTACACGTGGTACCAGAGCAGAAGGTTACCAGATCAGATAAAGGATTTGAAAAATTATTTTCAAAACGGTTTTTTTAAAGAAGCATTTTCAAGAGAAAAGATTTGTTTTAAAGGCATATTCCCCAAAGCCATACGCACTATCTTCTCTTCCTCTGTTTGAATTCTTGTCTCCTTCTTTCTTGAGTCTCTGGGGCTCCTGGCTTTCTGGGAGGTAACCCCATCGATGGGCGAAGTAGTGCCCGGCTTCCGTCCAAAGCAGTAGTTATTTCATCTACGGGCAGTTTTGCTTTCAAAGCTTATAGGGTTTTCTGGACGATGGAGGCAGCTTTCGAGGGATTTGTCAACATGACTACACACGGAAGGGGATGAGGAGTTTGGCTAAGGAGCATAACCCTAGGGTGAGGGATTCATGGATGTAGATTTAGCTCATGAAGGAGGAAGAAATTATAAAACCTAAGACAAGAGGAAGTATCTTTACTAGGGTATGATAGGGCATATAATTAAGGACAAGGGCAAGAACGAGGAACAAGATTTTCAGAAGGGCAAGTACCTACTTTCGCCACCACCTAGGAGAAGGGTAGTGAAGTTCTGTTGGAAGAGTCTAGTTTTGTTGTTCGTATTCTTTCCTTTGGTTTTAGTGTTTCGCATTTGTTCATATCCACTTCCATAGTTGAGTCTCTGCACCATAGTACTTGTGTAGTAGAAATATCCCACTAGAGTCTCAAATCCAATTGGTGGTCCGACTAGTTTATTTTTGGTTAGTAGGGATTTGAGAGTAGCTATCGAGTTTGCTTATATCATCTTACGTAGATCGTCTAAATTCGGAGGAGATATTCCTTGGGTGCTTGTCTGATATTGGTTTAGGCCTTTGGGGCTTGTACTTGAGGAATGTCGAGTTCGACTAGGATGGTTTGCGTGAGAGATGAATAGTTGTGGCCGAAACTCTAAAAAGTACGGAGTGATCTTTTGACTCCCATAGTTATGGCGTGGTGGATAAGCTAAGAGGAGAGACCTCAAGCCATCTTGGTATGTACACTTACTACCGTGATTGACATCTGTTTATTTTGGAAATGGAGATCCGGAACTTCACAATCGTGAAGTTAAATTAGTTAAGATATAGTGGAGTAAAGCTCAAGAAGGCTAGATACTAGCATCATACCCTTTTCCTTAAGGGTGCATCCTTGATTTCTTTGTTTAGGAGCTTTACGCATAATTGTTTCTCACTTTCCAAAGTATATCCTCTAGGTCGTATCTTCGATCCTTAGGTAGAAGCCAATGGATGTAAACATGTATTTGAAACATGTTATGATTGATGGTTGCAAGTGGTTGCTAATGGTTGCTTGTGAATGCATATGCACACGTATTAGACACTAGATCAGTTCAGATGCTTTCATATTGCATTTACAGATATGTATTTGTTTGTAAATTGAACTTGATATGTTATCATATGGGTGTTGCATATGGATGAATGGCCGTGCACGCATATAGTGTTTACATAACTAGGGATGCTTGCATACATGATTGGACGCATGGCACTGACATGATTTTCATTAAGAAGGTCAACTGAATCAGTAGACCGCCTGATTTTGCATTAGATAAAGACATATACACAACCTATGCATATGAACATAAAAACATTAGAAATCTTTTAAGGACAATGAATGCCTGTGATTGAATGGTTGAGTAGATGGGTGATTGGATGGTAGGACACATTCTTCCTAAATAGAAGATTTCGGGGACGAAATCCTTTTAAGTGGGGGAGAATGTAACACACCGTAATTGTAACAACCCGAATTTTTAGCAACGTGTTAAGACAAAAATCAAGGCAGAATTAAATTATAAAATCTGAATCAGGATAAACGGGTTGCGCCATTGCGTTCGTCTCGGAAAAATACGCGAAATAGAGTCCGAAATTTCGTAAATCGGAGTCCGTATGAAGAAGATATGGACGAACGAAGTTAGGCAGAAAAACCGAAAACAAGCCAGAATGCACTGGCGCACTTGTGAAGTGCGCCAGCACAAAAATACACTGGCGCACTTGGGAAGTGCGCCCGTGTCGAGCCAGAAACCTGCACAGCCTTCTGGCTTGACCCTGGCTGGCCTGGTGCACCTGTTTTGGCCCTTGGTCTTGTTTTGGAGGCTTGTGACGATTTTTGAGGGCTGGGATCTATCCTAGGGTTAATCTAACGGCCTAAACTACCACTATCTCTATAAAAAGACCCCTAACCTAGCCTAAACCCTCATTAATTGATCCTACAACTAAACTGTGCCAAAATTTCTAGTGATCATGGCCTCCACTCAAAACCCTAGCCTCCATCCTCTTGCCAAAATGCTATCTTCATTTCTATGAGAGGTTTCATGATCATGTGAGTATTAGAGAGTCCCTATGTTAGTATGAGAGCTTCTCAAGTTGATTTCAAGGCTTTGACCTTTGTTCATCAAGATGTGGTTTTTATTGATTTGGAGCTTTCACCTTTGGGTTTTTGAATGATGGCATGCATAGGCTTTGTCTCAATCTTTAGTTTAATCGACTTGTGCCTTCATAGCAATGTAAGCCCTTTTCCTACTCTTAGATATTAACTATGAAGTTAAATGTTCATGTTGCAAGTTTGGGTTTGATCATTGAGTATGATACATGCTATCATGTCATGCAAGTTTATGAAGTCATTATCTTGATCTTGTGGGCTAAAAGCTACAACCTTTATGTTGAAATGTTGCATTATGCAACATGAGAACCCTCATAACCTTTATGTCAACTTGCATATGAAGTCATAACCCTTATATGATGATATATGCGAGTTACTAGTCATCATTCCATGTCTTTTGTCACCATGATTCGCTTATGTGCCAAGTTTGGGTTTATGCATGTTTTTGAGGCTTAGAATGTAACATGCAAGTTAATGAACACATTTGTGCCTCATTTGCCACCATGATTAACTTGTGGCTTAATATCCATTTTTGTCATGCCTTTGCCAAGTCTCTTCTTTTAATCCATTACGTTGTTGCGAACGTATATGCGAGTTTAAAAGCGTTGGGTTATGTTATGGGTAATTTCTAATGACATGAAAATACAACTTGAAAACATGACTTGAAATATAACATGGAAGTTGACATGTGAATATGTTTGAAAACATAAGCTTGGGAATTTAACTATTAAGTTAGGTCTACCCAATTGCTTGAAAACTTGTAATGTGTTTTGGAAACACGATGGACATGACACTTAGAAAATATAAGTGTGACCAACTCGAGGTTGGGTTGAGTTTGCAACGTAAAACTACCCGGAACCGACCGGCCTAACTAGTAGTTGCAAACAATAGGACCCAATGTGAGAAGTTGGTCATGTTGTGCTTGAACCCGAGGTTAGACCAAGTTGTGGTGTAAAGCTACCCGGAACCGACCGGCTTAACTAGTAACCACAACAAAGTCTAATGTGAGAGGTTGAGGTGCATTAAGTAATTAATGCCACATGATAGGGTTAAGTTAATTTGATTAATGACTCTTAACCAAATATGACATGGACAAATGGGTTAAGTAATTTGATTAGGCTAATGATACTTAACAAAACATGACAAGGTTGGGTAGGTTAAGTAACTCGATTTGCCTAATGACACTTAACCATTTTTATACGACTAGTGGACGGGGTTAAGTTAATCAACACTTAATCAATCCAACACGATAATTTGGAAAGGTTAAGTAAGTTTTCTTAATGACACTTAACCGAAAAATACAGTTAATGGATGGGGTTAAGATTAGACTCAACTAGTCTAAACATGGAAATCGGATGGGGTTAAGTTAGCCTAGACTTAATTAATCCCACTTGGCAGTTTAATGGGGTTAAGTTAAACACTTAACTAATCTAAACATGATGATTTGATGTGGTTAAGTGACCTATACTTAACCAATCTAACTCGTTAATTTATTGAGGTTAAGTTAACCTATACTTAACCAATCTAACGTGAAAACATGATAAGGCTAAGTCACGAATCGCTTGAATGCACTTGACCGATTTGACTAAGTAAATTGATAGGGTCAAGTTAATATATACTTAACCAATCTAGAATGATAATTGGACGAGGTTAAGTCGTGAATTGCTTAATATACTTAACCAACTTGACACATGGTTTGTAGGGTTAAGTCTTGAACTTGGATACTTAGCCAATTTTGACATGATTTGTAGACGGGTTAAGTCATGAACTTAAGTGACACTTAACCCATTATGTAAACCCTAGTTCTGAGAATTAGGTGGATAACCGTAATTAACAAGAATAACGGGAATAAGCTAAGTGGTAAACCTTAGTTGGAGAATAGCTAAGTAATAATTCTTAGTCAAGGAATTTTGGACCAGTTCATAGATAGATGAGTAACCTGATACGGTAGGTCATCGTTTAAGTATACGAGTAGGAGCAAGTATCTGATTTAGATAAAGGCTCCAGCGAACGGGGTAACGAAGCAGCGGCTTCGGGGAACGTGAGGATATTCTTGGTATCCCTCTGTGAGCTGCCAGGTGATCATACTAGGCTCATGAGAGGTTAAGGTCTGCGTTAAAAGAACCAAGAGTATGCCTTGGTTGCTATACGAGCGACCTAAAGACGGGGATGGATAGGGGATAGTCGACGATACACGGTCGTACCCTAGATAGCATTTTCGTCAGGCTACCTACCATCTTTGGTCAAGCGTGTACGTACGGAAAGGCAGAGAACACCCAATAGACCATAATTGCTATCTAATTATGGTTGCGGTAAGGCTAGGATTGTGGGTTGGCAGTAGTGTGTTCTCATACAGGATTTATCATGTCTTGTCTTTCACTAGTTGAGGGAGTGGTCTCGTGGGACCATAGCCACGTATAGAAAAAAACAGACCTTAGCATCTGCATCGGCAGATAAATCGAAAGCTCCCGACCGAGTCCTGTATTTCCTAATTTGCCCTGTGACAGGACTCGGATGGCACGATGTGATATATGTGCATACAGTCATGGAAAAACGATTCACGGTGAATGCGTGGGAAAAAGGGCGCGGTTGACGGTTAGCGTAATTCCTAGTGGCCCTGGGTGGTTGAACCAAAACCGAGATACGAAAACGTGCAATAGGTAAGCATAATCCCTAGTAGTCCTAGGTAGCATAAGTCCTAGTTGTACAAACGATGATTCATGTTGAAAGACCCTAGTTAGGTATAGGGTGACAGCCCAAAACGATCTTAAGGATTATGGAACTATGTTAAAGTAGTATAGAATCTCATGGGAAAGCCCGTATGGTCTACGGCAAGGGACTGAACATTTACATGGAATAAAACATACGAGTTGAGTAACTTATATATGTGACATATTAGGTTGACATGGACCATTACACGACTTTTGAGTAAGGGTCATTCATGGTTAACACATGATACGGTGGGGATACTAGTACGGTAGGTGCAGAGCTAAAAGACAGGATAGATACCTTGGGATGTTATACGTGATAGATATCTTGGGGATATTATACTTGATAGGAACCTGACGATGGGATACCTTGTTTTATCTTGACACCGTAATTTATCATGACACCTTAGTTTATCTGAGTTCAGTAGTTCATCCTGTTATTTTGATTTAGCTTATCTATCTTGTCATCATGCTTATGTTCATCTCAGTTTCTCATGTCAGTTAACTTTACTAGTTTTTATGCTGATAGTAGATAGGGCTTACTCAGTCTTTTTGACTGACCCGTTTTGTTTCGCCTCTTTTCTTCCGTTTCCCCCCCAGGTTACAGGGAGGAAATACTGTTGTCTAGTTCGGACTTCTTCTGCTTGAAGGTCATCATGGATGGCTTGGACTTTTCTTGGCTATGGCTACTTTACTGTTTTACTTGGGGAATAATTTATGAAAAAGTCTTTATGCTTCCTTACTATTGCAAGACAGGTTTTGATGTACTCTGATGTAAAAGGCTTTAGACCTTAATTATTAATGTTTATGAAAGTTCGATTTTACTTCCGCTATTTTATATATGTTCTGTCTTGTGATATTTCTGTGCATGTTTACCAATAATGCCCCTCTAAAGCTAGTGCATTCCTTTGCGAGTGACCCTAGCGGAGGCGGGGTGTTACATTTGGTATCAGAGCGGAAGGTTACCAGACTGGGCAAAAGTTTTTAAAGACCTTCTGAAAACTATTTGAAAATCGTTTACAAAGAAGCATTTTTCAAGAAAATTTTTCTTTTAAAAGAAAAAGGCTATTCCCCAAAGGCCATTAGCACTATCCTTGTTTCCTTAATCGAATCTCTTTTCCTTTCTTTCCTCCATCTGTAGTCACAGTGGTTTTAACTGCGACTAGTCTTTTCTATCTACGAAAGTGCTTTCCATGCGATGGAGGTGGTTCTCGAGAGACCAGTGGCCGCGTTATAAGAAAGGATAGTGAGAAAGAGGATAAAGGATACGAGCTTAAGGATGAACAACTTGTTGGTATGGCTTAGTCCTCAAAGGAGGGATAAAGATGAACAATGAAACCCATGACGAGAGAGTACCTTTGGCGTGGTAAAACGGGGCGGATAGTTAAGTATTATAGGACAAGGACAAGATCATCGGGAGGGCAGTAGTATGCTCTCATTTCTAGGGTACCTCGGAAGGAGGGTAATGATCTTGTTAAAGGTTTAGCTTTTCTTCTCTATCATCCCGTTAGGACTTCGTCTTTCGTATCATTTAAGTCTGCTTCGATAGTTGAGTCTCTGCACCTTAAGTACTAGCGTAATAGAGAATCCCATTTTTGTCTCAAAGTCCTATTGGAGAATCAGTCCATTTATACATGACTTGTTTGGATTTGAGAATGTCTATGCCAAGTGTTGAGTTTGGAAATAATGCTTATGTTTATAAGCCATAGATGGATTCTAGGGATGAAGTGGTTATCCAGTAGGGGATGCCACTCTCGGTTTTGATAGGAGGGTAGTTAGACCTTTTGACTAGCCTTGGTAATACCCTCGAAGTATCGTGTAACCTTTTTGAGGTTCTGTCATGACTAGTTACTTAGAATCCCTTGATGCCTTTATTGGAAATTTGAAGACCGATCGAGTGGTGTTCTCTGATAAGACGGACGGTTTACTTCATTTATGCATGGGTTATAGAGATCACCCTAGTAAGTGCGCTTGATAACCTGGTTGACATCTGTTTACTTTCAAGAGAAAGTTCTTCTACATGGAATACCTTATAGTATATAAACGAGATCCAAGATTCACTAGTGAATTTTGGAAAGCTTGCATGAGATCATGAGTACGCAGTCATGTTTGCGCCAAGTATTCTAGGAAAAGGATAAGTGCAAGTGGAACGAGAGGCGACGAAGAAATGAGTTCCAGCTCATGTTATGGAAACCGGAAATAAGGAGCTACGAAATCGCGAAGTTAAAAGACGGTCAAGGCACAATGGAATTAAGCTCAAGGAAATACGACTTTGATGGTCAAAGACTAGATACGCGCATAATATCTCTTTTTGGGAGTATATCCTTGATCCCTGTTTCTGTGGAGCTTACTTGTAGGCTATCGTTTGTGGACATCCCCTCGGTCCTATTTTCTGTTACAAACCCCGTAAGGAGTTTGTCCTGTTTATCTTCTCGACCCTGTTTCAGGGAATCCTAGGTAGAACCCTATGGGTGTAAACATGTATTTGAAACATGTTATGATTGATATGGTTGCAAGTGGTTGCAAGTGGTTGCTCGTAGATGCACGAATACACATTAGATACTAGCTCGACTCGGTCACATTTCATATTGCATATGCACGAGTATTTATACTTGTTTATGGATGAAATCGAATGTATTATCATGCGGTTGTTGCATATGAATGAATGATTGTGCACGCATATAGTACCTATATGGCTAGGACTATTTGCATACATGTTGGATTCATGGCACTATACATATTTTGCATTAGAAAGATTATTCAGGCCTGATCATTAGCATTAGCTAAGGAACATGTACACACACGTTTTGCATATATTCATACAGCATTAGAAATCATCTAAGGACAATGGTTGCTTGTGGATGATGTGTTGAGTAGATGGATGACGGATGGTAGGATACGTTCTTCCTAACTTGGAGATTTCGGGGACGAAATCCTTTAAGTTGGGGAGGATGTAAAAACCCGAATTTTTAGCAACGTGTTAAGACAAGAATCAAGGCAGAATTAAATTATAAAATCTGAATCAGGATAAACGGGTTGCGCCATTGCGTTCGTCTCGGAAAAATACGCGAAATAGAGTCCGAAATTTCGTAAATCGGAGTCCGTATGAAGAAGATATGGACGAACGAAGTTAGGCAGAAAAACCGAAAACAAGCCAGAATGCACTGGCGCACTTGTGAAGTGCGCCAGCACAAAAATACACTGGCGCACTTGGGAAGTGCGCCCGTGTCGAGCCAGAAACCTGCACAGCCTTCTGGCTTGACCCTGGCTGGCCTGGTGCACCTGTTTTGGCCCTTGGTCTTGTTTTGGAGGCTTGTGACGATTTTTGAGGGCTGGGATCTATCCTAGGGTTAATCTAACGGCCTAAACTACCCCTATCTCTATAAAAAGACCCCTAACCTAGCCTAAACCCTCATTAATTGATCCTACAACTAAACTATGCCAAAATTTCTAGTGATCATGGCCTCCACTCAAAACCCTAGCCTCCATCCTCTTGCCAAAATGCTATCTTCATTTCTATGAGAGGTTTCATGATCATGTGAGTATTAGAGAGTCCCTATGTTAGTATGAGAGCTTCTCAAGTTGATTTCAAGGCTAAAGCTTTGACCTTTGTTCATCAAGATGGGTTTTTTTTATTGATTTGGAGCTTTCACCTTTGGGTTTTTGAATGATGGCATGCATAGGCTTTGTCTCAATCTTTAGTTTAATCGACTTTTGCCTTCATAGCAATGTAAGCCCTTTTCCTACTCTTAGATATTAACTATGAAGTTAAATGTTCATGTTGCAAGTTTGGGTTTGATCATTGAGTATGATACATGCTATCATGTCATGCAAGTTTATGAAGTCATTATCTTGATCTTGTGGGCTAAAAGCTGCAACCTTTATGTTGAAATGTTGCATTATGCAACATGAGAACCCTCATAACCTTTATGTCAACTTGCATATGAAGTCATAACCCTTATATGATGATATATGCGAGTTACTAGTCATCATTCCATGTCTTTTGTCACCATGATTCGCTTATGTGCCAAGTTTGGGTTTATGCATGTTTTTTAGGCTTAGAATGTAACATGCAAGTTAATGAACACATTTGTGCCTCATTTGCCACCATGATTAACTTGTGGCTTAATATCCATTTTTGTCATGCCTTTGCCAAGTCTCTTCTTTTAATCCATTACGTTGTTGCGAACGTATATGCGAGTTTAAAAGCGTTGGGTTATGTTATGGGTAATTTCTAATGACATGAAAATACAACTTGAAAACATGACTTGAAATATAACATGGAAGTTGACATGTGAATATGTTTGAAAACATAAGCTTGGGAATTTAACTATTAAGTTAGGTCTACCCAATTGCTTGAAAACTTGTAATGTGTTTTGGAAACACGATGGACATGACACTTAGAAAATATAAGTGTGACCAACTCGAGGTTGGGTTGAGTTTGCAACGTAAAACTACCCGGAACCGACCGGCCTAACTAGTAGTTGCAAACAATAGGACCCAATGTGAGAAGTTGGTCATGTTGTGCTTGAACCCGAGGTTAGACCAAGTTGTGGTGTAAAGCTACCCGGAACCGACCGGCTTAACTAGTAACCACAACAAAGTCTAATGTGAGAGGTTGAGGTGCATTAAGTAATTAATGCCACATGATAGGGTTAAGTTAATTTGATTAATGACTCTTAACCAAATATGACATGGACAAATGGGTTAAGTAATTTGATTAGGCTAATGATACTTAACAAAACATGACAAGGTTGGGTAGGTTAAGTAACTCGATTTGCCTAATGACACTTAACCATTTTTATACGACTAGTGGACGGGGTTAAGTTAATCAACACTTAATCAATCCAACACGATAATTTGGAAAGGTTAAGTAAGTTTTCTTAATGACACTTAACCGAAAAATACAGTTAATGGATGGGGTTAAGATTAGACTCAACTAGTCTAAACATGGAAATCGGATGGGGTTAAGTTAGCCTAGACTTAATTAATCCCACTTGGCAGTTTAATGGGGTTAAGTTAAACACTTAACTAATCTAAACATGATGATTTGATGTGGTTAAGTGACCTATACTTAACCAATCTAACTCGTTAATTTATTGAGGTTAAGTTAACCTATACTTAACCAATCTAACGTGAAAACATGATAAGGCTAAGTCACGAATCGCTTGAATGCACTTGACCGATTTGACTAAGTAAATTGATAGGGTCAAGTTAATATATACTTAACCAATCTAGAATGATAATTGGACGAGGTTAAGTCGTGAATTGCTTAATATACTTAACCAACTTGACACATGGTTTGTAGGGTTAAGTCTTGAACATACTTAGCCAATTTTGACATGATTTGTAGACGGGTTAAGTCATGAACTTAAGTGACACTTAACCCATTATGTAAACCCTAGTTCTGAGAATTAGGTGGATAACCGTAATTAACAAGAATAACGGGAATAAGCTAAGTGGTAAACCTTAGTTGGAGAATAGCTAAGTAATAATTCTTAGTCAAGGAATTTTGGACCAGTTCATAGATAGATGAGTAACCTGATACGGTAGGTCATCGTTTAAGTATACGAGTAGGAGCAAGTATCTGATTTAGATAAAGGCTCCAGCGAACGGGGTAACGAAGCAGCGGCTTCGGGGAACGTGAGGATATTCTTGGTATCCCTCTGTGAGCTGCCAGGTGATCATACTAGGCTCATGAGAGGTTAAGGTCTGCGTTAGAAGAACCAAGAGTATGCCTTGGTTGCTATACGAGCGACCTAAAGACGGGGATGGATAGGGGATAGTCGACGATACACGGTCGTACCCTAGATAGCATTTTCGTCAGGCTACCTACCATCTTTGGTCAAGCGTGTACGTACGGAAAGGCAGAGAACACCCAATAGACCATAATTGCTATCTAATTATGGTTGCGGTAAGGCTAGGATTGTGGGTTGGCAGTAGTGTGTTCTCATACAGGATTTATCCTGTCTTGTCTTTCACTAGTCGAGGGAGTGGTCTCGTGGGACCATAGCCACGTATAGAAAAAAACAGACCTTAGCATCTGCATCGGCAGATAAATCGAAAGCTCCCGACCGAGTCCTGTATTTCCTGATTTGCTCTGTGACAGGACTCGGATGGCACGATGTGATACATGTGCATACAGTCATGGAAAAACGATTCACGGTGAATGCGTGGGAAAAAGGGCGCGGTTGACGGTTAGCGTAATTCCTAGTGGCCCTGGGTGGTTGAACCAAAACCGAGATACGAAAACGTGCAATAGGTAAGCATAATCCCTAGTAGTCCTAGGTAGCATAAGTCCTAGTTGTACAAACGATGATTCATGTTGAAAGACCCTAGTTAGGTATAGGGTGACAGCCCAAAACGATCTTAAGGATTATGGAACTATGTTAAAGTAGTATAGAATCTCATGGGAAAGCCCGTATGGTCTACGGCAAGGGACTGAACATTTACATGGAATAAAACATACGAGTTGAGTAACTTATATATGCGACATATTAGGTTGACATGGACCATTACACGACTTTTGAGTAAGGGTCATTCATGGTTAACACATGATACGGTGGGGATACTAGTACGGTAGGTGCAGAGCTAAAAGACAGGATAGATACCTTGGGATGTTATATGTGATAGATATCTTGGGGATATTATACTTGATAGGAACCTGACGATGGGATACCTTGTTTTATCTTGACACCGTAATTTATCATGACACCTTAGTTTATCTGAGTTCAGTAGTTCATCCTGTTATTTTGATTTAGCTTATCTATCTTGTCATCATGCTTATGTTCATCTCAGTTTCTCATGTCAGTTAACTTTACTAGTTTTTATGCTGATAGTAGATAGGGCTTACTCAGTCTTTTTGACTGACCCGTTTTGTTTCGCCTCTTTTCTTCCGTTTCCCCCCCAGGTTACAGGGAGGAAATACTGTTGTCTAGTTCGGACTTCTTCTGCTTGAAGGTCATCATGGATGGCTTGGACTTTTCTTGGCTATGGCTACTTTACTGTTTTACTTGGGGAATAATTTATGAAAAAGTCTTTATGCTTCCTTACTATTGCAAGACAGGTTTTGATGTACTCTGATGTAAAAGGCTTTAGACCTTAATTATTAATGTTTATGAAAGTTCGATTTTACTTCCGCTATTTTATATATGTTCTGTCTTGTGATATTTCTGTGCATGTTTACCAATAATGCCCCTCTAAAGCTAGTGCATTCCTTTGCGAGTGACCCTAGCGGAGGCGGGGTGTTACAGTAATTCTGTAACACTAAGATTCACAAATCAAGGCAGAATTAAAAGTTAAAATCAAAATCAAGGGAAACGGGCTACGCCATTGCGTTCGTCTCGGAATTCTGCACGAAAACGAGTCAGAGTTTGCATAAATCGGAGTCCGTATGAGGAAGATATGGCTTCCGGAAGATTCAGCGAAGTTCAAATTTCAAAACAGGCCAAGTTCAAAATTCAAATCGGACCCAGAATGGGCTGGGCGGGAATTTTCCTGCCTAAGGCACCCAGGTCGACTGGGTAGTCGACCTGGGGGTCGACCCCCCCAGCTTTTTCCAGTTTTCTGCACTGGTTCGTTCGGATGTATTTGGTCACGTTTCTGCCTAGGTTCGTCCGCCTAACACTATATAAACAGCCCTAGTCTACTTCTCTATTCACAATTCTTTTCTATCCTTATGCTGCCTCTGAGAAAATATATAAATAAATAATATATATAAAATAAATCAAGACGAGGAAGTTCTGCTCAAGTTGTCAAGAGGGGATTTGAATCAAGATTAAGGCTTCAGAATGAGAATCAAAGGCAAACTCAAACGATTTCGAGCAACGTCGCACGAATCATAGCATCGCCATCTTTCTATTCTAGTCTAAATCTCTATAAGTCAGTTATTTCTAGATTTGAGCGTTTTTCTCGGTTCGTGACGTGAAATTAAAGGAATAAAAGAATATGCCAAATCTTTCTCTCTCTATTCGAATCAGTGCCTATTTCTTTGGACCAAATTAAGAACTGATATGATTCGAGGACAAATAAGACTGTGACTATGAAACTATGGACCTTAGAACCATTGCCTATGACTATGAACATTGCCTATGACTATGGACATTGCCTATGATTGTGACTGTGACTATGAGGATTATTTCCTTAACTAAACCTATCCCTTTGATTAGAAAACATAAACTATTGCCTATGACATAACAAGGACATCTGTGATTAAACACCTATGATTCATGACTAGGAAAGTTTTGCTTAAGTACTGTGATTATGAGATTGGGTCTAAATCCGATTATCTATTCTGTCTATCCTTGGTTTTAGACCGAGGGAATTTACCTATTAAGTTAGGTCTACCCATGTTCTTGAACTTGCGTCTCTATTATGTCTATCCTTGGTTTTAGACCTAGGGAATTTACCTATTAAGTTAGGTCTACCCATGTTCTTGAACCTACATCGTTATTCAAAACCATTTTATGCCAGTTGTTATGTCTATCCTTTTCATAGCATCTTTGGTTCATTCCCTATTTTCTACGAATCTAGATTTATCTATAATCTAGATTGAATTACGATTATACGAACATTGGGAATACGATTTGGGCATAATGTGAAATGTACTAAAAACATAATTATAAACTTGGAATTTGGCATAAATTGGGAACATGAATTATGGCATGTTCATAGAAATACAAATGGGATAAATTTAACATGAATTATAGGATGTGTAATTTGAATCTAGTATTGACTTGTAAATCTAGCATTTACAAGAGTTATGAACTAGAATAATAAGTCTAGTTTGACGTGAACTATAATTAAAATGTTAAATCAGGATTGGATTAGCTAATTTGGCGTAATAAGTATATTGGTATAAATTTGAGATTGGCCATAATTGGGAATAACCGTCAGGTTTAGCAAAATCATGGTTAGTTACACTTAATTGGTATAGTTTACATACCAAAAGGCATAAATATGATATAGAGGGGAAAATGGGCCATAAGAATAAATGTTGACAGTTTACATTAAAAGGGAAATTAGGAAATAAGTAAATAGGGAATAATTTACTTATAGAATTTGGCCTAAATGAGGAAATGTAAATTTAGACAAATTAAAGGTTTATTAACGACATCTCTTTTAATGGTACACCAGAAAGTTCTAGGGTGATAGAGAGGATAGTGTCTAGGCTTGGGTTTGGAAAATACAAGTTTCCTGCTCTCCCTGGCTATCCCTACCTGATCCGACGGACCGTATGGTTGCTTTCAAAACCTGATTTGAGAATTAGTCAAAACCCTTTGAACTAGAAAACACGAATACGCCTAACCCGAGGTCAGACTGAGTTACGATGTAAATCTTCCCGGAACCAACCGGCACATCCAGTAGTCGCAACAATATCTGTCTAATGTGAGTGGTCGTGGCTTTAATCTATTTAATTAAAGCTAGAACAAGAATGGTAGGGTTAAGTTCACTAAGACACGTAACCAATTCAACATGACAACCAGACTGGTGGGTGGGGCTAGGGCCATACAGTTAAGCTAGAATGGGAGGGTTAAGTCCATAGGAACACTTAACCAATTTAACACAGTTAAGCTAGGATGGGAGGGCTAAGCCCATAGGGACACTTAACCAAATTCACATGGTAACAAGACAAGATTTGTAGGGGTTAAGTAACTAAGGAAACACTTAGCCAAATTAACATGTTAACTAGACTAGAAGGTGGGGTTAAGTAAAGTTAATACACTTAGCCAAATTAACATGTTAACTAGACTAGAGGTTGGGGTTAAGTAAATACACTTAGCCAAATTGTTATGTTAGCCGAGCTAGAATGTAGGGTTAAGTAAACTTGAACACTTAACCATCAGATTGTGATAAAGGAATAGGGTTAAGTCTAAAACATGAAGTGATAATACTTAACCATTAATAACATGTTAGTTAAAATAGACGGGCAGGGTTAAGTTAAAAAGGAACACTTAACCAATACAGAATGATGGGGTAGGGTTAAGTAATAAGAAATACTTAACCAATATAACTTGGTTTGTGATGGGGTTAAGTCAACATGAATTACTAATAACACTTAACCAGTTTAACAGGATAAATGAAGGGGGTTAAGTTGGCTTGAATTGACTAGTGACACTTAACCAATCCAAATTGACGGGAAAGAGAACTAAGTAGTAAATCTTAGAAAACAACGATTTTGTAAACTAAGTGGTAAATCTTAGTAAAACTAAGTAGTAATTCTTAGTATAACACGGGAAGGAGCGAATGTCCGTCTGAGTAGAAAGAAGGCTCCAACGAATTGGGTTACGAAGCCCAAGGCTTCGAGGGGACGTGAGGGTACTCTTGGTATTCCTCTGTGAGGCTGCAGATGAACCGCCTGGGCCCACAGAGGTTAAGGTCTGCGTAGAAGAACCAGGGGTATGCCTTGGTTGCAATACATGGCAACCTAAAGACTAGGATGGACCAGCGTGATTCAGCGAGAAAACGGTAGCCCTGTGATAGCGACGCGTCGTCTACTATCCATCTTGAGTCAATCGAGATACGTGAAGCGGAAAGGCGGAGAACTCCAAAAGACCATATACTTGCTATCTAGTTATGGTTGCGGATGGCCATAGGACAGTGGGGCATAGGGGGCCGGCATATAGTTCTCATTTTTCAAGGTGTGCCTTTCATTAGTTGAGGGAGGGGTCAAGTGGGACTATAGCCACTGGAATAAAAATAGACCTTAGCATCTGCATTGGCAGATATCTGAAAGCTCCCGACCGAGTTCTGTATTCCTTGATTTGCCCTGACACAGGACTCGGGTCGCACATTACAGGACATGTACGTCTAGACAAGCGAAAACGATTCGCGACACATGTGTGGGGAAGTATAGGAACATATACCACTCTAGGTAGTGTGCCCTAGACTTGGGGGCATCGTTCGACAGTTAGCATAATTCCTAGTTGAACTAGGTGGCATAAATCCTGAATCCGAGAAGCGTTCAGTAGATAACGTAAACTCTAGTTAAATCTAGAAGGCACTTGGTAGAAAACCCTAGATTTGATCTAGGTAATAAATAACAAATGTATGCCGGAAGGCAATGGAAAATACATGGATTGGGATCACGTTATTGTTACTAGTTGGGACACTAGATAAGCGGTGTAGAGATATAGAAACCAGTATAACAAGGAAATAGCGAAGCGGCGAAAGTATTAGAGCATATCCAGTTTATCTTATCTTAGCATACCTTGTAACTATCTTGTGTTAATCTTTTGACCTTGCTGACCCTATCATCATGGTGTTATCTTGTATTCAGTTAATTCATGTCGTTTTGTTTTTCCAAGTTCACATGCTAGAAGTTACTGAACTTACTCAGGCTTTATGTCTGACTCTGTTTTCCTTTCGTCTTCTTTTCTTCCGTTTCCCCTCCCCCCCCCTCAGGTAGTAAAGGAGGGAATAGCATAGCTCAGATTTAGTTGGACCGTCACTCTTTCCCAGCTTGAAGATTTGTCGAAGTTTGCTTGGATTCTCTTTCCAGATGCTATGGCTGGCTCTTGCTAGGATTGGGGAATATAAATGTTGTTTTATGCTTCTTTATTTTGTAAGACAGATGATACTCTAATATTGTAAAGAAATCTTTATTCAAACTATTTTATCAATAAAGCAAAGTTTTATTTTCCGCTGTTTAATTTCTGTCTGTCTTGTAATTTATCTGCATCTTTTACCCAAAATGCTCCACAGAACTTAGTGCATTCCCTTTGCGAGTGATACTAACGGATGTGGGGTGTTACAATATCGGTGACTGTGTGGTGCCGATGGAGTCATTTGGCTCATTTATTCCCCAAAGGGCGGGGAAACGCAGTGTTCATGCATTTTAATCCACATCGGTGGACCGACCCGGACGATCCAAGGGTCACTCGAGCTCTGATCCAAAGGCTCGGGCTAGACTGTCTCGAATCGGCAGAGGACTATCTTTTGCCTCGGTTCACAGATGGAAATTCAACTTCCAATATGTGACTTTGCAGTTTTTGTTGTATACCTATATATGGCGACATAGTGGTATGGGGCACTTATGTCGTCTATGATTGATACTTATGATTGAAATTGTTTTGACACTATTCACTTATAGTAATAATAAAACATGAAATTTAGCGTATCAAGCATGCTTTTTCTATTATAAGGTAAAACCCTATCGTCCGGCATGTATTGCATTGTGTGATGGGACCTAGGTCTTATAATAGCTTCATTGTTCTTTATCTAGCATTGCACTGTTGTTTTATGCACTGTTGTTCTTGGGAGGAAATCCATTCTTTGTTATACGGCGTGGTCCCTTGATTTACCGAACTTCAAAATAAAGATTAATAACTATTTTAGTTCTCACACTAGTCACATGACTGACCTGGAGTTTATTGTTTTAACCTAAACTCTAGGTGCCCTTAGTTTGACACGGGAAGCTAGTAGTTTTTGTTTTGCAGATTTACATTCACAAGATCCAGATTTACAGCTGGAACGATACTTGGAAAGCTCTGTATCTGTATATTACTTCTGGTAGTGTTTTGTATTATTTTCCACTGCTATGTATTTAAATGTAATTAGAATCTCTGATATTTTCTATGTAATATTTATTCATACTCTGTAATATTCTTGTATTCAGATAAATTTTTGTAATTAACAATGAAATGTTCTTCTGTTTGAGTTCCAATTTGTCGTGTTCTCAATAAAATCAGGGGGTTTCGAACGGTGTTGGTCGGTTTAGCGATAGATTTGGATCGAGCGAAATTCTTGGTCGTTACATATGCGCCATTTTGACATGAATGATATTCATATCGATTTTATTCAATTTTATGATGAATATCAAAAAGGAATTGATTTCAAAATATAATATTTTGAAAATACTATCATTTATATATCGATGATATGGAATATTCAATTTTGATTTGAAATTGAATATGAAGTTGAAATCGTTTTGAAAACAAATTTAAAATGATTTATGAAATACATTTTGAAAGGAAATCGACGAAATATATATAGTATATATATTATATATATAATGGCCTGAATAGAACACGCAGCGCTGCGGCAGTTTGCGAATTTCGACCATCGACTTCGAATGGATGTTACGGGAGATCCGACCGTCGTATTCTCCTAAAACCGGAACCGTTGGGCTCATATCGAAAAGAGCTTTCTAACGAATACTAGAGATTTGAAATCAAACGGTTGGATTTGGAATTATGTCCAAATCAAATTTGGAAAGGGTCGTTGTAAGTGCAGTTCGATGGCCGTTGATGGAAATCGACTGTATGGACCTTGATAAAATTGTTAAAAATAGTAATGATTTGTGTAAAATCATAAGAAATGATTTGTGAAGAATTGGGATGAAAAATTCCAAATTTGAAAAGATAAAAATAGATTTTTATCGAAATGAACTAGTTTTGAGCTTGAATTATAATCCTATTTATTTTTAAAATAAATAAAGTGGATTTGAAATGGTTTTGAAAGTAACCAGAATTTCCAATATATAAAGTGGAAATGGATTTGAATCGAAATTGTCCTTGGAATATTTCGATGTTGGATTTCGTGATTATGCAGATATTGTTATGGAAATTTGAAAGATATATTTATATCGTTATTTCCAATACGATATTTGTTGTTCATAGAATTTGATATTGAATATAAGCCGAAATATTTTCTATTCAGAGCCTTGTATTTAGTATCAAATGGGATTTGGGTTGTTGTGACAACAAGGAATTTCGCTCGATCTGAATCGATCGCTAAACCGACCAAGACCGTTCGAAACCTCTGATTGTTCTACTGAGACGACCCGAACTTCCCCAGTAAGGAAAGCCAGGATTGTACTGAGAACAATCCACATCGAAACGCAAACATAAGAGCATTTCATTGCTTATTACAACAATATCATCAAAATACAAGAATATACAGAGTATGAACAAATAATACACATTTGATAAATATCAGAAATTACAATACATTGCATAGAAGCAGAAAAATAATACAATACACCACTAAAAGTAATACATGGATACAGATCTTTCCGAGTATCGTTCAAGCTGTAAATTAGGATCCTGTGAATATAAATCTGCAAAACCAAAACTACTAGCTTCCCGTGTCAAAATAAGGGCACCCAGAGTTTAGGTTAAATCAATAAACTCCAGGTCAGTCATGTGACTGGTGTGAGAACTAAGACAGTTATTTATCTTCATTTTAAAGTTAGGTAAATCAAGGGACCACGCCGTATAATACGGAACGGGTTTCCTCCCAAGAATACTAGTGCATAAAACAACAGCGCAATGCTAAATAAAGAACAATGAAGCTATTATAAGACCCAGGTCCCATCACACAATGCAACGCAAGCAGTGGATAGGGTTTTTACGTTATAATAGCCAAACATGCTAGGTACGTTAAAACAAATCACTTGATACTATTATAAGTGCATAGTTTCAAAACAATTTCAATCATAAGTACCAATCATAGACGGCATAATTGCCCCATACCACTATGTCTCTATATATAGGTATACAATCAAAACCGCATGATGTCATATTTGGAAATTGGATTTCCACCTGTGAACCGAGGCAAAAGATTGTCCTCACCGATTCGAGACTGTCTAGCCTGAGTCTCAGGCAAGTACTCAGTCAAGCCTTTGGATCGTCAGGGCCGGTCCAACGATGTGGATTAAAATGCCTGAACACTGCGTTTACCAGCCCTTGGGGCGTAAGTGAGTCCTATGACTCCATCGGCTCCACATAGTCACCGATATATCTGAGGCGCCTTGTAATCCAACAACCACACTGGTGAAAGTAATATAAATGTCAGCGCTGGTAGGTCACTGACACCACCCTAGCTAGAAGGAAACACATGCCCTCCCTGATGTCCTCTCCCGTTTATGGTTCACAACCAAGATGTGAGGCTCGCGAATCAACGTTACAGAAAGCTATGCTACACAGGCGGTGCTTTGATCATCAACCACAAGACTTTTCTTTTCAAAAGAAGCCTTGATTATTTGCCACTTAGGCATGCCCACAGGCAATTCACTCCATGTGACTGATGTCCATCGATATACAACCCATGAGCTCGTACGTCTCAGAGAAGGGTGTTAAGCAAGAAAATAAATTCTTCGCCACCAAACAGATGTATATTTAATAGAGATCAATCAACACAGAATAAAATCCAATGTCAGACACACAGTCCATTTACAATTTCGTTCTGCGTTTGAACGAAACCGGAGGCACCTTGTACCTCGCATATCCATCAATCGCCAAGTATGTCTGGATGATCACCAACTGATTCCCTCCTCTTGGGTGTACAGCCCAATCAAGATCATTAGCAATCACCCAAACGATGTGAAGACGTCTGGTCTTCGACCACCGTCTTCATCTTCGACACATCGTCGAATCAGCTATTCAGAATGGGATAAACCCGGTCTTTCTGCCTGGAGCAAAATTGGTGATACTCCATTCTCGATCATTTCAATCTAATTAAAGATTCATTATAACTCCACTTGGTTTTAATCTTCCCAAAAATCAGTATTAATGATTGTTTAACTCGGGAAATCAAATCCTGTCTTTAACTGGGTTAAAGAACCAATGTCATTTAAAACACGGTTCACGATAAACCCAAAATCACGTTCCATTAATTATTGGATTAAAGAACAAGTGTTATTTAAAACCCCGTTCACGAGAAACCAAAAAATTAATTCAAACTCAATTCCAATTAAATTCAATTTAATTGGTATACTTCATTAACACTAAATAAAAAGATTTATTCTTTTGCTTAACTGGGTTTAAGAACAGTGTAAATGAAGACACCATTCACAACAAGCCCGAATCCGATTTGATATTAAATACAAGGTTCTGAATAGAAAATATATCGGCTTATATTCAATATCAAATTCTACGACCAACAAATATCGTATTGGAAATAACGATATAAATATATCTTTCAAATTTCCATAACAATATCTGCATAATCACGAAATCCAACATCGAAATATTGCATAGGCAATTTCGATTCAAATCCATTTCCACTTTATATATTGGAAATTCTGGTTATTTTCAGAACCATTTCAAATCCACTTTATTTATTTTAAAAATAAATGTGATTATAATTCTAGTTCAAAACTAGTTCACTTCGATAAAAATCTATTTTTATCTTTTTGAATTTGGAATTTTTCATCCCAATTCTTCAAAAATCATTTCTTTTGATTTCACAAAAATTATTACTATTTTTAACAATTTTACCAAGGCCCGTACAGCCGATTTCCATCAACGACCATCGAATTGCACTTACAGCGATCTTTTCCAAATTTGATTTGGACATAATTCTAAATCCAACCATTAGATTTCAAATCTCTAATATTCGTTAGAAATCTCTTTTCGATACGAACCTAATGGTTCTGGTTTTAGGAGAATCCGACGGTCGGATCTCCTGCAACATCCATTCGAAGTCAATGGTCAAAATTCGCGAACTAACGCTGCGCGGCACGTTTTATTCAGGCCATTATATATATATATATATATATATATATATATATATATATATATATATATATATATATCGTCGATTTCCTTTTAAAATGTATTTTATAAATCGTTTTAAATTCGTTTTCAAAACGATTTCAATTTCATATTCAATTTCTAATCAAAATTGAATATTCCATATCATCGATATATATATATATATATATATGTAAATGATAATATTTTCACAACATTATATTTTGAAATTACTTCCTTTTCTATATTCATTTTAAAAACGAATATAATCGATATAAATATCGTTCGCGTCAAAATGGCGCAAATCTAATCAACAAAGCTTTATATCTTTCAATAACTTCATTATTCTATTCAGCAAATGAACATTTTCTTCAACACATGAATTTTCTTTTATTCGACACATGAATATATATTTTATTCAACAAATGAATTTTTATTCTATTCAACACATGAATTTTCTTTCTATTCAACACATGAATTTTTATTCTATTCAACACGTGAATTTTCTTTCTATTCAACACATGAATTTTCTTTTATATTCCACACATGAATTTTCTTTCTGTTCAACACATGAATTTTCTTTTATAATATTCCTTATTTTGGAAATTGGAATGAGGCCCAATCAATTACCATATAATGTTATTTGTATGGATTCTATACAACACATGTATATAATAGCAATGATAAATAATCAACCATCATCCAAAGTGCACCACACAACTGCATAAGCATTAAATATAAATAATTAATGCTTACACAGTCTGTCAACCCATCAATTGACATACAACTAAACAATCGGGATTAGTGTACGTCAAATATCATCTCAATAACCATGTGGGGTTTTAGTCAACAAACATAGATTTTTTATTTGTGCAGTTGGGCGATGTGTAAAATTTATAGTCCCAATCAAAATCCTTCAAATGGGTGTACAAAAACAAACCATCTGATTTGTTTATAAATATTTATTTAATATACAAGTTAAAAATTATATTTTTAACTATAAAATTTTTATTCAATCCACACCACACCATCAACTTTCACGACACATCAATTAAACAACAAGTAATCCATGGTCTGTGGACGACGGGTGTGGGGTGCTACTAAGCACCGTCTGCATCCTAGTATATATTTCAACTAGAAAACAAAATAAAAGTGAGGATTTCTCACCGAGAAGCTAAACCAAATGCCGCGACTTTTCATATGTAGGAAATCTTCGCCGTGTTCCCAACAAGATCTGTTTCACGCGGTATATGTTAAAAATCATATTTTTAACAACGCTACTTTCTATATAAAGATTGTATTTTTATAACGCTACTTTCTACATAAAGATTATATTTTTATTTCGTTAAAAACCGAATCTTTATATAGTTAAAAATCGAGTCTTTACACAGTTAAATGTCGAATCTTTATATGCTACATATATATATATATATATCATAATTTTATTTCTCTTTCTAGATAATAAAAATCATATTTTTACTTATCAAACTTCAGGGTAAAAATTCTATTTTTACTAATCTAACTTCATGGTAAAAATTCTATTTTTACTAATCTAGCTTCATGGTAAAAAAATCCTATTTTTACTAATCCAGCTTCATGATAAAAATTCTATTTTTATAAATTAGTTCTCTTTATAAAAATCATATTTTCATTTCGAATTTATATCCATAAAAATCATAATTCTATTTCAAATCTTTACATTCAAAAATCGGGTTTTCTTTTCATATCAACACATATAAAAATCAGATTTTTTATTTCTTTTTTTCTATGTACAAAATCTATTCTTTTAAATGTACAAAATCTAATCTTCATGTGAATAAAATTCTAAACTTCATGTGAATAAAATTTAATCTTCGTGTGAATAAAAATAAAAATTTTCTCTTTGCTATACATATACATATACACACATATATATATATATATATATATATATATATATATATGAGTACGTATATAAATCTAAGCTTTATATAATAAAAAAACATGTTTTTAAACATGCCATTATATAATAAAAACTGAAAATAAAATAAATGAAAATTAAGACTCACGTTTTTGGTGAAAAATTGCATCATTGGTCGCGGAGGGGCCCACTGACGGTGCTAGGTCATGGGGAGGCTAGCGTCAGGGTCTGGGAGTGGGGCAGGTGGCGCGGATTGGCCGGAGTGTGGCTGGTGGTGGTGGAAAAAGGGGTAGCGGTGGATTTAGGGTTTGGGTTCGCTTCAATTTGGGGTGGAGAGAGAAGAGGCGACGGGAGAAGGAAGGTGGGGGCTCTAAGCGGTGGAGCTGAAGAGGGAGGAGGCGGACCTGGCGGCGGGTGCGATCATCGCAGGCAACCGCGAAATTTTTTTTGTTTCAAAATCCGTCGTGGTGATAAAGTGAAGAGAGAGGGAGAGAGAAAGGGGCGTTGACACTATATAATTATATTTTTTTATTTATCTCCAAAAAGTTAAATTTTTTGTTCGAACACCAAATTGAGCCCAACGACTGCCGTCTATAACTAATTACCCTCATTCCGAATGCAATGGCATATGTCATATAAGCCAATTCGACTGTTACGATCAGTTTCCATCAAAATCAAAATATAAATCTATACATTGAATTTGAACGCCCATTTCAATTTACCTAGGCCACACACGGACTCTAAAAATTCCCGATAAATATTTTCTAGCTTCGTATTGACGGTACGGTCCTAACAAAACTAGTTTCGTCAAATTCTGAGTTAGTTTGAAAAATTGCCATTTTAAAGGGCCAGAATTCCATAGCGACAATTCTGAAATTTCACCTGGACATAACTTTCTATCCCTGCTATGAAATTTCAATTTTTCGGATTCGTTGGAAAGATATTCTCAAATAGATTCAAATATTTTTGGTTACGCTAAAATCCGGTTTATTTTGAATCCTGTACATTTATTTGAACTTTGAAATCGAATTTTTAAACTACCGCGCCATTTCCAATTCCTTTTATAATTATAAACAAATATTTATATTCTAACGACGATGTATATAAATATATACGTTCTAATTCTATTCAAAATGAATTTCTCGTTGTTATTATTTAAAATAATTCATTTTAAATATTTAAAATTCGCTAAAATTGCCAAAATAAAAATTTTAAATTGGCTCGGATTTTCGGGTTATTACAGTTGTCGTGAATGGTATCCTTAATAATACTGTTCTTAGACCCAACGAAGTTAATAAAATCAGAAACTAACTGGAGATTAGTTAAGTTGAATGGTTTCTTGGGTATTGATCTGATGTTGGTTTCGGCCTTCCGGGTTATTACCTAGGGAATTGTTCACTTGCTAATTTTCAGTTAAAGGCTGATGAAATAGAATGTGATTTTTAGTTTATCGTGAACCGTGTTTTAAATGACATTGGTTCTTTAACCCAGTTAAAGACAAGATATGGTTTCCCAAGTTAAATAATCAGTGATTGTGATTTTTGGGAAGATTAAAACCAAGTGGAGTTTTAATGAATCTTTAATTAGATTGAAAAGATCGAGAATGGAGTATCACCAGTTTTGCTTCAGGCGTTAGTTCGCGAGCCTCATACCCCGGTTGTGAACCAGAAACGGGAGAGGATATCAGGGAGGGCATCTTTCTAGCTAGGAGTGGTGTCAGTGTTTTACATGCTCTGGCATTTTACTTATGTGGATGATGGATAGCGAGGCGCCTCTGTTAGATCGGACGATCCGGTTCCGATGGAGTCATTTGGCTCATTTATGCCCTATTGGGTGGGGAAACGCAGTGTGTAGGGTTTAAGTTTAATCCACATCGAGTGGTGTTAGATATGAAGTATGACCAGTTTTACTTCATGGGATGAATAGGTTGGGGTTGGGAAATTTAACAAATGATTACTTCGGTAAGTTTCGTTAATCCCGACTAGTTTGGATAAACCATAATTTGATTTGAATTGATAATGAAAGGAAGTTTAAAGAATAAATATAAGGAATTTATCTTTGTGTAACAACCCGAAAATCTGGGCCAGTTTAAAATTTTTATTTTGGCAATTTTAGCGAATTTTGATTATTTAAAATGAATTATTTTAAATAATAATCGACGATAAATTTATTTTGAATATAATTCGACGTATATATTATATACGCCGTCGTTAGAATATAAATAATTATATATAATTATAAATAGAATTGAAAATGGCGCGGTAGTTCGATAATTCGATTTCAAACTTCAATTGAATGTACCGGGTGCAAAACAATCCGGATTTTAGTGAAACCAAGAATAATGGAATCTAATAGTGAATATCTTTCCAACGAATCCGAAAAATCAGAATTACATAGCGGGAATCAAAAGATATGTCCAGTTGAAAATTCTGAATAGTCGCTATGGAATTCAGGCCCTTAAAAATAGTCATTTTGCGAACGACCTCGGATTTCGACGAAACCAGTTTTGTTGGGTCCGTGATGTAAAGTTATTGCTAGGTTTCAAATTTCATAATTTTTCGAATCAATATGTGAGCGTGGCAAAGGAAAACGCGTTTGACCCGTTTCAGTTGATTTTAATCGACTGGAAATTGGCCATTTTTCCAACTGTCTCAGAATTCGACGAAATTAGTTTTGTTAGGACCGTATCGTCAATACGAAGCTAGAAAACATTTTTCTGGAATTTTTCTAGTTAGTATGTGACCCCGGTAATTTGAAATGTACGTTTAAAAATTCAACATAAGGATTTAAATGTAAATTTAATGGAAACTGATTGTAACAGCCGAATCAGCCTACGATACCTATCCCATTGTGTTCAGAATGGGGGTAAAACTCTGGGGGCGACAGTCGTAGGGTTTTATTTGAAGTTCGTGATATTAAACAAGTAAAATTAGGAATTAAATAATAATAAAAAAAGGGTATAAAAAGGAAAAAAAAACTCTCTAAACCCTAATTTTTCAGACCCGCCCCCAAAATAAAACCGAGGGCCCTCAGCCTCTCCCAAACCTCTCCTCCGATCTCCGCGAAGGCGCAGGATCATCGTCGGCCACTAGGGAGAAACCGTTCGCCTGGGGGGGGCCCTATCACCAGCGGAGGTCGCCAAAGCTGCAGCCCCTCGTCGGAGCTGTAATCGAGCTCGAAAGCTCTAAACTTCGCATGGGGTTTTCTGGCGCAAGGGGGTACCGAGGGTGGCGTCGCTCATGGGGGAGGGGAGGTTCGCGATGGCGCTCAGGGTGGTCAACTCCGATCGTGCTCCGCCCCCTCCAGTGGCGCGCTAATCGGAGCCCAAGAACAGGAGCTCACTGCGAGCACGAAACAGTGAGCTCTTTGTATTTTATTTTAAAACATTTTTCTTTATGCAGTTTTTAAAACATTTTTCTTTATGCAGTTTTTAAAACATTTTTCTTTATGCAGTTTTTTTTTTAATAAAAAAAAAAGATATAGAAAACATTGTTTTTAAAAAAAAATATAGTAGAAAACTTTGCTTTGAAAAATATAGTAGAAAACTTTGCTTTGAAAAATATAGAAGAAGATTTTGTTTTTAAACGAAATAAAAATATGATTTTTATATATTGAACTTCGAAATAAAAATATGATTTTTATATATTGAACTTCGAAATAAAAATATGATTTTTATATATTGAACTTCGAAATAAAAAATATGATTTTTATATATTGAACAGCGTAGTAAAAATTCGATTTTTACATAGGTAGTGAAAGCGGGCAACGAAGGTAACAAAAAGGCGAGAATGAAGGAGATTTATATCAAAGAAGAGTCAAAATGTTTGGATAGCTATCGGTGAGAATTTCTCACCTTTCAATTTCTTTTTCTATTTATATATATATACTAGGATGCAGACGGTGCTTAGTAGCACCCGACATAATCGTCCACAGACCATGGACTTGTTTGTTTGGTTGCATAGATTAGTTATATGATGTGATTTGAATTTGGTTGTTTGGTGATTTTGATTGATGTGTGAATGGCGTGGGCCTTCACTAGACCGGGGATAAGGCTAGGCCTCGTCCCGTTTCTAGTATCGTGCCGTTATGCTGCCGAAATTTTCTAAAATATGTTAGAAAAATAAAAATATCATTTTATTTAAAGAATGAACTGAATAGAAATTCATATGTTGGAATAAAATGTTTTTATCGTTAAAAATATAATTTTTAACGTGAAGTGAATAAAATAAAATATTCATTTACAAACCAGACGGTTTGTTTATGTACACCTATTTGAAGGACATTGATTGGGACGATAAATTTTACACATCGCCCAACAGCACAAATAAAATATGTGTTTGATTGTTTGAAACCCCACACGGGTGTTAGGATGAAATTTGAAGTTCACTCATCCTGATTGATTAAATATGTCGATCGATCGATTGACAGGCTGTTATAAGCGTTAGATAACTATATTTGATGCTTATACAGTGTAGTGAACTTTGGTTGATGGTTGATTATTTTTCAATGCTATTATATACATGTGTTGTATGGAATCCATATAATTAACTTTATATGGTAATTGATTGGGCCTCATTCCAATTTGAAAAATAAAGAATAATATAAAATAAAGGTTCATGTGTTGACAGTACTCATCCCTTGAGATTGGTCATGTGTTGAACGAAATGTTTTAGTAATAAAATTTACATCTTTATTAATATAAAATAAAGGTTCATGTGTTGACAGTACTCATCCATTGAGATTGGTCATGTGTTGAACGAAATATTTTGATAATAACAACTATTTTGAAAAAGAAATATTTGAAATAGAATATTTGAAAATAGAAACTTATGAAGCCGTGTTGATTAGATTGACGCCATTTTGACGTGAACGATATTTATATCGATTTTAACGATTTCGAAATGAATTGAATTGAAAACGATTTCGAAATGAAATGAATTGAAAATGATTTCGAAATGAATTGAATTGAAAACGATTTCGAAATGAATTGAATTGAAAACGATTTCGAAATGAATTGAATTGAAAACGATTTCGAAATGAATTGAATTGAAAACGATTTCGAAATGAATTGAATTGAAAACGATTTCGAAATGAAATGAATTGAAAACGATTTCGAAATGAATTGAATTGAAAACGATTTCGAAATGAATTGAATTGAAAACGAATTCAAATTGAATTGAAAGCGAATTGAAATGAATTCAAATTGAATTGAAATTTGAATTGAATAGAAATGAATTTTAAAACGAATTTATAAAGAAGAATTCAATTTTGATTTGAATTGAAATGGAAGTTGAAATTGCTTTTGAAACGAATTTAAAACTATTTATAAAATTCGTTTTAAATAGAAATCGACGAAGTATATATTATATATATTATATATATAATATAATGGCCTGAATAGAACGCGCCGCGCCGCGGCAGTTCGTGAATTTCGACCATTTATTTCAAACGGACATTACGGGAGATCCGACCGTCGGATTCTCCTAAAACCGGAACCGTTGGGTTCGTATCGAAAAGAGCTTTCTAACGAATATTAGAAATTTGAAATCTAACGGTTGGATTTGGAGTTACGTCCAAATCAAATTCGAAAAAGGTCGCTGTAAGTGCAGTTCGATGACCGTTGATGGAAATCGACTGTACGGGCCTTGATAAAATATTAAAAATAGTGATAATTGGTGTAAAATCATAAGAAATGATTTGGGGGAAATTTGGGATGAAAAACTCCATATTTGAAAAGATAAAAATAGATTTTTATCGAAATGAACTAGTTTTGAACTAGAATTATAATTCTATTTATTTTTAAATAAATAAATTGAATTGAAAAGGGTTTTAAAAATAACCAGAATTTCCAATGATTGCATTGGAGTGGATTTGAATCGAAATTGTCTTCGGAATATTTCGATGTTGGAATTCGTGATTATACGGATGTTGTTATGGAAATTTGAAAGATATATATTTATATCGTTATTTCCAATACGACATTTGTTAATCGTAGAATTTGATATTGAATATAAGCCGATATATTTTCTATTCAGGGCCTTGTATTGAATATCAGATATGATTTGGGTTTGTCGTGAATGGTGTCTTCATTAACACCGTTCTTGAACCCAGTGAGAAAAGATTAAATCTTTTTATTTAGATTTAATGAAGTGTACCAATTAAATAATATTTAATTGGAATTGAATTGATATCGATTTTGGGTTTATCGTGAACAGTGTTTTAAACAACACTCGTTCTTTAACCCGATAATTAATGAATGTGACTTTGGGTTTATCGTGAACCGTGTTTTAAATGACACAGATTCTTTAACCCAGTTAACGATTAAAACTAAGTGGAGTTTTAATGAATCTTTAATTAGATTGAAATGGTCGAGAATGGAGTATCACCAGTTTTGCTCCAGGCGATAGTTAAATCTTTAATTAGATTTGAACGTGAAATGGTAATTGAATTACCGATAACACTGTGGTGTTAGATATGAAGTACTACCAGTTTTACTTCATGGGATTAATAGGTTGGGATTGGGAAATTAAAACAAATGATTATTTCGGTAAGGTTCGTTAATCCCGACTAGTTTGAATTAATAATTCAAAAGAAGATTAAAGAATAAATTCAAGGAATTTATCTTGGATAAAATTAATGGGAACCTTTCCCTATGAATGTGAAATTTAGAAACTAGTTGTCGGTTAGCTAAGCAGAATGGTTTTCTGGATATTGATCTGATGTTGGTTTCGGCCTTCGGGGTTAATATTTGGGGAATTATTCTCTTGATTAATTTACGGTTAGTGACTGATGAATTGGAATGAGGCGTATGTTGTGTTTGTGTAACACTTATTTAAAATATACGCGAGTTATTCGGAAAGACCGGGTTTATCCCATTCTGAATAACTGATACGACGATAAGTCGAAGATGAAGACGATGGTCGAAGACCGGAGGTCTTCACGTCGTTTGGGTAATTACTGATGATCTTGATTGGGTTGTACACCCAAGAAGATGGAAACAGTTGGTGATCGTCCAGACGTACTTGGAGATCGATGGATATGCGGGGTACTAGGTGCCTCCGGTTTCGTTCAGACCCAGAACGAACTTGTAAATGGACTGTGTGTCTGACATTGGATTTTAGTCCGTGTGATTGATCTCTATTAAATATATATCTGTTTGGCGGCGGAGAATTTATTCTCTTGCTTAACGCCCTTCTCTGAGACGTACGAGCTCAGGGGTTATATATTGATGGATATCAATCGCATGGAGTGAATTGCCCGTGTGACATGCCTAAGTGGCAATTGATCGAGGCTTCTGTTGAAAAGCAAAGTCTTGTGGTGATGATCAAAGCACGGCCTTTGTGGCGTAGCTTTGTGTAACGCTTACTTCGAGAGTTTCACACCCGGTATGAACCAAAAACGGGAGGCGGACCTCAGGGAGGACTTATGTGGTTTTACACGCCCTGACGAGTTTGACTTATGTGGTTGTTGCTGTTGCGAGGCGCCTCGGTTATATCGGTTTCGGCCGATGCATTCTGGTCGGCAGACGGACCAGACTTACACCCCATAGGGTGGGGAAACGTAGTGTTCGGGCATAATAATCCACATCGGTGGACCGGCCCTGACGATCTAAAGGCTTGCCTGCGCGCTTGCCTGTGGCTCGGGCTAGAGAGTCACGAATCGGTTGAGGACTATCTTTTGCCTCGGTTCATAGACGGAAATCCAATTTCCCAATACGTGACATTTGTGGTTTTAATTGTAGAACTAGTATGGCGACATGATATATGGTACCCATGCCGCCTATGATTGATACTTATGATTTGAAGTTGTTTTATACACAATGCACTTATTATAGTATCAAATGATTTGTTTTAAACGTATCAAGCATTCTTTGGCTGTTATAAGGGAAAACCCTATCCTCGGCTGCGTTGCATTGTGTGATGGGACCTGGGTCTTATAACAGCTTCATTTTTTCTTTATTTAGCATTGCGCTGTTTGTTTTATGCACTGGTATTCTTGGGAGGAAACCCGTTCCGTGTTATACGGCGTGGTCCCTTGATTTACCTAACTTTAAAATAAAGATTAACTGTTTTAGTTCTCACACCAGTCACATGACTGACCTGGAGTTTATTGTTTTAACCTAAACTCTGGGTGCCCTTATTTTGACACGGGCAGCTAGTAGTTTTGGTTTTGCAGATTTATATTCACAGGATCCTGGTTTACAGCTGGAACGATATCCGGAAAGCTTTGTATCCGTATATCTACTTCTAGTTGTGTATTGTATTATTTTCCGCTGCTATGTATTTAAATGTAATTTAAATCTCTGATATTTCTGTGTAATATTCATTTCTACTCTGTATATTCTTGTAATCTGATGCATTGTTGTAATATACAATGAAATGTTCTTCTGTATGCGTTCTGTTGTGGCTTGTTCTCGAACTATCCGCCGCTTTCCTTTACGGGGAAGTTACAGGTTTTCACAGTTGGTATCAGAGCTTTGGTTTACAAAGCCCAGAGAGCAAGACACAATAGAACCATACGAAAGAATTCATCAGATATTGGATTAGTAATATCCAATGAGAATGACTCGTTAGAGATAGGATCAGTAGTATCCTAGAACGAGTGTGAAGGGTATATTTTTATAAGGAAAGTCAATTTTGTTTTGAAAATTTAAAATCAATTTTTCGTATTTGATTATATATTTATAAGATTTGGACAATTCAGTATATAAAGAATTTGCATATACGCCTTGCAAACGTATATTCAAAGTTTTAATAAATTGGATAGATATAGCATCGCACTCTAGCCGCCCGAAGATGATATTGATGATAGCGATCGCATCATCAACATTTATGTTCGAGTTTCGAAGGTGTGATTTTCTATACATTTCCATTAGACTGGTGTGAGAACCAAAACTTATATAGCTAGAATACATTGTTGTGATTTGGTATCAAACATCTGATTTTTGTATATGTATCAAAATTATGAATTTGAAACTCTAATTCACTAATTGATTGATGTTTGTGTTGTTTGTTTAGTTGTTTGATAAATTTTGAACCATTATGCCTAATTGAACCTAATATTGAATTGTATTGAAATTTGGTCGCATTTGCTTGCATATACTTGCACTTATATTGAACAGGTCATAGCAAGGAGGCTAGAGCAGAGAATAAAATTTGTTTGCCCGACAAATAGGTACATGTTTACTACATAATTTACTGTTTTGTTTGGGTGATGATGATTTTATGAGCCTATTGGCTAGCCGCTTGGCTTTTTCTTTTTCTTTTTGAGATCTGAAGGACCGGGGAAGCTATTTGAAATTCCCCGATGCTCCCGGTGCAGGGGAGGTTATGGCAAAAATTTTCGAAAATTTAGGGTGTTAGCCAAATTTTTGAAAATTTGAAAATTCTCAGAAACTAAAGAGTTGGAGAATGGAAGCCAGATCGAGCGTAGAGTTGATTAATCAAACCACTTTCGACATTGTTCCTTTTCGGGGACGAAAAGTTTTAAGTGGGGGAGATTGTAACAACCCGAAAATCTGGGCCAGTTTAAAATTTTTATTTTGGCAATTTTAGCGAATTTTGATTATTTAAAATGAATTATTTTAAATAATAATCGACGATAAATTTATTTTGAATATAATTCGACGTATATATTATATACGCCGTCGTTAGAATATAAATAATTATATATAATTATAAATAGAATTGAAAATGGCGCGGTAGTTCGATAATTCGATTTCAAACTTCAATTGAATGTACCGGGTGCAAAACAATCCGGATTTTAGTGAAACCAAGAATAATGGAATCTAATAGTGAATATCTTTCCAACGAATCCGAAAAATCAGAATTACATAGCGGGAATCAAAAGATATGTCCAGTTGAAAATTCTGAATAGTCGCTATGGAATTCAGGCCCTTAAAAATAGTCATTTTGCGAACGACCTCGGATTTCGACGAAACCAGTTTTGTTGGGTCCGTGATGTAAAGTTATTGCTAGGTTTCAAATTTCATAATTTTTCGAATCAATATGTGAGCGTGGCAAAGGAAAACGCGTTTGACCCGTTTCAGTTGATTTTAATCGACTGGAAATTGGCCATTTTTCCAACTGTCTCAGAATTCGACGAAATTAGTTTTGTTAGAACCGTATCGTCAATACGAAGCTAGAAAACATTTTTCTGGAATTTTTCTAGTTAGTATGTGACCCCGGTAATTTGAAATGTACGTTTAAAAATTCAACATAAGGATTTAAATGTAAATTTAATGGAAACTGATTGTAACAGCCGAATCAGCCTACGATACCTATCCCATTGTGTTCAGAATGGGGGTAAAACTCTGGGGGCGACACTCGTAGGGTTTTATTTGAAGTTCGTGATATTAAACAAGTAAAATTAGGAATTAAATAATAATAAAAAAAAGGGTATAAAAAGGAAAAAAAAACTCTCTAAACCCTAATTTTTCAGACCCGCCCCCAAAATAAAACCGAGTGCCCTCAGCCTCTCCCAAACCTCTCCTCCGATCTCCGCGAAGGCGCAGGATCATCGTCGGCCACTAGGGGGAAACTGTTCGCCTGGGGGGGGCCCTGTCACCAGCGGAGGTCGCCAAAGCTGCAGCCCCTCGTCGGAGCTGTAATCGAGCTCGAAAGCTCTAAACTTCGCATGGGGTTTTCTGGCGCAAGGGGGTACCGAGGGTGGCGTCGCTCATGGGGGAGGGGAGGTTCGCGATGGCGCTCAGGGTGGTCAACTCCAATCGTGCTCTGCCCCCTCCAGTGGCGCGCTAATCGGAGCCCAAGAACAGGAGCTCACTTCGAGCACGAAACAGTGAGCTCTTCGTATTTTATTTTAAAACATTTTTCTTTATGCAGTTTTTAAAACATTTTTCTTTATGCAGTTTTTAAAACATTTTTCTTTATGAAGTTTTTAAAACATTTTTCTTTATGCAGTTTTTTTTTAATAAAAAAAAGATATAGAAAACATTGTTTTTAAAAAAAAATATAGTAGAAAACTTTGCTTTGAAAAATATAGTAGAAAACTTTGCTTTGAAAAATATAGAAGAAGATTTTGTTTTTAAACGAAATAAAAATATGATTTTTATATATTGAACTTCGAAATAAAAATATGATTTTTATATATTGAACTTCGAAATAAAAATATGATTTTTATATATTGAACTTCGAAATAAAAAATATGATTTTTATATATTGAATAGCGTAGTAAAAATTCGATTTTTACATAGGTAGTGAAAGCGGGCAACGAAGGTAACAAAAAGGCGAGAATGAAGGAGATTTATATCAAAGAAGAGTCAAAATGTTTGGATAGCTATCGGTGAGAATTTCTCACCTTTCAATTTCTTTTTCTATTTATATATATATATATTAGGATGAAGACGGTGCTTAGTAGCACCCGACACAATCGTCCACAGACCATGGACTTGTTTGTTTGGTTGCATAGATTAGTTATATGATGTGATTTGAATTTGGTTGTTTGGTGATTTTGATTGATGTGTGAATGGCGTGGGCCTTCACTAGACCGGGGATAAGGCTAGGCCTCGTCCCGTTTCTAGTATCGTGCCGTTATGCTGCCGAAATTTTCTAAAATATGTTAGAAAAATAAAAATATCATTTTATTTAAAGAATGAACTGAATAGAAATTCATATGTTGGAATAAAATGTTTTTATCGTTAAAAATATAATTTTTAACGTGAAGTGAATAAAATAAAATATTCATTTACAAACCAGACGGTTTGTTTATGTACACCTATTTGAAGGACATTGATTGGGACGATAAATTTTACACATCGCCCAACAGCACAAATAAAATATGTGTTTGATTGTTTGAAACCCCACACGGGTGTTAGGATGAAATTTGAAGTTCACTCATCCTGATTGATTAAATATGTCGATCGATCGATTGACAGGGTGTTATAAGCGTTAGATAACTATATTTGATGCTTATACAGTGTAGTGCACTTTGGTTGATGGTTGATTATTTTTCAATGCTATTATATACATGTGTTGTATGGAATCCATATAATTAACTTTATATGGTAATTGATTGGGCCTCATTCCAATTTGAAAAATAAAGAATTATATAAAATAAAGGTTCATGTGTTGACAGTACTCATCCCTTGAGATTGGTCATGTGTTGAACGAAATGTTTTAGTAATAAAATTTACATCTTTATTAATATAAAATAAAGGTTCATGTGTTGACAGTACTCATCCATTGAGATTGGTCATGTGTTGAACGAAATATTTTGATAATAACAACTATTTTGAAAAAGAAATATTTGAAATAGAATATTTGAAAATAGAAACTTATGAAGCCGTGTTGATTAGATTGACGCCATTTTGACGTGAACGATATTTATATCGATTTTAACGATTTCGAAATGAATTGAATTGAAAACGATTTCGAAATGAAATGAATTGAAAACGATTTCGAAATGAATTGAATTGAAAACGATTTCGAAATGAATTGAATTGAAAACGATTTCGAAATGAATTGAATTGAAAACGATTTCGAAATGAATTGAATTGAAAACGATTTCGAAATGAATTGAATTGAAAACGATTTCGAAATGAAATGAATTGAAAACGATTTCGAAATGAATTGAATTGAAAACGATTTCGAAATGAATTGAATTGAAAACGAATTGAAATTGAATTGAAAGCGAATTGAAATGAATTCAAATTGAATTGAAATTTGAATTGAATAGAAATGAATTTTAAACCGAATTTATAAAGAAGAATTCAATTTTGATTTGAATTGAAATGGAAGTTGAAATTGCTTTTGAAACGAATTTAAAACTATTTATAAAATTCGTTTTAAATAGAAATCGACGAAGTATATATTATATATATTATATATATAATATAATGGCCTGAATAGAACGCGCCGCGCCGCGGCAGTTCGTGAATTTCGACCATTTATTTCAAACGGACATTACGGGAGATCCGACCGTCGGATTCTCCTAAAACCGGAACCGTTGGGTTCGTATCGAAAAGAGCTTTCTAACGAATATTAGAAATTTGAAATCTAACGGTTGGATTTGGAGTTACGTCCAAATCAAATTCGAAAAAGGTCGCTGTAAGTGCAGTTCGATGACCGTTGATGGAAATCGACTGTACGGGCCTTGATAAAATATTAAAAATAGTGATAATTGGTGTAAAATCATAAGAAATGATTTGGGGAAATTTGGGATGAAAAACTCCATATTTGAAAAGATAAAAATAGATTTTTATCGAAATGAACTAGTTTTGAACTAGAATTATAATTCTATTTATTTTTAAATAAATAAATTGAATTGAAAAGGGTTTTAAAAATAACCAGAATTTCCAATGATTGCATTGGAGTGGATTTGAATCGAAATTGTCTTCGGAATATTTCGATGTTGGAATTCGTGATTATACGGATGTTGTTATGGAAATTTGAAAGATAAATATTTATATCGTTATTTCCAATACGACATTTGTTAATCGTAGAATTTGATATTGAATATAAGCCGATATATTTTCTATTCAGGGCCTTGTATTGAATATCAGATATGATTTGGGTTTGTCGTGAATGGTGTCTTCATTAACACCGTTCCTGAACCCAGTGAGAAAAGATTAAATCTTTTTATTTAGATTTAATGAAGTGTACCAATTAAATAATATTTAATTGGAATTGAATTGATATCGATTTTGGGTTTATCGTGAACAGTGTTTTAAACAACACTCGTTCTTTAACCCGATAATTAATGAATGTGACTTTGGGTTTATCGTGAACCGTGTTTTAAATGACACAGATTCTTTAACCCAGTTAACGATTAAAACTAAGTGGAGTTTTAATGAATCTTTAATTAGATTGAAATGGTCGAGAATGGAGTATCACCAGTTTTGCTCCAGGCGATAGTTAAATCTTTAATTAGATTTGAACGTGAAATGGTAATTGAATTACCGATAACACTGTGGTGTTAGATATGAAGTACTACCAGTTTTACTTCATGGGATTAATAGGTTGGGATTGGGAAATTAAAACAAATGATTATTTCGGTAAGGTTCGTTAATCCCGACTAGTTTGAATTGATAATTCAAAAGAAGATTAAAGAATAAATTCAAGGAATTTATCTTGGATAAAATTAATGGGAACCTTTCCCTATGAATGTGAAATTTAGAAACTAGTTGTCGGTTAGCTAAGCAGAATGGTTTTCTGGATATTGATCTGATGTTGGTTTCGGCCTTCGGGGTTAATATTTGGGGAATTATTCTCTTGATTAATTTACGGTTAGTGACTGATGAATTGGAATGAGGCGTATGTTGTGTTTGTGTAACACTTATTTAAAATATACGCGAGTTATTCGGAAAGACCGGGTTTATCCCATTCTGAATAACTGATACGACGCTAAGTCGAAGATGAAGACGATGGTCGAAGACCGGAGGTCTTCACGTCGTTTGGGTAATTACTGATGATCTTGATTGGGCTGTACACCCAAGAAGATGGAAACAGTTGGTGATCGTCCAGACGTACTTGGAGATCGATGGATATGCGGGGTACTAGGTGCCTCCGGTTTCGTTCAGACCCAGAACGAACTTGTAAATGGACTGTGTGTCTGACATTGGATTTTAGTCCGTGTGATTGATCTCTATTAAATATATATCTGTTTGGCGGCGGAGAATTTATTCTCTTGCTTAACGCCCTTCTCTGAGACGTACGAGCTCAGGGGTTATATATTGATGGATATCAATCGCATGGAGTGAATTGCCTGTGTGGCATGCCTAAGTGGCAATTGATCGAGGCTTCTGTTGAAAAGCAAAGTCTTGTGGTGATGATCAAAGCACGGCCTTTGTGGCATAGCTTTGTGTAACGCTTACTTCGCGAGTTTCACACCCGGTATGAACCAAAAACGGGAGGCGGACCTCAGGGAGGACTTGCGTTTCTTTCTAGTTAGAAGTGGCGTCAGTGGTTTTACACGCCCTGACGAGTTTGACTTATGTGGTTGTTGCTGTTGCGAGGCGCCTCGGTTATATCGGTTTCGGCCGATGCATTCTGGTCGGCAGACGGACCAGACTTACACCCCATAGGGTGGGGAAACGTAGTGTTCAGGCATAATAATCCACATCGGTGGACCGGCCCTGACGATCTAAAGGCTTGCCTGCGCGCTTGCCTGTGGCTCGGGCTAGAGAGTCACGAATCGGTTGAGGACTATCTTTTGCCTCGGTTCATAGACGGAAATCCAATTTCCAAATACGTGACATTTGCGGTTTTAATTGTAGAACTAGTATGGCGACATGATATATGGTACCCATGCCGCCTATGATTGATACTTATGATTTGAAGTTGTTTTATACACAATGCACTTATTATAGTATCAAATGATTTGTTTTAAACGTATCAAGCATTCTTTGGCTGTTATAAGGGAAAACCCTATCCTCGGCTGCGTTGGATTGTGTGATGGGACCTGGGTCTTATAACAGCTTCATTTTTTCTTTATTTAGCATTGCGCTGTTTGTTTTATGCACTGGTATTCTTGGGAGGAAACCCGTTCCGTGTTATACGGCGTGGTCCCTTGATTTACCTAACTTTAAAATAAAGATTAACTGTTTTAGTTCTCACACCAGTCACATGACTGACCTGGAGTTTATTGTTTTAACCTAAACTCTGGGTGCCCTTATTTTGACACGGGCAGCTAGTAGTTTTGGTTTTGCAGATTTATATTCACAGGATCCTGGTTTACAGCTGGAACGATATCCGGAAAGCTTTGTATCCGTATATCTACTTCTAGTTGTGTATTGTATTATTTTCCGCTGCTATGTATTTAAATGTAATTTAAATCTCTGATATTTCTGTGTAATATTCATTTCTACTCTGTATATTCTTGTAATCTGATGCATTGTTGTAATATACAATGAAATGTTCTTCTGTATGCGTTCTGTTGTGGCTTGTTCTCGAACTATCCGCCGCTTTCCTTTTCGGGGAAGTTACGGGTTTTCACACTTTGATAAAATTAATGGGAACCTTTCCCAAAGTATAAGAATATTTGAATAAAAGAACATTCTATATTGGAATGAGGCGTATGTTGTGTTTGTGTAACACTTGTTTATTATATACGCGAGTTATTCAGAAAGACCGGGTTTATCCCATTCTGAATAACTGATTCGATGATGTGTCGAGGATGAAGACGGTAGTCGAAGACCGGAGGTCTCCACATCGTTTGGATAATTACTGATGATCTTGATTGGGCTGTACACCGAAGAGAAGGGAATCGGTTGTTGATCATCCAGACGTACTTGGAGATCGATGGATATGCGAGGTACAGGGTGCCTCCTGTTTCGTTCAGACCCAGAACGGAATTGTAAATGGACTGTGTGTCTGACATTGGATTTTATTCTGTGTTGATTGATTTCTATTAAATATATATCTGTTTGCCGGTAAAGAATTTATTCCCTTGCTTAACGCACTTCTCTGAGACGTACGAGCTCAGGGGTTATATATCGATAGTTATCAGTGGCATGGCATCAAGGCTTTTGTTGAAAAGCAAAGTCTTGTGGTTGATGACAAAAGCACGGCCTGTGTGGCATAGCTTTGTGTAGTGTTAGTTCGCGAGCCTCATACCCCGGTTGTGAACCAGAAACGGGAGAGGATATCAGGGAGGGCATGCGTTTCTTTCTAGCTAGCAGTGGTGTCAGTGTTTTACATGCTCTGGCATTTTACTTATGTGGATGATGGATAGCGAGGCGCCTCTGTTAGATCGGACGATCCGGGTCCGATGGAGTCATTTCTCTCATTTATGCCCTATTGGGTGGGGAAACGAAGTGTGTAGGGTTTAAGTTTAATCCACATCGAGTGGACCGGCCCTGATGATTCAAGGGTCAGTCGAGCTCTGATCCTCAGGCATATTAGGCTAGATTGTCTCGAAGCGGTGAGGATGATCTCTGGCCTCGGTTCACAGATGGAAATCCAACTTCCAATACATGACATTTGCGGTTTTGATTGTAGAGCCTAGTATTGGCGACATGATATATGCTACCCATGCCGTCTATGATTGATATTTATGATTGAAATTGTTTTGACACTATACACTTATAATAGTATCAAATGATTTGTTTTAACGTACCAAGCACATTTGGCTATTATAAGGGAAAACCCTATCCTCCGGCTTGTGTTGCATTGTGTGATGGGACCTGGGTCTTATAATAGCTTCATTTTTTCAAAAAGCATTGCGTTGTTTTGTTATATGCACTGGTATTCTTGGGAGGAAACCCGTTCCGTGTTATACGGCGTGGTCCCTTGATATATCTAATTTAAAGTAAAGCTTTAAATAACTGTTTTAGTTCTCACACTAGCCACATGACTGACCTGATGTTTATTGTTTTAACCTAAACTCTGGATGCCCTTATTTTCGACACGGGAAGCTAGTAGTTTTGGTTTTGCAGATTTATATTCACAGGATCCTGATTTACAGCTGAAGCAGTATTCGGAACGCTCTGTATCCGTGTATCGGTTTTCAGTTCTGCTTTGTGTTGTTTTTCCGCTGCGATGTATTTAAATGTAATTTAAATCTCTGATATTTTCTGTGTAATATTTATTCATACTCTGTATATTCTTGTATTCTGATGGTATTGTTGTAATAAGAAATGAAATGTTCTTCTGTTTGCGTTCCGATGTGGCATGTTCTCAACTCAATCCGGGCTTTCCTTACCGGGGAAGTTCAGGTCGTCTCATTTGCTATCAGAGCTTTGGTTTACAGAGCCAGAGAACAAGACATATTAGAACCGAACGAAAGAATTCATCAGAGATTGGATTAGTAATATCCAATGAGAATGACCCGTTAGAGATAGGATCAGTAGTATCCTAGAACGAGTGTGAAGAGTATATTTTTAAAATGAAAACAAAATTTATTTTGAAAATTCAAATCAATTATTCATATTTGAATATTATTTTTATATTGAATTTGGACAATCCAATATATAAATATTTTGCATATACGTCTGATCCACTGGTATTCGAAGTTTTAATATATTGGGTAGATATAGAATCACACTCTAGTCGCCCGGAGATGACACTGATGATAGCAGCTGCATCATCGGTGGATTTATGTTCGAGTTTCGAAAGTGGGATCTCTATATATTTCCATTAGACTAGTGAGAAAGCCAAAATATAGTTAGAATATATTGTTGTGACTTGGCATCAAAATGTGATTTTTGACTATATATCAAAGTTATGAGTTTGAAAATATAATCAACTAATTGATTTCTGATTGTGTTGTTTGATTATTGTTTTGATTAATTAGAATTTGAACCATATAACCAAATTGTATCAAATAGTGAGTTGTATTGAAAATTAGTCGCATATGTATGCATATACATGTACTTACACTGAACAGATCATAGCAAGGAGGCTAAAGAAGCAGAATATAATTGTTCGCCCGATAAATAGTTACATGTTTATTGTATTTCTTGGGTTTTTGATGATTTTATGAGCCGATTGGCTAGCTGCTTGGCTGTTTCTTTTTCTTTTAGGATTGGTAAGGGCCATGGGAGGCTATTTGAAATATCCCAAAGCTCCCGGTGCTGGGGAGGTTATGGCTAAATTTTTCGAAAATTTAGGGTGTTAGCCAAATTTTTGAAAAATTTGAAAAGCTCTTAGAAACTGAAAATTTGAAGAACTTAAGCCGTAATGAAAATAATTAAAGTTGAGTTGATTTGTAAAACAACTTTCGACTTCATTCCTTTTCGGGGACGAAAAGTTTTAAGTGGGGGAGATTGTAATAACCTGGAAATCTGAGCCAATTTAAAAATTTTATTTTGGCAATTTTGATGAATCTTTAATATTTAAAATGAATTATTTTAAATAATAACGACGAGAAATTTATTTTGAATAGAATTAGAACGTATATATTTATTTGAATCGTTATTAGAATATAATTATTAAAGGAATTGAAAATGGCGCCCTAGTTCGAAAATTCGATTTCAAATTTCAAATGAATGTACAGGATTCAAAATAAACTGCATTTTAGTGAAACAAAAAATATTTGAATCTATTTGAAAATATCTTTCAAAAGAATCTGAAAAATTGAAATTTCATAGCGGGAATAAAAAGTTATGCCCAGTTGAAAATTCAGAATAGTCGCTAAGGAAAATATAGCCCTTAAAAATGTAAATTTTGCAAATGACCTCTGTTTTCGACGAAACTACTTTTGTTGGATCTGTGATGTCGAGTTATTGCTAGGTTTCAAAATTCATAATTTTATGAAGCAATATGTGGGCGTGGCAAAAGAAAACGTGTTTTGATAGTTTTTGTCAATTTCGACCGACCAGAAAATGGCCATTTTTCAAACGGTCTCAAAATTTAACGAAATTAGTTTTGTTAGAATTGTATCGTCAATAAAAAGCTAGAAATAATTTTTCTGGAATTTTTAGAGTCAGTATGTGACCCCAGTAAAAAGAAATGTGCGTTAAAATTCAGTATATAGAATTATATTTTGATTTTAGTGAAAACCGATCGAAACAGCTAAACTTGCTTACAATACATATCCCATTGTGTTCGCAATGAGGGTAATACGCTGGGGACGAATGTAAGTGGGTTTGATTTCGAGTTCAAAATAAAAAAAAGTACTTTTTGAAATTAAATAATAAAATATAAAAAAAAATTCTACCTCTCCTCTCTTCAAAGTCAACCCCCCATTTATATCACTCACTGTTGAACGATTAAAACAAAAAAAAATGAAAAAGAAAAGGGGGCGCCGGACCCCAAATCCACCGTGGCAGCAGTGTCGCTGCCACCGCATCGCCCTCTATCTCCTTTTCTCCCTCCTCCTTTCCTACGCTGCTCGAGTAGCCCCCACTCACGCCCCCCCCCCCCCCCGTGAAGCTCTAAAGCCGCTGACTACCAAAAGAAGCAGCCACTATCGGAGCGATGAGTTTGCCGAGACGCCGTCCATGGGTGCGCCTCGAGTAGCTCCTTCGTGTGGTGCCATTCGATCATCGTTCGGTGCTTTGTACTGCCCCCAATGGGAGCCCTAAGTTTGAACTCCAGTTCGACTTCCTTTTGAAGCTTCATTATTGAAGTAGATTAAGGTAATTCCATTCTTTTCTCGATTACTTTATAAAATCAGTTTTCAAATAAATAAATAACAACATTATAAAAATAAGATTTTTTTATATATATGTAATAGCATGGGAAAGATGATATTTTTTGTTAAAGAAAAGGTAGTTTTTATTTTATATAAATTTTTTAAAAAAATCTGAATTTATATTTTTATAAATATAAGTAGCAAATGTGTTTTTATATATTAAAAATTAGCAAAGGTTTTATAAAGATGAACATCGAATAAAAGGTGATTTGTGATAATATAAACTAAGTTGTTTTTGAAAAATATAGACAAGAATGTTGTTTTGAAAATATATATCGTGTTGTTTTTGAAATAAAATATACATTGTTTATAAAATACAATAGCAGAATAAAAATATGATTTTTGTATAATAGAGATTATAAAAATATGATTTTTATAAGACAGAGAATATAAAATACAAATTTTATATATGTTGTAGTGAAATAAAAATTCGATTTTTATATGAGTAGCGTATTGAAAATAGAATTTTTATATAATAGGAAATATAAAAATATAATTTTTATATATGTAGCGAAATAAAAATCTGATTTTTATTATATACATGTTGAAATAAAAATGTGATTTTTATAGTGTCAAAATAAAAATTCGATCTTTATATAAGAGGTAGGAATATGAAAATATAATTTTTATATAGGAAGGAGCATTGTAAAAATATATGTATCATAAATGAAATGTGATTTTTATTTGTTGGAATGAAGCAATAAAAATATAATTTTTATTATGAACATCGTGGTAAGGATTGCATTGGAATTTCAAACAAATCCAAACGGTTCAGAAGTTCAGAAATGAAATGGCGGAGTGGAACCCCAAGGTGAGAACTCCTCACTTTTATTTTAATTTCTAGTTTGAAATATATACTAGGATGCAGACGGTGCTTAGCAGCACCCGACACCCGTCGTCCACAGACCATAGATGACTTGTTTGTTTAATTGATGTGTTGTGAAAGTTGATTATGCGAAGTTGAATGAATAAAATATTTTATAGTTAAAAACATGATTTTTAACATGTATATAAAATAAATATTTATAAAAAAATTGGACGATTTGTTTATGTACATCCATTTGACTGATATTGATTGGGACGATAAATTTTACACATCGCCCAACTGCACAAATAAAAATCTGTGTTTGTTGATTTGAAACCCCACACGGGTATTGGGATGATATTTGACGTACACTAATCCCGACTGTTTAGTTGTATGTCAATTGATTGGTAGACAGACTGTGTAAGCGTTAATTATTTATATTTAATGGTTATGCAGTTGTGTGGTGCACTCTAAATGATGGTTGATTATTTATCGTTGCTATTATATACATGTGTTGTATGGACTCCATATAATTAACATTATATGGTAATTGATTGGGCCTTATTCTAATTTGGAAAATAAAGAATATTATAAAATGAAAATTCATGTGTTGAATAGAATAAATATTCATGTGTTGAATAAAGTATAAACTCATGTGTTGAATAAAATAAATATTCATGTGTTGAATAGAATAAAAAATCATGTATTGAGTGAAATAAATATTCATTTGTTGAAAAGAATAAATATTCATGTGTTGAATAAAATAAATATTCATGTGTTGAATAAAATAAACTTTCACGTGTTGAATAAAAGCCGTGTTGATTAGATATACGCCATTTTGACGCAAACGATATTCATATCAATTTTATTCATTTTTATAATGAATATCGAAAAGGAATCGATTTCAAAATATAATATTTTGAAAATACTATCATTTATATATCGATGATATGGAATATTCAAATTTGATTTGAAATTGAATATGAAGTTGAAATCATTTTGAAAACAAATTTAAAACGATTTATAAAATACGTTTTTAAAAGAAATCGATGAAATATATAATATATATTATATATATAATGGCCTGAATAGAACTCGCCGTGCTGCAGCAGTTCGCGAATTTTGACCATTAACTTCGAATGGATATTACGGGAGATCCGACCGTCGGATTCTCCTAAAACCGGAACCGTTAGGTTCATTTCGAAAAGAGCTTTCTAATCGAATATTAGAGAATTGAATTCTAATGGTCGGATTTGGAATTATGTTCAAATCAAATTTGTAAAAGGTCGTTGTAAGTGCAGTTCGATGGCCGTTGATGGAAATCGACTGTACGGATCTTGATAAAATTATTAAAAATAGAAATAATTTGTGTAAAATCATAAGAAATGATTTTTGAAGAATTGGGATGAAAAATTCCAAATTTGAAAAGATAAAAATAGATTTTTATAGAAATAAACTAGTTTTGAACTAGAATTATAATCCTATTTATTTTTAAAATAAATATAGTGGATTTGAAATGGTTTTGTAAATAACAAGAATTTCCAATATATAAAGTGGAAATGGATTTGAATCGAAATTGTCTTTGGAATATTTCGATGTTCGATTTCGTGATTATGTAGATATTGTTATGGAAATTTGAAATATATATTTGTATCGTTATTTCCAATACGATATTTGTTGGTCGTAGAATTCGATATTGAATGTAAGCTGATATATTTTCTATTCAGAGCCTTGTATTTAATATCAAATGTGATTTGGGTTGTCGTGAATGGTATCTTTAATAATATTGTTCTTAGACCCAATGGAGTTAAAAAAATCGGAAACTAACTGGAGATTAGTTAAGTTGAATGGTTTCTTGCTTATTGATCTGATGTTGGTTTCGGCCTTCGGGGTTATTACTTAGGGAATTGTTCGGTTGCTAATTTACGGTTAAAGGATGATGGAATAGAATGTGATTTTGGGTTTATCGTGAACCGTGTTTTAAATGACATTGGTTCCTTAACCCCGTTAAAGACAGGATATGGTTTCCCAAGTTAAATAATCATTGATAGTGATTTTTGGGAAGATTAAAACCAAGTGGAGTTTTAATGAATCTTTAATTAGATTGAAATGATCGAGAATGGAGTATCACCAGTTTTGTTCCAGGCAAGAGTTAAATCTTTAATTAGATTTGAACGTGAAATGGTAATTGAACTTACCGATAACACCGTTGTGTTAAATATGAAGTATGACCAGTTCTTCATGGGATGAATAGTTTGGGGTTGGGAAATTTAACAAATGATTACTTCGGTAAGGTTCGTTAATCCTAACTAGTTTGGATAAACCATAATTTGATTTGAATTGATATTGAAAGGAAGATTAAAGAATAAATTTAAGGAATTTATCTTTGTTAAAATTAATGGGAACCTTTCCCAAAGTATAAGAATATTTGAATAAAAGAATATTCTTAACTGGAATGAGGCGTATGTTGTGTTTGTGTAACACTTGTTTATTATATACACGAGTTATTCAGAAAGACCGGGTTTACCCGATTCTTAATAACTGATTTGATGATGTGTTGAGGATGAAGACGGTGGTCGAAGACCAGAGGTCTCCACATCGTTTGGATAATTACTGATGATCTTGATTGGGCTGTACACCCAAGAGGAGGGAATCAGTTGGTGATCATCCAGACGTACTTGGAGATCGATGGATATGTGAGGTACAAGGTGCCTCCGGTTTCGTTCAGACCCAGAACGGACTTGTAAATGGACTATGTGTCTTATATTGGATTTTAGTCTATGTTGATTGATTTATATTAAATATATATCTGTTTGGTGTCAGAGAGTTTATTCTCTTGCTTAACGCTCTCTGTGACGTACGAGCTCGGGGGTTATATATCGATAGATATCAGTTGGATGGCATGAATTACCTGTGTGGCATGCCTAAGTGGCAAATGACCAAGTCTTTTTTTTGAAAAGCAATGTCTTGTGGTTGATGATCAAAGCACGACCTATGTGGCACAGCTTTGTGTAGCGTTAATTCGCGAGCCTCCCACCCCGGTTGTGAACCAGAAATGGGAGAGGACATCAGGGAGGGTATTCCTTTCTTTCTAGCTAGGAGTGTGTCAGTGTTTTACACGCTCTGGCATTTTACTTATGTGGATGATGGATAGCGAGGCGCCTCGGTTAGATCGGACGATCCGGGTCCGATGGAGTCATTTGGCTCATATACACCCCATAGGGTGGGGAAACGCAATGTCCAGGGTTTAAGTTTAATCCACATCGAGAGGACTGGCCCTGACGATCCAAGGGTCACTCGAGCTTTGATCCTGAGACATGGTTGGCTAGATTGTCTTGAAGCGGTGAGGACAATCCCTGGCCTCGGTTCACAGATGGAAATCCAACTTCCAATATGTGACATTTGCGGTTTTGATTATAGAGCATAGTATTGGCGACATGATATATGGTACACATGCCGTCTATGATTGATATTTATGATTGAAATTGTTTTGACACTATAAACTCACAATAGGATCAAATGATTTGTTTTAACGTACCAAGCATGTTTGGCTATTATAAGGGAAAACCCTATCCTCCGGCTTGTGTTGCATTGTGTGATGGGACCTGGGTCTTATAATAGCTTCATTTTTCCAAAAAGCATTGCACTATTTTGTTATTTGCACTTGTATTCTTGGTGGGAAACCCGTTACGTGTTATACGGCGTAGTCCCTTGATATATCTGATTTGAAGTAAAGCTTTAAACAACTGTTTTAGTTCTCACACCAGTCACATGACTGACCTGGGGTTTATTGTTTTAACCTAAACTCTAGGTGCCCTTATTTTCGACACAGGCAGCTAGTAGTTTTGGTTTTGCAGATTTATATTCACAGGATCCTGATTTACAGCAGAAGCGGTATTTGTAAAGCTTTATATCCATGTATCTATTTTCAGTTATGCTTTGTATTGTTTTTCCGCTGCGATGTATTTAAATGTACTTTAAATCTCTGATATTTTCTGTTAATATTTATTCATACTCTGTATAATCTTGTATTCTGATGCCATTGTTGTAATAAGCAATGAAATGTTCTTTTGTTTGCGTTCTGATGTGGCTTGTTCTCAACTCAATCCGGGCTTTCCTTACCAGGGAAGTTTGGGTCGTCACAATTCCCAATCTATTTCACAAAAGGTTGGATCATTCAGATAGTTGAAAATATATTTTTCAATTCGATAATTGGAATTCATGAGTTCAATCATTTCATATCAAAACATCTCAAGATAAGCAATTTCATTATCCTAATATATTGGATTATCATTCGACCAAACTCGAGCATCAATTCCGGATTTTCTTTCAATCGTTCAAAATATACATACATGTATATATCAAATCATGCTTCACAAATTAAACTTCGTTAGATATCAAAGTGGTTTCCATTCACAATTCATAAAATCATTTCCGACTTTTTATTCGAAAATACTAGTATATACTACTAGTACTTTATCCAAAACCTTAGAAATCAATTTCAAAGAATTCCAGAACAAACTTCTCAAGTTTAGTCAAACGATCTCCTTAGTTACAACTAAATCATTTCTATTCCACATCTTAACTTTATTTCCAATATTTAAATTCTCTCATAATCTTGAAAACCGCAACAACCCGAAGATGGATTTTAAATGGGATCAAGATTCAGATCGAAGAAGAATTTAACAAAGAAGCTATTGAAAATGAAGGATTTAAAGAGTAGGAATTTCAAAAGGATTTAAATTACAAAATAATTTATATTTTCAAAATACGCCCTCTCAAAAGAAGGACTCTGCGACTGATTCCACTCATTCTAGGGTATCACTACCCTATCTCTAATGAGCTTTTACCTCATAAGCTAAAGCTTTGATAAACCAAAGCTCTGATACCAACTATAATGACCAGCAATTTCCGACCACTTCATGCCGGTAATAAAACGAACTCAACTTGCTCGAAAATGACTGATTGTTATTAGCTTCTGAGTTAAATAGAATAAATCACAGAATCACAGATCACATACACAGATATAGAGCAATATGACATCTCGCAGCGGAAAATAAATAAATAATATAATAGTATTTCATGTAGCTACTAAATAAATTTTACATTAGAGTTTACATAAATAATACAGCAGAAGTCTAGTACAATGGATTTTAATACATAAATAAAAGATAACTATATGAACATGAACGATCAAAAACAGCTGAACAGGAACAACTGAATTTGTGGACAAAGGTGAGTGAAACCAAATACAACTTCAGACTCCAAGAGTTGATCTCGAAAACTGTGATAATCGATCTGACTCGAACCATAATGCAAAACAGAATAATTCAGATTGGGACTAACATTCTCATGGAAGTAAACCAACTCAAATGAAATGTTCGATGAACTGCAATCAACAACTTAAAGGATGTTTGGGACCACCATCCTTTAAGAATCCATGCAGCTAATATACTAGATGCAATAGTGTCAATCAGTTAAGTAAACATCAAACTAGCGTAGGCGGAATTTCCGTACTTACACTGTTGGTATGTTTCATAACAAAACTTATATTTCAATTTCAACAAAACATCTCATATTTTAATTCCAAGTCGAGAACATCATATCGTGCTTTATAGTTCCAAACATATAATCTGAAGTCATTATATATAAACTAAAATTTAACTTTGAAAATAAATATATAAGTTTATAAAATTCTAAAAAAAATTAGAAAAATAGATTATAAACATATATAAGATTAAAATAATATAGAAATAAGTTTTAAAGAATTATTTATTATATAAACATTAAAAATCTTTAAAATATAAAATATAAAATCTTAATTTACTATTTAAAAATCAAGTTCCAAATCATTTTTCGTCGAAACATGACCAACGGTGTCCACATATACTTTCCTACCCTATAGTCATGTGATACGGATATTTATCATTTCAATCTGCAATCCCAAATTCAATAAAAATCGTTCAGGTCTATCATTTCAACTCCCTACTCTAATGTATGTTCGGGTATGTATCATTTCAACCCTTAGTGATTTTCCTAAATCAAGGGTATCAACAATCACAAACATAAATCACATAGCATCAATTATAGCTTATATATCATCTGTGTAACTACGTGTCATATGAATTCATGTCACATTTGAAATGTGTATACATATCAAATCAAACGATTTCGATTCATAAACCTATACATTTCATATAATAGTTCGTTACTGATCTAAAATCCATGAAAAATGTAAGTCAGGCGTGAGATAAACTCTCCTTTCATGGTGTAGAATGGAAACGGCCGGCGGATAGTCACCGAATAAGACGACGATATTCAGGCATTACTACGACAAACTAAGCACGAATCAGGAACGAATAACACATGACTACGACTCTACTCGGCTTAGTTCAGGGAGAAAGAAGGAAGAAGCAAAACCAATTATAAGTAATCTCAACAAGAAGCAACACAGGTCCGACATCACATTCCAAGGCAACAAAACGGTCACAGTAAACTTGCATAAACCCCTCTTCTAATACATACACACGCACGCAGACAACCCTTCTCCAAAATGTACACACTGCGCACGCAAAAGGGGAGGAATGAAACAAAGATAAAAGGTTAGTGAAGCACGAGTCAGAAAGGATATCTCAACGGGTTTAGCATGGTTCAGGGAAGATCGGCATTGACGGTCTTAGGCTATGGCACTGGTCGAAGCGGAGGGGATTAACGTGGGTGGGTTGCTGCGGCGGATGGGTGGAGACCGGGTCCGGAGCCGTCAGCATAGGGGACTCGGCATCATGAAGGCTTTAGGATCAAGGAGGATCGGGTTCGGTCAGCAGAGCGTGAGCGGGCTGGTTAGTGATGGCCTGGTGGTTGCGGAGCTGGACGCAAGTGGAGCAGGGCGGTTTCGGGTGCCCACGGGAAGTGGATGCCATAGTTGAAGGGCTGGAATAGTTGTTGTTTGAGAAGAAGATGTGGTTGGGGAAGGTAGATCCAGGAGGAAGATTAAAGAAACGGTAAGAAGAAAGAACAAGCTGATGCAAGAAAAGATGGGACAGAGCAGGTTTCCCCTTTTTTTATATATAGTATACGAAAAGAATAGACACATTAGAAAAATTGCATTGAAATTGAAAACATAAATGTTGGAACCGCAACCGATCGTCGAAAAAAACAAAACATTTCACTTTTTAAATGTAAGAACTAGGCGTTGAAAAAAAAATAACAGAAGGAAATAAATGGACTTATATGTCAATCTCGATAGCTTGCATGCGATTGACAAATAATGAAGGAGAGACATTCTAAGAGGCGCATGCTCCTTTGAAACAAAATAAAACGTATAGCCATTCATGCATGGTTTTGAAAACAAAAATGGTTTGAATATAAGAAACATGCCCACTTTCTAAGATTTTAGAAACAACAAAAAAATAAAAATTAATGGATGGTTTAAATAGGAAGGGAACGAAAGTTTTGAAAACAAAGAAAAGTGGAACATGACTTTGGAAATTACAAGTGACGTGCATACTTTATGAACAAAATGGACACATATAGCTTGGGAATTAAAACATGTTGGTAAATAAAAAAATAAAGAGTGGATACCAACCTTAGAATAGCAAAACTAACACATGCATGGAAACAAGGAGAATTATATGAAACACATGCAAGGTTTGGAAGGTGAAAGTGTGCACTTCTTATCCTTTGAAAAATAAAGAATTAAAGGCAGGTTTAGTAAAACAAAAGGACAGGTTCTGCAGATCCAAATTGACTAGAAAAATATGAGGGATCCGAATATGGACACTTCGAAATCAAATGACTTTGTTTCAAAAATGAACTGCACAAGCTTTTTTGCAATTCCGGCACGAACCGCGCACCGAAACTGACAAATGAATATATATCGGTAATCAGCTCGATGAGACGGTCGCAACAGTATATTGTTTGCAGTGTCAGGACGCTCCGTTCAAAAAGGCATTACGGACCGCTTTTAAACGGAAAAATGGCACGAGAAAACGATTAAACGAAGATCAAGACGTCCAAATTTTGCGAAACGAATTTTATCGCTGAATCTATGATAATGAATAGAACATTTTTTATGTTTGTCCGAACTAGTTTCAGAGAGATTTTAAAATCGCTAAAATTTAAACTAGTATGCGCAGCTATGCACTGAAAAATGCGCGATCGATAAACATTCATATTTTCCGAGAAAATTTTCAGAGTTGCTCCGTCTCGCTGTAAGTATTTCAAATTTCAAATTCTCATTACGAGAAATAATAGAATATTACGAAATTAAATAAAGAATATAATTTTTTGTTAATGTTAAAAACAAATTATATAATACAACTTTACGATGTAAATTAAAATATACGACTGAATTCAAATTCAACTAAATAAATCTAATTTATATACAAAATAAGATCAAAATATATATTCATATCAAATCAAATTCTCGTTATATAAAAAACAAAATAAATTTAGGTTTTAATTCAAAATCAAAATAGTTATAAAATACAACAAATCGAGTTTTAAACGAATAAAATAAAAATAAAATTCAAAATTTAAATTAAATAATCGAATAAAAATACACTTAAAATTCCGGGTTGTTATAATAAACTTGTTCCGTGTTAAACGGCGTGGTCCCGTGATTTACCCAACTTTAAAATCAAGCTAATAACTGTTTTCGTTCTCACACCAGTCCCATGACTAACCTAGGGTTTATTGTTTTAACCTAAACTCTGGGTGCCTATATTTTCCGCATGGGAAACTAGTAGTTTTGGTTTTGCAGATATTATATTCACAGGATCCCGGTTTACAGCCGAAGCGATATTCAGAAAGCTCTGTATCCGTTTATTTCTTCCAATCGTATTTTATATTATTTTTCCGCTGCTACTTGAATGTAATTTAAATCTCTGATATTGTATTTCCAATGTGTAATATTTATTCATACTCTGTTATATTCTTTTACTCTGATGTAATTGTTGTAACAAGTAATAAAATGTTCTTCTGTTTGTGGTCTGATTTGCCTTGTTCTCAATTCAATACGTACTTTCCTTTTCGGGGAAGTTTGGGTCATTTCACTTGCACTTTATTTTATCTCAGTGCTACACAAGCTCTAGCTCATTACGGACAACTAACTACTGATTTGAAAAAAACTTATCAGTTGTAATCAATCCTGTAATAGCTATCGGATGATCAAATTCTGGAAGTAAGAAATACAAATTCAATTTTTGTTATTTTATTTATGATAGTTGCTAATGAAACATACACCTTTTCTACCATTGTTGGCATCATGCTTTCGTATAAAATATCCACAAAGTGATAGGAGCATTTGCCTCAATCGCACTAGTTCTGTACTTTGATGATATAACACCTCAAGATGGGTACAGTGCCATTGTGACAATAGACTTTCAACTATGAATTTTCACATTTTATCATCTAGCCTTTTTTGCTATACAAAACTAGTAACGAAAACAACATCTTATTTAATCCAGGAAGCAAGCCAAAGCTTCTACACAACTATGAAAAAATCTTGGTCAGATATCAATGAACTAGGTGCCAAAAGAAATGGATTAAACCTTTTAGGCCAAATATTTCACACCTGCAGGTAATATACTTCAGTTTTTAATATGTTTCCGTGCAAGATTTCAATTCTCCATCTAAATGAACTTCTTTATTTTGCTTGTACAAGTCCGTTGAATGGCACTTAAGTACTCAAAGATAAGTTAGTGGACATATATATTGATTGTTCATAGTATGGTCCACCTCCGCCATATTCTGATGTCAATGCTCTATGCGCACATATAGATAGTTTTGAAGAAGTTAGTATTCTCGATAAGGTAAACCGAGTGAGCTCTGCTTTAAAGTGATAGGTGACTATGAGTATCTTCCTTAATGGAAATGGCTGGTTACAATTTTCCCCCTTTTTTCCGCAATACTCATTGTATTTTCTAATTTATTGGTAATATATTGTAGATTACCATTTAAAAACCCATGATTAGTTAAAGGCCTGGTTCATTAAGATGTAGTGAATTGTGTGCAAAAAAAACATAACTATAGATCCAAAAAAATATCTCAATGCATACTGACACCAGAGAAAGCAGTGCACCCTCCTTAATTGAATTCAAAAACTATAGTATAGTTAAATTGAGGTAAATTCGGCCACCAACAAAATTCAAAATAGCATTATCATTATTTGGTATTTTAAAAACCACCAAACCAATGCATTTATATAATAAGCTTAAGCAACATTCTTCTTTCAAATATCAACAGAAAACACAGAAACTTTTTTATGATTTCAACATAAACCCATGCAAAAATTACCTTGCCCAAAGCTACAAACAGATAAAAGGACAACTAAGTCCAGTTTTACACAATATAAGTAGATAAATGATCCCGAATTTCATTCTTCTCTTCTTGGCTATAAAATGACCTTGTACAAAGTCCTACAATTAAGAGGTTTTTCTGAAAATTGAATCTTATAATTAGTTAACATTAATATTGAACGAAAGGAAAAAATAAAAAAAATAAAATGGCACCTTTTTTAAGTTGATGTTATGATGGTGATTTTTATTATCTCATACATATACCTCATCACATGATATACACAATCCGTTAATGTAGATTGTTTAGGACACTAACAAAATTAAAAGAAAATTTAATGGTTAGTTCAAAAAGAATTTATATCTCAAATGACATATAGTTGTTTATGGTAGAAAATCAATCACCATAACATTTTTCCACTTCAACGGGGCTCTTAGAGACTTGCAGCCATATGATTTATAAAGTTTAAACAACTTGCACATGCAAGAAAATGTTAAAACAATTTGTATAACCACAAAATCAGAAATTGTCTTCTTAAATCGAGTTGTTTTATAAAACTAATATTGATATTCTACAACTTACACATTCACTTGCGCCTTAATTTCCGCATTACGCGTGCTTTTAACATGGGAATCAAAAACATAAACCTCGTTCTTTTGTAAATGGAAAACAAGTAGTAAACAATGTGTCCTGTAGTATAAAATTTGTAGAAGGTTAAAATTAGTAGCAAACTTATGAAGTAGTTAACAAAAGTTTATAGTTTATACTCTTCGTAAAGTAGGGCTAAGAGTATTCTTTTTTATTGCAACTCACGCCATGTGTTGAGGATATATGTATTAGTCGCGTCTGGAGATTTTCGTACTTGGGAAAGCTTATCAGGACACATAAACGCGATGGTCTCCACTTCGAGGTCACAGAACCTATGATTTAACCACCTACAAATTATTAGAACATGTTAGTTTATATTATTGGACAAAGACTCTTATATCGATTCCAAATTTGCACTTGTCCTATTCCGTACTTAAAATTTGTAATTTTCTAGTATAATTTTTTACCTAATTTTTTAACATACAATGTCGAACGTTTCTTTTATCCCATTATCATCTCGTACCAAGCCCGTAAATTTATACGGGTAAGTTAGGATTATTTTTTCAACAAAATAAAAATAAATAAGAAAACAAAATTAGCTATAATACTATATGTTCAAGTATACATATAATAGGAGTGAAATGCTTACATTATTTAAATCTGTAACCATGATGCATTTGTAACAACCCGAAAATCTGGGCCAGTTTAAAATTTTTATTTTGGCAATTTTAGCGAATTTTGATTATTTAAAATGAATTATTTTAAATAAAATCGACGAGAAATTTATTTTGAATATAATTCGAACGTATATATTATATACGTCGTCGTTAGAATATAATAATTATATATAATTATAAAAGGAATTGAAAATGGCGCGGTAGTTCGATAATTCGATTTCAAACTTCAATTGAATGTACCGGGTGCAAAACAATCCGGATTTTAGTGAAACAAAAAACATTAGGATCTAATTGGTAATATCTTTCCAACGAATCCGAATAATCAAATTTTCATAGCGGGGATCAAAGGATATGTCCAGTTGAAAATTCTGAATAGTCGCTATGGAATTCAGGCCCTTAAAAATGGACATTTTGCAAATGACCTCGGATTTCGACGAAACCAGTTTTGTTGGGTTCGTGGTGTCAAGTTATTGCTAGATTCCAAATTTCATAATTTTTCGAATCAATATGTGAGCATAGCAAAGGAAAACGCATTTGACCAGTTTCAGTTGATTTTAATCGACTGGAAAATGGCCATTTTTCAAACGGTCTCAGAATTCGACGAAACTAGTTTTGTTAGGACCGTATCGTCAATACGAAGCTAGAAATAATTTTTCTGGAATTTTTAGAGTTCGTATATGACCCTAGTAATTTGAAATGTGCGTTAAATTTAAATATATACTGATTTATAATTTGATTTTGAGAAAAACCTATCAAAACAGTCGAATTGGCTTATGAAACATATCCCATTGTGTTCGGAATGGGGGTATTTAGCTAGGGGCGACAGTCGTTGGGTTGGAATCAGAGTTCGTAACGATAAACCAGTTAAAAATGAAATTGAATAATATTAATTAATAAAATATTCTATATAAGAGGGTCAAAACTAGGGCTGTAAATTTTGTTCGAATGTCCGACGTCCGTTCGTGTTCGTGACCGAAATACGTCCGTCCGAGTCCGTCCGATTTTCATTTAGGACACGAGTTAGGACAACAAGATTTGTACGAGAAAAAATCATGTCCGGTCCGGGCTCGTCCAAATTCATCCGAATTATTTGAAATTCGTCGTATAGTAGAGAGAAAATCTAGTAAAATGTACAAAATGTGATATAAATAGCCATGTCCGACCGAGTCCGACTAGTCCGATCGTGTCCGTGTCCGACCGATTTTATTTAGGACACGAATTAGGACAACGAAATTTGTCCGAGAAAAAATTTGGTCCGGTCCGTGTTCGGTCCGATTTTTTTTAGGACAGAAACTGAACATACCTCCGTCCGGTCCGGTCCGAACGATTTACACCCCTAGTCAAAACCCTAGTTGACCAACCCAGAAGAAAAGCGCCGCCACTTACGAATACACGGCGGAAAATGCCCAAATTTTCTCCCTTAAATCGCTACCAATTCTTTCAATAATTTCAGATACCCCTTTAGCGAAAATCACCGAGCTCAGTAAGGGCTTCAAGATGATTGGGGTATGATCTAAAATAGTGGAGCAGGGCGTGCGAATTTCATCCTCAATGTCGCCGAGTTCGAGGCCAACTTTCCGACGCTGGAGGCGACCGAGTTCGCCTGAACTCTGGCAGGAGGCGCGGAATTCGAAGCCGGTCAGAGGGGCAAGGTTGGATTCGGTTCCGATCATCTTTAAAGGTGCGGCGGCCTGGTTTTTTTCAATCGATGATGCCAGGGGGTTTAAACAGAGAAAAGGTTTTATTTTTATTTATTCTTCTTAAGTTTTTAAAATCAGTTTTAAACAGTTTTTAAAATCAGTTTTAAACAGTTTTTAAAATCAGTTTTTAACAGCTTAAAATTCAGTTTAAATTCGATTTAAAATTGTTTTGAAAATCAGTTTAAATTTGTTTTAAAAATATATAGGCTTTGTTTAAAATATATAAGTAGAAGTATGATTTTATAATATAAATAACATTAGTTTTTAAAATATAAATATATGTTTTTAGAAAATATAAAGATAGGATTTTAATAAAGGAAAAAAATATACATAGTTATTTTCAGGAAAAAGGAAAAGAGAAATATAAAGAATTGATGTTTTAAAAATATAAAGAGCATTGATGTTTTGAAAATAAATTAGCAATGTTTTGAAAATATGAAATGCATTGTTTTTGAAAAATAAGATACCATTGTTTTTGAAAAGATAAATAACATTGATTTTAGAAAATAAATAGAATTGATATTTTAAAATATAATATACTTTATTTTAAAATATAATATACTTTGTTTTGAAAAATATATAGACCTTGTTCTGAAAAATATATTAGAACTGTTTTTGAAAATATAAAAGCAAGGAGCTTTAAAAATATAAAAGGATTTTTAAAATAAAAATAGCCTGGGTTTAAAAATATGATTTTTATATATTGAACATCGAAGTAAAAATGTGATTTTTATATATTGAACATCGAAGTAAAAATATGATTTTTATATATTGAACATCGAAGTAAAAATGTGATTTTTATATATTGAACATCGAAGTAAAAATGTGATTTTTATATATTGAACATCGAAGTAAAAATGTGATTTTTATATATTGAACATCGAAGTAAAAATATGATTTTTATATATTGAACATCGAAGTAAAAATGTGATTTTTATATATTGAACATCGAAGTAAAAATGTGATTTTTATATATTGAACATCGAAGTAAAAATGTGATTTTTATATATTGAATAACGAAGTAAAAATTCGATTTTTACATATGTAGTGGCCGCGAGCAACGAAGATGACAAAAAGGCGAGAACGACAAGATTTCCTGCATTGGAAGTGCCGTGAAGTTGGATAGCTATCTGTGAGAATTTCTCACCTTTCAATTTCATTTTCTAGTTATATATATACTAGGATGCAGACGGTGCTTAGTAGCACCCGACACAATCGTCCACAGACCATGGACTTGTTTGTTTGGTTGCATAAATTAGTTTGATGATTTGATTTGAATTTGGTTGTTTGGTGAATTTGATTGATGTGTGAATGGCGTGGGCCTTCACTAGACCGGGGATAAGGCTAGGCCTCGTCCCGTTTCTAGTATCGTGCCGTTATGCCGCCGAAATTTTCTAAAACATGTTAGAAAAATAAAATATCATTTTATTGAAAGAATGAACTGAATAAAAATTCATATGTTAAGATAAAATGTTTTATCGTTAAAAATATAATTTTTAACGTGGAAGTGAATAAAATAAAATATTCATTTACAAACCGGACGGTTTGTTTATGCACACCTATTTGAAGAACATTGATTGGGACGATAAAATTTTACACATCGCCCAACTGCACAAATAAAATCTGTGTTTGATTGTTTGAAACCCCACACGGGTGTTGGGATGAAATTTGAAGTTCACTCATCCTGATTGATTGAATATGTCGATCGATTGATTGACAGGCTGTTATAAGCGTTAGATATCTATATTTGATGCTTATACAGTGTAGTGCACTTTGGTTGATGGTTGATTATTTTCAATGCTATTATATGTGTGTAATGTATGAAAATCCAAATAATTAACATTATATGGTGATTGATTGGGCCTCATTCCAATTTAGAAAATAAAGAATAATATAAAATAAAGGTTCACGTGTTGACAGTACTCATCCATTGAGATTGGTCATGTGTTGAACGAAATATTTTAGTAATAAAATCTACATCTTTATCAATATAAAATAAAGGTTCATGTGTTGACAGTACTCATCCATTGAGATTGGTCATGTGTTGAACGAAATATTTTAGTAATAAAATCTACATCTTTATCAATATAAAATAAAGGTTCATGTGTTGACAGTACTCATCCATTGAGATTGGTCATGTGTTGAACGAAATATTTTAGTAATAAAATTTACATCTTTATAATATAAAATAAAGGTTCATGTGTTGACAGTACTCATCCATTGAGATTTGTCATGTGTTGAACGAAATATTTTAGTAATAAAATCTACATCTTTATCAATATAAAATAAAGGTTCATGTGTTGACAGTACTCATCCATTGAGATTGGTCATGTGTTGAACGAAATATTTTGATAATAACAACTATTTTGAAAAAGAAATATTTGAAATAGAATATTTGAAAATAGAAATATATGAAGCCGTGTTGATTAGATTGACGCCATTTTGACGTGAACGATATTTATATCGATTTTATTCATTTTGAAATGAATTGAATAGAAAACCAATTGGAATTGAATCGAATAGAAAACGACTTTGAAATTGAATTGAAAGCGAATTGAATTTAATTCAAATTGAATTGAAATTTGAATTGAATAGAAATGAATTTTAAAACGAATTTATAAAGGAGAATTCAATTTTGCTTTAAATTGAAATGGAAGTTGAAATTGTTTTAAAAACGAATTTAAAACCATCTATATAATTCGTTTTAAATATAAATCGACGAAATATATATTATATATATTATATATATAATATAATGGCCTGAATAGAACGCGCCGCGCCGCGGCAGTTCGTGAATTTCGACCATTTCTTTCAAACGGACATTACGGGAGATCCGACCGTCGGATTCTCCTAAAACCGGAACTGTTGGGTTCGTATCGAAAAGAGCTTTCTAACGAATATTAGAAATTAGAAATCTAACGGTTGAATTTGGAATTATGTCCAAATCAAATTTGAAAAAGGTCGCTGTAAGTGCAGTTCGATGGCCGTTGATGGAAATCGACTGTACGGGCCTTGATAAAATTATTAAAAATAGTAATAATTTGTGTAAAATCATAAGAAATGATTTAGAAAGGATTGGGATGAAAAACTCCATATTTGAAAAGATAAAAATAGATTTTTATCGAAATGAACTAGTTTTGAACTAGAATTATAATTCTATTTATTTTTAAATAAATAAAGTGAATTTGAAAAGTGTTTTAAAAATCAGTAATGCTACTGCGCCCGGGAATTGAGGTAAGGAAAAATGTCAGAACAATCTTAGCCATCCAATTAGAACGTGGTAGGTATAGTACCCATGAATTACACCTTTGGATCCTTAATTCGTACGTTCTGACAAAAAATCCTTCGGGCTTTCTAGCACTACCCTTTAAAAATAACCAGAATTTCCAATGATTGCATTGGAGTGGATTTGAATCGAAATTGTCTTCGGAATATTTCGATGTTGGAATTCGTGATTATACAGATGTTGTTATGGAAATTTGAAAGATATATATTTATATCGTTATTTCCAATACGACCTTTGTTAGTCGTAGAGTTTGATATTGAATATAAGCCGATATATTTTCTATTCAGAGCCTTGTATTGAATATCAAATGTGATTTGGGTTTGTCGTGAATGGTGTCTTCACTAACACTGTTCTTGAACCCAGTTAAGAAAAGATTAAATCTTTTTATTTAGATTTAATGAAGAGTACCAATTAAATAATATTTAATTGGAATTGAATCGATATTGATTTCTGGGTTTATCGTGGACAGTGTTTTAAATAACACTCGTTCTTTAACCCGATAATTAATGGATGTGATTTTGGGTCTATCGTGAACCGTGTTTTAAATGACACTGATTCTTTAACCCAGTTAACGATTAAAACTAAGTGGAGTTTTAATGAATCTTTAATTAGATTGAAAAGATCGAGAATGGAGTATCACCAGTTTTGCTCCAGGCGATAGTTAAATCTTTAATTAGATTTGAACGGGAAATGGTAATTGAATTTACCGATAACACCGTGGTGTTAGATATGAAGTATTACCAGTTTTGCTTCATGGGATGAATAGGTTGGGATTGGGAAATTAAAACCAATGATTACTTCGGTAAGGTTCGCTAATTCCGACTAGTTGAATCGAAATTCAAAGGAAGATTAGAGAATAAATTCAGGAATTTATCTTGGAGAAAATTAATGGGAACCTTTCCCTATGAATGGGAAATCAGAAACTAACTGTCGGTTAGCTAAGCAGAACGGTTTTCTGGATATTGATCTGATGTTGGTTTCGGCCTTCGGGGTTAATATTTGGGGAATTATTCTCTTGATTAATTTACGGTTAGTGACTGATGAATTGGAATGAGGCGTATGTTGTGTTTGTGTAACACTTATTTAAAATATACGCGAGTTATTCGGAAAGACCGGGTTTATCCCATTCTGGATAACTGATACGACGATTAGTCGAAGATGAAGACGATGGTCGAAGACCGGAGGTCTTCACGTCGTTTGGGTAATTACTGATGATCTTGATTGGGCTGTACACCCAAGAAGATGGAAACAGTTGGTGATCGTCCAGACGTACTTGGAGATCGATGGATATGCGGGGTACTAGGTGCCTCCGGTTTCGTTCAGACCCAGAACGGACTTGTAAATGGATAGTGTGTCTGACGTTGTATTCCTTTATACTGTATTGGTGATCTCTGCTAAATATATATCTGTTTGGTGGCAGAGAATTTATTCTCTTGCTATACACCCTTCTCTGAGACGTACGAGCCTAGAGGTTATATATTGGCAGAAATCAGTGGTACAGTATGGACTGACAATGTGGCATGCTGAGTTGCATGGATCAAGGCTTTTGTTGAAAAGCAAAGTCTTGTGGTTGATGATCGAAGCACGGCCTTTGTGGCGTAGCTTTGTGTAACGTTGATTTGCCAGTATCACACCCGGTATGAACCAAAAACGGGAGATGGACATCAGGGAGGACATGCGTTTCTTTCTAGTTAGGAGTGGCGTCAGTGCTTGAACTGGCTGACGAGTTTGACTCATGTGGATGTTGCTTATTATTACTTGCTGAAAAGCGAGGCGCCTCGTGATATCGGTTTCGGCCGATGCTTCTGGTCGGCTGACGGGCCAGGCTTACGCCCCAAAGGGCGGGGAAACGTAGTGTTCAGGCATAATAATCCACATCGGTGGACCGGCCCTGACGATCCAAGGCTTGCCTGCGCGCTTGCCTGAGACATGGGCTAGATTGTCTCGAACCGGTGAGGATCTTGCCCCTAGCCTTGGTTCATACCATAAATGATAACCCAAATTCCAATACGACATTGCGGTTTTGATTGTAAACTTATATATGGCGACATAGTGGTATGGGTCATTCATGCCGTCTATGATTGATACTTATGATTTGAAGTTGTTTTATACACTATGCACTTATTATAGTATCAAATAATCTGTTTTAAACGTATCAAGCATTCTTTGGCTGTTATAAGGGAAAACCCTATCCCTCGGCTTGCGTTGCATTGTGTGATAGGACCTGGGTCTTATAACAACTTCATTTTTCTTTGTTTAGCATTGCGCTGTTTGTTTTATGCACTGGTATTCTTGGGAGGAAACCCGTTCCGTGTTATACGGCGTGGTCCCTTGATTTGCCTAACTTTAAAAATAAAGATTAATAACTGTTTTAGTTCTCACACCAGTCACATGACTGACCTGGAGTTTATTGTTTTTAACCTAAACTCTGGGTGCCCTTATTTTGACACGGGCAGCTAGTAGTTTTGGTTTTGCAGATTTATATTCATAGGATCCTGGTTTACAGCTGGAACGATATCCGGAAAGCTTTGTATCCGTATATCTACTTCTAGTTGTGTATTGTATTATTTTCCGCTGCTATGTATTTAAATGTAATTTAAATCTCTGATATTTTCTGTGTAATATTTATTCATTTATACTCTGTATATTCTTGTATTCTGATGCATTGTTGTAATATACAATGAAATGTTCTTCCGTCAGCGTTCTATTTTGTCGTGTTCTCAAACGATAGGGCGTTTCGAAAGGTCTGGGTCGGTTTAGCGACTGGTTCGGACCGAGCGAAATTCCTGTTCGTCACATTTGGTATCAGAGCTTTGGTTTACAAAGCTAGAGAACAAGACACATTAGAACCGTACGAAAGAATTCATCAGATATTGGATTAGTAATATCCAACGGGAATGACTCGTTAGAGATGGGATCAGTAGTATCCTAGAACGAGTGTGAAGAGTATATTTTTAAAGAGAAAACAAATCTAGTTTTGAAAATCTATATCAAATATTCGTATTTGATTATTTATTTAAATTGATTAGGACAGTCCAGTATATAAAGATTTTGCATATACGCCTTGCAAACGTGTATTTGAAGTTTTAATATGCTGGATAGATATAGAATAACACTCTAGTCGCCCGGGGGTGATTCTGATGATTGATATATCATCATCAGAATTTATATTCGAGTGACGAACGTGTAATATCTATATATTTCCTATTGACTGGTGTGAGAACCAAAAATTAGGTAGGGCCTATTGTTGTGATTTGGTATCAAAAACATGATTTTTGTATATGTATCAAAATTATGAATTTGAAACTCTAATTCACTAATTGATTGATGTTTGTGTTGTTTGTTTATTTGTTTGCTAATTTTGAACCATTATGCCTAATTGTACCAAATAGTAAGTTGTATTGAAATTTGGTCGCGTTTGCTTGCATATACATATACTTACATTGAGCAGGTCATAGCAAGGAGGCTAGAGCAGAGAATAAAATTTGTTTGCCCGACAAATAGGTACATGTTTACTACATAATTTCCTGTTTTGTTTGGGTGATGATGATTTTATGAGCCTATTGGCTAGCCGCTTGGCTTTTTCTTTTTCTTTTTGAGATTAGAAGGACCGGGGAAGCTATTTGAAATTCCCCGATGCTCCCGGTGCAGGGGAGGTTATGGCGAAATTTTTTCGAAAATTTAGGGTGTTAGCCAAATTTTTGAAGAATTTGAAAATTCTCAGAAACTGAAAAGTTAGAGAAGGGAAGCCAGATCGAACGTAGAATTGATTAATCAAACCACTTTCGACTTTGTTCCTTTTCGGGGACGAAAAGTTTTAAGTGGGGGAGATTGTAACAACCCGAAAATCTGGGCCAGTTTAAAATTTTTATTTTGGCAATTTTAGCGAATTTTGATTATTTAAAATGAATTATTTTAAATAAAATCGACGAGAAATTTATTTTGAATATAATTCGAACGTATATATTATATACGTCGTCGTTAGAATATAATAATTATATATAATTATAAAAGGAATTGAAAATGGCGCGGTAGTTCGATAATTCGATTTCAAACTTCAATTGAATGTACCAGGTGCAAAACAATCCGGATTTTAGTGAAACCAAAAACATTAGGATCTAATTGGTAATATCTTTCCAACGAATCCGAATAATCAAATTTTCATAGCGGGGATCAAAGGATATGTCCAGTTGAAAATTCTGAATAGTCGCTATGGAATTCAGGCCCTTAAAAATGGACATTTTGCAAATGACCTCTGATTTCGACGAAACCAGTTTTGTTGGGTCCGTGGTGTCAAGTTATTGCTATATTCCAAATTTCATAATTTTTCGAATCAATATGTGAGCGTAGCAAAGGAAAACGCGTTTGACCAGTTTCAGTTGATTTTAATCGACTGGAAAATGGCCATTTTTCAAACAGTCTCAGAATTTGACGAAACTAGTTTTGTTAGGACCGTATCGTCAATATGAAGCTAGAAATAATTTTTCTGGAATTTTTAGAGTTCGTATATGACCCTAGTAATTTGAAATGAGCGTTAAATTTAAATATATACTGATTTATAATTTGATTTTGAGAAAAACCTATCAAAACAGTCGAATTGGCTTATGAAACATATCCCATTGTGTTCGGAATGGGGGTATTTAGCTAGGGGCGACAGTCGTTGGGTTGGAATCAGAGTTCGTAACGATAAACCAGTTAAAAATGAAATTGAATAATATTAATTAATAAAATATTCTATATAAGAGGGTCAAAACCCTAGTTGACCAACCCAGAAGAAAAGCGCCGCCACTTACGAATACACGGCGGAAAATGCCCAAATTTTCTCCCTTAAATCGCTACCAATTCTTTCAATAATTTCAGATACCCCTTTAGCGAAAATCACCGAGCTCAGTAAGGGCTTCAAGATGATTGGGGTATGATCTAAAATAGTGGAGCAGGGCGTGCGAATTTCATCCTCAATGTCGCCGAGTTCGAGGCCAACTTTCCGACGCTGGAGGCGACCGAGTTCGCCTGAACTCTGGCAGGAGGCGCGGAATTCGAAGGCGGTCAGAGGGGCAAGGTTGGATTCGGTTCCGATCATCTTTAAAGGTGCGGCGGCCTGGTTTTTTTCAATCGATGATGCCAGGGGGTTTAAACAGAGAAAAGGTTTTATTTTTATTTATTCTTCTTAAGTTTTTAAAATCAGTTTTAAACAGTTTTTAAAATCAGTTTTAAACAGTTTTTAAAATCAGTTTTTAACAGCTTAAAATTCAGTTTAAATTCGGTTTAAAATTGTTTTGAAAATCAGTTTAAATTTGTTTTAAAAATATATAGTCTTTGTTTAAAATATATAAGTAGAAGTATGATTTTATAATATTAATAACATTAGTTTTTAAAATATAAATATATGTTTTTAGTAAATATAAAGATAGGATTTTAATAAAGGAAAAAAAATATACATAGTTATTTTCAGGAAAAAGGAAAAGAGAAATATAAAGAATTGATGTTTTAAAAATATAAAGAGCATTGATGTTTTGAAAATAAATTAGCAATGTTTTGAAAATATGAAATGCATTGTTTTTGAAAAATAAGATACCATTGTTTTTGAAAAGATAAATAACATTGATTTTAGAAAATAAATAGAATTGATATTTTAAAATATAATATACTTTGTTTTGAAAAATATATAGACCTTGTTCTGAAAAATATATTAGAACTGTTTTTGAAAATATAAAAGCAAGGAGCTTTAAAAATATAAAAGGATTTTTAAAATAAAAATAGCCTGGGTTTAAAAATATGATTTTTATATATTGAACATCGAAGTAAAAATGTGATTTTTATATATTGAACATCGAAGTAAAAATATGATTTTTATATATTGAACATCGAAGTAAAAATGTGATTTTTATATATTGAACATCGAAGTAAAAATGTGATTTTTATATATTGAACATCGAAGTAAAAATATGATTTTTATATATTGAACATCGAAGTAAAAATATGATTTTTATATATTGAACATCGAAGTAAAAATGTGATTTTTATATATTAAACATCGAAGTAAAAATGTGATTTTTATATATTGAACATCGAAGTAAAAATGTGATTTTTATATATTGAATAACGAAGTAAAAATTCGATTTTTACATATGTAGTGGCCGCGGGCAACGAAGATGACAAAATGGCGAGAACGACAAGATTTCCTGCATTGGAAGTGCCGTGAAGTTGGATAGCTATCTGTGAGAATTTCTCACCTTTCAATTTCATTTTCTAGTTATATATATACTAGGATGCAGACGGTGCTTAGTAGCACCCGACACAATCGTCCACAGACCATGGACTTGTTTGTTTGGTTGCATAAATTAGTTTGATGATTTGATTTGAATTTGGTTGTTTGGTGAATTTGATTGATGTGTGAATGGCGTGGGCCTTCACTAGACCGGGGATAAGGCTAGGCCTCGTCCCGTTTCTAGTATCGTGCCGTTATGCCGCCGAAATTTTCTAAAATATGTTAGAAAAATGAAATATCATTTTATTGAAAGAATGAACTGAATAAAAATTCATATGTTAAGATAAAATGTTTTATCGTTAAAAATATAATTTTTAACGTGGAAGTGAATAAAATAAAATATTCATTTACAAACTGGACGGTTTGTTTATGCACACCTATTTGAAGAACATTGATTGGGACGATAAAATTTTACACATCGCCCAACTGCACAAATAAAATCTGTGTTTGATTGTTTGAAACCCCACACGGGTGTTGGGATGAAATTTGAAGTTCACTCATCCTGATTGATTGAATATGTCGATCGATTGATTGACAGGCTGTTATAATCGTTAGATATCTATATTTGATGCTTATACAGTGTAGTGCACTTTGGTTGATGGTTGATTATTTTCAATGCTATTATATGTGTGTAATGTATGAAAATCCATATAATTAACATTATATGGTGATTGATTGGGCCTCATTCCAATTTAGAAAATAAAGAATAATATAAAATAAAGGTTCATGTGTTGACAGTACTCATCCATTGAGATTGGTCATGTGTTGAACGAAATATTTTAGTAATAAAATCTACATCTTTATCAATATAAAATAAAGGTTCATGTGTTGACAGTACTCATCCATTGAGATTGGTCATGTGTTGAACGAAATATTTTAGTAATAAAATCTACATCTTTATCAATATAAAATAAAGGTTCATGTGTTGACAGTACTCATCCATTGAGATTGGTCATGTGTTGAACGAAATATTTTAGTAATAAAATCTACATCTTTATCAATATAAAATAAAGGTTCATGTGTTGACAGTACTCATCCATTGAGATTGGTCATGTGTTGAACGAAATATTTTGATAATGACAACTATTTTGAAAAAGAAATATTTGAAATAGAATATTTGAAAATAGAAATATTTGAAGCCGTGTTGATTAGATTGACGCCATTTTGACGTGAACGATATTTATATCGATTTTATTCATTTTGAAATGAATTGAATAGAAAACCAATTGGAATTGAATCGAATAGAAAACGACTTTGATATTGAATTGAAAGCGAATTGAATTGAATTCAAATTGAATTGAAATTTGAATTGAATAGAAATGAATTTTAAAACGAATTTATAAAGGAGAATTCAATTTTGCTTTAGATTGAAATGGAAGTTGAAATTGTTTTTAAAACGAATTTAAAACCATCTATATAATTCGTTTTAAATATAAATCGACGAAATATATATTATATATATTATATATATAATATAATGGCCTGAATAGAACGCGCCGCGCCGCGGTAGTTCGTGAATTTCGACCATTTCTTTCAAACGGACATTACGGGAGATCCGACCGTCGGATTCTCCTAAAACCGGAACCGTTGGGTTCGTATCGATAAGAGCTTTCTAACGAATATTAGAAATTAGAAATCTAACGGTTGAATTTGGAATTATGTCTAAATCAAATTTGAAAAAGGTCGCTGTAAGTGCAGTTCGATGGCCGTTGATGGAAATCGACTGTACGGGCCTTGATAAAATTATTAAAAATAGTAATAATTTGTGTAAAATCATAAGAAATGATTTAGAAAGGATTGGGATGAAAAACTCCATATTTGAAAAGATAAAAATAGATTTTTATCGAAATGAACTAGTTTTGAACTAGAATTATAATTCTATTTATTTTTAAATAAATAAAGTGAATTTGAAAAGGGTTTTAAAAATAACCAGAATTTCCAATGATTGCATTGGAGTGGATTTGAATCGAAATTGTCTTCGGAATATTTCGATGTTGGAATTCGTGATTATACAGATGTTGTTATGGAAATTTGAAAGATATATATTTATATCGTTATTTCCAATACGACCTTTGTTAGTCGTAGAGTTTGATATTGAATATAAGCCGATATATTTTCTATTCAGAGCCTTGTATTGAATATCAAATGTGATTTGGGTTTGTCGTGAATGGTGTCTTCACTAACACTGTTCTTGAACCTAGTTAAGAAAAGATTAAATCTTTTTATTTAGATTTAACGAAGAGTACCAATTAAATAATATTTAATTGGAATTGAATCGATATTGATTTCTGGGTTTATCGTGGACAGTGTTTTAAATAACACTCGTTCTTTAACCCGATAATTAATGGATGTGATTTTGGGTCTATCGTGAACCGTGTTTTAAATGACACTGATTCTTTAACCCAGTTAACGATTAAAACTAAGTGGAGTTTTAATGAATCTTTAATTAGATTGAAAAGATCGAGAATGGAGTATCACCAGTTTTGCTCCAGGCGATAGTTAAATCTTTAATTAGATTTGAACGGGAAATGGTAATTGAATTTACCGATAACACCGTGGTGTTAGATATGAAGTATTACCAGTTTTGCTTCATGGGATGAATAGGTTGGGATTGGGAAATTAAAACCAATGATTACTTCGGTAAGGTTCGCTAATTCCGACTAGTTGAATCGAAATTCAAAGGAAGATTAGAGAATAAATTCAGGAATTTATCTTGGAGAAAATTAATGGGAACCTTTCCCTATGAATGGGAAATCAGAAACTAACTGTCGGTTAGCTAAGCAGAACGGTTTTCTGGATATTGATCTGATGTTGGTTTCGGCCTTCGGGGTTAATATTTGGGGAATTATTCTCTTGATTAATTTACGGTTAGTGACTGATGAATTGGAATGAGGCGTATGTTGTGTTTGTGTAACACTTATTTAAAATATACGCGAGTTATTCGGAAAGACCGGGTTTATCCCATTCTGGATAACTGATACGACGATTAGTCGAAGATGAAGACGATGGTCGAAGACCGGAGGTCTTCACGTCGTTTGGGTAATTACTGATGATCTTGATTGGGCTGTACACCCAAGAAGATGGAAACAGTTGGTGATCGTCCAGACGTACTAGGTGCCTCCGGTTTCGTTCAGACCCAGAACGGACTTGTAAATGGATAGTGTGTCTGACGTTGTATTCCTTTATACTGTATTGGTGATCTCTGCTAAATATATATCTGTTTGGTGGCAGAGAATTTATTCTCTTGCTATACACCCTTCTCTGAGACGTACGACCCTAGAGGTTATATATTGGCAGAAATCAGTGGTACAGTATGGACTGACAATGTGGCATGCTGAGTTGCATGGATCAAGGCTTTTGTTGAAAAGCAAAGGCTTGTGGTTGATGATCGAAGCACGGCCTTTGTGGCGTAGCTTTGTGTAACGTTGATTCGCGAGTATCACACCCGGTATGAACCAAAAACGGGAGACGGACATCAGGGAGGACATGTGTTTCTTTCTAGTTAGGAGTGGCGTCAGTGCTTGAACTGGCTGACGAGTTTGACTCATGTGGATGTTGCTTATTATTACTTGCTGAAAAGCGAGGCGCCTCGTGATATCGGTTTCGGCCGATGCTTCTGGTCGGCTGACGGGCCAGGCTTACGCCCCAAAGGGCGGGGAAACGTAGTGTTCAGGCATAATAATCCACATCGGTGGACCGGCCCTGACGATCCAAGGCTTGCCTGCGCGCTTGCCTGAGACATGGGCTAGATTGTCTCGAACCGGTGAGGATCTTGCCCCTAGCCTCGGTTCATACCATAAATGATAACCCAAATTCCAATACGACATTGCGGTTTTGATTGTAAACTTATATATGGTGACATAGTGGTATGGGTCATTCATGCCGTCTATGATTGATACTTATGATTTGAAGTTGTTTTATACACTATGCACTTATTATAGTATCAAATAATCTGTTTTAAACGTATCAAGCATTCTTTGGCTGTTATAAGGGAAAACCCTATCCCCCGGCTTGCGTTGCATTGTGTGATAGGACCTGGGTCTTATAACAGCTTCATTTTTCTTTGTTTAGCATTGCGCTGTTTGTTTTATGCACTGGTATTCTTGGGAGGAAACCCGTTCCGTGTTATACGGCGTGGTCCCTTGATTTGCCTAACTTTAAAAATAAAGATTAATAACTGTTTTAGTTCTCACACCAGTCACATGACTGACCTGGAGTTTATTGTTTTTAACCTAAACTCTGGGTGCCCTTATTTTGACACGGGCAGCTAGTAGTTTTGGTTTTGCAGATTTATATTCACAGGATCCTGGTTTACAGCTGGAACGATATCCGGAAAGCTTTGTATCCGTATATCTACTTCTAGTTGTGTATTGTATTATTTTCCGCTGCTATGTATTTAAATGTAATTTAAATCTCTGATATTTTCTATGTAATATTTATTCATTTATACTCTGTATATTCTTGTATTCTGATGCATTGTTGTAATATACAATGAAATGTTCTTCCGTCTGCGTTCTATTTTGTCGTGTTCTCAAACGATAGCGCGTTTCGAACGGTCTGGGTCGGTTTAGCGACTGGTTCAGACCGAGCGAAATTCCTGTTCGTCACAGCATTCAACTATATCATACTACGGGATTGGACAATGTCATTGTTTCCGATCTTGATTTCATAGTCCTCGTCGCACTTACATAGATCCCGATTCACTTGAACTGTATTAATGATGTTATCATCTGATGGCCCTTGAACTACCAGGTCATAAAAATACCTCTCTTTTATTTAAGTTATAAGGATTCCTTCATCCACTAGTGTATTGCGATTTGCAGTCTTATTTGTTATTGCATTAATGACCTTGTCATTATTAATTCCGATCATGCTCTTGCTTGGTTGAGATATAGATCCCTAGTTCAAAAGTGTTTAAGGTGCTAGATTTTATCAATTTATCGGTATCCCAATTATTTGATGTCCAAAATATTGATGTAATAAATTGGAAGCTTCCGATATGAATCTTATATTAATTCAAATATAAAATAGTGACATAAAACAATGTTGTTTTTATTAAACTTGACTAAACAAAATTTTCATATTTACCGTAACATCTCTTAGAAGAACGAGACTTTTACGCCACTGAAGAAAATTACCATCCACTTCACCTATCGTGCTTAAATGTTTAGTTGGGACTAGAAGTGAGGTTCCTTCATGACTAGACTCCACTGCATCAATCCCAACCTTTAAATGATCAACCAATATTTATTGATTGTGACATTGATCTCCATGCTTTGAAGCAGGATGTACCATGCCACGGCCCACTACGATCATATTGGAGTCCAAATTCACAGCAAAACGACATTTGGTTGCTTTCTAAAATGAAAGCACAAAACCACCATTTTTCACTTACACTTTTCAAATGCATAAACTCATATACATAAATTAAAATTAACTTTTGAATTGTTTACTAGTAACTCTGCAAGCGGTTCCGTCACTTGAATTTTGTTTGCAACTTGTACTTTTGTCGTGTGTATTGATTATTGGCTTCTGCGATGACCATCCGATGATACGTTGTTTACCCCCACTGCAATAGGCATAGGCATGGCATGGCACGGGAATAGGCATGGCACCCTTCGATCATAGGCATGTCAACCATATGAGGATGCATTAGGTTCCGTGAAGCGCAATAAGTATACAGTAGCCAAATTTTCAGAAGACAGAATAATAATTACAAAAGAAAATCATAACTTCTATTATTAAATAAAAAGCATTACTTCTAAATCCCAATTAAAACATTATTTTATCATATGTCTCAAATACCAAATACAACAGATAAAACCAATTGTCTTACGAAGAAAATCATCATATTGCAAAATCTTTAAAGCATATCCCTCTTTAATAGCTATATCAAAGTAGAACAACAGTCGAAGCAATATGTAAAGACAAAAATCAAAGAATCCAAATTGAATATCACGGTCAATGTGGATCACTACCCTAAGATCCTGAAGGGGGAAAAGGAAGAGAGAGAAGTAAAAACAAAACAGGTCAGACATAAAATCTGGCGAGTTCAAGTGATTTTTAGCATAAGCATAGATAAGCGGCATAACGACAGATAATTATTACTGGACGAGAAAGTATAGTAAAATATACAATTACGGATAGCAGGATAAGGTACAGTTAAGCTTCTCATTGAAGCGACCCGAACTTCCCCGGTCTCCGAAGAGATGAGAAAGAACGAATTACTGTGGGGACAAGACAAAACAGAACGCAGACGGAAGAACATTTCATTGTTATTACAACAATTCCATCAGAATACAAGAATATACAGAGTATGAATAAATATTATACAACAAAGAATATCAGAGATTACAATAAATTACATAGCAGCGGAAAATAATACAAAACACAACTGAAAGTAATGCACGGATACAGAGCTTTCCGCGCATCGTTCCAGCTGTAAATCAGGATCCTGTGAATATAAATCTGCAAAACCAAAACTACTAGCTGCCCGTGTCAAAATAAGGGCACCCAGAGTTTAGGTTAAAACAATAAACTCCAGGTCAGTCATGTGACTGGTGTGAGAACTAAACCAGTTATTTAAAACTTTACTTTAAAAGAGAGTAATTCAAGGGACCACGCCGTATAACACGGAACGGGTTTCCTCCCAAGAATACCAGTGCATAGAATAAACAGCGCAATGCTTTTTCGAAAAATGAAGCTATTATAAGACCCAGGTCCCATCACACAATGCAACGCAAGCCGGAGGATAGGGTTTTCCCTTATAATAGCCAAACATGCTTGGTACGTTTAAAACAAATCATTTGATACTATAATAAGTGTATAGTGTCAAAACAATTTCAATCATAAATATCAATCTTAGGCGGCATGGGTACCATCTATCATGTCGCCATACTAGGCTCTACAAATAAAACCGAAATACACGTATTGGAAATTGGATTTTCGTCATGAGTCGAGGCAAGGGGCAAGCTCCTCTCCGCTTCGAGACACTCTAGCAAATGCTCAGGACTACGCACTCTGGGCAGCCACTTGGATCGGTTGGGCCGGTCCTCTCTTACGTTTGAGGATTAGTTATTCCTGAACACACGTTTCACGGTCCTTACAGACCTATAATCGAGGCGCCTCATTCCAACAACCACAAAGGTGAAAAGTATATAAATGTCAGGGCAGGTAAGTCACTGACACCACCAAAGCTAGAAAGAAACGTCGTGTTCTCCCAACGGTCCGTATCCCGTTTTTAACTCATACCGAGGTGTGAGGCTCGCGAATTCACGCTATACACAAAGCTTCCACGTAGGCCGTTCTTTGATCATCAACCACAAGACTTTGTTTTTCAACAGAAGCCTTGATCTATGCAACTCAGCATGCCACACAGGCAATTCATGCCATGCGATTGATATCTATTGATATTTAACCTATAAGCTCGTACGTCTTAGAGAAGGGCGTTAAGCAAGAGAATAAATTCTCCGCCGCCAAACAGATATATAATTAACAGAAATCAATCAACACAGAATAAAATCCAATGTCAGACACACAATCCATTTACAAGTTCTTTCTGGGTCTGAACGAAACCGGAGGCTCTTTCCTCGCATATCCATTGATCTCCAAGTACGTCTGGACGACCACCAACTATTTCCATCCTCTTGGGTGTATAGCCCAATCAAGATCATCAGTAATCACCCAAAACGATGTGAAGACTTCCGGTCTTCAACCACCATCTTCATCTTCGACATATCATCGAATCGGTTATTCAGATTCATAACAAATGTTACACAAACACAACATACGCCTCATTCCAATTCATTAGTCATTAACCGTAAATCAGCCAGAGAACAATTTCCCAAATATTAACCCCGATGGCCGAAACCAACATCAGATCAATACCGAGGAAACCATTCTTCTTAACTAACCTACAGCTAGTTTCTAAATTTCAATTCTTAAGGAAAGGTTCCCATTAATTTTATCCAAGATAAATTCTTTAAATTTATCCTTTAATCTTCCTTTGGATGTCATTTCAAACCAAATTATGGTTTTCCAAACTAGTCGAGATTAGCGGACAACACCGAAGTAATTATTTATTTTATTTCCCAATCCCAACCTACTTATCTTATGAAGCAAAACTGGTAATACTCCATATCTAACACCACGGTGTTATCGGTAAAATTAATTACCATTTCACGTTCGAATAAAATTAAAGATTTAACTATCGCTTTGGAGCAAAACTGGTGATACTCCATTCTCGCTTATTTTTCAAATTTGATAACTTAGATTATCAATTCACATTTCAATCTAATTGCAGATTCATAAAAACTCCTTTTACTGGGTTAAAGAACTAATGTCATTTAAAACACAGTTCACGATAAACCCAAATCACCTTCTATTTATTATCGGGTTAAAGAACTAGTGTTACTTAAAACACCGTGCACGATAATCCCAAAAATTTATTCTATTTAAAACCCATTTCAAATCCAATTTATTTATTTAAAATAAATGGGTTGTTACTTTAGTTCTAAACTAGTTCATTTCGATAGAAATCTATTTTTATCTTTTCAAATATGGAGTTTTTCATCCCACTTTTCCCCAAATCATTTCTTATGATTTTACACAAATTATTACTATTTTTAATAATTTTATCAAGGCACGTACAGTCAATTTCCATCAACGGCCATCGAACTGCACTTACAGCGACCTTTTCCAAATTTGATTTGGACGTATCTCCAAATCCAACCATTAGATTTCAAGTTACTAATATTCGTTAGAAAGCACTTTTCGATACGAACCCAACGGTTCCAGTTTTAGGAGAATCCGACGGTCAGATCTCCCGTAATGTCCATTCGAAATAAATGGTCGAAATTCACGAACTGCCGCGGCGCGGCGCGTTCTATTCAGGCCATTATATTATATATATAATATATATAATATATATTTCGTTGATTTCCTTTTTAAAACGAATTTTATAAATAGTTTTGGATTCGTTTCAAAAACAATTTCAACCTTTATTTCAAATTCAAATCAAAATTGAATTTTCTATTATAAATCCTTTTTACTTTCATTTCTATTTGATTTCAATTCAAATCGATTTTAATTTGATTCGAATTCTATACAATTGTTTATATATTCAATTCTAATTCATTTTCTATTCAATTCAATTCGAATTCGTTTTCTATTTAATTCAATTTAAAAACGAATATGATCGATATAAATATCGTTCGCGTCAAAATAGCGCATCTCTAATCAACACGACTTTATATATTTCAATAATTCCGTTATTCTATACAACAAATGAATATTTATTCTATTCAATACACGAATCTATATTTTTGTCAACACATGACTAATCTCAACGGATGAGTACTATCCACGTGTGACTATTTTTGTTATTTAATATATTTTATAAAAATTATGGTATCTATCGTTTGATTTTAAATCATACTCCAACCGTAAATTAGTAAGAGAACGATTCCCTGAATATTAAACCCGAAGGCCGAAACCAACATCAGATCAATGTCCAGGAGACCACTCATCTTATCTATTTTCCAGTTAGTTTCTAATTTTATATATGATAAATATATAAATTTTATTGTTAAAATATTTCGTTCAACACATGACTAATCCCGACGGATGAGTATAGTCAACACATGAACCTATATTTTATAATATGAAGATGTAAATTTTATTGTTAAAATATTTCGTTCAACACATGACTAATCCCAACAGATGAGTATAGTCAACACATGAACCTTTATTTTATAATATTCTTTATCTTCTAAATTGGAATGAGGCCCAATCAATTACCATATAGCGTTAACTCTGTGGGTTCCATACACACATGTATAAAATAGCAACGATAAATAATCAACCATCATCCAAAGTGCACTACACTGTATAAGCATCAAATATAGATATCTAATGCTTATAACAGCTTGTCAATCAATCGATCGACATACAACTAATTATTGGGATTAGTGTATGTCATATATTCTCCCAATACCCGTGTGGGGTTTCAAATCAGCCAACACAGATTTTTATTTGTGCAGTTGGGCGATGTGTAAAATTTATCGACCCAATCAATATCAGTCAAATCAGTGTATATAAACAAATCGGTCGATTTGTTTATAAATATTTATTTATTCACATTCACGTTAAAAATTATATTTTTAACGATAAAATATTTATTTCCACCATCTACATTTTATTATCGATTTCATATCAACATCACAAACAATTTTCACAACACATCAATTAAACAAACAAGCCATCCATGGTCTGTGGATGACGGGTGTCAGGTGCTACTAAACACCGTCTGCATCCTAGTATATATATATATATATATATATATATATATATATATATATAACTAGAAAAGGAAATTTAGAGTGAGGAGTTCTCACCAATAGTTATCCCAACTCCACGGCACTTCAAATGTAGGAAATCTCCGCCATTCTCAGCTTTTATCACTTTCGTTGCCCGTAGCCACTACATGTATAAAAATCATATTTTTACATTCCTGCAATGTATATAAAAATCATATTTTTACTTCGCTATTCAATATATAAAAATCGAATTTTCACTTCGCTATTCAATATATAAAAATCGAATTTTTACTTCGCTATTCAATATATAAAAATCGAATTTTTACTTCGCTATTCAATATATAAAAATCGAATTTTTATAATCACGCTATATGGATAAAATTCTATTTTCACACCGCTACTATATAGATAAAAATTCTATTTTTATTCAACGGTGTTCATATAATAAAGATTATGTTTTTATCACGCTATTCTCTATATAAAGATTTCGCCTTTTCAAATATAAAGATTTCGCCTTTTCAATTTCAAAAATCTAATCTTTTATATTTTAAAAATCTGATCTTTTGTATAAAAATAAATCTTATCTTTTCCATAAAAAAAATCTTATCTTTGTTTAAAATAAAAACCGTATTTCATATAAACAAAAATCATAGCTTTATATTGCTAAAAATATCAACTTTGCGATGTTAAAAAGCTCGATTTCTTGTTGTTTAAAAATCAATGGTTCATGTTAAAAATCATACCTTTTTCTACAAACAAAATCTAATTTTTCTATTCAAACAAAAAGCTAATCCATTTTATTTTATATATTTAAATATCTGAATTTTTTCCTATGCTTAAAGAAAATCGATTTTTTTATTTGATTTATAAAATCAGTTACGTAATAATTAATGATAATAATAAAAAAACGAATTAAAAATAACGTATAAAAACATACAGTTTTATTATTGGGAGAGGGGCTGACGTTCTGCGCTGGAGGTGAAGAAGGGGAGGAGGGCGCTCAGGCGAAGGGATCTCGCGTCGGAGGGAGCGGAGCGTGGTGTTCGAGGTTGGGGGTTGCGGTGGCTGTTTGGGAGAGGAAAGGGGTTCGGGGGTTAATGAAGCGAGAAGAGGGAGGGAAAGAGGGACTGGAGGAGAAGGATCGGAGGGGGAAGGGAGCGCCTGCTCCGGCGGCGCGATGGGCGGCGGATCGCCAGGGGCGCGGCTGCGGCTGCGCCTTATTCTTCTTTTTTTTCTGTAAACTGAAATCGATTTTGAAAAGGGAGGCCAGAGGAAATAAAGGAGAGGAGAGAGAGAGGGGTTTTAATTTTATTATTTTTAATCCCATAAAGTTGACTTTTTCATACGACCTCTAAACGAGGACCACCGCCTGTCGTCCATTGCGTTTCACCCCCATTCCGAACACAACGGGATATGTATCGTAAGCTGATTCGATCGTTTCGATCAGTTTTTGCCAAAATCAACATATAACTCTATATATTGAATTTGAACGCGCATTTCAATTTACCGGGGTCACATACGAACTCTAAAAATTCCCAAAAAATATTTTCTAGCTTCGTATTGATGATACGGTCCTAACAAAACTGGAATTCCGAGACCGTTGGAAAAATGGCCATTTTCCAGTCGATTAAAATCAACTGAAACTGGTCAAATGCGTTTTCCTTTGCCACACTTACATATTGATTCGAAAAATTATGAAATTCGGAATCTAGCAATAATTTGACATCACGGATCCAACAAAAGTGGTTTCGTCGAAATCCGAGGTCGTTTGCAAAATTCCCATTTTTAAGGGCATGAATTCCATAGCGACTATTCAGAATTTTCAACTGGACATATCTTTTGATTCCCGCTATGAAATCTCGATTTTTCGGATTTGTTGGAATGATATCCTCAATTAGATCCTATTATTTTTGGTTTCACTAAAATGCGGATTGTTTTGCACCCGGTATGTTCAATTGAAGTTTGAAATCGAATTATCGAACTACCGCGCCATTTTCAATTCCTTTTATAATTCTATATAATTATTTATATTCTAACGACGACGCGTATAATATATACGTTCTAAATATATTCAAAATGAATTTTCGTCGATATTATTTAAAATAATCTATTTTAAATATTCTAAATTCATTAAAATTGCTGAAATAAAAATTTTAAACTGGCCCAGATTTTCGGGTTGTTACACATTTATATCTCAAGAACAAGTTTTCTGTACCAATAATAGTATGTTAAGATTAGGTTTTACCTTAATTACTACCATTGCAATCAGCTCCCTATTACGTAAATACAGCATCTTATCAGTTCCTAACTTATCAACTTGTTGGACATAGACCTATTTACTGGCGTTACAACGTCTTATCTTACTCCTTCGGACCCATGCACGCTCGTGACTCTGACGGAATGTGCCTGTGCCCACCTTCCTCGTTTTGAAACTCTTACTATCCAGGTCTGTAAAGCGTGCTCTAGACCGTACCTAGTGTGAGGCCCATATTCCAATACCAACATGGATACTGATTGATATGGGTTCCACACAAATCGACACAAGCCAAACCTCCTAAGCTTGTTCCCCTAAGTTACTAAGATTTAAGAGTCCACAAAACCTAATACAACAACAAGACGAGGGACCTCTTAGCTTATTAATTATCCAGATTAACTTAGCAGGTTTAAGTTCATTAATAAACATGGTTGTAAATGACATTTCTCTATAAATGTTATTCCATGTACAATCCTTTCCCCAAAATAAGCACCACCCAGAAGTATACAGACTACATTCACTTATTTTACCTAATTTACATCTGGTACTTACATTTTTCATTTCTTTACTTAATATTAAATTAAGTTTAGTCTGTTTAACATGTTTGCGTATTTTCCTTTTTACTATAATCCCAAAATTTACAGTCAAAAGTCCTAATGCTACAATATACTCCAATTTCTTTGTTTTACTATTGTAACGACCCGGGGAAAACTCGACGCTCGAGTTTTCGACAACAATACATAAATCCGTATTACTTGCCAAAAACCCAAGTATCGAACCCCTAGATGTCATGAGAAAGAATTTAGAGGGTGAGAGTAGAAAGAAGTATTAGAATAGAAGAAAAAAGAAGAACACATCAGAATTTCACACCGAAACGAATAAATATAATATCAAATCTCTTTATACAAAAGAACTGTATATACATACCAATCATCAGAGTACAACAGATATCAGTCACAGCGGAAATAATTTTTTATAACTAACGGCGAAGCCGTCTTCTTCCAGCACCTGAAACTCCAAGCGAAACCTAACCTGGAACATACTCGGTCTGACCCGAGCACATTTGATTTAAAACAAAATACACCGGGTCAGTCTAGAATACTATTAGTGATAAATTCATAGCACACACACACTTGTTTAACTTTGGATATCCTTTATGAAAACAAAGGATAATAGTAAGGCTAGCCCACACATAAACACGGACGGTTTTTACCTTACTATAACCCAAACAATTTTTGAAATCATACTTGATCTGATATTATGATAATGTCTAAATACAAATAAATATCAATCTAGAGGAACGCTTGCATCTCACGCTCCCCATATGTAGTATACAATCGAAAGCCGCGGGCGCTTATTGAATATTGGATTCTAACTATGACAAGGTATGGGACCACCTCCTGCACGTGTATCTCTAGAGGCGAATACACTGGGTTCAACAAGAACGTCTTGCATCCCGGCCCTCACATGACCGACCACTCATTCCGCTTGAGTGTATCAAATGTATATCACCGACGGTTGGGATCAGCAACCTCTTGCCTGAAAAGGGACAGCATCGAACATAGATTAAGAAGCAAATGGAATTTCTCTAGATAGGTGATCATACACCCTAATGGGAGCGACCCACATAGCCATATTGCCTGCCCGATTTTTGTCATTTCCCGGTTGATGAGGCTTGAGGCTAAAATTTCTCTTTATGATATCTGGTCATCATTCACTTTGAATGCCTCATTGTCTGATCCGCCAGATATCTCTAATTGACGTCCACAAAAATAATCTGCGGTTAGCTAAGAGAAGGTGTACGGCCTCCTCCGCCATCAACAGGAATACGTTTGAAGAAATCAACATACGTGACCCCTTTGGAAATACTCTGTCAGACACTCGTCCATACAAGTCATCCAGGAACAGGATGAACCGAAGGCACTCTCCTACTGCATCTCACATAGGAATCACCCCATGGATCAGTAGCGAGAAGTCCTTGCAACCCGCAGATTCCAATCACGACAGAAAAATAGTATATCTCTGGCTGTAAACCAGAAATTATTAGCAGTTATTCCGCTTATGAAGAACCACGGTCTTCAATGCTCCATCACGATCATCTCCTAATCTCTTCACGTATTTGTTGGTCGGAATGGTTTTCGAATATAAATTCGATCCCGGTCTTTCCATACCAACAATCGTATTGGTCTGGTTTTGATAGTCGATGTTTTAACTATCAAATACAATAGTGTGAATACGAATGAGTTTTCCGATTCAGTACTTGGCACAACTCGACCTCTTTTAAAATATATTTAACCAATTCCCTTTTGACTAACTTTAACTGATTTACTTTGATTGATTAACTCTAACTTGACTAACTCGACTTATTTAACTCGACAAACTTGACTTGATTACTCCTATTAAGTAATACTCGACTTAACTCCATTCGATCGACTCTAGATCGCAGCGATCACAATGGTTACGCCTGATTCCCTCAGGAAACATCCGACCGCCTTAGGCTATCTGCAGCCCTGCGAATTTCGCTAGCAGTCGTATGCAATGGCAACTCTTTCTAACTAACTATGCTTGATTAACTCTACTATGTTCGATCAACTCTAATTGAATAATGAATATTCGATATTATTTGAAATCAAAATTCTTATTTCCTTTTTAAACCAATATTGCCAGATTATTTATTTCCCAAAATCCTTGCGTTAGAGCATGACATTTCTCGTATAAGACAAAACTAACTTCAACACCTTCACTTGCCCAAACTAATACCATTCCTCGATAATAGTGAAGCCAACCAAGTTGGGGTATTTTAGTTACCTCTCAGACCTTGATCGACCTGTTCTTACCTTAGAATAACATTAGTTTGTCACTTAACCATCGATACTAAATCTCGTTTCAAATCTTATTTCAAATCTGGGTTTACAAAACCTTTCCTTACATTTGAAAACCCTTGTTCGGATATCTCATCACTTTACTTCTTTAAAGTATCATTCCAATTCGAATTCGCCTTACTTAATTTGAAACATTAAGTAAAGATCTTGTTTAAATCCTTATACTTACTTACCAATTTCATCTACCAAGTTTGTTGAACACTTGGGTCATAAATCACTCTATAATCCCTTAATCGAACTTATCGCCACCTAAATATTTCTTACTTGGCTTCAAATTGAAAACATTGCTTTAAATCATTTAAATTAAAACGATAGTTAGTTTACCATTAACTATATTAAAATAGAGTTAACTCTGCCCAAATCAAAAATAGGATTATTTCACTTTTACAAGCTTTTTCGAAAATAATTAAGGTTATTAACAATAACCAATTTAATATTTCTTTAGATTTTAGTTAATCGAAGATTAGCTAATACCTAAAACTATCCGTTAAACTTTAACGAATATTTAAATCAATATCTATTCCTTTGTCCATTTTGTTTGAAAACGGTGGCACCAAACACATCCGTTAACTATTAACTGAATTCCCTTTTGTCATTTACCTTTCTTAAATTAATTAATTACTTAATTAATTTAAAATCACCTTTTAATTATTTTAAAAACAATAATTCAAATTTTCAAATTCGTTGATAAATTCTTGGTTTTTCACTTTTAAACTGTCTAAACCATTTAACCTAATTTCTTTTATAACTCGATCTAATATATTCATTTTAAATTTCCAATTTAAATAATCATATAAAATAATTGAATAACTTTAATTCTGTTATAAATCAATTCATAACTTTAAAAACCCCGTTAATTTCCCTGATAGTAGAACAATGTTAATACCTTACGCCTAGGCCATCACTGCCCATTTACTCAGTCACCATAATCAGTTGATTTTAACCACAACATGATGGGTATATATTCAACTATCAACATTCAAACCAGTTTTGGTGTCAGTCAATATGAACAATTCATATATATGCACAACAAACAAAAATACAGTTAATTTGAGGAATCCGGTCGGATCCCTCCAAACTACCCTTCTCTGCATCACAAATGTCAATTGGATAAAAATATACGAATTAAATAGATAAGTAACTGCACCCAATCAGACAATATCAACCAATTTGCATCCATCGCATCCAATCAACCAATTTATACTGTAAATTGTAAAATATATTTTACTGTGAATGTACCATATCACGGATTTTCAGAAGGTGTGAGAATTAACTCACCTTTGTTTTGTTTCTGACGATATTGCATCGCATTATCGTTCCGAGATTATATAAATTACAGTTGTCTCAAAATCCCTTTTATTTCAGTTCGTACATGTCGGCACCGTCGATACGAACCCATTGATACCACTTCCGTCCAATTCTGTTCATGAACGCAAAAGTTATGCGTATTACACCGTTTGAACTACATTGAAATAATATATATATTATTATCTACCATTATAATTAATAAATTCATTTAATTACCTTAAATAACGATTACGTGGCCCAACCGCTTTTTTTTCAATCACTGTTAATTACTCCTGCTGTTGACCCGTTAAAACCCGTCTTCTCTCTTTTCGTTCTTCTTCAACTACCCAACCCAAAATCCGTTCAGTAAACCCCTCCACCATCGATGCCTCAGGGGCACTGGAATCACCTCGTCCCCACTGCGGCAAATGCCTTGCTGACCCCCTCCAGCGTCCCCAATTCCACCGCCTCTAGTGGCTTCGACCCTCAGAAAATAAGGTTCGACCAAATACTCTTCTTAACGCCAAAAACTCCGACCTACGACCATCTTTTGACACCAACCCGCCACCGTTAGGTGCGCTACTGACACAGACACCTCCACTGACCCTCTCCTTTACCCCAGACAATCGTTACTGACTCCGGCGCCCTATACTCCACCCACGACTTAAAAATCCGAACCTAGATCCAGTAGAAACGACAGCAGCCCCTTCATTCAAACCGATCCACCACCAAACTTTGATCATCGGACCTCCCTGGACTGACCCCATGACCTTCATCATCCCCTGCCCTTTCAATCCACACCGGCCTCGTCACCACTGGTGATCCATAGCTCCTCCACCATGTCACAAACCGAACCCAATACCCAAAGTAACAACACAGCAAACTTCCCCTAACCATGATCGCACGACAAAATATTTAAACCAAATGAAAGTTTAAACTATTGGTAAGACAGTAGGGAAATTCTTTGAATTTATAAAATTTGTGAGGAATTGTTTTTGAGTTGAAATGGGGAATTATTTATGGAACTTTGTTTTGAAGCAAGAAAAAGAGATCACGAAGACTGAAATTCTTGGTTGTAGAAAAGAGTCACGGTGGGGTGTTTTATAGGAGAAAATAAATAATTTTTTATTATATTATTTTAATATTTTTATTATTTTATTATTAAACGAAACATAGTAGTGAAGTAACACATCAAAACCATCACAAACGACTTCCGTCTACTAAATAAAATACCAATCTTAATGTAAAAAGGTATTTCGGTCTTAATGGGACAAGTTTCGTCGAATTCCGACTTCGTTTGGAAAAATTTCCTTTATAAAACCAGAAATAAACACGTATTTTAATTTTTCACGGTCACTAGATAAATCAAATAAATTTGAAACTTTGAAATCCTACAATAATTTTTCAATACGAACCCAACGGCACCATTCTCGTCGCATTCTGAGACTGTTTCCCCGGTATGCTATTTTTAGGTGTACCGTAATGCCATTTTTAACGCCAAATTAACCGGTCTTAAAAAATAACAAACTATATACCTATCCTGACTCTAATCGACGATACCAACTCAACGGAACTGGTTTCGCGGTCTAATTTGATCGTCTGCTCAAATTACCCTCAAATCTCCCTTTATTAATTTAATTCGAGTTATAGAAAATGAATGTGCGTTTATGGCTACCGTGGTCACATACGGCATCGGTTTCCCACGCCATTTAACGTCGTAAAATAATTTAACGATGCGGTACCAATGAAACTAATTTCGTCGAAATCGGAGTCCGTTTGCAAAACGGTCGTTTTAACGCGTATATTTTAATAACGATTTTCATAGCGACTATTTGAAAATTTGAATTGGTCATAAATAACAAATTATAACAAGAAATCTGAATTTTTCTCTTTCATATGAAAATTATCATCAATACGGTTCTAATGTTTCTCGTTTCACAGATATCCGACTTATATCAGATCTTGTACGACCAATTGAAATTCAAATCGCCGTATTGCGAACTGCCGCGCCGCTGCAGCTCGTTATATAATTTAAACATTCAAAAAGCGCTTATAAACGAAATCGTAAATAAATTCAAATATAACTTAAATAAATCTCTTTATATTATCAACCCGAACAACTTTGCAAATTTAGCCAAATTCGATCATTTCGAAATAAAAATATTATTTATTATTATTTAAACAAATAAATTATTCAAATTTATTAAATCTAAACCATTTAAATCCAAACCGATATTTAAACAAAATTAAATATTAAATTAAATGGTTAGAAAAACCTGGGTCCGTACATTCCTTCCCCCTTAAAATAATTTCGTCCCCGAAATTGCTAAGGTAAGAAGAACGCTACAAACCCATTTTATTTCAAAAATCTGTTTTAGATAAGATTACCACTTTCTAAATTTCTAATCAAAAATTTATCCAAATAATTGTAATCAAAAAACAAATTTATTCCGAAAAACAAAAATTTTAAAAAAAAAATTGAAATTTTTCTAACACCCTAAATTTTGGAAAATTTTTGGTAGAGTCTCCCCTACACAGAGGACATCTGCAATATTGCAGGAACCACCAATATATATACCTCGACCAACACGGTCGGAAAAAGAAAAAATCCAATCCAAAAACCGCAAATCAAAACCCAAAATTCATATTTGCGTAGGCGTATCTTTTTGAGGGCTATATTACGCAATAAGCGATATACAATAAGCGAGCCTGCTCAATTACTATGCAGCTCCAATCAGACTGTAGTTAGTTAACTCCCAAATCTTCTTGAACATGTTTTAAAGATAAATTAGCCCTTCTACACATGTTCTCAATTCTAATGCACTTCATTAGTTTCAGACAATACTAGTTAAATTTAAATATTCATACCGTCCTGGATTTATATCAATAAACCAATTTTATTCAAGTCTAGTTTCAAACAAGTTCATCAACATTAAATCCCTTTTTATGTAACCATATAATCCCAGTCATATAATCCCAAATCATTATATTTGGATATTTTTATTTTTCAACTCAAGTCAAATTAAATGTTGATTAAGTTTTATTTTAGTTCAATATTCAAGTTTAAATTTTACTTATACAATTTATTCAACCCAACATGGGTTACATTCCCATTTTTCACATTTCAAAATTGAAATGTTCTTAGATTGATCCAATTCGACCTCATAATCAGATACATTCAAACCAATCAACCCAGCCAATACAGTTTCAAACAACCAGTCAACAAGTTAAAAAAAATTATCAATTATTTCTATAAAAATATGATTCGAGTAAAATTATTACATTTACCCTCTTTACAAAATAATTTAAAAATAATTTTATATTCAAATACAAATACGCGCACTCATATATATACACTCAAACTCAATCTAGGGTATTACTAACCCCATCTCTATCGAGTTACGCCACAGAGCCAAGGTTTTCACTAAACCAATAGCTCTGATACCACTGTAACGACCCGGGGAAAACTCGACGCTCGAGTTTTCGACAACAATACATAAATCCGTATTACTTGCCAAAAACCCAAGTATCGAACCCCCAGATTGTCATGAGAAAGAATTTAGAGGGTGAGAATAGAAATAAAGAAGTATTAGAATAGAAGAAAAAAGAAGAACACATCAGAATTTCACGGCGGAACAAATAAATATAATATCAAATCTCTTTATACAAAAGAACTGTATATACATACCAATCATCAGAGTACAACAGATATCAGTCACAACGGAAATAACTTTTTATAACTAACGGCGAAGCCGTCTGCTTCCAGCACCTGAAACTCCAAGCGAAACCTAACTTGGAACATACTTGGTCTGACCCGAGCACATTTGATTTAAAACAAAATACACCGGGTCAGTCTGGAATACTATCAGTGATAAATTCATAGCACACACACTTGTTTAACTTTGGAAACCCTTTATGAAAACAAAGGATAATAGTAAGACCAGCCCACACAAAAACATGGACGGTTTTTACCTTACTATAACCAAAACCATTTTTGAAATCATACTTGATCTGATATTATGATAATGTCTAAATACAAATAAATATCAATCTAGAGGAACGCTTGCATCTCACGCTCCCCATATGTGGTATACAATCGAAAGCTGCAGGCGCTTATTGGATATTGGATTCCAACTATGACAAGGTATGGGACCACCTCCCGCACGTGTATCTCTAGAGGCGAATACACTGGGTTCAACAAGAACGTCTTGCATCCCGGCCCTCACATGACAGACCACTCATTTCGCTTGAGTTTATCAAATGTATATCACCGACGGTTGGGATCAGCAACAGCCTGCCCGAAAAGGGACAGCATCGAACATAGATTAAGCAGCAAATGGAATTTTTCTAGATAGGTGATCATACACCCTAATGGGAGCGACCCACATAGCCATGCTGCTTGCCTGATTTTTGTCATTTCTCGGTTGATGAGGCTTGAGGCTAAAATTTCTCTTTATGATATCTGGTCATCATTCACTTTGAATGCCACATCGTCAGATCCGCCAGATATCACTAATTGACGTCCACAAAAATACTCTGCGGTAAGCTAAGAGAAGGTGTACGGCCTCCTCGGCCATCAACAGGAATATGTTTGAAGAAATCAACGTATGTGACCCTTTTGGAAATACTCTGTCAGACACTCGTCCATACAAGTCATCCAGAAACAGGATGAACCGAAGGCACTCTCCTACTGCATCTCATATAGGAATCACCCCATGGATCAGTAGCGAGAAGTCCTTGCAACCCGTAGATTCCAATCACGACAGAACCACAGTATATCTCTGGCTGCAGACCAGAAATTATTAGCAGTTCTTCCGCTTATGAAGAACCACGGTCTTCAATGCTCCATCACGATCATCTCCTGATCTCTTCACGTATTTGTTGGTCGGAATGGTTTTCGAATATAAATTCGATCCCGGTCTTTCCATCCCAGCAATCGTATTGGTCTGGTTTTGATAGTCGGTGTTTTAACTATCAAATACAATAGTGCGAATACGAATGAGTTTTCCGATTCAGTACTTGGCACAACTCGACCTCTTTTAAAATATATTTAACCAAATTCCCTTTTGACTAACTTTAACTGATTTACTTTGATTGATTAACTCTAACTTGACTAACTCGACTTATTTAACTCGACAAACTTGACTTGATTACTCCTATTTAGTAATACTCGACTTAACTCCATTAGCTCGACTCTAGATCGCAGCGATCACAATGGTTACGCCTGATTCCCTCAGGAAACATCCGACCGCCTTAGGCTATCTGCAGCCCTGCGAATTTCGCTAGCAGTCGTATGCAATGGCAACTCTTTCTGACTAACTACGCTTTATTAACTCTACTATGTTCGATCAACTCTAATTGAATAATGAATATTCGATATTATTTGAAATCAAAATTCTTATTTCCTTTTTAAACTAATATTGCCAGATTATTTATTTCCCAAAATCCTTGCGTTAGAGCTTGCCATTTCTCGTATAAGACAAAACTAACTTCAACACCTTCACTTGCCCAAACTAATACCATTCCTCGATAATAGTGAAGCCAACCAAGTTGGGGTATTTTAGTTACCTCTCAGACCTTGATGGGCCTATTCTTACCTTAGAATAACATTAGTTTGTCACTTAACCATCGATACTAAATCTCGTTTCAAATCTGATTTAAAATCTGGGTTTACAAAACCTTTCCTTAAATTTGAAAACCCTTGTTCGGATATCTCATCACTTTAATTCTTTAAATTATCATTCCAATTCGAATTCGCTTTACTTAATTTGAAACATTAAGTAAAGATCTTGTTTAAATCCTTACGCTTACTTACCAATTTCATCTGCCAAGTTTGTTGAACACTTGGGTCATAAATCACTCTATAATCCTTTAATCGAACTTATCGCCACCTAAATATTTCTTACTTGGCTTCAAATTGAAAACATTACTTTAAATCATATAAATTAAAAGGACAGTTAGTTTACCATTAACTATATTAAAATAGAGTTAACTTTGCCCAAATCAAAAATAGGATTATTTCACATTTACAAGCTTATTCAAAAATAATTAAGGTTATTAACAATAACCAATTTAATATTTCTTTAGATTTTAGTTAATCGAAGATTAACTAATACCTAACACTATCCGTTAAACTTTAACCAATATTTAAATCAATATCTATTCCTTTGTCCATTTTGTTTGAAAACGGTGGATTTACCCACCATACACATCCGTTAACTATTAACTGAATTCCCTTTTGTCATTTCCCTTTCTTAAATTAATTAATTACTTAATTAAATTTAAAATCACCTTTTAATTATTTAAAAAAAAATTCTATTTTTCAAATCCGTTGATAAATTCTTGGTTTTTCACTTTTAAACTGTCTAAACCATTTAACCTAATTTCTTTTATAACTCGATCTAATATATTCATTTTAAATTTCCAATTTAAATACTCATATAAAATAATTGAATAACTTTAATTCCATTATATATCAATTCATAACTTTAAAAAACCAATCAATTTCCCTGACGGTAGAACAATGTTAAAACCTTACGCCTAGGCCATCACTACCCATTTACTCAGTCACCATAATCAGTTGATTTTAACCACAACACGATGGGTATATATTCAACTATCAACATTCGAACCTGTTTTGGTGTTAGTCAATATGAACAATTCATATATATGCACAACAAACAAAAATACAGTTAATTTGAGGAATCCGGTCGGATCCCTCCAACCTGCCCTTCTCTGCATCACAGATGTCAGTTGGATAAAAATATATGAATTAAATAAATAAGTAACTGCAACCAATCAGACAATATCAACCAATTTGCATCCATCGCATCCAATCAACCAATTTATGCTGTAAATTGTAAAATATATTTTACTGTAAATGTACCACATCACAGGATTCCAGAAGATGTGAGAATTAACTCACCTTTGGTTTGTTTCTGATGATGTTGCATCGCATTATCGTTCTGAGATTATATAAATTCCAGTTGTCTCAAAATCCCTTTTATTTCAGTTCGTACATGTCGGCACCGTCGATACGAACCCATCAATACCAGTTCCGTCCAATTCTGTTCATGAACGCAAAAGTTATGCGTATTATACCGTTTAAACTAAATTGAAATAATATATATAACATTATCTACCATTGTAATTAACCAATTCATTTAATTACCTTAAATAACGATTACGTGGCCCAACCGCTTTTTTTTTAATCACCGTTAATTACTCTTGCTGTTGGCCCGTTCAAAACCGTCCTCTCTCTTTTCGTTCTTCTTCAACTACCCAACCCAAAATCCGATCAGTAAACCCCTCCACCGTCGATGCCTCAAGCGCACTGGAATCACCTCGTCCCCACTGCGGCAACTGCCTTGCCGACCCCCTCCAGCGTCCCCAGTTCCACCGCCTCTAGCGGCTCCGACCCTCAGAAAATAAGGTTCGACCGAATACTCTTCTTAACGCCAAAAACTCCGACCTCCGACCATCTTTTGACACCAACCTGCCACCGTTAGGTGCGCTACTGAGACAGACACCTCCACTGACCCTCGCCTTTACCCCAGACAATCGTTACTGACTCCGGCACCCTATACTCCACCCACGACTTAAAAATCCGAACCCAAATCCAGTAGAAACGACACCAGCCCCTTCATTCAAACCGATCCACCACCAAACTTCGATCATCAGACCTCCCTGGACTGACCCCATGACCTTCATCATCCCCTGCCCTTTCAATCCACACCAGCCTCGTCACCACCGGTGATCCATAGCTCCGCTACCATGTCACAAACCGAACCCAATACCCAAAGTAACAACACAGCAAACTTCCCCTAACCATGATCGCACGACAAAATATTTACTCCAAATGAAAGTTTAAAGTAGCGGTAAGACAATAGGGAAATTCTTTGAATTTATAAAATTTGTGAGGAATTGTTTTTGAGTTGAAATGGGGAATTATTTACGGAACTTTGTTTTGAAGGAAGAAAAGAGATCAGGAATACTGAAATTCTTAGTTGTAGAAAAGAGTCACGGTGGGGTGTTTTATAAGAGAAAATAAATAAACTTTTATTATATTATTTTAATATTTTTATTATTTTATTATTAAACGAAACTTCGTCGTGAAGTAACACATCAAAACCACCACAAACGACTTCCGTCTACTGATAAAAAAACCAATATTAATGTAAAAAGGTATTTCGGTCTCAATGGGACAAGTTTCGTCGGATTCCGACTTCGTTTGGAAAAGTTTCCTTTATAAAACCAGAAATAAACACGTATTTTATTTTTTCACGGTCACTAGATAAATCAAATAAATTTGAAACTTTGAAATCCTACAATAATTTTTCAATACGAACCCAACGGCACCAGTCTCGTCGCATTCTGAGACTGTTTCCCTGGTAGGCTATTTTTAGGTGTACCGCAATGCCATTTTTAACGCCAAATTAACCGATCTTCAAAAATAACAAACCATATACTTATCCTGACTCTAATCGACGATACCAACTCAACGGATCTGGTTTCGCGGTCTAATTTGATCATCTGCTCAAATTACCCTCAAATCTCCCTTTATTAATTTAATTCGAGTTATAGAAAATGAACGAGCGTTTATGGCTACCGTGGTCACATACAACATCGGTTTGCCACACCATTTAACGTCGTAAAATAATTTAACGATACGGTCCCAATGAAACTGATTTCGTCGAAATCCGAGTCCGTTTGCAAAACGGTCGTTTTAACGCGTATATTTTAATAACGATTTTCATAGCGACTATTTGAAAATCTGATTTGGCCATAAATAACAAATTATAACACGAAATCTGAATTTTTCTCTTTCATATGAAAATTATCATCAATACGGTTCTAACGTTTCTCGTTTCACAGAAATCCGACTTATATCGGATCCTGTACGACCAATTGAAATTCAAATCGCCGTATTGCGAACTGTCGCGCCGCTGCAGCTCGTTATATAATTAAAATTATAATTTAAATGTTCAAACAATGCTTATAAACGAAATCGTAAATAAATTCAAATATAACTTAAATAAATCTCTTTATATTATCAACCCGAACAACTTTGCAAATTTAGCCAAATTCGATCATTTCGAAATAAAAATATTATTTATTATTATTTAAACAAATAAATTATTCAAATTTATTAAATCTGAACGATTTAAATCCAAATCGATATTTAAACAAAATTAAATATTAAATTAAATGGTTAGAAAAACCTGGGTCGTTACAACTATCATTTCAATTATTATGATTATACGCAATATTAAATAGTAAATGACATAGGCTATCGGGGACCTAAGCTCAGCATAAATAAAAGGAAAAAGAAGGAGAACAATATGATCAAACCTAAACGGTATAAAATAGGAATATAAAACACCGTAAGTAAATAAAAGATAGAAAAAGAGGAAGAGGAAGATAGATCTATACACGAACATAAATTAATTGTAGAACTAAATAAAAGAACATGTATTAACTCTAAAACAAAATTTTCAGTAAAAGAACATATATAAGAAATAACTTACAAGTACTGTTCATTCTAGATCCAAAACTATTTTACTATCATAATAGTTTTTAAATGTCAGATCTAAAAACAACTTGAACTCACATAAATGTAGACTTTATTCAGAAATAGTCTTTGAAAAAGGGTTGATGATTGCAGATCTTGAATTATCTTTTTAATCTATATCTTCTAACAGCATTGCCCCAATTTTTTTAGTTAATTTTAGAACATAATCATGGAGGAAGAGAGGAATGAAGAGGATTTGTGTGTACAAAAAAGAGGGATAGCCAACTTATTAATAGATTAACAAAGACAATCCAAAACCGTTAGATATTAGGTTTTCAAATCTAGCCATACACTTAACTGAATGAATAATATAAACAAAATAGTCCAAATACAGAGTTCAGAATTCGTCCTGCATGAGGGTGGGTCGACCCACCACCAACCGTGTTGACCTATGGGTCGACCCCCCTTTGATATGGGTCGACCCCGGTTGTGGGCGGGTCACCTCATTACCATTTGTTCCTGCGTTTAATTTGATGTTCGAATTTTGTTTTAAACTTTGAAATCTCATAATTTCTTCATATATTATCCGGTTTACACAAACTTCGGGTCTAAGGAACCACAATTTCGAGACGAACGCAACGGTAATGTCTGTTTTACTTAATTCTGAATATTTAGTTAACTAATATTCATTTTGTTGTCTTTACTGTATAATTATGGTGTATTAATTTATGGGATGTTACATTCTCCCCTACTTATAGGATTTCGTCCTAGAAATCTCGATGTTAAGCAAATGTTATTATTATAACAACCACCTATAACTGTCTACTCATACACCAATCACTGACATCTATTGTCCTTAAGAATTTTTAATGCTTGTATGAACATATGCAAGGGTGTTGTGTGTATATGTTCTTATACTAATGCAAAAATCAAGCGGGTGACTGACTGAGTTGACCTCATTAATGAAATATATGTTTGTGCCATGTGTCCAATATGTATGCAAAAGAACCCTAATATAACATATAAGATCTATATGTGTGCACAATCATTCACCGAAATGCAACATCTATGTGATGATTCAACCATTTTTATCCATTGAAAATTTTAAATGCGCACATATTCATATGCTATACGCAAGTGCTTGAGCTGATCTAGTGCCTAATGTGTGTGTTTATGCGTCCATTAGCAATCACAAGCAAACGTTTGCATCCACTTGCAACCATCAATCATAACATGTCTCAAACACATGTTTTCATCCAATGGTTTCTACTTAAGGATTGAAGATTTAAACAGTGGGATAAACATACTCGAATGATTGAAATAAGTGTGAATTCAAAAGCTCAGAAAAGAAATTAAGAACGTACTCTCAAAAAGAAAATGTTAAGAAGCGCAAATCTTTTCTTTGGGTTCCCACGTCGCATCGTCGCGATTTTCTCCCTACTGTATCTTCACTAATTTGATCTCCAGGTTGCTTAGTTTCTTAACCTATGATTCAAGAATGTGGGTTGGAACTTTCCTAAATAGCGCCTCTTGCTCAACCTCAATATCCTCAAGCATGCTAAGATCCACTACCTCTGTTGTATCGTGTAGACATTTTCTTAAATGGGAAACATGGAACACGTCGTGAACTCTCGCCAGCCTCTTCGGTTGTCTAACCCTATAGGCCATCTGACCTATACTCTCGAAATGACGCTACAAACCTCGGTGCCAACTTCCCTACCGAGCCAATGCAAACAACATTTCTTAAAGGGGATACTTTGATGAAGACCATATCTCCTACCTCAAATTGCAAATCAGTCCTTCTCTTATCGGCATATAACTTATGTCTGTCTTGAGCAACTTTCATATGTCGGCGAATAAGATCAATCTTCTCAAAAGTCTCTCGAATCATCTTGGGCCCATGTAGAAGTTTTTCCGTAGACACCAAACAACATGTCGGCGGTCCGCAAGGTCGCCCATAAAGTGCCTTGAAGGGTGTTGTGCCTATAATTGATTGGTAACTGTTATTGTAGGCAAACTCAACCAATGGGAGGTGCTCCTCCCAAGTCCCTCTACAATCTAGGATACATAGTCTTAGTATATCCTCAAGTACCCTATTGACCCTCTCGGTCTGTCCATCTATTCGAGGGTGGTATGCTGTGCTTAATTGTAGCTGTGTACCTAGTGCCTCTTACAAGCTCTTCCAAAACTCACTCGTGAACACGGGGTCACGTTCACTTACTATACTAGGAGGTACAAATTCGGACTATCTTTCTAAGGTATACCGATGCTAGCCAATTTGTTGTCCTTGTGCTCTTGACAGGAGCAAACTGGACGCTCTTAGTCAGTCTATCTACTATCACCCAAATATTGGTGTTGCCTTTCCTTTATCTAGGCAGTCCATCAATGAAGTCCATAAAGATGCTTTCCCACTTCCATTGTGGGACATCCAAGGGCTGAAGCAACCCACCAGGTTTCCTTTCTTCAGCTTTCACTCGTTGACAAGTCAAACATCGGGCCACAAACCTTGCCACGTCCTTCTTCATACTAGTCTAATGGATAACTCTCTTATTATCTCGATACATCTTGTCACCTCCTGGATGAATAGTCATACGAGAGTGATAAGCCTCCTCAAGGACTATTCTCAACAAATCCTTAACTCGTGGAACACAAAGCTTTCATCTCATCTTAGCCACCCTTTCTCGTCTACATAATATCTATTTAGGTGACTAGAGTCACTCCTCCACTAAGCCTATCCAAGATGTCTACTATCTATGGGTCCTCTCGCTGTGCAGATCCAATGCACTCCATAAGAGTAGGTTGTACTGTCAACGATGCCAACAAACAAAGCGTAAAATCCGAAGATGGCCAAAAGTCAAAGGTTGATATATTCTCCAAGCTCCATCTCTCTACGAATAGAGGACACAAAATCATCCTCTGCCTACTTAATCTGTCTGCCACGAGATTACCCTTGTCTTGGGTATAAGCTATCTCAAAGTCGTAGGACGTTAGGAACTCCATCTGTCGTTACTACCTTAAATTGAGATCCTTCTGTAAGAACAAATATTTGAGTGACTTGTGATCCATATATAGCTCAGATCTCTCTCCAAGTAGATAATGCCACCACGACTTAAGTGTAAACACTATAGCATCCGACTCCAAGTCATGGGTAGGGTAGTTCTTATCATGAACTCTCAGCTGTATACTACCATAGCATACTACACTTCCTTAATGCATCAATACATCACATAGCCCTATGCCACAAGCATCTGTGTAGACCGTAAATACCTTGCTTCCATCGATAAGAGTCATAATAGAGGCTAGTTCCCTCTTCAATCTCTGAAAAACATCCTCATAATCAATGCTCCAAGCGAAAGCCAAGTTCTTTTTCGTAATTCGGGTGAGCGGGGATGATATCCTTGCAAAGTCCTTAATGAACTTCCTATAATAACCTGCTAACCCCAGAATACTTCTCGCTTTTGTCGTGTTCTTAGGAGCCTTCCAATTTTGAGCCACGACAACCTTAGCGGGGTCCGCCGCTATCCCTTCCTTGGAGACAACTTGCCCTAGGAACCTTACTTCCTTTCTTTAAAAGTGACTCTTAGAAAATTTTGCCTTGGGCTGATGCGGCCTAAGAGTGCGTAGAACCTCTCCAAAGTGTATGGCATGTTCTTCCTTGGTCCGTGAGAAGATCAAAATATCATCCACGAAAACAACTGCATACTTGTTCAAAAACTCCCTAAATACCCTTCTCATTAAATCTACAAAATATGCAGATGCATTGGTCGGCCCAAAAGGCATGAACAACCACTCAAAGAAAACGTCCGGAGTTCTGAAAGTAGTCTTATAAATACTATCATTTGCTACCCTCAGCTGATGAAATACCATGGATAGATCCAATTGCTAGAAAACTAATGCGCCTACTAGATGATCAAACAAGTCGTAGATCCTCGAAAGTGGGTGCTTATTCTACTTGGTGAGTTTATTCAACTCCTTATAGTCCATGCGTAGACGAAGTTAGCCGTCTTCCTTGGTCACAATGATGACTTGAGCTCCCCACTTTGTTATGCTTCGTTTAATGAATCCTTTCCCAAAGAGCTCCCCTACTTGTTTGTTTATCTCCTTCCTTTCTCTTGGAGTCATGTGGCACCCTGGTAAAGTGATTGTCGCATTCTCTACCACGTAAATTCGGAAGTCTATGTCATGCCTTGGAGGTAATCCCCTAACCTCATCAAACATGTCTAGATAATCTCTACCTATGGGTACTGATGACAGATTGTGTATAAAAACATCAATCGAATCTAGGAAACTGGGCAAAACAGACCCTTGTTGGTCACACGAAATCTCGGGAGTTCTTCCTTGGCACATAAGAAGCCTAACAACTCTCCTCTCACGGTCTAGAATGGCACCATACTTGGATAGCCAATCCATACCTAAAATCAACAAATATCCTCAAAAGCAAAGAACATACGCATCGCATTCAAACTCGATGCCCAAGATAGAAATTATCAAACCCCTACATATCATAGAAAGAAGAGACGTACCTCCTATAGGGTTTGAGACTATAATAGGATTAGAAACAATACTAGTATCTATGTGTAGACTATCTACCAAAGAATTGGATATAAATGAATGAGAAGCACCGGAATCAAAGAGTCTCCTAATAGGATAGTCAAAAGGGGAAATCAAACATTCAACAGTGAATTTCCTACCTCGATCTGGTCCACTAGCCTCAACAGCATGCACTTATCCTCTAGATGATTCTTCCACTTGTCCTTGCTTGTTAGGGCATTGCTTAGTGAAGTATCCAAGTTGACCGCAAGTGAAACATGCCATATTAGTCTTCCTATAATCTTTCACTAAATGCCCTAAAGCTCCGAAACCATGGCACTTAAACTATGTTCTCATCTAAGCCTTATCACACTTTCTTCATTTCTTTTGTGCTCCTTTCTTAGGCCACCATTTCTTTTTTTCAGCATTAGGTTGTGCTTTCTTGGTCTTGACTTTCTTTTTCTCCTCTTTACCATCCCCGTGCATCAAAGCCATGTCAACAAGCATCTCGAAAGCCCCTCCCATTGGGATATGTGACAATGCCAGTCCTTGGAGAGGTTAATTCAACCCTCTGGCAAATCTAAGAGTCATCTTGTGGGGAGTGTTCACCAAATCCAAGCCAAATCTTGCTAGCTGATTAAACTTGTCAACATATTCCTTTACTGACATACTTCCTTGTTTTAAAGCCAAAAATTTCTCCATCTACATTCCTTCCTCTGCTTGAGACAAGAGCTTCATCTTAAATCTCTATCTAAAATCATCTCAAGTAGTTACTGGTTGTCCCGCTTGTGCCACCTCCGACCAGTATGAAGCTTCCTCCTTCAGTTGCCAAGCGGCCAACTTAATCTTTCTTCTATCATCGAGCTCGAAAAAACCAAACACATTCTTCGTTTCTCTATGCCAGTTGAGCGCCTCAACAAAACTCTCAGTACCGCGAAATGGCTTGCCTCGCATTGAATAGAAGCCTTACAAAGCTTAGAAAAGTTCACTACAGGAGGAGGTGGAGCTACAGTTGCTGCAGTAAGGGGTGGGGCATATCCTTGTGCATCGATAGGTGTCATAACTTCTAAATACCTACAGAACCATGTTGGTAGTGGAATGCCCTCTGGAAGAATAGAAGCCACAGATATCCTGAAAATAGAAGAAACAAGGATTCAATAAAGTGAATCAAATAAATATTGTATATGACTAGAGGGGATATGTTTTTTTTTTCAAAAATACGTTTAATTTGAAAATGCTTTTTCTTTTGAAAACATTCTACAAAACTTTTTCTCTGATCTTGTAAACTTTAGCTCTGATACCAAGGGTGACACCCTCGCATCCCCCAATGTCACCCATATGAGGATGAATTAGTTTCTGTGAAGCACAATAAGTATACAGTAACCAAATTTTCACAAGATAGAATAATAATTGCAGTGGAAAATTTAACTTTTATTGTTAAATTGAAAGCATTACTTTTAAATCCCAATTACGACATCATTATATCATATGTCTCAAATACCAAATACAACAGATAAAATCAAATGTCTTATAAAGAAGATCATCAGAGCACAAAATTTTAAAAGCATATCCCTCTTTAATAGCCATATCAAAGTTGAGCAAAAATCGAAGCAATACACAAAGTCAGAAATCCAAGAATCCAAGCTAAATATCGCGGTCATTGCAGATCACTACACTGAGAACCTAAAGGGGGAATGGAAGAAAGAGAAAGGAAAACAAAATAGGTCAGACCTAGAGTCTGGCGAGCTCAAGTGATTTTTAGCATAAGCAAAGATAAGCGGTATCAAGATAGATAAATAATGCTGGATGAAAAAGTACATTAAAATATACAAGTACGGATGACAAGAAAAGATACAAATAGTTAAGCTTCTCATTATATCCCAAGATTAAGTTTTCTGCACCAATACTAGAATATAAAGAATAAGTTTTACCCTAATTATTACCCATGCACTTGGCTCTCTATTACGTAAATAATCTATGTCAGCCCGGACAATAGGGTGTATCATCCCCAAACCCAGCAACCTATTGGACACAAATCTATTTATTGGCGTTACAGCGCCTTATCTTCCCTATTCGGACCCACGCACGCTCATGACTCTGCCGTAACGCTCCCATACTGACCTTCCTCGTTTTGAACCCATTACTATATTGATCAATAAAGCATGCCCTAGCTGCTACCAAGTGTGAGGCCCCTATTCCAATTCCAATAGGGATACTGGTTGATATGGGTTCTACACAAATCGACACAAAGCCAAACCCCCTAAGCTTGTGCCCTAAGTAACTAGGATTTAAATGTCCCCAAAACCCACTATAACAACAAGACGAAGGACCTCTTAGCTTAGTAATTATCCAGTTTAACTTAGTAGGTATAAGTTTGTTATTAAGCGTGGTTGTAAATGACATTTTTTTATAAATGTTATTTTATGTACACCCCTTCCCCAAAACAAGCACCTGCCCAAATGTATTCAGATTACAGTAACTTATTTTACATTTGGTATATAAATTTTCCATAACGTGTTCTTTACTTAATATTAAATTGAATATAGTATGTTTAACATGTTTGCAATTTTCCTTTTTACTATAATCCCCAAATTTACAGTCAAAAGTCCTTATGCTACAATATTCCCCAATTTCTCCTTTTTGTTGTCATTTTAGTTATTCCAATTATACGAAATATTAAACGGTAAGTGGCCTAGGCTCTCGGTGGCATAGGCTCAGCGTAAATAAAAGGAAAAAGAAGGAGAACAACGTAATCAAACCTAAATGGTATAAAATAGGCATATAAAAGACTGTAATAAATAAAAGATAGAAAAAGGGGATAAGGAAGATAGAACTATACATGAATGTAAATTAACTCTAGTTTTGATTAAAAAAGCTTGTATTAACTGTGAAACTGAAATGACAGTAAAAGAAAATACGTAAGAAATAACTTATAAGTACTGTTCATTCCAGATCCAAAACTTTTTTACTATAATAATAATTTTTAGTTGTTAGATCCAAAAATAACTTGAATTCACAAAGATGTAGGCTGTATTCAGAAATAGTCTTTGAAAAGGGTTGTTGTTGATTGCAGATCTTGAGTTATCTTTTTAATCTATATCTTCTAGCAGCATTTCTCCATTTTTCTTAATTGATTTTAGAACATAGTCTTGAAGTAAGAGAGGAATAAAGAGAATTTGTGTGTAGGAAACATGACAGATAACTATCTTATTTATAGATTAACCAATACCATCCCAAATTATTAGATATTAGGTTTTCAAATCCAGGCATAAATCTCAGCGAACGAATAATATAAACAAAATAGTCCAAATTCATAGTTCAGAATTCACCCTACATGTAGGTGGGTTAACCCACGACCAATCTAGTTGACCTATGGGTCGACCCCTTTAGACATGGGTTGATCCAAGGTTCAGACCATTTATGGGCGAATCAGCCCATTACCACTGGTTCCTGCGTTTATTTTGTTGTTTGAATTCTGGGTTTTGTTATAAACTGTAACAACCCGCAAATTCTGGACCAATTTAAAAATTTTATTTTGGAAAATTTTAATGAATTTTGAGGTTATAATATGATTTATATAAATAATAATGACTAGAATTTATTTTTATCGAAGTTAAAACGAATAAATTTAATTTAAATATAAAAGGAGTTAGAAATGGCGCGGTAGTTTTAAAATTTGATTTTGAAATTTGACTAAATGTACAGGATTCAAAATAAATCAGAACTGAGTGAAACCAGAAATATCTAAATCTATTTAACCATATCTTTCTAATGAATCCGAAAAATTGAAATTTCATAGCGGAAATCAAAAGTTATGGCCAATTCAATTTTTAGAAAGGTTGTTATAGAATTTTATATATATAATATATATGGCCCAAAAGGCTACTTTTCACATATGAAGGAATTTCGACTCGAAACCACTTCCATTGAGTTCGGAATGACTTTTCTGCATTGAAAAACAGTAAACACTTATATATTTTGAGTTTCGGAATTTATTTGTTTAAATATGTATTTTTAATATTAAATATATTGGCCTTGAAAATAGTCATTTTTCAAATGACCTCTGTTTTCGACGAAACCACTTTTGTTGGAACCGGAATGTTAAGTTATTGCTAGGTTTCAATTTTCAGAATTTTTCGAATTAATATGTGAGCGTGGCGAAAGAAAATGTGTTTTGACTATTTTAGTTAAATTTAAACCCCTTAAAAATAGCCATTTTTCAAACAGTATCATAATTCGACGAAAATAATTTTGTTGGATTCGTATCATAATAAGAAAGCTAAAAATACATTTTTTAGAATTTTTTGAGGTCGTTTGTGGCCCCGACATATTTATTTGTACGGTCAACATTTAATTAATTAATTTTTAATGGGATTTTAAATAAAACTTTCTACATATTTCGGAATTGGACCCCGATACCCAACCCATTGCGTTCAGAAGGCCTCAAAACGTAAAGATCGACAGTAAGCAAGCCCAATTCGGAGACAACCCGCATTTTCACCTTTATAACACATTTTTTAATAATAAAATAATAAAAAAATAAACCCTAACCCTAAAAACTTTCAGCCGCCGCCCATGTCTATTCTATAGCCAGAAATCCCCCAACTTCAAATGTTAATTTCTTCCAATCCACTCTATGAAAATTAACAAATAATATACCAAATCGAAGAGGACGGAGAGCTCTACAAATCTATACGGTTAAGATCAGTTTTCAGTGCATGGATTTCGCGAATTCTGGCGAGGAAGTGGGGGCGTTCAGGTTCGATTTTCGAGGGGAGGAGGGGCCCGAGTTCGGAGCTATTGGGGGCGGTGGTGGCTCGCAGGCGAGGCTTCGGAGTGGTCATCTCTGATTGGTCAATGGGGGGCCATAGGGGGGCGCGCGCAGAAGGGATCGGAGGCGATATTGGGTTCGGCAGAACGTGATAACAAGGAAGAAGAAGTATATTTTATATTATTTTATTTATTTAAATATTTAATTTGTGCGATCTTTAAAAATCAATATCTCTTTCATACGAGGTCCGATTGACGAACCGTCAGTTGCGTTGGACTCGCCTTTCCGAGAGCTTCGCGATGGCGCAGACCAAAGCTGATTCTGAGACAGTCGAATTTTCAGCCATATCAAGGTGAGAATTCTGCATTTTATTATTTAATTAATTATAAATTATTTTTCTTGCGATAAAAATAACTGTATAATGATGTTAAATCAAATCTGTAATGTTCTGTGATTGATGAATTGTTGATGATTGCTTGTGGTATGTTTTTTGGTCATGTTATGTTGGATCCGCCTTGAAATCTCATACATGGTTGGATTTTATTTGCGATTAGAAAATAAATCTAAATTTATATTTAAATCATATTTGATTTAGATCTCGTTATTCTAATTTATTTTAAAAAAAATTATTTTTATTATTCTGAGAGGAACCATAGAATTTGATCGACAAATAAAAACTAATTTTTATTTGTTGGTATTACAATAGAAGTTGATTGACAAATTAAAAACTTTACTTTTGTTTATTTGTTTACTTTGCAATAGAAAATGAACAACAAATAAAACCTTACTTTCATTTGTTTACTTTGCAATAAGATTTGAACGACAAATAAAATATTATTGTATTTGTTTATTTACGATAGAATATGAACAACAAATAGAATATATTTTTATTTGTTTACATTACGACAGAATTAGGCTAACTAATAAAAGTCCTATTTTTCTTTGTTTACATTTAGAACATGGTTTATGAATTACAATAACGGGAGCTTCGGGATATTTCAAATAGCCTCCCATGGCCCTCACCAATCCAAAAAGAAAATGAAACAGCCAAGCGGCTAGCCAATCGGCTCATAAAATCATCAAAAACCCCAAGAAATACAATAAACATGAACCTATTTGTCGGGAAAACAATTTTATTCCTCTTCTTTAGCCTCCTTGCTATGACATGTTCAATGTAAGTATATGTACAAGCATGCAAATGCGATAAATTATCAATACAATTTACTATTTGATACATTTTGGCTAAATGGTTCAATTTTTAATTAATCAACCAATAATCAAACAACACAATCAGCAATCAATTTGTTGATTAGCTTTTCAGATTCATAACTTTGATATATAGTCAAAGAATCATATTTTTGATGCCAAATCACAACAGTAAGCCCTATCTAGTTTTGGTTCTCACACCAGTCAATTGGAATCATATAGAAATCCCACTTTCGAAACATGAAAATAAATTCTAATGATGCTCGAGCGATCATCAGAATCATCTTCGATCGACTAGAGTATGATTCTATATCTATCCAGTATATTAAAACTTCAAATACACGCGGATCAGACGTATATGCAAAACCTTTATATACTTGATTGTCCAAATCAGTACAAATAAATAGTCAAATAAGTTGAATAAGGTTTAAATTTTCAAAACAAAATTCGTTTTCGTTTTAAAAATATACTCTTCACACTCGTTCTAGGATACTACTGATCCCATCTATAACGAGTCATTCTCATTGGATATTACTAATCCAATATCTGATGAATTCTTTCGCATGGTTCTAACGTGTCTTGTTCTCCGAGCTCTGTAAACCAAAGCTTTGATACCAACTGTAACGATAAGGAATTTCGCTCGATCCGAATCGATCGCTAAACCGACCAAGACCGTTCGAAACCCCTGATTGTTTTGAGAACACGACAAATTGGAACACAAACAGAAGAACTTTTCATTGTTAATTACAACAATTCATCAGATTACAAGAATATACAAAGTATGAATGAATAAAATACATTCGATAAATATCAGAGATTACAATAAATTACATAGCAACGGAAAAATAATACAAAACACAACTGCAAGTAATACACGGATACAAAGCTTTCCAAGTATCGTTCTGTAATAACCCGAAAATGTGGGCCAGTTTAAAAATTTTATTCTGGCAATTTTAACGAATTTTGAACATTTAAAATAGATTATTTTAAATAATATCGACGAGAAATTTATTTTGAATAGAAATTGAACGTATATATTATATACATCGTCGTTAGAATATAAATAATTATATATAATTATAAATAGAATTGAAAATGGCGCGATAGTTCGATAATTCGATTTCAAACTTCAATGGAACGTACCGGGTGCAAAACAGACCGGATTTTAGTGAAACCAAAAATAATAGGATCTATTGGATGATATCTTTCCAACGAATCCGAAAAATCAAAATTTAATAGCGGGAATCTAAAGATATGTCCAGTTGAAAATTCTGAATAGTCGCTATGGAATTCAGGCCCTTAAAAATGGGAATTTTGCAAACAACCTCGGATTTCGACGAAACCAATTTTGTTGGATCCTTGATGTCGAATTATTACTAGATTCCAAATTGCATAATTTTTTGAATCAATCTGTGAGCGTGGCAAAGGAAAACGTGTTTGACCAGTTTCAGTTGGTTTTAATCGACTGGAAAATGGCCATTTTTCCAACGGTCTCAAAATTCGAGGAAACTAGTTTTGTTAGGACCGTATCGTCAATACGAAGCTAGAAAATATTTTTCTGGGATTTACAGAGTTAGTATGTGACCCCGGTAAATGGAAATGCGCGTTCAAATTCAATATATAGAGTTATATGTTGATTTTGACGAAAACTGATCGAAATGATCAAATTAGCTTGCGAGACATATTCCATTGTGTTCGGAATGGGGGTAATTAGCTAGGGACGATAAGCGGTGGGCCTCGTTTAGAGGTCATATGAAAAAGTCAACTTTTTGTAAAATAAATAAATTAATAAATTAAATAATTAACTTCCTCTCTCTCACCCTTATCTCCTCTCAGGCCCCTCCCCCATCTATTTTCATTCTGAAAAAAAAAGGTTATATTTTTATTATAGCAAAAGTATGATATTTATTTATTATGTATGAAGAAGCTTTGATTTTGAAGATAGGAAAGATCGCATTTTTAAAAGAGAAAAGGGCGGATTTTGAGGAGTAAAAGATGTGATTTTTAAATAAGTGGAAGAAGATATTTTTAAACAAGAAAGACGATATTTTTATGATATGAAAGGCGAAATCTTTATGTTATGAAAGACGAAATTTTTATGTTATGAAAGGCGAAATCTTTATGATATGAAAGGCGAAATCTTTATGATATGAAAGGCGAAATCTTTATGTTATGAAAGACGAAATTTTTATGTTATGAATGGCGAAATTTTTATGTTATGAAAGGCGAAATCTTTATAATAGAAAAGGCGAAATTTTTATATAGAGAGTAGCGATGTAAAAATAGAATTTTTATCTATATAATAGCGATGTAAAAATTGAATTTTTATCTATATAATAGCGATGTAAAAATAGAATTTTTATCTATATAGTAGCGTTGTAAAAATAGAATATTTTTATCCATATGGAGTGATTATAAAAATATGATTTTTGAACTGAAAGTGAACAGGTAAAAATTCGATTTTTATATATTGAATAGCAAAGTAAAAATTCAATTTTTATATACTGAATAGCAAAGTGAAAATTCGATTTTTATATATTGAATAGCAATATAAAAATGTGATTTTTATGTATGTAGGTGCTACGGGCGACGAAAGTGATAAGAGACGAGAACAGTGAAGATTTCCTACATTAGAAGTGTCGTGGAGTTGGAATAGCTATCGGTGAGAACTTCTCACTCTAAAATTTCTATTTCTAGTTATATATATATATATATATACTAGGATGCAGACGGTGCTTAGCAGCACCCGACACCCGTCATCCATAGACCATGGATGGCTTGTTTGTTTTAATTGATGTGTTGTGAAAATTGTTTGTGTTGTTGATGTGAAATCGATAATAAATTGTAGATGGTTGGAATAAGTATTTTATCATTGAAAATATAATTTTTTACATGAATGTGAATAAGCGAATATTTATAAACAAATCGGCCGATTTGTTTATATACACTGATTTGACTGATATTGATTGGGATGATAAATTTTACACATCACCCTACTGCACAAATAAAAATCTGTGTCTGTTGATTTGAAACCCCACACGGGTGTTGGGATGATATTTGGGTACACTAATCCCAATTATTTAATTGTATGTCGATCGATTGGTCGACAGACTTTGTAAGCGTTGATTATTTATATTTGATGCTTATGCAGTTGTGTGGTGCACTTTGGATGATGGTTGATTGTTTATCGTTGCTATTATATACATGTGTTGTATGGAATCCATATAATTAACGTTATATGGTAATTGATTGGGCCTCATTCCAATCGGGAAAATAATGAATATTATAAAAGAAAATTTATGTGTTGAATATAAAAACATCCATGTGTTGACGTTGTTCATGTGTTGAGTAAAATATTTTAACAATAAAATTTACATCTTTATCATATTTAAGATTAGAATCTACTTTACAGTGGAATCTGATTAAAAATCAAATGATAGATACCATAATTTTATAAAATATTTTACATAACAAAAATATTGATGTGTTGACAGTACTCATTTGTTGAGATTAGTCAAGTGTTGAAAGAAATATAGATTCATGTGTTGAATAGAATAAATATTCATTTGTTGAATAGAGTAAAGAAATTTTTGAAAAATATAAAGCCGTGTTGAGTAGAGAAGCGCTATTTTGACGCGAACGATATTTATATCGATTTTATTCATTTTATAATGAATATTGAAAAGTGATTTCAAAATTTAATATTTTGAAATGAAATTCAAATTAAATTAGATTAAAATTCAAACGAAAATTGAATTGAATCAATTTGAATTGAATTCGAATCGAATAGAAAATGAATTCGATTCGAATTGAATAGAAAACGAATTTGAATTCAAATTGAATAGAAATGAATTCAAATGGAAATGAATTCAAACTGAATTAAATTGAAATTGAATTAAAAACGAATTGAAATCGTTTTGAATGAAATTTAAAACGAAACAACATTGAATTGAAATCAATTTGAAATGAATTCGAATTGAATCAAATAGAAGGTAAATTCAAATTGAATTGAATTGAAACGAATTAGAATTTGAATTGAAACAAATTTGAATTCGAATTAAATAAAATTGAAATGAATTCGAATTGAATTGAAATCAAATTGATTTGAAATTGAATATGAAGTTGAAATCATTTTGAAAACGAATTTAAAACGAATTAAAAATATGTTTTAAAAAGGAAATCGACGAAATATATATATATATATATATATATATATATATATATATATATATATATATATATTATATATATAATGGCCTGAATAGAACGCGCCGCGCCGCGGCAGTTCGTGAATTTCGACCATTGACTTCGAATTGACGTTGCGGGAGATCCGACCGTCGGATTCTCCTAAAACCGGAACAGTTGGGTTCGTATCGAACAGTGCTTTCAAATGAATATTAGAAATTTGAAATCTAACGGTTGGATTCGGAGTTATGTCCAAATCAAATTCGAAAAAGGTCGGTGTTAGTGCAGTTCGATGGCCGTTGTTGGAAATCGACTGTACGGGCCTTGATAAAATTATTAAAAATATTGATAATTTGTGTAATCACATAATATGTGAATTGGAAAGAACTGGGATGAAAAAATTCCACATTTGAAAAGATAATAATAGATTTTTATCGAAATGAACTAGTTTTGAACTAGAATTAAAATCAATTTACTTTTGAAATAAATAAATTGAATTTGAAAGTGATTTTAAAAATAATCAATATTCCCAATACGTGAATTTAACTGGAGTTGAATCGAAATTATCTTCGGAATATTTCGATGTTGGATTTCGTGACTATACAAATATTGTTATGGGGATTTGAAAGATATATTTTATATCGTTATTTCCAATACGATATTTGTTGGTTCCAGAATTTGATATTGAATATAAGCCGATATATTTTCTATTCAGAGCCCCGTATTTAATATCAAATATGATTTGGGTTTATCGTGAATCGTGTTTTAGATGACACTGGTTCTTTAACCCAGTTAAAGGCAGGATGTTGATTTTTGAAAAGATTAAAACTAAGTGGAGTTTTAATGAATCTTTAATTAGATTAAAAATGTGAATTGATAATTTAAATTATCAAATCTGAAAGTTGATCGAGAATGGAGTACCACCAGTTTTGCTCCGAAGCGATAGTTAAATCTTTAATTAGATTTGAACGTGAAATGGTAATTAATTTTACCGATAACACCGTGGTGTTAGGTATGGAGTATTACCAGTTTTGCTCCATGGGATGAATATGTTGGGATTGGAAATAAAATAAATAATTACTTCGGTGTGGTTCGTTAATCCCGACTAGTTTGAAATGATATCCAAAGGAAGATTAAAGAATAAATTTAGAAAAATTTATTTTGGATAAAATTAATGGGAACCTTTCCCTAAGAATGTGATTTTGTGAATAAACGATTCTGAATTGGAATGAGGTGTTTGTTGTGTTTGTGTAACATTCGTTTATTATATACGTGGGATATCCAGAAAGGTCGGGTTTATACCCATTCTGAATAACCGATTCGACGAGATGTCGAAGATGAAGACGGTGGTTGAAGACTGGAAGTCTTCACATCATCTAGGTGATTACTGATGATCTCGATTGGGCTGTACACCCAAGATGAGGGAAACGGTTGGTGATCGCCTAGACGTACTTGGAGATGGATGGATATGCGAGGAAAGTGCCTTCGGTTTCGTTCAGACCCAGAACGAACTTGTAAATGGATTGTGTGTCTGACATTGGATTTTATTCTGTGTTGATTGATCTCTATTAAATATACATCTGTTTGGCGGCGGAGAATTTATTTTATTGCTTAACGCCCTTCTCTGAGACGTACGAGCTCAGAGGTTGTATATCGATGGACATTAGTCGCATGGAGTGAATTGCCAGTGTGGCACGCGTAAGTGGCAATTGATCAAGGCTTCTGTTGAAAAGCAAAGTCTTGTGGTTGATGATCAAAGCACGGCCTGTGGCGTAGCCTTGTGTATAATGTGAATTCGCGAGCCTCACACCTCGGTATGAGTCAAAAATGGGATACTGACCCAAGGAGTGCACGACGTTTCTTTCTAGCTATGGTGGTGTCAATGACCTACCAGCCTTGACATTTATATACTTTTCACCTGTGTGGTTGTTGGATACGAGGCGCCTCGGATATAGGTCTGTAAGGACCGGGAAACGTGTGTTCAGGAATAACCAATCCTCAAAAGTAAGAGAGGACCGGCCTTGGAGGTTCCAAAGGATCATAGTGGGGTCCTGGGACATTTGCTAGAGTGTCTCGAACGCGGAGAGGAGCTTGCCCCTTGCCTCGGCTCATGACGGAATCCAATTTCCAATACGTGATATTGCGGTTTTAATTGTAGAACTAGTATGGAGACATGATAGATGGTACCCATGCCGCCTATGATTGATATTTATGATTGAAATTGTTTTGACACTATACACTTATAATAGTATCAAATGATTTGTTTTAAACGTACCAAGCATGTTTGGCTATTATAAGGGAAAACCCTATCCTCCGGCTTGCGTTGCATAATGTGATGGGACCTGGGTCTTATAATAGCTTCATTTTTCCAAAGAGCATTGCGCTGTTTTGTTATATGCACTAGTATTCTTGGGAGGAAACCCGTTCCGTGTTATACGGCATGGTCCCTTGAATTACTCTCTTTTAAAGTAAAGTTTTGAATAACTGTTTTAGTTCTCACACCAGTCACATGACTGACCTGGAGTTTATTGTTTTAACCTAAACTCTGGGTGCCCCTATTTTCTACATGGACAGCTAGTAGTTTTGGTTTTGCAGATTTATATTCACAGGATCCTGATTTACAGCTGGAACGATGCTCGGAAAGCTTTGTATCCGTGCATTATTTCTAGTTGTGCTTTTGTATTATTTTCCGCTGCGATGCATTTAAATGTAATTTAAATCTCTGATATTTGTTGTATAATATTTATTCATTTATACTCTGTATATTCCTGTATCTGATGGAATTGTTGTAATAACAATGAAATGTTCTTCCGTCTGCGTTCTAATTTGTCCTGTTCTCAAAACGATCAGGGGTTTCGAACGGTCTTAGTCGGTTTAACGATCGATTCAGATCGAGCAAAATTCCTTGCCGTTACAGTTGGTATCGGAGCTTTGGTTTACAGAGCTCGAGAACAAGACGCGTTAGAACCATACGAAAGAATTCATCACATATTGGGTTAGTAATATCCAATTAGAATGACTCTTTAGAGATAGGATCAGTAGTATCCTAGAACGAGTGTGAAGAGTATATTTTTCAAATGAAAACAATTTTGTTTTGAAATTTAAATTGTTTTATATGTATTTGAATATTTATTTATATTGAATTTGGACAATCTAGTATATGATTATTTTGCATATACGCGTCATGAACGTATATTCGAAGTTTTAATATACTGGATAGATATAGAATCACACTCTAGTCGCTCGAAGATGATTTTGATGATGGAGCTCCATCACCAATATTTATGTTCGTGTTTCGAAGGTGTGATATCTATATATTTCCATTAGACTGGTGTGAGAACCAAAACTTATATAGATAGATTTACATGGTTGTGAATTGGCATCAAAAACATGATTTTTGTATATATATCAAATTTATGGATTTGAAATGTTAATTCACTAATTGATTGATGTTTGTGTTGGTTGTTTATTTGTATGATAATTTTGAACCATTTAGCCTAATTGAATCAAATATTGAATTGTATCGAAAATTGGTCGCATTTGCTTGCATATACATGTACTTACATTGAACAGGTCATAGCAAGGAGGCTAGAGCAGAGAATAAAAATTTTTGCCCGACAAATAGGTACATGTTTACTATAATTTAATGTTTTGTTTGGGTGATGACGATTTTATGAGCCGATTGGCTTTTTCTTTTTCTTTTTGAGATCAGAAGGCCAATATGGCAATTTCGGGATTTTCCCGTGGCTCCCGGTGTAGGGGAGGTTATGGCGAAATTTTTCGAAAATTCCGGGTGTTAGCCAAATTTTTAAAGAATTTGAAAATTCTTAGAAACTGAAAAGTTGGAGAATGGAAGCCAGATCGAACGTAGAGTTGATTAATCAAACCACTTTTGACTTTGTTCCTTTTCGGGGACGAAAAGTTTTAAGTGGGGGAGATTGTAACAACCCGAAAATGTGGGCCAGTTTAAAAAATTTTATTCTGGCAATTTTAACGAATTTTGAACATTTAAAATAGATTATTTTAAATAATATCGACGAGAAATTTATTTTGAATAGAAATCGAACGTATATATTATATACGTTGTAACAACCCGAAAATCTGGGCCAGTTTAAATTTTTTATTTTGGCAATTTTAGCGAATTTTGATATTTAAAATGAATTATTTTAAATAATATCGACGAGAAATTTATTTTGAGTATAATTCGAACGTATATATTATATACGTCGTCGTTAGAATATATAAATAATTATATATAATTATAAATAGAATTGAAAATGGCGCGGTAGTTCGATAATTCGATTTCAAACTTCAATTGAATGTACCGGGTGCAAAACAATCCGGATTTTAGTGAAACCAAAAACATTAGGATCTAATTGAGGATATCTTTCCAACGAATCTGAAAAATCGAAATTTCATAGCGGGAATCAAAAGATATGTCGAGTTGAAAATTCTGAATAGTCGCTATGGAATTCAGGCCCTTAAAAATGGGAATTCTGCAAACGACCTCGGATTTCGACGAAACCACTTTTGTTGGGTCCGCAGTGTTAAGTTATTGCTAGATTCCAAATTTCATATTTTCTCGAATCAATATGTGAGCGTGGCAAAGGAAAACGCGTTTGACCAGTTTCAGTTGATTTTAATCGACTGGAAATTGGCCATTTTTCCAACGGTCTCAGAATTCGACGAAACTAGTTTTGTTAGGACCGTATCGTCAATACGAAGCTAGAAAATATTTTTCTGCAATTTATAGAGTTCGTGTGTGCCCCCAGTAAATTGAAATGTACGTTAAAATCAAATTTGAACGCTATATTAATTTATATTGTAATTTTAACGGAAACTGATCGAAACGATCATATCAGCTTGCGAAACATGTCCCATTGTGTTCGGAATGAGGGTAAAACACTATGGACGACAGGCGGTGGGCCTCGTTTTGAGATCGAAAATAAAAGTTGCTTTTCGTCGAAAAAAAAAATAATAAAAAAAAAATATCTCCCCCATAACTCAGTCAAACTGGCCCCCCCCTTTCATTTCTTTCCCGAAACGAATTTAAAAAAAAAAGAAGGGGGAGAACGAAGCGGACGGAATCGATCCGCCCTCCCCGACGATCACGCCACTGTCCTCCACCCAATCGCCGCCCCTTCCACTTCTTCTCCTCCTTTCCCCCTTCGACTGGCGCCTGGCGCGAAGACCCCCCCCCCCAGCAGCGAGACGACCGCCGACGTCCCCCCCTTCTCCTTCGACCGAAGACACCCTCTCCCCTCCCTTCGCCCGCGACCTCGAGCCCCCTACCCTGCTGCGCCCTAGCTGAAACCCCTTTGTAAGTTTTTACCTTTATTTCTTTTTATTTATGATAAGCAAAAACTGAATTTTTATGGATAACAAGAACCGATTTTTATTAATTTAAAAGCATTGATTTTTAGTTTAGAAAAGAATAAATGTTTATGTAGGAAAAATAGTTATTTTTAAACTAGAAAGATGCGATTTTTATTAACTAGGTAAGATTAGATTTCAAAATCAAAATGATTTGCTTTTGAAAAGTAAAGATTTGATTTTGAATTGTGGGAGTTAAGAATTAAAAATATGAATTTTATATTTTTAAAGTAATAAAAATATGACTTTTATATTTTTAAGGTATTAAAAATATAGTCTTTACTATATAGAAGATGTAAAAACATGATTTTTGGTTAGGTAGAGAGTTAAAAATATAATTTTTACATGATAGGAATATTAAAAATATATGTGTAGAAAAATAAAAATGAGATTTTTATAAAGATGAAATCTTTAAATTTGAAAAGGCGAAGTCTATGTTTTTATAAAGGCGAAATCTTTATTTTAGAAAAGGGAAATCTTTATATGGAAAATAGCGTGATAAAAATATAATTTTTATCTATATAACATAGTAGTAAAAATTCGATTTTTATATATTGTATAGCATAGTAAAAATTCGATTTTTAAATATATGAAGTGATTATAAAAATATGATTTTTAAATTGAAGGTGAATAAATAAAAATGTGATTTTTATTTTAAAGACATCAAAATATAAAAATGTGTGATTTTTTATATATGTAGTGGCTACGGGCAACGAAGATGACGAAGATGCGATAGCGATGAAGATTTCTATCAATGAAGTGCCGTGGAGCTAGGATAGCTATCTGTGAGAATTTCTCACCTTTCGATTTCTTTTCTAATTATATATATATACTAGGATGCAGACGGTGCTTAGTAGCACCCGACACAATCGTCCACAGACCATGGACTTGTTTGTTTGGTTGCATAGATTAGTTAGATGATTAGATTTGAAATTTGAGTTGTTTGGTGAAACGAAATTGATTTGATTGATGTGTGAATGGCGTGGGCCTTCACTAGACTGGGGATAAGGCTAGGCCTCGTCCCGTTTCTAGTATCGTGCCGTTATGCCGCCGAAATTTTCTAAAATATGTTAGAAAAAATAAAAATATCATTTTAATTAAAGAATGAACTGAATAGATATTCATATATTAAAATAAAATGTTTTATCGTTAAAAATATAATTTTTAACGTGAAAGTGAATAAAATAAAATATTCATTTACAGACCAGACGGTTTGTTTATGTACACCTATTTGAAGGACATTGATTGGGACGATAAATTTTACACATCGCCCAACTGCACAAATAAAATCTGTGTTTGATTGTTTGAAACCCCACACGGGTGTTGGGATGAAATTTGAAGTTCACTCATCCTGATTGATTTAATATGTCGATCGATTGATTGACAGGCTGTTATAAGCGTCAGATATCTATATTTGATGCTTACACAGTGTAGTGCACTTTGGTTGATGGTTGATTATTTTTCAATGCTATTATATACATGTGTTGTATGAAAATCCATATAATTAACTTTATATGGTGATTGATTGGGCCTCATTCCAATTTAGAAGATAAAGAATAATATAATATAAAGGTTCATGTGTTGACTGTACTCATCCGTTGAGATTAGTCATGTGTTGAACGAAATATTTTTATAATAAAAATTACATCTTTATCAATATAATATAAAGGTTCATGTGTTGACTGTACTCATCCGTTGAGATTAGTCATGTGTTGAACGAAATATTTTTATAATAAAAATTACATCTTTATCAATATAATATAAAGGTTCATGTGTTGACTGTACTCATCCGTTGAGATTAGTCATGTGTTGAACGAAATATTTTTATAATAAAAATTACATCTTTATCAATATAATATAAAGGTTCATGTGTTGACTGTACTCATCCGTTGAGATTAGTCATGTGTTGAACGAAATATTTTTATAATAAAAATTACATCTTTATCAATATAATATAAAGGTTCATGTGTTGACTGTACTCATCCGTTGAGATTAGTCATGTGTTAAACGAAATAATTTAACAAAAATAGTCACAAGTGGACAGTACTCATTCGTTGAGATTAGTCGCGTGTTGACAAAAATAAATATTCATTTGTTGAATAGAATAAAGGAATATATAAAGCCGTGTTGATTAGAGATGCGCCATTTTGACGCGAACGATATTTATATCGATTACATTCGTTTTTGAATTTAAAACAGAAATGAATTGAATATAAAACGATTTCGAAATGAATTGAATTAAAAACGATTTCGAAATGAAATGAAATATAAAACGAATTTGATTTCAATTGAATATAAAACGAATTTGATTTCAATTGAATATATAACGTATTTGAATTGAATAGAAATGAATTTTAAAACGAATTTATAAAGGAGAATTCAATTTTGATTTGCAATGAAATGGAAGTGGAAATCGCTTTTGAAATGAATTTAAAACTATTTATATAATTCGTTTTAAATAGGAATCAACGAAATATATATTATATATATTATATATATAATATAATGGCCTGAATAGAACGCGCCGCGCCGCGGCAGTTCGTGAATTTCGACCATTTATTTCAAACGGACATTACGGGAGATCCGACCGTCGAATTCTCCTAAAACCGGAACCGTTGGGTTCGTATCGAAAAGAGCTTTCTAACGAATATTAGAAATTCAAAATCTAACGGTTGGATTTGGAGATACGTCCAAATCAAATTTGAAAAAGGTCGTTGTAAGTGCAGTTCGATGGCCATTGTTGGAAATCGACTGTACGGGCCTTGATAAAATTATTAAAAATATCAATAATTTGTGTAAAATCATAAGAAATGATTTGGGAAAATTTGGGATGAAAAACTCCATATTTGAAAAGATAAAAATGGGTTTTTATCGAAATGAACTAGTTTTGAACTAAATTTAAAACCCAATTATTTTTAAATAAATAAATTAGAAAAAAAAGGGGTTTTAAATAATCGGAATTTCTAATATATTTGATTGGATTTGAAATGGGTTTATCGTGAACTGTGTTTTAAATAACACTAGTTCTTTAACCCGATAATAAATAGAATGTGATTTGGGTTTATCGTGAACTGTGTTTTAAATAACACCTAGTTCTTTAACCCAGTAAAAGGAGTTCTAACGAATCTGCAATTAGATTGAAATGTGAATCTATAATCTAAATTATCAAATTTAGAAATGAGCGGGAATGGAGTATTACCAGTTTTGCTCCAAAGCGATAGTTAAACCTTTAATTAGATTTGAACGTGAAATGGTAATTAATTTTACCGATAACACCACGGTGTTAGATATGGAGTATTACCAGTTTTGCTTCATGGGATGAATAGGTTGGGATTGGGAAATAAAATAAATAATTACTTCGTTACGGTTCGCTAATCTCGACTAGTTGGAAAAACCATAATTTGGTTTTAAATGACATCCAAAGGAAGATTACAGGATAAATTTTAAAGAATTTATCTTGGATGAAATTAATGGGAACCTTTCCCTAAGAATGTGGAATTTAGAAACTAGCTGTAGGTTGGCTAAGAAGAATGGTTCCCTGGGTATTGATCTGATGTTGGTTTCGGCCTTCGGGGTTTATGTTTGGGAAATTGTTCTCTTGCTAATTTGCGGTTAGTGACTAATGAATTGGAATGAGGCGTATGTTGTGTTTGTGTAACTTTTGTTTTCAATATGCGCGGGTTGTTCGAAAAGTCCGGGTTTACACCCATTCTGAATAACCGATTCGACGATATGTCGAAGATGAAGACGGTGGTCGAAGACCGGAAGTCTTCACATCGTTTGAGTAATTACTGACGATCCTGATTGGGCTGTACACCCAAGAGGATGGAAATAGTTGGTGGTCGTCCAGACGTACTTGGAGATGGATGGATATGCGAGGAAAGTGCCTCCGGTTCCGTTCAGACCCAGAACGGACTTGTAAATGGATTGTGTGTCTGACATTGGATTTTATTCTGTGTTGATTGATTTCTATTAAATATACATCTGTTTGGCGGCGGAGAATTTATTCTTTTGCTTAACGCCCTTCTATGAGACGTACGAGCTTAGAGGTTGTATATCGATGGACATCAGTCGCATGGCATGAATTGCCTGTGTGGCATGCTAAGTTGCAATGATCAAGGCTTCTGTTGAAAAGCAAAGTCTTGTGGTTGATGATCAAAGCACAGCCTACGTGGCAGCTTTGTGTATAACGTAAATTCGCGAGCCTCACACCTCGGTATGTGTTAAAAACGGGATACGGACTGCAGGGAGAGCACGACGTTTCTTTCTAGCTTTGGTGGTGTCAGTGACTTACCAGCCCTGACATATATATACTTTTCACCTTTGTGGTTGTTGGATGAGGCGCCTCGATTATAGGTCTGTAAGGACCGGGAAACGTGTGTTCAGGCATAATTAATCCTCTAACGTAAGTGAGGACCGGCCCTGAAGCATCCAGGGGTTGCCCAGAGTGCGTAGCCCTGAGGCATTTGCTAGAGTGTCTCGAACGCGGAGAGGAGCTTGCCCCTTGCCTCGACTCATGATGGAAATCCAATTTCCAATACGTGTATTGCGGCTTTATTTGTAGAGCCTAGTATGGCGACATAGTAGCATGGGATGCTATGCCGTCTATGATTTATATTTATGATTGAAATTGATTTGACACTATACACTTATTATAGTATCAAATGATTTGTTTTAAACGTACCAAGCATGTTTGGCTATTATAAGGGAAAACCCTATCCTCCGGCTTGCGTTGCATTGTGTGATGGGACCTGGGTCTTATAATAGCTTCATTTTTCGAAAAAGCATTGCGTTGTTTATTCTATGCACTGGTATTCTTGGGAGGAAACCCGTTCCGTGTTATACGGCGTGGTCCCTTGAATTACCCTCTTTTAAAGTAAAGCTTTAATAACTGTTTTAGTTCTCACACCAGTCACATGACTGACCTAGAGTTTATTGTTTTAACCTAAACTCTGGGTGCCCCTATTTTCCGCATGGGCAGCTAGTAGTTTTGGTTTTGCAGATTTATATCCACAGGATCCTGGTTTACAGCTGGAATGATTTCCGGAAAGCTCTGTATCCGTATATCACCTTCAGTTGTGCTTTGTATTATTTTCCGCTGCTATGTAATTTATTGTAATCTCTGATATAAATCGAATGTAATTTATTCATTTATACTCTGTATATTCTTGTATCTGATGGAATTGTTGTAATAGCAATGAAATGTTCTTCTGTTTGTGTTCTGATTTGTCCTGTTCTCAATGTTCAGGGGTTTCGAACGGTCTAGATCGGTTTAACGACTGATTCGGATCGAGCGAAATTCCCGGCCGTCACATACGTCGTCGTTAGAATATAAATAATTATATATAATTATAAATAGAATTGAAAATGGCACGGTAGTTCGATAATTCGATTTCAAACTTCAATGGAATGTACCGGGTGCAAAACAAACCGGATTTTAGTGAAACCAAAAATAATAGGATCTATTGGATGATATCTTCCCAACAAATCCGAAAAATAAAAATTTCATAGCGGGAATCAAAAGATATGTCCAGTTGAAAATTCTGAATAGTCGCTATGGAATTCAGGCCCTTAAAAATGGGAATTTTGCAAACAACCTCGGATTTCGACGAAACCTCTTTTGTTGGATCCGTGATGTCGAATTATTGCTAGATTCCAAATTTCATAATTTTTCGAATCAATATGTGAGCGTGGCAAAGGAAAACGTGTTTGACCAGTTTTAGTTGATTTTAATCGACTGGAAAATGGCCATTTTTCCAACGGTCTCCGAATTCGAGGAAACTAGTTTTGTTAGCACCGTATCGTCAATACGAAGCTAGAAAATATTTTTCTGGGATTTATAGAGTTAGTATGTGACCCCGGTAAATGGAAATGCGCATTCAAATTCAATATATAGAGTTATATGTTGATTTTGACGAAAACTGATCGAAATGATAAAATCAGCTTGCGATACATATTCCATTGTGTTCGGAATGGGGGTAATTAGCTAGGGACAACAGGCGGTGGGCGTCGTTTAGAGGTCGTATGAAAAAGTCAACTTTTTGTAAAATTAATAAATTAAATAATTAACTTCCTCTCTCCTCACCCTTATCTCCTCTCAGCCCCCCCCCCCCCCCCCGTCTATTTTCATTCTGAAAAAAAAGGCTATATTTTTATTATAACAAAAGTATGATTTTTATTTATTATATATGAAGAAGCTTTGATTTTGAAGATAGGAAAGATCGCATTTTTAAACGAGAAAATGGCGGATTTTTGAGGAGTAAAAGATGTGATTTTTAAATAAGTGGAAGACGATATTTTTAAATAAGAAAGACGATATTTTTATGATATGAAAGGCGAAATCTTTATGTTATGAAAGACGAAATTTTTATGTTATGAAAGACAAAAAATTTATGTTATGAAAGGCGAAATCTTTATGATATGAAAGGCGAAATCTTTATGATATGAAAGGCGAAATCTTTATGATATGAAAGGCGAAATCTTTATGTTATGAAAGACGATAATTTTATGTTATGAAAGGCGAAATTTTTATGTTATGAAAGGCGAAATCTTTATAATAGAAAAGGCGAAATTTTTATATAGAGAATAGCGATGTAAAAATAGAATTTTTATCTATATAATAGCGATGTAAAATAGAATTTTTATCTATATAATAGCGATGTAAAAATAGAATTTTTATCTATATAGTAGCATTGTAAAAATAGAATATTTTTATCCATATGGAGTGATTATAAAAATATGATTTCTGAATTGAAAGTGAGCAAGTAAAAATTCGATTTTTATATATTGAATAGCAAAGTAAAAATTCGATTTTTATATATTGAATAGCAAAGTGAAAATTCGATTTTCATATATTGAATAGCAATATAAAAATGTGATTTTTATATATGTAGTGGCTACGGGCGACGAAAGTGATAAGAGACGAGAACAGTGAAGATTTCCTACATTAGAAGTGTCGTGGAGTTGGAATAGCTATTGGTGAGAACTTCTCACTCTAAATTTATTTTTCTAGTTATATATATATATATATATATATATATATACTAGGATGCAGACGGTGCTTAGCAGCACCCGACACCCGTCATCCACAGACAATGGATGGCTTGTGTGTTTTAATTGATGTGTTGTGAAAATTGTTTGTGTTGTTGATGTGAAATCGATAATAAATTGTAGATGGTTGGAATAAATATTTTATCATTAAAAATATAATTTTTAACGTGAATGTGAATAAATGAATATTTATAAACAAATCGGCTGATTTGTTTATATACACTGATTTGACTGATATTGATTGGGATGATAAATTTTACACATCACCGAACTGCACAAATAAAAATTTGTGTTTGTTGATTTGAAACCCCACACGGGTGTTGGGATGATATTTGGGTACACTAATCCCAATTATTTAATTGTATGTCGATCGATTGGTCGACAGACTGTGTAAGTGTTGATTATTTATATTTGATGCTTATGCAGTTGTGTGGTGCACTTTTGATGATGGTTGATTGTTTATCGTTGCTATTATATACATGTGTTGTATGGAATCCATATAATTAACGTTATATGGTAATTGATTGGGCCTCATTCCAATCGGGAAAATAATGAATATTATAAAAGAAAATTCATGTGTTGAATATAAAAACAGTCATGTGTTGACGTTGTTCATGTGTTGAAATTATTCATGTGTTGAGTAAAATATTTTAACAATAAAATTTACATCTTTATCATATTTAAGATTAGAATCTACTTTACGGTGGAATCTGATTAAAAATCAAACGATAGATACCATAATTTTATAAAATATTTTACATAACAAAAATAGTGATGTGTTGACAGTACTCATTTGTTGAGATTAGTCAAGTGTTGAAAGAAATATAGATTCAAGTGTTGAATATAATAAATATTCATTTGTTGAATAGAATAAAGAAGTTTTTGAAAAATATAAAGCCGTGTTGATTAGAGATGCGCTATTTTGACGCGAACGATATTTATATCGATTTTATTCATTTTATAATGAATATTGAAAAGTGATTTCAAAATTTAATATTTTGAAATGAAATTCAAATTAAATTAGACTAAATTTCAAATGAAAATTGAATTGAATCAATTTGAATTGAATTCGAATCGAATAGAAAATGAATTCGATTCGAATTGAATAGAAAACGAATTTGAATTCAAATTGAATAGAAATGAATTCAAATAGAAATGAATTCAAATTGAATTAAATTGAAATTGAATTAAAAACGAATTAAAATCGTTTTGAATGAAATTTAAAACGAACCAAAATTGAATTGAAATCAATTTGAAATGAATTCGAATTGAATTAAATAGAAGGTAAATTCAAATTGAATTGAATTGAAACGAATTAGAATTTGAATGGAAACGAATTAGAATTTGAATGGAAACGAATTTGAATTCGAATTAAATAAAATTGAAATGAATTCGAATTGAATGGAAATCAAATCGATTTGAAATTGAATATGAAGTTGAAATCGTTTTGAAAACGAATTTAAAACGAATTAAAAATACGTTTTAAAAAGGAAATCGATGAAATATATATATATATATATATATATATTATATATATATAATGGCCTGAATAGAACGCGCCGCGCCGCGGCAGTTCGTGAATTTCGACCATTGACTTCGAATTGACGTTGCGGGAGATTCGACCGTCGGATTCTCCTAAAACCGGAACCGTTGGGTTCGTATCGAAAAGAGCTTTCCAATGAATATTAGAAATTTGAAATTTAACGGTTGGATTTGGAGTTATGTCGAAATCAAATTCGAAAAAGGTCGCTGTAAGTGCAGCACGATGGTCGTTGTTGGAAATCGACTGTACGGGCCTTGATAAAATTATTAAAAATATTGATAATTTGGATAAAATCATAATATGTGAATTGGAAAGAACTGGGATGAAAAAATTCCACATTTGAAAAGTTAAAAATAGATTTTTATCGAAATGAACTAGTTTTGAACTAGAATTAAAATCAATTTACTTTTGAAATAAATAAATTGAATTTGAAAGTGATTTTAAAAATAATCAATATTCCCAATACGTGAATTGAACTGGAGTTGAATCGAAATTATCTTCGGAATATTTCGATGTTGGATTTCGTGACTATACAAATATTGTTATGGGGATTTGAAAGATATATTTTATATCGTTATTTCCAATACGATATTTGTTGGTTCCATAATTTGATATTGAATATAAGCTGATATATTTTCTTTTCAGAGCCCCGTATTTAATATCAAATATGATTTGGGTTTATCGTGAATCGTGTTTTAGATGGCATTGGTTCTTTAACCCAGTTAAAGGCAGGATGTTGATTTTTGAAAAGATTAAAACTAAGTGGAGTTTTAATGAATCTTTAATTAGATTAAAAATGTGAATTGATAATTTAAATTATCAACTTTGAAAGGTGATCGAGAATGGAGTACCACCAGTTTTGCTTTGAAGCGATAGTTAAATCTTTAATTAGATTTGAACGTGAAATGGTAATTAATTTTACCGATAACACCGTGGTGTTAGGTATTGAGTATTACCAGTTTTGCTCCATGGGATGAATAAGTTGGGATTGGGAAATAAAATAAATAATTACTTCGGTGTGGTTCGTTAATCCCGACTAGTTTGAATTGATATCCAAAGGAAGATTAAAGAATAAATTTAGAAAAATTTATCTTGGATAAAATTAATGGGATCCTTTCCCTAAGAATGTGATTTTGTGAATAAAAGAATATTCTGAATTGGAATGAGGTGTTTGTCGTGTTTGTGTAACATTCGTTTATTATATACGTGGGATATTCAGAAAGGCCGGGTTTATACCCATTCTGAATAACCGATTCGACGAGATGTCGAAGATGAAGACGGTGGTTGAAGACCGGAAGTCTTCACATCGTCTGGGTGATTACTGATGATCTCGATTGGGCTGTACACCCAAGATGAGGGAAACGGTTGGTGATCGTCTAGACGTACTTGGAGATGGATGGATATGCGAGGAAAGTGCCTCCGGTTTCGTTCAGACCCAGAACGAACTTGTAAATGGATTGTGTGTCTGACATTGGATTTTATTCTGTGTTAATTGATCTCTATTAAATATACATCTGTTTGGCGGCGGAGAATTTATTCTCTTGCTTAACGCCCTTCTCGGAGACGTACGAGCTCAGAGGTTGTATATCGATGGACATTAGTCGCATGGAGTGAATTGCCAGTGTGGCACTCGTAAGTGGCAATTGATCAAGGCTTCTGTTGAAAAGCAAAGTCTTGTGGTTGATGATCAAAGCACGGCCTGTGGCGTAGCTTTGTGTATAACGTGAATTCGCGAGCCTCACACCTCGGTATGAGTCAAAAACGGGATACGGACCCAAGGAGTGCACGACGTTTCTTTCTAGCTATGGTGGTGTCAGTGACCTACCAGCCCTGACATTTATATAGTTTTCACCTGTGTGGTTGTTGGATACGAGGCGCCTCGGATATAGGTCTGTAAGGACCGGGATACGTGTGTTCAGGAATAACCAATCCTCAAAAGTAAGAGAGGACCGGCCTTGGAGGTTCCAAAGGATCATAGTGGGGTCCTGGGACATTTGCTAGAGTGTCTCGAACGCGGAGAGGAGCTTGCCCCTTGCCTCGGCTCATGACGGAATCAAATTTCCAATACGTGATATTGCGGTTTTAATTGTAGAACTAGTATGGCGACATGATAGATGGTACCCATGCCGCTTATGATTGATATTTATGATTGAAATTGTTTTGACACTATACACTTATAATAGTATCAAATGATTTGTTTTAAATGTACCAAGCATGTTTGGTTATTATAAGGGAAAACCCTATCCTCGGGCTTGCGTTGCATTGTGTGATGGGACCTGGGTCTTATAATAGCTTCATTTTTCCAAAGAGCATTGCGCTGTTTTGTTATATGCACTAGTATTCTTGGGAGGAAACCCGTTCCGTGTTATACGGCGTGGTCCCTTGAATTACTCTCTTTTAAAGTAAAGTTTTGAATAACTGTTTTAGTTCTCACACCAGTCACATGACTGACCTGGATTTTATTGTTTTAACCTAAACTCTGGGTGCCCCTATTTTCTACATGGGCAGCTAGTAGTTTTGGTTTTGCAGATTTATATTCACAGGATCCTGATTTACAGTTGGAACGATGCTCGGAAAGTTCTGTATCCATGCACTATTTCTAGTTGTGCTTTTGTATTATTTTCCGCTGCGATGTATTTAAATGTAATTTAAATCTCTGATATTTGTTGTATAATATTTATTCATTTATACTCTGTATATTGTTGTATCTGATGGAATTGTTGTAAAAATAATGAAATGTTCTTCCGTCTGCGTTCCAATTTGTCCTGTTCTCAAAACGATCAGGGGTTTCGAACGGTCTTAGTTGGTTTAACGATGGATTCAGATCGAGCGAAATTCCTTGCCGTTACACGTTCCAGCTGTAAATCAGGATCTTGTGAATATAAATCTGCAAAACCAAAACAACTAGGTGCCCGTGTCAAAATAAGGGCACCCAGAGTTTAGGTTAAAAACAAATAAACTCCAGGTCAGTCATGTGATTGGTGTGAGAACTAAAACAGTTATTTAAAGTTTTACTTTAAATCAGATATATCAAGGGACCACGCCGTATAACACAGAACGGGTTTCCTACCAAGAATACCGGTGCATATAACAAAACAGCGCAATGCTTTTTGGAAAAATGAAGCTATTATAAGACCCATGTCCCATCACACAATGCAACACAAGCCGGAGGATAGGGTTTTCCCTTATAATAGCCAAACATGCTTGGTACGTTAAAAACAAATCATTTGATACTATTATAAGTGTATAGTGTCAAAACAATTTCAATCATAAATATCAACCATAGACGGCATGGGTGCCATATTTCATGTCGCCATACTAGGCTCTACAATCAAAACCGCAAATGTCACGTATTTGGAAGTTGGATTTCCATCTATGAACGAGGCAAGGGATCGTCCTCTACCGAATTCGAGACTGTCTAGCTCGAGCCTCAGGACCCAGACTCAGGTGGGCCCTTGGATCGTCAGGGCCGGTCCAAAGATTTGGATTAAAATGCCTGAACACTATGCTTCTCTGCCGTTTGGGGCGTAAATGAGCCAAATGACTCCATCGGCTCAACACATTCACCAATATATCTGAGGCGCCTCGTAACAGCAACAACCACACAGGTGAAAATAATATAAATGTTAGGGCTGGTAGGTCACTAACACCACCCTAGCTAGAAAGAAACGCATGTCCTCCCTGATGTCCTTTCCCATTTCTGGTTCACAACCGGGGTGTGAGGCTCACGAATCAACGTTATACACAAAGCTATGCCACACAGGCCGTGCTTTGATCATCAACCACAAGACTTTGCTTTTCAACAGAAGCCTTGATCAATTGCCACTTAGGCATGCCACCCAGGCAATTCACTCCATGCGATTGATATCCATCAATATATAACCCCTGAGCTCGTACGTCTCAGAGAAGGGCGTTAAGCAAGAGAATAAATCTCCGCCGCCAAACAGATATATATTTAATAGAAGTCAACCACACGGAATAAAATCCAATGTCAGACATACAGTCCATTTACAAGTCCGTTCTGGGTCTGAACGAAACCTGAGGCACCTTGTACCTCGCATATCCATCGATCCCCAAGTACGTATGGACGATCACCAACTGATTCCCTCCTATTGGGTGTACAACCCAATCAAGATCATCAGTAATCACCCAAATGATGTGAAGACCTCTATTCTTCAACCACCGTCTTTATCCTCGACACCACGTCGAATCAGTTATTCAGAATGGGACAAACCCAGTCTTTCTGAATAACTCGCGTATATAATAAATAAGTGTTACACAAACACAACGTACTCCTCATTCCAATTCAGAATATTCCTTTATTAAAATATTCTCTTACTTTGGGAAAGGTTCCCATTAATTTTATCAAAGATAAATTATTTAAATTTATTCTTTAATCTTCTTTTGAATATCAATTCAAATTAGTCGGGATTAGCGAACCACACCGCAGTAATCATTTATTTTATTTCCCAATCCCAACCTATTCATCCCATGAAGTAAAACTGGTCATACTTCATATCTAACACCTCGATGTTATCGGTAAATTTAATTACCATTTCACGTTCAAATCTAATTAAAGATTTAACTATCGCCTAGAGAAAAACTGGTAATACTCCATTCTCAATCACTTCAATCTAATTAAAGATTCATTAAAACTCCACTTAGTTTTAATCTTCCCAAAAATCAATATCCTATTTTTAACTGGGTTAAAGAACCAATGTCATCTAAAACACGGTTCACGATAAACCCAAAATCACATTCCATTATTTATCGGGTTAAATAACTGTAATAACCAGGAAATCCGAGCCAATTTAAAATTTTAATTTTGGCAATTTTAGTGAATTTGAATATTTAAAATTATTATTTTAAATAATAATGACGAGAATTTTTTTTTTGAATAGAAATAGAATGTATATATTTATATAGAACGTCGTTAGAATATAAGTAATTATTTATAATTATAAAAGGAATTGAAAATGGCGCGGTAGTTTGAAAATTCGATTTCAAAGTTTAAATGAATGTACATGATTCAAAATAATCCGGATTTTGGTGAAACCAAAAATATTTGAATCTAATTGATAATATCTTTCCAACGAATCTGAAGAATTGAAATTTCATAGCGGGAATCAAAAGATATGCCCAGTTGAAAATTCAGAATAGTCGCAACGGAATTCTAGCCCTTAAAAATGGGAATTTTGCAAACGACCTTAGTTTTCGACGAAACCACTTTTTTTGGATCCGTGATGTCAAGTTATTGCTAGGTTTCAAATTTCGTAATTTTCTGAATCAATATGTGGGCGTGGCAAAAGAAAACATGTTTTGATAGTTTTAGTTGATTTTAATCGACTGGAAAATGACCATTTTTCAAACGGTCTCAGAATTTGATGAAATTAGTTTTGTTAGGGCCGTATCGTCAATACGAAGCTAAAAATTATTATTTGGGAATTTTTCTAGTTAGTGTGTGGCCTCGGTAAATTGAAATGTGCGTTCAAATTCAATATATAGAGCTATATTTTGATTTTGACGAAAATTGATCGAAACGATTGAATCATCCTATGACACATATCCCATTGTGTTCGGAATGGGGGTAATTAGCTATGGACGACAGCCGGTGGGTCTCATTTCGAGGTCAGAATAAAAAGTACCTTTTTGAAATAAATAAATAATTAAAATATATATACTATTGATTGGGCCCAAGCCCTTTATCTCCTTCACAGCCCTCCACCGTTCATTTCCCCAAATCGATTCAGAATTAAAAAAAGAGAGAGAGCAAAACGATGAACCGCTGCCCCCCTCCAGTTCGCCGCCGCCGCTTCAGTCCAGCGCCGCCCTCCGCCAGCGCCAACCCCGACCAAGCCTCCCCCTTCTTCCCCGTTCTCCTCCATCTCCAACATGAAGAACCACGATGCCCTAGCCCCTTGAAACCGAAGTCAACCGCCACGTTGGCACCACCACCGACCTCCGCACCACCCCACCGACCTCCGCACCACCCCATTAAGCTCCAACAACCTTCCCGTCTCCCAAATTTAACTGTAAGTATTTTATTTATATTTATTTTCGTTTATGTAAGGTAATGGACTTTATAAGATAAAAATCAGTTTTAGGAAAAGGATTAACAAGAAAAAGAATTGATTTTTATAAAGAAAAACTTATTTTTTATATACATATACATATACATATATATATATATATAATAGCATTGTAAAAATATAATCTTTTTGTATAGAATAACATTGTAAAAATATAATCTTTTTATAGAGAATAGCGTGATAAAAATAAAATCTTTATTATATGAACACCGTTGTAAAAATAAAAATTTTATCTATATAGTAGCGGTGTAAAAATGTGATTTTTATATATGTAGTGGCTACGGGCAATGAAATTGGCAAAAGGCGAGCACGACGAAGATTTCTACATAAGAAGAGTGGTTTAATTAGTCGGTGAGAAATCCTAACTTTTAAATTTATTTCTAGTCTGAAATATATACTAGGATGCAGACGGTGCTTAGCAGCACCCGACACCCGTTGTCCACAGACCATGGATGACTTGTTTTTTTGATTGCTGTGTAGTGAAATTTGATTGTGTGATGGCGAATGAAATAAAATATATTATAGTTAAAAATATGATTTTTAACGTGTATATAAAATAAATATTTATAAACAAATTGGGCGATTTGTTTATATACACTGATTTGACTGATATTGATTGGACGATAAATTTTACACATCGCCCAACTGCACAAATAAAATGTGTGTTTTTTGATTTGAAACCCCACACGGGTATTGGGATGATATTTGACATACACTAATCCCGATTGTTTAGTTGTATGTCAATCGATGGGTTGACAGACTGTGTAAGCGTTAATTATTTATATTTAATGCTTATGCAGTTGTGTGGTGCACTCTGGATGATGGTTGATTATTTATCGTTGCTGTTATGTACAAGTGTTGTATGGAAACCATATAATTAACACTATATGGTAATTGATTGGGCCTCATCCCAATTTGGAAAATAAGAAATATAAATTCATGTGTTGAATAGAATAAATATTCATGTGTTGAATAAACTAAAATATTCATGTATTGAATAAAAGTTGTGTGGATTAGATTGACGCCATTTTGACGTGAACGATATTTATATCGATTTTATTCATTTTTGAATGAATATTGAAAGTGATTTTGAAATTCGAATTAAATTGAATAGATTTGAAATTCGAATTAAATTGAATAGATTTGAAATTCGAATTAAATTGAAATTCGAATTAAATTGAAATGAATTTAAATTCGAGTTAAATTGAAATGAATTAAAATGTGAATTAAATTGAAATGAATAGAAATTCGAATTAAATTGAAATTGAATTGAAATCGACTTGAAATGAAATTAAAACGAATTTATCTTTAAAAATTCAATCTTGATTTGAATTTGAAAAGGAAGTTGAAATCGTTTTGAAAACGAATTTAAAACGATTTACAAAATACGTTTTAAAAGGAAATCGACGAAGTATATATTATATATATAATATAATGGCCTGAATAGAACGCGCCGCGCCGCGGCAGTTCGCGAATTTCGACCATTGACTTCGAACGGATATTACGGGAGATCCGATCGTCGGATTCTTCTAAAACCGGAACCGTTGGGTTCGTATCGAAAATAGCTTTCTAATGGATATTAGAAATTAGAAATCTAATGGTTGGATTTGGAATTATGTCCAAATCAAATTTGGAAAAGGTCGCTGTAAGTGCAGTTCGATGGCCGTTGATGGAAATCGACTGTACGAGCCTTGATAAAATTATTAAAAATAGTAATAATTTGTGTAAAATCATAAGAAATGATTTGTGAGGAATTGGGGTGAAAAAATCCATATTTGTAAGGACAAAATAGATTTTTTTCGAAATGAACTAGTTTTGAACTAGAATAATAATTTATTTATTTTTAAATTAATAAATTGGATTTGAAAGGGTTTTAAAATAACCAGAATTTCCAATAATTCAATTGGAATGGATTTGAATCGAAATTGTCTTTGGAATATTTCGATGTTGGATTTTGTAATTATACAGAAATTGTTATGGAAATTTGAAAGATATATTTATATCATTATTTCCAATACGATATTTGTTGGTCATAGAATTTGATATTGAATATAAGCCAATATATTTTCTATTTAGAGCCTTGTATTTAATATCAAATGGGATTTGGGTGTAACAACCCGGAAAATCTGAACTAGTTTGAAAATTTTAAATTGGCTATTTTGGTGGATTTTAAATATTTAAAATAAATATTTTAAATAATAACGACGAAAAGTGAGTTTGAATGGACGTTTGAAAATAAATATAATGAATTCTAATTATAAACAAGGCCTGAAATGGCACGGTAGTTTCAAAATTTGAATTCAAACTTTGACTGGCTGTACCGGGTGTAAAACAAACCGGATTCTAGGGAAACGAAAAATATTTAAATCTGTTAGTGAATATCTTTCTAATGAATCTGAAAAATCGAAGTTTCATAGTGGGAAGCAAAAGTTATGGCCAAATGAATTTTCAGAAAGGTCGCTATAGAGTTTATATAGCCCGTGAAAATGGCCATTTTGCAAACGACCTAAGAATTCGACGAAACCACTTTTTTTGATCCGGGATGTCAAACTATAGCTAGGTTTCAATTTCATAATTTTTGAAGCAAGTATATGAGCGTGGTAAAGGAAAATGTGTTTGGTCGATTTCTATTAAATTGGATCGACCAGAAAAGTGCCATTTTTCAAACGGTCTCAGAATTCGACGAAACTAGTTTTGTTGGGACCGTACCATCAAAACATAGCTAGATTTATTTTTCGGAAATTTTTCGAATCAGTATGTGGCCCTGACAAATTGAAATGTATGTTCAAAATAATTATTGAATGTTTTATATTTTACTTTGAAGGAAAGCTGATTGAAAAATTCGAATGGGCGTACGAAACATATCCCATTGTGTTCGGAATGGGGTTATTTAGCTAGGGACGATAGTCGTTGGGTTTGGATTCGAGTTCGTATGAGTTAAAGGGTATTTTCGAATTTTTAAAATATATAAATATAAAAAATTCTCATTAGCCAGTTACATCGTCTCTCTCCCCGTAATCCTAAATCGTGAACGGCGGCCGAAGCTCAGACCTTCCCCCTCCGATTTCTCCTTCCACATGCATCAAAACAGGTTGCCCCTTTGGAGAATTTTGTCTTGCTCTCCACCACCTTCAAATCCATATAAGGTTCACCCAGCCTCGTCGCGTTCCGATCGAGTTCTGCGCTTCTGAAGACCGCCGGCGTCGAACCCATTTTCTCCTCCCCAAGGCGATCGAACTGGCGGCGGTTTTCACCCCCTGGAGTGGATTTCGAAGCTTTTCCTCGTGGTGAAGACCGATCGACGAATCGCTGCACGGTTTGTTCGTAAATCGGAAACCTAGTTTTGAACAGGTTTGAAAATATACGGCTGAAATTATTTTAAACTATTCTATAGCACATTAAAGCACTACGGTTTTTGATTCTACAATAAAAATAATATCTTTTTCGTTTATTGAAGAAATTCAGTGAAACAAGAGATAATGGACTCGTGTGGACGCCTTCTACATTCTAGAAGAGACCGCATATTTTTCTGAGCCTTCTGCTATTTTTGGTGGAGAGGAACCCAATATGAGATTTCTGAATTATAAATGATATGGAAAACGACAATGTATAAATTATATAGTCGATGCATGAGTTATATAAGCGTTATACACCTCATGTATAAGCGTTGTATAAGTTGTACTGTCGATGTATAAGTTATATATGCATTGTAAAAATTATATATGTTTTGAAATAGAAGTGAAATACTTATATATATATATACGCCCGTCATCCACAAACCATGGACGATATTTATTGGTTGTGATTGGTGTGAAAATTAGTTGATAGCGAATTGTTGATTTGAATTGTTTGTGGTTGTAATTGATTGATTGTGGTTGAAAAATGCCCGTTTGTGGTTGGGAATTATTTGGTTGAAACCACATAGGACTAGTTTGTGGAAAAGAAAAAAAAATATGCATGCCGCATGCATGCGAACTAGATGCATGAAATCCCCATTGTCAAAAGCTGCGAGGCTTTAAGGTAGAGCGAGGAGCCGTACTAGGGACGACCCCTGTTTTAACTACCCTGCCGTTATGCTGCCGAAATTTTCTGAAATATTCATGTATTAGAATTATTTTCATTTGTTGAAATTATTTTCATATGTTGAAACCGCATTCATGTGTTGAACAGAAATTCATTCATTGAATAGAAATTCATGTGTTGAATGGTACTCGTGTTTTAAATAAATTGTTTTAACAATAAAAATCACAATTTTATTATATATATGAGCTATAGAAAACATTCATGTGTTGAATAGAAATTCATTCGTTGGATAGAAATTCATGTGTTGAATGGTATTCTTGTTTTAAATAAATAGCTTTAACAATAAAAATCACATTATTATTATATATACGAACTATAGAAAACATTCATGTGTTGAATAGAAATTAATTCGTTGAATAGAAATTCATGTGTTTAATGGTATTCGTGTTTAAAATAAATTGTTTTATAATAAAAATCATATTTTTATCATCTATATGAACTATATAAAATAGTCGTGTTTTGAAATAAATTGTTTTACATTAAAAATCACATTTATATTATATACATGAATTGTTAAAAATAGCGAAGTGTTGAAATAAATGTCGGTTGGATAAAAATATCATTTTTATCAAATGTATGAAAAGAATATGGTTTTCAAATCGAAGAATAGATTATATTTATATTTATATAAATATAATTAAAATAAATCGAATAATGAAGCTGCAGTTCGTGTTTTGAAACCGTGATTTCAAACGATTAGTGTGGGAGATCCAACCATCGGATTTTCCCGTAACCGAAGTCGTTGGGTTCGCTTTGGAAGTATCTTTCCAACGACACCAACTTTGTAAAGATCCAACGGTTAGATTGTCTAGAATGTTTAATTCAAATCTGTAGAAAAAACAGCGCTAGAATCGATAATGTTTATATATATATATATATAAATATAATTAAATTAAATCAAATAACGATGATACAGTTCATATTTTGAAATCGAAACTTCAAACGAGTGTATCGGGAGATCCGACCGTCGGATTTTTCCAAAACTAGAACCATTGGATTCGTTTTGAAAAGATCTTTCTAATGATATAAAATTTGCGAAGATCCAACGGTTAGATTATCAGATATGTTTAAATCAAATCTGAAGAAAAACAGCGCCACGGCCGTGTTATGGCCCGAAGCGTCATTTGAATGAATTGGCTATTTTTAAATAAATAAAAATAGCGATAAATCATTATAAAATATTATAAACGAAATGGAATGTGAAATTTAGAAACTAACTGAAGGTTAGCTAAGTCGAATGGTTTCCTGGGTTTTGATCTGATGTTGGTTTCGGCCTTCGGGGTTAATATTTGGGAAATCGTTCTCTTACTAATTTACGGTTAGTGAATAATGAATTGGAATAAGGCGTATGTTGTGTTTGTGTAGCACTTGTTTATTATATACGTGAGTTACTCAGAAAGACCGGGTTTATCCCATTCTGAATAATTGAATCGACGATAAGAAGCCGAGGATAAAGACGGTGATTGAAGACCGGAGATCGTCACCTCGGTTGGATGATAACTGATGTCCTGATTGGTAGGCATCCCGAAATATGGATAATGAGTGGTGATCGTCGAGACGTACGTGGAGATCGATGGGTATGCGAGGTATATAGTGCCTCCGGTTTCATTCAGCCCCAGAATGGACTTGTAAATGGACTGTGTGTCTGACATTGGAATTCATTCTGTGTGATTGATAGCCATCAGTTGCATGGTGTGAATTGCCTGTGCGGCATGCTAAGATGCAGTGATCAAAGCTTCTATTGAAAAGCAAAGTCTTGTGGTTGATGATCAAAGCACCGCCTGTATGGCGTAGCTTTGTGTGTAACGTGAATTCGCGAGCCCACACCCAGGTATGAACCAAAAACGGGAGAGAATCTCAGGTAGAGCATGCATTTCCTTTTGCTAGAGGTGGTGTCAGTGCTTAAATTTGGCTGAAATTTACACTATTTTTCACTTATGTGGTTGTTGCTGTTGCGAGGCTCCTCTGATATATCGGTCGATCCAGGACCGATGGAGTCATTCGTTGGCTCATTTACGCCCCAAAGGGCAGGGAAACGCAGTGTTCAGGCATTTTCATCCACATCGGTGGACCGACCCTGTTGCTCCAAAGGCTTGACTGAGTACTTGCCTGGGACATGGGCTAGATTGTCTCGAAGTCGGTAAGGACAATCTTTTGCCTTGGTTCATGACGGAAATCCAATTTCCAAATATGTGACTGAGCGGTTTTATTGTGTACCTATATATGGCGACATAGTGGTATGGGGCACTAATGCCGTCTATGATTGATACTTATGATTTGAAATTGTTTTTGAAATATATAAACACTAGTAATAATACCAAAAGATTTTGTTTTATTCGTATCAAGCATATTTTGGCCATTATAAGGTAAAAATTCTATCCTCCGGTTTGCATTGCATTGTGTGATGGGAACTGAGTCTTATAATGGCTTCATTTTTATAAAAAGCATTGCGATGTTTAAAAGATTTACATGTTTTAAAGCACTGGCAATCCAACGGAGTAAACCCGTTCCGCGAAAGTGGCATGGTCCTGTGATTAGCCCTATTATAAAATGTGTTAAGTAGATTTCTCATACCAGTCCCATGACTGACTCGTAGCTTATTTCACTTGCAAACTCGGGTGCCCCTTTTTCTACAGGGAAGCCTTGTATTTAGGTTTTAGCAGGCTCTTTCTGGATAGCTGGAGCTGAAGATGGATTCTATCATTTATCTCTTTTTATGTTGTTCGGCTCCTATTGTACATATTATATTTGTTTTCCGCTGTAGACATTTATGTATAGCTGAACTGTATTTGTACTAAGTATGATCCTGTATACTGTGTAACTCTGATGATTATGTTTATCCAGTGTATTATTTGTACATTATTTGGTGTATATATTCATTTCTGTACTGCTTTATCTGTTTATGTGTTATATTCCAAAAATTACCCTTGCCACCGTCTTATCGGGGTTTGGGGTCGTCACATTGGGTTTATCGTGAACGGTGTCTTCATTAACACTGTTCTTAAACCCAGTTGAGAAAAAGATCAAATCTTTTGTTTAGATCTAATGAAATGTACCAATTAAATGGAATTTAATTGGAATTGAATTTGAACTGATTTCTGGGTTCATCGTGAACGGTGTTTTAAATAACACTTGTACTTTAACCCGATAATTAATGGAATGTGATTTTGGGTTGTCGTGAACGGTATCTTCAATAATACTGTTCCCAGACGCAATAGAGTTAAGAAAATCAGAAATTAAATGGAGATTAGTTAAGTTGAATGGTTTCTTGGGTATTGATCTGATGTTGGTTTCGGCCTTCAGGATTAATACTTAGGGAATTGCTCACTTGCTATTTTACGGTTAAAGGCTGATAGAATTGAATGAGATTTTGGGTTTATCGTGAACCATGTTTTAAATGACATTGATTCTTTAACCCAGTTAAAGACAGGAAGATTAAAACCAAGTGGAGTTTTAATGAATCTTTAATTAGACCGAAATGATCGAGAATGGAGTATCACCAGTTTTTCTCCAAGCGATAGTTAAATCTTTAATTAGATTTGAATGTGAAATGCTAATTAAATTTGCCGATAACACCGTGGTGGTAGATATGAAGTATGACCAGTTTCACTTCATGGAATGAATAGATTGGGATTGGGAAATAAAATAAATGATTACTTCGGTATGGTTCGCTAATCCCGACTAGTTTGAAATGATATTTAAAGGAAGATTAAAGAATAAATTTAAAGAATTTATCTTTGATAAAATTAATGGGAACCTCTCCCTAAGAATGTGAAATTTAGCAACTAACTGAAGATTAGTTAAGATGAATGGTTCCCTGGGTATTGGTCTGATGTTGGTTTCGGCCTTCGGGGTTAATATTTGGGGAATTGTTCTCTTACTAATTTACGGTTAGTGACTGATGAATTGGAATGAGGCGTATGTTGTGTTTGTGTAACAGTTGTTTATTATATACGCGAGTTATTCAGAAAGACCGGGTTTATCCCATTCAGAATAACTGATTCGACGTGGTGTCGAGGATGAAGACGGTGGTCGAAGACCGGAAGTCTTCATGTCGTTTGGGTGATTACTGATGATCTTGATTAGGCCATACACCAAAGAGGAGGGAATCAGTTAGTGGTCGTCCAGACGTACTTGGAGATCGATGGATATGCGGGGTACTAGGTGCCTCCGGTTTCGTTTAGAGCCAGAACGAACATGTAAATGGACTGTGTGTCTGACATTGGATTTTATTTTGTGTGATTGATTTCTATTAAATATATATTTGTTTGGCGGTGGAGAATTATTCTCTTGCTTGAAGCCCTTCTCTGAGACGTACGAGCTAAGAGGTTATATATTGATGGATATCAAACGCATGGAGTGAATTGCCTGTGTGGCATGCCTAAGTGGCAATATGATCATGTCTTCTATTGAAAAGCAGTGATCTATGGTTAATGATCAAAGCACAGCCTGTGTGGCACAGCTTTGTGTGGCATTGATTCGCGAGCCTCACACCCCGGTTGTGAACCAGAAATAGGAGAGGACATCAGGGAGGGCATGCATTTCCTTCTAGTTAGAAGTGGCGTCAGTGATTTTACATGCCCTGACGAGTTTGACTTATGTGGTTGTTTCTATTGTGAGGCGCCTCGGATATATTGGTGACTATGTTAAACCGATAGAGTCATTCGTTGGCTCATTTACGCCCCAAAGGGCGGGGAAACGTATTGTTCAGGCATAATAATCCACATAAGTGGATCGGCCCTGACGATCCAAGGGGCAGTTGCAGTTGTTCCTAAGGGGCGGGCTAGAGCTTCTCGAATCGGTAGAGGACTATCTTTTGCCTCGGTTCACAGATGGAAATCCAACTTCCAATACGTGACTTTGCGGTTTTATTTGTAGAGCCTAGTATGGCGACATAGTTGGATGGGGCACTCATGCTGTCTATGATTGATACTTATGATTGAAATTGTTTTATACACTATGCACTTATAATAGTATCAAATGATTTGTTTTTAGCGTATCAAGCATTCTTTTGCTATTATAAGGTAAAAACCTTGTCCTTCGGCTTGCGTTGCATTGTGTGATGGGACCATGTTCTTATAATAGCTTCATTTTTCTTTATTTAGCACTGCGCTGTTGTTTTATGCACTGGTGATCTTGGGAGGAAACCCGTTCCGTGTTATACGGTGTGGTCCCTTGATTTACCTAACATTAAAATATAGATTAATAACTTTTTTAGTTCTTACACCAGTCCCATGACTGACCTGGAGTTTATTGTTTTAACCTAAACTCTGGGTGCCCTTATTTTGACACGGGCAGCTAGTAGTTCTGGTTTTGCAGATTTATATTCATAGGAACCTAGTTTACAGCTGGAATGATATCCTGAAAGCTCTGTATCCGTATATCTCCTTCAGTTGTGTATTGTATTATTTTTCCGCTGCAGTAATGTAATTTAAATCTCTGATATTTTCTGTGTAATATTTATTCATACTCTGTAATATTCTTGTATTCTGATGGAATTTTTGTTATAAACAATGAAATGTTCTTCTGTCTGTGTTCTTTTGTGTGTTGTTCTCGAAGTATCCGCTCTTTCCTTACCGGGGAAGTTACGGGTCTTTACATTTGGTATCAGAGCTTTGGTTTACAAAGCTCAAAGAACAAGACACATTAGAACTATACGAAAGAATTCATCAGAGATTGGATTAGTAATATCCAACGAGAATGACTCGTTAGAGATGGGATCAGTAGTATCCTAGAACGAGTGTGAAGAGTAAATTTTTAAAATGAAAACAATTTTGTTTTAAAAATTTAAATCAACTATCCGTATTTGATTATTTATTTTATATTGAAATTGGACAATCCAGTATATAAAGATTTTGCACATACGTCTGATCCGCGTGTATTCAAAGTTTTAATATACTAGATAGATATAGAATCACAGACTAGTCGCCCCGAGATGATTCTGATGATGAGGCCTCATCATCAGTGTCTGTGTACGAGTGACGAAAGTTGGATTTCTATATATTTCCAATTGATTGGAGTGAGAACCAAAATTAGATAAGGCTTATTGTTGTGAATTGGCATCAAAAATCTGATTTTTGGCTATATATCAAAGTTATGAATTTGAAATGACAATCAACTAATTGATTGTTGGTCGTGTTGTTTGATTATAGTTTGATTAATTAAAATGTTGAACATTTAGCCAAATTGAACCAAATAGTGAGTTGTATTAAAAATTTATTGCATTTGCATGCATGCACGTGTACTTACATTGAACAGGTCATAGCAAGGAGGCTAGAGCAGAAGAATAAAATTGTTTGCCTGACAAATAGGTACATGTTTACCATAATTTACTGTTTTGTTTGGGTGATGATGAATTTATGAGCCGATTGGCCAGCCCTTGGCTTTTTCTTTTTCTTTTGGATTGAAGAAGGCCATGGTAGGCCATATGAAATATCCTGAAGTCCCCGATGCAGGGGAGGTTATGGCGAAATTTTTCGAAAATTTAGGGTGTTACCCAAATTTTTGAAAAATTTGAAAAGTTCTTAAAAACTGAAAAGTTGAAGAACTTAAGCCGTAAAGAAAATATTGAAATTTGAGTTGATTTGTGAAACAACTTTCGGCTTCGTTCCTTTTCGGGGACAAAAAGTTTTAAGTGGGGGAGATTGTAATAACCCGGAAATCCGAGCCAATTTAAATTTTTTATTTTGGCAATTTTAGTGAATTTTGAATATTTAAAATGATTATTTTAAATAATAACGACGAGAAATTTATTTTTGAATAGAATTAGAACGTATATATTTATATAGATCGTCGTTAGAATATAAATAATTATTTATAATTATAAAAGGAATTGAAAATGGCGCGGTAGTTTGAAAATTCGATTTCAATGTTCAAATGAACGTACAAGATTGAAAATAAGCCGGATTTTGGTGAAACCAAAAATATTAGAATCTAATTGATAATATCTTTCCAACGAATCCGAAGAATTGAAATTTTATAGCGGGAATCAAAAGATATGCCCAGTTGAACATTCTGAATAGCGTTATGGAATTCTGGCCCTTAAAAGTGGGAATTTTGCAAATGACCTCGGTTTTCAACGAAACCACTTTTGTTGGATCCGTGATGTCAAGTTATTGCTAGGTTTCAAATTTCGTAATTTTCTGAATCAATATGTGAGTGTGGCGAAAGAAAACGTGTTTTGACAGTTTCAGTTGATTTTAATCGACTGGGAAATGGCCATTTTTCAAACAGTCTCAGAATTTGATGAAATTAGTTTTGTTAGGGCCGTATCGTCAATAGGAAGCTAGAAAATATTATTCGGGAATTTTTCTAGTTGGTATGTGGCCTCGGTAAATTGAAATGTGTATTCAAATTCAATATATAGAGTTATATTTTGATTTTGACGAAAACTGATCGAAACGATCGAATCAGCCTACGATACATATCCCATTGTGTTCGGAATGGGGGTAATTAGCTGTGGATGACAGGCGGTGGGTTTTGTTTCGAGGTCAGAATAAAAAGTAACTTTTTGAAATAAATAAATAATTAAAATATATATATTATTGATTGGGCCCAAGCCCTTTATCTCCTTCACAGCCCTCCACCGTTCATTTCTTCAAATAGATTCTGAATAAAAAAAGAGAGAGAAAGCTCGACGATGAACCGCCGCCCCCCTCTCCAGTTCGCCGTCGTCGCTCCAGTCCAACGCCGCCCTCCGCCAGCGCCAACCCAGACCAAGCCTCCCCCTTCTTCCCCGTTCTTCTCCACCTCCAACGTGAAGAACCACGATGCCCTAGCCCACTGAAACCGAAGTCAAACGCCACGCTGGCCCCACCACCGACCTCCGCACCACCCTACCGACCTCTGCACCACCCCACGAACCTCCAACAACCCTCCCATCTCCCAAATTTAACTGTAAGTATTTTATTTATATTTATTTTCGTTTATGTAAGGTAATGGACTTTATAAGATAAAAATCAATTTTTGGAAATGGATTAGCAAGAAAAAGAATTGATTTTTATAAAGAAAAATTGATTTTTTATATACATATATATATATATATATATGTAGAATAGCATTGTAAAAATATAATCTTTTTATATAAAATAACATTGTAAAAATATAATCTTTTTATAGAGAATAGCATGATAAAAATATAATCTTTGTTATATGAACACTGTTGTAAAAATAGAATTTTTATCTATATAGTAGCGGTGTAAAAATGTGATTTTTATATATGTAGTGGCTACGGGCAATGAAATTGACAAAGGGCGAGCACGACGAAGATTTCTACATAAGAAGAGTCGTGGTGTTTGGTTTAGCTAGTCGGTGAGAACTCCTCACTTTTAAATTTATTTCTAGTTTGAAATATATACTAGGATGCAGACGGTGCTTAGCAGCACTCGACACCCGTCGTCCAAAAACCATGGATGGCTTGTTTGTTTGATTGCTGTGTAGTGAAATTTGATTGTGTGATCGAGAATGAAATAAAATAATTTATAGTTAAAAATATGATTTTTAACGTGTATATAAAATAAATATTTATAAACAAATCGGACGATTTGTTTATATACACTGATTTGACTGATATAGATTGGGACAATAAATTTTACACAACGCCTAACTGCACAAATAAAATGTGTGTTTGTTGATTTGAAACCCCACACGGGTATTGGGATGATATTTGACGTACACTAATCCCGATTGTTTAGTTGTATGTCAATCGATGGGTTGACAGACTGTGAAAGCGTTAATTATTTATATTTAATGCTTATGCAGTTGTGTGGTGCACTCTGGATGATGGTTGATTATTTATTGTTGTTGTTATGTACATGTGCTATATGGAAACCATTTAATTAACATTATATGGTAATTGATTGGGCCTCATTCTAATTTGGAAAATAAGAAATATAAATTCATGTGTTGAATAGAATAAATATTCATGGGTTGAATAAAATAAAATATTCATGTGTTGAATAAAAGCCGTGTGGATTAGATTGACGCCATTTTGACGTGAACGATATTTATATTGATTTTATTCATTTTTCAATGAATATTGAAAGTGATTTTAAAATTCGAATTAAATTGAATAGATTTGAAATTCGAATTAATTTGAATAGATTTGAAATTCGAATTAAATTGAAATTCGAATTAAATTGAAATGAATTGAAATTCAAGTTAAATTGAATTGAATTGAAATTCGAATTAAATTGAAATGAATCGAAATTCGAATTAAATTGAAATTGAATTGAAATCGATTTGAAATGAAATTAAAACGAATTTATGTTGAAAAATTCAATCTTGATTTGAATTTGAAAAGGAAGTTGAAATCGTTTTGAAAACGAATTTAAAACGATTTATAAAATATGTTTTAAAAGGAAAACAACGAAGTACATATTATATATAATATATATATATAATATAATGGCCTGAATAGAACGCGCCGCACCGAGGCAGTTCGCGAATTTCGACCATTGACTTCGAACAGATATTACGAGAGTTCCGACCGTCGGATTCCCCTGAAACCAGAACCGTTGGGTTCGTATCGAAAAGAACTTTCTAACGGATATTAAAAATAGAAATCTAATGGTTGGATTTGTAATTATATCCAAATCAAATTTGGAAAAGGTCACTGTAAGTGCAGTTCGATGGCCGTTGATGGAATCGACTGTACGGGCCTTGATAAAATTATTAAAAATAGTAATAATTTGTGTAAGATCATAAGAAATGATTTGTGATGAATTGGGGTGAAAAACTCGATATTTGAAAGGATAAAATATATTTTTATCGAAATGAACTAGTTTTGAACTAGAATAATAATTTATTTATTTTTAAATAAATAAATTGGATTTGAAAGGGTTTTAAAAGTAACCAGAATTTCCAATAATTGAACTGGAATGGATTTGAGTCGAAATTGTTTTTGGAATATTTCGATGTTGGATTTCGTGATTATACAGATATTGTTATGGAAATTTGAAAGATATATTTATATCATTATTTCCAATACGATATTTGTTGGTCGTAGAATTTGATATTGAATATAAGCCGATATATTTTCTATTCAGAGCCTTGTAATTAATATCAAGTGGGATTTGGGTTTATCGTGAACGGTGTCTTCATTAACACTTTTCTTAAACCCAGTTGAGAAAAAGATCAAATCTTTTTTTTAGATCTAATGAAGTGTACCAATAAAATGGAATTTAATTGGAATTGAATTTCAATTGATTTCTAGATTTATCGTGAACGGTGTTTTAAATAACACTTGTTCTTTAACTCGATAATTAATGGAATGTGATTTTGGGTTGTCGTGAATGGTATCTTCAATAATACTGTTCTTAGACACAACGGAGTTAAGAAAATCAGAAACTAACTGGAGATTAGTTAAGTTGAATGGTTTCTTGGGTATTGATCTGATGTTGGTTTCGGCCTTCGGGGTTAATACTCAGGGAATTGCTCACTTGCTATTTTACGGTTAAAGGCTGATAGAATGGAATGTGATTTTTGGTTTATCGTGAACCGTGTTTTAAATGACATTGAATCTTTAACCCAGTTAAAGACAGGAAGATTAAAACCAAGTGGAGTTTAAATGAATCTTTAATTAGATTAAAATGATCGACAATGGAGTATAACCAGTTTTTCTCCAAGCGATAGTTAAATCTTTAATTAGATTTGAACGTGAAATGGAAATTGAATTTGCCAATAACACCGTGGTGATAGATATGAAGTATGACCATTTTTACTTCATGGAATGAATAGGTTGGGATTTGGAAATAAAATAAATGATTACTTCGGTGTGGTTAGCTAATCCCGACTAGTTTGAAATGATATTCAAAGGAAGATTAAAGAATAAATTTAAAGAATTTATCTTTAATAAAATTAATGGGAACCTCTCCCTAAGAATGTGAAATTTAGCAACTAACTGAAGATTGGTGAAGATGAATGGTTTCCTGGGTATTGATCTGATTTTGGTTTCGGCCTTCGAGGTTAATATTTGGGGAATTGTTCTCTTACTAATTTACGGTTAGTGACCGATGAATTGGAATGAGGCGTATGTTATGTTTGTGTAACAGTTGTTTATTATATACGCGAGTTATTCAGAAAGACCGGGTTTATCCCATTCTGAATAACCGATTCGACGTGATGTTGAGGATGAAGACGGTGGTCGAAGACTGGAAGTCTTCACGTTGATTGTGTGATTACTTATGATCTTGATTGGGCCGTACACACAAGAGGAGGGAATCAGTTAGTGGTCGTCCAGATGTACTTGGAGATCAATGGATATGTGGGGTATTAGGTGCCTCCGGTTTCGTTCAGACCCAGAATGAACTTGTAAATGGACTGTGTGTCTGACATTGGATTTTATTCTGTGTGATTGATTTCTATTAAATATATATCTGTTTGGCGGCGGAGAATTTATTCTCTTGCTTAACGCCCTTCTCTGAGACGTACGAGCTCAGAGGTTATATATTGATGGATATCAAACACATGGAGTGAATTGCATGTGTGGTGTAACACCCCGTAATTCTGATAATATTAATATTCACAAATTAAAGGATAACTAATCTCAGACGTGAGAATTGTGGGAAACGGGTTGCGCCATTATGTTCGACTCGGAATTCTGGCTGAAATAGAGTTCGAGTTTGCGTGAATTGGACTTCGTATGAAGAAGTTATGGCCATCGGAAGTTTCTGAAAATTCAAAACAGCTCGTAGAAAATTTAAAATTCAAAAAGAAAGTGCAGAAGCGGGCTGGGCGGGAATTTTCCCGCCCAGGTAGGTCGACTAGGGGGTCGACACTAGTGTCGACCTCCCCCCAGGTCGACTACCATGTCGACCTCCCCCCCCCCCCCCAGGTCGACTATAGTGTCGACCTGGGTGTCGACCTGGTCAATCGGCTAGGGTTTTGGCTGAGTCTGTTTTTGACTGAGAGATGACCCATTAGGGTTTTTGACCTAATCTGGTTGGCTGGGATTAGTTCTATGTCGATCTGATGGTCTAAAATAAATCCTAACTCTATAAATACCTAGGTTGTCTCTCACCCTAATTCATATGAAAAATAGAATAGCTACCGTCATACCGCCGCCATGGAATTCAGTGGAGCCGCCGCCAACTAAGAAGAAAGAAAAGCTAATCAAATCCTGGTTCTATTCAACTCTAAAGCAAATCTAGGCTATCTTTCTCTTCTAAATTGTGAGTATGATGATCTTAACAAGATTATTATTATTTTAATTAGGTTAAGTCATGAATGGATTATGAGTAGATGATGTGAATTGTCATATATGTTGTTGTAAGTATTATGCTATCATGTATGTTATAAATCCTATGCTATGTGGTGATGATATCCTATATGTTGTAAATCATGCTATGATGATGTTATGTATGTTGAGAGTTTCTATGCTAAATTGTGATAAATCATACATGCTTTAAAGTCATGATGTTATAGTCTATGCTAGTTAGTTCATGTTAATCAAATCATAATGTTTGGGCTATGTTGGTCTCTATGACAAGTCACATATGCAAGTTTAGGTTGATTAGTAAAAGTTATGAACATATGCCATGACATCTATTATGACATCTAGGATTGTGCTATGACATATGTGAAATTCTATGCTAGTTCACACCATCATTATGTGCCTAAAACCCCATATGCAAGTTTATACATAAATTTGGGTTATGATCATATCATGCAAATTGTGACATTTAACAAGTTGACACCTTTAGATCCTTAACATATGTAATTTATGCAAGTTTCACCCCTATTATGATTAGATTCATTTTAATTGTCTATATGTTGTGATAATTTATTTTTGTGCTATGAGTTAGACTATTCGAGTCTAACGTACATTCTGCGTTGAATAAGCAAACGTATAAACGTGGGGTAGGGGTAATATTAAGGATTTAATATTAAAAAGTTGGGGTGCAATTGATATGATTTTGCATGCCATAAGTGGATGGCCATAATTGAGTCAATTATGGACATCATTAAAAGTTGACTAATTTAATAATTTGAATAGGGAATTATTAAAACTGGGGTAAAAGATTTTAATTGTTAATCAATGCTTAGGACACGAGGTTGGACTCGTTTGTGACGTAAACCTGCCCGGACCCGCCCGGCAAATCCAGTGGTCACAAATGTCAGCCCAATGTGAGAGGTCCTAGGCCTAAACTAAAGCATAACAGTTGTAAAGACACGAGGTTAGACTCTTTTATGGTGTAAGACTGCCCGGACCCGCCCGGCAAATCCAGCTGCCATAAATGCCAGTCTAATGTGAGAGGTCTTTATGAGGTTATGGCCTGAATGAATTAAGAAATACTTAACCAGATAAACATGTAAGGTGGGACATGGGGGTTAAGTAGGTGCCTTGGGTGTCATGAGGAATCTAGTGGGTGCCCTTAGTGGCATGTGAAATACGATTAGTAAGACTTAACCAAACACACATGTAAATGAACATGACTAAAAGGGTTTAAGTGGGATGTACTAGTGACAAGCTTAGGTGGGTAGCTTGTGGGGGCCCATTTCAACCAGTATCCCAAACGTATCTTTGTGGGCTCGACCCAAGTCGAGGACGGGACACGCATACTGGTTTTGACTATAAGAGGCCAAAACAGGGAGCGGTGGCAACGCAAGTCCAACGGGTTTCATATGCGTGTGTGGACCCGGGCTGTTAGGTAAGACATTGTTGCATCGTGTAGGTATAAGCCGTGCATTCTCAAGTTGTATCGGGTTGCCACTTTAGGGGAGTGATACACCCCACTGTGGGGCCAGCACGGGTATCTACGAGTAGGGAGCCGATCGAAAGTGGGTAGTGGGGTACACCTAGTGGAGATAGAAGCAGACGGCACCTATGTAGTCAGCTAGGGGTACATAAGGCTATTTATATTGTTTCTGTGTGAAGCAAGTGGGATCAACGTTTAGGGTGACTGGTGCGGTGCAGTGTAGTAATGTGCAGTGCAGTGAAGTAATTATTCGTTAGTAATTAGGTGTGCCTTTACCGTTATCTTTAATGTTATCTTAAACGTTATCTTTATCTGCTCATTCCGTACCTAATAGTTCATAGACATTTACTTGTCTTCCAGCTTATGCCTTAGACTAGTTATTTTGATAATAGTATTGTTAGAATTATCATACTCGCCAGACTTTATGTCTGACCCCCTCCATTTCTATCCTTTTTCCCCCTCCGGGTCCTCAGGTTGGGCCCAGCTCTAGTGGAGTTTGATTGGATTGCTTCATCTCTCTTTGGAAAGCTTGGACCGTTGAAGTAAAGTCCAGGTTGTTGTCTTTTTAATGGCTATTTATGTAATGGGATTATGTATTTTGTTTTTATGAAGATGGATATTGTACTTGGCTATGATCTATGGTTTTATGATGTAACAAACATGTTTAATTTCCGCTGCAATAAAATGAAGTTTTAGATTTCCAAGTACTATTTATTATCTGTCTTGTTGTAATTTTTCTGTTCTATATTCAGTTATAACCTCCATGGAAGTTAATGCATTACCTTTGTGAGTGACATTAATGGACGTGGGGTGTTACACGTGGTATCCGAGCTTAAGGTTACCAGAACAGATATTTTTTTTAGAAAAACTATTTTTCTAAAGTATTTTTGGAAGAAGTGTTTTCAAAAACATGTCTTAATGAATGATTTAAGAGGAAAGTTTTTATGAAAAACATAATCCCCAATAGCCATATATCTTTATCTTTCGAATTCTCCATTTAGAATCTTTCCTTTTTCGTCTCAGCATGGCTGAAGATCTTAATCTACTCGACGGTGTAACTATACCAGGATGGTATAGGAGATTATTAGAGGCTAGGGCCGCTGCAGGTCCAGCTAATGTTCCTCCACCACCAGTTGCACCCGTTCCTCCTCCTCCTCGCGTAGATACTTTCACAAAGACGTGCAAGGAATTTAAGGCTATGGGTGGAAAACCGTTTCAAGGGTCAGAAACGTTTGTGGAAGCTAGAGATTGGCTTAAGGAGGTGGAAGAATTGCGAGAAATCTTTGAAGTAGAAGAAGGGAGGAAAGTTCGTTTAGCAGCTTTGTTGATGAAGGGAGAAGCCTCGTTTTGGTGGGATGTCACTAATGGGGAGCGTCCTGTTGACTCTTGGGAGGATTTCAGACGTAGGTTCGAGGAGAAGTTTCTCTCAAGGGCAGAAGAAAATCTAAAGGTTCTTGAAATTAAAGCAAGGAAGCTCATCAGTGAAAGAATATGTTAACAAATTTAATCAGTTAGAAAGGTTTGGCTTGGACTTAGTGAACACACCGGAGAAGAAGGCTCTTAGGTTCGTTAATGGCTTGAATGAACCATTGCAAGGGTTGGCTATGACCCACATCCCTATGGGGGCTACCTTTGAGAAGCTAGTAGAAATGGCGCTCATGCATGAGGAGAAAATCACTAATGCTAATAAGGCACCCGAGAAGAAAGGGGATCAGAAGAAACCACAACAGCAAAACAAGAAGGGTGGAAAAGACAATAACGGCAAGGGAAAGAAGAAGTGCTTTAACTGTGGAACCCCAGGCCATCTCAGCAAGGATTGCCGAAAGAAAAAGAAGACTGGCTGTTTTCATTATGGCGATGTGGGACATTTAGTGAAGGACTGCCCAAAGAAGGGGCAGAGGGCAGAAGCTACCTCGGGAGGACAGGTGCAGGCTCTTATGGCACCAGGGCAGGCAAGGGAACAAGTTCAGGCTCTCGCGGTCCCACCGCTGCAAAAACGAGGTAGAACCATTTCTATTGAAAGCTTAGTTTTTCTGTTTGATCATCCTGTCCGTACCTTATTCGATTTGGGCGCATCGCATTCATTTATCTCTACATCATTAGTTGAATCACTGCACTTAAACACCAGTTTAGTAGAGGATCCCTTAATTGTTTCGAATCCAATTGGGGGCTCAGCTTATTTGTCCATGATGTGTTTGGATTTGAAAATTTCTATACTTAGCATCGAGTTTAGATGTGATGCTTATGTGTTGGGCTTCACGGGCTATGGGCTAATTTTAGGAATGGATTGGTTATCCAGAAATGGGGCCGTTCTCGATTGTGAAAGGAGAGTAGTTTGGCTCGTGACTCGCTTTGGCAACACTCTCGAAATATTTTGTAATCCCATAAATTCTGTTATGCTAAGTTATTTAGAATCGCTTGACGCGTCTGAGGAAAATCTACGATCTGTTAGAGTGGTCCGAGAGTATTCAGATGTGTTTGAGGAGGTGAAGGGCTTGCCTCCGAAGCTGGAGATAGATTTTCGAATATATTTTGTGGATAATGTGAAACCAGTATCTTTCCCAGTACGCCACATGGCTCCTCGTGAAAGGAGGGAACTCGATAAGCAAGTGAAGGAGTTGCTTGAGAAGGGGTTCATAAGACGAAGTATATCGGAGTGTGGTGCTCCAGTAGTGTTTGCCACGAAGGTGGATGGGTCTCTTAGACATTGAGTGGACTATAGAGAACTTAATAAGCTTACTAAGAAGAACAGACACCCACTGCCGAGGATTGACGATCTCTTCGATCAGTTAGTTGGCACCTCAGTGTTTTCGCAGTTGGACTTAGCCACTGGTTTCCATCAGTTGAGAGTGGATGAGGATAGCATTGACAAGACTGCCTTTAGGACTCCGGACGGTTTCTATGAATGGCTAGTGATGCCCTTCGGTTTGACAAACGCCCCCACATACTTTGTTGATTTGATGAGTAGGGTGTTTAGGGAGTACCTTAACAAATTCGTGGTAGTCTTTGTAGACGACATCTTGATCTTTTCTAAGGATGAAGAAGAGCATGCCCTACATCTTAGGGAAGTGTTGGAAACCCTACGACCGCATAATCTTAAAGCTAAATTTTCTAAGTGTCACTTCTGGAGTAAGGAAGTACGGTTCTTAGGGCACGTGGTTTCCAAAGAAGGGATAGCCGTGGATCCCGCGAAGGTGGTGGCCATCGAAGATTGGAAGTCCCTAAAAATGCTACAGAAGTGAGAAGTTTCTTGGGGTTGGCTGGCTACTATAGGAAGTTTATCAAAGACTTCGCAAAGATATTAGCTCCATTAACACGTCTGACGAAGAAGAACCTAGTTTTCACATGGGACGTAGATTGTGATGATGGGTTCCAACGTTTGAAGAGAGCTTTGACCTCAGCCCCAGTCTTAGTATTGCCAAACGGGAGTAAGCCATTTACTGTTTATACCGATGCTTGTGGGACAGGACTAGGCGCAGTCTTAATGCAAGAGGGCAGGGTAATAGCCTATGGTGGAAGGCAGTTGAGAGCACATGAGAAGAATTACCCCACACATGACCTAGAGTTGGTCGCTATTGTTTTCGCGCTTAAGTCTTGGCGTCATTATCTTCTTGGCGAGAAATTCGAATTATTCACTGACCACAAATCTTTAATATACTTATTCTCTCAAAAGGACTTGAACTTATGGCAGCAAAGGTGGATGGAGTTCTTAGCGTCCTACGACTTCGAAATAGCATATACCCCTGGTAAGGGTAACGTAGTGGCTGATGCCTTAAGTAGAAAAAGATTATCCTTAAGTCCTTTGTCTGTTGAGCGGCGGAGCTTAGAATTCATTTCGATGTTTGACTTTAGACCTTCCGTTGACTTTGTACCCGGTTTGCTAGCATCCTTGGAGGTCAGACCTACACATTTGGGACGGATTGGCGAGGCACAGCGAGACGACCCGCAGTTGGTTGAGTTAGTTGAAAAGCTCAAAGGAGGGGAGTCATCAAGCCATCTCCGTAGGTATACCCTAGATGATAAGGGTTGGTTACGTAGGGACGGTAGACTTTGTGTACCAAAAGACGATGACCTAGGGAAGACCATTCTTGACGAAGCACATCGTTCGAAGATGACCATTCATCCCGGCGGGGACAAGATGTACAAAGATATGAAGCGAGTTTTCTTTTGGGCCGGTATGAAGAGGGACATGGCCGAGCATGTCGCTAGATGCTTGGTGTGCCAACAAGTAAAAGCGGAGCAAAAGAAACCCGGTGGGTTGCTTCACCCATTGGAGGTTCCACTATGGAAGTGGGAAAGCGTCTCGATGGATTTTGTGGATGGATTACCGCGATCAAGGAAGGGAAATACGGGGATTTGGGTTATAGTAGATAGACTTACAAAGAGCACCCATTTCATTCCCGTGAAGAGTAAGAGGACTGCTCCGTGGTTAGCTTCTGTATACGTCCGAGAAATAGTTCGTTTGCACCGTGTTCCTTCTAGCATAGTGAGCGACCACGATCCTATTTTCACTAGCGAATTTTGGAGAAGCTTACAAGAGGCGGTAGGGACATAGTTATGTTTGAGCACCGCATATCATCCTCAGACCGACGGCCAGACCGAGAGGGTGAATCGCATTCTAGAGGATCTTTTGAGGCTGTGTATCCTAGACTTTGGGGGTACGTGGGAAGAGCACCTTCCATTGGTGGAGTTCGCATATAATAACAGCTTTCAGTCCAGCATTGGCATGGCACCTTTCGAAGCTCTTTATGGACGACCTTGTCGTTCACCTACATGTTGGTCGGAATCTACGGATAAGATCTTACTTGGGCCCGATATGATTAGGGAGACTTCGGAGAAGATCGACTTGATTCGAAGGAGGATGAAAGCAGCACAGGATAGGCAGAAATCTTATGCGGATAAGAGGAGGACAGATCTCGAGTTCGATGTTGGGGACATGGTCCTTGTCAAAGTGTCTCCATTACGGAACGTTGTTCGCTTTGGGTCCGTTGGGAAATTAGCACCAAGGTTTGTAGGGCCGTTTCCTATTAAGGAGAGGATTGGACAGATGGCGTATAGAGTGGAGTTGATCGAGAGACTTAGTGGTGTACATGACATATTCCATGTGTCACATTTGAGGAAGTGCTTGCACGAGACCGCGGAGATGGTAGAGCCAAGCTTGCTTAGAGAGGTGGAGATAGAGCGTGATGCGACGATTCGACGAGCTCCTACGCGCATTCTTGGGTCAGAGATCAAGAAGCTGAGAAATCGAGAGGTCAGACTAGTCAAAGTACAATGGGGAGATGATGAGAGCAACGCTACTTGGGAGACAGAAGAGAAGATGCATTCACGATACCCTTTCCTTTTTGAAGGTATGTCCTTTAATTTCACCTTTATCGCTTATCTTGTACTTATCTTACCTTTAGAGTATCCTCTCGCTAGTATTCTTGACCTTTAGTTAGGATAATCCTATGATTGAAACATGTGTTTGAGACATGTTATGTTTGATGGATGCAAAGTGGATGCAAGTGTTTGCTAGTGGTTGCTCGTGGACGCATATACACACACTATTAGGCACTAGATCGGCTCAGTCACTTCATGTTGCATATTGTATATATATGGATGTATTTAGTAAAATGGATGTATGACGATTGTATTATCATATGGATGTTGCATTCGGATGACGATTGTGCACGCATGTAGAGATAATATATTGCATTAGGGAACTTTTGCATACATAATGGACGCATGGCACTATCATGGTTTGCATTAAGGAGGTCAACTGAACCAGTGGACCGCCTGATTTTGCATTAGATACGGACATATACACACACTGTGCATTTAAACATGAAAGCATTAGAAACTTCATAAGGACAATGGATGCCAGTGTTTGATAGTTGAGTAGATGGTTGTTTGGATGTTAGGATTTACATTGTTCTTGACTTGAAGATTTCGGGGTCGAAATCCTTTAAGGAGGGGAGAATGTAACACCCCGTAATTCTGATAATATTAATATTCACAAATTAAAGGATAACTAATCTCAGACGTGAGAATTGTGGGAAACGGGTTGCGCCATTATGTTCAACTCGGAATTCTGGCTGAAATAGAGTTCGAGTTTGCGTGAATTGGACTTCGTATGAAGAAGTTATGGCCATCGGAAGTTTCTGAAAATTCAAAACAGCTCGTAGAAAATTTAAAATTCAAACAGAAAGTGCAGAAGCAGGCTGGGCGGGAATTTTCCCGCCCAGGCAGGTCGACTAGGGGGTCGACACTAGTGTCGACCTCCCCCACAGGTCGACTACCATGTCGACCTCCCCCCTAGGTCGACTATAGTGTCGACCTGGGTGTCGACCTGGTCAGTCGGCTAGGGTTTTGGCTGAGTCTGTTTTTGACTGAGAGATGATCCATTAGGGTTTTTGACCTAATCTGGTTGGCTGGGATTAGTTCTGTGTCGATCTGATGGTCTAAAATAAATCCTAACTCTATAAATACCTAGGTTGTCTCTCACCCTAATTCATATGAAAAATAGACTAGCTACAGTCATACCGCTGCCATGGAATTCAGTGGAGCCGCCGCCAACTAAGAAGAAAGAAAAGCTAATCAAATCCTAATTCTATTCAACTCTAAAGCAAATCTAGGCTATCTTTCTCTTCTAAATTGTGAGTATGATGATCTTAACAAGATTATTATTATTTTAATTAGGTTAAGTCATGAATGGATTATGAGTAGATGATGTGAATTGTCATATATGTTGTTGTAAGTATTATGCTATCATGTATGTTATAAATCCTATGCTATGTGGTGATGATATCCTATATGTTGTAAATCATTCTATGATGATGTTATGTATGTTGAGAGTTTCTATGCTAAATTGTGATAAATCATACATGCTTTAAAGTCATGATGTTATTGTCTATGCTAGTTAGTTCAAGTTAATCAAATCATAATGCTTGGGCTATGTTGGTCTATATGACAAGTCACATATGCAAGTTTAGGTTGATTAGTAAAAGTTATGAACATATGCCATGATATCTATTATGACATCTAGGATTGTGCTATGATATATGTGAAATTCTATGCTAGTTCACACCATCATTATGTGCCTAAAACCCCATATGCAAGTTTATACATAAATTTGGGTTATGATCATATCATGCAAATTGTGACATTTAACAAGTTGACACCTTTAGATCCTTAACATATGTAATTTATGCAAGTTTCACCCCTATTATGATTAGATTCATTTTAATTGTCTATATGTTGTGATAATTTATTTTTGTGCTATGAGTTAGACTATTCGAGTCTAACGTATATTCTGCGTTGAATAAGCAAACGTATAAACGTGGAGTAGGGGTAATATTAAGGATTTAATATTAAAAAGTTGGGGTGCAATTGATATGATTTTGCATGCCATAAGTGGATGGCCATAATTGAGTCAATTATGGACATCATTAAAAGTTGACTAATTTAATAATTTGAATAGGGAATTATTAAAACTGGGGTAAAAGATTTTAATTGTTAATCAATGCTTAGGACACGAGGTTGGACTCGTTTGTGACGTAAACCTGCCCGGACCCGCCCGACAAATCCAGTGGTCACAAATGTCAGCCCAATGTGAGAGGTCCTAGGCCTAAACTAAAGCATAACAATTGTAAAGACACGAGGATAGACTCTTTTATGGTGTAAGACTGCCCGGACCCGCCCGGCAAATCCAGCTGCCATAAATGCCAGTCTAATGTGAGAGGTCTTTATGAGGTTATGGCCTGAATGAATTAAGAAATACTTAACTAGATAAACATGTAATGTGGGACATGGGGGTTAAGTAGATGCCTTGGGGGGCATGAGGAATCTAGTGGGTGCCCTTAGTGGCATGTGAAATACGATTAGTAAGACTTAACCAAACACACATGTAAATGAACATGACTAAGAGGGTTTAAGTGGGATGTACTAGTGACAAGCTTAGGTGGGTAGCTTGTGGGGGCCCATTTCAACCAGTATCCCAAACGTATCTTTGTGGGCTCGACCCAAGTCGAGGACGGGACACGCATACTGGGTTTGACTATAAGAGGCCAAAACAGGGAGCGGTGCAACGCAAGTCCAACGGGTTTCATATGCGTGTGAGGACCCGGGCTGGTAGGTAAGAAGTTGTTGCATCGTGTAGGTATAAGCCGTGCATTCTCAAGTTGTATCGGGTTGCCACTTTAGGGGAGTGATACACCCCACTGTGGGGCCAGCACGGGTATCTACGAGTAGGGAGCCGATCGAAAGTGGGTAGTGGGGTACACCTAGTGGAGATAGGGGCAGACGGCACCTATGTAGTCAGCTAGGGGTACGTAAGGCAATTTATATTGTTTCTGTGTGAAGCAAGTGGGATCAACCTTTAGGGTGACTGATGAGGTGCAGTGTAGTAATGTGCAGTGCAGTGTAGTAATGTGCGGTGCAGTGAAGTAATTATTCGTTAGTAATTAGGTGTGCCTTTACCGTTATCTTTAACGTTATCTTAAACGTTATCTTTATCTGCTCATTCCATACCTAATAGTTCATAGACATTTACTTGTCTTCCAGCTTATGCCTTAGTCTAGTTATTTTGATAATAGTATTGTTAGAATTATCATACTCGCCAGACTTTATGTCTGACCCCCTCCATTTCTATCCTTTTTCCCCCTTCAGGTCCTAAGGTTGGGCCCAACTCTAGTGGAGTTTGATTGGATTGCTTCATCTCTCTTTGGAAAGCTTGGACCGTTGAAGTAAAGTCCAGCTTGTTATCTTTTTAATGGCTATTTATGTAATGGGATTATGTATTTTGTTTTTATGAAGATGGATATTGTACTTGGCTATGATCTATGGTTTTATGATGTAACAAACATGTTTAATTTCCGCTACAATAAAATGAAGTTTTAGATTTCCAAGTACTATTTATTATCTGTCTTGTTGTAATTTTTCTATTCTATATTCACTTATAACCTCCATGGAAGTTAATGCATTCCCTTTGTGAGTGACTTTAATGGAGGTGGGGTATTACATGTGGCATGCCTAAGTGGCATGCCTAAGTGCAATATGATCAAGGATTCTATTGAAAAGCAGAGTCTTGTGGTTGACAATCAAAACACAGCCTGTGTGGCACAGCTTTGTGTGGCATTGATTCGGGGAGCCTCACACCCCGGTTGTGAACCAGAAACGGGAGAGGACATCATGGCGGGAATGTGTTTCCTTCTAGTTAGAAGTGGCGTCAGTGGTTTTACACACCCTGACGAGTTTGACTTATGTGGTTGTTGTTGTTGCGAGGCGCCTCGGCTATATTAGTGACTATGTGAAGCCGATGGAGTCATTCGTTGGCAAATTTACGCCCCAAAGGGCGGGGAAACGTAGTGTTCAGGCATAATAATCCACATCAGTGGACCGGCCCTGACGATCCAAGGGGCAGTTGCGGCTGTTCCTGAGGGCGGGCTAGAGCTTCTCGAATCCGTAGAGGACTTTATTTTGCCTCTGTTCACAGATGGAAATCCAACTTCCAATACGTGACTTTGCGGTTTTATTTGTAGAGCCTAGTATGGCTACATAGTGGGATGAGGCACTCATGCCGTCTATGATTGATACTTATGATTGAAATTGTTTTATACACTATGCACTTATAATAGTATCAAATTATTTGTTTTTAGCGTATCAAGCATTCTTTGGCTATTATAAGGTAAAAACCCTATCCTTCGGCTTGCGTTGCAATGTGTGATGGGACCTGGGTCTTATAATAGCTTCATTTTTCTTTATTTAGCATTGCGCTATTGTTTTATGCACTAGTGATCTTGGGAGGAAAACCATTCCGTGTTATACGGCGTGGTCCCTTGATTTACCTAACTTTAAAATAAAGATTAATAACTGTTTTAGTTCTCATAACAGTCCCATGATTGACCTGGAGTTTATTGTTTTAGCCTAAACTCTAGGTGCCCTTATTTTGACACGGGCAGCTAGTAGTTTTGGTTTTGCAGATTTATATTCACAGGAACCTGGCTTACAACTGGAATGATATCCGGAAAGCTCTGTATCCGTATATCTTCTTCAGCTGTGTATTGTATTATTTTTCCGCTGCAGTAATGTAATTTAAATCTCCGATATTTTCTGTGTAATATGTATTCATACTCTGTAATATTCTTGTATTCTGATGGAATTGTTGTAATAAACAATGAAATGTTCTTCTGTCTACATTCTTTTGTGTGTTGTTCTCGAAGTATCCGCTCTTTCCTTATCGGGGAATTACGGGTCTTTACAAGAACAAGTGTTATTTAAAACACCGTTCACGATAAACCCAAAAATCAATTCCAATTCAATTCCAATTAAATATCATTTAATTGGTATACTTCATTAAATATAAATAAATAGATTTGATCTTTTTCTCAACTGGGTTTAAGAACAGTGTTAATGAAGACACCATTCACGATAAACCCAAATCCCATTTGATATTAAATACAAGGCTCTAAATAGAAAATATATCGGCTTATATTCAATATCAAATTCTACGACCAACTTGGAAATAACGATATAAATATATCTTTCAAATTTCCATAACACTATGTGTATAATCCGGAAATCCAACATCGAAATATTCCAATGACAATTTCGATTCAAATCCATTCCAATTCAATTATTGGAAATTCTGTTTACTTTTAAACCCCTTTCAAATCCACTTTATTTATTTAAAAATAAATAAATTATTATTCTAGTTCAAAACTAGTTCATTTCGATAAATATCTATTTTTATCTTTTTAAATTTGGATTTTTTCATCTCAATTCTTCACAAATCATTTCTTATGATTTTACACATATTATTACTATTTTTAATAATTTTATCAAGGCCCGTACAGTCGAATTCCATCAACGGCCATCGAGCTGCACTTACAGTGACCTTTTCCAAATTTGATTTGGATATAATTCCAAATCCAACTATTAGATTTCAAATCTCTAATATTCATTAGAAATCTCTTTTCGATACGAAGCCAACGGTTCCGATTTTAGGAGAATCCGATGGTCGGATCTCCCGCAATATCCATTCGAAGTCAATGGTCGAAATTCGCGAACTGCCACAGCGCAACGCGTTCTATTCAGGCCATTTAATATATATAATATTTATATTATATATATTTCATCGATTTCCTTTTAAAACGTATTTTATAAATTGTTTTAAATTCGTTTTTGAAACGATTTCAGCTTCATATTCAATTTCTAATCAAAATTGAATATTCCACATCATCGATATACAAATGATAATATTTTCAAACGTTATATTTTGAAATTATTTCCTTTTCTATATTCATTTTAAAAACGAAATACCCCATACGGATCGGGTCGTGCTCCTCCAGCTCGTGATTCATCGTCAGGTCCTGCTCGTGATGCAACACCACTGGTTCGGAGTCCACTAAGCGGCTCAGATCGCGCCCGCTAGAGTGGTTCAGATCGTGCTCCGGACTTCACAGCTGCACCATCAGTTCGGGGATAAGCATCCAGGTCGGGTCGTGGTCCTCAAGTGAGAGCAGATCGGTTCGGGTAGCTCTCCACGATCGGGTCGGTTCGGGTCTGGGCGATCCAATCCGGTTTCCTGCATATTTTCCTGCAACTTACAATGACTTTTTATACGCCACTCGACGGCGTTTTCGACCATTCTAACTGTTCTAAACAATCGCAATTCATACCAAACAGTCATAGCGACATATAACATCAACCATAAACACCAAAGTGACAACTTGATAGGTTAAAATGGATCAAACATAGCCAAAATCCCATATTTTCCCTTCAGCATGCTTAGGCAAATCTAATGATACGATTAGCAAAAATTAACCAAATTAACCCAAATTTCTATCAGAGCCTTAAAATAATATTTTAGAATTTATAAATATTTTTGCAGAATTTATTAATGTATAAATTCGCTAATCAACACTAATTACTCCTAATTAACCATAATTGGTGAGAAACTTTGCAAATCACTCACCTTTGCCACGAATAAACTTTAGATCTGAAATGATTGTCTGTTTTGGCGCTGCTCCCACGGCAACACAGCAGCTCTATCTCAGTCTCTTTTCTAATCCGCCTCAATTTGATGTAGATTAGGCCAATACTTAATTAAACAGTGATTAGAAGGTGTTTTAGATGTTGGAGGCCATGGCTAGGTTAAGAGGGATTAATAGTGACGGCTGAAAAATGAGAAAAAGGTATTCTCCAAACCCTAACAGCCCTTTTAAACTCCTAATCCCGAAATTCCCCTTTGGGGCTAGCTGTTAATCACCCGGTTATGCCCAATTAAGTTGTTTTTCAACATTTGAAACTTGTTTCAGCCATACCTCCCAAACGTTGATTCCGTTTGGCTAATGTGACCACTCTACGGAATTGTAAACCATCATCCCGATGCAATGGAATAGGTTCCAGGTCAAAATTCCTTTCCAGCCAAAAGTTATGGTCAAAACAAGCTTAGCTAGGGTCAAAACGGTCATTTAAAAATCGAGAAAAATCATGAACATGGGAAATAACCCCAATAGTCATCTCCCAAAGGCTCATGACCATACGACTCTCTATGACGATGAAATAAGTATTCTACGATCGTATGATGCGTAAAATGCGGGTCGTTACAAACCATGTTTTAAATGACATTGGTTCTTTAACCCAGTTAAAGACGGGATATGATTTTCCAAGTTAAACAATCATTAATATTTGTTTTTGGGAAGATTAAAACCATGTGGAGTTTTAATGAATCTTTAAATAGGTTAAAAGGCGAATTTGATAACTAAAATTATCAAATTCAAGAAATGATCGAGAGTGGCGTATCACCAGTTTTGCTCCAAGCAATAGTTAAATCTTTAATTAGATTTGAACGCGAAATGGTAATTGAATTTACCGATAACACCGCGGTGTTAGATATGAAGTATTACCGGTTTTACTTCATAGGTTGAATAGGTTGGGGTTGGGAAATTTAACAAATAATTACTTCGGCAAGGTTCGCTAATCCCAACTAGTTTGGATAAACCATAATTTGGTTCGAATTGATATTCAAAAGAAGATTAAATTTAAAGAATTTATCTTTGATAAAATTAATGGGAACCTTTCCCAAAGTAAAAGAATATTTGAATAAAGGAATATTCTGGATTGGAATAAGGCATATGTTGTGTTTTTATAACACTTGTTTATTATATACGCGATTTATCGGAAAGGCCGAATTTATACCCATTTTGAATAATTAAATCGATGATAAGTCGATGATGAAGACGGTGGTTGAATACTGGAGGTCTTCACATCGTTTGGATAATTACTGATGATCCTGATTGGGCTATACACCCAAGAGGAGGGAATCGGTTGGTGATCGTCCAGATGTACTTGGAGATTGATGGATATGCGAGGAATAAGGTTCCTTCGGTTTTGTTCGGACCCAGAACGGACTTGTAAATGGATGTGTGTCTGACATCGGATTTCATTCTTTGTGATTGATATAAATTGTTTGCATAGCGTGAATTGCCTGTGTGGCATGATGAGATGCATATGATCAAGGCTTCTGTTGAAAAGCAGAGTCTTGAGGTTGATGATCAAAGCACGGCCTTTGTGGCGTAGCTTTGTGTAACGTTAATTCGCGAGCCTCACACCCCGGTTTGAACTAGAAATGGGAGAGGGCTTCAGAGAGGACATGCATTTCTTTCTAGCTAAGTGTGGTGTCAGCATTTTGCACGCCCTGGCATTTTACTTATGTGGATGATGGATAGGACGTGCCTCGGTTATATCGGTTGATCCGGTACCAATGGAGTAATTTGGCTCATTTACGCTCCATAGGGTGGGGAAAAGCCATGTTCAGGCATTATAATCCACATCGGGTGGACCGTCCCTAACGATTCATGGGGCAATTGCGGCTGTTCCTGAGGCTTGGGCTAGAGAGTCTTGAAGCGGTAAGCATGATCCCTTGCCTTGGTTCACAGATGGAAATCCAACTTCCAATACGTGACATTTGCGGTTTTGATTGTAGAGCCTAGTATTGGCGACATGATATGTGGTACCCATGCCGTCTAGGATTGATACATTTATATTTGAAGTTGTTTTATACATAATGCACTTATAATAGTATGAAATGATTTGTTTTAGCATAACAAGCGTGTTTGGCTATTATAAGGGAAAACCCTATCCCCCGTCTTGCGTTGCATTATGTGATAGCACCTGAGTCTTATAATAGCTTCATTTTTCCAAAAAGCATTGCGCTGTTTTGATATATGCACTGGTATTCTTGGGAGAAAACACATTCCTTGTTATACGGCGTGGTCCCTTGATATATCTGATTTGAAGAAACTTTTAAATAATTGTTTTAGTTCTCACACCAGTCACATGACTGACCAGGAGTTTATTGTTTTAACCTACACTTTGGGTGCCCATATTTCCACACGGGCAGCTTGTAATTTTAGTTTTGCAGATTTATATTCACAGGATCCTGATTTGCAGCTTGAATGATATCCGGAATTCTCTGTATCCATATATCCCTTTCAGTTATGTTTTGTATTATTTTCCGCTGCTATGTAATGTAATTTGAATCTCTGATATTCTTCTGATGTATATTATTTGTTAATACTTTGTATATTCTTGTATTCTGATGGAATTGTTGTAGTAAGCAATGAAGTGTTCCTCTGTTTGTGTCCTGATGTGGCTTGTTCTCAACTAAATCCAGGCTTTCCTTCACAGGGAAGTTCGGGTTGTTTCAGTGCGGTATCAGAGATTTGGTTTACAAAGCTCGAGAACCAGACCCTGGGGAACCAAACGAAAGAATTCATCAAAGATTGGATTAGTAATATCCAATGAGAATGACTCGTTAGAGATAGGATCAGTAGTATCCTAGAATGAGTCGGAAGAGTGATGTTTTAAAATAAAAACGAAAACAAGTTTTCTTTTGAAAATTTAAATCAATTATTCAGATTTGAATATTATATTTATATTGATTTGGACAATCAAGTATATAAAGATTTTGCGTATACGCTGATCTGCGTGTACTTGAAGTTTTAATATATTGGATACATATAGAATCACGCTCTAGTCGCCCGGACATGATTCTGGTTATGCCCGGGCATCATCAGTGTTTATGTTCGAGTTTCGAAAGTGGTATTTCTATATATTTCCATTTAACTGGTGTGAGAACCAAAATATAGTTAGAATATATTGTTGTGACTTGGCATCAAAAACATGATTTTTGTAGATGTATCAAAATTATGAATTTGAAACGTTAATCAACTAATTGACTGATGGTTGTGTTGTATGATGATTCATTAAACCATTATGTGAATGAACGGTCAATTTAGCCAAATTGTATCGAATGTTGGATTGAATTGAAAATTGTTTGGAATTGCATGCACGTACATATATATGTGTGAACAGGTCATAGCAAGGACGCTAGAGCAGAGGAATAAAATTGTTTGCCGGACAAATAGGTACATGTTTATTATATTTCTTAGGTTTTTTGATGATTTTATGAGCCGATTGGCTAGCTGCATGGCTGTTTCTTTTTCTTTTTGGATTGGAGAGGCCAGTATGGAAATTTCGGGAGTTTCCCGGTGCTCACGTGCAGGGGAGGTTATAGCGAAATTTTTTGAAAATTTAGGGTGTTAGCAAAAATTTTGAAAAATTTGAAAAGTTCTTGGAAACTGAAAAGTTGAAAAACTTAAGCCATAATTAAAAGAATGAAAGTTGAGTTGATTTGTAAAACAATTTTCAGCTTCGTTCCTTTTCGGGGAGATTGTAACAATTCGGAAATTTCAAACCAATTTCAAATTTTTATTTTGGAAATTTTGAATATTTAAAATGAATTATTTTAAATAATGGCGACGATAAATTTATTTTGAATATAATTAGAACGTATATATTTATATAGCTCGTTGTTAGAATATAAATATTTATTTTAAATTATAAAAGGAATTGAAAATGGCGCGGCAGTTCGAAAATTTGATTTCAAATTTCAAATAACTGTACAGGATTCAAAATAAACTGGATTTTAGCGAAACCAAAAATATTAGAATCTATTTGAAAATATATTTCCAATGAATCCGAAAAATTAAAATTTCATAGCGGGAGTAAAAAGTTATGTCCAGTTGAAAATTCAAAATAGTTGCTATGGAACTTTGGCCTTAAAAATAGCCATTTTGCAAACGACCTCTATTTTCACGAAACCACTTTTGTTGGAACCGGAATGTCTAATTATTGCTAGATTCAAATATTCATAATTTTTTGAAGCAATATGTGAGGGTGGCGAAAGAAAACGTGTTTTAATAGTGTTTGTCAATTTAGATCGACCAGAAAATGGCCTTTTTCAAACGGTCTCAGAATTTGATGAAACTAGTTTTGTTAGGACCGCATTGTTAATACAAAGCTAGAAAATATTTTTCTGGAATTTTTAGAGTCCGTATGTCGCCCCGGTAAATTGAAATGCGCGTTCAAATTCAATAGATAGATTTATATTTTAATTTTTGACGAAAACAGATCGAAGCGATCGAATCAGCTTACGATACATATCCGATTTGGTCAGGATAGGGGTAATTAGTTATGGACGACAGTCGGTGGGTCTTGTTTGGAAGTCGAAATAAAAATTTGCTTTATGGGAATTTAAAATAATAATATAATTAAGTGTATAAATTGGGCCATGCCCTTTCTCCTTTACATACCGGTCAACGCACCTCCCCCCTTTTCTATTCTTTCTTCATCGTTTTTTCATAAAAAAGAAAAAAAACAAACCTAAACGCAAATGACGAAGCCGACCACGACCAGCTCCGACGCCGCCCACGCTGGAGGCCCCGCCGCCGAGCCAACCTCCCATCCACCGTCCCATTCCCCTCTCCCTCCTCCTTTCCTTCGCAATTCGAGAACCCTCGACCTCCACAAAAACTCTAGCCGCCGCTTCACAACACAGCCACCACCGCACCACAATTGCCTCCGCACCAACTACATCCGTCACCACCTCTGACCGCGATGTGGACCGCCCCTCCGATCCAACAAACCCTAATAGTTGGTTAGTTTTTCTGATTTCAATTTCTAAGATCTTTAATATGATTAAAGTTTACATCTTTAAATATGATTAAAGCTAGGATTTTTAATATGATGAAAATTATGATTTTTAAATATAAAAACTTGATTTTTTATATGTATACAAGCGCTAGAAAAATATGATTTTGCTTTAGGGAAAGTTTAGATTTTTAAGTTAGTAAAGTTATGACTCTTATCGTATGTAAAGGAAGTATAAAAATCAAATTTTTCTACATGTGAATGAAGATGTGATTTTTGTATGTATAACGATATAAAGTTATGATCTTCTAATATGAAAAGATTTCATTTTTAACAATAAAAAGGTTTGATTTTCAATTTGAAAAATATTAGATTTTTGAAAATAAGAAGAAGATATTTTTAACATTATAAAAATATGATTTTTATCTTATAGAAATAATAAAAATATGATTTTTATATTATAAAGATAATAAAAATATGATTTTTATAAGATAGAGAATATGAAAATACGATTTTTATATATGTTGTAGCGAAATAAATATTCAATTTTTATATGAGTAGCGAACTGAAAATAGAATTTATATATAATAGAGAATATAAAAAAATAATTTTTATATATGTAACCAAATAAAAATCTGATTTTTATTATATGTATCTTGAGATAAAAATGTGATTTTTATAGCGTCGAAATAAAAATTTGATCTTTATATAAGAAGTAGAAATATAAAAATATAATTTTTATGTAGAAAGAAGCGTCGTAAAAATATATGAAGTAGAAATAAAAATGTGATTTTTATTTATTGGAATGAAGCAATAAAAATATAATTTTTAATGTGAACAGAAGGAAAAGGTCCCATTGGAATTTTGGGCATATCTGATTCGTTCAGAAATAGAGAATGGAGGAGTGGAACCCTCGGTGAGAACTACTCACTTTTATTTTATTTTTCTAGTTTGAAATGTATACTAGGATACAGACGGTGCTTAGCAGCACCCGACACTCGTCGTCCACAAACAATGGATGACTTGTTTGTTTGATTGATGTGTTGTGAAAATTTATTGTGTGATGTGGAATGAATAAATATTTTATAGTTAAAAATATAATTTTTAAGGTATATATAAAATAAATATTTATAAACAAATCAGATGATTTGTTTACGTACACACATTTGACTGATATTGATTGGGACGATAAATTTTACACATCGCCCAACTGCACAAATAAAACCTGTGTTTGATTGTTTGAAACCCCACATGATTATTAGGATGAAATTGGACATACACTAATCCCAATAATTAGCTGTATGTCGTTTGATTGATTGACAAGCAGTTGTAAGTGTTAAATAATTGTATTTGATGTTTACACGGTGTAGAATGCACTTTGGATGATGGATTGCTATTTTCATTGTTGTCATACACATTTGTTATGTGAAATCCATATAACCAAATTATATGGTAATTGACTGTGTTTGATTCCAGTTCAGAAAGAAAGAATATTTTAAAACAACGATTATTTTAAAATAACGAATATTTTCAAACAATATTCAGAAAAGAATCAAAATCTGATTTTGATGTGCGATTTGGGATGGGCACGGATATATTTAAATATATGTAGCCGTGCTGATTAGATTAACGCCATTTCGACGTGAACGATATTTATATCGATTTTATTCATTTTTATAATGAATATCGAAAAGAAATTGATTTCAAAATCTAATGTTTTGAAAATATTGTTTTTTATATATCGATGATATGGAATATTCAATTTTGATTAGAAATTAATAGGAAATTGAAATCGTTTTGAAAATGAATTTAAAATGATTTATAAAATATGTTTTAAAAGGAAATAGATGAAATATATATATATATATATATATATATATATATATATTATATATAATGGCCTGAATAGAATGTGTCGCGCTGCGGCAGTTCGCAAATTTCGACCATTGACTTCGAATGGACGTTACGGGAGATCCGACCGTCGGATTCTCCTAAAACCGGAACTGTTGGGTTCGTATCGAAAAGAGCTTTCTAACGAATGTCAAAAATAAGAAATCTAATGGTTGGATTGGAATTATGTCCAAATCAAATTTGGAAAAGGTCGATGTAAGTGTAGTTCGATGGCAGTTTTTGGAAATCAACTCTACGGGCCTTGATAAAATTATTAAAAATATCAATAACTAGTGTAAAATCATAAGAAATGATTTTGGCAGAATTGGGATGAAAAAATCCATATTTGAAAAGATAAAAATGGATTTTTATCGAAATGAAATAGTTTTGAACTAGAATTAAAATCCATTTGTTTTTAAAATAAATAAATTGGATTTGAAATGGTTTTAAAAATAACCAAAATTTCCAATATATAAAGTGGAAATGGATTTGAATCGAAATTGTCTTCAGAATATTTCGATGTTGGATTTCGTGATTATACAGATATTGTTATGGAAATTTGAAAGATATATTTATATCGTTATTTCCAACACGATATTTGTTGGTCGTAGAATTTGATGTTGAATATAAGCCGATATATTTTCTATTCTGAGCCTTGTATTTAATTTCAAATGGGATTTGGGTTTGTCGTGAGTGGTGTCTTCATTAACACTATTCTTAAACAAAATTGAGAAAAAGATTAAATCTTTTTTTTTTGGATTTAATGATGTGTACCAATTAAATAATATTTAATTGGAATCGAACTGGAATTGATTTGTGGGTTTATCGTGAACGGTGTTTTAATTAGCATTTGTTCTTTAACCCGATAATTTATTGAGTGAATTGGGTTTGTTGTGAACTGTATTTTAACGACATTCGTTCTTTAACTCGATTCACTGTGAAATGTGATTTGGAATTTATAAATCTTTCGTTAAGATTTAAAGGAGATTTTCCAAAGTAAAGTTTTCTAATTTAATAAAATAAATTGGAATGGAAAGGAATTCGATTTGGTAATAATCGAAGTGAATTTCTGTGGATGAGGACTGCTAATATATATGGAATTTAAAAGGCTTTGCCGTTATTCCATATATATTATTAGTCGGATATGGAAGTTTATATCGATTTTATATATCGATTTGTTTTCCATGAAGTTTCCATCGTTAATGGAATGTGATTTTGGGTTGTCGTGAATGGTAATTTTAATAATACTGTTCTTAGACCCAATGGAGTTAAGAAAATCAGAATAGGGATTTGTTAATTTGAAATCTGATGTTGTTTTCGGCCTTCGGGGTTATTACTTAGGGAATTGTTCACATGCAAATTTACAATTAAAGGCTGATGGAATAGAATTTGATTTTGGGTTTATCGTGAACCGTGTTTTAAATGACATTGGTTATTTAACCCAGTTAAAGACATGATATGATTTCCCAAGTTAAACAATCATTAATATTTATTTTTGGGACGATTAAAACCAAGTGGAGTTTTAATGAATCTTTAAATAGATTGAAAAGTAAATTTGATAACTAAAATTATCAAATTCAAGAAATGATGGAGAGTGGAGTTCGCCAGTTTTTCTCCAAGCGACTATTAAATCAATAATTAGATTTGAACGTGAAATGGTAATTGAATTTACCGATAACACCGCGGTGTTAGATATGAAGTATTACCAGTTTTACTTCATGGGTTGAATAGGTTGGGGTTGGGAAATTTAACAAATAATTACTTCGGTAAGGTTCGCTAATCCCGACTAGTTTGGATAAACCATAATTTGGTTTGAATTGATATTCAAAAGAAGATTAAAGAGTAAATTTAAAGAATTTACCTTTGATAAAATTAATGGGATCCTTTCCCAAAGTAAAAGAATATTTGATTAAAGGAATATTCTGGATTGGAATAAGGCGTATGTTGTGTTTTTGTAACACTTGTTTATTATGTACACGAGTTATTCAGAAAGGCCGGGTTTGTACCCATTCTGAATAAGTGAATCGACGATAATTCATCGATGAAGACGGCGGTTGAAGACATGAGGTCTTCACATCGTTTGGATAATTACTTGTGATCCCGATTGGGCTGTACACCTAAGTAGAGGAAATCAGTTGGTGATCGTCCGGAGTACTTTGGGATCGATGGATATGCGAGGAATAAGATTCCTCAGATTTCGTTCGGACCAGAACGGACATGTAAATGGATGTGTGTCTGACATTGGATTTCATTCTGTGTGATTCATATACATCGGTTGCATAGCGTGAATTGCCTGTGTGGCATGTTGAGATGCAATTGATCAAGGCTTCTGTTGAAAAGCCGAGTCTTATGTTTGATGATCAAAGCATGGTCTTTGTGGTGTAGCTTTGTGTAGCGTTAATTCGCGAGCCTCACACCCCGGTGTGAACCAGAAATGGGAGAGGGCTACAGGGAGGACATGCGTTTCTTTCTAGCTAGGAGTGGTGTCAGCGTTTTTCACGCCCTGGCATTTTACTTATGTGGATGATGGATAGGAGGCGCCTCGGTTATATCGGTTGATCCGGTACCAATGGAGTCATTTGCCTCATTTATGCCCCATAGGGCGTGGAAACGCAGTGTTCAGACATTATAATCCACATCGGGTGGACCGGCCCTGACGATCCATGGGGAAGTTGCGGCTGTTCCTGAGGCTCGGGCTAGAGAGTCTCGAAGCGGTATGGACGATCCCTTGCCTTGGTTCACAGATGGAAATCCAACTTCCAATACGTGATATTTTCGGTTTTGATTGTAGAGCCTAGTATTGGCGACATGATATATGGTACCCATGCCGTCTAGGATTGATACAATTATATTTGAAGTTGTTTTATACAATATGCACTTATAATAGTATCAAATGATTTGTTTTAACGTACCAACCATGTTTGGCTATTATAAGGGAAAACCCTATCCCCCGGCTTGCGTTGCATTGTGTGATAGGACCTAGGGCTTATAATAGCTTCATTTTTTCAAAAAGCATTGCGTTGTTTTGATATATGCACTGGTATTCTTGGGAAAAAACCCGTTCCATGTTATACAACGTGGTCCCGATATATCTGATTTAAAGAAAAGTTTTAAATAATTGTTTTAGTTCTCACACCAGTCACATGACTGACCTAGAGTTTATTTTTTTAACCTAAACTTTGTGTGCCTTTATTTCTACACGGGCAGCTTGTAGTATTGGTTTTGCAGATTTATATTCACAGGATCGTGATTTACAGCTGGAATGAAATTTGGAAAGCTCTGTATCCGTATAAATCTTTCATTTATGTTTTGTATTATTTTCCGCTGCTATGTAATGTAATTTGAATGTATGATATTTTTCTGATGTATATTATTTGTTAATACTCTGTATATTCTTGTATTCTGATGGAATTGTTGTAATAAGCAATGAAATGATCTTCTGTTTGTGTCCTGTTGTGGCTTGTTCTCAACTCAATCCGGGCTTTCCTTCATGGGGAAGTTCGGGTCGTTTCAGCGTGGTATCAGAGATTTGGTTTACAAAGCTCGAGAATAAGACACTGTGGAACCAAGTGAAAAATTTATCAAAGATTGGATTAGTAATATCCAATGAGAATGACTCGTTAGAGATAGGATCAATAGTATCCCAGAATGAGTCGGAAGAGTGATGTTTTAAAATAAAAATGAAAACAAGTTTTGTTTTGAAAATTTAAATCAATTATTCGTATTTGAATATTATTTTTATATTGATTTGGACAATCAAGTATATAAAGATTTTGCGTATACGTATGATCCACGTGTATTTGAAGTTTTAATATACTGAATAGACTTAGAATCACGCTCTAGTCGCCCGGACATGATTCTGGTGATGTCTGGGCATCATCAGTGTTTATGTTCGAGTTTAGAATGTGGGATTTCTATATATTTCCATTTGACTGGTGTGAGAACCAAAATATAGTTAGAATATATTGTTGTGACTTGGCATCAAAAACATGTTTTTTGTATATGTATCGAAATTATGAATTTGAAACGTTAATCAACTAATTGATTGATGGTTGTGTTGTATGATTATTCATAAAACCATTATGTGAATGAACGGTAAATTTAGCCAAATTGTATCGAATGTTGAATTGAATTGAAAATGGTTTGGAATTACATGCATGTACATATATATGTGTGAACAGGTCATAGCAAGGAGGCTAGAGCAGAGGAATAAAATCATTTGCCCAACAAATAGGTAAATGTTTATTGTATTTCTTGGGGTTTTTGATGATTTTATGAACTAATTGGCTAGCCGCTTGGTTGTTTCTTTTTCTTTTTGGATTGGAGAGTCCTGTATGGCAATTTCGGGATTTTCCCGGTGCTCCCGTGCAGGGGAGGTTATGGCGAAATTTTCGAAAATTTAGGGTGTTAGCCAAATTTTTGAAAAATTTGAAAAGTTCTTGGAAATTGAAAAGTTGAAGAACTTAAGCCATAATGAAAAGAATGAAATTTGAGTTGATTTGTAAAACAACTTTCAGCTTTGTTCCTTTTTGGGGACGAAAAGTTTTAAGTGGGGAGATTGTAACAACCCGGAAAATCCGAACCAATTAATTTTTTTTATTTTGGCAATTTTAATGAATTTTGAATATTTAAAATGAATTATTTTAAATAATAGCGATGAGAAATTTATTTTGAATAGAATTAGAACGTATGTATTTATATAGCTCGTAGTTAGAATATAAATATTTATTCTAAATTATAAAAGGAATTTAAAATGGCGCAATAGTTCGAAAATTCGATTTCAAATGACTGTACAGGATTCAAAATAAACCGAATTTTAGCGAAACTAAAAATATTAGAATTTATTTGAAAATATCTTTCCAAAAAATCCAAAAAATTGAAATTTCATAGCGGGAATAAAAAGTTATGCCGAGTTAAAAATTAAGAATAGTCGCTATGGAATTTTGGCCTTAAAAATAGACATTTTGCAAACAACCTCTGTTTTTGACGAAACCACTTATGTTTGATTAGGAATGTTAAATTATTGCTAGATTCAAATATTCATAATTTTCTGAAGCAATATGTGAGCGTGGCGAAAGAAAACGTGTTTTGACAGTTTTTGTCAATTTCGATCGACCAGAAGACGGCCATCTTTCAAACAGTCTCAGAATTTGATGAAAGTAGTTTTGTTAGGACCGCATCGTCAATACGAAGCTAGATAATAGTTTTCTGGAATTTTTAGAGTCCGTATCTGGCCCTAGTAAATTGAAATGCGCGTTCAAATTCAATAGATAGATTTATATTTTAGTTTTTGACGAAAACAGATCGAATCAGCTTACGATACATATCCCATTGGGTTCGGGATGAGGGTAATTAGTTATGGACGACAGTCGGTGGGTCTCATTTGGAGGTCGAAATAAAAAGTTGGATTATGGGAATTTAAAATAATAATATAATTAAGTATATAAACTGGGCCAAGCCCTTTCTCCTTTACATACCGGTCAACGCACCTCCCCCCTTTTCTATTATTCCTTCATTGTGTTTTTAGAAGAAAAAAAACAAATCTAATCACGAATGACGAAGCCGACCACGACCAGCTCCGACGCCTCCCACGCCGGAGGCACCGCCGCCGAGCCAACCTCCCATCTGCCATCCCGTTCCCCTCTCCCTCCTCCTTTCCTTCACTGTTTGAGAACCCTCGACCTCCACAAAAACCCTAGCTGCCGCTTCACAACACAGCCACCACCACACCCCCTTGACTCCGCGCCAACTCCACCCCGTCACCACCTCTTATCGCGACATGGACCCCCCTCCGATCCAAAAAACCCTAATAATTGGTATGTTTTCTGATTTCAATTTCTATGATCTTTAATATGATTAAAGTTTACATCTTTAAATATGATTAAACTTAGGATTTTTAATATGATGGAAATTATGATTTTTAAATATAAAAACTTGATTTTTTTATACTTATACAAGCGCTAGAAAAATAAGATTTTGCTTTAGGGAAAGTTTAAATTTTTAACTTAGTAAAGTTACGACCTTTAACATATATAAAGGAAGTATAAAAATCAGATTTTTCAATACGTGAATGAAGATGTGATTTTTTTATGAATAACGATATAAAGTTATGATCTTCTAGTATGAAAAGATTTCAATTTTAACAATAAAAAGGTTTGATTTTCAATTTGAAAAATATTAGACTTTTGAAAATAAAAAGAAGTGATTTTTAACATTATAAAAATATGATTTTTATATTATAGAAACAATAAAAATATTATTTTTATATTATAGAGATAATAAAAATATGATTTTTATAAGATAGAGAATATAAAAATACGATTTTTATATATATTGTAGCGAAATAAAGATTCGATTTTTGTCTGAGTAGAGGATTGAAAATAGAAATTTATATAATAAATAACATAAAAATATAATTTTTATATATGTAACGAAATAAAAAATCTGATTTTTATTATATAAACGTTGAGATAAAAATGTGATTTTATAGCATCGAAATAAAAATTCGATCTTTATATAAGAATTAGGAATATAAAAATATAATTTTTTATAGAAAAAAGCGTCGTAAAAATATATGTAGTAGAAATAAAAATGTGATTTTTATTTATTGGAATGAAGCAATAAAAATATAATTTTTAATGTGAACAGTGGGAAAAGGTCGCATTGAAATTTTGGGCATATCTGAATCGTTTAGAAGTAGAGAATGGAGGATTGGAATCCTCGGTGAGAACTCCTCACTTTTATTTTATTTTTCTAGTTTGAAATATATACTAGGATGCAGACGGTGCTTAGCAGCACCCGACACCCGTCGTTCACAGACCATGGATGACTTGTTTGTTTGATTGATGTGTTGTGAAAATTTATTGTGTGATGTGGAATTAATAAATATTTTATAGTTAAAAATATAATTTTTAACGTGTATATGAAATAAATATTTATAAACAAATCGGACGATTTGCTTATGTGCACACATTTGACTGATATTGATTGGGACGATAAATTTTACACATCGCCCAACTGCACAAATAAAACTTATGCTTGATTGTTTGAAACCCCACACAGTTATTGGGATGAAATTGGACATAAACTAATCCCAATAAATAGATGTATGTCGATTGGTTGATTGACAAGCTATTGTAAGCATTAAATAATTATATTTGATGCTTATACAGTGTAGATTGCACTATGGATGATGGATTGCTGTTTTCATTGTTGTTATACACATTTGTTGTGCGAAATCCATATAATCAAATTATATGGTAATTGACTGTGTTTGATTCCAGTTCAGAAAGAAAGAATATTTTAAAATAACGATTATTTTAAAATAACAAATATTTTCAAACAATATTCAGAAAAGAATCAAAATCTGATTTTGATGTCCGATTTGGGATGGGTACGAATATATTTAAATATATATAGCAGTGTTGATTAGATTAACGCCATTTTGACGTGAACGATATTTATATCGATTTTATTCATTTTTATAATGAATATAAAAAAAATTGATTTCAAAATCTAATGTTTTGAAAATATTATTATTTATATATCGATGATATGGAATATTCAATTTTGATTAGAAATTGAATAGGAAGTTGAAATCGTTTTGAAAACGAATTTAAAACGATTTATAAAATACGTTTTAAAACGAAATCGATGCAATATATATAGTATATATATTATATATATAATGGCCTGAATAGAACGCGCCGCGCTGAAGCGGTTCGCAAATTTCGACCATTGACTTCGAATGGACATTATGGGAGATCCGACCGTCAGATTCTCCTAAATCCAGAACCGTTGGGTTCGTATCAAAAAGAGGTTTCTAGCGAATGTCAGAAATTAGAAATCTAATGGTAGGATTTGGAATTGTGTCCAAATCAAATTTGGAAAAGGTCGCTGTAAGTGCAGATCGATGGCAGTTTTTGGAAACGATTGTACGGGCCTTGATAAAATTATTACAAATATCAATAATTAGTGTAAAATCATAAGAAATGATTTGGAAAGAATTGGGATGAAAAACTCCATATTTGAAAAGATAAAAATAGATTTTTATCGAAATAAACTAGTTTTGAACTAGAATTATAATCCATTTATTTAAAAAAAAAAAAAATGGATTTGAAATGGTTTTGAAAATAACCAGAATTTCCAGTATACAAAGTGGAAATAGATTTGAATCGAAATTGTCTTCGGAATATTTCGTTGTTGGATTTCGTGATTATATAGATATTGTTATGGAAATTTGAAAGATATATTTATACTGTTATTTCCAACATGATATTTGGTGGTCGTAGAATTTGATATTGAATATAAGCCGATACATTTTCTATTCAGAGCCTTGTATTTAATATCAAACGGGATTTGGGTTTGTCGTGAATGGGGTCTTCATTAACAATATGCTTAAATCCAATTGAGAAAAAGATTAAATCTTTTTTATTTGGATTTAATGAAGTATACCAATTAAATAATATTTAATTGGAATCGAATTGGAATTGATTTCTGGGTTTATCATGAACGATGTTTTAAATAACATTTGTTCTTTAACCCGATAATTTATGGAATGTGAATTGGGCTTGTTGTGAACTGTGTTTTAACGACATTCGTTCTTTAACCCGATTCACAGTGAAATGTGATTTGGAATTTATAAATCTTTCGTTAAGATTTAAAGGAGATTTTCGAAAGTAAAGTTTTCCAATTTAATAAAATAAATTAGAATGGAATGGAATTCAATTTGCTAATAATCAAAGTGAATTTCTGTGGATGAGGTCTGCTAATATATATGGAATTTAAAAGGCTTTGCCGTTATTCCATTTATATTATTAGTCGGATATGGAAGTTTATATCGATTATATATATCGATTTGTTTTCCGTGAAGTTTCCATCGTTAGTGGAATGTGTAACGAACCGGAAAATCTGAACCAATTTAAAAAATTTGAATTGGCTAAAATAGTGGATTTTAAATATTTAAAATAAATATTTTAAATAGTAAAGATGAAAACTGAGTTTGAATCGACGTTTGAAAACGAATATAATTAATTCTAATTATAAACAAGGCCTGAAATGGCGCGGTAGTTTCAAAATTTGAATTCAAACTTTGACTGACTGTACCGGGTGCAAAACAAAACGGATTTGAGTGAAACCAAAATATTTAAATCTGTTAGTGAATACCTTTCTAACGAATCTGAAAAATCGAAGTTTCCTAGCGGGATGCAAAAGTTATGGCCAAATGAATTTTCAGAAAGGTCGGTATGGAATTTATATAGCCCGTGAAAATGGCCATTTTGCATACGACCTCGAAATTCGACGAAACCACTTTTGTTGGATCCGGGATGTGAAGTTATTGCTAGGTTTCAAATTTCATAATTTTTGAAGCTAGTATGTGAGCGTGGCAAAGGAAAACGTGTTTTGGTCAATTACAATTAAATTGGATCGACCAGAAATGGGCCTTTTTGCAAACGGTCTCAGAATTCGACGAAACTAGTTTTGTTGGGACCGTATCGTCAAAACATAGCTTGATTTATTTTTGTGGAATTTTTGAATCAGTTTGTGGCCCTGGCAAATTGAAATGTACGTTCAAATCAAATATTGAATGTTATATATTTTAAACTGAATGAAAACTGACTGAAACAATCGAATGGGCCTACGAAACATATCCCATTGTGTTCGGAATGGGGGTAAAACGCTAGGGACGACAGTCATTGGGTTTGGATTGGGGTTCGTGTGTGAAAGGGGGTATTTTCGAAATTTAAAAATATATAAATTAATAAATAAATCTAATTGGCCACTACCCCTTTTCTCTGTCCCCGACTCTACCAGGCGCACGACGAAAATCGATTCTTACCTTCTCTCCTCTTTTTCTTTTGATCCTCTCAATGAAATCCAACACCACAGTTATGGTTTTTGTAGTACTTCGCAAGATCTTCAAATCCATATAGGGTTTGAAATTTTTCGTTCTGAATCAAGGGAGAAATAGGCTTCGAAAGTTCGGGATTTCAGCTCGCAGCCGCCGCCGCCTCCGACCACCGAAGTTCGCCGCTCTACCACGCGCAGGCGCGCCCCACTTCCCCCTTCGACGTTGTACCCTCCGATCCTCGCATCGCTTCACGGATTTCGCGAAAAATCCAAACCTAGTTTGGAACCAGTTCTGAAGAGGTACGACTGTTTAATTAAAACTGTTTTTAACAGTTTAAAACCGTTGCAAACTTGTAAAAATCATATCTTTTTGCTGTGTTATCGAAATTCAGTGAAACAAGAGACAGTGGACTCCTGTGGACGTCTTCTACATTCTAGAAGAGACCGCATATTTTTCTGAGCCTTCTGCTATTTTTGGTGGAGTGGAACCCAATGTGAGATTTCTAATTTATAAACGATATGGAAAACGACGTTGTATAAATTATATAGTCGATGTATGAGTTATATAAGCGTTGTACACCTCTTGTATAAGCGTTGTATAAGTTGTACGTTCGATGTATAAGTTATATATGCATTGTAAAAATTATATATGTGTTGAAATAGAAGTGAAATGCTATATATATATATATATGTATATATATATAAATATATATATATATATATATACGCCCCTTGTCCACAAACAATGGACGATATTTATTGGTTGTGATTGGTGTGAAAATTGATTGATAGCGAATGGTTGGTTGGAATTGTTTGTGGTTGATATTAATTGATTGTGGTTGAAAAATACCCATTTGTGGTTGAGAAATATTTGGTTGAAACCACATTGGATTAGTTTGTGGAAATGAAATAAATATACATGCCGCCTGCGTGCGAACTAGATGCATGATTCCCCATTGTAAAAAACCGCGAGGTTTTAAGGTAGAGCGAGGATCCGTACTAGGGACGGTACCGGTTTTAACTACCCTGCCGTTATGCTGCCGAAATTTTGAATAATATTCATGTGTTTGAATTATTTTCATTTTTTGAAACTTTATTTATTCGTTGAATAGAAAACCTTCATGTGTTGAATCGATATTCATTCGTTGGATAGAAATTCATGGGTTGAATTGTAACAACCCGAAAATCTGGGCCAGTTTAAAATTTTTATTTTGGCAATTTTAGTGAATTTTGAACATTTAAAATGAATTATTTTAAATAATATTGACGAGAAATTTATTTTGAATATAATTCGACGTATATATTATATACATCGTCGTTAGAATATAAATAATTATATTGAATTATAAATAGAATTGAAAATGGCGCGGTAGTTCGATAATTCGATTTCAAAATTCAACTGAATGTACCGGGTGCAAAATAATCCGGATTTTAGTGAAACCAAAAATAATGGAATCTAATTGATAATATCTTTCCAACGAATCCGAAAAATTGAGATTTCATAGCGGGAATCAAAAGATATGTCCAGTTGAAAATTCTGAATAGTCGCTATGGAATTCAAGCCCTTAAAAATAGACATTTTGCAAACGACCTTGGATTTCGACGAAACCACTTTTGTTGGGTCCGTGATGTCAAGTTTTTGCTAGATTCCAAATTTCATAATTTTTTGAATCAATATGTGAGCGTGGCAAAGGAAAACACGTTTAACCATTTTCAGTTGATTTTAATCGACTGGAAAATGGCCATTTTTCCAACGGTCTCAGAATTCGACGAAACCAGTTTTGTTAGGACCGTTTCGTCAATACGAAGCTATAAAATATTTTTCTGGAATTTTTAGAGTTCGTATGTGACCCCGGTAAATTGAAATGCGTGTTCAAATTCAATATATAGAGTTATATGTTGATTTTGACGAAAACCGATCGAAGCGATCGAATCAGCTTACGATACATATCCCATTGTGTTCGGGATGGGGGTAAAACGCTATGGACGACAGGTGGTGGGCCTAGTCTAGAGGTCGTATGTAAAAGTCAACTTTTTGAATTAAATAATTAAAAAATAAATAAATAAAAATACCTTTCCTCTCCTATACCCTCTGCCCCCCCCCCTTATTTTTCGATTCAATCGATTCAGATAAAAAAAAATAAGAAGAAGGAGACGACGGAGCGGAAAGGAGCGTCACCCCCCCTCGCAGCCGCGTCCACCTCCACCCAGCGCCTCCCGTCCCTAGACCGTATTCCCCTCTTCTTCTTCCTCCTCCCGTTGCCTCGCACCCCTCCTCCTCTCTCCTCTTCCACGAAGACCGCAAGCACCTCGCGCACCACCGTCCCCTCCTCCTCGTTTTCCCTATCCCCTTCTTCCTCTCCTCTTAAATTCGACGCCACCAGACCCGCACCACCCACGACCACCGCCTGCCTGCGAAAGCCCCCCCTCCTCTTCCACAAGCGACATGCTAAGGTAATTTGTTAATTTAATTACTTAGTTTTAATTTGTTAACTATAGTTAATAAAACTGATTTTATATAGTAATTAAAACTGATGTTGAAATGATAAAGATTTGATTTTGAAATGAATGAAAAGTATAATTTTTATATAAGTAGAGTATTGAAAAAAAATGATTTTTATATTTTTAAAGTATTAAAAATATGATTTTTATATTTTTAAAGTATTAAAAATATAATCTTTATTATGTAGAAGATGTAAAAATATAATTTTTGTTTATGTAGAGAATTAAAAATATAATTTTTACATGATAGGATTATTAAAAATATCATCTTTTTATATGTAGCGAAATAAAAATCTGATTTTTACTATATATACATTGAAATAAAGAGGTGATTTTTATAGTGAGGAAATAAAAGCGAAATCTATATTTTTGAAAAGATGAAGTCTTTATATTTGAAAAGGAGAAATCTTTATAGTTGAAAAGGCGAGATCTTTATATAGATGATAACGATGTAAAAATAGAATTTTTATCTACATAGTAGCGGTGTGAAAATAGAAATTTTATCCATATAGCGTGATAGTAAAAATTCGATTTTTATATATTGAATAGCAAAGTAAAATTCGATTTTTATATATTGAATAGCAAAGTAAAAATTCGATTTTATATATTGAATAGCAAAGTAAAAATTCGATTTTTATATATGTAGTGGCTACGGGCAACGAAGATGACAAAGATGCGATAACGATGAAGATTTCTATAAAAGAAGAGTCGTGGTATTGGATAGCTATAGGTGAGAACTTCTCACTCTTCAATTTCCTTTTCTAGTTATATATATATATATATATATATATATATATATATATATATATACACACTAGGATGCAGACGGTGCTTAGCAGCACCCAACACCCGTCATCCACAAACCATGGATGGCTTGTTTGTTTGATTGATGTGTTGTGAAATTTGTTTGTGAAGTTGATGTGAAATAGATAATGAAATATATTCATGTGTTGAAATAAATTAATCATCACTAAAAATATAATTTTTAACGTGAATGTGAATAAATGAATATTTATAAACAAATCGGCCGATTTGTTTATATACACTGATTTGACTGATATTGATTGGGTCGATAAATTTTACACATCGCCCAACTGCACAAATAATATTCAGTGTTTGTTGATTTGAAACCCCACATGGGTGTTGGGATGATATTTGAGTACACTAATCCCAATTATTTAATTGTATGTCGATCGATTGGTCGACAGGCGGTGTAAGCGTTGATTATTTATATTTGATGCTTATGTAGTTGTGTGGTGCACCTTGGATGATGGTTGATTGTTGATCGTTGCTATTATATACATGTGTTGTATGGAATCCATATAATTAACGTTATATTGTGATTGATTGGGCCTCATTCCAATCGGGAAAATAATGAATATTATAAAAGAAAATTCATGTGTTGAAACTATATATGTGTTGAGTAAAATATTTTAATAATAAAATTTACATCTTTATCATATTTAAAATTAGAAGTAGTTCACGGTGGAGTCTAATTAAAATCAAACGATAGATACCATAATTTTATAAAATATTTTACATAACAAAAATAGTGATGTGTTGACAGTACTCATGTGTTGAGATTAGTCGTGTGTTGTACGAAATATAGATTCATGTGCGGAATAGAATAAATATTCATTTGTTGAATAGAATAAAGCAGTTTTTGAAAAATATAAAGCCGTGTTGATTAGAGTTGCGTTATTTTGACGCAAACGATATTTATATCGATTTTATTCGTTTTATATTGAATATTGAAAAGTGATTTCAAAATTTAATATTTTGAAAGGAAATTCAAATTGAATTAGATTAAAATTCACATTGAAATTTTATTGAATCAATTTGAAATGAATTCGAATTGAATTGAAATCAAATCGAATTGAAATTGAAGATGAAGTTGAAATTGTTTTTGAAACAAATTTTAAACGATTTATAAAATACGTTTTAAAAGGAAATCGACGAAATATATATATAATATATATAATGGCCTGAACAGAACGCGCCGCGCCGCGGCAGTTCGTGAATTTCGACCATTGACTTCGAATTGACGTTGCGGGAGATCCGACTGTCGGATTCTCCTAAAACCGGAACCGTTGGGTTCGTATCGAAAAGAGCTTTCCAATGAATATTAGAAATTTGAAACCTAACGGTTGAATCTGGAGTTATGTCCAAATCAAATTCGAAAAAGTCGCTGTAAGTGCAGTTCGATGGCCGTTGATGGAAATCGACTGTACGTGCCTTGATAAAATTATTAAAAATATTGATAATTTGTATAAAATCATAATATGTGAACTGGAAAGAACTGGGATGAAAAATTCCACATTTGAAAAGATAAAAATAGATTTTTATCGAAATGAACTAGTTTTGGACTAGAATTAAATCAATTTATTTTTGAAATAAATAAATTGAATTTGAAAGTGATTTTAAAAATAATCAATATTTCCAATAAGAGAATTGAACGGGAGTTGAATCGAAATTATCTTCGGAATATTTCGATGTTGGATTTCGTGACTATACAAATATTGTTATGGGGATTTGAAAGATATATTTTATATCGTTATTTCCAATACGATATTTGTTGGTTCCAGAATTTGATATTGAATATAAGCCGATATATTTTCTATTTAGAGCCTCGTATTTAATATCAAATATGATTTGGGTTTATCGTGAATCGTGTTTTAGATGACATTAGTTCTTTAACCCAGTTAAAGGCAGGATATTGATTTTTGAAAAGATTAAAACTAAGTGGAGTTTTAATGAATCTTAAATTAGATTAAAATGTGAATTGATAATTTAAATTATCAAATCTGAAAAGTGATCGAGAGTGGAGTATCACCAGTTTTGCTCCAAAGCGATAGTTAAATCTTTAATTAGATTTGAACGTGAAATGGTAATTAATTTTACCGATAACACCGTGGTGTTAGATATGGAGTATTACCAGTTTTTCTCCATGGGATATATAGGTTGGGATTGGGAAATAAAATAAATAATTACTTCGGTGTGATTCGCTAATCCCGATTAGTTTGAAATGATATCCAAAGGAAGATTATAGAATAAATTTAGAAGAATTTATCTTGGATAAAATTAATGGGAACCTTTCCCAAAGAATGTGATTTCGTGAATAAAAGGATATTCTGAATTGGAATGAGGCGTTTTTTGTGTTTGTGTAACATTTGTTTATTATGTACGTGGGTTATTCAGAAAGGCCGGGTTATACCCATTCTGAATAACCGATTCGACGAGATGTCGAAGATGAAGACGGTGGATGAAGACCGGAAGTCTTCACATCGTTTGGGTGATTACCGATGATCTTGATTGGGCTGTACACCCAAGATGAGGGAAACAGTTGGTGATCGTCCAGCCGTACTTGGAGATGGATGGATATGCGAGGAAAGTGCCTCCGGTTTCGTTCAGACCCAGAACGAACTTGTAAATGGATTGTGTGTCTGACATTGGATTTTATTCTGTGTTGATCGATCTCTATTAAATATACATCTGTTTGGCGGCAGAGAATTTATTCTCTTGCTTAACGCCCTTCTCTGAGACGTACGAGCTCAGAGGTTGTATATTGATGGACATCAGTTACATGGAGTGAATTGCCAGTGTGGCATGCGTAAGTGGCAAATGATCCAGGCTTCTGTTGAAAAGCAAAGTCTTGTGGTTGATGATCAAAGCACGGCCTGTGTGGCGTAGCTTTGTGTGTAACGTGAATTCGCGAACCTCACACCTCGGTATGAGTCAAAAATGGGATACGGACCCAAGGAGTGCACGACGTTTCTTTCTAGCTATGGTGGTGTCAGTGACCTACCAGCCCTGACATTTATATACTTTTCACCTGTGTGGTTGTTGGATACGAGGAGCCTCGGATATAGGTCTGTAAGGACCGGGAAACGTGTGTTCAGGAATAACCAATCCTCAAAAGTAAGAGAGGACCGGCCTTGGAGGTTCCAAAGGATCATAGTGGGGTCCTGAGGCATTGCTAGAGTGTCACGAATGCGGAGAGGAGCTTGCCCCTTGCTTCGACTCATGACGGAAATCCAATTTCCAATACGTGATATTGCGGTTTTAATTGTAGAACTAGTATGGCGACATGATATATGGTACCCATGCCGCCTACGATTGATATTTATGATTGAAAATTGTTTTGACACTATACACTTATAATAGTATCAAATGATTTGTTTAGACGTACCAAGCATGTTTGGCTATTATAAGGGAAAACCCTATCCTCCGGTTTGCGTTGCATTGTGTGATGGGACCTGGGTCTTATAATAGCTTCATTTTTCTAAAGAGCATTGCGCTGTTTTGTCATATGCACTAGTATTCTTGGGAGGAAACCCGTTCCGTGTTATACGGCGTGGTCACTTGAATTACTCTCTTTTAAAGTAAAGTTTTGAATAACTGTTTTAGTTCTCACACCAGTCCCATGACTGACCTGGAGTTTATTGTTTTAACCTAAACTCTGGGTGCCCCTATTTTCCACACGGGCAGCTAGTAGTTTTGGTTTTGCAGATTTATATTCACAGGATCCTGATTTACTGCTGGAACGATATCCGGAAAGCTCTGTATCCGTGTATCACATTCAGTTGCATTTTGTATAATTTTCCGCTGCTATGTAATTTATTGTAATCTCTGATATTTGTCGAATGTAATTTATTCATTTATACTCTGTATATTCTTGTATCTGATGGAATTGTTGTAATAATAATGAAATGTTCTTCCGTCTGCGTTCTATTTTGTCTTGTCCTCAACGCAATCCGCGCTTTCCTTCACGGGGAAGTTCGGGTCGTGTCAGTTTGGTATTGGAGCTTTGGTTTACAGAGCTCGAGAACAGGACACATTAGAACCATACGGAAGAATTCATCAGATATTGGATTAGTAATATCCAATTAGAATGACTCGTTAGAGATAGGATCAGTAGTATCCTAGAACGAGTGTGAAGAGTATATTTTTAAAATGAAAACAATTTTGTTTTGAAAATTTAAATCGCTTTGTACGTATTTGAATATTTATTTATTTTGAATTTGGACAATCGAGTATATAAAGATTTCTCGTATACGCGTCATGAACGTATAGTCGAAGTTTTAATATACTGGATAGATATAGAGTCACATTCTAGATATCCGGGGATGATTCTGATGATGGTGCATCATCATCAGTTTTCATATTCGAGTTTCGAAGGTGTGATTTCTATATATTTCCATTAGACTGGTGTGAGAACCAAATAGCTAGAATACATTGTTGTGAATTTGCATCAAAACATGATTTTTTGTATATATATCAAATTTATGAATTTGAAACTCTAATTCACTAATTGACTGATGTTTGTGTTGTTTGTTTATTTGTTTGATAATTTTGGACCATTTAGCCTAATTGTATCAAATATTGAACTGTATTGAAAATTGGTCGCATTTGCTTGCATATACATGTACTCACATTGAACCGGTCATAGCAAGGAAGCTAGAGCAGAGAACAAAATTTGTTTGCCCGACAAATAGGTACATGTTTACTATATAATTTACTGTTTTCTTTGGGTGATGATGATTTTATGAGCCGATTGGCTTTTTCTTTTTCCTTTTGAGATCAGAAGGCCTGTATGGCAATTTCGGTATTTTCCCGTGTCTCCCGGTGCAGGGGAGGTTATGGCGAAATTTTTCGAAAATTTAGGGTGTTAGCCAAATTTTTGAAGAATTTGAAAATTATCAAAAACTGAAAAGTTGGAGAATGGAAGCCAGATCGAATGTAGAGTTGATTAATCAAACCACTTTCGACTTTGTTCCTTTTCGGAGACGAAAAGTTTTAAGTGGGGGAGATTGTAACAACCCGAAAATCTAGGCCAGTTTAAAATTTTTATTTTGGCAATTTTAGTGAATTTTGAACATTTAAAATGAATTATTTTAAATAATATCGACGAGAAATTTATTTTGAATATAATTCGACGTATATATTATATACGTCGTCGTTAGAATATAAATAATTATATAGAATTATAAATAGAATTGAAAATGGCGCGGTAGTTCGATAATTCGATTTCAAATTTCAACTGAATGTACCGGGTGCAAAATAATCCGGATTTTAGTGAAACCAAAAATAATGGAATCTAATTGATAATATCTTTCCAACGAATCCGAAAAATTGAGATTTCATAGCGGGAATCAAAAGATATGTCCAGTTGAAAATTCTGAATAGTCGCTATGGAATTCAGGCCCTTAAAAATAGACATTTTGCAAACGATCTCGGATTTCGACGAAACCACTTTTGTTGGGTTCGTGATGTCAAGTTATTGCTAGATTCCAAATTTCATAATTTTTCGAATCAATATGTGAGCGTGGCAAAGAAAAACAAGTTTAACCATTTTCAGTTGATTTTAATCGACTGGAAAATGGCCATTTTTCCAACGGTCTCAGAATTCGACGAAACCAGTTTTGTTAGGACCGTATCGTCAATACGAAGTTATAAAATATTTTTCTGGAATTTTTAGAATTTGTATGTGACCCCAGTAAATTGAAATGCGTGTTCAAATTCAATATATAGAGTTATATGTTGATTTTGACGAAAACCGATCGAAGAGATCGAATCAGCTTACGATACATATCCCATTGTGTTCGGAATGGGGGTAAAACGCTATGAACGACAGGCGGTGGGCCTCGTTTAGAGGTCGTATGTAAAAGTCAACTTTTTGAATTAAATAATTAAATAAATAAATAAATAAATAAATACCTTTCCTCTCCTATACCCTCTGCCCCCCCCCCCTTATTTTTCGATTCAATCGATTCAGATAAAAAAAAAGAAGAAGAAGGAGACGACGGAGCGGAAAGGAGCGTCGCCCCCCCTCGCCGCCGCATCCACCTCCACCCAGCGCCTCCCCTCCCTAGACCGTATCCCCCTCTTCTTCTTCCTCCTCCCGTTGCCTCGCACCCCTCCTCCTCTCTCCTCTTCCACGAAGACTGCAAGCACCTCGCGCACCACCGTCCCCTCCTCCTCGTTTTCCCTATCCCCTTCTTCCTCTCCTCTTAAATTCGACGCCACCAGACCCGCACCACCCACGACCACCGCCTGCCTGCGAAAGCCCCCCTCCTCTTCGACAAGCGACGTGCTAAGGTAATTTGTTAATTTAATTACTTAGTTTTAATTTGTTAACTATAGTTAATAAAACTGATTTTATATAGTAATTAAAACTGATGTTGAAATGATAAAGATTTGATTTTGAAATGAATGAAAACTATAATTTTTATATAAGTAGAGTATTGAAAAAAATGATTTTTATATTTTTAAAGTATTAAAAATATGATTTTTATATTTTTAAAGTATTAAAAATATAATCTTTATTATGTAGAAGATGTAAGAATATAATTTTTCTTTATGTAGAGAATTAAAAATATAATTTTTACATGATAGGAATATTAAAAATATCATCTTTGTATATGTAGGGAAATAAAAATCTGATTTTTATTATATATACATTGAAACAAAGAGGTGATTTTTATAGTGAGGAAATAAAAGCGAAATCTATATTTTTGAAAAGATGAAGTCTTTATATTTGAAAAGGAGAAATCTTTATAGTTGAAAAGGCGAGATCTTTACATAGATGATAACGATGTAAAAATAGAATTTTTATCTATATAGTAGCGGTGTGAAAATATAAATTTTATCCATATAGCGTGATAGTCAAAATTCGGTTTTTATATATTGAATAGCAAAGTAAAAATTCGATTTTTATATATTGAATAGTAAAAGAAAAAATCGATTTTTATATATGTAGTGGCTACGGGCAACGAAGATGACAAAGATGCGATAACGATGAAGATTTCTATAAAAGAAGAGTCGTGGTATTGGATAGCTATAGGTGAGAATTTCTCACTCTTCAATTTCTTTTTCTAGTTATATATATACTAGGATGCAGACGGTGCTTAGCAGCACCCGACACCCGTCATCCACAGACCGTGGATGGCTTGTTTGTTTGATTGATGTGTTGTGAAATTTGTTTGTGAAGTTGATATGAAATAGATAATGAAATATATTCATGTGTTGAAATAAATTAATTATCGTTAAAAATATAATTTTTAACGTGAATGTGAATAAAGGAATATTTATAAACAAATCGGCCGATTTGTTTATATACACTGATTTGACTGATATTGATTGGGTCGATAAATTTTACACATCGCCCAAGTGCACAAATAATATTCAGTGTTTGTTGATTTGAAACACCACATGGGCGTTGGGATGATATTTGAGTACACTAATCCCAATTATTTAATTGTATGTCGATCGATTGGTCGACAGGCGGTGTAAGCGTTGATTATTTATATTTGATGCTTATGCAGTTGTGTGGTGCACCTTGGATAATGGTTGATTGTTGATCGTTGCTATTATATACATGTGTTGTATGGAATCCATATAATTAACGTTATATTGTGATTGATTGGGCCTCATTCCAGTCGGGAAAATAATGAATATTATAAAAGAAAATTCATGTGTTGAAACTATTTATGTGTTGAGTAAAATATTTTAATAATAAAATTTACATCTTTATCATATTTAAAATTAGAAGTACTTCACGGTGGAGTCTAATTAAAAACAAACGATATATACCATAATTTTATAAAATAGTTTACATAACAAAAATAGAGATGTGTTGACAGCACTCATGTGTTGAACGAAATATAGATTCATGTGCTGAGTAGAATAAATATTCATTTGCTGAATAGAACAAAGCAGTTTTTGAAAAATATAAAGCCATGTTGATTAGAGTTGCGTTATTTTGACGCGAACGATATTTATATCGATTTTATTCGTTTTATATTGAATATTGAAAAGTGATTTCAAAATTTAATATTTTGAAAGGAAATTCAAATTGAATTAGATTTAAATTCACATTGAAATTTTATTGAATCAATTTGAAATGAATTCGAATTGAATTGAAATCAAATCGATTTGAAATTGAAGATGAAGTTGAAATTGTTTTTGAAACGAATTTTAAACGATTTATAAAATACGTTTTAAAAGGAAATCGATGAAATATATATAATATATATATATTATATATATAATGGTCTGAATCGAACGCGCCGCGACAGTTCGTGAATTTCGACCATTGACTTCGAATTGACGTTGCGGGAGATCCGACCGTCGGATTCTCCTAAAACCGGAACCGTTGGGTTCGTATCGAAAAGAGCTTTCAATGAATATTAGAAATTTGAAACCTAACGGTTGAATCTGGAGTTATGTCCAAATCAAATTCGAAAAAGGTCGCTGTATGTGCAGTTCGATGGTCGTTGATGGAAATCGACTGTACGTGCCTTGATAAAATTATTAAAAATATTGATAATTTGTGTAAAATCATAATGTGTGAATTGGAAAGAACTGGGATGAAAAATTCCACATTTGAAAAGATAAAAATAGATTTTTATCGAAATGAACTTGTTTTGGACTAGAATTAAAATCAATTTATTTTTGAAGTAAATAAATTGAATTTGAAAGTGATTTTAAAAATAATCAATATTCCCAATACGAGAATTGAACTGGAGTTGAATCGAAATTATCTTCGGAATATTTCGATGTTGGATTTCGTGACTATACAAATATTGTTATGGGGATTTGAAAGATATATTTTATATCGTTATTTCCAATACGATATTTGTTGGTTCCAGAATTTGATATTGAATATAAGCCGATATATTTTCTATTCAGAGCCTCGTATTTAATATCAAATATGATTTGGGTTTATCGTGAATCGTGTTTTAGATGACATTGGTTCTTTAACCCAGTTAAAGGCAGGATATTGATTTTTGAAAAGATTAAAACTAAGTGGAGTTTTAATGAATCTTTAATTAGATTAAAATGTGAATTGATAATTTAAATTATCAAATCTGAAAAGTGATCGAGAGTGGAGTATCACCAGTTTTGCTCCAAAGCGATAGTTAAATCTTTAATTAGATTTGAACGTGAAATGGTAATTAATTTAACCGATAACACCGTGGTGTTAGATATGGAGTATTTCCAGTTTTTCTCCATGGGATATATAGGTTGGGATTGGGAAATAAAATAAATAATTACTTCGGTGTGATTCGCTAATCCCGACTAGTTTGAAATGATATCCAAAGGAAGATTATAGAATAAATTTAGAAGAATTTATCTTGGATAAAATTAATGGGAACCTTTCCCTAAGAATGTGATTTCGTGAATAAAAGGATATTCTGAATTGGAATGAGGCGTTTGTTGTGTTTGTGTAACATTTGTTTATTATATACGTGGGTTATTCAGAAAGGCCGGGTTATACCCATTATGAATAACCGATTCGACGAGATGTCGAAGATGAAGACAGTGGATGAAGACCGGAAGTCTTCACATCGTTTGGGTGATTACCGATGATCTTGATTGGGCTGTACACCCAAGATGAGGGAAACAGTTGGTGATCGTCCAAACGTACTTGGAGATGGATGGATATGCGAGGAAAGTGCCTCTGGTTTCGTTCAGACCCAGAACGAACTTGTAAATGGATTGTGTGTCTGACATTGGATTTTATACTGTGTTGATTGATCTCTATTAAATATACATCTGTTTGGCGGCAGAGAATCTATTCTCTTGCTTAACGCCCTTCTCTGAGACGTACGAGCTCAGAGGTTGTATATCGATGGACATCAGTCGCATGGAGTGAATTGCCAGTGTGGCACGCGTAAGTGGCAAATGATCAAGGCTTCTGTTGAAAAGAAAAGTCTTGTGGTTGATGATCAAAGCACGGCCTGTGTGGCGTAGCTTTGTGTGTAACGTGAATTCGCGAACCTCACACCTCGGTATGAGTCAAAAACGCGATACGGACCCAAGGAGTGCACGACGTTTCTTTCTAGCTATGGTGGTGTCAGTGACCTACCAGCCCTGACATTTATATACTTTTCACCTGTGTGGTTGTTGGATACGAGGCGCCTCGGATATAGGTCTGTAAGGACCGGGAAACGTGTGTTCAGGAATAACCAATCCTCAAAAGTAAGAGAGGTCCGGCCTTGGAGGTTCCAAAGGATCATAGTGGGGTCCTGAGGCATTGCTAGAGTGTCTCGAATGCGGAGAGGAGCTTGCCCCTTGCCTCGACTCATGACGGAAATCCAATTTCCAATACGTGATATTGCGGTTTTAAATGTAGAACTAGTATGGCGACATGATATATGGTACCCATGCCGCCTATGATTGAAAATTGTTTTGACACTATACACTTATAATAGTATCAAATGATTTGTTTAGACGTACCAAGCATGTTTGGCTATTATAAGGGAAAACCCTATCCTCCGGCATGCGTTGCATTGTGTGATGGGACCTGGGTCTTATAATAGCTTCATTTTTCTAAAGAGCATTGCGCTGTTTTGTTATATGCACTAGTATTCTTGGGAGGAAACCCGTTCCGTGTTATACGGCGTGGTCCCTTGAATTACTCTCTTTTAAAGTAAAGTTTTGAATAACTGTTTTAGTTCTCACACCAGTCCCATGACTGACTTGGAGTTTATTGTTTTAACCTAAACACTGGGTGCCCCTATTTTCCACATGGGCAGCTAGTAGTTTTGGTTTTGCAGATTTATATTCACAGGATCCTGATTTACTGCTGGAACGATATCCGGAAAGCTCTGTATCCGTGTATCACTTTCAGTTGTATTTTGTATATTTTTCCGCTGCTATGTTATTTATTGTAATCTCTGATATTTGTCGAATGTAATTTATTCATTTATACTCTGTATATTCTTGTATCTGATGGAATTGTTGTAATAATAATGAAATGTTCTTCCGTCTGCGTTCTATTTTGTCTTGTCCTCAACGCAATCTGCGCTTTCCTTCACGGGGAAGTTCGGGTCGTGTCATGAATGGTATTCGTGTTTTAAATATAAAAATCACATTTTTATCTATATATATATATATATAAACTATAGAAAACCTTCATGTGTTGAATCAATATTCATTCGTTGAATTGAAATTCAAGTGTTGAATGGTATTCGTGTTTTAAATATAAAAATCACATTTTTATCTATATCCATATATATATAAACTATAGAAAACCTTCATGTGTTGAATCGATATTCATTCGTTTAATTGAAATTCATGTGTTGAATGGTATTAATGTTTTAAATATACAAATCACATTTTTATCTATATATGTATAAACTATAGAAAACCTTCATTTGTTGAATCGATATTCATTCATTGAATTGAAATTCATGTGTTGAATGGTATTAGTGTTTTAAATATAAAAATCACATTTTTATCTATATATATATATAAACTATAGAAAACCTTCATGTGTTGAATCGATATTCATTCGTTGAATTGAAATTCATGTGTTGAATGGTATTCGTGTTTTAAATATAAAAATCACATTTTTATCTATATATATATATATATAAACTATAGAAAACCTTCATGTTTTTAATCGAAATTCATTCGTTGAATTGAAATTCATGTGTTGAATGGTATTCGTATTTTGAAAGAAATTGTTTTATAATAAAAATCCTATTTTTATCATCTATATTAACTATATAAAATAATCGTGCTTTGAAATAAATTTTTTTATAATAAAAACCCTATTTTTATCATCTATATTAACTATATAAAATAACCGTGTTTTGAAATGAATTGTTTTACAATAAAAATCCCATTTTTATTATACAAATGAATTGTTAAAAATAGCGAAGTGTTGAAATAGAAGACAGTTAGATAAAAATATCATTTTTATCAAATGTATGAAAATAATATAGTTTTGAAATCGAAGAATCGATATATATATATATATATATATATATATATATATATATATAGAATCGAAATATATCGAATAACGAAGCTGCAGTTCGTATTTTGAAACCGTGATTTCAAACGATTATTGCGGGAGATCCGACCATCGGATTTTCCCGAAACCGCAACCGTTGGGTTCGCTTTGGAAATATCTTTCCAATGGCACCAACTTTATAAAAATCTAACAGTTGGATTGTCTGGAATGTTTAATTCAAATCTTAAGAAGAACAGCGCTAGAATCGATTATATATATATATATATATATATATATATATATATAATTATATATAATCGAATAACGACGCTGCAGTTCGTATTTCGAAATCGAAACTTCAAACGATTATACCCGGAGATCCGACCGTCGGAATTTCCCAAAACTGGAACCGTTGGATTCGTTTTGAAAAGATCTTTCTAATGATGTAAATTTTGTGAAGATCCAACGGTTAGATTTTGAGATATGTGTAAATCAAATCTGAAGAAAAACAGCGCCACGGCCTCGTTATGGCCCGAAGCGTCGTTTTGAATAAATTGGCTATTTTAAAATAAATAAAAATAGCGATAAATCGTTATAAAATATTATAAACGATATGGATGTGATTTACAAATTAACTGAAGGTTAGCTAAGTCGAATGGTTTTTTGGATTTTGATCTGATGTTGGTTTCGGCTTCGGGGATAATATTTGGGAAATCATTCTCTTACTGATTGACGGTTAGTGACTAATGAATTGAAATGATGCGTATGTATGTTAGTGTTGCACTTGTTTATTATATACGCGAGTTACTCAGAAAGACCGGGTTTATCCCATTCTGAATAACTGAATCGACGATAAGAAATCGAAGATGAAGATAGTGGTCGAAGACCAGAGATCTTCACCTTGTTTGGATGGTAACCGAGGTCCTGATTGGGAGGCATCCCGAAATATAGATAATGAGTGGTGATCGTCTAGACGTACGTGTTGATCGATGGGTTTGCGAGGTATATAGTGCCTCCGGTTTCGTTCAGACCCAGAACGGACTTGCAAATGGACAGTGTGTCTGACATTGTAATTCATTCTTTGCGATTGATAGCCATCAGTTGCACGGTGTGAATTGCCCATGTGGCATGCTAAGATGTAGTGATCAGGACTTCTATTGAAAAGAAAAGTCTTGTGGTGATGATCAAAGCGCCGCCTGTGTGGCTAGCTTTGTGTATAATGTGAAATCACGAGCCTCACACCCCGGTACGAACCAGAAAAAGGAGCAGGACCTCAGGGAGGGCATGCGTTTCTTTCTAGCTAGGAGTTGTGTCGGTGTTTTTACACGGCCTGACATTTTACTTATGTGGTTGTTACTGTTGCGAGGCGTCTCGATTAGATCGGACGATCCGGGTCCGATGGAGTCATTCGTTGGCTCATTTGCACCCCATAGGGCGGGGAGACGTATTGCTCAGGCATTTTAATCCACATCGGTGGACCGGCCCTGACGATCCATGGGTCACTCGAGCTCTGATCCTGAGACATGGTAGGCTAGATTGTCTCGAAGTCGGTAAGGACTATCTTTTGCCTTGGTTCATGACGGAAATCCAATTTCCAAATACGTGACTATGCGGTTTTGATTATATACCTGTATATGGTGACATACTGGTATGGGGCATTAATGTCGTCTATGATTGATAGTTATGATTGAAATTGTTTTTGAAACATATAAACACTAGTAATAATATCAAATGCTTTTGTTTTATTCGTATCAATCATATTTTGGCCATTATAAGGTAAAAACTCTATCCTCCAATTTGTGTTGCATTGTGTGATAGGAATTGAGTCTTATAATGGCTTCATTTTTATAAAAAGCATTGCGATATTTAAAAGAATGATTTGTTTTAAAGCACTGGCAATCCAATGGAGTAAACCCGTTCCACGAAAGTGGCATGGTCCTGTGATTAGCCTTATTTCAAATGTGCTGAGTAGATTTCTCATACCAGTCCCATGACTGACTCGTAGTTTGTTTCACTTTCAAACTCGGGTGCCCCTTTTTCTACACGGGCAGCCTTGTATTCAGGTTTTAGCTGGCTTTCTCTGGATAGCTGGAGCTGAAGATGGATTCTATTATTTATCTCTTTTTATGTTGTTCTGCTCCTATTGTACATATTATGTTTGTTTTCCGCTGTAGACATTTATGTATAGCTGAACTGTATTTGTACTAAGTATGATCCTGTATACTGTGTAACTCTGGTGATTACGTTTATCCAGTATATTCTATTGTTCATTATATAGTGTATTTATTTATTTCTGTTCTGCTATTATCTGTTTATGTGTTATATTCCAAGGATTACCCTTGCCGCCGTCAGTACGGGGTTTGGGGTTGTCTCAGAATGTGATTTTGGGTTGTCGTGAATCGTATCTTTAATAATACTGTTCTTAGACCCAACGGAGTTAAAAAAATCAGAAACTAACTAGGGATTAGTTAAGTTGAATGGTTTCCTGGGTATTGATCTGATGTTGGTTTCGGCCTTCAGGGTTATTACTTATGGAATTGTTCACTTGCTAATTTACGGTTAAAGGCTGATGGAATGGAATCTGATTTTGGGCTTATCGTGAAACGTGTTTTAAATGACATTTGTTCTTTAACCTATTTAAAGGCAGAATACGATTTTCCAAGTTAAACAATCATTAATATTTATTTTTGGGATGATTAAAACCAAGTGGAGTTTTAATGAATCTTTAAATAGATTGAAAGGTGAATTTGATAACTAAAATTACCAAATTCAAGAAATGATCGAGAGTGGAGTATCGCCAGGTTTTCTCCAAGCGATAGTTAAATCTTTAATTAGATTTGAACGTGAAATAGTAATTGAATTTACTGATAACACCACAGTGTTAGATATGAAGTATTACTAGTTTTACTTCATGGGTTGAATAGGTTGGGGTTGGGAAATTAAACAAATAATTACTTCGGTAAGGTTCGCTAATCCCGACTAGTTTGGATAAACCATAATTTGGTTTGAATTGATACTCAAAGAAGTTTAATGAATAAATTTAAAGAATTTATCTTTGATAAAATTAACCGGAACCTTTCCCAAAGTAAAAGAATATTTGAATAAAGGAATATTCTGAATTGGAATAAGACATATGTTGTGTTTTTATAACACTTGTTAATTATATTCGCGAGTAATTCCGAAAGGCCGGGTTTATACCCATTATGAATAACTGAATCGACGATATGTCGACGTTGAAGATGGTGGTTGAAGACCAGAGGTCTTCACATCGTTTGGATAATTACTGATGATCCTGATCGGGCTGTACACCCAAGAGGATGGAATCAGTTGGTGATCGTCCAGATGTACTTTGAGATCGATGGATATGTGAGGAATAAGGTTCCACCGGTTTCATTCGGACCTAGAACAGACTTGTAAATGGATGTGTGTCTGACATCGGATTTCATTCTGTGTGATTGATATACATCGGTTGCATTGCGTGAATTACCTATGTGTCATGCTGAGATGCAAATGATCAAGGCTTCTGCTGAAAAGCGGAGTCTTGTGGTTGATGATCAAAGCACGGCCTTTTGTGGCGTAGTTTTGTGTAGTGTTAATTCGCGAGCCTCACACCCCAGTGTAAACCAGAAATGGGAGAGGGCTTCAGGGAGGACATGCGTTTCTTTCTAGCTAGGAGTGGTGTCAGCGTTTTGCATGCCCTAGCATTTTACTTATGTGGATGATGGATAGGAGTAGCCTTGGTTATATCGGTCGATCCAGGACCGATGGAGTCTTTTGGCTCATTTACACCCTATAGGGCAGAGAAACGCAGTGTTCAGGCATTATAATCCACATCGGGTGGACCATCCCTGAAGATCCATGGGGAAGTTGCACCTGTTCCTGAGGCTCGGGCTAGAGAGTCTCGAAGCGGTAAGGACGATCCATTGCCTTGGTTCACAGATGGAAATCCAACTTCCAATACGTGACATTTGCGGTTTTGATTGTAGAGCCTAGTATTGGAGACATGATATATGGTAACCATGCTGTCTAGGATTGATATATTTATATTTGAAGTTGTTTTATACACTATGAACTTATAATAGTATCAAATGATTTGTTTTAACGTACCAAGCATGTTTGGCTATTATAAGGGAAAACCCTATCCCCCGGCTTACGTTGCATTGTATGATAAGTCCTGGGTGTTATAATAGCTTCATTTTTCCAAAAAGCATTGCACTGTTTTGATATATGCACTGGTATTCTTGGGAGAAAACCCGTACCATGTTATATGGTGTGGTCCATAGATACGGAATGAGTTTATTGTTTTAACCTAAACTCTATAACACGTAATGGGTTTCGTCCTAAGAATACCAGTGCATATAACAAGACAACGCAATGTTTTTTGAAAAAATGAAGCTATTATAATACCCAGGTCCTATCACACAATGCAACGCAAGCCGGGGGATAGGGGTTTCCCTTATAATAGCCAAACATGCTTGGTACGTTAAAACAAATCATTTGATACTATTATAAGTGCATAGTGTATAAAACAACTTCAAATATAAATGTATCAATCCTAGACGGCATAGGTACCATATATCATGTCGCCAATACTAGGCTCTGCAATCAAAACAGTAAATGTCACGTATTGGAAGTTTGATTTCCATCTGTGAACCAAGGCAAGGGATCGTCCTTACCGCTTCGAGACAATCTACCCCGTGTCTCAGGATCAGAACGCATCGACCCTTGGATCGACAGGGCCGGTCCACTCGATGTGGATTAAAATGCCTGAACACTGCGTTTCCCCGCCATATTGGGTGTAAATGAGCCAAATGACTCCATCGACCCCGGATCGACCGATATAACTAAGGCACCTCGCATTCCATCATCCACATAAGTAAAATGTCAAAGCTAGTAAAACGATGACACCACTTCTAGCTATAAGGAAATGCATGCCCTCACTGAGGTCCTCTACCGTTTTTGGTTTACATTGGTGTGTGAGGCTCGCGAATTAACCCTACGCAAAGCTATGCTATATTAAAGCCATGCTTTGATCATCAACCACAAGACTCTGCTTTTCAAAAGAAGCCTTGATCATTTGCATCTCAGCATGCCACACAGGCAATTCACGCTATGCAGCCGATGTCAATCATTCACACAGACTAAAATCCGATGTTAGACACACATCCATTTACAAGTTCGTTCTGGGTCTGAACGAAAATGGAGACACCTTATTTCTCCCGCATATGTCCAATATAGGGGAGAGGTTCTCGCATATCCGTCGATCTCTAAGTACGTCTGGACGATCACCACTTATTAGCTCGTCTTGGGTGTACAACCCAATCAAGATATCAGTAATCAGCCAAACAATGTGAAGACCTCCGATCTTCAATGTAATGACCCGAAAAATCCGAACCAATTTAAAAATTTTATTTTGGCAATTTTAATCAATTTGGGATATTTAAAATGAATTATTATAAATAATAACGATGAGAAATTTATTTTGAATAGAATTAGAACATATATGTTTATTTGAATCAACGTTAGAAAATAAATATTTATTTTAATTATAAAAGGAATTGAAAATGGCGTGGTAGTTCAAAAATTCAATTTCAAATTTCAGTTGAATGTACATGATTCAAAATAAACAGGATTTTGGCGAAACCAAAAATATTAGAATCTATTTGAGAATATCTTTCTAACAAATCGCAAAAATTGAAATTTCATAGCGGGAATAAAAAGTTATGCCTAGCTGAAAAGTCAGAATAGTCGCTATGGAATTTTGGCCCTTAAAAATGGAAATTTTGCAAACAACCTCCGTTTTAGACGAAATCACCATTTTTGGATCTGGGATGTCAAGTTATTGCTAGATTGCAAAATTCATAATTTTTTGGATCAAAATGTGAGCATGGCAAAAGAAAACGTGTTTTAATAGTTTCAGTCAATTTGGATCGACCAGAAAATGACCATTTTTCAAATGGTCTCCAAATTTGATGAATTAGTTTTGTTAGGACCGTATTGTCAAAACTTAGCCAGGTTTATTTTTCTGGAATTTTTAGAGTCAGTATGTGGCTCCGGTAAATTGAAACGTGCGTTAAAGTTGAATATATAGATTTATATTTAAATTTAACAGAAACTGATCGAAATGATCAAATTGGGTTATGAAACATATCCCAATGAGTTCGGAATGGGGGTAATTAGCTAAGGGCGACAGTCGTTCGGTCTCGTTTAGATATCGAATGAAAAAGTGACTGTATGATAAAAATTAATTAATTAAATATATATATTTATATTTTTCCTTAATTTCCCGCCTTCCTACCGTTGACATCAAAAAAAAACCCACGAATGCTCAGCCTCTCCCCCCTTGTCGCCGATGCCAATGCGATTTCACTACCGCCCCCCTATCTCCGTCGCACCCCCTCCATCTCTGATCCCCTTCTTCCTCCTCTCCTTCTCCCCACAATCAAACGACGACTTCAAGCCCTAAAACCTCCCGCAATACCGAAATCCTAAGCGTCGCAAGCCCTCCCCCGGCCCACCATGATCGGCGAACCACCCCCGCCACCTTAGACGATGGCGCAACACTCCCCCCCCCTGAACGCTTGTAAGTTCTCTCTTTATTTATTTTTGTTTATTTAATGTATTTAATCAGTTTTATTTTATATTATTTGATTAAAAAAAATCTGATTTTTACTTCAGTAAACTAGGTTGTTTATATGAATATAAAGTTAGGATTTTTAATTTATATATAAATGCGATTTTTATATGTATGAAAGCTAGATAAAAAATTAATTTTTATCATATGAACAGCGAAGTAAAAATATAATTTTTATCATATGAATAGCGAAGTAAAAATATAATTTTTATCATATGAATTGAGAAGTAAAAGTATAATTTTTAACGAAGTTAAAATTGGATTTTTATACATAAGCTTTTGATATAAAAATATGATTTTTCTATATATATTAACAATAGAAAAAATATATGATTTTAATAGATAAGAATATTATTTTTAGTTAGATAAAAATATATAGACAGCGAATTAAAATCCTGATTTTTAAAATAAACATCATATTAAAAATGTGATTTTTATTATGAACAGCGTGAAATGGTTAAGTTGGAATGTCGGGAGAATCCAAACCGTTCAGAAACAAAGCACGGCAGAGTGGATCCCAAAGGTGAGAATTGCTCACTTTTAATTTATTTTCTAGTTAAAATATATACTAGGATGCAGACGGTGCTTAGTAGCACCCGGCACCCATCGTCCACAGACCATGGATGACTTGTTTGTTTGATTGATTGTGTTGTGAAAATTGATTGTGTGTTGTGGAATGGAATAAAAATATTTTATAGTTAAAAATATAATTTTTAACGCGTATATGGGAAAAATAAATATTCATAAACAAGTCGGGCGATTTGTTTATATGCATTGATTTGACTGATATTGATTGGGACGATAAATTTTATACATCGACCAACTGCACAAATAAAATTCATTATTTGTTGATTTAAACCCCACACGGGTATTGGTATAATATATGACATAAACTAGTCCCAATGATTAGCTGTATATCGATCGGATGATCGACAGGCTGTTGTAAGCGTTAATGAGACGACCTGAACTTCCCCGTGAAGGAAAGCACAGATGGCGTTGAGGACAGGACAAAATATAACGCAGACGGAAGAACATTTCATTGTTATTACAACAATTCCATCAGATACAAGAATATACAAAGTATAAATAAACATACATTCGACAAATATTAGAGATTAATATAAATTACATTTAAATACATAGCAGCGGAAAAACAATACAAAACACAACTAGAAGTAATACACGGATACAGAGCTTTCCGAGTATCGTTCCACCTGTAAATCAGGATCCTGTGAATGTAAATATGCAAAACCAAAACTACTAGCTGCCCATGAAGAAAACAGGGGCACCCAGAGTTTAGGTTAAAACAATAAACTCCGGGTCAGTCATGTGACTGGTGTGAGAACTAAAACAGTTATCTAAAACTTTACTTTAAAAGAGAGTAATTCATGGGACCACGCCGTATAACACAGAACGGGTTTCCTCCCAAGAATAATAGTGCATATAACAAAACAGTGCAATGCTCTTTGGAAAAATGAAGCTATTATAAGACCCAGGTCCCATCACATAATGCAACGCAAGCCGGAGGACAGGGTTTTCCCTTATAATAGCCAAACATGCTTGGTACGTTTAAAACAAATCACTTGATACTATTATAAGTGTATAGTGTCAAAATAATTTCAATCATAAATATCAATCATAGACGGCATGGGTACCATATATCATGTCGCCATACTAGTTCTACAATTAAAACCGCAATATCACGTATTGGAAATTGGATTTCCGTCATGAGTCGAGGCAAGGGGCAAGCTCCTCTCCGTTCGAGACACTCTAGCAAATGTCCCAGGATCGCACACAGTGGTCCTTGGAATCGGCTGGGCCGGTCCTCTCTTATTTTGAGGATTCGCAATTCCTGAACACACGTTTCCCGGTCCTTACAGACCTATATCCAAGGCGCCTCTCATTCCAATAACCACACAGGTGAAAAGAAGATATAAATGTCAGGGCTGGCAGGTCACTGACACCACCATACCTAGAAAGAAACGTCGTGCTCTCCCAGCGGTCCGTCTCCCGTTTTTGACTCATACCTGGGTGTGAGGCTCGCGAATTCACGTTATACACAAAGCTGCGCCACACAGGCCGTGCTTTGATCATCAACCAGAAGACTTTGCTTTTCAACAGAAGCCTTGATCAATTGCCACTTACGCGTGCCACACTGGCAATTCACTCCATGCGACTAATGTCCATCGATATACAACCTCTGAGCTCGTACGTCTCAGAGAAGTGCGTTAAGCAAGAGAATAAATTCTCCGCTGCCAAACAGATGTATATTTAACAGAGATCAATCAACACAGAATAAAATCCAATGTCAGACACACAATCCATTTACAAGTTCGTTCTGGGTCTGAATGAAACGGGAGGCACTTTCCTCGCATATCCATCCATCTCCAAGTACGTCTGGACGATCACCAGCTGATTCCCTCATCTTGGGTGTACAGCCCAATCAAGATCATCAGTAATCACCCAAACGATGTGAAGACTTCCGGTCTTCAACCACCGTCTTCATCTTCGACTTATCATCGAATCTGTTATTCAGAATCGGTATAAACCCGGCCTTTCCAAATAACCCGCGTATATAATAAACACGTGTTACACAAACACAACATACGCCTCATTCCAATCTAGAATATTCTGTTAATCAAATTTTCACATTCCTAGGGAAAGGTTCCCATTAATTTTATCAAAGATAAATTCTTCTAAATTTATTCTTTAATCTTCCTTTGGATATCATTTCAAACCGTATTATGGTTTTCCAAACTAGTCAGGATTAGCGAACCACATCGAAGTAATTATTTATTTTATTTCCCAATCCCAACCTATTCATCCCATGGAGCAAAACTGGTAATACCCCATATCTATAACCACAGTGTTATCGGTAAAGTTATTTACCATTTCAAGTTCAAATATAATTAAAGATTTAACTATCGCTTTGGAGTAAAACTGGTGATACTCCATTCTCGATCACTTTCAATTTTTGATAATTTAAATTATCAATTTACATTTCAATTTAATTACAGATTCATTAAAACTCCACTTAGTTTTAATCTTCTCAAAAATCAATATCCTGTCTTTAACTGGGTTAAAGAACCAATGTCACCTAAAACATGATCCACGACAAACCCAGATCACATTTGATATTAAATACAAGGCTTTGAATAGAAAATATATCGGCTTATATTCAATATCAAATTCTGAAACCAACAAATATCGTATTGGAAATAATGATATCAATATATCTTTCAAATTCCCATAACAATATCTGTATAATCACGGAATTATCTGTATAATCACGGAATCCAACATCGAAATATTCCAAAGACAATTTCGATTCAAATCCATTCCAATTCACGCGTTGGAGATTCTGGTTATTTTCAAAACCAATTCAAATTCAATTTATTTATTTCAAAAATAAATTGATTTTAATTCTAGTTCAAAATTAGTTCATTTCGATAAAAATCTATTTTTATCTTTTCAAATGTGGAATTTTTCATCCCAGTTCTTTCCAATTCATATATTATGATTTTACATAAATTATTGATATTTTTAATAATTTTATCAAGGCCCGTACAGTCGATTTCCATCAACGGCCATCGAACTGCACTTATAGCGACCTATTCCAAATTTGATTTGGACATTGAAAATTAAACCGTTAGATTTAAAATTTCTAATATTCATTGGAAATCTCTTTTCGATACGAACCCAACGATTCCGGTTTCAGGAGAATCCGACGGTCGGATCACCCGCAACGTCAATTCGAATTCAATGGTCGAAATTCACGAACTACAGCAGCGCGGCGCATTCTATTCAGGCCATTATATATAATATATATATTATATATATTTCGTCGATTTCCTTTTAAAAAGTATTTTATAAATCGTTTTAAATTCGTTTTCAAAACCATTTCAACTTTATATTCAATTTCAAATCAAAATTGAATATTTCATATCATTACTATATAAATGATAATATTTTCAAAACGTTATATTTTGAAATTACTTTCTTTCCTATATTCATTATAAAAATGAATATAATCGATATAGATATCGTTCACGTCAATATAGCGCAACTCTAATCAACACGACTTTATATATTTCAATAAATTCGTTATTCTATTCAACAAATGAATATATATTCTATTCAACACATGAATCTATATTTCTTTCAACACACGACTAATCTCAACACATGAGTACTGTCAACACATGACTATTTTTGTTATGTAATATATTTTATAAAATTATGGTATCTATCATTTGATTTTTAATCAGACTCCAACTGTAAAGTGGTTATAATCTTAAATATGATAAAGATGTAAATTTTATTGTTAAAATATTTTACTCAACACATAAATAGTTTCAACACATGAACCTCGTCAACACATGACTATTTTTATATTCAACATATGAATTTTCTTTTATAATATTCATTATTTTCCCAATTGGAATGAGGCCCAATCAACTACCATATAACGTTAATTATATGGATTCCACCCAACACATGTACATAATAGCAACGTTAAACAATCAACCATCATCCAAAGTGCACCACACAACTGTATAAGCATCAAATATAAATAATTAACGCTTATAACAGCCTGTTGACCAATCGATCGACATACAATTAAATAATTGGGATTAGTGTACGCTAAATATCATCCCAACACCCGTGTGGGGTTTCAGATCAACAAACATAGATTTTTATTTGTGCAGTTGGGCGATGTGTAAAATTTATCGTCCCAATCAATATCAGTCAAATCAGTGTATATAAACAAATCGACCAATTTGTTTATAAATATTTATTTATTAACATTCACTATATTCATATTCACATTAAAAATTATATTTTTAATGATAATTAATTTATTTCAACCATCTACAATTTATTATCGATTTCACATCAACATCACAAATAAATTTCACAACACATCAAACAAACATACAAGCCGTCCATGGTCTATGGACGACGGGTGTCGGGTGCTTCTAAGCACCGTCTGCATCCTAGTATATATATAACTAGAAAAAGAAATTAAAGTGAGAAGTACTCACCGACTAGCTAATCCAATCATGTCGACTCTTCTTCTGTAGAAGTCAACGCTGTTCTCTCCTTTTGTCAATTTCGTTGCCCGTAGCCACTACATATATAAAAATCACATTTTTATATTCTTGCTATGTATATAAAATTTCTATTTTTACACCGCTACTATATAGATAAAAATTCTATTTTTACACCGCTACTATATAGATAAAAATTTTATTTTTATATCGCTACTATATAGATAAAAATTCTATTTTTACATCGCTACTATATAGATAAAAATTCTATTTTTACGTCGTTACTATACAGATAAAAATTCTATTTTTATATAATTAAAAATTCAAACTCGCTTGTTCTAAAAATTCAAACCTTTTAACATATAAAAATTACTTCTTTTTCAATTTAAAAATCTTATCTTTTCATAAATAGAAATCGTATCTTTATAATATAAAAGATCTAATCTTCCTACTTCATTCACATAATAGAAAAATTCGAGTCTTTTTAAAGCTACTTACATAATAAAAATTATATTTTTATTGCTCCTACATAATAAAATTTTCATTTTTATCACTCCTAAAATCTCCTTTTTCTTATATAAAAATTTCACTTTTATCACTTCATATAAAAACTAATTTTCAAATTAAAATTAAAATAAAAACCAAGAAAAATAAAAACTTACAGTGTTCTTGAGAGGGAGGGGGGAGTGGAGCTCGCACATGGGGAGGGGTTGGCGCTGCGCTTCGCCGTCGGTCTGTTGAGTGGCGGCTTGGGTGCGGAATTGGGTCAGAGGGGGGCGCTGGGGGTTTTTTCACGTCGAGGGGGGTTTGGGGTAGAAGAAGAGAGAGAGGATCGGGAGGAGAAGAGGGTGGGGGTTCAGTGGTGGGCAACGCCCTGCCCTGAGAGGCGGTGGACCAAATCGGGGGGGGGGGGGGATCGCGATTTTCCCCCTTCCGATTTTTATTTTTTATTTCGTTTGAGATTTCTGAAAGAGGGGGGGGGGCTGAGGGTATAGGAGGAAAAAGGGGGGTTTATTAATATTTATATTATTTAATTTATTTTCAATTTATTCCACAAAAGGTTGACTTTTCATTCGACCTATAAACGACGCCCACCGCCTGTCATCCATAGCTAATTACCCCCATTCCGAACACAATGGGATATGTGTCATAGGCTGATTCGATTATTTCGATCAGTTTTGGTCAAAATCCCATTATAACTCTATATATTGAATTTGAACACACATTTTAATTTACTGGGGCCACATACCAACTAGAAAAATTCCTGAAAAATATTTTCTAACTTCGTATTGACGATACGGTCCTAACAAAACTAATTTCGTCAAATTCTGAGACCGTTGGAAAAATGGCCATTTTCCAGTCGATTAAAAATCTATTGAAACTGGTCAAACGCGTTTTCCTTTGCCACGCTCACATATTGAATCGAAAAATTATGAAATTTGAAACCTAGCAATAACTTGACATCACGGATCCAACAAAGGTGGTTTTGTCGAAATCCGAGGTCGTTTGCAAAATTTCCATTTTTAAGGGCCTGAATCCCATAGCGACTATTCTGAAATTTCCACTGGACATATCTTTTGATTCCCGCTATGAAATTCAATTTTTCGAATTCGTTGGAAAGATATTCCCAATTAGATTCTAATATTTTTGGTTTCACTAAAATACGGTTTATTTTGCACCCGGTACATTCAATTGAATTTTGAAATCGAATTATCGAACTACCACGCCATTTTCAATTTCCTTTTATAATTTAAATAATTATTTATATTATATCGACGATCTATATAACTATATATGTTCTAATCTGTCCAAAATAATTTTTTTGTCGTTATTATTTAAAATAATTCATTTTGAATATTCAAAATTTGATAAAATTGCCCCAAAAAAAAATTTAAACTGCCTCGCATTTCCGGGTTGTTACAATCTCCCCTACTTAAAACTTTTCGTCCCCGAAAAGGAACGAAGCCGAAAGTTGTTTAACAAATCAACTCAACTTCCATTGTTTTCTTTACGGCTTAAGTTCTTCAACTTTTCAGTTTCTAAGAACTTTTCAATTTTTTCAAAAATTTGGCTAAACCCTAAATTTTCGAAAAATTTCGCCATAACCTCCCCTGCACCGGGAGCACAGGGAAAATCCCGAAATTGCCATACAGGCCCTCTGATCTCAAAAAGAAAAAGAAAAAGCCAAGCGACTAGCCAATCGGCTCATAATATCATCATCACCCAAACAAAACAGTAGATTATGGTAAACATGTACCTATTTGTCGGGCAAACAATTTTATTCTTCTACTCTAGCCTCCTTGCTATGACCTGTTCAATGTAAGTACTTGTATATGCAAGCAAATGCGACAAATTTTCAATACAATTCAATATTTGATTTAATTAGGCGAAATGGTTCAAAATTATCAAACAAATAAACAAACAAAACAAACATCAATCAATTAGTGAATTAACGTTTCAAATTCATAATTTTGATACATATAAAGAAAATAATATTTTGATGCCAAATCACAACAATAAATCTATCTAATTTTGGTTCTCACATCAGTCTAATGGAAATATATAGAAATCACACCTTCGAAACTCGAAAATAAATACTGGTGATGGTATATTTCATCATCAAGACCATGTCGGGGCGACTAGGGTGTGATTCTATATCTATCCAGTATATTAAAACTTCGACTATACGTTCATGACGTGTATATGCAAAAATCTTTATATACTCGATTGTCCAAATTCAAAATAAATAAATATTCAAATACGTTTAAAACGAATTAAATTTTCAAAACTAATCTAATATCTGATGAATTCTAATTGGATAAAACTAATCTAATATCTGATCCCATCCCTAACGAGTCATTCTAATTGGATAAAACTAATCTAATATCTGATGAATTCTTTCGTATGGTTCTAATGTGTCTTGTTCTCGAGCTCTGCGAACCAAAGCTCTGATACCAAACTGAGACGACCCGAACTTCCCCGTGAAGGAAAGCGCAGATGGCGTTGAGGACAAGACAAAATAGAACGCAGACGGAAGAACATTTCATTGTTATTACAATAATTCCATCAGATACAAGAATATACAAAGTATAAATAAACATACATTCGACAAATATCAGAGATTACAATGAATTACATTTAAATACATCGCAGCGAAAAACAATACAAAACACAACCAGAAGAAATACACGGATACAGAGCTTTCCGAGTATCGTTCCTGCTGTAAATCAGGATCCTGTGAATATAAATCTGCAAAACCAAAACTACTAGCTGCCCGTGTAGAAAATAGGGGCACCCAGAGTTTAGGTTAAAACAATAAACTCCAGGTCAGTCATGTGACTGGTGTGAGAACTAAAACAGTTATTTAAAACTTTACTTTAAAAGAGAGTAATTCAAGGGACCACGCCGTATAACACGAAACGGGTTTCCTCCCAAGAATACTAGTGCATATAACAAAATAGCGCAATGCGCTTTAGAAAAATGAAGCTATTATAAGACCTAAGTCCCATCACACAATTCAACGCAAGCCGGAGGATAGGGTTTTCCCTTATAATAGCCAAACATGCTTGGTACGTTTAAAACAAATCACTTGATACTATTATAAGTGTATAGTGTCAAAATAATTTCAATCATAAATATCAATCATAGATGGCATGGGTACCATATATCATGTCGCCATGCTAGTTCTACAATTAAAACCGCAATATCACGTATTGGAAATTGGATTTCCGTCATGAGTCGAGGCAAGGGGCAAGCTCCTCTCCGTTCGAGACAGTCTAGTAAATGTCCTAGGACCGCACACAGCGGTCCTTGGAATCGGTTGGGCCGGTCCTCTCTTACTTTTGAGGATTGGAAATTCCTGAACACACGTTTCCCGGTCCTTACAGACCTATATCCGAGGCGCCTTGCATTCCGACAACCACACAGGTGAAAAGTAGATATAAATGTCAGGGCTGGTAGGTCACTGACACCACCATAGCTAGAAAGAAACTTCGTGCTCTCCCAGCGGTCCGTCTCCCGTTTTTGACTCATACCGGGGTATGAGGCTCGCGAATTCACGTTATACACAAAGCTGCGCCACACAGGCCGTGCTTTGATCATCAACCACAAGACTTTACTTTTCAACAGAAGCCTTGATCAATTGCCACTCACGTGTGCCACACTGGCAATTCACTCCATGCGACTGATGTCCATCGATATACAACCTCTGAGCTCGTACGTCTCAGAGAAGGGCGTTAAGCAAGAGAATAAATTCTCTGCCGCTAAACAGATGTATATTTAATAGAGATCAATCAACACAGAATAAAATCCAATGTCAGACACACAATCCATTTACAAGTTCGTTCTGGGTCTGAACGAAACCGGAGGCACTTTCCTTACATATCCATCCATCTCCAAGTACGTCTGGACGATCACCAACTGATTCCCTCATCTTGGGTGTACAACCCAATCAAGATCATCAGTAATCACCCAAACGATGTGAAGACTTCCGGTCTTCAACCACCGTCTTCATCTTCGACTGATTCCCTCATCTGATGTTGGTTTCGGCCTTCGGGGTTAATATTTGGGAAATCGTTCTCTTACTGATTGACTGTTAGCGACTAATGAACTGAAATGATGCGTATGTAGTGTTTGTGTAGCACTTGTTTATTATATACGCGAGTTGCTCAGAAAGACCGGGTTTATCCCATTCTGAATAACTGAATCGACGATAAGAAATCGAAGATGAAGACGGTGGCCTAAGACCAGAGATCTTCACCTCGTTTGGATGGTAACTGATGTCCTGATTGGGAGGCATCCCGAAATATGGATAATGAGTGGTGATCGTCCAGACGTATGTGGAGGCCGATGGGTTTTCGAGGTATATAGTGCCTTCGGTTTCGTTCAGACCCAGGACGGACTTGTAAATGGACTGTGTGTCTGACATTGGAATTTACTCTGTGTGATTGATAGCCATCAGTTGCATGGTGCGAATTGCCTGTGTGGCATGCTAAGATGCAGTGATTAGGGCTTCTGTTGAAAAGCAAAGTCTTGTGGTGATGATCAAAGCACCACCTGTGTGGCGTAGTTTTGTGTACAACGTGAATTCGCGAACCTCACACCCCGGTATGAACCAAAAACGGAAGAGGACCTCAGGGGGGACATGCGTTTCTTCCTAGCTAGAAGAGGCATCAGTGGTTTTACACGCCCTGACGAGTTTGACTTATGTGGTTGTTACTGTTGCGAGGCGCCTCAGATATATCTGTCAATTCGGGACCGATGGAGTCATTCGTTGGCTCACTTACGCCCCAAAGGGCGAGGAAACGTAGTGTTCAGGCATTTTAATCCACATCAGTGGACCGACCCTGACGATCCAAGGGTCGATTCGTTCTGATCCTGAGGCTAGGCAGTCTCGAACTCGGTAAGGACTATCTTTTGCCTTGGTTCATGATGGAAATCTAATTTCCAAATGCATGACTGTGCTGTTTTGATTGTATACCTATATATGGTGACATAGTGGTATAGGGCATTAGTGCCGTCTATGATTGACAGTTATGATTTGAAATTGTTTTTAAAACATATACACACTAGTAATAATATCAAATGCTTTTGTTTTATTCATATCAAGCATATTTTGGACGTTATAAGGCAAAAACTCTATCCTCCGGTTTGCGTTGCATTGTGTGATGGGAACTGAGTCTTATAATGGCTTCATTTTTATAAAAAGCATTACAATGTTTAAAATAATTATCTATTTTAAAGCACTGGCAATCCGAAGGAGTAAACCCATTCCACGAAAGTGGCATGGTCATGTGATTAGCCATATTTTTAAATATGTTGAGTAGATTTCTCATACCAGTCCCATGACTGACTCGTAGTTTGTTTCACTTTCAAACTCGGGTGCCCCTTTTTCTACATGGGCAGCCTTGTATTCAGGTTTGGCTGGCTCTTTTTGGATAGCTGGAGCTGAAGATGGATTCTACTATTTATCTCTTTTTATGTTGTTCAGCTCCTATTGTACATTATGTTTGTTTTCCGCTGTAGACATTTATGTATAGCTGAACTGTATTTGTACTAAGTATGATCCTAAATACTGTGTAACTCTGATGATTACGTTTATCCAGTATATTCTATTGTGCATTATCTGGTGTATTTATTTAATTCTGTCCTCCTATTATCTGTTTATGTGTTATATTCAAAGGATTACCCTTGTCGTCGTCAGTATGGGGTTCGGGGTCGTCTCATTATTCCACTATGAAATTTTGATTTTTCGGATCCATTGGAAAGATATTCTCAAATAGATTCTAATATTTTTGGTTTCGCCAAAATTCAGTTTATTTTGAATCTTGTACATCATTTGAAATTTGAAATAGAATTTTCAAACTACCACGCCATTTTCAATTCCTTTTATAATTAAAAATAAATATTTATAGTCTAGTGGCGATTCAAATAAATATATACATTCTAATTCTATTCAAAATAAATTTCTTGTCGTCATTATTTAAAATAAATCATTTTAAATATCCAAAATTCACTAAAAGGGCCAAAATAAATTTTTTTTAAATTGGCTCAGATTTTCCGGGTTGTCACAATCTACTCAACTTAAAATCTTTTCATCCTCGAAAAGGAACGGAGCTGAAAGTTGTTTTGCAAACTAACTCAACTTTCATTATTTTCATTACGGCTTACATTCTTCAACTTTTCAGTTTCTAAGAACTTTTCAAATTTTTCAAAAAAATTGGCTAACACCCTAAATTTTCGAATTTTTTTGCCATAACTTCCCCTGTACGGGAGCACCGGGAAAATCCCGAAATCGCCAAACAGGCTTCTTCAATCCAAAAGAAAAAGAAACAGCCAAGCGACTAGCCAATCGGCTCATAAAATCATCAAAAACCCCAAGAAATACAATAAACATGTACCTATTTGTCGGGCAAACAATTTTATTCCTCTGCATAGTTTCCCTGTTATGACCTGTTCAATGTATATACATGTATATGCATGCTATTTCAAACAATTTTCAATACAGTTCAATATTTGAGACAATTTGTCTAAATTTACCTTACATTCATAGTTTTATTGATTAACAAATAATCATACAACACAACCATCAATCAATTAGTTGATTAGCTTTTCAAATTCATAACTTTGATACATAGTCCAAAAATAAGATTTTTGATGCCAAATCACAACAGTAAGCCCTATCTAGTTTTGGTTCTCACACCTGTCTAATCGAAATATACAGATATCCCACTTTCGAAACTCGAATATAAATTCTGAATATACTTGAGTAATCATCAGAATCATCTCCGGGCGACTAGAGTGTGATTCTATATCTACCCAGTATATTAAAACTTCGAGTACACATGGATCAGACATATACGCAAAATCTTTATATACTTGATTGTCGAAATCAATATAAAATAAATATTCAAATATGAATAATAAAGTTTAAATTTTGAAACCAAAATTTGTTTTCATTTTAAAAATATACTCTTCCGACTCATTCTAGGATACTACTGATCCTATCTCTAATGAGTCATTCCCATTGGATATTACTATTCCAATCTCTGATGAATTCTTTCGTTTTGTTCTAACGGGTCTTGTTCTCCGAGCTCTGTAAACCAAAGCTCTAATACCACTGTAAGGACTCGAAACTTCCCCAGTCTCTGAGAAGAAGAGGAAGAACGGGTTTCTTTGAGAACAAGAAGAATCAGTTACACCAACAGAAGAACATTTCATTGTCTATTACAACAATTTCATCAGAATACAAGAGTATATAGAGTATGGATAAATATTACACATTTACTAAATACTAGAGATTTACAAGTTACAATGCAGCGGAAAAATAATACAAAACACAGTGGAAAAGAATATACGGATACAGAGCTTCCCGAATATCATACCAGGTGTAAACTAGGATCCTATGAATATAAATCTGCAAAACCAAAATTACTAGCTGCCAGTGTGGAAAATAGGGGCACCCGGAGTTTAGGTTAAAACAACAAATTCCAGGTCAGTCATGTGACTGGTGTGAGAACTAAAACAGTTACTTCAAAATATGATATATCAAGGGACCACGCCGTATAACACGGAACGGGTTTCCTCCCAAGAATACCAGTGCATATAACAAAACACATGTAACGACCCGCATTCAATGCATTGGAGGATCGTAGAATATTTATTTCTTTTTCGTATGAAGCTGTATGGTCGTGTAACATTGGGGAACGACTATTGGGGTCATTTCCCATGTTCTTGATTTTTGTCGATTTTTTAATGACTGTTTTGCCCCTAGCTGATTTTGTTTTGACCACAACTTTTGATTGGTAAGGATTTTTGACCTGAAACCACTTCCATTAGATCCAATGATGGTTTACCTTTCCGTAGAGTGGTCACATTAGCCAAACGGACTTGCCGTTTGGGAGATATGGCTGAATTAAGATTTAGAGGGTGAAAAACAGCTTAATTGGGCTTAACCGGGTGATTAGCAAGGCCCAATGGGGGATTTCAGGATTTGGAGTATTTAAGGGCTGTTAGTATTAGGAATTTCGGTTTTTAGTCACTTTCCGACCGCTACTTACATCATAGAAACCCTAATAATGGCCCCCAACTCCTCGAATCATCTCTAATCACTTTCTAATTAAGGATTAAGCTTAGCAACATCAAATCAAGGGAAATAGCACCATTTCAGAGTAGAACTGCTTATAGACATTAGTATTCGCCCCAAATCATAGGAGTTTCAGTTCTGAAAGTTTTTTTTGTGGCAAAGGTGATTGATTAGCTTTGTTTTTTTACTAGTTATGGCTAATTAGGGTAATTAGCGTTAATTAGCGAAATTATGTGTTGTAAAAATCTGAATAAATTTATAAAAATTCTTAAATATTATTTTAGGTCTCTGTTAGAAATTTGGGTTAATTTGGATAATTTTTGTTAGTCCTATCATTAGTTATGCCTAAACATGATTAAGGGAAAAATATAGGTTTTGGTATGTTTGATCCATTTAAACTTGTCATATTGTTGTTTTTGTGTTTATGGTTGATTATACATGTTGCTATGACTGCTCGAAATGATTTATGATTGTTTAGAAAAGTTAGATTGGTCGAAAACACCGTCGTATGGCGTAAATAGCTCGCTGGAAGTGTTGTAGGAATTTGGACCAGATCGGATCGCCCCCCACACCCCGATCGTGGGGAATGACCACGAACCCACACCCCAATCGTGGGGAATGACCATGATTCGCACACCTCGATCATGTGGGAAGACCACGATCCGCACACCTCGACCGTGAGGAGAGACGACGATCCGCACACCGCGACCGTAAGGGAAGACCACGTTCTGCACACCACGACCATGAGGGAGGATCACGATCCGCACACCTCGACCGTTTGGAAGATGATGAATCCTCGCGCCACGACTGTGAGGAATATGGCGAACCTTAGGAGGGCGATCGTGAGGAAGAGGACCACGAGCTGATGAAGAAGAGGACCACGAGCCATCAATGGATCATGACCTGAATAGGAGACCCATGATTTGCGCATGACCAGGAACTGCGGACTGCTGGCAAATCACGAACCGTGCACATCTGAACTGAATTATGGACATGAATGGAAGCTTGGAGCTACGAACCGAATGGAGATCGAACCAAGATGATGATGACTAAAACCCGAGATGCAAGGGTAGTTCAATTGAGAAGTTAGAACTCAGGATCCAGATGGGAACCAACGAGTTAACTTCATGATTAGGCTTTGCTGCGGGACGTGTGCAAAGAGGTTATCGATACCTATAATTTTGGTCCACCACTAAGAGATGGATTAGGGGCTTGTAATGAAAGTTATACGGGGTTGGACTCCGTCATGGCCCAATGGATAAGGTGACCATAGCAGTGGATATCGTATGCTTTACGCACTGAGTGAGAGACGTGAGGAATGATTGCTATGTTTGATTGTTTGACGTCACTATGACATGCACACCCTCCCCCGTATTCTTTACACCATATGTTTAGTGGCACCTTAGAGTATTGTACGGTATGTTGTGCTAACTCTTTTGTTGCAGGTCTAGGTTCAGGTATGATTGGATTATACCTTTTATTGTTCTGTTTTGTTGCTTATCGCTCATACCAGACTTTTTGTCTGACCCAGAGTTTTATGTCTCTTCTTATTACTCTGGGTGCTCACACGAGCGGACTAGAGACAGGTTAGCTGGGTATGCACGAATAGCTGATCAGGAGACGAGCAGGAGGCTTCCGCGTATGATATTTATTTTTCTCCCTGTGTTGATGATGGTGACTGCTTGGGCATTAGTAGTACACCTTTTCTTTCTTTTTCTTTAGAGACAGTTTTGAAGTTGTAACAATGGTTCGGATCATAAGCTGTATTTTTGATTTCCGCTGCTATGATGGTTTAGTTTTTCAGCTTATGCACTATCTCACCTGTTTTATGTTAAAGTTATGTTATTATTATATTTTATTCCATGCGCTGTGAGATATACTACAGGTTCTTTGGAAGTTTGTTTCTTCATCTGGTTTCTTTTCTTCTGACGACCGTCCCATGCGAGTCGGAAATTAGGACAGCGCACTTCAAGGGAAAAGTCAGTTGGTCCAGGGCGGGCCATCACAATTGGTATCAGAGCTCGTATACGTATATGAGAGCGCGTATTTGTGATTATCTTGGTTTTCAAAAGCTATATATATATACTACTAGTATATCTAGGGATGAGGTTGCACTGCACTAACACCACAAAGAAGATGGTTAATCGTTTTCTGTGTACATATTGAACGATGAGCCGATATATGAGGGGTACTGGTAGAGGAGCCAATAATGGGAATGCTCCTGATATGAGGACTATGTTCACTGACTTCATGAGAGAGATGATTGGGGATGCTCGGGGAGCAGTTACTAATGCTGCTAAAGGTGGCGGTGCAGTAGTGCAGGCGCCTAGGGCCGATTTCGCCAAGCTGTGCAAGGATTACACTAGTCTTGGTAGGAAGCCGTTCCACGGAACGGAGTCGGCTACAGAAGTCCAAGATTGGCTAGATAGTTATGAGTGCGTCGAGGATCTGGGAATTGTTCACGTCAACTGCAAGGACGGGCTATGAATTGGTGGAATGCTATTAAGGTAGCTACTCCTCAGGATCAAGTTACATAGAATCAGTTTAAGACTCGCTTTTGCGATAAGTTTATCCCGACTGCTCAGAAATCAGAATTGTTCACGAAGTTCTTGGAGCTTAAGCAGAATGGTAGGGAAGTCTCGGAGTATATCGCTGAATTTGATACTTTATCGAAATATGGATTGTCCCTTATCGATACAGTCGAGAAGAAGAACGAGAAGTTCATAATTGGCTTGGATGGGTACTTGGGGGAAAGACTTATAAACCATATTGATAAGACGTTTCAGTCTATTATAGGAAAGGCATTAAGGTCAAAGTGCCTTTTCCCTAAGTCGAAGACTGAGCTTGCCATTGCATCTACAGAGGAGCCAAAGCCGAAAGCAGGTGGTGAAGGCAAGAAGAATTCTCAGAACTAGAGGAAGCAGAACCTGACCAAGGATCGTTAGAATAAGAAGAATAAGAATGGTGGAGAGTGCTTTAGTTGTGGCAAGAAGGGCCACTACACTAGAGATTATCGAGAAAATCCTGGGGAAAGGAAGTGATTTAACTGTGGCCAGGCGGGACATCACAAGGATGATTGTCCACAATCCCCTAAAGAGAAGTAAATTGTGAAAGCATAAGCTATCAATGTTGTTCCTTCTTCGTCGAATGCTCCAACTGCGGCGCAGAAGGGAAAGGGTGTCGTTATCAAAGGTATGCTTTCTATTTAAGGTGTTTCTGTTCGAGTATTGTTTGACAAACTCGAGATAGTCAATAAACCTCTAGTTGTGAAGAACCCGATAGGTGGTTCGACTGATCTTAGTATGATTTGTTGTAGTTTGGTCTTATCGAGTCATGGATGTATGTTTTCTTGTGATTGCTTTGTTTAGGCTTTACTGGGTTTAGCATTATTTTGGGGAGTCGATCTACTCCAAAGGTATAGGGTGGTATTAGGTACACACCTAGTGATGGCGATAGTAACTAGAGTTAAGGAAGCTGAGAGGTTATTGTTGTAATAAGTTCTAGTTGTCTTTGGGAGGCAAATAAGTGCTCCAGTGCTTAGTTGTTTTGATAATATCACCTCACGTGGATTGTCCGAATTCGGAGGAGATGTTCCTTGGGTGCTATTCTGATATTGGTTTAGGCATTTGGGTCTTGTGCTTGGGGAATGTCGAGTTCAATTAGGATGGTTCGCATGAGATATAAATAGTTACTGCGATTTTTCATTCGATGATATCTTGGTTTACTTGAGGAGTGATGGGCAGCCGTGACATGATAAGACTGTTCAATGGCATGGACTGCCCCGAATTAGACATGATAGGGTTATTAGATGGCTCGACTGGAACTTGAGAAAGATGCAAAGTTATGGATTGTTTAGGACCCTATGTTGGTGTTCTCTTTGGATATTAGAACTTTGAAGGAATAGGATGTGTTCGTTGATCATGGAAGATGCAACGAAGATTAGGATGATTCAAGTTGGACTTGAACTCGTAAAAGAAATGGGTGTTCGTTGATCTTGGAGATGCAACGAATAGGGAGACAACTCACATTGGACTAGGGTTTGTCGATAATGGATACTCAAGACTGGGTCTGAGTTATAGATTGACTCGAGTTAGACAGGAGAAGGCTACGAGGAATTCGATTTAGCTCGAGTTGGACTCGAGAGGGCAGCAAGACAACGGATAGACTTGGGTGGGACTCAAGTATTTTAGGCAGACATAAAGCAGGGGTATCTGGGGAAGCCCGTTACCTTGGATCCATTGGACGTGATCTATTTATCCTTAGAGGTCAAACGTGCGTTGGACATACGGTAGTCCTTTTGGAGGCTGGGCTTCCATTAGTTATTGATGTTGGTTGGACCAGACATACAGGTATCAATGTATTCATGGCTTTAGCAGTGATAGGTAGGGCATGTTTGATGGATGCTATGGTTGCTATGTTTATTTCTATCTTTCTTCTCTTGAGTAGACTATCACCTGTAGGGTTCTAGCGATGGTGCAGAGTGATCGTAGAAAGCCTGTGAGCCAGTGCAGTGGAGTTGTTATGATTCCATGGGGCAAAGTGGGCATAGCAAAGGATTAGTGGATATGGATCAGTGTAGTGGAGCCATCATGACTCCATGGGGCAGAGGGATCATAGGAAAAGATTTAGGTGCGGTAATAGTTGCATTGAGTGGGAGACATGCAAGTTTAGGGGTTATTTTCTGGGATGGATGCCATTAGAGTATATCATGAGATATGATTTTAGACCTAAGTGTGGATTGGATGCAGAAATGTTAGCAAGTTTGATGATTAGATCGAATTTGATTGAGTGGATTGGGTACAGTTAGAGGAACGATCCTAACCTATTGGAAATCATCTCTAAGGTAGAGATGTATATCGATGGAGAGAGATTGATCTAGTGAGGACATCATCGAGAAGGATGGCTTCAAAAGAATGAAAGGCAAGTTATACCCAACGTAAAAGGATTGAGTGATGGAGAGAGACGTTGGGAAGTTTATCTCCAAGTGCATGAATTGCTAGTTAGATTAATTTGAGCAAAGGAAGCTTAGTGGTTTGTCACAACCGTTGGAAATTCCAGAATGGAAGTGGAAGCAAGCCTCAATGGGTTTCATTGATGGTTCACCAAGGATTAGATCAGGTTATGATGATATTTGGGTGAATCGTGTATTAGAGGATCTTTTGAGGATTTGTCATAGGACGACCATTTTCATTTGGTTGAGTTTGCATATAACAATAGTTATTAGTCCAGCATTGGTATTATTCCACTTGAAGCTTTGTACGGAAGACCGTGCAGCTCACCATCATGTTGGTTGGAATCCGATGAGAAGTTTGTGCCTGGATGAGACGACCTGAAATCCCCCTTACAGGAAATCACGGATTGAGTTGAGGACAAGACGAATCAGAACACAAACAGAAGAACGTTTCATTGTTAATTACAACAATTCCATCAGAATACAAGAATATACAGAGAATGAATCAATATTACACTCCACAAAATACCAAAGATTATAATACATTAGATAGCAGCGAAAAATAATACAAAACACAACTGATGGAGATATACGGATACAAAGCTTTCCAGATATCATTCCAATTGTAAACCAGGATCCTGTGAAGATAAATCTGCAAAACCAAAACTACTAGCTGCCCGTGTCGAAAATAAGGGCACCCAGAGTTTAGGTTAAAACAATAAACTCCAGGTAGTCATGTGACTGGTGTGAGAACTAAAACAGTTATTAATTTTATTTGAAAGTTAGGTAAATCAAGGGACCACGTCGGTAACGCGGAACGGGTTTCCTCCCAAGAATACCAGTGCATAAAACAACTGCGCAATGCTAAATAAAGAACAATGAAGCTATTATAAGACCCATGTCCCATCACACAATGCAACACAAACCGAAGGATTGGGTTTTACCTTATAATAGCCAAAGAATGCTTGATACGCTAAGTTTCATCTTTTATTACTATAAGTGTATAGTGTCAAAACAATTTCAATCATAAGTATCAATCATAGACGGCATGAGCGCCCCATCCCACTTTGTCGCCATACATAGGATTACAACTAAAACCGAAACGTCACGTATTTGAAGTTGGATTTCCATCTATGAACCGAGGCAAGGGATCATCCTCACCGCTTCGAGACTGTCTAGCCCGAGCCTCAGGAACAGCCGCAACTGCACCTTGGATCGTCAGGGCAGGTCCACCGATGTGGATTATTATGCCTGAACCATGTGTTTCCCTTCCCTATGGGGCGTAAATGAGCCAACGAATGACTCCATCGGACCCAAATAGTCAGATCTAACCGAGGCGCCTCACAATCCATCATCCACATAAGTAAAATATCAGCCAGTTCAAGCACTAACACCACTCCTAGCTAGAAAGAAACGCATGCCCTCCCTGATGTCCTCTCCCATTTCTGGTTCACAACTGGGGTGTGACGCTTGCGAATCAACGCTACACAGAGCTACGCCACAAAGGTCGTGCTTTGATCATCAACCATAAGACTTTGCTTTTCAACAAAAGCCTTGATCATTTGCATCTTAGCATGCCACACAGGCAAACCACTCCATGCAACCGATATTCATCAATCACATAGAATGATATCCAATGCCAGACACACAGTCCATTTACAAGTTCGTTCTGGGTCTGAACGAAACCGGAGGAACCTTATTCCTCGCATATCCATCGATCTCCAAGTACGTTTGGTTGATCACCAACTGATTCCCTCCTCTTAGGTGTACAACCCAATCAAGATCATCAGTAATCACCCGGACGATGTGAAGACCTCCGGTCTTCAACTACCATCCTCATCTTCGACTTATTGTCATAACAGTTATTCAGAATGGGATAAACCCGGCCTTTCCGAATAACTCGTGTATATAACAAACAAGTGTTACACAAAAACACCATATGTCTCATTCCAATTCATCAGTCACTAACCATAAATTAGCAAGAGAATAGTCCCCCAAACATTAACCCCGAAGGACGAAACCAACATCAGATCAATCCCAGGAAACAATTCTTCTTAGCTAACCTACAGTTAGTTTCTAAATTTCACATTCTTAGGGAGAGGTTCCCATTAATTTTATCAAAGATAAATTCTTTTAAATTTATTCTTTAATCTTCCTTTGAATACCACTTCAAACTAGTCGGGATTAACGAACCACACCGAAGTGATTGTTTATTTTATTTCCCAATCGCAACCTATTCATCCCAAGGAGCAAAACTGGTAATACTCCATATCTAACACCACGGTGTTATCGATAAAGTTAGTTACCATTTCACGTTCAAATTTAGTTAAATATTTAACTATCGCTTGGAGTAAAACTGGTGATACTCCATTCTCGATCATTTCAGTCTAATTAAAGATTCATTAAAACTCCACTTAGTTTTAATCTTTAACTGGGTTAAAGAACAGATGTCACTTAAAACACGGTTCATGATAAGCCCCAAAATCACATCACATTTCAATCAGTCCCTAACAGTAAATTAGTAAGAGGACAGTTCCCTAAATATTAACCCCGAAGGCCGAAACCAACAAAAGATCAATATCCAAGAAACCATCCAACTTAACTGATCCCCAGTTAGTTCTTAATTTTCTTAACTCCATTTGGGCTTAAGAACAGTATTATTAAAGATACCATTCACGACAACCCAAAATCCCATTTGATACTAAACACAAGGCTCTGAATAGAAAATATATCGGCTTATATTCAATATCAAATTCTTAAACCAACAAATATCGTATTGGAAATAACGATACAAATATATCTTTCAAATTTCCATAACAACATCTGTATAATCACGAAATCCAACATCGAACTATTCCGAAGATGATTTCGATTCAAATCCATTCCAATTCAATTGTTGGAAATTCTGGTTATCTTCAAAACTATTTCAAATCCAATTTATTTATTTTAAAAATAAATAAATTATTATTCCAGTTCAAAACTAGTTCATTTCGATAAAAATCTACTTTTATCTTTTCAAATATGGAGTTTTTCATCCCAATTCTTCCCAAATCATTTCTTATGATTTTACACAAATTATTACTATTTTTAATAATATTATCAAGGCCCATACGGTCGATTTCCATCAACGGCCGTCGAACTGCACTTACAGCGACCTTTTCCAAATTTGATTTGGACATAATTCCAAATCAAACAGTTAGATTTCTAATTTCTTGCCTTCGTTAGAAAGCTCTTTTCAATACGAACCCAAAGGTTCCGTTTAAGGAGAATCCGACGGTCGGTTCACCCGTAATGTCCACTCGAAGTCCATGGTCGAAATTCACGAACTACCGCAGCACGGCGGGTTCTATTCAGGCCATTATATTATATATATATGTAATATATATAATATATGTTTCATCGATTTCCTTTTAAAACGTATTTTATTAACCGTTTTAAATTCGTTTTCAAAACGATTTCAACTTCATATTCAATTTCAAATCAAAATTGAATATTCCATATCATCGATATACAAATGATAATATTCTCAAAACATTAGATTTTGAAATCTATTCCTTTTCGATATCCATTATAAAGATGAATAAAATTGATATAAATATCGTTCATGTCAAATTGGCGTCAATTTAATCAACATGGCTATATATATATATATATATATATTTAAATATACTCTTGTCCATCCCAAATCGGACATCAAAATCACATTTTGATCTTTTACTAAATATCATTTGAAAATACTCGTTATTATTATTTTAAAATAATCGTTATTTTAAAATATTCATTCTTTTTGAACTGGAATTAGACACAGTCAATTACTATAGAATTTGATTATATGGATTTCATACACACATGTATAGAACAATAGTCAAACACAGTCAACCATCATCCAGAGTGCATTCTACACTGCATAAGCATCAAATATAAATATTCAACGCTTATAACAGCCTATCAATCAATCGATTGACATACAACTAATTATTGGGACTAGTTTATGTCATAAATCATCCCAATACCCGTGTGGGGTTTCAACCAACAAATAATGAATTTTATTTGTGTAGTTGGGCGATGTGTAAAATTTATCGTCCCAATCAATATCAGTCAAATCGGTGTACATAAACAAATCGTTTGATTTGTAAATGAATATTTATTGATTCACATAGAAGTTAAAAATTATATTTTTAACGACCAAAATATTCTATTCAACCTATGAATATTCTATTCAGTTCATTTATTCAATAAAATGATATTTTTTTTCTAACATATTTTAGAAAATTTCTGCGGCATAATGGCACAATACTAGAAACGGGACAACGCCTAGCCTTATCCCCAGTCTAATAATGGCCAACGCCATATGCATATCAATCTAATCAATTTCATTTCAATTTCCAAACCAACCAAACAAATAAATCAATCACCAAACAATCAACTAAACAAACAAGTTGCCTATGGTCTGTGGACGACGGGTGTCGGGTGCTGCTAAGCACCGTTTGCATCCTAGCATATATTCCTAACTAGAAAATAAATTAAAGTGAGGAGTTCTCACCCTAGGGTTCCACTCCGCCGTTTCATTTTTGAATGGCTTGGATTTTGTTTTGATTACCGTCGGTTCCATCGCAATCTATTTCACTTTGTTCATAGTAAAAATCACATTTTCATTTCAACGCTATAAAAATCACATTTCTATTTCTACACTATGAAAATTCTATTTCCAATCCGCTACTCGTATAAAAATCGAATTTTTATCCTCACTACTTCATGATAAAAATAAAGTTCATATTTTTATTACACTTCATATACAGTAAAGATTATATTTTTGTTTTACTTCATATACTGTAAAGATTATATTTTTGTTTCACTTCATCTATTGTAAAGATTATATTTTTATTATCTCTACTATATAAAAATCATATTTTTATTAAGCCGTTCACAGGATAAAAATCAAGTCTTATCACATTTTAAAAACTAATCTTTAAATTAAATAAAAACCTTATACTTTAAATTAAATAAAAACCTTATCCTTAAATCAAAATATAAAACTTATTTCAATCTATGCTAAAAACTGATTTTTATATTCTTCTAAACTAACGACATTAACTAATAAGTAAATAAATAAATAAAATTACATCAAATTCAATTTTTCTGAGGGGTGGGGCGATTCACAATCAGCGTGGGGTTTGGGGGGTGGCGGAGCATCGGAAGGGGGAGTGCCGGAGGTGGCGGCGGCCTTGGAGTGGAGGGTGGCGGGGTTGGAGGTGCTCGGTTGCAGATCTCGTGGTCTCGCGGGTGCCATAACGGGGCGCTCGAGATGAGGGAGGACTGGGCGACGCGGGGAATCGGAGGGGGGGTCTCGCCTGTGCGGCGCCACCAAGGGAGGCGCGAGGCAGAACGATCGACGGGGGGACGGGGGGACGGGTGATGGTGGCTACTTCGCTCATTTCTCTTTTTTTACTCTCTTTTGATTGAAATGAACGGGTAAAGGGTCTTAGGGAGTAGTTGACCAATGTATAGAGATAAAGGGCAAGGGTTTTTTTAATTTTTTTATTTAATTTATCCTCCAAAAAGTAACTTTGAATTTCGATCTCCAAACGAGACCCACCGCCTGTTGTCCCTAGCTAATTACCCGCATTCCGAACACAATGGGATATGTTTCTTAATCCAATTCTAATGTTTCGATCATTTTTCATCAAAATTAAAATATAAATCTATATATTGAATTTGAACACATGTTTCAATTACTGGGGCCATATACTGACTCTAAAAATTCCCGAAAAATATTTTCTAGCTTCGTATTGGCAATACAGTCCTGACAAAACTAGTTTCGTCAAATTCCAAGACCGTTTGAAAAATGGCTATTTTCAGGTCGATCGAAATAAACTAAAACTGTCAAAACATGTTTTACTTCGCCACGCTCGCATATTGATTCAGAAAATTATGAATTTTTAAACCTAGCAACAATTTGACATCACGGATCCAACAAAAGTGGTTTCGTCGAAAACCGAGGTAGTTTGCAAAATTTCCATTTTTAAGGGCCAGAATTCCATAATGACTATTCTGAATTTTCAACTGCACGTAACTTATGATTCCCGCTATGAAATTTCAATTTTTCGGATTTGTTGGAAAGATATTCTCAAATAGATTCTAATATTTTTCGTTTCGCTAAAATCCGGTTTATTTTGAATCTTGTACATTCATTTGAACTTTGAAATCGAATTTTTGAACTACCGCGCCATTTTCAATTCCTTTTTCTAATTAAAAATAAATATTTATATTCAAATGACAATCAATATAAATATATTCATTCTAATTCTATTCAAGTTAAATTTCTCGTCGTCAGTATTTAAAATAATTCAATTTAAATAATTAAAATTCTTCAAAATTGCCAAAATAAAAATTTTAAATTGGCTCAGAATTTCCGGGTTGTTACTATCTCCCCCACTTAAAACTTTTCATCTCTGAAAAGGAACGAAGCCTAAAGTTGTTTTACAAACCAACTCAACTTTCATTATTTTCATTACGGCTTAAGTTCTTCAACTTTTCAGTTTCTAAGAACTTTTCAAGTTTTTCAAAAATTTGGCCAACACCCTAAATTTTCAAAAAAATTTCGCCATAACCTCCCCTGCACCGGGAGCTTCGGGATATTTCAAACAGCCTCCCATGGCCCTCACCAGTCCAAAAGAAAAAAAATCCAAGCGGCTTGCCAATCAACTCTTAAAATCATCCAAACCCAAGAAATTAGTAAACATGTACCTATTTATCGGGCAAACAATTTTATTCCTCTTCTCTAGCCTCCTTGTTATAACCTGTTTAATGTAAGTACATGTATATGCATACAAATGCGACAAATTTTCGATGCAATTTGGCTATATGGTTAACATTTTATTAATCAAACAATAATCAAACAACACAACCAGCAATCAATTAGTTGGTTAACGTTTCAAAATCATAACTTTGATATATTATCAAAAATCACATTTTTGATGCCAAGTCACAACAATATATTCTAACTATATTTTAGTTCTCACACCAGTCAATTGGAAATATATAGAAATCCCACTTTCGAAACACGAAAGTAAATTCTGATGATGACGCGTCAATCATCGGAATCATGTCCGAGCGACTAGGGTGTGATTCTATATATATCCAGTATATTCGAGGCTTCATATACACATGGATCAGACGTATATTTAAATCTCTATAGACTGGATTGTACAAATTCAATATAAAATAAATAATCAAATACGAATAATTGATTTAAATTTTCAAAACAAAACTTGTTTTCAATTTTTATTTTAAAAACAGTACTCTTCACACTCGTTTTAGGATACTACTGATCCCATCTCTAACAAGTCATTCTCCTTGGATATTACTTATCAATTCTCTGATGAATTCTTTCGTTCGGTTCTAATATGTCGTGTTTTCGAGCTTTGTAAACTAAAGCTCTGATACCAAGCTGAAATGACCCGAAATCCGCCTTACGGGAAATCATGGATTGAGTCGAGGACAAGACGAATCAGAACACAAAGAGTAGAACATTTCATTGTTAATTACAACAATTCCATCAGAATACAAGAATAAACAGAGAATGAATCAATATTACACTTCATAAAATACCAGAGATTACAATACATTATATAGCAGCGGAAAATAATACAAAACACAATTGAAGGAGATATACGGATACAAAGCTTTCTAGATATCATTCCAGCTGCAAACCATGGTCCTGTGAAGATAAATCTGCAAAACCAAAACTACTAGCTGCCCGTGTCGAAAATAAGTGCACCCAGAGTTTAGGTTAAAACAATAAACTCCAGGTCAGTCATGTGACTGGTGTGAGAACTAAAACAGTTATTAATCTTTATTTTAAATTTAGGTAAATCAAGGGACCACGCCGCTAACGTATAACGGGTTTCCTCCCAAGAATACCAGTGCATAAAACAACAGAGCAATGCTAAATAAAGAAATATGAAGCTATTATAAGACCCAGGTCCCATCACACAATGCAACACAAACCGGAGGATAGGGTTTTACCTTATAATAGCCAATGAATGATTGGTACGCTAAATTTCATCTTTTATTATTACTATAAGTGTATAGTGTCAAAACAATTTCAATCATAAGTATCAATCATAGACGGCATGAGCGCCCCATCCCACTCTGTCGCCATATATAGGATTACAACTAAAACCGAAACGTCACGTATTGGAAGTTGGATTTCCATCTGTGAACCGAGGCAAGGGATCATCCTCGCCGCTTCGAGACTGTCTAGCCCGAGCCTCAGGAACAGCCGCAACCGCGCCTTGGATCATCAGGGCCGGTCCACCGATGTGGACTATTATGCCTGAACCATGGGTTTCCCCGCCGTATGGTGCGTAAATGAGCCAACGAGTGACTACATCGGACCCGGATCATACGATCTAACTGAGGCGCCTCACAATCCATCATCCACATAAGTAAAATATCAGCCAGTTCAAGCACTGATACCACTCCTAGCTAGAAAGAAACGCATGCCCTCCCTGATGTCCTCTCCCGTTTCTGGTTCACAACCGGGGTGTGACACTCACGAATCAACGCTACACAAAGCTATGCCACAAAGTCCATGATTTAATCATCAACCACAAGACTTTGCTTTTCAACAAAATCCTTGATCATTTGCATCTTAGCTGCCACACAGGCAAACCACTCCATGCAACCGAAATCCATCAATCACACAGAATGATGTCCAATGTCAGACACATAGTCCACTTACAAGTCCGTTCTAGGTCTGAATGAAACTGGAGGAACCTTATTCCTCGCATATCCATCGATCTCAAAGTATGTCTGGACGATCACCAACTGATTCCCTCCTCTAGGGTGTACAGTCCAATCAAGATCATCAGTAATCACACAGATGATGTGAAGACCTCCGGTCTTCAACCACCGTCTTCAACTTCGACTTATCATCGTAACAGTTATTCAGAATGGGATAAACCCGGCCTTCCCGAATAAATCGTGTATATAATAAACAAGTGTTACACAAAAACTACATACGCCTCATTCCTATTCATCAGTCATAACGTAAATTAGCAAGAGAATAATTCCCCAAACATTAACCCCGAAGGCCGAAACCAACATCAGACCAATACCCAGGAAACCATTCTTCTTAGCTAACCTACAGTTAGTTTCTAAATTTCACATCCTTAGGGAGAGGTTCCCATTAATTTTACCAAAGATAAATTCTTTTAAATTTATTCTTTAATCTTCCTCTGAATATCACTTCAAACTAGTCGGGATTAACGAACCACACCGAAGTAATTATTTATTTTATTTCCCAATCCCAACCTAATCATCCCAAGGAGAAAAATTGGTAATACTCCATATCTAACACCACGGTGTTATCGGTAAAGTTAGTTACCATTTCACATTCAAATCTAGTTAAATATTTAACTATAGCTTGGAGAAAAACTGGTGATACTCCATTCTCGATCATTTCAATCTAATTAAAGATTCATTAAAACTCCGCTTAGTTTTAATCTTTAACTGGGTTAAATAACCGATGTCATTTAAAACACGGTTCACGATAAGCCCCAAAATCACATCACATTTCAATCAGTCTCTAACAGTAAATTAGTAAGAGGATAGTTCCCTAAATATTAACGCCGAAGGCCGAAACCAACAACAGATCAATATCCAAGAAACCATCCAACTTAACTGATCCCCAGTTAGTTCTTAATTTTCTTAACTCCATTTGGGCTTAAGAACAGTATTATTAAAGATACCATTCACGACAACCCAAAATCCCATTTGATACTAAACACAAGGCTCTGAATAGAAAATATATCGGCTTATATTCAATATCAAATTCTTAAACCAAAAAATATCGTATTGGAAATAACGATATAAATATATCTTTCAAATTTCCATAACAACATCTGTATAATCATGAAATCCAACATCGAACTATTCCGAAGATGATTTCGATTCAAATCCATTCCAATTCAATTGTTGGAAATTCTGGTTATTTTCAAAACCATTTCAAATCCAATTAATTTATTTTAAAAATAAATAAATTATTATTCTATTTCAAAACTAGTTCATTTCGATAAAAATCTACTTTTATCTTTTCAAATATGGAGTTTTTCATCCCAATTCTTCCCAAATCATTTCTTATGATTCTATACAAATTATTATTATTTTTAATATTATAATCAAGGCCCGTACAGTCGATTTCCATCAACGGCCGTCGAACTGCACTTACAACGACCTTTTCCAAATTTGATTTGGACATAATTCTAAATCCAACCATTAGAATTCTAATTTCTTTCCTTCATTATAAAGCTCTTTTCGATTCGAACCAAATGGTTCCGGTTTCAGGAGAATCCGACGGTCGGATCTCCCGTAATGTCCACTCGAAGTCAATGGTCAAAATTCATGAACTGCAGCAGCGCGGCGCGTTCTATTCAGGCCATTATATTATATATATAATATATATTTCATCGATTTCCTTTTAAAACGTATTTTATTAACTGTTTTAAATTCGTTTTCAGAACGATTTCAACTTCATATTCAATTTCAAATCAAAATTGAATATTCCATATCATCGGTATACAAATGATAATATTTTCAAAACATTAGATTTTGAAATCTATTCCTTTTCGATATCCATTATAAAGATGAATAAAATCGATATAAATATCGTTCACATCAAAATGGCGTCAATCTAATCAACATGGTTATATATATATTTAAATATATTCATGTCCATCCCAAATCGGACATCAAAATCACATTTTGATCTTTTATTGAATATCATTTGAAAATACTCGTTATTATTATTTTAAAATAATCGTTATTTTAAAATATTCATTCTTTCTGAACTGGAATCAGACACAGCCATTTACCATATAATTTGATTATATGGATTTCATACACACATGTACACAACAACAGTCAAACAAAGTCAACCATCATCCAGAGTGCATTCTACACCGCATAAGCATCAAATATAAATATTCAACGCTTATAACAGCCTATCAATCGATTGACATACAACTAATTATTGGGACTATTGTATGTCATATATCATCCCAATACCCGTGTGGGGTTTCAATCAGCAAATAATGAATTTTATTTGTGCAGTTAGGCGATGTATAAAATTTATCGTCCCAATCAGTATCAATCAAATCGGTGTACATAAACAAATCGTTCGATTTGTAAATGAATATTTATTGATTCATATTCACGTTAAAAATTATATTTTTAACGACCAAAATATTCTATTCAACCTATGAATATTCTATTCAGTTCATTCATTCAATAAAATGATATTTTTATTTTTCTAACATATTTTAGAAAATTTCGGCGGCATAACAGCACAATACTAGAAACGGGACAAGGCCTAGCCTTATACCCGGTCTAATAATGGTCGGCGCCATACACATATCAATCTAATCAATTTCATTTCAATTCCCAAACCAACCAAACAAATAAATCAATCACCAAACAATCAACTAAACAAACAAGTCGCCCATGGTCTGTGGAAGACGGGTGTCGGGTTCTGCTAAGCACCGTCTGCATCCTAGTATATATTCCTAACTAGAAAATAAATTAAAGTGAGGAGTTCTCACCTTGGGGTTCCACTCCGCCGTTTCACTTCTGAATGGCTTGGATTTTGTTTTGATTACCGTCGGTTCCATCGCAATCTATTTCACTCTGTTCATAGTAAAAATCACATTTTTATTTCAACACTATAAAAATCACATTTCTATTTCTACGCTATAAAAATTCGATTTTCAATCCGCTACTCATATAAAAATCGAATTTTTATCCTCACTACTTCATGATAAAAATAAAGTTCATATTTTTATTACACTTCATATACTGTAAAGATTATATTTTTGTTTCACTTCATATACTGTAAAGATTATATTTTTGTTTCCCTTCATATACTATAAAGATTATATTTTTATTATCTTTACTATATAAAAATCATATTTTTACTAAGTCGTTCACATGATAAAAATCAAGTCTTATCACGTTTTAAAAACTAATCTTTTCCATGCTAAAAATATATGTTTTTCTTCTTCAAAAATATATGGTTTACATGCTTAAAAATCAAAGCTTTACATTTCTAAAAATCAAGTCTTTTGAATAAAAAAATCTAATCATTCTCTATCATAAAAATAATAACTTTAACTTAATAAAAATCCCATCTTTAACTTAAATAAAAACCTTATCCTTTAAATCAAACCATATATAAAATTGATTTCAATCTATGCTAAAAACTGATTTTTATATTCTTCTAAACTAACCACATTAACTAATAAGTAAATAAATAAATAAAATTACGTCAAATTCAGTTTTTCTGAGGGGTGGGGGCGATTCACAGTCAGCGTGGGGTTTGGGGGATGGCGGAGAATCGCAAGGGGGAGTGTCGGAGGTCGAGGCGGCCTTGGAGTGGAGGGTGGCGGCGCTGGAGGTGCTCGGTTGCGAATCTCGTGGTCTCGTGGGTGCTTGAATGGGGCGCTCGAGATGAGGGAGGGCTGGGCGATGCGGGGAATCGGAGGGGGGGTCTCGCCGGCGCGGCGCCACCAAGGGAGGCGGGAGGCAGAACGATCGACCGGGGGGGGTGATGGTGGCTCCGTCGCTCGTTTCTCTCTTTTTTCCTTTTGATTGAAATAAACGGGTAAAGGGGTTAAGGGAGTAGTTGACCGATGTATAGAGATAAAGGGCAAGGGTTTTATTTTTATTTTTTATTTAATTTATACTCCAAAAAGTAACTTTGAATTTCGATCTCCAAACGAGACCCACCACCTATTGTCCCAAGCAAATTACCCCCATTCTGAACATACTGGGATATGTTTCGTAATCCAATTCTAACGTTTCGATCAGTTTTCATCAAAATTAAAATATAAATCTATATATTGAATTTGAACGCACGTTTCAATTTACCGAGGCCACATACGGACTCTAAAAATTCCCGAAAAATATTTTGTAGCTTCGTTTTGATAATACGGTCCTAACAAAACTAGTTTCGTCAAATTCCGAGACCGTTTGAAAAATGGCTATTTTCAGGTCGATCGAAATTAACTGAAATTATCAAACACGTTTTGCTTCGCGACGCTTACATACTGATTTAGAAAATTATGAATTTCAAAACCTAGCAATAATTTGACATCATGGATCCAACAAAAGTGGTTTCATCGAAAACCGAGGTCGTTTGCAAAATTTCCATTTTTAAGGGCCAGAATTCCATAGCGACTATTCTGAATTTTCAACTGGACGTGACTTTTGATTCCCGCTATGAAATTTTAATTTTTCTGATTCGTTGGAAAGATATTCTCAAATAGATTCTAATATTTTTCATTTTGCCAAAATCCGGTTTATTTTGAATCCTGTACATTCATTTGAACTTTGAAATCGAATTTTCGAACTACCGCGCCATTTTCAATTCCTTTTCTAATTAAAAATAAATATTTATATTCAAACGATGATCTATATAAATATATACATTCTAATTCTATTCAAGTTAAATTTCTCGTCATCATTATTTAAAATAATTCATTTTAAATAATTAAAATTCATTAAAATTGCCAAAATAAAAATTTTAAATTGGCTCAGAATTTCCGGGCTGTTACACTGGACCTAAGGTTATAAGAGAAACTTCAGAAAAGAAAAAAGTCAATCGACAGCGAATGAAGGCTGCCCAGAATAGGCAGAAAAGTTATGCTGATAAAAGGCGAAGAGATTTGAAGCTCTTAGTCTGCGATTTGGTATTCGTGAGGATTTCTCCGTCGAAGAGTGTGATTCGTTTTGGTAAGAAAGGCAAGTTGGCACCAAGATTTGTTGGTCCATTCTCAGTTCTTGAACAAGTTGGGAATTTGGCGTATAAAGTGGAGTTGTCGGAAAAGATAGTGGGAGTTCACAACGTATTTCATGTTTCCCAGTTAAGGAAGTTTGTGCATGACCTAGTTTGGCTATTTCACCAGATCAGTTGGATGATATCGAGGTTGAACCCAAGGCGGTTGGGAACCGCCGACCGATGCGTATTGTTGGGAACGATACGAAGAAACTCCAAAGGAAGGTGGTGAAACTAGTCAAAATTCAGTGGGGTGATAATGAGAAAGACTGTACTAGGGAAACAGAGGAGGACATAAGGAAGAAGTATCCTAAACTCTTTGCCTGGTAAGATCTTTGTCGATATAGCACTCCCTTGTTAGTAAACCGCATGCTAAGATGGGCTTGTTGTGTGTTGTTACATGTTTGATTGTTACAAATGATTGGTAGGCATGCGGGATCCTTTGTACGTTTTAGTTAAGGAATGGATGTGGGGTGTTACGGCGGGGTCAGCGGCTGACTTCCTGGTGGTTGAACGGGGTAGCGGCGGTCCTAGGGGCCATGACGCGACAGTTTTAGTGAGAGGATGGGTGTGTGTGTGTGCGATCGAAAGGAGTGGGGAGGGAGAAGAGGTCCGGCACGGTTGGTGGTGGGTCCGACGACGGGTGCAGTCGCCGATGCGGTGGCGGTTGAGGTGTGGGAGGCGCGAGAATCAATTTAGGGTTTTAATTTGTAAAAGGGGGAGGCGGGTTTTAATGTCTGCTGAAGGGGGCTAGGGCTTAGCCCTTTATATATTAATATTTGTTAATATTTTATTTTTAAATTTTCTTTGTTTTAAAATTTCACTTCGGATCTCAAAATTAAACCAAACAAATGTCACCCTAGCCAATCACCCCCACTCCGGAAACGATGGGATAAGATTCGGAATACAATTCGGCTGTTAAGATCAGTTTTTCTTTAAATTAAAATATAAATCATTATATTTTCAATTTAAACGTACATTTTAATTTTCCGGGGCCAGATTTTAGAAATTGCAGAAAATTATTTCTAGCTTTGTATTGATGATACAGTCCTAACAAAACTATCTTTGTCAAATTTGAAGACCGTTTGAAAAATGGCCATTTTCTGGTCGATCCAATTTGACTGAAACTGTTAAAACACGTTTTCCTGTGCCACGCTCGCATATTGATTCCAAAAATTATGTATTTTGGAATCTAGCAATAACTTGACATCCCAGATCCAACAAAAGTGGTTTCATCTAAAATGGAGGACGTTTGCAAAATCGTTGTTTTTAAGGGCTATATTTCTATAGCGACTATTCCGAATTTTCAACTGGGCATAAATTTTTATTCCCGCTATGAAATTTATATTTTTCGGATTCGTTGGAAAGATATTCTCAAACTGATTCTAATATTTTTGGTTTCGCCAAAATCCGGTTTATTTTGAATCCTGTACATTCATTTGAAATTTGAAATCGAATTTTCAAACTACCGCGCCATTTTCAATTCCTTTTATAATTAAAAATAAATATTTATATTCTAACAACGATTCAAATAAATATATATATTCCAATTCTACTCAAAATAAATTTCTCATCGTCATTATTCAAAATAAATCATTTTAAATATCCAAAATTCATAAAAAGGGCCAAAATAAAAAAATTAAATTGCCTCAGATTTTTCGGGTTGTTACAGTGTTGTTAAAAGGTAGATTTGAATTCAACATTTTTAATCAATAAGGACAAATGGATTTATGGGGATAAATGTAAATGAATTAATTACTAATTGCAAATCAGTGATTTATTATTACATGCCATAATATATGCTCATTAGTTATGGGTCATTATATGTAACATACAACGTATGGATAAACGATTTTTATTTGAAATAAAAAAATAATCAATTAAATAAGATTATTGTAATGTCCCGCATTTTTGGTTGTCAGATATTTAATATATATTTTATTATTTTAAATAATGATTTTGGATTTATAAATGAATTTATAAAATATAATTCGTTTATATTACAGAGTTCGAACTATAATTTATATATGATTATAAAACAAACTCAAAACATCGCGATATTTCGTAATTAACAATTTGAAATTTATATGTATCGGTACAAATATGAAATGCTCAAAAATAATCAACGATGAAATTAAATAATCATACAAAATAGAACGTTCAAATAAATGTGTTGCTTATCTTATGATGAGGCCCGTGCTTCGCACATGGAAAATTGATTCGACATATTATATAGGCCTTAAAAATAGTTTTCTTTTCAAACAACCGCCATTTTCGCTGAAATTAATTTCATTGAGACCAAAACGTTAAGACGTAGCGGTGCGTCCATTTTTCACTGTGTTTGAAATTCGTGGGTGGAAGTACGTATATTAAACGGGCAACAATGAACAACAGAGATAAATGGAAATTTTAATACCATATAAAAATATACTTCATTATAACTTGTTGAGAGTAATTCTGAAGTGATTGGACAACAACTGGTGTTGTCGACTTTGCCACTATTCTTTTGGTCATTTAAATTTCCATTAAACCGGGATAACAATAGAACATTGCTGATGGTAAGTCTTGAAACTAGTTCATAGTCAACTAAATTATTCATGCACCATTTTTTGGCGTAGGGATGATTTTTTCGAACCTTTTATTTTTGTATTGTTTAAATCCACTCGTAGATGGTACCTACCATTTTTCAAAAAAGAGTACTTTAGTTCTTTCAATGTTATTTACTGCTTTGAACAGTTACTGGCAGATAAAGACAAAGCATTGATTTTCGTTTTGGAAAATATATTACAAATATATGTATAGCCTTGGTTCTTAAGTAAAGTAGAACTCATCACACAGCCAACCTAAGAAATCAATAGACTATCCTATCCAATAAGCTTCCATGACTCCTCAGCAAAGCTTTTACAATAGCTACCGATAGGTCCTCCTCCCAAAATATACACTACTGTTCCATCTGGCTGCAGAAGATTCTAATACTGATCGTGGGAATTCACCTTTCTTCAATAGAAAATAGTATGTAAAATCTGTCGCGTTAACTTCATTAGCGAAAATCCGTATACCTTCTCAAATACGAAAGGAAAACACCCTTACCTCCATTTCTCTGCCTTGATGAATACAGTCACAAGGTGCTACGCTTACTTTTCCTTTTCCTCTTGACTACTGCATGCAAACCTACATACATAGCTTACCAGCTATGAGTCTAGCTAGCCGACCCGAAATTAGCCCAGGCATATGAAAATGTAGACATCAACTGGCTGAACCACGCCCGTACCCACTCTTCAAATCAAAGCACTGATATTTGCACATGCTCTTCCGTAACATTTCTGTACATCTAGCCTATTTTGTAATGTCAGCTACTCTATGTTTGGATTGAAAACTCTTGTCCAGTTACCCTGTATTTTGAAGTGATAACTCATGAAGCTTACATCACGTACATAACTAGAATCACAAGCCTACCAATCCAAAACCGCGGTGGCCAAGGCGTTTGCCCCTATAAATTGAATATATATGCGGTGACTGAACCGATTAAATGAAACATTCGTTTAATTTAGTTTTAATCAATCGTTAATTTTAACGGTTGTAACCAATGGAGGTAACTTACCACACTGGTCACGTTTATAATAACATAAACGTGTTAAATTTATAGATGAATGTTTCGATTGCTGTTATTCTTTGATTTTTGAATATTATATATGTTTATTGAAATAAATTATATTGTTCGAGATAACAGATTTGGATGCAGGGAAAACAGGATGGAGGGATCCAACTGGATCCCTCAAATATATTATTTGTTTTCATATTACAATTACATGAATTGTTTATCCCATGTGAATGGATGATGGATTGAATCATTGATTGTTGAATCTAAATTCAATGTTTGTTCTGTTTTAACCAATAAACGGTATTGGTTCAGTAATCGGTAGCAATTAGCCCAAAAATATATTGTTTTACAAATATTGATTTACCATTAGGTGGATCGACGGTAATGAAGTTATTAAATATATTTTATAACTGAAGATGGAATGAAATCAATATATTTGAATAAAGGTTTAATAAAAGGAAATTAATGTGTAGTAATTATTATTAAGTTTTTTTTAATGTTATTAAATGTTTTTGTAAAGTGAACTCTGTTGAAGTAAGATTTATAACCAGATGAGCAGAGATTAACGAAATGATTAAGGATTGGATTAATTGTTTAAAAGAAACTGTTAAACTGGATTATTTTAATAAATTATATTATTAATTAATTTAAAAAAGTAACTAATTGAAGTTGATAAACAAGATAATCATGGTTTGGGCTGATGAACTAAACTAATGGGAATTAGTTATTTGATTAATTTATTAATCAATTAAAATAGTTTAACAAATATTTATTTTAACTTTAAAAAGATTTAGAAAGAAATTACTGTTTAGTTAAGTTAAATAAGAAGTTAACTATTTCTATAATAGTTAATAACAATGTAAATTATTATTTTTAGTGAATAACAATTTAAGTGATCAGTTCGTAAACGAGATTCTTTAAGGTAAATAATCAAAGTGGATATTGGAACACAATTGGATTTTTTAAAAGTGTTGATGAACGGTTTTATATTAAAACTGAGTTGTATAACCAAGTTATTAAAGAGATTTTAAGCCAAACCGATCGCTTAAAGTAAGTGTTTGAATTAAGGAAAGAAAAGCAGGTTACAAAGGGGTTTTATATGAAACCCGAGTTTTATAAACAATATTATAAAAGGAGTGCGAGGCTAAAATGTTAAGATAAATTAACGTTACTTAATTCTAGAAGTATTAGATGCGATTTAAATTTGCTATTTTAAATAAGAGATGAGGTTTTATCAGTTATAACCAAAATAGGATTTGTTTTGATATTGGGGATGAATTTGAGTTTTGGTATTTACAACTGATACATATCTTAAGATAAGAACGTTGTTAATCAAGGTCTGAGAGGTAATTTAAAATACCCCAACTTGATAGACTTCATGATTATCGAGAAATGATATTAGTTGTAGTGGTGAAGATGTTAAAACGAGTTTAGTTTGATAAATAATAATGTAACATTAGTTGAAGAATTTGGGAATATATATAATAGATTCCAAAATAAAAGAAAATTAAAACGGGCTTGAGAATATGAAATGGTATTTCCATAGGAAAGGAAATAAACGAGATTTGTGAAGATATAACGATGTTTTCAAAGTAAGAAGGTAAGATTTAAAATGTGTTTATTCTGAAAAGATAAGTGACAAGTATAGTGTTCAAATGAGGAAACCAAAGGAGGGGTCGTAACAATTGTTTTACAAATGACGGTTTGAATCGATGATAAATAATAAAGGGTGTTGTAATTAATGTTTTGAAATAATAGTAAAATTGAAATTGGATATAATTATTAAATATTTTCTAGATATTAGATAAAAAGGGTTTTGAGAAGATTAATATATTGAAATGAGAATTGAATATCATGTTTATAAATATGGAATGTTATTTAGAAGTTAAAATTAACCATTCGTTAATTATTTATAAAAAGGGCCAAATGATGCTAAGTACTGAACCAATGAACTCATTATCTTCACACAATTATTATTTGATAGTTACGTCATCGACTATCAAATCTGACCCATACGATTGATTGGTACGGAAAGACCGGTATAAAATTATATTCGAAAACCATTCCGAACCGGCAAATACATGAAGACAAAGATTGACGATGGAGCATTGAAGACTGTAGAACTTCATAAGTGGAAGGATTACTCATAATCTCTGTTTTAGCGGATAGAGATAACCTGTGATTCTGTCGTTGTTAGAATCTATGGATTTACAAGGACTACTCGCTACCAATTCATAGGATGATTCCTAGGATGTGGTAGAAAGGTACCTTCGGTTCATCCTGTTTCTGGATGACTTGTATGGACGAATGTCTAGCAAAGTATTTCCAAAGGATCACGTACATTGATTTTTACAAATGTATTTTTGTTAATAGCGAAGAAGGCTCTACACCTTCTCTTAGCTAAACCATAGATTATTTTTGTAGACGTCAATTAGTGTTTTGGCGGATCTGACAATGTGACATTCAAAGTAAATGGTGGCTAGATGTTCTAAAGATAAATTCAAACCTCAAGCCTCACAACTGGGAAATGACAAAAAAATCGACAGGCAGCATGGCTATGTGGGTCTCACCCATTAGGGTGTATAATCACCTATCTAGAGAGATTCCTTTTTGCTTCTTTAATCTATCGATGTTGTCCCATTTGAGAAACGGTCGCTGATCCCAACCGTTGGTGATATACATTCGATACACTCAAGCGAAATGAGTGGTCAGTCATGCGTGGGCCGGGTTGTAGGATGTTCTTGTTGAACCCAGTGTATTCGCCTCTACAGATACACTATCGGCATGTGGTTCCATACCTTGTCATAGGCGTAATTCAATCTCCAATAAAAGCCCGCGGTTTTGTTTGTATGGAGCATGAGATGCAAGTGTTCCGCTAGATTGCTATTTATTTGTATGTAGACACTATTATAATATAAGACAATATATTGATTTCAAAAATGTTTTGGGTTATCGTAAGGTAAAAAGCGTCCGTATTTATGTGTGGATTTGGTCTTACGACTATCCTTTTCTTTCGAAAAGATTTTGAAATTTAAAATCAAGTTGGATGATTCCCCTTAAACTTTACGAGTTGTTCTCACTCTGGTTCACCAGACTGACCCGGTATTTGAAATGCTCGGGTTAGACCCGGTTGTATAGGTTCAGGTTATCGGATGCTGAAAGAGACGAGCTGGAAGAGTTCAGATGTATGATGTTATACAATTATTTTTCCTCTATTTGTTGTGTATGAGGACAGATTCTTATAACTGTCCAGATGAATTGATGTATTCTGATAATTGTAAGCATTTTACAAGCTCTCAATAAAAGTAGTTCGGGGACGAAATTTGGGTACCGAAAATCTGGGTTGGACTGGTGTTGTTTGGTCAACTCAAAGGGTACCGAAAATCTGGGTCGTCTCAGTTGGTGTCATAGCTATTGGTTGAGTAATAACCTTGGCTCTGTGGCTTAACTAAATAGAGTTGGGGTTAATAATACCCTAGATTAAGTGGGAGTGTATGTATATGAGACCGTATTTGTAAATTTTATACAAAAATATTTTATATTGTGTTATTTATTCGGTTAAATTTTGGAATAGCAATAGACACGATATTGTTTTTTAAAGATGGTCAAATGAAATAATTTTGGCCGAACTACATTTTGTATAGAAAGGAAATAGTTTTAAAATTGTTGACATACTGAGTTGTTTGTTTGATTGGTTGGAATCCAAATTGAATTCAAATTGGATTAGAAATTTGAATTGGTTTAATATACCCAAGAAATTTCGCAGATGAAATTAGTAAATGTTATGGAATTGAATAAATAAGATTTAACTGATTAAAGTTAAATAGAAAGGTATAAATCAGAATTTAACTTCGAGATAAGTCAAATAAAACCAGATCAAAAAGAGAAAAGGGATGATTTTTGAAATAAAATCAGAATTTTTGAACTTTAAATGGAGGTGAATAAATTTGAAAATTAAATAGTTAATTGAATATGAATGTAAACTTGACTTGGTTAAGTCAAGTTAATGAATATTAGAGTCAAAATGGATTTTGAGATTAAACGAAATCAGTTGAAATTTGGAAACTGAGTAAAATATGAATTTATTTTAGTTAAGTTGATTTTACATTGATTACAGTTGTGAATTAATTGTTGTTGTTTGTTAGATGGATTGATTAGGATTCATAAAAGGGTTTCATAATAGGATTGAAGGAGTTGAAAAACTAAATTCTTGTATAATGAAGTTGAAAAAAATTCAAATATGAAATAAAACTAAGTAACCCTTGATTATTACTTATATTGTAAGCTGAGTTAAGCGCAGACTCCAGGAACCTATGGAATTGATTTGGTTACAAATATTTGAAAACGAAGAGAAGTTAGTCAAATTGCTTTGGGGTTAGAGTTTGGTTGCCCAACAAGTAGGTAAACCTTAAATATATTGAGAGATGATTGATTTTATGCCCCTAAATCAGGTACCCATTTGGTTTTTGTTCTCTTTGGAGATGTGTGAAGTCTGGAGTGATGGATGTAGTTGGTCTGATCGAGCAGTGCTGTGGAGATGCCGGAAATTTTTTGTAACTTATAAATTTTTATGATAATTTTATTTTGGCAATAATCGGGACTATAACATTTCTTCTTACCTAGTAATTTCGGGGACGAAATTCCTTTAAGGGGGAAGGAATGTAACGTCCCGCATTTTTGGTTGTCAGATATTTAATATATACTTTATTATTTTAAATAACGATTTTGGATTTATAAATGAATTTATGAAATATAATTCATTTATATAATGGAGTTCGAACGTATAATATATACATATAATTATAAAACAAACTCAAAACATCGCGATATTTCGTAATTTACGATTTGAAATTTATGTATATTGGTACAAATATGAAACGCTCAACGATAATCGACGATGAAATTAAATATCATACGAAATAGAACGTTCAAATAAATGCGCTGCTTATCTTATGATGAGGCTCGTGCTTCGCACATGGAAAATTGATTCGATATATTATATAAGCCTTAAAAATACTTTTCTTTTAAAACAACCACTATTTTCGCTGAAATTAATTTCATTGAGTTCAGAACGTTAAGACGTAGCGGCGCGTCCATTTTTCACTGTGTTTGAAATTCGTGGGTGGCAGTACGTATATTAAACGGGTAACAATGAACAGCGGAGATAAATGGAAATATTAATACGATATAAAAATATAATTCATTATAACATGTTGAGAGTAATTCTGAAGTGAATGGACAACAACCGGTGTTGTCGACTTTTACACTATTCTTTCTGTCATTTAAATTTCCATTGAACCAGGATAACATTAGAACATTGCTGATGGTAAGTCTTGAAACTAGTTCATAGTCAACTAAATTATTCATGCACCATTTTTTGGTGCGAGGATGATCTGTTCGAACCTTTTATTTTTGTATAGTTTAAATCCACTCGTAGATGGTACCTACCATTTTTCAGAAATGAGCACTTTAGTTCTTTCCTTGTTATTTGCTACAATGAACAGTTACTGGCAGATAAAGACAAAACATTGGTTCTCGTTTTGGAAAATATGTTATAAATATATGTATAGCCTTAGTTCTTAAGTAAAGTAAAACTCATCACAAAACCAACCTAAGAAATCAATAGACTATCCTATCCTATAAGCTCCCATGACTCCTCAGCAAAGCTTTTACATTAGCTACCGATAGGTCCTCCTCCCAAAATGTACACCACAGTTCTATTTGACTGTAGAAGATTCTAAAACTGATCGTGGGAATTCGCCTTTCTTCAATAGCAAATAGTATGTAAAATCTGTCGCGTCAGCTTCATTAGCGAAAATCTGTATACCGGCTCAAATACGAAAGGAAAACACCTTGCCTCCATTTGTCTGCCTCGATGAATACAGTCACATGGTGCTGCGCTTATTTTTCCTTTTCCTCTAGACTAATGCATGCAAACCTACATACACAGCTTACCTGCTATGAGTCTTGCTAGCTGACCAGAAATGAGCCCATGCATATTGTGATGACCCCAAACCCCTTAAGACGGTGGCAAGGGTAATCTTTGGAATATAACACAAAAACAGATAACAACAGAACAGAATAAATAAATACACCAGATAATGTACAATAGAATACACTGGATAAACATAATCATCAGAGTTACTCCATATATAGGATCATACTTAGTACAAATACAGTTCATCTATACATAAATGTCCACAGCGGAAAAGAAAACATAATATGCACAACAGGAGATGAACAACATAAAATGAGATAAATGATAGAATCCATCTTCATCTCCAGCTATCCAAAAAGAGCCTGCTAAAACCTGAATACAAGGTTGCCCGTGTAGAAATAGGGGCACCAGAGTTTGCAAGTGAAACAAACTACGAGTCAGTCATGGGACTAGTACGAGAGATCTACTTAACAAATTTTATAATATGGCCAATCACTGGCCCATGCCACTTTCGCGGAATGGGTTTACTCCATTGGATTGCCAGTGCTTTAAAACAAGTAAATCTTTTAAACATCGCAATGCTTTTTATAAAAATGAAGCCATTATAAGACTCAGTTCCCATTACACAATGCAACACAAACCAGAGGATAGAGTTTTACCTTATAACGGCCAAAATATGATTGATACGAATAAAACAAAAGCATTTGATATTATTTCTAGTGTTTATATGTTTCAAAAACAATTTCAATCATAAGTATCAATCATAGATGGCATTAATTCCCCATACCACTATGTCGCCATATATAGGTATACAATCAAAACCGCACGGTATCGTATTTGGAAATTGGATTTCCATCATGAACCAAGGCAAAAGATAGTCCTTACCGAATTCGAGACAATCAAGCCTACCATGTCTCAGGAACAGCCGCACCGGCACCTAGGAGCCACAGGGCCGGTCCACCGATGGGGATTAAAATGCTGAACACTGCATCTCCCCGCCCTTTGGGGGCGTAAATGAGTCCTATGACCCCATCGGCTCCACATAATCACCAATATACCCGAGGCGCCTCGCAACAACAACAACCACACAGGTGAAAATAATATAAATGTCAGGGCTGGTAGGTCACTGACACCACCCTAGTTAGAAAGAAACGCATGTCCTCCCAGGATCCTTCTCCCGTTTCCGGTCCATACCGGGGTGTGAGGCTCGCGAATCAACGTTATACACAAAGCTTTGCCACACAGGCCGCGCTTTGATCATCACCCACAAGACTTTTTTTTTCAACAGAAACCTTGATCATCTGCCACTTAGGAATGCCACACAGGCAATTCACTCCATGCGACTGATTTCTATCGATATATAACCTCTAAGCTCGTACGTCTCAGAGAAGGGCGTTAAGAAAGAGAATAAATTCTCCGCCGCCAAACAGATATATATTTAATAGAGATCAATCAGCACAGAACTAAATCCAATGCCAGACACACAGTCCATTTACAAGTTCGTTCTGGGTCTGAACGAAACCGGAGGCACTCAATACCTCGCATATACGTACAATCAACAAGTATGTCCGGACGGCTACTTCTTCAGCCCCTTCAAGGTAGCTACTCCCACCATGAGCATCGGTAGCACCCCTCCATTCGACGTGCAGATCATCGGTCTTGCACCGTCTTCATATCTTCGACTTTCAATCGTCGACCAATTATTTGAAATGAGAATCAACTCAGCCTTTTCAAATAATCCAAGTATATTTAAATTTAAAATTAATTCATTTCAATGGTTAAATTATTCGATATCACTAATTCTGTTCTTTAATGTAATTTTCACTCCAAACACAGTCAACCATCAAATATCACATAAACCGAGCAAATTCAGTTTATTTCCATTCCATATCGTTTATAATATTTTATAACTATTTATCGCTATTTTTATTCATTTAAAAATAGCTAATTCATTCAAACGACGCTTCAGGCCATAACGCGGTCATTGCACTGTTTTTTTCTTCAGATTTGATTTACACATATCAGAAAATCTAACCGTTGGATCTTCACAAATTTTATATCATTAGAAAGATCTTTTCAAAACGAATCCAACGGTTTCAGCTTTGGGAAAATTCGACGGTCAGATCTTCTGCACTAATCGTTTGAAGTTATGATTTCAAAATACGAACTGCAGCGTCGTTATTCGATTTAATTTAATTATATATATACATATATATAATCTATTCTGGCGCTGTTTTTCTTTAGATTTGAATTAAACATTCCAGACAATCCAACAGTTGGATCTTCACAAAGTTGGTGTCGTTGGATAGATATTTCCAAAGCAAACTCAACGGTTTCGGTTTCCGTAAAATCCGATGGTCGGATCTCCCGCACTAATCGTTTGAAATCAGGGTTTCAAAACACGAACTGCAGCTTCATTATTGGATTTATTTTAATAATATTTATATAAATATATATAAATATATTTCTTCCTTCAATTTCAAAACTATATTCATTTCATATATTTGATAAAAATGATATTTTTATCATCAAAAATATTTATTCAACACATGAATATTTTTAGCACTTCATTTTCACAATAAAAATGTAGATTTTATTGTTCAATCCATATATTCAACACATGAATGTTTTCGACTTCACACATACGATAAAAATATGACTTTTTCGTTCTAGTCCTTTATTCAACACATGAATATTTTCTATAGTTCATATATATAATAAAAATGTGATTTTTATTGTAAAACAATTTATTTCAAAATACGATTATTTTATATAGTTCATACATAAGGTTAAAATGTTATTTTTGGTGTTAAAACAATTTATTTAAAATACTAATATTTTATATAGTCTATATATATAATAAAAATGTTATTTTTATCTTTCAAAGAATTTATTCAACACATGAACTTCATTCAACACATGAATTTCAACTCAACACAGGAATTTCTATTCAACTGAATATAGTTTTCAACACATGAAAATAATTCTAACACATGAATATTATTGAAAATTTCAGCAACATAACGACAGGAGTAGTTAAAACCGGGACCGTCCCAAGTACGGCTCCTCGCTCTACCTTAAAACCACGCGGTTTTTGACAACGGGGATTTCATGCATCTAATTCGTACGCAGACGAGCATGTTTATTTTTCTTTTCCACAAACTAATCCACTTGTTGGATCTAGATTAATCCTAGAGGGGGGGTGAATAGGGTTTATTGAAAATTAAGCGAGATATAAAAAAAATATCAAATCACAGAATGCAGCAGAAAATAAATGCAGAAAAGTAAATGACACAATATAAACCCAGCTTCGGTAAAATCCTGCCTACTGGTGCATTCCTAAGGTTTCTACTAGGTAATAGAACAGATTCCGCTTACAAGACCATGAAAACTCACGAACCCTTTGCTCCTATTCTAATCCTACGCTCAAAACCCTGGACTGATCTAATCCACTAGTTCAGATTTCCCCTAGTTTTATAGACTCTAGTAAACTGTCTAGTTTTAGAAACAAAACTAGAAAACCACCTAGATTTTACAGACTCTAGAAACTGTCAGTTAATCCCCTAACTGGATCCCCTAGAATTTTACAGGCTCTAGAAACGATTCAGAATGGTTTACAAATAAACATACAACAAAATGAATTTAAAAAAAACCCTAAATCCCTTTTATAACATAAAAAGAAGAGCCTGAACCATTCTCCTTTGCAAGCTCCGTCCTTCATAGGTGTTGGCCAACTTTAAGAACGGAATTTGGGTTTTTCAAATCCCAAATCAAATTCGATCGTGATTGCTCTACGATTTGCTTCTTTGTTGAGCTTCAAAACTAGATTCTCTCTGATGCTTCGATTTGGGATAATGATGATCGAAAACACGTGAGTATTGCTGTTTTGATTTCTTTGATTTTCTCTTTGAATTGTTGGGTTGGTTTTTGTAACACCCCGAGTATTCTATAACGTTAAGCTTCACAAACTAAAGTATAACTAATTCTAAATTAAGGGAAACAGGATACGCCATTGCATTCGTCTCGGAATTCTGCTTGAGATAGAGTCCAAGTTTGCGTAAAACGGACTCCGTATGAAGAAGATATGGCCTCCGGAAGTTTCAGAATTCAGTTTAAAATTCAAACAGACTAACACAGCTCAGAAAAACCAATTCAAAATTCAAAATCGGGATGGATTGGCCAGGGCGGGAATTTTCCCGCCCAAGGCACCCAGGTCGACTGTGTAGTCGACCTGGGGCTACCCAGGTCGACTGGGTAGTCGACCTGGGTCACCCGTGTCGACTGCCAAGTCGACACGGTGTCGACTGGCGTGTCGACCTGGTCCCTGAGCTAGGTCGAACCCAGCCCCCCTGGCTGGCCTAGTCTGTGTTTGGTCGATTTTCTGAGCCTTGGCTTGTCACTAGGGCTAGGTGTCAGCTCCTGGTTGGTCTCTCCTTCAAACGAACGGCTATTATTACACCAAGCTCCTTCGACGGTCCTAATCAACTCACAAACTCTATAAAAAGGACCTAAGACTCACCCTAATTAACACAAACAAAAATGGAGATGAGACCGTCATGCTGCTGAGGAAAGACTAGGAATAGCCGTCAGAATTTGAGAGACAATTAGGAGATAATTCGAAAGCTTAAAGCAACGTCAATTAAATCAAAACAACGCCTACAACAAAGGATAGCATCTCCAAATTCAGAATTCAGATTCCTGAATTGAAGATTCGTCATACGTTGTAAGTAGAGTGCTATTCCGATGTGAATAAATAATTGTGTTTTGATTTGTGTAAAGTGAGAAATGGAATTGTGGCGATAATAATCTATATTTGTATGTTGCTTTGATTCTAAACGATTTGGAAATGTTGTGGTATACGATTGGATATTCGCAAGCATATGATTCATGTTGAAAACTACATGTTTGTGGTAGATTATTACAACACCTATTTGACAATTGCAAGTATATGATTCATGTTGAAAGTAACAACTATATGTTGTGGTAGTTTACTTGAGATTCATGCAAGTATATGCCAACATAATGTATAATTTTATGGTCATCTTTAGTGTAATTGGATCCATTTGAGTATTATGATTCATATGAAGTTATGTTGGAATTGGCATCATGGTTCAAGTATAAAAACCATGCTTTTGTGTTAGTGAAAAAGCAAGCATCTTTGTGAACTTGTATTAATTTTATGAACATGACTAAACTATGTTTGGTGTTATGCCTAGTTGAAACCATGTTTAGGCCTATGTTGTTATAGAAATCATATGGTGATATATGTAACACATAAATTAAGTTAGATTTACATTCCAATTACAAGTTTACATGAATAGATCAAAAACCATGATTTCATGTTTAGGTATATTTATGCCATGATTATACGAATAGATCAAAAACCATGATTTCATGTTTAGGTATGTTTTTGCCATGATTGTATGAATAGATCAAAAACTATCATTTCATGTTTAGGTATGCTTATGCCTTGATTACATGCTATTACAATGCAAGTTCACAAGTGCCTAATTTATGTTAATTAGTTCGCTATGTTTCAAGTTCATGCGTTCACACTCCCCTTTTTATGTTACTTAGAATATATATAAAACCATTTTCTAAGCCTCCCCTTTTTCATGTGGCTAAGTTGGGTTTAAATGTTAAACCCAACATATGTTATATTGTAGCGAACGTATAAAACGGGGGTAATGACGTTTGGGTTAAAATGTAAAACATATGTGTTGGCATGTTTGACGCATGCCAACGACTATGAAAAACAATTAAGTGGTGTAAATTAATTTCACCCAATAAAGATGAATTTGAATAATGGGCCGCAAATATTTACATATAAAAAGAAAAGAGACAAAATATGTAAATGTAGAAAATACGATGTGTTTAACCCGAGGTTGGATTGAGTTGTGATGTAAACTTGCCCGGAACCGCCCGGCTGTCTAGTAGTCACAACAATACCTATCCAATGTGGGTGGTTAAACACAGAGCCCAATAAGGACCCGAGGTTAGACTGAGTTGTGGCGTAAGACTGCCTGGACCCAACCGGCAACAGGCAGCCACAACAATACCTGTCTAATGTGAGAGGTCGAGGCCTTAATAAGACAATTAAAGCTGAGTCAGGATTAATAGGATTAAGTAAATTAAATTAATACTTAATCAAAATGGAACATGCTAAACTATACAGACTGATTGGGGGTTAGGTTTACAAAACACTAAACCAACTTAGCATGTTGGCTAGAAATAGAAAACCTAGTAGCGGGGGACCCTTTTCAGCAGTAACCCTACAAGGTGTATCAGGATACCCTGAACTAGGCAGGGTGGGGCACGATTACTGGGATGACTTTAAGAGGTCAAATCGACGGCGGTGGTGCAGCAATGTAGGTTCTAACGGGGTGCGGGCGTGCATACACTCCGGCGCAGAAAAATAAGGCACTGGGCACCAGTAGCATACCTGTGCATTCTAGGATTGTGTCGGGCTACCACCATGGGACTTGATACACCCCATGGTGGGACCAACATAGGTAACTACAACAATGAGGGCCGTAAGACACATGTAACTATGAGAGTAGGAGCCGATCATCAGAAATGGATCACTTCACCCTGATTATGGGGTCCTGTTGGGAACTAGTTTATATGGGTACAGAGATTAATATGGGGTACGATAGTATATTCGACTCTAGACAACTTAACTTAGTTTATGGTGTTTTCCCATTTCCAGTTTATACTTATCATACCCAGTTCTTTATTCATAGACTGAATAGTCCTAGACTTACTCAGGCTTTATGTCTGACTCTACTTTTCTTTTGTCTTCTTTTCTTTCGTTCCCCCCCCCCCCCAAGGTCCACAGGGAGGGAATACCGCAGCTTGACCAATTTTCACATCCAGCTTGAAGAGAAAGAATGTATTGCTTGGATCTTTTTCGTTTTGGACTATGGCTTTGGACAACAATTATGGGACTTATGCAGTTTACTTATGTTTTTATGCGTCTTTAAATAATGTAATCAAGACAGTTATAAAGATGTTATGTTTTTGGAAGTATTGTAAGACAAATTATGACATGGTTTGTGTAACACAAATTTTGTTGAAATAAAAGTTGTTGTTTTCCGCTGTTCAAAAATATGTGTTCTTATATCTGTCTTGTATATCTGTGACTTATACTTATAAACCTCCACCAAAATTAGGGCATTCCCTTTGAGAGTGACCCTAACGGAGGTGGGGTGTTTCACTTGGTATCAGAGCATAGGTTTACCAGATAAGATAAAAAGTTTTTGAAAATTCATTTTCAAAAGAAATTTTAAAGAAGCATTTTTTTAAAGATAAAATGTTATATTATTTTTAAAAAAAGGCAAAGTCCCCCAAAGCCATAGGTACTATCTTTTATCCTTCGTTTTGAATCTAACCTTTATGTTTCAGCATGTCTGGAGACCTTACTCCCCAGCTGCTGAAGCTTTCACTCCTCCTCCTCTACGTGAAACAGCAAGCGGAAGAGTCCCAGCGCAGGAAGACGAATAATAGTCAAACAAGAAAGGACCGTAACAGTAATGACAAGAAACGTGAAAAAAGGAAATGTTATTTCTGCGGAATTCTTGGACATCTGGAGGGAGACTGCAGGAAGAAGAAGAGGAGGATGAGTCCTACTTGCTTTCAGTGTAGAGAGACATGCCACTGGGCTAGGGACTGCCCAAAAGAGAAGGAGACAAAGGCAAAAAGCTCTCAAGGGAAGAAAGAGGGTTTACAGCCTAAGAAGACAGACTTTAAGAAGGGCGGGAAAGACAACAAAGAGAAGAGGAAGTGTAATTTCCGTGACAAAGTGGGGCACTTGGTGAAAGATTGCCGGAAAAAGAAGGCCAAGATGAATGGTGGGTGATTTTCTTGCGGTGAGACAGGCCACATGGCTAAGGATTGCCCGAAGAAACGAGGACAGGGGCAGAGGGCAGGATCCACCTCAGGGGCACAGGTTCATGTGCTAGAGGCGCCACCTCTGCAACAGCGAGGTATAAATACTTCTGTAGAAACTGTAGTTTATCTTTATGATCACACAGTTCGCACTTTATTTGATACTGGCGCATCACACTCCTTTATCTCGTCTGCTTTAGTAGAACCTCTGCACCTGGAAACTAGTATGGTAGAGGACCCCTTAATTGTTCCAAATCCAATTGGGGGCCCAGCTTATTTATCTATGATCTGTGTGGGATTGAAAATTTCTGTTCTAAGCGTAGAATTTAAATGTAGTGCCTTTGTTTTGGGCTTTTCGGGATGTGGTTTGATTTTGGGCATGGATTGGCTATCCAGTAATGGGGCCATCCTTGATTGTGAGAAAAGGGTTGTTAGGCTCCTGAACCAGCTCGGTAACACTTTGGAAATTACTTATAATCCCTCATATGCGGTTATGCTTAGTTATCTTGAATCGCTAGATGCCTCTGTCGACAATTTGCAATAGATTAGAGTGGTCCGAGAATATCCGGATGTCTTCAAAGAGGTGAAGGGCTTGCCTCCGAAGCGGGAGATAGACTTCCGCATATATCTTGTAGATAATGCAAAGCCCGTTGCGTTGCCCGTTAGACACATGGATCCACGGGAAAGGAAGGAGCTCAGTAAACAGATTAAAGAACTTTTAGAGAAGGGGTTCATTAGAAGGAGCATTTCAGAATGGGGCGCTCCGGTGGTGTTCGCTACAAAGGCGGATGGTTCACTCCGTCTGTGTGTTGATTATAGGGAGCTCAACAAGCTAACGAAAAAGAATAGGCACCCTCTCCCCAGAATTGACGATCTGTTTGATCAGCTTGTAGGAGCGTCTGTTTTCTCCCAACTCGATTTGGCGACCGGTTTTCATCAGCTAAGGGTGGCTGAAGATAGCATCGATAAGACAGCATTCAGAACCCCAGAGGGCTTCTTTGAATGGATTGTCATGCCTTTAGGCTTGACAAATGTACCCACTTACTTCGTGGACCTAATGAGTAGGGTGTTCAGAGATTTCCTCAACAAGTTCGTAGTGGTTTTCGTAGACGATACCTTGATCTTCTCAAAGAGTGAAGAGGAGCATGCCCAGCACCTAAGGGCAATCATGGAAACTCTGCAAGTCCATCAGCTAAAAGCCAAATTCTCTAAATGCCACTTTTGGAGAGAAGAAGTGTGGTTCCTTGGGCACATAGTATCCAAAGAAGGGTTAGCTGTGGACCCTGCTAAGGTAGTTGCGGTACAGGATTGGAAGACACCAAGGAATGCAACTGAGGTCCGAAATTTTCTAGGACTAGCAGGTTTCTATCGAGAGTTCATAAGGGATTTTGCGAAAATCTCTGCTCCGCTCACAAGGCTGACCAAGAAGAATCTAGTGTTCAATTGGGACTTGGATTGCGAGTTTGCTTTCCAACGGCTAAAAAGGGCTCTTACAACAGCCCCATTTTTGACGTCGCCAGATGGAAGCAAGATGTTCACAGTTTATACAGATGCATGTGGGACAGGGCTAGGCGATGTCCTAATGCAAGAAGGAAGGGTAGTAGCTTATGGCGGAAGACAATTGAAAGTTCATGAAAAGAACTACCCGACCCACGATCTTGAGTTAGCCGCCATCGTCTTTGCACTCAAGTCTTGGTGACACTATCTCCTAGGTGAGAAGTTTGAACTTTACACTTACCATAAATCATTGAAATATCTTTTCTCGCAGAAAGATCTTAACTTGAGGCAACAGAGATGGATGGAGTTTCTTGCCTCGTACGATTTCAAGATCTCCTACACTCCGGGCAAAGGCAACGTAGTGACAGATGCGTTGAGCCGAAAGAAACTAACCCTAAGCCCGTTGTTTGTTGAAAAACAAAGCCTAGAGTTGATAACCGGCTTTGACTTTAGGACTCCTCCGATTTTATACCAGGCTTGCTAGCATCTCTCGAAGTACGCCCGACTTTAGTGGACTCAATAGGGACAGCACAACGCGAATACCCTCAGCTTGTGGAGACGATTGATAGGCTAATTAGTGGTGATACTTCAAGACACCTCAGCAGATACTCCATCGATGATGAGGGTTGGCTATGGCGAGACAGAAGACTATGCGTCCCACAAACAAGAGATTTAGTGAAGAAGGTTCTCGAGGAAGCACATCACTCCAAGATGACGATACATCCAGGCGGAGATAAAATGTACAAGGACATAAAGAGGACTTTCTTTTGGAGTGGCATGAAGAAGGACGTGGCAGATTTCGTTTCTAAGTGTATGATTTGCCAACAGGTTAAGGCGGAGCAGAAGAAGCCTGGCGGTCTGCTCCATCCTCTAGAGGTCCCGCAGTGGAAGTGGGATAGTATCTCAATGGACTTCATTGATGGGCTGCCTAGGTCTAGAAGAGGCAACACTAGCTTTTGGGTAATAGTGGATAGGCTACCTAAAAGCGCCCACTTTTTACTTGTCAAGAGTAAAAGAACTGCCTCATCCCTTGCACCTCTTTACCTCAAGGAAATTGTTCGTCTCCATGGAATTCCATCCAGCATTGTTAGTGACCGGGACCCTATCTTCACAAGTGAGTTTTGGCGGAGTCTGCAAGAAGCGGTAGGCACACAGTTATGCTTAAGCACAACCTATCATCTCCAAACCGATGGCCAGACAGAAAGAGTGAACAGAGTTTTGGAGGACCTTTTAAGACTGTGCGTCCTTGACTTCGGAGGGACGTGGGAAGACCATCTTCCTTTGGTTGAATTTGCCTACAACAACAGCTACCAAGCAACCATCGGAATGGCGCCCTTCGAAGCCTTATATGGAAGACCGTGCCAATCGCCCACTTGTTGGTGGGAGTCTACTGACAAGCCCATACTTGGACCGGATATGATCCGAGAGACTTCAGAAAAAGTAGACTTAATACGGAGAAGAATGAAGACAGCCCAAGACAGACAAAAATCCTACACCGACAAGAGGAGGACCGACCTTGAATTTGAGGTTGGGGACAGAGTTTTTCTTAAGGTATCTCCGCTAAGGAACGTTGTTCGTTTTGGGACCATAGGGAAGCTAGCACCAAGGTTTGTAGGGCCATTCCCTATCATCGAGAAAATTGGGAAAATGGCCTACAGATTAGAGTTACCCGAAAAGCTGGCCGGAGTTCACAACGTTTTTCATGTTTCGCACCTCCGAAAATGTCTACATGAATCTGCTGAAGTGGTAGAGCCAAATATCCTAGAAGAAGCTGAATTGGAACGCGAAGCAACCGTGAGGAAAGTTCCAACCCGCATATTAGGAACGGAAGTGAAGAAGCTACGCAACCGCGAAGTCAAGCTCGTCAAAGTTCAGTGGAGCGACACCGAGGGAGACGCAACTTGGGAAACTGAAGCTAGAATACGCGTAGCCTACCCTTTTCTTTTCGAGGGTACATCTTTGATCTTTCTTTTTCCTTAAGTTGCGCTTATATCTATCTTTTTAGGTATATCTCCTCGACCTTATCTTTTAGGTAGAAACTCTTTGGATGAAAACATGTAATTGAAACATGTTATGGATGATGGTTGCAAGTGGTTGCAAGTGATTGCTAGTGGTTGCTCGTGGTTGCATATACTCACACGATTTAGGTTTTAGATCGGCTCAGTCACTTCATATTGCATATTCATATATATATATATATATATATGTTTGCAATCGTATATGGTTGAAGTTTAATGTGTTGTCATATGGATGTTGCATTTGTATGAATGATTGTGCACTCATGTAAAATCATGAATAGGAAAATTTGCATACATAATGGATTCATGGCACTTACATAATTGGCATTAAGGAGGTCAACTGAATCAGTAGACCGACTGATTTTGCATTAGATAAGTACATGTACACACACTTTGCATATGATCATGAAGCATTAGAAGTCTTTTAAGGATAATGGATGCTCGTGTTTGATGGATGAGTAGATGGATGTTTGGATGTTAAGATATACATTCTTCCTAACTTGAAGATTTCGGGGATGAAATCCTTTTAAGTGGAGGAGAATGTAACACCCCGTGTATTCTATAACGTTAAACTTCACAAATTAAAGTATAACTAATTTCAAATTAAAGAATTAAGGGAAACGGGATACGCCATTGCGTTCGTCTCAGAATTCTTCTTGAGATAGAGTCCGAGTTTGCGTAAAACGGACTCCGTATGAAGAAGATATGGCCTCCAGAAGTTTCAGAATTCAGTTTAAAATTCAAGCAGACCAAAACAGCTCAGAAAAACCAATTCAAAATTCAAAATCGGGCCGGATTGGCCAGGGCGGGAATTTTCCCGCCCAAGGCACCCAGGTCGACTGGGTAGTCGACCTGGGGCTACCCAGGTCGACTGGGTAGTCGACTTGGGTCACCCGTGTCGACTGCCAAGTCGACACGGTGTCGACTGGCGTGTCGACCTGGCCGTTGAGCCAGGTCGAACCCAGCCCCCCTGGCTGGCTTGGTCTGTGTTTGGTCAATTTTCTAAGCCTTGCCTTGTCACTAAGGCTAGGTGTCAGCTCCTAGTTGGTCTGTCCTTCAAACAAACGGCTATTATTACACCAAGCTCCATCGACGGTCCTAATCAACTCACAAACTCTCTAAAAAGGACCTAAGACTCACCCTAATTCACACAAACAAAAATGGAGATGAGACCGTCATGCTGCTGAGGAAAGACTATGAATAGCCGTTAGAAATTGAGAGACAATTAGGAGATAATTCGAAAGCTTAAAGCAACGTCAATTAAATCAAAACAACGCCTACAACAAAGGATAGCATCTCCAAATTCAGAATTTAGATTCCTGAATTGAAGATTCGTCATATGTTGTAAGTAGAGTGCTATTCCGATGTGAATAAATAATTGTGTTTTTATTTGTGTAAGTGAGAAATGGAATTGTGGCGATAATAATCTATATTTGTATGTTGCTTTGATTCTAAACGATTTGGAAATGTTGTGGTATACGGTTGGATATTCGCAAGCATATGATTCATGTTGAAAACTACATGTTTGTGGTAGTTTATTACAACACCTATTTGATAATTGCAAGTATATGATTCATGTTGAAAGTAACAACTATATGTTGTGGTAGTTTATTTGAGATTCATGCAAGTATATGCCAACATGATGTATAATTTTATGGTCATCTTTAGTGTAATTGGATCCATTTGAGTATTATGATTCATATGAAGTTATGTTGGAATTGGCATCATGGTTCAAGTATAAAAACCATGCTTTTGTGTTAGTGACAAAAGCAAGCATCTTTGTGAACTTGTATTAATTTTATGAACATGACTAAACTATGTTTGGTATTATGCCTAGTTGAAACCATGTTTAGGCCTATGTTGTTATAGAAATCATATGGTGATATATGTAACACATAAATTAAGTTAGATTTACATTCCAATTACAAGTTTACATGAATAGATCAAAAACCATGATTTCATGTTTAGGTATATTTATGCCATGATTATATGAATAGATCAAAAACCATGATTTCATGTTTAGGTATGTTTATGCCATGATTGTATGAATAGATCAAAAACTATGATTTCATGTTTAGGTATGCTTATTCCTTGATTACATGCTATTACAATGCAAGTTCACAAGTGCCTAATTTATGTTAATTAGTCCGCTATGTTGCAAGATCATGCGTTCACACTCCCCTTTTTATGTTACTTAGAATATATTTAAAACCCTGTTCTAAGCCTCCCCCTTTTCATGTGGCTAAGTTGGTTTTAAATGTTAAACCCAACATATGTTATATTGTAGCGAACGTATAAAACGGGGGTAATGACGTTTGGGTTAAAATGTAAAACATATGTGTTGGCATGTTTGATGCATGCCAACGACTTTGAAAAACAATTAAGTGGTGTAAATTAATTTCACCCAATAAAGATGATTTTGAATAATGGGCCGCAAATATTTACATATAAAAAGAAAAGAGACAAAATATGTAAATGTAGAAAATACGATGTGTTTAACCCGAGGTTGGATTGAGTTGTGATGTAAACCTGCCCGGAACCGCCCGGCTATCCAGTAGTCACAACAATACCTATCCAATGTGGGTGGTTAAACATAGAGCCCAATAAGGACCCGAGGTTAGACTGAGTTGTGGCGTAAGACTGCCCGGACCCAACCGGCAACAGGCAGCCACAACAATACCTGTCTAATGTGAGAGGTCGAGGCTTTAATAAGACAATTAAAGCTGAGTCAAGATTAATAGGATTAAGTAAATTAAATTAATACTTAATCAACATGGAACATGCTAAACTATACAGACTGATTGGTGGTTAGGTTTACAAAACACTTAACCAACTTAGCATGTTGGCTAGAAATAGAAAACCTAGTAGCGGGGGACCCTTTTCAGCAGTAACCCTACAAGGTGTATCAGGATACCCTGAACTAGGCAGGGTGGGGCACGATTACTGGGCTGACTGTAAGAGGTCAAATCGACGGCGGTGGTGTAGCAGTGTAGGTTCTAACGGGGTGCGGGCGTGCACACAATCCGGCGCAGAAAAATAAGGCACTGGGCACCAATAGCATACCTATGCATTCTAGGATTGTGTCGGGCCGCCACCATGGGACTTGATACACCTCATGGTGGGACCAGCATAGGTAACTACAACAACGAGGGCCGTAAGACACATGTAACTATGCGAGTAAGAGCCGATCATCAGAAATGGATCACTTCACCCTGATTATGGGGTGCCTGTTGGGAACTAGTTTATATGGGTACAGAGATTAATATGGGGTACGATAGTATACTCGACTCTAGACAACTTAACTTAGTTTATGGTGCTTTCCCATTTCCAGTTTATACTTATCATACCCAGTTCTTTATTCATAGACTGAATAGTCCTAGACTTACTCAGGATTTATGTCTGACTCTACTTTTCTTTCGTCTTCTTTTCTTTCGTTTCCCCCCCCCCCCTCAGGTCCACAGGGAGGGAATACCGCAGCTTGACCAGTTTTCACATCCAGCTTGAAGAGAAAGAATGTATTGCTTGGATCTTTTTCGTTTTGGACTATGGCTTTGGACAGCAATTATGGGACTTATGCAGTTTACTTATGTTTTTATGCTTCTTTAAATAATGTAATCCAGACAGTTATGAAGATGTTATGTTTTTGGAAGTATTGTAAGACAAATTATGACATGGCTTGTGTAACACGAATTTTGTTGAAATAAAAGTTGTTGTTGTTTTCCACTGTTCAAAAATATGTGTTCTTATATCTGTCTTGTATATCTGTGACTTATACTTTTAAACATCCACCAAAATTAGGGCATTCCCTTTGAGAGTGACCCTAACGGAGGTGGGGTGTTTCAGTTTTCGATTGATTTGACTTGGCTTCTGATCGAAATCCTCTGTGAGTTCTCTGATTTAAAAATGATTACTCTGAATGTTCTGCTGTATGGTTTTGATACAGCTTATGTTGAATATCGTGTTCAAAATAGGATTATATAATCCTATAAAATTCTCTGATTTCATGTATGATGATTTGGCTTGACCCGATTGATTATGTGTTTCCTCTTTTGACATTAGTTATGTCGTCCTTGATTTCCTCTGTAAATTTCCTTGATTGAATTTGATTCCTTGGCTTTGAAAGCTTTCTTGATTTGTGGTGACGAAATTCGATACTGTCCCCTAGACATGCTTGTTTCCTTTTTTAAAAAAATATTTTCCCTTCCTGAAAATAAGATCTCATGACTTTGTTAATTAAAAAAAAAATTTGTTGCCAAATATTCCAATGTTGAATTCTCAAAATATATCTATGCGTGCCATATCTGAATTATTCATGACACATGCTGATATTCTGCAAATTAACACTTGCCAAAAATGATTTCCAAGAGTGTCCCACTGTTTTCCTAAAGCAGAATTGCATATGAACGATAAAAAAAAAAGTTTCTTGCCAAATTCTGATTTGTATGCATGTATGAATATTTCTGAAAAACAAATTTGAAAACAAATAAAGTGTTTTCATGCCATTTCTGGTTTTGTCATTTTGAAAACTTTCCGAATATGAATTACTGAATTTCTGGAGAAACAATGAATTGATTATTTGCCTTAAACAAGCTTCGCTGCATGCTCTTTGTAAATCTTGGACAAAGATTATTTGTTGCACAATTCTCATTCATGTTGTTCTCTTGCTTGACCAATGTCATAGCTGCATGTAAACTTCTGATGCCAAAAACATATTTTTGGAAATAAATGAAATTGTATTTATGGCCCCTCTATACACTTGCCATATGTTGTTTGCCAATATCACCTTTACTTGATACTTGCCTTAATTCGATCACTGAATTCTAGACACATTAACAACTTTGACAAATTTGAACTCAGAAAAATGCTTGCCCAAAAATGTCTTTGTTTAAAACTGGAAAGAAAATTCTTTGCACATTTAAACTGTTGCCAAGATTGTAGATCAAAGAAAAAACATTCCTGATTATTCTTTGCATGCTGATTTGTCCATGCCCATCAATGATTCTTTATGAACGCATTTCCTGCATGTGTATGTTGTACCCAATTTTCATGTACTTACATGTTGGCCTGTGAAAATTGGAAATAACAAACCCTGTCAAATTTGGTGCTATGATTGATTTCCAAACATGATTTCTCCCAGTAAAAATATAATGTTTTAAAGTAATGAAACATTTGATGATGCTTGCACATATCCATAACTGATTTGTTAAGTATTTAACCGGAAATGTATTAAACACTACCTAGAAATGTTGTTCCTTGATTGATTGAAAACCTTCCATGATTAAATATGCCAAACTTATTTGTGTCATAACTTGAGAAAGTTATTTGCACCATTAACTGTTGCCAAAATTTCTTGCTTCGAATGTTTCTGCAATTTTTAATATTTCTAGAAAGAAATCAAAACATGTTTGCACCATACGATCATCTTGACTTAAACCTAAGTACAAGCTGCACTCTACACATGTGTCACATTGGATTGCACCATTCATCGATCTCCTGTATTTTTATAACTTCTCAACTAAAACTGAAAAATGCTTTACTTGCAATTCATATGAATGCACTGCTGCGATCTTGCATGACTGAGATGAAAAAAAAATCCAAAGAAAAAACTATTTCTAAACTTGTTGTTCCTCCTTTTTTTTGTGTGTCATAATTGCAACGTGAATGAGTGAAATGCTTAGTGAGGCAATGATTGTATACTAGAGTGATGAGGGTTGTAATGAGGAACTAATGTACAGAATGAGAAAATGCTGTAGTGAGGCAATGATTGTATACTAGAGTGATGAGGGTTATAGTGTGGAACAAATGTACAGAATGAGAAAAAATTGTACTGATATTTGTAATAAACAAATTTGATTAAATAAAATATTATTTCATTGTCTTAAAACAAATTTGTCTATCATATTCAGTTTATTTACTAGTAAAAATATTTTGTGAATGTATATGAAATGTGATGTGTTCAAATAGTGGATTTGTAAATCTGTACTATCGAATATTGAAATATAATATTCAATTTAAATAAAATGTTGTATGAATGTATGAATATTTGTACAGTCGTATTCTATTTAAATATAAATATTATATTATTGTCTGAGTTGTATATATATAAAACAGTACAATAACAAGCACATTTAAAATAAAATATATTTGTTTGTTATCATCAAACAAAAATCATATAATTGTGTATACAATACCGTTATATACAACAATCTCCCCCTTTTGATGATGACAAACAAATATGAGGATTTTGAATATAATAATATTATAAATGTGTTTGAGAGTGAAGAATTGAACTCCCCATATTTGAAGTCTCCACCTACAACAGAAACTCCCCCTATAATTGTGCATGAGTGAAGAAACATGAAAATTGAATGAATTTTCAAAATTAAAAATATTTATAAAATATTCACTCATAAACATGAAAATTGATTGAATTTTCAATACTAAAAATATTTATAAAATATTCACTTATAAATCAAAATTTCAATCCATTATCCCCCTTTTGTTATCATCAAAAGGATACAGAATTTAAAATATAGATGAAAAATGACTAACAAATACAATATCAGCTTAAGAGGAAGAACGGTTATCATAAATCTCAATCATTCAAACAAAAATCATAATAAACTGAGAACTAGTGGCATATTTCACATTTTAGAAATTGACAGATTTACGATGAATGTAAAATGGAGAGTTTCAAAAACATATATTTCCAAATTTTTTTTTCAAAAGAGTTTTATAAAAATGAAGTTCAAAAATAGTGACGGATTTGTACTATAATTAATAATTCAACTTAAGTTACAAAATCGAATAATCTCAAATCCCAATAGCTCTCAATCAACAAATCATAATATGTCATAAGATATTAACACATTTCACATATTACAACATGGATTGATAGGCTGATTTTTACATACCAAGGAGAAATTCATATTAATTTATATTTAGTACATTATTTCCTTTTTGCTTTTAATTTTTATTTAAGAGCACACTGACTACGCATAACCAGAGCTTGGATTTTTAAATGAGGTCAGTGGCGGCTTAAATTATAAGTTGTCTTTTAACCATGCATGATCAGAGCTTGGATTTTTAAATGAGGTTAGAGACACACTTAAGTATTAATTGTATATTTATCATTTTATCTTTAAAAGGAAAAAATTGCTCGGTATATAAAACCAATATATGGATGATAGAAGATGGGGTAGGTAAAGGAATGGACTGTGAAATAAATTTCTAAATTAATTATATTATGAAATATGATCAACTGTACCGAGATCGTTGAAAATTTTCAATTGTCACTAATTTTGTAAAATAACATAGCCCCATTTCTATCACAAATATTTCCGCTGTTTATTCAAAAAGATTTTAAAACATGTTAACTCTCCACATTACTATAAAAGACATGATGGATGGCAGAATGATGATAGATAAAGGAGGTGGTCGTGAAATAATTGCCAGTTCAAAGATATTGTAATAAATGTTCAACCATCATGAAAATTTTAAACAAAATCTCCTCTTATTGTGAAATATACTGCAGTCACAATTAATCGCAATTTCAAAATCTGATAATAATTTTGATGAATTATAAATACAGTTCAATTTGGATATAGATTCCAATTTCTAAATGAATAATCAATAAATAATTTTAAAATTGAAAATCAATTCCAAGAGGAATATGCTGATCTGTACATGACAAGAGGGATATATACAAAAAAAATTCAAATATAGCACTTCTAAACAACTGATACCACTTGATGTTTCAATTAATGAGGATGACACGGGAGACGAGCAAGGATATCATAGACAAAAAAAATTATATAAGTACAAAGCCCAAGCAGACAAGACAACAGATGATGCACATGTATCAGAGCAGCAAACAGTTGATTCCAAAACAAACATTTTTCAAAAACAGTATCAGAGCAGCACAGAAAATAATTTCAAATCATACTTGTCAAGATGATGGTTAGATAAGATGATTTAAGATCCAATGATTAAAAAAAATACCATTTATTTGAAATCATTTGAGGAACATGAAATTCTCAAGATTCAATGAATCAATCACACCAGAATATTGATTTAAGATTCAAGATATGTGTGGGATTCAATAAATCAATAATTTCAAATGACTTTAAACAAACATATATTCAAATCAAATACATCATGAAATAGCAGTGAGTTTTAATGACCATTTTTCAAAAAAAAATCACAAATTTTTTTGACAATCACAAGACAAATTTCAAATCATTTACATCAAGATTGATTAATAATTCATGATCCAAAAATAGTGGTTTATTCAAAATCACTTGAAAAAAATGTAAATCTTGAGATACAATGAATCAATTACACAGGATAATAAATTCAGATATGAGAGGTGTGTAAGATTCAAAATATCATAAATTTTCAAGTGATCTCAAACAAACAAAAAACAAACTAGATGATCCTGAATAACAATCAATTTCAAGATGTAAGCAATGATTCAAGACCAAACAAAATATCCAAGCCAATCTGAAAATCAATGAAATTACCACAACTAGTAAATAGCAGAGTGTTGTAATGAGTATAATATTTCAAGCTTGTCTAAAATGAATTAGTATAAACTCAGAACAGCAGAGATGTGTGATATTTCAATTGTTTTTTAGATCTTCAAAAATTTAGAATTCATATTAACAGTTTTAAAGATATGACATGAATACATCAACTCTGTTATGAATTCAGAAAACAGAAAATAAACCTCAAAACAACTGTAGAATTTACAAGCTTAAATTCAAGATCTGGAAATGGTTAAAACATTAGAGTATTATACAAATGAAGTGAATTTCCAGAATTCTGCAGTTGGAAGTTTAAGGAAGCCCAGAATAAAAAATAATAATATGGCAGTGACAAATCTAAAACAAAAAATAGAATGGGGTAGAAGGAGTAATGAACAAAGAATATAAAAAAATATTTACAAAGTTGAGTTTAGAGATCATACCAGAATATGATGTAAGCAAAAGAATCTCTAACTCAACGTACATGGCTAAGGAACTGTGAATGATACAGAAATATAGTCCAGCTTGGTTTCAAATCTCTTTTTGCAAACAATTCCTCACCCTCCTCCGGTACCTAACAGTTTATAGAATCGAGTGGTCTAACAAAGTTTGTAAAACCACTCACAGTTTTATTCACATATTTTGGTACCCAGACTTGTTTATATAACAATACATTCGAATCTACCTTTGTACCCTTCGGGACCCAAATCTGTTTGAATTTCATAAAGTTTGTTTTATTTCTTTTTGGGATCCAGAATTGTTCAAATGGATTATCATAACACAGATTCACATCACGTTTATGATTAAAAAAATCCTTTGCGATTATCAGAGTTTGAATTTTCATATCGATTCTTTTCAAGACAGTTTGAAGGATTTTTAAAATCATTTGAATTCCGCTTTTCAAAAACATTTATTTTTCAAAATCCAAGACCATGTTTATTTCCGACAAAAGTTTGGTTATGTAACAACATATTCAACGATTTATCCCCATTAGAGAATTTTTCCAAAGTTGATTCCAATTGTTGAATTTTGGATTTAAGATCAGTATTATCTTTCATTAAGTCTGAACATTGATTGTTAGTGATCTTTCTTTCAGCATCATATTGTTTCAAAACCAAAATTTCATGTCCAAGTGATTTTATTTTGGCTTGGGATTCTGAGATCTTAGATTCAAATTGTTTTTGTTTTTCAGTCTCAAATTTCTTGGATTTTTCAATCTCATTTTCAAGTCATTCAAAATCAAATCGTATTTCATCAAACTGTCCTTTTCAGCAATTTCAAATTTGGAATATATATTAGTCTTAAAAATTTCAAATTCATTTTATAGAAAATTGTTCAAATTTGATAACTCAATCTTTTTTCTTTCAAGATCAGAATTTCATTTTCGAACCTTTGAATATTTTTATTGAGATGAACAAGATTGGTTTCCAATTTCAAACAATTTTTGCAATCTGAATTTGAAAAGTTTTAAAAATATTCAAGTTGTGATTCCAAATTATCTATTTTGCTGGTCAACCCTGAATTCTTAGATTTCAGAGACTTATTTTTCAGTTGGAGTTTATCAACAGATTTCGTAAAATCAAGACACATGTAAACCAGGTCTTCATATGTGAATTTTTCTGTTTCAGCATTTGTTGATTCTCCATCATCTGATCCATCTAAAGTTTCATCTACATGACCTGTTAAGCATAGATCTGAAGCTGAGTTGACTTTCTGGGATTTTGAGCAGCTGTTGTCAATTTGTCCATACTTTGTATTGAGAGTATTCCAAATTTCCTATGCAGATAAACAATGACAGATAAGATTTAACTGTTCAGTACTAAGATATTCAAATACAATTTTCATAGCACGAGCATTGAAAGTAATATCTACACTATTAAACCCATTGATAACAACATCCCAACATTTAATATTAACAGATTTTAAATAAAATTCCATTTTGGATTTCCAGTTTGAAAATTCTGTTCCATTGAAAATAGTTGGAAATGAACTGGACTGACTCTCTGTGGACTGACACCTAGGGTTACCCATGACTCTAGAGTTAAAAATACCTGCTCTGATACCACTTATTGGATCTAGATTAACCGTAGAGGGGGGGGGTGAATAGGGTTTATTGAAAATTAAGCGAGATATAAAAAAATATCAAATCATAGAATGAAGTAGAAAATAAATGCATAAAAGTAAATGACACAAGATATACCCAGATTCAGCAAAATCCTGCCTACTGCTGCATTCCTAAGGTTTCTACTAGGTAATAGAACAGATCCTGCTTACAAGACCATGTAAACTCGCGAACCCCTCACTCCTATTCAAATCCTATGCTCAAAACCCTAGACTGATCTAATCCACTAGTTCAGATTTCCCCTAGTTTTACAGACTCTAGTAAACGGTCTAGTTTTAGAGGTGAAACTAGAAAACCACCAAGATTTTACAGACTCTAGAAACTGCCAGTTAATCCCCTAACTGGATCCACTAGAATTTTACAGACTCTAGAAACTATTCATAATGGTTTACAAATAAAAATACAACAAAATGAATTTAAAAAAAACCTAAATCCCTTTTATAACATAAAAACAAGAGCCTGGCCCATTCTCCTTTGCAAGCTCCTTCCTTCACAGATGTTGGCCGACTTTAAAAACGAAATTTGGGTTTTTCAAATTCCAAATCAAATTCGATCGTGATTGCTCTTTGATTTTCTTCTTTGTTGAGCTTCAAAACTGGATGCTCTCTGATGCTTCTATTTGGGATAATGATGATAGAAAACATGTGAGTATTGCTATTTTGATTTCTTTGATTTTCTCTTTGAATTTTTGGGTTGGTTTTCGATTGTTTTGACTTGGCTTCTGATCGAAATCCTCTGTGAGTTCTCTGATTTAAAAATGATTGCTCTGAATTTTCTGTTGTATGATTTTGATACAGCCTGTGTTTAACATTGTGTTCAAAATAGGATTATATAATCCTATAAAATTCTCTGATTTCGTGTATCATGACTTGGCTTGACCCGATTGATTATGGGTTTCCTCTTTTGACATTAGTTATGTCGGCCTTGATTTCCTCTGTAAATTTCCTTGATTGAATTTGATTCCTTGGCTTTGAAAGCTTTCTTGATTTGTGGTGATGAAATTCGATACTATCCCCTAGACATGGTTGTTGCCTTTTTTTTTAAAAATATTTTCCCTTCCTGAAATTAAGATCTCTTGACTTTGTTAATTAAAAAAGAACTGTTGCCAAATATTCCAATGTTGAATTCTGAAAATATATATGTGCATGCCATATCTAAATTATTCATGACACATGCTGATATTCTGCTAATTAACACCTGCCAAAAATGATTTCCAAGAGTGTCCCACTATTTTCCTAAAGCAGAATTGCATATGAACCATAAAACAAAAAACTTTCTTGCCAAATTCTGATTTGTATGCATGTATGAATATTTCTGGAAAACAAATTTGAAAACAAATAAAATGTTTTCATGCCATTTTTGGTTTTTTCATTTTGAAAACTTAAACAATGAATTGATTTTTTTCCTTAAACAAGCTTTGCTCCTTGCTCTTTGTAAAACTTGGACAAAGATTATTTGTTGCACAAATTCTCATTCTTGTTGTTCTCTTGCATGACCAATGTCATAGCTGCATGTAAACTTCTGATTCCATAAACATATTTTTGGAAATCAATGAAATTGTATTTATGGCCCCTCAATACACTTGCCATATGTTGTTTGCCAATATCACCATTACTTGATACTTACCTTAATCCGACCGCTGAATTCTAGACACATTAAAAACTTTGACAAATTTGAACGCGGAAAAATGCTTGCCCAAAAATATCTTTGTTTAAAACTGGAAAGAAAATTCTTTGCACATTTAAAGTGTTGCCAAGATTGTAGATCAAAGAAAAAACATACCTGTTTATTCTTTGCATGCTGATTTGTCTATGCCCATCAATGATTCTTTATGAATGCATTTCCTGCATGTGTATGTTGTACCCAATTTTCATGCACTTACTGTATACTTGCATGTTGGCTTGTGAAAACTTGAAACAACAAACCTTGTCAAATTTTGTGCTATGATTGATTTCCAAACATGATTTCCCAGTAAAAATATAATGTTTTAAAGCAATGAAACTTTTGATGATGCTTGCACATATCCAAAACTGATTTGTTAAGTATTTCACTGGAAATGTATTAAACACTACCCATAAATGTTGTTCCTTGATTGATTGAAAGCCTTGCATGATTAAATATGCCAAACTTATTTGTGTCATAACTTGAGAAAGTTATTTGCACCATTAACTGTTGCCAAAATTTCTTGCTTTGAATGTCTCTGTAATTTTGAATATTTCTGGACAGAAATCAAAATATGTTTGCACCGTACGTTCATCTTGACTTAAACCTGAGTGCAAGCTGCACTCTACACATGTGTCACATTGGATTGCACCATTCATCCATGTCCTGTATTTGTATGACTTCTCAACTAAAACTGAAAAATGCTTTACTTGCAATTCATATGAATGCACCGTTGTGATCTTGCATGATTGAGAAGAAAAAAATTTCCAAAGAAAAAACTATTGCTAAACTTGTTGTTTCTCCTTTTTTTTTGTGTGTGTCATAATTGCAATGTGAATGAGTGAAATGCTGTAGTGAGGCAATGATTGTATACTAGAGTGATGAGGGTTGTAGTGAGGAACAAATGTACAGAATGAGAAAATGCTGTAGTGAGGCAATGATTGTATACTAGAGTGATGAGGGTTGTAGTGAGGAACAAATGTACAAAATGAGAAAAATTGTACTGATATTTGTAATAAACAAATTTGATGAAATAAAATATTATTTCGTTGTCTTCAAACAAATATGTCTATCATATTCAGTTTATTTACTAGTACAAATATTTTGTGAATGTATATGAAATGAGATGTGTTCAAATAGTGGAGTTGTAAATCTGTACTGTTGAATATTGAAATAGAATATTCAATTTAAATAAAATACTGTATGAATGTATGAATGTCCGTACAGTCGTATTCTATTTAAATATAAATATTATATTCCTGTCTGAGATGTTTATATATAAAACAGTACAATAACAAGCACATTTAAAATAAAATATATTTGTTTGTTATCATCAAACAAAAATCAAATAATTGTTTATACAACACCTATGTGGTTTCATCCAAAATAATTCTCAACCACAAACAGGTATTTTTCAACCACAATCAATCATTCATGATTTTCACCAAATTCCACATCAACCAATAATCCAAACAATTTCACAACTAATATATATCGTCCATGGTATGTGGACGAGGGGAGAGTGTGTGTGTGTGTGTGTATATATATATATATATATATATATATATATTCGTATATAAATATATTTCGATTTCACTTCAATATCATTTCAATTTATTTCAATGCATATATCACTTTTACAACGCATATATAACTTATACATCGAACATACAACTTATACAACGCTTATACATGAGGTGTACATCGCTTATATAACTCATACATCGACTATATAATTTATACATCGTTGTTTTCCTTATCGTTTATAATTTAGAAATCTCACTTTGGGTTCCACTCCACCAAAAATTGCAGAAGGCTCAGAAAAATATGCGGTCTCTTCTAAAATGTAGAAGACGTCCTCATGGTCCCGGCGTCTCTTGTTTCATTGAGTTTCGACAAAACAGCAAAAAGATATGAGTTTTAGAAGTTAATCATAATTTGCGACGCTTTTAAATGTTTAAAACCCTTTAAACAAATTAAAGCCGCTACCTCTGCTGTTTTCTTCAAACCTAGGTCTCGAATTTCTGCCCAAACCATCGCTCGATAAGTGGATCGGGTTGTGCCACCTTGAAGCGCTTGGAGAGGCGCACGGGCGCGCAGCAGTGGGCCCAATTCGTTGTTCAGGCGTGGCCACGGCGGCGAGTTGAAGTCACCGACTTCACGGAGCTCGATCTCGACAATGGATGAACGAGGGGAGCTGATCCTTATACGGATTTGAAGCTCATGGAAAGGCCTTCAAAATCCTCCAAAGGAGCAGCGGGTTCTAATGCGTGAATGATGAGGAATCGGGGCAAGAAGAATTGAAGGGGGAGCCGCCGTTCGTGCTGAAGGGTCGGGGAGAGAGAAGGTGATTTGGAAGAAAATGATTGGCCCTCCCTTTTTTTAATTTATTCAATCCTTTAAATTCAAAAATACCCCTTTCTCCATACGAACACCAATTCAAACACAACGACTCTCGTTCCTAGCTGAATACCCCCCTTCCGAACACAATGGGATATGTTTCGTAGGCCCACTCGACTATCTCAGTCAGTTTCTCTTCAAATTAAAATATAAGACATTCAATATTTGATTTGAACGTACATTTCAATTTCCCGGGGCCACATACTGATTCTAAATATTCCAAAAAAGTAAATCTAGCTATGTTTTGATGATATGGTCCTGATAAAACTAGTTTCGTCGAATTCTGAGACCGTTTGAAAAATGGTCATTTTCTAGTCGATCCAATTTAACAGAAATTCACCAAACAAATTTTGTTTTGCCACGTTCACATATTAACTTCAAAAATTATGAAATTTGAAACCAAGAATAATTTGGCATCCCGGATCCAACAAAAGTGGTTTCGTCGAATTCTGAGGTCGTTTGCAAAACGTCTATTTTCAAGGGCGATATAATCTTTGTAGCTACCTTTCTGAAAATTCATTTGGCCATAACTTTTTATCCCCGCTATGAAACTTCGATTTTTCAGATTCGTTAGAAAGATATTCACTAACAGATTTAAATATTTTTGCTTTCTCTAAAATCCGTTTTATTTTGCTCTCGGTACAGTCAGTCAAAGTTTGAATTCAAATTTTGAAACTACCGCGCCATTTCAGGCCTGGTTTATAATTTAAAATAATTATATTTATTTTCAAACTGTACCGACCTGGAAAATCTGAACCAATATAAAAAATTTAAATTGGCTAAAATAGTGGATTTTAAATATTTAAAATAAATATTTTAAATAATAAAAATGAAAACCGAGTTTGAATCGACAATTGAAAAAGGAATATAATTAATTCTAATTATAAACAAGGCCTGAAAGGGCGCGGTAGTTTCAAATTTTGAATTCAAACTTCGAATTACTGTATCGGCTGCAAAACAAAACGGATTTGTGTGAAACCAAAAATATTTAAATCTGTTAGTGAATATCTTTCTAACGAATCTGAAAAATCGAAGTTTCATAGCGGGATGCAAAAGTTATGGCCAAATGAATTTTCAGAAAGGTCGCTATGGAAATTATATAGCCCGTGAAATTGGCCATTTTACAAATGACCTCGGAATTCGACGAACCCACTTTTGTTGGATCCGGGATGTGAATTTATTGCCAGGTTTCAAATTTCATAATTTTTGAAGCTAGTCTGTGAGCGTGGCAAAGGAAAACGTGTTTTGGTCAATTATAGTTAAATTGGATCGACCAGAAATGGGCCTTTTTGCAAACGGTCTCAGAATTCGACGAAACTAGTTTTGTTGGGACCGTATCATCAAAACATAGCTAGATTTATTTTCCTAGAATTTTTCGAATCAGTTTGTGGCCTTGGCAAATTGAAATGTACATTCAAATCGAATATTGAATGTTTTATACTTTAATTTGAAGGAAAACACACTGAAACAGTCGAATGGGCCTACGAAACATATCCCATTGTGTTCGGAATGGGGGTAAAATGCTAGGGACGACAGTCGTTGGGTTGGAATTGGTGTTCGTGGGAGAAAGAGGGTATTTTTTTATTTTAAAAATTTATAAATATAAAAAAAAATCACTGGCCCAGATATTTTTCTCTCTCCCCGATTAAACGCGATCGACGGCGGCAATAGTTCAAAACCTTCCCCCCTCATTTTCCGATCAATCCACGCAAAATTAGCCCCTCCTCTAGTTGAAGATTTTGTAGAGCTCCTCGAGACCTTCAAATCCATATATAGTTTGGAATTTTTCGTGGCCTGTGGAGTGCGATCGACGCCAGGAAGTCCGGGCGTTCAAATCGTCGCCGCCGCCGCTAGGCTAGATCGAGTTGGACCCTACCGGGCTGCGCAGGTGCGCCCCTCCGTCCTATACGACGCAGAGCCCTCCGATCGTCGTAACACTTCATGGATCTCACGCAAATTGCAAACCTAGTTTTGAAGAATTTTTGAAGGTAACGGCTGTGTTTTATTTAATCTGATTTTAACACCTTTAAACCGTTGCAAACTTTAAAAAATCATATCGTTTTCGTTTCTTGACAAAATTCTGTGAAACAAGAGACAGTGGACTCATGTGGACGTCTTCTACCTTCTAGAAGAGACCGCATATTTTTCTGAGCCTTTTGCTATTTTTGGGGAAGTGGAACCCAATGTGAGATTTCTAATTTATAAACGATATGGAAAACGACGATGTATAAATTATATAATCGATGTATGAGTTATATAAGCGTTGTACACCTCTGTTATAAGCGTTGTATAAGTTGTACGTTCGATGTATAAGTTATATATGCATTGTAAAAATTATATATGTGTTGAAATAGAAGTGAAATGCTATATATATATATAAATATAAATATAAATATAAATATATATATATATATATATACGCCCCTCGTCCACAAACCATGGACGATATTTATTGGTTGTGATTGGTGTGAAAATTGATTGATAGCGAATGGTTGATTGGAATTGTTTGTGGTTGATATTGATTGATTGTGGTTGAAAAATACCGATTTGTGGTTGAGAAATATTTGGTTGAAACCACATAAGATTAGTTTGTGGAAATGAAATAAATATATATATGCCGCCTGCGCGCGAACTAGATGCATGAATCCCCATTGTCAAAAACCGCGAGGTTTTAAGGTAGAGCGAGGAGCCTTACTAGTGACGGTCCCGGTTTTAACTACCCTGCCGTTATGCTGCCGAAATTTTGAATAATATTCATGTGTTAGAATTATTTTCATTTGTTGAAACTATATTTATTCGTTGAATAGAAAACCTTCATGTGTTGAATAGATATTTATTCGTTGGATAGAAATTCATGTGTTGAATGGTATTCGTGTTTTAAATATAAAAATCACATTTTTACTCTATATATATAAACTATAGAAAACCTTCATGTGTTGAATCGATATTCATTCGTTGAATAGAAACTCATGTGTTGAATGGTATTCCTGTTTTAAATATAAAAATCACATTTTTACTTTATATATATAAACTATAGAAAACCTTCATGTGTTGAATCGATATTCATTCGTTGGATAGAAATTCATGTGTTGAATGGTATTCGTGTTTTAAATATGAAAATCACCTTTTTATCTATATATATAAACTATAGAAAACCTTCATGTGTTGAGTAGATATTCATTCGTTGGATAGAAATTCATGTGTTGAATGGTATTCGTGTTTTAAATATAAAAATCACATTTTTACTCTATATATATAAACTATAGAAAACCTTCATGTGTTGAATCGATATTCATTAGTTGGATAGAAATTCATGTGTTGAATGGTATTCGTGTTTTAAATATAAATATCACATTTTTACTCTATATATATAAACTATAGAAAGCCTTCATGTGTTGAATAGATATTCATTCGTTGGATAGAAATTCATGTGTTGAATGGTATTCGTGTTTTAAATATAAAAATCACATTTTTTACTTTGTATATATAAACTATCAAAAACCTTTATGTGTTGAATCGAAATTCATTCGTTGAATTGAAATTCAGGTGTAGAATGGTATTCATATTTTGTAAGAAATTGTTTTGTAATAAAAATCCAATTTTTATCATCGATGTGAACTATATAAAATAATCTTGTTTTGAAATAAATTATTTTATAATAAAAATCCTATTTTTATCACCTATATTAACTATATAAAATAGTCGAGTTTTGAAATAAATTGTTTTACATTAAAAATCACACTTTTATTATATACATGAATTGTTGAAAATAGTGAAGTGTTGAAATAGAAAACAGGTAGATAAAAATATCATTTTTATCAAATGTATGGAAAGAATATAGCTTTGAAATCGAAGAATCGATATATGTATATATAAATAGAATTAAAATATATCGAATAACGAAGCTGCAGTTCGTATTTTGAAACCGTGATTTCAAACGACCATCGGTTCGCTTTTGAAATATCTTTCCGATGGCACCAACTTTCTAAATATCCAACGGTTGGATTGTCTGGAATGTTTAATTCAAATCTGAAGAAAAACAGCGCCAGAATCGATTATATTTATATATTTATATAAATATAATTATATATAATCGAATAACGACGCTGCAGTTCGTATTTTGAAATCGAAACTTCAAACGATTATACCGGGAGATCCGACCGTAGGAATTTCCCGAAACTGGAACCGTTGGATTCGTTTTGAAAAGATCTTTCTAATGATGTAAATTTTGTGAAGATCCAACGATTAGATTTTCATATATGTGTAAATCAAATCTGAAGAAAAATAGCGCCACGGCCGCGGTATGGCCCGTAGCGTCGTTTGAATTAATTGGCTATTTTAAAATAAATAAAAATAGCGATAAATCATTATAAATTTTTTTAAACGATATGGATGTGAAATTTAGAAATTAACTGAAGGTTAGCTATGTCGAATGGTTTCCTGGATTTTGATCTGATGTTGGTTTCGACCTTCGGGGTTAATATTTGGGAAATCGTTCTCTTACTGATTGACGGTTAGTGACTAATGAATTGAAATGATGAGTATGTATGTTAGTGTTGCAGTTGTTTATTATATACGCGAGTTGTTCAGAAAGACCGGGTTTATCCCATTCTGAATAACTGAATCAACGATAAGAAATCTGAGATGAAGATGGTGGTCGAAGACTGGAGATCTTCACATCTTCTGGATGGTAACCGAGGTCCTGATTATGAGGCATACCGAAATATGGATAATGAGTGGTGATCGTCCAGACGTACATGGTGATCGATGGGTTTGCGAGGTATATAGTGCCTCCGGTTTCGTTCGGACCCAGAACGGACTTGCAAATGGACAGTGTGTCTGACATTGGAATTTATTATGTGTGATTGGTAGCCATCAGTTGCACGGTGTGAATTTCCTGTGTGGCTTACTAAGATGCAGTGATCAGGGCTTCTGTTGAAAAGCAAAGTCTTGTGGTGATGGTTAAAGCACCACCTGTGTGGCGTAGCTTTGTGTATAACGTGAAATCGCGAGCCTCACACCCCGGTATGAACCAGAAACGGGAGAGGACATCAGGGAAGGCATGCATTTCTTTCTAGCTAGAAGTGGCATCAGTGGTTTTACACGCCCTGACGAGTTTGACTTATGTGGTTGTTACTGTTGCGAGGCGCCTCGGTTAGATCGGACGATCCGGGTCCGATGGAGTCATTCGTTGGCTCGTTGACGCCCCAAAGGGCGAGGAAACGTAGTGTTCAGGCATAATAATCCACATCAGTGGACCGGCCCTGACGATCTAAAGGGTTGATGCGTTCTGATCCTGAGACACAGGCTAGAGTGTCTCGAATTCGGTAAGGACTATCTTTTGCCTTGGTTCATGACGGAAATCCAATTTCCAAATACGACATCGTGCGGTTTTGATTGTGTGTGTGTGTGTATATATATATATATATATATATATATATATATATATATATATATATATGGCGACATGATATATGGTAGCCATGCCGTCTATGATTGATAGTTATGATTGAAATTGTTTTTGAAACATATAAACACTAGTAATAATATCAAATGCTTTTGTTGTATTCGTATCAATCATATTTTGGCCATTATAAGGTAAAACTCTATCCTCCGGTTTGCGTTGCATTGTGTGATGGGAACTGAGTCTTATAATGGCTTCATTTTTATAAAAAGCATTGCGATGTTTAAAAGAATAATTTGTTTTAAAGCACTGGCAATCCAATGGAGTAAACCCGTTCCACGAAAGTGGCATGTTCCTGTGATTAGCCATATTTTAAATGTGTTGAGTAGATTTCTCATACCAGTCCTTGTTACTGGCCCTGAGTAGGCCGAGTACGCATGATAGGGGGTTCTTGCTTCGCGGTTTGGTGGCGAACGGGAGATTCTTACCCCTACATGTCCTCGTTTAGAGGGTTGGTTCGGCAGTAGCCACGAGACTCGAGAGGGTCAACATAAAACAAGGGGATGGGGGACCAGTGGGAGCCGCGGTGGGTTTTACCTGCTGTACTGGAGGATGAAGGGATGGTTGCAAAGCCTACTGGATTTCGCGGTAACGTCTCATTTGGTATCAAAGCTTTCGTTAAGCTTAGTTCTGGAATATAACATATTAACGAACTCGTCAGAAATAGAACTAGTAGTGTTCTAGGACGAGTAACTCATTACAGATAGGATCAGTAATATCCTAGTATGAGTAAAGCAGAATGAAATTACACCTCGATAGACACATTTACATTTGAAGTATATGTTTCTATGTTTTGAAATATCTTTTCTGTGACCTGACACTTGATCTGCTATTTGCAGAAGTACTAGAAAATGAGTATCAGAAACAGAAGGAATGTAGAATCGAATATTGAGGCCCTATTAATCAAGTATCGAAATATGGGTGGAATACCGTTCTCTGGTGAAGAATCCATTATGAAAACACAGGCTTGGATTCGTTCTGCTGAGAAAATCTTTGAGGGTTTAAAGCTGAGGGATGACCAGAAAAGATTACTGGCATCCTGGGCACTCAAAGATGAAGCTTTGTTCTGGTGGGATTCGGTTATCGAGAATAATCCAGAAGGAGATATCACCTGGGACAGATTCAAAGTGATTTTCCTGGAAAGATTTACTCCTCCCGAAGCGACTGAGCGATTATGTGATGAATTTTCTTATTTGATACAAGGAGATATGACCATTCCAGAATATCATAAGAAATTCAACGAACTTTCTCACTTTGCTCCCCATCTAATTCAAAATACGAAGAGAAAGAATCTGAGATTTATTAACGGGCTTCAAACGAAATACCAGAATAAAGTAATGGGGCATGTGAAGCTTCCTTTTTCAGAAATGATTTATATGGCTTATCAGCATGAAGATCTCCACAAGAAAGGCATGTTGCACGATGAAGAGGAGGTCAGTTCTAGTAATAAAGTTGAATCAGAAACTGGTCGTCCTGAGGCCAATACGATGTCTGAGATCAGTAAGAAGCCCAGTGCTAAAAGAAATAGGGCTAAATCTGAGAAGGAACCAGTAACGACCACCGTATGCAATAACTGCCACCAAAAAGGGAATTTGTCGATAAATTGCGGACCCTTAAAGAAACGAATCAAGAGTGGATCTAAATCAGAGAAGAATTTTCAAGAGAAAAGAGGTTGTAGTAAATGCCATCAGATTGGTCATCTTGCAAAGGATTGCTGGCTCTTAAAGAAGCCTGAAGTAGTTCAAGTGAATGAAATAGCGGAAACTTCCGAGCCCTCAGCTAGTCAAGAAAGGGCTGATGTTTTGGAAGGCACGCTTAATGTTAAAAATATTCCAGTTAAAGTACTGTTTGATACAGGCGCGTCGCGAAGCTTTATTGCAAAGAATGTAGTTAAGAAACTGGATTTGAATTTGAAGAAGCTCAAAGAACCATTGACTGTCCAAAATCCGCTCGGGGGTTCCATCGATCTCAGTTGGTTTTGTGCAGTACTTGTCTCTTTTTCCTGCTATAAATTCCCTACTATCTCCATCGTCATGAATTTTACTGAATTCGATCTTATTTTGGGATTGGATTGGCTAACCAAATATGAAGCTGAGGTCAGATGCGCCGAGAGAGTAGTTAGGGCAAAGATTAAATCAGGGAATTATATAACCATTCTGTGTGAAGGTCAGAAATCTAATAGAAATGACTTCTGGGCAGCTCTTGATGTTTCTCCAGCCCATATAGAAAATATCCCTGAAGTCACAGAGAATATTCCCGACCTTATAAAAGATATTCCCGTCATCCAGAATTATGCGGATGTGTTTGAAGAAGTTGTTCGCTTACCTCCGCAAAGAGAAATTGATTTCAAAATTTCTTTAATTCCGAATGCAAGGCCGGTAGTTCAAGCTATTCGAAGAATGTCCTTGAAGGAGAAAGAAGAACTTGATAATCAAACACGACAGCTAGTATGGAAGGGTCTGATCAGGCCTAGTTTCTCTGATTGGGGTGCAGCAGTGGTATTTGTCCCAAAATCTGACGGTACTCTACGGCTATGTGTGGATTATCATGATTTGAACAAACAAACAATAAAGAAAAAATATCCATTGCCGCGAATCGATGATTTATTGGATCGTCTGAATGGAGCACAAGTATTTTCAAGGATGGACCTAGCTACAGGCTTCCATCAGCTTCGAATTGCCGAAGAGTGTGTTCCTATGACAGCATTCAGAGGTCCCGACTTATTCTATGAGTGGTTAGTAAGGCCGTTCGGCTTATGTAACGCTCCAGCTTACTTCGTCGATCTGATGAATAGAGTGTTCAGAGGGGTTTTGAATAAATTTGTTCTGGTTTTTATTGACGATATTCTAATCTTCTCTAAATCAAAGGCCGAACATGAAAAACATTTGGAGCAGGTTCTGGAAATCCTCAGAAGGAATGTATTAAAAGCCAAACTATCTAAATGTATATTCTGGTAAGATGAAGTGAAATTTCTGGGCCACGTTGTATCGAAAGAAGGAATTGCTATGGATCCAAGTAAAATCACAGCTATTCAGAATTGGAAACAGCCCAGTACCCCTACAGAAGTCCGCAGTTTTCTCGGATTGGCTAGTTATTACCGGAAGTTCGTTAAAAACTTTTTGAAGATATCTGGTCACTTAACGAAGCTTAAAAAGAAGCACTCTAAATTCAAATGGACTCCAGAAAGTGAAGAGGCTTTTGAAGAGCTAAAGTTAAGATTAACGACAGCTCCAGTGTTAACCATCATCGATGGCAATCAGGATTTGAAAGTCTGGACAGATGCTTCAAGAGAAGGCCTTGGCGCAGTGTTAATGCAAATAGGTCAAGTGGTTGCTTATGCTAGCCGTCAGCTGAAGCCGCATGAGAAAAACTACGTAACTCATGATCTTGAGTTATTGGCTATAGTGTTCGCTTTGAAAATCTGGAGACATTATCTTCTAGGTGAGAGGTTTGAACTGTTTACAGATCACCAGTCGCTAAAGTATCTCTTCACCCAGAAGGACTTGAATCTGAGGCAGCAACGTTGACGGGAGTTTCTTGCAGCACATGACATTGAGATTATATACACTCTAGGGAAAGCCAATTTCGTGGCCGATGCGTTAAGCCGAAAGAATGAAATGATCACCAGTTTTATTATCACGACTTCGTTGATAGATAAAATATCTTCTCTTCCGAAGGATGATCAATTCATTCAGAAGATCAGGGAGATAATTCAAAAGGGCGAAACCTCGAGTTTCCAAGTTGATAATGAGGGGATTCTAAGGCTGAAAGGTCGAATTTGTGTTCCTAACATTCCTGAGCTCCGAAAGGAAGTACTGGATGAATGCCATAAGTCAAAACTTAGTATCCACCCAGGAGTAAGCAAAATGTATAATGACATCAAACGCACTTTCTGGTGGAAGTCGATGAAGAGGGACATTTATTTATATGTTAGCCGATGCCCTACTTGCCAACTAGTCAAGAGCGACCAACAGAAGCTGGCTGGATTATTGCAACCGCTAGAAGTTCCTGGTTGGAAGTGGGAACATATTTCCATGGACTTAATTGATGGTTTGCCCAGAACCAGAAAAGGAAATGACAGTATTTGGGTGATCGTAGATCGCTTCACGAAGACCGCCCATTTCATACCTGTCAGATGAAACAGAACTGCTCAGAGTCTGGCGTAGATATACTTCAAGGAAATTGTTAGACTACACGGAGTGCCAATCAGTATACTGAGTGATAGAGATCCAATATTCACTAGCAAATTCTGGGAGGCATTTCAAGTCGAGCTGGGAACGAAGCTGAACTTGAGCATCGCTTATCATCCTCAGACAGATGGTCAAACTGAGAGGGTGAATCATATACTAGAAGATCTATTGCGGGCTTGTGTTCTAGATTTCGGTGGATCATGAGAAGACCATCTGCATTTGGCTGAATTCTCATATAACAACAGCTACCAGGCGAGCCTGACAATGTCGCCATTCGAAGCATTGTATGGTAGACCATGTCGATCCCCTGCTTGTTGGGTCGAACCCGGTAATAGACTTGTGTTAGGGCCTGATACGATCCGAGAAGCTGCCGACAAAGTCGATTTTATTAGGAAACGATTACTGGCCGCTCAAAGCCGACAAAAGAGCTATGCCGATAGAAGATGAAGAGATATATCATTTGCTGTTGGCGACTATGTATATTTGAAAGTATCGCCGATGAGAGGAGTTATCCGGTTCGGTAAAACTGGGAAGTTGGAGCCCAAATTCATTGGTCCGTTTCCTATTCTTGAACGGATCAGAACTCTCGCTTATAGGGTTAAATTGCCTGATTGGGTGCCTGGAGTGCATGATGTATTTCACATATCTCAACTTCGAAAGCACGTTCATGATCCAGACTTGATCATGGAAGAAGCAGCTCAATAGGATATTGAAATTACTCCAGAATTAGCTGTGAGAAGAGAGCCGCTAAAGATCATTGGCAAAGAAACCAAAGAGCTGAGGAACAAGAAGGTTCACTTAGTTAAAGTGCAATGGAGTGGAGATCTGCAAGATTGTACTTGGGAAACTGAGGAGAGCATTCAGAAAGCCTATCCTAGATGCCGAGTGGATATCTCTGATTGACTTCGGTGCAAGGTACATTTAACATACTTTACATTACCAGTTAGTTCTCTACTCTGTTGTTATTTTCTTTCCATGGATGTGCACTTTTAATTCTATAGTCTGAATGATTTTAAAAGAGTGTAGAAATTGATTAGTTATGTATTTGAAAAGTTAAAAACAAATTGCTTGTTGTTTGTGTTGTGTGATAGTAGATTTGATTAATAACATTATTAAAACCAATAGTTAATTTAATCAATGATAGAATAATGGTGGAATTTATTCGATTGACTCACACACATTGAACTGATTTAAAAATAGATGATATACATGTACATTATATATGTTTGAACAGGTAATTGGAACAGCTGTTGAGTAGAGAATTTATTTGCGTGCCCGACAAATAGGTAAACCTTAATGAGTTGGATGCGAAATATTATTATATCACCTCCTGTGTGTTGTATATAACGGTGTTGTATACACAATTATATGATTTTTGTTTGATGATAACAACCAAATATATTTTATAAATGTGTTTGTTACTGTACTGTTCTATATTTACATCACAGACAGGAATGTAATATTTATATTTAAATAAAATACATCTGTACAGAAATTCAAATATTTACTGTATTTTATTTAAAATATAAATATTATATTTATAACATTCAAACAGTACAACTATTTATAACTCCACTATTTAAACATTCACTTCAAATTGTACTTGTATATAAACAGAATAAAATAGACAAGTTCGTTTGACAATAACAAAATGATATTTTATTTCAATCAAATTTGTTTATTACATATATCAGTACAATTCTCTCACAGCTCCTCAGTACAGTTCATTCATTGTCACTCAGCTATACATACACAACAGATACACAGTTACATTTATTTGACACTACACAATGTCTTCTTGTCTTCAGTCTTCAATCTTCTGTCTTCACAACACAGTCAGTCCAGTCTTCATACCTGTCAAATGAAACACACACACACACACAGTATATGGAACATAAATAATTTTCAAAGTACATGTGAAATAAATTTTATTTTTTTTTAAATTTTATTTGCCTCAGAATTTCTGTGTGTTTCTCATCATTTTTCTGACTCGATCTGATTAATCTGACTGTGTCTAGACAGCTTGTGATATTTACAGTGAATCGCTGTAAATACCATAAGGCAGACAACATATATATCTCATTGCAGGGACAGGGACAATCTGGTCTGGATGGCTGCATATACACACGTGTATATATACATGTGTGCACTGCCTCGCCAATCAGCGAGCAACTGAGGAGTTGCCACATGGACCATCTCGACTCAGTGCTACAACAATAAAAGTTAAAATTAACATAAACAAGTAATACAAGTCAGTGAAGAGTGACATGGTTCAATCAAGCATGGTCGAGCCACGAACAAGACTGGTTCATGAAAATGGCAATAGCAAAGTCAACATGAATCATAAATCAGCAAAAACAGGTGGACAAACATGGGAAATCAGCTCAAAATCAGTTTCGGCATAAATGATAAAATGCAAAATACTTCATGAGGAACATGCATTTCAGTTTCACAATAACTAAGGCAACAACAATGATAAAGAGTTCAGCAAACATGTCCACAAACATAGCTACAGGAATGGCTCAGAAGAAGAGTGGAGCATTATGTTCAGCAGCAAAATGGTGCAACTCAGATTTCAAAGTGAAGGAGCATATCAATGCAACTCAAATGCAAGTGGTATGGATGGTGGTCAAATGCATTGCCAAGTGTTCAAGCAACACAAATGAAGTAACAAAACCGCAGTACTACATGTTTCAAGTGAATGGACTCAATTATCACAGTTCAAAGTCAACACAACAACATACAACAGTGGAGTTGTGTATATTTCATGGTGGAGATACAAAACCGTATGGAAGCTATAGTGGTCATGCACAATGGTGAGATAAGATTGGTTCAAGGCAGTCCAAATTACAAATGGTCAGTAAATAGCAAAACAAAGCATGTACAAAGAAAATTATTCAGCATATTTTCATGCTCATGTACAAGACACAGTACAATGCAAATATATGGACTGCACAACATGGTAAGTCAACATGGAAGTTAAAGTGATCATTTATGCAAACTCAAGTCAGATCAACAGCCTTAAATGAACAAGTTCAGGATCTACATACACAAATATGTATGGTAACAGGAAGATTTGGCAAGTATTCATTTTTACATATAAGGCAACTCGAATACTATTTCAGGGAAAGAGTGAAAACTTTCGCAAATATAGTTTTCAGAAGATAATTTCCGCAATTCTTTTTAGCAACATGTTTAAAATGTTATCAGAAATACCTTTTTGTTCAAGGACTTATTTTGGCAAAAATCAATTCGAGAATTTTCAGAATTCAGGGCAAAATCATTTGTTTTTGGCAAGTGTTAAATTCATGAACGTGAAAGCAATAAGTTATTTTTTCAGAAATGCATGCATGTATGATTTCGAGAACAAGAAAATCAATCCACAAAGCATACTTGGAAAGAGGTTGAATTGTTTCCAGAATTATGCAAATCAGTAAACAATGTTGTTCGGTAACTATGAATTATCGGCATAAATCAATTCAAGATTTTTTTCTCCTAAGTGCATTCCAGAGATGTATTTAATCAAGCAAATCAGATAGCTTATGTATAGCAAGAAGAATCATACAATTTTTGGCAAGAATCCATTTTGGTTTAAATTCATTTCCAGAAATTACAGAGTAGTCAATTGAAGGGCAAATAATTTTTTCCAGTTTCATCGAAGTTCAGAAATCAGTCTGAGTACATCACACATTCTTTTTAAATTAAGCAAGTCATCAAATTTGCAAGAGCAATTTCACAGCCGAGAATATCAAAAGGGAAAATCAATCACGCATGGGACAAGTTTTTGTTTTTCCAGAATCATCAATTTAAAAGAGGAAACCGCAATCTAATCTGAAACACCCCACCTCTGTTAGGGTCACTCTCAAAGGGAATGCCCTAATTTTGGTGGAGGTTTACAAGTATAAGTCACAGATACACAAGACAGATATAAGAACACATATTTTTGAACAGCGGAAAACAACAGCAACTTTTATTTCATCAAAATACGTGTTACACAAACCCTGCCATAATTGTCTTACAATACTTCCAATAACATTACATTTTCATAACTGTCTTGATTTCATTATTTAAAGAAGCATAAAAACATAAGTAAACTGCATAAGTCTCATAATTGCTGTCCAAAGCCATAGTCCAAAACGAAAGAGATCCAAGTAATACATTCTTTCTCTTCAAGCTGGATGTAAAACCTGGTCTAGCTGCGGTATTCCCTCCCTGTGGACCTTGGGGGGGGGGGACGAAAGAAAAGAAGATGAAAGAAAAGTAGAGTCAGAAATAAAGCCTGAGTAAGTCTAGGACTATTAGTCTATGAATAAGAATTGGGCATGATAAGTATAAACTGGAAATGGGAAAGCACCATAAACTAAGTTAAGTTGTCTAGAGTCGAATATACTAGCGTACCCCATATTAATCTCTGCACCCCTATAAACTAATTCCCAACAGGCACCCCATAATCAGGGTGAAGTGATCCATTTCTAATGATCGGATCCTACTCGCATAGTTACATATGTCTTACGGCCCCCGATGTTGTAGTTACCTATGCTGGTCCCACCATGGGGTGTATCAAGTCCCATGGTGGCGGCCCGACACAATTCCAGAATGCACAGGTATACTACTAGTGCCCAGTGCCTTATTTTTCTGCGCCGGAGTCTGTGCACGCCCGCACCCCGTTAGAACCTACACTGCTGCACCACCGCTGTTGACTTGACCTCTTACAGTCAGCGCAGTTATCGTGCCCGACCCTGCCTAGTTCAGGGTATCCTGATACACCTTGTAGGGTTACTGCTGAAAAGGGTCCCCCGCTACTAGGTTTTCTATTTCTAGCCAACATGCTAAGTTGGTTATGTGTATTGTAAACCTTACCCCCAATCAGTCTGTATAGTTTAACATGTTCAATTTGATTAAGTATTAATTCAATTTACTTAATCCTATCAATCCTGACTCAGTCTTAATTGTCTTATTAAAGCCTCGACCTCTCACATTAGACAGGTATTGTTGTGACTGCCTGTTGCCGATTGGTTCCGGGCAGTCTTACGTCACAACTCAGTCTAACCTCGGGTCTTTATTGGGCTCAGTGTTTAACCACCCACATTGGATAGGTATTGTTGTGACTGACAGCCGGGCGGTTCCGGGCAGGTTTACATCACAACTCAATCCAACCTCGGGTTAAACACATCGTATTTTCTAAATTTACATATTTTGTCTCTTTTCTTTTTATATGTAAATATTTGCGGCCCATTATTCAAAATTCATCTTTATTGGGTAAAATTAATTTATAACACTTAATTGTTTTCAAGGTCGTTAGCATGCGTCAAACATGCCAACACTTATGTTTATATTTTAACCCAAACGTCATTACCCCCGTTTTATACGTTCTCTACAATATATCATATGTTGGGTTTAACATTTAAATCCAACTTAGCCACATGAAAAAGGGGAGGCTTAGAACATGGTGTTTATATATTCTAAGTAACATCAAAAGGGGAGTGTGAATGCATGAACTTGCAACATAACGATCTAATTAACATGAATTAGGCACTTGTGAACTTGCATTGTAATAGCATATAATCATGGCATAAACATACCTAAACATGAATCATGGTTTTTAATCTATTCATATAATCATGGCATAAACATACCTAAACATGAATCACGGTTTTTAATCTATTCATGTAAACTTGCAATTGGAATGTAAATCTAACTTAATTATGTGTCGCATATATTATCATATGATTTTGATAACAACATAGGCCTAAAACATGTTTTCAATTAGGCATAACACCAAACATAGTTGAGTCATGTTCATAGAGTCAACACAAGTTCACAAAGATGCTTACTTTTGTCTCTAATACAAAAGTATGATTTTACACTTGAATCATGATGCCAATTCCAACATAAATTCATATGAGTCATAATACCCAAATGGATCCAACTACACTAAAAGTGATTATAAAAAATATACATCATGTTGGCATAATAGTGAACCATATACTTGCATGAATCTCAAATAAACTACCACAAACATATAGGCGTTACTTTAAACATGAATCATATACTTGCAATTATCCAATAGGTGTTGTAATAAACTACCACAAACATGTAGTTGTTAACTTTCAACATGAATCACATACTTGCAAATATCCAATTGTTATACCACAACATCCCAAATCGATTATAATCATAGCAACATACAATTATGAATTATTATCACTGCAAATTAAATACAATTCTATTTCTCATTTTACACAAATCGAAACACAATTATTCATTCACATCGGAATAGCACTCTACTTACAATGTATGATGAATCTTCAATTCAGGTTTCTGAATTCTGAATTTGGAGATGCTATCCTTTGTTCTTGGCATTGTTTTGATTTAGCTGTCGTTGCTTTAAGCTTTCGAATTGCCTCCTAATCATCTCTCAATTTTAACGGCTACTTCTAGTCTTTCCTCAGCAGCATGACGACCTCATTCTGATTTTTATTTGTATGAATTAGGTGGAGTCTTAGGTCCTTTTTATAGAGTTTGTGAATTGATTAGAACCGTCGATGGAGATTGGATTAATATTAGCCGTTTGTTTGAAGGAGAGACCAATCAGGAGCTGACACCTAGCCCTAGTGACAAGGCAAGGCTCAGAAATTCGGTCAAGCACAGACCAGGCCAGCCAGGGGGGCTGGGCTCAACCTGGCTCAGGGGCCAGGTCGACTACCCAGTCGACCCCCATGTCGACTTGGAAGTCGACCTGGGTGCCCCAGTTTGACTACCCAGTCGACCTGGGTGCCTTGGGCGGGAAAATTCCAGCCCTGGCCAATCTGGCCCGATTTTTGAAATTTGAATTGGTTTTCTGAGCTGTTTGAATTTTAAACTGAATTCCGAAACTTCCGGAGGCCATATCTTCTTCATATGGAGTCCGTTTTACGCAAACTCGGACTCTGTCCCAAGCAGAATTCCGAGATGAACGCAATGGCATATCCCGTTTCCCTTAATTCTTTGATTTGAAATTAATTATACTTTAATTTGTGAATTTCACTGTTATAGAATACACAGGGTGTTACATTCTCCCCCACTTAAAAGGATTTCGTCCCCGAAATCTTCAAGCTTAGGAAGAATGTATATCCTAACATCCAAACGTCCATCTACTCATCCATCAAACACGAGCGTCCATTGTCCTTAAAAGACTTCTAATGCTTCATGATCATATGCGAAGTGTGTGTACATGTACTTATCTAATGCAAAATCAGTCGGTCTACTGATTCAGTTGACCTCCTTAATGAAAATTATGTAAGTGTCATGAGTCCATTATGTATGCAAACTTTCCTATTCATGATTCTACATGAGTGCACAATCATTCATATAAATGCAACATCCATATGACAACACATTAAACTTCAACCATATACAAATGCAAACATATATATGCATATGCAATATGAGGTGACTGAGCCGATCTAATACCTAGATTGTGTGTATATATGCAACCACGAGCAACCACTAGCAATCACTTGCAACCACTTGCAACCATCATCCATAACGTGTTTCAATTACATGTTTTCATCCAAAGGGTTTCTACCTAAAGGATAAGGTCGAGGAGATATACCTAAAAAGATAGATAAAAGCGCAACTTAAGGAAAAGAAAGATCAAAGATGTACCCTCGAAAAGAAAAGGGTAGGCTGCGCGTATTCTAGCTTCAGTTTCCCAAGTTGCGTCTCCCTCGGCGTCGCTCCATTGAACTTTGACGAGCTTGACTTCGCGGTTGCATTGCTTTTTCACTTCCGTTCCTAATATGCGGGTTGGAACTTTCCTCACGGTTGCTTCGCGTTCCACTTCAGCTTCTTCTAGGATATTTGGCCCTACCACTTCAGTAAATTCAAGTCATTTTCGGAGGTGCGAAACGTGAAAGACGTTGTGAACTCCAGCTAATTTTTCGGGTAGGTCTAATCTATAGGCCATTTTCCCAATTTTCTCGATAATAGGAAACGGCCCTACGAATCTTGGTACTAGCTTTCCTGTGGTTCCAAAACGAACAATGTTCCTTAGCGGCGATACCTTAAGAAAAACTCTGTCCCCAACCTCAAATTCAAGGTCGGTCCTCCTCTTGTCGGCGTAGGATTTTTGTCTGTCTTGGGCTGTCTTCATCCTTCTTCGTATTAAGTCTACTTTCTCTGAAGTCTCTCGGATCATATCTGCTCCAAGTATGAGCTTATCAGTAGATTCCCACCAACAAGTAGGCGATCGGCTCGGTCTTCCATATAAAGCTTCAAAGGGCGCCATTCCGATGGTGGTTTGGTAGCTGTTGTTGTAGGGAAATTCCACCAAAGGAAGATAGTCTTCCCACGACCCTCGGAAGTCAAGGACGCACAGTCTTAAAAGGTCCTCCAAAACTCTGTTCACTTTTTCTGTCTGGCCATCGGTTTGGGGATGATAGGCTGTGCTCAAGCATAACTGGGTGCCTACCGCTTCTTGCAGACTCCGCCAAAACTCACTTGTGAAATAGGGTCTTGGTCACTAACAATGCTGGAGGGTATTCAATGGAGTCGAACAATTTCCTTGAGATAAAGAGATGCTAGGGATGAGGCAGTTTTTTGACTCTTGACAGGAAAAAAGTTGGCGCTTTTAGTAAGCCTATCCACTATTACCCAAATGCTAGTGTTGCCTCTTCTAGACCTAGGTCGCCCATCAATGAAGTCCATTGAGATGTTATCCCACTTCCACTGTGGGACCTCTAGAGGATGGAGCAGACCGCCAGGCTTTTTCTGTTCCGCCTTAACCTGTTGGCAAACCATACACTTTGAAACGAATTCTGCCACGCCCTTCTTCATGCCGTTCCAAAAGAAAGTTCTCTTTATGTCCTTGTACATTTTATCTCCGCCTGGGTGTATCGTCATCTTGGAGTGATGTGCTTCCTCGTGAACCTTCTTTACTAAATCCCTTATCTGTTGGACGCATAGTCTTCCATCTTGCCTTAGCCAACCCTTATCGTCGATGGAGTATCTGCTGAGGTGACTTGAAGTCTCACCCTTAATTAGCCTATCAATCGTTTCCACAAGCTGAGGGTCTTCGCGTTGTGTTGTCCCTATTGAGTCCACTAAAGTCGGGCATACTTCGAGAGATGCTAGCAAGCCCGGTACAAAATCGGAGGAGGGCCTAAATTCAAAGATGGCTATAAACTCTAGGCTTTGTCTTTCAACAAACAACGGGCTTAGGGTCAGTTTCTTTTGGCTCAACGCGTCTGCCACTACGTTGCCTTTGCCCGGAGTGTAGGAGATCTCGAAATCGTATGAGGCAAGAAACTCCATCCATCTTTGTTGCCTCAAGTTAAGGTCCTTCTGCGAGAAAAGATATTTCAATGATTTATGGTCAGTGTAAAGTTCGAACTTATCACCTAGGAGATAGTATCGCCAAGACTTGAGTGCAAAGACGATGGCGGCCAACTCAAGATCGTGGGTCGGGTAGTTCTTTTCATGAACTTTCAATTGTCTCCCGCCGTAAGCTACTACCCTCCCTTCTTGCATTATGACAGCGCCTAGCCCTGTCCCACATGCATCTGTATAAACTATGAACATCTTGCTTCCATATGGCAACGTCAAAACTGGGCTGTTGTAAGAGCCCTTTTTAGTCGTTGGAAAGCAAACTCGCAATCCAAGTCCCAATTGAACATTAGATTCTTCTTTGTCAGGCTTGTGAGCGGAGCTGATATTTTTGCAAAGTCTCTGGTGAATTTCCGATAGAAGCCTGCTAGCCCGAGAAAGCTTCGGACTTCTGTTGCGTTCTTTGGTGTTTTCCAGTCCTGCACCGCTACTACCTTAGCAGGGTCCACAGCTAACCCTTCTTTGGATACTATATGCCCAAGAAACCTTACTTCCTCTCTCCAAAAGTGGTACTTGGAGAATTTGGCTTTTAGCTGATGGACTCGCAGAGTTTCCATGATTGCCCTTAGGTGCCGAGCATGTTCTTCTTCTCTCTTTGAGAAGATCAAGATATCGTCTACGAAGACCACTACGAACTTGTTGAGGAATTCTCTGAACACCCTACTCATCAGGTCCACGAAGTAAGAGGGTGCGTTTGTCAAGCCAAAAGGCATGACGAGCCTCTCAAAGAATCCGTCTGGGGTTCTGAAAGCTGTCTTATCGACGCTATCATCAGCTACCCTTAGCTGATGAAATCTGGTCGCTAAATCGAGTTGGGACAAAACAGACGCTCCTACAAGCTGATCAAACAGATCGTGAATTCTGGGGAGAGGGTGTCTATTCTTTTTCGTTAGCTTGTTGAGCTCCCTATAGTCAACACATAGACGGAGTGAACCATCCGCCTTTGTAGCGAACACCACTGGAATGCCCCATTCTGAAATGCTCCTTCTAATGAACCCCTTCTCTAGAAGCTCTTTAATCTGTTTACTGAGCCTTTCCTTTCCGGTGGAGCCATGTGTCTAACGGGCAACGCAACGGGCTTTGCATTATCTACAAGATATATGCGGAAGTCTATCTCCCGCATCGGAGGTAAGCCCTTCACCTCTTCAAAGACATCCGGATATTCCTGGACTACTCTAACCGATCGCAAACTCTCAACAGAAGCATCTAGCGATTCAAGATAACTAAGCATAACCGCATACGAGGGATTACAAGTAATTTCCAGAGTGTTACTGAGTTGGGTCAGAAGCCTGACCACCCTTTTCTCACAATCAAGGATGGCACCATTACTGGATAGCCAATCCATGCCCAAAATCAAACCATATCCCGAGAAGCCCAAAACAAAGGCACTACATCTAAATTCTACGCTTAGAATAGAAATTTTCAATCCCACACAGATCATAGACAGATGAGCAGGGCCCCCAATTGGATTTGAAACAATTAAGGGGTCCTCTACCATACTAGTTTCTAGGTGCAGAGATTCTACTAAAGCAGATGAGATGAAGGAGTCTGATGCGCCAGAATCAAATAAAGTGCGAACTGGGTGATCATAAAGATAAACTACACTTTCTACAGAAGTATTTATACCTCGCTGTTGCAGAGGTGGTGCTTCTAGCACATGAACATGTGCCCTTGAGGTGGATCCAGCACTCTGCCCCTGCCCTCGTTTCTTTGGGCAATCCTTAGCCATGTGGCCTGTCTCACCGCAAGAAAAGGACCCACCATTCATCTTGGCCTTCTTTTTCTGGCAATCTTTCACTAAGTGCCCCACTTTGCCACAGAAATCACACTTCATCTTCTCTTTGTTGTCTTTCCCGCCCTTCTTAAAGTCTGTCTTCATAGGCTGTAAACCCTCTTTCTACCCTTGAGAGCTTTCTGCCTTTGTTTCATTCTTGCCCTTATCCTCTTCGTTCAGCAATGCCATCTGCACCAACCTTTCATACGTAGCTCCCATGGGTATATGGGTCATGGCCAAACTGTGTAATGGCTCATTCAATCCCTTGACAAAGCGGAGAGCCCTCTTGTGCGGAGTGTTGACTAGGTCCAGTCCGAACCTAGCCAGCTGATCGAACTGATTAACATACTCTTTGACTGTCATATTCCCCTGCTTAAGAAATAAGAATTTTTCCAACTGAAGACTCCTTTCAACTTCTGAGAGAAATTTAGCCTCAAACCTTGCCCTAAAGTCCTCCCATGTTTCCACTGGTCTTTTTGCATTGGTGACTTCCCACTAGTAGGAAGCCTCGCCTTTAAGTAGCCATATTGCCAGTTGTACCTTTTGTCTATCTTCTACCTCAAAGATGACGAATAAGTCCTCGGGTTCCTTCAGCCAATTCCTGGCTGCCACGAAGGACTCAGTTCCATGAAAGTCCTTTCTTCCCATAGCTTTAAAATCTTTACATATCTTAGCAAAAGTATTACCACGCGGAGGAGGTGGAGGAAGAGGTGCTGCTGCAGCTGGATGATTTCCTGCAGCTGGGGAGGGAGGAACAGTGGGACCTGGCTGATTGGCCCTTACTTCTAAGAATCGTCTGAACCAACCAGGTATTGGTATACCCTATGGCAAGTTAAGTTCTTCGGACATGCTGAAACAAAAAGGATAGATTCAAAACGAATGATAAAAGATAGTACCTATGGCTTTGGGGGACTATGCCTTTTTAAAATAAAATAATATTTTATCTTTAGAAATGCTTCTTTAAATTTTCTTTTGAAAATAAATTTTCAAAACTTTTTATCTTATCTGGTAAACCTATGCTCTAATACCCAGTGAAACACCCCACCTCCGTTAGGGTCACTCTCAAAGGGAATGCCCTAATTTTGGTGGAGGTTTATAAGTATAAGTCACAGATACACAACACAGATATAAGAACACATATTTTTGAACAGCGGAAAACAACAGCAACTTTTATTTCATCAAAATACGTGTTACACAAACCATGTCATAATTGTCTTAAAATACTTCAAAAAACATTACGTTTTCATAACTGTCTTGATTTCATTATTTAAAGAAGCATAAAAACATAAGTAAACTGCATAAGTCCCATAATTGTTGTCCAAAGCCATAGTCCAAAACGAAAGAGATCCAAGCAATACATTCTTTCTCTTCAAGCTGGATGTAAAAACTGGCCAAGCTGCGGTATTCCCTCCCTGTGGACCTGGGGGGGAAACGAAAGAAAAGAAGAAGAAAGAAAAGCAGAGTCAAACATAAAGCCTGAGTAAGTCTAGGACTACTAGTCTATGAATAAAGAATTGGGCATGATAAGTATAAACTGGAAATGGGAAAGCACCATAAACTATGTTAAGTTGTCTAGAGTCGAATATACTATCGTACCCCATAATAATCTCTGCACCCCTATAAACTAGTTCCCAACAGGCACCCCATAATTAGGGTGAAGTGATCCATTTCTAATGATCGGCTCCTACTCGCATAGTTACATGTGTCTTACGGCCCCCGATGTTGTAGTTACCTATACTGGTCCCACCATGGGGTGTATCAAGTCCCATGGTGGCGGCCCGACACAATTCTAGAATGCACAGGTATACTACTGGTGCCCAGTGCCTTATTTTTCTGCACCGGAGTGTGTGCACGCCCGCACCCCGTTTGAACCTACACTGTTGCACCACCGCCATCGATTTGACCTCTTACAGTCAGCCCAGTAATCGTGCCCCACCCTGCCTAGTTCAGGGTATCCTGATACACCTTGTAGGGTTACTGCTGAAAAGGGTCCCCCGCTACTAGGTTTTCTATTTCTAGCCAACATGCTAAGTTGGTTAAGTGTTTTGTAAACCTAACCCCCAATCAGTCTGTATAGTTTAGCATGTTCAATTTGATTAAGTATTAATTCAATTTACTTAATCCTATCAATCCTGAATCAGCCTTAATTGTCTTATTAAAGCTTTGACCTCTCACATTAGACAGGTATTGTTGTGACTGCCTATTGTCGGTTGGTTCCAAGCAGTCTTACATCACAACTCAGTCTAACCTCGGGTCTTTATTGGGCTCAGTGTTTAACCACCCACATTGGATAGGTATTGTTGTGACTACTGGACAGCCGGGCAGTTCTGGGGAGGTTTACATCACAACTCAATCCAACCTCGGGTTAAACACATCGTATTTTCTAAATTTACATATTTTGTCTCTTTTCTTTTTATATCTAAATATTTGCGGCCCATTATTCAAAATTCATCTTTATTGGGTAAAATTAGTTTATACCACTTAATTGTTTTCAAGGTCGTTGGCATGCATCAAACATGCCAACACATATGTTTATATTTTAACCCAAACGTCATTACCCCCATTTTACACGTTCGCTACAATATAACATATGTTGGGTTTAACATTTAAACCCAACTTAGCCACATGAAAAAGGGGAGGCTTAGAACATGGTGTTTATATATTCTAAGTAACATCAAAAGGGGAGTGTGAACGCATGAACTTGCAACATAACGATCTAATTAACATGAATTAGGCACTTGTGAACTTGCATTGTAATAGCATATAATCATGGCATAAACATACCTAAACATGAATCATGGTTTTTAATCTATTCATATAATCATGGCATAAACGTACCTAAACATGAATCATGGTTTTTAATCTATTCATGTAAACTTGCAATTGGAATGTAAATCTAACTTAATTATGTGTCGCATATATTATCATATGATTTTGATAACAACATAGGCCTAAAACATGTTTTCAATTAGGCATAACACCAAACATAGTTGAGTCATGTTCATAGAGTCAACACAAGTTCACACAGATGCTTACTTTTGTCTCTAATACAAAAGTATGGTTTTACACTTGAATCATGATGCCAATTCCAACATAAATTCATATGAGTCATAATACCCAAATGGATCCAACTACACTAAAAGTGATTATAAAAAATATACATCATGTTGGCATAATAGTGAACCATATACTTGCATGAATCTCAAATAAACTACCACAAACATATAGTCGTTACTTTCAACATGAATCATATACTTGCAATTATCCAATAGGTGTTGTAATAAACTACCACAAACATGTAGTTGTTAACTTTCAACATGAATCGCATACTTGCAAATATCCAATCGTTATACCACAACATCCCAAATCGATTAGAATCATAGCAACATACAATTATGAATTATTATTACTGCAAATTAAATACAATTCTATTTCTCATTTTACACAAATCAAAACACAATTTTTCATTCACATCGGAATAGCACTCTACTTACAACGTATGACGAATCTTCAATTCAGGTTTCTGAATTCTGAATTTGGAGATGCTATCCTTTGTTGCAGGCGTTGTTTTGATTTAGTTGTCGTTGCTTTAAGCTTTCGAATTGCCTCCTAATCGTCTCTCAATTTTGACGGCTACTTCTAGTCTTTCCTCAGCAGCATGACGGTCTAATCCTGATTTTTATTTGTATGAATTAGGTGGAGTTTTAGGTCCTTTTTATAGAGTTTGTGAATTGATTAGAACCGTCGATGGAGCTTGGATTAATATTAGCCGTTTGTTTGAAGGAGAGACCAACCAGGAGCGGACACCTAGCCCTAGTGACAAGGCAAGGCTCAGAAATTCGGCCAAGCACAGACCAGGCCAGCTAGGGAGGGCTGGGCTCGACCTGGCTCAGGGGCCAGGTCGACTCCCCAATCGACCCCGATGTCGACTTGGTAGTCGACCTGGGTGGCCCAAGTCGACTACCCAGTCGACCTGGGTAACCCAGGTCGACTACCCAGTTGACCTGGGTGCCTTAGGCGGGAAAATTCCCGCCCTGGCCAATCTGGCCCGATTTTTGAAATTTGAATTGGTTTTCTGAGCTGTTTGAATTTTAAACTGAATTCTGAAACTTCCGAAGGCCATATCTTCTTCATACGGAGTCCGTTTTACGCAAACTCAGACTCTATCCCAAGCAGAATTCCGAGACGAACGCAATGGTGTATCCCGTTTCCGTTAATTCTTTGATTTGAAATTAATTATACTTTAATTAGTGAATTTCACTGTTATAGAATACACGGGGTGTTACATAATCAAGCCAAATCATACGTGAAATCGGAGGCTGTCAAGGATTTTAAATCCCATATTATAACACCACTTCATCATAGGAAGAATAGAGAACATTTAAATTGAAACCTCAAGCAAACAATTTCAAGCAGAAATTCAAAAATCAAAATTACTCACTCAGTTCGGTCGAGAGAGTGAGAGCAAGCCCAAATCGGAGTATCAACAATCGACAATAGAGCATCAGCAAATTCGAACATCAGAGAATCATTTTTCACAAATCAAAGTCGATTCGATTTGGAGAGTTCGTGGAAAACACTAATTTTTCAATCACAACCGCCATTTTTTTTATCTCCAGAGTACAAAAGGAAGTCGGGCAAAAACAAAGAGGAAGAGGCCGGCCTATTTTCTAATTTGACTAGGCTAAGCTTTAAAAGGGGATGACCCCTATCCTTTAAACTCCTTTATTGTTTAGGGTTTCATTTGTTTTGATTTTATTTTTGTTGTAAATTTTCAATTTCTTTCTTAATCAAACGATCAGTTTCTAGTGTCTGTAAAATACTAGGATATCAGTCAGGGTGTTGACTGTCAGATTCAGAGTCTGTAAAATCTGTGTTTCGGATTACAGGGTTGTAATCTGATCGAGGGGATATCGATCAGTCTGCGGTTTTGAGCGTAGGGTTAGAATAGGAGCAGGGTTTGCAAGTGTACATGGTCTTGTATGCGGGATCTGTTCTATCACCTAGTAGAAACCTTAGAAATGCAGCAGTAGGCAGGGTTTTGCCGAAGCAGGGTATATCTGTGTGTGATTTATTTTCTGCATTTCTGTTTTTGTTATATTCTGTGACATGTGTATTATTATCTATCCCGTTAGATTTTTAATTCAGTTAAAAACAGTGATAAACCCTATTCACCCCCCCCTCTAGGGTTAATCTAGATCCTACACCGTGAATGCGATTGGATACAGAGTGCTGGTTGTTCTGTGTGAAATAATAAATATTGCCATGGGATAGTAACAATTAATTTTGAACTACATTACATGGCATACTTTTGAAGATAGGCATACTTCATCATATACCACATAAGCATTTGGAGCTTGTGTGATGAGGTGGAAGATTTACCATATGAGCGAGAGGCTTGTATGGCGATGACTATATTTTACAGGTTGAACTGATGACTGATATGGACTATTTAAAATGTAACGATAAGTTGCCAGATTAATTAAAACCCCACACGGGTCTGGAGTTGACAGTAATCACGTCTCTCTAGTCATTAGATACGGCACATGGACTATTTATTTCCCATACGGGACGAGGTGACGAGGATTTATCCTCTGAAGCAATTAAAATACACACTCAATCAGGCTTTGACAGGGTGACGAGAATTTATTCTCTGGAGTTATTATCAATACACGCTCCCCTGTAAACACCAGAATATATCACTCTAAATATGTGTATGCTTATTAGGATTTATTGGGTACCTAATACGGCCCAATAAATTTCCAAACCTCTCCCTGTACAAAGGAGGTTATGGCGAAATTTTTCGAAAATTCCGGGGGTTAGCCAAATTTTTGAAGAATTTGAAAATTCTTAGAAACTGAAAAGTTAGAAAATGGAAGCTAGATTGAACGTAGAGTTGATTAATCAAACCATTTTCGACTTTGTTCCTTTTCGGGGATGAAAAGTTTTAAGTGGGGGAGATTGTAACGACCCAGAAAATCTGAACAAATTTAAAAATTTTAAATTGGCTAAAATAGTGGATTTTATATATTTAAAATAAATATTTTAAATAATAAAAATGAAAACCGAGTTTGAATCGACAATTGAAAAGGAATATAATTAAATCTAATTATAAACAAGGCCTGAAATGGTGCGGTAGTTTCAAAATTTGAATTCAAACTTCGAATGACTGTACCGAGTGCAAAACAAAACGGATTTGAGTGAAACCAAAAATATTTAAATCTGTTAGTGAATATCTTTCTAACGAATCTGAAAAATCGAAGTTTCATAGCGGGATGCAAAAGTTATGGCCAAATGAATTTTCCGAAAGGTCGCTATGGAAATTATATAGCCCGTGAAATTGGCCATTTTGCAAACGACCTCGGAATTCGATGAAACCACTTTTGTTGGATACGGAATGTGAAGTTATTGCTAGGTTTCAAATTTCATAGTTTTTGAAGCTAGTCTGTGAGCGTGGCAAAGGAAAACGTGTTTTGGTCAATTATAGTTAAATTGGGTAGACCAGAAATGGGCCTTTTTGCAAACGGTCTCAGAATTTGACGAAACTAGTTTTGTTGGGACCGTATCGTCAAAACATAGCTAGATTTATTTTTCTGAAATTTTTCGAATCAGTTTGTGGCCCTGGCAAATTGAAATGTACGTTCAAATCGAATATTGAATGTTTTATACCTTAATTTGAAGGAAAACTGTCTAAACAGTCGAATGGGCCTACGAAACATATCCCATTGTGTTCGGAATGGGGGTAAAACAGTAGGGACGACAGACGTTGTGTTGGAATTGGTGTTCATGGGTGAAAGAGGGTATTTTTGGATTTTAAAAATTTATAAACATAAAAAAAAATTGGCCCATATATTTTTCTCTCTCCCCGATTAAACGCGATCGACGGCGGCAATAGTTCAAAACCTTCCCCCTCATTTTTCGATCAATCCACGCAAAGTTAGCCCTCCTCCAGTTGAAGATTTTGTAGAACTCCTCGAGATCTTCAAATCCATATATAGTTTGGAATTTTTCATGGCCTGTGGAGTGTGAATCGACGCCAGGAAGTCCGGGCGTTCAAATCGCCGCCGCCGCCGCTAGGCCAGATCGAGCTGGACCCCACCGGGCTGCGCAGGTGCGACCCTACGTCCTCTACGACGTAGCGCCCTCCGATCGTCGTAATACTTCATGGATCTCGCGCAAATTGCAAACCTAGTTTTGAAGAATTTTTGAAGGTAACGGCTGTGTTTTATTTAATCTGATTTTAACACCTTTAAACCGTTGCAAACTTTGAAAAAACATATCTTTTTCGTTTCTTGACGAAATTCAGTGAAACAAGAGACAATGGACTCGTGTGGACGTCTTCTACCTTATAGAAGAGACCGCATATTTTTCTGAGCCTTCTGCTATTTTTGGTGAAGTGGAACCCAATGTGAGATTTCTAATTTATAAACGATATGGAAAACGACGATGTATAAATTATATATTCGATGTATGAGTTATATAAGCATTGTACACCTCTGGTATAAGCGTTGTATAAGTTATATGTTCGATGTATAAGTTATATATGTGTTGTTAAAATTGTATATGTGTTGAAATAGAAGTGAAATCCTATATATATATATATATATATATATATATATATATATATATATATATATACACACACACGCCCCTCGTCCACAAACCATGGACGATATTTATTGGTTGTGATTGGTGTGAAAATTGATTAATAGAGAATGGTTGATTGGAATTGTTTGTGGTTGATATTGATTGATTGTGGTTGAAAAATACCCGTTTGTGGTTGAGAAATATTTGGTTGAAACCACATAGGATTAGTTTGTGGAAATGAAATAAATATACATGCCGCCTGCGTGCGAACTAGATTCATGAATCCCCATTGTCAAAAACCGCGAGGTTTTAAGGTAGAGCGTGGAGCTGTACTAGGGACGATCCCGGTTTTAGCTACCCTGCCGTTATGCTTCCGAAATTTTGAATAATATTCATGTGTTAGAATTATTTTCATTTGTTGAAACTATATTTATTCGTGGAATAGAAAACCTTCATGTGTTGAATAGATATTCATTCGTTGGATAGAAATTCATGTGTTGAATGGTATTCGTGTTTTAAATATAAAAATCACATTCTTACTCTATATATATAAACTATAGAAAACCATGATGTGTTGAATCAATATTCATTCGTTGGATAGAAATTCATGTATTGAATGGTATTCGTGTTTTAAATATAAAAATCACATTTTTACTCTCTATATATAAACTATAGAAAACCTTCATGTGTTGAATCGATATTCATTCGTTGGATAGAAATTCATGTGTTGAATGGTATTCGTGTTTTAAATATAAAAATCACCTTTTTATCTATATATATAAACTATAGAAAACCTTCATGTGTTGAATAGATATTCATTCGTTGGATAGAAATTCATGTGTTGAATGGTATTCATGATTTAAATATGAAAATCACATTTTTACTCTATTTATATAAACTATAGAAAACCTTCATGTGTTGAATCGATATTCTTTCGTTGGATAGAAATTCATGTGTTGAATGGTATTCGTGTTTTAAATATAAAAATCACATTTTTACTCTATATATATAAACTATAGAAAACCTTCATGTGTTGAATAGATATTCATTCGTTGGATAGAAATTCATGTGTTGAATGGTATTCGTGTTTTAAATATAAAAATCACATTTTTTACTCTGTATATATAAACTATCGAAAACCTTCATGTGTTGAATCGAAATTCATTCGTTGAATTGAAATTCATGTGTTGAATGGTATTCATATTTTGGAAGAAATTGTTTTATAATAAAAATCCAATTTTTATCATCGATATGAACTATATAAAATAATCTTGTTTTGAAATAAATTATTTTATAATAAAAATCCTATTTTTATCACCTATATTAACTATATAAAACCGTCGAGTTTTGAAATAAATTGTTTTAAATTAAAAATCACACTTTTATTATATACATGAATTGTTGAAAATAGTTAAGTGTTGAAATAGAAAACAGTTAGATAAAAATATCATTTTTATCAAATGTATTAAAAGAATATAGCTTTGAAATCGAAGAATCGATATATATATATAAATAGAATTAAAATATATCGAATAACGAAGCTATTGTTCGTATTTTGAAACCGTGATTTCAAACGATTAGTGCGGGAGATCGGACCATCGGATTTTCCCGAAACCGCAACCGTTGGGTTCGCTTTGGAAATATCTTTCCAACGGCACCAACTTTGTAAAGATCCAACAGTTGGATTGTCTGGAATGTTTAATTCAAATCTGAAGAAAAACAGCGCCAGAATCGATTATATTTATATATTTATATAAATATAATTATATATAATCGAATAACGATGCTGTAGTTCGTATTTTGAAATCAAAACTTCAAACGATTATACCGGGAGATCCGACTGTCGGAATTTCCCGAAACTGGAACCGTTGGATTCATTTTTAAAAGATCTTTCTAATGATGTAAATTTTGTGAAGATCCAACGGTTAGATTTTCAGATATGTGTAAATCAAATCTGAAGAAAAACACCGCCGCTGCCGCGTTATTGCCCGAAGCGTCGTTTGAATTAATTGGCTATTTTAAAATAAATAAAAATAGCAATAAATCGTTATAAATATTAAAAACGATATGGATGTGAAATTTAGAAATTAACTGAAGGTTAGCTAAGTCGAATGGTTTCCTGGATTTTGATCTGATGTTGGTTTTGGCCTTCGGGGTTAATATTTGGGAAATCGTTCTCTTACTGATTGACGGTTAGTGACTAATGAATTGAAATGATGCGTATGTATGTTAGTGTTGCACTTGTTTATTACATACGCGAATTGCTCAGAAAAACCGGGTTTATCCCATTCTGAATAACTGAATCGACGATAAGAAATCGAAGATGAAGACAGTGGTCGAAGACCGGAGATCTTCACCTCGTCTGGATGGTAACCGAGGTCCTGATTGGGAAGCATCCCGAAATATGGATAATGAGTGGTGATCGTCCATACGTACATGGTGATTGATGGGTTTGCGAGGTATATAGTGCCTCCGGTTTCGTTCAGACCCAGAACGAACATGCAAATGGACAGTGTGTCTGACATTGGAATTTATTCTGTGTGATTGATAGCCATCAGTTGCACTGTGTGAATTGCCTATGTGGCATACTAAGATGCAATGATCAGGGCTTCTGTTGAAAAGCAAAGTCTTGTGGTGATGATGAAAGCACCACATGTGTGGCGTAGCTTTGTGTATAACGTGAAATCGCGAGCCTCACACCTCGGTATGAACCAGAAACGGGAGGGAACATCAGGGAGGGCCTGCGTTTCTTTCTAGCTAGAAGTGGTGTCAGTGGTTTTACACGTCCTGACGAGTTTGACTTATGTGGTTGTTATTGTTGCGAGGTGGCTCGGTTAGATCGGACGATACGGGTCAGATGGAGTCATTCGTTGGCTCGTTGACGCCCCAAAGGGTGGAGAAACGTTGTGTTCATGCATAATAATCCACATCAGTGCACCGGCCCTGACGATCTAAAGGGTTGATGCGTTCTGATCCTGAGACACGGGCTAGAGCGTCTCGAATTCGGTAAGGACTATCTTTTGCCTTGGTTCATGACGGAAATCCAATTTCCAAATACGACATCGTGCGGTTTTGATTGTGTGTGTGTGTGTGTGTGTGTGTGTATATATATATATATATATATATATATATATATATATATATATATATGGCGACATGATATATGGTAGCCATGCCGTCTATGATTGATAGTTATGATTGAAATTGTTTTTGAAACATATAAACGCTCGTAATAATATCAAATGCTTTTGTTTTATTCGTATCAATCATATTTTGGCCATTATAAGGTAAAACTCTATCCTCCGGTATGCGTTGCATTGTGTGATGGGAACTAAGTCTTATAATGGCTTCAATTTTATAAAAAGCATTGCGATGTTTACAAGAATAATTTGTTTTAAAGCACTGGCAATCCAATGGAGTAAACCCGTTCCACGAAAGTGTTGAGTAGATTTCTCATACCAGTCCCATGACTGACTCGTAGTTTGTTTCACTTTCAAACTCGGGTGCCTCTTTTTCTACACGGGCAGCCTTGTATTCAGGTTTAACTGGCTTTATCCGAATAGCAGGAGCTGAAGATGGATTCTATCATTTATCTCTTTTTATGTTGTTCAGCTCCTATTGTACATTATGTTTGTTTTTCCGCTGTAGACATTTATGTATAGCTAAACTGTATTTGTACTAAGTTTGATCCTGTATACTGTGTAACTCTGATGATTACGTATATCAAGTATATTCTATTGTGCATTATCTGGTGTATTAATTTATTTCTGTTCTACTGTTATCTGTTTATGTGTTATATTCCAAGGATTACCCTTGCCACCTTCAGTACGGGGTTTGGGGTCGTCTCACAAACATCGATTCAAACACACTTTTCGTCGTTATTATTTAAAATATTTTATTTTAAATATCTAAAATCCACTAAAATAGTCAATTTAAATTTTTTAAACTAGCTCAGATTTTCCGGGTTGTTACAATCTCCCCCACTTAAAACTTTTTGTCCTCGAAAAGGAACAAAGTCGTAAGTGGTTTAATTTACCAACTCTACTTTCCTTTTGGCTTCCATTCTCCTAATTTTCAGTTTCTAAGAATTTTCAAATTTTTCAAAAAATTGGCTAACACCCTAATTTTTTGAAAAATTTCGCCATAACCTCCTTTGTACGGGAAGGGGTTTGGAAATTTATTGGGCCGTATTAGGTACCCAATAAATCCTAATAAGAATGAACATATTTATAGCGATATATTCTGATGTCCACTAGGGAGTATGTATAGATCATAACTCCAAAGAATAAATTATCGTCACCTTATAATGGTTTTTTGCCTTAATGACCAGAGAGACGTGTTTATTTTCATCTCCAGACCCGTGTGGTGTTTTTATTGATCTTGCAATTTACCGTTACATTTTATATGGTCCATATGAGTCATCAGTTCTACCTGTAATAAAATATAGTCATCGTGTAATAACCCGGAAATTCTGAGCCAGTTTAAAATTTTTATTTTGGCAATTTTAGCGAATTTTGAACATTTAAAATGAATTATTTTAAATAATATTGACGAGAAATTTATTTTGAATAGGAATAGAACGTATATATTATACGCGTCGTCGTTGGAATATAAATATTTATATATAATTATAAATAGAATTGAAAATGGCGCGATAGTTCGATAATTCGATTTCAAACTTCAATTGAATGTACCGGGTGCAAAACAAACCGGATTTTAGTGAAACCAGAAACATTAGGATCTGATTGATGATTTATTTCCAACGAATCCGAAAAATCGAAATTTCATAGCGGGAATCAAAAGATATGTCCAGTTGAAAATTCTGAATAGTCGCTATGGAGTTCAGGCCCTTAAAAATGGAAATTTTGCAAATGACCTCGGATTTCGACGAAACCAATTTTGTTGGGTCCGTGATGCTAAATTATTGTTAGATTCCAAATTTCATAATTTTTCGAATCAATATGTGAGCGTGGCAAAAGAAAACGTGTTTGACCAGTTTAAGTTGATTTTAATCGACTGGAAATTGGCCATTTTTCTAACGGTCTCAGAATTCGACGAAACTAGTTTTGTTAGGACCGTATCGTTAATACGAAGCTAGAAAATATTTTTCTGGAATTTTTCTAGTTGGTATGTGACCCCGGTAAATTGAAATACGCGTTCAAATTCAATATATAGAATTATATGTTGATTTTAACGGAAACTGATCATAACGACCGAATCTGCCTGCGATACCTATCCCATTGTGTTCGGAATGGGGGTAAAACGCTATGGACGACAGGTGGTGGGCCTAGTTTAGAGGTCGAAAATAAAAGTTGCTTTTTGTTGGAAAATAAAATAATTTAAAAAAAATCTCTTCCCCTTAATCCCTTTCAGCCACCCCCCCCCCCCGTTGGATATTCATTCAGAAGAGAAAAAAAAAGGAAAAAAAACGAAATCGATCCTCACGATGCCGCTCCGGGCCTCCGCCGCCTCTCACCGACGATGCTCCCCCCTTGGCGTTTCCGATCCCCCGCGTCCCCTTCCTCCGTTCAGACCTTGCAGCCCCCCCTTTAAATCCCCAGCGCCACCAGAAGATGCCCGAGCCAAACCCTAGCCCCACAACAGCCGCCGCCCCCCTCTGGTCAACCCCGACCACCAGCCCGCCGCCCTGCTACCACCACCGACGCCAAACAAACCCCCCCTCTCCTCTTCGTATGATGTGAGTCCTCTTTTTACTTTTATTTTTATTTTCTTGTCTCTTTTTAGTTGTTGTGATTTTTATATATCATAACATTGTTTTGGAAGTAAAAGAGAAGTTTGATTTTTGATTTTTAAAATAGAAAAGATTAGATTTTTAAAATAGAAAAGATTAGATTTTTAAAATAGAAAAGATTAGATTTTTAAAATTGAAAAGACGAAATCTTTATATTTGAAAAGGCGAAATCTTTATATATATAATAGCGATGTAAAAATATAATTTTTATCTATATAATAGCTATGTAAAAATAGAATTTTTATCTATATAATAGCGATGTAAAAATAGAATTTTTATCTATATAGTAGCGATGTAAAAATAGAATTTTTATCTATAGAGTAGCGGTATAAAAATGGGATTTTTATATATTGAATAGCATAGTAAAAATTCGATTTTTATATATTGAATAGCATAGTAAAAGTTTGATTCTTATATATTGAATAGCATAGTAAAAATTCGATTTTTATATATTGAATAGCAAAGTAAAAATTCTATTTTTATATATTGAATAGCATAGTAAAAATTCGATTTTTATATATCGAATAGCATAGTAAAAATTTGATTTTTATATACTGAATAGCATAGTAAAAATTCGATTTTTATATATTGAATAGCATAGTAAAAATTCGGTTTTTATATATTGAAAAGCGAAGTAAAAATTCGATTTTTACATATGTAGTGGCTACGGGCAACGAAAGTGATAAGAGACGAGGACAGTGAAGATTTCCTGCATTAGAAGTGCCGTGGAGTTAGGATAGCTATTGGTGAGAATTTCTCACTCTTCAATTTCCTTTTTCTCTCTCTCTCTCTCTCTCTCTCTCTATATATATATATATATATATATATATATATATGTACTAGGATGCAGACGGTGTTTAGTAGCACCCGACACAATCGTCCACAGACCATGGACTTGTTTGTTTGGTTGTGTAGTTGGTTAGATTATTTGGTTTGAATTGAATTGTTTGGTGAAATGGAATGGATTTGATTGATGTGTGAATGGTGTGGGCCTTCACTAGACCGGGGATAAGGCTAGGCCTTGTCCCGTTTCTAGTATCGTGCCGTTATGCCGCCGAAATTTTCTAAAAAAAGTTAGAAAAATAAAGAAATCATTTTATTTAATAAATGAACTGAATAGAATATTTTCATAGGTTGAATAAAATGTTTTATCGTTAAAAATATAATTTTTAACGTGAAAGTGAATAAATAAATATTTATAAACAAATCGGCCGATTTGTTTATATACACTGATTTGACTGATACTGATTGGGACGATAAATTTTACACATCGCCCAACTACACAACTAAAATCTGTGTTTGATTGTTTGAAACCCCACACGGGTGTTGGGATGAAATTTGAAGTTCACTCATCCTGATCGATTAAATACGTCGATCGATTGATTGACAGGCTGTTATAAGCGTTGGATATCTACATTTGATGCTTATACAGTGTAGTGCACTATGGTTGATGGTTGATTATTTTTCAATGCTATTATATACGTGTGATGTATGAAAATCCATATAATTAACATTATATGGTGATTGATTGGGCCTCATTCCAATTTAGAAAATAAAGAATAATATAAAATAAAGGTTCATGTGTTGACCGTACTCATCCGTTGAGATTAGTCATGTGTTGAACGAAATATTTTAATAATAAAATTTACATCTTTATCAATATAAAATAAAGGTTCATGTGTTGACCGTACTCATCCGTTGAGATTAGTCATGTGTTGAACGAAATATTTTAATAATAAAATTTACATCTTTATCAATATAAAATAAAGGTTCATGTGTTGACAGTACTCATCCGTTGAGATTAGTCATGTGTTGAACGAAATATTTGAAAAGAAAATATTTGAAATAGAAATATATGAAGCCGTGTTGATTAGATTGACGCCATTTTGACGTGAACGATATTTATATTGATTTTATTCATTTTAAAATGAATATTGAAAAGTGATTTCGAAATCGAATATTTTGAAATGAAAACAAATTTAAATTGAATAGAAAACGAATTCGAATTGAATATATAACGGATATCATTTCAATTGAATATATAACAAATTTAAATTGAATAGAAAACGAATTCGAATTGAATATAAAACAGATTTGATTTCAATTGAATATATAACAAATTTAAATTGAATAGAAAATGAATTCGAATTGAATATAAAACGAATTTGATTTCAATTGAATATATAACGAATTTGATTTGAATAGAAAACAAATTTAAATTGAATAGAAAACGAATTCGAATTGAATATAAAACGAATTTGATTTCAGTTGAATATTTATCGAATTTGATTTGAATAGAAAACGAATTTGATTTGATTAGAAAACGAATTCAATTTGATTTGAATAGAAAACGAATTCGAATCGAATTGATTTGAAAAGAAAAATGAATTCGAATCGAATTAAAATCGATTTGAATTGAAATCAAATATAAATGAAAGTAAAAAAGATTTATAATAGAAAATTCAATTTTTATTTGAATTTGAAATAAAGGTTGAAATTGTTTTTGAAACGAATTCAAAACTATTTATAAAATTCTTTTTAAATAGGAATCGACGAACTATATATTATATATATATTATATATATATATGTATATAATATAATGGCCTGAATAGAACGCGCCGCGCCGCGACAGTTCGTGAATTTCGACCATTTATTTCAAACGGACATTACGGGAGATCCGACCGTCGGATTCTCCTAAAACCGGAACCGTTGGGTTCGTATCGAAAATAGCTTTCTAACGAATATTAGAAATTTGAAATCTAACGGTTGGATTTGGAGATACGTCCAAATCAAATTCGAAAAAGGTCGCTGTAAGTGCAGTTCGATGGCCGTTGATGGAAATCGACTGTACGGGCCTTGATAAAATTACTAAAAATAGTAATAATTTGTGTAAATCATAAGAAATGATTTGGGAAGAATCGGGATGAAAAACTCCACATTTGAAAAGATAAAAATAGATTTTTATCGAAATGAACTAGTTTTGAACTAAAATTAAACCCGTTATTTTTAAATAAATAAATTGGATTTGAAACGGGTTTTAAATAGAATTGATTGTGGGTTTATCGTGAACAATGTTTTAAATAACACCAGTTCTTTAACCCGATAATAACTAGAATCGATTCATGGGTTTATCGTGAACTGTGTTTTAAATGACATTAGTTCTTTAACCCAGTAAAAGGAGTTTTGATGAATCCGCAATTAGATTGAAATGTGAATTGATAATTTAAATTTTCAAATTTAGAAAGTGAGCGAGAATGGAGTATCACCAGTTTTGCTCCAAAGCGATAGTTAAATCTTTAATTAGATTTGAACGTGAAATGGTAATTAATTTTACCGATAACACCATGGTATTAGATATGGAGTATTACCAGTTTTCTTCATGGTATGAACAGGTTGGGATTGGGAAATAAAACAAATAATTACTTCGGTGTGGTTCGCTAATCTCGACTAGTTTGGAAAACCATAATTTGGTTTGAATTGACATCCAAAGGAAGATTAAAGAATAAATTTTAAAGAATTTATCTTGGATAAAATTAATGGGAACCTTTCCCTAAGAATATGAAATTTAGAAACTAGCTGCAGGTTAGCTAAGAAGAATGGTTTCCTGGATATTGATCTGATGTTGGTTTCGGCCTTCGGGGTTAATATTTGGGAAATTGTTCTCTTGCTAATTCACGGTTAGTGACTAATGAATTGGAATGAGGCGTATGTTGTGTTTGTGTAACATTTGTTTTTAATATACGCGGGTTGTTCGGAAAGTCCGGGTTTAAACCCATTCTGAATAACCGATTCGACGATATGTCGAAGATGAAGACGGCGGTTGAAGACCGGAAGTCTTCACATCGTTTGGATAATTACTGACGATCCTGATTGGGCAGTACACCCGAGAGGATGGAAATAGTTGGTGCTCGTCCATACGTACTTGTAGATCGATGGATATGCGAGGAAAGAGCCTCCGGTTTCGTTCAGACCCAGAACGAACTTGTAAATGGATTGTGTGTCTGACATTGGATTTTATTCTATGTTGATTGATTTCTGTTAAATATATATCTGTTTGGCGGCGGAGAATTTATTCTTTTGCTTAACGCCCTTCTCTTTGACGTACGAGCTTAGAGGTTATATATCGATAGATATCAATCGCATGGCATGAACTGCCCGTGTGGCACACTGAGTTGCATGGATCAAGGCTTTAGTTGAAAAGCAAAGTCTTGCGGTTGATGATCAAAGCACGACCTACGTGGCAGCTTTGTGTATAACGTGAATTCGCGAGCCTCACACCTTGGTATGGGTTAAAAACGGGATATGGACTGCAGGGAGAGCACGACGTTTCTTTCTAGCTTTGGTGGTGTCAGTGACTTACCAGCCCCGACATTTATATACTTTTCACCTATGTGGTTGTTGGATGAGGCGCCTCGATTTTAGGTCTCTAAGGACCGGGAAACGTGTGTTCAGGCATAACTAATCCTCTAACTTAAGTGAGGACCGGCCCTGAAGATCCAGGATTGCCTAGAGTGTGTAGTCCTGAGACATTTGCTAGAGTGTCTCGAAAGCAGAGAGGAGCTTGCCCCTTGCCTCGACTCATGACGGAAATCCAATTTCCAATACATGTATTGCGGTTTTAATTGTAGAACTAGTATGGTGACATAGTGGTATGGGGCACTTATGCCGTCTATGATTTATATTTATGATTGAAATTGTTTTGACACTATACACTTATTATAGTCTCAAATGATTTGTTTTAAACGTACCAAGCATGTTTGGCTATTATAAGGGAAAACCCTATCCTCCGGCTTGCGTTGCATTGTGTGATGGAACCTGGGTGTTATAATAACTTCATTTTTCGAAAAAGCATTGCGTTGTCGTTTCTATGCACTGGTATTCTTGGGAGGAAACCCATTCCGTGTTATACGTCGTGGTCCCTTGAATTACTCTCTTTTGAAGTAAAGTTTTAAATAACTGTTTTAGTTCTCACACCAGTCACATGACTGACCTAGAGTTTATTGTTTTAACCTAAACTCTGGGTGCCCCTATTTTCCGCACGGGCAGCTAGTAGTTTTGGTTTTGCAGATTTATATTCACAGGATCCTGGTTTACACCTGGAATGATATCCGGAAAGCTCTGTATCCGTATATCACCTTCAGTTGTGCTTTGTATTATTTTCCGCTGCTATGTAATTTATTGTAATCTCTGATATTTATCGAATGTAATTTATTCATTTATACTCTGTATATTCTTGTATCTGATGGTATTGTTGTAATAACAATGAAATGTTCTTCCGTCTGCGTTCTGATTTGTCCTGTTCTCAAACGATCAGGGGTTTCGAACGGTCTAGATCGGTTTAACGACTGATTCGGATCGAGCGAAATTCCCGGCCGTCACACATCGCCATACAAGCTTCTCGCTCGTATGGTAAATCTTCAACCTAGTCACACAAGCTCCAAATGCTTATGTGGTATATGATGAAGTATGCCCATCCTCAAGAAGTATGCCATGTAGTGTAGTTCAAAATTAATTGTTACTATCCTATGGCGACATTTATTAATTACACACAGAATAACCAGCACTCCGCATCCAGTGGCATTCACAGGAGTTGATATAATAAATAAAATTGCACATCCAACTCATTAAGGTTTACCTATTTGTCGGGCACGCAAATAAATTCTTTACTCAACAGCTAATCCATTTACATGTTCAAACATATATGATGTACATGTATATATTTCTATCTATTTCAAATCAGTTTAATGTGTGATTTAATTGAATAAATTCTACCATTCATTCTCTTATTAATTAAATTAACTATCATTCGAATAATTTAATTAATCAAATCCACTATCACACAAAACAAACAACAATCAATTTTATTTTTAACTTTTCAAATATATATCTTATATATATTCAAAAATCATATTTCTAAAACCAGACTATATATATAATCACAAATACGTTATTTATAAACATATACTCTCAACTCGTTCTGGGGCATTTCTGACCCCATCTCTAACGAGTTATTATAATTCTGCTATACTCATACTAGTATATTACTGATCCTATCTATAATGCGTTATTCGTCCTAGAACACTACTGGTTCTATCTCTGACGAGTTCATTAATATGTTATATTCCAGAACTAAGCTTAACCAAAGCTTTGATATCACGTGACCCCAAACCCCATAAGATGGTGGTAAGGGTAATCTTTGGAATATAACACATAAACAGATAACAACAAAACAGAATAAACAAATACACCAGATAATGTACAAGAGAATACACTAGATAAACATAATCATCAGAGTTACTCCGTATATAGGATCATACTTAGTACAAATACAGTTCAGCTATACATAAATGTCTACAGCGGAAAAGAAAACATAATATGTACAACAGGAACTGAATAGCATAAAAAGAGATAAATGATAGAATGCATCTTCATCTCCAGCTATCCAGAAAGAGCCTGCTAAAACCTAAATACAAGGCTGCCCATATAGAAATAGGGGCACCTGAGTTTGCAAGTGAAACAAACTACGAGTCAGTCATGGGACTGGTATGAGAAATCTACTTAACACAATTTATATTATGGCCAATCACTAGACCACGCCACTTTCGCGGAACGGGTTTACTCCATTGGATTGGCAGTGCTTTAAAACAAGTAAATCTTTTAAACATCACAATGCTTTTTATAAAAATGAAGCCATTATAAGACTCAACTCCCATCACACAATGCAACACAAACCTGAGGATAGAGTTTTTCCTTGTAACGGCCAAAATATGCTTCATACGAATAAAACAAAAGCATTTGATATTATTACTAGTGTTTATATGTTTCAAAAACAATTTCAATCATAAGTATCAATCATAGACGGCATTAATGCCCCATACCACTATGTCGCCATATATAGGTATTAAATCAAAACTGCACGGTATCGTATTTGGAAATTAGATTTCTGTCATGAACCAAGGCAAAAGATAGTGCTTACCTAATTCGAGACAATCTAGCCTACCATGTCTCTGGAACAGCCGCAACTGCACCTAGGAGCCACGGGGCTAGTCCACCGATGTGGATTAAAATGCTTGAACACTACGTCTCCCCGCCCTTTGCGGCGTAAATGAGTCCTATGATGCCATCGACTCCACATAGTCACTGATATATCCGAGGCGCCTCGCAACAACAACAACCACACATGTGAAAATAATATAAATGTCAGGGCTGGTATGTCACTGACACCACCCTAACTAGAAAGAAACGCATGTCCTCCCTGGATCCTTCTCCTGATTCTGGTCTATACCGAGGTGTGAGGTTCGCGAATCAACGTTATACGCAAAGCTATGTCACACAGGTCGCGCTTTGATCATCACCCACAAGACTTTGCTTTTCAACAGTAGCCTTGATCATTGCTACTTAGGCATGCCACATAGGGAATTCACTCCATGCGACTGATTTCTATCGATATATAACCTCTAAGCTCGTACGTCTCGGAGAAGGCCGTTAAGCAAGAGAATAAATTCTCCGCCGCCAAACAGATATATATTTAATAGAGATCAATCAGCATAGAACAAAATCCAACGTTAGACACACAGTCCATTTACAAGTTCGTTCCGGGTCTGAACGAAACCAAAGGCACTCAATACCTCGCATATCCATACAATCAACAAGTACGTCTAGATGGCTACTACTTCAGCCCCTTCAAGGTAGCTACTCCGATCATGGGCATCGGCAGCACCCCTCCATTCAACGTGCAGATCATCGGTCTTGCACCGTCTTCATATCTTCGACTTTCAATCGTCGGTCAATTATTTGAAATGAGAATCAACTCGGCCTTTTCAAATAATTCACGTATATTTAGAATTTCAAATCAATTCATTTCAACGGTTAAATTATTCGATATCACTAATTCTGTTCTTTAATGTAATTTTCACGCCAAACACATTCAACCATCAAATATCACATAAACCGAGCAAATTCAGTTTATTTCCATTCCATATCGTTTATAATATTTTATCACTATTTATCGCCGTTTTTATTTATTCAAAATAGCCAATTCATTCAAACGACGCTTCAGGCCATAACGCGGCCGTGGCGCTGTTTTTCTTCAGATTTGATTTACACATATCTGAAAATCTAACAGTTGGATCTTCACAAATTTTACATCATTAGAAAGATCTTTTCAAAACGAATCCAACGGTTTTAGTTTCGGGAAAATCCGACGGTCGGATCTTCCGCACTAATCGTTTGAAGTTATGATTTCAAAATACGAACTATAGTGTCGTTATTCGATTTAATTTAATTATATATATATATATATATAATCGATTCTGACGCTGTTTTTTTTCAGATTTGAATTAAACATTCCAGACAATCCAAACGTTGGATCTTCACAAAGTTGGTGTCATTGGAAAGTTATTTCCAAAGCAAACCCAACGGTTTCGGATTCGGGAAAATCCGATGGTCGGATCTCCCACACTAATCGTTTGAAATCACGGTTTCAAAACACGAACTGCAGCTTTGTTATTGGATTTATTTTAATTATATATATATAAATGTATATAAATATAATTCTTCCTTCGATTTCAAAACTATATTCATTTCATATATTTGATAAAAATGATATTTTTATCATCAAAAATATTTATTCAACACATGAATATTTTTAGAACTTCATTTTCACAATAAAAATGTAGATTTTATTGTTCAATCTATATATTCAACACATGAATGTTTTCGACTTCACACGTACGATATAAATATGATTTTTATCGTTCTAGTCTTTATTCAACACATGAATATTTTCTATAGTTTATATATATAATAAAAATGTGATTTTTATTGGAAAACAATTTATTTCAAAACATAATTATTTTATGTTGTTCATACATAAGGTAAAAATGTTATTTTTGGTGTTAAAACAATTTATTTAAAATACTAATATTTTATATAGTCTATATATATAATAAAAATGTTATTTTTATCTTTCAAAGAATTTATTCAACATAGAACTTCATACAACACATGAATTTCTACTTAACACAGGAATTTCTATTCAACACTTGAATATACTTTTCAACACATGAAAATAATTCTAACACATGAATATTATAGAAAATTTCGGTAGCGTAACGGCAGGGAAGTTAAAACCGGGACCGTCCCTAGTACGGCTCCTCGCTCTACCTTAAAACCTTGCGGTTTTTGACAATGGGGATTTCATGCATCTGATTCGTACGCAGACGAGCATGTTTATTTTTCTTTTCCACAAGCTAATCCTATGTGGTTTCATCCAAAATAATTCTCAACCACGAACAGGTATTTTTCAACCACAATAAATCATTCATGATTCTCACCAAATTTCACATCAACCAATAATCCAAACAATATCACAACCAATATATATCGTCCATGGTCTGTGGAGGAGGGGAGTGTGTGTGTGTGTATATATATATATATATATATATATTCGTATATAAATACATTTCGATTTCGCTTCAATATCATTTCAATTTATTTCAATGCATATATCACTTTTACAACGCATATATAACTTATACATCGAACATACAACCTATATAACGCTTATACATGAGGTGTACAAGGCTTATATAACTCATACATCGACTATGTAATTTATACATCGTTGTTTTCCATATCGTTTATAATTTAGAAAACTCACTTTGGGTTCCACTCCACCAAAAATTACAGAAGGCTCAGAAACATATGCGGTCTCTTCTAAAATGTAGAAGACGTCCTCATGGTCCCGGCGTCTCTTGTTACACTGAGTTTCGACAACACAGCAAAAATATATGATTTTTAGAAGTTAATCATAATTCGCGACGCTTTTAAATGTTTAAAACCCTTTAAGTAAATTAAAGCCGCTACCTCAGTAGTTTTCTTTATACCTAGGTCTCGAATTTCTGCCCAAACCGTTGCCCGATAAGTGGATCTGGTTGTGCCACCTTGAAGCGCTTGGAGAAGAGCACGGGCGCGCAGCAATGATCCCAGTTCGGTGGTCAGGCGTGGCCACGGCGGCAAGTTGAAGTCGCCGACTTCAAGAGCTCGATCTCGACAATGGTTGAACGAGGGGTGTCGATCCTTATACGGATTTAAAGCTCGTGGAAAGGCCTTCAAAATCCTCCAAAGGAGCAGCGGGTTCTGATGCGTGGATGACGAGGAATCGGGGCAAGAAGAATTGAAGGGGGAGCCGCCGTTTGTGCTGAAGAGTCGAGGAGAGAGAAGGTGGTTTGGAAGAAAAAGATTGGCCCTCCCCTTTTTTATTTATTTAATCCTTTAAATTCAAAATACCCCTTTCTCCATACGAACACCAATTCAAACACAACGACTGTCGCCCCTAGCTAAATACCCCCCTTCCGAATACAATGGGATATGTTTCGTAGGCCCATTCGACTGTTTCAGTCAGTTTCTCTTCGAATTAAAATATAAAACATTCAACATTTGATTTGAACATACATTTTTTAATTTTCTGGGGCCACATACTAATTCTAAAAGTTCCAGAAAAATAAATCTAACTATGTTTTGATGACACAGTCCCAATAAAACTAGTTTCATCGAATTCTCAGACCGTTTGAAAAATGGCCATTTTCTAGTCGATCCAATTTAACATAAATTCACCAAACACATTTTCTTTTGCCACGCTCACATATTAACTTTAAAAATTAAGAAATTTGAAACCTAACAATAATTTGGCATCCCAGATCCAACAAAAGTGGTTTCGTCAAATTCTGAGGTCGTTTGCAAAATGTCTATTTTCAAGGGCAATATAATCTCTATAGCGACCTTTCTGAAAATTCATTTGGCCATAACTTTTTATCCCCGCTATGAAACTTCGATTTTTCAGATTTGTTAGGAAGATATTCACTAACAGATTTAAATATTTTTGGTTTCGCTAAAATCCGTTTTATTTTGCTCCCGGTAAAGTCAGTCAAAGTTTGGATTCAAATTTTGAAACTACGCGCCATTTCTGTCCTTGTTTATAATTTAAAATAATTATATTTATTTTCAAACATTGATTCAAAAACACTTTTCGTCGTTACTATTTAAAATATTTTATTTTAAATATCTAAAATCCACTAAAATAGCCAATTTAAAATTTTTAAACAGGCTCAGATTTTCCGGGTTATTACACATATGAAAACATACACATCTACAGGCTGAACGATACCAGTACCCACTCTTCAAATCAAAGCAGTAATATTTGCACATGCTCTTCCCTAACATTTCTGTACGTCTAGCGTATTTTGTAAAGTCAGCTACTCTATGTTCAGATTGAAAACTCTTGTCCAACTACCCTGTATTTTGAAGTGATAACTCATGAAGCTAACATCATGTACATAACTAGAATCACAGGCCTACCAATCCAAATGCATGGTGGCCAAGGAGTTTGCCCTTATAAATACATGAGCCTTCCATCCTGAAACCACAACGATAAAAAACCAGACATTTTCTCCTCTCGAAATGAAACGCGGATCAAAACTTCTCCCTGCCATGCGAGCCTTTTTTTAACCAATGCTTGTTTCATTAGAAGAGCAACCCAAGCTCTTGAACTGCATCAACAGGAATACCGAAGCTTAGGAAGCAGGCCGTACTGCATCGGAGGAGACGCAGCATGTTGAAACAGCAGAGTTACGCAGCGGTGAAGGGGGAGTGTGTGTTCGAATGAACTGTTGTGTGAATGGAGTGTGCGGTGCAATGAAGTAGGTAAACAAATAAAAAAGGTGAAGTGCGCAGATGGGATGAAAAATATGGGGTATGAACTGTGATGAGGTGACGGAAAGAAACAACAGAGAGGAAATCAAGGAAAGTGGAGAAACTGAGATAAGGTGGGACATGACTTGATAAGGGAACTGTTGGGTTCGAAGCGTGTACGGGAGCGGGGGGAGAGGGAAGGAGGTTACTGTTCCAGTTGGAGAACAAATTCAAGGAAGTATGGAAAGGAGTGGAAGTGTTCGAAGAGGGTAACGGTTCAAGTGAAGAAAAAACTGGATAATTGGCATGACAGAGAAACGGTGTATAGTAGTTTTTCGAGAACAGTTATATTTATTTTCCTAATTACATAGTTTTAATCGCTAAATTCAAGTTTAAGCTAAAAAGACATATATATATATGTATAAGATGGTATAAACATGACCTGCTAATGCATGATGGTGACCAACCCAGTTTTATAACATGCGAAGATACTTAGATATAAGTAATGTAAGTAAGATTAAGGCAAAATAAGTTATACACGTGGCCTGTTAGTTGAAATGCCGAACTGAGTTTAACTGTAAATTACCTCATATTAATTATGCCTAAGCCTAGTCCAGATTTGTCCATGCTTAATCTTTGCAAAGTTGAACCAATGTAAGTTTGTTCTAAGTGAACAGTATATATATGATTTGCCTAGTACAACTTTAAAGAATTTTATATATGTGGCCCGTGTAATGTATTACGTCAAATTTGCTTAACTATAGTATGTGCCTAATCTCTTTATGTCTCTTAACCTTGTTTTATTTTTATTTTCCTACTCATGAATTATAACTAAATAACGTGTTCTTTTTGGAATGGTATTTTTGACCTGTAATGGGATTAACTAGCAAAAGGATCAAATTGTCATAATTCCTAGTTGGCTTACCATCTATCGTATAAGAATAAGCTAAGTCTACAAGGTAACGTGTTGCAGTAACCAGTGTTGGTGCATGCTTGTCTCAAACATCATGATCATAAGTTGTTAGGCATCTTTAGGGTCAAAATCAGATGAACAAAATTTATCTAAGATTAAATATGCCTATACGAGCCTACTGCGTTTAAGCATGCCTGATGAGGAGTTCAACCATTACATAAAATTAGATAATGATGTATTATTTAGGTTTTATAATATTTAAATAAATACTATATTAAAATTGTAACCGTATCATACAGTAGCAAGACAGACAAACCAAAGGATGTTAAGATCGTATCGATAGACGTAAATTTATGAAGCTGGTTTGAACAAAGTGGAGCACAAATGTAAATTTAATTAAATTAAACACTTGTTTAATTTAACTAAAACGAATGATTTCAGCGGCAAACGGATCAAGGTGAGTTCAACTCACTCAGTTTTTATCCCACTTATATTTTAGTGGGGGTCTAAATATTTGCGTGTTATGATTGTCATTTGGTTGATGGGTGTTGAATATATATGCAGTGACTGAACCGATTAAATTAAACATTCGTTTAATTTAGTTTTAGTTAATCGTTATTTTTTATGGTTGTAACCAATGGAGGTAACATACCTCATTGGTCTCATTTGTAATAATATAAACGTGTTAAATTTATAGACGAATGTTTGGATTGCTATTATTCTTTGATTTTTGAATATTATATATGTTTATTGAAATAAATGATATTGTTCGAGATAACAGATTTGGATGAAGGGAAAACAGGCTGGAGGGATCTAACTGGATTCCTCAAATTTATTATTTATTTTCATATTACAATTACATGAAATGTTTAATCCATGTGAGTGGATGATGGATTGAATCATTGATTGTTGAATCTAAATTCAATATTTGTTCTGTTTTAACCAATAAACGGTATTGGTTGAGTAATTGGTAGCAGTTAGCCCAAAAATATATTGTTTTACAAATATTGATTTACCGTCAGGTAGATCGATGGTAATGAAGTTATAAAATATAATTTATAATTGAAGATGGAATGAAATCAATATATTTGAATAAAGGCTTAATAAAAGGAAATTAATATGTACTAATTATTAAATTAAGATTTTTTTAAAAGTTATTAATTTTTTTTGTAAAGTGAACTCTGTTGAAATAAGATTTATAACCAAATGAGCAGAGATTAACAAAATGATTAAGGATTGGATTAATTGTTTAAAAGAAACTATTAAACCGGATTATTTAAATAAATTATATTATTAATTAATTTAAAATAGTAACTAATTGAAGTTGACAAACAAGATAATTATGGTTTGGGCTGATGAAGTAGACTAATGGGAATTAGTTATTTGATTAATTTATTAATCAGTTAAAATAGTTTAACAAATATTTATTTTAACTTTAAAAAGATTTAGAAAGAAATTAATGTTTAATTAAGTTAAATAAGAAGTTAACAATTTCTATAATAGTTAATAACAATGTAAATTATTATTTTTAATGAATAATAATTTAGGTGATCGGTTTGTAAACGAGATTCTTTAAGGTAAATAATCAAAGTGGATATTGGAACACAATTGGATTTTTGAAAAGTGTTGATGAACGGTTTTATATTAAAATCGAGTTGTATAACCAAGTTATAAAAGATATTTTAAGCCAAGACGATCGCTTAAAGTAAGTGTTTGAATTAAGGAAAGAAAAGCGGGATACAAAGGGGTTTTATATTAAACCCGAGTTTTATAAATAATATTATAAAAGGAGTGTGAGGCTAAAATGTTAAGATTAAATTAACGTTAATTAATTCTGTAAGTATAAGATTCGATTTAAATTCGCTATATTAAATAAGAGATGAGGTTTTATCAGTTGTTACAAAAATAGGATTTGGTTTGATATTGGGGATGAATATGAGTTTTGGTATTTACAACTGATACCTATCTTAAGACAATAACGTTGTTGATCAAGGTCTGAGAGGTAATTTAAAATACCCCAACTCGAACGACTTCATGATTATCTAGAGATGATATTAGTTGTAGTGGTGAAGATGTTAAAACGAGTTTAGTTTGAGAAATAATAATGTAACGTTAGTTGAAGAATTTGGGAATATATATAATAGATTCCAAAATAAAAGAAAATCAAAACGGGCTTGAGAATATGAAATGGTATTTCCATAGAAAAGGAAATAAAGGAGATGTGTGAAGATATAACGATGCTTTCAAAGTAAGAAGATAAGATTTAGAATGTGTTTATTCTAAAAAGATAAGTGATGAGTATAGTGTTCAAATGAGGAAACCAAAGGAGAGGTCGTAAAATTGTTTTACAAATGACGAGTTGAATCAATGATAAATAATAAAGGGTGTTGTAATTAATGTTTTGAAATAATAGTAAAATAGAAATTGGATATAGTTATTAAATATTTTCTAAATATTTGATAAAAAGGGTTTTGAGAAGTTTAGTATATTGAAATGAGAATTGAATATCACGTTTAGAAATGTGGAATGTTTTTTAGAAGTTAAAAGTAACCATTCGTTAATTATTTATAAAAAGGGCCAAATGATGCTGAGTACTGAACCAACGAACTCATTATATTCACACAATTATTATTTGATAGTTAAATCACCGACTATCAAATCTGACCCATACGATTGATAGGTACATAAAGACCGGGATCGAATTATATTCGAATACCATTCCGAACCAGCAAATAAGCGAAGATGAAGATCGAACATGGAGCATTGAAGACTGTAGACTTCATAAGCGGAAAGATTACTTATAATCTCTGGTTTAGCGGCTAGAGATAACCTGTGATTATGTCGTGGTTGGAATCTACGGATTTGCAAGGACTACTTGCTACCATTTCATAGGGTGATTCCTAGGATGTGGTAGGAAGGTAACTTCGGTTCATCCTGTTCCTGGATGACTTGTATGGACGAATGTCTGACAAAGTATTTCCAAAGGATCACGTACGTTGATTTTTACAAACGTATTTCTGTTAATGGCGGAGAAGGTTGTGCACCTTCTGTGACGATCCCAAACCCCGTACTGACGGCGGCAAGGGTAATCTTTGGAATATAACACACAAACAGATAACAGCAGAACAAAAATAAATAAATACACCAGATAATGAACAAATAGAATATACTGGATAAACGTAATCATCAGAGTTACATAGTATACAGGATCATACTTAGTACAAACACAGTTCAGCTATACATAAATGTCTACAGCGGAAACAGACATAATATGTACAATAGGAGCTGAACAGCATAAAAAGAGATAAATGATAGAATCCATCTTCAGCTCCAGCTATCCGGATAAAGCCAGCTAAACCTGAATACAAGGCTGCCCGTGTAGAAAAAGTGGCACCCGAGTTTGAAAGTGAAACAAACTACGAGCAAGTCATGGGACTGGTATGAGAAATCTACTCAACACATTTAAAATATGGCCAATCACAGGACCACGCCACTTTCGTGGAACGGGTTTACTCCATTGGATTGCCAGTGCTTTAAACAAATAATTCTTTTAAACATCGCAATGCTTTTTATAAAAATGAAGCCATTATTAGACTCAGTTCCCATCACACAATGCAACGCAAATTGGAGGATAGAGTTTTACCTTATAATGGCCAAAATATGCTTGATACGAATAAAACAAAAGCATTTGATATTATTACTAGTGTTTATAAGTTTCAAAAACAATTTCAATCATAACTATCAATCATAGACAGCATGGGTACCATATATCATGTCGCCATATATATATACAATCAAAACCGCAAAGTCACGTATTTGGAAATTGGATTTCCGTCATGAACCAAGGCAAAAGATAGTCCTTACCGACTTCGAGACTCTCTAGCCCGAGCCTCAGGGTCAGAGCGCATCGACCCTTGGAGCGACAGGGCCAGTCCACAGATGTGGATTAAAATTCCTGAACACTACGTTTCCCCGCCCTTTGGGGTGTAAATGAGCCAACGAATTACTCCGTCGGACCCGGATCGTCCGATCTAATCGAGGCGCCTCACAACAGTAACAACCACATAAGTCAAACTCGTCAGGGCGTGTAAAACCACTGACGCCACTTCTAGCTAGAAAGAATCGCATGTCCTCCCTGAGGTCCTCTCCCGTTTTTGGTTCATACTGGGGTGTGAGGATCGCGATTTCACGTTATACACAAAGCTACGCCACACAGGCGGTGCTTTGGTCATCACCACAAGACTTTTCTTTTCAACAGAAGTCCTGATCACTGCATCTTAGCATGCCACACAGGCAATTCACACCGTGCAACTGATGGATATCAATCACACAGAATAAATTCCAATGTCAGACACACTGTCCATTTGCAAGTCCGTTCTGGGTCTGAACGAAACTGGAGGCACTATATACCTCGCAAATCCATCGATCACCACGTACGTCTGGACGATCACCACTCATTATCCATATTTCGAGATGCCTTCCAATCAGGACATCAGTTACCATCCACACGAGGTGAAGATCTCCGGTCTTCGACCACCGTCTTCATCTTCGATTTCTTATCGTCGATTCAGTTATTCAGAATTGGATAAAACCGGTCTTTCTGAGCAACTCGCGTATATAATTAACAAGTGCTACACAAACACTACAATGCATCATTTCAATTCATTAGTCACTAACCGTCAATCAGTAAGAGAACGATTTCCCAAATATTAACCCCGAGGGCCGAAACCAACATCAGATCAATACCCAAGAAACCATTCGACTTAGCCAACCTTCAGTTAGTTTTTAAATTTCACATCCATATCGTTTATAATATTTTATAACGATTTATCGCTATTTTTATTTATTTTAAAATAGCCAATTTATTCAAAACGACGCTTCGGGCCATAACGCGGCCGTGGCGCTGTTTTTCTTCAGATTTGATTTACACATATATGAAAATACAACCGTTGGATCTTCACAAAATTTATATAATTAGAAAGATCTTTTCAAAACGAATCTAACGGTTCCAGTTTCGGGAAAATCCGTCGGCCGAATCTCAAGGTATAATCGTTTGAAGTTTCGATTTCAAAATACGAACTGCAGCGTCGTTATTTGTTTTAATATAATTATATTTATATATACATATATAAATATAATCGATTATGGTGCTGTTTTTCTTCAGATTTGAATTAAACATTCCAAACAATCCAACCGTTGGATCTTTACAAAGTTGGTGCCGTTGGAAAGATATTTCCAAAGCGGACCCAACGGTTGCGGTTTCGGGAAAATCCGATGGTCGGATCTCCCGCACTAATCATTTGAAATCACGGTTTCAAAATACGAACTACAGCTTCGTTATTCGATGTATTTCAATTCTATTTATATATATATATCGATTCTTCGATTTCAAAACTATATGATTTTTATACTTTTGATAAAAATGATATTTTTATCTAACTGTCTTCTATTTCAACACTTCACTATTTTTAACAATTCATGTATATAATAAAAATGTGATTTTTATTGTAAAACGATTTATTTCAAAACACGACTATTTTATATAGTTCATATAGATGGTAAAAATATGATTTTTATTATAAAACAATTTCTTTAAACACACGACTATTTTATATAGTTCAACGAATGAATTTCAATTTAACACATGAAGGTTTTCTATAGTTTATATATATAGATAAAAAGGTGATTTTTATATTTAAAACACGAATACCATTCAACACATGAATTTCTATTCAACGAATGAATTTCAATTCAGCACACGAAGGTTTTCTATATTTTGTATATATAGATAAAAAGGTGATTTTTATATTTAAAACACGAATACCATTCAACACATGAATTTCTATTCAACGAATGAATTTCAATTTAACACATGAAGGTTTTCTATAGTTTGTATATATAGATAAAAAGGTGATTTTTATATTTAAAACACGAATACCATTCAACACATGAATTCAACACATGAAGGTTTTCTATAGTTTGTATATATAGATAAAAAGGTGATTTTTATATTTAAAACACGAATACAATTCAACACATGAATTTCTATTCAACGAATGAATTTCAATTCAACACGTGAAGGTTTTCTATAGTTTGTATATATAGATAAAAAGGTGATTTTTATATTTAAAACACGAATACCATTCAACACATGAATTTCTATTCAACGAATGAATTTCAATTCAACACATGATGGTTTTCTATTCAACAAACGAATATAATTTCAACACAGGAAAATAATTCTAACACATGAATATTATTCAAAGTTTCGGTAGCATAACGGCAGGGTAGTTAAAACCGGGACCGTCCCTAGTACGGCTCCTCGCTCTACCTTAAAGCCTCGCAGCTTTTGACAATGGGGAATCATGCATCTAGTTCGCACGCAGGCAGCATGTATATTTTTTTCATTTCCACAAACTAATCCTATGTGGTTTCAACCAAATATTTCTCAACCACAAACGGGTATTTTTCAACCACAATCAATCAATTTCAACCACAAATAATTTCAATCAACCATTCGCTATCAATCAATTTTCACACCAATCACAACCAATAAATATCGTCCATGGTTTGTGGATGAGGGGCGTATATATATATATATATATATATATATATATATGTTTATATATAGCATTTCACTTCTATTTCAACACACATATAATTTTTACAAATGCATATACAACTTATACATCGAACGTACAACTTATACAACGCTTATACAAGAGGTGCACAACGCTTATATAACTCATACATCGATTATATAATTTATACATTGTCGGTTTCCAGTTTATAATTTAGAAATCTCACATTGCTTTTCGCGTTGCCAAAAACTGTAGAAGGCTCAGAAAAATATGTGGTCTCTTCTAGAATGTAGAAGACGTCCTCACGGTCCCGGTGTCTCCTGTTTCATCGAATTTCGTTAACGTATGAATAAGATATGATTTTTAAACGATGAACGAACATTGCAATGGTTTTATAGTGTTGAAATCACTTCAGAAATTCAAACCCGTACCTTTCAAAATTGGTTCGAAACCAGGTTTCCATTTATCTTGAAATCCGCGCCACTTCAGGACGATTGACCAACGCCATGGCGAAGAGCTTCGAAGTGCGCACATGCGCAGGGGGGTGGGGTCACGTGCGGTGGCTCCAGCCGTGAGCGGCGGCGCTCGAAAAGATCCGACTTCGGGGACTCGATCCGGCCAAAATACTCAATGATATCTGACAAATCCGTTATGGATTTAAAACTCTTCGAATCCTCTTCAAAATGGATCAAAGTTGCTTGATTTCGTTTGGAATTGAAAGAGAAATCAAGTCGGGAAGTTTGGAAGGGTTTTCCGCTTCACGCGCAGGTCGGGGAGAGAGAAAAGTGATGGCCAATCAGATTTTTTTTAATATTTATATATTTTTAAAATCCGAAAATACCCCCTTTCACACATGAACTCCAATCCAAACCCAACGACTATCGTCCCTAGCGCTTCACCCCCATTCCGAACACAATGGGATATGTTTCGTAGGCCTATTCGACTGTTTCAGTCAGTTTTCCTTCAATTTAAAATATATAACATTCAATATTCGATTTGAATGTACATTTCAATTTGACAGGGCCACAAACTGATTCGAAAAATTCCAGAAAAACAAATCTGGCTATGTTTTGACGATACGGTCCCAACAAAACTAGTTTCGTCGAATTCTGAGATCCGTTTGAAAAATGGCTCATTTCTGGTCGATCCAATTTAATAGAAATCGACTAAACACATTTTCCTTTGACACGCTCACATACTAACTTCAAAAATTATGAAATTTGAAACTTAGCAATAGTTTAACATCCCGGATCCAACAAAAGTGGTTTCGTCGAATTCCGAGGTCGTTTGCACAATGGCCATTTTCACGGGCTATATAAACTCCATAGCGACCTTTCAGAAAATTCATTTGGCCATAACTTTTGCATCCCGTTACGAAATTCGATTTTTCAGATTCGTTAGAAAGGTATTCACTAACAGATTTAAATATTTTTGGTTTCACTCAAATCCGCTTTGTTTTGCACCCGGTACGGCCAGTCAAAGTTTGAATTCAAATTTTGAAACTACCGCGCCATTTCAGGCCTTGTTTACAATTAGAATTAATTATATTCGTTTTCAAACGTCAATTCAAACTCACATTTCATTGCTATTATTTAAAATATTTACTTTAAATATTTAAAATCAACTATTTTAGCCAATTTAAAATTTTTAAATTGGTTCAGATTTTCCGGGTCGTTACAATCTCCCCCACTTAAAACTTTTCGTCCCCGAAAAGGATCAAAGTCGAAAGTGGTTTGATTAATCAACTCTACGTTCGATCTGTATTCCATTCTCCAACTTTTCAGTTTCTGAGAATTTTCAAATTCTTCCAAAATTTGGCTAACACCCGGAATTTTCGAAATATTTCGCCATAACCTCCTTTGCACGGGGGGAGGTTTGGAAATTTATTAGGCCGTATTAGGTACCCAATAAATCCTAATAAGCATACATATATTTATAGTGATATATTCTTGTGTTTACAGGGGAGCGTGTATAGATAATAACTCCAGAGAATAAATTCTCGTCACCCTGTCAAAGCCTGAGGGAGTGTGTATTTTAATTGCTCCAGAGGATAAATCCTCGTCACCTCTTCCCGTGTGGGAAATAAATAATCCATGTGCCGTATCTAATGACTAGAGAGACGTGATTATATTCAACTCCAGACCCGTGTGGTTTTTTTTTATTAATCTGGAAATTTTATCGTTACAATTTAAATAGTCCATATCAATCATCAGTTCAACCTATAAAATAAGGTCATCACCATACAAGCCTCTCGCTTGTATGGTAAATCTTCCGCCTCGTCAACAAGCTCCAAATGCTTATGTGGTATATGAGGAAGTATGCCCGTCTTTAAGATGTATGCCATGTAGTGTAGTTCAAAATTAATTGTTACTATCCTACGACGACGTTTATTATTTCACACAGAATAACCAGCACTCCGCATCCAATGGCATTCACAGGAGTTGATATAATAATATTTCGCATCCAACTCATTAAGGTTTACCTATTTGTCGGGCATGCAAATAAATTCTTTACTCAACAGCTATCCAATTACCTGTTCAAACATATATAATGCACAAGTATATATCTCTATCTATTTTTAAATCAGTTCAATGTGTAATTCAATCGAATAAATTCTACCATTATTCTCTTATTAATTAAATTAACTATTGTTTCAACAATTTTAATTAATCAAATCTACTATCACACAACACAAACAACAATCAATTTGTTTTTAACTTTTCAAAATCATACAAATTAATTCCTATATTCTTTTAAATTCATTCAGACCATAGAATTAAAAGTGCACATCCATGGAAAGAAAATAACAACTGAGTAGAGAAATAATTGGTAATGCAAAGTATGGGAAATGTACCTTGCACCGGAGTCAATCAGAGATATCCACTCGACACTTAGGATAGGCTTTCTGAATGCTCTCCTCGGTTTCCCAAGTACAATCTCGCGGATCTCCACTCCATTGCACTTTGACTAAGTGAACCTTCTTGTTCCTCAGTTCTTTGGTTTCTTTGCCAATGATCTTGAGCGGCTCTCTTCTCACAGCTAATTCTGGAGTAATTTCAATATTCTGTTGAGCTGCTTCTTCCACGATCAAGTCTGGATCACGAACGTGCTTTCGAAGTTGAGATATGTGAAATACATCATGCACTCCAAGCAACCACTCAGGCAATTTAACCTTATAAGCGAGAGTTCCGATCCGTTCCAGAATAGGAAACGGACCAATGAATTTGGGCGTAAACTTCCCACTTTTACCGAACCGGATAACTGCTCTCATCGGCGATACTTTCAAATATACATAGTCGCCAACAGAAAATGATATATCTCTTCTTCTCCTATCGGCATAACTCTTTTGTCGGCTTTGAGCGGCCAGTAAACGTTTCTTGATAAAATCGACTTTGTCGGCAGCTTCTCGGATTATATCAGGTCCCAACACAAGTCTATTACCGGGTTCGACCAAACAAGCAGGAGATCGGCACGGTCTACCATACAATGCTTCGAATGGCGACATTGTTAGGCTCGCCTGGTATCTGTTGTTATATGAGAATTCAGCCAATTGTAAATGGTCTTCCCACAATCCACTGAAATCTAGAACATAAGCCCGCAACAGATCTTCTAGTATACGATTCACCCTCTCAGTCTGACCATCTGTCTGAAGATGATATGCGGTGCTCAAGTTTAGCTTCTTTCCCAGTTCTACTTGAAATGCCTCCCAGAATTTGCTATCGAATATCGGGTCTCTATCACTGACTATACTGAGCGGTACTCCATGTAGTCTAACAATTTCCTTGAAGTATATCTGCGCCAGACTCTGAGCAGTTCTGTTTGATCTGACAGGTATGAAATGGGCGGTCTTCGTGAAGCGATCTACGATCACCCAAATACTGTCATTCCCTTTTCTGGTTCTGGGAAAACCATCTATGAAGTCCATGGAAATATGTTCCCACTTCCAGCCTGGAACGTCTAGCTGTTGCAATAATCCAGCCAGTTTCTGTTGGTCGCTTTTGACTAGCTGGCAAGTAGGGCATCGGCTAACATATAAAGAAATGTCCCTCTTCATCGACTTCCACCAGAAAGTGCATTTGATGTCATTATACATTTTGCTTACTCCCGGATGGATACTAAGTTTTGACTTGTGGCATTCATCCAGTACTTCCTTTCGGAGCTCAGAAATGTTAGGGACACAAATTCGACCTTTGAGCCTTAGAATCCCATCATTATCAACTTGAAAACTCGAGGGTTCACCTTGTTGAATTATCTCTCTGATCTTCTGATTGAAGTGATCATCCTTCTGAAGAGTAGATATTTTATCTATCAATGAATTCGTGATAATAAAACTGGTGTTCATTTCATTCTTTCGGCTTAGCGCATCGGCCACGACATTGGCTTTCCCTGGAGTGTATATAATCTCAAAATCGTATGCTGCAAGGAACTCTAGCTAACGTGGCTGCCTCAGATTCAAGTCATTCTGGGTGAACAGATACTTTAACGACTGGTGATCTGTAAACAGTTCAAATCTCTCACCCAGAAGATAATGTCTCTAGATTTTCAAAGCGAATAATATAGCCAATAACTCAAGATCATGAGTGACGTAGTTTTTGTCGTGCGGCTTTTACTGACGGCTAGCATTAGCAATCACTTGACCTCTTTGCATTAACACTGCGCCAAGGCCTTCTCTAGAGGCATCTGTCCAGACTTTTAAATCCTGATTGCCGTCGATAATGGTTAACACTGGAGCAGTCGTTAATCTTAACTTTAGCTCTTCAAAAGACTCCTCACATTCTGGAATCCATTTGAATTTTGAGTGCTTCTTTGTAAGCTTCGTTAAGTGACCAGATATCTTCGAAAAGTTTTTAACGAACTTCCGATAATATAGCTAAACCACAGAGTATTTTTGTGGACGTCAATTAGTGTTTTGGCGGATCTGACAATGTGACATTCAAAGTAAATGATGGCCAGATGTTCTAAAGATAAATTCAAACCTCAAGCCTCAGAACTAGGAAATGACAAAAAAATCGGGTAGGAAGCATGGCTTTGTGGGTCACACCCATTAGGGTGTATAATCGCCTATCTAGAGAAATTCCTTTTTGCTTCTTTAATCTATCGATGCTGTCCCTTTTGGAAAACGGTTGCTGATCCCAACCGTTGGTGATATACATTTGACACACTCAAGCGAAATGAGTGGTCGGTCATGTGTGGGCCGGGTTGAAAGATGCTCTTGTTGAACCCAGTGTATTCGACTTTAGAGATACACTATCGACATATGGTTCTGAAACACCCCACCTCCATTAAGGCCACTCACAAAGGGAATGCCTTAACTTCGGTGGAGGTTTATAAGTAAAAGTCACAGATAAAACACAAGACAGATATATAAACACATATATATAAGCAGCGGAAAACAAACGGACTTTTATTTCATAAATATGTGTTCATACAAAACATTTCCATAATTGTCTCATAATAACTTCCAAAACATTACATCATCATTTCTGCCTTAATTATTAAATAAAGAAGCATAAAGCATAATAAAAGCTGCATAAATCCCCATAGAACGTGTCCAAAAGCCATAGCCAAGGAAGGAGAGTCCAAACCATACATCTACAATCTTGAAGCTTGCAAAGAGTCTGACTAAGCTGGGTTGTTTCCTCCCTATGGACCTTGGGGTGGGGGGGGAACGGAAGAAAAGAAGACGAAAGAGGTAAGTCTAGTGACTCTTTAGTATGAGAATAAGAAAAAGGGCATGATAGGTATAAACTGGAAATAGGAAAGTATCATAAACTAAGATAAAGTAGTTTGAGACGAATATACTATCGCTCCCCACACTATATCTCTGCACCTACTTGCATTGTCTCAACTAGCACCCCATGATCGAGGTGAAGTGATCCCCTTTCTAAAGATCAGCTCCTACTCGCAAAATAATATGTGTCATACGGCCACCAATGATTGTAGATCCCTATGCTGGTCCCACCATGGGGTGTATCAAGTCTCATGGTGGCGGCCCGACACAATCCTAGAATGCATAGGTTATAGTACTGGTGCCCAGTGCCCTATTTGTCTACTCCGAAGTGTGTGCACGCCCACACTCCGTTAGAACCCACACTGTTGCACTAACCGCCGTCGCTTTTGATCGCTTACAATCAGCCCAGTAATCGTGCCCCAACCTGCCTAGTTTCAGGGTACCATGATACCTAATTGGGTTACTACTGAAATGGTTCCTCGTTACTAGGGTTTTCTAGTCAAACATGTTAAGTGGTTAAGTGTCTTTATTTACCTAACCCCACCCATCAGTTTAATTAACATGTTGAATTAGTTAAGTGTTTTAGTTAACTTAACCCTATCATCCTGACTTGTCTGTCCTTAACTTTAATTAGTTAAAGCACCGACCACTCACATTAGACAGATATTGCTACGATTACTGGATGTGTCGGTCGGTTCCGGGAAGGTTTACACCGTAACTCAGTCTAACCTCGGGTCCTTTTTGGGCTCAATGCTTAACCTCTCACATTGGATAGGTATTATTGTGACTACTGGATAGCCAGGCGGGTCCAGGCAGGTTTACATCACAAATCAATTCCACCTCAGGTTAAGCATACTTGTATTTTCTAAATTTACATATTTGTCTCTATTACTTGTTATATGTAAATTTGTTAACAATTAAATGTTGTGGCCCACTTTCCAAGTTAATCATTTTTGGTATAAGAATTTTATACCAGTTAAGTGCCACCAATTATTGGCATGTGCCAAACATGCCAATACATATATTTTTCACCATTTTATGTCAAGTTTCCTATAATTACCAATTTTTCCCAACGTTACACCGTCTAATTATTAGGCTAACAATCTTAGCCTAATTTTTCATCCGCATGATTTTTAACATATAATATTAGGCTACAAACTTAGCCTAGTTTAGCGTACACAAAATTTTCATAAAAAAATTCATAAACATAAACATGACATAGGTGTAAACTTGGCATTTTTGGCATAGTCAATATGAACATCATATGTGTGAACTTGCAAAGTAGTCAACATGAATATAATAGGTGTGAACTTGCAACGTAGACTAAATCAACTTACATATATGTGAATTTGCAACATAGACTAAATCATGGGTTTCAACTTGTCATGTGAAATTGCATTGAAAAGGGAAATCTAACTAAACAGGTGTCACATGAATTAACATATGATTTAGACAACATAAGCCTAAACATGTTTAGATCTAGGCATAATATTTAACATCACTAGCATATGACAAGAGTATGACATGTCCATAAAGTATGTATAATTTTATCACATGTATGAACCAGATCCAATCATGTTTACTACTATAACATGAAACTTGTATTAAAATGGATCTTGGCATGGATCCAATTTTGAACTTTGCAACTTTTGTATAAATATATGAGCATGTATATGAACTTAATCATTTAGGCATAGAAGTTCTATTGTACAGCATATAACTTGTCATAATCACCAAAACATATAGGTGTAGATATGAACCAAATAACTTGTATGTGAATTTGAATAGATACAACATCAACTAGATTAATCCACAAACATTCTAATGGATCCAACATCAAATCAATTATACCACAAACATCCCAATACCATTAACAACACAATCAGTACAACACATAGATATGAATTAACATCGTCGTTATACAATAGCACAATTCCATTTCCATTTTACTTCGAATCAAATCTAAATTTTATTCCCATCGGAAAAATCACTATACTTATAACAAACGACGAACTTGAATTCTGGATTCTGAGTTCTGAATTTGCAATGCTTTCCTTTGGGTAGATAAACATTGTTTGAATCTTGTTTTTTACTTTAGTTTTTCTTGTCTCTAATCTTTCTTCAAGTGGAGGCTACTCTTGGCTTCCTTTCAGCAGCATGACGGCTCTATCTCTATTTTATTTGTGTGAATTAATGTTTAGACTAAGGTTGTTTATATAGGATTTCAAACTAATTAGAGTCGTCGATGAAGCTAGAGTTAATCAAGGCCATCCATCTCAAGAGAAGCCAATCAGAAAGTGACAAGTCAGCTCTAGTGATACAGCCAAGCCCCAGAAACCGAGCTAGGACCAGAACAAGCAGGTCAGGTCGACCAGGCAGGTCGACCTGTAGGTCGACCCCCAGGTCGACTACATAGTCGACCGGGGTACTAAGGTCGACTCCCAGGTCGACTACATAGTCGACCTGGGTCCTGGGAAGGAAAATTCCCACCCAGCCCAGTTCTGGTCCAGTTTTTGAATTTTGAATTTGTTTATGGGCTGTTTGAATTTTAAATCGAATTCTGAAACTTCCAGAGGTGATAACTCCTTCATGCGGAGTCCGATTTACGCAAACTCGGACTCTATCTCAAGCTGAATTCCGAGACGAACGCAATGGCGTAACCCATTTCCCTTAATTATATGATTTAGAATTAATTATACTTTAATTTGTTAATTTAGTGTTAATAGAAAATTCGGGGTGTTACAGGTCCCGTACCTTGTCATAGTCGTAATTCAATCTCCAATAAGAGCACGCGGTTTTGTTTGTATACTATATGTGGAGCGTGAGATATAAGCGTTCCGCTATATTGCTATTTATTTGTATGTAGACACTATTATAATATAAGAAAATATATTGATTTCAAAAATGTTTTGGGTTATCGTAAGGTAAAAGCCATCCGTATTTATGCGTGGATTTGGTCTTACGACCATCCTTTTCTTTCAAAAAGATTTTGAACTTTAAAATCAAGTTGGAATATTCCCCATAAACTTTACGAGTTGCTCTCGCTCTAGTTCACCATACTGACCCGGTATTTGAAATGCTCGGGTTAGACCGGGTTGTACAGGTTCAGGTTATAAGATGCTGAAAGAGACGAGCTGGAAGAATTCAGATGTATGATGTTATACAGTTATTATTCCGCTATTTGTTGTGTATGAGGACAGGTTCTTATAACTGTCCAGATGAATTGATGTATTCTGATAATTGTAAGCATTTTACAAGCTCTCAATAAAAGTTCTTCTATATTATATTTTTGTTCCACTGCGATGTGAGACTCTGATTTTACTGATATTCTTTTTCTTATCTCTTCTATTATAATATTTCTTTCTTCTTTATCTCATCCTCTAAATTCTTTCTATTGGCATATGGGTTTTCAGTACAAATTTGGGTTGGACTGGTGTTGTTTGGTCAGCTCTAAGGGTACCGAAATCTGGGTCGTCGCAATTATAAATATTTATACAAAGGGCGATTTGTAACCTAACCCTAATTCTAAATGATATGCAGCCGCCACTACAAAAATCAATGGCCCCGTTGCTACAATCTTCTTCTTCTTCTTTCTCCCAATTCATTCAGTAATTCCAAACAATTCCAACGGCAAACATGTAGCCAACAACGAGATGGACAAACGCAACGGTTATGACTAAGAATCGTGTTGTGTGGATGAAGAATTTGTGCCGCAAAGGAGCTTATGGGTTCAACTGGTTTTCACATTACAGTAGAGAAGACGATGGAATTTAGAAAAATTGGGAAATGTAAATAAAGTTTTAATTATATTTTATTGTTTAAATATTGTAAATAAATGTGTAAACAATTATAACTTGTTCATACAATTTCCAAATCGGAAAATTTCAGTTGCACTGATTCAGATAAACGAGATCTACGCGATGGAACTAACCAGGACCAGAGCTGAGCACTTTGGAAATTCAGGGAAATTTGAACGCGATCTGATCTAGAACAGAAAATTCATAAGGAATAAATTCAATGTGATAATTCTGATTTAGTAATTAAATTAAATTTAATTATTTTTCTCGCTTTTCAAATCAATGTATGTATGTTATTGGTTAGGATCTGCGATGTTTGTAAATTAGAATTTATTTATTATTGTTTGTGGTATATTCTGATTTGTTAGATCTATGATGAAATCTCATGTTTACTGAATTTCTAGTTTACGTTAGAATTCAGATTTGAAATTATCTTTTATTTCAAATCTATGGATGTTAATTAATATTTTTATTCATAAATATGAAATCATTCTCCTATCATCCGGATCTACTTTCTGTTATCCAAATCTATGTCTTTCTTCATAGATTCATGGGTACAAATTTGGTTTAAATAAAAATTTCAATATTATTTTTAATCCATAAATATTGATTTGTTTTATTCATATAAATATAGTTTTTATTGAATACATAAATTTGGGATAAAGATTAAGAATAAAGATTTCATCTTTATTTATTTCGTGAACAAAAAATTTCTTGAGATTAAGGATTCTATCTTTGATATGATTTTGAACACGGAATTTGATCAATGATGAAAATTTACTTTTTAATGTTTTCATGGACATGAGTTTTTATGAAATTTAGATTTGTAGTAAAATTTCATTTTCGTTGTTTACATTAAAATATCATTATATTTGAATAAATATGGTTTTTACTTAAATTTGTTCCAACCAAAAAGGAACATATTTTAGGGAGAATTTGTTTCAACTAAAAATAACATATTTTAGTTACAATTTGTTCAAAATAAAAAAAAACACATTTTTATTTTTATTTTCATTTAGTATAAATGAAATGTTTATGATAAAAAGATCATATTTTATTGTTGATTAGTTACAATAAAAAGAATAGTTATAAAAGATATATACACTTTCATCGTATGTTTTATTCGTTAAAAAGAATCAAGTTGTATGTTAAAATATCCTTATATTAGACAATGTCGTAATAAAATACTCTTATATTAGAACAAATGTGTCATTTTGGGTAAGGAATGATATATTAGATTTAAAATAACATTTTGTTAAGAAATGTCATATTAGATTAAAATAACATTCTAGTTAGAAATGTTTATTTAGATTAAAAACACCATTTAGTTATAAAATGTTGCATTAGATTAAAAATGCCATTTAGTTATAAAACGTTGCGTTAAATTAAAATTGCCATTTAGTTATAAAATGTAACATTTTTATTTTATGAATAAAATATAAAAAAATATTCATGTAACATAAATTTGTCATTTATGTTAGAAATTAAATTGTGCATTTATGTTAGAAATTAAATTGGTCATATATGTTAGAAATTAAATTTGTCATTTATGTTAGGATATAAATTTGTCATCTTTCGTCAAATTAGAATTGACAATATAAATTTTTCATCTTTTATTGAATTAGATTTGACGATATAAACTTGTCATCTTTTATTGAATTAGGACTGACAATATTAAATTGTCATTTATTAGAATAATGCAAGTCATGTTATAAATGTCATTTATTTAAAAATGTTATGTTAATATGAAAATATCATTCATGTCATGTTATAAATGTCATTTGGTTAGAAAATGTACATTTAAATAAAAATAACATCTTGTTAGAAAATGTACAAAAGAATAAAAAAACATTTTTGTATAAAATGTTTCATTAAAAATAAATAGCATTTTTGTTATAAAATGTTGAAATAGAAATAAATAGCATTTTTGTTATAAAATGTTAAGTTTGACAAAAATATCATTTTTATTATAGAATGTTACATCAGTATAAAAACATTATTTTGTTAGCAAATGTTACATTAGTATAAAAACATCATTTTATTGGTATATGTTATGTTAAAACAAAACAAGTCATTTATTTTGCATCATGATTTGTAAAATAAAAATGTCATTTATTTTCACTTCGAATTGTCAGAAAATGAACTATCATTTATGTTCATTTAGAAGTTCATTTATGTTCACTTAGGAATGTCATTTATGATCATTTAGAAATGTCAGAAAATGAAGTTCATTTATGTTCATTTAGAAATGTCATTTATATTCATTTAGAATTTTCAAAGATAAGATTTACATTTTTATATGTCATGAATACATTAGTTTTGTATACATATTAAAATTTACATTTTTATATGTCATTTAGATTTGAACATATTTATCAAATAAATTTGTCATTTAGATTTAAACATATTTTGTAAATAAATAGGTCATTTAATTAGAAATGTCATTTTATTAGAAAATTGATCGTAAGTTAAAATATGACTTGTGCTAGATTAAAACATTATCATTATAACGTTATTATGGGAGTGATATTAAATTATAAAAATTCATTTATAATTTATACTAACGGAAATTCGTTAAATGGAAAGTAATTCAATTTGAATTAGAATTAGTTAAATTTATTAACCAATGATTTATTTATATAAATTGTTGTGGTTTGAAAACCCCACGCGGGTGTTGGGATGATATTTGACCTACACAAATCGCAATATTTAGCTATATGTCAATCGATGGACTGACAGTTTGTGATGAGCGTTATTTATTTATTTTAATGCTCACACAGTTATAAATTTCACTCTGGATGTGAATGTATTGTTTAATGATTAGTTATCATTACTATTATATACATATGCAATGTATAAAATCCATCTAACTGAAAATATATGGTAATTGATCGAGTCGCATTCCGATTCAGAATATCTTTTAAATAAATAATATTTGAAAATAAAGAACATTTTTATATAAATAATAGTTTAAAAATAATGAATATTTTTCGGTGTAATAATTACAATAATAAATTATAATTGAACTTTTGATACGAGGTTAGGTTGCATTTGTGGTGGAAGTCTGCCCGGACCCGACCGGAATATCCAGCAGCCACTAATGTTGAACCTGATGTGAGAGGTCTAAGTGCGCAAATACGAAGCAGGCTATGACATGAGGTTAACCCCAACTTGTGGGATAAGTCTGCCCGGACCCAACCGGCATGTCCAGCATCCGCAAGTTATAGGCCTAATGTTGGAGGTCTAGCCCATTATAAACCATAAATGGACATGGTAATGAATTGGACTTTTTATCCCATTATAATTTGAAACACCATTTTAACCCGAATGGGTTTATCGATAGTTTTTATTCATTTTTAATGAATAGAATAAAAAGTAGTAATTTCCAAAATCTAATAATTTGAAAACATTATTTTAATAAAGAAATAGAATAAATCTTTAATCAAGATTTAATGGAGCTTTCAAATTAATTAATATTTATTTGGAATTAAATATATTGGATTTTTGGGTTTGTCGTGAATGGTGTCTTCAATAACACCGTTCTTAAACCCAGTTGAGAAAAGAATAAATCTTTGAATTAAGATTATTAGAGTTTTCTAATTATATTTAGAAATTATAATAAAATAAAATGTGAATTGGGTTTACTGTGAACTGTGTTTTTAAACGACATTTGTTCTTTAACCCAGTGAACAGTGAAAATATGATTTAGAATTTATAAATCTTTTTATTAAGCTTTAAAAAGAAATTTTCCAAAGTTAAGTTTTCCAATTTGACATAGTAAATTGGAATTGAGTGGAAATTTGATTTGATAATATTCGAGATAGGCTTCTGTAAAAGAAGGCTGTTACTATATATGGAATTTAAAAGGCTTTGTCGTTATTCCATTTATATTATTAGTCTGATACGGAAGTTTATATCGATTATATATTGATTTCATTTCTGTGGAAATTCTATATTTAATGGAAGTTGATTTTGGGTTTATCGTGAACTGTGTTTTAAACGACATTGGTTCTTTAACCCAGTTAAAGAAAAGATTAATTTCTTAAAAATTGAATAATCATAAAGTAATGATTTTGATATTAAAACCGAATTGGAGTTTTATGGGATCTTTAAAAAGAAGATTAAAAGAATAAATTTGAAAGAATTTATCTTTGATATAACTAATGGGAATCTTTCCCCAATAATATGAATATTTTATTTAAAGAATATTCTGAATTGGAATGAGGAGTTGGATGTGTCTTTATAACACTTGATTTTTAATTATAAAAATACGCGAGTTATTCAGAAAGACCGGGTTTAACCCATTCTGAATAATTATTACAATGATTGAAGTCAAAGACATTGAAGACGGTGGATGAAGACCGGCGATCTTCACATCGAATGGACGACTACTGATGCCTGGCATTGGGTCGCTCCCAGTAAAGGGTTAAAGTGGTAGTTTGTTCGAACGTACTTGTCGATTGTCCGGATAAGCGAGCACCTCACTTCCGTATTGGACATACGAGATGAGGAATAAGGTGTCTCCGGTTTCATTCAGACCCAGAACGGACATGTAAATGGATGTATGTCTGACATTGAATTTCATTCCATGTAAATTAAATTGATTTATATTTAATATATATCTGTGGTGGAGGATAATTTATTCTCTTGCTTAACACCCTTCTCTAAGACGCATGAGCTCAGAGGTTATATGTTAGTAGTTATTGATCGCATGGCGTGAACTGCCAATGTGGCATGCCAAGATGCAAATGATCAAGGCTTTTGTTGAAAAGAAGAGTCTTGTGGAATGATCAAAGCTTAGGCTATTTTGGCATAGCTTTGTGTATAGCGTTACCTCGCGAGCCACACACCCCGGTAAGAGTCAGAAACGGAGCAAGGGAATGCAGGGAGTGCACACGTTTCTTTCTAGCTAGAAGTGGTGTCAGCGACTTACCAGCCCTGACATTTTACTTATGTGGATGATGGAATTTTCGAGGCCATGGATTTATTGGTCGCCAATGGCCAAATTATAGGTCCAATAGGATCGGGCGTGTGTTCAAGCATAACTAATCCACTAAAGTATTTCTGGACCGGCCCTGTAGGATCCAAGGGTTCGCCAGCGTCCGAATCCTGAGACATTGCTAGAGTGTCTCGAATAGGTAAGGAGATCATTCCTAGCCTTCACTCTTGATGGAAACCCAATTACCAATACGACATTACAGTTTTGAACGTAGAACTAGTATGGCGACATAGTATATGGTAGCTATGCCATCTATGATTGATACACTATGATTGAAAATGTTTTTGAAACATATATACACTAATAATAATATCATATCCATTTTATATGTACCAAGCATTTTTGACCATTATAAGGTAAAACTATATCCTCCGGTTTGCGTTGCATTGTGTGATGGCACTTGAGTCTTATAATGGTTTCATTTTTCTAAAAAGCATTGCATTGTTTAACGATTTACTTTATTTATGCACTGGCAATCCAATGGAGTAAACTCGTTCCGCGTTAGCGGCTTGGTCATGTGATTAGCCTTATTACTAGTTAAGTTAAGTAAAGATTTCTCATACCAGTCCCTTGACTGACCCGTAGTTTGTTTCACTTTGCAAACTCGGGTGCCCTTTCTTCCACACGGGCAGTCGAGTAGCCTATTTTGCAGATATATTGAGTAGGATTCTGGATCGAAGCTTAGAGCTGTGTCTGGAGCATTGATAGTCTTCCGCTGTGTTAGTTTATATTTCCGCTGTGCAGTGTATTACATTTATTATAATTAAATATTTCGTTGTTGTATTATTATTATTTGATGTACTCTGATATTCTGTACTCTGATGTTACGTTATTATGTTGTAATAAAACACTTCTGTTATTTGTTCTGATGTGTTGTATTCCCAGAGTTGACCTATTCGGGTTTTGAATGGTCTTGGTCGATCTTGCGATCGATTAGCTCCGGGCGAAAATCTTAATCGTTACAATTGGTATCAGAGCTCTGGTTAGCTCAAATCTTGGGGTACAACTCATTAGAACTGAACCAAAGACTCATTAGAGGTAGGATTAGTAATATTCTATTAAAGAATACTCATTAAAGATAGGATCAGTAACATCCTAGAATGAGAAAACTCGTTAGTGATGGGGTTAGTAATACCCTAGAATGAGTTTAGAGTAATAAGTTTATAATTAATGTATTTGTGATTATATATATAATATGATCTTAGAAATATGATTTTTAGCATATAAAAGTTATATATATTTGAAAACCTAATCAACTAATAAAATTATTGAAACTGATAAAAGAATGAAAATTTAGTGGGTTAGTTAAACAAATTTCAGTTCCTATAATGACCCGCATTGGCAGAGGTATTATAATTTATTTATTTAATTATATAAATAGTGATATAGTGAATTAAAACGTGATTAAAACGGATTTCATGATCGTGGAATTAAATAATGATGAATATTTAATTAAAATAATAAATTAAATAATATATTTAATTCTGAAATAATCAAAATTGGCTGAAATGGTGATATGGTGTGAACCGGATCATCTGTGATATTTACTTCAGTTTAGAACTGAATTTGAATAACGAATATATTATATAAACGATAGTTTGAACATAGAATTATAATATAATTAAAATCGAGCTCGAAATGGTGCTGTAGTTCGTAAATTGGCGATTCGAATTTCAATTGGATGTACAGGGTTCGTTTTAAGCCAGATTTCTGTGAAACAAGAAACGTGTGGAGCTGGTGGAGTATATCTTTCTAATGGAAGAGGAAAATCGGGATTTCGTCGTGTAGATTTTGATTTACGTCCAAATCAAATTTTAGAAAAGTCGCTGGAATTCCTTTATAATTTATAAAGGAATTACTTATATTTTTAAAAGGAATTTCAATATAAACCGAATATCGGGTTAACCCAGATTTGAAATATCAAGTTAGAAATTCATATAGGAATATTCTGAAGCTATATGATATCGTATGGGAATATATACGATAATATTTATGTGACGATCCCAAAACCCCGTGACACGGTGTTAAGGATAATCATTGGAATATAACGCATTAATCATCATTAGCAGATCACAGATAATAGCATAAACAGAAAATAGAATAATTTACACACATATGACAGCGGAATCATATAGATATCATCACATCAGAGAAGCACAGTACAGGATACAACTTAGTGCATAATGATACATAATCAGTCACCATCGCCTGAGGCGGAATCAGACATAAAGAGTACACAAAAGGAATATCAGTCTACATCACCAATGGCGGAATCATAATATAGATACAATAATGGCGGAGAAAATCCAAGTCAGCACGTTGTAGTCAAGCCTCGCCATGAGCCAAAAGATGCGTCAGAAACCTGTAACTAGGCTGCCCGTTTGAAAATGAGGGCACCCGAGTTTGCAAGGTGAAACAAACTACGAGTCAGTCATGGGACTGGTATGAGAAATCTACTCAACTTATTAACAACAATAATAAGGCAAATCAAAGGACCACGCCACTTTCGCGGAACGGGTTTACTCCAATGAGTGCTAGTGCATGAAATAAAGTAAATGATTAAATCAACGCAATGCTTTTTATAAAATGAAGCCATTATAAGACTCAGGTCCCATCACACAATGCAACGCAAACCGGAGGATAGAGTTTTACCTTATAATGGCCAAAAAGGCTTCAAACGTATAAAACAAAAATGTTTGATATTATTACTAGTGCATATATGTTTCAAAAGCAAATTCAATCATAAATATCAATCCTAGGCGGCATAGCTACCATCTACTATGTCGCCATACTAGTAATACAATCACATCCGCATATTTCGTATTGGAAATTGGATTCCTTCATGAGTCGAGGCAAGGGGCAAGCTCCTCTCCGATTCGAGACACTCTAGCAAATGTCCCAGGACCCCACTATGATCCTTGGATCTTCAGGGCCGGTCCTCTCATACTTTTGAGGATTAATTATTCCTGAACACACGTTTCCCGGTCCTTACAGACCTATATCGAGGCGCCTCGCATTCCAACAACCACACAGGTGAAAAGTATATATAATGTCAGGGCTGGTAGGTCACTGACACCACCTTAGCTAGAAAGAAACGCCGTGCTGTCCCTGCAGTCACTCTCCCGTTTTTGACTCATACCGAGGGGTGAGGCTCGCGAATTCACGTTATACACAAAGCTACGTCACACAGACCATACTTTGATCATCAACCACAAGACTTTGCTTTGCAACAGAAGCCTTGATCATATGCCACTTAGGTGTGCCACACAGGCAATCCACTCCATGCGACTGATTTCTGTCAATACATAACCACTAAGCTCGTACGTCTCAGAGAGGGGAGTTAAGCAAGAGAATAAATTCTCCGCCGCCAAACAGATATATATTTAACAGAGATCAATCAACACAGAACAAAATCCAATGTCAGACACACAGTCCATTTGCAAGTCCGTTCTGGGTCTGAACAAAACTGGAGGCACCAATTCCTCGCATATCCGTACAATCAACAGTATGTTTGGACGGCTACTACTTCAATTCCTTCATGGTAGCTACTCCAATCACGAGCATCAGTAGCGCCCATCCATCCAATGTGGGGATCGTCCGTCTTCAGCCGTCTTCGACTCTTCGACTTCTCAACGTCGATCGATTATTTGAAATGAGATAAACTCGGCCTTTTCAAATAACCCACGTATATTTAGATTTTCAAATCAATTAATCACATGGTTGGACTATTCAACATTCACATTTCAGTTATTTATTTATAATTTTTCATGTCAAATACATTCAACCATCACATATCAAGCAAACACAACAAAATTGGTTTATTTCCACTCTATATCGTCTATAATATTTTATAACGATATATCGCCATTTTTATTTAATTTAAAACGGCCATATTTAGTTAAACGACGTTTCGGGTCGTGTCAATGCACTGGCGCTGCTTTCCACTAATTTTGTCTTACACATATCTGAAAATCTAACCGTTGGATCTTCCCAAATTTGCCATCATTAGGAAGGTCATTTCAAAACGAATCCAACGGTTTCAGTTTTGGGAAAATCCGACGGTCGGATCTTCCACACTAGCCATTTGAAGTTACGATTTCAATTTACGAACTGCAGCGTCGATATTCGATTTAATTTAATTATATTTATATATATATATATAAATATAATCGTTTCTGGCGTTGTTTTTCTTCAGTTTTGAATTAAACATTCCAGACAATCCAACCGTCGGATCTTCACAAAGTTGGTGCCGTTGGAAAGATGTTTCCAAGGCGAACCCAACGGTTGCGGTTTCGGGAAAATCCAATGGTCAGATTTCCCGCACTAGTCGTTTGAAATCACGGTTTCAAAACACGAACTGCACGGCCACGTTTCGTTTTAATTCTATTCATATTTATATATTTATATAAATATAGTTCATTCTAAAATTCCTATATCGTTTCCACTTCAATTATTTCACTAACGCCTTTAAATTTCGGAAAATTTCGCCATAACCTCCTTTGTACGGGAGGGTCTGGAAAAATTCCCAAATAGCCACACGGGCGTCTCATATCAAAAAGAAAAAGAAAAAGCCAAGCAGCTAGCCAACAGGCTCATAAAATCATCACCCAAACAAAGCGGTAAATGTGTACCTATTTGTCGGGCACAAAATTCTATTTCTCTTCTCTAGCCCCTTTTGCTTTAACCTGTTCAATAGATATGCATATACATATATACAATTTCTATCACTTATCATTTTCCATTCAATTTCATATTTGATTTGGTTTGGTTTAAAAAAAACACCATTCATTCTAATGTTGCATGCATAGGCTAAAATCATATCATTAGCTAGTTAATGTATATTTCAACTCATGCACGTTTATTTGAACAAGTGGCTATTTTTAACACTTCACATTTCAAAGATGATAATTTTGGCGAACTAACATAGATTTCAACACATGACTATTTTACTTAGTTCCTATGCATGTTAAAAATAATATTTCTACCACAAATATTTATTTCAACGTCCGCATATCTTTAGCATATCACAAATATGATAAAAATGATATTTTTATCGTTCAAAATACTTATTCAACAAATGGATGTTTTCAATACTTCATAGTTTCAATAAAAATGTAATTTTTATTGTACGATCTTTTTATTCAACACATGAACCTTTCCACTACACACACTTCTCAACAAATGAGCATTTCCACACATGGACATTTTATTTATGTTGTTCATATTGGAAAGATGGGATTTTTATTGTTGAAACTATTTATATAAGGCGAATATTTTTCATACTTCCTATATATATAAAAATGTGATTATTATTGTTAACACACTTCGTTCATTCACAAATGAATTTAATTTTCACACAACACTTTTCAACACATGAACATTTTCCACACATGGATATAATTTCAACATATGGCTTTAATTTCAACGCATGAAAAATAATTTCAACATATGAAAATAATTCTAACACACAAAGATTATTCAAAATTTCGGCAGCATAACGGCAGGCTAGTTAAAACCGGCACCGTCCCTAGTACGGCTCCTCGCTCTACCTTAAAACCTCGCGGTTTTTGACAATGGGGATTCATGCATCTAATTCGCACGCAGGCGGCATGTTTATTTTTATTTCCACAAATATTTCCAATTCATTTCAATCACCAATGGGTATTTTTCAACCACAACCAAACAATACCAACCACAAACAATTATTCAACCATTCGTATTTTTCATCCAATATTTCACACCAAATCACAACAATAAATATCGTCCATGGTTTGTGGACGAGGGGAGTATATAAATATATATTTGCTATATTTCACTAGCATTTCAACACATATCTCAATTATTCTATGCATGTAAAATTCATACTTCTCTTATATAGCTTACACTAAGTATGTACATGTGGTATACAACACGTATGTAATTTATATTTCGCTAATATAAATTATACACGACATTTTCCATTCAATTTCACGTTAATTTAGATTTCTCACATTGGTTTTCGGAGCGCTAAAAATCGATACGAAGTCAGAAAAATCCGCGGCTTCTTCTATTGGGTAGAGAGCTTCCTTACGGTCCCGATGTTTCCTGTTTCATCGAATTTCGTCAACACACCAAAAAGATATGATTTTTCAAAGTGTAAAGTTCAAAGAAAAACTCACTTTCACGAAGCATCAAAACTAGGTTTACAGTTTTTGCGAAATCAGTGGGGACGATCGGGGGTGCTGACGTGGAAGAGGACGGCGAGGGCTTCACGGTGCTGGTGGTTTGAGGGGGTGCGGTGGCAGATCGGAGCGGCGGCGGCGCTGGGAAGGTCAGGACTTCCTGGCCTCGATTCAGGCGGAGGAGGCGACGAGGGTGGCGATGCTGGCGTCGGATTTGAAGAGGGGGCGGAGGCGCGTCGAATGGTGGCGGTGGCGAAGTCTGGAAGCGACTATGGCGGCGGCGGCGGAGGAGAGAAGGTCAGGAGCGAGTTTCGCCGTTGATCGGGGGGTTTTTTTTTTTTAAAATTTATGAAAGGAAAATTCTGATTGGCCGAGGACTATATTAAATTTTTAAATAGTGTTTTCTCAAACGAACTCCTTTTTAAACCCAACGATTGTCGCCCCCAACTAAATACCTCCATTCCGGACACAATGGGATATCTTTCGTAGGCCAATTCGACTGTTACAGTCAGTTATTTTTTTAAATTAAAGTATAAAACATTTAATTTTTAACTTTGAACGCACATTTCAATTTGCCAGGGCCACTAACTGATTCGAAAAATTCCAGAAAAATAAATCTAGCTATGTTTTGACGCTACGGTCCCAACAAAACTAGTTTCGTCGAATTCTGAGGTCGTTTGAAAAATGGCCATTTTCTAGTCGATCCAATTTAACAGAAATTGACCGAACACATTTTCTTTTGCCACGCTCACATACTAGCTTCAAAATTTATGAAATTTGAAACCTAGCAATAGTTTGACATCCCGGACCCAACAAAAGTGGTTTCGTCAAATTCCGAGGTCATATGCAAAATATCAATTTTCCAGGGCTATATATTCTATATACCGACCCTTCTGAAATTCATTCGGCCGTAACTTTTGATTCCCGTTATGAAACTTCGATTTTTCAGATTCGTTAGAAAGGTATTGACTAACAGATTTAAATATTTTTGGTTTCGCCAAAATCTGTTATATTTTCCACCCTGCATAGTCAGTCAAAGTTCGAATTCAAATTTTCAAACCGACTCACTATTCCTAATTCACTATATTATTGAAATATTCTATTTCAATTGTTCAAATTCTTATGAAATTACCAATTTAAAAATTTTAAATTGGCTCGTATTTTCCGGGTTATTACAATTTATTTATAAATATTTAATTTAATATTATTTAAATAAATTTATATATTTAAATGGGTCATCCAAAGCTTTAAAAATAGCCGGTTTTGCAAACGAAGTCGGAATTCGACGAAACTAGTTTTGTTGGATCCGCAATACCAAATTATTGTTAGATGTCAAGGTTCGTGATTTTTAGAGTCGCTGTGTGGCCATACGGATTTTTAGACTGAAAAACAGTCAGTATTTTGATGGTTAAAAATACGCTGTGTGAGCATACGAAGTCGGAATCCGACGAAACCAGTTTCGTTGGGACCGTAATATCGAATCTAGCTACGTGTCCAGTTTCGTTATTTTTGGGTATCGTATGTGGTCACAGGAATTTTAGAGGACGAATGCAGATAGCGTTTGGTTAAAAACGAATATAATAATAAATATAAAAATATTTAAATCCTCTATAAGTACCCATCAATTTTTCTAAAACCAAATTTTCTCTTCCTCTAGTCAACAGAAATTTCCGCCGACACATTTCTTCTTATAGTGAAATACTTTCACCTTCAAAAATGCAAATCAATTGGATAAAATCGTATAAATCCCAAACCCTGTATATTTTGGTTCCTTAAGAGATTTCCTTCACCTCTGTACCAATTTCAGTGGGTTCGGTGGTGTTCTATGAAAATCGAGCTATAACCACAATGACTAGGGCTTGCAGTTTTGTGAGACTTAGGTGTTTGTTTGGAGTTTTGATATGAGATGGGAGTTAGCCAGGTGACTTAGCATCAGTGCGATGAGTTGGAGGGGATTCCGACAATGAAACTGTCGATCGTCGTCCCTGAGCATCGCGACGTCGCAAGTTCTGTGAGGGGTGCGAGTTCTTCAAATTGAGGATGAGGTGAAAGAGAACGTGAAGGAGAGTGTAATGGTGATTTGTGTTTGGTGAACGGTGAAGAAATGGGAGAGGACGAGGTGATTAAACGAAGGGAAATGGCTTCGGTTTGTTACAGGAGGTCACGGCAGAAATATTTGGGGGAAGAAGGGTTCGGTTTGGGCTAGTATGAAGGTGGATGGGCCAAAGGTAAAAACATAAGAGGAAGAACCATTTTTAAATAAAGGTTTAGTTTAATTTAAAACTTGAATAGTGTATTTACTTGAATGATCATATCTTGCTCGTTCCTTATCAGAATTTGACGAAATAAGATCCGTCGGGATCGTATGGACGGGAGCAACACAATGAGACTGACTGGAAGTCCATCAGAGCTCATTACAATTTATCGTAAAATAAATTGTCCGTCTGAATCAAGCGATGGTTATCATTATTAACGATGATTGTCCAAAGTGAGTACATCTCACTAACTCTGAACAGTTTATAATTTCATGTTGTATTTTTAGAACCGTTAAATATTGGCTGATTGGCTGTGTGTTGACTGTTTGATTGAACTACTAGTCAGTTAGTTGAATTTCTATATTGATTCTGTTTAACAGAATATATCATATGGAACTGAAAGTAATGTTGATTTTATTGTATAACATCTGTGGATGCAGGGAAACAGGTTGGAGGAATCCAACTGGATTCCTCAAGAGTTATTTTATTGTTTTCATATATTGTGATATATGATGTGATAAATAATCTGTTGTCGATTATATGTGTCGGGACGATACTGATCATCGGGATTTGATTTATTGAATACCATAACATACCGAAATGTTGATAAGGGAATATTTTCAAAGTGATATTTGAAAATTAAATATTTATAAATGGAATATTTATAAATAAGATATATTTTTAAATTGGAATATTTATAAATAGGAGATATTTAGAAAAAGGGAAAACGTTATAAAAAGGAAACTGTTATAAGAAGGAAATCATTTTAAAGTGGAGAACCGTTACTAAAAGTAAATCTTTAAAATGAATAAATGTTGTTAAATAGGAAATCTTTATAAAGCGAATAAAGGAGTTAAATCGAATATGGTATTCGTAAGTAAATAAATCGAACATGTTATTCGAAAGGAGTTAAATCGAATATGGTATTCGAAAGGAGTTAAATCGAATATAGTATTCGAAAGTAGTTAAGTCGAATATGGTATTCGAAAGGAGTTAAATAGAATATGGTATTCGAAAGGAGTTAAATCGAATATGGTGTTCGAAAGTAGTAAATCGAATTAGTTATTCGAAAGGGGTTAGTCGAGTCGAGTCTGTTGAATAAAGTAAAAGGAGTTAATCAGTTAGAGTTAACCAGCTGGAGTTAATCGATTAGAGTAAAAAGAGTTAATAGAATATAGTTTATTCGAGTAAAGTAAAAGAGTTAATCGAATATATTTTATTCGAATAGAGTAAAATGAGTTAATCGAATATAGTTTATTCGAATAGAAAGTTAAAAGGAGTTGATCGAATATAGTTTATTCGAATAGAATAAAGGAGTTAATCGAATATAGTTTATTCGAATAGAAAGTAAAAGGAGTTAATCGAATATAATTTATTCGAATAGAAAGTAAAATGAGTTAATCGAATATAGTTTATTCGAATAGAAAGCTAAAAGGAGTTAATCGAATATAGTTTTTCACATAGAATAAAGGAGTTAATCGAATATAGTTTATTCGAATAGAAAGTAAAATGAGTTAATCGAATATAGTTTATTCGAATAGAAAGTAAAATGAGTTAATCGAATATAGTTAATTCGAATAGAAAGTAAAAGAAGTTAATAGAATACAGTTTATTCGAATAGAGTAAATGAGTTAATCGAATATAGTTTATTCGAATAGAAAGTTAAAAGGAGTTAATCGAAAATAGTTTATTCAAATAGAATAAAGGAGTTAATCGAATATAGTTTATTCGAATAGAAAGTAAAATGAGTTAATCGAATATAGTTTATTCGAATTGAAAGTACAATGAGTTAATCGAATATAGTTTATTCGAATAGAAAGTAAACGGAGTTAATCAAATATATAGTTTATTCAAATAGAATAAAGGAGTTAATCGGATATAGTTTATTCGAATAGAGTAAAAGGAGTTAATTGTATAGTTTATTCAAACAGAATTAAAAGAGTTATCGAATATAGTTTATTCGATAGGAGTTAAGTGAATAGAGTTAAATCAAAAGAGTTAAGTGAATAGAATAAATTGAATAGAGTTATCGAATATACCTTATCGAAGGAAAGAATTATCGAATAGAAAAGATTTGAAAGAGAGTTACGTAAGGAAGTTTGTTAAAGAGTTAGAAGGGTGAACTTTGTCTATTTCAAGGTTAGAAACGTTGTTCAGTTAAGGTCTGAGAGGTGGTACTACCCCAACTTGATTGACTTCATTTTTAACTAAGGAATGGTTAAGGTTTGATAGTAAAGGATGGTTAAGTGAATTTAGTAATTAAAGGAAATGGTTTGAGTTGGCATCGCGATGGTTTGTTTAAACATCTGTCTAAGTCCAATGAAGAAGCTTTGGAAATGTTTTCCAAATAAGAAACCAGAAATGTTTTCTAATAAAGAAAACAAGAAATGGAAATGTTTTCCATTATTAATAATGTATATTTTCCAAATTTAGAAAATAAGAAATATTGAATATAGAGAAACGGGAGATAAGTAAATTAATGAAATAAAGAGATAAATGTTGAATGATGTTTGATCGATATAAATTTCCATTTGGAAATAATATTGTTATTTGCACACATGTTTTCTTCGATGGTTAAATCACAGACTATCGAAGTTTTGACCATTTTAACGTTGTTAATATGGAGAGACCGGTTGGATTATTATCCAAAGAACCACTCTGTATTGGCATAAGCGTTGCGAATCATATATGCCAAAAGAAATTGAAGATGGAGTTATGCAAGGGCTGTCCTGTTTACAGAATAGTGCCTTCGGTTCATCTTGTTCCTGGATGACTTGTATGGACGGATGTCTGACAGAGTATTTCCAGACGATCACGTATATTGATTTCTCCAACCATACAAAGAGTGGAAGCGGAGAAGGAAACTTCTTTTGGCTAACACATAATGTATGGTTTAGGGCGTCAATCGGTGATTTGATGGATTTGACGATTTGGCATTCAAAGTGAATCTGTTGTGATGATAAAGCGTAGCTTTTTTCCTCACATCCGGTAAATGACATAAATCGGGCAGGTAGCATGGCTAAGTCGGTCGCTCCGAAGTAGGGTGTATTATCACCTGATATAGAGTTTCATTTACTTCTAAAAATCTATTGTTGATGTTGTCCCATTCGGGAAACGGTTGCTGATCCCAACTGTTGGTGATATACATTCGATACACTCAAGTGAAATGAGTTGTCGGTCATGTGTGGCTGGGTTGCAAGATGTTCTTGTTGAACTCAGTGTATTCCTCTCTAGAGGTACACTAGCGAAAGGTGGTTCCATACCTTGTCATAGTTGGAAATCCATTACCCAATGCATGCTTGCGGTTTTGATTGTATACTATATATGTAGAACGTGAGATGAAAGCGTTTCTGCTAGATGGTTATTATATTGTGTTGATAGACATTATTATAATATCAAAAGGTTTTTGATATAAAGATAATTTGGATTCTCATAAGGGAAAAACCCGTTCCGTTATACGGCATGGTCTTATGAGATATCGTTTACTTGCTTGAATTGTTTTAAACTGTTTTACTCACACCAGTCCCATGACCGACCCGGAGTTTATTTGTTTGTTTCCCTAAACTTTTGGGTGTCTAAATTTGTACGGGCAGTCAAGTAGTCGGGATTTACAGATATACTTGAAGAGCTTGGAGCAGGAGGCTTCAAGATGATATAGCTATAGTTATTTCCGCTGTGTTATAAGTGCTGTACTTTTATAATGATATGTGTATTCAAGTACAGATTTGTATTTCAAAGTTATGTTATGAAATATATTTATTCGTTCCGCTGTGAGATTCGTGTTACTCTGATATTGTGTTATTCTTCATCTTCTTTTCTAAGTTTCTATCTTATCTATCCTCACCCTATGATTTCTTTCTATAAATTTCCTGATTTTCGGTTTAATTTGGGGTTGGACTTGTGTTATTTAGTCAGCTCAAATTGGACCGGATTTTCGGGTCATTACAATTGGTATCAAAGCTTAATTTAAGTGAATTACCTTGTCTTTGTGGTGTGACACAATAGAGATGGGGTTAGTAATACCCTAGATTGAGTTGAGTGTATATATACGAGTGAACGTATTTGCTATTGATATAAAAAATTGTTTTATATTGAGTAGATTCATTGGTTGAGTTGTTTATGGGTTCTGGTCGATCAGTTTGATCCACTGTATCGGTAGGAGTTTATAAACACTCGAATACGATGGGTCGACACGATATGTTTTGAAAAGAGGGTAAATTAAAATAAGTTTACCCAAGGTATATCTTGATATAGAGAAGATATATACATATATATATATATCAAAATTATAATATAGTGGATATATTGGTTGTTATTATAATCGAGTAAGATTATAAATTAAATGGTTATGTAAATAACCAATCAGAATTCATATAAGTGAAATACGTGAAATTAGATGAGTTAAATCTGAAATTTAAACCATAAATTGAGTTAAAATTCTGGAAAATTGGATAAGTGTTTGTAAATGGATTTGGATTAAAAGTAAGGAAAATTTAAGATCCTGGGAGATTTTAAATTGTTTTACAAGCAGTGTGAATTATATTTCGAAATGAATTTCAAAGTGGAAATGTTTAGAAATGGTTTTATAGTGTTGAACTCACTTCGATCGCTGGGAAATAGATTCTGATGATGGCAGCTGCATCATCAACATTCATTTCGAGTTGTAAGTGACGAATTACTACGAGAAATACTGTTTTGAATTTGTTTTGGGAAAGACGAGTTGTGTTGAATTTCAAAATGGGATTTATATAAAGAATTTGAATAAAATTTGAATAGAAATTGAATAGAAATTGAATAGGATTAACTAAGTCGAAGAGGAATTACTTAATCGAGTTTTGAATTTGAAGTTGAACTTTGAAAGGTGAATTGGATTTGTAAATGGATATTCGAAATCGAATATAGAACTAAAATTTGAAATTTGGATTCAAATTAGTTAATAAGCAAGTTAAAATATATTTGAACATGTCATGTTCAATATAAAAGTGAAATAGACTAAAGAGTTAATTAACAAATTAATTAACGAATTGAGTTAAAATGATCAGGTAAAGTTAAAATAGATTGGCAGGTATAAATATGCATGAGATAGGTATGGATAAGGTATGAAGGTATATAAATAGAATGCTCGGCGAAAATGTATGTATTTAATTCATATATAAGATTTTATGCACCGTATCGGCCAGCCGCTTGGCTTTTTCTTTTTCTTTTGGATTGGTGAGGGCCATGGGAGGCTATTTGAAATATCCCGATGCTCATAGTACAAAGGAGGTTATGGCGAATTTTTCCGAGAATTTAAGGAGTTGGAATATTTTTAAGATAATATGATAGTTGGAAATCAATGTATCGATATATATATATATATATATATATATATATGTTTGTATGTATGTATATATAGAAGTCGATAAGGAAACGAACTTAGAAATAGAATAGTAAAATCAAAAAAAGGAAGACTAAGAATTAAATCTAGTAAGAATAGAAAGAGGAAGCGTATACGTGTTTAATAGTGAATAAGTAGTTGTATGGTATTGATTATTCGAGTAAGTAGTCATATATGTTTTGACGTTATAAATGTTATTCAGTCAAGGTATGAGAGGTAGTTATAACCCAACTTACTTGATTTCATTATTAACAAATAAATAGTAAGATTTCAGGCTCAAAGATCAATGTTGAATAAGCGTTAGTTGAATATAGTATTTGGGTTGTCGTAACGATGTTTTACATAACATCCGTTTTAACCCAAATAAGTGTATGCTTGGAAATATAATAAAGAATATTCCCTAAGTATAGAAATAAACGAGATCGGAAAAGAGATAAGTAATTGGAATATTTTCCAATTATAAATAGCATATATTTTCTAAAGTTTAGAAAATAAAGGAAGGCGATATTCGGAAATGTTTTCCAAATAACATAAAAGGCCAATATGGTTATTGAAAATATTTGGTTAACAAATTTTGATAAAGAAATAGAGAAGTGATTTAACTAATGGAATATTAACTAAGGGCTCAGTGACATGTTCAAAAAGAAAATTTGATTTTTGAAGAGAGTAAACTGTTTGAAAACTCCCAGGGAAAGACTATTTGAATTAAAAACAAATTTAACAGAAATTTAAGAAGCAAAATTGAATTAAAGTAAAGCCAGTAAAGTGGTAACTGAGGTTGAATTAGAATGATATCAAGACAAATTGGATTGTGATATTCAAATTTGAAATGTAATGGGATAATCAAGTTAAGTGTTGGGAATCGAGAAGAAACTCGAGTTGAAATGATATTTGGCTCGGATATAAACGAATGGTTGTGTTATGGATAAAAGCAGATTGGAATTTGATTGGGATAACACTGGTATATGCTGAATTGACAGCAGGCGAAAGTGATAGAGTTGATATGCTCGACAAAAAGGTACAAGTTTATATTTCTATTGGATATGAGATTTATGAGCCGAATTGGCTGTTTGATTTTCTTTTGGGATTGAGATGGTCTAGAGAGGCAAGTTGGAGTTTTACTGATAGGGCTGCACAAAGGAGGTGCGGGAGAAATTTTTCGAAGAGTTAAGGCGTTAGAAAATTTTCAGGATTTTTGAAAATTTTCGTTGATAAGAATTAATTAATAATTTAATTGAAATTAAATTGGTTCAGTTGAAACTGAAGTTAAGGAGTGAACAAATATGTTCTAACCAGTTGATAGGGTAGTTCTCTACCTTTTAGCAATTTCGAGGACGAAATTATTTTAAGTGGGAAAGATTGTAATGACCCGCATTGGCAGAGGTATTATAATTAATTTATTTAATTATATAAATAGTGATATAGTGAATTAAAAGGTGATTAAAAAGGATTTCATGATCGTGGAATTAAATAATGATGAATATTTAATTAAAATAATGAATTAAATAATATATTTAATTCTGAAATAATCAAAATTGGCTGAAATGGCGATATGGTGTGAATCGGATCATCTGTGATATTTACTTCAGTTTAGAACTGAATTTGAATAACAAATATATTATATTAACGATAGTTTGAAAATAGAATTATAATATAATTAAAATCGAGCTCGAAATGGCGCTGCAGTTTGTAGATTGGCGATATGAACTTTAACTGGATGTACAGGGTTCGTTTTAAGCCGGATTTCTGTGAAACAAGAAACGTGTGGAGCTGGTGGAGTATATCTTTCTAATGAAGAGAAAAATCGGGATTTCGTCATGTAGATTTTGATTTACGTCCAAATCAAATTTTAGAAAAGTCGTTGTGGAATTCTATATAATTTATAAAGGAATTACTTATATTTTTAAAAGGAATTTCAATATAAACCGAATATCGGGTTGACCTAGATTTGAAATATCAAGTTAGAAATTCATATAGGAATATTCTGAAGCTGTATGATATCGTATGTGAATATATACGATAATATTTATTTATAAATTCTTAATTTAATATTATTTAAATATATTTATATATTTAAATGGGTCATCCAAAGCTTTAAAAATAGCCGGTTTTGCAAACGAAGTCGGAATTCGACGAAACTAGTTTTGTTGGATCCGCAATACCAAATTATTGTTAGATGCCAAGTTTCATGATTTTTAGAGTCGCTGTGTGGCCGTACGGATTTTTAGAGTGAAAAACAGTCAGTAGACGGTTAAAAATACGCTGTGTGAACATACGAAGTCGGAATTCGACGAAACCAGTTTCGTTGGGACCGTAATGTCGAACTCTAGCTATGTGTCCAGTTTCGTGATTTTTGGGTATCGTATGTGGTCACAGGAATTTTAGAGGATGATTGCAGATAGCGTTTGGTTAAAAACGAATATAATAATAAATATAAAAATATTTAAATCCTCTATAAATACCCATCAATTTTTCTAAAACCTAATTTTAACTTGCTCTATTCAACAGAAATTTCCGCCGACACATTTCCTCTTACAGTTAAATACTTTAATCTTCAAAAATGCAAATCAAATTGGATAAAGTCTTATAAATCCCAAAAACTGTATATTGCGGTCGCGAGGTGGAAGCAGGGGGGGGCTCCAGTGTCGCATGAGGAGGGGAAAAGGAGGAAGATGGGGAGGGGAGGGCGGCGCAGGTGCTGACAACAGCGGTGGAGGGTGGAGGAGAGGGAGGCGCAATTTTCTTCTTCTTTTATTTTGAATTGAAAAGTAAATGGGGGCGGGGGTCTGAGCAAAGAGAAAAGTGTAACAACCCGGAAAATCTGGGCCAGTTTAAAATTTTTATTTTGGCAATTTTAACGAATTTTGAATATTTAAAATAGATTATTTTAAATAATATCGACGAGAAATTTATTTTGAATATAATTAGAACGTATATATTATATACGTCGTCGTTAGAATATAAATAATTATATATAATTATAAATAGAATTGAAAATGGCGCGGTAGTTCGATAATTCGATTTCAAACTTCAATTGAATGTACCGGATGCAAAACAATCCGGATTTTAGCGAAACCAAAAACATTAGGATCTAATTGATGATATCTTTCCAACGAATCCGAATAATCGAAATTTCATAGCGGGGATCAAAAGATATGTCCAGAGGAAAATTCTGAATAGTCGCTATGGAATTCAGGCCCTTAAAAATGGAAATTTTGCAAATGACCTCGGATTTCGACGAAACCAGTTTTGTTGGGTCCGTGCTGTCAAGTTATTGCTAGATTCCAAATTTCATAATTTTTCGAATCAATATGTGAGCGTGGCAAAGGAAAACGCGTTTGACCAGTTTCAGTTGATTTTAATCGACCGGAAATTGGCCATTTTTCTAACGGTCTCGAATTTCTACGAAACTAGTTTTATTAGGACCGTATCGTCAATACGAAGCTAGAAAATATTTTTCTGGAATTTTTAGAGTACGTATGCGGCCCCGGTAATTTAAAATGTACGTTGAAATCAATATTGACCGTTTTAATTATTTATATTGTAATTTTAACGGAAACTGATCGTAACGGCCAAATTGGCTTACGTGACATATCCCATTGCGTTCGAAATGGGGGTAATTGGCTAGGGGCGACAGTCGTAGGGTTTGATTTGGAGTTCAGATTGAAAAACGTAATAAAGTAGGAATTCAATATTAATATATTAATATTATATAAACCCTTTGCCCAATCTAAACCCTTGAATTTTATTTCCTTGGTCAACCATATATCAGCGCCTCCCTCAAAGAACGGACGATGGACCTCTTCCCTCGTTCGCCCCCAAATCACGATCAACCTCCTCACCGATTTGCAAAGCCCCAACTTCATCGTTCTTCATCTTCGTGGGCTCTTCAAATTGATCCGCCATGATCAACTATTGTGCACCGTCGACGTCATTTCGGGAGCTCCAAGGCGCCGGCTTCGCACGTAAAGGGAGGAGGCAAGGGACTGTCGAACTGGCCGAGGTTGAGGGTAGTAGAAGGGGGCGCTGGCGGCTCTGGCATGGTGCTCTCGGATCGGAGTCCGATCATCGGATTGGAGCGGCAGTGGCGGAAACCTAATTCGAGCTAATGAGTTTGGAAAGCAGCATGTGTTAATCGAAGAAGGGCCTGTGGTATTAACGGGGCAGAAGGATTTCAGAAGGAATCGACAGCGTATTTTTCTAAACGCAAATAATTTAGTTAATGTTGTGATTATGGATAAATATTAATTAATTTAGTTCTGCCAAAATCTAAAATTTAGTCTAGTAGAAGAGAAGAAATAACAATGTTATAAAAAAATAAATATATGAATTGCATTTGTTTAAATATATGAATTGCATTTGTTTAAATATATGAATTGCATTTGTTTAAATATATGAATTGCATTTGTTTAAATATATGAATTGCATTTGTTTAAAAATATGAATAGCATTTGTTTCAAAATCAAAATTTTCACATCAATAGCATTTGTTTGAAAATAACTTTGTTTTAAGATGGAAATAACTTTGTTTTAAAAGAGCATTGTTTTTAAATAAAAAGGCGAAAACTTCATATTTAAAAAGGCGAAACCTTTATATTTGAAAAGTCGAAATCTTTATATAGAGAATAGCAGTGTAAAAATATAATTTTATCTATATAGTAGCGTTAGAAAAATTCGATTTTTATACATTGAATAGCAAAGTAAAAAGTCGATTTTTATATATTTGAATAGCGAAGTAAAAATTCGATTTTTACATATGTAGTGGCTACGGGCAACGAAGATGCGATAGCGATGAAGATTTCTATCAATGAAGTGCCGTGGAGCTAGGATAGCTATTAGTGAGAATTTCTCACCTTTCAATTTCTTTTTCTAATTATATATATATACTAGGATGCAGACGGTGTTTAGTAGCACTCGACACAATCGTCCACAGACCATGGACTTGTTTGTTTGGTTGCATAGATTAGTTAGATGATTTGATTTGAAATTGAATTGTTTGGTGAAATTGAATTGTTTGGTGAAATGAATGGATTGATTGATGTGTGAATGGCGTGGGCCTTCACTAGACCGGGGATAAGGCTAGGCCTCGTCCCGTTTCTAGTATCGTGCCGTTATGCCGCCGAAATTTTCTAAAATAAGTTAGAAAAATAAAAATATCATTTTATTTAAAGAATGAACTGAATAGAAATTCATATGTTAGAATAAAATGTTTTAACGTTAAAAATATAATTTTTAACGTGAATGTGAATAAATAAATATTCATTTACAAACCGGACGGTTTGTTTATGTACACCTATTTGAAGGACATTGATTGGGACGATAAATTTTACACATTGCCCAACAGCACAAATAAAATATGTGTTTGATTGTTTGAAACCCCACACGGGTGTTGGGATGAAATTTGAAGTTCACTCATCCTGATTGATTAAATATGTCGATCGGTTGATTGACAGACTGTTATAAGCGTTAGATATCTATATTTGATGCTTATACAGTGTAGTGCACTTTGGTTGATGGTTGATTATTTTTCAATGCTATTATATGTGTGTAATGTATGAAAGTCCATATAATTAACTTTATATGGTAATTGATTGGGCCTCATTCCAATTTGAAAAATAAAGAATATTATGAAATAAAAGTTCATGTGTTGACAGTACTCATCCATTGAGATTGGTCATGTGTTGAACGAAATATTTTAGTAATAAAATTTACATCTTTATCGATATAAAATAAAAGTTCATGTGTTGACAGTACTCATCCATTGAGATTGGTCATGTGTTGAACGTAATATTTTGATAATAACAACTATTTTGAAAAAGAAATATTTGAAATAGAATATTTGAAAATAGAAATATATGAAGCCGTGTTGATTAGATTGACGCCATTTTGATGTGAACGATATTTATATCGATTTATTCATTTTAAAATGAATATTGAAAGGTGATTTCGAAAACGCATATTTCGAAATGAATTGAATTGAAAACGATTTCGAAATGAATTGAATTGAAAACGATTTCGAAATGAATTGAATCGAAAACGATTTCGAAATGAATTGAATATAAAACGATTTCGAAATGAATTGAATATATAAGCAATTTGATTTAAGTCGAATAGAAAACCAATTTGAATTGAATCGAATAGAAAACGACTTTGAAATTGGATTGAATTGAAACGAATTCAAATTGAATTGAAAGCGAATTGAAATGAATTCAAATTGAATTGAAATTTGAATTGAATGGAAATGAATTTTAAAACGAATTTATAAAGAAGAATTCAATTTTGCTTTGAATTGAAATGGAAGTTGAACATGTTTTTGAAACAAATTCAAAACTATCTATATAATTCGTTTTAAATAGAAATCGACGAAATATATATTATATATATAATATAATGGCCTGAATAGAACGCACCGCGCCGCGGCTGTTCGTGAATTTCGACCATTTATTTCAAACGGACATTACGGGAGATCCGACCGTCGGATTCTCTTAAAACCGGAACCGTTGGGTTCGTATCGAAAAGAGCTTTCTAAAGAATATTAGAAATTCGAAATCTAACGGTTGGATTTGGAATTATGTCCAAATCAAATTCGAAAAAGGTCGCTGTAAGTGCAGTTCGATGGCCATTGAAGGAAATCGACTGTACGGGCCTTGATAAAATTATTAAAAATAGTAATAATTTGTGTAAAATCATAAGAAATGATTTGTGAAGATTTGGGATGAAAAACTCCATATTTGAAAAGATAAAAATAGATTTTTATCGAAAGGAACTAGTTTTGAACTAGAAATATAATTCTATTTATTTTTAAATAAATAAATTGAATTTGAAAAGGGTTTTAAAAATAACCAGAATTTCCAATGATTGCATTGGAGTGGATTTGAATCGAAATTGTCTTCGGAATATTTCGATGTTGGAATTCGTGATTATACAGAGGTTGTTATGGAAATTTGAAAGATATATATTTATATCGTTATTTCCAATACGACATTTGTTAATCGTAGAATTTGATATTGAATATAAGCCGGGAAATTTTCTATTCAGAGCCTTGTATTGAATATCAAATGTGATTTGGGTTTGTCGTGAATGGTGTCTTCATTAACACTGCTCTTGAACCCAGTTGAGAAAAGATTAAATCTTTTTATTTAGATTTAATGAAGTGTACCAATTAAATGATATTTAATTGGAATTGAATTGATATTGATTTTTGGGTTTATCGTGGACAGTGTTTTAAATAACACTCGTTCTTTAACCCGATAATTAATGGAATGTGATTTTGGGTTTATCGTGAACCGTGTTTTAAATGACACTGATTCTTTAACCCAGATAACGATTAAAACTAAGTGGAGTTTTAATGAATCTTTAATTAGATTGAAAAGATCGAGAATGGAGTATCACCAGTTTTGCTCCAGGCGATAGTTAAATCTTTAATTAGATTTGAACGTGAAATGGTAATTGAATTTACCGATAACACCGTGGTGTTAGATATGAAGTATAACCAGTTTTACTTCATGTGATAAATAGGTTGGGATTGGGAAATAAAATAAATGATTACTTCGGTGTGGTTCGCTAATCCCGACTAGTTTGAATTGATATTCAAAGGAGATTAAAGAATAAATTTAAAGAATTTATCTTGGATAAAATTAATGGGAACTTTTCCCAAAGTATAGGAATATTTGAATAAAAGAATATTCTGAATTGGAATGAGGCGTATGTTGTGTTTGTGTAACACTTTTATAATATATACGCGAGTTATTCAGAAAGATCGGGTTTATCCCATTCTGAATAACTGATTCGACGTGGTGTCGAAGATGAAGACGGTGGTCGAAGACCAGAAGTCTTCACGTCGTTTGGATAATTACTGATGATCTTGATTGGGCTGTACACCCAAGAAGATGGAAACAGTTGGTGATCGTCCAGACGTACTTGGAGATCGATGGATATGCGGGGTACTAGTTGCCCCCGGTTTCGTTCAGACCCAGAACGGACTTGTAAATGGACTGTGTGTCTGACATTGGATTTTAGTCCGTGTGATTGATCTCTATTAAATATATATCTGTTTGGCGGCGGAGAATTTATTCTCTTGCTTAACGCCCTTCTCTGAGACGTACGAGCTCAGGGGTTATATATTGATGGATATCAAACGCATGGAGTGAATTGCCTGTGTGGCATGCCTAAGTGGCAATTGATCGAGGCTTCTGTTGAAAAGCAAAGTCTTGTGGTGATGATCAAAGCACAGCCTGTGTGGCACAGCTTTGTGTAACGTGAATTCGCGAGTCTCGCACCCCGGTTGTGAACCAAAAACGGGAGAGGACCTCAGGGAGGGCATGCGTTTCTTTCTAGCTAGGGTGGTGTCAGTGACCTACCAGCCCTGACATTTATATACTTTTCACCTTTGTGGTTGTTGCTGTTGCGAGGCGCCTCGGTTTGATCGGACGATCCGGGTCCGATGGAGTCATTCGTTGGCTCATTTACGCCCCAAAGGGCGGGGAAACGTAGTGTTCAGGCATAATAATCCACATCGGTGGACCGACCCTGTCGCTCCAAGGGGCAGTTGCGGCTATTCCGGAGGCTCGGGCTAGAGAGTCTCGAATCGGTAGAGGACGATCCCTAGCCTCGGTTCACAGACGGAAATCCAATTTCCAAATACGTGACATTGCGGTTTTAATTGTAGAACTAGTATGGCGACATGATATATGGTACCCATGCCGCCTATGATTGATACTTATGATTGAAATTGTTTTGACACTATACACTTATAGTAGTATCAAATGATTTGTTTTAAACGTACTAAGCATGTTTGGCTATTATAAGGGAAAACCCTATCCTCGGCTGCGTTGCATTGTGTGATGGGACCTGGGTCTTATAATAGCTTCATTTTTAGAAAAGCATTGCGCTGTTTACTTATATGCACTGGTGTTCTTGGGAGGAAACCCGTTCCTTGTTATACGGCGTGGTCCCTTGATTTACCTAACTTTGAAAATAAAGATTAACTGTTTCAGTTCTCACACCAGTCACATGACTGACCTGGAGTTTATTGTTTTAACCTAAACTCTGGGTGCCCCTATTTTGACACGGGCAGCTAGTAGTTTTGGTTTTGCAGATTTATATTCACAGGATCCTGGTTTACAGCTGGAACGATATCCGGAAAGCTTTATATCCGTATATCTACTTCTAGTTGTGTATTGTATTATTTTCCGCTGCTATGTATTTAAATGTAATTTAAATCTCTGATATTTCTATGTAATATTCATTTATACTCTGTATATTCTTTTAATCTGATGCGTTGCTCTGATATACAGTGAAATGTTCTTCTGTATGAGTTCTGTTGTGGCTTGTTCTCGAACTATCCGCCACTTTCCTTTACGGGGAAGTTACGGGTTTTCACAGTTGGTATCAGAGCTTTGGTTTACAAAGCAGAGAACAAGACACATTAGAACCCTACGAAAGAATTCATCAGATATTGGATTAGTAATATCCAATTAGAATGACTCGTTAGAGATGGGATCAGTAGTATCCTAGAACGAGTGTGAAGAGTATATTTTTAAAATGAAAACAAATTTTGTTTTGCAAATTTAAATCAATTATTCGTATTTGATTATTTATTTTTATTGATTAGGACAGTCCAGTATATAAAGATTTTGCATATGCGCCTTGCAAACGTATATTCGAAATTTTAATATACTGGATAGATATAGATTCTCACTCTAGTCGCCCGAAGATGATTCTGATGATTGTAGCTACATCAACAGAATTAGTGTTCGAGTGTTGAAGGTGTGATATTTATATATTTCCTATTGACTGGTGTGAGAACCAAAATTATATAGGGCCTATTGTTGTGATTTGGCATCAAAAATCTGATTTTTGACTATATATCAAAGTTATGCATTTGAAAAGCTAATCAACTAATTGATTGATGTTTGTGTTGTTTGTTTATTTGTTTGATAATTTTGAACCATTATGCCTAATTGAATCAAATATTGAATTATATTGAAAATTGGTCGCATTTGCTTGCATATACATATACTTACATTGAACAGGTCATAGCAAGGAGGCTAGAGCCGAAGAATAAAATTTGTTTGCCCGACAAATAGGTACATGTTTACTACATAATTTACTGTTTTGTTTGGGTGATGATGATTTTCTGAGCCTATTGGCTAGCCGCTTGGCTTTTTCTTTTTCTTTTTGAGATCTGAAGGACCGGGGAAGCTATTTGAAATTCCCCGATGCTCCCGGTGCAGGGGAGGTTATGGCGAAATTTTTCGAAAATTTAGGGTGTTAGCCAAATTTTTGAAATTTTGAAAATTCTCAGAAACTGAAAAGTTAGAGAAGGGAAGCCAGGTCGAGCGTAGAGTTGATTAATCAAACCACTTTCGACTTTGTTCCTTTTCGGGGACGAAAAGTTTTAAGTGGGGGAGATTGTAACAACCCGGAAAATCTGGGCCAGTTTAAAATTTTTATTTTGGCAATTTTAGCGAATTTTGAATATTTAAAATAGATTATTTTAAATAATATCGACGAGAAATTTATTTTGAATATAATTAGAACGTATATATTATATACGTCGTCGTTAGAATATAAATAATTATATATAATTATAAATAGAATTGAAAATGGCGCGGTAGTTCGATAATTCGATTTCAAACTTCAATTGAATGTACCGGATGCAAAACAATCCGGATTTTAGCGAAACCAAAAACATTAGGATCTAATTGATGATATCTTTCCAACGAATCCGAATAATCGAAATTTCATAGCGGGGATCAAAAGATATGTCCAGATGAAAATTCTGAATAGTCGCTATGGAATTCAGGCCCTTAAAAATGGAAATTTTGCAAATGACCTCGGATTTCGACGAAACCAGTTTTGTTGGGTCCGTGCTGTCAAGTTATTGCTAGATTCCAAATTTCATAATTTTTCGAATCAATATGTGAGCGTGGCAAAGGAAAACGCGTTTGACCAGTTTCAGTTGATTTTAATCGACTGGAAATTGGCCATTTTTCTAACGGTCTCGAATTTCGACGAAACTAGTTTTATTAGGACCGTATCGTCAATACGAAGCTAGAAAATATTTTTCTGGAATTTTTAGAGTACGTATGCGGCCCCTGTAATTTAAAATGTACATTGAAATCAATATTGACCGTTTTAATTATTTATATTGTAATTTTAACGGAAACTGATCGTAACGGCCAAATTGGCTTACGTGACATATCCCATTGCGTTCGAAATGGGGGTAATTGGCTAGGGGCGACAGTCGTAGGGTTTGATTTGGAGTTCAGATTGAAAAACGTAATAAAGTAGGAATTCAATATTAATATATTAATATTATATAAACCCTTTGCCCAATCTAAACCCTTGAATTTTATTTCCTTGGTCAACCATATATCAGCGCCTCCCTCAAAGAACGGACGATGGACCTCTTCCCTTGTTCGCCCCCAAATCACGATCAACCTCCTCACCGATTTGCAAAGCCCCAACTTCATCGTTCTTCATCTTCGTGGGCTCTTCAAATTGATCCGCCATGATCAACTATTGTGCACCGTCGACGTCATTTCGGGAGCTCCAAGGCGCCGGCTTCGCACGTAAAGGGAGGAGGCAAGGGACTGTCGAACTGGCCGAGGTTGAGGGTAGTAGAAGGGGGCGCTGGCGGCTCTGGCATGGTGCTCTCGGATCGGAGTCCGATCATCGGATTGGAGCGGCAGTGGCGGAACCCTAATTCGAGCTAATGAGTTTGGAAAGCAGCATGTGTTAATCGAAGAAGGGCCTGTGGTATTAACGGGGCAGAAGGATTTCAGAAGGAATCGACAGCGTATTTTTCTAAACGCAAATAATTTAGTTAATGTTGTGATTATGGATAAATATTAATTAATTTAGTTCTGCCAAAATCTAAAATTTAGTCTAGTAGAAGAGAAGAAATAACAATGTTATAAAAAAATAAATATATGAATTGCATTTGTTTAAATATATGAATTGCATTTGTTTAAATATATGAATTGCATTTGTTTAAATATATGAATTGCATTTGTTTAAATATATGAATTGCATTTGTTTAAATATATGAATTGCATTTGTTTAAAAATATGAATAGCATTGGTTTCAAAATCAAAATTTTCACATCAATAGCATTTGTTTGAAAATAATTTTGTTTTAAGATGGAAATAACTTTGTTTTAAAAGAGCATTGTTTTTAAATAAAAAGGCGAAAACTTCATATTTAAAAAGGCGAAACCTTTATATTTGAAAAGTCGAAATCTTTATATAGAGAATAGCAGTGTAAAAATATAATTTTATCTATATAGTAGCGTTAGAAAAATTCGATTTTTATACATTGAATAGCAAAGTAAAAAGTCGATTTTTATATATTTGAATAGCGAAGTAAAAATTCGATTTTTACATATGTAGTGGCTACGGGCAACGAAGATGCGATAGCGATGAAGATTTCTATCAATGAAGTGCCGTGGAGCTAGGATAGCTATTAGTGAGAATTTCTCACCTTTCAATTTCTTTTTCTAATTATATATATATACTAGGATGCAGACGGTGTTTAGTAGCACCCGACACAATCGTCCACAGACCATGGACTTGTTTGTTTGGTTGCATAGATTAGTTAGATGATTTGATTTGAAATCGAATTGTTTGGTGAAATTGAATTGTTTGGTGAAATGAATGGATTGATTGATGTGTGAATGGCGTGGGCCTTCACTAGACCGAGGATAAGGCTAGGCCTCGTCCCGTTTCTAGTATCGTGCCGTTATGCCGCCGAAATTTTATAAAATAAGTTAGAAAAATAAAAATATCATTTTATTTAAAGAATGAACTGAATAGAAATTCATATGTTAGAATAAAATGTTTTATCGTTAAAAATATAATTTTTAACGTGAATGTGAATAAATAAATATTCATTTACAAACCGGACGGTTTGTTTATGTACACCTATTTGAAGGACATTGATTGGGACGATAAATTTTACACATCGCCCAACAGCACAAATAAAATATGTGTTTGATTGTTTGAAACCCCACACGGGTGTTGGGATGAAATTTGAAGTTCACTCATCCTGATTGATTAAATATGTCGATCGGTTGATTGACAGACTGTTATAAGCGTTAGATATCTATATTTGATGCTTATACAGTGTAGTGCACTTTGGTTGATGGTTGATTATTTTTCAAGGCTACTATATGTGTGTAATGTATGAAAGTCCATATAATTAACTTTATATGGTAATTGATTGGGCCACATTCCAATTTGAAAAATAAAGAATATTATGAAATAAAAGTTCATGTGTTGACAGTACTCATCCATTGAGATTGGTCATGTGTTGAACGAAATATTTTAGTAATAAAATTTACATCTTTATCGATATAAAATAAAAGTTCATGTGTTGACAGTACTCATCCATTGAGATTGGTCATGTGTTGAACGAAATATTTTGATAATAACAACTATTTTGAAAAAGAAATATTTGAAATAGAATATTTGAAAATAGAAATATATGAAGCCGTGTTGATTAGATTGACGCCATTTTGATGTGAACGATATTTATATCGATTTATTCATTTTAAAATGAATATTGAAAGGTGATTTCGAAAACGCATATTTCGAAATGAATTGAATTGAAAACGATTTCGAAATGAATTGAATTGAAAACGATTTCGAAATGAATTGAATCGAAAACGATTTCGAAATGAATTGAATATAAAACGATTTCGAAATGAATTGAATATATAAGCAATTTGATTTAAGTCGAATAGAAAACCAATTTGAATTGAATCGAATAGAAAACGACTTTGAAATTGGATTGAATTGAAACGAATTCAAATTGAATTGAAAGCGAATTGAAATGAATTCAAATTGAATTGAAATTTGAATTGAATGGAAATGAATTTTAAAACGAATTTATAAAGAAGAATTCAATTTTGCTTTGAATTGAAATGGAAGTTGAACATGTTTTTGAAACAAATTCAAAACTATCTATATAATTCGTTTTAAATAGAAATCGACGAAATATATATTATATATATTATATATATAATATAATGGCCTGAATAGAACGCACCGCGCCGCGGCAGTTCGTGAATTTCGACCATTTATTTCAAACGGACATTACGGGAGATCCGACCGTCGGATTCTCCTAAAACCGGAACCATTGGGTTCGTATCGAAAAGAGCTTTCTAAAGAATATTAGAAATTAGAAATCTAACGGTTGGATTTGGAATTATGTCCAAATCAAATTCGAAAAAGGTCGCTGTAAGTGCAGTTCGATGGCCATTGAAGGAAATCGACTGTACGGGCCTTGATAAAATTATTAAAAATAGTAATAATTTTTGTAAAATCATAAGAAATGATTTGTGAAGATTTGGGATGAAAAACTCCATATTTGAAAAGATAAAAATAGATTTTTATCGAAAGGAACTAGTTTTGAACTAGAAATATAATTCTATTTATTTTTAAATAAATAAATTGAATTTGAAAAGGGTTTTAAAAATAACCAGAATTTCCAATGATTGCATTGGAGTGGATTTGAATCGAAATTGTCTTCGGAATATTTCGATGTTGGAATTCGTGATTATACAGATGTTGTTATGGAAATTTGAAAGATATATATTTATATCGTTATTTCCAATACGACATTTGTTAATCGTAGAATTTGATATTAAATATAAGCCGGGATATTTTCTATTCAGAGCCTTGTATTGAATATCAAATGTGATTTGGGTTTGTCGTGAATGGTGTCTTCATTAACACTGTTCTTGAACCCAGTTGAGAAAAGATTAAATCTTTTTATTTAGATTTAATGAAGTGTACCAATTAAATGATATTTAATTGGAATTGAATTGATATTGAATTTTGGGTTTATCGTGGATAGTGTTTTAAATAACACTCGTTCTTTAACCCGATAATTAATGGAATGTGATTTTGGGTTTATCGTGAACCGTGTTTTAAATGACACTGATTCTTTAACCCAGATAACGATTAAAACTAAGTGGAGTTTTAATGAATCTTTAATTAGATTGAAAAGATCGAGAATGGAGTATCACCAGTTTTGCTCCAGGCGATAGTTAAATCTTTAATTAGATTTGAACGTGAAATGGTAATTGAATTTACCGATAACACCGTGGTGTTAGATATGAAGTATAACCAGTTTTACTTCATGTGATAAATAGGTTGGGATTGGGAAATAAAATAAATGATTACTTCGGTGTGGTTCGCTAATCCCGACTAGTTTGAATTGATATTCAAAGGAGATTAAAGAATAAATTTAAAGAATTTATCTTGGATAAAATTAATGGGAACTTTTCCCAAAGTATAGGAATATTTGAATAAAAGAATATTCTGAATTGGAATGAGGCGTATGTTGTGTTTGTGTAACACTTTTATAATATATACGCGAGTTATTCAGAAAGACCGGGTTTATCCCATTCTGAATAACTGATTCGACGTGGTGTCGAAGATGAAGACGGTGGTCGAAGACCAGAAGTCTTCACGTCGTTTGGATAATTACTGATGATCTTGATTGGGCTGTACACCCAAGAAGATGGAAACAGTTGGTGGTCGTCCAGACGTACTTGGAGATCGATGGATATGCGGGGTACTAGGTGCCCCCGGTTTCGTTCAGACCCAGAACGGACTTGTAAATGGACTGTGTGTCTGACATTGGATTTTAGTCCGTGTGATTGATCTCTATTAAATATATATCTGTTTGGCGGCGGAGAATTTATTCTCTTGCTTAACGCCCTTCTCTGAGACGTACGAGCTCAGGGGTTATATATTGATGGATATCAAACGCATGGAGTGAATTGCCTGTGTGGCATGCCTAAGTGGCAATTGATCGAGGCTTCTGTTGAAAAGCAAAGTCTTGTGGTGATGATCAAAGCACAGCCTGTGTGGCACAGCTTTGTGTAACGTGAATTCGCGAGTCTCGCACCCCGGTTGTGAACCAAAAACGGGAGAGGACCTCAGGGAGGGCATGCGTTTCTTTCTAGCTAGGGTGGTGTCAGTGACCTACCAGCCCTGACATTTATATACTTTTCACCTGTGTGGTTGTTGTTGTTGCGAGGCGCCTCGGTTTGATCGGACGATCCGGGTCCGATGGAGTCATTCGTTGGCTCATTTACGCCCCAAAGGGCGGGGAAACGTAGTGTTCAGGCATAATAATCCACATCGGTGGACCGGCCCTGTCGCTCCAAGGGGCAGTTGCGGCTGTTCCGGAGGCTCGGGCTAGAGAGTCTCGAATCGGTAGAGGACGATCCCTAGCCTCGGTTCACAGACGGAAATCCAATTTCCAAATACGTGACATTGCGGTTTTAATTGTAGAACTAGTATGGCGACATGATATATGGTACCCATGCCGCCTATGATTGATACTTATGATTGAAATTGTTTTGACACTATACACTTATAGTAGTATCAAATGATTTGTTTTAAACGTACTAAGCATGTTTGGCTATTATAAGGGAAAACCCTATCATCGGCTCCGTTGCATTGTGTGATGGGACCTGGGTCTTATAATAGCTTCATTTTTAGAAAAGCATTGCGCTGTTTACTTATATGCACTGGTGTTCTTGGGAGGAAACCCGTTCCGTGTTATACGGCGTGGTCCCTTGATTTACCTAACTTTGAAAATAAAGATTAACTGTTTCAGTTCTCACACCAGTCACATGACTGACCTGGAGTTTATTGTTTTAACCTAAACTCTGGGTGCCCCTATTTTGACACGGGCAGCTAGTAGTTTTGGTTTTGCAGATTTATATTCACAGGATCCTGGTTTACAGCTGGAACGATATCCGGAAAGCTTTGTATCCGTATATCTACTTCTAGTTGTGTATTGTATTATTTTCCGCTGCTATGTATTTAAATGTAATTTAAATCTCTGATATTTCTGTGTAATATTCATTTATACTCTGTATATTCTTTTAATCTGATGCGTTGCTCTGATATACAGTGAAATGTTCTTCTGTATGAGTTCTGTTGTGGCTTGTTCTCGAACTATCCGCCACTTTCCTTTACGGGGAAGTTAAGGGTTTTCACAAAAAGGGAGGAGGGGGTTTATTTTTTTTTTATTTGACTATTTAATTTCAAAAAGTAACTTTTAATTTCGGCCTCTAAACGAGACCCACCGCCTGTCGTCCATAGCTAATTACCCCCATTCTGAACACAATGGGATAGGTATCGTAAGCCAATTCGACCGTTTCGATCAGTTTTCATCAAAATCAAAATATAACTCTATATATTGAATTTGAACGCACATTTCAATTTACTGGGGCCACATACAAACTCTAAAAATTACAGAAAAATATTTCCTAGCTTCGTATTGATGATACGGTCTTAACAAAACTAGTTTCGTCAAATTCTGAGACCGTTTGAAAAATGGCCATTTTCCAGTCGATTAAAATCAACTAAAACTGGTCAAACGCGTTTTCCTTTGCAACGCTCACATATTGACTCAAAAAATTATGAAATTTGAAACCTAGCAATAATTTGACATCACAGATCCAACAAAAGTGGTTTCGTCGAAATCCGAGGTCGTTTGCAAAATTCCCATTTTTAAGGGCCTGAATTCCATAGTGACTATTCAGAATTTTCAGCTGGACATATCTTTTGATTCCTGCTATGAAATTTTGATTTCTCGGATTCGTTGGAAAGATATTCCCAAATAGATCCTATTATTTTTTGTTTCACTAAAATCCGGCTTATTTTGCACCCGGTACATTCAATTGAAGTTTGAAATCGAATTATCGAACTACCGCGCCATTTTCAATTCCTTTTATAAATAAATATTTATATTCTATCGACGATTCAAAGGCAAAAATATACGTTCTAATTCTATTCAAAATAAATTTCTCGTCGTTATTATTTAAAATAATTCATTTTAAATAATCAAAATTCGCTAAAATTGCCAAAATAAAAATTTTAAACTAGCTCAGATTTCCGGGTTATTACAAAGAAGTTAATCGAATATAGTTTATTCGAATAGAGTAAAATGAGTTAATCGAATATAGTTTATTCGAATAGAAAGTTAAAAGGAGTTAATCGAGTATAGTTTATTCGAATAGAATAAAGGATTTAATCGAGTATAGTTTATTCGAATAGAAATTAAAAGGAGTTAATCGAATATAGTTTATTCGAATAGAAAGTAAAATTAGTTAATCGAATATAGTTTATTCGAATAGAAAGTTAAAAGGAGTTAATCGAATATAGTTTATTCAAATAGAATAAAGGAGTTAATCGAATATAGTTTATTCGAATAGAAAGTAAAATGAGTTAATCGAATATAGTTTATTCGAATAGAAAGTAAAAGAAGTTAATCGAATATAGTTTATTCGAATAGAGTAAAATGAGTTAATAGAATATAGTTAAGGTTCGATAGTAAAGGATGGTTAAGTGAATTTAGTAATTATAGGAAATGGTTTGAGTTGGCATCGCGATGGTTTGTTTAAACATCTGTCTAAGTCCAATGAAGAAGCTTTGGAAATGTTTTCCAAATAAGAAACCAGAAATGTTTTCTAATAAAGAAAACAAGAAATGGAAATGTTTTCCATTGTTAATAACGTATATTTTCCAAATTTAGAAAATAAGAAATATTGAATATAGGGAAACAGGAGATAAGTAAATTAATGAAATAAAGAGATAAATGTTGAATGATGTTTGATCGATATAAATTTCCATTTGGAAATAATATCGTTGTTTGCACACCTGTTTTCTTCGATGGTTAAATCACAGACTATCGAAGTTTTGACCATTTTAACGTTGTTAATATGGAGAGACTGGTTGGATTATTATCCAAAGAACCACTCTGTATTGGCATAAGCGTTGCGAATCATATATGCCAAAAGAAATTGAAGACGGAGTTATGCAAGGGCAATCCTGTTTACAGAGTACTGCCTTCGGTTCATCCTGTTCCTGGATGACTTGTATGGACGGATGTCTGACAGAGTATTTCCAGACGATTACGTATATTGATTTCTCCAACCTTACCAAGAGTGGAAGCGGAGAAGGAAACTTGTTTTAGCTAACACATAATGTATGGTTGAGGACGTCAATCGGTGATTTGATGGATTTGACGATGTGGCATTCAAAGTGAATCTGGTGTGATGATAAAGCGTAGCTTCTAGCCTCACATCCGATAAATGACAGAAATCAGGCAGGCAGCATGGCTAAGTCGGTCGCTCCAAAGTAGGGTGTATAATCACCTGATCTAGAGTTTCATTTACTTCTAAAAATCTATTGTTGATGCTGTCCCATTCGTGAAACGGTTGTTGATCGCAACTGTTGGTGATACACATTCGATACACTCAAGAGAAATGAGTGGTCGGTCATGTGTGGTCGGGTTGCAAGATGTTCTTTTTGAACCCAGTGTATTCCTCTCTAGAGGTACACTAGCGAAAGGTGGTTCCATACCTTGTCATAGTTGGAAATCCATTACCCAATACGTGCTTGAAGTTTTGATTGTATACTATATATGTAGAACGTGAGATGAAAGCGTTTCTGCTAGATGATTATTATATTGTGTTGATAAACATTATTATAATATCAAAAGGTTTTTGATATAAAGAAAATTTGGATTGTCATAAGGGAAAAACCCGTTCCGTTATACGACGTGGTCTTATGAGATATCGTTTACCTGCTTGAATTGTTTTAAACTGTTTTACTCACACCAGTCCCATGACTGACCCGGAGTTTATTTTTTTGTTTCCCTAAACTCTTGGGTGCCTAAATTTGTACGAGCAGTCAAGTAGTTGGGATTTGCAGATATACTGGAAGAGCTTGGAGCAGGAGGCTTCAAGATGATATAGCTATAGTTATTTCCGCTGTGTTGTAAGTGCTGTACTTTGATAATGATATGTATATTTAAGTACATATTTGTATTTCAAAGTTATGTTACATATATTATAGGTTATTCATTCCGCTGTGAGATTCGTGTTACTCTGATGTTGTGTTGTTCTTCTTCTTCTATTCTAAGTTTCTATCTTATCTTTCCTCACCCTCTAATTTCTTTCTATAAATTTCCTGATTTTCAGTTTAATTTGGGGTTGGACTTGTGTTATTTAGTCAGCTCAAATTGGACCGGATTTTTGGGTCATTACAGTTCCGTTCCTTTTCGAGGACGAAAAGATTTTAAGTAGGGGAGATTGTAATAAACCGAATTTTCAAAACCAATTTTAAAATTATTTTAGGAAAATTTGATAGAAAATGCGTTAGAATTTAAATATTCCATTATTAAAATAAATTATTGAAAAAAAATCAAACAAAAAAATATAATACCGTAAAATGTTTAATGTATCTAAGTAATAACACATGATATTTACTACTATATGTTTTGAAATTTGGAAAGTTGCAAACCTTCTAATAATTAGCATTAAATAATTAATCTAGCATTCATCTCTTTCCGTTTATTATCCCTCTTTGTAATCACTCGGATTTTTCAAACAATTTATATTAAATATTTAATATGACTTTAAATAATGTATTGATAATATAAATGAATTATTATATTAAGTTATCGATTTAACAATCGATTTCGATTTAATTCGAGTATATTAAATTATCGAAGTACGAAATATAATTGAAATCAGAGCTAAAAACTAATCAAAACAATCCAGATGACTGGTATAAATTCTATTCGAATATATACGATAATTATAATATATTATCGAGAAATTATTTGTTTAAATTTAAATTATATTATTTAAATGTATTATGGTTACTTTATATATATATACACGTTCAAATTTAGTTTTAGAATATATTCTCTTAGGCTTAGAACACTGTTATTACATTGGAACGATGGTCGATACGCTAAAATAGCGGTTCACGATTTTTACTTTTGAACCCCGAGATATTTGATTGTGGATATGTTCGAAATCAAATAAGTATTTATTTAAAAAGAAACAAAATCTCTTTAAATCAAATCACAAATTAATATAGTGTACCTTATGCAAACCTACTTCCTTAATGCCTAAGTAATTTTCATCTGTAAATTCATATGCTATTCCTCCTTTATTCTACCTCTGTAAATCGAAAAAAAAATGGCCGATTCTGTTCAAAATGAATTCGTTCTGAAGGAAAAATAATTAGTTGAATTGGGTTTAAAATATCTCGCCACATACTCATTCGAAAACCAACTCACTAAATCAACAAATTTTCCTTTCTATTGCCTCAAAGTAAAAAAAAGTTCGTAATTAAATAAAAAAGGGGATCAAATCGTGATGGACTCTGGGTGAATTTCTGAAGCCGACGGCGAGCAAGGAGCATCACGACATCTTCTTGAAGGTAACAAAACGATGACATATGCAATTGATAGGCGGGGGTCAAGATCAGAATTTAGGGAATCGAATGTTTAAATCGCAGTCTCGATTTGGGCGCAATTGTTTCTACCATTGTTCGATAGTTTGATTTTGGGGAAATAAATGGTGCGATGGCGATTTGGAAGGCCAGGGAAGAAAGTCGCGATGGATTGATTCGAAGTTTGGTTTGAAAACATGAGAGGCTAGCGATGTCTGTGGGTGTTAGGATCGAGGTCCAATGGAGATGCTAGGGATGGCAATTGGGAAAAATTGTGTTGGTAGCAACTAGGGAAGGTATTCGAAGTATGTCATGGTTTGCTGATGGGAGGGTTGGGTTCGCTATGTTGATGTGGAGGGTGGAGCAGGTGACTGAAGTGAAGAACATGGTATGAGATTGTGTTCAAAAGACAACAGTGGTTCTACAATTTAACTGTGACAAGATATGAATGGTGAATGATAGGAAAGAGATGGAGGGTGAGATGCAAGCGTTCCACTAGATTCTATTTATTTGATGTAGACATTATTATAATATCATTGGATTTGATATCAAAAAATATTTTTGGTTATTATAAGGTAAAAACCATCTGTGTTTATGTGTGGATCGGTCTTACGATCATCATTTCTTTCGAAAGGATTTTGAAAGTTAAACAATTGGTTGGAATTTACTCACACCAGTCCCATGACTGACCTAGAGTTTATTTTGTTTTGTTTTCCTTAGACTCTTGGGTGCCCAAATTTGTATGGGCAATCAAGTAGTCGGGATTTTACAGATTCACTTGGAGGAGTTTTGAGACGACCCGAACTTCCCCGATAAGGAAAGCACGGATAGAATTGAGGACAAGACAAAATAGAACGCAAACGGAAGAACATTTCATTGTTATTACAACAATTCCATCAGATACAAGAATATACAGAGTATAAATGAATAAATTACATTCGACAAATATCAGAGATTACAATAAATTACGTAGCAGCGGAAAAATATACAAAACACAACTAGAAGTGATACACGGATACAGAGCTTTCCGAGCATCGTTCCAGCTGTAAACCAGGACCCTGTGAATATAAATCTGCAAAACCAAAACTACTAGCTGCCCGTGCGGAAAATAGGGGCACCCAGAGTTTAGGTTAAAACAATAAACTCCAGGTCAGTCATGTGACTGGTGTGAGAACTAAAACAGTTATAATTCTTTATTTTAAAGTTCGGTAAAACAAGGGACCACGCCGTATAACACGGAACGGGTTTCCTCCCAAGGATATCAGTGCATAGAACAAACAACGCAATGCTAAATAAAGAAAAATGAAGCTGTTATAAGACCCAGGTCCCATCACACAATGCAACGCAAGCCGGAGGATAGGGTTTTTACCTTACAACAGCCAAGGCATGCTTGATACGTTTAAAACACATTATTTGATACTATTATAAGTGTATAGTGTCAAATCAATTTCAATCATAAATATCAATCATAGGCGGCATGAATGACCCATACCACTATGTCGCCATACTAGGTTCTACAAATAAAACCGAAACACACGTATTGGAAATTGGATTCCATCATGAGTCGAGGCAAGGGGCAAGCTCCTCTCCGCGTTCGAGACACTCTAGCAAATGTCTCAGGACCCCACTATGATCCTTGGATCTTCAGGGCCGGTCCTCTCTTACTTTTGAGGATTAGTTATTCCTGAACACACGTTTCCCGGTCCTTACAGACCTATATCCGAGGCGCCTCATATCCAACAACCACACAGGTGAAAAGTATATAAATGTCAGGGCTGGTAGGTCACTGACACCACCCTAGCTACAAAGAAACGTCGTGCTCTCCCTGCAGTCACTATCCCGTTTTTGACTCATACCGAGGTGTGAGGCTCGCGAATTCACGTTATACACAAAGCTACGCCACAAAGGCCGTGCTTTGATCATCAACCACAAGACTTTGCTTTTCAACAGAAGCCTTGATCAATTGCCACTTACGCATGCCACATCGGCAATTCACTCCATGCGACTGATGTCCATCGATATACAACCTCTGAGCTCGTATGTCTCAGAGAAGGGCGTTAAGCAAGAGAATAAATTCTCTGCCGCCAAACAGATGTATATTTAATAGAGATCAATCAACACAGAATAAAATCCAATGTCAGACACACAATCCATTTACAAGTTCGTTCTGGGTCTGAACGAAACCGGAGGCACTTTCCTCGCATATCCATCCATCTCCAAGTACGTCTGGACGATCACCAACTGATTCCCTCATCCTGGGTGTACAGCCCAATCAAGATCATCCGTAATCACCCAAACGATGTGAAGACTTCCGGTCTTCAACCACCGTCTTCATCTTCGACATCTCGTCGAATCGGTTATTCAGAATGGGTATAACCCGGCCTTTCTGAATAACCCACGTATATAATAAACAAATGTTACCCAAACACAACAAACGCCTCATTCCAATTCAGAATATTCTTTTATTCACAAAAACACATTCTTATGGAAATGTTCCCATTAATTTTATCCAAGATAAATTCTTCTAAATTTATTCTATAATCTTCCTTTGGATATCATTTCAAACTAGTCGGGATTAGCGAACCACACCGAAGTAATTATTTATTTTATTTCCCAATCCCAACCTATATATCCCATGGAGAAAACTGGTAATACTCCACATCTAACACCACGGTGTTATCGGTAAAATTAATTACCATTTCACGTTCAAATCTAATTAAAGATTTAACTATCGCTTTGCAGCAAAACTGGTGGTACTCCACATCTCGATCACTTTTCAAATTTGATAATTAAAATTATCAATTCACATTTTTAATCTAATTAAAGATTCATTAAAACTCCACTTAGTTTTAATCTTCTCAAAAATCAATATTCTGCCTTTAACTGGGTTAAAGAACCAATGTCTTCTAAAACACGATTCACGATAAACCTAAATCAATTTGATATTAAATACAAGGCTCTGAATAGAAAATATATCGGCTTATATTCAATATCAAATTCTGAAACCAACAAATATCATATTGGAAATAACGATATAAAATATATCTTTCAAATTCCCATAACAATATCTGTATAGTCACGAAATCCAACATCGAAATATTCCGAAGATAATTTCGATTCAACTCCAGTCCAATCCACGTATTGGGAATATAGATTATTTTTAAAATCACTTCCAAATTCAATTTATTTATTTAAAAATAAATTGATTTTGATTCTAGTTCAAAACTAGTTCTTTTCGATAAAAATCTATTTTTATCCTTTCAAATGTGGAATTCTTCAGCCCAATTTTTCCCAAATCATTTCTTATGATTCTACATAAATTGATTTTGATTCTACACAAACTATTCGATTCGAATTCATTTACTATTCGATTCGAATTCATTTCAAATTGATTCAATAAAATTTCAATTTGAACTTTTAATCTAATTTAATTTGAATTTCATTTCAAAATATTAAGTTTTGAAATCGCTTTTCAATATTCATTATAAAACGAATAAAATCGATATATAAATGTCGTTCACGTCAAAATAGCGCATCTCTAATCCACACGGCTTTATATATTTCAATAAATTCGTTATTCTATTCAACAAATGAATATTTATTCTATTCAACACATGAATCTATGTTTCTTTCAACACACGACTAATCTCAACACATGAGTACTGTCAACACATCACTATTTTTGTTATGTAAAATATTTTATAAAACTAAGGTATCTATCGTTTGATTTTAATTAGACTCCACCGTAAAGTAGATTCTAATTGTAAATATGATAAAGATGTAATTTTTATTATTTAAAATATTTTACTCAACACACGAATATTTTCAACACATGAACATCGTCAACACATGACTATTTTTATATTCAACACATGAATTTTTCTTTTATAATCTTCATTATTTTCCCGATTGGAATGAGGCCCAATCAATCACCATATAATGTTAATTATATGGATTCCATACAACACATGTATATAATAGCATTGAAAAATAATCAACCATCAACCAAAGTGCACTACACTGTATAAGCATCAAATATAGATATCTTACGCTTATAACAGCCTGTCAATCAATCGATCGACATATTTAATTAATCAGGACGAGTGAACTTCAAATTCATCCCAACACCCGTGTGGGGTTTCAAATAATCAAACACAAATTTTATTTGTGCAGCTGGGCGATGTGTAAAATTTATCATCCCAATCAATATCAGTCAAATCAGTGTACATAAACAAACCGTCCGGTTTGTAAATGAATATTTTATTTATTCACTTTCACGTTAAAAATTATATTTTTAACGATAAAATAATCTATTTCAACACATGAATTTCTATTCAGTTCATTTACACAATAAAAATGATATTTTTATTTTTCTAACATATTTTGGGAAATTTCGGCGGCATAACGGCTCGATACAAGAAACGGGACGAGGCCTAGCCTTATCCCCGGTCTAGTGAAGGCCCACGCCATTCACACATCAATCAAATCAATTTTATTTCACCAAACAATTCAATTCAAACAAATTAGACTAACCAACTACACAACCAAACAATTTAACAAGCAAGCCATCCATGGTCTGTGGATGACGGGTGTCGGGTGCTACTAAGCACCGTCTGCATCCTAGTATATATATAACTAGAAAAAGAGAATTTAGAGTGAGGAGTTCTCACCAAAAGCTATTCAATACCACGACTCTTCTTTTATAGAAATCTTCTTCATTCTCGCCTTTTTATCATCTTCGTTGCCCGTAGTCACTACATATATAAAAATCACACATTTTTATATTTTGATGTCTTTAAAATAAAAATCACATTTTTATTTATTCACTTTCAATTTAAAAGTCATATTTTTATAATCACTTCATATATTTAAAAATCGAATTTTTACTATGCTGTTCAATATATAAAAATCGTATCTTTACTATGCTATACAATATATAAAAATCCCATTTTTACTATGCTATTATATAGATAAAAATTCTATTTTTACAACGATGTTCATATAATAAAGATTATATTTTTATCATGCTATTCTCTATATAAAGATTTCGCCTTTTTCAATATAAAGATTTCGCCTTTCTAATAAAAACCATTTCTTTGTCCTAATAAAAAGCATATATTTTTATAACTCTACAACATAAAAGATTATATTTCTATAACTCTATTCTCTATATAAAAATGATCAAACTTTTCACTCTATAAAAAAAATATGACTTTTCAAAAATAAAGATAGTAACTTTCTTATAATAAAAATCTCTATTTTCTTTTACTAAAAATCTATTCTTTTTACTTTCAAAAATCATAACTTTTTATCATTAAAAATCTAGTTTTTATAAGCTAAAGAAATCAGTTTTTTTTCAAAATCAATAAAAATCACAGCTTTGCTTCGATAAACTAAAACTGAGTTTAAACAATGTATTTAAATAAAATAAACTGAATTAAAGTACAACAAAGAGGGAGAAGCTCACTGATTTTTCGCGCTCATGGGTGGTCGGAGGCTTCTCCAGTGGTGGGTGGTCGGTCAGGGAGGCAAAGGGGGAGAAGAAGGGGGTCGCGGAGGAGGAGCAGGCGGAGGGGATGGCGCGCGGGGTGGCAGGCGGGGGTCGCTGCTCCGAGGGGCGAAATTAGGGCTTCGCTGGTGGCTCAATTCGAGGAGAGAGGGAAAGGTAGGAGGGAGGAGGAGCTCGCCTGAGCTTTGGTGGGTGTGCGGCGCCACCAGGGGCGGTGGCGGGTGGGCACCGCGGCGCGCCCTCCGTCTTCTTCTTTTCCTTTTTTTTTTATTTCTTTGAAAACGAATTCGAACGGGGGGGGGGGGGCAGAGAGGGTGTAGGAGAGAAAAGGGGGTTTTTAATTTTTTAATTTATTTTATTATTTTATTCTCATCAAAAAGCAACTTTTATTTTCGACCTCAAAACGAGGCCCACCGCCTGTCGTCCATAACGTTTTACCCCCATTCCGAACACAATGGGATATGCCACGTAGGACAATTCAATCGTTTCGATCAGTTTCCGTTGAATTTACATTTAAATCACTTTATTGAATTTTAAACGTACATTTCAAATTACCGGGGTCACATACTAACTCTAAAAATTCCAGAAAAATATTTTCTAGCTTCGTATCGACGATACTGTCCTAACAAAACTAGTTTCGTCAAATTCTGAGACCGTTTGAAAAATGGCCAATTTCCAGTCGATTAAAATCAACTGAAACTGGTCAAACGCGTTTTCTTTTACCACGCTCACATATTGGTTTGAAAAATTATGAAATTTGGAATCAAACAATAACTTGACACTACGGATCCAACAAAAGTGGTTTCGTCAAAATCCGAGGTCATTTGCAAAATGTCCATTTTTAAGGGCCTGAATTCCATAGCGACTATTCAGAATTTTCAACTGGACATATCTTTTGATTCCCGCTATGAAACTTTGATTTTTCGGATTCGTTGGAAAGATATCTTCAATTAGATCCTAATGTTTTTGGTTTCACTAAAATCCGGATTGTTTTGCACCCGCTACATTCAATTGAAGTTTGAAATCGAATTATCGAACTACCGCGCCATTTTCAATTCCTTTTATAATTATATATAATTATTTTATTCTAACGACGACGTATATAATATATACGTCGAATTATATTCAAAATAAATTTCTCGTCGATATTATTTAAAATAACCTATTTTAAATATTCAAAATTCGCTGAAATTGCCAAAATAAAAATTTTAAACTGGCCCAGATTTTGCGGGTTATTACAAGTTTGAAGCAGGAGGCTTCACCAGTTAGCTATAGACTATCATATATTCCACTGTGTACCAGTTTGTATCTGAAAACAGGTTTTTATAACTGTTCCAAAAATAGCCGTTATGCTCTGATGATGGTATGTATATAAAGTTACCGAATTGTATTTCAAAGTTATGTTATATAATATATTTTATTCGTTCCGCTGTGAGATTTGTCTTCTTTGTTTTCTTCTATTCTAACATTTCTTCCTTTCTATTTCTCATCCTCTAACTTCTTTCTAATAATGATTCGTATTTCTGTGTAATTTGGGTTGGACGTGTTGTGTTATTAGTTGACTCAGATAGTATGGATTTTGCAGGCCGTTACAGTTGGTATAAGAGCCAGGTTGAGCGAACACCTAGGCTTTGGTGGGATTGTGCTCATTAGAGATAGGGTCAGTGATACTTTAGAATGAGTTGAGTGTATATATATGAGAGAGCGTATTTGTTAATTGATATAAAATATATATTTTATATTGTGTTGGCTAGTCTGCTGAGTGGTTTATGAATTCTGATCGAATTATGGGACGCCATGAAGTCGATAGGAATTTCTAAACACTTTAACAGAGAAATTTGACACAGTGTTGTTTTAAAGCGGGTAAATGAAACAATATTACCCAAAATTCTACTTTGATAGAAAAGGAATAATTTTATGAAATTAATATATTATATTAATGTGTTGGTTGTTAATATTATAATCAAATAATATTATAAAATTGGAAATGGTTACATATAACTAAATATAAAACTTGTACGTAAATGAAATATACAAATGAGATGAACTGGAATTGGATTTAAAGTAGAATTTGGAATTTAAATCCTGGGAAGTTGGAAAATATTTTCTTTAGTGTATTAAAATAATACAGCTTTGTTTTTGGAAAGGATTTGAGCAAAAACTGTTTTTGAATGGATATTGGAATCGATAAAGCACTGAACTCACTTCAGTGGCTGGAAAATAATTCTGATGATGACTGCAGCATCATCAGTGCTAATTTTCGAGTGTCTAAGTGATGAATTGCTACGTTAGAAAAGTTTTGATGCAAATTTTTTTGAAAGAAAACAAATTAAATTCAAATGTTTTGAATTTGAGATGCTTATAAACATATGTATGTATTTATGGATTTCAAAAGGATTTGAAATAAAAACCTGGGAATTTGAATTCTGAAATTTAAATTTAACTTAATCAAGTTAAATGGATTGAAAGTAATAAATTTATTAAAATCAATTGGCATGAATTTGAATACATATGAATGAAAAACCAAAAGTTTTGGTAGAATTAAAAATTTGTTGAAATGTGAAATGTTGAATTTCACGTAAGTGGGTTTTGAAAAGTAATGGGTTTGTACCATTTTTCCGACCTTAGTAATTTCAGGGACGAAATTCTTTTAAGGGGGAAGAATGTAATGACCCGGATTTTTCAAATAGTTTATTTTAAATATTTAATATGATTTTAAATATTGTATTGATAATATAAATGAATTTTTATATTAAGTTATCGATTTAATAATCGATTTCGATTTAATTCGAGTATATTAAATTATCGAAATACGAAATATAATTGAAATTGGAGTTAAAAACTGAATCAAAACATTCCAAATGACCGGTATAAATTCTATTTGAATATATACGATAATAATAATAATATACTATAGAGAAATTAATTGTTTGATTTTAAATTATATTATAAAAATTTATTATGGTTATTTTATATATATATACACGTTTGTAATGACCTGTGTTTTTGACAGCCAAGTATTTAATTTAATTTATTTATTTTAAATATTATAATTTGGATATTAATGGATATTAATATATAATTCGTTATTTAATCGAAGTCTGAACGTTATATAATTATATAATATAAATCGAGTTTGAAAATGGCGTGTAGTTCGCAATATGGAGTTTTGAACTTCAATCAAATATACAGGATCCGATATGTCGGATTTCTGTGAAATAAGAAATGTTGGAACTGTATCGATTATAATTTTCATATGAAAAAGAAAAATCCAGATTTCGTGTTATAGATTGTAAGTTATGGCCAAATCAAATTTTAAAATAATCATTGTGGAAATCTTTATTAAAAATATAGGCCTTTAAAATAGCCATTTTGCAAACGATCGTCGATTTCAACGAAGTCAGTTTCATTAGGACCGTAACGTTAAATTATTACACGGTGTTAAATGGCATAGCAAACCGATGTCGTATGTGGCCACGGTAGCCGTAAACGCCCGTTCATTTTCTATAGCGCGTAATTAATATAATAAAGGGATATTCGAGTGTAACTTGAGTAGACGATCGAATTAAGCCACAAAACCGGTTCCGTTGAATTCATATCGTCCATTATAGTTAGGATAGGTATATAGTTTGTTATTATTAGAGACCGGTTAATTTGGCGTCTAAAATGGCATCGGGGTGCGCATAAAAATAGCCTACCGGGGAAACAGTCTCAGAATGCGACGAAAATGGTGCCGTTGGGTTCGTATAGAAGAATTACTATAGGATTTCAAGGTTTCAAGTTAATTTGACTTATCTAATGACCGTGAAAAAATTGAATGCATGTTTATTTCTGGTTTTATGAAGGAATTTTTTTCAAATGATGTCGGATTTCGACGAAACCTGTCCCATTTGGTCCGGAATACCTTTTTACACTAAGATTAGATTTTTTATCAGTAAACGAAAGTTTTTTGTGGTGGTTTATGTGTGTTACTTCGCGTTGAAGTTTCATATAATATTAAATTATTCCATACCCTTCCTATATAAACCCTTTAAGACAGTCTAACCCTAAAACCTTATTTTTGTCTAGTCAAAAACAATGCCGCCGCCACCAAAAATCTGAGCGGCCAATAACTACCCATGATTCTCCTCAAAAATCTCTCTATTCATTAATCAATTGGAAGATCTTCTTTGTGAAAACTCGTAACTGTAACAACCCGTAAAATGCGGGCCAGTTTGAAATTTTTATTTTGGCAATTTTAGCTGAATTTGAATATTTAAATTGAATTATTTTAAATAATATCGACGAGAAATTTATTTCGAATATAATTAGAACGTATATATTATACGCGTCGTCGTTAGAATATAAATATTTATATATAATTATAAATAGAATTGAAAATGGCGCGGTAGTTCGATAATTCGATTTCAAACTTCAATTGAATGTACCGGGTGCAAAACAATCCAGATTTTAGTGAAACCAAAAATAATGGAATCTAATAGTGAATATCTTTCCAACGAATCCGAAAAATCAAAAGTTCGTAGCGGGAGTCAAAAGATATGTCCAGTTGAAAATTCTGAATAGTCGCTATGGAATTCAGGCCCTTAAAAATGGACATTTTGCAAACGACTTCGGATTTCGACGGAACCAGTTTTGTTGGGTCCGTGATGTTAAGTTATTGCTAGGTTTCAAATTTCATAATTTTTAGAATCAATATGTGAGCGTGGCAAAGGAAAACGCGTTTGACCAGTTTCAGTTGATTTTAATCGACTGGAAAATGGCCATTTTTCCAACTGTCTCAGAATTCGACGAAACTAGTTTTGTTAGGACCGTATCGTCAATACGAAGCTAGAAAATATTTTTCGGGAATTTTTAGAGTTAGTATGTGACCCCAGTAAATTGAAATGTACGTTTAAAATTCAATATAAGGATTTAAATGTTAATTTGAACGAAAACTTATCGAAACAATCGAGTTGGCTTACCAGACCTATCCCATTGTGTTCAGAATGGGGGTATTTAGCTGGGGACGGCAGTCGCTAGGTTCTGATTGGAGTTAGCAAGAACAAACAAAGGATTTTCAAATTAAAAGAACTTTAAAAATAAAATAATAATAAAATATATTATATATAAGGAGATTCTCTGTCAAACCCTTATTCCACTTTGCCCCAAGGTCAAACCCGATTCTTCTGAGCCCCCTCGCCATCGATTCCGTCGTCCGCCAGGAAAGCGCCACCGCGCTGGAGGCGCGTGCCCCAAGGCTGCCACCCGCCGTCGAGGCCTCTCCCCCTCCTCGTTCCCGCCTCCAAAACCCTTTACCCCTTTTGTAGAATCGCGAACTCAAATCGGAGGAGCCAACCCTCCGAGCCACCATCAGCAGTCTCCATTGCCACTTCCTCCAGTTGATGCTCCGACTCCGACGCAGCTCAGCAAGCTCCTCCACCTCGGCCATCTCTCCCCCTTCTTGAAAACGTGAGTTTTAATGTATTATTTAATATATATTCTTTTTCAGTTTTATATGAGTTATTATGAATAAAAAGCTTGGATTATGAACGAACTAAAGGATTCGATTTTTATCCGCTATAAGACATGTTTTTTTATTTACTTAAAGGTTTGATTTTTTATTATTTAAAGGCGAGATCTTTATTTGTTTAAAGTTGTGATTTTTCATATGAATAAAAATAGAATTTTTATATAAGGTATGAATATAAAAATATAATTTTTATATAAGAATGAGGTTAAAAACAGAATTTTTATATAAGGTATGAATATAAAAATATAATCTTTATATAAGAATGAAGTTAAAAATATAATTTTTACACTAGTGGCATATTAAAAATATGATTTTTATATATTGAACTTCGAATTAAAAATATGATTTTTATATATTGAACTTCGATTAAAAATATGATTTTTATATATTGAACTTCGAATTAAAAATGTGATTTTTATATATTGAACTTCGAATTAAAAATATGATTTTTATATATTGAACTTCGAATTAAAAATGTGATTTTTATATATTGAACTTCGAATTAAAAATATGATTTTTATATATTGAACATCGAAATAAAAATGTGATTTTTATATATTGAAAAGCGAAGTAAAAATTCGATTTTTATATATGTAGTGGCTACGGGCAACGAAGATGCGATAGCGATGAAGATTTCTATCAGTGGAGAGCCGTGAAGTTAGGATAGCTATCGGTGAGAATTTCTCACCTTTCAATTTCTTTTCTAATTATATATATATACTAGGATGCAGACGGTGCTTAGTAGCACCTGACACAATCGTCCACAGACCATGGACTTGTTTGTTTGGTTGCATAGATTAGTTAGATGATTTGATTTGAAATTGAATTGTTTGGTGAAATGAATGGATTTGATTGATGTGTGAATGGCGTGGGCCTTCACTAGACCGGGGATAAGGCTAGGCCTCGTCCCGTTTCTAGTATCGTGCCGTTATGCCGCCGAAATTTTCTAAAATATGTTAGAAAATAAAAATATCATTTTATTGTGTAAATGAATAATAGAAATTCATATGTTGGAATAAAATGTTTTATCGTTAAAAATATAATTTTTAACGTGAATATGAATATAGTGAAAGTGAATAAAATAAAATATTCATTTACAAACCAGACGGTTTGTTTATGTACACCTATTTGAAGGACATTGATTGGGACGATAAATTTTACACATCGCCCAACAGCACAAATAAAATATGTGTTTGATTGTTTGAAACCCCACACGGGTGTTGGGATGAAATTTGAAGTTCACTCATCCTGATTGATTAAATATGTCAATCGATTGATTGACAGGCTGTTATAAGCATTAGATATCTATATTTGATGCTTATACGGTGTAGTGCACTTTGGTTGATGGTTGATTATTTATCGTTGCTATTATATACATGTGTTGTATGAAAATCCATATAATTAACTTTATATGGTAATTGATTGGGCCTCATTCCAATCGTGAAAATAAAGAATATTTTGATAATAACAAATATTTTGATAATAGGAAATATTTGAAATAGAATATTTGAAAATAGAAATATGTGAAGCCGTGATGATTAGATTGACGCCATTTTGACGTGAACGATATTTATATCGATTTTAAACGATTTCAAAATGAATTGAATTGAAAACGATTTCGAAATGAATTGAATTGAAAACGATTTCGAAATGAATTGAATTGAAAACGATTTCGAAATGAATTGAATTGAAAACGATTTCGAAATGAATTGAATTGAAAACGATTTCGAAATGAATTGAATTGAAAACGATTTCGAAATGAATTGAAAACGATTTGGAAATGAATTGAATTGAAAACGATTTCGAAATGAATTGAATTGAAAACGATTTCGAAATGAATTAGATTGAAAACGATTTCGAAATGAATTGAATTGAAACGATTTCGAAATGAATTGAATTGAAAACGATTTCGAAATGAATTGAATTGAAAACGATTTCGAAATGAATTGAATTGAAAACGAATTCGAATTGAATTGAAAGCGAATTGAAATGAATTCAAATTGAATTGAAATTTGAATTGAACAGAAATGAATTTTAAAACGAATTTATAAAGAAGAATTCAATTTTGATTTGAATTGAAAAGGAAGTTGAAATTGCTTTTGAAACGAATTTAAAACTATTTATATAATTCGTTTTAAATAGAAATCGACGAAGTGTATATTATATATATTATATATATAATATAATGGCCTGAATAGAACGTGCCGCGCCGCGGCAGTTCGTGAATTTCGACCATTTATTTCAAACGGACATTACGGGAGATCCGACCGTCGGATTCTCCTAAAACCGGAACCGTTGGGTTCGTATCGAAAAGAGCTTTCTAACGAATATTAGAAATTTGAAATCTAACGGTTGGATTTGGAATTATGTCCAAATCAAATTTGAAAAAGGTCGCTGTAAGTGCAGTTCGATGGCCATTGGTGGAAATCGACTGTGCGGGCCTTGATAAAATTATTAAAAATAGTAATAATTTGTGTAAAATCATAAGAAATGATTTGTGAAGATTTGGGATGAAAAACTCCATATTTGAAAAGATAAAAATAGATTTTTATCGAAATGAACTAGTTTTGAACTAGAATTATAATTCTATTTATTTTTAAATGAATGAATTGAATTTAAAAAGGGTTTTAAAAATAACCAGAATATCCAATGATTGCATTGGAGTGGATTTGAATCGAAATTGTCTTCGGAATATTTCGATGTTGGAATTCGTGATTATACAGGGGTTGTTATGGAAATTTGAAAGATATATATTTATATCGTTATTTCCAATACGACATTTGTTAGTCGTAGAATTCGATATTGAATATAAGCCGATATATTTTCTATTCAGAGCCTTGTATTGAATATCAAATGGGATTTAGGTTTGTCGTGAATGGTGTCTTCATTAACACTGTTCTTGAACCCAGTTGAGAAAAGATTAAATCTTTTTATTTGGATTTAATGAAGTGTACCAATTAAATGAGATTTAATTGGAATTGAATTGATATTGATTTTTGGGTTTATCGTGAACAGTGTTTTAAATAACACTCGTTCTTTAACCCGATAATTAATGAATGTGATTTTGGGTTTATCGTGAACTGTGTTTTTAAATGACATTGATTCTTTAACCCAGAGAAATATTAAAACTAAGTGGAGTTTTAATGAATCTTTAATTAGATTGAAAAGATCGAAAATGGAGTATCACCAGTTTTACTCCAAGCGATAGTTAAATCTTTAATTAGATTTGAACGTGAAATGGTAATTGAATTTACCGATAACACCGTGGTGTTAGATATGAAGTATAACCAGTTTTACTTCATGGGATGAATAGGTTGGGATTGGGAAATAAAATAAATGATTACTTCGGTGTGGTTCGCTAATCCCGACTAGTTTGAATTGATATTCAAAGGAGATTAAAGAATAAATTCAAAGAATTTATCTTGGATAAAATTAATGGGAACTTTTCCCAAAGTATAGGAATATTTGAATAAAAGAATATTCTGAATTGGAATGAGGCGTATGTTGTGTTTGTGTAACACTTTTATAATATATACGCGAGTTATTCAGAAAGACCGGGTTTATCCCATTCTGAATAACTGATTCGACGTGGTGTCGAAGATGAAGACGATGGTCGAAGACCGGAAGTCTTCACGCCGTTTGGGTGATTACTGATGATCTTTATTGGGCTGTACACCCAAGAAGATGGAAACAGTTTGTGATCGTCCAGACGTACTTGGAGATCGATGGATATGCGAGGTACTAGGTGCCTCTGGTTTCGTTCAGACCCAGAACGGACTTGTAAATGGACTGTGTGTCTGACATTGGATTTTAGTCTGTGTGATTGATCTCTATTAAATATATATCTGTTTGGCGGCAGAGAATTTATTCTCTTGCTTAACGCCCTTCTCTGAGACGTACGAGCTCAGGGGTTATATATTGATGGATATCAAACGCATGGAGTGGATTGCCTGTGTGGCATGCCTAAGTGGCAAATAATCAAGGCTTCTGTTGAAAAGCAAAGTCTTGTGGTTGATGATCAAAGCACGGCCTTTGTGGCATAGCTTTGTGTAACGTTGATTCGCGAGCTTCACACCCGGTATGAACCAAAAACGGGAGAGGACGTCAGGGAGGGCATGCGTTTCTTTCTAGCTAGAAGTGGCGTCAGTGGTTTTACACGCCCTGACGAGTTTGACTTATGTGGTTGTTGCTGTTGCGAGGCGCCTCGGTTATATCGGTTTCGGCCGATGCATTCTGGTCGGCTGACGGACCAGACTTACACCCCATAGGGTGGGGAGACGTAGTGTTCAGGCATAATAATCCACATCGGTGGACCGGCCCTGAGGATCCAGGGGGCAGTTGCGGCTGTTCCTGAGGGGCGGGCTAGAGCGTCTCGAATCGGTTGAGGACTATCTTTTGCCTCGGTTCATAGATGGAAATCCAATTTCCAAATACGTGACATTTGCGGTTTTATTTGTAAACCTATACATGGCGACATAGTGGCATGGGACGCTCATGTCGTCTATGATTGATACTTATGATTTGAAGTTGTTTTATACACTATGCACTTATTATAGTATCAAATGATTTGTTTTAAACGTATCAAGCATTCTTTGGCTGTTATAAGGGAAAACCCTATCCCCCGGCTTGCGTTGCATTGTATGATAGGACTTGGGTCTTATAACAGCTTCATTTTTCTTTATTTAGCATTGCGCTGTTTGTTTTATGCACTGGTATTCTTGGGAGGAAACCCGTTCCGTGTTACGGCGTGGTCCCTTGATTTACCGAACTTTAAAATAAAGAATTATAACTGTTTTAGTTCTCACACCAGTCCCATGACTGACCTGGAGTTTATTGTTTTAACCTAAACTCTGGGTGCCCTTATTTTGACACGGGCAGCTAGTAGTTTTGGTTTTGCAGATTTATATTCACAGGATCCTGGTTTACAGCTGGAACGATATCCGGAAAGCTTTGTATCCGTATATCTCCTTCTAGTTGTGTATTGTATTATTTTCCGCTGTAATGTATTTAAATGTAATTTAACTCTCTGATATTTCTGTGTAATATTTATTTGTTTATACTCTGTATATTCTTGTAATCTGATGCATTGTTGTAATAAGCAATGAAATGTTCTTCCGTCTGCGTTATGTTTTGTCCTGTTCTCAAAACAATTCGTTCTTTCTCTTCTCTTCGGAGACCGGGGAAGTTCGGGTCGTTTCATTTGGTATCAGAGCTTTGGTTTACAAAGCTCAGAGAACAAGGCACATTAGAATCATACGAAAGAATTCATCAGATATTGGATTAGTAATATCCAATGAGAATGACTCGTTAGAGATGGGATCAGTAGCATCCTAGAACGAGTGTGACGAGTATATTTTTAACGTGAAAGCAAATTTTGTTTTGAAAATCTAAATCAATTATTCGTATTTGATTATTTATTTGTATTGATTTGGACAGTCCAGTATATAAAGATTTTGCATATGCGCCTTGCAAACGTATATTCGAAGTTTAATATACTGGATAGATATAGAACCACACTCTAGTCACCCGGGGATGATCCTGATGATGGTGCATCATCATTAGCAATTATATTCGAGTGTCGAAGGTGTGATATCTATATATTTCCATTAGACTGGTGTGAGAACCAAAATTAGATAGGGCCTATTGTTGTGATTTGGCATCAAAAATCTGATTTTTGTCTATGTATCAAAATTATGAATTTGAAAACTCTAATCCACTAATTGATTGATGTTTGTGTTGCTTGTTTAGTTGTTTGATAAATTTTGAACCATTATGCCTAATTGAATCAAATATTGAACTGTATTGAAAATTGGTCGCATTTGCTTGCATATACATATACTTACATTGAACAGGTCATAGCAAGGAGGCTAGAGCCAGAGAATAAAATTTGTTTGCCCGACAAATAGGTACATGTTTACTACATAATTTACTGTTTTGTTTGGGTGATGATGATTTTATGAGCCTATTGGCTAGCCGCTTGGCTTTTTCTTTTTCTTTTTGAGATCTGAAGGACCGGGGAAGCTATTTGAAATTCCCCGATGCTCCCGGTGCAGGGGAGGTTATGGCGAAATTTTTCGAAAATTTAGGGTGTTAGCCAAATTTTTGAAATTTTGAAAATTCTCAGAAACTGAAAGGTTGGAGAATGGAAGCCAGATCGAACATAGTGTTGAATAATCAAACCGCTTTCGACTTTGTTCCTTTTCGGGGACGAAAAGTTTTAAGTGGGGGAGATTGTAACAACCCGTAAAATGCGGGCCAGTTTGAAATTTTTATTTTGGCAATTTTAGCTGAATTTGAATATTTAAATTGAATTATTTTAAATAATATCGACGAGAAATTTATTTCGAATATAATTCGAACGTATATATTATACGCGTCGTCGTTAGAATATAAATATTTATATATAATTATAAATAGAATTGAAAATGGCGCGGTAGTTCGATAATTCGATTTCAAAATTCAATTGAATGTACCGGGTGCAAAACAATCCGGATTTTAGTGAAACCAAAAATAATGGAATCTAATAGTGAATATCTTTCCAACGAATCCGAAAAATCAAAAGTTCGTAGCGGGAGTCAAAAGATATGTCCAGTTGAAAATTCTGAATAGTCGCTATGGAATTCAGGCCCTTAAAAATGGACATTTTGCAAACGACTTCGGATTTCGACGGAACCAGTTTTGTTGGGTCCGTGATGTTAAGTTATTGCTAGGTTTCAAATTTCATAATTTTTAGAATCAATATGTGAGCGTGGCAAAGGAAAACGCGTTTGACCAGTTTCAGTTGATTTTAATCGACTGGAAAATGGCCATTTTTCCAACTGTCTCAGAATTCGACGAAACTAGTTTTGTTAGGACCGTATCGTCAATACGAAGCTAGAAAATATTTTTCGGGAATTTTTAGAGTTAGTATGTGACCCCAGTAAATTGAAATGTACGTTTAAAATTCAATATAAGGATTTAAATGTTAATTTGAACGAAAACTTATCGAAACAGTCGAGTTGGCTTACCAGACCTATCCCATTGTGTTCAGAATGGGGGTATTTAGCTGGGGACGGCAGTCGCTAGGTTCTGATTGGAGTTAGCAAGAACAAACAAAGGATTTTCAAATTAAAAGAACTTTAAAAATAAAATAATAATAAAATATATTATATATAAGGAGATTCTCTGTCAAACCCTTATTCCACTTTGCCCCAAGGTCAAACCCGATTCTTCTGAGCCCCCTCGCCATCGATTCCGTCGTCCGCCAGGAAAGCGCCACCGCGCTGGAGGCGCGTGCCCCAAGGCTGCCACCCGCCGTCGAGGCCTCTCCCCCTCCTCGTTCCCGCCTCCAAAACCCTTTACCCCTTTTGTAGAATCGCGAACTCAAATCGGAGGAGCCAACCCTCCGAGCCACCATCAGCAGTCTCCATTGCCACTTCCTCCAGTTGATGCTCCGACTCCGACGCAGCTCAGCAAGCTCCTCCACCTCGGCCATCTCTCCCCCTTCTTGAAAACGTGAGTTTTAATGTATTATTTAATATATATTCTTTTTCAGTTTTATATGAGTTATTATGAATAAAAAGCTTGGATTATGAACGAACTAAAGGATTCGATTTTTATCCGCTATAAGACATGTTTTTTTATTTACTTAAAGGTTTGATTTTTTATTATTTAAAGGCGAGATCTTTATTTGTTTAAAGTTGTGATTTTTCATATGAATAAAAATAGAATTTTTATATAAGGTATGAATATAAAAATATAATTTTTATATAAGAATGAGGTTAAAAACAGAATTTTTATATAAGGTATGAATATAAAAATATAATCTTTATATAAGAATGAAGTTAAAAATATAATTTTTACACTAGTGGCATATTAAAAATATGATTTTTATATATTGAACTTCGAATTAAAAATATGATTTTTATATATTGAACTTCGATTAAAAATATGATTTTTATATATTGAACTTCGAATTAAAAATGTGATTTTTATATATTGAACTTCGAATTAAAAATATGAATTTTATATATTGAACTTCGAATTAAAAATGTGATTTTTATATATTGAACTTCGAATTAAAAATATGATTTTTATATATTGAACATCGAAATAAAAATGTGATTTTTATATATTGAAAAGCGAAGTAAAAATTCGATTTTTATATATGTAGTGGCTACGGGCAACGAAGATGCGATAGCGATGAAGATTTCTATCAGTGGAGAGCCGTGAAGTTAGGATAGCTATCGGTGAGAATTTCTCACCTTTCAATTTCTTTTCTAATTATATATATATACTAGGATGCAGACGGTGCTTAGTAGCACCCGACACAATCGTCCACAGACCATGGACTTGTTTGTTTGGTTGCATAGATTAGTTAGATGATTTGATTTGAAATTGAATTGTTTGGTGAAATGAATGGATTTGATTGATGTGTGAATGGCGTGGGCCTTCACTAGACCGGGGATAAGGCTAGGCCTCGTCCCGTTTCTAGTATCGTGCCGTTATGCCGCCGAAATTTTCTAAAATATGTTAGAAAATAAAAATATCATTTTATTGTGTAAATGAATAATAGAAATTCATATGTTGGAATAAAATGTTTTATCGTTAAAAATATAATTTTTAACGTGAATATGAATATAGTGAAAGTGAATAAAATAAAATATTCATTTACAAACCAGACGGTTTGTTTATGTACACCTATTTGAAGGACATTGATTGGGACGATAAATTTTACACATCGCCCAACAGCACAAATAAAATATGTGTTTGATTGTTTGAAACCCCACACGGGTGTTGGGATGAAATTTGAAGTTCACTCATCCTGATTGATTAAATATGTCAATCGATTGATTGACAGGCTGTTATAAGCATTAGATATCTATATTTGATGCTTATACGGTGTAGTGCACTTTGGTTGATGGTTGATTATTTATCGTTGCTATTATATACATGTGTTGTATGAAAATCCATATAATTAACTTTATATGGTAATTGATTGGGCCTCATTCCAATCGTGAAAATAAAGAATATTTTGATAATAACAAATATTTTGATAATAGGAAATATTTGAAATAGAATATTTGAAAATAGAAATATGTGAAGCCGTGATGATTAGATTGACGCCATTTTGACGTGAACGATATTTATATCGATTTTAAATGATTTCGAAATGAATTGAATTGAAAACGATTTCGAAATGAATTGAATTGAAAACGATTTCGAAATGAATTGAATTGAAAACGATTTCGAAATGAATTGAATTGAAAACGATTTCGAAATGAATTGAATTGAAAACGATTTCGAAATGAATTGAATTGAAAACGAATTCGAATTGAATTGAAAGCGAATTGAAATGAATTCAAATTGAATTGAAATTTGAATTGAACAGAAATGAATTTTAAAACGAATTTATAAAGAAGAATTCAATTTTGATTTGAATTGAAAAGGAAGTTGAAATTGCTTTTGAAACGAATTTAAAACTATTTATATAATTCGTTTTAAATAGAAATCGACGAAGTGTATATTATATATATTATATATATAATATAATGGCCTGAATAGAACGTGCCGCGCCGCGGCAGTTCGTGAATTTCGACCATTTATTTCAAACGGACATTACGGGAGATCCGACCGTCGGATTCTCCTAAAACCGGAACCGTTGGGTTCGTATCGAAAAGAGCTTTCTAACGAATATTAGAAATTTGAAATCTAACGGTTGGATTTGGAATTATGTCCAAATCAAATTTGAAAAAGGTCGCTGTAAGTGCAGTTCGATGGCCATTGGTGGAAATCGACTGTGCGGGCCTTGATAAAATTATTAAAAATAGTAATAATTTGTGTAAAATCATAAGAAATGATTTGTGAAGATTTGGGATGAAAAACTCCATATTTGAAAAGATAAAAATAGATTTTTATCGAATTGAACTAGTTTTGAACTAGAATTATAATTCTATTTATTTTTAAATGAATGAATTGAATTTAAAAAGGGTTTTAAAAATAACCAGAATATCCAATGATTGCATTGGAGTGGATTTGAATCGAAATTGTCTGCGGAATATTTCGATGTTGGAATTCGTGATTATACAGGGGTTGTTATGGAAATTTGAAAGATATATATTTATATCGTTATTTCCAATACGACATTTGTTAGTCGTAGAATTCGATATTGAATATAAGCCGATATATTTTCTATTCAGAGCCTTGTATTGAATATCAAATGGGATTTGGGTTTGTCGTGAATGGTGTCTTCATTAACACTGTTCTTGAACCCAGTTGAGAAAAGATTAAATCTTTTTATTTGGATTTAATGAAGTGTACCAATTAAATGAGATTTAATTGGAATTGAATTGATATTGATTTTTGGGTTTATCGTGAACAGTGTTTTAAATAACACTTGTTCTTTAACCCAATAATTAATGAATGTGATTTTGGGTTTATCGTGAACTGTGTTTTTAAATGACATTGATTCATTAACCCAGAGAAATATTAAAACTAAGTGGAGTTTTAATGAATCTTTAATTATATTGAAAAGATCGAAAATGGAGTATCACCAGTTTTACTCCAAGCGATAGTTAAATCTTTAATTAGATTTGAACGTGAAATGGTAATTGAATTTACCGATAACACCGTGGTGTTAGATATGAAGTATAACCAGTTTTACTTCATGGGATGAATAGGTTGGGATTGGGAAATAAAATAAATGATTACTTCGGTGTGGTTCGCTAATCCCGACTAGTTTGAATTGATATTCAAAGGAGATTAAAGAATAAATTCAAAGAATTTATCTTGGATAAAATTAATGGGAACTTTTCCCAAAGTATAGGAATATTTGAATAAAAGAATATTCTGAATTGGAATGAGGCGTATGTTGTGTTTGTGTAACACTTTTATAATATATACGCGAGTTATTCAGAAAGACCGGGTTTATCCCATTCTGAATAACTGATTCGACGTGGTGTCGAAGATGAAGACGATGGTCGAAGACCGGAAGTCTTCACGCCGTTTGGGTGATTACTGATGATCTTTATTGGGCTGTACACCCAAGAAGATGGAAACAGTTTGTGATCGTCCAGACGTACTTGGAGATCGATGGATATGCGAGGTACTAGGTGCCTCTGGTTTCGTTCAGACCCAGAACGGACTTGTAAATGGACTGTGTGTCTGACATTGGATTTTAGTCTGTGTGATTGATCTCTATTAAATATATATCTGTTTGGCGGCAGAGAATTTATTCTCTTGCTTAACGCCCTTCTCTGAGACGTACGAGCTCAGGGGTTATATATTGATGGATATCAAACGCATGGAGTGGATTGCCTGTGTGGCATGCCTAAGTGGCAAATAATCAAGGCTTCTGTTGAAAAGCAAAGTCTTGTGGTTGATGATCAAAGCACGGCCTTTGTGGCATAGCTTTGTGTAACGTTGATTCGCGAGCTTCACACCCGGTATGAACCAAAAACGGGAGAGGACGTCAGGGAGGGCATGCGTTTCTTTCTAGCTAGAAGTGGCGTCAGTGGTTTTACACGCCCTGACGAGTTTGACTTATGTGGTTGTTGCTGTTGCGAGGCGCCTCGGTTATATCGGTTTCGGCCGATGCATTCTGGTCGGCTGACGGACCAGACTTACACCCCATAGGGTGGGGAGACGTAGTGTTCAGGCATAATAATCCACATCGGTGGACCGGCCCTGAGGATCCAGGGGGCAGTTGCGGCTGTTCCTGAGGGGCGGGCTAGAGCGTCTCGAATCGGTTGAGGACTATCTTTTGCCTCGGTTCATAGATGGAAATCCAATTTCCAAATACGTGACATTTGCGGTTTTATTTGTAAACCTATACATGGCGACATAGTGGCATGGGACGCTCATGTCGTCTATGATTGATACTTATGATTTGAAGTTGTTTTATACACTATGCACTTATTATAGTATCAAATGATTTGTTTTAAACGTATCAAGCATTCTTTGGCTGTTATAAGGGAAAACCCTATCCCCCGGCTTGCGTTGCATTGTATGATAGGACCTGGGTCTTATAACAGCTTCATTTTTCTTTATTTAGCATTGCGCTGTTTGTTTTATGCACTGGTATTCTTGGGAGGAAACCCGTTCCGTGTTACGGCGTGGTCCCTTGATTTACCGAACTTTAAAATAAAGAATTATAACTGTTTTAGTTCTCACACCAGTCCCATGACTGACCTGGAGTTTATTGTTTTAACCTAAACTCTGGGTGCCCTTATTTTGACACGGGCAGCTAGTAGTTTTGGTTTTGCAGATTTATATTCACAGGATCCTGGTTTACAGCTGGAACGATATCCGGAAAGCTTTGTATCCGTATATCTCCTTCTAGTTGTGTATTGTATTATTTTCCGCTGTAATGTATTTAAATGTAATTTAAATCTCTGATATTTCTGTGTAATATTTATTTGTTTATACTCTGTATATTCTTGTAATCTGATGCATTGTTGTAATAAGCAATGAAATGTTCTTCCGTCTGCGTTATGTTTTGTCCTGTTCTCAAAACAATTCGTTCTTTCTCTTCTCTTCGGAGACCGGGGAAGTTCGGGTCGTTTCATTTGGTATCAGAGCTTTGGTTTACAAAGCTCAGAGAACAAGGCACATTAGAATCATACGAAAGAATTCATCAGATATTGGATTAGTAATATCCAATGAGAATGACTCGTTAGAGATGGGATCAGTAGCATCCTAGAACGAGTGTGACGAGTATATTTTTAACGTGAAAGCAAATTTTGTTTTGAAAATCTAAATCAATTATTCGTATTTGATTATTTATTTGTATTGATTTGGACAGTCCAGTATATAAAGATTTTGCATATGCGCCTTGCAAACGTATATTCGAAGTTTAATATACTGGATAGATATAGAACCACACTCTAGTCACCCGGGGATGATCCTGATGATGGTGCATCATCATTAGCAATTATATTCGAGTGTCGAAGGTGTGATATCTATATATTTCCATTAGACTGGTGTGAGAACCAAAATTAGATAGGGCCTATTGTTGTGATTTGGCATCAAAAATCTGATTTTTGTCTATGTATCAAAATTATGAATTTGAAAACTCTAATTCACTAATTGATTGATGTTTGTGTTGCTTGTTTAGTTGTTTGATAAATTTTGAACCATTATGCCTAATTGAATCAAATATTGAACTGTATTGAAAATTGGTCGCATTTGCTTGCATATACATATACTTACATTGAACAGGTCATAGCAAGGAGGCTAGAGCCAGAGAATAAAATTTGTTTGCCCGACAAATAGGTACATGTTTACTACATAATTTACTGTTTTGTTTGGGTGATGATGATTTTATGAGCCTATTGGCTAGCCGCTTGGCTTTTTCTTTTTCTTTTTGAGATCTGAAGGACCGGGGAAGCTATTTGAAATTCCCCGATGCTCCCGGTGCAGGGGAGGTTATGGCGAAATTTTTCGAAAATTTAGGGTGTTAGCCAAATTTTTGAAATTTTGAAAATTCTCAGAAACTGAAAGGTTGGAGAATGGAAGCCAGATCGAACATAGTGTTGAATAATCAAACCGCTTTCGACTTTGTTCCTTTTCGGGGACGAAAAGTTTTAAGTGGGGGAGATTGTAACAACCCGTAAAATGCGGGCCAGTTTGAAATTTTTATTTTGGCAATTTTAGCTGAATTTGAATATTTAAATTGAATTATTTTAAATAATATCGACGAGAAATTTATTTCGAATATAATTCGAACGTATATATTATACGCGTCGTCGTTAGAATATAAATATTTATATATAATTATAAATAGAATTGAAAATGGCGCGGTAGTTCGATAATTCGATTTCAAAATTCAATTGAATGTACCGGGTGCAAAACAATCCGGATTTTAGTGAAACCAAAAATAATGGAATCTAATAGTGAATATCTTTCCAACGAATCCGAAAAATCAAAAGTTCGTAGCGGGAGTCAAAAGATATGTCCAGTTGAAAATTCTGAATAGTCGCTATGGAATTCAGGCCCTTAAAAATGGACATTTTGCAAACGACTTCGGATTTCGACGGAACCAGTTTTGTTGGGTCCGTGATGTTAAGTTATTGCTAGGTTTCAAATTTCATAATTTTTAGAATCAATATGTGAGCGTGGCAAAGGAAAACGCGTTTGACCAGTTTCAGTTGATTTTAATCGACTGGAAAATGGCCATTTTTCCAACTGTCTCAGAATTCGACGAAACTAGTTTTGTTAGGACCGTATCGTCAATACGAAGCTAGAAAATATTTTTCGGGAATTTTTAGAGTTAGTATGTGACCCCAGTAAATTGAAATGTACGTTTAAAATTCAATATAAGGATTTAAATGTTAATTTGAACGAAAACTTATCGAAACAGTCGAGTTGGCTTACCAGACCTATCCCATTGTGTTCAGAATGGGGGTATTTAGCTGGGGACGGCAGTCGCTAGGTTCTGATTGGAGTTAGCAAGAACAAACAAAGGATTTTCAAATTAAAAGAACTTTAAAAATAAAATAATAATAAAATATATTATATATAAGGAGATTCTCTGTCAAACCCTTATTCCACTTTGCCCCAAGGTCAAACCCGATTCTTCTGAGCCCCCTCGCCATCGATTCCGTCGTCCGCCAGGAAAGCGCCACCGCGCTGGAGGCGCGTGCCCCAAGGCTGCCACCCGCCGTCGAGGCCTCTCCCCCTCCTCGTTCCCGCCTCCAAAACCCTTTACCCCTTTTGTAGAATCGCGAACTCAAATCGGAGGAGCCAACCCTCCGAGCCACCATCAGCAGTCTCCATTGCCACTTCCTCCAGTTGATGCTCCGACTCCGACGCAGCTCAGCAAGCTCCTCCACCTCGGCCATCTCTCCCCCTTCTTGAAAACGTGAGTTTTAATGTATTATTTAATATATATATTCTTTTTCAGTTTTATATGAGTTATTATGAATAAAAAGCTTGGATTATGAACGAACTAAAGGATTCGATTTTTATCCGCTATAAGACATGTTTTTTTATTTACTTAAAGGTTTGATTTTTTATTATTTAAAGGCGAGATCTTTATTTGTTTAAAGTTGTGATTTTTCATATGAATAAAAATAGAATTTTTATATAAGGTATGAATATAAAAATATAATTTTTATATAAGAATGAGGTTAAAAACAGAATTTTTATATAAGGTATGAATATAAAAATATAATCTTTATATAAGAATGAAGTTAAAAATATAATTTTTACACTAGTGGCATATTAAAAATATGATTTTTATATATTGAACTTCGAATTAAAAATATGATTTTTATATATTGAACTTCGATTAAAAATATGATTTTTATATATTGAACTTCGAATTAAAAATGTGATTTTTATATATTGAACTTCGAATTAAAAATATGATTTTTATATATTGAACTTCGAATTAAAAATGTGATTTTTATATATTGAACTTCGAATTAAAAATATGATTTTTATATATTGAACATCGAAATAAAAATGTGATTTTTATATATTGAAAAGCGAAGTAAAAATTCGATTTTTATATATGTAGTGGCTACGGGCAACGAAGATGCGATAGCGATGAAGATTTCTATCAGTGGAGAGCCGTGAAGTTAGGATAGCTATCGGTGAGAATTTCTCACCTTTCAATTTCTTTTCTAATTATATATATATACTAGGATGCAGAATGTGCTTAGTAGCACCCGACACAATCGTCCACAGACCATGGACTTGTTTGTTTGGTTGCATAGATTAGTTAGATGATTTGATTTGAAATTGAATTGTTTGGTGAAATGAATGGATTTGATTGATGTGTGAATGGCGTGGGCCTTCACTAGACCGGGGATAAGGCTAGGCCTCGTCCCGTTTCTAGTATCGTGCCGTTATGCCGCCGAAATTTTCTAAAATATGTTAGAAAATAAAAATATCATTTTATTGTGTAAATGAATAATAGAAATTCATATGTTGGAATAAAATGTTTTATCGTTAAAAATATAATTTTTAACGTGAATATGAATATAGTGAAAGTGAATAAAATAAAATATTCATTTACAAACCAGACGGTTTGTTTATGTACACCTATTTGAAGGACATTGATTGGGACGATAAATTTTACACATCGCCCAACAGCACAAATAAAATATGTGTTTGATTGTTTGAAACCCCACACGGGTGTTGGGATGAAATTTGAAGTTCACTCATCCTGATTGATTAAATATGTCAATCGATTGATTGACAGGCTGTTATAAGCATTAGATATCTATATTTGATGCTTATACGGTGTAGTGCACTTTGGTTGATGGTTGATTATTTATCGTTGCTATTATATACATGTGTTGTATGAAAATCCATATAATTAACTTTATATGGTAATTGATTGGGCCTCATTCCAATCGTGAAAATAAAGAATATTTTGATAATAACAAATATTTTGATAATAGGAAATATTTGAAATAGAATATTTGAAAATAGAAATATGTGAAGCCGTGATGATTAGATTGACGCCATTTTGACGTGAACGATATTTATATCGATTTTAAACGATTTCGAAATGAATTGAATTGAAAACGATTTCGAAATGAATTGAATTGAAAACGATTTCGAAATGAATTGAATTGAAAACGATTTCGAAATGAATTGAATTGAAAACGATTTCGAAATGAATTGAATTGAAAACGATTTCGAAATGAATTGAATTGAAAACGAATTCGAATTGAATTGAAAGCGAATTGAAATGAATTCAAATTGAATTGAAATTTGAATTGAACAGAAATGAATTTTAAAACGAATTTATAAAGAAGAATTCAATTTTGATTTGAATTGAAAAGGAAGTTGAAATTGCTTTTGAAACGAATTTAAAACTATTTATATAATTCGTTTTAAATAGAAATCGACGAAGTGTATATTATATATATTATATATATAATATAATGGCCTGAATAGAACGTGCCGCGCCGCGGCAGTTCGTGAATTTCGACCATTTATTTCAAACGGACATTACGGGAGATCCGACCGTCGGATTCTCCTAAAACCGGAACCGTTGGGTTCGTATCGAAAAGAGCTTTCTAACGAATATTAGAAATTTGAAATCTAACGGTTGGATTTGGAATTATGTCCAAATCAAATTTGAAAAAGGTCGCTGTAAGTGCAGTTCGATGGCCATTGGTGGAAATCGACTGTGCGGGCCTTGATAAAATTATTAAAAATAGTAATAATTTGTGTAAAATCATAAGAAATGATTTGTGAAGATTTGGGATGAAAAACTCCATATTTGAAAAGATAAAAATAGATTTTTATCGAAATGAACTAGTTTTGAACTAGAATTATAATTCTATTTATTTTTAAATGAATGAATTGAATTTAAAAAGGGTTTTAAAAATAACCAGAATATCCAATGATTGCATTGGAGTGGATTTGAATCGAAATTGTCTGCGGAATATTTCGATGTTGGAATTCGTGATTATACAGGGGTTGTTATGGAAATTTGAAAGATATATATTTATATCGTTATTTCCAATACGACATTTGTTAGTCGTAGAATTCGATATTGAATATAAGCCGATATATTTTCTATTCAGAGCCTTGTATTGAATATCAAATGGGATTTGGGTTTGTCGTGAATGGTGTCTTCATTAACACTGTTCTTGAACCCAGTTGAGAAAAGATTAAATCTTTTTATTTGGATTTAATGAAGTGTACCAATTAAATGAGATTTAATTGGAATTGAATTGATATTGATTTTTGGGTTTATCGTGAACAGTGTTTTAAATAACACTTGTTCTTTAACCCAATAATTAATGAATGTGATTTTGGGTTTATCGTGAACTGTGTTTTTAAATGACATTGATTCATTAACCCAGAGAAATATTAAAACTAAGTGGAGTTTTAATGAATCTTTAATTAGATTGAAAAGATCGAAAATGGAGTATCACCAGTTTTACTCCAAGCGATAGTTAAATCTTTAATTAGATTTGAACGTGAAATGGTAATTGAATTTACCGATAACACCGTGGTGTTAGATATGAAGTATAACCAGTTTTACTTCATGGGATGAATAGGTTGGGATTGGGAAATAAAATAAATGATTACTTCGGTGTGGTTCGCTAATCCCGACTAGTTTGAATTGATATTCAAAGGAGATTAAAGAATAAATTCAAAGAATATATCTTGGATAAAATTAATGGGAACTTTTCCCAAAGTATAGGAATATTTGAATAAAAGAATATTCTGAATTGGAATGAGGCGTATGTTGTGTTTGTGTAACACTTTTATAATATATACGCGAGTTATTCAGAAAGACCGGGTTTATCCCATTCTGAATAACTGATTCGACGTGGTGTCGAAGATGAAGACGATGGTCGAAGACCGGAAGTCTTCACGCCGTTTGGGTGATTACTGATGATCTTGATTGGGCTGTACACCCAAGAAGATGGAAACAGTTTGTGATCGTCCAGACGTACTTGGAGATCGATGGATATGCGAGGTACTAGGTGCCTCTGGTTTCGTTCAGACCCAGAACGGACTTGTAAATGGACTGTGTGTCTGACATTGGATTTTAGTCTGTGTGATTGATCTCTATTAAATATATATCTGTTTGGCGGCAGAGAATTTATTCTCTTGCTTAACGCCCTTCTCTGAGACGTACGAGCTCAGGGGTTATATATTGATGGATATCAAACGCATGGAGTGAATTGCCTGTGTGGCATGCCTAAGTGGCAAATAATCAAGGCTTCTGTTGAAAAGCAAAGTCTTGTGGTTGATGATCAAAGCACGGCCTTTGTGGCATAGCTTTGTGTAACGTTGATTCGCGAGCTTCACACCCGGTATGAACCAAAAACGGGAGAGGACGTCAGGGAGAGCATGCGTTTCTTTCTAGCTAGAAGTGGCGTTAGTGGTTTTACACGCCCTGACGAGTTTGACTTATGTGGTTGTTGCTGTTGCGAGGCGCCTCGGTTATATCGGTTTCGGCCGATGCATTCTGGTCGGCTGACGGACCAGACTTACACCCCATAGGGTGGGGAGACGTAGTGTTCAGGCATAATAATCCACATCGGTGGACCGGCCCTGAGGATCCAGGGGGCAGTTGCGGCTGTTCCTGAGGGGCGGGCTAGAGCGTCTCGAATCGGCTGAGGACTATCTTTTGCCTCGGTTCATAGATGGAAATCCAATTTCCAAATACGTGACATTTGCGGTTTTATTTGTAAACCTATACATGGCGACATAGTGGCATGGGACGCTCATGTCGTCTATGATTGATACTTATGATTTGAAGTTGTTTTATACACTATGCACTTATTATAGTATCAAATGATTTGTTTTAAACGTATCAAGCATTCTTTGGCTGTTATAAGGGAAAACCCTATCCCCCGGCTTGCGTTGCATTGTGTGATAGGACCTGGGTCTTATAACAGCTTCATTTTTCTTTATTTAGCATTGCGCTATTTGTTTTATGCACTGGTATTCTTGGGAGGAAACCCGTTCCGTGTTACGGCGTGGTCCCTTGATTTACCGAACTTTAAAATAAAGAATTATAACTGTTTTAGTTCTCACACCAGTCCCATGACTGACTTGGAGTTTATTGTTTTAACCTAAACTCTGGGTGCCCTTTTTTTGACACGGGCAGCTAGTAGTTTTGGTTTTGCAGATTTATATTCACAGGATCCTGGTTTACAGCTGGAACGATATCCGGAAAGCTTTGTATCCGTATATCTCCTTCTAGTTGTGTATTGTATTATTTTCCGCTGCAATGTATTTAAATGTAATTTAAATCTCTGATATTTCTGTGTAATATTTATTTGTTTATACTCTGTATATTCTTGTAATCTGATGCATTGTTGTAATAAGCAATGAAATGTTCTTCCGTCTGCGTTCTGTTTTGTCCTGTTCTCAAAACAATTCGTTCTTTCTCTTCTCTTCGGAGACCGGGGAAGTTCGGGTCGTTTCAGTAACTTCCCCGGTTAGGAAAGCCCGGATGATCTAGAGAACACGACAAAATAGAACGCAGACGGAAGAACATTTCATTGTCTATTACAACAATTGCATCAGATTACAAGAATATACAGAGTATAAACAAATATAATACATTTGATAAATATCAGAGATTACAATAAATTACGTAGCAGTGGAAAATAACACAAAACACAACTGAAGGAGATATACAGATACAAAGCTTTCCGGATATCATTCCAGCTGTAAACCAAGATCCTGTGAATATAAATCTGCAAAACCAAAACTACTAGCTACCCGTGTCAAAGTAAGGGCACCCAGAGTTTAGGTTATAACAATAAACTCCTGGTCAGTCATGTGACTGATGTGAGAACTAAAACAGTTATTATTCTTTATTTTAAAGTTCGGTAAATCAAGGGACCACGCCGTATAACACGGAACGGGTTTCCTCCCAAAAATACCAGTGCGTAAAACAAACAGCGCAATGCTAAATGAAGAAAAATGAAGCTATTATAAGACCCATGTCCTATCACACAATGCAACCCAAGCCGAGGGATAGGTTTTTACCTTATAATAGCCAAGAACGCTTGATACGTTTAAAACAAATCTTTTGATACTATAATAAGTGTATAGTGTATAAAACAACTTCAAATCATAAGTATCAATCATAGACGGCATAAGCGTCCCATCCCACTATGTCTCCATGTATAGGATTACAACTAAAATCGAAACATCACGTATTGGAAGTTGGATTTCCATCGGTGAACCGAGGCAAGGGCTCGTCCTCAACCGATTCGAGACAATCATGCCCATGTCTCCGGAACAGCCGCAACTGCCCCTTGGATCGTCAGGGCCGGTCCACACGGAGTGGATTATTATGCCCGAACCATACGTTTCTCCGCCCTATGGGGCGTAAATGAGCCAACAAATGACTCCATCGGACCCGGATCGTCCGATCAAACCTAGGCGCCTCGCAACAGCAACAACCACATAAGTCAAACTCGTCAGGGCGTGTAAAACCACTGACACCACTTCTAGCTAGAAAGAAACGCATGTCCTCCCTGAGGTCCTTCTCCCGTTTCTGGTTCACAACCGGGGTGTGAGGCTCGCGAATCAACGCAACACAAAGCTACACCACACAGGCCGTGCTTTGATCATCAACCACAAGACTCTGCTTTTCAGCAGAAGCCTTGATCATTTGCATCTTAGCATGCCACACAGGCAAACCACTCTATGCAACTGATATCAGTCACAAAGAATGAAATCTGATGTCAGACACAAAGTCTATTTACAAGTACGTTCTGGGTCTGAACGAAACCGGAGGCACCTAGTACCTCGCATATCCATCGATCTCCAAATACGTCTGGACGATCACCAACTGATTCCCTCCTCTTGGGTGTACGGCACAATCAAGATCATTAGTAATCACCCAAACGACGTGAAGACTTCCGGTCTTCGACCACCGTCTTCATCCTCGACACCAAGTCGAATCAGTTATTCAGAATGGGATAAACCCGGTCTTTCTGAATAACTCGCGTATATAATAAACATGTGTTACACAAAAACAACATACGCCTCATTCCAATTCGTCAGTCACTATACGTAAATTAACAAGAGAATAATTCCACAAATATTAACCCACGAAGGCCGAAACCAACATCAGATCAATACCCAGGAAACCGTTCTGCTTAGCTAACCAACACTTAGTTTCTAAATTTCACATTCTTAGGGAAAGGTTCCCATTAATTTTATCAAAGATAAATTCCTTTAAATTTATTCTTTAATCTTCCTTTGAATATCACTTCAAACTAGTCGGGATTAGCGAACCTGACCGAAGTAATCATTTGTTTTAATTTCCCAATCCCAACCTATTCATCCCATGAAGTAAAACTAGTAATACTTCATATCTAACACCACGGTGTTATCGGTAAATTCAATTACCATTTCACGTTCAAATCTAATTAAAGATTTAACTATCGCCTGGAGCAAAACTGGTGATACTCCATTCTCGATCTTTTCAATCTAATTAAAGATTCATTAAAACTCCACTTAGTTTTAATTGTGACTGGGTTAAAGAATCTGTGTCATTTAATACACGGTTCACGATAAACCCCAAAATCACATCACATTTCAATCAGTCAATAACCGTAAATTAGCAAGTGAGCAATTCACTAAGTATTAACCCCGAAGGCCGAAACCAACATCAGATCGATACCCCAGAAACCATTCAACTTAACTAATCTCCAGTTAGTTTCTGATTTTCTTAACTCCTTTTGGTCTAAGAACAGTATTATTGGAGATACCGTTCACGACCACCCAAAATCACATTCCATTAATTATCGGTTTGAAGAACAAGTGTTAATTGAAACGCTGTTCACGATAAACCAAAAAATCAATACCACTTAATTTCCAATTAAATATTATTTAATTGGTACACTTCATTAAATCTAAATAAAAAGATTTAATCTTTTTCTCAACTGGGCTTAAGAACAGTGTTAATGAAGACACTATTCACGATAAACCCAAATCACATTTGATATTAAATACAAGGCTCTGAATAGAAAATATATCGGCTTATATTCAATATCAAATTCTACGACCAACAAATATCGTATTGGAAATAACGATATATATATATATATATATATATATATATATATATATATCTTTCAAATTTCCATAATAACATCTGTATAATCACGAAATCCAACATCGAAATATTCCAAAGACAATTTCGATTCACATCCCTTCCAATTCAATTATTGGAAATTCTGGTTACTTTTAAAACCCTTTTCAAATTCAATTTATTTATTTAAAAATAAATATAATTATAATTCTAGTTCAAAACTAGTCTACTTCGATAAAAATCTATTTTTCTCTTTTCAATTATGGAGTTTTTCATCCAAATTCTTCCAAAATCATTTATTATGATTTTACACAAATTATTGATATTTTTAATAATTTTATCAAGGCCCGTACAGTCGATTTCCATCAACGGCCATCGAACTGCACTTACAACGACCTTTTCCAAATTTGATTTGGACATAATTCCAAATCCAACCGTTATATTTCTAATTTCTAACATTCGTTAGAAAGCTCTTTTCGATATGAACCCAACGGTTCTGGTTTAGGAGAATCCGACGGTCGGATCTCCCGCAATGTCCATTCGAAATCAATGGTCGAAATTCGCGAACTACCGCGGCGCGGCGCGTTCTATTCAGGCCATTATATATATATATATATATAATATATATATATATATATTATATTTTGTCGATTTCCCTTTAAAACGTATTATATAAATCGTTTTAAAATCGTTTTCAAAACGATTTCAACTTCCTTTCCAATTTCAAATCAAAATTGAATTTTTCCTTATAAATTCGTTTTAAATTCATTTCAAATTGGTTTCAATTCAAATAGATTTTTTAATTCAATTTCAGTTCGTTTTTAATTCAATTCAATTTCAATTCGAATTCATTTCTATTCAGTTTCAATTCTATTAAATTTCAATTCTATTCAATTCTTTTCAATTCTATTCTATTCTATTAAATTTCAATTCGAATCGAGTTCATTTTCAAAATATTCGATTTTGAAATCACTTTTCTATATTCATTCTAAAAACGAATATAATCGATATAAATATCGTTTGCGTCAAAATGGCGTCAATCTAATCAACACGGCTTCATATATTTCTATCTTCAAATATTCTATTTCAAATATTTCTTTTTCATATATTTCTATTTTCAAATATTCTATTTCAAATATTTCTTTTTTCAAATATTTCTATTTTCAAATATTCTATTTCAAATATTTCTTTTTCAAATATTTCTTTTTCAAATATTTCTATTTTCAAATATTATATTTCAAAATTGGAATGAGGCCCAATCAATTACCATAGATTTTATTTCTATGGATTTCTATACAGCGCATGTATATATCAACAATGACCAATAATCAACCATCATCAAAAGTGCATTCTACACTGTATAAGCATCAAATATAAGTATTTAACGTTTATAACAGTCTGCCAATCAATCGATCGTCATAAAACTAATTATTGGGATTAGTGTATGTCATATATCATCCCAATACCCGTGAGGGGTTTCAAACAATCAAACACAAATTTTATTTGTGTAGTTGGGCGATGTGTAAAATTTATCGTCCCAATCAATATCAGTCAAATGTGTGTATATAAACAAATCGTCCGATTTGTTTATATTTATTTCATTTTAAATACACGTTAAAAATTCTATTTCAACTATAAAATATTTTTAACTATCTAAATATTTTATTTCATTTCACATCACATCACACAATCAACTACACATCAAAATCAAACAAACAAGCATACAAGCCGTCCATGGTCTGTGGACGACGGGTGTCGGGTGCTACTAAACACCGTTTGCATCCTACTATATATTTTAACTAGAAAAAGAAAATTAAAGCGAGAAGTTCTCACCTTTGGTTTCCACTCCATCAGTTTAATTTCTGAACGGTTCGGATTTTGTTTTGATTACCTTCGGTTCCATCGCAATCTGTTTTCACGCAGTCGATTATTAAAAATCATATTTTTATACATAGCAAGATCATATTTTTATTCAAAGCAAGATCATATTTTTTATACATAGCAAGATCATATTTTTATTCAAAGTAAGATCATATTTTTATACATATCAAGACCATATTTTTATACATAGCAAGACCATATTTTTATTCATAGCAAGGTCATATTTAATAAAACAATGTTATTTACAAAACCATATTTTTATACATATTTTAAAATTAATTCTATTTATATTTTAAAATCAATGGTATATTATTTCTAAAATCAAAGTTATATTATAGAACCATGTTATTTATCAAATAAAATTTCAGATTTTTATAATAATATTTAAATAATAAATTTTCGATTTTTATTTTCCAATTAATGTATATTTTTAAATAAATAAAACTGTTTATGAACAAATGTTTTATATAAATTAAAAAGCACCTTTCCCTTCTGAAAATACTGACAAAACGTTGCTTGAAACCATGCTCCACTGTTAGGGCTTCATCTCGCAATCACCAGGGTCGCCGTGCTGATCATCGGAGTAAGCCACCTGGGGCGCCTCCGAGCCCGCCTCCAACGCCCACGAGCGCCACCACTTCGGTGGTCCCCCTGTCAGGAAAGCGGTGCGAAGTTGGTGTCTTTCCCCTTTAAATTCGAGCATCTCACTCAATGATGACGGGTTTAGCTTACATGGATCTATAGAGCTCGATTAGCTCTATAATTTTTGTTTAATTTCTTTTAGAATCTCTGCTTGGATTGAAGGAGAGATGGACGGGAAAGTTGGAGCTTTATCCGTCGTCGGTTTTTTTTTAGCTCGAGGGCGGCTCCAGGAAAGTGATGACAAACTAGGGTTTAGAACGTATATATATTATATTTATTTATTATTTAACTCGTAAAATACTTGTTTGTTTATACGAACTCCAAATTCAACCCAATGATTGTCGCCCCTAGCCAAATACCCCCATTCCGAACACAATGGGATATGTATCGTAGGCTGATTCGACTGTTTCGATCAGTTTTCATCAAAATCAAAATATATATCTATATATTAAATTTGAACGCGCATTTCACTTTACTGAGGTCACATACTAACTCGAAAAATTCCAGAAAAATATTTTCTAGCTTCGTATTGAGGATACGGTCCTAACAAAACTAGTTTCATCAAATTCTGAGATCGTTTGAAAAATGGCCATTTTCCAGTCGATTAAAATCAAATAAACTGGTCAAACGCGTTTTCCTTTGCCACCCTCACATATTTATTCGAAAAATTATGAAATTTGAAACCTAGAAATAACTTGACATCACGGATCCAACAAAAGTGGTTTCATCGAATTCCGAGGTTGTTTGCAAAATTCCCATTTTTAAGGGCCAAAATTCCATAGCGACTGTTCTGAATTTTCAACTGGGCATAACTTTTGATTCACGCTATGAAATTTTGATTTTTCGGATTCGTTGGAAAGATACTATCAATTAGATTCAAATATTTTTGGTTTCACTAAAATCCGGTTTATTTTGAATCCTGTACATTCATTTGAATTTTGAAATCGAATTATCGAACTACCGCGTCATTTTCTATTTCTTTTATATACATAAATAAATATTTATATTCTAACGACGATTCGAATAAATATATACGTTTTAATTCCATTCAAACTAAATATTTCGTCATTACTATTTAAAATAATCTATTTTAAATAATCAAAATTCGCCAAAATAGCCAAAATAAAAATTTTAAATTGGCTCGAATTTCCGGGTTATTACATTCTTGCGGCAAACTCCTTCGGCTCGACGAGAGCTACGTTATGATCGGTTGGGATCGGGTAAGATGAACTGACCTCGCCGGAAGGGAGCTCGTAAACCGCGTCGGTTTTGGAGCTGTCGCTGGCAAACGACGTTGTTAGGCTATACCCCACTTATGGCGAAGTGGGAGGAGCCTGAGGCACAACTCTTGGCGGTCAGGGAGCATGCTCCAGTCAAGGGGAAGGGCTGCTGCGATCTCGAGGTTGAAGCGAAGCGAGCAAATTGTTTGGCAGAAAGGAATAATGCAAATTCGAACTATGCGGAAAGAGGTTTGGTCGGGATACCGATGCTAAAGACGTGTGTGCCTAACAGTGCAAATAATACAATGAGAGAGGATTAATACAAGGAACAAAAAGGAATATAAAAGGAGATGGGCGGTTTCAGATTCAACGAAACAGTGTATGTGGGAACTTGAAGCCGTGAGTGGTAGGAGAAACATCAAAACATGAGAGAAGCAGTAAATCGACTGTTTAAGGTTTAACTTAAATAATTGGTTTGAATATAATTTAATTAAGGGTTTGTTTACCAATTTAAATCACATTGTAACACTCCACATCCATTAATGTCACTCACAAAGGGAATGCATTAACTTCCATGGAGGTTATAAGTGAATATAGAACAGAAAAATTACAACAAGACAGATAATAAATAGTACTTGGAAATCTAAAACTTCATTTTATTGCAGCGGAAATTAAACATGTTTGTTACATCATAAAACCATAGATCATAGCCAAGTACAATATCCATATTCATAAAAACAAAATACATAATCCCATTACATAAATAGCCATTAAAAGATAACAAGCTGGACTTTACTTCAACGGTCCAAGCTTTCCAAAGAGAGATGAAGCAATCCAATCAAACTCCACTAGAGCTGGGCCCAACCTGAGGACCTGGAGGGGGAAAAAGGATAGAAATGGAGGGGGTTAGACATAAAGTCTGGCGAGTATGATAATTCTAACAATACTACTATCAAAATAACTAGACTAAGGCATAAGCTGGAAGACAAGTAAATGTCTATGAACTATTAGGTAGGGAATGAGCAGATAAAGATAACATTTAAGATAACGTTAATGATAACGGTAAAGGCACACCTAATTATTAACGAATAATTACTTCACTGCACCGCACATTACTACACTGCACCGCACCAGTCACCCTAAAGGTTGATCCCACTTGCTTCACACAAAAACAATATAAATAGCCTTACGTACCCCTAGCTGACTACATTGGTGCCGTCTGCCCCTGTCTCCACTAGGTGTACCCCACTACCCACTTTCGATCGGCTCCCTACTCGTAGATACCCGTGCTGGCCCCATAGTGGGGTGTATCACTCCCCTAAAGTGGCAACCCGATACAACTTGAGAATGCACGACTTATACCTACACGATGCAACACTGTCTTACCTACCAGCCCAGGTCTACACATGCATATGAAACCCGTTGGACTTGCGTTGCCACCGCTCCCTGTTTTGGCCTCTTATAGTCAAATCCAGTATGCGTGTCCCGTCCTCGACTTGGGTCGAGCCCACAAAGATACGTTTGGGATACTGGTTGAAATGGGCCCCCACAAGCTACCCACATAAGCTTGTCACCACTAGTATATCCCATTTAACCCTCTTAGTCATGTTCATTTACATGTGTGTTTTGTTAAGTATTACTAATCATATTTCACATGCCACTAAGGGCACCCACTATATTCCTCATGCCACCCAAGGCACCTACTTAACCCCCATGTCCCACCTTACATGTTTATCTGGTTAAGTATTTCTTAATTCATTCAGGCCATAACCTCATAAAGACCTCTCACATTAGACTGGCATTTATGGCAGTTGGATATGCCGGGCGGGTCCGGGCAGTCTTACACCATAAAAGAGTCTAACCTCATGTCTTTACAACTGCCATGCTTTAGTTTAGGCCTAGGACCTCTCACATTGGGCTGACATTTATGACCACTGGATTTGCTGGGCGGTTCCGGGCAGGTTTACGTCACAAACGAGTCCAACCTCGTGTCCTAAGCATTGATTATCACTTATAATCTTTTACCCCAGTTTTAATAATTCCCTATTCAAATTATTAATTAAGTCCACTTTTAATGATGTCCATAATTGACTCAATTATGGTCATCCACTCATGGCATGCAAAATCATATCAATTGCACCCCAACTTTTTATTATTAAATCCTTAATATTACCCCTACCCCACGTTTATACGTTCGCTTATCCAACGCAGAATATACGTTAGACTAGAATAGTCTAACTCATTGCACAAAATAAATTATCACAACATATAGAAAATTAAAATGAATCAAATCATAGTAGGGGTGAAACTTGCATAAACTACCCATGTTAAGGATGTAAAAGTGTCAACTTGTTAAATGTCACAATTTACATTATATGATCATACTCAAATTTATGTACAAACTTGCACAAGGGGGTTTTAGGCAACATAATGATGGTGTGAACTAGCATAGAATTTCACATATGTCATAGCATAATTCTAGATGTCATAATTCTAGATCAAAATAGAGGTCATAGCATATGTTCATAATCTCAACCTAAACTTTCATATGTGACTTGTCATATAGATTAACATAACCCAAATAACCTTAACATCATGATGTGATTAACATGAACTAATTAGCATAAACAATAACATCATGACTTTAAAGCATGTGTGATTTATCACAATTTAGCATAGAAACTCTCAACATACATAACATCATCATAGCATGATTTACAACATATAGGATACATAGGATTGATAGCATACATGATAGCATAAAGTTTACAACAACATATATGACAATTCACATCATCAACTCATAATCCATTCATGACTTAACCTAATTAATTTAATAATAATCTTGTTAAGACTATCATACTCACAATTTAGAGAAGAAAAGAGAGTTTTGCTTTGCTTTAGAGTTGAATAGAGTTAGGATTTTGCTAAGCTTTTCTTCCTTCTTAGTTGGCGGCGGTTCCACTGAGTTCCATGGCGGCGGTATGACGGTAGTTATTCTATTTTTCTTATGAATTTGGGTGAGAGACTACCTAGGTATTTATAGAGTTAGGATTTATTTTAGACCGTCAGATCAACACAGAACTAATCCCAGCCAACCAGATTAGGTCAAAACCCTAATGGGTCATCACTCAGTCAAAAACAGGCTCAGTCAAAAACCCTAGCCGCCAGACCCAGGTCTACACCCTGGTCGACACTGTAGTCGACCTAGGAGGGGTCAGGTCGACACTAGTGTCGACCCCCCAGTCGACCTGCCTGGGCGGGAATTTTTCCCGCCCAGCCCGCTTCTGCACTTTTCAGTTTGAATTTTAAATTTCCTACGAGCTGTTTTGAATTTTCTTAAACTTCCAATGGCCATAACTTCTTCATACGAAGTCCAATTCACGCAAACTCGGACTCTATTTCGACCAGAATTCCGAGACGAACACAATGGCGCAACCCGTTTCCCATAATTCTCACGTCTGAGATTAGTTATTCTTTAATTTGTGAATATTAATATTAACAAAATTACGGGGTGTTACATTCTCCCCTCCTTAAAGGATTTCATCCCCGAAATCTTCAAGTTAAGAAGAATGTATATCCTAACATCCAATCATCCATCTACTCAACCATCAAACACAGTCATCCATTGTCCTTATAGACTTCTAATGCTTTCATGTTTAAATGCACAGTGTGTGTATATATCCATTTCTAATGCAAAATCAGGCGGTCCACTGATTCAGTTGACCTCCTTAATGCAATTCATGATAGAGCCATGTGTCCATTATGTATGCAAAAGTTCCTTAATGCAACATATTATCTCTATATGCGTGCACAATCATCATCCGAATGCAGCATCCATATGATAAAACAATCATCATACATCCATTTTACTAAATACAGCCATTTATATGCAATATGCAATATGAAGTGACTGAGCCGATCTAGTGCCTAATAGTGTGTGTATATGCGTCCACGAGCAACCACTTGCAAACACTTGCATCCACTTTACATCCATCATACATAACATGTCTCAAACACATGTTTCAACCATAGGATTATCCTAGCTAAAGGTCAAGAGTACGAGCGAGAGGATACTATAAAGGCAAGATAAGTACAAGATAAGCGATAAAGGAGAAATTAAAGGACATACCCTCGAAAAGGAAAGGGTATCGTGAACGCATCTTCTCTTCTGTCTCCCAAGTAGCGTTGCTCTCATCATATCCCCATTGTACTTTGACTAGTCCGACCTCTCGATTCCTCAGCTTCTTGATCTCTGACCCAAGAATGCGCGTAGTAGGTCATCGAATCGTCGCGTCACGCTCGATCTCCACCTCTCTAAGCAAGCTCGTCTCTACCACTTCCGCGGTCTCATGCAAGCACTTCCTCAAATGCGACACATGGAATACGTCGTGTACACCACTAAGTCTCTCGGGAAACTCCACTCTATATGCCATCTGTACAATCTTCTCCTTAATAGGAAACGGCCCTACGAACCTTGGTTCTAACTTCCTAACGGACCCAAATCGAACAACGTTCCGTAATGGAGACACTTTGATAAAGACCATGTCCCCAACTTCAAACTCGAGATCTGTCCTCCTCTTATCCGCATAAGATTTCTACCTATCTTGCGCTGCTTTCATCCTCCTTTGAATCAAGTCGATCTTCTCCGAAGTCTCCCTAATCATATCGGGCTCAAGTAAGATCTTATCCGTAGATTCCCACCAACATGTAGGTGAACGACACGGCCGTCCGTAAAGAGCTTCGAATGGTGCCATACCAATGCTAGACTGAAAGCTGTTATTATATGCGAACTCTACCAATGGAAGATGCTCTTCCCATGTACCCCCAAAGTCTAGGATACATAGCCTCAAAAGATCTTCTAGAATGCGATTCACCCTCTCGGTCTGGCTGTCCGTCTGAGGATGATATGCGGTGCTCAAACATAACTGAGTCCCTTCTGCCTCTTGTAAGCTTCTCCAAAATTCGCTAGTGAAAATAGGATCGCGGTTGCTCACTATGCTAGAAGGAACACCGTGCAAGCGAACTATTTCTCGAACGTATACAGAAGCTAATCATGGAGCAGTCCTCTTACTCTTCACGGGAATGAAATGGGCGCTCTTAGTAAGTCAATCTACTATAACCCAAATCCCCGTATTACCCTTCCTTGATCGCAGTAATCCGTCCACAAAATCCATCGAGACCCTTTCCCACTTCCATAGTGGAACCTCCAACGGGGGAAGCAACACACCGGGTTTCTTTTGCTCTGCTTTTACTTGTTGGCACGCTAAGCATCTAGCGACATACTCGGTTACGTCCTTCATACCGGCCCAAAAGAAAACTCGCTTCATATCTTTGTACATCTTTTCCCCGCCGGGATGAATGGTCATCTTCGAACGATGTGCTTCGTCGAGAATAGCCTTACTTAGGTCATCGTCTTTTGGTACACAATGTCTACCGGCCCTACGTAACCAAACCTTATCATCTAGGGTATACCTACGGAGATGGCTTGATGACTCCCCTCCTTTGAGCTTTCCTACTAACTCAACCAACTGTGGGTCATCTCGCTGTGCCTCGCCAATCAGTCCCAAAAGCGTAGGTCTAACCTCTAAAGATGCTAGTAAACCGGGTACAAAGTCAACAGAAGGTATAAAGTCAAACATCGAAATGAATTCTAAGCTTTGCCGCTCAACAAACAAAGGACTTAAGGATAATCTTTTTCTACTTAAGGAATCTGCCACTACGTTACCCTTGCCAGGGGTATATGTTATCTCGAAGTCGTAGGATGCTAGGAATTCCATCCACCTTTGCTGCCTTAAGTTCAAGTCCTTTTGAGAGAATAAATATTTTAGCGATTTGTGGTCAGTGAATAATTCAAATCTTTCGCCAAGAAGATAATGATGCCAAGACTTAAGCGCGAAAACAATAGCAGCCAACTCTAGGTCATGTGTAGAGTAATTCTTCTCATGCGCTCTCAACTGCCTTCCACCATAGGCTATTACCCTACCCTCTTGCATTAGGACTGCGCCTAGTCCTATCACACAAGCGTCAGTATAAACAGTAAACAACTTACTCCCGTCTGGCAAAACTAAGACTGGGGCTGAGGTCAAAGCTCTCTTCAAACGTTGGAACGCATCATCACAATCTACGTCCCATGTGAAAACTAGGTTCTTCTTCGTCAGGCGTGTCAATGGAGCTGATATCTTTGTGAAGTCTTTGATAAACTTCCTATAGTAGCCAGCCAACCCCAAGAAACTTCTTACTTCGGTAGCATTTTTAGGGACCTTCCAATCTTGGATGGCCACCACCTTCGCGGGATCCACGGCTATCCCTTCCTTGGAAACCACGTGCCCTAAGAATCGCACTTCTTTCTGCCAAAAGTGACATTTAGAAAATTTCGCTTTAAGGTTATGCGCTCGTAGGTTCTCCAACACTTCCCTAAGATGTAGGGCATGCTCTTCTTCATCCTTAGAAAAGATCAGGATGTCGTCTACAAAGACTACCAAGAATTTGTTAAGGTACTCCCTAAACACCCTACTCATCAAATCAACAAAGTATGCGGGGGCGTTTGTCAAACCGAAGGGCATCAGTAGCCATTCATGGAAACCGTTTGGAGTCCTAAAGGCAGTCTTGTCTATGCTATCCTCAACCACTCTCAACTGATGGAAACCAGTGGCTAAGTCCAACTGCGAAAACACTGAGGCGCCAACTAACTGATCGAAGAGATCGTCAATCCTCGGCAGTGGGTGTCTGTTCTTCTTAGTAAGCTTATTAAGTCCCTATAGTCCACACAAAGTCTAAGGGACCCATTCGCTTTCGTGGCAAATACTACTGGAGAACCCCACTCTAATATACTTCGTCTTATGAACCCCTTCTCAAGCAACTCCTTCACTTGCTTATCGAGTTCCCTCCTTTCACGTGGAGCCATGTGGCGTACTGGCAAAGATACTCGCATTATCCACAAGATATATTCGGAAATCTATCTCCCTCTTCGAAGGCAAGCCCTTCACCTCCTCAAACACATCCGAATATTCTCAGACCACTCTAACAGATTTTAGATTTTCCTCAGACGCGTCAACCGATTCTAAATAACTTAGCATAACGGAATTTATGGGACTACAAAAGATTTCGAGAGCGTTACCAAGGCGAGTCACGAGCCTAACTACTCTCCTTTCACAATCAAGAACGGCCCCATTTCTGGATAACCAATCCATTCCTAAAATTAGCCCATAGCCCGTGAAGCCCAACACATAAGCATCACATCTAAACTTAACGCTAAGTATAGAAATTTTCAAATCCAAACACATCATGGACAAATAAGCTGATCCCCCAATTGGATTCGAAACAACTAAGGGATCCTCTACTAAACTGGTGTTTAAGTGCAGTGATTCAACTAATGACGTAGAGATAAACGAATGCGATGCGCCCGAATCGAATAAGGTACGGACAAGATGATCAAACAGAAAAAGTAAGCTTTCAATAGAAATGGTTCTACCTTGTTCTTGCAGCGGTGGGACCGCGAGAGCCTGAACTTGTCCCCATGCCTGCCCTGGTGCCATAAGAGCCTGCACCTGTCCTCCCGAGGTAGCTCCTGACCTTTGCCCCTTCTTTGGGCAGTCCTTCACTAGATGTCCCGCTTCTCCACAGTGGAAACAGCCAGTCTTCTTCTTCTTTCGGCAATCCTTGCTGAGATAGCCTGGTGTCCCACAGTTAAAGCATTTCTTCTTTCCCTTGCCATTATTGTCTTTACCACCCTTCTTGTTTTGCTATTGTGGTTTCTTCTGATCCCCTTTCTTCTCGGGTGCCTTATCAACTTTAGCGCTTTTTCTCCTCGTGCATGAGTGCCATGTCTACAAGCTTCTCAAAGGTGGCCCCCATAGGGATGTGGATCATAGCCAACCCTTGCAACGGTTCATTCAATCCATTAACGAACCTCCGAGCCTTCTTTTCCGGCGTGTTCACTAAATCCAAGCCAAACCTTGCTAACTGATTAAATTTGTTGACATATTCTTTTACTGATGAGCTTCCTTGCTTTAATGTCAAGAACTTTTCCATATATAGATTCTCTTCTGCCTTTGAGAGAAACTTCGCCTTAAACCTATGTCTGAAATCCGCCCAAGAATCAACAGGACGCTCCCTATTAGTGACCTCCCACCAGAACGAGACCTCCCCCTTCATCAACCAAGCTGCTAATTTAACTCTCCTCCCTTCTTCCACTTCAAAAATTTCTAGCAATTCTTCCACCTCCCTAAGCCAATCTCTAGCTTCCACAAATGTTTCTGACCCTTGGAAGGGTTTTCCACCCATAGCCTTAAATTCCTTGCACGTCTTTGCAAAAGTATCTACGCGAGTAGGAGGAACGGGTGCAACTGGTGGTGGAGGAACATTGACCGGACCTGCGGCGGCCCTAGCCTCCAATAGCCTCCTATACCATCCTGGTATCGTTACACCGTCAGGTAGGTTAAGATCTTCAGCCATGCTGAAACGAAAAAGGAAAGATTCAAAATGGATAATTCGAAAGATAAAGATATGGCTATTGGGGATTATGTTTTTCTTAAATTACTCATTAAAACATGTTTTTGAAAGCACTTCTTTCAAAAATACTTTAGAAAAATAGTTTTTCTAAAAAAATTATCTGTTCTGGTAACCTTAAGTTCTGATACCACGTGTAACACTCCACGTTCATTAATGTCACTCACAAAGGGAATGCATTAACTTCCATGGAGGTTATAAGTGAATATAGAACAGAAAAATTACAACAAGACAGATAATAAATAGTACTTGGAAATCTAAAACTTCATTTTATTGCAGCGGAAATTAAACATGTTTGTTACATCATAAAACCATAGATCATAGCCAAGTACAATATCCATCTTCATAAAAACAAAATACATAATCCCATTACATAAATAGCCATTAAAAGATAACAAGCTGGACTTTACTTCAACGGTCCAAGCTTTCCAAAGAGAGATGAAGCAATCCAATCAAACTCCACTACAGCTGGGCCCAACCTGAGGACCTGGAGGGGGAAAAAGGATAGAAATGGAGGGGGTCAGACATAAAGTCTGGCGAGTATGATAATTCTAACAATACTACTATCAAAATAACTAGACTAAGGCATAAGCTGGAAGACAAGTAAATGTCTATGAACTATTAGGTATGGAATGAGCAGATAAGGATAACGTTTAAGATAACGTTAAAGATAACGGTAAAGGCACACCTAATTATTAACGAATAATTACTTCACTGCACCGCACATTACTACACTACACCGCACCAGTCACCCTAAAGGTTGATCCCACTTGCTTCACACAGAAACAATATAAATAGCCTTATGTACCCCTAGCTGACTACATAGGTGTCGTTTGCCCCTATCTCCATTAGGTGTACCGCACTACCCACTTTCGGTCGGCTCCCTACTCATAGATGCCCGTGCTGGCCCAACAGTGGGGTGTATCACTCCCCTAAAGTGGCAACCCGATACAACTTGAGAATGCACGGCTTATACCTACACGATGAAACAACGTCTTACCTACCAGCCCGGGTCCACACACGCATATGAAACCCGTTGGACTTGCGTTGCCACCGCTCCCCGTTTTGGCCTCTTATAGTCAATCCCAGTATGCGTGTCCCGTCCTCGACTTGGGTCGAGCCCACAAAGATACGTTTGGGATACTGGTTGAAATGACCCCCCACAAGCTACCCACCTATACTTGTCACCACTAGTATATCCCACTTAACCCTCTTAGTCATGTTCATTTACATGTGTGTTTGGTTAAGTATTACTAATCGTATTTCACATGCCACTATGGGCACCCACTATATTCCTCATGCCACCCAAGGCACCTACTTAACCCCCATGTCCCACCTTACATGTTTATCTGGTTAAGTATTTCTTAATTCATTCAGGCCATAACCTCATAAAGACCTCTCACATTAGACTGGCATTTATGGCATGTGGATATGTCGGGCGGGTCCGAGCAGTCTTACACCATAAAAGAGTCTAACCTCGTGTCTTTACAACTGTTATGCTTTAGTTTAGGCCTAGGACCTCTCACATTGGGCTGACATTTGTGACCACTGGATTTGCCGGGCGGTTCCGGGCAGGTTTGCGTCACAAACGAGTCCAACCTCGTGTCCTAAGCATTGATTATCACTTATAATCTTTTACCCCCAGTTTTAATAATTCCCTATTCAAATTATTAATTAAGTCCACTTTTAATGCTGTCCATAATTGACTCAATTATGGTCATCCACTCATGGCATGCAAAATCATATCAATTGCACCCCAACTTCTTATTATTAAATCCTTAATATTACCCCTACCCCACGTTTATACGTTCGCTTATCCAACGCAGAACATACGTTAGACTCGAATAGTCTAACTCATAGCACAAAATAAATTAGGACAACATATAGACAATTAAAATGAATCTAATCATAACAGGGGTGAAACTTGCATAAACTACCCATGTTAAGGATGTAAAGGTGTCAACTTGTTAAATGTCACAATTTACATGATATGATCATACTCAAATTTATGTACAAACTTGCATATGGGGGTTTTAGGCAACATAATGATGGTGTGAACTAGCATAGAATTTCACATATGTCATAGCATAATTCTAGATGTCATAATTCTAGATCAAAATAGAGGTCATAGCATATGTTCATAATCTCAACCTAAACTTTCATATGTGACTTGTCATATAGATTAACATAACCCAAATAACATTAACATCATGATGTGATTAACATGAACTAATTAGAATAAACAATAACATCATGACTTTAAAGCATGTATGATTTATCACAATTTAGCATAGAAACTCTCAACATACATAACATCATCATAGCATGATTTACAACATATAGGATATATAGCATAGGATTGATAACATACATGATAGCATAAAGTTTACTACAACATATATGACAATTCACATCATCTACTCATAATCCATTCATGACTTAAACTAATTAATTTAATAATAATCTTGTTAAGACTATCATACTCACAATTTAGAGAAGAAAAGAGAGTTTTGCTTTGCTTTAGAGTTGACTAGAGTTAGGATTTTGCTAAGCTTTTCTTCCTTCTTAGTTGGCGGCGGTATGACGGTAGCTATTCTATTTTTCTTATAAATTAGGGTGAGAGACTACCTAGGTATTTATAGAGTTAGGATTTATTTTAGACCGTCAGATCAACATAGAACTAATCCTAGCCAACCAGATTAGGTCAAAACCCTAATGGGTCATTACTCAGTCAAAAACAAACTCAGTCAAAAACCCTAGCCACCAGACCCAGGTCGACACTATAGTCGACCTGGGGGGAGGGGGGGGGGCAGGTCGACACTAGTGTCGACCCCCTAGTCGACCTGCCTGGGCGGGAATTTTTCCCGCCCAGCCCGCTTCTGCACTTTTCAGTTTGAATTTTAAATTTCCTGCGAGCTGTTTTGAATTTTCTGAAACTTCCGATGGCCATAACTTCTTCATACGAAGTCCAATTCACACAAACTCGGACTCTATTTCGACCAGAATTCCGAGACGAACACAATGGTGCAACCCTTTTCCCAAAATTCTCACGTCTGAGATTAGTTATTCTTTAATTTGTGAATATTAATATTAACAAAATTACGGGGTGTTACACACATGGCTAACATTATAACTCCTGCGTGTTGTTTGAAGGGTTTGATGCACGGTATGCTGGGAATACAAAGAAGAAGGGATGCAAACGAGGGTTGGTCACGGTTATCAACTAGGAAATGTAATTAGTTGATTTAATTTTTATTACGATAACTAGTGTTAATTATTAAACGTAACCTATAATTCCTGCAGATCGAATCCATGGAAATGATGCGTGAATGAAGAGCTGGAAGAAGATTAAATATACGGCCATCTGTTTACTTAAAAAGTAATTTATAGACTAGTTTTAATGAAGTGAAATTAGGGAATCAAAGTAGTAAACGGGAACAAGCTGAACAAGTGGTAGGGGAGGATTATCAGTCTTAGTACTTCTTAAGCTAACTAACTTAATATGTTTTAACGAAAAACCCTAATTTTTAAGCTATAAATTAGTTTAATTTCAATGATTAATGACTTAAGATTATAATTGGATTGTGCAGGTTATGTTGGACGAGAAGAGCATAAAGTAAACGATTGAATCAAGTAAGGAATTAGCCCATAAAATATGAACACATATGATTATAACATGTACTTAGTAGTAATTTATATTAATTTATGGTTTTATTAACCAAATTATCAAACTTTACAGGTCCACTAAGGTCTCAAATAATGCGGATAAGAGTTGGTCGGCCTGATTTGTATATGCTAACATAATTAATTTCATAAATAGATGGTTAAGAAATAAAGTGTAATTAATAGTTTACTCAAAACCACTTATACTAAAATGTTAATAATAGGATCATATATTTACAAAATGGAACAGATACGGTACCACTGGAATCGCGTTGACGTGAAACATAATTTGGTGGAACTGGAATCAACTGTGATCTTTAACTAAATTAAACACCAATTTAATTTAATTAAAATCAAATGTACAACGATAAATCAAATCAAGGTGAGTTAAACTCACTCGATAATTTCCCATTTATATTTTATATAAATTGGGTTTTTGTTTTGTGTGTTTTTCTTGCCAATGGTTGACTGTTTGTTGACTATATATTTATTTGTTGATTTAACAAATGAAATTAAACCGTCGTTTAATTTCGGTGAAATAACAAGTCGTTATTTTAACTATTGGTCCCAATAAAGGTAACTTACCTTGTTGGTCACGCTTATAAAATAAACGTGTTTAATTGGTTGAATTGTTTGAATTGCTTGTGGTTGGATTAAATGGTCGTTATTATCAGTTAAATGATTGAATGGTCTGATTTGAGATAACCTTTTGATTTCAGGGAAGAACAGGTTGGAGGGATCCAACGGGATTCCTCAAAATATATTGTTTTTTTCATATTATCATATGAACTGTCATGTTTGGGTAATGGATTTGAGTATTGATCATTGATTGAAAAGTCAACTTGTGTTTGTTTTAACCAATGGGCTATATTGGTTAAGTAATCGGCAGTAAATGGCCTAAAAGTAAAGTGTTTATTTATATCGATTTACCGTCAGGTGAATTGATAGAACTGAAATTATAAAATTTATTTATAACTAAAGATAGATTTGAAATATATAGTTTGAATAAAAGTTTATTAAAAGGGGAATTTAGATGAAAAGTGTAACAACCCATAAAATCTGAACTAATTTAAAAATTTTAAATTGGCTATTTTAGTGGATTTTAATATTTAAAATAAATATTTAAAATAATAACGACGAAAATGGTGTTTGAATCGACGTTTGAAAATAAATATAATTAATTCTAATTATAAACAAGGCCTGAAATGGCGCGATAGTTTCAAAATTTGAATTCAAAGTTTGACTTACTGTACTGGGAGCAAAACAAAACGGATTTTAGTGAAACCAAAAATATTTAAATCTGTTTATGAATATCTTTCTAACGAATCTTAAAAAATCGAAGTTTCATAGTGGGAAGCAAAAGTTATGGCCAAATGATTTTTCAGAAAGGTCGCTATAGAGTTTATATAGCCCGTGAAAATGGCCGTTTTGCAAACGACCTCATAATTCGATGAAACCTCTTTTGTTAGATTCGGGATGAAAAATTATTGCTAGGTTTCAAATTTCATAATTTTTGAAGCTAGTATGTGAGCGTGGCAAAGGAAAATGTGTTTGGTCGATTTCTACTAAATTGGATCGACCCGAAAAGGGCCGTTTTTCAAACGGTCTCATAATTCGACGAAACTAGTTTTGTTGGGACCGTATCATCAAAACATAGCTAGATTTATTTGTCGGGAATTTTTAGAATCTGTTTGTGGCCCCGGCAAATTGAAATGTACATTCAAAATAAATATTGAATGTTTTATATTTTGATTTGAAGGAAAACTCACTGAAACAGTCAAATGGGCCTACGAAACATATCTCGTTGTATTCGAAATGGGGGTATTTAGCTAGGGACGACAGTCGTTTGGTTTAGATTGGAGTTCGTATGTGAAGAGGGGTATTTTTGGATTAAAAATAAATTAAAAATATTTATAAAACCCCTAGACCAATCATAATCCTCCGTTTCATCTTCTCTCTCCCCGATGTTCCCTGTCGCACCGCGGAAATAGCTACGCCCCTTCTCTCTTCATTTTCTCCCTCTACAAGCAAAATCAGTCCCTCCTCCAGCTGAAGATTTTGAAGAGCTCGAGACGAGCTTCAAATCCATACCAACTTAAGATTTTTCGCTGTGTATTTGGAGAGGATCGACGCCTGGAAGTTGCGGCCTTTCAACCGCTGCCGCTCGCGCCAGGGACCACCGGAATCCGCCGCGTTTCAGGCGCCAGGGCGCCTCTCCGTCCTCTTTGACGTAGCACACTCCGATCGTCGTAATACTTCACGGATTTGCTGAAAAATCAAAACCTAGTTTTGAACAGGTTTAGAAAGGTACGGTCTAAATTATATTAAACTACTTAATAGCACTTTAAAGCGCTACGGTTTTTTATTTCACTGTAAAAATCATATCTCTCTCGTTTTTGACGAAATTCAGTGAAACAAGAAACAGTGGGCTCGTGTGGACGTCTTCTACATTCTAGAAGAGACCGCATATTTTTCTGAGCCTTCTGCTATTTTTGATGGAGTGGAACCCAATGTCAGATTTCTGAATTATAAACGATTTGGAAATGATGATGTATAGATTATATATTCGAAGTATGAGTTATATAAGCGTTGTACACCTCATGTTTAAGCGTTTTATAAGTTGTATGTTCGATGTATAAGTTATATATGCGTTGTAAAAATTATATATGTGTTGAAGTGAAGTGAAATATATATATATATATACGCCCCTCATCCACAAACCATGGACGATATTTATCGGTTGTGATTGGTATGAAAATTGGTTGATAGCGAATGGTTGATTAGAATTATTTGTGGTTGAAATTGATTGTGTAATAACCCGGAAAATCTGGGCCAGTTTAAAATTTTTATTTTGGCAGTTTTAGCAAATTTTGGATATTTAAAATGAATTATTTTAAATAAAATCGACGAGAAATTTATTTTGAATAGAAATCGAATGTATATATTATACGCATCGTCGTTAAAATATAAATATTTATATATAATTATAAATAGAATTTAAAATGGCGCGGTAGTTCGATAATTCGATTTCAAACTTCAATTGAATGTACCGGGTGCAAAATAATCCGGGTTTGAGTGGAACCAAAAACATTAGGATCTATTTGATAATATCTTTCCAACGAACCCGACCAATCGAAATTTCATAGCGGGAATCAAAAGATATGTCCAGTTGAAAATTCTGAATAGTCGCTATGGAATTCAGGCCCTTAAAAATGGACATTTTGCAAATGACCTCGGATTTCGACGAAACCACTTTTGTTGGATCCGTGATGTCAAGTTATTGCTAGATTTCAAGTTTCATAATTTTTCGAATCAATATGTGAGCGTGGCAAAGGAAAACGCGTTTGACCAGTTTCAGTTGATTTTAATCGACTGGAAAATGGCCATTTTTCATACGATCTCAGAATTCGACGAAACTAGTTTTGTTAGGACCGTATCGTCAATACGAAGCTAGAAAATATTTTTCTGGAATTTTTCTAGTTAGTATGTGACCCCTGTAATTTGAAATGTACGTTTAAAATTCAATATAGTGATTTAAATGTAAATTCAAAGGAAACTGATCGAAACGATCAAATCAGCATGCGATACATATCCCATTGTGTTCGGAATGGGGGTAAAACGCTATGGACGACAGGCGGTGGGCCTCGTTTAGAGGTCGTATGTAAAAGTCAACCTTTTTAGAATTTAAAATAATTAAATTAAAATTCTTTTCTCCTTAACTACCCAGGCCCCCCCCCCCCCCCCCGATTTCATTCTACAGAAAAATAAAAATAAAAAAAAGAAGAAAAAGGAGGCGACGGAAAAGGGGGGGAACCCCTGTCGCCGCTGCCAGAGGCTGGCGGGAGGCGACGGAAAAGGGGGGGAACCCCTGTCGCCGCCGCCAGAGGCTGGCGCCCCTCCTCCAGGCGATCGCCGCCACGCGAAGCCCCCCCCAGGCGCCAGAGCCGACGCGCGAGAGCCCCCCCCCCTCGGAAATCGAAGATGGCGACAGCCCCCCCAACCGCATCCTCCTCCGCCGACCTCCACGAGAAGGAACCCCCCCCCCCCCCAGTCCCGAACCTTCGACAGTAAAGCCCCCCTCCTCTCCGATTCCTGTAAGTTTTTTTTTTTTTCAATTTTAGTTATTGTTCTGTTCGATTTTAAAAACTGAATTTTTATAATTAACAAAAACTGATTTTTGTTTTCCATAAAAAAAAACTGAATTTTTATAGTTAACAAGAACTGATTTTTATTAATTTAAAAGCATTGATTTTTAGTTTAGAAAAGAATAAATGTTTATTTAGGAAAAATAGTTCTTTTTAAACTAGAAAGATGCGATTTTTATTAACTAGGTAAGATTAGTTTTTTTTTTTTAAATCAAAATGATTTGATTTTGAAAAGTAAAGATTTGATTTTGAATTGTGGAAGTTAAAAATATAATTTTTATATAAGGAAGATAATCAAAATATGATTTTTATATTTTTGAAGTATTAAAAATATAATCTTTACTATATAGAAGATGTAAAAATATGATTTTTATATTTTTAAAGAATTAAAAATATAATTTTTACATGTTAGGAATATTAAAAATATCATCTTTTTATAGGTAGCAAAATAAAATGCGATTTCTATAGGGATGGAATTGAAAAGGTAAAATCTTTAAAAATAAAAAGACGATATTTTAATAATAGAAAAGGCGAAAACTTTATTTTTATAAAGGCGAAAACTTTATTTATGAAAGGGCGAAATCTTTATATAGAGAATAGCGTTATAAAAATATAATCTTTATCTATATAACATCGTCGTAAAAATTCGATTTTTATATATTGAATATCGAAGTAAAAATTCGATTTTTAAATATAAAAATATGATTTTCAAATTGAAAGTAAACAAATAAAAACGTGACTTTTATTTTAAAGACATCAAAATATAAAAATGTGTGATTTTTATATATGTAGTGACTACGGGCAACGTAGATGAAAAAGGCAACAACGAGGAAGATTTCTGTCAATGAAGTGTCGTGAAGTTGGATAGCTATCGGTGAGAACTTCTCACCTTTCAATTTCTTTTTCTAGTTATATATATACTAGGATGCAGACGGTGCTTAGTAGCACCCGACACCCGTCATCCACAGACCATGGATGGCTTGTTTGTTAAATTGTTTGGTTGTGTAGTGGGTTGGATTATTGGTTTGAATTGAATTGTTTGGTGAAATTGAATGGATTTGATTGATGTGTGAATGGCGTGGGCCTTCACTAGACCGGGGATAAGGCTAGGCCTCGTCCCGTGTAACAACCCGTAAAATGCGAGCCAGTTTGAAATTTTTATTTTGGCAATTTTGGCGAATTTTGATTATTTAAAAATGAATTATTTTAAATAATATCGACGAGAAATTTATTTTGAATATAATTCGAACGTATATATTTATACGCGTCGTCGTTAGAATATAAATATTTATATATAATTATAAATAGAATTGAAAATGGCGCGGTAGTTCGATAATTCGATTTCAAACTTCAATTGAATGTACCGGGTGCAAAACAATCCGGATTTAAGTGAAACCAAAAATGATAGGATCTAATTGATAATATCTTTCCAACGAATCCGAAAAATCAAAATTTTATAGCGGGAATCAAAGGATATGTCCAGTTGAAAATTCTGAATAGTCGCTATGGAATTCAGGCCCTTAAAAATGGACATTTTGCAAATGACCTCGGATTTCGACGAAACCAGTTTTGTTGGGTCCGTGATGTAAAATTATTGCTAGGTTTTAAGTTTCATAATTTTTCGAATCAATATGTGAGCGTGGCAAAGGAAAACGTGTTTGACCAATTTCAGTTGATTTTAATCGACTGGAAATTGGCCATTTTTCAAATGGTCTCAGAATTCGACGAAACTAGTTTTGTTAGGACCGTATCGTCAATACGAAGCTAGAAAATATTTTTCGGGAATTTTTCTAGTTAGTATGTGACCCCGGTAATTTGAAATGTACATTTAAAATTCAATATAGCGATTTAAATGTAAATTCAACGGAAACTTATCGAGACGATAGAATCAGCTTGCGATGCATATCCCATTGGGTTCGGAATGGGGGTAAAACGCTATGGACGACAGGCGGTGGGCCTCGTTTTGAGGTCGAAAATAAAAGTCAACCTTTTTAGAAATTAAAATAATTAAATAAAATTTAAAATTCTTTCCTCCTATACCTCCAGGCCCCCCCCCCCCATTTATTTTCAGAATCGGTTAATAAAAAAAAAAAAAACCGCTCTCACCAACTCGACGTTGCGCCACCCCGTCGCCGACCAGCGTCAGGCCGCCGCTCCCCTTGCGTCTCCCTCCAGCATCCTCCCACTCTCCTCCCTAAGACGCGTCGCCCAAAGATAAGGACCCCCCCCCCCCCCCAAAACCCGAACCCAAACCCTAAAACCCCCATCGCGCCGCCATAAGGCACCGAACCACCTCCGCCTCCCTCCCAGCTACAGCCCTCTCCCCTCCAACGCGCCCCCTCAGCCTCCACTCCCTCTGGAAATACAACTGTAAGTTCCTTTGATTTTTAAAGTATGAGTTTCTTTGATTTTTAATCGTGAAAAGGACGGATTGTTATATATAGAAAGAACGGATTTTTAAATTATAAAGTTTTGTTATTATTTACATAAAAGGAATGATTTTTAACATATAAAAGATTTGATTTTTATGTTGGTAAAGATAGGATTTTTTTTTACATTATAAAAATTCGATTTTTATACACATGAGGTTATGATTTTTATTGTTCAAGTGGTAAGATAAAAATATGATTTTGATGGTGTGAGGAGCGTCATAAAGATACGATTTTTATAATGAATATCATAAAGATGAGGTTTCTGTTTTCACGAATATCATATAAAAATGAGTTTTTTATATATAGAAGGTAACGATAAAAATTCGCTTATTTATATATATCGTTTTAAAGTAAAAATTCGATTTTTATATATTGAATAGCAAAGTAAAAATTCGATTTTTATATATTAAATAGCAAAGTAAAAATTCGATTTTTATATATTGAATAGCAAAGTAAAAATTCGATTTTTATATATTGAATAGCAAAGTAAAAATTCGATTTTTATATATTGAATAGCAAAGTAAAAATTCGATTTTTATATATTGAATAGCAAAGTAAAAATTCGATTTTTAAAGGTATGAAGCGATTATAAAAATATGATTTTTAAATTGAAAGTGAATAAATAAAAATGTGATTTTTATTTTAAAGACATCAAAATATAAAAATGTGTGATTTTTATATATGTAGTGGCTACGGGCAAAGAAGATGACGAAGATGCGATAGCGATGAAGATTTCTATCAATGAAGTGCCGTAGAGCTAGGATAGCTATTTGTGAGAATTTCTCACCTTTCAATTTCTTTTTCTAATTATATATATATATACTAGGATGCAGACGGTGCTTAGTAGCACCCGACACAATCGTCCACAGACCATGGACTTGTTTGTTTGGTTGCATAGATTAGTTATATGATGTGATTTGAATTGGTTGTTTGGTGATTTTGATTGATGTGTGAATGGCGTGGGCCTTCACTAGACCGGGGATAAGGCTAGGCCTCGTCCCGTTTCTAGTATCGTGCCGTTATGCTGCCGAAATTTTCTAAAATAAGTTAGAAAATAAAAATATCATTTTATTGTGTAAATGAATAATAGAAATTCATATGTTGGAATAAAATGTTTTATCGTTAAAAATATAATTTTTAACATGAGAATGAATATAGTGAAAGTGAATAAAATAAAATATTCATTTACAAACCAGACGGTTTGTTTATGTACACCTATTTGAAGGACATTGATTGGGTCGATAAGTTTTACACATCGCCCAACAGCACAAATAAAATATGTGTTTGATTGTTTGAAACCTCACACGGGTGTTGTGATGAAATTTGAAGTTCACTCATCCCGATTGATTGAATATGTCGATCGGTTGATTGACAGGCTGTTTTAAGCGTTGGATATCTATATTTGATGCTTATACAGTGTAGTGCACTTTGGTTGATGGTTGATTATTTTTCCATGCTATTATATACATGTGTTGTATGAAAATCCATATAATTAACTTTATATGGTAATTGATTGGGCCTCATTCCAGTTTTAAAATAGAAATATTTGAAATAGAAATATTCGAAATGGAATATTTGAAAATATCAATATATGAAGCCGTGTTGATTAGATTGACGCCATTTTGACGTGAACGAAATTTATATCGATTTTATTCATTTCGAAATGAATTGAATTGAAAACGATTTCGAAATGAATTGAATTGAAAACGATTTCGAAATGAATTGAATTGAAAACGATTTCGAAATGAATTGAATTGAAAACGATTTCGAAATGAATTGAATTGAAAACGATTTCGAAATGAATTGAATTGAAAACGATTTCAAATTGAATCGAAAGTGAATTGAAATGAATTCAAATTGAATTGAAATTTGAATTGAATAGAAATGAATTTTAAAACGAATTTATAAAGAAGAATTCAATTTTGATTTGAATTGAAATGGAAGTTGAAATTGCTTTTGAAACGAATTTAAAACTATTTATATAATTCGTTTTAAATAGAAATCGACGAAATATATATTATATATATAATATAATGGCCTGAATAGAACGCGCCGCGCCGCGGCAGTTCGTGAATTTCGACCATTTATTTCAAACGGACATTACGGGAGATCCGACCGTCGGATTCTCCTAAAACCGGAACCGTTGGGTTCGTATCGAAAAGAGCTTTCTAATGATTGTTAGAAATTTGAAATCTAACGGTTGGATTTGGAGATACGTCCAAATCAAATTCGAAAAAGGTCGCTGTAAGTGCAGTTCGATGGCCGTTGATGGAAATCGACTGTACGGACCTTGATAAAATTATTAAAAATAGTAATAATTTGTGTAAAATCATAAGAAATGATTTGTGAAGATTTGGGATGAAAAACTCCATGTTTGAAAAGATAAAAATAGATTTTTATCGAAATGAACTAGTTTTGAACTAGAATTATAATTCTGTTTATTTTTAAATAAATAAATTGAATTTGAAAAGGGTTTTAAAAATAACCAGAATTTCCAATGATTGCATTGGAATGGATTTGAATCGAAATTGTCTTCGGAATATTTCGATGTTGGATTTCGTGATGATACAGATAGTGTTATGGGAATTTGAAAGATATATATATATATCGTTATTTCCAATACGATATTTGTTAATCGTAGAATTTGATATTGAATATAAGCCGATATATTTTCTATTCAGTGCCTTGTATTGAATATCAAATGTGATTTGGGTTTGTCGTGAAATGTGTCTTCACTAACACTGTTCTTGAACCCAGTTGAGAAAAGATTAAATCTTTTTATTTAGATTTAATGAAGTGCACTAATTAAATGATATTTAATTGGAATTGAATTGGTATTGATTTTTGGGTTTATCGTGAACAGTGTTTTAAATAACACTCGTTCTTTAACCCGATAATTAATGGAAGGTGTTTTTGGGTTTATCGTGAACCGTGTTTTAAATGACACTGATTCTTTAACCCTGTTAAAGATTAAAACTAAGTGGAGTTTTAATGAATCTTTAAATAGATTGAAAAGATCGAGAATGGAGTATCACCAGTTTTACTCCAAGCGATAGTTAAATCTTTAATTAGATGTGAACGTGAAATGGTAATTGAATTACCGATAACACTGTGGTGTTAGATATGAAGTACTACCAGTTTTACTTCATGGGATGAATAGGATGGGATTGGGAAAATAAAATAAATGATTACTTCGGTGTGGTTCGCTAATCCCGACTAGTTTGAATTGATATTCAAAGGAGATTAAAGAATAAATTTAAAGAATTTATCTTGGATAAAATTAATGGGAACTTTTCCCAAAGTATAGGAATATTTGAATAAAAGAATATTCTGAATTGGAATGAGGCGTATGTTGTGTTTGTGTAACACTTTTATAATATATACGCGAGTTATTCAGAAAGACCGGGTTTATCCCATTCTGAATAACTGATTCGACGTGGTGTCGAAGATGAAGACGGTGGTCGAAGACCGGAAGTCTTCACGTCGTTTGGGTGATTACTGATGATCTTGATTGGGCTGTACACCCAAGAAGATGGAAACAGTTAGTGATCGTCCAGACGTACTTGGAGATCGATGGATATGCGGGGTACTAGGTGCCTCCGGTTTCGTTCAGACCCAGAACGGACTTGTAAATGGACTGTGTGTCTGACATTGGATTTTAGTCCGTGTGATTGATCTCTATTAAATATATATCTGTTTGGCGGCGGAGAATTTATTCTCTTGCTTAACGCCCTTCTCTGAGACGTACGAGCTCAGAGGTTATATATTGATGGATATCAAACGCATGGAGTGAATTGCCTGTGTGGCATGCCTAAGTGGCAATTGATCGAGGCTTCTGTTGAAAAGCAAAGTCTTGTGGTGATGATCGAAGCACGGCCTTTGTGGCGTAGCTTTGTGTAACGTTTACTTCGCGAGTTTCGCACCCCGGTTGTGAACCAAAAACGGGAGAGGACGTCAGGGAGGGCATGCGTTTCTTTCTAGCTAGAAGTGGCGTCAGTGGTTTTACATGCCCTGACGAGTTTGACTTATGTGGTTGTTGCTGTTGCGAGGCGCCTCGGTTATATCGGTTTCGGCCGATGCATTCTGGTCGGCAGACGGACCAGACTTACACCCCATAGGGTGGGGAGACGCATGTTCAGGGTTTAAGTTTAATCCACATCGGTGGACTGGCCCTGAGGATCCAAGGGTCGATGCGCTCTGACCCTGAGGCTCGGGCTAGAGAGTCTCGAAGTCGGTGAGGACTATCTTTTGCCTCGGTTCATAGATGGAAATCCAGCTTCCAAATACGTGACATTTGCGGTTTTATTTGTAGAGCCTAGTATGGCGACATAGTGGGATGGGGCACTTATGCCGCCTATGATTGATACTTATGATTTGAAGTTGTTTTATACCCTATGCACTTACAATAGTATCAAATGATTTGTTTTAAACGTATCAAGCATTCTTGGCTATTATAAGGTAAAAACCCTATCCTCCGGCTTGCGTTGCATTGTGTGATGGGACCTGGGTCTTATAACAGCTTCATTTTTCTTTATTTAGCATTGCGCTGTTTGTTTTATGCACTGGTATTCTTGGGAGGAAACCCGTTCCGTGTTATACGGCGTGGTCCTTTGATTTACCTAATTTTAAAATAAAGAATAACTGTTTTAGTTCTCACACCAGTCCCATGACTGACCTGGAGTTTATTGTTTTAACCTAAACTCTGGGTGCCCTTATTTTGACACGGGCAGCTAGTAGTTTTGGGTTTTGCAGATTTATATTCACAGGATCCTGGTTTACAGCTGGAACGATATCCGGAAAGCTTTGTATCCGTATATCTTTTCTAGTTGTGTATTGTATTATTTTCCGCTGCTATGTATTTAAATGTAATTTAAATCTCTGATATTTCTGTGTAATATTCATTTATACTCTGTATATTCTTGTAATCTGATGCATTGTTGTAATATACGGTGAAATGTTCTTCCGTCTGCGTTCTATTTTGTCCTGTTCTCAAAACAATTCGTTCTTTCTCTTCTTTTCGGAGACTGGGGAAGTTCGGGTCGTTTCATTCCGTTTCTAGTATCGTGCCGTTATGCCGCCGAAATTTTCTAAAATATGTTAGAAAAATAAAAATATCATTTTATTGAATAAATGAACTGAATAGAAATTCAAGTGTTAAAATAAATTGTTTTATCGTTAAAAATATAATTTTTAACGTGGAAGTGAATAAAATAAAATATTCATTTACAAACCGGACGGTTTGTTTATGTACACCTATTTGAAGGACATTGATTGGGACGATAAATTTTACACATCGCCCAACTGCACAAATAAAATCTGTGTTTGATTGTTTGAAACCCCACAAGGGTGTTGGGATGAAATTTGATGATCACTTATCCTGATTGATTAAATATGTCGATCGATTGATTGACAGGCTGTTATAAGCGTTGGACATCTATATTTGATGCTTATACAGTGTAGTGCACTTTGGTTGATGGTTGATTATTTTTCAATGCTATTATATACGTGTGATGTATGAAAATCCATATAATTAACATTATATGGTGATTGATTGGGCCTCATTCCAATCGGGAAAATAATGAATATTATAAAAGAAAATTCATGTGTTGAATATAAAAATAGTCATGTGTTGACGATGATTATGGGTTGAAACTATTCAGGTGTTGAGTGAAATATTTTAAATAATAAAAATTACATCTTTATCATATTTACGATTAGAATCTACTTTACGGTGGAGTCTAATTAAAAATCAAACGATAGATACCATAGTTTTATAAAATATTTTACATAACAAAAATAGTGATGTGTTGACAGTACTCATGTGTTGAGATTAGTCGTGTGTTGAAAGAAATATAGATTCATGTGTTGAATGGGATAAATATTCATTTGTTGAATAGAATAACGAATTTATTGAAAAATATAAAGCCGTGTTGATTAGAGATGCGTTATTTTGACGCGAACGATATTTATATCGATTTTATTCGTTTTATAATGAATATTGAAAAGTGATTTCAAAATTAAATATTTTGAAATGAAATTCAAATTGAATTAGATTAAAATTCGAATTGAATAGGAAGCGAATTTGAATTTGAATAAAATAGAAATGAATTCAAATTGAATTGAATTGAAATTGAAATATAAAACGAACTGAAATTGAATTGGAATCGATTTGAAATGAATTCGAATCAAATAGTAAATGAATTCGATTCGAATTGAATAGAAAGTGAATTTGAATTCGAATTGAATAAAAATGAATTCAAATTGAATTGAATTGAAACGAGTTAGAATTTGAATTGAATTGAAATCAAATCGATTTAAAATTGAATGTAGTGTTGAAATGGTTTTGAAAACGAATTTAAAACGATTTATAAAATACGTTTTAAAAGGAAATCGACGAAATATATATAATATATATATTATATATATAATGGCCTGAATAGAACGCGCCGCGCCGCGGCAGTTCGTGAATTTAAACCATTTATTTCAAACGGACATTGCGGGAGATCCGACCGTCGGATTCTCCTAAAACCGGAACCGTTGGGTTCGTATCGAAAAGAGCTTTCCATTGAATGTTAGAAATTTGAAATCTAACGGTTGGATTTGGAATTATGTCCAAATCAAATTCAGAAAAGGTCGCTGTAAGTGCAGTTCGATGGCCGTTGATGGAAATCGACTGTACGGGCCTTGATAAAATTATTAAAAATATCTATAATTTGTGTAAAATCAAAGAAATGATTTGGGAAAAATTGGGCTGAAGAATTCCACATTTGAAAGGATAAAAATAGATTTTTATCGAAAAGAACTAGTTTTGAACTAGAATAAAAAATCAATTTATTTTTAAATAAATAAATTGAATTTGGAAGTGATTTTAAAAATAATCGATATTCCCAATACGTGGATTGGACTGGAGTTGAATCGAAATTATCTTCGGAATATTTCGATATTGGATTTCGTGATTATACGGATATTGTTATGGGAATTTGAAAGATATATTTTATATCGTTATTTCCAATACGATATTTGTTGGTTTCAGAATTTGATATTGAATATAAGCCGGTATATTTTCTATTCAGAGCCTTGTATTTAATATCAAATGTGATTTGGGTTTGTCGTGAATCATGTTTTAGATGACATTGGTTCTTTAACCCAGTTAAAGGCAAGATGTTGATTTTTGAAAAGATTAAAACTAAGTGAAGTTTTAATGAATCTTTAATTAGATTTAAATGTGAATTGATAATTTAAATTATCAAATCTGAAAGGTGATCGAGAGTGGAGTAGCACCAGTTTTGCTCCAAAGCGATAGTTAAATCTTTAATTAGATTTGAACGTGAAATGGTAATTAATTTTACCGATAACACCGTGGTGTTAGATGTGGAGTATTACCAGTTTTCTCCATGGGATATATAGGTTGGGATTGGGAAATAAAATAAATAATTATTTCGGTGTGGTTCGCTAATCCCGACTAGTTTGAAATGATATCCAAAGGAGGATTAAAGAATAAATTTAGAAGAATTTATCTTGGATAAAATTAATGGGAACATTTCCCTAAGAATGTGATTTTGTGAATAAAAGAATATTCTGAATTGGAATGAGGCGTTTGTTGTGTTTGTGTAACATTCGTTTATTATATACGTGGGTTATTCAGAAAGGCCGGGTTTATACCCATTCTGAATAACCGATTCGACGAGATGTCGAAGATGAAGACGGTGGTTGAAGACCGGAAGTCTTCACATCGTTTGGGTGATTACTGATGATCTTGATTGGGCTGTACACCTAGGATGAGGGAATCAGTTGGTGATCGTCCAGACGTACTTGGAGATGGATGGATATGCGAGGAAAGTGCCTCCGGTTTCGTTCAGACCCAGAACGAACTTGTAAATGGATTGTGTGTCTGACATTGGATTTTATTCTGTGTTGATTGATCTCTATTAAATATACATTTGTTTGGCGGCGGAGAATTTATTCACTTGCTTAACACCCTTCTCTGAGACGTACGAGCTCAGAGGTTGTATATCGATGGACATCAGTCGCATGGAGTGAATTGCCAATGTGGCACGCGTAAGTGGCAATTGATCAAGGCTTCTGTTGAAAAGCAAAGTCTTGTGGTTGATGATCAAAGCACGGCCTGTGTGGCATAGCTTTGTGTATAACGTGAATTCGCGAGCCTCACACCTCGGTATGAGTCAAAAATGGGATACGGACCCAAGGAGTGCACGACGTTTCTTTCTAGCTAGGGTGGTGTCAGTGACCTACCAGCCCTGACATTTATATACTTTTCACCTGTGTGGTTGTTGGATACGAGGCGCCTCAGATATAGGTCTGTAAGGACCGGGAAACGTGTGTTCAGGAATAACTAATCCTCAAAAGTAAGAGAGGACCGGCCTTGGAGGTTCCAAAGGATCATAGTGGGGTCTTGAGGCATTTGCTAGAGTGTCTCGAACGCGGAGAGGAGCTTGCCCCTTGCCTCGACTCATGATGGAATCCAATTTCCAATACGTGTATTTCGGCTTTATTTGTAGAGCCTAGTATGGCGACATAGTGGGATGGGGCATTCATGCCGCCTATGATTGATATTTATGATTGAAATTGTTTTGAAACTATGCACCTATATTAGTATCAAATAATGTGTTTTAAACGTATCAAGCATGCTTTGGCTGTTATAAGGTAAAAACCCTATCCTCCGGCTTGCGTTGCATTGTGTGATGTACCTGGGTCTTATAACAGCTTCATTTTTCTTTATTTAGCATTGCGCTGTTTGTTTTATGCACTGGTATTCTTGGGAGGAAACCCGTTCCGTGTTATACGGCGTGGTCCCTTGATTTACCTAACTTTAAAAATAAAGATTAATAACTGCTTTAGTTCTCACACCAGTCACATGACTGACCTGGAGTTTATTGTTTTAACCTAAACTCTGGGTGCCCCTATTTTCCGCACGGGCAGCTAGTAGTTTTGGTTTTGCAGATTTATTTTCACAGGGTCCTGATTAACAGCTGGAACGATGCTCGGAAAGCTCTGTATCCGTGTATCACTTCTAGTTGTGTTTTGTATATTTTTCCGCTGCCATGTAATTTATTGTAATCTCTGATATTTATGGAATGTAATTTATTCATTTATACTCTGTATATTCTTGTATCTGATGGAATTGTTGTAATAACAATGAAATGTTCTTCCGTATGCGCTCATTTGTGTGTTGTTCTCAAAGTATTCGCGCTTTCCTTCACGGGGAAGTTACGGGTCCTTACAGTTGGTATCAGAGCTTTGGTTTACAGAGCTCGAGAACAAGACACATTAGAACCATACGAAAGAATTCATCAGATATTGGATTGGTAATATCCAATTAGGATGACTCGTTAGAGATAGGATCAGTAGTATCCTAGAACGAGTGTGAAGAGTATATATTTCAAATGAAAACAATTTTGTTTTGAAAATTTTAATCGTTTTATACGTATTTGAATATTTATTTATTTTGAATATGGACAATCAAGTATATATAGATTTCGCGTATACGCGTCATGAACGTATAGTCGAAGTTTTGATATACTGGATAGATATAGTGTCACATTCTAGACACCCGGGGATAATTTTGGTGATGTGGCCACATCATCAGTATTTATATTCGTGTTTCGAAGGTGTGATATCTATATATTTCCATTAGACTGGTGTGAGAACCAAAACTAATATTGTTAGAACACATTGTTGTGAATTGGCATCAAAAACATGATTTTTTTGTATATATATCAAAATTTATGAATTTGAAACTCTAATCCACTAATTGATTGATGTTTGGGTTGTTTGTTTAATTGTTTGCTAATTTTAACCATTTATGCCTAATTGAATCAAATATTGAATTGTATTGAAAATTGGTCGCATTTGCTTGCACATACATATACTTACATTGAACAGGTCATAGCAAGGAGGCTAGAGCCGAAGAATAAAATTTGTTTGCCCGACAAATAGGTACATGTTTACTACACAATTTCCTGTTTTGTTTGGGTGATGATGATTTTGTGAGCCACTTGGCTTTTTCTTTTTCTTTTTGAGATCTGAAGGACCGGGGAAGCTATTTGAAATTCCCCGATGCTCCCGGTGCAGGGGAGGTTATGGCGAAATTTTTCGAAAATTTAGGGTGTTAGCCAAATTTTTGAAGAATTTGAAAATTTTCAGAAACTGAAAAGTTGGAGAATGGAAGCCAGATCGAACGTAGAGTTGATTAATCAAACCACTTTCGACTTTGTTCCTTTTCGGGGACGAAAAGTTTTAAGTGGGGGAGATTGTAATAACCCGGAAAATCTGGGCCAGTTTAAAATTTTTATTTTGGCAGTTTTAGCAAATTTTGGATATTTAAAATGAATTATTTTAAATAAAATCGACGAGAAATTTATTTTGAATAGAAATCGAACGTATATATTATACGCGTCGTCGTTAAAATATAAATATTTATATATAATTATAAATAGAATTTAAAATGGCGCGGTAGTTCGATAATTCGATTTCAAACTTCAATTGAATGTACCGGGTGCAAAATAATCCGGGTTTGAGTGGAACCAAAAACATTAGGATCTATTTGATAATATCTTTCCAACGAACCCGACCAATCGAAATTTCATAGCGGGAATCAAAAGATATGTCCAGTTGAAAATTCTGAATAGTCGCTATGGAATTCAGGCCCTTAAAAATGGACATTTTGCAAATGACCTCGGATTTCGACGAAACCACTTTTGTTGGATCCGTGATGTCAAGTTATTGCTAGATTTCAAGTTTCATAATTTTTCGAATCAATATGTGAGCGTGGCAAAGGAAAACGCGTTTGACCAGTTTCAGTTGATTTTAATCGACTGGAAAATGGCCATTTTTCATACGGTCTCAGAATTCGACGAAACTAGTTTTGTTAGGACCGTATCGTCAATACGAAGCTAGAAAATATTTTTCTGGAATTTTTCTAGTTAGTATGTGACCCCTGTAATTTGAAATGTACGTTTAAAATTCAATATAGTGATTTAAATGTAAATTCAAAGGAAACTGATCGAAACGATCAAATCAGCATGCGATACATATCCCATTGTGTTCGGAATGGGGGTAAAACGCTATGGACGACAGGCGGTGGGCCTCGTTTAGAGGTCGTATGTAAAAGTCAACCTTTTTAGAAATTAAAATAATTAAATAAAATAATTAAATTAAAATAATTAAATAAAATAATTAAATTAAAATTCTTTTCTCCTTAACTACCCAGGCCCCCCCCCCCCCCCCCGATTTCATTCTACAGAAAAATAAAAAAAAAAAAGAAGAAAAGGGAGGCGACGGAAAAGGGGGGGAACCCCTGTCGCCGCCGCCAGAGGCTGGCGCCCCTCCTCCAGGCGATCGCCGCCACGCGAAGCCCCCCCAGGCGCCAGAGCCGACGCGCGAGAGCCCCCCCCCCCTCGAAAATCGAAGATGGCGACAGCCCCCCCCCCAACCGCATCCTCCTCCGCCGACCTCCACGAGAAGGAACCCCCCCCCCCCAGTCCCGAACCTTCGACAGTAAAGCCCCCCTCCTCTCCGATTCCTGTAAGTTTTATTTATTTATTTTTCAATTTTAGTAATTGTTCTGTTCGATTTTAAAAACTGAATTTTTATAATTAACAAAAACTGATTTTTGTTTTCCATAAAAAAAAAACTGAATTTTTATAGTTAACAAGAACTGATTTTTATTAATTTAAAAGCATTGATTTTTAGTTTAGAAAAGAATAAATGTTTATTTAGGAAAAATAGTTCTTTTTAAACTAGAAAGATGCGATTTTTATTAACTAGGTAAGATTAGTTTTTTTTTTAAATCAAAATGATTTGATTTTGAAAAGTAAAGATTTGATTTTGAATTGTGGAAGTTAAAAATATAATTTTTATATAAGGAAGATAATCAAAATATGATTTTTATATTTTTGAAGTATTAAAAATATAATCTTTACTATATAGAAGATGTAAAAATATGATTTTTATATTTTTAAAGAATTAAAAATATAATTTTTACATGTTAGGAATATTAAAAATATCATCTTTTTATAGGTAGCAAAATAAAATGCGATTTCTATAGGGATGGAATTGAAAAGGTAAAATCTTTAAAAATAAAAAGACGATATTTTAATAATAGAAAAGGCGAAAACTTTATTTTTATAAAGGCGAAAACTTTATTTATGAAAGGGCGAAATCTTTATATAGAGAATAGCGTTATAAAAATATAATCTTTATCTATATAACATCGTCGTAAAAATTCGATTTTTATATATTGAATAGCGAAGTAAAAATTCGATTTTTAAATATAAAAATATGATTTTCAAATTGAAAGTAAACAAATAAAAACGTGACTTTTATTTTAAAGACATCAAAATATAAAAATGTGTGATTTTTATATATGTAGTGACTACGGGCAACGTAGATGAAAAAGGCAACAACGAGGAAGATTTCTGTCAATGAAGTGTCGTGAAGTTGGATAGCTATCGGTGAGAACTTCTCACCTATCAATTTTTTTTTCAAGTTATATATATACTAGGATGCAGACGGTGCTTAGTAGCACCCGACACCCGTCATCCACAGACCATGGATGGCTTGTTTGTTAAATTGTTTGGTTGTGTAGTGGGTTGGATTATTGGTTTGAATTGAATTGTTTGGTGAAATTGAATGGATTTGATTGATGTGTGAATGGCGTGGGCCTTCACTAGACCGGGGATAAGGCTAGGCCTCGTCCCGTTTCTAGTATCGTGCCGTTATGCCGCCGAAATTTTCTAAAATATGTTAGAAAAATAAAAATATCATTTTATTGAATAAATGAACTGAATAGAAATTCAAGTGTTAAAATAAATTGTTTTATCGTTAAAAATATAATTTTTAACGTGGAAGTGAATAAAATAAAATATTCATTTACAAACCGGACGGTTTGTTTATGTACACCTATTTGAAGGACATTGATTGGGACGATAAATTTTACACATCGCCCAACTGCACAAATAAAATCTGTGTTTGATTGTTTGAAACCCCACAAGGGTGTTGGGATGAAATTTGATGATCACTTATCCTGATTGATTAAATATGTCGATCGATTGATTGACAGGCTGTTATAAGCGTTGGACATCTATATTTGATGCTTATACAGTGTAGTGCACTTTGGTTGATGGTTGATTATTTTTCAATGCTATTATATACGTGTGATGTATGAAAATCCATATAATTAACATTATATGGTGATTGATTGGGCCTCATTCCAATCGGGAAAATAATGAATATTATAAAAGAAAATTCATGTGTTGAATATAAAAATAGTCATGTGTTGACGATGATTATGGGTTGAAACTATTCTGGTGTTGAGTGAAATATTTTAAATAATAAAAATTACATCTTTATCATATTTACGATTAGAATCTACTTTACGGTGGAGTCTAATTAAAAATCAAACGATAGATACCATAGTTTTATAAAATATTTTACATAACAAAAATAGTGATGTGTTGACAGTACTCATGTGTTGAGATTAGTCGTGTGTTGAAAGAAATATAGATTCATGTGTTGAATGGGATAAATATTCATTTGTTGAATAGAATAACGAATTTATTGAAAAATATAAAGCCGTGTTGATTAGAGATGCGTTATTTTGACGCGAACGATATTTATATCGATTTTATTCGTTTTATAATGAATATTGAAAAGTGATTTCAAAATTAAATATTTTGAAATGAAATTCAAATTGAATTAGATTAAAATTCGAATTGAATAGGAAGCGAATTTGAATTTGAATAAAATAGAAATGAATTCAAATTGAATTGAATTGAAATTGAAATATAAAACGAACTGAAATTGAATTGGAATCGATTTGAAATGAATTCGAATCAAATAGTAAATGAATTCGATTCGAATTGAATAGAAAGTGAATTTGAATTCGAATTGAATAAAAATGAATTCAAATTGAATTGAATTGAAACGAGTTAGAATTTGAATTGAATTGAAATCAAATCGATTTAAAATTGAATGTAGTGTTGAAATGGTTTTGAAAACGAATTTAAAACGATTTATAAAATACGTTTTAAAAGGAAATCGACGAAATATATATAATATATATATTATATATATAATGGCCTGAATAGAACGCGCCGCGCCGCGGCAGTTCGTGAATTTAAACCATTTATTTCAAACGGACATTGCGGGAGATCCGACCGTCGGATTCTCCTAAAACCGGAACCGTTGGGTTCGTATCGAAAAGAGCTTTCCATTGAATGTTAGAAATTTGAAATCTAACGGTTGGATTTGGAATTATGTCCAAATCAAATTCAGAAAAGGTCGCTGTAAGTGCAGTTCGATGGCCGTTGATGGAAATCGACTGTACGGGCCTTGATAAAATTATTAAAAATATCTATAATTTGTGTAAAATCAAAGAAATGATTTGGGAAAAATTGGGCTGAAGAATTCCACATTTGAAAGGATAAAAATAGATTTTTATCGAAAAGAACTAGTTTTGAACTAGAATAAAAAATCAATTTATTTTTAAATAAATAAATTGAATTTGGAAGTGATTTTAAAAATAATCGATATTCCCAATACGTGGATTGGACTGGAGTTGAATCGAAATTATCTTCGGAATATTTCGATATTGGATTTCGTGATTATACGGATATTGTTATGGGAATTTGAAAGATATATTTTATATCGTTATTTCCAATACGATATTTGTTGGTTTCAGAATTTGATATTGAATATAAGCCGGTATATTTTCTATTCAGAGCCTTGTATTTAATATCAAATGTGATTTGGGTTTGTCGTGAATCATGTTTTAGATGACATTGGTTCTTTAACCCAGTTAAAGGCAAGATGTTGATTTTTGAAAAGATTAAAACTAAGTGAAGTTTTAATGAATCTTTAATTAGATTTAAATGTGAATTGATAATTTAAATTATCAAATCTGAAAGGTGATCGAGAGTGGAGTAGCACCAGTTTTGCTCCAAAGCGATAGTTAAATCTTTAATTAGATTTGAACGTGAAATGGTAATTAATTTTACCGATAACACCGTGGTGTTAGATGTGGAGTATTACCAGTTTTCTCCATGGGATATATAGGTTGGGATTGGGAAATAAAATAAATAATTATTTCGGTGTGGTTCGCTAATCCCGACTAGTTTGAAATGATATCCAAAGGAGGATTAAAGAATAAATTTAGAAGAATTTATCTTGGATAAAATTAATGGGAACATTTCCCTAAGAATGTGATTTTGTGAATAAAAGAATATTCTGAATTGGAATGAGGCGTTTGTTGTGTTTGTGTAACATTCGTTTATTATATACGTGGGTTATTCAGAAAGGCCGGGTTTATACCCATTCTGAATAACCGATTCGACGAGATGTCGAAGATGAAGACGGTGGTTGAAGACCGGAAGTCTTCACATCGTTTGGGTGATTACTGATGATCTTGATTGGGCTGTACACCTAGGATGAGGGAATCAGTTGGTGATCGTCCAGACGTACTTGGAGATGGATGGATATGCGAGGAAAGTGCCTCCGGTTTCGTTCAGACCCAGAACGAACTTGTAAATGGATTGTGTGTCTGACATTGGATTTTATTCTGTGTTGATTGATCTCTATTAAATATACATTTGTTTGGCGGTGGAGAATTTATTCACTTGCTTAACACCCTTCTCTGAGACGTACGAGCTCAGAGGTTGTATATCGATGGACATCAGTCGCATGGAGTGAATTGCCAATGTGGCACGCGTAAGTGGCAATTGATCAAGGCTTCTGTTGAAAAGCAAAGTCTTGTGGTTGATGATCAAAGCACGGCCTGTGTGGCATAGCTTTGTGTATAACGTGAATTCGCGAGCCTCACACCTCGGTATGAGTCAAAAATGGGATACGGACCCAAGGAGTGCACGACGTTTCTTTCTAGCTAGGGTGGTGTCAGTGACCTACCAGCCCTGACATTTATATACTTTTCACCTGTGTGGTTGTTGGATACGAGGCGCCTCGGATATAGGTCTGTAAGGACCGAGAAACGTGTGTTCAGGAATAACTAATCCTCAAAAGTAAGAGAGGACCGGCCTTGGAGGTTCCAAAGGATCATAGTGGGGTCCTGAGGCATTTGCTAGAGTGTCTCGAATGCGGAGAGGAGCTTGCCCCTTGCCTCGACTCATGATGGAATCCAATTTCCAATACGTGTATTTCAGCTTTATTTGTAGAGCCTAGTATGGCGACATAGTGGGATGGGGCATTCATGCCGCCTATGATTGATATTTATGATTGAAATTGTTTTGAAACTATGCACCTATATTAGTATCAAATAATGTGTTTTAAATGTATCAAGCATGCTTTGGCTGTTATAAGGTAAAAACCCTATCCTCCGGCTTGCGTTGCATTGTGTGATGGGACCTGGGTCTTATAACAGCTTCATTTTTCTTTATTTAGCATTGCGCTGTTTGTTTTATGCACTGGTATTCTTGGGAGGAAACCCGTTCCGTGTTATACGGCGTGGTCCCTTGATTTACCTAACTTTAAAAATAAAGATTAATAACTGCTTTAGTTCTCACACCAGTCACATGACTGACCTGGAGTTTATTGTTTTAACCTAAACTCTGGGTGCCCCTATTTTCCGCACGGGCAGCTAGTAGTTTTGGTTTTGCAGATTTATTTTCACAGGGTCCTGATTAACAGCTGGAACGATGCTCGGAAAGCTCTGTATCCGTGTATCACTTCTAGTTGTGTTTTGTATATTTTTCCGCTGCCATGTAATTTATTGTAATCTCTGATATTTATGGAATGTAATTTATTCATTTATACTCTGTATATTCTTGTATCTGATGGAATTGTTGTAATAACAATGAAATGTTCTTCCGTATGCGCTCATTTGTGTGTTGTTCTCAAAGTATTCGCGCTTTCCTTCACGGGGAAGTTACGGGTCCTTACAGATTGATTGTGGTTTAAAAATACCTGTTTGTGGTTGAGAATTATATGGTTGAAACCACATAGGATTAGCCTGTGGAAAAGAAAAAAAATAAACATGCCGCCTGCGTGCGAAATAGTTGCAAGAAATCCCCATTGTCAATAGCTGCGAGGCTTTAAGGTAGAGCGAGGAGCCGTACTAGGGACGGTCCAGGTTTTACTACCCTGGCGTTATGCTACCGAAATTTTCAATAATATTCATGTGCAAGAATTATTTTCATGTGTTTAAATTAAATTCGTGTGTTGAATAGAAATTCATGTGTTGAATAGAAATTCATGTGTTGAATAGAAATTCATGTGTTGAACGACATTCATGTTTTGAAATAAATTGTTTTATAATAGAAATCATATTTTTATCATCTATATGAACTATATAAAATAGTCGTGGTTTGAAATAATTTGTTTTACAATAAAAATCACATTTTTATTATAAACATGGATTGTTAAAAATAGTGAAGTGTTGAAATAAATGTTTGCTGGATAAAAGTATAATTTTTATCAAATGTATGAAAAGAATATGGTTTTGAAATCAAAGAATAGATTATATTTATATATATATATATATAATCAAAATAAATCGAGTAACGAAGCTGAAGTTCATGTTTTGAAACCGTGATTTCAAACGATTAGTGCGGGAGATCCGACCATCGGATTTTCCCGAAACCGAAACCGTTGGGTTCGCTTTGGAAATATCTTTCCAACGACACCAACTTTGTGAAGATCCAACGGTTTGATTGTCTAGAATGTTTAATTAAAATCTGAAAAAAAACAGCGCCAGAATTGATTATATATATATAATTAAATTAAATCGAATAACGACGCTGCAATTCGTATTTTGAAATTGAAACTTCAAACGAGTGTACCGGGAGATCCGACCGTCGGATTTCCCCAAAACTGAAACCGTTGGACTCGTTTTGAAAAGATCTTTCTAATGATATAAAATTTGTGAAGATCTAACGGTTAGGTTTTCAGATATGTGTAAATCAAATCTGAAGAAAAATAGCGCTACGGCCGCGTTATGGCCCGAAGCGTCGTTTGAATAAATTGGCTATTTTTAAATAAATAAAAATAGCGATAAATCATTATAAAATATTATAAACGATATGGAATGGAAATAAACCGAATTTACCGGATTTATTAGATATTTGATGGTTGAATGTGTTTGACATGAAAATTATACTAAAGAATTTATCTTTGATAAAAATAATGGTAACCTTTCCCTAAGAATGTGAAATTTATAAACTAACTGAAGGTTAGCTAAGTCAGATGGTTTCCTGGGTTTTGATATGATGTTGGTTTCGGCCTTCGGGGTTAATACTTGGGAAATCGTTCTTTTACTAATTTACGGTTAGTGACTGATGAATTGGAATATGGCGTATGTGGTGTTTGTGTAGCACTTGTTTATTATATAGACGAATTGCTCAGAAAGATCGAGTTTATCCCATTCTGAATAACAGAATCAACGATAAGAAGTCGATGATGAAGATGGTGGTTGAAGACCGGAGATCTTAACCTTGGTTGGATGGTAACTGATGTATTGATTGGGAGGCATCCCAAAATATAGATAATAAGTGGTGATCGTCCAGATGTACGTGGAGATCGATGTATATGCGAGGTATATAGATCCTCCGGTTTCGTTCAGACCCAGAACGGACTTGTAAACGGAATGTGTGTCTGACATTAGAATTCATTCTGTGTGATTGATGACATCAGTTGCATGGTGTGAATTGCCTGTGTGGCAGGCTAAGATGCAGTGATCAAGGCTTCTGTTGAAAAGAAAAGTCTTGTAGTTGATGATCAAAGCACGGCCTGTGTGGCATAGCTTTGTGTATAACGTGAATTCATGAGCCTCACACCCAGGTATGAACCAGAAACGGGAGAGGACCTCAGGGAGGGCATGCGTTTCCTTCTAGCTAGAGGTGGTGTCAGTGCTTAAACTAGCTGACATTTATATTATTTTCACCTATGTGGTTGTTGCTGTTGCGAGGTGCCCCAGATATATCGGTGACTATGTGAAGCCGATGGAGTCATTCGTTGGCTCATTTACGCCGCAAAGGGTGGGGAAACGCAGTGTTCAGGCATTTTAATCCACATCGGTGGACCGGCCCTGACGATCCAAGGGTTTGACAGAGTACTTGCCCTAAGACTCGGGCTAGACAGTCTCGAATTCGGTAAGGACTATCTTTTGCCTTGGTTCATGACGGAAATCCAATTTCCAAATACGTGACTGTGCGGTTTTGATTGTATACCTATATATGGCGACATAGTGGTATGGGGCATTAATGTCGTCTATGATTGATACTTATGATTTGAAATTGTTTTTGAAACATATAAACACTAGTAATAATATTAAATGCTTTTGTTTTATTCGTATCAAGCATATTTTGGCCATTATAAGGTAAAAAACTCTATCCTCCGGTTTGCGTTGCATTGTGTGATGGGAACTGAGTCTTGTAATGGCTTCATTTTTATAAAAAGCATTGCGATGTTTAAAAGATTTACTTGTTGTAAAGCACTGGCAATCCAATGGAACAATTAATTTAACTAATGAAATTAAACCGTCGTTTAATTTTAGTGAAATAACAAGTCGTTATTTTAACGATTGGTCCCAATAAAGGTAGCTTACCTTGTTGGTCACGCTTATAAAATAAACGTGTTTAATTGGTTGAATTGTTTGAATTGCTTGTGGTTGGATTAAATGGTCGTTATTATCAGTTAAATGATTGAATGGTCTGATTTGAGATAAGCTTTTGATTTCAGGGAAGAACAGGTTGGAGGGATCCAACGGGATTCCTCAAATTATATTGTTTTTTTTCTTCATATTATCATATGAACTGTCATGTTTGGGTAATGGATTTGAGTATTGATCATTGATTGAAAAGTCAACTTGTGTTGTGTTTTAACCAATGGGCTATATTGGTTAAGTAATCAGCAGTAAATGGCCGAAAAGTAAAGTGTTTATTTATATCGATTTACCGTCAGGTGAATTGATAGAACTGAAATTATAAAATTTATTTATAACTAAAGATAGATTTGAAATATATAGTTTGAATAAAAGTTTATTAAAAGGGGAATTTAGATGAAAAGTTTAACAACCCATAAAATCTGAACTAATTTAAAAAAATTAAATTGGCTATTTTAGTGGATTTTAAATATTTAAACTAAATATTTAAAATAATAACGACGAAAATGGTGTTTGAGTCGACGTTTGAAAATAAATATAATTAATTATAATTATAAACAAGGCCTGAAATGGCGCTATAGTTTCAAAATTTGAATTCAAAGTTTGACTGACTGTACTGGGAGCAAAACAAAACGGATTTTAGTGAAACCAAAAATATTTAAATCTGTTTATGAATATCTTTCTAACGAATCTAAAAAATCGAAGTTTCGTAGCGGGAAGCAAAAGTTATGGCCAAATGAATTTTCAGAAAGGTCGCTATAGAGTTTATATAGCCCGTGAAAATGGCCATTTTGCAAACGACCTCATAATTCGACGAAACCACTTTTGTTGGATTCAGGATGAAAAATTATTGCTAGGTTTCAAATTTCATAATTTTTGAAGCTAGTATGTGAGCGTGGCAAAGGAAAATGTGTTTGGTCGATTTCTACTAAATTGGATCGACCCGAAAAGGGCCATTTTTCATACGGTCTCAAAATTCGATGAAACTAGTTTTGTTGGGACCGTATCGTCAAAACATAGCTAGATTTATTTGTCGGGAATTTTTAGAATCTGTATGTGGCCCCGGAAAATTGAAATGTACATTCAAAATAAATATTGAATGTTTTATATTTTAATTTGAAGGAAAACTGACTGAAACAGTCAAATGGGCCTACGAAACATATCCCGTTGTGTTCAGAATGGGGGTATTTAGCTAGGGACGACAGTCGTTTGGTTTAGATTGGAGTTCGTATGTGAAGAGGGGTATTTTCGAATTTAAAATAGATTAAAAATATTTATAAAACCCCTGGACCAATCATAATCCTCCGTTCCATCTTCTCTCTCCCCGATGTTCCCTGTCGCACCGCGGAAATAGCTACGCCCCTTCTCTCTTCATTTTCTCCCTCTACAAGCAAAATCAGTCCCTCCTCCAGCTGAAGATTTTGAAGAGCTCGAGACGAGCTTCAAATCCATACCAACTTAAGATTTTTCGCTGTGTATTTGGAGAGGATCGACGCCTGGAAGTTGTGGCCTTTCAACCGCCGCCGCTTACGCCAGGGACCACCGGAATCCGCCGAGTTTCAGGCGCCAGGGCGCCTCTCCGTCCTCTTCGACGCAGCACACTCCGATCGTCGTAATACTTCACGGATTTGCTGAAAAATCAAAACCTAGTTTTGAACAGGTTTAAAAAGGTACGGTCTAAATTATATTAAACTACTTAATAGCACTTTAAAGCGCTACAGTTTTTTATTTCACTATAAAAATCATATCTCTCTCGTTTTTGACAAAATTCAGTGAAACAAGAAACAGTGGACTCGTGTGGACGTCTTCTACATTCTAGAAGAGACCGCATATTTTTCTGAGCCTTCTACTATTTTTGGTGAAGTGGAACCCAATGTGAGATTTCTGAATTATAAACGATATGGAAATGATGATGTTTAAATTATATATTCGAAGTATGAGTTATATAAGCGTTGAACACCTCATGTATAAGCATTGTATAAGTTGTATGTTTGATGTATAAGTAATATATGCGTTGTAAAAATTATATATGTGTTGAAGTGAAGTGAAATATATATATATATATATATATATATATATATATATATATATATGCCCCTCGTCCACAAACCATGGACGATATTTATTGGTTGTGATTGGTATGAAAATTGGTTGATAGCGAATGGTTGATTAGAATTGTTTGTGGTTGAAATTGATTGATTGTGGTTGAAAATTACCTGTTTGTGGTTGAGAATTATTTGGTTGAAACCACATAGGATTAGCCTGTGGAAAAGAAAAAAAATAAACATGCCACCTGCGTGCGAACTAGTTGCAAGAAATCCCCATTGTCAAAAGCTGCGAGGCTTTAAGGTAGAGCGAGGAGCCGTACTAGGAATGGTCCAGGTTTTACTACCCTGGCGTTATGCTACCGAAATTTTCAATGATATTCATGTGTAAGAATTATTTTCATGTGTTTAAATTAAATTCGTGTGTTGAATAAAAATTCATGTGTTGAATAGAAATTCATGTGTTGAACGACATTCATGTTTTGAAATAAATTGTTTTACAATAAAAATCATATTTTTATCATCTATATGAACTATATAAAATAGTCGTGTTTTGAAATAAATTGTTTTACAATAAAAATCACATTTTTATTATAAACATGGATTGTTAAAAATAGTGAAGTGTTGAAATAAATGTTTGCTGGATAAAAGTATAAATTTTATCAAATGTATGAAAAGAATATGGTTTTGAAATCAAAGAATAGATTATATATATATAATCAAAATAAATCGAGTAACGAAGCTGAAGTTCGTGTTTTGAAACCGTGATTTCAATCGATTAGTGCGGGAGATCCGACCATCGGATTTTCCCGAAACCGAAACCGTTGGGTTCGCTTTGGAAATATCTTTCCAACGACACCAACTTTGTGAAGATCCAACGGTTGGATTGTCTGGAATGTTTAATTCAAATCTGAAAAAAACAGCGCCAGAATTGATTATATATATATATATATATATATATATATATATATATAATTAAATTAAATCAAATAACGACGCTGCAATTCGTATTTTGAAATCGAAACTTCAAACGAGTGTAACGGGAGATCCGACCGTCGGATTTCCCCAAAACTGAAACCGTTGGACTCGTTTTGAAAAGATCTTTCTAATGATATAAAATTTGTGAAGATCTAACGGTTAGATTTTCAGATATGTGTAAATCAAATCTGAAAAAAAAACAGCGCCACGGCCGCGTTATGGCCTGAAGCGTCGTTTGAATAAATTGGCTATTTTTAAATAAATAAAAATAGCGATAAATCATTATAAAATATTATAAACGATATGGAATGGAAATAAACTGAATTTACCAGGTTTATTAGATATTTGATCGTCGAATGTGTTTGACATGAAAATTATACTAAAGAATTTATCTTTGATAAAAATAATGGTAACCTTTCCCTAAGAACGTGAAATTTATAAACTAACTGAAGGTTAGCTACGTCGGATGGTTTCCTGGGTTTTGATATGATGTTGGTTTCGGCCTTTGGGGTTAATACTTGGGAAATCATTCTTTTACTAATTTACCATTAGTGACTGATGAATTGGAATGTGGCGTATGTGGTGTTTGTGTAGCACTTGTTTATTATATACACGAATTGCTCAGAAAGACCGGGTTTATCCCATTCTGAATAACTGAATCGACGATAAGAAGTCGATGATGAAGATGGTGGTTGAAGACCGGAGATCTTCACCTTGGTTGGATGGTAACGGATGTATTGATTGGGAGGCATCCCAAAATATAGATAATAAGTGGTGATCGTCCAGACGTACGTGGAGATCGATGGATATGCGAGGTATATAGTTCCTCCGGTTTCGGTCAGACCCAGAACGGACTTGTAAACGGAATGTGTGTCTGACATTAGAATTCATTCTGTGTGATGCATGACATCAGTTGCATGGTGTGAATTGCCTGTGTGGCAGGCTAAGATGCAGTGATCAAGGCTTCTGTTGAAAAGCAAAGTCTTGTAGTTGATGATCAAAGCACGACCTGTGTGGCATAGCTTTGTGTATATCGTGAATTCATGAGCCTCACACACAGGTATGAACCAAAAACGGGAGAGGACCTCAGGGAGGGCATGCGTTTCCTTCTAGCTAGAGGTGGTGTCAGTGCTTAAACTGGCTGACATTTATATTATTTTCACCTTTGTGGTCGTTGCTGTTGCGAGGTGCCTCAGATATATAAGTGACTATGTGAAGCCGATGGAGTCATTCGTTGTCTCATTTACGCCGCAAAGGGTGGGGAAACGCAGTGTTCAGGCATTTTAATCCACATCGGTGGACCGGCCCTGACGATCCAAGGGTTTGACAGAGTACTTTCCCTAAGACTCGGGCTAGACAGTCTCGAATTTGGTAAGGACTATCTTTTGCCTTGGTTCATGACGGAAATCCAATTTCTAAATACGTGACTGTGCGGTTTTGATTGTATACCTATATATGGCGACATAGTGGTATGGGGCATTAATGCCATCTATGATTGATACTTATGATTTGAAATTGTTTTTGAAACATATAAACACTAGTAATAATATTAAATGCTTTTGTTTTATTCGTATCAAGCATATTTTGGCCATTATAAGGTAAAAACTCTATCCTCCGGTTTGCGTTGCATTGTGTGATGGGAACTGAGTCTTGTAATGGCTTCATTTTTATAAAAAGCATTGCGATGTTTAAAAGATTTACTTGTTGTAAAGCACTGGCAATCCAATGGAGTAAACACGTTCCGCGAAAGTGGCATGGTCCTGTGATTAGCCATATTATAAATGTGTTAAGTAGATTTCTCATACTAGTCCCATGACTGACTCGTAGTTTGTTTCACTTGCAAACTCGGGTGCCCCTTTTTCTATATGGGAAGCCTTGTATTCAGGTTTTAGCAGGCTCTTTCTGGATAGCTGGTGCGGAAGATGGATTCTATCATTTATCTCTTTTTATGCTGTTCAGCTCCTATTGTACATATTATGTTTGTTTTCCGCTGTAGACATTTATGTATAGCTGAACTGTATTTGTACTAAGTATGATCCTGTATACTGTGTAACTCTGATGAATATGTGTATCCAGTGTATTATTTGTACATTATCTGGTGTATTTATTTATTTTTGTTCTGCTATTATCTGTTTATGTGTTATATTCCAAAGATTACCCTTGACACCGTTGTACAGGTTTATGGGTCCATCACAAAAAGGGTTTAGACTAAACCAAAATTGATTTGAACAAGGTTTATAAAAGTGATGAGGCGTTATATCGTTAATTTCAAATTAACGTTAATTAATAATGTGATCGTGTAAAGGTAAGGAATTGAAATATGAATTTCAAAGCGAGAAGTGGTCGAAAGGATTTGAAAAGGAATTGGTGAAACTAAATTTGGTAAAGGAAGTGGGATTTTTAAGCAAATCCAGATGATGAAATGAAATTGTTTAAAAAAAAGGGTAAAGGTAAAAAAATGGTGTTTTATAAGGAATTATTTATTTATTAAATTAAGGAAAATGGTTATACTAGAGAAAGAGATTTTCGAAAAGGATAAAAGGGTTTTATGAAACCGTATTTAGAATAAAATAAGTTTAAATGAAATTTATGTTGATATTGGAATGAAATATTGGTTTTAGATTACAACTCGTGTCTACCTTCAGATATGAACATTGTTGATTAAGGTCTGAGAGGTAATTAAAATACCCCAACTTGATCGACAACGGGAGTATCTGAAGGTGATATTATTCGTAATGGTAGAGGAGGATAGTAAGGAGTTATTATTTCATTAGAAAAGTAATAAAGCAACATTTTTGATGAAGATGTGGAATAGATGCATACATTGAGATTCCAAAGTAAAAGTGGAAATAAAAGGGGTAGCGAAAGGAAATGTAAAGGGAAGTTTTATTCTACCAGAATAAGCATTGAGGTTTTCTTTTCAAGTATTGAAATTAAGGATATTTCTCAACAATTGTTTTACGAGGAATAATTCGATTGATTTTCGAGTATTAGATAATTATGTGGTAAATGTTTTGAAAGTGAAAAATAAAGAAAAACTGGATATATGAAAGATGAACTTGTTAAAATATAATCTATGTTAAATAAGAAGCGATATGCTATATTTAATATTTAAATATTTAAGAGTTTGAATTTACATTTTTTTTATTTAAAAGGCCAAGTGATGTTGAATACTGAACCAGTGATCCCATTGGATTATCATGATCGAAATATTATTTATTCTAATAGTTAAATCACTGACTATCAAATATGTCCAATATGATTGTTGGTAAGGTAAGACCGGGATCGAACTTAGGTTCGAAAACCATTCCGACCAACAAATACATGAAGATATCAGAAGACGGTCGAGATGGAGCATTGAAGACCATGGATCTTCATAAGCGGAAGGATTACTGAAAATCTCTGGTTTAGCGGCCAGAGATAAACTGTGGTTCTGTCGTGGTTGGAATCCACGGGTTGCAAGGACTTTTCGCTACTGATCCATGGGGTGATTCCTATATTGGATGTAGTAGGAGAGTACCTTCGGTTCATCCTATTCCTGGATGACTTGTATGGACGGATGTCTGACAGAGTATTTCCAAAGGAATTACGTACGTTGATTTCCTCAAACGTACCATAGTTGATGGCGGAGAATGGTTTCCTCTAGCCAAATAACTAGAGTATTTTTGTGGATGTCAATTAAGTGATATCTGGCGGATCTGACGATGTGGTGTTCAAAATGAATGGTGACCTGATATTTCAAAAAAGGAAATTATGACCTCAAGCCTCATCAACCGGGGAATGACAAAAATCGGGCAGGCATCATGGCTATGTGGGTCGCTCCCATTAGGGTGTATAATCACCTATCTAGAGAAAATCCTATTGCTTCTTTAATCTATTTCGATGCTGTCCTGTAATGACCCGGGTTTTTGACGACTTTGGTTATCGACATAAACACGATGCCGACTAACCAAACATCGAAAAATACTGGTCATAAATAGAAGAAATTAGAGGGTGAGGAAAGATAAGATAGAAAATTAGAATAGAAGAAGAAGAAGAACACAACATTAGAGTAACACGAATCTCACAGCGGAACGAATAAATATATTTCATAGCATAACTTTGAAATACAAATCTGTACTTGAATATACATATCATTATCAAAGTACAACACTTACAACACAGCGGAAATAACTATAGCTATATGATCCTGAAGCCTCCTGCTCCAGGCTCTTCCAGTATATCTGTAAATCCCGACTACTTGACTGCCCGTTCAAATTTAGGCACCCAAGAGTTTAGGGAAAACAACAAAATAAGCTCCGGGTCAGTCATGGGACGGGTGTAAGTAAAACATTTTAAAACATTTCAAGCAGGTAATCGATATCTCATAAGACCACGCCTTATAACGGAATGGGTTTTTCCCTTATGAGAATCCAAATTATCTTTATATCAAAAACCTTTTTGATATTATAATAACGTCTATCAACCACAATATAATAATCATCTAGCAGAAATGCTTTCATCTCACGTTCTACATATATGGTATACAAACAAAACCGCAAGCACGTATTGGGTAATGGAATTCCAACTATGACAAGGTGTGGAACCACCTTTCGCTAGTGTACCTCTAGAAAGGAATACACTGAGTTAAACAAGAACATCTTGCAACCCGGCCACACATGACCGACCACTCATTTCGCTTGGGTGTATCGAATGTATATCACCAACGGTTGGGATCAGCAATCGTTTCCTGAGTAGGACAGCATCAACAATTGATTTTTAGAAGTAAATGAAACTCTAGATCAGGTGATTATACACCCTACTTCGGTGCGACCGACTTAGCCATGCTGCCTGCCCGATTTCTGTCATTTACCGGATGTGAGGCTAGAAGCTACGCTTTATCATCACACCAGATTCTCTTCGAATGTCACATCGTCAAATCCATCAAATCAACGATTGATGTCCTCAGTCATACATTATGTATTAGATAAAAGAAGTTTCCTTCTCTGCTTCCACTCTTGGTATGGTTGGTGAAATCAATATACGTGATCATCTGGAAATACTCTGTCAGACATCCCTCCATACAAGTCATCCAGGAACAGGATGAACCGAAGGCACTATTCTGTAAACAGGATAGCCCTTGCATAACTCCGTCTTCTGTTTCCTTTGGCATATCTGATTCACAACACTTATGCTAATACAGAGTGGTTCTTTGGATAATAATCCAACCGGTCTCTCCATATTAACAACTTTAAAATGGTCAAAACTTCGATAGTCTGTGATTTAACTATCGAAGAAAAATAGGTGTGCAAACAATGATATTATTTCCAAATGGAAATTTATATCGATCAAACATCATTCAACATTTGTCTCTTTATTTCATTAATTTACTTATCTCCTGTTTCCCTATATTCAATATTTCTTATTTTCTAAATTTGGAAAATATACGTTATTAAAAATGGAAAACATTTCCATTTCTTGTTTTCTTTATTAGAAAACATTTCTGGTTTCTCATTTGGAAAACTTTTCCAAAGCTTCTTCATTGGACTTAGACAGATGTTTAAACAAACCATCGCGATGCCAACTCAAACCAATTCCTTTAATTACTAAATTCACTTAACCATCCTTTACTATCGAACCTTAACCATTCCTTAGTTAAAAATGAAGTCAATCAAGTTGGGGTAATACTACCTCTCAGACCTTAACTGAACAATGTTTCTAACCTTGAAATAGACAAAGTTCACCCTTCAAATTCTTTAACAAACTTCCTTACGTAACTCTCTTTCAAATATTTTCTATTCGATAATTCTTTCCTTCGATAAGGTATATTCGATAACTCTATTCAATTTATTTTATTCACTTAACTCTTTTGATTTAACCCTAACTCTATTTACTTAACTCCTATCGAATAAAATATATTCGATAACTCTTTTAATTCTATTTGAATAAACTATGTATTCAATTAACTCCTATTTGCTTCAACTCTAATCGATTAACTCCAACTGGTTAACTCTAACTGGTTAACTCTAATTGATTAACTCCATCTGGTTAACTCTAATTCGAATAACAAATATTCGATTAACTCTATTCAGCTAACTCGACTCGACTAACCCCTTTCGAACAACTAATTTGATTTACTACTTTCGAATACCATATTCGATTTAACTCCTTTTGAATAACTAATTTGATTTACAACTTTCGAATACCATATTCGATTTAACTCCTTTCGAATAACTAATTCGATTTACAAATTTATTCGCTTTATAAAGATTTCCTTTTTAACAACTTTTATTCATTTTAAAGATTTACTTTTAGTAACGGTTCTCCACTTTAAAATGATTTCCTTCTTATAACAGTTTCCTTTTTATAACGTTTTCCCTTTTTCTAAATATCTCCTATTTATGAATATTCCAATTTATAAATATTTCTTATTTATAAATATTCCATTTATAAATATTTTATTTTCAAATATCACTTTGAAAATATTCCCTTATCAACATTTCGGTATGTTATGGTATTCAACATATCAAATCACGATGATCAGTATCGTCCAAACACATATAATCGACAACAGATTATATATCACATCACATTTCACAATATATGAAAAACAGTAAAATAAATGTTGAGGAACCCAGTTGGGTTCCTCCATACTTTTTCTCTGCATCACAGATGTTAAATAATATAGATAACATCACTTTTAGTTCCATATGATATATTCTGTTAAATAGAATCAAATATAGAAATTCAACTAACTGACTAGCAGTTCAAACAAACAATCAACACACAGTCATTAGCCAATATTTAACAGTTCTAAAAATACAACATGAAATTTTAACTGTTCAGAGTTAGTGAGATTTACTCACATTTGCAGTTCATTGTTAAAGAACGATAAACTGTCGTTAATTCAGATTGGACAATTTATTTCACTATAAATTATAATGAGCTCCGATGGACTTCCAGTAAGTTCCATGACGTAGCCACCATCCATACGATCTTAACGCAAGTTACGTTTCTCGATTCTGACCTCGTATGGATGAGATATCACATTCACAAGTTAATACAAATTTTAAATTAAATTAAAACATGAGTTATATATATCAATTGGGCTTTAACCTTGTTGGCCCATCTCCCTGGTATTAACCGACCCGCACAAGTCTTTCTCCCCCAAATGAAATACACCGAAGTCTGCTCCATATCATAACCATAGCCGTGTATTTTGAGCCCCCCTTTCCTCCTTAAATCACTCCACCGAAGATCAAACGGAAACCACTATTAATCTCTTCATTCAATTCTCCTTCTCCTCAGATCATCTATGTTGAACTCTAGTTCATCTCCATCGTTGGGGTTCCTAGTCCTCCCCGCGCAAGGACAGTAAACCACCGAACTTCAATAACACCAAATTCCTCACAACTTTGCAAATCGGTGCTTCTCCACTCGCTAAACCCAAATACGAACCTCATTTCGTGAATAAGGGCCTTCGTCAAGAGATTACCTCAACCCTAATCAACGCAGCAAACATCCGGACCTCAGATAGATGATGCGCACCAAGCAAAACGAGTACAGCCTCGAAGACAATCCCCCAGCGAATCCAAATACAGTTGTTTTGAGAATTAAGGAATTTGTTTTGTATTTGTTTTTGATTTTATAATCCACGAAATTTCTGTTCAAAGAAAAATGAGGATGGCGGAACTATGTTTGACCTTGGAAACAAATGAATTAGGTTTAGGTTGGTTGGTTCGGTATTTATAGGCACTTTAGACATTTTTAGATATTTTAGATATTTTTATTTTGTTTTTTATATCCGTTTTTGCCCTTCTGAAAATCCGTGTGATCACCCTACAGTGTTCAAAAATCATGAAAATGGTCATGTAGCTATAGTTCGACATTACGGTCCCAACGAAACTGGTTTCGTCGAATTCCGACCCCGTTTGTAGCGTATTTTTAGCAGTCAAAATACTGACTGTTTTTCCCTCTTAAAATTCGTACGGCCACATACTTACTACAAAAATCACGGAAATTAAAATTTCGCCAACACCTCCTTTGTACTGGTCAATCGGTCAAACTCCAACTCGCCTCTCTAGGCCATCTCCAACCCAAAAGAAAATCAAACAGCCAAGCGGCTTGCCAATTCGGCTCATAATTCTTATATCCAATAGAATTATAAACTTGTACCTTTTATCGGCATATCATTATATCCTTTCCACCTGTTATCAATTCAGCGGGTACAAGGGTCATCCCAATCAAATTCCAATCTGCTTTTATCCACGACACAACCAATCGCTTATATCCGAGCCAAATATCATTTCAACTCTAGTTTCTCCTCGATTCCCAACTCTTAACTTGATTATCCCATTACACTTCAAATTTGAATCTCACAATCCAATTTGTCTTGATATCATTCTAATTCAATCTCATTTACCACTTTACTGGCTTTACTTTAATTCAAATTTTGCTTTCACAAATTTCTGTTAAATTTGTTTTTAATTCAAATAGTCTTTCCCTAGGAGTTTTCAAACAGTTTACTCTATTCAAAAATCAAATTTTCCTTTTGAACATGTCACTGAGCCCTTAATTAATATTCCATTAGTTAAATCACTTCTCTATTTCTTTATCAATATTTGTTAACCAAATATTTTCAATAACCATATTGCCCTTTTATATTATTTGGAAAACATTTCCGAATATCGCCTTCCTTTATTTTCTAAACTTTAGAAAATATATGCTATTTATAATTGGAAAATATTCCAATTACTTATCTCTTTTTCGATCTCGTTTATTTCTATACTTAGGAAATATCCTTTATTATATTTCCAAGCTTACCCTTATTTTGGTTAAAATGGATGTTGTGTAAATCGTTACGACAACCCAAATACTATATTCAACTAACTCTTATCCAACATTGATCTTCGAGCCTGAAATCTTACTATTTATTTGTTAATAATGAAATCAATCATATCGGGGTATAACTACCTCTCAGACCTTGACTAAATAACATTTATAACGTCAAAACAGATATGACCACTTACTCGAATAATCAATACGATACAACTACTTCTTCACTTTTAAACACGTATACGCTTCCTCTTTCTATTCTTACTAGATTTTATTCTTAGTCTTCCTTTTTGATTTTACTATTCTATTTCTAAGTTTGGTTCCTTATCGACTTCTATATATATATATCGATACGTTGATTTCTAACTGTCAAACTTCTTAAAAATATTCTAACTCCTTAAATTCCCGGAAAAATTCGCCATAACCTCCTTTGTACCAGGAGCATCGGGATATTCCAAATAGCCTCCCATGGCCCTCACCAATCAAAAAGAAAAAGAAAAAGGCAAGCGGCTAGCCGATACGGCACATAAAATCTCATATATGAATTAAATACATACCTTTTCGTCGAGCATTCTATTTATATACCTTCATACCTATCTCATGTATATTTATACCTGCCCAATCTATTTTAACTATTCCTGATCGTTTTAACTCAATTCGTTAATTAATTTGTTAATTAACTCTTTATCTATTTCACTTTTATATTTGAACATGACATGTTCAAATATATTTTAAACTTGCTTATTAACTAAATTGAATCCAAATTTCAAATTTAAGTTCTATATTCGATTTCGAATACCTATTTACAAATCCAATTCACCTTTCAAAGTTCAACTTCAAATTCAAAACTCGTTTAACTAATTCCTCTTCGACTTAGTTAATTCTATTCAATTTCTATTCAAATTTTATATCACTTCTATTATTCTAATCTATATATTAAATTCTATTCCAATTCTATTCAAACTCTATAGTTTAAATTCCATTTGAATTCTATATTCAAATTCTATAGTTTAAATTCCATTTGAATTCTATATTCAAATTCCATTTGAATTTCTATATTCAAATTCTATTTCAATTCCATTTAATTTCATATATTCAAACTCCCTTCGGATTTCTATATTCAATTTCTATTTCAAACTCTTTTTTTTCATTCTTTATTATAAATACCATTTTGAAACACAACTTGTCTTTCCCAAAACAAATTCAAAACAGTATCTCTAGTAGTAATTTGTCACTTACAACTCGAAAATGAATACTGATGATGCAGCTGTCATCATCAGAATCTATTTTTCAGCAATCGAAGTGAGTTCAATACTATAAAACCATTTCTAAACATTTCCACCTTGAAATTCAATTCAAAATATAATTCACACTGCTTGTAAAACAATTTAAAATCTCCCAGGATCTTAAATTTTCATTATTTTTAATCCAAATTCATTTACAAACACTTATCCAATTCTCCAGAGTTTTAACTCAATTTCTGGTTTAAATTTCAGATTTAACTCATCTGATTTCATGTATTTCACTTATATGAATTCTAATTGGTTATTTAAATAACCATTTAATTTATAATCTTACTCGATTATAATAACAACCAATATATCCACTATATATCAAAATATACTTTGGGTAAAATTATTTTCATTTACCCTCTTTCAAAATATATCGTGCCGACCCATCATATTCGAGTGTTTATAAACTCCTACCGATATAGTGGATCAAACTGATCGACCAGAACACATAAACAACTCAACCAATAAATCTACACAATATAAAACAAATTTTATATCAATAACAAATATGTTCACTCGTATATATACACTCAACTCAATCTAGGGTATTACTAACCCCATCCCTACTGAGTCACGCCACGGAGCCAAGGTAATTCACTTAACTTAAGCTCTGATACCAACTGTAATGACCCGGTTTTTGATGACTTTGGTTATCGACATAAACACAATGACAACTAACCAAACATCGAAAAATACCGGTCATAAATGGAAGAAATTAGAGGGTGAGGAAAGATATGATAGAAAATTAGAATAGAAGAAGAAGAAGAACACAACATCAGAATAACACGAATCTCACAGCGGAACGAATAAATATATTTCATAACATAACTTTGAAATACAAATATGTACTTGAATATACATATCATTATCAAAGTACACCACTTACAACACATCGGAAATAACTATAGCTATATGATCCTGAAGCCTCCTACTCCAAGCTCTTCCAGTATATCTGTAAATCCCGACTACTTGACTGCCCATACAAATTTAGGCACCCAAAAGTTTAGGGAAAACAACAAAATAAGCTATGGGTCAGTCATGGGACTGGTGTGAGCAAAACATTTTAAAACAGTTCAAGTAGCAAATCGATATCTCATAAGACCACGCCGTATAACGGAACGGGTTTTTCCCTTATGAGAATCCAAATTATCTTTATATCAAAAACCTTTTTGATATTATAATAATGTCTATCAACCACAATATAATAATTATCTACCAGAAACGCTTTCATCTCACGTTCTACATACATGGTATACAATCAAAACCGCAAGCACGTATTGGGTAATGGATTTCCAACTATGACAAGGTATGGAACCACCTTTCTCTAGTGTACCTCTAGAAAGGAATACACTGGGTTCAACAAGACCATCTTGCAACTCGTCCACACATGACCGACCACTCATTTCGCTTGAGTGTATCGAATGTATATCACCAACGGTTGGGATCAGCAACCGTTTCCCGAATGGGACAGCATCAACAATAGATTTTTAGAAGTAAATGAAACTCTAGATCAGGTAATTATACACCCTACTTCGGTGCGACCGACTTAGCCATGCTGCCTGCCCGATTTCTGTCATTTACCGGATGTGAGGCTAGAAGCTACGCTTTATCATCACACCAGATTCTCTTCGAATGTCACATCGTCAAATCCATCAAATCAACGATTGATGTCCTCAGCCATACATTATGTGTTAGCTAAAAGAAGTTTCCTTCTCCGCTACCACTCTTGGTACAGTTGAAGAAATCCATATACGTGATCGTCTGGAAATACTCTGTCAGACATCCCTCCATACAAGTCATCCAGGAACAGGATGAACCGAAGGCACTATTCTGTAAACAGGATAGCCCTTGCATAACTCAGACTTCTATTTCCATTGGCAAATATGATTCGCAACGCTTATTAATATACAGAGTGGTTCTTTGGATAATAATCCAACCGGTCTCTCCATATTAACAACGTTAAAATGGTTAAAACTTTGATAGTCTGTGATTTAACTATTTAAGAAAAATAGGTGTGCAAACAACGATTTTATTTCCAAATGGAAATTTATATCGATCAAACGTCATTCAACATTTATCTCTTTATTTCATTAATTTACTTATCTCATGTTTCCCTATATTCAATATTTCACATTTTCTAAATTTGGAAAATATACGTTATTAACAATGGAAAACATTTCCATTTCTTGTTTTCTTTATTAGAAAACATTTCTGGTTTCTCATTTGGAAAACATTTCCAAAGCTTCTTCATTGGATTTAGACAGATGTTTAAACAAACCATCGCGATGCCAACTCAAACCAATTTCTTTAATTACTAAATTCACTTAAGCATCCTTTACTATCGAACCTTAACCATTCCTTAGTTAAAAATGAAGTCAATCAAGTTGGGGTAATACTACCTCTCAGACCTTAACTGAACAACGTTTCTAACCTTGAAATAGACAAAGTTCACCCTTCAAATTCTTTAACAAACTTCCTTACGTAACTCTCTTTCAAATCTTTTCTATTCGATAATTCTTTCCTTCGATAAGGTATATTCGATAACTCTATTCAATTTATTCTATTCACTTAACTCTTTTGATTTAACCCTAACTCTATTTACTTAAATCCTACCGAATAAACTATATTCGATAACTCTTTTAATTCTATTCGAATAAACTATATATTCGATTAACTCCTTTTACTCTATTCGAATAAACTATACATTCGATTAGCTCCTATTTTCTATAACTCTAATCGATTAACTCCAACTGGTTAACTCTAACTGGTTAACTCTAATTGATTAACTCCATCTGGTTAACTATAATCCGAATAACAAATATTCGATTAACTTTATTCAGCTAACTCAACTCGACTATCCCCTTTCGAATAACTAATTTGATTTACTACTTTCAAATACCATATTCGATTTAACTCCTTTCGAATAACTAATTTGATTTACTACTTTCGAACACCATATTCGATTTAACTCCTTTCGAATAACTAATTCGATTTACTACTTTATTCGCTTTATAAAAATTTCCTTTTTAACAACATTTATTCATTTTAAAGATTTACTTTTAGTAACGGTTCTCCACTTTAAAAGATTTCCTTCTTATAACAGATTACTTTTTATAACGTTTTCCCTTTTCCTAAATATCTCCTATTTATAAATATTCCAATTTATAAATATTTCTTATTTATAAATATTCCATTTATAAATATTTTATTTTCAGACATCACTTTGAAAATATTCCCTTATCAACATTTCGGTATGTTATGGTATTCAACATATCAAATCACGATGATCAGTATCGTCCAAACACATATAATCGACAACAGATTATATATCGCATTACATTTCACAATATATGAAAAACAGTAAAATAAATGTTGAGGAACCCAGTTGGGTTCCTCCAACCTTTTTCCCTGCATCACAGATGTTAAATAATATAGATAACATACTTTCAGTTCCATATGATATATTCTGTTAAACAAAATCAAATATAGAAATTCAACTAACTGACTAGCAGTTCAAACAAACAATCAACACACAGTCATCAACCAATATTTAACAGTTCTAAAAATACAACATGAAATTATAAACTGTTCCGAGTTAGTGAGATTTACTCACATTTGCAGTTCATCGTTAAAGAAAGATAAACTGTCGTTGATTCAGATTGGACAATTTGTTTCACTATAAAATGTAATGAGCTCCGATGGACTTCCAGTCAGTTCCATGACGTAGCCACCGTCCATACGATCCAAACGCAAGTTACGTTTCTCGATTCTGACCTCGTATGGATGAGATATCACATTCACAAGTTAATACAAATTTTAAATTAAATAAAAACATGAGTTATATATATATATATATATATATATATATATATATATATTGGGCTTTAACCTTGTTGGCACATCTCCCTGGTATTAGCCGACCCGCACAAGTCTTTCTCCCCCAAATGAAATGCACCGAAGTCTGCTCCACATCATAACCATAGCCATGTATTTCGAGCCCCCCTTTCCTCCTTAAATCACTCCACCGAAGATCAAACGGAAATCACCATTAATCTCTTCATTCAATTCTCCTTCACTCCAGATCATCTATGTTGAACTCGAGTTCATCTCCGTTGTTGGGGTTCCCAGTCCTCCCCGCGCAAGGACAGTAAACCACCGAACTTCAATTACACCAAATTCCTCAAAACTTTGCAAATCGGTGCTGCTCCACTCGCTAAACCCAAATACGAACCTCATTCCGTGAATAAGGGCCTTCATCAAGAGATTACCTCAACCATAATCAACGCAGAAAACATCCGGACCTCAGACAGATGATGCGCCCCAAGCAAAACGAGTATTGCCTCGAAGACAATCCCCCAGCGAATCCAAATACAGTTGTTTTTAGAATTAAGGAATTTGTTTTGTATTTGTTTTTGATTTTATAATCCACGAAATTTCTGTTCAAAGAAAAATGAGGACGGCGGAACTATGTTTGACCGTGGAAACAAATGAATTAGGTTTAGGTTGGTTAGTTGGGTATTTATAGGCACTTTAGATATTTTTAGATATTTTAGATATTTTTATTCTGTTTATTATATCCGTTTTTGCCCTTGTAAAAATCCGTGTGATCACCCACAGTGTTAAAAATTCATGAAAATGGTCATGTAGCTACAGTTCGACATTACGGTCCCAACGAATCTGGTTTCATATAATTACGACTCCGATTGCTCACACAGCGTAAATACTGACTGTTTTTCCCTCTAAAAATCCGTACGGCAACATACTGACTTCAAAAATCACGAAAATTAAAATCTAGCAATAATTTAATATTGCGGATCCAACGAAATTGGTTTCTTCGAATTCCGACTTCGTTTGCAAAACTGGCTATTTTTAAAGCTCTGGATGACCCATTTAAATATATAAATATATTTAAATATAATTACATTAAATATTTATTAACGTCTATATTCACTGTGGAATACCATACCGTTCTAGAATAATCCTGTATTGATTTCTAACTTGATATTTCAATCAGGGTCAACCCGATATTCGATTTATACTGAAATTCCTTTTTAAAATATAAATAATTCATTTATAAATTATAAAGGAATTCCACAGCGACTTTTCTAAAATTTGATTTGGACTTAAATCAAAATCTACATGACGAAATCCTGATTTTTCTCTTCCACTAGAATGATATACTCCACCAGCTCCACACGTTTCTTGTTTCACAGAAATCCGGCTTAAAACGAATCCTGTACATTCAGTTGAAGTTCGAATCGCCAATTTACGAACTGCAGCGCCATTTTAAGCTCGTTTATAATTATATTATAAACTATACGTTCAACTATCGACGATTGAATATATTCGTTATTCAAATTCAATTCCAAGCTGAATTAAATATCACAGATGATCCGGTTCACACCATATCATCATTTCGGCCAATTCTGATTATTTCAGAATTAAATATATTATTTAATTTATTATTTTAATTAAATATTCATCATTATTTAATTCCACGACCATTAAATTCACTATATCACTATTTATATAATCAAATAAATTAATTATAATACCTCTGCCAATGCGGGTCATTACATGTCCCTTTTCGGGAAACGGTGGTTTGAGCCCAACCGTTGGTGATATACATTCGATACACTCAAGCGAAATGAGCGGTTGGTCATGTGTGGGTCGGGTTGCAAGACGTTCTTGTTGATCCCATTGTATTCTCCTCTAGAGATACACTATCGGTAGGTGGTCACATACCTTGTCAAAGTCGGAATCCAATAAGCGCCCGTGGTTTTTGATTGTATACTATACATGTGGAGCGTGAGATGCAAGTGTTCCACTAGATTGTTATTTACTTGTATTTAGACAATATTATAATATCAGACAAGATATTGATTTCAAAAAGGCTTTGGGTTATCGTAAGGTAAAAACCACCCGTGTTTAAGTGTGGATTTGGTCTTACGAATATCCTTTTCTTTGCAAAAAAATTTAACTTTAAAAATCAAGTTGTGTGATACCCTTAATACTGTGCGAGTTTTTTTCTCACTCTGGTTCACCAGACTGACCCGGTGTTTTGTAAATGCTCGGGTTAGCCCGGGGTGTACAGGTTCAGGTTATCGAATGTTGTGAAGTCTAGAGACAAGCTGGAGATGTTCAGATGTATGATACTATTTAGCTACTATTCCGCTGTGTGTTGTATATGGGAACAGGTTATTATAACTGTTCCATTGTGTGATGTGCTCTGATATTTTAAGTACTTTTAAAAGCTCTCAATAAATTTTTAATTCTATTTATATTTCGTTCCGTTGTGTTATGAGACTCTGATTATGTGTTGTGTTGTGTAATAACCCGGAAATCTGAGCCAATTTAAAATTTTTATTTTGGCGATTATAGCAAATTTGGATTATTTAAAATGAATTATTTTAAATAATATCGACGAGAAATTTATTTTGAATAGAATTCGAACGTATATATTTATATAGATCGTCGTTAGAATATAAATAATTATTTATAATTATAATAGGAATTGAAAATGGCGCGGTAGTTCGATAATTCGATTTCCAATTTCCAATTTCAAATGAATGTACAGGATTCAAAATAAACCGGATTTTAGTGAAACAAAAAATAATGGAATCTAATTGAGGATATCTTTCCAACGAATCTGAGAAATCGAAATTTCATAGCGGGAATCAAAAGTTACGTCCAGTTGAAAATTCAGAATAGTCGCTATGGAATTCTGGCCCTTAAAAATCGAAATTTTACAAACGACCTGGGTTTTCGACGAAACCACATTTGTTGGAACCGGAATGTCTAACTATTGCTAGGTTTCAAATTTCATAATTTTTCGAATCAATTGATGAGCATGGCAGAGGAAAACGTGTTTTGACAATTTTAGTTGATTTAAATCGACTGGAAAATGACCATTTTTCGAACGGTCTCAGAATCTGACGAAATTAGTTTTGTTAGCACCGTATCATCAATACAAAGTTAGAAATAATTTTCTGGAATTTTTGGGGTTCGTATGTAACCCCAGTAAATTGAGATGTGCATTCAAATTCAATATATATTGATTTATATTTTGATTTTGATGGAAACTGATCGTAACATTCGAATTGGCTTGTGAAACATATCCCATTATGTTTGGAATAGGGGTAATTAGCTAGGGATGACAGTTGATGGGTCCGATTTGGAGTTCAAATGGAAAAGAACCTTTTTGGAACTTAAATTAAATAAAATATATAATTTTATATATTCTCCCCTCTCCTCAGAAGTCAACGCACCCTCCCTTTCTAATTCTCTCTCCCCAATAACCCCGTCCCTTTTCAAAATTGGAAAACCCGATTCAGATAAAAAAAAAAGCCATCGCACCACCGCTTAGCCCCTCCAGGCCCGCCACCACTCGCCGCCGCCCTCGTGGCTCCACCGCTCTTCCCCTATACGGCGCCTCCACCCTCGATCCGCTCCATCAACGTCAGCCCTCCCTCCTTCCCCTAACAGAACACAACCACCGCCCATGGATCCCACTGCTCCGCCAGGCCGTGGCCACCTAAAGCCCCTCTCCAGCGATGACCACCAACTCCATCCCCTCCCACCTTGTACGCTATAAGTTTTAATTCGATTCCTTTTTTTATTTATTCATGTGAATGAAAAGAATTAGATTTCTTTAATGATGAAAAGGATAGGTTTTTACTTATGAAAAATATGATTTTTGTATGTAGAGAAGAATAGATTTTTACTAATGAAAGTTAGAATTTTAAAAAACAAGAATAAGATTACATTTTTATTAGAAAGAAAAGGATACATTTTTGTTAGAAAGAAAAAGAATACATTTTTGTTAGAAGAAAAAAAATACATATTTGAATGAAGTAAAAAGATCGGATTTTTCTATATGTGAATAATGTAAAGATACGATTTTTAGAAATGTAAAGATACGATTTTTAGTTATGTAAAAATACGATTTTTAGTTATGTAAAAATACGATTTCTCTCGTATATATGAAGTGATTTTTACATACATAACAACGATATAAAAATGTGAATTTTAATATTAACTGCGTGAAACAGAGGGCGATGGAACATATTGAAATCAAATAGGAATTCAAGCGGTTCGGAAATTCAGAAATGAAAAGGAGGAGTGGAACCCCATGGTGAGAACTTCTCACCTTTAATTTAATTTTTCTAGTTAAAATATATACTAGGATGCAGACGGTGTTTAGTAGCACCCGACACCCGTCGTCCACAGACCATGGTCGGCTTGTATGCTTGTTTGTTTGATTTTGATGTGTAGTTGATTGTGTGATGTGAAATGAAATAAAATATGTATATAGTAAAAAAAAAATTATAGTTAAAAATAGAATTTTTAACGTATATATGAAATGAAATAAATTAATATAAACAAATCGGATGATTTGTTTATATACACACATTTGACTGATATTGATTAGGACGATAAATTTTACACATCGCCCAACTACACAAATAAAATCTATGTTTGATTGCTTGAAACCCCACACGGGTATTGGGATGATATATGACATACATTAATCCCAATAATTAGTTGTATGTCGATTGTTTGATTGGCAGACTGTTATAAGCGTTAAATATTTATATTTGATGCTCATATAGTGTAGTATGCACTTTGGATGATGGTTGATTATTTGTCATTGTTGATATATACATTCGTTGTATGGAAATCCATAGAAATAAAATCTATGGTAATTGATTGGGCCTCATTCCAGTTTTGAAAAAGAAATATTTGAAATAGAAATATTTGAAAAAGAAATATTTGAAATAGAAATATTTGAAAAAGAAATATTTGAAAATAGAAATATAAGAAGCCGTGTTGATTAGATTGGCGACACCATTTTGACGCGAACGATATTTTTATCGATTTTATTCATTTTTCAATGAATATTGAAAGTGATTTCGAAATTCGAATTATATTGAAAAGAAATGAAATTCGAATTAAATTAATAGAAATGAATTCGAATTAAATTTAATAGAAATGAATTTGAATTAAATTTAATAGAAATGAATTCGAATTGAAACTGAATTGAATTGAAAACGAATTGAAATTGAATTAAAAATCGATTTGAATTGAAATCAATTCGAAATGAATTTAAAACGAATCTATAAGGAAAAATTCATATATGATTTGAATTTGAAATGAAGTTGAAATCGTTTCGAAAACGAATTCAAAACGATTTATAAAATACATTTTAAAAAGGAAATCGATGAAATATATATAATATATATTATATATATAGAATGTTATGAATAGAACGCGTCGCGCCGCGGCAGTTCATGAATTTCGACCATTGACTTCGAATGGATATTGCGGGAGATCCGATCGTCGGATTCTCCTAAAACCGGAACCGTTAGGTTCGTATCGAAAAGAGCTTTCTAACGAATGTGAGAAATTAGAAATCTAACGGTTGGATTTGGAATTATGACCAAATCAAATTTGGAAAAGGTCGTTGTAAGTGCAGTTCGATGGCCGTTGATGGAAATCGACTGTACGGGCCTTGATAAAATTATTAAAAATAGTAATAATTTGTGTAAAATCATAAGAAATGATTTGGGAAGAATTGGGATGAAAAAATCCATATTTGAAAAGATAAAAATAGTTTTTTATCGAAATGAACTAGTTTTGAACTAGAATTATAATTCTATTTATTTTTAAATAAATAAATTGAATTTGAAAACAGTTTTAAAAGTAATCGGAAATTCCAATAATTGAATTGGAATGGATTTGAATCGAAATTGTCTTTGGAATATTTTGTTGTTGGATTTCGTGGTGATACAGGTATTGTTATGGGAATTTGAAAGATATATTTATATCGTTATTTCCAATACGATATTTGTTGGTCATAGAATTTGATATTGGATATAAGCCGATATATTTTCTATTCAGTGCCTTGTATTTAATATCAAATGTGATTTGGTTTTGTCGTGAATGGTGTCTTCATTAACACTTTTCCTAAGCCCAGTTGAGAAAAAGATTAAATCTTTTTATTTAGATTTAATAAAGTGTACCAATTAAATAATATTTAATTGGAACTGAATTGGAATTGATTTTTTGGGTTTATCGTGAACAGTGTTTTAAATAACACTTGTTCTTTAACCCGATAATGAATGGAATGTGATTTTGGGTTTATCGTGAACCGTGTTTTGAATGACACTGATACTTTAACCCAGTCAAAGATTAAAACTATGTGGAGTTTTAATGAATCTTTAATTAGATTGAAAATATCGAGAATGGAGTATCACCAGTTTTGCTCCAGGCGATAGTTAAATCTTTAATTAGATTTGAACGTGAAATGGTAATTGAATTTACCGATAACACCGTGGTGTTAGATATGAAGTATTACCAGCTTTACTTCATGGGATAATAGATTGGGATTGGGAAATTAAAATAAATGATTACTTTGGTGTGGTTCACTAATCCCGACTAGTTTGAATTGATATTCAAAGAAGATTAAAGAATAAATTTAAAGAATTTATCTTTGATAAAATTAATGGGAACCTTTTTCCAAAGTATAAGAATATTTGAATAAAAGAATATTCTGAATTGGAATGAGGCATATGTTGTGTTTGTGTAACACTTGTTTAATATATACGTGAGTAATTTAGAAAGACCGGGTTTATCCCATTCTGAATAACTGATTCGACGTGGTGTCGAAGATGAAGACGGTGGTTGAAGACCGAAGGTCTTCATGTTGTTTGGATAATTACTGATGATCTTGATTGGGTCGTACACCCAAGAGGAGAGAATCAGTTGGTGATCGTCTAGACGTACTTGGAGATCGATGGATATGCGGGGTACTAGGTGCCTTCGGTTTCGTTCAGACCCAGAACGAACTTGTAAATGGACTCTGTGTCTGACATTGGATTTTATTCTATGTGATTGATTTCTATTAAATAAATATCTGTTTAGCGGCGGAGAATTTATTCTCTTTCTTAACGCCCTTCTCGGAGACGTACGAGCTCTGAGGTTATATATTGATGGATATCAAACGCGTGGAGTGAATTGCCTGTGTGGCATGCCTAAGTGGCAATTGATCGAGACTTCTGTTGAAAAGCAAAGTCTTGTTGTTGATGATCAAAGCATGGCCTGTGTGGCATAGCTTTGTGTAACGTGAATTCGCGAGCCTCACACCCCGGTTGTGAACCAGAAACTAGAGAGGACCTCAGGGAGGGCATGCGTTTCCTTCTAGTTAGAAGTGACATCTGTGGTTTTACATGTCTTGACGAGTTTGACTTATATGGTTGTTGTTGTTGCGAGGCGCCTCGGTTATATCGGTTTCGGCCGATGCATTCTGGTCGGTAGACGGACCAGACTTATGCCCCAAAGGGCGGGGAAACGCAGTGTTCGGGATTTAAGTTTAATCCACATCGAGGGACCGACCCTGTTGCTCCAAGGGTCGATTCGCTCTGACCCTGAGACATGGGCTAGATTGTCTCGAAGTCGGTGAGGACTATCTTTTGCCTCGGTTCACAGATGGAAATCCAATTTCCAATACGTGACTTTGCAGTTTTATTTGTAGAGCCTAGTATCGCGACATAGTGGGATGGGGCGCTTATGCCGTCTATGATTGATGCTTATGATTTGAAGTTGTTTTATACACTATGCACTTATAATAGTATCAAATGATTTGTTTTTAAACGTATCAAGCATTCTTGGCTATTATAAGGTAAAAACCTTTTCCTCCGGCTTGCGTTGCATTGTGTGATGGGACCTGGGTCTTATAATAGCTTCATTTTTCTTTATTTAGCATTACGCTGTTGTTTTATGCACTGGTGTTCTTGGGAGGAATCCCATTCCATGTTATACGGCGTGTTCCCTTGATTTACCTAACTTTAAAATAAAGATTAATAATTGTTTTAGTTCTCACACCAGTCACATGACTGACCTGGAGTTTATTGTTTTAACCTAAACTCTGGGTGCCCTTATTTTGACACGGGCAGCTAGTAGTTTTGGTTTTGCAGACTTGTATTCACAGGATCCTGATTTACAACTCGAACGATGCTCGGAAAGCACTGTATCCATGTATTACTTTTAGTTATGTTTTGTATTGTTTTTCCGCTGCTATGTAATTAATTGTAATCTCTGATATTTATCGAATGTAATTTATTCATTTATACTCTGTATATTGTTGTATTCTGATGAATTGTTGTAATTAACAATGAAATGTTCTTCTATCTGCGTTTTATTTTGTCATGTTGTAACAACCCGGAAAATACGGGCCAATTTAAAATTTTTAAATTGGTCATTTCAAAGGAATTTGAAAAATTGAAATAGAATATTTCAATAAAATAGTGAATTGGAAATAGTGAGTCAGTTTGAAAATTTGAATTCAAACTTTGACAGACTGTGCAGGGTGGAAAATATAACGGATTTTAGTGAAGCCAAAAATATTTAAATCTGTTTATCAATACCTCTCTAATGAATCTGAAAAATCGAAGTTTCATAACGGGAACCAAAAGTTATGGCCGAATGAATTTTCAGAAAAGTCGCTATATAGAATATATAGCCCTGGAAAATATATATTTTGCAAACGACCTCGGAATTCGACGAAACCACTTTTGTTGGGTCCGGGATGTCAAAATATTTCTAGGTTTCAAATTTCATAATTTTTGAAGCTAGTATGTGAGCATGGCAAAAGAAAATGTGTTTGGTCAATTTCTGTTAAATTGGATTGACCAGAAAATGGCCATATTTCAAACGATCTCAGAGTTCGACGAAACATGTTTTGTTGGGACCATAGCGTCAAAACATAGCTAGATTTAGTTTTCTAGAATTTTTCGAATCAGTTTGTGGCCCCGGCAAATTGAAATGTATGTTCAAAATTAAAAATTAAATGTTTTACACTTTAATTTGAAAAATAACTTACTGTAACAGTCGAATTGGCCAACGAAACATATCCCATTGTGTTCGGGATGGGGGTAGTTAGCTAGGGATGAAAATCGTTGGGTTTGAATTGGTGTCCGTGTGGGGAAACACTATTTAAAAATTTATTAAAACTATGGGCCAATCGGAAATTTCCATTCAATATTTTTAAAAATAAAAAAACGCGAAAACCTTTTTTTCTCTCTCGACCTACGGCGGAAATCGTTCGCCGCTTCTCCCCCAAATCGCCCCCGCCACAGGCGATTTCAGCCTGCGCCACCCCCTACCTCGACGTGCCTCCCTCCCCTCTTCCAATCTGACCCTACCCCGACCCCTATCGCCTCCTCCATCGCCCGTATCGACGACCCAAAGTCGAACCCTTTCTGTCGCCGCCATGTGCGCCACCAACCACCGAACCACCTCAAACCACCCTGCGCCGACTCCCCTCTCCTCCATCTTCCACGTCATCACCTCTGGTCATCCCATCGTGCCTCGGTTTTCGCGAAAACTTCAACCCTAGTTTTGAACAATCGATAAAGGTGAGTTCTTTTTTATGTTTGAAATTTGAAAAATCATATCTTTATGGTGTGTTGACGAAATTCGATGAAACAGGAAACATCGGGACCGCAAGGAAACTCTCTACCACATAGAAGAGACTGTGGATTTTTCTGAGTCATCTACGATTTTTAGCACTCCGAAAACCAATGTGAGAAATCTAAATTAAATGAATTTGAATGGAAAATGTCGTGTATAAATTATATAAGCGAAATATAAATTACACACGTGTTGTATACCTAATGTACATGCGATGTGTAAGCTATATAAGCGAAGTATGAATTATACATGCATAGAATAATTGATATATGTGTTGAAATGCAAGTGAAATATTGCAATTATTTAATTATATATATATATATATATATACACACTCCCCTCGTCCACAAACCATGGACGATACTTATTGTTGTGAATTGGTGTGAAATATTGGATGAAAAATGCGAATGGTTGAATAATTGTTTCTGGTTGATATTTATTGGTTGTGGTTGAAAAATACCCATTGGTGATTGAAATGAATTGGAAATAATTGTGGAAATAAAAATAAACATGCCGCCTACGTGCGAATTAGATGCATGAATCCCCTTTGTCAAAAACCTTGAGGTTTTAAGGTAGAGTGAGGAGTCGTACTAGGGACGGTGTCGGTTTTAACTACCCTGCCGTTATGCTGTCGAAAATTTGAATAATATTCATGTGTTAGAATTATTTTCATATGTTGAAATTATTTTCAGGCGTTGAAATTAAAGTCATGTGTTGAAACTATAGCCATGTGTGGAAATGCTCATGTGTCGAGAAGTGTGTATATTGGAAAAGTTCATGTGTTGAATAAAAAGATCGAATAAAAAAAACTACATTTTTATTGAAATTATGAAGTGTTAAAAACATTCATATGTTGAATAAATATTTTGAATGATAAAAATATCATTTTTATCATATATGTGATATGCTAAAGATATGCGAGCGTTGAAATATATATTTGTGAAAGAAATATAATTTTTAACATGCATAGGAACTAAATAAAATAGTCATGTGTTGAGATATATTTTAGTTCGCCAAAATTATCATCTTTGAAATGTGAAGTGTTAAAAATAGCCACTTGTTCAAATAAATATGCATGAGTTGAGATATTCATTAATTAGCTAATGATATGATTTTTGCCTATGCATGCAACATTAGAATGAATGGTGTTTTTAAACCAAAGTGAATCAAATATGAAGTTGAATGGAAAATGATAAGTGATAAGAATTGTATATATGTACATGCATATTTATTGAACAGCTTATAGCAAAGAGGCTAGAGAAGAGGAATAAAATTTTGTGCCCGACAAATAGGTACACGTTTACTATTTTGTTTGGGTGATGATTTTATGAGCCTATTGGTTAGCCGCTTGGCTTTTTCTTTTTCTTTTTGACATGAGACGCACGTGTGGCTATTTGGGAATTTTCCCAGCCCCTCCCGTACAAAGGAGGTTATGGAGAAATTTTCCAAAATTTAAAGGCGTTAGTGAAATATTTGAAGTGGAAACGACATAGGAATTTTTGAATGAACTATATTTATTTAAATATATAAATATAAATAAAATTTAAACGAAACGTGGCCGTGTAGTTCTTGTTTTGAAACCGTGATTTCAAACAACTAGTGCGGGAAATCCGACCATTGGATTTTCCCGAAACCCCAACCGTTGGGTTCGCCTTGGAAATATCTTTCCGACGGCAAAAAACTTTGTAAAGATCCGACGGTTGGATAGTCTGGAATGTTTAATTCAAAATTAGTGAAAAAACAGCGCCAGAAACGATTATATATATATATATATATATATATATATAGTTAAATTAAATCGAATAACGACGCTGCAGTTCGTAAATTGAAATCGTAACTTCAAATGGCTAGTGAGGAAGATCCGACCGTAGGATTTTCCCAAAACTGAAATCGTTGGATTCGTTTTGAAATGATCTTTCTATTGACATAAAATTTGTGAAGCTCCAACGGTTAGATTTTCAGATATGTGTAAAACAAATTTAGTGAAAAACAGCGCCAGTGCATCGGCACGACCTGAAACGTCGTTTAATTAAATATGGCCATTATAAATAAATAAAAATGGCGATATATCGTTATAAAATACTATAGACGATATAGAGTGGAAATAAACCAATTTTGTTGTGTTTTCTTGAGATGTGATGGTTGAATGTATTTAACATGAAAATTATAACTAAAGAACTGAAAATGTGAATGTTGAATAGTCCAACCATGTGATAAAATGAATTGAAAATCTAAATATACGTGGGTTATTTGAAAAGGCTGAGTTCATCTCATTTCAAATAATCGAACGACGTTGAGAAGTCGAAGAGTCGAAGGCAGTTGAAGACCGACGATCTTCACATTGGATGGATGGGCGCTACTGATGCTCGTGATTGGAGTAGCTACCGTGAGGGAGCTGAAGTAGTAGCCGTCCAAACATACTGTTGATTGCACGGATATGTTAGGAATTTGGTGCCTCCGGTTTTGTTCAAACCCAGAACGGACTTGTAAATGGACTGGGTGTCTGACATTGGATTTTGTTCTGTGCTGATTGATCTCTGTTAAATATATATTTGTTTGGCGGCGGAGAATTTATTCTCTTGCTTAACGCCCTTCTCTGAGACGTACGAGCTCAGAGGTTATGTATTGGTAAAAATCAATCGCATGGAGTGGATTGCCTGTGTGGCACGCCTAAGTGGCATATGATCAAGGCTTCTGTTGCAAAGCAAAGTCTTGTGGTTGATGATCAAAGCATGGACTGTGTGACGTAGCTTTGTGTATAACGTGGATTCGCGAGCCTCACACCTCGGTATGAGTCAAAAACGGGATAGTGACTGCAGGGAGAGCATGACATTTCTTTCTAGCTAATGTGGTGTCAGTGACCTACCAGCCCTGACATTATTTATACTTTTCACCTGTGTGGTTGTTGGAATACGAGGCGCCTCGGTTATAGGTCTGTAAGGACCGGGAAACGTGTGTTCAGGAATTGCCAATCCTCAAAAGTAAGAGAGGACCGGCCCTGAAGATCCAAGGATCATAGTGGGGTCCTGAGACATTTGCTAGAGTGTCTCGAATCGGAGAGGAGCTTGCCCCTTGCCACGACCCATGAAGGAATCCAATTTCCAATACGAAATATGCGAATGTGATTGTATTACTAGTAGGGCGACATGATATATGGTACCCATGCCGCCTAGGATTGATATTTATGATTGAAATCGCTTTTGAAACATATATGCACTAGTAATAATATCAAACACTTTTTTTTATACGTATGAAGCATTTTTGGCCATTATAAGGTAAAACTCTATCCTCCGGCTTGCGTTGCATTGTGTGATTGGACCTGAGTCTTATAATGGCTTCATTTTATAAAAACCATTGCGATGATTTAATCATTTACTTTATTACATGCACTAGCACTCATTGGAGTAAACCCGTTCCGCGAAAGTAGCGTGGTCCTTTGATTTGCCTTATTATTGTTGTTAATAAGTTAAGTAGATTCCTCATACCAGTACCATGACTGACTCGTAGTTTGTTTCACCTTGAAAACTCGGGTGCCCTCATTTTCACACGGGCAGCCTAGTTACAGGTATCTGGTGCACTTTTAGCTCATGGCGAGGCTTGACTACACCGTGCTGACTTTGACTCTTTCCGCCGTTTTAGTATATGTATTATGATTCCGCCATTGGCGATGTAGACTGATATTTATTTTGTGTACTCTTTCTGTACGATTCCGCCTCTGGCGATGGTGAATGATTATGTATTATTATGCACTAAGTTGTATCCTGCACTGTGCTCTCTGATGTGATGATATCTATATGATTCTGTTGTCATATGTGTGTAAATTATCCTATTTTATGTTTATGATATTGTCTGTGATCTGCTAAGGATGATTAATGTGTTATATTCCAATGATGATCCTTAACACCGTGTCATAGGGTTTTGGGATCGTCACAGCTGGTATCAGAGCTTTGGTTAACCTTAGTTCTGGAGTCTAACACATTAAACACTTCATCAAAATAGAAATAGTAGTATTCTTAGGCGAGTAGCTCATTAGAGATAGGACTAGTAAAGTCCTAGAATGAGCCAAGTAGAATAGCAAAAACAATTTGATCAGTCCATCGTTATCTTTCCTTAAATTTTTTGCTTAACCATGCAATAAATTATCATATCTGTAAGCTGACTCTTTCCTTGCTTATACACAATTTGAAAAATGGCTACCCTAGTAGTCGCCGCTAGAGGAGGCCGTGCTGGCCGTGGCAGAGGACGGGGAGAGGTCCTAGTAGAAGAAGGACCCTTGATACAACCCCCGGCCGCTCAATACTTCGAGCTGGACCGCGTAGCTAAGAGATACAAAAACCTAGGAGGCAAGACCTTCTCGGGAACAGGCACAGTAATAGAGGCCCTTGCATGGCTCAAAACATGTGAGAAGGTACTAGAAGGCATAAGGCTTGGAGATCAAGATAAATCTATTATGGGCGCCTGGCTTATGCAGGAACAAGCTGAACTATGGTGGGAATCTCTCACCGCCGGGAATAGAGAAGCTGGAAGAACCTAGGACGGATTCAAAGAACTCTTCAAAGAGAAATATGTCCCAGTACAAGCCTTAGAACGCATGCACGATGACTTCGCCAACCTCCAGCAGGGGGATCTTTCAGTGCAGGATTATCTGAATAAATTTACACAGTTGTCCCCCTATGCTCCGGAGCTTGTCGCCACTGCAAAGTCCAAAAATAAGAGGTTCATCCTCGGGCTGAAGCGACAGTATCATGATAGAGCCATGGCCCACATCAAGCTGGGATTTAATGAATTGGTGGAAATGACATGCAACTACGAAGACCTTGACCAAAGGCACCTGGAGCAGGATCGCACTGAAAGCCAAGCCGGAAACAAACGCAAGCCTGCTGTGAATCAAGCTGAGTCAAGCCAAGCAGCATCCTCGAAACCACAGACTGGCAAGCCGCCAAGAGGAAGCTGCTATAACTGTGGCAAAATGGGGTACTTCTCCAATGTGTGCACAGCCCCGAAGAGGCAGAAGACAAATTCACAAGGTTCAAGCCAGGGCTCTTAGAACCCTCGCTCCTGCTTTAATTGCCGCAAGATGGATCATCTTGTCAAAGACTGTCCATTGCTGAAGAAGGCCGCAGTAGCTCGCGTGTATGACGGGTCGAGCCCGCCAGCTACTTCCGAAGGAGCAGGTAAACCCGATGTTTTGGGAGGTACCCTTACAATTAAAAATATTCCTGTTTCTGTATTGTTTGACATGGGTGCGTCGCGTAGTTTTATTGCTAGCAACACAATGCACAAATTAAAGTTAAAACAGAGAAAGCTTAAAGATCCGGTTGAAGTTCATAACCCGATAGGAGGATCTCTCATTCTCTGTTCATATTATAGAGTGCCCGTCTCTTGTTCTTCCTACAAGTTTCCCTTTGATTTAATCATCATGGATTTTCCCGAATTCGATATTATTCTCGGGCTTGATTGGTTAACGAAATACGAAGCCGAAGTAAATTGTGCGGAAAGAAATGTCAAAATTCGAACGAAGCTTGGATATATTACTGTACCATGCTATGGTTCGAATCCAGATAGAGAAGAATTTTGGTCGGCATTAGAAGTTATCCCCACTTCCATAGAAAAGATTCCTATTGTCAGAAATTATGCGGATGTGTTTGAAGAAGTTGAAAACTTACCTCCGCAAAATGAAATAGAATTCAGAATCGATCTAATTCCCAATGCCAGACCAGTGGTACATCCAATTCGCAGAATGACTCCAAAGTAAAAAGAGGAATTAGGCGATCAAACTCGTCAACTGTTGTGGAAGGGTCTAATTAGACCTAGCTTTTCTAATTGGGGTGCAGCTGTAGTGTTTGTCCCAAAGTCAGACGGTACTCTTCTAATGCCGGGAAAGGCTAACGCTGTAGCGGATGCGCTTAGTAGAAAAACCGCAATCATTGCCAATCTTATAATTATGCCTGGCTTGATTGATAAGATATGTGCTCTCCAGAGGAATGATTATTTCATTCAAAGGATCCGAGGGAGAATCCAGAACGGAGAGCCCTCGAGTTTTCAGGTAGATAAAGAAGAAGTTCTGAGGCTGAAAGGGAGAATATGTGTTCCCAACATTCCTGAGCTCAAAAGAAAAGTGCTAGATGAATGCCATAAATCCAAACTTTGCATTCATCCTGGTGTGAGTAAAATATACAACGATATCAAACGCACTTTCTGGTGGAAGGCAATGAAGAGGGATATTTATTTGTATGTTAGCAGATGCCCTACTTGTCCATTGTCAAAAGCGACCAACAGAAGCTAGCTGGATTGTTGCAACCGTTGGAAGTCCCAGGTTGGAAATGGGAACAGATTTCCATGGATTTCAAAGATGGTTTGCCGCGAACCATGAAAGGTAATGACAGCATTTGGGTAATCGTAGATCGCTTCACGAAGACTGCCCATTTCATACCCGTCAGATCCAATAGAACAGCTCAAAGTCTGGCACAGATATATTTCAAAGAAATCGTTAAGCTGCATGGAATTCCCATCAGCATAGTCAGTGATAGAGACCCAATATTTGCTAGCAAATTCTGGGAGGCTTTCTAGATAGAATTGGGAACGAAACTGAATATGAGCACCGCTTATCACCCTCTAACAGATGGCCGAACTGAGCGGGTGAATAGAATTCGAGAAGATTTATTGCGGGCTTGTATAATTGATTTTGGTGGGTCATGGGAAGATCACTTGCATTTGGCAGAATTCTCATATAACAATGGCCATCAAGTAAGTTTGGCAATGTCGCCATTTGAAGCATTATATGGCAGACCATGCAGATCTTCAGCATGTTGGGTAGAACGTGGCAACAAACTTGTGTTAGGACCCGATATGATTCGAGAAGCGTCTGATAAAGTCAACTTCATCAAAAAGCGATTGAGAACTGCGCAAAGCCGACAGAAAAGTTATGCATATTCTAGAAGAAGAGATTTGACATTTGCTGTTGGTGACCATGTTGATTTGAAAGTTTCTCCGATGAGAGGAGTATTCAGATTTGGCAAAACTTGGAAGTTGGCACCGAGATTTATTGGGCCCTTTCCTATACTCGAACGAATTGGAACTCTTTCTTATAGGGTTCAATTACCAGATTGGTTGCTTGGAGTGCATGATGTATTTCACGTATCTCAACTTAGAAGAGATGTGCATGATACAGATCTTGTTGTAGAAGAAGCAACGCAAAAGGATATAGACATAACTCCAGAATTAGCAGTCAGAAGAGAGCCATTAAAGATTGTTGGCAAAGAAACTAGAGAACTAAGAACCAAAAAGGTTCATTTAGTTAAAGTGCAGTGGAGTAGTGATCCTAGAGACTGTACTTGGGAGACTGAGGAAAGCATTAAGCAAGCTTACCCCAAATGCAAAGTGGACATCTCTGACTGACTCCGGTGCAAGGTACCTTTACAATGCTTTGCATTTACATTTCGTTTCCTACTTTACTGTTGTTTCCTTTTCGAGGACGAAAAGTTTTAAGTAGGGGAGATTGTAACAACCCGGAAAATATGGGCCAATTTAAATTTTTTAAATTGGTCATTTTAAAGGAATTTGAAAAATTGAAATAGAATATTTCAGTAAAATAGTGAATTGGAAATAGTGAATCAGTTTGAAAATTTGAATACAAACTTTGACTGACTGTGCAGGGTGGAAAATATAACGGATTTTAGTGAAACCAAAAATATTTAAATCTGTTTATCAATACCTTTCTAACGAATCTGAAAAATCGAAGTTTCATAACGGGAATCAAAAGTTATGGCCGAATGAATTTTCAGAAAGGTCGCTATATAGAATATATAGCCCTAGAAAATTGATATTTTGCAAACGACCTCGGAATTCGACGAAACCACTTTTGTTGGATCCAGGATGTCAAACTATTGCTAGGCTTCAAATTTCAAAATTTTTGAAGCTAGTATGTGAGTGTGGCAAAAGAAAATGTGTTTGGTCAATTTCTATTAAATTGGATCGACCAGAAAATGGCCATTTTTCAAACGATCTCAGAATTCGACGAAACTAGTTTTGTTGGGACCATAGCGTCAAAACATAGCTAGATTTATTTTTCTGGAATTTTTCGAATCAGTTTGTGGCCCAGGAAAATTGAAATGTACGTTCAAAGTTAAAAATTAAATGTTTTATACTTTAATTTGAAAAATAACTGACTGTAACAGTCGAATTGGCCAACGAAACATATCCCATTGCGTCCGGGATGGGGGTAATTAGCTAGGGACGACAGTCGTTGGGTTTGAATTGGCGTCCGTGTGGGGAAACACTATTTAAAAATTTATTAAAACTATGGGTCAATCAGAAATTTCCATTCATTATTTTTAAAAATAAAAAAAAACGCGAAAACCTTTTTTCTCTCTCGACCTACGGCGGAAATCGTTCGCCGCTTCTCCCCCAAATCGCCGCCGCCATAGGTGATTTCAGCCTGCGCCACCCCCTTACCTCGACGCGCGTCCCTCCCCTCTTCCAATCCGACCATACCCCGACCCTTATCGCCTCCTCCATCGCCCGTATCGATGACCCAAAGTCGACCCCTTTCCGCCGCCGCCACGTGCGCCACCGACCACCGAACCACCTCAAACCACCCTGCGCCGGCTCCCCTCTCCTCCCTCTTCCACGTCATCACCTCTGATCATCCCATCGTGACTCGGTTTCCGTGAAAACTGCAACCCTAGTTTTGAACAATCGATAAAGGTGACTTCTTTTTTATGTTTGAACTTTGAAAAATCATATCTTTATGGTGTTTTGACGAAATTCGATGAAACAGGAAACATTGGGACCGCAAGGAAGCTCTATACCACATAGAAGAGACCGCGGATTTTTCTGAGTCATCTACGATTTTTTGCAATCCGAAAACAAATGTGAGAAATCTAAATTAAATGAATTTGAATGGAAAATGTCGTGTAGAAATTATATAAGTGAAATATAAATTACACACGTGTTGTATACCTCATGTACATGCGATGTGTAAGCTATATAAGCGAAGTATGAATTATACATGCATAGAATAATTGATATATGTGTTGAAATGCAAGTGAAATATAGCAATTATTTAATTATATATATATATATATATATATATATATATACTCCCCTCGACCACAAACCATGGACGATATTTATTGTTGTGAATTGGTATGAAATATTGGACGAAAAATGTGAATGGTTGAATAATTGTTTGTGGTTGATATTGATTGGTTGTGGTCGAAAAATACCCATTGGTGATTGAAATGAATTGGAAATAATTGTGGAAATAAAAATAAACATGCCGCCTGCATGCGAATTAGATGCATGAATCCCCATTGTCAAAAACCACGAGGTTTTAAGGTAGAGCGAGGAGCCGTACGAGGGACGGTGCCGGTTTTAACTACCCTACTGTTATGCTGCCGAAATTTTGAATAATATTCATGTGTTGAATTATTTTCATATGTTGAAATTATTTTCATGCGATGAAATTAAAGTCATGTGTTGAAACTATATCCATGTGTGGAAATGCTCATGTGTCGAGAAGTGTGTGTATTGGAAAAGTTCATGTGTTGAATAAAAAGATCGAACAACAAAAACTACATTTTTATTGAAATTATGAAGTGTTAAAAACATTCATGTGTTGAATAAATATTTTGAATGATAAAAATATCATTTCTATCATATATGTGATATGCTAAAGATATGCGAGCGTTGAATATTTGTGAAAGAAATATTATTTTTAACATGCATGGGAACTAAATAAAATAGTCATGTGTTGAGATATATTTTAGTTCGCCAAAATTATCATCTTTGAAATGTGAAGTGTTAAAAATAGCCACTTGTTCAAATAAATATGCATGAGTTGAAATATTCATTAATTAGCTAATGATATGATTTTTTCCTATGCATGCAACATTAGAATGAATGGTGTTTTTAAACCAAAGTGAATCAAATATGAAGTTGAATGGAAAATGATAAGTGATAAGAATTGTATATGTGTACATGCATATTTATTGAACAGGTTATAGCAAAGATGCTAGAGAAGAGGAATAAAATTTTGTGCCCGACAAATAGGTACACGTTTACTGTTTTTTTTTGGGTGATGATTTTATGAGCCTATTGGCTAGCCGCTTGGCTTTTTCTTTTTCTTTTTGACATGAGACGCCCGTGTGGCTATTTGGGAATTTTCCCAGCCCCTCCCGCACAAAGGAGGTTATGGCGAAATTTTCCAAAATTTAAAGGCGTTAGTGAAATATTTGAAGTGAAAACGATATAGGAATTTTTGAATGAAATATATTTATATAAATATAAATAAAATTAAAACGAAACGTGGTCGTGCAGTTCGTGTTTTGAAACCGTGATTTCAAACGACTAGTGCGGGAAATCCGACAATTGGATTTTCCCGAAACCCCAACCGTTGGGTTCGCCTTGGAAATATCTTTCCGACGACACCAACTTTGTAAAGATCCGACGGTTGGATTGTCTGGAATGTTTAATTCAAAATTAGTGAAAAAACAGCGCCAGAAACGATTATATTTATATATATATAAATATAATTAAATTAAATCGAATAACGACGCTGTAGTTCGTAAATTGAAATCGTAACTTCAAATGGCTAGTGAGGAAGATCCGACTGTCGGATTTTCCCAAAACTGAAACCGTTGGATTCGTTTTGAAATGATCTTTCTAATGACATAAAATTTGTGAAGATCCAACGGTTAGATTTTCATATATGTGTAAAGCAAATTTAGTGAAAAACAGCGCCAGTGCATCGGCACGACCTGAAACGTCGTTTAATTAAATATGGCCGTTATAAATAAATAAAAATGGCGATATATCGTTATAAAATACTATAGACGATATAGAGTGGAAATAAACCAATTTTGTTGTGTTTTCTTGAGATGTGTTGGTTGAATGTATTTAACATGAAAATTATAACTAAAGAACTGAAAATATGAATGTTGAATAGTCCAACCATGTGATTAAATGATTTGAAAATATAAATATACGTGGGTTATTTGAAAAGGCCGAGTTCATCTCATTTCAAATAATCGAACGACGTTGAGAAGTCGAAGAGTCGAAGACGGTTGAAGACCGACGATCTTCACATTGGATGGATGGGCACTACTGATGCTCGTTGTTGGAGTAGCTACCGTTAGGGAGATGAAGTAGTAGCCGTCCAAAAATACTGTTGATTGCACGGATATGCGAGGAATTTGGTGCCTCCGGTTTCGTTCAAACCCAGAACGGACTTGTAAATGCACTGTGTGTCTGACACTGGATTTTGTTCTGTGCTGATTGATCTCTGTTAAATATATATCTGTTTGGCGGCGGAGAATTTATTCTCTTGCTTAACGCCCTTCTTTGAGACGTACGAGCTCAGAGGTTATGTATTGATAGAAATCAGTCGCATGGAGTGGATTGCCTGTGTGGCACGCCTAAGTGGCATATGATCAAGTTTTCTGTTGCAAAGCAAAGTCTTGTGGTTGATGATCAAAGCATGGTCTGTGTGACATAGATTTGTGTATAACGTGGATTCGCGAGCCTCACACCTCGGTTTGAGTCAAAAACGGGATAGTGACTGCAGGGAGAGCACGACGTTTCTTTCTAGCTAAGGTGGTGTCAGTGACCTACCAGCCCTGACATTATATATACTTTTCACCTGTGTGGTTGTTGGAATATGAGGCGCCTCGGTTATAGGTCTGTAAGGACCGGGAAACATGTGTTCAGGAATTGCCAATCCTCAAAAGTAAGAGAGGACTGGCCCTGAAGATCCAAGGGTCATAGTAGGGTCCTGAGACATTTGCTAGAGTGTCTCGATTCGGAGAGGAGCTTGCCCCTTGCCTCGACTCATGAAGGAATCCAATTTCCAATACGAAATATGCGAATGTGATTGTATTACTAGTAGGACGACATGATATATGGTACCCATGCCGTCTAGGATTGATATTTATGATTGAAATCGCTTTTGAAACATATATGCACTAGTAATAATATCAAACACTTTTGTTTTATACATATGAAGCATTTTTGGCCATTATAATTTAAAACTCTATCCTCCGGCTTGCGTTGCATTGTGTGATGGGAGCTGAGTCTTATAATGGCTTCATTTTATAAAAAGCATTGCGCTGATTTAATCATTTACTTTATTTCATGCACTAGCACTCATTGGAGTAAATCCGTTCCGCGAAAGTGGCGTGGTCCTTTGATTTGCCTTATTATTGTTGTTAATAAGCTAAGTAGATTTCTCATACCAGTCCCATGACTGACTCGTAGTTTGTTTCACCTTGCAAACTCGGGTGCCATCATTTTCACACTGGTAGCCTAGTTACAGGTATCTGGTGCACTTTTGGCTCATGGCGAGGCTTGACTACACCATGCTGACTTTGACTCTTTCCGCCGTTTTAGTATATGTATTATGATTCCGCCATTGGCGATGTAGATTGATATTTATTTTGTGTAATCTTTCTGTATGATTCCGCCTCTGGCGATGGTGACTGATTATGTATTATTATGCACTAAGTTGTATCCTGCACTGTGCTCTCTGATGTGATGATATCTATATGATTCCGCTATCATATGTGTGTAAATTATCCTATTTTATGTTTATTCTATTATCTGTGATCTACTAATGATGATTAATGTGTTATATTCCAATGATGATCCTTAACACCGTGTCACGGGGTTTTGGGATCGTCACACGTGTTCTCAAAACAATCAGGCGTTTCGAATGGTCTTGGTCGGTTTAGCGACTGATTCGGATTGAGCGAAATTCCCGATTGTTACTTCGTGGTATCAGAGCTTTGTTTTACAAAGCTCAGAGAACAAGACACGTTAGAACCATACGAAAGAATTCATCAAAAACTGGATTTGTAATATCCAACGGGAATGACTCATTAGAGATGGGATCAGTAGTATCCGAAAACGAGTGTGAAGAGTGATGTTTTTTAAATAAAAGTGATAACAATTTTTGTTTTAAAAATTTGATTCAATAATTCGTATTTGAATATTTATTTATATTGATTTGGACTATCGAGTATATTGATATTTTAATATACGTCTAGTCCGCATGTATTCGAAATTTTAGTATACTGGATAGATATTGAATCACACTCTAGTTGCCCGGGGATAATTCTGGTGATGGGGCACCATCGCTAGTATTTATTTTCGTGTTTTGAAAGTGGGAATTCTATATGATTCCGATTGACTGGTGTGAGAACCAAAACTAGATAGGGTTTATTGTTGTGATTTGGCATCAAAAACATGATTTTTTGTAGAAATATCTAAATTATGAGTTTGAAAAGCTAATCAACTAATTGATTAATGCTTGTGTTGTTTGATTACTGTTTTGATTAACTAAAAGTTATACCTATAACCAAATTGAATCAAATAGTGAATTGTATTGAAATTTGTCGCATTTGCTTGCATATACATGTACTTACATTGAACAGGTCATAGCAAGGAGGCTAGAGCAGATGAATAAAATTGCTTGCCCGACAAATAGGTACATGTTTACCATAATTTACTATTTTGTTTGGGTGATGATGATTTTATGAGCCGATTGGCTAGCCGCTTTGCTTTTTATTTTTCTTTTGAGTTGAAGAAGGCCATGGGAGGCTATATGAAATATCCTGACGTCCCCGGTGCAGGGGAGGTTATGGAGATTTTTTTCGAAAATTTAGGGTGTTATCCAAATTTATGAAAAATTTGAAAAGTTCTTAGAGATTGAAAAGTTGAAGAACTTAAGCCATGATGAAAATAATGAAAGTTGAGTTGATAATTAAACAACTTTTGACTTCGTTCCTTTTCGAGGACGAAAAGTTTTAAGTAGGGGAGATTGTAATAACCCGAAAATCTGAGCCAATTTAAATTTTTTATTTTGGCGATTATAGCGAATTTGGATTATTTAAAATGAATTATTTTAAATAATATTGACGAGAAATTTATTTTGAATAGAATTCGAATGTATATATTTGTATAGATCGTCGTTAGAATATAAATAATTATTTATAATTATAAAAGGAATTGAAAATGGCGCGGTAGTTCGATAATTCGATTTCAAATTTCAAATGAATGTACAGGATTCAAAATAATCCAGATTTTAGTGAAACCAAAAATAATGGAATCTAATTGAGGATATCTTTCCAATGAATCTGATAAATTGAAATTTCATAGCGGGAATCAAAAGCTACGTCCAATTGAAAATTCAGAATAGTCGCAACGGAATTCTGGCCCTTAAAAATGGAAATTTTGCAAACGACCTCCGTTTTCGACGAAACCACTTTTGTTGGAACCGGAATGTCTAATTATTGCTAGGTTTCGAATTTCATAATTTTTTGAATCAATATGTTAGCGTAGCAGAGGAAAACGTGTTTTGACAATTTCAGTTGATTTTAATCGACTGGAAAATGACCATTTTTCGAACGGTCTTAGAATCTGACGAAATTAGTTTTGTTAGGACCGTATCATCAATACGAATCTAGAAATAATTTTCTGGAATTTTTGGGGTTCATATGTAACCCCAGTAAATTGAAATGTGCATTCAAATTCAATATACATTGATTTATATTTTGATTTGACGGAAACTAATCGTAACGTTCGAATTGTCTTGTGAAACATATCCTATTGCGTTCGGAATGAGGGAAATTAGCTAGAGATGGCAGTTGATGGGTTCGATTTAGAGTTCAAATGGAAAAGCACCTTTTTGGAACTTAAATTAAATAGTATATATATTTTTATATATTCTCCCCCTCTCCTCAGAATCAACGCACCCTCTCTTTCTAATTCTCTCTCGCCAGTAACCCCGTTCCTTTTCAAAATCGGAACACCCGATTTAGATAAAAAAAATCATCGCACCGTTGCTTAGCCCCTCCAGGCCCGCCACCACTTACCGCCGCCCTTGTGGGTCCACCGCTTTCCCCCTACACAGCGCCTCCACCCTTGATCCGCTCCATCGACGTCAGCCCTCCCTCCTTCCCCAAACCGAACACAACCACCGCCCCTGGATCCCACTGCTCTGCCAGGCCGCGGCCACCTGAAGCCCCTCTCCAGCGACGACCACCAACTCTATCCCCTCTCACCTTGTACGCCGTAAGTTTTAATTCGATTCCTTTTTTTATTTATTCATGTGAATGAAAAGAATTAGATTTCTTTAATGAAGAAAAGGATAGGTTTTAACTTATGAAAAATATGATTTTTGTATGTAGAGAAGAATAGATTTGTACTAATGAAAGTTTGAATTTTTAAAAACAATAAAAAGATTACATTTTTATTAGAAAGAAAAGGGTTACATTTTTGTTAGAAAGAAAAAGAATACATTTTTGTTAGAAGAAAAAGAATACATATTTGAATGAAGTAAAAAGATCAGATTTTTCTATACGTGAATAATGTAAAGATACGATTTTTAGAAATGTAAAGATACGATTTTTAGTTACGTAAAAATACGATTTCTCTCATATATACGAAGTGATTTTTACATACATAACAACGATATAAAAATTTAAATTTTAATATCAACTGCGTGAAGCAGAGGGCGATGGAACGGATTGAAATCAAAAAAGAATTCAAGCAGTTCAGAAATTCAGAAATGAAAAGGAGGAGTGGAACCCCACGGTGAGAACTTCTCACCTTTAATTTAATTTTTCTAGTTAAAATATATAGTAGGATGCAGACGGTTTTTAGTAGCACCCGACACCCATCGTCCACAGACCATGGATGGCTTATATTCTTATTTGTTTGATTTTGATGTGTAGTTGATTGTGTGATGTGATGTAAAATGAAATAAAATATGTATATAGTAAAAAAAATATTTTATAGTTAAAAATAGAATTTTTAACGTATATATGAAATGAAATAAATTAATATAAACAAATCGGACGATTTGTTTATATACACACATTTGACTGATATTGATTGGGATGATAAATTTTACACATCGCCCAACTGCACAAATAAAATCTGTGTTTGATTGTTTGAAACCCCACACGGGTATTGGGATGATATATGACATACACTAATCCCAATAATTAGTTGTATCTCGATCGATTGATTGACAGACTGTTATAAGCGTTAAATATTCATATTTGATGCTTATATAGTGTAGAATGCACTTTGGATGATGGTTGATTATTTGTCATTGTTGATATATACATCCGTTGTATGGAAATCCATAGAAATAAAATCTATGGTAATTGATTGGGCCTCATTCCAGTTTTGAAAAAGAAATATTTGAAATAGAAATATTTGAAAAAGAAATATTTGAAATAGAAAATTTTGAAAAAGAAATATTTGAAAATAGAAATATATGAAGCCGTGTTGATCAGATTAGCGCCATTTTGACGCGAACGATATTTATATCGATTTTATTCATTTTTCAATGAATATTGAAAGTGATTTCGAAATTCGAATTATATTGAAAAGAATTGAAATTCGAATTAAATTGAATAGAAATGAATTCGAATTAAATTGAATAGAAATGAATTCGAATTGAAACTGAATTGAATTGAAAACGAACTGAAATCGAATTAAAAATCGATTTGAATTGAAATCAATTCGAAATGAATTTAAAATGAATTTATAAAGAAAAATTCAAATTTGATTTGAATTTGAAATGAAGTTGAAATCCTTTCGAAAACGAATTCGAAACGATTTATAAAATACGTTTTAAAAAGGAAATCGATGAAATATATATAATATATTATATATATATATATATATATATATATATATAGAATGGTCTGAATAGAACGCGCCGCGCCGCGGCCGTTCATGAATTTCGACCATTGACTTAGAATGGATATAGCAGGAGATCCGACCGTCGGATTCTCCTAAAACCGGAACTGTTGGGTTCGTATCGAAAAGAGCTTTCTAAGCGAATGTGAGAAGTAAGAAATCTAACGGATGGATTTGGAATTATGTCCAAATCAAATTTGGAAAAGCTCGTTGTAAGTGCAGTTCGATGGCCGTTGATGGAAATCGACTTTACGGGCATTGATAAAATTGTTAAAAATAGTAATAATTTGTGTAAAATCATAACAAATGATTTGGGAAGAACTGGGATGAAAAACTCCATATTTGAATAGAAAAAAATAGATTTTTATCGAAATGAACTAGTTTTGGACTAGAATTATAATTCTATTTATTTTTTAAAAAATAAGTTGAATTAGAAAATGGTTTTAAAAGTAACCGAAAATTCCAATAATTGAATTGGATTGGATTTGAATCGAAATTGTCTTTGGAATATTTCGATGTTGGATTTCGTGATGATACAGGTATTGTTATGGGAATTTAAAAGATATATTTATATCGTTATTTCCAATATGATATTTGTTGGTCGTAGAATTTGATATTGAATATAAGCCGATATATTTTCTATTCAGAGCCTTGTATTTAATATCAAATGTGATTTGGGTTTGTCGTGAATGGTGTCTTCATTAACACTATTCTTAAGCCCAGTTGAGAAAAAGATTAAATCTTTTTATTTAGATTTAACAAAGTGTACCAATTAAATAATATTTAATTGGAATTGAATTGGAATTGATTTTTTTGGCTTTATCGTGAATAGTGTTTTAAATAACACTTGTTCTTTAACCGGATAATGAATGGAATGTGATTTTGGGTTTATCGTGAACCGTGTTCTAAACGACACTGATTCTTCAACCCAGTCAAAGATTAAAACTAATTGGAGTTTTAATGAATCTTTAATTAGATTGAAAATATCGAGAATGGAGTATCACCAGTTTTTCTCTAGGCGATAGTTAAATCTTTAATTAGATTTGAACGTGAAATGGTAATTAAATTTACCGATAACACCGTGGTGTTAGATATGAAGTATTACCAGTTTTACTTCATGGGACGAATAGATTGGGATTGGGAAATTAAAATAAATGATTACTTCGGTGTGGTTCGCTAATCCCGACTAGTTTGAATTGATATTCAAAGAAGATTAAAGAATAAATTTAAAGAATTAATCTTTGATAAAATTAATGGGATCCTTTCCCAAAGTATAAGAATATTTGAATAAAAGAATATTCTGAATTGGAATGAGGCATATGTTGTGTTTGAGTAACACTTGTTTAATATATACGTGAGTTATTCAGAAAGACCGGGTTTATCCCATTCTGAATAACTGATTCGACGTGGTGTCGAAGATGAAGACGGCGGTCGAAGACTGGAGGTCTTCACATCGTTTGGGTGATTGCCGATGATCTTGATTGGGCTGTACACCCAAGAGGAGGGAATCAGTTGGTGATCATCTAGACGTACTTGGAGATCGATGGATATGCGAGGTACTAGGTGCCTCCGGTTTCGTTCAGACCCAGAACGAACTTGTAAATGGACTGTGTGTCTGACATTGGATTTTTTTTCTGTGTGATTGATTTCTATTAAATATATATCTGTTTGGCGGCATGGAATTTATTCTCTTTCTTAACGCCCTTCTCTAAGACGAACGGGCTCAGAGGTTATATATTGATGGATATTAAACGCATGGAGTGAATTGCCTGTGTGGCATGCCTAAGTGGCAATTGATCGAGAAATATATTGAAAAGCAAAGTCTTGTGGTTGATGATCAAAGCACGACCTGTGCGGCATAGCTTTGTGTAATGTGGATTCACGAGCCTCACACCCCGGTTGTGAACCAGAAATGGGAGAGAACCTCAGGGAGGGCATGCGTTTCCTTCTAGTTAGAAGTGGCGTCAGTGGTTTTACATGCCCTGATGAGTTTGACTTATGTGGTTGTTGTTGTTGTGAGGCGCCTCGGTTATATCAGTTTCGGCCGATGCATTCTGATCGGCAGACGGACCAGACTTACGCCCCAAAGGGCGGGGAAACACAGTGTTCAGGATTTAAGTTTAATCCACATCGGTGGACCGGTCCTGTCACTCCAATGGTCGATGTGCTCTGACCCTGAGACATGGGCTAGATTGTCTCGAAGTCGGTGAGGACTATCTTTTGCCTCGGTTCACATATGGAAATCCAATTTCCAATACGTGACTTTGCTGTTTTATTTGTAGAGCCTAATATGGCGACATAGTGGTATGGGGCGCTTATGCTGTCTATGATTCATACTTATGATTTGTAGTTGTTTTATACACTATGCACTTACAATAGTATCAAATGATTTGTTTTTAAACGTATCAAGCATTCTTGGCTATTATAAGGTAAAAACCCTATCCTCTGACTTGCGTTGCATTGTGTGATGGGACCTGGGTCTTATAATAGCTTCATTTTTCTTTATTTAGCATTGCGCTGTTGTTTTATGCACTGGTGTTCTTGGGAGGAAACCCGTTCCGTGTTATACGGCGTGGTCCCTTGATTTACCTAACTTTAAAATAAAGATTAATAACTGTTTCAGTTCTCACACCAGTAACATGACTGACATGGAGTTTATTGTTTTAACCTAAACTCTGGGTGCCCTTACTTTGACACGGGCAGCTAGTAGTTTTGGTTTTGCATATTTGTATTCACAGGATCCTGATTTACAACTGGAACGATGCTTGGAAAGCTCTGTATGCGTGTATTAGTTTCAGTTGTGTTTTGTATTGTTTTTCCGATGCTATGTAATTTATTGTAATCACTGATATTTATCGAATGTAATTTATTCATTTATACTCTGTATATTCTCATACAATGAAATGTTCTTCTGTCTGCGTTCTATTTTGTCGTGTTCTCAAAACAATCAGGCGTTTCGAACGGTCTTGGTCGGTTTAGCGACTGATTCGGATCGAGCGAAATTCCCGATCGTTACTTGTTGGTTCTTCTTCTTATTCTTCTATTATAACATTTCTTTCTTTCTTATCTCACCCTCTAAATTCTTTCTAATAACGCCCTGTGTGTTCGGTGTTTGAAAGGTCGGCATGAGTAACGGTAAAGGTATTTATGTCGATTTTCGGTGCCGAAAATCCTTGGGTCGTTACAGTGGTATCAGAGCTATTAGTTTAGTAATAACCTTGGCTTTTTGGTGTAACTTGATAGAGATTGGGTTAGTAATACCCTAGATCGAGATTGAGTGTATATATATATATATATATATATATGAGAGCGTAATTGTAAATTTTATAAACAATGTTTTGTATTGTGTTTATTGATCGGTTCAAGTGTTGAAAAGCATAGAACTGGTGTAACACCCCACCTCCATTAAGGTCACTCGCAAAGGGAATGCCTTAACTTCAGTGGAGCGTTTATAGTGAATATAGAACAGAAAATCACAACAAGACAAATATAAAGCAGTACTTGAAAATTAAAACTTTATTGCAGCGGATAAACCCATGTGTTTGATTACATCATCAAAACCATAAACCAAAGTCAAGTACATCATATCCATCTTGATAAAACAAAGTACATAAACTGAAAGACATAATCCCCAACATTAAAATAGCCATAAATAAAGAGAAGCTGAACTTTACTTCAGCGGTCCAAGAAATCTTCTAAAGCAGTCCAAGATCAAGCTCCACCGGTGCTAGTTCCAACCTGAGCACCTGGAGGGGAAAAGGAAAGAGATGGAAAAAGGGGGGGTCAGACATAAAGTCTGGCGAGTGCAATAATTCTAACAATATAATTAACAAAGTAACTAGGCTAAGGCATAAGTTGGAAAAATAGGGAAATGACCATGAACCATTGAGTATAACAGAGTAAACGAGGAAACAAGATGTATTACGATATCGTTAAAGCGCACCTAAACTACTATAGGATAATTACTGAACTAAACCAACACTATGGGATAATTCCTAAACTGCACTGCCACTAGTATACTGCACCACCACTAGTCACCCTAAGGTTGATCCCGCCTACAGACTTAATAATGATATTGGTAGTTTCGCGGACCCCTAGCAGCCTTCATAGGTGTCGTCTGCCCCTATCTCAACTAGGTGTACCCACTACCCCCAAGCGATCGGCTCCCTAACTCGTAGATACCCGTGCTGGCCCCATAGTGGGGTGTATCACTCCCCAAAGTGGCAACCCGATACAACAAAGAATGCACGGCTTATACCTACATGATGCAACAACGTCTTACCTACCAGCCCGGGTCCACACACGCATACGAACCCGTTGGACTTGCGTTGCCACCGCTAACCCGGTTTGGCCTCTTACAGTCAAGCCCAGTATGCGTGTCCCGTCCTCGACTTGGGTCGAGCCCAAAAAGATACGTATGAGTTACTGGTTGAAACGGGCCCCCATTACTTGACACAAGCTATCCACCTAAGCTTGGTCCCCTCTAGTACATCCCACTTAACCCACTCCTTATTCATTTTTCAATTACATGTTTCATATTTTGGTTAAGTGTTTCTAATCGTATTTCCAAATGCCACCCAAGGCACCCACTAGACTACACATGCCACCCAAGGCACCCACTTAACCCACTCATGTCCTACTACATGCTTATCTGGTTAAGTGTTTCTTAATTCATTAAGACCGTAACCTCATAAGACCTCTCACATTAGACTGGCAGCTGGATTTGCCGGGCGGGTCCGGGCAGTCTTACACCAAAAAAGAGTCTAACCTCGTGTCTTTACAATTGTTACGTATTTAGTTTATGCCTAAGACCTCTCACATTAGACTGGCATTTGTGGCAGCTGGATTTGCCAGGCGGGTCCGGGCAGTCTTACACCACAAAAGAGTCTAACCTCATGTCTTAGACGATTAATTACCCCTAATTAATCACCCCCAATTTGAATTACTTTCCCTATTCAAATTATCAGTCAATTTCAAATTTAGCGATGTCCATAATTGACTCAATTATGTCCATCCATTTATGGTATGTAAAATTATACCAATTTCACCACAATTTTATTTTATGCCTTTTAAGGAAATTATGCCAATTAAATAATTTTAATATTATTCCCTTTTTCCCCACGTAGTACGTTTGTTCGTTTAACGTAAAAAAATATACGTTACACTCGAATAGTCTAACTCATGAAATAAAAGAAAGCATCACATATGTACATAATTAAAACATAGATCTAACATAGGGGTGAACTTGCATATGTGAATGATGTTCTACTTCTAAAACTTGCATAGGCCAAGATTACAACTTGCATAACAACATATGTCATGGTTCCAAAATTTAAAGGTGTGAACTTGATGAAATAATGGCCACAAACTTGCATAAACATCATGTATAACATAGATCCAAATCTAAAGGTGTGAACTTGATGAAAAAGTATGGCTACAAACTTGCATAGACAACATATGTCATAATCCTATATCTAAAGGGGTTAAACTTGCATAGGAAATAACATAACATGATTCATGTCCAACTCATAAATTCACATATGTGATTTATACATCACAATAATGGTGTAAACTAATATCTAACTTGTAAAGTAACATGTCATAGCCTAGCTTTCAATTAAATTCTCACATATACTAGGTGCCATAATCATGTAAGGTCACATGTAATAATACCCAAACTTGTATACGGTTCATGTTTGAATCAACATCTAAACTTCCCTACATATGGATTATCATATGAATCAATACCACAAACTAGCATAAGAAACATGACGATTTTAATATATATATATAATTACAACATGGATGATAGCAACATAACTTTGCATCACAACATAACATCATAGATATTTCAATCATAATCCTAAGACATCGTTACAACATACAATCAATACTTCATATCACATCCATACAAATCCGTGTTATAGCTTAACCTAATTAAATTACTAATTATTTTGCTAAGATTATCGAACTCACCACTAAAAACCAGTCGAATTAGCGCTCCTTTGATGAAGAATCGCTGTTAGGGTTGAGTAGTTCTGATTTGGTTGCTGTTCTATCTCTTTGATTTGGTTGCGGCTGCTCTAGGGCTCAAAACAACAGCATGACGGCCATAGTCTATGTTTTAATTCTGATTTAGGGTTTGTGTTTGTGGGTCTTTTTATAGAGTTATGAATTAATTTAAGCCGTCAGATGTTCTTAGGGTTAATCAAAACCATTCAATTATGATAGGGTGATGAGTCAGCCATAATGACTCAGCAAGGAGTCAGAATGGACTCAACAACACGGGTCAGCCTGAACCAGAAAGCTGTGCAGGCTCCAGCCTCGGCCTGGGCGCACTTGGCAGGTGCGCCAGTGTAAATATATACTGGCGCACTTCCCAAGTGCGCCAGTGCATTTATATTTTTTTCTACTTTGCCACCAAACTTCGTTCGTCCATAATTCTTTCATCCGGTACTCGTTTCCTGCAAACTCGTACTCTATCTCCACTAGAATTCCGAGACGAACACAATGGCGCAACCCAATCCCCATAATTCTCACGTCTGAGATTTATTATTCTTTAATTTAGTTAATTCGATTATTCAAAAATCCGGGGTGTTACATTCTCCCCTCATTAAAGGATTTCGCCCCCGAAATGTCCAAGTTAAGGAGAATGTATATCCTACCATCCAAACAAACATCTACTCAACCATCAAACATGACATCCATTGTCCTTTTAAAATTTCTAATGTTGTATGAACATATGCAAGAAGTGTGTGTATATGTTCCTTATCTAATGCAAAATCAGGCGGTCTACTGATTCAGTTGACCTCCTTAATGCAAACCATGATAGTTCCATGCGTCCATTATGTATGCGAAAGAACCTTATCGATACATATCATTTCTACATGTGTGCACAACCATTCACCCAAATGCAACATCCATATGATGATACAACCATTATTCACTCATTACTTAATTATGTACACACATTTATATGCAATATGCAATATGAAGTGACTGAGCCGATCTAGTGCCTAAAGTGTGTGTATATGCATCCACGGGCAACCACTAGCAAACACTTGCATCCACGTGCATCCGTCATCCATAACATGTCTCAAACACATGTTTTAACCATAGGACTATCCTATCTAAAGGTCAAGGATACTAGCGAGAGGGTATACTAAAGATAAGATAAGTACAAGATAAACGATAAAGGGGAAATTAGAAGACATACCCTCGAAAAGAAAAGGGTACAATGAACGCATCTTCGCTTCCGTCTCCCAAGTAGCGTTGCTCTCATCATCTCCCCATTGCACTTTGACTAGCTTGACCTGTCGACTTCTCATTTTCTTAATCTCCGACCCAAGAATGCGCATAGGAGCTCGTCGAATCGTCGCATCATGCTCGATCTCCACCTCTCTAAGCAAGCTCGGCTCTTCCACTTCCGCGGTCTCGTGTATGCACTTCCTCAAATGTGATACATGGAATACGTCGTTTGCACCACTAAGTCTCTCGGGCAACTCCACTCTATACGCCATCTGCCCAATCCTTTCCTTAATAGGAAACGGCCCTACGAACCTTGGTGCTAACTTCCCAATGGACCCAAAGCGAACGACGTTCCGTAATGGAGACACTTTGACAAAGACCATGTCCCCAACCTCAAACTCAAGATCTGACCTCCTCTTGTCCGCATAAGATTTCTGTCTATCTTGCGTCGTCTTCATCCTTCTTCGGATCAAATCAATATTTTCCGAAGTCTCTCTAATCATATCGGGCCCAAGCAAGATCTTATCTATAGCTTCCCACCAACATGTAGGCGAACGACACGGCCGTCCGTAAAGAGCTTCGAATGGTACCATGCCAATGCTAGATTGAAAGCTGTTATTATATGCAAATTCTACCAACAGAAGATGTTCCTCCCACGTACCTCCGAAATCTAAGACACATAACCTTAACAAGTCCTCTAGAATACGATTCACCCTCTCGGTCTGGCCGTCCGTCTGAGGATGATATGCGCTGCTCAAACATAACTGAGTCCCTACCGCCTCTTGCAAGCTTCTCCAAAATTCGCTAGTGAAAATAGGATCGCGGTCGCTCACTATGCTAGAAGGAACACCGTGCAAACGAACTATTTCTCGAATGTATACAGAGGCTAACCATGGAGCAGTCCTCTTACTCTTCACGGGAATGAAATGGGCGATCTTAGTAAGTCTGTCTACCCTGACCCAAATACCCGTATTACCCTTCCTCGATCTCGGTAATCCATCAATAAAGTCCATCGAGACGCTTTCCCACTTCCATTGTGGGACCTCCAATGGATGAAGCAATCTACCGGGCTTCTTTTGCTCCGCTTTTACTTGTTGGCACACCAAGCATCTAGCGACATACTCAGCCACATCTTTCTTCATGCCGGCCCAAAAGTAAACTCGTCTCATGTCCATGTACATCTTGTCCCCGCCGGGATGGATGGTCATCTTCGAACGATGTGCATCGTCAAGAGTGGTCTTCCTTAGCTCATTGTCTTTTGGTATACAAATTCTACCGTCCCTACGTAACCAACCCTTATAATCTAGGGTATACCTACGGAGATGGCTCGATGGCTCCCCTCCTTTGAGCTTTTCTACTAACTCAACCAACTGTGGGTCGTCTCGCAGTGCCTCGCCAATCCGTCCCAAAAGCGTAGGTCTAACCTCTAAGGATGCTAGCAAACAGGGTATGAAGTCAATGGAAGGTGTGAAGTCAAACGTAGAGATGAACTCTAAACTTCGTCGCTCAAAAACAAAGGACTTAAGGATAATCTTTTTCTACTTAAGGCATCGGCCACTACGTTACCCTTGCCAGGGGTATATGCTATCTCGAAGTCGTAGGATGCTAAGAACTCCATCCGCCTTTGCTGCCTTAAGTTCAAATCCTTCTGAGAGAATAAGTATTTTAGCGATTTGTGATCAGTGAATAATTCAAATTTCTCGCCAAGAAGATAATGACGCCAAGACTTAAGAGCGAAAACAATAGCGGCCAAATCTAGGTCATGTGTAGGGTAATTTCTTTCATGCACTCTCAACTGCCTTCCACCATAGGCTATTACCCTTCCCTCTTGCATTAGGACTGCGCCTAGTCCCGTCCCACAAGCGTCAGTATAAACGGTAAATGGCTTACTCCCTTCTGGCAATACTAAGACTTGGGCCGTGGTCAAAGCTCTCTTTAAACGTTGGAACGCATCATCACAATCTACGTCCCACGTGAAGACTAAGTTCTTCTTCGTCAAGCGTGTTAATGGATCTGATATTTTTGCGAAGTCTTTGATAAACTTCCTATAGTAGCCAGCCAACCCTAAGAAACTTCTTACCTCGGTAGCATTTTTAGGAACCTTCCAATCTTGGATGGCCACTATCTTCGTGGGATCCACGGCTATCCCTTCTTTGGAAACCACGTGCCCTAAGAATCGCACTTCTTTCCTCCAAAAGTGACACTTAGAAAATTTTGCTTTAAGGCTATGTGCTCGAAGAGTCTCCAACACTTCCCTAAGATGTAGGGCATGCTCTTCTTCGCTCTTAGAAAAGATCAAGATGTCATCTACAAAGACTACCACGAATTTATTAAGGTACTCCCTAAACACCCTACTCATCAAATCAACAAAGTATGCGGGAGTGTTTGTCAAATCGAAGGGCATCACCAGCCACTCGAATAAACCGTCTGGAGTCCTAAAGGCAGTCTTGTCTATGCTATCCTCAACCACTCTCAACTGATGGAAACCAGTGGCTAAGTCCAACTGCGAAAACACCGAGGCGCCTACTAACTGATCGAAAAGATCAACAATCCTCGGCATTGGGTGTCTATTCTTCTTAGTAAGTTTATTAAGCTCCCTATAGTCCACACAAAGTCTAAGGGACCCATCCGCCTTCATGGAAAATACTACTCGAGCACCCCACTCCGATACACTACGTCTGATGAACCCCTTCTCAAGCAATTCTTTCACTTGCTTACTGAGTTCTGTTCTCTCTCTTGGAGCCATGTGGCGCACTGGCAATGCAACTGGCTTTGCATTGTCCACTAGATATATTCGAAAGTCGATTTCACGTTTTGGGGGTAAACCCCTCACCTCATCGAAGACATCAGCATATTCACGGACTTTGGGAACAGAATGTAAATCATCATCGGATGCGTCAAGGTATTCTAGGTAACTAAGCATTACTGGACCTCTAGGGTCACAAGAAATATCAAGGGTCTTTCCCGAACAAGTCAACAATGTAACTACCCTTCTTTCGCAATCTAGAATGGCCCCATATCTAGTTAGCCAATCCATACCTAGAATTAAACCATACCCCATGAAGCCAAGAACAAAAGCGTTGCATTCAAACTCAATGCCCAAGATAAACACTCTCAAATCCCGACAAATCATAGGAAGATGAGCCGAACCACCAATAGGATTTGAGACTACTAAAGGATCAGAAACAAGACTAGTATCTAGGTGCAGTGTTTCAACTAATGATGTAGAGATAAAAGAATGCGATGCGCCGGAATCGAATAAAGTACGGACAGGATGATCAAACTGAAAAAACTAAACTTTCAATGGAAATTTCTCTACTTCGTGCTTGCAGCGGTGGGACCTCGAGAACTTGAACTTGTCCCCTTGTCTGCCCGGGTGCCATAAGTGAAACACCCCACCTCCGTTAGGGTCACTCACAAAGGGAATGCCCTAATTTTGGTGGAGGTTTATAAGTATAAGTCACAGATACACCAGACAGATATAAATACACATATTTTTATAACAGCGGAAACAACAGCAACTTTTATTTCACCAAAATACGTGTTACACAAACCATACCATAATTGTCTTACAATTCTTCCAAAAACATTACATTTCCATAACTGTCTTGATTTCATAACTTAAAGAAGCATAAAAACATAAGTAAACTGCATAAATCCCCATAATTACTATCCAAAGCCATAGTCCAAAACGAAAGAGATCCAAGCAATACATTCTCTCTCTTCAAGCTAGATGTGAAACTGGTTAAGCTGTGGTATTCCCTCCCTATGGACCTGGGGGGGGGAACGAAAGAAAAGTAGAGTCAGACATAAAGCCTGAGTAAGTCTAGGACTATTCAGTCTATGAATTAGAAAAAGAGCATGATAAGTATAAACTGGAAATGGGAAAGCACTATAAACAAAATTTAGTTGTCTAGAGTCGAGTACACTATCGTACCCCATATTAATCTTTGCACCCCCTATAAACTAGTTCCCAACTGGCACCCCACAATCAGGGTGAAGTGATCCTTTTTATTGATCGGCTCCTACTCGCATAGTTACATGTGTCTTACGGCCCCCGATGTTGTAGCTGCCTATGTTGGTCCCACCATGAGGTGTATAAAGTCCCATGGTGGTTGCCCGACACAGTTCGAGAATGCACAGGTATACTACTGGTGCCCAGTGCCTAATTTTTCTGCTCCGGAGTGTGTGCACGCCTGCACCCCGTTAGAACCTACACTGCTGCACCACCGCCGTCGATTTGACCTCTTACAGTCAGCCCAGTAATCGTGCCCCACCCTGCCTAGTTCAGGGTATCCTTATACACCTTGTAGGGTTACTGCTGAAAGGGGTCCTCCACTACTAGGTTTTCTATTTCTAGCCAACATGCTAAGTTTGTTAAGTGTTCTGTAAACCTAACTCCCAATCAGTCTATATTGTTTAGCATGTTGTATTTGATTAAGTATTAATTCAATTTACTTAATCCTATCAATCCTGACTTAGCCTTAATTGTCTTATTAAAGCTCCAACCACTCACATTAGACATGTATTGTTGTGACTGCCTGTTGTCGGTTGGGTCCGGGCAGTCTTACGTCACAACTCAGTCTAACCTCGGTCTTTATGGGGCTCAATGCTTAACCACCCATGTTGGATAGGTATTGTTGTGACTACCGGACAGCCGGGCGGGTCCGGGCAGGTTTATGTCACAACGCAATCCAACCTCGGGTTAAGCATGTCGTATTTTCTAAGTTTACATATTTTGTCTCTTTTTCTTTTATATGTAAATATTTGCTGCCCATTATTCAAATTCATTATTCTTGGGTATAATAATTTATACCATTTAAACTGTCATGAATCGTTGGCATGTGCCAAACATGCCAACACATATACTTTAATTAACCCCAACGTATTCCCCCGTTTATACGTAATAATATAACATATGTTGGGCTTCAACAGTTTAGCCCAACTTAGCCACATAAAAAGGGGAGGCTTAGAACATGATGTAAATATATTCTAAGTAACATCAAATAGGGGTATGTAAACGCATGAACTTGCAACATAGCGATCTAATTAACATAAATTAGGCACTTGTGAACTTGCATGGTAATAGCATATAATCTTGGCATTAAACATACCTAAACATGAATCATGATTTTAATCTAATCATGTAAAATTTTATTTAAAGTATGAATCTAACTTAATTATGTGCCACATATATTATCATATGTTCTTTAACCACAACCTAAGCCTACAACATATTTTGTTTGGGCATAAAGTTAAACATAAACTAGCCATGTTCATAAAGTCAACACAAGTTCACAAAGATGCTTACTTTTGTCACTAATACAAAAGTATGGTTTTTCACTTGAACCATGATGCCAATTCCAACATAAATTCATATGAATCATAATACCCAATTGGATCCAATTACACTAAAAATAATCATAAAAATATACATAGAAGGATCTAAAAATCATGTTGTCATAAGAGTAAATCATATACTTGCATAAGTCTTAACTTGGTTACAACGAAATATATAACTTCTCATCAACCACAACGTAATAAATTTCCAACATGAGTTATATACTTGTATCGCAACTATTCAATAGGTCCAACATCATATAAATTACACTACCACATTCCAAATCCATTCATAGCAAATCATAGCAACATACAATTCTGAATTAACATTATTATAATTAATGTACAATCCCATTTCTTATTTTACACAGATCAAATCTCAATTATTCATTCATATCGGAATAGCAATCCACTTACAAGGTATGACGAATCTTGTATTCAGGATTCTGAATTCTGAATTTGGAGATGCTATCCTTTGTTGTAGGCATTGTTTTGATTTAATTGTCGTGGCTTTAATCTTTTGAATCAACTCCTAATCGTCTCTCGACTTGACGGCTATTCCTAGTCTTTCTTCAGCAGCATGACAGCTCCATACTCATTTTTATTTGTGTGAATTAGGTGGAGTCTTTGGTCCTTTTTATAGAGTTTGTGAATTGATTAGAGCCGTCGATGGAGCCTAGATTAATATAAGCCGTTCGTTTTAAAGAGAAACCAATCAAGAGTTGACACATAAGCCCTAGTAACAAGACAAAGCCCAGAAATTCGGCCAAGCACAGACCAGGCCGGGCAGGAGGGGCTGGGTTCGACCAGGCTCAGGGGCCAGGTCGACCACCCAGTCAACATGCAGGTCGACTGCCCAGTCGACCTGGACACCCCAGGTCGACTGCCCAGTCGACCTGGGTCTTGGGCTGGAAACTTCCCGCCTAGCCCAATCTGGGTCCGATTTTGAATTTGAATTTGTTTTTCTGAACTGTTTCTGCCTGTTTGAATTTTAAACTGAATTCTGAAACTTCCGGAGGTCATATCTCCCTCATACGGAGTCCGTTTTACGCAAACTCGGACTCTATCTCAAGCAGAATTCCGAGATGAAAGAAATGGCGTATCCCGTTTCCCTTAATTATTTGATTTAAAATTAAGGTAAACGGGATGTTACATTCTCCCCCACTTAAAAGGATTTCGTCCCCGAAATCTTCAAGTTTAGGAAGAATGTATATCCTAACATCCAAACGTCCATCTACTCATCCATCAAACACGAGCGTCCATTGTCCTTAAAAGACTTCTAATGCTTCATGATCATATGCAAAGTGTGTGTATATGTACTTATCTAATGCAAAATCAGTCGGTCTACTGATTCAGTTGACCTCCTGAATGCAAATTATATAAGTGTCATGAATCCGTTATGTATGCAAACCTTCCTATTCATGATTCTACATGAGTGCACAATCATTCACATAAATGCAACATCCATATGACAACACCTTAAACTTCAACCACATAAGAATGTAAATACATATATGCATATGCAATATGAAGTGACTGAGCCGATCTAAAACCTAGATTGTGTGTGTATATGCAACCACGAGCAACCACTAGCAATCAATTACAACCTCTTGCAACCATCATCCATAACATGTTTCATTTACATGTTTTCATTCAAAGGGTTTCTACCTAAAAGATAAGGTCGAGGAGATATACCCTAAAAGATAGATTGTAACACCCCGTGTATTCTATAACAGTGAAATTCACGAAATAAAGTATAATTAATTTCAAATCAAAGAATTAAGGGAAATGGGATACGCCGTTACGTTCATCTTGGAATTCTTCTTGAGATAGAGCCTGAGTTTGCGTAAAACGGACTCCGTAAGAGGGAGATATGACCTCCGAAAGTTTCAGAATTCAGTTTAAAATTCAAACAGACAGAAACAGTTCAGAAATGAGTACAAAATTCAAAAATCAGACCCAGATTGGGCTGGGCGGGAATTTTCCCGCCTAAGGCACCCAGGTCGACTGGGTAGTCGACCTGGGGGTCGATTGGGTAGTCGACCTGGCCCCTGAGCTAGGTCGAACCCAGCCCCTCCTGGCTGGCCTGGTCTGTGCTTGGCCGAATTTCTGTGCTTTGTCTTATCACTAGGGCTAGGTGTCAGCTCCTAATTGGTTTCTCTTTAAAACGAACGGCTATTATTAATCTAAGCTCCATCGACGACTCTAATCAATTCGCAAACTCTATAAAAAGGACCTAAGACTCCACCTAATTCACACAAATAAAAATGAGAATGAGACCGTCATGCTGCTGAAGAAAGACTCGGAATAGCCGTCAAAATTGAGAGACGATTAGGAGTCGATTCAAAAGCTTAAAGCACCGACAAGTAAATCAAAACAATGCCTACAACAAAGGATAGCATCTCCAAATTCAGAATTCAGAATCCTGAATTGAAGATTCGTCATACGTTGTAAGTAAAGTGCTATTCCGATGTGAATGAATAATTGAGTTTTGATTTGTGTAAAATGAGAAATGGAATTGTACTTAATTTGTGGTGATGATAATTCATAATTGTATGTTGATATGATTCTAATTATGAATAGATTTGGGATGTTGTGGTATATTCGATATTTGCAAGTATATGATTCATGTTGAAAGTTAACAACTATATGATTGTGGTAGTTTATTTCAACCAAGTTGAGACTCATGCAAGTATATGATTTTCTATTATGCCAACATGATTTTAGATCCATATATGTATATTTTTATGATTATTTTTAATGTAGTTGGATCCAATTGAGTATTATGATTCATATGAATTTATGTTGGAATTGGCATCATGATTCAAGTGTAAAACCATACTTTTGTATTAGTAACAAAAGCAAGCATCTTTGTGAACTTGTGTTAATTCTATGAACATGATTAGATTACGTTTGGTGTTATGCCTAATTGAAAATATGTTTTAGGCCTATGTCGTTATCTAAATCATATGATAATATATGTGATACATAATTAAGTTAGGTTCACATTTTAAATGCAAGTTTACATGACGAGATTAGAACCATGATTTATGTTTAGGTATGTTTCATGTCAAGATTATATGCTATTACAATGCAAGTTCACAAGTGCCTAATTTATGTTAATTAGATCGTTATGTTGCAAGTTCATGCGTTCACACACCCCTTTTGATGTTAGTTAGAATATATAAACACCATGTTCTAAGCCTCCCCTTTTTCATGTGGCTAAGTTGGGCTTAAATGTTAAACCCAACATATGTTATATTATAGCGAACGTATAAAACGGGTGTAATGACGTTGGGTTAAAAATATAAAACATATGTGTTGGCATGTCTGTCGCATGCCAACGACCTTGAGAACATTTAAGCGGTATAAGTTAATTTTACCCAATAAAGATGAAATTGAATAATGGGCTGCAAATATTTACATATAAAAAGAAAAGAGACAAAATATGTAAACTTAGAAAATACGATGTGTTTAACCCGAGGTTGGATTGAGTTGTGACATAAACCTGCCCGGACCCGCTCGGCTGTCCAGTATTCACAACAATACCTATCCAATGTGGGTGGTTAAACACTGAGCCCAATAAAGACCCGAGGTTAGACTGAGTTATGACGTAAGATTGCGCGGACCCAACCGGCAACAAGCAGTCACAACAATACCTGTCTAATGTGAGTGGTTGAGTCTTTAATAAGACAATTAAGGCTGAGTCAGGATTGATAGGATTAAGTAAATTGAATTAATACTTAATCAAATTAAACATGCCAAACTTTACAGACTGATTGGGGGTTAGGTTTACAGAACACTTAACCAACTTAGCATGTTGGCTAGAAATAGAAAACCTAGTAGCGGGGGACCCTTTTCAGCAGTAACCCTACAAGGTGTATTAGGATACCCTGAACTAGGCAGGGTGGGGCACGATTACTAGGCTGACTGTAAGAGGTCAAATCGACGGCGGTGGTGCAGCAGTGTAGGTTCTAACGGGGTGCGGGCGTGCACACACTCCAGCGTAGAAAAATTAGGCACTGGGCACCAGTAGTATACCTGTGCATTCTAGAATTGTGTCTGGCCGCCACCATGGGACTGGATACACCCCATGGTGGGACCAGCATAGGTAGCTACAACATCGGGGGCCGTAAGACACATGTAACTATGCGAGTAGGAGTCGATCATTAGAAATGGATCACTTCACCCTAATTATGGGGTGTGTAACACCCCGTATGATGAATAACTTGTTATAATATAAATCAAGGCAGAATTAAATTTTAAAATCTGAATCAGGGGAAACGGGCTATGACATTGCGTTCATCTCGGAAAAATACGCGAAATAGAGTCCGAAATTTCGTGAATCGGAGTCCGTATGTCCGAGATATGGCCTTTAGAAGTTTCACGAAAAATCAGAAAACGAAACAGATTTCAAAAATGCAGAATATGGGCTAGGCGGGAAAATTCCCGCCCAGACCAGGTCGACCTTGGAGTCGACCTGGGGGTCGACATGGGTGTCGACCTGCCCACCAGGTCGACTAGGGTGTCGACCCTAGTGTCGACCTGGGGGTCGACCTCCCTGGTCGAGCCCAGGTGACCTAGGTGCACCAGTTTGACTTTTGGGCTGTGTTTTGGTGGCTAGGACGAGATCCGATGGCTCTAATCTGATTTAGGGTTAATCTAATGGTCTGAAACACTTAACTACTCTATAAATACACCCTAAGACTACCCTAATTCATACTAAAATTGGAGACAACGTCGTTATGCCGTAAAAATGCAACTAGGAGGAGCCACCGACAAATTAAAGAGGAAGAAAGCTTCTCAAATCAACTTCTAATCAACTCTAGCAACTTAATCTTCTTCATAGGAGTGCTAATCAAAAAGTTGTGAGTTTCTATAGCCTTAATGACCAATTGTTGAAATGATTATGATAGGATATAATGAGGTTATGGCTATGAATGTGGATCAATGCAAGATTATGTTATCATATGCTATGTGTTTGTGATGTTATGCAAGTTATGCAAGCCATATGCTATGTGATCATGATGTTAAGCAAGTTATGCAAGTTATATGCTACATGTTCATGATGTTATGCAAGTCATATGCTACATGTTCATGATGTTATGCAAGTTATGCAAGTTATATGCTATATGATCATGATGTTATGCAAGTTATGCAAGTGTTAGGCTATGTGTTCATGATGCTAGTTATGCAAATTGCTATGATAACATTGATCCATTATGACACCATGATTATGCAAGTTTGGTGTTTGATTATATGCAAGTTCATATATGATATGTTATGCAAGTTTGGTGTATGATTATATGCAAGTTCATATATGACATGTTATGCAAGTTTGGTGTATGATTATATGCAAGTTCATATATGACATGTTATGCAAGTTTGGTGTTTGATTATATGCAAGTAACATGTGCTAGTTTACACCTTTGTATGAGATGCATACATATGCATGTTTACCCCTTTGAATGGCATAAGTAGCTTATGCAAGTTACCCCTTTATGACATATGTGATTCATGCAAGTTTGGGTTGATTATTTATGCTAGTTGGGTTTGATGCTATATGCATGTTGACACCTTTAAAACCCATGTTGATGCTAATGTTATTCAAGTTGAACCCATTGTATGTGTGATGAATCTTCCCTTTTAAGTATGTCATGTTGGCGAATTACGTGGGGAACGATGGGGTTAATATTCATGTTAATAAAATGGTGTGAAGTTGGTATGATTATGCATGCCACAAAGTGGATGGACATAATTGAGTCAATTATGTAAATCGTTAAATTTGTAATTAATTAGGGATAATTAATATAAATTATGGGGGTGATTAATTAGGTGTAATTAATCGACTAAGATACGAGGTTGGACCCTTTTGTAGCATAAGACTGCCCTGAACCGACCAGCAAATCCAGCGGCTACAAATGATTGGCCCAATGTGAGAGGTCTTAGGCACAAACTAAATACGTGACAAGTGTAAAGACACGAGGTTAGACTCGGTTATGGCGTCAGGCTGCCCAGACCCGACCGGCAAATCCAGCTGCCATAAAAGATAGTCTAATGTGAGAGGTCTTTACAACGGTTACGTTCTTAATCAATTAAGAAACACTTAACCATATTAGCATGTAGAGGGACATGAGGGGTTAAGTGGGTGCCTTGGGTGGCATGTGAAAATCTAGTGGTTGCCTTGGGTGGCAATAGAAAATACGATTAGAATACTTAACCACGGTGGAACATGTAATTAAACATGATTAAAGGGTTAAGTAAGTGCCTTGGGTGGCATGGGGAAAATCTAGTGGTTGCCTTGGGTGGCAATAGAAGATATGATTAGAATACTTAACCAAGGTGGAACATGTAATTAAACATGATTAAAGGGTTAAGTAAGTGCCTTAGGTGGCATGGGGAAAATTTAGTGGTTGCCTTGGGTGGCAATAGAAGATATGATTAGAATACTTAACCAAAGTGGAACATGTAATTAAACATGATTAAAGGGTTAAGTAAGTGCCTTGGGTGGCAGGTGGAAATCAAGTAAGTGCCTTGGGTGGCATGGGGAAATCTAGTGGGTGCCTTGAGTGGCAATTGAAATATGATTAGATGACTTAACCAAACTTTAAACATGTAAGTGGACATGATTATTAAAAAGGGTTAAGTGGGATGCACTAGAAAAAGGGACAAGCTTAGGTGGGTAGCTTGTGGGGGCCCATTTCAACCAGTAACCCATATGTATCTTATTGGGCTCGACCCATGTCGAGGACGGGACATGCGTAGTGTGCTTGACTATAAGAGGCCAAAAACGGGTTAGTGGTGGCAACGCAAGTCCAACGGGTTTCATATGCGTGTGTAGACCCGGGCTAGTAGGTAAGACGTTGTTGCATCGTGTAGGTATAAGTCGTGCGCCGTTGATTGTATCGGGTTGCCACTTTGGGGAGTGATACACCCCACTGTGGGGCCAGCACGGGTATCTACGTTAGGGAGCCAATCGAATGGGAGTAGTGGGTACACCTAGTGGAGATAGGGCCAGACGACGCGTATGTAGTCAGCTAGGGGTACCCGAAACTACTATTAAAATTACTAGGTACACCTAGTGGAGATAGGGGCAAACGACACCTATGTAGTCAGCTAGGGGTACACGAAACTACTGGGTAAATTTTCTAAGTCCTTGGGTGGGATCAACCTTTAAGTAGGAATTACCCTTGGGTGGGTAGATCTGGTGTAGTACAGTGTAGGAATTACCCTTGGGTGGGTAGATCTGGTGTGGTGCAGTGTAGTATTTACCCTTGGGTGGATAGGCACGTCTTTACCGTTATGTTAGTTCGTCCTAAGTTTAGTTGGCTGCTTAGTGTAGTCATTTATCCCCAGTCGTACCGTACCAGGTTTATATCATACCCTAATTACTTTAATGATTGTATTGTTAAAGTTATAGGGCTCACTCAGACTTATGTCTGACCCCGTTGCTTTTATCTTTTTCCCCAACCCTCAGGTTCTCAGAGTGGGCCTAGCACTAGTGGGCTTTGATCAGATTGCTTATCTATCTTTTGGAGCTTGGACCGTGATGTAAAGCCCAGCTTATCTTTTCTATTATGGCTATTAGTTATTAGTGGGATTATGTACTTTTGTTTTATCAAGATGGATATTATGTACTTGACTCTTGTCTATGGTTTAATGATGTAACCAAACATTTTTTACTTTCCGCTGCAATGAAATGATGTTTTAAATTCTCAAGTATTACTTATATCTGTCTTGTTGTAATTTTTCTGTTCTATATTCACTTAAGATACTCCACCGAAGTTAAGGCATTCCCTTAGTGAGTGACCTTAATGGGTGTGGGGTGTTACACTTGGTATCAGAGCTTAAGGTTACCAGAACAGATAAAACTTTTAGAAAAAAATATTTTTCTAAAAACATTTTTGGAAGAAGTATTTTCAAAAACATGTTTTTAAGAGAAAAGTTTTTGAAAGAAAAGAACATAATCCCCAAGAGCCATATATCCTACCTTCAATTCTCCGTTTTGAATCTCTTCCTCTTTCTCTTTTTGAATTTCCCCTCCGCGTATAGATGTCTTTTTAAGATAAATAAGGACTTCCGTATGAAGGACGGAAGAACCACTTCAAGGGACTAAGACGTTTGCCGGGCTAAGAAGTTAGTCCAAGGAGGTGGAGGGCTTATGGGTACCTTTAAGATGGATGAGAGAGGAAGGTTCAAATAGCTGTTAGGTAAATAAAGGACGAAACCTTATCGTGGTAAGAAGGTCACGAAAGGAGAATGTGAAGGGGAAGGCTAGTTGTCTTGGAGAAATAGGACACCTTATTAGGGTTGTCCAAAGAGGTAAGGACGAAGTACAGGATCTTCTGGAGGGTAGATATATTCCCTCACGACGGGTATACCTGATGGGGGTAGGACTGTCTAAGTTGAAATTTGGTTCTCTCGATCATCCTGTTCGAACTTTATTCGACTCTGGCGCATCACATTCGTTTAGCTCATCATCGTTAGTTGAGTCACTGCACCTAGATACTAGTTTAGTAGATGATCCCTTGGTTGTTTCAAACCCAGTTGGGGGCTCCACTTATTTGTCCATGATATGTTTGGGTTTAAAGATCTTCATACTTAGCGTTGAGTTTAGGTGTGATGCCTTTGTTTTGGGCTTCACGGGCTATGGGTTGATTTTGGGCATGGGCTGGTTATCCAGTAATGGTGTCGTTCTTGATTGCGAAAGGAGAGTTGTTAGGCTCATGACCCGCTTGGGTAACACTCTCGAGATCTCTTGTAATCCCATAGATTCTGTTATGCTAAGTTATCTTGAATCGCCTGACGCTTCGGTCGAGAGTTTGCAATCTGTTAGACTAGTCCGGGAATACTCGGATGTGTTTGAGGAGGTGAAGGGTTTACCTCCGAAGCGTGAGATAGACTTCTGAATATATCTGGGGGACAATGCTAAGCCAGTATCTTTGCCAGTGCGCCACATGGCTCCTCGTCAGAGGAGGGAACTCCATAAGCAAGTAGGGGAGTTGCTTGAGAAGGGGGTTCATAAGACAAAGTATATCGGAGTGGGGTGCTCCAGTAGTTTTTGCCATGAAGGCGGATGGGTCCCTCAGACTTTGTGTAGACTATAGAGAACTCAACAAGCTCACAAAGAAGAATAGACACCCATTGCCAAGGATTGATGATCTTTTTGATCAGTTGGTTGGCGCCTCAGTGTTTCACAGTTGGACTTAGCCACGGGGTTTCATCAGTTGGGAGTGACTGAGGATAATATAGAGAAGACCGCCTTTAGGACTCCGGATGGTTTCTATGAGTGGCTTGTGATGCCATTTGGTTTGACGAACGCCCCCGCATACTTTGTTGATTTGATGAGTAGGGTGTTCAGGGAGTACCTAAATAACTTCGTAGTGGCCTTTGTGGATGACATCTTGGTCTTTTCTAAGAACGAAATAAGTTTTCGTATGTGCTTAATAGGTTAAGCAAAGCCAGTTATTTGATCAACGGTGGTTTTGGAGTGAGACTGGCAAGGATATCCAGAGTTGGACAAGGGCTTAATTATTTAGCCGTTTTTACTAGTATCATCTCACGTAGGTCGTCTGAATTCGAAGGAGGTATCCCTTGGGTGTTTGTCTGATATTGGTTTAGGCCTTTGGGGCTTGCACTTGGGGGATGTCGAGTTCGACTAGGGTGGTCTACGTGAGAGAGGAATAGTTGTGACGATTTTGCGTGGGAGAATATCTTCTCTTTCTCTAGAAGTGGAGAAAAGCATGCCCTACATCTTAGGGAAGTGTAGGAGACTCTTCGAGCGCATAGTCTTGAGACAGCAAAGGTGGATGGAGTTCTTAGCATCCTATGATTTCGAGATAGCGTATACCCCTGGCAAGGGTAACGTGGTGGCGGACGCCTTGAGCAGATAAAGGTTGTCCTTGAGTCCATTGTTCGTGGAACGACGAAGCTTGGAATTTATCTCGATGTTTGATTTCAGACCTTCCGTTGAACTTGTACCCGGTTTGCTAGCATCCTTAGAGGTCAGACCTACTCTTTTGGGACGGATGGGCGAGGCACAGCGGGACGACCCACAGTTGGTTGAGTTGGTAGAGAGGCTCATAAGGGGGGAGTCGTCCAGCCATTTGAGTAGGTACACCCTAGACGATAGGGGGTGCTTGCGTAGAGATGGTAAACTTTGTGTACCGCAAGACGAGGGTTTAAGGAAGGCTATACTTGATGATGCGCATCGTTCGAAGATGACCATTCATCCCGGAGGGGCCAAGATGTACCAAGACATGAAGCAAGTTTTCTTTTGGGCCGGCATGAAGAAAGATGTGGCCGGGTATGTCGCTAGGTGCTTGGTGTGCCAACAAGTGAAAGCGGAGCAAAAGAAACCAGGTGGGTTGCTTCACCCATTGGAAGTTCCGCAATGGAAGTGGGATAGCGTCTCAATGGATTTTATTGATGGGTTACCTAGATCGAGGAAGGGTAATACGGGAATTTGGGTTGTGGTAGGCAGACTTACTAAAAGCGCCCATTTCATACCCGTGAAGAGCAAGAGGACTGCTCCATTGCTAGCCTCGGTTTACCTTCGAGAGATAGTTCGATTGCATGGGGTACCCTCTAGCATAGTGAGTGATCGAGATCCTATCTTCACTAGCGAGTTTTGGAAGAGTTTGCAAGAAGCAGTGGGGACTCAATTGTGTCTGAGCATCGCATATCATCCTCAGACGGACAGCCAGACCGAGAGGGTGAATCGTGTTCTAGAAGACCTCTTGAGGCTTTGTATCTTAGATTTTGGAGGTACATGGGAAGAGCATCTTCCATTGGTGGAGTTCGCGTATAATAACAGCTTTCAGTCCAGTGTTGGTATGGCTGCTTTCGAAGCTCTTTATGGAAGGCCTTGTCGATCACCTACATGTTGGTGGGAATCTACGGAATGTTGTTTGCTTTGGGTCCATTGGGAAGTTAGCTCCAAGATTTGTAGGACTGTTTCCTATTAAGGAAAGGATTGGACGGATGGCATATAGAGTGGATTTGCCCGAGAGACTTAATAGGGTACATGACGTATTCCATGTGTCACATTTGAGGAAATGCCTACATGAGACCGCAGAGGTGGTAGAGCCGAGCTTGCTTAGAGAAGTGGAGGTGGAGCGTGATGCGACTATTCGATGAGCTCCTACCCGCATCCTTGGGTCAGAGATTAGGAAGTCAAGAAACAGAGAGGTTCGACTAGTCAAAGTGAAAAGGGGAGAAGATGAGAGCAATGCTACTTGGGAGACAGAAGCGAAGATGCGTTCATTGTATCCATTCCTTTTTGAGGGTACGTCTTTTAACCTCTCCTTTATCGTTTGTCTAGTACTTATCTTATCTTTAGTATGTCCTCTCATTAGTACCTTTGACCTTTAGATAGGGTAAACCTATGGTTGAAACATGTGTTTGAGACATGTTATGATTGATGGATGCGTGTGGATGCAAGTGCTTGCTAGTGGTTGCTCGTGGATGCATATACACACACTTTAGACACTAGATCGGCTCAATCACTTCATATTGCATATCGCATAAAATTGTGTGTAGGTAGCTATATTAATGAATGTATAATGGTTGTGCTATCATATGGATGATGCATTTTGGTGAATGATTGTGCACTCATGTAGAAATAGTATGTGTCGATAGGGTTCTTTCGCATACATATTGGATGCATGGCACTATCATGGTTTGCATTAAGGAGGTCAACTGAATCAGTAGACCGCCTGATTTTGCATTAGACAGGGAACATATACACACACTTTTTGCTTATGTTCATACAACATTAGAAACTTTAAGGACAATGGATGCCAGTGTTTGATGGTTTGAGTAGATGGTTGTTTGGTTGGTAGGATACGTTCTTCTTGACTTAGAGATTTCGGGAACGAAATCCTTTAAGTAGGGGAGAATGTAACACCCCGTATGTTGAATAACTTGTTATAATATAAATCAGGGCAGAATTAAATTTTAAAATCTGAATCAGGGGAAATGGGCTATGCCATTGCGTTCGTCTTGTAAAAATACGCGAAATAGAGTCCGAAATTTCGTGAATCGGAGTCCGTATGTCCGAGATATGGCCTTTAGAAGTTTCACGAAAAATCAGAAAACGAAACAGATTTCAAAAATGCAGAATATGGGCTAGGCGGGAAAATTCCCGCCCAGACCAGGTCGACCTGGGAGTTGACCTGGGGGTCGACATGTGTGTCGACCTGCCCACCAGGTCGACTAGGGTGTCGACCCTAGTGTCGACCTGGGGGTCGACCTCCCTGGTCGAGCCCAGGTGACCTGGGTGCACCAGTTTGAATTTTGGGCTGTGTTTTGGTGGCTAGGACGAGATCTGACGGCTCGAATCTGATTTAGGGTTAATCTAATGGCCTAAAACACTTAACTACTCTATAAATACACCCTAAGACTACCCTAATTCATACTAAAATTGGAGACAACGTCGTTATGCCGTCAAAATGCAACTAGGAGGAGCCACCAACAAATTAAAGAGGAAGAAAGCTTATCAAATCAACTTCTAATCAACTCTAGCAACTTAATCTTCTTCATAGGAGTGCTAATCAACAAGTTGTGAGTTTCTGTAGCCTTAATGACCAATTGTTGAAATGATTATGATAGGATATAATGAGGTTATGGCTATGAATGTGGATCAATGCAAGATTATGTTATCATATGCTATGTGTTTGTGATGTTATGCAAGTTATGCAAGCCATATGCTATGTGATCATGATGTTATGCAAGTTATGCAAGTTATATGCTACATGTTCATGATGTTATGCAAGTCATATGCTACATGTTCATGATGTTATGCAAGTTATGCAAGTTATATGCCATATGATCATGATGCTATGCAAGTTATGCAAGTGTTAGGCTATGTGTTCATGATGCTAGTTATGCAAATTGCTATGATAACATCGATCCATTATGACACCATGATTATGCAAGTTTGGTGTTTGATTATATGCAAGTTCATATATGATATGTTATGCAAGTTTGGTGTATGATTATATGCAAGTTCATATATGACATGTTATGCAAGTTTGGTGTATGATTATATGCAAGTTCATATATGACATGTTATGCAAGTTTGGTGTTTGATTATATGCAAGTAACATGTTCATGTTTACACCTTTGTATGAGATGCATACATAAGTAGCATATGCAAGTTACCCCTTTATGACATATGTGATTCATGCAAGTTTGGGTTGATTATTTATGCTAGTTGGGTTTGATGCTATATGCATGTTGACACCTTTAAAACCCATGTTGATGCTAATGTTATGCAAGTTGAACCCATTGTATGTGTGATGAATCTTCCCTTTTAAGTATGTCATGTTGGCGAATTACGTGGGGAACGATGGGGTTAATATTCATGTTAATAAAATGGTGTGAAGTTGGTATGATTATGCATACCATAAAGTGGATGGAAATAATTGAGTCAATTATGTACATCGTTAAATTTGTAATTAATTAGGGATAATTAATACAAATTATGGGGGTGATTAATTAGGTGTAATTAATCGACTAAGACACGAGGTTGGACCCTTTTGTAGCATAAGACTGCCCGGAACCGACCGGCAAATCCAGCGGCTACAAATGATTGGCCCAATGTGAGAGGTCTTAGGCATAAACTAAATACGTGACAAGTGTAAAGACACGAGGTTAGACTCGGTTATGGCGTAAGGCTGCCCGGACCCGACCGGCAAATCCAGCTGCCATAAAAGATAGTCTAATGTGAGAGGTCTTTACAACGGTTACGTTCTTAATCAATTAAGAAACACTTAACCATATTAGCATGTAGAGGGACATGAGGGGTTAAGTGGGTGCCTTGGGTGGCATGTGAAAATCTAGTGGTTGCCTTGGGTGGCAATAGAAAATACGATTAGAATACTTAACCAAGGTGGAACATGTAATTAAACATGATTAAAGGGTTAAGTAAGTGCCTTGGGTGGCATGGGGAAAATCTAGTGGTTTCCTTGGGTGGCAATAGAAGATATGATTAGAATACTTAACCAAGGTGGAACATGTAATTAAACATGATTAAAGGGTTAAGTAAGTGCCTTGGGTGGCATGGGGAAAATTTAGTGGTTGCCTTGGGTGGCAATAGCAGATATGATTAGAATACTTAACCAAAGTGGAACATGTAATTAAACATGATTAAAGGGTTAAGTAAGTGCCTTGGGTGGCAGGTGGAAATCAAGTAAGTGCCTTGGGTGGCATGGGGAAATCTAGTGGGTGCCTTGAGTGGCAATTGAAATATGATTAGATGACTTAACCAAACTTTAAACATGTAAGTGGACATGATTATTAAAAAGGGTTAAGTGGGATGCACTAGAAAAAGGGACAAGCTTAGGTGGGTAGCTTGTGGGGGCCCATTTCAACCAGTAACCCATATGTATCTTATTGGGCTCGACCCATGTCGAGGACGGGACACGCGTACTGGGCTTGACTATAAGAGGCCAAAAACGGGTTAGCGGTGGCAACGCAAGTCCAACGGGTTTCATATGCGTGTGTGGACCCGGGCTGGTAGGTAAGACGTTGTTGCATCGTGTAGGTATAAGCCGTGCACCGTTGATTGTATCGGGTTGCCACTTTGGGGAGTGATACACCCCACTGTGGGGCCAACACGGGTATCTACGTTAGGGAGCCGATCGAATGGGAGTAGGGGTACACCTAGTGGAGATAGGGGCAGACGGCACCTATGTAGTCAGCTAGGGGTACACGAAACTACTATTAAAATTACTAGGTACACCTAGTGGAGATAGGGGCAGACGACACCTATGTAGTCAGCTAGGGGTACACGAAACTACTGGGTAAATTTTCTAAGTCCTTGGGTGGGATCAACCTTTAAGTAGGAATTACCCTTGGGTGGGTAGATCTGGTGTAGTGCAGTGTAGGAATTACCCTTGGGTGGGTAGATCTGGTGTGGTGCAGTGTAGTATTTATCCTTGGGTGGATAGGCGCGTCTTTACCGTTATCTTAGTTCATCCTAAGTTTAGTTGGCTGCTTAGTGTAGTCATTTATCCCCAGTCGTACTGTACCAGGTTTATATCATACCCTAATTACTTTAATGATTGTATTGTTAAAGTTATAGGGCTCACTCAGACTTATGTCTGACCCCGTTGCTTTTGTCTTTTTCCCCAACCCTCAGGTTCTCAGAGTGGGCCTAGCACTAGTGGGCTTTGATCAGATTGCTTATCTATCTTTTGGAGCTTGGACCGTGATGTAAAGCCCAGCTTATCTTTTCTATTATGGCTATTAGTTATTAGTGGGATTATGTACTTTTGTTTTATCAAGATGGATATTATGTACTTGACTCTTGTTTATGGTTTAATGATGTAACCAAACATGTTTTACTTTCCGCTGCAATGAAATGATGTTTTAAATTCTCAAGTATTACTTATATCTGTCTTGTTGTAATTTTTCTGTTCTATATTCACGTAAGATACTCCACCGAAGTTAAGGCATTCCCTTAGTGAGTGACCTTAAAGGGTGTGGGGTGTTATAGGGTGTCTGTTGGGAACTAGTTTATAGGGGTGCAGAGATTAATATGGGGTACGATAGTACATTCGACTCTAGACAACTTAACTTAGCTTATAGTGCTTTCCCATTTCCAGTTTGTACTTATCATGCTCATTTCTTTATTCATAGACTGAATAGTCCTAGAATTACTCAGGCTTTATGTCTGACTCAACTTTTCTTTCGTCCCCCCCCCCCCAGGTCCACAGGGTGGGAATACCGCAGCTTGACCAGTTTTCACATCCAGCTTGAAGAGAAAGAATGTATTTCTTGGATCTCTTTCGTTTTGGACTATGGATTTGGATAGTAATTATGGGGACTTATGTAGTTTACTTATGTTTTTATGCTTCTTTAAGTTATGAAATCAAGATAGTTATGGAAATGTAATGTTTTTGGAATAATTGTAAGACAATTATGGTATGGTTTGTGTAACACGTATTTTGATGAAATAAAAGTTGCTGTTGTTTTCCGCTGTTCAAAAATATGTGTACTTATATCTGTCTTGTGTATTTGTGACTTATACTTATAAACCTCCACCAAAATTAGGGCATTCCCTTTGAGACTGACCCTAACGGAGGTGGGGTGTTTCACTTGGTATCAGAGCATAGGTCTACCAGATAAGATAAAAAGTTTTGAAAATTTATTTTCAAAAGAAAAATTTAAAGAAGCATTTTTAAAGATAAAATGTTATTTTATTTTAAAAAGGCATAGTCCCCCAAAGCCATAGGTACTATCCTTTATCCTTCGTTTTGAACCAATCCTTTTTGTTTCAGCATGCCCGAAGAACTTAACTTGCCAGAGGGCGTACCAATACCTGGTTGGTTCAGACGATTCTTAGAAGCAAGGGCCAATCAGCTAGGTCCCACTATTACTCCTCCCCCAGCTGCAGGAATTCATCCAGCTGCAGCAACACCTCCTCCTCCACCTCCTCCGCGTGGTAATGCTTTTGCAAATATATGTAAAGATTTCAAAGCTATGGGAGGGAAGGAGTTTCATGGAACCGAGTCCTTCGGGGCAGTCAGGAACTGGCTGAAGGAAACCGAGGACTTATTCGTCATTTTTGAAGTAGAAGATAGGTAGAAGGTACAACTGGCAGTATGGCTACTTAAAGGCGAGGCTTCCAACTAGTGGGAAGTTACAAATGTAGAAAGACCAGTGAAAACATGGGAGGACTTTAGGGCAAGATTTGAGGCTAAATTTCTCTCAGAAGCTGAAAGGAGTCTTCAATTGGAAAAATTCTTATTTCTTAAGTAAGGGAATATGACAGTCAAAGAGTACGTTAATCAGTTCGATCAGCTGGCTAGGTTCGGACTGGACCTCGTCAACACTCCGCACAATAAGGCTCTCCGCTTTGTCAAAGGATTGAATGAGCCATTACACAGTTTGGCCATGACCCATATACCCATGGGAGCTACGTATGAAAGGTTGGTGCAGATGGCATTGCTTAACGAAGAGGATAAGGGCAAGAAGGAGACAAAGGCAGAAAGCTCTCAAGGGAAGAAAGAGGGTTTATAGCCTAAGAAGACAGACTTTAAGAAGGGCGGGAAAGACAACAAGTCCCAAGAGAAGAGGAAATGTAATTTCTGTGGCAAAGTGGGGCACTTAGTGAAAGATTGCCGGAAAAAGAAGGCCAAGTTGAATGGTGGGTGCTTTTCTTGCGGTGAGATTGGCCCCATGGCTAAAGATTGCCCAAAGAAGCGAGGGCAGGGGCAGAGGGCTGGATCCACCTCAGGGGCACAGGTTCATGTGCTAGAAGTGCCACCTCTGCAACAACGAGGTATAAATACTTCTGTAGAAAGTGTAGTTTATCTTTATGATCACCCAGTTCGCACTTTATTTGATTTTGGTGCATCACACTCCTTTATTTCATCTGCTTTAGTAGAATCTTTGCACCTAGAAACTAGTATGGTAGAGGACCCCTTAATTGTTTCAAACCCAATTGGGGGCCCAGCTCATTTGTCTATGATCTGTGTGGGATTGAAAATTTCTATTCTAATCGTAGAATTTAGATGTAGTGCCTTTGTTTTGGGCTTCTCAGGATATGGTTTGATTTTGGGCATGGATTGGCTATCTAGTAATGGTGCCATCCTTGATTGTGAGAAAAGGGTGGTTAGGCTTCTGACCCAACACGGTAACACTCTGGAAATTACTTGTAATCCCTCGTATGCGGTTATGCTTAGTTATCTTGAATCGCTAGGTGCTTCTGTTGAGAGTTTGCAATCGGTTAGAGTGGTCCGTGAAAATCCGGATGTCTTCGAAGAGGTGAAGGGCTTACCTCCGAAGTGGGAGATAGACTTCCGCGTATATCTTGTAGATAATGCAAAGCCCGTTGCGTTGCTCATTAGACACATGGCTCCACGGGAAAGGAAAGAGCTCAGTAAACAGGTTAAAGAGCTTCTAGAGAAGGTGTTCGTTAGAAGGAGTATTTCTGAATGGGGCGCTCCAGTGGTGTTCGCCACAAAGGCGGATGGTTCACTCCGTCTATGTGCTGACTATAGGGAGCTCAACAAGCTGACGAAAAAGAATAGGCACCCTCTCCCCAGAATTGACGATCTGTTTGATCAGCTTGTAGGTGCATCTGTTTTCTCCCAACTCGATTTAGCGACCAGATTTAATCAGCTAAGGGTGGCTGAAGATAGCATCGATAAAACAACATTCAAAACCCCAGACAGCTTCTTTGAATGGCTTGTCATGCCTTTTGGCTTGACAAACGCACCCGGTTACTTCGTGGACTTGATGAGTAGGGTGTTCAGAGAATTCCTCAACAAGTTCGTAGTGGTCTTCGTAGACGATATCTTGATCTTCTCAAAGAATGAAGAAGAGCATGCTCAACACCTAAGGTCAATCATGGAAACTCTATGAGTCCATCAGCTAAAAGCCAAATTCTCCAAGTGCCACTTTTGGAGAGAGGAAGTAAGGTTTCTTGGGCATATAGTATCCAAAGAAGGGTTAGTTGTGGACCCTGCTAAGGTAGTAGCGGTACAGGATTAGAAGACACCAAGGAATGCAACTGAGCTCCGAAGTTTTCTAGGACTAGCAGGTTTCTACCGAAAATTCATAAGGGATTTTGCGAAAATCTCAGCTCCACTCACAAGGCTGACAAAGAAGAATCTAGTGTTCAATTGGGATTTGGATTGCGAGTTTGCTTTCCAACGACTAAAAAGGGCTCTTACAACAGCCCCAGTTCTGACGTTGCCAGATGGAAGCAAGATGTTCACAGTTTATACAGATGCATGTGGGACAGGGCTAGGCGCTATCTTAATGCAAGAAGGAAGGGTAGTAGCTTATGGAGGGAGACAGTTGAAAGTGCACGAAAAGAACTACCCAACCCATGATCTCGAGTTGGCCGCCATCGTCTTTGCGCTTAAGTCTTGGCGCCACTATCTCCTAGGTGAGAAATTCGAACTGTATACTGACCATAAATCTTTGAAGTATCTCTTCTCGCAGAAGGACCTTAACTTGAGGCAACATAGGTGGATGGAGTTTCTTGCCTCGTACGATTTCGAGATCTCCTACACTCCGGGCAAAGGCAACGTAGTGGCAGACGCGTTGAGCCGAAAGAAACTGAGCCTAAGCCCGCTCTTTATAGAAAGGCAAAGCTTGGAGTATATAGCCAGTTTTAACTTTAGACCCTCCTCCGATTTTGTACCGGGCTTGCTAGCATCTCTCGAAGTACGCCCGACTCTAGTGGAGTCAATAGGGACAGCACAACGCGAAGACCCTCAGCTTGTGGAGACGATTGATAGGCTAATTAGGGGTGATACTTCAAGTCACCTCAACAGATACTCCATCGACGATAAGGGTTGCTTAAGGCGAGACGGAAGACTATGTGTCCCACGGACAAGGGATTTAGTAAAGACGGTTCTCGAGGAAGCACATCACTCCAAGATGACGATACATCAAGGAAGAGATAAAATGTACAAGGACATAAAGAGAACTTTCTTTTGGAGCAGCATTAAGAAGGACGTGGCAGATTTCATTTCTAAGTGTATGATTTGCCAACAGGTTAATGCGGAACAGACGAAACCCGGCGGTCTGCTCCATCCTCTAGAAGTTCCACATTGGAAGTGGGATAGCATCTCAATCGACTTCATTGATGGGCTGCCTAGGTCTAGAAGAGGCAACACTAGCATTTGGGTATAGTGGATAGGCTTACTAAAAGAGCCCACTTTCTACCTGTCAATATTAAAAGGACTGCCTCATCCCTAGCATCTCTTTATCTCGAGGAAATTGTTCAACTCCATGGAATACCCTCCAGCATTGTTAGTGACCGAGACCCTATCTTCGCAAGTTAGTTTTGGCAGAGTCTGCAAGAAGCAGTTGGCACACAGTTATGCTTGAGTACATCCTATCACCCCCAAACCGACGGCCAGACAGAAAGAGTGAACAGTGTTTTGGAGGACCTTTTAGGACTGTGCGTCCTTGACTTCGGAGGGACGTGGGAAGACCATCTTCCTTTGGTGGAATTTCCCTACAACAACAGCTACCAAGCCACCATCGGAATGGCGCCCTTCGAAGCTTTATATGGAAGACCGTGTCGATCGCCCACTTGTTGGTGGGAGTCTACTGACAAACTCATACTTGGACCAGATATGATCTGAGAGACTTCAGAGAAAGTATACTTAATACGGAGAAGAATGAAGACAGTCCAAGACAGACAAAAATCCTACGCAGACAAGAGGAGGACCGACCTTGAATTTGAGGTTGGGGACAGGGTTTTTCTTAAGGTATCTCCTTTAAGGAATGTCGTTCGTTTTGGATCCACTGGAAAGCTGGCACCGAGATTTGTAGGACCATTTCCTATCATCAAGAAGGTTGGGAAGATGGCCTATAGATTAGAGCTACCCAAAAAGCTAGCCGGAGTTCACAGCGTCTTTCATGTTTCTCACCTCCGGAAGTGTTTACACGAGTCTGCTGAAATAGTAGAACCTAGCATTTTAGAAGAAGCCGAAGTGGAACGCGAAGCAACCGTGAGAAGAGTTCCAACACGCATCTTAGGAACTGAAGTGAAAAAGCTACGCAATCGCGAAGTCAAGCTCGTCAAAGTTCAGTGGAGCGACGCTGAGGAAGACGCAACTTGGGAAACTGAGGCTAGAATACGCGCAGCCTACCCTTTTCTTTTTGAGGGTACATCTTTGATCTTTCTTTTTCCTTAAGTTGCTCTTTTATCTATCTTTTTTAAGGTATACCTCCTCGACCTTATCTTTTAGGTAGAAACCCTTTGGATGAAAACATGTAATTGAAACATGTTATGGATGATAGTTGCAAGTGGTTGCAAGTGATTGCTAGTGGTTGCTCGTGGTTGCATATACCCAACAATCTAGGTTTTAGATCGGCTTAGTCACTTCATATTGCATATGCATGTATGTATTTATATTCGTATATGGTTGAAGTTTAATGTGTTGTCATATGGATGTTGCATTTATATGAATGATTGTGCACTCATGTAGAATCATGAATAGGAAAATTTGCATACATAATGGATTCATGACACTTACATAATTTGCATTAAGGAGGTCAACTGAATTAGTAGACCACCTGATTTGGCATTAGATAAGTACATGTACACACACTTCGGATATGATCATGAAGCATTAGAAGTCTTTTAAGGACAATGGATGCTCGTGTTTGATGGATGAGTAGATGGACGTTTGGATGTTAGGATATACATTCTTCCTAAACTTGAAGATTTCGGGGACGAAATCCTTTTAAGTTGGGGAGAATGTAACACCCCGTGTATTATGTAACAGTGAAATTCACGAATTAAAGTATAACTAATTTCAAATCAAGGAATTAAGGGAAATGGGATACGTCATTGCATTCGTCTCGGAATTCTGCTTGAGATAGAGTCCGAGTTTGCGTAAAAAGGACTGCGTATGAGGGAGATATGACCTCCGTAAGTTTCAGAATTCAGTTTAAAATTCAAACAGACAGAAACAGTTCAGAAATGAGTTCAAAATTCAAAAATCGGACCCAGATTGGGCTGGGCGGGAATTTTCCCGCCTAAGGCACCCAGGTCGACTGGGTAGTCGACCTGGAGGTCGACTGGGTAGTCGACCTGGCCCCTGAGTAAGGTCGAACCCAGCCCCTCCTGGCTGGCCTGGTCTGTGCTTGGCCGATTTTCTGTCCTTTGTCTTGTCACTTGGGCTAGGTGTCAGCTCCTGATTGGTTTCTCTTTTAAACGAACGACTAATATTAATCTAAGCTCTATCGACGGCTCTAATCAATTTGCAAACTCTATAAAAAGGACCTAAGACTCCACCTAATTCACACAAATAAAAATGAGAATGAGACCGTCATGCTGCTGAAGAAAGACTAGGAGTAGCCGTCAAAATTGAGAGACGATTAGGAGTCGATTCAAAATCTTAAAGCAACGACAATTAAATCAAAACAACGCCTACAACAAAGGATAGCATCTCCAAATTCAGAATTCAGAATCCTGAATTGAAGATTCGTCATACGTTGTAAGTAGAGTGCTATTCCGATGTGAATGAATAATTGAGTTTTGATTTGTGTAAAATGAGAAATAGAATTGTACTTAATTTGTGGTGATGATAATTCATAATTGTATGTTGCTATGATTCTAATTATGAATAGATTTGGGATGTTGTGGTATAAGGATGTTAGACCTATTGGATATTTGCAAGTATATGATTCATGTTGAAAGTTAACAACTATATGTTTGTGGTAGTTTATTTCAACCAAGTTGAGACTCATGCAAGTATATGATTCACTACAATGCCAACATGATTTTAGATCCATCAATGTATATTTTTATGATTATTTTTAGTGTAGTTGGATCCAATTGAGTATTATGATTCATATGAATTTATGTTGGAATTGGCATCATGATTCAAGTGTAAAACCATACTTTTGTATTAGTAACAAAAGCAAGCATCTTTGTGAACTTGCGTTAATTCTATGAACATGACTAGATTACGTTTGGTGTTATGCCTAATTGAAAATATGTTTTAGGCCTATGTCGTTATCAAAATCATGTGATAATATATGTGATACATAATTAAGTTAGGTTCACATTTTAAATGCAAGTTTACATGACTAGATTAGAATCATGATTCATGTTTAGGTATGTTTCATGTCAAGATTATATGTTATTACAACGCAAGTTCACAAGTGCCTAATTCATGTTAATTATATCATTATGTTGCAAGTTCATGCGTTCACACACCCCTTTTGATGTTACTTAGAAGATATAAACACCATGTTCTAAGCCTCCCCTTTTTCATGTGGCTAAGTTGGGCTTAAATGTTAAACCCAACATATGTTATATTATAGCGAACGTATATAACGGGGGTAATGACGTTGGGTTAAAAATATAAAACATATGTTTTGGCATGTCCGTCGCATGCCAACGACCTTGAGAACATTTAAGTGGTATAAGTTAATTTTACCCAATAAAGATGAATTTGAATAATGGGCTGCAAATATTTACATATAAAAAGAAAAGAGACAAAATATGTAAACTTAGAAAATACGATGTGTTTAACCCGAGGTTGGATTGAGTTGTGACATAAACCTGGCCAGACCCGCCCAGTTGTCCAGTAGTCACAACATTACCTATCCAATGTGGGTGGTTAAACACCGAGCCCAATAAAGACCCGAGGTTAGACTGAGTTGTGAGGTAAGACTGCCCGGACCCAACCGGAAACAGGCAGTCACAACAATACCTGTCTAATGTGAGTGGTTGAGGCTTTAATAAGACAATTAAGGCTGAGTCAGGATTGATAGGATTAAGTAAATTGAATTAATACTTAATCAAATTAAACATGCTAAACTATAAAGACTGATTGGGGGTTAGGTTTCCAGAACACTTAACCAACTTAGCATGTTGGCTAGAAATAGAAAACCTAGTAGCGGGGGACCCTTTTCAGCAGTAACCCTACAAGGTGTATCAGGATACCCTGAACTAGGTAGGGTGGGGCACGATTACTGGGCTGACTGTAAGAGGTCAAATCGATGGCGGTGGTGCCACAGTGTAGGTTCTAACAGGGTGCAGGCGTGCACACTCTCCGGCACAGAAAAATTAGGCACTGGGCACTAGTAGTATACTTGTGCATTCTAGAATTGTGTCGAGCCGCCACCATGGGACTTGATACACCCCATGGTGGGACCAGCATAGGTAGCTACAACACCGGGGGCCGTAAGACACATGTAACTATGCGAGTAGGAGCTGATCATTAGAAATGGATCACTTCACCCTGATTATGGGGTGCCTGTTGGGAACTAGTTTATAGGGGTGCAGAGATTAATATGGGGTACGATAGTACATTCGACTCTAGACAACTTAGCTTATAGTGCTTTCCCATTTCCAGTTTGTACTTATCATGCTCATTTCTTTATTCATAGACTGAATAGTCCTAGACTTACTCAGGCTTTATGTCTGACTCTACTTTTCTTTCGTCTTCTTTTCTTTCGTTTCCCCCCCCCCACCAGGTCCACGGGGAGGGAATACCGCAGCTTGACCAGTTTTCACATCCAGCTTGAGGAGAAAGAATGTATTGCTTGGATCTCTTTCGTTTTGGACTATGGCTTTGGATAGCAATTATGGGGACTTATGCAGTTTACTTATGTTTTTATGCTTCTTTAAGTTATGAAATCAAGACAGTTATGGAAATGTAATGTTTTTGGAATAATTGTAAGACAATTATGGTATGGTTTGTGTAACACGTATTTTGATGAAATAAAAGTTGCTGTTGTTTTCCGCTGTTCAAAAATATGTGTACTTATATCTGTCTTGTGTATCTGTGACTTATACTTATAAACCTCGACCAAACTAGAGGCATTCCCTTTGGGAGTGACCCTAACGGAGGTGGGGGTGTTTCTAGATAAAAGCACAACTTAAGGGAAAAGTAAGATCAAAGATGTAACCTCAAAAAGAAAAGGATAAGCTGCGCGTATTCTAGCCTCAGTTTCCCAAGTCGCGTCTTCCTCGGCGTCGCTCCACTGAACTTTGACGAGCTTGACTTCGCAGTTGCGTAGCTTTTTCACTTCAGTTCCTAAGATGCGTGTTGGAACTCTTCTCACAGTTGCTTCACGTTCCACTTCGGCTTTTTCTAGAATGCTAGGCTCTACAATTTCAGTAGACTCGTGTAAACACTTCCGGAGGTGAGAAACATGAAAGACATTGTGAACTCCGGCCGGTTTTTCGGGTAGCTCTAATCTATAGGCTATCTTCCCAACCTTCTCGATGATAGGAAATGGTCCTACAAATCTCGGTGCCAGCTTTCCAGTGGATCCAAAACGAACGACGTTCCTTAGAGGAGATACCTTAAGAAAAACTCTGTCCCCAACCTCAAACTCAAGGTCGGTCCTTCTCTTGTCGGCGTAGGATTTCTGTCTATCTTGGGTCGTCTTCATCCTTCTTCGTATCAAGTCCACTTTTTCTGAAGTTTCTCTGATCATGTCTGGACCAAGAATAACCTTATCTGTAGACTCCCACCAACAAGTTGGTGACTTGCACGGTCTTCCATACAATGCTTCGAAGGGTGCCGTGCCTATGGTAGCTTGGAAGCTATTGTTGTAAGCAAACTCCACTAAGGGAAGGTGATCTTCCCATGTCCCTCCAAAGTCTAGGACGTAAAGTCTCAAAAGATCCTCTAGAACTCTATTCACCCTTTCCGTTTGTCCATCGGTCTGGGGGTGATAGGCCGTGCTCAAACACAACTGCGTGCCTACAGCTTCTTGCAAACTTCGCCAAAACTCGCTTGTGAAGATAGGGTCTCGGTCGCTAATAATGCTGGATGGTATTCCATGAAGTCGAACAATTTCCTTGAGTTAAAGAGATGTTAGAGATGAGGCAGTCCTTCTACTCTTGACAGGTAAAAAGTCGGCGCTTTTTGTAAGCCTATCCACTATTACCCAAATGCTAGTGTTGCCTCTTCTAGACCTAGGCAGCCCATCAATGAAGTCCATTGAAATGCTATCCCACTTCCACTGTGGAACCTCTAGAGGATGAAGCAGTCCTCCAGGCTTTTTCTGTTCCGCTTTAACTTGTTGGCATACCATACACTTAGAAACTAAATCTGCCATGTCCTTCTTCATGCCGTTCCAAAAGAAAACTCTTTTCATGTCCTTGTACATTTTTTCTAAGCCTGGATGTATTGTCATCTTAGAACGATGTGCATCCTCGAGAACCTTCTTTATCAACTCCTTTGCTTGTGGAACACATAGTCTTCCGTCGCGTCTTAGCCAGCCTTTATCATCAATAGAGTATCTACTGATGTGACTAGAAGTCTCACCCCAAATTAGTTTATCAACCACTTCGACTAGCTGAGGGTCCTCACGTTGTGCCGTCCCTATTGTGTCCAAAAGAGTAGGGCGTACTTCAAGAGATGCTAACAAACCGGGTACAAAATCAGAGGAGGGCCTAAAGTCAAAGCTGGCTTAATGTTAGCTTCTTTCTGCTTAAAGCATCTGCGACTACGTTGCATTTGCCCGAAGTGTAGGAGATCTCGAAATCGTACGAGGCAAGAAACTCCATCCACCTTTGTTACCTCAAGTTAAGATCTTTCTACGAGAAAAGATATTTCAATGATTTATGGTCAGTGTAAAGTTCGAACTTCTCACCTAGGAGATAATGTCGCCAAGACTTAAGTGCAAAGACGATGGCGGCTAACTCAAGATCGTGGGTCGGGTAGTTATTTTCATGAACTTTCAATTGCCTTCCACCATAAGCTACTACCCTCCCTTCTTGCATCAAGACAGCGCCTAGCCCTGTCCGGCATGCATCTGTATAAACTGTGAACATCTTGCTTCCGTCTGGCAGAGTTGGGACTGGAGCTGTTGTAAGAGACCTTTTTAGTCGTTGGAAAGCAAACTCGCAATCCAAGTCCCAACTGAACACTAGATTCTTCTTTGTCAGCCTTGTGAGTGGAGCTGAGATTTTCGCAAAATCCCTTATGAATTTTCGGTAGAAACCTGCTAGTCCTAGAAAACTTCGGACCTCAGTTGCATTCCTTGGTGTCTTCAAATCCTGTACCGCTACTACCTTAGCAGGGTCCACAGCTAACCCTTCTTTGGATACTACATACCCAAGAAACCTTACTTCCCTACTCCAAAAGCGGCACTTGGAGAATTTGGCTTTTAGCTGATGGACTCGCAGAGTTTCCATGATTTCCCTTAGGTGCTGAGCATGTTCTTCTTCAATCTTTGAGAAGATCAAGATATCGTCTACGAAGACCACTACGAACTTGTTGAGGAATTCTCTGAACACCCTACTCATCAGGTCCACGAAGTAAGCGGGTGCGTTTGTCAAGCCAAAAGGCATGACAAGCCATTCAAAGAAGCCGTCTGGGGTTCTGAGTGTTGTCTTATCGATGCTATCTTCCGCTACCTTTAGCTGATGAAATCCGGTCGCCAGATCGAGTTGGGAGAAAACTGACGCTCCTACAAGCTGATCAAACAGATCGTCAATTCTGAGGAGAGGGTATCTATTCTTTTTCGTTAGCTTGTTGAGCTCCCTATAGTCAACACATAGTCGGAGTGAACCATCCGCCTTTGTAGCGAACACCACCGGAGTGCCCCATTCTGAAATGCTCCTTCTAATGAACCATTTCTTTAGAAGCTCTTTAACCTGTTTACTGAGCTCTTTCCTTTCCCGTGGAGCCATGTGTCTAACGGGCAATGCAACGGGCTTTGCATTATCTACAAGATATATGCGGAAGTCTATCTCCCGCTTCGGAGGTAAGCCCTTCACCTCTTCGAAGACGTCCGGATATTCACGGACCACCCTAACTGATTGCAAACTCTCAACAGAAGCATCTAGTGATTCAAGATAGCTAAGCATAACCGCATACGAGGGATTACAATTTCCAGAGTGTTACCGAGTTGGGTCAGAAGCCTAACCACCCTTTTCTCACAATCAAGGATGGCACCATTACTGGATAGCCAATCCATGCCCAAAATCAAACCATATCCCGAGAAGCCCAGAAAAAGGCACTACATCTAAATTCTACACTTGGAATAGAAATTTTCAATCCCACACAGATCACAGACAAATGAGTTGGGCCCCCGATTGGATTTGAATACCATACTAGTTTCTAGGTGCAGAGATTCTACTAAAGCAGATGAAATAAAGGAGTGTGATGCGCCAGAATCAAATAAAGTGCGAACTGGGTGATCATAAAGATAAACTACACTTTCTACAGAAGTATTTATACCTCGCTGTTGCAGAGGTGGTGCTTCTAGTGCGTGAACCTGTGCCCCTGAGGTGGATCCAGCCTTCTGCCCCCGCCCTCGTTTCGTTGGGCAATCCTCAGCCATGTGGCCTATCTCACCACAAAAAAAGCACCCACCATTCAACTTGGCCTTCTTTTTCTGGCAATCTTTCACTAAGTGCCCCACTTTGCCACAAAAATTACACTTCCTCTTCTCTTGGGACTTTTTGTCTTTCCCGCCCTTCTTAAAGTCTGTCTTCTTAGGCTGTAAACCTTCTTTCTTCCCTTGAGACCCTTCTGCCTTTGTCTCTTTCTTACCCTTATCATCTTCGTTCAGCAATGCCATCTGCACCGACCTTTCATACGTAGCTCCCATAGGTATATGGGTCACGGCCAAGCTGTGTAATGGCTCATTCAATCCTTTGACCAAGCGGAGAGCCTTCTTGTGCAGAGTGTTGACTAGGTCCAGTCCGAACCTTGCCAGTTGATCGAACTGATTAACGTACTCTTTGACTGTCATATTCCCTTGCTTAAGAAATAAGAATTTTTCCAATTGGAGACTCCTTTCAGCTTCTGAGAGAAATTTAGCCTCAAACCTCGCCCTAAAGTCCTCCCATGTTTCCACTGGTCTTTCCGCATTGGTAACTTCCCACCAGTAGGAAGCTTCGCCTTTAAGTAGCCATACTGCCAGTTGTACCTTCTGCCTATCTTCTACCTCAAAGATGACGAATAAGTCCTCGGTTTCCTTCAGCCAGTTCCTGGCTGCCACGAAGGACTCGGTTCCATGAAAGTCCTTCCCTCCCATAGCTTTGAAATCTTTACATGTCTTAGCAAAAGCATTACCACGCGGAGGAGGTGGAGGAGGAGGTGCTACAGCTGGATGATTTCCTGCAGCTGGGGGAGGAGGAATAGCGGAACCTGGCTGATTGGCCCTTGCTTCTAAGAATCTTCTAAACCAACTAGGTATTGGTACACCCTCTGGCAAGTTAAGTTCTTCGGACATGCTGAAACAAAAAGGACAGATTCAAAACGAAGGATAAAAGATAGTACCTACGGCTTTGGGGGACTATGCCTTTTTTTAAATAAAATAACATTTTATCTTTTTAAAAAATGCTTCTTTAAATTTTCTTTTTGAAAATAAATTTTCATAACTTTTTATCTGATCTGGTTAACCTATGCTCTGATACCAAGTGAAACACCCCACCTCCGTTAGGGTCACTCTCAAAGGGAATGCCCTAATTTTGGTGGAGGTTTATAAGTATAAGTCACAGATACACAAGACAGATATAAATACACATATTTTTATAACAGCAGAAACAACAACAACTTTTATTTCACCAAAATACGTGATACACAAACCATACCATAATTGTCTTACAATTATTCCAAAAACATTACATTTCCATAACTGTCTTGATTTCATAACTTAAAGAAGCATAAAAACATAAGTAAACTGCATAAGTCCCATAATTACTATCCAAAGCCATAGTCCAAAACGAAAGAGATCCAAGCAATACATTCTTTCTCTTCAAGCTGGATGTGAAACTGGTCAAGCTGCGGTATTCCCTCCCTGTGGACCTGGGGGGGGGGGGACAGAAGAAAAGAAGACGAAAGAAAAGTAGAGTCAGACATAAATCCTGTGTAAGTCTAGGACTATTCAATCTATGAATAAGAAAAAGAGCATGATAAGTATAAACTGGAAATGGGAAAGCACCATAAACAAAGTTAAGTTGTCTAGAGTCGAGTACACTATGTACCCCATATTAATCTCTGCACCTCCTATAAACTAGTTCCCAACTGGCTCCCCACAATCAGGGTGAAGTGATCCTTTTTATTGATCGGCTCCTACTCGCATAGTTACATGTGTCTTACGGCCCCCGATGTTGTAGCTGCCTATGCTGGTCCCCCCATGAGGTGTATCAAATCCCATGGTGGTTGCCCGACACAGTTCTAGAATGCACAGGTATACTACTGGTGCCCAGTGCCTAATTTTTTTGCATCGGAGTGTGTGCACGCCCGCACCCCGTTAGAACCTACACTGCTGCACCACCGCCGTCGATTTGACCTTTTACAGTCAGCCCAGTAATCGTGCCCCACCCTGCCTAGTTCAGGGTATCCTGATACACCTTGTAGGGTTACTGCAGAAAAGGGTCCCCCGCTACTAGGTTTTCTATTTCTAGCCAACATGCTAAGTTGGTTAAGTGTTCTGTAAACCTAACCCCCAATCAGTCTGTATAGTTTAGCATGTTGTATTTGATTAAGTATTAATTCAATTTACTTAATCCTATCAATCCGGACTTAGCCTTAATTGTCTTATTAAAGCTCCAACCACTCACAATAGACAGGTATTGTTGTGACTACCTGTTGCCGGTTGGGTCCGGGCAGTCTTACGTCACAACTCAGTCTAACCTCGGGTCTTTATGGGGCTCAATTCTTAACCACCCACATTGGATAGGTATTGTTGTGACTACTGGACAGCCGGGCGGGTCCGGGCAGGTTTATGTCACAACGCAATCCAACCTCGGGTTAAGCATGTCATATTTTCTAAGTTTACATATATTGTCTCTTTTTCTTTTATATGTAAATATTTGCGGCCCATTATTCAAATTCATTATTCTTGGGTATAATAATTTATACCATTTAAACTGTCATGAATCGTTGGCTTGTGCCAAACATGCCAACACATATACTTTAATTAACCCCAACGTATTCCCCCGTTTATACGTAATAATATAACATATGTTGGGCTTCAACATTTTATCCCAACTTAGCCACATAAAAAGGGGTGGCTTAGAACATGATGTAAATATATTCTAAGTAACATCAAAAAGGGGTGTGTAAACGCATGAACTTGCAACATAGCGTTCTAATTAACATAAATTAGGCACTTGTGAACTTGCATGGTAATAGCATATAATCTTGGCATAAAACATACCTAAACATGAATCATGATTTTAATCTAATCATGTAAAATTTTATTTAAAGTATGAATCTAACTTAATTATGTGCCACATATATTATCATATGTTCTTTAACCACAACCTAAGCCTACAACATATTTTGTTTGGGCATAAAGTTAAACATAAACTAGCCATGTTCATAAAGTCAACACAAGTTCAAAAAGATGCTTACTTTTGTCACTAATACAAAAGTATGGTTTTTCACTTGAATCATGATGCCAATTCCAACATAAATTCATATGAATCATAATACCCAATTGGATCCAATTACACTAAAAATGATCATAAAAATATACATAGAAGGATCTAAAAATCATGTTGGCATAATAGTGAGTCATATACTTGCATAAGTCTTAACTTGGTTACAACGAAATATATAACTTCTCATCAACCACAACGTAATAAATTTCCAACATGAGTTACATACTTGTATCACAACTATTCAATAGGTCCAACATCATGTTAATTACCATACCACATCCCAAATCCATTCATAGCAAATCATAGCAACATACAATTATGAATTAACATTATTATAATTAAAGTACAATCCCAATTTCTTATTTTACACAGATCAAATCTCAATTATTCATTCATATCGGAATAGCACTCTACTTACAACGTATGACGAATCATGTATTCAGGATTCTGAATTCTGAATTTGGAGATGCTATCCTTTGTTGTAGGCGTTGTTTTGATTTAATTGTCGTGGCTTTAAGCTTTTGAATCAACTCCTAATCGTCTCTCAACTTGACGGCTATTCCTAGTCTTTCTTCAACAGCATGACAGCTCCATACTCATTTTTATTTGTGTGAATAAGGTGGAGTCGTAGGTCCTTTTTATAGAGTTCGTGAATTGATTAGAGCCGTCGATGGAGCTTAGATTAATATAAGCCGTTCGTTTTAAAGAGAAACCAATCAAGAGTTGACAAATAAGCCCTAGTGGCAAGACAAAGCCCAGAAATTCGGCCAAGCACAGACCAGGTTGGCCAGGAGGGGCTGGGTTCGACCTGGCTCAGGGGCCAGGTCAACTACCCAGTCGACACGCAGGTCGACTGCCCAGTCGACCTGGACACCCCAGGTCGACTTCCCAGTCGACCTGGGTCTTGGGCGGGAAATTTCCCGCCTAGCCCAATCTGTGTCCGATTTTGAATTTGAATTTGTTTTTCTGAACTGTTTCTGCCTGTTTGAATTTTAAACTGATTTCTGAAACTTCCGGAGGTCATATCTCCCTCATACGGAGTCCGTTTTACGCAAACTCGGACTCTATCTCAAGCAGAATTCCGAGACGAACGAAATGGCGTATCTCGTTTCCCTTATTTCTTTGATTTGAAATTAATTATACTTTAATTTATGAATTTCACTGTTATAGAATATATGGGGTGTTACAATAAGAGCTTGCACCTGTCCTTCCGAGGTAGACCCTGCCCTCTGCCCTTTCTTTGGGCAGTCCTTAATAAGATGTCCCGCTTCGCCACAGTGGAAACAACCGATCTTCTTCTTCTTCCTACAATCTTTGCTTAGATGGTCGGGTGTCCCAAAGTTAAAGCATTTCTTCTTCCCCTTAGCTTTGTTGCATTTTCCACCTTTCTTGTTTTGTTGTTGCTGTTGCGACTTCTTTTGATCCCTTTTTCTCTCGGGTGCCTTATTAGCATTTGCGCCCTTCTCCTCTTCATGCATGAGTGCCATGTCAACTAACCTCTCAAAGGTAGCCCCCATGGGAATGTGGGTCATAGCTAACCCATGGAGCAGCTCGTTTAAACCCTTAACAAATCTTAGAGCCTTCTTTTTTGGAGTGTTCACCAAGTCTAAGCCAAACCTTGCCAATTGGTTGAATTTTTAACGTACTCTTTCACCGATAAATTCCATCGCTTCAGTGACAAGAACCTTTCCATGTATAGATTCTCTTCAGCCCGTGAGAGAAACTTTGCCACAAACCTCTACCTAAAATCTTGCCATGTATCGACTGGACGACCCCCATTAGTGACCTCCCACCAAAACGAGGCCTCATCCTTCATCAGCCACGCAGCTAGTTGGACTTTCCTTCCGTCATCCACTTCAAAGATTCCAAATAATTCTTCCACCTCCTTTAGCCAGTTACGAGCTTCAACAAATGTCTCCGTTCCATTAAAAGGTTTCCCACCCATAGCTCTAAAGTCCTTGCATATCTTTGCGAAATTATCGACACGAGGAGGAGGAGGAGGATTTGCTGGACCTGCGGCGGCAGCCCTAGCCTCAAGATATTGACGGAACCAACCGGGCACATGAACGCCCTCTGGTATCTCATATGCTTCAGACATGCTGAAACAAAAAAGGAAAGATTCAATACAAAAAGGAATGAAGGAAAGATATATGGCTCTTGGGGTTATGCTTTCCAAAATATACTTTTCTTTTGAAAATACTTTGAAGGTACTTTATAAAAATTGTTTTGAAAAATAGTTTTTCAAAAATTCATGTCTGTTCTGGTAACCTTCAGCTCTAATACCACATGTAACACCCCACCTCCATTAAGGTCACTCGCAAAGGGAATGCCTTAACTTCAGTGGAGCGTTTATAGTGAATATAGAGCAGAAAATCACAACAAGACAGATATAAAGCAGTACTTGAAAATTAAAACTTTATTGCAGCGGATAAACCCATGTGTTTGATTACATCATCAAAACCATAAACCAAAGTCAAGTACATCATATCCATCTTGATAAAAAAAAGTACATAAACTGAAAGGCATATTCCCCAACATTAAAATAGCGATAAATAAAGAGAAGCTGAACTTTACTTCAGCGGTCCAAGAAATCTTCTAAAGCTGTCCAAGATCAAGCTCCACCGGTGCTAGTTCCAACCTGAGCACCTGGAGGGGGAAAAGGAAAGAGATGGAAAAAGGGGGGTCAGACATAAAGCCTGGCGAGTGCGATAATTCTAACAATATAATTAACAAAGTAACTAGGCTAAGGCATAAGTTGGAAAAATAGGGAAATGACCATGAACCATTGAGTATAACAGAGTAAACGAGGAAACAAGATGTATTACAATATCGTTAAAGCGCACCTAAACTACTATAGGATAATTACTGAACTAAACCAACACTATGGGATAATTCCTAAACTGAACTGCCACTAGTATACTACACCACCACTAGTCACCCTAAGGTTGATCCCGCCTACAGACTTAAAAATGATATTGGTAGTTTTGTGCACCCCTAGCTGCCTTCATAGGTTTCGTCTGCCCCTATCTCCACTAGGTGTACCCACTACCCCCAAGCAATCGGCTCCCTAACTGGTAGGTACCCGTGCTGGCCCCACAGTGGGATGTATCACTCCCCAAAGTGGCAACCTGATACAACAAAGAATGCACCGCTTATACCTACACGATGCAACAACGTCTTACCTACCAGCCCGGGTCCACACACGCATATGAACCCGTTGGACTTGCATTGCCACCGCTAACCCGGTTTGGCCTCTTACATTCAAGCCCAGTATGCGTGTCCCGTCCTCGACTTGGGTCGGCCCACAAAGATACATATAGGTTACTGGTTGAAACGGGCCCCTATTACTTGACACAAGCTACCCACCTAAGCTTGGTCCTCTCTAGTACATCCCACTTAACCCACTCCTTATTCATTTTTCAATTACATGTTTCATATTTTGGTTAAGTGTTTCTAATCGTATTTCCAAATGTCACCCAAGGCACCCACTAGACTACACCTGCCACCCAAGGCACCCACTTAACCCCCTCATGTCCTACTACATGCTTATCTAGTTAAGTGTTTCTTAATTCATCGTAACCTCATAAAGACCTCTCACATTAAACTGGCATTTGTGGCAGCTGGATTTGTCGGGCGGGTCCGGGCAGTCTTACACCACAAAAGAGTCTAACCTCGTGTCTTTACAATTGTTATGTATTTAGTTTATGCCTAAGACCTCTCACGTTAGACTGGCATTTGTGGCAGCTGGATTTGCCAGGCGGGTCCGGGCAGTCTTACACCACAAAAGAGTCTAACCTCGTGTCTTAGACGATTAATTACCCCAAATTAATCACCCCTAATTTGGATTACTTTCCCTATTCAAAATATCAATCAATTTCACATTTAGCGATGTCCATAATTGACTCAATTATGTCCATCCATTTATGGTATGTAAAATCATACCAATTTCACCAAAATTTTATTTTATGCCTTTTCAGGCAATTATGCCAATTAAATATTTTTAATATTATTCCCTTTTTCCCCACGTAGTACGTTTGTTCGTTTAACGTAAAAAAAAATATGTTAGACTCGAATAGTCTAACTCATGAAATAAAAGAAAGCATCACATATATACATAATTAAAACATAGATCTAACATAGGGGTGAACTTGCATATGTGAATGATGTTCTACATCTAAAACTTGCATAGGCCAAGATTACAACTTGCATAACAACATATGTCATGGTTCCAAATTTTAAAGGTGTGAACTTGATGAAATAATGGCCACAAACTTGCATAAACGTCATGTATAACACAGATCCAAATCTAAAGGTGTGAACTTGATGAAAAATTATGGCCACAAACTTGCATAGACAACATATGTCATAAATTTATATCTAAAGGGGTTAAACTTGCATAGGTAATAACATAACATGATTCATGTCCAACTCATAAAATCACATATGTGATTTATACATCACAATAATGGTGTAAACTAATATCTAACATGTAAAGTATCATGTCATAGCCTAGCTTTCAATTAAATTCTCACATAAACTAGGTGCCATAATCATGTAAGGTCACATGTAATTCTACCCAAACTTGTATATGGTTCATGTTTGAATCAACATCTAAACTACCCTACATATGGATTATCATATGAATCAATACCACAAACTAGCATAAGAAACATGACGATTTGAATATATATATATATATATATATATAATTACAACATGGATGATAGCAACATAACTTTGCATCACAACATAACATCATAGATATTTCAATCATAATCCTACAACATACAATCAATACATCATATCACATCCATACAAATCCGTGTTATAACTTAACCTAATTAAATTACTAATTATTTTTCTAAGATTATCAAACTCACCACTCAAAAGAAGTCGAATTAGCGCTCCTTTGATGAAGAATTGCTGTAAGGGTTGAGTAGTTCTGATTTGGTTGCTGTTCTATCTCTTTGATTTGGCTAGGGCTCAAAACAAAAGCATGACGGCCATAGTCTATGTTTTAATTCTGATTTAGGGTTTGTGTTTGTGGGCCTTTTTATAGAGTTATGAATTAATTTAAGCCGTCGGATGTTCTTAGGGTTAATCGAAACCATTCAATTATGATAGGGTGATGAGTCAGCCCTAATGACTCGGCAAGGAGTCAGAATGGACTCAACAACACGGGTCAGCCTGAACCAGAAAGCTATGCAGGCTCCAGCCTCGGCTTGGGTGCACTTGGCAGGTGCGCCAGTGTAAATATGTACTGGCACACTTCCCAAGTGGGCCAGTGCATTTATATTTTTTTTTCTACTTTGCCACCAAACTTCGTTCGTCCATAACTCTTTCATCCGTTACTCGTTTCCCGCAAACTCGGACCCTATCTCCACTAGAATTCCGAGACGAACACAATGGCGCAACCCAATCCCCATAATTCTCACGTCTGAGATTTATTATTCTTTAATTTAGTTAATTCGATTATTCAAAAATCCGGGGTGTTACAACTGGCAATGGATACAATATTGTTTTGGAAAGAGGATAAATGAAATAATTTTACCCAATAATATTTTTGTATAGAAAAAATATAATTTCATCAAATTATTGAGATACTAGTGTGCTTGATCGATTTGGATGGAACTCAAATCGTATTGAAAATTTGAATTGAAAATTAATCTAGCTAAGTGAAATTAAATAAGGTAGATTTGGAAATTGGAAATTTGATGAATAAATAATAGTCAAATAGGAATCAATTAGATATTAATCAAGTGATGTTCGAATCTGTGAAACCAAAATAAAAAACTAATATTGAACGTGAATTCAATTAATTTGGTTGTGTATTGGTTGTTGGTTGTGAATTCGTTGTTATTGGAGGATAGTTTGTTTGAATAGGAATAATCAAAATTTTAATGGAGCTAAGTGAATTTTGAACTAAAGGATTAATACCAGTGTACTGGACTGGAACTGCATATGAATTAGAATTTATGATTTAACCCTATATTTGACAATGAATTGATGCTATCTATTTGACTTTGGAATTGGTATAGTTGTACCAGTTTGTTAGTGAAATATTACTCAAGAATTTCTTATATTACTTATATGGGGATTAAGTTAAGTACAGGCGACGTATGACTAGGCAGATTGATATTGGTTGAGTAATCACATATATATTGAGCAACTATACTCAATAACGCTCGTAAAAGGTACACCTACACGAAAATATGAAATTTTGGGGTTTGATTTTCGTTTTTCCGACCGTGTTGGTCGATGTACATACATTATGTGTTCCACGATATCGCAGATGTCACTCCATGCAGGGGAGACTCTGCTGCATTTTTCCGAGAATTTAAGGTGTTAGAATTTTTTTGATATTTTTGAAAATATTTGTTTACGAGATTAAGTTGGTTTTTGATTAAAAATAAATGGGATTTCAAATTTATGGGCTTGTAACGTTCTTTCTTACCTTAGCAATTTCGAGGACGAAATTATTTTAAGGGGGGAAGAATGAAACGACCCGTGTTTTTGGCAGTCAAATATTTAATTTATTTTAAATATTATAATATGGATATTAATGGATATTAATATTTAATTAGTTATTTAAACGAAGTTTGAACGTTATATATTTATATAATATAAATCGAGTTTGAAAATGGCGTACAGTTCGCAATATGGAGTTTTCAACTTCAATCGAATATACAAGATCTGATATAAGTCGGATTTCTGTGAAATAAGAAACGTTGGAACTGTATCGATTATAATTTTCATATGAAAAAGAAAAATCCAGATTTCATGTTATAGATTGTAAGTTATGGCCAAATCAAATTTTAAAATAATCGTTGTGGAAATCGTGATTAAAAATATAGGCCTTGAAAATAGCCGTTTTGCAAACGATCGTCGATTTCGATGAGATCAGTTTCATCGGGACCGTAACGTTAAATTATTGAATGGTGTTAAATGGCGTGGCAAACCGATGTCGTATGTGGCAACGGTAGCAGTAAACGCCCGTTCATTTTCTATAGTGTGTAATTAATATAATAAAGGGATATTCGAGTGTAACTTGAGTAGACGATCAAATTAAGCCACGAAACCGGTTCCATTGAGTTCGTATCGTCGAGTCCGGATAGGTATATATTTTGTTATTTTTAGAGACCCGGGTAATTTGGCGTCTAAAATGGCATTCGGGTGCGCGTAAAAATAGCCTACCGAGGAAACTGTCTCATAATGCGACGAAACTAGTGTCGTTGGGTTCGTATTGAAGAATTATTTTAAGATTTCAAGGTTTCAAGTTAATTTGACTTATCTAATAACCGTGGAAAAATTAAACGTGTGTTTATTTCTGGTTTTATAAAGGATTTTTTTTTCAAATGATGTCGGATTTCGACGAAACCTATCCCATTAGGTCCGGAATACCTTTTTACACTAAGATTAGCTTTTTTATAAGTAAATGAAAGTTCTTTGTGGTGGTTTCTGTGTGTTACTTTGCGGTGAAGTTTCGTATAATATTAAATTATTCCATACCCTTCCTATATAATCCCTTTAAGACAGTCTAACCCTAAAACCTTATTTTTGGCTGGTCAAAAACAATGCCGCCGCCACCAAAAATCTTAATGGCCTATAACTTCCTATGATTCTCCTTAAAAATCTCTCTATTCATTAATCAATTGGAACATCTTCCTGTAGCAAACTCCTTCGGCTCGATGAGAGCTATGTTATAATCGGTTGGGATCAGGTAAGACGAACTGAGCTCGCAGGAAGGGAGATTATAAACAGCGTCGGTTTTGGAGCTGTCGCTGGCAAACGACGTTGCTAGGGTATACCGCACTTCTGGCGAAGTTGGAGGAACCTGAGGCAAAGTTCCTGGCGGTCAGGGATCATGCTCCGGACAAGGGGTAGGGCCGCTGCGATCTCGAGGTTGAAGCGAAGCGAGCAAATTGTTTGGCAGAAAGGAACAATGCAAATTTGAACGATGCAGAAAGAGGTTTGGTCGGGATACTGATGCTACAGACGTGTGTGCCAAACAGTGCAAATAATACAATGAGGGAGGATTAAAACAAGGAGCAAAAAGTAATATAAAAGGAGATGGGAGGTTTCAGATTTTCAACGAAACAGTGTATGTGGGAACTTGAAGCCATGAGTGGTAGGAGAAACATCAAAATACGAGAGAAGCAGTGAATCGACTATTTAAGGCTTAACTTAAATAATTGGTTTGAATATAATTTAATTAAGGGTTTGTTTACAAATTTAAATCACATGGCTAACATTATAACTCCTGCGTGTTGTTTGAAGGGTTTGATGCACGTTATGCTGGGAATACAAAGAAGAAGGGATGCAAACGAGGGTTGGTCACGGTTATCAAATGGGAAATGTAATTAGTTGATTTAAGTTTTATTACGATAAATGGTATTAAGTATTAACCGTAACCTATAATTCCTGCAGATCGAATCCACGGAAATGATGCGTGAATGAAGGGCTGGAAGAAGATTAAATATACGGCCATCTGTTTACTTAAAAAGTAATTTATAGATTAGTTTTAATGAAGTAAAATTAGGGAATCAAAGCAGTTAACGGGAGCAAGTTGAATAAGTTGTAGGGGAGGATTATCGGCCTTATTACTTCTTAAGCTAACTAACGTAATATGTTTTAACGAAAAACCCTAATTATTAAGCTACAAATTTGTTTAATTTCAATGATTAAAGACTTAAGTTTATAATTGGATTGTGCAGGTTATGTTGGACATGAAGAGCATGAAGTAAACTATTGAATCCAGTAAGGAATTAGCCCATAAAATCTGAACACATATGATTATAACATGTACTTAGTAATAATTTATATTAATTTACGGTTTTATTAACCAAATTATCAAACTTTACAGGTCCATTAAGGTCTCAAATGATGCGGATAAGAGTTGGTTGGCCTGATTTGTATATGCTAACGTAATTAATTTCTTAAATAGATGGTTAAGAAATAAATAGTAATTAATAGTTTACTCAAAACCATTTATACTAAAATGTTAATAATAGGATCATATGTTTACAGAATGGAACAGATAAGGTACCATTGGAATCGCGTTGACGTGCACTGAGTCATGGAACACAATTTGGTGGAACTGGAATCAACTGGGATCTTTAATTAAATTAAACACCATTTTAATTTAATTAAAATCAACTGTACAACGATAAATCAGATCAAGGTGAGTTAAACTCACTCAGTAATTTCCCATTTATATTTTATATAAATTGGGTTTTTGTTTGTGTGTTCTGCTTGCCAATGGTTGACTGTTTGCTGACTATATATTTATTTGTTGATTTAACTGATGAAATTAAACCGTCGTTTAATTTCAGTGAAATACCAAATCGTTATTTTAACGATTGGTCCCAATGACGGTAACTTACCTTGTTGGTCACGCTTATAAAATAAACGTGTTTAATTGGTTGAATTGTTTGAATTGCTTGTGGTTGGATTAAATGGTCGTTATTATCAGTTAAATGATTGAATGGTCTGATTTGAGATAACCGTTTTGATTTTAGGGAAGAACAGGTTGGAGGGATCCAATGGGATTCCTCAAAATATATTATTTATTTTTATATTATCATATGAATTGTCATGTTTGGGTAATGGATTTGAGTATTGATCATTGATTGAAAAGTCAAGCTGTGTTGTGTTTTAACCAATGGGCTATATTAGTTCAGTAATCGGCAGTAAATGTCCTAAAAGTAAAGTGTTTATTTACATCGATTTACCGTCAGGTGAATTGATAGAACTGAAATTATAAAATTTATTTATAACTAAAGATAGGTTTGAGTTATATAGTTTGAATAAAAGTTTATCAAAAGGGCAATTTAGATGAAAATGGTTTAGACTAAACCATAATTGATTTGAACAAGGTTTATAAAAGTGATGAGGCGTTATATCGTTAATTTTAAATTAACGTTAATTAATAATGTGATCGTGTAAAGGTAGGGAATTGAAATATGAATTTCAAAGCGGGAAATGGTCGAAAGGATTTGAAAAGGAATTAGTGAAACTAAATTTGGTAAAGGAAGTGGGATTTTGTAAGCAAATCCGGATGATGAAATGAAATTGTTTAAAAAAAGGGTAAAGGTTAAAAAGTGGTGTTTTATAAGGAATTAGTTATTATTAAATTAAGGAATAATGATTATACAAGAGAAAGAGATTTTCAAAAAGGATAAAAGGGTTTTATGAAACTGTGTTTGGAATAAAATAAGTTTAAATGGAATTTATGTTGATATTGGAATGAAATGTTGGTTTTAGATTACAACTCGTATCTACCTTCAGATATGAACGTTGTTGATTAAAGTTTGAGAGGTAATTAAAATACCCCAACTTGATCGAGAACGGGAGTATCTGAATGTGATATTAGACGTAATGGTAGACGAGGATAGTAAGGAGTTATTATTTCATTAGAGAAGTAATAAAGCAACATTTTTGATGAAGACGTGGAATAGATGCATATATTGAGATTCCAAAGTAAAAGTGGAAATAAAAAGGGGTGCCGAAAGGAAATGTAAAGGGAAGTTTTATTCTATCAGAATAAGCATTGGGTTTTTCTTTTCAAGTATTGAAATTAAGGATATTTCTCAACGATTGTTTTACGAGAATAATTCGATTTATTTTCCAGTATTAGATAATTATGTGGTAAATGTTTTTAAAGTGAAAAATAAAGAAAAAATGGATATATGTAGGATGAATTTGTTAAAGTATAATCTATGTTAAATAAGAAGCAATAAGCTATATTTATAATATTGAAATATTTAAGAGTTTGAATTTACATTTGTTTTATTTAAAAGGCCAAGTGATGTTGAATACTGAACCAGTGATCCCATTGGATTGTCATTGTAGAAACACTATTTATTCTGATAGTTAAATCACCATCTATCAAATTTGTCCAATATGATTGTTGGTAAGGTAAGAACGGGATCGAACTTAGGTTCGAAAACCATTCCGACCAACAAATACGTGAAGATATCAGAAGACGGTCGAGAGGGAGCATTGAAGACCATGAATCTTCATAAGCGGAAGGATAATTAAAAAACTCTGATTTAGCAGCCAGAGATAAAATGTGGTTCTGTCGTGTTTGGAATCCATGGGTTGCAAGGACTTCTCGCTACTGATCCATGGGGTGATTCCTATATTGGATGTAGTAGGAGAGTATCTTCGGTTCATCCTGTTTCTGGATGACTGTAATAACCCGGAAAACCTGGGCCAGTTTAAAATTTTTATTTTGGCAATTTTAGCGAATTTTGATTATTTAAAATGAATTATTTTAAATAATATCGACGAGAAATTTATTTTGAATATAATTCGAACGTATATATTATACGCGTCGTCGTTATAATATAAATATTTATATATAATTATAAATAGAATCGAAAATGGCGCGGTAGTTCGATAATTCGATTTCAAACTTCAATTGAATGTACCGGGTGCAAAACAATCCGGATTTTAGTGAAACCAAAAACATTGGGATCTAATTGTGAATATCTTTCCAACGAATCCGAAAAATCAAGATTTCATATCGGGAATCAAAAGATATGTCCAGTTGAAAATTCTGAATAGTCGCTATGGAATTCAGGCCCTTAAAAATGGAAATTTTGCAGATGACCTCGGATTTCGACGAAACCAGTTTTGTTGGGTCTGTGATGTCAAGTTATTGCTAGATTCCAAATTTCATAATTTTTCGAATCAATATGTGAGCGTGGCAAAGGAAAACGCGTTTGACCCGTTTCAGTTGATTTTAATCGACTGGAAATTGGTCATTTTTCTAACGGTCTCGGAATTCGGCGAAACTAGTTTTGTTAGGACCGTATCGTCAATACGAAGCTAGAAAATATTTTTCGGGAATTTTTCTAGTTAGTATGTGACCCCGGTAATTTGAAATGTACGTTTAAAATTCAATAAAGTGATTTAAATGTAAATTTAACGGAAACTGATAGTAACAGTCGAATCAGCCTACGATACATATCCCATTGTGTTCGGAATGGGGGTATTTAGCTAGGGGCGACAGTCGTTGGGCGCGATTTTGAGTTCGTATTGATATGAGGGTATTTTGGTTTTAAAATAATAAAATATAATATAAATTTAATACAAATACCACCCCCACACCCTTTCAGAGACCCTAGCCGCCGCTGTATTAAATCAGCGATGCAAATCGCCCCGTTCTTCCTCCCTCCCGATCTCCCTCGTCAGTCAATGAAAATCAGTGGGTCCGGAAGCAAATGAAAGAGCATCACGAGCTCAATATAATGAATGGTGGTGATGGGCACTAGTGGAGTAATCGGGCTGGATTTTGTTCGAGGAGCGGAGGCGTTAGCGGCGAATTTCTGGGCCAAGGGGAACTTCGAGTTGGCCAAAGGGGGGTGGCGCCGGTGGAGCTCGCGAAGCCAGTTCTGGTGGTGGGTGGCGATCGACGCCAGGGCGGTCATGGGAGGAGCGGTGGTCGGTCAACGACGGCAAGGAATGGGTTCCAGACTTCGACGAGGCAACGAGAAAGAAAGGTTTTAACTCTCTTTTTTTTTAGCATTATAGTTTATTAAATCTGAATATTATATATATATTATAGTTTATTAAATCTGAAAATTATATATTATAGTTTATTAAATCTGAAAATTATATATATATATATATATATATTATAGTTTATTAAATCTGAAAATTTATATATATAGTATAGTTTTAAAATATGAAATTTATATATGTTGGTATCGTTTAAAATATGATTTTCGCTTATACAAAAATATGGTTTTGAAAATATAAATATACATTAGTTTTTATAAAATAAATATACTATTGTTTTTAAATATGTAAATAGTTTTGTTTTAAAAATAAAAGTAGCATGGTTTTAGAAGAAATAAAAATAGGATTTTTATATATTGAACTTCGAGTTAAAAATGGGATTTTTTATATATTGAACTTCGAGTTAAAAATGGGATTTTTATATATTGAACTTCGAGTTAAAAATGGGATTTTTATATATTGAACTTCGAAATAAAAATATGACTTTTATATATTGAATAACGAAGTAAAAATTCGATTTTTACATATGTAGTGGCTATAGCAACGAAGATGCGATGACGATGATGATTTCTATCGAAGAAGAGTGAAGATGTTTGGATAGCTTTCTGTGAGAACTTCTCACCTTTCAATTTCATTTTCTATTTATATATATATAATAGGATGCAGACGGTGCTTAGTAGCACCCGACACAATCGTCCACAGACCATGGACTTGTTTGTTTGATTGCAAAAATAAATTAGATTATTTGATTGAATTGAATTGTTTGGTGAAATTGAATGGTTTGATTGATGTGTGAATGGCGTGGGCCTTCACTAGACCGGGGATAAGGCTAGGCCTTGTCCCGTTTCTAGTATCGTGCCGTTATGCCGCCGAAATTTTCTAAAATGAGTTAGAAAAATAAAAATATCATTTTATTGAATAAATGAATTGAATAGAAATTCATAGGTTGAAATAAAATGTTTTATCGTTAAAAATATAATTTTAACGTGAAGTGAATAAAATAAAATATTCATTTATAAACCGGACGGTTTGTTTATGTACACCTATTTGAAGGACATTGATTGGGACGATAAATTTTACACATCGCCCAACAGCACAAATAAAATATGTGTTTGGTTGTTTGAAACCCCACACGGGTGTTGGGATGAAATTTGAAGTTCACTCATCCTGATTGATTAAATATGTCGATCGATTGATTGACATGCTGTCATAAGCGTTAGATATCTTTATTTGATGCTTATACAGTGTAGTGCACTTTGGTTGATGGTTGATCATTTTTCAATGCTATTATATACATGTGTTGTATGAAAATCCATATAATTAATTTTATATGGTAATTGATTGGGCCTCATTCCAGTTTCGAAAAAGAAATATTTGAAAATAGAATATTTGAAAGGAAATATTTGAGATAGAAATATTCGAAATAGAATATTTGAAAATAGAAACATATGAAGCCGTGTTGATTAGATTGACGCTATTCTGACGTAAACGATATTTATATCGGTTTTATTCATTTTGAAATGAATTGAATTGAAAGTGATTTCGAAATGAATTGAATTGAAAGTGATTTCGAAATGAACTGAATTGAAAACGATTTCGGAATGAATTGAATTGAAAGTGATTTCGAAATGAATTGAATTGAAAACGATTTCGAAATGAATTGAATTGAAAACGATTTCGAAATGAATTGAATTGAAAGTGATTTCGAAATGAATTGAATTGAAAGTGATTTCGAAATGAATTGAATTGAAAGCGATTTCGAAATGAATTGAATTGAAAGTGATTTCGAAATGAATTGAATTGAAAACGATTTCGAAATGAATTGAATTGAAAACGAATTCAAATTTAATTGAAAGCAAATTGAAATGAATTCAAATTGAATTGAAATTTGAATTGAATAGAAATGAATTTTAAAACGAATTTATAGAGAAGAATTCAATTTTGATTTGAATTGAAACGGAAGTTGAAATTGCTTTTGAAACGAATTTAAAACTATTTATATAATTCGTTTTAAATAGAAATCGACGAAATATATTATATATATAATATAATGGCCTGAATAGAACGCGCCGCGCCGCGGCAGTTCGTAAATTTCGACCATTTATTTCAAACGGACATTGCGGGAGATCCGACCGTCGAATTCTCCTGAAACCGGAACCGTTGGGTTCGTATCGAAAAGAGCTTTCTAACGAATATTAGAAATTTGAAATCTAACGGTTGGATTTGGAATTATGTCCAAATCAAATTTGAAAAAGGTCGCTGTAAGTGCAGTTCGATGGCCATTGATGGAAATCGACTGTACAGGCCTTGATAAAATTATTAAAAATAGTAATAATTTGTGTAAAATCATAAGAAATGATTTGTGAAGAATTGGGATGAAAAACTCCATATCTGAAAAGATAAAAATAGATTTTTATCGATATGAACTAGTTTTGAACTAGAAGTATAATTCTATTTATTTTTAAATAAATAAACTGGATTAGAGAAGGGTTTTGAAAATAACCAGAATTTCCAATGATTGCATTGGAGTGGATTTGAATCGAAATTGTCTTCGGAATATTTCGATGTTGGAATTCGTGATTATACAGGTGTTGTTATGGAAATTTGAAAGATATATATATATATATATCGTTATTTCCAATGCGATATTTGTTAGTCGTAGAATTTGATATTGAATATAAGCCGGTATATTTTCTATTCAGAGCCTTGTATTGAATATCAAATGTGATTTGGGTTTGTCGTGAATGGTGTCTTCACTAACACTGTTCTTGAACCCAGTTGAGAAAAGATTAAATCTTTTTATTTAGATTTAATGAAGTGTACCAATTAAATGATATTTAATTGGAATTGAATTGGTATTGATTTTTGGGTTTATCGTGAACAGTGTTTTAAATAACACTTGTTCTTTAACCCGATAATTAATGGAATGTGATTTTGGGTTTATCGTGAATCGTGTTTTAAATGACACTGATTCTTTAACCCAGAGAAATATTAAAACTAAGTGGAGTTTTAATGAATCTTTAATTAGATTGAAAAGATCGAGAATGGAGTATCACCAGTTTTACTCCAGGCGATAGTTAAATCTTTAATTAGATTTGAACGTGAAATGGTAATTGAATTACCGATAACACTGTGGTGTTAGATATGAAGTACTACCAGTTTTACTTCATGGGATGAATAGGTTGGGATTGGGAAATAAAATAAATGATTACTTCGGTGTGGTTCGCTAATCCCGACTAGTTTGAATTGATATTCAAAGGAGATTAAAGAATAAATTTAAAGAATTTATCTTGGATAAAATTAATGGGAACTTTTCCCAAAGTATAGGAATATTTGAATAAAAGAATATTCTGGATTGGAATGAGGCGTATGTTGTGTTGGTGTAACACTTTTATAATATATACGCGAGTTATTCAGAAAGACCGGGTTTATCCCATTCTGAATAACTGATTCGACGTGGTGTCGAAGATGAAGACGGTGGTCGAAGACCGGAAGTCTTCACGTCGTTTGGGTGATTACTGATGATCTTGATTGGGCTGTACACCCAAGAAGATGGAAACAGTTTGTGATCGTCCAGACGTACTTGAAGATCGATGGATATGCGAGGTACTAGGTGCCTCCGGTCTCGTTCAGACCCAGAACGGACTTGTAAATGGACTGTGTGTCTGACATTGGATTTTAGTCTGTGTGATTGATCTCTATTAAATATATATCTGTTTGGCGGCGGAGAATTTATTCTCTTGCTTAACGCCCTTCTCTGAGACGTACGAGCTCAGGGGTTATATATTGATGGATATCAAACGCATGGAGTGAATTGCCTGTGTGGCAATTGATCGAGGCTTCTGTTGAAAAGCAAAGTCTCGTGGTGATGATCAAAGCACAGCCTGTGTGGCACAGCTTTGTGTAACGTGAATTCGCGAGCCTCACACCCCGGTTGTGAACCAAAAACGGGAGACGGACGTCAGGGAGGGCATGCGTTTCTTTCTAGCTAGAAGTGGCGTCAGTGGTTTTACACGCCCTGACGAGTTTGACTTATGTGGTTGTTGCTGTTGCGAGGCGCCTCGGTTATATCGGTTTCGACCGATGCATTCTGGTCGGCTGACGGACCAGACTTACACCCCATAGGGTGGGGGAACGTAGTGTTCAGGCATAATAATCCACATCGGTGGACCGGCCCTGAGGATCCAGGGGGCAGTTGCGGCTGTTCCTGAGACACGGGCTAGAGCGTCTCGAATCGGTTGAGGACTATCTTTTGCCTCGGTTCATAGACGGAAATCCAATTTCCAAATACGTGACATTTGCGGTTTTATTTGTAGAACCTAGTATGGTGACATAGTGGGATGGGGCGCTTATGCCGCCTATGATTGATACTTATGATTTGAAGTTGTTTTATACACTATGCACTTATAGTAGTATCAAATGATTTGTTTTAAACGTACTAAGCATTCTTTGGCTGTTATAAGGGAAAACCCTATCCTCGGCTGCGTTGCATTGTGTGATGGGACCTGGGTCTTATAACAGCTTCATTTTTCTTTATTTAGCACTGCGCTGTTTGTTTTATGCACTGGTATTCTTGGGAGGAAACCCGTTCCGTGTTATACGGCGTGGTCCCTTGATTTACCTAATGATTTAAAATAAAGATTAATAACTGTTTTAGTTCTCACACCAGTCACATGACTGACCTGGAGTTTATTGTTTTAACCTAAACTCTGGGTGCCCTTATTTTGACACGGGCAGCTAGTAGTTTCGGTTTTGCAGATTTATATTCACAGGATCCTGGTTTACAGCTGGAATGATATCCGGAAAGCTTTGTATCCGTATATCTCTTCTAGTTGTGTATTTTATTATTTTCCGCTGCGATGTATTTAAATGTAATTTAAATCTCTGATATTTCTGTGTAATATTCATTCATTTATACTCTGTATATTCTTGTAATCTGATGCATTGTTGTTATATACAATGAAATGTACTTTTATATGCGTTCTGTTGTGGTTTGTTCTCGAACTATCTGACGCTTTCCTTTACGGGGAAGTTACGGGTTTTTACACGTGGTATCAGAGCTTTGGTTTACAAAGCTAGAGAACAAGACACATTAGAACCATATGAAAGAATTCATCAGATATTGGATTAGTAGTATCCAATTAGAATGACTCGTTAGAGATAGGATCAGTAGTATCCTAGAACGAGTGTGAAGAGTATATTTTTCAAATGAAAACAATTTTGTTTTGAAAATTTAAAATCAATTATTCGCATTTGATTATCTATTTATATTGAGTTGGACAGTCCAGTATATAAAGATTTTGCGTATACGTCTGATCCACGTGTATTTGAAATTTTAATATATTGGATAGATATAGAATCACACTCTAGTCGCTCGGACATGTTTCTAATGATTGACGCGTCATCATTAGAATTTATTTTCATGTTTCGAAGGTGAGATTTCTATATATTTCCTATTGACTGGTGTGAGAACCAAAATTAGATAGGGCTTATTGTTGTGATTTGGCACCAAAAATCTGATTTTTTGTATATGTATCAAAATTATGAATTTGAAATGATAATTCACTAATTGATTGTTGATTGTGTTGTTTGTTTATTTGTTTGCTAATTTTGAACCATTACGCCCAATTGCACCAAATAATGAATTGTATTGAAATTTGGTCGCATTTGTTTGCATATACATATATATCATTGAACAGGTCATAGCAAGGAGGCTAGAGCAGAGAATAAAATTTGTTTGCCCGACAAATAGGTACATGTTTACTACATAATTTACTGTTTGTTTGGGTGATGATGATTTTATGAGCCTATTGGCTAGCCGCTTGGCTTTTTCTTTTTCTTTTTGAGATCTGAAGGACCGGGGAAGCTATTTGAAATTCCCCGATGCTCCCGGTGCAGGGCAGGTTATGGCGAAATTTTTCCAAAATTTAGGGAGTTAGCCAAATTTTTGAAATTTTGAAAATTCTCAGAAACTGAAAAGTTGGAGAATGGAAGCCAGACCGAGCGTAGAGCTGAATAATCAATCCACTTTCAACTTTGTTCCTTTTCGGGGACGAAAAGTTTTAAGTGGGGGAGATTGTAATAACCCGGAAAATCTGGGCCAGTTTAAAATTTTTATTTTGGCAATTTTAGCGAATTTTGATTATTTAAAATGAATTATTTTAAATAATATCGACGAGAAATTTATTTTGAATATAATTCGAACGTATATATTATACGCGTCGTCGTTATAATATAAATATTTATATATAATTATAAATAGAATCGAAAATGGCGCGGTAGTTCGATAATTCGATTTCAAACTTCAATTGAATGTACCGGGTGCAAAACAATCTGGATTTTAGTGAAACCAAAAACATTGGGATCTAATTGTGAATATCTTTCCAACGAATCCGAAAAATCAAGATTTCATATCGGGAATCAAAAGATATGTCCAGTTGAAAATTCTGAATAGTCGCTATGGAATTCAGGCCCTTAAAAATGGAAATTTTGCAGATGACCTCGGATTTCGACGAAACCAGTTTTGTTGGGTCTGTGATGTCAAGTTATTGCTAGATTCCAAATTTCATAATTTTTCGAATCAATATGTGAGCGTGGCAAAGGAAAACGCGTTTGACCCGTTTCAGTTGATTTTAATCGACTGGAAATTGGCCATTTTTCTAACGGTATCGGAATTCGGCGAAACTAGTTTTGTTAGGACCGTATCGTCAATACGAAGCTAGAAAATATTTTTCGGGAATTTTTCTAGTTAGTATGTGACCCCGGTAATTTGAAATGTACGTTTAAAATTCAATAAAGTGATTTAAATGTAAATTTAACGGAAACTGATAGTAACAGTCGAATCAGCCTACGATACATATCCCATTGTGTTCGGAATGGGGGTATTTAGCTAGGAGCGACAGTCGTTGGGCGCGATTTTGAGTTCGTATTGATATGAGGGTATTTTGGTTTTAAAATAATAAAATATAATATAAATTTAATACAAATACCACCCCCACACCCTTTCAGAGACCCTAGCCGCCGCTGTATTAAATCAGCGATGCAAATCGCCCCGTTCTTCCTCCCTCCCGATCTCCCTCGTCAGTCAATGAAAATCAGTGGGTCCGGAAGCAAATGAAAGAGCATCACGAGCTCAATATAATGAATGGTGGTGATGGGCACTAGTGGAGTAATCGGGCTGGATTTTGTTCGAGGAGCGGAGGCGTTAGCGGCGAATTTCTGGGCCAAGGGGAACTTCGAGTTGGCCAAAGGGGGGTGGCGCCGGTGGAGCTCGCGAAGCCAGTTCTGGTGGTGGGTGGCGATCGACGCCAGGGCGGTCATGGGAGGAGCGGTGGTCGGTCAACGACGGCAAGGAATGGGTTCCAGACTTCGACGAGGCAACGAGAAAGAAAGGTTTTAACTCTCTTTTTTTTAGCATTATAGTTTATTAAATCTGAATATTATATATATATATTATAGTTTATTAAATCTGAAAATTATATATTATAGTTTATTAAATCTGAAAATTATATATATATATATATTATAGTTTATTAAATCTGAAAATTTATATATATAGTATAGTTTTAAAATATGAAATTTATATATGTTGGTATCGTTTAAAATATGATTTTCGCTTATACAAAAATATGGTTTTGAAAATATAAATATACATTAGTTTTTATAAAATAAATATACTATTGTTTTTAAATATGTAAATAGTTTTGTTTTAAAAATAAAAGTAGCATGGTTTTAGAAGAAATAAAAATAGGATTTTTATATATTGAACTTCGAGTTAAAAATGGGATTTTTTATATATTGAACTTCGAGTTAAAAATGGGATTTTTATATATTGAACTTCGAGTTAAAAATGGGATTTTTATATATTGAACTTCGAAATAAAAATATGACTTTTATATATTGAATAACGAAGTAAAAATTCGATTTTTACATATGTAGTGGCTATAGCAATGAAGATGCGATGACGATGATGATTTCTATCGAAGAAGAGTGAAGATGTTTGGATAGCTTTCTGTGAGAACTTCTCACCTTTCAATTTCATTTTCTAGTTATATATATATATATACTAGGATGCAGACGGTGCTTAGTAGCACCCGACACAATCGTCCACAGACCATGGACTTGTTTGTTTGATTGCAAAAATAAATTAGATTATTTGATTGAATTGAATTGTTTGGTGAAATTGAATGGTATGATTGATGTGTGAATGGCGTGGGCCTTCACTAGACCGGGGATAAGGCTAGGCCTTGTCCCGTTTCTAGTATCGTGCCGTTATGCCGCCGAAATTTTCTAAAATGAGTTAGAAAAATAAAAATATCATTTTATTGAATAAATGAATTGAATAGAAATTCATAGGTTGAAATAAAATGTTTTATCGTTAAAAATATAATTTTAACGTGAAGTGAATAAAATAAAATATTCATTTATAAACCGGACGGTTTGTTTATGTACACCTATTTGAAGGACATTGATTGGGACGATAAATTTTACACATCGCCCAACAGCACAAATAAAATATGTGTTTGGTTGTTTGAAACCCCACACGGGTGTTGGGATGAAATTTGAAGTTCACTCATCCTGATTGATTAAATATGTCGATCGATTGATTGACATGCTGTCATAAGCGTTAGATATCTTTATTTGATGCTTATACAGTGTAGTGCACTTTGGTTGATGGTTGATCATTTTTCAATGCTATTATATACATGTGTTGTATGAAAATCCATATAATTAATTTTATATGGTAATTGATTGGGCCTCATTCCAGTTTCGAAAAAGAAATATTTGAAACTAAAATATTTGAAAGGAAATATTTGAGATAGAAATATTCGAAATAGAATATTTGAAAATAGAAACATATGAAGCCGTGTTGATTAGATTGACGCTATTCTGACGTAAACGATATTTATATCGGTTTTATTCATTTTGAAATGAATTGAATTGAAAGTGATTTCGAAATGAATTGAATTGAAAGTGATTTCGAAATGAATTGAATTGAAAACGATTTCGAAATGAATTGAATTGAAAACGATTTCGAAATGAATTGAATTGAAAACGATTTCGAAATGAATTGAATTGAAAACGATTTCGAAATGAATTGAATTGAAAGCGATTTCGAAATGAATTGAATTGAAAGTGATTTCGAAATGAATTGAATTGAAAACGATTTCGAAATGAATTGAATTGAAAACGAATTCAAATTTAATTGAAAGCAAATTGAAATGAATTCAAATTGAATTGAAATTTGAATTGAATAGAAATGAATTTTAAAACGAATTTATAGAGAAGAATTCAATTTTGATTTGAATTGAAACGGAAGTTGAAATTGCTTTTGAAACGAATTTAAAACTATTTATATAATTCGTTTTAAGTAGAAATCGACGAAATATATTATATATATATTATATATATAATATAATGGCCTGAATAGAACGCGCCGCGCCGCGGCAGTTCGTAAATTTCGACCATTTATTTCAAACGGACATTGCGGGAGATCCGACCGTCGGATTCTCCTGAAACCGGAACCGTTGGGTTCGTATCGAAAAGAGCTTTCTAACGAATATTAGAAATTTGAAATCTAACGGTTGGATTTGGAATTATGTCCAAATCAAATTTGAAAAAGGTCGCTGTAAGTGCAGTTCGATGGCCATTGATGGAAATCGACTGTACAGGCCTTGATAAAATTATTAAAAATAGTAATAATTTGTGTAAAATCATAAGAAATGATTTGTGAAGAATTGCGATGAAAAACTCCATATCTGAAAAGATAAAAATAGATTTTTATCGAGATGAACTAGTTTTGAACTAGAAGTATAATTCTATTTATTTTTAAATAAATAAACTGGATTAGAGAAGGGTTTTGAAAATAACCAGAATTTCCAATGATTGCATTGGAGTGGATTTGAATCGAAATTGTCTTCGGAATATTTCGATGTTGGAATTCGTGATTATACAGGTGTTGTTATGGAAATTTGAAAGATATATATATATATCGTTATTTCCAATGCGATATTTGTTAGTCGTAGAATTTGATATTGAATATAAGCCGGTATATTTTCTATTCAGAGCCTTGTATTGAATATCAAATGTGATTTGGGTTTTTCGTGAATGGTGTCTTCACTAACACTGTTCTTGAACCCAGTTGAGAAAAGATTAAATCTTTTTATTTAGATTTAATGAAGTGTACCAATTAAATGATATTTAATTGGAATTGAATTGGTATTGATTTTTGGGTTTATCGTGAACAGTGTTTTAAATAACACTTGTTCTTTAACCCGATAATTAATGGAATGTGATTTTGGGTTTATCGTGAATCGTGTTTTAAATGACACTGATTCTTTAACCCAGAGAAATATTAAAACTAAGTGGAGTTTTAATGAATCTTTAATTAGATTGAAAAGATCGAGAATGGAGTATCACCAGTTTTACTCCAGGCGATAGTTAAATCTTTAATTAGATTTGAACGTGAAATGGTAATTGAATTACCGATAACACTGTGGTGTTAGATATGAAGTACTACCAGTTTTACTTCATGGGATGAATAGGTTGGGATTGGGAAATAAAATAAATGATTACTTCGGTGTGGTTCGCTAATCCCGACTAGTTTGAATTGATATTCAAAGGAGATTAAAGAATAAATTTAAAGAATTTATCTTGGATAAAATTAATGGGAACTTTTCCCAAAGTATAGGAATATTTGAATAAAAGAATATTCTGGATTGGAATGAGGCGTATGTTGTGTTGGTGTAACACTTTTATAATATATACGCGAGTTATTCAGAAAGACCGGGTTTATCTCATTCTGAATAACTGATTCGACGTGGTGTCGAAGATGAAGACGGTGGTCGAAGACCGGAAGTCTTCACGTCGTTTGGGTGATTACTGATGATCTTGATTGGGCTGTACACCCAAGAAGATGGAAACAGTTTGTGATCGTCCAGACGTACTTGAAGATCGATGGATATGCGAGGTACTAGGTGCCTCCGGTTTCGTTCAGACCCAGAACGGACTTGTAAATGGACTGTGTGTCTGACATTGGATTTTAGTCTGTGTGATTGATCTCTATTAAATATATATCTGTTTGGCGGCGGAGAATTTATTCTCTTGCTTAACGCCCTTCTCTGAGACGTACGAGCTCAGGGGTTATATATTGATGGATATCAAACGCATGGAGTGAATTGCCTGTGTGGCAATTGATCGAGGCTTCTGTTGAAAAGCAAAGTCTCGTGGTGATGATCAAAGCACAGCCTGTGTGGCACAGCTTTGTGTAACGTGAATTCGCGAGCCTCACACCCCGGTTGTGAACCAAAAACGGGAGACGGACGTCAGGGAGGGCATGCGTTTCTTTCTAGCTAGAAGTGGCGTCAGTGGTTTTACACGCCCTGACGAGTTTGACTTATGTGGTTGTTGCTGTTGCGAGGCGCCTCGGTTATATCGGTTTCGACCGATGCATTCTGGTCGGCTGACGGACCAGACTTACACCCCATAGGGTGGGGGAACGTAGTGTTCAGGCATAATAATCCACATCGGTGGACCGGCCCTGAGGATCCAGGGGGCAGTTGCGGCTGTTCCTGAGACACGGGCTAGAGCGTCTCGAATCGGTTGAGGACTATCTTTTGCCTCGGTTCATAGACGGAAATCCAATTTCCAAATACGTGACATTTGCGGTTTTATTTGTAGAACCTAGTATGGTGACATAGTGGGATGGGGCGCTTATGCCGCCTATGATTGATACTTATGATTTGAAGTTGTTTTATACACTATGCACTTATAGTAGTATCAAATGATTTGTTTTAAACGTACTAAGCATTCTTTGGCTGTTATAAGGGAAAACCCTATCCTCGGCTGCGTTGCATTGTGTGATGGGACCTGGGTCTTATAACAGCTTCATTTTTCTTTATTTAGCACTGCGCTGTTTGTTTTATGCACTGGTATTCTTGGGAGGAAACCCGTTCCGTGTTATACGGCGTGGTCCCTTGATTTACCTAATGATTTAAAATAAAGATTAATAACTGTTTTAGTTCTCACACCAGTCACATGACTGACCTGGAGTTTATTGTTTTAACCTAAACTCTGGGTGCCCTTATTTTGACACGGGCAGCTAGTAGTTTCGGTTTTGCAGATTTATATTCACAGGATCCTGGTTTACAGCTGGAATGATATCCGGAAAGCTTTGTATCCGTATATCTCTTCTAGTTGTGTATTTTATTATTTTCCGCTGCGATGTATTTAAATGTAATTTAAATCTCTGATATTTCTGTGTAATATTCATTCATTTATACTCTGTATATTCTTGTAATCTGATGCATTGTTGTTATATACAATGAAATGTTCTTTTATATGCGTTCTGTTGTGGTTTGTTCTCGACCTATCCGACGCTTTCCTTTACGGGGAAGTTACGGGTTTTTACACTGACTTGTATTGACGGATGTCTGACAGAGTATTTCCAAAGGAATTACGTACGTTGATTTCCTCAAACGTACCATAGTTGATGGAGGAGAAATGGTTTTCTCTAGCCAAATAACTAGAGTATTTTTTTGGATGCCAATTAAGTGATATCTGGCGGATCTGACGATATGGCGTTCAAAGTGAATGGTGACCTGATATTTCAAAAAAGGAAATTCTGACCTCAAGCCTCATCAACCGGGAAATGAAAAAAATTGGGCAGGAAGCATGGCTATGTGGGTCGCTCCCATTAGGGTGTATATTTACCTATCTAGAGAAAATCCTATTGCTTCTTTAATCTATTTCGATGCTGTCCCTTTTCGGGAAACCGTGGTTTGAGCCCAACCGTTGGTGATATACATTCGATACACTCAAGCGTAATGAGTGGTCGGTCATGTGTGGGTCGGGTTGCAAGACGTTCTTGTTGAACCCAGTGTATTCGCCTCTAGAGATACACTATCGGCAGGTGGTCCCATACCTTGTCAAGGTCGGAATCCAATCTCCAATAATCGCCCGCGATTTTTGATTGTATACTATATATGTGGAGTTTGAGATGCAAGCGTTCCACTAGATTGTTATTTACTTGTATTTAGACACTATTATAATATCAAACACGATATTGATTTCAAAAAGGCTTTGGGTTATCGTAAGGTAAAAACCGTCTGTGTTTATGTGTGGATTTGGTCTTACGATTATCATTTTCTTTGAAAAGATTTTTAACTTTGAAAATCAAGTTGTGTGATACCCTTAATACTGCGCGAGTTTTTTTCTCACCCTGGTTCATCAGACTGACCCGGTGTTTTGTAAATGCTCGGGTTAGCCCGTGGTGTACAGGTTCAGCTTATCGAATGCTGTGAAGTCTAGAGAGAAACTGGAGATTTTCAGATATATGATATTCTATATCTACTATTCCGCTATGTGTTGTATATGGGAACAGGTTATTATAACTCTTCCGTTGTGTGATGTGCTGTGATATTGTAAGTACTTTTAAAAGCTCTCAACAAAGTTTTAATTCTGTATTATATTTTGTTCCGTTGCGTTGTGAGACTCTGATTCTGTATTGTGTTGGTTCTTCTTCTTCTCTATTCTAATATTTCTTTCTTTCTTATCTCCCCCTCTAAATTCTTTCTAATAACGTCCAGTGTTTTCGGTGTTTGAAAGGTCGGGGTGAGTTGCGGTAAAGGTATTTATGTCGATTTTCGGGGCCGAAAATCCTTGGGTCATTACAACATTCAAATTTAATTTCAGAATACATTCTGTTAGGCTTAGAACACCGTTATTTCAATGGAACGACGATCCGTATGCTAAAATAGCAGTTCACGATTTTTAATTCTGAACGCGAGATATTTGATTCTGGATAGGTTCGAAATCAAATCGGTATCTATTTAAAAAGAAACAAAATCTCTTTAAATCAAATCACAATTTAATATAGTGCACCTTATGCAAACCTACTTCCTTAATGCCTAAGTAATTTTCATCTATAAATTCATACGCAGTTCCTCCTTTATTCTACCTCAGTAAATCAAAAGAAAAAAGGCCGATTCTGTTCAAAATGAATTTGTTCTGAAGGAAAAATAATCAGTTGAATTGGCTTTAAAATATCTCGCCATATATTCATTCGAAAACCAATTCAGTAAATCAACAAATTTTCACTTCTGTTGCCTCAAAGTAAAATCAGTTCTTAATTAAATAAAAAAGGGGATCAAACCGCGATTGACTTTGACGGCAAGCAAGGAGCATCGCGACATCTTCTTGAAGGCAACAGAACGAGGACATATGCAATTGAAAGGCGGGGGTCAAGATCGGAATTTGGGGAATCGAATGTTTAAATCGTAGTCTCGATTTAGGCGCGATTGTTTCTACCATAGTTTGACGGTGTGATTTTTGGGAAATAAATGGTGCAATGGCGATTTGGGAGGCCAGGAAAGCAAGTCGCAATGGATTGATTGGAAGTTTGGTTTGAAAACATGAGAGATAAGCGATGTTTGTGAGTGTTTGGATCGAGGTCCAACGGAGATGCTAGGGATGGAAATTGGGAAAGTTGTGTTGGTAGTAACCAGGGAAGGTATTCAAAGTATGTCATGGTTTGCTGAGGGGAGGGTTGGGTTCGCTATGTTGATGTGGAGGGTGGAGCAGGTGACTGAAGTGAAGAACAGGGTCTGAGATTGTGTTCAAAAGACAACAGTGCTTCTACAATTTAACTATGACAAGATATGAATGGTGTATGATAGGAAAGAGATGGAGCGTGAGATGCAAGCATTCCGCTAGATTCTATTTATTTGATGTAGACATTATTATAGTGTCACTGGATTTGATATCAAAAAATATTTTTGGTTATCGTAAGGTAAAAACCATCCGTGTTTATGTGTGGATCGGTCTTACGATCATCATTTCTTTCGGAAGGATTTTGAAAGTTAAACAATTGGTTGGAGTTTACTCACACCAGTCCTGTAACAACCCGTATTTTTCGATAACGTGTTAAGACGAGAATCAAGGCAGAATTTAATTTTAAATTCTGAATCAAGTAAAACGGGCTATGCCATTGCGTTCGTCTCGGAAAAATACGTGAAATAGAGTCTGAGTTTTCGAAAATCGGAGTCCGTATGACCAAGATATGGCCTCGCGAAGTTTCACGAAAAATTCCCAAATTAAAGTATACTTAATTAAGTGAAATGGGTTGCGCAGAGAAATATATATATATCGATATATATATATATAATTGAAAATTAAATAAATAAATATGCAAAAATGTTCAAAACAGCGAATTGGGAGAGGGGAATAACCGAACCGGCCGATTTTTGAGGTCGACCCGAGCTCGCTGGGTCGACTAGGGGTTAATCCAGGGTGTTTGGCTGTCAACCCGTGGGCCGATTCGCTCAAATGCAGATTTTGCATTTGGATGGTTCTCATGGTTCATCTTTAATCTAAAGGCCCTAGATGGTTCCTACACTTGACTTCTTCCCCAAGACATGCTTTGATGGCTTGGATTGAATCTAGGTTTAATCCTATGGCCTAAAACACTTGCCTAATCTATAAATAAGACCCTAACCTATCCTAAATCCTCATTATTCATTCATGCAACTAAACTATGGCAAAATTGCTCCTCTCATGGCCTCCACTCAAAATCTTAGCCTCCACTTCATTTCTATGAGAGGTTTCATGATCATGAGAGTGTTAGAGAGTTTCTATGTTAGTATGAGAGCCTCTCAAGTTGATTTCAAGGCTAAAGCTTTGATCTTTGTTCATAAAGATGGGGTTTTGATTGATTTGGAGCTTTCATTTTTGGGTTTTAGGATGATGACATGCATAGGCTTTGTCTCAATCTTTCATCTAATCGATTTGTGCCTTCATAGCAATGTAAGCCCTTTCCCTACTCTTAGATATTAACTATGAAGTTAAATGTTCATGTTGCAAGTTTGGGTTTGGTCATTGAGAATGATACATGCTATCATGTCATGCAAGTTTATGAAGTCATTATCTTGATCCCATGAGCTAAAAGCTACAACCTTTATGTTGAAATGTTGCATTATGCAACATGATGTAACGGCTGGAAATTTCCGACTCCTCGAGAGTCGGAAATTCCGAGACGTTAGTGAAAGAAATTAGAAGGTGAGAAAGAAAAGATAGAACTAATAGAATAGAAGAAGAAGAAGAACATCAGAATTATCAGAGTAACATGAATCTCACAGCGGAACGAATAACATATAATATATAACATAACTTTGAAGTAAACAGTTATATATATACAATAGCACTTATCAGAGTACAACACTTACAACACAGCGGAAATAACTATAGCTATAAAATCTTGCAGCCTCCTGCTCCAAGCTCTCCAAGTATATCTGTAAATCCCGACTACTTGACTGCCCGTACAAATTTAGGCACCCAAGAGTTTAGGGAAAACAACAAAGTAAACTCTGGGTCAGTCATGGGACTGGTATGAGTAAAATAGTTTAAAACAGGTATAGGATATCTCATAAGACCACGCCGTGAATACGGAACGGGTTTTTCACTTATGAGTAACTGAACAACTTTGACAAGCAATATCATTGTGATATTATAATAATGTCTAAGTACAAATAGGTATCAATCTAGCAGAAACGCTTGCATCTCACGTTCTACATACATAGTATAAAATCATAAACCGCAGGGCTCTTATCGGAGAATGGATTCCAACAGACAAGGTATGGGAGCACCTTCTGAATAGTGTACTCTAGAGGTGATACACTCAGGGTTCAACAAGAACGTCTTGCAACCCGGCCACACATGACCGCTCACTCATTTAGCTTGAGTGTCGCGAATATATTGCCACCACGGTTATAGGCCATCAAACCGTCATCCGAAGATACAGAATCAAAAAGAAGTATAAATATGGATATTCCCTAGATCGGTGACAATACACCATGCTTGGGAATGACCCAACTAGCCATGCTGCCTAGCCCAACTTTTGTTACTTCCTGGTGTGAGGCTAGAAGCTACGTCTATCTTCAGAACATCTGATCACCATCCACTTTGAATGCCACATCGTCATACCCGCCAAATCACAAATTGACTTATCCAAAAATAACACGGGTATACAGCTAAGAGAAACGAATTCCTCTGCCACCAAACGTGAATACGTTTGAACAGATCAACTTACGCGATCCATTGGATATACTCTGTCAGACCTTCTTCCATATACGTCGTCCTGGGACTGGACAACCCGAAGGCACTATTCAGTATATCCATCTTAGTCACTGTTATCTAAGACTTATACAACAGCCCTTTCACTTTACTCCGTCTTCAATTTATCTTTGGCATATATTGCTCGCAACGCTTATGCCAATACAGAGTGGTTCTTTGGATAATAATCCAACCGGTCTCTCCATATTAACAACGTTAAAATGGTAAAAACTTTGATAGTCTGTGATTCAACTATCAAATGAAAACATGTCGGTGTACAAACAACGATCTTATTTCCAAATGGAAATTCGATCGATCAATCATCATATGTTCATATTTCCTTATTTCATATATTTAGAAAATATATGTTATTAATCATTGGAAAACATTTCCATAGCTTATTTTCACATCACTATTATTTCGCAACTATCAGTCCCTAACTGTAACTAGTATGAGAACAATTCTCTAAGTATCCATCCTGAAGGTCGAAACCAACATCAGATCGTCACTTAGAAAACCGTTTAACTTACCCTCTCAGTTTCTGAATTTGCTTAACTCTATTTCTTAAATTCTTATCATGAAAACATTTCATTTTCTATGTTTAGAAAACATATCTGACTATATTTGGAAAATGTTTCCAAAACTCATTTACGGATTTCAAATGAACGTTGTATAAAACATCGTTTCGCTTAATCCATTTATCGCTTATTCCTTAACTTTATTCCTAATCAACCTTTTAGATTGAACCACAACTATTCCTTTGTCAATTCTGAAGTCAATCAAGTTAGGGTATAGTTACCTCTCAGACCTTAATTGAACAACGTCCTTTACTGTGAAATAGATGAAGCTCATCACTCACCTTTTACAATCATCTGTTTATGCAAATCCTCGGATTCTGGTTACGAATCCACTTCTTATATGACAGTGTTTGATTATAACTATAACGTTATAATTCCTACCCCTATATATTTTATTTCCTAACTCGAATAATTTAACAGACACCTAATTTCTAAATCAATAACTAAATCTTGATTTAAACCCTGGAAAGTAAATAGTACTTTCCTGAATTCGCTATAATCGAATTCGACGTATAACTCTCTTTCGAGTAATCTCTATTTGATTAACTCTTCTTCGAATAACCAATATTCGATTATCTCTCTTCGAATAACCCATATTCGAAATCTCTCTCTTTCGAATAAACAATATTCGAGCTCTTTCTTTCGAATATGCTATATTCGAAAATCTCCTTTCGATTTACTAATCGATAACTCCTTTCGATCAAACTAAAATCGATAACTCCTTTAACTCTATTCGAATAACTAATATTCGACTAACTCCTTTGGATCAACTCATTTGATTAACTCCTTCGAATAACTAATTCGAATAACTTACCTTCGAATAACCAATATTCGATTTACTCTAACTCGATTAACTTAATTCTAATCGATTTACTCCATTTCGATTCAACTTAATTCAAATCGATTAACTTAACTCAAATTGATTAACTCCTTTCGAATAACTAAATTCGATTTAACTCTAATTGAATAACTAATATTCAATTAACTCTTACGTGTTTAACTCTATTTGAATAAGTAATTCAAATCACTCTAATGTGTTTAACTCTATTCAAATATCTAATTCGAATAACTCATTTCGAATAACTAAATTCTATTAACCCTTTTAACTTTACTCGAATAACTATATTCGATTAACACCTTCTTTCGAATAACTATATTCGATTAACTCTTCGACTAACTCCTTTGGATTAACTAACTTCGAATAACTCCTTTGGATTAGCTAACTTCGAATAACTCCTTTAGATTAACTAACTTCGAATAACTCCTTTGGATTAACTAACTTCGAATAATTCCTTTGGATTAACTAACTTCGAATAACTCCTTTGGATTAACTAACTTCGAATAACTCCTTTGGATTAACTAACTTCGAATAACTCCTTTGGATTAACTAACTTCGAATAACCAATATTCGATAACTACTCTTCGAATAAATAATATTCGGTAACTCTTCTCAAATGAATAACATTTGATTTCTCCACTCGAATAAACTATATTCGATTACTCTTCCCTCGAATATACTATATTCGATAACTCTACTTCGAATAAGTGATATTCGGCAACTCTACTCGATTAACTCCACTTGGATAACTCTAACTGGTCAACTCTAACTGGTCAACTCTAACTGATCAACTCTAACTGGTCAACTTTAACTGGTCAACTTTAACTGTTTATCTTTAACTGGTAAATTTTAACTGGATAACTCAAATGGTTTAACCTAACTGGTTAACTCAAATGGTTTAACCTAACTTGATTTACTTGTCTCGATTAACTGAACTAATCCACTTAGTTTAACTTAGTTAATTCACCTTGATTAACTCTAACCGATTTACTTAGTTTAACTCAGCTAATTCACTTTGATTAACCCAACTAATTTACTTCGATTAACCAATTAGTTTAACTTGACTAATTCACTTAGTTAACTCCTATTTATTTAACAAATAAATATCTCCTTTAGTTTAATTCTATTTATTTAATCTCTAAATAAATATCCTTTATATTTCTTTAAACGAATATAATTCCTTTATATTTTGATTAACAAATATATCCCCTTATATTCGATTAACATATATATTCCCTTGTATTTGATTTACAAATAAAATTCTTTCATATTTGTTTTACCAACTATATTCCTTTATATTCAGAATCCTTTTTCTTATATATATATATATAATCCCTTGATTTTATATAAATAAACTATTTTCAAAATATACTTTGAAAACCCCTCTCCTACATTCTGGTATTTCTCATGGTATTTAGCGCACCATATAACAACGATAAATATCGTCCCACCACACATAATCACATAGATTATATACATCACATTATATATCACAATATAAAAATCACAGTAAAATAACTGTTGAGGAATCCAGTTGGATTCCTCCAACCTGTTTCCCTGCACCACAGATGTTAGACAACACTGGTATAATATTCTGATAAGCAGAATCAGCATATAAATATTTATCGGTTTATATATATATATATATATATATATATATATATATATATATATATTCCACTAACTGACTAGCAGTTCAATCAAACAGTCAACACACAGTCAAACAGACAATAGTTAACAGTTCTAAGAATACACTGTAAAAATAGAACTATTTAGAGTTGGTGAGTTTTACTCACATTGGACGATCATCGTCAAGGACGATAACCATCGCTTGATTCAGACAATTTATTTTGCTATAAATTGTGACGGAATCCAATTGGCTCGCGGTCAGTTCTATTGTGGAGTGCTCGTTCATACGATCCCAACGCAACTTACGGCTCGTCGATCTGACTTCGTATGACCAAGATATTTACGTTACAAGTTGATACGATATTTAAATTTAAAGTTAACTAAATTATAAAACTAAATGGGCCTCACCACAACAAAACCGACCCACTTCAAATCTCCCAAGCCCATCTGCTTTAAAACCCGTCCACTCCCTTTACTCCTCTTCCCCAAACCATAAATCGAAATGCAAAGAAAAAATATCCCCTTTGACCGTGCCTTTGACCTCGCCTCCCATCCACCTCGTTCATCAATTCCCGGCGCCACCAACACCACCTCGTTCATCCTCGAAATCCGCATCCATCCCTACCCAAAACCCTGAACTCGCACTCACCCTTCTTGCCGTGACCTCGTCGTCCTCCATGTTAGGTGCGACACCTTCCAGCACCGCAACCCTCCAACTTAAGCACGCAAGTGCTTCTTCCACCCACGAGTCCAGAAATGATAGCAGAATCGAGCATTAAGTCCTTAATCTCTTCATAGTACGAACCCTAGCTTTACTGAGTGGAGGTCGAGCTCGACAACTCGCGTTCGCACCACACAAAGGAAACCCCAAATCGAAGAGAAGCTTGTAGCGATTTCCTATACACTAGTACTGAGATTTATAGCGATTTGTTTGGCTTGATTTTGATTTTAGTTTGTGAATTTTTCTTTGCTGTGTATGGTTCGACGGGTTTATATAGGCTAATTTGGTTGGTAGTATTTGTGGCTGGGGATACAGGCTGTGTGGCCTTCTGGGGATCAAAGAAAAATGGGGAGGATAATTTAAATTGATTTTACATTTTATTTAAATGATTTTCTCGTCGTATCCTCCTTCTAAAAATCACAGTGGTTACATACGATACCTAAAAATCACCAAACTGGACATGTAGCTAGAGTTCGACATTACGGTCCCAACGAAACTGGTTTCGTCGAATTCCGACTCCGTATGTTCAAACTGCATATTTTTAAAGGTCGATTTCTCGTCTGTTTCTCAGTCAAAAATCACGTACGGCCATATATGATATCCAAAAATCACCAAACTGGTACTCTAACAAGCATTCGACATTACGGTCCCAACGAAATTAGTTTCGTCGAATTCTGACTTCGTCTGCTCAAACTGCGTATTTTTAAAGCTCTGGATGACCCATTTAAATATATAAATATATTTAAACATTATTAAATTAAATATTAACAAATTAATATTATCGTATATATCCATATACAATGTCGTCCGGCTCCAGAATATCACCTCAGATTTTATGACTTGATTTCCAGACTCCAGATTATTCCGATATTCAGTTCGTATCAAAAAATCGATTTATAACGTATATAAAGCGTCGCAAATTATAAAGGAATTCCACAGCGACTTTTCTGAAATTTGATTTGGACGTACATCAAAATCTACACGACGAAATCCCGATTTTTCTCTTCCACTAGAAAGATATACTCCACCAGCTCCACACGTTTCTTGTTTCACAGAAATCCGGCTTAGAACGAATCCTGTACATTCAGTTGAAGTTCGAATCGCCAAATAGCGAACTGCCGCGACGTTTCAGGTTCGTTTTAATTATAATTATAAATTATAAGTTCGAATGTTTTACTTTAAGTTATCGATATCGCCAAATTGATATATAAATAATTAAATAAATTAATTATTCGACAGCTAATCAAAACGCGCCATTACACATGAGAACCTTCATAATCTTTATGTCAACATGCATATGAAGTCATAACCCTTATATGATGATATAAGCGAGTTACTAGTCATCATTCCATGTCTTTTGTCACCATGATTCGTTTATGTGCCAAGTTTGGGTTTATGCATGTTTTTGAGGCTTAAGAATGTAACATGCAAGCTAATGAACACATTTGTGCCTCATTTGCCACCATGATTAACTTGTGGCTTAATTTCCATTTTTGTCATGCCTTTGTCAAGTCTCTTCTTTTAATCCATTACGTTGTTGCGAACGTATATGCGAGTTTAAAAGCGTTGGGGTCACATTATGGGAAAACATAATTACATGAACATGATGTGGGTAAATGGGTATAAACATGACAACGTGTAACGTTAAATATGACATGTGTTTATACTTGAAAACATGACTTGAAATATAACATGGAAGTTGACATGTAAGTATGCATAAAAACACAAGCTTGGGAATTTACCTATTAAGTTAGGTCTACCCTTTGGGAATTTACCTATTAAGTTAGGTCTACCCAAATGCTTGAAAAACTTGTAACATGTTTTGGAAACATGATGAACATGACACTTAGATAATATAAGTGTGGCCAACTCGAGGTTGGGTTGAGTTTGCAACGTAAAACTACCCGGAACCGACCGGCCTAACTAGTAGTTGCAAACAATAAGACCCAATGTGAGAAGTTGGTCATGTTGTGCTTGAACCCGAGGTTAGACCAAGTTGTGGTGTAAAGCTACCCGGAACCGACCGGCTTAACTAGTAACCACAACAAAGTCTAATGTGAGAGGTTGGGGTGCATTAAGTAATTAATGCCACATGATAGGGTTAAGTTAATTTGATTAATGACTCTTAACCAAATATGACATGGACAAAGGGGTTAAGTAAATTGATTAGGCTAATGATACTTAACAAAACATGACAAGGTTGGGTAGGTTAAGTAACTTGATTTGCCTAATGACACTTAACCATTTTTGTACGACTAGTGGACGGGGTTAAGTTAACCAACACTTAATCAATCCAACACGATAATTTGGTAAGGTTAAGTAAGTTTTCTTAATGACACTTAACCGAAAGATATAGTTAATGGATGGGGTTAAGATTAGACTCAACTAGTCTAAACATGATAATCGGATGGGGCTAAGTTAGCCTAGACTTAATTAATCCCACTTGGTAGTTTAATGGGGTTAAGTTAAACACTTAACTAATCTAACTCGTTAATTTGATGTGGTTAAGTGACCTATACTTAACCAATCTAACCCGTTAATTTGATGTGGTTAAGTGACCTAAACTTAACCAATCTAACTCGTTAATTTGATGTGGTTAAGTGATCTATACTTAACCAATCTAACTCGTGAATTTATTGAGGTTAAGTTAACCCATACTTAACCAATATAACGTGAAAACATGATAAGGCTAAGTCAAGAATCGCTTGAATACACTTGACCGGTTTGACTAAGTAATTTGATAGGGTCAAGTTAATATATACTTAACCAACTTGAGCATGGTTTGTAGGGTTAAGTCTTGAACTTGGATACTTAGCCAATTTTGACATGATTTGTAGACGGGTTAAGTCTCGAACTTGGATACTTATCCAATTTTGACATGATTGGTAGACGGGTTAAGTCATGAACTTAAGTGACACTTAATCCATTATGTAAACCCTAGTTCTGAGGATAGGGGATAACCGTAGTTAACAACAAGGATAACGGGAATAAGGCTAAGTGGTAAACCTTAGTTGAGGAATAACTAAGTAATGATTCTTAGTCAAGGAATTTAGACCAGTTCATAGATAGATGAGTAACCTGATACGGTAGGTCATCGTTTAAGTATACGAGTAGGAGCAAGTATCTGATTTAGATAAAGGCTCCAGCGAACTGGGTAACGAAGCAGCGGCTTCGGGGAACGTGAGGGTATTCTTGGTATCCCTCTATGAGCTGCCAGGTGATTATACTAGGCTCATGAGAGGTTAAGGTCTGCGTTAGAAGAACCAAGAGTATGCCTTGGTTGCTATGCGAGCGACCTAAAGACGGGGATGGATAGGGGATAGTCGACGATACACGGTCGTACCCTAGATAGCATTTCGTCAGACTACCTACCATCTTTGGTCAAGCGTGTACGTACGGAAAGGCAGAGAACACCCAATAGACCATAATTGCTATCTAATTATGGTTGCGGTAAAGCTAGGATTGTGGGTTGGCCAGTAGTGTGTTCTCATACAGGATTTATCCTGTCTTGTCTTTCACTAGTTGAGGGAGGGGTCGCATGGGACCATAGCCACGTATAGAAAAACAGACCTTAGCATCTGCATCGGCAGATAAATCGAAAGCTCCCGACCGAGTCCTGTATTTCTCGATCTGCCCTGTGACAGGACTCGGATGGCACGATGTGATACATGTGCATACAGTCATGGAAAACGATTCACGATGAATGCGTGGGAAAAAGGGCGCGGTTGACGGTTAGCGTAAATCCCAGTGGCCCTGGGTGGTTGAACCAAAACCGAGATACGAAAACGTGCAATAGGTAAGCGTAATCCCTAGTGGCCCTAGGTAGCATAAGTCCTAGTTGTACAAACGATAATTCATGTTGGAAGACCCTAGCTAGGTTTAGGGTAACAGTCCAAACCGATCTTAAGGATCATGGAACTATGTTAAAGTAATGTAGAATCTCATGGGAAAGCCCGTATGGTCTACGGCAAGGGACTGAACATTTACATGGAATAAAACATACAAGTTGAGTAACCTATATATGCGATATATTAGGTTGCCATGGACCATTACACGACTTTTGAGTGAGGGTCATTCTTGGTTAACACATGATACGGTGGGGATACTAGTACGGTAGGTGCAGAGCTAAAATGCAGGATAGATATCATGGGACATTATACGTGATAGATATCTTGGGGATATTATACTTGATAGAAACCTGACGATGTGATACCTTGTTTTATCTTGACATCGTAATTTATCATGACACCTTAGTCTATCTGAGTTCAGTAGTTCATCCTGTTATTTTGATTTAGCTTATCTATCTTGTCATCATGCTTATGTTCATCTCAATTTCTCATGTCAGTTAACTTTACTAGTTTTTATGCTAATAGTAGATAGGGCTTACTCAGTCTTTTTGACTGACCCGTTTTGTTTCGCCTCTTTTCTTCCGTTCCCCCCCCCCCAAGGTTACAGGGAGGAAATACTGCTGTTTAGTTCGGACTTCTTCTGCTTGAAGGTCATCATGGATGGCTTGGACTTTCCTTGGCTATGGCTACTTTACTGTTTTTACTTGGGGAATAATTTATGAAAAAGTCTTTATGCTTCTTTATTATTGCAAGACAGGTTTTGATGTACTCTGATGTAAAAGGCTTTAGACCTTAATTATTAATGTTTATGAAAGTTTGATTTTACTTCCGCTATGTTATATGTTCTGTCTTGTGATATTTCTGTGCATGTTTACCAATAATGCCCCTCTAAAGCTAGTGCATTCCTTTGCGAGTGACCCTAGCGGAGGCGGGGTGTTACACGTGGTATCAGAGCAGAAGGTTACCAGACTGGGCAAAAGTTTTTAAAGACCTTCTGAAAACTATTTGAAAATCGTTTACAAAGAAGCATTTTTTCAAGAAAATTTTCTTTTAAAAGAAAAAGGCTATTCCCCGAAGGCCATTAGCACTATCCTTGTTTCCTTAATTGAATCTCTTCTCCTTTCTTTCCTCCATCTGTAGTCACAGTGGTTTTAACTGCGACTAGTCTTTTCTATCTACGAAAGTGCTTTCCATGCGATGGAGGTGGTTTTCAAGAGACCAGTGGCCGCGTTATAAGAAAGGATAGTGAGAAAGAGGATAAAGGATACGAGCTTAAGGATGAGCAACTTGTTGGTATGGCTTAGTCCTCAAAGGAGGGAGAAAGATGAACAATGAAACCCATGACGAGAAAGTATCTTTGGTATGGTGAAACGGGACGGATAGTTAAGTATTGTGGGACAAGGACAAGATCATCGTTGTATACCCTCACTAGAGTACCTGAGTAGGGGGATAACATCCTTGTTGAAGATCTAGTTATTCTTTTCTATCATCCCGCCAAGACTTTGTTTTGATCCCCGCATCATTTAAGTCCGCTTCGGTAGTTGAGTCTCTGCACCTTAAGTACTAACGTAATAGAGAATGCCATTTTTGTCTCAAAGTCCTATTGGAGAATCAGTCCATTTATACATGACTTGTTTGGATTTGGGAATGTCTATGCCAAGTGTTGAGTTTGGAAATAATGCTTATGTTTATAAGCTATGGATGGATTCTAGGGATGAAGTGGTTATCCAGTAGGGGGTGCCACTCTCGGTTTTGATAGGAGGGTAGTTAGACCTTTTGACTAGCCTTGGTAATGCCCTCGAAGTATTGGGTAACCTTTTTGAGGTTCTGTCATGACTAGTTACTTAGAATCCCTTGATGCCTTTATTGGAAATTTGAAGCCCGATCGAGTGGTGTTCGCCAATAAGACGGATGGTTTACTTCATTTATGCATGGGTTATAGAGATCACCCTAGTACGTGCGCTTGATAACCTGGTTGGCATCTGTTTACTTTCAAGAGGAAGTTCTTCTACGAGAAATACCCTATGGTACGAGATCCAAGATTCACTAGTGAATTTTGGAAAGCTTGCATGAGATCATGAGTACGCAGTCATATTTGCGACAAGTATTCTAGGAAAAGGATAAGTGCAAGTGGAACGAGAGGCGACGAAGAAATGAGTTCCAGCTCATGTTATGGAAACAGGAATAAGAAGCTACAAAATCGCGAAGTTAAAAGACGACTTTGATGGTCAAAGACTAGATACGCGCATGATATCTCTTTTTGGGAGTATATCCTTGATCCCTGTTTTCTGTAGAGCTTACTTGTAGGCTATCTTTTGTGGACATCCTCTCAGTCCTATTTTCTGTTACAAACCCCGTAAGGAATTTGTCATGTTTATCTTCTCGACCCTGTTTCAGGGAATCCTAGGTAGAACCCTATGGATGTAAACATGTATTTGAAACATGTTATGATTGATATGGTTGCAAGTGGTTGCTCCTGGATGCGCGAATACACATTAGATACTAGCTCGACTCGGTCACATTTCATATTGCATATGCACGAGTATTTATACTTGTTTATGGATGAAATCGAATGTATTATCATGCGGTTGTTGCATATGAATGAATGATTGTGCACGCATATAGTATCTATATGACTAGGACTATTTGCATACATGTTGGATTCATGGCACTATACATATTTTGCATTAGAAAGATTATTCAGGCCTGATCATTAGCATTAGCTAAGGAATATGTACACACACGTTTTGCATATATTCATACAGCATTAGAAATCATCTAAGGACAATGGTTGCTTGTGGATGATGTTTTGAGTAGATGGATGATGGATGGTAGGATATGTTCTTCCTAACTTGGAGATTTCGGGGACGAAATCCTAAAAGGTGGGGAGAATGTAACAACCCGTATTTTTCGATAACGTGTTAAGACGAGAATCAAGGCAGAATTTAATTTTAAATTCTGAATCAAGTAAAACGGGCTATGCCATTGCGTTCGTCTCGGAAAAATACGCGAAATAGAGTCTGAGTTTTCGAAAATCGGAGTCCGTATGACCAAGATATGGCCTCGCGAAGTTTCACGAAAAATTCCCAAATTAAAGTATACTTAATTAAGTGAAATGGGTTGCGCAGAGAAATATATATATATATTGATATATATATATATAATTGAAAATTAAATAAATAAATATGCAAAAATGTTCAAAACAGCGAATTGGGAGAGGGGAATAACCGAACCGGCCGATTTTTGAGGTCGACCCGAGCCCGCTGGGTCGATTAGGGGTTAATCCAGGGTGTTTGGCTGTCAACCCGTGGGCCGATTCGCTCAAATGCAGATTTTGCATTTGGATGGTTCTCATGGTTCATCTTTAATCTAAAGGCCCTAGATGGTTCCTACACTTGACTTCTTCCCCAAGACATGCTTTGATGGCTTGGATTGAATCTAGGTTTAATCCTATGGCCTAAAACACTTGCCTAATCTATAAATAAGACCCTAACCTATCCTAAATCCTCATTATTCATTCATGCAACTAAACTATGGCAAAATTGCTCCTCTCATGGCCTCCACTCAAAATCCTAGCCTCCACTTCATTTCTATGAGAGGTTTCATGATCATGAGAGTGTTAGAGAGTTTCTATGTTAGTATGAGAGCCTCTCAAGTTGATTTCAAGGCTAAAGCTTTGATCTTTGTTCATAAAGATGGGGTTTTGATTGATTTGGAGCTTTCATTTTTGGGTTTTAGGATGATGACATGCATAGGCTTTGTCTCAATCTTTCATCTAATCGATTTGTGCCTTCATAGCAATGTAAGCCCTTTCCCTACTCTTAGATATTAACTATGAAGTTAAATGTTCATGTTGCAAGTTTGGGTTTGGTCATTGAGAATGATACATGCTATCATGTCATGCAAGTTTATGAAGTCATTATCATGATCTCATGAGCTAAAAGCTACAACCTTTATGTTGAAATGTTGCAATATGCAACATGAGAACCTTCATAATCTTTATGTCAACTTGCATATGAAGTCATAACCCTTATATGATGATATATGCGAGTTACTAGTCATCATTCCATGTCTTTTGTCACCATGATTCGTTTATGTGCCAAGTTTGGGTTTATGCATGTTTTTGAGGCTTAAGAATGTAACATGCAAGCTAATGAACACATTTGTGCCTCATTTGCCACCATGATTAACTTGTGGCTTAATATCCATTTTTGTCATGCCTTTGTCAAGTCTCTTCTTTTAATCCATTACGTTGTTGCGAACGTATATGCGAGTTTAAAAGCGTTGGGGTCACATTATGGGAATACATAATTACATGAACATGATGTGGGTAAATGGGTATAAACATGACAACGTGTAACGTTAAATATGACATGTGTTTATACTTGAAAACATGACTTGAAATATAACATGGAAGTTGACATGTAAGTATGCATAAAAACACAAGCTTGGGAATTTACCTATTAAGTTAGGTCTACCCTTTGGGAATTTACCTATTAAGTTAGGTCTACCCAAATGCTTGAAAAACTTGTAACATGTTTTGGAAACATGATGAACATGACACTTAGATAATATAAGTGTGGCCAACTCGAGGTTGAGTTGAGTTTGCAACGTAAAACTACCCGGAACCGACCGGCCTAACTAGTAGTTGCAAACAATAAGACCCAATGTGAGAAGTTGGTCATGTTGTGCTTGAACCCGAGGTTAGACCAAGTTGTGGTGTAAAGCTAACCGGAACCGACCGGCTTAACTAGTAACCACAACAAAGTCTAATGTGAGAGGTTGGGGTGCATTAAGTAATTAATGCCACATGATAGGGTTAAGTTAATTTGATTAATGATTCTTAACCAAATATGACATGGACAAAGGGGTTAAGTAAATTGATTAGGCTAATGATACTTAACAAAACATGACAAGGTTGGGTAGGTTAAGTAACTTGATTTTCCTAATGACACTTAACCATTTTTGTACGACTAGTGGACGGGGTTAAGTTAACCAACACTTAACCAATCCAACACGATAATTTGGTAAGGTTAAGTAAGTTTTCTTAATGACACTTAACCAAAAGATACAGTTAATGGATGGGGTTAAGATTAGACTCAACTAGTCTAAACATGATAATCGGATGGGGCTAAGTTAGGCTAGACTTAATTAATCCCACTTGGTAGTTTAATGGGGTTAAGTTAAACACTTAACTAATCTAACTCGTTAATTTGATGTGGTTAAGTGACCTATACTTAACCAATCTAACCCGTTAATTTGATGTGGTTAAGTGACCTAAACTTAACCAATCTAACTCGTTAATTTGATGTGGTTAAGTGATCTATACTTAACCAATCTAACTCGTGAATTTATTGAGGTTAAGTTAACCCATACTTAACCAATATAACGTGAAAACATGATAAGGCTAAGTCATGAATCGCTTGAATACACTTGACCGGTTTGACTAAGTAATTTGATAGGGTCAAGTTAATATATACTTAACCAACTTGAGCATGGTTTGTAGGGTTAAGTCTTGAACTTGGATACTTAGCCAATTTTGACATGATTTGTAGACGGGTTAAGTCTCGAACTTGGATACTTATCCAATTTTGACATGATTGGTAGACGGGTTAAGTCATGAACTTAAGTGACACTTAATCCATTATGTAAACCCTAGTTCTGAGGATAGGGGATAACCGTAGTTAACAAGGATAACGGGAATAAGGCTAAGTGGTAAACCTTAGTTGAGGAATAACTAAGTAATGATTCTTAGTCAAGGAAATTTAGACCAGTTCATAGATAGATGAGTAACCTGATACGGTAGGTCATCGTTTAAGTATACGAGTAGGAGCAAGTATCTGATTTAGATAAAGGCTCCAGCGAACTGGGTAACGAAGCAGCGGCTTCGGGGAACGTGAGGGTATTCTTGGTATCCCTCTATGAGCTGCCAGGTGATTATACTAGGCTCATGAGAGGTTAAGGTCTGCGTTAGAAGAACCAAGAGTATGCCTTGGTTGCTATGCGAGCGACCTAAAGACGGGGATGGATAGGGGATAGTCGACGATACACGGTCGTACCCTAGATAGCATTTCGTCAGACTACCTACCATCTTTGGTCAAGCGTGTACGTACGGAAAGGCAGAGAACACCCAATAGATCATAATTGCTATCTAATTATTGTTGCGGTAAGGCTAGGATTGTGGGTTGGCCAGTAGTGTGTTCTCATACAGGATTTATCCTGTCTTGTCTTTCACTAGTTGAGGGAGGGGTCGCGTGGGACCATAGCCACGTATAGAAAAACAGACCTTAGCATCTGCATTGGCAGATAAATCGAAAGCTCCCGACCGAGTCCTGTATTTCTCGATCTGCCCTGTGACAGGACTCAGATGACACGATGTGATACATGTGCATACAGTCATGGAAAACGATTCACGACGAATGCGTGGGAAAAAGGGCGCGGTTGACGGTTAGTGTAAATCCCAGTGGCCCTGGGTGGTTGAACCAAAACCGAGATACGAAAACGTGCAATAGGTAAGCGTAATCCCTAGTGGCCCTAGGTAGCATAAGTCCTAGTTGTACAAACGATAATTCATGTTGGAAGACCCTAGCTAGGTTTAGGGTAACAGTCCAAACCGATCTTAAGGATCATGGAACTATGTTAAAGTAATGTAGAATCTCATGGGAAAGCCCGTATGGTCTACGGCAAGGGACTGAATATTTACATGGAATAAAACATACAAGTTGAGTAACCTATATATGCGATATATTAGGTTGACATGGACCATTACACGACTTTTGAGTGAGGGTCATTCTTGGTTAACACATGATACGGTGGGGATACTAGTACGGTAGGTGCAGAGCTAAAATGCAGGATAGATATCATGGGACGTTATACGTGATAGATATCTTGGGGATATTATACTTGATAGAAACCTGACGATGTGATACCTTGTTTTATCTTGACATCGTAATTTATCATGACACCTTAGTTTATCTGAGTTCAGTAGTTCATCCTGTTATTTTGATTTAGCTTATCTATATTGTCATCATGCTTATGTTCATCTCAGTTTCTCATGTCAGTTAACTTTACTAGTTTTTATGCTAATAGTAGATAGGGCTTACTCAGTCTTTTTGACTGACCCGTTTTGTTTCGCCTCTTTTCTTCCGTTTCCCCCCCAGGTTACAGGGAGGAAATACTGCTGTTTAGTTCGGACTTCTTCTGCTTGAAGGTCATCATGGATGGCTTGGACTTTCCTTGGCTATGGCTACTTTACTGTTTTTACTTGGGGAATAATTTATGAAAAAGTCTTTATGCTTCTTTATTATTGCAAGACAGGTTTTGATGTACTCTGATGTAAAAGGCTTTAGACCTTAATTATTAATGTTTATGAAAGTTTGATTTTACTTCCGCTATGTTATATGTTCTGTCTTGTGATATTTCTGTGCATGTTTACCAATAATGCCCCTCTAAAGCTAGTGCATTCCTTTGCGAGTGACCCTAGCGGAGGCGGGGTGTTACAAGTCCCATGACTGACCCAGAGTTTATTTTGTTTTGTTTTCCCTAAAATCTTGGGTGCCCAAATTTGTACGGGTAGTCAAGTAGCCGGGATTTTACAGATTCACCTTGAGGAGTTTGAAGTAGGAGATTTCACCAGTTAGCTATAGACTATCATATATTCCGCTGTGTACCATGTTTTTATCTGGAAATAGGTATTTATTACTGTTCCAGAAATAGCTGTTGTGCTCTGATGATGGTATGTATATAAAGTTACCGAATTGCATTTCAAAGTTATGTTATATAATGTTTTTTGTTCGTTCCGCTGTGAGATTTGTCTTCTTTGTTTTCTTCTATTCTAACATTTCTTTCTTCATATTTCTCATCCTCTAACTTCTTTCTAATAATAATTCATATTTTTGTGCAATTTGGGTTGGACGTAAGGTGTTATTAGTCGACTCAGATAGTACGGATTTTGCGGGCCATTACACACTCTCTCTCATTGTTATTTACTTTTGAAATTTGAATTTAAAATTTAAATAATAAAAAGTTTACATTTTTATTTTAAATGAGAAATATGAAAAGTGATTCATTTATTTGGATAAAAAGTTAAACAACAAAAAAAGGGTTTACATTTTTAATTATTGTATATGAAAAATGAACATTGGTTTGGATAGAAAAGTTAATAAAATGGTATTAACATTAAAATTTACATTTTAATGTATGAAAGATTCATATTAAATGATTCAAGATTATAAAGTTGTGTTTACATAAGAGATTAGGTATTAAAGATCATGTTTTATTTTCACTTTCTTTTAAATAAAAAGAAGTAACATGGAAGATTATATTTTTATTGTTCATAAGTTTCAATAAAAATATTGAACATAACAAAAATGTAATTTTTGTTAGATAAGATTTGAGTTTAACAAAAATTACATTTTTGTTGAATAAGACTAGAGTTAAACAGGAATTACATTTTTGTTAAATAAACTTGAGATTTAGAGTTAGAATAAAGATTCCATCTTTATTTTAATTCATGAAACATGTAATTGTTGTAAAATAAAGATTTCATCTTTCCTTTCATTTATTAACATGAATTGTTAGAATTGATTAAAACATAAAAAAATATCCTTTTTATGTTAACATGAATTGTTAGTTAAAACATAAAAATATCCTTTTTTACGTTACCATGAATTAATAGAATTGATCAAACATAAAAATATCCTTTTTACGTTCACATGAAATGTTAGAATTGTTCAAACATAAAAAATATCCTTTTTATGTTCACATGAAATGTTAGAAATGATCAAACATAAAAAAATATCCTTTTTATGTTCACATGAAATGTTAGAATTGATCAAATATAAAAATATCCTTTTTATGTTCACATGAAATGTTACAATTGATTGATGTAAACAATGGGTGTAATTAAAAGGTAGATTTGAATTCAAAAATTTTAATGAATAAGGACAAACGGATTTATGGGAATAAATGTAAATGGATTAATTACTACTTGCAAATCAGTGACTTATTATTAAATGCCATAATATATGCTCATTAGTTATGGTAGATAAATGTGCCATTATATGTAGCATACAACATATGGACAAATGGTTTTTATCTGAATTAAAAGAATTAATTAAATAAATAAGATTATAAATATTTATACAATGGGCCATTTGTAACCTAACCCTAATTCTAAATGATACGCAGCCGCCACTTCAAAAATCAATGGCCCCATCGCTCCAATCTTCTTCTTCTTCTTCTTTCTCCAAATTCATTCAATAATTCCAAGCAATTCCAACGACAAATATGCAGCCAACAATGAGATGGACAAACTCAACGGTTATGATTGAGAATCATGTTGTGTGGACGAAGAATTTGAGGCGCAAAAGAGCTTATGGGTTCAACTGGTTTTCACATTACAGAAGAGAAGAAGATGGAATTCAGAAAAAACAACGGCCTTAATTCTAATTGGGAAATGTAATTAAATTTTTAATTATATTTTATTGTTTAAACATTGTAATTAAATGTGTAAACAACTATAACTCGTTCATACAATTTCAGAATCGAAAAATTTCAGTTGCGTTGGAACTAGATAAACGAGGTCTACGCGATGGAACTGACTAGGACCAAAACCGAGTACTTGGAAATTCAGGAAAATTCGAACGCGATCTGAACTAGAACATAAAATTCAGAAGGAATAAATTCAATGTGAGAATACCGATTTAGTAATTAAATTAAATTTTAATTATTTTTCTCACTTTTAAAATCACTGTATGTATGTTATTGATTAGGATCTACGATGTTTGTAAATTAGAATTTATTTATTATTGTTTGTGGTATATTCTGATTTGTTAGATCTACGATAAAATCTCATGTTTTTTGAATTTCTAGTTTACGTTACAATTCAGATTTGAAATTATCTTTTATTTCAAATCTATGGATGTAAATTAAAATTTTTATTCATAAATATGAAATCATTCTCCTATCATCCGGATCTACTTTCTGTTATCCAAATCTATGTCTTTTTCATAAGTTCATGGCTACAGATTTGGTTTAAATAAAAATTTCAATTTTATTTTTAATCCATAAATATTTATTTGTTTTATTCATATAATATAGCTTTTATTGAACACCTAAATTTGGGATAAAATTAAGAATAAAGATTTCATCTTTATTTGTTTTGGGAATATAAAATTTCTTGAGATTAAGGATTCCATTTTTGATATGATTTTGAACACGGAATTTGATCAATGATGAAAATTTACATTTTATTGTTTTCATGGATATGAGTTTTTATGAAATTTAGATTTGTAGTAAAATTTCATTTTCGTTGTTTACATTAAAATATCATTATATTTGATGACATAAAATATGGTTTGTTGTGACGACCCCAAACCCTGTACTGACGGCGGCAAGGGTAATCTTTTAAATATAACACATAAACAGATAATAGCCGAACAGAATTAAATAAATACACTATATAATGAACAAATAATATACTGGATAATCGTAAACATCAGAGTTACACATTATACAGGATCATACTTAGTACAAATATAGTTCAGCTATAAATAAATGTCTACAGCGGAAAACAAACATAATATGTACAATAGGAGCTGAACAACATAAAAGAGATAAATGATAGTAACCATCTTCAGCTCCAGCTATCCAGAAAGAGCCTGCTGAAACCTGAATACAAGGCTGCCCATGTAGAAATAGGGGCACCCGAGTTTGCAAGTGAAACAAACTACGAGTCAGTCATGGGACTGGTATGAGAAATCTACTTAACACAATTTATAATTTGGCTAATCACAGGACCACGCCACTTTCGTGGAACGGGTTTACTCCATTGGATTGCCAGTGCTTTACAACAGGTAAATCTTTTAAACATCGCAATGCTTTTTATAAAAATGAAGCCATTATAAGATCAGTTCCCATCACACAATGCAACGCAAACCGGAGGATAGCGTTTTACCTTATAATGGCCAAAATATGCCACGAATAAATCAAAAGAATTTGATATTATTATTAGTGTTTATAAGTTTCAAAAACAATTTCAATCATAACTATCAATCATAGACGACATGGGTACCATATATCATGTCGCCATATATAGGTTTACAATCAAAACCACACAGTCACGTTTTTGAAATTGGATTTCCGTCATGAACTAAGGCAATAGATAGTCCTAACTGACTTCGATACGCTCTAGCCCGCGCCTCAGGACCCAAAACTCAGGTGGGCCCTTGGATCGTCAGGGTCGGTCCACCGATGTGGATTAAAACTCCTGAACACTGTGTTTCCCCACCCTTTGGGGGGTAAGTGCACCAACGAATGACTCCATCGGCCCCGGATCCACCGATATAACCGAGGCGCCTCGCAACAGCAACAACCACTTAGGTGAAAATAATATAAATGTTAGCCAGTTCAAGCACCGATACCACCTCTAACTAGAAAGAAACGCATGTCCTCCATGAGGTCCTCTCCCATTTCTAGTTCATACCGAGATGTGAGGTTCGAGAATTCACGTTATACACAAAGCTATGCCACACAGGCCGTGCTTTGATCATCAACCACAGGACTTTGCTTTTCAATAGAAGCCTTGATCACTGCATCTTAGCATGCCACACAGGCAATTCACGCCATTTAACTGATGGCTATCAACCACACAGAATGAATTCCAATGTCAGACACACAATCCATTTACAAGTCCGCTCTGGGTCGGAACGAAACCGGAGGCACTATATACCTCGCATAACCATCGATCTCCACGTACGTCTAGGCGATCACCACTCGTTGTCCATATTTCGTGATGCCTCCCAATCAGGACATCAGTTACCATCCAACCGAGGTGAAGATCTCCGGTCTTCAACCACCATCTTCATCTTCGACTTCTTATCGTCGATTCAGTTATTGAGAATGGGATAAACCCGGTCTTTCTGAGCAACTCGCGTATATAATAAAAAGTGCTACACAAACACAACATACACCTCATTTCAATTCATCAGTCACTAACTGTAAATCAGTAAGAGAACGATTTCCCAAATATTAACCCAGAAGGCCGAAACCAACATCAGATCAAAACCCAGGAAACCATTCGACTTAGCTAACCTTCAGTTAGTTTCTAAATTTCACATTCCATATCGTTTATAATATTTTATAATGATTTATCGCTATTTTTATTTATTCATTTATGGCCAATTTATTCAATCGACATTTCAGGCCATAACGCGGCAATGGCGCTGTTTTTATTTAGATTTGATTTACCCATATCTGAAAATCTAACCGTTAGATCTTCACAAATTTCATATCATTAGAAAGATCTTTTCAAAACGAATCCAACGGTTCCAGTTTTGGGAAAATCCGACGGTCGGATCTCCCGGTACACTCATTTGAAGTTTCGATTTCAAAATACGAACTACAACGTCATTTTTCGATTTAATTTAATTATATTTATATACATATATAAATATAATCGATTCTGGCGCTGTTTTTCTTCATATTTGAATTAAACATTCCAGACAATCCAACTGTTGGATCTTCACAAAGTGGGTGTCGTTGGAAAGATATTTCCAAAGCGAACCAAACGGTTTTGGTTTCGGAAAATCCGATGGTCGGATCTCCCGCCCTAATCGTTTGAAATCACGGTTTCAAAACACGAACTGCAGCTTCGTTATTCGATATATTTTAATTATATATATATATATATAAATACAATCGATTCTTCGATTTCAAAACTATTTTCTTTTCATACATTTGATAAAAATGATATTTTAATCCAACCAACTATTATTTCAACACTTCGCTATTTTTAACAATTCATGTATATAATAAAAATGTGATTTTTATTGTAAAACAACTTATTTCAAAACCCGACTATTTTATATAGTTGATAAAGATGATAAAAATATGATTTTTATTATAAAACAATTTATTTCAAAACACGAATACCATTCAGCACATGAATTTCTATTCAACGAATGAAATTCTATTCCACACATGAAGGTTTTCTATAATTTGTATATATATAATAAAAATGTGTTTTTTGTTGTTAAAGCAATTTATTTAAAACGCGAATAACATTCAACACATGAATTTCTATTCAACGAATGAATTTCTATTCAACACATGAAGGTTTTCTATAGTTCATATATATATAAAATAAAATTGTGATTTTTATTGTTAAAGCAATTTCTTTAAAACACGAATACCATTCAACACATGAATTTCTATTCAACGAATGAATTTCTATTCAACACATGAATGTTTTCTATTCAACACACGAATATAGTTTCAACACATGAAAATAATTCTAACACATGAATATTATTCAAAATTTCTTCAGCATAATGGCAGGGTAGTTAAAACCGGGGCTGTCCCTAGTACGGCTCCTCGTTCTACCTTATAGCCTCGCAGCTTTTGACAATGGGGATTTCATGCATCTAGTTCGCACGCAGGTGGCATGTATATTTTTTTTCATTTCCACAAACTAATCCTATGTGGTTTCAACCAAATAATTCTCAACCACTAACGGGTATTTTTCAACCATAGTCAATCAATTTCAACCACAAACAATCAATTTCAACCATTCGCTATCAACCAATTTTCACACCAATCACAACCAATAAATATCGTCCATGGTTTGTGGACGAGGGGCGTGTATATATATATATATATATATATATATATATATATATATAAGTAAATTTTACTTCTATTCAACACATATATAATTTAAACAACGCATATATAACTTATACATCGACCGTACAACATATACAACGCTTATACATGAGGTGTACAACGCTTATATAACTCATACATCGACTATATAATTTATACATCGTCGTTTTCTATATCGTTTATAGTTTAGAAATCTCACATTGGGTTCCACGCCACCAAAAATAGCAGAAGGCTCAAAAAAATATGGTCTCTTCTACAATGTAGAAGGCGTCCACATGAGTCCACTGTCTCTTGTATCACTGAATTTCGTAAAAAACGAAAAAGATATGATTTTTACAGTGAATCAAAACCCATTGCGCTTTAAACTGCTATAATATAGTTTAAAATAATTTAAACTGTACCTCAGCTGTTTCATTCAAAACTAGGTTTCGATTTTACTCGAAATCCGCGAAGCTTGAAGAGGATCGGGCTACGCAGTCTCGAAGGGGGAGGAGAGGCGCTCAGGCGCCGGGTGAAGTGGGCCAGTACGACGGCCGGTGGAAGCGGCGGGGCGGTTGGAAGGGCTCGACTTTCGAGCTCAAATTCTCCCCCAATTCTGAACGAAAATAATCCAAACTATATATGGATTTGAAGATCTTCTCGAGCTCTTCAAAATCTTCAACTAGAGGAAGGGCTAATTTTGCCTGGTTTGGTCGGAAAGTGGAGGGGAACGGAGGGAAGCAGTTCCACCGTGCGAGGGATCGGGAAGAGAGAATGTTGAGGGGTGGGGGAGTCTGATGTGGACCAATCGTTTTTTTTATTTATAAAGTTTTAAAAATCCAAAAATACCCCTAGCCTCCTACGAACTCCAATCCAAACCCAACGACTGTCGTCCTTAGCCAAACACCCCCATTCCAAACACAATGAGATATGTTTCGTCGGCCCATTGGACTGTTTCAGTCAGTTTTCCTTCAAATTAAAATATAAAACATTCAATATTTAATTCGAACGTACATTTCAATTTGTGGGGCCACATATTGATTCTAAAAATTCTCACAAAATAAATCTAGCTATGTTTTGACGATACGGTCCCAACAAAACTAGTTTCGTCGAATCCTGAGACCGTTTGAAAAATGGCCCTCTTCTAGTCGGTCCATTTTAACAGAAATCGACCAAACACATTTTCCTTTCCCATGCTCACATACTAGCTTCAAAAATTATGAAATTTGAAACCTAGCAATAATTTAACATCCCGGATCCAACAAAAGTTGTTTCGTCGAATTCCGAGGTCGGTTGCAAAATGGTCATTTTCACGGGCTATATAAATTCTATAGCGACCTTTCTGAAAATTCGTTTGGCCATAAATTTTTCTTCCCGCTATGAAACTTCGATTTTTCAGATTCGTTAGAAAGATATTCACCAACAAATTTAAATATTTTTGGTTTCACTCAAATCCGTTGTGTTTTGCACCCGGTACAGTCAGTCAAAGTTTGAATTCAAATTTTGAAACTACCGCGCCATTTCAGGCCTTGTTTATAATTAGAATTAATTATATTTATTTTCAAATGTTGATTCAAACTTACTTTTCATCCTTATTATTTAAAATATTTATTTTAAATATTTAAAATCCACCAAAATAGCCAATTTAAAATTTTTAAATTGGTTCAGGTTTTCCGGGTCGTTACAATCTCCCCCACTTAAAACTTTTCGTCCCCGAAAAGGAACAAAGTCGAAAGTGGATTGATTAACCAACTCTACTCCCGATCTGGCTTCCATTCTCCAACTTTTCTATTTCTGAGAATTTTCGAATTCTTCAAAAATTTGGCTAACACCCGGAATTTTCGAAAAATTTCGCCATAACCTCCTTTGTATGGGGAGGGGTTTGGAAATTTATTGGGCCGTATTAGGTACCCAATAAATCCTATAAAGCATACACATATTTATAGTGATAAATTTTGGTGTTTACAGGGGAGTAGGTATAGATAATAACTACAGAGAATAAATACTCGTCACCCTGTCCAAGCCTGAGGGAGTGTGTATTTTTAATTGCTCGAGAGAATAAATTCTCGTCAGCTCATCCCGTGTGGAAGTAAATAATCCATGTGTCGTATCTAATAACTAGAGAGACGTGATTATTGTCAACTCCAGACCCGTGTGGTTTTTTTATTAATCTGGCAATTTATCGTTACAATTTTATATTGTCCATATCAGTCATCAATTCAACCTGTAATATATAGTCATCGCCATACAAGCCTCTCGCTCGTATGGTAAATCTTCAACCTCATCACACAAGCTCCAAATGCTTATGTGGTATATGATGAAGTATGCCTATAAGCAAGAAGTATGCCATGTAGTGCAGTTCAAAATTAATTGTTACTATCCTATGGCGACATATATTGTTACACACAGAACAACCAGCACTCTACATCCAATGGCATTCACAGGAGTTGATATAATAATATTTCATATCCAACTCATTAAGGTTTACCTATTTGTCGGGCACGCAAATAAATTCTTTACTCAACAGCTAATCCATTTACCTATTCAAACATATATAATGCACATGTATATATTTCTATCTATTTTTAACTCAGTTCAACGTGTGATTTAATCGAATAAATTCTACCATTCATTCTCATATTGATTAAATTAACTATCGTTCTAATAATTTAATTAATCAAATCCACTTTCACACAACACAAACAACAATTAATTTTATTTTTAACTTTACAAAAATGTATCTATTAATTCATATACTCTTTTAAATCATTCAGACTATATAATTAATAAGTTTACATCAATGCAAATAAAACAACAGCAAAGTGAAGAACAAAATAGTACTGCAACGTATGGTAAATGTACCTTGCACCGGAGTCAATCAGAGATATCCACTCGACACTTAGGATAGGCTTTTTGAACGCTCTCCTTAGTTTCCCAAGTACAATCTCGCGGATCTCCACTCCATTGCACTTTGACTAAGTGAACTTTCTTGTTCCTCAGTTCTTTGGTGAAACACCCCACCTCCGTTAGGGTCACTCTCAAAGGGAATGCCCTAATTTTTGTGGAGGTTTATAAGTATAAGTCACAGATACACAAGACAGATATAAGTACACATATTTTTGAACAGCGGAAAACAACAACAACTTTTATTTCATCAAAATACGAGTTACACAAACCATACCATAATTGTCTTACAATTATTCCAAAAACATTACATTTCCATAACTGTCTTGATTTCACAACTTAAAGAAGCATAAAAACATAAGTAAACTACATAAGTCCCAATAATTGCTATCCAAAGCCATAGTCCAAAACGAAAGAGATCCAAGAAATACATTCTTTCTCTTCAAGCTGGATGTGAAAACTGGTCAAGCTGAGGTATTCCCTCTTTGTGGACCTTGGGGGGGGGGGACGAAAGAAAAGAAGACGAAAGAAAAGTTGAGTCAGACATAAAGCCTGAGTAAGTCTAGGACTATTCAGTCTATGAATAAAGAAATGAGCATGATTAGTACAAATTGGAAATGGGAAAGCACTATAAGCTAAGTTAAGTTGCCTAGAGTTGAATGTACTATCGTACCCCATATTAATCTCTGCACCCTTATAAACTAGTTCCCAACAGGCACCCCGTAATCAGGGTGAAGTGATCCATCTCTAATGATCGGCTCCTACTCGCGTAGTTACATGTGTCTTACAGCCCCCGATGTTGTATCTACCTATGCTGGACCCACCATGGGGTGTATCAAGTCCCATGGTGGCGGCCCGATACAATTCTAGAATGCACAGGTATACTACTGGTGCCCAGTTCCTAATTTTTCTACGTCGGAGTGTGTGCACGCCCGCACAATGTTAGAACCTACACTGCTGCACCACCACCGTCGATTTGACCTCTTACAGTCAGCCCAGTAATCGTGCCCCACCCTGCATAGTTCAGGGTATCCTGATACACCTTGTAGGGTTACTGCTGAAAAGGGTCCCCCGCTACTAGGTTTTCTATTTCTAGCCAACATGCTAAGTTGGTTAAGTGTTCTGTAAACCTAACCCCCAATCAGTCTGTATAGTTTAGCATGTTTAATTTGATTAAGTATTAATTCAATTTACTTAATCCTATCAATCCAGACTCAGCCTTAATTGTCTTATTAAAGCCTCAACCACTCACATTAGACAGGTATTGTTGTGATTGCCTGTTGCCGGTTGGGTCCGGGCAGTCTTACGTCACAACTCAGTCTAACCTCGGTTCTTTATTGGGCTCAGTGTTTAACCACCCACATTGGATAGGTATTGTTGTGACTTCTGGACAGCCGGGCGGGTCTGGGTAGGTTTATGTCACAACTCAATCCAACCTCGGGTTAAACACATCGTATTTTCTAAGTTACATATTTTGTTCCTTTTCTTTTTATATGTAAATATTTGCAGCCTACTATTAAAATTCATCTTTATCGGGTAAAATTAGTTTATACCACTTAAATGTTCTCAAGGTCGTTGGCATGCGAAAGACATGCCAACACATATGTTTTATATTTTAACCCAACGTCATTACCCCGTTTTATACGTTCGCTATATTATGTTGCGCTTAACATTTAAGCCCATCTTAGCCACAAGAAAAAGGGGATGCTTAGAACATGGCGTTTATATATTCTAAGTAACATCAAAAAGGGGTGTGTGAACGCATGAACTTGCAACATAATGGTCTAATTAACATAAATTAGGCACTTGTGAACTTGCATTGTAATAGCATATAATCATGACATAAAACACACCTAAACATGAATCATGGTTTTTAATCTATTCATGTACTTGCATTTAAAATGTAAATCTAACTTAATTATGTGTCGCATATATTATCATATGATTTTGATAACAACATAGGCCTAAAACATATTTTGTTTGGGCATAAAGTTAAACATAAACTAGCCATGTTCATAAAGTCAACACAAGTTCACAAAGATGCTTACTTTTGTCACTAATACAAAAGTATGGTTTTACACTTGAATCATGATGCCAATTCCAACATAAATTCATATGAATCATAATACCCAAATGGACCAACTACGCTAAAAATGATCATAAAAATATACATCATGTTGGCATAATAGTGAATCACATACTTGCATGAATCTCAACTTTGTTGTAATAAACACCACAAACATATAGTCGTTAACTTTCAGCATGAATCATATACTTGCAAATATCCAATTGGTGTAACATCATTATACCACAACATCCCAAATCTATTCATAATTAGAATCATAGCAACATACACTTATGAATTATCATCACCACAAATTAAGTACAATTCCATTTCTCATTTTACACAAATCAAAACTCAATTATTCATTCACATCAGAATAACACTCCACTTACAACGTATGACGAATCTTCAATTCAGGATTCTGAATTTGGAGATGCTATCCTTTGTTGTAGGCGTTGTTTTGATTTAATTGTCGTGGCTTTAAGCTTTTGAATCGACTCCTAATCGTCTCTCAATTTTGACGGCTACTCCTAGTCTTTCTTCAGCAGCATGACGGTCTCATTCTCATTTTTATTTGTGTGAATTAGGTGGAGTCTTAGGTCCTTTTTATAGAGTTTGTGAATTGATTAGAACCGTCGATGGAACTTAGATTAATATTAGCCATTCGTTTGAAAGAGAGACCAATCAGGAGCTGACACCTAGCCCTAGTGACAAGACAAAGCTCAGAAATTCGGCCAAGCACAGACCAGGCCAGCCAGGAGGGGCTGGGTTCGACCTGGCTCAGGGGCCAGGTCGACCCCCAGGTCGACTGCCCAGTCAACCTGGGTGACCCAGGTCGACTACCAAGTCGACCTAGGTGCCTTAGGCAGGAAAATTCCCGCCCAGCCCAATCTGGGTCCGATTTTTTTGAATTTTGAACTCGTTCTGAACTGTTTCTGTCTATTTGAATTTTAAACTGAATTCTGAAACTTCTGGAGGTCATATCTCCCTCATATGGAGTCCGTTTTACGCAAACTCGGACTCTGTCTCAAGCAGAATTCCGAGACGAACGCAATGGCGTATCCCGTTTCCCTTAATTCTTTGATTTGAAATTAATTATACATTAATTTGTGAATTTCACTGTTATAGAATACATGGGGTGTTACATTTGGTTTCTTTTCCAATGATCTTTAGCGGCTCTCTTCTCACAGCCAATTCTAGAGTAATTTCAATATCCTGTTGCGCTGCTTCTTCCACGATCAAGTATGGATCATGAACTTGCTTTCGAAGTTGAGATATGTGAAATACATCATACACTTCAGGCAACCAATCAGGCAATTGAATTCTATAAGCGAGAGTCCCAATCTGTTCCAGAATAGGGAATGGACCAATAAATCTAGGCGCCAACTTCCCAGTTTTGCCAAATCGAATTACTCCCCTCATCGGAGAAACCTTTATATACACATAATCACCAACATAAAAAGCCAAATCCCTTCTTCTCGAATCAGCATAGCTCTTCTGTCAGCTTTGAGCGGCGAGTAATCGTTTTTTAACGAAATCGACTCTGTTTGTAGCTTCGTGGATCATATCGGGTCCCAATACAGGCCAATTACCAGGTTCGACCCAACAAGTAGGGGATCGACACGATCTACCATTCAATGCTTCGAATGGCGACATTGTTAGGCTTCCTTGGTAGCTATTGTTGTATGAGAACCCAACCAAATGTAAATGGTCTTCCCATGATCCATCAAAGTCAAGAACACAAGCCCGCAATAAATCTTCGAGTATACGATTCACCCTCTCAGTCTGACCATCTGTTTGAGGATGATAGGCGGTGCTTAGATTCAGCTTTGTTCCCAGCTCTACTTGAAACGCCTCCCAGAATTTGCTAGTAAATATTGGATCTCTATCACTAATTATACTGAGCGGCACTCCATGTAGCCTAACAATTTCCTTGAAATATATCTGCGCCAGACTCTAAGCCGTTCTATTGGATTTGACAGGTATAAAATGAGCAGTCTTCGTGAAGCGATCTACGATCACCCATATACTGCCATTTCCTTTTATGGTTCTGGGCAAACCATCTATGAAGTACATGGAAATATGTTCCCACTTCCAACCTGGAACGTCCAGCGGTTGCAACAATCCAGCCAGTTTCTGTTGGTCGCTTTTGACTAGTTGGCAAGTACGACATTGGCTAACATATAAAGAGAGGTATCTCTTCATCGACTTCCACCAGAAAGTGCGTTCGATGTCATTATACATTTTTCTTACTCCTGGATGGATACTAAGTTTTGACTTGTGGCACTCATCCAGTACTTCCTTTCTGAGCTCAGAAATGTTAGGTACACAGATTCGACCTTTTAGCCTTAGAATCCCATCATTATCAACCCGAAAACTCGAGAGCTCGCCTCTCAGAATTATCTCTCTGATCTTCTGAATGAAGTGATCATCCTTCTAAAGAGCAGATATTTTATCAATCAATGAAGTTGTAATAATAAAACTGACGATCATTACATTCTTTTGGCTTAGCGCATCGGCCACGACATTGGCTTTCCCTATAGTGTACAGAATCTCAAAATTGTATGCTGCAAAGAACTCTAGCCAACGTTGCTGCCTCAAATTCAAGTCTTTCTGGGTGAGCAGATACTTTAACGACTGGTGATCTGTAAACAGTTCAAATTTCTCACCCAAAAGATAGTGTCTCCAGATTTTCAAAGCAAACACGGTAGCCAATAAATCAAGATCATGAGTGGCGTAGTTTTTCTCGTACGGCTTCAGCTGACGGCTAGCATAAGCGATCACTTGACCTTTTGCATTAATACTGCACCCAAGCCTTCTCTAGAGGCATCTTTCCAGACTTTCAAATCTTGATTGCCATTGATTATCATTAACAATGGAGCCGATGTTAATCTAAACTTTTGCTCCTCAAAAGCCTCCTCACATTCGGGAGTCCACTTGAATTTCACGTGCTTCTTTGTAAGCTTCGTTAAGTGACTAGATATCTTCGAAAAATCTTTAACGAACTTCCGGTAATAACTAGCCAATCCAAGAAAACTTCGGACTTCTATGCGAGTACTAGGCTTTTTCCAATTTTGAATAGAGGTGATTTTACTTGGATCCACCACAATTCCCACTTTCGATACGACGTGGCCAAGAAACTTCACTTCATCTTGCCAGAATATACATTTGGATAGTTTGGCTTTCAATACATTCTTTTCCAGAATTTCTAGAACCTGCTCCAAATGTTTTTCATGTTCGGCCTTTGACTTAGAGAAGATTAGAATATCATCAATAAAGACCAGAACAAACTTATTCAAGACTCCTCTGAACACTCAATTCATTAAATCGATGAAGTAAGCTAGAGCGTTACACAGGCCGAACGACATTACAAACCACTCATAGAATAAGTCTGGACCTCGGAATGCTGTCATAGGAACACACTCCTCTGCAATATGAAGCTGATGGAAGCCTGTAGCTAGGTCCATCCTTGAAAATACTTATGCACCATTCAGACGATCCAATAAATCATCGATTCGCGGCAATGGATATTTATTCTTTATTGCCTGCTTATTCAAGTCGCGATAATCCACACATAGTCGCAGAGTACCGTCAGATTTTGGGACAAACACCATTGTTGCTCCCCAATCAGAGAAACTAGGCCTGATCAGACCCTTCCATACAAGCTGTCGAGTTTGATTGTCTAGTTCTTCTTTCTCCTACAGAGTCAATCTCCAAATAGCGTGCACTATTGGCCCTGCATTCGGTATCAAAGCAATTTTGAAATCAATTTCTCTCTGCAGAGGTAAGTTGACAACTTCTTCGAACACATCTGCATATTTCTTGACCACAGGAATATCTTTTATGAGGTCGGAATATTCTCTGTGACTACAGGGATATTTTCTATTTGAGCAGGAGAAACATCCAAAGCTGCCCAGAAGTCTTTTCTATTAGAATTCTGACCTTCACAGGAATGGTTATATAATCACCTGATTTAATCTTCGCCCTGACGACTCTGTCGGCGCATTTAACCTCAGCTTCATATTTGGTCAACCAGTCTAACCCCAAGATAAGATCAAACTCTGTAAAATTCATGACGACTGCGATGGTAGGGAACCGATAATGAGAAAAAGAAACCGACACCCCACAAACCCAACTGAGATCGAGGGAACCCCCAACCGATTATGGACAATCATCTGTTCTTTGAGCTTCTTCAAATTCAAATCCAGTTTCTTAACCGCATTCTTTGCAACAAAGCATCGCGACACGCTAGTGTCAAACAGTACTTTAACTGGAATATCTTTGACAGTTGGCGTTCCTTCTAAAACATTAGGCCTTTCCTGAATAGACGAGGATGCAGGCACTTCTGCCAACTCATTTACATGTACCCTTTCAGATTTCTTTGATAGCTGACAATTTTTCGCAATATGACCCGCCTGATGGCACTTACGGCTTCCTCTGCCCTCATGAACCTTCTTACTGGGTTCAAATCTACTCTTTCTTCGTTTGTTCCAAGATTTACAACTTATCGCCAAATGTCCTTTTCTATTGCAGCTTGAGCACGTGGCGGTCGTTACTGGTTATTTCCCAGATTTGGCCCTTTTTCGATTGACTTTGGGCTTCTTACTGGCGTCAGGACTATCAGTTTCAGACTCACCTTTATTACTTGAACTGACTTCCTTTTCGTAACGCAACATATCTTTCTTATGGAGATCTTCATACTGATAAGCCATGTATATCATTTCTGAAAAAGGCAGCTTCACACGCCCCATTACTTTATTCTGGTATTTTCTTTGAAGGCCATGAATAAATCTCAGATTCTTCCTCTTCGTATTTTGAATTAGATAAGGAGCAAACTGAGAAAGTTCTTTGAATTTCTTATGATATTCTGGAATGGTCATATTTCCTTGTATCAGATAAGAAAATTCATCACATAATCGCTCAGTTGCTTCAGGAGGAGTAAATCTTTCTAGGAAAATCTCTTTGAACCTATCCCAGGTGATATCACCTTCTGGATAATCTTTGATGATTGTTTCCCACCAGATTAAAGCTTCTTCTTTGAGCGCCCAAGATGCTACTAATCTTTTCTGATCATCTCTCAACCGGATACGTTCAAAAATTCTTTCAACAGAACTCATCCATGCTTGAGTTTGAATTATAGATTCATTGCACGAGAATTGTGCTCCGCCCAGATTTCGATATCTCTTTAATAGAGCCTCCAGATCGGGTTCTGCATTTCTTCTGTTTCTGACACTCATTTTCTAGTACTTCTGCAAATAGCAGATCAAGTGACAGGTCATAGAAAAGGTAATTTAAAACATAGAAACAAATACTTGAATGTAAATGTGTCTACTGGGGTGTATTTCATTCTGCTTTACTCGTACTAGGATACTACTGATCCTATCTGTAATGAGTTATTCGTCCTAGAACACTACTGGTTCTATTTCTGACAAGTTCGTTAATATGTTATATTCCAGCACAAAGCCTAACCAAAGCTCTGATACCACATTGTGCCGACTTCAAACCCCGTACTAACGGCAGCAATGGTAATCTTTTAAATATAACACATAAACAGATAATAGCCGAACATAATTAAATAAATACACCAGATAATGAAGAAATAATATAATGGATAAACGTAAACATCAGAGTTACACAATATACAGGATAATACTTAGTACAAATACAGTTCAACTATACATAAATGTCTACAGCGGAAAACAAACATAATATGTACAATTGGAGCTGAACAACATAAAAGAGATAAATGATAGTAACCATCTTCAGCTCCAGCTATCCAGAAAGAGCCTACTGAAACCTGAATACAAGGCTTCCCGTGTAGAAAGAGGGGCACCCGAGTTTGCAAGTGAAACAAACTACGAGTCAGTCATGGGACTGGTATGAGAAATCTACTTAACACAATTTGTAATATGGCTAATCACAGGACCACGCCACTTTCGTGGAACGGGTTTACTCCATTGGATTGCCAGTGCTTTACAACAGGTAAATATTTTAAACATCACAATGGTTTTTATAAAATGATGCCATTATAAGACTCAGTTCCCATCACACGAAGCAACGCAAACCGGAGGATAGAGTTTTACCTTATAAGGGCCAAAATATGCTTGATACGAATAAAACAAAAGAATTTGATATTATTACTAGTGTTTATAAGTTTCAAAAACAATTTCAATCATAACTATCAATCATAGACGGCAAGGGTACAATATATCATGTCGCCATATATAGGTATACAATCAAAACCGCACAGTCACGTATTTGGAAATTGGATTTCCATCATGAGCCAAGGCAAAAGATAGTCCTTACCGACCTCGAGATGCTCTAGCCCGCCACTCAGGACCCAGACTCGGGTGGGCCCTTGGATCGTCAGGGCCGGTCCACCGATGTGGATTAAAACTCCTGAATACTGTGTTTCCCCGCCCTTTGGGGCGTAAGTGAGCCAACGAATGACTCCATCGGTCCCGGATCGACCGATATAACCAAGGCCCTCGCAACTGCAACAACCACTTAGGTGAAAATAATATAAATATCAGCCTATCCAAGAACCGACACCACCTCTAACTAGAAAGAAACGCATGTCCTCCCTGAGGTCCTCTCCCGTTTCTGGTTCATACCGGGGTGTGAGGTTCGAGAATTCACGTTATACACAAAGTTATGCCACACAGGTCGTGCTTTGATCATCAACCACAAGACTTTGCTTTTCAACAGAAGCCTTAATCACTGCATCTTAGCATGCCACATAGGCAATTCATGCCATGTAACTGATGGCTATCAACCACATAGAATGAATTCCAATGTCAGACACATAGTCCATTTACATGTCCGTTCTGGGTCAGAATGAAACCGGAGGCACTATATACCTCGCATACCCATCGATCTCCACGTACGTCTGGACGATCACCACTCATTATCCATATTTCGGGATGCCCCCCAATCAGGACAACAGTTACCATCCAACCGAGGTGAAGATCTCCGGTCTTCGACCACCGTCTTCAACTTCTTATCGTCGATTCAGTTATTCAGAATCGGATTAACCTGGTCTTTCTAAGCAACTTGCGTATATAATAAAAAATGCTACACAAACACAACATACGCTTCATTTCAATTCATCAGTCACTAACCGTAAATCAGTAAGAGAACGATTTCCCAAATATTAACCCCGAACCAACATCAGATCAAAACCCAGGAAACCATTCGACTTAGCTAACCTTCAGTTAGTTTCTAAATTTCACATTCCAGATCGTTTATAATATTTTATAACGATTTATCGCTATTTTTATTTATTTATTTATTTATAGCCAATTTATTCAAACGACATTTCAGGCCATAACGCGGCCATGGCTCTGTTTTTCTTCAGATTTGATTTACACATATCTGAAATCTAATCGTTGTATCTTCACAAATTTCATATCATTAGAAAGATCTTTTCAAAACGAATCCAACGGTTCTGGTTTTGGGAAAATCCAACGGTTGGATCTCCCAGTACACTCGTTTGAAGTTTCGATTTCAAAATACGAACTACAACGTCGTTATTCGGTTTAATTTAATTATATTTATATATATATAAATATAATCGATTCTGGCACTGTTTTTTCTTCAGATTTGGATTAAAGATTCCAGACAATCCAACCGTTGGATCTTCACAAAGTGGGTATCGTTGGAAAGATATTTCCAAAGCGAACCCAACGGTTTCTGTTTCAGGAAAATCCGATGGTCGGATCTCCCGCACTAATCGTTTGAAATCACGGTTTCAAAACACGAACTACAGCTTCGTTATTCAATATATTTTAATTATATACATATATATATATATACATACACACACACAATCGATTCTTCGATTTCAAAACTATTTTCTTTTCATACATTTGATGAAAATCATATTTTTATCCAACCGACTATTATTTCAACACTTCGCTATTTTTAACAATTCATGTATATAATAAAAATGTGATTTTTATTGTAAAACAACTTATTTCAAAACCTGACTATTTTATATAGTTGATATAGATGATAAAAATATGATTATTATTACAAAACAATTAATTTCAAAACACGAATACCATTCAACACATGAATTTCTATTCAAAGAATGAATTTCTATTAAACACATGAAGGTTTTCTATAGTACGTATATATATAATAAAAATGTGTTTTTTTTATTGTTAAAGCAATTTATTTAAAACACGAATACCATTCAACACATGAATTTCTATTCAACGAATGAATTTCTATTCAGCACATGAAGGTTTTCTATAGTTCATATATATATATAATAAAATTGTGATTTTTATTGTTAAAGCAATTTCTTTAAAACCCGAATACCATTCAACACATGAATTTCTATTCAACGAATGAATTTCTATTCACCACATGAATGTTTTCTATTCAACACACGAATATAGTTTCAACACATGAAAATAATTCTAACACATGAATATTATTCAAAATTTCGGCAGCATAACGACAAGGTAGTTAAAACCGGGGCCGTCCCTAGTACGGCTCCTCGCTCTACCTTTAAGCCTCGCAGCTTTTGACAATGGGGATTCCATGCACCTAGTTTGCACGCAGGCGGCTTGTATATTTTTTCATTTCCACAAACTAATCCTATGAGGTTTCAACCAAATAATTCTCAACCACTAACGGGTATTTTTCAACCAAAGTCAATCAATTTCAACCACAAACAATCAATTTCAACCATTCGCTATCAACCAATTTTCACACCAATCACAACCAATAAATATCGTCCATGGTTTGTGGACTAGGGAGGTGTGTGTGTATATATATATAAGTATATTTCACTTCTATTCAGCACATATATAATTTTTACAACGCATATATAACTTATACATCGACCGTACAACTTATACAACGCTTATTCATGAGGTGTACAATGCTTATAGAACTCATACATCGACTATATAATTTATACATTGTCGTTTTGCATATCGTTTATAGTTTAGAAATCTCACATTGGGTTCCACTCCACCAAAAATAGCAGAAGGCTCAAAAAAATATGCAGTCTCTTCTAGAATGTAGAAGGCGTCCACACGAGTCCGTTGTCTCTTGTTTCACTGAATTTCGTCAACAAACGAAAAAGATATGATTTTTACAGTGAAATCAAAAATAGTACCGCTTTAAACTGTTATAATATAGTTTAAAAAAATTTAAACCGTACCTCAGCTGTTTCGTTCAAAACTAAGTTTCGATTTTACTCGAAATCCGTGATGCTTGAAGAGGATCGGGCTACGCAGTGTCGAAGGGGGAGGAAAGGCACTCAGGCATCGGGGGAAGTGGGCCTATTCGACGGCCTGTGGAAGCGGCGGCGGCGGTTGGAAGGGCTCGACTTTCGAGCTCGAATTCTCCCCCAATTCTGAACGAAAATATCCAAACTATATATGGATTTGAAGATCTTCTCGAGCTCTTCAAAATCTTCAACTGGAGGAGGGGATGATTTTGCCTGGTTTGGTCGGAAAGTGGAGTGGAACGAAGGGAAGAAGTTCAGCCATGCGATGGATTGGGAAGAGAGAATGTCGGCCGGGTGGGGGGGGGGGGGATCTGATGTGGACCAATCGTTTTTTTATAAAGTTTTAAAAAATCCAACAATACCCCATGCCTCCTACGAACTCCAATCCAAACCCAATGACTGTCGTCCCTAGCCAAATAACCCCATTCCGAACACAATGGGATATGTTTCGTAGGCCCATTCGACTGTTTCAGTCAGTTTTCCTTCAAATGAAAATATAAAACATTCAATATTTAATTTGAACGTACATTTCAATTTGCTGGGGCCACATATTGATTCTAGAAATTCCGTAAAAATAAATCTAGCTATGTTTTGATGATACGGTCCCAACAAAACTAGTTTCATCGAATTCTGAGACCGTTTGAAAAATGGCCCTCTTCTGGTCGATCCAATTTAACAAAAATCGACCAAACACATTTTCCTTTGCCATGCTCACATACTAGCTTCGAAAATTATCAAATTTGAAACCTAGAAATAATTTAACATCCCGGATCCAACAAAAGTGGTTTCGTCAAATTCCGAGGTCGTTTGCAAAATGGCCATTTTCACGGGCTATATAAACTCTATAGCGACCTTTCTAAAAATTCGTTTGGCCATAACTTTTTCTTCCCGCTATGAAACTTCGATTTTCCAGATTCGTTAGAATGATATTCACTAACATATTTAAATATTTTTGGTTTCACTCAAATCCGTTTTGTTTTGCACCCGGTACAGTCGGTCAAAGTTTGAATTCAAATTTTGAAACTACCGCGCCATTTCAGACCTTGTTTATAATTAGAATTAATTATATTTATTTTCAAACGTCGATTCAAACTTACTTTTCATCCTTATTATTTAAAATATTTATTTTAAATATATAAAATCCACCAAAATAGTCAATTTAAAAATTTTAAATTGGTTTAGGTTTTCCGGGTCGTTAAATTTTTACTTAAATTTATTCCAACCAAAAAGGAACATATTTTAGGGAGAACTTTTTCAACTAAAAAAACAAATTTTTGTGCGAATTTGTCCAAAATAAAAAGAACATATTTTTATTTTCATTTAGTATAAATGAAATGTTTATGATAAAAAGATCATATTTTTATTGTCGATTAGTTACAACAAAAGGAATAGTTATAAAAGATATATACACTTTCATCGTATGTTTGATTCGTTAAAAAGAATCAAGCTATATGTTAAAATATCATTATATTAGACAATTTCATGATAAAATATTGTTATATTAGAACAAATGTGTCATTTTTGGCAAGGAATGCTATATTAGATTTAAAATAACATTTTTTTTAAGAAATATCATATTAGATTAAAAATAACATTTTAGTTAGAAATGTTTATTTAGATTAAAAATACCATTTAGTTATAAAATTGTTGCATTAGATTAAAAATACCATTTAGTTATAAAATGTTGCGTTAGATTAAAATTGCCATTTAGTTATAAAATGTTACATTTTTATTTTATTAGTAAAATATAAAATTATATTCATGTAACATAAATTTGTCAGTTATGTTATAAATTAAATTGGGCATTTATGTTAGAAATTAAATTGGTCATATATGTTAGAAATTAAATTTGTCATTTATGTTAGAATATAAATTTGTCATCTTTTGTCAAATTAGAATTGACGATATAAATTTGTCATCTTTTATTGAATTAGAATTGACGATATAAACTTGTCATCTTTTATGGAATTAGGATTGACAATATTAAATTGTCATTTATTAGAATAATGATAGGTCATGTTATAAATGTCATTTATTTAAAAATGTTATGTCAATATAAAAATATCATTCATTTAGGAATGTCATGTTATAAATGTCATTTGGTTAGAAAATGCACATGTCATATATGATGTGTTAGAAAAATAAATAATTGGTTATTTGGTGTTTAAATATCACTGGGCGTAGATGTTGATATTTAAAAATATCATGAAAAGGAATTTTTCAGATTTAAAAAGGAAATTCTATTTTTCTAAAATAGAATTTGAAATTCGAATAGAATAGAAATATTAACTTGTTTTTAAGAATAAAAACAAGTAGTTCATTTGTAAACAAAGTTTATAAATAAAGTGAAATGGATTATCATTGGAAAATTAAGAAAATAGAAATACAAGTGTGACTTTGGGAAGGGAAATATATTTTTCCAAAGAAGAAATATAATAGATTTGAAATCGAGACTTGTTTAAATATATAAACAAGTAATTTATAAACGATGTTTATAAACAAAGGTGAGAATCATCAATTGGGTAATATGAATATTTAAATTTGAAATGTGAATTGAAAAATGAGAACTTAGAGTCGTTTTAAATAATAAACGATTAACTTTATTACGATATTCGGAATGTAAATGAAGTTGGATAAACCCCTTGGATTTTTAAATAGATTTGAATAGAACTTATTTTATTATATAAACAAGTAAACTCATCAACAAGGTTTATAAATATTGTAAATGAACTATCATGAGATAAATTTGGTATTTATTTTTGAATCCAAGCATGAATCTAAAATAGAATTTGAATTGTTTGAAAAAGGGATTAACTGTTTTTATTCTGGAATTCATAATGTAAAATGAATTGAGTTCAAATAGATTTTTGAAATGAAACTTGTTGTAAAATTTGTAAATAAGGAAGTTAAATTATAAAAGGGTTTATAAAGTTAGTAAGATAAGGAAATGGGATTTGTAAATTTATATTTGATATCAAATATGAAACTTGAATTGAAACTAGAATTAAATTAATTGACAATAAGGTTAGGAATATATTTGAACGTGTTAAGTGAAATAGGCAAAAGAGTTAACTAGCAACTTAATTAACAAATTGAGTTAAAACAATTGGTTTGAATTAGAATAAATTGGAATTAGATAAGTATGTTAAGCAGGTTTCGAAATGAATAAATGGAAGAGTGTAAATATAATGCTCTACAAAAAGGTACGTATTTAAATTGAATATGAGATTTTATGCGCCGTATCGGCAAGCCGCTTGGCTGTTTCTTTTTCTTTCTGAATGGAGAGGCATGTGTGGCAAGGTTTGGGGATTTTCCCGATGCTCCCCGTACAAAGGAGGTTTTGGCGAATTTTTCCGGGAATTTAAGGAGTTAGAATATTTTTAAGAAGATTTGATAAACTAGGAATCGATATATCGATATATATAGAATTCGATAATGAAAGGAACTTAAAGTAGAATACTATAAAAGAAAAGGAATTTTATAAATAAAATCATGGGAGATATACATTTTAAAGTGAACGAGATTTAAAAGCAAATGATTTGCAGATTTAAAATGACTGGGTTGATAAGAAGTTAATCAAATGGAGTTAAAGAAACAGTTTTAAGCAGAATTAGAAACTGACTGGAAATCAGTTGAGTTGAACGACTTTTTGAGTATCGATTTGATGTTGGTTTTCGCCTTCAGGGTTTATACTTAGGAAGTTGTTCTATTACTAGTTTACAGTTAGAATCTGATAGATGTGGAAGAATAGTGATATGTAAATATGTAATGGGAATGTTTTCCAGGGTTAATAACATATATTTTCTTAATATAGAAAATAAGGAAATATATATATGTTTGATGATTTGATCGATAATTCCATTTGCAAATAAGATCGTTGTGTGTACACGGACATTTTTCATTTGATAGTTAAATCACCGACTATCAAAGCTTTGACCATTTTAACGTTGTTAATATGGAGAGACCAGTTGTATTATTATCTGAAGAACCACTCCATATTGGGATAAGCGTTGCGAACCAAGTATGATGAATATATTGAAAACAGAGTAAAGTGCAAGGGCTGTTGTATAAGTCCTACGTAGAGATTGCCTAGGATGGACGTACGGAATAGTGCCTTCGGTTTCGTTCAATCCCAGAACGATCGTAAATGGACGAATGTCTGAAAACGTATTTCCAATGTTCAAATGGGTTGGTCTATATAAATATATATGGCTGCAACGAATTTATTCCCTCAACATAACATCTAGAATATTTGTGTAAACCAACTAATGATTAACGGATCTGATAATGTGGCATTCAAAGTAATTGTGTTATCAATGAGAGAAGTAATCGTAGCCTCAGGCCTCAACAACCGGGAAATGACAAAAATCGGGCAGGCATCATGGCTATGTGGTTAGCTCCCATTAGGGCGTATTATTACCTATCTAGATATTCATTTAATTCCTTAATCTACTCGATGTTGTCCCATTCGGGAAATGGTTGCTAATCCCAACCGTTGGTGATATACATTTGATACACTCAAGCGAAATGAGTGGTCGGTCATGTGTGGCGGAGTTGCAAGATGTTCTTGTTGAACTCGGTGTATTCTCCTCTAGAGATACACCAGCGGAAGGTGGTTCCATACCTTGTCATAGTTGGAAATCAAATCCCAATAAGTGCTCGTGGTTTTGATTGTATATTATATACGTGGAACGTGAGATGCAAACGTTCCACTAGATTGTTATTTACTTGATTTAGACACTGTTATAATATCAAAAGAGTTTTGATATAAAGATTATCATTTTATTTCAAAAGGATTTGAAAGTTAAATCAAGTGTTTGGGATTCTCAAAAGGGAAAAACCCGTTCCTTGTTATACGGCATGGTCTTATGAGATATCATTTAGTTTCTGAAACTGTTTTAAATTGTTTACCCATACCAGTCACACGACCGACCCGGAGTTTGTTTTGTTTTGTTTTACCTAAACTCTTGGTGCCTAAATTTGGACAGGCAGTCAAGTAGTTTAGGATTTTACCGATTTATCTGAAGGAGCTTGGAGCAAGAGGCTTCAGCGTTATCAAGTTATTGTTATTTCCGCTATGTTGTAAGTGTACTCTTATAGTGATACTCTGATAATGATATGTTATACAGTTAAAATTTTACATTTCAAAAGTTATGATGTATTATATTTTATTCCGTTGTGATATGAGGTTCTGTGTTGTTATTTCTGTTCTTCTTCTAATTTTTTCTTCAAAAAAAATGATTTGTATTTTTAAGAAATTTAGGTAGGATGTATGGTGTATGTAGCCAACTCTGATATTACGGATTTGCAGGACATTACAGTTGGTATTAGAGCTTAGGTTGAGTGAATACCTAGGCTGTGAGATTGTGCTCATTAGAGATAGGATCAGTAGTACCCTAGAATGAGTTAAGGGTATTATACGAGAGTACGTATTTGTTAATTGATATAAAATTGTTTTATATTGTGTTAACTAGTCTGTTGAGAGGTTTATGAATTCTGATCAAATCGTGGGACGCCACGAGGTCGATAGGAATTTATAAACACTTGAACAGAGAAATTCAACAGAGTATTTTTTTTAAAATGGGTAAATGAAATAATTTGACCCAAAATTCTATATTGGTATGGAAATAATAATTTTCCCAAATTATTATAATATATGGATGTGTTGGTTGTTGATATAATGATCCAATGAGATAAAAATTGGAAATGGTTATATATAACCAAACATAATTTGTATATAAATTAAATATACGAATGAGATGAATAAAAATTTAATTCAGACTAGAATTTGGAATTTAAATCCTGGGAAGTTGGAAAATATTTTCTGAAGTATATTAGAACAATATAACTTTGGGTTTGAAGGATTTTTTTTCTACCTTAGTAATTTCGGGGACGAAATTCTTTTAAGAGGGGAAGAATGTAACAGCCCGGATCTTTGGTAGATTAATTTTGAATATTTAAAACGGATTTAAATATTGAGTTGATAATATAAATGGAATTTTTTATTTGAGTTATCGATTTAAAAATCTATTTCAATTTAATATTGAATATATTAAATTATCGGAATATGAAAATGGATTTAGTTGAATTCAAATTTTAATTTGGATTGAAAATAGTTCAGATAATTTATATGAAATTCTAGTTGAATTTATAACGATAATAATAGAAATTTATTATCGGGAAAATAAATTGTTCTAAATTGAATTTAATTTATTGATTTAAACTAACACCTTCTACAGATGATCGAATTGGACTTCGCGACCTATCTCAGTGTGTCCGGAATAGTGGTATAACCCTAAAAATGTCAGTTGTTGGGTTCAGAAAGGGGTACAGAATCCTAGGGTATTCTAAATAAAGGGTACTGGTTGTAATAACCCGGAAAATACGAGCCAATTTAAAATTTTTAAATTGATTATTGCAAAGCAATTTGAAGCATTGAAATAGAATATTTCAATAAATTAGTGAGTTAAGAATAGTAAGTCAGTTTGAAAATTGATATTTTGCATATGGCCTCGGAATTCGACGAAACCACTTTTGTCGGGTCCGGGATGTCAAAGTATTGCTAGGTTTCAAATTTCATAATTTTTCGAATCAATATGTGAGCGTGGCAAAAGAAAACGCGTTTGACCAGTTTCTGTTGAATTTAATCGACTGGAAATTGGCCATTTTTCAAACGGTCTCAGAATTCGACGAAACTAGTTTTGTTAGGACCGTAATTTTTCTAGTTAATACGAAACTAGAAAATATTTTTCTGGAATTTTTCTAGTTAGTATGTGACCCCGGTAATTTGAAATGTACGTTTAAAATTCAATATAAGGATTTAAATGTAAATTCAACGGAAACTGATTGTAACAATCAAACCAGCTTACGATACATATCCCAATGTGTACGGAATGGGGGTAAAACGCTATGGACGACAGGAGGTGGGCCTCGTTTCGAGGTCATATGTAAAAGTCAACCCTTGTGCAAAATTTAATAATTAAATAATAAAAAAAATATGTATACTCCCTCCTTTCTTCTGCTTGCCCCCCCCCCCCCCCCCGATTCAGTTATTCACAGAGAAAAAAAAAAGAAAACCCTAATCAAATACGAGCCGCCGCCTGACCCTCGAACCGCCGACCATCGAATCGAAGAAGCCACCCACCGCCCGACCTCCTCCTTCCAGCGAAGACGCCACCGACCATCGAACCGAAGCCTGGAACCCTGCCGCGAACCTCCGAACGCCACCTGAGCCGCCGACGACGCCTCCTCCCCTTCGCATACCACGGTGAGCTTTTAAGTTATTTTATTTTGATTTTTATTTTTGATTTATAAAACCGATTTAAAAACAAACCGATTTAAAAACAAATTTCTGATTTGTTTAAGAATTTTAAACTGATTTGTTTTAGGTTATAGAAAACTGTTTTTTTTATGATGCATGAACAGAATTTTTTTAAAGAAATAAAACTGAATTTTTAAAAAGATGTAAAAACAGATTTTTTTTTAAAAAGAAAGTAAAAACAGAATTTTTGAAAAGAATTTTGAAGACTAATTTTTAAAAAGAAATAAAAACTGATTTTTATTTTAAGGTTTAAAATAGAAAAAAAGGGGGTTTAAACTTTGAAATTAAAAAGGTTGAATCTTTTAAAAGAAAAAGATTTGAACTTGCAAAAATAAAGATCATATTTTTAAAAATAGAAAAGACGGAATTTTTGTTAAGTAGAAGAAGTAAGATATGATTCTTATATTTTTAAAGCAATAAAAATATAATTTTTACATCATAAGAATATTAAAAATATAATCTTTGTTTTTAAAATATAATCTTTATATATTGAATAACATAGTAAAAATTCGATTTTTACTTATGTAGAGAATACGGGAAACGAAAGCGACAAGAAGACGAAATAGACGAAGATTTCCATAAAGGAAGAGTTGTGTTATTGGATAGCTACTGGTGAGAAATTCTCACTCTTCAATTCATTTATATATATATATATATATATGTGTGTGGAAATAAAAGTGAATTGCTATATATAAATATTTATATATTTATATATATATATATACGCCCCCTCGTCCACAAACCATGGACGATATTTATTGAATGAAATTGTTGTGAAAATTGGTTGACGGCAAATTGTTGTTTGGGATTGTTTGTGATTGATATTGAATTGGTTGTGGTTGAAAAATACCCGTTTGTGATTGGAAAATATTTGGTTGAAACCACATAGGATTAGTTTGTGGTAATGAAATAAATATAAACATGCCGCCTGCGTGCGAATTAGATGCATGATCCCCATTGTCAAAAACCGCGAGGTTTTAAGGTAGAGCGAGGAGCCGTACTAGGGACGGTGCCGGTTTAACTACCCTGCCGTTATGCTGCCGAAATTTTGAATAATCTTTACGTGTTAGAATTATTTTCATATGTTGAAATTATTTTACATGCATTGAAATTAAAGCCATATATTGAAACTATGTCCATGTGTGGAAATATTCATGTGTTGAAAAGTGTTGTGTGAAAATAAAATTCATTTGTGAATGAATGAAGTGTATAAACAATAAAAATCACATTTTTATATAAATATGAAGTAAGAAAAATATTCGCTTTATATAAATAGTTTCAACAATCAAAATTTCATCTTTTCAATAAGAACAACATAAATAAATTGTCCATGTGTGGAAATGCTCATTTGTTGAGAAATGTGTGTAGTGGAAAAGATTCATGTGTTGAATAAAAAGATTGAACGATAAAAATTACATTTTTATTGAAACTATGAAGTGTTGAAACCATACATTGGTTGAATAAATATTTTAAATGATAAAAATATGATTTTTATCATATGTGTGATATGCTAAAGATATGCGGACGTTGAAACAAATATTTGTGATAGAAATATTATTTTTAACATGCATAAGAACTAAATAAAATAGTCATGTGTTGAAATCTATTTTAGTTCGCCAAAATTATCATCCTTGAAATGTGAAGTGTTAAAATAGCCACTTGTTCAAATAAACGTGCATGAGTTGAAATATACATTAACTAGCTAATGTTATGATTTTAGCCTATGCATGCGATATTAGAATGAGTGGTGTTTTTAAACCAAAGCAAATCAAATATGAAGTTGAATAGAAAAAGATAAATGTTAGAAATTGTATATATGTGCATGCATATCTATTGAACAGGTTATAGCAAAGGGGCTAGAGAAGAGGAATAAAATTTTGTGCCCGACAAATAGGTACACATTTACTGTTTGTTTGGGTGATGATTTTATGAGCCTATTGGCTAGCCGCTTGGCTTTTTCTTTTTCTTTTTGAGATTAGAAGGACCGGGAACGCTATTTGCGATTTCCCGATGCCCCCGGTACAGGGGAGGTTATGGCGAAATTTTCCAAAATTTTAAGGTGTTAGAAAAATATTTGAAGTGAAAACGATATAGAAATTATTGAATGGACTATATTTATATAAATATATATATATAAATATAATTAAAACGAAACGTGGCCGTGCAGTTCATATTTTGAAACCGTGATTTCAAATGATTAGTGCGGAAGATCCGACCATTGGATTTTCCCGAAACCTCAACCGTTGGGTTCGCCTTGGAAATATCTTTCCAACGGCACCAACTTTGTGAAGATCCGACGGTTGGATTGTCTGGAATGCTTAATTCAAAATTAGTGAAAAACAGCGCCAGAAACGATTATATTTATATATATATATATATATATAAATATAATTAAATTAAATCGAATAACGACGCTGCAGTTCGTAAATTGAAATCGTAACTTCAAATGGTTAGTGTGGAAGATCCGACCGTCGGATTTTCCTAAAACTGGAACCGTTGGGTTCGTTTTGAAAAGACCTTCCTAATGATGTAAAATTTGTGAAGATCCAACGGTTAGATTTTCCTATATGTGTAAAACAAAATTAGTGGAAAGCAGCGCCAGTGCATCGCCACGACCTGAAACGTCGTTTAATTAAATATGGCCGTTTTAAATTAAATAAAAATGGCGATATATCGTTATTAAGTGCTATAGACGATATAGAGTGAAAATAAACCAATTTTGTTGTGCTTGCTTGATATGTGATGGTTGAATGTATTTGACGTGAAAATTATAACTAAACAACTGAAATGTGAATGTTGAATAGTTCAACCCTGTGATTAATTGGTTTGAAAATCTAAATATACGTGGGTTATTTGAAAAGGCCGAGTTTATCTCATTTCAAATAATCGATCGACGTTGAGAAGTCGAAGAGTCGAAGACGACTGAAGACCGACGATCTCCACGTTGGATGGATGGGCGCTACTGATGCTCGTGATTGGAGTAGCTACCATGAAGGAATTGAAGTAGCAACCGTCCAAACATAGTGTTGATTGTACGGATATGCGAGGAATTGGTGCCTCCGGTTTCGTTCAGACCCAGGACGGACTTGTAAATGGACTGTGTGTCTGACATTGGATTTTGTTCTGTGTTGATTGATCTCTGTTAAATATATATCTGTTTGGCGGCAGAGAATTTATTCTCTTGCTTAACGCCCTGCTCTGAGACATACGAGCTCAGAGGTTATGTATTGACAGAAATCAGTCGCATGGAGTGGATTGCCTGTGTGGCACGCCTAAGTGGCATATGATCAAGGCTTCTGTTGCAAAGCAAAGTCTTGTGGTTGATGATCAAAGCATAGTCTGTGTGACGTAGCTTTGTGTATAACGTGAATTCGTGAGCCTCACACCCCGGTATGAGTCAAAAACGGGAGAAGGACCCAAGGAGTGCATGACGTTTCTTTCTAGCTATGGTGGTGTCAGTGACCTCCCAGCCCTGACATTTATATCTTTTTCACCTGTGTGGTTGTTGGAATGCGAGGCGCCTCGATTATAGGTCTGTAAGGAACGGGAAACGTGTGTTCATGAATAACTAATCCTCAAAAGTAAGAGAGGACCGGCCTTGGAGGATCCAGGGGATTGCTGTGTGCGCTCCCGAGGCATTTGCTAGAGTGTCTCGAACGGAGAGGAGCTTGCCCCTTGCCTCGACTCATGAAGGAATCCAATTTCCAATACGATATGTGCGGTTGTGATTGTATTACTAGTACGGCGACATAGTAGATGGTAGCTATGCCGCCTAGGATTGATATTTATGATTGAATCTGCTTTTGAGACATATATGCACTAGTAATAATATCAAACACCTTTGTTTATTCGTATGAAGCATCTTTGGCCATTATAAGGTAAAAACTCTATCCTCCGGCTTGCGATGCATTGTGTGATGGGACCTGAGTCTTATAATGGCTTCATTTTAGAAAAAGCATTGCGTTGATTTAATCATGTACTTTACTTCATGCACTAGCACTCATTGGAGTAAACCCGTTCCGCGAAAGTGGCGTGGTCCTTTGATTTGCCTTATTATTGTTGTTAATAAGTTGAATAGATTTCTCATACCAGTCCCATGACTGACTCGTAGTTTGTTTCACCTTGCAAACTCGGGTGCCCTTATTTTCACACGGGCAGCCTAGTTACAGGTTTCTGACGCACCTTTTGGCTCATGGCGAGGCTTGACTACACCGTGCTGACTTGGATTTTCTCCGCCATTATTGTATCTATATTATGATTCCGCCACTGGCGATGTAGACTGATATTCCTTTTGTGTACTCTTTATGTATGATTCCGCCTCAGGCGATGGTGACTGATTATGTATCATTATGTACTAAGTTGTATCCTGTACTGTGCTTCTCTGATGTGATGTTATCAATATGATTCCGCTGTCATATGTGTGTAAATTATTCTATTTTCTGTTTATGCTATTATCTGTGATCTGCTAATGATGATTAATGTGTTATATTCCAATGATTATCCTTAACACCGTGTCACGGGGTTTTGGGATCGTCACAGCTGGTATCAGAGCTTTGGTTAACCTTAGTTCTGGAGTCTAACACATTAAACACTTCGTCAAGATAGAATCAGTAGTATTCTAAGGCCAGTCGCTCATTAGAGATAGGACTAGTAAAGTCCTAGAATGAGCTGAGCAGAATAGCAAAAACAATTGATCAGTCCATCGTTATCTTTCCGTAGGAATTTCTGCTTAACTATGCAATAGACTGTTATTTCTGTTAACTGACTTTTTCGTTGCTTATACAGAATTTGACAAATGGCTACCAGAGGAGCCGCTGCTAGAGGAGGCCGTGCCGGCTGAGGCCGAGGAAGGGGAGACATCCCAGCTCAAGAAGGACCTTTGATACAACCTCCGGCAGCTCAATACTTCGAGCTCGACCGTGTAGCTAAGAGATATAAGAACTTAGGAGGCAAGACCTTCTCGGGAACTGGCACCGTAATAGAGGCCCTTGCATGGCTCAAAACATGCGAGAAAATTCTTGAAGGCCTAAGGCTAGGAAACGAAGACAAAGCTATTATGGGCGCCTGGCTTATGCAGGAGCAAGCCGAATTATGGTGGGAATCTCTTACCGCCGGGAATAGAGAAGCCGAAAGAACATGGGATGGATTCAAAGAACTCTTCAAGGAGAAATATGTCCCAGAACAAGCTCTAGAAAGAATGCACGATGACTTCGCCAATCTCCAGCAAGGGGATCTTTCCGTGCAAGATTATCTGAACAAATTCACAATGCTGTCGCCATATGCTCCGGAACTTGTTGCTACCGCGAAATCCAAAAATAAGAGGTTTATCTTTGGACTAAAACGTCAATATCATGATAGAGCCATGGCCCATGTCAAGCTGGATTTCAACTAGCTAGTGGAGATGACATGCAACTATGAAGACCTTGATCAAAGGCATCTGGATCAGGATCGCGCTAGAAGCCAAGCAGGAAACAAGCGCAAGCCTACTGTAAATCAGGGCGAGTCAAGCCAAGCAGCATCTTCAAAGCCTCAGACTGGCAATCCGCCACGAGGAAATTGCTTTAATTGTGGTAAGCCGGGGCACTACTCAAACGTCTGCACAGCTCCGAAGAGGCAGAAAACAAACTCTCAAGGCTCGAGCCAAGGCTCTCAGAACCCTCGCTCGTGCTTCAACTGTCGCAAGACCGACCATCTGGTCAAAGACTGTCCTTTGCTGAAGAAAGCTACTGTAGCTCATGTCTATGACGGGTCTAGCCCGCCAGCTGCTTCCGATGGAGCAGGTAAACCCGATGTTTTGGGAGGTACCCTTACAATTAAAAATATTCCTGTTTCTGTATTGTTTGACACAGGTGCATCGCGTAGTTTTATTGCTAAAAACACAGTGCACAAACTAAAGTTAAAACAGCGAAAGCTTAAAGAATCGGTTGAAGTTCATAACCCGATAGGGGGTCCTGTTACTCTCAATTCCTGTTGTAAAGTGCCAATCTCCTATTCTTTCTACAAATTTCCTTTCAATTTAATCGTTATGGATTTTCCCGAATTCGATATTATTCTCGGGCTAGATTGGTTAACGAAATTTGAAGCTGAAGTGAAGTGTGCGGAAAGAATTGTTAAAATCCGAACGGAGCTCGGACATATATATATTCCCTGTCATGGTTCGAATCCGAATAGAGAAGAATTTTGGTCAGCATTAGAACTTATCCCCACCTCCATAGAAAAGATTCCGATTGTTAGCAACTATGCGGATGTGTTTGAAGAAGTTGAAAACTTACCTCCGCAAAGAGAAATAGAATTCCGAATCGATCTAATTCCTAATGCCAGACCCGTGGTGCATCCAATCCGTAGAATGACTCCGAAAGAAAAAGAAGAATTAGGCGACCAAACTCGTCAACTGTTATGGAAAGGTCTAATCAGACCGAGTTTTCTAATTGGGGTGCAGCTGTTGTGTTTGTCCCGAAGTCAGACGGTACTCTTAGATTATGTGTTGATTACCGAGACCTCAACAAACAGACGCTTAAAAATAAATATCCATTACCCCGCATTGATGATTTGCTAGACCAATTGAATGGGGCGAAAGTATTTTCCCGAATGGACCTAGCTACAGGTTTTCACCAATTGAGAATAGCAGAAGAGTGTGTTCCTTTGACCGCTTTCAGAGGCCCAGACATATTTTATGAATGGTTAGTAATGCCGTTTGGCCTTTGCAACGCTCCAGCATACTTTGTCGATCTAATGAATAGAGTGTTCAGGGGAGTTCTGAATAAATTTGTCCTCGTATTCATCGATGATATTTTAATCTACTCCAAATCAAAACCGGAGCATGAAAAACACTTAGAACAAGTATTGGAGATTCTAAGGAAGAACGTCTTCAAAGCCAAATTCTCTAAATGTGTCTTCTGGCAAGAAGAAGTCAAATTTCTTGGCCATGTCGTGTCAGGGAAAGGAATTTCTGTTGACCCAAGCAAGATAACAGCGATTCAAGACTGGAAACAACCCACTACTCCCATAGAAGTTAGAAGTTTTATGGGGTTGGCTAGTTATTATCGGAAGTTCGTTAAGGATTTTTCGAAGATATCCGGTCCGTTAACGAAGCTCACAAAGAAACATGAGAAGTTTAAGTGGACTTCCGACTGTGAAGAAGCTTTCCAGGAATTGAAATCGAAGCTGACCACCGCTCCAGTGTTAACAATTATTGATGGCAATCAGGATTTAACGGTTTGGACCGATGCTTCTATTAGAGGTCTTGGTGCAGTGTTAATGCAGAGAGGCCAAGTAGTCGCTTATGCAAGCCGCCAATTGAAACCGCATGAGAAGAATTATGTGACTCATGATCTTGAGTTGCTAGCCATCGTATTTGCCTTGAAAATCTGGAGGCATTACTTATTGGGCGAGAAATTTATATTGTACACAGATCACCAATCATTGAAGTATTTATATACCCAGAAAGATCTGAATCTGAGACAGCAGCGTTGGCTAGAATTTCTTGCAGCGTATGATCTTGATATCCTGTATACGCCGGGGAAAGCTAACGTAGTAGCGGATGCGCTTAGTAGAAAAACCGCAATTGTTGCCCATCTTATAATTACACCTGGATTGATTGATAGGATTTCAGCCCTTCAGAAAGAAGATGGATTCATTCAGAGAATCAGTAAGAGAGTCAAGGAAGGGGAAACCACGAGTTTCCGTATTGACAATAAGGGGGTTCTCAGGTTAAATAACAGGATTTGTATCCCAAATATTCCAGGCCTTCGAAGAGAAGTGCTAGATGAATGCCATAAATCCAAATTTTGCATCCATCCTGGGGTGAGTAAAATGTACAACGATATCAAACGCACTTTCTGGTGGAAGGCAATGAAAAGAGATATTTCTTTGTATGTTAGCAGATGCCCTACTTGTCAATTGGTCAAGAGTGACCAACAGAAGCTAGCTGGACTGTTGCAACCGTTGGAAATCCCAGGCTGGAAATGGGAACAGATTTCCATGGATTTCATAGATGGTTTGCCGCGAACCAAGAAAGGTAATGACAGTATTTGGGTAATCGTAGATCGCTTCACGAAGACTGCCCATTTTATACCTGTCAGATCCAATCGAACTGCCCAAAGTCTAGCTCAGATATATTTCAAAGAAATTGTTAAGCTGCATGGAATTCCCATCAGCATAGTCAGTGATAGAGATCCCCTATTTACTAGCAAATTCTGGGAGGCTTTCCAGACAGAATTGGGGACAAAACTGAATATGAGCACCGCTTATCACCCCCAAACAGATGGCCAAACTGAGCGGGTGAATAGAGTTCTAGAAGATTTATTGCGGGCTTGTATAATCGATTTTGGTGGGTCATGGGAAGATCATTTGCATTTGGCAGAATTCTCATATAACAATAGCTATCAAACAAGTTTGAGAATGTCACCATTTGAAGCATTATATGGCAGACCCTGCAGATCTCCAGCATGTTGGGTAGAACCTGGCAACAGACTTGTACTAGGACCCGATATGATTAGGGAAGCATCTGATAAAGTGGACTTCATCAAGAAGCGATTGAAAACCGCCCAAAGCCGACAGAAAAGTTATGCAGACTCTAGAAGGAGAGATTTGACATTTGCTGTTGGTGATCATGTTTATTTAAGAGTTTCTCCGATGAGAGGAGTAATCAGATTTGGTAAGACTGGGAAGTTGGCACCGAGATTTATTGGTCCCTTTCCTATACTTGAGCGAATTGGAACTCTTGCTTATAGGGTTCAATTGCCAGATTGGTTGCCTGGAGTGCACAATGTATTTCACGTATCTCAACTTAGGAGACATGTGCATGATCCGGATCTTGTTGTAGAAGAAGCAGCACAACAGGATGTGGAGATAACTCCAGAATTAGCACTCAGAAGAGAGCCATTAAAAATTGTTGGCAAAGAAACTAGAGAACTCAGAAGCAAAAAGGTTCATTTAGTTAAAGTGCAGTGGGGCAGTGATCCTAGAGACTGTACTTGGGAAACTGAGGAAAGCATTAAGCAAGCTTATCCCAAATGCAGAGTGGATATCTCTGACTAACTCCGGTGCAAGATACCTTCACCATACTTTGCATTTACATTTTATTTCCTACTTTATTGTTGTTTCCTTTTCGAGGACGAAAAGTTTTAAGTAGGGGAGATTGTAATAACCCGGAAAATACGAGCCAATTTAAAATTTTTAAATTGATTATTGCAAAGCAATTTGAAGCATTGAAATAGAATATTTCAATAAATTAGTGAGTTAAGAATAGTAAGTCAGTTTGAAAATTGATATTTTGCATATGGCCTCGGAATTCGACGAAACCACTTTTGTCGGGTCCGGGATGTCAAAGTATTGCTAGGTTTCAAATTTCATAATTTTTCGAATCAATATGTGAGCGTGGCAAAAGAAAACGCGTTTGACCAGTTTCTGTTGAATTTAATCGACTGGAAATTGGCCATTTTTCAAACGGTCTCAGAATTCGACGAAACTAGTTTTGTTAGGACCGTATCGTCAATACGAAACTAGAAAATATTTTTCTGGAATTTTTCTAGTTAGTATGTTACCCCGGTAATTTGAAATGTACGTTTAAAATTCAATATAAGGATTTAAATGTAAATTCAACGGAAACTGATTGTAACAATCAAACCAGCTTACGATACATATCCCATTGTGTACGGAATGGGGGTAAAACGCTATGGACGACAGGAGGTGGGCCTCGTTTCGAGGTCGTATGTAAAAGTCAACCCTTGTGCAAAATTTAATAATTAAATAATAATAATAAAAAAAAAATATGTATACTCCCTCCTTTCTTCTGCTTGGCCCCCCCCCCCCCCGATTCAGTTATTCACAGAGAAAAAAAAAAAGAAAACCCTAATCAAATACGAGCCGCCGCCTGACCCTCGAACCGCCGACCATCGAATCGAAGAAGCCACCCACCGCCCGACCTCCTCCTTCCAGCGAAGACGCCGCCGACCATCGAACCGAAGCCTGGAACCCTGCCGCGAACCTCCGAACGCCACCTGAGCCGCCGACGACGCCTCCTCCCCTTCGCATACCACGGTGAGCTTTTAAGTTATTTTATTTTGATTTTTATTTTGATTTTTATTTTTGATTTATAAAACCGATTTAAAAACAAACCGATTTAAAAACAAATTTCTGATTTGTTTAAGAATTTTAAACTGATTTGTTTTAGGTTATAGAAAACTGTTTTTTTTATGATGCATGAACAGAATTTTTTTAAAGAAATAAAACTGAATTTTTAAAAAGATGTAAAAACAGAATTTTTTTTAAAAAGAAAGTAAAAACAGAATTTTTGAAAAGAATTTTGAAGACTAATTTTTAAAAAGAAATAAAAACTGATTTTTATTTTAAGGTTTAAAATAGAAAAAAAGGGAGTTTAAACTTTGAAATTAAAAAGGTTGAATCTTTTAAAAGAAAAAGATTTGAACTTGCAAAAATAAAGATCATATTTTTAAAAATAGAAAAGACGGAATTTTTGTTAAGTAGAAGAAGTAAGATATGATTCTTATATTTTTAAAGCAATAAAAATATAATTTTTACATCATAAGAATATTAAAAATATAATCTTTGTTTTTAAAATATAATCTTTATATATTGAATAACATAGTAAAAATTCGATTTTTACTTATGTAGAGAATACGAGAAACGAAAGCGACAAGAAGACGAAATAGACGAAGATTTCCATAAAGGAAGAGTTGTGTTATTGGATAGCTACTGGTGAGAAATTCTCACTCTTCAATTCATTTTTATATATATATATATGTGTGTGGAAATAAAAGTGAATTGCTATATATAAATATTTATATATATATATATATACGCCCCCTCGTCCACAAACCATGGACGATATTTATTGAATGAAATTGTTGTGAAAATTGGTTGACGGCAAATTGTTGTTTGGGATTGTTTGTGATTGATATTGAATTGGTTGTGGTTGAAAAATACCCGTTTCTGATTGGAAAATATTTGGTTGAAACCACATAGGATTAGTTTGTGGTAATGAAATAAATATAAACATGCCGCCTGCGTGCGAATTAGATGCATGATCCCCATTGTCAAAAACCGCGAGGTTTTAAGGTAGAGCGAGGAGCCGTACTAGGGACGGTGCCGGTTTAACTACCCTGCCGTTATGCTGCCGAAATTTTGAATAATCTTTGTGTGTTAGAATTATTTTCATATGTTGAAATTATTTTACATGCATTGAAATTAAAGCCATATATTGAAACTATGTCCATGTGTGGAAATATTCATGTGTTGAAAAGTGTTGTGTGAAAATAAAATTCATTTGTGAATGAATGAAGTGTATAAACAATAAAAATCACATTTTTATATAAATATGAAGTAAGAAAAATATTCGCTTTATATAAATAGTTTCAACAATCAAAATTTCATCTTTTCAATAAGAACAACATAAATAAATTGTCCATGTGTGGAAATGCTCATTTGTTGAGAAATGTGTGTAGTGGAAAAGATTCATGTGTTGAATAAAAAGATTGAACGATAAAAATTACATTTTTATTGAAACTATGAAGTGTTGAAACCATACATTGGTTGAATAAATATTTTAAATGATAAAAATATGATTTTTATCATATGTGTGATATGCTAAAGATATGCGGACGTTGAAACAAATATTTGTGATAGAAATATTATTTTTAACATGCATAAGAACTAAATAAAATAGTCATGTGTTGAAATCTATTTTAGTTCGCCAAAATTATCATCCTTGAAATGTGAAGTGTTAAAATAGCCACTTGTTCAAATAAACGTGCATGAGTTGAAATATACATTAACTAGCTAATGTTATGATTTTAGCCTATGCATGCGATATTAGAATGAGTGGTGTTTTTAAACCAAAGCAAATCAAATATGAAGTTGAATAGAAAAAGATAAATGTTAGAAATTGTATATATGTGCATGCATATCTATTGAACAGGTTATAGCAAAGGGGCTAGAGAAGAGGAATAAAATTTTGTGCCCGACAAATAGGTACACATTTACTGTTTGTTTGGGTGATGATTTTATGAGCCTATTGGCTAGCCGCTTGGCTTTTTCTTTTTCTTTTTGAGATTAGAAGGACCGGGAACGCTATTTGCGATTTCCCGATGCCCCCGGTACAGGGGAGGTTATGGCGAAATTTTCCCAAATTTTAAGGTGTTAGAAAAATATTTGAAGTGAAAACGATATAGAAATTATTGAATGGACTATATTTATATAAATATATATATAAAAATATAATTAAAACGAAACGTGGCCGTGCAGTTCATATTTTGAAACCGTGATTTCAAATGATTAGTGCGGAAGATCCGACCATTGGATTTTCCCGAAACCTCAACCGTTGGGTTCGCCTTGGAAATATCTTTCCAACGGCACCAACTTTGTGAAGATCCGACGGTTGGATTGTCTGGAATGCTTAATTCAAAATTAGTGAAAAACAGCGCCAGAAACGATTATATTTATATATATATATATATATATAAATATAATTAAATTAAATCGAATAACGACGCTGCAGTTCGTAAATTGAAATCGTAACTTCAAATGGTTAGTGTGGAAGATCCGACCGTCGGATTTTCCTAAAACTGGAACCGTTGGGTTCGTTTTGAAAAGACCTTCCTAATGATGTAAAATTTGTGAAGATCCAACGGTTAGATTTTCCTATATGTGTAAAACAAAATTAGTGGAAAGCAGCGCCAGTGCATCGCCACGACCTGAAACGTCGTTTAATTAAATATGGCCGTTTTAAATTAAATAAAAATGGCGATATATCGTTATTAAGTGCTATAGACGATATAGAGTGAAAATAAACCAATTTTGTTGTGCTTGCTTGATATGTGATGGTTGAATGTATTTGACGTGAAAATTATAACTAAACAACTGAAATGTGAATGTTGAATAGTTCAACCCTGTGATTAATTGGTTTGAAAATCTAAATATACGTGGGTTATTTGAAAAGGCCGAGTTTATCTCATTTCAAATAATCGATCGACGTTGAGAAGTCGAAGAGTCGAAGACGACTGAAGACCGACGATCTCCACGTTGGATGGATGGGCGCTACTGATGCTCGTGATTGGAGTAGCTACCATGAAGGAATTGAAGTAGCAACCGTCCAAACATAGTGTTGATTGTACGGATATGCGAGGAATTGGTGCCTCCGGTTTCGTTCAGACCCAGGACGGACTTGTAAATGGACTGTGTGTCTGACATTGGATTTTGTTCTGTGTTGATTGATCTCTGTTAAATATATATCTGTTTGGCGGCAGAGAATTTATTCTCTTGCTTAACGCCCTGCTCTGAGACATACGAGCTCAGAGGTTATGTATTGACAGAAATCAGTCGCATGGAGTGGATTGCCTGTGTGGCACGCCTAAGTGGCATATGATCAAGGCTTCTGTTGCAAAGCAAAGTCTTGTGGTTGATGATCAAAGCATAGTCTGTGTGACGTAGCTTTGTGTATAATGTGAATTCGTGAGCCTCACACCCCGGTATGAGTCAAAAACGGGAGAAGGACCCAAGGAGTGCATGACGTTTCTTTCTAGCTATGGTGGTGTCAGTGACCTCCCAGCCCTGACATTTATATCTTTTTCACCTGTGTGGTTGTTGGAATGCGAGGCGCCTCGATTATAGGTCTGTAAGGACCGGGAAACGTGTGTTCAGGAATAACTAATCCTCAAAAGTAAGAGAGGACCGGCCTTGGAGGATCCAGGGGATTGCTGTGTGCGGTCCCGAGGCATTTGCTAGAGTGTCTCGAACGGAGAGGAGCTTGCCCCTTGCCTCGACTCATGAAGGAATCCAATTTCCAATACGATATGTGCGGTTGTGATTGTATTACTAGTACGGCGACATAGTAGATGGTAGCTATGCCGCCTAGGATTGATATTTATGATTGAATCTGCTTTTGAGACATATATGCACTAGTAATAATATCAAACACCTTTGTTTATTCGTATGAAGCATCTTTGGCCATTATAAGGTAAAAACTCTATCCTCCGGCTTGCGATGCATTGTGTGATGGGACCTGAGTCTTATAATGGCTTCATTTTAGAAAAAGCATTGCGTTGATTTAATCATGTACTTTACTTCATGCACTAGCACTCATTGGAGTAAACCCGTTCCGCGAAAGTGGCGTGGTCCTTTGATTTGCCTTATTATTGTTGTTAATAAGTTGAATAGATTTCTCATACCAGTCCCATGACTGACTCGTAGTTTATTTCACCTTGCAAACTCAGGTGCCCTTATTTTCACACGGGCAGCCTAGTTACAGGTTTCTGACGCACCTTTTGGCTCATGGCGAGGCTTGACTACACCGTGCTGACTTGGATTTTCTCCGCCATTATTGTATCTATATTATGATTCCGCCACTGGCGATGTAGACTGATATTCCTTTTGTGTACTCTTTATGTATGATTCCGCCTCAGGCGATGGTGACTGATTATGTATCATTATGTACTAAGTTGTATCCTGTACTGTGCTTCTCTGATGTGATGTTATCTATATGATTCCGCTGTCATATGTGTGTAAATTATTCTATTTTCTGTTTATGCTATTATCTGTGATCTGCTAATGATGATTAATGTGTTATATTCCAATGATTATCCTTAACACCGTGTCACGGGGTTTTGGGATCGTCACACTGGTTTAATTCAAAGCAAAAACAAAACAAAATATAATAAATTCCTTTTTCTTGTGGACATGAGAAATACAACAAGGAGAGGTAAATGGCCGCACAAATCAAAAGTGGGGAGAAGCAAACAGATTCCTTCTTCAAACACCACAAAATCAATGGCCTTGCTGTCCATTTTAAAACCACACCCCGCTCCTATAAATCGACAGTCTCTCCTCTTCTTTTTATTTTCATTCCATTCCTCTCCAAATTCAAGCACTCCTCAAAATCAATAAAAATGGCAGCGCTCCACTTTGTAAACAAATATCGCGAGAGTTTAGTGTTCAACTTCTGGGATTTAAGCGCGAGTCAACATCGAGATAGAAGCATTAGTGCCTCGATAGTTTGTCGCGAGTGAAGTTTAGGTCACGGAGGGGTTTTGGGTCAAATGATGAATCGTGAGTGGTGGGCTTGTGAGTTTCAAAGTCGCGATGAGGGGGACGTTGCTCGAGGTCCTAGTGGTCACGAAGAGTTTGGTTGTGCGATTGACAGGTTGAATGATGTACTGTCAAGGGAGGAAGGCGGCGTTGATTGGTTTGCGTGAAATCGCAATTGGGTAGAAAGGCGGGATCAAAGTTCATGGTACAGGGGTCTTTTGATTCAGATGGAGTTCGACATTTTGATAGTGGAGCTATAGCGTTTGTACTGAGGGTTCCAGATCGTGAAAGTGACTGAGGTGGTAATGTCAGGAGTGTTACGCGTGACAAGCAGGGTCATGAGCACTTTGGGCAGTCCAGGTATTCGATGAAAAGTCCAAGAGAGTAATTGCAATAGTTTGGAGATGTTAGGAAATGATCGCATGGTTTGCAAAGTAAGATATACGTTTTCTTCTGGAAAATTAAATCCATAATTTAATTTATTTAATTTTGTTTATAGAATTTTATCAATAAATTAAAATACATAAACATAGGTACAAGATAATCAACTTGAGAAAATTCATAGCTGGGGAAGATGTAAGCTGGAATTAATTGTGAAGTCAAAATGGATCGGAAAATAAAAATCATGTGAGTAAATCTCACTCACCATTTAATTAGAATTACTTTTAGTTGTTAAAAATAATTGGTTGTTGTTGTTGGACGCATTTAAATATTGTTATGGCTATTATAAAAATATATATTAGTTATTTAGGCTTAGTGTATATATATATATATATATATATATATATATATTGGTTTGGTTGTTGGATGATTCCCGCAGTCTTATTAGCGGATGCCCGCGGTACCATTAGCGGATGATTTCCCTATTTGCCCCACAAATATATATTAGTGGATGACCTTCTATAACGAGATATCCTGCCTCGAAGCAGGATGGTATTATTTATGTGCTGACGTCTGTGGATGCAGGAAAACCGGTTGGAGGAATCCAACTGTCAAAAATATATCATCTGTTTGTTTATTTGTTTGCATATATACTATCATATATGATGTATTAGAAAAATAAATAATTGGTTGTTTGGTGTTTAAATATCACTGGGCCTAGATGTTGATATTTAAAAATATCATGAAAATGAATTTTTCAGATTTAAAAAGAATTTCTATTTTTCTAAAATAGAATTTGAAATTCGAATAGAATAGAAATATTAACTTGTTTTAAAGAATAAAAACAAGTAGTTCATTTATAAACGAAGTTTATAAGTAAAGTGAAATGAATTATCATTGGATAATTCAGAAAATAGAAATACAATTGTGACTTTGGGAAGGGGAATATATATCTCCAAAGAAGAAATATAATAGATTTGAAATCGAGACTTGTTTAAATATATAAACAAGTAATTTATAAACGATGTTTATAAACAAAGGTGAAAATCATCAATTGGATAATATAAATATTTGAATTTGAAATGTGAATTGAAAAATGAGAACTTAGAGTCGTTTTAAATAATAAACGATTAATTTTATTTCGATATTCGGAATGTAAATGAAGTTGGATAAATCCCTAGGATTTTTAAATAGATTAGAATAGAACTTGTTTTGTAATAACCAGTAACTTCCTCAGTAAGGAAAGAACGAATTGCTTTGAGAACAACACACATGGGAACGCAAACAGAAGAACATTTCATTGTTAATTACAACAATTCTTCAGAATACAAGAATATATAGAGTATAAATGAATATTACACATTCGATAAATATCAGAGATTACAATACATTACATAGCAGTGGAAAATAATATGAAGCATGTAACACCCCACGTCCATTAATGTCACTCACAAAGGGAATGCATTAACTTCCATGGAGGTTTTAAGTGAATACAGAACAGAAAAATTACATCACGACAGATAATAAGTAGTACTTGGAAATCTAAAACTTTGTTTCATTGCAGCGGAAATTAAACGTGTTTTTTACATCAGAAAACCATAAATCAGAGTCAAGTACAATATCCATCTTGATAAAACAAAATACATAATCCCATTACATAAATAGCCATTAAAGAAGATAACAAGCTGGACTTTACTTCAACGGTCCAAGCTTTCCAAAAGAGAGATAAAGCAATCCAATCAAACTCCGCTAGAGCTGGGCCCACCCTGAGGACCTGGTAAGGGGAAAAAGATAGAAATAGAGGGGGTCAGACATAAAGTCTGGCGAGTATGATAATTCTAACAATACTATTATCAAAATAACTAGACTAAGGCATAAGCTGGAAAACAAGGAAATGTCCATGAACTATTGGGTACGGAAGAGCAGATAAAGATAACGTTAAAGGCACACCTAATACTAACGAATGATTACTACACTGCACCACACCAGTCACCCTAAAGGTTGATCCCGCTTGCTTCACTTAGAAATTTTATATAAATATATCTCCGCTAGGTGTACCCCACTACCCACTTTCGATCGGTTTCCTACTTATAGATACCCGTGCTGGCCCCACAGTGGGGTGTATCACTCCCCTAAAGTGGCAACCCGATACAACTTGAGAGTGCACGACTTATACCTACACGATGCAACAACGTCTTACCTACCAGCCTGGGTCCACCACGCATATGAAACCCGTTGGACTTGCGTTGCCACCGCTACCCCGTTTGGCCTCTTATAGTCAAGCCCAATATGCGTGTCCCGTCCTCGACTTGGGTCGAGCCCACAAAGATAGTTTTGGGTTACTGGTTGAAATGGGCCCCCACAAGCTATCCACCTAAGCTTGTCCCCACTAGTATAGCCCACTTAACCCTCTTAGTCATGTTCATTTACATGTGTGTTTGGTTAAGTCTTACTAATCGTATTTCAAAAGTCACTAAAGGCACCCACTAGATTCCTCATGCCACCCAAGGCACCTACTTAACCCCCATGTCCCACTTCACATGTTTATCTGGTTAAGTATTTCTTAATTCATTCAGGCCATAACCTCATAAAGACCTCTCACATTAGACTGGCATTTATGGCAGCTGGATTTGCCGGGCGGGTCCGGGCAGTCTTACACCATAAAAGAGTCTAACCTCGTGTCTTTACAACTGTTATGCTTTAATTTGGGCCTAGGAACTCTCACATTGGGCTGACATTTGTGACTACTGGATTTGTCGGGCGGGTCCGGGCAGTTTTACGTCACAAACGAGTCCAACCTCGTGTCCTAAGCATTGATTAACACTTATAATCTTTTACCCCAATTTTAAATACATCCCTATTCAAATCATTAATTAATTCCAATTTTAATGATGTCCATAATTGACTCAATTATGGCCATCCACTTATGGTATGCAAAATCATATCAATTGCACCCCAATTTCTTAATATTAAATCCTTAATATTACCCCTACCCTACGTTATACGTTCGCTTATTCAACACAAAATATACGTTAGACTCGAATAGTCTAACTCATAGCACAAAGATAAATTATCACAACATATAGACAAATAAAATAGATCTAATCATGATAGGGGTGGAACTTGCATAAAACTACACATGTCATGGATCTAAAGGTGTCAACTTGTTTGGTAAAATGTCACAATTTACATAATATGATCATAAGCCAAATTCATGTATAAACTTGCATATGTGGTTTATGCAACATAATGATGGTGTGAACTAGCATCTAACACAAAGAACTCACACATGTTATAACCTAATTTTAGATCTAAATAGATGTCATCAGATATGTGAGATTATACATACTAATCAATCTAAACTTGCATAGGTACATGTGATTTATCATGTGAATCATCATAGCCCCAAACATATATAATCAACATCATGATTTGATCAAGCATAAGCTAACTATAACATAAATAATAACATCATGACTTTGTAACATCGCAACTTAGGATAGAAACTTGCAACATATATAATATCATCATAGCATGATTTACAACATAACATAACATAGGATTTACAACATATATGATAGCATAAAGTTTACAACAACATATATGACAATTCACATCATTTTCTTATGATCCATATCACGTCTTAATCTAATTAGTTTGCTAATAATCTTGTTAAGATCATCATACTCACAATTAGAGAAGAAAGAGAGTCTTGATTTGCTTTAGAGTTGAGTAGAATTAGGGTTTTGATTAGATTTCTTCCTTCTTTATGTTATAATTAGGGTTTTGATCATCATAATCTAATTAGTTGGCGGCGGCTACACTGAGTTCCATGGCGATGACATGACGGCGGCTATTCAATTTTTCATGTGATTTAGAGTAAGAGACTACCTAGGTATTTATAGAATTTAGGATTTATTTAGACTGTCAGATCAACTCAGAACTAACCTGAACCGTTAAATTTGCCAACTCAGCCCTAAAGACACATCAGCAGCTCAAGATTGGGCTCAGTCAAACCCTAGCCGACTGGACCGGGTCGACACCCAAGTCGATTGCGCAGTCGACCTGGTCCCTGGGGTGTCGACTGCCCAGTCGACTCCCCAGTCGACCTAGGTGCTGGGCAGGAAATTTCCCTCCTAGCCTGTTTGACTTCGAATTTTGAATTTTAAGTTTTCTGAAATCTGTTTTGAATTTTCTAAAACTTCCGATGGCCATATCTCCTTCATACGAAGTCCAAATCACGCAAACTCGAACTCTATTTCAACCAGAATTCTGAGACGAACACAATGCGCAACCCGTTTACCACAATTCTCTCATCTAAGATTAGTTATTCGTCAATTTGTGAATATTTATATTAACAGAATTACGGGGTGTTACATTCTCCCCTCCTTAAAGGATTTCGACCCCGAAACCTTCAAGTCAATAAGAATGTATATCCTAACATCCAATCGTCCATCTACTCAACCATCAAACACAGGCATCCATTGTCCTTACAGACTTCTAATGATTTCATGTTTAAATGCACAGTGTGTGTATATGTCCATATCTACTGCAAAATCAGGTGGTCCACTGATTCAGTTGACCTCCTTAATGCAAATCATGATAGTTCCATGCGTCCATTATGTATGCAAAAGTTCCTTAATGCTGCATATTATCTCTATATGCGTGCACAATCATCATCTGAATGCAGCATCCATATGATAAAAAAAATCCTCATACATCCATTTTACTAAATACATCCATATATATGCAATATGCAATATGAATTGACTGAGCCGATCTAGTGCCTAAAGTGTGTGTATATGCATCCACGAGCAACCACTAGCAAACACTTATATCCACTTTGCATCCATCATACATAACATGTCTCAAACACATGTCTCAACCATAGGATTATCCTAACTAAAGGTCAAAGATACTAGCGAGAGGACATACTAAAGATAAGATAAGTACAAGCTAAGCGATAAAGGAGAAAGTAAAAGACATACCCTCAAAAAGAAAAGGGTACAACGAACGCATCTTCGCTTCTGTCTCCCAAGTAGCGTTGCTCTCATCATCTCCCCATTGCACTTTGACTACTCTGACCTCTCGATTCCTCAACTTCTTGATCTCCGACCCAAGAATGCATGTAGGAGCTCGTCGAATCATCGCATCACGCTCAATCTCCACATCTCTAAGCAAGCTAGGCTCTACCACCTCCGCGGTCTCGTGTAGGAACTTCCTCAAATGTGATACATGGAATACGTCCTGTACACCACTAAGACTCTCAGGCAACTCCACTCTATACGCCATCTGTCCAATCTTCTCCTTAATAGGAAACGGCCCTACGAACCTTGGTGCTAATTTCCCAATGGACCCAAAGCGAACAACGTTCCGTAATGGAGACACTTTGATAAAGACCATGTCCCCAACATCAAACTCAAGCTCTGTCCTCCTCTTATCCGCATAAGATTTCTGCTTATCTTGTGCTGTCTTCATCCTCCTTCGAATCAAGTCGATTATTTCCGAAGTCTCTCTAATCATATTGGGCCCAAGTAAGATCTTATCGGTAGATTCCCACCAACATGTAAGTGAACGACAAGGTCGTCCATAAAGAGCTTCGAAAGGTGCCATGCCAATGCTAGATTGAAAGCTGTTATTATATGCGAACTCTACCAATGGAAGATGCTCTTCCCATGTACCCCCAATGTGACGAACAGGAATTTCGCTCGGTCCGAACCGGTCTCTAAACCGATCCAGGCCGTTCGAAACGCCCTATCGTTTGAGAACACGACAAAACAGAACACATACAGAAGAACATTTCATTGTATATTACAACAATGCATCAGATTACAAGAATATACAGAGTATAAAAGAATATTACACAGAAATATCAGAGATTTAAATTACATTTAAATACATCGCAGCGGAAAATAATACAATACACAACTAGAATGGGATATACGGATACAAAGCTTTCCGGATATCGTTCCAGCTGTAAACCAGGATCCTGTGAATATAAATCTGCAAAACCAAAACTACTAGCTGCCCGTGTCAAAGTAGGGGCACCCAGAGTTTAGGTTAAAACAATAAACTCCAGGTCAGTCATGTGACTGGTGTGAGAACTAAAACAGTTATTAATCTTTATTTTAAATCATTAGGTAAATTAAGGGACCACGCCGCATAACACGGAACGGGTTTCCTCCCAAGAATACCAGTGCATAAAACAACAGCGCAATGCTAAATAAAGAAAAATGAAGCTATTATAAGACCCAGGTCCTATCACACAATGCAACGCAAGCCGGGGGATAGGGTTTTTACCTTATAATAGCCAAGAATGCTTGATACGTTTAAAAGAAATCATTTTGATACTATAATAAGTGTATGGTGTATAAAACAACTTCAAATCATAAGTATCAATCATAGGCGGCATGAATGCCCCATACCACTATGTCGCCATATATAGGTTATACAATCAAAATCGCAAAGTCACGTATTTGGAAATTGGGTTTCCATCTATGAACCGAGGCCAGGGATCGTCCTCTACCGATTCGAGACTCTCTAGCCCGAGCCTCAGGAACAGCCGCAACTGCCCCATGGAGCGACAGGGCCGGTCCACCGATGTGGATTATAGTGCCTGAACAATACGTTTCCCCGCCCTTTGGGGCGTAAATGAGCCAACGAATGACTCCATCGGACCCGGATCGTCCGATCAAACCGAGGCGCCTCGCAACAGCAACAACCACATAAGTCAAACTCGTCAGGGCGTGTAAAACCACTGACGCCACTTCTAGCTAGAAAGAAACGCATGCCCTCCCTGACGTCCTCTCCCGTTTTTGGTTCATACCGGGTGTGAAGCTCGCGAATCAACGTTACACAAAGCTACGCCACAAAGGCCGTGCTTCGATCATCAACCACAAGACTTTGCTTTTCAACAGAAGCCTCGATCAATTGCCACTTAGGCATGCCACACAGGCAATTCACTCCATGCGTTTGATATCCATCAATATATAACCCCTGAGCTCGTACGTCTCAGAGAAGGGCGTTAAGCAAGAGAATAAATTCTCCGCCGCCAAACAGATATATATTTAATAAAGATCAATCACACAGACTAAAATCCAATGTCAGACACACAGTCCATTTACAAGTCCGTTCTGGAGCTGAACGAAACCGGAGGCACCTAGTACCCCGCATATCCATCGATCTCCAAGTACGTCTGGACGATCACCAACTGTTTCAATCTTCTTGGGTGTACAGCCCAATCAAGATCATCAGTAATTATCCAAACGACGTGAAGACTTCTGGTCTTCGACCACCGTCTTCATCTTCGACACCACGTCGAATCAGTTATTCAGAATGGGATAAACCCGGTCTTTCTGAATAACTCGTGTATATATTATAAAAGTGTTACACAAACACAACATACGCCTCATTCCAATTCAGAATATTCTTTTATTCAAATATTCCTATACTTTGGGAAAAGTTCCCATTAATTTTATCCAAGATAAATTCTTTAAATTTATTCTTTAATCTCCTTTGAATATCAATTCAAACTAGTCGGGATTAGCGAACCACACCGAAGTAATCATTTATTTTATTTCCCAATCCCAACCTATTTATCCCATGAAGTACAACTGGTTATACTTCATCTCTAACACCACGGTGTTATCGGTAAATTCAATTACCATTTCACGTTCAAATCTAATTAAAGATTTAACTATCGCCTGGAGCAAAACTGGTGATACTCCATTTTCGATCATTTCAATCTAATTAAAGATTCATTAAAACTCCACTTAGTTTTAATCGTTAACTGGGTTAAAGAATCAGTGTCATTTAAAACACGGTTCACGATAAACCCAAAATCACCTTCCATTAATTATCGGGTTAAAGAACGAGTGTTATTTAAAACACTGTTCACGATAAACCCAAAAATCAATACCAATTCAATTCCAATTAAATATCATTTAATTAGTACACTTCATTAAATCTAAATAAAAAGATTTAATCTTTTCTCAACTGGGTTCAAGAACAGTGTTAGTGAAGACACCATTCACGACAAACCCAAATCACATTCGATATTCAATACAAGGCTCTGAATAGAAAATATATCGGCTTATATTCAATATCAAATTCTACGACTAACAAATGTCGTATTGGAAATAACGATATAAATATATATCTTTCAAATTTCCATAACAACACCTGTATAATCACGAATTCCAACATCGAAATATTCCAAAGACAATTTCGATTCAAATCCACTCCAATGCAATCATTGGAAATTCTGGTTATTTTTAAAACCCTTTTCAAATTCAATTTATTTACTTAAAAATAAATAGAATTATAATTCTAGTTCAAAACTAGTTTATTTCGATAAAAATCTATTTTTATCTTTTCAAACATGGAGTTTTTCATCCCAAATCTTCACAAATCATTTCTTATGATTTTACACAAATTATTACTATTTTTAATAATTTTATCAAGGCCCGTACAGTCGATTTCCATCAACGGCCATCGAACTGCACTTACAACGACCTTTTTCAAATTTGATTTGGACGTAACTCCAAATCCAACCGTTAGATTTCAAATTTCTAATATTCGTTAGAAAGCTCTTTTCGATACGACCCCAACGGTTCCGGTTTTAGGAGAATCCGACGGTCGGATCTCCCGTAATGTCCGTTTGAAATAAATGGTCGAAATTCACGAACTGCCGCGGCGCGGCGCGTTCTATTCAGGCCATTATATTATATATATATATATAATATATATAATATATATTTCATCGATTTCTATTTAAAACGAATTATATAAATAGTTTTAAATTTATTTCAAAAGCAATTTCAACTTCCATTTCAATTCAAATCAAAATTGAATTCTTCATTATAAATTCGTTTTAAAATTCATTTCTATTCAATTCAAATTTCAATTCAATTTGAATTCATTTCAATTCGCTTTCAATTCAATTTGAATTCGTATTCAATTCAATTCATTTCGAAATCGTTTTCAATTCAATTCATTTCGAAATCGTTTTCAATTCAATTCATTTCGAAATCGTTTTCAATTCAATTCATTTCGAAATCGTTTTTAAAATCGATATAAATATCGATCACGTCAAAATGGCGTCAATCTAATCAACACGGCTTCATAAATTTCTATTTTCAAATACTATTTCAAATATTTCTTTTTCAAAAATAGTTGTTATTATCAAAATATTTCGTTCAACACATGACCAATCTCAATGGATGAGTACTGTCAACACATGAACTTTTATTTTATAATATTCTTTATTTTTCAAATTGGAATGAGGCCCAATCAATCACCACATAATGTTAATTATATGGATTTTCATACTACACACGTATATAATAGCATTGAAAAATAATCAACCATCAACCAAAGTGCACTACACTGTATAAGCATCAAATATAGATATCTAACGCTTATAACAGCCTGTCAATCAATCGATCGACATATTCAATCAATCAGGATGAGTGAACTTCAAATTTCATCCCAACACCCGTGTGGGGTTTCAAACAATCAAACACAGATTTTATTTGTGCAGTTGGGCGATGTGTAAAATTTATCGACCCAATCAATGTCCTTCAAATAGGTGTACATAAACAAACCGTCCGATTTGTAAATGAATATTTTATCTTATTCACTTCACGTTAAAAATTATATTTTTAACGATAAAACATTTTATTTTAACATATGAATTCCTATTCAGTTCATTCTTTAAATAAAATGATATTTTTATTTTTCCAACATATTTTAGAAAATTTCGGCGGCATAACGGCACGATACTAGAAACGGGAAAAGGCCTAGCCTTATCCCCGGTCTAGTGAAGGCCCACGCCATTCACACATCAATCAAATCAATTCATTTAACCACACAATTCAATTTCAATCAAATAATCTAACCAATTTTTGCAATCAAACAAACAAGTCCATGGTCTGTGGACGATTGTGTTGGGTGCTACTAAACACCGTCTGCATCCTAGTATATATATATATATATATATAACTAGAAAATAAATTGAAAGGTGAGAAATTCTCACCGAAAGCTAAATCCGAACGCCACGACTCTTCATATGTAGGAAATCTTCGCCGTTCCTTCTTTTGCTACTTTCGTCGCTCGTATTCACTACATATATAAAAATCACATTTTTATATTCTCTAATATATAAAAATCATACTTTTAATTCGCTACTTCGTTATAAAAATTATATTTTTATTACGCTCTTCTTCTAATAAAGATTATATTTTTATAACGCTACTTCATATTCAAAGATCACATTTTTCTATCGCTACTATATAGATAAAAATTCTATTTTTATACCTTAACTTCATATCTAAATAAAAATCACATTTTTTTACTTTGTTCTCTAGAAAATAAAAATCACATTTCCTATACTTTGTATTTATTCTTTAAAACCACTTCTTCCATACTGTCCTTTATATAATAATCTCCTTTTCATTCTATATAAAAATTCAATCTTAAATCTTGCTATTCATATCAAAAATCATATCATATTTTTTTCTTCTATTCTTTCTATTTTAAAAACAAGGCTAACTTTATTTCATAAACATTGCCAATTTTATATTTTTAAAACAAAGTATATTTATTTTCAAAAACCAAGTTCAAAACAAAGTTATAAATAAAAGAAAATCGTATTTTTACACCTCTATTTATATTCTCAAAACAAAGTTAATTTTATTCTATTTTAAAACAAAGTTATATATATATTTTTTCAAAGAAAATCTAAATTTCACTAATTTAACAATATAAACTTCGCACCATAAAAATCTCATCTTTTCTATTGAAAAATCTAATTTTTCTTCTAATGAAAAATCGTATTTTTCTTTTATTAAAAATCTAAAAATTCAGTTTTTCCCTAAATAAAAATTAAGTTTTTAACTAACTAAAAATTCAGTTTTTCCCTAAATAAAAATTAAGTTTTTAACTAACTAAAAATTCAGTTTTTAACTAACTAAAAATTCAGTTTTTAACTTCGAAAAAAAAATCGAAATCAAAATCGTAAAGAAAGAAAAAAAAAAAAAAGGAAATAAAGCTTACAGGTGATCGTTCAGAGGAGGGTTTGGAGTTGGCGACGCCGAGGCTGGCGAAGGGGGAAGCTCGCGGTGGTGGAGCTCCTCCGGTGCGTTCTCCGATCGGTTCTAGGGTTAGGAAGGGGGCTCGGGTTTCACGACGCGGCTCACACGAGGAGAGAGAATTGAAGAGGAGAGGGAAGGAGGAGGAAGGGCTGTCGGTTGGAGGGGGCGCCGACCTGGATGTGGGTGGCGAGCGTGGGTGGAGGCGCGTGAATTTGGGGGTGATTTCCGCCCTCGTTCTGGAGAAGGAGGCGGGTTTGACCGCGGTTTGAAAGTGTTAGGGTTGACTAGGTTTGATTGGAGATATATATATATATATATATATTTATATTTATATTATTTTATTCTTTTAATTCATTTTAAAATTCAACCTCGTTATGGACTTCAAATCAAACCCAACGAATGTCGCCCCTAGCTAAATACCCCCATCCCGGGCACAATGGGATATATCCCGCAGGCCAATTCGATCATTACGATTAGTTTTCGTTGAATTTAAAATATAAATCTTTATATATTCAATTTAAAAGCACATTTCAATTTACCGGGGCCACATACTAACTCTAAAAATTCCCAAAAAATTATTTCTAGTTTCGTATTGACGATACGGTCCTAACAAAACTAATTTCGTCGAATTCTGAGACCGTTGGAAAAATGGCCATTTACCAGTCGATTAAAATCAACTGAAACTGGTCAAACGCGTTTTCCTTTGCCACGCTCACATATTGATTCGAAAAATTATGAAATTTGGAATCTGGCAATAACTTAACATCACGGACCCAACAAAACTGGTTTCGTCGAAATCCGAGGTCATTTGCAAAATGTCCATTTTTAAGGGCCTGAATTCCATAGCGACTATTCAGAATTTTCAACTGGACATATCTTTTGATTCCCGCCATGAAATTTCGATTGGTCGGATTCGCTGGAAAGATATTATCAATTAGATCCTAATATTTTTGGTTTCACTAAAATCCGGATTGTTTTGCACCCGGTACATCCAATTGAAGTTTGAAATCGAATTATCGAACTACCGCGCCATTTTCAATTCTATTTATAATTATAAATAATTATATATTCTAACGACGGTGCGTATAATATATACGTTCGAATTATATTCAAAATAAATTTCTCATCAATATTATTTAAAATAATTCATTTTAAATAATCAAAATTTGCTAAAATTGCCAAAATAAAAATTTTAAACTGGCCCAGATTTTCGGGTTGTTACAATCTCCCCCACTTAAAACTTTTCGTCCCCGAAAAGGAACAAAGTCGAAAGTGGTTTGATTAATCAACTCTACGTTCGATCTGGCTTCCATTCTCCAACTTCTCGGTTTCTGAGAATTTTCAAAATTTCAAAAATTTGGCTAACACCCTAAATTTTCGAAAAATTTCGCCATAACCTCCCCTGCACCGGGAGCATCGGGGAATTTCAAATAGCTTCCCCGGTCCTTCAGATCTCAAAAAGAAAAAGAAAAAGCCAAGCGGCTAGCCAATAGGCTCATAAAATCATCATCACCCAAACAAAACAGTAAATTATGTAGTAAACATGTACCTATTTGTCGGGCAAACAAATTTTATTCTCTGGCTCTAGCCTCCTTGCTATGACCTGTTCAATGTAAGTACATGTATATGCAAGCAAATGCGACCAATTTTCAATACAGTTCAATATTTGATTCAATTAGGCTAAATGGTTCAAAATTATCAACCAAATAAACAAACAACACAAACATCAATCAATTAGTGAATTAGAGTCTCAAATTCATAATTTTGATATATACACTGAAAATCATGTTTTTGATGCCAAATCACAACAATAGGCCTTATCTAATTTTTGGTTCTCACACCAGTCAATAGGAAATATATAGAAATCTCACTTTCGTAGCTCGAAAATAAATACTGGCGATGGTGCCCCGTCACCAGAATTATCCCCGGGCACTAGAGTGTGATTCTATAACTATCCAGTATATTAAAACTTCGAATACACGTTTGCAAGACATATATACAAAATCTTTATATATCGGATTGTCCAAATCAATATAAATAAATAATCAAATACGAATAATTGATTTAAATTTTCAAAACAAAATTTGTTTTCACTTCAAAAATTTACTCTTCACACCCGTTCTAGGATTAGGAAGGGGGCTCGGGTTTCACGACGCGGCTCACACGAGGAGAGAGAATCGAAGAGGAGAGGGAAGGAGGACACGACCCAATCAAATGGCTTCGTATATTCCTATTTCAAATATTCTATTTCAAATATTTCCTTTTCAAATATTTCTTTTTCAAATATTTCTTTTTCAAAACTGGAATGAGGCCCAATCAATTACCATATAATGTTAATTATATGGATTTTCTACAACACATGTATATAATAGCATTGAAAAATAATCAACCATCAACCAAAGTGCACTACACCGTATAAGCATCAAATATAGTTATCTAACGCTTATAACAGCCTGTCAATCGATCGATCGACATATTTAATCAATCAGGATGAGTGAACTTCAAATTTCATCCTAACACCCGTGTGGGGTTTCAAACAATCAAACACATATTTTATTTGTGCTGTTGGGCGATGTGTAAAATTTATCGTCCCAATCAATGTCCTTCAAATAGGTGTACATAAACAAACCGTCTGGTTTGTAAATGAATATTTTATTTTATTCACTTTCACTATATTCATATTCACGTTAAAAATTGTATTTTTAACGATAAAACATTTTATTCCAACATATGAATTTCTATTATTCATTTACACAATAAAATGATATTTTTATTTTCTAACATATTTTAGAAAATTTCGACGGCATAACGGCACGATACTAGAAACGGGACGAGGCCTAGCCTTATCCCCGGTCTAGTGAAGGCCCACGCCATTCACACATCAATCAAAATCACCAAACAACCAAATTCAAATCAAATCATATACCTAATCTATGCAACCAAACAAACAAGTCCATGGTCTGTGGACGATTGTGTCGGGTGCTACTAAGCACCGTCTGCATCCTAGTATATATATATATAATTAGAGAAGAAATTGAAAGGTGAGAAATTCTCACATATAGCTATCCTAGCTCCACGGCACTTCTAATGCAGGAAATCTTCACTGTTCTCGCCTTTTTGTCACCTTCGTTATCTGCTGTTCAATATATAAAAATCACATTTTTATTCGATGTTCAATATATAAAAATCACATTTTTATTTCGAAGTTCAATATATAAAAATCACATTTTTACTTCGCTATTCAATATATAAAAATCATATTTTTATTTCGCTATTCAATATGTAAAAATCACATTTTTATTCGATGTTCAATATATAAAAATCACATTTTTATTCGATGTTCAATATATAAAAATCATATTTTTATTTCGAAGTTCAATATATAAAAATCCGAACTTTTTCATAGATAAAAATATATTCTTTTCTCACATAAAAATGTCATCCTTTCTCATACAAAAATATTATATTTTCTCATATAAAAATATTATCTTTAAATTAATAAAAATCATATTTTTACTCTTCATACATGATAAAAAAACATATTTTTACAATCCTAACTATTTACATATATGTGTTAGGATAAAGGGGAAAAAAAGAATAAAATAAAGTAAAAAAAAACGTACTGTTCAAATCGGAAGAGGGGGGTATGCTGCGTTCTCTGTGGTGGGAGGAGGTGCTGGAAGCGGGGAGGAAGAGGTCAGGCGAGGCGGCAAGATGCTGGGGAGGCGGCGGCGGGTGAAAGCGACGGGGGGGGGGGGGGGGGGTTGCGTCGCGACTTGAGGAGGAGAAGAGGAGAGCGTCTCGAGGTAGGAGGAGGTTGGCGGAGCAGAGGGGAGGAGGGCGGCGGTCCTCCCCCTGGTGGCGGCGCCGTCGACGAAGAAGAGAGGGGGGGGGGGGCGATTTAGAGATCGGTTTTTTTTTTCTTTTTTTTTTGTTCTGTCAGTTTTGATTTCGAAGGGGGGGCCAGAAGTATAAAGAGAGAAAGGTTTTTTTTTTAATTATTTAATTAATTTAATTTTCCACCCAAAAAGCAACTTTTATTTTCGACCTCAAAACGGGGCCCACCGCCTGTCGTCCATAGCTAATTACCCCCATTCCGAACACAATGGGATTTGTATCGTAGGCTGATTCGGCTGTTACAATCAGTTTCCGTTAAATCTACAATCAAATCACTATATTGAATTTTAAACATGCATTTCAAATTACCGGGGTCACATACTAACTCTAAAAATTCCATAAAAATATTTTCTAGCTTTGTATTGACGATACGGTCCTAACAAAACTAGTTTCATCAAAATTTGAGACCGTTTGAAATATGGCCAATTTTCAGTCGATTAAAATCAACTGAAACTGGCAAAACGCGTTTTCCTTTGCCACGCTTACATATTGATTCGAAAAATTATGAAATTTGGAATCTAGCAATAACTTGACACTGCGGATCCAACAAAACTGGTTTCGTCGAAATCCGAGGTCATTTGCAAAATTCCCATTTTTAAGGGCCTGAATTCCATAGCGACTATTCAGAATTTTCAACTGGACATATCTTTTGATTCCCGCTATGAAATTTCGATTATTCGGATTCGCTGGAAAGATATTATCAATTAGATCCCATTATTTTTGGTTTCACTAAAATCCGGATTGTTTTGCACCCGGTATGTTCAATTGAAGTTTGAAATCGAATTATCGAACTACCGCGCCATTTTCAATTCTATTTATAATTATATATAAATATTTATATTCTAACGACGACGCGTATAATATATATGCGAGTTATTCAGAAAGACCGGGTTTATCCCATGCTGAATAACTGATTCGACGTGGTGTCAAAGATGAAGACGATGGTCGAAGACCAGAAGTCTTCACGTCGTTTGGATAATTACTGATGATCTTGATTGGGCTGTACACCCAAGAAGATGGAAATAGTAGGTGATCGTCCAGACGTACTTGGAGATCGATGGATATGCGGGGTACTAGGTGCCTCCGGTTTCGTTCAGCCCCAGAACGGACTTGTAAATGGACTGTGTATCTGACATTGGATTTTAGTCTATGTGATTGATCTTTATTAAATATATATCTGTTTGGCGGCGGAGAATTTATTCTCTTGCTTAACGCCCTTCTCTGAGACGTACAAGCTCAGGGGTTATATATTGATGGATATCAAACGCATGGAGTGAATTGCCTGTGTGGCATGCCTAAGGGGCAATTGATCGAGGCTTCTGTTGAAAAGCAAAGTCTTGTGGTTGATGATCGAAGCACGGCCTTTGTGGCGTAGCTTTGTGTAACGTTGATTCGCGAGCTTCACACCCGGTATGAACCAAAAACGGGAGAGGACGTCAGGGAGGGCATGCGTTTCTTTCTAGCTAGAAGTGGCGTCAGTGGTTTTACACGCCCTGACGAGTTTGACTTATGTGGTTGTTGCTGTTGCGAGGCGCATCGGATTGATCGGTCGTTCTCGAACCGATGGAGTCATTTAGTTGGCTCGTTTACGCCCCATAGGGCGGGGAAATGCATGTCCATGGTTTAAGTTTAATCCACATCGGTGGACTGGCCCTGAGGATCCAAGGGTCACTCGAGCTCTGATCCTGAGGGGCGGGCTAGAGCGTCTCGAATCGGTTGAGGACTATCTTTTGCCTCGGTTCATAGAAGGAAATCCAATTTCCAAATACGTGACTTTGCGGTTTTATTTGTAAACCTATATATGGCGACATAGTGGCATGGGACGCTCATGCCGCCTATGATTGATACTTATGATTTGAAGTTGTTTTATACACTATGCACTTATAATAGTATCAAACGATTTGTTTTAACCGTATCAAGCATTCTTTGGCTGTTATAAGGGAAAACCCTATCCTCGGCTGCGTTGCATTATGTGATGGGACCTGGGTCTTATAACAGCTTCATTTTTCTTTATTTAGCATTGCGCTGTTTGTTTTATGCACTGGTATTCTTGGGAGGAAACCCGTTCCGTGTTATACGGCGTGGTCCCTTGATTTACCTAACTTTAAAAATAAAGATTAACTGTTTTAGTTCTCACACCAGTCACATGACTGACCTGGAGTTTATTGTTTTGACCTAAACTCTGGGTGCCCCTATTTTTGACACGGGCAGCTAGTAGTTTCGGTTTTGCAGATTTATATTCACAGGATCCTGGTTTACAGTTGGAACGATATCCGGAAAGCTTTGTATCCGTATATCTCCTTCTAGTTGTATATTGTATTATTTTCCACTGCTATGTAATTTATTGTAATCTCTGATATTTCTGTGTAATATTTATTCATACTCTGTATATTCCTGTAATCTGATGCATTGTTGTGATATACAGTGAAATGTTCTTCCGTCTGCGTTCTATTTTGTCGTGTTCTCAACGATAGGGCGTTTCGAACGGTTTGGGTCGGTTTAGCGACTGGTTCGGACCGAGCGAAATTCCTTTTCGTCACAGTTGGTATCAGAGCTCTGATATTGGGTCGTGCAGTTCGTATTTTGAAACCATGATTTCAAACAACTAGTACGGGAAATCCGACCATTGGATTTTCCCGAAACCTCAACCGTCGGGTACGCCTTGAAAATATCTTCCCAACGGCACCAACCTTGTAAAAATCCAACGGTTGGATTGTCTGGAATGTGTAAATCAAATCTGAAGAAAAACAGCGCCACGGCCGCTTATGGCCCGAAGCGTCGTTTTGAATAAATTAGCTATTTTAAAATAAATAAAAATAGCGATAAATAGTTATAAAATATCATAAGCAATATGGAATGGAAATAAACTGAATTTGCTTGATTTATGTGATATTTGATGGTTGAATGTGTTTGGTGTGAAAATTACATTAAAGAACAAAATTGATGTTGTCGAATAATTTAACCATTGAAATAAATTGAATTGAAATTCTAAATATACGTGAATTATTTGAGAAGGCCGAGTTAATTCTCATTTCAAATAATTGACCGACGATTGAAAGTCGAAGATAAAGACGGTGGTCGAAGACCGGAGATCTTCACCTCGTTTGGATGGTAACCGAGGTCCTGATTGGGAGGCATCCCGAAATATGGATAATGAGTGGTGATCGTCCAGACGTACGTGGTGATCGAAGGGTTTGCGAGGTATTTAGTGCCTCCGGTTTCGTTCAGACCCAGAACGGACTTGTAAATGGACGGTGTGTCCGACATTGGAATTTGTTCTGTGTGATTGATAGCCATCAGTTGCACGGTATGAATTGCCTGTGTGGCATGCTAAGATGCAGTGATCAGGGCTTCTGTTGAAAAGCAAAGTCTTGTGGTGATGATCAAAGCACCGCCTGTGTGGCGTAGCTTTGTGTATAACGTAAATTCGCGAGCCTCACACCCCGGTATGAACCTAAAACGGGAGGAAGGACCTCAGGGAGGACATGCGTTTCTTTCTAGCTAGGGTGGTGTCAGTGACCTACCAGCCCTGACATTTATATACTTTTCACCTATGTGGTTGTTGCTGTTGCGAGGCGCCTCGGTTTGATCGGACGATCCGGGTCCGATGGAGTCATTCGTTGGCTCGTTGACGCCCCAAAGGGCGGGGAAACGTATTGTTCAGGAATTTTAATCCACATCGATGGACCGGCCCTGTCGCTCCTAGGGTCACTCGAGCTCTGATCCTGAGACACGGGCTAGAGCGTCTCGAATTCGGTAAGGACTATCTTTTGCCTTGGTTCAAGACGGAAATCCAATTTCCAGATACGACACCGTGCGGTTTTGATTGTATACCTATATATGGCGACATAGTGGTATGGGGCATTAATGCCGTCTATGATTGATAGTTATGATTCGAAATTGTTTTTCCAAAATATATAAACACTAGCAATAATATCAAATGCCTTGGTTTTATCCGTATCAAGCATATTTGGCTGTTATAAGGTAAAAACTCTATCCTCCGGTTTGCGTTGCATTGTGTGATGGGAACTGAGTCTTATAACGGCTTCATTTTTATAAAAAGCATAGCGATATTTAAAAGAAATGTTTGTTTGAAAGCACTGGCAATCCAATGGAGTAAACCCGTTCCACGAAAGTGGCGTGGTCCTGTGATTAGCCAATTATATATGTGTTGAGTGGATTTCTCATACCAGTCCCATGACTGACTCGTAGTTTGTTTCACTTTCAAACTCGGGTGCCCCTTTTTCTACACGGGCGGCCTTGTATTCAGGTTTAGCTGGTTCTTTCTGGATAGCTGGAGCTGAAGATGGATTCTATCATTTATTTCCTTTTATGCTGTTCAGCTCCTATTGTACATATTTTGTTTATTTCCGCTGTAGACATTTATGTATAGCTGAACTGTATTTGTACTAAGTAAGATCCTGTATACTGTGTAACTCTGATGATTACTTTTATCCAGTACATTCTATTGTTCATTATCTGGTGTATTTATTTAATTCTGTTCTGCTATTATCTGTTTCTGTGTTATATTCCAAAGATAACCCTGTTTCCGTCAGAACGGGAATTCGGATCTCCACAGCTATGCTATAAATTCCCTATTATCTCTATCATCATGAATTTTAATGAATTCGATCTTATTCTGGGATTGGATTGGTTAACTAGATATGAAGCTGAAGTTAAATGCGCCGAGAGAGTGGTTAGAGCAAAGGCCCAATCGGGGAATTATATAACCATACCATGTGAAGGCCCGACTTCAAATAGAAAAGATTTCTGGTCAGCTCTCGATGTTTCTCCAGCTCAAATAGAAAATATCCCTGAGGTCGTAGAGAATATTCCTGAACTCATCAAAGACATTCCTGTCGTCAAGAATTATGCGGATGAGTTCGAGGAAGTTGTTCGCTTACCTCCGCAGAGAGAAATAGATTTCAAAATTGCTTTAATTCCCAATGCAAGGCCGGTAGTTCACGCTATTCGAAGAATGTCCTTGAAAGAGAAGGAGGAATTGGACAATCAAACACGACAGCTAGTATGGAAAGGTCTGATCAGGCCTAGTTTCTCTGATTGGGGAGCAGCAGTGGTATTTGTCCCAAAATCTGACGGTACTCTACGACTATGTGTGGATTATCGTGATCTGAACAAACAAACAATAAAGAACAAATATCCATTGCCACGAATAGATGATTTGTTGGATCGATTAAATGGAGCACAAGTATTTTCAAGAATGGACCTAGCTACAGGTTTCCATCAACTTCGAATTGCCGAAGAGTGTGTTCCAATGACAGCGTTCAGAGGCCCCGACCTATTCTACGAGTGGTTAGTAATGCCATTCGGCTTATGTAACGCTCCCGCTTACTTCGTCGATCTGATGAACAGAGTATTCAGAGGGATTTGTGTTCCTGACATCCCAGAGTTAAAAAGGGAAGTGTTAGACGAGTGTCACAAGTCCAAGCTGAGTATCCATCCTGGCGTGGCCAAAATGTATAACGATCTCAAAAGAACATTCTGGTGGAAAGCTATGAAAAGAGACGTTTCAATATACGTTAGCCGATGCCCTACCTGCCAGCTAGTCAAAAGCGACCAACAGAAATTGGCTGGATTATTACAACCGCTAGAAGTTCCTGGCTGGAAGTGGGAACATATTTCTATGGATTTCATTGATGGTCTGCCCAGAACCAGAAAAGGAAATGACAGTATTTGGGTGATCGTAGATCGCTTCACGAAGACCGCCCATTTCATACCTGTCAGATCAAACAGAACTGCTCAGAGTCTGGCGCAGATATACGTCAGGGAAATAGTTAGACTACATGGAGTGCCGCTCAGTATAGTAAGTGATAGAGATACAATATTCACTAGCAAATTCTGGGAAGCATTTCAAGTCGAGCTAGGAACAAAGTTAAACTTGAGCACCGCTTATCATCCTCAGACAGACGGTCAAACTGAGAGGGTGAATCGCATTTTAGAAGATCTATTGCGGGCGTCTGTTATAGATTTCGGTGGATCATGGGAAGACCATCTGCATTTGGCTGAATTCTCTTATAACAACAGCTATCAGGCAAGCCTGACAATGTCGCCATTCGAAGCATTGTATGGTAGACCGTGTCGATCTCCTGCTTGTTGGGTCGAGCCTGGAAATAGACTTGTGTTGGGTCCCGATATGATTCGAGAAGCTGCCGACAAAGTCGATTTTATTAAAAAGCGATTACTCGCCGCTCAAAGCCGACAAAAGAGCTATGCCGATAGAAGAAGAAGAGATATATCCTTTGAAGTTGGCGACTATGTATATTTGAAAGTATCGCCGATGAGAGGAGTTATCCGGTTCGGTAAAACTGGAAAGTTGGCACCCAAATTCATTGGTCCGTTTCCTATTCTGGAACGGATTGGGACTCTCGCTTATAGGGTCAAATTGCCTGATTGGTTGCCTGGAGTGCATGATGTATTTCACATATCTCAACTTCGAAAGCACGTTCATGATCCAGACTTGATCGTGGAAGAAGCAGCTCAGCAGGATATTGAAATTACTCCAGAATTAGCTGTGAGGCGAGAGCCGCTAAAGATCATCGGCAAAGAAACCAAAGAGCTGAGAAACAAGAAGGTTCACTTAGTCAAAGTGCAATGGAGTGGAGATCCGCGAGATTGTACTTGGGAAACGGAGGAGAGCATTCAGAAAGCTTATCCTAGATGCCGAGTAGATATCTCTGATTGACTCTGGTGCAAGATACATTTACCCTACTTTGCATTACCATTTAATTCTCTATTCTATTGCAATTTTCTTCCTATGGATGTGCACTATTTAATTCTATAGTCTGAAGGATCTTTAAAAGAGTATAGGATTTGATCAGAATATTTTAGAAAGGTTAAAAACAAATTGGTTGTTGTATTGTGGGATTGTAGGTTTATCAAACCACTTTCGACTTTGTTCCTTTTCGGGGACGAAAAGTTTTAAGTGGGGGAGATTGTAACGACCCAGAAAATCTGAACCAATTTAAAATTTTTAAATTGACTAAAATAATGGATTTTAAATATTTAAAATAAATATTTTAAAAAGTGGCGATGAAAACTGAGTTTGAATCGGCAATTGAAAACGAATATAATTAATTATAATTATAAACAAGGCCTGAAATGGCGTGGCAGTTTCAAAAATTGAATTCAAACTTTGTCGGAATGTACCGGGTGCAAAACAATCCGGATTTTAGTGAAACCAAAACATTAGGATCTAATTGGTAATATCTTTCTAACGAATCCGACCAATCGAAATTTGATAGCGGGAATCAAAAGATATGTCCAGTTGAAAATTCTGAATAGTCGCTATGGAATTCAGGCCCTTAAAAATGGACATTTTGCAAATGACCTCGGATTTGGACGAAACCACTTTTGTTGGATCCGCAGTGTCAAGTTATTGCTAGGTTTCAAATTTCATAATTTTTCGAATCAATATGTGAGCGTGGCAAAGGAAAACGCGTTTGACCAGTTTCAGTTGATTTTAATCGACTGGAAATTGGCCATTTTTCAAACGGTCTCAGAATTCGACGAAACTGGTTTTGTTAGGACCGTATCGTCAATACGAAGCTAGAAAATATTTTTCTGGAATTTTTCTAGTTAGTATGTGGCCCCGGTAATTTGAAATGTACGTTTAAAATTCAATATAGTGATTTAAAATGTAAATTCAACGGGAACTGATTGTAACGATCAAATCAGCTTAGGATACATATCCCATTGTGTTCGGAATGGGGGTAAAACGCTATGAACGACAGGCGGTGGGCCTCGTTTCGAGGTCGTATGTAAAAGTCAACTTTTTTTGAAAAATTAAATAATTAAATAATAAAAAGGAAAAAAATATTATTTTAAATTCCCTCCCTTTTCTTCTTCTTGGCCCCCCCCGATTTCAGTAAACAGAAAAACAAAAAAAAAAAAAAAAAAAAAAGAAGAAGAAGAAAGCAACAGCAGCAGCCGCCGCCTTCACCGTCGGTCAAAGCCTCCACCGCACCCTCCGATCTTCTCCCCCCCCCCCCCCCCCCTCTTCCTTGATCTCGCTCCCTCCTCCTCCTTCAATCCGACCCCCCCCGAAGCCATCGCCTTCCCCGTTCGAAACCCTAGCGCCGCTCCCCTCGAAGACAGCTCCAGCCACCAGCAGCTCCGCCCAATTCGAGACCTGCCGCCGACGTCCTCTTCCCCCCCCCCCTTTCTTCTCGTTACAGTAAGTTGGTTTTTTTTTTTTTTTTTTTTTTAGTTTTAAAGGATTAAAAACTGAATTTTAAAAGGATTTTAAACTGATTTTTAAAAGATTATAAATCTGATTTTTTTTTAAAGGAAAAATTGATTTTTTATTAAAAGGAGAATTCTAATTTTAATTAGAAAAAAAAACTGATTTTATTTTAAAAAGAAAAAGATTAGAACTTTAAAATAGAAAAGGTTTGAACTTTAAAATAGAAAAGATCAGATTTTTAGAATGGAAAAGATCATATTTTTAAAATAGAAAAGACGGAATTTTTTTTAAGTAAGATATGGAAATTTATATTTTTAAAGCAATAAAAATATAATTTTTACATCATAGGAATATTAAAAATATAATCTTTATATATTGAATAGCGAAGTCAAAGTTCGATTTTTATATATTGAATAACATAGTAAAAATTCGATTTTTACATATGTAGAGAATACGGGCAAAAGCGAGAAAAGGCGAAGATTTCTATAAAGGAAGAGTCGTGGTATTGGATAGCTATTGGTGAGATTTCTGATTTAAAAATATTATATATGTGTGAAATGAAAGTGAATAGCTACATATAAATATATATATATATATATATATATATACGCCCCTCGTCCACAAACCATGGACGATATTTATTGGTTGAAGTTGTTGTGAAAATTGATTGATAGCGAATGATTGTTTGGGATTGTTTGTGATTGATATTGGTTGATTGTGGTTGAAAAATACCCGTTTGTGGTTGAGAAATATTTGGTTGAAACCACATAGGATTAGTTTGTGGAAATGAAATAAATATATACATGCCGCCTGCGTGCGAACTAGATGCATGATCCCCATTGTCAAAAACCGCGAGGTTTTAAGGTAGAGCGAGGAGCCGTACTAGGGACGGTCCCGGTTTAACTACCCTGCCGTTATGCTGCCGAAATTTTGAATAATATTCGTGTGTTTGAATTATTTTCATATGCTTAAACTATATTTATTCATTGAATAGAAAACATTCATGTGTTGAATTGATATTCATTCGTTGATTAGAAATTCATGTGTTGAATGGTATTCATATTTTGAAATAAATTGTTTGATAATAAAAATCACATTTTTATCTATATATAGAAACTATAGAAAACATTCATGTGTTGAATTGATATTCATTCGTTGATTAGAAATTCATGTGTTGAATGGTATTCATATTTTGAAATAAATTGTTTGATAATAAAAATCACATTTTTATCTATATATAGAAACTATAGAAAACATTCATGTGTTGAATTGATATTCATTCGTTGATTAGAAATTCATGTGTTGAATGGTATTCATATTTTGAAATAAATTGTTTGATAATAAAAATCACATTTTTATCTATATATTGAAACTAAAGAAAACATTCATGTGTTGAATTGATATTCATTCGTTGATTAGAAATTCATGTGTTGAATGGTATTCATATTTTGAAATAAATTGTTTGATAATAAAAATCACATTTTTATCTATATATAGAAACTATAGAAAACATTCATGTGTTGAATTGATATTCATTCGTTGATTAGAAATTCATGTGTTGAATGGTATTCATATTTTGAAATAGATTGTTTGATAATAAAAATCACATTTTTATCTATATATAGAAACTATAGAAAACATTCATGTGTTGAATTGATATTCATTCGTTGATTAGAAATTCATGTGTTGAATGGTATTCATATTTTGAAATAGATTGTTTGATAATAAAAATCACCTTTTATCGACTATATGAACTGTGTAAAATAATCTCGTTTTAAAGAAATTGTTTTAAGATAAAAATCCCATTTTTATCACCAACTTGAACTATATAGAAAAATAGTGTTTTGAAATGAATTGTTTTACAATAAAAATCACATTTTTATTGTATGCATAAATCGTTGAAATGTGAAGTGTTAAAAATAGCCACTTGTTCAAAATAAACATATATGAGATGAAATATTCATTAATTAGCTAATGAAATGATTTGCACCTATGTATGTAACATTAGAATAAATGGTGTCTTTAAACCAAACAGAAATCAAATATGAAGTTGAATAGAAAATGATAAATGATAAGAACTGTATATATATGTACATGCATATTTATTGAACAGGTTATAGCAAAGGGGCTAGAGAAGAGGAATAAAATTTTGTGCCCGACAAATAGGTACACATTTACTGTTTTGTTTGGGTGATGATTTTATGAGCCTGTTGGCTAGCCGCTTGGCTTTTTCTTTTTCTTTTTGAGATTAGAAGGACCGGGAACGCTATTTTCGATTTCCCGATGCTCCCGGTGCAGGGGAGGTTATGGCGAAATTTTCCAAAATTTTAAGGTGTTAGAAAAATATTTGAAGTGAAAACGATATGGAAATCATTGAATGAACTATATTTATATAAATATATAAATATAAATAAAATTAAAACGAAACGAAGCCGTGCAGTTCGTATTTTGAAACCATGATTTCAAACAACTAGTACGGGAAATCCGACCATTGGATTTTCCCGAAACCTCAACCGTCGGGTACGCCTTGGAAATATCTTCCCAACGGCACCAACCTTGTAAAAATCCAACGGTTGGATTGTCTGGAATGTTTAATTCAAATCTGAAGAAAAACAGCGCCAGAAGCGATTATATTTATATATATATAAATATAATTATATATTTAATCGAATAACGACGCTGCAGTTCGTAATTTGAAATCGAAAATTCAAACGATTGTACCGGGAGATCCGACCGTCGGATTTTCCCGAAACTGGAACCGTTGGATTCGTTTTGAAAAGACCTTTCTAATGATGTAAATTTTGTGAAGATCCAACGGTTAGAATTTCAGATATGTGTAAATCAAATCTGAAGAAAAACAGCGCCACGGCCGCTTATGGCCCGAAGCGTCGTTTTGAATAAATTAGCTATTTTAAAATAAATAAAAATAGCGATAAATAGTTATAAAATATCATAAGCAATATGGAATGGAAATAAACTGAATTTGCTTGATTTATGTGATATTTGATGGTTGAATGTGTTTGGTGTGAAAATTACATTAAAGAACAAAATTGATGTTGTCGAATAATTTAACCATTGAAATAAATTGAATTGAAATTCTAAATATACGTGAATTATTTGAGAAGGCCGAGTTAATTCTCATTTCAAATAATTGACCGACGATTGAAAGTCGAAGATAAAGACGGTGGTCGAAGACCGGAGATCTTCACCTCGTTTGGATGGTAACCGAGGTCCTGATTGGGAGGCATCCCGAAATATGGATAATGAGTGGTGATCGTCCAGACGTACGTGGTGATCGAAGGGTTTGCGAGGTATTTAGTGCCTCCGGTTTCGTTCAGACCCAGAACGGACTTGTAAATGGACGGTGTGTCCGACATTGGAATTTGTTCTGTGTGATTGATAGCCATCAGTTGCACGGTATGAATTGCCTGTGTGGCATGCTAAGATGCAGTGATCAGGGCTTCTGTTGAAAAGCAAAGTCTTGTGGTGATGATCAAAGCACCGCCTGTGTGGCGTAGCTTTGTGTATAACGTAAATTCGCGAGCCTCACACCCCGGTATGAACCTAAAACGGGAGGAAGGACCTCAGGGAGGACATGCGTTTCTTTCTAGCTAGGGTGGTGTCAGTGACCTACCAGCCCTGACATTTATATACTTTTCACCTATGTGGTTGTTGCTGTTGCGAGGCGCCTCGGTTTGATCGGACGATCCGGGTCCGATGGAGTCATTCGTTGGCTCGTTGACGCCCCAAAGGGCGGGGAAACGTATTGTTCAGGAATTTTAATCCACATCGATGGACCGGCCCTGTCGCTCCTAGGGTCACTCGAGCTCTGATCCTGAGACACGGGCTAGAGCGTCTCGAATTCGGTAAGGACTATCTTTTGCCTTGGTTCAAGACGGAAATCCAATTTCCAGATACGACACCGTGCGGTTTTGATTGTATACCTATATATGGCGACATAGTGGTATGGGGCATTAATGCCGTCTATGATTGATAGTTATGATTCGAAATTGTTTTTCCAAAATATATAAACACTAGCAATAATATCAAATGCCTTGGTTTTATCCGTATCAAGCATATTTGGCTGTTATAAGGTAAAAACTCTATCCTCCGGTTTGCGTTGCATTGTGTGATGGGAACTGAGTCTTATAACGGCTTCATTTTTATAAAAAGCATAGCGATATTTAAAAGAAATGTTTGTTTGAAAGCACTGGCAATCCAATGGAGTAAACCCGTTCCACGAAAGTGGCGTGGTCCTGTGATTAGCCAATTATATATGTGTTGAGTGGATTTCTCATACCAGTCCCATGACTGACTCGTAGTTTGTTTCACTTTCAAACTCGGGTGCCCCTTTTTCTACACGGGCGGCCTTGTATTCAGGTTTAGCTGGTTCTTTCTGGATAGCTGGAGCTGAAGATGGATTCTATCATTTATTTCCTTTTATGCTGTTCAGCTCCTATTGTACATATTTTGTTTATTTCCGCTGTAGACATTTATGTATAGCTGAACTGTATTTGTACTAAGTAAGATCCTGTATACTGTGTAACTCTGATGATTACTTTTATCCAGTACATTCTATTGTTCATTATCTGGTGTATTTATTTAATTCTGTTCTGCTATTATCTGTTTCTGTGTTATATTCCAAAGATAACCCTGTTTCCGTCAGAACGGGAATTCGGGTCGTCTCATCGTGGTATCAGAGCATGCGTTTCTTTCATACTGTGTTATATTTCTATAGAAACCACTAGTTTCTATAGTTGAAATTCGAACTGCAACTCAACACATGAATATTTCTAGCTAGGATTTCCCGTACTAGTTGTTTGAAATCATGGTTTCAAAATACGAACTGCACGGCTTCGTTTCGTTTTAATTTTATTTATATTTATATATTTATATAAATACAGTTCATTCAATGATTTCCATATCGTTTTCACTTCAAGGATTTTTCTAATATTATGAGACGACCCGAATTCCCGTTCAGACGGAAACAGGGTTATCTTTGGAATATAACACAGAAACAGATAATAGCAGAACAGAATTAAATAAACACACCAGATAATGAACAATAGAATGTACTGGATAAAAGTAATCATCAGAGTTACACAGTATACAGGATCTTACTTAGTACAAATACAGTTCAGCTATACATAAATGTCTACAGCGGAAATAAACAAAATATGTATAATAGGAGCTGAACAGCATAAAAGGAAATAAATGATAGAATCCATCTTCAGCTCCAGCTATCCAGAAAGAACCAGCTAAACCTGAATACAAGGCTGCCTGTGTAGAAAAAGGGGCACCCGAGTTTGAAAGTGAAACAAACTACGAGTCAGTCATGGGACTGGTATGAGAAATCCACTCAACACATATATAATTGGCTAATCACAGGACCACGCCACTTTCGTGGAACGGGTTTACTCCATTGGATTGCCAGTGCTTTCAAACAAACATTTCTTTTAAATATCGCTATGCTTTTTATAAAAATGAAGCCGTTATAAGACTCAGTTCCCATCACACAATGCAACGCAAACCGGAGGATAGAGTTTTTACCTTATAACAGCCAAATATGCTTGATACGGATAAAACCAAGGCATTTGATATTATTGCTAGTGTTTATATATTTTGGAAAAACAATTTCAAATCATAACTATCAATCATAGACGGCATTAATGCCCCATACCACTATGTCGCCATATATAGGTATACAATCAAAACCGCACGGGGTCGTATCTGGAAATTGGATTTCCGTCTTGAACCAAGACAAAAGATAGTCCTTACCGAATTCGAGACGCTCTAGCCCGTGTCTCAGGATCAGAGCTCGAGTGACCCTAGGAGCGACAGGGCCGGTCCACCGATGTGGATTAAAATTCCTGAACAATACGTTTCCCCGCCCTTTGGGGCGTCAACGAGCCAACGAATGACTCCATCGGACCCGGATCGTCCGATCAAACCGAGGCGTCTCGCAACAGCAACAACCACATAGGTGAAAAGTATATAAATGTCAGGGCTGGTAGGTCACTGACACCACCCTAGCTAGAAAGAAACGCATGTCCTCCCTGAGGTCCTTCCTCCCGTTTTAGGTTCATACCGGGGTGTGAGGCTCGCGAATTTACGTTATACACAAAGCTACGCCACACAGGCGGTGCTTTGATCATCACCACAAGACTTTGCTTTTCAACAGAAGCCCTGATCACTGCATCTTAGCATGCCACACAGGCAATTCATACCGTGCAACTGATGGCTATCAATCACACAGAACAAATTCCAATGTCGGACACACCGTCCATTTACAAGTCCGTTCTGGGTCTGAACGAAACCGGAGGCACTAAATACCTCGCAAACCCTTCGATCACCACGTACGTCTGGACGATCACCACTCATTATCCATATTTCGGGATGCCTCCCAATCAGGACCTCGGTTACCATCCAAACGAGGTGAAGATCTCCGGTCTTCGACCACCGTCTTTATCTTCGACTTTCAATCGTCGGTCAATTATTTGAAATGAGAATTAACTCGGCCTTCTCAAATAATTCACGTATATTTAGAATTTCAATTCAATTTATTTCAATGGTTAAATTATTCGACAACATCAATTTTGTTCTTTAATGTAATTTTCACACCAAACACATTCAACCATCAAATATCACATAAATCAAGCAAATTCAGTTTATTTCCATTCCATATTGCTTATGATATTTTATAACTATTTATCGCTATTTTTATTTATTTTAAAATAGCTAATTTATTCAAAACGACGCTTCGGGCCATAAGCGGCCGTGGCGCTGTTTTTCTTCAGATTTGATTTACACATATCTGAAATTCTAACCGTTGGATCTTCACAAAATTTACATCATTAGAAAGGTCTTTTCAAAACGAATCCAACGGTTCCAGTTTCGGGAAAATCCGACGGTCGGATCTCCCGGTACAATCGTTTGAATTTTCGATTTCAAATTACGAACTGCAGCGTCGTTATTCGATTAAATATATAATTATATTTATATATATATAAATATAATCGCTTCTGGCGCTGTTTTTCTTCAGATTTGAATTAAACATTCCAGACAATCCAACCGTTGGATTTTTACAAGGTTGGTGCCGTTGGGAAGATATTTCCAAGGCGTACCCGACGGTTGAGGTTTCGGGAAAATCCAATGGTCGGATTTCCCGTACTAGTTGTTTGAAATCATGGTTTCAAAATACGAACTGCACGGCTTCGTTTCGTTTTAATTTTATTTATATTTATATATTTATATAAATATAGTTCATTCAATGATTTCCATATCGTTTTCACTTCAAATATTTTTCTAACACCTTAAAATTTTGGAAAATTTCGCCATAACCTCCCCTGCACCGGGAGCATCGGGAAATCGCAAATAGCGTTCCCGGTCCTTCTAATCTCAAAAAGAAAAAGAAAAAGCCAAGCGGCTAGCCAACAGGCTCATAAAATCATCACCCAAACAAAACAGTAAATGTGTACCTATTTGTCGGGCACAAAATTTTATTCCTCTTCTCTAGCCCCTTTGCTATAACCTGTTCAATAAATATGCATGTACATATATATACAGTTCTTATCATTTATCATTTTCTATTCAACTTCATATTTGATTTCTGTTTGGTTTAAAGACACCATTTATTCTAATGTTACATACATAGGTGCAAATCATTTCATTAGCTAATTAATGAATATTTCATCTCATATATGTTTATTTTGAACAAGTGGCTATTTTTAACACTTCACATTTCAACGATTTATGCATACAATAAAAATGTGATTTTTATTGTAAAACAATTCATTTCAAAACACTATTTTTCTATATAGTTCAAGTTGGTGATAAAAATGGGATTTTTATCTTAAAACAATTTCTTTAAAACGAGATTATTTTACACAGTTCATATAGTCGATAAAAGGTGATGTTTATTATCAAACAATCTATTTCAAAATATGAATACCATTCAACACATGAATTTCTAATCAACGAATGAATATCAATTCAACACATGAATGTTTTCTATAGTTTCTATATATAGATAAAAATGTGATTTTTATTATCAAACAATCTATTTCAAAATATGAATACCATTCAACACATGAATTTCTAATCAACGAATGAATATCAATTCAACACATGAATGTTTTCTATAGTTTCTATATATAGATAAAAATGTGATTTTTATTATCAAACAATTTATTTCAAAATATGAATACCATTCAACACATGAATTTCTAATCAACGAATGAATATCAATTCAACACATGAATGTTTTCTATAGTTTCTATATATAGATAAAAATGTGATTTTTATTATCAAACAATTTATTTCAAAATATGAATACCATTCAACACATGAATTTCTAATCAACGAATGAATATCAATTCAACACATGAATGTTTTCTATTCAATGAATAAATATAGTTTAAGCATATGAAAATAATTCAAACACACGTATATTATTCAAAATTTCGGCAGCATAACGGCAGGGTAGTTAAACCGGGACCGTCCCTAGTACGGCTCCTCGCTCTACCTTAAAACCTCGCGGTTTTTGACAATGGGGATCATGCATCTAGTTCGCACGCAGGCGGCATGTATATATTTATTTCATTTCCACAAACTAATCCTATGTGGTTTCAACCAAATATTTCTCAACCACAAACGGGTATTTTTCAACCACAATCAACCAATATCAATCACAAACAATCCCAAACAATCATTCGCTATTCAATATATAAAGATTATATTTTTAATATTCCTATGATGTAAAAATTATCTTTGGAATATAACACAGTATGGAAGAAGTGAAATTCGCTCTGATACCAACTGTGACGACAAGGAATTTCGCTCGGTCCGAACCAGTCGCTAAACCGATCCAGACCGTTCGAAACGCCCTATCGTTTGAGAACAAGACAAAATAGAACGCAAACAGAAGAACATTTCACTGTATATTACAACAATGCATCAGATTACAAGAATATACAGAGTAATAAAGAATATTACACAGAAATATCAGAGATTTAAAATACATTTAAATACATCGCAGCGGAAAATAATACAATACACAACTAGAAGAGATATACGGATACAAAGCTTTCCGGATATCATTCCAGCTGTAAACCAGGATCCTGTGAATATAAATCTGCAAGACCAAAACTACTAGCTGCCCGTGTCAAATAAGGGCACCCAGAGTTTAGGTTAAAACAATAAACTCCAGGTCAGTCATGTGACTGGTGTGAGAACTAAAACAGTTAATCTTTTTATTTTTAAAGTTAGGTAAATCAAAGGACCACGCCGTATAACACGGAACGGGTTTCCTCCCAAGAATACCAGTGCATAAAACAACAGCGCAATGCTAAATAAAGAAAAATGAAGCTGTTATAAGACCCAGGTCCTATCACACAATGCAACGCAAGCCGGGGGATAGGGTTTTCCCTTATAACAGCCAAAGAATGCTTGATACGTTTAAAACAAATCATTTGATACTACTATAAGTGCATAGTGTATAAAACAACTTCAAATCATAAGTATCAATCATAGGCGGCATGAGCGTCCCATGCCACTATGTCGCCATATATAGGTTTACAAATAAAACCGCAAAGTCACGTATTTGGAAATTGAATCTCCATCTATGAACCGAGGCAAAAGATAGTCCTCAACCGATTCGAGACGCTCTAGCCCGTGTCTCAGGAACAGCCGCAACTGCCCCTTGGATCGTCAGGGCCGGTCCACCGATGTGGATTATTATGCCTGAACACTACGTTTCCCCACCCTATGGGGTGTAAGTGAGCCAACTAAATGACTCCATCGGTTCGAGAACGACCGATCAATCCGAGGCGCCTCGCAACAGCAACAACCACATAAGTCAAACTCGTTAGGGCGTGTAAAACCACTGACGCCACTTTTTAGCTAGAAGGAAACGCATGCCCTCCCTGAGGTCCGTCTCCCGTTTTTGGTTCATACCGGATGTGAAACACGCGAAGTAAACGTTACACAAAGCTACGCCACAAAGGCCTTGCTTTGATCATCACCACAAGACTTTGCTTTTCAACAGAAGTCTCGATCAATTGCCACTTAGGCATGCCACACAGGCAATTCACTCCATGCGTTTGATATCCATCAATATATAACCCCTGAGCTCGTACGTCTCAGAGAAGGGCGTTAAGCAAGAGAATAAATTCTCCGCCGCCAAACAGATATATATTTAATAGAAATCAAACACACAGACTAAAATCCAATGTCAGACACACAGTCCATTTACAAGTCCGTTCTGGGTCTGAACGAAACCGGAGGCACCTAGTACCCCGCATATCCATCGATCTCCAAGTACGTCTGGACAATCACCAACTGTTTCCATCTTCTTGGGTGTACAGCCCAATCAAGATCATCAGTAATCACCCAAACGACGTGAAGACTTCCGGTCTTCGACCACCGTCTTCATCTTCGACTTATCGTCGTATCAGTTATTCAGAATGGGATAAACCCGGTCTTTCCAAATAACTCGCGTATATTTTAAATAAGTGTTACACAAACACAACATACGCCTCATTCCAATTCATTAGTCACTAACCGTAAATTAATCAAGAGAATAATTCCCCAAATATTAACCCCGAAGGCCGAAACCAACATCAGATCAATATCCAGGAAACCATTCTGCTTGGCTAACCGACAGTTAGTTTCTAAATTTCACATTCATAGGGAAAGGTTCCCATTAATTTTATCCAAGATAAATTCCTTGAATTTATTCTTTATTCTATTTTTGAATCTCAATTCAAACTAGTCGGGATTAACGAACCTTACCGAAGTAATCATTTATTTTAATTTCCCCATCCCAACCTATTCATCCCATGAAGTAAAACTGGTAATACTTCATATCTAACACCACAGTGTTATCGGTAAATTCAATTACCATTTCACGTTCAAATCTAATTAAAGATTTAACTATCGCCTGGAGCAAAACTGGTGATACTCCATTTTCGATCATTTCAATCTAATTAAAGATTCATTAAAACTCCACTTAGTTTTAATCTTCGACTGGGTTAAAGAATCAGTGTCATTTAAAACACGGTTCACGATAAACCCAAAATCACATTCCATTAATTATCGGGTTAAAGAACAAGTGTTATTTAAAACACTGTCCATGATAAACCCAAAAATCAATATCAATTCAATTCCAATTAAATATCACTTAATTGGTACACTTCATTAAATCCAAATAAAAAGATTTAATCTTTTCTCAACTGGGTTCAAGAACAGTGTTAATGAAGACACCATTCACGACAAACCCAAATCACATTTGATATTCAATACAAGACTCTGAATAGAAAATATACCGGCTTATATTCAATATCAAATTCTACGACTAACAAATATCGCATTGGAAATAACGATATATATATATATCTTTCAAATTCCCATAACAATATCTGTATCATCACGAAATCCAATCTCGAAATATTCCGAAGACAATTTCGATTCAAATCCATTCCAATATAATTATTGGAAATTCTGGTTATTTTTAAAACCCTTTTTCAAATTCAATTTATTTATTTAAAAATAAATAGAATTATAGTTCTAGTTCAAAACTAGTTCATTTCGATAAAAATCTATTTTTATCTTTTCAAATATAGAGTTTCTCATCCCAATTCTTTCTAAATCATTTCTTATGATTTTACACAAATTATTAATATTTTTAATAATTTTATCAAGGCCCGTACAGTCGATTTCCATCAACGGCCATCGAACTGCACTTACAGCGACCTTTTTCGAATTTGATTTGGACGTATCTCCAAATCCAACCATTAGATTTCAAATTTCTAATATTCGTTAGAAAGCTCTTTTCGATACGAACCCAACGGTTCCGGTTTTAGGAGAATCCGACGGTCGGATCTCCCGTAATGTCCGTTTGAAATAAATGGTCGAAATTCACGAACTGCCGCGGCGCGGCGCGTTCTATTCAGGCCATTATATTATATATATTATATATATAATATATATTTCGTCGATTTCTACTTAAAACGAATTTTATAAATCGTTTTAATTTCATTTCAAAAGCAATTTCAACTTCCATTTCAATTCAAATCAAAATTGAATTCTTCTTTATAAATTCGTTTTAAAATTCATTTCTATTCAATTCAAATTTCAATTCAATTTGAATTCATTTCAATTTGCTTTCAATTCAATTTGAATTCGTTTTCAATTCATTTCGAAATCGTTTTCAATTCATTTCATTTCGAAATCGTTTTCAATTCATTTCATTTCGAAATCGTTTTCAATTCATTTCATTTCGAAATCGTTTTCAATTCAATTCATTTCGAAATCGTTTTCAATTCAATTCATTTCGAAATCGTTTTCAATTCAATTCATTTCGAAATCGTTTTCAATTCAATTCATTTCGAAATCGTTTTCAATCCAATTCATTTCGAAATCGTTTTCAATTCAATTCATTTCGAAATCGTTTTCAATTCAATTCATTTCGAAATCGTTTTCAATTCAATTCATTTCGAAATCGTTTTCAATTCAATTCATTTCGAAATCGTTTTCAATTCAATTCATTTCTAAATCGTTTTCAATTCAATTGATTTCGAAATCGTTTTCAATTCAATTTATTTCGAAATGAATAAAATCGATATAAATATCGTTCACGTCAAAATGGCGTCAATCTAATCAACACGGCTTCATAAATTTCTATTTTCAAATATTCTATTTCAAATATTTCCTTTTTCAAGATAGTTGTTATTATCAAAATATTTCGTTCAACACATGACCAATCTCAATGGATGAGTACTGTCAACACATGAACCTTTATTTTATATTATTCTTTATTATTCTTTATTTTTCAAATTGGAATGACGCCCAATCGATTATCATATAAAGTTAATTATATGGATTCCATACAACACATGTATATAATATCATTGAAAAATAATCAACCATCAACCAAAGTGCACTACACTGTATAAGCATCAAATATAGATATCTAACGCTTATAACAGCCTGTCAATCGATCGATCGACATATTTAATCAATCAGGATGAGTGAACTTCAAATTTCATCCTAACACCCGTGTGGGGTTTCAAACAATCAAACACATATTTTATTTGTGCAGTTGGACGATGTGTAAAATTTATCGTCCCAATCAATGTCCTTCAAATAGGTGTACATAAACAAACCGTTTGGTTTGTAAATGAATATTTATTTATTCACATTCACTATATTCATATTCACGTTAAAAATTATATTTTTAACGATAAAACATTTTATTTTAACATATGAATTTCTATTCAGTTCATTCTTTAAATAAAATGGTATTTTTATTTTCTAACTTATTTTAGAAAATTTTGGCGGCATAACGGCACGATACTAGAAACGGGACGAGGCCTAGCCTTATCCCCGGTCTAGTGAAGGCCCACGCCATTCACACATCAATCAAATCAATTTCAATTCACCCAACAGTCAAATTCAGCTCAAATAATCTAACTAATCTATGCAACCAAACAAACAAGTCCATGGTCTGTGGACGATTGTGTCGGGTGCTACTAAGCACCGTCTGCATCCTAGTATATAAATATAACTAGAAAATGAAATTGAAAGGTGAGGAATTCTCACATATAGCTATCCAACTATCGTGACTCTTCTTTGATAGAAATCTTCATCTCCTCGCCTTTTTGTCATCTTCGTTGCTGTAGCCACTACATATGTAAAAATTGAATTTTCACTACGCTATTCAGTATATAAAAATCGAATTTTTATTATGGTATTCAATATATAAAAATCAAATTTTTACTTCGATGTTCAATATATAAAAATCATATTTTTACTTCGATGTTCAATATATAAAAATCCAGTTTTTCTTCGCTATTCGAATATATAAAAATCCAATTCATATTTGCTATTCGAATATATAAAAATCCAATTTATATTTGCTATTCGAATATATAAAAATCCAATTTATATTTGCTATTCGAATATATAAAAATCCAATTTATATTTGCTATTCGTAAAGGAAAATCATATTTTCCTATATAAAGATTATAACTTTTCTAATATAAAGATTATAACTTTTCTAATATAAAGATTATAACTTTTCTAATATAAAGATTATAACTTTTCTATGTTAACAACTTCAGATCTTACCCATGATGTTCTACTCGAGAACTAATTTTTATTTTACTTAAAAATGATTTCATTAAATAAAAATCTATTCTTTTTATTCATATAAACATCTTAGCCTCCCCTATATATAAAAATATTATTTTAATAAACTAAAACCCTATTTTTAATAAGCTAATCCTATATAAAATAAACAATTTAAATTAAAATATAAAAACTTACTGTTAGTTGAGAAAAAGGGGGTTTCAGAGTTCTGCACGGGGCTGGAGAGATAGGCGAGGGTGGAGAAGCTTCGGGGAAAGGGGATGGAGGCGGAAACGAGGAGGGGGGGGCCTCAACGGCGGACGCTCGATCGTCGGGACGGTTTCTGGGTTTGGAGGGGTTTTAGGGCAACGTCGCACGAGAGGAGGGGAGGGGGAAGAAGAGGAATTTCGCTTTCACCCGCCGCCGCCTCCCCAGCATCTTGCCGCCTCGCCTGACCTCTTCCACCCCGCTTCCAGCACCTCCTCCCACCACAGAGAACGCAGCACCCCCTCTTCCGATTTGAACAGTACGTTTTTTTTTACTTTATTTTATTCTTTTTTTCCCCTTTATCCTAACACATATATGTAAATAGTTAGGATTGTAAAAATATGTTTTTTTATCATGTATGAAGAGTAAAAATATGATTTTTATTAATTTAAAGATAATATTTTTATATGAGAAAATATAATATTTTTGTATGAGAAAGGATGACATTTTTATGTGAGAAAAGAATATATTTTTATCTATGAAAAAGTTCGGATTTTTATATATTGAACTTCGAAATAAAAATATGATTTTTATATATTGAACATCGAATAAAAATGTGATTTTTATATATTGAACATCGAATAAAAATGTGATTTTTACATATTGAATAGCGAAATAAAAATATGATTTTTATATATTGAATAGCGAAGTAAAAATGTGATTTTTATATATTGAACTTCGAAATAAAAATGTGATTTTTATATATTGAACATCGAATAAAAATGTGATTTTTATATATTGAACAGCAGATAACGAAGGTGACAAAAAGGCGAGAACAGTGAAGATTTCCTGCATTAGAAGTGCCGTGGAGCTAGGATAGCTATATGTGAGAATTTCTCACCTTTCAATTTCTTCTCTAATTATATATATATATACTAGGATGCAGACGGTGCTTAGTAGCACCCGACACAATCGTCCACAGACCATGGACTTGTTTGTTTGGTTGCATAGATTAGGTATATGATTTGATTTGAATTTGGTTGTTTGGTGATTTTGATTGATGTGTGAATGGCGTGGGCCTTCACTAGACCGGGGATAAGGCTAGGCCTCGTCCCGTTTCTAGTATCGTGCCGTTATGCCGTCGAAATTTTCTAAAATATGTTAGAAAATAAAAATATCATTTTATTGTGTAAATGAATAATAGAAATTCATATGTTGGAATAAAATGTTTTATCGTTAAAAATATAATTTTTAACGTGAATATGAATATAGTGAAAGTGAATAAAATAAAATATTCATTTACAAACCAGACGGTTTGTTTATGTACACCTATTTGAAGGACATTGATTGGGACGATAAATTTTACACATCGCCCAACAGCACAAATAAAATATGTGTTTGATTGTTTGAAACCCCACACGGGTGTTAGGATGAAATTTAAAGTTCACTCATCCTGATTGATTAAATATGTCGATCGATCGATTGACAGGCTGTTATAAGCGTTAGATAACTATATTTGATGCTTATACAGTGTAGTGCACTTTGGTTGATGGTTAATTATTTTTCAATGCTATTATATACATGTGTTGTAGAAAATCCATATAATTAACATTATATGGTAATTGATTGGGCCTCATTCCAGTTTTGAAAAAGAAATATTTGAAAAAGAAATATTTGAAAAGGAAATATTTGAAATAGAATATTTGAAATAGGAATATATGAAGCCGTGTTGATTAGATTGACGCCATTTTGACGTGATCGATATTTATATCGATTTTAAAAACGATTTCGAAATGAATTGAATTGAAAACGATTTCGAAATGAATTGAATTGAAAACGATTTCGAAATGAATTGAATTGAATACGAATTCAAATTGAATTGAAAGCGAATTGAAATGAATTAAATTGAATTGAAATTTGAATTGAATAGAAATGAATTTTAAAACGAATTTATAATGAAGAATTCAATTTTGATTTGAATTGAAATGGAAGTTGAAATTGCTTTTGAAATAAATTTAAAACTATTTATATAATTCGTTTTAAATAGAAATCGATGAAATATATATTATATATATTATATATATATATATAATATAATGGCCTGAATAGAACGCGCCGCGCCGCGGCAGTTCGTGAATTTCGACCATTTATTTCAAACGGACATTACGGGAGATCCGACCGTCGGATTCTCCTAAAACCGGAACCGTTGGGGTCGTATCGAAAAGAGCTTTCTAACGAATATTAGAAATTTGAAAAGATTAAATCTTTTTATTTAGATTTAATGAAGTGTACTAATTAAATGATATTTAATTGGAATTGAATTGGTATTGATTTTTGGGTTTATCGTGAACAGTGTTTTAAATAACACTCGTTCTTTAACCCGATAATTAATGGAAGGTGATTTTGGGTTTATCGTGAACCGTGTTTTAAATGACACTGATTCTTTAACCCAGTTAACGATTAAAACTAAGTGGAGTTTTAATGAATCTTTAATTAGATTGAAATGATCGAAAATGGAGTATCACCAGTTTTGCTCCAGGCGATAGTTAAATCTTTAATTAGATTTGAACGTGAAATGGTAATTGAATTTACCGATAACACCGTGGTGTTAGAGATGAAGTATAACCAGTTGTACTTCATGGGATAAATAGGTTGGGATTGGGAAATAAAATAAATGATTACTTCGGTGTGGTTCGCTAATCCCGACTAGTTTGAATTGATATTCAAAGGAGATTAAAGAATAAATTTAAAGAATTTATCTTGGATAAAATTAATGGGAACTTTTCCCAAAGTATAGGAATATTTGAATAAAAGAATATTCTGAATTGGAATGAGGCGTATGTTGTGTTTGTGTAACACTTTTATAATATATACGCGAGTTATTCAGAAAGACCGGGTTTATCCCATTCTGAATAACTGATTCGACGTGGTGTCGAAGATGAAGACGGTGGTCGAAGACCAGAAGTCTTCACGTCGTTTGGATAATTACTGATGATCTTGATTGGGCTGTACACCCAAGAAGATGGAAACAGTTGGTGATCGTCCAGACGTACTTGGAGATCGATGGATATGCGGGGTACTAGGTGCCTCCGGTTTCGTTCAGCCCCAGAACGGACTTGTAAATGGACTGTGTGTCTGACATTGGATTTTAGTCTGTGTGATTGATCTTTATTAAATATATATCTGTTTGGCGGCAGAGAATTTATTCTCTTGCTTAACGCCCTTCTCTGAGACGTACGAGCTCAGGGGTTATATATTGATGGATATCAAACGCATGGAGTGAATTGCCTGTGTGGCATGCCTAAGTGGCAATTGATCGAGGCTTCTGTTGAAAAGCAAAGTCTTGTGGTTGATGTTCGAAGCACGGCCTTTGTGGCGTAGCTTTGTGTAACGTTGATTCGCGAGCTTCACACCCGGTATGAACCAAAAACGGGAGAGGACGTCAGGGAGGGCATGCGTTTCTTTCTAGCTAGAAGTGGCGTCAGTGGTTTTACACGCCCTGACGAGTTTGACTTATGTGGTTGTTGCTGTTGCGAGGCGCCTCGGATTGATCGGTCGTTCTCGAACCGATGGAGTCATTTAGTTGGCTCGTTTACGCCCCATAGGGCGGGGAAATGCATGTCCAGGGTTTAAGTTTAATCCACATCGGTGGACTGGCCCTGAGGATCTAAGGGTCACTCGAGCTCTGATCCTGAGGGGCGGGCTAGAGCGTCTCGAATCGGTTGAGGACTATCTTTTGCCTCGGTTCATAGAAGGAAATCCAATTTCCAAATACGTGACTTTGCGGTTTTATTTGTAAACCTATATATGGCGACATAGTGGCATGGGACGCTCATGCCGCCTATGATTGATACTTATGATTTGAAGTTGTTTTATACACTATGCACTTATAATAGTATCAAACGATTTGTTTTAACCGTATCAAGCATTCTTTGGCTGTTATAAGGGAAAACCCTATCCTCGGCTGCGTTGCATTGTGTGATGGGACCTGGGTCTTATAACAGCTTCATTTTTCTTTATTTAGCATTGCGCTGTTTGTTTTATGCACTGGTATTCTTGGGAGGAAACCCGTTCCGTGTTATGCGGCGTGGTCTCTTGATTTACCTAATGATTTAAAATAAAGATTAATAACTGTTTTAGTTCTCACACCAGTCACATGACTGACCTGGAGTTTATTGTTTTAACCTAAACTCTGGGTGCCCCTACTTTGACACGGGCAGCTAGTAGTTTTGGTTTTGCAGATTTATATTCACAGGATCCTGGTTTACAGCTGGAACGATATCCGGAAAGCTTTGTGTCCGTATATCCCATTCTAGTTGTGTATTGTATTATTTTCCGCTGCGATGTATTTAAATGTAATTTAAATCTCTGATATTTCTGTGTAATATTCTTTTATACTCTGTATATTCTTGTAATCTGATGCATTGTTGTAATATACAATGAAATGTTCTTCTGTATGTGTTCTGTTTTGTCGTGTTCTCAAACGATAGGGCGTTTCGAACGGCCTGGATCGGTTTAGAGACCGGTTCGGACCGAGCGAAATTCCTTGCGAATGATTTGAGGGAAATGTGATTTTTATTACTAAAGCCATTTGTTTAATCTTAGGACCCCTTGGTTATCGAGGCTAAAATCTGAGGGTTTTCCTTCCCGGATCCGCTGGCTAATCCTTTTAATGAATTCATCGTCCTTCTGAAAAATAGTAATCTTATCTTGCAAGGAAGAAGTAATGATAAAACTGGCAATGATTTCATTTTTTCTGCTAAGCGCATCAGCCACAACATTGGCTTTCCCTGGAGTGTATATAATTTCAAAATCGTATGCTGCAAGGAATTCTAACCAACGCTGTTGCCTCAGGTTTAAATCTTTCTGGGTGAACAGATATTTCAAGGATTGATGATCGGTATATAGTTCGAATTTCTCGCCCAATAAATAATGCCTCCATATTCTCAAAGCGAACACGATAGCTAATAACTCAAGATCATGAGTAGCATAGTTTCTTTCATGCGTCTTTAGTTGACGGCTGGCATATGCGATCACTTGGCCCTTTTGCATTAACACCGCTCCTAGCCCTCTAATAGAAGCATCTGTCCATACTGTCAAGTCTTGGTTACCTTCTATTATCGTCAATACCGGAGCGGTTGTCAATTTCAGTTTCAGCTCCTGGAAAGCTTCTTCACATTCGGGAGTCCATTTGAATTTTTCATGCTTCTTTGTAAGCTTTGTCAATACTCCTGATATCTTTGAAAAATCCTGAACGAATTTCCGATAGTAACTAGCTAACCCAAGGAAACTTCGAACTTCTGTGGGCGTAGTAGGTTGTTTCCAGTTCTGAATCGCTGTATTTTTGCTTGGATCTACAGCAATTCCTTCTTTTGACACGACGTGGCCAAGGAATTTAACTTCATTCTGCCAGAAGACACACTTAGAAAATTTAGCTTTCAAGACATTTCTCCTTAGAATTTTCAACACTTGTTCTAAATGTTTTGCATGCTCTTCTACCGACTTAGAGTAGATTAGAATGTCATCGATGAAGACTAGAACAAATTTATTCAACACACCACGGAACACTCTGTTCATAAGATCAACGAAGTATGCCGGAGCGTTGCACAAGCCGAACGGCATTACTAACCATTCGTAGAATAAATCGGGACCCCTGAAGGCTGTCAAAGGAACACAGTCTTCGGCTATACGCAATTGGTGGAAACCTGTAGCTAGGTCCATTCTGGAGAATACGGTTGCTCCATTTAATTGATCTAACAGATCGTCTATTCGGGGCAAAGGATATTTGTTCTTCAGTGTTTGTTTATTGAGATCTCGGTAATCAACGCAAAGTCTTAAAGTACCGTCCGATTTCGGGACAAATACCACTGCGGCTCCCCATGCTGAAAAGCTTGGTCTGATCAGACCTTTCCAAAGTAATTCCCGGGTTTGACTACTTAGCTCTTCTTTTTCTTTCGGGGCCATTCTTCTTATTGGATGAACTACTGGTCGAGCATTCGGAATTAGATCAATTCTAAATTCAATTTCTCTTTGCGGCGGTAAGTTTTCTACTTCTTCAAACACATCCGCATAATTTTTAACGACCGGTATCTTTTCTAATGAAGGGGGGATAACTTCTAAAGAAGACCAAAATTCGGTTCTATTTATCTCTGAGCCATGGCATGGTATATATATAGGTCCAAGCTTCGTTTCGACTTTAATGATTCTTTCTGCACACCTAACTTCGGCCTTATATTTGGTTAACCATTCCAAACCGAGAATAACTTCGAATTCTGATAAATCCATAACAATTAAGTGGATGGGAAACTTGTAACATGAATAAGAGATAGGCACTCTGCAGTATAAAATGAGACTAACAGAACCTCCTATCGGGTTTTGAACTTTAATCGGTTCCTTTAGAATTCTTTGTTTCAATTTTAACTTGTGTACAATTTTACCAGAAATGAAGCTACGTGATGCACCAGTATCAAAAAGTACTGAAACAGGAATATTTTTGATAGTAAGGGTACCTCCCAAGACATCGGGTTTACCTGATCCATCGCTGGTAGCTGGCGGGGTCTTCCCGTCATAAACATGGGCCACTTGTGCGCTCTTCTTCAAAGGACAATTCTTGCTATAGTGCCCCTTCTTGTGGCAGTTGTAGCATTCAGCTGAGTCACTGGCCTTTGGCTTCCTTGGGGCTTTGCACATGTTAGCGAAATGACCGGGCTTCCCGCAATTGTAGCAGTTTCCTTTCGGGATCTTTGCGGGTTTTTGAGTAGCGGCCGCGGTGATGCTAGATTCGGGTTGGTCAGTTGAAGTCTTGCGCTTATTCCCTGCTTGGCTCTTTGCGCGGTCATGGCTAGCATGCCTCTCATCCATGTCTTCGTAGTTGCAAGCCATCTCTACGAGTTCTGTAAAAGAGAGTTTGATGTTGCTCATAGCTCTATCATGGTATTTGCGCTTCAGCCCAAATATGAATCTCTTATTTTTCGCTTTGTCGGTCAAAACCAGTTCTGGAGCATAGCGCGATAGCTGAGTGAACTTATTCAGATAGTCTTGAATAGAGAGGTCTCCCTGCTGGAGATTAGCAAATTGCTCCCGCATCCTCTCAAGAGCTTGTTCCGGCACAAACTTCTCATTGAATAAAGTCTTGAACTGCTCCCAAGTCCGGATAGTACCAGCTGCATCCCCAGAAGTAATGGCATCCCACCACAGCTCTGCCTCTTCCTGAAGAAGCCAAATTCCAAGTCGGGCTTTATTGTTAGTTCCCATGCCCATACCTTCGAAGATTTTCTCACAGGTTTTCAGCCAAGCGATAGCTTCGGTCACTGTGCCAGTGCCAGTAAAAGGTTTCCCTCCAAGATTTCTGTACCTCTTTGCTACTTTATCTAACTCAAAGTCTTCTGGTGCTGGTGGCGGAATAATAGGGATCTCCACAACTACGGGGATATTCCCCCGTCCTCCTGCTGCATCTCCTCGGCCTCCACGGCCTCCTCTAGCTGCTGCTCCACGCGTAGCCATCTAAGAGTACTGTATAAGCAAGAAAAGAGTCAAGCTCACAGATTTGATAATTTTCATACATAATAAAGCAAGGGAATACAAGGAAAGATAATGATGATGTACTGATCAAATTGTTTTGCTAATCTGTTTAGCTCATTCTAGGATATTGCTAATCCTATCTCTAATGAGCTACTCGCATTAGAACACTACTGATTCTATTCTGACGAGGTGTTTAATGTGTTAGATCCCGGAACTAAGGTTAACCAAAGCTCTGATACCAACTGTGACGATCCCACGATCCGAGGGGCGGTATTAAGGATAATCATTGGGAAATAACACATTAATCATCATAGCAGAGTACAGATAATAGCAGAAACAATAAATAAAATAATTTTACATGGATATGACAGCGGAATCACAACATGTAGGAATATCAGAATAGCATAACGTGGGGTATACTTAGTAAAAAGAAAGGGAAGTGATCAGTCATCATCGCCAGAGGCGGAATACATACATGCAGTGACATAATAAGAGTATCAGTCTACATCGCCGAAGGCGGAATACATATACATATAGTGAGAAATACGAAAAGTAAATCAGTCTGCATCGCCAGTGGCGGAATCATAACATAAATACAGTAATGGCGGAAAATATCTAAGTCATCTCTATGAAGTCAGCCTCGCCATGAGCCAAAAGTGCATGCTGTGCAGCAGTGCAGAACCAAAAACCACCTGTCACCTGTGTACTAGGCTGCCCGTGTGAAAATAAGGGCACCCGCGTTTGCAAAGTGAAACAAACAACGAGTCAGTCATGGGGACTGGTATGAGGAATCTATTTAACAGTTAAACAACAGTAATAGCAAATCATAGGACCACGCCACTTTCGCGGAACGGGTTTACTCCAGTGATTGCTAGTGCATCTAAAACAAAGTAAATTCTTTTTAAAACAACGCAATGCTTTTGGAAAGAATGAAGCCATTATAAGACTCAGGTCCCATCACACAATGCAACGCAAGCCGGGGGATAGAGTTTTACCTTATAATAGCCAAATATGCTTGATACGTATAAAGCGAAATCATTTGATATTATTACTAGTGCATATATGTTTCAAAAACGAATAGCATCATAAATATCAATCATAGACGACATGAGCGTCCCATGCCACTATGTCGCCATATATAAGTTACAATCGAATCCGTTATCTCGTATTGGAAATTGGATTTCCGTCATGAGTCGAGGCAAGGGGCAAGCTCCTCTCCGCTTCGAGACACTCTAGCAAATGCCTCAGGACTACGCACACAGGGTAACCCCTGGATGCTTCAGGGCCGGTCCTCACTTACGTTAGAGGATTAATTATGCCTGAACACACGTTTCCCGGTCCTTACAGACCTATAATCGAGGCGCCTCGCATTCCAACAACCACAAAGGTGAAAAGTAGATAAATATGTCAGGGCTGGTAAGTCACTGACACCACCATAGCTAGAAAGAAACGTCGTGCTATCCCTGCAGTTTTAGAGCACGATGAGACGACCCGAATTCCCGTTCAGACGGAAACAGGGTTATCTTTGGAATATAACACAGAAACAGATAATAGCAGAACAGAATTAAATAAATACACCAGATAATGAACAATAGAATGTACTGGATAAAAGTAATCATCAGAGTTACACAGTATACAGGATCTTACTTAGTACAAATACAGTTCAGCTATACATAAATGTCTACAGCGGAAATAAACAAAATATGTACAATAGGAGCTGAACAGCATAAAAAGAAATAAATGATAGAATCCATCTTCAGCTCCAGCTATCCAGAAAGAACCAGCTAAACCTGAATACAAGGCTGCCCGTGTAGAAAAAGGGGCACCCGAGTTTGAAAGTGAAACAAACTACGAGTCAGTCATGGGACTGGTATGAGAAATCCACTCAACACATATATAATTGGCTAATCACAGAACCACGCCACTTTCGTGGAACGGGTTTACTCCATTGGATTGCCAGTGCTTTCAAACAAACATTTCTTTTAAATATCGCTATGCTTTTTATAAAAATGAAGCCGTTATAAGACTCAGTTCCCATCACACAATGCAACGCAAACCGGAGGATAGAGTTTTTACCTTATAACAGCCAAATATGCTTGATACGGATAAAACCAAGGCATTTGATATTATTGCTAGTGTTTATATATTTTGGAAAAACAATTTCAAATCATAACTATCAATCATAGACGGCATTAATGCCCCATACCACTATGTCGCCATATATAGGTATACAATCAAAACCGCACGGTGTCGTATCTGGAAATTGGATTTCCGTCTTGAACCAAGGCAAAAGATAGTCCTTAGCGAATTCGAGACGCTCTAGCCCGTGTCTCAGGATCAGAGCTCGAGTGACCCTAGGAGCGACAGGGCCGGTCCACCGATGTGGATTAAAATTCCTGAACAATACGTTTCCCCGCCCTTTGGGGCGTCAACGAGCCAACGAATGACTCCATCGGACCCGGATCGTCCGATCAAACCGAGGCGCCTCGCAACAACAACAACCACATAGGTGAAAAGTATATAAATGTCAGGGCTGGTAGGTCACTGACACCACCCTAGCTAGAAAGAAACGCATGTCCTCCCTGAGGTCCTTCCTCCCGTTTTAGGTTCATACCGGGGTGTGAGGCTCGCGAATTTACGTTATACACAAAGCTACGCCACACAGGCGGTGCTTTGATCATCACCACAAGACTTTGCTTTTCAACAGAAGCCCTGATCACTGCATCTTAGCTTGCCACACAGGCAATTCATACCGTGCAACTGATGGCTATCAATCACACAGAACAAATTCCAATGTCGGACACACCGTCCATTTACAAGTCCGTTCTGGGTCTGAACGAAACCGGAGGCACTAAATACCTCGCAAACCCTTCGATCACCACGTACGTCTGGACGATCACCACTCATTATCCATATTTCGGGATGCCTCCCAATCAGGACCTCGGTTACCATCCAAACGAGGTGAAGATCTCCGGTCTTCGACCACCGTCTTTATCTTCGACTTTCAATCGTCGGTCAATTATTTGAAATGAGAATTAACTCGGCCTTCTCAAATAATTCACGTATATTTAGAATTTCAATTCAATTTATTTCAATGGTTAAATTATTCGACAACATCAATTTTGTTCTTTAATGTAATTTTCACACCAAACACATTCAACCATCAAATATCACATAAATCAAGCAAATTCAGTTTATTTCCATTCCATATTGCTTATGATATTTTATAACTATTTATCGCTATTTTTATTTATTTTAAAATAGCTAATTTATTCAAAACGACGCTTCGGGCCATAAGCGGCCGTGGCGCTGTTTTTCTTCAGATTTGATTTACACATATCTGAAATTCTAACCGTTGGATCTTCACAAAATTTACATCATTAGAAAGGTCTTTTCAAAACGAATCCAACGGTTCCAGTTTCGGGAAAATCCGACGGTCGGATCTCCCGGTACAATCGTTTGAATTTTCGATTTCAAATTACGAACTGCAGCGTCGTTATTCGATTAAATATATAATTATATTTATATATATATATATATATATATATAAATAAAATTAAAATGAAACGAAGCCGTGCAGTTCGTATTTTGAAACCATGATTTCAAACAACTAGTACGGGAAATCCGACCATTACTAGGGACGGTCCCGGTTTAACTACCCTGCCGTTATGCTGCCGAAATTTTGAATAATATTCGTGTGTTTGAATTATTTTCATATGCTTAAACTATATTTATTCATTGAATAGAAAACATTCATGTGTTGAATTGATATTCATTCGTTGATTAGAAATTCATGTGTTGAATGGTATTCATATTTTGAAATAAATTGTTTGATAATAAAAATCACATTTTTATCTATATATAGAAACTATAGAAAACATTCATGTGTTGAATTGCCTCTTCTCTAGCCCCTTTGCTATAACCTGTTCAACAAATATGCATGTACATATATATACAGTTCTTATCATTTATCATTTTCTATTCAACTTCATATTTGATTTCTGTTTGGTTTAAAGACACCATTTATTCTAATGTTACATACATAGGTGCAAATCATTTCATTAGCTAATTAATGAATATTTCATCTCATATATGTTTATTTTGAACAAGTGGCTATTTTTAACACTTCACATTTCAACGATTTATGGATACAATAAAAATGTGATTTTTATTGTAAAACAATTCATTTCAAAACACTATTTTTCTATATAGTTCAAGTTGGTGATAAAAATGGGATTTTTATCTTAAAACAATTTCTTTAAAACGAGATTATTTTACACAGTTCATATAGTCGATAAAAGGTGATTTTTATTATCAAACAATCTATTTCAAAATATGAATACCATTCAACACATGAATTTCTAATCAACGAATGAATATCAATTCAACACATGAATGTTTTCTATAGTTTCTATATATAGATAAAAATGTGATTTTTATTATCAAACAATCTATTTCAAAATATGAATACCATTCAACACATGAATTTCTAATCAACGAATGAATATAAATACCTCGCAAACCCTTCGATCACCACGTACGTCTGGACGATCACCACTCATTATCCATATTTCGGGATGCCTCCCAATCAGGACCTCGGTTACCATCCAAACGAGGTGAAGATCTCCGGTCTTCGACCACCGTCTTTATCTTCGACTTTCAATCGTCGGTCAATTATTTGAAATGAGAATTAACTCGGCCTTCTCAAATAATTCACGTATATTTAGAATTTCAATTCAATTTATTTCAATGGTTAAATTATTCGACAACATCAATTTTGTTCTTTAATGTAATTTTCACACCAAACACATTCAACCATCAAATATCACATAAATCAAGCAAATTCAGTTTATTTCCATTCCATATTGCTTATGATATTTTATAACTATTTATCGCTATTTTTATTTATTTTAAAATAGCTAATTTATTCAAAACGACGCTTCGGGCCATAAGCGGCCGTGGCGCTGTTTTTCTTCAGATTTGATTTACACATATCTGAAATTCTAACCGTTGGATCTTCAAAAAATTTACATCATTAGAAAGGTCTTTTCAAAACGAATCCAATGGTTCCAGTTTCGGGAAAATCCGACGGTCGGATCTCCCGGTACAATCGTTTGAATTTTCGATTTCAAATTACGAACTGCAGCGTCGTTATTCGATTAAATATATAATTATATTTATATATATAAAAATATAATCGCTTATGGCGCTGTTTTTCTTCAGATTTGAATTAAACATTCCAGACAATCCAACCGTTGGATTTTTACAAGGTTGGTGCCGTTGGGAAGATATTTCCAAGGCGTACCCGACGGTTGAGGTTTCGGGAAAATCCAATGGTCGGATTTCCCGTACTAGTTGTTTGAAATCATGGTTTCAAAATACGAACTGCACGGCTTCGTTTCGTTTTAATTTTATTTATATTTATATATTTATATAAATATAGTTCATTCAATGATTTCCATATCGTTTTCACTTCAAATATTTTTCTAACACCTTAAAATTTTGGAAAATTTCGCCATAACCTCCCCTGCACCGGGAGCATCGGGAAATCGCAAATAGCGTTCCCGGTCCTTCTAATCTCAAAAAGAAAAAGAAAAAGCCAAGCGGCTAGCCAACAGGCTCATAAAATCATCACCCAAACAAAACAGTAAATGTGTACCTATTTGTCGGGCACAAAATTTTATTCCTCTTCTCTAGCCCCTTTGCTATAACCTGTTCAATAAATATGCATGTACATATATATATACAGTTCTTATCATTTATCATTTTCTATTCAACTTCATATTTGATTTCTGTTTGGTTTAAAGACACCATTTATTCTAATGTTACATACATAGGTGCAAATCATTTCATTAGCTAATTAATGAATATTTCATCTTATATATGTTTATTTTGAACAAGTGGCTATTTTTAACACTTCACATTTCAACGATTTATGCATACAATAAAAATGTGATTTTTATTGTAAAACAATTCATTTCAAAACACTATTTTTCTATATAGTTCAAGTTGGTGATAAAAAAGGGATTTTTATCTTAAAACAATTTCTTTAAAACGAGATTATTTTACACAGTTCATATAGTCGATAAAAGGTGATTTTTATTATCAAACAATCTATTTCAAAATATGAATACCATTCAACACATGAATTTCTAATCAACGAATGAATATCAATTCAACACATGAATGTTTTCTATAGTTTCTATATATAGATAAAAATGTGATTTTTATTATCAAACAATCTATTTCAAAATATGAATACCATTCAACACATGAATTTCTAATCAACGAATGAATATCAATTCAACACATGAATGTTTTCTATAGTTTCTATATATAGATAAAAATGTGATTTTTATTATCAAACAATTTATTTCAAAATATGAATACCATTCAACACATGAATTTCTAATCAACGAATGAATATCAATTCAACACATGAATGTTTTATATAGTTTCTATATATAGATAAAAATGTGATTTTTATTATCAAACAATTTATTTCAAAATACCAACTGTGACGAAAAGGAATTTCGCTCGGTCCGAACCGGTCTCTAAACCGATCCAGGCCGTTCGAAACGCCCTATCGTTTGAGAACACGACAAAACAGAACACATACAGAAGAACATTTCATTGTATATTACAACAATGCATCAGATTACAAGAATATACAGAGTATAAAAGAATATTACACAGAAATATCAGAGATTTAAATTACATTTAAATACATCGCAGCGGAAAATAATACAATACACAACTAGAATGGGATATACGGATACAAAGCTTTCCGGATATCGTTCCAGCTGTAAACCAGGATCCTGTGAATATAAATCTGCAAAACCAAAACTACTAGCTGCCCGTGTCAAAGTAGGGGCACCCAGAGTTTAGGTTAAAACAATAAACTCCAGGTCAGTCATGTGACTGGTGTGAGAACTAAAACAGTTATTAATCTTTATTTTAAATCATTAGGTAAATCAAGGGACCACGCCGCATAACACGGAACGGGTTTCCTCCCAAGAATACCAGTGCATAAAACAACAGCGCAATGCTAAATAAAGAAAAATGAAGCTATTATAAGACCCAGGTCCTATCACACAATGCAACGCAAGCCGGGGGATAGGGTTTTTACCTTATAATAGCCAAGAATGCTTGATACGTTTAAAAGAAATCATTTTGATACTATAATAAGTGTATGGTGTATAAAACAACTTCAAATCATAAGTATCAATCATAGGCGGCATGAATGCCCCATACCACTATGTCGCCATATATAGGTTATACAATCAAAATCGCAAAGTCACGTATTTGGAAATTGGGTTTCCATCTATGAACCGAGGCCAGGGATCGTCCTCTACCGATTCGAGACTCTCTAGCCCGAGCCTCAGGAACAGCCGCAACTGCCCCATGGAGCGACTGGGCCGGTCCACCGATGTGGATTATAGTGCCTGAACAATACGTTTCCCCGCCCTTTGGGGCGTAAATGAGCCAACGAATGACTCCATCGGACCCGGATCGTCCGATCAAACCGAGGCGCCTCGCAATAGCAACAACCACATAAGTCAAACTCGTCAGGGCGTGTAAAACCACTGACGCCACTTCTAGCTAGAAAGAAACGCATGCCCTCCCTGACGTCGTCTCCCGTTTTTGGTTCATACCGGGTGTGAAGCTCGCGAATCAACGTTACACAAAGCTACGCCACAAAGGCCGTGCTTCGATCATCAACCACAAGACTTTGCTTTTCAACAGAAGCCTCGATCAATTGCCACTTAGGCATGCCACACAGGCAATTCACTCCATGCATTTGATATCCATCAATATATAACCCCTGAGCTCGTACGTCTCAGAGAAGGGCGTTAAGCAAGAGAATAAATTCTCCGCCGCCAAACAGATATATATTTAATAAAGATCAATCACACAGACTAAAATCCAATGTCAGACACACAGTCCATTTACAAGTCCGTTCTGGGGCTGAACGAAACCGTAGGCACCTAGTACCCCGCATATCCATCGATCTCCAAGTACGTCTGGACGATCACCAACTGTTTCCATCTTCTTGGGTGTACAGCCCAATCAAGATCATCAGTAATTATCCAAACGACGTGAAGACTTCTGGTCTTCGACCACCGTCTTCATCTTCGACACCACGTCGAATCAGTTATTCAGAATGGGATAAACCCGGTCTTTCTGAATAACTCGCGTATATATTATAAAAGTGTTACACAAACACAACATACGCCTCATTCCAATTCACAATATTCTTTTATTCAAATATTCCTATACTTTGGGAAAAGTTCCCATTAATTTTATCCAAGATAAATTCTTTAAATTTATTCTTTAATCTCCTTTGAATATCAATTCAAACTAGTCGGGATTAGCGAACCACACCGAAGTAATCATTTATTTTATTTCCCAATCCCAACCTATTTATCCCATGAAGTACAATTGGTTGTACTTCATCTCTAACACCACGGTGTTATCGGTAAATTCAATTACCATTTCACGTTCAAATCTAATTAAAGATTTAACTATCGCCTGGAGCAAAACTGGTGATACTCCATTTTCGATCATTTCAATCTAATTAAAGATTCATTAAAACTCCACTTAGTTTTAATCGTTAACTGGGTTAAAGAATCAGTGTCATTTAAAACACGGTTCACGATAAACCCAAAATCACCTTCCATTAATTATCGGGTTAAAGAACGAGTGTTATTTAAAACACTGTTCACGATAAACCCAAAAATCAATACCAATTCAATTCCAATTAAATATCATTTAATTAGTACACTTCATTAAATCTAAATAAAAAGATTTAATCTTTTCTCAACTGGGTTCAAGAACAGTGTTAGTGAAGACACCATTCACGACAAAACCAAATCACATTCGATATTCAATACAAGGCTCTGAATAGAAAATATATCGGCTTATATTCAATATCAAATTCTACGACTAACAAATGTCGTATTGGAAATAACGATATAAATATATATCTTTCAAATTTCCATAACAACACCTGTATAATCACGAATTCCAACATCGAAATATTCCAAAGACAATTTCGATTCAAATCCACTCCAATGCAATCATTGGAAATTCTGGTTATTTTTAAAACCCTTTTCAAATTCAATTTATTTACTTAAAAATAAATAGAATTATAATTCTAGTTCAAAACTAGTTTATTTCGATAAAAATCTATTTTTATCTTTTCAAACATGGAGTTTTTCATCCCAAATCTTCACAAATCATTTCTTATGATTTTACACAAATTATTACTATTTTTAATAATTTTATCAAGGCCCGTACAGTCGATTTCCATCAACGGCCATCGAACTGCACTTACAGCGACCTTTTTCAAATTTGATTTGGACGTAACTCCAAATCCAACCGTTAGATTTCAAATTTCTAATATTCGTTAGAAAGCTCTTTTCGATACGACCCCAACGGTTCCGGTTTTAGGAGAATCCGACGGTCGGATCTCCCGTAATGTCCGTTTGAAATAAATGGTCGAAATTCACGAACTGCCGCGGCGCGGCGCGTTCTATTCAGGCCATTATATTATATATATATAATATATATAATATATATTTCGTCGATTTCTATTTAAAACGAATTATATAAATAGTTTTAAATTTATTTCAAAAGCAATTTCAACTTCCATTTCAATTCAAATCAAAATTGAATTCTTCTTTATAAATTCGTTTTAAAATTCATTTCTATTCAATTCAAATTTCAATTCAATTTGAATTCATTTCAATTTGCTTTCAATTCAATTTGAATTCGTATTCAATTCAATTCATTTCGAAATCGTTTTCAATTCAATTCATTTCGAAATCGTTTTTAAAATCGATATAAATATCGATCACGTCAAAATGGCGTCAATCTAATCAACACGGCTTCATAAATTTCTATTTTCAAATATTCTATTTCAAATATTTCTTTTTCAAAAATAGTTGTTATTATCAAAATATTTCGTTCAACACATGACCAATCTCAATGGATGAGTACTGTCAACACATGAACTTTTATTTTATAATATTCTTTATTTTTCAAATTGGAATGAGGCCCAATCAATCACCACATAATGTTAACTATATGGATTTTCATACTACACACGTATATAATAGCATTGAAAAATAATCAACCATCAACCAAAGTGCACTACACTGTATAAGCATCAAATATAGATATCTAACGCTTATAACAGCCTGTCAATCAATCGATCGACATATTCAATCAATCAGGATGAGTGAACTTCAAATTTCATCCCAACACCCGTGTGGGGTTTCAAACAATCAAACATAGATTTTATTTGTGCAGTTGGGCGATGTGTAAAATTTATCGACCCAATCAATGTCCTTCAAATAGGTGTACATAAACAAACCGTCCGGTTTGTAAATGAATATTTTATCTTATTCACTTCACGTTAAAAATTATATTTTTAACGATAAAACATTTTATTTTAACATATGAATTCCTATTCAGTTCATTCTTTAAATAAAATGATATTTTTATTTTTCCAACATATTTTAGAAAATTTCGGCGGCATAACGGCACGATACTAGAAACGGGACAAGGCCTAGCCTTATCCCCGGTCTAGTGAAGGCCCACGCCATTCACACATCAATCAAATCAATTCATTTCACCACACAATTCAATTTCAATCAAATAATCTAACCAATTTTTGAAATCAAACAAACAAGTCCATGGTCTGTGGACGATTGTGTCGGGTGCTACTAAACACCGTCTGCATCCTAGTATATATATATATATAACTAGAAAATAAATTGAAAGGTGAGAAATTCTCACCGAAAGCTAAATCCGAACGCCACGACTCTTCATATGTAGGAAATCTTCGCCGTTCCTTCTTTTGCTACTTTCGTCGCTCGTATTCACTACATATATAAAAATCACATTTTTATATTCTCTAGTATATAAAAATCATACTTTTAATTCGCTACTTCGTTATAAAAATTATATTTTTATTACGCTCTTCTTCTAATAAAGATTATATTTTTATAACGCTACTTCATATTCAAAGATCACATTTTTCTATCGCTACTATATAGATAAAAATTCTATTTTTATACCTTAACTTCATATCTAAATAAAAATCACATTTTTTTACTTTGTTCTCTAGAAAATAAAAATCACATTTCCTATACTTTGTATTTATTCTTTAAAACCACTTCTTCCATACTGTCCTTTATATAAAAATCTCCTTTTCATTCTATATAAAAATTCAATCTTAAATCTTGCTATTCATATCAAAAATCATATCATATTTTTTTCTTCTATTCTTTCTATTTTAAAAACAAGGCTAACTTTATTTCATAAACATTGCCAATTTTATATTTTTAAAACAAAGTATATTTATTTTCAAAAACCAAGTTCAAAACAAAGTTATAAATAAAAGAAAATCGTATTTTTACACCTCTATTTATATTCTCAAAACAAAGTTAATTTTATTCTATTTTAAAACAAAGTTATATATATATTTTTTCAAAGAAAATCTAAATTTCACTAATTTAACAATATAAACTTCGCACCATAAAAATCTCATCTTTTCTATTGAAAAATCTAATTTTTCTTCTAATGAAAAATCGTATTTTTCTTTTATTAAAAAATCTAAAAATTCAGTTTTTCCCTAAATAAAAATTAAGTTTTTAACTAACTAAAAATTCAGTTTTTCCCTAAATAAAAATTAAGTTTTTAACTAACTAAAAATTCAGTTTTTAACTAACTAAAAATTCAGTTTTTAACTTCGGAAAAAAAATCGAAATCAAAATCGTAAAGAAAGAAAAAAAAGAAAGAAAAGGAAATAAAGCTTACAGGTGATCGTTCGGAGGAGGGTTTGGAGTTGGCGACGCCGAGGCTGGCGAAGGGGGAAGCTCGCGGTGGTGGAGCTCCTCCGGTGCGTTCTCCGATCGGTTCTAGGGTTAGGAAGGGGGCTCGGGTTTCACGACGCGGCTCACACGAGGAGAGAGAATCGAAGAGGAGAGGGAAGGAGGAGGAAGGGCTGTCGGTTGGAGGGGGCGCCGACCTGGATGTGGGTGGCGAGCGTGGGTGGAGGCGCGTGAATTTGGGGGTGATTTCCGCCCTCTTTCTGGAGAAGGAGGCGGGTTTGACCGCGGTTTGAAAGTGTTAGGGTTGACTAGGTTTGATTGGAGATATATATATATATATATACATTTATATTATTTTATTCTTTTAATTCATTTTAAAATTCAACCTCGTTATGGACTTCAAATCAAACCCAACGAATGTCGCCCCTAGCTAAATACCCCCATCCCGGGCACAATGGGATATATCCCGCATGCCAATTCGATCATTACGATTAGTTTTCGTTGAATTTAAAATATAAATCTTTATATATTCAATTTAAAAGCACATTTCAATTTACCGGGGCCACATACTAACTCTAAAAATTCCCAAAAAATTATTTCTAGTTTCGTATTGACGATACGGTTCTAACAAAACTAATTTCGTCGAATTCTGAGACCGTTGGAAAAATGGCCATTTACCAGTCGATTAAAATCAACTGAAACTGGTCAAACGCGTTTTCCTTCGCCACGCTCACATATTGATTCGAAAAATTATGAAATTTGGAATCTAGCAATAACTTAACATCACGGACCCAACAAAACTGGTTTCGTCGAAATCCGAGGTCATTTGCAAAATGTCCATTTTTAAGGGCCTGAATTCCATAGCGACTATTCAGAATTTTCAACTGGACATATCTTTTGATTCCCGCCATGAAATTTCGATTGGTCGGATTCGCTGGAAAGATATTATCAATTAGATCCTAATATTTTTGGTTTCACTAAAATCCGGATTGTTTTGCACCCGGTACATCCAATTGAAGTTTGAAATCGAATTATCGAACTACCGCGCCATTTTCAATTCTATTTATAATTATAAATAATTATATATTCTAACGACGGCGCGTATAATATATACGTTCGAATTATATTCCAAATAAATTTCTCATCAATATTATTTAAAATAATTCATTTTAAATAATCAAAATTCGCTAAAATTGCCAAAATAAAAATTTTAAACTGGCCCAGATTTTCGGGTTGTTACACCCAAAGTCTAGGATACATAGCCTCAAAAGATCCTCTAGAATGCGATTCACCCTCTCAGTCTGGCCGTCCGTCTGAGGATGATACGTGGTGCTCAAACATAACTGAGTCCCTACCGCCTCTTGCAAGCTCTTCCAAAATTCGCTAGTGAAGATAGGATCGCGGTCGCTTACTATGCTAGAAGGAACACCATGCAAATGAACTATCTCTCGAACGTATACAGAAGCTAACCATGGAGCAGTCCTCTTACTCTTCACAGGAATGAAATGGGCGCTTTTAGTAAGTCTATCTACTTTAACCCAAATCCCGTATTACCCTTCCTTGATCTTGGTAATCCATCCACAAAGTCCATCGAGACACTTTCCCACTTCCATAGTGGAACCTCCAGTGGGTGAAGTAACCCACCGGGTTTCTTTTGCTCCGCTTTTAATTGTTGGCACACCAAGCATCTGGCGACATACTCGGCCACATCCCTCTTCATACCGGCCCAAAAGAAAACTCGCTTCATGTCTTTGTACATCTTGTCCCCACCGGGATGAATGGTCATCTTCGAATTATGTGCTTCGTCAAGAATAGCCTTCCTCAAACCTTTGTCTCGAGGTACACAAAGTCTACTTTCCCTACGTAACCAACCCTTATCATCTAGGGTATACCTACGGAGATGGCTTGATGACTCCCCTCTTTAGAGCTTTTCTACTAACTCAACCAACTGTGGGTCGTCTCAAGTGCCTCACCAATCCATCCCAAAAGCGTAGGTCTAACCTCTAAGGATGCTAGTAAACCGGGTACAAAGTCAACGGAAGGTCTAAAATCAAACCTAGAGATGAATTCTAAGTTTTGCCGTTCAACAAACAACGGACTTAAGGACAGCCTTTTCCTACTTAAGGCATCTACCACCACGTTACCCTTGCCAGGGGTTTATACTATTTCGAAATCGTAGGACGCTAAGAACTCCATCCACCTTTGTTGTCTTAAATTCAAGTCCTTCTGAGAGAATAAGTATTTCAAAGATTTGTGGTCAGTGAACAATTCGAATTTCTCGCCAAGAAGATAATGGCGCCAAGACTTAAGCGCGAAAACAATAGCGACTAACTCTAGGTCATGTGTAGGGTAATTTTTCTCATGCGCTCTCAACTGTCTTCCCCCATAGGCTATTACCCTTCCCTCCTGCATTAAGACTGCACCTAGACCTGTCCCACAAGCATCGGTATAAAAAGTAAACGGCTTACTCCCGTCTGGCAGCACTAAGACTGGGGCTGAAGTCAAAGCTCTCTTTAAACGTTGGAACGCATCATCACAATCTACGTCCCATGTGAAGACTAGGTTCTTCTTCGTCAAACGCGTTAATGGAGTTGATATCTTTGCGAAGTCTTTGATAAACTTCCTATAGTAGCCAGCCAACCCCAAGAAACTCCTTACTTCGGTAGCATTTTTAGGGACCTTCCAATCTTGGATGGCCACCACCTTCGCGGGATCCACAGTTATCCCTTCTTTGGAAACCACGTGGCCTAAGAATCGCACTTCCTCTCTCCAGAAGTGACACTTAGTAAATTTAGCTTTAAGGTTATGCGCTCGTAGAGTCTCCAACACTTCCCTAAGATGTAGGGCATTCTCTTCTTCATTCTTAGAAAAGATCAAGATGTCGTCTACAACGACCACCACGAATTTATTAAGGTACTCCCTAAACACCCTACTCATCAAATCAACAAAGTATGCGGGGGCGTTTGTCAAACCGAAGGGCATCACTAGCCATTCATAGAAACCATCCATAGTCCTAAAGGCAGTTTTGTCTATGCTATCCTCAGCCACTCTCAACTGATGGAAACCAGTGGCTAAGTCCAACTGCGAAAACACTGAGGCGCCAACTAACTGATCGAAGAGATCGTCAATCCTCGGCAGTGGGTGTCTGTTCTTCTTAGTAAGCTTATTAACTTCTCTATAGTCCACACACAGTCTAAGGGACCCATCCGCCTTCGTGGAAAATACTACTGGAGCACCCCACTCCGATATACTACGTCTTATGAACCCCTTCTCAAGCAACCCATTCACTTGATTATTGAGTTCCCTCCTTTCACGAGGAGCCATGTGGCGTACTGGAAAAGATACTGGTTTTGCATTATCCACAAGATATATTCGAAAATCTATCTCCCGCTTCGGAGGCAAGCCCTTCACCTCCTCAAACACATCCGAGTATTCTCGGACCACTCTAACAGATCGTAGATTCTCCACAGACGCGTCAAGCGATTATAGATAACTTAGCATAACGGAATTTATGGGATTACAAAAGATTACGAGAGTGTTGCCAAGGCGAGTCATAAGCCAAACTACTCTCCTTTCACAATCAAGAACGGCCCCATTTCTGGATAACCAATCCATTCCTAAAATTAGCCCACAGCCCGTGAAGCCCAAAACATAAGCATCACATCTAAACTCAATGCTAAGTATAGAAATTTTCAAATCCAAACACATCATGGACAAATAAGCTGAGCCCCTAATTAGATTCGAAACAACTAAGGGATCCTCTACTAAGCTGGTGTATAAGTGCATTGATTCAACTAATGATGTAGAGATAAACGAATGCGATGCTCCCGAATCGAATAAGGTACGGACAGGATGATCAAACAGAAAAACTAAGCTTTCAACAGCAATGGTTCTACCTCGTTCTTGTAGCGGTGGGACCGCGAGAGCCCTAACTTGTCCCCTTGCCTGCCCTGGTGCCATAAGAGCCTGCACCTATCCTCCCGAGGTAGACCCTGCCCTCTGCCCCTTCTTTGGGCAGTACTTCACTAGATGTCCCGCTTCACCACAGTGAAAACAGCCAGTCTTCTTTTTCTTTCTGCAATCCTTGCTGAGATGGCCGGGTGTCCCATTGTTAAACATCTTTTCTTTCCTTCTCCATTATTGTCTTTACCACCCTTCTTGTTTTGCTGTTGTGTTTTCTTCTGATCCCCTTTCTTCTCGTGTGCCTTACTAGCATTAGAGCCTTTCTCCTCGTGCATGAGTGCCATGTCTACTAGCTTCTCAAAGGTGGCCCCCCTAGGGATGTGGGTCATAGCCAACCCTTGCAATGGCTCATTCAAGTCATTAACGAACCTTAGAGCCTTCTTCTCCGGCGTGTTCATTAAGTCCAAGCCAAACCTTGCAAACTGATTAAATTTGTTGACGTACACTTTCACTGATGAGCTTCCTTGCTTCAATGTCAAGAACCTTTCCATATATAGATTCTCTTCTGCCCTTGAGAGAAACTTTGCCTCAAATCTACGTCTGAAATCCGCCCAAGAATCAAGAGGACGCTCCCCATTAGTGACCTCCCACCAAAACGAGGCCTCTCCCTTCATTAACCGAGCTGCTAATTTGACTTTCCTCCCTTCTTCTACTTCAAAGATTTCTAGCAATTCTTCCACCTCCTTAAGCCAATCTCTAGCTTCCACAAACGTTTCTGACCCTTGGAAAGGTTTTCCACCCATAGCCTTAAATTCCTTGCATGGCTTTGTAAAAGTATCAGCGCGAGGAGGAGGAGGAGGAGCGGGTGCAACTGGTGGTGGAGGAACATTGGCTGGACCTGCAGCAGCCCTAGCCTCTAACAACCTCCTATACCATCCTGGTATCGTTACACCATCCGGAAGGTTAAGATCTTCAGCCATGCCGAAATGAAAAAGGAAAGATTCAAAATGGAGAATTCGAAAGATAATGATATATGGCTATTAGGGATTATGTTTTTCATAAAAACTTTCCTCTTTAAATTACTCATCAAGACATGTTTTTGAAAACACTTCTTCCAAAATACTTTAGAAAAATAGTTTTTCTAAAAAAATTATCTGTTCTGGTAACCTTAAGCTCTGATACCACGTGTAACACCCCACGTCCATTAATGTCACTCACAAAGGGAATGCATTAACTTCCATGGAGGTTTTAAGTGAATATAGAACAGAAAAATTACAACAAGACAGATAATAAGTAGTACTTGGAAATCTAAAACTTTATTTCATTGCAGCGGAAATTAAACATGTTTGTTACATCAGAAAACCATAAATCAGAGCCAAGTACAATATCCATCTTGATAAAACAAAATACATAATCCCATTACATAAATAGCCATTAAAGAAGATAACAAGCTGAACTTTACTTCAGCGGTCCAAGCTTTACAAAAGAGAGATAATGCAATCCAATCAAACTCCGCTAGAGCTGGGCCCACCCTGAGGACCTGATGGGGGAAAAAGATAGAAATAGAGGGGGTCAGACATAAATTCTGGCGAGTATGATAATTCTAACAATACTATTATCAAAATAACTAGACTAAGGCATAAGCTGGAAAACAAGGAAATGTCTATGAACTATTAATAACGTTAAAGGCACACCTAATACTGACGAATAATTACTACACTGCACCACACCAGTCACCCTAAAGGTTGATCCCACTTGCTTCACTTAGAAATTTTATATAAATAGCTTCGTGTACCCCTAGCTGACTACATAGGTGCCGCCTGCCCCTATCTCCGCTAGGTGTACCCCACTACCCACTTTCGATCGGCTCCCTACTCGTAGATACCCGTGCTGGCCCCACAATGGGGTGTATCACTCCCCTAAAGTGGCAACCCGATACAACTTGAGAGTGCATGGCTTATACCTACACGATGCAACAACGTCTTACCTACTAGCTCGGGTCCGCCCATGCATATGAAACCCGTTGGACTTGCGTTGCCACCGCTACCCCGTTTGGCCTCTTATAGTCAAGCCCAGTATGCTTGTCCCGTCCTCGACTTGGGTCGATCCCACAAAGATACATTTGGGTTACTTGTTGAAATGGGCCCCCACAAGCTATCCACCTAAGCTTGTCCCCACTAGTATATCCCACTTAACCCTCTTAGTCATGTTCATTTACATGTGTGTTTGGTTAAGTCTTACTAATCGTATTTTAAATGCCACTAAAGGCACCCACTAGATTCCTCATGCCACCCAAGGCACCTACTTAAACCCCATGTCCCACTTCACATGTATATCTGGTTAAGTATTTCTTAATTCATTCAGGCCATAACCTCATAATGACCTCTCACATTAGACTGGCATTTATGGCAGTTGGATTTGCCGGGCGGGTCCAGGCAGTCTTACACCATAAAAGAGTCTAATCTCGTGTCTTTACAAATGTTATGCTTTAATTTGGGCCTAGGACCTCTCACATTGAGCTTACATTTGTGGCTATTGGATTTGCCGGGCGGGTCCGGGCAGTTTTACGTCACAAACGAGTCCAACCTCGTGTCCTAAGCATTGATTGACACGTATAATCTTTTACCCTAGTTTTAAATATATCCCTATTCAAATCATTTATTAATTCCAATTTTAATGATGTCCATAATTGACTCAATTATGGTCATCCACTTATGGTATGCAAAATCATATCAATTGCACCCCAGTTTCTTAGTATTAAATCCTTAATATTACCCCTACCCCACGTTATACGTTCGCTTATTCAACGCAAAATATACGTTAGACTCGAATAGTCTAACTCATAGCACAAAGATAAATTATCACAACATATAGACAAATAAAATAGATCTAATCATGATAGGGGTGGATCATGCATAAAACTACACATGTCATGGATCTAAAGGTGTCAATTTGTTTGGTAAAATGTCACAATTTACATAATATGATCATAATCCAAATTCATGTATAAACTTGCATATGTGGTTTATGATAGGGGTGGATCATGCATAAAACTACACATGTCATGGATCTAAAGGTGTCAATTTGTTTGGTAAAATGTCACAATTTACATAATATGATCATAATCCAAATTCATGTATAAACTTGCATATGTGGTTTATGCAACATAATGATAGGGGTGGATCATGCATAAAACTAAAGGTGTCAATTTGTTTGGTAAAATGTCACAATTTACATAATATGATCATAATCCAAATTCATGTATAAACTTGCATATGTGGTTTATGCAACATAATGATGGTGTCAATTTGTTTGGTAAAATGTCACAATTTACATAATATGATCATAATCCAAATTCATGTATAAACTTGCATATGTGGTTTATGATAGGGGTGGATCATGCATAAAACTACACATGTCATGGATCTAAAGGTGTCAATTTGTTTGGTAAAATGTCACAATTTACATAATATGATCATAATCCAAATTCATGTATAAACTTGCATATGTGGTTTATGCAACATAATGATGGTGTCAACATATAGACAAATAAAATAGATCTAATCATGATAGGGGTGGATCATGCATAAAACTACACATGTCATGGATCTAAAGGTGTCAATTTGTTTGGTAAAATGTCACAATTTACATAATATGATCATAATCCAAATTCATGTATAAACTTGCATATGTGGTTTATGCAACATAATGATGGTGTGAACTAGCATCTAACACAAAGAACTCACACATGTTATAACCTAATTTTAGATCTAAATAGATGTCATAGGATATGTGAGATTATACATACTAATCAATCTAAACTTGCATAGGTACATGTGATTTATCATGTGAATCATCATAGCCCAAACATATATAATCAACATCATGATTTGATCAAGCATAAGCTAAATATAACATAAATAATAACATCATGACTTTATAACATCGCAACTTAGCATAGAAACTTGCAACATATATAATATCGTCATAGCATGATTTACAACATATAGGATATCATCATCACATAACATAGGATTTACAACATATATGATATCATAAGGTTTACAACAATATATATGACAATTCACATCATTTTCTTATGATCCATATCACATCTTATTCTAATTAGTTTGCTAATAATCTTGTTAAGATCATCATACTCACAATTAGAGAAGAAAGAGAGTCTTGATTTGCTTTAGAGTTGAGTAGAATAAGGGTTTTGATTAGCTTTCTTCCTTCTTAGTTGGAGGCGGCTACACTGAGTTCCATGGCGATGGCATGACGGCGGCTATTCTATTTTTCATGTGATTTAGAGTGAGAAACTACCTAGGTATTTATAGAATTTAGGATTTATTTAGACCGTCAGATCAACTCAAAACCAACCTGAACCGTTAAATTTGCCAACTCAGCCCTAAAGACACATCAGCAGCTCAAGATTGGGCTCAGTCAAACCCTAGCCGACTGGACCAGGTCGACACCCAGGTCGACTGCGCAGTCGACCTGGTCCCTGGGGTGTCGACTGCCCAATCGACTCCCTAGTCGACCTGGGTGCTGGGCGGAAAATTTCCCGCCTAGCCTGTTTGACTTCGAATTTTGAATTTAGAATTTTCTAAAATCTGTTTTGAATTTTCTGAAACTTCCGATGGCCATATCTCCTTCATACGAAGTCCAAATCACGCAAACTTGGACTATATTTCAACCAGAATTCCGAGACGAACACATTGGCGCAACCCATTTCCCACAATTCTCATGTCTGAGATTAGTTATTCTTCAATTTGTGAATATTTATATTAACAGAATTACGGGGTGTTACAAAGCACAACTGAAGGGGATATACGGATACAGAGCTTTCCGGATACCATTCCAGCTATAAACCAGGATGCTGTGAATATAAATCTGCAAAACCAAAACTATAGCTGCCCGTGTCGAAAATAAGGGCACCCAGAGTTTAGGTTAAAACAGTAAACTCCAGGTCAGACATGTGACTGGTGTGAGAACTAAAACAGTTATTTAAAACTTTACTTTAAAATAAAGTAAATCAAGGGACCACGCCGTATAACACGGAACGGGTTTCCTCCCAAGAATACCAGTGCATATAACAAAACAACGCAATGCTTTTTCGAAAAATGAAGCTATTATAAGACCCAGGTCCCATAACACAATGCAACGCAAGCCGAAGGATAGGGTTTTCCCTTATAATAGCCAAACATGCTTGGTACGTTAAAAACAAATCATTTGATACTATTATAAGTGTATAGTGTCAAAGCAATTTCAATCATAAATATCAATCATAGACGGCATGGGTACCATGTATCATGTCGCCATACTAGGCTCTACAATCAAAACTGCAAATGTCACGTATTATAAGTTGGGTTTCCATCTATGAAACAAGGCAAGGCGCAATCCTACCATTTCGAGACTCTCTAGCCCGTGCATCAGGACTCAGCCGCAACTGTACCTGGGCAACATGCAAGGCCAGTCCACACCGTTTGTTTCCAATGAGATCTGTTCAACACCGTTTGTGTTAAAAATTATATATTTAACAACGCTACTTCCTATATAAAAATCGTATTTTTGTACTCTTTATCATATAAAAATCATATTTTTTTATAATCTCCACTTCCAATATAGATTCTATTTTTCCTTTGCTAATATATATGAGAATCATATTTTTTTCCTTCGCTATAATCATACTACTTTTATCGTAAAAGCAAAGCTGTTTTTATTTTCAAAACAAAGTTATTTTTTCTATTCTAAAATACTGTATATTTTCTATTCTAAAATACTGTATATTTTCTATTCTAAAAACAATATATTTTCTATTCTAATAACAATATATTTTCTATTCAAAAAACAATATATTTTCTATTCTAAAAACAATATATTTTCTATTTTAAAATACTGCATATTGAATAAAAGAAGGTAATTTATAGATTAATTAACTAAACTAATTCAGTTTTATTTACTTGTAATTCTCGTTCAACCCTAGAACGAATACGTACGCTGCTCGAACCCTTTACCTCGTTGTCCCCTCCACTGGAGCACGCCAGACGATCATCAAAGCCTCCCTCTCGCCCAATCCTGGCCAACTCGCACAACCATGGCGGTCGGAAATCGCCTCCGAATGGCGAAGCTTTGAGCTTCAAATCCTCAACAACCTCCACGCGATTTTCGATCAGACCAGTTGGGGTTTGAAGATTGAGGAAAACTCCTCCAGTTTGGTTTTGGAAAGATTGGAAATCATGGAATATATTTCAAGAAAAATGGGGAGGAAAATTTGATCGTTTTTCCGCCGTTGGGTTTGAAGAGCGGCGGGTTTCAGAGGAGTTGACCACGCGGAAGATAAGTGAAGGGTTTGACCGGTTTTGACCTAGCTTCTATATATATATATATATATATATATATTATAATAATTAATTAATTTAGAAATTATCCCGATATGGTAACGAACTCCAAATCAAACGCAACTATTGTCGCCCTAGCGAATTACCCCCATTCCGAACACAATGGGATATGTCCTGCACGTTGATTCGATCGTTTCGATCAGTTTTCGTCAAAATCAAAATGTAAGTCTATATATTGAATTTGAACATGCATTTCAATTTACCGAGGCCACATACGGGCTCTAAAAATTCCCGAAAAATATTTTCTAGCTTCGTATTGACAATACGGTTCTAACAAAACTAATTTCGTCGAATTATGAAACCATTTGAAAAATGTCCATTTTCCACTCGATTAAATTCAATTGAAACTAGCCAAAACACATTTAACTTCGTCTCGCTCACATATTGATTTAGAAAATTACGAATTTTAAAACCTAGCAATAACTTAACATCGCGGATCCAAGAAAAGTGGTTTCGTCGAAAACCGAGGTCGTTTGCAAAATTGCTATTTTTACGGGCTATATTTCCATAGCGACTATTCTGAATTTTCAACTAGACACAACTTTTTATCCCCGCTATGAAATTTTAATTTTTCAGATTCATTGGAAAGATATTTTCAAATAGATTCAAATATTTTTGGTTTCACTAAAATCTGGTTTACTTTGAATCCTGTACATTCATTTGAACTGTGAAATCAGAATTTCAAACTACCGCGCCATTTTCAATTCCTTTTATAATTTAAAACAAAAATTTATATTCTAACGTCGATTCAAATAAATATATACGTTCTATTTCTATTCAAAATTAATTTCTCGTCATCATTATTTAAAATATATCATTTTAAATATTCAAAATTTACTAAAATTACCAAAATAAAAAATTTAAATTGGCTTGGATTTCCGGGTTATTACAATCTCCCCCACTTAAAACTTTTCGTCCCCAAAAAGGAATGAAGCTGAAAGTTGTTTTACAAACCAGCTCAACTACCATTGTTATCTTTATGGCTTAAGTTCTTCAACTTTTCAGTTTCTAAGAACTTTTCAAATTTTTCAAAAATTTGGCTAACACCCAAAATTTTCGAAAAATTTCGCCATAACCTCCCCTGCATCGGGAGCTTCGGGATATTTCAAATAGCCTCCCATGGCCCTCACCAATCCAAAAAGAAACAGCCAAGTGGCTAGACAGTCGGCTCATGAAATCATCAAAAACACAAGAAATACAATAAACATGTACCTATTTGTCGGGCAAACAATTTTATTCCTCTTCTCTAGCCTCCTTGTTATGACCTGTTTAATGTAAGTACATGTATATGCATGCATGTTGAGACGACCCGAACTTCCCCGGTAAGGAAAGCCCGGATTATCTTGAGGACATCACACATTGGAACAAAGACAGAAGAACATTTCATTGTTATTACGACAATTCCATCAGATACAAGAATATACAGAGTATAAATGAATAAATTATATTCGATATATGTCAGAGATTGCAATAAATTATATAGCAGGTGAAAAACAATACGAAACACAACTAGAAGTAATACACAGATACAGAGCTTTCCTAGCATCGTTCCAGCTGTAAATCAGTATCCTGTGAATATAAATCTACAAAAACAAAACTACTAGCTTCCCGTGTCGAAAATAAGGGCACCCAGAGTTTAGGTTAAAACAATAAACTCCAGGTCAGTCGTGTGACTGGTGTGAGAACTAAAACAGTTATTTAAAACTTTACTTTAAAAGAGAGTGATTCAAGGGACCACGCCGTATAACACGGAACTGGTTTCCTCCGAAGAACACCAGTGCATAAAATAAACAACGCAATGCTTTTTCGAAAAATGAAGCTATTATAAGACCCAGGTCCCATCACACAATGCAACGCAAGCCGGAGGATAGGGTTTTCCCTTATAATCATGCTTGGTACGTTTAAAACAAATCATTTGATACTATTATAAGTGTATAGTGTCAAAACAATTTCAATCATAAATATAAATCATAAACGGCATAAGTGCCCCATCCCACTATGTCGCCATACTAGGCTCTACAAATAAAACTGAAAATATCACGTATTGAAAATTGGATTTCCGTCATGAGTCGAGGCAAGGGGCAAACTCCTCTCCACTTCGAGACACTCTAGCAAATGCCTCAGGACTACGCACTCTGCTTAACCCTTGGAATCGTCTGGGCCGGTCCTCCCTTACGTTTGAGGATTAGTTATTCCTAAACACACGTTTCCCGATCCTTACAGACCTATAATCGAGGCGCCTTGCATTCCAACAACCACAAAGATGAAAGTAATATAAATGTCGGCCAGTTTAAGCACTGACACCACCATAACTAGAAAGAATCATCGTGTTCTCCCAGCGGTCCTTATCCCATTTTTGACTCATACCGAGGTGTGAGGCTCGCGAATCCACGCTAAACACAAAGCTATGCCACGTAGGCCGTGCTTTGATCATCAACCACAAGACTTTGCTTTTCAACAGAAGCCTTGATCATTTGCCACTTAGGCATGCCACACAGGCAATTCACTTCATGCGACTGATGTCCATTGATATACAACCTCTGAGCTCTTACATCTCAGAGAAGGACGTTAAGCAAGAGAATAAATTCTCCGCCGCCAAACAGATGTATATTTAATAGTGATCAATCAACACAGAATAAAATCCAATGTCAAACACACAGTCCATTTACAAGTTCGTTCTGGGTCTGAACGAACCGGAGGCACTTTCCTCGCATATCCATCGATCTCCAAGTACGTCTGGACGATCACCAACAGATTCCCTCATCTTGGGTGTACAGCCCTATCAAGAACATCAGCAATCACCCAAACGATATGAAGACTACCGGTCTTCAACCACCGTCTTCATCTTCGACTTATCGTCGAATCGGTTATTCAGAATGGGTATAAACCCGGCCTTTCCGAATAACCCGCGTATATAAGAAACAAATGTTACACAAACACAACATATGCCTCATTCTAATTCATCAGTCACTAGCCGTAAATTAGCAAGAGAACAATTCCCCAAATATTAACCCTGAAGGCCGAAACCAACATCAAATCAATACCTAGGAAACCATCCTTCTTAGCTAACCTACAGTTAGTTTCTAAATTTCACATTCTTAGGGAAAGGTTCCCATTAATTTTATCAAAGATAAATTCTTCTAAATTTATTATTTAATCTTCCTTTGGATATCATTTCAAAACATGTTATGGTTTTCCAAACTAGTTGGGATTAGCGAACCACACCGAAGTAATTATTTATTTTATTTCCCAATCCCAACCTATTTGTCCCATGGAGAAAAACTTGTAATACTCCATACCTTTGGTAAAATTAATTACCATTTCACGTTCAAATCTAATTAAAGATTTAACTATCGCTTTGGAGCAAAACTGGTAATACTCCATTCTCGATCATTTTCCAAATTTGATAATTTAAATTATCAATTCACATTTCAATCTAATTACAGATTCATTAAAACTCCTTTTACTGGGTTAAAGAACTAATGTCATTTAAAACACAATTCACGATAAAACCAAATCACATTTTATTTATTATCGGGTTAAAGAACAAGTGTTATTTAAAACACCGTTCACGATAAACCCACAAATCAATTCTAATTCAGTCCCAATTAAATATATTAATTAATTGGTATACTTCATTAAATCTAAATAAAAAGATTTAATCTTTTCTCAACGGGGTTTAAAATTAGTGTTGATGAAGACACCATTCACAACAAACCCAAATCCCATTTGATATTAAATACAAGGCTCTGAATAGAAAATATATCGGCTTATATTCAATATCAAATTCTGAAACCCACAAATATCGCTTTGGAAATAACGATATAAAATACATCTTCCAAATTTCCTCCAAAATATCTGTATAATCGCGGAATCTAATATCGAAATATTTCAAAGAAAATTTCGATTCAAATCCAGTCCAATTCATATATTGGAAATTCTAGTTATTTAAAACCAATTTCAAATCCAATTTATTTATTTAAAAATAATTGGATTTTAATTCATTTTAAAACTAGTTCATTTCGATAAAAATCTATTTTTATCTTTTCAAATATGGGGATTTTCATCCCAATTCTTCACAAATTTTTTTTTTACACAAATTATTGATATTTTTGGTAATTTTATCAAGGCCCGTACAGTCGAATTTCAATAACGGCCATCGAACTGCACTTACAGCGACCTTTTCTGAAATTGATTTGGACGTATCACTAAATCCAACCGTCAGATTTCAAATCTCTTGTATTCGTTAGAAATCTCTTTTCTATACGAACCCAACGGTTCCGGTTTTAGGATAATCCGATGGTCGGATCTCCCGTAATGTCCGTTCGAAGTCAATGGTCGAAATTCACGAAATACCACGGTGCGGCACGTTCTATTCAGGCCATTATATATAATATATATATATATTATATATTATATATATATTTCGTCGATTTCCTTTTAAAACGAATTTTATAAATCGTTTCAAATTTGTTTCAAAAACAATTTCAACCTTCATTTGAAATTCAAATCAAAATTAAATTTTCCATTATAAATTCTTTTTACATTCATTTCTATTTGATTTCAATTCAAATCGATTTCAATTCAATTTCAGTTCGATTTGAATTCATTTCAATTCGAATTCATTTTATATTCAATTCAATTCGAATTCATTTTATATTCAATTCAATTAGAGTTCATTTTATATTCAATTCAAATTCATTTTATATTCTATTCAATTCGAATTCATTTTCTAAATATTCGATTTTTAAATCTCTTTTCAATATTCATTATATAAACGAATATAATCGATATAAATATCTTTCGCGTCAAAATAGCGCATCTCTAATCAACACGGCTTTATATTTTTCAATAACTTCATTATTCTATTCAACAAATGTATATTTATTCTATTCAACCCATGAATCTATATTTCTTTCAACACGTGACTAATCTCAACAAATGAGTACTGCCAACACGTGACTATTTTCGTTATTTAATATATTTTATAAAATTATGATTTATATCGTTTAATTTTTAATCAGACTCCAACCGTAAATTAGCAAGAGAGCAATTCCCTAAATATTTACCCCGAAGGCTGAAACCAACATCAGATCAATATCCAGGAGACCACTCATCTTATCTATTTTCCAGTTAGTTTCTAATTTCATATATGATAAAGATGTAAATTTTATTGTTAAAATATTTCATTCAACACATGAATCTATATTTCTTACAACACATGACTAATCTCAATAAATGAGTACTGTCAACACATGAATCTTTATTTTATAATATTCTTTATTTTCCCAATTGGAATGAGGCCCAATCAATTACCATATAATTTTAATTATATGGATTCCACGCAACACATGTACATAATAGCAACGATAAATAATCAACCATCATTCAAAGCGCACCACACAACTGCATAAGCATTAAATATAAAGATTTAACACTTACACAGTCTGTCGACCAATCGATCAACATACAACTAAATAATTGGGATTAGTGTATGCCAAATATCATCCAAACACCCGTGTGGGTTTTCAATCCATAAACACTGAATATTATTTGTGCAGTTGGGCGATGTGTAAAATTTATCGTCCCAATCAATATCCTTCATATAGGTGTACATAAACAAATCGTCTGATTTGTAAACGAATATTTTATTTTATTCACATACACGCTAAAAATTATGTTTTTAACGAAAATTAATTTATTTCACACATGAATGTTTTATTATCTGTTTCACCTCAACATCACAAACCCAAATTTCACAACACATCAAACAAGCATACAAGTCGTCCATGGTCTGTGGACGACGGGTGTCGGATGCTGCTAAGCACCGTCTGCATCCTAGTATACATAATTTTACTAGAAAACAAGATTTAAAGTGAGAAGTTCTCACCTACTAGCTAAACCAAAGGCCACGACTCTTCTTATGTAGAAATCTTCGTCGTGCTCGCCTTTTGTCAATTTCACGGTCCGTAGCCACTACATATATAAAAATCACATTTTTATATTGTTGCTATGTATATAAAAATCACATTTTTATAATCATTCTATATGGATAAAAATTCTATTTTTACACCGCTACTTTATAGATAAAGATTCTATTTTACCACGCTATTCTCTATATAAAAATTATATTTTTATATTTCTACTTCTTATATAAAAATCGAATTTTTATATCATCGCTATAAAAATCACATTTTTATTTTAACATATATATAATAAAAATCATATCTTTAATATCTAAATTATATAAAAATCATATTTTTAGTCTTTCTATAATATAAAAATAATATTTTTATTCTTTCTATAATAAAAAATCATATTTTTAACCTTCCATTAATATAAAAATTATATTTTTAATCTTCCATTAATATAAAAATTATATTTGTAAACTTCCATTAATATAAAAATTATATTTCTACTTCGATGTTCATATCATAAAAATCAAATCTTTATCTCGATATTTGTATCATAAAAACCAAATCTTTAAGTGTATAGATCATATTTTTATTTCAAATCCATATAGATAAAGATCACAGATTTATTTCAAATCCATATAGATAAAGATCACATTTTCCCCACAAAGTTATATACATAAAAATCGGATTTTTAAAACAAAGTTGTACGCATAAAAATCAGATTTTTATTGCTGTATATATATTCCTAAAACTGATTTTAAACCACGTATTCGAAATAAATTAATTAAACTAGAAAAAACTCACTTTTGTTGAAAGAAAATCCAATTGTTAATTAAGAAGGGTCATCAGTCAGAGGAGGGAGAGCCGGAGCATGGTGTGGCGGTGCAAGGAGGGGGACCGGTGCCTGAATCCGTGGTGGGGGGGTTCCGGGGTCTTGGGAGTTGCGTCATAGAATTGGAGGAAGGGGAGGATGGAGACGAGGAGGAGGGAGGAAGGAGGGGAGGGCGCGACCACCTGAGGCGCATCCGAGGTCGAGGGGGGGATTCTGACGGAAGCGGCGTCGGTTTTTATTTATTATTTATTTTTTAAACGAGAGAGAGAAGTGAGGGAGAGAGAGAGGGTTAGGTGAGTGTATATTATAAATATTTATTTTATTTTAATCCACTAAAAAGTAACTTTAATTTTCGACCTCGACGATACCCACCGCCTGTCGTCCCTAGCTAATTACCCCCATTCCGAACACAATGGGATATGTATCGTAAACTAATTCGATCGCTTTGATCAGTTTTCCTCAAAATCAAAATATAACTCTATATATTGAATTTGAATGTGCATTTCAATTTACCGGAGCCACATACTAACTAGGAAAATCCCCGAAAAATATTTTCTAGCTTCGTATTAACGATACGGTCCTAACAAAACTAGTTTCATCGAATTCTGAGGCGGTTTGAAAAATGGCCATTTTCCAGTCGATTAAAATCAACTAAAATTTGTCAAACGCGTTTTCCTTTGCCACGCTCACATATTGTTTCGAAAAACTATGAATTTTGAAACCTAGCAATAATTTGACATCGGGGATCCAACAAAAGTGGTTTCGTCGAAAACCGAGGTCGTTCGTAAAATGGCCATTTTTAAGGGCTAGAATTCCATAGCGACTATTCTGAATTTTCAACTGGGCATAACTTTTTATCCCCGCTATGAAATTTTGATTTTTCGGATTCATTGGAAAGATATTCTCAATTAGATTCAAATATTTTTGGTTTCGCTAATATCCAGTTTATTTTGCACCCGGTACATTCATTTGAAGTTTGAAATCGAAATTTCAAACTACCGCGCCATTTTCAATTCCTTTTATAATTAAAATAAAATATTTATATTCTAAAGACGATACAAATAAATATATATGTTCGAATTCTATTCCAAATAAATTCCTCGTCGCTATTATTTAAAATAATTCAATTTAAATAATCAAAATTCATTAAAATTGCCAAAATAAAAATATTAAATTGGCTCAGATTTTCCAGGTTGTTACACATCCAATTCCAAACAATTCCCAATACAGTTCAATATTTGATCAATTTGGTTATATTGTTCAAATTTTAAATTAATCAACCAATAATCAAACAACACAACTAACAATCAATTAGTTGATTATCTTTTCAATCACATAACTTTAATACATATCCAAAAAAATTAGATTTTTGATGCCAAATCACAACAATATGTCCTATCTAATTTTGGTTTTCACACCAGTCAATTGGAAATATATAGAAATACCACTTTCGTCAATCGAACATAAATTCTGATGATGAAGCTTCAATCATTAGAACCATCTCCGGGTGACTAGAGTGTGATTCTATATCTATCCAGTATATTAAAACTTCGAATACACGTGGATCAGACGTATACGCAAAATCTTTATATACTGGACTGTCCAAAATCGATACAAAATAAATAATCAAATACGAATAATTGATTTCAAATTTTCAAAACAAAAATTGTTTTCATTCTAAAAATATACTCTTCACACTCATTCTAGGATACTACTGATCCCATCTCTAACGAGTCATTCCCATTGGATATTACTAATCCAATCTCTGATGAATTCTTTCGTATGGTTCTAATGTGTCTTGTTCTCTGAGCTTTGTAAACCAAAGCTCTGATACCAACTGTAATAACCTGTAACTTCCCCGGTAAGGAAAGAACGAATTACTTTGAGAACAACACAGATCAGAATGCAAACAGAAGAACATTTCATTGTTAATTACAACAATTCATCAGAATACAAGAATATACAGAGCATAAATGAATATTACACATTTGATAAATATCAGAGATTACAATACATTACATATCAGCGGAAAATAATACGAAGCACAACTGAAGGAGATATACAGATACAGAGCTTTCCGGATACCATTCCACCTGTAAACCAGGAACTGTGAATATAAATCCGCAAATCCAAAACTACTAGCCGCCCGTGTCGAAAATAAGGGCACCCAGAGTTTAGGTTAAAACAATAAACTCCAGGTCAGACATGTGACTGGTGTGAGAACTAAAACAGTTATTTAAAACTTTACTTTAAAATAAAGTAAATCAAGGGACCACGCCGTATAACACGGAACGGGTTTCCTCACAAGAATACTAGTGCATATAACAAAACAGCGCAATGCTTTTTGGAAAAATGAAGCTATTATATGACCCAGGTCCCATCACACAATGCAATGCAAGCCGGAGGATAGGGTTTTCCCTTGTAAAAGCCAAACATGGTTGGTATGTTAAAAACAAATCATTTGATACTATTATAAGTGTATAGTATCAAAACAATTTCAATCATAAATATAAATCATAGACGACATGGGTACAATTTATCATGTCGCCATACTAGGCTCTACAATCAAAACTGCAAATGTCACGTATTGGAAGTTAGGTATCCATCTGTGAACCAAGGCAAGGCGCAATCCTACCGTTTCGAAACTCTCTAGCCTGAGCCTCAGGACTCAGCCGCAACTGTACCTAGGCCACATGCAGGGCCAGTCCACCGATGTGGATTAAACTTAAACCCTGAACATGTGTTTACCCGCCCTTTGGTGCGTAAATGAGCCAAATGACTCCATTGGCTCCACACAGTCACCGATATATCTGAGGCGCCTCGCAATCCAATAACCACACATGTGAAAATAATAAAAATGTCAGGGCTGGTAGGTCACTGACACCACCCTAGCTAGAAGGAAACGCATGCTCTCCCTGCTATCCTCTCCCATTTCTGGTTCACAACCGGGGTGTGAGGCTCGCGAATCAATGTTACACAAAGCTATGCCACACAGGCAGTGCTTTGATCATCAACACAAGACTTTGCTTTTCAACAGAAGCCTTGATCAATTGCCACTTAGGCATGCCACACTGGTAATTCACTCCATGCAATTGATATTCATCAATATATAACCTCTGAGCTCGTACGTCTTAGAGAAGGGCGTTAAGCAAGAGAATAAATTCTCCGCTGCCAAACAGATATATATTTAATAGAAATCAATCACACAGAATAAAATCCAATGTCAGAAACACAGTCCAATTACAAGTTCGTTCTGGGTCTGAATGAAACCGGAGGCACCTTGTACCTCGCATATCCATCGATCTCCAAGTACGTCTGCACGATCACCAACTGATTCCCTACTCTTGGGTGTACATCCCAATCAAGATCATCAGTAATCACCTAAACGATGTGAAGACCTCCGGTCTTCGACCACCGTCTTCATCCTCGACACATCGTCGAATCAGTTATTCAGAATGGGTTAAACCCGGTCTTTCTGAATAACTCGCGTATATAATAAACAATTGTTACACAAAAACAACATATGCCTCATTCCAATTCAGAATATTCTCTTATTCAAATATTCTTATACTTTGGGAAAGGTTCCCATTAATTTTATCAAAGATAAATTCTTTAAATTTATTCTTTAATCTCCTTTTGAATATCAATTCAAATTAGTCGGGATTAGCGAACTACACCATAGTAATCATTTATTTTATTTCCCAATCCCAACCTATTCATCCCATGAAGTAAAAATGGTCATACTTCATATCTAACAGCACTGTATTATCGGTAAATTCAATTAGCATTTCACGTTCAAATCTAATTAAAAATATAACTATCGCCTGGAGCAAAACTGGTGATACTCCATTGTTGATCATTTTAATCTAATTAAAGATTCATTAAAACTCCACTTAGTTTTTATCTTCCCAAAAATCATATCAATGATTGTTTAACTTGGGAAACCATATCCTATCTTTAACTGGGTTAAAGAACCAATGTCATTTAAAACACGGTTCACGATAAACCCAAAAAACAATTCCAATTCAATTCCAATTAAATATTATTTAATTGGTAGACTTCATTAAATCTAAATAGAAAGATTTAATCTTTTTCTCCACTGGGTTTACGAAAAGTGCTAATGAAGACACCATTCACGACAAACCCAAATCCCATTTGATATTAAATACAAAGCTCTAAATAGAAAATATGTCGGCTTATATTCAATATCAAATTCTATAACCAACAAATATCATATTGAAAATAACGATATAAATATATCTTTCAAATTTCCATAACAATATCTGTATAATCACGAAACCCAACATCGAAATATTCCAAAGACAACTTCGATTCAAATCCATTCCAATTCAATTATCGGAAATTCTAGTTATTTTCAAAACCATTTCAAATCCAATTTATTTATTTTAAAAATAAATTGAATTATAATTCTAGTTCAAAACTAGTTCATTTTGATAAAAATCTATTTTTATCTTTTCAAATTTAGAATTTTTCACCCCAATTCTTCACACATCATTTCTTATGATTGTACACAAATTATTACTATTTTTAATAATTTTATCAAGGCCTTACAGTGACGTAATTCCAAATCCAACCGTTAGAATTCAAATCTCTAATATTCGTTAGAAATCTCTTTTCGATACGAACCCAACAGTTCCAGTTTTGGGAGAATCTGACGGTCGGATCTCTTGTAATATCCATTCGAAGTCAATGGTCGAAATTCGCGAACTGCCGCGGCGCGGCGCGTCCTATGCAGGCCATTATATATATATATATATATATATGTAATATAAATTATATATATTTCATCGATTTCCTTTCAAAACGTATTTTATAAATCGTTTTAAATTCGTTTTCAAAACGATTTCAACTTCATATTCAATTTCAAATCAAAATTGAATATTCCACATCATCGATATACAAATGATAATATTTTCAAAATATTATATTTTGAATTCACTTATTTTTTTTCTATATTCATTTTAAAAAATGAATAAAATCGATATAAATTTTGTTCACGTCAAAATGGCGCATATCTAACCAACACGGCTTTATATATTTCAATAACTTCCTTAATCTATTCAACAAATGAATATTTTCTTCAACACATGAATATATATTTTTATTTAACACATGAATATATATTTTATTCAACACATGAATTTTATTTCTATTCAACACATGAATATATATTTTTCTATTCAACACATGAATTTTCTTACTATTCAACACATGAATTTTCTTTCTATTCAACACATGAATTTTCTTTCAATTCAACAAATGAATTTCTTTTATAATATTCCTTATTTTCCAAATTGGAATGAGGCCCAATCAATTACCATATAATGTTAATTATATGGATTCCATACAACACATGTATATAATAGCAACGATAAATAATCAACCATCGTCCAGAGTGCACCACACAACTGCATAACCATTAAATATAAATAATTAACGCTTACACAGTCTGTCAACCCATCGATTGACATACAACTAAACAATCGGGATTAGTGTATGTCAAGTATCATCCCAATACCCGTATGGTGTTTCAAATCAACAAACACATATTTTATTTGTGCAGTTGGGCGATGTATAAAAGTTATCGTCCCAATAATTATCAGTCAAATCAGTGTACATAAACAAATCGTTCGATTTGTAAATGAATATTTATTTTACATCAACACATGAACATATATTTTATTTCAACACATGAATATATATTTTATTTCAACACATGAATATATATATTTTATTTCAACACATGAATGTATATTTTTAATTTCAACACATGAATATATATATTTTTTATTTCAACACATGAATATATATATATATATATATTTTATTTCAACACATGATTTTTTTTTATTTCAACACATGAATTTTTTTTTAATTTCAACACATGAATATATATATTTTATTTCAACAAATGAATATATATTTTTATTCAACACATTAATATTTATTTCACACATCACAATCAACAGTCAAATTTCACAACACAGCAATCAAACAAACAAGTCATCCATGGTCTGTGGACGACGGGTGTCGGGTGCTGCTAAGCACCGTCTGCATCCTAGTATATATTTCAACTAGAAAATAAAATAAAAGCGAGGAGTTCTCACTGATTAGCTAAACCAAACGCCGCGACTCTTCATATGTAGAAAATCTTCGCTTTGTTTCCATCGAGATCTGTTCAACACCGTTTGTGTTAAAAATTATATTTTAAAAAACGCTACTTCCTATATAAAAATACTCTCTATCTTATAAAAATCATATTTTTTTATAATCTCTACTTCCAATAAAGATTATATTTTTCCTTCGCTAAAATATATGAGAATCATATTTTTTTCTTCGCTATAATCATGATACTTTTATCATAAAAGCAAAGCTTTTTTTATTTTCAAAACAAAGTTATTTTTTTCTATTCTAAAATACTGTATATCTTCTATTCTAAAATACTATATATTTTCTATTCTAAAATACTATATACTTCCTATTCTAAAATACTGTATATTTTCTATTCTAAAATACTGTATATTTTCTATTCTAAAATACTGTATATTTTCTATTCTAAAAACAATATATTTTCTTTTCTAAAAGTAATATATTTTCTATACTAAAAATAATATATTTTCTATTCTAAAAACAATATATTTTCTATTTTAAAATATTGCATATTGAATAAATGAAGGTAATTTATAGATTAATTTACTAAACTAATTCAGTTTTATTTACCTTGTATTTCTCGTTAAACCCTGGAACGAATTTTAATGCTGCTCGATTCCTTTACCTCACTGTCCCCGCCACTGGAGCACGCCGAACGATCATCAGAGGGTCCCACGACACGCGCCTCCACGCTAGCCTCCCACTCGCCCAATCCTTGCCAACTCGCACAACAATGGCGGTCGGAAATCGCCTTCGAACGGCGACGCTTTGAGCTTCAAATCCTCACCAACCTCCACGCGATTTTCGATCAGACCAGTTGGGATTTGAAGATTGAGGAAAACTCTTCCAATTTGGTTGTGGAAAGATTGGAAATCATGGAATATATTTCAAGAAAAATGGGGAGGAAAATTCAATCGTTTTTCTACCGTTGGGCTTGAAGAGCAACGGTTTCAGAGGAGCTGACCACGAGGAAGATAAGTGAAGGGTTTGACCAGTTTTGACCTAGCTTCTATATATGTATTATAATAATTAATTAATTCAAAAATTATCCTGATATGGTAAAGAACTCCAAATCAAACCCCACTATTGTTGCCCCTAGCTAATTACCCCATTCCGAACACAATGTGATATGTCCTGCACACTGATTCGATCGTTTCAATCAGTTTTCGTCAAAATCAAAATGTAAATCTATATATTGAATTCAAACGCGCATTTCAATTTAGCGAGGCCACATACGGACTCTAAAAATTCTTGAAAAATATTTTCTAGGTTCGTATTGACGATACGGTCCTAACAAAACTAATTTCGTCGAATTCTGAGACAGGTTGAAAAATGGCCATTTTCCACTCGATTAAATTCAACTAAAACTGGCCAAAACACATTTAACTTCGCCACGCTCACGTATTGATTCAGAAAATTACGAATTTTGAAACCTAGAAATAACTTAACTTCACAGATCCAACAAAAGTGGTTTCGTCGAAAACCGAGGTCATTTGCAAAATTGCTATTTTTACGGGCTATATTTCCGTAGCGACTATTCTGAATTTTCAATTGGACACAACTTTTTATCCCCGCTATGAAATTTCAATTTTTCGGATTCTTTGGAAAGATATTTTCAAATAAATTCAAATATTTTTAGTTTCACTAAAATCCGGTTTACTTTGAATCCTGTACATTCACTTGAACTTTGAAATCGAAATTTCAAACTACCGCACCATTTTCAATTCCTTTTATAATTTAAAATAAATATTATATTCTAACGTCGATTCAAATAAATATGTACGTTCTATTTCTATTTAAAATAAATTTTTCGTTGTCATTATTTAAAATATATTATTTAATTATTCAAAATTTACTAAAATTGCCAAAATAAAATTTTTAAATTGGCTCAGATTTCCGAGTTATTACATGTTTTATTATATAAAACAAGTAAATTTATAAACAAGGTTTATAAATACTATAAATGAATTATCATGAGATTAATTTGGTATTTTTGAATCCAAGTATGAATCTAAAATAGAATTTGAATTGTTTGAAAAAGGGAATAACTGTTTTTATTCTGGAATTCATAATGTAAAATGAACTGAGTTCAAATAGATTTTTGAAATGAAACTTGTTTTAAAATTTGAAAACAAGAAAGTTAATTTATAAAAGTGTTTATAAATTTAGTAAGATAAGAAAATGGGATTTGTAAATTTATATTTGAAATAAAATATGAAACTTGAATTGAAACTAGAATTAAATTAGTTGACAAACAAGTTAGGAATATATTTGAACGTGTTAAGTGAAATAGGCAAAAGAGTTAACTAGTAACTTAATTAACAAATTGAGTTAAAATGATTGGTTTGAATTAGAATAAATTGGAATTAGATAAGTATGTTAAGCAGGTATAGAAATAAAGAAATGGAGGAGTATAAATATAATGCTCGACAAAGAGGTACGTATTTAAATTGAATATGAGATTTTATGCGCCGTATCGGCAAGCCGCTTGGCTGTTTCTTTTTCATTTTGAATGGAGAGGCCTATGTGGCAAAGTTTGGGGATTTTCCTGATGCTCCCTGTACGAAGGAGGTTATGACGAATTTTTCTTGGAATTTAAGGAGTTAGAATATTTTTAAGAAGATTTGATAAACTAGGAATCGATATATCGATATACATATATATAGAATTCGATAATGAAAAGAACTTAAAATAGAATATTATAAATGATAAGGAATTTTGTAAATAAAATCCTGGGAGATATACGTTTTAGAGTGAACGATGATTTAAAAGCAAATGATTTGCAGATTTAAAATGATCGTGTTGATTGGAAATTAATCGAATGGAGTTAAAGAAATAGTGTTAAGCAGGATTAGAAACAAACTGGAAATTAGTTGAGTTGAACGACTTTTTGAGTATCGATCTGATGTTGGTTTCGGCATTCGGGGTTTATACTTAGGAAGTTGTTCTCTTACTAGTTTATAGTTAGAGTCTGATAGATGTGGAAGAATAGTGATATGCAAATATGCAATGGGAATGTTTTCAATAGTTAATAACATATATTTTCTTAATATAGAAAATAAAGATATATATATATATATATATATATATATATATGTTTGATGATTTGATCGATAATTCCATTTGGAAATAAGATCGTTGTGTGTACACGGACATTTCTCATTTGATAGTTAAATCACCAACTATCAAAGCTTTGACCATTTTAACATTGTTAATATGGAGAGACCGGTTGGATTATTATCCGAAGAACCACTCCATATTGGCATAAGCGTTGCGAACCAAGTATGCTGAATATATTGAAAACGGAGTAAAGTGCAAGGGCTATTGTATAAGTCCTAGGTAGAGTTTGGCTAGGATGGATGTACGGAATAGTGCCTTCAGTTTCGTTCAATCCCAGAATGAAAGTAAATGGACGAATGTCTGACAAAATATTTCCATTGATCGAATGGGTTGGTCTATATAAATATATATGGTTGCAACGGATTTATTCCCTTAGCATAACATCCAGAATATTTGTGTAAACCAATTAATGATTAACGGATCTGATAATGTGGCATTCAAAGTAATTGTGTTATCAATGAGAGAAGTAATCGTTGCCTCAGGCCTCAACAACTGGGAAATGACAAAAATGGGCAGGCAGCATGGCTATGTGGTTAGCTCCCATTAGGGTGTATTATCACCTATCTAGAGATTCAATTAATTCCTTATTCTATTCGATGTTGTCCCATTCGGGAAACGGTTGTTGATTCCAACCGTTGGTGATATACATTCGAAACACTCAAGCGAAATGAGTGGTCGGTCATGTGTGGCTGAGTTGCAAGATGTTCTTGTTGAACTCGGTGTATTCTCCTCTAGAGATACACCAGCGGCAGGTGGTTCCATACCTTGTCATAGATGGTAATCAAATCCCAATAAGTGCTCGCGGTTTTGATTGTATATTGTATATGTGGAACGTGAGATGCAAACGTTCCACTAGATTGTTATTTACTTGATTTAGACACTATTATAATATCAAAAATGATTTGATATAAAGATTATCGTTTTATTTCAATAGGATTTGAAAGTTAAATCAATTGTTTGGGATTCTCATAAGGGAAAAACCCGTTCCGTGTTATACGGCGTGGTCTTATGAGACATCATTTAGGTTCTGAAACTGTTTTAAATTGTTTACTCATACCAATCCCATGACTGACCCGGAGTTTATTTTGGTTTGTTATACCTAAACTCTTGGGTGCCTAAATTTGGACGGGCAATCAAGTAGTTCATGATTTTACAGATTTATCTGACGGAGCTTAGAGCAGGAGGCTTCAGCGTCATCTAGTTATTGTTATTCCCGCTGTGTTGTAAGTTGTACTCTGATAGTGATACTCTGATAATGATATGTTATACAGTTAAAGTTTTGTATTTCAAAAGTTATGATATATTATATTTTATTCCGCTACGATGTGAGATTCTGTGTTGTTATTTCTGTTCTTCTTCTACCTTTTTCTTCAAAAAAATGATTCGTATTTTCGTGATATTTGGGTTGGATTTATGGTGTATGTAGTCAACTCTGATATTACAGATTTGCGGGACATTACACGACCCAAACTTCCACGTAAAGGAAAATGCGGATTGAATTGAGAACAAGGCAAATCAGAACACAAACAGAAGAATATTTTATTGCTTGTTACAACAATTACATCAGAGTACAAGAATATAACAGAGTATAAGTAAATATTACACACAGGAAATACAATATCAGAGATTTAAATTACATTCAAATAGCAGCGGAAAAATAATACAAAATACAACTGGAAGAAATACACGGATACAGAGCTTTCCGAGTATCGCTCTGCCCATGTGGAAAATATGGGCACCCAGAGTTTAGGTTAAAACAATAAACTCCAAGTCGATCATGGGACTGGTGTGAGAACGAAAACAGTTATCGGCTTGATTTTTAAGTTGGGTAAATCATGGAACCACACCGCATAACATGAAATGGGTTTACTCAACATGACCCCAAATATAAAAGAAAACAACGTAACGCTTTTAGGAAAAATGAAGGTATTATAAGACTCAGGTCGCATCACACAATGCAACGCAAAACGGAGGATAGAGTTTTCCCTTATAAAAGCCAATGATGCTTGATACGCGAAATTTCATCTTTTATTATTACTGTAAGTGAAGAAATCAACTTCGAATATAAATGTATCAATCATAGGCGGCATGGGTACCATATATCATGTTACCATACTAATTCTACAATCAAAACTGCATGATGTCGTACTGGAAGTTGGATTTCCATCTATGAACCAAGGCAAGGGATCTTCCTTTCCGAAATCGAGACAATCTAGCTCGTGCTTCAGGACTCAACCGCAACTACACCTAGGAGCGCCAGGGTCGGTCATCCGCTAATGATTAGTTATACTATAAACTATATGTTAGCTTTCCCTATGGGGCATAAAATAATCTAGTCAGTAATGTCGACTAGAGCACTATTAATATATATATATATATATATATATATATATATATATATATATATATACATATATATATATATATACACACATCTGAGGCGCCTCTCTGTCCATCAAGTAATAATAAGCAACATCCACATGAGTAAAAGGCCAGGGCTTGTAAATGCTGACACCCCTCCTAGATAGAAACTAACATATGTCCATTTCCCTGGGGTCCTTCTCCCGTTTCTGGTTCATACTTGGGTGTGAGGCTCGCGAAGTAACGATGTACACAAAGTTATGCCTAAAATGGGCTGTGCTTTGATCATCTACCACAAGGCTCTGCATTTAAACAATAAGCCTTGATCATTTGCATCTTAGCATGCCACATTGTCAATCCATACCATACCATCGATTTCTGCCAATATATAACCTCTGAGCTCGTACGTCTCGGAGAAGGGTGTTAAGCAAGAGAATAAATTCTCCTCCACCAAACAGATATATATTTAGTAGAGATCAACGAAAACAACATAAAGGAATACAACGTCTGACATATCATCCATTTACAAGTCCTCTCTGGGTCTGAACGAAATCGAAGGCACCTTATTCCTCGTCCCATATGTCAAATACAGGAGAGAGGTCCTCGCATATCCGTCGATCTCCAAGTACGTTTGGACGATCACCACTTATTACTTTGTCTTGGGTGTACGGCCTAATCAAAACATTAGTAATCACCCAAACGATGTGCAGAACTCCGATCTTAAACCACCGTCTTCATCTTCGACTCTTAATCGTCGTAGAAATTATTCAGAATGGGTTAAACCTGGTCTTTCCGAATAATTCGCGTATTTTATAAACAAGCGCTATAAAAACACATCAAATGCTTCATTCCAATTCATAATATTCTTTTAATAAAATATTCACATTATTAATCTAGTTTAAGATTCATTAAAACTCTAATTTAGTTTTATTCTCAAAAATCATTACTTAATGATTATTCACATTCAAGAAATAAATCTTATCTTTAACTGGGTTAAAGAACCAATGTTATTTAAAACATTGTTCACGGTAAACCCAAAATCATCTTCCGTTAAATATGGAATCTTCATAGAAATCAGATCAATATATAATCGATATAAATTTCCATATCAGACTAATAATATAAATGGAATAACGGCAAAGCCTTTTAAATTCCATATATAGTAACAGTCTTCATCCAAAGAAGCTCATCTCGATTATTATTAAATCAAATTCCATTCAATCCCAATTTAATATATTAAATTGGAAAACTTTACTGTGGAAAATTTCCATTTAATTCTTAATAAAAGATTTATAAATTCCAAAATTATATTTTCACTATCCATCGGGTTAAAAACGAATGTCTTTAAAAACACAGTTCACAATAGACCCAATTCACATTTCATTTTATTCCAATTAAAAAATATAATTGGAAAATCGAATAATCTTAATTAAAAGATTGATTCTTTTCATACGGGGTTTAAGAACATTGTTAGTGAGGACACCATTCACGACAAACCCAAAATCCAATTTGACATTAAATATAAGATCTGAATAGGAATTATATCGGCATATATTCAATATCAAATTCTGAAACCAACAAATATTGTATTGGGAATAATGATATATATATTTATCTTCCAAATTCCTCACAATATTCGTGTAATAACGAAATCTAGGATCGAAATATTCCAAAGTCCGTTTCCATTCAAATCCATTCCAATATATATAAATATATATTGGAAAATTTTGGTTATTTTAAAACCATTTTCAAATCAAATTTATTTATTTCCAAAGATAATTAAATTATTATACTAGTTAATAACTACTTCATTAAACAATTCATTTTGATAAAAATATATTTTTATTTTTTTAAAACTGGAATTTTTCATCAAAAATCTTTCCAAATCATTTATTATGATTTTACATAATTTTTCCATATTTTTAATAATTTTATTATCGCCCATACAATCGGTTTCCAATAACCGTCACCGAACTACATCCATAGCGACCTTTTCTGAAATTGAATTGGACATATCTCCAAGTCTAACTGTTAGTTTTCAAATCTCTTACATTCATTGGAAAGCCCTTTCCGATACGAACGCAATGGTTTGGTTTTACGAGAATCCGACGGTCGGATCCCCCGTTACATAAATTTGAAGTTAATGGTCGAAATTCGCGAACGGTCGCTATAACACCCCGTATTTTCCGTAAGTATTAAAATAACAAAATTAATAACACTTAATTTTTAGAAGAGGAATTAAGGGAAATAGTTTAAGCCATTTCATTTGTCTTGGAATTCTGCTTGAGATAGAGTCCGAGATTGCGTGAATCAGACTCCGTATGAAGAAGTTATGGAGGTTAGAAGTTTTCAGGTTTAAGAAGAAATTAAATTAAAATAATAATTAAATAATTAAAGAAGATTCGAATCTCAAAACTTTAGAAAATAGATACGCGGTAAATTTCCCACTCAGGGGTGTCGAACCCTCCCCCCCCCCCAAGGGTGTTGACCCCCCTAAGGGTGTCGGTATGGGTGTTGACCCCCCCGGAGTGTCAACACATGCAAACTGATCTGGACAGTGACGATTTTCTGAGGTGTTTGGGCATATGTGTTATGTTCTGGTTGGATCTCTTAGGTTTGGATGGCTTTAATGACTCCTAGGTTGATCTACAGGCCCATATTAATCCTAAACTTCTATATAATCACACCAAACCTCAACCCTAGACCTCATAACCCTATTCTATGAAGCCGTCATGTTGTCCATGTCTAAGCTAGCCTAGCCTCCATCTTCAACTAGAAATCAAGTTAGAAAGCTCCAAACCAAATCTAAACTAGAGAATCAAACGTCTACATCAAGCGTTAAGCTTAACAAATTCAGAAATCAGATCCCAGAATACAAGATCCGTTGTTTTTCCGTATGTTCAGTTATTATTCAGATTTGAACACCTAATAGAAATCATGACTGTAATAATCGGATCTAGAATCATGCCTAATTCTGATTCATGCTTATCCTTTTGTCAAATCTGAACTGCCTGAGCCTATGAGACTATTATGATTGATATAGTGAAACCTATCATGCCTATGAGACTGTTGTGAACCTATCATGCCTATGAGACTGTTGTGATTGACATAATGGAACCTATCGTGCCTATGAGACTTTTGTGATTGATATGATGGAACCTATCATGTTGTACATCCTATGCCTATGAGACTATTGTGATTGATATAATGGAACATATCATGTTGCACATCAAAATTAGTGATTCTCTTAAGTCTTATTCTACCTAATCTTTTTACCTATGGTGTAAATTACTTAACATGCCCACACTTATTGTTAATGTACAACATGCCTATTGGAAACATGATTCTTGAATTGGGTACACCTTTACATGCCTATTTTTTCTTATGTCAATTCGTATGCCACTTCTCTATTTTTTCCCTTTTGATTTTCTTTTATGAATACAAGGTTCATTCGGAACTTAGATTTGAAACTCATTGTACGAGCGATTATAATGCGGGAAAATTAGGTATAATTTAATTGAGTAAATTTTGGGTATAACAAAAGAATGTGGCATAAAACTTGTACTGACTACATTTGGGGAATATTGACATAAAAAGACTTAAACTTGGACATATATGACAAATATGTAAATTGGCTAAAGATGATCATGCCTAACCCGAGGTTAGATTGAGTTGCGGTGTAAGACTGCCCGAAACCGCCCGTCACATCCAGCAATCGCAACATTATAGATCTAATGTGAGAGGTTAGCGTATTAAGCGCAAAAAACCGAGGTTAGATTGTGTTGCGGTGTAAGACTACTCGGAACCGCCCAGCACATCCAGCGACCACAACAATATAGATCTAATGTGAGAGGTTGGTGCTTTAATGAATGAATTAAAGCTATGGGACGGATAAGCTAAGAATAGTAGGGTTAAGTTAACTAAGGCAACACATAACCAATACAACAAGTTAATTAAACAGATGGGTGGGGTTAGGTTAATTTGATAACACTTAACTGTTATAACGTGTTGATTAGGAAACCCTAGTAACGGGGACTCATTTTAGCTGTAACCCGTATAGATGTATCACGTTACCCTGGACCAGGCAGGGTGGGGCTTGATTACTAGGCTGATTATAAGCAGTCAAAATAGCGGCAGGTGGTGCAGCAGTGTTGGTTCCGGTGGAATATGGGTGTGCACGTACAACGGAGTGGAAAAACCAGGCACTGGGCATTAATAGCATACACCGTGCATCATGAATTTCTGTCGGGTTGCCACCATAGGAATTGATAGACCACATGGCAGGACCAGCACAGGTCTACCATCAAGCGGGGCCAAATGACACAAGTAATAAATGCATGCGAGTAGAAGCCGATCGGAAAAGGGATCCCATTGTTATGAATACATGATGGTAGTTGAAACATTTGTTAGTAGGTGAGAGAAATGGAAATGAGTTTGATAGTATATTCAGTTTATCTGGCCTTATCTTATGTTATCTTACTGTTATGGTATTGTCAAATGTTCAGTTTATTCATGTCATGATCCTTTTAACTGTTTACATGTTGAATAATCACTGGACTTACCAGGCTTATGTCTGACCCATTTTCTTTTGCCTTCTTTTCTTTCGTTCCACCGCCCTAGGTACTCAGGTATGGAATACTTCAGCTTAGTGCAGACCTTTTCCAGCTTAAAGAGAGTAGGTGTATTGCTTGGATTCTCTTTTCTTGGGCTATGGCTGTGGTTACACTTTTATTGGGGATTGATGCTGCTTTACTACTATTTTATGCTTCTTTATGTACTTGGAGTATTAAATCAAGACATATGTTTTATTGTAATAATTTAGAAGTTTGGTTTTGAGACAATGCTTGTAATGTTTTGACTGAACCACGCTATTTATGAAATGATTTCAGTTTTCCGCTGTTTATATGTTTGTCTTGTAAATTATCTGTGCATTTTACCTAAAATGCTTTACCAAAGTTAATGCATTCCCTTTGTGAGTGACCTTAACTGAGGTGGGGTGTTTAACTTGGTATCAGAGCGATGGTTAACCGGATTGGATAAAAGTTTCTGAAAACTATTTTTTTAAAAGCAGTTTAAAGAAGCATCTTCAAGAAAAGTGTTGTTAAATTTTAAAGGCATAATCTCCAAAGTCGTATGCACTATCTTTCTATCCTTTGTTTTAAACCTTTTCTTTTCGTTTCAGAATGTCTGGGGATTTTAATCTTCCGGAGGGCGTACCGATATCTCGCTGGTTCATAATGTATCTGGAGGCTAGGGCTAATGACGCAGGCCTAGCAGAAGTTCCTCCTCCCCCAGTGAGACGACCTGAACTTCCCCGTGAAGGAAAGCACGGATAGAATTGAGGACAAGACAAAATAGAACGCAAACGGAAGAATATTTCATTGTTATTAAAACAATTCCATCAGATACAAGAATATACAGAGTATAAATAAATAAATTACATTCAACAAATATCAGAGATTTAAATTACATTTAAATACATCGCAGTGGAAAATAATACAAAAGCACAACTAGAAGTAATGCACGGATACAGAGCTTTCCGAGCATCGTTCAAGCTGTAAATCAGGATCCTGTGAATATAAATCTGCAAAACCAAAACTACTAGCTGCCCGTGTCGAAAATAAGGGCACCCAGAGTTTAGGTTAAAACAATAAACTCCAGGTCAGTCATGTGACTGGTGTGAGAACTAAAACTGTTATTAATCTTTATTTTAAAGTTCGATAAATCAAGGGACCACGCCGTATGACACGGAACGGGTTTTCTCCCAAGAATACCAGTGCATAAAACAAACAGCGCAATGCTAAATAAAGAAAAATGAAGCTGTTATAAGACACAGGTCCCATCACACAATGCAACGCAAGCCAGAGGATAGGGTTTTTACCTTATAACAGCCAAAGCATGCTTGATACGTTTAAAACACATTATTTGATACTATTATAGGTGTATAGTGTCAAAACAATTTCAATCATAAATATAAATCATAGGCGGCATAAGCGCCCCATCCCACTATGTCGCCATACTAGGCTCTACAAATAAAACCGAAATACACTTATTGGAAATTGGATTTATGTCATGAGTCGAGGCAAGGGGCAAGCTCCTCTCCGATTCGAGACACTCTAGCAAATGCCTCAGGACCCCACTATGATCCTTGGATCTTCAGGGTCGGTCCTCTCTTACTTTTGAGGATTAATTAGTCCTGAACACACGTTTCCCGGTCCTTACAGACCTATATCCGAGGCGCCTCGTATCCAACAACCACACAGGTGAAAAGTATATAAATGTTAGGGCTGGTAGGTCACTGACACCACCCTAGCTAGAAAGAAACGTCGTGCTCTCCCTGCAGTCACTATCCCGTTTTTGACTCATACCGAGGTGTGAGGCTCGCGAATTCACGTTATACACAAAGCTACGCCACACAGGCCGTGCTTTGGTCATCAACCACAAGACTTTGCTTTTCAACAGAAGCCTTGATCAATAGCCACTTACGCGTGCCACACTGGCAATTCACTCCATGCGACTGATGTCCATCGATATACAACCTCTGAGCTCGCACGTCTCAAAGAAGGGCGTTAAGCAAGAGAATAAATTCTCCGCCGCCAAACAGATGTATATTTAATAGAGATCAATCAACACAGAATAAAATCTAATGTCAGACACACAATCCATTTACAAGTTCGTTCTGGGTCTGAACGAAACCGGAGGCACTTTCCTCGCATATCCATCCATCTCCAAGTACGTCTAGACGATCACCAACTGTTTCCCTCATCTTGGGTGTACAGCCCAATCGAGATCATCAGTAATCACCCAAACGATGTGAAGACTTCCGGTCTTCAACCACCATCTTCATCTTCGACATCTCGTCGAATCGGTTATTCTGAATGGGTACAAACCCGACCTTTCTGAATAACCCACGTATATGATAAACTAATATTACACAAACACAACAAACACCTCATTCTAATTCAGAATATTCTTTTATTTACAAAATCACATTCTTAGGGAAAGGTTTCCATTAATTTTATCCAAGATAAATTCTTCTAAATTTATTCTTTAATCTTCCTTTGGATATCATTTCAAACTAGTCGTGATTAGGGAACCACACCGAAGTAATTATTTATTTTATTTTCCAATCTCAAACTATTCATCCCATGGAGCAAAACTGGTAATACTCCATATCTGACACCATGGTGATATAGGTAAAATTAATTACCATTTCACGTTCAAATCAAATTAAAGATTTAACTATCGCTTTGGAGCAAAACTGGGGTACTCCATTCTCGATCACCTTTCAGATTTGATAATTTAAATTATCAATTCACATTTCAATCTAATTAAAGATTCATTAAAACTCCACTTAGTTTTAATCTTCACAAAAATCAATATCCTGCCTTTAACTGGGTTAAAGAACCAATGTCATCTAAAACACGATTTACGATAAACCCAAAATCACATTCTATTGTTAATCGGGTTAAAGAGCAGGTGTTGTTCAAAACACCGCTCACGATAAACCCAAAAACCAATTCAAATTCAATTCCAATTAAATATTATTTAATTGGTATGCTTCATTAAATCTAAATAGAAAGATTTAGTCTTTTTCTCTATTGGGCTTAAGAAAAGTGTTAATGAAGACACCATTCACGACAAACCCAAATCACATTTTATATTAAATACAAGGCTTTGAATTGAAAATATACCGGGTTATATTCAATATCAAATCTTGAAACCAACAAATATCATATTGGAAATAATGATATAAAATATATCTTTCAAATTTACATAACAATATCTGTATATCACGAAATCCAACAATGAAATATTCCGAAGATAATTTCGATTCAACTCCAGTCCTATTCACGTATTGGGAATATTAATTATTTTTAAAATCACTTTCAAATTCAATTTATTTATTTCAAAAATAAATTGATTTTAATTCTAGTTCAAAACTAGTTCATTTCGATAAAAATCTATTTTTATCTTTTCAAATGTGGAATTTTTCATCCCAGTTCTTTCAAATTCACATATTATGATTTTACACAAATTATTGATATTTTTTATAATTTTATCAAGGCCCTTACAGTCGATTTCCATCAACGGCCATCGAACTGCACTTACAACGACCTTTTCCAAATTTGATTTGGACATAATTCCAAATCCATCCGTTAGATTTCAAATTTCTAATATTCATTGGAAACCTATTTTCGATACGAACCCAACGGTTCCGGTTTTAGGAGAATCCGACGGTCGGATCTCCCGCGACGTCAGTTCGAAGTCAATGGTCGAAATTCATGAACTGCCGCGGCGCGGCGCGTTCTATTCTGGCCATTATATATATAATATATATATATATTATATATATTTCGTCGATTTCCTTTTTAAAACGTATTTTATAAATTGTTTTAAATTCGTTTTCAAAACCATTTCCTCTCTATATTAAATTTCAAATTAAAATTGAATATTTCATATCATTACTATACAAATGATAATATTTTCAAAACGTTATATTTTGAAATCACTACCTTTTCTATATTCATTATAAAAACGAAAATAATCGATATAAATATCGTTCACGTCAAAATAGCGCAACTCTAATCAACACGGCTTTATATATTTCAATAAATTCATTATTCTATTCAACAAATGAATATATATTCTATTCAACACATGAATCTATATTTCTTTCAACACACGACTCATCTCAACACATGAGTACTGTCAATACACAACTATTTTTGTTATGTAAAATATTTTATAAAATTTTGGAATCTATCGTTTGATTTTTAATTAGACTCCACCGTGAGGTAGTTTCTAATTTAAATATGATGAAGATGTAAATTTTATTATATAAAATATTTTACTCTGCACATGAACATCGTCAACACATGACTATTTTTATATTCAACACATGAATTCCCTTTTATAATATTCATTATTTTCCCCGATTGGAATGAGGCCCAATCAATTACCATATAACGTTAATTATATGGATTCCATACAACACATATATATAATAGCAACGATAAACAATCAACCATCATCCAAAGTGCACCACACAACTGCATAAGCATCGAATATAAATAATCAACGCTTACACAATCTATTGACCAATCGATCGACATACAATTAAATAATTGGGATTAGTGTACGCCAAATATCATACCAACACCCGTGTGGGGTTTCAAATCAACAAACACTGAATATTATTTGTGCCGTTGGGCTATGTGTAAAATTTATCATCCAAATCAATATCAGTCAAATCAGTGTATATAAACAAATCGGCCGATTTGTTTATAAATATTTATTTATTCATATTCACGTTAAAAATTATATTTTTAACGATAAAATATTTTTAACTATATAAATATTTTATTTCCTTTCAACACAAGAATATTTTATTATTCAATCATTCCACAACACAATCAATTTTCACAACACATCAATCAAACAAACAAGCTGTCCATGGTCTGTGGACGACGGGTGTCGGGTGCTGCTAAGCACCGTCTGCATCCTAGTATATATATATATATATATATATATATATATATATATATAACTAGATAAAAAATAGAGTGAGAAGTTCTCACCAAAGCTATCCCAACTCCACGACACTTCTAATGTAGGGAATCATCATTGTTCTCGCCTTTTGTCACTTTCGTTGCCCGTAGCCACTACATATATAAAAATCACATTTTTATATTGTTGCTATGTATATAAAAATCACGTTTTTATAATCACGCTATATGGATAAAAATTCTATTTTTATATCACTACTATATAGATAAAAATTCTATTTTTATATCGCTACTGTATAGATAAAAATTCTATTTTTACAATGATGTTCATATAATAAAGATTATATTTTTATCACGCTATTCTCTGCATAAAGATTTCGCCTTTTCAAATATAAAGATTTCATATTTTCAAATACGAAGATTTCACGTTTTCAAATATGAAGATTTCACCTTTTCACTCTTCTAAAAATATACAAATCAAATTTTTCGATACTTCTACTCTATAAAAATTATATTTTTAACCTTTTACCATAATAAAGATTATACCTTTAATATAAATACTATATAAACCCCAATTTTTATCAACTAACAATCCCTCCCTTTCATTGCTATATGTATAAAAACTGATTTCATTTATTTAAAACTGCACTCACAAATTAAAACTGGTTTTATAAATAAATAAACAAATAAAAATCACCTTGGTTCGCTCGTTGGAGGGCTTGGCGGAGGGGGGGGGGGCTGTGGGCTGTCGAATCAGAAGGGAAAGGAGGAGAGGAAGGTGCGGAGGAGGGGGAGGCGGAAGAAGAGGCAGAGGAGGGTGGCTGATCGGGTTTCAGGGGGGCAGGGTTGCGGTTTTACGAAGGGGAGAGGGACAGAGGGGCGGAGGAGAAGGGGGTAGAGGGGCGGAGGACCCCTGAGGTGTCGGCGCCAGGGCGCGGCGGCCCTAGTGGCAGCAGAGGCGACGGTCTGCCCCCCCCCCCCCCCCGTCGTTCGCTTTCTTCTTTTTTTTCTTTTAATTTTTGTTCGATCTGAATAGAGGAAACAGAGAGAGAGAAAGAGGGGCGAGGTGTTATTATATTTAATTATTTAATTATTTTTAATTCTCCTTTAAGTTGACTTTTAATCCGAACTCGAAACGAGGCCCACAGCCTATCGTCCATAACTAATTACCCCCATTCTGAACACAATGGGATATGTATCGTAAGCTGATTTGGCCGTTTCGATCAGTTTCCGTCAAAGTCAAAATATAAATCTATATATTGAATTTGAACGCACATTTCAATTTACCGTGGTCGCGTACTAAGTCGAAAAATTCCAGAAAAATATTTTCTAGCTTCGTATTGACGATACGGTGCTAACAAAACTAGTTTCGTCGAATTCTGAGACCGTTGGAAAAATGGCCATTTTCCAGTCGATTAAAATCAACTGAAACTAGTCAAACACGTTTTCCTTTGCCACGCTCACATATTAACTCGAAAAAGTATGAAATTTGAAACCTCTCAATAATTTGACATCACGGATCCAACAAAAGTGGTTTCGTCGAAATCCGAGGTCGTTTGCAAAATGGCTATTTTTAAGGGCCTGAATTCCATAGCGACTATTCAGAATTTTCAACTGGACGTATCTTTTGATTCCCGCTATGAAATTTCAATTCTTCGGATTCGTTAGAAAGATATTCATGAATAGATTCTAATATTTTTGGTTTCACTAAAATCCGGTTTATTTTGCACCCGGTACATTCAATTGAAGTTTGAAACGAATTATCGAACTACCGCACCATTTTCAATTCTATCTATAATTTAAAATAAATATTTATATTCTAACGACGACGTATATAATATATACGTTCGAATTCTATTCAAAATAAATTTCTCGTCGATATTATTTAAAATAATTCATTTTAAATATTCAAAATTCATTAAAATTGCCAAAATAAAAATTTTAAACTCGCTCGTATTTCCGGGTTGTTACATTCTCCCCCACTTAAAACTTTTCGTCCCCGAAAAGGAACAAAGTCGAAAGTGGTTTGATTAATCAACTCTACGTTCGATCCGGCTTCCATTCTCCAACTTTTCAGTTTCTGAGAATTTTCAAATTCTTCAAAAATTTGGCTAACACCCGGAATTTTCGAAAAATTTCGCCATAACCTCCTTTGTACGGGGAGAGGTTTGGAAATTTATTGGGCCGTATTAGGTACCCAATAGATCCTAATAAGCATACACATATTTGTAGTGATATAATCTGGTGTTTACAGGGGAGCGTGTATTGATAATAACTCCAGAGAATAAATTCTCGTCACCCTGTCAAGCCCGAGGGAGTGTGTATTTTAAATGCTCCAGAGGATAAATCCTCGTCACCTCGTCCCGTGTGGGAAATAAATAGTCCATGTGCCGTACCTAATAACTAGAGAGACGTGATTATTGTCAACTCTAGACCCGTGTGGGGTTTTTATTAATCTGGCAGTTTTATCGTTACAATATAAATAGTCCATATCAGTCATCAGTTCAACTTGTAAAATATAGTCATCGCCATACAAGCCTCTCACTCGTATGGTAAATCTTCCACCTCGTCACACAAGCTCCAAATGCTTATGTGGTATATGATGAAGTATGTCTATCTTCCAGAAGTATGCCATGTAATGTAGTTCAAAATTAATTGTTGCTATCCTATGGTGATGTTTATTATTTCACACAGAATAACCAGCACTCCGCATCCAATGGCATTCACAGGAGTTGATATAATAATATTTCGCATCCAACTCATTAAGGTTTGCCTATTTGTCGGGCATGCAAATAAAATCTTTACTCAACAGCTATCCAATTTCCTGTTCAAACATATATAATGCACAAGTATATATTTCTAACTATTTTCTAATCAGTTCAATGTGTGATTTAATTGAATAAATTTGTTCTGGTTTTTATTGATGATATTCTAATCTTCTCTTAATCAAAGGCCGAAAAGGAACATAACAATGGAAGCCGAAAAGGAATGAAGCCGAAAGTTGTTTAACAAATCAACTCAACTTCCATTATTTTGACTACGGCTTAAGTTCTTCAACTTTTCAGTTTCAAAGAACTTTTCAAATTTTCCAAAAATTTGGCTAACATCCTAAATTTTCGAAAAATTTCGCCATAACCTCCCCTGCACCAGGAGCAACGGGAAAATCCCGAAATTGCCATACAGGCCCTCTGATCTCAAAAAGAAAAAGAAAAAGCCAAGCGGCTAGCCAATCGGCTAATAAAATCATCATCACCCAAGAAAAACAGTAAATTATAGTAAATATGTACCTATTTGTCGGGCAAACAAATTTTATTCTTCTGCTCTAGCCTCCTTGCTATGACCTGTTCAATGTAAGTACATGTATATGCAAGCAAATGCGACCAATTTTCAATACAATTCAATATGTGATTCTATTAGGCTAAGTGGTTCAAAATTATCAAACAAATAAACAAACAACACAACCATCAATCAATTAGTGAATTAACGTTTCAAATTCATAATTGATACATATATACAGAAAATCATGTTTTTGATGTCAATTCACAACAAATAATCCTATATAGTTTTGGTTCTCACACCAGTCTAATGGAAATATATAGATATCACACCTTCGAAATACGAACATAAATACTGATGATGTGGCCACATCATCAGAATTATCCCCGGGTGTCTAGAATGTGACTCTATATCTTTCCAGTATATTAAAACTTCGACTATACGTTCATGACGCGTATACGCGAAATCTTTATATACTCGATTGTCCAAATTCAAAATAAATAAATATTCAAATACGTATAAAGCGATTTAATTTTTCAAAACAAAATTGTTCTCATTTGAAAAATATACTCTTCACACTCGTTCTAGGATACTACTGATCCCATCTCTAACGAGTCATTCTAATTGGACTTTACTAATCCAATATCTGAAGAATTCTTTTGTATGGTTCTAATGTGTCTTGTTCTCGAGCTCTGTAAACCAAAGCTCCGATACCAAACTGAGATGACCCGAACTTCCCCGTGAAGGAAAGCACAGATAGAATTGAGGACAAGACAAAATAGAAAGAAAATGGAAGAACATTACATTGTTATTACAAAAATTCCATCAGATACAAGAATATACAGAGTATAAATGAATAAATTACATTCAACAAATATCAGAGATTTAAATTACATTTAAATACATCGCAGCAGAAAATAATACAAAAGCACAACTAGAAGTAATGCACGGATACAGAGCTTTCCGAGCATCGTTCCAGCTGTAAATAAGGATCCTTTGAATATAAATCTGCAAAACCAAAACTACTAGCTGCCCGTGTCGAAAATAAGGGCACCCAGAGTTTAGGTTAAAACAATAAACTCCAGGTCAGTCATGTGACTGGTGTGAGAACTAAAACAGTTATTAATCTTTATTTTAAAGTTCGGTAAATCAAGGGACCACGCTGTATGACACGGAAGGGGTTTTCTCCCAAGAATACCAGTGCATAAAACAAACAGCGCAATGCTAAATAAAGAAAAATGAAGCTGTTATAAGACCCAGGTCCCATCACACAATGAAACGCAAGCCGGAGGATAGGGTTTTTACCTTATAACAGCCAAAGCATGCTTGATACGTTTAAAACACATTATTTGATACTATTATAGGTGTATAGTGTCAAAACAATTTCAATCATAAATATAAATCATAGATGGCATAAGCGTCCCATCCCACTATGTCGCCATACTAGGCTCTACAAATAAAACCGAAATACACGTATTGGAAATTGGATTTCCGCCATGAGTCGAGGCAAGGGGCAAGCTCCTCTCCGATTCGAGACACTCTAGCAAATGCCTCAGGACCCCACTATGATCCTTGGATCTTCAGGGCCGGTCCTCTTTTACTTTTGAGGATTAATTATTCCTGAACACACGTTTCCCGGTCCTTACAGACCTATATCCGAGGAGCCTCGTATCCAACAACCACACAGGTGAAAAGTATATAAATGTCAGGGCTGGTAGGTTACTGACACCACCCTAGCTAGAAAGAAACGTCGTGCTCTCCCTGGAGTCACTATCCCGTTTTTGACTCATACTGAGGTGTGAGGCTCGCGAATTCATGTTATACACAAAGCTACGCCACACAGGCCGTGCTTTGATCATCAACCACAAGGCTTTGCTTTTCAACAGAAGCCTTGATCAATAGCCGCTTACGCGTGCCACACTGGCAATTCACTCCATGCGACTGATGTCCATCGATATACAACCTCTGAGCTCGTACGTCTCAGAGAAGGGCGTTAAGCAAGAGAATAAATTCTCCGCCGCCAAACAGATGTATATTTAATAGAGATCAATCCACACAGAATAAAATCCAATGTCAGACACACAATCCATTTACAAGTTCGTTCTGGGTCTGAACGAAACCGGAGGCACTTTCCTCGCATATCCATCCATCTCCAAGTACGTCTAGACGATCACCAACTGTTTCCCTCATCTTGGGTGTACAACCCAATCGAGATCATCAGTTATCACCCAAACGATGTAAAGACTTCTTGTCTTCAACCACCGTCTTCATCTTCGACATCTCGTCGAATCGGTTATTCTGAATGTGTATAAACCCGACCTTTCTGAATAACCCACGTATATGATAAACTAATGTTACACAAACACAACAAACACCTCATTCCAATTCAGAATATTATTTTATTTACAAAATCACATTCTTAGGGAAAGGTTCCCATTAATTTTATCCAAGATAAATTCTTCTAAATTTATTCTTTAATCTTCCTTTGGATATCATTTCAAACTAGTCGTGATTAGCGAACCACACCAAAGTAATTATTTATTTTATTTTCCAATCTCAAACTATTCATCCCATGGAGCAAAACTGGTAATACTTCATATCTAACACCATGGTGCTATCGGTAAAATTAATTACCATTTCACGTTCAAATCTAATTAAAGATTTAACTATCGCTTTGGACCAAAACTGGTGGTACTCCATTCTCGATCAACTTTCAGATTTGATAATTTAAATATTCAATTCACATGTCAATCTAATTAAAGATTCATTAAAACTCCACTTAGTTTTAATCTTCACAAAAATCAATATCCGGCCTTTAACTGGGTTAAAGAACCAATGTCATCTAAAACATGATTCACGATAAACCCAAAATCACATTCTATTGTTAATCGGGTTAAAGAACAGGTGTTGTTCAAAATACCACTCACGATAAACCCAAAAACCAATTCAAATTCAATTCCAATTAAATATTATTTAATTGGTACGCTTCATTAAATCTAAATAGAAAGATTTAATCTTTTTCTCTATTGGGCTTAAGAAAAGTGTTAATGAAGACACCATTCACGACAAACCCAAATCACAATTTATATTAAATACAAGGCTCTCAATAGAAAGTATACCGGGTTATATTCAATATCAAATCTTGAGACCAACAAATATCATATTGGAAATAACGATATAAAATATATCTTTCAAATTCCCATAACAATATCTGTATATCACGAAATCCAACATTGAAATATTCCGAAGATAATTTCGATTCAACTCCAGTCCAATTCACGTATTGGGAATATTGATTATTTTTAAAATCACTTTCAAATTCAATTTATTTATTTCAAAAATAAATTGATTTTAATTCTAGTTCAAAACTAGTTCATTTCGATAAAAATCTATTTTTATCTTTTCAAATGTGGAATTTTTCATCCTAGTTCTTTCCAATTCACATATTATGATTTTACACAAATTATTGATATTTTTTATAATTTTATCAAGGCCCGTACAGTCGATTTCCATCAACGGCCATCGAACTGCACTTACAGCGACCTTTTCCAAAATTGATTTGGACATAATTCCAAATCCAACCGTTAGATTTCAAATTTCTAATATTCATTGGAAAGCTATTTTCGATACGAACCCAACGGTTCCGGTTTTAGGATAATCCGACGGTGGGATCTCCCGCAACGTCAGTTCGAAGTCAATGGTCGAAATTCATGAACTGCCGCGGTGCGGCGTGTTCTTTTCAGGCCATTATATATATAATATATACATATTTCATCGATTTCCTTTTTAAAACGTATTTTATAAAACGTTTTAAATTCGTTTTCAAAGCCATTTCCTCTCTATATTCAATTTCAAATTAAAATTTAATATTTCATATCATTACTATATAAATGATAATATTTTCAAAACGTTATATTTTGAAATCACTACCTTTTCTATATTCATTATAAAAACGAAGATAATCGATATAAATATCGTTCACGTCAAAATAGCGCAACTCTAATCAACACGGCTTTATATATTTCAATAAATTCATTATTCTATTCAACAAATGAATATATATTCTATTCAACACATGAATATATATTTCTTTCAACACACGACTCATCCCAACACATGAGTACTGTCAATACACAACTATTTTTGTTATGTAAAATATTTTATAAAGTTTTGGTATCTATCGTTTGATTTTTAATTAGACTCCACCGTGAGGTAGTTTCTAATTTAAATATGATGAAGATGTAAATTTTATTATTTAAAATATTTTACTCAGCACATGAACATCGTCAACACACGACTATTTTTATATTCAACACATGAATTATCTTTTATAATATTCATTATTTTCCCCGATTGGAATGAGGCCCAATCAATTACCATATAACGTTAATTATATGGATTCCATAAAACACATGTATATAATAGCAACGGTAAACAATCAACCATAATCCAAAGTGCACCACACAACTGCATAAGCATCAAATATAAATTATTAACACTTACACAATCTGTCGACCAATCAATCGACATACAATTAAATAATTGGGATTAGTATACACCAAATATCATCCCAACACCCGTGTGGGGTTTCAAATCAACAGACACTGAATATTATTTGTGCAGTTGGGCGATGTGTAAAATTTATCATCCCAATCAATATCAGTCAAATCAGTGTATATAAACAAATCGGACGATTTGTTTATAAATATTTATTTATTCACATTCGCGTTAAAAATTATATTTTTAACGATAAAATATTTTTAACTATATAAATATTTAATTTCCTTTCAACACAAGAATATTTTTTTATTCAATCATTCCACAACTCAATCAATTTTCACAACACATCAATCAAACAAACAAGCCGTCCATGGTCTATGGACGACGGGTGTCAGGTGCTGCTAAGCACCGTCTGCATCCTAGTATGTGTGTGTATATATATATATATAACTAGAAAAAGAAATTTAGAGTGAGAAGTTCTCACCAAAGCTATCCCAACTCCACGACACTTCCAATGTAGGGAATCATCACTGTTCTCTCCTTTTGTCACTTTCGTTGCCCATAGCCACTACATATATAAAAATCACATTTTTATATTGTTGCTATGTATATAAAAATCACATTTTTATAATACACGCTATATGGATAAAAATTCTATTATTATATCGCTACTATATAGAAAAAAAATCTATTTTTATATCGCTACTATATAGATAAAAATTCTATTTTTACAATGATGTTCATATAATAAATATTATATTTTTATCACGCTATTCTCTACTTAAAGATTTCGCCTTTTCAAATATAAAGATTTCATATTTTCAAATATGAAGATTTCACCTTTTCAAATATGAAGATTTCACCTTTTAAAATATGAAGATTTCACCTTTTCACTCTTCTAAAAATATACAAATCATATTTTTGATACTTCTACTCTATAAAAATTATATTTTTAACTTTCTAACATAATAAAGATTATACCTTTAATATAAATACTATATAAACCCCAATTTTTATCAACTAACAATCCCTCCCTTTCATTGTTATATGTATTAAATCTGATTTCATTTATTCAAAACTGCACTCACAAATTAAAATGGTTTTATAAATAAATAAACAAATAAAAATCACCTTGGTTCGCTCGTTGGAGGGCTTGGCAGAGGGGGGGGGGCTGTGGGCTATCGAATCAGAAGGGAAAGGAGGAGTGGAAGGTGCGGGGGAGGGGGAGGCGGAAGAAGAGGCAGAGAAGGGTGGCGGATCGGGTTTCAGTGGAGCTAGGGTTGCGGTTCTACGAAGGGGAGTGGGACAGATGGCCGGAGGACCCCTGGGGTGTCGGCGCCAGGGCGCGGCGGCCCTGGTGGCAGCGGCGGCGGCGGTCTGCCCCCCCCCCCCCCCCCCCCCCCGTCGTTCGTGTTCTTCACTTTTTTCTTTTAATTTTCGTTCGATCTGAATAGAGGAAAGAGAGAGAGAAAGAGGGGTGAGGTATTATTATATTTAATTATTTTTGATTCTCCTTTAAGTTGACTTTTAATCCAGACTCGAAACGAGGCCCACCGCCTGTCATCCATAACTAATTACCCCCATTCCGAACACAATGGGATATGTATCATAAGCTGATTTGGCCGTTTTGATAAGTTTCCGTCAAAGTCAAAATATAAATCTATATATTGAATTTGAACGCACATTTCAATTTACCGGGGTCGCGTACTAACTCGAAAAATTCCAAAAAAATATTTTCTAGCTTCGTATTGACGATATGGTCCTAACAAAACTAGTTTCATCGAAATCTGAGACCGTTGGAAGAATGGCAATTTTCCAGTCGATTAAAATCAACTGAAACTGGTCAAACACGTTTTCCTTTGCCACGCTCACATATTAACTCGAAAAATTATGAAATTTGAAACCTAGCAAATATTGGACATCACGGGTCCAACAAAAGTGGTTTCGTCGAAATCCGAGGTCGTTTGCAAAATGGCTATTTTTAAGGGCCTGAATTCCATAGTGACTATTCAAAAATTTCAACTGGACGTATCTTCTAATTCCCACTATGAAATTTCAATTTTTTTGGATTCGTTAGAAAGATATTCATGAATAGATTCTAATATTTTTGGTTTCACTAAAATCCGGTTTATTTTGCACCTGGTACATTCAATTGAAGTTTGAAATCGAATTATCGAACTACCGCGCCATTTTCAATTCTATTTATAATTTAAAATAAATATTTATATTCTAACGACGACGTATATAATATATACGTTCGAATTCTATTCAAAATAAATTTCTCGTCGATATTATTTAAAATAATTCATTTTAAATATTCAAAATTCATTAAAATTGCCAAAATAAAAATTTTAAACTGGCTCATATTTCCGGGTTGTTACACCCAGCTGCAGCCGTTCCTCCTCCTCTTCCGTGTGTGAATGCTTTCTCGAAGATATGTAGAGACTTTCGATCTATGGGTGGAAAGAACTTTAATGGGGCTGAGTCATTTGTGGAAGCATGAAACTGGCTCAAGGAAACAGAAGATTTGCTTGTTATGATTAAAGTGGATGACAGGCAGAAGATACAATTGGCCGTATGGTTACTTAAGGAGGAAGCCTCTTACTGGTGGGAAGTTACAATGCTGAGAGACCATTTGAAACTTGGGAGGATTTCAGAATGAGATTTGAAATGAAGTTCGTCTTGTAAGCTGAACAAAGCCTACAGATATAGAAGTTCTTAGCTCTCAAACAGGGAAGCCTATCGGTTAAGGAATATGTCAACCAATTCAACCAGCTGGCTAGATTCGGACTGGAGTTAGTAAATACTCCACATAAAAGGGCACTCTGATTTGTTAAAGGGTTAAATGAGCCACTGCACAGCCTAGCTATGTCCCATATACCTATAGGTGCGACTTTTGAGAGACTAGTGGAAATGGCACTATTACAGGAGGACGACAAGGATGGCAAGAAGGAGGCAAAGTTGGAAGAACCTATAGACAAGAAAATGGAGAGATCGCAGAATAAGAAGACGGATTCCAAGAAAGGCAGGAAGAACAACAAACCCTGTGACAAGAGGAAGTGTATTGTGGCATACCTGGACATCTAATTAAAGACTATAGGAAGAAGAAGAGGAAGATGAGTGGCTGTTTTCAATGCGGCGAGACGGGACATATGGCTATGGATTGCCCAAGAAGACAAGGGCAAGGGCAGAGGACTGGATCTACTTCTAGAGGGCAGATTCACGCTCTCATTGTACCTCCGCAAGAAAGAGGTAGAAATATTTATGTTGAGAGTTTAGTTTATCTTTATGATCATCCAGTTCGTACTCTTTTTGATTTTTGCGCATCGCACTCTTTTAATCTACTGCTTTAGTTGAATCTCTGCACCTAGATACCAGAATAGTAGAGGATCCCATGATTGTTTCAAATCCAATTGAGGGTTCGGCTTATTTGTCAAAGATTTGTTTGGATTTGGAAATTTCTATACTAAGCGTTGGGTTTAGATGTAATGCTTATGTTTTGGGTTTCATGGGCTATGGGTTGATTCTAGGCATAGATTGGTTATCTAGTAATAGTGCCATTCTTGATTGTAAAAGGAGAGTGGTTAAACTTATGACTCGCCTCGGTAACACTCTCGAAATCTCTTGTAATCCCATGAATTCTGTTATGCTTAGCTATCTAGAATCTCTTGAAGCGTATGTCGAAAACTTGCAATTTGTTAGAGTAGTCTGCGAATACTCAGATGTCTTTGAAGAGGTTAAGGGTTTACCTTCGAAGCGAGAGTTAGACTTCCGTATATACTTTGTTGATCATGGAAAACCTGTTTCTTTACCCATTAGACACTAGGCTCCAAGGAAAGGAAAGAGCTCAGCAAGCAAGTTAAAGATTTGCCTGAAAAGGGGTTCATAAGGCAGAGTATTTCTGAATGGGGTGCTCTTGTTGTGTTTGCAACCAAAACAGATGGTTCACTTCGCCTGTACATGGACTATAGGGAGCTAAACAAGCTGACCAAGAAGAATAGGCACCACTTCCTAGAATTGACGACTTGTTCGACCAGCTCGTAGGTGCCTTGGTTTTCTCCCAACTAGATCTATCCACCGGATTTCATCAGCTAAGAGTGGCTGAAGACAGCATAGATAAGACCATGTTCAAGACCCCGGATGGTTTCTTCGAATGGCTTGTCATCCTTTCGGTTTGACAATCGCACCCGCCTATTCCGTAGACTTGATGAGTAGGATGTTTAGAGAGTCCCTTAATAAATTTGTGGTGGTCTTCATGGGCGACATTTTGATTTTCTCAAAAAGAGAGGAAGAACTTGCTTTGCATTTAAGGGAAGTTATGGATACTCCTCGAGCACATCGCCTGAAAGCAAAATTCTCCAAATGTCATTTTTGGACAGAAGAAGTAAGGTTTCTTGGATATGTGGTGTCCAAAGAGGGGATAGCTGTGGATCCCGCAAAAGTAGTTGTGGTGCAAGATTGGAAGATTCCACGGAATGCAACCGAAGTACGAAGTTTTCTCAGGCTAGCGGGCTTTTACAGAAATTTCATTAAGGACTTTGCGAAGATCTCAGCCCCACTTATTAGGTTAACGAAGAAGAACCTAACCTTTACCTGGGATTTAGATTGTGATGTTACTTTCCAACGACTGAACAGGCCTCTGACAACGGCCCCAGTAAGATGTTTACGGTATACACAGACGCATGCGGTACCGGACTAGGCGTTGTCTTGATGCAAGAAGGCAAGGTAGTTTGTTATAGGGGAAGCCAGTTGAAGGTACATGTGATGAAATACCCAACTCATGATTTAGAACAAGCTGCCATTGCTTTCGCTCTTAAGTCATGTCGTCATTATCTACTAGGAGAAAGGTTTGAATTGTTTACTGACCATAAATCGTTAAAGTACCTTTTCTCATAGAAATATCTTAACTTAAGACAGCAAAGGTAGATGTAATTTCTTACCTCATACGATTTTGAGATTGCTTATACCCCTGGCGAGGGCAATGTGGTAGCAAACACCTTAAGTATGAAAAATCTGACCTTAAGTCCTCTCTTTGTAGAAAGGAAAAGCTTGGAGTACATGGCAAACTTTGACTTTGGACCCTCCTTTTGAATTTGTACCTAGTTTGTTAGCATCGCAGAAGGTGCGGCCTACTGTTTTGGACTCAATAGGAACCGTGCAACGTGAATACCCTCAGCTAGTTGATGTGATGGATAAGCAAATTAGTGGTGAGACTTCTAGTCACCTCAATAGATACTCCATCGATGACTAGGGTTGGTTGAGATGGGACGGAAGACTATGCGTCCCACAAGCAAGGGATTTGGTGAAAACCGTTCTCGAAGAAGCACACCATTCTAAGTTGACCATACACCCAGGTGGGGACAAGATGTATAAAGACATAAAAAGGGTTTTCTTCTGGAATGGCATGAAGAAGGATGTAGCTGAGTTTGTCTCAAAATGCTTGATATGCCAGCAAGTCAAGGCAGAGCAGAAGAAGCCTGGTGGTCTACTTCATCCTCTAGAGGTCCCACAGTGGAAATGGGATAGCATATTGATGGGCTTTATTGATGGGTTGCCTAGGTCAAGAAGGGGCAATACCAGCTTTTGTGTATGGACATGCTCACTAAAAGCGCTAACTTTATACCTATTAAGAGTAGGACTGCCTCATCGTTGGCATCCATTTATCTTAAAGAGGTGGTTCGACTGCATGGAATACCCTTTAGCATGTAAGTGATCGAGTAGTTATCTTTACGAGCGTGTTCTAGAGGAATTTGCAAGAGGCTGTAGGCACACAGCTACGCTTAAGCATTGCCTATCTCCCTCAGATGGTCAGACGGAAAGGGTGAACATAGTATTAGAAGTTCTTTTGAGATTTTGCATTCCTGATTTTGGAGGAACATGGGAGGATCTTCTTCCTTTGGTGGAGTTCGCCTACAACAATAGCTACCGAGCCACCATAGGCATGGCACCCTTTGACACTTTATATGGAAGACCATGCCAATCACCAACTTGTTAGTGGGAGTCTATAGACAAGCTCGTATTTGGACCTGATATGATCAGAGAAACTTCAGAGAAGGTGGACTTGATACGAAGACGAATGAAGATCGCACAAGATAGACAGAAGTCCTACGCTGATAAAAGTAGGAACGACCTTGAGTTTGATGTCGTAGATAGAGTTTTTCATAAAGTATCTCCTTTAAAAAATATCATTCGATTTGGGTCCGTAGGAAAATTGGCCCCAAGATTTGTAGGACCATTTCCTATCATTGAGAGGATTGGGAAGATGGCTCATAAATTAGATCTGCCCGAAAGATTGGCTGGAGTTCATAATGTTTTTCATGTCTCTCATCTACGGAAGTGCTTACATGAGTGTGCGGAACTTGTGGAGCTGAGCATACTAGAGGAAGTGGAAGTGGAGCGAGAAGCGACGGTGAGTAGAGTTCCAACTCGTATCTTGGGTGCAGAAGTTAAAAAGCTACGCAATCGTGAGGTTAAGCTAGTTAAAGTACAATGGAGTGACGCTGAAGGAGATGCGACTTGGGAGACTGAAGACAAGATACGCGCATCCTACCCTTTTCTTTTTAAGGGTACATCCTTGATCTCTTTTTCCATAAGTTTATGCATGCTTGCATCTATCTCTTAAGTATATCTACCTGGTCCTATTCTTGATCCTTAGGTAGAAACCAATGAATGTAAACAAGTATTTGAAAACATGTTATGATTGATGGTTGCAAGTGGTTGCTTGTGGATGCATATACACACACACGCTACTAGATCAGCTCAGTCAATTTCATATTGCATATGCATATATGTATTTTTATATGGATTGAAACTTGTTGTGTTGTCATGTGGACATGGCATTTGTATGAATGATTGTGCACTCATGTAGAAGTTACAAAATACGATTAGGAATAATTGCATACATGATGAACTCATAGCACCGACATGATTCGCATCAAGGAGGTCACCTGAATCAGTAGACCACCTGAATCAGTAGACCACCTGATTTTGCATCAGATAAGAACATATACACACACTATGCATATGATCATGAAAGCATTAGAAATCTTTTAAGGACAATGGATGCATGCGACTGATGGTTCAGAAGATGGATGTTGGATGTTAGGATACTTTCTCTTAACTTAGAGATTTCGGGGACAAAATCCTTTAAGGAGGGTAGAATGTAACACCCCATATTTTCCGTAAGTATTAAAATAACAAAATTAAGAACACTTAATTTTATAAGAGGGATTAAGGGAAACAGGTTAGCCATTTCGTTCCTCTCGGAATTCTACGTGGGATAGAATCTGAGTTTGCGTGAATCGAACTCAGTATGAAGAAGTTATGGAGGTTAGAAGTTTTCAAGTTTAAGCAGAAATTAAATTAAAATAATAATTAAATAATTAAAGCAGATTCGAATTTCAAAACTTTTAAAAACAGTTGAGCGGGAAATTTCTGACTCCGGGGTGTCGACCCCCCAGGGGGTGTCGACATGGGTGTCGACCCCCCCCCCCCTTCAGGGGTGTCGACATGGGTGTCGACCCCCTGTAAGGTCGACATCTGCGAATTGATTTGGACAGTGATGATTTTCTAAGGTATTAGGGCATATGTGTCATGTTCTGGTTGGCTCTCTTGGGTTTGGACGGCTTTGATGACTCCTAGGTTGATCTAAAGGCCCATATTATTCCTAAACTTCTATATAATCACCTCAAACCTCAACCCTAGACCTCATAACCCTATTCTATGAAGCCGTCATGATGTCCATGTCTAAGCTAGCCTAGCCTCCATCTTCTCCAAACTAGAAATCAAGTTAGAAAGCTCCAAACCAAATCCAAACTAGAGAATCAAACGTCTACATCAAGGGTTAAGCTTAACAAATTCAGAAATCAGATCCCAAAATACAAGATCCGTTCTTTTTCTGTAAGTTCAGTTATTATTCAGATTTGAACACCTAATAGAAATCATGACTGTAATAATCAGATCTAGAACTATGCCTAATTCTGATTCATGCTTATCCTTTTGTCAAATCTGAACTGCATATGCCTATGAGACTATTGTGATTAATATAGTGAAACCTATCATGCCTATGAGACTGTTGTGGTTGACATAATGAAACCTATCATGCCTACGAGACTGTTGTGGTTGACATAATGAAACCTATCATGCCTATGAGACTGCTGTGATTGATATGATGGAAACCTATCATGTCATACATCCTATGCCTATGAGACTATTGTGATTAATATATTGGAACTTATCATGTAGTACATCAAAATTAGTGATTCTCTTGAGTCCAATTCTATCTAATCTTTTTACCTATGGTGTAAATTGCTTAGCTTGCCCACACTTATTGTTAAGGTACAACATGCCTATTGGAAACATGATTCTTGAATTGTGTACACCTTTACATGCCTATTTTCCCTTATGTCAATTCTTATGCTCCTTCTCTATTTTTCCCCATTTTATTTTCTATTATGAATACTAGGTTCATTCGGAACTTAGATTTGAATCTCGTTGTACGTGCGATTATAACACGGGAAAATTGGGTATAATTTGATTGAGTAAATTTTGGGCATAACAAGTAAATGTGGCATAAAACATATACTGACTACACTTTTGGAATATTGACATAAAAAGACCTAAACATGGACAATATGACAAATATGTAAATTGGCTAAAGATGATCATGCCTAACCCGAGTTTAGATTGAGTTGCGGTGTAAGACTGCCCGGAACCGCCCGGCACATCCAGCGACTGCAACAATATATATCTAATGTGAGAGGCTAGTGCATTAAGCCCCAAAACCCGAGGTTAGATTGAGTTGTGGAGTAAGACTGCCCGAAACCGCCCGACACATCCAACAACCGCAACAATATAGATCTAATGTGAGAGGTTGGTGCTTTAATGAATGAATTAAAGCTAAGGGATGGACAAGCTAAGAATGGTATGGCTAAGTTAATTAAGGCAACACTTAACCAATACAACATGTTAATTAAATAGATGGGTGGGGTTAGGTTAATTTGAGAACACTTAACCGTTATGACATGTTAATTTGTGTGACACCCCACGTCCATTAATGTCACACACAAAGGGAATGCATTAACTTCTATGGAGCGTTTTAAATGTGTATAGAACAGAAACTTAACAATAAGACAGATAAAAAACAGTACTTAAAAAATTTAAAACTTCATTCATTGCAGCAGTAAAGAAATAAGTTTAATTACATCATCAAAAACCAAAGACTAGAGTCAAGTACATAATATCCATCTTGACTAAATTAGAGTACATAAAATGAAAGACATAACCCCAACATAAAATAGCCATAAATAAGATAGGCTGAACTTTTACTTCAGTGATCCAAGCAACATCCAAAGAAAGAGATAAAGCTATCCAAATCAAGCTCCACTAGTACTACTCCCACCCTGAGCACCTGAGGGGGCAAGGAAGAAAAGAGGTGGAAACAAAGGGGGTCAGACATAAAGTATGCCGAGTGCAATAACTTTAACAATATAATTATTAAGTAATTAGGATAAGGCATAAGCTGGAAAATAAGGAAATGACTGTGAACAAATGGGTATGACAGAGCAAACAAAGGAAATAAGTTGAACAAAGATAACGTTAAAGGCGTACCTAATCACTATAGGATAAATACAACACTGCACCACACCAAACACCCTAAAAGTTGATCCCGCCTACAGAACTTAATAATGTTAATTGTAGTTTCGTGTACCCCTAGCGCCTTCATAGGTGCCGTCTGCCGCGATCTCCAGTAGGTGTACCCAGTACCCCCATTCGATTGGCTCTCTAACTCGTAGATGCTTGTGCTGGCCCTACAGTGGCGTGTATCACTCCCCAAAGTGGCAACCCGATACCACCAAAAGGCACGACTTATATCTACACGATGCAACAACGTATTACCTACTAGCCCGGACCCACACACGCATATGACCCCGTTGGACTTGCGTTGCCACCGCAAACCCGTTTTGGCCTCTTACAATTAAACACGGTACGCGTGTCCCGTCCTTGACTTGGGTCGAGCCCACAAAGATACTTAATGGGTTACCGGTTTGAAAAGGGCCCCCATGCAAGACACAAGCTTTCCACCTATGCTTGGTCCCCTCTAAGGTTTTTCTTCACTTAACCCAATTCTTATTCATGTCTTCTTACATGTTTCAATCTTGGTCAAGTTCATCTAATCGTATTTCACATGCCACCCCAAGGCACCCTCTTAATTTCACATGCCAAGCAAAGCACCCACTTAACCCCCCTCATGTCCCACCACATGTTTATCTGGTTAAGTGTTTCTTAATTCATTAACACCGTAACCTTGTAAAGACCTCCCACATTAGACTGGCATTTGTGGCAGCTGGATTTGTCGGGCGGGTCCGGGCAGTCTTACACAACAAACGAGCCTAACCTCGTGTCTTTACAACTTTTACGCATTTAATTCATGCCTTTGACCTCTCACATTAGACTGGCATTTGTGGCTGCTGGATTTGTCGGGCGGGTCCGGGCAGTCTTACACCACAAAGGAGTTTAACCTCGTGTCATAGGCGGTTTATTATTACACATCTTCATTTAACCCCAAACTGGATTAATATCCCTATTCAAATTTGTCAATGAATTCCAAATATACTTATGTCCATAATTGTCTCAATTATGTCCATAAATGCCAATTTTTCCAATTAATGTCTTAAATTAATTATATGCCTTTTTAAGGCCATTATGCCAATTCTCAATATGTGTATATTCAATATTACCCCTATCATCCCCACGTTGTTCGTTCATTTATCATGACATATATGTATATTAGACTAGCAATTAGACTAGCACACAAAAGGGAAGAAACATCGCAAATTTGCATAACACACAAAGTGGATCTAATCTTGCAAATAAGGATTACAACATAACTTGCATAAACTTGTTATTATCATGAATCTAAACATTGGCCTAAAGGTGTGAACTTGCATATATATAATATAGTTTTCATCCAAAACTTGCATAGGCCATAGTCACAAACTTGCATAAAACTATGTACGTCATAGATCTAAATCTAAAGGTGTAAACTTGCATATATGTGAATCCAACTTCTACCTAAACTTGCAAATAGTCACTTTATTTGATTCACATGTAAACTGGTCTATAATTCATATAGAAACTAGCATATAATCTGCACCCAAACTTGGATACAAAATGATGTCAAAAGTGAATCAAGTTGAACATAGGTGATTTGGCATATAAACCAAGGGATTTGTAACGACCCGGAAAAATGCGATCTTGGTTATCCGATATACAACACATATCGAACATCCAAGGATCGAATATAACCGAATAGTTAATGAAAGAAGTTGGAGGATGAGGAAAGATAAGATAGAAACTTAGAATAGAAGAAGAAGAAGAACACAACATCAGAGTAACACGGACCTCACAGCGGAACGAATAACATATAATATATATAACATAACTTTGAAATATAAATCTGGACTTGAATATACATCATTATCAGAGTACAGCACATACAACACAGTGGAAATAAACAATAGCTATATGATCCTGAAGCCTCCTACTCCAGCTCTTCAAGTATCTGTAAATCCCGACTACTTGACTGCCCGTACAAAATTGGGCACCCAAGAGTTTAGGGGAAAAAACAAAAAAAAAACTCCGGGTCAGTCATGGGACTGGTATGAGTAAAACAGTTTAAAATAGTTCGAACAAGTAAACGATATCTCATAAGATCACGCCGTATAACGAAACGGATTTTTCCCTTATGAGAATCCAAAATATCTTTATATCAAAAACCTTTTGATATTATAATAACGTCTATCAACCACAATACAAAAATCGTCTAGCAGAAACACTTTCATCTCACGTTCTACATATATAGTATACAATCAAAACCGCAAGAACATATTGGGTAATGGATTTCCAACTATGACAAGGTATGGAAACACCTTTCGCTAGTGAACCTCTAGAAAGGAATACACTAGGTTCAACAAGAATATCTTGCAACCCGGCCACACATGACCGACCACTCATTTCGCTTGAGTGTATCGAATGTATATCACCATTGGTTGGGATCAGCAATTGTTTCCCGAATGGGATAGCATCAACAATAGATTTTTAGAAGTAAATGAAACTCTAGATCGGGTGATTATACACCCTAATAGGTGCGACCTACATAGCCATGCTGCCAGCCCGATTTTTGTCATTTCCCAGTTGATGAGGCTTGAGGTTACGCTTTCTCATCACATCAGATTCACTTCAAATGCCACATTGTCAGATCCATCGATAATCACTAATTGACGTCTACAACAGTACATTACGTGTTAGCTAAAGAAGTTTTCCTTCTCCGCTTCCCATCTTTGTACGGTTGAAGAAATCAATGTACATGACCTTTCTGGAAATACTCTGTCAGACATTCACCCATACAAGTCATCCATGAACAGGATGAATCGAAGGCACTATTCAGTACATCCATCTTAGGCACTGTTATCTAAGACTTATACAATAGCCCTTGCACTATACTCCGTCTTCAATTATCTTTGGCATATATGATTGGCAACGCTTATGCCAATACAGAGTGGTTCTTTGGATAATAATCCAACTGGTCTCTCCATATTAACAATGTTAAAATGGTCTAAACTTCAAAGTCTGTGATTTAACCATCAAAGAAAAACAGGTGTGCAAACAACGATATTATTTCCAGGAGGAAATTATATCGATCAATCATTATTCAACATTTATCTCTTTATTTCATTAATTTACTTATCTCCTGTTCCCATATATTCTAAATTCTTATTTTCTATTATCAGAAAATATTTCTGATTCTCGTTTGGAAAACATTTCCAAAACTTCTAAATTGGGATTTAAATAGATTGTTTAAAACTATATTGCGATGAAGACTCAAACCATTATACTAAATTACTAAATCCACTTAACCACTTCACCCTCGAACCGTAACCATTTCTTAATTAAAAACGCAGTCAATCAAGTTGGGGTATAACTACCTCTCAGACCTTAACTGAACCACCTTTCAAATCTCGAAATAGATAAGATTCACCTTTTAAACTCTTTAACACTTCCTTATGAACCCTCGGATTCTGTTTACGAACCCCCTTCTTTTACAAGTTTTACGTGATTATAACAATGGTGTTATAATCTCCTGCATTCAAAATATATTATCTTTAATATGACTTTTATTTCCTAACTCGAATAATATAATGACAACTAATTTATTTACTCCTATTCGGTTAACTCTAATCTATAACTCTTATTTGACTAACTCCAACCTAATAACTCTTACTGGATTAAATCTTACTCAAATAACTTATTCGAATAACTTATATTCGATTTTCTTACTTTCGAATACTTATATTCGATAATATCTTTCTTCGAATAAATCTTATTCGATTTAACTCCTGTCGAATAACTAGATTCGATCAACTCACTTAGAATATTTCTGATTCGATTATCTCACTTCGAATATCTCTGATTCGATTATCTCACTTCGAATAACTAAATTCGATTAACTCATTTCAACTCTATTCGAATAAACTAAATTCGATTAACTCCATTTGAATAACTCTAGTTCGATTTAACTCTATCGATTAAACTCTAATTGATTAACTCTAACTGGTTTAACTCTACGGTTTAACCTAACTGGTTAACCCTAATGGTTTTACTCTAACTGGTTAACCCTAACTGATCAACTCTTTTTCCTTATTCAGTTTCAAACATCGATGTTGAAATTGATTTTTACTTCTTTATATAAGTCCTGACTTATATATATACCTATTTTTTCAAAGATAAATATTTCCTTTATTAACCTTATTTATTTATCCTAAGTATTTCCTATATTAATATATATATTTTTTTCTAAATAAATATTCCTTTTATCTTATCTTATTTATTTAACAAATAAATATCTCTTTTTCTTATTCTATTTATTTAACAAATAAATAATCTTTTTAATAACTTATTTTGTTTCCTAAGTCAATATTTATTTATCTTATCCTATTTATTTAACAATTAAATAATCCATTTAAATGACTAATTTGTTTATTCTAAATAAATAATTCACTTTAAAAATATTCCATTTATAAAGATTTCCCTTCATTTAAAATTCCACTTAAACATATTTCCTATTTATAAATATCCCATTTATAAATAATTTCCTTCATAAATTCTTCTTTGATTTTATAAATATTATCTCTTTTATAAAACCCCTTTGATTTTATAATTAATATAATTTCAATATTTATTTTAAAAATCTCCTTTTTCCATTCCGATATTTTATGGAACTTAACACATCAAATCAGGATGACCAATATCGTCCATACACATATAATCAACAACAGATTATAAACCACGTCATACATCACAATATATGAAAATAATAAAATAGCTGTTGAGGAATCTGGTCGGATTCCTCCAACCTATTTCCCTGCATCCACAAATGTTACAAAATAAAATCAACATCACTTTCAGTTCCATATGATATATTCTGTTAAACAGAATCAATATAGAAATTCAACTAACTGACTAGCAGTTTAATCAAACAGTCAACACACAGTCAATCAGCTAATATTTAACAGTTCTAAAAACACAACATGAAATTATAAACTATTCAGAGTTAGTGAGTATCACTCACATTGGACCATCATCGTTAATAACGATAACCATCGCTTGGTTCAGACGGACAATTTATTTCACTATAAATTGTATTGAGCCCCGATTCACTCCCAATCAGTTTCTTTGCGTAGCCACCGTCCATACGGTCCTAACGGATCTGACGGTTTGAAATTCTGATATCGTATGAAGGAGATACGCAATTTAGAAGTTAATACACAGTTTGAATTTAAATAAAGCTTAAAACATTTTCATTTGGGCTTTACCCTCATTTCTCATGGCCCAATTCAACTCCACCCACTCGTTTAAGCCCAGGCCGATATCCTCCTTCTTCCTCAACGGACCGTGAGCTCCAGTATTTCTCAAAACCCGATGGTTCCTGCTTCCATCTCCTCCTCCTCTTCATTAAAATTTAAACTAAAATCACAAAATCACTTCCTGTTCAAATCCGCACCTCTCCATACAACTTTCAACCAACTCGAGCTGACCTCCACAAATCCGACATCGAACTAGCCCATGCAATTACAGTGGAGTATCTACACCAAACCACGCCGAATCTCACCAAAAATCTCCACCTTCTCCCGATCGATGCCACAAATTCAAACCTACTTTCCAGAAATCCATTCGATGCTTCCATTCCCAAATTGATTCAACCCTAGTTCTACTGTTAACACCCATCTCCGATGGAACAGTATTCGAGTGCCACAAAACCAATCTCAAAATGAAGAGAACATTATTAGGAACTCAAAGATATACCTAGAATGATTTATAGAAATTGTTTTGATTTTATGAAGCTATAGGATTTTCTTTTGGAAAAATGTAAAAATTGGAGGCGCGATATTATTGACTCCAGAAGGAAAAATTAGGTTTAGGAAGGTTCTACTATTTATAGAAGGATAAAAATATCTAGATACTTTGTTAGAATATTTTGCTTTTATTATTTTATATTCGTTCTTACCCTTCTAAAAATCCATGTGATCACACACGATATTCAAAAATCACGAAAATTGACAAGCAGCTACAACTCGCCATTGCGGACACAACAAAACTGGTTTCATCGAATTCCGACTTCGTTTGCTCATACAACATACTTTTAAAGGTCAAATTCTCATCTGTTTTTCCCATTAAAATCCCATATGGCCACATACTGACTTCAAAAATCACGAAACTTGACATCTAACAATAATTTAACATTGCGGATCCAACAAAATTAATTTCATCGAATTCTGAGGTCGTTTACAAAACTGGCTATTTTTAAAGCCTTTTAAATATATAAATATATTTAAAATTAAATTAAATTAAATATTTATAAATAAATATTATCGTATATATTCACAATAGAATATCATATAGCTCTAGAATATTCCAATATGAATTTCTAACAAGATATTTCAAATCCTTATTAAATCGATATTCGATTTATAATGAAATTCCTTTTATATATCGTTGTAAATTATAAAGGAAATTCCATAACGACTTTTCTAGAATTTGATTCGGACATAAATCAAAATCTACACGACGAAATCCCGAATTTTCTCTTCCACTAGAAAAATATACTTCACCATCTCCTAATGTTTCTTATTTCACAGAAATCCGTCTTAAAACGAATTATGTATATTCAGTTGAAGTTCGTATCGCCAATTTACGAACTACAGCGCCATTTCAAGCTCGATTTTAATTATATTATAACTCTACGTTCAAACTATCATTTATATAATATATTCATTATTCAAATTCAATTCCAAGCTGAATTAAATATCACAGATGATCCAGTTCACACCATATCGCCATTTCAGTCCATTTTGATTATTTCAGAATTAAATATATTATTTAATTTATTATTTTAATTAAATATTCACCATTATTTAATTCAATCAACCATTTGAGTTCTAAACCACTATTTATATAATTAAATAAGTTAATTATATCGCAGAAAAATGTGGGTCATTACATTCTTCCCCACTTAAAATAATTTCGTCCTCGAAATTGCTAAGGTAGAAAACAAACACCATTAACTAGTTTAAAAATTATTTGTTTACTTTTTAACATCAGTCTGAACCGAACTAATTTATTTCAATTAAATATTGACTAATTCTTATCAACGAAAATTTTCAAAAATTCTGAACATTTTCTCACACTTCAACTTTTCGAAAAATTTCGCCTACACCTCCTTTGTACTGCTCTATCGGTACAACCACAGCTCGCCTCTCTAGGCCTTCTTCAAACTAAAAGAAAATCAAACAGCCAAGCAGCTTGCCAATTCTGCTCATCAAAATCTCATACCCAATATATAATATAAACTGGTACCTTTCTCTCGGGCATATCATTGTATCCTCTACATGTGGTACTAGTTCAGCATATACCAATATCATTCAAATCAAATCCAAATCGCTTTTATCTCCAATACAACCATTCGCTTATCCCAGCCAAATTTCATTTCAAACTCAAGTTTTATTATTGATTCCAAACTCTTATCAATCCCACTTGCTTGATATCATTCTAATCCAATCCAGTTTCCTTTATCTAGCTTCACTTTAATCTCAATTTGTCTTCACAAATTTCTATTCAAATTTGGTTTTTTTAATTCAAACAGTCTTTCATGGGAGTCTTAAACGCCTTGGATTTTTCTTAAAATCAAACAATCCCTTTCGAATTTCAATCACTTATTTTTCCAAAACCATTCGAAAACAAAATCTTCGGTAGTAATCCCTCACTTAGAACTCGAAAATGAACACCGATGATGCACCATCGGAATTTATTTCCAGCGATCAAAGTAAGTTCAATACTATATCACTGTCCAAAATTATTTCTTAAACCATTTCCATTTTGAAATCACTTCAAAAAATCATTCCAATGTTTGTAAACAATTTAAAATCTCCCAAGATCTTAAAATTCTCATATATTTAATCTGTGTTCATCTACAAACACTTATTCAAATTTCCAGGTTTTAATTCCAATTCTGATTTGAATTCCAGATTTCATTCATTTTCTTTCATATTTCTTCCTTATATGAATTCTGATTGGTTATTCACATAACCATTTCGCTTTTTTATAATCTTACTCGATTATAATAACAACCAATATATCCACTATATTGTAATTTGATATATATATCTTCTCTATATCAGGATAAACCTTGGGTAAACTTATTTTAATTTACCCTCTTTTCAAAACATATCGTGTCGACCCATCGTATTCAAGTGTTTATAAACTCCTACCGATATTGTGGATCAAACTGATCGACCCCATAAACAACTCAACCAATGAATCTCCACAATATAAAACCACTTTATATCAAAATTACAAATACGCACTCGTATATATACACTCAAACTCAATCTAGGGTATTACTAACCCTATTTCTACTGAGTTGTAACGACCCGCATTCTACGTATCATAGGATCGTAGGATATTTATTTCTTTCACATACGAAGTCGTATGGTCATGTAACATTGGGAGACGACTATTGTGGTCATTTCCCATGTTCATGATTTTTCCCGATTTTTAAATGACCATTTTACCCCTAGTTGGCACTGTTTTGGCCATAACTTTTGACTGGAAATGAATTTTGACTTGAAACCACTTCCATTGGCTTCGGATGATGGTTTCTCTTTCCGTAGAGTGGTCACATTAGCCAAACGGGCTTACCGTTTGGGAGATATGGCTGAAACAAGTTTCAGATGGAGAAAAACAGCTTAATTGGGCTTAACCGGGTGATTAGCAGCTAAGCCCAAGGGGAATTTCGGGTTCAGGGGTATATAGGGGCTGATTAGGGTTAGAGAACATTTCTTTAGACATTTTCCAGTCGCCACTTTCATTCCTCTTGATCTAGCCATGGCCTCCACTCTCTAAATCTCTCTAAAACACCCAAAAATCACTTCCTAATCAAGGATTAAGGCTTAGAGGTATCAAATTAAGAAGAAAAAGCACCAAAGCAAGGTTAGAGCTGCTGTTGGGCATCAGTATTCGCCCAAATCAGAGGAGTTTCAGTTCTGAGAATTTTGTTTGTGGCCAAGGTGAGTGATTTGCATAGTTTTTGCACTAATTACGGTAATTAAGGGTAATTAGTGAAGATTAGCGAATTTATACGTAAATAAATTCTGGAAAAATTCTTAAAATTCTAAAATAATGTTTTAAGGCTCTGTTAGAAATTTGGGTTAATTTTGATGTGTTTTGCTAATCGTATGCTTAAACATGATTAAGAGGGATTATAGGAAAATGTGAGGTTTTGGCCACTTTTGATCCATTATGATTCATTTAAATTGTTGTTTGTTGCTTGCGGTTGCTGTTATATGTTGCTATGACTCTTTGGTATGCTTTGTGATTGATTCCAATAGTTAGATTGGTCGAAAACGCCGTCGAGAGGCGTATAAACAGTTGCTGGAAAGTTGCAGAAAACTGCAGGGTATCTAACCGGATCGGATCGGGTAGGGGATCAGATCGGGTAGGGGATCGGATCGGGTAGGGGATCGGATCGGACATATCCGAACCGGACCGGGGCGTGGTACTTTCTGGAGCATGACATGAAGAGGCAACAAGGAAGGCCTGGTCGGATCGGAGGGGCGTAGCGTGGGATCGGAAGGAACAAGGAGGACTGAAGTGGAAGAAAGAGGAGCATGGATACCATATTCCGAACCGAATCGAGAGCAATACACGAACCGAACTGATGCTGACGAGACGGAGACGGAGACACTCAAGCTATGGGGTATCCGAACCGAACCGCTTCAGAATCACCGAACCGAACCGCATGAGGGAGAAGGACCTGAACCCAGAGGATGGTGGCACTCCGAACCGAACCGGGGAACGTATCCGAACCGAACCGAGCATGGGGAACCGGACGCGTACTTTTACTACTTCGTGATGATTCTTCTGAAGACCAACTCCAATTCGACCAAACCCGAGATGCAAAGGAAGTCCAAATGAGAAGTTAGAGCTCAAGATTCAGATGGGAATCAACGAGTTCGCTTCATGGTTGGGCTTTGCTGCGGGACGCGTGTTAAGGAGTTATCGACGTCTATAGCTTTGGAGCACTATGCTAGGAGGTGCGAAGGCGGATTCAGGGCCATTATGGCATCGGTAGAACCAAGGGCTACGACCAATGAAGTGGGTCATTGAAATGTTTGGTCATGACTCCAAGTGTTTGGCTTGGTCACAGCGGGGTTTCTACAAGTCGGGATTCGTCGTTACCTCAGTTTGTCTAGTGTTCCAAAGTGGTAGATGTCGTACGCTTTACGCACTGAGTGAGAGATGTGAGGATGGTTGCTATGGATGATTTATTTGCTATCATTGTGACATGCACACCCCACCCCCGTATTCTTACACTATTTATTATGGCACCTTGGAGTATTGTACGGTATGTGGTACTAACTCTTTGGTTGCAGGTCCAGGTTCAGGTATGGTTTAGTATACCTGTTATTATTCTGTTTAGATGCTTATCGCTCATACCAGGCTTTATGTCTGACCCAGAGTTTTATGTCTCCTCTTATTACTCTGGGTGCTCACACGAGCAGATTAGAGACGGGTTAGCTGGTGATGCACGGGTAGATGATCCGGAGACGAGCAGGAGGCTTCCACGTACTATATACATAATATTCTCCCTGTGTTGTTGAAGATCACTGCTTGGGCATTGTTGGTGTATCTTCTACTTTAGCTTTCTTTTGTTTAGAGACAGTAAATTTGGAAAATTGTAATAAGCTGTATTTGGATTTCCGCTGCTTTGAGATTGATGTTGGTTTTAGTTATCAGCTTATGCACTGTCTCGCCTGTTTTATGTCAAGTATGTTATTATTATATTTTATCCCATGCGCTGTGAGACATTCTACAGGTTCCTTGATTAGTTCATTCCCTTCTTATGACGACCGTCTTGTGCTAGTCGGGCATGTGTACAGCGCACTTTTGGAGGAAATGCAAGCTGGTGCGAGGCGGACCGTCACATTTGGTATCAGAGCTCTAGGTTGCGTAGTTAACCTAGGGAAGTTATCAGGGAGAGATAATATACGTATACGAGAGAGCGTATTTGTGATTACTTTGGTTTTTAAAAGCTATATATATGTATACTATTAGTAGTATAAGGATGAAGTCGTACTGCACTAGCACCACTATGGAGTCGTTAATCATTTCCTTTTTCAGATTGACGATGAGCCGATATGTTAGAGGTACCGGTAGGGGAGCCAACAATGGGAATGCTGCTGACATGAGGACGATGTTTACTGACCTCATGAGGGAGATGCTTAGAGATGTGCAGAGGGCAGCTCCCAATGGTGGAAATGGTGGTGGTCCAATAGTGCAGGCGCCAAGAGTCGACTTCGCCAAGCTGAATAAGGATTATACTAGTCTTGGTGGGAAGTCATTCCATGGAACGGAGTCGGCTACGGACGTTCAGGATTGGTTGGATAGTTGCGAGCGTATCTTCGAGGATTTGGGTATCGAGGATGCGATGAAGAGAAAGCTAGCGTCCCGTCAGCTGCAAGGGCGGGCAATGAATTGGTGGAATGCTATAAAGGCAGCTACTCCCGAAGACCAGATTACTTGGGAGCAGTTTAAGGCTCGCTTTAGTGAGAAGTTCATTCCAGCTGCTCAGAAGTCAATGTTGTTTAAGAAGTTCTTAGAGCTCAAGCAGAATGGCAGAGCTGTCTCGGGGTATATTGCTGAATTTGACACTTTGTCAAAATATGGGTTATCTCTTATTGATACTGCCGAGAAAAAGAATGAGAAATTCATAACTGGTTTGGATTAGTACTTGGGGGAAAAACTTATTAACCACATCGATGAGACGTTTGAATCGATTGTGGGGAAAGCATTAAGATCAGAAAGTCTCTACCCTAAGCCGAAGACCGAGGTTGCATCCGCAGATGAGCCAAAGCCACAAACTAGTGGTGGAGGCAAAGGTGGTTCCCAGAATAAGAGAAAGCAGAATCAGGCTAAGGATGGCCAGAAGAAAAAGAATAAGCAAGATGTGGAGTGCTTCAGCTGTGGTAAGAAGGGCCATTATGCTAGTAATTGTCGGGCCAAGCCCGCGGATAGGAAGTGCTTCAATTGTGGCCAATTGGGACATCACAAGGACAAGTGTCCACAGCCCCCTAAAGAAAAGCAAATGGTGAAAGCATATGCCCTTAATGCTATTCCTTCTTCGTCGAATGCCCCAACTGCGGCGGAGAAGGGAAAGAATGTCGTCATTCAAGGTATGCTTTCTGTTTATGATGTTCCTGTTAGAGTTTTGTTTGATACCGGAGCTTCCAGTTCTTTCATATCTAGTGACCTGGTAGATAGGTTGGGATTGGAGCCCGAGATTGTCGATAGACCTTTAGTAGTGACGAACCCTATTGGTGGTTCAACTAGCCTTAGCATGATTTGTCGTAATGTGGTCTTATCGAGTCATGGATGCATGTTTGTTTGTGATTGTTTTGTTTTGGGCTTTACTGGGTTTGGCATTATTTTGGGAGTAGATTGGCTCCAAAGATACGGGGTGGTGGTAGACTGTGAGGGTTTGTTGGTGACAGCTAGAGCGGATGATGGGCGGAGGATAGTGTTTGGTGGTCTACCCAGTAAGGGGGTATTGGCTAGTTTTCTAAACTCCCTCGACATTCCGCATAGTGAGTTGTCAGGTTTGCCCGTGGTTGGCCAGTATCCGGATGTTTTTGAAGAAGTGACCGGACTTCCACCACACCGAGAGATTGAGTTCCGTATTGATTTGGTAAAGGATGCCAGGCCTATAGTGATGCCACTTCGTCGTATGGCACCAAGGGAGCAGCGAGAGCTCGAGGTGCAAGTCAGCAATCTTTTGAAGGAGAGATTTATCAGAAGGAGTGTTTCTGAATGGGGAGCACCAGTTGTGTTTGCTACCAAGGCGGATGGTTCCCTTCGTTTGTGTGTAGACTACCGCGAGTTGAATAAAGTGACGAGGAAGAACAAGTATCCTCTACCGCGGATAGATGATTTGTTTGATCAGTTGAGTGGCGCGAGAATATTTTCTCAGTTGGATCTCGCGACCGGTTTTCATCAGCTTAGAGTGGAAGCTGAGAGTATAGCTAAAACGGCATTTCGAACGCCGTCTGGATTTTATGAATGGTTGGTTATGCCATTTGGGTTGACTAATGCCCCGGCATATTTTGTGGATCTTATGAATAGGGTATTCAGAGATCAGTTGAATAAGTCTGTCCTTGTGTTTGTTGATGATATTTTGGTCTATTCGAGGACAGAGGAAGAACACAAGGAACATTTAAGAGTAGTGATGGAGGTGTTGAGAAAACACCAATTGAAAGCAAAGTTTTCTAAGTGTCACTTCTGGAAGAGGGAAGTGAGGTTCTTGGGCCATGTTGTGTCAGAAAGTGGTATTGCCGTGGACCCAGCAAAGGTGGCTACGGTACAAGATTGGCCTACGCCCAAGAATGCAACAGATGTAAGGAGTTTCTTGGGGTTAGCGGGATATTATCGTAAGTTTATCCAAAGTTTCTCCAAGATAGCAGCACCATTAACCCAGTTGACCAAGAAGAATCAATCTTTTGTCTGGGATGAAAGGTGCGAGAATGCATTCAGAAGTCTAAAGGACAAGTTGACAAGCGCACCAGTGTTAGTCATTCCTAAGGGGGATGAAGAGATGACGGTATACACGGATGCCTGTGGTACCGGACTGGGTGCTGTATTGATGCAAGGCGGTAGGGTTGTAGCTTATGCAAGTCGGCAATTGAAACCGCACGAGAGAAGATACCCTACCCATAATTTAGAATTAGCAGCGATCGTGTTCGCGTTAAAGATGTGGAGACACTATCTCTTGGGAGAAAGATTTGAGCTGTTTACAGATCATAAGTCGTTGAAGTATCTGTTCTCCCAGAAGGATTTAAATCTCCGTCAGCAGAGATGGTTAGAGTTCTTAGCTTCCTATGATTTTGACATCGCATACACACCAGGAAAGGGCAATGCGGTGGCTGATGCATTGAGCAGAAGACATGCCAGCTTAGGGGCTATGTTCCTTGAATGGAAGCAACTGGAATTTATCGCGGGGTTTGATTTCAGACCAAAGTGCGAATTGGATCCAGAAATGTTAGCAAGTTTGACGATCAGACCCACTTTAATTGAGCGGATCGGCTCTAGTCAGAGGGACGATCCTAACCTATTGGAAATCATCTCCAAGTTAGAGATGGGTATCGATGAGGAGATGAACAAGTATGGGCTTGATCGAGATAGATGGCTTAGAAAGAATGGAAAGCTTGTTGTACCCAATGTCAATGGATTGAGGGAGGAAGTGCTTAGAGAATGTCATCACTCAAAGTTGACTATACATCCCGGTGGTAATAAAATGTATAGAGACATGAAACAGACTTACTACTGGGAAGGAATGAAAAGAGCCGTCGGGAAGTTTATATCCAAGTGCATGAATTGCCAGCTAGTTAAAGCCGAGCAAAAGAAGCCCAGTGGGTTGTTACAGCCATTAGAAATTCCCGAATGGAAATGGGAGCAAGTCTCGATGGATTTCATCGATGGTTTACCAAGGACTAGATCGGGATATGACAGCATTTGGGTAATTGTAGATCGACTGACTAAAAGTGCAAGGTTTATACCAGTCAAATCGACCAGAACGGCAGCTAAGTTAGCAGAATTGTATATGAAGTGGGTAGTGAGATTTCATGGAGTACCTAAAAGCATTGTGAGCGACCGAGACCCGTTGTTCACTAGTGGGTTTTGGAAGAGCTTACAAGAGGCTCTAGGGTCAGAGTTACATCTCAGTACCGCATATCATCCTCAGACCGACGGTCAGACGGAGAGGGTGAATCGTATTTTGGAAGATCTCTTGAGAGCATATATATTGGATTTTGGTGGATCATGGGATGACCATTTGCATCTAGTAGAGTTTGCATATAATAATAGTTACCAATCCAGTATCGGTATGGCTCCATTTGAAGCTTTGTATGGAAGACCGTGCAACTCACCATCATGTTGGATAGAGACTGGCGAGAAGTTTATGCTTGGACCAGATGTGGTGAGGGAAACTTCAGATAAGATCAAGATCATTCAGCAACGAATGAAGGCAGCCCAAGATAGGCAGAAGAGTTATGCTGATAAGAGGCGAAGAGACCTAAAATTTTCCGTTGGTGACTTGGTGTTTGTCAAGATTTCTCCGTTGAAGAGCGTAATACGATTTGGCAGGAGAGGCAAGTTGGCACCAAGATTTGTTGGCCCATTCCCTGTTCTTGAATTAGTCGGGAATTTGGCATATAGAATTGACTTACCGGAGAAGATGGTGGGAGTTCATAACGTATTTCATGTTTCCCAACTAAGGAAGTTCGTCCACGACTCAGATATGACTATTTCACCTGATCAGTTGGAGGACTTCGAAGTAGAACCCGAGGCGGTTGGGAACTGCAAGCCGGCCCGTATTATCGAACACGACATGAAGCAACTTCGGAGGAAGGCGGTGAAGCTAGTCAAGGTACAGTGGAGCGAGGACGAGAATGATTGTACTTGGGAAACAGAAAAGGACATAAGGAAGAAGTATCCAGAACTCTTTGCCTGGTAAGATTTTGGCTTCGATTTAGTTTTCCGCATGCTAGGATAGGCTTGTTTGCTTGTTTTACATATTTGATTGTTGTATATGGTTGTTAGGCATGCGGGATCCCTTGTATGTTTTGGGTTAAGGAATTTCGGGGACGAAATTTCTTAAGGGGGGGAGAGTGTAACGACCCGCATTCTACGTATCATAGGATCGTAGGATATTTATTTCTTTCACATACGAAGTCGTATGGTCATGTAACATTGGGAGACGACTATTGTGGTCATTTCCCATGTTCATGATTTTTCCCGATTTTTAAATGACCATTTTACCCCTAGTTGGCACTGTTTTGGCCATAACTTTTGACTGGAAATGAATTTTGACTTGAAACCACTTCCATTGGCTTCGGATGATGGTTTCTCTTTCCGTAGAGTGGTCACATTAGCCAAACGGGCTTACCGTTTGGGAGATATGGCTGAAACAAGTTTCAGATGGAAAAAAACAGCTTAATTGGGCTTAACCGGGTGATTAGCAGCTAAGCCCAAGGGGAATTTCGGGTTCAGGGGTATATAGGGGCTGATTAGGGTTAGAGAACATTTCTTTAGACATTTTCCAGTCGCCACTTTCATTCCTCTTGATCTAGCCATGGCCTCCACTCTCTAAATCTCTCTAAAACACCCAAAAATCACTTCCTAATCAAGGATTAAGGCTTAGAGGTATCAAATTAAGAAGAAAAAGCACCAAAGCAAGGTTAGAGCTGCTGTTGGGCATCAGTATTCGCCCAAATCAGAGGAGTTTCAGTTCTGAGAATTTTGTTTGTGGCCAAGGTGAGTGATTTGCATAGTTTTTGCACTAATTACGGTAATTAAGGGTAATTAGTGAAGATTAGCGAATTTATACGTAAATAAATTCTGGAAAAATTCTTAAAATTCTAAAATAATGTTTTAAGGCTCTGTTAGAAATTTGGGTTAATTTTGATGTGTTTTGCTAATCGTATGCTTAAACATGATTAAGAGGGATTATAGGAAAATGTGAGGTTTTGGCCACTTTTGATCCATTATGATTCATTTAAATTGCTGTTTGTTGCTTGCGGTTGCTGTTATATGTTGCTATGACTCTTTGGTATGCTTTGTGATTGATTCCAATAGTTAGATTGGTCGAAAACGCCGTCGAGAGGCGTATAAACAGTTGCTGGAAAGTTGCAGAAAACTGCAGGGTATCTAACCGGATCGGATCGGGTAGGGGATCGGATCGGGTAGGGGATCGGATCGGACATATCCGAACCGGACCGGGGCGTGGTACTTTCTGGAGCATGACATGAAGAGGCAACAAGGAAGGCCTGGTCAGATCGGAGGGGCGTAGCGTGGGATCGGAAGGAACAAGGAGGACTGAAGTGGAAGAAAGAGGAGCATGGATACCATATTCCGAACCGAATCGAGAGCAATACACGAACCGAACTGATGCTGACGAGACGGAGACGGAGAACTCAAGCTATGGGGTATCCGAACCAAACCGCTTCAGAATCACCGAACCGAACCGCATGAGGGAGAAGGACCCGAACCCAGAGGATGGTGGCTCTCCGAACCGAACCGGGGAACGTATCCGAACCGAACCGAGCATGGGGAACCGGACGCGTACTTTTACTACTTCGTGATGATTCTTCTGAAGACCAACTCCAATTCGACCAAACCCGAGATGCAAAGGAAGTCCAAATGAGAAGTTAGAGCTCAAGATTCAGATGGGAATCAACGAGTTCGCTTCATGGTTGGGCTTTGCTGCGGGACGCGTGTTAAGGAGTTATCGACGTCTATAGCTTTGGACCACTATGGTAGGAGGTGCGAAGGCGGATTCAGGGCCATTATGGCATCGGTAGAACCAAGGGCTACGACCAATGAAGTGGGTCATTGAAATGTTTGGTCATGACTCCAAGTGTTTGGCTTGGTCACAGCGGGGTTTCTACAAGTCGGGATTCGTCGTTACCTCAGTTTGTCTAGTGTTCCAAAGTGGTAGATGTCGTACGCTTTACGCACTGAGTGAGAGATGTGAGGATGGTTGCTATGGATGATTTATTTGCTATCATTGTGACATGCACACCCCACCCCCGTATTCTTACACTATTTATTATGGCACCTTGGAGTATTGTACGGTATGTGGTACTAACTCTTTGGTTGCAGGTCCAGGTTCAGGTATGGTTTAGTATACCTGTTATTATTCTGTTTAGATGCTTATCGCTCATACCAGGCTTTATGTCTGACCCAGAGTTTTATGTCTCCTCTTATTACTCTGGGTGCTCACACGAGCAGACTAGAGACAGGTTAGCTGGTGATGCACGGGTAGATGATCCGGAGACGAGCAGGAGGCTTCCACGTACTATATACATAATATTCTCCCTGTGTTGTTGAAGATCACTGCTTGGGCATTGTTGGTGTATCTTCTACTTTAGCTTTCTTTTGTTTAGAGACAGTAAATTTGGAAAATTGTAATAAGCTGTATTTGGATTTCCGCTGCTTTGAGATTGATGTTGGTTTTAGTTATCAGCTTATGCACTGTCTCGCCTGTTTTATGTCAAGTATGTTATTATTATATTTTATCCCATGCGCTGTGAGACATTCTACAGGTTCCTTGATTAGTTCATTCCCTTCTTATGACGACCGTCTTGTGCTAGTCGGGCATGTGTACAGCGCACTTTTGGAGGAAATGCAAGCTGGTGCGAGGCGGACCGTCACATGAGTCATGCCACAGAGCCAAGGTAATACTTAACCATATGCTCTGATACCAACTGTAACGACCCGGAAAAATGCGATCTTGATTATTCGATATATAACACATATCGAACATCCAAGGATCGAAAATAGCCGAATAGTTAATGAAAGAAGTTGGAGGGTGAGGAAAGATAAGATAGAAACTTAGAATAGAAGAAGATGAAGAAGAACACAAGATCAGAGTAACACGAACCTCACGGCGAAACGAATAACATATAATATATATAACATAAATTTGAAATATAAATCTGTACTTGAATGTACATCATTATCGCAGTACAGCACTTACAACACAGCGGAAATAAACAATAGCTATATGATCCTGAAGCCTCCTGCTCCAACTCTTCAAGTATCTATAAATCCCAACTACTTGACTGCCCGTACAAAATTGGGCACCCAAGAGTTTAGGGAAAACAAAACAAAATAAACTCCGGGTCAGTCATGGGACTGGTATGAGTAAAACAGTTTAAAACAGTTCGAACAAGTAAACGATATCTCATAAGACCACGCCGTATAACGGAACGGGTTTTTCACTTATGAGAATCCAAAATATCTTTATATCAAAAACCTTTTGATAATATAATAATGTCTATCAACCACAATATAATAATCGTCTAGCAGAAACGCCTTCATCTTACGTTCGACATATATAGTATACAATCAAAACCGCAAGCATGTATTGGGTAATGGATTTCCAACTATGATAAGGTATGGAACCACCTTCCGCTAGTGTACCTCTAGAAAGGAATACACTGGGTTCAACAAGAACATCTTGCAACCCGGCCACACATGACCGACCACTCAATTCGCTTGAGCGTATCGAATGTATATCACCATCGGTTGGGATCAGCAACCGTTTCCCGAATGGGATAACATCAACAATAGATTTTTAGAAGTAAATGAAACTCGAGATCAGGTGATTATACACCCTAATAGGTGTGACCTATATAGCCATGCTGCCTGCCCGATTTTTGACATTTCCCGGTTGATGAGGCTTGAGGTTACGCTTTATCATCACATCAAATTCACTTCGAATGCCACATTGTCAGATCCATCGAAAATCACTAATTGACGTCTACAACAGTACATTACATGTTAGCTAAAGAAGTTTTCCTTCTCCGCTTCCACTCTTGGTACGGTTGAAGAAATCAGTGTACGTGACCTTTCTGGAAATACTCTGTCAGACATTCATCCATACAAGTCATCCAGGAACAGGATGAACCGAAGGCACTATTCAGTACATCCATCTTAGGCACTGTTATCTAAGACTTATACAATAGCCTTTGCATTTTACTCCGTCTTCAATTATCTTTGGTATATATGATTCACAACGCTTATGCCAATACATAGTGGTTATTTGGATAATAATCCAACCGGTCTATCCATATTAACAACGCTAAAATGGTCAAAACTTCGATAGTCTGTGATTTAACCATAAAAGAAAAACAGGTCTGCAAACAACGATATTATTTCCAGGAGGAAATTATATCGATCAATCATCATTCAACATTTATCTCTTTATTTCATTAATTTACTTATCTACTGTTCCCATATATTCTAAATTCTTATTTTCTATTATCAGAAAACATTTCTGATTCTCGTTTGGAAAACATTTCCAAAACTTCTAAATTGGGATTTAAACAGATTGTTTAAAACTATATTTCGATGATGACTCAAACCACTAACTAAATTACTAAATCCACTTAACCACTTCACCCTCAAACCGTAACCATTTCTTAATTTAAAATGCAATCAATCAAGTTGGGGTATAGCTACCTCTCAGACCATAACTGAACCACCTTTCAAATCTCGAAATAGATAAGATTCACCTTTTAAACTCTTTAACACTTCCTTACGAACCCTCGGATTCTATTTACGAACCCCCTTCTTTTACAAGTTTTACGTGATTACAACAATGGTGTTATAATCTCCTGCATCCGAAATATATTATCTTTAATATGACTTTTATTCCCTAACTCGAATAATATAACAAAAACTAATTTATTTACTCCTATTCAGTTAACTCTAATCTATAACTCTTATTTGAATAACTCCAAACTAATAACTCTAACTGGATTAACTCTTATTCGAATAACTTATTCGAATAAATTATATTCAATTTGCTTACTTTCGAATACTTATATTCGATAATCTCTTTCTTCGAATAAATCTTATTCGATTTAACTCCTGTCGAATAACTAGGTTCGATCAACTCACTTCGAACATTTCTGATTCGATGATCTCACTTCGAATATCTCTGATTCGATTATCTCACTTTGAATAACTAAATTCGATTAACTCATTTCAACTCTATTCGAATAAACTAAATTCGATTAACTCCATTTGAATAACTCTAGTTCGATTTAACTCTATCGATTGAACTCTAACAGATTAACTCTAATTGGCTTAACTCTATGGTTTAACCTAACTGGTTAACCCTAATGGTTTTACTCTAACTATTTAACCCTAACTGATTAACTCTTTGTCCTTATTCAGTTTCAAACATCGATGTTGAAATCGATTTTCACTTCTTTATATAAGTCCTGACTTATATATATATATATATATATATATATATCAAATGATAAATATTTCCTTTATTAACCTTATTTATTTATCCTAAGTATTTCCATTATTAATATCTTATTTACTTTCTAAATAAATATTCCTTATATCTTATCTTATTTATTTAACAAATAAATATCTCTTTTTCTTATTCTATTTATTTAACAAATAAATAATCCTTTTAATAACTTATTTTGTTTCCTAAGTCAATATCTCTTTATCTTATCCTACTTGTTTGACAAATAAATAATCCATTTAAATGTCTAATTTATTTATTCTAAATAAATAATTCACTTTATAAATATTCCATTTATAAAGATTTCCCTTCATATAAAATTCCACTTAAACATATTTCCTATTTATAAATATTCCATTTATAAATAATTTCCTTTATCAAATCTTCTTTGATTTTATAAATATTATCTCTTTTATAAAACCCCTTTGATTTTATAAATAATCTAAATTCAATATTCATTTTGAAAATCTCCTTTTTCCATTCCTATATTTTATGGTAGTTAACACATCAAATCACGATGACCAATAACGTCCATACACATATAATCAACAACAGATTATAAACCACGTCATATATCACAATATATGAAAATAATAAAATAACTGTTGAGGAATCCAGTCGGATTCCTCCAACCTTTTTCCCTGCATCCACAGATGTTACACAATAAAATCAACATCACTTTCATTTCCATATGATATATTTTGTTAAACAGAATCAATTTAGAAATTCAACTAACTGACTAGCAGTTCAATCAAACAGTCAACACACAGTCAATCAGACAATATTTAACAGTTCTAAAAATACAACATGAAATTATAAACTGTTACGAGTTAGTGAGATTTACTCACATTGGATGATCATCGTTAAAAACGATAACCATCGCTTGGTTCAGACGGACAATTTATTTCTCTATAAATAGTAACTAGCCCCGATTCACTCCTAGTCAGATTCCTTGCATAGCCACTGTCCATACGGTCCTAACGGATCTGACGGTTTGAAATTCTGATATCGTATGAAGTAGATACGCATTTTAGAAGTTAATACACAGTTTGAATTTAAATAAAGCTTAAAACATTTTCATTTTGGCTTTACCCTCATTTCTCATGGCCCAATTCAACTCCACCCACTCGTTTAAGCCCAGTGTAATGACCCGGGTTTTTGGCGACCTTGGTTATCAGATATACAACACATATCGAACTTCCAAGGATCAAAAATACCGGTCATTAATGAAAGAAATTAGAGGGTGAGGATAGATAAGATAGAAACTTAGAATAGAAGAAGAAGAACAATACAACATCAGAGTAACACGAACCTCACAATGGAACAAATAACATATAATAGATCACATATCTTTGAAATATAAATTTGTATTTGAATATATATATCATTATCAGAGTACAACACTTACAACACAGCGGAAATAAACTATAGTTATACGATCCTGAAGCCTCCTGCTCCACCTCTTCAGGTATATCTGTAAATCCCGACTACTTGACTGCCCGTACAAAATTGGGCACCCAAGAGTTTAGGAGAAACAAAACAAAATAAACTCCTGGTCAGTCAAGGGAGTGGTATGAGCAAAACAGTTTAAAACAGTTCAAGTAATTAAATGATATCTCATAAGACCACGTCGTATAATGGAACAAGTTTTTCCCTTATGAGAATCCAAATTATCTTTATATCAAATACCTTTTTGATATTATAATGATGTCTATCAACCACAATATAATAATCATCTAGCAGAAACGCTTTCATCTCACGTTCTACATATATAGTATACAATCAAAACCGCAAACACGAATTGGGAAATGGATTTCCAACTATGACAAGGTATGGAACCACCTTTCGCTAGTGTACCTCTTGAAAGGAATACATTGGATTCAACAAGAACATCTTGCAACCCGGCCACACATGACCGACCACTCATTTCGCTTGAGTGTATCAAATATATATCACCAACGGTTGGGATCAGCAACCGTTTCCCGAATAGGATAGTATCGACAATAGATTTTTAGAAATAAATGAAACTCTAGATCAGGTGATTATACACCCTACTTCGGAGTGACCGACATAGCCATGCTGCCTGCCCGATTTCTGTCATTTACCGGATGTGAGGCTAGAAGCTACGCTTTATCATCACACCCAATTCACTTTGAATGCCACATCGTCAAATCCATCAAATCACCGATTGACGTCCTCAACCATACAATATGTGTTAGCTAAAAGAAGTTTCCTTCTCCGCTTCCACTCTTGGTACGGTTGGAGAAATCAACATACGTAATCGTCAGGAAATACTCTGCCAGGCATCCGTCCATACAAGTCATCCAGGAACAGGATGAACCGAAGGCACTATTCAATACATCCATCCTAGACAATGTTATATAAGACTAATACAATAGCCCTTGCACTTTACTCCGTCTTCAATTATCTTTGGCATATATGATTCGCAATGCTTATGCCAATACAGAGTGGTTCTTTGGATAATAATCCAACCTGTCTCTCCATATTAACAACATTAAAATGGTCAAAAACTTTGATAGTCGGTGAGTTAACTATCAAAGAAAAACACGTGTGCAAACAACGATATTATTCCCAGATGGAAATTATATCGATCAAACATCATTTAACATTTATCTCTTAAGTTCATTTTTTTCATCTCCTGTTTCCCTATATTCAACATTTGCTATTTTCTAAATTTAGAAAATATACGTTATTTACATTGGGAACATTTCCATTTCTTGTTTTCTGTATTCGAAAATATTTATGATTCTTGTTTGGAAAACATTGCCAAAACTCCTACGTTTGGATTAAGCAGATGTTTAGATAAAACATCACTATGCCAACTCAAACCATTTCCTTTAATTACTAAATTCACTTAAATCCAACTCCTTCGATTAACTAATAAATCGATAACTCCTTTCAATTAACAAATAATCGATAAATCCTTCGATTAACTAATAATCGATAACTCCTTCCCATTAACTCTATTCGAATAAACTAATATTCGATAACTCTATTTAAATAAACTATTCATTTATAAAGATTTACTTTTAGTAACGGTTCTTCACTTTACAAATGATTTCCTTTTTAGTAACGTTTTCCTTTAAATAACATTTTCCCTTTTATAACATCCTATTCGGTTATAAACAAATTTCATTTTTAATAATCTATTTATTTCTAAATATTTCCTTTTTAATTCTATTTGTAAATGGTTTACAAACATTTCTCTTTCCGATTGATTTGTAAATGGTTTACAAACCTTTCTCGTTCTAATCTATTTGCAAATGGTTTGCAAATAATTCCTTTAGGGTTTCATTTCTAAGTATTTTCTATTTATAAATAATCCATTTATAAATAAATTTCTATTTATAAATATTCCATTTATAAATAATTCCTTTTATAAAATCTCCTTTGATTGTTATAAATATTATCTCTTTTATAAAATCCTTTGATTGTAATAAATATTATCTCTTTTTTAAAATCCATTGATTGTTATAAATATTATCTCTTTTATAAAATCCTTTGATTTTATAAATAATCTATTTTCAATATTCAATTTGAAAATTCTCTTTTCTCCATTCCTGTATGTTATGGTATTTAACACATCAAATCACGATGACCAATATCGTTCAAACACATATAATCGACAACAGATTATATATCACATCATATATTACAATGTATGAATCACAGTAAAATAAATGTTGAGGAATCCAATTGGATTCCTCCAACCTGTCTCCCTGCATCCACAGATGTTACACAATAAAATCAACATCACTATTTGATATATTCTGTTAAACAGAATCAATATAGAATTTCAACTAATTGACTAGCACTTCAATCTAACAGTCAACACACAGTTAATCAGCCAATATTTAACAGTTCTAAAAATACAACATGAAATAATAAACTATTCAGAGTTAATGAGATTTACTCACTTTGGCAGTTCATCGTTAAAGAACGATAAAATGTTATTTGATTTGAATCAAACAATTTATTTTGCCATAAATTCATACGAGCCCCAATCCACTTCCAGTTAGTGCCATGGTGTTGTCCTCGTCCCTGCGATCCTATCGGATCTTGTTTCGTCAGATTCTGACACCGTATGAGCAAGTTACGAATTTTACAAGAATCCTATACCTTTTAAATAAATTAAACTTAAAACTCTATTTAAAATTTGGGCTTTAACCTTTAAAGATTGGCCCAACTTCTCTTGGAAGCCCAGACCCGAAAATCCCTTGTCTCCTCCCAGTAAAAACCCCGATGCTTGCTCCTTCAAACATCAAAACCATGGCCAATCTTTTCTTCCTCAACTGATCCTCCTTTCTTAAATTAAAACTCAAACGAACTTCACCACTCTACTCTCCTTCGCATCCTCTTTCCACTCCTCCCCCCGATACCCAGCTCGCACCCAAGACTAAGATCGCGTCTGTTAGTATCTCGTGCACTGTAGGTATTTCGAACGACTGTTTTTATCCCAGAAAATCCCAAAATTCCCACAAGCTCTTAGGTTTCCCACACTAAATCCCAAACTGAACTCCGTTTCACCAATCACGGCTTCAAACTCCAAGTTTCTGCAACCCGAAGCTATACATTTCCGCACCAGAAAATCTGACATCGCACCCTATACAACTTACCCCAAATCGAAGACCAACCCACAATGATTTCAAATCTATATATATTTTGAATTATACATTTTACTTTGGTTTTTGTTTGATTTTTGAGAGATCGAAATTGTTGGAGGAAAAACAAGCGGCGACTAGAAATGCTTGTGACCGTGAAAAAATAGGAATTAGGTTATAAGGGTTAAGGGTGGTGTATTTATAGACAATTTAGATATTTTCCTATGGATTATTTTGTTCTATTTATAATCAAACGTTAATTATCCTTCTCCCTAAAAATTCGTATGACCACATAAAATACCGAAAAATCATGAAAATGGTCATGCAGCTAGAGTTGACATTACGGTCCGAACGAAACCGGTTTCGTCAAATTCCGACTTCGTATGCTCACACAGCGTATTTTTAACTGTCAAAATATCGACTGTTTCTCACACTAAAATCCCGTATGGCCACACACTGACTTCAAAAATCACGAAAACTGAAATCTAGCAATAATTTAATATTGCGGATCCAACAAAATTGGTTTCGTCGAATTCTGAGGTCGTTTGCAAAACTGACTATTTTAAAGCCCTAAATGACCCATTTAAATATATAAATATATTTAAATATAATTACATTAAATATTTATAAATAAATATTAGCGTCTATATTCACAGTGGAATACCATACAGCTCTAGAATATTCCTATATGAATTTCTAACTCGATATTCACGTCTGGGTCAACCCGATATTCTATTTATATTGAAATTCCTTTTAAAAATATAAATAATTCCTTTATAAATTATAAAGGAATTCCACAACGACTTTTCTAAAATTGGATTTGGACATAAATCAAAATCTACACGATGAAATCCCGATTTTTCTCTTCCACTAGAAAGATATACTCCACCAGCTCCATACGTTTTTTGTTTCATAGAAATCTGGTGTGACGATCCCAAAACCCCATGACACGGTGATAAGGATAATCATTGGAATATAACACATTAATCATCATTAGCAGATCACAGATAATAGCATAAACAGAAAATAGAATAATTTACACACATATGACAGCGGAATCATATAGATATCATCACATCAGAGAGCACAGTACAGGATACAACTTAGTGCATAATGATACATAATCAGTCACCATCGCCTGAGGCAGAATCATACATAAAGAGTACACAAAATAAATATCAGTCTACATCGCCTGAGGCGGAATCATAAGAAAGAGTACACAAAATAAATATCAGTCTACATCGCCAATGGCGGAATCATAATATAGATACAATAATGGAGGAGAAAATCCAAGTCAGCACGGTGTAGTCAAGCCTCGCCATGAGCCAAAAGTGCGTCAGAAACCTGTAACCAGGCTGCCCGTGTGAAAATGAGGGCACCCGGGTTTGCAAGGTGAAACAAACTACGAGTCAGTCATGGGACTGGTATGAGAAATCTACTTAACTTATTAACAGCAATAACGGGTTTACTCCAATGAGTGCTAGTGCATGAAATAAAGTAAATGATTAAATCGTCGCAATGCTTTTTATAAAATAAAGCCATTATAAGACTCAAGTCCCATCACACAATGCAACGCAAGCCGGAGGATAGAGTTTTACCTTATAATGGCCAAAAATGCTTCATGCGAATAAAACAAAAGTGTTAGATATTATTACTAATGCATATATATATTTCAAAAGCGATTTCAATCATAAATATCAATCATAGGCGGCATGAATGACCTATACCACTATGTCGCCGTACTAGTAATACAATCACGTCCGCGTATTTCATATTGGAAATTGGATTCCTTCATGAGTCGAGGCAAGGGGCAAGCTCCTCTCCGATTCGAGACACTCTAGCAAATGTCCTAGGACCCCACTATGATCCTTGGATCTTCAGGGCCGGTCCTCTCTTACTTTTGAGGATTGGCAATTCCTGAACACACGTTTCCCGGTCCTTACAGACCTATATCGAGGCGCCTCGCATTCCAACAACCACACAGGTGAAAAGTATATATAATGTCAGGGCTGGTAGGTCACTGACACCACCTTAGCTAGAAAGAAACGTCGTGCCCTCCCTGCAGTCACTCTCCCGTTTTTGACTCATACCGAGGTGTGAGGCTCGCGAATTCACATTACACACAAAGCTATGTCACACAGACCATGCATTGATCATCAACCACAAGACTTTGCTTTGCAATAGAAGCCTTGATCATATGCCACTTAGGCGTGCCACACAGGCAATTCACTCCATGCGACTGATTTCTATCAATACATAACCTCTGAGCTCGTACGTCTCAGAGAAGGGCGTTAAGCAAGAGAATAAATTCTCCGCCGCCAAACAGATATATATTTAACAGAGATCAATCAGCACAGAACAAAATCCAATGTCAGACACACAGTCCATTTACAAATCCGTTCTGGGTCTAAACGAAACCGAAGGCACAAAATCCTCGCATATCCGTACAATCAAAAGTATGTTTGGACGGCTACTACTTTAGTTCCTTCATGGTAGCTACTCCAATCACGAGCATCAGTAGTGCCCATCCATCCAATGTGAAGATCGTCGGTCTTCTACCGTCTTCGACTCTTCTACTTCTCAACGTCGATCGATTATTTGAAATGAGATGAACTCGGCCTTTTCAAATAATCCACATATATTTAGATTTTCAAATCAATTTATCACATGGTTGGACTATTCAACATTCACATTTCAGTTCTTTAGTTATAATTCTCATGTTAAATACATTCAACCATCACATATCAAGCAAACACAACAAAATTGGTTTATTTCCATTCTATATCGTCTATAGTACTTTATAACGATATATCGCCATTTTTATTTAATTTAAAACGGCCATATTTAATTAAACGACATTTCAGGTCGTGCTGATGCATTGGCGCTGTTTTTCACTAATTTTGTTTTACACATATCCGAAAATCTAACCATTGGATCTTCACAAATTTTATATCATTAGGAAGGTCATTTCAAAACGATTCCAACGGTTTCAGATTTGGGAAGATCCGACGGTCGGATCTTCCACACTAGTCATTTGAAGTTATGATTTCAATTTACGAACTGCAGCGTCGTTATTCGATTTAATTTAATTATATATATATATATATATATAACCGTTTCTGGCGCTGTTTTTCTTCAGATTTGAATTAAACATTCCAGACAATCCAACCGTCGGATCTTCACAAAGTTGGTGCCGTTGGAAAGATATTTCCAAGGCGAACCCAACGGTTGCGATTTCGGGAAAATCCAATGGTCGGATTTCCCGCACTAGTCGTTTGAAATCATGGTTTCAAAACACGAACTGCACGGCCACGTTTCGTTTTAATTTTATTTATATTTATATATTTATATAAATATAGTTCATTCAAAAATTTCTATATCGTTTCCACTTCAATTATTTCACTAACGCCTTTAAATTTTGGAAAATTTCGCCATAACCTCCTTTGTATGGGAGGGGCTGGGAAAATTCCCAAATAGCCACACGGGCATCTCATGTCAAAAAGAAAAAGAAAAAGCCAAGCGGCTAGCCAACAGGCTCATAAAATCATCACCCAAACAAAACTGTAAATGTGTACCTATTTGTCGGGCACAAAATTTTATTCCTCTTCTCTAGCCCCTTTGCTATAACATGTTCAATAAATATGCATGTACATATATACAATTTTTATCACTTATCATTTTCCATTCAACTTCATATTTGATTTACTTTGGTTTAAAAACCCCATTCATTCTAATGTTGCATGCATAGGCTAAAATCAGATCATTAGCTTGTTAATGTATATTTTAACTCATGCATATTTTATTTGAACAAGTGCCTATTTTTAACACTTCACATTTCAAAGATGATAATTTTGGCGAACTAAAATACATTTCAACACATGACTATTTTATTTAGTTCCTATGCATGTTAAAAATAATATTTCTTCACAAATATTTATTTCAACGTCCGCATATCTTTAGCATATCACATATATGATAAAAATGACATTTTTATCATTTAAAATATTTATTCGACAAATGGATGTTTTCAACACTTCATAGTTTCAATAAAAATGTAATTTTTCTTGTTCGATCTTTTTATTCAACACATGAACTTTTCCACTACACACACTTCTCAACACATGAGCATTTCCACACATGGATATTTTGTTTATGTTGTTCATATGAGAAAGATGGAATTTTTATTGTTGAAACTATTTATATATAAGGCGAATATTTTACATACTTCATATATATTATAAAAATGTGATTTTTATTGTTTAAACACTTCATTAATTGACAAATGAATTTAATTCTCACACATCACTTTTCAACACATGAACATTTCCACACATGGATATAGTTTCAACATATGGCTTTAATTTCAATGCATGAAGTAATTTCAACATATGAAAATAATTCTAACACATAAAGATTATTCAAAATTTCGGCAGCATAACGACAGGGTAGTTAAAACCGGCACCGTCCCTAGTACGGCTCCTCGCTCTACCTTAAAACCTCGCGGTTTTGAACAATGGGGATTCATGCATCTAATTTGCATGCAGGCGGCATGTTTTATTTTAATTTCCACAAATATTTCCAATTCATTTCAATCACCAATGGGTATTTTTCAACCATAACCAAACAATATCAACCACAAACAATTATTCAACCATTCGTATTTTTCATCCAATATTTCACACCAATTCACAACAATAAATATCGTCCATGGTTTGTGGAGGAGGGGAGTATATATATATATATTATTGCTATATTTCACTTGCATTTCAACACACACATCAATTATTCTATGCATGTATAATTCATACTTCGCTCATATAGCTTACACCACGCATGTACATGAGGTATACAACACGTGTGTAATTTATATTTCGCTTATATAATTTATACATGACATTTTCCATTCAAATTCTTTTAATTTAGATTTCTCACATTGGTTTTCGGAGTTCTAAAAATCGTAGATGACTCAGAAAAATCTGCGGCTTCTTCTATGTGGTAGAGAGTTTCCTTGCGGTCCCGATGTTTCCTGTTTCATCGAATTTCGTCAACACACCAAAAAGATATGATTTTTCAAAGTGCAGACATCAAAAAGGACTCACCTTTCACGATGGTTCGAAACTAGGGTTGAGGTTTTTGCGAAATCCGTGGCATGTGGGGACGAACGGGGGTGCTGACGTGGAAGAGCTTCGAGCAGCGGTCCTGTCGTTGGTGGTTTGGTGCGGCTCGGCGGTCGGTGGCGATTAGGGCGGCGATGGGAAGTGGTGAAGTTGGCGGGCTCGATTCTGGCGGAGGAGGCATCGAGGGAGGAGGTGCTGGGGTCGGATTTGAAGAGGAGGCGGAGTTGCGTCGACGACAGGTGGTGGCGCAAGCGGAAATCGCCTGTGGCGGCGGTGATTTGAGGGAGAAGCGAGGATCGATTTTTCGCCGTTGAAGTCGAGGGTTATGGGTTTTTTTTTAATTTATGAAAGAAAAATTCTGATTGGCCGATATATATATTATATTTTTAAATAGTGTTTTCTCCAACGAACTCCTTTCCAAGTCCAACGACTGTCGTCCCCAGCTAAATACCCCCATCCCGGACACAATGGGATATGTTTCGTTGGCCAATTCGACTGCTACAGTCAGTTATTTTTCAAATTAAAGTACAAAACATTTAATTTTTTACTTTGAACGTACATTTCAATTTGCCAGGGCCACAAAGTGATTCGAAAAATTCCAGAAAAATAAATCTAGCTATGTTTTGACTCTACGGTCCCAACAAAACTAGTTTCGTAAAATTCTGGGATCGTTTGAAAAATGGCCATTTTCTGGTCGATCCAATTTAACAGAAATTGACCAAACACATTTTCTTTTGCCATGCTCACATACTAGCCTCAAAAATTATGAAATTTGAAACCTAGTAATAGTTTGACATCCTGGACCCAACAAAAGTGGTTTCGTCGAATTCCGAGGTTGTTTGCAAAATATCAATTTTCCAGGGCTATATATCATTTATAGCGACCTTTCTGAAAATTCATTCGGCCATAACATTTGATTCCCGTTATGAAATTTCGATTTTCCAGATTCGTTAGAAAGGTATTGACTAACAGATTTAAATATTTTTGGTTTCACTAAATTTTCAAACTGACTCACTATTTCTAACTCACTATTTTATTGAAATATTCTATTTCAATTGTTCAAATTCCTTTGAAATCACCAATTTAAAAATTTTAAATTGGCTCGTATTTTCCGGGTTGTTACAATCTCCCCCACTTAAAACTTTTCGTCCTCGAAAAGGAAACAACAGTAAAGTAGGGAACAAAATGTAAATGCAAAGTATTGTAAAGGTACCTTGCACCGGAGTTAATCAGAGTTGTCCACTCTACATTTGGGGTAAGCTTGCTTAATGCTTTCCTCAGTCTCCCAAGTACAGTCTCTAGGATCACTGCTCCACTGCACTTTAACTAAATGAACCTTTTTGCTTCTTAGTTCTCTAGTTTCTTTGCCAACAATCTTTAATGGCTCCCTTCTGAGTGCTAATTCTGGAGTTATGTCTATATCCTGTTGCGCTGCTTCTTCTACAACAAGATCCAGATCATGCACATGTCTTCTAAGTTGAGATACGTGAAACACGTCGTGCACTCCAGGCAACCAATCTGGTAATTGAACCCTATAAGCAAGAGTTCCAATTCGTTCGAGTATAGGAAAGGGACCAATAAATCTCGGTGCCAACTTCCCAGTTTTGCCAAATCTGATTACTCCTCTCATCGGAGAAACTTTCAAATAAACATGATCACCAACAACAAATGTCAAATCTCTTCTTCTAGAATCTGCATAACTTTTCTGTTGGCTTTGCGCGATTCTCAATCGCTTTTTGATGAAGTCGACTTTATCATATGCTTCTCTAATCATATTGGGTCCTAACACAAGTCTATTGCCAGGTTCTACCCAACATGCTGGAGATCTGCACGGTCTTCCATATAATGCTTCAAATGGCTACATTCCCAAACTTGCTTGATAGCTATTGTTATATGAGAATTCTGCTAAATGTAAGTGATTTTCCCATGACCCACCAAAATCAATTATACAAGCCCACAATAAATCTTCTAGGATTCTATTCACCCGCATAGTCTGGCCATCTGTTTGAGGGTGATAAGCGGTGCTCATATTCAGTTTTGTTCCCAATTCTGTTTGGAAATCCTCCCATAATTTTCTAGCAAATATAGGGTCTCTATCACTGACTATGCTGATGGGAATTCCATGCAGCTTAACGATTTCTTTGAAATATATCTGTGCTAGACTTTGAGCGGTTCTAGTGGATCTAACAGGTATAAAATGGGCAATCTTCGTGAAGAGATCTACGATTATCCAAATGCTGTCATTACCTTTCCTGGTTCGCGGCAAGCCATCTATGAAATCCATGGAAATCTGTGCCCATTTCCAACCTGGGACTTCCAACGGTTGCAAAAGTCCAGCTAGCTTCTGTTGGTCGCTCTTGACCAATTGACAAGTAGGGCATCTGCTAACATACAAAGAAATATCCCTTTTCATTGCCTTCCACCAGAAAGTGCGTTTGATATCGTTGTACATTTTACTCACCCCAGGATGGATGAAAAATTTGGATTTATGGAATTCATCTAGCACTTCTCTTTTGAGCTCAAGAATGTCGGGAACACATATTCTTTTGTTCAACCTCAGAACTCCCTCACTATCCACTTGGAAACTGGAGCCTTCGCCCCTTTGAATCCTTCTTATCATCTCTTTCACAAAATTATCACTTTTCTGAAGAACAGATATTTTATCAATCAATCCTGGCGTAATTATAAGATTGGCAATGATTGCGGTTTTTCTACTAAGCGCATCCGCTACAACGTTAGCTTTCCCCGGTGTATACAGGATATCAAGATCATACTCTGCAAGAAATTCTAGCCAACGCTGCTGTCTCAAATTCAGATCTTTCTAGGTGTATAAATACTTCAACGATTGATGATCTGTGTATAGTATAAATTTCTCGCCCAATAAATAATGCCTCCAGATTTTCAATGCAAAAACGATGGCTAGCAACTCAAGATCATGAGTCACATAATTCTTCTCATGCGGTTTCAGTTGGCGGCTTGCATAAGCGACTACTTGGCCTCTTTGCATTAACACCGCACCAAGACCTCTAATAGAAGCATCTGTCCAAACCGTTAAATCCTGATTGCCATCAATAATGGTTAACACTGGAGCAGTCGTCAGTTTTGATTTCAATTCCTGGAAAGCTTCTTCACAGTCGGAAGTCCACTTGAATTTCTCATGCTTCTTCGTGAGCTTCATTAACGGACCGGATATCTTCGAAAAATCCTTAACGAACTTTCGATAATAACTAGCCAACCCCATAAAACTTCTAACCTCTGTGGGAGTAGTGGGTTGTTTCCAGTCTTGGATCGCTGTTATTTTGCTTGGGTCAACAGAAATCCCTTTCTCTGAAGACGTTCTTTCTTAGAATCTCCAATACTTGTTCTAAGTGTTTTTCATGCTCGGGTTTTAATTTGGAGTAGATTAAAATATCATCGATGAATACGAGGACAAATTTATTCAGAACTCCCCTGAACACTCTATTCATTAGATCGACAAAGTATGCTGGAGCATTGCATAGGCCAAACGGCATTACTAACCATTCATAAAATATGTCTGGACCTCTGAAAGCTGTCAAAGGAACACACTCTTATGCTATTCTCAATTGGTGAAAACCTGTAGCTAGGTCCATTCGGGAAAATACTTTCGCCCCATTCAATTGGTCTAGCAAATCGTCGATGCGGGGTAATGGACACTTGTTTTTGAGCGTCTGTTTGTTGAGGTCTCGGTAATCATCGCATAATCGAAGAGTACCGTCAGACTTTGGGATAAACACAACAGCTGCACCCCAAACTAGGTCTGATTAGACCCTTCCACAATAGTTGACGAGTTTGATCGCCTAATTCTTCTTTTTCCTTCGGAGTTATTCTACGAATTGGATGTACCACTGGTCTGGCATTGGGAATTAGATCGATTAGGAATTCTATTTCTCTTTGCGGAGGTAAGTTTTCAACTTCTTCAAACACATCTGCATAGTTCCTAACAATCGGAATCTTTTCTAAGGAAGTGGGGATAACTTCTAATGCCGGCCAAAATTCTTCTATATTTGGATTCGAACCATGATAGGGTACCGTAATATATCCAAGCTTCGTTCGGATTTTAACGGTTCTTTCTGCACAATTCACTTCGGCTTCGTATTTCGTTAACCAATCCAACCCGAGAATGATATCGAATTCGGGAAAATCCATAACGATTAAATCAAAGGGAAACTTGTAGGAAGAATAAGAGACTGGCACTCTACAATATGAACCGAGAATAAGAGATCCTCCTATCGGATTATGTACTTCAACCGATTCTTTGAGCTTTCTCTGTTTTAACTTTAATTTGTGCATTGTGTTACTAGTAATAAAACTACGTGATGCACGCGTGTCAAACAATACAGAAACAGGAATATTTTTAATTGTAAGAGTACCTCCCAAAACATCGGGTTTACCTGCTCCATCGGAAGCAGCTGGCGGGCTCGACCCATCATACACGTGAGCTACTGCAGCCTTCTTCAGCAGAGGACAGTCTTTGACTAGATGATCGGTCTTGCGGCAATTAAAGCAGGAGCGAGAGTTCTGAGAACCCTGGCTTGAACCTTGTGAATTTGTCTTCTGCCTCTTCGGGGCTGTGCGCACATTAGAGTAGTGCCCCACTTTGCCACAGTTAAAGCAACTTCCTCTCGGCGGCTTGCCAGTCTGAGGTTTCGAAGATGCTGCTTGGCTTGACTCAGCTTGATTCCCAGCAGGCTTGCGCTTGTTCCCGGCTTGGCTTCTAGCGTGATCCTGCTCCAGATGCCTATGGTCTAGGTCTTCGTAGTTGCATGTCATTTCCACCAGTTCGTTAAATTCCTGCTTGACATGGGCCATGGCTCTATCATGATACTGTCGCCTTAGCCCAAGGATAAACCTCTTATTTTTGGACTTTGCAGTGGCGACGAGCTCCGGAGCATAGGGTGACAACAGTGTAAATGTATTCAGATAATCCTGCATGGAAAGATCCCCCTACTGGAGGTTGGTGAAGTCATCGTGCATTCGTTCCAGTGCTTGTTCCGGGACATATTTCTCCTTGAAGAGTTCTTTGAATCCATCCCATGTTCTTCCAGCTTCTCAATTCCCGGCGGTGAGAGATTCCCCCCATAGTTCAGCTTGTTCCTGCATAAGCCAGGCGCCCATAATAGCTTTATCTTGGTCTCCAAGCCTTAGGCCTTCAAGAATTTTCTCGCATGTTTTGAGCCATGCAAGGGCCTCTATTAATGTGCCAGTTCCTTAGAAGGTCTTGCCTCCTAAGTTTTTGTATCTCTTAGCTACACGGTCCAGCTCGAAGTATTGAGCGGCCGGGGGCTGTATCAAAGGTACTTCTTCAACTAGGGCTTCTCCCCGTCCTCTGCCACGGCCGGCACGGCCTCCTCTAGCGGCGGCTGCTCTGGTAGCCATTTGTCAAATTCTGTATAAGCAAGGAAAGAGTCAGCTAACAGAAATGATAGTTTACTGCATAGTTAAGCAGAAAATTTACGGAAAGATAATGATGGACTAATCAATTGTTTTTGCTATTCTGCTCGGCTCATTCTAGGACTTTACTGACCCTATCTCTAATGAGCGACTCGCCTTAGAATACTACTAATTCTATTTTGACGAACTGTTTAATGTGTTAGACTCTAGAACTAAGTTTAACCAAAGCTCTGATACCAGCTGTGACGATCCCAAAACCCCGTGACACGGTATTAAGGATAATCATTGGAATATAACACATTAATCATCGTTAGCGGATCACAGATAATAGCATAAACAGAAAATAGAATAATTTACACACATATGACAGCGGAATCATATAAATATCATCACATCAGAGAGCACAGTACATGATACAACTTAGTGCATAATGATATATAAACAGTCAACATCGCCTGAGGCGGAATAATACATAAAGTGTACACAAAATAAATATCAGTCTACATCGCCTGAGGCGGAATCATAAATAAAGAGTACACAAAATAAATATCAGTCTACATCGCCAATGGCGGAATCATAATATAGATACAATAATGGCGGAGAAAATCCAAGTCAGCACGGTGTAGTCAAGCCTCGCCATGAGCCAAAAGTGCATCAGAAACCTGTAACTAGGCTGCCCGTGTGAAAATGAGGGCACCCGAGTTTGCGAGGTGAAACAAACTACGAGTCAGTCATGAGACTGGTATGAGAAATCTACTTAACTTATTAACAGTAATAATAAGGCAAATCAAAGGACCACGCCACTTTCGTGGAACGAGTTTACACCAATGAGTGCCAGTGCATGAAATAAAGTAAATGATTAAATCGTCGCAATGCTTTTTATAAAATGAAGCCATTATAAGACTCAGGTCCCATCACACAATGCAACGCAAGCCGGAGGATAGAGTTTTACCTTATAATGGCCAAAAATGCTTCATACGAATAAAACAAAAGTGTTTGATATTATTACTAGTGCATATATATATATTTCAAAAGCGATTTCAATCATAAATATCAATCATAGGCGGCATGAATGACCCATACAACTATGTCGCCGTACTAGTAATACAATCACGTCTACGTATTTCGTATTGGAAATTGGATTCCTTCATTAGTCGAGGCAAGGGGCAAGCTCCTCTCCGATTCGAGACACTCTAGCAAATGTCCCAGGACCCCACTATGATCCTTGGATCTTCTGGGCTGGTCCGCTCTTACTTTTGAGGATTGGCAATTCCTGAACACACGTTTCCCAGTCCTTACAGACCTATATCGAGGTGCCTCGCATTCCAACAACCCCATCGGTGAAAAGTATATATAATGTCAGGACTGGTAGGTCACTGACACCACCTTAGCTAGAAAGAAACGTCGTGCTCTCCCTGCAGTCACTCTCCCGTTTTTGACTCATACCAAGGTTTGAGGCTCGCGAATTCACATTATACACAAAGCTACGTCACAAAGACCATGCTTTGATCATCAACCACAAGACTTTGATTTGCAACAGAAGCCTTGATCATATGCCACTTAGGAGTGCCACACAGGCAATCCACTCCATGCGACTGATTTCTATCAATACATAACCTCTGAGCTCGTACGTCTCAGAGACGGGCGTTAAGCAAGAGAATAAATTCTCCGCCGCCAAACAGATATATATTTAACAGAGATCAATCAGCACAGAACAAAATCCAATGTCAGACACACAATCCATTTACAAGTCCGTTCTGGGTCTGAACAAAACCGGAGGCACCAATTCCTCGCATATCCGTACAATCAACAGTATGTTTGGACGGCTACTACTTCAGTTCCTTCATGGTAGCTACTCCAATCACGAGCATAAGTAGCGCCCATCCATCCAATGTGAAGATCGTCGGTCTTCAACCGTCTTCGACTCTTCGACTTCTCAACGTCGATCGATTATTTGAAATGAGATTAACTCGGCCTTTTCAAATAATCCACGTATATTTAGATTTTCAAATCAATTTATCACATGGTTGGACTATTCAACATTCACATTTCAGTTCTTTAGTTATAATTCTCATGTTAAATACATTCAACCATCACATATCAAGCAAATACAACGAAATTGGTTTATTTCCATTCTATATCGTCTATAGTATATTATAACGATATATCGCCATTTTTATTTAATTTAAAACGGCCATATTTAATTAAACGACATTTCAGGTCGTGCCGATGCACTGGCGCTGTTTTTCACTAATTTTGTTTAACACATATATGAAAATCTAACCGTGGGATCTTCAAAAATTTTATATCATTAGGAAGGTCATTTCAAAATGAATTCAATGGATTCAGTTTTTGGAAGATCCGATGGTCGGATCTTCAACACTAGTCATTTGAAGTTACGATTTCAATTTACGAACTGCAGCGTCGTTATTCGATTTAATTTAATTATATTTATATATATAAATATATAAATATAATCATTTCTGGCGCTGTTTTTCTTCAGATTTGAATTAAACATTTCAGACAATCCAACCGTCGGATCTTCACAAAGTTGGTGCCGTTGGGTTGGAAAGAGATTTCCAAGGCGATCCCAACGGTTGCGATTTCGGGGAAATCCAATAGTCGGATTTCCCGCACTAGTCGTTTGAAATCACGATTTCAAAACACGAACTGCACGGCCACGTTTCATTTTAATTTTATTTATATTTATATGTTTATATAAATATAGTTCATTCAAAAATTCCTATATCGTTTCCACTTCAGTTATTTCACTAACGCCTTTAAATTTTGGAAAATTTCGCCATAACCTCCTTTGTACGGGAGGGGCTGGGAAAATTCCCAAATAGCCACACGGGCGTCTCGTGTCAAAAAGAAAAAGAAAAAGCCAAGCGGCTAGCCAACAGGCTCATAAAATCATCACCCAAACAAAACTGTAAATGTGTACCTATTTGTCGGGCACAAAATTTTATTCCTCTTCTCTAGCCCCTTTGCTATAACCTGTTCAATAAATATGCATGTACATATATACAATTTTTATAACTTATCATTTTCCATTCAACTTCATATTTGATTTACTTTGGTTTAAAAACACCATTCATTCTAATGTTGCATGCATAGGCTAAAATCACATCATTAGCTTATTAATGTATATTTCAACTCATGCATATTTTATTTGAACAAGTGGCTATTTTTAACACTTCACATTCCAAAGATGATAATTTTGGCGAAATAAAATACATTTCAGTACATGACTATTTTATTTAGTTCCTATGCATGTTAAAAATAATATTTCTTCACAAATATTTATTTCAACGTCCGCATATCTTTAGCATATCACATATATGATAAAAATGATATTTTTATCATTTAAAATATTTATTCGACAAATGGATGTTTTCAACGCTTCATAGTTTCAATAAAAATGTAATTTTTCTTGTTCTATCTTTTTATTCAACACATGAACTTTTCCACTACACACACTTCTCAACACATGAGCATTTCCACACATGGATATTTTATTTATGTTGTTCATATGTGAAAGTTGGAATTTTTATTGTTGAAACTATTTATATATAAGGCGAATATTTTACATACTTCATATATATTATAAAAATGTGATTTTTATTGTTTAAACACTTCATTAATTCACAAATGAATTTAATTTTCACACATCACTTTTCAACACATGAACATTTCCACACATGGATATAGTTTCAACATATGGCTTTAATTTCAACGCATGAAGATAATTTCAACATATGAAAATAATTCTAACATATAAAGATTATTCAAATTTTCGGCAGCATAACGGCAGGGTAGTTAAAACCGGGACCGTCCCTAGTACGGCTCCTCGCTCTACCTTAAAACCTCGCGGTTTTTGACAATGGGGATTCATGCATCTAATTCGCACGTAAGCGGCCTGTTTTATTTTTATTTCCACAAATATTTCCAATTCATTTCAATCACCAATGGGTATTTTTCAACCACAACCAAACAATATCAACCACAAACAATTATTCAACCATTCGTATTTTTCATCCAATATTTCACACCAATTCACAACAATAAATATCGTCCATGGTTTGTGGACGAGGGGAGTGTGTATATATATATATATATATATATATATATATATATATATATATTATTGCAATATTTCACTTGCATTTCAACACATATATCAATTATTCTATGCATGTATAATTCATACTTCGCTCATATAGCTTACACCACGCATGTACATGAGGTATACAACACGTGTGTAATTTATATTTCGCTTATATAATTTATACATGACATTTTCCATTCAAATTCTTTTAATTTAGATTTCTCACATTGGTTTTCGGAGTGCTAAAAATCGTAGATGACTCAGAAAAATCCGCGGCTTCTTCTATGTGGTAGAGAGCTTCCTTGCGGTCCCGATGTTTCCTGTTTCATCGAATTTCGTCAACACACCAAAAAGATATGATTTTTCAAAGTGCAGACATCAAAAAGGACTCACCTTTCATGATGGTTCGAAACTAGGGTTGAGGTTTTCGTGAAATCCGTAGCACGTGGGGACGATCGGGGGTGCTGACGTGGAAGAGCTTCGAGCGGCGGTCCTGTCGGTGGTGGTTTGGTGCGGCTCGGTAGTCGGTGGCGATCAGGGCGGCGATGGGAAGTGGTGAAGTTGGCGGGCTCGATTCTGGCGGAGGAGGCGTCGAGGGAGGAGGTGCTGGGGTCGGATTTGAAGAGGAGGCGGAGCTGCGTCGACGACAGGTGGTGGCGCAGGCGGAAACGGCCTGTGGCGGCGGCGATTTGAGGGAGAAGCGGGGAACGGGTTTTCGCCGTTGAAGTCGAGGGTTACGGGTTTTTTTTTTAAATTTAATTTATGAAAGAAAAATTTTGATTGGCCGATATATATATATATATATATTATATTTTTAAATAGTGTTTTCTCCAACGAACTCCTTTTCAAGTCCAACGACTATCGTCCCTAGCTAAATACCCCCATCCTGGACACAATGGGATATGTTACGTTGGCCAATTCGACTGCTACAGTCAGTTATTTTTCAAATTAAAGTACAAAACATTTAATTTTTAACTTTGAACGTACATTTCAATTTGCCATGGCCACAAACTGATTCGTAAAATTCCAGAAAAATAAATCTAGCTATGTTTTGACTCTTCGGTCCCAACAAAACTAGTTTCGTCAAATTCTGAGATCGCTTGAAAAATGGCCATTTTCTGGTCGATCCAATTTAACAGAAATTGACCAAACAAATTTTCTTTTGCCACGCTCACATACTAGCCGCAAAAATTATGAAATTTGAAACCTAGCAATAGTTTGTCATCCCGGACCCAACAAAAGTGGTTTCGTCGAATTCCGAGGTCGTTTGCAAAATATCAATTTTTCAGGGCTATATATCCTTTATAGCGACCTTCCTGAAAATTCATTCGGCCATAACTTTTGATTCCCGTTGTAATAACCCGGAAATTCTGAGCCAGTTTAAAATTTTTATTTTGGCAATTTTAGCGTATTTCGAATATTTAAAATGAATTATTTTAAATAATATCGACGAGAAAATTTATTTTGAATGGAATTCGAACGTATATATTATATACGTCGTCGTTAGAATATAATAATTATATATATAATTATAAATAGAATAGAAAATGGCGTGGTAGTTCGATAATTCGATTTCAAACTTCAATTGAATGTACCGGGTGCAAAACAATCCGGATTTTAGCGAAACCAAAAATAATAGGATCTAATTGATGATATATTTCCAACGAATCTGAAAAATCAAAATTTCATAGCGGAAATCAAAAGATATGTCCAGTTGAAAATTCTGAATAGTCGCTATGGAATTCAGGCCCTTAAAAATGGAAATTTTGCAAACGACCTCGGATTTCGACGAAACCACTTTTGTTGGATCCGTGGTGTCAAATTATTGCTAGGTTTCAAATTTCATAATTTTTCGAATCAATATGTGAGCGTGGCAAAGGAAAACGTGTTCAACCAGTTTCAGTTGATTTTAATCGACTAGAAAATGGCCATTTTTCCAACGGCCTCAGAATTCGACGAAACTAGTTTTGTCAGGACCGTATCGTCAATACGAAGCCAGAAAATATTTTTTTGGAATTTTTCGAGTTAGTATGTGACCCCGGTAAATTGAAATGCGCGTTCAAATTCAATATATAGAGTTATATGTTGATTTTAACGGAAACTGATCGAAACGATCGAATCAGCTTGCGATACATATTCCACTATGTTCGGAATGGGGGTAAGTAGCTATGGACGACAGGCGATGGGCCTCGTTTTGAGGTCGAAAATAAAAGTTGCTTTTTGCTGAGAAATTAAATAATTAAAATAAAAAAATAAAATAAAACCTTCCTATCTTTCCTCTTCTTATTCCTTTAGCTGCCCCCCTTCCTTCAGTCAAAATCGAAAACGAAAAAAGAAAAAAAGGAGAAGAGGAACGAAGATTGGAGGAGCGCCCCCCACCCCCCGATCGCGCCGCCGCCGCCTCAGAGGTGGGGCGCCACCTCCGAAACCCCGCCCCTTTCCTCTCGCGACACAGCCCCCTCTCATCCACTGACGGACGGCAAACCCCCCTTCCACCCTCTCGCGCCTCTCTCCACTTCCATAACCCTCTTCCGCTCAGCAAACCGCCCCTACCACCGCATCGAGAGCACCGCCCTCCAACAGCCCCTTCAACGATGACACCCGCCCCCTCCTCCTCCAATAACGGTAAGGCTTTATAATTTTTATTTATTTCTTTTATTTAATAAAATCAGTTATATAACTTAGGTTTAAAAATCTAATTTTTGTTGTATGGAACTGTGTTTAAAACTCTGATTTTATGTAAAAATAGGAAAATCAATTTTATATAAATTATCAAAGAATAAAAATTTGATTTTTAATCATAATAAAGTTTATATTTTTACGAATGAGAAGTATGATTTTTCAAAGTAAAAAGAAATGATTTTGCATAGACAAAAGATTGGATTTTTCTTTGTATGAATGAAGGAAAAGGTTTGATTTTTTTTAAATAGAAAAGGTTTGATTTTTAAAATAGAAAAGATTAGATTTTTAAAATAGAAAAGATTAGATTTTTGAAATTGAAAAGGCGAAATCTTTATATGAAGAATAGCGTGATAAAAATAGGATTTTTATCTATATAGTATCGATGTAAAAATAGAATTTTTATCTGTATAGTATCGATGTAAAAATAGAATTTTTATCCTTATAACGTGAAAGTAAAATTCGATTTTTATATATTGAATAGCGAAGTAAAAATTCGATTTTTATATATTGAATAGCGAAGTAAAAATTCGATTTTTATATATTGAATAGCGAAGTAAAAATTCGATTTTTATATATTGAATAGCGAAGTAAAAACACGATTTTGATATATTGAATAGTGAAGTAAAAATTCGATTTTTATATATGTAGTGGCTACGGGCAACGAAGATGACAAAAATGCGATAACGATGAAGATTTCTACAAAGAAAGTGCCGTGGAGTTAGGATAGCTATTGGTGAGAATTTCTCACTCTTCTATTTTTTTTCTAGTTATATATATATACTAGGATGCAGACGGTGTTTAGTAGCACCCGACACAATCGTCCACAGACCATGGACTTGTTTGTTTGGTTGTGTAGTTGGTTAGATTAATTGGTTTGAATTGAACTGTTTGGTGAAATGGAATGGATTTGATTGATGTGTGAATGGCGTGGGCCTTCACTAGACCGGGGATAAGGCTAGGCCTCGTCCCGTTTCTAGTATCGTGCCGTTATGCCGCCGAAATTTTCTAAAATAAGTTAGAAAAATAAAAATATCATTTTATTGTGTAAATGAACTAAATATAAATTAATGTGTTGAAAGAAAATAAAATATTTATATAGTTAAAATATTTTATCGTTAAAAATAAAAAATTTAGCGTGAATGTGAATAAATAAATATTCATTTACAAACCGGACGGTTTGTTTATGTACACCTATTTGAAGGACATTGATTGGGACGATAAATTTTACACATCGCCCAACTGCACAAATAAAATCTGTGTTTGATTGTTTCAAACCCCACACGGGTATTGGGATAAAATACAACATACACTAATCCCAATAATTAGTTGTTTGTCGATCGATTGATTGACAAGCTGTTACAAGCGTTAGATATTTATATTTGATGCTTATACAGTGTAGTGCACCTTGGATGATGGTTGATTATTTATTGTTGCTATTATATACATGTGTTGTATGGAATCCATATAATTAACTTTATATGGTAATTGATTGGGACTCATTCCTATTTAGAAAATAAAGAATATTATAAAATAAAGGTTCATGTGTTGACTGTACTCATCCGTTAAGATTAGTCATGTGTTGAACGAAATATTTGAAATAGAAATATTTGATAATAGAAATATTTTGATAATCGAAATATTTGAAATAGAAATATTTGATAATAGAAATATTTTGATAATAGAAATATTTGAAATAGAAATATTTGAAATAGAAATATTTTGATAATAAGAAATATTTGAAATAGAATATTTGAAAACAGAAATATATGAAGCCGTGTTGATTAGATTGACGCCATTTTGACGTGAACGATATTTATATCGATTTTATTCATTTTAAAATGAATGTTGAAAAGTGATTTCGAAATCGAATATTTTGAAATGAAATTTGAATTGAATCGAATAGAAAACCAATTTGAATTGAATCGAATAGAAAACCAATTTGAATTGAATTGAATAGAAAACGAATTCGAATTAAATTGAATTGAAAACGAATTGAAATAGAAGTAAAATCAATTTGAAATGAAGTCAAATTGAATTGAAATTTGAATTGAATAGAAATGAATTTTAAAACGAATTTATAAGGAAAAATTTAATTTTATTTGAATTGAAATAGAAGTTGAAATGTTTTTGAAACGAATTCAAAATTATTTATATAATTCATTTTAAATAGAAATCGACGAAATATTTATTATATATTATATATATAATATAATGGCCTGAATAGAAAGCGTCGCGCCGCGGCAGTTCGTGAATTTCGACCATTTATTTCAAACGGACATTACGGGAGATCCGACCGTCGGATTCTCCTAAAACCAGAACCGTTGGGTTCATATTGAAAAGAGCTTTCTAACGAATATTAGAAATTTGAAATCTAACGGTTGGATTTGGAGATACGTCCAAATCAAATTCGAAAAAGGTCGCTGTAAGTGCATTTCGATGGTCGTTGATGGAAATCGACTGTACGGGCCTTGATAAAATTATTAAAAATAGTAATAATTTGCGTAAAATGATAAGAAATGATTTGGGAAAAATTAGGATGAAAAACTTCATATTTGAAAAGATAAAAATAGATTTTTATCGAAATGAAGTAGTTTTGAACTAAAATTAAACCCGTTTATTTTTAAATAAATAAACTGGATTTGAAATGGGTTTTAAACAGAATTGATTTGTGGGTTTATCATGAAGGGTGTTTTAAATGACACTTGTTCTTTAACCCGATGATAAATAGAATGTGATATGGTTTTATCGTGAACTGTGTTTTAAATGACATTAGTTCTTTAACCCAGTGAAAGGAGTTTTAATGAATCTGCAATTAGATTGAAATGTGAATTGATAATTTAAATTATCAAATTTAGAAAATGAGCGAGAATGGAGTATCACTAGTTTTGCTCCAAAGCGATAGTTAAATCTTTAATTAGATTTGAACGTGAAATGGTAATTAATTTTATCGATAACACCGTGGTGTTAGATATGGAGTATTACCAGTTTTGCTTCATGGGATGAATAGGTTGGGATTGGAAAATAAAATAAATAATTACTTCGGTACGGTTCGCTAATTTCGACTAGTTTGGAAAAACCATAATTTGGTTTGAAACGACATACAAAGGAAGATTAAAGGATAAACTTTAAAGAATTTATCTTGGATAAAATTAATGGGAACCTTTCCCAAAGAATATGAAATATATAAACTAGTTGTAGGTTAGCTAAGAAGAATGGTTTCCTGGGTATTGATCTGATGTTGGTTTCGGCCTTCAGGGTTAATACTTGGGAAATTGTTCTCTTGTTGATTTACGGTTAGTGGCTGCTGAATTGGAATGAGGCGTTTGTTGTGTTTGTGTAACATGTATTTTTAATATACGCGGGTTGTTCGGAAAGTCCGGGTTTATACCCATTTTGAATAACCGATTCGACGATAAGTCGAAGATGAAGACGGTGGTTGAAGACTGGAAGTCTTCACATCGTTTGGGTGATTGCTGATGATCTTGATTTGGCTGTACACCCAAGATGAGGGAATCAGTTGGTGGTCGTCCAGACGTACATGGAGATCGATGGATATGCGAGGAAAGTGCCTCCGGTTTCGTTCAGACCCAAAACGAACTTGTAAATGGATTGTGTGTGTGACATTGGATTTTATTCTATGTTGATCGATTTCTGTTAAATATATATCTGTTTGGCGGCGGAGAATTTATTCTCTTGCTTAACGCCCTTCTCTGAGACGTACGAGCTTAGAGGTTATATATCGATAGATATCAATCGCATGGCATGAATTGCTTGTGTGGCATGCTTAGTTGCATGGATCAAGGCTTCTGTTGAAAAGCAAAGTCTTGTGGTTGATGATCAAAGCACGGCCTTTGTGGCGTAGCTTTGTGTATAACGTAAATTCGCGAGCCTCACACCTCGGTATGAGTTAAAAACGGGATACGGACCGCTGGGAGAGCACGACGTTTCTTTCTAGCTTTGGTGGTGTCAGTGACTTACCAGCCCTGACATTTATATACTTTTCACCTATTTGGTTGTTGGATGTGAGGCGCCTCGATTATAGATCTGTAAGGACCGGGAAACGTGTGTTCAGGAATAACTAATCCTTTAACGTAAGTGAGGACCGGCTCAGCCGAATCCAGGGTTACCCAGAGTGTGTAGTCCTGAGGCATTTGCTAGAATGTCTCGAAGCGGAGAGGAGCTTGCCCCTTGCCTCGACTCATGACGGAAATCCAATTTCCAATACGTGTATTTCGGCTTTATTTGTAGAGCCTAGTATGGCGACATAGTGCTATGGGGCACTTATGCCGTCTATGATTTATTTTTATGATTGAAATTGTTTTGACACTATACACTTATTATAGTATCAAGTGATTTGTTTTAAACGTACCAAGCATGTTTGGCTATTATAAGGGAAAACCCTGTCCTGCGGCTTGCGTTGCATTGTGTGATGGGACCTGGGTCTTATAATAGCTTCATTTTTCGAAAAAGCATTGCGCTGTTTATTCTATGCACTGGTATTCTTGGGAGGAAACCCGTTCCGTGTTATATGTCGTGGTCCCTTGAATTACTCTCTTTTAAAGTAAAGCTTTAAATAACTGTTTTATTCTCACACCAGTCACATGACTGACCTGGAGTTTATTGTTTTAACCTAAACTCTGGGTGCTCCTATTTTCCGCACCGGCAGCTGGTAGTTTTGGTTTTGCAGATTTTTATTCACAGGATCCTGATTTATAGTTGGAACGATGCTCAGAAAGCTTTGTATCCGTGTATTACTTTCAGTTGTGTTTTGTATTATTTTTCCGCTGCAATACTGTATTTAAATCTCTGATATTTGTTGAATGTAATTTATTCATTTATACTCTGTATATTCTTGTATCTGATGAAATTGTTGTAATAACTATGAAATGTTCTTCCGTCTGCGTTCTGATTTGTCCTATTCTCAAAACGATCAGGGGTTTCGAACGGTCTAGATCGGTTTAACGACTGATTCAGATCGAGCGAAATTCCAGGCCGTCACATTTGGTATCAGAGCTTTGGTTTACAGAGCTCGAAAACAAGGCACATTAGAACCATACGAAAGAATTCATCAGATATTGGATTAGCAATATCCAATTAGAATGACTCGTTAGAGATAGGATCAGTAGTATCCTAGAACGAGTGTGAAGTGTATATTTTTCAAATGAAAACAATTTTGTTTCGAAAATTTAAATCGCTTTAGACGTATTTGAATATTTATTTATATTGAATTTGGACAATCGAATATATAAAGATTTTGCATATACGCGTCATGAACGTATATTCGAAGTTTTAATATATTAGATAGATATAGAATCACACTCTAGTCGCCCGGAGATGGTACTGATGATAGCACGTGCATCATCAGTATTTATGTTCGTGTTTCGAAGGTGTGATTTCTATATATTTCCATTAGACTGGTGTGAGAATTAAAACTAATACAGACAGGTTTATTGTTGTGATTTGGCATCAAAAACATGATTTTCAGTATATATATCAAAATTATCAATTTGAAATGTTAAATTCACTAATTGATTGATGTTTGTGTTGTTTGTTTATTTGTTTGATAATTTTGAACCATTTAGCCTAATTGAACCAAATATTGAATTGTATTGAAAATTGGTCGCATTTGCTTGCATATACATGTACTTACATTGAACAGGTCATAGCAAGGAGGCTGGAGCAGAGAATAAAATTTGTTTGCCCGACAAATAGGTACATGTTTACTATAATTTACTGTTTCGTTCGGGTAATGATGATTTTATGAGCCAATTGGCTAGCCGCTTGGCTTTTTCTTTTTCTTTTTGAGATCATAAGGCCTATATGGCAATTTTGGGATTTTCCCGTGGCTCCCGGTGCAGGGGAGGTTATGGCGAAATTTTTCGAAAATTTCGGGTGTTAGCCAAATTTTTGAAATTTTTGAAAATTCTCAGAAACTGAAAAGTTGGAGAATGGAAGCCAGATCGAGCGTAGAGTTGATTGATCAAACCACTTTCGATTTTGTTCCTTTTCGGGGACGAAAAGTTTTAAGTGGGGGAGAATGTAACAACCTGGAAATTCTGAGCCAGTTTAAAATGTGTATTTTGGCAATTTTAGCGTATTTTGAATATTTAAAATGAATTATTTTAAATAATATCGACGAGAAAATTTATTTTGAATGGAATTTGAACGTATATATTATATACTTCGTCGTTAGAATATAATAATTATATATATAATTATAAATAGAATAGAAAATGGCGCGGTAGTTCGATAATTCGATTTCAAACTTCAATTGAATGTACCGGGTGCAAAACAATCCGGATTTTAGTGAAACCAAAAATAATAGGATCTAATCGATGATATCTTTCCAACGAATCCGAAAAATCAAAATTTCATAGCGGATATCAAAAGATATGTCCAGTTGAAAATTCTGAATAGTCGCTATGGAATTCAGGCCCTTAAAAATTGAAATTTTGCAAACAACCTCGGATTTCGACGAAACCACTTTTGTTGGATCCGTGGTGTCAAATTATTGCTAGGTTTTAAATTTCATAATTTTTTGAATCAATATGTGAGCGTGGCAAAGGAAAACGTGTTTGACCAGTTTCAGTTGATTTTAATCGACTGGAAAATGGCCATTTTTCCAACGGCCTCAGAATTCGACGAAACTAGTTTTGTCAGGACCGTATCGTCAATACGAAGCCAGAAAATATTTTTCTGGAATTTTTCGAGTTAGTATGTGACCCTGGTAAATTGAAATGCACGTTCAAATTCAATATAGAGAGTTATATGTTGATTTTAACGGAAACTGATCGAAACGATCGAATCAGCTTGCGATACATATTCCATTGTGTTCGGAATGGGGGTAATTAGCTATGGACGATAGGCGGTGGGCCTCATTTTGAGATCGAAAATAAAAGTTGCTTTTTGCTGAGAAATTAAATAATTAAAATAAAAAAAATAAAATAAAACCTTCCTTTCTTTCCTCTTCTTATTCCTTTAGCTGGCCCCCCTTCCTTCAGTCAAAATCGAAAACGAAAAAAAAAAGGAGAACAGGAACGAAGATCGGAGGAGCCCCCCCCCCCCGATCGATCTTCATCGCCGCCTCAGAGGTGGAGCGCCACCTCCGAAACCCCCCCTTTCCTCTCGCGACACAGCCCCCCCTCATCCACTGAAGGACGGCAGACCCCCCTTCCACCCTCTCGCGCCTCTCTCCACTTCCATAACCCTCCTCCCCTCAGCAAACCGCCCCCACCACCGCATCGAGAGCACCGCCCTCCGACAGCCCCTTCAACGATGACTGCTGCCCTCTCCTCCTCCGATAACGGTAAGGCTTTACAATTTTATTTATTTCTTTTATTTAATAAAATCAGTTGTATAACTTAGGGTTTAAAAATCTGATTTTTGTTGTATGGAACTGTGTTTAAAATTCTGATTTTATGTAAAAATAGGAAAATCAATTTTATATAAATTATCAAAGAATAAAAATTTGATTTTTAATCATAATAAAGTTTATATTTTTACGAATGAGAAGTATGATTTTTCAAAGCAAAAAGAAATGATTTTGCATAGACAAAAGATTGGATTTTTTTTTTGTATGAATGAAGGAAAAGGTTTCATTTTTTTTAAACAGAAAAGGTTTGATTTTTAAAATAGAAAAGATTAGGTTTTTAAAATAGAAAAGATTAGATTTTTGAAATTGAAAAGGCGAAATCTTTATATGAAGAATAGCGTGATAAAAATAGAATTTTTATCTATATAGTATCGATGTAAAAATAGAATTTTTATCTATATAGTACCAATGTAAAAATAGAATTTTTATCCTTATAACTTGAAAGCAAAAATTCGATTTTTTTATAATGAATAGCGAAGTAAAAATTCGATTTTTATATATTGAATAGCGAAGTAAAAATTCGATTTTTATATATTGAATAGCGAAGTAAAAATTCGATTTTTATATATTGAATAGCGAAGTAAAAACACGATTTTTATATATTGAATAGTGAAGTAAAAAATTCGATTTTTATATATGTAGTGGCTATGGGCAACGAAGAAGACAAAATTGCGATAATGATGAAGATTTCTACAAAGGAAGTGCCGTGGAGTCAGGATAGCTATTGGTGAGAATTTCTCACTCTTCAATTTCTTTTTCTAGTTATATATATATACTAGGATGCAGACGGTGTTTAGTAGCACCCGACACAATCGTCCACAGACCATGGACTTGTTTGTTTGGTAGTGTAGTTGGTTAGATTATTTGGTTTGAATTGAATTGTTTGGTGAAATGGAATTGATTTGATTGATGTGTGAATGGCGTGGGCCTTCACTAGACCGGGGATAAGGCTAGGCCTCATCCCGTTTCTAGTATCGTGCCGTTATGCCGCCGAAATTTTCTAAAATAAGTTAGAAAAATAAAAATATCATTTTATTGTGTAAATGAACTAAATAGAAATTAATGTGTTGAAAGAAAATAAAATATTTATATAGTTAAAAATATTTTATCGTTAAAAATAAAAATTTTAGCGTGAATGTGAATAAATAAATATTCATTTACAAACCGGACGGTTTGTTTATGTACACCTATTTGAAGGACATTGATTGGGACGATAAATTTTACACATCGCCCAACTGCACAAATAAAATCTTTGTTTGATTGTTTGAAACCCCACACGGGTATTGGGATAAAATACAACATACACTAATCCCAATAATTAGTTGTTTGTCGATCGATTGATTGACAGGCTGATATAAGCGTTAGATATCTATATTTGATGCTTATATAGTGTAGCGCACCTTGGATGATGGTTGATTATTTATCGTTGCTATTATATACATGTGTTGTATGGAATCCATATAATTAACTTTATATGGTAATTGATTGGGCCTCATTCCTATTTAGAAAATAAAGAATATTATAAAATAAAGGTTCATGTGTTGACTGTACTCATCCGTTGAGATTAGTCATGTGTTGAACGAAATATTTGAAATAGAAATATTTGATAATAGAAATATTTTGATAATAGAAATATTTGAAATAGAAATATTTTGATAATAGAAATATTTGAAATAGAAATATTTTGATAATAAGAAATATTTGAAATAGAATATTTGAAAATAGAATTATATGAAGCCGTGTTGACTAGATTGACGCCATTTTGACGTGAGCGATATTTATATCGATTTTATTCATTTTAAAATGAATGTTGAAAAGTGATTTCGAAATCGAATATTTTGAAATGAAATTTCAATTGAATCGAATAGAAAACCAATTTGAATTGAATCGAATAGAAAACCAATTTGAATTGAACAGAATAGAAAACGAATTCGAATTAAATTGAATTGAAAACGAATTGAAATAGAATTAAAATCAATTTGAAATGAAGTCAAATTGAATTGAAATTTGAATTGAATAGAAATGAATTTTAAAACGAATTTATAAGGAAAAATTTAATTTTGATTTGAATTGAAATAGAAGTTGAAATGTTTTTGAAACGAATTCAAAACTATTTATATAATTCGTTTTAAATAGAAATCAATGAAATATTTATTATATATATTATATATATAATATAATGGCCTGAATAGAACGCGCCGCGCCGCGGCAGTTCGTGAATTTCGACCATTTATTTCAAACGGACATTACGGGAGATCCGACCGTCGGATTCTCCTAAAACCGGAACCATTGGGTTCGTATCGAAAAGAGCTTTCTAACGAATATTAGAAATTTGAAATCTAACAGTTGGATTTGGAGATACGTCCAAATCAAATTCGAAAAAGGTCGGTGTAAGTGCAGTTCGATGGCCGTTGATGGAAATCGACTGTACGTGCCTTGATAAAATTATTAAAAATAGTAATAATTTGCGTAAAATCATAAGAAATGATTTGGGAAAAATTGGGATGAAAAACTTCATATTTGAAAAGATAAAAATAGATTTTTATCGAAATGAACTAGTTTTGAACTAAAATTAAACCCGTTTATTTTTAAATAAATAAACTGGATTTGAAATGGTTTTTAAACAGAATTGATTTGTGGGTTTATCGTGAAGGGTGTTTTAAATGACACTTGTTCTTTAACCCGATGATAAATAGAATGTGATTTGGGTTTATCGTGAACTGTGTTTTAAATGACATTAGTTCTTTAACCCAGCGAAAGGAGTTTTAATGAATCCGCAATTAGATTGAAATGTGAATTGATAATTTAAATTATCAAATTTAGAAAATGAGCGAGAATAGAGTATCACCAGTTTTTCTCCAAAGCGATAGTTAAATCTTTAATTAGATTTGAACGTGAGATGGTAATCAATTTTACCGATAACACCGTGGTGCTAGATATGGAGTATTACCAGTTTTGCTTCATGGGATGAATAGGTTGGGATTGGAAAATAAAATAAATAATTACTTCGGTACGGTTCGCTAATCTCGACTAGTTTGGAAAAACCATAATTTGGTTTGAAACGACATACAAAGGAAGATTAAAGGATAAACTTTAAAGAATTTATCTTGGATAAAATTAATGGGAACCTTTCCCAAAGAATATGAAATTTAGAAACTAACTGTAGGTTAGCTAAGAAGAATGGTTTCCTGGGTATTCATCTGATGTTGGTTTTGGCCTTCGGGGTTAATATTTGGGAAATTATTCTCTTGTTGATTTACGGCTAGTGGCTGCTGAATTGGAATGAGGTGTCTGTTGTGTTTGTGTAACATGTGTTTTTAATATACGCGGGTTGTTCGGAAAGTCCGGGTTTATACCCATTCTGAATAACCGATTCGACGATAAGTCGAAGATGAAGACGGTGGTTGAAGACCGGAAGTCTTCACATCATTTGGGTGATTACTGATGATCTTAATTGGGCTGTACACCCAAGATGAGGGAATCAGTTGGTGGTCGTCCAGACGTACATGGAGATCGATGGATATGCGTGGAAAGTGCCTCCGGTTTCGTTCATACCCAGAACGAACTTGTAAATGGATTGTGTGTGTGACATTGGATTTTATTCTGTTTTAATCGATTTCTGTTAACTATATATCTGTTTGGCGGCGGAGAATTTATTCTCTTGCTTAACGCCCTTCTCTGAGATGTACGAGCTTAGAGGTTATATATCGATAGATATCAATCGCACGGCATGAATTGCCTGTGTGGCATGCTGAGTTGCACGGATCAAGGCTTCTGTTGAAAAGAAAAGTCTTGTGGTTGATGATCAAAGCACGGTCTTTGTGGCGTTGCTTTGTGTATAACGTAAATTCGCGAGCCTCACACCTCGGTATGAGTTAAAAACGGGATACGGACCGCTGGGAGAGCACGACGTTTCTTTCTAGCTTTGGTGGTGTCAATGACTTACCAGCCCTGACATTTATATACTTTTCACCTATTTAGTTGTTGGATGCGAGGCGCCACGATTATAGGTCTGTAAGGACCGGGAAACGTGTGTTCAGGAATAACTAATCCTCTAACGTAAGTGAGGACCGGCCCAGCCGAATCTAGGGTTACCCAGGGTGTGTAGTCCTGAGGCATTTGTTAGAATGTCTCGAAGCGGAGAGGAGCTTGCCCCTTGCCTCGACTCATGTCGGAAATCCAATTTCCAATACGTGTATTTCGGCTTTATTTGTAGAGCCTAGTATGGTGATATAATGGTATGTGGCACTTATGCCGTCTATGATTTATATTTATGGTTGAAATTGTTTTGACACTATACACTTATTATAGTATCAAATGATTTGTTTTAAACGTACCAAGCATGTTTGGATATTATAAGGGAAAACCCTATCCTCCGGCTTGCGTTGCATTATGTGATGGGACCTGGGTCTTATAATAGCTTCATTTTTCGAAAAAGCATTGCGCTGTTTATTCTATGCACTGGTATTCTTGGGAGGAAACCCGTTCCGTGTTATATGGTGTGGTCCCTTGAATTACTCTCTTTTAAAGTAAAGATTTAAATAACTGTTTTAATTCTCACACCAGCCACATGACTGACTTGGAGTTTATTGTTTTAACCTAAACTCTGGGTGCCCCTATTTTCCGCACTGGCAGCTGGTAGTTTTGGTTTTGCAGATTTTTATTCACAGGATCCTGATTTACAGCTGGAACGATGCTCGGAAAGCTCTGTATCCGTGTATTACTTTCAGTTGTGTTTTGTATTATTTTTCCGCTGCAATACTGTATTTAAATCTCTGATATTTGTTGAATGTAATTTATTCATTTATACTCTGTATATTCTTGTATCTGATGGAATTGTTGTAATAACTATGAAATGTTCTTCCGTCTGCGTTCTGATCTGTCCTGTTCTCAAAACGATCAGGGGTTTCGAACGGTCTAGATCGGTTTAATGACTGATTCAGATCGAGCGAAATTCCAGGCCGTCACACCGGTTATGAAATTTCGATTTTTCAGATTCGTTAGAAAGGTATTGACTAACAGATTTAAATATTTTTGGTTTCACTAAAATCCGTTATATTTTGCACCCTGCACAGTCAGTCAAAGTTTGAATTCAAATTTTCAAACTTACTCACTATTCAAATTCACTATTTTATTGAAATATTCTATTTCAATTGTTCAAATTCCTTTGAAATCACCGATTTAAATTTTTTAAATTAGCTCGTACTTTCCGAGTTGTTACATCCGGCTTAAAATGAATCCTGTATATTCAGTTGAAGTTCGAATCGCCAATTTACGAACTGCAGCGCCATTTCAAGCTCGATTTTAATTATAATATAATTATACGTTCAAACTGTCGTTCAAATAATATATTCGTTATTCTAATTCAATTCTAAACTGAATTTAATATCATAGATGATCCAGTTCACACCATATCGCCATTTCAACCAATTCTGATTATTTCAGAATTAAATATATTATTTAATTGATTATTTTAATTAAATATTCATCATTATTTAATTCCACGACCATTTAATTCACTATATCACCATTTATATAATTAAATAAATTAATTATAATACCTCTGCCAATGCGGGTCATTACAATCTTCCCCACTTAAAATAATTTCGTCCTCGAAATTACTAAGGTAGAGAACGACCCTATCGATTGGCCAGACTATATTCGTTCACTTCTTAACTTTAGTTTCCAATTGAACCAATTTAATTTCAATTAAACATTAATTAATTCTTATCAATGAAAATTTTCAAAAAATCATGAAAATTTTCTAACTCCTTAACTTTTCGAAAAATTTCGCCAGCACCTCCTTTGTACTGGTCAATAGGTCAAACTCCAACTCGCCTCTCTGGTCCTTCTCCAACCCAAAAGAAAATCAAACAACCAAGCGGCTTGACAATCCGGCTCATAAATCTTATATCCAATAGAAATATAAACTTGTACCCTTTGTCGGCATATCATTTTATCCTTTCCACCTGTTATCAATTCAGCAGATACAAGGGTCATCCCTATCAAATTCCAATCTGCTTTTATCCATGACACAACCATTCGCTTATATTCGAGCCAAATATCATTTCAACTCGAGTTTCTTCTCAATTCCCAACTCTTAACTTGATTATCACATTACACTTCAAATTTGAATCCCACAATCCAATTTGTCTTGATATCATTCTAATTCAACCTCAGTTACCACTTTACTGGTTTTACTTTAATTCAATTTTACTTTCACAAATTTATGTTAAATTTGTTTTTAATTCAAACCGTCTTTCCCTGGGAGTTTTTTAAACAGTTTACTCTTTTCAACAATAAAATTTTCCTTTTGAACATGTCACTGAGCCCTTAATTAATATTCCATTAGTTAAATCACTTCTCTATTTCTTTATCAATATTTATTAAGCAAATATTTTCAATAACCATATTGGCCTTTTATGTTATTTGGAAAACATTTCCGAATATTGCCTTCCTTTATTTTCTAAACTTTAGAAAATATATGCTATTTGTAGTTGGAAAATATTCCAATTACTTATCTCTTTTCCAATCTCGTTTATTTCTATACTGAGGAAATATTCTTTATTATATTTCTAAGCTTACACTTATTTGGGTTAAAACGGATGTTGTGTAAAACATCGTTATGACAACCCAAATACTATATTCAACTAACTCTTATTCAACATTAATCTTCGAGCCTGAAATTTTACTATTTATTTGTTAATAATGAAATCAATCAAGTTGGGTTATAACTACCTCTCAGACCTTGACTGAATAACATTTATAACGTCAAAACAGATAGACTACTTACTCAAATAATCAATACCATACAACTACTTAGTCACTTTTAAACACGTATACGCTTCCTCTTTCTATTCTTACTAGATTTTATTCTTAGTCTTCCTTTTTGATTTTACTATTCTATTTCTAAGTTCGTTTCCTTATCGACTTCTATATATATATATATATATATATATATATCGATATGTTGATTTCTAACTATTAAATTATCTTAAAAATATTCTAACTCCTTAAATTCCCGGAAAAATTCCCCATAACCTCCTTTGTACCAGGAGCATCGGGATATTACAAATAGCCTCCCATGGCCCTCACCAATCCAAAAGAAAAAGAAAAATCCAAGCGGCTTGTCGATACGGCGTGGAGCCCGATGCCCACACGTGAAAATCCAGTGTTTCACCGTATTTTTCAGCCTGGTACTTAGCTAACTGACAGTTAGTTTCTAAATTTCACATTCATTGGGAAAGGTTCCCATTAATTTTATCAAAGATAAATTCCTTGAATTTATTCTTTAATCTTCTTTTGAATTCCGATTCAACTAGTCGGGATTAACGAACCTTACCGAAGTAATCATTTGATTTAATTTCCCAATCCCAACCTATTCATCCCATGAAGTAGAACTGGTAATACTTCATATCTAACACCACGGTGTTATCGGTAAATTCAATTACCATTTCATATTCAAATCTAATTAAAGATTTAACTATCGCCTGGAGCAAAACTGGTGATACTCCATTCTCGATTATTTCAATCTAATTAAAGATTCATTAAAACTCCACTTAGTTTTAATCTTTAACTGGGTTAAAGAATCAGTGTCATTTAAAACACGGTTCACTATAAACCCAAAATCACATTACATTTCAATCAGTCCCTAACCGTAAATTAGCAAGAGAGTAATTCCCTAAGTATTAACCCCGAAGGCCGAAACCAACATCAGATCAATACCCAAGGAACCATTCATCTTAACTAACCTCCAGTTAGTTTCTGATTTTCTTAACTCCTTTGGGTCTAAGAATAGTATTATTGAAGATACCGTTCACGACAACCCAAAATCTCATTCCATTAATCGGGTTAAAGAACAAGTGTTATTTAAAACACTGTTCAGGATAAACCCAAAAATCAATATCAATTCAATCCCAATTAAATATTATTTAATTGGTACACTTCATTAAGTCTAAATAAAAAGATTTAATCTTTTCTCAACTGGGTTCAACAACAGCGTTAATGGAGACACCATTCACGACAAACCCAAATCACATTTGATATTAAATACAAGGCTCTGAATAGAAAATATATCGGCTTATATTCAATATCAAATTCTACGACCAACAAATATCGTATTGGAAATAACGATATATATATATATATATATATATATATATATATATATATATATTACAAATTTCCATAATAACATCTGTATAATCACAAAATCCAACATCGAAATATTCCGAAGACAACTTCGATTCAAATCCATTCCAATTCAAATATTGGAAATTCTGGTTATTTCAAAACCATTTCAAATCCAATTTATTTATTTAAAAATAAATAGAATTTTAATTCTAGTTTAAAACTAGTTCATTTCGATAAAAATCTATTTTTATCTTTTCAAATATGGAGTTTTTCATCTCGATTCTTCCCAAATCATTTCTTATGATTCTACACAAATTATTACTATTTTTAATAATTTTATCAAGGCCCGTAAAGTCGATTTCCATCAACGACCATTGAACTGCACTTACAGCGACCTTTTCCAAATTCGATTTGGGCATAATTCCAAATCCAACCGTTAGATTTCAAATTTCTAATATTTGTTAGAAATTTCTTTTCAATACGAACCCAACGGTTCTAGTTTTAGGAGAATCCGACGGTCGGATCTCCCGTAATATCCGTTCGAAGTCAATGGTCGAAATTCGCGAACTGCCGCGGCGCGGCGCGTTCTATTCAGGCCATTATATATATAATATATACATATTATATATATTTCGTCGATTTCCTTTTCGAAACGTATTTTATAAATTGTTTTAAATTCGTTTTCAAAACGATTTCAACTTCTTATTCAATTTCAAATCAAAATTAAATATTCCAGTATAAATTCGTTTTAAATTCATTTCAAATCGATTTCAATTCAATTTCAATTCGAATTCATTTATATTCAATTTCAATTCGAATTCATTTATATTCAATTTCAATTCGAATTCATTTCTATTCAATTTCAATTCGAATTCATTTCTATTCAATTTCAATTCGAATTAATTTTTATTCAATTTCAATTAGAATTCATTTCTATTCAATTTCGTTTATATTCAATTTCAATTCGAATTCATTTATATTCAATTTCAATTCGAATTTCAATTCTTTTCGAAAAATCAGATTTTGAAATCACTTTCGTTATTCATTATAAAATGAATAAAATCGATATAAATATCGTTCACGTCAAAATGGCGTCAATCTAATCAATACGGCTTCATATATTCCTATTTCAAATATTCTATTTCAAATATTTCTATTTCAAATATTTCTATTCAAATATTTCTTTTTCAAATATTTCTTTTTCAAATATGGAATGAGGCCCAATCAATTACCATATAATGTTAATTATATGGATTTTCTACAACACATGTATACAATAACAACGATGAATAATCAACCATCATCCAAAGTGCATTCTACACTGTATAAGCATCAAATATAAATATTTAACGCTCATAACAGTCTGTCCATCAATCGATCGACATACAACTGATTATTGGGACTAGTGTATGTCATATATCATCCCAATACCCGTGTGGGGTTTTCAAACAATCAAACACAGATTTTATTTGTGTAGTTGGGCGATGTGTAAAATTTATCGTCCCAATCAATATCAGTCAAATGTGTGTATATAAACAAATCGTCCGATTTGTTTATTTTTATTTCATTTCATATACACGTTAAAAATTCTATTTTTAACTATAAAATATTTTCCACTATAAAATATTTTATTTCATTCCACATCACATCACACAATCAACTACACATCAAAATTAAACAACCAAGCATACAAGCCGTCCATGGTCTGTGGACGACGGGTGTCGAGTGCTACTAAACACCGTCTGCATCCTAGTATATATTTAACTAGAAAACAAAATTAAAAGGCGAGAAGTTCTCACCGATTAGCTTATCCAATCCCACGACTCTTCTTATGTAGAAATCTTCGCCGTTCTCGCCCTTTTGTCAATTTTCACTGCCCGTATTCACTACCTATATAAAAATCGAATTTTTACTTCGCTATTCAATATATAAAATCGAATTTTTACTTTGCTATTCAATATATAAAAATCGAATTTTCACTTTGCTATTCAATATATAAAAATCGAATTTTTACTTTGCTATTCAATATATAAAAATCGAATTTTTACTTTGCTATTCAATATATAAAAATCGAATTTTTACTTTGCTATTCAATATATAAAAATCGAATTTTTACTTTGCTATTAATATATACAAATCGAATTTTTACTTCGCTATTCAATATATAAAAATCGAATTTTTACTTTGCTATTCAATATATAAAAATCAAATTTTTACTTTGCTATTCAATATATAAAAATCGAATTTTTACTTTCTGTAATATAAAAATAATATTTTTAATGCTTCTACTTTATAAAAATTATATTTTTATTCTATACATCAAATAAAAATTGGATTTTTAACATGCTAGATTATATAAAAATCGGTTCTTTATGACTTCAACTTCATATTTCCCCTACGATAAAAACTAAGCTTTTCTATTCTAAAAATAATAATAATGACATATATATATAAACTGATTTATTTTAAAACTTCAAAACTAATTACATAGAAAATGAATGAATAAATAAAATTGAAAATGGGCTTACTGTTTTTCTCATTCGAACGAGGCGGGTTTTCAGTCGAAGAAGAAGGGGGAAGGGGGGGTCTTCACTGCGGCGCGGTGGCCCCTGAAGCACGGTGGAAGCTTCTTTTCTCTTTCCTTTTTATTTTATTTTATGAAGTGTCGGGGAGAGAGAAGACTGAGGGGTGAGGGTTATTATTATATATATATATATATTTATTTATTTCAAAAAGTAACTTTTACATTCGAACTCGAAATCGAACTCACCGCCTGCCGTCCATAGCCAATTACCCCCATTCCGAACATAATGGGATATGTATCGTAAGCTGGTTCCACCGTTTCGATCAGTTTTTGTCAAAATCAACATATAACTCTATATATTGAATTTGAACACGCATTTTAATTTACCGGTGCAACATACTAACTCTATAAATTCTCAAAAAATATTTTCTAGCCTCGTATTAACAATATGGTCCTAACAAAACTATTTTCGTCAAATTCTGAGACCGTTTGAAAAATGGCCATTTTCCAGTCGATTAAAATCAACTGAAACTGGTCAAACGCGTTTTCCTTTGCCACGCTCACATATTGATTCGAAAATTTATGAAATTTGAAACATAGCAATAACTAGACATCACGGATCCAAAAAAAGTGGTTTTGTCGAAATCCGAGGTAGTTTGCAAAATTCCCATTTTTAAGGGCCTGAATCCCATAGCGACTATTCAGAAATTTCAACTGGACATATCTTTTGATTCCCTCTATGAAATTTTGATTTTTCGGGTTCGTTGGAAAGATAGTCACAATTAGATTCCATTATTTTTGGTTTCACTAAAATCCGGTTTATTTTGCACCTGGTATGTTCATTTGAATTTTGAAATCGAATTATCGAACTACCGCGCCATTTTCAATTCCTTTTATATATATAAATAAATATTATATTCTAACGACGATCTATATAATATATACGTTCGAATTCTATTCAAAATAAATTTCTCGTCGTTATTATTTAAAATAATCATTTCAAATAATCATAATTCGCTAAAATTGCCAAAATAAAAATTATAAACTGGCCCAGATTTCCGGGATATTACAATCTCCCCCACTTAAAACTTTTCGTCCCCGAAAAGGAACGAAGCCGAAAGTTGTTTAACAAATCAACTCCACTTTCGATATTTTCATTACGGCTTAAGTTCTTGAACTTTTCAGTTTCTAAGAACTTTTCAAATTTTTCAAAAATTTGGCTAACACCCTAAATTTTCGAAAAATTTCGCCATAACCCCCCCCTGCACCGGGAGCCACGGGAAAATCCCGAAATTGCCATATAGGCCCTCTAATCTCAAAAAAGTAAAAGAAAAAGCCAAGCGGCTAGCCAATCGGCTCATAAAATCATCATCACCCAAACAAAACAGTAAATTATGCTAAACATGTACCTATTTGTCGGGCAAACAAATTTTATTCTCTGCTCTAGCCTCCTTGCTATGACCTGTTAAATGTAAGTACATGTATATGCAAGCAAATGCAACCAAATTTTCAATACAATTCAATATTTGGTTCAATTTGGCTATATGGTACAAATTTTAATTAGTCAACCAATAATCACACAACACAACCATCAATCAATTAGTTGATTAGCTTTTGAAATTCATAACTTTGATATATAGTCAAAAAGCACATTTTTGATGCCAAATCACAACAATAGGCCCTATCTAATTTTGGTTCTCACACCAGTCAATTGGAAATATATAGATATCACACCTTCGTAAGTCAAAAATAAATACTGGCGATGATGCCCCATCACCAGAATTATCCCCGGGCAACTAGAGTATGATTCTATAACTATCCAGTATATTAAAACTTCGAATACACGTTTGCAAGACGCATATGCAAAATCTTTATATATTGGATTGTCCAAATTCATATATAATAAATGATCAAATACGAATTAGTGATTTATATTTCAAAACAAAATTTGTTTTCATTTTAAAAATGTACTCTTCACACTCGTTCTAGGATACTACTGATCCCATCTCTATCGAGTCATTCCCATTGGATATTACTAATCCAATATCTGATGAATTCTTTCGTATGGTTCTATTGTGTCTTGTTTTCTAAGCTTTGTAAACCAAAGCTCTGATACCAAATGTAACGAAAAGGAATTTCGCTCGATCCGAATTAGTCGCTAAACCGTTCTAGACCATTTGAAACGCCTGATCGTTTTGAGAACATGATAAAATAGAATGCAGACGGGAGAACATTTCATTGTATATCACAACAATGCATCAGATTACAAGAATATACAGAGTATGAATAAATAATATACATCACAAATTATCAGAGATTACAATAAATTACATTTGCAGCGGAAAATTATACAATACACAACTAGAAGAGATATACGGATACAAAGCTTTCCGGATATCATTCCAGTTGTAAACCAAGATCCTATGAATATAAATCTGCAAAACCAAAATGTAACACCCCGTATTTTCTGTGGACTTAAGAATTACAAATCTGAGTATAATTAAAATACAAAATCAGAATCAAGGGAAACGGGCTGTGCCATTGCGTTCGTCTCGGAAAAATACGCGAAATAGAGTCCGAAATTTCGTAAATCGGAGTCCATATGACCAAGTTATGGCCTCCCAAAGTTCAGAAAAAAATTAAACAGCACAGACCAGGTCGACTGGGGAGTCGACCCTAGAGTCGACCTGCCGCAGGGGGTCGACCCTAGAGTCGACCTTCCCTCAGGGGGTCGACCCTAGAGTCGACCCTAGAGTCGACCTGGGGGTCGACCTGCCTCCCGAATCTGCTTTTCTGCCTGGGTGCGTTCTGATGTATCTGGTCTCGTTTTCTGTCTAGATTCGTCTGCCTAAACCTATTTAAACAGCCCCAAACCAGCCTTCCCTGCACACAATTCTATTCTACTTCTACTCTGCCTCTGTTCTAAATTAAAAATAAAAATGGCAATGCTACTCTGCTGAAATCAAAACTAGAAGACAATCAACATCAACCTAAATTCAATTAGAGATTAGAGCTTCTGCAACGGTTCTACAACAACTAGAGTTCTTTCTTTAATCCAATTAAGGCAAGTACAGTTATTCTCCGCTATAAACGTTAATTCTGATTGTGACATGAATTATAAATCTGAATCTGAGGTTATATCTGTTCTGTTTTGTTTGGATCTATCTTATTTTGTATCCCTTTCCTCTTTCTGTTTTATAGCTAGGCTACCACGAGCCTGAGCCAATCTCATAAGAGATTAACCTACGCTAAATTGTTTGGGACAGTAAAATGAATGATGCATAAATTGGGCATGACCAACAGGTGACTGATTCGAGGAAAGAACATGGATTGTAGTTAGAACATAAATTTGAGACATATAACTGGACATGTTGTATTTATAACATAAATGGGTATGGAACATATGATTTGTGATAAAAAGAATATGGCTTAGGTATAAAGATTTACATGAGAGTAGGGTATCTATTAATGTAAATAAACAACTAAGTAAGGGATCTTTGGAATATATGACATGCATAGTAGTCGATAACTATATTTGGTATAATTTTTATATGGATCTTCTGTACTATGCAAGTTTAATAAAAAAATTGAAACATATGATATATGGTAAATTATGACCATAATCTGTGCTATGTAAATTTAATACAAACATAGGGTATATGATAATATTGTGAATCAAGACTATTATTTATGCACGTGAACTTAGGCAAGGTTTATAATTAGGCAAGGTATGAAACTTTAAGGAATAAGTAAATTTGTTATATTTGCCTAATTTGCTAGTTGTGTTACATTGCCTAATCTGCTAGTTCTGTTATATTGCTTAATCTGCTAGTTCTGCTCTACTGCCTAGTCTGCTAGATTTGTTCATCTGCCAAATCTGTCATTTGCTAAGTCTGTTGAAAATACTAAATCTGCTAGTTTGCTTAATCTGCTAAGTCGCCTAACCTGAGAAATCTGTTATCTGCTATATCTGTTGAGTTGGTATAATTAGTCCGCTATTGACATAATCTGAATTGGCTATAGTTATGAATAATTGACATGTATATTAGGCATGGGTATAAATGGGAAATCATTAATTAATTCGCCGCAAAGATAAACATGGCTAACTCGAGGTTAGAATGAGTTTGCGGCGTAATTCTGCCCGGAACCGCCCGGCATATTCCAGTTGTCGCAAACAATAGGTTCTAATGTGATAAGTTAGTCATAACGTGCTTGAAAACCCGAGGTTAGACTCAGTTTGCGATAGAAATCTGCCCGGAACCAACCGGCCTAACCAGTAGCCGCAAACTGTCAGTCTAATGTGAGAGGTTTTGGGCATTAATATTTAATTAATGAAAATCTGAGATAAATATGATGTCTAAAACGTGTTGGGTGGGTAAGGTTAAACCAATTGGACCAATGAATCTGATAAACCCGTTTCGTGAATCCGTAGGCCCAATACAAAGTTAGATAATCTGTAACCAGTTAATCCGTAAGTCTGTAACTAGTTAATCTGTAAGCTTGTTAATCCGAACGTCTGATCCGTTAGTCTGAAAACCGGTTAACTTGTTTGTTTGATCTATGAACTAGTTGATCTAAACTCTGTATGTCTGAACTTCTAGACAAGTTAATCTGAAATCTGTTAGTCTAGGGACACAAGGTTAGGAGGGGAATTACTTGTGTCATCTGTTGTTTGGGACCCATATTAGTCAGTAACCCTTTCTGGTATCAAAACTTTGACCCAACAGTAGGTAGGGTCCGGGCACGCTTACTGAACTAATTATAAGCGGTTCATTCTGATAATGGCGAGAGGTGTTGATGGTGCGTTCCAACCGGGTCATGTGCGTGCATGGATCCCGGTCTGCCTCTGAGGATGTAAGACGCCGTGACATCTGTAAATAGGTCTGTGCCAATTGGTTGTCGCTTTAGGGAGTGATACACCCTACTGTGGGGCCGACACAGGATATTTATGTATTAGGGAGCCGATCGCTTGGGGTAGGGTTTTAGGGTACACTTAGTTCTGTCTGTTTCTGTTGGTACCGTCTGTTTCTGTTGGGTGGTAACACCTGTCTGTTTCTGTGTGGTACCGTCTGTTCGGGTGGTAAAGGCCCATTACTAGTGTACACCTAATTCTACATTCTGTTTCCATAGGGATTAATCTGTTTCTGCTTCTGTCTGTTTCTGATCGGGTAGTAAAGGCCCATTATTAGCATTCTGTTTCTGTTAGATTATTCTGTACCCGTTCCTGCTTCAGTTTAGACATTAGGGTGACACCTAATTCTGTTATACTAGTATTAGTGAAGAGAAGTGTAAAGCAATAGTTTATGTCATTCTGTTCTTCTGTTATATCTGCTATACCTGTTACAGTTATCCCTCCTCCAGTTTTATGTTCATGTCATATTATTATTATTATCTGTTCATATGCTGAAAGTCATTGGACTTGCCAGACTTTTTGTCTGACCCTTATTGTTTCGCCTCCTTTCTTCCGTTTCCCCCCAGGTTATCCAAGGAGGGAATACTTTAGCTTGATTCGGATTTATCTTTGCTTGAAGTTCTTAAAGTATGGCTTGGCTCTGTATAGCTTCCGTTCTATGGGGATTATGATTTTAAACCATGCATTTTGAAGGCTTTTGTACAAGACTGATATTTTGTACTTGAATTCTGAGATTTGAAAGGATGTAACCTTATTGATTTCTTTTTCCGCTGTAATAAAGTTAAAAAATTTCAAGTACTATTTTATCTGTCTTGTAAGTTTTTGTTCTGTTTACTAAAATGCTCCACCAAAGTTAAGGCATTCCCTTTGTGAGTGACCTTAACAGAGGTGGGGTGTTACACTTGGTATCAGAGCTGAAGGTTACCGGATTTGATAAAGAATTTTTGAAAACTACTTTCAAAAAGGTTTTGAAAAGGAAGTATTTTAAAAAGTAAAGCTTATTTTGAAAAACATAGTCCCCTAAGCCATATATCTATCTTTTGATCCTCTGCTTGAATCCTTGTTTCCTTCTTTCTTGAGTCTCTGGGGCTCCCGGTTTTCTGGGAGGTAACCTCGTCGAAGGGCAAAGTAGTGCCCGACTTCCATCGATAGCTGTAGTAGTTTCACCTGCGGCTAGTTTTCTTTAGAGCTTTGAAGGATTTTTTCGGGCGATGGAGGCAGCTTTCGAGGGATTGGTCAACGTGTTACACAAGGATAGTAAAGATGAGAATGATGAGGTATGGCTAAGGAGCACAACCCAAAGGTGAGAAACTCATATAGACTTAGTTCATAATGGAGGCAAAAGGGAAACACAAAAGAAGGAAGGAAAGTTTGAAGATAAGGAGGAGGAAAGTGTTTTACTTATGGAAGCTCGACTCATCCGAATAAGGATTACCGAAAGAGGAAGGGGAGGGTGCTTGCTTCAACTGTGGTGATATGGGGCACTTTACTAGGGACTGCCCGAAGAAACGAAGGCAAGGACAGAGGACAGGACCAACTTCTGGAGGGCAGGCAAACACTCTCAAGGCTAGTGGATAGGATAGAAATAGGGAAAATTTCTGTAGAAGGTTTAATTTTCTTATCTGGTTATGGAGTTAAGACTCTTTCTGATTCTTTACTTGATACTCTGCACTTGAATACTAGTATTGTTTCTGATTCTGCTGTAGACTCAGACCCATAAAGGGTATGACTCATCTATTTTAAGTTAAGGTTTGAGGGGTATCTGTGTTAGGCGTCAAATATGACGCATATATTCTGAGTTTTTGTGGGATATGATTTTATCATGCTTAGCTTCCGAAGAATCATTAGGGAACCTGATCTGTACCAGTAGTCTGTAAATATCTGAATACTTCTGATAAGATTTCCAGTTTTGACATTGTCTAAAGAGGGTAACCCTCAGGGTGTCAATCTGATGTTGATTTCGGTCTTCGGGGTTGACACTTAGGGGAATTATTTTCTCAACCAATGTCTGATAGGAATCAAGTTTTTGTTTTATCTGTACTCGCTTCCATCACTCGACTGTATCCTATCGATCGAGTGTTCAACTTATAGATAGGAATCCTAATGGGTGTAAACATGTGTTTGAGACATGTTATGTTTGATGGTTCAAGTGGATGCAAGTGGTTGCTCGTGGACGCATATACACACACTAGGCACTAGATCGGCTCGAAAACACTCTCATACTGCATATGGATGTGTGAGCATTTTAAATTTTTATGGATGCAAAATGGTTGAATCAGCACATGGATGTTGCATATGAGTGGATGGTTGTGCACTCATACAGAAATGATATGTATCAAATAGGAAAATTGCATACATATTGGACTCATGGCACTGACATAATTCGCATTAAGGAGGTCAATTGAATCAGTAGACCGCCTGATCTTTGCATTAGATAAGGAACATATACACACACTTTTGCAAATGTTCATACAGCACTAGAAATTTCTAAGGACAATGGATGCTTGTGGATGATGACTGAGTAGATGAGTGATTGGATGGTAGGAACCATTCTTCTTAACTTGAAGATTTCAGGGACGAAATCCTTTAAGGAGGGGAGAATGTAACACCCCGTATTTTCTGTGAACTTTAGAATTACAAATCTGAGTATAGTTAAAATATAAAATCAGAATCATGGGAAACGGGCTGTGCCATTGCGTTCGTCTCGGAAAAATATGCGAAATAGAGTCCGAAATTTCGTAAATCGGAGTCCATATGACCAAGTTATGGCCTCCCAAAGTTCAGAAAAAAATTAAACAGCACAGACCAGGTCGACTGGGGAGTCGACCCTAGAGTCGACCTGCCCCCAGGGGGTCGATCCTAGAGTCGACCTGCCCCAGGGGGTCGACCCTAGAGTCGACCTGGGGGTCGACCTACCTCCCGAATCTGCTTTTCTGCCTGGGTGCGTTCTGATGTATCTGGTCTCGTTTTCTGTCTAGATTCGTCTGCCTAAACCTATTTAAACAGCCCCAAACCAGCCTTCTCTGCACACAATTCTATTCTGCTTCTACTCTGCCTCTGTTCTAAATTAAAAATAAAAATGGCATTGCTACTCTGCTGAAATCAAAACTAGAAGACAATCAACATCAACCAAAATTCAATTAGAGATTAGAGCTTCTGCAACGGTTCTACAACAACTAGAGTTCTTTCTTTAATCCAATTAAGGCAAGTACAGTTATTCTCCGCTATAAACGTTAATTCTGATTGTGACATGAATTATAAATCTGAATCTGAGGTTATATCTGTTCTGTTCTGTTTGGATCTATCTTATTTTGTATCTCTTTCCTCTTTCTGTTTTATAGCCAGGCTACCACGAGCCTGAGCCAATCTCATAAGAGATTAACCTACGCTAAGTTGTTTGGGACAGTAAAATGAATGATGCATAAATTGGGCATGACCAACAGGTGACTGATTCGAGGAAAGAACATGGATTGTAGTTAGAACATAAATTTGAGACATATAACTGGACATGTTGTATTTATAACATAAATGGGTATGGAACATATGATTTGTGATAAAAAGAATATGGCTTAGGTATAAAGATTTACATGAGAGTAGGGTATCTATTAATGTAAATAAACAACTAAGTAAGGGATCTTTGGAATATATGACATGCATAGTAGTCGATAACTATATTTGGTATAATTTTTATATGGATCTTCTGTACTATGCAAGTTTAATAAAAAAATTGAAACATATGATATATGGTAAATTATGACCATAATCTGTGCTATGTAAATTTAATACAAACATAGGGTATATGATAATATTGTGAATCAAGACTATTATTTATGCACGTGAACTTAGGCAAGGTTTATAATTAGGCAAGGTATGAAACTTTAAGGAATAAGTAAATTTGTTATATTTGCCTAATTTGCTAGTTGTGTTACATTGCCTAATCTGCTAGTTCTGTTATATTGCTTAATCTGCTAGTTCTGCTCTACTGCCTAGTCTGCTAGATTTGTTCATCTGCCAAATCTTTCATTTGCTAAGTCTGTTGAAAATACTAAATCTGCTAGTTTGCTTAATCTGCTAAGTCGCCTAACCTGAGAAATCTGTTATCTGCTATATCTGTTGAGTTGGTATAATTAGTCCGCTATTGACATAATCTGAATTGGCTATAGTTATGAATAATTGACATGTATATTAGGCATGGGTATAAATGGGAAATCATTAATTAATTCGCCGCAAAGATAAACATGGCTAACTCGAGGTTAGAATGAGTTTGCGGCGTAATTCTGCCCGGAACCGCCCGGCATATTCCAGTGGTCGCAAACAATAAGTTCTAATGTGAGAAGTTAGTCATAACGTGCTTGAAAACCCGAGGTTAGACTCAGTTTGCGATAGAAATCTGCCCGGAACCAACCGGCCTAACCAGTAGCCGCAAACTGTCAGTCTAATGTGAGAGGTTTTGGGCATTAATATTTAATTAATGAAAATCTGAGATAAATATGATGTCTAAAACGTGTTGGGTGGGTAAGGTTAAACCAATTGGACCAATGAATCTGATAAACCCGTTTCGTGAATCCGTAGGCCCAATACAAAGTTAGATAATCTGTAACCGGTTAATCCGTAAGTCTGTAACCAGTTAATCTGTAAGCTTGTTAATCCTAACATATGATCCGTTAGTCTGAAAACCGGTTAACTTGTTTGTTTGATCTATGAACTAGTTGATCTAAACTCTGTATGTCTGAACTTCTAGACAAGTTAATCTGAAATCTGTTAGTCTGGGGACACAAGGTTAGGACGGGAATTACTTGTGTCATCTGTTGTTTGGGACCCATATTAGTCAGTAACCCTTTCTGGTATCAAAACTTTGACCCAACAGTAGGTAGGGTCCGGGCACGCTTACTGAACTAATTATAAGCGGTTCATTTTGATAATGGCGAGGGGTGTTGATGGTGTGTTCCAACCGGGTCATGTGCGTGCATGGATCCCGGTCTACCTCTGAGGATGTAAGACGCCGTGACATCTGTAAATAGGTCTGTGCCAATTGGTTGTCACTTTAGGGAGTGATACACCCTACTGTGGGGCCGACACAGGATATTTATGTATTAGGGAGCCGATCGCTTGGGGTAGGGTTTTAGGGTACACTTAGTTCTGTCTGTTTCTGTTGGTACCGTCTGTTTCTGTTGGGTGGTAACACCTGTCTGTTTCTGTGTGGTACCGCCTGTTCGGGCGGTAAAGGCCCATTACTAGTGTACCCCTAATTCTACATTCTGTTTCCATAGGGATTAATCTGTTTCTGCTTCTGTCTGTTTCTGATCGGGTAGTAAAGGCCCATTATTAGCATTCTGTTTCTGTTAGTTTATTCTGTACCCGTTCCTGCTTCAGTTTAGACATTAGGGTGACACCTAATTCTGTTATACTAGTATTAGTGCAGAGAAGTGTAAAGCAATAGTTTATGTCATTCTGTTCTTCTGTTATATCTGCTATACCTGTTACAGTTATCCCTCCTCCAGTTTTATGTTCATGTCATATTATTATTATTATCTGTTCATATGCTGAAAGTCACTGGACTTGCCAGACTTTTTGTCTGACCCTTGTTGTTTCGCCTCCTTTCTTCCGTTTCCCCCCCCAGGTTATCCAAGGAGGGAATACTTTAGCTTGATCCAGATTTCTCTTGGCTTGAAGTGCTTAAAGTATGGCTTGGCTCTGTATAGCTTCCGTTCTACGGGGATTATGATTTTAAACCATGCATTTTGAAGGCTTTTGTACAAGACTGATATTTTGTACTTGAATTCTGAGATTTGAAAGGATGTAACCATATTGATTTCTGTTTCCGCTGTAATAAAGTTAAAAATTTTCAAGTACTGTTTTATCTGTCTTGTAAGTTTTTGTTCTGTTTACTAAAATGCTCCACCAAAGTTAAGGCATTCCCTTTGTGAGTGACCTTAACGGAGGTGGGGTGTTACACAAAACTACTAGCTGCCCGTGTCAAAATAAGGGCACCCAAAGTTTAGGTTAAAACAATAAACTCCAGGTCATTCATGGGACTGGTGTGAGAATTAAAACAGTTAATCTTTATTTTTAAAGCTAGGTAAATCAAGGGACCACGCCGCTAACACGGAACGGGTTTCCTCCCAAGAATACCAGTGCATATAACAACAGCGCAATGCTAAATAAAGAACAATGAAGCTATTATAAGACCCAGTTCCCATCACACAATGCAACGCAAGCCGGAGGATAGGGTTTTTACCTTATAATAGCCAAGAATGCTTGATATGTTTAAAACAAATCATTTGATACTATTATAAGTGCATAGTGTATAAAACAACTTCAAATCATAAGTATCAATCATAGAAGACATAAGCGCCCCATCCAACTATGTCGCCATACTAGGGCCTACAAATAAAACCGCAAATTTCACGTATTTGGAAATTGGATTTCCATCTATGAACCGAGGCAAAAGATAGTCCTCAACCGATTCGAGACTCTCTAGCCCGAGCCTCAGGATCAGAGCTCGAGTGACCCTTGGAGCGACAGGGCCGGTCCACCGATGTGGATTAAAATGCCTGAACACTACGTTTCCCCGACCTATGGGGCGTAAATGAGCCAATGAATGACTCCATCGGACCCGGATCGTCCGATCAAACCGAGGCGCCTCGCAACAGCAACAACCACATAAGTCAAACTCGTCAGGGCGTGTAAAACCACTGACGTCACTTCTAACTAGAAAGAAACGCATGCACTCCCTGAGGTCCGTCTCCCGTTTTTGGTTCATACCGGGTGTGAAACTCGCGAAGTAAACGTTACACAAAGCTACGCCACAAAGGCCGTGCTTTAATCATCAACCACAAGACTTTGCTTTTCAACAGAAGCCTTGATCATTCACCACTTAGGCATGCCACACAGGCAATTCAGTCTATGCGTTTGATATCCATCAGTATATAACCCCTGAGCTCGTACGTCTCAGAGAAGGGCGTTAAGCAAGAGAATAAATTCTCCGCCGCCAAACAGATATATATTTAATAGAAATTAATCACACAGACTAAAATCCAATGTCAGACACACAGTCCATTTACAAGTACGTTCTGGGTCTGAATGAAACCGGAGGCACCTAGTACCCCGCATATCCATCGATCTCCAAGGACGTCTAGACGATCACCAACTGTTTCCATCTTCTTGGGTGTACATCCCAATCAAGATCATCAGTAATCACCCAAACGACGTGAAGACCTTCGGTCTTCGGCCACCGTCTTCATCTTCGACTTATCGTCGTATCAATTATTCAGAATGGGATAAACCCGGTCTTTCTGAATAACTCGCGTATATTTTAAATAAGTGTTACACAAACACAACACACGCCTCATTCCAATTCATCAGTCACTAACCGTAAATTAACAAGAAAATAATTCCCTAAATATTAACCCCGAAGGGCGAAACATCAGATCAATATCAAGAAAACCCTTCTGCTTAGCTAACTGACAGTTAGTTTCTAAATTTCACATTCATAGGGAAAGGTTCCCATTAATTTTATCTAAGATAAATTCCTTGAATTTATTCTTTAATCTTCTTTTGAATTCCGATTCAACTAGTCGGGATTAACGAACCTTACTGAAGTAATCATTTGTTTTAATTTCCCAATCCCAACCTATTCATCCCATGAAGTAGAACTGGTAATACTTCATATCTAACACCACGGTGTTATCGGTTAATTCAATTACCATTTCACGTTCAAATCTAATTAAAGATTTAACTATCGCCTGGAGCAAAACTGGTGATACTCCATCCTCGATTATTTCAATCTAATTAAAGATTCATTAAAACTCCACTTAGTTTTAATCTTTAACTGGGTTAAAGAATCAGTGTCATTTAAAACACGGTTCACTATAAACCCAAAATCACATTACATTTCAATCAGTCCCTAACCGTAAATTAGCAAGTGAGCAATTCCCTAAGTATTAACCCCGAAGGCTGAAACCAACATCAGATCAATACCCAAGGAACCATTCATCTTAACTAACCTCCAGTTAGTTTCTGATTTTCTTAACTCCTTTGGGTCTAAGAACAGTATTATTGAAGATACCGTTCACGACAACCCAAAATATCATTCCATTAATTATCGGGTTAAAGAACAAGTGTTATTTAAAACACTGTTCACGATAAACCCAAAAATCAATATCAATTCAATCCCAGTTAAATATTATTTAATTGGTACACTTCATTAAGTCTAAATAAAAAGATTTAATCTTTTCTCAACTGGGTTCAAGAACAGTGTTAATGGAGACAACATTCACGACAAACCCAAATCACATTTGATATTAAATACAAGGCTCTGAATAGAAAATATATCGGCTTATATTCAATATCAAATTCTACGACCAACAAATATCGTATTGGAAATAACGATATATATATATCTATATCTTTCAAATTTCCATAACAACATCTGTATAATCACGAAATCCAACATCGAAATATTCCGAAGACAATTTCGATTCAAATCCATTCCAATTCAAATATTGGAAATTCTGGTTATTTCAAAACCATTTCAAATCCAATTTATTTATTTAAAAATAAATAGAATTTTAATTCTAGTTTAAAACTAGTTCATTTCGATAAAAATCTATTTTTATCTTTTCAAATGTGGAGTTTTTCATCCCGATTTTTCCTAATCAGTTCTTATGATTTTACACAAATTATTACTATTTTAAATAATTTTATCAAGGCTCGTACAGTCGATTTCCATCAACGTCCATCGAACTGCACTTACAACGACCTTTTCCAAATTCGATTTGGACATAATTCCAAATCCAACCATTAGATTTCAAATTTCTAATATTCGTTAGAAAGCTCTTTTTGATACGAACCCAACGGTTCCAGTTTTAGGAAAATCCGACGGTCGGATCTCCCGTAATATCCGTTCGAAGTCAATGGTCGAAATTCGCGAACTGTCGTGGCGCGGCGCGTTCTATTCAGGCCATTATATATATATAATATATATATATTCTATATATTTCGTCGATTTCCTTTTCAAAATGTATTTTATAAATCGTTTTAAATTCGTTTTCAAAACGATTTCAACTTCTTATTCAATTTCAAATCAAAATTAAATATTCCAGTATAAATTCGTTTTAAATTCATTTCAAATCGATTTCAATTCAATTTCAATTCGAATTCATTTATATTAAATTTCAATTCGAATTCATTTATATTCAATTTCAATTCGAATTAATTTCTATTCAATTTCAATTCGAATTCATTTCTATTCAATTTTAATTCGAATTAATTTCAATTCGAATTCATTTCTATTGAATTTCATTTATATTCAATTTCAATTCGAATTCATTTATATTCAATTTCAATTCGAATTTCAATTCTTTTCGAAAAATCAGATTTTGAAATCACTTTCGTTATTCATCATAAAATGAATAAAATCGATATAAATATCGTTCACGTCAAAATGGCGTCAATCTAATCAATACGGCTTCATATATTCCTATTTCAAATATTCTATTTCAAATATTTCTATTTCAAATATTTCTATTCAAATATTTCTTTTTCAAATATTTCTTTTTCAAATATGGAATGAGGCCCAATCAATTACCATATAATGTTAATTATTTAGATTTTCTACAACACATGTATACAATAACAACGATGAATAATCAACCATCATCCAAAGTGCATTCTACACTGTATAAGCATCAAATATAAATATTTAACGCTCATAACAGTCTGTCCATCAATCGATCGACATACAACTAATTATTGGGACTAATGTATGTCATATATCATCCCAATACCCGTGTGGGGTTTTCAAACAATCAAACACAGATTTTATTTGTGCAGTTGGGCGATGTGTAAAATTTATCGTCCCAATCAATATCAGTCAAATGTGTGTGTATAAACAAATCGTCCGATTTGTTTATTTTTATTTCATTTCATATACACGTTAAGTATTCTATTTTTAACTATAAAATATTTTCCACTATAAAATATTTTATTTCATTTCACATCACATCACACAATCAACTAGACATCAAAAGTAAATAACCAAGCATACAAGCCGTCCATGGTCTGTGGACGACGGGTGTCGGGTGCTACTAAACACCGTCTGCATCCTAGTATATATTTAACTAGAAAACAAAATTAAAAGGCGAGAAGTTCTCACCGATTAGCTTATCCAATCCCACGACTCTTCTTATGTAGAAATCTTCGCCGTTCTCGCCCTTTTGTCAATTTTCACTGCCCGTATTCACTACCTATATAAAAATCGAATTTTTACTTCGCTATTCAATATATAAAATTGAATTTTTACTTTGCTATTCAATATATAAAAATTGAATTTTTACTTTGCTTTTCAATATATAAAAATCGAATTTTTACTTTGCTATTCAATATATAAAAATCGAATTTTTACTTTGCTATTCAATATATAAAAATCGAATTTTTACTTTGCTATTCAATATATAAAAAGCGAATTTTTACTTTGCTATTCAATATATAAAAATCGAATTTTTACTTCGCTATTCAATATATAAAAATCAAATTTTTACTCTGCTATTCAATATATAAAAATCAAATTTTTACTTTGCTATTCAATGTATAAAAATCAAATTTTTACTTCGCTATTCAACATATAAAAATCGAATTTTTACTTTCTATAATATAAAAATCATATTTTTAATACTTCTACTTTATAAAAGTTATATTTTTATTCTATACATCATATAAAAATTGGATTTTTAACATGCTAGATTATATAAAAATCGGTTCTTTATGACTTCAACTTCATATTTCCCCTACGATAAAAACTAAGCTTTTCTATTCTAAAAATAATAATAATGCCATTTATATATATAAACTGATTTATTTTAAAACCTCAAAACTAATTACATAGAAAATGAATGAATAAATAAAATTGAAAATGGGCTTACTGTTTTTCTCATTCGAACGAGGCGGGTTTTCAGTCGAAGAAGAAGGGGGAAGGGGGGTCTTCACTGCGGCGCGGTGGCCCACGGCGGCGAGGTCTGAAGCACGGTGGAAGCTTCTTTTCTCTTTCTTTTTTTATTTTATTTTACGAAGTTTCGGGGAGAGAGAAGACTGAGGGGTGAGGATTATTATTATATATATTTAATTATTTATTTATTTCAAAAAGTAACTTTTACATTCGAACTCGAAATCGAACTCACCGCCTGCCGTCCATAGCCAATTACCCCCATTCCGAACACAATGGGATATGTATCATAAGCTGGTTCGATCGTTTCGATCAGTTTTCGTCAAAATCAACATATAACTCTATATATTGAATTTGAACGCGCATTTTAATTTACCGGTGCAACATACTAACTCAATAAATTCTCAAAAAATATTTTCTAGCCTCGTATTAATGATACGGTCCTAACAAAACTAATTTCGTCAAATTCTGAGACCGTTTGAAAAATGGCCATTTTCCAGTCGATTAAAATCAACTGAAACTGGTCAAACGCGTTTTCCTTTGCCACGCTCACATATTGATTCAAAAAATTATGAAAGTTGAAACATAGCAATAACTAGACATCACGGATCCAACAAAAGTGGTTTCGTCGAAATCCGAGGTCGTTTGCAAAATTCCCAATTTTAAGGGCCTGAATTCCATATGGACTATTCAGAAATTTCAACTGGACATATCTTTTGATTCCCGCTATGAAATTTTGATTTTTCGGGTTCGTTGGAAAGATAGTCACAATTAGATTCCATTATTTTTTGTTTCACTAAAATTCGGTTTATTTTGCACCCGGTATGTTCATTTGAATTTTGAAATCGAATTATCGAACTACCGCGCCATTTTCAATTCCTTTTATATATATAAATTAATATTTATATTCTAACGATGATCTATATAATATATACGTTCGAATTCTATTCAAAATAAATTTCTCGTCGTTGTTATTTAAAATAATCATTTTAAATAATCAAAATTCGCTAAAATTGCCAAAATAAAAATTTTAAACTGGCCCAGATTTCTGGGTTATTACAACTGATGATGCAGCTATCATCATTGGAATCTATTTTCCAGCGATCGAAGTGAGTTCAATACTATAAAACCATTTCTAAACATTTCCACCTTGAAATTCATTTCAAAATATAATTCACACTACTTGTAAAACAATTTAAAATCTCCCAAGATCTTAAATTTTCTTATTTTTAATGCAAATCCATTTACAAACACTTATCCAATTTTCCAGAATTTTAATTCAATTTCTGGCTTAAATTTCAGATTTAACTCATCTGATTTCACGTATTTCACTTATATGAATTCTGATTGGTTAATTACATAACCATTTAATTTATAATCTTACTCGATTATAATAACAACCAACATAACCACTATATTAAGATTTTGATATATATATATATATGTTCTCTATATCAAGATATACCTGCGTAACTTATTTTAGTTTACCTTCTTTTCAAAACATTTCGTGTCGACCTATCATATTCGAGTGTTTAGTAACTCCTACCGATACAGTGGATCAAACTGATTGACCAGAACTCATAAAAAACTCAACCAATAAATCACCACAATATAAAACAATTTTTATACCAATAACAAATACGCTCACTCATATATATACACTCAACTCAAGCTTGGTTATTAGTAACTCTATCTCTACTGAGTCACGCCACAGAGCCAAGGTAATTCACTTAACTTAAGCTCTGATACCAACTGTAATGACCCGGGTTTTTGGCGAACTTGGTTATCCGATATACAACACATATCGAACATCCAAGGATCGAAAATACCGGTCATTAATGAAAGAAATTAGAGGGTGAGGGTAGATAAGATAGAAACTTAGAATAGAAGAAGAAGAACAACACAACATCAGAGTAACACGAACCTCACAGCGGAACGAATAACATATAATAGATCACATATCTTTGAAATATAAATCTGTATTTGAATATACATATCATTATCAGAGTGCAACACTTACAACACAGCGGAAATAAACTATAGCTATATGATCCTGAAGCCTCCTGCTCCAGTTCTTCAGGTATATCTGTAAATTCCGACTACTTGACTGCCCATACAAAATTGGGCACCCAAGAGTTTAGGGGAAACAAAACAAAATAAACTTCGGGTCAGTTGTGGGACTGGTATGAGTAAAACAGTTTAAAACAGTTCAAGCAGGTAAACGATATCTCATAAGACCATGCCGTATAACAGAACGGGTTTTTCCCTTATGAGATTCCAAATTATCTTTATATCAAAAACCTTTTTGATATCGTAATAATGTCTATCAACCACAATATAATAATCATCTAGCAGAAACGCTTTCATCTTTCGTTCTACATATATAGTATACAATCAAAACCGCAAGCACGTATTGGGTAATGGATTTCCAACTATGACAAGATATGGAACCACCTTTCGCTAGTGTACCTGTGACGATCCCAAAACCCCGTGACACGGTGTTAAGGATAATCATTGGAATATAACACATTAATCATCATTAGCAGATCACATATAATAGCATAAACAGAAAATAGAATAATTTACACACATATGACAGCGGAATCATATAGATACCATCACATCAGAGAAGCACAGTACAGGATACAACTTAGTGCATAATGATACATAATCAGTCACCATCGCCTGAGGCGGAATCAAACATAAAGGGGTACTCAAAATAAAGATCAATCTACATCGCCAATGGCGGAATCATAATATAGATACAATAACGGCGGAGAAAAAAAATCCAAGTCGGCACGGTGTAGTCAAGCCTCGCCATGAGCCAAAAGGTGCGTCAGAAACCTGTAACTAGGCTGCCCGTGTGGAAATAAGGGCACCCGAGTTTGCAAGGTGAAACAAACTACGAGTCAATCATGGGACTGGTATGAGAAATCTACTTAACTTATTAACAACAATAATAAGGCAAATCAAAGGACCACGCCACTTTCGCGGAACGGGTTTACTCCAATGAGTGCTAGTGCATGAGATAAAGTAAACGATTAAATCAACGCAATGCTTTTTATAAAATGAAGCCATTATAAGACTCAGGTCCCATCACACAATGCAACGCAAGCCGGAGGATAGAGTTTTCCATTATAATGGCCAAAGATGCTTCATACGAATAAAACAAAAGTGTATGATATTATTACTAGTGCATATATGTTTCAAAAGCAAATTCAATCATAAATATCAATCCTAGACGGCGTGGGTACCATATATCATGTCGCCATACTAGTAATACAATCACATTCGCATATTTCTTATTGGAAATTGGATTCCTTCATGAGTCGAGGCAAGGGGCAAGCTCCTCTCCGATTCGAGACACTCTAGCAAATGCCTCGGGACCGCACACAGCAATCCCTGGATCCTCCAAGGCCGGTCCTCTCTTACTTTTGAGGATTAGTTATTCCTGAACACACGTTTCCCAGTCCTTACAGACCTATAATCGAGGCGCCTCGTATTCCAACAACCACACAGGTGAAAAGTAGATATATATGTCAGGGCTGGGAGGTCACTGACACCACCATAGCTAGAAAGAAACGTCGTGCACTCCTTGGGTCCTTCTCCCGTTTTTGACTCATACCGGGGTGTGAGGCTCGCGAATTCACGTCATACACAAAGCTACGTCACATAGACCATGCTCTGATCATCAACCACAAGACTTTTCTTTGCAACAGAAGCCTTGATCATATGCCACTCAGGCGTGCCACACAGGCAATCCACTCCATGCGATTGATTTCTATCAATACATAACCCCTGAGCTCGTACGTCTTAGAGAAGGGCATTAAGCAAGAGAATAAATTCTCCGCCGCCAAACAGATATATATTTAAAAGAGGTCAATCAACACAGAACAAAATCTAATGTCAGACACACAGTCCATTTACAAGTCCGTTCTGCGTCTGAACGAAACCGGAGGCACCAATTCCTCGCATACCCGTACAATCAACAGTATGTTTTGACGGCTACTGCTTCAGTTCCTTCATGGTAGCTACTCCAATCACGAGCATCAGTAGCGCCCATCCATCCAATGTGGAGATCGTTGGTCTTCAGCCGTCTTCGACTCTTCGACCTCTCATCGTCGATCGATTATTTGAAATGAGATAAACTCAGACTTTTCAAATAACCCACGTATATTTAGATTTTCAAATCAATTAATCACATGGTTGGACTATTCAACATTCACATTTCAGTTATTTAGTTATAATTTTCATGTCAAATACATTCAACCATCACATATCAAGCAAACACAACGAAATTGTTTTATTTCCACTCTATATCGTCTATAGTATTTTATAATGATATATCGCCATTTTTATTTAATTTAAAACGGCTAAATATAATTAAACGACGCTTCAGGTCGTATCAATGCACTGGCGCTTCTTTTCACTAATTTTGTTTTACATATATCTGAAAATATAACCGTTGGATCTTCACAAATTTTATACCATTAGGAATGTCATTTCAAAACGAATCCAACGGTTTCAGTTTTGGGAAAATCCGACGGTCGGATTTCCCACACTAGTTATTTGAAGTTACTATTTCAATTTACAAACTGCAGCGTCATTATTCGATTTAATTTAATTATATATATATATATTCGTTTCTGGCGCTGTTTTTCTTCAGATTTGAATTAAACATTCCAGACAATCCAACCATCGGATCTTCACAAAGTTGGTGCCGTTGGAAAGATATTTCCAAGGCGAACCCAACGGTTGCGGTTTCGGGAAAATCCAATGGTCGGATTTCCCGCACTAGTCGTTTGAAATCACGGTTTCGAAACACGAACTGCACGGCCACGTTTCGTTTTAATTCTATTTATATTTATATATTTATATAAATATAGTTCATTCAAAAATTCCTATATCGTTTCCACTTCAATTATTTCACTAACGCCTTTAAATTTCGGAAAATTTCGCCATAACCTCCTTTGTACGGGAGGGTCTGGGAAATTTCCCAAATAGCCACACGGGCGTCTTATATCAATAGAAAAAGAAAAAGCCAAGCGGCTAGCCAACAGGCTCATAAAATCATCACCCAAACAAACAGTAAATGTGTACCTATTTGTCGGGCACAAAATTTTATTCCTCTTCTCTAGCCCCTTTGCTATAACCTGTTCAATAGATATGCATGTACATATATACAATTTCTATCACTTATCATTTTCCATTCAACTTCATATTTGATTTACTTTGGTTTAAAGACACCATTCATCCTAATGTTGCACGCATAGGCTAAAATCATATCATTAGCTAATTAATGTATATTTCAACTCTTGCACATTTATTTGAACAAGTGGCTATTTTTAACACTTCCCATTTCAAAGATGATAATTTTGGCGAACTAAAATATATTTCAACACATGACCATTTTATTTAGTTCCTATGCATGTTAAAAAGAATATTTCTTTCACAAATATTTATTTCAACGCTCGCATATCTTTAGCATATCACATATATGATAAAATGATATTCGACAAATGGATGTTTTCAATACTTCATAGTTTCAATAAAAATGTAATTTTTATTGTTCGATCTTTTTATTCAACACATGAACTTTTCCACAACACACACTTCTCAACAAATGAGCATTTCCACACATGGACATTTTATTTATGTTGTTCATATTAGAAAGTTGGAATTTTTATTGTTGAAACTATTTATATAAGGCGAATATTTTTCATACTTCATATATATATATATATATAAATGTGATTTTTATTGTTTAAACACTTCATTCATTCACAAATGAATTTAATTTTCACACAACACTTTTCAACGTATGAACATTTCCACACATGGATATAGTTTTAACTTAAGACTTTAATTTCAACGCATGAAAATAATTTCAACATATGAAAATAATTCTACCACTCAAAGATTATTCAAAATTTCGACAGCATAACGGCAGGGTAGTTAAAACTGGCACCGTCCCTAGTACGGCTCCTCGCTCTACCTTAAAACCTCGCGGTTTTTGACAATGGGGATTCATGCATCTAATTCGCACGCAGGCGGCATGCTTATTTTTATTTCCACAAATATTTCCAATTCATTTCAATCACCAATGGATATTTTTCAACCACAACTAAACAATGTCAACCACAAACAATTATTCAACCATTCGTATTTTTCATCCAATATCTCACACCAATTCGCCACAATAAATATCGTCCATGGTTTGTGGACGAGGGGAGTACATATATATATATATATATATGTATATATATATATATATATATATATATATATAATATAATTGCTATATTTCACTTGCATTTCAACACATATGTAAATTATTTTATGCATGTAAAATTCATACTTCGCTTATATAGCTTACACTACACATGTACATGAGGTATACGACACGTATGTAATTTATATTTCGCTAATATAAATTATACACGACATTTTCCATTCAAATTCATGTTAATTTAGATTTCTCACATTGGTTTTCGGAGTGCTAAAAATCGATACGATGTCAGAAAAATCCGCGGCTTCTTCTATTGGGTAGAGAGCTTCCTTACGGTCCCGATGTTTCCTGTTTCATCGAATTTCGTCAAAACACTAAAAAGATATGATTTTTCAAAGTGTAAACATAAAAAAAACTCACCTTTCACGAAGGTTCTAAACTAGGTTTACGGTTTTCGCGAGAATCGGGGCACGAGGGGAAGATCGGCGAGTTGGACGTGGAAGAGGGAGGAGAGGGCTATCTGGCGGTGGTGGTTTGGTGGCGTTCGGTGGTCAGGATTGGCGGCGGCGGCGCTGGGAAGGTCGGGGCTTCGGAGCCTCGATTCAAGCGGCACAGGCGACGAGGGGTGGAGGAAGTTGGTCGGATTTGAAGGGGAGGCGAAGGCGCGTCGAAGGGTGGCGGTGGCTGGAAGTGGCGGCAGTGGCGGCGATCGGTCGGGGAAGTCTGGAGCACGGGTCGCCGTTCGTTTCGAGGTTTTTTTTTTAATTATGAATGGCTAATTCTGTTTGGCCGAGGACTTTATTAACTTTTTAAATAGTGTTTTCTCAAACAAACTCCTTTTTAAACCCAACGACTGTCGCCCCTAGCTAAATACCCCCATCCCGGACACAATGGGATATGTTTCGTTGGCCAATTCGACTGTTACAGTTAGTTATTTTTCAAATTAATGTATAAAATATTTAATGTTTAACTCTGAACGTACATTTCAATTTGCCACGGCCACAAACTGATTCGAAAAATTCCAGAAAAATAAATCTAGCTATGTTTCGACGCTATGGTCCCAACAAAACTAGTTTCGTCTAATTCTGAGGTCGTTTGAAAAATGGCCATTTTCTTGTCGATCCAATTTAACAGAAATTGACCAAACACATTTTCCTTTGCCACGCTCACATACTAGCTTCAAAAATTATGAAATTTGAAACCTAGCAATAGTTTGACATCCTGGACCCAACAAAAGTGGTTTCGTCGAATTCCGAGGTCGTATGCAAAATATCAATTTTCCAGGGCAATATATTCTATATGGCGACCATTCTGAAAATTCATTCGTCCATAACTTTTGATTCCCGTTATGAAACTTCGATTTTTCAGATTCGTTAGAAAGGTATTAATTAACAGATTTAAATATTTTTGGTTTCACAAAAATCCGTTATATTTTCCACCCTACACAGTCAATCAAAGATTGAATTCAAATTTTCAAACTGACTCACTATTTCTAATTCAATATTTTATTGAAATATTCAATTTCGATTGTTCAAATTCCTTTGAAATCACCAATCTAAAAATTTTAAATTGGCTCGTATTTTCAGGGTTATTACAATCTCCCCCACTTAAAACTTTTCGTCCTCGAAAAGGAAACAACAGTAAAGTAGGAAACAAAATGTAAATGCAAAGTATTGTAAAGGTACCTTGCACCGGAGTTAGTCAGAGATATCCACTCTGCATTTGGGGTAAGCTTGCTTAATGCTTTCCTCAGTCTCCCAAGTACAATCTCTAGGATCACAGCTCCACTGCACTTTAACTAAATGAACCTTTTTGCTTCTGAGTTCTCTAGTTTGTTTGCCAACAATCTTTAACGGCTCTCTTCTGAGTGCTAATTCTAGAGTTATGTCCACATCCTGTTGCGCTGCTTCTTCTACAACAAGATCCGGATCATGCACATGTCTTCTAAGTTGAGATATGTGAAATTCATCATGCACTCTAGGCAACCAATCTGGTAATTGAACCCTATAAGCAAGAGTTCTAATTCGTTCAAGTATAGGAAAGGGACCAATAAATCTCGGTGCCAACTTCCCAGTCTTGCCAAATCTGATTACTCCTCTCATCGGAGAAACATTCAAATAAACACGATCACCAACAGCAAATGTCAAATCTCTCCTTCTAGAATCTGCATAACTTTTCTGTCGGCTTTGCGCGGTTCTCAAACGCTTTTTGATGAAGTCCACTTTATCAGATGCTTCTCTAATCATATCGGGTACTAACACAAGTCTGTTGCCAGGTTCTACCCAACATGCTGGAGATCTGCAGGGTCTGCCATATAATGCCTCAAATGGCGACATTCCCAAACTTGCTTGATAGCTATTGTTATATGAAAATTTTGCCAAATGTAAGTGATCTTACCATGACCCACCAAAATCAATTATACAAGCCCGCAATAAATCTTCTAGAATTCCATTCACCCGCTCAGTTTGGCCATCTGTTTGAGAGTGATAAGCGGTGCTCATATTCAGTTTCGTTCCCAATTCTGTCTGGAAGGCCTCCCACATTTTGCTAGTAAATAGGGGATCTCTATCACTAACTATGCTGATGGGAATTCCATGCAGCTTAACAATTTCCTTGAAATATATCTGTGCTAGACTTTGAGCGGTTCTATTGGATCTGACAGGTATAAAATGGGCAATCTTCGTGAAGCGATCTACGGTTACCCAAATGTTGTCATTACCTTTCCTGGTTCGCGGCAAACCATCTATGAAATCCATGGAAATCTGTTCCCATTTCCAGCTTGGGACTTCCAACGGTTGCAACAGTCCAGCTAGCTTTTGTTGGTCACTCTTCACCAATTGACAAGTAGGGCATCTGCTTACATACAAAGAAATATCTCTTTTCATTGCCTTCCACCAGAAAGTGCGTTTGATATCGTTGTACATTTTACTCACACCTGGATGGATGCAAAATTTGAATTTATGGCATTCATCCAGCACTTCTCTTTTGAGCTCAGGAAGGTTGGGAACACAAATTCTCCCATTCAGCCTCAGAACTTCTTCTTTATCTACTTGAAAGCTTGAGGGCTCTCCTTTCTGGATTCTTCCTTTGATCTTTTGAATGAAATAATCATTCTTCTAGAGAGCACATATCTTATCGAACAAGCTAGGTGTAATTATAAGATGGGCAACGATTGCGGTCTTCCTACTAAGCGCATCCGCTACAACGTTAGCCTTCCCCGGCGTATACAGGATATCAAGATCATACGCTGCAAGAAATTCTAGCCAACGCTGTTGTCTCAGATTCAGATCTTTCTGGGTATATAAATACTTCAATGATTGATGATCTGTGTACAATATAAATTTCTCGCCCAATAAATAATGCCTCCAGATTTTTAATGCAAAAACGATGGCTAGCAACTCAAGATCATGAGTCACATAATTCTTCTCATGTGGTTTCAGTTGGCGGCTTCATAAGCGACTACTTGGCCTCTTTGCATTAACACTGCACCAAGACCTCTAATAGAAGCTTCTGTCCAAACCGTTAAATCCTGATTGCCATCAATAATGGTTAACACTGGAGCAGTGGTTAGTTTCGATTTCAATTCCTGCAAAGCTTCTTCACAGTCGGAAATCCACTTAAACTTCTCGTGTTTCTTTGTGAGCTTCGTTAACGGACCGGATATCTTCAAAAAATCCTTAACGAACTTTCAATAATAACTAGCCAACCCCATAAAACTTCTAACTTCTGTGGGAGCAGTGGGTTGTTTCCAGTCTTGAATCGCTGTTATTTTGCTTGGGTCAACAGAAATTCCTTTCTCTGACACGACATGGCCAAGAAATTTGACTTCTTCTTGCCAGAAGACACATTTAGAGAATTTGGCTTTGAAGACGTTCTTCCTTAGAATCTCCAATACTTGTTCTAAGTGTTTTTCATGCTCGGGCTTTGATTTGGAGTAGATTAAAATATCATCGATAAATACGAGGACAAATTTATTCAGAACTCCCCTGAACACTCTATTCATTAGATCGACAAAGTATGCTGGAGCATTGCATAGGCCAAACGGCATTACTAACCATTCATAAAATATGTCTGGACCTCTGAAAGCTGTCAAAGGAACACATTCCTCTGCTATTCTCAATTGATGAAAACATGTAGCTAGGTCCATTCGGGAAAATACTTTCTTCCCATTCAATTGGTCTAGCAAATAATCGATGCGGGGTAATGGATATTTATTTTTGAGCGTCTATTTGTTGAGGTCTCGGTAATCAACGCATAATCGAAGAGTACCGTCTAACTTTGGGACAAACACAACATCTGCACCCCAATTAGAAAAACTAGGTCTGGTTAGACCCTTCCACAACAGTTGACGAGTTTGATCGCCTAATTATTCTTTTTCTTTCGGAGTCATTCTGCGAATTGGATGTACCACTGGTCTGGCATTGGGAATTAGATCGATTCTGAATTCTATTTCTCTTTGCGGAGGTAAGTTTTCAACTTCTTCAAACACATCCGCATAGTTTCTAACAATCGGAATCTTTTCTATGGAAGCGGGGATAAGTTCTAATGCCAACCAAAATTCTTTTCTATTTGGATTCGAACCATGACAGGGTATAAATATGTGTCCAAGCTTCGTTCGAATTTTAACGATTCTTTCCACACAATTCACTTCGGCTTCGTACTTCGTTAACCAATCCAGCCCTAGAATGATATCGAATTCGGGAAAATCCATAACGACTAGATTGAAAGGAAACTTGTTGAAAGAATAAGAGATTGGCACTTTACAACATGAACTGAGAGTGATAGGACCCCCTATCGGGTTATGAACTTTGACTGATTCTTTAAGCTTTCTCAGTTTTAACTTTAATTTGTGCATTGTGTTACTAGCAATAAAACTACGCGATACCTGTGTTAAACAATACTGAAACAGGAATATTTTTAATCGTAAGGGTACCTCCCAAAACATTAGGTTTACCTGCTCTGTCGGAAGCAGCTGGCGGGCTCGACCCGTCATAGACGTGAGCTACTGTAGCTTTCTTCAGCAAAGGACAATCTTTGACCAGATGATCGGTCTTGCGACAGTTGAAGCACGAGCGAGGGTTCTGGGAGCCTTGGCTCGAGCCTTGAGAATTTGTCTTCTACCTCTTCGGAGCTGTGCAAACGTTTGAGTAGTGCCCCGGCTTACCACTGTTAAAGCAATTTCCTCTTGGCGGCTTTCCAGTCTGAGGTTTTGAAGATGCTGCTTGGCTTGACTCGCCTTGATTTACAGCAGGCTTGCGCTTGTTTCCGGCTTGGCTTCTAGCGTAATCCTGATCCAGATGCGTTTGATCAAGGTCTTCGTAGTTGCATGTCATTTCCACCAGTTCGTTGAATTCCAGCTTGACATGGGCCATGGCTCTATCATGATAATGTCGTCTTAGCCCAAGGATAAACCTCTTATTTTTGGATTTCGCAGTTGCGACGAGCTCCGGAGCATAGGGCGACAACAGTGTAAATTTATTGAGATAATCCTGCACGGAAAGATCCCCCTGCTGGAGATTGCTAAAGTCATCGTGCATTCGTTCTAAAGCTTGTTCGGGGACATATTTCTCCTTGAAGAGTTCTTTAAATCCATCCAATGTTCTTCCACTTCCCTATTCGCGGCGGTGAGAGATTCCCACCATAGTTCAGCTTGTTCCTGCATAAGTCAGGCGCCCATAATAGCTTTGTCTTCGTCTCCAAGCCTTAGGCCTTCAAGAATTTTCTCGCATGTTTTGAGCCATGCAAGGGCCTCTATTATGGTTCCAGTTCCCGAGAAGGTCTTGCCTCCTAAGTTCTTATTTCTCTTAGCTACACGGTCTAGCTCGAAGTATTGAGCTGCCGGAGGTTGTATCAAAGGTACTTCTTAAGCTGGGGCTTCTCCCCTTCCTCGGCCTCGGCCGGCAAGGCCTCCTCTAGCGGCGGCTGCTCTGGTAGCCATTTGTCAAATTCTGTATAAGCAAGAAAAGAGTCAGCTAACAGAAAGGATAGTTTATTGCCTAGTTATGCAGATAATTTACGGAAAGATAACGATGAACTGATCAAATTGTTTTTGCTATTCTGCTTGGCTCATTCTAGGACTTTACTAGTCCTATCTCTAATGAACGACTCGCCTTAGAATACTACTGATTCTATTTTGACGAAGTGTTTAATGTGTTAGACTCCAGAACTAAGGTTAACCTAAGCTCTGATACCAGCTGTGACAATCCCAAAACCCCGTAACACGGTGTTAAGGATAATCATTGGAATATAACACATTAATCATCATTAGCAGATCACAGATAATAGCATAAACAGAAAATAGAATAATATACACACATATGACAGCGGAATCATATAGATATCATCACATCAGAGAAGCACAGTACATGATACAACTTAGTGCATAATGATACATAATCAGTCACCATCGCCTGAGGCGGAATCATACATAAAGGGGTACTCAAAATAAAGATCAGTCTACATCGCCAATGGCAGAATCATAATATAGATACAATAATGGAGGAGAAAAAAAATCCAAGTCAGCACGGTGTAGTCAAGCCTCGCCATGAGCCAAAAGGTGCGTCAGAAACCTGTAACTAGGCTGCCCGTGTGGAAATAAGGGCACCCAAGTTTGCAAGGTGAAACAAACTACGAGTCAGCCATTGGACTGGTATGAGAAATCTACTAAACTTATTAACAACAATAATAAGGCAAATCAAAGGACCACGCCACTTTCGCGGAACGGGTTTACTCCAATGAGTGCTAGTGCATGAGATAAAGTAAACGATTAAATCAACGCAATGCTTTTTATAAAATGAAGCCATTATAAGACTCAGGTCCCATCACACAATGCAACGCAAGCCGGAGGATAGAGTTTTCCCTTATAATGGCCAAAGATGCTTCATACGAATAAAACAAAAGCGTTTGATATTATTACTAGTGCATATATGTTTCAAAAGCAAATTCAATCATAAATATCAATCCTAGACGGCATGGGTACCATATATCATGTCGCCACACTAGTAATACAATCACATTCGCATATTTCGTATTGGAAATTGGATTCCTTCATGAGTCGAGGCAAGGGGCAAGCTCCTCTCCGATTCGAGACACTCTAGCAAATGCCTCGGGACCGCACACAACAATCCCTGGATCCTCCAAGGCCGGTCCTCTCTTACTTTTGAGGATTAGTTATTCCTGAACACACGTTTCTCGGTCCTTACAGACCTATAATCGAGGCGCCTCGTATTCCAACAACCACACAGGTGAAAAGTAGATATAAATGTCAGGGATGGGAGGTCACTGACACCACCATAGCTAGAAAGAAACGTCGTGCACTCCTTGGGTCCTTCTCCCGTTTTTGACTCATACCGGGGTGTGAGGCTCGCGAATTCACGTCATACACAAAGCTACGTCACACAGACCATGCTTTGACCATCAACCACAAGACTTTGCTTTGCAACAGAAGCCTTGATCATATGCCACTCAGGCGTGCCACACAGGCAATCCACTCCTTGCGATTGATTACTGTCAATACATAACCCCTGAGCTCGTAAGTCTCAGAGAAGGGCATTAAGCAAGAGAATAAATTCTCCGCCGCCAAATAGATATATATATTTTTCAGAGATCAATCAACACAGAACAAAATCCAATGTCAGACACACAGTCCATTTACAAGTCCGTTCTGGGTCTGAACGAAACCGGAGGCACCAATTCCTCGCATACCCGTACAATCAATAGTATGTTTGGACGGCTACTACTTCAGTTCCTTCATGGTAGCTACTCCAATCACGAGCATCAGTAGCGCCCATCCATCCAATGTGGAGATCGTCGGTCTTCAGCCGTCTTCGACTCTTCAACCTCTCAACGTCGATCGATTATTTGAAATGAGATAAACTCGGCCTTTTCAAATAACCCACATATATTTAGATTTTCAAATCAATTAATCACATGGTTGGACTATTCAACATTCACATTTCAGTTATTTAGTTATAATTTTCATGTCAAATACATTCAACCATCACATATCAAGAAAACACAACGAAATTGGTTTATTTCCACTCTATATCGTCTATAGTATTTTATAACGATATATCGCCATTTTTATTTAATTTAAAACGGCCAAATATAATTAAACGATGCTTCAGGTCGTATCGATGCACTGGCGCTGCTTTTCACTAATTTTGTTTTACACATTTCTGAAAATCTGACCGTTGGATCTTCACAAATTTTATACCATTAGGAAGGTCATTTCCAAATGAATCCAACGGTTTCAGTTTTGGGAAAATCCGAAGGTCGGATTTCCCGCACTAGTTATTTGAAGTTACGATTTCAATTTACGAACAGCAGCGTCATTATTCGATTTAATTTAATTATATTTTTATATATATATACATATATATAAATATAATCGTTTCTGGCGCTGTTTTTCTTCAGATTTGAATTAAACATTCCAGACAATCCAACCGTCGGATCTTCACAAAGTTGGTGCCGTTGGAAAGATATTTCCAAGGCGAACTCAACGGTTGCAGTTTCGGGAAAATCCAATGGTCGGATTTCCCGCACTTGTCGTTTGAAATCACGGTTTCGAAACACGAACTGCACGACCACGTTTCATTTTAATTCTATTTATATTTATATATTTATATAAATATAGTTCATTCAAAAATTCCTATATCGTTTCCACTTCAATTATTTCACTAACGCCTTTAAATTTCGGAAAATTTCGCCGTAACCTCCTTTGTACGGGAGGGTCTGGGAAAATTCCCAAATAGCCACACGGGCGTCTTATATCAAAAGAAAAAGAAAAAGCCAAGCGGCTAGCCAACAGGCTCATAAAATCATCACCCAAACAAACAGTAAATGTGTACCTATTTGTCGGGCACAAAATTTTATCCTCTTCTCTAGCCCCTTTGCTATAACCTGTTCAATAGATATGCATGTACATATATACAATTTCTATCACTTGTCATTTTCCATTCAACTTTATATTTGATTTACTTTGGTTTAAAGACACCATTCATCCTAATGTTGCATGCATAGGCTAAAATCATATCATTAGCTAATAAATGTATATTTCAACTCATGCACATTTATTTGAACAAGTGGCAATTTTTAGCACTTCCCATTTCAAAGATGATAATTTTGGCGAACTAAAACATATTTCAACACATGACCATTTTATTTAGTTCCTATGCATGTTAAAAAGAATATTTCTTTCACAAATATTTATTTCAATGCTCGCATATCTTTAGCATATCACATATATGATAAAAATGATATTCGACAAATGGATGTTTTCAACACTTCATAGTTTCAATAAAAATGTAATTTTTATTGTTCGATCTTTTTATTCAACACATGAACTTTTCCACTACACACACTTCTCAACAAATGAGCATTTCCACACATGGACATTTTATTTATGTTGTTCATATTAGAAAGATGGAATTTTTATTGTTGAAACTATTTATATAAGGCGAATATTTTTCATACTTCATATATATATATATAAATGTGATTTTTATTGTTTAAACACTTCATCCATTTACAAATGAATTTAATTTTCACACAACACTTTTCAACGTATGAACATTTCCACACATGGATATAGTTTCAACTTATGACTTTAATTTCAACGCATGAAAATAATTTCAACATATGAAAATAATTCTAACACACAATGATTATTCAAAATTTCGGCAACATAACGGCAGGGTAGTTAAAACCGGCACCGTCCCTAGTACGGCTCCTCGCTCTACCTTAAAACCTCGCGGTTTTTGACAATGGGGATTCATGCATCTAATTCGCACGCAGGCGGCATGTTTATTTTTATTTCCACAAATATTTCCAATTCATTTCAATCACCAATGGGTATTTTTCAACCACTACCAAACAATGTCAACCACAAACAATTATTCAACCATTCGTATTTTTCATCCAATATCTCACACCAATTCGCCACAATAAATATCGTCCATGGTTTGTGGACGAGGGGAGTGTGTGTGTATATATATATATATATATAATATAATTTCTATATTTCACTTGCATTTCAACACATATGTCAATTATTCTATGCATGTAAAATTCATACTTTGCTTATATAGCTTACACTACGCATGTACATGAGGTATACGACACGTATGTAATTTATATTTCGCTAATATAAATTATACACGACATTTTCCATTCAAATTCATGTTAATTTAGATTTCTCACATTGGTTTTCGGAGTGCTAAAAATCGATACGATTCAGAAAAATCCGCGGCTTCTTCTATTGGGTAGAGAGCTTCCTTACGGTCCCGATGTTTCCTGTTCCATCGAATTTCGTCAACACACTAAAAAGATATGATTTTTCAAAGTGTAAACATAAAAAAAAACTCACCTTTCACGAAGGTTCTAAACTAGGTTTACGGTTTTCGCGAGAATCGAGGCATGAGGGGATGATCGGCGAGTTGGACGTGGAAGAGGGAGGAAAGGGCTATCTGGCAGTGGTGGTTTGGTGGCGTTCGGTGGTTGGGATCGGCGGCGGCGCCGCTGGGAAGGTCGGGGCTTTGGAGCCTCGATTCAGGCGGCACAGGCGACGAGGGGTGGAGGAAGTTGGTCGGATTTGAAGGGGAGGCAAAGGCGCGTCGAAGGGTGGCGGAGGCTGGAAGCGGCGGCAGCGGCGGCGATCGGTCGGGGAAGTCTGGAGCACGGGTCGCCGTTCGTTTGGAGGGTTTTTTTTTTAAATTATGAATGGCTAATTCTGATTGGCCGAGGACTTTATTAACTTTTTAAATATTGTTTTCTAAAACAAACTCCTTTTTAAACCAAAAGACTGTCGCCCCTAGCTAAATACCCCCATCCCGGACACAATGGGATATGTTTCGTTGGCCAATTCGACTGTTACAGTCAGTTATTTTTCAAATTAAAGTATAAAACATTTAATTTTTAACTCTGAACGTACATTTCAATTTGCCAGGGCCACAAAATGATTCAAAAAATTCCAGAAAAATAAATCTAGCTATGTTTTGACGCTACGATCCCAACAAAACTAGTTTCGTCTAATTCTGAGGTTGTTTAAAAAATGGCCATTTTCTGGTCGATCCAATTTAACAGAAATTGACCAAACACATTTTCTTTTGCCATGCTCACATACTAGCTTCAAAAATTGTGAAATTTGAAACCTAGCAATAGTTTGACATCCCAGACCCAAAAAAAGTGGTTTCGTCGAATTCCGGGGTCGTATGCAAAATATCAATTTTCTAGGGCTATATATTCTATATAGCGACCATTCTGAAAATTCATTCGGCCATAAATTTTGATTCCCGTTATGAAACTTCGATTTTTCAGATTCGTTAGAAAGGTATTAACTAACAGATTTAAATATTTTTGGTTTCACTAAAATCCGTTATTTTTTCCACCCTGCACAGTCAGTCAAAGTTTGAATTCAAATTTTCAAACTGACTCACTATTTCTAATTCAATATTTTATTGAAATATTCAATTTCAATTGTTCAAATTCCTTTGAAATCACCAATCTAAATATTTTAAATTGGCTCGTATTTTCCGGGTTATTACAGTACCTATAGAAAGGAATACACTGGATTCAATAAGAACATCTTGCAACCCGGCCACACATGACCGAGCACTCATTTCGCTTGAGTGTATCGAATGTATATCACCAACGGTTGGGATCAACAACCGTTTCCCGAATGGGACAGTTTCGATAATAGATTTTTAGAAATAAATGAAACTCTAGATCAGGTGATTATACACCCTATTTCGGAGCGACCGACTTAGCCATGCTGTCTGCCCGATTTCTGTCATTTACCGGATGTGAGGCTAGAAGCTACGCTTTATCATCACACCAGATTCACTTTAAAAGAAGTTTCCTTCTGCGCTTCCACTCTTGGTACAGTTGGAGAAATCAATATACGTGATCGTCTGGAAATACTCTGTCAGACATCCGTCCATACAAGTCATCCAGGAACAGGATGAACCGAAGGCACTACTCAATACATCCATCTTAGACACTGTTATCTAAGACCTATACAATAGCCCTTGCACTTTAATCCGTCTTCAATTATCTTTGGCATATATGATTCGCAACGCTTAAGCCAATACAGAGTGGTTCTTTGGATAATAATCCAACCGATCTCTCCATATTAACAACGTTAAAATGGTCAAAAACTTCGATAGTCGGTGAGTTAACTATCAAATAAAAACACGTGTGTAAACAACGATATTATTCCCAGATGGAAATTATATCGATCAAACATCATTTAACATTTATCTCTTAAGTTCATTTTTTCATCTCCTGTTTCCATATATTCAACATTTGCTATTTTATAAATTTAGAAAATATACGTTATTTACATTGTGAACATTTCCATTTCTTGTTTTCTGTATTAGAAAACATTTCTGATTCTTGTTCGGAAAACATTTCCAAAACTCCTACGTTTGGATTAAGCAGACGTTTAGATAAAGCATCGCTATGCCAACTCAAACCAGTTCCTTTAATTACTAAATTCACTTAACCACTTTCACTCGAACCTTAACCATTCCTTAGTTAAAAATGGAGTCAATCAAGTTGGGGTAATACTACCTCTCAGACCTTAACTGAACAACGTTTCTAACCTTGAAATAGACAAAGTTCACCTTTTTAATTCTTTAACAACTTACTTACGTAACTCTCCTTCGAATTATCTCTTATTCGATAATTCTATTCAATTTACTCTATTCGATTAACTCTTATCAATTAACTCTATTGGACTAACGCTATTGGATTAACTCTATCGGACCAACACTATTGATTCACTCGTTTCACTTAACTACTTTCGAATAAACTATATTCGATTACTCCTTTAACTCTATTCGAATAAACTATATTCTATTAACTCCTTTTACTTTATTCGAATCACTAATATTCGATTAACTCAATTGATTCTATTCGAATAAACTATATTCGATTAACTCCTTTAACTGTATTTGATTAACTCCATCGAATAACTAAATTCGATAACTCATTCGAATAACCAAATTCGATAATTCCTTTCGAATAAATTATATTCGATTACTCACTTCGATTAAACTAATCGATAACTCTTTTCGATTAAACTATAATCGATAACTCCTTCGATTAACTAATAAATTGATAACTCCTTTCGATTAACAAATAATCGATAAATCCTTCGATTAACTAATAATCGATAACTCCTTCCCTTAAACTCTATTTGAATAAACTAATATTCGATACCTCTATTTAAATAAACTATTCATTTATAAAGATTTACTTTTAGTAACGGTTCTTCACTTTACAAATGATTTCCTTTTTAGTAACGTTTTCCTTTTTATAACGTTTTCCCTTTTATAACATCCTATTCGGTTATAAACAGATTTCCTTTTTAATACTCTATTTATTTCTAAATATTTCCTTTTTAATTCTATTTGTAAATGGTTTACAAACATTTCTCTTTCGGATTGATTTGTAAATGGTTTACAAACCTTTCTCGTTCTAATCTATTTGCAAATGATTTGCAAATAATTCCTTTTGGGTTTCATTTCTAAGTATTTTCTATTTATAAATAATCCATTTATAAATAAATATCTATTTATAAATATTCCATTTATAAATAATTCATTTTATAAAATCTCCTTTGACTGTTATAAATATTATCTCTTTTATAAAATCCTTTGATTGTTATAAATATTATCTCTTTTATAAAATCCTTTGATTGTCATACATATTATCTCTTTTATAAAATCCTTTGATTTTATAAATAATCTATTTTCAATATTCATTTTGAAAATTCCCTTTTCACCATTCTGGTATGTTATGGTATTTAACACATCAAATCACGATGACCAATATCGTTCAAACGCATATAATCGACGACATATTATATATCACATCATATATTACAATATATGAATCACAGTAAAATAAATGTTGAGGAATCCAGTTGGATTCCTCCAACCTGTTTCCCTGCATCTACAGATGTTACACAATAAAATCAACATCACTATATGATATATTCTGTTAAACAGAATCAATATAGAAATTCAACTAACAGACTAGCAGTTCAATCAAACAGTCAACACACAGTCAATTAGCCAATATTTAACAGTTCTAAAAATACAATATGAAATTATAAAATGTTCAGAGTTAGTGAGATTTACTCACTTTGGCAGTTCATCGTTAAAGAACGATAAACTGTTATTTGATTTGAATCAAACAATTTATTTCGCCATAAATTCCAACGAGCCCCAATCCACTTCCAGTCAATGCCATGGTGTTGTCCTTGTCCCTACGATAATATTGGATCTTGTTTCGTCGGATTCTGACACCGTATGAGCAAGTTACGTATTTTACAAGTTCCTATACCTTTTAAATAAATTAAACTTAAAACTCTATTTAAAATTTGGGCTTTAACCTTTAAAGATTGGCCCAACTTGTCTTGTAAGCCCAGACCCGAAAATCCCTTGTCTCCTCCCAGTAAAAACTCCGATGCTCGCTCCTTCAAACATCAAAACCATGGCCAATCTTTTTTTCCTCAACTGGTCCTCCTTTCTTAAATATAAACTCAAACGAACTTCACCACTCTGCTCTCCTTCGCATCCTCTTTCCACTCCTCCCCCCGATACCCAGCTCGCACCCAAGACTAAGATCGCATTCGTCAGTATCTCGTGCACTGTAGGTATTTCGAGCGACTGTTTTTATCCCAGAAAATCCCAAAATTACCACAAGATCTTCGGTTTCCCACACTAAATCCCAAACTGAACTCCGATTCACCAATCATGGCTTCAAACTCCAAGTTTCTGCAACCCTAGCTTCACTAAATCCGAAGCTTTACATTTCCGCACTAGAAAATCTGACATCGCACCCTATATAACTTACCCCAAATCGAAGACCAACCCACAATGATTTCAAATCTATATATATATATATATATATATATATATATATTGATTTATACATTTTACTTTGGTTTTTGTTTGATTTTTGAGAGATCGAAATGGTTGGAGGAAAAACAAGCGGTGGCTAGAAATGCTTGTGACTGTAGAAAAATAGGAATTAGGTTATAGGGGTTAAGTGTGGTGTATTTATAGACAATTTAGATATTTTCCTATGGATTATCTTATTCTATTTATAATCAAACGTTGTTAATATGGAGAGACCAGTTGTATTATTATCTGAAGAACCACTCCATATTGGCATAAGCGTTGCGAACCAAGTATGATGAATATATTGAAAACAGAGTAAAGTGCAAGGGCTGTTGTATAAGTCCTATGTAGAGATTGCCTAGGATGGACGTACGGAATAGTGCCTTCGGTTTCGTTCAATCCCAGAACGATCGTAAATGGACGAATGTCTGAAAACGTATTTCCAATGTTCAAATGGGTTGGTCTATATAAATATATATGGCTGCAACGAATTTATTCCCTCAACATAACATCTAGAATATTTGTGTAAACCAACTAATGATTAACGGATCTGATAATGTGGCATTCAAAGTAATTGTGTTATCAATGAGAGAAGTAATCGTAGCCTCAGGCCTCAACAACCAGGAAATGACAAAAATCGGGCAGGCATCATGGCTATGTGGTTAGCTCCCATTTGGGCATATTATTACCTATCTAGATATTCATTTAATTCCTTAATCTACTCGATGTTGTCCCATTCGGGAAATGGTTGCTAATCCCAACCGTTGGTGATATACATTCGATACACTCAAGCGAAATGAGTGGTCGGTCATGTGTGGCGGAGTTGCAAGATGTTCTTGTTGAACTCGGTGTATTCTCCTCTGGAGATACACAAGCGGAAGGTGGTTCCATACCTTGTCATAGTTGGAAATCAAATCCCAATAAGTGCTCGTGGTTTTGATTGTATATTATATACGTGGAACGTGAGATGCAAACGTTCCACTAGATTGTTATTTACTTGATTTAGACACTGTTATAATATCAAAAGAGTTTTGATATAAAGATTATCATTTTATTTCAAAAGAATTTGAAAGTTAAATCAAGTGTTTGGGATTCTCAAAAGGGAAAAACCCGTTCCTTGTTATACGGCATGGTCTTATGAGATATCATTTAGTTTCTGAAACCGTTTTAAATTGTTTACCCATACCAGTCCCACGACCGACCCGGAGTTTGTTTTGTTTTGTTTTACCTAAACTCTTGGTGCCTAAATTTGGACAGGCAGTCAAGTAGTTTAGGATTTTACCGATTTATCTGAAGGAGCTTGGAGTAAGAGGCTTCAGCGTTATCAATTTATTGTTATTTCCGCTATGTTGTAAGTATACTCTTATAGTGATACTCTGATAATGATATGTTATACAGTTAAAATTTTACATTTCAAAAGTTATGATGTATTATATTTTATTCCGTTGTGATATGAGGTTCTGTGTTGTTATTTCTGTTCTTCTTCTAATTTTTTCTTCAAAAAAAATGATTTGTATTTTTAAGAAATTTAGGTTGGATGTATGGTGTATGTAGCCAACTCTGATATTACGGATTTGCAGGACATTACAGTTGGTATTAAAGCTTAGGTTGAGTGAATACCTAGGCTGTGAGATTGTGCTCATTAGAGATAGGATCAGTAGTACCCTAGAATGAGTTAAGGGTATTATACGAGAGTACGTATTTGTTAATTGATATAAAATTGTTTTATATTGTGTTAACTAGTCTGTTGAGAGGTTTATGAATTCTGATCAAATCGTGGGACGCTACGAGGTCGATAGGAATTTATAAACACTTGAACAGAGAAATTCAACACAGTATTTTTTTAAAATGGGTAAATGAAATAATTTGACCCAAAATTCTATATTGGTATGGAAATAATAATTTTCCCAAATTATTATAATATATGGATGTGTTGGTTGTTGATATAATGATCCAATGAGATAAAAATTGGAAATGGTTATATATAACCAAACATAATTTGTATATAAATTAAATATACGAATGAGATGAATAAAAATTTAATTCAGACTAGAATTTGGAATTTAAATCCTGGGAAGTTGGAAAATATTTTCTGAAGTATATTAGAACAATATAACTTTGGGTTTGAAGGATTTTTTTTCTACCTTAGTAATTTCGGGGACGAAATTCTTTTAAGAGGGGAAGAATGTAACAGCCTGGATCTTTGGTAGATTAATTTTGAATATTTAAAACGGATTTAAATATTGAGTTGATAATATAAATGGAATTTTTTATTTGAGTTATCGATTTAAAAATCTATTTCAATTTAATATTGAATATATTAAATTATCGGAATATGAAAATGGATTTAGTTGAATTCAAATTTTAATTTGGATTGAAAATAGTTCAGATAATTTATATGAAATTCTAGTTGAATTTATAACGATAATAATAGAAATTTATTATCGGGAAAATAAATTGTTCTAAATTGAATTTAATTTATTGATTTAAACTAACACCTTCTACAGATGATCGAATTGGACTTCGCGACCTATCTCAGTGTGTCCGAATAGTGGTATAACCCTAAAAATGTCAGTTGTTGGGTTCAGAAAGGGGTACAGAATCCTAGGGTATTCTAAATAAAGGGTACTGGTTTAATTCAAAGCAAAAACAAAACAAAATATAATAAATTCCTTTTTCTTGTGGACATGAGAAATACAACAAGGAGAGGTAAATGGCCGCACAAATCAAAAGTGGGGAGAAGCAAACAGATTCCTTCTTCAAACACCACAAAATCAATGGCCTTGCTGTCCATTTTAAAACCACACCCCGCTCCTATAAATCGACAGTCTCTCCTCTTCTTTTTATTTTCATTCCATTCCTCTCCAAATTCAAGCACTCCTCAAAATCAATAAAAATGGCAGCGCTCCACTTTGTAAACAAATATCGCGAGAGTTTAGTGTTCAACTTCTGGGATTTAAGCGCGAGTCAACATCGAGATAGAAGCATTAGTGCCTCGATAGTTTGTCGCGAGTGAAGTTTAGGTCACGGAGGGGTTTTGGGTCAAATGATGAATCGTGAGTGGTGGGCTTGTGAGTTTCGAAGTCGCGATGAGGGGGACGTTGCTCGAGGTCCTAGTGGTCACGAAGAGTTTGGTTGTGCGATTGACAGGTTGAATGATGTACTGTCAAGGGAGGAAGGCGGCGTTGATTGGTTTGCGTGAAATCGCAATTGGGTAGAAAGGGGGGATCAAAGTTCATGGTACAGGGGTCTTTTGATTCAGATGGAGTTCGACATTTTGATAGTGGAGCTATAGCGTTTGTACTGAGGGTTCCAGATCGTGAAAGTGACTGAGGTGGTAATTTCAGGAGTGTTACGCGTGACAAGCAGGGTCATGAGCACTTTGGGCAGTCCAGGTATTCGATGAAAAGTCCAAGAGAGTAATTGCAATAGTTTGGAGATGTTAGGAAATGATCGCATGGTTTGCAAAGTAAGATATACGTTTTCTTCTGGAAAATTAAATCCATAATTTAATTTATTTAATTTTGTTTATAGAATTTAATCAATAAATTAAAATACATAAACATAGGTACAAGATAATCAACTTGAGAAAATTCATAGCTGGGGAAGATGTAAGCTGGAATTAATTGTGAAGTCAAAATGGATCGGAAAATAAAAATCATGTGAGTAAATCTCACTCACCATTTAATTAGAATTACTTTTAGTTGTTAAAAATAATTGGTTGTTGTTGTTGGACGCATTTAAATATTGTTATGGCTATTATAAAAATATATATTAGTTATTTAGGCTTAGTATATATATATATATATTGGTTTGGTTGTTGGATGATTCCCGCAGTCTCATTAGCGGATGCCCGCGGTACCATTAGCGGATGATTTCCCTATTGGCCCCACAAATATATATTAGTGGATGACCTTCTATAACGAGATATCCTGCCTCGAAGCAGGATGGTATTATTTATGTGCTGACGTCTGTGGATGCAGGAAAACCGGTTGGAGGAATCCAACTGTCAAAAATATATCATCTGTTTGTTTATTTGTTTGCATATATACTATCATATATGATGTATTAGAAAAATAAATAATTGGTTGTTTGGTGTTTAAATATCACTGGGCCTAGATGTTGATATTTAAAAATATCATGAAAATGAATTTTTCAGATTTAAAAAGAAATTTCTATTTTTCTAAAATAGAATTTGAAATTCGAATAGAATAGAAATATTAACTTGTTTTAAAGAATAAAAACAAGTAGTTCATTTATAAACGAAGTTTATAAGTAAAGTGAAATGAATTATCATTGGATAATTCAGAAAATAGAAATACAATTGTGACTTTGGGAAGGGAAATATATATCTCCAAAGAAGAAATATAATAGATTTGAAATCGAGACTTGTTTAAATATATAAACAAGTAATTTATAAACGATGTTTATAAACAAAGGTGAAAATCATCAATTGGATAATATAAATATTTGAATTTGAAATGTGAATTGAAAAATGAGAACTTAGAGTCGTTTTAAATAATAAACGATTAATTTTATTTCGATATTCGGAATGTAAATGAAGTTGGATAAATCCCTAGGATTTTTAAATAGATTAGAATAGAACTTGTTTTGTAATAACCAGTAACTTCCCCAGTAAGGAAAGAACGAATTGCTTTGAGAACAACACACATGGGAACGCAAACAGAAGAACATTTCATTGTTAATTACAACAATTCTTCAGAATACAAGAATATATAGAGTATAAATGAATATTACACATTCGATAAATATCAGAGATTACAATACATTACATAGCAGTGGAAAATAATATGAAGCATGTAACACCCCACGTCCATTAATGTCACTCACAAAGGGAATGCATTAACTTCCATGGAGGTTTTAAGTGAATATAGAACAGAAAAATTACAACACGACAGATAATAAGTAGTACTTGGAAATCTAAAACTTTGTTTCATTGCAGCGGAAATTAAACGTGTTTTTTACATCAGAAAACCATAAATCAGAGTCAAGTACAATATCCATCTTGATAAAACAAAATACATAATCCTATTACATAAATAGCCATTAAAGAAGATAACAAGCTGGACTTTACTTCAGCGGTCCAAGCTTTCCAAAAGAGAGATAAAGCAATCCAATCAAACTCCGCTAGAGCTGGACCCACGCTGAGGACCTGGTAAGGGGAAAAAGATAGAAATAGAGGGGGTCAGACATAAAGTCTGGCGAGTATGATAATTCTAACAATACTATTATCAAAATAACTAGACTAAGGCATAAGCTGGAAAACAAGGAAATGTCTATGAACTATTGGGTACGGAAGAGCAGATAAAGATAACGTTAAAGGCACACCTAATACTAACGAATGATTACTACACTGCACCACACCAGTCACCCTAAAGGTTGATCCCGCTTGCTTCACTTAGAAATTTTATATAAATATATCTCCGCTAGGTGTACCCCACTACCCACTTTCGATCGGTTTCCTACTCATAGATACCCGTGCTGGCCCCACAGTGGGGTGTATCACTCCCCTAAAGTGGCAACCCGATACAACTTGAGAGTGCACGACTTATACCTACACGATGCAACAACGTCTTACCTACCAGCCTGGGTCCACCACGCATATGAAACCCGTTGGACTTGCGTTGCCACCGCTACCCCGTTTGGCCTCTTATAGTCAAGCCCAATATGCGTGTCCCGTCCTCGACTTGGGTCGAGCCCACAAAGATAGGTTTGGGTTACTGGTTGAAATGGGCCCCCACAAGCTATCCACCTAAGCTTGTCCCCACTAGTATAGCCCACTTAACCCTCTTAGTCATGTTCCTTTACATGTGTGTTTGGTTAAGTCTTACTAATCGTATTTCAAAAGTCACTAAAGGCACCCACTAGATTCCTCATGCCACCCAAGGCACCTACTTAACCCCCATGTCCCACTTCACATGTTTATCTGGTTAAGTATTTCTTAATTCATTCAGGCCATAACCTCATAAAGACCTCTCACATTAGACTGGCATTTATGGCAGCTGGATTTGCCGGGCGGGTCCGGGCAGTCTTACACCATAAAAGAGTCTAACCTCGTGTCTTTACAACTGTTATGCTTTAATTTGGGCCTAGGACCTCTCACATTGGGCTGACATTTGTGACTACTGGATTTGTCGGGCGGGTCCGGGCAGTTTTACGTCACAAACGAGTCCAACCTCGTGTCCTAAGCATTGATTAACACTTATAATCTTTTACCCCAGTTTTAAATACATCCCTATTCAAATCATTAATTAATTCCAATTTTAATGATGTCCATAATTGACTCAATTATGGCCATCCACTTATGGTATGCAAAATCATATCAATTGCACCCCAATTTCTTAATATTAAATCCTTAATATTACCCCTACCCTACGTTATACGTTGGCTTATTCAACACAAAATATACGTTAGACTCGAATAGTCTAACTCATAGCACAAAGATAAATTATCACAACATATAGACAAATAAAATAGATCTAATCATGATAGGGGTGGAACTTGCATAAAACTACACATGTCATGGATCTAAAGGTGTCAACTTGTTAGGTAAAATATCACAATTTACATAATATGATCATAAGCCAAATTCATGTATAAACTTGCATATGTGGTTTATGCAACATAATGATGGTGTGAACTAGCATCTAACACAAAGAACTCACACATGTTATAACCTAATTTTAGATCTAAATAGATGTCATCGGATATGTGAGATTATACATACTAATCAATCTAAACTTGCATAGGTACATGTGATTTATCATGTGAATCATCATAGCCCCAAACATATATAATCAACATCATGATTTGATCAAGCATAAGCTAACTATAACATAAATAATAACATCATGACTTTGTAACATCGCAACTTAGGATAGAAACTTGCAACATATATAATATCATCATAGCATGATTTACAACATATAGGATATCATCATCACATAACATAGGATTTACAACATATATGATAGCATAAGGTTTACAACAACATATATGACAATTCACATCATTTTCTTATGATCCATATCACGTCTTAATCTAATTAGTTTGCTAATAATCTTGTTAAGATCATCATACTCACAATTAGAGAAGAAAGAGAGTCTTGATTTGCTTTAGAGTTGAGTAGAATTAGGGTTTTGATTAGCTTTCTTCCTTCTTTATGTTATAATTAGGGTTTTGATCATCATAATCTAATTAGTTGGCGGCGGCTACACTGAGTTCCATGGCGATGGCATGACGGCGGCTATTCAATTTTTCATGTGATTTAGAGTAAGAGACTACCTAGGTATTTATAGAATTTAGGATTTATTTAGACTGTCAGATCAACTCAGAACTAACCTGAACCGTTAAATTTGCCAACTCAGCCCTAAAGACACATCAACAGCTCAAGATTGGGCTCAGTCAAACCCTAGCCGACTGGACCGGGTCGACACCCAAGTCGATTGCGCAGTCGACCTGGTCCCTGGGGTGTCGACTGCCCAGTCGACTCCCCAGTCGACCTGGGTGCTGGGCGGGAAATTTCCCTCCTAGCCTGTTTGACTTCGAATTTTGAATTTTAAGTTTTCTGAAATCTGTTTTGAATTTTCTAAAACTTCCGATGGCCATATCTCCTTCATACGAAGTATAAATCACGCAAACTCGAACTCTATTTCAACCAGAATTCTGAGACGAACACAATGCGCAACCCGTTTACCACAATTCTCTCATCTAAGATTAGTTATTCGTCAATTTGTGAATATTTATATTAACAGAATTACGGGGTGTTACATTCTCCCCTCCTTAAAGGATTTCGACCCCGAAACCTTCAAGTCAATAAGAATGTATATCCTAACATCCAATCGTCCATCTACTCAACCATCAAACACAGGCATCCATTGTCCTTACAGACTTCTAATGATTTCATGTTTAAATGCACAGTGTGTGTATATGTCCATATCTACTGCAAAATCAGGTGGTCCACTGATTCAGTTGACCTCCTTAATGCAAATCATGATAGTGCCATGCGTCCATTATGTATGCAAAAGTTCCTTAATGCTGCATATTATCTCTATATGCGTGCACAATCATCATCTGAATGCAGCATCCATATGATAAAAAAAATCCTCATACATCCATTTTACTAAATACATCCATATATATGCAATATGCAATATGATGTGACTGAGCCGATCTAGTGCCTAAAGTGTGTGTATATGCATCCACGAGCAACCACTAGCAAACACTTATATCCACTTTGCATCCATCATACATAACATGTCTCAAACACATGTCTCAACCATAGGATTATCCTAACTAAAGGTCAAAGATACTAGCGAGAGGACATACTAAAGATAAGATAAGTACAAGCTAAGCGATAAAGGAGAAAGTAAAAGACATACCCTCAAAAAGAAAAGGGTACAACGAACGCATCTTCGCTTCTGTCTCCCAAGTAGCGTTGCTCTCATCATCTCCCCATTGCACTTTGACTAGTCTGACCTCTCGATTCCTCAACTTCTTGATCTCCGACCCAAGAATGCATGTAGGAGCTCGTCGAATCGTCGCATCACGCTCAATCTCCACATCTCTAAGCAAGCTAGGCTCTACCACCTCCGCGGTCTCGTGTAGGAACTTCCTCAAATGTGATACATGGAATACGTCCTGTACACCACTAAGTCTCTCAGGCAACTCCACTCTATACGCCATCTGTCCAATCTTCTCCTTAATAGGAAATGGCCCTACGAACCTTGGTGCTAATTTCCCAATGGACCCAAAGCGAACAACGTTCCGTAATGGAGACACTTTGATAAAGACCATGTCCCCAACATCAAACTCAAGCTCTGTCCTCCTCTTATCCGCATAAGATTTCTGCTTATCTTGCGCTGTCTTCATCCTCCTTCGAATCAAGTCGATTATTTCCGAAGTCTCTCTAATCATATTGGGCCCAAGTAAGATCTTATCGGTAGATTCCCACCAACATGTAAGTGAACGACAAGGTCGTCCATAAAGAGCTTCGAAAGGTGCCATGCCAATGCTAGATTGAAAGCTGTTATTATATGCGAACTCTACCAACGGAAGATGCTCTTCCCATGTACCCCTAAAGTCTAGGATACATAGCCTCAAAAGATCCTCTAGAATGCGATTCACCCTCTCAGTCTGGCCGTCCGTCTGAGGATGATACGTGGTGCTCAAACATAACTGAGTCCCTACCGCCTCTTGCAAGCTCTTCCAAAATTCGCTAGTGAAGATAGGATCGCGGTCGCTTACTATGCTAGAAGGAACACCATGCAAATGAACTATCTCTCGAACGTATACAGAAGCTAACCATGGAGCAGTCCTCTTACTCTTCACAGGAATGAAATGGGCGCTTTTAGTAAGTCTATCTACTTTAACCCAAATCCCGTATTACCCTTCCTTGATCTTGGTAATCCATCCACAAAGTCCATCGAGACACTTTCCCACTTCCATAGTGGAACCTCCAATGGGTGAAGTAACCCACCGGGTTTCTTTTGCTCCGCTTTTAATTGTTGGCACACCAAGCATCTGGTGACATACTCGGCCACATCCCTCTTCATACCGGCCCAAAAGAAAACTCGCTTCATGTCTTTGTACATCTTGTCCCCACCGGGATGAATGGTCATCTTCGAATTATGTGCTTCGTCAAGAATAGCCTTCCTCAAACTTTTGTCTCGAGGTACACAAAGTCTACTTTCCCTACGTAACCAACCCTTATCATCTAGGGTATACCTACGGAGATGGCTTGATGACTCCCCTCTTTAGAGCTTTTCTACTAACTCAACCAACTGTGGGTCGTCTCAAGTGCCTCACCAATCCATCCCAAAAGCGTAGGTCTAACCTCTAAGGATGCTAGTAAACCGGGTACAAAGTCAACGGAAGGTCTAAAATCAAACCTAGAGATGAATTCTAAGTTTCGCCATTCAACAAAAAACAGACTTAAGGACAGCCTTTTCCTACTTAAGGCATCTACCACCACGTTACCCTTGCCAGGGGTTTATGCTATTTCGAAATCGTAGGACGCTAAGAACTCCATCCACCTTTGTTGTCTTAAATTCAAGTCCTTCTGAGAGAATAAGTATTTCAAAGATTTGTGGTCAGTGAACAATTCGAATTTCTCGCCAAGAAGATAATGGCGCCAAGACTTAAGCGCGAAAACAATAGCGACTAACTCTAGGTCATGTGTAGGGTAATTTTTCTCATGCGCTCTCAACTGTCTTCCCCCATAGGCTATTACCCTTCCCTCCTGCATTAAGACTGCACCTAGACCTGTCCCACAAGCATCGGTATAAAAAGTAAACGGCTTACTCCCGTCTGGCAGCACTAAGACTGGGGCTGAAGTCAAAGCTCTTTTTAAACGTTGGAACGCATCATCACAATCTACGTCCCATGTGAAGACTAGGTTCTTCTTCGTCAAACGCGTTAATGGAGTTGATATCTTTGCGAAGTCTTTGATAAACTTCCTATAGTAGCCAGCCAACCCCAAGAAACTCCTTACTTCGGTAGCATTTTTAGGGACCTTCCAATCTTGGATGGCCACCACCTTCGCGGGATCCACAGTTATCCCTTCTTTGGAAACCACGTGGCCTAAGAATCGCACTTCCTCTCTCCAGAAGTGACACTTAGTAAATTTAGCTTTAAGGTTATGCGCTCGTAGAGTCTCCAACACTTCCCTAAGATGTAGGGCATTCTCTTCTTCATTCTTAGAAAAGATCAAGATGTCGTCTACAACGACCACCACGAATTTATTAAGGTACTCCCTAAACACCCTACTCATCAAATCAACAAAGTATGCGGGGGCGTTTGTCAAACCGAAGGGCATCACTAGCCATTCATAGAAACCATCCATAGTCCTAAAGGCAGTTTTGTCTATGCTATCCTCAGCCACTCTCAACTGATGGAAACCAGTGGCTAAGTCCAACTGCGAAAACACTGAAGCGCCAACTAACTGATCGAAGAGATCGTCAATCCTCGGCAGTGGGTGTCTGTTCTTCTTAGTAAGCTTATTAACTTCTCTATAGTCCACACACAGTCTAAGGGACCCATCCGCCTTCGTGGAAAATACTACTGGAGCACCCCACTCCGATATACTACGTCTTATGAACCCCTTCTCAAGCAACCCCTTCACTTGATTATTGAGTTCCCTCCTTTCACGAGGAGCCATGTGGCGTACTGGAAAAGATACTGGTTTTGCATTATCCACAAGATATATTCGAAAATCTATCTCCCGCTTCGGAGGCAAGCCCTTCACCTCCTCGAACACATCCGAGTATTCTCGGACCACTCTAACAGATCGTAGATTCTCCACAGACGCGTCAAGCGATTATAGATAACTTAGCATAACGGAATTTATGGGATTACAAAAGATTACGAGAGTGTTGCCAAGGCGAGTCATAAGCCAAACTACTCTCCTTTCACAATCAAGAACGGCCACATTTCTGGATAACCAATCCATTCCTAAAATTAGCCCACAGCCCGTGAAGCCCAAAACATAAGCATCACATCTAAACTTAATGCTAAGTATAGAAATTTTCAAATCCAAACACATCATGGACAAATAAGCTGAGCCCCTAATTAGATTCGAAACAACTAAGGGATCCTCTACTAAGCTGGTGTATAAGTGCAGTGATTCAACTAATGATGTAGAGATAAACGAATGCGATGCTCCCGAATCGAATAAGGTACGGACAGGATGATCAAACAGAAAAACTAAGCTTTCAACAGCAATGGTTCTACCTCGTTCTTGTAGCGGTGGGACCGCGAGAGCCCTAACTTGTCCCCTTGCCTGCCCTGGTGCCATAAGAGCCTGTACCTATCCTCCCGAGGTAGACCCTGCCCTCTGCCCCTTCTTTGGGCAGTACTTCACTAGATGTCCCGCTTCACCACAGTGAAAACAGCCAGTCTTCTTTTTCTTTCTGCAATCCTTGCTGAGATGGCCGGGTGTCCCATTGTTAAAGCATCTTTTCTTTCCTTCTCCATTATTGTCTTTACCACCCTTCTTGTTTTGCTGTTGTGTTTTCTTCTGATCCCCTTTCTTCTCGTGTGCCTTATTAGCATTAGTGCCTTTCTCCTCGTGCATGAGTGCCATGTCTACTAGCTTCTCAAAGGTGGCCCCCCTAGGGATGTGGGTCATAGCCAACCCTTGCAATGGCTCATTCAAGTCATTAACGAACCTTAGAGCCTTCTTCTCCGGCGTGTTCATTAAGTCCAAGCCAAACCTTGCAAACTGATTAAATTTGTTGACGTACACTTTCACTGATGAGCTTCCTTGCTTCAATGTCAAGAACCTTTCCATATATAGATTCTCTTCTGCCCTTGAGAGAAACTTTGCCTCAAATCTACGTCTGAAATCCGCCCAAGAATCAAGAGGACGCTCCCCATTAGTGACCTCCCACCAAAACGAGGCCTCTCCCTTCATTAACCGAGCTGCTAATTTGACTTTCCTCCCTTCTTCTACTTCAAAGATTTCTAGCAATTCTTCCACCTCCTTAAGCCAATCTCTAGCTTCCACAAACGTTTCTGACCCTTGAAAAGGTTTTCCACCCATAGCCTTAAATTCCTTGCATGGCTTTGTAAAAGTATCAGCGCGAGGAGGAGGAGGAGGAGCGGGTGCAACTGGTGGTGGAGGAACATTGGCTGGACCTGCAGCAGCCCTAGCCTCTAACAACCTCCTATACCATCCTGGTATCGTTACACCATCCGGAAGGTTAAGATCTTCAGCCATGCCGAAATGAAAAAGGAAAGATTCAAAATGGAGAATTCGAAAGATAATGATATATGGCTATTGGGGATTATGTTTTTCATAAAAACTTTCCTCTTTAAATTACTCATCAAGACATGTTTTTGAAAACACTTCTTCCAAAATACTTTAGAAAAATACTTTTTCTAAAAAAATTATCTGTTCTGGTAACCTTAAGCTCTGATACCACGTGTAACACCCCACGTCCATTAATGTCACTCACAAAGGGAATGCATTAACTTCCATGGAGGTTTTAAGTGAATATAGAACAGAAAAATTACAACAAGACAGATAATAAGTAGTACTTGGAAATCTAAAACTTTATTTCATTGCAGCGGAAATTAAACATGTTTGTTACATCAGAAAACCATAAATCAGAGCCAAGTACAATATCCATCTTGATAAAACAAAATACATAATCCCATTACATAAATAGCCATTAAAGAAGATAACAAGCTGGACTTTACTTCAGCGGTCCAAGCTTTACAAAAGAGAGATAATGCAATCCAATCAAACTCCGCTAGAGCTGGGCCCACCCTGAGGACCTGATGGGGGAAAAATATAGAAATAGAGGGGGTCAGACATAAATTATGGCGAGTATGATAATTCTAACAATACTATTATCAAAATAACTAGACTAAGGCATAAGCTGGAAAACAAGGAAATGTCTATGAACTATTGGGTATGGAAGAGCAGATAAAGATAACGTTAAAGGCACACCTAATACTAACGAATAATTACTACACTGCACCACACCAGTCACCTTAAAGGTTGATCCCACTTGCTTCACTTAGAAATTTTATATAAATAGCTTCGTGTACCCCTAGCTGACTACATAGGTGCCGCCTGCCCCTATCTCCGCTAGGTGTACCCCACTACCCACTTTCGATCGGCTCCCTACTTGTAGATACCCGTGCTGGCCCCACAATGGGGTGTATCACTCCCCTAAAGTGGCAACCCGATACAACTTGAGAGTGCATGGCTTATACCTACACGATGCAACAACGTCTTACCTACTAGCTCGGGTCCGCCCATGCATATGAAACCCGTTGGACTTGCGTTGCCACCGCTACCCCGTTTGGCCTCTTATAGTCAAGCCCAGTATGCTTGTCCCGTCCTCGACTTGGGTCGAGCCCACAAAGATACATTTGGGTTACTTGTTGAAATGGGCCCCCACAAGCTATCCACCTAAGCTTGTCCCGACTAGTATATCCCACTTAACCCTCTTAGTCATGTTCATTTACATGTGTGTTTGGTTAAGTCTTACTAATCGTATTTCAAATGCCACTAAAGGCACCCACTAGATTCCTCATGCCACCCAAGGCACCTACTTAAACCCCATGTCCCACTTCACATGTATATCTGGTTAAGTATTTCTTAATTCATTCAGGCCATAACCTCATAATGACCTCTCACATTAGACTGGCATTTATGGCAGTTGGATTTGCCGGGCGGGTCCAGGCAGTCTTACACCATAAAAGAGTCTAATCTCGTGTCTTTACAAATGTTATGCTTTAATTTGGGCCTAGGACCTCTCACATTGAGCTTACATTTGTGACTATTGGATTTACCGGGCGGGCCCGGGCAGTTTTACGTCACAAACGAGTCCAACCTCGTGTCCTAAGCATTGATTGACACGTATAATCTTTTACCCTAGTTTTAAATATATCCCTATTCAAATCATTAATTAATTCCAATTTTAATGATGTCCATAATTGACTCAATTATGGTCATCCACTTATGGTATGCAAAATCATATCAATTGCACCCCAGTTTCTTAGTATTAAATCCTTAATATTACCCCTACCCCACGTTATACGTTCGCTTATTCAACGCAAAATATACGTTAGACTCGATTAGTCTAACTCATAGCACAAAGATAAATTATCACAACATATAGACAAATAAAATAGATCTAATCATGATAGGGGTGGATCATGCATAAAACTACACATGTCATGGATCTAAAGGTGTCAATTTGTTTGGTAAAATGTCACAATTTACATAATATGATCATAATCCAAATTCATGTATAAACTTGCATATGTGGTTTATGCAACATAATGATGGTGTGAACTAGCATCTAACACAAAGAACTCACACATGTTATAACCTAATTTTAGATCTAAATAGATGTCATAGGATATGTGAGATTATACATACTAATCAATCTAAACTTGCATAGGTACATGTGATTTATCATGTGAATCATCATAGCCCAAACATATATAATCAACATCATGATTTGATCAAGCATAAGCTAAATATAACATAAATAATAACATCATGACTTTGTAACATCGCAACTTAGCATAGAAACTTGCAACATATATAATATCGTCATAGCATGATTTACAACATATAGGATATCATCATCACATAACATAGGATTTACAACATATATGATATCATAAGGTTTACAACAATATATATGACAATTCACATCATTTTCTTATGATCCATATCACATCTTATTCTAATTAGTTTGCTAATAATCTTGTTAAGATCATCATACTCACAATTAGAGAAGAAAGAGAGTCTTGATTTGCTTTAGAGTTGAGTAGAATAAGGGTTTTGATTAGCTTTCTTCCTTCTTAGTTGGAGGCGGCTACACTGAGTTCCATGGCGATGGCATGACGGCGGCTATTCTATTTTTCATGTGATTTAGAGTGAGAAACTACCTAGGTATTTATAGAATTTAGGATTTATTTAGACCGTCAGATCAACTCAAAACCAACCTGAACCGTTAAATTTGCCAACTCAGCCCTAAAGACACATCAACAGCTCAAGATTGGGCTCAGTCAAACCCTAGCCGACTGGACCAGGTCGACACCCAGGTCGACTGCGCAGTCGACCTGGTGCCTGGGGTGTCGACTGCCCAATTGACTCCCTAGTCGACCTGGGTGCTGGGCGGAAAATTTCCCGCCTAGCCTGTTTGACTTCGAATTTTGAATTTAGAATTTTCTGAAATCTGTTTTGAATTTTCTGAAACTTCCGATGGCCATATCTCCTTCATACGAAGTCCAAATCACGTAAACTTGGACTATATTTCAACCAGAATTCCGAGACGAACACATTGGCGCAACCCAATTCCCACAATTCTCATGTCTGAGATTAGTTATTCTTCAATTTGCGAATATTTATATTAACAGAATTACGGGGTGTTACAAAGCACAACTGAAGGGGATATACGGATACAGAGCTTTCCGGATACCATTCCAGCTATAAACCAGGATGCTGTGAATATAAATCTGCAAAACCAAAACTATAGCTGCCCGTGTCGAAAATAAGGGCACCCAGAGTTTAGGTTAAAACAGTAAACTCCGGGTCAGACATGTGACTGGTGTGAGAACTAAAACAGTTATTTAAAACTTTACTTTAAAATAAAGTAAATCAAGGGACCACGCCGTATAACACGGAACGGGTTTCCTCCCAAGAATACCAGTGCATATAACAAAACAACGCAATGCTTTTTCGAAAAATGAAGCTATTATAAGACCCAGGTCCCATAACACAATGCAACGCAAGCCGAAGGATAGGGTTTTCCCTTATAATAGCCAAACATGCTTGGTACGTTAAAAACAAATCATTTGATACTATTATAAGTGTATAGTGTCAAAGCAATTTCAATCATAAATATCAATCATAGATGGCATGGGTACCATGTATCATGTCGCCATACTAGGCTCTACAATCAAAACTGCAAATGTCACGTATTAGAAGTTGGGTTTCCATCTATGAAACAAGGCAAGGCGCAATCCTACCATTTCGAGACTCTCTAGCCCGTGCATCAGGACTCAGCCGCAACTGTACCTGGGCAACATGCAAGGCCAGTCCACACCGTTTGTTTCCAACGAGATCTGTTCAACACCGTTTGTGTTAAAAATTATATATTTAACAACGCTACTTCCTATATAAAAATTGTATTTTTGTACTCTTTATCATATAAAAATCATATTTTTTTATAATCTCCACTTCCAATAAAGATTCTATTTTTCCTTTGCTAATATATATGAGAATCATATTTTTTTCCTTCGCTATAATCATACTACTTTTATCGTAAAAGCAAAGCTGTTTTTATTTTCAAAACAAAGTTATTTTTTCTATTCTAAAATACTGTATATTTTCTATTCTAAAATACTGTATATTTTCTATTCTAAAAACAATATATTTTCTATTCTAATAACAATATATTTTCTATTCAAAAAACAATATATTTTCTATTCTAAAAACAATATATTTTCTATTTTAAAATACTGCATGTTGAATAAAAGAAGGTAATTTATAGATTAATTAACTAAACTAATTCAGTTTTATTTACTTGTAATTCTCGTTCAACCCTAGAACGAATAGGTACGCTGCTCGAACCCTTTACCTCGTTGTCCCCCCCACTGGAGCACGCCAGACGATCATCAAAGCCTCCCTCTCGCCCAATCCTGGCCAACTCGCACAACCATGGCGGTCGGAAATCGCCTCCGAATGGCGAAGCTTTGAGCTTCAAATCCTCAACAACCTCCACGCGATTTTCGATCAGACCAGTTGGGGTTTGAAGATTGAGGAAAACTCCTCCAGTTTGGTTTTGGAAAGATTGGAAATCATGGAATATATTTCAAGAAAAATGGGGAGGAAAATTTGATCGTTTTTCCGCCGTTGGGTTTGAAGAGCGGCGGGTTTCAGAGGAGTTGACCACGAGGAAGATAAGTGAAGGGTTTGACCGGTTTTGACCTAGCTTCTATATATATATATATATTATAATAATTAATTAATTTAGAAATTATCCCGATATGGTAACGAACTCCAAATCAAACGCAACTATTGTCGCCCTAGCGAATTACCCCCATTCCGAACACAATGGGATATGTCCTGCACGTTGATTCGATCGTTTCGATCAGTTTTCGTCAAAATCAAAATGTAAGTCTATATATTGAATTTGAACACGCATTTCAATTTACCGAGGCCACATACGGGCTCTAAAAATTCCCGAAAAATATTTTCTAGCTTCGTATTGACAATACGGTTCTAACAAAACTAATTTCGTCGAATTGTGAGACCATTTGAAAATTGTCCATTTTCCACTCGATTAAATTCAATTGAAACTAGCCAAAACACATTTAACTTCGTCTCGCTCACATATTGATTTAGAAAATTACGAATTTTAAAACCTAGCAATAACTTAACATCGCGGATCCAAGAAAAGTGGTTTCGTCGAAAACCGAGGTCGTTTGCAAAATTGCTATTTTTACGGGCTATATTTCCATAGCGACTATTCTGAATTTTCAACTAGACACAACTTTTTATCCCCGCTATGAAATTTTAATTTTTCAGATTCATTGGAAAGATATTTTCAAATAGATTCAAATATTTTTGGTTTCACTAAAATCCGGTTTACTTTGAATCATGTACATTCATTTGAACTGTGAAATCAGAATTTCAAACTACCGCGCCATTTTCAATTCCTTTTATAATTTAAAACAAAAATTTATATTCTAACGTCGATTCAAATAAATATATACGTTCTATTTCTATTCAAAATTAATTTCTCGTCATCATTATTTAAAATATATCATTTTAAATATTCAAAATTTACTAAAATTGCCAAAATAAAAAATTTAAATTGGCTTGGATTTCCGGGTTATTACAATCTCCCCCACTTAAAACTTTTCGTCCCCAAAAAGGAATGAAGCTGAAAGTTGTTTTACAAACCAGCTCAACTACCATTGTTATCTTTATGGCTTAAGTTCTTCAACTTTTCAGTTTCTAAGAACTTTTCAAATTTTTCAAAAATTTGGCTAACACCCAAAATTTTCGAAAAATTTCTCCATAACCTCCCCTGCATCGGGAGCTTCGGGATATTTCAAATAGCCTCCCATGGCCCTCACCAATCCAAAAAGAAACAGCCAAGTGGCTAGACAGTCGGCTCTTGAAATCATCAAAAACACAAGAAATACAATAAACATGTACCTATTTGTCGGGCAAACAATTTTATTCCTCTTCTCTAGCCTCCTTATTATGACCTGTTTAATGTAAGTACATGTATATGCATGCATGTTGAGACGACCCGAACTTCCCCGGTAAGGAAAGCCCGGATTATCTTGAGGACATCACACATTGGAACAAAGACAGAAGAACATTTCATTGTTATTACGACAATTCCATCAGATACAAGAATATACAGAGTATAAATGAATAAATTATATTCGATATATGTCAGAGATTGCAATAAATTATATAGCAGGTGAAAAACAATACGAAACACAACTCTTCACAGATACAGAGCTTTCCTAGCATCGTTCCAGCTGTAAATCAGTATCCTGTGAATATAAATCTGCAAAAACAAAACTACTAGCTTCCCGTGTCGAAAATAAGGGCACCCAGAGTTTAGGTTAAAACAATAAACTCCAGGTCAGTCGTGTGACTGGTGTGAGAACTAAAACAGTTATTTAAAACTTTATTTTAAAAGAGAGTGATTCAAGGGACCACGCCGTATAACACGGAACTGGTTTCCTCCGAAGAACACCAGTGCATAAAATAAACAACGCAATGCTTTTTCGAAAAATGAAGCTATTATAAGACCCAGGTCCCATCACACAATGCAACGCAAGCCGGAGGATAGGGTTTTCCCTTATAATGGCCAAACATGCTTGGTACGTTTAAAACAAATCATTTGATACTATTATAAGTGTATAGTGTCAAAACAATTTCAATCATAAATATAAATCATAAACGGCATAAGTGCCCCATCCCACTATGTCGCCATACTAGGCTCTACAAATAAAACTGAAAATATCACGTATTGAAAATTGGATTTCCGTCATGAGTCGAGGCAAGGGGCAAACTCCTCTCCACTTCGAGACACTCTAGCAAATGCCTCAGGACTACGCACTCTGGGTAACCCTTGGAATCGTCTGGGCCGGTCCTCCCTTACGTTTGAGGATTAGTTATTCCTAAACACACGTTTCCCGATCCTTACAGACCTATAATCGAGGCGCCTTGCATTCCAACAACCACAAAGATGAAAGTAATATAAATGTCGGCCAGTTTAAGCACTGACACCAACATAACTAGAAAGAATCATCGTGTTCTCCCAGCGGTCCTTATCCCGTTTTTGACTCATACCGAGGTGTGAGGCTCGCAAATCCACGCTAAACACAAAGCTATGCCACGTAGGCCGTGCTTTGATCATCAACCACAAGACTTTGCTTTTCAACAGAAGCCTTGATCATTTGCCACTGAGGCATGCCACACAGGCAATTCACTTCATGCGACTGATGTCCATTGATATACAACCTCTGAGCTCGTACATCTCAGAGAAGGACGTTAAGCAAGAGAATAAATTCTCCGCCGCCAAACAGATGTATATTTAATAGTGATCAATCAACACAGAATAAAATCCAATGTCAGACACACAGTCCATTTACAAGTTCGTTCTGGGTCTGAACGAAACCGGAGGCACTTTCCTCGCATATCCATCGATCTCCAAGTACGTCTGGACGATCACCAACAGATTCCCTCATCTTGGGTGTACAGCCCTATCAAGAACATCAGCAATCACCCAAACGATATGAAGACTACCGGTCTTCAACCACCGTCTTCATCTTCGACTTATCGTCGAATCGGTTATTCAGAATGGGTATAAACCCGGCCTTTCCGAATAACCCGCGTATATAAGAAACAAATGTTACACAAACACAACATATGCCTCATTCCAATTCATCAGTCACTAGCCGTAAATTAGCAAGAGAACAATTCCCCAAATATTAACCCTGAAGGCCGAAACCAACATCAAATCAATACCTAGGAAACCATCCTTCTTAGCTAACCTACAGTTAGTTTCTAAATTTCACATTCTTAGGGAAAGGTTCCCATTAATTTTATCAAAGATAAATTCTTCTAAATTTATTATTTAATCTTCCTTTGGATATCATTTCAAAACATGTTATGGTTTTCCAAACTAGTTGGGATTAGCGAACCACACCGAAGTAATTATTTATTTTATTTCCCAATCCCAACCTATTTGTCCCATGGAGAAAAACTTGTAATACTCCATACCTTTGGTAAAATTAATTACCATTTCACGTTCAAATCTAATTAAAGATTTAACTATCGCTTTGGAGCAAAACTGGTAATACTCCATTCTCGATCATTTTCCAAATTTGATAATTTAAATTATCAATTCACATTTCAATCTAATTACAGATTCATTAAAACTCCTTTTACTGGGTTAAAGAACTAATGTCATTTAAAACACAATTCACGATAAAACCAAATCACATTTTATTTATTATCGGGTTAAAGAACAAGTGTTATTTAAAACACCGTTCACGATAAACCCACAAATCAATTCTAATTCAGTCCCAATTAAATATATTAATTAATTGGTATACTTCATTAAATCTAAATAAAAAGATTTAATCTTTTCTCAACGGGGTTTAAAATCAGTGTTGATGAAGACACCATTCACAACAAACCCAAATCCCATTTGATATTAAATACAAGGCTCTGAATAGAAAATATATCGGCTTATATTCAATATCAAATTCTGAAACCCACAAATATCGCTTTGGAAATAACGATATAAAATACATCTTCCAAATTTCCTCCAAAATATCTGTATAATCGCGGAATCTAATATCGAAATATTTCAAAGAAAATTTCGATTCAAATCCAGTCCAATTAATATATTGGAAATTCTAGTTATTTAAAACCAATTTCAAATCCAATTTATTTATTTAAAAATAATTGGATTTTAATTCATTTTAAAACTAGTTCATTTCGATAAAAATCTATTTTTATCTTTTCAAATATGGGGATTTTCATCCCAATTCTTCACAATTTTTTTTTTATTTTACACAAATTATTGATATTTTTGGTAATTTTATCAAGGCCCGTACAGTCGAATTTCAATAACGGCCATCGAACTGCACTTACAGCGACCTTTTCTGAAATTGATTTGGACGTATCACTAAATCCAACCGTCAGATTTCAAATCTCTTGTATTCGTTAGAAATCTCTTTTCGATACGAACCCAACGGTTCCGGTTTTAGGATAATCCGATGGTCGGATCTCCCGTAATGTCCGTTCGAAGTCAATGGTCGAAATTCACGAAATACCACGGTGCGGCACGTTCTATTCAGGCCATTATATATAATATATATATATTATATATTATATATATATTTCGTCGATTTCCTTTTAAAACGAATTTTATAAATCGTTTCAAATTTGTTTCAAAAACAATTTCAACCTTCATTTGAAATTCAAATCAAAATTAAATTTTCCATTATAAATTCTTTTTACATTCATTTCTATTTGATTTCAATTCAAATCGATTTCAATTCAATTTCAGTTCAATTTGAATTCATTTCAATTCGAATTCATTTTATATTCAATTCAATTCGAATTCATTTTATATTCAATTCAATTAGAGTTCATTTTATATTCAATTCAAATTCATTTTATATTCTATTCAATTCGAATTCATTTTCTAAATATTCGATTTTTAAATCTCTTTTCAATATTCATTATATAAACGAATATAATCGATATAAATATCTTTCGCGTCAAAATAGCGCATCTCTAATCAACACGGCTTTATATTTTTCAATAACTTCATTATTCTATTCAACAAATGAATATTTATTCTATTCAACCCATGAATCTATATTTCTTTCAACACGTGACTAATCTCAACAAATGAGTACTGCCAACACGTGACTATTTTCGTTATTTAATATATTTTATAAAATTATGATTTCTATCGTTTAATTTTTAATCAGACTCCAACCGTAAATTAGCAAGAGAGCAATTCCCTAAATATTAACCCCGAAGGCCGAAACCAACATCAGATCAATATCCAGGAGACCACTCATCTTATCTATTTTCCAGTTAGTTTCTAATTTCATATATGATAAAGATGTAAATTTTATTGTTAAAATATTTCATTCAACACATGAATCTATATTTCTTACAACACATGACTAATCTCAATAAATGAGTACTGTCAACACATGAATCTTTATTTTATAATATTCTTTATTTTCCCAATTGGAATGAGGCCCAATCAATTACCATATAATTTTAATTATATGGATTCCACGCAACACATGTACATAATAGCAACGATAAATAATCAACCATCATTCAAAGCGCACCACACAACTGCATAAGCATTAAATATAAAGATTTAACACTTACACAGTCTGTCGACCAATCGATCAACATACAACTAAATAATTGGGATTAGTGTATGCCAAATATCATCCAAACACCCGTGTGGGTTTTCAATCCATAAACACTGAATATTATTTGTGCAGTTGGGCGATGTGTAAAATTTATCGTCCCAATCAATATCCTTCATATAGGTGTACATAAACAAATCGTCTGATTTGTAAACGAATATTTTATTTTATTCACATACACGCTAAAAATTATGTTTTTAACGAAAATTAATTTATTTCACACATGAATGTTTTATTATCTGTTTCACCTCAACATCACAAACCCAAATTTCACAACACATCAAACAAGCATACAAGTCGTCCATGGTCTGTGGACGACGGGTGTCGGATGCTGCTAAGCACCGTCTGCATCCTAGTATACATAATTTTACTAGAAAACAAGATTTAAAGTGAGAAGTTCTCACCTACTAGCTAAACCAAAGGCCACGACTCTTCTTATGTAGAAATCTTCGCCGTGCTCGCCTTTTGTCAATTTCACGGTCCGTAGCCACTACATATATAAAAATCACATTTTTATATTGTTGCTATGTATATAAAAATCACATTTTTATAATCATTCTATATGGATAAAAATTCTATTTTTACACCGCTACTTTATAGATAAAGATTCTATTTTACCACGCTATTCTCTATATAAAAATTATATTTTTATATTTCTACTTCTTATATAAAAATCGAATTTTTATATCATCGCTATAAAAATCACATTTTTATTTTAACATATATATAATAAAAATCATATCTTTAATATCTAAATTATATAAAAATCATATTTTTAGTCTTTCTATAATATAAAAATAATATTTTTATTCTTTCTATAATAAAAAATCATATTTTTAAACTTCCATTAATATAAAAATTATATTTTTAAACTTCCATTAATATAAAAATTATATTTGTAATCTTCCATTAATATAAAAATTATATTTCTACTTCGATGTTCATATCATAAAAATCAAATCTTTATCTCGATATTTGTATCATAAAAACCAAATCTTTAAGTGTATAGATCATATTTTTATTTCAAATCCATATAGATAAAGATCACATATTTATTTCAAATCCATATAGATAAAGATCACATTTTCCCCACAAAGTTATATACATAAAAATCGGATTTTTAAAACAAAGTTGTACGCATAAAAATCATATTTTTATTGCTGTATATATATATTCCTAAAACTGATTTTAAACCACGTATTCGAAATAAATTAATTAAACTAGAAAAAACTCACTTTTGTTGAAAGAAAATCCAATTGTTAATGAAGAAGGGTCATCAGTCAGAGGAGGGAGAGCCGGAGCATGGTGTGGCGGTGCAAGGAGGGGGACCGGTGCCTGAATCCGTGGTGGGGGGGTTCCGGGGTCTTGGGAGTTGCGTCATAGAATTGGAGGAAGGGGAGGATGGAGACGAGGAGGAGGGAGGAAGGAGGGGAGGGCGCGACCACCTGAGGCGCATCCGAGGTCGAGGGGGGGATTCTGACGGAAGCGGCGTCGGTTTTTATTTATTATTTATTTTTTAAACGAGAGAGAGAAGTGAGGGAGAGAGAGAGGGTTAGGTGAGTGTATATTATAAATATTTATTTTATTTTAATCCACTAAAAAGTAACTTTAATTTTCGACCTCGACGATACCCACCGCCTGTCGTCCCTAGCTAATTACCCCCATTCCGAACACAATGGGATATGTATCGTAAACTAATTCGATCGTTTTGATCAGTTTTCCTCAAAATCAAAATATAACTCTATATATTGAATTTGAATGTGCATTTCAATTTACCGGAGCCACATACTAACTAGGAAAATCCCCGAAAAATATTTTCTAGCTTCGTATTAACGATACGGTCCTAACAAAACTAGTTTCATCGAATTCTGAGGCGGTTTGAAAAATGGCCATTTTCCAGTCGATTAAAATCAACTAAAACTTGTCAAACGCGTTTTCCTTTGCCACGCTCACATATTGATTCGAAAAACTATGAATTTTAAAACCTAGCAATAATTTGACATCGGGGATCCAACAAAAGTGGTTTCGTCGAAAACCGAGGTCGTTCGTAAAATGGCCATTTTTAAGGGCTAGAATTCCATAGCGACTATTCTGAATTTTCAACTGGGCATAACTTTTTATCCCCGCTATGAAATTTTGATTTTTCGGATTCATTGGAAAGATATTCTCAATTAGATTCAAATATTTTTGGTTTCGCTAATATCCGGTTTATTTTGCACCCGGTACATTCATTTGAAGTTTGAAATCGAAATTTCAAACTACCGCGCCATTTTCAATTCCTTTTATAATTAAAATAAAATATTTATATTCTAAAGACGATACAAATAAATATATATGTTCGAATTCTATTCCAAATAAATTCCTCGTCGCTATTATTTAAAATAATTCAATTTAAATAATCAAAATTCATTAAAATTGCCAAAATAAAAATATTAAATTGGCTCAGATTTTCCAGGTTGTTACACATCCAATTCCAAACAATTCCCAATACAGTTCAATATTTGATCAATTTGGTTATATTGTTCAAATTTTAAATTAATCAACCAATAATCAAACAACACAACTAACAATCAATTAGTTGATTATCTTTTCAATCACATAACTTTAATACATATCCAAAAAAATTAAATTTTTGATGCCAAATCACAACAATATGCCCTATCTAATTTTGGTTTTCACACCAGTCAATTGGAAATATATAGAAATACCACTTTCGTCAATCGAACATAAATTCTGATGATGAAGCTTCAATCATTAGAACCATCTCCGGGTGATTAGAGTGTGATTCTATATCTATCCAGTATATTAAAACTTCGAATACACGTGGATCAGACGTATACGCAAAATCTTTATATACTGGACTGTCCAAAATCGATACAAAATAAATAATCAAATACGAATAATTGATTTCAAATTTTCAAAACAAAAATTGTTTTCATTCTAAAAATATACTCTTCACACTCATTCTAGGATACTACTGATCCCATCTCTAACGAGTCATTCCCATTGGATATTACTAATCCAATCTCTGATGAATTCTTTCGTATGGTTCTAATGTGTCTTGTTCTCTGAGCTTTGTAAACCAAAGCTCTGATACCAACTGTAATAACCTGTAACTTCCCTGGTAAGGAAAGAACGAATTACTTTGAGAACAACACAGATCAGAATGCAAACAGAAGAACATTTCATTGTTAATTACAACAATTCATCAGAATACAAGAATATACAGAGCATAAATGAATATTACACATTTGATAAATATAAGAGATTACAATACATTACATATCAGCGGAAAATAATACGAAGCACAACTGAAGGAGATATACAGATACAGAGCTTTCCGGATACCATTCCACCTGTAAACCAGGAACTGTGAATATAAATCCGCAAATCCAAAACTACTAGCCGCCCGTGTCGAAAATAAGGGCACCCAGAGTTTAGGTTAAAACAATAAACTCCAGGTCAGACATGTGACTGGTGTGAGAACTAAAACAATTATTTAAAACTTTACTTTAAAATAAAGTAAATCAAGGGACCACGCCGTATAACACGGAACGGGATTCCTCACAAGAATACTAGTGCATATAACAAAACAGCGCAATGCTTTTTGGAAAAATGAAGCTATTATGTGACCCAGGTCCCATCACACATGCAACGCAAGCCGGAGGATAGGGTTTTCCCTTGTAAAAGCCAAACATGGTTGGTATGTTAAAAACAAATCATTCGATACTATTATAAGTGTATAGTGTCAAAACAATTTCAATCATAAATATAAATCATAGACGGCATGGGTACAATTTATCATGTCGCCATACTATGCTCTACAATCAAAACCGCAAATGTCACGTATTGGAAGTTAGGTATCCATCTGTGAACCAAGGCAAGGCGCAATCCTACCGTTTTGAAACTCTCTAGCCTGAGCCTCAGGACTCAGCCGCAACTGTACCTAGGCCACATGCAGGGCCAGTCCACCGATGTGGATTAAACTTAAACCCTGAACATGTGTTTCCCCGCCCTTTGGTGCGTAAATGAGCCAAATGACTCCATTGGCTCCACACAGTCACCGATATATCTGAGGCGCCTCACAATCCAATAACCACACATGTGAAAATAATAAAAATGTCAGGGCTGGTAGGTCACTGACACCACCCTAGCTAGAAGGAAACGCATGCTCTCCCTGCTATCCTCTCCCGTTTCTGGTTCACAACCGGGGTGTGAGGCTCGCGAATCAATGTTACACAAAGCTATGCCACACAGGCAGTGCTTTGATCATCAACACAAGACTTTGCTTTTCAACAGAAGCCTTGATCAATTGCCACTTAGGCATGCCACACAGGTAATTCACTCCATGCAATTGATATTCATCAATATATAACCTCTGAGCTCGTACGTCTTAGAGAAGGGCGTTAAGCAAGAGAATAAATTCTCCGCTGCCAAACAGATATATATTTAATAGAAATCAATCACACAGAATAAAATCCAATGTCAGAAACACAGTCCAATTACAAGTTCGTTCTGGGTCTGAATGAAACCGGAGGCACCTTGTACCTCGCATATCCATCGATCTCCAAGTACGTCTGCACGATCACCAACTGATTCCCTACTCTTGGGTGTACATCCCAATCAAGATCATCAGTAATCACCTAAACGATGTGAAGACCTCCGGTCTTCGACCACCGTCTTCATCCTCGACACATCGTCGAATCAGTTATTCAGAATGGGTTAAACCCGGTCTTTCTGAATAACTCGCGTATATAATAAACAATTGTTACACAAAAACAACATATGCCTCATTCCAATTCCGAATATTCTCTTATTCAAATATTCTTATACTTTGGGAAAGGTTCCCATTAATTTTATCAAAGATAAATTCTTTAAATTTATTCTTTAATCTCCTTTTGAATATCAATTCAAATTAGTCGGGATTAGCGAACTACACCATAGTAATCATTTATTTTATTTCCCAATCCCAACCTATTCATCCCATGAAGTAAAAATGGTCATACTTCATATCTAACAGCACTGTATTATCGGTAAATTCAATTAGCATTTCACGTTCAAATCTAATTAAAAATATAACTATCGCCTGGAGCAAAACTGGTGATACTCCATTGTTGATCATTTTAATCTAATTAAAGATTTATTAAAACTCCACTTAGTTTTTATCTTCCCAAAAATCATATCAATGATTGTTTAACTTGGGAAACCATATCCTATCTTTAACTGGGTTAAAGAACCAATGTCATTTAAAACACGGTTCACGATAAACCCAAAAAACAATTCCAATTAAATATTATTTAATTGGTAGACTTCATTAAATCTAAATAGAAAGATTTAATCTTTTTCTCCACTGGGTTTACGAAAAGTGCTAATGAAGACACCATTCACGACAAACCCAAATCCCATTTGATATTAAATACAAAGCTCTAAATAGAAAATATGTCGGCTTATATTCAATATCAAATTCTATAACCAACAAATATCATATTGAAAATAACGATATAAATATATCTTTCAAATTTACATAACAATATCTATATAATCACGAAACCCAACATCGAAATATTCCAAAGACAACTTCGATTCAAATCCATTCCAATTCAATTATCGGAAATTCTAGTTATTTTCAAAACCATTTCAAATCCAATTTATTTATTTTAAAAATAAATGGAATTATAATTCTAGTTCAAAACTAGTTCATTTTGATAAAAATCTATTTTTATCTTTTCAAGTTTAGAATTTTTCACCCCAATTCTTCACACATCATTTCTTATGATTGTACACAAATTATTACTATTTTTAATAATTTTATCAAGGCCTTACAGTGACGTAATTCCAAATCCAACCGTTAGAATTCAAATGTCTAATATTCGTTAGAAATCTCTTTTCGATACGAACCCAACAGTTCCAGTTTTGGGAGAATCTGACGGTCGGATCTCTTGTAATATTCATTCGAAGTCAATGGTCGAAATTCGCGAACTGCCGCGGCGCGGCGCCTCCTATGCAGGCCATTATATATATATATATATATATATAATATAAATTATATATATTTCATCGATTTCCTTTCAAAACGTATTTTATAAATCGTTTTAAATTCGTTTTCAAAACGATTTCAACTTCATATTCAATTTCAAATCAAAATTGAATATTCCACATCATCGATATACAAATGATAATATTTTCAAAATATTATATTTTGAATTCACTTATTTTTTTTCTATATTCATTTTAAAAAATGAATAAAATCGATATAAATTTCGTTCACGTCAAAATGGCGCATATCTAACCAACATGGCTTTATATATTTCAATAACTTCCTTAATCTATTCAACAAATGAATATTTTCTTCAACACATGAATATATATTTTTATTTAACACATGAATATATATTTTATTCAACACATGAATTTTCTTTCTATTCAACACATGAATATATATTTTTCTATTCAACACATGAATTTTCTTTCTATTCAACACATGAATTTTCTTACTATTCAACACATGAATTTTCTTTCTATTCAACACATGAATTTTCTTTCAATTCAACAAATGAATTTTCTTTCTATTCAACACATGAATTTTCTTTCAATTCAACAAATGAATTTCTTTTATAATATTCCTTATTTTCCAGAAATTTATAATATTCCTTATTTTCCAAATTGGAATGAGGCCCAATCAATTACCATATAATGTTAATTATATGGATTCCATACAACACATGTATATAATAGCAACGATAAATAATCAACCATCGTCCAGAGTGCACCACACAACTGCATAACCATTAAATATAAATAATTAACGCTTACACAGTCTGTCAACCCATCGATTGACATACAACTAAACAATCGGGATTAGTGTATGTCAAGTATCATCCCAATACCCGTATGGTGTTTCAAATCAACAAACACATATTTTATTTGTGCAGTTGGGCGATGTATAAAAGTTATCGTCCCAATAATTATCAGTCAAATCAGTGTACATAAACAAATCGTTCGATTTGTAAATGAATATTTATTTTACATCAACACATGAACATATATTTTATTTCAACACATGAATATATATTTTATTTCAACACATGAATATATATATTTTATTTCAACACATGAATGTATATTTTTAATTTCAACACATGAATATATATATTTTTTATTTCAACACATGAATATATATATATATTATTTCAACACATGATTTTTTTTTTATTTCAACACATGATTTTTTTTTTAAATTTCAACACATGAATATATATATTTTATTTCAACAAATGAATATATATTTTTATTCAACACATTAATATTTATTTCACACATCACAATCAACAGTCAAATTTCACAACACAGCAATCAAACAAACAAGTCATCCATGGTCTGTGGACGACGGGTGTCGGGTGCTGCTAAGCACCGTCTGCATCCTAGTATATATTTCAACTAGAAAATAAAATAAAAGCGAGGAGTTCTCACTGATTAGCTAAACCAAACGTCGCGACTCTTCATATGTAGAAAATCTTCGCTTTGTTTCCATCGAGATCTGTTCAACACCGTTTGTGTTAAAAATTATATTTTTAACAACGCTACTTCCTATATAAAAATCGTATTTTTATACTCTCTATCTTATAAAAATCATATTTTTTTATAATCTCTACTTCCAATAAAGATTATATTTTTCCTTCGCTAAAATATATGAGAATCATATTTTTTTTCTTCGCTATAATCATGATACTTTTATCATAAAAGCAAAGCTTTTTTTATTTTCAAAACAAAGTTATTTTTTTCTATTCTAAAATACTGTATATCTTCTATTCTAAAATACTATATATTTTCTATTCTAAAATTCTATATACTTCCTATTCTAAAATACTGTATATTTTCTATTCTAAAATACTGTATATTTTCTATTCTAAAATACTATATATTTTCTATTCTAAAAACAATATATTTTCTTTTCTAAAAGTAATATATTTTCTATACTAAAAATAATATATTTTCTATTCTAAAAACAATATATTTTCTATTTTAAAATATTGCATATTGAATAAATGAAGGTAATTTATAGATTAATTTACTAAACTAATTCAGTTTTATTTACCTTGTATTTCTCGTTCAACCCTGGAACGAATTTTTATGCTGCTCGATTCCTTTACCTCACTGTCCCCGCCACTGGAGCACGCCGAACGATCATCAGAGGGTCCCACGACACGCGCCTCCACGCTAGCCTCCCACTCGCCCAATCCTTGCCAACTCGCACAACAATGGCGGTCGGAAATCGCCTTCGAACGGCGACGCTTTGAGCTTCAAATCCTCACCAACCTCCACGCGATTTTCGATCAGACCAGTTGGGGTTTGAAGATTGAGGAAAACTCTTCCAATTTGGTTGTGGAAAGATTGGAAATCATGGAATATATTTCAAGAAAAATGGGGAGGAAAATTCAATCGTTTTTCTACCGTTGGGCTTGAAGAGCAACGGATTTCAGAGGAGCTGACCACGAGGAAGATAAGTGAAGGGTTTGACCAGTTTTGACCTAGCTTCTATATATGTATTATAATAATTAATTAATTCAAAAATTATCCTGATATGGTAAAGAACTCCAAATCAAACCCCACTATTGTTGCCCCTAGCTAATTACCCCATTCCGAACACAATGGGATATGTCCTGCACACTGATTCGATCGTTTCAATCAGTTTTCGTCAAAATCAAAATGTAAATCTATATATTGAATTCAAACGCGCATTTCAATTTAGCGAGGCCACATACGGACTCTAAAAATTCTTGAAAAATATTTTCTAGGTTCGTATTGACGATACGGTCCTAACAAAACTAATTTCGTCGAATTCTGAGACAGGTTGAAAAATGGCCATTTTCCACTCGATTAAATTCAACTAAAACTGGCCAAAACACATTTAACTTCGTCACGCTCACGTATTGATTCAGAAAATTACGAATTTTGAAACCTAGAAATAACTTAACTTCACGGATCCAACAAAAGTGGTTTCGTCGAAAACCGAGGTCATTTGCAAAATTGCTATTTTTACGGGCTATATTTCCGTAGCGACTATTCTGAATTTTCAATTGGACACAACTTTTTATCCCCGCTATGAAATTTCAATTTTTCGGATTCTTTGGAAAGATATTTTCAAATAAATTCAAATATTTTTAGTTTCACTAAAATCCGGTTTACTTTGAATCCTGTACATTCACTTGAACTTTGAAATCGAAATTTCAAACTACCGTACCATTTTCAATTCCTTTTATAATTTAAAATAAATATTATATTCTAACGTCGATTCAAATAAATATGTACATTCTATTTCTATTTAAAATAAATTTTTCGTTGTCATTATTTAAAATATATTATTTAATTATTCAAAATTTACTAAAATTGCCAAAATAAAATTTTTAAATTGGCTCAGATTTCCGAGTTATTACATGCTTTATTATATAAAACAAGTAAATTTATAAACAAGGTTTACAAATACTATAAATGAATTATCATGAGATTAATTTGGTATTTTTGAATCCAAGTATGAATCTAAAATAGAATTTGAATTGTTTGAAAAAGGGAATAACTGTTTTTATTCTGGAATTCATAATGTAAAATGAACTGAGTTCAAATTGATTTTTGAAATGAAACTTGTTGTAAAATTTGAAAACAAGAAAGTTAATTTATAAAAGTGTTTATAAATTTAGTAAGATAAGAAAATGGGATTTGTAAATTTATATTTGAAATAAAATATGAAACTTGAATTGAAACTAGAATTAAATTAGTTGACAAACAAGTTAGGAATATATTTGAACGTGTTAAGTGAAATAGGCAAAAGAGTTAACTAGTAACTTAATTAACAAATTGAGTTAAAATGATTGGTTTGAATTAGAATAAATTGGAATTAGATAAGTATGTTAAGCAGGTATAGAAATAAAGAAATGGAGGAGTATAAATATAATGCTCGACAAAGAGGTACGTATTTAAATTGAATATGAGATTTTATGCGCCGTATCGGCAAGCCGCTTGGCTGTTTCTTTTTCATTTTGAATGGAGAGGCCTATGTGGCAAAGTTTGGGGATTTTCCTGATGCTCCCTGTACGAAGGAGGTTATGACGAATTTTTCTTGGAATTTAAGGAGTTAGAATATTTTTAAGAAGATTTGATAAACTAGGAATCGATATATCGATATACATATATATAGAATTCGATAATGAAAAGAACTTAAAATAGAATATTATAAATGATAAGGAATTTTGTAAATAAAATCCTGGGAGATATACGTTTTAGAGTGAACGATGATTTAAAAGCAAATGATTTGCAGATTTAAAATGATCGTGTTGATTGGAAATTAATCAAATGGAGTTAAAGAAATAGTGTTAAGCAGGATTAGAAACAAACTGGAAATTAGTTGAGTTGAACGACTTTTTGAGTATCGATCTGATGTTGGTTTCGGCATTCGGGGTTTATACTTAGGAAGTTGTTCTCTTACTAGTTTATAGTTAGAGTCTGATAGATGTGGAAGAATAGTGATATGCAAATATGCAATGGGAATGTTTTCCAGAGTTAATAACATATATTTTCTTAATATAGAAAATAAAGATATATATATATATATATATGTTTGATGATTTGATCGATAATTCCATCTGGAAATAAGATCGTTGTGTGTACACGGACATTTTTCATTTGATAGTTAAATCACCAACTATCAAAGCTTTGACCATTTTAACGTTGTTAATATGGAGAGACCGGTTGGATTATTATCCGAAGAACCACTCCATATTGGCATAAGCGTTGCGAACCAAGTATGCTGAATATATTGAAAACGGAGTAAAGTGCAAGGGCTATTGTATAAGTCCTAGGTAGAGTTTGGCTAGGATGGATGTACGGAATAGTGCCTTCAGTTTCGTTCAATCCCAGAATGAAAGTAAATGGACGAATGTCTGACAAAATATTTCCATTGATCGAATGGGTTGGTCTATATAAATATATATGGTTGCAACGGATTTATTCCCTTAGCATAACATCCAGAATATTTGTGTAAACCAATTAATGATTAACGGATCTGATAATGTGGCATTCAAAGTAATTGTGTTATCAATGAGAGAAGTAATCGTTGCCTCAGGCCTCAACAACTGGGAAATGACAAAAATCGGGCAGGCAGCATGGCTATGTGGTTAGCTCCCATTAGGGTGTATTATCACCTATCTAGAGATTCAATTAATTCCTTATTCTATTCGATGTTGTCCCATTCGGGAAACGGTTGTTGATTCCAACCGTTGGTGATATACATTCGAAACACTCAAGCGAAATGAGTGGTCGGTCATGTGTGGCTGAGTTGCAAGATGTTCTTGTTGAACTCGGTGTATTCTCCTCTAGAGATACACCAGCGGCAGGTGGTTCCATACCTTGTCATAGATGGTAATCAAATCCCAATAAGTGCTCGCGGTTTTGATTGTATATTGTATATGTGGAACGTGAGATGCAAACGTTCCACTAGATTGTTATTTACTTGATTTAGACACTATTATAATATCAAAAATGATTTGATATAAAGATTATCGTTTTATTTCAATAGGATTTGAAAGTTAAATCAATTGTTTGGGATTCTCATAAGGGAAAAAACCGTTCCGTGTTATGCGGCGTGGTCTTATGAGACATCATTTAGGTTCTGAAACTGTTTTAAATTGTTTACTCATACCAATCCCATGACTGACCCGGAGTTTATTTTGGTTTGTTATACCTAAACTCTTGGGTGCCTAAATTTGGACGGGCAATCAAGTAGTTCATGATTTTACAGATTTATCTGACGGAGCTTAGAGCAGGAGGCTTCAGCGTCATCTAGTTATTGTTATTCCCGCCGTGTTGTAAGTTGTACTCTGATAGTGATACTCTGATAATGATATGTTATACAGTTAAAGTTTTGTATTTCAAAAGTTATGATATATTATATTTTATTCCGCTACGATGTGAGATTCTGTGTTGTTATTTCTGTTCTTCTTCTACCTTTTTCTTCAAAAAAATGATTCGTATTTTCGTGATATTTGGGTTGGATTTATGGTGTATGTAGTCAACTCTGATATTACAGATTTGCGGGACATTACACGACCCAAACTTCCACGTAAAGGAAAATGCGGATTGAATTGAGAACAAGGCAAATCAGAACACAAACAGAAGAATATTTTATTGCTTGTTACAACAATTACATCAGAGTACAAGAATATAACAGAGTATAAGTAAATATTACACACAGGAAATACAATATCAGAGATTTAAATTACATTCAAATAGCAGCGGAAAAATAATACAAAATACAACTGGAAGAAATACACGGATACAGAGCTTTCCGAGTATCGCTCTACCCATGTGGAAAATATGGGCACCCAGAGTTTAGGTTAAAACAATAAACTCCAAGTCAATCATGGGACTGGTGTGAGAACGAAAACAGTTATCGGCTTGATTTTTAAGTTGGGTAAATCACGGAACCACACCGCATAACATGAAATGGGTTTACTCAACATGACCCCAAATATAAAAGAAAACAACGTAACGCTTTTAGGAAAAATGAAGGTCTTATAAGACTCAGGTCGCATCACACAATGCAACGCAAAACGGAGGATAGAGTTTTCCCTTATAAAAGCCAATGATGCTTGATACGCGAAATTTCATCTTTTATTATTACTGTAAGTGAAGAAATCAACTTCGAATATAAATGTATCAATCATAGGCGGCATGGGTACCATATATCATGTTACCATACTAATTCTACAATCAAAACTGCATGATGTCCTACTGGAAGTTGGATTTCCATCTATGAACCAAGGCAAGGGATCGTCCTTTCCGAAATCGAGACAATCTAGCTCGTGCTTCAGGACTCAACCGCAACTACACCTAGGAGCGCCAGGGTCGGTCATCCGCTAATGGTTAGTTATACCATAAACTATATGTTAGCTTTCCCTATGGGGCATAAAATAATCTAGTCAGTAATGTCGACTAGAGCACTATTAATATATATATATATATATATATATATATACATATATATATACACACATCTAAGGCGCCTCTCTGCCCATCAAGTAATAATAAGCAACATCCACATGAGTAAAAGGCCAGGGCTTGTAAATGCTGACACCCCTCCTAGTTAGAAACTAACATATGTCCATTTCCCTGGGGTCCTTCTCCCGTTTCTGGTTCATACTAGGGTGTGAGGCTCGCGAAGTAACGATGTACACAAAGTTATGCCTAAAATGGGCTGTGCTTTGATCATCTACCACAAGGCTCTGCATTTAAACAATAAGCCTTGATCATTTGCATCTTAGCATGCCACATTGTCAATCCATACCATACCATCGATTTCTGCCAATATATAACCTCTGAGCTCGTACGTCTCGGAGAAGGGTGTTAAGCAAGAGAATAAATTCTCCTCCACCAAACAGATATATATTTAGTAGAGATCAACGAAAACAACATAAAGGAATACAACGTCTGACATATCATCCATTTACAAGTCCTCTCTGGGTCTGAACGAAATCGAAGGCACCTTATTCCTCGTCCCATATGTCAAATACAAGAGAGAGGTCCTCGCATATCCGTCGATCTCCAAGTACGTTTGGACGATCACCACTTATTACTTTGTCTTGGGTGTACGGCCTAATAAAAACATTAGTAATCACCCAAACGATGTGCAGAACTCCGATCTTAAACCACCATTTTCATCTTCGACTCTTAATCGTCGTAGAAATTATTCAGAATGGGTTAAACCTGGTCTTTCCGAATAATTCGCGTATTTTATAAACAAGCGCTATAAAAACACATCAAATGCTTCATTCCAATTCATAATATTCTTTTAATAAAATATTCACATTATTAATCTAGTTTAAGATTCATTAAAACTCTAATTTAGTTTTATTCTCAAAAATCATTACTTAATGATTATTCACATTCAAGAAATAAATCTTATCTTTAACTGGGTTAAAGAACCAATGTTATTTAAAACATTGTTCACGGTAAACCCAAAATCATCTTCCGTTAAATATGGAATCTTCATAGAAATCAGATCAATATATAATCGATATAAATTTCCATATCAGACTAATAATATAAATGGAATAACGGCAAAGCCTTTTAAATTCCATATATAGTAACAGTCTTCATCCAAAGAAGCTCATCTCGATTATTATTAAATCAAATTCCATTCAATCCCAATTTAATATATTAAATTGGAAAACTTTACTGTGGAAAATTTCCATTTAATTCTTAATAAAAGATTTATAAATTCCAAAATTATATTTTCACTATCCATCGGGTTAAAAACGAATGTCGTTAAAAACACAGTTCACAATAGACCCAATTCACATTTCATTTTATTCCAATTAAAAGATATAATTGGAAAATCGAATAATCTTAATTAAAAGATTGATTCTTTTCATACGGGGTTTAAGAACAGTGTTAGTGAGGACACCATTCACGACAAACCCAAAATCCAATTTGACATTAAATATAAGGTTCTGAATAGGAATTATATCGGCATATATTCAATATCAAATTCTGAAACCAACAAATATTGTATTGGGAATAATGATATATATATTTATCTTCCAAATTCCTCACAATATTCGTGTAATAACGAAATCTAGGATCGAAATATTCCAAAGTCCGTTTCCATTCAAATCCATTCCAATATATATAAATATATATTGGAAAATTTTGGTTATTTTAAAACCATTTTCAAATCAAATTTATTTATTTCCAAAGATAATTAAATTATTATACTAGTTAATAACTACTTCATTAACCAGTTCATTTTGATAAAAATATATTTTTATTTTTTTAAAATTGGAATTTTTCATCAAAAATCTTTCCAAATCATTTATTATGATTTTACATAATTTTTCCATATTTTTAGTAATTTTATTATCGCCCATACAATCGGTTTCCAATAACGGTCACCGAACTGCATCCATAGCGACCTTTTCTGAAATTGAATTGGACATATCTCCAAGTCTAACTGTTAGTTTTCAAATCTCTTACATTCATTGGAAAGCCCTTTCCGATACGAACGCAATGGTTTGGTTTTACGAGAATCCGACGGTCGGATCCCCCGTTACATAAATTTGAAGTTAATGGTCGAAATTCGCGAACGGTCGCTATAACACCCCGTATTTTCCGTAAGTATTAAAATAACAAAATTAATAACACTTAATTTTTAGAAGAGGAATTAAGGGAAATAGTTTAAGCCATTTCATTTGTCTTGGAATTCTGCTTGAGATAGAGTCCGAGATTGCGTGAATCAGACTCCGTATGAAGAAGTTATGGAGGTTAGAAGTTTTTAGGTTTAAGAAGAAATTAAATTAAAATAATATTTAAATAATTAAAGAAGATTCGAATCTCAAAACTTTAGAAAATAGATACGCGGTAAATTTCCCACTCAGGGGTGTCGAACCCCCCCCCCCCCCAAGGGTGTTGACCCCCCTAAGGGTGTCGGTATGGGTGTTGACCCCCCCGGAGTGTCAACACATGCAAACTGATCTGGACAGTGACGATTTTCTGAGGTGTTTGGGCATATGTGTTATGTTCTGGTTGGATCTCTTAGGTTTGGATGGCTTTAATGACTCCTAGGTTGATCTACAGGCCCATATTAATCCTAAACTTCTATATAATCACCCCAAACCTCAACCCTAGACCTCATAACCCTATTCTATGAAGCCGTCATGTTGTCCATGTCTAAGCTAGCCTAGCCTCCATCTTCAACTAGAAATCAAGTTAGAAAGCTCCAAACCAAATCTAAACTAGAGAATCAAACGTCTACATCAAGCGTTAAGCTTAACAAATTCAGAAATCAGATCCCAGAATACAAGATCCGTTGTTTTTCCGTAAGTTCAGTTATTATTCAGATTTGAACACCTAATAGAAATCATGACTGTAATAATCGGATCTAGAATCATGCCTAATTCTGATTCATGCTTATCCTTTTGTCAAATCTGAACTGCCTGAGCCTATGAGACTATTATGATTGATATAGTGAAACCTATCATGCCTATGAGACTGTTGTGAACCTATCATGCCTATGAGACTGTTGTGATTGACATAATGGAACCTATCGTGCCTATGAGACTTTTGTGATTGATATGATGGAACCTTTCATGTTGTACATCCTATGCCTATGAGACTATTGTGATTGATATAATGGAACATATCATGTTGCACATCAAAATTAGTGATTCTCTTAAGTCTTATTCTACCTAATCTTTTTACCTATGGTGTAAATTACTTAACATGCCCACACTTATTGTTAATGTACAACATGCCTATTGGAAACATGATTCTTGAATTGGGTACACCTTTACATGCCTATTTTTTCTTATGTCAATTCGTATGCCACTTCTCTATTTTTTCCCTTTTGATTTTCTTTTATGAATACAAGGTTCATTCGGAACTTAGATTTGAAACTCATTGTACGAGCGATTATAATGCGGGAAAATTAGGTATAATTTAATTGAGTAAATTTTGGGTATAACAAAAGAATGTGGCATAAAACTTGTACTGACTACATTTGGGGAATATTGACATAAAAAGACCTAAACTTGGACATATATGACAAATATGTAAATTGGCTAAAGATGATCATGCCTAACCCGAGGTTAGATTGAGTTGCGGTGTAAGACTGCCCGAAACCGCCCGTCACATCCAACAATCGCAACATTATAGATCTAATGTGAGAGGTTAGCGTATTAAGCGCAAAAAACCGAGGTTAGATTGTGTTGCGGTGTAAGACTACTCGGAACCGCCCAGCACATCCAGCGACCACAACAATATAGATCTAATGTGAGAGGTTGGTGCTTTAATGAATGAATTAAAGCTATGGGACGGATAAGCTAAGAATAGTAGGGTTAAGTTAACTAAGGCAACACATAACCAATACAACAAGTTAATTAAACAGATGGGTGGGGTTAGGTTAATTTGAGAACACTTAACTGGTATAACGTGTTGATTAGGAAACCCTAGTAATGGGGACTCATTTTAGCTGTAACCCGTATAGATGTATCACGTTACCCTGGACCAGGCAGGGTGGGGCTTGATTACTAGGCTGATTATAAGCAGTCAAAATAGCGGCAGGTGGTGCAGCAGTGTTGGTTCCAGTGGAATATGGGTGTGCACGTACAACGGAGTGGAAAAACCAGGCACTGGCCATTAATAGCATACACCGTGCATCATGAATTTCTGTCGGGTTGCCACCATAGGAATTGATAGACCACATGGCAGGACCAGCACAGGTCTACCATCAAGCGGGGCCAAATGACACAAGTAATAAATGCATGCGAGTAGAAGCCGATCGGAAAAGGGATCCCATTGTTATGAATACATGATGGTAGTTGAAACATTTGTTAGTAGGTGAGAGAAATGGAAATGAGTTTGATAGTATATTCAGTTTATCTGGCCTTATCTTATGTTATCTTACTGTTATGGTATTGTCAAATGTTCAGTTTATTCATGTCATATCCTTTTAACTGTTTACATGTTGAATAATCACTGGACTTACCAGGCTTATGTCTGACCCATTTTCTTTTGCCTTCTTTTCTTTCGTTCCACCGCCCTAGGTACTCAGGTATGGAATACTTCAGCTTAGTGCAAACCTTTTCCAGCTTAAAGAGAGTAGGTGTATTGCTTGGATTCTCTTTTCTTGGGCTATGGCTGTGGTTACACTTTTATTGGGGATTGATGCTGCTTTACTTCTATTTTATGCTTCTTTATGTACTTGGAGTATTAAATCAAGACATATGTTTTATTGTAATAATTTAGAAGTTTGGTTTTGAGACAATGCTTGTAATGTTTTGACTGAACCACGCTATTTATGAAATGATTTCAGTTTTCCGCTGTTTATATGTTTGTCTTGTAAATTATCTGTGCATTTTACCTAAAATGCTTTACCAAAGTTAATGCATTCCCTTTGTGAGTGACCTTAACTGAGGTGGGGTGTTTAACTTGGTATCAGAGCGATGGTTAACCGGATTGGATAAAAGTTTCTGAAAACTATTTTTTTAAAAGCAGTTTAAAGAAGCATCTTCAAGAAAAGTGTTGTTAAATTTTAAAGGCATAATCTCCAAAGTCGTATGCACTATCTTTCTATCCTTTGTTTTAAACCTTTTCTTTTCGTTTCAGAATGTCTGGGGATTTTAATCTTCCGGAGGGCGTACCGATATCTCGGTGGTTCATAATGTATCTGGAGGCTAGGGCTAATGACGCAGGCCTAGCAGAAGTTCCTCCTCCCCCAGTGAGACGACCTGAACTTCCCCGTGAAGGAAAGCACGGATAGAATTGAGGACAAGACAAAATAGAACGCAAACGGATGAACATTTCATTGTTATTACAACAATTCCATCAGATACAAGAAAATACAGAGTATAAATAAATAAATTACATTCAACAAATATCAGAGATTTAAATTACATTTAAATACATCGCAGTGGAAAATAATACAAAAGCACAACTAGAAGTAATGCACGGATACAGAGCTTTCCGAGCATCGTTGAAGCTGTAAATCAGGATCCTGTGAATATAAATCTACAAAACCAAAACTACTAGCTGCCCGTGTCGAAAATAAGGGCACCCAGAGTTTAGGTTAAAACAATAAACTCCAGGTCAGTCATGTGACTGTTGTGAGAACTAAAACTGTTATTAATCTTTATTTTAAAGTTCGATAAATCAAGGGACCACGCCGTATGACACGGAACGGGTTTTCTCCCAAGAATACCAGTGCATAAAACAAACAGCGCAATGCTAAATAAAGAAAAATGAAGCTGTTATAAGACACAGGTCCCATCACACAATGCAACGCAAGCCAGAGGATAGGGTTTTTACCTTATAACAGCCAAAGCATGCTTGATACGTTTAAAACACATTATTTGATACTATTATAGGTGTATAGTGTCAAAACAATTTCAATCATAAATATAAATCATAGGCGGCATAAGCGCCCCATCCCACTATGTCGCCATACTAGGCTCTACAAATAAAACCGAAATACACTTATTGGAAATTGGATTTATGTCATGAGTCGAGGCAAGGGGCAAGCTCCTCTCCGATTTGAGACACTCTAGCAAATGCCTCAGGACCCCACTATGATCCTTGGATCTTCAGGGTCGGTCCTCTCTTACTTTTGAGGATTAATTAGTCCTGAACACACGTTTCCCGGTCCTTACAGACCTATATCCGAGGCGCCTCGTATCCAACAACCACACAGGTGAAAAGTATATAAATGTCAGGGCTGGTAGGTCACTGACACCACCCTAGCTAGAAAGAAACGTCGTGCTCTCCCTGCAGTCACTATCCCGTTTTTGACTCATACCGAGGTGTGAGGCTCGCGAATTCACGTTATACACAAAGCTACGCCACACAGGCCGTGCTTTGATCATCAACCACAAGACTTTGCTTTTCAACAGAAGCCTTGATCAATAGCCACTTACGCGTGCCACACTGGCAATTCACTCCATGCGACTGATGTCCATCGATATACAACCTCTGAGCTCGTACGTCTCAAAGAAGGGCGTTAAGCAAGAGAATAAATTCTCCGCCGCCAAACAGATGTATATTTAATAGAGATCAATCAACACAGAATAAAATCTAATGTCAGACACACAATCCATTTACAAGTTCGTTCTGGGTCTGAACGAAACCGGAGGCACTTTCCTCGCATATCCATCCATCTCCAAGTACGTCTAGACGATCACCAACTGTTTCCCTCATCTTGGGTGTACAGCCCAATCGAGATCATCAGTAATCACCCAAACGATGTGAAGACTTCCGGTCTTCAACCACCATCTTCATCTTCGACATCTCGTCGAATCGGTTATTCTGAATGCGTACAAACCCGACCTTTCTGAATAACCCACGTATATGATAAACTAATATTACACAAACACAACAAACACCTCATTCTAATTCAGAATATTCTTTTATTTACAAAATCACATTCTTAGGGAAAGGTTTCCATTAATTTTATCCAAGATAAATTCTTCTAAATTTATTCTTTAATCTTCCTTTGGATATCATTTCAAACTAGTCGTGATTAGGGAACCACACCGAAGTAATTATTTATTTTATTTTCCAATCTCAAACTATTCATCCCATGGAGCAAAACTAGTAATACTCCATATCTGACACCATGGTGCTATAGGTAAAATTAATTACCATTTCACGTTCAAATCTAATTAAAGATTTAACTATCGCTTTGGAGCAAAACTGGTGGTACTCCATTCTCGATCACCTTTCAGATTTGATAATTTAAATTATCAATTCACATTTCAATCTAATTAAAGATTCACTAAAACTCCACTTAGTTTTAATCTTCACAAAAATCAATATCCTGCCTTTAACTGGGTTAAAGAACCAATGTCATCTAAAACACGATTTACGATAAACCCAAAATCATATTCTATTGTTAATCGGGTTAAAGAGCAGGTGTTGTTCAAAACACCGCTCACGATAAACCCAAAAACCAATTCAAATTCAATTCCAATTAAATATTATTTAATTGGTATGCTTCATTAAATCTAAATAGAAAGATTTAGTCTTTTCTCTATTGGGCTTAAGAAAAGTGTTAATGAAGACACCATTCACGACAAACCCAAATCACATTTTATATTAAATACAAGGCTCTGAATTGAAAATATACCGGGTTATATTCAATATCATATCTTGAAACCAACAAATATCATATTGGAAATAATGATATAAAATATATCTTTCAAATTTACATAACAATATCTGTATATCACGAAATCCAACAATGAAATATTCCGAAGATAATTTCGATTCAACTCCAGTCCTATTCACGTATTGGGAATATTGATTATTTTTAAAATCACTTTCAAATTCAATTTATTTATTTCAAAAATAAATTGATTTTAATTCTAGTTCAAAACTAGTTCATTTCGATAAAAATCTATTTTTATCTTTTCAAATGTGGAATTTTTCATCCCAGTTCTTTCCAATTCACATATTATGATTTTACACAAATTATTGATATTTTTTATAATTTTATCAAGGCCCCTACAGTCGATTTCAATCAACGGCCATCGAACTGCACTTACAGCGACCTTTTCCAAATTTGATTTGGACATAATTCCAAATCCATCCGTTAGATTTCAAATTTCTAATATTCATTGGAAACCTATTTTCGATACGAACCCAACGGTTCCGGTTTTAGGAGAATCCGACGGTCGGATCTCCCGCGACGTCAGTTCGAAGTCAATGGTCGAAATTCATGAACTGCCGCGGCGCGGCGCGTTCTATTCTGGCCATTATATATATAATATATATATATATATATTATATATATTTCGTCGATTTCCTTTTTAAAACGTATTTTATAAATCGTTTTAAATTCGTTTTCAAAACCATTTCCTCTCTATATTAAATTTCAAATTAAAATTGAATATTTCATATCATTACTATACAAATGATAATATTTTCAAAACGTTATATTTTGAAATCACTACCTTTTCTATATTCATTATAAAAACGAAGATAATCGATATAAATATCGTTCACGTCAAAATAGCGCAACTCTAATCAACACGGCTTTATATATTTCAATAAATTCATTATTCTATTCAACAAATGAATATATATTCTATTCAACACATGAATCTATATTTCTTTCAACACACGACTCATCTCAACACATGAGTACTGTCAATACACAACTATTTTTGTTATGTAAAATATTTTATAAAATTTTGGAATCTATCGTTTGATTTTTAATTAGACTCCACCGTGAGGTAGTTTCTAATTTAAATATGATGAAGATGTAAATTTTATTATATAAAATATTTTACTCTGCACATGAACATCGTCAACACATGACTATTTTTATATTCAACACATGAATTCCCTTTTATAATATTCATTATTTTCCCCGATTGGAATGAGGCCCAATCAATTACCATATAACGTTAATTATATGGATTCCATACAACACATGTATATAATAGCAACGATATACAATCAACCATCATCCAAAGTGCACCACACAACTGCATAAGCATCGAATATAAATAATCAACGCTTACACAATCTGTTGACCAATCGATCGACATACAATTAAATAATTGGGATTAGTGTACGCCAAATATCATACCAACACCCGTGTGGGGTTTCAAATCAACAAACACTGAATATTATTTGTGCAGTTGGGCTATGTGTAAAATTTATCATCCCAATCAATATCAGTCAAATCAGTGTATATAAACAAATCGGCCGATTTGTTTATAAATATTTATTTATTCATATTCACGTTAAAAATTATATTTTTAACGATAAAATATTTTTAACTATATAAATATTTTATTTCCTTTCAACACAAGAATATTTTATTATTCAATCATTCCACAACACAATCAATTTTCACAACACATCAATCAAACAAAAAAGCTGTCCATGGTCTGTGGACGACGGGTGTCGGGTGCTGCTAAGCACCGTCTGCATCCTAGTATATATATATATATATATATATATATATATATATATATATATAAAACTAGATATAAAATAGAGTGAGAAGTTCTCACCAAAGCTATCCCAACTCCACGACACTTCTAATGTAGGGAATCATCATTGTTCTCGCCTTTTGTCACTTTCGTTGCCCGTAGCCACTACATATATAAAAATCACATTTTTATATTGTTGCTATGTATATAAAAATCACGTTTTTATAATCACGCTATATGGATAAAAATTCTATTTTTATATCACTACTATATAGATAAAAATTCTATTTTTATATCGCTACTGTATAGATAAAAATTCTATTTTTACAATGATGTTCATATAATAAAGATTATATTTTTATCACGCTATTCTCTGCATAAAGATTTCGCCTTTTCAAATATAAAGATTTCATATTTTCAAATATGAAGATTTCACGTTTTCGAATATGAAGATTTCACCTTTTCACTCTTCTAAAAATATACAAATCAAATTTTTCGATACTTCTACTCTATAAAAATTATATTTTTAACCTTTTACCATAATAAAGATTATCCCTTTAATATAAATACTATATAAACCCCAATTTTTATCAACTAACAATCCCTCCCTTTCATTGCTATATGTATAAAAACTGATTTCATTTATTTAAAACTGCACTCACAAATTAAAACTGGTTTTATAAATAAATAAACAAATAAAAATCACCTTGGTTCGCTCGTTGGAGGGCTTGGCGGAGGGGGGGGGCTGTGGGCTGTCGAATCAGAAGGGAAAGGAGGAGAGGAAGGTGCGGAGGAGGGGGAGGCGGAAGAAGAGGCAGAGGAGGGTGGCTGATCGGGTTTCAGGGGGGCAGGGTTGCGGTTTTACGAAGGGGAGAGGGATAGAGGGGCGGAGGAGAAGGGGGTAGAGGGGCGGAGGACCCCTGAGGTGTCGGCGCCAGGGCGCGGCGGCCCTAGTGGCAGCAGCGGCGACGGTCTGCCCCCCCCCCCCCCCCCGTCGTTCGCTTTCTTCTTTTTTTCTTTTAATTTTTGTTCGATCTGAATAGAGGAAACAGAGAGAGAGAAAGAGGGGCGAGGTGTTATTATATTTAATTATTTTTAATTCTCCTTTAAGTTGACTTTTAATCCGAACTCGAAACGAGGCCCACAGCCTATCGTCCATAACTAATTACCCCCATTCTGAACACAATGGGATATGTATCGTAAGCTGATTTGGCCGTTTCGATCAGTTTCCGTCAAAGTCAAAATATAAATCTATATATTGAATTTGAACGCACATTTCAATTTACCGTGGTCGCGTACTAAGTCGAAAAATTCCAGAAAAATATTTTCTAGCTTCGTATTGACGATACGGTCCTAACAAAACTAGTTTCGTCGAATTCTGAGACCGTTGGAAAAATGGCCATTTTCCAGTCGATTAAAATCAACTGAAACTAGTCAAACACGTTTTCCTTTGCCACGCTCACATATTAACTCGAAAAAGTATGAAATATGAAACCTCTCAATAATTTGACATCACGGATCCAACAAAAGTGGTTTCGTCGAAATCCGAGGTCGTTTGCAGAATGGCTATTTTTAAGGGCCTGAATTCCATAGCGACTATTCAGAATTTTCAACTGGACGTATCTTTTGATTCCCGCTATGAAATTTCAATTCTTCGGATTCGTTAGAAAGATATTCATGAATAGATTCTAATATTTTTGGTTTCACTAAAATCCGGTTTATTTTGCACCCGGTACATTCAATTGAAGTTTGAAACGAATTATCGAACTACCGCACCATTTTCAATTCTATCTATAATTTAAAATAAATATTTATATTCTAACGACGACGTATATAATATATACGTTCGAATTCTATTCAAAATAAATTTCTCGTCGATATTATTTAAAATAATTCATTTTAAATATTCAAAATTCATTAAAATTGCCAAAATAAAAATTTTAAACTCGCTCGTATTTCCGGGTTGTTACATTCTCCCCCACTTAAAACTTTTCGTCCCCGAAAAGGAACAAAGTCGAAAGTGGTTTGATTAATCAACTCTACGTTCGATCCGGCTTCCATTCTCCAACTTTTCAGTTTCTGAGAATTTTCAAATTCTTCAAAAATTTGGCTAACACCCGGAATTTTCGAAAAATTTCGCCATAACCTCCTTTGTACGGGGAGAGGTTTGGAAATTTATTGGGCCGTATTAGGTACCCAATAGATCCTAATAAGCATACACATATTTATAGTGATATAATCTGGTGTTTACAGGGGAGCGTGTATTGATAATAACTCCAGAGAATAAATTCTCGTCACCCTGTCAAGCCTGAGGGAGTGTGTATTTTAAATGCTCTAGAGGATAAATCCTCGTCACCTCGTCCCGTGTGGGAAATAAATAGTCCATGTGCCGTACCTAATAACTAGAGAGACGTGATTATTGCCAACTCTAGACCCGTGTGGGGTTTTTATTAATCTGGCAGTTTTATCGTTACAATATAAATAGTCCATATCAGTCATCAGTTCAACCTGTAAAATATAGTCATCGCCATACAAGCCTCTCACTCGTATGGTAAATCTTCCACCTCGTCACACAAGCTCCAAATGCTTATGTGGTATATGATGAAGTATGCCTATCTTCCATAAGTATGCCATGTAATGTAGTTCAAAATTAATTGTTGCTATCCTATGGTGATGTTTATTATTTCACACAGAATAACCAGCACTCCGCATCCAATGGCATTCACAGGACTTGATATAATAATATTTCGCATCCAACTCATTAAGGTTTGCCTATTTGTCGGGCATGCAAATAAAATCTTTACTCAACAGCTATCCAATTTCCTGTTCAAACATATATAATGCACAAGTATATATTTCTAACTATTTTCTAATCAGTTCAATGTGTGATTTAATTGAATAAATTTGTTCTGGTTTTTATTGATGATATTCTAATCTTCTCTTAATCAAAGGCCGAAAAGGAACATAACAATGGAAGCCGAAAAGGAATGAAGCCGAAAGTTGTTTAACAAATCAACTCAACTTCCATTATTTTGACTACGGCTTAAGTTCTTCAACTTTTCGGTTTCAAAGAACTTTTCAAATTTTTCGCTAACATCCTAAATTTTCGAAAAATTTCGCCATAACCTCCCCTGCACCAGGAGCAACGGGAAAATCCCGAAATTGCCATACAGGCCCTCTGATCTCAAAAAGAAAAAGAAAAAGCCAAGCGGCTAGCCAATCGGCTAATAAAATCATCATCACCCAAGAAAAACAGTAAATTATAGTAAATATGTACCTATTTGTCGGGCAAACAAATTTTATTCTTCTGCTCTAGCCTCCTTGCTATGACCTGTTCAATGTAAGTACATGTATATGCAAGCAAATGCGACCAATTTTCAATACAATTCAATATGTGATTCTATTAGGCTAAGTGGTTCAAAATTATCAAACAAATAAACAAACAACACAACCATCAATCAATTAGTGAATTAACGTTTCAAATTCATAATTGATACATATATACAGAAAATCATGTTTTTGATGTCAATTCACAACAAATAATCCTATATAGTTTTGGTTCTCACACCAGTCTAATGGAAATATATAGATATCACACCTTCGAAATACGAACATAAATACTGATGATGTGGCCACATCATCAGAATTATCCCCGGGTGTCTAGAATGTGACTCTATATCTTTCCAGTATATTAAAACTTCGACTATACGTTCATGACGCGTATACGCGAAATCTTTATATACTCGATTGTCCAAATTCAAAATAAATAAATATTCAAATACTTATAAAGCGATTTAATTTTTCAAAACAAAATTGTTCTCATTTGAAAAATATACTCTTCACACTCGTTCTAGGATACTACTGATCCCATCTCTAACGAGTCATTCTAATTGGACTTTACTAATCCAATATCTGAAGAATTCTTTTGTATGGTTCTAATGTGTCTTGTTCTCGAGCTCTGTAAACCAAAGCTCCGATACCAAACTGAGATGACCCGAACTTCCCTGTGAAGGAAAGCACAGATAGAATTGAGGACAAGATAAAATAGAAAGAAAATGGAAGAACATTACATTGTTATTACAAAAATTCCATCAGATACAAGAATATACAGAGTATAAATGAATAAATTACATTCAACAAATATCAGAGATTTAAATTACATTTAAATACATCGCAGCAGAAAATAATACAAAAGCACAACTAGAAGTAATGCACGGATACAGAGCTTTCCGAGCATCGTTCCAGCTGTAAATCAGGATCCTTTGAATATAAATCTGCAAAACCAAAACTACTAGCTGCCCGTGTCGAAAATAAGGGCACCCAGAGTTTAGGTTAAAACAATAAACTCCAGGTCAGTCATGTGACTGGTGTGAGAACTAAAACAGTTATTAATCTTTATTTTAAAGTTCGGTAAATCAAGGGACCACGCTGTATGACACGGAAGGGGTTTTCTCCCAAGAATACCAGTGCATAAAACAAACAGCGCAATGCTAAATAAAGAAAAATGAAGCTGTTATAAGACCCAGGTCCCATCACACAATGAAACGCAAGCCGGAGGATAGGGTTTTTACCTTATAACAGCCAAAGCATGCTTGATACGTTTAAAACACATAATTTGATACTATTATAGGTGTATAGTGTCAAAACAATTTCAATCATAAATATAAATCACAGATGGCATAAGCGCCCCATCCCACTATGTCGCCATACTAGGCTCTACAAATAAAACCGAAATACACGTATTGGAAATTGGATTTCCGTCATGAGTCGAGGCAAGGGGCAAGCTCCTCTCCGATTCGAGACACTCTAGCAAATGCCTCAGGACCCCACTATGATCCTTGGATCTTCAGGGCTGGTCCTCTTTTACTTTTGAGGATTAATTATTCCTGAACACACGTTTCCTGGTCCTTACAGACCTATATCCGAGGAGCCTCGTATCCAACAACCACACAGGTGAAAAGTATATAAATGTCAGGGCTGGTAGGTTACTGACACCACCCTAGCTAGAAAGAAACGTCGTGCTCTCCCTGGAGTCACTATCCCGTTTTTGACTCATACTGAGGTGTGAGGCTCGCGAATTCACGTTATACACAAAGCTACGCCACACAGGACGTGCTTTGATCATCAACCACAAGGCTTTGCTGTTCAACAGAAGCCTTGATCAATAGCCGCTTACGCGTGCCACACTGGCAATTCACTCCATGCGACTGATGTCCATCGATATACAACCTCTGAGCTCGTACGTCTCAGAGAAGGGCGTTAAGCAAGAGAATAAATTCTCCGCCGCCAAACAGATGTATATTTAATAGAGATCAATCCACACAGAATAAAATCCAATGTCAGACACACAATCCATTTACAAGTTCGTTCTGGGTCTGAACGAAACCGGAGGCACTTTCCTCGCATATCCATCCATCTCCAAGTACGTCTAGACGATCACCAACTGTTTCCCTCATCTTGGGTGTACAGCCCAATCGAGATCATCAGTTATCACCCAAACGATGTAAAGACTTCTTGTCTTCAACCACCGTCTTCATCTTCGACATCTCGTCGAATCGGTTTTTCTGAATGTGTATAAACCCGACCTTTCTGAATAACCCACGTATATGATAAACTAATGTTACACAAACACAACAAACACCTCATTCCAATTCAGAATATTATTTTATTTACAAAATCACATTCTTAGGGAAAGGTTCCCATTAATTTTATCCAAGATAAATTCTTCTAAATTTATTCTTTAATCTTCCTTTGGATATCATTTCAAACTAGTCGTGATTAGCGAACCACACCAAAGTAATTATTTATTTTATTTTCCAATCTCAAACTATTCATCCCATGGAGCAAAACTGGTAATACTTCATATCTAACACCATGGTGCTATCGGTAAAATTAATTACCATTTCACGTTCAAATCTAATTAAAGATTTAACTATCGCTTTGGACCAAAACTGGTGGTACTCCATTCTCGATCAACTTTCAGATTTGATAATTTAAATATTCAATTCACATGTCAATCTAATTAAAGATTCATTAAAACTCCACTTAGTTTTAATCTTCACAAAAATCAATATCCTGCCTTTAACTGGGTTAAAGAACCAATGTCATCTAAAACATGATTCACGATAAACCCAAAATCACATTCTATTGTTAATCGGGTTAAAGAACAGGTGTTGTTCAAAATACCACTCACGATAAACCCAAAAACCAATTCAAATTCAATTCCAATTAAATATTATTTAATTGGTACGCTTCATTAAATCTAAATAGAAAGATTTAATCTTTTTCTCTATTGGGCTTAAGAAAAGTGTTAATGAAGACACCATTCACGACAAACCCAAATCACAATTTATATTAAATACAAGGCTCTCAATAGAAAGTATACCGGGTTATATTCAATATCAAATCTTGAGACCAACAAATATAATATTGGAAATAACGATATAAAATATATCTTTCAAATTCCCATAACAATATCTGTATATCACGAAATCCAACATTGAAATATTCCGAAGATAATTTCGATTCAACTCCAGTCCAATTCACGTATTGGGAATATTGATTATTTTTAAAATCACTTTCAAATTCAATTTATTTATTTCAAAAATAAATTGATTTTAATTCTAGTTCAAAACTAGTTCATTTCGATAAAAATCTATTTTTATCTTTTCAAATGTGGAATTTTTCATCCTAGTTCTTTCCAATTCACATATTATGATTTTACACAAATTATTGATATTTTTTATAATTTTATCAAGGCCCGTACAGTCGATTTCCATCAACGGCCATCAAACTGCACTTACAGCGACCTTTTCCAAAATTGATTTGGACATAATTCCAAATCCAACCGTTAGATTTCAAATTTCTAATATTCATTGGAAAGCTATTTTCGATACGAACCCAACGGTTCCGGTTTTAGGATAATCCGACGGTGGGATCTCCCGCAACGTCAGTTCGAAGTCAATGGTCGAAATTCATAAACTGCCGCGGCGCGGCGTGTTCTTTTCAGGCCATTATATATATAATATATATATATTTCATCGATTTCCTTTTTAAAACGTATTTTATAAAACGTTTTAAATTCGTTTTCAAAGCCATTTCCTCTCTATATTCAATTTCAAATTAAAATTTAATATTTCATATCATTACTATATAAATGATAATATTTTCAAAACGTTATATTTTGAAATCACTACCTTTTCTATATTCATTATAAAAACGAAGATAATCGATATAAATATCGTTCACGTCAAAATAGCGCAACTCTAATCAACACGGCTTTATATATTTCAATAAATTCATTATTCTATTCAACAAATGAATATATATTCTATTCAACACATGAATCTATATTTCTTTCAACACACGACTCATCCCAACACATGAGTACTGTCAATACACAACTATTTTTGTTATGTAAAATATTTTATAAAGTTTTGGTATCTATCGTTTGATTTTTAATTAGACTCCACCGTGAGGTAGTTTCTAATTTAAATATGATGAAGATGTAAATTTTATTATTTAAAATATTTTACTCAGCACATGAACATCGTCAACACACGACTATTTTTATATTCAACACATGAATTATCTTTTATAATATTCATTATTTTCCCCGATTGGAATGAGGCCCAATCAATTACCATATAACGTTAATTATATGGATTCCATAAAACACATGTATATAATAGCAACGGTAAACAATCAACCATAATCCAAAGTGCACCACACAACTGCATAAGCATCAAATATAAATAATCAACACTTACACAATCTGTCGACCAATCAATCGACATACAATTAAATAATTGGGATTAGTATACACCAAATATCATCCCAACACCCGTGTGGGGTTTCAAATCAACAAACACTGAATATTATTTGTGCAGTTGGGCGATGTGTAAAATTTATCATCCCAATCAATATCAGTCAAATCAGTGTATATAAACAAATCGGACGATTTGTTTATAAATATTTATTTATTCACATTCACGTTAAAAATTATATTTTTAACGATAAAATATTTTTAACTATATAAATATTTAATTTCCTTTCAACACAAGAATATTTTTTTATTCAATCATTCCACAACTCAATCAATTTTCACAACACATCAATCAAACAAACAAGCCGTCCATGGTCTATGGACGACGGGTGTCAGGTGCTGCTAAGCACCGTCTGCATCCTAGTATGTGTGTATATATATATATAACTAGAAAAAGAAATTTAGAGTGAGAAGTTCTCACCAAAGCTATCCCAACTCCACGACACTTCCAATGTAGGGAATCATCACTGTTCTCTCCTTTTGTCACTTTCGTTGCCCATAGCCACTACATATATAAAAATCACATTTTTATATTGTTGCTATGTATATAAAAATCACATTTTTATAATACACGCTATATGGATAAAAATTCTATTATTATATCGCTACTATATAGAAAAAAAAATCTATTTTTATATCGCTACTATATAGATAAAAATTCTATTTTTACAATGATGTTCATATAATAAAGATTATATTTTTATCACGCTATTCTCTACTTAAAGATTTCGCCTTTTCAAATATAAAGATTTCATATTTTCAAATATGAAGATTTCACCTTTTCAAATATGAAGATTTCAACTTTTAAAATATGAAGATTTCACCTTTTCACTCTTCTAAAAATATACAAATCATATTTTTGATACTTCTACTCTATAAAAATTATATTTTTAACTTTCTAACATAATAAAGATTATACCTTTAATATAAATACTATATAAACCCCAATTTTTATCAACTAACAATCCCTCCCTTTCATTGTTATATGTATTAAATCTGATTTCATTTATTCAAAACTGCACTCACAAATTAAAATGGTTTTATAAATAAATAAACAAATAAAAATCACCTTGGTTCGCTCGTTGGAGGGCTTGGCAGAGGGGGGGGGCTGTGGGCTATCGAATCAGAAGGGAAAGGAGGAGTGGAAGGTGCGGGGGAGGGGGAGGCGGAAGAAGAGGCAGAGGAGGGTGGCGGATCGGGTTTCAGTGGGGCTAGGGTTGCGGTTTTACGAAGGGGAGTGGGACAGATGGCCGGAGGACCCCTGGGGTGTCGGCGCCAGGGCGCGGCGGCCCTGGTGGCAGCGGCGGCGGCGGTCTGCCCCCCCCCCCCCCGTCGTTCGCGTTCTTCACTTTTTTTCTTTTAATTTTCGTTCGATCTGAATAGAGGAAACATAGAGAGAAAGAGGGGTGAGGTATTATTATATTTAATTATTTAATTATTTTTTATTCTCCTTTAAGTTGACTTTTAATCCAGACTCGAAACGAGGCCCACCGCCTGTCATCCATAACTAATTACCCCCATTCCGAACACAATGGGATATGTATCATAAGCTGATTTGGCCGTTTCGATAAGTTTCCGTCAAAGTCAAAATATAAATCTATATATTGAATTTGAACGCACATTTCAATTTACCTGGGTCGCGTACTAACTCGAAAAATTCCAGAAAAATATTTTCTAGCTTCGTATTGACGATATGGTCCTAACAAAACTAGTTTCATCGAAATCTGAGACCGTTGGAAAAATGGCAATTTTCCAGTCGATTAAAATCAACTGAAACTGGTCAAACACGTTTTCCTTTGCCACGCTCACATATTAACTCGAAAAATTATGAAATTTGAAACCTAGCAAATATTGGACATCACGGGTCCAACAAAAGTGGTTTCGTCGAAATCCGAGGTCGTTTGCAAAATGGCTATTTTTAAGGGCCTGAATTCCATAGTGACTATTCAAAATTTTCAACTGGACGTATCTTCTGATTCCCGCTATGAAATTTCAATTTTTTTGGATTCGTTAGAAAGATATTCATGAATAGATTCTAATATTTTTGATTTCACTAAAATCCGGTTTATTTTGCACCCGGTACATTCAATTGAAGTTTGAAATCGAATTATCGAACTACCGCGCCATTTTCAATTCTATTTATAATTTAAAATAAATATTTATATTCTAACGACGACGTATATAATATATACGTTCGAATTCTATTCAAAATAAATTTCTCATCGATATTATTTTAAATAATTCATTTTAAATATTCAAAATTCATTAAAATTGCCAAAATAAAAATTTTAAACTGGCTCGTATTTCCGGGTTGTTACACCCAGCTGCAGCCGTTCCTCCTCCTCTTCTGTGTGTGAATGCTTTCTCGAAGATATGTAGAGACTTTCGATCTATGGGTGGAAAGAACTTTAATGGGGCTGAGTCATTTGTGGAAGCATGAAACTGGCTCAAGGAAACAGAAGATTTGTTTGTTATGATTAAAGTGGATGACAGGCAGAAGATACAATTGGCCGTATGGTTACTTAAGGAGGAAGCCTCTTACTGGTGGGAAGTTACAATGCTGAGAGTCCATTTGAAACTTGGGAGGATTTCAGAATGAGATTTGAAATGAAGTTCGTCTTGTAAGCTGAACAAAGCCTATAGATATAGAAGTTCTTAGCTCTCAAACAGGGAAGCCTATCGGTTAAGGAATATGTCAACCAATTCAACCAGCTGGCTAGATTCGGACTGGAGTTAGTAAATACTCCACATAAAAGGGCACTCTGATTTGTTAAAGGGTTAAATGAGCCACTGCACAGCCTAGCTATGTCCCATATACCTATAGGTGCGACTTTTGAGAGACTAGTGGAAATGGCACTATTACAGGAGGACGACAAGGATGGCAAGAAGGAGGCAAAGTTGGAAGAACCTATAGACAAGAAAATGGAGAGATCGCAGAATAAGAAGACGGATTCCAAGAAAGGCAGGAAGAACAACAAATCCTGTGACAAGAGGAAGTGTATTGTGGCATACCTGGACATCTAATTAAAGACTATAGGAAGAAGAAGAGGAAGATGAGTGGCTGTTTTCAATGCGGCGAGACGGGACATATGGCTATGGATTGCCCAAGAAGGCAAGGGCAAGGGCAGAGGACTGGATCTACTTCTGGAGGGCAGATTCACGCTCTCATTGTACCTCCGCAAGAAAGAGGTAGAAATATTTATGTTGAGAGTTTAGTTTATCTTTATGATCATCCAGTTCGTACTCTTTTTGATTTTGGCGCATCGCACTCTTTTATATCTACTGCTTTAGTTGAATCTCTGCACCTAGATACCAGAATAGTAGAGGATCCCATGATTGTTTCAAATCCAATTGAGGGTTCGGCTTATTTGTCAAAGATTTGTTTGGATTTGGAAATTTCTATACTAAGCGTTGGGTTTAGATGTAATGCTTATGTTTTGGGTTTCATGGGCTATGGGTTGATTCTAGGCATAGATTGGTTATCCAGTAATAGTGTCATTCTTGATTGTAAAAGGAGAGTGGTTAAACTTATGACTCGCCTCGGTAACACTCTCGAAATCTCTTGTAATCCCATGAATTCTGTTATGCTTAGCTATCTAGAATCTCTTGAAGCGTATGTCGAAAACTTGCAATTTGTTAGAGTAGTCTGCGAATACTCAGATGTCTTTGAAGAGGTTAAGGGTTTACCTTCGAAGCGAGAGTTAGACTTCCGTATATACTTTGTTGATCATGGAAAACCTATTTCTTTACCCATTAGACACTAGGCTCCAAGGAAAGGAAAGAGCTCAGCAAGCAAGTTAAAGAGTTGCCTGAAAAGGGGTTCATAAGGCAGAGTATTTCTGAATGGGGTGCTCTTGTTGTGTTTGCAACCAAAACAGATGGTTCACTTCGCCTGTACATGGACTATAGGGAGCTAAACAAGCTGACCAAGAAGAATAGGCACCACTTCCTAGAATTGACGACTTGTTCGACCTGCTCGTAGGTGCCTTGGTTTTCTCCCAACTAGATCTATCCACCGGATTTCATCAGCTAAGAGTGGCTGAAGACAGCATAGATAAGACCATGTTCAAGACCCCGGATGGTTTCTTCGAATGGCTTGTCATCCTTTCGGTTTGACAATCGCACCCGCCTATTCCGTAGACTTGATGAGTAGGATGTTTAGAGAGTCCCTTAATAAATTTGTGGTGGTCTTCATGGGCGACATTTTGATTTTCTCAAAAAGAGAGGAAGAACTTGCTTTGCATTTAAGGGAAGTTATGGATACTCCTCGAGCACATCGCCTGAAAGCAAAATTCTCCAAATGCCATTTTTGGACAGAAGAAGTAAGGTTTCTTGGATATGTGGTGTCCAAAGAGGGGATAGCTGTGGATCCCGCAAAAGTAGTTGTGGTGCAAGATTGGAAGATTCCACGGAATGCAACCGAAGTACGAAGTTTTCTCAGGCTAGCGGGCTTTTACAGAAATTTCATTAAGGACTTTGCGAAGATCTCAGCCCCACTTATTAGGTTAACGAAGAAGAACCTAACCTTTACCTGGGATTTAGATTGTGATGTTACTTTCCAACGACTGAACAGGCCTCTGACAACGGCCCCAATAAGATGTTTACGGTATACACAGACGCATGCGGTACCGGACTAGGCGTTGTCTTGATGCAAGAAGGCAAGGTAGTTTGTTATAGGGGAAGGCAGTTGAAGGTACATGTGATGAAATACCCAACTCATGATTTAGAACAAGCTGCCATTGCTTTCGCTCTTAAGTCATGTCGTCATTATCTACTAGGAGAAAGGTTTGAATTGTTTACTGACCATAAATCGTTAAAGTACCTTTTCTCATAGAAATATCTTAACTTAAGACAGCAAAGGTAGATGTAATTTCTTACCTCATACGATTTTGAGATTGCTTATACCCCTGGCGAGGGCAATGTGGTAGCAAACACCTTAAGTATGAAAAATCTGACCTTAAGTTCTCTCTTTGTAGAAAGGAAAAGCTTGGAGTACATGGCAAACTTTGACTTTGGACCCTCCTTTTGAATTTGTACCTAGTTTGTTAGCATCGCAGAAGGTGCGGCCTACTGTTTTGGACTCAATAGGAACCGTGCAACGTGAATACCCTCAGCTAGTTGATGTGATGGATAAGCAAATTAGTGGTGAGACTTCTAGTCACCTCAATAGATACTCCATCGATGACTAGGGTTGGTTGAGATGGGACGGAAGACTATGCGTCCCACAAGCAAGGGATTTGGTGAAAACCGTTCTCGAAGAAGCACACCATTCTAAGTTGACCATACACCCAGGTGGGGACAAGATGTATAAAGACATAAAAAGGTTTTTCTTCTGGAATGGCATGAAGAAGGATGTAGCTGAGTTTGTCTCAAAATGCTTGATATGCCAGCAAGTCAAGGCAGAGCAGAAGAAGCCTGGTGGTCTACTTCATCCTCTAGAGGTCCCACAGTGGAAATGGGATAGCATATTGATGGGCTTTATTGATGGGTTGCCTAGGTCAAGAAGGGGCAATACCAGCTTTTGTGTATGGGCATGCTCACTAAAAGCGCTAACTTTATACCTATTAAGAGTAGGACTGCCTCATCGTTGGCATCCATTTATCTTAAAGAGGTGGTTCGACTGCATGGAATACCCTTTAGCATGTAAGTGATCGAGTAGTTATCTTTACGAGCGTGTTCTAGAGGAATTTGCAAGAGGCTGTAGGCACACAGCTACGCTTAAGCATTGCCTATCTCCCTTAGATGGTCAGACGGAAAGGGTGAACATAGTATTAGAAGTTCTTTTGAGATTTTGCATTCCTGATTTTGGAGGAACATGGGAGGATCTTCTTCCTTTGGTGGAGTTCGCCTACAACAATAGCTACCGAGCCACCATAGGCATGGCACCCTTTGACACTTTATATGGAAGACCATGCCAATCACCAACTTGTTAGTGGGAGTCTACAGACAAGCTCGTATTTGGACCTGATATGATCAGAGAAACTTCAGAGAAGGTGGGCTTGATACGAAGACGAATGAAGATCGCACAAGATAGACAGAAGTCCTACGCTGATAAAAGTAGGAACGACCTTGAGTTTGATGTCGTAGATAGAGTTTTTCATAAAGTATATCCTTTAAAAAATATCATTCGATTTGGGTCCATAGGAAAATTGGCCCCAAGATTTGTAGGACCATTTCCTATCATTGAGAGGATTGGGAAGATGGCTCATAAATTAGATCTGCCCGAAAGATTGGCTGGAGTTCATAATGTTTTTCATGTCTCTCATCTACGGAAGTGCTTACATGAGTGTGCGGAACTTGTGGAGCTGAGCATACTAGAGGAAGTGGAAGTGGAGCGAGAAGCGACGGTGAGTAGAGTTCCAACTCGTATCTTGGGTGCAGAAGTTAAAAAGCTACGCAATCGTGAGGTTAAGCTAGTTAAAGTACAATGGAGTGACGCTGAAGGAGATGCGACTTGGGAGACTGAAGACAAGATACGCGCATCCTACCCTTTTCTTTTTAAGGGTACATCCTTGATATCTTTTTCCATAAGTTTATGCATGCTTGCATCTATCTCTTAAGTATATCTACCCGGTCCTATTCTTGATCCTTAGGTAGAAACCAATGAATGTAAACAAGTATTTGAAAACATGTTATGATTGATGGTTGCAAGTGGTTGCTTGTGGATGCATATACACACACACGCTACTAGATCAGCTCAGTCAATTTCATATTGCATATGCATATATGTATTTTTATATGGATTGAAACTTGTTGTGTTGTCATGTGGACATGGCATTTGTATGAATGATTGTGCACTCATGTAGAAGTTACAAAATACGATTAGGAATAATTGCATACATGATGAACTCATAGCACCGGCATGATTCGCATCAAGGAGGTCACCTGAATCAGTAGACCGTCTGATTTTGCATCAGATAAGAACATATACACACACTATGCATATGATCATGAAAGCACTAGAAATCTTTTAAGGACAATGGATGCATGCGACTGATGGTTCAGAAGATGGATGTTGGATGTTAGGATACTTTCTCTTAACTTAGAGATTTCGGGGACAAAATCCTTTAAGGAGGGTAGAATGTAACACCCCGTATTTTCCGTAAGTATTAAAATAACAAAATTAAGAACACTTAATTTTATAAGAGGGATTAAGGGAAACAGGTTAGCCATTTCGTTCCTCTCGGAATTCTACGTGGGATAGAATCTGAGTTTGCGTGAATCGAACTCAGTATGAAGAAGTTATGGAGGTTAGAAGTTTTCAAGTTTAAGCAGAAATTAAATTAAAATAATAATTAAATAATTAAAGCAGATTCGAATTTCAAAACTTTTAAAAATAGTTGAGCGGGAAATTTCTGACTCCGGGGTGTCGACCCCCCAGGGGGTGTCGACATGGGTGTCGACCCCCTAGGGGGTGTCGACATGGGTGTCGACCCCCCCCCCCTTCAGGGGTGTCGACATGGGTGTCGACCCCCCTGTAAGGTCGACATCTGCGAATTGATTTGGACAGTGATGATTTTCTAAGGTATTAGGGCATATGTGTCATGTTCGGGTTGGCTCTCTTGGGTTTGGACGGCTTTGATGACTCCTAGGTTGATCTAAAGGCCCATATTATTCCTAAACTTCTATATAATCACCTCAAACCTCAACCCTAGACCTCATAACCCTATTCTATGAAGCCGTCATGATGTCCATGTCTAAGCTAGCCTAGCCTCCATCTTCTCCAAACTAGAAATCAAGTTAGAAAGCTCCAAACCAAATCCAAACTAGAGAATCAAACGTCTACATCAAGGGTTAAGCTTAACAAATTCAGAAATCAGATCCCAAAATACAAGATCCGTTCTTTTTCTGTAAGTTCAATTATTATTCAGATTTGAACACCTAATAGAAATCATGACTGTAATAATCAGATCTAGAACTATGCCTAATTCTGATTCATGCTTATCCTTTTGTCAAATCTGAACTGCATATGCCTATGAGACTATTGTGATTAATATAGTGAAACCTATCATGCCTATGAGACTGTTGTGGTTGACATAATGAAACCTATCATGCCTACGAGACTGTTGTGGTTGACATAATGAAACCTATCATGCCTATGAGACTGCTGTGATTGATATGATGGAAACCTATCATGTCATACATCCTATGCCTATGAGACTATTGTGATTAATATATTGGAACTTATCATGTAGTACATCAAAATTAGTGATTCTCTTGAGTCCAATTCTATCTAATCTTTTTACCTATGGTGTAAATTGCTTAGCTTGCCCACACTTATTGTTAAGGTACAACATGCCTATTGGAAACATGATTCTTGAATTGTGTACACCTTTACATGCCTATTTTCCCTTATGTCAATTCTTATGCTCCTTCTCTATTTTTCCCCATTTTATTTTCTATTATGAATACTAGGTTCATTCGGAACTTAGATTTGAATCTCGTTGTACGTGCGATTATAACACGGGAAAATTGGGTATAATTTGATTGAGTAAATTTTGGGCATAACAAGTAAATGTGGCATAAAACATATACTGACTACACTTTTGGAATATTGACATAAAAAGACCTAAACTTGGACAATATGACAAATATGTAAATTGGCTAAAGATGATCATGCCTAACCCGAGGTTAGATTGAGTTGCGGTGTAAGACTGCCCGGAACCGCCCGGCACATCCAGCGACTGCAACAATATATATCTAATGTGAGAGGCTAGTGCATTAAGCCCAAAAACCCGAGGTTAGATTGAGTTGTGGAGTAAGACTGCCCGAAACCTCCCGACACATCCAGCAACCGCAACAATATAGATCTAATGTGAGAGGTTGGTGCTTTAATGAATGAATTAAAGCTAAGGGATGGACAAGCTAAGAATGGTATGGCTAAGTTAATTAAGGCAACACTTAACCAATACAACATGTTAATTAAATAGATGGGTGGGGTTAGGTTAATTTGAGAACACTTAACCGTTATGACATGTTAATTTGTGTGACACCCCACGTCCATTAATGTCACACACAAAGGGAATGCATTAACTTCTATGGAGCGTTTTAAATGTGTATAGAACATAAACTTAACAATAAGACAGATAAAAAACAGTACTTAAAAAATTTAAAACTTCATTCATTGCAGCAGTAAAGAAATAAGTTTAATTACATCATCAAAAACCAAAGACTAGAGTCAAGTACATAATATCCATCTTGACTAAATTAGAGTACATAAAATGAAAGACATAACCCCAACATAAAATAGCCATAAATAAGATAGGCTGAACTTTTACTTCAGTGATCCAAGCAACATCCAAAGAAAGAGATAAAGCTGTCCAAATCAAGCTCCACTAGTACTACTCCCACCCTGAGCACCTGAGGGGGCAAGGAAGAAAAGAGGTGGAAACAAAGGGGGTCAGACATAAAGTATGCCGAGTGTAATAACTTTAACAATATAATTATTAAGTAACTAGGATAAGGCATAAGATGGAAAATAAGGAAATGACTGTGAACAAATGGGTATGACAGAGCAAACAAAGGAAATAAGTTGAACAAAGATAACGTTAAAGGCGTACCTAATCACTATAGGAAAAATACAACACTGCACCACACCAAACACCCTAAAAGTTGATCCCGTCTACAGAACTTAATAATGTTAATTGTAGTTTCGTGTACCCCTAGCGCCTTCATAGGTGCCGTCTGCCGCGATCTCCAGTAGGTGTACCCAGTACCCCCATTCGATTGGCTCTCTAACTCGTAGATACTTGTGCTGGCCCCACAGTGGCGTGTATCACTCCCCAAAGTGGCAACCCGATACCACCAAAAGGCACGGCTTATATCTACACGATGCAACAACGTATTACCTACTAGCCCGGACCCACACACGCATATGACCCCGTTGGACTTGCGTTGCCACCGCAAACCCGTTTTGGCCTCTTACAATTAAACACGGTACGCGTGTCCCGTCCTTGACTTGGGTCGAGCCCACAAAGATACTTAATGGGTTACCGGTTTGAAAAGGGCCCCCATGCAAGACACAAGCTTTCCACCTATGCTTGGTCCCCTCTAAGGTTTTTCTTCACTTAACCCAATTCTTATTCATGTCTTCTTACATGTTTCAATCTTGGTCAAGTTCATCTAATCGTATTTCACATGCCACCCCAAGGCACCCTCTTAATTTCACATGCCAAGCAAAGCACCCACTTAACCCCCCTCATGTCCCACCACATGTTTATCTGGTTAAGTGTTTCTTAATTCATTAACATCGTAACCTTGTAAAGACCTCCCACATTAGACTGGCATTTGTGGCAGCTGGATTTGTCGGGCGGGTCCGGGCAGTCTTACACAACAAACGAGCCTAACCTCGTGTCTTTACAACTTTTACGCATTTAATTCATGCCTTTGACCTCTCACATTAGACTGGCATTTGTGGCTGCTGATTTGTCGGGCGGGTCCGGGCAGTCTTACACCACAAACGAGTTTAACCTCGTGTCATAGGCGGTTTATTATTACACATCTTCATTTAACCCCAAACTGGATTAATATCCCTATTCAAATTTGTCAATGAATTCCAAATATACTTATGTCCATAATTGTCTCAATTATGTCCATAAATGCCAATTTTTCCAATTAATGTCTTAAATTAATTATATGCCTTTTTAAGGCCATTATGCCAATTCTCAATATGTGTATATTCAATATTACCCCTATCATCCCCACGTTGTTCGTTCATTTATCATGACATATATGTATATTAGACTAGCAATTAGACTAGCACACAAAAGGGAAGAAACATCGCAAATTTGCATAACACACAAAGTGGATCTAATCTTGCAAATAAGGATTACAACATAACTTGCATAAACTTGTTATTATCATGAATCTAAACATTGGCCTAAAGGTGTGAACTTGCATATATATAATATAGTTTTCATCCAAAACTTGCATAGGCCATAGTCACAAACTTGCATAAAACTATGTACGTCATAGATCTAAATCTAAAGGTGTAAACTTGCATATATGTGAATCCAACTTCTACCTAAACTTGCAAATAGTCACTTTATTTGATTCACATGTAAACTGGTCTATAATTCATATAGAAACTAGCATATAATCTGCACCCAAACTTGGATACAAAATGATGTCAAAAGTGAATCAAGTTGAACATAGGTGATTTGGCATATAAACCAAGGGATTTGTAACGACCCGGAAAAATGCGATCTTGGTTATCCGATATACAACACATATCGAACATCCAAGGATCGAATATAACCGAATAGTTAATGAAAGAAGTTGGAGGGTGAGGAAAGATAAGATAGAAACTTAGAATAGAAGAAGAAGAAGAACACAACATCAGAGTAACACGGACCTCACAGCGGAACGAATAACATATAATATATATAACATAACTTTGAAATATAAATCTGGACTTGAATATACATCATTATCAGAGTACAGCACATACAACACAGTGGAAATAAACAATAGCTATATGATCCTGAAGCCTCCTACTCCAGCTCTTCAAGTATCTGTAAATCCCGACTACTTGACTGCCCGTACAAAATTGGGCACCCAAGAGTTTAGGGGAAAAAACAAAAAAAAAACTCCGGGTCAGTCATGGGACTGGTATGAATAAAACAGTTTAAAATAGTTCGAACAAGTAAACGATATCTCATAAGACCACGCCGTATAACGAAACGGATTTTTCCCTTATGAGAATCCAAAATATCTTTATATCAAAAACCTTTTGATATTATAATAACGTCTATCAACCACAATACAAAAATCGTCTAGCAGAAACACTTTCATCTCACGTTCTACATATATAGTATACAATCAAAACCGCAAGAACATATTGGGTAATGGATTTCCAACTATGACAAGGTATGGAAACACCTTTCGCTAGTGAACCTCTAGAAAGGAATACACTAGGTTCAACAAGAATATCTTGCAACCCGGCCACACATGACCGACCACTCATTTCGCTTGAGTGTATCGAATGTATATCACCATTGGTTGGGATCAGCAATTGTTTCCCGAATGGGTTAGCATCAACAATAGATTTTTAGAAGTAAATGAAACTCTAGATCGGGTGATTATACACCCTAATAGGTGCGACCTACATAGCCATGCTGCCAGCCCGATTTTTGTCATTTCCCAGTTGATGAGGCTTGAGGTTACGCTTTATCATCACATCAGATTCACTTCGAATGCCACATTGTCAGATCCATCGATAATCACTAATTGACGTCTACAACAGTACATTACGTGTTAGCTAAAGAAGTTTTCCTTCTCCGCTTCCCAACTTTGTACGGTTGAAGAAATCAATGTACATGACCTTTCTGGAAATACTCTGTCAGACATTCACCCATACAAGTCATCCATGAACAGGATGAATCGAAGGCACTATTCAGTACATCCATCTTAGGCACTGTTATCTAAGACTTATACAATAGCCCTTGCACTATACTCCGTCTTCAATTATCTTTGGCATATATGATTGGCAACGCTTATGCCAATACAGAGTGGTTCTTTGGATAATAATCCAACCGGTCTCTCCATATTAACAATGTTAAAATGGTCAAAACTTCAAAGTCTGTGATTTAACCATCAAAGAAAAACAGGTGTGCAAACAACGATATTATTTCCATGAGGAAATTATATCGATCAATCATTATTCAACATTTATCTCTTTATTTCATTAATTTACTTATCTCCTGTTCCCATATATTCTAAATTCTTATTTTCTATTATCAGAAAATATTTCTGATTCTCGTTTGGAAAACATTTCCAAAACTTCTAAATTGGGATTTAAATAGATTGTTTAAAACTATATTGCGATGAAGACTCAAACCATTATACTAAATTACTAAATCCACTTAACCACTTCACCCTCGAACCGTAACCATTTCTTAATTAAAAACGCAGTCAATCAAGTTGGGGTATAACTACCTCTCAGACCTTAACTGAACCACCTTTCAAATCTCGAAATAGATAAGATTCACCTTTTAAACTCTTTAACACTTCCTTATGAACCCTCGGATTCTGTTTACGAACCCCCTTCTTTTACAAGTTTTACGTGATTATAACAATGGTGTTATAATCTCCTGCATTCAAAATATACTATCTTTAATATGACTTTTATTTCCTAACTCGAATAATATAATGACAACTAATTTATTTACTCCTATTCGGTTAACTCTAATCTATAACTCTTATTTGACTAACTCCAACCTAATAACTCTTACTGGATTAAATCTTACTCAAATAACTTATTCGAATAACTTATATTCGATTTTCTTACTTTCGAATACTTATATTCGATAATATCTTTCTTCGAATAAATCTTATTCGATTTAACTCCTGTCGAATAACTAGATTCGATCAACTCACTTAGAATATTTCTGATTCGATTATCTCACTTCGAATATCTCTGATTCGATTATCTCACTTCGAATAACTAAATTCGATTAACTCATTTCAACTCTATTCGAATAAACTAAATTCGATTAACTCCATTTGAATAACTCTAGTTCGATTTAACTCTATCGATTAAACTCTAATTGATTAACTCTAACTGGTTTAACTCTACGGTTTAACCTAACTGGTTAACCCTAATGGTTTTACTCTAACTGGTTAACCCTAACTGATCAACTCTTTTTCCTTATTCAGTTTCAAACATCGATGTTGAAATTGATTTTTACTTCTTTATATAAGTCCTGACTTATATATATACCTATTTTTTCAAAGATAAATATTTCCTTTATTAACCTTATTTATTTATCCTAAGTATTTCCTATATTAATATACTATTTTTTTCTAAATAAATATTCCTTTTATCTTATCTTATTTATTTAACAAATAAATATCTCTTTTTCTTATTCTATTTATTTAACAAATAAATAATCTTTTTAATAACTTATTTTGTTTCCTAAGTCAATATTTATTTATCTTATCCTATTTATTTAACAATTAAATAATCCATTTAAATGACTAATTTGTTTATTCTAAATAAATAATTCACTTTAAAAATATTCCATTTATAAAGATTTCCCTTCATTTAAAATTCCACTTAAACATATTTCCTATTTATAAATATCCCATTTATAAATAATTTCCTTCATAAAATCTTCTTTGATTTTATAAATATTATCTCTTTTATAAAACCCCTTTGATTTTATAATTAATATAATTTCAATATTTATTTTAAAAATCTCCTTTTTCCATTCCGATATTTTATGGAACTTAACACATCAAATCAGGATGACCAATATCGTCCATACACATATAATCAACAACAGATTATAAACCACGTCATACATCACAATATATGAAAATAATAAAATAGATGTTGAGGAATCTGGTCGGATTCCTTTAACCTATTTCCCTGCATCCACAAATGTTACAAAATAAAATCAACATCACTTTCAGTTCCATATGATATATTCTGTTAAACAGAATCAATATAGAAATTCAACTAACTGACTAGCAGTTTAATCAAACAGTCAACACACAGTCAATCAGCTAATATTTAACAGTTCTAAAAACACAACATGAAATTATAAACTATTCAGAGTTAGTGAGTATTACTCACATTGGACCATCATCGTTAATAACGATAACCATCGCTTGGTTCAGACGGACAATTTATTTCACTATAAATTGTATTGAGCCCCGATTCACTCCCAATCAGTTTCTTTGCGTAGCCACCGTCCATACGGTCCTAACGGATCTGACGGTTTGAAATTCTGATATCGTATGAAGGAGATACGCAATTTAGAAGTTAATACACAGTTTGAATTTAAATAAAGCTTAAAACATTTTCATTTGGGCTTTACCCTCATTTCTCATGGCCCAATTCAACTCCACCCACTCGTTTAAGCCCAGGCCGATATCCTCCTTCTTCCTCAACGGACCGTGAGCTCCAGTATTTCTCAAAACCCGATGGTTCCTGCTTCCATCTCCTCCTCCTCTTCATTAAAATTTAAACTAAAATCACAAAATCACTTCCTGTTCAAATCCGCACCTCTCCATACAACTTTCAACCAACTCGAGCTGACCTCCACAAATCCGACATCGAACTAGCCCATGCAATTACAGTGGAGTATCTACACCAAACCACGCCGAATCTCACCAAAAATCTCCACCTTCTCCCGATCGATGCCACAAATTCAAACCTACTTTCCAGAAATCCATTCGATGCTTCCATTCCCAAATTGATTCAACCCTAGTTCTACTGTTAACACCCGTCTCCGATGGAACAGTATTCGAGTGCCACAAAACCAATCTCAAAATGAAGAGAACATTATTAGGAACTCAAAGATATACCTAGAATGATTTATAGAAATTGTTTTGATTTTATGAAGCTATAGGATTTTCTTTTGGAAAAATGTAAAAATTGGAGGCGCGATATTATTGACTCCAGAAGGAAAAATTAGGTTTAGGAAGGTTCTACTATTTATAGAAGGATAAAAATATCTAGATACTTTGTTAGGATATTTTCCTTTTATTATTTTATATTCGTTCTTACCCTTCTAAAAATCCATGTGATCACACACGATATTCAAAAATCACGAAAATTGACATGCAGCTACAACTCGCCATTGCGGACACAACAAAACTGGTTTCATCGAATTCCGACTTCGTTTGCTCATACAGCATACTTTTAAAGGTCAAATTCTCGTTTGTTTTTCCCATTAAAATCCCATATGGCCACATACTGACTTCAAAAATCACGAAACTTGACATCTAACAATAATTTAACATTGCGGATCCAACAAAATTAATTTCATCGAATTCTGAGGTCGTTTACAAAACTGGCTATTTTTAAAGCCTTTTAAATATATAAATATATTTAAAATTAAATTAAATTAAATATTTATAAATAAATATTATCGTATATATTCACAATAGAATATCATATAGCTCTAGAATATTCCAATATGAATTTCTAACAAGATATTTCAAATCCTTATTAAATCGATATTCGATTTATAATGAAATTCCTTTTATATATCGTTGTAAATTATAAAGGAAATTCCATAACGACTTTTCTAGAATTTGATTTGGACATAAATCAAAATCTACACGACGAAATCCCGAATTTTCTCTTCCACTAGAAAAATATACTTCACCATCTCCTAATGTTTCTTATTTCACAGAAATCCGTCTTAAAACGAATTATGTATATTCAGTTGAAGTTCGTATCGCCAATTTACGAACTGCAGCGCCATTTCAAGCTCGATTTTAATTATATTATAACTCTACGTTCAAACTATCATTTATATAATATATTCATTATTCAAATTCAATTCCAAGCTGAATTAAATATCACAGATGATCCAGTTCACAACATATCGCCATTTCAGTCCATTTTGATTATTTCAGAATTAAATATATTATTTAATTTATTATTTTAATTAAATATTCACCATTATTTAATTCAATCAACCATTTGAGTTCTAAACCACTATTTATATAATTAAATAAGTTAATTATATCGCAGAAAAATGTGGGTCATTACATTCTTCCCCACTTAAAATAATTTCGTCCTCGAAATTGCTAAGGTAGAAAATAAACACCATTAACTAGTTTAAAAATTATTTGTTTACTTTTTAACATCAGTCTGAACCGAACTAATTTATTTCAATTAAACATTGACTAATTCTTATCAACGAAAATTTTCAAAAATTCTGAACATTTTCTCACACTTCAACTTTTCGAAAAATTTCGCCTACACCTCCTTTGTACTGCTCTATCGGTACAACCACAGCTCGCCTCTCTAGGCCTTCTTCAAACTAAAAGAAAATCAAACAGCCAAGCAGCTTGCCAATTCTGCTCATCAAAATCTCATACCCAATATATAATATAAACTGGTACCTTTCTCTCGGGCATATCATTGTATCATCTACATGTGGTACTAGTTCAGCATATACCAATATCATTCAAATCAAATCCAAATCGCTTTTATCTCCAATACAACCATTCGCTTATCCCAGCCAAATTTCATTTCAAACTCAAGTTTTATTATTGATTCCAAACTCTTATCAATCCCACTTGCTTGATATCATTCTAATCCAATCCAGTTTCCTTTATCTAGCTTCACTTTAATCTCAATTTGTCTTCACAAATTTCTATTCAAATTTGGTTTTTTTAATTCAAACAGTCTTTCATGGGAGTCTTAAACGCCTTGGATTTTTCTTAAAATCAAACAATCCCTTTCGAATTTCAATCACTTATTTTTCCAAAACCATTCGAAAACAAAATCTTCGGTAGTAATCCCTCACTTAGAACTCGAAAATGAACACCGATGATGCACCATCGGAATTTATTTCTAGCGATCAAAGTAAGTTCAATACTATATCACTGTCCAAAATTATTTCTTAAACCATTTCCATTTTGAAATCACTTTAAAAAATCATTCCAATGTTTGTAAACAATTTAAAATCTCCCAAGATCTTAAAATTCTCATATATTTAATCTGTGTTCATCTATAAACACTTATTCAAATTTCCAGGTTTTAATTCCAATTCTGATTTGAATTCAAGATTTCATTCATTTGCTTTCATATTTCTTCCTTATATGAATTCTGATTGGTTATTCACATAACCATTTCGCTTTTTTATAATCTTACTCGATTATAATAACAACCAATATATCCACTATATTGTAATTTGATATATATATCTTCTCTATATCAGGATAAACCTTGGGTAAACTTATTTTAATTTACCCTCTTTTCAAAACATATCATGTCGACCCATCGTATTCGAGTGTTTATAAACTCCTACCGATATTGTGGATCAAACTGATCGACCCCATAAACAACTCAACCAATGAATCTCCACAATATAAAACCACTTTATATCAAAATTACAAATACGCACTCGTATATATACACTCAAACTCAATCTAGGGTATTACTAACCCTATTTCTACTGAGTCATGCCACAGAGCCAAGGTAATACTTAACCATATGCTCTGATACCAACTGTAACGACCCGAAAAAATGCGATCTTGATTTTTCGATATATAACACATATCGAACATCCAAGGATCGAAAATAGCCGAATAGTTAATGAAAGAAGTTGGAGGGTGAGGAAAGATAAGATAGAAACTTAGAATAGAAGAAGAAGAAGAAGAACACAACATCAGAGTAACACGAACCTCACGGCGAAACGAATAACATATAATATATATAACATAACTTTGAAATATAAATCTGTACTTGAATATACATCATTATCGCAGTACAGCACTTACAACACAGCGGAAATAAACAATAGCTATATGATCCTGAAGCCTCCTGCTCCAACTCTTCAAGTATCTATAAATCCCAACTACTTGACTGCCCGTACAAAATTGGGCACCCAAGAGTTTAGGGAAAACAAAACAAAATAAACTCCGGGTCAGTCATGGGACTGGTATGAGTAAAACAGTTTAAAACAGTTCGAACAAGTAAACGATATCTCATAAGACCACGCCGTATAACGGAACGGGTTTTTCACTTATGAGAATCCAAAATATCTTTATATCAAAAACCTTTTGATATTATAATAATGTCTATCAACCACAATATAATAATCGTCTAGCAGAAACGCCTTCATCTTACGTTCGACATATATAGTACACAATCAAAACCGCAAGCATGTATTGGGTAATGGATTTCCAACTATGATAAGGTATGGAACCACCTTCCGCTAGTGTACCTCTAGCAAGGAATACACTGGGTTCAACAAGAACATCTTGCAACCCGGCCACACATGACCGACCACTCAATTCGCTTGAGCGTATCGAATGTATATCACCATCGGTTGGGATCAGCAACCGTTTCCCGAATGGGATAACATCAACAATAGATTTTTAGAAGTAAATGAAACTCGTGATCAAGTGATTATACACCCTAATAGGTGTGACCTATATAGCCATGCTGCCTGCCCGATTTTTGACATTTCCCGGTTGATGAGGCTTGAGGTTACGCTTTATCATCACATCAAATTCACTTCGAATGCCACATTGTCAGATCCATCGAAAATCACTAATTGACGTCTACAACAGTACATTACGTGTTAGCTAAAGAAGTTTTCCTTCTCCGCTTCCACTCTTGGTACGGTTGAAGAAATCAGTGTACGTGACCTTTCTGGAAATACTCTGTCAGACATTCATCCATACAAGTCATCCAGGAACAGGATGAACCGAAGGCACTATTCCGTACATCCATCTTAGGCACTGTTATCTAAGACTTATACAATAGCCTTTGCATTTTACTCCGTCTTCAATTATCTTTGGTATATATGATTCACAACGCTTATGCCAATACATAGTGGTTATTTGGATAATAATCCAACCGGTCTATCCATATTAACAACGCTAAAATGGTCAAAACTTCGATAGTCTGTGATTTAACCATAAAAGAAAAACAGGTCTGCAAACAACGATATTATTTCCAGGAGGAAATTATATCGATCAATCATCATTCAACATTTATCTCTTTATTTCATTAATTTACTTATCTACTGTTCCCATATATTCTAAATTCTTATTTTCTATTATCAGAAAACATTTCTGATTCTCGTTTGGAAAACATTTCCAAAACTTCTAAATTGGGATTTAAACAGATTGTTTAAAACTATATTTCGATGACGACTCAAACCACTAACTAAATTACTAAATCCACTTAACCACTTCACCCTCAAACCGTAACCATTTCTTAATTTAAAATGCAATCAATCAAGTTGGGGTATAGCTACCTCTCAGACCATAACTGAACCACCTTTCAAATCTCGAAATAGATAAGATTCACCTTTTAAACTCTTTAACACTTCCTTACGAACCCTCGGATTCTATTTACGAACCCCCTTCTTTTACAAGTTTTACGTGATTACAACAATGGTGTTATAATCTCCTGCATCCGAAATATATTATCTTTAATATGACTTTTATTCCCTAACTCGAATAATATAACAAAAACTAATTTATTTACTCCTATTCAGTTAACTCTAATCTATAAACTCTTATTTGAATAACTCCAAACTAATAACTCTAACTGGATTAACTCTTATTCGAATAACTTATTCGAATAAATTATATTCAATTTGCTTACTTTCGAATACTTATATTCGATAACCTCTTTCTTCGAATAAATCTTATTCGATTTAACTCCTGTCGAATAACTAGGTTCGATCAACTCACTTCGAACATTTCTGATTCGATGATCTCACTTCGAATATCTCTGATTCGATTATCTCACTTTGAATAACTAAATTCGATTAACTCATTTCAACTCTATTCGAATAAACTAAATTCGATTAACTCCATTTGAATAACTCTAGTTCGATTTAACTCTATCGATTAAACTCTAACAGATTAACTCTAATTGGCTTAACTCTATGGTTTAACCTAACTGGTTAACCCTAATGGTTTTACTCTAACTATTTAACCCTAACTGATTAACTCTTTGTCCTTATTCAGTTTCAAACATCGATGTTGAAATCGATTTTCACTTCTTTATATAAGTCCTGACTTATATATATATATATATCAAATGATAAATATTTCCTTTATTAACCTTATTTATTTATCCTAAGTATTTCCATTATTAATATCTTATTTACTTTCTAAATAAATATTCCTTATATCTTATCTTATTTATTTAACAAATAAATATCTCTTTTTCTTATTCTATTTATTTAACAAATAAATAATCCTTTTAATAACTTATTTTGTTTCCTAAGTCAATATCTCTTTATCTTATCCTACTTGTTTGACAAATAAATAATCCATTTAAATGTCTAATTTATTTATTCTAAATAAATAATTCACTTTATAAATATTCCATTTATAAAGATTTCCCTTCATATAAAATTCCACTTAAACATATTTCCTATTTATAAATATTCCATTTATAAATAATTTCCTTTATCAAATCTTCTTTGATTTTATAAATATTATCTCTTTTATAAAACCCCTTTGATTTTATAAATAATCTAAATTCAATATTCATTTTGAAAATCTCCTTTTTCCATTCCTATATTTTATGGTAGTTAACACATCAAATCACGATGACCAATAACGTCCATACACATATAATCAACAACAGATTATAAACCACGTCATATATCACAATATATGAAAATAATAAAATAACTGTTGAGGAATCCAGTCGGATTCCTCCAACCTTTTTCCCTGCATCCACAGATGTTACACAATAAAATCAACATCACTTTCATTTCCATATGATATATTTTGTTAAACAGAATCAATATAGAAATTCAACTAACTGACTAGCAGTTCAATCAAACAGTCAACACACAGTCAATCAAACAATATTTAACAGTTCTAAAAATACAACATGAAATTATAAACTGTTACGAGTTAGTGAGATTTACTCACATTGGATGATCATCGTTAATAACGATAACCATCGCTTGGTTCAGACGGACAATTTATTTCTCTATAAATAGTAACTAGCCCCGATTCACTCCTAGTCAGATTCCTTGCATAGCCACTGTCCATACGGTCCTAACGGATCTGACGGTTTGAAATTCTGATATCGTATGAAGTAGATACGCATTTTAGAAGTTAATACACTGTTTGAATTTAAATAAAGCTTAAAACATTTTCATTTTGGCTTTACCCTCATTTCTCATGGCCCAATTCAACTCCACCCACTCGTTTAAGCCCAGTGTAATGACCCGGGTTTTTGGCGACCTTGGTTATCAGATATACAACACATATCGAACATCCAAGGATCAAAAATACCGGTCATTAATGAAAGAAATTAGAGGGTGAGGATAGATAAGATAGAAACTTAGAATAGAAGAAGAAGAACAATACAACATCAGAGTAACACGAACCTCACAATGGAACAAATAACATATAATAGATCACATATCTTTGAAATATAAATTTGTATTTGAATATATATATCATTATCAGAGTACAACACTTACAACACAGCGGAAATAAACTATAGTTATACGATCCTGAAGCCTCCTGCTCCACCTCTTCAGGTATATCTGTAAATCCCGACTACTTGACTGCCCGTACAAAATTGGGCACACAAGAGTTTAGGAGAAACAAAACAAAATAAACTCCTGGTCAGTCAAGGGAGTGGTATGAGCAAAACAGTTTAAAACAGTTCAAGTAATTAAATGATATCTCATAAGACCACGTCGTATAATGGAACAAGTTTTTCCCTTATGAGAATCCAAATTATCTTTATATCAAATACCTTTTTGATATTATAATGATGTCTATCAAACACAATATAATAATCATCTAGCAGAAACGCTTTCATCTCACGTTCTACATATATAGTATACAATCAAAACCGCAAACACGAATTGGGAAATGGATTTCCAACTATGACAAGGTATGGAACCACCTTTCGCTAGTGTACCTCTTGAAAGGAATACATTGGATTCAACAAGAACATCTTGCAACCCGGCCACACATGACCGACCACTCATTTCGCTTGAGTGTATCAAATATATATCACCAACGGTTGGGATCAGCAACCGTTTCCCGAATAGGATAGTATCGACAATAGATTTTTAGAAATAAATGAAACTCTAGATCAGGTGATTATACACCCTACTTCGGAGTGACCGACATAGCCATGCTGCCTGCTCGATTTCTGTCATTTACCGGATGTGAGGCTAGAAGCTACGCTTTATCATCACACCCAATTCACTTTGAATGCCACATCGTCAAATCCATCAAATCACCGATTGACGTCCTCAACCATACAATATGTGTTAGCTAAAAGAAGTTTCCTTCTCCGCTTCCACTCTTGGTACGGTTGGAGAAATCAATATACGTAATCGTCAGGAAATACTCTGCCAGGCATCCGTCCATACAAGTCATCCAGGAACAGGATGAACCGAAGGCACTATTCAATACATCCATCCTAGACAATGTTATATAAGACTAATACAATAGCCCTTGCACTTTACTCCATCTTCAATTATCTTTGGCATATATGATTCGCAATGCTTATGCCAATACAGAGTGGTTCTTTGGATAATAATCCAACCTGTCTCTCCATATTAACAACATTAAAATGGTTAAAAACTTTGATAGTCGGTGAGTTAACTATCAAAGAAAAACACGTGTGCAAACAACGATATTATTCCCAGATGGAAATTATATCGATCAAACATCATTTAACATTTATCTCTTAAGTTCTTTTTTTTCATCTCCTGTTTCCCTATATTCAACATTTGCTATTTTCTAAATTTAGAAAACATACGTTATTTACATTGGGAACATTTCCATTTCTTGTTTTCTGTATTCGAAAATATTTATGATTCTTGTTTGGAAAACATTGCCAAAACTCCTACGTTTGGATTAAGCAGATGTTTAGATAAAACATCACTATGCCAACTCAAACCATTTCCTTTAATTACTAAATTCACTTAAATCCAACTCCTTCGATTAACTAATAAATCGATAACTCCTTTCAATTAACAAATAATCGATAAATCCTTCGATTAACTAATAATCGATAACTCCTTCCCATTAACTCTATTCGAATAAACTAATATTCGATAACTCTATTTAAATAAACTATTCATTTATAAAGATTTACTTTTAGTAACGGTTCTTCACTTTACAAATGATTTCCTTTTTAGTAACGTTTTCCTTTAAATAACATTTTCCCTTTTATAACATCCTATTCGGTTATAAACAAATTTCCTTTTTAATAATCTATTTATTTCTAAATATTTCCTTTTTAATTCTATTTGTAAATGGTTTACAAACATTTCTCTTTCCGATTGATTTGTAAATGGTTTACAAACCTTTCTCGTTCTAATCTATTTGCAAATGGTTTGCAAATAATTCCTTTAGGGTTTCATTTCTAAGTATTTTCTATTTATAAATAATCCATTTATAAATAAATTTCTATTTATAAATATTCCATTTATAAATAATTCTTTTTATAAAATCTCCTTTGATTGTTATAAATATTATCTCTTTTATAAAATCCTTTGATTGTAATAAATATTATCTCTTTTTTAAAATCCATTGATTGTTATAAATATTATCTCTTTTATAAAATCCTTTGATTTTATAAATAATCTATTTTCAATATTCAATTTGAAAATTCTCTTTTCTCCATTCCTGTATGTTATGGTATTTAACACATCAAATCACGATGACCAATATCGTTCAAACACATATAATCGACAACAGATTATATATCACATCATATATTACAATGTATGAATCACAGTAAAATAAATGTTGAGGAATCCAATTGGATTCCTCCAACCTGTCTCCCTGCATCCACAGATGTTACACAATAAAATCAACATCACTATTTGATATATTCTGTTAAACAGAATCAATATAGAATTTCAACTAATTGACTAGCACTTCAATCTAACAGTCAACACACAGTTAATCAGCCAATATTTAACAGTTCTAAAAATACAACATGAAATAATAAACTATTCAGAGTTAGTGAGATTTACTCACTTTGGCAGTTCATCGTTAAAGAACGATAAAATGTTATATGATTTGAATCAAACAATTTATTTCGCCATAAATTCATACGAGCCCCAATCCACTTCCAGTTAGTGCCATGGTGTTGTCCTCGTCCCTGCGATCCTGTCGGATCTTGTTTCGTCAGATTCTGACACCGTATGAGCAAGTTACGAATTTTACAAGAATCCTATACCTTTTAAATAAATTAAACTTAAAACTCTATTTAAAATTTGGGCTTTAACCTTTAAAGATTGGCCCAACTTCTCTTGGAAGCCAAGACCCGAAAATCCCTTGTCTCCTCCCAGTAAAAACCCCGATGCTTGCTCCTTCAAACATCAAAACCATGGCCAATCTTTTCTTCCTCAACTGATCCTCCTTTCTTAAATAAAAACTCAAACGAACTTCACCACTCTACTCTCCTTCGCATCCTCTTCCACTCCTCCCCCCGATACCCAGCTCGCACCCAAGACTAAGATCGCGTTTGTTAGTATCTCATGCACTGTAGGTATTTCGAACGACTGTTTTTATCCCAGAAAATCCGAAAATTCCCACAAGCTCTTAGGTTTCCCACACTAAATCCCAAACTGAACTCCGTTTCACCAATCACGGCTTCAAACTCCAAGTTTCTGCAACCCTAGCTTCACTAAACCCGAAGCTATACATTTCCGCACCAGAAAATCTGACATCGCACCCTATACAACTTACCCCAAATCGAAGACCAACCCACAATGATTTCAAATCTATATATATTTTGATTTATACATTTTACTTTGGTTTTTGTTTGATTTTTGAGAGATCGAAATGGTTGGAGGAAAAACAAGCGGCGACTAGAAATGCTTGTGACCGTGAAAAAATAGGAATTAGGTTATAAGGGTTAAGGGTGGTGTATTTATAGACAATTTAGATATTTTCCTATGGATTATTTTGTTCTATTTATAATCAAACGTTAATTATCCTTCTCTCTAAAAATTCGTATGACCACATAAAATACCGAAAAATCATGAAAATGGTCATGCAGCTAGAGTTGACATTACGGTCCGAACGAAACTGGTTTCGTCAAATTCCGACTTCGTATGCTCACACAGCGTATTTTTAACTGTCAAAATATCGACTGTTTCTCACACTAAAATCCCGTATGGCCGCACACTGACTTCAAAAATCACGAAAACTGAAATCTAGCAATAATTTAATATTGCGGATCCAACAAAATTGGTTTCGTCGAATTCTGAGGTCGTTTGCAAAACTGGCTATTTTAAAGCCCTAAATGACCCATTTAAATATATAAATATATTTAAATATAATTACATTAAATATTTATAAATAAATATTAGCGTCTATATTCACAGTGGAATACCATACAGCTCTAGAATATTCCTATATGAATTTCTAACTCGATATTCACGTCTAGGTCAACCCGATATTCTATTTATATTGAAATTCCTTTTAAAAATATAAATAATTCCTTTATAAATTATAAAGGAATTCCACAACGACTTTTCTAAAATTGGATTTGGACATAAATCAAAATCTACACGACGAAATCCCGATTTTTCTCTTCCACTAGAAAGATATACTCCACCAGCTCCATACGTTTTTTGTTTCATAGAAATCCGGTGTGACGATCCCAAAACCCCATGACACGGTGATAAGGATAATCATTGGAATATAACACATTAATCATCATTAGCAGATCACAGATAATAGCATAAACAGAAAATAGAATAATTTACACACATATGACAGCGGAATCATATAGATATCATCACATCAGAGAGCACAGTACAGGATACAACTTAGTGCATAATGATACATAATCAGTCACCATCGCCAGAGGCAGAATCATACATGAAGAGTACACAAAATAAATATCAGTCTACATCGCCTGAGGCGGAATCATAAGAAAGAGTACACAAAATAAATATCAGTCTACATCGCCAATGGCGGAATCATAATATAGATACAATAATGGAGGAGAAAATCCAAGTCAGCACGGTGTAGTCAAGCCTCGCCATGAGCCAAAAGTGCGTCAGAAACCTGTAACCAGGCTGCCCGTGTGAAAATGAGGGCACCCGAGTTTGCAAGGTGAAACAAACTACGAGTCAGTCATGGGACTGGTATGAGAAATCTACTTAACTTATTAACAGCAATAACGGGTTTACTCCAATGAGTGCTAGTGCATGAAATAAAGTAAATGATTAAATCGTCGCAATGCTTTTTATAAAATGAAGCCATTATAAGACTCAAGTCCCATCACACAATGCAACGCAAGCCGGAGGATAGAGTTTTACCTTATAATGGCCAAAAATGCTTCATGCGAATAAAACAAAAGTGTTAGATATTATTACTAATGCATATATATATTTCAAAAGCGATTTCAATCATAAATATCAATCATAGGCGACATGAATGACCTATACCACTATGTCGCCGTACTAGTAATACAATCACGTCCGCGTATTTCATATTGGAAATTGGATTCCTTCATGAGTCGAGGCAAGGGGCAAGCTCCTCTCCGATTCGAGACACTCTAGCAAATGTCCTAGGACCCCACTATGATCCTTGGATCTTCAGGGCCGGTCCTCTCTTACTTTTGAGGATTGGCAATTCCTGAGCACACGTTTCCCGGTCCTTACAGACCTATATCGAGGCGCCTCGCATTCCAACAACCACATAGGTGAAAAGTATATATAATGTCAGGGCTGGTAGGTCACTGACACCACCTTAGCTAGAAAGAAACGTCGTGCCCTCCCTGCAGTCACTCTCCCGTTTTTGACTCATACCGAGGTGTGAGGCTCGCGAATTCACATTACACACAAAGCTATGTCACACAGACCATGCATTGATCATCAACCACAAGACTTTGCTTTGCAATAGAAGCCTTGATCATATGCCACTTAGGCGTGCCACACAGGCAATTCACTCCATGCGACTGATTTCTATCAATACATAACCTCTGAGCTCGTACGTCTCAGAGAAGGGCGTTAAGCAAGAGAATAAATTCTCCGCCGCCAAACAGATATATATTTAACAGAGATCAATCAGCACAGAACAAAATCCAATGTCAGACACACAGTCCATTTACAAATCCGTTCTGGGTCTAAACGAAACCGAAGGCACAAAATCCTCGCATATCCGTACAATCAACAGTATGTTTGGACGGCTACTACTTTAGTTCCTTCATGGTAGCTACTCCAATCACGAGCATCAGTAGTGCCCATCCATCCAATGTGAAGATCGTCGGTCTTCTACCGTCTTCGACTCTTCTACTTCTCAACGTCGATCGATTATTTGAAATGAGATGAACTCAGCCTTTTCAAATAATCCACATATATTTAGATTTTCAAATCAATTTATCACATGGTTGGACTATTCAACATTCACATTTCAGTTCTTTAGTTATAATTCTCATGTTAAATACATTCAACCATCACATATCAAGCAAACACAACAAAATTGGTTTATTTCCATTCTATATCGTCTATAGTACTTTATAACGATATATCGCCATTTTTATTTAATTTAAAACGGCCATATTTAATTAAACGACATTTCAGGTCGTGCTGATGCATTGGCGCTGTTTTTCACTAATTTTGTTTTACACATATCTGAAAATCTAACCATTGGATCTTCACAAATTTTATATCATTAGGAAGGTCATTTCAAAACGATTCCAACGATTTCAGATTTGGGAAGATCTGACGGTCGGATCTTCCACACTAGTCATTTGAAGTTATGATTTCAATTTACGAACTGCAGCGTCGTTATTCGATTTAATTTAATTATATATATATATAATCGTTTCTGGCGCTGTTTTTCTTCAGATTTGAATTAAACATTCCAGACAATCCAACCGTCGGATCTTCACAAAGTTGGTGCCGTTGGAAAGATATTTCCAAGGCGAACCCAACGGTTGCGATTTCGGGAAAATCCAATGGTCGGATTTCCCGCACTAGTCGTTTGAAATCATGGTTTCAAAACACGAACTGCACGGCCACGTTTCGTTTTAATTTTATTTATATTTATATATTTATATAAGTATAGTTCATTCAAAAATTTCTATATCGTTTCCACTTCAATTATTTCACTAACGCCTTTAAATTTTGGAAAATTTCGCCATAACCTCCTTTGTATGGGAGGGGCTGGGAAAATTCCCAAATAGCCACACGGGCATCTCATGTCAAAAAGAAAAAGAAAAAGCCAAGCGGCTAGCCAACAGGCTCATAAAATCATCACCCAAACAAAACTGTAAATGTGTACCTAATTGTCGGGCACAAAATTTTATTCCTCTTCTCTAGCCCCTTTGCTATAACATGTTCAATAAATATGCATGTACATATATACAATTTTTATCACTTATCATTTTCCATTCAACTTCATATTTGATTTACTTTGGTTTAAAAACTCCATTCATTCTAATGTTGCATGCATAGGCTAAAATCACATCATTAGCTTGTTAATGTATATTTCAACTCATGCATATTTTATTTGAACAAGTGCCTATTTTTAACACTTCACATTTGAAAGATGATAATTTTGGCGAACTAAAATACATTTCAACACATGACTATTTTATTTAGTTCCTATGCATGTTAAAAATAATATTTCTTCACAAATATTTATTTCAACGTCCGCATATCTTTAGCATATCACATATATGATAAAAATGACATTTTTATCATTTAAAATATTTATTCGACAAATGGATGTTTTCAACACTTCATAGTTTCAATAAAAATGTAATTTTTCTTGTTCGATCTTTTTATTCAACACGTGAACTTTTCCACTACACACACTTCTCAACACATGAGCATTTCCACACATGGATATTTTGTTTATGTTGTTCATATGAGAAAGATGGAATTTTTATTGTTGAAACTATTTATATATAAGGCGAATATTTTACATACTTCATATATATTATAAAAATGTGATTTTTATTGTTTAAATTTACACTTCATTAATTGACAAATGAATTTAATTCTCACACATCACTTTTCAACACATGAACATTTCCACACATGGATATAGTTTCAACATATGGCTTTAATTTCAATGCATGAAGTAATTTCAACATATGAAAATAATTCTAACACATAAAGATTATTCAAAATTTCGGCAGCATAACGACAGGGTAGTTAAAACCGGCACCGTCCCTAGTACGGCTCCTCGCTCTACCTTAAAACCTCGCGGTTTTGAACAATGGGGATTCATGCATCTAATTTGCATGCAGGCGGCATGTTTTATTTTAATTTCCACAAATATTTCCAATTCATTTCAATCACCAATGGGTATTTTTCAACCATAACCAAACAATATCAACCACAAACAATTATTCAACCATTCGTATTTTTCATCCAATATTTCACACCAATTCACAACAATAAATATCGTCCATGGTTTGTGGAGGAGGGGAGTATATATATATATATATATATATATATATATTATTGCTATATTTCACTTGCATTTCAACACACACATCAATTATTCTATGCATGTATAATTCATACTTCGCTCATATAGCTTACACCACGCCTGTACATGAGGTATACAACACGTGTGTAATTTATATTTCGCTTATATAATTTATACATGACATTTTCCATTCAAATTCTTTTAATTTAGATTTCTCACATTGGTTTTCGGAGTTCTAAAAATCGTAGATGACTCAGAAAAATCTGCGGCTTCTTCTATGTGGTAGAGAGTTTCCTTGCGGTCCCGATGTTTCCTGTTTCATCGAATTTCGTCAACACACCAAAAAGATATGATTTTTCAAAGTGCAGACATAAAAAAGGACTCACCTTTCACGATGGTTCGAAACTAGGGTTGAGGTTTTCGCGAAATCCGTGGCATGTGGGGACGAACGGGGGTGCTGACGTGGAAGAGCTTCGAGCAGCGGTCCTGTCGTTGGTGGTTTGGTGCGGCTCGGCGGTCGGTGGCGATTAGGGCGGCGATGGGAAGTGGTGAAGTTGGCGGGCTCGATTCTGGCGGAGGAGGCATCGAGGGAGGAGGTGCTGGGGTCGGATTTGAAGAGGAGGCGGAGTTGCGTCGACGACAGGTGGTGGCGCAAGCGGAAATCGCCTGTGGCGGCGGTGATTTGAGGGAGAAGCGAGGATCGATTTTTCGCCGTTGAAGTCGAGGGTTACGGGTTTTTTTTTAATTTATGAAAGAAAAATTCTGATTGGCCGATATATATATTATATTTTTAAATAGTGTTTTCTCCAACGAACTCCTTTCCAAGTCCAACGACTGTCGTCCCTAGCTAAATACCCCCATCCCTGACACAATGGGATATGTTTCGTTGGCCAATTCGACTGCTACAGTCAGTTATTTTTCAAATTAAAGTATAAAACATTTAATTTTTTACTTTGAACGTACATTTCAATTTGCCAGGGCCACAAAGTGATTCGAAAAATTCCAGAAAAATAAATCTAGCTATGTTTTGACTCTACGGTCCCAACAAAACTAGTTTCGTAAAATTCTGGGATCGTTTGAAAAATGGCCATTTTCTGGTCGATCCAATTTAACAGAAATTGACCAAACACATTTTCTTTTGCCACGCTCACATACTAGCCTCAAAAATTATGAAATTTGAAACCTAGTAATAGTTTGACATCCTGGACCCAACAAAAGTGGTTTCGTCGAATTCCGAGGTTGTTTGCAAAATATCAATTTTCCAGGGCTATATATCATTTATAGCGACCTTTCTGAAAATTCATTCGGCCATAACATTTGATTCCCGTTATGAAATTTCGATTTTCCAGATTCGTTAGAAAGGTATTGACTAACAGATTTAAATATTTTTGGTTTCACTAAATTTTCAAACTGACTCACTATTTCTAATTCACTATTTTATTGAAATATTCTATTTCAATTGTTCAAATTCCTTTGAAATCACCAATTTAAAAATTTTAAATTGGCTCGTATTTTCCGGGTTGTTACAATCTCCCCCACTTAAAACTTTTCGTCCTCGAAAAGGAAACAACAGTAAAGTAGGGAACAAAATGTAAATGCAAAGTATTGTAAAGGTACCTTGCACCGGAGTTAATCAGAGTAGTCCACTCTACATTTGGGGTAAGCTTGCTTAATGCTTTCCTCAGTCTCCCAAGTACAGTCTCTAGGATCACTGCTCCACTGCACTTTAACTAAATGAACCATTTTGCTTCTTAGTTCTCTAGTTTCTTTGCCAACAATCTTTAATGGCTCCCTTTTGAGTGCTAATTCTGGAGTTATGTCTATATCCTGTTGCGCTGCTTCTTCTACAACAAGATCCAGATCATGCACATGTCTTCTAAGTTGAGATACGTGAAACACGTCGTGCACTCCAGGCAACCAATCTGGTAATTGAACCCTATAAGCAAGAGTTCCAATTCGTTCGAGTATAGGAAAGGGACCAATAAATCTCGGTGCCAACTTCCCAGTTTTGCCAAATCTGATTACTCCTCTCATCGGAGAAACTTTCAAATAAACATGATCACCAACAACAAATGTCAAATCTCTTCTTCTAGAATCTGCATAACTTTTCTGTTGGCTTTGCGCGGTTCTCAATCGCTTTTTGATGAAGTCGACTTTATCATATGCTTCTCTAATCATATTGGGTCCTAACACAAGTCTATTGCCAGGTTCTACCCAACATGCTGGAGATCTGCACGGTCTTCCATATAATGCTTCAAATGGCGACATTCCCAAACTTGCTTGATAGCTATTGTTATATGAGAATTCTGCTAAATGTAAGTGATTTTCCCATGACCCACCAAAATCAATTATACAAGCCCACAATAAATCTTCTAGGATTCTATTCACCCGCATAGTTTGGCCATCTGTTTGAGGGTGATAAGCGGTGCTCATATTCAGTTTCGTTCCCAATTCTGTTTGGAAATCCTCCCATAATTTTCTAGCAAATACAGGATCTCTATCACTGACTATGCTGATGGGAATTCCATGCAGCTTAACGATTTCTTTGAAATATATCTGTGCTAGACTTTGAGCGGTTCTAGTGGATCTAACAGGTATAAAATGGGCAATCTTCGTGAAGCGATCTACGATTATCCAAATGTTGTCATTACCTTTCCTGGTTCGCGGCAAGCCATCTATGAAATCCATGGAAATCTGTTCCCATTTCCAACCTGGGACTTCCAACGGTTGCAAAAGTCCAGCTAGCTTCTGTTGGTCGCTCTTGACCAATTGACAAGTAGGGCATCTGCTAACATACAAAGAAATATCCCTTTTCATTGCCTTCCACCAGAAAGTGCGTTTGATATCGTTGTACATTTTACTCACCCCAGGATGGATGAAAAATTTGGATTTATGGAATTCATCTAGCACTTCTCTTTTGAGCTCAGGAATGTCGGGAACACATATTCTTTTGTTCAACCTCAGAACTCCCTCACTATCCACTTGGAAACTGGAGCCTTCGCCCCTTTGAATCCTTCTTATCATCTCTTTCACAAAATTATCACTTTTCTGAAGAACAGATATTTTATCAATCAATCCTGGCGTAATTATAAGATTGGCAATGATTGCGGTTTTTCTACTAAGCGCATCCGCTACAACGTTAGCTTTCCCCGGCGTATACAGGATATCAAGATCATACTCTGCAAGAAATTCTAGCCAACGCTGCTGTCTCAAATTCAGATCTTTCTAGGTGTATAAATACTTCAATGATTGATGATCTGTGTATAGTATAAATTTCTCGCCCAATAAACAATGCCTCCAGATTTTCAATGCAAAAACGATGGCTAGCAACTCAAGATCATGAGTCACATAATTCTTCTCATGCGATTTCAGTTGGCGGCTTGCATAAGCCACTACTTGGCCTCTTTGCATTAACACCGCACCAAGACCTCTAATAGAAGCATCTGTCCAAACCGTTAAATCCTGATTGCCATCAATAATGGTTAACACTGGAGCAGTCGTCAGTTTTGATTTCAATTCCTTGAAAGCTTCTTCACAGTCGGAAGTCCACTTGAATTTCTCATGCTTCTTCGTGAGCTTCATTAACGGACCGGATGTCTTCGAAAAATCCTTAACGAACTTTCGATAATAACTAGCCAACCCCATAAAACTTCTAACCTCTGTGGGAGTATTGGGTTGTTTCCAGTCTTGAATCGCTGTTATTTTGCTTGGGTCAACAGAAATCCCTTTCTCTGACACGACATGGCCAAGAAATTTCACTTCTTCTTGCCAGAAGACACATTTAGAGAATTTGGCTTTGAAGACGTTCTTTCTTAGAATCTCCAATACTTGTTCTAAGTGTTTTTCATGCTCGGGTTTTAATTTGGAGTAGATTAAAATATCATCGATGAATACGAGGACAAATTTATTCAGAACTCCCCTGAACACTCTATTCATTAGATCGACAAAGTATGCTGGAGCGTTGCATAGGCCAAACGGCATTACTAACCATTCATAAAATATGTCTGGACCTCTGAAAGCTGTCAAAGGAACACACTCTTATGCTATTCTCAATTGGTGAAAACCTGTAGCTAGGTCCATTCGGGAAAATACTTTCGCCCCATTCAATTGGTCTAGCAAATCGTCGATGCGGGGTAATGGACACTTGTTTTTGAGCGTCTGTTTGTTGAGGTCTCGGTAATCATCGCATAATCGAAGAGTACCGTCAGACTTTGGGACAAACACAACAGCTGCACCCCAATTAGAAAAACTAGGTCTGATTAGACCCTTCCACAATAGTTGACGAGTTTGATCGCCTAATTCTTCTTTTTCCTTCGGAGTCATTCTACGAATTGGATGTACCACTGGTCTGGCATTGGGAATTAGATCGATTCGGAATTCTATTTCTCTTTGCGGAGGTAAGTTTTCAACTTCTTCAAACACATCTGCATAGTTCCTAACAATCGGAATCTTTTCTAAGGAAGTGGGGATAACTTCTAATGCCGGCCAAAATTCTTCTATATTTGGATTCGAACCATGACAGGGTACCGTAATATATCCAAGCTTCGTTCGGATTTTAACGGTTCTTTCTGCACAATTCACTTCGGCTTCGTATTTCGTTAACCAATCCAACCCGAGAATGATATCGAATTTGGGAAAATCCATAACGATTAAATCAAAGGGAAACTTGTAGGAAGAATAAGAGACTGGCACTCTACAATATGAACCGAGAATAAGAGATCCTCCTATCGGATTATGTACTTCAACCGATTCTTTGAGCTTTCTCTGTTTTAACTTTAATTTGTGCATTGTGTTACTAGTAATAAAACTACGTGATGCACGCGTGTCAAACAATACAGAAACAGGAATATTTTTAATTGTAAGAGTACCTCCCAAAACATCGGGTTTACCTGCTCCATCGGAAGCAGCTGGCGGGCTCGACCCATCATACACGTGAGCTACTGTAGCCTTCTTCAGCAGAGGACAGTCTTTGACTAGATGATCGGTCTTGCGGCAATTAAAGCAGGAGCGAGAGTTCTGAGAACCCTGGCTCGAACCTTGTGAATTTGTCTTCTGCCTCTTCGGGGCTGTGCGCACATTAGAGTAGTGCCCCACTTTGCCACAGTTAAAGCAACTTCCTCTCGGCGGCTTGCCAGTCTGAGGTTTCGAAGATGCTGCTTGGTTTGACTCAGCTTGATTCCCAGCAGGCTTGCGCTTGTTCCCGGCTTGGCTTCTAGCGTGATCCTGCTCCAGATGCCTATGGTTTAGGTCTTCGTAGTTGCATGTCATTTCCACCAGTTCGTTAAATTCCAGCTTGACATGGGCCATGGCTCTATCATGATACTGTCGCCTTAGCCCAAGGATAAACCTCTTATTTTTGGACTTTGCAGTGGCGACGAGCTCCGGAGCATAGGGTGACAACAGTGTAAATGTATTCAGATAATCCTGCATGGAAAGATCCCCCTACTGGAGGTTGGTGAAGTCATCGTGCATTCGTTCCAGTGCTTGTTCCGGGACATATTTCTCCCTGAAGAGTTCTTTGAATCCATCCCATGTTCTTCCAGCTTCTCAATTCCCGGCGGTGAGAGATTCCCACCATAGTTCAGCTTGTTCCTGCATAAGCCAGGCGCCCATAATAGCTTTATCTTGGTCTCCAAGCCTTAGGCCTTCAAGAATTTTCTCGCATGTTTTGAGCCATGCAAGGGCCTCTATTACTGTGCCAGTTCCTTAGAAGGTCTTGCCTCCTAAGTTTTTGTATCTCTTAGCTACACGGTCCAGCTCGAAGTATTGAGCGGCCGGGGGCTGTATCAAAGGTACTTCTTCAACTAGGGCTTCTCCCCGTCCTCTGCCACGGCCGGCACGGCCTCCTCTAGCGGCGGCTGCTCTGGTAGCCATTTGTCAAATTCTGTATAAGCAAGGAAAGAGTCAGCTAACAGAAATGATAGTTTACTGCATAGTTAAGCAGAAAATTTACGGAAAGATAATGATGGACTGATCAATTGTTTTTGCTATTCTGCTCGGCTCATTCTAGGACTTTACTGACCCTATCTCTAATGAGCGACTCGCCTTAGAATACTACTGATTCTATTTTGACGAACTGTTTAATGTGTTAGACTCTAGAACTAAGTTTAACGAAAGCTCTGATACCAGCTGTGACGATCCCAAAACCCCGTGACACGGTATTAAGGATAATCATTGGAATATAACACATTAATCATCGTTAGCGGATCACAGATAATAGCATAAACAGAAAATAGAATAATTTACACACATATGACAGCGGAATCATATAAATATCATCACATCAGAGAGCACAGTACATGATACAACTTAGTGCATAATGATATATAAACAGTCAACATCGCCTGAGGCGGAATCATACATAAAGTGTACACAAAATAAATATTAGTCTACATCGCCTGAGGCGAAATCATAAATAAAGAGTACACAAAATAAATATCAGTCTACATCGCCAATGGCGGAATCATAATATAGATACAATAATGGCAGAGAAAATCCAAGTCAGCACGGTGTAGTCAAGCCTCGCCATGAGCCAAAAGTGCGTCAGAAACCTGTAACTAGGCTGCCCGTGTGAAAATGAGGGCACCCGAGTTTGCGAGGTGAAACAAACTACGAGTCAGTCATGAGACTGGTATAAGAAATCTACTTAACTTATTAACAGTAATAATAAGGCAAATCAAAGGACCACGCCACTTTCGTGGAACGAGTTTACACCAATGAGTGCCAGTGCATGAAATAAAGTAAATGATTAAATCGTCGCAATGCTTTTTATAAAATGAAGCCATTATAAGACTCAGGTCCCATCACACAATGCAACGCAAGCCGGAGGATAGAGTTTTACCTTATAATGGCCAAAAATGCTTCATACGAATAAAACAAAAGTGTTTGATATTATTACTAGTGCATGTATATATTTCAAAAGCGATTTCAATCATAAATATCAATCATAGGCGGCATGAATGACCCATACCACTATGTCGCCGTACTAGTAATACAATCACGTCTACGTATTTCGTATTGGAAATTGGATTCCTTCATTAGTCGAGGCAAGGGGCAAGCTCCTCTCCGATTCGAGACACTCTAGCAAATGTCCCAGGACCCCACTATGATCCTTGGATCTTCTGGGCTGGTCCGCTCTTACTTTTAAGGATTGGCAATTCCTGAACACACGTTTCCCGGTCCTTACAGACCTATATCGAGGTGCCTCGCATTCCAACAACCCCATCGGTGAAAAGTATATATAATGTCAGGACTGGTAGGTCACTGGCACCACCTTAGCTAGAAAGAAACGTCGTGCTCTCCCTGTAGTCATTCTCCCGTTTTTGACTCATACCAAGGTTTGAGGCTCGCGAATTCACATTATACACAAAGCTACGTCACAAAGACCGTGCTTTGATCATCAACCACAAGACTTTGATTTGCAACAGAAGCCTTGATCATATGCCACTTAGGAGTGCCACACAGGCAATCCACTCCATGCGACTGATTTCTATCAATACATAACCTCTGAGCTCGTACGTCTCAGAGACGGGCGTTAAGCAAGAGAATAAATTCTCCGCCGCCAAACAGATATATATTTTAACAGAGATCAATCAGCATAGAATAAAATCCAATGTCAGACACACAGTCCATTTACAAGTCCGTTCTGGGTCTGAACGAAACCGGAGGCACCAATTCCTCGCATATCCGTACAATCAACAGTATGTTTGGACGGCTACTACTTCAGTTCCTTCATGGTAGCTACTCCAATCACGAGCATAAGTAGCGCCCATCCATCCAATGTGAAGATCGTCGGTCTTCAACCGTCTTCGACTCTTCGACTTCTCAACGTCGATCGATTATTTGAAATGAGATTAACTCGGCCTTTTCAAATAATCCACGTATATTTAGATTTTCAAATCAATTTATCACATGGTTGGACTATTCAACATTCACATTTCAGTTCGTTAGTTATAATTCTCATGTTAAATACATTCAACCATCACATATCAAGCAAATACAACGAAATTGGTTTATTTCCATTCTATATCGTCTATAGTATATTATAACGATATATCGCCATTTTTATTTAATTTAAAACGGCCATATTTAATTAAACGACATTTCAAGTCGTGCCGATGCACTGGCGCTGTTTTTCACTAATTTTGTTTTACACATATCTGAAAATCTAACCGTGGGATCTTCACAAATTTTATATCATTAGGAAGGTCATTTCAAAATGAATTCAACGGATTCAGTTTTTGGAAGATCCGATGGTCGGATCTTCAACACTAGTCATTTGAAGTTACGATTTCAATTTACGAACTGCAGCGTCGTTATTCGATTTAATTTAATTATATTTATATATATAAATATATAAATATAATCATTTCTGGCGCTGTTTTTCTTCAGATTTGAATTAAACATTTCAGACAATCCAACCGTCGGATCTTCACAAAGTAGGTGCCGCTGGGTTGGAAAGATATTTCCAAGGCGATCCCAACGGTTGCGATTTCGGGGAAATCCAATAGTCGGATTTCTCACACTAGTCGTTTGAAATCACGATTTCAAAACACGAACTGCACGGCCACGTTTCATTTTAATTTTATTTATATTTATATGTTTATATAAATATAGTTCATTCAAAAATTCCTATATCGTTTCCACTTCAGTTATTTCACTAACGCCTTTAAATTTTGGAAAATTTCGCCATAACCTCCTTCGTACGGGAGGGGCTGGGAAAATTCCCAAATAGCCACACGGGCGTCTCGTGTCAAAAAGAAAAAGAAAAAGCCAAGCGGCTAGCCAACAGGCTCATAAAATCATCACCCAAACAAAACTGTAAATGTGTACCTATTTGTCGGGCACAAAATTTTATTCCTCTTCTCTAGCCCCTTTGCTATAACCTGTTCAATAAATATGCATGTACATATATACAATTTTTATAACTTATCATTTTCCATTCAACTTCATATTTGATTTACTTTGGTTTAAAAACATCATTCATTCTAATGTTGCATGCATAGGCTAAAATCACATCATTAGCTTATTAATGTATATTTCAACTCATGCATATTTTATTTGAACAAGTGGCTATTTTTAACACTTCACATTTCAAAGATGATAATTTTGGCGAAATAAAATACATTTCAGTACATGACTATTTTATTTAGTTCCTATGCATGTTAAAAATAATATTTCTTCACAAATATTTATTTCAACGTCCGCATATCTTTAGCATATCACATATATGATAAAAATGATATTTTTATCATTTAAAATATTTATTCGACAAATGGATGTTTTCAACGCTTCATAGTTTCAATAAAAATGTAATTTTTCTTGTTCTATCTTTTTATTCCACACATGAACTTTTCCACTACACACACTTCTCAACACATGAGCATTTCCACACATGGATATTTTATTTATGTTGTTCATATGAGAAAGTTGGAATTTTTATTGTTGAAACTATTTATATATAAGGCGAATATTTTACATACTTCATATATATTATAAAAATGTGATTTTTATTGTTTAAACACTTCATTAATTCACAAATGAATTTAATTTTCACACATCACTTTTCAACACATGAACATTTCCACACATGGATATAGTTTCAACATATGGCTTTAATTTCAACGCATGAAGATAATTTCAACATATGAAAATAATTCTAACACATAAAGATTATTCAAATTTTCGGCAGCATAACGGCAGGGTAGTTAAAACCGGGACCGTCCCTAGTACGGCTCCTCGCTCTACCTTAAAACCTCGCGGTTTTTGACAATGGGGATTCATGCATCTAATTCGCACGTAAGCGGCCTGTTTTATTTTTATTTCCACAAATATTTCCAATTCATTTCAATCACCAATGGGTATTTTTCAACCACAACCAAACAATATCAACCACAAACAATTATTCAACCATTCGTATTTTTCATCCAATATTTCACACCAATTCACAACAATAAATATCGTCCATGGTTTGTGGACGAGGGGAGTATATATATATATATATATATATATATATATATATATATATATATATATTATTGCAATATTTCACTTGCATTTCAACACATATATCAATTATTCTATGCATGTATAATTCATACTTCGCTCATATAGCTTACACCACGCATGTACATGAGGTATACAACACGTGTGTAATTTATATTTCGCTTATATAATTTATACATGACATTTTCCATTCAAATTCTTTTAATTTAGATTTCTCACATTGGTTTTCGGAGTGCTAAAAATCGTAGATGACTCAGAAAAATCCGCGGCTTCTTCTATGTGGTAGAGAGCTTCCTTGCGGTCCCGATGTTTCCTGTTTCATCGAATTTCGTCAACACACCAAAAAGATATGATTTTTCAAAGTGCAGACATCAAAAAGGACTCACCTTTCATGATGGTTCGAAACTAGGGTTGAGGTTTTCGCGAAATCCGTAGCACGTGGGGACGATCGGGGGTGCTGACGTGGAAGAGCTTCGAGCGGCGGTCCTGTCGGTGGTGGTTTGGTGCGGCTCGGTAGTCGGTGGCGATCAGGGCGGCGATGGGAAGTGGTGAAGTTGGCGGGCTCGATTCTGGCGGAGGAGGCGTCGAGGGAGGAGGTGCTGGGGTCGGATTTGAAGAGGAGGCGGAGCTGCGTCGACGACAGGTGGTGGCGCAGGCGGAAACCGCCTGTGGCGGCGGCGATTTGAGGGAGAAGCGGGGATCGGGTTTTCGCCATTGAAGTCGAGGGTTACGGGTTTTTTTTTAAAATTTAATTTATGAAAGAAAAATTTTGATTGGCCGATATATATAAATATATATATTATATTTTTAAATAGTGTTTTCTCCAACGAACTCCTTTTCAAGTCCAACGACTGTCGTCCCTAGCTAAATACCCCCATCCCGGATACAATGGGATATGTTACGTTGGCCAATTCGACTGCTACAGTCAGTTATTTTTCAAATTAAAGTACAAAACATTTAATTTTTAACTTTGAACGTACATTTCAATTTGCCATGGCCACAAACTGATTCGAAAAATTCCAGAAAAATAAATCTAGCTATGTTTTGACTCTACGGTCCCAACAAAACTAGTTTCGTCGAATTCTGAGATCGCTTGAAAAATGGCCATTTTCTGGTCGATCCAATTTAACAGAAATTGACCAAACAAATTTTCTTTTGCCACGCTCACATACTAGCCGCAAAAATTATGAAATTTGAAACCTAGCAATAGTTTGTCATCCCGGACCCAACAAAAGTGGTTTCGTCGAATTCCGAGGTCGTTTGCAAAATATCAATTTTTCAGGGCTATATATCCTTTATAGCGACCTTCCTGAAAATTCATTCGGCCATAACTTTTGATTCCCGTTGTAATAACCCGGAAATTCTGAGCCTGTTTAAAATTTTTATTTTGGCAATTTTAGCGTATTTCGAATATTTAAAATGAATTATTTTAAATAATATCGATGAGAAAATTTATTTTGAATGGAATTCGAACGTATATATTATATACGTCGTCGTTAGAATATAATAATTATATATATAATTATAAATAGAATAGAAAATGGCGTGGTAGTTCGATAATTCGATTTCAAACTTCAATTGAATATACCGGGTGCAAAACAATCCGGATTTTAGCGAAACCAAAAATAATAGGATCTAATTGATGATATATTTCCAACGAATCTGAAAAATCAAAATTTCATAGCGGAAATCAAAAGATATGTCCAGTTGAAAATTCTGAATAGTCGCTATGGAATTCAGGCCCTTAAAAATGGAAATTTTGCAAACGACCTCGGATTTCGACGAAACCACTTTTGTTGGATCCGTGGTGTCAAATTATTGCTAGGTTTCAAATTTCATAATTTTTCGAATCAATATGTGAGCGTGGCAAAGGAAAACGTGTTCGACCAGTTTCAGTTGATTTTAATCGACTAGAAAATGGTCATTTTTCCAACGGCCTCAGAATTCGACGAAACTAGTTTTGTCAGGACCGTATCGTCAATACGAAGCCAGAAAATATTTTTTTGGAATTTTTCGAGTTAGTATGTGACCCCGGTAAATTGAAATGCGCGTTCAAATTCAATATATAGAGTTATATGTTGATTTTAACGGAAACTGATCGAAACGATCGAATCAGCTTGCGATACATATTCCATTATGTTCGGAATGGGGGTAATTAGCTATGGACGACAGGCGATGGGCCTCGTTTTGAGGTCGAAAATAAAAGTTGCTTTTTGCTGAGAAATTAAATAATTAAAATAAAAAAATAAAATAAAACCTTCCTATCTTTCCTCTTCTTATTCCTTTAGCTGCCCCCCTTCCTTCAGTCAAAATCGAAAACGAAAAAAGAAAAAAAAGGAGAAGAGGAACGAAGATCGGAGGAGCGCCCCCCACCCCCCGATCGCGCCGCCGCCGCCTCAGAGGTGGGGCGCCACCTCCGAAACCCCGCCCCTTTCCTCTCGCGACACAGCCCTCTCATCCACTGACGGACGGCAAACCCCCCTTCCACCCTCTCGCGCCTCTCTCCACTTCCATAACCCTCTTCCGCTCAGCAAACCGCCCCCACCACCGCATCGAGAGCACCGCCCTCCAACAGCCCCTTCAACGATGACACCCGCCCCCTCCTCCTCCAATAACGGTAAGGATTTATAATTTTATTTATTTCTTTTATTTAATAAAATCAGTTATATAACTTAGGTTTAAAAATCTAATTTTTTTTGTATGGAACTGTGTTTAAAACTCTGATTTTATGTAAAAATAGGAAAATCAATTTTATATAAATTATCAAAGAATAAAAATTTGATTTTTAATCATAATAAAGTTTATATTTTTACGAATGAGAAGTATGATTTTTCAAAGTAAAAAGAAATGATTTTGCATAGACAAAAGATTGGATTTTTCTTTGTATGAATGAAGGAAAAGGTTTGATTTTTTTTAAATAGAAAAGGTTTGATTTTTAAAATAGAAAAGATTAGATTTTTAAAATAGAAAAGATTAGATTTTTGAAATTGAAAAGGCGAAATCTTTATATGAAGAATAGCGTGATAAAAATAAGATTTTTATCTATATAGTATCGATGTAAAAATAGAATTTTTATCTGTATAGTATCGATGTAAAAATTGAATTTTTATCCTTATAACGTGAAAGTAAAATTCGATTTTTATATATTGAATAGCGAAGTAAAAATTCGATTTTTATATATTGAATAGCGAAGTAAAAATTCGATTTTTATATATTGAATAGCGAAGTAAAAATTCGATTTTTATATATTGAATAGCGAAGTAAAAACACGATTTTTATATATTGAATAGTGAAGTAAAAATTCGATTTTTATATATGTAGTGGCTACGGGCAACAAAGATGACAAAAATGCGATAACGATGAAGATTTCTACAAAGGAAGTGCCGTGGAGTTAGGATAGCTATTGGTGAGAATTTCTCACTCTTCTATTTTTTTTCTAGTTATATATATATACTAGGATGCAGACGGTGTTTAGTAGCACCCGACACAATCGTCCACAGACCATGGACTTGTTTGTTTGGTTGTGTAGTTGGTTAGATTATTTGGTTTGAATTGAACTGTTTGGTGAATTGGAATGGATTTGATTGATGTGTGAATGGCGTGGGCCTTCACTAGACCGGGGATAAGGCTAGGCCTCGTCCCGTTTCTAGTATCGTGCCGTTATGCCGCCGAAATTTTCTAAAATAAGTTAGAAAAATAAAAATATCATTTTATTGTGTAAATGAACTAAATATAAATTAATGTGTTGAAAGAAAATAAAATATTTATATAGTTAAAATATTTTATCGTTAAAAATAAAAAATTTAGCGTGAATGTGAATAAATAAATATTCATTTACAAACCGGACGGTTTGTTTATGTACACCTATTTGAAGGACATTGATTGGGACGATAAATTTTACACATCGCCCAACTGCACAAATAAAATCTGTGTTTGATTGTTTCAAACCCCACACGGGTATTGGGATAAAATACAACATACACTAATCCCAATAATTAGTTGTTTGTCGATCGATTGATTGACAGGCTGTTACAAGCGTTAGATATTTATATTTGATGCTTATACAGTGTAGTGCACCTTGGATGATGGTTGATTATTTATTGTTGCTATTATATACATGTGTTGTATGGAATCCATATAATTAACTTTATATGGTAATTGATTGGGACTCATTCCTATTTAGAAAATAAAGAATATTATAAAATAAAGGTTCATGTGTTGACTGTACTCATCCGTTAAGATTAGTCATGTGTTGAACGAAATATTTGAAATAGAAATATTTGATAATAGAAATATTTTTATAATAGAAATATTTGAAATAGAAATATTTGATAATAGAAATATTTTGATAATAGAAATATTTGAAATAGAAATATTTGAAATAGAAATATTTTGATAATAAGAAATATTTGAAATAGAATATTTGAAAACAGAAATATATGAAGCCGTGTTGATTAGATTGATGCCATTTTGACGTGAACGATATTTATATCGATTTTATTCATTTTAAAATGAATGTTGAAAAGTGATTTCGAAATCGAATATTTTGAAATGAAATTTGAATTGAATCGAATAGAAAACCAATTTGAATTGAATCGAATAGAAAACCAATTTGAATTGAATTGAATAGAAAACGAATTCGAATTAAATTGAATTGAAAACGAATTGAAATAGAAGTAAAATCAATTTGAAATGAAGTCAAATTGAATTGAAATTTGAATTGAATAGAAATGAATTTTAAAACGAATTTATAAGGAAAAAATTAATTTTGATTTGAATTGAAATAGAAGTTGAAATGTTTTTGAAACGAATTCAAAACTATTTATATAATTCATTTTAAATAGAAATCGATGAAATATTTATTATATATTATATATATAATATAATGGCCTGAATAGAAAGCGTCGCGCCGCGGCAGTTCGTGAATTTCGACCATTTATTTCAAACGGACATTAAGGGAGATCCGACCGTCGGATTCTCCTAAAACCAGAACCGTTGGGTTCATATCGAAAAGAGCTTTCTAACGAATATTAGAAATTTGAAATCTAACGGTTGGATTTGGAGATACGTCCAAATCAAATTCGAAAAAGGTCGCTGTAAGTGCATTTCGACGGTCGTTGATGGAAATCGACTGTACGGGCCTTGATAAAATTATTAAAAATAGTAATAATTTGCGTAAAATGATAAGAAATGATTTGGGAAAAATTGGGATGAAAAACTTCATATTTGAAAAGATAAAAATAGATTTTTATCGAAATGAACTAGTTTTGAACTAAAATTAAACCCGTTTATTTTTAAATAAATAAACTGGATTTGAAATGGGTTTTAAACAGAATTGATTTGTGGGTTTATCGTGAAGGGTGTTTTAAATGACACTTGTTCTTTAACCCGATGATAAATAGAATGTGATTTGGTTTTATCGTGAACTGTGTTTTAAATGACATTAGTTCTTTAACCCAGTGAAAGGAGTTTTAATGAATCTGCAATTAGATTGAAATGTGAATTGATAATTTAAATTATCAAATTTAGAAAATGAGCTAGAATGGAGTATCACCAGTTTTGCTCCAAAGCGATAGTTAAATCTTTAATTAGATTTGAACGTGAAATGGTAATTAATTTTATCGATAACACCGTGGTGTTAGATATGGAGTATTACCAGTTTTGCTTCATGGGATGAATAGGTTGGGATTGGAAAATAAAATAAATAATTACTTCGGTACGGTTCGCTAATCTCGACTAGTTTGGAAAAACCATAATTTGGTTTGAAACGACATACAAAGGAAGATTAAAGGATAAACTTTAAAGAATTTATCTTGGATAAAATTAATGGGAACCTTTCCCAAAGAATATGAAATATATAAACTAGCTGTAGGTTAGCTAAGAAGAATGGTTTCCTGGGTATTGATCTGATGTTGGTTTCGGCCTTCAGGGTTAATACTTGGGAAATTGTTCTCTTGTTGATTTACGGTTAGTGGCTGCTGAATTGGAATGAGGCGTTTGTTGTGTTTGTGTAACATGTGTTTTTAATATACGCGGGTTGTTCGGAAAGTCCGGGTTTATACCCATTCTGAATAACCGATTCGACGATAAGTCGAAGATGAAGACGGTGGTTGAAGACCGGAAGTCTTCACATCGTTTGGGTGATTGCTGATGATCTTGATTTGGCTGTACACCCAAGATGAGGGAATCAGTTGGTGGTCGCCCAGACGTACATGGAGATCGATGGATATGCGAGGAAAGTGCCTCCGGTTTCGTTCAGACCCAAAACGAACTTGTAAATGGATTGTGTGTGTGACATTGGATTTTATTCTGTGTTGATCGATTTCTGTTAAATATATATCTGTTTGGCGGCGGAGAATTTATTCTCTTGCTTAACGCCCTTCTTTGAGACGTACGAGCTTAGAGGTTATATATCGATAGATATCAATCGCATGGCATGAATTGCTTGTGTGGCATGCTTAGTTGCATGGATCAAGGCTTCTGTTGAAAAGCAAAGTCTTGTGGTTGATGATCAAAGCACGGCCTTTGTGGCGTAGCTTTGTGTATAACGTAAATTCGCGAGCCTCACACCTCGGTATGAGTTAAAAACGGGATACGGACCGCTGGGAGAGCACGACGTTTCTTTCTAGCTTTGGTGGTGTCAGTGACTTACCAGCCCTGACATTTATATACTTTTCACCTATTTGGTTGTTGGATGTGAGGCGCCTCGATTATAGGTCTGTAAGGACCGGGAAACGTGTGTTCAGGAATAACTAATCCTTTAACGTAAGTGAGGACCGGCCCAGCCGAATCCAGGGTTACCCAGAGTGTGTAGTCCTGAGGCATTTGCTAGAATGTCTCGAAGTGGAGAGGAGCTTGCCCCTTGCCTCGACTCATGACGGAAATCCAATTTCCAATACGTGTATTTCGGCTTTATTTGTAGAGCCTAGTATGGCGACATAGTGCTATGGGGCACTTATGCCGTCTATGATTTATATTTATGATTGAAATTGTTTTGACACTATACACTTATTATAGTATCAAGTGATTTGTTTTAAACGTACCAAGCATGTTTGGCTATTATAAGGGAAAACCCTATCCTCCGGCTTGCGTTGCATTGTGTGATGGGACCTGGGTCTTATAATAGCTTCATTTTTCGAAAAAGCATTGCGCTGTTTATTCTATGCACTGGTATTCTTGGGAGGAAACCCGTTCCGTGTTATATGTCGTGGTCCCTTGAATTACTCTCTTTTAAAGTAAAGCTTTAAATAACTGTTTTATTCTCACACCAGTCACATGACTGACCTGGAGTTTATTGTTTTAACCTAAACTCTGGGTGCTCCTATTTTCCGCACCGGCAGCTGGTAGTTTTGGTTTTGCAGATTTTTATTCACAGGATCCTGATTTATAGTTGGAACGATGCTCAGAAAGCTCTGTATCCGTGTATTACTTTCAGTTGTGTTTTGTATTATTTTTCCGCTGCAATACTGTATTTAAATCTCTGATATTTGTTGAATGTAATTTATTCATTTATACTCTGTATATTCTTGTATCTGATGAAATTGTTGTAATAACTATGAAATGTTCTTCCGTCTGCGTTCTGATTTGTCCTATTCTCAAAACGATCAGGGGTTTCGAACGGTCTAGATCGGTTTAACGACTGATTCAGATCGAGCGAAATTCCAGGCCGTCACATTTGGTATCAGAGCTTTGGTTTACAGAGCTCGAAAACAAGGCACATTAGAACCATACGAAAGAATTCATCAGATATTGGATTAGCAATATCCAATTAGAATGACTCGTTAGAGATAGGATCAGTAGTATCCTAGAACGAGTGTGAAGTGTATATTTTTCAAATGAAAACAATTTTGTTTCGAAAATTTAAATCGCTTTAGACGTATTTGAATATTTATTTATATTGAATTTGGACAATCGAATATATAAAGATTTTGCATATACGCGTCATGAACGTATATTCGAAGTTTTAATATATTAGATAGATATAGAATCACACTCTAGTCGACCGGAGATGGTACTGATGATAGCACGTGCATCATCAGTATTTATGTTCGTGTTTCGAAGGTGTGATTTCTATATATTTCCATTAGACTGGTGTGAGAATTAAAACTAATACAGACAGGTTTATTGTTGTGATTTGGCATCAAAAACATGATTTTCAGTATATATATCAAAATTATCAATTTGAAATGTTAAATTCACTAATTGATTGATGTTTGTGTTGTTTGTTTATTTGTTTGATAATTTTGAACCATTTAGCCTAATTGAACCAAATATTGAATTGTATTGAAAATTGGTCGCATTTGCTTGCATATACATGTACTTACATTGAACAGGTCAGAGCAAGGAGGCTGGAGCAGAGAATAAAATTTGTTTGCCCGACAAATAGGTACATGTTTACTATAATTTACTGTTTCGTTTGGGTAATGATGATTTTATGAGCCGATTGGCTAGCCGCTTGGCTTTTTCTTTTTCTTTTTGAGATCATAAGGCCTATATGGCAATTTTGGGATTTTCCCGTGGCTCCCGGTGCAGGGGAGGTTATGGCGAAATTTTTCGAAAATTTCGGGTGTTAGCCAAATTTTTGAAAATTCTCAGAAACTGAAAAGTTGGAGAATGGAAGCCAGATCGAGCGTAGAGTTGATTGATCAAACCACTTTCGATTTTGTTCCTTTTCGGGGACGAAAAGTTTTAAGTGGGGGAGATTGTAACAACCCGGAAATTCTGAGCCAGTTTAAAATGTGTATTTTGGCAATTTTAGCGTATTTCGAATATTTAAAATGAATTATTTTAAATAATATCGACGAGAAAATTTATTTTGAATGGAATTTGAACGTATATATTATATACGTCGTCGTTAGAATATAATAATTATATATATAATTATAAATAGAATAGAAAATGGCGCGGTAGTTCGATAATTCGATTTCAAACTTCAATTGAATGTACCGGGTGCAAAACAATCCGGATTTTAGTGAAACCAAAAATAATAGGATCTAATCGATGATATCTTTCCAACGAATCCGAAAAATCAAAATTTCATAGCGGATATCAAAAGATATGTCCAGTTGAAAATTCTGAATAGTCGCTATGGAATTCAGGCCCTTAAAAATTGAAATTTTGCAAACGACCTCGGATTTCGACGAATCCACTTTTGTTGGATCCGTGGTGTCAAATTATTGCTAGGTTTCAAATTTCATAATTTTTCGAATCAATATGTGAGCGTGCCAAAGGAAAACGTGTTTGACCAGTTTCGGTTGATTTTAATCGACTAGAAAATGGCCATTTTTCCAACGGCCTCAGAATTCGACGAAACTAGTTTTGTCAGGACCGTATCGTCAATACGAAGCCAGAAAATATTTTTCTGGAATTTTTCGAGTTAGTATGTGACCCTGGTAAATTGAAATGCGCGTTCAAATTCAATATAGAGAGTTATATGTTGATTTTAACGGAAACTGATCGAAACGATCGAATCAGCTTGCGATACATATTCCATTGTGTTCGGAATGGGGGTAATTAGCTATGGACAATAGGCGGTGGGCCTCATTTTGAGGTCGAAAATAAAAGTTGCTTTTTGCTGAGAAATTAAATAATTAAAATAAAAAAAATAAAATAAAACCTTCCTTTCTTTCCTCTTCTTATTCCTTTAGCTGGCCCCCCTTCCTTCAGTCAAAATCGAAAACAAAAAAAAAGGAGAACAGGAACGAAGATCAGAGGAGCGCCCCCCCCCCCCACCGATCGATCTTCGTCGCCGCCTCAGAGGTGGGGCGCCACCTCCGAAACCCCCCCTTTCCTCTCGCGACACAGCCCCCCTCATCCACTGACGGACGGCAGACCCCCCTTCCACCCTCTCGCGCTCTCTCCACTTCCATAACCCTCCTCCCCTCAGCAAACCGCCCCCACCACCGCATCGAGAGCACCGCCCTCCGACAGCCCCTTCAACGATGACAGCAGCCCTCTCCTCCTCCGATAACGGTAAGGCTTTACAATTTTATATATTTATTTTATTTAATAAAATCAGTTGTATAACTTAGGGTTTAAAAATCTGATTTTTGTTGTATGGAACTGTGTTTAAAATTCTGATTTTATGTAAAAATAGGATAATCAATTTTATATAAATTATCAAAGAATAAAAATTTGATTTTTAATCATAATAAAGTTTATATTTTTACGAATGAGAAGTATGATTTTTCAAAGCAAAAAGAAATGATTTTGCATAGACAAAAGATTGGATTTTTTTTGTATGAATGAAGGAAAAGGTTTGATTTTTTTTAAACAGAAAAGGTTTGATTTTTAAAATAGAAAAGATTAGGTTTTTAAAATAGAAAAGATTAGATTTTTGAAATTGAAAAGGCGAAATCTTTATATGAAGAATAGCGTGATAAAAATAGAATTTTTATCTATATAGTATCGATATAAAAATAGAATTTTTATCTATATAGTACCAATGTAAAAATAGAATTTTTATCCTTATAACTTGAAAGCAAAAATTCGATTTTTATATATTGAATAGCGAAGTAAAAATTCGATTTTTATATATTGAATAGCGAAGTAAAAATTCGATTTTTATATATTGAATAGCGAAGTAAAATTTCGATTTTTATATATTGAATAGCGAAGTAAAAACACGATTTTTATATATTGAATAGTGAAGTAAAAATTCGATTTTTATATATGTAGTGGCTATGGGCAACGAAGAAGACAAAAATGCGATAATGATGAAGATTTCTTCAAAGGAAGTGCCGTGGAGTTAGGATAGCTATTGGTGAGAATTTCTCACTCTTCAATTTCTTTTTCTAGTTATATATATATACTAGGATGCAGACGGTGTTTAGTAGCACCCGACACAATCGTCCACAGACCATGGACTTGTTTGTTTGGTTGTGTAGTTGGTTAGATTATTTGGTTTGAATTGAATTGTTTGGTGAAATGGAATTGATTTGATTGATGTGTGAATGGCGTGGGCCTTCAATAGACCGGGGATAAGGCTAGGCCTCATGCCGTTTCTAGTATCGTGCCGTTATGCCGCCGAAATTTTCTAAAATAAGTTAGAAAAATAAAAATATCATTTTATTGTGTAAATGAACTAAATAGAAATTAATGTGTTGAAAGAAAATAAAATATTTATATAGTTAAAAATATTTTATCGTTAAAAATAAAAAATTTAGCGTGAATGTGAATAAATAAATATTCATTTACAAACCGGACGGTTTGTTTATGTACACCTATTTGAAGGACATTGATTGGGACGATAAATTTTACACATCGCCCAACTGCACAAATAAAATCTTTGTTTGATTGTTTGAAACCCCACACGGGTATTGGGATAAAATACAACATACACTAATCCCAATAATTAGTTGTTTGTCGATCGATTGATTGACAGGCTGATATAAGCGTTAGATATCTATATTTGATGCTTATATAGTGTAGCGCACCTTGGATGATGGTTGATTATTTATCGTTGCTATTATATACATGTGTTGTATGGAATCCATATAATTAACTTTATATGGTAATTGATTGGGCCTCATTCCTATTTAGAAAATAAAGAATATTATAAAATAAAGGTTCATGTGTTGACTGTACTCATCCGTTGAGATTAGTCATGTGTTGAACGAAATATTTGAAATAGAAATATTTGATAATAGAAATATTTTGATAATAGAAATATTTGAAATAGAAATATTTTGATAATAGAAATATTTGAAATAGAAATATTTTGATAATAAGAAATATTTGAAATAGAATATTTGAAAATAGAAATATATGAAGCCGTGTTGACTAGATTGACGCCATTTTGACGTGAGCGATATTTATATCGATTTTATTCATTTTAAAATGAATGTTGAAAAGTGATTTCGGAATCGAATATTTTGAAATGAAATTTGAATTGAATCGAATAGAAAACCAATTTGAATTGAATCGAATAGAAAACCAATTTGAATTGAACAGAATAGAAAACCAATTCGAATTAAATTGAATTGAAAACGAATTGAAATAGAATTAAAATCAATTTGAAATGAAGTCAAATTGAATTGAAATTTGAATTGAATAGAAATGAATTTTAAAACGAATTTATAAGGAAAAATTTAATTTTGATTTGAATTGAAATAGAAGTTGAAATGTTTTTGAAACGAATTCAAAACTATTTATATAATTCGTTTTAAATAGAAATCAACGAAATATTTATTATATATATTATATATATAATATAATGGCCTGAATAGAATGCGCCGCGCCGCGGCAGTTCGTGAATTTGGACCATTTATTTCAAACGGACATTACGGGAGATCCGACCGTCGGATTCTCCTAAAACCGGAACCATTGGGTTCGTATCGAAAAGAGATTTCTAATGAATAATAGAAATTTGAAATCTAACAGTTGGATTTGGAGATACGTCCAAATCAAATTCGAAAAAGGTCGGTGTAAGTGCAGTTCGATGGCCGTTGATGGAAATCGACTGTACGGGCGTTGATAAAATTATTAAAAATAGTAATAATTTGCGTAAAATCATAAGAAATGATTTGGGAAAAATTGGGATGAAAAACTTCAAATTTGAAAAGATAAAAATAGATTTTTATCGAAATGAACTAGTTTTGAACTAAAATTAAACCCGTTTATTTTTAAATAAATAAACTGGATTTGAAATGGTTTTTAAACAGAATTGATTTGTGGGTTTATCGTGAAGGGTGTTTTAAATGACACTTGTTCTTTAACCCGATGATAAATAGAATGTGATTTGGGTTTATCGTGAACTGTGTTTTAAATGACATTAGTTCTTTAACCCAGCGAAAGGAGTTTTAATGAATCCGCAATTAGATTGAAATGTGAATTGATAATTTAAATTATCAAATTTAGAAAATGAGCGAGAATAGAGTATCACCAGTTTTGCTCCAAAGCGATAGTTAAATCTTTAATTAGATTTGAACGTGAGATGGTAATCAATTTTACCGATAACACCGTGGTGCTAGATATGGAGTATTACCAGTTTTGCTTCATGGGATGAATAGGTTGGGATTGGAAAATAAAATAAATAATTACTTCGGTACGGTTCGCTAATCTCGACTAGTTTGGAAAAACCATAATTTGGTTTGAAACGACATACAAAGGAAGATTAAAGGATAAACTTTAAAGAATTTATCTTGGATAAAATTAATGGGAACCTTTCCCAAAGAATATGAAATTTAGAAACTAACTGTAGGTTAGCTAAGAAGAATGGTTTCCTGGGTATTCATCTGATGTTGGTTTTGGCCTTCGGGGTTAATATTTGGGAAATTGTTCTCTTGTTGATTTACGGCTAGTGGCTGCTGAATTGGAATGAGGTGTCTGTTGTGTTTGTGTAACATGTGTTTTTAATATACGCGGGTTGTTCGGAAAGTCCGGGTTTATACCCATTCTGAATAACCGATTCGACGATAAGTCGAAGATGAAGACGGTGGTTGAAGACCGGAAGTCTTCACATCATTTGGGTGATTACTGATGATCTTAATTGGGCTGTACACCCAAGATGAGGGAATCAGTTGGTGGTCGTCCAGACGTACATGGAGATCGATGGATATGCGTGGAAAGTGCCTCCGGTTTCGTTCAGACCCAGAACGAACTTGTAAATGGATTGTGTGTGTGACATTGGATTTTATTCTGTTTTAATCGATTTCTGTTAACTATATATCTGTTTGGCGGCGGAGAATTTATTCTCTTGCTTAACGCCCTTCTCTGAGATGTACGAGCTTAGAGGTTATATATCGATAGATATCAATCGCACGGCATGAATTGCCTGTGTGGCATGCTGAGTTGCACGGATCAAGGCTTCTGTTGAAAAGAAAAGTCTTGTGGTTGATGATCAAAGCACGGCCTTTGTGGCGTTGCTTTGTGTATAACGTAAATTCGCGAGCCTCACTCCTCGGTATGAGTTAAAAACGGGTTACGGACCGCTGGGAGAGCACGACGTTTCTTTCTAGCTTTGGTGGTGTCAATGACTTACCAGCCCTGACATTTATATACTTTTCACCTATTTAGTTGTTGGATGCGAGGCGCCTCGATTATAGGTCTGTAAGGACCGGGAAACGTGTGTTCAGGAATAACTAATCCTCTAACGTAAGTGAGGACCGGCCCAGCCGAATCTAGGGTTACCCAGGGTGTGTAGTCCTGAGGCATTTGTTAGAATGTCTCGAAGCGGAGAGGAGCTTGCCCCTTGCCTCGACTCATGTCGGAAATCCAATTTCCAATACGTGTATTTCGGCTTTATTTGTAGAGCCTAGTATGGTGATATAATGGTATGGGGCACTTATGCCGTCTATGATTTATATTTATGGTTGAAATTGTTTTGACACTATACACTTATTATAGTATCAAATGATTTGTTTTAAACGTACCAAGCATGTTTGGATATTATAAGGGAAAACCCTATCCTCCGGCTTGCGTTGCATTATGTGATGGGACCTGGGTCTTATAATAGCTTTATTTTTCGAAAAAGCATTGCACTGTTTATTCTATGCACTAGTATTCTTGGGAGGAAACCCGTTCCGTGTTATATGGTGTGGTCCCTTGAATTACTCTCTTTTAAAGTAAAGATTTAAATAACTGTTTTAATTCTCACACCAGCCACATGACTGACTTGGAGTTTATTGTTTTAACCTAAACTCTGGGTGCCCCTATTTTCCGCACGGGCAGCTGGTAGTTTTGGTTTTGCAGATTTTTATTCACAGGATCCTGATTTACAGCTGGAACGATGCTCGGAAAGCTCTGTATCCGTGTATTACTTTCAGTTGTGTTTTGTATTATTTTTCCGCTGCAATACTGTATTTAAATCTCTGATATTTGTTGAATGTAATTTATTCATTTATACTCTGTATATTCTTGTATCTGATGGAATTGTTGTAATAACTATGAAATGTTCTTCCGTCTGCGTTCTGATCTGTCCTGTTCTCAAAACGATCAGGGGTTTCGAACGGTCTAGATCGGTTTAATGACTGATTCAGATCGAGCGAAATTCCAGGCCGTCACACCGGTTATGAAATTTCGATTTTTCAGATTCGTTAGAAAGGTATTGACTAACAGATTTAAATATTTTTGGTTTCACTAAAATCCGTTATATTTTGCACCCTGCACAGTCAGTCAAAGTTTGAATTCAAATTTTCAAACTTACTCACTATTCAAATTCACTATTTTATTGAAATATTCTATTTCAATTGTTCAAATTCCTTTGAAATCACCGATTTAAAATTTTTAAATTAGCTCGTACTTTCCGAGTTGTTACATCCGGCTTAAAATGAATCCTGTATATTCAGTTGAAGTTCGAATCGCCAATTTACGAACTGCAGCGCCATTTCAAGCTCGATTTTAATTATAATATAATTATACGTTCAAACTGTCGTTCAAATAATATATTCGTTATTCTAATTCAATTCTAAACTGAATTTAATATCATAGATGATCCAGTTCACACCATATCGCCATTTCAACCAATTCTGATTATTTCAGAATTAAATATATTATTTAATTGATTATTTTAATTAAATATTCATCATTATTTAATTCCACGACCATTTAATTCACTATATCACCATTTATATAATTAAATAAATTAATTATAATACCTCTGCCAATGCGGGTCATTACAATCTTCCCCACTTAAAATAATTTCGTCCTCGAAATTACTAAGGTAGAGAACGACCCTATCGATTGGCTAGACTATATTCGTTCACTTCTTAACTTTAGTTTCCAATTGAACCAATTTAATTTCAATTAAACATTAATTAATTCTTATCAATGAAAATTTTCAAAAAATCATGAAAATTTTCTAACTCCTTAACTTTTCGAAAAATTTCGCCAGCACCTCCTTTGTACTGGTCAATAGGTCAAACTCCAACTCGCCTCTCTGGGCCTTCTCCAACCCAAAAGAAAATCAAACAACCAAGCGGCTTGACAATCCGGCTCATAAATCTTATATCCAATAGAAATATAAACTTGTACCCTTTGTCGGCATATCATTTTATCCTTTCCACCTGTTATCAATTCAGCAGATACAAGGGTCATCCCTATCAAATTCCAATCTGCTTTTATCCACGACACAACCATTCGCTTATATTCGAGCCAAATATCATTTCAACTCGAGTTTCTTCTCAATTCCCAACTCTTAACTTGATTATCACATTACACTTCAAATTTGAATCCCACAATCCAATTTGTCTTGATATCATTCTAATTCAACCTCAGTTACCACTTTACTGGTTTTACTTTAATTCAATTTTACTTTCACAAATTTATGTTAAATTTGTTTTTAATTCAAACCGTCTTTCCCTGGGAGTTTTTTAAACAGTTTACTCTTTTCAACAATAAAATTTTCCTTTTGAACATGTCACTGAGCCCTTAATTAATATTCCATTAGTTAAATCACTTCTCTATTTCTTTATCAATATTTATTAAGCAAATATTTTCAATAACCATATTGGCCTTTTATGTTATTTGGAAAACATTTCCGAATATTGCCTTCCTTTATTTTCTAAACTTTAGAAAATATATGCTATTTGTAGTTGGAAAATATTCCAATTACTTATCTCTTTTCCAATCTCGTTTATTTCTATACTGAGGAAATATTCTTTATTATATTTCTAAGCTTACACTTATTTGGGTTAAAATGGATGTTGTGTAAAACATCGTTATGACAACCCAAATACTATATTCAACTAACTCTTATTCAACATTAATCTTCGAGCCTGAAATCTTACTATTTATTTGTTAATAATGAAATCAATCAAGTTGGGTTATAACTACCTCTCAGACCTTGACTGAATAACATTTATAACGTCAAAACAGATAGACTACTTACTCAAATAATCAATACCATACAACTACTTATTCACTTTTAAACACGTATACGCTTCCTCTTTCTATTATTACTAGATTTTATTCTTAGTCTTCCTTTTTGATTTTACTATTCTATTTCTAAGTTCGTTTCCTTATCGACTTCTATATATATATATATATATATATATATATATATATATATCGATATGTTGATTTCTAACTATTAAATTATCTTAAAAATATTCTAACTCCTTAAATTCCCGGAAAAATTCCCCATAACCTCCTTTGTACCAGGAGCATCGGGATATTACAAATATAGCCTCCCATGGCCCTCACCAATCCAAAAGAAAAAGAAAAATCCAAGCGGCTTGTCGATACGGCGTGGAGCGCCTCGGCGCGGAGCCCGATGCCCACACGTGAAAATCCAGTGTTTCACCGTATTTTTCAGCCTGGTACTTAGCTAACTGACAGTTAGTTTCTAAATTTCACATTCATTGGGAAAGGTTCCCATTAATTTTATCAAAGATAAATTCCTTGAATTTATTCTTTAATCTTCTTTTGAATTCCGATTCAACTAGTCGGGATTAACGAACCTTACCGAAGTAATCATTTGATTTAATTTCCCAATCCCAACCTATTCATCCCATGAAGTAGAACTGGTAATACTTCATATCTAACACCACGGTGTTATCGGTAAATTCAATTACCATTTCATATTCAAATCTAATTAAAGATTTAACTATCGCCTGGAGCAAAACTGGTGATACTCCATTCTCGATTATTTCAATCTAATTAAAGATTCATTAAAACTCCACTTAGTTTTAATCTTTAACTGGGTTAAAGAATCAGTGTCATTTAAAACACGGTTCACTATAAACCCAAAATCACATTACATTTCAATCAGTCCCTAACCGTAAATTAGCAAGAGAGCAATTCCCTAAGTATTAACCCTGAAGGCCGAAACCAACATCAGATCAACCCAACATCAGATCAACCCAACATCAAACCAACATCAGATCACTATAAACCCAAGGAACCATTCATCTTAACTAACCTCCAGTTAGTTTCTGATTTTCTTAACTCCTTTGGGTCTAAGAATAGTATTATTGAAGATACCGTTCACGACAACCCAAAATCTCATTCCATTAATTATCGGGTTAAAGAACAAGTGTTATTTAAAACACTGTTCAGGATAAACCCAAAAATCAATATCAATTCAATCCCAATTAAATATTATTTAATTGGTACACTTCATTAAGTCTAAATAAAAAGATTTAATCTTTTCTCAACTGGGTTCAACAACACGTTAATGGAGACACCATTCACGACAAACCCAAATCACATTTGATATTAAATACAAGGCTCTGAATAGAAAATATATCGGCTAATATTCAATATCAAATTCTACGACCAACAAATATCGTATTGGAAATAACGATATATATATATATATATATATATATATCTTACAAATTTCCATAATAACATCTGTATAATCACAAAATCCAACATCGAAATATTCCGAAGACAACTTCGATTCAAATCCATTCCAATTCAAATATTGGAAATTCTGATTATTTCAAAACCATTTCAAATCCAATTTATTTATTTAAAAATAAATAGAATTTTAATTCTAGTTTAAAACTAGTCCATGTCGATAAAAATCTATTTTTATCTTTTCAAATATGGAGTTTTTCATCCCGATTCTTCCCAAATCATTTCTTATGATTTTACACAAATTATTACTATTTTTAATAATTTTATCAAGGCCCGTACAGTCGATTTCCATCAACGGCCATCGAACTACACTTACAGCGACCTTTTCCAAATTTGATTTGGACATAATTCCAATTCCAACCGTTAGATTCCAAATTTCTAATATTCGTTAGAAAGCTCTTTTCGATACGAACCCAACGGTTCCGGTTTTTGGAGAATCCGACGGTCGGATCTCCCGTAATATCCGTTCGAAGTCAATGGTTGAAATTCGCGAACTGCCGCGGCGCGGCGCATTCTATTCAGGCCATTATATATATATTATATATATATATTATATATATTTCGTCGATTTCCTTTTCAAAACGTAATTTATAAATCGTTTTAAATTCTTTTTCAAAACGATTTCAACTTCTTATTCAATTTCAAATCAAAATTGAATATTCAAGTATAAATTCGTTTTAAATTCATTTCAAATCTATTTCAATTCGAATTCATTTATATTCAATTTCAATTCGAATTCATTTATATTCAATTTCAATTCGAATTAATTTCTATTCAATTTCAATTCGAATTCATTTCTATTCAATTTCAATTCGAATTAATTTCTATTCAATTTCAATTCGAATTCATTTCTATTAAATTTCATTTATGTTCAATTTCAATTCGAATTCATTTATATTCAATTTCAATTCGAATTTCAATTCTTTTCGAAAAACAGATTTTGAAATCACTTTCGTTATTCATTATAAAATGAATAAAATCAATATAAATATCGTTCACGTCAAAATGGCATCAATCTAATCAATACGGCTTCATATATTCCTATTTCAAATATTCTATTTCAAATATTTCTATTTCAAATATTTCTATTCAAATATTTCTTTTTCAAATATTTCTTTTTCAAATATGGAATGAGGCCCAATCAATTACCATATAATGTTAATTATATGGATTTTCTACAACACATGTATACAATAACAACGATGAATAATCAACCATCATCCAAAGTGCATTCTACACTGTATAAGCATCAAATATAAATATTTAACGCTCATAACAGTCTGTCCATCAATCGATCGACATACAACTAATTATTGGGACTAGTGTATGTCATATATCATCCCAATACCCGTGTGGGGTTTTCAAACAATCAAACACATATTTTATTTGTGCAGTTGGGCGATGTGTAAAATTTATCGTCCCAATCAATATCAGTCAAATGTGTGTATATAAACAAATCGTCCGATTTGTTTATTTTTATTTCATTTCATATACACGTTAAAAATTCTATTTTTAACTATAAAATATTTTCCACTATAAAATATTTTATTTCATTCCACATCACATCACACAATCAACTACACATCAAAATTAAACAACCAAGCATACAAGCCGTCCATGGTCTGTGGACGACGGGTGTCGGGTGCTACTAAATACCGTCTGCATCCTAGTATATATTTAACTAGAAAACAAAATTAAAAGGTGAGAAGTTCTCACCGATTAGCTAATCCAATCCCACGACTCTTCTTATGTAGAAATCTTCGTCGTTCTCGCCCTTTTGTCAATTTTCACTGCCCGTATTCACTACCTATATAAAAATCGAATTTTTACTTCGCTATTCAATATATAAAATCGAATTTTATATATATTGAATTTTTACTTTGCTATTCAATATATAAAAATCAAATTTTTACTTTGCTATTCAATATATAAAAATCGAATTTTTACTTTGCTATTCAATATATAAAAATCGAATTTTTACTTTGCTATTCAATATATAAAAATCAAATTTTTACTTTGCTATTCAATATATAAAAATCGAATTTTTACTTCGCTATTCAATATATAAAAATCGAATTTTTACTTCGCTATTCAATATATAAAAATCGAATTTTTACTTTGCTATTCAATATATAAAAATCAAATTTTTACTTTGCTATTCAATATATAAAAATCGAATTTTTACTTCGCTATTCAATATATAAAAATTGAATTTTTACTTTCTATAATATAAAAATCATATTTTTAATACTTCTACTTTATAAAAATTATATTTTTATTCTATACATCATATAAAAATTGGATTTTTAACATGCTAGATTATATAAAAATCGGTTCTTTATGACTTCAACTTCATATTTCCCCTACGATAAAAACTAAGCTTTTCTATTCTAAAAATAATAATAATGCCATTTATATATATAAACTGATTTATTTTAAAACTTTAAAACTAATTACATAGAAAATGAATGAATAAATAAAATTGAAAATGGGCTTACTGTTTTTTCTCATTCGAACGAGGCGGGTTTTCAGTCGAAGAAGATGGGGGAAGGGGGGGTCTTCACTGCGGCGCAGTGGCCCACGGCGGCGTGGTCTGAAGCACGGTGGAGGCTTCTTTTCTCTTTCCTTTTTATTTTTTTTATTTTATGAAGTGTCGGGGAGAGAGAAGACTGAGGGGTGAGGGTTATTATTATTATATATATATATATATATTTATATATATATATATATATATTTCAAAAAGTAACTTTTGCATTCGAACTCGAAATCGAACTCACCGCCTGCCGTCCATAGCCAATTACCCCCATTCCGAACATAATGGGATATGTATCGTAAGCTGGTTCGACCGTTTCGATCAGTTTTCGTCAAAATCAACATATAACTCTATATATTGAATTTGAACATGCATTTTAATTTACCTGTGCAACATACTAACTCCATAAATTCTCAAAAAATATTTTCTAGCCTCGTATTAGCGATACGGTCCTAACAAAACTAATTTCGTCAAATTCTGAGACCGTTTGAAAAATGGCCATTTTCCAGTAGATTAAAATCAACTGAAACTGGTCAAACGCCTTTTCCTTTGCCACGCTCACATATTGATTCGAAAATTTATGAAATTTGAAACATAGCAATAACTAGACATCACGGATCCAACAAAAGTGGTTTCATCGAAATCCGAGGTAGTTTGCAAAATTCCCATTTTTAAGGGCCTGAATCCCATAGCGACTATTCAGAAATTTCAACTGGACATATCTTTTGATTCCCGCTATGAAATTTTGATTTTTCGGGTTTGTTGGAAAGATAGTCATAATTAGATTCCATTATTTTTGGTTTCACTAAAATCCGGTTTATTTTGCACCCGGTATGTTCATTTGAATTTTGAAATCGAATTATCGAACTACCGCGCCATTTTCAATTCCTTTTATATATATAAATAAATATTATATTCTAACGACGATCTATATAATATATACGTTCGAATTCTATTCAAAATAAATTTCTCGTCGTTATTATTTGAAATAATCATTTTAAATAATCAAAATTCGCTAAAATTGCCAGAATAAAAATTATAAACTGGCCCAGATTTCCGGGATATTACAATATCCCCCACTTAAAACTTTTTGTCCCCGAAAAGGAACGAAGCCGAAAGTTGTTTAACAAATCAACTCCACTTTCGATATTTTCATTATGGCTTAAGTTCTTCAACTTTTCAGTTTCTAAGAACTTTTCAAATTTTTCAAAAATTGGGCTAACACCCTAAATTTTCGAAAATTTTCGCCATAACCTCCCCTGCACCGGGAGCCACGGGAAAATCCCGAAATTGCCATATAGGACCTCTGATCTCAAAAAAGTAAAAGAAAAAGCCAAGCGGCTAGCCAATCGGCTCATAAAATCATCATCACCCAAACAAAACAGTAAATTATGGTAAACATGTACCTATTTGTCGGGCAAACAAATTTTATTCTCTGCTCTAGCCTCCTTGCTATGACCTGTTAAATGTAAGTACATGTATATATGCAAGCAAATGCAACCAAATTTTCAATACAATTCAATATTTGGTTCAATTTGGCTATATGGTACAAATTTTAATTAGTCAACCAATAATCACACAATACAACCATCAATCAATTAGTTGATTAGCTTTTGAAATTCATAACTTTGATATATAGTCAAAAAACACATTTTTGATGCCAAATCACAACAATAGGCCCTATCTAATTTTGGTTCTCACACCAGTTAATTGGAAATATATAGATATCACACCTTCGTAAGTCGAAAATAAATACTGGCGATGATGCCCCATCACCAGAATTATCCCCGGGCAACTAGAGTATGATTCTATAACTATCCAGTATATTAAAACTTTGAATACACGTTTGCAAGACGCATATGCAAAATCTTCATATATTGGATTGTCCAAATTCATATATAATAAATGATCAAATACGAATAAGTGATTTATATTTCAAAACAAAATTTGTTTTTCATTTTAAAAATGTACTCTTCACACTCGTTCTAGGATACTACTGATCCCATCTCTAACGAGTCATTCCCATTGGATATTACTAATCCAATATCTGATGAATTCTTTCGTATGGTTCTAATGTGTCTTGTTTTCTAAGCTTTGTAAACCAAAGCTTAGATACCAAATGTAACGAAAAGGAATTTCGCTCGATCTGAATCAGTCGCTAAACCGTTCTAGACCATTCGAAACGCCTAATCGTTTTGAGAACATGACAAAATAGAATGCAGACGGGAGAACATTTCATTGTATATCACAACAATGCATCAGATTACAAGAATATACAGAGTATGAATAAATAATATACATCACAAATTATCAGAGATTACAATAAATTACATTTGCAGCGGAAAATAATACAATACACAACTAGAAGAGATATACGGATACAAAGCTTTCCGAATATCATTCCAGCTGTAAACCAGGATCCTGTGAGTATAAATCTGCAAAACCAAAACAACTAGCTGCCCATGTCAAAATAAGGGCACCCAGAGTTTAGGTTAAAACAATAAACTCCAGGTCATTCATGTGACTGGTGTGAGAACTAAAACAGTTAATCTTTATTTTTAAAGTTAGGTAAATCAAGGGACCACGCCGCTAACGCGGAACGGGTTTCCTCCCAAGAATACCAGTGCATATAACAACAGCGCAATGCTAAATAAAGAACAACGAAGCTATTATAAGACCCAGTTCCCATCACACAATGCAACGCAAGCCGGAGGATAGGGTTTTTACCTTATAATAGGCAAGAATGCTTGATATGTTTAAAACAAATCATTTGATACTATTATAAGTGCATAGTGTATAAAACAACTTCAAATCATAAGTATCAATCATAGACGACATAAACGCCCCATCCAACTATGTCGCCATACTAGGCTCTACAAATAAAACCGCAAATTTCACGTATTTGGAAATTGGATTTCCATCTATGAACCGAGGCAAAAGGTAGTCCTCAACCGATTCGAGACTCTCTAGCCCGAGCCTCAGGATCAGAGCTCGAGTGACCTTTGGAGCGACGGGGCCGGTCCACCGATGTGGATTAAAATGCCTGAACACTACGTTTCCCCTCCCTATGGGGCGTAAATGAGCCAACGAATGACTCCATCGGACCCGGATCGTCCGATCAAACTGAGGCGCCTCGCAACAGCAACAACCACATAAGTCAAACTCGTCAGGGCGTGTAAAACCACTGACGCCACTTCTAACTAGAAAGAAACGCATGCCCTCCCTGAGGTCCGTCTCCCGTTTTTGGTTCATACCGGGTGTGAAACTCGCGAAGTAAACATTACACAAAGCTACGCCACAAAGGTCGTGCTTTGATCATCAACCACAAGACTTTGCTTTTCAACAGAAGCCTTGATCATTCGCCACTTAGGCATGCCACGCAGGCAATTCACTCTATGCGTTTGATATCCATTAGTATATAACCCCTGAGCTCGTACGTCTCAGAGAAGGGCATTAACCAAGAGAATAAATTCTCCGCCGCCAAACAGATATATATTTAATAGAAATCAATCACACAGACTAAAATCCAATGTCAGACACACAGTCCATTTACAAGTCCGTTCTGGGTCTGAACGAAACCGGAGGCACCTAGTACCCCGCATATCCATCGATCTCCAAGGACGTCTAGACGATCACCAACTGTTTCCATCTTCTTGGGTGTACATCCCAATCAAGATCATCAGTAATCACCCAAACGACGTGAAGACCTTCGGTCTTCGACCACCGTCTTCATCTTCGACTTATCGTCGTATCAATTATTCAGAATGGGATAAACCTGGTCTTTCCGAATAACTCGCGTATATTTTAAATAAGTGTTACACAAACACAACACACGCCTCATTCTAATTCATCAGTCACTAACCGTAAATTAACAAGAAAATAATTCCCCAAATGTTAACCCCGAAGGCCGAAACCAACATCAGTTCAATATCCAGAAGACCGTTCTGCTTAGCTAACTGACAGTTAGTTTCTAAATTTCACATTCATAGGGAAAGGTTCCCATTAATTTTATCGAAGATAAATTCCTTGAATTTATTCTTTAATCTTCTTTTTAATTCCGATTCAACTAGTCGGGATTAACGAACCTTACCGAAGTAATCATTTGTTTTAATTTTCCAATCCCAACCTATTCATCCCATGAAGTAGAACTGGTAATACTTCATATCTAACACCACGGTGTTATCGGTTAATTCAATTACCATTTCACGTTCAAATCTAATTAAAGATTTAACTATCGCCTGGAGCAAAACTGGTGATACTCCATTCTCGATTATTTCAATCTAATTAAAGATTCATTAAAACTCCACTTAGTTTTAATCTTTAACTGGGTTAAAGAATCAGTGTCATTTAAAACATGGTTCACTATAAACCCAAAATCACATTACATTTCAATCAGTCCCTAACCGTAAATTAGCAAGTGAGCAATTCCCTAAGTATTAACCCCGAAGGCCGAAACCAACATCAGATCAATACCCAAGGAACCATTCATCTTAACTAACCGACAGTTAGTTTCTGATTTTCTTAACTCCTTTGGGTCTAAGAATAGTATTATTGAAGATACCGTTCACGACAACCCAAAATCTCATTCCGTTAATTATCGGGTTAAAGAACAAGTGTTATTTAAAACACTGTTCACGATAAACCCAAAAATCAATATCAATTCAATCCCAATTAAATATTATTTATTTGGTACACTTCATTAAGTCTAGATAAAAAGATTTAATCTTTTCTCAACTGGGTTCAAGAACAGTGTTAATGGAGACAACATTCACGACAAACCCAAATCACATTTGATATTAAATACAAGGCTCTGAATAGAAAATATATCGGCTTGTATTAAATATCAAATTCAACGACCAACAAATATCGTATTGGAAATAACGATATATATATATATATATATATATATATATATATATCTTTCAAATTTCCATAACAACATCTGTATAATCACGAAATCCAACATCGAAATATTCCGAAGACAATTTCGATTCAAATCCATTCCAAATAAAATATTGGAAATTCTGGTTATTTCAAAACCATTTCAAATCCAACTTATTTATTTAAAAATAAATAGAATTTTAATTCTAGTTTAAAACTAGTTCATTTCGATAAAAATCTATTTTTATCTTTTCAAATGTGGAGTTTTTCATCTCGATTCTTCCCAAATCATTTCTTATGATTCTACACAAATTATTACTATTTTTAATAATTTTATCAAGGCCCGTAAAGTCGATTTCCATCAACGACTATTGAACTGCACTTACAGCGACCTTTTCCAAATTCGATTTGGACATAATTCCAAATCCAACCGTTAGATTTCAAATTTCTAATATTCGTTAGAAATTTCTTTTCAATACGAACCCAACGGTTCTAGTTTTAGGAGAATCCGACGGTCGGATCTCCCGTAATATCCGTTCGAAGTCAATGGTCGAAATTGGCGAACTGCCGCGGCGCGGCGCGTTCTATTCAGGCCATTATATATATAATATATACATATTATATATATTTCGTCGATTTCCTTTTCGAAACGTATTTTATAAATTGTATTAAATTCGTTTTCAAAACGATTTCAACTTCTTATTCAATTTCAAATCAAAATTAAATATTCCAGTATAAATTCGTTTTAAATTCATTTCAAATCGATTTCAATTCAATTTCAATTCGAATTCATTTATATTCAATTTCAATTCGAATTCATTTATATTCAATTTCAATTCGAATTCATTTCTATTCAATTTCAATTCGAATTCATTTCTATTCAATTTCAATTCGAATTCATTTCTATTCAATTTCGTTTATATTCAATTTCAATTCGAATTCATTTATATTCAATTTCAATTCGAATTTCAATTCTTTTCGAAAAATCAGATTTTGAAATCACTTTCGTTATTCATTATAAAATGAATAAAATCGATATAAATATCGTTCACGTCAAAATGGCGTCAATCTAATCAATACGGCTTCATATATTCCTATTTCAAATATTCTATTTCAAATATTTCTATTTCAAATATTTCTATTCAAATATTTCTTTTTCAAATATTTCTTTTTCAAATATGGAATGAGGCCCAATCAATTACCATATAATGTTAATTATATGGATTTTCTACAACACATGTATACAATAACAACGATGAATAATCAACCATCATCCAAAGTGCATTCTACACTGTATAAGCATCAAATATAAATATTTAACGCTCATAACAGTCTGTCCATCAATCGATCGACATACAACTGATTATTGGGACTAGTGTATGTCATATATCATACCAATACCCGTGTGGGGTTTTCAAACAATCAAACACAGATTTTATTTGTGCAGTTGGGCGATGTGTAAAATTTATCGTCCTAATCAATATCAGTCAAATGTGTGTATATATACAAATCGTCCGATTTGTTTATTTTTATTTCATTTCATATACACGTTAAAAATTCTATTTTTAACTATAAAATATTTTCCACTATAAAATATTTTATTTCATTCCACATCACATCACACAATCAACTACACATCAAAATTAAACAACCAAGCATACAAGCCGTCCATGGTCTGTGGACGACGGGTGTCGAGTGCTACTAAACACCGTCTGCATCCTAGTATATATTTAACTAGAAAACAAAATTAAAAGGCGAGAAGTTCTCACCGATTAGCTTATCCAATCCCACGACTCTTCTTATGTAGAAATCTTCGCCGTTCTCGCCCTTTTGTCAATTTTCACTGCCCGTATTCACTACCTATATAAAAATCAAATTTTTACTTCGCTATTCAATATATAAAATCGAATTTTTACTTTGCTATTCAATATATAAAAATCGAATTTTTACTTTGCTATTCAATATATAAAAATCAAATTTTTACTTTGCTATTCAATATATAAAAATCGAATTTTTACTTTGCTATTCAATATATAAAAATCGAATTTTTACTTTGCTATTCAATATATAAAAATCGAATTTTTACTTTGCTATTAATATATACAAATCGAATTTTTACTTCGCTATTCAATATATAAAAATCGAATTTTTACTTTGCTATTCAATATATAAAAATCAAATTTTTACTTTGCTATTCAATATATAAAAATCGAATTTTTACTTTCTGTAATATAAAAATCATATTTTTAATTCTTCTACTTTATAAAAATTATAATTTTATTCTATACATCAAATAAAAATTGGATTTTTAACATGCTAGATTATATAAAAATCGGTTCTTTATGACTTCAACTTCATATTTCCCCTACGATAAAAACTAAGCTTTTCTATTCTAAAAATAATAATAATGACATATATATATATAAACTGATTTATTTTAAAACTTCAAATCTAATTACATAGAAAATGAATGAATAAATAAAATTGAAAATGGGCTTATTGTTTTTCTCATTCGAACGAGGCGGGTTTTCAGTCGAAGAAGAAGGGGGAAGGGGGGTCTTCACTGCGGCGCGGTGGCCCCTGAAGCACGGTGGAAGCTTCTTTTCTCTTTCCTTTTTATTTTATTTTATGAAGTGTCGGGGAGAGAGAAGACTGAGGGGTGAGGGTTATTATTATATATATATATATATTTATTTATTTATTTCAAAAAGTAACTTTTACATTCGAACTCGAAATCGAACTCACCGCCTGCCGTCCATAGCCAATTACCCCCATTCCGAACATAATGGGATATGTATCGTAAGCTGGTTCCACCGTTTCGATCAGTTTTTGTCAAAATCAACATATAACTCTATATATTGAATTTGAACACGCATTTTAATTTACCGGTGCAACATACTAACTCTATAAATTATCAAAAAATATTTTCTAGCCTCGTATTAACAATATGGTCCTAACAAAACTATTTTCGTCAAATTCTGAGACCGTTTGAAAAATGGCCATTTTCCAGACGATTAAAATCAACCAAAACTGGTCAAACGCGTTTTCCTTTGCCACGCTCACATATTGATTCAAAATTTATGAAATTTGAAACATAGCAATAACTAGACATCACGGATCCAACAAAAGTGGTTTTGTCGAAATCCGAGGTAGTTTGCAAAATTCCCATTTTTAAGGGCTTGAATCCCATAGCGACTATTCAGAAATTTCAACTGGACATATCTTTTGATTCCCGCTATGAAATTTTGATTTTTCGGGTTCGTTGGAAAGATAGTCACAATTAGATTCCATTATTTTTGGTTTCACTAAAATCCGGTTTATTTTGCACCTGGTATGTTCATTTGAATTTTGAAATCGAATTATCGAACTACCGCGCCATTTTCAATTCCTTTTATATATATAAATAAATATTATATTCTAACGACGATCTATATAATATATACGTTCGAATTCTATTCAAAATAAATTTCTCGTCGTTATTATTTAAAATAATCATTTCAAATAATCATAATTCGCTAAAATTGCCAAAATAAAAATTATAAACTGGCCCAGATTTCCGGGATATTACAATCTCCCCCACTTAAAACTTTTCGTCCCCGAAAAGGAACGAAGCCGAAAGTTGTTTAACAAATCAACTCCACTTTCGATATTTTCATTACGGCTTAAGTTCTTGAACTTTTCAGTTTCTAAGAACTTTTCAAATTTTTCAAAAATTTGGCTAACACCCTAAATTTTCGAAAAATTTCGCCATAAACCTCCCCTGCACCGGGAGCCACGGGAAAATCCCGAAATTGCCATATAGGCCCTCTAATCTCAAAAAAGTAAAAGAAAAAGCCAAGCGGCTAGCCAATCGGCTCATAAAATCATCATCACCCAAACAAAACAGTAAATTATGGTAAACATGTACCTATTTGTCGGGCAAACAAATTTTATTCTCTGCTCTAGCCTCCTTGCTATGACCTGTTAAATGTAAGTACATGTATATGCAAGCAAATGCAACCAAATTTTCAATACAATTCAATATTGGTTCAATTTGGCTATATGGTACAAATTTTCATTAGTCAACCAATAATCACACAACACAACCATCAATCAATTAGTTGATTAGCTTTTGAAATTCATAACTTTGATATATAGTCAAAAAACACATTTTTGATGCCAAATCACAACAATAGGCCCTATCTAATTTTGGTTCTCACACCAGTCAATTGGAAATATATAGATATCACACCTTCGTAAGTCAAAAATAAATACTGGCGATGATGCCCCATCACCAGAATTATCCCCGGGCAACTAGAGTATGATTCTATAACTATCCAGTATATTAAAACTTCGAATACACGTTTGCAAGACGCATATGCAAAATCATTATATATTGGATTGTCCAAATTCATATATAATAAATGATCAAATACGAATTAGTGATTTATATTTCAAAACAAAATTTGTTTTCATTTTAAAAATGTACTCTTCACACTCGTTCTAGGATACTACTGATCCCATCTCTAACGAGTCATTCCCATTGGATATTACTAATCCAATATCTGATGAATTCTTTCGTATGGTTCTAATGTGTCTTGTTTTCTAAGCTTTGTAAACCAAAGCTCTGATACCAAATGTAACGAAAAGGAATTTCGCTCGATCCGAATCAGTCGCTAAACCGTTCTAGACCATTTGAAACGCCTGATCGTTTTGAGAACATGATAAAATAGAATGCAGACGGGAGAACATTTCATTGTATATCACAACAATGCATCAGATTACAAGAATATACAGAGTATGAATAAATAATATACATCACAAATTATCAGAGATTACAATAAATTACATTTGCAGCGGAAAATTATACAATACACAACTAGAAGAGATATACGGATACAAAGCTTTCCGGATATCATTCCAGTTGTAAACCAAGATCCTATGAATATAAATCTGCAAAACCAAAATGTAACACCCCGTATTTTCTGTGGACTTAAGAATTACAAATCTGAGTATAATTAAAATATAAAATCAGAATCAAGGGAAACGGTCTGTGCCATTGCGTTCATCTCGGAAAAATACGCGAAATAGAGTCCGAAATTTCGTAAATCGGAGTCCATATGACCAAGTTATGGCCTCCCAAAGTTCAGAAAAAAATTAAACAGCACAGACCAGGTCGACTGGGGAGTCGACCCTAGAGTCGACATGCCCCCAGGGGGTCGACCCTAGAGTCGACCTGCCGCAGGGGGTCGACCCTAGAGTCGACCTTCCCTCAGGGGGTCGACCCTAGAGTCGACCCTAGAGTCGACCTGGGGGTCGACCTGCCTCCCGAATCTGCTTTTCTGCCTGGGTGCGTTCTGATGTATCTGGTCTCGTTTTCTGTCTAGATTCGTCTGCCTAAACCTATTTAAACAGCCCCAAACCAGCCTTCCCTACACACAATTCTAGTCTACTTCTACTCTGCCTCTGTTCTAAATCAAAAATAAAAATGGCATTGCTACTCTGCTGAAATTAAAACTAGAAGACAATCAACATCAACCTAAATTCAATTAGAGATTAGAGCTTCTGCAACGGTTCTACAACAACTAGAGTTCTTTCTTTAATCCAATAAAGGCAAGTACAGTTATTCTCTGCTATAAACGTTAATTCTGATTGTGACATGAATTATAAATCTGAAATTAAGGTTATATCTGTTCTGTTTTGTTTGGATCTATCTTATTTTGTATCTCTTTCCTCTTTCTGTTTTATAGCCAGGCTACCACGAGCCTGAGCCAATCTCATAAGAGATTAACCTACGCTAAATTGTTTGGGACAGTAAAATGAATGATGCATAAATTGGGCATGACCAACAGGTGACTGATTCGAGGAAAGAACATGGATTGTAGTTAGAACATAAATTTGAGACATATAACTGGACATGTTGTATTTATAACATAAATGGGTATGGAACATATGATTTGTGATAAAAAGAATATGGCTTAGGTATAAAGATTTACATGAGAGTAGGGTATCTATTAATGTAAATAAACAACTAAGTAAGGGATCTTTGGAATATATGACATGCATAGTAGTCGATAACTATATTTGGTATAATTTTTATATGGATCTTCTGTACTATGCAAGTTTAATAAAAAAATTGAAACATATGATATATGGTAAATTATGACCATAATCTGTGCTATGTAAATTTAATACAAACATAGGGTATATGATAATATTGTGAATCAAGACTATTATTTATGCACGTGAACTTAGGCAAGGTTTATAATTAGGCAAGGTATGAAACTTTAAGGAATAAGTAAATTTGTTATATTTGCCTAATTTGCTAGTTGTGTTACATTGCCTAATCTGCTAGTTCTGTTATATTGCTTAATCTGCTAGTTCTGCTCTACTGCCTAGTCTGCTAGATTTGTTCATCTGCCAAATCTGTCATTTGCTAAGTCTGTTGAAAATACTAAATCTGCTAGTTTGCTTAATCTGCTAAGTCGCCTAACCTGAGAAATCTGTTATCTGCTATATCTGTTGAGTTGGTATAATTAGTCCGCTATTGACATAATCTGAATTGGCTATAGTTATGAATAATTGACATGTATATTAGGCATGGGTATAAATGGGAAATCATTAATTAATTGGCCGCAAAGATAAACATGGCTAACTCGAGGTTAGAATGAGTTTGCGGCGTAATTCTGCCCGGAACCGCCCGGCATATTCCAGTGGTCGCAAACAATAGGTTCTAATGTGAGAAGTTAGTCATAACGTGCTTGAAAACCCGAGGTTAGACTCAGTTTGCGATAGAAATCTGCCCGGAACCAACCGGCCTAACCAGTAGCCGAAAACTGTCAGTCTAATGTGAGAGGTTTTGGGCATTAATATTTAATTAATGAAAATCTGAGATAAATATGATGTCTAAAACGTGTTGGGTGGGTAAGGTTAAACCAATTGGACCAATGAATCTGATAAACCCGTTTCGTGAATCCGTAGGCCCAATACAAAGTTAGATAATCTGTAACCGGTTAATCCGTAAGTCTGTAACTAGTTAATCTGTAAGCTTGTTAATCCGAACATCTGATCCGTTAGTCTGAAAACCGGTTAACTTGTTTGTTTGATCTATGAACTAGTTGATCTAAACTCTGTATGTCTGAACTTCTAGACAAGTTAATCTGAAATCTGTTAGTCTAGGGGCACAAGGTTAGGAGGGGAATTACTTGTGTCATCTGTTGTTTGGGACCCATATTAGTCAGTAACCCTTTCTGGTATCAAAACTTTGACCCAACAGTAGGTAGGGTCCGGGCACGCTTACTGAACTAATTATAAGCGGTTCATTCTGATAATGGCGAGAGGTGTTGATGGTGTGTTCCAACCGGGTCATGTGCGTGCATGGATCCCGGTCTGCCTCTGAGGATGTAAGACGCCGTGACATCTGTAAATAGGTCTGTGCCAATTGGTTGTCACTTTAGGGAGTGATACACCCTACTGTGGGGCCGACACAGGATATTTATGTATTAGGGAGCCGATCGCTTGGGGTAGGGTTTTAGGGTACACTTAGTTCTGTCTGTTTCTGTTGGTACCGTCTGTTTCTGTTGGGTGGTAACACCTGTCTGTTTCTGTGTGGTACCGTCTGTTCGGGTGGTAAAGGCCCATTACTAGTGTACACCTAATTCTACATTCTGTTTCCATAGGGATTAATCTGTTTCTGCTTCTGTCTGTTTCTGATCGGGTAGTAAAGGCCCATTATTAGCATTCTGTTTCTGTTAGATTATTCTGTACCCATTCCTGCTTCAGTTTAGACATTAGGGTGACACCTAATTCTGTTATACTAGTATTAGTGAAGAGAAGTGTAAAGCAATAGTTTATGTCATTCTGTTCTTCTGTTATATCTGCTATACCTGTTACAGTTATCCCTCCTCCAGTTTTATGTTCATGTCATATTATTATTATTATCTGTTCATATGCTGAAAGTCACTGGACTTGCCAGACTTTTTGTCTGACCCTTATTGTTTCGCCTCCTTTCTTCCGTTTCCCCCCAGGTTATCCAAGGAGGGAATACTTTAGCTTGATCCGGATTTCTCTTTGCTTGAAGTGCTTAAAGTATGGCTTGGCTCTGTATAGTTTATGTTCTATGGGGATTATGATTTTAAACCATGCATTTTGAAGGCTTTTGTACAAGACTGATATTTTGTACTTGAATTCTGAGATTTGAAAGGATGTAACCATATTGATTTCTTTTTCCGCTGTAATAAAGTTAAAAAATTTCAAGTACTATTTTATCTGTCTTGTAAGTTTCTGTTCTGTTTACTAAAATGCTCCACCAAAGTTAAGGCATTCCCTTTGTGAGTGACCTTAACAGAGGTGGGGTGTTACACTTGGTATCAGAGCTGAAGGTTACCGGATTTGATAAAGAATTTTTGAAAACTACTTTCAAAAAGGTTTTGAAAAGGAAGTATTTTAAAAAGTAAAGCTTATTTTGAAAAACATAGTCCCCTAAGCCATATATCTATCTTTTGATCCTCTGCTTGAATCCTTGTTTCCTTCTTTCTTGAGTCTCTGGGGCTCCCGGTTTTCTGGGAGGTAACCTCGTCGAAGGGCAAAGTAGTGCCCGACTTCCATCGATAGCTGTAGTAGTTTCACCTGCGGCTAGTTTTCTTTAGAGCTTTGAAGGATTTTTCCGGGCGATGGAGGCAGCTTTCGAGGGATTGGTCAACGTGTTACACAAGGATAGTAAAGATGAGAATGATGAGGTATGGCTAAGGAGCACAACCCAAAGGTGAGAAACTCATATAGACTTAGTTCATAATGGAGGCAAAAGGGAAACACAAAAGAAGGAAGGAAAGTTTGAAGATAAGGAGGAAGAAAGTGTTTTACTTATGGAAGCTCGACTCATCCGAATAAGGATTACCGAAAGAGGAAGTGGAGGGTGCTTGCTTCAACTGTGGTGATATGGGGCACTTTACTAGGGACTGCCCGAAGAAACGAAGGCAAGGACAGAGGACAGGACCAACTTCTGGAGGGCAGGCAAACACTCTCAAGGCTAGTGGATAGGATAGAAATAGGGAAAATTTCTGTAGAAGGTTTAATTTTCTTATCTGGTTATGGAGTTAAGACTCTTTCTGATTCTTTACTTGATACTCTGCACTTGAATACTAGTATTGTTTCTGATTCTGCTGTAGACTCAGACCCATAAAGGGTATGACTCATCTATTTTAAGTTAAGGTTTGAGGGATATCTGTGTTAGGCGTCAAATATGACGCATATATTCTGAGTTTTTGTGGGATATGATTTTATCATGCTTAGCTTCCGAAGAATCATTAGGGAACCTGATCTGTACCAGTAGTCTGTAAATATCTGAATACTTCTGATAAGATTTCCAGTTTTGACATTGTCTAAAGAGGGTAACCCTCAGGGTGTCAATCTGATGTTGATTTCGGTCTTCGGGGTTGACACTTAGGGGAATTATTTTCTCAACCAATGTCTGATAGGAATCAAGTTTTGGTTTTATCTGTACTCGCTTCCATCACTCGACTGTATCCTATCGATCGAGTGTTCAACTTATAGATAGGAATCCTAATGGGTGTAAACATGTGTTTGAGACATGTTATGTTTGATGGTTCAAGTGGATGCAAGTGGTTGCTCGTGGACGCATATACACACACTAGGCACTAGATCGGCTCGAAAACACTCTCATACTGCATATGGATGTGTGAGCATTTTAAATTTTTATGGATGCAAAATGGTTGAATCAGCACATGGATGTTGCATATGAGTGGATGGTTGTGCACTCATACAGAAATGATATGTATCAAATAGGAAAATTGCATACATATTGGACTCATGGCACTGACATAATTCGCATTAAGGAGGTCAATTGAATCAGTAGACCGCCTGATCTTTGCATTAGATAAGGAACATATACACACACTTTTGCAAATGTTCATACAGCACTAGAAATTTCTAAGGACAATGGATGCTTGTGGATGATGACTGAGTAGATGAGTGATTGGATGGTAGGAACCATTCTTCTTAACTTGAAGATTTCAGGGACGAAATCCTTTAAGGAGGGGAGAATGTAACACCCCGTATTTTCTGTGAACTTAAGAATTACAAATCTGAGTATAGTTAAAATATAAAATCAGAATCATGGGAAACGGGCTGTGCCATTGCGTTCGTCTCGGAAAAATATGCCAAATAGAGTCCGAAATTTCGTAAATCGGAGTCCATATGACCAAGTTATGGCCTCCCAAAGTTCAGAAAAAAATTAAACAGCACAGACCAGGTCGACTGGGGAGTCGACCCTAGAGTCGACCTGCCCCCAGGGGGTCGATCCTAGAGTCGACCTGCCCCAGGGGGTCGACCCTAGAGTCGACCCTAGAGTCGACCTGGGGGTCGACCTACCTCCCGAATCTGCTTTTCTGCCTGGGTGCGTTCTGATGTATCTGATCTCGTTTTCTGTCTAGATTCGTCTGCCTAAACCTATTTAAACAGCCCCAAACCAGCCTTCTCTGCACACAATTCTATTCTGCTTCTACTCTGCCTCTGTTCTAAATTAAAAATAAAAATGGCATTGCTACTCTGCTGAAATCAAAACTAGAAGACAATCAACATCAACCAAAATTCAATTAGAGATTAGAGCTTCTGCAACGGTTCTACAACAACTAGAGTTCTTTCTTTAATCCAATTAAGGCAAGTACAGTTATTCTCCGCTATAAACGTTAATTCTGATTGTGACATGAATTATAAATCTGAATCTGAGGTTATATCTGTTCTGTTCTGTTTGGATCTATCTTATTTTGTATCTCTTTCCTCTTTCTGTTTTATAGCCAGGCTACCACGAGCCTGAGCCAATCTCATAAGAGATTAACCTACGCTAAGTTGTTTGGGACAGTAAAATGAATGATGCATAAATTGGGCATGACCAACAGGTGACTGATTCGAGGAAAGAACATGGATTGTAGTTAGAACATAAATTTGAGACATAAAACTGGACATGTTGTATTTATAACATAAATGGGTATGGAACATATGCTTTGTGATAAAAAGAATATGGCTTAGGTATAAAGATTTACATGAGAGTAGGGTATCTATTAATGTAAATAAACAACTAAGTAAGGGATCTTTGGAATATATGACATGCATAGTAGTCGATAACTATATTTGGTATAATTTTTATATGGATCTTCTGTACTATGCAAGTTTAATAAAAAAATTGAAACATATGATATATGGTAAATTATGACCATAATCTGTGCTATGTAAATTTAATACAAACATAGGGTATATGATAATATTGTGAATCAAGACTATTATTTATGCACGTGAACTTAGGCAAGGTTTATAATTAGGCAAGGTATGAAACTTTAAGGAATAAGTAAATTTGTTATATTTGCCTAATTTGCTAGTTGTGTTACATTGCCTAATCTGCTAGTTCTGTTATATTGCTTAATCTGCTAGTTCTGCTCTACTGCCTAGTCTGCTAGATTTGTTCATCTGCCAAATCTTTCATTTGCTAAGTCTGTTGAAAATACTAAATCTGCTAGTTTGCTTAATCTGCTAAGTCGCCTAACCTGAGAAATCTGTTATCTGCTATATCTGTTGAGTTGGTATAATTAGTCCGCTATTGACATAATCTGAATTGGCTATAGTTATGAATAATTGACATGTATATTAGGCGTGGGTATAAATGGGAAATCATTAATTAATTGGCCGAAAAGATAAACATGGCTAACTCGAGGTTAGAATGAGTTTGCGGCGTAATTCTGCCCGGAACCGCCCGGCATATTCCAGTGGTCGCAAACAATAGGTTCTAATGTGAGAAGTTAGTCATAACGTTCTTGAAAACCCGAGGTTAGACTCAGTTTGCGATAGAAATCTGCCCGGAACCAACCGGCCTAACCAGTAGCCGCAAACTGTCAGTCTAATGTGAGAGGTTTTGGGCATTAATATTTAATTAATGAAAATCTGAGATAAATATGATGTCTAAAACGTGTTGGGTGGGTAAGGTTAAACCAATTGGACCAATGAATCTGATAAACCCGTTTCGTGAATCCGTAGGCCCAATACAAAGTTAGATAATCTGTAACCGGTTAATCCGTAAGTCTGTAACCAGTTAATCTGTAAGCTTGTTAATCCTAACATCTGATCCGTTAGTCTGAAAACCGGTTAACTTGTTTGTTTGATCTATGAACTAGTTGATCTAAACTCTGTATGTCTGAACTTCTAGACAAGTTAATCTGAAATCTGTTAGTCTGGGGACACAAGGTTAGGAGGGGAATTACTTGTGTCATCTGTTGTTTGGGACCCATATTAGTCAGTAACCCTTTCTGGTATCAAAACTTTGACCCAACAGTAGGTAGGGTCTGGGCACGCTTACTGAACTAATTATAAGCGGTTCATTTTGATAATGGCGAGGGGTGTTGATGGTGCGTTCCAACCGGGTCATGTGCGTGCATGGATCCCGGTCTACCTCTGAGGATGTAAGACGCCGTGACATCTGTAAATAGGTCTGTGCCAATTGGTTGTCACTTTAGGGAGTGATACACCCTACTGTGGGGCCGACACAGGATATTTATGTATTAGGGAGCCGATCGCTTGGGGTAGGGTTTTAGGGTACACTTAGTTCTGTCTGTTTCTGTTGGTACCGTCTGTTTCTGTTGGGTGGTAGCACCTGTCTGTTTCTGTGTGGTACCGTCTGTTCGGGTGGTAAAGGCCCATTACTAGTGTACCCCTAATTCTACATTCTGTTTCCATAGGGATTAATCTGTTTCTGCTTCTGTCTGTTTCTGATCGGGTAGTAAAGGCCCATTATTAGCATTCTGTTTCTGTTAGTTTATTCTGTACCCGTTCCTGCTTCAGTTTAGACATTAGGGTGACACCTAATTCTGTTATACTAGTATTAGTGCAGAGAAGTGTAAAGCAATAGTTTATGTCATTCTGTTCTTCTGTTATATCTGCTATACCTGTTACAGTTATCCCTCCTCCAGTTTTATGTTCATGTCATATTATTATTATTATCTGTTCATATGCTGAAAGTCACTGGACTTGCCAGACTTTTTGTCTGACCCTTGTTGTTTCGCCTCCTTTCTTCCGTTTCCCCCCCCAGGTTATCCAAGGAGGGAATACTTTAGCTTGATCCAGATTTCTCTTGGCTTGAAGTGCTTAAAGTATGGCTTGGCTCTGTATAGCTTCCGTTCTACGGGGATTATGATTTTAAACCATGCATTTTGAAGGCTTTTGTACAAGACTGATATTTTGTACTTGAATTCTGAGATTTGAAAGGATGTAACCATATTGATTTCTGTTTCCGCTGTAATAAAGTTAAAATTTTTCAAGTACTGTTTTATCTGTCTTGTAAGTTTTTGTTCTGTTTACTAAAATGCTCCACCAAAGTTAAGGCATTCCCTTTGTGAGTGACCTTAACGGAGGTGGAGTGTTACACAAAACTACTAGCTGCCCATGTCAAAATAAGGGCACCCAAAGTTTAGGTTAAAACAATAAACTCCAGGTCATTCATGGGACTGGTGTGAGAATTAAAACAGTTAATCTTTATTTTTAAAGCTAGGTAAATCAAGGGACCACGCCGCTAACACGGAACGGGTTTCCTCCCAAGAATACCAGTGCATATAACAACAGCGCAATGCTAAATAAAGAACAATGAAGCTATTATAAGACCCAGTTCCCATCACACAATGCAACGCAAGCCGGAGGATAGGGTTTTTACCTTATAATAGCCAAGAATGCTTGATATGTTTAAAACAAATCATTTGATACTATTATAAGTGCATAGTGTATAAAACAACTTCAAATCATAAGTATCAATCATAGAAGACATAAGCGCCCCATCCAACTATGTCGCCATACTAGGGTCTACAAATAAAACCGCAAATTTCACGTATTTGGAAATTGGATTTCCATCTATGAACCGAGGCAAAAGATAGTCCTCAACCGATTCGAGACTCTCTAGCCCGAGCCTCAGGATCAGAGCTCGAGTGACCCTTGGAGCGACAGGGCCGGTCCACCGATGTGGATTAAAATGCCTGAACACTACGTTTCCCCGACCTATGGGGCGTAAATGAGCCAATGAATGACTCCATCGGACCCGGATCGTCCGATCAAACCGAGGCGCCTCGCAACAGCAACAACCACATAAGTCAAACTCGTCAGGGCGTGTAAAACCACTGACGTCACTTCTAACTAGAAAGAAACGCATGCACTCCCTGAGGTCCGTCTCCCGTTTTTGGTTCATACCGGGTGTGAAACTCGCGAAGTAAACGTTACACAAAGCTACGCCACAAAGGCCGTGTTTTAATCATCAACCACAAGACTTTGCTTTTCAACAGAAGCCTTGATCATTCACCACTTAGGCATGCCACACAGGCAATTCAGTCTATGCGTTTGATATCCATCAGTATATAACCCCTGAGCTCGTACGTCTCAGAGAAGGGCGTTAAGCAAGAGAATAAATTCTCCGCCGCCAAACAGATATATATTTAATAGAAATTAATCACACAGACTAAAATCCAATGTCAGACACACAGTCCATTTACAAGTACGTTCTGGGTCTGAATGAAACCGGAGGCACCTAGTACCCCGCATATCCATCGATCTCCAAGGACGTCTAGACGATCACCAACTGTTTCCATCTTCTTGGGTGTACATCCCAATCAAGATCATCAGTAATCACCCAAACGACGTGAAGACCTTCGGTCTTCGGCCACCGTCTTCATCTTCGACTTATCGTCGTATCAATTATTCAGAATGGGATAAACCCGGTCTTTCTGAATAACTCGCGTATATTTTAAATAAGTGTTACACAAACACAACACACGCCTCATTCCAATTCATCAGTCACTAACCGTAAATTAACAAGAAAATAATTCCCTAAATATTAACCCCGAAGGGCGAAACATCAGATCAATATCAAGAAAACCGTTCTGCTTAGCTAACTGACAGTTAGTTTCTAAATTTCACATTCATAGGGAAAGGTTCCCATTAATTTTATCTAAGATAAATTCCTTGAATTTATTCTTTAATCTTCTTTTGAATTCCGATTCAACTAGTCGGGATTAACGAACCTTACTGAAGTAATCATTTGTTTTAATTTCCCAATCCCAACCTATTCATCCCATGAAGTAGAACTGGTAATACTTCATATCTAACACCACGGTGTTATCGGTTAATTCAATTACCATTTCACGTTCAAATCTAATTAAAGATTTAACTATCGCCTGGAGCAAAACTGGTGATACTCCATCCTCGATTATTTCAATCTAATTAAAGATTCATTAAAACTCCACTTAGTTTTAATCTTTAACTGGGTTAAAGAATCAGTGTCATTTAAAACACGGTTCACTATAAACCCAAAATCACATTACATTTCAATCAGTCCCTAACCGTAAATTAGCAAGTGAGCAATTCCCTAAGTATTAACCCCGAAGGCTGAAACCAACATCAGATCAATACCCAAGGAACCATTCATCTTAACTAACCTCCAGTTAGTTTCTGATTTTCTTAACTCCTTTGGGTCTAAGAACAGTATTATTGAAGATACCGTTCACGACAACCCAAAATATCATTCCATTAATTATCGGGTTAAAGAACAAGTGTTATTTAAAACACTGTTCACGATAAACCCAAAAATCAATATCAATTCAATCCCAGTTAAATATTATTTAATTGGTACACTTCATTAAGTCTAAATAAAAAGATTTAATCTTTTCTCAACTGGGTTCAAGAACAGTGTTAATGGAGACAACATTCACGACAAACCCAAATCACATTTGATATTAAATACAAGGCTCTGAATAGAAAATATATCGGCTTATATTCAATATCAAATTCTACGACCAACAAATATCGTATTGGAAATAACGATATATATATATATCTATATCTTTCAAATTTCCATAACAACATCTGTATAATCACGAAATCCAACATCGAAATATTCCGAAGACAATTTCGATTCAAATCCATTCCAATTCAAATATTGGAAATTCTGGTTATTTCAAAACCATTTCAAATCCAATTTATTTATTTAAAAATAAATAGAATTTTAATTCTAGTTTAAAACTAGTTCATTTCGATAAAAATCTATTTTTATCTTTTCAAATGTGGAGTTTTTCATCCCGATTTTTCCTAATCAGTTCTTATGATTTTACACAAATTATTACTATTTTAAATAATTTTATCAAGGCTCGTACAGTCGATTTCCATCAACGTCCATCGAACTGCACTTACAACGACCTTTTCCAAATTCGATTTGGACATAATTCCAAATCCAACCGTTAGATTTCAAATTTCTAATATTCGTTAGAAAGCTCTTTTCGATACGAACCCAACGGTTCCAGTTTTAGGAGAATCCGACGGTCGGACCCGTAATATCCGTTCGAAGTCAATGGTCGAAATTCGCGAACTGTCGTGGCGCGGCGCGTTCTATTCAGGCCATTATATATATATAATATATATATTATATATATTTCGTCGATTTCCTTTTCAAAATGTATTTTATAAATCGTTTTAAATTCGTTTTCAAAACGATTTCAACTTCTTATTCAATTTCAAATCAAAATTAAATATTCCAGTATAAATTCGTTTTAAATTCATTTCAAATCGATTTCAATTCAATTTCAATTCGAATTCATTTATATTCAATTTCAATTCGAATTCAGTTATATTCAATTTCAATTCGAATTAATTTCTATTCAATTTCAATTCGAATTCATTCCTATTCAATTTTAATTCGAATTAATTTCTATTCAATTTCAATTCGAATTCATTTCTATTGAATTTCATTTATATTCAATTTCAATTCGAATTCATTTATATTCAATTTCAATTCGAATTTCAATTCTTTTCGAAAAATCAGATTTTGAAATCACTTTCGTTATTCATCATAAAATGAATAAAATCGATATAAATATCGTTCACGTCAAAATGGCGTCAATCTAATCAATACGGCTTCATATATTCCTATTTCAAATATTCTATTTCAAATATTTCTATTTCAAATATTTCTATTCAAATATTTCTTTTTCAAATATTTCTTTTTCAAATATGGAATGAGGCCCAATCAATTACCATATAATGTTAATTATTTGGATTTTCTACAACACATGTATACAATAACAACGATGAATAATCAACCATCATCCAAAGTGCATTCTACACTGTATAAGCATCAAATATAAATATTTAACGCTCATAACAGTCTGTCCATCAATCGATCGACATACAACTAATTATTGGGACTAATGTATGTCATATATCATCCCAATACCCGTGTGGGGTTTTCAAACAATCAAACACAGATTTTATTTGTGCAGTTGGGCGATGTGTAAAATTTATCGTCCCAATCAATATCAGTCAAATGTGTGTGTATAAACAAATCGTCCGATTTGTTTATTTTTATTTCATTTCATATACACGTTAAATATTCTATTTTTAACTATAAAATATTTTCCACTATAAAATATTTTATTTCATTTCACATCACATCACACAATCAACTAGACATCAAAAGTAAATAACCAAGCATACAAGCCGTCCATGGTCTGTGGACGACGGGTGTCGGGTGCTACTAAACACCGTCTGCATCCTAGTATATATTTAACTAGAAAACAAAATTAAAAGGCGAGAAGTTCTCACCGAATAGCTTATCCAATCCCACGACTCTTCTTATGTAGAAATCTTCGCCGTTCTCGCCCTTTGTCAATTTTCACTGCCCGTATTCACTACCTATATAAAAATCGAATTTTTATTTGGCTATTCAATATATAAAATTGAATTTTTACTTTGCTATTCAATATATAAAAATTGAATTTTTACTTTGCTTTTCAATATATAAAAATCGAATTTTTACTTTGCTATTCAATATATAAAAATCGAATTTTTACTTTGCTATTCAATATATAAAAATCGAATTTTTACTTTGCTATTCAATATATAAAAAGCGAATTTTTACTTTGCTATTCAATATATAAAAATCGAATTTTTACTTCGCTATTCAATATATAAAAATCAAATTTTTACTCTTCTATTCAATATATAAAAATCAAATTTTTACTCTGCTATTCAATGTATAAAAATCAAATTTTTACTTCGCTATTCAACATATAAAAATCGAATTTTTACTTTCTATAATATAAAAATCATATTTTTAATACTTCTACTTTATAAAAATTATATTTTTATTCTATACATCATATAAAAATTGGATTTTTAAAATGCTAGATTATATAAAAATCGGTTCTTTATGACTTCAACTTCATATTTCCCCTACGATAAAAACTAAGCTTTTCTATTCTAAAAATAATAATAATGCCATTTATATATATAAACTGATTTATTTTAAAACCTCAAAACTAATTACATAGAAAATGAATGAATAAATAAAATTGAAAATGGGCTTACTGTTTTTCTCATTCGAACGAGGCGGGTTTTCAGTCGAAGAAGAAGGGGGAAGGGGGGTCTTCACTACGGCGCGGTGGCCCACGGCGGCGAGGTCTGAAGCACGGTGGAAGCTTCTTTTCTCTTTCTTTTTTTATTTTATTTTACGAAGTTTCGGGGAGAGAGAAGACTAAGGGGTGAGGGTTATTATTATATATATTTAATTATTTATTTATTTCAAAAAGTAACTTTTACATTCGAACTCGAAATCGAACTCACCGCCTGCCGTCCATAGCCAATTACCCCCATTCCGAACACAATGGGATATGTATCATAAGCTGGTTTGATCGTTTCGATCAGTTTTCGTCAAAATCAACATATAACTCTATATATTGAATTTGAACGCGCATTTTAATTTACCGGTGCAACATAATAACTCAATAAATTCTCAAAAAATATTTTCTAGCCTCGTATTAACGATACGGTCCTAACAAAACTAATTTCGTCAAATTCTGAGACCGTTTGAAAAATGGCCATTTTCCAGTCGATTAAAATCAACTGAAACTGGTCAAACGCGTTTTCCTTTGCCACGCTCACATATTGATTCAAAAAATTATGAAAGTTGAAACATAGCAATAACTAGACATCACGGATCCAACAAAAGTGGTTTCGTCGAAATCCGAGGTCGTTTGCAAAATTCCCAATTTTAAGGGCCTGAATTCCATAGGGACTATTCAGAAATTTCAACTGGACATATCTTTTGATTCCCGCTATGAAATTTTGATTTTTCGGGTTCGTTGGAAAGATAGTCACAATTAGATTCCATTATTTTTGGTTTCACTAAAATTCGGTTTATTTTGCACCCGGTATGTTCATTTGAATTTTGAAATCGAATTATCGAACTACCGCGCCATTTTCAATTCCTTTTATATATATAAATTAATATTTATATTCTAACGATGATCTATATAATATATACGTTCGAATTCTATTCAAAATAAATTTCTCGTCGTTGTTATTTAAAATAATCATTTTAAATAATCAAAATTCGCTAAAATTGCCAAAATAAAAATTTTAAACTGGCCCAGATTTCCGGGTTATTACAACTGATGATGCAGCTATCATCATTGGAATCTATTTTCCAGCGATCGAAGTGAGTTCAATACTATAAAACCATTTCTAAACATTTCCACCTTGAAATTCATTTCAAAATATAATTCACACTACTTGTAAAACAATTTAAAATCTCCCAGGATCTTAAATTTTCTTATTTTTAATGCAAATCCATTTACAAACACTTATCCAATTTTCCAGAATTTTAATTCAATTTCTGGCTTAAATTTCAGATTTAACTCATCTGATTTCACGTATTTCACTTATATGAATTCTGATTGGTTAATTACATAACCATTTAATTTATAATCTTACTCGATTATAATAACAACCAACATAACCACTATATTAAGATTTTGATATATATATGTTCTCTATATCAAGATATACCTGCGTAACTTATTTTTGTTTACCTTCTTTTCAAAACATTTCGTGTCGACCTATCATATTCGAGTGTTTAGTAACTCCTACCGATACAGTGGATCAAACTGATTGACCAGAACTCATAAAAAACTCAACCAATAAATCACCACAATATAAAACAATTTTTATACCAATAACAAATACGCTCACTCATATATATATACTCAACTCAAGCTAGGGTATTAGTAACCCTATCTCTACCGAGTCACGCCACAGAGCCAAGGTAATTCACTTAACTTAAGCTCCGATACCAACTGTAATGACCCGGGTTTTTGGCGAACTTGGTTATCCGATATACAACACATATCGAACATCCAAGGATCGAAAATACCGGTCATTAATGAAAGAAATTAGAGGGTGAGGGTAGATAAGATAGAAACTTAGAATAGAAGAAGAAGAACAACACAACATCAGAGTAACACGAACCTCACAGCGGAACGAAAAACATATAATAGATCACATATCTTTGAAATATAAATCTGTATTTGAATATACATATCATTATCAGAGTGCAACACTTACAACACAGCGGAAATAAACTATAGCTATATGATCCTGAAGCCTCCTGCTCCAGCTCTTCAGGTATATCTGTAAATTCCGACTACTTGACTGCCCATACAAAATTGGGCACCCAAGAGTTTAGGGGAAACAAAACAAAATAAACTTCGGGTCAGTTGTGGGACTGGTATGAGTAAAACAGTTTAAAACAGTTCAAGCAGGTAAACGATATCTCATAAGACCATGCCGTATAACAGAACGGGTTTTTCCCTTATGAGATTCCAAATTATCTTTATATCAAAAACCTTTTTGATATCGTAATAATGTCTATCAACCACAATATAATAATCATCTAGCAGAAACGCTTTCATCTTTCGTTCTACATATATAGTATACAATCAAAACCGCAAGCACGTATTGGGTAATGGATTTCCAACTATGACAAGATATGGAACCACCTTTCGCTAGTGTACCTGTGACGATCCCAAAACCCCGTGACACGGTGTTAAGGATAATCATTGGAATATAATACATTAATCATCATTAGCAGATCACATATAATAGCATAAACAGAAAATAGAATAATTTACACACATATGACAGCGGAATCATATAGATACCATCACATCAGAGAAGCACAGTACAGGATACAACTTAGTGCATAATGATACATAATCAGTCACCATCGCCTGAGGCGGAATCAAACATAAAGGGGTACTCAAAATAAAGATCAGTCTACATCGCCAATGGCGGAATCATAATATAGATACAATAATGGCGGAGAAAAAAAATCCAAGTCAGCACGGTGTAGTCAAGCCTCGCCATGAGCCAAAAGGTGCGTCAGAAACCTGTAACTAGGCTGCCCGTGTGGAAATAAGGGCACCCGAGTTTGCAAGGTGAAACAAACTACGAGTCAATCATGGGACTGGTATGAGAAATCTACTTAACTTATTAACAACAATAATAAGGCAAATCAAAGGACCACGCCACTTTCGCGGAACGGGTTTACTCCAATGAGTGCTAGTGCATGAGATAAAGTAAACGATTAAATCAACGCAATGCTTTTTATAAAATGAAGCCATTATAAGACTCAGGTCCCATCACACAATGCAACGCAAGCCGGAGGATAGAGTTTTCCATTATAATGGCCAAAGATGCTTCATACGAATAAAACAAAAGTGTATGATATTATTACTAGTGCATATATGTTTCAAAAGCAAATTCAATCATAAATATCAATCCTAGACGGCGTGGGTACCATATATCATGTCGCCATACTAGTAATACAATCACATTCGAATATTTCGTATTGGAAATTGGATTCCTTCATGAGTCGAGGCAAGGGGCAAGCTCCTCTCCGATTCGAGACACTCTAGCAAATGCCTCGGGACCGCACACAGCAATCCCTGGATCCTCCAAGGCCGGTCCTCTCTTACTTTTGAGGATTAGTTATTCCTGAACACACGTTTCCCAGTCCTTACAGACCTATAATCGAGGCGCCTCGTATTCCAACAACCACACAGGTGAAAAGTAGATATATATGTCAGGGCTGGGAGGTCACTGACACCACCATAGCTAGAAAGAAACGTCGTGCACTCCTTGGGTCCTTCTCCCGTTTTTGACTCATACCGGGGTGTGAGGCTCGCGAATTCACGTCATACACAAAGCTACGTCACATAGACCATGCTCTGATCATCAACCACAAGACTTTGCTTTGCAACAGAAGCCTTGATCATATGCCACTCAGGCATGCCACACAGGCAATCCACTCCATGCGATTGATTTCTATCAATACATAACCCCTGAGCTCGTACGTCTTAGAGAAGGGCATTAAGCAAGAGAATAAATTCTCCGCCGCCAAACAGATATATATTTAAAAGAGGTCAATCAACACAGAACAAAATCCAATGTCAGACACACAGTCCATTTACAAGTCCGTTCTGCGTCTGAACGAAACCGGAGGCACCGATTCCTCGCATACCCGTACAATCAACAGTATGTTTGGATGGCTACTGCTTCAGTTCCTTCATGGTTGCTACTCCAATCACGAGCATCAGTAGCGCCCATCCATCCAATGTGGAGATCGTTGGTCTTCAGCCGTCTTCGACTCTTCGACCTCTCATCGTCGATCGATTATTTGAAATGAGATAAACTCAGCCTTTTCAAATAACCCACGTATATTTAGATTTTCAAATCAATTAATCACATGGTTGGACTATTCAACATTTACATTTCAGTTATTTAGTTATAATTTTCATGTCAAATACATTCAACCATCACATATCAAGCAAACACAACGAAATTGTTTTATTTCCACTCTATATCGTCTATAGTATTTTATAATGATATATCGCCATTTTTATTTAATTTAAAACGGCTAAATATAATTAAACGACGCTTCAGGTCGTATCAATGCACTGGCGCTGCTTTTCACTAATTTTGTTTTACATATATCTGAAAATATAACCGTTGGATCTTCACAAATTTTATACCATTAGGAATGTCATTTCAAAACGAATCCAACGGTTTCAGTTTTGGGAAAAACCGACGGTCGGATTTCCCACACTAGTTATTTGAAGTTACTATTTCAATTTACAAACCGCAGCGTCATTATTCGATTTAATTTAATTATATATATATATATATATATATTCGTTTCTGGCGCTGTTTTTCTTCAGATTTGAATTAAACATTCCAGACAATCCAACCATCGGATCTTCACAAAGTTGGTGCCGTTGGAAAGATATTTCCAAGGCGAACCCAACGGTTGCGGTTTCGGGAAAATCCAATGGTCGGATTTCCCGCACTAGTCGTTTGAAATCACGGTTTCAAAACACGAACTGCACGGCCACGTTTCGTTTTAATTCTATTTATATTTATATATTTATATAAATATAGTTCATTCAAAAATTCCTATATCGTTTCCACTTCAATTATTTCACTAACGCCTTTAAATTTCGGAAAATTTCGCCATAACCTCCTTTGTACGGGAGGGTCTGGGAAATTTCCCAAATAGCCACACGGGCGTCTTATATCAAAAGAAAAAGAAAAAGCCAAGCGGCTAGCCAACAGGCTCATAAAATCATCACCCAAACAAACAGTAAATGTGTACCTATTTGTCGGGCACAAAATTTTATTCCTCTTCTCTAGCCCCTTTGCTATAACCTGTTCAATAGATATGCATGTACATATATACAATTTCTATCACTTATCATTTTCCATTCAACTTCATATTTGATTTACTTTGGTTTAAAGACACCATTCATCCTAATGTTGCATGCATAGGCTAAAATCATATCATTAGCTAATTAATGTATATTTCAACTCTTGCACATTTATTTGAACAAGTGGCTATTTTTAACACTTCCCATTTCAAAGATGATAATTTTGGCGAACTAAAATATATTTCAACACATGACCATTTTATTTAGTTCCAATGCATGTTAAAAAGAATATTTCTTTCACAAATATTTATTTCAACGCTCGCATATCTTTAGCATATCACATATATGATAAAATGATATTCGACAAATGGATGTTTTCAATACTTCATAGTTTCAATAAAAATGTAATTTTTATTGTTCGATCTTTTTATTCAACACATGAACTTTTCCACAACACACACTTCTCAACAAATTAGCATTTCCACACATGGACATTTTATTTATGTTGTTCATATTAGAAAGTTGGAATTTTTATTGTTGAAACTATTTATATAAGGCGAATATTTTTCATACTTCATATATATATATATATATATATAAATGTGATTTTTATTGTTTAAACACTTCATTCATTCACAAATGGATTTAATTTTCACACAACACTTTTCAACGTATGAACATTTCCACACATGGATATAGTTTCAACTTAAGACTTTAATTTCAACGCATGAAAATAATTTCAACATATGAAAATAATTCTACCACACAAAGATTATTCAAAATTTCGACAGCATAACGGTAGGGTAGTTAAAACCGGCACCGTCCCTAGTACGGCTCCTCGCTCTACCTTAAAACCTCGCGGTTTTTGACAATGGGGATTCATGCATCTAATTCGCACGCAGGAGGCATGCTTATTTTTATTTCCACAAATATTTCCAATTCATTTCAATCACCAATGGATATTTTTCAACCACAACCAAACAATGTCAACCACAAACAATTATTCAACCATTCGTATTTTTCATCCAATATCTCACACCAATTCGCCACAATAAATATCGTCCATGGTTTGTGGACGAGGGGAGTACATATATATATATATATATATGTATATATATATATATTTAATATAATTGCTATATTTCACTTGCATTTCAACACATATGTAAATTATTTTATGCTTGTAAAATTCATACTTCGCTTATATAGCTTACACTACACATGTACATGAGGTATACGACACGTATGTAATTTATATTTCGCTAATATAAATTATACACGACATTTTCCATTCAAATTCATGTTAATTTAGATTTCTCACATTGGTTTTCGGAGTGCTAAAAATCGATACGATGTCAGAAAAATCCGCGGCTTCTTCTATTGGGTAGAGAGCTTCCTTACGGTCCCGATGTTTCCTGTTTCATCGAATTTCGTCAAAACACTAAAAAGATACGATTTTTCAAAGTGTAAACATAAAAAAAACCCACCTTTCACGAAGGTTCTAAACTAGGTTTACGGTTTTCGCGAGAATCGGGGCACGAGGGGATGATCGGCGAGTTGGACGTGGAAGAGGGAGGAGAGGGCTATCTGGCGATGGTGGTTTGGTGGCGTTCCGTGGTCAGGATCGGCGGCGGCGGCGCTGGGAAGGTCGGGGCTTTGGAGCCTCGATTCAAGCGGCACAGGCGACGAGGGGTGGAGGAAGTTGGTCGGATTTGAAGGGGAGGCGAAGGCGCGTCGAAGGGTGGCGGTGGCTGGAAGTGGCGGCAGTGGCGGCGATCGGTCGGGGAAGTCTGGAGCACGGGTCGCCGTTCGTTTCGAGGTTTTTTTTAATTATGAATGGCTAATTCTGATTGGCCGAGGACTTTATTAACTTTTTAAATAGTGTTTTCTCAAACAAACTCCTTTTTAAACCCAACGACTGTCGCCCCTAGCTAAATACCCCCATCCCGGACACAATGGGATATGTTTCGTTGGCCAATTCTACTGTTACAGTTAGTTATTTTTCAAATTAATGTATAAAATATTTAATTTTTAACTCTGAACGTACATTTCAATTTGCCACGGCCACAAACTGATTCGAAAAATTCCAGAAAAATAAATCTAGCTATGTTTCGACGCTATGGTCCCAACAAAACTAGTTTCGTCTAATTCTGAGGTCGTTTGAAAAATGGCCATTTTCTTGTCGATCCAATTTAACAGAAATTGACCAAACACATTTTCCTTTGCCACGCTCACATACTAGCTTCAAAAATTATGAAATTTGAAACCTAGCAATAGTTTGACATCCTGGACCCAACAAAAGTGGTTTCGTCGAATTCCGAGGTCGTATGCAAAATATCAATTTTCCAGGGCAATATATTCTATATGGCGACCATTCTGAAAATTCATTCGTCCATAACTTTTGATTCCCGTTATGAAACTTCGATTTTTCAGATTCGTTAGAAAGGTATTAACTAACAGATTTAAATATTTTTGGTTTCACTAAAATCCGTTATATTTTCCACCCTGCACAGTCAATCAAAGATTGAATTCAAATTTTCAAACTGACTCACTATTTCTAATTCAATATTTTATTGAAATATTCAATTTCAATTGTTCAAATTCCTTTGAAATCACCAATCTAAAAATTTTAAATTGGCTCGTATTTTCAGGGTTATTACAATCTCCCCCACTTAAAACTTTTCGTCCTCGAAAAGGAAACAACAGTAAAGTCGGAAACAAAATGTAAATGCAAAGTATTGTAAAGGTACCTTGCACCGGAGTTAGTCAGAGATATCCACTCTGCATTTGGGGTAAGCTTGCTTAATGCTTTCCTCAGTCTCCCAAGTACAATCTCTAGGATCACAGCTCCACTGCACTTTAACTAAATGAACCTTTTTGCTTCTGAGTTCTCTAGTTTCTTTGCCAACAATCTTTAACGGCTCTCTTCTGAGTGCTAATTCTAGAGTTATGTCCACATCCTGTTGCGCTGCTTCTTCTACAACAAGATCCGGATCATGCACATGTCTTCTAAGTTGAGATATGTGAAATTCATCATGCACTCTAGGCAACCAATCTGGTAATTGAACCCTATAAGCAAGAGTTCCAATTCGTTCAAGTATAGGAAAGGGACCAATAAATCTCGGTGCCAACTTCCCAGTCTTGCCAAATCTGATTACTCCTCTCATCGGAGAAACATTCAAATAAACACGATCACCAACAACAAATGTCAAATCTCTCCTTCTAGAATCTGCATAACTTTTCTGTCGGCTTTGCGCGGTTCTCAAACGCTTTTTGATGAAGTCCACTTTATCAGATGCTTCTCTAATCATATCGGGTACTAACACAAGTCTGTTGCCAGGTTCTACCCAACATGCTGGAGATCTGCAGGGTCTGCCATATAATGCCTCAAATGGCGACATTCCCAAACTTGCTTGATAGCTATTGTTATATGAAAATTTTGCCAAATGTAAGTGATCTTCCCATGACCCACCAAAATCAATTATACAAGCCCGCAATAAATCTTCTAGAATTCTATTCACCCGCTCAGTTTGGCCATCTGTTTGAGAGTGATAAGCGGTGCTCATATTCAGTTTCGTTCCCAATTCTGTCTGGAAGGCCTCCCACATTTTGCTAGTAAATAGGGGATCTCTATCACTAACTATGCTGATGGGAATTCCATGCAGCTTAACAATTTCCTTGAAATATATCTGCGCTAGACTTTGAGCGGTTCTATTGGATCTGACAGGTATAAAATGGGCAATCTTCGTGAAGCGATCTACGATTACCCAAATGCTGTCATTACCTTTCCTGGTTCGCGGCAAACCATCTATGAAATCCATGGAAATCTGTTCCCATTTCCAGCTTGGGACTTCCAACGGTTGCAACAGTCCAGCTAGCTTTTGTTGGTCACTCTTCACCAATTGACAAGTAGGGCATCTGCTTACATACAAAGAAATATCTCTTTTCATTGCCTTCCACCAGAAAGTGCGTTTGATATCGTTGTACATTTTACTCACACCTGGATGGATGCAAAATTTGAATTTATGGCATTCATCCAGCACTTCTCTTTTGAGCTCAGGAAGGTTGGGAACACAAATTCTCCCATTCAGCCTCAGAACTTCTTCTTTATCTACTTGAAAGCTTGAGGGCTCTCCTTTCTGGATTCTTCCTTTGATCTTTTGAATGAAATAATCATTCTTCTAGAGAGCACATATCTTATCGAACAAGCTAGGTGTAATTATAAGATGGGCAACGATTGCGGTCTTTCTACTAAGCGCATCCGCTACAACGTTAGCCTTCCCCGGCGTATACAGGATATCAAGATCATACGCTGCAAGAAATTCTAGCCAACGCTGCTGTCTCAGATTCAGATCTTTCTGGGTATATAAATACTTCAATGATTGATGATCTGTGTACAATATAAATTTCTCGCCCAATAAATAATGCCTCCAGATTTTTAATGCAAAAACGATGGCTAGCAACTCAAGATCATGAGTCACATAATTCTTCTCATGTGGTTTCAGTTGGCGGCTTCATAAGCGACTACTTGGCCTCTTTGCATTAACACTGCACCAAGACCTCTAATAGAAGCTTCTGTCCAAACCGTTAAATCCTGATTGCCATCAATAATGGTTAACACTGGAGCAGTGGTTAGTTTCGATTTCAATTCCTGGAAAGCTTCTTCACAGTCGGAAATCCACTTAAACTTCTCGTGTTTCTTTGTGAGCTTCGTTAACGGACCGGATATCTTCAAAAAATCCTTAACGAACTTTCGATAATAACTAGCCAACCCCATAAAACTTCTAACTTCTATGGGAGCAATGGGTTGTTTCCAGTCTTGAATCACTGTTATTTTGCTTGTGTCAACAGAAATTCCTTTCTCTGACACAACATGGCCAAGAAATTTGACTTCTTCTTGCCAGAAGACACATTTAGAGAATTTGGCTTTGAAGACGTTCTTCCTTAGAATCTCCAATACTTGTTCTAAGTGTTTTTCATGCTCGGGCTTTGATTTGGAGTAGATTAAAATATCATCGATAAATACGAGGACAAATTTATTCAGAACTCCCCTGAACACTCTATTCATTAGATCGACAAAGTATGCTGGAGCATTGCATAGGCCAAACGGCATTACTAACCATTCATAAAATATGTCTGGACCTCTGAAAGCTGTCAAAGGAACACATTCCTCTGCTATTCTCAATTGATGAAAACATGTAGCTAGGTCCATTCGGGAAAATACTTTCTTCCCATTCAATTGGTTTAGCAAATAATCGATGCGGGGTAATGGATATTTATTTTTGAGCGTCTATTTGTTGAGGTCTCGGTAATCAACGCATAATCGAAGAGTACCGTCTGACTTTGGGACAAACACAACATCTGCACCCCAATTAGAAAAACTAGGTCTGGTTAGACCCTTCCACAACAGTTGACGAGTTTGATCGCCTAATTATTCTTTTTCTTTCGGAGTCATTCTGCGAATTGGATGTACCACTGGTCTGGCATTGGGAATTAGATCGATTCTGAATTCTATTTCTCTTTGCGGAGGTAAGTTTTCAACTTCTTCAAACACATCCGCATAGTTTCTAACAATCGGAATCTTTTCTATGGAAGCGGGGATAAGTTCTAATGCCAACCAAAATTCTTTTCTATTTGGATTCGAACCATGACAGGGTATAAATATGTGTCCAGGCTTCGTTCGAATTTTAACGATTCTTTCCACACAATTCACTTCGGCTTCGTACTTCGTTAACCAATCCAGCCCTAGAATGATATCAAATTCGGGAAAATCCATAACGACTAGATTGAAAGGAAACTTGTAGAAAGAATAAGAGATTGGCACTTTACAACATGAACTGAGAGTGATAGGACCCCCTATCGGGTTATGAACTTTGACTGATTCTTTAAGCTTTCTCAGTTTTAACTTTAATTTGTGCATTGTGTTACTAGCAATAAAACTACGCGATACCTGTGTTAAACAATACTGAAACAGGAATATTTTTAATCGTAAGGGTACCTCCCAAAACATTAGGTTTACCTGCTCTGTCGGAAGCAGCTGGCGGGCTCGACCCGTCATAGACGTGAGCTACTGTAGCTTTCTTCAGCAAAGGACAGTCTTTGACCAGATGATCGGTCTTGCGACAGTTGAAGCACGAGCGAGGGTTCTGGGAGCCTTGGCTCGAGCCTTGAGAATTTGTCTTCTACCTCTTCGGAGCTGTGCAAACGTTTGAGTAGTGCCCCGGCTTACCACTGTTAAAGCAATTTCCTCTTGGCGGCTTTCCAGTCTGAGGTTTTGAAGATGCTGCTTGGCTTGACTCGCCTTGATTTACAGCAGGCTTGCGCTTGTTTCCGGCTTGGCTTCTAGCGCAATCCTGATCCAGATGCGTTTGATCAAGGTCTTCGTAGTTGCATGTCATTTCCACCAGTTCGTTGAATTCCAGCTTGACATGGGCCATGGCTCTATCATGATAATGTCGTCTTAGCCCAAGGATAAACCTCTTATTTTTGGATTTCGCAGTGGCGACGAGCTCCGGAGCATAGGGCGACAACAGTGTAAATTTATTGAGATAATCCTGCACGGAAAGATCCCCCTGCTGGAGATTGCTAAAGTCATCGTGCATTCGTTCTAAAGCTTGTTCGGGGACATATTTCTCCTTGAAGAGTTCTTTAAATCCATCCAATGTTCTTCCACTTCCCTATTCGCGGCGGTGAGAGATTCCCACCATAGTTCAGCTTGTTCCTGCATAAGTCAGGCGCCCATAATTGCTTTGTCTTCGTCTCCAAGCCTTAGGCCTTCAAGAATTTTCTCGCATGTTTTGAGCCATGCAAGGGCCTCTATTATGGTTCCAGTTCCCGAGAAGGTCTTGCCTCCTAAGTTCTTATTTCTCTTAGCTACACGGTCTAGCTCGAAGTATTGAGCTGCCGGAGGTTGTATCAAAGGTACTTCTTAAGCTGGGGCTTCTCCCCTTCCTCGGCCTCGGCCGGCAAGGCCTCCTCTAGCGGCGGCTGCTCTGGTAGCCATTTGTCAAATTCTGTATAAGCAAGAAAAGAGTCAGCTAACAGAAAGGATAGTTTATTGCCTAGTTATGCAGATAATTTACGGAAAGATAACGATGAACTGATCAAATTATTTTTGCTATTCTGCTTGGCTCATTCTAGGACTTAACTAGTCCTATCTCTAATGAGCGACTCGCCTTAGAATACTACTGATTCTATTTTGACGAAGTGTTTAATGTGTTAGACTCCAGAACTAAGGTTAACCTAAGCTCTGATACCAGCTGTGACAATCCCAAAACCCCGTAACACGGTGTTAAGGATAATCATTGGAATATAACACATTAATCATCATTAGCAGATCACAGATAATAGCATAAACAGAAAATAGAATAATATACACACATATGACAGCGGAATCATATAGATATCATCACATCAGAGAAGCACAGTACATGATACAACTTAGTGCATAATGATACATAATCAGTCACCATCGCCTGAGGCGGAATCATACATAAAGGGGTACTCAAAATAAAGATCAGTCTACATCGCCAATGGCGGAATCATAATATAGATACAATAATGGAGGAGAAAAAAAATCCAAGTCAGCACGGTGTCGTCAAGCCTCGCCATGAGCCAAAAGGTGCGTCAGAAACCTGTAACTAGGCTGCCCGTGTGGAAATAAGGGCACCCAAGTTTGCAAGGTGAAACAAACTACGAGTCAGCCATTGGACTGGTATGAGAAATCTACTAAACTTATTAACAACAATAATAAGGCAAATCAAAGGACCACGCCACTTTCGCGGAACGGGTTTACTCCAATGAGTGCTAGTGCATGAGATAAAGTAAACGATTAAATCAACGCAATGCTTTTTATAAAATGAAGCCATTATAAGACTCAGGTCCCATCACACAATGCAACGCAAGCCGGAGGATAGAGTTTTCCCTTATAATGGCCAAAGATGCTTCATACGAATAAAACAAAAGTGTTTGATATTATTACTAGTGCATATATGTTTCAAAAGCAAATTCAATCATAAATATCAATCCTAGACGGCATGGGTACCATATATCATGTCGCCACACTAGTAATACAATCACATTCGCATATTTCGTATTGGAAATTGGATTCCTTCATGAGTCGAGGCAAGGGGCAAGCTCCTCTCCGATTCGAGACACTCTAGCAAATGCCTCGGGACCGCACACAGCAATCCCTGGATCCTCCAAGGTCGGTCCTCTCTTACTTTTGAGGATTAGTTATTCCTGAACACACGTTTCTCGGTCCTTACAGACCTATAATCGAGGCGCCTCGCATTCCAACAACCACACAGGTGAAAAGTAGATATAAATGTCAGGGATGGGAGGTCACTGACACCACCATAGCTAGAAAGAAACGTCGTGCACTCCTTGGGTCCTTCTCCCGTTTTTGACTCATACCGGGGTGTGAGGCTCGCGAATTCACGTCATACACAAAGCTACGTCACACAGACCATGCTTTGATCATCAACCACAAGACTTTGCTTTGCAACAGAAGCCTTGATCATATGCCACTCAGGCGTGCCACACAGGCAATCCACTCCTTGCGATTGTTTTGTGTCAATACATAACCCCTGAGCTCGTAAGTCTCAGAGAAGGGCATTAAGCAAGAGAATAAATTCTCCGCCGCCAAATAGATATATATATTTTTCAGAGATCAATCAACACAGAACAAAATCCAATGTCAGACACACAGTCCATTTACAAGTCCGTTCTGGGTCTGAACGAAACCGGAGGCACCAATTCCTCGCATACCCGTACAATCAATAGTATGTTTGGACGGCTACTACTTCAGTTCCTTCATGGTAGCTACTCCAATCACGAGCATCAGTAGCGCCCATCCATCCAATGTGGAGATCGTCGGTCTTCAGCCGTCTTCGACTCTTCAACCTCTCAACGTCAATCGATTATTTGAAATGAGATAAACTCGGCCTTTTCAAATAACCCACATATATTTAGATTTTCAAATCAATTAATCACATGGTTGGACTATTCAACATTCACATTTCAGTTATTTAGTTATAATTTTCATGTCAAATACATTCAACCATCACATATCAAGAAAACACAACGAAATTGGTTTATTTCCACTCTATATCGTCTATAGTATTTTATAACGATATATCGCCATTTTTATTTAATTTAAAACGGCCAAATATAATTAAACGATGCTTCAGGTCGTATCGATGCACTGGCGCTGCTTTTCACTAATTTTGTTTTACACATATCTGAAAATCTGACCGTTGGATCTTCACAAATTTTATACCATTAGGAAGGTCATTTCAAAATGAATCCAACGGTTTCAGTTTTGGGAAAATCCGACGGTCGGATTTCCCGCACTAGTTATTTGAAGTTACGATTTCAATTTACGAACAACAGCGTCATTATTCGATTTAATTTAATTATATTTATATATATATATATATATATATATATATATATATATATAATCGTTTCTGGCGCTGTTTTTCTTCAGATTTGAATTAAACATTCCAGACAATCCAACCGTCGGATCTTCACAAAGTTGGTGCCGTTGGAAAGATATTTCCAAGGCGAACTCAACGGTTGCAGTTTCGGGAAAATCCAATGGTCGGATTTCCCGCACTAGTCGTTTGAAATCACGGTTTCGAAACACGAACTGCACGGCCACGTTTCATTTTAATTCTATTTATATTTATATATTTATATAAATATAGTTCATTCAAAAATTCCTATATCATTTCCACTTCAATTATTTCACTAACGCCTTTAAATTTCGGAAAATTTCGCCATAACCTCCTTTGTACGGGAGGGTCTGGGAAAATTCCCAAATAGCCACACGGGCGTCTTATATCAAAAGAAAAAGAAAAAGCCAAGCGGCTAGCCAACAGGCTCATAAAATCATCACCCAAACAAACAGTAAATGTGTACCTATTTGTCGGGCACAAAATTTTATCCTCTTCTCTAGCCCCTTTGCTATAACCTGTTCAATAGATATGCATGTACATATACACAATTTCTATCACTTGTCATTTTCCATTCAACTTTATATTTGATTTACTTTGGTTTAAAGACACCATTCATCCTAATGTTGCATGCATAGGCTAAAATCATATCATTAGCTAATAAATGTATATTTCAACTCATGCACATTTATTTGAACAAGTGGCAATTTTTAACACTTCCCATTTCAAAGGTGATAATTTTGGCGAACTAAAACATATTTCAACACATGACCATTTTATTTAGTTCCTATGCATGTTAAAAAGAATATTTCTTTCACAAATATTTATTTCAATGCTCGCATATCTTTAGCATATCACATATATGATAAAAACGATATTCGACAAATGGATGTTTTCAACACTTCATAGTTTCAATAAAAATGTAATTTTTATTGTTCGATCTTTTTATTCAACACATGAACTTTTCCACTACACACACTTCTCAACAAATGAGCATTTCCACACATGGACATTTTATTTATGTTGTTCATATTAGAAAGATGGAATTTTTATTGTTGAAACTATTTATATAAGGCGAATATTTTTCATACTTCATATATATATAAAAATGTGATTTTTATTGTTTAAACACTTCATTCATTTACAAATGAATTTAATTTTCACACAACACTTTTCAACGTATGAACATTTCCACACATGGATATAGTTTCAACTTATGACTTTAATTTCAACGCATGAAAATAATTTCAACATATGAAAATAATTCTAACACACAATGATTATTCAAAATTTCGGCAACATAACGGCATGGTAGTTAAAACCGGCACCGTCCCTAGTACGGCTCCTCGCTCTACCTTAAAACCTCGCGGTTTTTGACAATGGGGATTCATGCATCTAATTCGCACGCAGGCGGCATGTTTATTTTTATTTCCACAAATATTTCCAATTCATTTCAATCACCAATGGGTATTTTTCAACCACTACCAAACAATGTCAACCACAAACAATTATTCAACCATTCGTATTTTTCATCCAATATCTCACACCAATTCACCACAATAAATATCGTCCATGGTTTGTGGACGAGGGGAGTGTGAGTGTATATATATATATATATATATATATATATATATAATATAATTTCTATATTTCACTTGCATTTCAACACATATGTCAATTATTCTATGCATGTAAAATTCATACTTCGCTTATATAGCTTACACTACGCATGTACATGAGGTATACGACACGTATGTAATTTATATTTCGCTAATATAAATTATACACGACATTTTCCATTCAAATTCATGTTAATTTAGATTTCTCACATTGGTTTTTGGAGTGCTAAAAATCGATACGATTCAGAAAAATCCGCGGCTTCTTCTATTGGGTAGAGAGCTTCCTTACGGTCCCGATGTTTCCTGTTCCATCGAATTTCGTCAACACACTAAAAAGATATGATTTTTCAAAGTGTAAACATAAAAAAAAAACTCACCTTTCACGAAGGTTCTAAACTAGGTTTACGGTTTTCGCGAGAATCGGGGCACGAGGGGATGATCGGCGAGTTGGACGTGGAAGAGGGAGGAGAGGGCTATCTGGCAGTGGTGGTTTGGTGGCGTTCGGTGGTTGGGATCGGCGGCGGCGGCGCTGGGAAGGTCGGGGCTTTGGAGCCTCGATTCAGGCGGCACAGGCGACGAGGGGTGGAGGAAGTTGGTCGGATTTGAAGGGGAGGCAAAGGCGCGTCGAAGGGTGGCGGTGGCGGAGGCTGGAAGCGGCGGTAGCGGCGGCGATCGGTCGGGGAAGTCTGGAGCACGGGACGCCGTTCGTTTGGAGGGTTTTTTTTTTAAATTATGAATGGCTAATTCTGATTGGCCGAGGACTTTATTAACTTTTTAAATATTGTTTTCTAAAACAAACTCCTTTTTAAACCCAACGACTGTCGCCCCTAGCTAAATACCCCCATCCCGGACACAATGGGATATGTTTCGTTGGCCAATTCGACTGTTACAGTCAGTTATTTTTCAAATTAAAGTATAAAACATTTAATTTTTAACTCTGAACATACATTTCAATTTGCCAGGGCCACAAAATGATTCAAAAAATTCCAGAAAAATAAATCTAGCTATGTTTTGACGCTACGGTCCCAACAAAACTAGTTTCGTCTAATTCTGAGGTTGTTTGAAAAATGGCCATTTTCTGGTCGATCCAATTTAACAGAAATTGACCAAACACATTTTCTTTTGCCACACTCACATACTAGCTTCAAAAATTATGAAATTTGAAACCTAGCAATAGTTTGACATCCCAGACCCAACAAAAGTGGTTCGTCGAATTCCGAGGTCGTATGCAAAATATCAATTTTCTAGGGCTATATATTCTATATAGCGACCATTCTGAAAATTCATTCGGCCATAACTTTTGATTCCCGTTATGAAACTTCGATTTTTCAGATTCGTTAGAAAGGTATTAACTAACAGATTTAAATATTTTTGGTTTCACTAAAATCCGTTATTTTTTCCACCCTGCACAGTCAGTCAAAGTTTGAATTCAAATTTTCAAACTGACTCACTATTTCTAATTCAATATTTTATTGAAATATTCAATTTCAATTGTTCAAATTCCTTTGAAATCACCAATCTAAATATTTTAAATTGGCTCATATTTTCCGGGTTATTACAGTACCTATAGAAAGGAATACACTGGATTCAATAAGAACATCTTGCAACCCGGCCACACATGACCGAGCACTCATTTCGCTTGAGTGTATCGAATGTATATCACCAACGGTTGGGATCAACAACCGTTTCCCGAATGGGACAGTATCGATAATAGATTTTTAGAAATAAATGAAACTCTAGATCAGGTGATTATACACCCTATTTCGGAGCGACCGACTTAGCCATGTTGTTTGCCCGATTTCTGTCATTTACCGGATGTGAGGCTAGAAGCTACGCTTTATCATCACACCAGATTCACTTTGAATGCCACATCGTCAAATCCATCGGATCACCGATTGACGTCCTTAACCATACATTATGTGTTAGCTAAAAGAAGTTTCCTTCTCCGCTTCCACTCTTGGTACAGTTGGAGAAATCAATATACGTGATCGTCTGGAAATACTCTGTCAGACATCCGTCCATACAAGTCATCCAGGAACAGGATGAACCGAAGGCACTACTCAATACATCCATCTTAGACACTGTTATCTAAGACTTATACAATAGCCCTTGCACTTTAATCCGTCTTCAATTATCTTTGGCATATATGATTCGCAACGCTTATGCCAATACAGAGTGGTTCTTTGGATAATAATCCAACCGATCTCTCCATATTAACAACGTTAAAATGGTCAAAAACTTCGATAGTCGGTGAGTTAACTATCAAATAAAAACACGTGTGTAAACAACGATATTATTCCCAGATGGAAATTATATCGATCAAACATCATTTAACATTTATCTCTTAAGTTCATTTTTTCATCTCCTGTTTCCCTATATTCAACATTTGCTATTTTATAAATTTAGAAAATATACGTTATTTACATTGTGAACATTTCCATTTCTTGTTTTCTGTATTAGAAAACATTTCTGATTCTTGTTCGGAAAACATTTCCAAAACTCCTACGTTTGGATTAAGCAGACGTTTAGATAAAGCATCGCTATGCCAACTCAAACCAGTTCCTTTAATTACTAAATTCACTTAACCACTTTCACTCGAACCTTAACCATTCCTTAGTTAAAAATGGAGTCAATCAAGTTGGGGTAATACTACCTCTCAGACCTTAACTGAACAACGTTTCTAACCTTGAAATAGACAAAGTTCACCTTTTTAATTCTTTAACAACTTACTTAAGTAACTCTCCTTCGAATTATCTCTTATTCGATAATTCTATTCAATTTACTCTATTCGATTAACCCTTATCAATTAACTCTATTGGACTAACGCTATTGGATTAACTCTATCGGACCAACACTATTGATTTACTCGTTTCACTTAACTACTTTCGAATAAACTATATTCGATTACTCCTTTAACTCTATTCGAATAAACTATATTCTATTAACTCCTTTTACTTTATTCGAATCACTAATATTCGATTAACTCAATTGATTCTATTCGAATAAACTATATTCGATTAACTCCTTTAACTGTATTTGATTAACTCCATCGAATAACAAAATTCGATAACTCATTCGAATAACCAAATTCGATAATTCCTTTCGAATAAATTATATTCGATTACTCACTTCGATTAAACTAATCGATAACTCTTTTCGATTAAACTATAATCGATAACTCCTTCGATTAACTAATAAATTGATAACTCCTTTCGATTAACAAATAATCGATAAATCCTTCGATTAACTAATAATCGATAACTCCTTCCCTTAAACTCTATTTGAATAAACTAATATTCGATACCTCTATTTAAATAAACTATTCATTTATAAAGATTTACTTTTAGTAACGGTTCTTCACTTTACAAATGATTTCCTTTTTAGTAACGTTTTCCTTTTTATAACGTTTTCCCTTTTATAACATCCTATTCGGTTATAAACAGATTTCCTTTTTAATACTCTATTTATTTCTAAATATTTCCTTTTTAATTCTATTTGTAAATGGTTTACAAACATTTCTCTTTCGGATTGATTTGTAAATGGTTTACAAACCTTTCTCGTTCTAATCTATTTGCAAATGATTTGCAAATAATTCCTTTTGGGTTTCATTTCTAAGTATTTTCTATTTATAAATAATCCATTTATAAATAAATATCTATTTATAAATATTCCATTTATAAATAATTCATTTTATAAAATCTCCTTTGATTGTTATAAATATTATCTCTTTTATAAAATCCTTTGATTGTTATACATATTATCTCTTTTATAAAATCCTTTGATTTTATAAATAATCTATTTTCAATATTCATTTTGAAAATTCCCTTTTCATCATTCTGGTATGTTATGGTATTTAACACATCAAATCACGATGACCAATATCGTTCAAACGCATATAATCGACGACATATTATATATCACATCATATATTACAATATATGAATCACAGTAAAATAAATGTTGAGGAATCCAGTTGGATTCCTCCAACCTGTTTCCCTGCATCTACAGATGTTACACAATAAAATCAACATCACTATATGATATATTCTGTTAAACAGAATCAATATAGAAATTCAACTAACAGACTAGCAGTTCAATCAAACAGTCAACACACAGTCAATCAGCCAATATTTAACAGTTCTAAAAATACAATATGAAATTATAAAATGTTCAGAGTTAGTGAGATTTACTCACTTTGGCAGTTCATCGTTAAAGAACGATAAACTGTTATTTGATTTGAATCAAACAATTTTTTTCGCCATAAATTCCAACGAGCCCCAATCCACTTCCAGTCAATGCCATGGTGTTGTCCTTGTCCCTACGATAATATTGGATCTTGTTTCGTCGGATTCTGACACCGTATGAGCAAGTTACGTATTTTACAAGTTCCTATACCTTTTAAATAAATTAAACTTAAAACTCTATTTAAAATTTGGGCTTTAACCTTTAAAGATTGGCCCAACTTGTCTTGTAAGCCCAGACCCGAAAATCCCTTGTCTCCTCCCAGTAAAAACTCCGATGCTCGCTCCTTCAAACATCAAAACCATGGCCAATCTTTTTTTCCTCAACTGGTCCTCCTTTCTTAAATATAAACTCAAACGAACTTCACCACTCTGCTCTCCTTCGCATCCTCTTTCCACTCCTCCCCCCGATACCCAGCTCGCACCCAAGACTAAGATCGCATTCGTCAGTATCTCGTGCACTGTAGGTATTTCGAGCGACTGTTTTTATCCCAGAAAATCCCAAAATTACCACAAGATCTTCGGTTTCCCACACTAAATCCCAAACTGAACTCCGATTCACCAATCATGGCTTCAAACTCCAAGTTTCTGCAACCCTAGCTTCACTAAATCCGAAGCTTTACATTTCCGCACTAGAAAATCTGACATCGCACCCTATATAACTTACCCCAAATCGAAGACCAACCCACAATGATTTCAAATATATATATATATATATATATATATATATATATTGATTTATACATTTTACTTTGGTTTTTGTTTGATTTTTGAGAGATCGAAATGGTTGGAGGAAAAACAAGCGGTGGCTAGAAATGCTTGTGACTGTAGAAAAATAGGAATTAGGTTATAGGGGTTAAGTGTGGTGTATTTATAGACAATTTAGATATTTTCCTATGGATTATTTTATTCTATTTATAATCAAACGTTGATTATCCTTGTCTCTAAAAATTCGTATGACCACATAAAATACCCAAAAATCATGAAACTGGTCATGCAGCTAGAGTTCGACATTACGGTCCCAAAGAAATTGGTTTCGTCGAATTCCGACTTCGTATGCTCACACAACGTATTTTTAACTTTCAAAATATCGACTGTTTCTCACACTAAAGTCCCGTATGACCACACACTGACTTCAAAAATCATGAAAACTGGAATCTAGCAATAATTTAATATTGCGGATCCAACAAAATTGGTTTCGTCTAATTCTGAGGTCATTTGCAAAACTGGCTATTTTTAAAGCCCTAAATGACCCATTTAAATATATAAATATATTTAAATATAATTACATTAAATATTTATAAATAAATATTAGCGTCTATATTCACATGGGAATACCATACAGCTCTAGAATATTCCTATGTGAATTTCTAACTCGATATTCACATCTGGGTCAACCCGATATTCTGTTTATATTGAAATTCCTTTTAAAAATATAAATAATTCTTTATAAATTATAAAGGAATTCCACGGCGACTTTTCTAAAATTTGATTTGGACATAAATCAAAATCTACACGACGAAATCCCGATTTTTCTCTTCCACTAGAAAGATATACTCCACCAGCTCCACACGTTTCTTGTTTTATAGAAATTCGGCTTAAAATGAATCATGTATATTCAGTTGAAGTTCGAATCGCCAATTTACGAACTGCAGCGCCATTTCAAGCTCGATTTTAATTATAATATAATTATGTGTTCAAACTGTCGTTCAAATAATATATTCGTTATTCTAATTCAATTCTAAACTGAATTAAATATCATAGATGATCCAGTTCACAATATATCGCCATTTCAGCCAATTCTGATTATTTCAAAATTAAATATATTATTTAATTTATTATTTTAGTTAAATATTCATCATTATTTAAATCCATGACCATTTAATTCACTATATCACTATTTATATAATTAAATAAATTAATTATAATACCTCTGCCAATGTAGATCATTACACCCAGGCCGATGTCCTCCATCTTCCTCAATGCACCGTGAGCTCCAGTATTTCTCAAAACCCGATGGTTCCTGCTTCCATCTCCTCCTCCTCTTCATTAAAATTTAAACTAAAATCACCAAATCACTTCCTGTTCAAATCCGCACCCCTCCATACCACTTTCAACCAACTCGAGATGACCTCCACAAATTCGACATCGAACTAACCCACGCCATTACAGTGGAGTATCGATACCAAACCACACCGAATCTCACCAAAAATCTCCACCTTCTCCCGATCGATGCCACAAACTCAAACCTACTTTCCAAAGATCCATTCGATCTTCCATTCCCAAATAGATGCAACCCTAGTTCAACCGTTAACACCCGACTCCGACGGAACAACATTCAAGCGCCACAAAACCAATCTCAAAATGAAGAGAACATTATCAGGATCTCAAAGATATATCTAGAATGAATTATAGAAATTGTTTTTATTTTATGAAGCTATAGGGTTTTCGTTTGGAAAAATGTAAAAAATGGAGGCGCGATATTGTTGACTACAGAAGGAAAAATTAGGTTTAGGAAGGTTCTGTTATTTATAGAAGGACAAAAATATCTAGATATTTTGTTAGGATGTCTTCCTTTTATTATTTTATATTTGTTTTTGCCCTTCTAAAAATCCATGTGATCACACACAATATTCAGAAATCACGAAAATTTTCATGCAGCTACAACTCGCCATTGCGGACCCAACGAAACTGGCTTCGTCGAATTCCGAGTTCGTTTGCTCACGCAGCGTATTTTTAAAGGTCAAATTCTCGTCTGTTTTTCATAATAAAATCCCGTACGGCCACACACTAACTTCAAAAATCACGAAACTTGAATCTAACAATAATTTAACATTGTGGATCCAACAAAATTAGTTTCATCGAATTCTGAGGTCGTTTACAAAACTGGCTATTTTTAAAGCTCTAAATAACCCTTTTAAATATATTTAAAATTATATTAAATTAAGTATTTATAAATATATATTATCATATATGTTCACAACAGAATATCATATAGGTCTAGAATATTCCTATATGAATTTCTAACTTGATATTTCAAATCCCGACTAAATCGATATTCGATTTATAATGAAATTCGTTTTATATATCATTGTAAATTATAAAGGAAATTCCATAGAGACTTTTCTAAAATTTGATTTGGACATAAATCAAAATCTACACGATGAAATCCCGAATTTTCTCTTCCACTAGAAAAATATACTTCACCAGCTCCTAACGTTTCTTGTTTCATATAAATCTGGCTTAAAACTAATTCTGTATATTCAGTTGAAGTTCAAATCGCCAATTCACGAACTGTAGCGCCATTTCGAGCTCGATTTTAATTATATTATAACTCTATGTTCAAACTATCGTTTATATAATATATCCGTTATTCAAATTCAATTCCAAGCTGAATTAAATATCATAGATGATATAGTTCACACCATATCGCCATTTCAGCTCATTTTGATTATTTCAGAATTAAATATATTATTTAATTTATTATTTTAATTAAATATTCACCGTTATTTATTTCAATCTACCATTTTAATTATAAACCACTATTTATATAATTAAATAAGTTAATTATATCGTAGAAAAATGCGGGTCATTACAGGATCCAAAACTATCATTATGAACAACTAGCATATATTCACAAATATCACATTTTTCCAATGTTTCACAAACATAGCCATATAACCCAATTTATAACTCAACCCAATTATCTTATTAATTATCTTATTAAAGAAATTGAACTCACAACTCAAAGAAGGTCTTGAGTTCTGGAATCTGAGTTTTGAAATTGATTTAGCTCGCCTTTGAAGTAGACAAATTCGTTGTTTTTTTTGTTATAAGTTTGAGTTGAATTGAGTTGATTAGCTTCACTTTCCCTCTAGTTGGTGGTGGCTACTCTAGGTTGCAAGTTGATTGCATGACGGCCATGGTTCTAAATTTTATTTGGTTTTAGGTTTTTAGTATACATGTGTTTATATAGAATTTAGGATTAATGTAGGCCATCCGGTCAATCTAGAATCAATTAAGACCATCCAGTCAAGATAGAGTCACACCTCAGCCCTAATGACTCAGCACTGAGTCACAAAATCGCCATCCCTCAGCCCTAATTTTTATCTGGAAACTTCCGACAGCCATAACTTCTTCATACGAAGTCCAATTTACACAAACTCGGAATCTATCTCAACCAGAATTTCAAGACGAACACAATGGCATAACCTGTTTCCCTTGATTCTTAAAATTAAAATTAAGTATTCTTAAATTTTAATATTTAAAATTACGGGGTGTTACATTCTCCCCTCCTTAAAGGATTTTGCCCCCGAAATCTCTAAGTTAAGGAGAATGCATATCCTAACATCCAATCATTCATTTACTCAACCATCAAACACAGGTATCCATTGTCCTTACAAAATTTCTAATGCTATATGAACATATGCAAGAAGTGTGTGTATATGTTCCTTATCTAATGCAAAATCAGGCGGTCTACTGATTCAGTTGACCTCCTTAATGCAAATCATGATAGTGCCATGCATCCATTATGTATGCAAAAGAGTCCTACCGATATATATTATTTCTACATGTGTGCACAACCATTCATCAAAATGCAGCATCCGTATGATGACACAACCATTATACATCCATTAAATTAAATATGCACACACATTTATATGAAACATGAAGGTGATTGAGCCGATCTAGTGCCTTAGGTGTGTGTATATGCATCCATGAGCAACCACTAGCAACCACTTGCATCCATTTGCATCCATCATACATAACGTGTCTCAAACACATGTTTCAACCATAGGGTTCATCCTAACTAAAGATCTAAAATGTCATCGCAAAGATAATACTAAAAGATAGCACAAGTATCAACAAAATGGTAGAAAAAGGTGAAAATAAAACATACCCTCAAAAAAATGAGAGAGTACAACGTACGCATCTTATCTTCCGTCTCCCAAGTCGCGTCTCTTTGATCATCTCCCCATTGCACTTTGACCAACTTGACCTCTTTGTTGCGAAGCTTTTTGATCTCCGATCCGAGAATGCGTGTAGGAGCTCATCTGATCGTGGCATTGTGCTCTACTTCCACTTCTTCGAGCGTGCTCGGCTCTGCGACTTCCGCCGTATCGTGTAAACACTTACGCAAATGTGAAACGTGAAATACGTCTTGAACTCCGCTGAGCTTCTCTGGTAACTTTACTTTGTACGCCATCTGCCCAATCCTCTCTCTAATTGGAAAGGGTCCTATGAACCTTGGTGCCAACTTCCCTACCGATCCAAAGCGGACTACATTTCTCGACAGTGACACATTAATAAAAACCATGTCCCCAACATGGAACTCAAGATCGGTTCGTCTCTTATCAGCATATGACTTCTATCGGTCCTACGTCGTCTTCATTCGCCGTCGAATCTGGTCAATCTTATTCGAAGTCTCCCTAATCATGTCGGATCCAAGAAAAACCTTATCCGTGGATTCCCACCAACATGTTGGTGATCGACACGGTCGTCCATAAAGAGCCTCAAAAAGTGCCAGGCCATTGCTAGCCTGAAAACTATTATTATAGGCGAACTCTACGAGTGGAAGGTGTTCTTCCCGTGTTCCTCCAAAGTCTAGAATGCATAGCCTCAGAAGGTCTTCTAGTATCTGATTCACCCTTTCGGTTTGGCCGTTCGTCTGAGGATGATAAGCGGTACTTAAGCATAATTGAGTTCCAACTGCCTCTTGTAAGCTCTTCCAAAATTACCATCGCTCACAATGCTGGAGTGTATGCCGTGCAAACGGACTATCTCTCGAAGGTAAACAAATGCTAACCATGCGGAGGTCCTTCTACTTTTGACGGGAATAAAATGGGCACTTTTAGTAAGTCGGTCTACAATTACCCAAATCCCTGTATTACCCTTCCTCGATCTTGGTAACCCATCTACAAAATGCATGGAAACGGTTTCCAATTACCAAAGCAGAATCTCTAAGGGATGAAGCAAACCTCCGGGCTTCTTTTGCTCCGCGTTGACTTGATGGCACACTAAGCATCTAGCAACGAACTCGGCTACGTCCTTCTACATTCCGGCCCAAAAGAAAACTTGCTTCATATCCCTATACATCTTATCACCACCGGGACGTATGGTCATCTTAGAGCGATGTGAGTCTTCAAGAATTGCCTTCTTCAAACATTCGTCTTGTGGTATGCAAAGTCTACCATCTCTACGTAGCCAACCTCTTTCATCTATAGCATATCTAACCAGATGTCTTGAGGGCTCCCCTCCTATAAGCTTGCCTACTATCTCAACAAATTGTGGTTCGTTTCGTTGTGCCTCTCCAACTCGACCCAAAAGTGTAGGTTGCACCTCTAATGATGCCAACAATCCGAGTACATATTCGATAGAGGGTCTGAAGTCAAAGGAAGATATATACTCCAAACTCTGCCACTCTACATACAAAGGACTTAAAGTTAACTTCTTTCTATTTAAGGTGTCAGCTACAATGTTACCCTTGCCAGGGGTATATGCGATCTCAAAATCGTAGGATGCCAAAAACTCTGTCCATCTCTGTTGCCTCAAGTTTAGGTCCTTCTGAGAGAATAAATACTTTAGCGACATATGGTCTGTATACAACTCAAACCTTTCGCCAAGCAAATAATGACACCACGATTTAAGCGCAAAAACTATTGCCGCCAGCTCCAAGTCGTAGGTAGGGTAATTTTTCTCGTGGGTTTTCAACTGTCTTCCCTCTTGCATTAAAACTGCGCCAAGCCCTGTCCCGCAAGCATCGGTATATACAGTGAATGCCTTACTCGCGTCTGGCAAAACTAAAACTGGAGCTGTCGTCAAAGCTCTCTTCAGACGTTGGAAAGCATCGTCACAGTCAACGTCCCAAGTAAAAGTCAAATTCTTCTTCGTTAATCAAGTGAGAGGGGCTGATATCTTCGCGAAGTCCTTAATGAACTTCCTATAATAGCCAGCCAACCCTAAAAAGCTTCTTACTTCGGTTGCGTTCTTAGGCGTTTTCCAATCTTGGATTACCACTATCTTAGCGGGATCCACATCTATCCCTTCCTTAGAGACCATGTGTCCTAAAAACCTCACTTCTTTTCTCCAAAAATGGCATTTGGAGAACTTAGCTTTTAGCTGATGTGCTCGTAGGGTCTCTAAGACTTCCCTAAGATGTAGGGCATGCTCTTCTTCATTTTTAGAGAAAACCAGAATATCGTCTACAAAGACTACCACAAACTTGTTCAGAAACTCCGTAAACACCCTACTCATTAAGTCAACAAAGTATGCGGGTGCATTCGTCAAACCAAAAGGCATGACGAGCCACTCGAAGAAACCATCAGGAGTTCTAAATGCAGTCTAATCAGTGCTATCTTCAGCCACCCTTAGCTGATGAAACCCTGTAGCCAAGTCTAGTTGCGAGAAAATCGAAGCACCCACCAACTGATCGAATAAATCGTCTATCCTCGGTAATGGGTGTCTGTTCTTCTTTGTTAGCTTATTCAGCTCTCTATAGTCCATGCACAATCTAAGTGAACCATTAGCTTTTGTAGCAAAAACGACTGGGGCACCCCACTCCGAAATACTTCTTCTTATGAACCCCTTCTCAAGCAATTCTTTCACTTGCTTACTGAGTTCTCTTCTCTCTCTCTCTCTCTCAGAGTTATATGGCGCACTGGTAATGCAACTGGCTTTGTATTATCTACTAAGTATATTCGAAAGTCTATCTCACGCCTCAGGGGTAAACCTCGAACTTCATCGAAGACATCCGAGTACTCACGCACCACTCTAGCAGACTGCAAATTCTCAACAGACGCGTCAAGCGATTCTAGATAACTTAGCATAACATAATTCATGGGATTACAAGAGATTTCGAGAGTGTTGCCCAAGCGAGTCATAAGCCTAACCTCTCTCTTTTCACAATCTAGGACGGCTCCATTACTGGATAACCAATCCATGCCCAGAATTAACCCACAGCCCGTAAAGCCCAAAACATAAGCTTCGCATCTAAACCTAACGCTAAGTATAGAAATTTCCCAATCTAAACAAATCATGGCCAAATAGGCTGAGCCTCCAATTGGATTTGAAACAACTAAGGATCCTCTACTATACTGGTGTTTAGGTGCAGTGTCTCAACTATAGCAGTGGATATAATAGAATGCGATGCGCCGGAATCAAAGAGTGTGCGAACAGGATGATCAAAACTATAAACTAAACTTTCAAAGGAAATCGCTCTACCTCGTTCTTGCAGCGGTGGGACAACGAGAGCCTGGACCTGCCACCTTGCCTGCCCTGGTGCCATGAGAGCCTGAATCTGCCCTCCAGAGGTAGGCCCTGCCCTCTGCCCTTTCTTTGGGCAGTCCTTAATCAGATGTCCTACCTTGCCATAGTGGAAACAACCAGTCTTCTTCTTCTTCCCACGGTCTTCGCTTTGATGGCCTGGTGTCCCACATTTAAAGCATCATTTCTTTCCCTTACCATTGTTGTCTTTACCACCCTTCTTGTTCTGCTGTTGATGTTGTGGTTTCTTTTGATCCCCTTTCTTCTTAGTGCCTTATTAGTATTGTCGCTTTTCTCCTCTTCATGCATAAACGTCATGTCAACAAGTCTCTAAAAGGTGGCCTCCATAGGGATGTGGGTCATAGCTAACCCATGTAGCGGCTCGTTCAAACCCTTAAACAAATCTCAGGGCCTTCTTTTTGGGTGTATTCACCAAGTCCAAGAGAAATCTCGCCAACTTATTGAACTTGTTGACGTATTCTTTCACTGATAGATTCCCCTGCCTCAATTCCAAAAACCTTTCCATGTATAGATTCTCTTCAGCCTGTGAGAGAAAATTTGCCTCAAACCTACGCCTGTAATCCGGCCATGTATCAACTGGACCTTTCTTCCATCTTCTACCTCAAAGATTCCAAACAATTCTTCCACCTCCATTAGCCAATTTCGAGCTTCAACAAATGTCTCCGATCTGTGAAAAGGTTTCCCGCCCATTGCCCGAAAGTCCTTGCATATCTTTGCGAAAGTGTCAACATGGGGAGGAGCATTTACTGGGCCTGCGACATGGCCCTAGCTTACAGATACCTTCTAAACCATCCTGGTATCGTTATCCCCTCAGGTATCTCGGGGATTCCAGACATGCTGAAAAGAAAATGACGAGACTCAAACGAAGAATTCGAAAGAAAGATATATGGCTCTTGGTGTTATGTTTTTAAAATAAACTTCTCTCTTGAAGATATTTTCCTTAAAACATACTTTTGAAGGTTTTTCTTTATAAATACTTTTGAATTTTTTTTTCAAAATTCATATCTGTTTTGGTAACCTTCAGCTCTGATACCACGTGTGACACCCCACGTCCATTAATGTCACTCACAAGGGAATGCGTTAACTTCTATGGAGCGTTTTAAGTGTGTATAGAATAGAAACTTAACAACAAGACGATATAAAATAGTACTTAAAAAATTTAAAACTTCCTTCATTGCAGCGGTAAACAAATAAGTTTGATTACATCATCAAAAACCAAAGACTAGAGTCAAGTACATAATATCCATCTTGGCTAAATCAGAGTACATAAAATGAAAGATATAACCCAAACATAAAATAGCCATAAATAAGATAGGCTGAACTTTTACTTCAGTGATCCAAGAAACTTCCAAAGAAAGAAATAAAGCTATCCAAATCAAGCTCCACTAGTACTTGTCAGTAACTAGGATAAGCCATAAGCTGGAAAATAAGGAAATGACTGTGAACAAATGGGTATAACAGAGTAAAAAAAGGAAATAAGTTGAAAAAAGATAACGTTAAAGGAGTACCTAATCACTATGGGATACCTACTACACTGCACCACACCAAACACCCTAAAAGTTGATCCCGCCTACAGAACTTAATAATCATAATGGTGGTTTCGTGTACCCCTAGCTACCTTCATAGGGGTCGTCTACCCCTATCTTCACTAGGTGTACCCACTACCCCCATTCGATCGGCTCCCTAACTCGTAGATACCCATGCTGGCCCCACAGTGGGGTGTATCACTCCCCAAAGTGGCAACCCGATACCACCAAAATGCAAGGCTTATATCTACATGATGCAACAACGTCTTACCTACCAGCCCGGGCCCACAAACGCATATGACCCCGTTGGACTTGCGTTGCCACCGCTAACCCGTTTTGACCTCTTATAATCAAACCCAGTACGCGTGTCCCGTCCTCGACTTGGGTCGAGCCCACAAAGATACTTAATGGGTTACTAGTGTGAAAAGGGCCCCCATGCATGACACAAGCTTCCACCTATGCTTGGTCCCCTCTAAGATTTTTCCCCACTTAACCCCATTCTTATTCATGTCTTCTTACATGTTTCAATCTTAGTTAAGTGCATCTAATCGTATTTCACATGCCACCCAAGGCACCCTCTTAATTTCACATGCCACCCAAAGCACCCACTTAACCCCCTCATGTCCCACCACATGTTTATCTCGTCAAGTGTTTCTTAATTCATTAACACTGTAACCTTGTAAAGACCTCCCACATTAGACTGGCATTTGTGGCAGCTGGATTTGTCAGGCGGGTCCGGGAAGTCTTACACCACAAACGAGCCTAACCTCGTGTCTTTACAACTGTTACGCATTTAATTCATGCCTTTGACCTCACACATTAGACTGGCATTTGTGGCTGCTGGATTTGCCGGGCGGGTCTGGGCAGTCTTACACCACAAACAAGTCTAACCTCGTGTCATAGGAGGTTTATTATTACACATCTTCATTTAACCCCTAATTGGATTAATATCCCTATTCAAATTTGTCAATGAATTCCAAATATACTTATGTCCACAGTTGTCTCAATTATGTCCATAAATGCCAATTTTTCCAATTAATGTCTTAAATTAATTATATGCTTTTTTAAGGCCATTATGTCAATTCTCAATATGTGTATATTCAATATTACCCCTATCGTCCCTACGTTGTTCGTTCGTTTATCATGACATATATGTATATTAGACTAGCAATTAGTCTGGAACATATAAGGGAAGAAACATCGCAAATTTGCATAACACACAAAATGGATCTAATCTTGCAAATAAGGATTACAACATAACTTGCATAAACTTGTTATTATCATGAATCTAAACATAGGCCTAAAGGTGTGGACTTGCATATATATAATATAGATTTCCTCCAAAACTTGCATAGGCCATAGTCATAAACTTGCATAAAACTATGTATGTCATAGATCTAAATCTAAAGGTGTAAACTTGCATATATGTGAATCCAATTTCTACCTTAACTTGCATATAATCACTTTATTTGATTCACATGTAAAATGGTGTATAATTCATATAGAAACTAGCATATAATCTACACCCAAACTTGCATATAAAATGATGTCAAAAGTGAATCAAGTTGAACATAGGAGATTTGGCATATAAACAAAGGGATCAAAAACTATCATTATGAACAACTAGCATATATTCACAAAATATCACATTTTCCAATGTTTCACAAACATAGCCATATAACCCAATTTATAACTCAACCCAATTATCTTATTAATTATCTTATTAAAGAAATCGAACTAACAACTCAAAGAAGGTCTTGAGTTCTGGAATTTGAGTTCTGAAATTGATTTAGCTCGTCTTTGAAGTAGACAAATTCGTTGTTGTTGTTGTTATAAGTTTGAGTTGAATTGAGTTGATTAGCTTCACTTTCCCTCTAGTTGGTGGCGGCTACTCTATGTTGCAAGGTGATAGCATGACGGCCATGGTTCTAATTTTTATTTGGTTTTAGGGTTTGAGTCTACATGTGTTTATATAGAATTTAGGATTAATTTAGGCCATCCGATCAACCTAGAATCAATTAAGACCATCCAGTCAAGATAGAGTGACACCTCAGCCCTAATGACTCAGCATTGAGTCACAAAATCGTCATCCCTCAGATCTGCCCGGGAGGGGGGGCAGGTCGACCCCCAGGTCGACTTGTAGTGGGGAGGTCGACCTGGGTCCTAGGCAGGAATTTTCCCGCCCATCACGCTTCTGATTTGAATTTTGAATCTGTTTTCGAGTTGTTTGAATTCATTTGAATTTTCTGGAAAATTCCATCAGCCATAACTTCTTCGTACGAAGTCCAATTTACACAAACTCAGACTCTACCTGAACCATTATTCCGAGACAAACACAATGGTGTAACCCGTTTCCCTTCATTCTTACAATTAAAATTACGTATTCTTCAATTTTAATATTTAAAATTATGGGGTGTTACAATTAGAAACCCTAGTAATAGGGACCCATTTCAGCAGTAACCCACATAGATGTATCACGTTACCCTGAACTAGGTAGGGTAGGGCATGATTACTAGGCTGATTATATGCGGTCAAAATAGCGGCGGGTTGTGCAACAGTATAGGTTCCGACAGAGTATGGGCATGCACGTACTTCGGAGTGGAAAAACCGGGCATTGGGCATTAGTAGTATACACTGTGCATCTTGAATTTTTGTCGGTTTTCCACCATAGGAATTGATACACCCCATGGCGACACCAGCACAGGTATCTACAATCAAGCGGGGCCGAATGACACAAGTAATAAATGCATGCGAGTAGAAGCCGATCGAAAAAGGGAACACTTTGTTATGAACACATGATGGTAGTTGAAACATTCGTTAGTAGGTGCATAGAAATGGAAATGAGTGCGATAGTATATTCAGTTTATCTTGCATTATCTTATGTTATCTTATTGCTATGATATTGTCCCATGTTCAGTTTATTCATGGCATGACCCTTTTACCTGTTTACATGCTGAATAATCACTGGACTTACCGGGCTGATGTCTGACCCATTTTCTTTTGCCTTCTTTTCTTCTGCCCCCCCACCCCCCCAGGTCCTTAGGGAGGGTGTAACAACCCGGAATTTGGGGCCAATTTAAAATTTTCATTTTAGAGATTTTAAATGTGTTTAAATAGTTGAAATGAATTATTTTAAATAAAAATGACTAGAAATTTATTTTGATTGGGCTTAATACGAATATATTAAATTTAATTATAGAAGGAATTAGAAAAAGGACGGTAGTTTGAAAAGACAAACCTGAACTTTGACTAACCACACAGGATGCAGAATAAATCGAATTTTGGTGAAACGAAAAATATTTAAATCTGTTAAAGAGTATCTTTCTAACGAATTTGAAAAATCGAAGATTCATAGCGGGAATCAAAAGTTATGGACAAATGAATTTTCAGAAAGGTCGCTATAGAGAATATATCGCCCTTGAAAATAAACATTTTGCATACTACCTCGGAATTCGACGAATCCACTTTTGTCAGATCCGGGATGTCAAATTATGGCTAGGTTTCAAATTTCATGATTTTTGAAGTTAATATGTGAGCATGGCAAAGGAAAATGTGTTTTGGTCAATTATAGTTAAATTGGATCGACCAGAAAATGGTCATTTTTCAAACGATCTCAGAATTCGACGAAATTAGTTTTGATAAGACCGTATCGACAAAACATAACCAAAAATAATTTTTCCGGATTTTTCTGACTTCGTATGTGACCCCGGTAAATTAGAAAGTACGTTCGAATTTAATATTAAAAAATTAATTTGGAAATAAAGAAAACATACTGTAAACTTCAGAATTAGACTTCGAAAATAGTGCCAACGCATTAAGAAGACGTCAAAACATATTGTTCGACAGTCGTTGGGGTCCTTTTGGAGATCGGATGGAAAAACCCTAATTTTTAGAATTTAATTAAATTAAAAAAAGGAAAATACCCTAGTATACAGTATAAATACGGAGGCACTTTACATCGTTCCTCTTCCATTTCAAAGCGCCGCCGAACCCATAACAGCTCAAAACTTTGAGCTCCGATTCCTCCCAATTCATAGAGAATTAGACAGGGGTGTAGTTGAGTTTTTCGAAGCTCCTTCTCTCCTCTTCCATTCTGACAAGAATCACCTCCCCTCGTGCCCCCGTTAGCCCGCCCCGACCCTCGAAACCCGCGCCGCAAATCCCGCCGCCAAGCCCACCTATCGCCCCCGCACCCTCCCCCGTGCTAGGCGCACGTGCCCCTCTCTTTCCCGCTCCACCTCCAACAAACCGCACCCCAAACCGACCTTCCTACCTCACGAAAATCGGATTCAAAGATTTGAACAAACTGAAAATTTTAAGGTATGAATAACTCAGATTTTGCCACGCTTTTAGCTGTCACAGCAGCAGTTGTAAAAAGTCATTGTTATTCAAAAAATTTTATAATTAATTCATACGAGCTCCGAATCTGAAAATTTCAGATCCGACGTAACCGTGACGACGAATAGACTTTGCTGAAATTGATTGGAACGTTTTCTGACTCTCTGTTGATTGTAGATTCATGCAATAGCAAGGTGAGATTTCTTTGTTTAAAGTTATTAATTAATTAAATTATTTTGTTTGTGTTTGAGATGAATAGTATAGATCCATATGATTACCACCTCTTATGTTATCACTTGTGTTGATTTGAATTTATCTAATTTACCAATTCAAATAATAGAAATATGATTATCACCTCTTATGTTTTCGCTTTTGTATGATTTGAATAATCTATTTTATCAATTCATAATAAAGGAGACATGGTTTGTCATTGTTATGTTAGCGCTTTTGTTTTATTTGAATTGGTCTAGATTATCAATTCAACATTGTAAAGAAAATTTACATTTTTCTTTTTATGTAAATAAAATGAGCAGGTATAGGAAATTTACATTGAATAAAAATTACTTTTTTTATGTAATTAAGAAGTAGAAAATTTACATTGACTAAAAATTACATTTTTCAAATGTAATTAAAGTTAAGAATTCGCATGTAAATAAAAATTACATTTTTATAATGTAAACTAGGAGTAGAACTTGCATGTAATATAAATTTACATTTTTATTAATGTAAATAAAGTAGAAATTTTCATCGTATGAAATTTTACATTTTTATTAATGTAAATAAAGTAGGAATTTTCACCGCATGAAAATTACATTATTTTTAATGTGATTAAAATATGAGTTTGCATTGTATGATAAAAATTACATTATTTTTAATGCGATTAAAACATGAGTTTGCATTGTATGATGAAAATTACATTATTTTTAATGTGATTAAAATATGAGTTTGCATTATATGATAAAAATTACATTCTTCTATGTAATTAGGATAGGAGTTTGCATCGTATGATAAAATCTACATTTTTATATGTAAGTAGAACATGAATTTCCATCATATGATAAAAATTACATTTTTATATGTAACATATGATGAGATTTACAATGTAAATTGAAAATTATATTTTTTGTAATATAAGAAAGAAGTAGGATTCACATTAAAACCAAAAATTACATCTTTATATGTAATTAGAAATAGAACTTACATTATAAATAAAAAAACTACATTTTTATATGTAATTATAAAGTAGGACTTTGCGATGAAATGAAATTACCTTTTTATATGCAAATAAAAATGAGAATTGGCATCGCAAATAAAATTGCATTTTTATATGCAATAAAAGAATGAGCTTTTACTTTTTCTTTTTATGTAACTTAGGATGAGAATGTACATTAAAAATAAAAATCATTTCTTTTTATGAACTTAGAGGGCGGAATTAGCATAGTAAAGAAAATTTACATTTTTATATGTACATAAAAATGAGAATTAACATAGTAAAGAAAATTTACATTTTTATATGTAAGTAACAATGAGAATTAGCACAGTAAAGAAAATTTACATATGTGGATTAAAAGTAAGATTTTGCAATGTAATCAAATTTACATTTTTGTATGTATATTAAAAATAGATATTTGACATGTAAATTAAAGAAAAGTATGGAATTTACATTTCTAATGTAAATAAAGAATGAATTTAGGATGCTGTAATATTATCGTCATTTTCAAATGAATTAAGAATAGTATTAACAAATACGAATGATTTTCAATTAGTATGTATATACGAGGATTATTTGGAAAGTCTGAGTTACTCTCATTCCAAATAATCATATGATGTTAAGAATCGAAGTATGAAGACGGCGTATGAAGACTGTAAATCTTCCATCCAGAGTACAACGATCGAGGCCCTGATTTGACATGCTCCCAATTCAAGGGTCATGGTCATTGCCCAAACGAACATGTTGATTTCACGGGTTTGGTTTTCACTCAGACCAAGAGCATAAGCTAATAAATGGATTGTGTGTCTGACATCGTACTCCATTAAATATCGTGTTATTAATCTCCTGTCGAATGTATGAATGTTTGGTGGCGGAGAATTTATTCTCTTGCTTAACACCATTTCATATGTTTCGGCAAAGGATTGGTAGTGTGATATGGAGTGACCGTGTGGCATACTAAGATGCAACGATCAAGGTTTCTTGTTGAAAAGCAGAACCATGTGGTGACGATCAAAGCACAGCTTAAATAAGCATAGCTTTGTGTATTACGTAACTTCATGAGCCTCACAACCCGGTGGAGTCTAAAACGGGAGAAGGGAACGCAGGTAGAGCAGCACGTTTCTTTCTAGCTAGAAGCAGTGTCGGTGCTTAAACTGGCTGATATTTTACTTATGTGGATGATGGAATGAGGCGCCTCGGATAGGTCCTATAGGATCGAGAAAGGTGTTTTCAGGAATTGCCATTCGTCAAATCTGTATGTGAGGACCGGCCTGCAGCTTTTCAAGGGTTCACTGTAGGGGTTCCTGAGGAATTAGCTAGAGTGCCTCGAATCAGTAAGGAGCTCCTCCCTAGCCTTGACTCATAATGGGAACCAAATTCCAAATACCACCCTACGACTTTGATTGTATTACTAGTACAGAGGCATAATATATGGTAGCTATGTTTCCTAGGATTGATACATTTATTTTGAAATATTTTCATATACACTAATAATAATATTAAACTCGTATTTACCGTATTTAGCATGTTTAATCACCATAAGGTAAAACCCTATCCTCTGGTTTGTGTTGCATTGTGTGATGGGATCTGGGTCTTATAATGATACCATTTTTCTCAAAAGCATAGCGTTGTTTTACGATTTACTTATTATTTATTCTGACACTTTAAGTTATGCACGGCAATCCATTGGTGTAAACCCGTTCCACATTAGCGGCATGGTCCTTGGATTTGCCTTATTACTAGTAGTTAAATTAGTTAAGAATTCTCACACCAGTAATTTTCACGTTGTTTTATGTTGGAATTGGAACTTATTTCATTTTCTGCGAACTTGATGTAATAATTTAGAATTCTGTGACTGTAAACTTTCTGTGGTTGATGACATTATATTTTCGCTGCTATGATGTTGTTACTCTATGAATTTCCTATGCTATGTTGTATCTGTGATCTGTATTATTGTATTTATGTTGTATTCCAAATGATTATTCCTAACTTTCACTCCGTGGAAGTTTGGGGTTATCACAGAGGGAATACTTCAGCTTAGTGCAGACCTTTTCCAGCTTGAAGAGAGTAGATATATTGCTTGGATTCTCTTTTCTTGGGCTATGGCTGTGGTTACACTTTTATTGGGGATTTATGCTGCTTTACTATTGTTTTATGCTTCTTTATGTACTTGGAGTTTTAAATCAAGACAGATGTTTTATTGTAATAACTTAGAAGTTGGGATTTGAGACAATGCTTGTAATGTTTTGACTGAACCACGCTGTTTATGAAATGATTTCAGTTTTCCGCTGTTTATATGTCTGTCTTGTAAATTATCTGTGCCTTTTACCTAAAATGCTTCACCAAAGTTAATACATTCCCCTTGTGAGTAACCTTAACGGAGGTGGGGTGTTTCAGTCGCAGTGCGGCGCATTTTATTCAGGCCATTTAAATATATATAATGTATATATTGTCAATTTCCATTTAAATCGTATTTTATAAAATATCTATAATTTCATTTCAAAACGATTAAAACATCGTTTTCGATTTTAAATCAAAATTGAATATTCTATATTTTTATCATGTTAAAATGATAATATTTTCAAAATATTATATTTTGAAATCTCCTCTTTTTGATGTTCATTATAAAATGAATAAAATCGATCGATAAACCCATTCGGGTTAAAATGGCGTTTATATTCTTAGCCCGGCTTCATATTTTTATATTTTTGTGTCCATCTAAAAACGGACATCGAAATCATAATTTTATTCTTTTTAGAATATTATTTTAAAATATTCGTTATTCTAGAATATTCTTTATTTTTGTAACAACCCGAAAATCTGGGCCAGTTTAAAATTTTTATTTTGGCAATTTTAGCGAATTTTGATTATTTAAAATGAATTATTTTAAATAAAATCGACGAGAAATTTATTTTGAATATAAATCGAACGTATATATTATATACGTCGTCGTTAGAATATAAATATTTATATATAATTATAAATAGAATTGGAAATGGCGCGGTAGTTCGATAATTCGATTTCAAACTTCAATTGAATGTACCGGGTGCAAAACAATCCGGATTTTCATGAAACCAAAAATGATAGGATCTAATTGATAATATCTTTCCAACGAATCCGAATAATCGAGATTTCATAGCGGGAATCAAAAGATATGTCCAGTTGAAAATTCTAAATAGTCGCTATGGAATTCAGGCCCTTAAAAATGGGAATTTTGCAAATGACCTCGGATTTCGACGAAACCTGTTTTGTTGGGTTCGTGATGTAAAGTCATTGCTAGATTTTGAATTTCATAATTTTTCGAATCAATATGTGAGCGTGGCAAAGGAAAACGCGTTTGACCGGTTTTAGTTGATTTTAATCGACTGGAAATTGGCCATTTTTCTAACGGTCTCAGAATTCGACGAAACTAGTTTTGTTAGGACCGTATCGTCAATACGAAGCTAGAAAATATTTTTCGGGAGTTTTTCTGGTTAGCATGTGACCCCGGTAATTTGAAATGTACGTTTAAAATTCAATATAGAGATTTAAATGTAAATTCAACGGAAACTGATTCAAACGATCAAATCAACCTACGAAACATATCCCATTGTGTTCGGAATGGGGGTAATACGCTATGGACGACAGGCGGTGGGCCTCGTTTAGAGGTCGTAAGTAAAAGTCAACTTTTAGAAATTAAATAATATAAAATAAAATAAAAAAATATATCCCTCCCTCTTCCTATACGTTCTGCCCCCCCTCTTTTCTTTCAAAACAGAAAACAAAATAAAAAAATAAAAAAAAACAAAGGGAAGAGGCGGACGGGGGGCAACTCGTCGCCGCCCCCCCAGATGATCGACGCCGCCGCGGCCTGGTGGGCCACCACCTGCGCCTCCCCCCTCTTCCCCTGACCTCGCGATGTCCTCCTCCCCCCCCCTTCTCCGTTGCTCTTCCCCTTTTCTACCTCGCGAACCGCAAGCCGCCTCCCCCTTCGAAACCCCTGCTCCGCCCGCCTCCTTCTTCCTGCTCTCCTCCTCCCTGACCCCACCTGCCGTGACCCAGACCCGACAGCTGACCCCACCCAGACCCGAACCCGTAAAACCCCCCCCTTCTTCGGCAAATTGACTGTAAGTTTTTCATGTTAATTTTGTTTTTATTTATATACTTTATTTACTTTATTATTTATTTTTCAGATTAGGATTTTTAAAAGAAAGTATAGAAAAGTTTGATTTTAAGGCAAGATTTGATTTTTATTTGGTAAAAGGTATGATCTTTATATTTTTAAAGTAATAAAAATATGATTTTTATATTTTTAAAGTATTAAAAATATAGTCTTTACTATATAGCGATTATAAAAATATGATTTATATATTTTTAAAGTAGTAAAAAAATATAATCTTTTATATTGAAGAAAGATAAAAATATGATCTTTGCATAGTAGGAACTATAAAAATATCGTCTTTATATGTGTAGAAAAATAAAAATGAGATTTTTATAAAGATGAAATCTTTATATTTGAAAAGGCGAAATCTTTATTTTTATAAAGGCGGAATCTATCTTCTTGAAATATGATTTTTATATATTGAACTTCGAAATAAAAATATGATTTTTATATATTGAACATCGAAATAAAAATATGATTTTTATATATTGAACTTCGAAATAAAAATATGATTTTTATATATTGAACTTCGAAATAAAAATATGATTTTTATATATTGAACATCGAAATAAAAATATGATTTTTATATATTGAACATCGAAATAAAAATATGATTTTTATATATTGAACTTCGGAATAAAAATTCAATTTTTATGTATGGAATAGCGAAGTAAAAATTCGATTTTTATATATGTAGTGGCTACGGGCAACGAAGATGACAAAAAGGCGAGGACGACGAAGACTTCTGCAAAAGAAGAGTCGAGATGGTTGGATAGCTTTCGGTGAGAATTTCTCACCTTTCACTTTCTTTTCTCTAGTTATATATATACTAGGATGCAGACGGTGCTTAGTAGTACCCGACACAATCGTCCACAGACCATGGACTTTTTTGTTTGGTTGCATAAATTAGTAAGATGATTTGATTTGAATTTGGTTGTGTGGTGAATTTGATTGATGTGTGAAGGGCGTGGGCCTTCACTAGACCGGGGATAAGGCTAGGCCTCGTCCCGTTTCTAGTATCGCGCCGTTATGCCGCCGAAATTTTCTAAAATATGTTAGAAAAATAAAAATATCATTTATTGAATAAATGAATTGAATAGAAATTCATAGGTTGAAATAAAATGTTTTATCGTTAAAAATATAATTTTTAACGTGAATATGAAAATAGTGAAGTGAACAAAATAAAATATTCATTTACAAACCGGACGGTTTGTTTATGTACACATATTCGAATGACATTGATTGGGACGATAAATTTTACACATCGCCCAACTGCACAACTAAAATCTGTGTTTGATTGTTTGAAACCCTACACGGGTGATGGGATGAAATTTGAAGTTCACTCATCCTGATTGATTAAATATGTCGATCGATTGATTGACAGGCTGTTATAAGCGTTAGATATCTATATTTGATGCTTATACAGTGTAGTGCACTTTGGTTGATGGTTGATTATTTTTCAATGCTATTATACATGTGTTGTATGAAAATCCATATAATTAACTTTATATGGTAATTGATTGGGCCTCATTCCAATTTAGAAAATAAAGAATATTATAAAATAAAGGTTCATGTGTTGACAGTACTCATCCATTGAGATTGGTCATGTGTTGAACGAAATATTTTAGTAATAAAATTTACATCTTTATCAATATAAAATAAAGGTTCATGTGTTGACAGTACTCATCCATTGAGATTGGTCATGTGTTGAACGAAATATTTTGATAATAACAACTATTTTGAAAAAGAAATATTTGAAAAAGAAATATTTGAAATAGATTATTTGAAAATAGAAATTTATGAAGCCGTGTTGATTAGATGGACGCCATTTTGACGTAAACGATATTTATATCGATTTTATTTGATTTCGAAATGAATTGAATTGAAAACGATTTCGAAATGAATTGAATTGAAAACGATTTCGAAATGAATTGAATTGAAAACGATTTCGAAATGAATTGAATTGAAAACGATTTCGAAATGAATTGAATTGAAAACGATTTCGAAATGAATTGAATTGAAAACGATTTCGAAATGAATTGAATTGAAAACGAATTCAAATTGAATTGAAAGTGAATTGAAATGAATTCAAATTGAATTGAAATTTGAATTGAATAGAAATGAATTTTAAAACGAATTTATAAAGAAGAATTCAATTTTGCTTTGGATTGAAATGGAAGTTTAAATTGTTTTTGAAACGATTTTAAAACTATTTATATAATTCGTTTTAAATAGAAATCGACGAAGTATATATAATATATATTATATATATAATATAATGGCCTGAATAGAACGCGCCGCGCCGCGGCAGTTCGTGAATTTCGACCATTTATTTCAAACGGACATTACGGGAGATCCGACCGTCGGATTCTCCTAAAACTGGAACTGTTGGGTTCGTATCGAAAAGAGCTTTCTAACGAATATTAGAAATTTTAAATCTAATGGTTGGATTTGGAGTTACGTCCAAATCAAATTTGAAAAAGGTCGCTGTAAGTGCAGTTCGATGGCCGTTGATGGAAATCGACTGTACGGGCCTTGATAAAATTATTAAAAATAGTAATAATTTGTGTAAAATCATAAGAAATGATTTGGGAAAAATTGGGATGAAAAACTCCATATTTGAAAGGATAAAAATAGATTTTTATCGAAATGAACTAGTTTTGAACTAGGATTCTAATTCTATTTATTTTTAAATAAATAAATTGAATTTGAAAAGGGTTTTAAAAATAACCAGAATTTCCAATGATTGCATTGGAATGGATTTGAATCGAAGTTGTCTTCGGAATATTTCGATGTTGGATTTCGTGATTATACAGATGTTGTTATGGAAATTTGAAAGATATATATTTATATCGTTATTTCCAATACGACATTTGTTAATCGTAGAATTTGATATTGAATATAAGCCGATATATTTTCTATTCAGAGCCTTGTATTGAATATCAAATGTGATTTGGGTTTGTCGTGAATGGTGTCTTCACTAACACTGTTCTTGAACCCAGTTGAGAAAAGATTAAATCTTTTTTATTTAGATTTAATGAAGTGTACCAATTAAATAATATTTAATTGGAATTGAATTGATATTGATTTTTGGGTTTATCGTGGACAGTGTTTTAAATAACACTCGTTCTTTAACCCGATAATTAATGAATGTGATTTTGGGTTTATCGTGAACTGTGTTTTAAATGACACTGATTCTTTAACCCAGTTAACGATTAAAACTAAGTGGAGTTTTAATGAATCTTTAACTAGATTGAAATGATCGAGAATGGAGTACCACCAGTTTTACTCCAGGCGATAGTTAAATCTTTAATTAGATTTGAACGTGAAATGGTAATTGAATTTACCGATAACACTGTGGTGTTAGATATGAAGTATTACCAGTTTTACTTCATGGGATAAATAGGTTGGGATTGGGAAATTAAAACAAATGATTACTTCGGTAAGTTTCGTTAATCCCGACTAGTTGAATCGAAATTCAAAAGTAGATTAAAGAATAAATTCAAGGAATTTATCTTTGATAAAATTAATGGGAACCTTTCCCTATGAACGTGAAATTTAGAAACTAACTGTCGGTTAGCCAAGCAGAATGGTTTTCTGGATATTGATCTGATGTTGGTTTCGGCCTTCGGGGTTAATATTTAGGGAATTATTCTCTTGATTAATTTACGGTTAGTGACTGATGAATTGGAATGAGGCGTATGTTGTGTTTGTGTAACACTTATTTAAAATATACGCGAGTTATTCGGAAAGACCGGGTTTATCCCATTCTGAATAACTGATACGACGATAAGTCGAAGATGAAGACGGTGGTCGAAGACCAGAAGTCTTCACGTCGTTTGGGTAATTACTGATGATCTTGATTGGGCTGTACACCCAAGAAGATGGAAACAGTTAGTGATCGTCCAGACGTACTTGGAGATCGATGGATATGCGGGGTACTAGGTGCCTCTGGTTTCGTTCAGCCCCAGAACGGACTTGTAAATGGACTGTGTGTCTGACATTGGATTTTAGTCCGTGTGATTGATCTCTATTAAATATATATCTGTTTGGCGGCGGAGAATTTATTCTCTTGCTTAACGCCCTTCTCTGAGACGTACGAGCTCAGGGGTTATATATTGATGGATATCAAATGCATGGAGTGAATTGCCTGTGTGGCATGCCTAAGTGGCAATTGATCGAGGCTTCTGTTGAAAAGCAAAGTCTTGTGGTGATGATCAAAGCACGGCCTTTGTGGCGTAGCTTTGTGTAACGTTTACTTCGCGAGTATCACACCCGGTATGAACCAAAAACGGGAGACGGACCTCAGGGAGGGCATGCGTTTCCTTCTAGCTAAAAGGTGGCGTCAGTGGTTTTACACGCCCTGACGAGTTTGACTTATGTGGTTGTTGCTGTTGCGAGGCGCCTCGGATTGATCGGTCGTTCTCGAACCGATGGAGTCATTTAGTTGGCTCATTTACGCCCCAAAGGGCGGGGAAACGTAGTGTTCAGGCATTTTAATCCACATCGGTGGACCGGCCCTGTCGCTCCAAGGCTTGACTGAGTACTTGCCTGTGGCTCGGGCTAGAGAGTCACGAATCGGTTGAGGACTATCTTTTGCCTCGGTTCATAGATGGAAATCCAATTTCCAAATACGTGACATTTGCGGTTTTATTTGTAGAGCCTAGTATGGCGACATGATATATGGTACCCATGCCGCCTATGATTGATACTTATGATTTGAAGTTGTTTTATACACTATGCACTTATAATAGTATCAAACGATTTGTTTTAACCGTATCAAGCATTCTTTGGCTGTTATAAGGGAAAACCCTATCCTCGGCTGCGTTGCATTGTGTGATGGGACCTGGGTCTTATAACAGCTTCATTTTTCTTTATTTAGCATTGCGCTGTTTGTTTTATGCACTGGTATTCTTGGGAGGAAACCCGTTCCGTGTTATACGGCGTGGTCCCTTGATTTACCTAATGATTTAAAATAAAGATTAATAACTGTTTTAGTTCTCACACCAGTCACATGACTGACCTGGAGTTTATTGTTTTAACCTAAACTCTGGGTGCCCTTATTTTGACACGGGCAGCTAGTAGTTTTGGTTTTGCAGATTTATATTCACAGGATCCTGGTTTACAGCTGGAACGATATCCGGAAAGCTTTGTATCCGTATATCTCCTTCTAGTTGTGTATTGTATTATTTTCCGCTGCTATGTATTTAAATGTAATTTAAATCTCTGATATTTCTGTGTAATATTCATTTATACTCTGTATATTCTTGTAATCTGATGCATTGTTGTAATATACAATGAAATGTTCTTCCGTATAGGTTCTGTTTTGTCGTGTTCTCAAACGATAGGGCGTTTCGAACGGCCTGGATCGGTTTAGCGACTGGTTCGGACCGAGCGAATTTCCTTCTCGTCACAGTTGGTATCAGAGCTTTGGTTTACAAAGCTCAGAGAACAAGGCACATTAGAACCCTACGAAAGAATTCATCAGATGTTGGATTAGTAACATCCAATGGGAATGACTCGTTAGAGATAGGATTAGTAGTATCCTAGGACGAGTGTGAAGAGTATATTTTTGAAAGTGAAAACAAATTTTTGTTTTGAAAATTTAAATCAATTATTCGTATTTGATTATCTATTTATATTGATGTGGACAATCCAGTATATATAGATTTTGCGTATACGTCTAATCCGCGTGTATTCGAAATTTTAATATACTGGATAGATATAGAATTACACTCTAATCGCCCGGAGATGATTTTGATGATGGAGCTCCATCATTAGAATTTATGTTCGAGTGACGAAAGTGGGCTTTCTGTATATTTCCATTAGACTGGTGTGAGAACCAAAACTAATATAGCTAGAATACATTGTAGTGAATTGGCATCAAAAACATGATTTTTTGTGTATATATCAAATTTATGAATTTGAAACTCTAAATCACTAATTGATTGATGGTTGTATTGTTTGATTAATGTTTGAATAATTAAAATTTGAACCATTTAGTTCATTTGAGTCAAATATTGAACTATATTGAAATTTGGTCGCATTTGCTTGCATATACATATACTTACATTGAACAGGTCATAGCAAGGAGGCTAGAGCAGAGAATAAAATTTGTTTGCCCGACAAATAGGTACATGTTTACTACATAATTTACTGTTTTGTTTGGGTGATGATGATTTTATGAGCCTATTGGCTAGCCGCTTGGCTTTTTCTTTTTCTTTTTGAGATATGAAGGACCGGGGAAGCTATTTGAAATTCCCCGATGCTCCCGGTGCAGGGGAGGTTATGGCGAAATTTTTCGAAAATTTAGGGTGTTAGCCAAATTTTTGAAAATTTGAAAATTCTCAGAAACTGAAAAGTTGGAGAATGCAAGCCAGATCGAATGTAGAGCTTATTAATCAAACCACTTTCGACTTTGTTCCTTTTCGGGGACGAAAAGTTTTAAGTGGGGGAGATTGTAACAACCCGAAAATCTGGGCCAGTTTAAAAATTTTATTTTGGCAATTTTAGCGAATTTTGATTATTTAAAATGAATTATTTTAAATAAAATCGACGAGAAATTTATTTTGAATATAAATCGAACGTATATATTATATACGTCGTCGTTAGAATATAAATATTTATATATAATTATAAATAGAATTGAAAATGGCGCGGTAGTTCGATAATTCGATTTCAAACTTCAATTGAATGTACCGGGTGCAAAACAATCCGGATTTTAGTGAAAACAAATATGATAGGATCTAATTGATAATATCTTTCCAACGAATCCGAATAATCGAGATTTCATAGCGGGAATCAAAAGATATGCCCAGTTGAAAATTCTAAATAGTCGCTATGGAATTCAGGCCCTTAAAAATGGGAATTTTGCGAATGACCTCGGATTTCGACGAAACCAGTTTTGTTGGGTCCGTGATGTAAAGTCATTGCTAGATTTCGAATTTCATAATTTTTCGAATCAATATGTGAGCGTGGCAAAGGAAAACGCGTTTGACCGGTTTTAGTTGATTTTAATCGACTGGAAATTGGCCATTTTTCTAACGGTCTCAGAATTCGACGAAACTAGTTTTGTTAGGACCGTATCGTCAATACGAAGCTAGAAAATATTTTTCGGGAGTTTTTCTGGTTAGCATGTGACCCCGGTAATTTGAAATGTACGTTTAAAATTCAATATAGAGATTTAAATGTAAATTCAACGGAAACTGATTCAAACGATCAAATCAACCTACGAAACATATCCCATTGTGTTCGGAATGGGGGTAATACGCTATGGACGACAGGCGGTGGGCCTCGTTTAGAGGTCGTAAGTAAAAGTCAACTTTTAGAAATTAAATAATATAAAATAAAATAAAAAAATATATCCCTCCCTCTTCCTATACGTTCTGCCCCCCCTCTTTCTTTCAAAACAGAAAACAAAATATAAAAAAAATTAAAGGGAAGAGGCGGACGGGGGGGAACTCGTCGCCGCCCCCCCAGATGATCGACGCCACCGCGGCCTGGTGGGCCACCACCTCCGCCTCCCCCCTCTTCCCCTGACCTCGCGATGTCCTCCTCCCCCCCTTCTTCGTTGCTCTTCCCCTTTTCTACCTCGCGAACCGCAAGCCGCCTCCCCCTTCGAAACCCCTGCTCCGCTCGCCTCCTTCTTCTTGCTCTCCTCCTCCCTGACCCCACCTGCGGTGACCCAGACCCGACAGCCGACCCCACCCAGACCCGAACCCGCAAACCCCCCCCTTCTTCGGCAAATTGACTGTAAGTTTTTCATGTTAATTTTGTTTTTATTTATATACTTTATTTACTTTATTATTTATTTTTCAGATTAGGATTTTTAAAAGAAAGTATAGAAAAGTTTGATTTTAAGGCAAGATTTGATTTTTATTTGGTAAAAGGTATGATCTTTATATTTTTAAAGTAATAAAAATATGATTTTTATATTTTTAAAGTATTAAAAATATAGTCTTTACTATATAGCGATTATAAAAATATGATTTATATATTTTTAAAGTAGTAAAAAAATATAATCTTTTATATTGAAGAAAGATAAAAATATGATCTTTGCATAGTAGGAACTATAAAAATATCATCTTTATATGTGTAGAAAAATAAAAATGAGATTTTTATAAAGATGAAATCTTTATATTTGAAAAGGCGAAATCTTTATTTTTATAAAGGCGGAATCTATCTTCTTGAAATATGATTTTTATATATTGAACTTCGAAATAAAAATATGATTTTTATATATTGAACATCGAAATAAAAATATGATTTTTATATATTGAACTTCGAAATAAAAATATGATTTTTATATATTGAACTTCGAAATAAAAATATGATTTTTATATATTGAACATCGAAATAAAAATATGATTTTTATATATTGAACATCGAAATAAAAATATGATTTTTATATATTGAACTTCGGAATAAAAATTCAATTTTTATGTATGGAATAGCGAAGTAAAAATTCGATTTTTATATATGTAGTGGCTACGGGCAACGAAGATGACAAAAAGGCGAGGACGACGAAGACTTCTGCAAAAGAAGAGTCGAGATGGTTGGATAGCTTTCGGTGAGAATTTCTCACCTTTCACTTTCTTTTCTCTAGTTATATATATACTAGGATGCAGACGGTGCTTTGTAGCACCCGACACAATCGTCCACAGACCATGGACTTGTTTGTTTGGTTGCATAAATTAGTAAGATGATTTGATTTGAATTTGGTTATGTGGTGAATTTGATTGATGTGTGAAGGGCGTGGGCCTTCACTAGACCGGGGATAAGGCTAGGCCTCGTCCCGTTTCTAGTATCGCGCCGTTATGCCGCCGAAATTTTCTAAAATATGTTAGAAAAATAAAAATATCATTTTATTGAATAAATGAATTGAATAGAAATTCATAGGTTGAAATAAAATGTTTTATCGTTAAAAATATAATTTTTAACGTGAATATGAAAATAGTGAAGTGAACAAAATAAAATATTCATTTACAAACCGGACGGTTTGTTTATGTACACATATTCGAATGACATTGATTGGGACGATAAATTTTACACATCGCCCAACTGCACAACTAAAATCTGTGTTTGATTGTTTGAAACCCTACACGGGTGTTGGGATGAAATTTGAAGTTCACTCATCCTGATTGATTAAATATGTCGATCGATTGATTGACAGGCTGTTATAAGCGTTAGATATCTATATTTGATGCTTATACAGTGTAGTGCACTTTGGTTGATGGTTGATTATTTTTCAATGCTATTATACATGTGTTGTATGAAAATCCATATAATTAACTTTATATGGTAATTGATTGGGCCTCATTCCAATTTAGAAAATAAAGAATATTATAAAATAAAGGTTCATGTGTTGACAGTACTCATCCATTGAGATTGGTCATGTGTTGAACGAAATATTTTAGTAATAAAATTTACATCTTTATCAATATAAAATAAAGGTTCATGTGTTGACAGTACTCATCCATTGAGATTGGTCATGTGTTGAACGAAATATTTTGATAATATCAACTATTTTGAAAAAGAAATATTTGAAAAAGAAATATTTGAAATAGAATATTTGAAAATAGAAATTTATGAAGCCGTGTTGATTAGATGGACGCCATTTTGACGTAAACGATATTTATATCGATTTTATTCGATTTCGAAATGAATTGAATTGAAAACGATTTCGAAATGAATTGAATTGAAAACGATTTCGAAATGAATTGAATTGAAAACGATTTCGAAATGAATTGAATTGAAAACGATTTCGAAATGAATTGAATTGAAAACGATTTCGAAATGAATTGAATTGGAAACGATTTCGAAATGAATTGAATTGAAAACGATTTCGAAATGAATTGAATTGAAAACGAATTCAAATTGAATTGAAAGTGAATTGAAATGAATTCAAATTGAATTGAAATTTGAATTGAATAGAAATGAATTTTAAAACGAATTTAGAAAGAAGAATTCAATTTTGCTTTGGATTGAAATGGAAGTTTAAATTGTTTTTGAAACGATTTTAAAACTATTTATATAATTCATTTTAAATAGAAATCGACGAAGTATATATTATATATATTATATATATATATAATATAATGGCCTGAATAGAACGCGCCGCGCCGCGGCAGTTCGTGAATTTCGACCATTTATTTCAAACGGACATTACGGGAGATCCGACCGTCGGATTCTCCTAAAACCAGAACCGTTGGGTTCGTATCGAAAAGAGCTTTCTAACGAATATTAGAAATTTGAAATCTAACGGTTGGATTTGGAGTTACGTCCAAATCAAATTTGAAAAAGGTCGCTGTAAGTGCAGTTCGATGGCCGTTGATGGAAATCGACTGTACGGGCCTTGATAAAATTATTAAAAATAGTAATAATTTGTGTAAAATCATAAGAAATGATTTGGGAAAAATTGGGATGAAAAACTCCATATTTGAAAGGATAAAAATAGATTTTTATCGAAATGAACTAGTTTTGAACTAGGATTCTAATTCTATTTATTTTTAAATAAATAAATTGAATTTGAAAAGGGTTTTAAAAATAACCAGAATTTCCAATGATTGCATTGGAATGGATTTGAATCGAAGTTGTCTTCGGAATATTTCGATGTTGGATTTCGTGATTATACAGATGTTGTTATGGAAATTTGAAAGATATATATTTATATCGTTATTTCCAATACGACATTTGTTAATCGTAGAATTTGATATTGAATATAAGCCGATATATTTTCTATTCAGAGCCTTGTATTGAATATCAAATGTGATTTGGGTTTGTCGTGAATGGTGTCTTCACTAACACTGTTCTTGAACCCAGTTGAGAAAAGATTAAATCTTTTTTATTTAGATTTAATGAAGTGTACCAATTAAATAATATTTAATTGGAATTGAATTGATATTGATTTTTGGGTTTATCGTGGACAGTGTTTTAAATAACACTCGTTCTTTAACCCGATAATTAATGAATGTGATTTTGGGTTTATCGTGAACTGTGTTTTAAATGACACTGATTCTTTAACCCAGTTAACGATTAAAACTAAGTGGAGTTTTAATGAATCTTTAACTAGATTGAAATGATCGAGAATGGAGTACCACCAGTTTTACTCCAGGCGATAGTTAAATCTTTAATTAGATTTGAACGTGAAATGGTAATTGAATTTACCGATAACACTGTGGTGTTAGATATGAAGTATTACCAGTTTTACTTCATGGGATAAATAGGTTGGGATTGGGAAATTAAAACAAATGATTACTTCGGTAAGTTTCGTTAATCCCGACTAGTTGAATCGAAATTCAAAAGTAGATTAAAGAATAAATTCAAGGAATTTATCTTTGATAAAATTAATGGGAACCTTTCCCTATGAACGTGAAATTTAGAAACTAACTGTCGGTTAGCCAAGCAGAATGGTTTTCTGGATATTGATCTGATGTTGGTTTCGGCCTTCGGGGTTAATATTTGGGGAATTATTCTCTTGATTAATTTACGGTTAGTGACTGATGAATTGGAATGAGGCGTATGTTGTGTTTGTGTAACACTTATTTAAAATATACGCGAGTTATTCGGAAAGACCGGGTTTATCCCATTCTGAATAACTGATACGACGATAAGTCGAAGATGAAGACGGTGGTCGAAGACCAGAAGTCTTCACGTCGTTTGGGTAATTACTGATGATCTTGATTGGGCTGTACGTACACCCAAGAAGATGGAAACAGTTAGTGATCGTCCAGACGTACTTGGAGATCGATGGATATGCGGGGTACTAGGTGCCTCCGGTTTCGTTCAGCCCCAGAACGGACTTGTAAATGGACTGTGTGTCTGACATTGGATTTTAGTCTGTGTGATTGATCTCTATTAAATATATATCTGTTTGGCGGCGGAGAATTTATTCTCTTGCTTAACGCCCTTCTCTGAGACGTACGAGCTCAGGGGTTATATATTGATGGATATCAAACGCATGGAGTGAATTGCCTGTGTGGCATGCCTAAGTGGCAATTGATCGAGGCTTCTGTTGAAAAGCAAAGCCTTGTGGTGATGATCAAAGCACGGCCTTTGTGGCGTAGCTTTGTGTAACGTTTACTTCGCGAGTATCACACCCGGTATGAACCAAAAACGGGAGACGGACCTCAGGGAGGGCATGCGTTTCCTTCTAGCTAAAAGGTGGCGTCAGTGGTTTTACACGCCCTGACGAGTTTGACTTATGTGGTTGTTGCTGTTGCGAGGCGCCTCGGATTGATCGGTCGTTCTCGAACCGATGGAGTCATTTAGTTGGCTCATTTACGCCCCAAAGGGCGGGGAAACGTAGTGTTCAGGCATTTTAATCCACATCGGTGGACCGGCCCTGTCGCTCCAAGGCTTGACTGAGTACTTGCCTGTGGCTCGGGCTAGAGAGTCACGAATCGGTTAAGCACTATCTTTTGCCTCGGTTCATAGATGGAAATCCAATTTCCAAATACGTGACATTTGCGGTTTTATTTGTAGAGCCTAGTATGGCGACATGATATATGGTACCCATGCCGCCTATGATTGATACTTATGATTTGAAGTTGTTTTATACACTATGCACTTATAATAGTATCAAACGATTTGTTTTAACCGTATCAAGCATTCTTTGGCTGTTATAAGTGAAAACCCTATCCTCGGCTGCGTTGCATTGTGTGATGGGACCTGGGTCTTATAACAGCTTCATTTTTCTTTATTTAGCATTGCGCTGATTGTTTTATGCACTGGTATTCTTGGGAGGAAACCCGTTCCGTGTTATACGGCGTGGTCCCTTGATTTACCTAATGATTTAAAATAAAGATTAATAACTGTTTTAGTTCTCACACCAGTCACATGACTGACCTGGAGTTTATTGTTTTAACCTAAACTCTGGGTGCCCTTATTTTGACACGGGCAGCTAGTAGTTTTGGTTTTGCAGATTTATATTCACAGGATCCTGGTTTACAGCTGGAACGATATCCGGAAAGCTTTGTATCCGTATATCTCCTTCTAGTTGTGTATTGTATTATTTTCCGCTGCTATGTATTTAAATGTAATTTAAATCTCTGATATTTCTGTGTAATATTCATTTATACTCTGTATATTCTTGTAATCTGATGCATTGTTGTAATATACAATGAAATGTTCTTCCGTATGCGTTCTGTTTTGTCGTGTTCTCAAACGATAGGGCGTTTCGAACGGCCTGGATCGGTTTAGCGACTGGTTCGGACCGAGCGAAATTCCTTCTCGTCACAATTTTAAAATATTCTTTATTCTAAGATGTTCTCTATTCCTAATGTCCTTAATTCTAAAATGTTCTTTTTTTCAATTCTTCTACATTAAAATGTATTTTTACATTAAAAATATCTTTTTCATTCTTTAACATTAAAATGTACTTTTACCTCAAAATGTTCTTTACCATTAAAAATGTTTCTTTACAATTAAAAGTGATTCTTTTACATAAAATGTTTCTTTAACATTATTTACATTCAAAATGTTTGATTACATTAAATTAATTCTTATATTTTATTGACAATTATATTTCAACAAAATGACTAAAAAGCGACAACTTCATTTTGTTAGCGATTCTATTTTAACAAAATGAATTTAAATATTAACTTCATTTTATTTATAATAGTCTAATTCAACGAAGTCTACATTTTTGTTTTGACACGCATCTATTTAGAAAAATGTTATTTTTTTGACACAAATCTATTTAACAAAAATGTTATTTTTGTTTTGATACAACTCTATTTAACAAAAATGTTATTTTTGTTTTGATACAACTATATTTTAACAAAAAGGTTATTTTTTTTTACTATTCCATTTCAACAAAAATGATATTTTGGTTTCAACTATTCTATTTCAATAAAAAAATGTAAAATTTAATTTCTAGAATGTCTTTTCAATAAAATATTATTTTCTGAATCGGAATGCAACTCAATCAATTATCATATAATTTGATTATATGAATTTCATACATTGCATGTGTGCACAATAATGGTAAATAATCAACAAACAGTCCATTCACAACTAGAGTGCAAACTACAAATGTGTGAGCGTTAAAATAAATAAATAACACTTAACATAGACTGTCAATCCATCGATTGACATATAAATAAATATTGGGGCTACTGTATATCAAATATCATCCCAATACCCATGTGGGGTGTTCAAACAACAACAATTTATTTAAACAAATTATTGGTTAATAAATTTAACCAATTTTCTCTATTCCAATTATAAATGAATATTTATAATTTAAATTTCACAATCCTATTAATATTTACATTATTTTTAATATGATAAGCATTTCACATCATAAGCAACATGCAATATAGTCAATTTAAATCGTCGATGGTTTGTGGACGAGGGAGGTGATCTAATAGTACAATTTATAATGATTAACTGATAAAAATCTACACTAGCAATTCTATATATTTTTCAGTTATGAAAATAAATAAATAATTGTACAAAAATTTTAGTGAGTAGTTCTGATATTTGGTTTCTCCTTTAGCGGAAGATTCGTATTCCATTCTACTTCCATAGTCGTCTGTGTCACATAGTTTGTATTAATAATCATATTTTTAATGTTGTTCTATATATATATATATATATATATATGGTAAAATTCATAGTTTTTGTAACACCCCACGTCCATTAATGTCACTCACAAAGGGAATGCATTAACTTCCATGGAGGTTTTAAGTGAATATAGAACAGTAAAATTACAACAAGACAGATATAAAATAGTACTTGGAAATTCAAAAACTTTATTTCATTGTAGCAGAAGTCAAAACATGTTTGATTACATCATAACACCATATTCAATGTCAAGTACAATATCTATCTTGATAAAACAAGTACATAATCCCATTACATGAATAGCCATTAAAAAGAAAGATAACAAGCTGGACTTTACTTCAGCAGTCCAAGCTTTCCAGAAGATAAGCGATCCAACTAGACTCCACTAGAACTTGGCCCAACCTGCGGACCTGAAGGGAGAAAAAGGATGGAAAAGAGGGGGTCAGACATAAAGTCTGGTGAATATGATAATTCTACAATACTATTACCAAAATAACTGGACTAAGGCATAAGCTGGAAAACAAGAAAATGTCTATGAAGAGCAGATTAAGGACATAGACAATCGCTAAAGGCAACGTTATAGGCGCTCCTAAATACTAAAGGATAAACACTATACTGCACCACACCAGTCACCCTAAAGATTCATCCCACTTAGCTTCACTTAGAAACTTTCCCAATGGCTTTACGTACCCCTAGCTGACTACATAGGTGCCGCCTGCCCCTATCTCCACTAGGTGTACCCTACTTCCCATTATTCGATCGGCTCCCTAACTCGTAGATACCCGTGCTGGCCCCACAGTGGGGTGTATCACTCCCCTAAAGTGGCAACCTGATACAACGGACATGCACGGCTTATACCTACACGATGCAACAACGTCTTACCTACCAGCCCGGGTCCACACACGCATATGAAACCCGTTGGACTTGCGTTGCCACCGCTCCCTGTTTTGGCCTCTTATAGTCAAACCCAGTATGCGTGTCCCGTCCTCGACTTGGGTCGAGCCCACAAAGATACGTTTTGGGATACTGGTTGAAATGGGCCCCCACTATTTACCACAAGCATTCCACCTAAGCTTGTCCCCATTAGTCCATCCCACTTAACCCACTTAGTCATGTTCATTTACATGTGTGTTTGGTTAAGTCTAATCGTATTTCAAATGCCTCTAAAGGCAACCACCAGATTCCTCATGCCACCCAAGGCACCTACTTAACCCCCATGTCCCACCTTACATGATTATCTGGTTAAGTATTTCTTAGTTCATTAAGGCCATAACCTCATAAAGACCTCTCACATTAGACTGGCATTTATGGCAGCTGGATTTGCCGGGCGGGTCCGGGCAGTCTTACACCATAAAAGAGTCTAACCTCGTGTCTTTACAACTGTTATGCTTTAGTTTGGGCCTAGGACCTCTCACATTGGGCCGACATTTGTGACTACTGGATTTGCCGGGCGGGTCCGGGCAGGTTTACATCACAAACGGGTCCAACCTCGTGTCCTAAGCATTGATTATTAATAATAATCCACTTTCCCCCAATTTTAATAATTCCCTACTTGAATTATTAATTACTTCCAATTTTTAACAATGTCCATAATTGACTCAATTATGGACATTCATTCATGGTATGCAACATCTTACAAAATTGCACCCAATTTATTAATTCCTAATATTACCCCTACCCCACGTTTGAACGTTTATTCGCAAAATATATGTTAGACTCGAATAGCCTAACTCATAGCATAAAAGAGATTATCATAATAACAACATGTATATGTGACCAAATGAATCATAATAAGGGGTGAAACTTGCATATGTCCAACTTGCATAGATTATACATGTCATGGATCTAAAGGTGTCAACTTGTTCAAAATTCACCTAATATGATCTCAATCAATTTTCATAAACTTACATATGAACATGTGTGAATCAACATCATCTAATTTTTTAACAACAAGGTTTTATATGGGTACACCTAACTCAATAGGCAAATTCCCATAATCAAGTTTTATTTAATTATAGTTTCAAGTTTATGGGTACACCTAACCTAATAGGCAAATTCCCATAAACAAGATCCATTTAAATTAAGAAAAAAAAACATAACTTTAAGCATGATCCAACAACATCATGATTTTCAACATAATATAGCATGATTTATAACATGGCATAGTATGATAGTATAACATAGCTTGACATGATTCTCAACATAGCACGACATAGCATAAGAGAATTTACAATATAGCATGACATAGCATATATAATTTACATCATACGACAACATAATAACATAATAAGAGATCCACAATATATAGAATTTACAATTACAAATCACATCACTTTCTTGTGATCCATTCATAACTGAGTCAAATTAGTTTGTAATAGTCTTGTGAGAATCATCATACTCACCAACAAAAGAAAAGAATTAGAGAAAGAGAGATCTTTTGATTTGATTTGTGTAGATTTAGCTGTAGATGATTAGGCTTCCTCTTCTTAGTTTGTGACGGCTACGCTGAACTCCATGGCAGCATCATGACGGTAGCTTCTCTAATTTTAAAAGTGATTTAGGTCTAGGGTCTACCCACTTATTTATAGATTTTAGAATTCATTTAGGCCATTAGATTTAACCTAGAAATAACCGCAGCCGTTCAGACAAGATGGGGTTTATCTTGTTGACTCAGCAATGAGTCAGAAGTGACTCAGCAAACACTCAGCATATTAATAAACTTCTATTCATGTCATAAATATATATATATTTTCTACAATGTACATATTAGATACATCCCCATTTACTTATTATTGTTTTTATATACATATTAGATACATCCCCTCTCTCACACACTTATTAATATTTTTATATTCATATTAGATACATCCCCTCTCTTACACACTTATTAATATTTTAGCAACTTTAGTGTTAATAGAAAATTCGGGGTGTTACAGTTTTATATTGCTATTTCTATTTTAAAAACAATGCAAATTTTATTATTAAAAACAATGCAATTTTATATTTTTAAACAATGTCTTTACAAAACAATGTTTTTCTTTGATTTACAAAACAATGTTGATTTTCATTAAAAACGATGTTGACAAATAATGTTAATTTTACTTTTCGAAACAATGTATATTTCATTTTTCAAAACAGTGGTTATTTTTCAATTCAAAGCAATGTTCGTTTTTAATTTCAAAACAATGCTCGTTTTTCAAAACAATTCTATTTTTATTTTCAAACAACGATCTTTTTATTTGTAAAACAACGATCTTTTTATTTGCTAAAAACAAATGTCCTTTATATTTTTATAAACAATGTAAATTTTATTTTAAAACATTGCAAATTCTATTTTAAAACTTTGTATATTTTATTAACAAAAAACATGTATATTTTATTTACAAAAACCAAGTATATTTTATTTACAAAAATGATGTATAGTTTATCTACAAAAACGATGTATAGTTTATTTACAAAAACGATGTATAGTTTATTTAAAAGCAATTCTATTTCCATTTAAAAACAATTCTTTTCTATATTTAAAAAAATCTATTTTTAATTCTATGTTATATTATAAAACAAATCTATTTTTACTTTTTAAAACAATGACACTTTTATTTTTAACAATCCATGTTCTTATATAATAAAAACTACAATTTCAAACAATGTTATAGCATCTTAAATTTTAATTATATTAATCACTTATTAACAGTATAATTAAATTAGTTAGAACTTCACTGTAGTGTTATTAAAATAAACGCTGCCTTAACCTTCCTTCTTCATCGTGATTCAGTACTACCGAAACCCAACGTCATCAATTTATTCCCTTCCTCGTCGCGCCTCCCACAGACCGCCAGACCAAGATCGGCCGGTGCCACGCCATTGACCATCTCACTGCCCCGCCACCCCCTCTAATTGTACGTAGTTCGGTGACCCAGGGAGCACCCAAAATCCGCTCGAAGTTCACCGGTTTGGGCTCGAAATACACTCTATTTAGATCATCAAATCCGATCCTACTCGTTCGATCTAAAGAACTTGAAGAGATCTTCAATTCTTGCTTTAGAAGTAGGGTTTAATTCGACAGGAGTTGGGAGGAATTAGGGATTTTGTTTAGGAGGATATCGGCCATTAAAGAAATAGAACGGCGGCTGAACATTTAGAGAATTAGGGTTACGTATTCTAGGTGTATTTATACCGTATTTCTATTTCTATTTTATTCATTTAATTCTATTTAATTCTATATAATATAAATAATATCAATTTAACACCACGAACTCCAAATCAAACCCAACGAGTGTCGCCCCTACCTAATAACCCCCATCCCGGACACAATCGAATATGTTTTGCAAGCCCATTCGACTGTTTCGATTGGTATTTCATTAAATTTAAAATATAAATTAATCTATATTTAATTTAAATGTACATTTCAATTTACTAGGGCCATATAATGACTCCAAAAATTACAGAAAATTATTTCTAGCTTTGTTTTGACGATACGGTGCTTAACAAGACTAATTTCATCGAAATTGGAGAACATTCGGAAAAAGGCCATTTTCTGGTCGATCCAAATAGACTGAAACTGACCAAACACGTTTTCTTTTGCCACGCTCACATATTAATTCCAAAAATTATGAAAACTAGAATCTTGCAATACTTTGACATTCCGGGTCCAACAAAAGTGGTTTCGTCGAAAATGGAGGTCATTTGCAAAATGGCTATTTTCAAGGGTCATATATTATATTAAAATATATATAAATCTTATAGTGACTTTTCTAAATTTTTAAACTGGACATAACTTTCAATTTATATTATGAAATTTGGATTTTTCACATCTATTAGAAAGATATAATTAAACATATTTAAATATTTCCGGTTTTACTGAAATCCAATTTATTTTGAATCATGTACATTCAGTTAAAGTTTAAAATCGAATTTTCAAACTGCTACGCCATTTAAGGCTCATTATATATTTAAAATAAATTTATACGTTCTAACTTCGATTAAAATAAATTTTTCGTTGTTATTATTTAAAATAAATTATTTTAAATATTCAAAACCCATTAAATTAGCTAAAATAAAAATTTTAAATTGGTTCAGAATTTTCGGGTTGTTACAGCTAGAGTTTTGAAGTGCTTCTTCTTTTGAACAAAACAGTTAGGATTGTCCATAATTCTGATGTTGTATGCCGAATTCCGCCAGATTAATTATTGTAGCAAGCAAAATGCTGATTATTTTTTAACACATAGAAGTAAATAAAATTTAACCTCGATGACTACTAGAACTGCTTGGAAATGTGCATCCTTATCGAGTAGAATGTCCACTGGGTCGTCTAGTTTGTTTATACTTTCACTGCCTATGCAAACAAAAATTGGAGAGTTGCTCTTTGTTCCACCCTAAAAATTGTAGTATAAACTAAGATTGAATCAACCCTTTAACTGATAATGGGTGTTTTGGTAACAACTTCGGTTCATAAAGTTTCTCATTTGATGGAGTTCTTTGGTAACAATTTGTTGATCATAAATTTTGATAATAAGCCAGTTGGTGATTTGTTGAATGTTTTTTTAATAAGTCTTCTCAAATATTTGAATATTTGTCTTTATGTGATGAATGATATTTCAAATTCACCAACTTGCATTGAGTCAGTGTAAATCATATCAGATGGAGCCTAATCAATATTGTGACTTCACCAAAATGAGGCTTTCATCTAAAAATGTATTAAACGAATGGCCAACTGACTGTGTTTCATTTTGTATCATCCTATTGTGCATCCTCATTCCATGCAATTCTCTTCTAGTACTAATTTAATGTAACAAATGCTTTTAATTATAATGTCTCCGCTATGTTACCCGTTAATACTGAGCGTACCCAAATCGGCCCATCGGCTTGGTTTGCTCACGGTAATATTGTTGAGAATACATTTTTTTCCATATAATATACTATCATTTGAAACAACCATCAACAATGCAGAAAGGGTATATATAATGTACATGCCTTCGAATATGAAACGCTCCGTTCCAGATTCATGTTTAGTTATAAATGGTAATACAAATACAAATGAAATTGCACATTCTAACTTAGATAACCACTTTGAGGAAATGGATTTGGAGCTTGGATCCGATTATTTTACAACAACAATGAACATTGATGGCATTAACTTAGAACTACCTTGCATACATGAAACAATGGAAACTGGGCCTGGCTAAGATAATGCTTCAGAGACTGAGGTTAGGACTAGCACCAACCAAGAACTGCCTCGCAGTTCTAAAAAGATTTAATTATCATAACTATGAATGACGGTAAAGAGAAGATGGAAGCAAGAATATCAAAAAATTTCTTTTAACAATAGATCTATCTGCAAGAACTTAGAAAGCCGAACATCTGCTCCAAGTTATAGTGAAGATCTTAGCTTCGGTTTACATCCACCCAATTTTTTGTTTTAAGCCAGTAATACTTCAAATTTGAAGAGATTGAATAATACAACAAAAATAATTTCAACTTTGATTCTGGAGGCATGAGAATTAAGTTCAACGACTGCTTATCTTATTGACTAAGAGAAGAAGGCAATACTAAATAATCTGAGAGGATCAAAGCTAATTTGGATGAAATGTTTATTTTACTTTCGACCATATTTGAGGTTTTCTCAATCTAAGAAGACTCCAGGGAGAATGAGGATAAGCAGCTAATCCTAGATTGCGAAGAATACAGGCTTGACATAAAAGAGTTGAAACATACTTTAGAGACATTTCTATCATATTGTAAGCCTGGCATTTTCTTCCAACAATGCAGCGAAGGGATCCTGCATTTATTGTCAGTTGCTTAACCTCACTCGATCTTCGAGCTTTAAATCTTTGGTCTCTCAAGTAAATTGGCTTTCCTATCTCTACAGTTTTCTAAAACATACTCCGTTCGAAAATGCATCATCAATTGATCTCACATTAATTGAGTTTGCTATTTGTTTCCATTCTATCTACATCGTAGAATATGCTAAACTTAGCCTCAATATTTGTTTGTGTTTGTGTGTGTGCACACACACAAAAGAGAGATTTCTAAATTGATATGTTGAAATTCGACGAGGATTGTAATACTTACAGAATTTTCTGAATTCTACAAGAATTTTAGTTTGATGTGTTAGATGGTTGCAGTAAGACGACCATACTAGTTAGTTTATTGCGGAAACTAATACGGTTATTTGTAAGCGTAAGAATAATTTTCTTATTCACCTGTAATACATAAATACATATTTTTACGGTGATTAACCAAATGAAAGTCTAGTTCTTTGATTTGTGATTGGCTTTCCAAATAAGTGATATTATGTCTAATACATCCTCTCGTAGCAAAAAGATGGAAAACCCTAGTTTTCTATATTGATTTTTACGGTGATTAACCAAATGAAAGTCTAGTACTTTGATTTGTGATTGGCTTTCCAAATAAGTGATATTATGTTTAATACATCTTCTGGTAGCAAAAAGATGGCGAACCCCAATTTTCTTGCAACTGAGATAATATAAGTGGCATTCATCTTTTTCTCCTCATCTGCAAAGTTTAAACTTCTTTGATATTGTCTTTATAGACAAATGCATTACGCATTCATGAAACTGCATATTGTGTTAAATGAAGAGGTTTATGTCATAAACAAACTACCAACTTTATGCTTCGACTTATCAAATTCATTGTTTCAAACACACTGAATACCATTTGGGGATAAGTTAAAAATGATGTACTTCTGAAATTATTTTTGTTGCAGAATGGTATACTGTATGTGTATCAAATATAGTATGCGACACCCCACGTCCGTTAATGTCACTCACAAAGGGAATGCATTATGTTTCATGAAGCGTTATAGGTAACTAGAAACAGAAATATTACAAGACAAATATAAAAGCAACAACGAAATTAAATTTTTTATTTCAAACATAAAATCATAACATTATGGTCCAAAATACCTTAAGTTTAAAACTGCATAAAAGCCATTACGATATAAAACTTTCTGTCTTGTTCTGTCAGAGTACATGAAAAGAATAATTCCGCAAAAAAGAGACAAAGCCATAGTAGAGACAAGAACTTGAGAAATACTTCAAAACCTGCTCCAAGAAAGATGATAACCGAGTCTTGACTAAGCCTGAGAATTCCCACCTTGTGAACCTGGGGAGGGGGAGGGAGGGGGAGGGAAGGCGATGGAAGGGTAACGGAAGAAAGAAGAGGAAACAAAAAGGGTCAGACATAAAGTCTGGCGAGTCTAGTTACTTTAGCAAGTAAATAAATAAAAGTAGCACGACAGGCGTATAAAATGGATAAGAAAGATAACACTATAAGAGACAGGTATGAGAAGGTAAACATGATAGCGTGATACGCTTCCCTAAAGATTCCTCTACTCAATAATAGTATAACAAGAATGAGATGATCGCCAACACGTATAAGATGGTAGACTTAGGCGTACTTCTGGTGAGAAGTTTTAACCTCATATAGTCCACAGGCAGCCCCAATAACGAAATCCTAAACTTACCAGAGTCTAGAGGTACCCTAACTACTCTAATCGATCGGCTCTCTAATCCGCGCAGATACTCTGTGCCGATCCCACCGTAGGATGTATCATGTCCTAAAGTGGCAACCCCTCACTGATATGCACAACCCCATATCTATAAGTGTCACGGTCGTCTTATCCCCCTTTACCCGGCTCATGCATGCACATGGCCCGGTCGGTTTGCACCTTCCACACCATCCTCCACATTTGGATCTCTTACAATCAATCCAGTAAGCGTGCCCCTTCTCCTAGATACCTACTCCAAGTTACTGGATGAAACGGGTCCCACACAATATGATACAAGCTCTCCCCTTTGTCTTACATCCCCCACTAGGTTTTCTTTGGCTATGTATACCACTAGGTGTCTCTAATTACATAACCCTATCATTTCTACAATTTATGCTTACCCTAAAAGGTGTATTTAACTACATAACTTTATTATTTCCACCGGTTATGTATACCACTAGGTGTCCTTAACTACATAACCTTATAGGGTTAAGTTTGTGGGCCTATATATATATATATATATATATATATATATATATATATATATATATATATATGCACACACACATACATACATACATACCTACATACATACATACATATATATATATATATATATATATATATATATATATTACCCACCTACCCAAGATTTACTTAACCCTCCCACTGATCCAAGCATCTTTATTTAACGGTTAAGTTTGTGGGCCTATATATACTAATATTACCCACTTACCCAAGATTTACTTAACCCTCCCACTGGTTCAAGCATGTTTATTTAACGATTAAGGTAATGGGCCTATATATACTAATATTACCCACCTACCAAGATTTACTAAACCCTCCCAGTAGTTCAAGCAAGTTTATTTAACGGTTAAGTTTTTGGGCCTATATATACTAATATTACCCATCTACCAAGATTTACTGAACACTCCCACTGGTTCAAGCATGTTTATTTAATGGTTAAGTTTGTGGGCCTACATATACTAATATTACCCACATACCCAAGATTTACTTAACCCTCCTACTGATTCAACCAAGTTTACTTAACCCCTATTCATGTTTATGTTCACACAATCCCTATGGATTCAACTAGGTTAAGTATTACAGACTAACAGGTTAACCCCATTCACATTGACTGCTTTTTACTTGCCAAAGCTTCACTTGCTTATTAATTTCATATAAATATAACTTAATCCAGTTAAGTTTATTAATAAGCCCCATTACATGTTATTCTTTAGATTGTAATTAACAGAAGTAATCCTACAATCTTTCACCTTTGGATTGTAATTAACGGAAGTAATCTTACAGTCCCTTTTGTATTACTTATTTCCATAGTTATAATAACATATTTTACTTAATATTTAATTAAGTATACTTCTTCACAGTTCACCAATTTCATGTTTAACATATCACTACAACTTGACATTGTTTACTTACCAACTTAGTTTTCTTAATTAAGGTTTATTAATAAGCTTTCTTTCCTTTAATTATAACTTATGTTATAATTTCAACTTGTCCCTACGACAAGCCGGCCTGTTATATACAACATTTTCATTAAGTAGTCAATCATAATAGGTTACTATCATCCCTTGTTTACTCTAATTCATTACCATGTCCATTTATGGTTATAATGGGCTAGACCTCCCACATTAGCCTACAACTTATGGATCCTGGATATGCCAGTCGGGTCCGAGCAGACTTATTCCATAAGTTGGGCGTAACCTCGTGTCTTAGCCCGACTCATATTTGCGCACTTAGACCTCTCACATTAGGTTCAACATTAGTGGCTGCTGGATATGTCGGTCGGGTCCGGGCATACTTCCACCACTAATGCACCCTAACCTTGTGTCATAAGTGCAATTAAAATTTCTAATTGAAATTATTAGACATTGCATTCTTATCCATTTCTTACCTATGTCTTTATAGGTGATTATGTCCCCACTTCCACCTTTTGAATTATATGTCCAATTCATATAAACATTATTTAAATTATGCCAATTCTAACATTTTTCCCCCGTTCCCTAACTAACGTATTCGCATATATTTGGCGGCATCTTTGCTAGAAAATAGCCTAGTCATAAACAATAAAAGGGAAAGGTCATGGGAAAAATGACAGTAGCGATCAGTCTAAAAGTGACATAAGCAAATATACTGGCATAGACAAGTAATAGGCATAATAAGGTGGACATAAAAACAGATCTAGTAGAAAGGGTAATGATAAAACTAGATCCAATATACTTAGGATGAACAGATCCAAATTAGAATTCATATGTCCAATAATAAAAGATCTCAATTAATCACAATATGACCATTAAGGTGGACATAAAAACAGATCAAGTAAAAAGGGTAATAATAAAACTAGATCCAATATACTTTGGATGAACAAATCCAAATAAGAATTCCTATGTCCAATAATAATAGATCTCAATTAATCACAATATGATGATCTACATCTAAAAAAAGGTTTAACTTTCCAGAAAATGACAATCCCAAATTAGCCACAAATTTAGAAAAAAAGGTAAGATCCGCATATGTGACATGATGAATTACCACAAAAGGATTAGTTCTAAATAAAATAGATATAACATAGTGCAAGTTAATATCCCAAATATGACATCACAAGTGAATTAGATATATAGAAGTAGATCTAGCATAGTACAAGTTAACCCCAAATATGACATCACAAGTGAATTAGATCAATAGAAGTAGATCTAGCATAGTACAAGTTAAGATCCAAGGTTGTAATAGATTCAAAATTTACAACAGATCTAATATGATAAATATTGAGATCCAAGCCATAGAATATTTTAGATTCACAATATAATAAATCCAAGATTATTTAATCATAGGTTATATCCAAATCATGGTCATAACATGTTTATTTTTAATCATTTAAACCTAAAAGTAACAATACTCACGATGATCGGGTCTATGAGAATAGAAGGAGAAAACTGAAATTTGAATCTCAGATTTATATTTGAGGCGCTTGATTTGGAGAAGAAGAAAGGGCTAGATTCAGTTCAAGCACTGATGGAATTTGGCCTCCATTGTTTTTAGAATGAGAAAACAAGAGAATAGAAGATATATTTACAGCTGCCAACCTCCAGAATTCGAATGCCACCTCAGCCCTAGGGTGAATCGGGACACCAGTCGACATCCACTTAGGTCCGGGAGCCCAAAAACATACATGGGCGCACTTTACAGGTGCGCTAGTGCAAAAATACATTGGCGCACTTGTCAAGTGCACCGAGAATTCTTACTCTTTTCGGCAAACTTCTATTGCCTATAGCTTTTTCGTACATTATCCGTTTTACGCAAACCAGGTGTCTATCTTACCAGAATTTCGAGATGGACGCAATGACGTAGTCCGTTTCCAGTAGTTCTTAATATTAAATTAATTTTTCTTTAGTTTATCCACTTTAATGATGTTAAATTTTTGGGGTGTTACATTCTCCTCTACTCACAGGATTTCGTCCCCGAAATCTTCAGGTGAAGAAAAATGTATCCTACCATCCATCATCCATCTACTCATCCACCAATCACATGCATCCATTGTCTATAAAATTTTCTAATGTTTATATGAACATATGCTAAGATATGTGTATATATACCAACACTAATGCGAAAGATCAGGCAGTCTACAAATTCAGTCGACCTCCTTAATGCAATGTATGTTAGTGCCATGAATCCAATATGTATGTAAACAATCTTATTATAACATGTAAGTTCTATATGTGTGCGCACTCATTCATCCAAATGCAACATCCATATGCTAATACATCCATTTCCATCCATGAAAGAAAACAAAATGCACACACATCCATATGTAGTATGAGAGTGATTGAGTCGATCTAGTGCCTAATGTGTGTGTATATGCATCCATGAGCAACCACTAGCAAACACTTGCATCCATCAAACATAACATGTCTCAAACATTCCTACCTAAAGGTTGAAGATTCGATCGATATGATGTACTTATATGATAGACGCAAGCACGAATAAAAGCTTTTGGAAGAGAAGTTAAGAACATTCCCTTGAAAAGAAAAGGGTACAAAGCGCAAAAATCTTGTCTTCGGTCTCCCTAAGTCGCATTCTCTTAGTTGTCTCCCCATTGAACCTTCGCCAAATTGACTTCCCATTTGTGTATCTTCTAAACCTATGATCCAAGTAAAAGTCTTTCTGTAGATCCCCAGCAATGAGTCGGTGGTCTAAAGGGTCGTCCATATAATGCTTCGAAGGGTTCCATGCCAATGCTAGCTTGATTGTTGTTGTAGGCAAACTCTACTAAAGGAAGATGCTCTTCCCAAGTCCCTCCAAAGTCTAGGATACACACCCTTAAAAGATCTTCAAGAATTATGTTCACCCTCTCCGTCTGTCTATCAGTCTGAGGGCGGTGCTCAAACATAAATGTGTACCTAATGCTTCTTGCAAGCTCCTCCAAAATTCACTGGTGAAGATGGGGTCATGATTGCTCATGATGCTGGAAGGTACTCAATGACGACGAACTATCTCTCGGACATAAATTGCTGCCAACCATAGTGTCATCCTCTTTCTCTTAAATGGAATAAAGTGAGCACTCTTAGTGAGTCTATCTACTACCACCCAAATGTTGGTGTAGCCCTTCATTGCTCTAGGCAAAACATCTTTGAAATCCATGGAGACGCTATACCACTTCCACTGCGGGACCTCTAAAGGATGAAGTAAACCACCGGGCATCCTTTGCTCAACTTTGACTTGCTGGCAAATAAGATATTGAGAAACAAACTCTGCTACATCTTTCTTCATTCCGTCCCAAAAGAAAACGCTTTTTCAAGTAGCTCCCCTACTTGTTTGCTGAGCTCCCTTTTTTCTCTTGGAGCCATATGGCGCATGGACAATGCAACTTGCTTTGCATTATCCACCAAATATATGCGGAAATTGATCTCGCGCCTTGGGGGTATACCCCGAACCTCATCAAAGACATTAGGATACTCATGGAATACTGGTACCGATAGCAGATCGTCGATAGACGCATCAAGAGACTCTAGGACACTAAGCATGGCAGACCCTTGCGGGTTACAAGAAATCTCAAGGGTCCTTCCTTGGCATGTCAGAAGCCTAACAACCCTCCTCTCACAATCCAGAATGGCACCATATGTGGTTGGCTAGTCTATCCCTAGAAGCAACCCATAGCCCATGATCCCAAGCATATACGCGTCACACTCAAACTCGACGCCCAACTATGATATTCTCAAACCCCGACAAATCATAGATAAATGAGATGAACCACCTATGGGGTTTGTGATAACAACGGGATCCACTACCATACTAGTATTTAAGTGCAGAGATTCAACTATACAACTAGATATAAACGAATGCGAAGCGCGAGAATCAAAAAGAGTTCTTAGAGGATGATTGGAAAGAGAAATCAAACCTTCCATGGAAACTTTCCTACCTCTATCAGGTGCATTAGCAACGAGAGTATTCGCTTTCCCTCCAGAGGTTCCTGTCCTTTGACCTTGCCCTTGCTTCCTTGGGCACTCCCTAGAATAATTTCCAACCTCTTCACAAACGAAGCAAGCATTATTCCTCTTTCTATAGTCCTGGGCCAAGTGACCTCTCACTCACAACTATGACACTTTCTCTTACCCTTAGCCTTGTCACTCTTTCCGCCCTTCTTTTGTTGTTGCTGTAGTCCTTTCTTGGGCCATAACCTTTTATTTTATGTTTCCTCAACCATAACTTTTTTATTTTCACCTTTATTTGAACTTTTTATATGTTTCCTTCCCGGGCCATCATTTCTCTCATCCTTGGGCTGTGCTTCTTAGCCCTAACTCTCTTATTTTCCTTTTTACCATATTTGTGTAACAAACTAACTATTCTCTCGAAAGCTGCCTCCATCGCACGGAAATACTAACGAAGCTCTAGAAAATTAGCTGTAGGTGATACTACTGCAGCTACAGATGGAGGTTAGGCACTTCATTGCCCTTCGACATGCGCCGTAGTATAAACATGCCTACGGCATCATGCCGGAAAGGGGACACCTTTTGGGAAGAATTGGTTCCCTAGAAAAAAAGGAAAAAGGAATTAAGTGGAGAACCGAGAGATATTACATATAGCTTTGGGGAATATATTTTTCAAAACAGACTTTTCTTTTTGAAAATGCTTTCTTTTAAATCCTTTTTGAAAATAATTTTCAAAAACTTTACCAATCTGGTAACCTTCAGCTCTGATACCAAGCGTGACACCCCACGTCCGTTAATGTCAATCACAAAGGGAATGCATTAAGTTTCGTGAAGCGTTATAGGTAAAAAGAAACATAAATATTACAGGATAGATATAAAAGCAACAACGGAATTTATTTGTTTCAAACATAAAATCATAACATCATCGTCCAAAATACCATAAGTCTGAAACTGCATAAAAGCCATTACAATAATATAAAACTTTCTTTCTTGTTCCATCAGAGTACATGAAAAGCATAACTCCCCAAAAAAGAGACAAAGCTATAGTAGAGATAAGAACTTGAGCAATACTTCAAAACCTGCTCCAAGCAAGATGATAACAGAGTCCTCACTAAGCCTTAGAATTCCCACCCTGTGGACCTAAGGGTGGGGAGAGATACGGATGAAAAAAGAGGAAACAAAAAGGGTCAAACATAAAGTCTAGCGAGTCTAGTTACTTTTAGCAAGTAAATAAATAAAAGTAGCATGATAGGCATATAAGATGGATAAGATGGATAAGAAAGATAACAATATAAGAGAAAGGTATGATAAGTTAAACATGATAGAGTTATAGGCTTCTCTAAAGATTCCTCTACACAATACTAGTATAACCAGAATGAGATGATCCGCAACACGTACAAGATCGTAGACTTAGGCGTAGTTCTGGTGAGAGGTTTTAACCCCATACATCCACAGACAGCCACAATAACGGACTCCTAAACTTACTAGAGTCTGGATGTACCCTAACCTAATCGATCGACTCCCTAATCCGCATAGATACTCGGTGTCGGCCCCACCGTAGGATGTATCACATCCTAAAGTGGCAACCCCATGCTGATATGCATAGCCCCATGTCTACAAGTGTCACAGTCGTCTTATCCCCCTCTACTCGGCTCATGCACGAACATGGCTCGGTCGGTTTGCGCCGCCCACACCGTCCTCCATGTTTTGATCTCTTACAATCAGTCAAGTAAGCTTGCCCCTTATCCGACCTAGTACGGAGTACATGTTTGATACCTACTCTGGGTTACTAGACGAAACGGGTCCTATAGAATATGATACAAGCTCTCTTCTTTGTCTTGTATCCCCAACTAGGTTTTCTTTAGCTATGCATACCACTAGGTGTCTTTAATTACATAACCCTATCATTTCTACGAATTTTGCTTACACTAAAAGTTGTCTTTAATTATATAACTTTATTATTTCCACCAGTTATGTGTACCACTAGTGTCTTTAATTACATAACCTTATCGGTTAAGTTTATGGGCCTATATATATATATATATATATATATATATATATATATATATATATATATATATATAGACACACACATATACATATACATATACATATACATATACATATACTAATATTACCCACCTACCCAAGATTTACTTAACCCTCCCACTGATCCAAGCATCTTTATTTAACAGTTAAGTTAGTGGGCTATATATACTGTAACACCCCACCTCCACTATGGTCACTCACAAAGGGAATGAACTAGTTTTGGAAGAGCGTTATCGAGGTAAACTATCATAGTAATATAACAAGATATATGTAACACCCCGGATTTTTGAATAATCGAATTAACTAAATTAAAGAATAATTAATCTCAGACTTGAGAATTAAGGGAATGGGGTTGCGCCATTGTGTTCGTCTTGGAATTCTGGTTGAAATAGATCCGAGTTTGCGTGAAACGGGTACCGGATGAAGGATTATGGACGAACGAAGATCGGTGGCAAAAAGGAAAAAAATTTGCACTGGCGCACTTGGGAAGTGCGCCAGTACAAATTTGCACTGGCACACCTTCCAAGTGCGCCCAGGCCGAGGCAGCTGGCCTGCACAACTTTCTGGTTCAGTCTGACCCATGTTGCTGAGTCCTTTCTGACTCCTTGCTGAGTTATTAGGGCTTAGGTGTCACCCTATTCCGACTGAATGGTTTTGATTAACCCTAAGATCATCCAACGGCTTAAATTAATTCAAAACACTATAAAAAGACCCATAGACTCAAATCCTTAATCAGAATTAAAACTAAAACTATGGCCATCATGTTGTCGTCTTGAACCCTAGAGTAGCCGCCACCAATTAGAGAGGAAGAACAACAAATCAAATCAGTTCTATTCAACCCTAACAGCGAATCTTCTTCAAAGGAGAGCTAATACAACTTCAGAAATTAGAACTCAGAACTCAAGACCGCTTTTGAGTTGTGAGTTCGATAGTTTTAATAAAATAATTAGTAATTTAATTGGATTAAGTTATGATGCGTATTTTATGGATGTGATGTGAATTATTGATCTCATGTTGTAATTATGTTGTAGAATTGTGTTGAAATATCTATGACGTTATGTTGTGATGCTGTTATTTATGATATAAAGTTATGTTGCTATCATCTATGTTGTAATTTTATATATAATCAAATTATCATGTTTCATATGCTAGTTTGGTGATGTTGATTCATATGGTAAATCATATGCATGCAAGTTTAGATTTTTATTTAAACATGAATCATATACAAGTTGGGTAAAATTATATGTGACCTTACATGGTTATGAAATCTAGTTTATGTGAAAATTTGATTAAAAGTTAGGCTATGACATGGGTGAGTTATATGCTAAATTATACATGATATTTTACTTGTTAGATGCAAGTTTACACCATTGTTATGGTGCATAAATCACATATGAATTTTTCTATAAATGTATGAGTTTGGGGTATGAATCATGTTATGCAAGTTTAGGGTTATTGTCTATGCAAGTTTACACCTTTAGATGTAGATCTATGACATACATGATTTATGCAAGTTCACACCTTTAGATTTGGATCCATGACATATGTTGTTTATGCAAGTTGTAACTTTGGCCTATTCAAGTTTTAGATGTAGAACATCATTCACATACGCAAGCTCATCCCTATGTTTAGGTCTATGTTTTAATTATGTGTATATTGTGATGTTTTCTCTTTATTCCATAAGTTAGACTATTCGAGTCTAACGTATATTTTATGCTAAACGAACAAACGTTCAACTTGGGGTAAAGGGGATAATATTAAAAAAAATTAATTGGCATAAATGCCTTAAAAAGCATAAAATATAATTGTGGTGAAAATTGGTATGATTTTACATACCATAAATGGATGGACATAATTGAGTCAATTATGGACATCGTTAAATTTGGAATTGATTGATAATTTGAATAGGGAAAGTAATTCAAATTGGGGAATGATTAATTAGGAGAAATTAATCATCTAAGACACGAGGTTAGGCTCTTTTTTGGTGTAAGACTGCCCGAACCCGCCCGGCAAATCTAGCTGCCACAAATGTCAGTCTAATGTGAGAGGTCTTAGGCATAAATTAAATACGTAACAATTGTAAAGACACGAGGTTAGGCTCTTTTGTGGTGTAAGACTGCCCGGACCCGCCCGGCAAATCCAGCTGCCACAAATGCCAGTCTAATGTGAGAGATCTTTATGAGGTTACAGTCTTAATGAATTAAGAAACACTTAACCAGATAAACATGTAGTGGGACATGAGGGGGTTAAGTGGGTGCCTTGGGTGGCATGTGGAATCTAGTGGGTGCCTTGGGTAGCATTTGGAAATACGATTAGAAATACTTAACCAAAATTGAAACATGTAATTGAAACATGAATAAGAAGTGGGTTAAGTGGGATGCACTAGAGCGGACCAAGCTTAGGTGGATAGCTTGTGTCAAGTGATGGGGGACCATTTCAACCAGTAACCCATATGTATCTTTGTGGGCTCGACCCAAGTCGAGGACGGGACACGCATACTGGGCTTGACTGTAAGAGGCCAAAACGGGTTAGCGGTGGCAACGCAAGTCCAACGGGTTCATATGCGTGTGTGGGCCTGGGCTGGTAGGTAAGACGTTGTTGCATCGTGTAGGTATAAGCCGTGCATTGTTGGTTATATCGGGTTGCCACTTTAGGGAGTGATACACCCTACTGTGGGGCCAGCATGGGTATCTACGAGTTAGGGAGCCAATCGCTTGGGGGTAGTGGGTATACCTAGTGGAGATAGGGGCAGGTGGCACCTATGAAGGCAGTTAGGGGTGCACGAAACTACCAATATCATTATTAAGTTATGTAGGCGGGATCAACCTTAGGTTGACTAGTGGTGGTGCGGTATAGCAATTATCCTATAGTGTTGGTGTAGTTTGGTAATTATCTTACAGTGGGCTAGGTGTGCTTTAACGATATTGTTGTTCATCTTGTTTCTTTATTTACTCAGCCATATTCAATGGTTCATGGTCATTTCCTTATTTTCCAACTTATGCCTTAGCCTAGTTACTTTGTTAATTATATTGTTAAAATTATCGCACTCGCCAGACTTTATGTCTGACCCCCTTTGTTTCCTCCTCTTTTCTTCCTTCCTCCCCAAAAGGTGCTCAGGTTGGGACTAGCACCAGTGGAGCTTGATCTTGGACTGTTGTTTCTCTGCGTTTAGGAGATTACTTGGCTCGCTGAAGTAAAGTTCAGCTTCTCTTTTATTTATGGCTATTTTGTATTGGGGATTATGTCTTTCAGTTTATGTACTTTTGGTAGTCAAGATGGATATTATGCACTTTGACTCTGGTTTTTGATGATGTAAGCAAACATATGTGTATTCCGCTGTAATGAAATAAAGTTTCAAATCTTTGAGTACTATTTATATCTGTCTTGTTGTTAAGTTTCTGTTCTATACTTACTTAGAACACTCCATAGAAGTTAATGCATTCCCTTCGTGAGTGACATTAATGGACATGGGGTGTTACACGTGGTATCAGAGCTGAAGCTTACCAGAACAGATATGAATTTTGAAAAACTGTTTTTCAAAATCATTTTTTTTAAAGAAGTACTTTCAAAAGTATGTTTTAAGGAAAGTATTTTCAAGAGAAAAGTATATTTTAGAAAGCATAACCCCAAGAGCCATATATCTTTCCCTCTGTTCTTTTATATTGAATCTTTCCTTTTTCGTTTCAGCATGTCTGAAGCATTTGAGATACCAGAGGGTGTTCATGCACCCGGTTGGTTTCGTCAATATTTCGAGGCTAGGGCCGCCACCGTAGGTCCAGCAAATGCTCCTCCTCCTCCTCCTCCTCCCCCTCCTCCTCACGTCGATACTTTTGCTAAGATATGTAAGGACTTTAGAGCAATGGGTGGAAAACCTTTTCGCGGGACGGAGACATTTGCTGAAGCTCGTAACTGGCTAAAGGAGGTGGAAGAATTGTTTAGAATCTTTGAAGTGGATGATGAAAGAAAAGTCCAGCTAGTTGCCTGGCTAATGAAGGATGAGGCCTCGTTTTGGTGGGGGTCACTAATGGGGGACGTCCAATCAATACATGGCTAGATTTTATGCAGAGGTTTGAGGCAAAGTTTCTCTCGCGGGCTGAAGATAATCTATACATTGAAAGGTTTTTGGCGCTGAAGCAAAGGAATTTATCGGTGAAAGAGTACGTCAACAAATTCAACCAATTGACAAGATTTGGCTTGGACTTGGTGAATACTCAAGAAAAGAAGGATCTAAGATTTGTTAAGGGTTTAAATGAGCCGCTTCATGGGTTAGCTATGACCCACATTCCCATGGGGGCTACCTTCGAGAGACTAGTTGACATGGCGCTCATGCATGAAGAGGAGAAGGGCGCCAATGCCAATAAGGCACCCGAGAAGAAAGGGGATCAAAAGAAGCCGCAACAGCAATAATAGAACAAGAAAGGTGGCAAAGGCAACAATGCTGAGGGAAAGAAAAGATGCTTTAACTGTGGGACACCTGGCCATCTAAGCAAAGATTGTAGGAAGAAAAAGAACACTGGTTGTTTCCACTGTTGCGAGGTGGGGCATCTTATTAAGGACTGCCCAAAGAAAGGGCAGAGGGTAGGGTCTACCTCGGGAGGACAGATGCAGGCTCTTATGGCACCAGGGTAGGCAAGGGGACAAGGTCAGGCTCTCATGGTCCCACCGCTGCAAGAACAAGGTAGAGCAATTTCCGTTGAAAGTTTAGTTTTTCTGTTTGATCATCCTGTTCGTACTTATTCGATTCTGCCGCCTCACATTCGTTTATTTCTACATCATTAGTTGAAACACTGCACTTTGATACTAGTCTAGTTACTGATCCCTTAGTAGTCTAAGATCTTATCGGTGGTTCGGCTCATTTTCTATGATTTGTCGGGATTTGAGAGTGTTTATATTGGGCACTGAGTTTGAGTGCAACGCTTTTGTTCTTGGCTTCATGGGCTACGGTTTAATTCTAGGTATGGATTGGCTAACTAGATATGGGGCCATCCTAGATTTTGAAAGAAGGGTAGTTAGACTATTGACTCATTTTGGAAAGACCCTTGATATTTCCTGTGACCCTAGAGGTCCGGAAATGCTTAGCTACCTAGAATCCCTTGGCGCATCCAATGATGATTTACATTATGTTCCCATAGTCTGTGAATATGCTGATGTCTTCGATGAGGTGAGGGGTTTACCCCCAAAACGTGAGATAGACTTTCGGATATATCTAGTAGATAATGCAAAGCCAGTTGCATTACCAGTGCGCCATATGACTCCAAGAGAGAGAAGAGAACTCAGTAAGCAAGTCAAGGAATTGCTAGAGAAGGGGTTCATCAGAAGTATTATATCGGAGTGGAGTGCTCAAGTAGTATTTGCCACGAAGGCGGATGGGTCCCTTAGAATTTGTGTGGACTATAGAGAACTTAATAAGCTTACTAAGAAGAATACACACCCACTGCCGAGGATTGACGATCTCTTCGATTAGTTAGTTGGCGCCTCAGTGTTTTCGCAGTTGCACTTAGCCACTGGTATCCATCAGTAGAGAGTGGCTGAGGATAGCATAGACAAGACTGCCTTTAGGACTCCAGACGGTTTCTTCGAGTGGCTTGTGATGCCCTTCGGTTTGACAAACGCCCCCACATACTTTATTGACTTGATGAGTAGGGTGTTTAGGGAGTACCTTAATAGATTCGTGGTAGTCTTTGTGGATGACATCTTGCTCTTTTCTAAAAGCGAGGAAGAGCATGCCCTACATCTTAGGGAAGTGTTGGAGACTCTTCGAGCGCATAGCCTTAAAGCTAAATTTTCTAAATATCACTTTTGGAGGAAGGAAGTGCGATTCTTAGGGCACGTGGTTTCCAAAGAAGGGATAACTGTGGATCCCGCGAAGATAATGGCCATCCAAGATTGGAAGGTTCCTAAAAATGCTACCGAGGTGAGGAGTTTCTTAGGGTTGGCTAGCTACTATAGGAAGTTCATCAAAGATTTCGCAAAAATATCAGCCCCGTTAACATGCTTGACGAAAAAGAACTTGGTTTTCATGTGGGACGTAGATTGTGATGATGCGTTCCAACGTTTAAAGAGAGCTTTGACCACAGCCCCAGTCTTAGTGTTGCCAGATGGGAGTAAGCCATTTACCGTTTATACCGATGCTTGTGGGACAGGACTAGGCGCAGTCTTAATGCAAGAGGGAAGTGTAATAGCCTATGGTGGAAGGCAATTGAGAGTACATGAGAGAAATTACCCTACACATGACCTAGAGTTGGCCGCTATTTTCTTCGCGCTTAAGTCTTGGCGTCATTATCTTCTTGGCGAGAAATTCGAATTATTCACTGACCACAAGTCGTTAAAATACTTGTTCTCTCATAAGGACTTGAACTTAAGGCAGCAAAGGTAGATGGAATTCTTAGCATCCTACGACTTCGAGATAGCATATACCCCTAGCAAGGGTAACGTGGTGGCAGACGCCTTAAGTAGAAAAAGGTTGTCCTTGAGTCCGTTGTTTGTTGAGCGGCGAAGCTTAGAGTTCATCTCTACGTTTGACTTTAAACCTTCCGTTGACTTAGTACCCGGTTTGCTAGCATCCTTAGAGGTCAGACCTACGCTTTTGGGACGGATTGGCGAGGCACAGCGAGACGACCCACAGTTGGTTGAGTTATTAGAAAAGCTCAAAAAAGGGGAGTCATCTAGCCATCTCCGTAGGTAAACCCTAGATGATAAGGGTTGGTTACGTAGAGATTGTGTACCACAGGACGAGAACTTGAGGAAGACCATTCTTGATGATCCACATCGTTCGAAGATGACCATCCATCCCGGCGGGGACTGTAACACCCCATGTCCATTAATGTCACTCACAAAGGGAATGCATTAACGTCTATGGAGGTTTTAGGTGAATATAGAACAGTAAAATTTCAACAAGACAGATATAAAATAGCACTTGGAAATTTAAAAACTTTATTTCAATTGCAGTAGAAGTCAAAACATGTTTGATTACATCATAACACCATAATCAAAGTCAAGTACAATATCTATCTTGATAAAACAAGTACATAATCCCATTACATAAATAGCCATTAAAAAGAAAGATAACAAGCTGGACTTTACTTCAGCAGTCCAAGCTTTCCAAGAGATAAGCAATCCAATCAGACTCCACTGGAACTTGGCCCAACCTGAGGACCTGAAGGGAGAAAAAAGATGAAAAAGTGCGGGGGGGGGGGGGGGGGTGGGGGGATCATACATAAAGCCTGGCGAGTATGATAATTGTACAATACTATTATCAAAATAACTGGACTAAGGCATAAGCTGGAAAACAAGGAAATGTCTATGAAAGAGCAGATTAAGGATATAGACAATCGCTAAAGGAAACGTTATAGGCGCTCCAAAATACTAAAGGATAAACACTATACTGCACCACACAGTCACCCTAAAGATTGATTCCACTTAGTTTCACTTAGAAACTTTCTTAATGGCTTTACGTACTCCTAGCTGACTACATAGGTGCCGCCTGCCCCTATCTCCACTAGGTGTACCCCACTTTCCATTTTTCGATCGGCTCCCTACTCGTAGATACCCGTGCTGGCCCCACAGTGGGGTGTATCATTCCCCTAAAGTGGCAACCCGATATAACGGAGATGCGCGGCTTATACCTACACGATGCAACAAAGTCTTACCTACCAGCCCAGGTCCACACACGCATATGAAACCCGTTGGACTTGTGTTGCCACCGCTCCCTGTTTTGGCCTCTTATAGTCAAACCCAGTATGCGTGTCCCGTCCTCGACTTGGGTCGAGCCCACAAAGATACGTTTTGGGATACTGGTTGAAATGGGCCCCCATTATTTCCCACAAGCATTCCACCTAAGCTTTTCCCATTAGTCCATCCACTTAACCCACTTAGTCATGTTCATTTACATGTGTATTTGGTTAAGTCTAATCGTATTTCAAATGCCTCTAATGGAAACCACTTGATTCCTCATGCCACCCAAGGCACCTACTTAACCCCCATGTCCCACCTTACATGATTATCTGGCTAAGTATTTCTTAATTCATTAAGGCCATAACCTCATAAAGACCTCTCACATTAGACTGACATTTATGGCAGCTGGATTTGCCGGGCGGGTCCGGGCAGTCTTACACCATAAAAGAGTCTAACCTCGTGTCTTTACAACTGTTATGCTTTAGTTTGGGCCTAGGACCTCTCACAATGGGCCGACATTTGTGACTACTGGATTTGTCGGGCGGGTCCGGGCAGGTTTACATCACAAACGGGTCCAACCTCGTGTCCTAAGCATTGATTATTATTAATAATCCACTTTCCCCTATTTTAATAATTCCCTACTTGAATTATTAATTAATTCCAAATTTAACAATGTCCATAATTGACTCAATTATGGACATCCATTTAAGGCATGCAAAATCATATCAATTGCACCCCAATTTATTAATTTCCTAATATTACCCCTACCCCACGTTTGAACGTTTATTCGCAAAATGTATGCTAGACCCGATTAGTCTAACTCATAGCATAAAAAAAAATATTCACAACAACAACATATATATGTGACTAAATAAATAATAACAAGGGGTAAAACTTGCATACATTACAACTTGCATAAGGTTATACATGTCATGGATCTAAGGGTGTCAACTTATTCATAATTCACATAATATGATTTTGATCAAATTTCATAAACTTGTATAGGACATGTGTGAATCAACATCATTAACAATATGGTTTTATATGGGTACACCTAACTCAATAGGCAAATTCCCAAAAATCAAAATTCATTTAATCATAGATTCATGTATATGGGTACACCTAACTTAATAGGCAAATTCCCATATTCAAGATCCAATTAATTTGAAGATTCATGTATATGGGTACACCTAACTCAATAGGCAAATTCCCATAATCAAGATCTATTATAAAAAAACATAAACTTCAAACATGATCCAATTCGCATAAATACTAACATCATGATTTTACAACTTGTATGATTCAACACAACTTAACATGACATCCTTATCATATAACATAAGTATTTCAACATATGTGATAATATGATATCTACAACATATATAAGATTTACAACATAGCATATCATAATTTGCAACATAGCATGATATGATTTACAACATAGCATAGCACGATTTACAACATGGCATAACATGATTTATAACATAGCATAGCATGATTAATCACATATGACATAGCATAGGATTATTTACAACATAATCACTACAACATAACAACATATATATGATAACATAATAGCATAACAAGAGATCCACAACATAATTTACAAATACATAACAATTCATATCACTTTCTTGTGATCCATTCATAACTTAATCAAATTATTTTATAATAATATTGTGAGATTCATCATACTCACAATTTTAAAGAAGAGAAATAGAAAGAGAGAGAGCTTTTGATTTGATTTAAGTAGATTTAGTTTGTAGATTAGGCCTTCTTCTTCTTTAGTTTGTGACGGCTATGCTGAACTCCATGGCAACGGCATGTCGGTAGATCTCCAATTTTTCAAGTGATTTAGGGTTAGAGTCTACCCACTTATTTGTAGATGTTAGGATTCATTTAGGCCATTAGATTTAACCTAGAAATAACCGCAGCCATTCAGACAAGATGGGGTTTATCTTATTGACTCAGCAATGAGTCAGAAGTGACTCAGCAAACACTCAGCAAATTAATAAACTTCTATTCATGTTTACATTAACTGCCCATATATATAAATATATATATATATATATACACATGCACCTATTCATGAATTCAAATTAATCCATAATTAACTTATGACCATTTCTACACATTAATTTTCCAATTAATGTCTTAATTCCATTTTTCGCCTTTTAAGGCAATTCACATATCTCAAATTTGTTATATGCCTTTTTAAGGCTATTTCGTGCAAATCCTCAATACTAATTCTTTTAATTTGTGAATATTAGTATTAACAGAAATACGGGGTGTTACATTCTCCCCTCCTTAAGGGATTTCGACCACGAAATCTTCAAGTTTATATCCTATCATCAACCATCTACTCAATCAACAAACACTGGCATCCATTGTCCTTATAGACTTCTAATGCTTTCATGTTTAAATGCACAGTGTGTCTATGTCCGTATCTAATGCAAAATCAGGCGGTCTACTGATTCAGTTGACCTCCTTGATGCAATTCATGATAGTGCCATGCATCCATTATGTATGCAAAAGATCCTAATTGCTTACAAACTACTTCTATATGCGTGCACATCCATTCAACCGAATGCAGCATCTATATGATGGTACAACCATTATACATCCATTATACTAAATACATTCATTTATGGAATATGCAATATGTAGTGAATGAGCCAATCTAGTGCCTAAAGTGTGTGTATATATGCATCCACGAGCAACCACTAGCAACCACTTGCATCCATTTTGCATCCATCATACATAACATGTCTCAAACACATGTTTCAACCATATGATTATCCTAACTAAAGGTCAAAGATACTAATGAGAGGACATACTAAAGATAAGATAAGATAAGCTAAGCGATAAAGGAGAAATTAAAAGACATACCCTTAAAAAGAAAAGGGTATAGCGAACGCATCTTCCCTTCTATCTCCCAAGTAGCGTTGCTTTCATCATCTCCCCATTGCACTTTAACTAGTCTGACCTCTCGATTCCTCAACTTTTTGATCTCCGACCCAAGAATGCATGTAGGAGCTCGTCTAATTGTTGCATCACGCTCTATTTCCACCTCTTTAAGCAAGCTCGGCTCTACCACCTCCGCGGTCTTGTGCAAACACTTCCTCAAATGTGATACATGGAATATGTCGTGTACTCCACTAAGTTTCTCAGGCAACTCCACCCTATACGCCATCTTCCCAATCCTGTCTTTTATAGGAAACGGCCCTACAAACCTTGGCGCTAATTTCCCAACGGACCCAAAGCGAACAACATTCCGTAACGGAGACACTTTGATAAAAACCATGTCCCCAATGTCAAACTCAAGATCTGTCCTCCTCTTATCAGCATACGATTTCTGCCTATCTTGTGCTGCTTTCATCCTCCTTCGAATCAAATCAATCTTCTCCGAGGTTTCCCTAACCATATCGGGCCCAAGTAGGATTTTATCGGTAGATTCCCACCAACATGTAGGCGAACGGAAAGGCCTTCCATATAGAGCTACGAAAGGTGCCATGCCAATACTAGACTGAAAGCTATTATTATATGCGAATTCTACCAACGGAAGGTGCTCTTCCCATGTACCCCCAAAGTCTAGGATACAAAGCCTTAAAAGATCATCTAGAATACGATTCATCCTCTCGGTCTGGCCGTCCGTCTGAGGATGATATGCGGTGCTCAAACATAGCTGAGTCCCTACCGCCTCTTGTAAACTCTTCCAAAATTCGCTAGTGAAGATGGGATCACGGTCGCTTACTATACTAGAAGGAATACCGTGCAAACGAACTATCTCTTTAATGTATACAGAAGCCAACCACGGAGCAGTCCTCTTACTTTTCACGGGAATAAAATGGGCGCTCTTAGTAAGTCTATCTACTATAACCCAAATCCCCGTATTACCCTTCCTTGATCTTGGTAATCCATCCACAAAATCCATTGAGACGCTTTCCCATTTCCATAGTGGAACTTCCAATGGGTGAAGCAACCCACCGGATTTCTTTTGTTCCGCTTTTACTCGTTGGCACACCAAGCATCTAACGACGTACTCGGCCACATCCTTTTTCATACCGGCCCAAAAGAAAACCCGCTTCATATCTTTGTACATCTTGTCTTCGCCGGGATGAATGGTCATCTTTGAGCGATGAGCATCATCAAGAATGGCCTTCCTTAAGTCTTCGTCTTGTGGTACACAAAGTCTATTATCCCTTCGTAACCAACCCTTATCGTCTAGGGTATACCTACGAAGATGGCTAGACGACTCCCCTCCTTTGAGCTTTTCTACTATCTCAACCAACTGGGGGTCGTCTTGCTGTGCCTCACCAACTCGTCCTAGAAGTGTAGGTCTAACCTCCAAGGATGCTAACAAACCAGGTACTAGGTCAACGGAGGGTCTAAAGTCAAACATGGAGATGAATTCTAAGCTTCGTCGTTCAACAAACAACGGACTCAAGGACAACCTTTTCCTACTTAAGGCGTCTGCTACCACGTTACCCTTGCCCGGGGTATATGCTATTTCAAAATCGTAGGAGGCTAGGAATTCCATCCACCTTTGCTGCCTTAAATTCAAATCCTTCTGAGAGAATAAGTAATTTAATGATTTGTGGTCCGTGAACAGTTCGAATTTCTCACCAAGAAGATAGTGACGCCAAGACTTAAGCGCGAAAACAATTGCGGCTAACTCAAGGTCATGCGTAGGGTAATTCTTTTCATGAACCCTCAACTGCCTTCCACCATAGGCTATTACTCTTCCCTCTTGCATGAGGACCGCGCCAAGTCCCGTCCCACAAGCATCAGTATAGACGGTAAACGGTTTATTCCCGTCTGGCAGCACTAAGACTGGGGCTGAAGTTAAGGCTCTCTTTAAACGTTGGAACGCATCATCACAATCTTCGTCCCACGTAAAAACCAGGTTCTTCTTCGTTAACCGTGTTAATGGAGCTGATATTTTTGCGAAGTCTTTGATAAACTTCCTATAATAGCCAGCCAACCCCAAGAAACTTCTTACTTCGGTTACATTTTTAGGGACCTTCCAATCTTGGATGGCCACCACCTTTGCGAGATCCACTGCTATCCCTTCCTTGGAAACCACGTGCCCTAAGAACCGTACTTCTTTCCTCCAGAAGTAACACTTAGAAAATTTTGCCTTAAGGTTATGCGCTCGAAGGGTTTCCAACACTTCCCTAAGATGTAGGGCATGCTCTTCTTCATTCTTAGAAAAGACTAAGATGCCATCCACAAAGACTACCACGAATTTGTTAAGGTACTCCCTAAACACCCTACTCATCAAATCAACAAAATATGCGGGGGTGTTTGTCAAACCAAAGGGCATCACTAGCGATTCATAGAATCCGTCAGGAGCCCTAAAAGCAGTCTTATCTATACTATCCTCAGCCACTCTCAGTTGATGAAAGCCAGTGGCTAAGTCCAACTGCGAAAACACTGAGGCGCCAACTAACTGATCAAAGAGATCGTCAATCCTCGGCAGTGGGTGTCGGTTCTTTTTAGTAAGCTTGTTTAGTTCTCTATAGTCCACACAAAGTCTAAGGGACCCATCCGCCTTTGTAGCAAATACTACTAGAGCACCCCACTCTGATATACTACGTCTTATGATCCCCTTCTCAAGCAACTCCTTCACTTGCTTATTGAGTTCCCTCCTTTCACGAGGAGCCATGTGGCGCACTGGCAAAGATACGGGTTTAGCATTATCCACAAGATAAATTCGAAAGTCTATCTCCCGCTTTGGAGGTAAGCCCTTCACCTCCTCAAACACATCCGGATATTCCCGGACCACCTCTACCGTTCGCAGATTCTCTACAGACGCGTCAAGCGATTCAAGATAACTTAGCATAACGGAATTTATGGGACTACAAAAGATGTCGAGAGCATTACCAAGGCGAGTCACAAGCCTAACTACTCTCCTTTCACAATCAAGAATGGCCCCATTTCTAGATAACCAATCCATTCCTAAAATTAGCCCATAGCCCGTGAAGCCCAATACATAAGCATCACATCTAAATTCAACGCTAAGTATAGAGATTTTCAAATCCAAACATATCATGGTCAAATGAGCCGAACCCCCAATTGGATTTGAAACAACCAAGGGATCCTCTACTAAACTGGTGTTCAAGTGCAGTAATTCAACTAATGATGCAGAGATAAACGAATGAGATGCGCCAGAATCGAATAAGGTACGGACAGGATGATCAAACAGAAAAACTAAGCTTTCAACAGAAATTGTTCTACCTCTTTCTTGCAGCGGTGGGGCCGCAATAGCCTGAACTTGCCCCCTTGCCTGCCCTGGTGCCATAAGAGCCTGCACCTGTCCTCCCGAGGTAGACCCTGCCCTCTGCCCCTTCTTTGGGCAGTCCTTCACCAAATGTCCCGCATCTCCACAATGAAAACAACCAGTCTTCTTTTTCTTTCTACAATCTTTGCTGAGATGGCCAGGCGTCCCACAATTGAAGCATCTCTTCTTCCCTTTTCCATTATTGTTTTTACCACCCTTCTTATTTTGCTGTTGGGGTTTCTTCTGATCCCCTTTCTTTTCAACTGCCTTATCCTCATGCATAAGTGCCATTTCTACTAGCCTTTCAAAGGTGGCTCCCATAGGGATGTGGGTCATAGCCAACCCTTGCAACGGTTCATTCAAGCCTCTAACGAACCTCAAAGCTTTCTTCTCTGGCGTGTTCACCAACTCCAAGCCAAACCTTGCTAACTGATTAAATTTATTGACATACTCCTTCACTGATAAGCTCCCTTGCTTTAATGTCAGGAATTTTTCCATATTTAAATTCTCCTCTGCCCTTGAAAGAAACTTTGCCTCAAACCTTCGTCTGAAATCCGCCCATGAATCAACTGGACGTTCACCGTTAGTGACCTCCCACCAAAACGAGGCCTCTCCCTTCATTAACCAAGCAGCTAAACGGACTTTCCTCCCATCTTCCACTTCAAAGATATCCAACAATTCCTCAGTCTCCTTAAGCCAGCCTCTGGCCTCCACAAACGTCTCAGTCCCTTGAAAAGTTTTTCCTCCCATAGCCTTAAATTCCTTGCACGTCTTTGCAAAAGTGTCAACACGAGGAGGAGGAGGAATGGGTGCAACTGGGGGTGGAGGAACATCTGCTGGGCCTAGAGTGGTGGCCTTAGCCTCCAAATATCTCCTAAACCACCCTGGAACCGTCACACCTTCTGGTAGATTAAGATTTTCAGCCATGCTGAAACGAAAAATGAAAGATTCAAAATGGAGAATTCGAAAGATAAAGATAAGGATATGGCTATTTGGGATTATGTTTTTCATAAAAACTTTCTCTAAATAACATGTTTTTGAAAGCACTTCTTCCAAAAATACTTTAGAAAAATATTTTTCTAAAAATTTTATCTGTTCTGGTAACCTTATGCTCTGATACCACGTGTAACACCCCACGTCCATTAATGTCACTTACAAAGGGAATGCATTAACTTCTATGGAGGTTTTAGGTGAATATAGAATAGTAAAATTTCAACAAGACAGATATAAAATAGTACTTGGAAATTTAAAAACTTTATTTCAATTGCAGCAGAAGTCAAAACATGTTTGATTACATCATAACACCATAATCAAAGTCAAGTACAATATCTATCTTGATAAAACAAGTACATAATCCCATTACATAAATAGCCATTAAAAAGAAAGATAACAAGATGGACTTTACTTCAGCAGTCCAAGCTTTCCAAGAGATAAGCAATCCAATCAGACTCCACTGGATCTTGGCCCAACCTGAGGACCTGAAGGGAGAAAAAAGATGAAAAAGAGGGGGGGTCAGACATAAAGTCTGGCGAGTATGATAATTCTACAATACTATTATCAAAATAACTGGACTAAGGCATAAGCTGGAAAACAAGGAAATGTCTATGAAAGAGCAGATTAAGGACATAGACAATCGCTAAAGGAAACGTTATAGGCGCTCCTAAATACTAAAGGATAAACACTATACTGCACCACACCAGTCACCCTAAAGATTGATTCCACTTAGCTTCACTTAGAAACTTTCTTAATGGCTTTAAGTACTCCTAGTTGACTACATAGGTGCCGCCTGCCCCTATCTCCACTAGGTGTACCCCACTTTCCATTTTTCGATCGGCTCCCTACTCGTAGATATCCGTGCTGGCCCCACAGTGGGGTGTATCATTCCCCTAAAGTGGCAACCCGATATAACGGAGAAGCATGGCTTATACCTACACGATGCAACAACGTCTTACCTACCAGCCCGGGTCCACACACGCATATGAAACCCGTTGGACTTGCGTTGCCACCGCTCCCTGTTTTAGCCTCTTATAGTCAAACCCAGTATGCGTGTCCCGTCCTCGACTTGGGTCGAGCCCACAAAGATACGTTTTGGGATACTGGTTGAAATGGGCCCCCATTATTTCCCACAAGCATTCCACCTAAGCTTGTCCCATTAATCCATCCACTTAACCCACTTAGTCATGTTCATTTACATGTGTATTTGGTTAAGTCTAATCGTATTTCAAATGCCTCTAAAGGCAACCACTAGATTCCTCATGCCACCCAAGGTACCTACTTAACCCCCTTGTCCCACCTTACATGATTATCTGGCTAAGTATTTCTTAATTCATTAAGGCCATAACCTCATAAAGACCTCTCACATTAGACTGGCATTTATGGCAGCTGGTGAAACACCCCACCTCCGTTAGGGTCACTCTCAAAGGGAATGCCCTAATTTTGGTGGAGGTTTATAAGTATAAGTCACAGATATACAAGACAGATATAAGAACACATATTTTAGAACAGCGGAAAAACAACAACTTTTATTTCATTAAAAATACGTGTCACAACATCCATACCACCATTGTCTTACAATACTTCCAAAAACATAACATTTTCATAACTGTCTTGATTACATTATTTAAAGAAGCATAAAGAAAACATAAATAAACTGCAAAAGTCCCATTCTTGCTGTCCAAAGCCATAGTCCAAAATGAAAAGATCCAAGCAATACATTTTTCTCTTCAAGATGGATGTGAAGGCTGGTCAAGCTGCAATATTCCCTCCCTGTGGACCTGGGGGGGGGGGGGGGAAACGGAAGAAAAGAAGACGAAAGAAAAGTAGAGTCAGACATAAAGCCTGAGTAAGTCTAGGACTATTCAGTCTATGAATAAAGAACTGGGTATGATAAGTATAACTAGAAATGGAAAAGCACCATAAACTTAATTAAGTTGCCTAGGGTCGAATATACTATCGTACCCCATTTTAATCTCTGAACCCATATAAACTAGTTCCCAACTGGCACCCCATAATCAGGGTGAAGTGATCCATATTATAATGATCGGCTCCTACTCGCATAGTTACATGTGTCTTACGGCCCCCGATGTTGTATTTACCTATGCTGGTCCCACCATGGGGTGTATCAAGTCCTATGGTGGCAGCCCGACACAATCCTAGAATGCACAGGTATGCTACTGGTGCCCAGTGCCTTATTTTTCTGCGCCGGAGTGTGTGCACGCCCGCACCCCGTTAGAACCTACACTGCTGCACCACCGCCGTCGATTTGACCTCTTACAAACAGCCCAGTAATCGTGCCCCACCCTGCCTAGTTTCAGGGTATCATGATACACCTTATAGGGTTACTGCTGAAAAGGGTCCCCCCGCTACTAGGTTTTCTATTTCTAGCCAACATGCTAAGTTTGTTAAGTGTTTTATAAACCTAACCCCCAATCAGTCTGTTTAGTTTAGCATGTTCCATTTTGATTAAGTCTTTAGTTCACTTAATCCTAACAATCCTGACTCAGCCTTAATTGTCTTATTAAAGCCTTGACCTCTCACATTAGACAGGTATTGTTGTGGCTGCCTGTTGCCGGTTGGTTCTGGGCAGCCTTACGCCACAACTCAGTCTAACCTCGGGTCCTTATTGGGCTCCATGTTTAACCACCCACATTGGATATGTATTGTTGTGACTACTGGACAGCCAGGCGGTTCCGGGCAGGTTTACATCACAACTCAATCCAACCTCGGGTTAAACACATCGTATTTTCTACATTTACATATTTTGTCTTTCTTCTTTATTTTCTTATATGTAAATATTTGCGGCCCATTATTAAAAACCAGTTTAAGCTAATGGTGTAAAGGTTTACACCAATCATGGGCCCAACCCATACTTGAATTTTGGGCCCCTTTGCTTTATGTTTTTCATTCATTAATTACTTTGGCCCAACGCTATTTTCCCCCGTTTAATACGCTCGTTTATTATATATATATATATATATGTTGGGCTTAGCATTTTTAAGCCCAACTTAGCCACGTGAAAAAGGGGAGGCTTAAAGCGTGATTACATACACAAAAAGGGGAATGTGAACGCATGAACTTGCAACATAACGTTGGAACTACAAAATAGAAACTGGTGTACTTGCATAGTATAAACGTATACTTTGGTCATAAAGCATAAGTGACATGAATCAAAGCATGTAAACTTGTAGTTAAGTTAGAATCTAAATTGGATATCATTATTGACACATAGTCTTAACTACAACATAAACCTATATTTTTCTTTAGGCATAATGTCAAACATAAGCAAATCATGTTCATAAGGTTACTACATGTTTACAAGGGTGCTTACTTTTGTTACTAATACAAAAGTATAGTTCAACTAGAATTATTCCAACTTAATCATGATTTTAAATCTATTCACATAACCATGGCACACATATACTTATGGCATAAATATTTCTAAACATGAAATCATGATTTTTACTTTAGTCATGCAAACTTGCAAATGGGATTTTAAATCTAACCTAGCTATGTACCACATGTGTCATCATATAATTCTTGTTAACAATATAGACCTAACATGTTTTTCAATTATGCAAAATATCAATCATAGCCTAGTCATATTCATAAGTTCGCAAAGAGGTTTTCTAGTACAAAAGTATGGCTTAATATATAGATCATGATGCCAAATTTTCAACATAATTTCATATGAATTATAATAACCCAAATTTGTTCCAATTACACACAAAATGATTTTTGTACAGAAATACACATTATGATGGCATAGTAGCAAAACTACAAACTTGCATGAATTTCAATTAAAGAACTACATACATGTAGCTTCAACATGAATTACAAACTTTGCGAATATCCAAACGTATATTTGCATAAAACTACCGCAAACATGTAGTTTTTATAATGAATAACATACTTTGCGAATATCCAATCGTTATACAATATTCCAAATCGATAAGAATCATAGTAATGCACAAATATGAATTACTTATCACCACAAATCAAGTGTACAAACCAACACAGTTATTTATTCATACCAAAATAATACTCTACTTACAATCGTGTGGCGAATTCTCCAATTCAGGAATTTGGAGATGCGACTCCTTTTGACATAGGCATTGATTTGATTTGTTTAAGTTGCTTTATGCTTTAGAATTTGCCTCCTAATCTTCTCTCAAATTGGTGGCTACTCCTAGTCGTTCCTCAGCAGCATGATGGCCTCATTCTTATTTTTTTGTGTGAGTTTAGGTTAGGTTTGAGTTGTATATATAGAATTTTAGGATTAATTTAGGCCGTTTGATTAATCCTAGAACTGACCATAACCGTTCAGTCAGGATAGAGTTATCCTATTGACTCAGCCATGAGTCAGAAATGACTCAGCATTGACTCAGCGATGAGTCAGAAATGACTCAGCGTATTAAATGTTCACCAATTCAAACGTAAATACGTATTTAATAGATACATTTTCCCCTTTACCGTATTAATTACCCATATATAAATATTTATTTATATATGAATAAATATTTTCTTACCTTTAATTTGTCATAATTAAAAATTGGAGAAGGCAAAAAAAAACCATCCTTGACAACCAAAAATGCGCAACGTACGCTACATGATGCGTACACGTCATATATATATATATATATATATATATATATATATATATGCGTATATGTATATATATATATATATATTATATATTCATTTTTTTCTCTATCTTCCCAATTACCCATTTTCACACTAAACCACTTTTTGAACTGCGTTCACACTAGGCTATTTTAAGCCATTCCCCTAAAACAAAAATAGGGCGCTGGCGGGGATCGAACTCTGTACCTCTTGTATGCAAGTCATGTGTTCCAACCAAATGAGATACTAAGTCTTTTGCTTACAAACCCTAGAACAATGCTAAACATTATTCGTTTCCCATTCTTCTTTTTTTTCATGTTTTGCTGCGATATTTAAATTAAAGATATCTTCTTCACACGTTATCCGTTTTGCGTAAACTCAGACTCTATCTCAAGCAGAATTTCGAGGCGAATGCAATGGCGTAACCCGTTTCCCTTAATTCTTTGATTTGAAATTAATTATACTTTAATTTGTGAATCTCACTGTTATAGAATACACGGGGTGTTACATTCTCCCCCACTTAAAAGGATTTCGTCCCCGAAATCTTCAAGTTAGGAGGAATGTATATCCTAACATCCAAACATCCATCTACTCATCCATCAAACACGAGTATCCATTGTCCTTAAAAGACTTCTAATGCTTCATGATCATATGCGAAGTGTGTGTGTACATGTACTTATCTAATGCAAAATCAGGCGGTCTACTGATTCAGTTGACCTCCTTAATGCGAATTATGTTAGTGCCATGAATCCATTATGTATAAATTTTTTTCCTATTCATGATTCTACATGAGTGCACAATCATTCATACAAATGCAACATCCATATGACAACACATTAAAGTTCAACCATATACGAATGCAAACATATATGCATATGCAATATGAAGTGACTGAGCCGATCTAAAACCTAGATTGTGTGTGTATATGCAACCACGAGCAACCACTAGCAATCACTTGCAACCACTTGCAACCATCATCCATAACATGTTTCAACTACATGTTTACATCCAAAAAGATTCTACCTATGGTTCTCAAGATAGGATCGAGGAGAGAAATAGGATAAAACAAAGCATCTAGAATAAGTTAACGATGTACCGCCAGAAGGTCCGGTCTGCTTCTCAGGGCAGTCTTTGCTGATGTGTCCAGTCTCCCCACAATGAAAACATTCTCCTTGCTTTCTTTTCCTTTTTCTACAATCCTTGGCTATGTGCCTTTCCGTACCACAAAAATTGCATTTCCTTTTTTCTCGTTTCTTATTATTACTGTTACGATCCTTTCTTGTTTGACTATTATTCGTCTTCCTACTCTGGAACTCTTCCGCTTGATGGTTCACGTGGAGAAGGAGAAGTGAAAGCGTCAGCAGCTGGGGAGTAAGGTCTCCAGACATGCTGAAACAGAAAGGATAGATTCAAAACGAAGGATAAGAGATAGTACCTTTGGCTTTGGGGGGGACTTTGCCTTTTTAAAATAAAAATAATATTTTATCTTTTAAAAATGCTTCTTTAAATTTCCTTTTTGAAAATAATTTCTCAAAACTTTTTATCTTATCTGGTAAACCTATGCTCTGATTCCAAGGGAAACACCCCACCTCCGTTAGGGTCACTCTCAAAGGGAATGCCCTAATTTTGGTGGAGGTTTATAAGTATAAGTCACAGATATACAAGACAGATATAAGAACACATATTTTAGAACAGCGGAAAAACAACAACTTTTATTTCATTAAAAATACGTGTCACAACATCCATACCACCATTGTCTTACAATACTTCCAAAAACATAATATTTTCATAACTGTCTTGATTACATTATTTAAAGAAGCATAAAGAAAACATAAATAAACTGCAAAAGTCCCATTCTTGCTGTCCAAAGCCATAGTCCAAAATGAAAAGATCCAAGCAATACATTTTTCTCTTCAAGCTGGATGTGAAGGCTGGTCAAGCTGCAGTATTCCCTCCCTGTGGACCTGGGGGGGGGGGAACGGAAGAAAAGAAGACGAAAGAAAAGTAGAGTCAGACATAAAGCCTGAGTAAGTCTAGGACTATTCAGTCTATGAATAAAGAACTGGGTATGATAAGTATAACTAGAAATGGAAAAGCACCATAAACTTAATTAAGTTGTCTAGGGTCGAATATACTATCGTACCCCATTTTAATATCTGAACCCATATAAACTAGTTCCCAACTGGCACCCCATAATCAGGGTGAAGTGATCCATATTATAATGATCGGCTCCTACTCGCATAGTTACATGTGTCTTACGGCCCCCGATGTTGTAGTTACCTATGCTGGTCCCACCATGGGGTGTATCAAGTCCCATGGTGGCGGCCCGACACAATCCTAGAATGCACAGGTATGCTACTGGTGCCCAGTGCCTTATTTTTCTGCGCCGGAGTGTGTGCACGCCCGCACCCCGTTAGAACCTACACTGCTGCACCACCGCCGTCGATTTGACCTCTTACAATCAGCCCAGTAATCGTGCCCCACCCTGCCTAGTTTCAGGGTATCATGATACACCTTATAGGGTTACTGCTGAAAAGGGTCCCCCCGCTACTAGGTTTTCTATTTCTAGCCAACATGCTAAGTTGGTTAAGTGTTTTATAAACCTAACCCCCAATCAGTCTGTTTAGTTTAGCATGTTCCATTTTGATTAAGTCTTTAGTTCACTTAATCCTAACAATCCTGACTCAGCCTTAATTGTCTTATTAAAGCCTTGACCTCTCACATTAGACAGGTATTGTTGTGGCTGCCTGTTGCCGGTTGGTTCCGGGCAGTCTTACGCCACAACTCAGTCTAACCTCGGGTCCTTATTGGGCTCCATGTTTAACCACCCACATTGGATAGGTATTGTTGTGACTACTGGACAGCCGGGCGGTTCCGGGCAGGTTTACATCACAACTCAATCCAACCTCGGGTTAAACACATCGTATTTTCTACATTTACATATTTTGTCTTTCTTCTTTATTTTCTTATATGTAAATATTTGCGGCCCATTATTAAAAACCAGTTTAAGCTAATGGTGTAAAAGTTTACACCAATCATGGGCCCAACCCATACTTGAATTTTGGGCCCCTTTGCTTTATGTTTTTCATTCATTAATTACTTTGGCCCAACGCTATTTTCCCCCGTTTAATACGCTCGTTTATTATATATATATGTTGGGCTTAGCCTTTTTAAGCCCAACTTAGCCACGTGAAAAAGGGGAGGCTTAAAGCGTGATTACATACACAAAAAGGGGAATGTGAACGCATGAACTTGCAACATAACGTTGGAACTACAAAATAGAAACTGGTGTACTTGCATAGTAGCAACGTATACTTTGGTCATAAAGCATAAGTGACATGAATCAAAGCATGTAAACTTGTAGTTAAGTTAGAATCTAAATTGGATATCATTATTGACACATAGTCTTAACTACAACATAAACCTATATTTTTCTTTAGGCATAATGTCAAACATAAGCAAATCATGTTCATAAGGTTACTACATGTTTACAAGGGTGCTTACTTTTGTTACTAATACAAAAGTATAGTTCAACTAGAATTATTCCAACTTAATCATGATTTTAAATCTATTCACATAACCATGGCACACATATACTTATGGCATAAATATTTCTAAACATGAAATCATGATTTTTACTTTAGTCATGCAAACTTGCAAATGGGATTTTAAATCTAACCTAGCTATGTACCACATGTGTCATCATATAATTCTTGTTAACAATATAGACCTAACATGTTTTTCAATTATGCAAAATATCAATCATAGCCTAGTCATATTCATAAGTTCGCAAAGAGGTTTTCTAGTACAAAAGTATGGCTTAATATATAGATCATGATGCCAAATTTTCAACATAATTTCTTATGAATTATAATAACCCAAATTTGTTCCAATTACACACAAAATGATTTTTGTACAGAAATACACATTATGATGGCATAGTAGCAAAACCACAAACTTGCATGAATTTCAATTAAAGAACTACATACATGTAGCTTCAACATGAATTACAAACTTTGCGAATATCCAAACGTATATTTGCATAAAACTACCGCAAACATGTAGTTTTTATAATGAATAACATACTTTGCGAATATCCAATCGTTATACAATATTCCAAATCGATAAGAATCATAGTAACGCACAAATATGAATTACTTATCACCACAAATCAAGTGTACAAACCAACACAGTTATTTATTCATACCAAAATAATACTCTACTTACAATCGTGTGGTGAATTCTCCAATTCAGGAATTTGGAGATGCGACTCCTTTTGACGTAGGCGTTGATTTGATTTGTTTAAGTTGCTTTATGCTTTAGAATTTGCCTCCTAATCTTCTCTCAAATTGGTGGCTACTCCTAGTCGTTCCTCAGCAGCATGATGGCCTCATTCTTATTTTTTTGTGTGAGTTTAGGTTAGGTTTGAGTTGTATATATAGAATTTTAGGATTAATTTAGGCCGTTTGATTAATCCCAGAAATGACCATAACCGTTCAGTCAGGATAGAGTTATCCTATTGACTCAGCCATGAGTCAGAAATGACTCAGCATTGACTCAGCGATGAGTCAGAAATGACTCAGCGTATTAAATGTTCACCAATTCGAACGTAAATACGTATTTAATAGATACATTTTCCCCTTTACCGTATTAATTACCCATATATAAATATTTATTTATATATGAATAAATATTTTCTTACCTTTAATTTGTCATAATTAAAAATTGGAGAAGGCCAAAAAAACCATCCTTGACAACCAAAAATGCGCAACGTACGCTACATGATGCGTCCACGTCATATATATATATATATATATATATATGCGTATATGTATATATATATATTCATTTTTTTCTCTATCTTCCCAATTACCCATTTTCACACTAAACCACTTTTTGAACTGCGTTCACACTAGGCTATTTTAAGCCTTTCCCCTAAAACAAAAATAGGGCGCTGGCGGGGATCGAACTCTGTACCTCTTGTATGCAAGTCATGTGTTCCAACCAAATGAGCTACTAAGTCTTTTGCTTACAAACCCTAGAACAATGCTAAACATTATTCGTTTCCCATTCTTCTTTTTTTTCATGTTTTGCTGCGATATTTAAATTAAAGTTATCTTCTTCACACGTTATCCGTTTTGCGTAAACTCGGACTCTATCTCAAGCAGAATTTCGAGGCGAATGCAATGGCGTAACCCCTTTCCCTTAATTCTTTGATTTGAAATTAATTATACTTTAATTTGTGAATCTCACTGTTATAGAATACACGGGGTGTTACAGCTGGATTTGTCGGGCGGGTCCGGGCAGTCTTACACCATAAAAGAGTCTAACCTCGTGTCTTTACAACTGTTATGCTTTAGTTTGGGCCTAGGACCTCTCACATTGGGCCGACATTTGTGACTACTGGATTTGCCGGGCGGGTCCGGGCAGGTTTACGTCACAAACGGGTCCAACCTCGTGCCTTAAGCATTGATTATTATTAATAATCCACTGTCCCCAATTTTAATAATTCCCTACTTGAATTATTAATTAATTCCAAATTTAACAATGTCCATAATTGACTCAATTATGGACATCCATTTAAGGCATGCAAAATCATATCAATTGCACCCCAATTTATTAATTTCCTAATATTACCCCTACCCCACGTTTGAACGTTTATTCGCAAAATGTATGCTAGACCCGATTAGTCTAACTCATAGCATAAAAAAAATATTCACAACAACAACATATATATGTGACTAAATAAATCATAACAAGGGGTAAAACTTGCATACATTACAACTTGCATAAGGTTATACATGTCATGGATCTAAGGGTGTCAACTTATTCATAATTCACATAATATGATTTTGATCAAATTTCATAAACTTGTGTAGGACATGTGTGAATCAACATCATTAACAATATGGTTTTATATTGGTACACCTAACTCAATAGGCAAATTCCCAAAAATCAAAATTCATTTAATCGTAGATTCATGTATATGGGTACACCTAACTTAATAGGCAAATTCCCATATTCAAGATCCAATTAATTTGTAGATTCATGTATATGGGTACATCTAACTCAATAGGCAAATTCCCATAATCAAGATCTATTATAAAAAAAACATAAACTTTAAACATGATCCAATTCTCATAAATACTAACATCATGATTTTACAACTTGTATGATTCAACACAACTTAACATGACATCCTTATCATATAACATAAGTATTTCAACATATGTGATAATATGAGATCTACAACATATATAAGATTTACAACATAGCATATCTTAATTTGCAACATAGCATGATATGATTTACAACATAGCATAGCATGATTTACAACATGGCATAACATGATTTATAACATAACATAGCATGATTAATCACATATGACATAGCATAGGATTATTTACAACATAATCACTATAACATAACAACATATATATGATAACATAATAGCATTGCTTCACCCATTGGAGGTCCCACAATGGAAGTGGGAAAGTGTTTCGATGGACTTTGTTGATGGATTACCAAGATCGAGGAAGGGTAATACAGGGATTTGGGTCGTGATAGATAGAATTACTAAGAGCACCTATTTCATTCCCGTGAAGAGTAAGAGGACTGCTCCATGGTTAGCCTCCGTATACATTCGAGAAATAGTTCGTTTGCACGGTGTTCCTTCTAGCCCAGTGAGCGACCGCGATCCTATCTTCACTAGCGAGTTTTGGAAGAGCTTGCAAGAGGCGGTAGGAACTCAGTTACGTTTAAGCACCACATATCATCCTCAGACGGACGGCCAGACCGAGAGGGTGAATCGTATTCTAGAGGACTTATTGATGTTTTGTGTCTTAGATTTCGGAGGTACATGGGAGGAACATCTTCTGTTGGTGGAGTTTGCATATAATAACAGCTTTTAGTCTAGCATTGGCATGGCACCGTTCGAGGCTCTTTATGGACGGCCATTTAGTTCGCCTACATGTTGGTGGGAGTCTACAGACAAGATCTTACTTGGGCCCGATATGATTAGAGAGACCTCAGAAAAGGTCGATTTGATTCGAAGGAGGATGAAGATGGCACAAGATAGGCAGAAATCTTATGCGGACAAGAGGAGGACAGATCTTGTATTTGATATTGGGGACATGGTCTTTGTCAAGGTGTCTCCATTACGGAACGTCGTTCGCTTTGGGTCCGTTGGGAAGGTAGCACCAAGGTTCGTAGGGCTGTTTCCTATTAAGTAAAGGATTGGGCAGATGGCGTATAGAGTGGAGGTGCCCGAGAGACTTAGTGGTGTGCACGACGTATTCCATGTATCACATTTGAGGAAGTGCTTGCACGAAACCGTGGAAGTAGTAGAGCCCAGCTTGCTTAGAGAGGTGGAGATAGAGCGTGATGCGACGATTTGACGAGCTCCTACGTGCATTCCTGGGTCGGAGATTAAGAAGTTAAGGAATCGAGAGGTCAAACTAGTCAAAGTGCAATGGGGAGATAATGAGAGCAACGCTACTTGGGGGACAGAAGCGAAGATGCGTTCATTATACCCTTTTCTTTTTGGGGGTATGTCTTTTAATTTCTCCTTTACCGCTTATCTTGTGCTTATCTTATCTTTAGTATGTCCTTTGGCTAGTATCTTTGACCTTTAGGTAGGATAGTCCTATGGTTGAAACATGTGTTTGAGACATGTTATGTATGATGGATGCGTGTGGATGCAAGTGTTTGCTCGTGGTTGCTTGTGGATGCATATACACACACTTTAGGCACTAGATCGGCTCAGTCACTTCATATTGCATGTTGCATATAAATGTGTGTACATATTTAAGTAATTGATGTATAATGATTGTACCATCATATGGATGTTGCATTTTGGTGAAAGGTTGTGCACACATGTAGAAATAATATGTATCGATAAGGTTCTTTCGCATACGTAATGGACGCATGGCACTATCATGGTTTGCATTAAGGAGGTCAACTGAATCAGTAGACCGCCTGATTTTGCATTAGATAAGGAACACATACACACACTTCTTGCATATGTTCATACAGCATTAGAAATTTTATAAGGACAATGGATGCCCGTGTTTGATGGTTGAGTAGATGGTTGTTTGGATGGTAGGATATGCATTCTCCTTAACTTGGAGATTTCGGGGGCGAAATCCTTTAAGGAGGGGAGAATGTAACACCCCGGATTTTTGAATAATCGAATTAACTAAATTAAAGAATAATTAATCTCAGACGTGAGAATTAAGGGAATGGGGTTGCGCCATTGTGTTCGTCTTGGAATTCTGGTTGAAATAGAGTCCGAGTTTGTAGGAAACGAGTACCGGATGAAGGAGTTATGGACAAAAGAAGATTGGTGGCAAAAAGGAAAAAAATTGCACTGGCGCACTTGGGAAGTGCGCCAGTACAAATTTGCACTAGCGCACCTGCCAAGTGCGCCCAGGCCGAGGCAGCAGGCATGCACAGCTTTCTGGTTCAGTCTGACCAATGTTGCTGAGTCCTTTCTGACTCCTTGCTGAGTCATGGCTAAGGTGTCAACCTATTCCGACTGAATGGTTTTGATTAACCCTAAGATCAACCGATGGCTTAAATTAATTCAAAACTCAATAAAAAGACCCATAGACTCAAACTCTAAATAAGAATTAAAACTAAAACTATGGCCGTCATGCTGTCGTCTTGAACCCTAGAGTAGCCGCCACCAATTAGAAAGGAAGAACAACAAATCAAATCAGTTCTATTCAACCCTAACAGCGAATCTTCTTCAAAGGAGAGCTAATACAACTTCAGAAATCAGAATTCAGAACTCAAGACCGCTTTTGAGTTGTGAGTTCGATAGTTTTAATAAAATAGTTAGTAATTTAATTGGATTAAGTTATGATGCGGATTTTATGGATGTAATGTGAATTATTGATCGTATGTTGTAATTGTGTTGTAGAATTGTGTTGAAATCTCTATGACGTTATGTTGTGATGCTATTATTTATGATGTAAAGTTATGTTGCTATCATCTATGTTGTAATTTTATATATAATCAAATCATCATGTTTCATATGCTAGTTTGGTGATGTTGATTCATATGATAAATCATATGCATGCAAGTTTAGATTTTTATTTAAACATGAATCATATACAAGTTGGGTAAAATTATATGTGACCTTACATGGGTATGAAATCTAGTTTATGTGAAAATTTGATTAAAAGTTAGGCTATGACATGGGTGAGTTATATGCTACATGATATTTTACATGTTAGATGCAAGTTTACACCATTGTTATGATGCATAAATCACATATGCAAGTTTCTATAAATATATGAGTTTGGGGTATGAATCATGTTATGCAAGTTTAGGGTTATTGCCTATGCAAGTTTACACCTTTAGATGTAGATCTGTGACATACATGATTTATGCAAGTTCACACCTTTAGATTTGGATCCATGACATATGTTGTTTATGCAAGTTGTAACTTTGGCCTATTCAAGTTTTAAATGTAGAACATCATTCACATATGCAAGCTCATCCCTATGTTTAGGTCTATGTTTTAATTATGTGTATATTGTGATGTTTTCTCTTTATTCCATAAGTTAGACTATTCGAGTCTAAGGTATATTTTACGCTAAACGAACAAACGTACAACTTGGGGTAAAGGGGATAATATTAAAAAGATTTAATTGGCATGAATGCCTTAAAAAGCATAAAATATAATTGTGGTGAAAATTGGTATGATTTTACATACCATAAATAGATGGACATAATTGAGTCAATTATGGACATCGTTAAATTTGAAATTGATTGATAATTTGAATAGGGAAAGTAATTCAAATTGGGGAATGATTAATTAGGAGAAATGAATCGTCTAAGACACGAGGTTAGGCTCTTTTGTGGTGTAAGACTGCCCGGACCCGCCCGACAAATCCAACTGCCACAAATGCCAGTATAATGTGAGAGGTCTTAGGCATAAATTAAATACGTAACAATTGTAAAGACACCAAGTTAGGCTCTTTTGTGGTGTAAGACTGCCCGGACCCGCCCGACAAATCCAGCTGCCACAAATGTCAGTCTAATGTGAGAGGTCTTTTTGAGGTTACGGTCTTCATGAATTAAGAAACACTTAACCAGATAAACATGTAGTGGGACATGAGGGGGTTAAGTGGGTGCCTTGGGTGGCTTGTGGAATCTAGTGTGTGCCTTGGGTAGCATTTGGAAATACGATTAGAAATACTTAACCAAAATTGAAACATGTAATTGAAACATGAATAAGAAGTGGGTTAAGTGGGATGTACTAGAGGGGACCAAGCTTAGGTAGATAGCTTGTGTCAAGTGATGGGGGCACATTTCAACCAGTAACCCATACGTATCTTTGTGGGCTCGACCCAAGTCGAGGACGGGACACGCATATTGGGCTTGATTGTAAGAGGCTAAAATGAGTTAGCGGTGGCAATGCAAGTCCAACGGGTTCATATGTGTGTGTGGGCCCAGGCTGGTAGGTAAGACGTTGTTGCATCGTGTAGGTATAAGCCGTGCATTGTTGGTTGTATCGGGTTGCCACTTTGGGAATTGATACACCACACTGTGGGGCCAGCACGGGTATCTACGAGTTAGGGAGCCGATCGCTTGGGGGTAGTGGTACACCTAGTGGAGATAGGGGCAGGCGGCATCTATGAAAGCAGCTAGGGGTGTACGAAACTACCAATATCATTATTAAGTTCTGTAGGCGGGATCAACCTTATGGTGACTAGTGGTGGTGCAGTTTACTAGTGGTGGTGCGGTATAGCAATTATCCTATAGTGTTGGTGTAGTTTGGTAATTATCTTACAGTGGGTTAGGTGCGCTTTAACAATATCGTTGTTCATCTTGTTTCCTTATTTACTCAGCCATATTCAATGGTTCATGGTCATTTCCTTATTTTCCAACTTATGCCTTAGCCTAGTTACTTTGTTAATTATATTGTTAAAATTATCGCACTCGCCATACTTTATGTCTGACCCCCTTTGTTTCCTCCTCTTTTCTTCCTTCCCCCCTCCCCCCCCAGGTGCTCAGTTTGGGACTAGCACCAGTGGAGCTTGATCTTGGACTGCTGTTTATCTTCTTTTAGAAGATTACTTGGATCGCTGAAGTAAAGTTTAGCTTCTCTTTTATTTAAGACTATTTTGTATTGGGGATCATGTCTTTCAGTTTATATACTATTGGTAGTCAAGATGGATATTATGTACTTTGACTCTGGTTTTTGATGATGTAAGCAAACATATTTGTTTTCCGCTGCAAAGAAATAAAGTTTTAAATATTTGAGTACAATTTATATCTGTCTTGTTGTTAAGTTTCTGTTCTATACTTACTTCAAACGCTCCATGGAAGTTAATGCATTCCCTTTGTGAGTGACATTAATGGACGTGGGGTGTTACAATAGAACATAAATAAAACAACGGAAGAATCAAAAGCTAAATTTCATTACTTTCAAAAGGAATCAAAATCTTTTACATCCAAAGAACCAACTATGATATTACAACAAGTTCTTCCTTGAATAAATAAAGAAGCATAAAACTTTAAACAACAAAAGTAGCCTAATTCCCCAAAGGTAGCAGAAATGCAGCCAAAGCATAGCTCAAGATCAAACCGTACATGAGCTGAACCGAAAGCAAGCGAAATCCAAGCTAAGTGCTAGAGTTTCCTCCTTGAGAATCCGGGGGGAAACGAAAGAAAAAGAGGCGAAAGAAAACGGGTCAGTCATAAAGACTGGTACGTCCTAGTGACTTTCAGCATAAAAACAGGTAAAGGTAACATGACATGTATAAACTGAAATTAAACATAAGGATGCTGTCAAGATGGGCAAGATAGACTAAAATAACATGATAAATCAAGTATAGATCAAGTATAGCATCGCATGTTCAAGACTTGCTGCACCAATTGTACTAGTATCCCAAACCCATGTCATATATTAACCATGACATGATCCCTTGGCCCAAAATCGTGAAATGACCCATTACTAGCTCCAACGGAATGATCCACTAATCGATCGGCTCCCTACAAGTTCTATCTCGTTGTGTGTCTGTGTCATACGGCCCTATCACGAATGTAGTCACCTTTGCTAGGTCCACCATAGGGTGTATCAAGCCCTAGGGTGCCACCCACCGACACGACTCAAGCATGCACAATGTAAAGCTACTATGCCCAATGCCTGCTTTTTCAACTCCGGACTACGTGCACGACCATAGTCCGCCTGAACCTACACTGGCGCACCAGCTCAGCCGTCGTTCTGGTCTTTTACAATCAGTCCAGTAATCATGCCCCACCCTGCCTAATTCAAGGGTACCATGATACATCTAAGTGGGTTACTGGTGAAATGGACCGCGTAACTAGGGTTTCCATCCAACAGGTTAAGTGTTGTCATTTAAATTCGTGACTTAACCCTTATAAGTGTAGCATGTCAAGTTGGTTAAGTGTTGCCTTTCAATATCACGACTTAACCCACTAATCATGTGTCAAGTTGGTTAAGTGTTGTCTTTCATGTTCATGACTTAACCCTATCATGTGGCATTAATTCCCCAACCTCTCACATCAGACCTTTTGTTGTGGTCACTGGATATGCCGAGCGGTTCCTTGGCAGAATTACACCATAACTCAGTCTGACCTCGGGTTTCAAGTGTGATATGACCAACTACCCACGTTGGATCCTATTGTTTGCAGTCACTGGATTTGCTGGGCGGTTACGTGCAGAATTACACTGCAAACTCAACCCAACCTCGAGTTGGCCATTTTCAAGTTCATTCTAGGGTCATCTCCATGTTCAAATTTCTTGTCAAGTTCGTGTTAAGTTTCATGTCAAGTTTTCATGTTTCAACTTATGCCTATTATCAAGTTCATGATTCATGTTCATAACCAATTCCTGTTTTGCCTAATCTACCCAAATGGTATTCCCATCGCACGTAAACGTGAATCGATCTAAATTACAAGTAAATCCAAATCCAGAAATAAAGGGAATAACATCAAAACTATGATATGCAAAAAGGACGAGCATAAAGTGATAAAAGGGATTACAAAACTAGCATGATATAACTTGAGATAATTGGTTACAACATCACTAGCATATAGAAAATAATAGGATTTGAATTCTAGCATAATAAGGTGATAGTCATGGCATAAGGTGATAGTCCCAAACTTGTGAATAATAGACCGATTCAACATCACAGGCATGATAATGTTATGGACATGAAAGAGTTGGATTTACAACATGAATAGGTCCATACTGATTTCATAACAATATTCCCAAATGTCAAGATCCAAGATGGAAACTAGAATAGATGTGAATCGATTATCATACTTAAGTCCAATTTCACTTTATCTCATGTCCAAATTACAATTAACAAGTTTAAATCTCAAAGTAACTAGAACTTACAGTTCGTGGACTAAGAAATTGAGATGCAGAAGTTGAATCTATAAACTGGTCGTCGAATTGTTGAATCTCGATTTGATTGTAGAAGGAAAATCCCCAATTTGCAAATCATATGTTGCTTGAAGAAGAAGGTAGAAGAATTCCCATGATTTGATTAACTTTATTTTTAATTTAATTTTGAAGAAGAAGAAGCCATGTCCATCAAGAATTTGTGCAGCATAAGGTTAGAGAAGAATGGTGTAAAGATAATGGGGCTAGGGGCTGTTTATATAGGATTAGGCGGACGAATCTTGACTGAAAAGCAGACCAAAAACATCAGAATGAACCCAGGCTCAAAACTGGGTTTTGGCACCAGTTCGACCCCCAGGTCGACCATAGGGTCGACCTGGTCCATGGGAGGTCGACCATAGTGTCGACCCCCAGGTCGACCTGGTCCTGGGCAGAAAAATTCCTGCCCAATCTACGCTGGGGTTTAAATTCGAATTTCGAATTCGAATTCGAGATGTTTTTCTATTCTGAAAATCCTAGAAACTTCGGAGGGTCATATCTCCCTCATATGGACTCTGTTACTCGGACTCGTTTCCAAGCAGAATTTCGAGACGAACGCAATGGCGCAACCCGTTTCCCTTGATTCTTGTTTTGAAAATTAATGCTGCCTTGATTTATGATTTTAACATGTTATTAAAATACGGGTTGTTGCATTCTCCCCTCCTTAAAGGATTTTGTCCTCGAAATCTTCAAGTTAAGAAGAATGCATCCTATCATCCAATCAAACATCTACTCAACCATCATCCACAAGCAACCATTGTCCTTAAAGGATTTCTAATGTTGCATGAACTTATGCAAGAGTGTGTGTATATGTACTTATCCAATGCTAAAGATCGGGAGGTTACTGATTCAGTAAACCTCCTTAATGCAAAATATGTTAGTGTAATGAGTCCAATATGCATGAAAAATCCTAACATACTTTAAAATCTCTACATGAGTGCACAAACATTCATTCATATGCAACATCCAAATGATAGCATATCGAGTTTCCATCCATATACAAGCATAAGCACCCATGCATATGCAACATGAAAAATGTGACTGAGCCGATCTAGTGCTTAATGTGTGTTATGCAACCATGAGCAACCACTTGCAACCACTTGCAATCATCAACCATAACATGTTTCAATTACATGTTTACATCCAAAAGGGTTCTACCTAAGGTTCTCAGGATAGGATCGAGAAGATAACAAGACAAAACAAAGCATCTAGGAGAAGAAGTCAAAGATGTACCCCAGAAGGTCCTGCTTGCGGGCCTTGCCCTTTCTTCTTAGGGTAGTTCTTGCTGATATGTCCAGTATCACCACACTGAAAGCATGCTCCCATCTTCGTCTTCTTTCTACAATCCTGGACCATATGCCTATCAATACCACAGAAGTTGCATTTTCTTTTCTCACGTGACTTGTTGTCATTATTGGGGTTGTTGTTCTTGCCTCCTTTCTAGTAGTTTACCTTCTTATTTCGAGACTCATTCGCCTTGACCTCCTTCTTGCCAATCTTGTCTTCTTCATTTAAGAGTGCTATGTCCACTAACTTTTCGTAAGTAGCCCCCATAGGTATGTGGGTCATAGCCAAGCTGTGAAGTGGCTCATTCAATCCCTTGAAAAAATAGAGAGCCTTCTTATGAGGAGTATTCACTAAGTGTAGTCCAAACCGGGCTAGCTGATTAAATTAATTGACGTACTCCCTGACCGTCATACTTCCTTGCTTAAGAGATAAGAACTTTTCTAGCTGTAGACTTCGTTCATCTTGGGAGAGGAATTTCATCTCAAACCTTATCCTGAAATCCATCCATGTGTCAACAGGTCTTTCAGCGTTAGTGACTTCCCACCAATAGGAAGCTTCGTCTTTGAGAAAACATACTGCCAACTGTACCTTCGGCCTATCGTCCACCTCGAAGATAACGAATAGACCTCAGTTTCTTTGAGCTAGTTCCTCGCTTCTACGAATGATTCAGTTCCCTTGAAATCCTTTCCACCCATGGCCCTAAAATCTCTACAGATCTTTGAGAAAGAAATTGCACGAGGAGGAGGAGGAACCGCTGCAGTTGGAGGAGGAATATCTGCTGGGCCTGCATCATTGGCCCTAGCCTCCAAGTACCTCCTAAACCAGTCAGGTATTGGCACGCCCTCTGGAAGGTTAAGATTCCCAGACATTCTGAAATGAAAAAGAAGAGATTCAAAATGAGGAAACAAAGGATAGTGCTAATGGCTTTTGGGGAATAGCCTTTAAATAAAACAAAACTTTTCTTGAAACATGCTTCTTTGTAAAAGGTTTTGAAAATAGTTTTAGAAGGTTTTAAAAACTTTTGCCCAGTCTGGTAACCTTCTGCTCTGATACCAAGTGTAACACCCCACCTTCGCTAGGGTGACTCACAAAGGGAATGCACTAGTTTTGAAGGAGCGTTATCAAGGTAAACAACCATAGAAATATTACAAGACAGAACATAAATAAAACAGCGGAAGAATCAAAAGCTAAATTTCATTACTTTCAAAAGGAATCAAATCCTTTTACGTCCGAAGTACCAACTATCATATTACAACAAGTTCTGCCTTGAAAAAATAAAGAAGCATAAAACTTAAAACAACTAAAGTAGCTTAATTCCCCAAAGGTAGAAGAAATGCAGCATAGCATAGCTCTAGATCAAACCGTACATGAGCTAAACCGAAAGCAAGCGAAATCCAAGCTAAGTGCTAGAGTTTCCTCCCTGAGAACCTTGGGGGGGGGGGGGGAAACGAAAGAAAAAGAGGCGAAAGAAAATGGGTCATTCATAAGGACTGTAAGTCCTAGTGACTTTCAGCATAAAAACAGGTAAAGGTAACATGACATGTATAAACTGGAAGTAAACATTAGGATGCTGTCAAGGTGGGCAAGATAGACTAAGATAACATGATAAATCAAGTATAGATCAAGTACAGCATCACATGTTCAAGACTCGCTGCACCAACTGTACTAGTATCCCAAACCCATGTCATATATTAACCATGAAATGATCCCTTGGCCCAATATCATGAAATGACCCATTACTAGGTCCAACGGAACGATCCACTAATCGATTGGCTACCTACACGTTCTAGCTCGTCGGTCATATCACGAATATAGTCACCTGTGCTAGGTCCACCATAGGGTGTATCAAGCCCTAGGGTGCCAACCACCGACACGAATCAAGAATGCAAAGTGTAAACCTACTGATGCCCAATGCCTACATTTTCAACTATGGACTATGTGCAAGTCCATAATCCGCCTGAACCTACACTGGCGCACCAACTCAGCCGTCGTTCTGATTGCTTATAATCAGCCTAGTAACCGTGCCCCACCCTGCCTAGTTACAGGGTACCATGATACATCTAAGTGGGTTACTGCTGAAATGAACCGCGTAACCAGGGTTTCCATCCAACAGGTTAAGTGTTGTCATTTAAATTCGTGACTTAACCCTTATCAGTCTAGCATGTCAAGTTGGTTAAGTGTTGTCTTTCAATTTCATGACTTAACCCCACTAATCATGTGTCAAGTTGGTTAAGTGTTGTCTTTCATGTTCATGACTTAACCCTATCATGTGGCATTAATTCATTAATGCACCCCAACTTCTCACATCAGACCTGTTGTTGTGATCACTGGATATACCGCGCGGTTCCGAGCAGAATTACACAACAACTCAGTCTGACCTCGGGTTCCAAGCGCAATATGACCAACTTCCCACATTGGATCCTATTGTTTGCAGTCACTGGATTTGTCGGGCGGTTGCGGGCAGAATTACACTGCAAACTCAACCCAACCTCGAGTTGGCCATTTTCAAGTTCATTCTAGTGTCATATCCATGTTCAAATTTCATGTCAAGTTCGTGTTAAGTTTCATATCAAGTTTTCATGTTTCAACTTATGCCTATTATCAAGTTCATGATTCATGTTCATAACCAATTCTTGTTTTTCCTAATCTACCCAAATCGTATTCCCATCGCACGTAAACATGAATCGATATAAATTACAAGTAAATCCAAATGCAGAAATAAAGGGAATAACATCAAAACAATGATGGGCAAAAAGGACGAGCATAAAGTGATAAAAGGGATTACAAGACTAGCATGATATAACTTGAGATAACTGGTTACAACATCACTGGCATATAGAAAATAATAGGATTTCTAATCTAGCATAATAAGGTGATAGTCATGGCATAAGGTGATAGTCCCAAACTTGTGAATAATAGACTGATTTAACATCACAGGCATGATAATGTTATGGACGTGAAAGAGTTTGATTTACAACATGAATAGGTCCAAACTGATTTCATAACAATATTCCCAAATGTCAAGATCCAAGATGGAAACTAGAATAGATGTGAATCGATTATCATACTTAAGTCCAATTTCACTTTATCTCATGTCAAAATTACAATTAACAAGTTTAGATCACAGATCATGGACTAAGAAGTTGAGATGCAGAAAGAAACTAGTCGTCGAATTGTTTAATCTCGATTTGATTGTAGAAGGAAAATCCCCAATTTGCGAATCTTATGTTGCTTGAAGAAGAAGGTAGAAGAATTCCATTAATTTGATTAACTTTATTTTTAATTTAATTTTGAAGAAGGAGAAGAAGCCATGTCCATCAAGAATTTGTGCAGCATAAGGTTAGAGAAGAATGGTGTAAAGAGAATGGGGCTAGGGGCCTATTTATATAGGATTAGGCAAATTAATCTAGACTGAAAATGAGACCAAAAACATCGGAATGAACCCAGGCTCAAATCTGTGTTTTGGCACCATGTCGACCCCCAGGTCGACCATAGGGTCAACCTGGTCACTGGGAGGTCGACCCCCAGGTCGACCTGGTCCTGGGCAGGAAAATTCCCGCCCAGTCTGCGATGGGGTTTGAATTCGAATTTCGAATTCGAATTCGAGCTGCTTTTCTGTTCTGAAAATCCTTGAAACTTCGGAGGGTCATATCTCCCTCATACGGACTCCGTTTCACGAAAACATGGACTCTTTTCCAAGCAGAATTTCGAGATGAACACAATGGCGCAACCCGTATCGCTTGATTCTTGTTTTAAAATTAATTCTGCCTTGATTTATGGTTTTAACATGTTATTAAAATACGGGTTTTTACATATACTAATATTACCCACCTACCCAAGATTTACTTAATCATCCCGTTGGTTCAAGCATGTTTATTTAATAGTAAAGTTAGTGGTCCTATATATACTAATATTACCCACCTACCAAGATTTACTTAACCCTCCCACTGGTTCAAGCATGTTTATTTAATGGTTAAGTTTGTGTGCCTATATATACTAATATTACCCACCTACCAAGATTAACTTAACCCCCCCACTGGTTCAAGCATGTTTATTTAACGGTTAAGTTTGTGGGCTTATATATACTAATATTACCCACCTATCCAAGATTTACTTAACCCGCCTACTGATTCAACCAAGTTTATTTAACCCCTATTCATGTTTATGTTCACACAATCCCTATGGATTCAACTAGGTTATGTATTACAGACTAACAGGTTATCCCCATTCACATCGACTGCTTTTTACTTGCCAAAGCTTCACTTACTTATTAATTTCATATAAATATAACTTAATCCATTTAAGTTCATTAATAAGCCCCATTACATGTTATTCTTTAGATTGTAATTAACAGAAGCAATCTTTCAATCTTTCACCCTTGTATTATAATTAGCAGAAGTATTCTTACAATCCCTTTTGTATTATCTGTTTCCATAGTTACAATAAAATGTTTTACTTAATATTTAATTAAGTATACTTCTTCTCAGTTCACCAGTTTCTTATTTAACATATCACTACAACTTGATGTTGTTTACTTATTGACTTAATTTTTTTAACTAAGGTTTACTAATAAGCTTTCTTTCCTTTTATTATAACGTATATTATAATTTCCACTTGTCCCTAGGACAAGCCGACCTATTATATACAACATTTTCATTAAGTAATTAATCATAATAGGTTACTATCATCCCTTGTTTACTCCAATTCATTACCGTGTCATTTATGGTTATAATGGGCTAGACCTCCCACATTAGGCCTACAACTTACGGATGCTGAATATGCCGGTCGGGTCCGGGCAGACTTATTCCACAAGTTGGGCCTAACCTCATATCTTAGCCTGATTCATTTTTGCGCACTTAGACCACTCACATTAGGTTCAACATTAGTGGTTGCTTGATATGCCAGTCGTGTCTGGGCAAACTTTCACCACTAATGCAACCTAACCTCGTGTCACAAGTGCAATTACAATTTCTAATTGTAATTATTAGATATTTCATTCTTATCCAATTCTTACCTATGTCTTTATAGGTGATTATGTACCCACTGCCCCCTTTTGAATTATATGTCCAATTCATATAAACATTATTTAAATTATGTCAATTCTAACATTCCCCCCCCCCCCGTTCCCTAACTAATGTATTCGCATATGTTTAGCGGCATCTAGGCTAGAAAATAGCCTAGTCATCAACAATAAAAGGGAAAGGTGATAGGAAAAATGACAATAGTAATGAGTATAAAAGTTACATAAGCATATATACTGGCATAGACAACTAATAGGCAAAATATGGTGGACAAAAAAACAGATCTAGTAAAAAGGGTAATGATAGAACTAGATTCAATATACTTAGGATGAACAGATCCAAATAAAAATTCATATGTCCAATAATAACAGATCTCAATTAATCACAATATGATCATTAAGGTGGACATAAAAAAAGATCTAGCAAGAAGGGTAATGATAAAACTAGATCCAATATACTGAGGATGAATAGATCCAAATAAGAATTCCTATGTCCAATAATAACAGATCTCAATTAATCACAGTATGATGATCTAGATCTAAACAAATGTCTAACTGCCTAGAAAATGATAATCCAAAATTAACCACAAACTTAGAGAAAAGGTAAGATCCACATATGTGACATGATGAATTTACCGCAAAAGGATTAGATCTAAAGAAAATAGATCTAACATAGTACAAGTTAAGATACTAAATATGACGTCACAAGTGAATTAGATATATAGAAGTAAATCTTTCATATTACAATTTAAGATCTCAAATATGACATCACAAGTGAATTAGATGTATAGAAGTAGATCTTGCATAGTACATGTTAATATCCAAGGTTGTCATAGATTCAAAATTTACAATAGATCTAATATGATAAATATTGAGATCCAAGCCATAGAATATTTTAGATTCACAATATGATAAATCCAAGATGATTTACTCATAGATGTATATACAAATCATAGTCATAATATGTTTACTTTTAATCATTTAAAGCTAAAAGTAACTATATTCACAAGAATCGGGTCTATGAGAATAGAAGGAGAAAACTGAAATTTGAATCTCAGATCTATACTTGAGGCGCTTGATTTGTACAAGAAGAAAGGGTTAGATTCAGTTCAAGGACTGACGGCATTTGGCCTTGATTGATTTTAGAATGAGAAAACAAGAGAAATGAAGAAATATTTATAGCTGTCAGCCTCCAGAATTCGTATGCCACCTCAGCCCTTAGGTGAATTGGGCCACGGGTCGACACCCAGTTAGGTCCGGGTGCCCAAAAACATACATGGGCACACTTCAGAAGTGCACTAGTGAAAAAATAAATTAGCGCACTTGTCAAGTGCGCCGGGAATTCCTGCTCTTGTCGCCAAACTTCTACCGTCCATTACTTTTCATACTTATCCGTTTTACGCAAACCAGGTGTCTATCTCGACCAGAATTTCGAGACGGACGCAATGACGTAGTCCGTTTCCCTTAATTATTAATATTAAATTAATTATTATTTAATTTATCCACTTTATGTTGTTAAAATTTTGGGGTGTTACATAAAGCTTTATGAATAGAATGAATTTTACATGGTTGCAGTAAGCACAATGGCCTTTTACCTCACCTGACTCTTTACAACAAAACAGAGTTGATCAAAACATTATAAAGTTTTGTTTGTGACTTCCATTTTCCATTTATGGTGTTTAACTTGAACCTTTTACATGAAACATGATATACTAAAATTTTCGGTCTACTACTATGTTTTATCTTGGTACATTGAGCTGGGTTTATTCTGTTAATTCTAACATCTTCCTATTTTTCAGTTTACGAAAGAATTACTTACCAATATTTTTGGTTCAGTTCGCGATAATTTTCCTAGATTAGAAGGGCAGCGCTTGATTTTCAGATGGCTAAGTTTTTAGAAACAAATTTGGGAAGCGCACGATTTTTATGATTCAGATGAAACAAGTTTGGGGAAAACAAGTGTAACCTGTATGATTCTCAGTTAATCAATGAACAATAAAGGTTTCCAGGATGTGTCCTTGTTTTTCTAGTACGCTGAATATTGGTTTGGTTTTAAACTTACTTACAGTATTAGTGAGAGCATTATTGGTCAAGTTGTTTCGTATTCTTGCTAATATGCTTCTACTTTCATTGTCTGCCTTTTATATTATTAAATTTTGAGATATTTTTTGGTTCAAAAGCAGCATTTATTCTACAAAGATTAATATAACTTTGACTGTTAGTATTCCAAAAAGGGATAAGCATGCATCTGTTGTGGCAATCCTAGTAGGGTCATTTCGAAATAAAAAAATTTCATCTATTGTAGTATTAAAATAGATGCAAATGCACTAAAGAGTAAAACTACCATACACAGCAATTTGCATCTGCAGTAATATTATGACAGATGCAAATGTATTGGTATTTGCGTCCAATGTACGCAATAACAGACGCAAATATGTCAAAATTGCATCTACTATTATAGTAAGACAAGCGCAAATGCATTGGTATTTACGACCAATGTATGCTATAACAGACGCAAATATGTCAAATTTACATCCATACAACAAAAGCAAAAATATTTTAACATTTGCGTCCATAGCATTTGCATCTACATTAGACCAGACAAAAATAATGCGAAATATTAGACGCAAATACCCTGTTTTGTACTCGTAACTTATAGGACACTGACTTATTTTCAGGCGTTACAATGTCTTATCTTCCCCACTCGGACTCATGCATGCTCATGACTCCGTCGGAATTTGCCTATAGCCATCTTTCTATTTTGAACCTCTTATTATTTAAACCAGTAAAGCATGCCTTGGCCGCTACCTAGTGCGAGTCCTATATTCCGATACCAACAGGGATACTGACTGATATGAGTTCCAAACTAATCTACACAACCCAAACCCCCTAAGCTTGTGCCCCTAAGTAACTACGATTTAGGAGTCCCCAAAACCCGATACAACAACAAGACAAGGGACCTCTTAGCTTATTAATTATCAAGTTTAACTTAGCAGGTTTAAGTTCATTAATAAACATGGTTGTAAATGACATTTCTCTGTAAATGTTATTCTACGTACAACCTCATCCCCAGAACAAGCATCTGCCTAGATGTATATGGATTACAGTAACTCATTTTACTTAATTAACATATGGTACTTACATTTTCCATAATATGTTTACTTAATATTAAATTAAGTATAATTCACAAGTTCTCTATTTGCATGTTAATTTCCAATTAAATACCGTTCATTCAAATTAACAGGATTTCCCATACCGATTACTTAATGTCATATTAAGTACAATTAATGTGTTTTTCGTACTAACATTAAATTAACGTACTTCCCAAGCAAATGTTGAATGAACCTGTTTTCCATTTTTATGTCAAATGAAAAATTGCATGTTTTCCAATATATATATGCCAAATTGTCATATTTATGAATCAGTGTCAATTGTCATGTGATTCTAATATCAATGCCTTGTTTACCCAATTAACATCATCCAATTGACGTAAATGTTTAATTAACAATTTCCTAAACTAACATTAATTGATCATAAATTACTTCTTCATATGTTTTTCCCCAAATTAACATGGAATGAACATAAACATTTAATCACATGTTTTCTCAAATCAACATGTAGTGAACATGAACATTGTTTTCCTAAATTAACATGAATGGTCATAAATGTCAAATTGGTATGTTTCCCCCCAATTAACATATTCTTCCAAATTAATGTCAATAGATGACAAATTACCGTATTCCTCAAATTAACATATCCTCTTTAATGTTAATTAACATGAATAATAATTTTCCATATTCCTCAAATTAACATATTCTCTTTATTGTTAATTAACATAAGTCACAAGTTACAATGTTTCTCAAGTATATACTATCCTTGATGTCAAATCACTATGTCTAACATATTCTTCTTAATATCAACATCTTTCTCAAATTAACATATGTAGATTAATGTTAATTGCATGTTTTCCAATCGACACCTTATTAACATATGTACGAATTAATGCCAAATAAATGTTCACCCAATCAATGCCATATTAATATTAACGTCAAATTCATGCCATATGTCCACAGGTCAATGTCAAATTTATTCCATATTAATATGTCTACAAATTAATGTCAAATTCATGCCATATTAATATTTCTACAAATTAATGTCAAATTCATGCCATATTAATTTATCTACACATAAATGTCAAATTCATGTTCGTAGATGACATTAAGTTTAACCTATTCATATTTACATATTCTTCCTTTTTAATAATCGTAATTTGTAATACAAATTCTAATATGCCCAATTTCCAATTAAAGTTATTTCATACTTTTCCAATTCTATGCAATTCAATTGATAAAGGCATAATAATACTGTAACAAAACAAATAACAAAAAGGGGATAAGAAAGAGAGATACCCATACAAATAGATAATAACTGAGGATGAATAGGTAATTGACAGTATTTAAAATAACATATAGGAATAAACTTATAAACATTGTTGCTTTTCAGATCTAAAATATATTTGCTGTCAAAGTTCTTTATATTTAGACTACTACAACAACTATTTTATATATTTAAGTTTAACTTAGAATAAATCTAAAAATCATGGTAATACTCACCCAATTTTGTTGCAGGTCCAAAAAATCCTTCAAAATAGTTGTTGCTGTTGAAAAACTTGAGTTGTCCTTTTAATCTATCTTTTAGCAGCCCCTCATCATTTTTCTTATTTAATTATAGAACACATATAGGAGAAAGAGAGAAATGAATAATGTTTTTATGTAGGAAACATGAGTGATACCCACCTATTTATAGATTTACTAGGTTAATTCTAAACGGTTAGTTATTAGGTTTTTAAATCTAACCATACACCTCGGCAAATGAATAATATATATAAAACAGCCCAAATTTAGAACCAAGAACTGAACCTACATGTAGGTGGGTTGACCCACCACCAACTGTGTTGACCCATGGGTCATGTCGCCTTAGACCTAGTTTTACCAATGTGTCGACCTTATAAAAAAGTCCAAATTTAGAGCTAAGAACCGAACCTGCATGTAGGTGGGTCGACCCACCACCAATGGTGTCGACCCATGGGTCAACCCGCCTTAGACCTGGGTTGACCAATGTATCGACCCAGTTTTGGCTGGGTCCCCCACCTACCATTGCTTTTCTGAGCTATTTGTTTATTTAATTGTTTAAATTATGTTCAAACTTGTTTAGCTCATAACTTCTTCGGTTCTCGTCTGATTTACGCGAACTAGGTCTATTCGAATTAGAATTTCGTAATAGACACAATGGAAAAATCCATTTTATTTAATTCTCATTATTTTTCTGATTAATATTTATTTAATCAATTTATTCCTTAATTATTTAGAGACATTAAATAAATATTGTTTTGTAAAAAAATTTGTTTGTTACATTAAAAAAAGTAAAAAAAATTGATGACAAGGACATTACATCCAACAAAATTATGATAAAGCGATGACAACACCTTTCGTAAGCATTCTCAAGTAAGTCAAATTTCACTAATTAACATACATTGAGGGGCCAAAATAAACTAGAGGCTTGTTTAGCCTTCATCAAAAGCTTTCATAGGATGGGCCTTGCAGGTGCTACCAATAAACACCGTTCTTAATGGTTTCTTTCTCAATAAATCTTGAATAAACCCAAAATCATAAAACTACTTCAAATTAATATATACATTGCTACATCAGAAAGTCATACCCTAAACTTAAATTAACATTATTATTATAGGGATTTATATAAGTTAAGTCTTTCACTAGTTGACGGAGGGTTCAGGGTGGGACCATAGCCACCGTGAAAATGGAGACCATATTCTATATATTTGTTCGATGGGTCCTTTGAGCGGACCTATAAAGATATGAAAAGCTCCCAGCCGAGTTGTGTGCATTAGAGGCAACCCTACTACGGGACTCGGGGATACTAGACAATACATTTGTGTGAGGATTTAGATACACATCGGATGGTGTATCGTGGATGTTGGGAATTACACTGTGTTGAGACCTGATTTGACCGTGGAGTTCGGATATGACGATCCGTACGCTTACGTGGCATAGCGATGGTGGGTTTGTACGATAACATGGCAGAGTAATATGGATGTCCGTAGATCGTTCGGCGTAGGATAAACCATGCGAGGAGGGACAATGGGAAGTACCTTGATATATTGGAGGTAGACACACACACATACACACACACACACACACACACATATATATATATATATATTAGTTTAACCTACTGGCGAGTAGACGGGTACGAAATGAGCATGGAGCCTTGAGTGTTGTTAACCCAAACAACCTAATAAAAAAGAGAACATAATTGAATGGTATATGTAGGATTATATCAGAATGTAAAATTTCTCTAGTTACCAGAATTTTGTGTTCTGATCCCCTCCTCGTAACACACTCGTAATTTAGATTTGAAGCAGCGATAGAATAGCGTTGGATACTGGCAAGACGGTGTTATTAGTTCGGTAAGGTTATATTTGATTATATTATATTTATCCATTCCATTCTGAGATGTTTACTGGGCTCTGATATATTTATTATCGCTGTCTTTTCCGTAGGATATCAGATAAGCTAAACTGAGCTTCAGTAGATTGGCATTTTTGAGAAAAATCTAGTCTGTAGAAATTTGGAATCTTACACCTGGTTTCAGAGCTTAGGTTTAGGATTCTTGTATAAATAGTGAGAGTACATACATGTATATTCTTATATAGTAAGAATAGTATATATGATTATATATACATATATATACAAGTTTGAAGTTGAGATGTCAGGAATTGACTAAAGGGTATATAAGGAAATTGAACATTTTAGCTGTTTGGTTGAAAAAGCATACAAGATAACCGAGAAAGAAAATGTTAGCAAAATCAGTTCAGAAGAAACTGTCGGAAAAATGAATGGATTTCAAGTAATTTTTTGAAAAAAACGGTACAACTATGGAAAACATTTGGAAAGGTAATGAAGATAGTCGACCGACCCTTTTTGAGATTTGTGGAGATTAATCATTGCTGAGAATCCGGAGGGGAAGGAAAAGCGAATATATATATATATATATAGGATCGGGTCGACCACGCCCTCGGGTGGGTCGACCCGGGGGTCGATACACCCTGGGGTGGGTCGACCCACATACGTTTAGATTGCTAAAATAAAGCGAAAAAGTTTATGGCTTTGTCACTTTATCCCCCCTCTAACTGAGACAGCGAAACACACTTTCCCTTCACCTTCTGATAGCCGCCACCGCTCCAAAACTTCACATTTTCTGCAAACTTGGACCAAGTCGAAGCCATCGACGTTCTTTATCCAAATCTATGCAACTTTCGGACAAATTTGAAGAAATTCGCCATGTCACCAAGACCCTCTTTAGTCACCCAATTCCCTTAATTAATCTATCAAAAGATCGCTTGGTTTCATAACCACAACAGCATGGTTGAAGCTTATGTGAACTCTAGTGGATATCATATATTGCTTGGGGGACCCGTCAAGTTTGCTTATTTTATTGGCACCTTCTTGGTTTTATTATTTCATACCATGGGATACATGCTATTCTCGACCACAACATGGTCGAACAGACTGCTTGTCCAAGGTTAGTTTGTCTTTTTGATATGAATTTGAGTTATAGACAGGAAAATGGAGAGGCATTCTTTCAGTCTAAGGTAAAGGGGACTCAGATTTTGATGGCTAAGAGGTAGATAGGGGAGGGTTTACCCTTAGACGAGATAGAGATGACTAATTTGGCCGTGCTAGGTAGGATTTTTGTGAATGTGAAGCACAGTGCGTAGGAGATGGAACATTTATGCCCATTTCCTAGGGTGGTTGTATGCATCTAACAGTATAACCTGGCTGCTAGGACAGGTAGTTTTGATAGAGTTACTTCTATGGTTAGACATGTTACTTTGCTATTTTTATCGTGCTTGAGGTCAACTAGGCAAGAGCGATTATGGACTATTTTGCTACAACTCTAGATACGAGGCAGTCTACTATTCCTTGTGGACATCTTTGGACAGTAGTATTTAAGAATGTTGAGATCCTTTAGGGAATGAGGGTTCCATCACACAGACCCACCCTCTTATTGATGCATCCACCTTGACTAGGATGCGTATTGAGTCGGATCAGTTACAAGAGGAGGTCCTGCCGATGGAGTATGACGATGATAAGGGTGAGTTTAGTAGTGGTGGTGAATTTGAGGGTGGTTATGGAGACGGACAATTTGAAGGTGGAGGTGCTGACGATATAGGTCATCCGGACCAAGTAGGCCATCAGAGCCAGAAAGAGCAGCATTTTGTCCCAGCCGGTTTTTTGTATGGGGTAGTGGATGGATATCAGCCAGAGGCGGGGTTTGGAGACCGATTTTCTCAGGACGAGTGACAGGGGCAGTATTACTATTTTGATCCTCTAAAGGGATACGAGCATTTGGGTGCAGGGCAGCACTCGGGAAGCGTCGGGTTTTCCCAATCATCTCAATGGGAATCATGGCCATTAGAGGGGCCACGCGATATAAGGGCAGAGGTTAGGTCTATCTCTGAGAGGAAGAGCTAGAGGGCTAGAGAGCATTAGTATATCTTGCTTGGACAACAAGACATTGCAGGCATCTATATAGAGTTTTCACAGACCCAACAGTAGACACTGGAGGAGATGTAGCAGTGTTTTGAGCAACTGCAATTAGAGGTGCTGGGTATCCATTTGGAGGCAAAGGATAGCGCTAGGTGCCAGGAGGAGCATCTAAGTGTCTTGGATTCTTTTATTTGCGATATCTTTGGGCTGGGACCCAGGCCTCTATTCCAAGGATAGGTAGTTTTTAGAGTTGCTGCTTGATTGGACTCCTTATTTTAGGGCTTGGCTATCTTTAGTTTGACTTCTGTAGTAGAACTTGTGCTCTGAATTTGTTTCTTGTTTTAGTGATGTATTACCCTATGTTAGAAATTCTGCTTTAAGTAATGAAGTTCTTGAGTAAAAATCACTATATATATAAATGGGTAATAAAAGAAAAACAAACATTGCATGATACCAATAATAAACAAAGTTTCCTCAAAGGTATTATGAGAAGTGAAGATTCAGATATTTAAATTTTTCTAAAATTAGTTATTTGAAAGTTGTTTGGTAGGATTTTGGATGCAAAAATTGGGTGAACTATGCTCTTGCATTGCAAGAGTATGGGAAAAATTGATTGAAAAGGGTATTTTTGATTTTTTTTTAAATGTTGCATTCGTATACAATTGCCATTATATTTAGGATGTGTGCATAATGTTTTCAAAATATTTACAAGAAAATGTGCATTCATATAGAAGGCACCGCTCAGGCATTCATTGCATCCATAGAAGGTACACACTACACAAGTACGCAGATGGATGAAAAATTGAATGAACACATAATCGTTGCAATTTATATAAGGAAGAACATCACTCCATCCTTATCAAATTTCGAAGACAAAATTTCCTAAGGAAGGGAGAATGTAACACCATGTATTTTACATTAATAGTAAAATGAAAATATCGATAAAAAAAGGTACTATAATTTATCCCCGAAACATATATCATTGTGTTCGTGGCAATTTTCTGATTCCTTTTGGTATATGGCATGTCCAAAACTGAGCATGTATGCAAAAGATATTAATGAATTAATAATCAAAAGATTATATGCGTATATATACGTGTAAATTCGAAATTCAAACTAGATAAGTTATAACTAGAATATTATAAAATAGATAGATTATATTAAGTAATAAATTAATGTTTATTAATTAACATTAATCAAAATTCAAACAAGTCAGGAAAATACATTCGAACCTAGGAAGGGTCGACCGAGGGCTCGACCAACTCAGGGTCTGATTTGTTTTACAGCTGACGTGTTTTTCTAAATTATGCGGTTCATATTTTATGTTGTTAAATACGATGGAAACAGATTTTATGTACACCAATAAATAGACTAACAATGCCTAGCTTTGAACTCATATTTTTTGAGACACTACCATGGCTTTGCAATTCTCTTTCTTCTCCAAATCTTTTTAGAAATTAGAATATTAGTTCTTAGGGGTTCTAGTTAAAGATTTGAAGGTAAACGATGTAAATCTACAATATAGGTGTTCAGATTTCTGGTCAACGTAAGGTAAATTCTTGAATCTGATATTTTAGGTTTCTCTCTTTCTTTCCCTATTCTTTTAGTATCAGATTTTTGAATCTATGGTTATTTTAATAATATATTTGAAATTAATATTATTGATGTTGATTAACATATGTGGATGCAGGGAAACAAGTTGGAGGGATCCAACTGGATTCCTTAACAATTATATTATTGTATTTGCGTTGATTATGACATGAGCTGTGATATATTAATGGTGATTGATCTTTTTGTGTTTAAATATCATTAGCCCTAGAATTTTGGTATTTAAAGGCCATAAAATATTTTCAAATATAGAAAATGAAATTTGAGATCTAAAAAGGAAATATATTATTCCAAAAATTGATGTGAAATTTCGAATGAAGTTAAAAAGTCGAAACTTGTTTTATTAAAATAAGCAGTTGATTTTAAACGAGTTTATAAATTAAGTGAATTATTTATCGTTGGATAAATTATATAAAATTGAATTTGAATTTATGTGAAAAAGTGGAAATTGTTTTTGAAAACAATGAGATTTGAACTTAGCGGATTATAAAGGAAATTATAAACGAGATTATAAATATTTGAAATTAATAATGAGATTTTCTATAACCAATTGTAAATAGAAGTTGTAAATGGAAATTTGCATTCGATATGGTAAAATCAAATGGATTTCATTATGTAAAAAGAAAAATTATTCACAACTAAATGAATAATTATTTAGAGCATATATTTTGCAAATGAAAACATCTATAAAAGAAATCTGCGTCGGAAATGTGAATTCGAATAGAAATTTGAAAGGTAAGGAAAATGGAAATCTTTTCGAAAGGAAACATTGGATTTTTCTCCAAAGTTTGGAATATAAAACGAAGTGAAATAAATCCTTGGGATTTATAATTATTGTAATAACCCGGAAATGCGAGCCAGTTTAAAAATTTTATTTTGGCAATTTTAATGAATTTTGCATATTTAAAATGAATTATTTTAAATAATATCGACGGGAAATTTATTTTGAATAGAATTAGAACGTATATAGTTATATACGTCGTCGATAGAATATAAATAATTATTTATAATTAAAAAAGGAATTGAAAATGGCGTGGTAGTTCGATAATTCGATTTCAAACTTCAATTGAACATACCGGGTGCAAAATAAACCGGATTTTAGCAAAACCAAAAATAATAGGATCTAATTGATGATATCTTTCCAACGAATCCGAAAAATCGAAATTTCATAGCGGGGATCAAAAGATATGTCCAGTTGAAAATTCTGAATAGTCGCTATGGAATTCAGGCCCTTAAAAATGGAAATTTTGCAAGCGACCTCGGATTTAGACGAAACCACTTTTGTTGCATCTGGGATGTAAAGTTATTGCTAGGTTTCAAATTTCATAATTTTTCGAATCAATATGTGAACGTGGCGAAGTAAAACGCGTTTGACCAGTTTTAGTTGATTTTAGTCGACTGGAAGATGGCCATTTTTCCAACGGTCTCAGAATTTGACGAAATTAATTTTGTTAGGACCGTGTCATCAATACGAAGCTAGAAATATTTTTCTGGAATTTTTCAAGTTAGTATGTGATCCCGGTAAATTGAAATGTGCGTTCAAATTGAATATATATAGATTTATATTTTAAATTCAACGGAAACTGGTCATAACGATCGAACTGGCTTACGATACATATCCCATTGTGTTCGGAATGGGGGTAATTAGCTAGGGACGACAGTCGGCTGGTTCGATTTTGAGTTCGAAATAAAAAGTTGCTTTATGAAATTTAAAAATAATAAAATATATAAATATTTATATATGGCCCCTTTACACCTTCTCTTCCCTCCGTTGACCAAATCAAAAAATCGATAAAAGAAAAAAAAAACCTTCATCGTCGATCGCGCCCTCCCTCCTGACCCCCGTCGTGACCGACGCGCCCGCCGCCGCCTCTGGCGCGGATCCGCCTCCCCGCTCCAGCCTCTCCTTCTCCCTCCGCTCCCTTCTTCCCTCCTCCTGAAATCGAGCATGCCGTCGCCAATTGGATCCCCCCCCACCGCCGACCAGGCCATCGCCCTATCATCGCCGGCCAGGCCCTCGCCCTCCGTCCCCCCTTCAGCCAATTCGAACCCGAACCCGACGCAAACCCCCACGAGCCCAGTTTTCCCCAAAACATCCCGGATCCGCGCAGCCCTCCACCACTGGACTCGCGCCACCGCGAGCAGGTCCTCCCTCCGCGCCAAAGACGCCATTTCCCTCCACTTTCAATTCGAACAGTGAGTTTCTTTATGTCTTTGTTTGTTTATTTTATAGTTGATTGTAATTTCGAGTTTTATTTATCTTCTTATGTGTAAAAACTGATTTTAAGTTACTCAAAACTGAAATTAGTTTATATTTTAAAACTGAATTTTTATGTTATCAAAAATACGATTTTTAAATGATAAAAGTATATATTTTTAATGTAGTGAAGGTTATATGTTTATATATGAAAACTTATATTTTTATTCATGAAAGATTATACTCTTATTTTGAAAAGATTATATTTTTAGTCGTGAAGGGATTATATTTTTAGTCATGAAAAGAAATGATTTTTGATTGGTAAAGGATAAGATGAAAAGGCAAATAAAAATACGATTTTTAAATATAAAAGGATTAGATTTTTCATTTGCTAAAGATAAGATTTGTATCATATAGAAAGATAAGATTTTTATCGTATAGAAAGTTGAGATTTTTAACTATAGAATGTTGAGATTTCTAACGACAAAAAGATTTGATTTTTCATTTTAGAAAAGAATTAATTTTTCGTGCATGAAGAAAATAAAATATAATTTATATATATATGATAACCATATAAAAATATGTTTTTTTATAATGAACACGTCTTTATAAAAATGTGATTTTTATATGAACAGTATAAGAATAAAAATGAGATTTTCATTTGAAAAGTAGCCAAATAAAAGGTGACTTTTATTTATGTTGTAGCGAGTTAAAAATATGATTTTTAATATATACAGCGGGAAACAGATCTCGTTGGAAACACGACGGATATCTTCTACATAAGAAGAGTCGTGGCGTTGGTTAAGCATATCGGTGAGAACTTCTCACTTTAACTTTTCTTTTCTAGTCATATAAATATATACTAGGATGCAGACGGTGTTTAGTAGCACCCGACACCACTGTCCACAGACCATGGACTTGTTTGTTTGGTTGCATAGATTAGTTAGATTATTTGATTTGAAGTTGGTTGTTTGGTGAATTGAAATTGTTTGATTGATATGTGTATGGCGTGGGCCATCACTAGACCGGTGATAAGGCTAGGCCTTGTCCCATTTCTAGTATCGTGACCTCATGCCGTCGAAATTTTCTAAAATAAGTTAGGAAAATAAAAATATCATTTTATTGTGTAAATGAACCAAATAGAATATTCATAGGTTGAATAAAATAATTTGGTCGTTAAAAATATAATTTTCAACGTGAACGTGAATGAATAAATATTCATTTACAAATCAGACGGTTTGTTTATGTACACCTATTTAAAGGACATTGATTGGGACGATAAATTTTACACATCGCCCAACTACACAAATAAAATCTGTGATTGATTGTTTGAAACCCCACACGGGTATTGGGATAAAATACGGCATACACTAATCCCAATAATTAGTTGTATGTCGATCGATTGATTGACAGGTTGTTATAAGCGTTAGATATCTATATTTGATGCTTATACAGTGTAGTGCACTTTGGATGATGGTTAATTATTTATCGTTGCTATTATATACATGTGTTGTATGGAATCCATATAGTTAACGCTATATGGTGATTGATTGGGCCTCATTCCAATTTAGAAAATAAAGAATATTATAAAATAAAGGTTCATGTGTTGACCGTACTCATCCATTGAGATTAGTCATGTGTTGAACAAAATATTTGAATAATAAAATTTACATCTTTATCATATATAAAATTAGAAACTAACTGGAAAATAGATAATATGAGTGGTCTCCTGGATATTGATCTGATGTTGGTTTCGGCCTTCGGGGTTAATATTTAGGGAATCGTTCTCTTACTAATTTACGGTTGGAGTCTGATTTAAATCCAACGATAGATACAGTAATTTTTATAAAATATATTGAATAACAAAAATAGTCACACGTGGACAGTACTCAATCGTTGAGATTAGTCATGTGTTGACAAAAATATAGATTCATGTATTGAATAGGATAAATATTCAATTGTTGACTAGAATAACGGAATTATTGAAATATATAAAACCGTGTTGATTAGAGATGCGCTATTTTGTCGCAAACGATATTTATATCGATTATATTCGTTTTATAATGAATATTGAAAAGAGATTTAAAAATCGAATATTTAGAAAATGAAAAATGAATCGAATAGAAAACAAATTTGAATTGAATTGAATAGAAAACGAATTTGAATTGAATTGAATAGAAAACGAATTTGAATTGAATTTAATAGAAAACGAATTTGAAATGAATTGAATAGAAAACGAATTTGAAATGAATTGAATAGAAAACAAATTTGAATTGAATTGAATAGGAAACGAATTCGAATTGAATTGAATATAAACCAAATTCGAATTGAATTGAAATTTGAATTGATTTGGAAATGGAAGTTGAAATGTTTTTGAACGAATTTAAAACTATTTACAAAATTTGTTTTAAATAGAAATCGACGAAATATATATTATATATATAATATAATGGCCTGAATAGAAAGCACCGCGCCGCGGCAGTTCGTAAATTTCGACCATTGACTTCGATCGGACATTACGGGAGATCCGACCATCGGATTCTCCTAAAACCAGAACCGTTGGGTTCGTATCGAAAAGAGATTTCTAACGAATATTAGAAATTTGAAATCTAACAGTCGGATTTGGAGATACATCGAAATCAAATTTGGAAAAGGTCGTTGTAAGTGCAGTTCGATGGCCGTTGATGGAAATTGACTGTACGGGTCATGATAAAATTATTAAAAATAGTAATAATTTGTGTAAAATCATAAAAAATGATTTGGAAAAATTTGGGATTAAAAACTCCATATTTGAAAAGATAAAAATAGATTTTTATCGAAATGAACTAGTTTTGAACTAAAATTAAAACCCATTTATTTTTAAATAACTAATTGGATTTGAAATGGATTGTAAATAGAATTGATTTGTGGTTTTATCGTGAAGAGTGTTTTAAATGACACTTGTTCTTTAACCCGATAATAAATAGAATGTGATTTGAGTTTGTCGTGAACTGTGTTTTAAATGACATTAGTTCTTTAACCCAGTAAAAGGTGTTTTAATGAATCTGTAATTAGATTGAAATGTGAATTGATAATCTAAATTATCAAATTTAGAAAGTGAGAGAGAATGGAGTATCACCAGTTTTGCTCCAAAGCGATAGTCAAATCTTTAATTAGATTTGAACGGGGAATGGTAATTAATTTTACCGATAACAACGCGGTATTAGATATGGAGTATTACCAGTTTTGCTTCATGGGATGAATAGACTGGGATTGGGAAATAAAATAAATAATTACTTCGGTGTGGTTCGCTAATTCCGTCTAGTTTGAAAAACCATAATTTGGTTTGAAATGATATCCAAAGGAAGTTTAAAGGATAAATTTTAAAGAATTTATCGTTGATAATATTAATGGGAACCTTTCCCTAAGAATATGAAATTTAGAAACTAGCTGTAGGTTAGCTAAGAAGAATGGTTTCCTGGTATTGATCTGATGTTGGTTTCGGCCTTCGGGGTTAATATTTGGGAAATTGTTCTCTTGTTGATTTACCGTTAGTAGCTACTGAATTGGAATGAGGCGTATGTTGTGTTTGTGTAACATTTGTTTTTAATATACGCGGGTTGTTCGGAAAGTCCGGATTTATGACCATTCTGAATAACCGATTCGACGATAAGTCGAAGATGATGACGGTGGTCGAAGAACGGAAGTCTTCACATCCTTTGGGTGATTACTGATGATCTTGATTGGGCTGTACACCCAATATGAGGGAATCAGTTGGTGGTCGTCCAGACGTACTTGGAGATCGATGGATATGCGTGGAAAGTGCCTCCGGTTTCGTTCAGACCCAGAACGAACTTGTAAATGGATTATGTGTCTGACATTGGATTTTATTATGTGTTGATTGATTTCTGTTAAATATATATCTGTTTGGTGGTGGAGAATTTATTCTCTTGCTTAACGCCCTTCTCTGAGACGTACGAGCTTAGAGGTTATATATCGATAGATATCAATCGCATGGCTTGAATTGCCTGTGTGGCACGCTGAGTTGCATGGATCAAGGCTTCTGTTGAAAAGCAAAGTCTTGTGGTTGATGATCAAAGCACGACCTTTGTGGCATAGCTTTGTGTATAACGTGAATTCACGAGCCTCACACCTCGGTATGAGTTAAAAACGGGATAAGGACTGCGGGAAGAGCACGACGTTTCTGTGACGGCCCGCCCCGCACCAACCGACCTTTACTCCAAGAGTGCTCTATACACATGTCCAGTTAGCGCGTAACGGGTCGTCAGAAGGAAAAGGAAGAAGGAAATGAACATACAAAGAAACTGTAGAATGTCTCACAGCGCATAGAACAAAATATAATAATAACATACTTGACATAAAACAGGAGAGACAGTGCATAAGCTGAAAATCAGAACTAAACATCATTGCAGCGGAAATCCAAAATACAGCTTATTACAACTTTCAAACTGTCTCAAAGCAAAAGAAAGATAAAGGAGGTACACTACTAATGCCCAAGTAGCGACCACCAACGACACATGGAGAATGTGTATATATATATCATACGTGGAAGCCTCCTGCCCGCCTCCGAATCAGCTACTCGCGCATCACCAGCTAACCTGTCTCTAGTCTGCTCGTGTGAGCACCTAGAGTAATAAGAGGAGACATAAAACTCTGGGTCAGACATAAAGCCTGGTATGAGCGATAAGCATCTAAAGTGAACAATAACAGGTAGACTAAAACATACCTGAACCTGGACCTGCAACCAAAGAGTTAGCACTACATACTGTACAACACTCTAAGGTACCATATCAAACGGTGTAAAAATACGGAGGTGGGGAAGGTGTGCATGTCATAATGATAGCAAACAATCAAGCATAGCATCCATCCTCACATCTCTCACTCAGTGCATAAAGCATACGATATTCACCACTTCGATCACCCAACATACCTTGCTACGATCACTTTGCCCCATGAAGTCATAAATGGCTTCACTGCACTGATAACGTAGCCACAAATCCTTCGCTATGTCCACTTTGCCCCATGAAGTCACAAGAACCCCACTGCACTGGCTCATAGCCTTACTAATCCTTACTATGTCCACTCTGCCCCATGGAGTCACAAAAACCCCACTGCACTGGCTCATAGTCCTACTACGCATCACTTTGCCCCTCAGGTCGTAATGACCCTACTGCACTGATAACGTAGTCTCGCTACCATCACCTTGCCCTTCAGGTCATAATGACCCTACTGCACTGATAAGTAGCTCATCATTCATTTTTAGTGGTGAATCGAAGTTATGAACGTCGACAACTCCTTAGCACACGTCCCGCAGCAAAGCCCAACTCATGAAGTGAACTCATTGGTTCCCAACTGGTTCCGGGATCCTGAGCTCTAACTTCCATTTGGACTACCTTTGCATCTCGGGTTATTGGTCATCACCCTCGGATCGGATCGGGTTGGCTTTCATTTCTCCTCTTCGTTTTGCTTCAGGTCCCCATCGTCAACTTCTCCGTTCGGATCGTGATCATCACCCCCGCTCGGGTCGGATCGCGACTCGCGGATCGTCCATGGTGTCAACTCGTGCTCCTCCCACTGGATCGGGTCGTGCTCTTCAGATCGGGTCGGATCGTGAATACCCTTTGGTTCGGGTCGTGCCACCTTGCTGAGATCGTGACGTGTTCCTTCAGGCGGATCGTGACACCCAGGCTGGAACGGATCGTGGAAGATAGGGGCGGATCGGGTCACCTCTTCGTGAAGCAACACAGGTCGTCTCGCTAAGTCTTGATCGGATCGGATCGGCACCATCGGATCGTGGACGTGGCATGCGATCCGATCCGGATTCCTGCATAGTTCTTGCAGCTGTTCCAGCGACTGTTTACGCCCCTCGACGGCGTTTTCGACCATTCCAACTATTCTAACCAATCACAAAGCATTTCATACAGTCTTAACAACATGCATAATCAACCACAAACATCAAAACATCAATATGATAGGTAAAAGGGACCAAACATACCCAAAATCCCATTTTTCCCCTTAAGCATATTTAGGTGAAACTAATAATAGGATCATCTAAACTTAACCAAATTAACTCAAATTCATATCAGGGGTCTGAAATATCATTCCGAATTTTATAAACATTTTTCCAGAATTTTATCACGTTTAAATTCGCTAATTAACACTAATCAACACTAATTAGCCATAATTAGTGCAAAACTATGCAAATCACTCACCTTAGCCACAAAATAAACTAAGATCTGAAATGAATCTCAATGCCAAACAGCAGCTCCTTTGTTGCTTTGGTGAAGATCTTCCTTGATTAGGGGTTGCTAAGCCAAATCCTTGACCAAAAGATGATTTGGAGGTGATTTAGAGGTTAGAGGCCATTTTTAGGGTTCCTTGGTGATAAGTGGAGGCTAGAAAACTGAAATGGAATGATTCTCCGTCTCATTTCAGCCCTCCCATAACCCTAATCCCGAAATGGGTTATGGGCCTACTCACTAATCACCCGATTTGGCCCGGTTAAGCAGTTTTTCACCCTCCAAACCTTGTTCCAGCCATATCTTCCAAACGGTAAGTCCGTTTGTCTATCGTGACCACTCTACGGAAAGGTAAACCATCAAACGAATCCAATGGAAGTGGTTTCAGGTCAAAATTCCTTTCCAATCAAAAGTTATGGCCAAAACAGTACCAACTAGGGGCAAAATGGTCGTTTAAAAATCGACAAAAATCATGAACATGGGAAATGACTCTAATGGATGTTTTCCAAAGTTTCATGACCATACAACTTCACATGGGAAAGAAATAAATATTCTACGATCCTATGATGAGTAGAATACAGGTCATTACACTCTCCCCCCTTAAGAAATTTCGCCCCCGAAATTCCCTAATCCAAACACACACAAAGGTCCTGCATGCCTATCAACCATAAAACAACCATCAATCATGCAAGACAAGTAAAATAAGTCTATCCTAGCATGCAGAATAACTAAATCGCAAAGTAAATCTTACCAGGCAAAGAGTTCTGGATATGCCTTCCTAATGCTCTCCTCTGTCTCCCAAGTACAGTCATTCTCGTCCTCGCCCCACTGAACTTTGACTAGCTTCACCGACTTCCTTCGAAGTTGCTTCGTATCGTGCCCCACAATACGAATCGGCTTGCGGTTCCCAACCGCCTCGGGTTCTACTTCGAAGTCCTCTAACTGATCAGGTGAAATAGTCACATTTGAGTCGTGAACGAACTTCCTCAATTGGGAAAAATGAAATACATTGTGAACTCCCGCCATTTTCTCTGGTAAGCCAACTCTATACGCCAAATTCCCGACTAGTTCAAGAACAGGGAATGGGCCAACAAATCTTGGTGCCAACTTGCCTCTCCTGCCAAATCGAATCACGCTCTTTAACGGAGAGATCTTGACGAACACCAAGTCACCAACGGAAAATTTCAAGTCTCTTCTCCTCTTATCAGCATAACTCTTCTGCCTATCTTGAGCAGCTTTCATTCGTTGCTGAATGATCTTAATCTTATCTGAAGTTTCCCTCACCACATCTGGTCCAAGCACAAACTTCTCGCCAGTCTCTATCCAACATGATGGTGAGTTGCACGGTCTTCCGTACAAAGCTTCATATGGAGCCATACCGATACTGGATTGGTAGCTATAATTATATGCAAACTCTACTAGATGCAAATGGTCATCCCATGATCCACCAAAATCCAATATACAAGTTCTCAAGAGATCTTCCAATATACGATTCACCCTCTCCGTCTGACCGTCGGTCTGAGGATGATATGCGGTACTGAGATGTAATCTTGACCCTAGAGCCTCTTGTAAGCTTTTCCAAAACCCACTAGTAAACAACGGGTCTCGGTCACTCACAATGCTTTTAGGTACTCCATGAAATCTCACTACCCACTTCATATACAATTTTGCCAACTTGGCTGCCGTCCTGGTCGATTTGACTGGTATAAATCTGGCACTTTTAGTCAATCGATCCACAATTACCCAAATGCTATCATATCCTGATCTAGTCCTTGGTAGGCCATCGATGAAATCCATCGAGACTTGCTCCCATTTCCATTCGGGAATTTCTAATGGTTGCAACAACCCACTAGGCTTCTTTTGCTCGGCTTTAACTTGCTGGCAATTCATGCATTTGGATATAAACTTCCCAACGTCTCTTTTCATCCCTTCCCAGTAGTAAGTCTGTCTCATGTCTCGATACTTCTTATTACCACCGGGATGTATAGTTAGTTTTGAGTGATGACATTCTCTAAGCACTTCATCTCTCAAACCATTCACGTTGGGCACAACTAGTCTTCCATTCTTTCGAAGCCATCCAACTCGATCAAGCCCATACAAATTCATCTCCTCATCGATACCCATCTCTAGCTTGGAGATGATTTCTAATAGATTTGGATCGTCCCTCTGGCTAGAACCAATCCGCTCTATCAAAGTGGGTCTGATCGTCAAACTAGCTAGCATAACTGGATCCAATTCGCACTTTGGTCTGAAATCAAACCCCGCTATATACTCCAGTTGCTTCCATTCAAGAAACATTGCCCATAAGCTGGCATGTCTCCTACTGAAGGCATCGGCTACCGCATTACCCTTCCCAGGTGTATACGCGATATCAAAATCATACGAAGCCAAGAACTCTAACCATCTCTGCTGACGGAGATTCAGATCTTTTTGAGAGAAGAGATACTTTAACGATTTATGATCGGTAAACAACTCGAATCTTTCCCCCAAGAGATAGTGTCTCCACATTTTCAGCGCAAATACAATCGCTGCCAATTCCAAATCATGGGTAGGATACTTCTTCTCATGTGGCTTTAGCTGTCGACTGGCATAAGCTACAACCCTACCTCCTTGCATCAATACTGCACCCAGTCCGGTACCACAAGCATCCGTGTATACCGTCATCTCTTCATTCCCTTTAGGAATGACTAACACTGGCGCACGCGTCAACTTCTCCTTTAGACTCTTGAAGGCATCCTCACACACTCCGCCCCAGACGAAGGACTGATTCTTCTTAGTCAACTGAGTCAACGGTGCTGCAATCTTGGAGAAGTCCTGGATAAACTTACGATAATATCCAGCTAATCCCAAGAAACTTCTTACATCTGTAGCATTCTTGGGCGTAGGCCAATCCTGTACCGTAGCCACCTTCGCAGGGTCCATGGCAATACCACTCTCTGAAACAACATGGCCCAAGAATCTCACTTCCCTTCTCCAAAAATGATATTTAGAGAATTTCGCTTTCAATTGGTGTTTCCTCAAAACCTCCATCACTATCCTCAAGTGTCCCTTGTGTTCCTCCTCTGTCCTTGAGTAAACAAGGATATCATCCACGAACACAATAACAAACTTATTCAACTGATCTCTGAATACTCGATTCATAAGATCCACAAAATAGGCTGGTGCATTGGTCAACCCAAACGGCATGACCAACAACTCATAAAATCCAGACGGCGTCCTAAATGCCGTTTTTGGAACACTCTCATCCGCTACTCGAAGCTGATGAAATCCTGTCGCGAGGTCCAACTGGGAGAACACTCTAGCTCCTTCCAGCTGATCAAACAAATCATTTATCCGCGGTAGAGGATACTTATTCTTCCTCGTCACCTTATTCAACTCACGATAGTCCACACACAAACGAAGGGAACCATCTGCCTTAGTGGCAAACACAACTGGTGCTCCCCACTCGGAGACACTCCTTCTAATAAATCCCTTCTTCAAAAGATTGCTGACTTGCACCCCGAGCTCTCGCTGCTCCCTTGGTGCCATACGACGAAGTGGCATCACTATAGGTCTGGCATCTTTCACTAAATCAATATGGAACTCAATCTCTCGGTGTGGTGGAAGCCCGGTCACCTCCTCGAAGACGTCCGGATACTGGCCAACCACGGGCACATCTGACAACTCATCCTACGGGATGTCGAGGGAATTTACAAAACTAGCCATAACCCCATCACTGGGTAGACTACCAAACACTACCCTCCGCCCATCATCCGCCCTCACTGTCACCAAAAAGCCCTCACAGTCTACCACCACCCCGTATCTTTGGAGCCAATCGACTCCCAATATAATGCCATACCCAGTAAAGCCCAAAACAAAGCAATCACATACAAACATACATCCATGACTCGATAAGACCAAATTCATGCAAATCATACTAAGGCTAGTCGAACCACCAATCGGGTTCGTCACAACCAATGGTCTATCGACTATCTCGGGTTCTAGTCCCAACCTATCTACCAGGTCACTAGATATGAAGGAACGGGAAGCTCCAGTATCAAACAAAACTCGAACTGGTATATCATAAATAGAAAGCATACCTTGAATAACAACATTCTTTCCTTTCTCCGCCGTAGTTGGGGCATTCGACGAAGAAGGAACAACATCAATAGCATATGCTTTCACAATCTGCTTCTCCTTAAGAGGTTGCGGACACTTATCCTTCTGATGTCCCACTTGACCACAGTTGTACCACTTCCTTTCCGCTGGCTTGGCCCGACATTCCTTTGCATAATGGCCCTTCTTACCACAGCTGAAGCACTCAACATCCTTCTTGCTCTTTTTCTGGCCACCCTTTGATTGGTCCTGCTTCCTCTTATTCTGAGAATTATTCTTGCCTCCACCGCCTGCTTGCGGCTTTGGCCCTTCTGCAGATGCAGCCTCAGTCTTTGACTTAGGGTAAAGGCTCTCTGACCTCAAAGCTTTCCACACGATCGATTCAAAAGTCTCATCGATGTGATTGATAAGCCTTTCCCTCAAGTACCCATCCAAACCGGTAATGAACTTCTCATTTTTCTTCTCAGGAGTATCAATGAGAGACAGTCCATACTTTGACAAGGTGTCGAACTCAGCAATATAGTCAGAAACTGCCCTTCCGTTCTGCTTGAGTTCCAAGAACCTCTTAAACAACACTGACTTCTGGGCAGCTGGGATAAACTTCTCGCTAAAGCGAGCCTTGAACTGATCCCAAGTAACCTGATCTTCTGGAGTAGTTGTTCTAATGGCATTCCACCAATTCATCGCTCGCCCTTGCAGCTGACGAGACGCTAGCCTTCTCTTCATCGCATCCTCAAGACCCAAGTCATCGAAGATACGATCACAACTATCCATCCAATCTTGAACATCTGTGGCCGACTCCGTTCCGTGGAACGGCTTCCCACCAAGATTAGTGTAATCCTTGCACAACTTGGCGAAATCGACCCTAGGCGCCTGCACTACTGGGCCAACACCAACTCCGGGATTGGGAATTGCCCCTTGCACTTCTCTAAGCATGTCTTTCATGAGGTTAGTAAACATTGCCCTCATGTCAGCGGCATTCCCCTGGTTGGTCCCTCTACCAGCACCCCTCGTGTCTCGGCTCATCGTTAATATGAAAAAAGGGAAACGATTAACGACCCCATAATGGTGCTAGTGCAGTGCGACTTCATCTTTATACTACTAATAGTATACACATATATAACTTTTTGAAAACCAAAGTAATCACAAATACGCGCTCTCATATACGTACTATCCCTCCCTAGTGTCTTTCCCTAGGTTAACTATGCAACCTAGAGCTCTGATACCAAGTGTGACGGCCCGCCCCGCACCAACCGACCTTTACTCCAAGACTGCGCTGTACACATGTCCAGTTAGCGCGGAACGGGTCGTCAGAAGGAAAAGGAAGAAGGAAATGAACATACAAAGAACCTGTAGAATGTCTCACAGCGCATAGAACAAAATATAATAATAACATACTTGACATAAAACAGGAGAGACAGTGCATAAGCTGAAAATCAGAACTAAACATCATTGCAGCGGAAATCCAAAATACAGCTTATTACAACTTTCAAACTGTCTCAAAGAAAAAGAAAGATAAAGGAGGTACACTACTAATGCCCAAGTAGCGACCACCAACGACACAGGGAGAATGTGTATATATATATATATATATCATACGTGGAAGCCTCCTGCCCGCCTCCGAATCAGCTACTCGCGCATCACCAGCTAACCTGTCTCTAGTCTGCTCGTGTGAGCACCCAGAGTAATAAGAGGAGACATAAAACTCTAGGTCAGACATAAAGCCTGGTATGAGCGATAAGCATCTAAAGTGAACAATAACAGCTAGACTAAAACATACCTGAACCTGCAACCAAAGAGTTAGCACTACATACTGTACAACACTCTAAGGTACCATATCAAACGGTGTAAAAATACGGAGGTGGGGAAGGTTTGCATGTGATAATGATAGCAAACAATCAAGCATAGCATCCATCCTCACATCTCTCACTCAGTGCATAAAGCATACGATATTCACCACTTCGATCACCCAACATACCTTGCTGCGATCACTTTGCCCCATGAAGTCATAAATGGCTTCACTGCACTGATAACGTAGCCACAAATCCTTCGCTATGTCCACTTTGCCCCCATGAAGTCACAAGAACCCCACTGCACTGGCTCATAGCCTTACTAATCCTTACTATGTCCACTCTGCCCCATGGAGTCACAAAAACCCCACTGCACTGGCTCATAGTCCTACTACCATCACTTTGCCCCTCAGGTCGTAATGACCCTACTGCACTGATAACGTAGTCTCGCTACCATCACCTTGCCCCTCAGGTCATAATGACCCTACTGCACTGATAAGTAGCTCATCATTCATTTTTAGTGGTGAATCGAAGTTATGAACGTCGACAACTCCTTAGCACACGTCCCGCAGCAAAGCCCAACTCATGAAGTGAACTCATTGGTTCTCAACTGGTTCCGGGATCCTGAGCTCTAACTTCCATTTGGACTACCTTTGCATCTCGGGTTATTGGTCATCACCCTCGGATCAGATCGGGTTGGCTTTCATTTCTCCTCTTCCTTTTGCTTCAGGTTGCCATCGTCAACTTCTCGGTTCGGATCGTGATAATCACCCCCGCTCGGGTCGGATCGCGACTCGCGGATCGTCCATGGTGTCAACTCGTGCTCCTCCCACTGCATCGTGTCGTGCTCTTCAGATTGGGTCGGATCGTGAATACCCATTGGTTCGGGTCGTGTCACCTTGCTGAGATCGTGACGTGTTCCTTCAGGCGATCGTGACACCCAGGCTGGAACGGATCGTGGAAGATAGGGGCGGATCGGGTCACCTCTTCGTGAAGCAACACAGGTCGTCTCGCTAAGTCTTGATCGGATCGGATCGGCACCATCGGAACGTGGACGTGGCATGCGATCCGATCCGGATTCCTGCATAGTTCATGCAGCTGTTCCAGCGACTGTTTACGCCACTCGACGGCGTTTTCGACCATTCCAACTATTCTAACCAATCACAAAGCATTTCATACAGTCATAGTAACATGCATAATCAACTACAAACATCAAAACATCAATATGATAGGTAAAAGGGACCAAACATACCCAAAATCCCATTTTTTCCCCTTAAGCATATTTAGGTGAAACTAATAATAGGATCATCAAAACTTAACCAAATTAACTCAAATTCATATCAGGGGTCTGAAACATCATTCCAAATTTTATAAACATTTTTCCAGAAATTTATCACGTTTAAATTCGCTAATTAACACTAATCAACCCTAATTAGCCATAATTAGTGCAAAACTATGCAAATCACTCACCTTAGCCACAAAATAAACTAAGATCTGAAATGAATCTCTGATTTGATGTGAATCTCAATGCCAAACAGCAGCTCCTTTGTTGCTTTGGTGAAGATCTTCCTTGATTAGGGGTTGCTAAGCCAAATCCTTGACCAATAGTTGATTTGGAGGTGATTCAGAGGTTAGAGGCCATTTTTAGGGTTCCTTGGTGATAAGTTGTAAGAACCCGTAACTTCCCCGTGAAGGAAAGCACGAATACTTTGAGAACAACACACAAAAGGACGCAGACGGAGGAACATTTCATTGCTATTACAACAATTCCTTCAGATACAAGAATATACAGAGTATAAATGAATAAATTACATTCGACAAATATCAGAGATTACAATAAATTACATAATAGCGGAAAATAATACAAAAGCACAACTAGAAGTGATACACGGATACAGAGCTTTCCGAGCATCGTTCCAGCTGTAAACCAGGTTCCTGTGAATATAAATCTGCAAAACCAAACTACTAGCTGCCCGTGCGGAAAATAGGGGCACCCAGAGTTTAGGTTAAAACAATAAACTCCAGGTCAGTCATGTGACTGGTGTGAGAACTAAAACAGTTATTTAAAACTTTGCTTTAAAAGATAGTAATTCAAGGGACCACGCCGTATAACACGGAACGGGTTTCCTCCCAAGAATACTAGTGCATATAACAAAACAGCGCAATGCTCTTTGGAAAAATGAAGCTATTATAAGACCCAGGTCCCATCACACAATGCAACGCAAGCCAGAGGATAGGGTTTTTCCTTATAATAGCCAAACATGCTTGGTACGTTTAAAACAAATCATTTGATACTATCATAAGTGTATAGTGTCAAAACAATTTCACATTATAAATATCAATCATAGGCGGCATGGGTACCATTTATCATGTCGCCATACTAGTTCTACAATTAAAACCGCAATACACGTATTGGAAATTGGATTTCCGTCATGAGTCGAGGCAAGGGGCAAGCTCCTCTCCGCGTTCGAGACACTCTAGCAAATGCCTCAGGACCCCACTATGATCCTTGGATCTTCAGGGCCGGTCCTCTCTTACTTTTGAGGATTGGCAATTCCTGAACACACGTTTCCCTGTCCTTACAGACCTATATCCGAGGCGCCTCGCATTCCAACAACCACACATGTGAAAAGTATATAAATGTCAGGACTGGTAGGTCACTGACACCACCCTAGCTAGAAAGAAACGTCGTGCTCTCCCTGCAGTCACTATCCCGTTTTTGACTCATACCGAGGTGTGAGGCTCGCGAATTCACGCTATACACAAAGCTATGCCACACAGGCCGTGCTTTGATCATCACCACAAGACTTTGCTTTTCAACAGAAGCCCTGATCAATTGCCACTTACGCGTGCCACATTGGCAATTCACTCCATGTGACTGATGTCCATCGATATACAACCTCTGAGCTCGTACGTCTCAGAGAAGGGCGTTAAGCAAGAGAATAAATTCTCCGCCGCCAAACAGATGTATATTTAATAAAGATCAATCAACACAGAATAAAATCCAATGTCAGACACACAATCCATTTACAAGTTCGTTCTGGGTCTGAACGAAACCGGAGGCACTTTCCTCGCATATCCATCCATCTCCAAGTACGTCTGGACGATCACCAACTGATTCCCTCATCCTGGGTGTACAGCCCAATCAAGATCATCAGTAATCACCCAAACGATGTGAAGACTTCCGGTCTTCAACCACCGTCTTCATCTTCGACATCTCGTCGAATCGGTTATTCAGAATGGGTGTAAACCCGACCTTTCTGAATAACCCACGTATATAATAAACGAATGTTACACAAACACAACAAACGCCTCATTCCAATTCAGAATATCCTTTTATTCACAAAATCACATTCTTATGGAAATGTTCCCATTAATTTTATCCAAGATAAATTCTTCTAAATTTATCCTATAATCTTCCTTTGGATATCATTTCAAACTAGTCGGGATTAGCGAACCACACCGAAGTAATTATTTATTTTATTTCCCAATCCCAACCTATATATCCCATGGAGCAAAACTGGTAATACTCCACAACTAACACCACGGTGTTATCGGTAAAATTAATTACCATTTCACGTTCAAATATAATTAAAGATTTAACTATCGCTTTGGAGCAAAACTGGTCGTACTCCATTCTCGATCACCTTTCAGATTCGATAATTTAAATTATCAATTCACATTTTTAATCTAATTAAAGATTCATTAAAACTCCACTTAGTTTTAATCTTTTCAAAAATCAACATCTTGCCTTTAACTGGGTTAAAGAACCAATGTCATCTAAAACACGATTCACAATAAACCCAAATCACATTTGATATTAAATACAAGGCTCTGAATAGAAAATATTCCGGCTTATATTCAATATCAAATTCTGAAACCAACGAATATCGTATTGGAAATAACGATATAAAATATATCTTTCAAATTCCCATAACAATATCTGTATAGTCACGAAATCCAACATCGAAATATTCCGAAGATAATTTCGATTCAACTCCAGTCCAATTCACGTATTGGAAATATCGATTATTTTCAAAATCACTTTCAAATTCAATTTATTTATTTCACAAACAAATTGATTTTAATTCTAGTTCAAAACTAGTTCATTTCGATAAAAATCTATTTTTACCTTCTAATGTGGAATTTTCCAGCCCAATTCTTTCCAATTCACATATTATGATTTTACACAAATTATTAATATTTTTAATAATTTTATCAAGGCCCGTACAGTCGATTTCCATCAACGGCTATCGAACTGCACTTACAGCGACCTTTTTCAAATTTGATTTGGACATAATTCCAAATCCAACCGTTAGATTTAAAATTTCTAATATTCATTGGAAAGCTCTTTTCGATACGAACCCAACGGTTCCGGTTTTAGGAGAATCCGACGGTCGGATCTCCCGCAATGTTCGTTTGAAATAAATGGTCGAAATTCACGAACTACCGCGGCGCGGCGCGTTCTATTCAGGCCATTATATATATAATATATATATATTATATATATTTCGTCGATTTCCTTTTTAAACGAATTTTATAAATAGTTCTACATTCGTTTCAAAACAATTTCAACTTCATCGTCAATTTCAAATCGATTTGATTTCAATTCAATTCGAGTTCATTTCAATTCAATTCAAATTCAAATTCGTTTCAATTCAATTCAAATTCAAATTCGTTTCCATTCAAATTGATTTCAATTAAATTTCGATACGAATTCCATTAAATTTCAGTTCGTTTTCAATTTCAATTTAAATCAATTTGAATTCATTTCTATTTTATTCGAATTCAAATTCGCTTCCTATTCAATTCGAATTTTAATCTAATTCAATTTGAATTCCATTTCAAAATATTTAATTTTGAAATCACTTTTCAATATTCATTATACAACGAATAAAATCGATATAAATATCGTTCGCGTCCAAATAACGCATCTCTAATCAACACGGCTTTATATTTTCAAAACTTCTTTATTCTATCCAACAAATGAATATTTATCCCATTCAACACATGAATCTATATTGCTTTCAACACACGACTAATCTCAACACATGAGTACTGTCAACACATCACTATTTTTGTTATGTAAAATATTTTATAAAACTATGGTATCTATCGTTTGACTTTTAATTAGACTTCTACTGGGAAGTAGTTCTAATCTTAAATATGATAAAGATGTAATTTTTATTATTTAAAATATTTTACTCAACACACGAATATTTTCAACACATGAACATCGTCAACACATGACTATTTTTATATTCAACACATGAATTTTCTTTTATAATATTCCTTATTTTCCCGATTGGAATGAGGCCCAATCAATCACCATATAATGTTAATTATATGGATTCCATACAACACATGTATATAATAGCTTTGAAAAATAATCAATCATCAACCAAAGTGCATTACACTGTATAAGCATCAAATATAAATATCTAACGCTTATAACAGCCTGTCAATCAATCGATCGACATATTTTAATCAATCAGGATGAGTGAACTTCAAATTTCATCCCAACACCCGTGTGGGGTTTCAAACAATCAAACACAGATTTTATTTGTGCAGTTGGGCGATGTGTAAAATTTATCGTCCCAATCAATGCCCTTCAAATAGGTGTACATAAACAAACCGTCCGATTTGTAAATGAATATTTTATTTTATTCACTTCCACGTTAAAAATTATATTTTTAACGATAAAATATTCTATTTCAACACATGAATTTCTATTCATTTCATTTACACAATAAAAATGATATTTTTATTTTTCTAACATATTTTAGAAAATTTCGGCGGCATAACGGCACGATACTAGAAACGGGACAAGGCCTAGCCTTATCCCCGGTCTAGTGAAGGCCCACGCCATTCACACATCAATCAAATCAATTTCAATCCACCAAACAATTCAATTCAAACCAATTAGACTAACCAACTACACAACCAAACTATTTAACAAACAAGCCATCCATGGTCTGTGGATGACGGGTGTCGGGTGCTACTAAGCACCGTCTGCATCCTAGTATATATATAACTAGAAAAAGAAATCGAAAGGTGAGAAGTTCTCACCGAGGGATCCACTCCTCCAGTTTTCTGAATTTCTGATCGATCTGGATTTTTGTTCTGCTCTTGCTCAATTCCATCGCACTCTTATTCACACTGTTCACGATAAAAATAAAGTTCATATTTTTATTTCACTTTTCATATAATAAAAATCATATTTTTATCTTCACTTCGTATATATATAAAAATCGAATTTTTAACTTCACTTCATTATAAAAATTATATTTTTAACACTCCTATTATATAAAAATTATATTTTTATCATCACAAAAATCGTATCTTTATCCCATGACAAATCAAAACCCTTTTGTTTATAAAAATCAAACCCTTTTAGTTTTAATAACCAAATCTTTTCAGTTTTAATATATAATGAAATCTAAAATTTTCAACTCAAGAAACTCTATATTTTTAATAACATAAAAATTCAGTTTTAAAATGCAAATAAAATCAGTTTTAATCCTATTTGAATTCATAGTAAAACTGAAAATAAGTTTTAAAGTTGTTTACCTTGTTTTCATCGCAGGGGAGGGTTTACTGCCGGCGGGAACCGGAGGTGGCTGGGGATCGATCAGCAAGCGGTGGTGCTCAGGGTGGTCGCGAGGTAGCGCACGGCGACTTCGAGGTAAAAGGGGCGGATCTCGTGGAGGCTAGGGCTTCACGTGGGCTGGGGTTTCGAACGGGTTGGGGGAGGTCGGGCTTGAGAATTAGAAGGGAAAGGAGGAGTAGGAAGGAGGGCGGCCAGGCGGAGAGGGGGCGAGGTGGGCGCGGTGGCCGTCGACGACGGGAAGCAGCTCCGTCGATTTCATTATTTATTTATTTATTTATTTTGAAGTCGATCTGACAAATAAAGGAGAGAGAGAAGACAAAGGGGGGGGTTATATAAATTAATATTTTATTTCATTTTAATTTTCAAAAGGTTGACTTCCTATTTGAATTCGAAACGGGACCCAACGACTGTCGTCCCTAGCGTTTTACCCCCGTTCCGAACACAATGGGATATGTATCGTAGGCCAATTCGACTGTTTGAATCAGTTTCCGTTGAATTTAAAGTATAATTCTTTACATATTCAATTTAAACGCACATTTTCATTTACCGGGACCACATACGGACCCGAAAAATTCCAGAAAAATTATATCTGGCTTCGTATTGACGATACGGTCCTAACAAAACTGATTTCGTCAAATTCTGAGACCGTTTGAAAAGTGGCCATTTCCAGTCGATTAAAATCAACTGAAACTGGTCAAACGCGTTTTCCTTTGCCACGCTCACATATTGATTCGAAAAATTATGAAATTTGAAACCTAGCAATAACTTGACACTGCGGATCCAACAAAAGTGGTTTCGTCGAAATCCGAGGTCATTTGCAAAATGTCCATTTTTAAGGGCCTGAATTCCATAGCGACTATTCAGAATTTTCAATTGGACATATCTCTTGATTCTCGCTACGAAATTTTGATTTGTCGGATTCGTTGGAAAGATATTCACAATTAGATCCTAATGTTTTTGGTTTCACTAAAATCCGGAGTGTTTTGCACCCGGTACATTCAATTGAAGTTTGAAATCGAATTATCGAACTACCGCGCCATTTTCAATTCTACTTATAATTATATATAAATATTTATATTCTAACGACGACGCGTATAAATATATACGTTGAATTCTATTCAAAATAAATTTCCCGTCGATATTATTTAAAATAATCTATTTTAAATAATCAAAATTCGCTAAAATTGCCAAAATAAACATTTTAAACTGGCCCGGATTTTTCGGGTTATTACATAAGTGGATGCTAGAAAACTTAAATGGAATGATTCTCCATCTCATTTCAGCCCTCCCATAACCCTAATCCCGAAATGGGTTATGGGCCTACTCACTAATCACCCGATTTGGCCCGGTTAAGCAGTTTTTCACCCTCCAAACCTTGTTCCAGCCATATCTCCCAAACGTTAAGTCCGTTTGGCTATTGTGACCACTCTACGGAAAGGTAAACCATCAAACGAATCCAATGGAAGTGGTTTCAGGTCAAAGTTCCTTTCCAATCAAAAGTTATGGCCAAAACAGTACCAACTAGGGGCAAAATGGTCATTTAAAAATCGACAAAAATCATGAACATGGGAAATGACTCTAGTGGATGTTTTCCAAAGTTTCATGACCATACAACTTCACATGGGAAAGAAATAAATATTCTACGATCCTATGATCAGTAGAATACGGGTCATTATAGTTTCTTTCTAGCTTTGGTGGTGTCAGTGACTTACCAGCCCTGACATTTATATACTTTTCACCTATGTTGTTGTTGGATGAGGCGCCTCGATTTTAGGTCTGTAAGGACCGGGAAACGTGTGTTCAGGAATAATTAATCCTCAAACGTAAGAGAGGACCGGCCCTGAAGATCCAAGGACTGCCTAGAGTGTGTAGTCCTGAGGCATTTGCAAGAGTGTGTCGAAAGCGGAGAGGAGCTTGCCCCTTGCCTCGACTCATGACGGAAATCCAATTTCCAATACGTGTGTTTCGGTTTTATTTGTAGAGCCTAGTATGGCGACATAGTGGGATGGGGCACTCATGCCGTCTATGATTTATATTTATGATTGAAATTGTTTTGACACTATACACTTATTATAGTATCAAATGATTTGTTTTAAACGTACCAAACATGTTTGGCTATTATAAGGGAAAACCCTATCCTCCGACTTGCGTTGCATTGTGTGATGGGACCTGGGTCTTATAATAGCTTCATTTTTTGAAAAAGCATTGCGTTGTCTTTTCTATGCACTGGTTTTCTTGGGAGGAAACCCGTTCCGTGTTATACGGCATGGTCCCTTGAATTACTCTCTTTTAAAGTAAAGTTTTAAATAACTATTTTAGTTCTCACACTAGTCACATGACTGACCTGGGGTTTATTGTTTTAGCCTAAACTCTGGGTGCCCCTATTTTCGACATGGGCAGCTAGTAGTTTTGGTTTTGCAGATTTATATTCATAGGATCCTGATTTACAGCTGGAACGATGCTCGGAAAGCTCTGTATCCATGTATTACTTTCAGTTGTGTTTTGTATTATTTTTCCGCTGCAGTACTGTATTTAAATCTCTGATATTTATCGAATGTAATTTATTCATTTATACTCTGTATATTCTTGTATCAGATGGAATTGTTGTAATAGCAATGAAATGTTCTTCTGTCTGCGTTCTATTTTGTCCTGTTCTCAAAACGATCAGGGGTTTCGAACGGTCTTGGTCGGTTTAACGACTGATTTAGATCGAGCGAAATTCCCGGATGCCACATTTGGTATCAGAGCTTTGGTTTACAGAGCTCGAGAACAAGACACATTAGAACCATACAAAAGAATTCATCAGATATTGGATTAGTAATATCCAATTAGAATGACTCGTTAGAGATAGGATCAGTAGTATCCTAGAACGAGTGTGAAGAGTATATTTTTCAAATGAAAACAATCTTGTTTTAAAAATTTAAATCGTTTTATACGTATTTGATTATTTATTTATTTTGAATATGGACAATCTAGTATATAAAAGATTTCGCGTATATGTGATAACCCGGAAATGCGAGCCATTTAAAATTTTTATTCTGGCAATTTTAATGAATTTTTAATATTTAAAATAGGTTATTTTAAATAATATCGACGAGAAATTTATTTTGAATATAATTCGAACGTATATATTACATACGTCGTCGTTAGAATATAAATAATCATATATAATTATAAAAGGAATTGAAAATGGCGCGGTAGTTCGATAATTCGATTTCAAATTTCAATTGAACGTACCGGGTGCAAAACAATCCGGATTTTAGTGAAACCAAAAACAATAGGATCTATTTGATAATATATTTCCAACGAATCCGACAAATCAAAATTTCATAACGGGAATCAAAAGATATGTCCAGTTGAAAATTCTGAATAGTCGCTATGAAATTCAGGCCCTTAAAAATAGACATTTTGCAAATGACCTCGGATTTCGACGAAACCACTTTTGTTGGATCCGTGATGTCAAATTATTGTTAGATTCTAAATTTCATAATTTTTAGATTCAATATGTGAGCGTGGCAAAGGAAAACGCGTTTGACCAGTTTCAGTTGATTTTAATCGACTGGAAAATGGCCATTTTTCCAACGATCTCAGAATTCGATGAAACTAGTTTTGTTAGGACCGTATCGTCAATACGAAGCTAGAAAATATTTTTCAGGAATTTTTCTAGTTAGTATGTGACCCCGGTAAATTGAAATGCACGTTCAAATTCAATATAAAGAGTTATATGTTGATTTTGACGAAAACTGATCGAAACGATTGAATCAGCTTACGATACATATCGCATTGTGTTCAGAATGGGGGTAAAACGCTATGGACGACAAGCGGTGGGCCTCGTTTCGAGGTCGAAATAAAAAGTCTACATTTTAGACATATAAAATATTAAAATAATTAAACCTTCTCTCCTCTCCCCTTAAATCTCTCTGCCCCCCCTTTCTTCGATTTTCAGAATCGACATTGAAAAAAAAAGAAGAAAACCCATCGCGCCTCAGCGCGATGGCCCCACCCGCCGCCAGGCGATCAGCCCCGCCACCTCAATCACCAACGCCACCGCACGACCCCCCTCCCCACTGTGCCACCGCGCGACGGAAACCCCCCCCCCCTCTGTTGCGAACTGCGACCCCCTCCCCCAGAAAAGCAACCGCACCCCCCCCCCCCCCCCGGTACCGCAACCACCACTCGACTACGCACCTCCACCGCCTGCCGAGCCCGACGCGCCCAACCTCAGCCACCACCTCTGGCCGAGCACCCTCCCCCATTTAAAAAGGTAATTTTTACCTTATTTTATTTTATTTATTTAGTTTAAGTAGATTTTACAGATTAAATACAATCAGTTTTATAGATATTATGGCATTGATAAACGCATATAATGTTTATTCATTGATTTACAAAGTAAAGGAAGGATTTTTATTCATTGATTTGCAAAGCAAAAGAAAGATTTTTATTCGTTCACTAGCTAGGAAAAAGAAGTGATTTTTATATTTTTAAAGTAATAAAAATATGATTTTTATATTTTTAAAGTATCAAAAATATAATCTTTAGTATGTAGAAGATGTAAAAATATGATTTTTGTTTATGTAGAGAATTAAAAATATAATTTTTACCTGATAGGAATATTAGAAATAAAATCTTTAAATTTGAAAAGATAAAATCTTTAAATTTGAAAAGGCGAAATCTTTAAATTTGAAAAGGCGAAATCTTTAAATTTGAAAAGGCGAAATCTTTAAATTTGAAAAGGAGAAATCTTTATAGTTGAAAAGGCGAGATTTTTATATATTGAATAGCGAAGTAAAAATTCGATTTTTATATATTGAATAGCATAGGAAAATTCGATTTTTATATATTGAATAGCATAGTAAAAATTCGATTTTTATATATTGAATAGCGAAGTAAAAATTCGATTTTTACATATGTAGAGAATACGGGCAACGAAGGTGATAACAAGGCGAGAACGATGAAGATTTCTATCAATGGAGAGTCGTGGTATTGGATAGCTATTGGTGAGAAATTCTCACTCTTCAATTTCTTTTCTAGTTATATATATATACTAGGATGCAGAAGGTGTTTAGTAGCACCCGACACAATCGTCCACAGACCATGGACTAGTTTGTTTGGTTGTGTAGTTGGTTAGATTATTTGGTTTGAATTGAATTGTTTGGTGAAATGGAATGGGTTTGATTGATGTGTGAATGGCATGGGCCTTCACTAGACCGGGGATAAGGCTAGGCCTCGTCCCGTTTCTAGTATCGTGCCGTTATGCCGCCGAAATTTTCTAAAATATGTTAGAAGAATAAAAATATCATTTTATTGAATAAATGGACCGAATATAATTTTCATAGGTTGAATAAAATGTTTTATCGTTAAAAGTATAATTTTTAACGTGAAAGTGAATAAATAAATATTTATAAATAAATCGGTCGATTTGTTTATATACACTGATTTGACTGATATTGATTGGGACGATAAATTTTACACATCGCCCAACTGCACAAATAAAATCTGCATTTGATTGTTTGAAACCCCACACGGGTGTTGGGATGAAATTTGAAGTTCACTCATCCTGATTGATTAAATATATCGATCGATTGATTGACAGGCTGTTATAAGCGTTAGATATCTATATTTGATGCTTATACAGTGTAGTGCACTTTGGTTGATGGTTGATTATTTTTCAATGCTATTATATACGTGTGATGTATGAAAATCCATATAATTATCTTTATATGGTAATTGATTGGGCCTCATTCCAATTTAGAAAATAAAGATTATTATAAAATAAAGGTTCATGTGTTGACAGTACTCATCCGTTGAGATTAGTCATGTGTTGAACGAAATATTTTAATAATAAAATTTACATCTTTATCAATATAAAATAAAGGTTCATGTGTTGACAGTACTCATCCGTTGAGATTAGTCATGTGTTGAACGAAATATTTTAAAAATAGAAATATTTAAAATAGAAATATTTGAAATAGAAATATTTGAAATAGAAATATTTGAAATAGAAATATTTGAAAAGGAAATATTTGAAAAAGAAATATTTGAAATAGAATATTTGAAAATAGAAATATATGAAGCCGTGTTGATTAGATTGACGCCATTTTGACGTGAACGATATTTACATCGATTTTATTCATTTTAAAATGAATGTTGAAAAGTGATTTCGAAATTGAATATATAACGAATTTGATTTCAATTGAATATATAACGAATTTGGTTTCAATTGAATATATAACGAATTTGATTTCAATTGAATATATAACGAATTTGATTTCAATTGAATATATAACGAATTTGATTTGAATTGAATATATAACGAATTCGAATTGAATATAAAACGAATTTGATTTCAATTGAATATATAACGAATTTGATTTCAATTGAATATATAACGAATTTGATTCGAATTGAATATAAAATGAATTCGAATTGAATTGAAGACGAATTCGAATTGAATTGAAAACGAATTGAAGTGAATTCAAAATGAATTGAAATTTGAATTGAATAGAAATGAATTTTAAAACGAATTTATAATAGAAAATTCAATTTTGATTTGAATTGAAATAAAGGTTGAAATTGTTTTTGAAACCAATTCAAAACGAATTTAAATTCGTTTTAAATAGAAATCGACGAAGTATAATATATATATATATATATATATATATATATAATGGCCTCAATAGAACGCGCCGCGCCGCGGCAGTTCGTGAATTTCGACCATTTATTTCAAACGGACAATACGGGAGATCCGACCGTCGGATTCTCCTAAAACCGGAACCGCTGGGTTCCGATCGAAAAGAGATTTCTAACGAATAATAGAAATTTGAAATCTAACGGTTGGATTTGGAGGTACGTCCAAATCAAATTCAGAAAAGGTCGCTGTAAGTGCAGTTCGATGGCCGTTGTTGGAAATCGACTGTACGGGCCTTGATAAAATTATTAAAAATAGTAATAATTTGTGTAAAATCATAAGAAATGATTTGGGAAAAATTAGGATGAAAAACTCCATATTTGAAAAGATAAAAATAGATTTTTATCGAAATGAACTAGTTTTGAACTTAAATTAAACCCGTTTATTTTTAAATAAATAAACTGGATTTGAAATGGGTTTTAAACAGAATTGATTTGTGGGTTTATCGTGAACGGTGTTTTAAATAACATTTGTTCTTTAACCTGATAATAAATAGAATGTGATTTGGGTTTGTCGTGAACTGTGTTTTAAATGACATTAGTTCTTTAACCCAGAAAAAGGAATTTTAATGAATCTGCAATTAGATTGAAATGTTAATTGATAATATAAATTATCAAATTAGGAAAATGAGCGAGAATGGAGTATCACCAGTTTTGCTCCAAAGCGATAGTTAAATCTTTAATTAGATTTGAGCGTGAAATGGTGATTAATTTTACTGACAACACTGTGGTGTTAGATATGGAGTATTACCAGTTTTGCTTCATGGGATGAATAGGTTGGGATTGGGAAATAAAATTAATAATTACTTCGGTGTGGTTCGCTAATCTCGACTAGTTTGGAAAAACCATAATTTGGTTTGAAACGACATCCAAAGGAAGATTAAAGGATAAATTTTAAAGAATTTATCTTGAATAAAATTAATGGGAACCTTTCCCTAAGAATATGAAATTTAGAAACTAGTTGAAGGTTAGCTAAGAAGAATGATTTCCTGGATATTGATCTGATGTTGGTTTCGGCCTTCGGGGTTAATATTTGGGGAATTGCTCTCTTACTGATTTACGGTTAGTGACTAATGAATTGGAATGAGGCGTATGTTGTGTTTGTGTAACACTTGTTTTTAATATATGCGGGTTGTTCGGAAAGTCCGGGTTTATACCCATTCTGAATAACCGATTCGACGATATGTCGAAGATGAAGACGGTGGTTGAAGACCGGAAGTCTTCACATCGTTTGGATAATTACTGATGATCCTGATTGGGCTGTACACCCAAGAGGACGGAAATAGTTGGTGGTCGTCCAGACGTACTTGGAGATCGATGGATATGCGAGGAAAGTGCCTCCGGTTTCGTTCAGACACAGAACGAACTTGTAAATGGATTGTGTGTTTGACATTGGATTTTATTCTGTGTTGATTGATTTCTGTTAAATATATATCTGTTTGGCGGCGGAGAATTTATTCTCTTGCTTAACGCCCTTCTCTGAGACGTACGAGTTTAGAGGCTATATATCGATAGATATCAATCGCATGGCATGAATTGCCTGTGTGGCATGCTGAGTTGCATGGATTAAGGTTTCCGTTGAAAAGCAAAGCCTTGTGGTTGATGATCATAGCACGGCCTTTGTGGCGTAGCTTTGTGTATAACGTGAATTCGCGAGCCTCACACCTCGGTATGAGTCAAAAACGGGATATGGACTGCAGGGAGAGCACGATGTTTCTTTCTAGCTTTGATGGTGTCAGTGACTTACCAGCCCTGACATTTGTATACTTTTCACCTATGTGGTTGTTGGATGAGGCGCCTCGATTTTAGGTCTGTAAGGACCGGGAAACGTGTGTTCAGGCATAACTAATCCTCTAACGTAAGTGAGGACCGGCCCTGAAGATCCAGGATTGCCCAGAGTGTGTAGTCCTGAGACATTTGCTAGAGTGTCTCGAAAGCGGAGAGGAGCTTGCCCCTTGCCTCGACTCATGGCAGAAATCCAATTTCCAACACATGTATTACGGTTTTTAATTGTAGAACTAGTATGGCGACATAGTAGCATGGGATGCTATGCCGTCTATGATTTATATTTATGATTGAAATTGTTTTGACACTATACACTTATTATAGTATCAAATGATTTGTTTTAAACGTACCAAGCATGTTTGGCTATTATAAGGGAAAACCCTATCCTTCGGCTTGCGTTGCATTGTGTGATGGGACCTGGGTCTTATAATAGCTTCATTTTTTGAAAAAGCATTGCGTTGTTTATTCTATGCACTGGTATTCTTGGGAGGAAATCCGTTCCGTGTTATACGGCGTGGTCCCTTGAATTACTCTCTTTTAAAGTAAAGTTTTAAATAACTGTTTTAGTTCTCACACCAGTCACATGACTGACCTGGAGTTTATTGTTTTAACCTAAACTCTGGGTGTCCTTATTTTGACACGGGCAGCTAGTAGTTTTGGTTTTGCAGATTTATATTCATAGGATCCTGATTTACAGGTGGAACGATGCTCGGAAAGCTCTGTATCCGTTTATTACTTTCAGTTGTTGTGTTTTGTATTATTTTTCCCCTACAATACTGTATTTAAATCTCTGATATTCTTTGTTGTATAATATTTATTCATACTCTGTATATTCTTGTATCTGATGGAATTGTTGTAATAGCAATGAAATGTTCTTCCGTCTGCGTTCTTTTGTGTGTTGTTCTCAAAGTATCCGCTCTTTCCTTTACGGGGAAGTTACGGGTTCTCACAGTATACGGGTCATGAACGTATATTCGAAGTTCTAATATACTGGATAGATATAGAATCATGCTCTAGTCGCCCGGAGATGATGTTGATAATGACCATGGCATCATAAATATTTATTTTCGTGTTTCGAAGGTGTGATTTCTATATGATTCCATTAGGCTGGTGTGAGAACCAAAAAAAATATAGCTAGAATACATTGTTGTGAATTGACATCAAAAACTTGATTTTCTGTATATATATCAGAATTATGAATTTGAAACGATAATCCACTAATTGACTGATGTTTGTGTTGTTTGTTTATTTGTTTGATAATTCTGAACCATTACGCCTAATTGAATCAAATATTGAATTGTCTTAAAAATTGGTCGCATTTGCTTGCATATACATGTTCTTACATTGAACAGGTCATAGCAAGGAGGCTAGAGCAGAGAATAAAATTTGTTTGCCCGACAAATAGGTACATGTTTATTATAATTTACTGTTTTGTTTGGGTGATGATGATTTTATGAGCCGATTGGCTAGCCGCTTGGCTTTTTCTTTTTCTTTTTGAGATCAGAAGGCCTGTATGGCAATTTCAGGATTTTCCCGTTGCTCCTGGTGCAGGGGAGGTTATGGCGAAATTTTTCGAAAATTTAGGGTGTTAGCCAAATTTTTGAAGAACTTGAAAAGTTCTTAGAAACTGAAAAGTTAAAGAATTTAAGCCGTAATCAAAATACTGGAAGATGAGTTGAATTGTTAAACAACTTTCGGCTTCGTTCCTTTTCAGGGACGAAAAGTTTTAAGTGGGGGAGATTGTAATAACCCGGAAATGCGAGCCAGTTTAAAATTTTTATTTTGGCAATTTTAATGAATTTTGCATATTTAAAATGAATTATTTTAAATAATATCGACGGTAGAATTAGAACGTATATAGTTATATACATCATCGATAGAATATAAATAATTATTTATAATTAAAAAAGGAATTGAAAATGGCGCGGTAGTTCGATAATTCGATTTCAAACTTCAATTGAACATACCGGGTGCAAAATAAACCGGATTTTAGCGATACCAAAAATAATAGGATCTAATTGATGATATCTTTCCAACGAATCCGAAAAATCAAAATTTCATAGCGGGGATCAAAAGATATGTCCAGTTGAAAATTCTGAATAGTCGCTATGGAATTCAGGCCCTTAAAAATGGAAATTTTGCAAACGACCTCGGATTTCGACGAAACCACTTTTGTTGGATCCGGGATGTAAAGTTATTGCTAGGTTTCAAATTTCATAATTTTTCGAATCAATATGTGAACGTGGCAAAGTAAAACGCGTCTGACCAGTTTCAGTTGATTTTAATCGACTGGAAATTAGCCATTTTTCCAACGGTCTCAGAATTTGACGAAATTAGTTTTTTTAGGACCGTGTCGTCAATACGAAGCTAGAAATATTTTTCTGGAATTTTTCAAGTTAGTATGTGATCCCAGTAAATCGAAATGTGGGTTCAAATTTAATATATATATATATATATATATATATTTATATTTATATTTTAAATTCAACGGAAACTGATCGAATCGAACTGGCTTACGATACATATCCCATTGTGTTCGGAATGGGGGTAATTAGCTAGGGACGACAGTCGGCTGGTTCGATTTCGAGTTCGAAATAAAAAGTTGCTTTATGAAATTTTAAAATAATAAAATATATAAATATTTATATATGGCCCCTTTACACCTTCTCTTCCCTCCGTTGACCAAATCAGAAAATTGATAAAAGAAAAAAAAACTTCATCGTCGATCGCGCCCTCCCTCCTGACCCCCGCCGTGACCGACGCGCCCGCCGCCGCTTCTGGCGCAGATCCGCCTGCCCGATCCAGCCTCTCCTTCTCCCTCCGCTCCCTTTTTCCCTCCTCCTGAAATCGAGCACGCCGTTGCCAATTGTATCCCCCTCCCACCACCGACCAGGCCATCGCCCTCCCATCGCCGACCAGGCCCTCGCCCTCCGTCCCCCCCTTCGGCCAATTCGAACCCGAACCCGACGCAAACCCCCATGAGCCCAGTTTTCCCCAAAACATCCCGGATCCGCGCAGCCCTCCACCACTGGACTCGCGCCACCGCGAGCAGGTCCTCCCTCCGCGCCAAAGCCTCCACTTCCCTCCACTTTCAATCCGAACAGTGAGTTTCTTTATGTCTTTATTTGTTTATTTTATAGTTGATTGTAATTTCGAGTTTTATTTATCTTCTTCTGTGTAAAAACTGATTTTAAGTTACTCAAAACTGAAATTAGTTTATATTTTAAAACTGAATTTTTATGTTATCAAAAATACGATTTTTAAATGATAAAAGTATATATTTTTAATGTAGTGAAGCTTATATGTTTATATATGAAAACTTATATTTTTATTCTTGAAAGTTTATACTCTTATTTTGAAAAGATTATATTTTTAGTCGTGAAGGGATTATATTTTCAGTCATGAAAAGAAATGATTTTTGATTGGTAAAGGATAAGATTTTTCATATGAAAAAGGCAAATAAAAATACTATTTTTAAATATAAAAGGATTAGATTTTTCATTTGCTAAAGATAAGATTTTTATCGTATAGAAAGATAAGATTTTTATCGTATAGAAAGTTGAGATTTTTAACTATAGAAAGTTGAGATTTCTAACGATAGAAAGATTTGATTTTTCATTTTAGAAAAGAATTAATTTTTAGTGCATGAAGAAAATAAAATATAATTTATATATAAATGATTACCATATAAAAATACGTATTTTTTTATAATGAACACGTCTATATAAAAATGTGATTTTTATATGAACAGTATAAGAATAAAAATGAGATTTTCATTTGAAAAGTAGCCAAATAAAAAGGTGACTTTTATTTATGTTATAGCGAGTTAAAAATATGATTTTTAATATATACGGCGGGAAACAGATCTCGTTGGAAACACGACGGATATCTCCTACATGAGAAGAGTCGTGGCGTTGGTTAAGCATATCGGTGAGAACTTCTCACTTTAACTTTTCTTTTCTAGTTATATAAATATATACTAGGATGCAGACGGTGTTTAGTAGCACCCGACACCACTGTCCACAGACCATGGACATGTTTGTTTGGTTGCATAGATTAGTTAGATTATTTGATTTGAAGTTGGTTGTGTGGTGAATTGAAATTGATTTGATTGATATGTGTATGGCATGGGCCATCACTAGAGCGGGGATAAGGCTAGGCCTTGTCCTGTTTCTAGTATCGTGTCGTTATGCCGCCGAAATTTTCTAAAATAAGTTAGGAAAATAAAAATATCATTTTATTGTGTAAATGAACCGAATACAATATTCATAGGTTGAATAAAATAATTTGGTTGTTAAAAATATAATTTTCAATGTGAACGTGAATGAATAAATATTCATTTACAAACCGGACGGTTTGTTTATGTACACCTATTTGAAGGACATTGATTGAGACGATAAATTTTACACATCGCCCAACTGCACAAATAAAATTTGTGTTTGATTTTTTGAAACCCCACACGGGTATTGGGATAAAATATGGCATACACTAATCCCAATAATTAGTTGTATGTCGATCGATTGATTGAAAGGCTGTTATAAGCGTTAGATATCTATATTTGATGCTTATACAGTGTAGTGCACTTTGGATGATGGTTGATTATTTATTGTTGCTATTATATACATGTGTTGTATGGAATCCATATAGTTAATGCTATATGGTGATTGATTGGGCCTCATTCCAATTTAGAAAATAAAGAATATTATAAAATAAAGGTTCATGTGTTGACCGTACTCATCCGTTGAGATTAGTCATGTGTTGAGAAAAATATTTTAATAATAAAATTTACATCTTTATCATATATAAAATTAGAAACTAACTGGAAAATAGATAAGATGAGTGGTCTCCTGGATATTGATCTGATGTTGGTTTCGGCCTTCGGGGTTAATATTTAGGGAATCGTTCTCTTACTAGTTTACGGTTGGAGTCTGATTTAAATCAAACGGTAGATACCATAATTTTTATAAAATATATCGAATAACAAAAATAGTCACACGTGGACAGTACTCATTCGTTGAGATTAGTCATGTGTTGACAAAAATATAGATTCATGTATTGAATAGGATAAATATTCAATTGTTGAATAGAATAACGGAATTATTGAAATATATAAAACCGTGTTGATTAGAGATGCGTTATTTTGTCGTGAACGATATTTATATCGATTATATTCGTTTTACAATGAATATTGAAAAGAGGTTTAAAAATCGAATATTTAGAAAATGAAAAATGAATCGAATAGAAAATGAATTTGAATTGAATTGAATAGAAAACGAATTTGAATTGAATTGAATAGAAAACGAATTTGAATTGAATTGAATAGAAAACGAATTTGAATTGAATTGAATAGAAAACGAATTTGAAATGAATTGAATAGAAAATGAATTTGAATTGAATTGAATAGGAAACGAATTCGAATTGAATTGAATATAAACCAAATTCGAATTGAATTGAAATTTGAATTGAATTGGAAATGGAAGTTGAAATGTTTTTGAAAGAATTTAGAACTATTTATAAAATTCGTTTTAAATAGAAATCGACGAAATATATATTATATATATTATATATATAATATAATGGCCTGAATAGAATGCGCCGCGCCGCGGCAGTTCGTAAATTTCGACCATTGACTTCGAACGGACATTATGGGAGATCCGACCGTCGGATTCTCCTAAAACCGGAACCGTTGGGTTCATATCGAATAGAGCTTTCTAACGAATATTAGTAATTTTATATCCAACGGTTGGATTTGGAGATACGTCCAACTCAAATTTGGAAAAGGTGGTTGTAAGTGCAGTTCGATGGCCGTTGATGGAAATCGACTGTACGGACCTTGATAAAATTATTAAAAATAGTAATAATTTGTGTGAAATCATAAGAAATGATTTGGGATAAATTGGGATGAAAAACTCCATATTTGAAAAGATAAAAATAGATTTTTATCGAAATGAACTAGTTTTGAACTAAAATTAAAACCCATTTATTTTTAAATAAATAAATTGGATTTGAAATGGGTTGTAGATAGAATTGATTTTGGGTTAATCGTGAATAGTGTTTTAAAACACTTGTTCTTTAACCCGATAATTAATAGAATGTGATTTGAGTTTGTCATGAAATATGTTTTAAGTGACATTAGTTCTTTAACCCAGTAAAAGGAGTTTTAATGAATCTGTAATTAGATTGAAATGTGAATTGATAATCTAAATTATCAAATTTAGAAAGTGAGCGAGAATGGAGTATCACCAGTTTTTCTCCAAAGCGATAGTCAAATCTTTAATTAGATTTGAACGGGGAATTGTAATTAATTTTACCGATAACACTGTGGTATTAGATATGGAGTATTACCAGTTTTGCTTCATGGGATGAATATGTTGGGATTGGGAAATAAAATAAATAATTACTTCGGTGTGGTTAGCTAATCCCGTCTAGTTTGAAAACCCATAATTTGGTTTGAAATGATATCCAAAGGAAGATTAAAGGATAAATTTTAAAGAATTTATCTTTGATAAAATTAATGGGAACCTTTCCCTAAGAATATGAAATTTAGAAACTAGTTGTAGGTTAGCTAAGAAGAATGGTTTCCTGGTATTGATCTTATGTTGGTTTCGGCCTTCGGGGTTAATATTTGGGAAATTGTTCTCTTGTTGATTTACGGTTAGTAGCTACTGAATTGGAATGAGGCGTATGTTGTGTTTATGTAACATTTGTTTTTAATATACGCGGGTTGTTCGGAAAGTCCGGATTTATACCCATTCTGAATAACCGATTCGACGATAAGTCGAAGATGATGACGGTGGTCAAAGACCGGAAGTCTTCACATCGTTTGAGTGATTACTGATGATCTTGATTGGGTTGTACACCCAAGATGAGGGAATCAGTTGGTGGTCGTCCAGACGTACTTGTAGATTGATGGATATGCGAGGAAAGTGCCTCCGGTTTCGTTCAGATCTAGAACGAACTTGTAAATGGATTGTGTGTCTGACATTGGATTTTATTCTGTGTTGATTGATTTTTGTTAAATATATATCTGTTTAGCGGCGGAGAATTTATTCTCTTGCTTAACGCCCTTCTCTGAGACGTACAAGCTTAGAGGTTATATATCGATAGATATCAATCGCATGGCATGAATTGCCTGTGTGGCACGCTGAGTTGCATGGATCAAGGCTTCTGTTGAAAAGCAAAGTCTTGTGGTTGATGATCAAAGCACGGCCTTTGTGGCGTAGCTTTGTGTATAACGTGAATTCGCGAGCCTCACACCTCGGTATGAGTTAAAAACGGGATAAGGACTGCGGGGAGAGCACGACGTTTCTTTCTAGCTTTGGTGGTGTCAATGACTTACCAGCCCTGACATTTATATACTTTTCACCTATGTGGTTGTTGGATGAGGCGCCTCAATTTTAGGTCCGTAAGGACCGGGAAACGTGTGTTAAGAAATAATTAATCCTCAAACGTAAGAGAGGACCGGCCCTGAAGATCCAAGGATTGCCCTGAGTGTGTAGTCCTGAGGCATTTGCTAGAGTGTCTCGAAAGCGGAGAGGAGCTTGCTCCTTGCCTCGACTCATGACGGAAATCCAATTTCCAATACGTGTGTTTCGGTTTTATTTGTAGAGCCTAGTATGGCGACATAGTGGGATGGGGCACTCATGCCGTCTATGATTTATATTTATGATTGAAATTGTTTTGACACTATACACTTATTATAGTATCAAATGATTTGTTTTAAACGTACCAAAAATGTTTGGCTATTATAAGGGAAAACCCTATCCTCCGGCTTGCGTTGCATTGTGTGATGGGACCTGGGTCTTATAATAGCTTCATTTTTCGAAAAAGCATTGCGTTGTCTTTTCTATGCACTGGTATTCTTGGGAGGAAACCCGTTCCGTTTTATAAGGCGTGGTCCCTTGAATTACTCTCTTTTAAAGTAAAGTTTTAAATAACTATTTTAGTTCTCACACCAGTCACATGACTGACCTGGAGTTTATTGTTTTAACCTAAACTCTGGGTGCCCCAATTTTCTACATGGGCAGCTAGTAGTTTTGGTTTTGCAGATTTATATTCACAGGATATTGATTTACAGCTGGAACGATGCTCGGAAAGCTCTGTATCCGTGTATTACTTTCAGTTGTGTTTTGTATTATTTTTCCGCTGTAATACAGTATTTAAATCTCTGATATTTATCGAATGTAATTTATTCATTTATACTGTGTATATTCTTGTATCTGATGGAATTTTTGTAATAGCAATGAAATGTTCTTCTGTCTGCGTTCTATTTTGTCCTATTCTCAAAACAATCAGGGGTTTCGAACGGTCTTGGTCGGTTTAACGACTGATTCAGATCGAGCGAAATTCCCGGACGTCACAATAATACTTTGATTAGGTCGAATTTTATTATAATGGTTTAGTTGATGAAGGATATTTGAATTTTATTTAGTATAATCTATAATTGTAACAACCCGTAAAATTTGAGCCAGTTTAAAACTTTTAATTTGGCTAATTTAGTGGATTTTAAATATTTAAAATAAATAATTTAAATAATAACGATGAAAAGTATGTTTGAATCGATGTTTGAAAATAAATATAATTATTTTAAATTATAAACAAGGCATGAAAAGGCGCGGCAATTTCGAAATTTGAATTCAAACTTTGACTGACTGTACCGGATGCAAAATAAAACAGATTTTAGGGAAACCAAAATTTTTTAAATATGTTAGTGAATATATTTCTAACAAATTTAAAAAATTGAAGTTTCATAGCGGGAGTCAAAAGTTAAGGCCAAATGAATTTTCAGAAAGGTCGCTATAGAGATTATATTGCCCTTGAAAATAGACATTTTGCAAATGACCTCAGAATTCGACAAAACCACTTTTGTTGGATCCGGGATGTCAAATTATTTCTAGGTTTCAAATTTCATAATTTTTGAAGTTAATTTATGAGCGTGGCGAAGGAAAATGTGTTTTGTTAATTTCAGTTAAATTGGATCGAGCAGAAAATGGCCATTTTTCAAATGGTCTTAGAATTAGACGAAACTTGTTTTGTTGGGACCGTATCGTCAGAACATAGCTAGATTTAATTTTTTTGGGAATTTTTAGAATCAGTATGGCTCCGGCAAATTGAAATGTACGTTCAAATCGAATATTGAATGTTTTTATATTTTAATTTGAAGAAAACTGACTGAAACAGTCGAATGGGCCGACGAAACATATCCCATTGTGTTCAGAATGGGGTATTTAGCTAGGGTCGACAGTCTTTGGGTTTGGATTGGAGTTCGTATTAGATATGGGGTATTTTCGTATTTTTAAAAATATATAAATAAAAGGAAAAATTTGATTGGCCCTCATTCTTTTCTCCCTCCCCGATCCTCTATACGGCGACGACGGAAAAGGGTTTAACCCTTCTCTGCTCCTTTCCTCCTACACGCATCGAAACCACATGCTTCTTTGGAGTTTTTCGTAGAGCCGAGCCTCCTCTTCAAATCCGTCCTACCCTCGCCCTCCCTCTCCTCGTCTGCGTCGAGATCTACTAGCACGAAGTCGTCGACTTCAGGGAGCCACCGTCGCCGCTAGGGGCGTTCGATCCCAGCGCCACCACCCTGCGTGGAAAGCCCTCTCCTTCCTCTTCCATGTGGTAACGGCTGATTCCAACATCGTGCCACGGATCAAAAGTAATCGGCAAACCAATTTTGAACGAAATTTGAAGGTAACGGGTTATTTTATTTCAAACTATTCTATAGCACTTTAAAGCGCTATAGTTTTTGATTTCACTGTAAAAATCATATCTTTTTCATTTATGGTCGAAATCCAGTGAAACAAGAGACAGTGGACTCGTATGGACGTCTTCTACATTCTAGAAGAGACCGCATATTTTTCTGAGCCTTCTGCAATTTTTGGTGGAGTGGAACCCAATGTGAGATTTCTAATTTATAAACGATACGGAAAACAATGATGTATAAATTATATAGTTGATGTATGAATTATATAAGCATTGTACGCCTCATGTATAAGCATTGTATAAGTTGTATGTTCGATATATAAGTTATATATGCATTGTAAAAATTATATATATGCGTTGAAATGAATTGAAGTGAAATTGAAATATATTTATATACGAATATATATATATATACATACACACTCCCCTCGTCCACAGACCATGGACGATATTTATTGGTTGTGATATTGTTTGGATTAGTGGTTGATGTGAAATTTGGTGAAAATCATGAATGATTGATTGTGGTTGAAAAACACCTGTCTATGGTTGAGAATTATTTTGGGATGAAACCACATAGGATTAGTTTGTGGAAAAGAAAAATATATACGCTCGTTTGCGTACGAATTAGATGTATGAAATCCCTATTGTCAAAAACCGCGAGGTTTTAAGGTAGAGCGAGTAGCCGTACTAGGGACGGTCCCGGTTTTAACTACCCTGCCGTTATGTTGCCGAAATATTCAATAATATTCATGTGTTAGAATTATTTTCATGTGTTGAAACTATTTTCGTGTGTTGAATAGAAATTCATGTGTTGAATGAGTTCATGTGTTGAGTAAATTATTTGTAAGATAAAAATCACATTTTTATTATATATGTAGCCTATATAAAATATTAGTATTTTAAATAAATTGTTTTAACACCAAAAATAACCTTTTTACCTTATGTATAGACTATATAAAATAATTGTGTTTTCAAATAAATTGTTTTTCAATAAAAGTCAAATTTTTATTATATATATCAACCATTGAAAATATTCATATGTTGAATAAAGAACTAGAACACCAAAAATCATATTTTATCGTATGTGTGAAGTCAAAAACGTTCATGTGTTGAATATATAGATTGAACAATAAAATCTACATTTTTATTGTGAATATGAAGTGTTAAAAATGGTGATGTGTGGAATAAACATTTTTGATGATAAAAATATCATTTTTGTCAAATATATAAAGTGGATATGGTTTTGAAATCGAAGAATGAATATATATATATATATATATATATATATATATATATAAGATATATTGAATAACGAAGCTGAAGTTCATGTTTTGAAACCATGATTTCAAACGATTAGTGCGGGAGATCCGACCATCGGATTTACCCGAAACTGAAACCGTTGGGTTCGCTTTGGAAATATCTTTCCAACGACACCAACTTTGTGAAGATCCAACGGTTGGATTGTCTGGAGTGTTTAATTCAAATCTGAAGAAAAACAGCGCCAGAATCGATTATATTTATATATATATATATATAATTAAATTAAATTGAACAACGATGCTGTAGTTCTTATTTTGAAATCGTAACTTCAAACGATTAGTGTGGGAAATCCGACCGTTGAATTTTCCCAAAACTGTAACCGTTGGATTCGTTTTGAAAAGATCTTTCTAATGACATAAAATTTGTGAAGATCCAACGGTTAGATTTCCAGATATGTGTAAATCAAATCTGAAGAAAAACAGCGCCACGGCCGCGTTATGGCCTGAAGCGTCGTTTGAATGAATTGGCTGTTTTTAAATAAATAAAAATAGTGATAAAATATTTTAAACGATATGTATTGAAAACAAACTGAATTTGCTCAGTTTATTTGATATTTGATGGTTGAATGTATTTGGCGTGAAAATTACATTAAAGAATAGAATTAGTGATATCAAATAATTTAACCATTTAAATGAATTGATTTGAAATTCTAAATAGACGTGAATTATTTGAAAAGGCCGAGTTAATTCTCATTTCAAATAATTGATCGACGATTGAAAGCCGAAGATATAGACGGTGCAAGACCGATGATCTGCACGTCGAATGGAGGGGTGCTACTGATACTCATGATGGGAGTAGCTACCATGAAGGGGCTGAAGTACTAGCCGTCCGGACGTACTTGTTGATTGTACGGATATGCGAGGTATTGAGTTTCTCCGGTTTCGTTCAGACCCAGAACGAACTTGTAAATGGACTGTGTGTCTAACATTGGATTTTGTTCTGCGCTGATTGATCTCTATTAAACATATATCTGTTTGGCGGCAGAGAATTTATTCTCTTGCTTAATGCCCTTCTCTGAGACGTACGAGCTCAGAGGTTATACATCGATAGAAATCAGTCACATGGAGTGAATTGCCTGTGTGGCATGCCTAAGTGGAAGATGATCAAGGCTTCTGTTGAAAAGCAAAGTCTTGTGGTTGATGATCAATGCACGACTTGTTTGGTATAGCTTTGTGTACAACGTGAATTCGTGAGCCTCACACCCCGGTATGAACCTGAAACGGGAGAGGACCTCAGGGAAGGCATGCGTTTCTTTCTAGCTAGGGTGGTGTCAGTGACCTACCAGCCCTGACATTTATATTATTTTCACCTGTGTGGTTGTTGCTGTTGCGAGGCACCTCAGATATATCGGTGACTATGTGGAGCAGATGGAGTCGTAGGACTCATTTACGCCCCAAAGGGCGGGGAAACGCAGTGTTCAGGCATTTTAGTCCACATCGGTGGACCGGCCCTAACGATCCAAGGGGTAGTTGCGGTTGTTCCAAAGGCTCGGGCTAGATAGTCTCGAATTCGGTAAGGACTATCTTTTGCCTTGGTTCATGAAGGAAATCCAATTTCCAAATACGATACTGTGCAGTTTTGATTGTGTATATATATGGCGACATGATATATGGTACCCATTCCGTCAATGATTGATAGTTATGATTGAAATTGTTTTTGAAACATATATATACACTAGTAATAATATCAAATGCTTTTGTTTTATTCGTATCAAGCATATTTTGGCTATTATAAGGTAAAACTCTATCCTCTGGTTTGTGTTGCATTATGTGATGGGAACTGAGTCTTATAATGGCTTCATTTTTATGAAAAGCTTTGCGATGTTTAAAAGATTTACTTGTTTTAAAGCACTGGCAAACCAATGGAGTAAACCCGTTCCGCGAAAGTGGCGTGGTACTATGATTAGCCATATTATAAAATGTGTTAAGTAGATTTCTCATACCAGTCCCATGACTGACTCGTAGTTTGTTTCACTTGCTAACTCGGGTGCCCCTTTTTCTACACAGGCTGCCTTGTATTCAGGTTTTAACAGGCTCTTTCTGGATAGGTACAGCTGAAGATAGATTCTATCATTTATCTCTTTTTATGCTGTTCAGCTCCTACTGTACATGTTATGTTTGTTTTCCGCTGTAGAAATTTATGTATAGCTGAACTGTACTTTGTACTAAGTATGATCCTATATACCGTGTAACTCTAATGATTATGTTTATCCAGTGTATTCTATTGTACATTATCTGGTGTATTTAATAATTTTTGTTCTGCTATTATCTGTTTATGTGTTATATTCTAAAGATTATCCTTGCCACTATCTAATGGGGTTTGGGATCGTCACAAACGTGGTATCAGAGCTTTGGTTAAGCTTAGTTCTGGAATATAACATATTAACGAACTCGTCAAAGATAGAACTAGTAGTGTTCTGGGAAAAATAACTCATTATAGATAGGATCTGTAATAACCTAGTATGAGTACAGCAGAATCAGAATAACTCGTTAGAGATGGGGTCAGAAATGCCCCAGAACGAGTTGAGAGTTATTTGTTTATAAATAACGCATTTGTGATTATATAAATAGTCTGGTTTTAGAAATATAATTTTTGAGTATATAAAAGATATCTATTTGAAAACTTAAAAAACAAATTGATTGTTGTTTGTGTGGTGTGATAGTGGATTTGATTAATTAAATTATTAAAATGATAGCTAATTTAATCAATGAATGAAGGGTAAATCAATGCAATTAAATAAAGTATTGAACTATTTTAAAAATAGTTAGAAATATATACATGTGCATTATATATGTTTGAACAGGTAAACGGATTAGCTGTTGAGTAAAGAATTTATTTGCGTGCCCGACAAATTGGTAAACCTTAATGAGTTGGATGCGCAATTTTATTATTATATCAACTCCTGTGAATGCCATTGGATGCGGAGTGCTGGTTGTTATGTGTGTAAAAATAAATGTCGTCGTAGGATAGTAATAATTAATTTTGAACTACACTACATGGCATACTTCTTGAGGATAGACATACTTCATCATATACTACATAAGAATTTGGAGCTTGTGTGACGAGGTTGAAGATCTACCATACGAGCGAGAGGCTTTATGGCGATGACTATATTTATAGGTTGAACTGATGACTGATATGGACCACATAAAATTGTAATGGTAAATTGCAAGATTAATAAAAACCCCACACGGGTCTGGAGATGACAATAAACACGTCTCTCTGGTCATTAAGGCACAAAAACCATTTATAGGGTGACGATAATTTATTCTTTGGAGTTATGATCTATATACACTCCCATGTGGACACCAGAATATATCACTATAAATATGTGCATGCTTATTAGGATTTATTGGGTACCTAATACGGCCCAATAAATTTCCAAACCCCTCCCCGTATAAAGGAGGTTATGGCGAAATTTTTCGAAAATTTAGGGTATTAGCCGAATTTTTAAAGAATTTGAAAATTCTTAGAAACTGAAAAGTTGAAGAATGGAAGCCAGGATGAAAGTAGAGTTGGTTAATTAAACCACTTTCGACTTTGTTTGTTTTTGGGGACGAAAAGTTTTAAGTGGGGGAGATTGTAACAACCCGGAAAATCTGAGCCAGTTTAAAATTTTTAATTTGGCTAATTTAGTGGATTTTAAATATTTAAAATAAATATTTTAAATAAAAATGACGAAAAGTATGTTTGAATCGATGTTTGAAAATAAATATAATTATTTTAAATTATAAACAAGGCCTGAAATGGCGCGGCAGTTTCGAAATTTGAATTCAAACGTTGACTGACTGTACCGGGTGCAAAATAAAATGGATTTTAGGGAAACCAAAAATATTTAAATCTACTAGTGAATATCTTTCTAATGAATTTGAAAAATCGAAGTTTCATAGCGGGAGTCAAAAGTTATGGCCAAATGAATTTTCAGAAATGTAGCTATAGAGATTATATCGCCGTTGAAAATAAACATTTTGTAAATGACCTCAGAATTCGACGAAACCACTTTTGTTGGATCTGGGATGTCAAATTATGGCTAGGTTTCAAATTTCATAATTTTTGAAGTTAATATGTGAGCGTGGCGAAGGAAAATGTGTTTGGTTGATTTCAGTTAAATTGGATCGACCAAAAAATGGCCATTTTTCAAACGGTATCAGAATTCAAAGAAACTAGTTTTTTTGGGACCGTATCATCAAAACATAGCTAGATTTATATTTTTGGGAATTTTTAGAATCAGTATGTGGCTCCTCGAAATTGAAATGTACGTTCAAATCGAATATTGAATGTTTTTATATTTTATTTTGAAGAAAAACTGACTGAAATAGTCGAATGGGCCTACGAAACATATCCCATAGTGTTCGGAATGGGGGTATTTGCTGGGGTCGACAGTCATTGGGTTTGGATTGGAGTTTGTATGAGATAAGGGGTATTTTCGAATTTTTAAAAATATATAAATAAGAGGAAAAATCTAATTGGCCCTCTTTCTTTTCTCTCTCCCCGATCCTCAATACGGCGACGACGGAAAAGGGTTTTACCCTTCTCTCCTCCTTTCCTCCTCCTACACGCATCGAAACCACATGCTTCTTTGGAGTTTTTCGTAGAGCCGAGCCTCCTTTTCAAATTCGTCCTACCCTCGCCCCCCCTCTCCTCGTCTGCATTGAGATCTGCTAGCACGAAGTCATCGACTTCAGTGAGCCTCCACCGCCGCTAGGGGCGTTCGATCCCAGCGCCACCACACAGCGTGGAAAGCCCTCTCCTTCCTCTTCATGTGGTAACGGCTGATTCCAACATCGTGCCACGGATCGAAAGTTATCGGGAAACCTAGTTTTGAACGAAATTTGAAGGTAACGGGTTATTTTATTTCAAACTATTATATAGCACTTTAAAGCGCTACGGTTTTTTATTTCACTGTAAAAATCATATCTTTTTCGTTTGTGGTCGAAATCTAGTGAAACAAGAGATAGTGGATGTAATAACCCGGAAAATGCGAGCCAGTTTGAAAATTTTAAATTGGCTATTTTAATGAATTTTGAATATTTAAAATAGATTATTTTAAATAATATCGACGAGAAATTTATTTTGAATAGAATTCGACGTATATATTATATACGCCGTCGATAGAATATAAATATTTATATATAATTATAAATAGAATTGAAAATGGCGCGGTAGTTCGATAATTCGATTTCAAACTTCAATTGAATGTACCGGGTGCAAAACAATCCGGATTTTAGTGAAACCAAAAATAATGGAATCTAATAGTGAATATCTTTCCAACGAATCCGAAAAATCAAAAGTTCGTAGCGGGAATCAAAAGATATGTCCAGTTGAAAATTCTGAATAGTCGCTATGGAATTCAGGCCCTTAAAAATGGGAATTTTGCAAACGACCTCGGATTTCAACGAAACCACTTTTGTTGGGTCCGTGATGTCAAGTTATTGCTAGATTCCAAATTTCATAATTTTCTGAATCAATATGTGAGCGTGGCATAGGAAAACGCGTTTGACCAGTTTCAGTTGATTTTAATCGACTGGAAAATGGTCATTTTTCAAACGGTCTCAGTATTCGACGAAACTAGTTTTGTTAGGACCGTATCGTCAATACGAAGCTAGAAAATATTTTTATGGAATTTATAGAGTTGTTATGTGACCCCGGTAATTTGAAATGTACGTTTAAAATTCAATATAGTGATTTAAATGTAAATTTAACGAAAACTGATTGTAACAGCCGAATCAGCCTACGATACATATCCCATTGTGTTTGGAATGGGGGTAATACGCTATGGACGACAGTCGTTGGGCCTCGTTTCGAATAAGAAAGTTACTTTTTTTTGAAATAAAATAATAAAATAATAAAATAATTATATAAACTTCTCCACCCCCTTATCTCTCGTTCAAAGTCAACCAAGGAAAAAATTAAAAGAAAACCCCCGATCGCTTTCACCTGCTCGTGCCCTAGCCATCGCGCTCCTCCTCCCGTCGACGTTCGTCGCCGCCGCCCCCTCTCCTTCTTCTTCCCTGCGCCTCCTCCTTTCCTCTCTATCCTCGCTCCTCGTTTTCTCTCCCGCCCTCAATCGAAGACGCGACACCAAACGCCGCCCTCCTCCGTGCTAGCCGCGCCGCCTAGCCTCACGCCCCCCTCGCCGATCTCCTCCTCTGCCCCTCTTCTTTATGTCCGAAGCACCTCTTCTTTTTACCCGAAGCCCCTAACCCACTGGAAAATGAAGGCGCTCACCGGAGCTCAGCTGGACCCGACCACCAGTCAGAAAACCCCCCTCCTTCAATCGAAAACTGTGAGCCTTGTATTTTTCATTATTTTATTTATTTTTATTGATTTAAAACTAATATTTTTATTGATTTAAAACTCAGATTTTTATAGATTTAAAAGCTCAGATTTTTATGAGTGTAAAGCTCAGATTTATATATATGTAAAAAGTTGTGATTAATATGTGATTTTAACGATAGGAAATATACACTTTTTAATTCATGAAAGATCCTATTTTTAGAAGAGTAAAGTTATGATTTTTGATTCATGAAATATTAGATCTTTAACATTAGAAAAAGTTTATATTTTATAATATGAATAGATTGAAATTTTTATTTGAAAAGATTTGATTTTTATTTAACAAAAGCTATGATTTTTATTAGTAAGAAAAAATATGATTTTTATATATTGAACTTCGAAAGAAAAAATATGATTTTTATATATTGAACTTCGAAAGAAAAAAATATGATTTTTATATATTGAACTTCGAAAGAAAAAATATGATTTTTATATATTGAACTTCGAAAGAAAAAATATGATTTTTATATATTGAACTTCGAAAGAAAAAATATGATTTTTATATATTGAACTTCGAAAGAAAAAATATAGTTTTTATATATTGAACTTCGAAAGAAAAATATAGTTTTTATATATTGAACTTCGAAAGAAAAATATAGTTTTTATATATTGAACTTCGAAAGAAAAATATGGTTTTTATATATTGAACTTCGAAATAAAAATTCGATTTTTATATATTGAATAGCGAAGTAAAAATGTGATTTTTACATATGTAGAGAATACGGGCAAAGAAAGTGAAAAGAGGCAGAACGACGAAGACTTCTGCAAATGAAGTGCCGTGGAGTTAGGATAGCTATCGGTGAGAACTTCTCACCTTTCAATTTCTTTTCTAGTTATATATATATACTAGGATGCAGACGGTGCTTAGTAGCACCCGACACAATCGTCCACAGAACATGGACTTGTTTGTTTGGTTGCATAGATTAGTTGAATTATTTGTTTGAATTGAATTGTTTGGTGAGATGAAATTGATTTGATTGATGTGTGAATGGCGTGGGCCTTCACTAGACCGGGGATAAGGCTAGGCCTTGTCCCGTTTCTAGTATCGTGCCGTTATGCCGCCGAAATTTTCAAAAATATGTTAGAAAAATAAAATATCATTTTATTGAAGAAATGAACTGAATAGAAATTCATGTGTTGAAATAAAATGTTTTATCGTTAAAATATAATTTTTGACGTGAATGTGAATAAATAAATATTCATTTACAAACCGGACGGTTTGTTTATGTACACCTATTTGAAGGACATTGATTGGGTCGATAAATTTTACACATCGCCCAATTGCACAAATAAAATCTGTGTTTGATTGTTTGAAACCCCACACGGGTGTTGGGATGAAATTTGAAGTTCACTCATCCTGATTGATTAAATATGTCGATCGATTGATTGACAGGCTGTTATAAGCGTTGAATATCTATATTTGATGCTTATACAGTGTAGTGCACTTTGGTTGATGGTTGATTATTTTCAATGCTATTATATACATGTGTTGTATGAAAATCCATATAATTAATTTTATATGGTAATTGATTGGGCCTCATTCCAGTTTTGAAAAAGAAATATTTGAAAAAGAAATATTTGAAATAGAATATTTGAAAATAAAGGAATATATGAAGCCGTGTTGATTAGATTGACGCCATTTTGACGTGAACGATATTTATATCGATTTTAAAACGATTTCGAAATGAATTGAATTGAAAACGATTTCGAAATGAATTGAATTGAAAACGATTTCGAAATGAATTGAATTGAAAACGATTTCGAAATGAATTGAATTGAAAACGATTTCGAAATGAATTGAATTGAAAACGATTTCGAAATGAATTGAATTGAAAAACGATTTCGAAATGAATTGAATTGAAAACGATTTCGAAATGAATTGAATTGAAAACGATTTCGAATTGAATTGAAAACGATTTTGAAATGAATTGAATTGAAAACGATTTCGAAATGAATTAAATTGAAAACGATTACGAAATGAATTGAATTGAAAACGATTTCGAAATGAATTGAATTGAAAACGATTTCGAAATGAATTGAATTGAAAACGATTTCGAAATGAATTGAATTGAAAACGATTTCGAAATGAATTGAATTGAAAACGATTTCGAAATGAATTGAATTGAAAACGATTTCGAAATGAATTGAATTGAAAACGATTTCGAAATGAATTGAATTGAAAACGATTTCTAAATGAATTGAATTGAAAACGATTTCGAAATGAATTGAATTGAAAACGATTTCGAAATGAATTGAATTGAAAACGATTTCGAAATGAATTGAATTGAAAACGATTTCGAAATGAATTGAATTGAAAACGAATTCAAATTGAATTGAAAGTGAATTGAAATGAATTCAAATTGAAATGAAATTTGAATTGAATAGAAATGAACTTTGAAACGAATTTATAAAGAAGAATTCAATTTTGCTTTGAATTGAAATGGAAGTTGAAATAGATTTTGAAACGAATTTTAAAACTATTTATATAATTCGTTTTGAATAGAAAATCGACGAAGTATGTATTATATATATTATATAATGGCCTGAATAGAACGCGCCGCGCCGCGGCAGTTCGTGAATTTCGACCATTGATTTCAAATGGACATTACGGGAGATCCGACCGTCGGATTCTCCTAAAACCGGAACCGTTGGGTTCGTATCGAAAAGAGCTTTCTAGCGAATGTTAGAAATTTGAAATCTAACGGTTGGATTTGGAATTATGTCCAAATCAAATTTGGAAAAGGTCGTTGTAAGTGCAGTTCGATGGCCATTGATGGAAATCGACTGTACGGGCCTTGATAAAATTATTAAAAATAGTAATAATTTGTGTAAAATCATAAGAAATGATTTGTGAAAGTTTGGGATGAAAAACTCCATGTTTGAAAAGATAAAAATAGATTTTTATCGAAATGAACTAGTTTTGAACTAGAATTATAATTCTATTTATTTTTAAGTAAATAAATTGAATTTGAAAAGGGTTTTAAAAATAACCAAAATTTCCAATGATTGCATTGGAATGGATTTGAATCGAAATTGTCTTTGGAATATTTCGATGTTGGAATCCGTGATTATACAGGTGTTGTTATGGAAATTTGAAAGATATACATTTATATCGTTATTTCCAATACGACATTTGTTAGTCGTAGAATTTGATATTGAATATAAGCCGATATATTTTCTATTCAGAGCCTTGTATTGAATATCGAATGTGATTTGGGTTTGTCGTGAATGGTGTCTTCACTAACACTGTTCTTGAACCCAGTTGAGAAAAGATTAAATCTTTTTATTTAGATTTAATGAAGTGTACCAATTAAATGATATTTAATTGGAATTGAATTGGTATTGATTTTTGGGTTTATCGTGAACAGTGTTTTAAATAACACTTGTTCTTTAACCCGATAATTAATGGAAGGTGATTTTGGGCTTATCGTGAACCGTATTTTAAATGACACTGATTCTTTAACCCAGTTAACGATTAAAACTAAGTGGAGTTTTAATGAATCTTTAATTAGATTGAAATGATCGAAAATGGAGTACCACCAGTTCTTGTTGCAGTCGTGATAGGGGGTTCTCGCTTCGCAGTTTGGTGGCGAACGGGAGACTCTTACCCCTACATGTCCCTTGTGGTGGGGGTTGGTTCGCCAGTGGGCGCGAGACTCGAGAGGGTTGCCGTAAAACAAGTAACTGGGGGACCATGTGAAAGCCACGGTGGGTTTTACCTGCTGCTTGGGGGATGAAGGGATGGTTGCAAAGCCTACCGGAGTTCGTCGGCTGTTTCATTTGGTATCAGAGCTTTGGTTTACAGAGCTCGAGAACAAGACACATTAGAACCATACGAAAGAATTCATCAGATATTGGATTAGCAATATCCAATGGGAATGACTCGTTAGAGATAGGATCAGTAGTATTCTAGAACGAGTGTGAAGAGTATATTTTTGAAAATGAAAACAAATTTTGTTTTGAAAATTTAAATCACTTATTCGTATTTGATTATTTATTTATATTGATTAGGACAGTCCAGTATATAAAGATTTTGCATATACGCCTTGCAAACGTGTATTTGAAGTTTTAATATACTGGATAGATATAGAATCACACTCTAGTCGCCCGAAGATGATTCTGATGATAGTTCGAACATCATCAGAATTGGTATTCGTGTTTCGAAGGTGTGATACCTATATATTTCCTATTGACTGGTGTGAGAACCAAAATTAGATAGGGCCCATTGTTGTGATTTGGCATCAAAAACATGATTTTTGTATACGTATCAAAATTATGAATTTGAAACTCTAATTCACTAATTGATTGATGTTTGTGTTGTTTGTTTAGTTGTTTGATAATTTTGAACCATTATGCCTAATAGGATCAAATATTGAACTATATTGAAAATTGGTTGCATTTGCTTGCATATACATATACTTACATTGAACAGGTCATAGCAAGGAGGCTAGAGCCAGAGAATAAAATTTGTTTGCCCGACAAATAGGTACATGTTTACTACATAATTTACTGTTTTGTTTGGGTGATGATGATTTTATGAGCCTATTGGCTAGCCGCTTGGCTTTTTCTTTTTCTTTTTGAGATCTGAAGGACCGGGGAAGCTATTTGAAATTCCCCGATGCTCCCGGTGCAGGGGAGGTTATGGCGAAATTTTTCGAAAATTTAGGGTGTTAGCCAAATTTTTGAAATTTTGAAAATTCTCAGAAACTGAAAAGTTAGAGAATGGAAGTCGGATCGAACGTAGTGTTGATTAATCAAACCACTTTCGACTTTGTTCCTTTTCGGGGACGAAAAGTTTTAAGTGGGGGAGATTGTAATAACCCGGAAAATGCGAGCCAGTTTGAAAATTTTAAATTGGCTATTTTAATGAATTTTGAATATTTAAAATAGATTATTTTAAATAATATCGACGAGAAATTTATTTTGAATAGAATTCGACGTATATATTATATACGCCGTCGATAGAATATAAATATTTATATATAATTATAAATAGAATTGAAAATGGCGCGGTAGTTTGATAATTCGATTTCAAACTTCAATTGAATGTACCGGGTGCAAAACAATCCGGATTTTAGTGAAACCAAAAATAATGGAATCTAATAGTGAATATCTTCCCAACGAATCCGAAAAATCAAAAGTTCGTAGCGGGAATCAAAAGATATGTCCAGTTGAAAATTCTGAATAGTCGCTATGGAATTCAGGCCCTTAAAAATGGGAATTTTGCAAACGACCTCGGATTTCAACGAAACCACTTTTGTTGGGTCCGTGATGTCAAGTTATTGCTAGATTCCAAATTTCATAATTTTCTGAATCAATATGTGAGCGTGGCATAGGAAAACGCGTTTGACCAGTTTCAGTTGATTTTAATCGACTGGAAAATGGCCATTTTTCAAACGGTCTCAGTATTCGACGAAACTAGTTTTGTTAGGACCGTATCGTCAATACGAAGCTAGAAAATATTTTTATGGAATTTATAGAGTTGTTATGTGACCCCGGTAATTTGAAATGTACGTTTAAAATTCAATATAGTGATTTAAATGTAAATTTAACGAAAACTGATTGTAACAGCCGAATCAGCCTACGATACATATCCCATTGTGTTCGGAATGGGGGTAATACGCTATGGACGACAGTCGTTGGGCCTCGTTTCGAGTTCGAATAAGAAAGTTACTTTTTTTTGAAATAAAATAATAAAATAATTATATAAACTTCTCCACCCCCTTATCTCTCGTTCAAAGTCAACCAAGGAAAAAATTAAAAGAAAACCCCCGATCGCTTTCACCTGCTTGTGCCCTAGCCATCGCGCTCCTCCTCCCGTCGACGTTCGTCGCCGCCGCCCCTCTCCTTCTTCTTCCCTGCGCCTCCTCCTTTCCTCTCTATCCTCGCTCCTCGTTTTCTCTCCCGCCCTCAATCGAAGACGCGACACCAAACGCCGCCCTCCTCCGTGCTAGCCGCGCCGCCTAGCCTCACGCCCCCCTCGCCGATCTCCTCCTCTGCCCCTCTTCTTTATGTCCGAAGCCCCTCTTCTTTTTACCCGAAGCCCCTAACCCACTGGAAAATGAAGGCGCTCACCGGAGCTCAGCTGGACCCGACCACCAGTCAGAAAACCCCCCTCCTTCAATCGAAAACTGTGAGCCTTGTATTTTTCATTATTTTATTTATTTTTATTGATTTAAAACTCATATTTTTATTGATTTAAAACTCAGATTTTTATAGATTTAAAAGCTCAGATTTTTATGAGTGTAAAGCTCAGATTTATAGATATGTAAAAAGTTGTGATTAATATGTGATTTTAACGATAGGAAATATACACTTTTTAATTCATGAAAGATCCTATTTTTAGAAGAGTAAAGTTATGATTTTTGATTCATGAAATATTAGATCTTTAACATTAGAAAAAGTTTATATTTTATAATACGAATAGATTGAAATTTTTATTTGAAAAGATTTGATTTTTATTTAACAAAAGCTATGATTTTTATTAGTAAGAAAAAATATGATTTTTATATATTGAACTTCGAAAGAAAAAATATGATTTTTATATATTGAACTTCGAAAGAAAAAATATGATTTTTATATATTGAACTTCGAAAGAAAAAATATGATTTTTATATATTGAACTTTGAAAGAAAAAATATGATTTTTATATATTGAACTTCGAAAGAAAAAATATAGTTTTTATATATTGAACTTCGAAAGAAAAATATAGTTTTTATATATTGAACTTCGAAAGAAAAATATAGTTTTTATATATTGAACTTCGAAAGAAAAATATGGTTTTTATATATTGAACTTCGAAATAAAAATTCGATTTTTATATATTGAATAGCGAAGTAAAAATGTGATTTTTACATATGTAGAGAATACGGGCAAAGAAAGTGAAAAGAGGCAGAACGACGAAGACTTCTGCAAATGAAGTGCCGTGGAGTTAGGATAGCTATCGGTGAGAACTTCTCACCTTTCAATTTCTTTTCTAGTTATATATATATACTAGGATGCAGACGGTGCTTAGTAGCACCCGACACAATCGTCCACAGACCATGGACTTGTTTGTTTGGTTGCATAGATTAGTTGAATTATTTGTTTGAATTGAATTGTTTGGTGAGATGAAATTGATTTGATTGATGTGTGAATGGCGTGGGCCTTCACTAGACCGGGGATAAGGCTAGGCCTTGTCCCGTTTCTAGTATCGTGCCGTTATGCCGCCGAAATTTTCAAAAATATGTTAGAAAAATAAAATATCATTTTATTGAAGAAATGAACTGAATAGAAATTCATGTGTTGAAATAAAATGTTTTATCGTTAAAATATAATTTTTGACGTGAATGTGAATAAATAAATATTCATTTACAAACCGGACGGTTTGTTTATGTACACCTATTTGAAGGACATTGATTGGGTCAATAAATTTTACACATCGCCCAATTGCACAAATAAAATCTGTGTTTGATTGTTTGAAACCCCACACGGGTGTTGGGATGAAATTTGAAGTTCACTCATCCTGATTGATTAAATATGTCGATCGATTGATTGATAGGCTGTTATAAGCGTTGAATATCTATATTTGATGCTTATACAGTGTAGTGCACTTTGGTTGATGGTTGATTATTTTCAAAGCTATTATATACATGTGTTGTATGAAAATCCATATAATTAATTTTATATGGTAATTGATTGGGCCTCATTCCAGTATTGAAAAAGAAATATTTGAAAAAGAAATATTTGAAAAAGAAATATTTGAAAAAGAAATATTTGAAATAGAATATTTGAAAATAAAGGAATATATGAAGCCGTGTTGATTAGATTGACGCCATTTTGACGTGAACGATATTTATATCGATTTTAAAACGATTTCGAAATGAATTGAATTGAAAACGATTTCGAAATGAATTGAATTGAAAACGATTTCGAAATGAATTGAATTGAAAACGATTTCGAAATGAATTAATTGAAAACGATTTCGAAATGAATTGAATTGAAAACGATTTCGAAATGAATTGAATTGAAAACGATTTCGAAATGAATTGAATTGAAAACGATTTCGAATTGAATTGAATTGAAAACGATTTCGAAATGAATTGAATTGAAAACGATTTCGAAATGAATTGAATTAAAAACGATTTCGAATTGAATTGAATTGAAAACGATTTCGAAATGAATTGAATTGAAAACGATTTCGAAATGAATTGAATTGAAAACGATTTCGAAATGAATTGAATTGAAAACGATTTCGAAATGAATTGAATTGAAAACGATTTCGAAATGAATTGAATTGAAAACGATTTCGAAATGAATTGAATTGAAAACGATTTCGAAATGAATTGAATTGAAAACGATTTCGAAATGAATTGAATTGAAAACGAATTCAAATTGAATTGAAAGTGAATTGAAATGAATTCAAATTGAATTGAAATTTGAATTGAATAGAAATGAACTTTGAAACGAATTTATAAAGAAGAATTCAATTTTGCTTTGAATTGAAATGGAAGTTGAAATAGATTTTGAAACGAATTTTAAAACTATTTATATAATTCGTTTTGAATAGAAAATCGACGAAGTATGTATTATATATATTATATATATAATATAATGGCCTGAATAGAACGCGCCGCGCCGCGGCAGTTCGTGAATTTCGACCATTGATTTCAAATGGACATTACGGGAGATCCGACCGTCGGATTCTCCTAAAGCCGGAACCGTTGGGTTCGTATCGAAAATTGCTTTCTAGCGAATGTTAGAAATTTGAAATCTAACGATTGGATTTGGAATTATGTCCAAATCAAATTTGGAAAAGGTCGCTGTAAGTGCAGTTCGATGGCCATTGATGGAAATCGACTGTACGGGCCTTGATAAAATTATTAAAAATAGTAATAATTTGTGTAAAATCATAAGAAATGATTTGTGAAAGTTTGGGATGAAAAACTCCATATTTGAAAAGATAAAAATAGATTTTTATCGAAATGAACTAGTTTTGAACTAGAATTATAATTCTATTTATTTTTAAGTAAATAAATTGAATTTGAAAAGGGTTTTAAAAATAACCAAAATTTCCAATGATTGCATTGGAATGGATTTGAATCGAAATTGTCTTTGGAATATTTCGATGTTGGAATCCGTGATTATACAGGTGTTGTTATGGAAATTTGAAAGATATACATTTATATCGTTATTTCCAATACGACATTTGTTAGTCGTAGAATTTGATATTGAATATAAGCCGATATATTTTCTATTCAGAGCCTTGTATTGAATATCGAATGTGATTTGGGTTTGTCGTGAATGGTGTCTTCACTAACACTGTTCTTGAACCCAGTTGAGAAAAGATTAAATCTTTTTATTTAGATTTAATGAAGTGTACCAATTAAATGATATTTAATTGGAATTGAATTGGTATTGATTTTTGGGTTTATCGTGAACAGTGTTTTAAATAACACTTGTTCTTTAACCCGATAATTAATGGAAGGTGATTTTGGGCTTATCGTGAACCGTGTTTTAAATGACACTGATTCTTTAACCCAGTTAACGATTAAAACTAAGTCGAGTTTTAATGAATCTTTAATTAGATTGAAATGATCGAAAATGGAGTATCACCAGTTTTGCTCCAGGCGATAGTTAAATCTTTAATTAGATTTGAACGTGAAATGGTAATTGAATTTACCGATAACACCGTGGTGTTAGATATGAAGCATAACCAGTTTTACTTCATGGGATGAATAGGTTGGGATTGGAAAATAAAATAAATGATTACTTCGGTGTGGTTCGCTAATCCCGACTAGTTTGAATTGATATTCAAAGGAGATTAAAGAATAAATTTAAAGAATTTATCTTGGATAAAATTAATGGGAACTTTTCCCAAAGTATAGGAATATTTGAATAAAAGAATATTCTGAATTGGAATGAGGCGTATGTTGTGTTTGTGTAACACTTTTATAATATATACGCGAGTTATTCAGAAAGACCGGGTTTATCCCATTCTGAGTAACTGATTCGACGTGGTGTCGAAGATGAATACGGTGGTCGAAGACCAGAAGTCTTCACGTCGTTTGGGTGATTACTGATGATCTTGATTGGGCTGTACACCCAAGAAGATGGAAACAGTTGGTGATCGTCCAGACGTACTTGGAGATCGATGGAGATGCGGGGTACTAGGTGCCTCCGGTTTCGTTCAGACCCAGAACGGACTTGTAAATGGACTGTGTGTCTGACATTGGATTTTAGTCCGTGTGATTGATCTCTATTAAATATATATCTGTTTGGCGGCGGAGAATTTATTCTCTTGCTTAACGCCCTTCTCTGAGACGTACGAGCTCAGGGGTTATATATTGATGGATATCAAACGCATGGAGTGAATTGCCTGTGTGGCATGCCTAAGTGGCAATTGATCGAGGCTTCTGTTGAAAAGCAAAGTCTTGTGGTGATGATCAAAGCACAGCCTGTGTGGCACAGCTTTGTGTAACGTGAATTCGCGAGTTTCGCACCCCGGTTGTGAACCAAAAACGGGAGAGGACCTCAGGGAGGGCATGCGTTTCTTTCTAGCTAGGGTGGTGTCAGTGACCTACCAGCCCTGACATTTATATACTTTTCACCTGTGTGGTTGTTGCTGTTGCGAGGCGCCTCGGTTTGATCGGACGATCCGGGTCCGATGGAGTCATTCGTTGGCTCATTTACGCCCCAAAGGGCGGGGAAACGTGTTGTTCAGGCACTATAATCCACATCGGTGGACCGGCCCTGTCGCTCCAAGGGGCAGTTGCGGCTGTTCCGGAGGCTCGGGCTAGAGAGTCTCGAATCGGTAGAGGACGATCCCTGGCCTCGGTTCATAGCTGGAAATCCAATTTCCAAATACGTGACATTTGCGGTTTTATTTGTAAACTTATATATGGTGACATAGTGGGATGGGGCGCTCATGCCGCCTATGATTGATACTTATGATTTGAAGTTGTTTTATACACTATGCACTTATAATAGTATCAAATGATTTGTTTTAAACGTATCAAGCATTCTTTGGCTGTTATAAGGGAAAAACCCTATCCCCCGGCTTGCGTTGCATTGTGTGATAGGACCTGGGTCTTATAACAGCTTCATTTTTCTTTATTTAGCATTGCGCTGTTTGTTTTATGCACTGGTATTCTTGGGAGGAAACCCGTTCCGTGTTATACGGCGTGGTCCCTTGATTTACCTAACTTTAAAATAAAGATTAACTGTTTTAGTTCTCACACCAGTCACATGACTGACCTGGAGTTTATTGTTTTAACCTAAACTCTGGGTGCCCCTATTTTGACACGGGCAGCTAGTAGTTTTGGTTTTGCAGATTTATATTCACAGGATCATGGTTTATAGCTGGAACGATATCCGGAAAGCTTTGTATCCGTATATCTCTTCTAGTTGTGTATTGTATTATTTTCCGCTGCTATGTATTTAAAATGTAATTTGAATCTCTGATATTTCTGTGTAATATTTATTCATTTATACTCTGTATATTCTTGTAGTCTGATGCATTGTTGTAATATACAATGAAATGTTCTTCCGTCTGCGTTCTATTTTGTCCTGTTCTCAAAACAATTCGTTCTTTCTCTTCTCTTCGGAGACCGGGGAAGTTCGGGTCGTTTCAGTGGACTCGTGTGGACGTCTTCTACATTCTAGAAGAGACCGCATATTTTTCTAAGGCTTCTGCGATTTTTGGTGGAGTGGAACCCAATGTGAGATTTCTAATTTATAAACGATATGGAAAACAATGATGTATAAATTATATAGTCGATGTATGCATTATATAAGCCTTGTACACCTCATGTATAAGCATTGTATAAGTTGTATGTTCGATATATAAGTTATATATGCGTTGTAAAAATTATATATATGTGTTGAAATGAATTGAAGTGAAATTGAAATATATTTATGTACTAATATATATATATATATATATATATATATATATATATATATATATATATATATATATATATATACTCCCCTCGTCCACAGACCATGGACGATATTTATTGGTTGTGATATTGTTTGGATTATTGGTTGATGTGAAATTTGGTGAAAATCATGAATGATTGATTGTGGTTGAAAAATGCCTATTTGTGGTAGAGAATTATTTTGGGATGAAACCACATAGGATTAGTTTGTGGAAAAGAAAAATAAACATGCTCGTCTGCGTACGATTTAGATGTATGAAATCCACATTGTCAAAAACCGCGAGGTTTTAAGGTAGAGCAAGGAGCCGTACTAGGGACGGTCCCGGTTTTAACTACCCTGCCGTTATGTTGCCGAAATTTTCAATAATATTCATGTGTTAGAATTATTTTCATGTGTTGAAACTATATTCGTGTGTTGAATAGAAATTCATGTGTTGAATAGAAATTCAAGTGTTGAATGAGTTCATGTGTTGAGTAAATTATTTGTAAGATAAAAATCACATTTTTATTATATATGTAGCCTATATAAAATATTAGAATTTTAAATAAATTGCTTTAACACCAAAAATAACCTTTTTACCTTATGTATAGACTATATAAAATAATTGTGTTTTGAAATAAATTGTTTTACAATAAAAATCACATTTTTATTATATATATCAACCATAGAAAATATTCATGTGTTGAATAAAGGACTGGACGATAAAAATCATATTTTATCGTATGTGTGCAGTCGAAAACGTTCATGTGTTGAATATATAGATTGAACAATAAAATCTACATTTTTATTGTGAATATGAAGTGTTAAAAATGGTGATGTGTGGAATAAATATTTTTGATGATAAAAATATCATTTTTACCAAATATATAAAGTGGATATGGTTTTGAAATCGAAGAATGAAATATATTTATATATATAAATATAAGTAAAATATATTGAATAACGAAGCTCCAGTTCGTGTTCTGAAACCGTGATTTCAAATGATTAATGCGGGAGATCCAACCATCGGATTTTCCCGAAACCGAAACCGTTGGATCGCTTTGGAAATATCTTTCCAACGACACCAACTTTTTGAAGATCCAACGGTTGGATTGTCTGGAATGTTTAATTCAAATCTAAAGAAAAACAGCTCCATAATTGATTATATTTATATATATTTAATAATAATGAAATTAAATCGAATTACGATGCTGCAATTTGTATTTTGAAATCCTAACTTCAAACGATTAGTGCGGGAGATCCGACCGTCGGATTTTCCCAAAACTGGAACCGTTGGATTCGTTTTGAAAAGAACTTTCTAACGATATAAAATTTGTGAATATCCAACGGTTAGATTTCAAGATATGTGTAAATCAAACCTGAAGAAAAACAGTGCCATGGCCACGTTATGGCTTGAAGCGTCGTTTGGATGAATTGTCTATTTTTAAATAAATAAAAATAGCGATAAATAGTGATAAAATATTTTAAACGATATGGAATGAAAACAAACTGAATTTGCTCAGTTTATTTGATATTTGATGGTTGAATGTGTTTAGCGTGAAAAGTACATTAAAGAACAGAATTAGTGATATCGAATAATTTAACCATTGAAATGAATTGATTTGAAATTCTAAATATACGTGAATTATTTGAAAAGGCCGAGTTAATTCTCATTCCAAATAATTGATCGATGATTGAAAGTCGAAGATATGAAGACGGTGCAAGACCAATGATCTGCACATCGAATGGAGGGGTGCTACTGATGCTCATGATGGGAGTAGCTACCTCGAAGGGGCTGAAGTAGTAGCCGTCCAGACGAACTTGTTGATTGTACGGATATGCGAGGTATTGAGTGCCTTCGGTTTCATTCAGACCCAGAACGAACTTGTAAATGGACTATGTGTCTGACATTGGATTTTGTTCAGTGCTGATTGATCTCTATTAAATATATATCTGTTTGGCGGCGAAGAATTTATTCTCTTGCTTAACGCCCTTCTCCGAGACGTACGAGCTCAAAGGTTATATATCGATAGAAATCAGTCGCATGGAGTGAATTGCCTGTGTGGCATGCCTAAGTGGCAGATGATCAAGGCTTCTGTTGAAAAGCAAAGTCTTGTGGTTGATGATCAAAGCATGGCCTATGTGGAATAGCTTTGTGTATAACGTGAATTCGCGATCCTCACACCCTGGTATGAACTAGAAACGGGAGAGGACCTCAGGGATGGCATGCGTTTCTTTCGTGCTAGGGTGGTGTCAGTGACCTACCAGCCCTGACATTTATATTATTTTCACCTGTGTGGTTGTTGGTGTTGCGAGGCGCCTCAAATATATCGGTGACTATGTGGAGCCGATGGAGTCGTAGGACTCATTTACGCCCCAAAGGGCGGGGAAACGCAGTGTTCAGGCATTTTAATCCACATCGGTGGACTGGCCCTGACGATCCAAGGGGCAGTTGTGGCTGTTCCTGAGGTTCGGGCTAGACAGTCTCGAATTCGGTAAGGACTATCTTTTGCCTTGGTTCACGAAGGAAATCCAATTTCCAAATATGATACTGTGCGGTTTTGATTGTGTATATATATGGCGACATGATATATGGTACCCATGCCGTCTATGATTGATAGTTATGATTGAAATTGTTTTTGAAACATATATATACACTAGTAACAATATCAAATGCTTTTGTTTTATTCGTATCAAGCATATTTTGGCCATTATAAGGTAAAACTCTATCCTCTGCTTTGTGTGATGGGAACTGAGTCTTATAACAGCTTCATTTTTATAAAAAGCATTGCGATGTTTAAAAGATTTACTTGTTTTAAAGAACTGGCAATCCAATGGAGTAAACGCGTTCCGCGAAAGTGGCGTGGTCCTGTGATTAGCTATATTATAAAATGTGTTAAGTAGATTTCTCATACCAGTCCCATGACTGACTCGTAGTTTGTTTCACTTGCAAACTTGGGTGCCCCTTTTTCTACACGGGAAGCCTTGTATTCAGGTTTTCGCAGGCTCTTTCTGGATAGCTGGAGCTGAAGCTGGATTCTATCATATATCTCTTTTTATGTTGTTCATCTCCTACTGTACATATTATGTTTGTTTTCCGTTGTAGACATTTATGTATAGCTTAATTGTATTTTGTACTAAGTATGATCCTATATACTGTGTAACTTTGATGATTATGTTTATCTAGTGTATTCTATTATACATTATCTGGTGTATTTTATTATTTTTGTTCTGCTGTTATCTGTTTATATGTTATATTCCATAGATTACCCTTGCCACTGTCTAATGGGGTTTGGGGTCGTCACAATAATTTAAATATAATGTATTAAGAAGTGAATATTTCAATATTTATAGTTATGGAAATACAATTCTATGTTTTGAAATAGTTTAAGATTTATTTTAAATCAGAATTATTAAACTAGTCTATATTCCTATTAAGGAAAGATACTGATATTTGAAAATGAAAAACGAAAGAAAGCAATGTTTTGCAAATTGAAATAATGATGGGGGAAATTGAGTTAACCGGGAACGATAAGATTTATTCCAAAGTTCGGAATATTAATCGAATATAGAGTATTTGAATGAGAGTTATTTATTGGAATTCGATTCTATCGAATTTAGGGAAGAAGTTATTTTTACTTTTCATTTGAATCAAATTTATTTATTTACATATTTATTTATTTACTTATTAATTTATTTATTGAAAATTAATAAGTACAGGTTATATTTTTATAAATCAAATATTTGGAAAACAGCGATTATAACGCTACCGTTATAGTAAATATTTTGTAAACTTAAACAGTGATTTTAACACTACTGTTATAATAACTATTTTGTAAACCTAAACAGCTATTATAACGCTACCGTTATAATAAATATTTTGTAATCCTAAACAACGATTTTAACGCTACCGTTATAATAAATATTTTCTAAATCTAAACAGCGATTTTAACGCTGCCGTTATAATTAATGTAAATCAAATATTTGGAAATAGCGATTATAACGCTACCGTTATAATTAATATTTTTCCGTAAACGAAATGGATTTTAGATTGAATTTGAGAGTTGCGTAAACGATATCTTATTTGAAATTGTGAGCTTTGACTATTCCGAAATTTAGAATGTTGTTCACTTAAAGTCTGAGAGGTAATTATACCCCAACTTGATTGACTTCATGATTAATGGAGGAATGATTAAGGTTCGATAGTGAAGATTGGTTAGCAATATGGTTAGTTAATGAATGATAAATGGTTTGAGCCGTGCAAAGTAGATGCTGGCAAAAAAATTTGAAAATCTAAAGATTTAGAAAATTTTCAAGAAATTTTTGATAATTTAAAATCGAGTTGTTAATTGTAATTGAAAAAAGAAAACCAGAATTGGTTAAAAAAAATTCATGTGGAATATTGAAATTGATAAATGGATCTAAAATCAATTGGAATGGGTGTGGATATGCAGAAGAGCATATGAATTGAAGACAAGAAAGTGATGATGGATTGTCCAAAAAAAGGTGGACATAACATTTGGAAAGAATTATCGATGGTCCAGTGTTGGTATGAGAATTCGAAGGTCGGGTAGGAACTGGGTTATGAAGATATGGATATAAGATTTCAACTAAGTAAATTATGAGGAGTTAGAGTTATAGAAGTTTTACAGCTTAGCAATTTCTGGGATGAAATTCTTTTAAGGGGAAAGGACTGTAAAGACCCGGACTTTTCGCCGTTAATTTTAAAACATTCAAATTAATTTTAAGTGTTGTATTGGTAATATAAAATGATTTCTATAAGGAATTATTTATTAGAAACGAAGTTCTAATGTACAAATTATAATATAATTTAAATCGCGTGCCAAAGTAATAAATGTTTGCTTTCAAAAATTAAAAAAACATACGGTGAAATCCGTATGTAATCGAAACCAAAAGTTAGTGCGATCTATTCTTATCTTCTGACAAGGAATATTTACAAAATCTATTCGATCTTTATAAATTTTTTTAAGGGAAAACTAATTCTTAGTCCGCATATCAGTATGAAATTGTCTTCGATAAATTTAAAAACAAAATCATGGAAAATCTCAACCATATCTCGACAGCTATGGTTTTACCCCTCAAAGTCGAAAGTCTCGCTGACTAATAATGTCACATTAAATTACTTTATCTTGTTCTATTCCTATCAAACCCCAAAACTGACGAATGGAAAAGGAAAATTTACATCGTACAAAAGCTTTTGCACCAGCAGTAGATGGTACGAAGAGATGTCGCACCATTTTAGGCAGTTGCTGGCTCGTGTTTTCTTTTCCATAAAGCGTAGCTTCGTTTCAGGTTTGAGATGTTTACAAAAGTGAAGAAGTGGAGAGATTTAGTGTTGACAGTTTTAAAGTCTATAAAGGGAGAAGGAGACATGGGTAATAGGAGGATGCAGAAAAGGTTTGAAAGCTCCTGGAGGGTGCGTTTGAGAAGAAAGGTTAAAGGAGGGAGCGTTGGTGGCGAATTAATCAAGGGGAAATAAGTAGTAGATCATCGAAGTTTTGGGCAAATGCTGGAGTGTTTATTTTTAAAAACTGGGATGGGGTGATCCTTGAAGCCGACGGTGGTTCAAAAAAAAATTGAAAATACGTTCGGCTATTATGAGTTATGTTTTTGTCGGGTAGTCGGGATGTAAATTCTACTAATGAAGGGATTAACGCAATAATGGTAGTTAAGAAAATTATGAAGGATTGGTGAACTTTGGCATGGTTTGGTGTGAAGGCAGTTCGCAACCTGTAGCTATGTGGAATGAGGTTGTCCAGCAAATCCGGTTGAACTTGACTTGGATGGAGCAACTTTTGAACCGTATGAGTGGAGATGAACTATATTAGCAAAACCCAACTTTGGGTGCTAGAAAGAGGACTGGGGCGTTGGGTCTTTAGTCGAATGAGGCAGGGGAGATGGCCTAGATGGCATAGCAGTTCGTGTCAGTTCCGACGATCAGGTGGTGGCGGGAGTTAAGGTAAGAAATGTGGAGTTTTGGTTGTGGCAAACTACAGATAACGAGGAAAAGGATTCTGATTTCTGCATTAGAAGAAGCTAATCAGCATTTGGAGAAGTTAGGCACAGATTAAAAACTTTAAGCACGGTAATTAACTTAAATAAGGGGATTAATGGAAATAAATTATTTTATTTTAAGTTAAACCTGGCAATGATAATATATTATTCACATGTAAACAGAATTCGATGAACCTTGTCACTTTGGGACTGTAATGACAAAATCTAGATTGTGGAACTGACATCGCTGATAACTGAGCTATTGGAAATCCAGGGAAAAATCAAACGATTTTTTCATTTCATTTGAAACCAACAGCAAAACCGTCAACTGCGAACCAAGGTGAGTAAACTCACCAACTCTAGCTAATTTATAATTTTATATAAACGAGTTTTAAATATATTTATGGTAATTTTATACTGTGTCATGGTTGTTTGGATGAATGGTTGATAAAATTAGTTGAATTAGTTAATATAGTTATATCATTGATCGATTAAAATTCTGTTCACCATGATATTTCATATTGATGTGAAATTAATATTATTGATGTTGATTAACATCTGTGGATGCAAGGAAACAGGATGGAGGGATCCAATTGAATTCGTCAACAACTATACTATTGTGTTTGCATTGATTGTGACATATGTTGTGATATATTAACTATGATTGATCTTCTTTTGTTTAAATATCACCGGCCTTAGAATTTTGGTTTTTAAATACCATAAAATATTTTGGAATATAGAAAATGAAATTTGAGATTTAAAAAGGAAATATATTTTACCAAAAATTGAAATGTAATTTCGAATGGAGTTAAAAAGTCGAAACTTGTTTTGTTAAAACAAGCAGTTGATTTTAAACGAGTTTATAAATTAAGTGAATTATTAATCGTTGGATAAATTGAAATATAAATTTAAATTTGAATTTATGTGAAAAAGTGGAAATTGGTTTTGAAACCAATGAGATTTGAACATAGCGGATTATAAAGGAAATTATAAACGAGATTATAAATATTTGAAATTAATAATGAGATTTTCTATAAACAATTGTAAATAGAAGTTGTAAATTGAAATTTGGATTTGATATGGTAAAATCAAATGGATTTGATTATGTAAAAAAATATTATTCACAATTAAAGAGAATAATAGTTTAGAGCAGATATTTTGTGAATGAAAACTCTATAAAAGAAATCTGGTTTGGAAATGTGAATTCAAATAGAAATTTGAATGATAAGGGAAATGGAAATCGTTTTCGAAAGGAAACGTTGGATTTTAATCCAAAGTTCGAACTATAAAAAAAATTGAAATAAATCCAATGGATTTATAATTATACTTTGATTAGTTCGAATTTTATTATAATGGTTTAGTTCAGGAAAGATATTTGAATTATATTTAGTATAAGAAGAGAATATTTCAATATTTATAGTTACGGAAATACAATTCCATGTTTTGAAATAGTTTAAGATTTATTTTAATTTTGAATTAGTAAACTAGTCTAGATTCCTATTAAGGAAAGATACTGATACTTGAAAATGAATAATAATTGAAAGCAAATGTTTTGTGAATGGAAATAATCATAAGGGAAATTGAGTTAACCGGGAATGACAAGATTTATTCCGAAGTTCGGAATATTAATCGAATATAGAGTATTTGAATGAGAGTTATTTAATGGAATTCGATTGTATCGAATTTAGGGAAGTAGTTATTTTTACTCTCCGTTTGAATCAAATTTATTTATTTCTCGTTTATTTATTTACTTATTAATTTATTTATTGAGAATTAATAAGTACAGTTATTTTTTTATAAATCAAATATTTGGAAGACAGCGATTATAATGCTACGATTATAATAAATATTTTGTAAACCAAAACAGCGATTTTAACCCTACCATTATAATAAATATTTTGTAAACCTAAACAACGATTATAACACTATCGTTATAATAAATATTTTGTAAACCTAAATAGTGATTTCAACGCTACCGTTTTGATAAACATTTTGTAAACCTAAACAGCGATTTTAATGCTACTGTTATAATTAATATAAAACAAATATTTGGAAATAGCGATTATAATGCTACCATTATAATCAATTTTTTTCTATAAATGAATTGGATGCTTATATTGAATCTGAGAATTGTGTAAACGATGTCTTGTTTGAAATTATGAGCTTTGACTATTCCGAAATTGTGAGTGTTGTTTAAGGTCTGAGAGGTAATTATACCCAACTTGGTTAACTTCATGACTAATGGAGGAATGATTAAGGTTCGATAGTGAAGATTGGTTAGCAATATGGTTAGATAATGAATGATAAATGGATTGAGTTATAATAATGATGTTTTTATAACATTGGGTTAATTTAAAGAATTTTGAATTATTTCCCCATATAAAATGAGAGATATCTATGCGTACGAAATGAAATGAATTGGGCAACAAGGAATTAAGAAATGGAGTATGGAAATATCATTCGATATTGATAAGGTATATATTTTGAATATGGAAAAAAAGGATTCGTGAATATATAGAAATGTTTTCTAACTTGAATAAGAGATGTTTTCTCGAATAATGAAATTATTGTATTGGAAATGTTTTCCAAAAATCGAGAGAGAGAATCGAGTTTTGAAAGGATACAAAAGATAGGTAATAGGAATTGGAAATGATAATATAATAAGGGAACAATGTTGTTTGATGCTTGATCGGCAGAATTTCCGATTGGAAATAGGACCGTTGACTGTATGGATGTTTCTTTTATAGTTAAATCACCGTCTATCAAGGTTTGATTTATTTTATACCTTTATTATCGATACGGAGAGATCGGGATCAGGTTTAAAATCTATAAACCACTCCGTACTGGCATAAGCATTACGAATCTACTTATGCTGAAGATAATAGAAGACGGAGTAAAGTGCAAGAGTTGTTCTTTTAATCCTTGGTAGAAATTACCCAAGATGGAATAATAGAATAGTGACTTTGATTTGTCTAGTCCCAGGACAACGTATATGGAAGGATATGATGATGTGGCAATCAGGGTAAATGATGGAAGTCTGTTCTGAAAGATAATCGTGACCTCAAGCCTCATCAATCGGGAAATGACAAAAACTGGGCATGCAACATTGTAACAACCCGAAAATCCGGGCCAGTTTAAAATTTCTATTTTGGCAATTTTAGCCAATTTTGAACATTTAAAATAGATTATTTTAAATAATATCGACGAGAAATTTATTTTGAATAGAATTCGAACGTATATATTATATACGTCGTCGTTCGAATATAAATAATTATATATAATTATAAATAGAATTGAAAATGGCGCGGTAGTTCGATAATTCGATTTCAAACTTCAATTGAATGTACCGGGTGCAAAACAACCCGGATTTTAGTGAAACCAAAAACAGTAGGATCTAATTGAGAATATCTTTCCAACGAATCCGAAAAATCGAGATTTCATAGCGGGAATCAAAAGATATGTCCAGTTGAAAATTCTGAGTAGTCGCTATGGAATTCAGGCCATTAAAAATGGGAATTTTGCAAATGACTTCGGATTTAGACGAAACCACTTTTTTTGGGTCCGTGATGTCAAATTATTGCTAGATTCCAAATTTCATAATTTTTCGAATCACTATGTGAGCGTGGCAAAGGAAAACGCGTTTGACCAGTTTTAGTTGATTTTAATCGACTGGAAAATGGCTATTTTTCCAACGGTCTCAGAATTCGACGAAACTAGTTTTGTTAGGACCGTATCGTCAATACGAAGCTAGAAAATATTTTTCTGGAATTTTTCGAGTTAGTATGTGACCCCAATAAATTGAAATGCGCGTTCAAATTCAATATATATAGAGTTATATGTTGATTTTGACGAAAACTGATCGAAATGATCGAATCAGCCTATGATATATATTCCATTGTGTTCGGAATGGGGGTAATTAGCTATGGACGACAGTCGGTGGGTCTTGTTTCGAAGTCGAGATAAAAATTTACTTTTTGAAATAAAATAATTAACTTTATATATATATTATAATATAAAGCCTCCCCAATCCTTTCTCTCCCATTTGAACGATCAGAGAAAAAAAAACCTACATCGTCAACCGCGCCCCCCTCCCCTTCACCGCCTGCCGCCGCCGCTTCTTCCTTCCCCCTCCCCTTCTTCTTCTTCCTCCTTCACGCCTTCCCCTTTCTTCCTCCTTCCCTTCTCCCCTACCGATCCCTCCACCCCGACCTCCCTCCGACGCCCAGACCGCCGCCACCCTCTTCCAGCACCGCCACTAGCGCAGCCAGCCAACCCCCTCGCGTCTCTCCCCCTTCCTCGATCCACCCAAACCCCCACGCACCTAAAACCCTAGCCCTAACCACCCCTTCCGACTGCGACAGCAAACCTCCGTGCTCCTCCAGCCCCGTACAGTCCAGCGAAGACCCTCCCCCATTCTCCGATTAAACTGTAAGTTTGTTTTAAATTTCTATTTATTTAAAATCTGGTTTTTATATTTTTGTTTATGGTATAAAAATCTGAAATTTATACACGTGTTTAAGGCATAAAAACAGGATTTTTTATTTATCGATTAGCAAAGTAAAAATAGGATTTTTATATGATGTGAAGGTGAAAAGGCGAAATCTTTAATATTGAAAAGGCGAAATCTTTAATATTGAAAGGGCAAAATCTTTAATATTGAAAGGGCGAAATCTTTAATATTGAAAAGGAGAAATCTTTATTATATGAGCAGCGTTGTAAAAATAGAATTTTTATCTATATAGTAGCAAGAAAAAAAAATAGAATTTTTATATATATAACATCGATGTAAAAATAGAATTTTTATCTATATAGTAGCGATGTGAAAATAGAATTTTTTATCCATATGGAGTGATTATAAAAATATGATTTTTATATACACATAGCAACAATATAATAATGTTATTTTTATATATGTAGTGGCTACGGGCAACGAAAGTGACAAAAGGCGAGAAAAGCGAAGATTTCCTACAATAGAAGTGTCGTGGAGTTGGGATAGCTTTGGTGAGAACTTCTCGCTCTAAATTTCTTTTTCTATATATATATATATATATATATATATACTAGGATGCAGACGGTGCTTAGTAGCACCCGACACCCGTCATCCACAGACCATGGATGGCTTGTTTGTTTGATTGATATGTTGTGAAAATTTGTTTGTGAAATAGATAAAGAAATATAGATTCATGTGTTGAAATAAATTAATTATCGTTAAAAATATAATTTTTAACGTGAAAGTGAATAAATGAACATTTATAAACAAATCGGCCGATTTTTTTATATGCACTGATTTGACTGATATTGATTGGGATGATAAATTTTACACATCGCCCAACTGCACAAATAAAAATCTTTGTTTGTTGATTTGAAACCCCACACGGGTGTTGGGATGATATTTGAGTACACTAATCCCAATTATTTAATTGTATGTCGATTGATTGGTCGACAGGCTGTGTAAGCGTTGATTATTTATATTTGATGCTTATGCAGTTGTGTGGTGCACTTTGGATGATGGTTGATTGTTTTTCGTTGCTATTTATATACATGTGTTGTATGGAACCAATATAATTAACGTTATATGGTGATTGATTGGGCCTCATTCCAATCGGGAAAATAATGAATATTATAAAATAAGATTCATGTGTTGACAGTACTCATTTGTTGAGAGTAGTCAAGTGTTGAAAGAAATATAGTGTGACGGCCGGGAATTTCGCTCGATCCAAATCAGTCGTTAAACCGATCTAGACCGTTCGAAAACCCTGATCGTTTGAGAACACGACAAACAGAACGCAGACGGAAGAACATTTTATTGCTATTACTACAATTCCATCAGAATACAAGAATATACAGAGTATAAATGAATAAATTACATTCGATAAATATCAGAGATTACAATAAATTACATAGTAGCGGAAAATAATACAAAGCACAACTGAAGGTGATATACGGATACAGAGCTTTCCGGATATCATTCCAGCTGTAAACCAGGATCCTGTGAATATAAATCTGCAAAACCAAAACTACTAGCTGCCCGTGCGGAAAAAAGGGGCACCCAGAGTTTAGGTTAAAACAATAAACTCCAGGTCAGTCATGTGACTGGTGTCAGAACTAAAACAGTTGTTTAAAACTTTACTTTAAAAGAGAGTAATTCAAGGGACCACGCCGTATAACACGGAACGGGTTTCCTCCCAAGAATACTAGTGCATAGAATAAACAGCGCAATGCTTTTTCGAAAAATGAAGCTATTATAAGACCCAGGTCCCATCACACAATGGAACGCAAGCTGGAGGATAGGGTTTTACCTTATAACAGCCAAACATGCTTGGTACGTTTAAAACAAATCATTTGATACTATAATAAGTGTATAGTGTCAAAAGAATTTCAATCATAAATATAAATCATAGGCGGCATGAATGTCCCATACCACTATGTCGCCATACTAGTTCTACAATTAAAGCCGAAATACACGTATTGGAAATTGGGTTTCCGTCATGAGTCGAGGCAAGGGGCAAGCTCCTCTCCACTTTCGAGACACTCTAGCAAATGTCTCAGGGCTACGCACTCTGGGCAACCCTGGATCTTCAGGGCTGGTCCTCACTTACTTTAGAGGATTGGCAATTCCTGAACACACGTTTCCCGGTCCTTACAGACCAAAAATCGAGGCGCCTCATCCAACAACCACATAGTGAAAAGTATATAAATGTCAGGGCTGGTAAGTCACTGACACCACCAAAGCTAGATAGAAACGTCGTGCTCTCCCTGCAGTCCGTATCCCGTTTTTGACTCATACCGAGGTGTGAGGCTCGCGAATCCACGCTATACACAAAGCTGCCACGTAGGTCGTGCTTTGATCATCAACCACAAAACTTTGCTTTTCAACAGAAGCCTTGATCCATGCAACTCAGCAGGACACACAGGCAATTCATGCCATGCGATTGATATCTATCGATATATAACCCCTAAGCTCGTACGTCTCAGAGAAGGGCGTTAAGCAAGAGAATAAATTCACCGCCGCCAAACAGATATATATTTAACAGAAATCAACCAACATAGAATAAAATCCAATGTCAGACACACAATCCATTTACAAGTTCGTTCTGGGTCTGAACGAAACCGGAGGCACTTTCCTCGCATATCCATCGATCTACAAGTACGTCTGGACGACCACCAACTATTTCCATCCTCTTGGGTGTACAGCCCAATCAAGATCGCCAGTAATTACCCAAACAATGTGAAGACTTCCGGTCTTCGACCACCATCTTCATCTTCAATTTATCGTCGAATCGGTTATTCAGAATGGGTATAAACCAGGCCTTTCCGAACAACCCGCGTGCATTAAAAACTAATGTTACACAAAAACAACATACGCCTTATTCCAATTCGTTAGCCACTAACCGTAAATCAGTGAGAGAGCAATTTCCCAAATATTAACCCCGAAGGCCGAAACCAACATCAGATCAATACCCAGGAAACCATTCTTCTTAACTAACCTTGAGCTAGTTTCTAAATTTCAATTCTTAGGGAAAGGTTCCCATTAATTTTATCCAAGATAAATTCTTTAAAATTTATCCTTTAATCTTCCTTTGGATGTCATTTCAAACCAAATTATGGTTTTCCAAACTAGTCGAGATTAGCGAATCACATCGGAGTAATTATTTATTTTAATTCCCAATCCCAACCTATTCATCCCATGAAGAAAAACTGGTAATACTCCATATCTAATACCATGGTGTTGTTGGTAAAATTAATTGCAATTTCACGTTCAAATCTAATTAAAGATTTAACTATCGCTTTGGAGCAAAACTGGTGATACTCCATTCTCGCTCAATTTCTAAATTTGATAATTTAGATTATCAATTCACATTTCAATCTAATTGCAGATTCATTAAAATTCCTTTTACTGAGTTAAAGAACTAGTGTTATTTAAAACACAGTTCACGATAAACTCAAATCACATTCTATTTAAAACCCGTTTCAAATCCAATTTATTTATTTTAAAAATAAACGGGTTTAATTTTAGTTCAAAACTAGTTCATTTAGATAAAAATCTATTTTTATCTTTTCAAATATGGAGTTTTTCATCCCAATTTTTCCCAAATCATTTCTTATGATTATACACAAATTATTACTATTTTTAATAATTTTATCAAGGCCCGTACAGTCGATTTCCATCAACGGCCATCGAACAGCACTTACAGCGACCTTTTCCAAATTTGATTTGGACGTATCTCCAAATCCAACCGTTAGATTTCAAATTTCTAATATTCGTTAGAAAGCTCTTTTCTATACGAACCCAATGGTTCCGGTTTTAGGAGAATCCAACAGTCGGATCTCCCGTAATGTCCGTTTGAAATAAATCGTCGAAATTCACGAACTGCCGCGGCGCGTTCGATTCAGGCCATTATATTATATATAAAATATATATAATATATATTTCGTCGATTACTATTCAAAACGAATTTTATGAATAGTTTCGAATTCATTTCAAAAACAATTTCAACATTTATTTCAAATTTAAATCTAAATTGAATTTTCTATTATAAATTCTTTTTACTTTCATTTCTATTTGATTTCAATTCAAATCGATTTTTAATTCGATTCGAATTCATTTTCTTTTCAATTCAATTCAATTCGAATTCGTTATATATTCACTTCAAATTCAATTTCTTTTCTATTCAAATCAAATTCCATTTCTTTTCTATTCAAATCAAATTTAATTTCTTTTCAAATCAAACTCATTATATATTCAACTCATTTTCTAATCAAATCAAATTCAATCAAATTCAATTTCCTTTCAAATCAAATCAAATTCAATTTAAATCAAATTCATTTTCTATTCAAATCGAACTCATTATATATTCAATTCAATTCGAATTCGTTTTATATTCGATTTAATTCAAATTGGTTTTCTATTCGATTCAATTCAAATTGGTTTTCTATTTGATTCAATTCAAGTTGTTTTTCTATTCGATTCAATTCAAATTGGTTTTCTATTCGATTCAATTCAAATTGGTTTTCTATTCGATTCAATTCAAATTGGTTTTCTATTCGATTCAATTCAAATTGGTTTTCTATTCGATTCAATTCAAATTGCAATTCAATTTGAATTCATTTCAAATTCAAATTTAAAAACGAATATAATTGATATAAATATCGTTCGCGTCAAAATAGCGCATCTCTAATCCATACGGCTTGATATATTTCACTAATTCCTTTATTCTATTCAACAAATGAATATTTATTTTTGTCAACACACGACTAATCTCAACGAATGAGTACTGTCCACGTGTGACTATTTTTGATAAAATATTTCGTTCAACACATGACTAATCTCAACGGATGAGTACAGTCAACACATGAACCTTTATTTTATAATATTCTTTATTTTCTAAATTGGAATGAGGCCCAATCAATTACCATATAGTGTTAACTATATGGATTCCATACAACACATGTATATAATAGCAACGATAAATAATCAACCACCATCCAAAGTGCACTACACTGTATAAGCATTAAATACAGATATCTAACGTTTATAACAGCCTGTCAATCAATCGATCGACATACAACTAATTATTAGGATTAGTGTATGTCGTATTTTATCCCAATACCCGTCTGGGGTTTCAAACAATCAAACACAGATTTTATTTGTGCAGTTGGGCGATGTGTAAAATTATCGTCCCAATCGATATCAGTCAAATCGGTGTATATAAACAAATCGGTCGATTCGTTTATAAATATTTATTTATTCATATTCACGTTAAAAATTATATTTTTAACGATAAAATATTTTATTTCAACACATGAATTTCTATTCAGTTCATTTACACAATAAAAATGATATATTTTTTTTCTAACATATTTTAGGAAATTTCGGCGGCATAACGGCACGATACTAGAAACGGGACGAGGCCAAGCCTTATCCCCGGTCTAGTGAAGGCCCACGCCATTCACACATCAATCAAATCAATTTCATTTCACCAAACAATTCAATTCAATACAAATAATCTAACCAACTACACAGCCAAACAAACAAGTCCATGGTCGGTGGACGATTGTGTCGGGTGCTACTAAGCACCGTCTGCATCCTAGTATATATATATAACTAGAAAAGAAATTGAAGAGTGAGAAATTCTCACCGATAGTTATCCTAACTCCACGGCACTTCATTTAGAGAAATCTTCATCGTCCTCGCCTTTTGGTCACTTTCGTTGCCCTTAGCCACTACATATATAAAAATCACATTTTTACTTCGCTATTCAATATATAAAAATCGAATTTTTACTTCGCTATTCAATATATAAAAATCGAATTTTTATCTCGCTATTCAATATATAAAAATCTAATTTTTATTTCGCTATTCAATGTATAAAAATCGAATTTTTATTTCGCTATTCAATATATAAAAATCGAATTTTTATTTCGCTATTCAATATATAAAAATCGAATTTTTATTTCGCTATTCCATATATAAAAATCGAATTTTTACTTTGCTATTCAATATATAAAAATCGAATTTTTACATTGCTATTCAATATATAAAAATCGAATTTTTACTTTGCTATTCAATATATAAAAATCGAATTTTTACTTCACTATGAAATACATAAAAATTCTATTTTTACAACGCTACTATATATAAAGATTTCGCCTTTTCAAATATAAAGATTTCACTTTTTCAAATATAAAGGTTTCACTTTTTCAAATATAAAGATTTCGCTTTTTCAAATATAAAGATTTCGCTTTTTCAAATTACAAAAATCTAATCTTTTCTATTTTATGAAAATCTTGCCTTTAACCAATTAAAAAAAATCTCATCTTTAACCATTGAAAAATATAAGCTTTATATAAATCAAAATCAAAACTTTATAAATTAAAAATCAAAACTTCGTTTCATATTTGAAAAACAATGCATAGTCTTATTCACAAAAATCAAATTTTTAATTCAAAATCATATACATAAAAATATAATTTTTATTTCATAATCGTATATATAAAAAGGAAAATCAGTTTTAATTTCTAAAAAAATCAGTTTTTATATAATCTAAAAAATCATAAAATAAAAGAAAAGAAAAACTTATTGTATTTGTTTTGAGAAAGGGGGGGGGGTTCTTCGCTGCTACGCCGGAGGATGGTGGGGGGAGGCGCAGGGGGTGGAGGAGGTAAGGGGAAGGCGGCGCAGGCTGGTCGAGGTGGGGTCTTCGCGGTCGAGCGCTGACACCGGGGCGGGGAGCTGGAGGGAGGGTCGCGGTCTACAGCGGAGGAGGGAGGGGGTCGGTGCGCCACCGGTAGCGGAGGCCGGCGTCTATCGACGTCGAGAGGGGTGGGGCTCGATCGATTTGGGGTTTTCCATTTTTTTTCTTTCTTTTCATTTCTGAATTGAAACGTGAAAAAAGGGGGGGCCAGAGTATAAAGGGGGAGAGAGTTATTTGTTTTTTATTTATTTATTTATTTATTTATTTATTTTATTATGAAAAAAGTTGACTTTTACATACGACTTCTAAACGAGGTCCACCGCCTGTTGTCCATAGTGTTTTACCCCCATTCCGAACACAATGGGATATGTATCGTAAGCAGATTCGACCATTTCGATCAGTTTCCGTTAAAATCAACAAATAACTCTATATATTGAATTTGAACGCGCATTTCAATTTACTGGGGTCACATACTAATTCGAAAAATTCCTTAAAAATATTTTCTAGCTTCATATTGACGATACGGTCCTAACAAAACTAGTTTCGTCGAATTCTGAGACCGTTAGAAAAATGGCCATTTTCCAGTTGATTAAAATCAACTGAAACTGGTCAAACCCGTTTTTTTTTACCACGCTCACATATTGATTCGAAAAATTATGAAATTTGGAATCTAGCAATAATTTGACACTGCGGATCCAACAAAAGTGGTTTCGTCGAAATCCGAGGTCATTTGCAAAATTTCCATTTTTAAGGGCCTGAATTCCATAGTGACTACTCAGAATTTTCAACTGGACATATCTTTTGATTCTCGCTATGAAATTTTGATTTTTCGGATTCGTTTGAAAGATATTCTCAATTAGATCCTATTATTTTTGGTTTCGCTAAAATCCGGATTGTTTTGCACCCGGTACATTCAATTGAAGTTTGAAATCGAATTATCGAACTACCGCGCCATTTTCAATTCCTTTATAATTAAAATAAAATATTTATATTCTAACGACGACGTATATAATATATACGCTCGAATTATATTTAAAATAAATTTCTCGTCGATGTTATTTAAAATAATCTATTTTAAATGTTCAAAATTCACTAAAATTTCCAAAATAGGAATTTTAAACTGGCCCGGATTTTCGGGTGGTTACAATCTCCCCCACTTAAAACTTTTCATCCCCGAAAAGGAACAAAGTCGAAAGTGGTTTGATTAATCAACTCTACGTTCGATCTGGCTTCCATTATCCAACTTTTCTGTTTCTGAGAATTTTCAAATTCTTCAAAAATTTGGCTAACACCCTAAATTTTCGAAAAATTTCGCCATAACCTCCCCTGCACCGGGAGCCATGGGAAAATCCCGAAATTGCCATACAGGCCTTCTGATCTCAAAAAGAAAAAGAAAAAGCCAAGCGGCTAGCCAATAGGCTCATAAAATCATCATCACCCAAACAAAACAGTAAATTATAGTAAACATGTACCTATTTGTCGGGCAAACAAATTTTATTCTTCGGCTCTAGCCTCCTTGCTATGACCTGTTCAATGTAAGTACATATATATGCAAGCAAATGCGACCAATTTTCAATACAATTCAAAATTTGATACTATTAGGCATAATGGTTCAAAATTATCGAATAAATAAACAAACAACACAAACATCAATCAGTTAGTGAATTTAACGTTTCAAATTCATAAATTTGATATATAGTCGAAAATCATGTTTTTGATGCCAATTCACAACAAATAAATTTATCTATATAAGTTTTGGTTCTCACACCAGTCTAATGGAAATATATAGATATCATACCTTTGAAACACGAACACAAATTCTGATGATGATATATCAATCATCAGAATCATCTCCGGGTGTCTAGAATGTGATTCTATATCTATCCAGTATATTAAAACTTCGAATATACGTTCATGACGAGTATATGCAAAATCTCTATATACTAGATTGTCCAAATTCAAAGTAAATAAATCATTCAAATACGTGTAATCTAATTTAATCTTTCAAAACAAAATTGTTTTCATTTGAAAAATATACTCTTCACACCCGTTCTAGGATACTACTGATCCTATCTCTAACGAGTCATTCTAATTGGATATTGCTAACCCAATATCTGATGAATTCTTTCGTATAGTTCTAATGTGTCTTGTTCTCGAGCTGTGTAAACCAAAGCTCTGATACCAAATGTGACGGCCGGGAATTTCGCTCGATCCGAATCAGTCGTTAAACCGATCTAGACCGCTCGAAGCCCCTGATCGTTTGAGAACACACAAACAGAACGCAGACGGAAGAACATTTTATTGCTATTACAACAATTCCATCAGAATACAAGAATATATAGAGTATAAATGAATAAATTACATTCGATAAATATCAGATATTACAATAAATTACATAGCAGCGGAAAATAATACAAAGCACAACTAAAGGTGATATACGGATACAGAGCTTTCCGGATATCATTCCAGCTGTAAACCAGGATCCTATGAATATAAATCTGCAAAACCAAAACTACTAGCTGCCCATGCGGAAAATAGGGGCACCCAGAGTTTAGGTTAAAACAATAAACTCCAGGTCAGTCATGTGACTGGTGTGAGAACTAAAACAGTTGTTTAAAACTTTACTTTAAAAGGGAGTAATTTAAGGGACCACGCCGTATAACATGGAACGGGTTTCCTTCCAAGAATACTAGTGCATAGAATAAACAACACAATGCTTTTTCGAAAAATGAAGCTATAATAAGACCCAGGTCCCATCACACAATGCAACGCAAGCCGGAGGATAGGGTTTTACCTTATAACAGCCAAACATGCTTGGTACATTTAAAACAAATCATTTGATACTATAATAAGTGTATAGTGTCAAAAGAATTTCAATCATAAATATAAATCATAGGCGGCATGAATGTCCCATACCACTATGTCGCCATACTAGTTCTACAATTAAAGCCGAAATACTCGTATTGGAAATTGGGTTTCCGTCATGAGTCGAGGCAAGGGGCAAGCTCCTCTCCGCTTTCGAGACACTCTAGCAAATGTCTCAGGGCTACGCACTCTGGGCAACCCTGGATCTTCAGGGCCGGTCCTCACTTACGTTAGAGGATTGGCAATTCCTGAACACACGTTTCCCGGTCCTTACAGACCTAAAATCGAGGCGCCTCATCCAACAACCACATAGGTGAAAAGTATATAAATGTCAGGGCTGGTAAGTCACTGACACCACCAAAGCTGGAAAGAAACGTCGTGCTCTCCCTGCGGTCCGTATCCCGTTTTTGACTCATACCGAGGTGTGAAGCTCGCGAATCCACGCTATACACAAAGCTGCCACGTAGGCCGTGCTTTGATCATCAACCACCAGACTTTGCTTTTCAACAGAAGCCTTGATCCATGCAACTCAGCATGCCACACAGGCAATTCATGCCATGCGATTGATATTTATCGATATATAACCTCTAAGCTTGTACGTCTCAGAGAAGGGCGTTAAGCAAGAGAATAAATTCTCCGCCGCCAAACAGATATATATTTAACAGAAATCAATCAACACAGAATAAAATCCAATGTCAGACACACAATCCATTTACAAGTTCGTTCTGGGTCTGAACGAAACCGGAGGCACTTTCCTCGCATATCCATCGATCTACAAGTACGTCTGGACGACCACCAACTATTTCCATCCTCTTGGGTGTACAGCCCAATCAGGATCGTCAGTAATTACCCAAATGATGTGAAGACTTCCGGTCTTCGACCACTGTCTTCATTTTCGATTTATCGTCGAATCGGTTATTCAGAATGGGTATAAATCCGGCCTTTCCGAACAACCCGCGTATATTAAAAACAAATGTTACACAAACACAACATACGCCTCATTCCAATTCATTAGCCACTAACCGTAAATCAGTAAGAGAGCAATTTCCCAAATATTAACCCCGAAGGCCGAAACCAACATCATATCAATACCCAGGAAACCATTCTTCTTAACTAACCTTCAGCTAGTTTCTAAATTTCAATTCTTAGGGAAAGGTTCCCATTAATTTTATCCAAGATAAATTCTTTAAAATTTATCCTTTAATCTTCCTTTGGATGTCATTTCAAACCAAATTATGGTTTTCCAAACTAGTCGAGATTAGCGAATCACATCGGAGTAATTATTTATTTTAATTCCTAATCCCAACCTATTCATCCCATGAAGAAAAACTGGAAATACTCCATATCTAATACCACGGTGTTGTTGGTAAAATTAATTACAATTTCACGTTCAAATCTAATTAAAGATTTAACTATCGCTTTGGAGCAAAACTGGTGATACTCCATTCTCGCTCAATTTCTAAATTTGATAATTTAGATTATCAATTCACATTTTAATCTAAATGCAGATTCATTAAAATTCCTTTTACTGGGTTAAAGAACTAGTGTTATTTAAAACACAGTTCACGATAAACCCAAATCACATTCTATTTAAAACCCGTTTCAAATCCAATTTATTTATTTTAAAAATAAACGGGTTTAATTTTAGTTCAAAACTAGTTCATTTCGATAAAAATCTATTTTTATCTTTTCAAATATGGAGTTTTTCATCCCAATTTTTCCCAAATCATTTCTTATGATTTTACACAAGTTATTACTATTTTTAATAATTTTATCAAGGCCCGTACAGTCGATTTCCATCAACGGCCATCGAACTGCACTTACAACGACCTTTTCCAAATTTGATTTGGACGTATCTCCAAATCCAACCGTTAGATTTCAAATTTCTAATATTCGTTAGAAATCTCTTTTCGATACGAACCCAACGGTTCCGGTTTTAGGAGAATCCGACCGTCGGATCTCCCGTAATGTCCGTTTGAAATAAATGGTCGAAATTCAAGAACTACCGCGGCGCGGCGCGTTCTATTCAAGCCATTATATTATATATAAAATATATATAATATATATTTCTTCGATTACTATTCAAAACAAATTTTATGAATAGTTTTGAATTCGTTTCAAAAACAATTTCAACCTTTATTTCAAATTTAAATCAAAATTGAATTTTCTATTATAAATTCTTTTTACATTCATTTCTATTTGATTCCAATTCAAATCGATTTTTAATTCGATTCGAATTCATTTTCTTTTCAAATCAATTCAATTCGAATTCGTTATATATTCACTTCAAATTCAATTTCTTTTCTATTCAAATCAAATTCCATTTCTTTTCTATTCAAATCAAATTCAATTTCTTTTCAAATCAAACTCATTATATATTCAATTCATTTTCTAATCAAATCAAATTCAATTTCCTTTCAAATCAAATCAAATTCAATTTAAATCAAATTCATTTTCTATTCAAATCAAACTCATTATATATTCAATTCAATTCGAATTTGTTTTATATTCGATTTAATTCAAATTGGTTTTCTATTCGATTCAATTCAAGTTGGTTTTCTATTCGATTCAATTCAAGTTGGTTTTCTATTCGATTCAATTCAAATTGGTTTTCTATTCGATTCAATTCAAATTGGTTTACTATTCGATTCAATTCAAATTGGTTTTCTATTCGATTCAATTCAAATTGGTTTTCTATTCGATTCAATTCAAATTGCAATTCAATTTGAATTCATTTCAAATTCCAATTTAAAAACGAATATAATTGATATAGATATCGTTCAACTCAAAATAGCGCATCTCTAATCAATACAGCTTGATATATTTCAATAATTCCTTTATTCTATTCAACAAATGAATATTTATTTTTGTCAACACACGACTAATCTCAACGAATGAGTACTGTCCACGTGTGACTATTTTTGTTAAAATATTTCGTTCAACACATGACTAATCTCAACGGATGAGTACAGTCAACACACGAACCTTTATTTTATAATATTCTTTATTTTCTAAATTGGAATGAGGCCCAATCAATTACCATATAGCGTTAACTATATGGATTCCATACAACACATGTATATAATAGCAATGATAAATAATCAACCATCATCCAAAGTGCACTACACTTTATAAGCATTAAATACAGATATCTAACGCTTATAACAGCCTGTCAATCAATCGATCGACATACAACTAATTATTGTGATTAGTGTATGTCTTATTTTATCCCTATACCCGTGTGGGGTTTCAAACAATCAAACACAGATTTTATTTGTGCAGTTGGGCGATGTGTAAAATTTATCGTCCCAATCAATATCAGTCAAATTAGTGTATATAAACAAATTAGCCGATTCGTTTATAAATATTTATTTATTCATATTCACGTTAAAAATTATATTTTTGACGATAAAATATTTTATTTCAACACACGAATTTCTATTCAGTTCATTTACACAATAAACATGATATTTTTATTTTTCTAACATATTTTTGGAAATTTCGGCGGCATAGCGGCACGATACTAGAAACGAGACGAGGCTAGCCTTATCCCCGGTCTAGTGAAGGACCACGCCATTCACACATCAATCAAATCAATTTCATTTCACCAAACAATTCAATTCAAATAATCTACCCAACTACACAGCCAAACAAACAAGTCCATGGTCTGTGGACGATTGTGTCGGGTGCTACTAAGCACCGTCTGCATCCTAGTATATATATATATGCATATATATATATATATATAACTAGAAAAGAAATTGAAGAGTGAGAAATTCTCACCGATAGCTATCCTAACTCCACGACACTTCATTTAGAGAAATCTTCATCGTCCTCGCCTTTTTGTCACTTTCGTTGCCCTTAGCCACTACATATATAAAAATAACATTTTTTCTTCGCTATTCAATATATAAAAATCGAATTTTTTACTTCGCTATTCAATATATAAACTCGAATTTTTATCTCGCTATTCAATATATAAAAATCTAATTTTTATTTCGCTATTCAATATATAAAAATCGAATTTTTATTTCGCTATTCAATATATAAAAATCGAATTTTTATTTCGCTATTCCATATATAAAAATCGAATTTTTACTTTGCTATTCAATATATAAAAATCGAATTTTTACTTTGCTATTCAATATATAAAAATTGAATTTTTACTTTGCTATTAAATATATAAAAATCGAATTTTTACTTCACTATTAAATATATAAAAATTCTATTTTTACAACGCTACTATATATAAAGATTTTGCCTATTCAAATATAAAGATTTCGCTTTTTCAAATATAAAGATTTCGCCTTTTCAAATATAAAGATTTCGCTTTTTCAAATATAAAGATTTCGCTTTTTCAAATTTCAAAAATCTAATCTTTTCAATTTTGTGAAAATCTTGCCTTTAACCAATTAAAAAAAAATCTCGTCTTTAACCATTGAAAAATATAAGCTTTATATAAAACAAAATCAAAACTTTATAAATTAAAAATCAAAACCTCGTTTCATATTTGAAAAACAATGCATAGTCTTATTCATAAAAATCAAATTTTTAATTCAAAATCATATACATACAAATTGAATTTTTATTTCATAATCGTAAATATAAAAAGGAAAATCAGTTTAAATTTCTAATAAAATCAGTTTTTATATAATCTAAAAATCATAAAATAAAAGAAAATAAAATAAAAGAAAAACTTACTGTATTTTTTTTGAGAAAGAGGGGGGGTCTTCGCTGCTGCGCTGGAGGATGGTGGGGGGAGGCTCGGGGGGTGGAGGAGGTAAGGGGAAGGCGGCGCAGGCTGGTCGAGGTGGGGTCTTCGCGGTCGAGCGCTGACACCGGGGCGGGGAGCTGGAGGGAGGGTCGCGGTCTACAGCGCAGGAGGGAGGGGGGTCGGTGCGCCACCGGTAGCGGAGGCCGGCGTCTATCGACGTCGAGAGGGGGGGCTCGATCGATTTGGGGTTTTCCATTTTTTTTCTTTCTTTTCGTTTCTGAATTAAAACGTGAAAAGGGGGGGCAGAGTATAAAGGGGGAGGGAGTTATTTGTTTTTTTTTATTTAATTATTTTATTATGAAAAAAGTTGACTTTTACATACGACTTCTAAACGAGGTCCACCGCCTGTCGTCCATAGCGTTTTACCCCCATTCCAAACACAATGGGATATGTATCGTAAGCTGATTCGACCGTTTCGATCAGTTTCCGTTAAAATCAACATATAACTCTATATATTGAATTTGAACGCGCATTTCAATTTACTGGGGTCACATACTAACTCGAAAAATTCCTTCAAAATATTTTCTAGCTTCGTATTGACGATACGGTCCTAACAAAACTAGTTTCGTCGAATTCTGAGACCGTTAGAAAAATGGCCATTTTCCAGTCGATTAAAATCAACTGAAACTAGTCAAACCCGTTTTCCATTGCCACGCTCACATATTGATTCGAAAAATTATGAAATTTGGAATCTAGCAATAATTTGACACTGCGGATCCAACAAAATTGGTTTCGTCGAAATCCGAGGTCGTTTGCAAAATTTCCATTTTTAAGGGCCTGAATTCCATAACGACTATTCAGAATTTTCAACTGGACATATCTTTTGATTCTCGCTATGAAATTTTGATTTTTCGGATTCGTTGGAAAGATATTCTCAATTAGATCCTATTATTTTTGGTTTCGCTAAAATCCGGATTGTTTTGCACCCGGTACATTCAATTGAAGTTTGAAATCGCATTATCGAACTACCGTGCCATTTTCATATCCTTTATAATTAAAATAAAATATTTATATTCTAACGACGACGTATATAATATATACGCTCGAATTATATTCAAAATAAATTTCTCGTCGATGTTATTTAAAATAATATATTTTAAATGTTCAAAATTCACTAAAATTGCCAAAATAGAAATTTTAAACTGGCCCGGATTTTCGGGTTGTTACATATAGATTCATGTGTTGAATAGAATAAATATTCATTTGTTGAATAGAATAAAGAAGTGTCTGAAAAATATAAAGCCGTGTTGATTAGAGATGCGTTATTTTGACGCGAACAATATTTATATCGATTCTCTTCGTTTTATAATGAATATTGAAAAGTGATTTCAAAATTTAATATTTTGAAATGAAATTCAAATTGAATTAAACTGAAATTGAACTGAATCGAATAGAAAATGAATTCGATTCGAATTGAATAGAAAGTGAATTTGAATTCGAATGAAATAGAAATGAATTCAAATTGAATTAAACTGAAATTGAATTAAAAACGAATTGAAATCGTTTTGAATGAAATTTAAAACGAACTGAAATTGAATTGAAATCAATTTGAAATGAATTCGAATTGAATTAAATAGAAGGTAAATTCAAATTGAATAGAAACGAATTAGAGTTTGAATTGAATTGAAACGAATTTGAATTCGAATTAAATAAAATAGAAATGAATTCGAATTGAATTGAAATCAAATCGATTTGAAATTGAAGATGAAGTTGAAATTGTTTTTGAAACGAATTTAGAACTATTTATAAAATTCGTTTTAAAAAAGAAATCGATGAAATATATAATATATATATATGTATATATATATTATATATATAATGGCCTGAATAGAACGCGCCGCGCCGCGGCAGTTCGTGAATTTCGACCATTGACTTCGAATTGACGTTGCGGGAGATCCGACCGTCGGATTCTCCTAAAACCGGAACCGTTGGGTTCGTATCGAAAAGAGCTTTCCAATGAATATTAGAAATTTGAAATCTAACGGTTGTATTTGGAATTATGTCCAAATCAAATTTGAAAAAGGTCGTTGTAAGTGTAGTTCGATGGCCGTTGATGGAAATCGACTGTACGGGCCTTGATAAAATTATTAAAAATATTAATAATTTGTGTAAAATCATAATATGTGAATTGGAAAGAACTGGGATCAAAAACTCCATATTTGAAATGATAAAAATAGATTTTTATCGAAATGAACTAGTTTTGAACTAGAATTAAAATCAATTTATTTTTTTGAAATAAATAAGTTGAATTTGAAAGTGATTTTAAAAATAATCAATATTCCCAATACCTGAATTGGACTGGAGTTGAATCGAAATTATCTTCGGAATATTTCGATGTTGGATTTCGTGACTATACAGATATTATTATGGGAATTTGAAAGATATATTTTATATCGTTATTTCCAATACGATATTAGTTGGTTTCAGGATTTGATATTGAATATAAGCCGGTATATTTTCTATTCAGAGCCTTGTATTTAATATCAAATGTGTTTTGGGTTTGTCGTGAATGGTGTCTTCATTAACACTGTTCTTAAGCCCAATAGAGAAAAAGATTAAATCTTTCTATTTAGATTTAATGAAGTGTATCAATTAAATAATATTTAATTGGAATTGAATTTGAATTGGTTTTTGGGTTTATCGTGAGCGGTGTTTTGAACAACGCCTGTTCTTTAACCCGACTAACAATAGAGTATGATTTTTGGGTTTATCGTGAATCGTGTTTTAGATGACATTGGTTCTTTAACCCAGTTAAAGATAGGTTATTGATTTTTGAAAAGATTAAAACTAAGTGGAGTTTTAGTGAATCTTTAATTAGATTGAAACGTGAATTGATAATTTAAATTATCAAATCTGAAAGGTGATCGAGAATGGAGTATCACCAGTTTTGCTCCAAAGCGATAGTTAAATCTTTAATTAGATTTAAGCGTGAAATGGTAATTAATTTTACCGATAGCACCGTGGTGTTAGATATGGATTATTACCAGTTTTCTCCATGGGATATATAGGTTGGGATTGGGAAACAAAATAAATAATTACTTCGGTGTGGTTCGCTAATCCCGACTAGTTAGAAATGATATCCAAAGGAAGATTATAGAATAAATTTAGAAGAATTTATCTTGGATAAAATTAATGGGAACCTTTCCCTAAGAATGTGATTTTGTGAATAAAAGAATATCCTGAATTGGAATGAGGCGTTTGTTGTGTTTGTGTAACATTTGTTTACCATATACGTGGGTTATTCAGAAAGGCCGGGTTTATACCCATTCTGAAAAAATGATTTGACGAGATGTCGAAGATGAAGACGGTGGTTGAAGACTGGAAGTCTTCACATCGTTTGGGTGATTACTGATGATCTCGATTGGGCTGTACACCCAAGATGAGGGAAACAGTTGGTGATCGTCTAGACGTACTTGGAGATGGATGGATATGCAAGGAAAGTGCCTCCGGTTTCGTTCAGACCCAGAACAAACTTGTAAATGGATTGTGTGTCTGACATTGGATTTTATTCTGTGTTGATTGATCTCTATTAAATATACATCTGTTTGGTGGCGGAGAATTTATTCTCTTGCTTAACGCTCTTCTCTGAGATGTACGAGCTCAGAGGTTGTATATCGATGGACATCAGTCGCATGGAGTGAATTGCCAGTGTGGCACGCGTAAGTGGCAATTGATCAAGACTTCTGTTGAAAAGCATAGTCTTGTGGTAGATGATCAAAGAACGGGAGCCTCACACCTCGGTATGAGTCGCATGGCGTAGCTTTGTGTATAACGTGAATTCGCGAGCCTCACACCTCGGTATGAGTCAAAAACGGGAGACGGACCGCTGGGAGAGCACGACGTTTCTTTCTAGCTAGGGTGGTGTCAATGACCTACCAGCCCTGACATTTATATACTTTTCACCTGTGTGGTTGTTGGAATGCGAGGCGCCTCGGATATAGGTCTGTAAGGACCGGGAAACGTGTGTTCAGGAATTGCCAATCCTCAAAAGTAAGAGAGGACCGGCCCAGCCGATTCCAAGGATCAAAGTGGGGTCCTGGGACATTTGCTAGAGTGTCTCGAACGCGGAGAGGAGCTTGCCCCTTGCCTCGGCTCATGACGGAATCCAATTTCCAATACGTGTGTTTCGGTTTTATTTGTAGAGCCTAGTATGGCGACATAGTAGATGGTAGCTATGTTGCCTATGATTGATACTTATGATTGAAATTGTTTTGACACTATACACCTATAATAGTATCAAATAATGTGTTTTAAACGTATCAAGCATGCTTTGGCTGTTATAAGGTAAAACCCTATCCTCCGGCTTGCGTTGCATTGTGTGATGGGACCTGGGTCTTATAACAGCTTCATTTTTCTTTATTTAGCATTGCGCTGTTTGTTCTATGCACTGGTATTCTTGGGAGGAAACCCGTTCCGTGTTATACGGCGTGGTCCCTTGATTTACCTAACTTTAAAACCAATATTAATAACTGTTTTAGTTCTCACACCAGTCACATGACTGACCTGGAGTTTATTGTTTTAACCTATACTCTGGGTGCCCCTATTTTCCACACGGGCAGCTAGTAGTTTTGGTTTTGCAGATTTGTATTCACAGGATCCTGATTTACAACTGGAAAGATGCTCGGAAAGCTCTGTATCCGTGCATTACTTCTAGTTGTGCTTTTGTATTCTTTTCCGCTGCGATGTATTTAAATGTAATTTAAATCTCTGATATTTGTTGAATGTAATTTATTCAATTATACTCTGTATATTCTTGTATTCTGATGGAATTGTTGTAATAACAATGAAATGTTCTCCCGTCTGCATTCATTTGTGTGTTGTTCTCAAAGTATCCGCTCTTTCTTTCACGGGGAAGTTACGGGTCCTTACAAACATGGCCATGTGGGTCATTCACATTAGGGGTATTATCACCTGATCTAGAGAAATTTCATTTGTTCTTATTCTATTCGCTGCTGTATGCTTTTGGTAACGGTTGCTGATCACAACCGTTGGTGATAATATGCTCGGTACACTCAAGCTAAATGAGTGGACAACCTTGTGTGGGCCGGATTGCAAGATGTTCTGTTGAACCCGGTGTATTCCCTTTAGAGGTACACTATCGGAAGATGGTCCCATACCTTGTCATAGGCGGAATCCGATCTCCAATAAGCGCCTCACGATTTTTGATTTTCTATTATATATGGAGCGTGGGATGCAAGCGTTCCACTAGATTTCTATTTATTTGATTTAGACACTATTATAATATCACCAGATTTTGATATCAAAATGTTTTAGGTTATGGTAAGGTAATAACCATCCGTGTTTATGTGTGGATCGGTCTTACGATTATCTTTTCTTTCGAAAGGATTTTTAAAAGTTAAACCAATGGTTAGAGTTTACTCATACCAGTCCCATGACTGACCCAAAGTTTATTTTATTTTGTTTTCCCTAAACTCTTGGGTGCCAAAATTTGTACAGGCAGTCGAGTGGTCGGGAATTTTTAGATTCACTTGGAGGAGATGAAGCAGGAGGCTTCAACAGTTAGCTATAGACTATCATATTTTCTTCTATATATCATGTTTATATCAGGAAACGAGTGTTTATAACTGTTGTGCTCTGATGATGCTACGTATATATTGTCACTGATTTGTATTTCAAAGTTATATCATTAATATATTTTATTCACTCCGCTGTGAGATTTGTGTTATTCATTTTTCATCTATTCTAACTTTTCTTTCTTTCTATTTCTCATCCTCTAAATTCTTTCTATTATGTATTCCTATTTCTGTGCAATTTGGGTTGGACGTGTAGTGTGCATAGTCAACTCAAAAGGTATGGAAATTGGGGCCATTACAGGATTCATTGGATGGATTAAAGGTACTAACGGAATTTTCTATGCTTTCTAAGAAAGTATTTTTCATCTTCTTCCTCTTCTTAAATTTCCTTTTCTTCTTCCTCTTCTTAAATTTCCATTTCTTCTACCTCTTCCCATGCCGACCTTTGTTTTTTCGAAAGTGTTTCATATGGTTGAAACACTAGTGGAAACTTCATAAGAGATATATCTTCGGAAGTAAACACATTTTTAGAAAATAAATCTTCACCTTTGAAATCAACTTCGAAAAGTTGAAAATACGTGTAAGATAAATTCCATGATATAATGTATTTTCACCCACTGAAAATTCTTTGGCTCGAAATTCATCCAAAATTACTTGAGCCTAATTCATGTTAGAATTCCCAAAAATAGCAAAAAGAGCTATGCAGACTTTCATTGTTGGGTTATTGAAAATTTCCGAATGCGGTGTGATAGTGTATTGGAGAAGTAGATTAACAATTCCTGGTTTTGGTCGCAAATAACAAATTTTGAATTGTAAATATTCGTCATTCTAAAAATTTTGGTGAAAGGTCTCTTATTCATGTTCATTAATTTTGAAATCTAAGAGATGTATTCCCATGATCTCACATCCCAAAATATTTCCTAACACTTCACAATCTAAAACAATTTGTGCTCCTTTTACACTACTCATAATTTCATTCTCATTTCCTTTATAAAAGCCTCGACTGAAATTAGCATTAAACCTTTTTATGAGATTAGGATAACAAACATAATAATTTTCCTTAGAATCAATCAAACTAAGAACACCATTTTGATTCAAGAGAGTTTCAAGTTTATAAGAACGAAAACCATTGAAAATAGCAAATTTTGCCATATCGACTTTATCAAAGTTTAAATAATTGATGTAGTTTTTGATAACTTCCGGGTTGTTAAAAAGAAAGCCTTTGGTGGCTATGGACAACCTCACAGTGCTTCGAGTGCTTGAAGATGCCATTAGAGAGTTTTTGGGAAGAGTAGAAGATAATAGAGGTTAATTTTAAATTTTAAATAAAAATAGAAAGAGATGATATAAATAGACAAATAAATACAGAACGTATAGAAATGTTGTCTAGTCAAGAGACGCGTGTTTAAACATTGGAGTTGGTGAATAGATGGAGGGGAATGCAAAAGGTTGAAATCAAATTTTGAATATGAAAATTTCCCGAGGCATGTCGACATATAGCGTAGGGCATGTCGACACGTGTTGTATTTTTTAAAGGACATATGTACTTTCATTTTTTATTATATATATATATATATATTATTCTTTGTGTATATATTTCCTGAGATACTACTTAATATAATAATGTTTTTATATTAATATTTTAATAAAATAATATTATTATTTATTTTAAAATTCAAATTGTAGATGCTAAATTTTAATTTAGAATTTAAAATTTAACATTTTCAAGCAAACAAACAACTTTTCAAGCAATGAATTTCAATTAGATTAACATAAACGCGTACCTATTTTAATCCAATTTCCAATATCTTGGGAATCGAGAACAAAAATAAAAAATACTTGAATTATTATTTTTTGGTTTTTGTCACTGGAGGATGAATCAAAGTCATCCAGTGTGGCAGTATATGCCCTTTTCCTTTTCTTTGACGAATTATTGTATGAAGGATGATTCTGTTTTTCTAGATATCAACAGTCTCTTTTCAAATGACCCAGTTCATCACATTTGTAACATCTGAGGTTGTCTGGAACCTCGTTGTTCTTCATCAAATTTTTATGCTCATTCCTTTTGTAATTGTACCTCTTTCTATATTTTAGTAATTTTCTAAAATTCCTTATCATCAATGTTATCTCTTTATCATTATCACTATTTGAATCTGAATCTTCGGTTATTGCACTGAACGCTATTGATTTCTTTTCTAGTGGCTTAGTTTCTCTCCTTCTTGCATCTGGACTTCAAGGGACATTGGATTTCCAATTAATTCTCCATCTTTCATTGTATAGATATCATTGCCATATTCAATCGCCAATCTTTTGATCCCATATCAGAGTTAGTGAATAAAGTATTTTTCTGACTTAGTCTTCCTTAAAATACATTTTTCCCAAGGCCATTAGTGAATGCACAATCTCCTGGAACCTATAATACATATCATAGATATACCATTCGGATTCATTCTAAATAATTGAAACTGGTTTGTTAACTTAGATATCTTGGACTGTTTAACTATGTTGTTTCTTCATGTTCACTTGCAAAGTTTCCCACATTTCATGTGCATATTTTCACATAAACACCCTACTAAATTCATTTATATCAGGTAATCAAAATAAAATATTCAAATCCTTTAAATTATATTGTGTAGTAGTTGTTTGCTCAATAGTTCATTGAGAAAAATTAGATGTAGGTTAATTTACTTTGTTTGAGTGATGTTCTAGGTATCCAATCTAATTGATTGTAAATAAATTTTCGTCCTACAAGCCCAATTCGCATAATTACTACCATTAAATTGTGGTGGTCATATAGTGGACTAACCCCCCCCTAAAATAACTAGGATTACAAGTGTTAGTTGCCATTTAAAACTTTTCAAAAATCAGATTATAAAACTTTTAAAACCAATGCTCTAATACCAATTGTTGGGAACCGGATCACGGGTCTTAAGGAAAACATAACACTAGAGGGGAATAATAGTGTTTAACGTAATTTTATAAATTTTATGAGATCTTTTTTTAATAAATTAGAGATAGATGCAAATCACATATATGATACAATCGTAGAATCAAACACAAATGTTGAATAAAAAGTAAAAGAAGTAAAGGAACACCGGGATTTTTATACTGGTTCGGAGTTATCCTACATATAGTTGCCCCTAACTCAGGGTTAATTTTGATTTCTTTTTTAATAATATCCAAATTAGAATCCCCGATTTCACAAACTACGAGATCTATCCCTCCCGTTTTCAAGTACTGTGAGACTCGATTGATTGGCGAGCTACAATCACACCTAGTTGATTTGAACGGGCTACAACCAAACCTTTTCAGTTTTTGTTTAGTAAGAAAGACTCGATCTAACTTTGATACTGTGAACTTTGATTACAAAACTCTTATAAATCTGGATAGCACTTAATTCTTTGAGAGAGTTTGATAGAGAATCAAACTAGAATTTAATTGGTTTAACTCTCTTTGAAATATGGTAGATTTTGGTTATAGAATTTTGAATTTTAAGAGAAATAATGGGAGGAGAAAAGAGAAGAAGAAGATAATTAAAACTAGTTAAAAAATTTCGAAATTGAGTGGTATGTGTAGTGGGATGTCTCTTCAGTTATAGATTTTAACAAATAGATCACAAATTTTAAAAATCGAAATTTGAAAAATAACGGCCACTATGTCGACATGTCTTAGGAAAATTTTGAAATTTGAATTTTTTGAAAAAATGTAAATGATGTTGAAATAAATCAAGTAATTCTGGAGTTTGAACATATTATTGTTCATATGATAAAATAGTATAACAGAGTAAACATATAAATTCAAAACATACAATTATAATATATAAAATTATTATTTAAAAATTATATAAACATAACTATTATGAGAAATGTTTTAAAACTTAAGATATATAGAACTAAAATTATGAATATAAGGAAATCAAAACTTAAGTAAATATATATTAAAACTAAAATATAAGTAAGAAAATATTTAAATTAGTTAAAACTAAAATATAAGTAGTAAAATCTAAAATATTTAAATTAAGGGTTAGATTCAATATCTAAGAATAAAATTTAAATATTAAAAGATATATATATATATATATATATATTTAAGTAGGAAGTAATTTTGATATCAATAAGAAAGTTATAAAATAAAAATGATAGGAGATTTGAAATCGAGAGTCAGTGCTATTACAGTCTTAATAAAGATTCTAATTCTATAACTTATCCCGTTTTCTTGAACTCTTGTTACTCACGAGTCTTCAATCTTGAACTCTACTTCTTTGTGTTTGTAATAACCCGGAAAATCTGAGCCAATTTAAAAATTTTATTATGGCAATTTTATTGAATTTTGATTATTTAAAATGAATTATTTTAAATAATAATGACGAGAAATTTATTTTGAATAGAATTAGAACGTATATATTTATATAGATCGTCGTTAGAATATAAATATTTATTTTAATTATAAAAGGAATTGAAAATGGCGCGGTAGTTCGAAAATTCGATTTCGAATTTCAAATGAATGTATATGATTCAAAATAAACAGGATTTTAGTGAAACCAAAAATATTAGAATATAATTAAGAATATCTTTCAAATGAATCCGAAAAATCGAAATTTCGTAGTGGGAATCAAAAGATATGCCCAGTTAAAAATTCAAAATAGTTGCTATGGAATTCTGGCCCTTAAAAATAGAAATTTTGCAAACGACCTTGGTTTTTTATGAAACCACTTTTGTTGGATCCGTGATGTCAAATTATTGCTAGGTTTCAAAATTCATAATTTTTCGAATCAATATGTGAGGTGGCGAAGGAAAACATGTTTGACCAGTTTCAGTTGATTTTAATCGACTGGAAAATGGCCATTTTTCAAAAAGTCTCAGAATTTGACGAAATTAGTTTTGTTAGGACCGTATCGTCAATACGAAGCTATAAAATATTTTTGGGGAATTTTTAGAGTCTGTATGTGGCCCCCGGTAAATTGAAATGCGCATTCAAATTCAATATATAGAGTTATATTTTGATTTTGACGAAAACTGATCGAAACGATCGAATCAGCTTACGATACATATCCCATTGTGTTCGGAATGGGGGTAATTAGCTATAAGACAACAGTCGGTGGGTTCGATTTCGAGTTCGAAATTAAAATTTGCTTTTTGAAATTAAATAAAAAAAACCTCTTTATCACCGTTCAGCCCCCCCTCCCCCGTTCATTCTGAAAATAAAAAAAAAGGGTGGAGCCATAAAGCGCCGCCGCCGTGGCCACCTGGGCCACCGCGCCTCCGGCGCCGCCCACGCTAGAGCCCACCCCCCTCCTTTGCTCCTCCCTACCCCTCCCCAAGCCCTCTTCTCTCTCCCCTCCTACACAGCTCGAGCCCCCCCTCCCCCCGTCGTTTCAGAAATCGACCGCGAACTCCCCCCCCCCTCCCGCAGACAAACTCCGGCGCCGCACCACCCAAATCCGAGCCCTCCCCCCCAACGACGCACAGCAAACCCCCTCCCCCCAGCCACCTCCTCCTGTAAGTTTTTAATTAATTTATTTTATTTACTGTAATTTGTTTATTTATGTTAATAAAAATATGTTCTTCATATAGATAATTTCAGAAAAGAAATTTGGTTTGTATGTGAATAATTTTAGAAGAAAATTTTGATTTTTATTGAACAAATATTTGATTTTTTTATTTATATGAAAATATGATTTTTACACTTATAACGAAATAAAAATATGATTTTTATATTATAGAAAGAATAAAAATATGATTTTTATAGTATAGAAAGAATAAAAATACGATTTTTATATTATATAGATAGTAAAAAATTGATCTTTATATGTGTAGCGAAATAAAAATCTGATTTTTATAGTATATATGTTGAAATAAAAATGTGATTTTTATAGCGATGATATAAAAATTCAATCTTTATATTAGAAGTAGATATAAAAATATAATTTTTATATAGAGAATAGCATGATAAAAATATAATCTTTATTATATGAACACCGTTATAAAAATATAATTTTTATCTAATATAGTAGCGGTGTAAAAATAGAATTTTTATCTATATAGTAATGATTATAAAAATGTGATTTTTATATACATAGCAACAATATAAAAATGTGATTTTTATATATCTAGTGGCTACGGACAATGAAATAGACAAAAGGCAAGCACGGCGAAGATTTCTTCATAAGAAGAGTCGTGGAGTTTGGTTTAGCTAGTCGGTGAGAACTTCTTGCTTTTAATTTAATTTTCTAGTCAAAACTATATATGTAACGACCCAGAAAATCTGAACCAATTTAATTTTTTTTAAATTGGCTAAAATAATGGATTTTAAATATTTAAAATAAAAATTTTAAATAATGGCGATGAAACCTGAGTTTGAATCGACAATTGAAAACGAATTTAATTAATTATAATTATAAACAGGGCTTGAAAAGGCGCTGCAGTTTCAAAAATTGAATTCAAACTTTGTCGGACTGTACCGGGTGCAAAACAATCCGGATTTTAGTGAAACCAAAAATATTTAAATCTGTTAGTGAATATCTTTCCAACGAAACTGACGAATCGAAATTTGATAACGGGAATCAAAAGATATGTCCAGTTGAAAATTCTGAATAGTCGCTATGGAATTTAGGCCCTTAAAAATGGAATTTTTGCAAACGACCTCGGATTTCGACGAAACCACTTTTGTTGGATCCGCAGTGTCAAGTTATTGCTAGGTTTCAAATTTCATAATTTTCCGAATCAATATGTGGGCGTGGCAAAGGAAAACGCGTTTGACCAGTTTCAGTTGATTTTAATCGACTGGAAATTGGCCATTTTTCAAACGGTCTCAGAATTTGACGAAACTAGTTTTGTTAGGACCGTATCGTTAATATGAAGCTAGAAAATATTTTTCTGGAATTTTTCGAGTTCGTATGTGGCCCCACTTAATTGAAATGTGCGTTTAAATTGAATATGTAAAGAATTACACTTTAAATTCAATGGAAACTGATTCAAACGATCGTATCAGCTTACGATACATATCCCATTGTGTTCGGGATGGGGGTAAAACGCTATGGACGACAGTCGGTGGGTCCCATTTCGACTTCGAAGTAAAAGTCAACTTTTTGAAAAATTAAATAATTAAATATATATATTTTATATAAACCCCCCCTATTCCCTCTTCTCTCTCTCCACTTCGAGCAGAAATAAAAAAAAAGAGAAAAAAACCCTAAATCTAAATCGCGTCGCTCAGCCCAGGAAGCGCCGCCACCGCCGCCCATCACCGCACCCCCCTCCCCTCGTTCGTCGAACCTCCAGTAACGAGCCCAAACCCCCCCTGAAGCATCGCGACGCCAATTCGCGAGCACCCCGCCTCCGCCGCCCCCCTCGAAGCCAGCTCCGCCCTGACGACCTCCTGCCGCCGACCCTGACATTGCCCCCCCCCCCCTTCTTCGCATTACAGTAAGTATTTTATTTTATTTTTATTTTAATTAGGATAAAACTGATTTTTTAATTAGGATAAAACTGATTTTTTAAGTAGGATAAAACTGATTTTTTAATTAGGATAAAACTGATTTTTTTTATAAGGATAAAACTGATTTTTTATAAAGGATAAAACTGATTTTTTATAAAGGATAAAACTGATTTTTTTAAAAGGTTATAAAACTGATTTTTTTTTAAAAAGGTTATAAAACTGATTTTATTTTAAGATATATTAAGGAAAAGATTTAAACTTTAAAAAGGAAAAGATTAGAACTTTAAAAAGAAAAAGATTTGAACTGGGATAGAAAGATCAGATTTTTTAGAATAGAAAAGATCATATTTTTAAAATAGAAAAGACGGAATTTTTATTAAGTAGAAGAAGTAAGATATGATTTTTATATTTTTAAAGCAATAAAAATATAATTTTTACACCATAGGAATATTAAAAATATAATCTTTATTTTTGAAAAGGCGGAATCTATATTTTTGAAATGCAATTTTTATATATTGAATAACATAGTAAAAATTCAATTTTTACATATGTAGAGAATACGGGCAACGAAAGCGAAAAGGCGAGATTGGCGAAGATTTCTCTAAAGGAAGAGTCGTAGTATTGGATAGCTATTGGTGAGAATTTCTCACTCTTCAATTTCTTTTACTATATATATATATGTGTTGAAATAAAAGTGAATTGCTATATATAAATATATATATATATACGCCCCTCGTCCACAAACCATGGACGATATTTATTGGTTGAAATTGTTGTGAAAATTGATTGATAGCGAATGATTGTTTGGGATTGTTTGTGACTGATATTGGTTGATTGTGGTTGAAAAATACCCGTTTGTGGTTGAAAAATATTTGGTTGAAACCACATAGGATTAGTTTGTGGAAATGAAATAAATATATACATGCCGCCTGCGTGCGAACTAGATGCATGATTCCCATTGTCAAAAACCGCGAGGTTTTAAGGTAGAACGAGGAGCCGTACTAGGGACGGTCCCGGTTTTAACTACCCTGCCGTTATGCTGCCGAAATTTTGAATAATATTCGTGTGTTTGAATTATTTTCATATGCTTAAACTACATTTATTCATTGAATAGAAAACCTTCATGTGTTGAATTGATATTCATTCGTTGATTAGAAATTCATGTGTTGAATGGTATTCCTATTTTGAAATAAATTGTTTGATAATAAAAATCACCTTTTATCTATATATAAAAACTATAGAAAACATTCATGTGTTGAATTGATATTCATTCGTTGATTAGAAATTCATGTGTTGAATGGTATTCCTATTTTGAAATAAATTGTTTGATAATAAAAATCACCTTTTATCTATATATAAAAACTATAGAAAACATTCATGTGTTGAATTGATATTCATTCGTTGATTAGAAATTCATGTGTTGAATGGTATTCATATTTTGAAATAAATTGTTTGATAATAAAAATCACCTTTTATCTATATATAAAAACTATAGAAAACATTCATGTGTTGAATTGATATTCATTCGTTGATTAGAAATTCATGTGTTGAATGGTATTCATATTTTGAAATAAATTGTTTGATAATGAAAATCACCTTTTATCGACTATATGAACTGTGTAAAATAATCTCGTTTTAAAAGAAATTGTTTTATGATAAAAATCCTAGTTTTGTCACCTATATGAACTATATAGAAAAATAGTGTTTTGAAATGAATTGTTTTACAATAAAAATCACATTTTTATTGTATGCATAAATCGTTGAAATGTGAAGTGTTAAAAATAGCCACTTGTTCAAGATAAACATATATGAGTTGAAATATTCATTAATCAGCTAATGAAATGATTTGCACCTATGTATGTAACATTAGAATGAATGGTGTTTTTAAACCAAATAGAAATCAAATATGAAGTTGAATAGAAAATGATAAATGATAAGAACTGTATATATATGTACCTGCATATTCATTGAACAGGTTATAGCAAAGGGGCTAGAGAAGAGGAATAAAATTTTGTGCCCGACAAATAGGTACACGTTTACTGTTTTGTTTGGGTGATGATTTTATGAGCCTGTTGGCTAGCCGCTTGGCTTTTTCTTTTTCTTTTTGAGATTAGAAGGACCGGGAAAGCTATTTGCGATTTCCCGATGCTCCCGGTGCAGGGGAGGTTATGGCGAAATTTTCCAAAATTTTAAGGCGTTAGTGAAATATTTGAAGTGAAAACGATATTGAAATTGTTGAATGAACTATATTTATATAATTATATAAATATAAATAAAATTAAAACGAAACGTGGCCGTGCAGTTCGCATTTTGAAACCGTGATTTCAAACAACTAGTACGGGGAATCCGACCATTGGATTTTCCCGAAACCTCAACCGTCGGGTTCGCCTTGGAATAATCTTTCCAACGGCACCAACCTTTTAAAAATCCAACGGTTGGATTGTTTGGAATGTTTAATTCAAATCTGAAGAAAAACAGCGCCAGAAGCGATTATATTTATATATATATAAATATAATTATATATTTAATCGAATAACGACGCTGCAGTTCGTATTTTGAAATCGAAAATTCAAACGATTGTACCGGGAGATCCGACCGTCGGATTTTCCCGAAACTGGAACCATTGGATTCGTTTTGAAAAGACCTTTCTAATGATGTAAATTTTGTGAAGATCCAACGGTTAGTTTTTCAGATATGTGTAAATCAAATCTGAAGAAAAACAGCGCCACGGCCGCTTTATGGCCCGAAGCGTCGTTTTGAATAAATGGGCTATTTTAAAATAAATAAAAATAGCGATAAATCATTATAAAGTACCATAAACAATATGGAGTGGAAATAAACTGAATTTGCTCGATTTATGTTGTATTTGATGGTTGAATGTGTTTGGTGTGAAAATTACATTAAAGAACAATATTGGTGTTGTCGAACAATTTAACCATTGAAATAAATTGATTTGAAATTCTAAAATATACGTGAATTATTTGAAAAGGCCGAGTTAATTCTCATTTCAAATGATTGACCGACGATTGAAATTCGAAGATGAAGACGACGGTCGAAGACCGGAGATCTTCACCTCGTTTGGATGGTAACCGAGGTCCTGATTGGGAGGCATCCCGAAATATGGATAATGAGTGGTGATCGTCCAGACGTACGTGGTGATCGATGGGTTTGCGAGGTATTTAGTGCCTCCGGTTTCGTTCAGACCCAGAACGGACTTGTAAATGGACTGTGTGTCTGACATTGGATTTTATTCTGTGTTGATTGATCTCTGTTAAATATACATCTGTTTGGCGGCGAAGAATTTATTCTTTTGCTTAACGCCCTTCTCTGAGACGCACGAGCTCAGAGGTTGTATATCGATGGACATCAGTCGCATGGCATGAATTGCCTGTGTGGCATGCTAAGATGCAGTGATCAGGGCTTCTGTTGAAAAGCAAAGCCTTGTGGTGATGATCAAAGCACCGCCTGTGTGGTGTAGCTTAGTGTATAACGTGAAATCGCGAGCCTCACACCCCGGTATGAACCAGAAACGGGAGGAAGGACCTCAGGGAGGACATGCGTTTCTTTCTAGCTAGGGTGGTGTCAGTGACCTACCAGCCCTGACATTTATATACTTTCACCTATGTCGTTGTTGCTGTTGCGAGGCGCCTCGGTTTGATCGGACGATCCGGGTCCGATGGATTCATTCGTTGGCTCGTTTACGCCCCAAAGGGCGGGGAAACGTATTGTTCAGGCATTTTAATCCACATCGGTGGACCGGCCCTGTCGCTCCAAGGGCCCACCTGAGTCTGGGTCCTGTGGCTCGGGCTAGAGAGTCACGAATTCGGTAAGGACTATCTTTTGCCTTGGTTCACGACGGAAATCCAATTTCCAAATACGTGACTGTGCGGTTTCGATTGTATATATATATTTGGCGACATAGTGGCATGGGACGCTCATGTCGTCTATGATTGATAGTTATGATTTGAAATTGTTTTCAAAACATATAAACACTAGCCATAATATCAAATGCCTTTGTTTTATTCGTATCAAGCATATTTTGGCCGTTATAAGGTAAAAACTCTATCCTCCGGTTTGCGTTGCATTGTGTGATGGGAACTGAGTCTTATAACGGCTTCATTTTTACAAAAAGCATAGCGATGTTTAAAAGAAAGATTTGTTTTAATGCACTGGCAATCCAATGGAGTAAACCCGTTCCACGAAAGTGGCGTGGTCCTGAGATTTGCTATATTATATATGTGTTGAGTAGATTTCTCATACCAGTCCCATGACTGACTCGTAGTTTGTTTCACTCTCAAACTCGGGTGCCCCTTTTTCTACACGGGCAGCCTTGTATTCAGGTTTAGCTGGTTATTCTGGATAGCTGGAGCTGAAGATGGATTCTATCATTTATCTCTTTTTATGCTGTTCAGCTCCTATTGTACATATTTTGTTTGTTTTCCGCTGTAGACATTTATGTATAGCTGAACTGTATTTGTACTAAGTAAGATTCTGTATACTGTGTAACTCTGATGATTACTTTTATCCAGTATATTCTATTGTTCATTATCTGGTGTATTTATTTCATACCGTTCTGCTATTATCTGTTTCTGTGTTATATTCCAAAGATAACCCTTGTTTCCGTCTGAACGGGATTTCGGGTCGTCTCAACGTGGTATCGGAGCTTTGGTTAAGCTTAGTTCTGGAATATAACATATTAACGAACTCGTCAGAAATAGAACCAGTAGTGTTCTAGGACGGGTAACTCAATACAGATAGGATCAGTAGTATCCTAGTATGAGTAGCAGAAAGAAATAACACCTCGATAGACACATTTGCATTCAAGTATTTGTCTCTATATTTTGAAATATCTTTCCTGTTGACCTGACACTTGATCTGCTATTTGCAGAAGAACTAGAAAATGAGTGCCAGAGACAGAAGAAGTAATACTGACCCGGATATAGAAGCTCTATTCATGAAGTATAGAAATCTGGGTGGAAAACCCTTTACGGGTGAAGAAGCAATTATGAAAACACAAGATTGGATTCGTTCGGCTGAGAAGATCTTCGAAGCATTAAAGCTGAGGGATGACCAGAAAAGATTACTGGCCTCCTGGGCGCTCAAAGAAGAAGCTTTGTTCTGGTGGGATTCAGTTATTAAAGATAATCCAGAAGGTGATATCACCTGGGACAGATTCAAAGTGATTTTCTTAGAAAGATTTACTCCTCCCGAAGCAACTGAGCGATTATGCGATGAATTTTCTTATCTAATACAAGGAGACATGACCATTCCCGAATATCATAAGAAATTCAATGAACTTTCTCACTTTGCCCCTCATCTAATTCAAAATCCGAAGAGGAAAAATATGAGATTTATTCACGGACTTCAAAGGAAATACCAGAATAAAGTATTGGGGCATGTGAAGCTTCCTTTTTCTGAAATGATATATATGGCCTATCAGTATGAAGATCTCCATAAGAAAGGAATGTTATGCGACGAAGAAGAAGTCAGTTCTAGTGTCATAGCAGAGTCGGAAACTGATATTCCTGAAGCTAGTACGACGTCTGAGATCCGTAAAAAGCCCGGTGCCAAGAGAAAAAGGGCCGAATCTGGGAAAGAACCAGTGACAACAGCTATTTGCTCTAACTGCAATAAGAAAGGACATTTGTCGATAAGTTGTAGGTCTCTAAAGAAACAAGTTAAGGATGGGTCTAAATCCGGTAGGAGGCTACAAGAGAAAAGAGGATGCCATAAGTGCCACCAGGCCGGTCATATTGCGAAAAACTGCCCGCTACCTCAGAAACCTAAATAAGTAAATATAAATGAAGTGGTGGAAGTACTTGCATCCTCGTCTACTCAGGAAAGGTCTGATGTTTTAGAAGGCACGCTCAATGTCAAAAACATTCCAGTTAAAGTACTGTTTGACACAGGCGCGTCACGAAGCTTTATTGCAAAGAGTGCAGTCAAGAAGTTGGATTTGAATTTGAAAAAGCTCAAAGAGCCCATGACTGTCCAAAATCCAGTTGGGGGTTCCATCAATCTCAGTTGGATCTGTGCAGTACCTGTCTCTTTTTCTTGCTATAAATTCCCTATAATCTCTATCGTCATGAATTTTAATGAATTCGATCTTATTCTGGGATTGGATTGGCTAACCAAATATGAAGCGGAAGTTAAATGCGCCGAGAGAGTTGTAAAGGCAAAAGCACAATTGGGAAATTATATAACCATACCATGTGAAGGCCCAACTTCAAATAGAAAAGATTTCTGGTCAGCTCTCGATGTTTCTCCAGCCCAAATAGAAAATGTCCCTGAAATCGCAGAGAATATTCCCGACCTCATCAAAGATATTCCTATCGTCAAGAACTATGCGGATGTGTTCGAGGAAGTTGTTCGCTTACCTCCGCAGAGAGAGATAGATTTCAAAATTGCTTTAATTCCAAATGCAAGGCCGGTAGTTCACGCTATTCGAAGAATGTCCTTGAAAGAGAAGGAGGAATTGGACAATCAAACAAGACAGCTAGTATGGAAAGGTCTGATCAGGCCTAGTTTCTCTGATTGGGGTGCAGCCGTGGTATTTGTCCCAAAATCAGACGGTACTCTACGTCTATGTTTGGATTATCGTGATCTGAATAAACAGACAATAAAGAACAAATATCCATTGCCGCGAATAGATGATTTGTTAGATCGATTAAATGGAGCACAAGTATTCTCAAGAATGGACCTAGCTACAGGCTTCCATCAACTTCGAATTGCCGAAGAGTGTGTTCCAATGACAGCGTTCAGAGGCCCCGACTTATTCTACGAGTGGTTAGTAATGCCGTTCGGCTCATGTAACACTCCCGCTTACTTCGTCGATCTAATGAATAGAGTATTCAGAGGAGTATTGAATAAATTTGTTCTGGTTTTCATTGACGATATTCTAATCTTCTCTAAATCAAAAGCCGAACATGAAAAGCATCTGGAACAGGTTTTGGAAATTCTCAGACGGAATGTATTAAAAGCCAAATTTTCCAAATGTATCTTCTGGCAAGATGAAGTAAAATTTCTCGGCCACGTTGTATCGAAAGAAGGAATTGCTGTGGATCCAAGCAAAAACACGGCTATTCAAAATTGGAAACAGCCCAGCACCCCCACTGAAGTCCGCAGCTTTCTCGGATTGGCTAGCTATTATCGGAAGTTCGTTAAAGACTTTTCGAAGATCTCTGGTCACTTAACGAAGCTTACAAAGAAGCATTCTAAATTCAAATGGACTCCAGAAAATGAGGAGGCTTTCGAAGAGCTGAAGTTGAGATTAACAACAGCTCCAGTGTTAACCATCATAGATGGCAACCAAGATCTAAAAGTCTGGACTGATGCTTCTAGAGAAGGCCTTGGCGCAGTGTTAATGTAAAGAGGCCAAGTAATTGCCTATGCTAGCCGTTAACTGAAGCCACACGAGAAAAACTACGTAACTCATGATCTTGAGTTATTGGCTATTGTATTCGCCTTGAAAATCTGGAGACACTATCTTCTGGGCGAGAGATTTGAACTGTTTACAGATCACCAGTCGTTAAAGTATCTTTTCACTCAGAATGACTTGAATTTGAGGCAGCAACGTTGGCTGGAGTTTCTTGCAGCATATGACTTTGAAATTATATATACTCCAGGAAAAGCCAATGTCGTGGCCGATGCGTTAAGCCGAAAGAATGAGATGATCGCCAGTTTTGTCATTGCGACTTCGTTGATTGATAAGATATCGGCTCTCCAAGAAGACGACCAATTTATCAAAAGAATAAGTCAACGAATTCGTGAGGGCAATGCTTTGGATTTCCATCTAGACAGCGAAGGGATTCTGAGGTTAGAAGGACGAATTTGTGTTCCAAATATTCCTGAACTCTGAAGGGATGTACTGGATGAATGTCACAAATCTAAGCTCAGTATCCATCCAGGTGTGAATAAAATGTATAATGATATCAAACGCACATTCTGGTGGAAGTCGTTAAAAAGAGACATCTCGATATATGTTAGTCGATGCCCTACTTGCCAGCTAGTCAAAAGCGACCAACAGAAATTGGCTGGATTATTACAACCACTGGAACTTCCTGGTTGGAAGTGGGAGCATATTTCTATGGATTTAATTGATGGTCTGCCCAGGACCAGAAAAGGAAATGACAGTATTTGGGTGATCGTAGATCGCTTCACGAAGACCGCCCATTTCATACCTGTTAGATCAAACAGAACTGCTCAGAGTCTGGCGCAGATATACTTCAGGGAAATAGTTAGACTACATGGAGTGCCGCTCAGCATAGTCAGTGATAGAGATACAATATTCACTAGCAAATTCTGGGAAGCATTTCAAGTCGAGCTGGGAACAAAGTTAAACCTAAGCACCGCTTATCATCCTCAGACAGATGGTCAGACTGAGAGGGTGAATCGCATTCTAGAAGATCTATTGCGGGCTTGTGTTCTAGATTTTGGTGGATCATGGGAAGACCATCTGCATTTGGCTGAATTCTCTTATAACAACAGCTACCAGGCGAGTCTGACAATGTCGCCATTCGAAGCATTATACGGTAGACCGTGCCGATCTCCTGCTTGTTGGGTCGAGCCTGGAAATAGACTTGTGTTAGGGCCTGATATGATTCGCAAAGCTGCCGACAAAGTCGATTTTATTAAGAAGCGATTACTCGCCGCTCAAAGCCAACAAAAGAGCTATGCCGATAAAAGAAGAAGAGATATATCCTTTGAAGTTGGCGACTATGTATATTTGAAAGTATCGCCGATGAGAGGAGTTATCCGGTTCGGTAAAACTGGAAAGTTAGCGCCCAAATTTATTGGTCCGTTTCCTATTCTGGAACGGATCGGAACTCTCGCTTATAGGGTCAAATTGCCTGATTGGCTGCCTGGAGTTCATGATGTATTTCACATATCTCAACTTCGAAAGCACGTTCATGATCCAGACTTGATCGTGGAAGAAGCAGCTCAGCAGGATATTGAAATAACCCCAGAATTAGCTGTGAGAAGAGAGCCGCTAAAGATAATAGGCAAAGAAACCAAAGAGCTGAGGAACAAGAAGGTTCGCTTAGTACAAGTGCAATGGAGTGGAGATCCGTGAGATTGTACTTGGGAAACTGAGGAGAGCATTCAGAAAGCTTATCCCAGATGCCGAGTAGATATCTCTGATTGACTCCGGTGCCAGGTACATTTACCCTACTTTGCACTACCATTCAATTCTCTACTCTATTGTTATTTTCTTTTCATAGATGTGCACTTTTAATTATATAGTCTGAATGATTTTAAAGAGTATAGGATTTGATTAGTATATTTTTGAAGGGTAAAAACAAATTGGGTGTTGAATGATTGTAGATTTATCAAACCACTTTCGACTTTATTCCTTTTCGGGGATGAAAAGTTTTAAGTGGGGGAGATTGTAACGACCCAGAAAATCTGAACCAATTTAAAGTTTTTTAAATTGGCTAAAATAATGGATTTTAAATATTTAAAATAAAAATTTTAAATAATGGCAATGAAACCTGAGTTTGAATCGACAATTGAAAACGATATCGAAATTGTTGAATGAACTATAATTATATAATTATATAAATATAAATAAAATTAAAACGAAACGTGGCCGTGCAGTTCGCATTTTGAAACCGTGATTTCAAACAACTAGTACGGGGAATCCAACCATTGGATTTTCCCGAAACCTCAACCGTCGGGTTCGCCTTGGAATAATCTTTCCAACGGCACCAACCTTGTAAAAATCCAACGGTTGGATTGTCTGGAATGTTTAATTCAAATCTGAAGAAAAACAGCGCCAGAAGCGATTATATTTATATATATATAAATATAATTATATATTTAATCGAATAACGACGCTGCAGTTCGTATTTTGAAATCAAAAATTCAAACGATTGTACCGGGAGATCCGACCGTCGGATTTTCCCGAAACTGGAACCGTTGGATTCGTTTTGAAAAGACCTTTCTAATGATGTAAATTTTGTGAAGATCCAACGGTTAGTTTTTCAGATATGTGTAAATCAAATCTGAAGAAAAACAGCGCCACGGCCGCTTTATGGCCCGAAGCATCGTTTTGAATAAATGGGCTATTTTAAAATAAATAAAAATAGCGATAAATCATTATAAAGTAGCATAAACAATATGGAGTGGAAATAAATTGAATTTGCTCGATTTATGTTGTATTTAATGGTTGAATGTGTTTGGTGTGAAAATTACATTAAAGAACAATATTGGTGTTGTCGAACAACTTAACCATTGAAATAAATTGATTTGAAATTCTAAAATATACGTGAATTATTTGAAAAGGCCGAGTTAATTCTCATTTCAAACGATTGACCGACGATTGAAATTCGAAGATGAAGACGACGGTCGAAGACCGGAGATCTTCACCTCGTTTGGATGGTAACCGAGGTCCTGATTGGGAGGCATCCCGAAATATGGATAATGAGTGGTGATCGTCCAGACGTACGTGGTGATCGATGGGTTTGCGAGGTATTTAGTGCCTCCGGTTTCGTTCAAACCCAGAACGGACTTGTAAATGGACTATGTGTCTGACATTGGATTTTATTCTGTGTTGATTGATCTCTGTTAAATATACATCTGTTTGGCGGCGAAGAATTTATTCTTTTGCTTAACGCCCTTCTCTGAGACGCACGAGCTCAGAGGTTGTATATCGATGGACATCAGTCGCATGGCATGAATTGCCTGTGTGGCATGCTAAGATGTAGTGATCAGGGCTTCTGTTGAAAAGCAAAGCCTTGTGGTGATGATCAAAGCACCGCCTGTGTGGTGTAGCTTTGTGTATAACGTGAAATCGCGAGCCTCACACCCCGGTATGAACCAGAAACGGGAGGAAGGACCTCAGGGAGGACATGCGTTTCTTTCTAGCTAGGGTGGTGTCAGTGACCTACCAGCCCTGACATTTATATACTTTCACCTATGTGGTTGTTGCTGTTGCGAGGCGCCTCGGTTTGATCGGACGATCCGGGTCCGATGGAGTCATTCGTTGGCTCGTTTACGCCCCAAAGGCCGGGGAAACGTATTGTTCAGGCATTTTAATCCACATCGGTGGACCGGCCCTGTCGCTCCAAGGGCCCACCTGAGTCTGGGTCCTGTGGCTAGGGCTAGAGAGTCACGAATTCGGTAAGGACTATCTTTTACCTTGGTTCATGACGGAAATCCAATTTCCAAATACGTGACTGTGTGGTTTCGATTGTATATATATATTTGGCGACATAGTGGCATGGGACGCTCATGTCGTCTATGATTGATAGTTATGATTTGAAATTGTTTTCAAAACATATAAACACTAGCCATAATATCAAATGCCTTTGTTTTATTCGTATCAAGCATATTTTGGCCGTTATAAGGTAAAAACTCTATCCTCCGGTTTGCGTTGCATTGTGTGATGGGAACTGAGTCTTATAACGGCTTCATTTTTACAAAAAGCATAGCGATGTTTAAAAGAAAGATTTGTTTTAATGCACTGGCAATCCAATGGAGTAAACCCGTTCCACGAAAGTGGCGTGGTCCTGAGATTTGCTATATTATATATGTGTTGAGTAGATTTCTCATACCAGTCCCATGACTGACTCGTAGTTTGTTTCACTCTCAAACTCGGGTGCCCCTTTTTCTACACGGGCAGCCTTGTATTCAGGTTTAGCTGGTTATTCTGGATAGCTGGAGCTGAAGATGGATTCTATCATTTATCTCTTTTTATGCTGTTCAGCTCCTATTGTACATATTTTGTTTGTTTTCCGCTGTAGACATTTATGTATAGCTGAACTGTATTTGTACTAAGTAAGATTCTGTATACTGTGTAACTCTGATGATTACTTTTATCCAGTTTATTCTATTGTTCATTATCTGGTGTATTTATTTCATACCGTTCTGCTATTATCTGTTTCTGTGTTATATTCCAAAGATAACCCTTGTTTCCATCTGAATGGGATTTCGGGTCGTCTCAACGTGGTATCAGAGCTTTGGTTAAGCATAGTTCTGGAATATAACATATTAACGAACTCGTCAGAAATAGAACCAGTAGTGTTCTAGGACGGGTAACTCAATACAGATAGGATCAGTAGTATCCTAGTATGAGTAGCAGAAAGAAATAACACCTCGATAGACACATTTACATTCAAGTATTTGTCTCTATATTTTGAAATATCTTTCCTGTTGACCTGACACTTGATCTGCTATTTGCAGAAGAACTAGAAAATGAGTGCCAGAGACAGAAGAAGTAATACTGACCCGGATATAGAAGCTCTATTCATGAAGTATAGAAATCTGGGTGGAAAACCCTTTACGGGTGAAGAAGCAATTATGAAAACACAAGATTGGATTCGTTCGGCAGAGAAGATCTTCGAAGCATTAAAGCTGAGGGATGACCAGAAAAGATTACTGGCCTCCTGGGCGCACAAAGAAGAAGCTTTGTTCTGGTGGGATTCAGTTATTAAAGATAATCCAGAAGGTGATATCACCTGGGACAGATTCAAAGTGATTTTCTTAGAAAGATTTACTCCTCCCGAAGCAACTGAGCGATTATGCGATGAATTTTCTTATCTAATACAAGGAGACATGACCATTCCCGAATATCATAAGAAATTCAATGAACTTTCTCACTTTGCCCCTCATCTAATTCAAAATCCGAAGAGGAAAAATATGAGATTTATTCACGGACTTCAAAGGAAATACCAGAATAAAGTATTGGGGCATGTGAAGCTTCCTTTTTCTGAAATGATATATATGGCCTATCAGTATGAAGATCTCCATAAGAAAGGAATGTTATGCGACGAAGAAGAAGTCAGTTCTAGTGTCATAGCAGAGTCGGAAACTGATATTCCTGAAGCTAGTACGACGTCTGAGATCCGTAAAAAGCCCGGTGCCAAGAGAAAAAGGGCCGAATCTGGGAAAGAACCAGTGACAACAGCTATTTGCTCTAACTGCAATAAGAAAGGACATTTGTCGATAAGTTGTAGGTCTCTAAAGAAACAAGTTAAGGATGGGTCTAAATCCGGTAGGAGGCTACAAGAGAAAAGAGGATGCCATAAGTGCCACTAGGCCGGTCATATTGCGAAAAACTGCCCGCTACCTCAGAAACCTAAAAAGTAAATATAAATGAAGTGGTGGAAGTACTTGCATCCTCGTCTACTCAGGAAAGGTCTGATGTTTTAGAAGGCACGCTCAATGTCAAAAACATTCCAGTTAAAGTACTGTTTGACACAGGCGCGTCACGAAGCTTTATTGCAAAGAGTGCAGTCAAGAAGTTGGATTTGAATTTGAAAAAGCTCAAAGAGCCCATGACTGTCCAAAATCCAGTTGGGGGTTCCATCAATCTCAGTTGGATCTGTGCAGTACCTGTCTCTTTTTCTTGCTATAAATTCCCTATAATCTCTATCGTCATGAATTTTAATGAATTCGATCTTATTCTGGGATTGGATTGGCTAACCAAATATGAAGCGGAAGTTAAATGCACCGAGAGAGTTGTAAAGGCAAAAGCACAATTGGGAAATTATATAACCATACCATGTGAAGGCCCAACTTCAAATAGAAAAGATTTCTGGTCAGCTCTCGATGTTTCTCCAGCCCAAATAGAAAATGTCCCTGAAATCGCAGAGAATATTCCCGACCTCATCAAAGATATTCCTATCGTCAAGAACTATGCGGATGTGTTCGAGGAAGTTGTTCGCTTACCTCCGCAGAGAGAGATAGATTTCAAAATTGCTTTAATTCCAAATGCAAGGCCGGTAGTTCACGCTATTCGAAGAATGTCCTTGAAAAAGAAGGAGGAATTGGACAATCAAACAAGACAGCTAGTATGGAAAGGTCTGATCAGGCCTAGTTTCTCTGATTGGGGTGCAGCCGTGGTATTTGTCCCAAAATCAGACGGTACTCTACGTCTATGTTTGGATTATCGTGATCTGAATAAACAGACAATAAAGAACAAATATCCATTGCCGCGAATAGATGATTTGTTAGATCGATTAAATGGAGCACAAGTATTCTCAAGAATGGACCTAGCTACAGGCTTCCATCAACTTCGAATTGCCGAAGAGTGTGTTCCAATGACAGCGTTCAGAGGCCCCGACTTATTCTACGAGTGGTTAGTAATGCCGTTCGGCTCATGTAACACTCCCGCTTACTTCGTCGATCTAATGAATAGAGTATTCAGAGGAGTATTGAATAAATTTGTTCTGGTTTTCATTGACGATATTCTAATCTTCTCTAAATCAAAAGCCGAACATGAAAAGCATCTGGAACAGGTTTTGGAAATTCTCAGACGGAATGTATTAAAAGCCAAATTTTCCAAATGTATCTTCTGGCAAGATGAAGTAAAATTTCTGGGCCACGTTGTATCGAAAGAAGGAATTGCTGTGGATCCAAGCAAAAACACGGCTATTCAAAATTGGAAACAGCCCAGCACCCCCACTGAAGTCCGCAGCTTTCTCGGATTGGCTAGCTATTATCGGAAGTTCGTTAAAGACTTTTCGAAGATCTCTGGTCACTTAACGAAGCTTACAAAGAAGCATTCTAAATTCAAATGGACTCCAGAAAATGAGGAGGCTTTCGAAGAGCTGAAGTTGAGATTAACAACAGCTCCAGTGTTAACCATCATAGATGGCAACCAAGATCTAAAAGTCTGGACTGATGCTTCTAGAGAAGGCCTTGGCGCAGTGTTAATGTAAAGAGGCCAAGTAATTGCCTATGCTAGCCGTCAACTGAAGCTACACGAGAAAAACTACGTAACTCATGATCTTGAGTTATTGGCTATTGTATTCGCCTTGAAAATCCGGAGACACTATCTTCTGGGCGAGAGATTTGAACTGTTTACAGATCACCAGTCGTTAAAGTATCTTTTCACTCAGAAGGACTTGAATCTGAGGCAGCAACGTTGGCTGGAGTTTCTTGCAGCATATGACTTTGAAATTATATATACTCCAGGAAAAGCCAATGTCGTGGCCGATGCGTTAAGCCGAAAGAATGAGATGATCGCCAGTTTTGTCATTGCGACTTCGTTGATTGATAAGATATCGGCTCTCCAAGAAGACGACCAATTTATCAAAGGAATAAGTCAGCGAATTCGTGAGGGCAATGCTTCGGATTTCCAGCTAGACAGCGAAGGGATTCTGAGGTTAGAAGGACGAATTTGCGTTCCAAATATTCCTGAACTCTGAAGGGATGTACTGGATGAATGTCACAAATCTAAGCTCAGTATCCATCCAGGTGTGAATAAAATGTATAATGATATCAAACGCACATTCTGGTGGAAGTCGTTAAAAAGAGACATCTCGATATATGTTAGTCGATGCCCTACTTGCCAGCTAGTCAAAAGCGACCAACAGAAATTGGCTGGATTATTACAACCACTGGAACTTCCTAGTTGGAAGTGGGAGCATATTTCTATGGATTTAATTGATGGTCTGCCCAGGACCAGAAAAGGAAATGACAGTATTTGGGTGATCGTAGATCGCTTCACGAACACCGCCCATTTCATACCTGTTAGATCAAACAGAACTGCTCAGAGTCTGGCGCAGATATACTTCAGGGAAATAGTTAGACTACATGGAGTGCCGCTCAGCATAGTCAGTGATAGAGATACAATATTCACTAGCAAATTCTGGGAAGCATTTCAAGTCGAGCTGGGAACAAAGTTAAACCTAAGCACCGCTTATCATCCTCAGACAGATGGTCAGACTGAGAGGGTGAATCGCATTCTAGAAGATCTATTGCGGGCTTGTGTTCTAGATTTTGGTGGATCATGGGAAGACCATCTGCATTTGGCTGAATTCTCTTATAACAACAGCTACCAGGCGAGTCTGACAATGTCGCAATTCGAAGCATTGTACGGTAGACCGTGCCGATCTCCTGCTTGTTGGGTCGAGCCTGGAAATAGACTTGTGTTAGGGCCTGATATGATTCGCGAAGCTGCCGACAAAGTCGATTTTATTAAGAAGCGATTACTCGCCGCTCAAAGCCGACAAAAGAGCTATGCCGATAAAAGAAGAAGAGATATATCCTTTGAAGTTGGCGACTATGTATATTTGAAAGTATCGCCGATGAGAGGAGTTATCCGGTTCGGTAAAACTGGAAAGTTAGCGCCCAAATTTATTGGTCCGTTTCCTATTCTGGAACGGATCGGAACTCTCGCTTATAGAGTCAAATTGCCTGATTGGCTGCCTGGAGTTCATGATGTATTTCACATATCTCAACTTCGAAAGCACGTTCATGATCCAGACTTGATCGTGGAAGAAGCAGCTCAGCAGGATATTGAAATAACCCCAGAATTAGCTGTGAGAAGAGAGCCGCTAAAGATAATAGGCAAAGAAACCAAAGAGCTGAGGAACAAGAAGGTTCGCTTAGTCAAAGTGCAATGGAGTGGAGATCCGCGAGATTGTACTTGGGAAACTGAGGAGAGCATTCAGAAAGCTTATCCCAGATGCCGAGTAGATATCTCTGATTGACTCCGGTGCCAGGTACATTTACCCTACTTTGCACTACCATTCAATTCTCTACTCTATTGTTATTTTCTTTTCATAGATGTGCACTTTTAATTATATAGTCTGAATGATTTTAAAGAGTATAGGATTTGATTAGTTTATTTTTGAAGGGTAAAAACAAATTGGGTGTTGAATGATTGTAGATTTATCAAACCACTTTCGACTTTATTCCTTTTCGGGGACGAAAAGTTTTAAGTGGGGGAGATTGTAACGACCTAGAAAATCTGAACCAATTTAAATTTTTTTAAATTGGCTAAAATAATAGATTTTAAATATTTAAAATAAAAATTTTAAATAATGGCGATGAAACCTGAGTTTGAATCGACAATTGAAAACGATATTGAAATTGTTGAATGAACTATATTTATATAATTATATAAATATAAATAAAATTAAAACGAAACGTGGCCGTGCAGTTCGCATTTTGAAACCATGATTTCAAACAACTAGTACGGGGAATCCGACCATTGGATTTTCCCGAAACCTCAACCGTCGGGTTCGCCTTGGAATAATCTTTCCAACGGCACCAACCTTGTAAAAATCCAACGGTTGGATTGTCTGGAATGTTTAATTCAAATCTGAAGAAAAACAGCGCCAGAAGCGATTATATTTATATATATATATAAATATAATTATATATTTAATCGAATAACGACGCTGCAGTTCGTATTTTGAAATCGAAAATTCAAACGATTGTACCGGGAGATCCGACCGTCGGATTTTCCCGAAACTGGAACCGTTGGATTCGTTTTGAAAAGTCCTTTCTAATGATGTAAATTTTGTGAAGATCCAACGGTTAGTTTTTCAGATATGTGCAAATCAAATCTGAAGAAAAACAGCGCCACGGCCGCTTTATGGCCCGAAGCATCGTTTTGAATAAATGGGCTATTTTAAAATTAATAAAAATAGCGATAAATCATTATAAAGTACCATAAACAATATGGAGTGGAAATAAACTGAATTTGCTCGATTTATGTTGTATTTGATGGTTGAATGTGTTTGGTGTGAAAATTACATTAAAGAACAATATTGGTGTTGTCGAACAATTTAACCATTGAAATAAATTGATTTGAAATTCTAAAATATACGTGAATTATTTGAAAAGGCCGAGTTAATTCTCATTTCAAATGATTGACCGACGATTGAAATTCGAAGATGAAGACGACGGTCGAAGACCGGAGATCTTCACCTCGTTTGGATGGTAACCGAGGTCCTGATTGGGAGGCATCCCGAAATATGGATAATGAGTGGTGATCGTCCAGACGTACGTGGTGATCGATGGGTTTGCGAGGTATTTAGTGCCTCCGGTTTCGTTCAAACCCAGAACGGACTTGTAAATGGACTATGTGTCTGACATTGGATTTTATTCTATGTTGATTGATCTCTGTTAAATATACATCTGTTTGGCGGCGAAGAATTTATTCTTTTGCTTAACGCCCTTCTCTGAGACGCACGAGCTCAGAGGTTGTATATCGATGGACATCAGTCGCATGGCATGAATTGCCTGTGTGGCATGCTAAGATGTAGTGATCAGGGCTTCTGTTGAAAAGCAAAGCCTTGTGGTGATGATCAAAGCACCGCCTGTGTGGTGTAGCTTTGTGTATAACGTGAAATCGCGAGCCTCACAATCCGGTATGAACCAGAAACGGGAGGAAGGACCTCAGGGAGGACATGCGTTTCTTTCTAGCTAGGGTGGTGTCAGTGACCTACCAGCCCTGACATTTATATACTTTCACCTATGTGGTTGTTGCTGTTGCGAGGCGCCTCGGTTTGATCGGAAGATCCGGGTCTGATGGAGTCATTCGTTGGCTCGTTTACGCCCCAAACGGCGGGGAAACGTATTGTTCAGGCATTTTAATCCACATCGGTGGACCGGCCCTGTCGCTCCAAGGGCCCACCTGAGTCTGGGTCCTGTGGCTAGGGCTAGAGAGTCACGAATTCGGTAAGGACTATCTTTTGCCTTGGTTCATGACGGAAATCCAATTTCCAAATACGTGACTGTGCGGTTTCGATTGTATATATATATTTGGCGACATAGTGGCATGGGACGCTCATGTCGTCTATGATTGATAGTTATGATTTGAAATTGTTTTCAAAACATATAAACACTAGCCATAATATCAAATGCCTTTGTTTTATTCGTATCAAGCATATTTTGGCCGTTATAAGGTAAAAACTCTATCCTCCGGTTTGCGTTGCATTGTGTGATGGGAACTGAGTCTTATAACGGCTTCATTTTTACAAAAAGCATAGCGATGTTTAAAAGAAAGATTTGTTTTAATGCACTGGCAATCCAATGGAGTAAACCCGTTCCACGAAAGTGGCGTGGTCCTGAGATTTGCTATATTATATATGTGTTGAGTAGATTTCTCATACCAGTCCCATGACTGACTCGTAGTTTGTTTCACTCTCAAACTCGGGTGCCCCTTTTTCTACACGGGCAGCCTTGTATTCAGGTTTAGCTGGTTATTCTGGATAGCTGGAGCTGAAGATGGATTCTATCATTTATCTCTTTTTATGCTGTTCAGCTCCTATTGTACATATTTTGTTTGTTTTCCGCTGTAGACATATATGTATAGCTGAACTGTATTTGTACTAAGTAAGATTCTGTATACTGTGTAACTCTGATGATTACTTTTATCCAGTATATTCTATTGTTCATTATCTGGTGTATTTATTTCATACCGTTCTGCTATTATCTGTTTCTGTGTTATATTCCAAAGATAACCCTTGTTTCCGTCTGAACGGGATTTCAGGTCGTCTCAACGTGGTATCGGAGCTTTGGTTAAGCTTAGTTCTGGAATATAACATATTAACGAACTCGTCAGAAATAGAACCAGTAGTGTTCTAGGACGGGTAACTCCATACAGATAGGATCAGTAGTATCCTAGTATGAGTAGCAGAAAGAAATAACACCTCGATAGACACATTTACATTCAAGTATTTGTCTCTATATTTTGAAATATCTTTCCTGTTGACCTGACACTTGATCTGCTATTTGCAGAAGAACTAGAAAATGAGTGCCAGAGACAGAAGAAGTAATACTGACCCGGATATAGAAGCTCTATTCATGAAGTATAGAAATCTGGGTGGAAAACCCTTTACGGGTGAAGAAGCAATTATGAAAACACAAGATTGGATTCGTTCGGCTGAGAAGATCTTCGAAGCATTAAAGCTGAGGGATGACCAGAAAAGATTACTGGCCTCCTGGGCGCTCAAAGAAGAAGCTTTGTTCTGGTGGGATTCAGTTATTAAAGATAATCCAGAAGGTGATATCACCTGGGACAGATTCAAAGTGATTTTCTTAGAAAGATTTACTCCTCCCGAAGCAACTGAGCGATTATGCGATGAATTTTCTTATCTAATACAAGGAGACATGACCATTCCCGAATATCATAAGAAATTCAATGATCTTTCTCACTTTGCCCCTCATCTAATTCAAAATCCGAAGAGGAAAAATATGAGATTTATTCACGGACTTCAAAGGAAATACCAGAATAAAGTATTGGGGCATGTGAAGCTTCCTTTTTCTGAAATGATATATATGGCCTATCAGTATGAAGATCTCCATAAGAAAGGAATGTTATGCGACGAAGAAGAAGTCAGTTCTAGTGTCATAGCAGAGTCGGAAACTGATATTCCTGAAGCTAGTACGACGTCTGAGATCCGTAAAAAGCCCGGTGCCAAGAGAAAAAGGGCCGAATCTGGGAAAGAACCAGTGACAACAGCTATTTGCTCTAACTGCAATAAGAAAGGACATTTGTCGATAAGTTGTAGGTCTCTAAAGAAACAAGTTAAGGATGGGTCTAAATCCGGTAGGAGGCTACAAGAGAAAAGAGGATGCCATAAGTGCCACCAGGCCGGTCATATTGCGAAAAACTGCCCGCTACCTCAGAAACCTAAAGAAGTAAATATAAATGAAGTGGTGGAAGTACTTGCATCCTCGTCTACTCAGGAAAGGTCTGATGTTTTAGAAGGCACGCTCAATGTCAAAAACATTCCAGTTAAAGTACTGTTTGACACAGGCGCGTCACGAAGCTTTATTGCAAAGAGTGCAGTCAAGAAGTTGGATTTGAATTTGAAAAAGCTCAAAGAGCCAATGACTGTCCAAAATCCAGTTGGGGGTTCCATCAATCTCAGTTGGATCTGTGCAGTACCTGTCTCTTTTTCTTGCTATAAATTCCCTATAATCTCTATCGTCATGAATTTTAATGAATTCGATCTTATTCTGGGATTGGATTGGCTAACCAAATATGAAGCGGAAGTTAAATGCGCCGAGAGAGTTGTAAAGGCAAAAGCACAATTGGGAAATTATATAACCATACCATGTGAAGGCCCAACTTCAAATAGAAAAGATTTCTGGTCAGCTCTCGATGTTTCTCCAGCCCAAATAGAAAGTGTCCCTGAAATCGCAGAGAATATTCCCGACCTCATCAAAGATATTCCTATCGTCAAGAACTATGCGGATGTGTTCGAGGAAGTTGTTCGCTTACCTCCGCAGAGAGAGATAGATTTCAAAATTGCTTTAATTCCAAATGCAAGGCCGGTAGTTCACGCTATTCGAAGAATGTCCTTGAAAGAGAAGGAGGAATTGGACAATCAAACAAGACAGCTAGTATGGAAAGGTCTGATCAGGCCTAGTTTCTCTGATTGGGGTGCAGCCGTGGTATTTGTCCTAAAATCAGACGGTACTCTACGTCTATGTTTGGATTATTGTGATCTGAATAAACAGACAATAAAGAACAAATATCCATTGCCGCGAATAGATGATTTGTTAGATCGATTAAATGGAGCACAAGTATTCTCAAGAATGGACCTAGCTACAGGCTTCCATCAACTTCGAATTGCCGAAGAGTGTGTTCCAATGACAGCGTTCAGAGGCCCCGACTTATTCTACGAGTGGTTAGTAATGCCGTTTGGCTCATGTAACACTCCCGCTTACTTCGTCGATCTAATGAATAGAGTATTCAGAGGAGTATTGAATAAATTTGTTCTGGTTTTCATTGACGATATTCTAATCTTCTCTAAATCAAAAGCCGAACATGAAAAGCTTCTGGAACAGGTTTTGGAAATTCTCAAACGGAATGTATTAAAAGCCAAATTTTCCAAATGTATCTTCTGGCAAGATGAAGTAAAATTTCTGGGCCACGTTGTATCGAAAGAAGGAATTGCTGTGGATCCAAGCAAAAACACGGCTATTCAAAATTGGAAACAGCCCAGCACCCCCACTGAAGTCCGCAGCTTTCTCGGATTGGCTAGCTATTATCGGAAGTTCGTTAAAGACTTTTCGAAGATCTCTGGTCTCTTAACGAAGCTTACAAAGAAGCATTCTAAATTCAAATGGACTCCAGAAAATGAGGAGGCTTTCGAAGAGCTGAAGTTGAGATTAACAACAGCTCCAGTGTTAACCATCATAGATGGCAACCAAGATCTAAAAGTCTGGACTGATGCTTCTAGAGAAGGCCTTGGCGCAGTGTTAATGTAAAGAGGCCAAGTAATTGCCTATGCTAGCCGTCAACTGAAGCCACACGAGAAAAACTACGTAACTCATGATCTTGAGTTATTGGCTATTGTATTCGCCTTGAAAATCTGAAGACACTATCTTCTGGGCGAGAGATTTGAACTGTTTACAGATCACCAGTCGTTAAAGTATCTTTTCACTCAGAAGGACTTGAATCTGAGGCAGCAACGTTGGCTGGAGTTTCTTGCAGCATATGACTTTGAAATTATATATACTCCAGGAAAAGCCAATGTCGTGGCCGATGCGTTAAGCCGAAAGAATGAGATGATCGCCAGTTTTGTCATTGCGACTTCGTTGATTGATAAGATATCGGCTCTCCAAGAAGACGACCAATTTATCAAAGGAATAAGTCAGCGAATTCGTGAGGGCAATGCTTCGGATTTTCAGCTAGACAGCGAAGGGATTCTGAGGTTAGAAGGACGAATTTGCGTTCCAAATATTCCTGAACTCTGAAGGGATGTACTGGATGAATGTCACAAATCTAAGCTCAGTATCCATCCATGTGTGAATAAAATGTATAATGATATCAAACGCACATTCTGGTGGAAGTCGTTAAAAAGAGACATCTCGATATATGTTAGTCGATGCCCTACTTGCCAGCTAGTCAAAAGCGACCAACAGAAATTGGCTGGATTATTACAACCACTGGAACTTCCTGGTTGGAAGTGGGAGCATATTTCTATGGATTTAATTGATGGTCTGCCCAGGACCAGAAAAGGAAATGACAGTATTTGGGTGATCGTAGATCGCTTCACGAAGACCGCCCATTTCATACCTGTTAGATCAAACAGAACTGCTCAGAGTCTGGCGCAGATATACTTCAGGGAAATAGTTAGACTACATGGAGTGCCGCTCAGCATAGTCAGTGATAGAGATACAATATTCACTAGCAAATTCTGGGAAGCATTTCAAGTCGAGCTGGGAACAAAGTTAAACCTAAGCACCGCTTATCATCCTAAGACAGATGGTCAGACTGAGAGGGTGAATCGCATTCTAGAAGATCTATTGCGGGCTTGTGTTCTAGATTTTGGTGGATCATGGGAAGACCATCTGCATTTGGCTGAATTCTCTTATAACAACAGCTACCAGGCGAGTCTGACAATGTCGCCATTCGAAGCATTGTACGGTAGACCGTGCCGATCTCCTGCTTGTTGGGTCGAGCCTGGAAATAGACTTGTGTTAGGGCCTGATATGATTCGCGAAGCTGCCGACAAAGTCGATTTTATTAAGAAGCGATTACTCGCCGCTCAAAGCCGACAAAAGAGCTATGCCGATAAAAGAAGAAGAGATATATCCTTTGAAGTTGGCGACTATGTATATTTGAAAGTATCGCCGATGAGAGGAGTTATCCGGTTCGGTAAAACTGGAAAGTTAGCGCCCAAATTTATTGGTCCGTTTCCTATTCTGGAACGGATCGGAACTCTCGCTTATAGGGTCAAATTGCCTGATTGGCTGCCTGGAGTTCATGATGTATTTCACATATCTCAACTTCGAAAGCACGTTCATGATCCAGACTTGATAGTGGAAGAAGCAGCTCAGCAGGATATTGAAATAACCCCAGAATTAGCTGTGAGAAGAGAGCCGCTAAAGATAATAGGCAAAGAAACCAAAGAGCTGAGCAACAAGAAGGTTCGCTTAGTCAAAGTGCAATGGAGTGGAGATCCGCGAGATTGTACTTGGGAAACTGAGGAGAGCATTCAGAAAGCTTATCCCAGATGCCGAGTAGATATCTCTGATTGACTCCGGTGCCAGGTACATTTACCCTACTTTGCACTACCATTCAATTCTCTACTCTATTGTTATTTTCTTTTCATAGATGTGCACTTTTAATTATATAGTCTGAATGATTTTAAAGAGTATAGGATTTGATTAGTATATTTTTGAAGGGTAAAAACAAATTGGGTGTTGAATGATTGTAGATTTATCAAACCACTTTCGACTTTATTCCTTTTCGGGGACGAAAAGTTTTTAGTGGGGGAGATTGTAACGACCCAGAAAATCTAAACCAATTTAAATTTTTTTAAATTGGCTAAAATAATGGATTTTAAATATTTAAAATAAAAATTTTAAATAATGGCGATGAAACCTGAGTTTGAATCGACAATTGAAAACGATATTGAAATTGTTGAATGAACTATATTTATATAATTATATAAATATAAATAAAATTAAAACGAAACGTGGCCGTGCAGTTCGCATTTTGAAACCGTGATTTCAAACAACTAGTACGGGGAATCCGACCATTGGATTTTCCCGAAACCTCAACCGTCGGGTTCGCCTTGGAATAATCTTTCCAACGGCACCAACCTTGTAAAAATCCAACGGTTGGATTGTCTGGAATGTTTAATTCAAATCTGAAGAAAAACAGCGCCAGAAGCGATTATATTTATATATATATAAATATAATTATATATTTAATCGAATAACGACGCTGCAGTTCGTATTTTGAAATCGAAAATTCAAACGATTGTACCGGGAGATCCGACCGTCGGATTTTCCCGAAACTGGAACCGTTGGATTCGTTTTGAAAAGACCTTTCTAATGATGTAAATTTTGTGAAGATCCAACGGTTAGTTTTTCAGATATGTGTAAATCAAATCTGAAGAAAAACAGCGCCACGGCCGCTTTATGGCCCGAAGCATCGTTTTGAATAAATGGGCTATTTTAAAATAAATAAAAATAGCGATAAATCATTATAAAGTACCATAAACAATATGGAGTGGAAATAAACTGAATTTGCTCGATTTATGTTGTATTTGATGGTTGAATGTGTTTGGTGTGAAAATTACATTAAAGAACAATATTGGTGTTGTCGAACAATTTAACCATTGAAATAAATTGATTTGAAATTCTAAAATATACGTGAATTATTTGAAAAGGCCGAGTTAATTCTCATTTCAAATGATTGACCGACGATTGAAATTCGAAGATGAAGACGACGGTCGAAGACCGGAGATCTTCACCTCGTTTGGATGGTAACCGAGGTCCTGATTGGGAGGCATCCCGAAATATGGATAATGAGTGGTGATCGTCCAGACGTACGTGGTGATCGATGGGTTTGCGAGGTATTTAGTGCCTCCGGTTTCGTTCAAACCCAGAACGGACTTGTAAATGGACTATGTGTCTGACATTGGATTTTATTCTATGTTGATTGATCTCTGTTAAATATACATCTGTTTGGCGGCGAAGAATTTATTCTTTTGCTTAACGCCCTTCTCTGAGACGCACGAGCTCAGAGGTTGTATATCGATGGACATCAGTCGCATGGCATGAATTGCCTGTGTGGCATGCTAAGATGTAGTGATCAGGGCTTCTGTTGAAAAGCAAAGCCTTGTGGTGATGATCAAAGCACCGCCTGTGTGGTGTAGCTTTGTGTATAACGTGAAATCGCGAGCCTCACAATCCGGTATGAACCAGAAACGGGAGGAAGGACCTCAGGGAGGACATGCGTTTCTTTCTAGCTAGGGTGGTGTCAGTGACCTACCAGCCCTGACATTTATATACTTTCACCTATGTGGTTGTTGCTGTTGCGAGGCGCCTCGGTTTGATCGGACGATCCGGGTCCGATGGAGTCATTCGTTGGCTCGTTTACGCCCCAAAGGCCGGGGAAACGTATTGTTCAGGCATTTTAATCCACATCGGTGGACCGGCCCTGTCGCTCCAAGGGCCCACCTGAGTCTGGGTCCTGTGGCTAGGGCTAGAGAGTCACGAATTCGGTAAGGACTATCTTTTGCCTTGGTTCATGACGGAAATCCAATTTCCAAATACGTGACTGTGCGGTTTCGATTGTATATATATATTTGGCGACATAGTGGCATGGGACGCTCATGTCGTCTATGATTGATAGTTATGATTTGAAATTGTTTTCAAAACATATAAACACTAGCCATAATATCAAATGCCTTTGTTTTATTCGTATCAAGCATATTTTGGCCGTTATAAGGTAAAAACTCTATCCTCCGGTTTGAGTTGCATTGTGTGATGGGAACTGAGTCTTATAACGGCTTCATTTTTACAAAAAGCATAGCGATGTTTAAAAGAAAGATTTGTTTTAATGCACTGGCAATCCAATGGAGTAAACCCGTTCCACGAAAGTGGCGTGGTCCTGAGATTTGCTATATTATATATGTGTTGAGTAGATTTCTCATACCAGTCCCATGACTGACTCGTAGTTTGTTTCACTCTCAAACTCGGGTACCCCTTTTTCTACACGGGCAGCCTTGTATTCAGGTTTAGCTGGTTATTCTGGATAGCTGGAGCTGAAGATGGATTCTATCATTTATCTCTTTTTATGCTGTTCAGCTCCTATTGTACATATTTTGTTTGTTTTCCGCTGTAGACATTTATGTATAGCTGAACTGTATTTGTACTAAGTAAGATTCTGTATACTGTGTAACTCTGATGATTACTTTTATCCAGTATATTCTATTGTTCATTATCTGGTGTATTTATTTCATTCTGTTCTGCTATTATCTATTTCTGTGTTATATTCCAAAGATAACCCTTGTTTCCGTCTGAACGGGATTTCGGGTCGTCTCAATATTCTAGGATGCAGACGGTGCTTATCAGCACCCGACACCCGTCTTCCACAGACCATGGACGACTTGTATGCTTGTTTGATGTGTTGTGAAGTTTGTTTGTGATGTTGATGTGAAATGGATGATAAAACCTTCATTTATTGAAATAAATTAATATAGTTAAAAATATAATTTTTAATGTGAATGTGAATAAATAAATATTCATTTACAAACCGGACGGTTTGTTTATGTACACCTATTTGGAGGATATTGATTGGGACGATAAATTTTACACATCGCCCAACTGCACAAATAATATTCAGTGTTTGTGGATTGAAACCCCACACGTGTGTTGGGATGATATTTGGCATACACTAAACCCAATTATTTAGTTATACGTCGATCGATTGGTCGACAGACTGTGCGAGTGTAAATTATTTATATTTGATGTTTATGTAGTTGTGTGGTGCACTTTGGATGATGGTTGATTATTTATCATTGCTATTATATACATGTGTTGTATGGAATCCATATAATTAACATCATATGGTAATTGATTGGGCCTCATTCCAATTGAGAAAATAAAGAATATTATAAAATATAGATTCATGTGTTGAATAGAATAAAGATTCATGTGTTGACAGTACTCATGTATTGAGATTAGTCATGTGTTGAAAGAAATATAGATTCATGTGTTAAACGTATTTTAACAATAAAATTTACATCTTTATCATATATAAAATTAAAAACTAACTGGAAAATAGATAATATGAGTGGTCTCCTGGGTATTGATCTGATGTTGGTTTCGGCCTTCGGGGTTAATGCTTAGGGAATTGATCTCTTACTAATTTACGGTTGGAGTCTTGTGACGACCCCAAAACCCCGTATGACGGTGTTAAGGGTAATCTTTGGAATATAACACATAAACAGATAATAGCAGAACAGAATTAAATAAATGCACCAGAAAATGTACAAATACTACACAGGATAAACATAATCACCAGAGTTACGCAGTATACAGGATCATACTTAGTACAAATACAGTTCAGCTATACATAAATGTCTACAGTGGAAAGCAAACATAATGTGTACAATAGGAGCTGAACAGCATAAAAAGAGATAAATGATAGAATCCATCTTCAGCTCCATCTATCCAGAAAGAGCCTGCTAAAACCTGAATACAAGGCTGCCCATGTAGAAAAAGGGGCACTCGAGTTTGCAAGTGAAACAAAATACGAGACAGTCATGGGACTGGTATGAGAAATCTACTTAACACATTTTATAATATGGCTAATCACAGGGCCATGCCACTTTCGCAGAACGGGTTTACTCCATTGGATTGCCAGTGCTTAAAACAAGTAAATCATTTAAACATCGCAATGCTTTTTATAAAAATGAAGCCGATATAAGACTCAAGTCCCATCACACAATGCAACGCAAACCGGAGGATAGAGTTTTACCTTATATCGACCAAGATATGCTTAATACGTGTAAAGTAATATCACTTAAAATGTAAATTTTTTCATTTAATTCTTAATCAGACGCCAACTGTAAATTAGTAAGGGAACGATTCCCTGAGTATTAACCCCGATGGCCGAAACCAACATCAGACCAATACCCAGGAAACCACCCATCTTAGCTCGTTTCCAGTTAGTTTCCGATTTTATAAACAATCATAAATATCAATCATAGACGACATGGGTACCATATATCATGTCGCCATATATATATACAATCAAAAACCGCACGGTGTCGTATTTGGAAATTGGATTTCCATCATGAACCAAGGCAAAAGATAGTCCTTACCGACTTCGAGACTCTCTAGCCCGAGCCTTAGGGTCAGAGCTCATCGACCCTTGGAGCGACAGGGCCGGTCCACCGATGTGGATTAAAATGCCTGAACATTGCGTTTCCCCGCCCTTTGGGGCGTAAATGAGCCAACAAATGACTCCATCGGCTTCGCATAGCCACCGATATATCTGAGGCGCCTCGCAACAGCAACAACCACACTGGAGAAAATAATATGAATGTCGGCCAGTTTAAGCACTGAGACCACCTCTAGCTAGAAAGAAACGCATGTCCTCCCTTAGGTCCTCTTCTGTTTCTGGTTCATACCAGGGTGTGAGGCTCGCGAATTAACGTTATACACAAAGCTATGCCACACAGGCCTTGCTTTTATTATCAACCATAAGACATTGCTTTTCAACATTCGCTATCAACCAATTTTCACACCAATCACAACCAATGAATATCGTCCTTGGTTTGTGGACGAGGGGCGTATATATATATATATATATAGATGTATTTCACTTCTATTTCAACACATACATAATTTTTACAATGCATTTATAACTTATACATCGAACGTACAACTTATAAAACGCTTATACATGAGGTGTACAACGCTTATATAACTCATACATCGACTATATAATTTATACATCGTCATTTGCATATCGTTTATAATTCAAAAATCTCACATTGCGTTCCACTCCACCAAAAATTGCAGAAGGCTCAGAAAAATACGCGGTCTCTTTTAGAATGTAGAAGACATCCTCCCGAGTCCACTGTCTCAAGTTTCACTGAATTTCGTCAACAAACGAAAAAGATATGAACTTTACAGTGAAATCAAAAACTGTAGCGCTTTAAAGTGCTATAAACTATAAAGTATAATACAGGCCGTTACCTCCACGAAACCTTCAAAACTAGGTTTTAGTTTTTCTTGAAATCCATGCAACGATACGTTAATCGCCCTTCGCCACGTGAAAGAGGGGAGAGCGGCGCGCCCAGGGGTGGCGGCGCTGTCAGGTTCGATCGCCTGAAGAGGTGGCGGGGGCGAGATAAACTCGCTGACATTGGAGGCCTGGATCTCGCGATTCACTTGACGAGAGGGGGTGCAACGACCATGGATTTGAAGCTTGAGGGGAGCTCTTCAAAAACCCCAACTAGGTCGAAGGCTATCGATGCGTGGTTTGATCTGAAAATGGCTGGGAAGTTTTGAGCTGTTATCATCGTCGATCGGGGGAGGGAGAGAGAGAAAGCGGGGAGAGAGAATCTGATGTGGCCCAATGATACTTTTTTATATTTATAAATTTTAAAAATCCAAAAATACCCCTTATCTCATACGAACTTCAATCCAAACCCAATGACTATCGTCCTTAGCTAAATACCCCTATTCCGAACACAATGGGATATGTTTCGTAGGCCTATTCGACTGTTTGAGTCAGTTTCTCTTCAATTTAAAATATAAAACATTCAATATTTGTTTTGAACGTGCATTTCAATTTGCCGGGGCCACATACTGATTCTAAAAATTCCTGAAAAATAAGCCTAGCTATGTTTTGACGATACGGTCCCAACAAAACTAGTTTCGTCGAATTCTGAGACCGTTTGAAAAAAGGCCCTTTTCTGGTCGATCCAATTTAATAGAAATCGACCAAACACATTTTCCTTTGCCACGCTCACATACTAGCTTCAAAAATTATGAAATTTGAAACCTAGCAATAATTTGACATCCCGGATCCAACAAAAGTGGTTTCGTCGAATTATAAGGTTGTTTGCAAAATGGCCATTTTCATGGGCTATATAAACTCTATAGCGACCTTTTTGAAAATTCATTTAGCCATAACTTTTGCTTCCCACTATGAAACTCCGATTTTTTAGATTCCTTAGAAAGATATTCACTAACAGATTTAAATATTTTTGGTTTCACTAAAATCCGTTTTATTTTGCACCCGGTACAGTCAGTCAAAGTTTGAATTCAAATTTTGAAACTACCGCGCCATTTCAGGCCTGGTTTATAATTAGAAATAATTATATTCATTTTCAAACATCGATTCAAACTTACTTTTCTTCGTTATTATTTAAAATATTTATTTTAAATATTTAAAATCCACTAAAATAGCCAAATTAAAATTTTCAAACTGGTTCAGATTTTCCGGGTTGTTACAAGTCTGATTAAAAATTAAACGATAGAAATCATAATTTTATAATATATTAAATAACAAAAATAGTCATGTGTTAACAGTACTCAGGTGTTGAGATTAGTCATGTGTTGAAAGAAATATAGATTCATGTGTTGAATAGAATGAATATTCATTTGTTGAATAGAATAACGAAGTTATTGAAATACATAATGCCGTGTTGATTAGAGATGCGCCATTTCGACGCGAACGATATTTATATCGATTATATTTGTTTTTATAATGAATATAGAAAAAGAAGTGATTTCAAAATATAACGTTTTGAAAATATTATCATTTGTATATCGATGACATGGAATATTCAATTTTGATTCGAAACTGAATATGAAATTAAAATCGTTTCGAAAACGAATTTAAAACGATTTAAAAAATACGTTTTAAAAGGAAATCGACGAAATATGTATAATATATATATGTACTATATATATAATGGCCTGAATAGAACGCACCGCGCCGTGGCTGTTCGCGAATTTCGACCATTGACTTCGAATTGACGTTACGGGAGATCCGACTGTCGGATTCTCCTAAAACTGGAAACATTGGGTTCGTATCGAAAAGATCCTTCCAATGAATATTATAAATTTGAAATCTAACGGTTGGATTTGGAATTATGTCCAAATCAAATTTGGAAAAGGTCGTTGTAAGAGCAGTTTGGTGGCAGTTATTGAAAACCGACCGTACGGGCCTTGATAAAATTATTGAAAATATTAATAATTTGTGTAAAATCATAATATATGAATAGGAAAGATCTGGGATGAAAAATTCCACATTTGTAAGGATAAAGATAGATTTTTATCGAAATGAACTAGTTTTGAACTAGAATTATAATCCATTATTTTTGAATAAATAAATTGGATTTGAAATGGTTTTGAAAACTAACCATGATTTCCAATACATAAAGTGGAAATGGATTTGAATCGAAATTATCTTCGGAATATTTCGATGTTGGATTTCGTGATTATACACATATGGTTGTGGAAATTTGAAAGATATATTTTATATCGTTATTTCCAATACGATATTTGTTGGTCGTAGAATTTGATATTGAATATAAGACGATATATTTTCTATTTAGAGCCTTGTATTTAATATCAAATGTGATTTGGGTTTGTCGTGAATGGTGTCTTCATTAACACTGTTCTTGAACCCAGTTGAGAAAAGATTAAATCTTTCTATGTAGATTTAATGAAGTGTACTAATTAAATAATATTTAATTGGAATTGAATTTGAAAGTATTTTGGGTTTATTGTGAATCATGTATTAGGTGACATTGGTTCTTTAACCTAGTGAAAGACAGGATATTGATTTTTGAGAAGATTAAAACTAAGTGGATTTTTAATGAACCTTTAATTAGATTGAAGTGATCGAGAATGGAGTATCACCAGTTTTGCTCCAGAGCGATAGTTAAATCTTTAACTAGATTTGAATGTTAAATGGTAATTAATATTTACCGATAACACCGTGGTGTTAGATATGGAGTATTGCTAGTTTTTCTCCATGGGATGAATAGGTTAGGATTGGGAAATAAAATAAACAATTACTTCGGTGTGGTTCGCTAATCCAGACTAGTTTGGAAAACCTTAACATGGTTTGAAATGATATCCAAAGGAAGAGTAAAGAATAAATTTTAAAGAATTTGTCATTGATAAAATTAATGGGAACCTTTCCCTAAGAATATGAAATTTAGAAACTAGCTGTAGGTTAGCTAAGAAGAATGATTTCCTGGGTATTGATCTGATGTTGGTTTCGGCCTTCGGGGTTAATATTTGGGGAATTGCTCTCTTGCTAATTTACGGTTAGTGACTGATGGATTGGAATGAGGCGTATGTTGTGTTTTCTGGCACTTGTTTATTATATACGCGGGTTACTCAGAAAGGCCGGGTTTATACCCATTCTGAATAACCGATTCGACGATAAGTCGAAGATGAAGACGGTGGTTGAAGACCGGAAGTCTTCACATCGTTTGGGTGATTACTGATGATCTTAATTGGGCTGTACACCCAAGAGGAGGGAATCAGTTGGTGATCATCCATACGTACTTGGAGATCGATGGATATGCGAGGAAAGTGCCTCTGGTTTCGTTCAGACCCAGAATGAACTTGTAAATTGACTGTGTGTCTGACATTGGATTTTATTCTGTGTTGATTGATCTCTATTAAATATACATCTGTTTGGCGGCAGAGAATTTATTCCCTTGCTTAACGCCCTTCTCTGAGATGTACGAGCTCAGAGGTTGTATATCGATGGACATCAGTTGCATGGAGTGAATTGCCTGTGTGGCATGCCTAAGTGGCAGATGATCAAGGATTCTGTTGAAAAGCAAAGTTTTATGGTTGATGATCAAAGCACGGCCTACATGGCGTAGCTTTGTGTATAACATGAATTCGCGAGCCTCACACCTCGGTATGAGTCAAAAACGGGATAGTGACTGCTGGGAGAGCACGACGTTTCTTTCTAGTTGTGGGTGGTGTCAGTGCTTAAATTGGCTGACATTTATATTATTTTTACCTATGTGGTTATCGGAATGCGAGGCACCACGATTTTAGGTCTGTAATGACCGGGAAACGTGTGTTTAGGAATTGCCAATCCTCATACGTAAGAGAGGACTGGCCCTGAAGATCCAAGGGTTACCCAGGGAGAGTAATCCTAAGACATTTGCTAGAGTGTCTCGAAGCGGAGAGGAGCTTGCCCCTTGCCTCGAATCATGATGGAAATCCAATCTCCAATACGAGATATTTCGGTTTTATTTGTATAGCCTAGTATTGGCGACCTGATAGATGGTACCCATGCCGCCTATGATTGATATTTATAATTGAAATTGTTTGGACACTATACACTTATAATAGTATCAAATGATTTGTTTTAAACGTACCAAGCATGTTTGGCTATTATAAGGGAAAACCCTATCCTCTGGCTTGCGTTGCATTGTGTGATGGGACCTAGGTCTTATAATAGCTTCATTTTTCGAAAAAGCATTGCGTTGTTTATTCTATGCACTAGTATTCTTGGGAGGAAACCCATTCATGTAATACAGCGTGGTCCCTGGAATTACTCTCTTTTAAAGTAAAGTTTTAACTAACTGTTTTAATTCTCACACCAGTCACATGACTGACCTAGAGTTTATTCTTTTAACCAAAACTCTGGGTGCCCTTATTTTCGACACGGGCAGCTAGTAGTTGGGTTTTTGCAGATTTATATTCACAAGATCCTGATTTACAGCTGGAACGATGCTCGGAAAGCTATGTATCCATGTATCGCCTTAAGTTGTGTGTTGTATTATTTTTCCGCTGCAATGTATTTAAATGTATTTTAAATCTCTGATATTCTCTGTTGTATAATATTTATTCATACTCTGTATATTCTTATATTATGATGTAATTGTTGTAATAAACAATGAAATGTTCTTCTGTTTGCATTCCGATGTGTTGTCCTCAAAGCAATCCGGGCTTTCCTTACCGGGGAAGTTACGGGTTACTACAGTATTCTAAAATCTTGAATCTTTAAATGGTCTTCAATAATCAATACATGTATATAATTCCTGCATATAAATATACATATGTGTGTATATATACACAAACATAATGGTGTTAGTATATATTTTATAACAATAATAGTTAAAACAAGGTTGTTGTCATCAAATCTACCATCACCATCATCTCAGTCCTTAACACAAGTTACAAACAAATGTATATCCGAACAACGTAAATTCAAGGTTAACGCAGCTCAACCCCAAATTTGTGTACCCTTCGATAGGATTAACCACCCAAAAGAAAGTAATAAGATATGATGATTCTGAAGACAATTTGTCTACTATACATCTAGAGATAAATGAATGTGATGCACCAATGTTGAATGAAACTCTAACAGGTATATTATAAAATAGAAGTGTACCTCCAATATTTTCTTCCCTTTTTCCGTAGCAATATGTAACAATCCAATCTTACGGGATTACCAATACTTGACTATGTTAAGGAATTATAATAGGATTATAATTTATTAGTCAAGTGTAAAATATTAATTAGGAACGATAATTTGGATAAATTGTCCAATTATAAACAAACATGAGGTTAGAAAATTTATTTAGAAGACAAATTAAAAAGCTGATCATTAGTCATTTAAATATAGGTAAAAACGGAAATTTGTGGAAATTGTGTTGGGTTGGAATAAGCTTATGGAAAATAAGCTTAATAATTAGTTTTATGTCAATATGGGAGAATATGTGGATTTTGTTTTAAAATAGAGATTTGAGAATAAGTTATGGTTGAATACCCAATAGGAAAATAGTATAATAAAGTTTTTGGAATATTATAAAGTGTAAAATTGTTAATAAGCAGGAAATTATATAATTCCTAAGGATTTATTGCTTGAAATTGTAATAAACAAATAAAAGAAGATTTTTTTAGAATACCATGTAATTTTAATAAAGCTTATGCAGAAATGAATGTCAAAAGCACATAAAAATATTTGTATGTGAGGAAAAAAGTATTTTTGGTTTGACAATGATGTACTTGTGCTAAAGTAGTGTGTTTTTGAATATTTAAAATTTTAAAAAGTTAAAATTTGTTCAAAATGAATATAAAATTTTAATTTTTGAATAAAATGTAAACTTTAAGTAAAAGTAAGTTAAAATGTGGTAAAATATATTTTGTATTTTTAGTAAAGTGGTTTGGTAAAAATTTTGTATGTTTTAAGTTGAAAATGTGTAATTAGAAGAAGAAACCACTTAAACTTGCGTTAACAGAGCCGTAGAATCCCCTAACTACACCACTAGGCCGAAGCCCTATCTTAATCACCAAATTAGGGCTTAATTAGCTCTAGAATAAGTAATTGGAGAGGGGGATTTTAGAATAGTACGGAGCTTTCTTTCTATAGGCCAAAATTGCATCATCTGTATTTTACTTTCAAAAGAAATATTATGGCCTCTTTATGCAAAATTAAAATCCTAGCCTCCTAGATCAAAATTAAAGAAGGATTGAAGCTTACGACTTATGTCTTAGAAGTTGGTTCTACATGTTCTAAAGCTAAGAGTGAAGCTTAAAAACACCATCTTTATTCTAATTCCAAGCACATACCAGCCTATCTTTCATGTAAAACCAAGGCGATGTGACCATCATACTTTCTCAATTCATATTTGTTTCACATGATTTTCATTTCATTGTGTAACCTGCTTTTTTATCTTAAAATCTAGAAAATTTTCATCCTAAAGTGATGAGTTTTGATTGTCTAAAACCTGGCCAAAATGGGCAAGCGATGACAGAGAACTCCACTGGGATTTCACGTCTAGTTGGTTAATCTCCACTTATAGCCAGGTCGATGGTCCAGTCGAACTCGACCAGCGAGGGGGTCGACCCCTGGACATGAATCCACGGAGGTCGAGTCCCCTTTTCTAATGTCGATTGAGTACATGTTTAAGCTTCATTTGCTTCACCGTTTATTTAGTTTTGAAGCCTAAATTGCAGTGTATAATGACATCAAACCTAGGCAATCTCAGTAGCCGATAACTTGTCGAAGCCGAATGTTATTTTGGATGAATTTCTCGTGTGTATTTTGTGCTAATTGTTGAGCATTGTTGATGGGTTTTACACACTATGCAAATTTTAAATAAAATGATATCAAATGAGTTTCTCCAAATAAAACCATACAGCTATATATAGGTTTGTAAAGAAATAAACCAAACGTTATGGAAATCATTTTTATAAACTCGCATTCGTAAAGAAATCAATTTTGATATGTATGAAGCTTCATTTTAATAAATGCTTCGAGAAGACATAGTTGTGATTATAAAATATCGTAAACCTGGTGGCATAGGACGCAAAGGTAAACGAGATCCACTGATTGCAGACTCGTCTAATTGAAGTGGTTGTTCCTCGTGTTCTCTTGTGTTTCTTTGAGATTTCTAGTGTGGAATCCACTATCGCTTAGCAAACTAGTAGTGAGAATGTGTGATATAGGATGCACAGTTATGTCTATTCGAGTTACTATATGTGAGTCTATGACACATTCCTGTATGTTCGCCAATACTAGACCTTCGGGCACCCCTGTGTGAATCTTGTGGACCTACGGGAAAATCATGTGTATTACAACATATTGGTTATTTTATAAGATACCTTTCACGTGTTATTAGCACTGGCAATGATTTGAGCCATTCTTATGTGATAGCACATGTAGGCATGGCTCCGGCTTGCCAATCATGTTATTGAATCCAAAATCATGTTGTCTCTTGTTTTTGTGTTAGTTGATTATTTCACTATTTTTGATATGATTTTATCATATATATATATATATATATATATATATATATATATATCTTCAAGTTATAGGAATTGTTTTGTGTATGTATATGGTGATTTAATTTCAATGGTTTTGAACTCTTACCTAAGCTCCTATGATTCTTGTGGCTTATGTGTTTCCGCCTTGCGGTTTCATGTGATATTACTTGTGTTCCTATTGTGGAAAAAATACTTGTGTCCAGTGAATTGACACCTATTTGTGTGCCAATTTAGTGTAACCTCGAGTACTATCTTGAGAACTTTTGTAAAACTAGAACGTTTCATTCTTTTATAATGTAAAGTAATGTTTCCCTTAGTGAATTATTACCTTTGTCTTGATTTATACTAAAATTATGGTTTAAGTTAGACTGACCGTTGTATACATTTCTCGGGTCAGACCAAGTTGCAGGTTAGGTTTTTTGGATTATGCTTTACAGTTCACCTTTGGATATCATGTTTGACCATTTGGATTGCATAGTATTTGTTGTAGTCGGTTTGTAGTTCTACGGATAAATATGATGTGCACTCTTTGATGGGGAGTCTTGTATATACATGTGCATAGTCGCTTATCTGACCACTTATATGTAGTATGATATATTGTACATGATGTTTTTGTGTATACGTATATCTATGTCTATTATTCTTTAACCTGTGTGTATATTATTTTAATGTGTTTTGTTTAGAATAGGTCTTATAGTCATGTAATAGTGTATTAGATAAGGATTAAATATGTTGATTCATGAAAGGAAAAAAACTAGACATATTTAATGCTTATTTGATACAATATTGTGATGGCCCGCCCCACACCAGCCAACATTTCCCTTGAAGTGCGTCGTGTCAATGCCCGACTAGCATGGGACGGTCATCAAAGAAAAAGGGCTTGAAACTCTGAATCACCAAAGGACCTGTAGTATATCTCACAGCGCATGGAATAAAATATAATAACAACATACTTGACATAAAACAGGCGAGATAGTGCATAAGCTGAAAACTAAACCATCGTAGCCGCGGGATCCAAAATACAGCTTATGATCCAAACCGTCGTTATTACAACTTCAAAATACTGTCTCTAAAGCAAGATAGAAAAGGTACTCTACTAATGCCCAAAGTAGTGACCATCAACAGCACAAGGAAAGTATATGTAAATAGTACGTGGAAGCCTCATGCTCGTCTCCGGACATCTATTTGTGCATACCACCTAACATGTCCCTAATCTGCTCATTTAGGAGCACTTAGGGTAATAAGAAGAGACATAGAACTATGGGTCAGACAAAAGTCTGGCATGAGAGATAGCAGCAAAATAGAACAATAACAGGTATAAATAATCATACTTGAACCTAGACCTGCAACCAAAGAGTTAGCACAACAAGATACGGTACTCTGAGGTAACACAAACATAAAGTGTAAATATGGGAGTGTGCATGACATGGTGATAGAAAACATCAAACAGAGCAATCATCCTCACATCTCTCACTTAGTGCGTAAAATATACGATATCTACCATTTTGGTCACCCAATCCTTTGCTACGATCACTTGCCCTTGGGAGTAGACCAATCTTGCATCGTAGCCACCTTCGCGGGATCTACGAAAATACCATTCTTTGAAACAACATGGCCCAAGAATCTCAGTTCCCTCCTCCAGAAGTGACAGTTAGAAAATTTTGATTTTAATCGGTGTTTTCTCAACATCTCCATCATTGTCCTCAAATGTTCCTTGTGTTCTTCCTCTGTCCTCGAGTAAACTAAGATATCACCCACGAACACAAGAACAAACTTATTTAGTTTATCCCTAAATACCCTATTCATAAGATCCACAAAAATTCTAGTGCATTGGTCAATCCGAATGGCATGACCAACCACTCATAAAATCCAGACAGCGTCTGAAATGCCGTTTTAGGAATACTCTCAGCTGCCACCCAAAGCTGATGAAAACCTATCGCGAGATCTAACTTGGAGAACACTCTCTCTCCATCCAATTAGTCAAACAAATTATCTATCCGCGGAAGAGGATACTTATTCTTCCTAGTCACCTTGTTCAGCTCACGGTTGTCTACACATAAACGAAGGGAACCATCTGCCTTAGTAGCAAATACAACTGGTGCTCCCCATTTAGAAAAACTTCTGATAAATCTCTTCTTTAAAAGATCGCTTATTTTCACACCGAGCTCTCGCTGCTGCCTTGGCGACATACGACGAAGTGGCATCACTATAGGTCTGACATCTTTCACTAAATCAATACGAAACTCGATCTCTCGGCGTGGTGGAAGTCCGGTCACTTCCTAGAAGATGTCCGGATACTCACCAGCAATAGGCACATCTGACAACTCATTATGCGGGATTGAAACACCCCACCTCCGTTAAGGTCACTCACAAAGGGAATGCCTTAATTTTGGTGGAGGTTTATAAGTAAAAGCCATAGATAAACTCAAGACAGATATAAATACACATACTTTAAACAGCGGAAACCAACATATTTTTATTCATCAATACGTGTCCCAAAACAAAACATTCCATAATTGTCTCAAAATACTTCCATCATAACAACATCATAACTGTCTTGATTACTAAATAAGCATAAAACATAAATAAAGTGACAAAAATCCCCATAGTGATATCCAAAGCCATAGTCCGAGTAAAAGATACCCAAATCATACATCTACGTTCTTGGAGCTTGAACAGAACCTGACTGAGCTGAGCTATTTCCTCCCTGTGGACCTGGGGGGGGGGGGGAGAGAAACGAAAGAAAGAAAACGAAAAGAAAATAGGGTCAGACATAAAGCCTGAGTCAATCTAGTAACTCTTTAGTATGCGAATAAGAAAAGCGCATGATAGATATATACTGAAAATAGGATGGTGTCACAAGTTAAACGAGTGTCGAATGTACTATCGCACCCATACTATATCTCTGCATCTATTTGAGTTTTACTCTAACTAACACCCCATGGTGAGGGTGAAATAATCCCCAACTTTATTTAAAGATCGGGTCCTACTCGCTCTAACATGTATCATACGGCCCCCACGAATCGTAGATACCTATGCTGGTCCCACCATGGGGTGTATCAAGACCCATGGTGGCGGCCTCGACACAAATTCTAGAAGGCATAGGTTATACTACTGGTGTCCCCAGTGCCCTGGTTGTCTGCTCCGAAGAGTGTGCACGCCCATACCCCGTTAGACCTGCACTGTGCACCCACTGTCGTCGTTTGACCGCTTACAATCAGCCCAGTAATCGTGCCCCACCCTGCCTATTTTCAGGGTATCATTGATACCTAAATTGGGTTACTGCTGAAACGGGTCCCTCGTTACCAAGATTTTCTAGTCAAACATGTTAAGTTGTTAAGTGTCTGTATTTACCTAACCCCCACCCATCAATTCTTGTTAACATGTTGAATTTGGTTAAGTGTTATAGTTGACTTAACCCTACCACCAGTCCTTAGCCTCTTAGGAGCACCATACCACTCGCATTAGACAGGTATTGCTACGGTTACTGGATATGCCGGTCGGTTCCGGGCAGGTTTATACCGTAGCTCAGTCTAACCTCGGGTCTTTATTGGGCTCAATGCTTAACCACCCACATTGGATAGGTATTGTTGTGACTACTGGACAGCTGGGCGGTTCCGGGCATGTTTACATCACAACTCAATCCAACCTCGGGTTAAGCACGTCGTGTTTTCTAAATTTACATATTTTATTATTATATATGTAAATTTCATATCTTTTATTTTTGGGCATAACAATTTATACTGCTTTAAATATCATTGTCATTGGCATGTGCCAAACATGCCAACATATATTTTCACGTTTTACACCTAACGTCATTACCCCCGTTTATACGTCCACAACGTTATAACAAATGTTGGGCTCAACACAATTCAGGCCAACTTTATTAGCGTAAGAAAAGGGGAAATTAAGAACATGTAATATTTTGCAACATATAATGGTGTGTAGCGCATGAACTTGCAGTTTAGCGATACTAACATAAATGATGGGTCATGTGAACTTGCATTCAATCAAAGTACATCTATGTAGGTGACAAATGAAATGGCATAGTTTACAACTTGTGTTTAAATATGTTTAACTTGGCATAATGTCAAACACATAACTAGCATGATGTATATTCACCAAAAGGTCCAATAATAACATTTAATCACATAGCCTATTTCGACATGAATTTGCATAGTTTTTGAAACCCAAACGATGCTTAACATTGATCCAATTACACTTGCAAATAAACATGAATTTGCATAGTTTATGAAACCCAAACGATGCTTAACATAGATCAATCATACTTGCAAATAGACATGAAAATGATATCATAGGTTTTGGGTCATGTAGGCATAAACAGTTTTAAGTGTCATAGGAATATACATAGTATATACATAGTCCAAGCCTTCGACATATACATAAAGGAATCAATTTCTAATCTTTTCCACAAACTTGAAAGTGTCATTGTTTTCATATACAATTGTTCAATAGGCTTGCATCAATCAAATTTATTCCACAAACATCAATATATAAGTCATGATAGAACCATCACAATACATATAATTTTATACAATACAATAATACAATTCTATTTTCATTCACATCGAACCACATCGCAATTCTTATTCATATTCTGAATGGTTACTATACTTACAACGAATGTAGAATCTTGAATTCTGGATTCTGAATTCTGAAATTGGAATGCGCTCCTTTGGGTAGACTAACGTTGCGTTGAAAACTTTTGATTTAAACTTTAAATCTTCTTCTTAGTTTGAATCGTCTCTAGGCTTTTCTCTTGACGGCTATGTTCAATTCCTCCCTAGCAGCATGATGACTCCTTTCTCATATTTTTGTGTGAATTTTCAGTTGAGAGTTAGGGTGTATTTATAGATTTTTAAGTTGTTTTTAGCCGTCAGATGAAGATAGGAAAAATCTAGGCCATTCAAAATTCAGAGAGCCAATCAAGAGGTGACACGTCGGCCCTAGTTACACACAGGGCCTCAGAAATTCGAGCCAGAGTCAGACCTAGCCAGCCAGGTCGACACCCAGGTCGACACTATGGTCGACCTGGGGGGACAATGTCGACACTTTGGTCGACCTGGGGTGACTAGGTCGACACCATGATCGACCCTATGGTCGACCTGGTCTCTGGGCGGGAATTTTCCAGCCGAGCCCAGTTTGAACCGGAATTTCAAATTTTTGAATTAAAAACTGAGCTGTTTGGATTTAAATTTGATTCTGAAACTTCCGAAGGCCATAACTCCTTCATACGGAGTCCGATTCGCGCAAACTCGGACTTTATCTCAAGAAGAATTCCGAGACGAACGCAATGGCGTAACCCACTTCCCTTAATTCTTTCATTTAGAATTAATTATACTTTAATTTGCGAAGTTTAACATTATAGAATTCACGGGGTGTTACATTCTCACCCCTTAAAAGGATTTCGTCCCCGAAATCTTTAAGTTAGGAAGAATGTACATCCTACCATCCAACATTCCATCTACTCAACTAACAAACACAGGCATCCGCTGTCCTCAAAAGACTTCTAATGCTTCGTGATCATATGCATAGTGAGTGTATATGTCCTTATCTAATATAGAAATCAGGTGGTCTACTGATTCAGTTGGCCTCCTTAATGCGAATTATGTAAGTGTCATGAATCCATTATGTAACAACCCGTATTTTCAATAACCTGTTATAACATAAATTGAGGCAGAATTTAATTCTATAATCTGAATCAAGGGAAACGGGCTATGCCATTGCGTTCGTCTCGGAAAAATACGCGAAATAGAGTCTGAGTTTTCGAAAATCGGAGTCCGTATGAAGAAGATATGGACGAACGAAGTTTGGCAGAAAAACCCGAACACTAGCCAGAATGCACTGGCGCACTTGTGAAGTGCGCCAACACAATAGATGCACTGGCGCACTTGTGAAGTGCGCCAATACATTTTTACACTGGCGCACTTGGGAAGTGCGCCCGTGTCGAGCCAGAAAACCTGCACAGTTTCTAGAGAGTTCTGTGGTTGGGTGCACCAGTTTGGGGTTTGGGCTTGGTCTTAGGGCTGGTTTCTGGAAGGCTCCGAAATCTAAGGGTCCTAATCCAACCTAGGGTTAATCCTAGGGCTAAAAACACTCTAATCTTCTATAAATAAGACCCTAATCCTACCCTAAAACCTCATTATTCAATCTAGCAACCAAACTATGTCAAATTGATTCCTCAAATGGCCTCCACTTAAAAACCCTAGCCTCCACCCTCTTCATGAATCATTCCTATGAAGATTTTGATGTTCATACAAGCATTTCTAAGTTGTATGAATGATCACTAGCTTGCATACATCATCAAGTTGCAAGTTTTATTTGCTAAGCTAGAGTTTTTGGGATTTTTGTTTCTTATTGGAGCTTTGTTTTGGGGTTTCATGCTTGCATAAAAAGGGCTTCTCAATCTTTATTAGGAGATTTGTGTCTTCATAATAGTTGTAAGCCCTCTTACCTTCATTTTAGAAACTCTAAAGTTAATATGTGATGCAAGTTGGGATTTATGTATGTTTATTAAGTTATGCATGTTTATGCAAGTTTGCTAAGCCATGATTTGCAAGTTTATTGAGTTATGCAAGTTTGCTAAGCCATGATTTGCAAGTTTATTAAGTTATGCATGTTTATGCAAGTTTGCTAAGCCATGATTTGCAAGTTTATTAAGTTATGCATGTTTATGCAAGTTTGCTAAGCCATGATTTGCAAGTTTATTAAGTTATGCATGTTTATGCAAGTTTGCTAAGCCATGATTTGCAAGTTTATTAAGTTATGCATGTTTATGCAAGTTTGCTAAGTCATGATTTGCAAGTTTATTAAGTTATGCATGTTTATGCAAGTTTGCTAAGCCATGATTTGCAAGTTTATTAAGTTATGCATGTTTATGCAAGTTTACTAAGCCATGATTTGCAAGTTAAATGAGTTATGCATGTTTATGCGAGTCCACTATGCCATGATTTGCAAGTTAAATGAGTTATGCATGTTCATGCAAGTTCATTATGCCATGTTATGCATGTTTAATAAGTCATGCATGCTTATGCAAGTTTAAAATGGCAAGTTGTGCATGTTTGACAAGTTATGCATGCTTATGCAAGTTTAAAATGGCAAGTTGTGCATGTTTGACAAGTTATGCATGCTTATGCAAGTTTAAAATGACAAGTTGTGCATGTTTGACAAGTTATGCATGTTTATGGTAATATGCAAGTTCACTATGCTAGGTTGTGCAAGTCTAACATGTTATGCATGATTGTTGTGCAAGTTTATCATGTATGTTGTGCCAAGTTCCCTCTTCCTATCCTTTATGCGCTATTACGAATATGTAGGCGATAGAATGACGTTGGGGGTTTGGGTAAACTTAAAATACATGAAAATTTAAGATTGGGAATTTACCTATTAAGTTAGGTCTACCCCTTGGGAATTTACCTATTAAGTTAGGTCTACCCAAGCATTTGTTGACTTGTAATTATGTTTTGAAATAAGGTGGACATGACACTTAGAAAACATAAGTGTGGCCAACTCGAGGTTGGGTTGAGTTTGTAGCGTAATTCTACCCGGAACCGACCGGCTTAACTAGTGGCTACAAACAATAGGACCCAATGTGAGAAGTTGGTCATGTGGTGCCAAAACCCGAGGTTAGACTAAGTTGTGGTGTAAACCTACCCGGACCCGCCCGGCCTAACTAGTAACCACAACAAGGTCTAATGTGAGAGGTTAAGGTGCATTAAATTAATTAATGCCTCATGATTAGGGTTAAGTCAGGGTCCACTAATACTTAACCAATTTGGGGATTTGAGGGATTGAAATGGGGTTAAGTGGTAAATTGTTGGTTACACTTAACTAGTTTAATCCAGGATTAGTGAAGGGTTAAATCACCCTTAACCCTCTTAGGAAACCCTAGCAACGTGGTCTGTTCTAACAGTAATCCCAGTTTGGTATCATTCACAACCCTAGAAGCTAGGCTAGGGCGGGGCACGATTACTGGACGGATGTAAGCGACCAAAGGGCGATGGCTGAGTGGTACAGCGGTGCGGGTCCAGGCGGGCTACGGACGTGCACGTAGTCCGGTGTTGGACAAACTCGAGGCACGGGTACCAGTAGGTTAGGGCTGTGCATTATTGCTTAAGTGTCTGGGGTTGACACCCGAGGGCTTGATACACCCAAAGGTGGACCCAGCACAGTCTAACTACAACCATATGTGGGCCATATGGACACCAACACTTGACGTGTTAGGTTTATAGGGAGCCGATCGACTAGACCGTTGGGCTGGACCTTATATTAAGGTCACTTCATGTTATTGGGCTGAAGCTTGGGCCAAGGGACCAATACCTGTTATGTTGGTTTGCTAGTACACCGTGGTGCAAAACTTAACCTTGTTTTATGCGATGACACCTCTATCTATCTTGTAGTTGATTTATCATGCCAGTATGTTGTTATTTATGATCATCTCAGTTTCCATCATGATGTTAACTTTATTAGTTTATAGACTGATCGTAGCAGGGCTTACTCAGTCTTTTTGACTGACCTGTTTTCTTTCGCCTCTTTTCTTCCGTTCCCCCCCCCCCCCCAGGTTCTCAGGGAGGGAATACTGGAGCCTAGCTTGGATTTTAGCTGCTTCCTTGGATAGCTCAAGTATGCTTTGGACTTGAGCCGCTATGGTTTATCACTCTTATTTGGGGATAGTACTTATGTATTTCAGTTTATCAGATGATGTATTTATCTAGACTTGTAATTTTGGGAAATTGACATTATGATGTAGCAGACTTGTTTTTGAAATAGTTTAAAAATCTTCCGCTGTTTTATCTACTTACTCTGTTTATTTACATATATATATATATATATGTCATGTCCTGCCTTGCTATATCATTATGCATGTTTACCTTGTTTTAAAAACGCCCCACCAAAGTCAGAGTTGCTTGCAAGAGCCACCCTGGCGGAGGTGGGGTGTTACATTTGGTATCAGAGCATATGGTTTACGAGAAGGGATAAAAAGGTTTTTAAAAACTTTTGAAAAGAAAAACTATTTTCAAAACCAAGTATTAAATATTTTCCAAAGAAAAGTCTAGTTATTTTTAAAAGGCTATTCCCCAAAAAGCCATTAGCACTATCCTTTGATCCCTCGTTTGAACTCTTTTCTTTTCATTTCCAGCATGTTTGATAATCTCATCTTGCCCGATGGAGTAGCAATACCTGATTGGTTTCGTCGGTACTTGGAAGTCACGGCACCGGTCCCCGGTGTCTCTAATGTTGTCTTTCCAGTCAAGGCCGTTGTTCCTCCTCCTCCTTCCGTAGTTGATGTTCCTCTTCTCCCTCAGCCTCCACAAACGGAGTTTGCGGAAACTTGTAAGAACTTTAAGATGATGGGTGGCAAGAATTTTAGTGGAACAGAGACTTTTGTAGAGGCAAGGAATTGGTTGAAAGAGACCGAAGATCTTTTAGCCACCTTTGATATAAGTGACCGCAGGAAGGTTTTATTAGCAGTATGGTTGCTAAAGGAAGAAGCTGCACGTTGGTGGGTAGTCACCACCGCTACTAGGCCAATTAAGACTTGGGATGACTTTAGAGGAAGGTTTGGACTGAGGTTCTTATCACTGAAGCAAGGGGACATGACTATTAGGGAATACATAGATAAGTTTAATCAACTGACTCGTGTCGATTTAGACTTGGTTAATACAGCTCAGAAGAGGGCCCTACACTTTGCTCTAGGATTAAACGAGCCATTACATGGTTTGGCCATGTCTCATATACCCTTGGGGGCGACTTTCGAGAATTTGGTGAATATGGCCCTACTTCAAGAAGAAGATAACAATGACAAGAAAGAGGTCAAGGCGAATGAGTCTCAAGGCAAGAGAGTAAATTCCGGGAAACGGAGCAAGAATAACCACAACCGCAAGGACAAGCCAAGAGGGAATAGGAAATGCAACTTCTGTGGTGAAGTTGGACATGTAGCCAGGGAATGTAGGAAGAAGAAGAGAAAGCGGGGCGAATGCTTTCATTGTGGTGAGTTTGGACATCTCAACAAGGATTGCCCGAAGAAACAAGGGCAAGGTCAGACTCAGTGTGCAGGACTATCTGGAGGGCGAGTTCATCCCCTCAACACCGTTCTTCCAGCTTATGATAGAGGTAGTGTTTCTGTTGAAAATCTTGTTTGCATTTTCTGATTTTCCTTGTTCGAACTTTGTTCGATTCTGGCACATCGCATAGTTTTATTTCATCTGATCTAGTGAAAGTTTGCACCTAAGTACTAGTCTAGTTGATGATCCCGTATGTGTTTCGAATCCAATTGGGGGTTCTGCCCGTTTGTCTGTGGTCTGAGTGGATTTGAAAATTTCTATCTTAAGTATAGAATTCTCGTGGAATGTTTATATTCTCGGTTTCCGGGGATATGGGTTGGTTTTGGGCATGGAATGGTTGTCCTGTTTTGGAGCCATTCTGGGTTTTTGTATATAGGGTTGTGAGGCTCATGACTCGCCTCGGTAATACCCTAGAAATTTCTAGCAACCCTATGGGTCCCGTCATGTTATGTTATCTTGAATCCCTCAACTCGTCCATCGATAGTTAGCAATCTGTGAGGGTGGTCCGAGAATATCCTGATATCTTGGGGGAAAGAAAAAGGGGTTATCCCTAGACGTGGGATAGATTTCCGCATTATCTGGTTGGTAATACCAAGCCAGTTTCGTGGCCGGTTAGGCACATGACCTCACGAGATGAGAGTTAAGAAAACAAGTCAAGGAGTTGCTTGAGAAGAACTTCCTGAGACAAAGCATTTTCGAGTAGGGTGCTCCAGTAGTATTCGTTACTGATGTGGACAGTTTGCTTCGCTTATGTGTTGATTATCGTGAGAGGAATAGATAACCGTTACCAAGGATCAATGATTTGTTTGATCAACTTGTAGGAGCATCTGTTTTCTTTTGATCTAGCTACCGAATTCCATCAGCTTAGGATGGCTGGGGATGGAATTGACAAGACTGCGTTTAGGACTCTAGATGGATTTTAGAATGGCTAGTCATGCTATTTGGTTTGACTAATGCACCCGCATATTACGTGAACTTGATGGGTAGGTTGTTTAGGGAGTCCTTAAACAAGTTTGTCGGGGTCGTCGTAGACGATATTTTGATCTCCTCAAAAGAACGAGGAAGAACATGCTATACATCTCAAGGAGGAGATGGATACGCTTAGAGCCACCAGTTGAAGGTCAAGTTCTCCAAATGTCACTTTGGAGGAAAGAAGTTGGATTTCTTGAGCACATAGTTCTTAAGTAAGGCTTAGCGGTGGATTCCGCTAAAGTGGTTGCGGTTTAAGACCGGAAAACTCTGAGGATGGCAATTGAAGTAAGAAGCCTCCTCCGTTTAGCTAGTTAGTTAGCATTCCCGGAGCTTAGACTTACTCTTCTGGATCAAGAAGGGGGTTTCACAGGAAGAAGACCCGCAGTAGGTCAAGAACATGGACCAGTTGATTCGAGGCGAGATGTTAAGTCACCTCGCTAGATATATTATAGATGACAAGGGATGACTAAGGCGCGATGAGAGATTATGTGTTCCTCGAGTAAAAGACCTGGTAAAGAAGGTTCTTGAAAATGCACATCACTCGAGGAGGTGGCCGAGTTGGTCTCAGGATGCATGTTGTGCCACCAGGTTAAGGCCAAGTCATAGAAGCCCAGCGGGCCATTACCTCCATTGGAGGTTTCGCAAGGGAAGTGTGAAAACATCTCGATTGATTATGTGGATAGACTACCTAGATCAAAGAAAGGGAATACGGGTATATGGGTCATAATAGGTAGACTCACGAAGAGTGCTAATTTCAGTCCGGTGAAGAGCAAGAGGACTGCATCATGGTTAGCAACGGTTTATCCTCAAGAAGTTGGCCAGTTTTGAAATAGCCTACAGGAAGCCTTGGGTAGGCAATTGAATCTAGGTATGGCCTATCACTCATAGGCGGATGGTTCATTTCGATTAAGCATGAGTTATAGAAAATCACGTTTATAAGGGCAATTGGCAACGTGGATTGGTATTTTCAAGAAAAGTTCTGTTGCATGGAATACTTTATAGTAAGTAGACGAGATCCAGGATTCACTGGTGAATTTTGGAGAGCTGGCATGAGATCATGAGGTTATAGTATGTTTAAGCCAGGTATATAGAAGGAAGAATAAGTGGAAAAGAAAGACGAGAGGCGATAATGAAATGAGTTCCAACTCGAATTTGGGAAATAGGAGTTAGGAAGCCAAGGAATCATGAAGTGAAAGATAGTCAAAGCACAGTGGAGTTAAGCTCAAGGAAACGTGACTAAGAAGAGTGAAGACTAGATACGCGCATCATATCTCTTTTTTTTAAGAATGCATCCTTGATCCTTGTTTTCCTGTGGAGCTTGCTTGCAAGTTATCTTTTGTATATATCCTCTCGGTCCCATTCTCGATCTTATTTCTGTTGTAAACTCCATAAGGGGGTTAAGACTCATCGGTTAGTACTATATGTCAAAGTTTGAATGGATTTCTTGTAAATCCAAAAAGGAGTTTATCTAGTTTATCTAGTTTATCGTGCCTATCTTGTCATGAGAACCTTAGGTAGAAACCCTTTGGATGAAACATGTATTTGAAACATGTTATGCTTGATGTTTGCAAGTGGTTTCAAGTGGTTACTCGTGGATGCATTATACACATTAGGCACTAGATCGGCTCACACTCTTCATGTTGCATATGCATGAGTGTTTATGCTTATTCATGATTGAAACTTGTTGTGCCACCACATGAATGTTGCATATGGATGAATGTTATGTGCACTCATGTAGATACTATGAATTTAGGAATTTGCATGCATATGGATTCATTCCGCTGACATACATATGCATTAAGGAGGTTTACTGTATCAGTAACCGCCTGATCTACATACATATGCATTAAGGAGGTTTACTGTATCAGTAACCGCCTGATTTTTGCATTAGGTAAGTACATATACACACACTTTTGCATATGTTCATACCACATTTAGAATCCTTTAAGGACAATGATTGCTCGTGGATGATGTTTTGAGTAGATGGATGTTGGATGGTAGGATATGTTCTTCCTAACTTGAAGATTTCGGGGACGAAATCCTTTAAGGAGGGGAGAATGTAACAACCCGTATTTTCAATAACCTGTTATAACATAAATTGAGGCAGAATTTAATTCTATAATCTGAATCAAGGGAAACGGGCTATGCCATTGCGTTCGTCTCGGAAAAATACGCGAAATAGAGTCTGAGTTTTCGAAAATCGGAGTCCGTATGAAGAAGATATGGACGAACGAAGTTTGGCAGAAAAACCCGAACACTAGCCAGAATGCACTGGCGCACTTGTGAAGTGCGCCAACACAATAGATGCACTGGCGCACTTGTGAAGTGCGCCAATACATTTTTACACTGGCGCACTTGGGAAGTGCGCCCGTGTCGAGCCAGAAAACCTGCACAGTTTCTAGAGAGTTCTGTGGTTGGGTGCACCAGTTTGGGGTTTGGGCTTGGTCTTAGGGCTGGTTTCTGGAAGGCTCCGAAATCTAAGGGTCCTAATCCAACCTAGGGTTAATCCTAGGGCTAAAAACACTCTAATCTTCTATAAATAAGACCCTAATCCTACCCTAAAACCTCATTATTCAATCTAGCAACCAAACTATGTCAAATTGATTCCTCAAATGGCCTCCACTTAAAAACCCTAGCCTCCACCCTCTTCATGAATCATTCCTATGAAGATTTTGATGTTCATACAAGCATTTCTAAGTTGTATGAATGATCACTAGCTTGCATACATCATCAAGTTGCAAGTTTTATTTGCTAAGCTAGAGTTTTTGGGATTTTTGTTTCTTATTGGAGCTTTGTTTTGGGGTTTCATGCTTGCATAAAAAGGGCTTCTCAATCTTTATTAGGAGATTTGTGTCTTCATAATAGTTGTAAGCCCTCTTACCTTCATTTTAGAAACTCTAAAGTTAATATGTGATGCAAGTTGGGATTTATGTATGTTTATTAAGTTATGCATGTTTATGCAAGTTTGCTAAGCCATGATTTGCAAGTTTATTGAGTTATGCATGATTATGCAAGTTTGCTAAGCCATGATTTGCAAGTTTATTAAGTTATGCATGTTTAAGCAAGTTTGCTAAGCCATGATTTGCAAGTTTATTAAGTTATGCATGTTTATGCAAGTTTGCTAAGCCATGATTTGCAAGTTTATTAAGTTATGCATGTTTATGCAAGTTTGCTAAGCCATGATTTGCAAGTTTATTAAGTTATGCATGTTTATGCAAGTTTGCTAAGTCATGATTTGCAAGTTTATTAAGTTATGCATGTTTATGCAAGTTTACTAAGCCATGATTTGCAAGTTAAATGAGTTATGCATGTTTATGCGAGTCCACTATGCCATGATTTGCAAGTTAAATGAGTTATGCATGTCCATGCAAGTTCATTATGCCATGTTATGCATGTTTAATAAGTCATGCATGCTTATGCAAGTTTAAAATGGCAAGTTGTGCATGTTTGACAAGTTATGCATGCTTATGCAAGTTTAAAATGGCAAGTTGTGCATGTTTGACAAGTTATGCATGCTTATGCAAGTTTAAAATGACAAGTTGTGCATGTTTGACAAGTTATGCATGTTTATGGTAATATGCAAGTTCACTATGCTAGGTTGTGCAAGTCTAACATGTTATGCATGATTGTTGTGCAAGTTTATCATGTATGTTGTGCCAAGTTCCCTCTTCCTATCCTTTATGCGCTATTACGAATATGTAGGCGATAGAATGACGTTGGGGGTTTGGGTAAACTTAAAATACATGAAAATATAAGATTGGGAATTTACCTATTAAGTTAGGTCTACCCCTTGGGAATTTACCTATTAAGTTAGGTCTACCCAAGCATTTGTTGACTTGTAATTATGTTTTGAAATAAGGTGGACATGACACTTAGAAAACATAAGTGTGGCCAACTCGAGGTTGGGTTGAGTTTGTAGCGTAATTCTACCCGGAACCGACCGACTTAACTAGTGGCTACAAACAATAGGACCCAATGTGAGAAGTTGGTCATGTGGTGCCAAAACCCGAGGTTAGACTAAGTTGTGGTGTAAACCTACCCGGACCCGCCCGGCCTAACTAGTAACCACAACAAGGTCTAATGTGAGAGGTTAAGGTGCATTAAATTAATTAATGCCTCATGATTAGGGTTAAGTCAGGGTCCACTAATACTTAACCAATTTGGGGATTTGAGGGATTGAAATGGGGTTAAGTGGTAAACTGTTGGTTACACTTAACTAGTTTAATCCAGGATTAGTGAAGGGTTAAATCACCCTTAACCCTCTTAGGAAACCCTAGCAACGTGGTCTGTTCTAACAGTAATCCCAGTTTGGTATCATTCACAACCCTAGAAGCTAGGCTAGGGCGGGGCACGATTACTGGACGGATGTAAGCGACCAAAGGGCGATGGCTGAGTGGTACAGCGGTGCGGGTCCAGGCGGGCTACGGACGTGCACGTAGTCCGGTGTTGGACAAACTCGAGGCACGGGTACCAGTAGGTTAGGGCTGTGCATTATTGCTTAAGTGTCTGGGGTTGACACTCGAGGGCTTGATACACCCAAAGGTGGACCCAGCACAGTCTAACTACAACCATATGTGGGCCATATGGACACCAACACTTGACGTGTTAGGTTTATAGGGAGCCGATCGACTAGACCGTTGGGCTGGACCTTATATTAAGGTCACTTCATGTTATTGGGCTGAAGCTTGGGCCAAGGGACCAATACCTGTTATGTTGGTTTGCTAGTACACCGTGGTGCAAAACTTAACCTTGTTTTATGCGATGACACCTCTATCTATCTTGTAGTTGATTTATCATGCCAGTATGTTGTTATTTATGATCATCTCAGTTTCCATCATGATGTTAACTTTATTAGTTTATAGACTGATCGTAGCAGGGCTTACTCAGTCTTTTTGACTGACCTGTTTTCTTTCGCCTCTTTTCTTCCGTTCCCCCCCCCCCCCCAGGTTCTCAGGGAGGGAATACTGGAGCCTAGCTTGGATTTTAGCTGCTTCCTTGGATAGCTCAAGTATGCTTTGGACTTGAGCCGCTATGGTTTATCACTCTTATTTGGGGATAGTACTTATGTATTTCAGTTTATCAGATGATGTATTTATCTAGACTTGTAATTTTGGGAAATTGACATTATGATGTAGCAGACTTGTTTTTGAAATAGTTTAAAAATCTTCCGCTGTTTTATCTACTTACTCTGTTTATTTACATATATATATATGTCATGTCCTGCCTTGCTATATCATTATGCACGTTTACCTTGTTTTAAAAACGCCCCACCAAAGTCAGAGTTGCTTGCAAGAGCCACCCTGGCGGAGGTGGGGTGTTACACATTATGTTTGCAAATTTTTCCTACTCATAATTCTACATGAGTGCACAACTATTCATACAAATGCGACAACCATATGACAGCATATCAAGTTTCAACCATATATAAATGAGGATACACATATGCATATGCAATATGAAGTGCTTGAGCCGATCTATAACCTAGGGTGTGTGTATATGCATTCACGAGCAACCACTAGCAACTACTAGCAACCATTTGCAGCCATCATCCATAACATGTTTTCAAATACATGTTTGCATCCATTCGTTTTCTACCTAAGGAGTTTGGGAAAGGACCAAGGAGATATACCTAAAAAGATAGATAAAGTATAACCTTAAGGAAAAATAGAGGTCAAAGATGTACCCTAAAAAAAAAGAGTGTAGGAAGCGCGTATTCTGTCCTTAGTTTCCCAAGTCGCGTCTTCCTCGGCGTCACTCCACTGAACTTTAACGAGTTTGACTTCGCGATTGCGTAGCTTTCTCACTTCCGTTCCTAAGATGCGGGTTGGAACTCTCCTCACAATTGCTTCACGTTCCACTTCGGATTCTTCTAGAATGCTGGGTTCCACCACTTCCGTTGACTCATGCAAACACTTCCGGAGGTGAGAAAGATGAAAGACGTTGTGAACTCCGGCCAGTTTCTCGGGTAGCTCTAATCTATAGGCCATCTTTCCAACCTTCTCGATTATAGGAAACGGTCCTACAAATCTTGGTGCTAGCTTTCCGGTGGATCCAAAACGAACGACGTTCCTTAAAGTTGATACCTTAAGGAAAACCCTGTCCCCAACATCAAACTCAAGGTCGGTCCTTCTTTTGTCTGCGTAGGATTTCTATCGGTCTTGGGCAGTCTTCATTCTCCTACGTATCAAGTCTACATTCTCAGAAGTCTCTCGAATCATATCTGGTCCAAGTATAAGCTTATCTGTAGACTCGTACCAAAAAGTTGGTGATTTGCACGGTCTTCCATACAAGGCTTCGAAGGGTGCCATACCGATGGTAGCTTGGTAGCTGTTGTTATAGGCAAATTCCACTAAAGGAAGGTGATCCTCCCACGTCCCTCCAAAGTCGAGAATGCAAAGTCTCAAAAGATCCTCTAAAACTCTGTTCACCCTTTCCATCTGGCCGTCGGTTTGGGGGTGAAAGGTCGTGCTCAAATATAACTGTGTGCCTACAGCTTCTTGCAGACTCCGCCAAAACTCGCTTGTGAAGATAGGGTCTCTGTCACTAACAATGCTGGAGGGTATCCCATGGAGTCGAACTATTTCCTTGAAATAAAGAGGTGCTAAAGATGCGGCAGTCCTTCTACTTTTGATAGGTATGAAGTGGGCGCTCTTATTAAGCCTATCCACTATTACCCAAATGCTAGTGTTGCCTTTTCTCGACCTAGGTAGTCCATCAATGAAGTCCATTGAAATCCTATCCCACTTCCACTGTGTGACCTCTAAAGGATGAAGTAGTCCTCCAGGCTTCTTTTGTTCCGCCTTGACCCGTTGGCAGGTCATGCACATAGAAACGAAATCTGCCACGTCTTGTTTCATGCCGTTCCAAAAGAAAGTCCTTTTTATATCCTTGTACATCTTATCACTGGCAGGGTGTATGGTCATCTTGGAATGATGTGCTTCTTCGAGAACCTTCTTTGTCAACTACCTTGCTTGTATGACGCACAATCTTCCATCTCGCCTCAGCCCACCCTTATCATCGATGACGTACCTACTGAGGTGACTAGAAGTCTCACCCATAATAAGTTTATCAATCACATCAACTAGCTGAGGGTCTTCACGTTGTGCAGCACCTATTGAGTCCAAGAGATTATGGCGTACTTCGAGAGATGCTAGCAAACCCGGTACAAAATCTGAGGAGGGCCTAAAGTCAAAACTGGCTATATACTCCAAGCTTTGCCTTTCCACAAAGAGAGGGCTTTAGGTCAGTTTCTTACGGCTCAACACGTCTGCTACTACGTTGCCTTCGCTGGGAGTATAGGAAATTTCAAAGTCATACGAGGCAAGAAACTCCATCCATCTTTGCTGCCTCAAGTTAAGATCCTTCTGCGATAAGAGATATTTCAATGATTTATGGTCAGTGTATAATTCGAACTTCTCACCTAGGAGATAATGGCGCCAAGACTTAAGCGCAAAGATGATGGCGGCAAACTCAAGATCGTGGGTTGGGTAGTTCTTTTCATGAACTTTTAATTGTCTTCCACCATATGCTACTACCCTTCCTTCTTGCATTAGAACAGCGCCTAGTCCCGTTCCGCATACATCCGTGTATACCGTGAACATTTTGCATCCATCTGGCAAAGTCAGAACTGGGGCTGTTGTGAGAGCCCTTTTTAATCATTGGAAAGCAAACTCGCAGTCCAAATCCCAAGCGAACGCCAGATTTTTCTTTGTTAGCCTTGTGAGTGGGGCCGAGATCTTTGCAAAATCCCTAATAAACTTTCGGTAAAAACCGGCTAGCCCAGGAAAGCTTCGAACTTCGGTTGCATTTCTTGGCGTCTTCCAATCTTGCACTGCCACCACTTTTGCGGGGTCAACGGCCAACCCTTCTTTGGACACTTTATGCCCCAGAAATCTTACCTCTTTTCTCCAGAAGTGACACATGGAGAATTTGGCTTTTAGTTGATGAGCTTGAAGAGTTTCCATGATTTCTTTCAAATGATGGGCATGCTCTTCCTCATTCTTTGAGAAGATTAAGATATCATCTACGAAGACAACCACAAATTTGTTGAGGAATTCTCTGAACACCCTGCTCATAAGGTCTACAAAATAAGCGGGTGCATTTGTCAAGCCGAAAGGCATGACAAGCCACTCGAAGAAACCGTCTGGAGTTCTGAACGTCGTTTTATCAATACTATCTTCAGCTACTCTTAGCTGATGGAACCCAGTTGCCAGATCAAGTTGGGAGAAGACCATTGCACCTACAAGCTGCTCAAACAAATCGTCGATTCGGGGAAGAGGGTGCCTATTTTTCTTGGTCAATTTGTTTAACTCCCTATAGTCGACGCAAAGGCGAAGCGAACCGTCCGCTTTAGTTGCGAACACCGTTGGAGCACCCCATTCCGAAATGCTCCGTCTAATGGACCCTTTTTTGAGAAGTTCCTTAACCTGCTTACTGAGCTCCTTTCTCTCCCTTGGAGCTAGATGTCTGATAGGTAAAGCTATAGGCTTTGCGTTATCCACAAGATATATGCGGAAGTCTATTTCCCGCCTCGGAGGTAAGCCTTTCACCTCCTCAAAGACATCCGGATATTCCCGGACTACTCTAACCGATTGCAAATTTTCATTAGAAGCGTCAAGCATAACTAAGCATAACAGCATTCAAGGGATTACAAGAAATTTCTAGAGTGTTACCAAGCCGAGTCAAGAGCCTAACTACTCTTTTTTCACAACAAGGATGGCACTCTTACTGGACAACCAGTCCATGCCTAAGATCAAACCATATCCCGAGAAGCCTAAGACAAAGGCATCACAACTAAACTCAACGCTGATAATAGAGATTTTCAAACCCAAACAAACCATTGACAAGTAAGCGGAGCCCCTAATTGGATTTGAAACTACTAAGGGATCTTCTACCATACTAGTGTCTAGATGCAGAGATTCTACTAAGGTAGAGGAAATAAAAGAGTGTGATGCGCCAGAGTCAAAAAGTGTACGAACTAGATGATCATAAAGATAGACTACACTTTCTACAGAAATATAACTACCTCTTTCTTGCTGAGGTGCCACTAGCGCATTAACCTGACCCCCTGAAGTGGATCCAGCTTTCTGTCCCTGCCCTTTCTTCTTTGGGTAGTCCTTAGCTTGGTGCCCAGTCTCTCCACAATGGAAGCAACCACCCATCTTCGCCTTCCTTTTCTGGCAGTCTTTTGATATATGGCCCATAATGCCACAGAAATTGCACCTTCTCTTCTCACGGGGCTTACTGTTCTCTCCTCCTTTCTTGAAATCTGTTTTCTTTGCCTGTAGACCCTCTTTCTTCTCTTCCACTTTAACTTCTTTCTTACCGTGATCTTCCTCGTGTGGCAATGCCATGTCCTCCAAGCTTTCATAAGTCGCTCCTGTGGATACATGGGTCATGGCAAGGCTGTGTAGAGGCTCATTCAAACCCTTGACGAAGCGAAGTGCCTTCTTCTGTTGGGTGTTTAATAAGTCTAACCCAAATCTGGCCAGCTGGTTAAACTGATTAACATATTCCCTGATCGTCATGCTTCCCTGTTTCAGAGTTAGGAACTTTTCCATTTGCAGGCTCCTTTCTGCTTGGGAGAGAAATTTCATCTCAAACCTCGTCCTGAAGTCTTCCCATGTTTCCACCACCCTCTGAGCATTGGTAACTTCCCACCAATAGGAAGCCTCATCCTTAAGCAACCATACCGCTAGTTGAATCTTGCCTGTCCTCCACTCCAAAGACGACAAACAGATCCTCAGTCTCCTTCAGCCAGTTTCTTGCCCCTACAAAGGATTCTGTCCCATAAAAATCTTTTCCACCCATGGCCTTGAAGACTCTACATGATTTTGCGAAGGCATTTCCATGAGGAGGTGGAGGAGGAGGAGGAACCGCGGCCACTGGAGGAGGGATGTCTGCTGGGCCCGCGCCATTGGCCCTTGCTTCTAAGTACCTCCTAAACCAGCCGGGAATCGGCACTCCTTCCGGGAGGTTAAGGTCTCCAGACATGCTGAAACAGAAAGGGAAAAAATTCAAAACGAAGGATAGAGAGAGATAGATAGGGCACATGGCTTTGGGGGATTTTGTCCTTTCATAAATATAACACTTTTTCTTGAAAAATACTTCTTTAAATTTTCTTTTTGAAAACAATTTCAAAACTTTTATCTTATCTGGTAAACCTATGCTCTAATACCAAGTGAAACACCCCACCTCCGTTAAGGTCACTCACAAAGGAAATGCCATAATTTTGGTGGAGGTTTATAAGTAAAAGCCACAGATAAACTCAAGACAGATATAAATACACATATTTTAAACAGCGGAAACCAACAGACTTTTATTCATCAATACGTGTCCCAAAACAAAACATTCCATAATTGTCTCAAAATACTTCCATCATAACAACATTATAACTGTCTTGATTATTAAAGAAGCGTAAAACTTAAATAATGTGACAAAAATCCCCATAGTGATATCCAAAGCCATAGTCCGAGTAAAAGAGACTCAAATCATACATCTACGTTCTTGGAGCTTGAACAAAACCTGACTGAGCTGAGCTGTTTCCTCCCTGTGGACCTGGGGGGGGGGGAACAAAAGAATGAAGGCGAAAAGAAAATAGGTTCAGACATAAAGCCTGAGTAAATCCAGTAACTCTTCAGTATGCGAATAAGAAAAGGGCATGATAGATATATACTGAAAATAGGATGGTGTCACAAGCTAAGGGAGTGTCGAATGTACTATCGCACCCATACTATATCTCTGCATCTATTTGAGTTTTATTCTAACTGACACCCCATGGTGAGGGTTAAATGATCCCCAACTTTATTTAAAGATCGGCTCCTACTCGCTCTAACATGTGTCATACGGCCCCCAAGAATTGTAGATACCTATGCTGGTCCCACCATGGGGTGTATCAAGACCCATGGTGGCGGCCCCGACACAAATTCTAGAAGGCATAGGTTATACTACTGGTGTCCCCAGTGCCCTGGTTGTCTGCTCCGAAGTGTGTGCATGCCCACACACCGTTAGACCTGCACTGTGCACCCACCGCCGTCGTTTGACCGCTTACAATCAGCCCAGTAATCGTGCCCCACCCTGCCTAGTTTCAGGGTACCGTTGATACCTAAAGTGGGTTACTACTGAAACGGGTCCCTCGTTACCAGGATTTTCTAGTCAAACATGTTAAGTGGTTAAGTGTCTATATTTACCTAACCCCCACCCATCAATTCTTGTTAACATGTTGAATTTGGTTAAGTGTTATAGTTGACTTAACCCTGCCACCTGTCCTTAGCCTCTTAGGAGCACCATACCACTCACATTAGACAGGTATTGCTACGGTTACTGGATATGCCGGTCAGTTCCGGGCAGGTTTATACCGTAGCTCAGTCTAACCTCGGGTCTTTATTGGGCTCAATGCTTAACCACCCACATTGGATAGGTATTGTTGTGACTACTAGACAGCCCGGCGGTTCCTGGCAGGTTTACATCACAACTCAATCCAACCTAGGGTTAAGCACGTCGTGTTTTCTAAATTTACATATTTATTATTATATATGTAAATGTCATATCTTTTATTTTTGGGCATAACAATTTATACCGCTTTAAATGTCATTGTCATTGGCATGTGCCAAACATGCCAACATATATTTTCATGTTTTACACCCAACGTCATTACCCCCGTTTATACATTCGCAACGTTATAACAAATGTTGGGATCCACACAATTCAGCCCAACTTTATAAGCATAAGAAAAGGGGAAATTAAGAACATGTAATATTTTGCAACATATAAGGGTGTGTAGCGCCTAAACTTGTAGTTTAGCGATACTAACATAAATGATGGGTCATGTGAACTTGCATTCAAATCAAAGTACAACTAAGTAGGTGACATATGAAATGACATAGTTTACAACTTGTGTTTAAATATGTTTAACTTGGCATAATGTCAAACACATAACTAGCATGATGTATATTCACCAAAAGGTCCCATTATAACATTTAATCACATAGCCTATTTCAACATGAATTTGCATAGTTTTTGAAACCCAAACGATGCTTAACATAGATACAATTACACTTGCAACATGAATTTGCATAGTTTATGAAACCCAAACGATGCTTAACATAGATCAATCATACTTGCGAGTAGACATGAAAATGATATCATAGGTTTTGGGTCATGTAGGCATAAACAGTTTCAAGTGTCATAGGAATATACATAGTATATACATAGTCCAAGCCTTCGACATATACATAAAGGAATCAATTTCTAATCTTTGCCACAAACTTGCAAGTGTCATTGTTTTCATATACAATTGTTCAATAGCTTGCATCAATCAAATTTATGCCACAAACATCAATATATAAGTCATGATAGAACCATCACAATACATAGAATTTTATACAATACAGTAACACAATTCTATTTTCATTCACATCGAACCACATCGCAATTCTTATTCATATTCTGAAAGGTTATTATACTTACAACGAATGCAGAATCTTGAATTCTGGATTCTGAATTCAGAAATTGGAATGCGCTCCTTTGGGTAGACTAACGTTGCGTTGAAAACTTTTGATTTAAACTTTAAATCTTCTTCTTAGTTTGAATCGTCTCTAGGCTTTTCTCTTGACGGCTATGTTCAATTCCCCCCTAGCAGCATGACGACTCCTTTCTCATATTTTTGTGTGAATTTTCAGTTGAGAGTTAGGGTGTATTTATATATTTTTAAGTTGTTTTGAGTCGTCAGATGAAGATAGGAGGAATCTAGGCCATTCAAATTTCAGAGAGCCAATCAAGAGGTGACACGTAGGCCCTAGTACACACAGGGCCTCAGAAATTCGAGCTAGAGTCAGACCTGGCCAGCCAGGTCGACCAGCCAGGTCGACACCTAGGTCGACACTATGGTCGACCTGGGGGGACCAGGTCGACACTGTGGTCGACCAGGGGTGACCAGGTTGACATCATGGTCGACCCTATGGTCAACCTGGTCTCTGGGCGGGAATTTTCCCGCCGAGCCCAGTTTGAACCTGAATTTCGAATTTTTGAATTAAAAACTGAGTTGTTTGGATTTAAATTTGATTCTGAAACTTTCGAAGGCCATAACTCCTTCATACGGAGTCCGATTCGCGCAAACTCGGACTCTATCTCAAGCAGAATTCCAAGACGAACGCAATGGTGTAACCCATTTCCCTTAATTCTTTCATTTAGAATTAATTATACTTTAATTTGCGAAGTTTAACATTATAGAATTCACGGGGTGTTACAGGGATGTCTAGGGAATTTAGAAAACTTGCCATCACCCCATCCCTAGGTAGGCAACCAATAGTACCCTCCGCTCATTATCTGCTCTAATGGTCACCGAAGACGCCTCACAGTCCACCACCACCCCATACTTTAAGATCCGATCGACTCCCAAAATAATGCCAAACCCAATAAAGCCCAAAACCAAGCAATCACAAGCAAACATACATCCATGACTCGATAAGACCAAATTATGAAAAATCATGCAAAGGCTAGTTGAACCAATGATCGGGTTCGTCACAACTAAATTTCTACCAATTATCTCGGGTTCCAATCCCAACCTATCTACCAGGTCACTAGATATGAAGGAATGGGAACCCCCGATATCAAACAACACTCAAACAGGAACATCATAAATAGAAAGCATACCATGAATAACGACACCCTTTCCCTACTGCGCCGCAGTTGGGGCACTCAACGAAGAAGGAACAACGTTGATAGTATATGATTTCACAATCTGCTTCTCTTTACGAGGTTGTTGACATTTATCCTTGTGATGTCCCACTTGGCCGCAATTGAAGCACTTCCTGTCTGCTGGCTTTGCTCGGCAATCTTTAGCATAGTGGCCCTTCTTGCCACAACTATAGCACTCGACATCTTTCTTATTCTTCTTCTGACCATCCTTAGCTTCCTTTTGTTTCCTTTTATTCTGGGAATTAATCTTGCCTCCACCGCTTGCCTGTAGCTTTGGATCCTCTGCGGATGTAACAACAACCTTGGCCTTCGACTTGGGATAAAGGCTCTCTGACCTCAATGCTTTTTCCCATAATAGACTCGAATGTCTCATCTATATGATTTATCAGCCTTTCCCCCAATTACTCATCTAAGCCTGTTATGAACTTCTCGTTCTTCTTCTCGGTATTGTCGATATGGCACAATCCATACTTTAATAGAGTATCGAACTCAGCAATATATTCCGAGACTGCCCTATCATTCTGCTTAAGTTCCAAGAATTTCCTAAACAATTCTGATTTCTGAGCAGTCGGAATAAACTTATCACTGAATCGGGTCTTAAACTAATTCCAAGTAACTTGATCCTCAAGAGTAACTGCTTTAATAGCATTCCACCAATTCATAGCTTGTCCTTGAAGTTGACGCGATGCTAGCTTTCTCTTCATTGCATGATCGATCCCCAAATCCTCGAAGATGCGCTCACAACTATCAAGCCAATCTTTAACATCCATAGCCGGTTCCGTTCTACGGAACGGCTTCCCACCAGGAATAGAATAATCCTTGTTAAGCTTGGCAAAATCAGCCCTAGGCGCCTGCACCACCACCGTTAGCAGCATTAGGAACTTCCCCCTGAACATCCCTAAGCATCTCTCTCATGAAGGTAGTTAACATCGTCCTCATATCAGGAGCATTCCAATTATTGGCCCCTAAACTCGTACCCCTCTTATATCCGCTTATCGTCCAACCTGTAAAGAGAAAACAATTAACCATCTCTATAATGGTGCTAGTGCGGTGCGACTTCATCCTTAGATATACTAATAGTATAAATATAACCTTTGAAAACCAAAATATCACGAATACACGCTCTCATATATGTATACTATTTCTCCTTAATGTCTTCCCCTAAGTTATCTACGTAACCTAGGCTCTGATACCAAGTGTGACGGCCCACCTGCACCAGCCAACATTTCCCTCGAAGTGCGTTGTGCCAATGCCTGACTTCCACGAGACGGTCGTCAAAGAAAAGGGGTTTGAAACTATGAATCACCAAAGAACCTGTAGTGTAACGAACCAGGGTTTTTGCGACCTTGAGTACTCGACATAAACTTAATGTCAACTATTCAAGCATCGGGAAACACCGGATAGTCCATGAAAGAAATTACAGGGTGAGAATAGATAAGGTAGAAACTTAGAATAGAAGAAGAAGAATAGTATACAACATTAGAGTAACACGAATCTCACAATGGAACAAACAACATATAATAGATAACATATCTTTGAAATTAAATCAGTATATGTATACAGTAACATTATCAGAGTACAACACTTACAACATAGCGGAATAAACAATAGCTATATAATCCTGAAGCCTCCTGCTCCAAGCTCTCCAAGTATATCCGTAAAATCCTGATTACTTGACTACTCATACAAATTTGGGCACCCAAGAATTTAGGGAAAACAAAACAAAATAAACTCTGGGTCAGTCATGGGACTGGTATGAGTAAATAGTTTAAAACAATTTGGGAAAATAACGATATCTCATAAGACCACGCCGTATAACGGAACGGGTTTTTCTCTTATGAGAATCCAAATCAATTTGATTTAACTTTAAAATCATTTTGAAAGAAACAATGATCTTTTATATCAAAACTCTTTTGATATTATAGTAGTGTCTATCAACCATAATATAATAATCATCTTGCAGAACGCTTTCATCTCACGTTCCACATATATAGTATACAATCAAAACCACGAGCACTTATTGGGTATTGGATTTCCAACTATGGCAAGGTATGGAACCACCTTCCGATAGTGAACCTCTAGAGAGTAATACACTGGGTTCAACAAGGACATCTTGCAACCCGGCCACACATGACCGACCGCTCATTTCGCTTAAGTGTATCGAATGTATATCACCCACGGTTGGGATCAGCAACCGTTTCCCGAATGGGACAGCATCGACAATAGATTATAGAATGAAATGAATATCTCTAGATAGGTGATAATACATCCTTAATGGAAGCCAACAACTTAGCCATGTTGCCAGCTTGATTTTTGTCATTTCCCGATTGTGAGGCTAGAGGCCACGCTTAACTCTGACAGATCACACAATTATTCACTTTGAATGTCACATCGTCATACCTGCCAAATCACAAATTGATTTCCCCAAAAATTCAACGGGTATATAGCTAAGAGAAACGAATTCCTCCGCCACAAAATTTACATATGTTTGAAGAGATCAACTTACGCGATCTATTAAATATACTCTGTCAGACATTCTTCCACAGAGGTTGTCCTGGGACTGGACAAATCGAAAGCACAATTATGTAAACAGAAAAGCCCTTGCATAACTTCGTCTTTAATTATCTTCATCATATTTGATCGCAATGCTAACGCCCATACAGAGTGGTTTTCAGATAATGAATCTGATCTCGGTCTCTCTGTATTTACGACGGAAAAATGGTCAAAAACATCGATAGTCGGTGTGTTAACTATCAAAGAAAAACACATGTGCAAACAACGATATTATTTCCAGATGGAAATTCTATCGATCAATCATCATATAACGTTTATCTCTTTAGTACATTAATTCGTTTATTTCCTGTTTCCATATATTCAACATTTCTTATTTTCTAAATTTAGAAAATATCTATTAATCATTGGAATGCATTTCCATCTCTTTTCACGTATCACTGTCATTCCAGTATTCTTTATCATCAAACATTTCATTTTCTAATATTAGAAAATATCTTCGATTATATTTGGAAAACATTTCCAAAACTCATTCAACGGATTTTAAACAGATGTTTAATTAAAACATCGCTATGCCAACTCAAACCATTACCTTCATCAACTAAATTCACTTAACCAACCTTCACCATCAAACCATAACCATTTCTTAGTTAAAAACGAAGTCAATCAAGTTGGGGTATAGCTACCTCTCAGACCTTAACTGAACAACATTTCTAACCTCGAAATAGATCAAGTTCATCCTTTTAAACCTTTAACATACTTCCTTACGTAAGTCTCGGATTCTATTTACGAATCCACTTCTTTTACAGAAATCAATTGATTATAACAATATTGTTATAATCCCATGCTTCCGAAATATAATAAATTAAGTATAACTTTTATTTATAAATTTGGATAAATAAACAAACAACTAATTTATTTATAAATAAATAAATCTTGATTAAAAACGGAAAGTGAATAGTACTTTACCGAATTCAATATAATCGAATTTCAACGTATAACTCTCTTCCGAATAAACTATATTCGATAACTCCTTTCTTCGAATAAACTATATTAGATTAACTCTCTTCGAATAACTAATATTCGATAATATCTCTTTGAATAACTAATATTCGATAATATTTCTTTGAATAACTAATATTTGATAATCTCTCTTTCAAATAAACTATATTCGATTAACTCTCTTCGAATAACTAATATTCAATAATCTCTCTTTCGAATAAACTATATTCGATTAACTCCTTTCTTCGAATAAACCATACTCGATTAACTCCTTTCTTCGAATAAACTATATTTGATTAATTCTTTTCAATTAGCTCTACTCGAATAATAATTATTCGATTAACTATAATTCGATTAACTCTAATATGATTAACTATAATTCAATTACTCTAATTCGATTAACTCTATTTTGATTAACCCTATCTCTAATCGATTAAATCTAACTGATTAACTCTAACTGATTAACTCTAACTGGTTAGCTCTAACTGATTAACTCTAACGGGTTAACTCTAACTGATTAACTCTAATGGGTTAACTCTAACCGATTAACTCTTCGTCCATATTCAGTTTCAAATATCGATGTTGAAATCGATTCTTACTTCTCTATATAAGTCCTGACTTGTATATTCTATTTATCCAAGGATAAATATTTTACTTAATTTATAAAACCTTATTTATAAATTTATCTTCTTACTTTATCTATTAAAACAGATTTCTCTTAAATATTCACTTTAAATTCATATTCTGTTATACCCATGTGCGAAGCACGGGTCTAAACCTTCCTAGTGTAAAATTCTCTTTTTATACAATTTTATTCATTTTTCAAGTATTTCCTTTTATAATCTATTTATTTTCTAAATAAATATTCCCTTTATAACTCTATTTATTTCATAAATAAATATTTCCATTTATAATCTATTTTTAAATGTTTTTACAAATATTTCCTTTTCAATTCTATTTGTAAATGGTTTAGAAATATTCCCTTTTCTATTTGTTTTACAAATGTTTCCTCTCCTATTTGTTTCACATATATTTTCCTTTTATATTTGTTTCACAAATATTTCCTTTTCTATTTGTTTCAAAAATATTTTCCTTTTGTGTTTGTTTCATTTATATAAATACTTTATTTTCAAAATACACTTTGAAAATCTCCTTTTCTACATTCCAGTATTCTTACGACATTTAAAATATCCAAATAACAATGATCGATATCGTTCAACACACGTAATCAACACAGATTATATATGACATCACATATTTCAATATATGAAAAGCAGTAAAATAAATCTTGAGGAATCCAGTTGGATTCCTCCGACCTGTTTCCCTGCATCCACAGATGTTAAACAATATAATTAACATCAATTTCATTTCACTATGAAACATTCTGCTAAACATAATCAATTTTTGATTAATGATATATATAACTATATCGATATTTTCAATCAATCAATTAGCAGTTCAACCAAATAGTCAACACACAGCAATCAATCATCATTTATCAGTTCTATAAATACGTTATAAAAATATGAACTGATATAGATGGTGAGTTTTACTTACATTGGACGATCATCGTTAATAACGATAACCATCGCTTAATCCAGACGGACAATTTATTTTGCTATAAATAGTAACGAGCTCGGATTCGCTCCCAGTCAATTCCATTGGGTTGCTCTCGCCCATACGATCCCGACGGATCTTGTTTTAGTGAATTCTGATCACATATGACAAAGACACGATTTATAAAAGTTATATACTATTTAACATTAAATTAGACTTAATTTATTTTTCAAACTGGGCCTTAGTTCTAGTAATCGGCCCATCACTTACCCTTAAACCCATGACCCATGACTTTATCCTCCTCTCACAATTTAGAATTCGAGCTCCAGGAACCTTCACCCAACACTGTTCTTCACGGCCGACAATTCCAAGATCATATACCCCCTTCTCCACTTCATACAAACTCAAACAAAAATCACCATTTTATTGCTCTTCAATTTCTCCACTATCCCATACCAACTCGGTCATCATTCCTCATCGCGATCTCGAGCAACTACAGGAAAACCATCGAAGCTTTTAACCACCGAAGACCACCAAATCACCTCTAAAGGTTTTCCTCCTCCCATGTATCACAACGCCAACCTCCGTTTCAAAGATCCATGCTCTAATTCCAAGAACGTTGAAGCCCTAGCTTTACTGTGTGAATATCGAACTCGAGAAACAGCGTTCGCACCCAACGAGTTTGACATAGAATCGAAGCTCTTTCAATGCTGAATCCACACATAATTATATTATGATTTATAGTCATTTTCTTGATTTGTTTCGAATTTTCGAAGATTGGTTTTTCACCGTTTAGATTTTGAGGGTAATTGAAAGGCCACGTTTTTGCTTTCCTGAACTAAGAGTGGCGATCGTAGATTTTTTAGGAGAGAAAAAGTTAGGTCCAACGAAGTAAAAGGGGGTATTTATAGGGTATTTATATCATTAAATGTTGATTTCTCTTGTGGATTATTGAATACCACGAATTTGTTTTGAGGACCAAGGGAAACTAGAGGTTAAGAAGAAGAATTGTGGCTTGCATTTTGATCGGAGAAAGAAATGAAAGGAATAAGATATTTTAAAATATATTATGTTAAAAAGTTAGGTTAATTATTATATAAAATTCTCTTCGTATACAAACAGCTACAGACAAAAATAAAAATATAGTCATGTCAAGTATTTCACCACGATTCCAAAAATATAAAAAATATCGGTAGGTTAACTCATATTGTGAAACCCCAAAATATTGATATAGGGTACAAAATACTCCAAATAAGAAGTTGCATATTTTTTTAATTAAAAATTACAGTAAAATTCTAAAAATTGAATTATAACTTAGCGATTTCATAGCGACTATTTGAAAAGTTGATTTGGTCATATCTTACAATCTATAAAGCAAAATCTCCTTTTTTCTCCTCCATTAAAAAAATATATTTCACCAGCTCTGAACGTTTTTTGTTTCACAGAAATCCGGCTTAAAACGGATTCTGTGTATTCGTTTGAAGTTCGAATTGCCAAATTACGAACTACAACGCCATTTCGAGCTCGATTATAATTATAATATAATTATACGTTCAAACTTCATTTATATAATATATTCGTGAAAATAATTCAACTCTAAACTGAATAATATATTTTAAATAATCCAAATTACACAATATTGTGAATTCCACTATCTTTGAATATTTCTAAAATAAATATATTATTCTATTATTTATATTAATTAAATAATCCATATAATTTAATTAGACACACATTATATTCTCTATATCGATAGATAAAAAATTAAATAAATTAATTATTATACTGCAAATATACGGGACATTACATTCTTCCCTCCTTCAAATAATTTCGCCCTCGAAATTGCTAAGGTAGAAAACGAACCCTATTGACTGGTTAGAACTTATTCGTTCACTTCTTAACTTCAGTTTCAACTGAACCAATTTAATTTCAATTAAATATTAATTTTTTTTATTCATGAAAATTTTCACAAATCCTGGAAATTTTCTAACACTCAAAATTTCTGAAAAATTTCGCCAGCACCTCCTTTGTACTGGTCAATAGGTCAAACTCCAACTCGCCTATCTAGGCCTCCTCCAACCCAAAAGAAAATAAAACAGCCAAGCGGCTTGCCAATTCGGCTCATAAATCTCATACCCAATAGAATTATAAACTTGTACCTTTTTGTCGGGCTTATCATTATATCCTTTCCATGTGTTACCAATCCTGCATATACCAATGTCATCCCGATCATTAGGTTATACCCAAGCAAAATTTCATTCTCAACTTTATATTCCACAAACCCAAATTTCTCGATATCCAACTAATCCAATTCAACTCCAATTTGCTTTTGCAAATTTCAATTCAATTTGGTTTTAAATCAAACAATCTCTCCTTGGGAATTTTAAATAACTTTGCTTTTCCAAAATCAAATATCCCTTTTCGAAATTCATAACAACTTGGTTTTCTCAAAACATTTCAAAACAAAAACTTTGGTAGTAATCTGTCACTTAGAACTTGAACATGAGCACTGACGATGTCGCGATTCATCATCAGGGTTATTTCCCAAGTATCAAAGTGAGTTCAATACTATATCACTTTTCAAAACCATTTCTAAACAATTCCATTTTGAAATACATTTCAAAATACCATTCACAATGCTGGTAAACAATTTAAAATCTCCTAGGATTTTAAAATTCTCATATCTTTAATCTAATTCCATTTACAAACTCCTTTCAAATTCTAGGAATTTTAATTTCCACTTTGGTTTAAATTTCAAATTTAATTCAATTCATTACACTTATCTGAATTCTGATCGGTTTTTTACCTAACCATTTCGTTTTTTTATAATCTTATTCGATTAGAATAACAACCAATACATCCAATATTATAATATTTCCAATATATATAATTTCTTTATATCAAAATATAATTTGGATAAAATTATTTCATTTACCCTCTTTTCAAAACATACCATGTTGGTTCATCGTATTCAAGTGTATAGAAACTCCTACCGATACAGTGGATCAAGCTGATCGATCAGAACTCGAAAACAACTCAACCAATAAATCTAACAATATAAAACCAATTTATATCAAATAACAAATACATTCACTAGTATATATACACTCAAACTGAATCTAGGGTATTATTAACCCTATCTCTACCGAGTCACGCCACAGAGCCAAGGTAATTACTTAACCTTAAGCTCTGATACCACTGTAACGACCCGTGGTTTTTGCGACCTTAAATAGTCGACATTGAGTTTATGTCGAGTACTCAAGGTCACAAAAACCCTGGGTCATTACATGTAGTATATCTCACATCACATGGAATAAAATATAATAACAACATACTTGACATAAAACAGGCGAGACAGTGCATAAGCTGAAAACTAAACCATCATAGCAGCGGGATCTAAAATACAGCTTATGATCCAAACCATCATTATTACAACTTCAAAATATTGTCTCAAAATCAAGATAGAAAAGGTACACTACTAATGCCGAAAGAAGTGACCATCAACAGCACATGGAAAGTATATGTAAATAGCATGTGGAAGCCTCCTGCTCGTCTCCGGACAGCTACTCGTGCATACCACCTAACCTGTCTCTAGTTTGCTCGTTTAGGAGGATCCAAAGTAATAAGAAGAGATATAAAACTATGGATCAAAAAAAAGTCTGGTATAAGCGATAGCAACAAAATAGAACAATAACAAGTATAAATAATCATACCTGAACCTGGACCTGCAACCAAAGAATTAGCACAACAAGATGTACAGTACTCTAAGGTAACATTAACATAAAGTGTAAATATGGGAGTGTGCATGACATGGTGATAGCAGACATAAAACAGAGCAATCATCCTCACATCTCCAACTCAATGCATAAAGTATACGATTTCTACAACTTTGATCACCCAATCCTTTGATACAATCACTTGCCCTTAGGAGTCATGATGATCCCATTGCGCTGATCCATAGCCACTAATCCCTTGTTATGTCCACTTTGCCCCATGGAGTCATGATGACTCCACTACACTGGCTCATAGCCATGCTACGATTACTTGCCCTTGGGAGCCTTAACTGTCCCATTGCGTTGATCCATAGCCTCTAATCCGTCTCTCAGTGGTGAATCAAAGCTATAGACATCGATAACCCCTTTGCACACGTCTAGCAGCAAAGTCCCATTTATGAATTTAATACGTTGGTTCCTATCTGGATCCTAAGTAATAATCTCCCATTTGGACTTTTTTTTCATCTCGGGTTTTTGTCATTATCTCGGTTCGGTCTCCATTTGGTTTAGTTCGTGATGCTCCATCCGGGTCGATTTGTCATCATCATATGGGTGCGGCTCGTGATTACCCCACATGTTCTGGTCGGGTGTGTCCATCTAGGTCGGTTCGGTTCGTGGTACATACTTCGGGTTGGCTCGTTGTGCTCGAGTGGCACTCCGGTTCAGTCGTGATTCTTGAAACAGTTTCGGCTCGTGTTTCTCCCCTCGAAGTGGCTTGAGGCATTCTGATTCGGGTCGAGACACATAAGTCATGAGCGGGTCAGGGTACTTCGGTTCGGTCACGAGCTCGTAGTTCATGGTGCTCTCCATGTGAGCGGGTCGGCTTGTGTGGCCTTGTCTAGGTCGGATTGTGCACTTGGTCACGAACCGGCTCTGTTCGAGGTTCATGACCCAATCCAATTTTCTGCACTTATTAACAGCAACTGTTTACACCACACGACAATGTTCTCGCCAATTCTAGCTTTCCTATGCAAATACAAACCATACCAAATAGTAATAGTAACATTTATAATCAACCATAGTCACCAAAACTACAATTATAACATGTTAATATGGATAAAACATACCCAGAACCCATGTTTTCCCCTTAATCCCCTTAACCATGATTTAACTATAGGATTAGCAAAATATGTCCAAATTAATCCAAATTTCTAACAAAGGCATAAAATCATATTTTAGAATTTCTACATATTTTTCCAGAATTTTATAATACATAATTTCGCTAATTATCACTAATCACCCCTAATTAGCCGTAATTAGTGAACAAAAGTGCAAAACACTCACCTTAGCCACAAATAAATTCTTATATATGAAACTCTTCCGATTTGGGTCGAATTCCTAATGCAGCACAGCAGCCATAACTCTGATTTGATGCCTATCCGCCTTGATTTGATGTTGGTTAGCTTAAAATTGGATTAGGAAGTGGTTAGAAGGTGATTTGTAGAGAATTGTAAATAGAGGCCTGAAAACAGAAATGAGATGGTTCCCTAACTGATTTCAGGCTCCCTATATCCCGAAATGGTTTATGGGCCCATCCATTAACTACCCTAATAAGTCCAGTTAAGCTGTTTTTCACCTTCCAAACCTTATTTCATCCATATCTCCCAAACAGTAAGTCGTTTGATTATTGTGACCAGTCTACGGAAAGGTAAACCATTATTTGAGTCCAGTGGAAGTGGTTTCAGCTCAAAACTCCTTACCAATCAAAAGTTATAGGCGAAACAAGATTCGCCAGGGGCAAAACGGTCTTTTAAAATTCAACAAAAATCGTGAGTATGGGAAATGACCCCAATAGTCATTCCCCAAAGTTATACGACCATACGACTTCGTATGTGGAAGAAATAAATATTCTACGACCCTCCTTTGCATAGAATGCGGGTTATTACAAATATTATGGATGGTCGCTCCTAACAATCCCTGTTCTTTGTATTAATTAACAAATGGTATTACTCGTTAGAACTCTTGGTTAATATGTTCTTGGTGTGGGGCTTCACAGCTTGGTATCGAGAGGTATTCAGAACAAAATGTGAAAAATGCATAATAGTTTCGGCAAACAATACATCAGCTTGTAATACAAGCACAAGAATCGTCCCTAATCGAAGTGTTCTTTACTGTTTCATTAATCATTCCCGTATCCTTTTTGAGTAGTTTTACGTGGAATACATTTAAAAACGTGTAACTTTAAATTCCATAGTATTCCTTTCATGTTTAATTCCATTGATAATATCTTATCCATGTGAATAATCCTATCTTATTTCCAACTTTCAGCTTATGTCTGGAAGAGGCAGAAGTTGTACTTATATGTAGTATGATATATTATACATGATTTTTTTATGTATACGTATATATTTGTCTACTGTTCTGCAATTTGTGTGTATATTATTTGTATTGTGTTTTATTCAAAATAGGTCTTGCACTCATCGTTGTTGTGTATTAGATAAGGATTAAATAAGTTGATTCGTGAAAGTAAAAAAATACGAGACATATTTCATGCTTATTTGATACAATATTACGGAAGGCCAATCCAGACAAGCCCTATTCTTTGTATTAGCAGACAATATTACTCGTTAAAACTCTTGACTAATATGATTCTCTGTGTGTGTCTTCACAGCTTGATATCAGAGAGGTATTCCAAACAAAATGTGATAAATGCATAACAGTTTACACATATAATATAATAATGTGTAATACTAGTATAAGAATCGTCCCTAGTCTAAGTGATCTTTATCTTACAATTAATCATTCTCATATCCATTTTGAGTAGTCTTATATGGAATACATCTAAGAATGTGTAACTTTAAATGTAACACCCCGGATTTTTGAATAATCAAATTAACTAAATTAAAGAATAATAAATATCAGACGTGAGAATTATAGGGATTGGGTTGGGCCATTGTGTTCGTCTCGGAATTCTAGTGGAGATAGAGTACGAGTTTGCGGGAAACGAGTACCGGATGAAAGAGTTATGGACAAACGAATTTTGGTGGCAAAGTAGAATATATATATATATATATATATATATATATAAATGCACGGCCGCACTTTGGAAGTGCGCCAGTACATATTTACACTGCCGCACCTGCCAAGTGCGCCCAGGCCGAGGCTGGAGCCTGCACAGCATTCTGGTTCAGGCTGACCCGTGTTGTTGAGTCCATTCTAACTCCTTGCTGAGTCATTAGGGCTGACTCATCACCCTATCATAATTGAATGGTTTTAATTAACCCTAAGAACATCCGACGGCTTAAATTAATTCATAACTCTATAAAAAGACCCCTAGACACAAACCCTAAATCTGAATTAAAACAATGACCATGGCCGTCATGCTGTTGTTTTGAGCCCTAAAGCAGCCGCCACCAAATCAAAGAGAAAGAACAACAACCAAATCAGAACTACCCAACCCTAACAGTGATTCTTCATCAAAGGAGCGCTAATTTGACTTCTTTTGAGTAGTGAGTTCAATAATCTTAGCAAAATAATTTGTAATTTAATTAGAATAAGTTATAACACGGATTTGTATGGATGTGATATGAAGTATTGATTGTATGTTGTAGTGATGTTGTAGGATTATGATTGAAATATCTACGATGTTATGTTGTGATGCAAAGTTATGTTGTTATCATCCATGTTGTAATTATATATATATATATATATATATATATATATATATATATATATATATATATATTCAAATCGTCATGTTTCTTATGCTAGTTTGTGGTATTGATTCATATGATAATCCATATGTAGGGAGGTTTAGATGTTGGTTCAAACATGAACCCTGTACAAGTTTGGGTAGAATTACATGTGACCTTACATGATTATGGCACCTAGTTTATGTGAGAATTAAAATGAAAGATTAGGCTATGTCAAGATACTTTACATGTTAATTCACACCATTGTTGCGATGTATAAACCACATATGTGAATTTATGAGTTGGACATGAATCATGTTATGTTATTACCTATGCAAGTTTAATCCCTTTAGATATAGGTTCATGACATATGATGTCTATGCAAATTTGTGGCCATTATTTCATCAAGTTCACACCTTTAGATTTGGGTCTATGTTATACATGATGTTTATGCAAGTTTGTGGCCATTACTTCATCAAGTTCACACCTTTAAAATTTGGAACCATGACATATGTTGTTATGCAAGTTGTAATCTTGGCCTATGCAAGTTTTAGATGTAGAACATCATTCACATATGCAAGTTCACCCCTATGTTAGATCTATGTTTTAATTATGTATATATGTGATGCTTTCTTTTATTTCATGAGTTAGACTATTCGAGTCTAACGTATAATTTTTTTATGTTAAACGAACAAACGTACTACGTGGGGAAAAAGGGAATAATATTAAAAATATTTAATTGGCATAATTGCCTTAAAAGGCATAAAATAAAATTGTGGTGAAATTGATATGATTTTACATATAATAAATGGATGGACATAACTGAGTCAAATATGGACATCGCTAAATTTGAAATTGATTGATAATTTGAATTGGGAAAGTAAAACAAATTGGTGGTGATTAATTAGGGGTAATTAATCGTCTAAGACACGAGGTTAGACTCTTTTGTGGTGTAAGACTGCCAGGACCCGCCCGGCAAATCCAGCTGCCACAAATGCCAGTCTAATGTGAGAGGTCTTAGGCATAAACTAAATACGTAACAATTGTAAAGACACGAGGTTAGACTCTTTTTTGGTGTAAGACTGCCTGGACCCGCCCGACAAATCCAGCTGCCACAAATGCCAGTCTAATGTGAGCGGTCTTTATGAGGTTACGGTCTTAATGAATTAAGAAACACTTAACTAGATAAGCATGTAGTAGGACATGAAGGGTTTAAGTGGGTACCTTGGGTGGCATGTGTAGTCTAGTGGGTGCCTTGGGTGGCATGTGTAGTCTAGTGGGTGCCTTGGGTGGCATTTGGAAATACGATTAGAAACACTTAACCAAAATATGAAACATGTAATTGAAACATGAATAAGGAGTGGGTTAAGTGGGATGTACTAGAGGGGACCAAGCTTAGGTGGATAGCTTGTGTCAAGTAATGGGGGCCCGTTTCAACCAGTAACCCATATGTATCTTTATGGGCTTGACCCAAGTCGAGGACGGGACACGCATACTTGGCTTGACTGTATGAGGCCAAACCGGGTTAGCGGTGGCAACGAAAATCCAACGGGTTCATATGCGTGTGTGGACCCGAGCTGGTAGGTAAGACGTTGTTGCATCATGTAGGTATAAGATGTGCATTCTTTGTTCTATCGGGTTACCACTTTGGGGAGTGATACACCCCACTGTGGGGCCAGCACGGGTATCTACGAGTTAGGGAGCCGATCGCTTGGGGGTAGTGGGTACACCTAGTGGAGATAGGGGCAGACGGCACCTATGAAGGCAGCTAGGGGTGCACGAAACTACCAATATCATTATTAAGGCCGTAGGAGGGATCAACCTTAGGGTGACTAGTGGTGGTGCAGTATACTAGTGGCGGTTCAGTTTAGGAATTATCCCATAGTGTTGGTGTAGTTCAGTAATTAACCTATAGCAGTTTAGGTGCGCTTTAATGATATCATAATGCATCTTGTTTCCTTGTTTACTCTGTCATACTCAATGGTTCATGGTCATCTCCCTATTTTCCAACTTATGCCTTAGCCTAATTACTTTGTTAATTATATTGTTAGAGTTATCGCACTCGCCAGACTTTATGTCTGACCCCCCTTTTCCATCTCTTTCCTTTTCCCCCCTTCCAGGTGCTCAGGTTGGAACTAGCACCAGTGGAGCTTGATCTTGGACTGCTTTTAGAAGATTTCTTGGACCGCTGAAGTAAAGTTCAGCTTCTCTTTATTTATGGCTATTTTAATGTTGGGGATTATGTCTTTCAGTTTATGTACTTTGTTTTATCAAGATGGATATGATGTACTTGACTTTGGATTATGGTTTTGATGATGTAATCAAACACATGGGTTTATCCGCTGCAATAAAGTTTTAAATTTTCAAGTACTACTTTATATCTGTCTTGTGATTTTCTGTTCTATATTCACTATAAATGCTCCGCTGAAGTTAAGGCATTCCCTTTGTGAGTGACCTTGGTGGAGGTGGGGTGTTACACGTGGTATCAGAGCTGAAGGTTACCAGAACAGATATGAATTTTTGAAAAACTATTTTTCAAAACAATTTTTATAAAGAAGTACCTTCAAAAGTATGATTTAAGGAAAGTATTTTCAAAAGAAAAGTATATTTTGGAAAGCATAACCCCAAGAGCCATATATCTTTCCTTCAGTCCTTTTGTATTGAATCTTTCTTTTTTCGTTTCAGCATGTCTGAAGCATTTGAGATACCAGAGGGCGTTCATGTGCCCGGTTGGTTCCGTCAATATCTTGAGGCTAGGTCCGCCACCGCAGGTCCAACAAATCCTCCTCCTCCTCCTCCTCGTGTCGATAATTTCGCAAAGATATGCAAGGACTTTAGAGCTATGGGTGGGAAACCTTTTCATGGAACAGAGACATTTGTTGAAGCTCGTAACTGGCTAAAGGAGGTGGAAGAATTGTTTGGAATTTTTGAAGTGGATGACGGAAGGAAAGTCCAGCTAGCTGCGTGGCTGATGAAGGATGAGGCCTCGTTTTGGTGGGAGGTCACTAACGGGGGTCGTCCAGTTGATACATGGCAAGATTTTAGGCAGAGGTTTGAGGCAAAGGTTCTCTCACGGGCTGAAGAGAATCTATATATGGAAAGATTCTTGTCACTGAAGCAAGGGAATTTATCGGTGAAAGAGTACATTAACAAATTCAACCAATTGGCAAGGTTTGGCTTAGACTTGGTGAACTCTCTGGAAAAGAAGGCTCTAAGATTTGTTAAGGGTTTAAACGAGCCGCTCCACGGGTTAGCTATGACCCATATTCCCATGGGGGCTACCTTTGAGAGGATAGTTGACATGACACTCATGCATGAAGAGGAGAAGGGCGCCAATGCTAATAAGGCACCCGAGAAGATAGGGGATCAAAAGAAGTCGCAACAGCAACAGCAAAACAAGAAAGGTGGCAAAGGCAATAATGCTAAGGGGAAGAAGAAATGCTTTAACAGTGGGACACCCAGCCATCTAAGCAAAGATTGTAGGAAGAAGAAGAAGACCAGTTGTTTCCACTATGGCGAAGCGGGACATCTTATTAAGGACTGCCCAAAGAAAGGGAAGAGGGCAGGGTCTACCTCGGGAGGATAGGTGCAAGCTCTTATGGCACCCGGACAGACAAGGGGACAAGTTCAAGTTCTCGAGGTCCCACCGCTGCAAGCACGAGGTAGAGAAATTTCCGTCGAAAGTTCAGTTTTTCTGTTTGATCATCATGTCCGTACTTTGTTCGATTCTGGCGCCTCGCATTCATTTATCTCTACATCATTAGTTGAAACACTGCACCTAGGTACTAGTCTTGTTACTGATCCCTTAGTAGTCTCAAATCCTATTGGTGGTTCGGCTTATCTTCCTATGATTTGTCGGGATTTGAGAGTGTTTATCTTGGGCGTTGAGTTTGAATGCAATGCTTTTGTTCTTGGCTTCATGGGCTACGTTTTAATACAAGGTATGGATCGGCTAACTAGATATGGGGCCATCCTAGATTGCGAAAGAAGGGTAGTTGGATTGTTGACTTGTTTGGGAAAGACCCTTGATATTTCCTGTGACCCTAGAGGTCCAGTAATGCTTAGTTACCTAGAATCCCTTGACGCATCTGATGATGATTTACATTCTGTTCCCATAGTCCGTGAATATGCTGATGTCTTCGATGAGGTGAGGGGTTTACCCCCAAAACGTGAAATCACTTTCGAATATATCTAGTAGACAATGCAAAGCCAGTTGCATTGCCAGTGCGCCACATGGCTCCAAGAGAGAGAAGAGAACTCAGTAAGCAAGTGAAAGAATTGCTTGAGAAGGGGTTCATCAGATGTAGTATATTGGAGTGGGGTGCTCCAGTAGTATTTTCCGCGAAGGCGGATGGGTCCCTTAGACTTTGTGTGGACTATAGGGAGCTTAATAAACTTACTAAGAAGAATAGACACCCACTGTCGAGGATTGACGATCTTTTCGATCAGTTAGTAGGCGCCTCGGTGTTTTCGCAATTGGACTTAGCCACTGGTTTCCATCAGTTGAGAGTGGCTGAGGATAGCATAGACAAGGCAACCTTTAGGACCCCAGACGGTTTCTTCGAGTGGCTGGTGATGCCCTTCGGTTTGACAAACGCCCCCGCATACTTTGTTGATTTGATGAGTAGGGTGTTTAGGGGGTACCTTAATAAATTCGTGGTAGTCTTTGTAGATGACATCTTGATCTTTTCTAAGAGCGAAGAAGAGCATGCCCTACATCTTAGGGAAGTGTTGGAGACTCTTCGAGCGCATAGCCTTAAAGCAAAATTTTCTAATTGTCACTTTTGCAGGAAAGAAGTGCGATTCTTAGGGCACGTGGTTTCCAAAGAAGGGATAGCCGTGGATCCCGCGAAGGTAGTGGCCATCCAAGATTGGAAGGTTCCTAAAAATGCTACCGAGGTGAGAAGTTTCTTAGGGTTGGCTGGCTACTATAGGAAGTTTATCAAAGACTTCGCAAAAATATCAGCTCTATTAACACGCTTGACGAAGAACTTAGTCTTCACGTGGGACGTAGATTGTGATGATGCATTCCAACGTTCAAAGAGAGCTTTGACCACAGCCCCAGTCTTAGTATTGCCAGATGGGAGTAAGCCATTTACCGTTTATACTGACGCTTGTGGGACGGGACTAGGCACAGTCCTAATGCAAGAGGGAAGGGTAATAGCCTATGGTGGAAGGCAGTTGAGAGTGCATGAAAGAAATTACCCTACACATGACCTAGAGTTGGCCGCTATTGTTTTCGCTCTTAAGTCTTGGCGTCATTATCTTCTTGGCAAGAAATTCGAATTATTCATTGATCACAAATCGCTAAAATACTTATTCTCTCAGAAGGACTTGAACTTAAGGCAGCAAAGGTGGATGGAGTTCTTAGCATCCTACGACTTCGAGATAGCATATACCCCTGGGAAGGGTAACGTAGTGGCCGATGCCTTAAGCAGAAAAAGATTATCCTTATGTCCTTTGTTAGTTGAGCGGCAAAGTTTAGAGTTCATCTCTATGTTTGACTTCACACCTTCCATTGACTTCGTACCCGGTTTGCTAGCATCCTTAGAGGTTAGACCTACGCTTTTTGGACGGATTGGCGAGGCACAGCGAGACGACCCACAGTTGGTTGAGTTAGTAGAAAAGCTCAAAGGAGGGGAGTCATCAAGCCATCTCCGTAGGTATACCCTAGATGATAAGGGTTGGTTACGTAGGGACGGTAGACTTTGTATACCAAAAGACGATGACCTAAGGAAGACCATTCTTGATGATGCACATCGTTCGAAGATGACCATCCATCCCGGCGGGGACAAGATGTACATGGACATGAGACGAGTTTACTTTGGGCCGGCATGAAGAAAGATGTGGCTGAGTATGTCGCTAGATGCTCGGTGTGCCAACAAGTAAAAGCGGAGCAAAAGAAGCCCGGTGGATTGCTTCTTCCATTGGAGGTCCCACCATGGAAGTGGGAAAGCGTCTCGATGGACTTTATTGACGGATTACCGAGATCGAGGAAGGGTAATACGGGTATTTGGGTCATGGTAGACAGACTTACTAAGAGCGCCCATTTCATTCCCGTAAAGAGTAAGAGGACTGCTCCATGGTTAGCCTCCGTATACATTCGAGAAATAGTTCGTTTGCACGGTGTTCCTTCTAGCATAGTGAGCGACCGCGATCCTATTTTCACTAGCAAATTTTGGAGAAGCTTGCAAGAGGCGGTAGGGACTCAGTTATGTTTGAGCACCGCATATCATCCTCAGACGGACGGCCAGACCGAGAGGGTGAATCGTATTCTAGAGGACTTGTTGAGGTTATGTGTCTTAGATTTCGGAGGTACATGGGAGGAACATCTTCCGTTGGTAGAATTTGCATATAATAACAGCATTCAGTCTAGCATTGGCATGGCACCATTCGAAGCTCTTTACGGACGGCCGTGTCGTTCGCCTACATGTTGGTGGGAAGCTACAGATAAGATCTTTCTTGGGCCCGATATGATTAGAGAGACTTCGGAAAAGATTGATTTGATCCGAAGAAGGATGAAGACGGCGCAAGATAGACAGAAATCTTATGCGGAGAATAGGAGGTCAGATCTTGAGTTTGAGTTTGGGGATATGGTCTTTGTCAAAGTGTCTCCATTACGGAACTTCGTTCGCTTTGGGTCCGTTGGGAAGTTAGCACCAAGGTTCGTAGAGCCGTTTCCTATTAAGAAAAGGATTGGGCAGATGACTTATAGAGTGGAGTTTCCCGAGAGACTTAGTGGTGTACACGACGTATTCCATGTATCACATTTGAGGAAGTGATTGCACGAGACCGCGGAAGTGTTAGAGCCGAGCTTGCTTAGAGAGGTGGAGATCGAGCGTGATGCAATGATTCAACGAGCTCCTACGCGCATTCTTGGGTCGGAGATTAAGAAATTGAGAAGTCGAGAGGTCAAGCTAGTCAAAGTGCAATGGGGAGATAATGAGAGCAACGCTACTTGGGAGACGGAAGCGAAGATGCGTTCATTGTACCCTTTTCTTTTTGAGGGTATGTCTTTTAATTTCCCCTTTATCGTTTATCTTGTACTTATCTTATCTTTAGTATATCCTCTCGCTAGTATCCTTGACCTTTAGATAGGATAGTCCTATGGTTGAAACATGTGTTTGAGACATGTTATGGATGATGGATGCACGTGGATGCAAGTGTTTGCCAGTGGTTGCTCGTGGATGCATATACACACACTTTAGGCACTAGATCGGCTCAGTCACTTCATATTGCATATTGCATATAAATGTGTGTTCATATGTAAGTAATGGATGTATAATGGTTGCACCATCATATGGATGTTACATTTTGATGAATGGCTGTGCACACATGTAGAAATGATATGTATCGATAAGGATCTTTCGCATACATAATGGACGCATGGCACTATCATGGTTTGCATTAAGGAGGTCAACTGAATAAGTAAACAACCTGATTTTGCATTAGATAAGGAAAATATACACACACTTCTTGCATATATGTTCATACAGCATTAGAAATTTTATAAGGACAATGGATGCCGTGTTTTATGGTTGAGTAGATGGTTGTTTGGATGGTAGGATATACATTCTCCTTAACTTGGAGATTTCAGGTGCGAAATCCATTAAGGAGGGGAGAATGTAACACCCCGGATTTTTGAATAATCGAATTAACTAAATTAAAGAATAATAAATCTCATACGTGGTTGCGCCATTGTGTTCGTCTCGGAATTCTAGTGGAGATAGAGTCCGAGTTTGCGGGAAACGAGTACCGGATGAAAGAGTTATGGACGAACGAAGTTTGGTGGCAAAGTAGAAAAAAATTATAAATGCACTACCGCACTTGGGAAGTGCGCCAGTACATATTTACACTGGCGCACCTGCCAAGTGCGCCCAGGCCGAGGCTGGAGCCTGCACAGCTTTCTGGTTCATGCTGACCCGTGTTGTTGAGTCCATTCTGACTCCTTGCCGAGTCATTAGGGCTGACTCATCACTCTATCATAATTGAATGGTTTTGATTAACCATAAGAACATCCGACGGCTTAAATTAATTCATAACTCTATAAAAAGACCCCTAGACACAAACCCTTAATCAGAATTAAAACAAAGACCATGGCCGTCATGCTGTTGTTTTGAGCCCTAGAGCAGCCGCCACCAAATCAAAGAGAAAGAACAGCAACCAAATCAGAACTACCCAACCCTAACAGCGATTCTTCATCAAAGGAGCGCTAATTCGACTGCTTTTGAGTAGTGAGTTCGATAATCATAGTAAAATAATTAGTAATTTAATTAGAATACGTTATAACACGGATTTGTATGGATGTGATATGAAGTATTGATTGTATGTTGTAGTGATGTTGTAGGATTATGATTGAAATATCTATGATGTTATGTTGTGATGCAAAGTTATGTTGTTATCATCCATGTTGTAATTATATATATATATATATATATATATATATATATATATATATATTCAAATCGTTATGTTTCTTATGCTAGTTTGTGGTATTGATTCATATGATAATCCATATGTAGGGAGGTTTAGATGTTGATTCAAACATGAACCATGTACAAGTTTGGGTAGAATTACATGTGACCTTACATGATTATGGCACCTAGTTTATGTGAGAATTAAATTGAAAGATTAGGGTATGTCATGATACTTTACATGTTAATTCACACCATTTTTGCGATGTATAAATCACATACGTGAATTTATGAGTTGGACATGAATCATGTTATGTTATTACCTATGCAAGTTTAATCCCTTTAGATATAGGTTCACGACATATGATGTCTATGCAAATTTGTGGCCATTATTTCATCAAGTTCACACCTCTAGATTTGGGTCTATGTTATACATGATGTTTATGCAAGTTTGTGGCTATTATTTCATCAAGTTCACAACTTTAAAATTTGGAACCATGACATATGTTGTTATGCAAGTTGTAATCTTGGCCTATGCAAGTTTTAGATGTAGAACATCATTCACATATGCAAGTTCACCCCTATGTTAGATCTATGTTTTAGTTATGTATATATGTGATGCTTTCTTTTATTTCATGAGTTCACTATTCGAGTCTAACGTATATTTTTTTTTTACGTTAAACGAACAAACGTACTACGTGGGGAAAAAGGGAATAATATTAAAAATATTTAATTGGCATAATTGCCTTAAAAGGCATAAAATAAAATTGTGGTGAAATTGGTATGATTTTACATACCATAAATGGATGGACATAATTGAGTCAATTATGGACATCGCTAAATTTGAAATTGGTTGATAATTTGAATAGGGAAAGTAATTCAAATTGGGGGTGATTAATTAGGGGTAATTAATCGTCTAAGACACGAGGTTAGACTCTTTTGTGGTGTAAGACTGCCCGGACCCGCCCGGCAAATCCAGCTGCCACAAATGCCAGTCTAATGTGAGTGGTCTTAGGCATAAACTAAATACGTAACAATTGTAAAGACACGAGGTTAGACTCTTTTGTGGCGTAAGACTAGCCAGACCCGCCCGGCAAATCCAGCTGCCACAAATGCCAGTCTAATGTGAGAGGTCTTTATGAGGTTGCTGTCTTAATGAATTAAGAAACACTTAACCAAATAAACATGTAGTAGGACATGAGGGGGTTAAGTGGGTACCTTGGGTGGCATGTGTAGTCTAGTGGGTGCCTTGGGTGGCATTTGAAAATACGATTAGAAACACTTAACCAAAATATGAAACATGTAACTGAAACATGAATAAGGAGTGGGTTAAGTGGGATGTACTAGAGGGGACCAAGCTTAGGTGGATAGCTTGTGTCAAGTAATGGGGGCCCGTTTCAACCAGTAACCCATATGTATCTTTGTGGTCTCGACCCAAGTCGAGGACAGGATATGCATACTGGGCTTGACTGTAAGAGGCCAAACCGGGTTAGCGGTGGCAACGCAAGTCCAACGGGTTCATATGCGTGTGTGGACCCGAGCTGGTAGGTAAGACGTTGTTGCATCGTGTAGGTATAAGTCATGCATTCTTTGTTCTATCGGGTTGCCACTTTGGGGAGTGATACACCCCACTGTGGGGCCAGCACGGGTATTTACGAGTTAGAGAGCCGATCGCTAGGGGGTAGTGGGTACACCTAGTGGAGATATGGGCAGACGGCACCTATGAAGGCAGCTAGGGGTGCACGAAACTACCAATATCATTATTAAGTCAGTAGGAGGGATCAACCTTAGGGTGACTAGTGGTGGTGCAGTATACTAGTGGCGGTGCAGTTTAGGAATTATCCCATAGTGTTGGTGTAGTTCAGTAATTATCCTATAGTAGTTTAGGTGCGCTTTAACGATATCGTAATGCAACTTGTTTCCTTGTTTACTCAGTCATACTCAATGGTTCATGGTCATTTCCTTATTTTCCAACTTATGCCTTAGCCTAATTACTTTGTTAATTATATTGTTAGAATTATCGCACTCGCCAGACTTTATGTCTGACCCCCCTTTTCCATCTCTTTCCTTTCCCCCCTCCAGGTGCTCAGGTTGGAACTAGCACCCGTGGAGCTTGATCTTGGACTGATTTTAGAAGATTTCTTGGACCGCTGAAGTAAAGTTCAGCTTCTCTTTATTTATGGCTATTTTAATGTTGGGGATTATGTCTTTCAGTTTATGTACTTTGTTTTATCAAGATGGATGTGATGTACTTGACTTTGGTTTATGGTTTTGATGATGTAATCAAACACATGGGTTTATCCGCTGCAATAAAGTTTTAAATTTTCAAGTACTGCTTTATATCTGTCTTGTTGTGATTTTCTGTTCTATATTCACTATAAACGCTCCACTGAAGTTAAGGCATTCCCTTTGCGAGTAACCTTAATGGAGGTGGGGTGTTACATTAAATTCCTTAGTGTTCCTTCCGTATTTAATATCGTTGATAATATCTTATCCATGTGACTAATCCTATCCTATTTCCAGCTTTCAGCTTACGTTTCGAAGAGGCAGAGGTCGTACTTAGGGTTTTGGGCCGGGCCGTGGCTCATGCCCCTAAGAGAGAGTCGATCGATCTAATAGTTCCTATCCCTAAGGGGTGTTGTGTCGACCAATAAGATCATAGAGTTTATCAGAGGCACTCAGCCTCTTGTGCGTGCTCGTTCTTTTCCTGCACTCAAATCTAAATTTGAGCGCATGTGTAGTGATTTTAGTTGTCTCAGTGGAAAGCTATTCATAGGAACCAAGACTACTCTTGAGATTTATGTGTGGCTCCACACCTGCGAGTGTATTTTAGGAGAATGAATATTTTGGACCATTGTCGCATTCTTGTAGCATCGAGTATGCTATGAGATCATGCGCTTGATTGGAACGAGCTGTAAGTGGCGGAATTTGATGAGTCCACTTTGGCGTGGAAGCATATTAAGGAGAGGTTTGAACTCAAGTTTGTCCCCAATTCCGAGAAAGAGATCCTAACATGTCACTTCCCTCACCTTAACCAAGGGAAGTTAACCATATCTGAGTATGTCGCATCATTCGAGGCCTTATTCTAATATATCCTAGAGCATATTTCCACTTCCTATAAGAAGAATTTTAATTTCATGAATGGACTTAAGAAGTTTGTCAAGAAGCCCCTTATGTTACAACTCAAATTGACCTTTAAAGGGTTAGTGGACCCAGCCCTCCATCACGAAGCAGTCGAGAGGGAGAAAGACAGTAATGATGAATTTGTGGTTCAGGTTAATCCAAACAAGAAGCTCTTTCCTTTTCCTAAATCCTAGCCCTATCAATAAAACACGAACCATAGCAATTATAGTTCTCAGTCTAATGGACACCTCCTTCAGCTTTAGCGAAGGGATGTTAACTATGGGTCGTTCGATCATTTTGCTAACTCATGCCCAAAGACTTTTATGTTCAGATAAGAGGGTTATGAGGTCTCCTCTTGTCCTAAGAGGCTAAAGGGGACTAATTATGGTAACGTGGTAAGAGCATCTAGCAGACTATCTCAGCCTAGGGGTACGCCTTCTATTCATAAGGACTCCTTACTATTTCAGGATTGATCGGTTTAGGTTTTATTCGATACAGTTGCTTCACTTTCATTCTTATCGAAAGAACTTGTCGTTTAGTTTTATCTTTGGATGTTATATGCAGATTGAATTCTCTTCAGATTGTGAATCCTGTTAGGAGATCCACAATGCTTAATTTGATGTGTGAGGATGTTGAGTTATTTTTGTGTGGCGTCTCTTTCCGTGCAAATCTACATGTTATTTATTCTTTGGGGTTTGATATGATTGTTGATATGAACTGGCTCATGTGATATGAAACCAGGATTCTTTCCATTGAGAGGGTCTTATACATTCAACATCCAGACTTGCCTGACCAGTTATCACTTTTCCTTCGAGACATCGATCTTGAATCTGTGGCATTTTTATTTTCTATTGGTCTCATGACCATGGTGATGACGATGTGTCTCCTATTCTAGTGATGTATGACTTTGCTGACTTGTTTGAGCCTTTTTCATGTTTGCCACCAAATGGGATATCGAGTTCCGCATTGACTTAGTTCCCAATGCTCAACCAGTGTGACGAAAAAGAATTTCTCTCGGTCTGAACCAGTCGCTAAACCGACCCAGACCGCTCGAAACGCCCTATCGTTTGAGAACACGACAAATCAGAACGCATACAAAAGAACATTTCATTGTATATTACAACAATGCATCAGATTACACGAATATACAGAGTATAAATGAATATTACACAGAAATATCAGAGATTTAAATTACATATTAAATACATAGCAGCGGAAAATAATACAATACACAACTGAAGGAGATATACGGATACAAAGCTTTCCGGATATCCTTCCAGCTGTAAACCAGGATCCTGTGAACATAAATCTGCAAAACCAAAACTACTAGCTGCCCGTGTCAAAATAGGGGCACCCAGAGTTTAGGTTAAAACAATAAACTCCAGGTCAGTCATGTGACTGGTGTGAGAACTAAAACAGTTATTATTCTTTATTTTAAAGTTAGGTAAATCAAGGGACCACGCCGTATAACACGGAACGGGTTTCCTCCCAAGAATACCAGTGCATAAACAAACAGCGCAATGCTAAACAAAGAAAAATGAAGCTGTTATAAGACCCAAGTCCTATCACACAATGCAACGCAAGCCGGGGGATAGGGTTTTCCCTTATAACAACCAAAGAATGCTTGATACGTTTGAAACAAATCATTTGATACTATTATAATTGCATAGTGTATAAAACAACTTCAAATCATAAGTATCAATCAAAGGCGGCATGGGTACCATATATCATGTCGCCATACTAGTTCTACAATTAAAACCGCAAAATCACGTATTTGGAAGTTGGATTTCCATCTATGAACCGAGGCCAGGGATCGTCCTCTACCGATTCGAGACTCTCTAGCCCGAGCCTCAGGAACAGCCGCAACTGCCCCATGGAGCGACAGGGCCGGTCCATCGATGTGGATTATAGTGCCTGAACAATACGTTTCCCCGCCCTTTGGGGCGTAAATGAGCCAACGAATGACTCCATCGGACCCGGATCGTCCGATCTAACCGAGGCGCCTCGCAACAGCAACAACCACACAGGTGAAAAGTATATTATAAATGTCAGGGCTGGTAGGTCACTGACACCACCCTAGCTAGAAAGAAACGCATGCCCTCCCTGAGGTCCCTCCCGTTTTGGTTCACAACCGGGGGTGCGAAACTCGCGAAGTAAACGTTACACAAAGCTACGCCACAAAGGCCGTGCTTTGATCATCACCACAAGACTTTGCTTTTCAACAGAAGCCTCGATCAATTGCCACTTAGGCATTCCACATAGGCAATTCACTCCATGCGTTTGATATCCATCAATATATAACCCGTGAGCTCGTACGTCTCAGAGAAGGGCGTTAAGCAAGAGAATAAATTCTCCGCCGCCAAACAGATATATATTTAATAGAGATCAATCACACAGACTAAAATCCAATGTCAGACACACAGTCCATTTACAAGTTCGTTCTGGGTCTGAACGAAACCGGAGGCACCTAGTACCCAGCATATCCATCGATCTCCAAGTACGTCTGGACGATCACCAACTGTTTCCATCTTCTTGGGTGTACAACCCAATCAAGATCATCAGTAATCACCCAAACGACGTGAAGACTTCAGGTCTTCGACCACCGTCTTCATCTTCGACTTATCGTCGTATCAGTTATTCAGAATGGGATAAACCCGGTCTTTCCGAATAACTCGCGTATATTTTTAAATAAGTGTTACACAAACACAACATACGCCTCATTCCAATTCATCAGTCACTAACCGTAAATTAATCAAGAGAATAATTCCCCAAATATTAACCCCGAAGGCCGAAACCAACATCAGATCAATATTCAGAAAACCAATCTACTTGGCTAACCGACAGTTAGTTTCTAAATTTCACATTCATAGGGAAAGGTTCCCATTAATTTTATCCAAGATAAATTTCTTGAATTTATTCTTTAATCTATTTTTGAATATCAATTCAAAAACTAGTCGGGATTAGCGAACCTTACCGAAGTAATCATTTGTTTTAATTTCCCAATCCCAACCTATTCATCCCATGAAGTAAAACTGGTAGTACTTCATATCTAACACCACGGTGTTATCGGTAAATTCAATTACCATTTCACGTTCAAATCTAATTAAAGATTTAACTATCGCCTGGAGCAAAACTGGTGATACTCCATTCTCGATCATTTCAATCTAATTAAAGATTCATTAAAACTCCACTTAGTTTTAATCGTTAACTGGGTTAAAGAATCCGTGTCGTTTAAAACACGGTTCACGATAAACCCAAAATCACATCACATTAATTATCGGGTTAAAGAACAAGTGTTATTTAAAACACTGTCCACGATAAATCCAAAAATCAATATCAATTCTATTCCAATTAAATATCATTTAATTGGCATACTTCATTAAATCTAAATAAAAAGATTTAATCTTTTCTCAGCTGGGTTCAAGAACAGTGTTAGTGAAGACATCATTCACGACAAACCCAAATCACATTTGATATTCAATACAAGGCTCTGAATAGAAAATATATCGGCTTATATTCAATATCGAATTCTATGATTAACAAATGTCGTATTGGAAATAACGATATAAATGTATATATCTTTCAAATTTCCATAACAACATCTGTATAATCCCGAATTCCAACATCGAAATATTCCGAAGACAATTTCGATTCAAATCCACTCCAATGCAATCATTGTAAATTCTGGTTATTTTCAAAACCATTTCAAATTCAATTTATTTATTTAAAAATAAATAGAATTATAATTCTGGTCAAAACTAGTTCATTTCGATAAAATCTATTTTTATCTTTTCAAATATGGAGTTTTTCATCCCAATTCTTTCTAAATCATTCCTTATATTTTACACAAATTATTACTATTTTTAATAATTTTATCAAGGCCCGTACAGTCGATTTCCATCAATGGCCATCGAACTGCACTTACAGCGACCTTTTTCAAATTTGATTTGGACATAATTCCAAATCCAACCGTTAGATTTTGAATTTTTAATATTCATTAGAAAGCTCTTTTCGATACAAACCCAACGGTTCCGGTTTTAGGAGAATCCGACGGTCGGATCTCCCGTAATGTTCGTTTGAAATAAATGGTCGAAATTCACGAACTGCCGCGGCGCGGCGCGTTCTATTCAGGCCATTATATTATATATATAATATATATTTCGTCGATTACTATTTAAAACGAATTATATAAATAGTTTTAAATTCGTTTCAAAAACAATTTCGACTTCCATTTCAATTCAAATCAAAATTGAATTCTTCCTTATAAATTCGTTTTAAAATTCATTTCTATTCAATTCAAATTTCAATTCAAATTGGTTTTCAAAGTCGTTTTCTATTCGATTCATTTCGAAATCGTTTTATATTCAATTCATTTCGAAATCGTTTTATATTCAATTCATTTCGAAATCGTTTTATATTCAATTCATTTCGAAATCGTTTTATATTCAATTCATTTCGAAATCGTTTTATATTCAATTCATTTCGAAATCGTTTTATATTCAATTCATTTCGAAATCGTTTTATATTCAATTCATTTCGAAATCGTTTAAAATCGATATAAATACCGTTCACGTCAAAATGGCGTCAATCTAATCAACACGGCTTCATATATTTCTATTTTCAAATATTCTATTTCAAAGATTTCCTATTATCAAAATACTTCGTTCAACACATGACTAATCTCAACGGATGAGTACAGTCAACACATGAACCTTTATTCTATATTGATAAAGATATAAATTTTATTATTAAAATGTTTCGTTCCATACATGACTAATCTCAACGGATGAGTACAGTCAACATATGAACATTTATATTTTATAATTCTTTATTTTCTAAATTGGAATGAGGCCCAATCAATCACCATATAATGTTAATTATATGGATTTTCATACATCACACGTATATAATAGCATTGAAAAATAATCAACCATCAACCAAAGTGCACTACACTGTATAAGCATCAAATATAGATATCTAACGCTTATAACAGCCTATCAATCAATCGATCGACATATTTAATCAGTCAGGATGAGTGAACTTCAAATTTCATCCTAACACCCGTGTGAGGTTTCAAACAATCAAACACAGATTTTATTTGTGCAGTTAGGCGATGTGTAAAATTTATCGTCCCAATCAATGTCATTCAAATAGGTGTACATAAACAAACCGTCCGGTTTGTAAATGGATATTTATTTATTCACATTCACGTATATTCATATTCACGTTAAAAATTATATTTTTAACGATAAAACATTTTATTTTTCTAACTTATTTTAGAAAATTTCGGCGGCATAACGGCACGATACTAGAAACGGGACGAGGCCTAGCCTTATCCCCAGTCTAGTGAAGGCCCACGCCATTCACACATCAATCAAATCCATTCATTTCATCAAACAATTCAATTTCAATCAAATAATCTAACTAATTTTTGCAATCAAACAAACAAGCCATCCATGGTCTGTGGATGACGGGTGTCGGGTGCTACTAAACACCGTCTGCATCCTAGTATATATATATAACTAGAATATAAAATAAAGGTGAGAAGTTCTCACCGAGGGATCCACTCTGCCATTCTTTGATTGCCGCGTATACATTGCATACCTACGTTAAAAATTATATTTTTGATTGATTAATAAAATTTCAGAGTATGACTATTTTATTAATAACATACTTAAGGTAAAAAAAATCATATTTTTAGCTTTCTAAAAATATTTTCAACATTCGATAAAATCATATTTTTCCATAACTAAAAATATGTTTTACATGACTCAAAAATATATTTTCAATTCAAGAAATCTTATAATTTCAATTCAAAGAAAATTATATTTTCATAACACAGAAAATTATATTTTCTTTTCATGAACTTATTATTTTCATTTCAATGAAATTTATTTTTATACTCAAAGAAAAATCTATTTTTCATCTCCAAAAATTATTGTTTTCCTTAACAAAAATCAAATCTTTGCATATATAAAAATCCAATCTTTTTATAAGTAAAAATCATATTTTTAGATTATAGAAAATCATATTTTCAGATTTCATATAAATATATTTTCAGATTTTATATAAACCAAGAAAATCATTTTTTATAAAAAGAAAAATCAGTATTTATGAAAAAAGAAAAATCACCTCCACCGTTTTAAACTTCTGGATATCATTCCAGGTCATCCAGAGAAAACCGAATCCATCTTCAGACCAAGGGCTTCACGCCGTTCGCCATCCAAGTCGCCGGAGGTGTCGTGGGGGGGGGGTCGAGCTGGGTTTGCGAAGGTTGGCGGGTGCGTCGTCAGGCGGTGGCGGTGCAGGTCAGGAGGGGTGCGGCGGATCTAGTTTGGGGTTCGTGGGTTCTTCGATTACTGGCGCTCGAGCAGGAGGGGCGGGGGAAGGAGAAGGGGAGGGTCGATGTCGGATTTAAGCTGGCGGGGGAGGTGGTGGAGCCTCGCGACGAGGGCAGTGGGCTGGCGATGGTCATCGCCCCTTTCCCGATTGAGGAATCGGTCCCCCCCTTTTGATTCGGGAAAAAGAATTGAACGAGGAAAAAAAAGAAGAGGTAGGGGGTTATAGGAAAAAGGGTTATTAAAAATATATATTTTCTAATTTTATTCCCCAAAAAGTTGACTTTAACTTCAAGCTCCAAATCGAACCCAACGACTTCCGCCCCTAGCTAAATACCCCCATTCCGAACGCAATGGGATATGTTTCGTAAACCAATTCGGCTGTTTCGATAGGTTTTTATCAAATTTAAAATATAAATAATATGCGTTTTAAATTTGAATTCAACATACGTTTTAATTTGCCGGGACCACATACTGATTCCAAAAATTACGAATTTTGGAATCTCGTTATGTTTTGACGATACGGTCTCATAGGAACTGGTTTCGTCAAATTCCGAGTCCGTTTGAAAAATGGCCATTTTCCAGTCGATTAAAATCAACTGAAACTGGTCAAACGCGTTTTCCTTTGCCACGCTCACATATTGATTCGAAAAATTATGAAATTTGAAACCTAGCAATAACTTGACACTGCGGATCCAACAAAAGTGGTTTCGTCGAAATCCGAGGTCGCTTGCAAAATTTCCATTTTTAAGGGCCTGAATTCCATAGCGACTATTCAGAATTTTCAACTGGACATATCTTTTGATTCCCGCTATGAAATTTTGATTTTTCGGATTCGTTGGAAAGATATCATCAATTAGATTCTAATGTTTTTGGTTTCACTAAAATCCGGATTGTTTTGCACCCGGTACATTCAATTGAAGTTTGAAATCGAATTATCAAACTACCGCGCCGTTTTCAATTCCTTTTATAAATATAAATAATTATTTATATTCTAACGACGACGTATATAATATATACGTTCGAATTATATTCAAAACAAATTTCTCGTCGATATTATTTAAAATTATCTATTTTAAATATTCAAAATTCGCTAAAATTGCCAAAATAAAACTTTTAAACTGGCCCAGATTTTCGGGTTATTACAACCAGTGAGTCGGCCGTCGACTAGGATGTCAACTAAATAAAAGGAGGAATCTAAGAAAAAACTTCTCGAGCTTGAGGCTAAGCATTTTATTCGATCTAGCACTTCACTGTGGGTTGTTGTGGTGGCATTTTTGAGGAATTCCGATGCGACTCTTAGACTATGCGTTGATTATTGCAAGCTTAATAAGTTAACCTTCAAGAACCTCTATCCATTGCCTATGATCAACGGTATGTTTGATCAATTATGCAGAGCAAAATTCTTTTCCCAACTTGATCTAGCCATAGGGTTTCATCAGCTTTGAGTTAAGGAGGAAAACATTTCTTGTACCACATTATGCATTCGATAAGGTTCTTATGAGTAGTTCGTCACGCCATTTAGCTTCACAAATGGCCCTACGTTTTTTTTATCTTATGGACTGAGTATTTCGGGAATATCTTGATAATTTTGTTCTTGTATTCATTAAAGATTCTAGTGTATTCCAAGTCCGAAGCTCAGCATGCTAATCATTTGAGAAATGTTTCGAGTACCCATTAATAGCATCAACTCAAAGCCAAACTTTTTAAGTGTCATTTCTAAGAAATGAAAGTATGGTTTTTTGGCCATGTTGTATCTTCTGATGACATTTCTGTTAATCCTTTTAAGATCGAGACTATTCAGATTTGGAAGTGGCCCAAGAATGTTTCAGAAATTCATAGCTTTTAGCGATTGGTGGGCTATTAACATCGATTCATCGGAGATTTTCCTTGTAATATGCAAAGTTTTACTAATCTCACTTGCAAGGGTGTTCGATTCATTCGATCTGATCGTTGCAAAGCTTCCTCTCAATACCTTATGGATCTTCTTACTCATGCTCCTATCTTAGTGGTTCCTAAAGAGAACTAAGATCATGTTGACTATACTGATGTGATTCATAGTGATATTGGCGTTGTACTTATGCAGCTTGATCGAGTGGTTGCCTATGCTTCAAGGACGCTACGCCCGAATAAAGTTCGTTATGCATCCCATAATTTTGAGCGTGTCGCCATCGTCTTCGCATTGTATATTTGGCGCCATTATTTGTTGGGAAAGCAATTTATTCTTTACATGGATCGTGAATTGCTCAAGTATCTACTTTCTCCGAAGGATGAACAATCTCTATATGCATCAACAATGTTGTCTTGTGTTCCTTTACCCTATGAATTTGACATCCAGTATACCCCGGGTAAGGGTAATTGTGTAGCTAATACTTTAAATCAAAATCAAGTGGCCATTGTTTCCATGATGATAACTGAGTGGAAAGATTTAGGACTTCTATCTTTGTGTGATATTCGTGACCGTGCTACCTATTTGGATTCTCCTATTTTATTGTGTAGCATAGAAGCCCGACCTTCTCTTTTTAGATCGGATTGCCGAGACTCAACTGCAGATTTTCAATATTCCATCTCTTATTCAGAAGTGTAAGTTTGAATCCCACAATGATAATAAAGTGAAGGATTTTAGCATTGATATCCTTGGATCCTTTGTAAGAATGGCATATTAGTCATGTCATCTGTTTTAGAGCTTAAACGAGACATTCTAGCAGAATGTCATCAGTTTAAGTATACCATTCATCCGAGCAGCAAAAAGATATATGATGACATTCATCGCCTATAATATTAGGCTGGCATGAATTGAGATGTGGCCAGTCATGTAAGCAATTGCATGATTTGTCATCTCATGAAAGTAGAACTTAGATGATCTAGAGGCCTTCTTCATCCATTAGAGGTTTCGATGTGGAAATAGGACCAGATTTCTGTAGAATTCGTCGACAACTTACCTCATTCGAGGTTGCACCATTCTAGCATTTGGGTTACCATTGATCATCTCATCAAGGTCGCACATTTCATTCCCGTTAAGTCTAATAAGACGACATCTACTTTTTCATTGTTTTATATTAAAGAAATCTTGCCATTGCATGGTACTCCTAGTTTTATTGTGTGTGACCATGATTCATTCTTCATGAGCCACTTTTGGAAGAGTCGCCTGTTTGCTTTGGGCACAAAGATAAACTTCAGCATTGCTTACCATCGGTAATCTGATGGACAGACCAAATAGGGAAGACCGTCTTTGAGCCTGCATTCTTGATTTAAGGGTAGTTGGGAGGATTATCACTCATTAGTTGAGTTCACTTTTAATAGCAGCTACCAATCTTCTATCTTCTTTGCTCTGTTGGAGGCTTTATATAGGAGTCCTTGTCATTCTCCTACATGTTGGCTTTAGTCAAGGAAGAATCTTATTTTAGTCCCTGATTCTATTCGCGAAGCACTCGAGATGATATCTCTTATTAAAAAACGGATGAGAAAGGTTCAGAGTGACCATAAATCGTATATGGACAACCATGTGAAGCCTCTTGAGTTTTCTGTTGGTGATCTTTTATGTATCTGAGCCTGTCCTTCAACGGGAGTGAACGTTTTAGTCATATAGAAAAATTGGCACCATGATATATTGGTTCATTCCCTATTACAAAGGGTATCATTTGAGTTGCTTATACAGTGGAAATTTCTAAACGATTCTCCGGTATTCATGGCATATTTCACATCTCTTAGCTAATGAAATGTATGCGAAATTTGAATTCTGTGATTGACATACATGCCTTAGAAGAGCTTGAGATCTCACCCGATTTATCTATTGTACACCATCCCATTCATATTTTTGGAATGTAGGTTAAAACCCTTCGAAATGAGAATGTGCTGCTCGTGAAAGTTCAAGCATCCGAGAATCCAAATGATTGCACTTAGGAAACGAGCGAGTTTATTGAGCATTCATATCCTAATCTCTTTTATCATGATCTATTTTCCTTGAGAAAAGTTCTTATATCATGACCTATTTTCCTTGAGTATTTCCTTCATAATGATATGAAATTGGGTGGAACACAACTCTTCCCTGAGGAAATTTCGGGGATGAAATTTTTATAGGAGGGCTCTGTAACATCTTTGTCTTGTGGGATTACTTGGTCTTGACTATAATATTGAATTATAATGGGATTATAATTTATTAACCAAGTGTTAAATATTAATTAGTAAGGATAATTTGAATAAAATTATACAAGTATAAATAAATGTGAGGTTTTGAAATTTTTTTGGAAAACATTCTAATAAAGTAATTATTTTTCATTTAAATATGTGTAGAAATGGAAACTTGTGGAAATTTGCTTAGGGTGAAATATTCTTATGGAAAATAAGCTTAACAATTTGTTTTGTGTCAATTTGGGAGAATGTATACTTTGTATTAAAATGGAGAGTTGGGAATGAACTATGGTTGAATACCCAATATCGTGAATTTAAAGTTGGGAAAAATAATAAAATAAAGTTTTTGAAATATTATAAAGTGTAAAATTGTCAATAAGTAGGAATTTATATAATTCCCAAGAGTTTATTGCTTTAAATTGAAATAAACAAATAAAACGGAATTTATTAGAAAACCATGTAATGTGAATAAAGCTTATGTAGAAATGAATGTCAAAAGCGCACGAAAATAATTACATGTGAGGAAAAATAAATATTTTCTATTTGGAAATTTACAGTTAGAACTTTAAAAATGTTCGTTTGTTTAAAATGAATACAACATGTTCATTTTTGAGTAAAATGTATATTTTAAGTAAACGTAAGTTGGAAGTAATAATAATAAAAGATGTTATAATATGCTAAAGCAATATTTTTAGCAATGTGATTTGGTAAAATTTTGTTAGTTTTAAGTTGAAAATGTTTAATTTGAAGAAGAAACCACTTAAATTTGTGTTAATAAATCCATAGTGTGACGGCCCGCCCCACATTAGCCGACATTTCCCCCGAAAAGTGCGCTGTACACAGGTCCGCTAGCATGGGACGGTCATCAAAGAAAGGAAAGAAGATGAAATAACTAACAAAGAAACCTGTAGAATGTCTCATAGCGCATGGAATAAAATATAGTAGTAACGTACTAGACATAAAACAGGCGAGACAGTGCATAAACTGAAAAACTAAAACCATCATCATCATAGCAGCGGAAATCCAAAATACAGCTTATGATCCAACATCATTATTACAACTTTAAAACTGTCTCTAAAGCAAAAGAAAGTAAAAGAAGGAGGTACACTACTAATGCCCAAGCAGTGACCTTCAACAAAACAGGGAGAATATCTATATATCATACGTGGGAGCCTTTTGCTCGTCTCCGGTACAACTACTCATGCATACCACCTAACCTGTCTCTAGTCTGCTCGTTTAGGAGCTCCTAGAGTAATAAGAAGAGACATAAAACTCTGGGTCAGACAAAAGTCTGGTATGAGTGATAAGAAACAAAACAGAATAATAACATGTATAAACCAAATATACCTGAACCTACAACCAAAGAGTTAGCACAGCATACCGCTCAATACTCTAAGGTACCACTAACATATGGTGTAAAGAATACGGGGTGGGGGTGTATATGTCATAGTGATGGCAAACAATCAAGCATAGCAACTATCCTCACATCTCTCGCTCCATGCGTAAAGCATACGATATCTACTACTTTGGTCACCTAATCTTTGGGCCATGACGGAGTCCAACCCCATATAACTATCACTATAAGCCCCTAATCCGTCTCTCAGTGGTGAACAAAAATTATAGGTATCGATAACCCCTTTGCACACGTCCCGCATCAAAGTCCAACCATGGAGCTAACTCGTTGGTTCCCAAATGGATCCTGAGTTCTACTTCCCATTTGGACTACCTTTGCATCACCGGTTTTGGTCTTCTCCGGATCTGTCTACATTTGGTTCGCAACCCATGCCTCGCGTTCAAACTTCTGAGTTCGGTTCGTGATCATCATGCTCCTTCAGATCGGTTCGAGCCACCTGCATCGGATCGGGTCGAGTGCCCAAGCTCCCAGTCATGACATCATCCATGAGCGAATCGACACGAGGACTCCCCTCAAGGCGGTTCGGATTGGAGGACTTCAGGCTGTGGCCCAAGCATCGGTTCGTGATTAGTAAGAGCGAGCGGTTCGGATCGTGACCAAGCTTCGGGTCAGGTCGGGGATTCAGGTTCGTGATCCTCCTTCTCCATCGGTTCCTTAGCATCCAAAGCAATTCGTGAGTGGCATCGGTTCGGAGCTCCTTCTCACAAGCGGGTCGGATCGTGGAGCTTCCATGCGAGCAGGTCGGATCGTGCTTTTTCCCCTCCTATCCGATCCGGTTCGGGTAATTTCCTGCACTTCTTTCCAGCGACTGTTTTATGCCATTCGACGGCGTTTTCGATCATTCTAACTTTTCTAAGCAATCACAAAGCATACCATACAGTCATTGCAACATGTATAATCAACCATAACACCAAAACAATAATTTGATAGGTTAAAACGGATCAAACATAGCCAAAAACCAATATTTTCCCTTAAGCATGTTTAAAAAAACTAATGATATGATTAGCAAAACTTATCCAAATTATCCCAAATTTCTTTCAGAGCCCTAAAATAATATTTTAGAATTTTACAAATTTTTCCAGATTTTTCTGAGGTCTTATTTCGCTAATCTTCGCTAATTACCCTAATTAGCCATAATTAGTGAAAAACAATGCAAATCACTCACCTTTGCCACAACTTAAACTATAGATCTGAAATATCCTCTGTTTTGGGTCGAATCCCAATGCTTAGCAGCAGCTCCAACTCTGATTTGACACTAATCTTCCTTGATTTGGTGTAGATCTTCTTAACTAGTGATTAGAAGGTGATTTGGGATGTTTTGGGAGCGATTTTGAAGATGAAGGCCATTGCTAGAGCTAAAGGGAGGTTTGTGGCGGTTGGAAAAATGAGAAAAAGGTATTCTCCAAACCTTAACAGCCCTTTTAAACTTCTAATCCTGAAATTTCCCTTTGGGCCTAGCTGTTAATCACCCAGTTAAGCCCAATTAAGTTGTTTTTCATCATCTGAAACTTGTTTCAGCCATATCTCCCAAACGGTTAGTCCGGTTGGCTAATGTGACCACTCTACGGAAAGGTAAACCATCATTCGAATCTAATGGAAGTATTTTCAGGTCAAAACTCCTTACCTATCAAAAGTTATGGATAAAACAAGATCAGCTTGGGGAAAAATGGTCATTTAAAAATTGGCAAAAATCAAGAACATGGGAAATGACCCTTGTAGTCGTCCCCCAAAGTTACATGACCATACGACCTTCTATGATGATGAAATAAATATTTTACGATCCTCTGATTTGTAGAATGCGGGTCGTTACACTCTTCGCCCCTTAAGAAATTTTGTGCTTGAAATTCCGTAACTAAGAACAAACAATGGATCCCGCATGCCTACCAGCCATACACAACAATCAAACATGCAAAACAGAGGGAACCAATCTGTCCTAGCATGCGGTTTACTAACAAGGGAAGAATCATCACCGCTAAAATCTTACCAGGCAAAGAGCTTTGGATACGACTTTCTTATGTCATCCTCTACTTCCTAAGTATAGTCGTTCTCTCGCCATCGATTCTCATCTCTACCCTAAAGGTGATTTCCAATAGGTTAGGATCATCCTTCTGACTCGAACCGATCCACTCAATCCAGATCGATCTAATCGTCAAGCTTACTTGCGTTTTTGAATCCAATTCGCACTTAGGTCTGAATTCATCTACCATGATATACTCCAGTTGCCTCCATTCCGGAAACATAGCCTCTAAACTGGCATGTCTCCTACCCAATGCATCTGCTATCGCACGTAGTTCGGTACTATGGCATCCGTCTATACTGTCATCTTCTTAGGTAATCCAACCCTATACGCCAAATTTCCAACTACATTCCAAATCTTTTCAAGTCCAACATGAGTCCTTCCTACATTTGTACTACACGTCCAATGTACATTCACCTCCTAGAGGCAAACTAGACCCATCCAATGAACCGAGGTACTCAACTTATACTCGTACTGCACGTCCAACGTACATTCACCTTCTAAAAGTGAACTAGACTCATCCAATGAATCTAGGTACTCTACCTTCGAGTCCAAGTCCAACTTGAAGCTCCTATATCCGCTGAATCTCCAAGGTCAATGGACGCTCCACAATGCCTAACATACTTCAAGTATAACGTAAAGTATCTTACACCCGTCATATCACCATGATCAACGAACTTATACTATTTCCATTCAACAGGATCCTACAGGTGATACTCAAGAGAAGAAAGGTAGGAACAAACACAACAACCATAGCATCCATCAAACAAATCCTATCAATCACCTGCTAAAGCCATGAATACGTCGATACCTGTATGTCTGGTCCAACCAACATCAAAAACTAATGGAAGCCCTGCCTCCAAACGGACTACCGTACGTCCAACGTACGTTTATCCTCCAAGGATAACTAGATAACGTCCAACGGATCCAAGGTAAGTGGGCGTCCCCAGATACCCCTACTTTTAGTCCGCCTGAAACACTCGAGTCCCACCCAAGTCTATCCATTATCTTGCTGCCCTCTCGAGTCCAACTTGAGCCAATCCAATTCCTTGCAGCCTTCTCGAGTCCAACTCGAGTCAATCTATTACACATAAACTCAGACCCAGTCTTGAGTATCCATTACCTACAAACCCTAGTCCAACGTGAGTCGTCTCCCTATTTGTTGTTGCTCCAAGATCAATGAACACCTATTTTCTTTTACGAGTTCAAGTCCAACATGAATCATCCTAACCTTCATTGCTTCTTCCATGATCAACGTACACATCCTATTTTTTTCAAAAAGAACATCAGCATAGTGTCCTAAACAATCCATTACTTTGTATCTTTCTCGAGTCCCACTCGAGTCATCTCATAACCCTATCGAGTCTAAGTCGGGGCAGTCCGTACCGTCGAATAGTCTTATCCTGTCACAGCTGCCTATTACTCCTCGAGTAAACCAAGATATCATCCAATGAAAATCATAACAACTACTTATCTCTCACGCAAACCATCCTAGTCGACTTTGACATTCCCTGAGTACAAGCCCCAAAGGCCTAAACCAATATCAGACAAGCACCCAAGGAAATATCTCTCTCGAGTTCAGACAATCTACGTGAGTTGATATGAGCAAAACATCCAAACACTCAAGCATCCATAACTAACTCTGGCAATCCTTGCCAATCTTGCTTGAGACTATCGTCAATCGCATGGCCAAGTCCTGACCAAACTGATGTACATCCAACGTACATTTGCTTCTCTAACTCCCGTTATCATCTTCATCATAAGCTAGGCGATCCAATACCTCCTTTCGTCCATCATCCATTATAATGGTCGTCAAATACTCTTCACAACCCACTATCACCCTATACTTTGGAGTCAATCGGCTCCCAAAATTAAGCTAGACCTAGTAAATCTCAAAATAAAGCAATCACAACAAACATACATCCATGACTCGATAAGACCAAATTATGACAGATCCTACAAAGGCTAGTCAAACCACCTATCGGGTTTGTCACTACTAAAGGTCTATCGACTACCTCGGGTTCCAATTCCAACCTATCTACCAGGTCACTAGGTAGAAAGAAAGGGGAAGTCCCGATATCAAACAAACTCGAACAGAAACATCTTAAATAGGAAGCATACCTTGAATAACGACACCTTTTTCCTTCTGTTCCGCAGTTGGGGCATTCAGCGAAGAAGGAATATGCTTTCACGATCTGCTTCTCCCTAGGAGGTTGTGGACATTCATTATTGTGATGTCCCGCTTGGCCACAATTAAAGCACTTACTTTCCCCAGGCTTTTCCCGATAATCTCTGGCATAATGGCCCTTCTTGCGACAGATAAAGCACTTTCCATCATTCTTATTTTTCTTATTCTGATCATCCATGGTTTGGTCTTGTTTCTTCTTATTCTGGGTATTATTCTTGCCTCCACCGCCTCCTTGTGGGTATGGCTCCTCTGCAGATGCAATAGCAACCTCAGTCTTTGGCTTATGGCAAAGACTCTCTAACCTTAGTGCCTTTCCTACAATTGATTCAAAGGTCTCATCGATGTGGTTTATAAGCCTTTCCCCCAAGTAACCATCTAAACCAGTTATGAACTTCTCGTTCTTCTTCCTGGTGGTATCTATAAGGGATAATTCTTATTTCGATAAAGTATCGAACTCAGCAATATACTCCGAGACTGCCCTACCATTATGCTTAAGCTCCAAGAACTTCCTAAACAATTCTGACTTTTGAGCAGCTGGGATAAACTTGTCACTGATACGAGTTCTAAACTGATCCCGAGTGACTTGATCCTCTGGAGTAGCTGCCTTAATAGCATTCCACCAATTCATTGCCCGTCCTTGCAACTGACTGGATGCTAGCCGTCTCTTCATCGCATCCTCGATACCCAAGTCTTCGAAGATACGTTCACAACTATCCAACCAATCTTGAACATCCGTAGCTGATTCCATTCCATGGAACGGCTTCCCACCAAGACTAGTATAATCCTTATTCAGCTTGGCGAAATCGGCCCTAGGTGCCTGCACTACTGGACCACCACCATTACCAGCATTGGGGGTTTCCCTCTGCACATCCCTAAGCATCTCTCTCATGAAGTTGGTGAACATCTCCCTCATATCAGGGTCATTCCTATTGTTAGCCCTTGGACCAGTGTTCCTCAAGTTTTGGCTCATCGTTCAATTTGTAAAGAGAAAACGATTAACCATCTCTTCAATGGTGCCAGTGCAGTGCGACTCCATCCTTAACTATACTAATAGTATATATATAGCTAGCTTTTGAAAACCAAAATATAACAAATACGCGCTCTCATATACGTATGCTATCTTTCCCAGATGTCTTCCCCTAGGTTAACTACGCAACCTAGGCTCTGATACCAAGTGTGACAGCCCGCCCCGCATTAACCGACATTTCCTCCTAAGTGCGCTGTACACATGTCCGCTAGCACAGGACGGTCGTCAAAGAAAGGAAAGAAGATGAAAGAACTAACAAAGAAACCTGTAGAATGTCTCACAGCGCATGGAATAAAATATAGTAGTAACATACTTGACATAAAACAGGCGAGACAGTGCATAAGCTGAAAACTAAAACCATCATCATCATAGCAGCGGAAATCCAAAATACAGCTTATGATCCAACATCATTATTACAACTTTAAATATGTTTCTAAAGAAAAAGAAAGTAAAAGAAGGAGGTACAGTACTAATGCCCAAGCTGTGACCTTCAACAACACAGGGAGAATATCTTTATATCATACGTGGGAGCCTCCTGCTCGTCTCCGGTACAGCTACTCGTGCATACCACCTAACATGTCTCTAGTCTGCTTGTTTAGGAGCACCCAGAGTAATAAGAAGAGACATAAAACTTTGGGTCAGACAAATGTCTGGTATGAGCGATAAGCAACAAAACAGAACAATAACAGGTATAATCCAATCATACCTGAACCTGGACCTGCAACCAAAGATTTAGCACAACATACCGCTCAATACACTAAGGTGCCACTAACATATGGTTTAAAGAATAAGGGGTGGGGGTGTACATGTCATAGTGATGGCAAACAATCGAGCATAGCAACTATCCTCACATCTCTCGCTCAGTGCGTAAAGCATACGATATCTACTACTTTGGTCACCTAATCTTTGGGCCATGACGGAGTTTAACCCCGTATAACTATCACTACAAGCCCCTAATCCGTCTCTCAGTGGTGCATCAAAATTATAGGTATCGATAACCCCTTTGCACACGTCCCGAAGCAAAGTCCAACCATGGAGTTAACTCGTTGGTTCCCAACTGGATCCTGAGTTCTACTTCCCATTTGGACTACCTTCGCATCTCGGGTTTTGGTCTTCTCCGCATCGGTCTTCATTTGGTTCGCAACCCATGCCTCGCGTTCAAACTTCTGAGTTCGGTTTGTGATCACCATGATCCTTCGGATCAGTTCGAGCCACTTGCATCGGATCGGGTCGAGTGCCCAAGCTCTTGGTCATGACATCACTCATGAGCGGATCGACTCGTGGAATCCCCCTGAAGGCGGTTCAGATTGGAGGACTTAAGGCGGTAGCCCAAGCATCGGTTCGTGATTGGTAAGCGCAAGCGGTTCGGATCGTGACCAAGCTTCGGGTCGGGTCGGGGCTTCTGGTTCATGATCCTCCTTGTCCATCGGTTCCTTAGCTTCCGAAGCAGTTCGTGAGTGGCATCGGTTCGTATCGGACCTCCTTCTCACAAGCGGGTCGGATCGTGGAGCTTCCAAGCGAGCAGGTCGGATCGTGCTTTTCCCTACCTATCCAATCCGGTTCGGGTAATTTCGTGCACTTCTTTCCAGTGACTGTTTTATGTCATTCGACGGCATTTTCGATCAATCTAACTTTTCTAAGCAATCACAAAGCATACCATACAGTCATAGCAACATGTATAATCAACCACTAACACCAAAACAATAATTTGATAGGTTAAAACGGATCAAACATAGCCAAAAACCCATATTTTCCCTTAAGCATGTTTAAACAAAAGTAACGATATGATTAGCAAAACTTATCCAAATTAGCCCAAATTTTTATCAGAGCCCTAGAATAATATTTTAGAATTTTACAAATTTTTCCAGATTTTTCTGAGGTGTAATTTCGCTAATCTTCACTAATTACCCTAATTAGCCATAATTAGTGAAAAACAATGCAAATCACTCACCTTTGCCACAAATTAAACTACGTATCTGAAATATCCTCTGTTTTGGGTCGAATCCCAATGCTTAGCAACAGCTCCAACTCTGATTTGACACTAATCTTCCTTGATTTGGTGTAGAACTTCTTAATTAGTGATTAGAAGGTGATTTGGGGTGTTTTGGGAGCGATTTAGAAGATGAAGGATATTGCTAGAGCTCAAGGGAGGTTTGTGGCAGCTGGAAAAATGAGAAAAAGGTATTCTCCAAACCCTAACAGCCCTTTTAAACTTCTAATCCCGGAATTCCCCTTTGGGCCTAGCTGTTAATCACCCGGTTAAGCCTAATTAAGCTATTTTTCATCAGCTGAAACTTGTTTCAGCCATATCTCCCAAACGGTGAGTCCGTTTGGCTAATGTGACCACTCTACGGAAAGGTAAACCATCATCCGGATCTAATGGGAGCGGTTACAGGTCAAAACTCCTTAATAATCAAAAGTTATGGCCAAAACAAGACCAGCTCGTGGCAAAATGGTCATTTAAAAATTGGCTAAAATCATGAACATGGGTAATGACCCTAATAGTCGTCCCCCAAAGTTACATGACCATACAACCTTCTACGATGACGAAATAAATAACCTACGATCCTGTGATGCGTAGAATGTGGGTCGTTACACATAGAATCCTATAATTACCTCCCTGGTCCCAAATGCTCCCTTAATCATCCAATTAAATCTTAATTAGCTCACTAGTAATTGATAAAGAGGTGGATTCTGGGAAAGTGTGTACTTTTCCTTCTACAGGCTAAAATTGCATCATCTCCATTTACTATAAGAAGAAAATCTATGGCCACTTTATGCTAAATTAAAATCCTAGCCTCCTAAATTAGTATTTAAGAAGGAATGAAGCTTAAAATTGGTGTCTTAATAGTTGGATCCACAGGCGCTGAAGTTGAGAGAGAGGCTGAAAATAACGTCTTTGCTCTAATTCCAAGCTTATTCCATCATGACCTTACTACAAAACCAAGGTGAGGTGCCCCTTCAAACTTTCTTGCCTGAATTGTGCCATAACATCGATTTTGATTTTGTTGAAATTTTTTTTTACCTTAAACTCATATTTATGTTTCTTTGTGAATTTTCTGAGATGAAATTCCTAACAGTCCTACTTTGAGAAAGAAGAAATTTGTTCATATTCATTTTGCTTGATTTTCATTTCATTTTGTAGCCCGAGTGTTGATCTAAAAATATCAAAAAAAATTCATCCCAAATCAATGAGTTTTGATCGGCTAAAATGTGCAATCAAAGGGAGCGAACCTCAACTGGATTTCATGTCTAGGGGTTCGATAACCCTCTATAGTCTGACGACCATTTGGTCGACCGGGACCAGAGAGGAGGTCGACCTGTAGACATAAAACCAGGGAGGTCGAGTCTCCTTTTGTGATGTTGGTTGAGTAAATGTCGACTCTTCTTTTTCCTCAACTTTATTTTAGTTTTCGAGCCAAATTTTCAACCTAAGAAACATCATAGGCAATCTTAGTAGCAAATAACTTGTCATTTCCGAATGTTGTTTTGGATGAATTTTTCATCTGCATTATGTGTTTATGTTGAGCTTTGATGATGGGTTTTACACAACGTGGACGTTTTAAATAAAAGATATCACTATGACCTTCTCTAAATAAAACCAAATAGCATTAGGATGATTTTTTCAAGGATTTGTTTATATAAATGAACTCGTCTCGAAGTAATAGTATAAACATTATTTTCTTATATATATAGATAGATCTATAAAGAAATAAATGAATCGTTTTGAAAACTGTTTATATAAACTCACTTTCTTAAATCAGGTAGTTTCAATATATATATGAAACCACACATTTTCTTCACCCTTCGAAAAGGCGTGGTTGTTATTAAATGACATCGTAAACCACAGAGTATGGGACCCGAATGCATATGAGACTGGTTAATCATTGACTCGACTAATTGAAGTTGTTCCTTGTGCTCTCTTGTACTTTCTTGTGTTTTATTGTGATTTCTAGTATGGAATTGACAAATGATTAGTAAACCAATAGTGAGAACTTGTGGTATGGGAGCATAGCTAACAATATTCGGGTTATTGTTTGTGAATCTATGATACATTCCTATGTGTTCTCCATATAAGGTCTTTAGGTCAATTCAGTGGAAATCTTGGCCTTTGAGTCACTCCTGTTTGAATCTTATGGAACTTCAGGTCAATCGTGTGTGTTATGACCTTTTGGTCATCTTGTAAGGTACCTTTCATGAGTTTCTAGTATTAGCGAGGTTTCGAGCCATTTCAGTGTGTTATCATGTGCATGCATAATTTCGGCTTTCATTTCATGTTGTTGGATTCAAAATCATGTTGTTTCTGCGTTGGTTGATTATTTCGCCATTATTGCGATGATTATTATTACACATACACACACACACAGACACACACACACACACACACATATATATATATATATATACACATACCTATCTTCGTTTAAGTACACGGTGATTTCATTTTAGTTAATTTGTACTCTTATCTGAGCCCTTGTTTTCTGTAATTCTTGTGGCTTTTATGATGACGTCTTGTGGTTCCATGTGATATTAGTTGTGTTCGTGTTGTGGAAGAAATACTTTTGTCCATCGAATTTACCACTCGTGGTGTGCCGCTTTCGTGTATTCTTGGGTACTATCTTGAGAAGCTATGTAAAACTAGACCATTTCATTTCTTTATTACCTAAAGGAATGTTTCCCTTAGTGAATTATTACATTTATCTTGTTGTAGTAATCTTCTTGTTCAAGTTAGACTAATCCTTGTATCGTTGCTCAGGACAGATCGAGTTGCAGGTTAGGTCCTTTTCCCATATGCTTTGTAGTTCACCTTTGGATATCATATTCGATCTTTTTGATCACATAGTTTTTGGTGTAGTCATTTTGTAGTTCTATCAATATATTATGATTAAATTCTTTTGCGGGGACTATGATGTAAGCATATCTAACCATATAACATCCCGCATGATTAACTCAAGATAATAAAATGAGAATAACTTAATTTAATATTCAGAATTAAGTGAAACGGATTGCGCCATTGCGTTCGTCACGGAATTTGGGTCAAAATAGACACTTGGTTTGCATAAAACGGACATAGTATGAAGATGTTACTAAGGTTTAATGTTTGGATATGCATAAGAAGAGTATATATGAATAAAATAAGTCCAGAAATTCAAAACAGTTCAAATTCACATGGAAAAAAGGGAGCGGGAAAATTCCCGTCCAAGGCTGTCGACCCCATCAAGGGGGTGTCGACCCATGGGTCGACCCCATAAGGGGTGTCCACCCATGGGTCGACCCTCCTACTGCAGATCTTGGCAGATTCTTCTGCAGCGAACGTGGACTATTTCTTTTACCAAATGTGTTGCTGAACACCAATAAATAAGTTTGTAGAGCCAACCCTAAATCTCGTAATTCTGAGACAATGTAGAACCTCTACCATTCCTCTTCATTCTCAAATCTATTCAGAAAATTATGATTATTAGTTTAGGAAAAATTATGAATGCAAATCTAAAGGAAAGGAACGTATGTTTGTAACTGGGTGTTCAGATCTCTTATAGAAGTGAGGTAATTCCTAGATTTAGTCTATTTTCAATTCCCTTCTCTTTCTTCCTTTTTTCTTTTAGTAAAAAATATGAGTCCATGGTTGCTAGGTTCTGAATCCAATTAGGAGAAAAACCATGGAATTATAGATCTGGACGAGATCCAGGATTTGGTAAGCATATGAGGTGAGTGGATTTAAGTTATATCATTTTTGATTTTTGATAATGATATATTATGGTTTAACATTCCCCTTTATCGTATAATGTGAATTTGTTAATATAATTAAAAATATTGAATTGTTATTATGACATGTTTAAATATGATATGTTGAAATGTTTAGACATATGTTAAAAGGATTAAAATGACGAATATGACATGCTGGATTATTAATATGCTAAGATATTAATATGTTGGGAAAATTTGACAAAATTGGCATAGCAGTTACCATTGTTTCAATTCCATGTTAATTTGTGATATTTATGTACTTGGACCATTAACAATAGAAACTGAGAAAATTACATATTAAGTTAGAATAATTACATGAATTGGCGATTACCTGTTACTGTTAAATTTGAACAATTATCTGATTAATTGATTACACATTAGAATAGAATTGATTATATATTAGAAAGAACATATGACGTAAAGTAGGCATAATATGATGACATGAAAAATATAGATTTCAGTGAAAATTGAAAGAATAAGACACGCCTAAACTATATAGAAAATTTACATAATAAGAAACTGCAACATCGCTTAGACACATGGTTAGATTACACTTGTGGTAGAAGTCTGCCCAGAACCTCCTGGCATATCCAGCATCCACAAGTCGTAAATCTAATGTGAGGGGTCTAAGTTCTTAAATAAAACATGTAACGATGCTAAGACACGAGGCTAAGTCAACTTGTTAAAGAAGTCTGCCCAGAACCACCCGGCAAATCCAGCATCCACAAGTGTAGGCTTAATGTGAGAGGTCTAGTGCATAAACATATATGTATATACATATATAAATAGTAGGATTGATAAATGGCAGTAATTGTATTTAATGGGAATGAATGGAATTGAACGAAAGATAATTACAACAGTAAAAGGAAATGGGAATAAACGGGGAATGATAATAACCTATTACAAATAAATTATATTAATGAGAATGTTATATAATAGGTAGACTTGTCCTAGGGACATGTGAAGATTATAACTTAGGTTATAATATACTAGTAGGGAAATGGGATAACTGATGAAATGATATAAGTGGCACTTAATTATAAATTAAGTAATCAGTAAACGTGGAAGCCTGAAACCAGTTGTTTGTAATAAGTAGAGAAAAGGGGTAAAATTTATGAAGTGAAAGAAGTTGTACTTAATTATAAATTAAGTAATTTGAGAACATGGAAATCTGAAATATGCTGATAAGAATAACATGTTAAGGCTTGTCCTAGGGACAAGAGGAGATTATAACATAGGTTGTAATAAATGGAAAGGAGACTTATCAGTGAACCTTAGTTAAGAGAACTAAGTTAATAAGTAACAACGATAAGTTGTAGTGACAATGTGGGATGAGATTATGATTAAATAGGAAAGGGTAAGGCAAACTTATGAAATGAAATAAGTTATATTTAATCATAAATGATAAGTGACATGTTAGATAGACAACATGTAAATTGAGATATCTTAATTACGTATTAAGCAGAACATGTTATTGTAACCTTGAATCAAACAAGAATATAAAGGGATTGTGGATTACAGACCTTGGATCATAATCTGGTGAATAACATGTTGTGGTCTTATTAATAAACTTAAATGTGTTAAGTTATATGATTGAAATTGATAAGCGAGGTGGCATTCCTTAGAGATATAAGGGGCTAGAAAGAACTTGGTAACTTGAATAAATAGTTAAGATGATATCCCAGTTAAATGGAAACCCGATAAGGTAAAGCAAGCGCATAAAAGAATGTTTAGACATGGGGTCTAATAACATATTAAAGTAGGACGCTTGGACCAGTCCACACATTTAAGGGTGAATAACCCAATGGGGGTAGATCATCATGGTGTCATAAGGCACGAGGGGAGTGCACATTCATCTGATTTTTCTGTCAGATCTGAAGGACTGGAAGTGGAAGCACGCAGCGTCATGAGGTACGTAAGGTGCTCCTGGTAGTCCTCTGTGTGGTGGTAGATGTTTAGGATGTGCTCTCAGAGGTTGGGTCTTCGCGTAACTACCAGATGGGTGGGACTTGACTGAAAGTAGCTTTGCAGTCAGAATGCTTTGATTAGGTGACACTAGGGTGATTCAGCGGTCTCCTTAAGGGGAGGTAGAGGGTCACGACCAATGTAACGAACCGATAATTTTGACATTTAAATTAAATTAAGATTTGATGATAAATTAAATATTCATAATTGAGCTCCGTCATAAAATTTGGAACCTCAGATATTATGAACATGGTTGGGTTTACATAAACAATGTGACTAAACTAACGTTTTAGTATAATTTATATTTATAATTTGAAATATACAATTTGAGAATTGTGAAGAAAATTCTCTTTTTAAAGAGTGTCTTTGGATTTAAAGTTCGAAATTTCCGTTTAAATTAGTTAATCCAAATTTTGTTTCAAATTAATGTTAAGTATAAACTTTTGGCAATAGTCGAAATTCGGTTGGGGTAGTGAAAATAATAATAATGAAGTATATATTGAATATACGTATGTATTTTCATTCGCAATTTTATCATAGTGTAGTTGTTGAAATTTAAATTTTGTTGAGGCAAACAACGTTGTATCTCATTCTCTAGTAGCGTTCGTTCAACCTAATGGTCCATCCAAAACACTTATCGTTCAGCTTAATGTTTAAAATCTGAATGATATCTGGGAAAATCTTACTCAAAGATTTGGTCTAAACACCTAAATATTTTATGCTGAAATTGTTGCCTCCCTCTGAAATATTGTACCACATTGCTTCTTTTTCCTGTGTTATACACAGTTCCTTCTACAGTGAACCAAAATTTCAAATCTTGCTCTGTCAACAAAATAATGATTTCGACAGTGTAAAAGATCTCCAGATATTCTCCTGTCTGCAGTTCCTATGTTATATAGTTCGTACCCATTTTATTAGGTCAGGCAAATAAAACAAATTATTCTTCCCAAATCAAAGAAGTTTGGTAACCGCACCCCTCTTTCCCTTTTGTTTCAGCAGTCGAAATAATTTTCCATCCCCATATAATCAAAAATCGATCCAGTTTTCCTCCAAGAGTTCGACATAGCTGCACATATCCTATTCAGCTCCTCACCAAGGTCGCGCGCTACGATCCAACAACAGTTCACCCACGTCTGAGCACCGGAATCGACTCCTTTACGATGCCTGAGGCACAATCGTCACCACCCACAAACAGGTTGACCTTCACCAAAGTCAGTGACCTCGAGTCTCTTCTTCCAGTTGAGTCATAACCTAGAAAATAACTTGGCACCTTTACCTCCACCTTGAGCCAGTCAATATTGTTGACTAGTGGACCTCTCCCTCCGACCTGACATCGATGCTACCTCCCTAGGCACCGCGAAGGCCCACGACTTCCAAGATCTATCAGCCTTTTCCTCTTGAATTCTCTTCTCATAATTGCTTACTACATGTTTGAACTTATGACACATCCAGTTCGAATGGCTCTTGAGACATTGTGACCACTTGTGGTGTTGTGACAACCTGATAGTCTAGATTGAAACCACCACCATTACCATCCCGTCACCTGCGTGTCCTTCGAAGCCTGTAACCACTTGACAACAACAAGCCTAGCTCAGCAGCGTTGGCTTCTAACAAAGTGAGGGCGCTAAGATGATAAAATGTCGAGACATGTTACCAGATTTGGGTACATAGTATGATTTGCTGATTCGGTTGATCCAAGAAGTTCGAGAGCGTCAACGTGTTTAAAAATAGAGCATCAATGAGTTTGCTAGTCCTTCCAATCAAGGATCGGGTCTTGGAATGGTGCTCTTACATTTCCAACACTTTATTTATGTACATGTATACACTTATGTATATGTGTACATTCATCGTTTGCTTTCTAGCCCCGAAAGGTGAGTTTTCCTCACTCACAGACTAATAATTTTATGAAGTGAATTAAATATTGAAATGCTGAATGAAATGTTAAGTTGCTCTAGATTTGTTTGCTTCATGGTTGTGCACGTGCGACACACAGTGTTATTTCATATGACAATATAGTTGTATGCTTGACATGATATGTTTATTTTTCTCACCATGCAAGTTCCCTTTTTGATTTGAAGCCATTACAGGTTAAAATGATACATTCCCAAACCCCTTTTTGTATTCAAATCGATTCGAGATGCGGGTTGAAATGATACATACCAGGGATTCGAATATTTTTAAAGAACGGATTGAAATGATAAACATTTGTATTACTTGACCATAGGATAGAAAATTTATACGAACAACATGGTCAATAAATTAAAAATATTTTCAAATTATTTTATCGATTTTGTATATTGAAATTTTAATAAAATCCCTATATAGCATAAAAAAGGTTTTAAAAATAATTTTGTTCAAATATTTAATTAAAACTTTTATAATCTAATTTGTATCAAATAAATTTTAAAGTGATTATTGCAATTTAACAACAAGTCTAATTTATTTAAATTAATTATTTATAACATTATGTTTATATAATGAATTAATAATGTGATAAATTTTGAATTTAATAATTTAATGTAAGTGATTTACAAAGACTTGATAAATGTTCTTCAAAACTTATTTTGATATATAATTCGCTAATGAATTCTCGTCATGTAAACATAAGAAGGATTTGTTAAAATAAAAGTATGAAGCTCAAGCATAAAAAGAAATATGTTTATTTCATGGTGAATTCGAGTTTGATAACAAGCTAGAACTTAACAAATCATATTTTGATTTATAGTCGACGCTAAAAGAGATTTGGGAATTTATTTTATAAAATGGATATGTCGAATCCAACGTAACATTGGTTTGAAAATCGTTTATCCATGAAGTGTTGAATTTGAGCCAAATAAATGAGAATTTGTTTAAATGTGAAGTTTTGATGGGAAGGAAATTCTGAGACATGGATTTGGATTTGGATCGGATCAATATTTTTTGAATAGAATTTCAAATTTCATAGAAGAAAATTTTCCTTAATAATTGATTTTTATAAATATTTCCATATAAATGGTTTGATTACTTTAACTATATGCATTTTATATTACTTTTTGAACTATATATGTGACGACCCCAAATCCCGATAAGACGGTGCAAGGGTAATCTTTGGAATATAACACATAAACAGATAATAGCAGAACAGAAATAATTAAATACACCAGATAATGTACAATAGAATACACTGGATAAATAAAATCATCAGAGTTACACCGTATATAGGATCATACTTAGTACAAATATAGTTCAGCTACACATAAATGCCTACAACGGAAAAGAAAACAAAATATGTACAACAGGAGCTGAACAGCATAAAAAGGGATAAATGATAGGATCCATCTTCAGCTCCAGCTATCCAAAAAGAGCCTAATAAAACCGGAATACAAGGTTTCCCCTGTAGAAATAGGGGCACCCGAGTTTGCAAGTGAAACAAACTACGAGTTATTCATGGGACTGGTATGAGAAATCTACTTAACACACTTTCAAATATGGCTAATCACAGGACCACGCCACTTTCGCAGAACGGGTTTACTCCATTGGATTGCCAGTGCTTTAAAACAAGTAAATCCTTTAAACATCACAATGCTTTTTATAAAAATGAAGCCATTATAGGACTCTGTTCCTATCACATAATGCAACACAAACCGGTGGATAGAGTTTTACCTTGTAATGGCCAAAGTATGCTTGATACGAGAAAAACAAATCATTTGATATTATTGCTAGTGTATATATATTTCAAAAACAATTTCAATCATAACTATCAATCATAGATGGCATGGGCACCATATATCATGTCGCCATATATATATATATACAATCAAAACCGCACAATGTCGTATTTGGAAATTAGATTTCCGTCATGAACCAATGCAAAAGATAGTCCTTACCGATTCAAGACAATCTAGGCCATATCTCAGGATCAGAGCTCGAGTGAACCTTGGATCTTCAGGGCCGGTCCACCGATGTGGATTAAAATGCTTGAACACTGCGTTTCCCCGCCCTATGGGGCGTATATGAGTCCAATGACTCCATCGGTCCCGGATCGACCGATATATCCGAGGTGCCTTGCTATCCATCATCCACATAAGTAAAATGTCAGGCCGTGTAAAAACACTGACACAACTCCTAGCAAGAAGGAAATGCATGTCCTCCCTGCAGTCCTTCTCCCGTTTCTGGCTCATACCGTGGTGTGAGGCTCGCGAAACAACGCTATACAAAAAGCTATGCCACACAGGCCGTGCTTTGATCATCAACCACAAGACTTTGCTTTTCAACCGAAGCCTAGATCATCTGCAACTTAGGCATGCCACATAGGAAATTCACTCCGTGCGACTGATTTCTATCGATATATAACCTCTGGACTCGTACGTCTCAGAGAAGGGCGTTAAGCAAGGGAATAAATTCTCCGCCGCCAAACAGATATATATTTAATAGAGATCAATCAGCACAGAACAAAATCCAATGTCAGACACACAGTCCATTTACACCTTCGTTCTGGGTCTGAATGAAACCGGACGCACTCAATACCTCGCATATCCGTACAATCAACAAGTACGTCCGGGTGGCTACTACTCCAGCCCCGTCAAGGTAGCTACTCCCATCATGAGCATCAGTAGCACCCCTCCATTCGACGTGAAGATCATCGGTCTTGCACCATCTTCATATCTTCGACTTTCAATCGCCGATCAATTATTTGAAATGAGAATTAACTCGGCCTTTTAAAATATTTCACGTATATTTAGAATTTCAAATCAATTCATTTCAATGGTTAAATTATTCGACATCACCAATTCTGTTCTTTAATGTAATTTCACGTCAAACAAATTCAACCATCAAATATCACATAAACCGAGCAAATTTAGTTTATTTCCATTTCATATCATTTATAATATTTTATCATGATTTATCGCTATTTTTATTTATTTAAAAATATCCAATTCAATCAAACGACGCTTCAGGCCATAACGCAGCCGTGGCGCTATTTTTCTTCAAATTTGACTTACACATATCTGAAAATCTAACCGTTGGATCTTCACAAATTTTATATCATTAGAAAGATGTTTTCAAAACGAATCCAACGGTTTCAGTTTTGGGAAAATCCGACGGTCGGATCTCCCGCACTTATTTTGAAGTTACGATTTCAAAATATGAACTGCAACGTCGTTATTAGATTTAATTTATTATACATATATATAATCGATTCTGGCGCTGTTTTTCTTCATATTTGAATTAAACATTCCAGACAATCCAACCGTTGGATCTTTACAAAGTTGGTGTCGTTGGAAAGATATTTCCAAGGCGAACCCAATGGTTGCGGTTTCTGGAAAATCCGATGGTCGGATCTCCCGCACTAATCATTTGAAATCACGGTTTCAAAACCCGAACTACAGCCTCGTTATTCGATTTATTTTAATTATATATATATATATATAATTCTTTCTTCGATTTCAAAACTATATCCACTTTATATAGTTGATAAAAATTATATTTTTATCATCAAAAATATTTACTCCCCACATCACCATTTTTCACACTTCATATTTACAATAAAAATGTAGATTTTATTGTTCAATCAATATATTCAACACATGGACGTTTTCGACTTCACACAAATGATAAAATATGATTTTTATCGTTCTAGTCCTTTATTCAACACATGAATATTTTCTATAATTGGTATATATAATAAAAATGTAATTTTTATTGTAAAACAATTTATTTCAAAACACGATTATTTTATATAGTCTATACATAAGGTAAAAATGTTATTTTTGGTGTTAAAACAATTTATTTAAAATACTAATATTTTATATAGGCTATATATATATAATAATAATGTGATTTTTATCTTTCAAATAATTTATTCAACACATGAACTTCATTCAACACATGAATTTCTATTCAACACATGAATTTCTATTCAACACACGAATATAGTTTCAACACATAAAAATAATTCTAACACATGAATATTGTTGAAAATTTCGGCAACATAACGGCAGGATAGTTAAAACCGGGACCGTATCGATGAACGGCTCCTCGCTCTACCTTAAAAGCTTGCGGTTTTTGACAATGGGGATTTCATGCATTTAATTCGCACGCAGGCAAGCATGTTTTCTTTCATTTCCACAACCTACTCTAATTTTGTTTTCAACCACGAATGGGTATTTTTCAACCACAGTCAATCATTCTCAACCACAAACAATTCTATCAACCATTCACATTATTCATTAAATTTCACATCAACCAAATAATCAAACAATATCACAACCAATAACTATCGTCCATGGTTTGTGGACGAGGGGAGTGTTTATATATATATATATATTCGTATATAAATATATTTCAATTCACCTCAATTCATTTCAATTTATTTCAACGCATATATATATATATATATATATATATATATATATATATTTGTTACAATGCATATATAACTTATACATCGAACATACAACTTATACAATGCTTATACATGAGGTGTACAACGCTTATATAACTCATACATCGACTATATAATTTATAAATCGTTGTTTTCCATATCGTTTATAAATTAGAAATCTCACATTGGGTTCCACTCCGCCAAAAATTGCAGAAGGCTCAGAAAAATATGCGGTCTCTTCTAGAATGTAGAAGACGTCCACACGAGTCCACTGTCTCTTGTTTCACTGAATTTCGACCACACACGAAAAATATATGATTTTTATTGTAAAATCATAAACCGTAGCGCTTTAAAGCGTTATAATCAGTTAAAATATATATGCCGTTACGTTCAGAAATCTGCTCAAAACTAGGTTTGAACTTTTCGATCAAACGGTGAAGCGGATCGACGATCGGGTTGTGCCACGGCCTAGAGCCTGGAAAACCGCGCACAATGATGGTCAGGGGCCCCACTTCGATCGCAACACCAGGGCGTGGCGGAGCTCGCAAGGCAATAACTTCGTGGACCTCGATCTGGCGAAATACTGAACGAGAGATGGTGAAATCGATATGGATTTGAAGATCTAAGGGAGATCTATAAAATTCTCCAAAGGAGCAGCACGTTTTATTGCGTGTAGGAAGAGGAAAGGAGGAGAGAAGGAAAGAAGGGAGGCCGCCGTTGAAATTTGGGGTTACGGGTTTTGTCGGGGGAGAAGGAGGAATGTGATTGGCTGGTTTTTTTTATTTATATATTTTTAAATCCCAAAAGTACCCCTCTTCACATACTAACTCCAATCCAATCCCAACGACTATCGTCCCTAGCTAAATATCCCTATTCCGAACACAATGGGATATGTTTCGTAGGCCCATTCGAACGTTTCAGTCAGTTTTCCTTCAGATTAAAATATAAAACATTCAATATTCAATTTGAACGTACATTTCAATTTGCAAGGGCCACAAACTAATTCGAAAAATTCCAGAAAAAAATAAATCTAGCTATGTTTTGACGATATGGTCTAAACAAAACTAGTTTCGTCGAATTCTGAGACCGTTTGAAAAATGGCCCTATTTTTGTTGATCCAATTTAACAGAAATTCACCAAACACATTTTTCTTCGCCATGCTCACATATTAACTTCAAAAATTATGAAATCTGAAACCTAGCAATAATTTCACATCCCGGATCAAACAAAAGTGGTTTCGTCGAATTCCGAGGTCGTTTGCAAAATGTTTATTTTCGAGGGCAATATATTCCCTATAGCGACCTTTTTGAAAATTCATTTGGACATAACTTTTGACTCACGCTACGAAACTTCGATTTTTCAGATTCGTTAGAAAGAATTCACTAACAGATTCAAATATTTTTGGTTTCACTAAAATTAGTTTTATTTTGCACCCGGTACAGTCAGTCAAAGTTTGAATTGAAAATTTGAAACTACTGCGCCATTTCAGGCCATGTTTATAACTTAAAATATATATATTCATTTTCTAACATCGATTCAAACTACTTTACGTCATTATTATTTAAAATATTTATTTAAAATATTTAAAATTCACTAAAATAGCCAATTTAAAATTTTTAAATTGGTTTAGATTTTACGGGTTGTTACAATATATATATATATATATATTTGTACAATATTTTAAATTTAATATACATATACTTTTCTGACTATATATGCTAGTACGTTAGGCATGTCAGTTGGACATGTGCAAAGAAAACCATGACCAAATTTATTTACTGTTAAACAACGGTCATTTGCATAAATGAAAACTTTATCGTTATCATACGTACGTTGTCCTACTTCAGTAACTTAAAACATTATTTGTCCAACAAAGTGTCTATAACTTGTACATGTAATTTGGCGCATGCAATGCACACATGTATGAGATCGAAAAATATGTTGTGTTATTGGTATATGAATCATACGAAATGACTTTGATGCATACGTAATATCTTTTTTTTATGTGCATGGGTGCACAAATCAAACCACTTATCGAAAAGTGAATGAGAATCGATTATTATTGAAAACGATTTATAATATTGAACACTCATCTTTCAACATGCATAACGCATATGCAAACAATTAAGTGAGAAAATATTAGGTATGGTGGTAATGTAATGGTGTTTCTTATTACTTTTGCATTTTAAGCTAGAATTTCCAAATTATCATCATATATTAATGACATCTAATATGTAATAACTGGCAAATCAAACCATAAACACGCAATCAATTAAAGCTAAAGAAATTGATATTAAGGCAATATGACATCGACAACTTCACGAATAAAGTAGCAGATGATCGAGTCAAAAATGTTTTTATTTGTTAAGTGGGTAGTTGTAACGACCCAGAAAATCTGAACCAATTTAAAATTTTTAAATTGGCTAAAATAATGGATTTTAAATATTTAAAATAAATATTTTAAATAATGGCAATAAAAAGTGAGTTTGAATCAACAATTGAAAACGAATATAATTAATTATGATTATAAAACAAGGCTTGAAAAGGCGCTGCAGTTTCAAATATTGAATTCAAACTTTGTCGGACTGTACCAGGTTCAAAACAAAACGGATTTTAACGAAACCAAAAATATTTAAATCTGTTAGTGAATACCTTTCTAACGAATCTGAAAAATCGAATTTTCATAGCGGAAAGCAAAAGTTATGGCCGAATGAATTTTCAGAAAGGTCGCTATGGAATTTATATAGCCCGTGAAATTGGCCATTTTGCATACGACCTCGGAATTCGACGAAACCACTTTTGTTGGATCCGGGATGTGAAGTAATTGCTAGGTTTCAAATTTCATAATTTTTGAAGCTAGTATGTGAGCGTGACAAAAGAGGATGTGTTTTGGTCAATTACAGTTAAATTGGATCAACCAGAAATGTGCCTTTTTGCAAACGGTCTCAGAATTCGACAAAACTAGTTTTGTTGGGACTGCATCGTCAAAACATAGCTAGATTTATTTTTCTGGAATTTTTCGAATCAGTTTGTGGCCCTGGAAAATTGAAATGTACGTTGAAATTAAATATTGAATATTTTATATTTTGATTTGAAGGAAAACTGACTGAAACAGTCGAATGGGCCTACGAAACATATCCCATTGTGTTCGGAATGGGGGTAAAACGCTAGGGACGGCAGTCGTTGGGTTTGATTTCGAGTTCGTCTAAGAAAACCCCAATTTTTGAATTTAATATAACATCAACCAATAGAATTTTTTTTATTTCATTAATTTAAAAATATTAAAAAAACCAAAAAAACCCGTAAACCCTTATTTTGACGGCGGAAAACCTTCTTTCGTTCTTCCCTCGATTCCTCTCTGATCGTTCCTCTAAACCCATCGATCCTTTTGTTGATTTTGAAGATCGTCCTTCGACCTTCGAATCAAGACCAGAATCGGCCGATATTGTTGCGTGGATCTCGAGATATCCTACTCGAAAGTCGAGCTACTGCGAGGCCAGCGCCGTCGCCGATCTGCCACCGTATCAGACGCCACCACCGCCGATAGGGGCGTCGCGCCTAGCTCTTCATCGCAGTGCAGCCCGATCATCACCTCGTGCTACGAATCCGAAGATAAATCCAACCCTAGTTTCGAACCTGTGAACTGAGGTACGGGTTTATGTATTTTAAACTGATTTTCACACTATAAAGCGTTGCAAACTTTGTAAAAATCATATCTTTTTTCTATGTGGTCGAAATTCGATGAAACAGGAAACATCATGACCGTGTGGACGTCTTCTACATTTTAGAAGAGACCGCATATTTTTCTGAGCCTTCTGCTATTTTTGGTGGAGTGGAACCCAATGTGAGATTTCTAATTTATAAACAATATGGAAAACGACGATGTATAAATTATATAGTCGATGTATGGGTTATATAAGCGTTGTACACCTCTTGTATAAGCGTTGTATAAGTTGTACGTTCGATGTATAACTTGTATATGCGTTGTAAAAATTATATATGTGTTGAAATAGAAGTGGATTGCTATATATATATATATATATATATATATATATATATATATATATATATACGCCCCTCGTACACAAACCATGGACGATATTTATTGGTTGTGATTGGTGTGAAAATTTGATTGATAGCGAATGGTTGTTTGGGATTGTTTGTGGTTGATATTGATTGATTGTGGTTGAAAAATACCCATTTGTGGTTGAAAATTATTTGGTTGAAACCACATAGGATTAGTTTGTGGAAATGAAATAAATATATACATGCCGCCTGCGTGCGAACTAGATGCATGATCTCCATTGTCAAAAACCGCGAGGTTTTATGGTAGAGCGAGGAGCTGTACTAGGGACGGTCCCGGTTTTAACTACCCTGCCGTTATGCTGCCGAAATTTTGAATAATATTCATGTGTTGAATGGCATTCATATTTTGAAATAAATCGTTTCATAATAAAAATCACCTTTTATCAACTATATGGACTATGTAAAATAATCCCGTTTTAAAAGAAATTGTTTTTAATAAAAATCCTATTTTTATCACCTATATAAACTATATAAAATAATAGTGTTTTGAAATGAATTGTTTTACAATAAAAATCACATTTTTATTATATACACGAATTGTTGAAATGTGAAGTGTTAAAAATAGCCACTCGTTCAAATAAATATATATGAGTTGAAATATTCATTAATTAGCTAATGATATGATTTTTGCCTATACATGCAACATTAGAAAGAATGGTGTTTTTAAACCAAATGGAATCAAATATGAAGTTGAATAGAAAATGATAAGTGATAAGAACTATATATATGTACATGCATATTTACTGAACAGGTTATAGCAAAGGGGCTAGAGAAGAGAAATAAAATTTTGTGCCCGACAAATAGGTACACATTTACTGTTTTGTTTGGGTGATGATTTTATGAGCCTGTTGGCTAGCCACTTGGCTTTTTCTTTTTCTTTTCGACATGAGATGCTCGTGTGGCGATTTGGGAATTTTCCCAGCCCCTCCCGTACAAAGGAGGTTATAGCGAAATTTTCCAAAATTCAAAGGCGTTAGTGAAATATTTGAAGTGAAAACGATATTGAAATTGTTGAATGAACTATATTTATATAAATATATAAATATAAATAAAATTAAAACGAAACGTGGCCGTGCAGTTCGTGATTTGAAACCGTGGTTTCAAACAACTAGTACGGGAAATCCGACCATTGGATTTTCCCGAAACCGCAACCGTTGGGTTCGCCTTGGATTAATCTTTCCAACGGCACCAACTTTGTAAAAATCCAACGGTTGGATTGTCTGGAATGTTTAATTCAAATCAGAAGAAAAACAGCGCCAGAATCGATTATATTCATAAATATATATAAATATAATTATATTTAATCGAATAACGACGCTGCAGTTCGTATTTTGAAATCGAAACTTCAAACCATTGTACCGGGAGATCCGACCGTTGGATTTTCCCAAAACTGGAACCGTTGGATTCGTTTTGAAAAGACCTTTCTAATGATGTAAATTTTGTGAAGATCCAACGGTTAGATCTTCAGATATGTGTAAATCAAATCTGAAGGAAAACAGCGCCACGGCCACGTTATGGCCCGAAGCGTCGTTTTGAATAAATTGGCTATTTTAAAATAAATAAAAATAGCGATAAATCGTTATAAAATATCATAAACAATATGGAATGGAAATAAACTGAATTTGCTCGATTTATGTGGTATTTGATGGTTGAATGTGTTTGGTGTGAAAATTATATTAAAGAACAAAATTGGTATTGTCGAATGATTTAACCATTGAAATAAATTGATTTGAAATTCTAAATATACGTGAATTATTTGAAAAGGCCGAGTTAGTTCTCATTTCAAATAATTGACCGACGATTGAAAGTCGAAGATGAAGACGGAGGTCGAAGACCGGAGATCTTCACCTCGTTTGGATGGTAACCGAGGTCCTGATTGGGAGGCATCCCGAAGTATGGATAATGAGTGGTGATCGTCTAGACGTACGTGGTGATCGATGGGTTTGCGAGGTATTTAGTGCCTCCGGTTTCGTTCAGACCCAGAACGGACTTGTAAATGGACTGTGTGTCTGACATTGGATTTTATTCTGTGTTGATTGATCTCTATTTAATATACATCTGTTGGTGGCGGAGAATTTATTCTTTAGCTTAACGCCCTTCTCTGAAACGCACGAGCTCAGAGGTTGTATATCGATGGACATCAGTCGCATGGCATGAATTGCCTGTGTGGCATGCTAAGATGCAGTGATCAGGGCTTCTGTTGAAAAGCAAAGTCTTGTGGTGATGATCAAAGCACCGCCTATGTGGCATAGCTTTGTGTATAACGTGAATTCGCGGGCCTCACATCCCGGTATGAACCAGAAACGGGAGAAAGGACCTCAGGGAGGGCATGCATTTCTTTCTAGCTAGGGTGGTGTCAGTGACCTACCAGCCCTGACATTTATATACTTTTCACCTATGTGGTTGTTGCTGTTGCGAGGCGCCTCAGTTTGATCGGACGATCCGGGTCCAATGGTGTCATTCGTTGGCTCGTTTACGCCCCAAAGCGCGGGGAAACGTATTGTTCAGGCATTTTAATCAACATCGGTGGACCGGCCCTGACGATCCAAGGGCCCACCTGTGTCTGGGTCCTGAGACACGGGCTAGAACATCTCGAATTCGGTAAGGACTATCTTTTGCCTTGGTTCAGGACGGAAATCCAATTTCCAAATACGACATCGTGCGGTTTTGATTGTATACCTATGTATGACGACATAGTGGTATGGGGCATTAATGTCGTCTATGATTGATAGTTATGATTTGAAATTGTTTTCAAAACATATAAACACTAGCAATAATATAAATGCCTTTGTTTTATTCGTATCAAGCATATTTTGGCCGTTATAAGATAAAAACTCTATCCTCCGGTTTGCGTTGCATTGTGTGATGGGAACTGAGTCATATAATGGCTTCATTTTTATAAAAAGCATAGCGACGTTTAAAAGAAAGATTTGTTTTAAAGCACTGGCAATCCAATGGAGTAAACCCGTTCCACGAAAGTGGCGTGGTCCTGTGATTGGCCATATTATATATGTGTCGAGTAGATTTCTCATACCAGTCCCATGACTGACTCGTAGTTTTTTTCACTTTCAAACTCGGGTGCCCCTCTTTCTACACGGGCAGCCTTGTATTCAGGTTTAGCTGGTTATTTCTGGATAGCTGGTGCTGAAGATGGATTCTATCATTTATCTCTTTTTATGTTGTCAAGCTCCTATTGTACATACTTTGTTTGTTTTCAACTGTAGACATTTATGTATAGCTGAACTGTATTTGTACTAAGTAAGATCCTGTATACTGTGTAACTCTGATGATTACTTTTATCCAGTATATTCTATTGTTCATTATCTGGTGTATTTATTAATTTCTGTTCTGCTAATGTCTGTTTATGTGTTATATTCCATGGATTACCCTTGCCACCACCAGTACGGGGTTTGGGGTCGTCTCATTTGCTATCAGAGCTTTGGTTAAGCTTAGTTCTGGAATATAACATTTGAACGAACTTGTCAGAAATAGAACCAGTAGTGTTCTAGGACGGGTAACTCTATACAGATAGGATCAGTAATATCCTAGTATGAGTAAAGCAAAATGAAATTACACCTCGATAGACAGATTTACTTTTGAAGTATGTGTTTCTATATTTTAAAAATACCTTTTCTGTGACCTGACATTTGATCTGCTAATTGCAGAAGTACTAGAAAAATGAGTGTCAGAAACAGGAGAAATGCAGAACCCGATCTAGAGGCTCTATTAAAGAGATATCAAAATCTGAACGGAGCACAGTTCTCGGGCAATGAATCTATTATTCAGACTCAAGCTTGGATGAGTTCTGTAAAAAGAATTTTCGAGCGTATCCAGCTGAGAGTTGACCAGAAACGGTTAGTAGCATCTTGGGCGCTCAAGGAAGAAGCTTTAATCTGGTGGGAAACAATCATAAAAGATAATCCAGAAGGTGATATCACCAAGGATAGATTCAAAGTGATTTTCCTGGAAAGATTTACTCCTCCCGAAGCGACGGAGCGATTATGTGATGAATTTTATTATTTAATACAAGGGGATATGACCATCCCAGAATATCATAAGAAATTCAATGAACTTGCACACTTTGCTCCTCATCTGATTCAAGATCCAAAGAAGAAAAATCTGAGATTTATTCATGGCCTGCAAAGGAGATATCAGAATAGTGTACTGAGGAATGTGAAGCTTCCTTTTTCTGAAATGATATACATGGCTTATCAGTATGAAGATCTCCATAAGAAAGGAATGTTACGCGACGAAGAAGAAGTCAGTTCTAGTGACAAAGCGGAGTCGGAAACTGATATTGCTGAAGCCAGTACCAGGTCGGAGGTCAATAAGAAGCCCAGTGCCAAGAGGAAAAAGGCCGGAGCTGAGAAAGAACCCGTAACGACCGCCGCATGCAATAACTGCCATCAAAAGGGGCATTTGTCGATAAACTGCGGGCCCTTAAAGAAACGAAGCAAGGATGGATTCAAACCCGGGGGAAATTCTCGAGAAAGTAGGAAATGTCGGAAGTGCCATCATGCTGGTCATATTGAGAAAAACTGCCCACTATTCAAAAAGCCTGGAATAGTTCAAGCGAATGAAGTAGCAGAAGTTTCCGAGCCCTTAGCTAGTCAAGAAAGGGCTGATGTTTTGGAAGGAACGCTTACTGTCAAAAGCATTCCAGTTAAAGTAATGTTTGACACAGGCGCGTCACGAAGCTTCATATCAAAGGATGCAGCTAAGAAACTGGATTTGAATTTGAAAAAGCTCAAGGAACCAATGACTGTCCATAATCCGGTTGGGGGTTCCATTGATCTCAGTTGGGTTTGTGGAGTGCTGGTTTCCTTCTCTCGTTATCGGTTTCCTACCATCGCAGTCGTCATGAATTTTAAAGAGTTTGATCTTATCTTGGGGTTAGACTAGTTGACCAAATATGAAACTGAAGTTAAATGCACCGACGGAGTCGTAAAGGCGAAGATTAAATCAGGTGATTATATAACCATTCCTTGTGAAGGTCCGAATGCTAATAGAAAAGACTTCTGGGCAGCTCTAAATATTTCTCCAGCCCAAATAGAAAGTATCTCTGAAGTTACAGAGAATATTCCCAACCTAGTGAAAGATATCCCTGTCGTCAAGAACTATGCGGATGTGTTTGAAGAAGTTGTTCGCTTACCTCCGCAGAGAGAAATAGATTTCAAGATCGCTTTGATTCCCAATGCAAGGCCGCTAGTTCACGCTATTCGAAGAATGTCCTTGAAAGAGAAAGAGGAATTAGACAATCAAACACGACAACTAGTATGGAAGGGTCTGATCAGACCAAGTTTCTTTGATTGGGGTGCAGCAGTGGTATTTGTCCCAAAATCTGAAGGTGCTCTACGTCTATGTGTGGATTATCGTGGTTTGAACAAACAAACAATAAAGAACAAATATCCATTGCCGCGGATTAATGATTTGTTGGATCGATTAAATGGCGCACAAGTATTTTCACGAATGGACCTAGCTACAGGCTTCCATCAACTTCGAATTGCCGAAGAGTGTGTTCCAATGACAGCATTCAGAGGTCCCGAATTATTCTACGAATGGTTAGTAATGCCGTTCGGCTTATGTAACGCTCCCGCTTACTTCGTCGATCTGATGAATAGAGTATTCAGAGGGGTTTTGAATAAATTTGTTCTGGTTTTCATTGACGATATTCTAGTCTTCTCTAAATCAAAGGCTGAACATGAAAAGCATCTGGAACAGGTTCTATAAATTCTGAGACGGAATGTATTAAAAGCCAAATTTTCCAAATGTTTCTTCTGGCAAGATGAAGTAAAATTTCTAGGCCACGTCGTATCGAAAGAAGGAATTGCTGTGGATCCAAGTAAAATCACAGCTATTCAAAATTGGAAACAGCCCAGCACACCCACTGAAGTCCGTAGTTTTCTCGGATTGGCTAGCTATTACCAGAAGTTCGTTAAAAACTTTTCGAAGATATCTGGTCATTTAACAAAGCTTACAAAGAAGCACTCTAAATTCAAATGGACTCCAGAAAGTGAGGAGGCTTTTGAAGAGCTAAAGTTAAGATTAACGACAGCTCCAGTGTTAACCATCATCGATGGCAACCAAGATTTAAAGGTCTGGGCTGATGCTTTTAGAGAAGGCCTTGGCGCAGTGTTAATGCAAAGAGGCCAAGTGATTGCTTATGATAGCCATCAACTGAAGCCACACGAGAAAAACTACGTCACTCATGATCTTGAGTTATTGGCTATCGTGTTCGCCTTGAAAATCTGGAGACACTATCTTCTGGGTGAGAGATTTGAACTGTTTACAGATCACCAATCGTTAAAGTATCTGTTCATTCAGAAGGACTTGAATCTGAGGCAGCAACGTTGGCTAGAGTTCCTTGCAGCGTACGATTTTGAAATTATATACACTTCAGGGAAAGCCAATGTTGTGGCCGATGCGCTGAGCCGAAAGAATGTAATGATCGCCATCTTTATTATCACGACTTCCTTGATTGACAAAATATCTATTCTGCAGAAGGAGGATAACTTTATTAAGGATATGATCAAAAGGATTCAGGAAGGCGAACCCTCGTGTTTCCAAATAGATTATGATGAAACCTTGAGGTTGAAAGGAAGGATTTGTGTTCCTGATATCCCAGGGTTAAAAAGGGAAGTGTTAGACGAGTGTCACAAGTCCAAGCTGAGTATCCATCCTGGTGTGGCCAAAATGTATAACGATCTCAAACGAACATTCTGGTGGAAGGCTATGAAAAGAGACGTTTCAATATATGTTAGCCGATGCCCTACTTGCCAACTAGTCAAGAGCGACCAACAGAAACTAGCTGGATTATTACAACCGCTAGAAGTTCCTGGTTGGAAGTGGGAACATATTTCTATGGATTTCATTGATGGTCTTCCCAGAACCAGAAAAGGAAATGACAGTATTTGGGTGATCGTAGATCGCTTCACGAAGACCGCCCATTTCATACCTGTCAGATCAAACAGAACTGCTCAGTGTCTGGCACAGATATACTTCAGGGAAATAGTTAGACTACATGGAGTGCCGCTCAGTATAGTCAGTGATAGAGATACAATATTTACTAGCAAATTCTGGGAGACATTTCAAGTCGAGCTGGGAACGAAGTTGAACTTGAGCACCGCTTATCATCCTCAGACAGACGGTCAGGCTGAGAGGGTGAATCGTATTTTAGAAGATCTATTGCGGGCTTGTGTTATAGATTTCGGTGGGTCATGGGAAGACCATCTGCATTTGGCTGAATTCTCATATAACAACAGCTACCAGGCGAGCCTGACAATGTCGCCATTCGAAGCATTGTATGGTAGACCGTGCCGATCTCCTGCTTGTTAGGTCGAGCCCGGAAATAGTCTTGTGTTGGGTCCTGATATGATTCGAGAAGCCGCCGACAAAGCCAATTTTATCAAGAAACGATTACTGGCCGCTCAAAGCCGACAAAAGAGCTATGCCGATAAGAGAAGAAGAGATATATCCTTTGCTGTTGGCGACTATGTATATTTGAAAGTATCGCCGATGAGAGGAGTAATCCGGTTCGGTAAAACTAGCAAGTTGGCACCCAAATTCATTGGTCCGTTTCCTATTCTGGAACGGATCGGAACTCTCGCTTATAGGGTTAAATTGCCTGATTGGTTGCCTGGAGTTCATGATGTATTTCATATATCTCAACTTCGAAAGCATGTTCATGATCCAGACTTGATCGTGGAAGAAGCAGCTCAGCAGGATATTGAAATTACTCCAGAATTAGCAGTGAGAAGAGAGCCGCTAAAGATTATCAGCAAAGAAACCAAAGAGCTGAGGAACAAGAAGGTTCACTTGGTCAAAGTGCAATGGAGTGGAGATCCGCGAGATTGTACTTGGGAAACTGAGGAGAGCATTCAGAAAGCTTATCCCAGATGCCGAGTGGATATCTCCGATTGACTCCGGTGCAAGGTATATTTACCATACTTTGCATTACCATTTAATTCTCTATTCTGCTATTATTTTCTTTCCATGGATGAGCACTTTTAATTCTATAGTTTGAATGATTTTAAAAAAAAAAGATTATAGAAATCGATTAGTATATTTTTGAAAGGTTGGAGAATTGAAGCCGAATCGAACGTAGAGTTGAGTTATCAAACCACTTTCGGCTTTGTTCCTTTTCGGGGACGAAAAATTTTAAGTGGGGGAGATTGTAACGACCTAGAAAATCTGAACCAATTAAAAATTTTTAAATTGGCTAAAATAATGGATTTTAAATATTTAAAATAAATATTTTAAATAATGGCAATAAAAAGTGAGTTTGAGTCGACAATTGAAAACGAATATAATTAATTATGATTATAAAACAAGGCTTGAAAAGGCGCTGCAGTTTCAAAAATTGAGTTCAAACTTTGTCGGACTGTACCGGGTGCAAAACAAAACGGATTTTAGCGAAACCAAAAATATTTAAATCTGTTAGTGAATACCTTTCTAACGAATCTGAAAAATCGAATTTTCATAGCGGAAAGCAAAAGTTATGGCCGAATGAATTTTCAGAAAGGTCGCTATGGAATTTATATAGCCCGTGAAATTGGCCATTTTGCATACGACCTCGGAATTCGACGAAACCACTTTTGTTGGATCCGGGATGTGAAGTTATTGCTAGGTTTCAAATTTCATAATTTTTGAAGCTAGTATGTGAGCGTGGCAAAAGAAGATGTGTTTTGGTCAATTATAGTTAAATTGGATCGACCAGAAATGGGCCTTTTTGCAAACGGTCTCAGAATTCGACGAAACTAGTTTTGTTGGGACCGCATCGTCAAAACATAGCTAGATTTATTTTTCTGGAATTTTTCGAATCAGTTTGTGGCCCTGGCAAATTGAAATGTACGTTGAAATTAAATATTGAATATTTTATATTTTGATTTGAAGGAAAACTGACTGAAACAGTCGAATGGGCCTACGAAACATATCCCATTGTGTTCGGAATGGGGGTAAAACGCTAAGGACGGCATTCGTTGGGTTGGATTTCGAGTTCGTCTAAGAAAACCCTAATTTTTGAATTTAATATAACATCGGCCAATAGAATTTTTTTTATTTCATTAATTTAAAAAAATAAAATAAACCAAAAAAACCCGTAAACCTTTATTTTGACGGCGGAAAACCTTCTTCCATTCTTCCCTCGATTCCTCTCCGATCGTTCCTCTAAACCCATCAATCCTTTTGGTGATTTTGAAGATCGTCCTTCGACCTTCGAATCAAGACCAGAATCGACAGATATTGTTGCGTGGATCTCGAGATATCCTGCCCGAAAGTCGAGCTACTGCGAGGCCAGCGCCGCCACCGATCTGCCACCGCATCAGACGCCACCAACGCCGATAGGGGCGTCGCGCCTAGCTCTTCATCGCAGTGCAGCCCGATCATCACCTCGTGCTACGAATCCGAAGATAAATCCAACCCTAGTTTCGAACCTATGAACTGAGGTACGGGTTTATGTATTAAACTGATTTTCACACTATAAAGCGTTGCAAACTTTGTAAAAATCATATCTTTTTTCTATGTGTTCGAAATTCGATGAAACAGGAAACATCGTGACCGTGTGGACGTCTTCTACATTTTAGAAGAGACCGCATATTTTTCTGAGCCTTCTGCTATTTTTGGTGGAGTGGAACCCAATGTGAGATTTCCAATTTATAAACAATATGGAAAACGATGATGTATAAATTATATAGTCGATGTATGAGTTATATAAGCGTTGTACACCTCTTGTATAAGCGTTGTATAAGTTGTACGTTCGATGTATAAGTTGTATATGCGTTGTAAAAATTATATATGTGTTGAAATAGAAGTGAATTTATATATATAAATAAATAAATATATATATATATACGCCCCTCGTCCACAAACCATGGACGATATTTATTGGTTGTGATTGGTGTGAAAATTTGATTGATAACGAATGGTTGTTTGGGATTGTTTGTGGTTGATATTGATTGATTGTGGTTGAAAAATACCCATTTGTGGTTGAAAATTATTTGGTTGAAACCACATAGGATTAATTTGTGGAAATGAAATAAATATATACATGCCGCCTGCGTGCGAACTAGATGCATGGTCCCCATTGTCAAAAACCGCGAGGTTTTAAAGTAAAGCGAGGAGCCGTACTAGGGACGGTCCCGGTTTTAACAACCCTGCCGTTATGCTGCCGAAATTTTGAATAATATTCATGTGTTGAATGGTATTCATATTTTGAAATAAATCATTTCATAATAAAAATCACCTTTTATCAACTATATGGACTATGTAAAATAATCCCGTTTTAAAAGAAATTGTTTTATAATAAAAATCCTATTTTTATCACCTATATAAACTATATAAAATAATAGTGTTTTGAAATGAATTGTTTTACAATAAAAATCACATTTTTATTATATACACGAATTGTTGAAATGTGAAGTGTTAAAAATAGCCACCCGTTCAAATAAATATATATGAGATGAAATATTCATTAATTAGCTAATGATATGATTTTTGCCTATACATGCAACATTAGAATGAATGGTGTTTTTAAACCAAATGGAATCAAATATGAAGTTGAATAGAAAATGATAAGTGATAAGAACTATATATATGTACATGCATATTTATTGAACAGGTTATATCAAAGGGGCTAGAGAAGAGAAATAAAATTTTGTGCCCGACAAATAGGTACACATTTACTGTTTTGTTTGGATGATGATTTTATGAGCCTGTTGGCTAGCCGCTTGGCTTTTTCTTTTTCTTTTCGACATGAGATGCCCGTGTGCCTATTTGGGAATTTTCCCAGCCCCTCCCGTACAAAGGAGGTTATGGCGAAATTTTCCAAAATTTAAAGGCGTTAGTGAAATATTTGAAGTGAAAACGATATTGAAATTGTTGAATGAACTATATTTATATAAATATATAAATATAAATAAAATTAAAACAAAACGTGGCCGTGCAGTTCGTGGTTTGAAACCGTGGTTTCAAACAACTAGTGCGGGAAATCCGACCATTGGATTTTCCCGAAACCGCAACCGTTGGGTTCGCCTTGGAATAATCTTTCCAACGGCACCAACTTTGTAAAAATCCAACGGTTGGATTGTTTGGAATGTTTAATTCAAATATGAAGAAAAACAGCGCCAGAATCGATTATATATATATATAAATATAATTATATTTAATCGAATAACGACGCTGCAGTTCTTATTTTGAAATCGAAACTTCAAACCATTGTACCGGGAGATCCGACCATCGGATTTTCCCGAAACTGGAACTGTTGGATTCGTTTTGAAAAGACCTTTCTAATGATGTAAATTTTGTGAAGATCCAACGGTTAGATCTTCAGATATGTGTAAATCAAATCTGAAGGAAAACAGTGCCACGGCCACGTTATGGCCCGAAGCGTCGTTTTGAATAAATTGGCTATTTTAAAATAAATAAAAATAGCGATAAATCGTTATAAAATATCATAAACAGTATGGAATGGAAATAAACTGAATTTGCTCGATTTATGTGGTATTTGATGGTTGAATGTGTTTGGTGTGAAAAATATATTAAAGAACAAAACTAGTATTGTTGAGTGATTTAACCATTGAAATAAATTGATTTGAAATTATATATATACGTGAATTATTTGAAAAGGCCGAGTTAGTTCTCATTTCAAATAATTGACCGACGATTGAAAGTCGAAGATGAAGACGGAGGTCGAAGAACGGACATCTTAACCTCGTTTGGATGGTAACCGAGGTCCTGATTGGGAGGCATCCCGAAATATGGATAATGAGTGGTGATCGTCCAGACGTACGTGGTGATCGATGGGTTTGCGAGGTATTTAGTGCCTCCGGTTTCGTTCAGATCCAGAACGGACTTGTAAATGGACTGTGTGTCTGACATTGGATTTTATTCTGTGTTGATTGATCTCTATTTAATATACATCTGTTTGGCGGCGGAGAATTTATTCTTTTGCTTAACGTCCTTCTCTGAAACACACGAGCTCAGAGGTTGTATATCGATGGACATCAGTCGCATGGCATGAATTGCCTGTGTGGCATGCTAAGATGCAGTGATCAGGTCTTCTGTTGAAAAGCAAAGTCTTGTGTTGATGATCAAAGCACCGCCTGTGTGGCATAGCTTTGTGTATAACGTGAATTCCCGAGCCTCACACCCCGGTATGAACCAGAAACGGGAGAAAGGACCTCAGGGAGGACATGCGTTTCTTTCCAGCTGGGGTGGTGTCAGTGACCTACCAGCCCTGACATTTATATACTTTTTCACCTATGTGGTTGTTGCTGTTGCGAGGCGCCTCAGTTTGATCGGACGATCCGGGTCCGATGGAGTCATTCGTTGGCTCGTTTACACCCCAAAGGGCGGGGAAACGTGTTGTTCAGGCATTTTAGTCCACATCGGTGGACCGGCCCTGACGATCTAAGGGCCAACCTGTGTCTGGGTCCTGAGACACGGGCTAGAGCGTCTCGAATTCGGTAAGGACTATATTTTGCCTTGGTTCAGGACGAAAATCCAATTTCCAAATACGACATCGTGCGGTTTTGATTGTATACCTATATATGACGACATAGTGGTATGGGGCATTAATGCCGTCTATGATTGATAGTTATGATTTGAAATTGTTTTCAAAACATATAAACACTAGCAATAATATAAATGCCTTTGTTTTATTCGTATCAAGCATATTTTGGCCGTTATAAGATAAAAACTCTATCCTCCGGTTTGCGTTGCATTGTGTGATGGGAATTGAGTCTTATAATGGCTTCATTTTTATAAAAAGCATAGCGATGTTTAAAAGAAAGATTTGTTTTTAAACACTGGCAATCCAATGGAGTAAACCCGTTCCACGAAAGTGGCGTGGTCCTTTGATTGGCCATATTATATATATGTTGAGTAGATTTCTCATACCAGTCCCATGACTGACTCGTAGTTTGTTTCACTTTCAAACTCGGGTGCCCCACTTTCTACACGGGCAACCTTGTATTCAGGTTTAGCTGGTTATTTCTGGATAGCTGGAGCTGAAGATGGATTCTATCATTTATCACTTTTTATGTTGTTCAGCTCCTATTGTACATACTTTGTTTGTTTTCCGCTGTAGACATTTATGTATAGCTGAACTGTATTTGTACTAAGTAAGATCCTGTATACTGTGTAACTCTGATGATTACTTTTATCCAGTATATTATATTGTTCATTATCTGGTATATTTATTAATTTCTGTTCTGCTAATATCTGTTTATGTGTTATATTCCATGGATTACCCTTGCCGCCGCCAGTACGGGGTTTGGGGTCGTCTCAGTAGTGAAAAAGGTTAAAAGGAGTCAACCAAGTATAATACCAAAGGTTCAATCTGAGTAGAATAAGTGAAAATGAGAATATCATGCTGATTAAGTTGTAGGGAATTATGTTATGATGAATGAATCATGATTTTTGAAATAATAACATATTTGATAAGTGGAAAGCAAGTCATCAACCTAAGTGTAGTGAGAGTAAATTCACGCTTGTCTATTAAGAAGCACTCAGAACATCTATAACAACCCATATGCACCAAGGAAACCGTGAAAAGAAACAAAAATGATGCATAGACATATGAAAAAAGACTTCACATAAAAATTTATTTTAAAATGGAACCACCAAGACATTCAAGCGAAACATTAACAAAAGCAACTCTTAGACTATGCTCATAAAGAATAGAAGGCCCCCAGATATTACAAAATTACCTGAACGGCATGGTTCGAACCCGAATCAACATTAATTTTTGAAGGTGTAAGGCCTAGGTCCTTACATGATAGAGTAGCAGGAAAGGTATTTTAAATTGCAATAAGTAGACAATCAACGTATAGACTTTCCAAAGTAGCATTTATTTTATATCAGTTGCAATAAATTCATCTCTTTATGAAAAGATTTAGAATAATCACAGCTACAAATAAGAAATGCCTTTAGAATTGCATATTTATGACAAAAAGCTTAAGAGAATTAAAATCATACCTTCGACTCTATATGTAGGTAGCATAACGATGTACTTTATCACACGACATAAAATACCACATCCAACATAACAATTGAACATTAAGGGGGAAAAAACTCGATCACGATAATTTTAGCCATATATCTGGATAAACTATTAAACTCAGGTTTCTCCACTTCCACTTTTGGCACAGCGGATGTTAGCTCCATAATTGTCTTCACTCCATTCCTCTTTGCATTTTCAGGCAGTATAAACCTTCATAAACACTTACCGCTACTCCTTCCAGTCCCTATTCCATTTATCTTGCTTCTCTTCCTACTCTTTATTCTTGTTGCCACTTACGTGTAGCACGTTTTCTTTCTCCACCTCAATCTTCACATCTTTGTTTAGTCCTGACATGTATGCATTAAATATATGAGCCTCTGGAGTATAATACACCCATGGATCTATGATTAAATCGTAAAAAATGCAGTAGAAAAAAATTAGAATTATATAGATATTTCAGGTTGCCCACAACAATAACAATTTAGATATTGTGTGAATGTGTGGAAACTACACCAAATTACAGTTGACCAAATTTATGGGGAATCCATTACTGTAATATATACATGGATACACATTCTTTAATATTATTTCATAAACACCATAGATTTCAATATTCATCTTATAATACTGTTATCATAGTTTACTGACATAATTAGTTGTGGAACCCATGTAGCCATACTTGTACATCACTAAAGTAACTAAAAGTTAATTTAAAAATGGTATACCTGAAAGCAACCATTTCCTCCCTTGATGCATTGAAGTTGATTTCCATCATCGATTAATCGTAAAATTTCATACTCATCTCTTCCCTTGATGCATATAAGTTGATTTCCATCATCGATTACAGTGTCATACCCATCTTTTCACTCAGTGCAGAATTTCAGGAGAAACGGCTTAACGAAGGAAATTGAAAAAAAATGTGTTATTTATATGGTAGATTCCTATGAAAAAGATGGATCTTTAATGTTCATTGATATACAGATGGACTTATATCAGAAGTATGTTAGCACAACCATTCAGAAAATAGAGTAAATCTCGATAAAACATTTAAGGAAAGTATATGTAGTAATAAATTTGCAATACCCATACCTATAGCAGTTAATATATCCAAATCGCTGAAAGTATAAAAATTATAGCTGTAATAAAACATGGCATTCCTTATGTAGAAATGATGCTTTTTTAAGATCAAGTTCTTCATAGTTCATCCTCAAATTCAATTTTATTTATCAAAACTACAACTAACACCACGTAATTCTATCAAAGATTTGTTAATAAAGAAGAGAACTTAAAAAGAAAAAGTATGGAATATCAAAGTATATCTTTCGTTTAGATATTATACCCACTAAGAACATTATGAATGGTTTAGGAAACAAATAAATACTTTGCCAGTGATGAAATGCTTTGCCAATAGAGATACATTTATGCACAAAAAGGTATAATTATACTTACAATTTATTCCTTTTCTAATATACTAACACATATAGGCTTGATAAAAGCCTATAAATATAACCAAATATTACAATACCATATTAAGGCTTGCGAGTGTACTTGTGCTAATTTCACATTTATTGTTATATCAAAAAGGCTAAACGCTACATAAAAGTTATTTTGATATATTGATATGATTTATAGTATTACTATTTGCCCATTACTATATCTAATTATAAAAAGCATAACCCAAAGCTCAAACTAAACATACATGCATTTAACATTGAATAAATTAATGTATACGCGTTTGCTAATACAGTAAAAGTTAATGGCAAACGATTGTAGTAGCATATAACTACCGTAACATTATCGGGATGCAAACAGAAATGCATTTTGGTAAATCAACATTCAGTCCAAATAAGCAGTTGCTTGTATAGTATAGAATTTCACAAAGAAAAAACAATTCTTGATAGAAATATACTTATGCAGGTTAAATATACTAAGATATATGTAGTCTTTACTATTATAGTAATAGGTAATAACTTATTATATAATATTTAGTTCTATTCAAAACCAATATCTTATTTTTTAACAATTCGTTATTCATGCACACTGAATATACTAATGAACATATATAAATATGCATTATATAATCTATCGGCAATACTTACAATTAACAAAATCCTATTATAGACTGATATGATACTATTGGCAGCTTTACCTTAGACTGTAATTGTGCTGTAGAATAAATTTTAGCAATTTTGGTACTTATATCCTGCAGTTGTGATTTTTAATGCAAATTCTGAAGGAAATGTGAACTGTAACTATCAGGATCATTTGACTTTAGCAAGTAAAAAAATTTGATTTGTTATTGGGGATTTAATTATGTAAATTGAATGTATAAACACACAGGTATATTTTTCTAATATAATAATGGCTAACATCTGGGTAACGAATTGATATGTTTCCATGTACACTGAATATACTAACATGTAAACAGTTACTAATATAGTGTAGACAAACTAAGAAAAAAGGTTTTGTTGAAAGAAACAGATTTGTACACATTAAATATAATAATAGGTAATAGCTTAGTCAATTCTTATCTGACATGACCCGAACTTCCCCGTGAAGGAAAGCACGGATAGCGTTGAGTACAAGACAAAATAGAACGCAGACGGGAGAACATTTCACTGTTATTACAACAATTCCATCAGATACAAGAATATACAGAGTATAATTGAATAAATTACATTCGATAAATATCAGAGATTACAATAAATTACATAGCAGCGGAAAATAATACAAAACACAACTGAAAGTAATACACGGATACAGAGCTTTTCAAGCATCGTTCCAGCTGTAAATCAGGATCCTGTGAATATAAATCTGCAAAACCAAAACTACTAGCTACCCGTGTCAAAAATAAGAGCACCCAGAGTTTAGGTTAAAACAATAAACTCTAGGTCAGTCATGTGGCTGGTGTGAGAACTAAAACAGGTATTTAGAACTTTACTTTAAAAGAGAGTAATTCAAGGGACCACGCCATATAACACGGAACGGGTTTCCTCCCAAGAATACCAGTGCATAGAATAAACAGCGCAATGCTTTTTCGAAAAATGAAGCTATTATAAGACCCAGGTCCCATCACACAATGTAACGCAAGCCGGAGGATAGGGTTTTCCCTTATAATAGCCAAACATGCTTGGTACGTTTAAAACAAATCATTTGATACTATAATAAGTGCATAGTGTCAAAACAATTTCAATCATAAATATAAATCATAGACGGCATGGGTACCATATATCATGTCGCCATACTAGTTCTACAATTAAAACCGCAATACACGTATTGGAAATTGGATTTCCGTCATGAGTCGAGGCAAGGGGCAAGCTCCTCTCCGCTTCGAGACATTCTAGCAAATGCCTCAGGACTACACACTCTGGGTAACCCTGGATTCCGCTGGGCCGGTCCTCTCTTACGTTTGAGGATTAATTATTCCTGAACACACGTTTCCCGGTCCTTACAGACCTATAATCGAGGCGCCTCATTCCAACAACCACAAAGGTGAAAAGTATATAAATGTCAGGGTTGGTAAGTCACTGACACCACCATAACTAGAAAGAAACGTCGTGTTCTCCCAACTGTCCGTATCCCGTTTTTATCTCATACCGAGGTGTGAGGCTCGCGAATTCACGTTATACACAAAGCTGCCACGTAGGCCGTGCTTTGATCATCAACCACAAGACTTTGCTTTTCAACAGAAGCCTTGATCCATGCAACTCAGCATGACACAAAGGCAATTCATGCCATGCGATTGATATCTATCGATATATAACCTCTAAGCTCGTACGTCTCAGAGAATGGCGTTAAGCAAGAGAATAAATTCTCCGCCGCCAAACAGATATATATTTAACAGAAATCAATCAACATAGAATAAAATCCAATGTCAGACACACAATCCATTTACAAGTTTGTTCTGGTTCTGAACGAAACCGGAGGCACTTTCCTCGCATATCCATCGATCTCCAAGCACGTTTGGACGACCACTAACTGATTCCCTCATCTTGGGTGTACAACCCAATCAAGATCATCAGTAATAACCCAAACGATGTGAAGAATTCCGGTCTTCAACCACCATCTTCATCTTCGACATATCGTCGAATCGGTTATTCAGAATGGGTATAAACCCGGCCTTTCCGAACAACCCGCGAATATTAAAACAAATGTTACACAAACACAACATACGCCTCATTCCAATTCATTAGCCACTAACCGTAAATCAGTAAGAGAGCAATTTCCCAAATATTAACCCCGAAGGCCGAAACCAACATCGGATCAATATCTAGGAAACCATTCTTCTTAACTAACCTACCGCTAGTTTCTAAATTTCATACTCTTAGGGAAAGGTTCCCATTAATTTTATCCAAGATAAATTCTTTAAAAAAAATTCTTTAATCTTCCTTTGGATGTCAATTCAAACCGAATTATGGTTTTCCAAACTAGTCGAGATTAGTGAACCATACCGAAGTAATTATTTATTTTATTTCCCAATCCCAACCTATTCATCCCATGAAGAAAAACTGGTAATACTCCATATTTAACACCACGGTGTTATCGGTAAAATTAATTACCATTTCACGTTCAAATCTAATTAAAGATTTAACTATCGCTTTGGAGCAAAACTGGTGATACTCCATTCTCGCTCATTTTTTCAAATTTGATAATTTAGATTATCAATCCCCATTTCAATCTAATTGCAGATTCATTAAAACTCCTTTTACTGGGTTAAAGAACTAATGTCATTTAAAACACAGTTCACGACAAACCCAAATCACATTCTATTTATTTATCGGGTTAAAGAACAAGTGTCATGTAAAACACCCTTCACGATAAACCCACAAATCAACTCTATTTAAAACTCGTTTCAAATCCAATTTACTTATTTAAAAATAAACGGGTTTAATTTTAGTTCAAAACTAGTTCATTTCGATAAAAATCTATTTTTATCTTTTCAAATTTGGAGTTTTTCATCCTAATTTTTCCCAAATCATTTCTTATGATTTTACGCAAATTATTACTATTTGTTAATAATTTTATCAAGACCCGTACAGTCGATTTCCATCAACGGCTATCGAACTGCACTTACAACGACCTTTTCCAAATTTGATTTGGACGTATCTCCAAATCCAACCATTAGATTTAAAATTTCTAATATTCGTTAGAAAGCTCTTTTCGATACGAACCCAACGGTTCCGGTTTTAGGATAATCCGACGGTCGGATCTCCCGTGATGTCCGTTCGAAATAAATGGTCGAAATTCGCTTACTGCCACGGCGCTGGGCGTTCTATTCAGGCCATTATATTATATATATAATATATATAACATATGTTTCATCGATTTCCTTTTAAAACGCATTTTATAAATCGTTTTGAATTCGTTTCAAAAACAATTTCAACCTTTATTTCAAATTCAAATCAAAATTGAATTTTCTATTATAAATTCTTTTTACTTTCATTTCTATTTGATTTTAATTCAAATCCATTTTTATTCGATTCGAATTTATTTTCTTTTCAATTCAATTCGATTCGAATTCGTTTTCTTTTCAATTCAATTCAAATTCGAATTCGTTTTCTTTTCAGTTCAACTCAAATTCGTATTCTATTCAATTCAATTCGAATTCGTTTTCCAGTCAATTCAATTCGAATTCATTTTATATTCAATTCAATTCGAATTAGTTTTGTATTCAATTCAATTCGAATTCGTTTTATATTCAATTCAAATCAAATTCGTTTTCTATTCAATTCAATTCGAATTCGTTTTCTATATAATTCAGTTCGAATTCGTCTTCTATTCAATTCAATTCGAATTCGTTTTCTATTCAATTTGATTCAAATTTAAAGACGAATTTAATCGATATAAATATCGTTCGCGTCAAAATAGCGCATCTCTAATCAATACGGCTTTATATATTTCAATAATTCCATTATTCTATTCGACAAATGAATCTATATTTTTGTCAACACGTGACTAATCCCAACGAATGGGTACTGTCCATGTGTGACTATTTTTGTTATTTAATATATTTTATAAAAATTATGGTATCTATCGTTTGATTTCAAATCAGACTCCAACCGTAAACTAGTAAGAGAACGATTCCCTGAATATCAACCCCGAAGGCCGAAACCAACATCAGATCAATACCCAGGAGACCACTCATCTTATCTATTTTCCAATTAGTTTCTAATTTTATATATGATAATGATGTAAATTTTATTGTTAAAATCTTTCGTTCAACACATGACTAATCTCAACGGATGAGTACAGTCAACACATGAACCTTTACTTTATAGTGATAAAGATATAAATTTTAGTTTTAAAATATTTCGTTCAACACATGACTAATCTCAACGGATGAGTACAGTCAACACATGAACCTTTATATTATAATAATCTTTATTTTCTAAATTGGAATGAGGCCCAATCAATTACCATACAAAGTTAATTATATGGATTCCATACAACACATGTATATAATAGCAACGATAAGTAAATCAACCATCATCCAAAGTGCACTACACTATATAAGCATCAAATATAGATATCTAATGCTTATAACAGCCTGTCAATCAATCGATCGACATACAACTAATTATTGGGATTAGTGTATGTCATAAATTATCCCAATACCCGTGTGGGGTTTCAAACAATCAAACACAAATTTTATTTGTGCAGTTGGGCGATGTGTTAAATTTATCAACCCAAACAATATCAGTCAAATCAGTGTATATAAACAAATCGGCCGATTTGTTTATAGATATTTACTTATTCACTTTCACGTTAAAAATTATATTTTTAACGATAATTAATTTATTTCAACACATGAATCTATATTTCTATTTCACACCAATTTCACAAACAAATTTCCACAACATATCAATCAAACAAACAAGCCATCCATGGTCTGTGGATGACGGGTGTCAGGCGCTACTAAGCACCGTCTGCGTCCTAGTATATATATAACTAGAAAAAGAGATTTTGAGTGAGAAGTTCTCACCAATAGATATTCCAACTCCACGACACTTCTTAAGTATAAATCTTCGTCGTTCTCGCCTTTCTTCACTTTCATTGCCCGTATTCACTACATATGTAAAAATCGAATTTTTACTTCGCTATTCAATATATAAAAATCAAATTTTTACTTCGCTATTCAATATATAAAAATAGAAATTTTACTTTGTTATCATCTATATAAAAATCCCATTTTTATAATCACGCTATATGGATAAAAATTCTATTTTCACACCGCTACTATATAGATAAAAATTCTATTTTTACATCGTTATCATATAGACAAAAATTCTATTTTTACTTCGCTATTCTCTATATAAAGATTTCGCCTTTTCAAATTTAAAGATTTCGCCTTTTCAAATTTAAAGATTTCTCCTTTTCTAATTCATCATTATAAAAATCACATTTTTATTTTGCTACACATATAAAGATGATATTTCTATTATTCCTATCATGTAAAAATTATATTTTTAATTCTCTACATAAACAAAAATCATATTTTTACATCTTCTACATAACAAAGATTATATTTTTAATACTTTAAAAATATAAAATTCATATTTTTAATACTTCTATTATATAAAAATTATATTTTTAATACTTCTATTATATAAAAATTATATCTCAACCTTTCTTTAATATAAAAATTATATCTTTACTTCACCACATCAACTATATAAAGATCTGATCTTTTCTTTAACAAATAAAAATCGAACCTTTTTTCTATTAAAAATCTAATCTTTCCTTCTAAAATTTTCCATACTACAATCCCCTTTTAATTACCTAATTAATCACCTTCATATAATAAAAAAATTAATAAATTAAAAATACTTACAGCAAATCGGATTTTGCAGAGAAGACGGGAGTTTCAAAAGGATTTTGGGGCTGTTATGGAGGGGGTATGCGCGCCTGAGCGTCGGCGGTGGGGTCTGGGAGTCGTCCGTCGGGCGGCTGCGGGGGGGGGGGGGGGGGGGGAGCTCGGCTTGGGTTTCGTGGAAGAGGACGGTGGTCAGAAGAAGGGGGTGCGGGTACTGGCGTCGCGTTTCAGGAACAAGGGGGGCATCGGGTTTTAGAGGGAGGGAGAGAGAGGCAGCGCGAGGTAGAAGGGGGGGCGTCGCCGGCGATGGGTGGTGGAGCGAGGGCAATGGCGCGTCGCCATTTCGATTTGGGGATAATGAACGGGGGGGGCCTGGATGAATAAAGGAGAGGGAAGGGGGGGTTATTTATATATAAATATTTTTATTATTTTATTTTATTTTAATCTCCATAGTTGACATTTCCTTCGAAGTCGAAACGAGACCCACCGACTGTCATCTCCAGCGTTTTACCCCTATTCCAAACCCAATGGGATATGTATCACAAGCTGATTCGATCGTTTCGATCAGTTTTCGTTGAAATCAACATATAACTCTATATATTGAATTTGAACGCGTATTTCAATTTACCGGGATCACATACGAACTCTAAAAATTCCACAAAAATATTTTCTAGCTTCGTATTAACGATCCGGTCCTAACAAAACTAGTTTCGTCGAATTCTGAGACCGTTAGAAAAATGGCCATTTTCCAGTCGATTAAAATCAACTTAAACTGGTCAAACGCGTTTTCCTTTGCCACGCTCACATATTGACTCGAAAAATTATGAAATTTGGAATCTAGCAATAATTTGACATCACGGACCTAACAAAAGTGGTTTCGTCGAAATCCGAGGTCGTTTGCAAAATTCCCATTTTTAAGGGCCTGAATTCCATAGCGATTATTCTGAATTTTCAACTGGACATATCTTTTGATTCCCGTTATGAAATCTCGATTTCTCGGATTCGTTGGAAAGATATTATCAATTAGATCCTATTATTTTGGTTTCGCTAAAATCCGGATTGTTTTGCACCCAGTATGTTCAATTGAAGTTTGAAATCGAATTATCGAACTACCGCGCCATTTTCAATTCTATTTATAATTATATATAAATATTTATATTCTAACGACGACGCGTATAAATATATACGTTCTAATTCCATTCAAAATAAATTTTCTCGTCGATATTATTTAAAATAGTTCATTTTAAATATTCAAAATTCGCTAAAATTGCCAAAATAAAAATTTTAAACTGACCCAGATTTTCGGGTTATTACAATCTCCCCCACTTAAAACTTTTCATCCCCGAAAAGGAACAAAGTCGAAAGTGGTTTGATTAATCAACTCTACGTTCGATCTGGCTTCCATTCTCCAACTTTTCAGTTTCTGAGAATTTTCAAATTTTCAAAAGTTTGGCTAACACCCTAAATTTTCGAAAAATTTCGCCATAACCTCCCCTGCACCGGGAGCCACGGGAAAATCCCGAAATTGCCATATAGGCCTTCTGATCTCAAAAAGAAAAAGAAAAAGCCAAGCGGCTAGCCAATAGGCTCATAGAATCATCATCACCCAAACAAAACAGTAAATTATAGTAAATATGTACCTATTTGTCGGGCAAACAAATTTTATTCTTCGGCTCTAGCCTCCTTGCTATGACCTGTTCAATGCAAGCACATGTATATGCAAGCAAATGCAACCTATTTCAATATAGTTCAATATTTGATTCAGTTAGGCATTATGGTTCAAAATTTATCAAACAACTAAAAAATCAACACAAACATCAATCAATTAGTGGATTAGAGTTTCAAATCCATAATTTTGTTATATATACTGAAAATCTTGTTTTTGATGCCAAATAACAACAATAAATCTAGTTATATAAGTTTTGGTTCTCACACCAGCCTGATGGAAATATATAGATATCACACCTTCGAAACACGAACATAAATACTGATAATGTCATGACAATTATCAGTACCATCTCCGGGCGACTAGAATGTGATTCTATATCTATCCAATATATTAAAACTTCAAATATATGTTCATGACGCGTATATGCAAAATCTTTATATTTCGGATTGTCCAAATTCAAAGTAAATTAATATTCAAATACGTATAAAGCGATTTAAATTTTAAAACAAAATTGTTTTCATTTGAAAAATATACTCTTCACACTCGTTCTAGGATACTACTGATCCTATCTCTAACGAGTCATTCTAATTGGATATTACTAATCCAATATCTGATGAATTCTTTCGTATGGTTCTAATGTGTCTTGTTCTCGAGCTCTGTAAACCAAAGCTCTGATACCAACTGACACGACCCGAACTTCCCCGTGAAGGAAAGCACAAATAGCGTTGAGTACAAGACAAAATAGAACGCAGACGGTAGAACATTTCATTATTATTACAACAATTCCATCAGATACAGGAATATACAGAGTATAATTGAATAAATTACATTCGATAAATATCAGAGATTACAATAAATTACATAGCAGCGGAAAATAATACAAAACACAACTGAAAGTAATACACGGATACAGAGCTTTCCGAGCATCGTTCCAGCTGTAAATCAGGATCTTGTGAATATAAATCTACAAAACCAAAACTACTAGCTGCCCGTGTCGAAAATAAGGGCACCTAGAGTTTAGGTTAAAACAATAAACTCCAGGTCAGTCATGTGACTGGTGTGAGAACTAAAACAGGTATTTAAAACTTTACTTTAAAAGAGAGTAATTCAAGGGACCACGCCGTATAACACAGAACGGGTTTCCTCCCAAGAATACTAGTGCATAGAATAAACAGCGCAATGCTTTTTCGAAAAATGAAGCTATTATAAGACCCAGGTCCCATCACACAATGCATGTAACACCCCGTATATTTTATAACAGTGAAATTCACAAATTAAAGTATAATAAAATCAAAATATTAAGGGAAACGGGATATGCCATTGCGTTCATCTCGGAAAAATACGCGAAAAAGAGTCCGAGTTTCGAAAAACGGAGCCCGTATGACCAAATTATGGCCCGATGAAGTTTCAGAAAATTCAAATTTCGAAAACAGATTTGAATTTCAGTCCAATCAGAGTAGGCGGGAAAATTCCCGCCCAAACCCACCAGGTCGACCTGGGGGTCGACCCTAGGGTCGACCTGCCAGGCCAGGTCGACCTGGGAGTCGACCTAGGTGTCGACCTGCCCCAGGCAGGTCGACTCTAGAGTCGACCTGGGGGGCGACTGGGGAGTCGACCTAGCCCCTGAGCCAGGTCGAACCCAGCCCACCCTGGCTGGCCTGGTCTGTGTTTGGTCGATTTTCTGAGCCTTGCCTTGTCACTAGGGCTAGGTGTCAGCTCCTGGTTGGTCTCTCCTTCAAACGAACGGCTATTATTAAACCAAGCTCCATCGACGGTCTAAATCAACTCAAAAACTCTATAAAAAGGACCTAAGACTAACCCTAATTTACACGAACTAAAATGGAGATGAGACCGTCATGCTGGTGAGGAGAGACTGAGGATAGCCGTCAGAAATAGAGAGACAATTAGGAGATAATTCAAAGCTTAAAGCAACGTCAAATCAATCAAAACAACGCCTACAACAAAGGATAGCATCTCCAAATTCAGAATTCAGATTCCTGAATTGAAGATTCGTCACACGTTGTAAGTAGAGTGCTATTCCGATGTGAATTAAATAATTGTGTTGATTTGTGTAAAGTAAGAAATGGAATTGTGGCGATAATAATCTATATTTGTATGTTGCTTTGATGCTAAACGATTTGGGAATATTATGGTATACGATTGGATATTTGCAAGTACGCGATTTGCATTGGAAGTTAACAGCGAAATGGAATTGTGGCGATAATAACTTATATTTGTATGTTATTTTGATTCTAAACGATTTGGCAATGCTATGGTGTACGATTGGATTCATACAAGTATATGGTTTATGTTGACAACCACATGTTGTGGAATTTTAATTGGGATTCATGCAAGCATATGATTCATATTGAAAACTACATGTTTGTGGTAGTTATTTACAACACCCATATGATAATTGCAAGTATATGATTCATGTTGAAAATAACAACTATATGTTGTAATAGTTTATTTGAAATTCATGCAAGTATATGATTTATTGTTATGCCAACATGATGTATAATTCTATGGTCATCTTTAGTGTAATTTGATCCACTTAAGTATTATGATTCATATGAAGGTTATGTTGGAATTGGCATCATAGTTCAAGTATAAAAATCATGATTTTGTGATAGTGACAAAAGCAAGCGTCTTTGTAAGCTTGTATTAATTTTATGAACATGACTAAACTATGTTTGTTATTATGCCAAGTTGAAAACATGTTTTTTAGGCTTATGTTGTTATCATAATCATATGATAATATATTTGACACATAAGTTACATTAGAATTACACTAGAATTACATCCCACTTACAATTACATAGATAGGATAAAAACCATGATTATATGAATAGTAGGATTCATGTTCAATTATGTTTATGCCATGACTATATGAATAGAAGGACTCATGTTCAATTATGATTATGCCATAATTATATGATTAGAATGGTTCATGTTTAAGTATTATTTATGCCATGACTACATGAATAGAATGATTCATGTTTTGTTTATACCATGATTATGTGAATAGAATGATTCATGTTTAAGTATTGCTTATATCATATGTTGTTACAATTGCAAGTTCACATGTGCCTACCTTATGTTAATTGAATCGTTATGTTGCAAGTTCATGCGTTCACACTCCCCTTTTTATGTTACCTTATAAACACCATGTTATAAGCCTCCCCTTTTCATATGGCTAAATTGGGTTTAAGTGTTAAACCCCACGCACCTTACATTGGAGCGAACGTATAAAACGGGGGTAATGACGTTTGGGCTAAAATATAGAACATATGTGTTGGCATGTTTGACACATGCCAACAACCTTGAAAAACAATTAAGTGGCATAAATAAATCTTAATCAATAAATATGAATTTGAATAATGGGCCGCAAATATTTACAAATAAAAAGAAAGGAGACAGAATATTTAAATGTAGAAAATACGATGTGTTTAACCCGAGGTTGGATTGAGTTGTGATGTAAACCTGCCCGGAACCGCCCGGCTGTCCAGTAGTCACAACAATTCCTATCCAATGTTGGTGGTTAAACACGGAGCCCAATAAGGACCCGAGGTTAGACTGAGTTTTGGCGTAAGACTGCCCGGACCCAACCGGCAACAGGCAGCCACAACAATACCTGTCTAATGTGAGAGGTCAAGGCTTTAATAAGACAATTAAGGCTGAGTCAGGGTTGATAGGATTAAGTAAATTATATTAATACTTAATCAAAATGGAACATGCTAAACTAAACAGACTGATTGGGGGTTAGGTTTATAAAACACTTAACCAACATAACATAGCATGTTGGCTAGAAATAGAAAACCTAGTAGCGGGGGACCCCTTTCAGCAGTAACCCTACAAGGTATCATGATACCCTGAAACTAGGAAGGGTGGGGCACGATTACTGGGCTGACTGTAAGAGGTCAAATCGACGGCGGTGGTGCAGCAGTGTAGGTTCTAACGGGGTGCGGGCGTGCACACACTCCGACATAGAAAAATAAGGCACTGGGCACCAGTAGCATACCTGTGCATTCTAGGGTTGTGTCGGGCCGCCACCATGGGACTTGATACACCCAATGGTGGGACCAACATAGGTAACTACAACATCGGGGGCCGTAAGACACATGTAACTATGCGAGTAGGAGCCGATCATCATAAAATGGATCATTTCACCTTGATTATGGGGTGCCTATTGGGAACTAGTTTATATGGGTACAGAGAATAATATGGGGTACGATAGTATATTCGACCCTAGACAACTTAACTTAGTTTATGGTGCTTTCCCATTTCTAGTTTATACTTATCATACCCAGTTCTTTATTCATAGACTGAATAGTCCTAGACTTACTCAGGCTTTATGTCTGACTCTACTTTTCTTTCGTCTTCTTTTCTTCCGTCCCCCCCAGGTCCACAGGGAGGGAATATCGCAGCTTGACCAGCCTTCAAATCCAGCTTGAAGAGAAAGAATGTATTGCTTGGATCTTTTCGTTTTGGACTATGGCTTTGGACAACAATTATGGGACTTTTGCAGTTTATTTATGTTTTCTTTATGCTTCTTTAAATAATGTAATCAAGACAGTTATGAAGATGTTATGTTTTTGGAAGTATTGTAAGACAATTATGGTATGGTTGGTGTAACATGTATTTTAATGAAATAAAAGTTGTTGTTTTCCGCTGTTCAAAAATATGTGTTATTATATCTGTCTTGTATATCTGTGATTTATACTTATAAACTCCACCAAAATTAGGGCATTCCCTTTGAGAGTGACCCTAACGGAGGTGGGGTGTTTCACTTGGTATCAGAGCATAGGTTTACCAGATAAGATAAAAAGTTTTGAAAATTTATTTTCAAAAAGGAAATTTAAAGAAGCATTTTTAAGATAAAATATTATTTTATTTTAAAAGGAAAAGTCCCCCCAAAGCCATAGGAACTATCCCTTATCCTTCGTTTTGAATCTATCCTTTTTGTTTCAGCATGTCCGAAGAACTTAACTTGCCAGAGGGTGTACCAATACCTGGTTGGTTTAGACGGTTCTTAGAAGCAAGGGCCACTCAGCCAGGTCCTACCGTTCCTCCTCCCCCAACTGCAGGAAATCATCCAGCTGCAGCAGCACCTCTTCCTCCACCTCCTCCGCGGGGAAACACCTTTGCTATGATATGTAAAGATTTTAAAGCTATGGGAGGAAAGGATTTTCATGGAACTGAGTCCTTCGTGGCAGCTAGAAATTGGCTGAAAGAAACCGAGGACTTATTCATCATCTTTGAGGTAGAGGATAGACAGAAAGTACAACTGGCAGTATGGCTACTTAAGGGCGAGGCTTCCTACTGGTGGGAAGTCACTAATGTAGAAAGACCAGTGGAAACATGGGAGGACTTTAGGGCAAGGTTTGAGGCTAAATTTCTCTCAGACGCGGAAAGGAGTTTGCAGTTGGAAAAATTCTTATTTCTTAAGCAAGGGAACAAGACAGTCAAAGAGTATGTTAATCAGTTCGATGAGCTGGCTAGGTTCTGACTGGACCTAGTCAACACCCCGCACAAGAAGGCTCTCCGTTTTGTCAAAGGGTTGAATGAGCCATTACACAGTTTGGCCATGACCCATATACCCATGGGAGCTACGTATGAAAGGTTGGTACAGATGGAGTTGCTGAACGAAGAGGATAAGGGAAAGAAGGAGACAAAGGCAGAAAACTCTCAAAGAGAAGAGGAAGTGTAATTTATGTGGCAAAGTGGGGCACTTAGTGAAAGATTGCCGGAAAAAGAAGGCCAAGATGAATGGTGGGTGCTTTTCTTACGGTGAGACAGGCCACATGGCTAAGGACTGCCCAAAGAAACGAGGACAGGGACAGAGGGCTGGATCCACCTCAGGGGCACAAGTTCATGTGCTAGAGGCGCCACCTCTGCAACAGCGAGGTATAAATACTTCTATAGAAAGTGTAGTTTACCTTTATGATCACCCCGTTCGCACTTTATTTGATTCTGGCGCATCACACTCCTTTATCTCGTCTGCTTTAGTAGAATCTCTGCACCTAAAAACTAGTATGGTAGAGGACCCCTTAATTGTTTCAAACCCAATTGGGGGCCCAGCTCATTTGTCTATGATCTGTTTGGGATTGAAAATTTCTATTCTAAGCGTAGAATTTAAATGTAGTGCCTTTGTTTTGGGCTTTTCGGGATATGGTTTGATTGTGGGCATGGATTGGCTATCCAGTAATGGGGCCATTCTCGATTGTGAGAAAAGGGTTGTTAGGCTCCTAACCCAGCTCGGTAATACTTTGGAAATTTCTTGTAATCCCTCGTATGCGGTTATGCTTAGTTACCTTGAATCGCTAGATGCCTCCATTGAAAATTTGCAATCAGTTAGAGTGGTCCGGGAATATCCGGATGTCTTCGAAGAGGTGAAGGCCTTGCCTCTGAAGCGGGAGATAGACTTTCGCATATACCTTGTAGATAATGCAAAGCCCGTTGCGTTGCCCGTTAGACACATGGCTCCACGAGAAAGGAAATAGCTCAGTAAACAGATTAAAGAGCTTCTAGAAAAGGGGTTCATTAGGAGGAGTATTTCAGAATGAGGCGCTCCAGTGGTGTTCGCTACAAAGGCGGATGGTTCACTCCGTCTATGTGTTGACTATAGGGAGCTCAACAAGCTAACGAAAAAGAATAGGCACCCTCTCCCCAGAATTGACGATCTGTTTGATCAGCTTGTAGGAGCATCTGTTTTCTCCCAACTCGATTTAGCGACCGGTTTTCATCAGCTAAGGGTGGCTGAAGATAGTATCGATAAAACGACATTCATAACCCCAGACGGCTTCTTTGAATGGCTTGTCATGCCTTTCGGCTTGACAAATGCACCTGCTTACTTCGTGGACCTGATGAGTAGGGTATTCAGAGATTTCCTCAATAAGTTCGTAGTGGTCTTCGTAGACGATATCCTTATCTTCTCAAGGAATGAAGAGGAACATGCTCAGCACTTGAGGGCAATCATGGAAACTCTGCGAGTCCATCAGCTAAAAGCCAAATTCTCCAAATGCCACTTTTGGAGAGAAGAAGTGAGGTTCCTTGGGCACATAGTATCCAAACAAGGGTTAGCAGTGGACCCTGCTAAGGTAGTGGCGGTACAGGATTGGAAGACACCAAGGAATGCAACTGAGGTCCGAAGTTTTCTAGGACTAGCAGGTTTCTATCGAAATTTCATAAGGGATTTTGCGAAAATCTCAGCTCTGCTCACAAAGTTGACCAAGAAGAATCTAGTGTTCAATTGGGACTTGGATTGCGAGTTTGCTTTCCAGCGACTGAAAAGGGCTCTTACAACAACCCCAGTTTTGACGTTGCCAGATGGAAGCAAGATGTTCACCGTTTATACAGATGCATGTGGGACAGGGTTAGGCGTCGTCTTAATGCAAGAAGGAAGGGTAGTAGCTTATGGCGGGAGACAATTGAAAGTGCATGAAAAGAACTACCTGACTCATGATCTTGAGTTAGCTGCCATCGTCTTTGCACTCAAGTCTTGGCGACACTATCTCCTAGGTGAGAAGTTCGAACTTTACACTGACCATAAATCGTTGAAATATCTTTTCTCGCAGAAAGATCTTAACTTGAGGCAACAGAGATGGATGGAGTTTCTTGCCTCGTACGATTTCGAGATCTCCTACACTCCGGGCAAAGGCAACGTAGTGGCAGACGCGTTGAGCCGAAAGAAACTAACCCTAAGCCCGTTGTTTGTTGAAAGACAAAGCCTAGAGTTTATAGCCAGCTTTGACTTTAGGCCCTCCTCCGATTTTGTACCAGGCTTGCTAGCATCTCTCGAAGTACGCCCGACTTTAGTGGACTCAATAGGGACAGCACAACGCAAAGACCCACAGCTTATGGAAACGATTGATAGGCTAATTAGGGGTGATACTTCAAGTCACCTCAACTGATATTCCATCGACGATAAGGGTTGGCTAAGGCGAGACGGAAGACTATGCGTCCTACAAACAAGGGATTTAGTAAAGAAGGTTCTCGAGGAAGCATATCACTCCAAGATGACGATACACCCAGGCGGAGATAAAATGTACAAGGACATAAAAAGAACTTTCTTTTGGAACGGCATGAAGAAGGACGTGGCAGAATTCGTTTTTAAGTGTATGGTGTGCCAACAGGTTAAGGCGGAACAGAAAAAGCCTGGCGGTCTGCTACATCCTCTAGAGGTCCCGCAGTGGAAGTGGGATAGCATCTCAATGGACTTCATCGATGGGCTGCCTAGGTCTAGGAGAGGCAACACTAGCATTTGGGTAATAGTGGATAGGCTCACTAAAAGCGCCCACTTTTTACCCGTCAAAAGTAAAAGAACTGCCTCATTCCTAGCATCTCTTTACCTCAAGGAAATCGTTCGACTACATGGAATACCATCCAGCATTGTTAGCGACCGAGACCCTATCTTCACCAGTGAGTTTTGGCGGAGTCTGCAAGAAGCGGTAGGCACACAGTTATGCTTGAGAACAGCCTATCATCCCCAAGCCGACGGCCAAACAGAAAGAGTGAACAGAGTTTTGGAGGACCTTTTAAGACTGTGCATCCTTGACTTCGGAGGGACGTGGGAAGACCATCTTCCTTTGGTGGAATTTGCCTACAACAACAGCTATCAAGCAACCATCGGAATGGCGCCCTTCGAAGCTTTATATGGAAGGCCGCGCCGATCGCCCACTTGTTGGTGGGAGTCTACTGATAAGCTCATACTTGGACCAGATATGATCCGAGAGACTACAGAAAAAGTAGACTTAATAGGAAGAAGGATGAAGACGGCCCAAGACAGACAAAAGTCCTACGCCGATAAGAGGAGGACCGACCTTAAATTTGAGGTTGGGGACAGAGTTTTTCTTAAGGTATCTCCGCTAAGGAACGTTGTTCGTTTTGAAACCACAGGAAAGCTAGCACCGAGGTTCGTAGGGCCATTCCCTATCATTGAGAAAATTGGGAAAATGGCCTATAGATTAGAGCTACCCGAAAAATTGGCCGGAGTTCACAACGTATTTCACGTTTCACATCTACGAAAATGTCTACATGAGTCTGCTGAAGTGGTAGAGCCAAATATCCTAGAAGAAGTTGAAGTGGAACGCGAAGCAACCGTAAGGAAAGTTCCAACCCGCATATTAGGAACAGAAGTGAAGAAGCTATGCAACCGCGAAGTCAAGCTCGTCAAAGTTCAGTGGAGCGGCGCCGAGGGAGACGCAACTTGGGAAACTGAAGCTAGAATACGCGCTGCCTACCCTTTTCTTTTCGAGGGTACATCTTTGATCTTTCCTTTTTCCTTAAGTTGCGCTTTTATATATATTTTTAGGTATATCTCCTCGACCCTATCTTTTAGGTAGAAACCCTTTGGATGAAAACATGTAATTGAAACATGTTATGGATGATGATTGCAAGTGGTTGCAAGTGATTGCTAGTGGTTGCTCGTGGTTGCATATACACACACAATCCAGGTTTTAGATCGGCTCAATCACTTCATATTGCATATGCATATATGTTTGCATTCGTATATGGTTGAACTTTAATATGTGTCGTATGGATGTTGCATTTATATGAATGATTGTGCACTCATGTAGAATCATGAATAGGAGGATTTGCATACATAATGGATTCATAGCACTTACATAATTCGCATTAAGGAGGTCAACTGAATCAGTAGACCGCCTGATTTTGCATTAGATAAGTACATGTACACACACACTTCGCATATTATCATGAAGCATTAGAAGTCTTTTAAGGACAATGGATGCTCATGTTTGATGGATGAGTAGATGGATGTTTGGATGTTAGGATGTACATTCTTCCTGAACTTGAAGATTTCGGGACGAAATCCTTTTAAGTGGGGGAGAATGTAACACCCCGTGTATTTTATAACAGTGAAATTCACAAATTAAAGTATAATAAAATCAAAATATTAAGGAAAACGGGATATGCCATTGCGTTCGTCTCGGAAAAATACGCGAAAAAGAGTCCGAGTTTTCGAAAAACGGAGCCTGTATAACCAAATTATGGCCCGATGAAGTTTCAGAAAATTGAAATTTCGAAAACAGATTTGAATTTCAGTCCAATCAGAGTAGGCGGGAAAATTCCCGCCCAAACCCACCAGGTCGACCTGGGGGTCGACCCTAGGGTCGACCTGCCAGGCCAGGTCGAACTGGGAGTCGACCTAGGTGTCGACCTGCCCCAGGCAGGTCGACTCTAGAGTCGACCTGGGGGTCGACTGGGGAGTCGACCTGGCCCCTGAGCCAGGTCAACCCAGCCCACCCTGGCTGGCCTGGTCTGTGTTTGGTCGATTTTCTGAGCCTTGCCTTGTCACTAGGGCTAGGTGTCAGCTCCTGGTTGGTCTCTCCTTCAAACGAACGGCTATTATTAAACCAAGCTCCATCGACGGTCTAAATCAACTCAAAAACTCTATAAAAAGGACCTAAGAATAACCCTAATTTACACAAACTAAAATGGAGATGAGACCGTCATGCTGCTGAGGAGAGACTTAGGATAGCCGTCAGAAATAAAGAGACAATTAGGAGATAATTCAAAGCTTAAAGCAACGTCAAATCAATCAAAACAACGCCTACAACAAAGGATAGCATCTCCAAATTCAGAATTCAGATTCCTGAATTGAAGATTCGTCACACGTTGTAAGTAGAGTGCTATTCCGATGTGAATTAAATAATTGTGTTGATTTGTGTAAAGTAAGAAATGGAATTGTGGCGATAATAATCTATATTTGTATGTTGCTTTGATGCTAAACGATTTGGAAATATTACGGTATACGATTGGATATTTGCAAGTACGCGATTTGCGTTGGAAGTTAATAGCGAAATGGAATTGTGGCGATAATAACTTATATTTGTATGTTATTTTGATTCTAAATGATTTGGCAATGCTTTGGTGTACGATTGGATTCATACAAGTATATGGTTTATGTTGACAACCACATGTTGTTGAATTTTAATTGGGATTCATGCAAGCATATGATTCATATTGAAAACTACATGTTTGTGGTAGTTATTTACAACACCCATTTGATAATTGCAAGTATATGATTCATGTTGAAAATAACAACTATATGTTGTAATAGTTTATTTGAAATTCATGCAAGTATATGAGTTATTGTTATGCCAACATGATGTATAATTCTATGGTCATCTTAAGTGTAATTTGATCCACTTAAGTATTATGATTCATATGAAGGTTATGTTGGAATTGGCATCATAGTTCAAGTATAAAAATCATGATTTTGTGATAGTGACAAAAGCAAGCGTCTTTGTAAGCTTGTATTAATTTTATGAACATGACTAAACTATGTTTGTTATTATGCCTAGTTGAAAACATATTTTTTAGGCTTATGTTGTTATCATAATCATATGATAATATATTTGACACATAAGTTACATTAGAATTACACTAGAATTACATCCCACTTACAAGTTACATAGATAGGATAAAAACCATGATTATATGAATTGTAGGATTCATGTTCAATTATGTTTATGCCATGACTATATGAATAGAAGGACTCATGTTCAATTATGATTATGCCATAATTATATGATTAGAATGGTTCATGTTTAAGTATTATTTATGCCATGACTACATGAATAGAATGATTCATGTTTTGTTTATACCATGATTATGTGAATAGAATGATTCATGTTTAAGTATTGCTTATATCATATGTTGTTACAATTGCAAGTTCACATGTGCCTACCTTATGTTAATTGAATCGTTATGTTGCAAGTTCATGCGTTCACACTCTCCTTTTCATGTTACCTTATAAACACCATGTTATAAGCCTCCCCTTTTCATATGGCTAAATTGGGTTTAAGTGTTAAGCCCCACGCACCTTACATTGGAGCGAACGTATAACACGGGGGTAATGACGTTTGGGCTAAAATATAGAACATATTTGTTGGCATGTTTGACGCATGCCAACAACCTTGAAAAACAATTAAGTGGCATAAATAAATCTTAATCAATAAATATGAATTTGAATAATGGGCCGCAAATATTTACATATAAAAAGAAAGGAGACAAAATATGTAAATGTAGAAAATACGATGTGTTTAACCCGAGGTTGGATTGAGTTGTGATGTAAACCTGCCCGGAACCGCCAGGCTGTCCAGTAGTCACAACAATACCTATCCAATGTGGGTGGTTAAACACGGAGCCCAATAAGGACCTGAGGTTAGACTGAGTTGTGGTGTAAGACTGCCCGGACCCAACAGGCAACAGGCAGCCACAACAATACCTGTCTAATGTGAGAGGTCAAGGCTTTAATAAGACAATTAAGGCTGAGTCAGGGTTGATAGGATTAAGTAAATTATATTAATACTTAATCAAAATGGAACATGCTAAACTAAACAGACTGATTGGGGGTTAGGTTTATAAAACACTTAACCAACATAGCATGTTGGCTAGAAACAGAAAACCTAGTAGCGGGGGACCCTTTTCAGCAGTAACCCTACAAGGTATCATGATACCCTAAAACTAGGCAGGGTGGGGCACGATTACTGGGCTGACTGTAAGAGGTCAAATCGACGGCGGTGGTGCAGCAGTGTAGGTTCTAACGGGGTGCAGGCGTGCACACACTCCGGCGCAGAAAAATAAGGCACTGGGCACCAGTAGCATACCTGTGCATTCTAGGGTTGTGTCGGGCCGCCACCATGGGACTTGATACACCCCATGGTGGGACCAGCATAGGTAACTACAACATCGGGGGCCGTAAGACACATGTAACTATGCGAGTAGGAGCCGATCATCATAAAATGGATCACTTCGCCCTGATTATGGGGTGCCTGTTGGGAACTAGTTTATATGGGTACAGAGAATAATATGGGGTACGATAGTATATTCGACCCTAGACAACTTAACTTGGTTTATGGTGCTTTCCCATTTCTAGTTTATACTTATCATACCCAGTTCTTTATTCATAGACTGAATAGTCCTAGACTTACTCAGGCTTTATGTCTGACTCTACTTTTCTTTCGTCTTCTTTTCTTCCGTTCCCCCCCCCCCAGGTCCACAGGGAGGGAATACCGCAGCTTGACCAGCCTTCATATCCAGCTTGAAGAGAAAGAATGTATTGCTTGGATCTTTTCGTTTTGGACTATGGCTTTGGACAGCAATTATGGGACTTTTGCAGTTTATTTATGTTTTCTTTATACTTCTTTAAATAATGTAATCAAGACAGTTATGAAGATGTTATGTTTTTGGAAGTATTGTAAGACAATTATGGTATGGTTGGTGTAACACGTATTTTAATGAAATAAAAGTTGTTATTTTCCGCTGTTCAAAAATATGTGTTATTATATCTGTCTTGTATATCTGTGATTTATACTTATAAACCTCCACCAAAATTAGGGCATTCCCTTTGAGAGTGACCCTAACGGAGGATGGGTGTTTCAATGCAACGCAAGCCGGAGGATAGGGTTTTCCCTTATAATAGCCAAACATGCTTGGTACTTTTAAAACAAATCATTTGATACTATAATAAGTGTATAGTGTCAAAACAATTTCAATCATAAATATAAATCATAGACGACATGGGTACCATATATCATGTCGCCATACTAGTTCTACAATTAAAACCGCAATACACGTATTGGAAATTGGATTTCCGTCATGAGTCGAGGCAAGGGGCAAGCTCCTCTCCGCTTCGAGACATTCTAGCAAATGCCTCAGGACTACACACTCTGGGTAACCCTGGATTCGGCTGGGCCAGTCCTCTCTTACGTTTGAGGATTAATTATTCCTGAACACACGTTTCTCGGTCCTTACAGACCTATAATCGAGGCGCCTCATTCCAACAACCACAAAGGTGAAAAGTATATAAATGTCAGGGCTGGTAAGTCACTGACACCACCATAGTTAGAAAGAAACGTCGTGTTCTCCCAACGGTCCGTATCATGTTTTTAACTCATACCGAGGTGTGAGGCTCGCGAATTCACGTTATACACAAAGCTGCCATCTAGGCCGGGCTTTGATCATCAACCACAAGACTTTGCTTTTCAACAGAAGCCTTGATCCATGCAACTCAGCATGCCACACAGGCAATTCATGCCATGCGATTGATATCTATCGATATATAACCTCTAAGCTCGTACGTCTCAGAGAAGGGCGTTAAGCAAGAGAATAAATTCTCCGCCGCCAAACAGATTTATATTTAACAGAAATCAATCAACACAGAATAAAATCCAATGTCAGACACACAATCCATTTACAAGTTCGTTCTGGGTCTGAACGAAACCGGAGGCACTTTCCTCGCATATCCATCGATCTCCAAGTACTTTTGGGCGACCACTAACTGATTCCAACATCTTGGGTGTACAGCCCAATCAAGATCATCAGTAATCACCCAAACGATGTGAAGACTTCCGGTCTTCAACCACCATCTTCATCTTCGACATATCGTCGAATCGGTTATTCAGAATGGGTATAAACCCGGCCTTTCCGAACAACCCGCGTATATTAAAACAAATGTTACACAAACACAACATACGCCTCATTCCAATTCATTAGCCACTAACCGTAAATCAGTTAGAGAGCAATTTCCCAAATATTAACCCCGAAGGCCGAAACCAACATCATATCAATATCCAGGAAACCATTCTTCTTAACTAACCTACCGCTAGTTTCTAAATTTCATACTCTTAGGGAAAGGTTCCCATTAATTCTATCCAAGATAAATTCTTCAAAATTTATTCTTTAATCTTCCTTTGGATGTCAATTCAAACCGAATTATGGTTTTCCAAACTAGTCGAGATTAGCGAACCATACCGAAGTAATTATTTATTTTATTTCCCAATCCCAACCTATTCATCCCATGAAGAAAAACTGGTAATACTCCATATCTAACACCACGGTGTTATCGGTAAAATTAATTACCATTTCACATTCAAATCTAATTAAAGTTTTAACTATCGCTTTGGAGCAAAACTAGTGATACTCCATTCTCGCTCATTTTTCCAAATTTGATAATTTAGATTATCAATCCCCATTTCAATCTAATTGCAGATTCATTAAAACTCCTTTTACTGGGTTAAAGAACTAATGTCATTTAAAACACAATTCACGACAAACCCAAATCACATTCTATTTATTTATCGGGTTAAAGAACAAGTGTCATGTAAAACACCCTTCACGATAAACCCACAAATCAACTCTATTTAAAACCCGTTTCAAATCCAATTTATTTATTTAAAAATAAACGGGTTTAATTTTAGTTCAAAACTAGTTCATTTCGATAAAAATCTATTTTTATCCTTTCAAATATGGAGTTTTTCATCCTAATTTTTCTCAAATCATTTCTTATGATTTTACGCAAATTATTACTATTTTTAATAATTTTATCAAGGCCCGTACAGTCGATTTCCATCAACGGCTATCGAACTGCACTTACAACGACCTTTTCCAAATTTGATTTGGACGTATCTCCAAATCCAACCGTTAGATTTCAAATTTCTAATATTCATTAGAAAGTTCTTTTCGATAAGAACCCAACGGTTTCGGTTTTAGGAGAATCCGACGGTCGGATCTCCCGTGATGCCGTTCGAAATAAATGGTCGAAATTCGCGAACTGCCGCGGCGCGGCGCGTTCTATTCAGGCCGTTATATTATATATATAATATATATTTCGTCGATTTCCTTTTAAAACGCATTTTATAAATCATTTTGAGTTCGTTTCAAAAACAATTTCAACCTTTATTTCAAATTCAAATCAAAATTGAATTTTCTATTATAAATTCTTTTTACTTTCATTTCTATTTGATTTCAATTCAAATCGATTTTAATTCGATTCGAATTTATTTTCTTTTCAATTCAATTCGATTCGAATTCATTTTCTTTTCAATTCAATTCAAATTCGAATTCGTTTTCTTTTCAATTCAACTCAAATTCGTATTCTATTCAATTCAATTCGAATTCGTTTTCCATTCAATTCAATTCGAATTCGTTTTATATTCAATTCAATTCGAATTCGTTTTATATTCAATTCAATTTGAATTCGTTTTATATTCAATTCAAATCAAATGCGTTTTCTATTCAATTCGAATTCGTTTTCTATATAATTCAGTTCGAATTCTATTTCTATTCAATTCAATTTGAATTCGTTTTCTATTCAATTTGATTCAAATTTAAAGACGAATATAATCGATATAAATACTGTTCGCGTCAAAATATCGCATCTCTAATCAATACGGCTTTATATATTTCAATAATTCCATTATTCTATTCGACAAATGAATCTATATTTTTGTCAACACGTGACTAATCCCAACGAATGGGTACTGTCCACGTGTGACTATTTTTGTTATTTAATATATTTTATAAAAATTATGGTATCTATCGTTTGATTTCAAATCAGACTCCAACCGTAAACTAGTAAGAGAACGATTCCCTGAATATTAACCCCGAAGGCCGAAACCAACATCAGATCAATACCCAGGAGACCACTCATCTTATCTATTTTCCAATTAGTTTCTAATTTTATATATGATAAAGATGTAAATTTTATTGTTAAAATCTTTCGTTCAACACATGACTAATCTCAACGGATGAGTACAATCAACACATGAACCTTTACTTTATAGTGATAAGGATATAAATTTTATTTTTAAAATATTTCGTTCAACACATGACTAATCTCAACGGATGAGTACAGTCAACACATGAACCTTTATATTATAATATTCTTTATTTTCTAAATTGGAATGAGGCCCAATCAATTACCATACAAAGTTAATTATATGGATTCCATACAACACAAGTATATAATAGCAACAATAAGTAATCAACCATCATCCAAAGTGCACTACACTGTATAAGCATCAAATATAGATATCTAACGCTTATAACAGCCTGTCAATCAATCGATCGACATACAACTAATTATTGGGATTAGTTTATGTCATAAATTATCCCAATACCCGTTTGGGGTTTCAAACAATCAAACACAGATTTTATTTGTGCAGTTGGGCGATGTGTAAAATTTATCAACCCAAACAATATCAGTCAAATCAGTGTATATAAACAAATCGGCCGATTTGTTTATAGATATTTACTTATTCACTTTCACGTTAAAAATTATATTTTTAACGATAATTAATTTATTTCAACACATGAATCTATATTTCTATTTCACACCAATTTCACAAACAAATTTCCACAACATATCAATCAAACAAACAAGCCATCCATGGACTGTGGATGACGGGTGTCAGGTGCTATTAAGCACCGTCTGCATCCTAGTATATATATAACTAGAAAAAGAGATTTTGAGTGAGAAGTTCTCACCAATAGATATTCCAACTCCACGACACTTCTTAAGTATAAATCTTCGTCGTTCTCGCCTTTCTTCACTTTCATTGCCCGTATTCACTACATATGTAAAAATCGAATTTTTACTTCGCTATTCAATATATAAAAATCAAATTTTTACTTCGCTATTCAATATATAAAAATCGAAATTTTACTTTGTTATCATCTATATAAAAATCCCATTTTTATAATCACGCTATATGGATAAAAATTCTATTTTCACACCGCTACTATATAGATAAAAATTCTATTTTTACATCGTTATCATATAGATAAAAATTCTATTTTTACTTCGCTATTCTCTATATAAAGATTTCGCCTTTTCAAATTTAAAGATTTCGCCTTTTCAAATTTAAAGATTTCTCCTTTTCAAATTTAAAGATTTCGCCTTTTCAAATTCATCATTATAAAAATCACATTTTTATTTTGCTACACATATAAAGATGATATTTCTAATATTCCTATCATGTAAAAATTATATTTTTAATTCTCTACATAAACAAAAATCATATTTTTACATCTTCTACATAATAAAGATTATATTTTTAATACTTTAAAAATATAAAAATCATATTTTTAATACTTCTATTATATAAAAATTATATCTCAACCTTTCTATAATATAAAAATTATTTCTTTACTTCACCACATCAACTATATAAAGATCTGATCTTTTCTTTAACAAATAAAAATCGAACCTTTCTTCTATTAAAAATCTAATCATTCCTTCTAAAATTTTCCATACTACAATCCCCTTTTATTTACCTAATTAATCACCTTCATATAATAAAAAAAATGAATAAATTAAAAATACTTACAGCAAATCAGATTTTGCAGAGAAGAGGGGAGTTTCAAAAGGATTTTGGGGCTGTTGTGGAGGGGGTATGCGCGCCTGACCGTCGGCGGTGGGGTCTGGGAGTCGTCCGTCGGGATGCTGCGGGGGGCGGGGGGGAGCTCGGCTCGGGTTTCGTGGAAGAGGACAGTGGTCAGAAGAAGGGGGGTGCGGGAACTGGCGTCGCGTTTCAGGAACAAGGGGGGCATCGGGTTTTAGAGGGAGGGAGAGAGAGGCAGCGCGAGGTAGAGGGGGGCGTCGCCGGCGATGGGTGGTGGAGCGAGGGCAATTGCGCGTCGCCATTTCGATTTGGGGATAATGAACGGGGGGGCCTGGATGAATAAAGGAGAGGGAAGGGGGGGTTATTTATATATAAATATTTTTATTATTTTATTTTATTTTAATCTCCATAGTTGACATTTCCTTCGAAGTCGAAACGAGACCCACCGACTGTCATCTCCAGCGTTTTACCCCTATTCCGAACCCAATGGGATATGTATCGCAAGCTGATTCGATCGTTTCGATCAGTTTTCGTTGAAATCAACATATAACTCTATATATTGAATTTGAACGCGTATTTCAATTTACCGAGGTCACAGACGAACTCTAAAAATTCCATAAAATATTTTCTAGCTTCGTATTGACAATCCGGTCCTAACAAAACTAGTTTCGTCAAATTTTGAGACCGTTAGAAAAATGGCCATTTTCCAATCGATTAAAATCAACTAAAACTGGTCAAACGCGTTTTCCTTTGCCACGCTCACATATTGAAATGAAAAATTATGAAATTTGGAATCTAGCAATAATTTGACATCACAGACCCAACAAATGTGGTTTGGTCGAAATCCGAGGTCGTTTGCAAAATTCCCATTTTTAAGGGCCTGAATTCCATAGCGACTATTCTGAATTTTCAACTGGACATATCTTTTGATTCCCGTTATGAAATCTCGATTTCTCGGATTCGTTGGAAAGATATTATCAATTAGATCCTATTATTTTTAGTTTCGCTAAAATCCGGATTGTTTTGCACCCGGTATGTTCAATTGAAGTTTGAAATCGAATTATCGAACTACCGCGGCATTTTCAATTCTATTTATAATTATATATAAATATTTATATTCTAACGACGACGCGTATAAATATATACGTTCTAATTCCATTCAAAATAATTTTTCTCGTCGATATTATTTAAAATAGTTCATTTTAAATATTCAAAATTCGCTAAAATTGCCAAAATAAAATTTTTAAACTGGCCCAGATTTTCGGGTTATTACATTATCAATACAAATACTTATTTTATAATAATTATACAATGAATATACTGACATATAAATGTACATTTGCTAATAAAATAATAGGTAATAAATAATTATTAGAAGAAATTGTAATAACCTATACCTACTATGAATTGATAACGCTATTTTGATGTAGCAATGTATTTTTGGAAAGCAATATTTTTATTTGAATGCATTTAATTGTATTTGTGCTAAATGGGAAAGCAATATTTTAGTTGAATGCATGTAATTGTATTTGTGCTAAATGCTAATTGTTTGCTACTATTCTGTGGATTTCATGTGTGCGCCATAGATAACCAAGCATATCATATTTGCTATATCACTATGTGCAAAGAACACCATCTATATATATGAATAAATCATAACAAAAGAATATTTTGTTTTTACTCTGTAATCAATAAATGATGATTAACGACAATATCTGTAACTATTTAATATTGAAGCTTTCGGAAAAAAAATGAAAAACCAATTTTTACACAAATCAAAATAGAAAAAAAGTCATCCAATGACTTCAAAAGTTCATCTTAAAGATATTAAGCTTCATTGGGAAAATTTAGCATTATTAACTAAAAGAGAGATTATTAATTCATGTCACTGATTAAACAAAAACATACCCTAACTTGACAATTAATGGATGCACTATGTTATTATGTATCTTTGTAGATGTGACACTAATAACAATAATAGTCTACAAAGAATACAATTAATTAATGTAGGATGTCTTTTGACGCGCTGGTTAGCACTGAAGACATAGATCTATTCAAATGTCAAATATCTATAACAAAAGCAAAAAGTACAAAACGGTCAAGCAGAAAACATGTGTACATATTGCATGATAAGCACAAAACTTATTTTTTCTTCTTGCATTATATTTATGAATTTTAATTGGAGCAAAATGTGTACATGGCTGAAAAAATGACCACCATCAAGCAGAAAATGTTACCTGATGCAATAGCCATTTTATCAAAGTCTCATCTATGAACCATCGGCAAATACAATCACCAATAAACTACAGATAGTCCAAAAGCCTGATAAATATAAGCAATCACATTAAATCAAAATAAAATAAATTTGTTAATTTGATTTAATAAGTGCTTAGTTGAAGAAAAAAAACATTCTCATGGATGAAGATGTAAAGAAAACCACAGTGTAAACAAAGTGATAAAAGAAGATTAGTTTATCATGTCCAAGAATCTTTGTTTCATAGTCAAAACCAATTACTCATATAAAAAAATATTTTTATCTTTAGTTTACAACAGGTGCATAGGAATAATTGATATAGAAAACCATTGTTCATAAGTTTTCTGGATCGTGCAACATGACATTGAAGTATACATATTATTATTCGTTTTTACATATTAACAAATCGACCATTTAATTGCTTCATAGTTCATATATTGGTTTGTGTACACTTTGTTAGGTAAGTGTGTATGTGTATGTATACACACATGTATATGTGTCTGTGTGTGTGTGTGTGTACACACACACATCACATGTGTCTGTGTGTGTACACACACATCTATAATACACACACACATATTATATATACACATATACATACACATACATATATATATATACATAAATATGATGAATAGATTTTGTTTGCATAGTTATTGCCTAATGCTACGTAAAGAATAGTGTTCGTGTATGAAAACGAATCACATCTTTAATGAATATATATTCAGTTAGATTATTAATTCATATCACACGATATATGATACAAACATTGAATACGAATAAAAAGTTTGTGCCAAAAGCGGGAGCTGACTACATAGTTTACTCATTTTACGTAATTAAATTAATTTGTTTGTGTTTACTCCTCTGATCTGATAATATATAAATTACATACATTCTCTTCAATCCAAATTTAAATAACTTCATACAAAGGATTAAATATGCGTACAGAAAGGGAATGCACCAAATATATATAAGCTAAACATTTAAAATTAAATAAACACTGATCTGCATGTACATTGTTGGCATGCATGAGATAACCTATGAATGCTGTTATCGTAGTTTGTGATAGAATTGGATTTTGGCAACTTGAATTATATCAAAAATATTTCAATGAAACTTATAAACAACGTTATCTTATCTTATATATATAATAGTGTAACTAAAATGTTAGCGCATGTTAATATTAGTAGCCTAACAATATAAGTATTTAAAAAAAATAAGCACAACATAAAAGTTAACAATATATCATAAAAATTATAAAACATAAAAAAATCAAACAGAAAGAGCAAAGTCGGAATATGAACTAACCATAAGCCGTAAGTGCGCTTATTCTATCACTGCGGTAATAATCGTTCTTCCTTCCTACCTTCCAATGTTTTGTCCATTTGTAAGGCATCGCCATAGTTTTCACAAAATGATCCGCTGTAGCTATTACTCCACTACACATGTAAAAAGTAAAATGGAATCATAATATATGTCTCAATTGAATCATGGGAAATAGAACGAAAGTGGTGAAAATTCAGATAGAATATAATTTTCCGTCAAACGAATACATTATAATTATAATAATAATTTACATAAAGGAAATGGAAAAATGAGAGGAAACCTTACCCAAATGTGCTGCCACCATATGACGATTAACTGTTGTTAACAAAAACAGATCTAATATTTGTCCACCAATATCTCACAGAAACAGAAGAAAGATTCAAGCAATCTTCATCAGTATCTCATGGAAACATAAGATTACAAGAAATGAAAAACACAAACTCAAGCCTGCAATAAGTTTGTAATACAAAATGGATTGAGCAGTGAGAGCAGAAATTCTATCAGGTGCCTTTCCGTTCTTCAATTAAAAGTATTTTAAAACCTGTAGAGAAAATACTCTTCTCCAAACCTGGATGAGTTTTCATCATATTATTTTTCAGTTTTAATGAAAAGGGTAAAAACGTAAAAAACATTTAATTAGGTTCAGAATTTTAAAAAAACACGTTTTTCGCTATATGCCTGACCACCGTAGAAACAATAACCAACGGAGGAATAGCGACCCATACTCTTTGATAGCGCAAAGATGTCCCTTGAATCTTAACGTTCAACTGCTGGTTATTGAGGATGGATGAGAAGGCGAACGCATTTACCTCCACTATCCAGTTCCTAAATGACAAAAACTAAACCGAAATGAATTTTTCTTCAACATAAACTACAGTAAACCTTCAAAGAGCTAATAAAATAACAAATTAAAACAACTGACTTACATATCTACTGAAAGATGAAACGTTCCGAATTGGAAACTGCTCTTCTTCAATTTCAGATTCCACGAGATTTCAAGTCGAAGTGAGGCATTAGAGGTCCGTGAAATTAAAACCAATGCGTTGCCTCTGTGTATTGCCGTTAGGGATTGGAAGACATTTTAGTAATCAAGTACTGGGATAGAGGAGGTTAGAAATTTAAGGAAATGGGGAAGGAGGGTGAGAACAAACTTCTGTTGTAGAGGTAATGAGAAAATGGGGAAGGAGACACGAAATGGAGAAAATGAGGAAGTGGGATGAGCGAGAAATGGGTCGGCAGTATCATTGAAGAGGAACGTGGGGGACTATGACCATTATAACCTCATGACGTGGAAGAAAGTTGGAGTGTTATTTTAGACATTTCAAAAGCTTCATTTGAAGGTATTCTCATTATAATATAGATGTTTAAACAATATTTTCAATTTAATGTACATATATTTTTCCAACTATAGATATTTATACATTAATTTCAATTTAATATACATATAATTTTCTAACTATATATAGACATGTTTATATTACTTGCAACAGACATATACTATTTTCAAAACTCAACTTTTCTAAATGTATTTATGTTATTTTAATTCATAAAATTATGTCCAATCCAGTCTAGTAAATCCAAAGGATGAAGTACCGCATTTTCAAGTAATAAAAATATTTCAAGGAATTTGGAAGTTAAAATGATAATTGATAAAGAATAGGGAATATTGGGTTTATTTTTCGAACCGATGAAAAATGATTTGTGTAACTGATTTTGGGGCAAGACTTGAAATAAGTCGATTTTCTCTACTTGGAAATGTGATTTCAAATATAATGGCCATGGTATGAAAAAATGTAAGCATCAGTTGTTAAAGGTACCGGAGTCGGTAAGTGGCATACTCTCTATCAGTGCTGATACCACTTTAACCACTGTGTACGTGTTGGAGTATCGGAACGATAACAAGATGGCTTAGAAGCGACAACTGGACCGAAGAAGGCGAATAATGACGAAATGTCCTTGACCTTCACGTCATAATTAAAATGAATAAAATAGGAACTATACCGTGACTAATTGAGGTCGCACCTCATATCGAACACGCTTCTTTGATACCATCTCTATTACTATTGTGATTGATTTGGGTGAACACGCTTTTGATTTGGGAGTGTGTTCCGAGGTGGGCGGTAGTGGCTGCTATGCGTTAGCACCGATCCGGGAGTGCAACTGGTCGAATCCTACCCTCGGTATTGCCTCGTGTTCCTTGTCATATTTTATCCCATACGAGATCCATAAGATTTTGATTTAGTGTTGTTTTCTATGGAGTGCCCTCTAGTAACACCAGTGCGGTGAATTTACGGTACTGTATAGACTGTTATGCCTATAAACTGCGTAATGGTGATATGGTAATCCCGCTTATGCTATTTTCAGTATATTTACTTTACTGAATAGACATTACAATAATAGCGTACTATTTTACGTTTATTATCACCACGGATTCTTAGAGGATGGGAATTATAACAACCCGGAAATCTGAGCCAATTTAAAAAAATTTATTTTGGCGATTTTAGTGAATTTTGAATATTTAAAATGAATTATTTTAAATAATAATGACGAGAAATTTATTTTGAGTAGAATTCGAACGTATATATTTATATATAGAATATAAATATTTATTTATAATTATCAAAGGAATTGAAAATGGCGCGGTAGTTTGAAAATTCGATTTCAAAGTTCAAGTGAATGTACAGGATTCAAAATAAACCGGATTTTAGAGAAACCAAAAATATTTGAATCTATTTGATAATATCTTTCCAACGAATCCAAAAAATCAAAATTTCATACCGGGAATCAAAAGATATGTCCAGTTGAAAATTCAGAATAGTCGCTATGGAATTCTAGCCCTTAAAAGTAGAAATTTTGCAAACGACCTCGGTTTTCGACGAAACCACTTTTGTTGGGTCCGTGATGTCAAATCATTGGTAGATTCCAAAATTCGTAATTTTTCGAATCAATATGCGAGTGTGGCAAAAGAAAACATGATTGACCAGTTTTAGTTGATTTTAATCGACCGGAAAATGGCCATTTTTCATACGGTCTCAGAATTCGACGAAATTAGTTTTGTTAGGACCGTATCGTCAATACAAAGCTAGAAAATATTTTTTGGGAATTTTTAGAGATAGTATGTGGCCCCAGTAAATTGAATTGCGCTTTCAAATTCAATATATAGATTTATATTTTGATATTGATGAAAACTGGCAAAATGGTCGAATCAGCCTACGATACATATCCCATTGTGTTCGGAATGGGGGGACGACAGTCGATGGGTTCGATTTCGAGTTAGAAATAAAAAGTTACTTTCTAGAAATATAAAATAAAATAAATATATATTATTATGTTGGGCCAAGCCCTTTATATCCTCTCCTAAGCCCCCCCACCGTTCATTCAAAAGAAAAAAAAAAGAAAAAAAAAAGAAAAAAAAGAGATTACAATCACGCCCCCCAAAGAAACCGCGCTTCCACGCCTCCTCCGCCGCCGCTGGTTGTTGGCGCACCACCGCCACCCTTTCCGCCTTCTTCGAACTCCCATTCTCCGTCTCCCTTGTGCTCGAGGCCCCCCAAATCGAGCCCAGACCTCGTCGAAGCCCACCTAGAACGGACGCAGCCGCCCTCCGCCTCCCTGAACCACCGCGATGGGATCCGCAACCTCCCCGCCTGCGCCTCAGCCCCCTCAAACCCTCCGACGCGCTGACGAACCCCCTTCTGGTTTTCAACTATAAGTTTTCTTTTCTTTTATTTATTATTCTTCTTTATTTATTTAATGTAAATAAACTTCAAAATGATTAGAAAAAAATTAGTGTTATATATATTATGATTTACTACTTTTATTTAGACAATAAAATATAAAGTTTCGATTTTTCTTATGAAGTATAAAATATAAAGATTCGATTTTTAGAAATAAAAAGGTTAGATTTTTATTATAGAAAAGATGGGATTTTTATTGACGAAAGCTATGATTTTTAACATAGGAAAGAATAGATTTTTATCATTAAAAAGATTCGATTTTTAATCGTGAAAATGTGGGATTTTTAATCGTATGAAGTAGCAAAGTAAAAATATAATTTTTATATGATAGGAAGAGTAAAAATATAATTTTTATATGATAGGACGATTAAAAATATGATTTTTATATTATAGAAGTATAATAAATTCGATCTTTATTATGTAGAAGGAGCAAAGATGTGATTTTTATATGAGTGGCGATATAAAAATATAAGCTTTATTATATGTGCACCGTTATGAAAATAGAATTTTTATCTATATAGTAGCGGTATAAAAATAGAGATTTTATCCATATAGCGTAGTTATAAAAATATGATTTTTATATAATAGAGAATATAAAAATGTGATTTTTATATATGTAGTGGATACGGTCGATGAAAGTGACAAAAGGCGAGCACGGCGAAAATTTTCTATATATGAAGAGTCGCGGTGTTTGGTTTAGCTTATCGGTGAGAAATCCTCACCTTTAATTTAATTCTAGTTTGAAATATATACTAGGATGCAGACGGTGTTTAGTAGCACCCGACACCCGTCATCCACAGACCATGGATGACCTGTTTGTTTGATTGCTGTGTTGTGAAATTTGATTGTGTGGTGTGGAATGAAATAAAATATTTTATAGTGGAAAATATTTTATAGTTAAAAATATGAATTTTAACGTGTATATAAAATAAAAGGTAATAAACAAATCAGATTATTTGTCTATATACGTTGATTTGACTGATATTGATTGGGAGGATAAATTTTACACATCGCCCAACTGCACAAATAAAATCTGTGTTCGTTGGTTTGAAACCCCACACGGGTATTGGGATGTTATTTGACGTACACTAATCTCGATTGTTTAGTTGTACGTCAATCGATGGGTTGACAGACTGTGTAAGCGTTAATTATTTATATTTAATGCTTATGCAATTGTGTGGTGCACTCTGGATGATGATTGATTATTTGTCGTTGCTATTATATACATGTGTTGTATGGAAATCCATATAATAAACGTTATATGGTAATTGATTGGGCCTCATTCCAATATAGAAAATAAATTCATGTGTTGAATAGAATATATTCATCTGTTGAATAGAATAATGAAGTTATTGAGATATATAAAGCCGCGTTGATTAGATTGACGCCATTTTGACGTGAACGGTATTTATATCGATTATATTCATTTTTAAAATGAATATAGGAAAGTAAGTGATTTCAAAATATATCGTTTTGAAAATATTATCATTTGTATATTGATGATGTGGAATATTCAATTTTGATTCGAAATTGAATATGAAGTTGAAATCGTGTCGAAAACGAATTTAAAATGATTTATAAAATACGTTTTGGAAGGAAATCGACGAAATATATATAATATATGTATTATATATATAATGGCCTGAATAGAACGCGCCGCGGCAGTTCGCGAATTTCGACCATTGACTTCGAATGGATATTATGGGAGATCCGACCGTCGGATTCTCCTAAAACTGGAACGGTTGGGTTCGTATTGGAAAGGGCTTTCTAATAAATATTAGAGATTTGAAATCTAACCGCAGGATTTGGAATTATGTCCAAATCAATTTTGGAAAAGGTCGCTGTAAGTGCAGTTCGATGGCCGCTGATGGAAATCGACTGTACGAGCCTTGATAAAATTATTAAAAATAGTAATAATTTGTGTAAAATCATAAGAAATGATTTGGGAAGAATTGGGATGAAAAACTCCATATTTGAAAAGATAAAAATAGATTTTAATCGAAATGAACTAGTTTTGAACTAGAACTATAATTCTATTTATTTTCAAAATAAATAAAGAGGATTTGAAATGGTTTTGAAAATAACCGGAATTTCCAATAATTGAATTGGAATGGATTTGAAATGAAATTGTCTTTGGAATATTTCGATGTTGGATTTCGTGATTATGCAGATATTGTTATGGAAATTTGAAAGAAATATTTATATCGTTATTTCCAATAAGATATTTGTTGGTCGTAGAATTTGATATTGAATATAAGCCGATATATTTTCTATTCAGAGCCTTGTATTTAATACCAAATGTGATTTGGGTTTGTCGCGAATGGTATCTTCAATAACACTGTTCTTAGACCCAATGGAGTTAAGAAAATCAGAAACTAACTGGAGATTGGTTAAGTTGAATGGTCTCCTGGGTATTGATCTGATGTTGGTTTCGACCTTCGGGGTTAATACTTAGGGAATTGTTCACTTGCTAATTTACGGTTAAAGGCTGATGGAGCGGAATGTGATTTTGGGTTTATAGTGAACCGTGTTTTAAATGACATTGGTTCTTTAACCCAGTTAAAGACAGGACGTGATTTCCCAAGTTAAATAATCATTGATAGCGGTTATTGGGAAGATTAAAACCAAGTGGAGTTTTAATGAATCTTTAATTAGATTGAAATGTTCGAGAATGGAGTATCACAAGTTTTGTTCCAAACGATAGTTAAATCTTTAATTAGATTTGAACGTGAAATGGTAATTGAATTTACCGATAACACTGTGGTGTTAGATATGAAGTATGACCAGTCTTACTTCATTGGATGAATAGGTTGGTATTGGGAAATAGAATAAATGATTACTTCAGTGTGGTTCGCTAATCCCGACAAGTTTGAATTGATATTGAAAAGAAGATTAAAGAATAAATTTAAGGAATTATCTTTGATAAAATTAATGGGGACCTCTCCCTAAGAATGTGAAATTTAACAACTAACTGAAGATTAGTTAAGATGAATGGTTTCCTGTGTATTGATCTGATGTTGATTTCGGCCATCGGGGTTAATATTTGGGGAATTGTTCTCTTACTAATTTACGGTTAGTGACTGATGAATTGGGATTAGGCATATGTTGTGTTCGTGTAGCACTTGTTTATTATATACGCGAGTTATTCAGAAAGACCGGGTTTGTCCCATTCTGAATAACTGATTCGACGTGGTGTCGAGGATGAAGACGGTGGTTGAAGATCGGAGGTCTTCAACATCGTTTGGATAATTACTGATGATCTTGATTGGGCCGTACACCCAAGAGGAGGGAATCAGTTAGTGGTCGTCCAGACGTACTTGGAGATCGATGGATATGCGAGGTACACGGTGCCTCCGGTTTCGTTCAGACCCAGAACGAACTTGTAAATGGATTGTGTGTCTGACATTGGATTTTATTCTGTGTGCTTGATTTCTATTAAATATATATCTGTTTGGCGGTGGAGAATTTATTCTCTTGCTTAACGCCCTTCTCTGAGACGTACGAGGTCATAGGTTATATATTGAGGGATATCAAATGCATGGAGTGAATTGCCTGTGTGGAATGCCTATGTGGCAATATGATCAAGGCTTATGTTGAAAAGCAAAGTCTTGTGGTTGATGATCAAAGCACGGCCTGTGTGGCATAGCTTTGTGTAGCGTTGATTCGCGAGCCTCACACCCCGTTAGTGGACCGGAAACGGGAGAGGACCTCAGGGAGGGCATGCGTTTCCTTCTAGCTAGAAGTGTTGTCAGTGGTTTTACATGCCCTGACGAGTTGGACTTATGTGGTTGTTGATGTTGCGAAGCGCCTCGGATATATCGGTGACTGTATTACTTCTAGTTGTGTATTATATTATTTTCCGCTGCAACGTATTTAAATGTAATTTAAATCTCTGATATTTTCTATGTAATATTTATTCATACTCCGTATATTCTTGTATTCTGATGTAATTGTTGTAATAAACAATGAAATGTTCTTCTGTTTGCGTTCTGATTCGTCTTGTCCTCAAAGCATCTGCTCTTTCCTTACCAAGGAAGTTACGGCTCTTTATAGGAATCCCTAAACATCATCTAAGTTATTTTACATTTCAGTTAACACTTCATTTGATTTAACTCACTTATATGAGAATGTTAGTCCTGACTGGAGTACTTTTTTATTCTTGCAATTGCTTGGGTCAGACCGAGGATTTCATCTTGTAGATATCCGTTAGAGCTTGAGATTCATTGGAGATCCAGCCGTTCATCTACCTTGTCATATTCGGTTATCTCCATATCTCCTCACTACCGGATGCTAGTATGATTCTATATTTATTCTTCCATTGTATCCATATTTCTTTCTGTACTCTGATGTTATGTAAATTTAAAAGAATTTGCAATATTGTATAAATTTTACTTCCGCTGCGAGATACTCTATGTTGGTTGGTTGTGATTCTATGATGATTTGTATTTCAACTTCATAAGCAATAACGATCTGTCTTTTTGAATGGTCCGAGTTGGTTTAATTACCGACCTGGAGCGGTCAAAAAGCTAGTTCGTTACAGCGTGGTATCAGAGCTTTGGTTCATACAAAGCTCAGCTTATGAGGTTGAAACACTCAATAGAGATGGAGTAAAAATACTCTAGAATGAGTAAAGTCATCATGGAACCATATCTGAGAAAGCGTATTTTGACAATAAAAATATTTTAAAAGATTTTAAAGGATTTTCTATAAATAATTTGAAATTTTTGCCTTGTTTTAAAAAATATCCTTATTAAATCTCGTTCCTTTAAACTCGTCCCTCCTATGAAAGCACCTTTTAGGTTGGATCTCCCAAGTATGAGTCTTGTTTTAGTTTTCCTATCTTAAAGTCTATGAGTGGTCGTTCCTAAATCTTAAATCTTCTCTAATACTTGTAATCCGTCCTTGACGAATCCATTCGGTTCGGTTTGTATCTTGTTCGTCTTTCGGCTTATGTACGAACTTAGCTCGAATTGGATTAATTTAAGCCCTGAGAATCTAACACAAGCTCGAATAAATAACTAATTGTTAAGTACTTAAGTTGTATTGAATAAATTAAAGAGAAAATCCAATAGAAGTTATAGACAGATTTCAACCTTACATTTAAGGAAGTTTTATCGATTAGAATATTGCGAACTCATAAACTATCTTAAAATAAATAGTATGTAAACGGAACTTGTGGATTGGAATGCTAGAAAATAAATAAATGATAACACTTTATACATAAGTCCAAGTGCGAGTTCAGAATGTAAATATAAGTTGATTTGAATTATTGTATTAAATTAGTAACTTAATACTTATAAAGGCATATTTGAAATTAAAGAGATATGTGAATGTGAAACTTAGAAAGGTAATTCATGTAAATATTTTACAGAATTTCACACAAGTTAATAAAGTCAATATCAAACATAAGGTTTTGGAAACCATTTGTTGTTGAACCTTGTATAAAATATGTTTGCAACTATGGTTTTTCCTTGTAAATTTTAAGATAATATATAAACAATAGTTGTCAAAATTTGATAAAACATGGAACTTATAGTAGCGATTTGTGTAAAATATGGGATTTCATAAGTCAATGTACAACGGAGAACTGACTTATGGCTTAGAAAACAATACATATTCCGAAAAATGCAAGAAGGAAGTCTTATATAACATATGTATTTTGAGATAAATAGTCTATATGATATTCTGATGTAAGATTTTTAAATGGTATAAGGAAAAAAGGGGGAAAACAATTGAAATAAAATATGGCAAAACAAATGAGTGGGGGAAGTACAAGTTTCCCTATTTGAAATCCTATAATAAGAAACGCTGAGGTATATTATTTTGTCGTATATTGTGGCGACCCAAACTTCCCTGTGAAGGAAAGCCCGGATTGCTACGAGAACACGACAAATCAGAACACAAACAGAAGAACATTTCATTTCTTATTACAACAACTCCATCAGAATACATGAATATAACATAGTATAAATGAATAAATATTATACAACAGGAAACATCAGAGTTTTAAATTACATTTAAATTCATAGCAGCGGAAAACAATACAAAGCACAACTGAAAACAGATACACGGATACAGAGCTTTCCGAATATCGCTTCAGCTATAAACCAGGATCCCATGAATTTAAATCTGCAAAACCCAATTACTAGCTGCCCGTGTTGAAAATAGGGGCACCCAGAGTTTAGGTTAAAAACAAACTCCAGGTCAGTCATGTGAGTGGTGTGAGAACTAAAACAGTTATTAATCTTTATTTTAAAGTTATGTAAATCAAGGGACCACGCCGTATAACACGGAACTGGTTTCCTCCCAAGAATACCAGTGCAGAAAACAAACAACGCAATGCTAAATAAAGAACAATGAAGCTATTATAAGACCTAGGTCCCATCACAATGCAACGCAAGCCGGCGGATAGGGTTTTCCCTTATAATAGCCAAATATGCTTGATACGTGAAATTTAGTCTTTTATTATTACTATAAGTGAAGAAAACAACTTCAAATATAAATGTATCAATCATAGGCGGCATGAATATCCCATACCACTATATTGCCAATACTAGGCTCTACAATCAAAACCGAAAAATTTCGTATTTGGAAATTGGATTTCCATCATGGTGGCTCCTGATCCGAAAGATCGATTGTGTAGTACTATCCACAACGGCTTACGTCTCAGTGAGAGAAAACACCGTAATGCACATTCACACTTTTGGGAAATCGAGTATCACTGCGGCTTACGTCCCGGCGAGAGAAAACATGTAACACTCCACGTCCATTAATGTCACTCACGAAGGGAATGCATTAACTTCCATGGAGGTTATAACTGAATATAGAACAGAAAAATTACAACAAGACGGATAGTAAATAGTACTTGGAAATCTAAAACTTCATTTTATTGTAGCGGAAATTAAACATGTTTTTACATCATAAAACCATAGATCATAACCAAGTACAATATCCATCTTCATAAAAACAAAATACATAATCCCATTACATAAATAGCCATTAAAAAGATAACAAGCTGGACTTTACTTCAACGGTCCAAGCTTTCCAAAGAGAGATGAAGCAATTCAATCAAACTCCACTAGAGTTGGGCCCAACCTGAGGACCAGGAGGTGGAAAAATGATAGAAATAGAGGGAGTCAGACTTAAAGTCTGGCGAGTATGATAATTCTAACAATACTATTATCAAAATAACTAGACTAAGGCATAAGCTGGAAGACAAGTAAATGTCTATGAACTCTTAGGAAGATAAAGATAGCGTTTAAGATAACGTTAAAGATAACGGTAAAGGCACACCTAATTACTAACGAATGATTACTACACTGCACCGCACATTACTACACTGCACCACACCAGTCACCCTATTGTTTGATCCCACTTGCTTCACACAGAAACTTTATAAATAGCCTTACGTACCCCTAGCAGACTACATAGGTGCCGTCTGCCCCTATCTCCACTAGGTGTACCCCACTACCCACTTTCGATCGGCTCCCTACTCGTAGATACCCGTGTTGGCCCCACAGTGGGGAGTATCACTCCCCTAATGTGGAAACCCGATACAACTTGAGAATGCACGGTTTATACCTACACGATGCAACAACGTCTTACCTACCAGCCCGGGACCACACACGCATACGAAACCCGTTGGACTTGTGTTGCCACCACTCCCCGTTTTGGCCTCTTACAGTCGAACCCAGCATGTGTGTCCTGTCCTCGATTTGGGTCAAGCACACAAAGATACGTTTGGGATACTGGTCGAAATGGGCCCCCACAAGCTACCCACCTAAGCTTGTCACTATTATATCCCACTTAACCCTCTTAGTCATGTTCATTTACATGTGTGTTTGGTTAAGTCTTACTAATCGTATTTCACATGCCACTGAGGGCACCGCCTTGATTCCTCATGCCACCCAAGGAACCTACTTAAGCCCCATGTCCCACCTTACATGTTTATCTAGTTAAGTATTTCTTATTTCATTCAGGTCATAACCTTATAAAGACCTCTCACATTAGACTAGCATTTATGGCAGCTGGATTTGCCGGGCGGGTCCGGGCAGTCTTACACCATAAAGAGTCTAACCTCGTGTCTTTACAACCGTTATGCTTTAGTTTAGGCCTATGACCTCTCACATTGGGCTGACATTTGTGACCACTGGATTTGCCGGGCGGGTCCGGGCAGGATTACGTGACAAACGAGTCCAACCTCGTGTCCTAAGCATTGATTAACACTTAAAATCTTTTACCCCAGTTTTAATAATTCCCTATTCAAATTATTAATTAAGTCAACTTTTAATGATGTCCATAATTGACTCAATTATGGCCATCCACTTATGGCATGCAAAATCATATTAATTGCACCCCAACTTTTTAATATTAAATCCTTAATATTACCCCTACCCCACGTTTATACGTTCGCTTATTCAACGCATAATATAGGCTAGACTTGTATAGTCTAACACCTAGCACAAAGATAAATTATCACAACATGTAGACAATTAAAATAAATCTAATCATAATAGGGGTGAAACTTGCATAAACTACACATGTTAAGGATCAAAAGGTGTCAACTTGTTAAATGTCTCAATTTACATGATATGATCATAGCCCAAATCTATACATAAACTTGCATATGGGGTTTTTAGGCAACATAATGATGGTGTGAACTAGCATAGGATATCACATATGTCATAGCATAATTCTAGATGTCATAATAGATGTCTTGGCATATGTTCATAACTTTTCTAATCAATCTAACTTGCATATGTGACTTGTCATATAGATCAACATAACCCAAACATGATGATTTAATTAATATGAACTAACTAGCATAGATGGTAACATCATGGCCTTTTTAACATGTCTGATTCATCACAACTTAGCATAGAAACTTTCAACATACATAACATCATCATAGCATGATTTACAACATATAAGATATCATCATCACATAACATTGGACTTACAATATACATGATAGCAAAAGGGGTTTACAACAACATATATGATAATTCACATCATCTACTCATAATCCATTCATAACTCAACCTAATTAAAATGATAATAATCTTGTTAAGATCATCATACTCACAATTTAGAGAAGAAAAGAGAGAGTTTTGCTTTGCTTTAGGGTTGAGAGAATTAGAATTGAATTTGCTTTTCTTCTTTCTTAGTAGGCAGCGGCTCCATTGATTTCCATGGCGACGGTATGACAGTAACTATTCTATTTTAATTAGGTTTAGGGTTAGCATTAGGATGTATTTATAGGTGTAGGAAGTTATTTAGGACCATTAGATTAACCCTGAACCATGAGAACCAATCAAATGCAAAATCTGCATTTGAGCGAATCGGCCCATGGGTTGACAGCCAAACACCCTGGATTAACCCCTAGTCGACCCAGCGGGGCTTGGGTCGACCTCAAAAATGGGCCGGTTCGGTTATTTCCCCTCCCAATTCCCTGTTTTGAACTTTTTCGCATATTTATTTATTTAATTTTTAATTTATATATATATATATATATCAATATATATATGAAACACCCCACCTCCGTTAGGGTCACTCTGATAGGGAATGCCCTAATTTTGGTGGAGGTTTATAAGTACAAGTCACAGATATACAAGACAGATATAAGAACATATATTTGTAAACAGCGGAAGAACAACAAACTTTTATTTCATAAAAGCAAATACGTGTTACAACAACATCCTTTCCAAAAACATAACATAACACTTTCATAATCTGTCTTGAGTACATTATTTAAAGAAGCATAAATAAAACATAGATAAACTGCAAAATCCCCATAGTAGATTGTCCAAAGCCATAGTTCAAAACAGGAAAGTCCAAGCAATACATTTCTCTTCTTCAAGCTGGATGTTAAGGTTGGTCAAGCTGCGGTGTTCCCTCCCTGTGGACCTGAGGGGGGAAACGGAAGAAAGAAGACGAAAGAAAAGTAGAGTCAGACATAAAGCCTGAGTAAGTCTAGTACTATTTTGTCTATGAATAAAGAACTGGGTAAGATAAGTATAAACAAGAAGTGGGCAAACACTATAAACTTGGTTAAGTCGTCTAGGGTCGAATATACTATCGTACCCCATATTAATCTCTGAACCCATATAAACTAGTTTCCAACTGGCACCCCACAATCAGGGTGATGTGATCCATTCTATGATGATCGGCTCTTACTCGCATAGTTACATGTGTCTTACGGCCCCCGATGTTTGTAGTTACCTATGCTGGTCCCACCATGGGGTGTATCAAGTCCCATGGCAGCGGCCCGACACAACCTTAGAATGCACAGGTATGCTACTGGTGCCCAGTGCCTTATTTTTCTGCGCCGGAGTGTGTGCACGCCCGCACCCCGTTAGAACCTACACTGCTACACCACCGCCGTCGATTTGACCTCTTACAATCAGCCCAGTAATCGTGCCCCACCCTGCCTAGTTTCAGGGTTTCCTGATACACCTTCTAGGGTTACTGCTGAAAAGGGTCCCCCCGTTACTAGGTTTTCTATCTCTAGCCAACATGCTAAGTTGGTTAAGTGTTTCTAACCTAACCCACACCAGTTCGTTTAGTTTAGCATGTTCCATTTTGATTAAGTCTTTAGTTCACTTAATCCTAACAATCCTGACTCAGCCTTAATTGTCTTATTAAGGCCCTGACCTCTCACATTAGACAGATATTGTTGTGGCTGCCTGTTGCCGGTTGGTTCCGGGCAGTCTTACGCCACAACTCAGTCTAACCTCGGGTCCTTATTGGGCTCCATGTTTAACCTCCCACATTGGATAGGTATTGTTGTGACTACTGGACAGCCGGGCGGTTCCGGGCAGGTTTACATCACAACTCAATCCAACCTCGGGTTAAACACATCGTATGTTCTACATTTACATATTTTGTCTTTCTTCTTTATTTTCTTATATGTAAATATTTGCGGCCCATTAAGTTAATGGTGTAAAGGTTACACCAATCATGGGCCCAACCCATACTTGGACTTGGGCCCTTCTATTTCATATTTTCATTCATTAGTAATTTTAACCCAACGTTATTTCCCCCGTTTTACACGTCCGTTTATTATATATATATTGGGCTTAGCCTTTTAAAGCCCAATTTAGCCATGCGAAAAGGGGAGGCTTATGGCGTGATTACATACACAAAAAGGGGAAGGTGAGCGCATGAACTTGCAATATGACGTTGGAAATACAACATAGGAACTGGTGTACTTGCATAGTGACAACATATACTTTGGTCATAAAGCATAGGTGACATGAATCAAAGCATGTGAACTTGTAGTTGAGATAAGAGTCTAAATTGGGTATCATTATTGACACATAGTCATAACTACAACATGAACCTATACTTTTGTTTATGCATATTGTCAAACATAAGCATGGCATAAATTTTTCTAACATAAGCATGGCATAATGTCAAACACAAGCATGGCATAAATATCTCTAACATGAAATCATGATTCTTACTTTAGTCATGTAAACTTGCAAAAAGGGATTTTTGAACCTAACCTAGCTATGTACCACATATGTCATCATAAAATTCTTGTAAACAAGATAGACTTAATCATGGATTTCAATTATGTCAAACATCATTCACAGCCTAGCCATATTCATAAGTTTTCAAATAGGTTTTCTAGTACAAAAGCATGGCTTAATACAAGATGCCAAATTCTCAACATAATTTCATATGGATTATAATAACCAAGCTTGTTTTAATTACTTACAAATTGATTTATGCACAAAAATATACATCATGATGGCATAGTAGCAAAACCCCAAACTTGCATGAATTTAAATCAACTACATACATGTAGCTTCAACATGGATTACATAATTAGCGAAATATTCCAAACGTATACTTGCATAGAACTACCGCATGTAGTTCTTTATAACATGAATAACATAATTCAAGAATATCCAAACATATATAATATTTCAAATTGATAAGAACGCACAAATATGAATTACTTTATTGCCACAATTCAAGCATACAAACCAACACAATTGTTTATTCATACCAAAGTAATACTCTACTTACAATGGTGTGACGAATTCTCTAATTAAGAGATATGATTCCTTTGTTGAATTGATTTGATTTAGGTCTTTTTAAGCTTTAGAATTTTCCTCCTAATCCTCTCTCTAGTTGGCGGCTACTCTTAGTCGTTCCTCAGCAACATGGCGGCTATGTTCTTAATTTTGAATGAATAGGTTAGGGTTTGTCTAGGGTTGTTTATATAGAGGTTAGGAACTGATTAGGACCATTGATGTTGCTTGGATTGATCGTAGCCATTCATTCGATAGAGAGACCAATTAGAGCCTGCCACCTAGCCCTAATGACAAAGCAGACCACAGAAAATCGGCCAAACACAGACCTGGCCAGCCAGGTTGGACTGGGCTCGACCAGGTCGATACCCCTGTCGACAGGGCTGTCGACAGCCCTGTCGACATGGGTAGCCCAGGTCGACAGCCCAGTCGACCTGGGTGGCCTAGGCGGGTGTTTATCCGCCCTGGCCCATTGGGCCCCACTTCGGAATTTTTAATTGTTTTATTCTGTTTGAATTTTAAACTTAATTTAAAAACTTCCGAAGGCCATATCTTCTTCATACGGACTCCGTTTTTCGAAAACTCGGACTTATTTCGCGTATTTTTCTGAGACGAACGCAATGGCGTATCCCGTTTCCCTTAGTTTTTTGATTTCAAATTAATTATACTTTAATTTGTTAATTTCACAGTTATAAGATTTTCGGGGTGTTACATTCTCCCCCACTTAAAAGGATTTCGTCCCCGAAATCTTCAAGTTAGGAGGAATGTATATCCTAACATCCAATCATCCATCTACTCATCCATCAAACACGAGCACCCATTGTCCTTAAAAGACTTCTAATGCTTCATGATCATATGCGAAGTGTGTGTGTACATGAACTTATCTAATGCAAAATCAGGCGGTCTACTGATTCAGTTGACCTCCTTAATGCGAATTATGTAAGTGCCATGAATCCATTATGTATGCAAATTTTCCCTATTCTTGATTCTACATGAGTGCACAATCATTCAATACAAATGCAACATCCACATGACAACACATTAATGTTCAACCATATACGAATGCAAACATATATGCATATGCAATATGAAGTGACTGAGCCGATCTAAACCCTAGATTGTGTGTGTATATGCAACCACGAGCAACCACTAGCAATCACTTGCAACCACTTGCAACCATCATCCATAACATGTTTCAATTACATGTTTCCATCCAAAGGGTTTCTACCTACAAGATAAGGTCGAGGAAATATACCTAAAAAGATAGATAAAAGCGCAACTTAAGGAAAAGGAAAGATCAAGGATGTACCCTCGAACAGAAAAGGGTAGGAAGTGCGTATTTTAGCTTCAGTTTCCCAAGTCGCGTCTCCCTCGGCGTCGCTCCACTGAACTTTGACGAGCTTGACTTCGCGGTTGCGTAGCTTCTTCACTTCCGTTCCTAAGATGCGGGTTGGAACTCTCCTTATGGTTGCTTCGCGTTCCACTTCGGCCTCTTCAAGGATATTTGGCTCTACCACTTCAGCAGACTCATGTAGACATTTTCGTAGATGTGAAACGTGAAAAACGTTGTGGACTCCAGCCAACTTCTCGGGTAGCTCTAATCTATAGGCCATTTTCCCAATCTTCTCGATGATAGGGAATGGCCCTATGAACCTTGGTGCTAGCTTTCCTGTGGTTCCAAAACGAACAACGTTCCTTAGCGGTGATACCTTGAGAAAAACTCTATCTCCAACCTCAAATTCAAGGTCGGTCCTTCTCTTGTCGGCATAGGACTTTTGTCTGTCTTGGGCCGTCTTCATCCTTCTTCGTATTAAGTCTACTTTCTCTGAAGTTTCTCGGATCATATCTGGTCCAAGTATGAGCTTATCAGTAGACTCCCACCAACAAGTGGGCGATCGGCACGGTCTTCCATACAAAGCTTCGAAGGGCGTCATTCCGATGGTTGCTTGATAGCTGTTGTTGTAGGCAAATTCCACCAAAGGAAGGTGGTCTTCCCATGTCCCTCCGAAGTCAAGGACGCATAGTCTTAGAAGGTCTTCCAAAACTCTGTTCACTCTCTCTGTTTGGCCGTCGGTTTGGGGATGATAGGCTGTGCTCAAGCATAACTGCGTTCCTACTGCTTCTTGCAGACTCCGCCAAAATTCGCTGGTGAAGATGGGGTCTCGGTCACTAACAATGCTAGATGGTATTCCATGGAGTCGAACGATTTCCTTGAGGTAAAGTGATGCTAGGGATGAGGCAGTTCTTTTACTTTTGACAGGTAAAAAGTGGGCGCTTTTAGTAAGCCTATCCACTATTACCCAAATGCTAGTGTTGCCTCTCCTAGACCTAGGCAGCCCATCGATGAAGTCCATTGAGATGCTATCCCACTTCCACTGCGGGACCTCTAGAGGATGCAGTAGTCCGCCAGGCTTTTTCTGTTCCGCTTTAACCTGTTGGCACACCATACACTTAGAAACGAATTCTGCCACGTCCTATTTCATGCCGTTCCAGAAGAAAGTCCTTTTTATGTCCTTGTACATTTTATCCCCGCCTGGGTGTATCATCATCTTGGAGTGATGTGCTTCCTCGAGAACCTTCTTTATTAAATCCTTTGTCTGTGGGACGCATAGTCTTCCGTCTCGCCTTAGCAAACCCTTACCGTCGATGGAGTATCTGTTGAGGTGACTTGAAGTCTCACCCCTAATTAGCCTATCAATTATTTCCACAAGCTGAGGGTCTTCGCGTTGCGCTGTCCCTACTGAATCCACTAAAGTTGGGCGCACTTCAAGAGATGCTAGCAAGCCTGGTACGAAATCGGAGGAAGGCCTAAAGTCGAAGCTGGCTATAAACTCTAGGCTTTGTCTTTCAACAAATAACGGGCTTAGGGTCAATTTCTTTCGGCTCAACGCGTCTGCCACTACGTTGCCTTTGCCCGGAGTATAGGAGATTTCGAAATCGTACGAGGCAAGAAACTCCATCCATCTTTGTTGCCTCAAGTTAAGATCTTTCTGCGAGAAAAGATATTTCAACGATTTATGGTCAGTGTAAAGTTCGAACTTCTCACCTAGGAGATAGTGTCGCCAAGACTTGAGTGCAAAGACGATGGCGGCTAACTCAAGGTCGTGGGTTGGGTAGTTCTTTTCATGCACCTTCAACTGCCTCCCGCCATAAGCTACTACCCTTCCTTCTTGCATTAAGACGGCGCCTAGCCCTGTCCCACATGCATCCGTATAAACAGTGAACATCTTGCTCCCATCTGGCAGCGTCAAAACTGGGGCTGTTGTGAGACCCCTTTTCAGTCGTTGGAAAGCAAACTCGCAATCCAAATCCCAATTGAACACTAGATTCTTCTTAGTCAATTTCGTGAGCGGAGCTGAGATTTTCGCAAAATCCCTTATGAACTTTCGATAGAAACCCGCTAGTCCTAGAAAGCTTCGGACCTCAGTCGCATTCCTTGGTGTCTTCCAATCCTGTACCGCCACTACCTTAGCGGGGTCCACTGCTAACCCTTGTTTGGATACTATGTGCCCAAGGAACCTCACCTCTTCTCTCCAAAAGTGGCATTTGGAGAATTTGGCTTTTAGTTGATGGACTCGCAAAGTTTCCATGATTGCCCTTAAGTGCTGAGCATGTTCCTCTTCACTCTTTGAGAAGATAAGGATATCATCTACGAAGACCACTACGAATTTGTTGAGGAAATCTCTAAATACCCTACTCATCAGGTCCACGAAATAAGCAGGTGCATTTGTCAAGCCGAAAGGCATGACAAGCCATTCAAAGAAGCCGTCTGGGGTTCTGAACGCCGTTTTATCGATGCTATCTTCAGCCACCCTTAGCTGATGAAAACCGGTTGCTAAATCGAGTTGGGAGAAAACAGACGCTCCTACAAGCTGGTCAAATAAATCGTCAATTCTAGGGAGAGGGTGCCTATTCTTTTTCGTTAGCTTGTTGAGCTCCCTATAGTCAACACATAGACGGAGTGAACCATCCGCCTTTGTAGCGAACACCACTGGAGCGCCCCATTCTGAAATGCTTCTCCTTATGAACCCCTTTTCTAGAAGCTCTTTAATCTGTTTACTGAGCTCTTTCCTTTCTCGTGGAGCCATGTGTCTAACGGGCAACGCAACGGGCTTTGCATTATCTACAAGATATATGCGGAAGTCTATTTCCCGCTTCGGAGGCAAGCCCTTCACCTCTTCGAAGACATCCGGATATTCCCGGACCACTCTAACTGATGGCAAATTTTCAACAGAGGCATCTAGCGATTCAAGATAACTAAGCATAACCGCATACGAGGGATTACAAGAAATTTCCAAAGTATTACCGAGCTGGGTTAGGAGCCTAACAACCCTTTTCTCACAATCAAGGATGGCCCCATTACTGGATAGCCAATCCATACCCAAAATCAAACCATAACCCGAAAAGCCCAAAACAAAGGCACTACATTGAAATTCTACACTTAGAATAGAAATTTTTAATCCCAAACAGATCATAGACAAATGAGCTTGGCCCCCAATTGGGTTTGAAACAATTAAGGGGTCCTCTACCATACTAGTTTTTAGGTGCAGAGATTCTACTAAAGCAGACGAGATAAAGGAGTGTGATGCGCCAGAATCAAATAAAGTGCGAACGGGGTGATCATAAAGATAAACTACACTTTCTACAGAAGTGTTTGTACCTCTCTGTTGCAAAGGTGGCGCTTCCAGCACATGAACCTGTGCCCCTGGGGTGGATCCAGCCCTCTGCCCCTGTCCTCGTTTCTTTGGGCAGTCCTTAGCCCTGTGGCCCGTCTCACCGCAAGAAAAGCACCCACCATTCTCCTTGGCCTTCTTTTTCCGGCAGTCCTTTACTAAGTGCCCCACTTTGCCACAAAAATTACACTTCCTCTTCTCCTTGTTGCCTTTCCCGCCTTTCTTAAAGTCCGTCTTCTTAGGCTGCAAACCCTCTTTCTTCCCTTGAGAGCTTTCTGCCTTTGTCTCCTTCTTGCCCTTATCCTCTTCATTCAGCAATGCCATTTGCACCAATCTTTCATATGTGGCCCCCATGGGTATATGGGTCATGGCCAAACTGTGTAATGGCTCATTCAACCCTTTGACAAAACGGGGAGCCTTCTTGTGCGGGGTGTTGACTAGGTCCAGCCCAAACCTAGCCAGCTCATCGAACTGATTCACATACTCTCTGACTGTCTTGTCTCCTTGCTTAAGAAATAAGAATTTCTCCAACTGCAAACTTCTTTCCGCATCTGAGAGAAATTTGGTCTCAAACCTTGCCCTAAAGTCCTCCCACATCTCCACTGGTCTTTCAGCATTAGTGACTTCCCACCAGTAGGAAGCCTCGCCCTTCAATAGCCATACTGCCAATTGTACTTTTTGTCTATCTTCTACCTCAAAGATGATGAATAGGTCCTCCGTTTCTTTCAGCCAATTCCTAGCTGCTACGAAGGACTCAGTTCCATGGAAATCCCTTCCTCCCATAGCTTTAAAATCTTTACATATCTTAGCAAAAGCGTTTCCCCGAGGAGGAGGTGGACGAAAAGGTGCCGCTGCAGCTGGATGATTTCCTTCAGCTGGGGGAGGAGGAACGGTAGGACCTGGCTGAGTGGCCCTTGCTTCTAAGAACTGTCTAAACCAACCAGGTATTGGTACCCCTTCCGGCAAGTTAAGTTCTTGGGACATGCTGAAACAAAAAGGATAGATTCAAAACGAAGGATAAGAGATAGTACCTATGGCTTTGGGGAGTGGACTTTGCCTTTTTAGAATAAAATAATCTTTTAAAAATGCTTCTTTAAATTTCCCTTTTGAAAATAAATTTTCAAAACTTTTTATCTTATCTGGTAAACCTATGCTCTGATACCAAGTGAAACACCCCACCTCCGTTAGGGTCACTCTGATAGGGAATGCCCTAATTTTGGTGGAGGTTTATAAGTACAAGTCACAGATATACAAGACAGATATAAGAACACATATTTGTAAACAGCGGAAGAACAACAAACTTTTATTTCATAAAAGCAAATACGTGTTACAACAACATCCTTTCCAAAAACATAACATAACACTTTCATAATCTGTCTTGAGTACATTATTTAAAGAAGCATAAATAAAACATAGATAAACTGCAAAATCCCCATAGTAGATTGTCCAAAGCCATAGTTCAAAACAGGAAAGTCCAAGCAATACATTTCTCTTCTTCAAGCTGGATGTTAAGGTTGGTCAAGCTGCGGTGTTCCCTCCCTGTGGACCTGGGGGGGAAACGGAAGAAAGAAGACGAAAGAAAAGTAGAGTCAGACATAAAGCCTGAGTAAGTCTAGTACTATTTTGTCTATGAATAAAGAACTGGGTATGATAAGTATAAACAAGAAGTGGGCAAACACTATAAACTTGGTTAAGTCGTCTAGGGTCGAATATACTATCGTACCCCATATTAATCTCTGAACCCATATAAACTAGTTTCCAACTGGCACCCCACAATCAGGGTGATGTGATCCATTCTATGATGATCGGCTCCTACTCGCATAGTTACATGTGTCTTACGGCCCCCGATGTTTGTAGTTACCTATGCTGGTCCCACCATGGGGTGTATCAAGTCCCATGGCAGCGGCCCAACACAACCTTAGAATGCACAGGTATGCTACTGGTGCCCAGTGCCTTATTTTTCTGCGCCGGAGTGTGTGCACGCCCGCACCCCGTTAGAACCTACACTGCTACACCACCGCCGTCGATTTGACCTCTTACAATCAGCCCAGTAATCGTGCCCCACCCTGCCTAGTTTCAGGGTTTCCTGATACACCTTCTAGGGTTACTGCTGAAAAGGGTCCCCCCGTTACTAGGTTTTCTATCTCTAGCCAACATGCTAAGTTGGTTAAGTGTTTCTAACCTAACCCCCACCAGTTCGTTTAGTTTAGCATGTTCCATTTTGATTAAGTCTTTAGTTCACTTAATCCTAACAATCCTGACTCAGCCTTAATTGTCTTATTAAGGCCCTGACCTCTCACATTAGACAGATATTGTTGTGGCTGCCTGTTGCCGGTTGGTTCCGGGCAGTCTTACGCCACAACTCAGTCTAACCTCGGGTCCTTATTGGGCTCCATGTTTAACCTCCCACATTGGATAGGTATTGTTGTGACTACTGGACAGCCGGGCGGTTCCGGGCAGGTTTACATCACAACTCAATCCAACCTCGGGTTAAACACATCGTATGTTCTACATTTACATATTTTGTCTTTCTTCTTTATTTTCTTATATGTAAATATTTGCGGCCCATTAAGTTAATGGTGTAAAGGTTACACCAATCATGGGCCCAACCCATACTTGGACTTGGGCCCTTCTATTTCATATTTTCATTCATTAGTAATTTTAACCCAACGTTATTTCCCCCGTTTTACACGTCCGTTTATTATATATATATTGGGCTTAGCCTTTTAAAGCCCAATTTAGCCATGCGAAAAGGGGAGGCTTATGGCGTGATTACATACACAAAAAGGGGAAGGTGAGCGCATGAACTTGCAATATGACGTTGGAAATACAACATAGGAACTGGTGTACTTGCATAGTGACAACATATACTTTGGTCATAAAGCATAGGTGACATGAATCAAAGCATGTGAACTTGTAGTTGAGATAAGAGTCTAAATTGGGTATCATTATTGACACATAGTCATAACTACAACATGAACCTATACTTTTGTTTATGCATATTGTCAAACATAAGCATGGCATAAATTTTTCTAACATAAGCATGGCATAATGTCAAACACAAGCATGGCATAAATATCTCTAACATGAAATCATGATTCTTACTTTAGTCATGTAAACTTGCAAAAAGGGATTTTTGAACCTAACCTAGCTATGTACCACATATGTCATCATAAAATTCTTGTAAACAAGATAGACTTAATCATGGATTTCAATTATGTTCAACATCATTCACAGCCTAGCCATATTCATAAGTTTTCAAATAGGTTTTCTAGTACAAAAGCATGGCTTAATACAAGATGCCAAATTCTCAACATAATTTCATATGGATTATAATAACCAAGCTTGTTTTAATTACTTACAAATTGATTTATGCACAAAAATATACATCATGATGGCATAGTAGCAAAACCCCAAACTTGCATGAATTTAAATCAACTACATACATGTAGCTTCAACATGGATTACATAATTAGCGAAATATTCCAAACGTATACTTGCATAGAACTACCGCATGTAGTTCTTTATAACATGAATAACATAATTCAAGAATATCCAAACATATATAATATTTCAAATTGATAAGAACGCACAAATATGAATTACTTTATTGCCACAATTCAAGCATACAAACCAACACAATTGTTTATTCATACCAAAGTAATACTCTACTTACAATGGTGTGACGAATTCTCTAATTAAGAGATATGATTCCTTTGTTGAATTGATTTGATTTAGGTCTTTTTAAGCTTTAGAATTTTCCTCCTAATCCTCTCTCTAGTTGGCGGCTACTCTTAGTCGTTCCTCAGCAACATGGCGGCTATGTTCTTAATTTTGAATGAATAGGTTAGGGTTTGTCTAGGGTTGTTTATATAGAGGTTAGGAACTGATTAGGACCATTGATGTTGCTTGGATTGATCGTAGCCATTCATTCGATAGAGAGACCAATTAGAGCCTGCCACCTAGCCCTAATGACAAAGCAGACCACAGAAAATCGGCCAAACACAGACCGGGCCAGCCAGGTTGGACTGGGCTCGACCAGGTCGATACCCCTGTCGACAGGGCTGTCGACAGCCCTGTCGACATGGGTAGCCCAGGTCGACAGCCCAGTCGACCTGGGTGGCCTAGGCGGGTGTTTATCCGCCCTGGCCCATTGGGCCCCACTTCGGAATTTTTAATTGTTTTATTCTGTTTGAATTTTAAACTTAATTTAAAAACTTCCGAAGGCCATATCTTCTTCATACGGACTCCGTTTTTCGAAAACTCGGACTCTATTTCGCGTATTTTTCTGAGACGAACGCAATGGCGTATCCCGTTTCCCTTAGTTCTTTGATTTCAAATTAATTATACTTTAATTTGTTAATTTCACAGTTATAAGATTTTCGGGGTGTTACAATATATATATTTCTCTGCGCAACCCATTTCACTTAATTCTTTTCTATAAATTAAGTATACTTTAATTTGTGAATTTTAATGTTATAAAATTACGGGGTGTTACATTCTCCCTTCCTTAAAGGATTTCGTCCCCGAAATCTCCAAGTCAAGAAGAATGTATATCCTACCATCTAATCGTCCATCTACTCAACCATCAAACACCAGCATACATTGTCCTTAAAAGACTTCTAATGCTTTAATGTTTATATGCACAGTGTGTGTATATGTCCATATCTAATGCAAAATTAGGCGGTCTACTGATTCAGTCGACCTCCTTAGTGCAATTCATGATAGTGCCATGCGTCCAATATGTATGCAAAAGATTCCTAATGGTACATATTAATTCTATATGCGTGCACAACCATCCACCCGAATGCAGCAACTATATGATAATACAACCATTATACTTCCATTTTACTAAATACATCCATATATATGCAATATGCAATATGAAGTGACTGAGCCGATCTGGTGCCTAATAGTGTGTGTATATGCATCCACGAGCAACCACTAGCAAACACTTGCATCCACTTTGCATCCACCATACATAACATGTCTCAAACACATGTTTCAACCATAGGATTATCCTAACTAAAGGTCAAAGATACTAGTGAGAGGATATACTAAAGATAAGATAAGTACAAGCTAAGCGATAAAGGAGAAATTAAAGGACATACCCTCAAAAAGAAAAGGGTATCGTTAACGCATCTTCTCTTCCGTCTCCCAAGTAGCATTGCTCTCATAATCTCCCCATTGCACTTTGACTAGTCTGAGCTATCGATTCCTCAACCTCTTGATCTCCGACCCAAGAATGCGCGAAGGAGCTCGTCGAATTGTCGCATCACGCTCTATCTCCACCTCTCTAAGCAAGCTCGGCTCTACCACTTCCGCGGTCTCGTGCAAGCACTTCCTCAAATGTGACACACGGAATACGTCATGTACACCACTAAGTCTATCGGGCAACTCCACTCTATACGCCATCCGTCCAATCCTCTCCTTAATAGGAAACGGCCCTACAAACCTTGGTGCTAATTTCCCAACGGACCCAAAGCGAACAACATTTCATAATGGAGACACTTTGAGAAAGACCAAGTTCCCAACTTCAAACTCGAGATATGTCCTCCTCTTATCCGCATAAGATTTCTGCCTATCTTGCGCTGCTTTCATCCTCCTTCGAATCAAGTCGATCTTCTCCGAATTCTCCCTAATCATATCGGGCCCAAGTAAGATCTTATCCGTAAATTCCCACCAACATGTAGGTGAACGACAAGGTCGTCCATATAGAGCTTCGAATGGTGCCATACCAATGCTGGACTGAAAGCTATTATTATATGAGAACTCCACCAATTGAAGATGCTCTTCCCATGTACCCCCAAAGTCTAGGATACATAGCCTCAACATATCCTCTAGAATGCGATTCACCCTCTCAGTCTGGCCGTCCGTCTGAGGATGATATGCGGTGATCAAACATAACTGAATCCCTACCGCCTCTTGTAAGCTTCTCCAAAATTCGCTAGTGAAAATAAGATCGCGGTCGCTCACTATGCTAGAAGGAACACCGTGCAAACGAACTATTTCTCGGACATATACAGAAGCTAACCATGGAGCAGTCCTCTTACTCTTCACGGGAATGAAATGGGCGCTCTTAGTAAGTCTATCTACTATAACCCAAATCCCTGTATTGCCCCTCCTCGATCGCGGTAATCCATCCACAAAATCCATCGAGACACTCTCCCACTTCCATAGTGGAACCTCCAATGGGTGAAGCAACCCACCGGGTTTCTTTTGCTCCGCTTTTACTTTTTGGAATACCAAGCATCTAGCGACATACTCGGCCACGTCTTTCTTCATGTCGGCCCAAAAGTAAACTCTCTTCATGTCTTTGTACATATTGTCCCCGCCGGGATGAATGGTCATCTTCGAATGATGTGTTTCGTCAAGAATAGTCTTCCTTAGGTCATCGTCTTTTGGTACACAAAGTCTACCGTCCCTACGTAACCAACCCTTATCATCTAGTGTATACCTATGGAGATAGCTTGATGACTCCCTTCCTTTGAGCTTTTCTACTAACTCAACTAACTGTGGGTCATCTCGCTGTGCCTTGCCAATCCGTCCCAAAAGCGTAGGTCTGACCTCCAAGGATGCTAGCAAACCGGGTACGAAGTCAACGGAAGGTCTAAAGTCAAACATTGAAATGAATTCTAAACCTCGCCATTCAACAAACAAAGGACTTAAGGATAATCTTTTTCTACTTAAGGCGTCTGCCACCACGTTACCCTTGCCAGGGGTATAGGCTATTTCGAAGTCGTAGGACGCTAAGAACTCCATCCACCTTTGCTTCCTTAAGTTCAAGTCCTTTTGAGAGAATAGGTATTTTAAAGACTTGTGGTCAGTGAATAATTCGAATTTCTCGCCAAGAAGATAATGAGCCAAGACTTAAGCGCGAAAACAATAGCGGCCAATTCTAGGTCATGTGTAGGATAATTTTTCTCATGCGCTCTCAACTGCCTTCCACCATAGGATATTACCCTACCCTCTTGCATTAAGACTGCGCCTAGTCCTGTCCCACAAGCGTCAGTATAAACGGTAAACGGCTTACTCCCGTCTGTCAATACTAAGACTGGGGCTGAAGTCAAAGCTCTCTTCAAACGTTGGAACGCATCATCACAATCTATGTCCCATGTGAAAACAAGGTTCTTCTTCGTCAAGCGTGTCAATGGAGCTGATATCTTTGCGAAGCGTTTGATAAACTTCCTATAGTAGCCAGCCAACCCCAAGAAACTTCTCACTTCGGTATCATTTTTAGGAACCTTCCAATCTTGGATGGCCACCACCTTCGCGGGATCTACAGCTATTCCTTGTTTGGAAACCACGTGCCCCAAGAACCGTACTTCCTTCCTCCAGAAGTGACACTTAGAAAATTTAGCCTTAAGGCTATGCGCTCGTAGGGTCTCCAAAACTTCCCTAAGATGTAGGTCATGCTCTTCTTCATCCTTAGAAAAGATCAAGATGTCATCTACAAAGACTACCACGAATTTGTTAAGGTACTCCCTAAACACCCTACTCATCAAATCAACAAAATATGCTGGGGCGTTTGTCAAACCAAAGGGCATCACTAGCCATTCATAGAAACCGTCCGGAGTCCTAAAGGAAGTCTTGTCTATGATATCCTCAGCCACTCTCAACTGATGGAACCCAGTGGCTAAGTCCAACTGCGAAAACCCTGAGGCGCCAACTAACTGATCGAATAGATCGTCAATCCTCGGCAGTGGGTGTATATTCTTCTTAGTAAGCTTATTAAGTTCTCTATAGTCCACACAAAGTCTAAGGGACCCATCCGCCTTCGTGGCAAATACTACTGGAGCACCCCACTCCGATATACTTTGTCTTATGAACCCCTTCTCAAGCAGCTCCTTCACTTGCTTACTGAGTTCCCTCCTTTCACGTGGAGCCATGTGGCGTACTGGCAAAGATACTGGTTTCGCATTATCCACAAGATATATTCAAAAATCTATCTCCCGCTTCGGAGGCAAGCCCTTCACCTCCTCAAACACATCCGAATATTCTCGGACCACTCTAACAGATCATAGATTTTCCTCAGACGCGTCAAGCGATTCTAGATAACTTAGCATAACCGAATTTATGGGATTACAAAAGATTTCGAAAGTGTTGTCAAGGCGACTCACGAGCCTAACTACTCTCCTTTCACAATCAAGAACGATCCCATTTCTGGATAACCAATCCATTCCTAAAATTAGCCCATAGCCCGTGAAGCCCAACACATAAGCATCACATCTAAATTCAACGCTAAGTATGGAAATTTTCAAATCCAAACACATCATAGACAAATAAGCTGAGCCCCCAATTGGATTCGAAACAACTAAGGGATCCTCTACTAAACTGGTGTTTAAGTTCAGTGATTCAACAATGATGTAGAGATAAACGAATGTGATGCGCCCGAATCGAATAAGGTACGGACAGGATGATCAAACAGAAAAACTAAGCTTTCAACAGAAATGGTTCTACCTCGTTCTTGCAGCGGTGGGACCGCGAGAGCCTGAACTTGTCCCCATGCCTGCCCTGGTGACATAAGAGCCTGCACCTGTCCTCCCGAGGTAGCTCCTACCCTCTGCCCTTCTTTGGGCAGTCCTTCACTAAATGTCCCGCGTCGCCACAATGAAAACAGCATGTCTTCTTTTTCTTTCGGCAATCCTTGCTGAGATGGCCTGGTGTCCCACAGTTAAAACATTTTTTCTTTCCCTTGCCGTTATTGTCTTTACCACCCTTCTTGTTTTGGTGTTGTGGTTTCTTCTGATCCCCCTTCTTCTCGGGTGCCTTATCAGCTTTAGCGCTTTTCTCCTCATGCATAAGCGCCATTTCTACTAACTTCTCAAAGGTGGACCCCATAGGGATGTGTGTCATAGCCAACCCTTGCAATGGTTCATTCAAGCCATTCACGAACCTCAGCGCCTTCTTCTCCGGCGTGTTCACTAAGTCCAAGCCAAACCTTGCTAACTGATTAAATTTATTGACATATTCTTTCACTGATGAGCTTCCTTGCTTCAATGTCAAGAACCTTTCCATATATAGATTTTCTTCCGCCCTTGAGAGAAACTTCGCCTCGAACCTACGTCTGAAATCCGCCCAAGAGTCAACAGGACGCTCCCCATTAGTGACCTCCCACCAAAACGATGCCTCTCCCTTCATCAACCAAGCTGCTAAATGAACTCTCCTCCCTTCTTCTACTTCAAAGATTTCTAGCAATTCTTCCACCTCCTTAAGCCAATCTCTAGCTTCCACCAACGTTTCTGACCCTTGAAATGGTTTTCCACCCATAGCCTTGAATTCCTTGCACGTCTTTGCAAAAGTATCTACGCGAGGAGGAGGAGGAACGGGTGCAACTGGTGGTGGAGGAACATTGGCTGGACCTGCAGCGGCCCTAGCCTCTAATAACCTCCTATACCATCCTGGTATCGTTACACCGTCGGGTAGATTAAGATCTTCAGTCATGCTGAAACGAAAAAGGAAAGATTCAAAATGGAGAATTCAAAAGATAAAGATATGGGCTATTGGGGATTATGTTTTTTTTTTCTTAAAAACTTTTCTCTTTAAATTTCTCATTAAAACATGTTTTTGAAAGCACTTCTTCCAAAAATAACTATTTTTCTAAAGTATTTTTATCTGTTCTGGTAACCTTAAGCTCTGATACCACGTGTAACACCACCCCACGTCCATTAATGTCACTCACGAAGGGAATGCATTAACTTCCATGGAGGTTATAAGTGAATATAGAACAGAAAAATTACAACAAGACAGATAGTAAATAGTACTTGGAAATCTAAAACTTCATTTTATTGCAGCGGAAATTAAACATGTTTGTTACATCATAAAACCATAGATCATAACCAAGTACAATATCCATCTTCATAAAAACAAAATACATAATCCCATTACATAAATAGCCATTAAAAAGATAACAAGCTGGACTTTACTTCAACAGTCCAAGCTTTCTAAAGAGAGATGAAGCAATTCAATCAATCTCCACTAGAGCTGCGCCCAACCTGAGGACCTGGAGGGGGAAAAAGGATAGAAATAGAGGCGGTCAGACATAAAGTCTGGCGAGTATGATAATTCTAACAATACTATTATCAAAATAACTAGACTAAGGCATAAGCTGGAAGACAAGTAAATGTCTATGAACTCTTAGGAAGATAAAGATAGAGTTTAAGATAACGTTAAAGATAACGGTAAAGGCACACCTAATTACTAACGAATGATTACTACACTGCACCGCACATTACTACACTGCACCACACCAGTCACCCTATTGTTTGATCCCACTTGCTTCACACAGAAACTTTATAAATAGCCTTACGTACCCCTAGCTGACTACATAGGTGCCGTCTGCCCCTATCTCCACTAGGTGTACCCCCACTACCCACTTTCGATCGGCTCCCTACTCGTAGATACCTGTGCTGGCCCCACAGTGGGGCGTATCACTCCCCTAAAGTGGCAACCCGATACAACTTGAGAATGCACGGCTTATACCTACACGATGCAACAACGTCTTACCTACCATCCCGGGTCTACACACGCATACGAAACCCGTTGGACTTGCGTTGCCACCGCTCCCCGTTTTGGCCTCTTACAGTCGAACCCAGCATGCGTGTCCCGTCCTCGACTTGGGTCGAGCCCACAAAGATACGTTTGGGATACTAGTCGAAATGGGCCCCCACAAGCTACCCACCTAAGCTTGTCACTAGTATATCCCACTTAACCCTCTTAGTCATGTTCATTTACATGTGTGTTTGGTTAATTCTTACTAATCGTATTTCACATGCCACTAAGGGCACCCCCTAGATTCCTCACGCCACCCAAGGCACCTACTTAACCCCCATGTCCCACCTTACATGTTTGTCTGGTTAAGTATTTCTTAATTCATTCAGGCCATAACCTCATAAAGACCTCTCACATTAGACTAGCATTTATGGCAGCTGGATTTGCCGGGCGGGTCCGGGCAGTCTTACACCATAAAAGAGTCTAACCTCGTGTCTTTACAACCGTTATGCTTTAGTTTAGGCCTAGGACCTCTCACATTGGGCTGACATTTGTGACCACTGGATTTGCCGGGCGGGTCCGGGCAGGTTTACGTCACAAACGAGTCCAACCTCGTGTCCTAAGCATTGATTAACAATTAAAATCTTTTACCCCAGTTTTAATAATTCCCTATTCAAATTATTAATTAAGTCAACTTTTAATGATGTCCATAATTGACTCAATTATGGCCATCCACTTATGGCATGCAAAATCATATCAATTGCACCCCAACTTTTTAATATTAAATCCTTAATATTACCCCTACCCCACGTTTATACGTTCGCTTATTCAACGCATAATATAGGCTAGACTTGTATAGTCTAACACCTAGCACAAAGATAAATTATCACAACATATAGACAATTAAAATAAATCTAATCATAATAGGGGTGAAACTTGCATAAACTACACAAGTTAAGGATCAAAAGGTGTCAACTTGTTAAATGTCTCAATTTACATGATATGATCATAGCCCAAATCTATACATAAACTTGCATATGGGGTTTTTAGGCAACATAATGATGGTGTGAACTAGCATAGGATATCACATATGTCATAGCATAATTCTAGATGTCATAATAGATGTCTTGGCATATGTTCATAACTTTTCTAATCAATCTAACTTGCATATGTGACTTGTCATATAGATCAACATAACCCAAACATGATGATTTAATTAATATGAACTAACTAGCATAGATGGTAACATCATGGTCTTTTTAACATGTATGATTCATCAAAACTTAGCATAGAAACTTTCAACATACATAACATCATCATAGCATGATTTACAACATATAAGATATCATCTGCACATAACATTGGATTTACAATATACATTATAGCAAAAGGGGTTTACAACAACATATATGACAATTCCCATCATCTACTCATAATCCATTCATAACTCGACCTAATTAAAATGATAATAATCTTGTTAAGATCATCATACTCACAATTTAGAGAAGAAAAGAGAGAGTTTTGGTTTGCTGTAACAACCCGAAAATCTGGGCCAGTTTAAAAATTTTATTTTGGCAATTTTAGCGAATTTTGAACGTTTAAAATGAATTATTTTAAATAATATCGACGAGAAACTTATTTTGAAGAGATTAGAACATAAATATTATATACGTCGTCGTTAGAATATAAATAATTATATATAATTATAAATAGAATTGAAAATGGCGCGGTAGTTCGATAATTTGATTTCAAACTTCAATTGAACATATCGGGTGCAAAACAATCCAGATTTTAGTGAAACCAAAAACATTAGGATCTAATTGATAATATCTTTCCAACGAATCCGAAAAATCATGATTTCATAGCGGGGATCAAAAGATATGTCTAGTTGAAAATTCTAAATAGTCGCTATGGAATTCAGGCCCTTAAAAATGGGAATTTTGCAAACGACCTCGGATTTCGACGAAACCACTTTTGTTGGGTCCGTGATGTCAAGTTATTGCTAGGTTTCAAATTTCATAATTTTCTGAATCAATATGTGAGCGTGGAAAAGGAAAACGCGTTTGACCAGTTTTAGTTGATTTTAATCGACTGGAAAATGGCCATTTTTCTAACGGTCTCAGAATTCGACGAAACTAGTTTTGTTAGGACTGTATCGTCAATACGAAGCTATAAAATATTTTTCTGGAATTTTTCGAGTTAGTATGTGACCTCGGTAGATTGAAATATGCGTTCAAATTCAATATATAGTGATATATGTTGATTTTAGCGGAAACTGATCGAAACTGTCGAATTAGCTTGCGATACATATCCCATTGTGTTTGGAATGGGGGTAATTAGCTATGGACGACAGGCGGTGGGCCTCGTTTAGAGGTCGTATGTAAAAGTCAACTTTTTGAAATTAAAAAAAATAAAATAAAATAAACCCTCTCTCCCCTTAAATCCCTCTGGCCCCCCTTCAGTTCGATTCAGAACAGAAAAAAAAGACAAAGACGGAGGAGCTGCCGCTCCTCCGATCGACGCGCCGCTGCTCCCCAGATGTGCCGCCGCCGCTTCTTCCTTCCCACCTCCCCTTCTCCTCCTCCATCTCTCTCTCCTCCTTCATGCGAAAACCCCAGCTCCAAACCCCCTCATCCCAGCGACGCAGCCACCGCAACCGCCTACACCGACCTCCACCGCCACCGGACCACCCTCGCCGAACCCCTTCTGTCACCTAGACGCAGCGCCACCCCGCCTTCTTCTCCACCTTCTGTAAGTTCTTCTATTTATTTTTATTTAATGTTTTCAAATCAGTTTTCTTGTGTGAAAGTCATTAATTTAAATAAAAATCAAATTTTTGTTATATGATAGGAGTTAAAATAAAAAGGTGGGATTTTTATAATATGAAAGACAAGTAAAGATTAGATTTTTGATATAGAAAAGATTAGATTTTTGATATAGAAAAGATTAGATTTTTAAAATAGAAAAGATACAATTTTTAGTAGTATAAAAATTCGATTTTTATATATGGAATAGCAAAGTAAAAATTCGATTTTTATATATTGAATAGCAAAGTAAAAATTCGATTTTTATATATTGAATAGCAAAGTAAAATTTCGATTTTTATATATTGAATAGCGAAGTAAAAATTCGATTTTTATATATTGAATAGCGAAGTAAAAATTTGATTTTTATATATTGAATAGCAAAGTAAAAATTTGATTTTTATATATTGAATAGCAAAGTAAAAATTCGATTTTTATATATTGAATAGCAAAGTAAAAATTCGATTTTTATATATGTAGTGAATACGGATGACGAAAGTGACGAAAGAAGAAACGACGAAGATTTTCTACATAGAAGTGTCGTGGAGTTGGAATAGCTATCGGTGAGAACTTCTCACTCTAAATTTCTTTTTCTAGTTATATATATGTACTAGGATGCAGACGGTGCTTAGCAGCACCCGACACCCGTCATCCATAGACCATGGATGGCTTGTTTGTTTAGTTGATGTGTTGTGAAAATTTGTTTGTGTTGTTGATGTGAAATCGATAATATAAATTAATGTTTTGAAATAAATTAATTATCGTTAAAAATATAATTTTTAACGTGAATGTGAATAAATAAATATCTATAAACAAATCGGTCGATTTGTTTATATACACTGATTTAACTGATATTGATTGGGTCGATAAATTTTACACATCGCCCAACTGCACAAATAAAAATATGTGTTTGTTGATTTGAAACCCCACACGGGTGTTGGGATGATATTTGGCATACACTAATCCCAATTATTTAATTTTATGTCGATCAATTGGCCGACAGACTGTGTAAGCGTTGATTATTTATATTTGATGCTTATGCAGTTGTGTGGTGCACCTTGGATGATGGTTGATTATTTATCATTGCTATTATATACACGTGTTGTATGGAATCCATATAATTAACATTATATGGTTATTGATTGGGCCTCATTCCAATCGGGAAAATAATGAATGTTATAAAAGAAAATTCATGTGTTGAATATGAAAATAGTCATGTGTTGACGATGTTCATGTGTTGAAAATATTTGTGTGTTGAGTAAAATATTTTAAATAATAAAAATTACATCTTAATCATATTTACAATTAGAATCTACTTCACGGTGGAGTCTAATTAAAATCAAATGATAGATACCATAGTTTTATAAAATATTTTACATAACAAAAATAGTCGTGTGTTGACAGTACTCATATGTTGAGATTGGTCGTGTGTTGAAAGAAATATAGATTCATGTGTTGAATAGAATAAATATTCATTTGTTGAATAGAATAACAAATTTATTGAAATATATAAAGCCGTGTTGATTAGAGTTGAGCTATTTTGACGTGAACGATATTTATGTCGATTATATTTGTTTTTATAATGAATATTGAAAAGTGATTTCAAAATTTAATATTTTGAAATGAAATTCAAGTTAAATTAGATTAAAATTAAAATTAAAATTAAAATTAAAATTGAAATTTATTGAATCAATTTGAAACGAATTCGAATCGAATGGAAAATGAATTCGATTTGAATTGAATAGAAAGTGAATTTGAATTCGAATTGAATAGAAATGAATTCAAATTGAATTTAATTGAAATTGAATTAAAAACGAATTGAAATCGTTTTGAATGAAATTTAAAACGAACTGAAATTGACTTGAAATCAATTTGAAATGAATTCGAATTGAAGTAAATAGAAGGTAAATTCTAATTGAATTGAAACGAATTAGAATTAGAATTGAATTGAAACGAATTCGAATTCGAATTAAATAAAATTGAAATGAATTCGAATTGAATTGAAATCAAATCGATTTGAAATTGAAGATGAAGTTGAAATTGTTTTTGAAACGAATTTAAAACGATTTATAAAATACGTTTTAAAAGGAAATTGATGAAACATATATAATATATATTATATATATATATATAATGGCCTGAATAGAACGCGACGCGGCCGTTCGCGAATTTCGACCATTAACTTCGAATTGACGTTGCGGGAGATCCTACCGTCGGATTCTCCTAAAACCGGAACTGTTGGGTTCGTATCGGAAAGAGCTTTCCAATGAATATTAGAAATTTGAAATCTAACGGTTGGATTTGGAATTATGTCCAAATCAAATTTGGAAAAGGTCGTTGTAAGTGCAGTTCGACGGCCATTGATGGAAATCGACTGTACGGGCCTTGATAAAATTATTAAAAATATCAATAATTTGTGTAAAATCATAAGAAATGATTTGGGAAAAATTGGGCTGAAAAATTTCATATTTGAAAAGATAAAAATAGATTTTTGTCGAAATGAACTAGTTTGAACTAGAATTAAAATCAATTTATTTTTGAAATAAATAAATTGAATTTAAAAGTGATTTTAAAAATAATCAATATTCCCAATACGTGGATTGGACTGGAGTTGAATCGAAATTATCTCCGGAAAATTTCGATTTTGAATTTTGTGACTATGCAGATATTGTTATTGGAATTTGAAAGATATATTTTATATCGTTATTTCCAATACGATATTTGTTGGTTTCAGGATTTGATATTGAATATAAGCCGTTATATTTTCTATTCAGAGCCATATTTAATATCAAATGTGATTTGGGTTTGTTGTGAATCGTGTTTTGGATGACATTGGTTCTTTAACCCTGTTAAAGGCAGGATGTTGATTTTTGAAAAGATTAAAACTAAGTGGAGTTTTAATGAATCTTTAATTAGATTGAAATGTGAATTAATAATTTAACTTATCAAATTTGGAAAGTGATCGAGAATGGAGTATCACCAGTTTTGCTCCAAAGCGATAGTTAAATCTTTAAATAGATTTGAACGTGAAATGGTAATTAACTTTACCGATAACACCGTGGTGTTAGATATGGAGTATTACCAGTTTTGCTCCATGGGATGAATAGGTTGGGATTGGGAAATAAAATAAATAATTACTTCGGTGTGGTTCGCTAATCCCGACTAGTTTGAAATGATATCCAAAGGAAAATTAAAGAATAAATTTAGAAGAATTTATCTTGGATAAAATTAACGGGAACCTTTCCCTAAGAATGTGATTTTGTGAATAAAAGAATATTCTGAATTGGAATGAGGCGTTTGTTGTGTTTGTGTAACATTTGTTTATCATATACGTGGGTTATTCAGAAAGGCCGGGTTATACGCATTCTGAATAACCGATTCGACGAGATGTCGAAGAGGAAGACGGTGGTTGAAGACCAGAAGTCTTCACATCGTTTGGGTGATTACTGATGATCTTGATTAGGCTGTACACCCAAGATGAGGGAATCAGTTGGTGATCTTCCGGATGTACTTGGAGTTGTATGGATATGCAAGGAAAGTGCCTCCGGTTTCGTTCAGACCCAGAACGAAATTGTAAATGGATTATGTGTCTGACATTGGATTTTATTCTGTTTTGATTGATCTCTATTAAATATACATCTGTTTGGCGGCGGAGAATTTATTCTCTTGCTTAACGCCCTTCTCTGAGACGTACGAGCTCAGAGGTTTTATATCGATGGACATCAGTCGCATGGAGTGAATTGCCAGTGTGGCACGCTTGTAACAACCCGAAAATCTGGGCCAGTTTAAAATTTTTGTTTTGGCAATTTTAGCGAATTTAGAATATTTAAAATAGATTATTTTAAATATAATCGACGAGAAATTTATTTTGAATAGAATTCGAACGTATATATTATACGCGTCGTCGTTAGAATATAAATAATTATATATATAATTATAAATAGAATTGAAAATGGCGCGGTAGTTCGATAATTCGATTTCAAACTTCAATTGAATGTACCGGGTGCAAAACAATCCGGATTTTAGTGAAACCAAAAATCTTAGGATCTAATTGATGATATCTTTCCAACGAATCCGAAAAATCAAGATTTCATAGCGGGAATCAAAAGATATGTCCAGTTGAAAATTCTGAATAGTCGCTATGGAATTCAGGCCCTTAAAAATGGACATTTTGCAAACGACCTCGGATTTCGACGAAACCAGTTTTGTTGGATCCGCAGTGTCAAATTATTGCTAGCTTTCAAATTTCATAATTTTTCGAATCAATATGTGAGTGTGGCAAAGGAAAACGCGTTTGACCAGTTTCAGTTGATTTTAATCGACTGGAAAATGGCCATTTTTCTAACGGTCTCAGAATTCGACGAAACTAGTTTTGTTAGGGCCGTATCGTCAATACGAAGCTAGAAAATATTTTTCTGTGATTTATCAAGTTAGTATGCGACCCCGGTAATTTGAAATGTACGTTTAAAATTCAATATAGTGATTTAAATGTAAATTCAACGGAAACTAATCGAAACGATCAAATCAGCTTGCGATACATATCCCATTGTGTTCGGAATGGGGGTAATTAGCTATGGACGACAGGCGGTGGGTTTGATTTCGAGTTCAAAATAAGAGGTTACTTTTTGAAATTAAATAATAAAATAAAATATAAAGTCAACCCTTGCTTTAATTCCTTCTCTTTCCCCCCCCCCCCCCCCCGTTACCTTCCACTTCAGATCGAACAAAAAGAAAAAAAAATATGTAGGAACCCTAGCGCCGCCCCGTCCACCGTCCGTCCATCGCCCCCCTCTCTCCTGGCGCGCCGCGCCCAGTCAGCCCCCTCCTTGGATCGATGAGCCGCAAACCCTCCAGCCCCAAAAAAAAAAATCGAACGCCCCCCCCCCCCTTTGCAAAACCTTGGCCACCAACCAGCACCACTCCACCGCCTGAATCCGCGCCTCCACCCTAACCTCCAACCTCCCCCAGTCGCCTCCAGCTCGAGCTCGCGAAACCCCTCCCCTGCTCTCGATGCTGAACCCTTCTCCATCGGAAAATCGGTGAGTTCTTCTTTGAATTTCAGTTTTAAATATATGTAAACACTATTTAGGAAATCTAAAATTAAATAGATTTTTAATTAAATAAAGTTTAGGTTTTAAATAAAGAAAGGTCATATTTTTACCATAGACAAGTAGCGATTTTTACTATAGAAAGGTAGCGATTTTATCATACAAAGGAATGATTTTTATTCAAGTAAAGATATGAACTTCATATGTATGTGAATGATGAAAAGATATGATTATTAGAGATATAAAAATACGATTTTTAAAATAAAGTTGAAGTTATAAAAACGTGATTTTTATGTTGCTAGTAATAAAAAGATTAAATTTTTGGATAAAATAGATAATAAAAATATGATTTTTACTTATGAAGAGTATTAAAAATATAATTTTTATATAAAGTAGAGATGATAAAAATATAATTTTTTATAAAGTAAAAATATATTCATATATATAAAAATCGAATTTTTTATATATATGTAGTGGCTACGGGCAACGAAGATGACGAAGGTGCGATAGCGATGAAGATTTCTATCAATGAAGTGCCGTGGAGCTAGGATAGCTATATGTGAGAATTTCTCACCTTTCAATTTCTTTTCTAATTTTATATATATACTAGGATGCAGACGGTGCTTAGTAGCACCCGACACAATCGTCCACAGACCATGGACTTGTTTGTTTGGTTGCATAGATTAGTTATATGATTTGATTAGAATTTGGTTGTTTGGTGATTTGATTGATGTGTGAATGGCGTGGGCCTTCACTAGACCGGGGATAAGGCTAGGCCTCGTCCCGTTTCTAGTATCGTGCCGTTATGCCGCCAAAATTTTCTAAAATATGTTAGAAAATAAAAATATCATTTTATTGTGTAAATGAATAATAGAAATTCATATGTTAGAATAAAATTTTTTATCGTTAAAAATATAATTTTTAACGTGAATATGAATATAGTGAAAGTGAATAAAATAAAATATTCATTTACAAACCAGACGGTTTGTTTATGTACACCTATTTGAAGGACATTGATTGGGTCGATAAATTTTACACATCGCCCAACAGCACAAATAAAATATGTGTTTGATTGTTTGAAACCCCACACGGGTGTTGGGATGAAATTTGAAGTTCACTCATCCCGATTGATTGAATATGTCGATCGGTTGATTGACAGGCTGTTTTAAGCGTTGGATATCTATATTTGATGCTTATACAGTGTAGTGCACTTTGGTTGATGGTTGATTATTTTTCCATGCTATTATATACATGTGTTGTATGAAAATCCATATAATTAACTTTATATGGTAATTGATTGGGCCTCATTCCAGTTTTAAAATAGAAATATTTGAAATAGAAATATTCGAAATGGAATATTTGAAAATATCAATATATGAAGCCGTGTTGATTAGATTGACGCCATTTTGACGTGAACGATATTTATATCGATTTTATTCATTTTGAAATGAATTGAATTGAAAACGATTTCGAAATGAATTGAATTGAAAACGATTTCGAAATGAATTGAATTGAAAACGATTTCGAAATGAATTGAATTGAAACCGATTTCGAAATGAATTGAATTGAAAACGATTTCGAAATGAATTGAATTGAAAACGATTTCGAAATGAATTGAATTGAAAACGATTTCGAAATGAATTGAATTGAAAACGAATTCAAATTGAATTGAAAGTGGATTGAAATGAATTCAAATTGAATTGAAATTTGAATTGAATAGAAATGAACTTTGAAACGAATTTATAAAGAAGAATTCAATTTTGCTTTGAATTGAAATGGAAGTTGAAATAGATTTTGAAACGAATTTTAAAACTATTTATATAATTCGTTTTGAATAGAAAATCGACGAAGTATATATTATATATATTATATATATAATATAATGGCCTGAATAGAACGCGCCGCGCCGCGGCAGTTCGTGAATTTCGACCATTTATTTCAAACGGACATTGCGGGAGATCCGACCGTCGGATTCTCCTAAAACCGGAACCGTTGGGTTCGTATCGAAAAGAGCTTTCTAGCGAATGTTAGAAATTTGAAATCTAACGGTTGGATTTGGAATTATGTCCAAATCAAATTTGAAAAAGGTCGCTGTAAGTGCAGTTCGATGGCCATTGATGGAAATCGACTGTACGGGCCTTGATAAAATTATTAAAAATAGTAATAATTTGTGTAAAATCATAAGAAATGATTTGTGAAGATTTGGGATGAAAGACTCCATATTTGAAAAGATAAAAATAGATTTTTATCGAAATGAACTAGTTTTGAACTAGAATAATAATTCTATTTATTTTTAAATAAATAAATTGAATTTGAAAAGGGTTTTGAAAATAACCAAAATTTCCAATGATTGCATTGGAGTGGATTTGAATCGAAATTGTCTTCGGAATATTTCGATGTGGAATTCGTGATTATACAGGTGTTGTTATGGAAATTTGAAAGATATATATTTATATCGTTATTTCCAATACGACATTTGTTAGTCGTAGAATTTGATATTGAATATAAGCCGATATATTTTCTATTCAGAGCCTTGTATTGAATATCAAATGTGATTTGGGTTTGTCGTGAATGGTGTCTTCACTAACACTGTTCTTGAACCCAGTTGAGAAAAGATTAAATCTTTTTATTTAGATTTAATAAGTGTACCAATTAAATAATATTTAATTGGAATTGAATTGATATTGATTTTTGGGTTTATCGTGAACAGTGTTTTAAACAACACTCGTTCTTTAACCCGATAATTAATGAATGTGGTTTTGGGTTTATCGTGAACTGTGTTTTTAAATGACACTGATTCTTTAACCCAGTTAAAGATTAAAACTAAGTGGAGTTTTAATGAATCTTTAAATAGATTGAAAAGATCGAGAATGGAGTATCACCAGTTTTACTCCAGGCGATAGTTAAATCTTTAATTAGATTTGAACGTGAAATGGTAATTGAATTTACTGATAACACTGTGGTGTTAGATATGAAGTATTACCAGTTTTACTTCATGGGATGAATAGGTTGGGATTGGGAAATAAAATAAATGATTACTTCGGTGTGGTTCGCTAATCCCGACTAGTTTGAATTGATATTCAAAGGAGATTAAAGAATAAATTTAAAGAATTTATCTTGGATAAAATTAATGGGAACTTTTCCCAAAGTATAGGAATATTTGAATAAAAGAATATTCTGGGTTGGAATGAGGCGTATGTTGTGTTTGTGTAACACTTTTATAATATATACGCGAGTTATTCAGAAAGACCGGGTTTATCCCATTCTGAATAACTGATTCGACGTGGTGTCGAAGATGAAGACGGTGGTCGAAGACCGGAAGTCTTCACGTCGTTTGGGTGATTACTGATGATCTTGATTGGGCTGTACACCCAAGAAGATGGAAACAGTTAGTGATCGTCTATACGTACTTGGAGATCGATGGATATGCGGGGTACTAGGTGCCTCTGGTTTCGTTCAGACCCAGAACGGACTTGTAAATGGACTGTGTGTCTGACATTGGATTTTAGTCTGTGTGATTGATCTCTATTAAATATATATCTGTTTGGCGGCGGAGAATTTATTCTCTTGCTTAACGCCCTTCTCTGAGACGTACGAGCTCAGGGGTTATATATTGATGGATATCAAACGCATGGAGTGAATTGCCTGTGTGGCATGCCTAAGTGGCAATTGATCGAGGCTTCTGTTGAAAAGCAAAGTCTTGTGGTGATGATCAAAGCACAGCCTGTGTGGCACAGCTTTGTGTAACGTGAATTCGCGAGTCTCGCACCCCGGTTGTGAACCAAAAACGGGAGAGGACCTCAGGGAGGGCATGCGTTTCTTTCTAGCTAGGGTGGTGTCAGTGACCTACCAGCCCTGACATTTATATACTTTTCACCTGTGTGGTTGTTGCTGTTGCGAGGCGCCTCGGTTTGATCGGACGATCCGGGTCCGATGGAGTCATTCGTTGGCTCATTTACGCCCCAAAGGGCGGGGAAACGTGTTGTTCAGGCACTATAATCCACATCGGTGGACCGGCCCTGTCGCTCCAAGGGGCAGTTGCGGCTGTTCCGGTGGCTCGGGCTAGAGAGTCACGAATCGGTAGAGGACGATCCCTGGCCTCGGTTCACAGAAGGAAATCTAATTTCCAAATACGTGACATTTGCGGTTTTATTTGTAAACCTATATATGGCGACATAGTGGCATGGGACGCTCATGTCGCCTATGATTGATACTTATGATTTGAAGTTGTTTTATACACTATGCACTTATAGTAGTATCAAACGATTTGTTTTAACCGTATCAAGCATTCTTTGGCTGTTATAAGGGAAAACCCTATCCTCGGCTGCGTTGCATTGTGTGATGGGACCTGGGTCTTATAACAGCTTCATTTTTCTTTATTTAGCATTGCGCTGTTTGTTTTATGCACTGGTATTCTTGGGAGGAAACCCGTTCCATGTTATACGGCGTGGTTCCTTGATTTACCTAATGATTTAAAATAAAGATTAATAACTGTTTTAGTTCTCACACCAGTCCCATGACTGACCTGGAGTTTATTGTTTTAACCTAAACTCTGGGTGCCCCTATTTTGACACGGGCAGCTAGTAGTTTTGGTTTTGCAGATTTATATTCACAGGATCCTGGATTACAGCTGGAACGATATCCGGAAAGCTTTGTATCCGTATATCTCTTCTAGTTGTGTATTGTATTATTTTCCGCTGCTATGTATTTAAATGTAATTTAAATCTCTGATATTTCTGTGTAATATTTATTCTTACTCTGTATATTCTTGTAATCTGATGCATTGTTGTAATATACAATGAAATTTTCTTTCGTTTGCGTTTTGTTGTGGCTTGTTCTCAAACGATAGGGCGTTTCGAATGGTCTGGGTCGGTTTAGCGACTGGTTCGGACCGAGCGAAATTCCATTTCGTCACATAAGTGGCAATTGATCAGGGCTTCTGTTGAAAAGCAAAGTCTTGTGGTTGATGATCAAAGCACGGCCTGTGTGGCGTAGCTTTGTGTATAACGTGAATTCGCGAGCCTCACACCTCGGTATGAGTCAAAAACGGGATAGTGACTATAGGGAGAGCACAACGTTTCTTTCTAGCTAGGGTGGTGGTAGTGACCTACCAGCCCTACATTTATATACTTTTCACCTGTGTGGTTGTTGGATACGAGGCGCCTCGGATATAGGTCTGTAAGGACCGGGAAACGTGTGTTCAGGAATAATTAATCCTCAAAAGTAAGAGAGGACCGGCCCTGAAGATCCAAGGATTAGAGTGGGGTCCTAGGACATTTGCTAGAGTGTCTCGAACGCGGAGAGGAGCTTGCCCCTTGCCTCGACTCATGATGGAAATCCAATTTCCAATACGTGATATTGCGGTTTTAATTGTAGAACTAGTATGGCGACATGATAGATGATACCCATGCCGCCTATGATTGATATTTATGATTGAATTGTTTTGACACTATATACTTATTATAGTATCAAGTGATTTGTTTTAAGCGTATCAAGCATTATTTGGCTATTATAAGGGAGAACCCTATCCTCCGGCTTGCGTTGCATTGTGTGATGGGACCTGGGTCTTATAATAGCTTCATTTTTCCTAAAAGCATTGCGTTGTTTTGTTATATGCACTAGTATTCTTGGGAGGAAACCCGTTCCGTGTTATACGGCGTGGTCCCTTGAATTACTATCTTTAAAGTAATGTTTTAAATAACTGTTTTAGTTCTCACACCCGTCACATGACTGACCTGGAGTTTATTGTTTTAACCTAAACTCTGGGTGCCCCTATTTTCCACACGGGCAGCTAGTAGTTTTGGTTTTGCAGATTTATATTCACAGGGTACTGATTTACAGCTGGAACGATGCTCGGAAAGCTCTGTATCCGTGTATCACTTCTAGTTGTGCTTTTGTATTATTTTCCGCTGCGATGTATTTAAATGTAATTTAAATCTCTGATATTTGTTGAATGGAATTCATTCATTTATACTCTGTATATTCTTGTATCTGATGGAATTGTTGTAATAACAATGAAATGTTCTTCCGTCTGCGTTCTATTTTGTCCTGTTCTCAAAGTATCCACTCTTTCCTTCACGGGGAAGTTACGGGTTCTTACAGTTGGTATCAGAGCTTTGGTTTACAAAGCTCGAGAACAAGACACGTTAGAACCATACGAAAGAATTCATCAGATATTGGATTAGTAATATCCAATTAGAATAACGCGTTAGAGATAGGATCAGTAGTATCCTAGAACGAGTGTGAAGAGTATATTTTTCAAATGAAAACAATTTTATTTTGAAAATTTAAATCGCTTTATACGTATTTGAATATTTATTTATTTTGAATATGGACAATCGAGTATATATAGATTTCGCGTATACGCGTCATGAACATATAGTCGAAGTTTTAATATACTGGATAGATATAGGATCACATTCTAGACACCCGGGTATAATTCTGGTGATGTGGCCACATCATCAGTATTTATATTCGAGTGACGAAGGTGTGATTTCTATATATTTCCATTATACTGGTATGAGAACCAAAACTAATATAGATAGATTTATTGTTGTGAATTGGCATCAAAAACACGATTTTCTGTACATATGTATCAAAATTATGAATTTTAAACTCTGATTCACTAATTGATTGATGTTTGTGTTGTTTGTTCATTTGTTTGATAATTTTGAACCATTTAGCCTAATTGAATCCAATATTGAATTGTATTGAAAATTGGTCGCATTTGCTTACATATACATGTACTTACATTGAACAGGTCATAGCAAGGAGGCTAGAGCAGAGAATAAAATTTGTTTGCCCGAACAAATAGGTACATGTTTACTATATAATTTACTGTTTTGTTTGGGTGATGATGATTTTATGAGCCGCTTGGCTTTTTCTTTTTCTTTTTGAGATCAGAAGGCCTATATGGCAATTTCGGGATTTTCCCATGGCTCCCGGTGCAGGGGAGGTTATGGCGAATTTTTTCGAAAATTTAGGGTGTTAGCCAAATTTTTGAAATTTTTGAAAATTCTCAAAAACTAAAAAGTTGGAGAATAGAAGCCAGATCGAACGTAGAGTTATTGATCAAACCATTTTCGACTTTGTTCGTTTTCGGGGACAAAAAGTTTTAAGTGGGGGAGATTGTAACAACCCGAAAATCTAGGCCAATTTAAAATTTTTATTTTGGCAATTTTAGCGAATTTTGAACGTTTAAAATGAATTATTTTAAATAATATCGACGAGAAATTTATTTTGAATAGATTAGAACGTATATATTATATACGTCGTCGTTAGAATATAAATAATTATATATAATTATAAATATAATTGAAAATGGCGCGGTAGTTCGATAATTCGATTTCAAATTTCAATTGAACATACCGGGTGCAAAGCAATCCGAATTTTAGTGAAACCAAAAACATTAGGATCTAATTGATAATATCTTTCCAACAAATCCGAAAAATCAAGATTTCATAGCGTGGATCAAAAGATATGTCCATTTGAAAATTCTGAATAGTCGCTATGGAATTCAGGCCCTTAAAAATGGGAATTTTGCAAACGACCTCGGATTTCGACGAAACCACTTTTGTTGGGTCCGTGATGTCAAATTATTGCTAGGTTTCAAATTTCATAATTTTCCGAATCAATATGTGAGCGTGGCAAAGGAAAACGCGTTTGACCAGTTTTAGTTGATTTTAATCGACTGGAAAATGGCCATTTTTCTAACGGTCTCATAATTCGACGAAACTAGTTTTGTTAGGACTGTATCGTCAATACGAAGCTAGAAAATATTTTTCAGGAATTTTTCGAGTTAGTATGTGACCTCGGTAGATTGAAATGTGCGTTCAAATTCAATATATAGTGATATATGTTGATTTTAGCGGAAACTGGTCGAAACGGTCGAATCAGCTTACGATACATATCCCATTGTGTTCGGAATGGGGGTAATTAGCTATAGACGACTGACGGTGGGCCTCGTTTAGAGGTCGTATGTAAAAGTCAACTTTTTGAAATTAAAATTAAAAAAAAATTAAACCCTCTCTCCCCTTAAATCCCTCTGGGCCCCCTTCAGTTCGATTCAGAACAGAAAAAAAAAGACGAAGACGAAGGAGCTGCCGCTCCTCCGATCGACGCGCCGCCGCTCCCCAGATGTGTCGCCGCCGCTTCTTCCTTCCCCCATCCCCTTCTCCTCCTCCATCTCTCTCTCCTCCTTCCTGCGAAAACCCCAGCTCCAAACCCCCTCATCCCAGCGACGCAGCCACCGCAACCGCCTGCACCGACCTCCACCGCCACCTGACCACCCTCGCCGAACCCCTCCTGCCACCTAGACGCAGTGCCACCCCTCCTTCTTCTCCACCTTCTGTATGTTCTTCTATTTATTTTTATTTAATGTTTTCAAATCAGTCTTCTTGTGTGAAAGACATTAATTTAAATAAAAATCAAATTTTTGTTATATGATAGGAGTTAAAATAAAAAGGTGGGATTTTTATAATATGAAAGACAAGTAAAGATTAGATTTTTGATATAGAAAAGATTAGATTTTTGATATAGAAAAGATTAGATTTTTAAAATAGAAAAGATACGATTATTAGCAGTATAAAAATTCGATTTTTATATATTGAATAGCAAAGTAAAAATTCGATTTTTATATATTGAATAGCAAAGTAAAAATTCGATTTTTAGATATTGAATAGCAAAGTAAAAATTCGATTTTTATATATTGAATAGCAAAATAAAAATTCGATTTTTATATATTGAATAGCAAAGTAAAAATTCGATTTTTATATATTGAATAGCAAAGTAAAAATTCGATTTTTATATATTGAATAGCAAAGTAAAAATTCGATTTTTATATATTGAATAGCAAAGTAAAATTTTGATTTTTATATATGTAGTAAATACGGATGACGAAAGTGACGAAAGAAGAAACAGTGGAGATTTTCTACATAGAAGTGCCGTGGAGTTGGAATAGCTAACGGTGAGAACTTCTCACTCTAAATTTCTTTTCTAGTTATATATATATACTAGGATGCAGACGGTGCTTAGCGGCACCCGATACCCGTCATCCACAGACCATGGATGACTTGTTTGTTTAGTTGATGTGTTGTGGAAATTTGTTTGTGTTGTTGATGTGAAATCTATAATATAAATTAATGTGTTGAAATAAATTAATTATCGTTAAAAATATAATTTTTAACATGAAAGTGAATAAATAAATATCTATAAACAAATCGGCCGATTTGTTTATATACACTGAGTTGACTGATATTGATTGGGTCGATAAATTTTACACATTGCCCAACTGCACAAATAAAAATATGTGTTTCTTGATTTGAAACCCCACACGGGTGTTGGGATGATATTTGGCGTACACTAATCCCAATTATTTAATTGTATGTCGATCGATTGGTCGACAAACTGTGTAAGCGTTGATTATTTATATTTGATGCTTATGCAGTTGTGTGGTGCACCTTGGATGATGGTTGATTGTTTATCATTGCTATTATATACACGTGTTGTATGGAATCCATATAATTAACATTATATGGTGATTGATTGGGCCTTATTCCAATCGAGAAAATAATGAATGTTATAAAAGAAAATTCATGTGCTGAATATGAAAATAGTCATGTGTTGACGATGTTCATGTGCTGAAAATATTTGTGTGTTGAGTAAAATATTTTAAATAATAAAAATTACATCTTTATCATATTTACAATTAGAATCTACTTCACGGTGGAGTCTAATTAAAATCAAATGATAGATACCATAGTTTTATAAAATATTTTACATAACAAAAATAGTCGTGTGTTGACAGTACTCATATTTTGAGATTGGTCGTGTGTTGAAAGAAATATAAATTCATGTGTTGAATAGAATAAATATTCATTTGTTGAGTAGAATAACGAATTTATTTAAATATATAAAGCCGTGTTGATTAGAGTTGCGCTATTTTGACGTGAATGATATTTATGTCGATTATAATTGTTTTTGTAATGAATATTGAAAAGTGATTTCAAAATTTAATATTTTGAAATGAAATTCAAATTAAATTAGATTAAAATTCAAATTGAAATTTATTGAATCAATTTGAAATGAATTCGAATCGAATGGAAAATGAATTCGGTTCGAATTGAATAGAAAGTGAATTTGAATTCGAATTGAATAGAAATGAATTCAAATTGAATTAAATTGAAATTGAATTTAAAACGAATTGAAATCGTTTTGAATGAAATTTAAAACGAACTGAAATTGACTTGAAATCAATTTGAAATGAATTCGAATTGAAGTAAATAGAAGGTAAATTCAAATTGAATTGAATTGAAACGAATTAGAATTAGAATTGAATTGAAACGAATTCGAATTCGAATTAAATAAAATTGAAATGAATTCGAATTGAATTGAAATCAAATCGATTTGAAATTGAAGATGAAGTTGAAATCGTTTTTGAAACGAATTTAAAACGATTTATAAAATACGTTTTAAAAGGAAATCGACGAAATATATATAATATATATATTATATATATAATGGCCTGAATAGAACGCACCGCGCCGCGGCCGTTCGTGAATTTCGACCATTAACTTCGAATTCACGTTGCGGGAGATCCGACCGTCGGATTCTCCTAAAACTGGAACCGTTGGGTTCGTATCGAAAAGGGTTTTCCAATGAATATTTGAAATTTGAAATCTAACGGTTGGATTTCGAATTATGTCCAAATCAAATTTGGAAAAGGTCGCTGTAAGTGCAGTTCGACGGCCGTTGATGGAAATCGACTATACGGGCCTTGATAAAATTATTAAAAATATCAATAATTTGTGTAAAATCATAAGAAATGATTTGGCAAAAATTGGACTGAAAAATTTCATATTTGAAAAGATAAAAATAGATTTTTGTCGAAATGAACTAGTTTGAACTAGAATTAAAATCAATTTATTTTTGAAATAAATAAATTGAATTTAAAAGTGATTTTAAAAATAACCAATATTCCCTATACGTGGATTGGACTGGAGTTGAATCGAAATTATCTCCGGAATATTTCGATGTTGAATTTTGTGACTATGCAGATATTGTTATGGTAATTTGAAAGATATATTTTATATCGTTATTTCCAATATGATATTTGTTGGTTTCAGGATTTGATATTGAATATAAGCCGGTATATTTTCTATTCAGAGCCATATTTAATATCCAATGTGATTTGGGTTTGTTGTGAATCGTGTTTTGGATGACATTGGTTCTTTAACCCAGTTAAAGGCAGGATGTTGATTTTTGAAAATATTAAAACTAAGTGGAATTTTAATGAATCTTTAATTAGATTGAAATGTGAATTGATAATTTAAATTATCAAATTTGGAAAGTGATCGAGAATGGAGTATCACCAGTTTTGCTCCAAAGCGATAGTTAAATCTTTAAATAGATTTGAACGTGAAACGGTAATTGATTTTACCGATAACACCGTGGTGTTAGATATGGAGTATTACCAGTTTTGCTCCATGGGATGAATAGGTTGGGATTGGGAAATAAAATAAATAATTACTTCGGTGTGGTTCGCTAATCCCGACTAGTTTGAAATGATATCCAAAGGAAGATTAAAGAATAAATTTAGAAGAATTTATCTCTGATAAAATTAATGGGAACCTTTCCCTAAGAATGTGATTTTGTGAATAAAAGAATATTCTGAATTGGAATGAGGCGTTTGTTGTGTTTGTGTAACATTTGTTTATCATATACGTGGGTTATTCAGAAAGGCCGGGTTTACCCATTCTGAATAACCGATTCGACGAGATGTCGAAGAGGAAGACGGTGGTTGAAGACCGGAAGTCTTCACAGCGTTTGGGTGATTACTGATGATCTTGATTGGGCTGTACACCCAAGATGAGGGAATCAGTTGGTGATCTTCCGGACGTACTTGGAGATGGATGGATATGCGAGGAAAGTGCCTCTGGTTTCGTTCAGACCCAGAATGAACTTGTAAATGGATTGTGTGTCTGACATTGGATTTTATTCTGTGTTGATTCATCTCTATTAAATATACATCCGTTTGGCGGCGGAGAATTTATTCTCTTGCTTAACGCCCTTCTCTGAGACGTACGAGCTCGGAGGTTGTATATCAATGGACATCAGTCGCATGGAGTGAATTGCCAGTGTGGCACGCATAAGTGGCAATTGATCAGGGCTTCTGTTGAAAAGCAAAGTCTTGTGGTTGATGATCAAAGCACGGCCTGTGTGGCGTAGCTTTGTGTATAACGTGAATTCGCGAGCCTCACACCTCGGTATGAGTCAAAAACGGGATAGTGACTACAGGGAGGGCATGCATTTCTTTCTAGCTAGGGTGGTGTTAGTGACCTACCAGCCCTGACATTTATATAGTTTTCACCTGTGTGGTTGTTGGATACGAGGCGCCTCGGATATAGGTCTGTAAGGACCGGGAAACGTGTGTTCAGGAATAATTAATCCTCAAAAGTAAGAGAGGACCGGCCCTGAAGATCCAAGGATCAGAGTGGGGTCCTAGGACATTTGCTAGAGTGTCTCGAACGCGGAGAGGAGCTTGCCCCTTGCCTCGACTCATGACGGAAATCTAATTTCCAATACGTGATATTGCGGTTTTAATTGTAGAACTAGTATGGCGACATGATAGATGGTACCCATGCCGCCTATGATTGATATTTATGATTGAATTGTTTTGACACTATATACTTATTATAGTATCAAGTGATTTGTTTTAAGCGTATCAAGCATTATTTGGCTCTTATAAGGGAAAACCCTATCCTCCGGCTTGCGTTGCATTGTGTGATGGGACCTGGGTCTTATAATAGCTTCATTTTTCCAAAAAGCATTGCGTCGTTTTGTTAAATGCACTAGTATTCTTAGGAGAAAACCCGTTCCGTGTTATACGGCGTAGTCCCTTGAATTACTATCTTTAAAGTAAAGTTTTAAATAACTGTTTTAGTTCTCACACCTGTCACATGACTGACCTGGAGTTTATTGTTTTAACCTAAACTCTGGGTGCCCCTATTTTCCACACGGGAAGCTAGTAGTTTTGGTTTTGCAGATTTATATTCACAGGGTCCTGATTTACAGCTGGAACGATGCTCGAGAAGCTCTGTATCCGTGTATCACTTGTAGTTGTGCTTTTGTATTATTTTCCGCTGCGATGTATTTAAATGTAATTTAAATATCTGATATTTGTTGAATGGAATTCATTCATTTATACTATGTATATTCTTGTATCTGATGGAATTGTTGTAATAACAATGAAATGTTCTTCCGTCTGCTTTCTATTTTGTTCTGTTCTCAAAGTATCCGCTCTTTCCTTCACGGGGAAGTTACGGGTTCTTACATTTGCTTTAGGATTGAGAGAATTAGAATTGAATTTGCTTTTCTTCTTTCTTAGTTGGCGGCGGCTCCATTGATTTCCATGACGACGGTATGACGGTAACTATTCTATTTTAATTAGGTTTAGGGTTAGCATTAGGATGTATTTATAGGTGTAGGAAGTTATTTAGGACCATTAGATTAACCCTGAACCATGAGAACCAATCAAATGCAAAATCTGCATTTGAGCGAATCGGCCCAAGGGTTGACAGCCAAATACCCTGGATTAACCCCTAGTCGACCCAGCGAGGCTCGGGTCGACCTCAAAAATGGGCCGGTTCGGTTATTTCCCCTCCCAATTCGCTGTTTTGAACTTTTTCGCATATTTATTTATTTAATTTTTAATTTTTATATATATATATATCAATATATATATATATTTCTCTACGCAACCCATTTCACTTAATTCTTTTCTAAAAATGAAGTACACTTTAATTTGTGAATTTTAATGTTATAAAATTACGGGGTGTTACAAAACACCACTTACTCTATCCCTCAGGGAACCGGGGGGTGTTCCCTATCCCTCACCTTGGTCGACCGAATCCACGACACCACGAAGGTGCCCATACTCTAAAAAGCATACTGATTAACCATCAGTTTCCCACCATACAGGGTGTGAGGCTCGCGAATTAACGCTACACAAAGCCGTGCTATATTAAAGCTGTGCTTTGATCATCATCCACCAAACTTTACTTTTCAACAAAAGTTTGGATCACTGCATCTCAGCATGCCCCACTATCAATCCATACTATACCACTGATTTCTGCCGATATATAACCTATGAGCTCGTACGTCTTAGAGAAGAGTGTTAAGCAAGAGAATAAATTACCGACACAAAACAGATATATATTTAGCAAAGATCAACAAATACAGTATAAAAAATACAATGTCAGACACACCATCCATTTACAAGCCCGGTCTGGGTCTGAACGAAACCGTAAGCACCTTATTCCTCGCATATCCGTACAATCAACAAGTATGTCCGGACGACTACCACTTTAGCCCCCTTCAAAGTAGCTACTCCCATCGTGAGCATTAGTAGCACCCATCTTTTTGATGTGAAGATCGTCGGCCTTGAACCGTCTTCAATCTCTTCGACTTACCGTCGAATCAGTTATTCAGAATGGGTTAAACCGGGCCTTTCTGAATAACTCGCGTATCTTATAATCAAGTGCTATAAGAACACATCATACGCCTCATTCCAATCCAGAATATTCTTTTATTTAAATATTCTTTTCCATTGGGAAAGGTTCCCATTAATTTTATAAAAGATAAATTCTTTAAATTTATTCTTTAATCATCCTTTGGATATTAAACCATATTAAGGTTTTCCAAACTAGTCGGGATTAGCGAACCACATCGAAGTAATCTTTTTTTTTTATTTCCCAATACCAACCTATTCATCCCATGGAGCAAAGCTGGTAATACTCCATATCTAACACCACAATGTTATTGGTAAATTTAGTTACCATTTCACGTTCAAATCTAATTAAATATTAAACTATCGCTAGGAGTAAAACTGGTGATACTCCACTCTCGATCATTTCTTGAATTTGATAACTTTAGTTATAAAATTCACCTTTCAGTCTAATTAAAGATTCATTAAAACTCCACTTAGTTTTAATCTTCCCAAAAATCAATATTAATGATTATTTAACTTTGGAAACACAAACATGTCGCATCGACAGTCTACACCGTACTGTTGATTTTTGCCGACATATAACCTCTGAGCTCGTACATCTCAGAGAAAGGCGTTAAGCAAGAGAATAAATTCTACGCCGCCAAACAGATATATATTTAGCATAGATCGACAATATAGTTCGAAGTACATAGATAGACATGCAATCATGTCTTTTACTGGGTTGAAGAACTAATGTCATTTATTCACCACAAACCCAAATAACATTCCATTTCATGGACTCTTCGCGGAAAAAAAATCAATATATAATCGATATCGATTTCCGTATCCGACTAACAATATAAATGGAATAACGGCAAAGCCTTTTAAATTGCATACGTATTACTAGTCTTCCTCCACAGAAGTTCACTTCGATTATCATCAAATCGAATTCCATTCAATTCCAATTTAATATATTAAATTGGAAAACGTTACTTTGGAAAATTCCCATTAAATCTTAATAAAAAGAATTATAAATTCCAAATCACATTTCGCTGTAAATAAGGTTAAAGAACAAATGTTATTAAAGCACAGTTCACAACAAACCCAATTCACATTCCATTTTTAATCGGGCTAAAGAACAAATGTTATTTAAAACACCGATCACAATAAACCCAAAAATCCCATTCTTTTATTCCATTCCAATTAAATATTATTGTAACAACCCGGAAAATCTGAGCCAATTTAAATTTTTTATTTTGGCGAATTTAATGAATTTTGAATATTTAAAATGAATTATTTTAAATAATAACGACGAAAAATTTATTTTGAATAGAATTCGAACATATATATTTATATAGATCGTCGTTAGAATATAAATATTAATTTAAATTATAAAAGGAATTGTAAATGGCGCAGTAGTTCGATAATTCGATTTCAAATTTCAAATGAATGTACCGGGTGCTGAATAAACCGGATTTTGGCGAAACGAAAAATATTTGAATCTAATTAAGAAAATCTTTCTAACGAATCTGGGAAATCAAAATTTCATAGCGGGAATCAAAAGATACGTCCAGTTGAAAATTCAGAATAGTCGTTATGGAATTCTGGCCCTTAAAGTAGTCAATTTGCAAACGACCTCGGTTTTCGATGAAACAACTTTTGTTGGATTCGCAGTGTCAAATTATTGCTAGGTTTCAAAATTTGTAATTTTTCGAATCAATATGTGAGTGTGGCGAAGTTAAATGTGTATTAATAGTTTCAATTAAATTCGGATCGACCAGAAAATGGCCATTTTTCAAACGGTCTCAGAATTCGATGAAATCGGTTTTGTTAGGACCGTATCGTCAATACGAAGCTAGAAATAATTTTTCTAGAATTTTTCAGGTCCGTATATGGCCCCGGTAAATTGAAATGTACGTTTAAATTAAAAATATAATGATTTATATTTTAAATTTGAGAAAAATATATCATAACAGTCGAATTGGTTTTCGAAACATATCCCATTGTGTTCGGAATGGGGGTATTTGGCTAGGGGCGATAGTCATTGGGTTTAAATTGGAGTTCGTGGTGTTACACAAGTAATTTACGAATTGAAATATTATTATATAAATATATAAATTCACTAAAAAGGGTCAAAACCCTAGGATTCCTTCTACCTTGGTCAAAGCCGCCACTCCTCAAAACTAATGGCCGATATTGTCGATTTTTACTCCCTCAATCGCTCTCAATCCGGATTGAATTAAATAGAGAAATCAAAACAAAAATAGAAGAGCAAAGCAAGATCTTTAGTTTGATAGGAGTATGGTTAGTTTTCACGAACTAGGGCGCTCGAAATTCTGCCTCAAATAGGCCGTCGTCGAAGGCGATTTGGGTGGAGTTCCGGCCACCGAGCTGGCCGCGAGTGGGTGGGGGGGGGGGTGTTCTGGCCATGGCCGACCTCGTGGTGGGGGTCGATCACCCTAAAACGCAACGTGGAGATGGATTTTTCAAACCCTAGGTTGGCAATCTCGTACGAAGCTAGTTCAGAACTAACGATGAAAAAGAAGCAAAGGGAGTGGCCCTTGATCAAATGTTTGAAAGGCCAGATTTTTGTTCAGCATAATTATTAATTAATTAATTATGTTAATTAAATTCAAATTGTATCCAATGTATAAAAACTATTATATCTCTTTCATACAAGATTAGATTTTAGCGATTTCTGATCCGTTGGAATCGTGGTTAAAATATATTCGCTATGGAACTGACTAGAATCATAATGGAGCAAACCAGAATTTCAGGAAATTTGAATGTGAACAGAAATTCAAAAGTTAAAACCAGTCAAAGTGAGAACTTCTCACCTTTAATTTTCTATTTCTAGTTAAAATATATACTAGGATGCAGACAGTGCTTAGCAGCACCCGACACCCGTCGTCCACAGACCATGGACGGCTTGTTTGTTTGATTGTATGTTATTGTGAAAATTGGTTGTGTTGTGTAATGAAATAAAATATTTATATAGTTAAAAATATTTTTTATCGTTAAAAATATAATTTTCAACGTGAATGAGAATAAATAAATATTCATGTACAAACTGGATGGTTTGTTTATGTACACCTATTTGAAGGATATTGATTGGGACGATAAATTTTACACATCTCCAACTGCACAAATAAAATCTGTGTTTGATTGTTTGAAACCCCACACGGATGTTGGGATGATATTTGGCGTACACTAATCCCAATTATTTAATTGTATGTCGATCGATTGGTCGACAGACTGTGTAAGCATTAATTATATATATTTAATGCTCATGCAGTTGTGTGGTGCACTTTGGATGATGGTTGATTATTTATCGTTGCTATTATATACATGTGTTGTCTGGAATCAATATAATTAACATTATATGGTAATTGATTGGGCCTCATTCCAATTGGGAAAATAAAGAATATTATGAAATAAAGATTCATGTGTTGACGGTACTCATTTGTTGAGATTAGTCATGTGTTGAAAGAAATATAGATTAATGTGTTGAATAGAATAAATATTCATTTGTTGAATAGAATAACGAAGTTATTGAAAAATATAATGCCGTGTTGATTAGAGATGCACTATTTTGACGCGAACGATATTTATATCGATTATATTCAATTTTTTAATGAAAATTGAAACTGAAATCGAATCGAATTGAAATTGAATTGAAATTGAATTGAATTGAAATCGAATAGAATTGAAATTGAATTGAAATCGAATTGAATTTGAATTGAAATTGATTTGAAATGAAATGGAAGTTGAAATTGTTTTGAAACGAATTTAAAAAGATTTATAAAATTCGTTTTAAAAAGAAATCGATGAAATATATATATATAATATATATATATATATATATTATATATAATGGCCTGAATAGAACGCGCCGCGCCGCGACAGTTCTCGAATTTCGACCATTGACTTCGAACGGATATTGCGGGAGATCCGGCCGTCGGATTCTACTAAAACCGGAACCGTTGGGTTCGTATCGAAAAGAGCTTTCTAATGAAAATTAGAAATTTAAAATCTAACGGTTGGATTTGGAATTATGTCCAAATCAAATTTGGAAAAGGTCGTTGTAAGTGTAGTTCGGTGGCAGTTATTGAAAACCGACTGTTCGGGCCTGGATAAAATTATTAAAAATATGTATAATTTGTGTAAAATCAGAAGAAATGATTTGGGAAAAACTGGGATGAAAAACTCCATATTTGAAAAGATAAAAATAGATTTTTATCGAAATGAACTAGTTTTAAAGTAGAATTAAAATCAATGTATTTTTGAAATAAATAAATTGAATTTGAAATGGGTTTTAAATAACCAGAATTTCTAATATATTTAATTGGAATTGATTTGTGGGTTTACCGTGAACGGTGTTTTAAATAACACTTGTTACTTAACCCGATAATAAATAGAATGTGATTTGGGTTTATCGTGATCTGGGTTTTAAATGACATTAGTTCTTCAACCCAGAAAAAGTAGTTTTAATGAATCGGTAATTAGATTGAAATGTGAATTGATAATTTAAATTACCAAATTTGGAAAGTGAGCGAGAATGGATTATTATCCGCTTTGCCCCAAAGCGATAGTTAAAATCTTTAATTAGATTTGAACGTGAAATGGTAATTAACTTTACCGATAACCCTGTGGTGTTAGATATGGAGTATCACCAGTTTTGCTCCATGGGATAAATAGGTTGGGATTGGGAAATAAAATAAATAATTACTTCGGTGTGGTTCGCTAATCCCGACTAGTTTGGAAAACCATAATATGGTTTGAAATGATATCCAAAGGAAGATTAAATAATAAATTTAAAATAATATATCTTTGATAAAATTAATGGGAATCTTTCCCTAGGAGTGTGAATATTATGAATTGGAATGAGGCATATATTGTGTTTTATAGCACTTGTTGATTAAGATACGCGAGTTATTCAGAAAGTCCGGGTATAACCCATTCTGAAAAACTGATTCGACGATGAGTCGAAGAGATTGAAGACGGTGCAAGACCGACAATCTTCACATCGAATGGATGGGTGCTACTGATGCTCACGATGGGAGTAGCTACCTTGAAGGGGCTAAAGTGGTAGCCGTCCGGACATGCTTGGAGGTCGACGGATACGCGAGGAAAGGGCCTCCAGTTTCATTCAGACCTATAACGGACTTGTAAATGGATGGTGTGTCTGACATTGTATTCCTTATATTGTATTCGTTGATCTCTGCTAAATATATATCTGTTTGGCGGCGGAGAATTTATTCTCTTGTTTAACGCCCTTCTCTGAGACATACAAGCTCAGAGGTTATATATTGGCAAAAATCAGTGGTACGATATGGATTGATAGTGTGGCAAGCTGAGATGCAGTGATCCAGACTTTTTTTGAAAAGCAAAGTTTGGTGGATGATGATCAAAGCGCAACTTTAATATAGCACGGCTTTGTGTATAGCGTTAATTTGCGAGCCTCACACCCCGGTATGGTGGTAAACTGATGGTTTGATCAGTATGCTTTTTAGAGGATCGGCTCCTTAGTGGTGTCGTGGATTCTGTCGACCGAGATTGAGCTTAGTGCTCAGAGGGATAGGGTAAGCGGTGTTTTCTCTCGCCGAGATGTAAGCCGCAGTGATACTCGATTTCCCAAAAGTGCGGATGTGCATTACGGTGTTTTCTCTCACTGAGACGTAAGCCGTTGGGGATGGTACTACGCGATCGATCTTTCGAATCAGGAGCCACCATGATGAAAATCCAATTTCCAAATATGACATTTTGCGGTTTTGATTGTAGAGCCTAGTATTGGCGACATGATATATGGTACCCATGCCGTCTATGATTGATACATTTATATTTGAAGTTGTTTTCTTCACTAATAGCAATAATATAAAATGAAATTTCACGTATCAAGCATATTTGGCTATTATAAGGGAAAATCCTATCCTCCGGCTTCCGTTGCATTGTGTGATAGGATCTGGGTCTTATAATAGCTTCATTGTTCTTTATTTAGCATGGCGCTGTTTGTTTTATGCACTGGTATTCTTGGGAGGAAACCCGTTCCATGTTATACGGCGTGGTCCCTTGATTTACCTAACTTTAAAAACAAAGATTAATAACTGTTTTAGTTCTCACACCAGTCACATGACTGGCCTGGAGTTTATTGTTTTAACCTAAACTCTGGATGCCCCTATTTTCCGCACGCCAGCTAGTAGTTTTGGTTTTGTAGATTTATATTCACAGGATCCTGATTTACAGCTGGAACGATATCCGAAAAGCTCTGTATCCGTATATCGCTTCTAGTTGTGTTTTGTATTATTTCCGCTGCGATGTATTTAAATGTAATTTAAATCTCTGACATTTTCTGTGTAATATTTATTCATACTCTGTTATATTCTTGTATTATGATGAAATTGTTGTAATAAGCAATGAAATGTTCTTCTACTTGTGTTCTGATTTGTCGTGTTCTCGAAGAAATCCGGGCTTTCCTTCACGGGGATGTTTGGGTCGGCACATTTGGTATCAGAGCTCTGGTTTACAGAGCTAGAGGACAAGACACGTTTGAACCAAACGAAAGAATTCATCAGAGATTGGATTAGTAATATCCAATGAGAATGACTCGTTAGAGATAGGATCTGTAGTATTCTAGAACGACGGTGAAGAGTACATCTTTAAAATGAAAACAAATTCTGTTTTGAAAATTTAAATCAATTATTCGTATTTGATTATTTATTTTATATTGATTTGGACAATCCAGTATATAAAGATTTTTCATATACGCCTTGCAAATGTATATTAGAAGTTTTAATATACTGGGTAGATATAGAATCACACTCTAGTTGCTTGGAGATGATGCTGATAATGACCATGGCATCATCGGTGTTGTGTTCAAGTGACGAAAGTGGGATTTCTATATATTTCCAATTGACTGGTGTGAGAACCAAAATTAGATAGGGCTTATTGTTGTGATTTGACCTAGAAAATATGATTTTTGGACTATATATCAAAGTTATGAATTTGAAAAGCTAATCAACTAATTGATTGCTGGTTATGTTTAATTATTGGTTGAGTAATTAAAATTTGAACCATTATAGCCAATTTGAACCAAACAGTAAATTGTATTGAAAATTTATCGCATTTGCTTGAATATACATGTACTTATATTGAACAGGCCATTGCAAGGAGGCTAGAGCAGAAGAATAAAATTGTTTGCCCGACAAATAGGTACATGTTTACCATAATTTACTGTTTTGTTTGGGTGATGATGATTTTATTAGCCGATTGGCTAGCCACTTCGCTCTTTATTTTTCTTTTGGATTGAAGAAGGCCATGGGAGGCTATATGAAATATCCCGAAGTCCCCGGTGTAGGGGAGGTAATGGCGAAATTTTTCGAAAATTTAGGGTGTTAGCCAAATTTTTGAAAAATTTGAAAACTTCTTAGAAACAGAAAAGTTGAAGAACTTAAGCCGTAAAGAAAATAATGAAAGTTGAGTTGATTAGTTAAACAACTTTCGGTTTTGTTCCTTTTCGAGGATGAAAAGATTTTAAGTGGGGGAGATTGTAACAACCCGGAAAATCTGAGCCAATTTAAACTTTTTATTTTGGCGAATTTAATGAATTTTGAATATTTAAAATGAATTATTTTAAATAATAACGACGAAAAATTTATTTTGAATAGAATTCGAACGTATATATTTGTATAGATCGTCGTTAGAAAATAAATATTAATTTTAATTATAAAAGGAATTGAAAATGGCGTGGTAATTCGATAATTCGATTTCAAATTTCAAATGAATGTATCGGGTGCAGAATATACCTGATTTTGGCAAAACCAAAAATATTTGAATCTAATTAAGAAAATCTTTCTAACGAATCCGGGAAATCAAAATTTCATACTGGGAATCAAAAGATATATCCAGTTGAAAATTCAGAATAGTCGCTATGGAATTCTGGCCCTTAAAATAGTCATTTTGCAAAAGACCTCGGTTTTCGACGAAACCACTTTCGTTGGATCCGCAGTGTCAAATTATTGCTAGATTTCAAAATTTGTAATTTTTCGAATCAATATGTGAGCGTGGCGAAGTTAAACGTGTTTTAACAGTTTCAATTAAATTCGGATCGACCAGAAAATTCCAATTTTTCAAATGGTCTCAGAATTCGACGAAATCAGTTTTGTTAGGACCGTATCGTCAATACGAAGCTAGAAATAATTTTTCTGGAATTTTTTAGGTCCGTATATGGCCCCGGTAAATTGAAATGTAGGTTTAAATTAAAAATATAATGATTTATATTTTAAATTTGAGAAAAACATATCGTAACAGTCGAATTGGCTTTCGAAACATATCCCATTGTGTTCGGAATGGGGGTAATTGGCTAGGGGCGACAGTCGTTGGGTTTGAATTGGAGTTCGTGGTGTTACACAAGTAATTTACGAATTAAAATATTATTATATAAATATATAAATTCACTAAAAAGGGTCAAAACCCTAGGATTCCTTCTGCCTTGGTCAAAGCCGCCACTCCTCAAAACTAAAGGCCGATATTGTCGATTTTTACTCCCTCAATCGCTCTCAATCCGGATTGAATTAAATAGAGAAATCAAAACAAAAATAGAAGAGCAAAGCAAGATCTTTAGATTGATAGGAGTATGGTCAGTTTTCACGAACTAGGGCGCTCGAAATTCTGCCTCAAATAGGCCGTCGTCGAAGGCGATTTGGGTGGAGTTCCGACCACCAACTGGCCGTTGCCGTGAGCGGGGGGGGGGGTGTTCTGGCCATGGCCGACCTCGTGGTGGGGGCCGATCATCCTCAAACGCAACGTGGAGATGGATTTTTCAAACCCTAGGTTGGCAATCTCGTACGAAGCTAGTTCCAGAACTAACGATGAGAAAGAAGCAAAGGGAGTGGCCCTTGATCAAAAATTTGAACGGCCTGATTTTTGTTCAGCGTAATTATTAATTAATTAATTATGTTAGTTAAATTCAAATTGTATCCAACATATAAAAACTATTATATCTCTTTCATACAAGATCAGATTTCAGCGATTTCTGATCCGTTGGAATCGCGGTGAAAATATATTCGCTATGGAACTGACTAGAATCATAATGGAGCAAACCAGAATTTCAGGAAATTTGAACGTGAACAGAAATTCAGAAGTTAAAACCAGTCAAAGTGAGAACTTCTCACCTTTAATTTTCTATTTCTAGTTAAAATATATACTAGGATGCAGACGGTGCTTAGCAGCATCCGACACCCGTCGTCCACAGACAATGGACGGCTTGTTTGTTTGATTGTATGTTATTGTGAAAATTGGTTGTGTTGTGTAATGAAATAAAATATTTATATAGTTAAAAATATTTTATATCGTTAAAAATATAATTTTCAACGTGAATGAGAATAAATAAATATTCATTTACAAACCGGACGGTTTGTTTATGTACACCTATTTAAAGGATATTGATTGGGACGATAAATTTTACACATCTCCAACTGCACAAATAAAATCTGTGTTTGATTGTTTGAAACCCCACACGGGTGTTGGGATGATATTTGGCGTACACTAATCCCAATTATTTAATTGTATGTCGATCGATTGGTCGACAGACTGTGTAAGCGTTGATTATATATATTTAATGCTTATGCAATTGTGTGGTGCATTTTGGATGATGGTTGATTATTTATCGTTGCTATTATATACATGTGTTGTATGGAATCCATATAATTAACATTATACGGTAATTGATTGGGCCTCATTCCAATTGGGAAAATAAAGAATATTATGAAATAAAGATTCACGTATTGACGGTACTCATTTGTTGAGATTAGTTACGTGTTGAAAGAAATATAGATTCATGTGTTGAATAGAATAAATATTCATTTGTTGAATAGAATAACGAAGTTATTGAAAAATATAAAGCCGTGTTGATTAGAGATGCGCTATTTTGACGCGAATGATATTTATATCGATTATATTCGTTTTTTTAATGAAAATTGAAATTGAAATCGAATCGAATTGAAATTGAATTGAAATCGAATTGAATTGAAATTGAATTGAATTGAAATTGAATTGAAATCGAATTGAAATTGATTTGAAATGAAATGGAAGTTGAAATTGTTTTGAAACGAATTTAAAACGATTTATAAAATTTGTTTTAAAAGGAAATCGACGAATTATAGATAATATATATATATATATATATTATATATAATGGCCTGAATAGAACGCGCCACGCCGCGGCAGTTCACGAATTTCGACCATTGACTTCGAACGGACATTGCGGGAGATCCGGCCGTCGGATTCTCCTAAAACCGGAACCGTTGGGTTCGTATCGAAAAGAGATTTCCAATGAATATTAGAAATTTGAAATCTAACGGTTGGATTTGGAATTATGTCCAAAATCAAATTTGGAAAAAGTCGCTGTAAGTGCGGTTCGTTGGCAGTTATTGAAAAACGACTGTACGGGCGTTGATAAAATTATTAAAAATATATATAATTTGTGTAAAATCATAAGAAATGATTTGGGAAAAACTAGGATGAAAAACTCCATATTTGAAAAGATAAAAATAGATTTTTATCGAAATGAACTAGTTTTAAACTAGAATTAAAATCAATGTATTTTTGAAATAAATAAATTGAATTTGAAATGGGTTTTAAATAACCAGAATTTCTTATATATTTAATTGGAATTAATTTGTGGGTTTACCGTGAACAGTGTTTTAAATAACACTTGTTCTTTAACCCGATAATAAATAGAATGTGTTTTGGGTTTATCGTGAACTGTGTTTTAAATGACATTAGTTCTTCAACCCAGTAAAAGGAGTTTTAATGAATCCGTAATTAGATTGAAATGTGAATTGATAATTTAAATTACCAAATTTGGAAAGTGAGCGAGAATGGAGTATTACCAGTTTTGCTCCAAAGCGATAGTTAAAATCTTTAATTAGATTTGAACGTGAAATGGTAATTAACTTTACCGATAACCCCGTGGTGTTAGATATGGAGTATCACCAGTTTTGCTCCATGGGATAAATAGGTTGGGATTGGGAAATAAAATAAATAATTACTTCGGTGTGGTTCGCTAATCCCGACTAGTTTGGAAAACCAAAATATGGTTTGAAATGATATCCAAAGGAAGATTAAAGAATAAATTTAAAAGAATTTATCTCTGGTAAAATTAATGGGAATCTTTCCCTAGGAGTGTGAATATTCTGAATTGGAATGAGGCGTATATTGTGTTTTATAGCAATTGTTGATTAAGATACGTGAGTTATTCAGAAAGTCTGGGTATAACCCATTCTGAATAACTGATTCGACGATGAGTCGAAGAGATTGAAGACGGTGCAAGACCGACGATCTTCACATCGAATGGATGGGTGCTACTGATGCTCACGTTGGGAGTAGCTTCCTAGAAGGGGGCTAAAGTGGTAGCCGTCCGGACATGCTTGGAGGTCGACGGATACGCGAGGAAAGTGCCTCCTGTTTCCTTCAGACCTAGAACTGACTTGTAAATGGATGGTGTATCTGACATTGTATTCCTTTATATTGTATTCGTTGATCTCTACTAAATATATATCTGTTTGGCGGCGGAGAACTTATTCTCTTGCTTAACGCTCTTCTCTGAGACATGCGAGCTCAGAGGTTATAAATTGGCTGAAATCAGTGGTACGATATGGATTGATACTGTGGCACGCTGAGATGCAGTGATCCAGACTTTTGTTGAAAAGCAAAGTTTGGTGGATGATGATCAAAGCGCAGCTTTAATATAGCACGACTTTGTGTATAGCGTTAATTCGCAAGCCTCACACCCCGGTATGGTGGTAAACTGATGGTTTGATCAGTATGCTTTTTAGAGGATGGGCACCTTAGTGGTGTCGTGGATTCGGTCGACCGAGATTGATCTTAGTGCTCAGAGGGATAGGGTAAGTGGTGTTTTCTCTCGCCGAGACGTAAGCCGCAGTAATACTCGATTTACCAAAAGTGCGGATGTGCATTACAGTGTTTTCTCTCGCTGAGATGTAAGCCGTTGTCGATGGCACTACGCGATCGATCTTTCGAATCAGGAGCCACCGTGATGAAAATCCAATTTCCAAATATGACATTTTGCGGTTTTGATTGTAGAGCCTAGTATTTGCGACATGATATATGGTACCCATGCCGTCTATAATTGATACATTTGTATTTGAAGTTGTTTTCTTCACTTATAGTAATAATATAAGATGAAATTTCACGTATCAAGCATATTTGGCTATTATAAGGGAAAACCCTATCCTCCGGCTTGCGTTGCATTATCTGATGGGATCTGGGTCTTATAATAGCTTCATTGTTCTTTATTTAGCATTGCGCTGTTTGTTTTATGCACTGGTATTCTTGGGAGGAAACCCGTTCCGTGCTATACGGCGTGGTCCCTTGATTTACCTAACTTTAAAAACAAAGATTAATAACTGTTTTAGTTCTCACACCAATCACATGACTGACCTGGAGTTTATTATTTTAGCCTAAACTCTGGGTGCCCCTATTTTCCGCACGGGCAACTAGTAGTTTTGGTTTTGCAGATTTATATTCACAGGATCCTGATTTACAGCTGGAACGATATCCGGAAAGCTCTGTATCCGTATATCTCTTCTAGTTGTGTTTTGTATTATTTCCGCTGCGATGTATTTAAATGTAATTTACATCTCTGATATTTTTTATGTGTAATATTTATACATACTCTGTTATATTCTTGTATTCTGATGAAATTGTTGTAATAAGCATTGAAATGTTCTTCTGTTTGTGTTCTGATTTGTCGTGTTCTCGAAGCAATCCGACTTTCCTTCGCGGGGAAGTTTGGTTCGCCACAATTAATTAATTGGAAAAATTCTTTAAATCTAAATAAAAATATTTATTGTTTCCTCAACTGGGTTTAGGAACAGTATTAATGAAGGCACCACTCACGACAAACCCAAAATCCAATTTGATATCAAATACAAGGCTCTGAATAGAAAATATATCGACTTATATTCAATATAAAATTTTGATATCAACAAATATCATATTGAAATAACGATATATATATATATATATATATATATATATATATAACCTCCAAATTCCTCCACAACGTCCATATAATCACGAAATCCAATATCGAAATATTCTAAAGATAATTTCGATTTAAATCCATTCCAATTCGTATATTGGAAATTCTAGTTATTTTTGAAAACCATTTCAAATCCAATTTATTTATTTAAAAATAAATAAATTATTATTCTAGTTAATAACCAGTTCATTTCAACAAAAATATATTTTTATCTTTTCAAATATGGGATTTTTTCAACTCAATTCTTCCCAAATCATTTATTATGATTTTACACAAATTATTGATATTTTTAATAATTTTATCAAGGCCCGTACAGTCGATTTCCTATAACGGCCATCGAACTGCACTTATAGCGACCTTTTTCAAATTTGATTTGGGCATAATTCCAAATCCAACCATTAGATTTCAAATCCCTCATATTCGTTTGAAAGCTCTTTTCGATACGAACCCAACGGTTCCGGTTTTAGGAGAATCCGACGTCGGATCTCCCGTAATGTATGTTCGAAGTCAATGGTTGAAATTCGCGAATTGCCGCAGTGCGACGCATTCTATTCAGGCCATTGTAATAAATTTAATATATATTATATATTTCGTCGATTTCCATTTAAAACGAATTTTATAAATCGTTTTAAATTCGTTTCAAGAACGATTTCAAATTCAAATCAAAATTGAATTTTTCCTTATAAATTCATTTTAAATTCAATTCAATTCAAATTCAAATACATTACAATTCAATTCGAATTTCCAATTCCTTTCAATTTAATTCGAATTCCCAATTCATTTCAATTTAATTCGAATTTCAATTCTATTTCAATTTAATTCGAATTTCCAATTCATTTCGATTTAATTCGAATTTCAATTCTATTTCTATTTAATTCGAATTTAGAATTCATTTCAATTTAATTCGAATTTAAATTTAATTCGAATTTCAACTCTATTTCAATTTAATTCGAATTTCCAATTCTATTTCAATTTAATTCGAATTTCCAATTCATTTCAATTTAATTCGAATTTCAATTCTATTTCAATTTAATTCGAATTTCCAATTCAAATCAAAAATAAATTTTCCATATCATTTCAGTATTAAAATGATAATATTTTCAAAATATTCGATTTTGAAATCACTTTTCGATATTCATTATAACATGAACAAAATCGACAAAATTCTCGTTCGTGTTAAAATGGCATTTAACTACTTAACACGGCTCCACATTCAATACTCATTGAATATTATTTTGAAATATTCGATAATTCTGAACTGGAATCAGACACAGCCAATTACCATATAATTTGATTATATGGATTTTGAAACGACCCAAACTTTCCCGGCAAAGAAAGCCGGGATTGAGTTGAGGACAAGACGAATCAGAACACAAACAGAAGAACATTTCAGTGCTTATTACAACAATTCCATTAGAATACAAGAATATACAGAGTATGAATAAATAAAATACATTTGATAAATATCAGAGATTACAATACATTACATAGCAGCGGAAAATAATACAATACACAACTTGAAGTAATATGTAACACCCCGTATGTTGAATAACTTGCTATAATATAAAACAGGGCAAAATTAAATTTAAAAATCTGAATCAGGGGAAACGGGCTATGCCATTGCGTTCATCTCGGAAAAATACGCAAAATAGAGTCCGAGTTTTCGAAAATCGGAGTCCGTATGACCCCGATAAGGCCCAAAGAAGTTTTCAAAAATTTAAAAACAGATTTTCGGAAGTGGCGGGAAAAATCCCACCAGACCCAGGGGGTCGACCTGGGGGTCGACTGGGGAGTCGACCTCCCCCCCAGGTCGACTGGGGAGTCGACCCTAGGGTCGACCTGGGAGTCGACCTCCCTGGTCGAGCCCAGGTGACCTGGGTGCATCAGTTTGGCTTTTGGGCTGGGTCTGGTGGCTTGTGACGAGATCTGACGGCTCTAATCTAATTTAGGGTTATTCTAAGGGCCTAAAACACCTAACTAATCTATAAATACACCCTAAGACTACCCTAATTCATACTAAAAATAGTTCAACGTCGTTATGCCGTCAAAATGCAACTAGGAGGAGCCACCAACAAATTAAAGAGGAGGAAAGCTTCTCAAATCAACTTCTAATCAACTCTAGCAACTTAATCTTCTTCATTTAAGTGCTAATCAACAAGTGGTGAGTTTTCTATAGCCTTAATGACCAATTATTGAAGTGATTATGATAGGATATGATGAGGTTGTGGCTATGAATGTGGATCAATGCATGTTATGCAAGTTATATGCTATGTGTTAATGATGTTATGCATGTTATGCAAGTTATGTTCTATATGTTCATGAAGTTATGCAAGTTATGCAAGTCATATGATACATGTTCATGATGTTATGCAAGTTATGCAAGTCATATGCTATGTGTTTGAGGTATTATGCAAGTTATGCAAGTTATATGATATATGTTCATGAAGCTATGCAAGTTATGCAAGTCATATGATACATGTTCATGATGTTATACAAGTTATGCAAGTCATATGCTACGTGTTTATGATGTTATGCAAGATATGCAAGTCATATAAGAAACATTGATCCATTATGGCACCATGATATGCAACTTTGGTGTATGATTATATGCTAGTTCATACATGATATGTTATGCAAGTTTGGTGTATGATTATATGCTAGTTCATACATGATATGTTATGCAAGTTTGGTGTATGATTGTATGCAAGTTCATCTATGATATGTATGCAAGTTTGGTGTATGATTATATGCAAGTTCACATATGACATGTTATGCAAGTTTGGTGTTTGAAGATATGCAAGTAACATGTGCAAGTTTACACCTCAGTATGATACGCATACATATGCAAGTTAACCCCTTTGTATGTCATACATACATATGCAAGTTTACCCCTTTGAATGATATAAATAACTTATGCAAGTTAACCTCCTTATGACATATGTGATTCATGCAAGTTTGGGTTGATTATTTATGCTAGTTGGGTTTGATGCTATATGCATGTTGACACCTTTAAACCCATGTTGATGCTTATGTGTTGTGCAAGTTGAACCCATTGTATGTGTGATGAATCTTCCCTTTTATGTCATGTTAGCGAATTACGTGGGGAACGATGGGGTTAATATACATGTTAATGAAATGGTGTGAAATTGGTATGACTATGCATACCATAAAGAGGATGGACATAATTGAGTCAATTATGTACATCGTTAAAAATTGGAATTAATTAGGGAAAATTAATTCGAAATATGAGGGGGTGATTAATTAGGTTTAATTAATGGACTAAGACACGAGGTTGGACCCTTTTGTAGCGTAAGACTGCCCGGAACCGACCGGCAAATCCAGCGGCTACAAATGATTGGCCCAATGTGAGAGGTCTTAGGCACAAACTATATACGTAACAAGTGTAAAGACACGAGGTTAGACTCGGTTATGGCGTAAGGCTGCCCGGACCCGACCGGCAAATCCAGCTGCCATAAGAGATAGTCTAATGTGAGAGGTCTCTACAACGGTTACGTTCTTAATCAATTAAGAAACACTTAACCATATTAGCATGTAGAGGACATGAGGGGTTAAGTGGGTGCCTTGGGTGGCATGTGGAAAAATCTAGTAGTTGCCTTGGGTGGCAATAGAAAATACGATTAGAATACTTAACCGAAGTGGAACATGTAATTAAACATGATTAAAGGGTTAAGTAAGTGCCTTGGGTGGCATGGGAAAATCTAGTGGTTGCCTTCGGTGGCAATAGAAGATAAGATTAGAATACTTAACCAAAGGGGAACATGTAACTAAACATGATTAAAGGGTTAAGTGGGTGCCTTGGGTGGCATGTAGAAATCTAGTGGGTGCCTTGAGTGGCAATTGAAATATGATTAGATGACTTAATCAAACCTTAACATGTAGGTTGGCATGATTATGAAAAAGGGGTTAAGTGGGATGCACTAGATTAAATGACAAGCTTAAGTAGTAGCTTGTGGGGGCCTTGAGTGGCAATTGAAATAAGATTAAATGACAAGCTTAAGTAGTAGCTTGTGGGGGCCTTGAGTGGCAATTGAAATAAGATTAAATGACAAGCTTAAGTAGTAGCTTGTGGGGGCCTTGAGTGGAAATCGAAATAAGATTATATAACAAGCTTAAGTAGTAGCTTGTGGGGGCCTTGAGTGGCAATTGGAATATGATTAGATGACTTAACCAAACCTTAACATGAAAGTGGGCATGATTATAAAAAGGGGTTAAGTGGGATGCACTAGATAAAATGACAAGCTTAAGTAGTAGCTTGTGGGGGCCCATTTCAACCAGTAAATCATATGTATCTTATTGGGCTCGACCCATGTCGAGGACGGGACACGCGTACTGGGCTTGACTATAAGAGGCCAAAACGGGGTAGCGGTGGCAACGCGAGTCCAACGGGTTTCATATGCGTGTGTGGACCCGGGCTGGTAGGTAAGACGTTGTTGCATCGTGTAGATATAAGCCGTGCACCATTTATATTATCAGGTTGCCACTTTGGGGAGTGATACACCCCACTGTGGGGCCAGCACGGGTATCTACGGTAGGGAGCCGATCGCTTGGGGAGTAGCAGGTACACCTAGTGGAGATAGGGGCAGACGGCACCTATGTAGTCAGCTAGGGGTACACGAAACTACTATTAAAAATTACTAAGTACACTTAGTGGGGATCAACCTTTAAGTAGGAATTACACTTGGGTAGGTGGAACTGGTGTGGTGCAGTGTAGGAATTATCCTTGGGTGAGTAGATCTGGTGTGGTGCAGAATAGTATTTATCCTTGGGTGGATAGGCGCGTCTTTACCGTTATCTTAGTTTATCCTAAGTCTAGTTGGCTACTTAGTGTAGTCATTTATCCCCAGTCGTACCGTACCAGGTTTATATCATACCCTAATTACTTTAATGATTGTATTGTTAAGGTTATAGGGCTCACTCAGACTTATGTCTGACCCCGTTGTTTTTATCTTTTTCCCCAACCCTCAGGTTCTCAGAGTGGGCCTAGCACTAGTGGGCTTTGATCAGATTGCTTTATCTATCTTTTGGAGCTTGGACTCTTGAAGAAAGGCTTGGTTATCTTTTCTATTATGGCTATTAGTATGTAGTGGGATTATGTACTTATGTTTTAACGAGATGGATATTTGTACTTGACTCTTGTTGGTTTTTGAGATGTAACCAAACATGTTTACCTTCTGCTGCAATGAAATGATGTTTTAAATTTCAAGTGTTACTTATATCTGTCTTGTTGTAATTTTTCCATTCTATATTCACTTAAATACTCCACCGAAGCTAAGGCATTCCCTTTGTGAGTGACGTTAGCGGGTGTGGGGTGTTACACGTGGTATCAGAGCTTAAGGTTACCAGAACAGATAAAACTTTTAGAAAACTATTTTCTAAAATCATTTTTGGAAGAAGTATTTTCAAAAACATGTCTTTTAAGAGAAAAGTTTTTGAAAGAAAAGCATAATCCCCAATAGCCATATCTTTATCCTTCGGATTCTCCGTTTTGAATCTCTTCCTCTTTCTCTTTTTGAATTTCCCCTCCGCGTATAGATGTCTTTTTAAGATAAATAAGGACTTCCGTATGAAGGACGGAAGAACCACTTCAAGGGACTAAGTCGTTTGCCGGGCTAAGAAGTTAGTCCAAGGAGGTGGAGGGCTTATGGGTACCTTTAAGATGGACGAGAGAGGAAGGTTCAAATAGCTATTAGGTATATAAAGGACGAAACCTCATCGTGGTAAGAAGGCCACGAAAGGAGAATGTTAAGGGGAAGGCTAGTTGTTTTGGAGAAATAGGACACCTTGGGGTTGTCCAAAGAGGTAAGGACGAAGTACAGGATCTTCTGGAGGGTAGATGTATCCCCTCACGACGGGTATACCTGATGGGGGTAGGACCGTCTAAGTTGAAATTTGGTTCTCTCGATCATCCTGTTCGAACTTTATTCGACTCGGGCGCACCACATTCGTTTATCTCATCATCATTAGTTGAGTCACTGCACCTAGACACCAGTTTGGTAGATGATCCCGTGGTTGTTTCAAACCCAATTGGGAGGGCTCCACTTATTTGTCCATGATATGTTTGGGTTTGAAGATTTCCATACTTAGCGTTGAGATTAGAGGTAATGCTTTTGTTTGGGCTTCACGGGCTATGGGTTGATTTTGGGCATGGACTGGTTATCCAGTAATGGTGCCGTTCTTGATTGTGAAAGGAGAGTTGTTAGGCTTATGACCCGCTTGGGTAACACTCTCGAGATCTTTTGTAATCCCATAGATTCTGTTTTGCTAAGTTATTTTGAATCGCTTGACGCTTTGGTCGAGAGTTTGCGATCTGTTAGAGTGGTCCGGGAATACTCGGATGAGTTCGAGGGGGTGAAGGGCTTACCTCCGAAGCGGGAGATAGACCTCCGAATATATCTGGTAGACGATGCTAAACCAGTATCTTGGTCAGTGCACCGCATGGCTCCTCGTGAGAGGAGGGAACTCCATAAGCAAGTAGGGGAGTTGCTTGAGTAGGGGGTTCATAAGACGAAGTATATCGGAGTGGGGTGCTCCAGTAGTTTTAGCCACGAAGGCGGATGGGTCCCTCAGACTTTGTGTAGACTATAGAGAACTCAACAAGCTCACAAAGAATAATAGACCCCCATTGCCAAGGGTTGATGATCTTTTTGATCGATTGGTTGGCGCATCAGTGTTTCGTAGTGGGACTTGGCCACGGAGTTTCATCAGTTGGGAGTGACTGAGGATAGTATAGGGAAGACCGCCTTTAGGACTACGGATGGTTTCTATGAGTGGCTGGTGATGCCATTTGGTTTGACGAACGCCCCCGCATATTTTGTTGATTTGATGAGTAGGGTGTTCAGGGAGTACCTAAACAACTTCGTAGTGGTCTTTGTGGATGACATCTTAGTATTTTCTAAGAGTGAAGAAGAGCGAAATAAGTTTTCACGTGTGCTTAATGGGTTAAGCAAAGCCAGTTATTTGATCAACGGTGGTTCTGGAGTGAGACTGGCAAGGACATCCAGAGTTGGACAAGGGCTTAATTATTTAGCCGTTTTTACTAGTATCATCTGACGTAGGTCGTCTGAATTCGAAGGAGGTGTCCCTTGGGTGTTTGTCTGATATTGGTTTAGGCCTTTGGGGCTTGCACTTGGGGAATGTCGAGTTCGACTAGGATGGTCTGCGTGAGAGATGGATAGTTGTGATGATTTTGTATGGGAGAATATCCTGGTTTTCTCCAGAAGTGGAGAAAAGCATGCCCTACATCTTAGGGAAGTGTTGGAGACTCTTCGAGCGCATAGTCTTGAGACAGAAAAGGTGGATGGAGTTCTTAGCATCCTATGATTTCGAGATAGCATATACCCCTGGCAAGGGTAACGTGGTGGCGGACGCCTTGAGCGGAAAAAGGTTGTCCTTGAGTCCATTGTTCGTGGAACGACGAAGCTTGGAATTTATCTCGATGTTTGATTTCAGACCTTCCGTTGACTTTATACCCGATTTGCTAGCATCCTTGGTGGTCAGACCTACCCTTTTGAGACGGATTGGCGAGGCACAGAGGGACGACCCACAGTTGGTTGAGTTGGTATAGATGCTCATAAGGGGGGAGTCGTCCAGCCATTTGAGTAGGTACACCCTAGACGACAGGGGGTGCTTGTGTAGAGACAGTAGACTTTGCGTACTGCAAGACGAGGGTTTGAGGAAGGCTATTATTGATAAGGCGCATCGTTTTAGGATGAGCATTCATCCCGGTGGGGACAAGATGTACCAGGACATGAAGCGAGTTTTCTTTTGGGCCGGTATGAAGAAAGATGTGGCCGAGTATGTCGCTAGATGCTTGGTGTGCCAACAGGTGAAAGCGGAGCAAAAGGAACCCGGTGGGTTGCTTCACCCATTGGAAGTCCCGCAATGGAAGTGGGATAGCGTCTTGATGGATTTTATTGATGGGTTGCCGAGATCGAGAAGGGTAATACGGGAATTTGGGTTGTGGTAGACAGACTTACTAAGAGTGCCCATTTCATACCCGTGAAGAGCAAGAGGACTGCTCCATGGCTAGCTTCGGTTTATCTTCGAGAGATAATTCAGTTGCATAGGGAACATGACGTATTCCATGTGTCACATTTGAGGAAGTGCCTACATGAGACCGCAAAGGTGGTAGAGTCGAGCTTGCTTAGAGAAGTAGAGGTAGAGCGTGATGCGACTATTCGACGAGCTCCTACCTGCATCCTTGGGTCAGAGATTAGGAAGTTGAGAAACAGAGAGGTTCGACTAGTCAAAGTGCCAAGGGGAGAAGATGAGAGCAATGCTACTTGGGAGACAGAAGCGAAGATGCGTTCATTGTACCCATTTCTTTTTGAGGGTATGTCTTTTAACTTCTCCTCTATCGTTTGTCTAGTACTTATCGTATCTTTAGTATGTCCTCTCATTAGTACCTTTGACCTTTAGATAGGGAAAACCTATGGTTGAAACATGTGTTTGAGACATGTTATGTTTGATGGATGCGTGTGGATGCAAGTGGTTGCTAGTGGTTGCTCGTGGATGCATATACACACACTCTAGGCACTAGATCGGCTCAATCACTTCATATTGCATATTGCATAAAATTGTGTGTAGGTAGCTATATTAATGGATGTATAATGGTTGTGTTATCACATGGATGATGCATTTTGGTGAATGATTGTGCACTCATGTAGAGATAGTGTGTGTCGATAGGGTTTTTTTGCATACATATTGGATGCATGGCACTATCATGGTTTGCATTATGGAGGTCAACTGAATTAGTAGACCGCCTAATTTTGCTTTAGACAGGGAACATATACACACACTCTTTGCATATGTTCATACAGCATTAGAAACTTTAAGGACAATGGATGCCAGTGTTTGATGGTTTGAGTAGATGGTTGTTTAGTTGGTAGGATACGTTCTTCTTGACTTAGAGATTTCGGGGACGAAATCCTTTAAGTAGGGGAGAATGTAACACCCCGTATGTTGAATAACTTGCTATAATATAAAACAGGGCAAACTTAAATTTAGAAATCTGAATCAGGGGAAACGGGCTATGCCATTGCGTTCGTCTCGAAAAAATACGCGAAATAGAGTCCGAGTTTTCGAAAATCGGAGTCCGTATGAACCCGATAAGGCCCAAAGAAGTTTTCAGAAATTTAAAAACAGATTTTCAGAAGTGGCGGGAAAAATCCCGCCAGACCCAGGGGGCCGACCTGGGGGTCGACTGGGGAGTCGACCTCCCCCCCCCCCAGGTCGACTGGGGAGTCGACCCTAGGGTCGACCTGGGAGTCGACCTCCCTGGTCGAGCCCAGGTGACCTGGGTGCATCAGTTTGGCTTTTGGGCTGGGTCTGGTGGCTTATGACGAGATCTGACGGCTCTAATCTAATTTAGGGTTAATCTATGGTCCTAAAACACCTAACTAATCTATAAATACACCCTAAGACTACCCTAATTCATACTAAAAATAGTTACAACGTCGTTATGCCGTCAAAATGCAACTAGGAGGAGCCACCAACAAATTAAAGAGGAGGAAAGCTTCTCAAATCAACTCTAGCAACTTAATCTTCTTCATTTAAGTGCTAATCAACAAGTGGTGAGTTTTCTATAGCCTTAATGACCAATTATTGAAGTGATTATGATAGGATATGATGAGGTTATGGCTATGAATGTGGATCAATGCATGTTATGCAAGTTATATGCTATGTGTTAATGATGTTATGCATGTTATGCAAGTTATGTTCTATATGTTCATGAAGTTATGCAAGTTATGCAAGTCATATGATACATGTTCATGATGTTATGCAAGTTATGCAAGTCATATGCTATGTGTTTGAGGTATTATGTAAGTTATGCAAGTTATATGATATATGTTCATGATGCTATGCAAGTTATGCAAGTCATATGATACATGTTCATGATGTTATACAAGTTATGCAAGTCATATGCTAGGTGTTTATGATGTTATGCAAGATATGAAAGTCATATGAGAAACATTGATCCATTATGACACCATGATATGCAAGTTTGGTGTATGATTATATGCTAGTTCATACATGATATGTTATGCAAGTTTGGTGTATGATTATATGCAAGTTCATCTATGATATGTATGCAAGTTTGGTGTATGATTATATGCAAGTTCACATATGACATGTTATGCAAGTTTGGTGTTTGAAGATATGCAAGTAACATGTGCAAGTTTACACCTCAGTATGATATGCATACATATGCAAGTTAACCCCTTTGTATGTCATACATACATATGCAAGTTTACCCCTTTGAATGATATAAATAACTTATGCAAGTTAACCTCCTTATGACATATGTGATTCATTCAAGTTTGGGTTGATTATTTATGCTAGTTGGGTTTGATGCTATATGCATGTTGACACCTTTAAACCCATGTTGATGCTTATGTGTTGTGCAAGTTGAACCCATTGTATGTGTGATGAATCTTCCCTTTTATGTCATGTTAGCGAATTACGTGGGGAACGATGGGGTTAATATACATGTTAATGAAATGGTGTGAAATTGGTATGACTATGCATACCATAAATAGGATGGACATAATTGAGTCAATTATGTACATCGTTAAAAATTGGAATTAACTAGGGAAAATTAATTCGAAATATGGGAGGGTGATTAATTAGGTGTAATTAATCGACTAAGACACGAGGTTGGACCCTTTTGTAGCGTAAGACTGCCCGGAACCGACCGGCAAATCCAGCAGCTACAAATGATTGGCCCAATGTGAGAGGTCTTAGGCACAAACTATATACGTAACAAGTGTAAAACACGAGGTTAGACTCGGTTATGGCGTAAGGCTGCCCGGACCCGACCGGCAAATCCAGTTGCCATAAGAGATTGTCTAATGTGAGAGGTCTCTACAACGGTTATGTTCTTAATCAATTAAGAAACACTTAACCATATTAGCATGTAGAGGACATGAGGGGTTAAGTGGGTGCCTTGGGTGGCATGTGGAAAAATCTAGTAGTTGCCTTGGGTGGCAATAGAAAATATGATTAGAATACTTAACCGAAGTGGAACATGTAATTAAACATGATTAAAGGGTTAAGTAAGTGCCTTGGGTGGCATGGGAAAATCTAGTGGTTGCCTTGGGTGGCAATAGAAAATAAGATTAGAATACTTAACCAAAGGGGAACATGTAACTAAACATGATTAAAGGGTTAAGTGGGTGCCTTGGGTGGCATGTAGAAATCTAGTGGGTGCCTTGAGTGGCAATTGAAATATGATTAGATGAATTAACCAAATATGATTAGATGACTTAACCAAACCTTAACATGTAGGTGGGCATGATTATGAAAAAGGGGTTAAGTGGGATGCACTAGATTAAATGACAAGCTTAAGTAGTAGCTTGTGGGGGCCTTGAGTGGCAATTGAAATAAGATTAAATGACAAGCTTAAGTAGTAGCTTGTGGGGGCCTTGAGTGGCAATTGAAATAAGATTAAATGACAAGCTTAAGTAGTAGCTTGTTGGGGCCTTGAGTGGTAATCGAAATAAGATTATATGACAAGCTTAAGTAGTAGCTTGTGGGGGCCTTGAGTGGCAATTGGAATATGATTAGATGACTTAACCAAACCTTAACATGAAAGTGGGCATGATTATAAAAAGGGGTTAAGTGGGATGCACTAGATAAAATGACAAGCTTAAGTAGTAGCTTGTGGGGGCCCATTTCAACCAGTAACCCATATGTATCTTATTGGGCTCGACCCATGTCGAGGACGGGACACGCGTACTGGGCTTGACTATAAGAGGCCAAAACGGGGTAGCGGTGGCAACGCGAGTCCAACGAGTTTCATATGTGTGTGTGGACCCGGGCTGGTAGGTAAGACGTTGTTGCATCGTGTAGATATAAGCCGTGCACCATTTATATTATCAGGTTGCCACTTTGGGGAGTGATACACCCCACTGTGAGGCCAGCACGGGTATCTACGGTAGGGAGCCGATCGCTTGGGGAGTAGCAGGTACACCTAGTGGAGATAGGGGCAGACGGCACCTATGTAGTCAGCTAGGGGTACATGAAACTACTATTAAAAATTACTAAGTACACTTAGTGGGGATCAACCTTTAAGTAGGAATTTCACTTGGGTAGGTGGAACTGGTGTGGTGCAGTGTAGGAATTATCCTTGGGTGAGTAGATCTGGTGTGGTGCAGAATAGTATTTATCCTTGGGTGGATAGGCGCGTCTTTACCGTTATCTTAGTTTATCCTAAGTCTAGTTGGCTACTTAGTGTAGTCATTTATCCCCAGTCGTACCGTACCAGGTTTATATCATACCCTAATTACTTTAATGATTGTATTGTTAAGGTTATAGGGCTCACTCAGATTTATGTCTGACCCCGTTGTTTTTATCTTTTTCCCCCAACCCTCAGGTTCTCAGAGTGGGCCTAGCACTAATGGGCTTTGATCAGATTGCTTTATCTATCTTTTGGAGCTTGGACTCTTGAAGAAAGGCTCGGTTATCTTTTCTATTATGGCTATTAGTATGTAGTGGGATTATGTAATTATGTTTTAACGAGATGGATATTTTGTACTTGACTCTTGTTGGTTTTTGAGATGTAACCAAACATGTTTACCTTCTGCTGCAATGAAATGATGTTTTAAATTTAAAGTGTTACTTATATCTGTCTTGTTGTAATTTTTCAGTTCTATATTCACTTAAATACTCCACCGAAGCTAAGGCATTCCCTTTGTGAGTGACCTTAGCGGGTGTGGGGTGTTACATAATACATGGATACAGAGCTTTCCGAATCGCTTCAGCTGTAAATCAGGATCCTATGAATATAAATCTGCAAACCTAAAACTACTAGCTGTCCGTGCAGAAAATTGGGGCACCTAGAGTTTTGGTTAAAACAATAAACTCCAGGTCAGTCATGTGACTGGTGTGAGAACTAAAACAGTTATTAATCTTTATTTTAAAGTTAGGTAAATCAAGGGAGCACACCGTATAACACGGAACGGGTTTCCTCCTAAGAATACCAGTGCATAAAACAACAGCACAATGCTAAATAAAGAACAATGAAGCTATTATAAGACCCATGTCCCATCACACAATGCAACACAAGCCAAAGGATAGGGTTTTACCTTATAATAGCCAAAGAATGCTTGATACGCTAAATTTCATCTTTTATTATTACTATAAGTGTATAGTGTCAAAACAATTTCAATCATAAGTATCAATCATAGACGGCATAAGTGCCCCATACCACTGTGTCGCCATATATTGGTTTACAATCAAAACCGCAATTGTCACGTATTGGAAGTTGGATTTCCATCTACGAACCAAGGCAAGGGATAGCCCTTACCGCTTCGAGGCTGTATAGCCCGAGTCTCAGGAACAGAACGCATCGTCCCTTGGATCGTCATGGTCGGTCCACCCGATGTGGATTATAATGCCTGAACACTGCGATTCCCTGCCCTTCGGGGGCGTAAATGAGTCTTATGACTCCATCGGCTCCACGTAGTCACCGATATATCCGAGGCACCTCGCAATCCAACAACCACACAGGTGAAAATAATATAAATGTCAAGGCTGGTAGGTCACTGACACCACCCTAGATAGAAAGAAATGCATGCCCTCCCTGATGTCCTCTCTAGTTTCTGGTTCACAACCGAGGTGTAAGGCTCACGAATTAACGCTACACAAAGCTATGCCATAAAGGCTGTGCTTTGATCATCAGCAACAAGACTCTGCTTTTCAACATAAGCCTTGATAATTTGCATCTTAGCATGCCACATAGGCAAACCACTCCATGCAACCGATATCCATCAATTACACAGAACGATATCCAATGTCAGGCACACAGTCCATTTACAAGTACGTTCTAGGTCTGAACGAAACCGGAGGCACCTTGTACCTCACATATCCATCGATCTCGAAGTAAGTCTGGACGATCACCAACTGATTCCCTCCTCTTGGGTGTACAGCCCAACCAAGATCATCAGTAATTATCCAAACGATGTGAATACTCTGGTCTTCGACCACCGTCCTCATCCTTAACACATCGTCAAATCAGTTATTCAGAATGGGATAAACCCGGTCTTTCTGAATAACTCGCACATATAATCAAAAAATGTTACACAAACACAACATACGCCTCATTCCAATTCAGAACAATCTTTAATTCAAATATTCTTTTACTTCGGGAAAGGTTCCCATTAATTTTATCAAAGATAAATTCTTTAAATTTATTCTTTAATCTTCCTTTGAATATCAATTCAAACCATATTATGGTTTATCCAGACAAGTCGGGATTTACGAACCTTACCGAAGTAATTATTTGTTTTAATTTCCCAATCCCAACCTATTCATCCCATGAAGTAAAATTGGTCATACTTCATATCTAACACCATAGTGTTATCGGTAAATTCAATTACCATTTCACGTTCAAATCTAGTTAAAGATTTAACTATCGCCTGGAGCAAAACTGGTGATACTCCATTCTCGATCATTTCAATCTAATTAAAGATTAATTAAAATTCCACTTGGTTTTAGTCTTCCCAAAAATCAATATTAATGATTGTTTAACTTAGGAAATCATTTCCTGTCTTTAACTAGGTTAAAGAACCAATGTCATTTAAAACACGGTTCACGATAAACCCAAAAACACATTCCATTTACAATGGAATCTTCATGGAAAATAAATCGATATATATAATCGATATAAACTTCCATATCCACTAATAATATAAATGGAATAACGGCAAGCCTTTTAAATTCCAGATATATTAGTTGTCTTCCTCCATAGAAATTCACATCGATTATTACCAAATCGAATTCCATTCCATTCCAATTTATTTTATTAAATTGAAAAACTTTACTTTGGAAAATCTCCTTTAAATCTTAACAAAAGATTTGTAAATTCCAAATCACATTTCACTATAAATCGAGATAAAGAACGAATGTCGTTAAAACATAGTTCACGATAAACCCAATTCACATTCCATAATTATCGGGTTAAAGAACAAGTGTTATTTAAAACACCATGCACAATAAACCCAAAAATCAATTCAAATTCAATTCCAATTAAATACCATTTAATTGGTATAATTCATTAAATCTAAATAAAAAGATTTAATCTTTTTCTCAACTGGGTTTAAGAACAGTGTTAATGAAGACATCATTCACGACAAAACCAATTCCCATTTGATATTAAATACAAGGCTCTGAATATAAAATATATCGGCTTATATTCAATATCAAATTCTACGACCAACAAATATCGTATTGTAAATAACGATATAAATATATCTTTCAAATTTCCATAACAATATCTGTATAATCACGAAATCAAACATTGAAATATTCCAAAGACAATTTCGATTCAAATCCATTTCCACTTTATATATTCGAAATTCTAGTTATTTTTAAAACCCTTTCAAATACAATTTATTTATTTCAAAAATAAGTGGATTATAATTCTAGTTCAAAACTAGTTCATTTCGATAAAAATCTATTTTTATCTTTTCAAATATGGAATTTTTCATCCTAATTCTTTCCAAATCATTTCTTGTGATTTTACACAAATTATTGCTATTTTTAATAATTTTATCAAGGCTCGTACAGTCGATTTCCTTCAACGGCCATCGAACTACACTTACATCAACCTTTTCCAAATTTGATTTGGACATAATTCCAAATCTAACCATTAGATTTCTGATTTCTTGTATTCGTTAGAAAGCTCTTTTCGATACGAACCCAACGGTTCTAGTTTTAGGAGAATCCGACGGTCGGATCTCCCGTAATATCCATTCGAAGTCAATGATCGAAATTCGCGAACTGCCGTTGCGTGGCGCGTTCTATTTAGGCCATTATATTATATATATAATATATATAATACATATTTCGTCGATTTCCTTTTAAAACGTATTTTATAAATCGTTTTAAATTCGTTTTCAAAACGATTTCAACTTCCTATTCAATTTCAAGTCAAAATTGAATATTCCATATCATCGATATACAAATGATAATATTTTCAAAACATTATATTTCGAAATCGTTTCCTTTTCGATATTCCTTATATAAATGAATAAAATCGATATAAATATCGTTCGCGTCAAAATGGCTTCAATCTAACCAACACAGCTATATATATTTCAATAACATCATTATTCTATTCAACAAATGAATATTTTCTTCAACACATGAATATATACTTTATTCAACACATGAATATTTATTAATTCTTACTTACAATAAAAATGTGAACTTTATTGTATAACTATTTCATTCAACACATGAATTCCCTTTTATTCAACACATGAATATATATTTTATTTGACACATGAATTTCTTTTATTCAACACATGAATATAAATTTTATTTAAAACATGAATTTTATTTTATTCTTTATTTTCCAAATTGGAATGAGGCCCAATCAATTACCATATAATGTTAATTATATGGATTTCCTACAACACATGTATATAATAGCAATAATAAATCATCAACCATCATCTAGAGTGCACCACACAACTGCATTAGCATTAAATATAAATAATTAGCGCTTACATAGTCTGTCAACCAATCGATCGACATACAACTAAATAATTAGGATTAGTGTACGCTAAATGTCATCCCAACACCCGTGTGGGGTTCCCAATCAACAAATACAGATTTTTATTTGTGTAGTTGGACGATGTGTAAAATTTATCGTCCCACTCAATATCAGTCAAATGGTTGTACATAAACAAATCATCTGATTTGTTTATAAATATTTATTTTATATACACGTTGAAAATTATATTTTTAACTATAAAATATTTATTCATTCCACATCACACAATAAAATTTCACAACACATCAATCAAACAAACAAGTCATCCATGGTCTGTGGTCGATGGGTGTCGGGTGCTGCTAAGCACCGTCTGCATCCTAGTATATATTTCAAACTAGAAATTAAAATAAAAGTGAGGGGTTCTCACCAAGAGCTAAACCAAACGCCGCGACTCTTCATTTGTAGGAAATCTTCGTCGTGCTCGCCCTTTATCACTTTCGTCGTCTGTATTCGCTACATATATAAAAAAGAATATTTTTATATTCTCTATTATATAAAAATCATATTTTTATATCATTATCCTTATAATAAAAATCAAATTTTTATTCTAATACAGTTCACATAAAAATCACATTTTTATAACTGCGCTTTCCATATAAAAATCATACATTTATGGCTTTACCATACCTATAAAAATCGCATTTTATAACATTGTTCTTATAATGAAAATCATATTTTTAGGCCGCTAACTAGATAATAAAAATCTTGTTTTTAATCCAAAGCCTTTTATATAAAAAGCGTAACGTGTTTAAAAATCAAATCTTTACACAAGGAAAAATCTAATTTTTACATAAGGAAAAATCCAATTTTTCTGTTTCTAAAAATCTAATCTTTTTTATTATAAAAATATAATCTTTAACATTTCTATATTTATATAAAAACTCCAATCTTTTTCTATTAAAAATCAAATTTTCTTTTCAAAAATCTTAACTTTTCTATTAAAAATCTCAACTTTTTATTGTAAAAATATAACTTTAACTTTTCCAAAAATATAATCTTTATATTATAAAAAATATAATCTTTATATAAATACATAAAAATTAGTTTTTATAACTAAATAAAAATCAGTTTTTATATAAAAGAAAAATCAGTTCTTATACTAATCAAAAATCAGTTATTTACACTAGTCAAAAATCAGTTAAAAATTCACCTTTTCCATCGAATTCATGTTTGGAGGGGCTGCGTTGGAGTGGCTGCCGGTGCTGGGGGGACGCGGGGTGCTGGAGCACGGTGGCTAGGGAGGTGGCGGATTCGACGTGGCGGCGAGGTCTGAGCATGGGCCCAGGGGTGCGGCGTCCTCGTTCGAAGAAGGGGAGAGTGGAAGAAGGGGTGCGAGCTATTGGAGGAGGCGGAGGCATCGGAGGATGGAGCAGTGGGAAGGGATAAGGCGATGGCGTCGTCGCCGTCTTTTCTGGATCGAAGAATTTAGATTGGGGTTTTTTCTGATTGGGGAAATAGAAAATGGGAGGGGGTAATATGAAAAGAAGGGTATTATAACGGTTGACTTTTTATAATTATTTATTTATTTTATTTCCAAAGGTTGCTTTTTCTTTCAAACCCCAAATCAAACCCACCGACTATCATCCATAGCTAATTACCGCCATTCCGAACACACTGGGATATGTCCGGTAAGGAAATTCGACCGTTTCGATCTTTTTCCGTCAAAATCAAAATATAAATCTATATATATTGAATTTGAACGCACATTTCAATTTACCAGGGCCACACACGGACTATAAGAATTCCCGAAAAATATTTTCTAGCTTCGTATTGATGATACGGTTCTAACAAAACTAATTTCGTCATATTATGAGACCATTCGAAAAATGGCCATTTTCTGGTCGATCGAAGTACACTGAGGCTGTTGGAAAACGTTTTCTTTTGCCATGCTCACATATTGATTCAGAAAATTATGAATTTTTGAATCTAGAAATAACTTGACATCCCGGATCCAAGAAAAGTGGTTTCGTCGAAAACAGAGATTGTTTGCAAAATTGATATTTTAAGGGCCAAAATTCCATAGCGACTATTCTGAATTTTCAACTGGGCATAACTTTTTATTTTCGCTCTGAAATTTCAATTTTTCAGATTTGTTGGAAAGATATTTTCAAATAGATTCTATTATTTTTGGTTTCATTAAAATCCGGTTTATTTTGAGTCCAGTACATTCATTTGAAATTTGAAATCGAATTTTCAAACTACCACGCCATTTTCAATTCCTTTTATAAATAAAAATAAATATTTATATTTTAACGTCAATTTAAATAAATATATATGTTCTAATTCTATTCAAAATAAATTTATCGTGTTCATTATTTAAAATAATTTATTTTAAATATTCAAAATTGCCAAAATAAATTTTTTAAATTTGCTCGGAATTCCAGGTTATTACAATCTCCCCCACTTAAAACTTTTCTTCCCCGAAAAGGAACTAAGCTAAAAGTTGTTTAACTAATCAACTCAACTTTAACCATGGCTTAAGTTTTTCAACTTTTCAGTTTCTATGAACTTTTCAAATTTTTCAAAAATTTGGCTAATACCATAAATTTTCGAAAAATTTCACCACAACCTCCCCTGCACGGGAGTACCGGGAAAATCCTGAAATTGCCAAATAGGCCTCTCCAATCCAAAAAGGAAAAGAAACAGCCAACCAGCTAGCCAATCGGCTCATAAAATCATTCAACCCAAAGGAATTAGTAAACATATACCTATTTGTCGGGCAAACAATTTTATTCCTCTTCTCTAGCCTCCTTGCTATGACCTGTTCGATGTAAGTACATGTATATGCATGCAAATGCGACAAATTTTCAATACAATTCACTATTCGATTCCTTTTGGGCAAATTTTCAACATTTAATTAATCAAAGAATATCAAACAACCCAACCAACAATCAATTAGTTGATTATCTTTTCAAATTCATAACTTTGATACATAGTCCAAAAATTAGATTTTTGATGCCAAATCACAAAAATAAGCCCTGTCTAATTTTGGTTCTCATACCAGTCAATTGGAAATATGTAGAAATCCCACTTTCGTCACTTGAACATGAATGCTGATGACGACTAGTCAATCATCAGAATCATCTCCGGGCGACTAGAGTGTGATACTATATCTATCCAGTATATTAAAACTTCAAATACACGCAGATCAGACGTATATGCAAAATCTTTATATACTTGATTGTCCAAATCAATATAAAAATAATATACAAATACGAATAATTGGTTTAAATTTTCAAAACCAAAAATTGTTTTCAATTCAAAAATGTACTCTTCACACTCATTCTTGGATACTACTGATCCATCTCTAACGAGTCATTCTCGTTGGATATTACTAATCCAATCTCTGATGAATTCTTTCATATGGTTCTAACGAGTCATGTTCTCGAGCTCTGTAAACCAAAGCTCTGATACCAAAATGAAACGACCCGAACTTCCCTGGTAAGGAAAGCCCAGATTGAGTTGAGCACAAGACGAATCAGAACACAAACAAAAGAACATTTCATTGCTTATTACAACAATTCCATTAGAATACAAGAATATACAGAGTATGAATAAATAAAATACATTTGATAAATATCAGAGATTACAATACATTACATAGCAGCGGAAAATAATACAATACACTATTGGAAGTAATACACGAATACATAGGTTTCCGAATATCGCTTCAGCTGTAAATCAGGATCCTGTGAATATATATCTGCAAAGCCGAAACTACTAGCTGCCCGTGTGGAAAATAGGGGCATGCAGAGATTAGGTTAAAACAATAAACTCCAGGTCAGTCATGTGACTGGTGTGAGAACTAAAATAGTTGTTAATCTTTATTTTAAAGTTAGGTAAATCATGGAACCACGCTGTATAACACGGAACGGGTTTCCTCCCAAGAACACCAGTGCATAAAACAATAGCGCAATGGTAAATAAAGAATAATGAAGCTATTATAAGACCCAGGTCCCATCACACAATAAAACACAAGCCGGAGGATAGGGTTTTATCTTATAATAGCCAAAGAATGCTTGATACACTAAATTTCATCTTTTATTATTACTATAAGTGTATGGGGTCAAAACAATTTCAATCATAAGTATCAATCATAGACGGCATAAGTGCCCCAAACCACTATGTCGCCATATATAGGTTTACAATCAAAATCGCAATTGTCACGTATTGCAAGTTGGATTTCCATCTGCGAACCAAGGCAAGGGATCGTCCTTACCACTTCGAGACTGCCTAGCCCGAGTCTCAAGAACAGAATGCATCGTCCCTTGGATCGTCAGGGCCGGTCCACCCGATTTGGATTATAATGCCTGAACATTGCGATTCCCTGCCCTTTGGGGCGTAAATGAGTCTTATGACTCCATCGGCTCCACGTAGTCACCGATATATCTGAGGCGCCTCGCAATCCAACAAACACACAGGTGAAAATAATATAAATGTCGGGGCTGGTAGGTCACTGAGACCACCCTAGCTAGAAAGAAATGCATGCCCTCCCTGATGTCCTCTCCCGTTTCTAGTTCACAACCGGGGTGTGAGGCTCGCGAATTAATGCTACACAAAGCTATGCCACAAAGGCCGTGCTTTGATCATCAATTACAAGACTCTGCTTTTCAACAGAAGCCTTGATCATTTTCATCTTAGCATGCCACACAGGCAAACCACTCCATGCAACCGATATCCATCAATCACACAGAATGATATTCAATGTCGGGCACACAGTCCATTTACAAGTCCTCTCTGGGTCTGAACGAAACCAGAGCCACCTTGTACCTCGTATATCCATCGATCTCTAAGTACGTCTGGATGATCACCAACCGATTCCCTCCTCTTGGGTGTACAACCCAATCAAGATCATCAGTAATTATCCAAACGATGTGAAGACCTCCAGTCTTTGACTACCGTCTTCATCCTCGACACATCGTCGAATCAGTTATTCAGAATGGGATAAACCCGGTCTTTCTGAATAACTCGCATAGATAATCCACAAGTGTTACACAAACACAACATACGCCTCATTCCAATTCAGAATGTTCTTTTATTCAAATATTCTTTTACTTTGGGAAAGGTTCCCATTAATTTTATCAAAGATAAATTCTTTAAATTTATTCTTTGATCTTCCTTTGAATATCAATTCAAACCATATTATGGTCTATCCAAACTAGTCGGGATTAACGAACCTTACCGAAGTAATCATTTGTTTTAATTTCCCAATCCTAACCTATTCATCCCATGAAGTAAAACTGGTCATACTTCATATCTAACATCATGGTGTTATCGGTAAATTCAATTACCATTTCACTTTGAAATCTAATTAAAGATTTAACTATCTCCCTGAGCAAAATTGGTGATACTTCATTCTCGATCATTTCAATCTAATTAAAGATTCATTAAAACTCCACTTGGTTTTAATCTTCCCAAAAATCCATATTAATGATTGTTTAATTTGGGAAATCATATCCTATCTTTAACTGGGCTAAAGAACCAATGTCATTTAAAACACGGTTCACGATAAACCCAAAATCACATTCCATTTACAATAGAATCTTCATGGAAAACAAATCGATATATATAATCGATATAAACATCCATATCTGACTAATAATATAAATGGAATAACGACAAAGGCTTTTAAATTCCAGATATACTTGTTGTCTTCCTCCACAGAAATTCACGTCGATTATTACCAAATCGAATTACATTCCATTTCAATTTATTTTATTAAATTGGAAAACTTTACTTTGGAAAATCTCCTTTAAATCTTAACAAAAGATTTATAAATTCCAAATCACATTTCACTGTAAATCGGGTTAAAGAACGAATATCGTTAAAACACAGTTCACGATAAACCCAATTCACATTCCATTAATTATCGGGTTAAAGAACAAGTGTTATTTAAAACACCGTTCACGATAAACCCAAAAATCAATTCAATTTCAATTCCAATTAAATACCATTTAATTGGTATACTTCATTAAATCTAAATAAAAGGATTTAATCTTTTTCTCAATTAGGTTTAAGAACAGTGTTAATGAAGACACCATTCACGACAAACCCAATTCCCATTTGATATTAAATACAAGGCTCTGAATAGAAAATATATTGGCTTATATTCAATATCAAATTCTACAACCAACAAATATCGTATTGCAAATAACGATATAAATATATCTTTCAAATTTCCATAACAATATCTGTATAATCACGAAATCCAACATCGAAATATTCCAAAGACAATTTCGATTCAAATCCATTTCCATTTCATATATTGGAAATTCTGGTTATTTTTAAAACCCTTTCAAATCCAATTTGTTTATTTCAAAAATAAATGGATTATAATTCTAGTTCAAAACTAGTCCATTTCGATAAAAATCTATTTTTATCTTTTCAAATATAGATTTTTTTCATCCTAATTCTTTCCAAATCATTTGTTATGATTTTACTCAAATTATTACTATTTTTAATAATTTTATCAAGGCTCGTACAGTCGATTTCCTTCACCGGCCATCGAACTGCACTTATAGCAACCTTTTCCAAATTTGATTTGGACATAATTCCAAATCCAACCGTTAGATTTCTAATTTCTTGTATTCATTAGAAGTCTCTTTTCAATACGAACCCAATGGTTCTGGTTTTAGGAGAATCTGATGGTCGGATCTCCCGTAATATCCATTCAAAGTCAATGGTCGAAATTCGCGAACTGTCGCTGTGTAGCGTGTTCTATTCAGGCCATTATATTATATATATAATATATAATATATATATTTCGTCGATTTCCTTTTAAAACATATTTCATAAATCGTTTTAAATTCATTTTCGAAACGATTTCAACTTCCTATTCAATTTCAAATCAAAATTGAATCTTTGTAACGGCAAGGAATTTCGCTCGGTCTGAACCAGTCGCTAAACCGACCCAGACCGTTCGAGACGCCCTATCGTTTGAGAACACGACAAAATAGAACGCATACAAAAGAACATTTCACTGTATATTACAACAATGCATCAGATTACAAGAATATACAGAGTATAAAAGAATATTACACAGAAATATCAGAGATTTAAATAACATTTAAATACATAGCAGCGGAAATTAATACAATACACAACTAGAAGTAGATATACGGATACAAAGCTTTCCGGATATCCTTCCAGCTGTAAACCAGGATCCTGTGAATATAAATCTGCAAAACCAAAACTACTAGCTGCCCGTGTCAAAATAGGGGCACCCAGAGTTTAGGTTAAAACAATAAACTCCAGGTCAGTCATGTGACTGGTGTGAGAACTAAAACAGTTAATCTTTATTTTAAATCATTAGGTAAATCAAGGGACCACGCCGTATAACACGGAACGGGTTTCCTCCCAAGAATACCAGTGCGTAAAACAAACAGCGCAATGCTAAATGAAGAAAAATGAAGCTGTTATAAGACCCAGATCCTATCACACAATGCAACGCAAGCCGGGGGATAGGGTTTTCCCTTATAACAGCCAAAGAATGCTTGATACGTTTAAAACAAATCATTTGATACTATTATAAGTGCATAGTGTATAAAACAACTTCAAATCATAAGTATCAATCATAGGCGGCATGGGTACCATATATCATGTCGCCATACTAGGCTCTACAAATAAAACCGCAAATGTCACGTATTTGGAAGCTGGATTTCCATCTATGAACCGAGGCAAAAGATAGTCCTCACCGACTTCGAGACTCTCTAGCCCGAGCCTCAGGGTCAGAGCGCATCGACCCTTGGATCCTCAGGGCCAGTCCACCGATGTGGATTAAACTTAAACCCTGAACATGCGTCTCCCCACCCTATGGGGTGTAAGTCTGGTCCGTCTGCCGACCAGAATGCATCAGCCGAAACCGATATAACCGAGGCGCCTCGCAACAGCAACAACCACATAAGTCAAACTCGTCAGGGCGTGTAAAACCACTGACGCCACTTCTAGCTAGAAAGAAACGCATGCTCTCCCTGACGTCCTCTCCCGTTTTTGGTTCATACCGGGTGTGAAGCTCGCGAATCAACGTTACACAAAGCTATGCCACAAAGGCCGTGCTTCGATCATCAACCACAAGACTTTGCTTTTCAACAGAAGCCTTGATCATTTGCCACTTAGGCATGCCACACAGGCAATTCACTCCATGCGTTTGATATCCATCAATATATAACCCCTGAGCTCGTACGTCTCAGAGAAGGGCGTTAAGCAAGAGAATAAATTCTCCGCCGCCAAACAGATATATATTTAATAGAGATCAATCACACGGACTAAAATCCAATGTCAGACACACAGTCCATTTACAAGTCCGTTCTGGGTCTGAACGAAACCGGAGGCACCTAGTACCCCGCATATCCATCGATCTCCAAGTACGTCTGGACGATCCCTAACTGTTTCCATCTTCTTGGGTGTACAGCCCAATCAAGATCATCAGTAATCACCCAAACGACATGAAGACTTCTGGTCTTCGACCACCGTCTTCATCTTCGACACCACGTCGAATCAGTTATTCAGAATGGGATAAACCCGGTCTTTCTGAATAACTCGCGTATATATTATAAAAGTGTTACACAAACACAACATACGTCTCATTCCAATTCAGAATATTCTTTTATTCAAATATTCCTATACTTTGGGAAAAGTTCCCATTAATTTTATCAAAGATAAATTCTTGAATTTATTCTTTAATCTCCTTTGAATATCAATTCAAACTAGTCGGGATTAGCGAACCACACCGAAGTAATCATTTATTTCCCAATCCCAACCTATTCATCCCATGAAGTAAAACTGGTAGTACTTCATATCTAACACCACGGTGTTATCGGTAAATTCAATTACCATTTCACGTTCAAATCTAATTAAAGATTTAACTATCGCCTGGAGCAAAACTGGTGATACTCCATTTTCGATCATTTCAATCTAATTAAAGATTCATTAAAACTCCACTTAGTTTTAATCGTTAACTGGGTTAAAGAATCAGTGTCATCTAAAACACGGTTCACGATAAACCCAAAATCACCTTCCATTAATTATCGGGTTAAAGAACGAGTGTTATTTAAAACACTGTTCACGATAAACCCCAAAAATCAATACCAATTCAATTCCAATTGAATATCATTTAATTAGTACACTTCATTAAATCTAAATAAAAAGATTTAATCTTTTCTCAACTGGGTTCAAGAACAGTGTTAGTGAAGACACCATTCACGACAAACCCAAATCACATTCGATATTCAATACAAGGCTCTGAATAGAAAATATATCGGCTTATATTCAATATCAAATTCTACGACTAACAAATGTCGTATTAGAAATAACGATATAAATATATATCTTTCAAATTTCCATAACAACATCTGTATAATCACGAATTCCAACATCGAAATATTACGAAGACAATTTCGATTCAAATCCACTCCAATGCAATCATTGGAAATTTTGGTTATTTTTAAAACCCTTTTCAAATTCAATTTATTTACTTAAAAATAAATAGAATTATAATTCTAGTTCAAAACTAGTTCAATTCGATAAAAATCTATTTTTATCTTTTCAAATATGGAGTTTTTCATCCCAAACTTTCACAAATCATTTCTTATGATTTTACACAAATTATTACTATTTTTAATAATTTTATCAAGGCCCGTACAGTCGATTTCCATCAACGGTCATCGAACTGCACTTACAGCGACCTTTTTCGAATTTGATTTGGACGTATCTCCAAATCCAACCGTTAGATTTCAAATTTCTAACATTTGTTAGAAAGCTCTTTTCGATACGAACCCAACGGTTCCGGTTTTAGGAGAATCCGACGGTCGGATCTCCCGTAATGTCCGTTTGAAATAAATGGTCGAAATTCACGAACTGCCGCGGCGCGGCGCGTTCTATTCAGGCCATTATATAATATATATAATATATATAATATATACTTCGTCGATTTCTATTTAAAACGAATTATATAAATAGTTTTAAAATCGTTTCAAAAGCAATTTCAACTTCCTTTTCAATTCAAATCAAAATTGAATTCTTCTTTATAAATTCGTTTTAAAATTCATTTCTATTCAATTCAAATTTCAATTCAATTTGAATTCATTTCAATTCACTTTCAATTCAATTCGAATTCGTTTTCAATTCAATTCATTTCGAAATCGTTTTCAATTCAATTCATTTCGAAATCGTTTTCAATTCAATTCATTTCGAAATCGTTTTCAATTCAATTCATTTCGAAATCGTTTTCAATTCAATTCATTTCGAAATCGTTTTCAATTCAATTCATTTCGAAATCGTTTTCAATTCAATTCATTTCGAAATCGTTTTCAATTCAATTCATTTCGAAATCGTTTTCAATTCAATTCATTTCGAAATCGTTTTCAATTCAATTCATTTCGAAATCGTTTTCAATTCAATTCATTTCGAAATCGTTTTCAATTCAATTCATTTCGAAATCGTTTTCAATTCAATTCATTTCGAAATCGTTTTCAATTCAATTCATTTCGAAATCGTTTTCAATTCAATTCATTTCGAAATCGTTTAAAATCGATATAAATATCGTTCACGTCAAAATGGCGTCAATCTAATCATCACGGCTTCACATATTTCTATTTTCAAATATTCTATTTCAAATATTTCCTATTATCAAAATATTTGTTATTATCAAAATATTCTTTATTTTCACGATTGGAATGAGGCCCAATCAATCACCATATAAAGTTAATTATATGGATTCCATACAACACATGTATATAATAGCATTGAAAAATAATCAACCATCAACCAAAGTGCACTACACTGTATAAGCATCAAATATAGATATCTAACGCTTATAACAGCCTGTCAATCGATCGATCGACATATTTAATCAATCAGGATGAGTGAACTTCAAATTTCATCCCAACACCCGTTTGGGGTTTCAAACAATCAAACACATATTTTATTTGTGCTGTTGGGCGATGTGTAAAATTTATCGTCCCAATCAATGTCATTCAAATAGGTGTACATAAACAAACCGTCCGGTTTATAAATGAATATTTTATTTTATTCACTTCACGTTAAAATTATATTTTTAACGATAAAACATTTTATTTCAACCTATGAATTTCTATTCAATTCATTTACACAATAAAATGATATTTTTATTTTCTAACATATTTTAGAAAATTTCGGCGGCATAACGGCACGATACTAGAAACGGGACAAGGCCTAGCCTTATCCCCGGTCTAGTGAAGGCCCACGCCATTCACACATCAATCAAAATCACCAAACAACCAAATTCAAATCAAATCATATAACTAATCTATGCAACCAAACAAACAAGTCCATGGTCTGTGGACGATTGTGTCGGGTGCTACTAAGCACCGTCTGCATCCTAGTATATATATATAACTAGAAAATAAATTTGAAAGGTGAGAAATTCTCACCGATAGCTATCCTAGCTCCACGGCACTTCATTGATAGAAATCTTCATCGCTATCGCATCTTCGTCATCTTCGTTGCCCGTAGCCACTACATATGTAAAAATTACATTTTTACTTCGATGTTCATTATATAAAAATCGAATTTTTACTTCGTTACTCAATATATAAAAATCATATTTTTCTTTCGAAGTTCAACCATATAAAAATCATATTTTTATTTCGAAGTTCAATATATAAAAATCTGATTTTTACTTCGATGTTCAATATATAAAAATCATATTTTTATTTCGATTTTCAATATATAAAAATCTGATTTTTCCTATTTAAAGTTCAAATCTTTTTCCATTTTACAGTTTAAACCTTTCCTATTTAAAGTTTAAACCTTTCCTATTTAAAGTTTAAACCATTTCTTTTTAAAATTTAAACCATTTTCTTTTTAAAATAAAATCAGTTTTAACATTATATAAAAATCAGTTTTAACATTATATAAAAATCAGTTTTAACATTATATAAAAATCAGTTTTAACATTATATAAAAATCAAATAAAATAAATAAGCTAAAACTTACCGGGGGGGGGGGGGGGGTTTCTCTATCGGCAGCAGGCTTAGGGGGGGGGGGTTTCTCATCGATCGCGGGTTCGTGAGGGAGGAGGGGGAGGCGAGGAGGCCATCTGCGGCGGGCGGCAGGCGTTTTGGGGGCGTCGCGTTCGTGGAGGAGGTGAGAGGGAGGAAGAGGGATCGGGGAAGAGGCGGAGGCGGGTTGGGGAACCGGAGCGGTGGTGGATGGAGGCCGGGCGCCCTGCCCTGAGCGGCGGCGGATGCTGCGTTCCTCCGTCCTTCTCTTTTTTTTTTTTTTTTTTTTTTTTGAACGAGGGTTGGGAGTGAGAGAATAGGCTAGGTTTATTATATATATAATTAAATTATTATTTTATTTTCTAAAAAGTTGACTTTTACATACGACCTCTAAACGAGGCCCACCGCCTGTCGTCCATAGCGTTTTACCCCCATTCGGAACACAATGGGATATGTATCGCAAGCTGATTCGGCTGTTTCGATCAGTTTCCGTTGCATTTACATTTAAATCATTATATTGAATTTTAAACGTACATTTCAATTTACCGGGGTCACATACTAACTAGAAAAATTCCCGAAAAATATTTTCTAGCTTCGTATTGACGATACGGTCCTAACAAAACTAGTTTCGTCGAATTCTGAGACCGTTAGAAAAATGGCCATTTTCCAGTCGATTAAAATCAACTGAAACTGGTCAAACGCGTTTTCCTTTGCCACTCTCACATATTGATTCGAAAAATTATGAAATTTGGAATCTAGCAATAATTTGACACTGCGGACCCAACAAAACTGGTTTCGTCGAATTCCGAGGTCGTTTGCAAATTGTCTATTCTTAAGGGCCTGAATTCCATAGCGACTATTCAGAATTTTCAACTGGACATATCTTTTGATTCTTGTCATGAAATTTCGATTTTTCGGATTCATTGGAAAGATATTCACTATTAGATTCCATTATTTTTGGTTTCACTAAAATCCGGATTGTTTTGCACCCGGTACACTCAATTGAAGTTTGAAATCGAATTATCGAACTACCGCGCCATTTTCAATTCCATTTATAATTATATATAAATATTTATATTCTAACGACGACGCGTATAATATATACGTTCGAATTATATTCAAAATAAATTTCTCGTCGATATTATTTAAAATAATTCATTTTAAATAATCAAAATTCGCTAAAATTGCCAAAATAAAAATTTTAAACTGGCCCAGAATTTCCGGGTTATTACAATCTTCCATATCATTGATATACAAATGACAATATTTTCAAAACATTATATTTCGAAATCGTTTCCTTTTCGATATTCCTTATATAAATGAATAAAATCGATATAAATATCGTTCGCGTCAAAATGGCGTCAATCTAACCAACACGGATATATATATATTTAAATAACTTTGTTATGCTATTCAACAAATGAATATTTTCTTCAACACATTAATATATACTTTATTCAACACATGAATATTTATTAATTCTTACTTACAATAAAAATGTGAACTTTATTGTATAACTATTTCGTTCAACACATGAATTGACATGACCCGAACTTCCCCGGTAAGGAATGCCCGGATGGCGTTGAGGACAAGACAAATCAGAACGCAGACGGAAGAACATTTCATTGTTATTACAACAATTCCATTAGATACAAGAATATACGGAGTATAAATGAATAAATATTATACAACAAATATCAGAGATTTAAATTACATTTAAATACATCGCAGCGGAAAATAATACAAAAGCACAACTAGAAATAATGCACAGATACAGAGCTTTCCGAGCATCGTTCCAGCTGTAAATCGGGATCCTGTGAATATAAATCTGCAAAACCAAAACTACTAGCTGCCCGTGTAGAAAATAGGGGCACCCAGAGTTTAGGTTAAAACAATTAACTCCGGGTCACTCATGTGACTGGTGTGAGAACTAAAACAGTTATTTAAAACTTTACTTTAGAAGAGAGTAATTCAAGGGACCACGCCGTATAACACGGAACAGGTTTCCTCCTAAGAATACTGGTGCATATAACAAAACAGCGCAATGCTTTTTGGGAAAATGAAGCTATTATAAGACCCAGGTCCCATCACACAATACAACGCAAGCCGGAGGATAGGGTTTTCCCTTATAATAGCCAAATAATGCTTGACACGTTTAAAACAAATCATTTGATACTATCATAGGTGTATACAGTGTCAAAACAATTTCAATCATAAATATCAATCATAGGCGGCATGGGTACCATATATCATGTCGCCATACTAGTTCTACAATTAAAACCGCAATATCACGTATTGGAGATTGAATTTCCGTCATGAGCTGAGGCAAGGGGCAAGCTCCTCTCCGATTCGAGACACTCTAGCAAATGTCTCTGGACCTCACTATGATCCTTGGATCTTCAGGGCCTGTCCTCTCTTACTTTTGAGGATTGGAAATTCCTGAACACACGTTTCTCGGTCCTTACAGACCTATATCCGAGGCACCGCGCATTCCAACAACCACACAGGTGAAAAGTATATAAATGTCAGGGCTGGTAGGTCACTGACACCACCTTAGCTAGAAAGAAACGTCGTGCTCTCCCTGTAGTCACTATCCCGTTTTTGACTCATACCGAGGTGTGAGGCTCGCGAATTCACGTTATACACAAAGCTACGCCACACAGGCCGTGCTTTGATCATCAACCACAAGACTTTGCTTTTCAACAGAAGCACAGATCAATGGCCACTTACGCATGCCACACTGGCAATTCACTCCATGTGACTGATGTCCATCGATATACAACCTCTGAGCTCGTACGTCTCAGAGAAGGGCGTTAAGCAAGAGAATAAATTATCCGCCGCCAAACAGATGTATATTTAATAGAGATCAATCAACACAGAGTAAAATCCAATGTCAGACACACAATCCATTTAAAAGTTCATTTTGGGTCTGAACGAAACCGGAGGCACTTTCCTCGCATATCCATCGATCTCCAAGTACGTATGGACGATCACCAACTGTTTCCCTTATCCTGGGTGTACAGCCCAATCAAGATCATCAGTAATCACCCAAACGATGTGAAGACTTCCGGTCTTCAACCACCGTCTTCATCTTCGACATCTCGTCGAATCGGTTATTCAGAATGGGTATAAACCCGGCCTTTCTGAATAACCCACGTATATAATAAACGAATGTTACACAAACACAACAAACGCCCCATTCCAATTCAGAATACTCTTTTATTCACAAAATCACATTCTTAGGGAAAGGTTCCCATTAATTTTATCCAAGATAAATTCTTCTAAATTTATTCTTTAATCTTCCTTTGGATATCATTTCAAACTATATTATGGATCTCCAAGCTAGTCGGGATTAGCGAACCACACCGAAGTAATTATTTATTTTATTTCCCAATCACTACCTATATATCCTATGGAGAAAACAGGCAATACTCCATATCTAACACCACGGTGCTATCGGTAAAATTAATTACCATTTCACGTTCAAATCTAATTAAAGATTTAACTATCGCATTGGAGCAAAACTGGTGGTACTCCATTCTCGATCACCTTTCAGATTTGATAATTTAAATTATCAATTCACATTTCAATCTAATTAAAGATTCATTAAAACTCCACTTAGTTTTAATCTTCTCAAAAATCAACATCCTGCCTTTAACTGGGTTAAAGAACCAATGTCATATAAAACACGATTCACGATAAATCCAAATCATATTTGATATTAAATACGAGGCTCTGAATAGAAAATATATCGGCTTATATTCAATATCAAATTCTGGAACCCACAAATATCGTATTGGAAATAACGATATAAAATATATCTTTCAAATACCCATAACAATATTTGTATAGTCACGAAATCCAACATCGAAATATTCCGAAGATAATTTCGATTCTACTCCAGTTCAATTCACGTATTGGGAATATTGATTATTTTTAAAATCACTTTCAAATTCAATTTATTTATTTCAAAAATAAATTGATTTTAATTCTAGTTCAAAACTAGTTCATTTCGATAAAAATCTATTTTTATCTTTTCAAATGTGGAATTTTTCATCCCAGTTCTTTCCAATTCACATATTATGATTTTACACAAATTATCAATATTTTTAATAATTTTATCAAGGCCCGTACAGTCGATTTCCAACAACGGCCATCGAACTGCACTTATAGCGACCTTTTTCGAATTTGATTTGGACATAACTCCAAATCCAACTGTTAGATTTCAAATTTCTAATATTCATTGGAAAGCTCTTTTCGATACGAACCCAACAGTTCCGGTTTTAGGAGAATCCGACGGTCGGATCTCCCGCAACGTCAATTCGAAGTTAATGGTTGAAATTCACGAACTGCCACGGCGCGGTGCGTTCTATTCAGGCCATTATATATATATATATTATATATTTCGTCGATTTCCTTTTTAAAACGAATTTTATAAATAGTTCTAAATTCGTTTCAAAAACAATTTCAACTTCATCTTCAATTTCAAAACAATTTGATTTCAATTCAATTCGAATTCATTTCAATTTGATTTAATTCAAATTCAAATTCATTTCAATTCAATTCAATTTGAATTTACCTTCTATTTAATTCAATTCGAATTCATTTCAAATTGATTTCAATTCAATTTCAGTTCGTTTTAAATTTTATTCAAAACGATTTCAATTTGTTTTTAATTCAATTTCAATTTAATTCAATTTGAATTCATTTCTATTTAATTCGAATTCAAATTCACTTTCTATTCAATTTGAATTCAAATTCACTTTCTATTCAATTTGAATTCAAATTCACTTTCTATTCAATTCGAATCGAATTCATTTTCTATTCGATTCGAATTCATTTCAAATTGATTCAATAAAATTTCAATTTGAATTTTAATCTAATTATAACGACCCGAACTCCCTCGGTAAGGAAAGCCCAGATTGAGATGAGAACAACACACATCGGAACGCAGACGGGACTACATTTCATTGTTATTACAACAATTCCATCAAATACAAGAATATGCAGAGTATAAATGAATAAATTACATTCGACAAATATCAGAGATTACAATAAATTACATAGCAACGGAAAAATATACAAACCACAACTAGAAGGGATACATGGATACAGAGCTTTCCGGATATCGTTCCAGCTGTAAATCAGGACCCTGTGAATATAAATCTGCAAAACCAAAACTACTAGCTGTTCGTGCACAAAATAGGGGCACCCAGAGTTTAGGTTAAAACAATAAACTCCAGGTCAGACATGTGACTGGTGTGAGAACTAAAACAGTTATAATTTTTACTTTAAAGAAGAGTAATTCAAGGGACCACGCCGTATGACACGGAACGGGTTTCCTCCCAAGAATACCAGTGCATAGAACAAACAGCGCAATGCTAAATAAAGAAAAATGAAGCTGTTATAAGACCCAGGTCCCATCACATAATGCAACGCAAGCCGGATGATAGGGTTTTTACCTTATAACAGCCAAAGCATGCTTGAAACGTTTAAAACACAATATTTGATACTATTATAGGTGTATAGTGTCAAAACAATTTCAATCATAAATATCAATCATAGGCGGCATGAATGACCCATACCACTATGTCGCCATACTAGGTTCTACAAACAAAACCGCAATATCACGTATTGGAAATTGGATTTCCGTCATGAGTCGAGGCAAGGGGCAAGCTCCTCTCCACGTTCGAGACACTCTAGCAAATGTCTTAGGACCCCACTATGATCCTTGGATCTTCAGGGCCGGTTCTCTCTTACTTTTGAGAATTAATTATTCCTGAACACACGTTTCCCGGTCCTTACAGACCTATATCCGAGGCGCCTCGTATCCAATAACCACATAGGTGAAAAGTATATAAATGTCAGGGCTGGTATGTCACTAACACCACCCTAGCTAGAAAGAAACGTCATGCTCTCCCTGCACTCACTCTCTTGTTTTTGACTCATACCGAGGTGTGAGGCTCGCGAATTCACGCTATACACAAAGCTACGCCACACAGCCCATGCTTTGATAATCAACCACAAGACTTTGCTTTTCAACAGAAGCCTTGATCAATTGCCACTTACGCGTGCCACACTAGCAATTCACTCCATGCGACTGATGTCCATCGATATACAACCTCTGAGCTCGTACGTCTCAGAGAAGGGCGTTAAGCAAGAGAATAAATTCTCCTCCGCCAAACAGATGTGTATTTAATAGAGATCAATCAACACAGAATAAAATCCAATGTCAGACACACAATCCATTTACAAGTTTGTTCTGGGTCTGAACGAAACCGGAGGCTCTTTCTTCGCATATCCATCGATCTCCAAGTACGTCTGGACGATCACCAACTGTTTCCCTCATCTTGAGTGTACAGCCCAATCAAGACCATCAGTAATCACCCAAACGATGTGAAGACTTCCGGTCTTCAACTACCGTCTTCATCTTCGACATCTCGTCGAATCGGTTATTCATAATGGGTATAACCCGGCCTTTCTGAATAACCCACGTATATATTTAACAAATGTTACACAAACACAACGAACGCCTCATTCCAATTCACAATATTCTTTTATTCACAAAATCACATTCTTAGGGAAATGTTCCCATTAATTTTATACAAGAAAAATTCTTCTAAATTTATTCTATAATCTTCCTTTGGATATCATTTCAAACTAGTCGGGATTAGCGAGCCACACCGAAGTCATTATTTATTTTATTTCCCAATCCCAACCTATATATCCCATGGAGAAAACTGGTAATACTCCATATCTAACACCACGGTGTCATGGGTAAAATTAATTACCATTTCACGTTAGAATCTAATTAAAGGTTTAACTATCGCTTTGGAGTAAAACTGGTGATACTCCACTCTCGATCACCTTTCAGATTAGATAATTTAAATTATCAATTCACATTTCAATCTAATTAAAGATTCATTAAAACTCCACTTAGTTTTAATCTTTTCAAAAATCAATATCCTGCCTTTAACTGGGTTAAAGAACCAATGTCATCTAAAACACGATTCACTATAAACCCAAATCATATTTGATATTAAATACAAGGCTCTGAATAGAAAATATATCGGCTTATATTCAATATCAAATTCTGAAACCAACATATATCATATTGGAAATAACGATATAAAATATATCTTTCAAATTTCCATAACAATATCTGTATAGTCACGAATCCAACATCGAAATATTCCGAAGATAATTTCGATTCAACTCCAGTCCAATTCACATATTGGGAACATTGATTATTTTTAAAATCACTTTCAAATTCAATTTATTTATTTCAAAAATAAATTGATTTTAATTCTAGTTCAAAACTAGTTCATTTCGACAAAAATCTATTTTTATCCTTTCAAATGTGGAATTCTTCAGCCTAATTTTTCCCAAATCATTTCTTATGATTTTACACAAATTATTGATATTTTTAATAATTTTATCGAGGCCCGTACAGTCGATTTCCATCAATGGCCATCGAACTGCACTTACAACGACCTTTTCTGAAATTGATTTGGACATAATTCCAAATCCAACCGTTAGATTTCAAATTTCTAATATTCATTAGAAAGCTCTTTTTGATACGAACCCAACGGTTCCAGTTTTAGGAGAATCCGACGGTCGGATCTCCCGCAACGTCAATTCGAAGTCAACGGTCGAAATTCACGAACTGTCGCTACGCGGCGCGTTCTATTCAGGCCATTATATATATAATATATATATATTATATATATTTTGTCGATTTCCTTTTAAAACGAATTTTATAAATAGTTATAAATTCGTATCAAAAACAATTTCAACTTCATCTTCAATCTCAAATCGATTTGATTTCAATTCAATTCAAATTCATTTCAATTTTTGTTTAATTCGAATTCAAATTCGTTTCAATTCAATTCAAATTCTAATTCGTTTTAATTCAATTCAATTTGAATTTACCTCCTATTTACTTCAATTCGAATTCATTTCAAATTGATTTCAATTCAATTTCAGTTCGTTTTAAATTGCATTCAAAACGATTTCAATTCGTTTTTAATTCAATTTCAATTTAATTCAATTTGAATTCATTTCTATTTAATTCGAATTCAAATTCACTTTCTATTCAATTTGAATTCAAATTCACTTTCTATTCAATTTGAATCGAATTGGTTTTCTATTCGATTTGAATTCATTTCAAATTGATTCAATAAAATTTCAATTTGAATTTTAATCTAATTTAATTTGAATTTCATTTCAAAATATTAAATTTTGAAATCACTTTTCAATATTCATTGTAAAACGAAAAAAATCGATATAAATATCGCTTACATCAAAATAGTGCAACTCTAATCAACACGGCTTTATATATTTCAATAAATTCGTTATTCTATTCAACAAATGAATATATATATTCCATACAACACATGAATCTTTATTTCTTTCAACACACGACTAATCTCAACACATGAGTACTGTTAACACATCACTATTTTTGTTATGTAAAATATTTTATAAAATTATGGTATCTATCGTTTGATTTTTAATTAGACTCCACCGTGAAGTAGTTCTAATTTTAAATATGATAAAGATGTAAATTTTATTATTAAAATATTTTACTCAACACATAAATAGTTTCAACACATGAATTTTCTTTTATAATATTCATTATTTTCCGGATTGGAATGAGGCCCAATCAATCACCATATAATGTTAATTATATGGATTCCATACAACACATGTATATAATAGCAATGATAAACAATCACTCATCATCCAAGGTGCACCACATAACTGCATAAGCATCAAATATAAATAATCAACGCTTACACAGTCTGTCGACCAATCGATCGACATACAATTAAATAATTGGGATTAGTGTACGCCAAATTTCATCCCAACACCCGTGTGGGGTTTCAAATCAACAAACACAGATTTTTATTTATGCAGTTGGGCGATGTGTAAAATTTATCGACCCAATCAATATCAGTCAAATCAGTGTATATAAACAAATCGGCCGATTTGTTTATGAATATTTATTTATTCACATTCACGTTAAAGAAATATATTTTTAACGATAATTAATTTATTTCAACACATCCACATTTTATTATCGATTTCACATCAACAACACAAACAAATTTCACAACACATCAATTAAACAAACAAGCTATCCATGGTCTGTGGACGACGGGTGTCGGGTGCTACTAAGCACCGTCTGCATCCTAGTATATATATATATATATATATATAACTAGAAAAGAATTTTTGAGTGAGAAGTTCTCACCAATAGCTATCCCAACTCCACGACACTTCATTTATAGAAATCTTCGTCGTTCTCGCCTTTCGTCACTTTCGTTGCCCGTAGCCACTACATATATAAAAATCACATTTTCATTTGTTCACTTTCAATTCAAAAATCATATTTTTATAATCACCCCATATGGATAAAAATTCTATTTTTACATCTCTACTCTATAGATAAAAATTCTATTTTTACACTGCTATTCTCTATATAAAGATTTCGCCTTTTCAAATATAAAGATTTAATCTTTTCAAATATAAAGATTTTGCCTTTTCAAATATAAAGATTTAATCTTTTCAAATATAAAGATTTAATCTTTTCAAATATAAATATTTCGCCTTTTCATTTCATCTCTATAAAAATCACATTTTTATTTTACTACATATATAAAGATGATATTTTTACTATCCTACCGATATAAAAATTATATTTTTATTCTTCTACCTTATACGAAAATTATATTTTTAAATCTTTACATCATATAAAAATTATATTTTGAACCTCTCTATAATATAAAATTTATATTTTTACGTCTTCCTTTAATATAAAAATCATATTTTAATTCTTCCTTTGATGTAAAAATTATATTTTTATTATTCCTATCGAATAAAAATATCAGTTCTTAAACTTGATAAAAATCAAATCTTCATTTGAAAAATCAGACCTTAATAACCACATTTTAACATATAACTATATAAATAAAAGGGAAAAAGGAATAAAGTAAATAAATAAGCAAGCAAATCTCATAGCGTTGAGGTGGCGGCCTCCTTGGGTGGCACGGTCGACTGTGGAGGGCCGAGGCGCAGATCGCCGTCATTGGGTCCAATGTAAGGGCGCTCGAGCTAGGTGTTCCAGGGGGGTCTCGCTGCGTTGGAGTTGAGAAAGGGAGGAGGGAGAAAGTCTGAAGGGGGTGCGCCAGTCGGGTGTATCGGAGTTAGGGTTTCAAGGCGGGTTTGCATCGGAGGGGGCGATTCTTTTGGAAGAAAAGGGGGGGTTCGAGGATGGGGCTGAAACTTGCGAGGTGGGGGAGAAGAGGGGGCTTGGGGGAAGCGTCGGCCAATCGCTAGAGGGATGGAGGGGGTCGCGGTCAACGCTGCGCTGGCGGAGGAGGATTCCGTCGATCTCGAGCAGCATTTTTTTAATCTAACGGGTTCGATCGGTAATGAAAGGGAGAGAGAGAGAAAAAAAGGGTGTGGGGGTTATTATATTATATTTATTTAATTATTTAAATTATCCAAAAGGTTGACTTTTTATTTGACCTCGAAACGAGACCTAACGACTGTTGCCCTTAGCGTATTACCCCAATTCCAAACACAATGGGATATGTATCGTAAGCCAGTTCGGCTGTTTCGATCAGTTTTCGTCAAAATCAACATATAACTCTATATATTGAATTTGAATGCACATTTCAATTTACTGGGGTCACATACTAACTAGAAAATTTCCCAAAAAATATTTTCTAGCTTTGTATCGACGATATGGTCCTAACAAAACTAATTTCATCGAATTCTGAGACCGTTTGAAAAATGGCCATTTTCCAGTCGATTAAAATCAACTGAAACTGGTCAAACGCGTTTTCCTTTGCCACGCTCACATATTGATTCGAAAAATTATGAAACTTGAAACCTAGCAATAATTTGACATCACGGACCCAACAAAAGTGGTTTCGTCGAAATCCGAGGTCATTTGCAAAATGGCTATTTTTAAGGGCCTGAACTCCATTGCGACTATTCAGAATTTTCAACTGGACATATCTTTTGATCCCCGCTATGAAATTTCGATTTTTTGGATTCATTGGAACGATATTCCCAATTAGATCCTAATGTTTTTGGTTTCACTAAAATCCGGATTGTTTTGCACCCGGTACATTCAATTGAAGTTTGAAATCGAATTATCGAACTACCGCGCCATTTTCAGTTCTTTTATAATTATAAATAATTATTTATATTCTAACGACGACGTATATAATAGATACATTCGATTCTATTCAAAATAAATTTCTCGTCGATATTATTTAAAATAACCTATTTTAAATGTTCAAAATTCGCTAAAGTTGCCAAAATAAAAATTTTTAAACTGGCCCGCATTTCCGGGTTGTTACAATCTCCCCCACTTAAAACTTTTCGTCCCCGAAAAGGAACAAAGTCGAAAGTGGTTTGATTAATCAACTCTACGTTCGATCTGGCTTCCATTCTCCAACTTTTCAGTTTCTGAGAATTTTCAAATTCTTCAAAAATTTGGCTAACACCCTAAATTTTCGAAAAATTTCGCCATAACCTCCCCTGCACCGGGAGCCATGGGAAAATCCCGAAATTGCCATACAGGCCTTCTGATCTCAAAAAGAAAAAGAAAAAGCCAAGCGGCTAGCCAATCGGCTCATAAAATCATCATCACCCAAACAAAACAGTAAATTATAGTAAATATGTACCTATTTGCTGGGCAAACAAATTTTATTCTCTGCTCTAGCCTCCTTGCTATGACCTGTTCAATGTAAGTACATGTATATGCAAGCAAATGCGACCAATTTTCAATACAGTTCAATATTAGGTTCAATTTGGCATAACGGTTAAAAATTATCAAACAAATAAACAAACAACACAAACATCAATCAACTAGTGAATTAACGTTTCAAATTCATAATTTTGATACATATACAGAAATCATGTTTTTGATGCCAATTCACAACAATGTATTCTAGCTATATTAGTTTTGGTTCTCACACCAGTCTAATGGAAATATATAGAAATCACACCTTCGAAACACGAACACAAATACTGATGATGTTGCAATTGTCATCAGAATTGTCCCCGGGCGACTAGAGTGTGATTCTATATCTATCCAGTATATTAAAACTTCGAATATACGTTCATGACGCGTATATGCAAAACCTCTATATACTGGATTGTCCAAATTCAAAATAAATAAATAATCAAATACGTATAAAATGGTTTCAATTTTAAAAACAAAATTGTTTTCATTTGAAAAATATACTCTTCACACTGGTTCTAGGATACTACTGATCCTATCTCTAACGAGTCATTATAGTTAGATATTACTAATCCAATATCTGATGAATTCTTTCGTTCGGTTCTAATGTGTCTTGTTCTCGAGCTCTGTAAACCAAAGCTCTGATACCACTCTATAACGACCCGAACTCCCCCAGTAAGGAAAGCCCGGATTGAGATGAGAACAACACACATCGGAACGCAGATGGGAGAACATTTCATTGTTATTACAACAATTCCATCTGTTACAAGAATATGCATAGTATAAATGAATAAATTACATTCGACAAATATCATAGTTTACAATAAATTACGTAGCAGCGGAAAAATATACAAACCACAACTAGAAGAGATACACGGATACAGAGCTTTCCGGATATCGTTCCAGCTGTAAATCAGGACCCTGTGAATATAAATCTGCAAAACCAAAACTACTAGCTGCCCGTGCGGAAAATAGGGGCACCCAGAGTTTAGGTTAAAACAATAAACTCCAGGTCAGTCATGTAACTGGTGTGAGAACTAAAACAGTTATAATTTTAACTTTAAAGAAGAGTAATTCAAGGGACCACGCCGTATGACACGGAACGGGTTTCCTCCCAAGAATACCAGTGCATGGAACAAACAGCGCAATGCTAAATAAAGAAAAATGAAGCTGTTATAAGACCCAAGTCCCATCACACAATGCAACGCAAGCCAGAGGATAGGGTTTTTACCTTATAACAGCCAAAGCATGCTTGATACGTTTAAAACACATTATTTGATACGATTATAGGTGTATAGTGTCAAAACAATTTCAATCATAAATATCAATCATAGGCGGCATGAATGACCCATACCACTATGTCGCCATACTAGGTTCTACAAATAAAACCGCAATATCACGTATTGGAAATTGGATTTCCGTCATGAGTCGAGGCAAGGGGAAAGCTCCTCTCCGCGTTCGAGACACTCTAGAAAATGTCTCAGGACCCCACTATGATCCTTGGATCTTCAGGGCCGGTCCTCTCTTACTTTTGAGGATTAATTATTCCTGAACACACGTTTCCCAGTCCTTATAGACCTATATCCGAGGCGCCTCGTATCCAACAACCACACAGGTGAAAAGTATATAAATGTAAGGGCTGGTAGGTCACTGACACCACCCTAGCTAGAAAGAAACGTCGTGCTCTCCCTGCAGTCACTCTCCCGTTTTCGACTCATACCGAGGTGTGAGGCTCGCGAATTCACGCTATACACAAAGCTATGCCACACAGGCCGTGCTTTGATCATCAACCACAAGACTTTGATTTTCAACAGAAGCCTTGATCAATTGCCACTTACGCGTGCCACACTGGAAATTCACTCCATGCGACTGATGTCCATCGATATACAACCTCTGAGCTCGTACGTCTCAGAGAAGGGCGTTAAGCAAGAGAATAAATTCTCCGCCGCCAAACAGATGTATATTTAATAGAGATCAATCAACACAGAATAAAATCCAATGTCAGACACACAATCCATTTACAAGTTCGTTCTGGGTCTGAACGAAACCGGAGGCACTTTCCTCGCATATCCATCGATCTCCAAGTACGTCTGTACGATCACCAACTGTTTCCCTCATCTTGGGTGTACAGACCAATCAAAATCATTAGTAATCACCCAAACGATGTGAAGACTTCCGGTATTCAACCACCGTCTTCATCTTCGACATCTCGTCGAATCGGTTATTCAGAATGGGTATAACCCGACCTTTCTGAATAACCCACGTATATAATTAACAAATGTTACACAAACACAACAAACGCCTCATTCCAATTCAGAATATTCTTTTATTCACAAAATCACATTCTTAGGGAAATGTTCCCATTAATTTTATCCAAGATAAATTCTTCTAAATTTATTCTATAATCTTCCTTTGGATATTGTAACAACCCGAAAATTTGGGCCAGTTTAAATTTTTTATTTTAGCAAATTTTGATTATTTAAAATGAATTATTTTAAATAATATTGACGAGAAATTTATTTTGAATAGAATTTGAACGTATATATTATATACGTCTTCGTTAGAATATATATAATTATATATAATTATAAAAAGGAATGGAAAATGGCGCGGTAGTTCGATAATTCGATTTCAAACTTCAATTGAACATACCGGCTGCAAAAAAAACCGGATTTTAGTGAAACCAAAAATAACGGAATCTAATTGTGACTATCTTTCCAACGAATCTAAAAAATCAAAATTTCATAGCGGGAATCAAAAGATATGTCCAGTTGAAAATTCTGAATAGTCACAATGGAATTCAGGCCCTTAAAAATAGCCATTTTGCAAAAGACCTCGGATTTCGACGAAACCACTTTTGTTGGATCCGTGATGTTAAGTTATTGCTAGGTTTCAAATTTCGTAATTTTTCGAATCAATATGTGAGCGTGGCAAAGGAAAACGCGTTTGACCAGTTTCAATTGATTTTAATCGACTGGAAATTGGCCATTTTTCAAACGGTCTCAGAATTTGACGAAACTAGTTTTGTTAGGACCATATCGTCAATACGAAGTTAGAAATAATTTTTCTGGAATTTTGAGAGTTAGTATGTGACCCTGGTAAATTGAAATGTACGTTTAAAAATTGAATATACTGATTTATATTTTGATTTTGACGAAAACTGATCGTAACAAGCGAATTGGTCCACGAAACATATCCCATTGTGTTCGGGATGGGGGCATTTGGCTAGGGGCGATGGTCGTTGGGTTCGATTTGAAGCGGATAGCAACGAACAAACATTTTTCAAGTTAATGGAATTAAAAATAAAATAAAATATTTATATAATTAACATCGGCCAATCACAAATCAGAAAACCCCCGTCTCTTTCTTCCGCAGGCCCTAGCTTTCAACGGGCGATTTGCTCAGATTTTGCCCCTTTATTTTCTTCAAATCTCCACAATAAAAATCAAGAATTTCTAGAGCAAAACTCAAGAGCTCTTTACCCTCTTTGAATCAAGGCAACTTTCAGGAATTATCGTTGCGTAAGGAGTTCAATTCTCGAGCTCGAAGTGGAGCTGATCAGAGGCGTATTCCGGTCACCTGACGCCGTCGAGTTGGGCCCCACTCCGGGCGGCGGCGGCGCTTCCCAAGCGCTTCAATATGACGCCTCCCGATGGACTCCAGGACGTTCCAGGCGACGGTGGTTTCAAAACCCTAGTGGCGAGCTATTGCGTGAGTTCCTGGAAGAAAGGTTCTGCCTCTTTTTATTTATTTTTACTTAAGCTAATTGTACTGTTTAAAACAGAAATTAAAAATATAAACAACATTGGCTTTTAAAAATATAAATAACATTGGTTTTTAAAATATAAAATATCTTTGTAAATTAAAAATATGGTTTTAAAAAGAATATATATATAGATAGCAATATATCAAAATAGCAATATGTTTTGAAAATATAAAAATAGCATTGTTTAAGATAAAAATAAAAATTGACTTTGTTTTTAAAAAATATCGTTTTATAAAATAAAAATAGCAAGTGTTTTAAAATAAAATAAAATTGGCATTGGTTTTAAAATAGAATTAGCATTGTTTTATTTTTAGTTTTAAAAATATAAGAACATAGTATAAAAATATAATTTTTATATATAGGCCGTTAGAATAAAAATATGTTTTTTTATATATAAAACTGAATTATAAAAATATAATCTTTGTTGTACATGTAGCGATATAAAAATATAATTTTTATTGAATGTAAAGAATAAAGATATAATTTTTATTGAATGTAAAGGTTAAAAATATAATTTTTATCGTATGTAAGGAATAAAAATATGATTTTTATATAGTAGATATTATAAAAATGCGATTTTTGTTATGAACAGTGCGGATAAAAGTGCGATGCAATTGATCAGCAGCAAAAACAGAATCCAGCCGTTCAGAAATGGAGAATGGCGGAGTGGTTTAGCTTTCGGTGAGAATTTCTCACTTTTTAATTTTATTTCCAGTTGAAATATATACTAGGATGCAGACGGTGTTTAGTAGCACCCGACACCCGTCGTCCACAGACCATGGACGGCTTGTTTGTTTGATTTTGATGTGTAGTTGATTGTGTGATGTGATGTGAAATAAAATAAAATATTTATATAGTGGAAAATATTTTATAGTTAAAAATATAATTTTTAACGTCTATATGAAATGAAATAAAAATAAACAAATCGGACGATTTGTTTATATACACACATTTGACTGATATTGATTGGGACGATAAATTTTACACATCGCCCAACTGCACAAATAAAATCTGTGTTTGCTTGTTTGAAACCCCACACGGGTATTGGGATGATATTTGACGTACACTAATCCCGATTGTTTAGTTGTATGTCGATCGATTGATTGACAGACTGTTATGAGCGTTAAATATTTATATTCGATGCTTATACAGTGTAGAATGCACTTTGGATGATGGTTGATTTTTCATCGTCGTTATTGTATACATGTGTTGTAGAAAATCCATATAATTAACATTATATGGTAATTGATTGGGCTTCATTAAATATTTGAAAGAGAAATATCTGAATAGAAATATTTGAAAAAAAGAAATATTTGAAATAGAATATTTGAAAATAGAAATATATAAAGCCGTGTTGACTAGATTGACGCCATTTTGGCGTGAACGATATTTATATCGATTTTATTCATTTTTTAATGAATATCGAAAGTGATTTCAAAATCTGATATTTTGAAAAGAATTGAAATTCAAAACGAATTTGAATTGAATTGAATAGAAAACGAATTTGAATTGAATAGAAAACGAATTCGAATTGAATAGAAAACGAATTTGAATTTAATAGAAAACGAATTCGAATTGAATTGAATAGAAAACGAATTTGAATTTAATAGAAAACGAATTCGAATTGAATAGAAAACGAATTCGAATTGAATAGAAAACAAATTTGAATTGAATCGAATAGAAAACAAATCTGAATTGAATTGAATTCAATTGAAAATGAATTAAAGTCGATTTGAATTGAAATCAAATAGAAGTGAATGTAAAAAGAATTTATAAGGGAAAATTCAATTTTGATTTAAATTTGAAATAAAGATGGAAATTGTTTTTGAAACAAATTTGAAATGATTTATAAAATTCGTTTTAAATAGAAATCGACGAAGTATATATTATATATAATATATATATAATATAATGGCCTGAATAGAACGCGCCGCGCCGCGGAAGTTCGCGAATTTCGACCATTAACTTCGAACGGACATTACGGGAGATCCGACCGTCAGATTCTCCTGAAACCGGAACCGTTGGGTTCGCATCGAAAAGAGCTTTCCAATGAATATTAGAAATTTGAAATCTAACAGTCGGATTTGGAGATATGTCCAAATCAATTTCAGAAAAGGTCGTTGTAAGTGCAGTTCGATGGCCGTAGATGGAAATCGACTGTACGGGCCTTGATAAAATAATTAAAAATATCTATAATTTGTTTAAAATCATAAGAAATGATTTGGGGAAAACTGGGATGAAAAAATCCATATTTGAAAAGATAAAAATAGATTTTTATCGAAATAAACTAGTTTTGAACTATAATTAAAACCAATTTATTTTTGAAATAAATAAATTGAATTTGAAATGGGTTTTAAATAACCAGAATTTCTAATATATTTTATTGGAATTGAAATAGAATGTGAAGTGGGTTTATCGTGAACTGTGTTTTAAATGACATCAGTTCTTTAACCCAGTAAAAGGAGTTTTAATGAATCTTTAATTAGATTGAAATGAGAATTGGTAATTTAAATTATCAAAATTTGGAAATGATCGAAAGGGGAGTATCACCAGTTTTGCTCCTAGCGATAGTTAAATCTTTAATTAGATTTGAACGTGAAATGGTAATTGAATTTACCGATAACACCGTGGTGTTAGTCATAGGGTAATAACAGTTTTGCTCCATGGGATAAATAGGTTGGGATTGGGAAACAAAATAAATAATTACTTCGGTGTGGTTCGCTAATCCCGACTAGTTTGGAAAACCATAATTTGGTTTGAAATGATATCCAAAGGAAGATTAAAGAATAAATTTTAAAGAATTTATCTTTGTTGAAATTAATGTGAACCTTTCCCTAAGAACGTGAAATTTAGAAACTAACTGTAGGTTTGCTAAGAAGGATGGTTTCCTGGGTATTGATCTGATGTTGATTTCGGCCTTCGGGGTTAATATTTGGGGAATTGTTCTCTTGCTAATTTACGGTTAGTGACTGCTGAATTGGAATGAGGCGTATGTTGTGTTTGTGTAACATTTGTTTATAATATACGCGGGTTTTTCGGAAAGGCCGGGTTTATACCCATTCTGAATAACCGATTCGACGATAAGTCGAAGATGATGACGGTGGTCGAAGACCGAATGTCTTCACATCGTTTGGGTGATTACTGATGATCTTGATTGGGCTGTACACCCAAGATGAGGGAATCAGTTGGTGGTCGTCCAGACGTACTTGGAGATCGACGGATATGCAGGAAAAGTGCCTCCGGTTTCGTTCAGACCTAGAACGGACTAGTAAATGGATGGTGTGTTTGACATTGTATTCCTTTATATCGTATTCGTTGATCTTTACTAAATATATATCTGTTTGGCGGCGAGAAAATTATTCTCTTGCTTAACGCCCTTCTCTGAGACATACGAGCTCAGAGGTTATATATTGGCAGAAATCAGTGGTAAGATATGGATTGATAGTGTGGCATGCTGAGATGCAATGATCCAGACTTTTGTTGAAAAGCAATGTTTGGTGGATGATGATCAAAGCGCAGCTTTAACATAGCATGGCTTTGTGTATAGCGTTGATTCGCGAGCCTCACACCCCGCTATGGTGGTAAACTGGTGGTTTGATCGGTATGCTTTTTAGTGGATGGGCACCTTAGTGGTGTCGTGGATTCGGTCAACCGAGATGAGCTTAGTGCTCAGGGATATATAGAGTAAGTGGTGTTTTCTCTCGCTGGGACGTAAGCCGCGGTGGTACTCTGGTCCCAAATGTGAGGATGTGCAGATGGTGTTTTCTCTTGTTGGGACGTAAGCCGTGGGGAATTGCATTACGCGATCGATCTTTCGAATCAGGAGCCACCATGATGGAAATCCAATTTCCGATACGTGTATTTCAGTTTTATTTGTAGAGCCTAGTATGGCGACATAGTGGGATGGGGCGCTTCTGCCGTCTATGATTGATACTTATGATTTGAAGATATTTTATACAATATGCACTTATAATAGTATCAAATGATTTGTTTTAAACGTATCAAGCATTCTTAGCTATTATAAGGTAAAAACACTATCCTCCGGCTTGCGTTGCATTGTGTGATGGGACCTGGGTCTTATAATAGCTTCATTTTTCTTTATTTAGCATTGCACTGTTGTTTTATGCGTTGGTGTTCTTAGGAGGAAACCCGTTCCGTGTTATACGGCGTGGTCCCTTGATTTACCTAACTTTAAAAATAAAGATTAAGAACGACTTGGAGTTTATTGTTTTAACCTAAACTCTGGGTGCCCCTATTTTCCACACGGGCAGCTGGTAGTTTTGGTTTTGCAGATTTATATTCACAGGATCCTGGTTTACAGCTGGAAAGATATCCGTAAAGCTTTGTATCCGCATATCTCCTTCAGTTGTGTATTGTATTATTTTCCGCTGCTATGTATTTAAATGTAATTTAAATCTCTGATATTTCTGTGTAATATTCATTTATACTCTGTATATTCTTGTATTCTAGTGCATTGTTGTATAATAACAATGAAATGTTCTTTCGTCTGCATTCTAATTTGTCTTGTCCTCACAGTAATTCGTTCTTTCTCTTCTCTTCGGAGACCGGGGAAGTTCGGGTCGCTTCATTGGTATTAGAGCTTTGGTTTACAAAGCACAGAGAACAAGACACATTAGGACCATACGAAAGGATTCATCAGAGATTGGATTAGTAATATCCAACGAGAATGACTCGTTAGAGATAGGATCAGTAGTATCCTAGAACGAGTGTGAAGAGTAAATTTTTAAAGTGAAAACAAGTTTTGTTTTGAAAATTTAAAACAATTATTCGTATTTGATTATCTATATATATTGAGTTGGACAGTCCAATATAAAAAGATTTTGCGTATATGTCTGATCCACGTGTGTTTGAAATTTTAATATACTGGATAGATATAGAATCACACTCTAGTCGCCCGGAGATGATGTTGATAATGACCATGGCATCATCAATATTTATGTTCGTGCTTCGAAGGTGTGATTTCTATATATTTCCTATTGACTAGTGTGAGAACCAAAATTAGATAGGGCTTATTGTTGTGATTTTGCATCAAAAATCTGGTTTTTAGAATATATATCAAAGTTACGAATGTGAAACGTTAATTCACTAATTGATTGATGGTTGTGTTGTTTGATTACTGTTTTGATTAATTGAAATTTGTACCATGTAGCCAATTTGAACCAAATAGTGAATTGTATTGAAAATTGGTCGCATTTGCTTGCATATACTTGTACTTACATTGAACAGGTCATAGCAAGGAGGCTAGAGCAGAGAATAAAATTTGTTTGCCCGACAAATAGGTACATGTTTATCATAATTTACTGTTTTGTTTGGGTGATGATGATTTTATGAGCCGATTGGCTAGCCGCTTGGCTTTTTCTTTTTCTTTCTGAGATCAGAAGGCCTATATGGAAATTTCGGGATTTTCCCGTGGCTCCCGGTGTAGGGGAGGTTATGGCGAAATTTTTCGAAAATTTAGGGTGTTAGCCAAATTTTTGAAGAATTTGAAAATTCTCAGAAACTGAAAAGTTGGAGAATGGAAGCCAGATCGAATGTAGAGTTGATTAATCAAACCACTTTCGACTTTGTTCCTTTTCGGGGATGAAAAGTTTTAAGTGGGGGAGATTGTAACAACCCGAAAATCTGGGCCAGTTTAAAATTTTTATTTTGGCAATTTTAGTGAATTTTGATTATTTAAAATGAATTATTTTAAATAATATCGGTGAGAAATTTATTTTGAATAGAATTTGAACGTATATATTATATACGCCTTCGCTAGAATATAAATAATTATATATAATTATAAAAAGGAATTGAAAATGGCGCGGTAGTTCGATAATTCAATTTCAAACTTCAATTGAACATACCGGGTGCAAAAAAAACCGGTTTTTAGTGAAACCAGAAATAATGGAATCTAATTGTAACTATCTTTCCAACGAAACCGACAAATCAAAATTTCATAGCGGGAATCAAAAGATATGTCTAGTTGAAAATTCTGAATAGTTGCTATGGAATTCAGGCCCTTAAAAATAGCCATTTTGCAAACGACCTCGGATTTCGACGAAACAACTTTTGTTGGATCCGTGATGTCAAGTTATTGCTAGGTTTCAAATTTCGTAATTTTTCGAATCAATATGTGAGCGTGGAAAAGGAAAACGCGTTTGACCAGTTTTAGTTGATTTTAATCGACTGGAAATTGGCCATTTTTCAAACGGTCTCATAATTTGATGAAACTAGTTTTGTTAGGACCGTATCGTCAATACGAAGTTAGAAATAATTTTTCTGGAATTTTTAGAGTTAGTATGTGACCCTGGTAAATTGAAATGTACGTTTAAAAATTGAATGTACTGATTTTTATTTTGATTTTGACGAAAACTGATCGTAACAAGCGAATTCGTCCACGAAACATATCCCATCATGTTCGGGATGGGGGTATTTGGCTGGGGGCGTCGGTCGTTGGGTTCGATTTGAAGCGGATAGCAACGAACAAACATTTTTCAAGTTAATGGAATTAAAAATAAAATAAAATATTTATATAATTAACATCGGCCAATCACAAATCAGAAAACCCCCGTCTCTTTCTTCCGCAGGCCCTAGCTTTCAACGGGCGATTTGCTCAGATTTTGCCCCTTTATTTTCTTCAAATCTCCACAATAAAAATCAAGAATTTCTAGAGCAAAACTCAAGAGCTCTTTACCCTCTTTGAATCAAGGCAACTTTCAGGAATTATCGTTGCGTAAGGAGTTCAATTCTCGAGCTCGAAGTGGAGCTAATCAGATGCGTATTTCGGTCGCCTTACGCCATCGAGTTGGGCCCCACTCCGGGCGGCGGCGGCGCTCCCCAAGCGCTTCGATATGACGCCTCCCGATGGACTCCAGGAAGTTCCAGGCGACGGTGGTTTCAAAACCCTAGTGGCGAGCTATTGCGTGAGTTCCTGGAAGAAAGGTTCTGCCTCTTTTTAATTATTTTTACTTAAGCTAATTATACTGTTTAAAACAGAAATTAAAAATATAAACAACATTGGCTTTAAAAAATATAAATAACATTGGTCTTTAAAATATAAAATATCTTTGTAAATTTAAAATATGGTTTTAGAAAGAATATATATATATAGATAGCAATATATCAAAATAGCAATATGTTTTGAAAATATAAAAATAGCGTTGTTTAAGATAAAAATAAAAATTGACTTTGTTTTTAAAAAATATCGTTTTGTAAAATAAAAATAGCAAGTGTTTTAAAATAAAATAAAATTGGCATTGGTTTTAGAATAGAATTAGCATTGTTTTATTTTCAGTTTTAAAAATATAAGAACATAGTATAAAAATATAATTTTTATATATAGGCCGTTAGAATAAAAATATGTTTTTTTATATATAAAACTGAATTATAAAAATATAATCTTTGTTGTACATGTAGCGATATAAAAATATAATTTTTATTGAATGTAAAGAATAAAGATATAATTTTTATTGAATGTAAAGGTTAAAAATATAATTTTTATCGTATGTAAGGAATAAAAATATGATTTTTATATAGTAGATATTATAAAAATGCGATTTTTGTTATGAACAGTGCGGATAAAAGTGCGATGCAATTGATTAGCAGCAAAAACAGAATCCAGCCGTTCAGAAATGGAGAATGGCGGAGTGGTTTAGCTTTCGATGAGAATTTCTCACTTTTTAATTTTATTTCCAGTTGAAATATATACTAGGATGCAGACGGTGTTTAGTAGCACCCGACACCCGTCGTCCACAGACCATGGACGGCTTGTATGCTTGTTTGTTTGATTTTGATGTGTAGTTGATTGTGTGATGTGATGTGAAATAAAATAAAATATTTATATAGTGGAAAATATTTTATAGTTAAAAATATAATTTTTAACGTGTATATGAAATGAAATAAAAATAAACAAATCGGACGATTTGTTTATATACACACATTTGACAGATATTGATTGGGACGATAAATTTTATACATCGCCCAACTACACAAATAAAATATGTGTTTGACTGTTTGAAACCCCACACGGGTATTGGGATGATATTTGACGTACACTAATCCCGATTGTTTAGTTGTATGTCGATCGATTGATTGACAGACTGTTATGAGTGTTAAATATTTATATTCGATGCTTATATAGTGTAGAATGCACTTTGGATGATGGTTGATTTTTCATCGTCGTTATCGTATACATGTGTTGTAGAAAATCCATATAATTAACATTATATGGTAATTGATTGGGCTTCATTAAATATTTGAAAAAGAAATATCTGAATAGAAATATTTGAAAAAAGAAATATTTGAAATAGAATATTTGAAAATAGAAATATATGAAGCCGTGTTGATTAGATTGACGCCATTTTGACGTGAACGATATTTATATCGATTTTATTCATTTTATAATGAATATCGAAAGTGATTTCAAAATCTGATATTTTGAAAAGAATTGAAATTCAAAACGAATTCGAATTGAATTTAATAGAAAGCGAATTTTAATTGAATTGAATAGAAAACGAATTTGAATTGAATAGAAAACGAATTCGAATTGAATAAAAAACGAATTTGAATTTAATAGAAAACGAATTCGAATTGAATTGAATAGAAAACGAATTTGAATTTAATAGAAAACGAATTCGAATTGAGTAGAAAACGAATTCGAATTGAATAGAAAACAAATTTGAATTGAATCGAATAGAAAACAAATCTGAATTGAATTGAATTCAATTGAAAATGAATTGAAATAGAATTGAAGTCGATTTGAATTGAAATCAAATAGAAGTGAATGTAAAAAGAATTTATAAGGGAAAATTCAATTTTGATTTAAATTTGAAATAAAGGTGGAAATTGTTTTTGAAACAAATTTGAAATGATTTATAAAATTCGTTTTAAATAGAAATTGACGAAGTATATATTATATATAATATATATATAATATAATGGCCTGAATAGAACGCGCCGCGCCACGGCAGTTCGTGAATTTCGACCATTAACTTCGAACGGACATTACGGGAGATCCGACCGTCGGATTCTCCTAAAACCGGAACCGTTGGGTTCGCATCGAAAAGAGCTTTCCAATGAATATTAGAAATTTGAAATCTAACGGTTGTATTTGGAGATATGTCCAAATAAATTTCAGAAAAGGTCGTTTTAAGTGCAGTTCGATGGCCGTAGATGGAAATCGACTGTACGGGCCTTGATAAAATAATTAAAAATATCTATAATTTGTTTAAAATCATAAGAAATGATTTGGGGAAAACTATGATGAAAATCTCCATATTTGAAAAGATAAAAATAGATTTTTATCGAAATAAACTAGTTTTGAACTAGAATTAAAACCAATTTATTTTTGAAATAAATAAATTGAATTTGAAATGGGTTTTAAATAACCAGAATTTCTAATATATTTTATTGGAATTGAAATAGAATGTGAAGTGGGTTTATCGTGAACTGTGTTTTAAATGACATCAGTTCTTTAACCCAGTAAAAGGAGTTTTAATGAATCTTTAATTAGATTGAAATGAGAATTGGTAATTTAAATTATCAAAATTTGGAAATGATCGAAAGGGGAGTATCACCAGTTTTGCTCCTAGCGATAGTTAAATCTTTAATTAGATTTGAACGTGAAATGGTAATTAAATTTACCGATAACACCGTGGTGTTAGTCATGGGGTAATAACAGTTTTGCTCCATGGGATAAATAGGTTGGGATTGGGAAATAAAATAAATAATTACATCGGTGTGGTTCGTTAATCGTGACTAGTTTGGAAAACCATAATTTGGTTTGAAATGATATCCAAAGGAAGATTAAAGAATAAATTTTAAAGAATTTATCTTTGATAAAATTAAAGGGAACCTTTCCCTAAGAACGTGAAATTTAGAAACTAACTGTAGGTTAGCTAAGAAGGATGGTTTCCTGGGTATTGATCTGATGTTGGTTTCGGCCTTCGGGGTTAATATTTGGGGAATTGTTCTCTTGCTAATTTACGGTTAGTGACTGCTGAATTGGAATGAGGTGTATGTTGTGTTTGTGTAACATTTGTTTATAATATACGCGGGTTGTTCGGAAAGGCCGAGTTTGTACCCATTCTGAATAACCGATTCGACGATAAGTCGAAGATGATGACGGTGGTCGAATACCGAAAGTCTTCACATCGTTTAGGTGATTACTGATGATCTTGATTGGGCTGTACACCCAAGATGAGGGAATCAGTTGGTGGTCGTCCAGACGTACTTGGAGATCGACGGATATGCGAGGAAAGTGCCTCCGGTTTCGTTCAGACCTAGAACGGACTTGTAAATGGATGGTGTGTCTGACACTGTATTCCTTTATATCGTATTCGTTGATCTCTGCTAAATATATATCTGTTTGGCGGCGGAGAATTTATTCTTTTGCTTAACGCCCTTCTCTGAGACATATGAGCTCAGAGGTTATATATTGGCAGAAATCAGTGGTACAATATGGATTGATAGTGTGGCATGCTGAGATGCAGTGATCCAGACTTTTGTTGAAAAGCAAAGTTTGGTGGATGATGATCAAAGCGCAGCTTTAATATAGCATGGCTTTGTGTATAGCGTTGATTCGCAAGCCTCACACCCCAGTATGGTGGTAAACTGGTGGTTTGATCAGTATGCTTTTTAGTGGATGGGCACCTTAGTGGTGTCGTGGATTCGGTCGACCGAGATGAGCTTAGTGCTCAGGGATATATAGACTAAGCGGTGTCTTCTCTCGCTGGGACGTAAGCCGCGGTGGTACTCTGGTCCCAAATGTGCGGATGTGCAAACGGTGTTTTCTCTTTGTTGGGACGTAAGCCGTGGGGAATTGCATTACGCGATCGATCTTTCAAATCAGGAGCCACCATGATGGAAATCCAATTTCCGATACGTGTATTTCGGTTTTATTTGTAGAGCCTAGTATGGCGACATAGTGGGATGAGGCACTTATGATTTGAAGATATTTTATGCAATATGCACTTATAATAGTATCAAATGAATTGTTTTAAACGTATCAAGCATTCTTGGCTATTACAAGGTAAAAACCCTATCCTCCGGCTTGTGTTGCATTGTGTGATGGGACCTGGGTCTTATAATAGCTTCATTTTTCTTTATTTAGCATTGCGCTGTTGTTTTATGCGCTTGTGTTCTTGGGAGGAAACTCGTTCCGTGTTATACGGCGTGGTCCCTTGATTTACCTAACTTTAAAAATAAAGATTAATAACTGTTTTAGTTCTCACACCAGTCACATGACTGACCTGGAGTTTATCGTTTTAACCTAAACTCTGGGTGCCTCTATTTTCCACACGGGCAGCTAGTAGTTTTGGTTTTGCAGATTTATATTCACAGGATCCTGGTTTACAGCTGGAAAGATATCCGGAAAGCTTTGTATCCGCATATCTCCTTCAGTTGTGGATTGTATTATTTTCCGCTGCTATGTATTTAAATGTAATTTAAATCTCTGATATTTCTGTGTAATATTCATTTATACTCTGTATATTCTTGAATTCTGGTGCATTGTTGTATAATAACAATGAAATGTTCTTTCGTCTGCATTCTGATTTGTCTTGTCCACACAGTAATTCGTTCTTCCTCTTCTCTTCGGAGACCGGGGAAGTTCGGGTCACTTCAGATATCATTTCAAACTAGTCGGGATTAGCGAGCCACACCGAAGTCATTATTTATTTTATTTCCCAATCCCAACCTATATATCCTATGGAGAAAACTGGTAATACTCCATATCTAACACCACGGTGTCATCGGCAAAATTAATTACCATTTCACGTTCAAATCTAATTAAAGGTTTAACTATCGCTTTGGAGTAAAACTGGTGATACTCCACTCTCGATCACCTTTCAGATTAGATAATTTAAATTATCAATTCACATTTCAATCTAATTAAAGATTCATTAAAACTCCACTTAGTTTTAATCTTTTCAAAAATTAATATACTGCCTTTAACTGGGTTAAAGAACCAATGTCATCTAAAACACGATTCACGATAAACCCAAATCATATTTGATATTAAATACAAGGCTCTGAATAGAAAATATATCGGCTTATATTCAATATCAAATTCTGAAACCAACATATATCATATTGGAAATAACGATATAAAATATATCTTTCAAATTTCCATAACAATATCTGTATAGTCACGAATCCAACATCGAAATATTCCGAAGATAATTTCGATTCAACTCCAGTCCAATTCACGTATTAGGAATATTGATTATTTTTAAAATCACTTTCAAATTCAATTTATTTATTTCAAAAATAAATTGATTTTAATTCTAGTTCAAAACTAGTTCATTTCGACAAAAATCTATTTTTATCCTTTCAAATGTGGAATTCTTCAGCCCAATTTTTCCCAAATCATTTCTTATGATTTTACACAAATTATTGATATTTTTAAAAAATTTATCAAGGCCCGTACAGTCGATTTCCATCAATGGCCATCGAACTGCACTTACAGCGACCTTTTCTGAAATTGATTTGGACATAATTCCAAATCCAACCGTTAGATTTCAAATTCTAATATTCATTGGAAAGCACTTTTCGATACGAACCCAAAAGGTTCCGGTTTTAGGAGAATCCGACGGTCGGATCTCCCGCAACTTCAATTCGAAGTCAGTGGTCGAAATTCAAGAACTGCCCCTACGCGGCGCGTTCTATTCAGGCCATTATATATATAATATACATATATTATATATATTTCGTCGATTTCCTTTTAAAATGAATTTTATAAATAGTTCTAAATTCGTTTCAAAAACAATTTCAACTTCATCTTCAATCTCAAATCGATTTGATTTCAATTCAATTCGAATTCATTTCAATTTTTATTTAATTCGAATTCAAATTCGTTTCAATTCAATTTGAATTTACCTCCTATTTACTTCAATTCGAATTCATTTCAAATTGATTTCAATTCAATTTCAGTTCGTTTTAAATTGCATTCAAAACGATTTCAATTCGTTTTTAATTCAATTTCAATTTAATTCAATTTGAATTCATTTCTATTTAATTCGAATTCAAATTCACTTTCTATTCAATTTGAATTCAAATTCACTTTCTATTCAGTTCGAATCGAATTCATTTTCTATTCGATTCGAATTCATTTCAAATTGATTCAATAAAATTTCAATTTGAATTTTAGTCTAATTTAATTTGAATTTCATTTCAAAATATTAAATTTTGAAATCACTTTTCAATATTCATTGTAAAACGAATAAAATCGATATAAATATCGTTCACGTCAAAATAGCGCAACTCTAATCAAAACGGCTTTATATATTTCAATAAATTCGTTATTCTATTCAACAAATGAATATATATATTCCATTCAACACATGAATCTATATTTCTTTCAACACACGACTAATCTCAACACATGAGTACTGTCAACACATCACTATTTTTGTTATGTAAAATATTTTATAAAATTATGGTATCTATCGTTTGATTTTTAATTAGACTCCACCGTGAAGTAGTTCTAATTTTAAATATGATAAAGACCTAAATTTTATTATTAAAATATTTTACTCAACACATAAATTGTTTCAACACATGAATTTTCTTTTATAATATTCATTATTTTCCCGATTGGAATGAGGCCCAATCAATCACCATATAATATATGGATTCCATACAACAGATGTATATAATAGCAATGATAAACAATCACTCATCATCCAAGGTGCACCACACAACTGCATAAGCATCAAATATAAATAATCAACGCTTACACAGTCTGTTGACCAATCGATCGACATACAATTAAATAATTGGGATTAGTGTACGCCAAATTTCATCCCAACACCCGTGTGGGGTTTCAAATCAACAAACACAAATTTTTATTTTTGCAGTTGGGCGATGTGTAAAATTTATCTACCCAATCAATATCAGTCAAATCAGTGTATATAAACAAATCGGCCGATTTGTTTATAAATATTTATTTATTCACATTCACGTTAAAAGAAAATACTTTTAACGATAATTAATTTATTTCAACACATCCACATTTTATTATCGATTTCACATCAACAACACAAACAAATTTCACAACACATCAATTAAACAAACAAGCCATCCATGGTCTGTGGACGACGGGTGTCGGGTGCTGCTAAGCACCGTCTGCATCCTAGTATACATATATATAACTAGATATGAATTTTTGGGTGAGAAGCTCTCACCAATAGCTATCCCAACTCCACGACACTTCATTTATAGAAATCTTCGTCGTTCTCACCTTTCGTCACTTTCGTTGCCCGTAGCCACTACATATATAAAAATCACATTTCCATTTGTTCATTTTCAATTCAAAAATCATATTTTTATAATCACCCCATATGGATAAAAATTCTATTTTTACATCTCTACTCTATAGATAAAAATTCTATTTTTACACTGCTATTCTCTATATAAAGATTTCGCCTTTTCAAATATAAATATTTAATCTTTTCAAATATAAAGATTTCGCCTTTTCAAATATAAAGATTTAATCTTTTCAAATATAAAGATTTAATCTTTTCAAATATAAAGATTTCGCCTTTTCATTTCATCTCTATAAAAATCACATTTTTATTTTACTACATATATAAAGATGATATTTTTACTATCCTACCTATATAAAAATTATATTTTTATATTTCTACCATATACGAAAAATATATTTTTAAATCTTTACATCATATAAAAATTATATTTTGAACCTCTCTATAATATAAAAATTATATTTTTACATCTTCCTTTAATATAAAAATCATATTTTAATTCTTCCTTTGATGTAAAAATTATATTTTTATTATTCCTATCGAATAAAAATATCAATTCTTAAACTTGATAAAAATCAAATCTTCATTTGAAAAATCGGACCTTAATAACAACATTTTAACATATAACTATATAAATAAAAGGGAAAAGGAATAAAGTAAATAAATAAGCAAGCAAATCTCACAGCGTTGAGGTGCCGGCCTCCTTGGGTGGCACACTCGACAGTGGAGGGGCAAGGCGCAGATCGTCGTCATTGGGCCCAATGTGAGGGCGCTCGAGCTAGGTGTTCCAGAGGGGTCTCGCTGTGTCGGAGTGGAGAAAGGGAGGAGGGAGAAAGTATGAAGGTGGGTTTGCATCGGAGGGGGCGGTTCTTTTGGAAGAAAAGGGGGGTTTCGAGGATGGGGCTGAAACGTGCGAGGTAGGGGAGAAGAGGGGGCTTGGGGGAAGCGTCGACCGATCGCCAGAGGGAGGGAGGGGGTCGCGGTCAACGCTGCGCTGGCGGAGGAGGATTCCGTCGATCTAGAGCAGCGGTTTTTTTTATTTAACGGGTTCAATCTGTAATGAAAGGGAGAGAGAGAGAGAGAAAAAAAGGGTGTGGGGGTTATTATATTATATTTAATTAATTAATTAAATTATCCAAAAGGTTGACTTTTTATTTGACCTCGAAACAAGACCCAACGACTGTCGCCCTTAGCGTATTACCCCCATTCCGTACACAATGGGATATGTATCGTAAGCCAGTTCGGCTGTTTCGATCAGTTTTCGTCAAAATCAACATATAACTCTATATATTGAATTTGAACGCACATTTCAATTTACTGGGGTCACATACTAACTAGAAAATTTCCCAAAAAATATTTTCTAGCTTCGTACCGATGATATGGTCCTAACAAAACTAATTTCATAGAATTCTGAGAACGTTTGAAAAATGGCCATTTTCCAGTCGATTAAAATCAACTGAAACTGGTCAAACGCGTTTTCCTTTGCCACGCTCACATATTGATTCGAAAAATTATGAAATTTGAAACCTAGCAATAATTTGACATCACGGACCCAACAAAAGTGGTTTCGTCGAAATCCGAGGTCATTTGCAAAATGGCTATTTTTAAGGGCCTGAACTCCATATCGACTATTCAGAATTTTCAACTGGACATATCTTTTGATTACCGATATGAAATTTCGATTTTTCGGATTCGTTGGAAAGATATTCCAAATTGGATCCTAATGTTTTTGGTTTCACTGAAATCCGGATTGTTTTGCACCCGGTACATTCAATTGAAGTTTGAAATCGAATTATCGAACTACCGCGCCATTTTCAATTCCTTTTATAATTATAAATAATTGTTTATATTCTAACGACGACGTATATAATATATACATTCGATTCTATTCAAAATAAATTTCTCATCGATGTTATTTAAAATAACCTATTTTAAATGTTCAAAATTCGCTAAAGTTGCCAAAATAAAATTTTTAAACTGGCCCGCATTTACGGGTTGTTACACTAATTTAATTTGAATTTCATTTCAAAATATTAAATTTTGAAATCACTTTTCAATATTCATTGTAAAACGAATAAAATCGATATAAATATCGTTCACGTCAAAATAGCGCAACTCTAATCAACACGGCTTTATATATTTCAATAAATTCGTTATTCTGTTCAACAAATGAATTTATATATTCCATTCAACACATAAATCTATATTTCTTTCAACACACGACTAATCACAACACATGAGTACTGTCAACACATCACTATTTTTGTTATGTAAAATATTTTATAAAATTATGGTATCTATCGTTTGATATTTAATTAGACTTCAACCGTAAAGTAGTTCTAATTTTAAATATGATAAAGATGTAAATTTTATTGTTAAAATATTTTACCGAACACATAAATAGTTTCAACACACGAACATCGTCAACACATGACTATTTTTATATTCAACACATGAATTTTCTTTTATAATATTCATTATTTTCCCGATTGGAATGAGGCCCAATCAATCACCATATAATGTTAATTATATGGATTCCATACAACACATGTATATAATAGCAATGATAAACAATCAACCATCATCCAAGGTGCACCACACAACTGCATAAGCATCAAATGTAGATAATCAACGCTCACACAGTCTGTCGACCAATCGATCGACATACAATTAAATAATTGGGATTAGTGTACGCCAAAAATCATCCCAACACCCGTGTGGGGTTTCAAATCAACAAACACATATTTTTATTCGTGCAGTTGGGCGATGTGTAAAATTTATCATCCCAATCAATATCAGTCAAATCAGTGTATAAACAAATCGGTCGATTTGTTTATAAATATTTATTTATTCACATTCACGTTAAAAATTATATTTTTAACGATAAAATATTTATTTCAACCATCTACATTTTATTATCGATTTCACATCAACATCAAAACAATTTTCACAACACATCAATCAAACAAACAAGCCATCCATGGTCTGTGGATGGCGGGTGTCGGGTGCTGCTAAGCACCGTCTGCATCCTAGTATATAGATATAACTAGAAAAAGAAATTTAGAGTGAGAAGTTCTCACCGATAGCTAATCCAATACCACGACTCTTCCTATGTAGAAATCTTCGTCGTTCTCGCCTTTTGTCACTTTCGTTGCCTGTATTATCTACATATGTAAAAATCGAATTTTCACTTCGCTATTCAATATATAAAAATCGAATTTTTACTCCGCTATTCAATATATAAAAATTGAATTTTTACTTCGCTATTCAATATATAAAAATCGAATTTTTACTTCGTTATTCAATATATAAAAATCCCATTTTTACATTGCTACTATATAGATAAAAATTCTATTTTTACATCGCTACTATATAGATAAAAATTCTATTTTTATCACGTTCTTCTATACATAAAGATTTCGCCTTTTCAAATTTAAATACTTCGCCTTTTCAAATATAAATATTTCGCCTTTTCAAATATAAATATTTCGCCTTTTCAAATATAAATATTTTATTTTATATTTTCTATTTCATAGAAATTATATTTTCAATACACTACTTATATAAAAATAGTATTTTTATATCTTCTACTATATAAAGGACATATTTTTGATTCACTACATATATAAAGATCCAATTTTTAACACTTCTATAATGTAAAAATCATATTTTTAACTTTCCTATATTATATAAAAATCATATTTTTATTCTCGATTCAACAAAGAAAAAATCATGTCTTTATATTTTTATAAACAACGCTATTATATTTTTATATACAATATTTATAAAAATATGATTTTTATTTCTAGAAATCATATATAAAAAAAACTGATTTTAACCACTGTTTAATTTTATATAAAAACTGAAATTAAAAACATGGTTATTAAAGAAAGGATAGAAAGAATTGCTCACTGTTTTCGATCGTCGGGGCTTGGGGGACGTTGGAAGTGGCAGGGGGTGCTGCTCCTATGCTGGTGGCGTCACGGTGGTGGCGGATCGCTCCTGGGTGGCGGCAGCCTTCAGGGCGTTGGCGGCTTCTAGGGTTTTGGTCGATTTGGGCGAGGGGGGGGCTGCGTTGGTTAGCAGGCGAAGAGGAGGAGGAGGGAGAGAAGAGGATGGAGGGAGGTGCGGTGAAGGTGGAGAGGGAGGCGGTGGCTCACGCCACCAGCGGCGGTGGCAACAGCGCCGCTGCGGCGGCGGTTTGGGGTCTCGTGCCCCCTTTTTCTTTTTTTCTTTTTTTTAATTTCGTTTGAATTGAAAACGTGAACGGGGGGGGGGGGGGGGGGGGCTGAGGGGTTAAAGAGAGGGAAGAGGATTTTTTTATTTTAATTTCAAAAAGTTGACATTTACATACGACCTCTAAACGAGGCCCACCGCTTATCGTCCATAGCTAATTACCCCCATTCCGAATACAATGGGATATGTATCGTAGGCTGATTCGATCGGTTTTCTTCAAAATCAACATATAACTCTATATATTGAATTTGAACGCGCATTTCAATTTACTGGGGCCACATACTAACTCTATAAATCCCAGAAAAATATTTTCTAGCTTCGTATTGACGATACGGTCCTAACAAAACTAGTTTCGTCGAATTCTGGGACCGTTGGAAAAATGGACATTTTCCAGTCGATTAAAATCAACTGAAACTGGTCAAACGTGTTTTCCTTTGCCACGCTCACATATTGATTCGAAAAATTATGAAATTTGGAATCTAGCAATAATTAGACATCACGGACCCAACAAAAGTGGTTTCGTCAAAATCCGAGGTCGTTTGCAAAATCCCTATTTTTAAGGGCTTGAATTCCATAGCGACTCTTCAGAATTTTCAATTGGACATATATGTTGATTCCCGCTATGAAATTTCAATTTTTCAGATTCGTTGGAAAGATATTTTCAACTAGATCCTAATGTTTTTGGTTTCACTAAAATCCGGTTTATTTTGCACCCGGTGCATTCTATTGAAGTTTGAAATCGAATTATCGAACTACCGCGCCATTTTCAATTATATTTTATAATTATATATAATTATTTATATTCTAACGACGACGTATATAATATATACGTTCGATTTATATTCAAAATAAATTTCTCGTTGATATTATTTAAAATAATCTATTTTAAATGATCAAAATTCGCTAAAATTGCCAAAATAAAAATTTTAAACTGGCCCAGATTTTACGGGTTGTTACAATCTCCCCCACTTAAAACTTTTCGTCCCTGAAAAGGAACAAAGTCGAAATTGGTTTGATTAATCAACTCTATGTTCGATCTGGCTTTCATTCTCCAACTTTTAAGTTTCTAAGAATTTTCGAAAAATTTCGCCATAACCTCCCCTGCACCGGGAGCCACAGGAAAATCCCGAAATTGCCATACAGGCCTTCTGATCTCAAAAAGAAAAAGAAAAAGCCAAGCGGCTAGCCAATAGGCTCATAAAATCATCATCACCCAAACAAAACAGTAAATTATAGTAAACATGTACCTATTTGTCGGGCAAACAAATTTTATTCTCTGCTCTAGCCTCCTTGCTATGACCTGTTCAATGTAAGTACATGTATATGCAAGCAAATGCGACCAATTTTCAATACAATTCAATATTTGATTCAATTAGGTTAAATGGTTCAAAATTATCAAACAAATAAACAAACAACACGACAATCAATCAATTAGTGAATTAGAGTTTCAAATTCATAATTTTGATACATATACAAAAAATCATGTTTTTGATGCCAATTCACAACAATGTACTCTAGCTATATTAGTTTTGGTTCTCAAACCAGTCTAATGGAAATATATAGAAATCACACCTTCGAAACACAAACATAAATATTGATGATGCCATGGTCATTGTCAACATCATCTCCGGGCTACTAGAGTGTAATTCTATATCTATCCAGTATATTAAAACTTCGAATATACGTTCATGACGCGTATATGCAAAATCTTTATATACTCGATTGTCCATATTCAAAATAAATAAATATTCAAATACGTGTAAAACGATATAAATTTTCAAAACAAAATTGTTTTCATTTGAAAAATATACTCTTCACACTGGTTCTAGGACACTACTGATCCTATCTCTAACGAGTCATTCTAATTGGATATTACTAATCCAATATCTGATGAATTCTTTCGTATGGTCCTAATGTGTCTTGTTCTCGAGCTCTGTAAACCAAAGCTCTGATACCAACTGACACGACCCGAACTTCCCCGGTAAGGAAAGCCCGGATGGCGTTGAGGACAAGACAAATCAGAATGCAGATGGAAGAACATTTCATTGTTATTACAACAATTCCATCAGATACAAGAATATACATAGTATAAATGAATAAATATTATACAACAAATATCAGAGATTTAAATTACATTTAAATACATCGCAGCGGAAAATAATACAAAAGCACAATTAGAAATAATGCACGGATACAGAGCTTTCCGAGCATCGTTCCAGCTGTAAATCAGGATCCTGTGAATATAAATCTACAAAACCAAAACTACTAGCTGTCCGTGTAGAAAATAGGGGCACCCAGAGTTCAGGTTAAAACAATAAACTCCAGGTCAGTCATGTGACTGGTGTGAGAACTAAAACAGTTATTTAAAACTTTACTTTAGAAGAGAGTAATTCAAGGGACCACGCTGTATAACACGGAACGGGTTTCCTCCCAAGAATACCGGTGCATATAACAAAACAGCGCAATGCTTTTTCGATAAATGAAGCTATTATAAGACCCAGGTCCCATCACACAATGCAACGCAAGCCAGAGGATAGGGTTTTCCCTTATAATAGCCAAATAAAGCTTGATACGTTTAAAACAAATCATTTGATACTATCATAGGTGTATATAGTGTCAAAACAATTTCAATCATAAATATCAATCATAGGCGGCATGGGTACCATATATCATGTCGCCATACTAGTTCTACAATTAAAACCGCAATATCACGTATTGGAAATTGGATTTCCGTCATGAGCCGAGGCAAGGGGCAAGCTCCTCTCCGATTCGAGACACTCTAGCAAATGTCTCAGGACCCCAATATGATCCTTGGATCTTCAGGGCCGGTCCTCTCTTACTTTTAAGGATTGGCAATTCCTGAACACACGTTTCCCGGTCCTTACAGACCTATATCCGAGGCGCCTCGCATTCCAACAACCACACAGGTGAAAAGTATATAAATGTCAGGGCTGGTAGGTCACTGGCACTACCTTAGCTAAAAAGAAACGTCGTGCTCTCCCTGCAGTCACTATCCCGTTTTTGACTCATACCGAGGTGTGAGGCTCGCGAATTCATGTTATACACAAAGCTATGCCACACAGGCCGTGCTTTGATCATCAACCACAAGACTTTGCTTTTCAACAGAAGCCCTGATCAATTGCCACTTACGCATGCCACACTGTCAATTCACTCCATGCGACTGATGTCCATCGATATACAACCTCTGAGCTCGTACGTCTCAGAGAAGGGCGTTAAGCAAGAGAATAAATTCTCCGCCGCCAAACAGATGTATATTTAATAGAGATCAATCAACACAGAATAAAATCCAATGTCAGACACACAATCCATTTACAAGTTCGTTCTGTGTCTGAACGAAACCGGAGGTACTTTCCTCGCATATCCATCGATCTCCAAGTACGTCTGGACGATCACCAACTGGTTCCCTCATCCTGGGTGTATGGCCCAATCAAGATCATCAGTAATCACCCAAACGATGTGAAGACTTCCGGTCTTCAACCACCGTCTTCATCTTCGACATCTCGTCGAATCGGTTATTCAGAATTGGTATAAACCCGGCCTTTCTGAATAACCCACGTATATAATAAACGAATGTTACACAAACACAACAAACGCCTCATTCCAATTCCGAATACTCTTTTATTCACAAAATCACATTCTTAGGGAAAGGTTCCCATTAATTTTATCCAAGATAAATTCTTCTAAATTTATTGTTTAATCTTCCTTTGGATATCATTTCAAACTATATTATGGATCTCCAAGCTAGTCGGGATTAGCGAACCACACCGAAGTAATTATTTATTTTATTTCCCAATCCCAACCTATATATCCCATGGAGAAAACTGGTAATACTCCATATCTAACACCACGGTGCTATCGGTAAAATTAATTACCATTTCACGTTCAAATCTAATTAAAGATTTAACTATCGTATTGGAGCAAAACTGGTGGTACTCCATTCTCGATCACCTTTCAGATTTGATAATTTAAATTATCAATTCACATTTCAATCGAATTAAAGATTCATTAAAACTCCACTTAGTTTTAATCTTCTCAAAAATCAACATCCTGCCTTTAACTGGGTTAAAGAACCAATGTCATATAAAACACGATTCACGATAAACCCAAATCGTATTTGATATTAAATACGAGGCTCTGAATAGAAAATATATCGGCTTATATTCAATATCAAATTCTGGAACCCACAAATATCGTATTGGAAATAACGATATAAAATATATCTTTCGAATCCCCATAACAATATTTGTATAGTCACGAAATCCAACATCGAAATATTCCGAAGATAATTTCGATTCAACTCGAGTTCAATTCACGTATTGGGAATATTGATTATTTTTAAAATCACTTTCAAATTCAATTTATTTATTTCAAAAATAAATTGATTTTAATTCTAGTTCAAAACTAGTTCATTTTGATAAAAATCTATTTTTATCTTATCAAATGTGGAATTTTTCATCCCAGTTCTTTCCAATTCACATATTATGATTTTACACAAATTATCAATATTTTTAACAATTTTATCAAGGCCCGTACAGTCGATTTCCAACAACGGCCATCGAACTGCACTTACATCGACCTTTTTCGAATTTGATTTGGACATAACTCCAAATCCAACCGTTAGATTTCAAATTTCTAATATTCATTGGAAAGCTCTTTTCGATACGAACCCAACGGTTCCGGTTTTAGAAGAATCTGACGGTCGGATCTCCCGCAACGTCAATTCGAAGTTAATGGTTGTAATTCACGAACTGCCGCGGCGCGGCGCATTCTATTCAGGCCATTATATATATATATATACATAATATGTATATTATATATATTTCATCGATTTCCTTTTTAAAACGAATTTTATAAATAGTTCTAAATTCGTTTCAAAAACAATTTCAACTTCATCTTCAATTTCAAATCTATTTGATTCCAATTCAATTCGAATTCATTTCAATTTGATTTAATTCGAATTCGAATTCGTTTCAATTCAATTCAATTTGAATTTACCTTCTATTTAATTCAATTCGAATTCATTTCAAATTGATTTCAATTCAATTTCAGTTCGTTTTAAATTTTATTCAAAACGATTTCAATTCGTTTTTAATTCAATTTCAATTTAATTCAATTTGAATTCATTTCTATTTAATTCGAATTCAAAATCACTTTCTATTCAATTTGAATTCAAATTCACTTTCTATTCAATTTGAATTCAAATTCACCTTCTATTCAATTCGAATCGAATTCATTTTCTATTCGATTCGAATTCATTTCAAATTGATTCAATAAAATTTCAATTTGAATTTTAATCTAATTTAATTTGAATTTCATTTCAAAATATTAAATTTTGAAATCACTTTTCAATATTCATTGTAAAACGAATAAAATCGATATAAATATCGTTCACATCAAAATAGCGCGACTCTAATCAACACGGCTTTATATATTTCAATAAATTCGTTATTCTATTCAACAAATGAATATATATATATTCCATTCAACACATGAATCTATATTTCTTTCAACACACGACTAATCTCAACACATGAGTACGTCAACACATCACTATTTTTGTTATGAAAATATTTTATAAAATTATGGTATCTATCGTTTGATATTTAATTAGACTTCAACCGTAAAGTAGTTCTAATTTTAAATATGATAAAGATGTAAATTTTATTGTTAAAATATTTTACCCAACACATAAATAGTTTCAACACACGAACATCGTTAACACATGACTATTTTTATATTCAACACATGAATTTTCTTTTATAATATTCATTATTTTCCCGATTGGAATGAGGCCCAATCAATCACCATATAATGTTAATTATATGGATTCCATACAACACATGTATATAATAGCAATGATAAACAATCAACCATCATCCAAGGTGCACCACACAACTGCATAAGCATCAAATGTAGATAATCAACGCTCACACAGTCTGTTGACCAATCGATCGACATACAATTAAATAATTGGGATTAGTGTACGCCAAAAATCATCCCAACACCCGTGTGGGGTTTCAAATCAACAAACACATATTTTTATTCGTGCAGTTGGGCGATGTGTAAAATTTATCATCCCAATCAATATCAGTCAAATCAGTGTATATAAACAAATCGGTCGATTTGTTTATAAATATTTATTTATTCACATTCACGTTAAAAATTATATTTTTAACGATAAAATATTTATTTCGACCATCTACATTTTATTATCGATTTCACATCAACATCACAAACAATTTTCACAACACATCAAACAAACAAGCCATCCATGGTCTGTGGATGGCGGGTGTCGGGTGCTGCTAAGCACCGTCTGCATCCTAGTATATAGATATAACTAGAAAAAGAAATTTAGAGTGAGAAGTTCTCACCGATAGCTAATCCAATACCACGACTCTTCCTATGTAGAAATCTTCGTCATTCTCGCCTTTTGTCACTTTCGTTGCTCGTATTCTCTATATATGTAAAAATCGAATTTTCATTTCGCTATTCAATATATAAAAATCGAATTTTTACTCCGCTGTTCAATATATAAAAATCGAATTTTTACTTCGCTATTCAATATATAAAAATCGAATTTTTACTTCGCTATTCAATATATAAAAATCGAATTTTTACTTCATTATTCAATATATAAAAATCCCATTTTTACATTGCTAATATATATATAAAAATTCTATTTTTACATCGCTACTATATAGATAAAAATTCTATTTTTATCACGTTCTTCTATACATAAAGATTTCGCCTTTTCAAATTTAAATATTTCGCCTTTTCAAATATAAATATTTCGCCTTTTCAAATATAAATATTTTATTTTATATTTTCTATTTCATAGAAATTATATTTTCAATACACTACTTATATAAAAATAGTATTTTTATATCTTCTACTATATAAAGGTCATATTTTTGATTCACTACATATATAAAGATCCAATTTTTAACACTTCTATAATGTAAAAATCATATTTTTAACTTTCCTATATTACATAAAAATCATATTTTTATTCTCGATTCAACAAAGAAAAAATCATGTCTTTATATTTTTATAAACAACGCTATTATATTTTATATACGATATTTATAAAAATATGATTTTTATTTCTAGAAATCATATATAAAAAAAACTGATTTTAACCACTGTTTAATTTTATATAAAAACTGAAATTAAAAACATGGTTATTAAAGAAAGGATAGAAAGAATTGCTCACTGTTTTCGATCGTTGGGGCTTGGCGGACGTCGGAAGTGGCAGGGGTGCTGCTCCTATGCTAGTGGCGTCACGGTGGTGGCGGATCGCTCCAGGGTGGCGGCAGCCTTCAGGGCATTGGCGGCTTATAGGGTTTTGGTCGATTTGGGGGGGGGGGCTGCGTCGGTTAGCAGGCGAAGAGGAGGAGCAGGGAGAGAAGAGGATGGAGGGAGGTGCGGTGAAGGTGGAGAGGGAGGCGGTGGCTCACGCCACCAGCGGCGGTGGCAGCAGCGCCGCTACGGCGGCGGTTTGGGGTCTCGCGCCCCTTTTTTTAATTTCGTTTGAATTGAAAACGTGAAGGGGGGGGGGGCTGAGGGGTTAAAGAGAGGGAAGAGGAATTATTATTTTTTATTTATTTTTATTTCAAAAAGTTGACTTTTACATACGACCTCTAAACGAGGCCCACTGCCTGTCGTCCATAGCTAATTACCCCCATTCCGAACACAATGGGATATGTATCGTAGGCTGATTCGATCGTTTCGATCAGATTTTCGTCAAAATCAACATATAACTCTATATATTGAATTTGAACGTGCATTTCAATTTACTGGGGCCACATACTAACTCTATAAATCCCAGAAAAATATTTTCTAGCTTCGTATTGACGATACGGTCCTAACAAAACTAGTTTCGTCGAATTCTGAGACCATTGGAAAAATGGCCATTTTCTAGTCGATTAAAATCAACTGAAATTGGTCAAACGCGTTTTCCTTTGCCACGCTCACATATTGATTCGAAAAATTATGAAATTTGGAATCTAGCAATAATTTGACACCACGGACCCAACAAAAGTGGTTTTGTCGAAATCCGAGGTCGTTTGCAAAATTCCAATTTTTAAGGGCCTGAATTCCATAGCGACTATTCAGAATTTTCAACTGGATATATCTTTTGATTCCCACTATGAAATTTCAATTTTTCAGATTCGTTGGAAAGATATTTTCAACTAGATCCTAATGATTTTGGTTTCACTAAAATCCGGTTTATTTTGCACCCGGTACATTCAATTGAAGTTTGAAATTGAATTATCGAACAACCGCGCCAATTTCCATTCTATTTTATAATTATATATAATTATTTATATTCTAACGATGACGTATATAATATATACGTTCGATTTATATTCAAAATAAATTTCTCGTCGATATTATTTAAAATAATCTATTTTAAATTATCAAAATTCGCTAAAATTGCCAAAATAAAATTTTTAAACTGGCCCAGATTTTACGGGTTGTTACAAGAATTCCCTTTTATTCAACACATGAATATATATTTTATTCAACACATAAATTTCTTTTATTCAACACATGAATATATATTTTATTCAACGCATGATTTTTCTTTTATTCTTTATTTTCCAAATTGGAATGAGGCCCAATCAATTACCGAATAATGTTAAATATATGGATTGCCTACAACACATGTATATAATAGCAACGACAAATCATCAACCATCATCCAGAGTGCACCACACACTGCATAAGCATTAAATATAAATAATTAACGCTTACACAGTCTGTCAACCAATTGATCGACATACAGCTAAATAATTAGGATTAGTGTATGCCAAATATAATCCTAATACCAGTGTTGGGTTTCCATTCAGCAAATACAGATTTTTATTTGTGCAGTTGGACGATGCGTAAAATTTATCGTCCCACTCAATATCAGTCAAATGGGTGTACATAAACAAATCGTCCGATTTGTTTACAAATATTTATTTTATATACACGTTAAAAATTACATTTTTAACTATAAAATATTTATTCATTCCACATCACACAATAAAATTTCATAACACATCAAACAAACAAGTCATCCATAGTCTGTTGACGATGGGTGTCGGGTGCTGCTAAGCACCGTCTACAACCTAGTATATATTTCAAACTAGAAATTAAAATAAAAGTGAAGAGTTCTCACCAAGAGCTGAACTAAACGCCGCGACTCTTCATATGTAGGAAATCTTCGCCGTGTTCGCCCTTTATCACTTTCGTCGTCCGTATTCGCTACATATATAAAAAAGAATATTTTTATATTCTCTATTATATAAAAATCATAATTTTATATTGTTATCCTTATAATTAAAATCAAATTTTTATTCTAATATAGTTCACATAAAAATCAAATTTTTATAACTGCGCTTTCCATAACAAAATCAGACATTTATAGCGTTATCATCATACCTATAAAAATCGCATTTTATAGCGGCGTTCTTATAATGAAAATCATATTTTTAGGCCGCTAACTAGATATTAAAAATCACGTTTTTAATCCAAAGACTTATATAAAAAGCGTTTCTTTACGTGTTTAAAAATCGAATCTTTACACAGGGAAAAATCTAATTTTTACATAAGGAAAAATCCAATTTTTCTGTTTCTAAAAATCTAATCTTTTTAACCATAAAAATATAATCTTTAACCTTTCTATATTTATATAAAAACTCCAATCTTTTTCTATTCAAAAATCTCAACTTTTCTATTAAAAATCTCAACTTTTTATTGTAAAAATGTAACTTTAACTTTTCTAAAAATATAATCTTTATAATATAAAAATAATAATCTTTATATAAATACATAAAAATTTGTTTTTATAACTAAATAAAAATCAGTTATTATGTAAAAGAAAAATCAGTTCCTATACTAATCAAAAATCAGTTATTTACTAATCAAAAATCAGTTATTTACACTAGTCAAAAATCGGTTAAAAACTCACCTTTTCCATCGAATTCGAGTTTGAGGGGCTGCGTTGGAGTGGCTGTTGGTGCTGGGGGGGGGGAAGCGGGGTACTGGAGCATGATGACTAGGGAGGTGGCGGATTCTACGTGGCGGCGAGCTCTGAGCGTCGGCCCAAGGGTGCGGCGTCCTCGTTCGAAGAAGGGGAGAGAGGAAGAAGTGGGGACGAGCTGCTGGAGGAGGCGGCGGCTTTGGCAGGCAGAAGCATCGGAGGACGGAGGGGTGGGAGGGGGTACGGCGATGGCGTCGTCGCCATCTTTTCTGGATCGAAGAATTTAGATCGGGGTTTTTTTCTGATTGGGGAAATAGAAGATGGGAGGGGGTTATATGAAAAGAAGGGTATTATAAGGGTTGACTTTTTATAATTATTTATTTATTTTATTTCCAAAGGTTGCTTTTTCTTTCGAACCCCAAATCAAACCCACCGACTATCGTCCATAGCTAATTACCCCCATTCCGAACACAATGGGATATGTCCGGTAAGTCAGTTCGATTATCTCGACCAGTTTCCTTCAAAATCAAAATAAATATATATATATATATATTGAATTTGAACGCACATTTCAATTTATCGGGGCCACACATGGACTCTAAAAATTCCTAAAAAATATTTTCTTGCTTCGTATTGACGATACGGTTCTAACAAAACTCATTTTGTCAAATTCTGAGACCATTTGAAAAATGTCCATTTTCTGTTCGATCGAAATCACATTTTTTACATATTTTTATAATAACGCTACGTAGATAAAAATCACATTTTTACATTGCCATTCAAATGATAAAAATTGTATTTTTACTTTGCTACATATATGATAAAAACCACATTTTTATATCGTCTCTTCATATGTAAAAATCGTATTTTTATCCTATCGCTACATATATAAAGATCAAATTTTTATTATCTATACATTATAAAAATAATATTTTTATTATCTCTACATTATAAAAATAATATTTTTATTCTTTCTATAATATAAAAATCATATTTTTATCTCTCTATAATATAAAATTATATTCTTATCTCTCTATAATATAAAAATTATATTTTTATCTCTCTATGATATAAAAATTATATTTTTATCTTTCTTTAAAATCACGTCTTTTCTAATTTAAAAATCAAGTCCTTTCTAACTTAAAAATCAAGTCTTTCTCATGTTAAAAATCCTACCTTTTCGTTATTAAAATCATACTTTAATTAACTAAAAATAATAGTTTTCACAAATAAAAAATCATGTATTCTCTAAATGAAAATCATCATTTTCTATTGTCAAAAATCATTATAAACTAAAACATGAAATAAATAAAGAGAAATAAATTAAAAAAAACAACAACTTACAGACGGTTGGGGCGAGGGGTTTGTAGTCTGCTGAAGTGGTAGCAGGGTGGTCTAGAGGGGTTGGGACGTCACGGCTTCAGGTGGCTTGTCAATGGGGTTGCACGACGGTTCTTCTTTGGGTTTGGGGTCTGGAAGCTCGTGGAGAGGAGAGGGAGGGGTAGAGCAGATCGGAGAGGGGGGGAAGAGGTCGGAGGTGTGCGCCGCCGCCAAGGGAAGCGGGGCGATGAGGGCATCGACGGGAAACAGGGATGGCACGATCGATTTGAGAGGTTTCCCTTTTTTATTTGTTCTAAAATGAACCAACGAAAAAGAAAATGTAAGGAGGGGGGTTGACTAAAGATTTATATATAATTATTTTATTTAATTTTTCTGCTTAAAGTTGATTTTTTTATTCGAATCTCAAATCGAGCCCAACGACTGTCATCCCTAGCTAATTACCCCTATTCCAAACCCAATGAGATATGTTTCGTAAGCCTATTCGGCCATTTCGATCAGTTTTTGTCAAAATCAAAATATAACTCTATATATTGAATTTTAACGCACATTTCAATTTACCGGGGACACATACTGATCCCAAAAATTCCCGAAAAATTATTTCTAGCTTCGTGTTGATGACACGGTTCTAAACAAAACTAATTTCATCGAATTCTGAGATCGTTTCAAAAATGGTCATTTTCTGGTCGATCGAATTTGACTAAAACTGTTAAAACACGTTTTACTTCGCCATGCTCACATATTGATTCGAAAAATTATGAGTTTTGGAATCTAGCAATAACTTGACATCCCGGATCCAACAAAAGTGGTTTCGCCGAAAACGGAGGTCGTTTGCAAAATTTCAATTTTTAAGGGCCAAAATTCCATAGCGATTATTCTGAATTTTCAACTGGGCATAACTTTTTATTCCCGGTATTAAATTTCAATTTTTCGGATTCGTTGGAAATATATTCTAATATTTTTGGTTTCGCCAAAATCCGATTTATTTTGAATCCTATTCATTCATTTGAAATTTGAAATCAAACATAAAAACTACCGCGCCATTTTCAATTCCTTTTATAATTAAAATAAAATATTTATATTCTAACATCGATTCAAATAAATATATATGTTCTAATTCCATTCAAAATAAATTTCTCATTGTTTTTATTTAAAATAATTCATTTTAAACATTCAAAATTCATCAAAAATGACAAAATAAAAATTTTAAATTTGTTCGGATTTCCTAGTTGTTACAATCTCCCCTACTTAAGATCTTTTCGTCCACAAAAGGAACGAACCTGAAAGTTGTTTTACAAACAAACTCAACTTTCATTATTTTGGTTATGGCTTAAGTTCTTCAACTTCTCAGTTTCTAAGAACTTCTCAAAATTTCAAAAATTTGGCAACACCCTAAATTTTCGAAAAATTTCGCCATAACCTCCCCTGTACGGGTGCACCTAGAAAATCCCAAAATTACCGTACAGGCCTCTCCAATCCAAAAAGAAAAAGAAAAAGCCAAGCGGCTAGCCAATCGGCTCATAAAATCATCCAAACCCAAGAAATTAGTAAACATGTACCTATTTGTCGGGCATACAACTTTATTCCTCTGCTCTAGCCTCCTTCCAATGACCTGTTCAACTTATATGCATGTACACGCATACAAATACGATAAATTTTCAATACAGTTCGATATTTGGTGCTAAATTCAACTTGGTTCAACATTTTTCTTGCATTAGTCACATCCTACAATATCAATACATTTTTAGAACAAAAAATGTCCATTCGTTCTACAAGCATTATACATATATTCCAAAATACTAATTCATTACATTAAAACCTCACTTCCTAGGAAGTTGTGCCTTTTTCTTGCATAATTTCCAGAGTAGATAGCTCCTTTCCTTTGGATTTCTTATCACCTTTCTTTAACAGGCAATTTCGGGCTAAATGCCCTACTTCTTAGCATCGAAATCATTTCTTTACCTTTCCTAGATTTGTGGGTTTCTTCTTTACCTCTGGACACTTATGTACGAAATGTCCCATCTCTTTGCACTTGAAACAAACTATGTCCATTCTTATCACTTTCTACTTGCTCTTCTTTCTCTCAGGGCACCGAATGGCATAATGTCCTTCTTCTCTGCATATGCGGCAATGAATACCCACGTACATTCCTATGTTCAACTCACGTTCTTTTTCTGCTTTCTGGTGAGCTCTCCTTGCTTGTTTCAGAGTCATCCAGAATTCAGTATGAGATAAGCCATAGTCGTCCATATCCCATATAATATTTTTTGGATTTTATCAAAAGAGCTTGCATTATTTTTCACTTAATAATTGTCTTAATTATACTTTATTTATCATTCCAGTATTCATTATTTGACTCTATAATCAAACAACACAACAAGCAATCAATTTGTGGATTAAATTTCCAAAACATACAACTTTTGATATATATATATATATATATATATATATATATGTGTATATATATGTATTCAAAAATCACATTTCTAGTGTCAAATCACAACAATAATCCTATCTAAATTTTGGTTCTCACACCAGCCAATTGGAAATTTTATAGATATCCCACCTTCGAACTCAAACATAAATTCTGATGACGAGTTCTCAATCATTAGAATCATCTTCGGACTACTAGAGTATGATTCTATATCTCTCCAGTATATTAAAACTTCAAATATACGTTTGCAAGGCGTACATGCAAAATCTTTATATATTAGATTGTCTAAATTCAATACAAATAAATATTCAAATACATATATGGTTTAAATCTTCAAAACAAAATTTGTTTTCATTTTTATTTTTAAAAACACTACTCTTCACACTCGTTCTAGGATACTACTGATACTATCTCAAACGAGTCATTCTCATTGGATATTGCTAATCCAATCTCTGACGAACTCTTTCGTTTGGTTCTAACGTTGCTTTGTTCTCGAGCTCTGTAAACCAGAGCTCTGATACCAAATGTGGCGACCCAAACTTCTCCGTGAAGGAAAGCCTGGATTGCTTCAAGAACACGACAAACCAGAACACAAACAGAAGAACATTTCATTGCTTATTACAACAATTCCATCAGAACACACTAATATAACAGAGTATAAATGAATAAATATTATACAACAGGAAACATCAGAGTTTTAATTTACACTTAAATACATAGCAATGGAAAACGATACAAAGCATAACTGAAAACAGATACACGGATATAGAGCTTTCCGAATATTGCTTCAGCTGTAAACCAGGATCTTATGAATATAAATCTGCAAAACCCAACTACTAGCTGCCCACGTGGAAAATAGGGGCACCCAGAGTTTAGGCTAAAAAAATAAACTCCAAGTCAGTCATGTGACTGGTGTAAGTACTAAAACAGTTATTAATCTTTATTTTAAAGTTAGGTAAATCAAGGGACCACGCCGTATAACACGGAACGAGTTTCCTCCCAAGAATACCAATGCATAAAACAAACAACGCAATGCTAAATAAAGAACAATGAATCTATAGACCCAGGTCCCATTACACAATGCAACGCAAGCCGGAGGATAGGGTTTTCCCTTATAATTGCCAAATATGCTTGATACGTGAAATTTAGTCTTTTATTATTACTATAAGTGAAGAAAACAACATCAAGCATAAATGTATCAATCATAGGCGGAATGAATGTCCCATACCACTATGTCGCCAATACTAGGCTCTACAATCAAAACCGAAAAATGACGTATATAGAAATTGGATTTCCATCATGGTGGCTCCTGATCCGAAAGATCGATCATGTAGTACAATCCACAATGACTTACGTCTCAGAGAGAGAAAACACCGTAGTGCACATCCGCACTTCTGGGAAATCGAGTATCACTACGGCTTACGTCCTAGCGAGAGAAAACACCGCTTACTCTATCCCTCAGGGAATCGGGGGGCGTGCCCTATCCCTCACCTCGGTCGACCGAATCCACGACACCACGAAGGTGCCCATACTCTAAAAAGCATACTGATCTAACCATCAGTTTACCACCATACCGGGGTGTGAGGTTCGCGAATTAATGCTATACAAAGTCGTGCTATATTAAAGCTGTGCTTTGATCATATCCACCAAACTTTGCTTTTCAACAAAATTTTGGATCACTGCATCTCAGCATGCCACACTATCAATCCATACCGTACCACTGATTTCTGCCGATATATAACCTTTGAGCTCATACGTTTTAGAGAAGGGTGTTAAGCAAGAGAATAAATTCTCCGCCACCAAACAGATATATATATATATATATATTTAGCAGAGACCAACGAATACAGTATAAAGGAATACAATGTCAGACACACCGTCCATGTACAAGCCCTTTCTGGGTCTAAACGAAACCATAGGCACCTTATTCCTCGCATATCCATACAATCAACAAGTACATCCAGACGGCTACCACTTTAGCCCCCTTAAAGGTAGCTACTCCCACCGTGAGCATCAGTAGCACCCATCCATTCAATGTGAAGATCGTCGGTCTTGCACCGTCTTCAATCACTTCGACTTATCGTCGAATCAGTTTTTCAGAATGGGTTAAACACGACCTTTCTGAATAACTCGCGTATCTTATAATCAAGTGCTATAACAACACATCATACACTTCATTCCAATCCAGAATATTCTTTTTTTCAAATATTATTTTCCTTTGGAAAAGGTTCCCATTAATTTTATCAAACATAAATACTTTAAATTTATTCTTTAATCATCCTTTGGAAATCAAACCATATTAAGGTTTTCCAAACTAGTCGGGATTAGCGAACCACACCGAAGTAATCCTTTATTTTATTCCCCAATCCCAACCTATTCATCCCACGGAGCAAAACTGGTAATACTCCATATCTAACACCACAGTGTTATCGGTAAATTTAATTACCATTTCGTGTTCAAATCTAATTAAAGATTTAACTATCGCTAGGAGTAAAACTGGTGATACTCCACTCTCGATCATTTCCAAATTTGATAATTTAAATTATCAATTCACATTTCAATCTAATTAAAGATTCATTAAAGCTCCACTTAGTTTTAATCTTCCCAAAAATCAATATTAATGATTATTTAACTTTGGAAACACAAACATGTCGCATCGACAATCTACGCCGTACTATTGATTTTTGCCGATATATAACCTCTGAGCTCGTACGTCTCAGAGAAGGGCGTTAAAGCAAGAGAATAAATTCTCCATCGCCAAAAAGATATATATTTAGCAGAGATCAACCATACATTTCGAAATACAACGACAGACAAGCAATATTGTCTTTTACTGGGTTAAAGAACTAATGTCATTTAAAACACAGTTCACGACAAACCAAAATCACATTCCATTCCATAGAATCTTCGCGTAAAAACAAATCAAAATATAATCGATGTCAATTTCCGTATCCGACTAATAATATAAATGAAATAACGACAAAGCCTTTTAAATTCAATATTTATTACCAGTCTTCCTCCACTGAAGTTCACTTCGATTATTATCAAATCGAATTCCATTCAATTCCAATTTAATATATTAAATTGGAAAACGTTACTTTGGAAAATTCCCGTTAAATTAAAAAAAAAAGATTTATAAATTCCAAATCACATTTCACTGTTAAATTAGGTTAAAGAACAAATGTTATTAAAACATAGTTCACAACAAACCCAATTGACATTCCATTTTAATTGGGCTAAAGAACAAATGTTATTTTAAACACCGTTCACCATAAACACGAATATCCCATTCTTTTATTCCATTCCAATTAAATATTAATTAATTGGAAAACTTCACTAAATCTAAATAAAAAGATTTATTCTTTCCTCAACAGTGTTTAAGAACAATGTTAACGAAGACATCACTCATGACAAACACAAAATCCAATTCGATATCAAATACAAGGCTCAGAATACAAAATATATCGGCTTATATTCAATATCAAATTCTGATATCAACAAATATCATATTGGAATAGCGATATATATATATATATATCTCTTCCAAATTCCTACACAACGTCCGTATATTCACGGAATCCAATATCGAAATATTCCGAAAATAATTTCGATTCAAATCCATTCCATTTCGTATATTGGAAATTCTGGTTATTTTTAAAAACCATTTCAAATCCAATTTTTTTTTTTAAATAAATAAATTATTATTCTAGTTAATAACTAGTTCATTTTGATAAAGATGTATTTTTATCTTTTCAAATACGGGATTTTTTCATCCCAATTCTTTCCAAATCATTTATTATGATTTGACACAAATTATTGATATTTTTAATAATTTTATCAAGTCTCGTACAGTTGATTTCCTATAACGGCCATCGAACTTCACTTACAACAACCTTTTCCAAATTTGATTTGGACATAATTCCAAATTCAACCATTAGATTTCAAATCCCTCATATTCATTAGAAAGCTCTTTTCGATACGAACCCAACGGTTCTAGTTTTAAGAGAATCCGACGGTCGGATCTCCCGTAATGTCCTTTCGAAGTCAATGGTCGAAATTCGCGAACTACCGCAGCGCGATGCATTCTATTAAGGCCACTATAATATATATTATATATATTTCGTCGATTTCCATTTAAAATGAATTTTATAAATCGTTTTAAATTAGTTCAAAAACGATTTCAACTTCCATTTCAAATTCAAATCAAAATTGAATTTTCCTTATAAATTCGTTTTAAATTCATTTCAATTCAATTCAAATTTCAAATTCATTTCAATTCAATTCGAATTTCCAATTCATTTCAATTTAATTCGAATTCCCAATTCATTTCAATTTAATTCGAAATTCAATTCTATTTCAATTTAATTTGAATTTCCAATTCATTTCAATTTAATTCGAATTTCAATTCTATTTCAATTTAATTCGAATTCCAATCCTATTTCAATTTAATTCGATTTTCCAATTCTATTTCAATTTAATTCGAATTTCCAATTCATTTCAATTTAATTCGAATTTCAATTCTATTTCAATTTAATTCGAATTTCCAATTCAAATCAAAATTAAATTTTCCACATCATTTCAATATTAAATCGATAATATTTTCAAAATATTCGATTTTGAAATCACATTTCGATATTCATTATAAAACGAATAAAATCAACAAAATTCCCGTTCGTGTTAAAATGGCGTTTAACTACTTAACACGGCTTCACATTTCAATATTCACTGAATATTATTTTAAAATATTCGATAATTCTGAAATGGAATCAGACATAGTCAATTACCATATAATTTGATTATATGGATTTCATACAATGTAGACAACAACAATCAAACACAGTCGACCATCATCCAAAGTGCATTCTACACTGCATAAGCATCAAATATTAATATTTAACGCTTACAATAGCCTATCAATCGATCGATCGACATACAACTAATTATTGGGATTAGTGTATGTCTAATATCATCCTAATACCTGTGTGGGGTTTTCAAACAACAAACACAGATTTAATTGTGCAGTTGGACGATGTGTAAAATTTATCGTCCCAATCAATATCAGTCAAATGTGTGTATATAAACAAATCGTCCGATTTGTAAATGAATATTTATTTAATTCATATACACGTTAAAAATTATATTTTTAACTATAAAATATTTTATTCCATTCCACATCACACAATCAACTTTCACAACAAAATCAACCAAACAAACAAGTCGTCCGTGGTCTGTGGACGACGGGTGTCAGGTGCTGCTAAGCACCATTTGCATCCTAGTATATATTTTAACTAGAAAATAAAAGTGAGAATTTCTTACCTTTGGGATCCACTCCGCCGTGCTTTGATTGTCGATCTATGTAGTATACCTACGTTGAAAATTGTATTTTTAACCAATCAATAATTATTTCTTTGTATGATTATTCTACAAATAACATACATAGGCTAAAAATTATATTTCTATGTTTCTAAAAATAATTTCATATTTTTATAACAACACTACATAGTTAAAAATCACATTTTTACATTGCCATTCAAACGATAAAAATCTTATTTTTACTTTGCTACATATATGATAAAAAACACATTTTTATATCGTCGCTTCATATATAAAAATCGTATTTTTATCCTATCGCTACATATACAAAGATCAGATTTTTATTATCTGTATATTATAAAAATCATATTTTTATTATCCCTAAATTATAAAAATCATATTTTTATTATCTCTACATTATAAAAATCATATTTTTATTCTTTCTACATTATAGAAATCATATTTTTTTCTTTCTATAATATAAAAATTATATTTTTATCTCTCTACAATATATAAATTATATTTTTATCTCTCTATAATATAAAAAATATATTTTTATCTTTCTTTAAAATCACGTCTTTTCTAATTAAAAATCGAGTCCTTTCTAACTTAAAATTCAAGTCTTTGTCATGTTAAAAATCCTACCTTTTCCTTATTAAAAATCATACTTTTATTAACTAAAAATAATAGTTTTCACAAATAAAAAATCATGTATTCTCTAAACGAAAATAAACATTTTCCATTGTCAAAAATCATTATAAACTAAAACATGAAATAAATATAGAGAAATAAATATAAAAAAGAACTTACAGACGGTTGGGGGGGTTTGTAGTCTACTGTCGTGGCAACAGGGTGGTTTGGAGGGGGTTGGGAAGTCGCGGCTTCAGGTGGCTTGTCAATGGGGGTCCACAGCGGTTCTTCTTCGGGTTTAGGGTCTGGAAGCTCGTGGAGAGGAGAGGGAGGGCCAGAGCAGAACAGAGAGGAGGGGAAAGAGGTCGTTGGGGTGCGCCGCCGCTTGGGGAGGCACGGCGGTAAGAGCGGCGACGGGAAACGGGAGGGCACGATCGATTTGAGGGGTTTCCCCAATTTTTTATTTGTTTTAAAATGAACCAATGAGAAAGAGAATGTAAGGAGGGGGGTTGACTAAAGATTTATATATAATTTTTTTATTTATTTTTTCTCCTTAAAGTTGATTTTTTTATTCAAATCTCAAATCGAGCCCAACGGCTGTCATCCCTAGCTAATTACCCCTATTCCAAACCCAATGGGATATGTTTCGTAAGCCAGTTCAGCCGTTTTGATCAGTTTTCGTAAAAATCAAAATATAACTCTATATATTGAATTTGAACGCACATTTCAATTTACCGGGGCCACATACTTGTAATAACCCGCATTGGCAGAGGTATTATAATTAATTTATTTAATTATATATATAGTGATATAGAGAATTAAATGGTCGTGGAATTAAATAATGGTGAATATTTAATTAAAATATTAAATTAAATAATATATTTAATTCTGAAATAATCAGAATTGGCTGAAATCACGTTATGGTGTGAACCGGATCATCTGTGATATTTAATTCAGCTTGGTATTGAATTTGAATAACGAATATATTATATAAATGACAGTTTGAACATGGAATTATAATATAATGAAAATCGAGCTTGAAATGGCGCTGCAGTTCGTAAATTGGCGATTCGAACTTCAACCGAATGTACAGGATTCGTTTTAAGCCGGATTTCTGTGAAACAAGAAACATGTGGAGCTGGTGGAGAATATCTTTCTAGTGGAAGAGAAAATTCGGGATTTCGTCATGTAGATTTTTAGATATGTCCAAATCAAATTTTAGAAAAGTCGCTGTGGAATTCCTTTATAATTTATAAAGGAATTATTTACATTTAAAAAGGAATTTCAATATAAATCGAATATCGGGTTGACCCAGAAGTGAATATCGAGTTAGAAATTCATATAGGAATATTCTAGAGCTGTATGGTATTCCACTACGAATATATACGATAATATTTATTTTTAAATATTTAATTTAATTATATTTAAATATATTTATATATTTAAATGGGTCATCCAGAGCTTTAAAAATAGCCACTTTTGCAAATGAAGTCGGAATTCGACGAAACTAATTTTGTTGGATCCGCAATGTCAAATTATTGTTAGATTCCAAGTTCCATGATTTTTAGAGTCACTATGTGGTCGTACGGATTTTTAGAGTGAGAAACAGTCATTATTTTGACGGCTAAAAATACGCTGTGTGAGCATACGAAGTCGGAATTCGACAAAACCAGTTTCATGGGGACCGTAATGTCGAACTCTAGCTACGTGTCCAGTTTTGTGATTTTTGGGTATCGTATGTGGTTGCAGGAATTTTGAAGAACCAAAAAACGAATATTAAAATAAAAAAATATCTAACCAAAATATCTGGGGAAATATCTAAATGCCTATCCTATAAATACCAGGACCTCCTAACCTAATTTACTTCTTCTGGTAGTCAACCAAATTGAAGCCACCAGTTTATTCTCTTCACAGAAAATTTCCAACCTTCTAAATTCTAAGAAAAATTCAAAGTAAATCTTATAAATCCAACTAGTTGTATATTCAATCGCCTATGAGGCTCCTTTTCCTTTCGATACCAGTTCTCAAGCATTCAAACTTCACCTGAGTTCGCTGTTGTTTTCCAGCGTTGGGTTCGCGATTAGGGTTCGTGGATTAGGGGATTTGTGAAGCATTCGATTTAAATTTTAGTGTTATATCAGAGTTTAGGGGATTGAATCGAGACTTGCATCCAAATTTGAGGCAGTTTGGAGAAAATAAATGCCGCTCAAACTACTACAATACGTGAGTATACAGTCGATGTCGCGATTCAAGGGTTGGGTGGATGTTGAGTTTCGTAAGGATGAGAAGATGGAGATGGCGAAGGGAAATGTGGTGATGGTCCCTGACTTTGTTTAAATGGAGAAACGAGAGGAGGATGGAGGAGCGAAATTGCTGAAATGGCCCCTGGAAAGCGTCGGGTATCTTCATTTGGAGTAGAAGAAGGATCGGGGTACGGGTTTGGGTTTGGTGTATGAAGATGGGCTGAGATAAAAGGGGTTAAAAGCCCAAAAGCAAAATAAAAATGGTAAAATGGATAGGAGGATTTGTATTGGTGTCCATGTAACCGTGAAGGAGAATCAGCACAAGGAAATGAAGGAGCTGCGTTTCCTTTTGATTGAAGGAGTTGCGGGTAGGCTTGGATTACTGGTTCGGATTGTTAAGGTGAGGCCCATTAGAAAAGTAAATAGTTTATTTTTTAATTTAAATATGTATAATCTTGTAAAAGCAATAACTTGGCCATACATAAACGAAATCCAGCGAAACAAGATCCGTTGGGATCGTATGGACGGACACTACCCAATGAGACTGACTGGGAGTGGATTGGAGCTCGTCACAATTTATAGCGAAATAAATTGTCCGTCTGAATCAAATCGAGCGATGGTTATCGTTATCAACGATGATCGTCCAATGTGAGTAAATCTCACTAACTCTGAACATTTTATAATTTCATGTCGTATTTTTAGAACTATTAAATGTTGGTTGATTGACTGTGTGTTGACTGTTTGATTGAACTGCTAGTCAGTTAGTTGAATTTCTATATTGATTCTGTTTAACAGAATATATCATATGGAACTGAAAGTGATGTTGATTTTATTGTGTAAAATCTGTGGATGCAGGGAAACAAGTTGGAGGAATCCAACTGGATTCCTAACCATTTATTTTACTGTTTTTCATATATTATGATATATGATGTGATATATATCCTGTTGTCGATTATATGTGTTTAAACGATACTGATCATCGTGATTTGATATGTTGAATACCATAACATACCAAAATGTTGATAAGGGAATATTTTCAAAGTGATATTTGAAATAAAATATTTATAAATAAGAAATATTTATAAATTGGAATATTTATAAATAGGAGATATTTAGAAAAAGGGAAAACATTATAAAAAAGAAACTGTTATAAGAAGGAAATCATTTTTAAAGTGGAGAACCGTTACTAAAAGTAAATCTTTAAAATGAATAAATGTTGTTAAAAAGGAAATCTTTATAAAGCGAATAAAGTAGTTAAATCGAATATGGTATTCGAAAGGAGTTAAATCGAATATGGTATTCGAAAGGAGTTAAATCGAACATGGTATTCGAAAGGAGTTAAATCGAATATGGTATTCGAAAGGAGTTAAATCGAATATGGTATTCGAAAGTAGTAAATCGAATTAGTTATTCGAAAGGGGTTAGTCGAGTCGAGTCAGTTGAATAGAGTAATCGAATATTTGCTATTCGAATAAGAGTTAACCAGTTAGAGTTAAACCAGTTAGAGTTAACCAGTTAGAGTTAACCAGATAGAGTTAATCAATTAGAGTTAACCAGTTAGAGTTAAACCAGTTGGAGTTAATCGATTAGAGTTAAAGCAAATAGAGTTAATCGAATATACTTTATTCGAATAGAGTAAAAGGAGTTAATCGAATATAGTTTATTCGAATAGAGTAAAAGGAGTTAATCGAATATAGGTTATTCGAATAGAGTAAAAGGAGTTAATAGAATATAGTATATTCAAATAGAATAAAGGAGTTAATCGAATATATAGTTTATTCAAATAGAATTAAAAGAGTTATCGAATATAGTTTATTCGATAGGAGTTAAGTGAATAGAGTTAGAGTTAAATTAAAGGATGGTTAAGTGAATTTAGTAATTAAAGGAAATGGTTTAAGTTGGCATCGCGATGGTTTGTTAAACATCTGTCTAAGTCCAATGAAAAAGCTTTGGAAATGTTTTCCAAATAAGAAACCAGAAATGTTTTCTAATAAAGAAAACATGAAATAGAAATGTTTTCCATTGTTAATAACATATATTTTCCAAATTTATAAAGTAAGAAATATTGAATATAGGGAAACAGGAGATAAGTAAATAAATAAAGAGATAAATGTTGAATGATGTTTGATCGATATAAATTTCCATTTGGAAATAATATCGTTGTTTGCACATCTGCTTTCTTCGATAGTTAAATCACAGACTATCGAAGTTTTGACCATTTTAACGTTGTTATTATGGAGAGACCGGTTGGATTATTATCCAAAGAACCACTCTGTATTGGCATAAGTGTTGCGAATCATATATGCCAAAGATAATTGAAGACGGAGTAAAGTGCAAGGGCTATTGTATAAGTCTTAGATAATAGTGTCTAAGATGGATGTATTAAATAGAGCCTTCGGTTCATCCTGTTCCTGGATGACTTGTATGGATGGATGTCTGACAGAGTATTTCCAGACGATCACGTATATTTGATTTCTCCAACCGTACCAAGAGTGAAAGCGGAGAAGGAAACTTCTTTTAGCTAACACATAATGTATGGTTGAGGACATCAGTTGGTGATTTGATGGATTTGACGATGTGGCATTCAAAGTGATCTGGTGTGATGATAAAGCGTAGCTTCTAGCCTCACATCCGGTAAATGACAGAAATCGGGCAGGCAGCATGGCTAAGTCGGTCGCACCGAAGTAGGGTGTATAATCACCTGATCTAGAGTCTCATTTACTTCTAAAAATCTATTGTTGATGCTGTCCCATTCGGGAAACGGTTGCTGATCCCAACCGTTGGTGATATACCTTCGATACACTCAAGGGAAATGAGTGGTCGGTCATGTGTGGCCGGGTTGCAAGATGATCTTGTTGAACCCAGTGTATTCCTCTCTAAAGGTACACTAGCGAAAGGTGGTTCCATACCTTGTCATAGTTGGAAACCCATTAACCAATACGTGCTTGTGGTTTTGATTGTATACTATATATGTAGAACGTGAGATGAAAGTGTTTCTGCTAGATGATTATTATATTGTGGTTGATAGTCATTATTATAATATCAAAAGGTTTTTGATATAAAGATAATTTGGATTCTCATAAGGGAAAAAACCGTTCCGTTATACGGCGTGGTCTTATGAGATATCATTTACCTGCTTGAACTGTTTTAAACTGTTTTACTCAGACCAGTCCCATGACTGACCCGGAGTTTATTTGTTTGTTTCCCTAAACTCTTGGGTGCCTAATTTTGTACGGGCAGTCAAGTAGTCAGGATTTACAGATATACTGGAAGAGCTGGAGCAGGAGGATTCAGGATCATAGCTATAGTTTATTTCCGCTGTGTTGTAAGTGTTGTACTTTGATAATGATGTATATTCAAGTACAGTGTATATTTCAATTTATGTTATATATATTATATGTTATTCGTTCCGCTGTGAGGTTCGTGTTACCCTGATGTTGTGTTCTTCTTCTTCTTCTTCTTCTTCTCTAAGTTTCTATCTTATCTTCCTCATCCTCTAATTTCTTTCATTAATGATCAGTATTTTTAGATGTTTGGTTAGTCGTCATCGAATTTATGTCAATAACCAAAGTCGTCAAAATCCCGGGTCATTACAGTTGGTATCAGAGCTTAAGTTAAAGTGAATTACCTTGGGTCTGTGGCGTGACTCAGTACAGATGGGGTTAGTAATACCCTAGATTGAGTTGAGTGTATATATACGAGTGAACGTACTTGTAGATGATATAAAAAAAATTGTTTTATATTGTGGAGATTCATTGGTTGAGTTGTTTATGAGTTCCTGTCGATCAGTTTGATCCACTGTATCGGTAGGAGTTACTAAACACTTGAATACGGTGGGTCAACATGATATGTTTTGAAAAGAGGGTAAATTGAAACAAATTTACCCAAGGTATATCTTGATATAGAGAAGATACATAAATCAAATTTTTAATATATGTGATATATTGGTTGTTATTATAATCGAGTAACATTACAAATTAAATGGTTATGTAAATAACCAATCAGAATTCATATAAATGAAATACGTGAAATCTGAAATTTAAACCAGAAATGGAGTTAAAACTCTGGAGAATTGGATAAGTGTTTGTAAATGGATTTGGATTAAAGGTAAGGAAAATTTAAGATCTTGGGAGATTTTAAATTGTTTTACAAGCCGTGTGTATATTTTGAAATAAATTTCAAAGTGGAAATGTTTAGAAATGGTTTTATAGTATTGAACTCACTACGATCGCGGGAAAATAGATTCTGATGATGACAACTGCATCATCAGTATTCCTTTTCGAGTTGTAAGTGACGAATTACTACCAGAGATAATGTTTTGAATTTGTTTTGGGAAAGACAAGTTGTGTTGAATTTCAAAATGGGATTTATAATATAAAATTTAAATTTTTAAATAGATTTGAAATATTAACTTGTTTTAAAAGAAATAAAACGAGAAGTTCCTTTATAAACAAAGTTTATAAATTGTTCTTTTATAAACGAAGTTTATAAATGAAGTGAAGAGAATTATCATTGGATAATTCAGAAATAAAAATACAAGTGTGAAATTGAAAGGGAAATCTATTTTCCAAAGGTAGAAATATCGATTTTAAAAGGAATTGAAATCGAGACTTATGTAAAGAATGAATAAAGAAAGTTTGAAAAGGAATTTGAATAAAGGAAGTTCAAACATAGAATGTAAATAAGAAAATTCAAAGGGGATTTGAATATAGAAAATTCAAAGGGGATTTGAATATAGAAAATTCAAAGCGGATTTGAATATAGAAAATTCAAAGAGGATTTGAATATAGAAATTCAAATGAGATTTGAATAAAGAAGATTTAAATAATGGAAAATTGAATATAGAATTCATATAGAGTAATAATGAAATTTGAATATAGAATTCAAATAGTTTGAAATGAAATTTGATTATAGAATTCAGGTAGTTTGAAACGAAATTTGAATATAGAATTCAAATAGATTGAAATGGAATTTGAAAATAGAGTTTCAAAATAGAATTTGAAATAAGAATTCGAATATAGAATTCAAATAGAGTTGAAATGGGAATTGGAATATATAATTCAATGGAGTTTGAAAATATAGGATTTGAATATCGAAAGTGAAATGGAATTTGAATATAGAAATTCAAAGGGAGTTTGAATATATGAAATTCAATGAAATTGAAATAGAGTTTGAATATAGAAATTCAAATATAGAATTTGAATATAAAAAATATAAAGGAATTCAAATATAGGATTTGAATATCGAAAGTGAAAATGAAATTTGAATAAAGAAGATTCAAATAGAATTGAAAATGAAATTTGAATAAAGAAGATTCAAATAGAATTGAATTTGAAATTTGAATATAGAAAATTCAAATAGAATTGAAATGAAATTCAAATATAGAATTTGAATAAGGAAATTGAAACGAAATTCAAATATAAAATTTGAATAAGAGATTTGAAATGAAATTCAAATATAGAATTTGAATAAGAGAATTGAAATGGAATTTGAATATAGGAAATTCAAATAGAATTGAAATGGAATTCAATTAGTTGATAAACAAGTTAAACTTATATTTGAAACATGTATATTCAAATAAAAAGGTGAAATAGGTAAACCAGTTAATTAGCCATTAGTAAATGGATCTTGAATTGAAGTTGAACTTTAGATAAGTAAAGGGGACTGGTAAATTTATATTTGAAATCGAATATGAAACCTGAGTTTGAAATAGTAGAATTTGATTAGTTTATAAGTAAGTTAAATTATATTTGAACATGTCATGTTCAAATATAAAAGTGAAATAGACTAGAGTTAATTAACAAATTAATTAACGAATTGAGTTAAAACGATCAGGTATAGTTAAAATAGATTGGGCAGGTATAAATATACATGAGATAGGTATGGAAAAAGGTATGAAGGTATATAAATAGAATGCTCGACGAAAAGGTATGTATTTAATTCATATATGAGATTTTATGCGCTGTATCGGCTAGCCGCTTGGCCTTTTCTTTTTCTTTTGGATTGGTGAGGGCCATGGGTGGCTATTTGAAATATCCCGATGCTCCCGGTACAAAGGCGGTTATGAAGAATTTTTTTCCGGGAATTTAAGGAATTAGAATATTTTAAAGATAATTTGATAGTTAGAAATCAACATATCGATATATATATATAGAAGTCGATAAGGAAACGAACTTAGAAATAGAATAGTAAAATCAAAAAGGAAGACTAAGAAAAATCTAGTAAGAATAGAAAGAAGAGGTGTATATGTGTTTAAAAGTGAATAAGTAGTTGTATGGTATTGATTATTCGAGTAAGTAGTCATATCTGTTTTGACGTTATAAATGTTATTCAGTCAAGGTCTGAGAAGTAGTTATACCCCAACTTGATTGATTTCATTATTAACAAATAAATAGTAAGATTTTAGGCTCGAAGATTAATGTTGAATAAGAGTTAGTTGAATATAGTATTTGGGTTATCGTAACGATGTTTTACACAACATCCATTTTAACCCAAATAAGGGTAAGTTAGGAAATATAATAAAGAATATTTCCTAAGTATAGAAATAAACGAGATCGGAAAAGAGATAAATAATTGGAATATTTTCCAATCATAAATAGCATATATTTTCTAAAGTTTAGAAAATAAAGGAAGGCAATATTCGAAAATGTTTTCCAAATAACATAAAAGGCCAATATGGTTATTGAAAATATTTGGTTAACAAATATTGATAAAGAAATAGAGAAGTGATCTAACTAATGGAATATTAATTAAGGGCTCAATGACATGTTCAAAAAGGAAAATTTGATTTTTGAAAAGAGTAAACTGTTTAAAAACTCCCAGGGAAAGACTGTTTGAATTAAAAACAAATTTAACAGAAATTTGTGAAAGAAAATATGAATTAAAGTAAAATCAGTTAAGTGGTAACTGAAATTGAATTAGAATGATATCAAGACAAATTGGATTGTGAGATTCAAATTTGAAGTGTAATGTGATAATCAAGTTAAGAGTTGGAAATCGAGATGAAACTCGAGTTTGAAATGATATTTGGCTCGGATATAAGCGAATGGTTGTGTTGTGGATAAAAGCATATTGGAATTTGATTGGGCTGACCCTTGTAGCCGTTGAATTGACAGCAGGTGAAAGTGATAGAGTTGATATGCCCAACAAAAAGGTATAAGTTTATATTCGATATAAGCATAAGATTTATGAGCCGAATTGGTAAGTCGCTTGGCTGTTTGATTTTCTTTTGAGTTGGAGATGGCCTAGAGAGGCGAGTTGGAGTTGACCTATTGACCAGTACAAAGGAGGCGCTGACGAATTTTTTCGAAGAGTTAAGGTGTTAGAAAATTTTTAGGATTTTTGAGAATTTTCGTTGATAAGAATTAATTAATAATTTAATTGAAATAAAATTGGTTCAGTTGAAACTGAAGTTAAGAAGTGAACAAATATGTTCTAACCAGTCGATAGGGTCGTTCTCTACTTTTTAGCAATTTCGAGGACGAAATTATTTTAAGTGGGGAAGATTGTAATGACCCACATTGGCAGAGGTATTATAATTAATTTATTTAATTATATATATAGTGAATTAAATGGTCGTGGAATTAAATAATGGTGAATATTTAATTAAAATAATAAATTAAATAATATATTTAATTTTGAAATAATCAGAATTGGATGAAATGACGATATGGTGTGAACCAGATCATCTGTGATATTTAATTCAGCTTGGAATTGAATTTGAATAACGAATATATTATATAAACGACAGTTTGAACATGGAATTATAATATAATTAAAATCGAGCTTGAAATGGCGCTGCAGTTCGTAAATTGTCGATTCGAACTTCAACTGAATGTACAGAATTCGTTTTAAGCCGGATTTCTGTGAAACAAGAAACGTGTGGAGCTGGTGGAGAATATCTTTCTAGTGGAAGATGAAAATCGGGATTTCGTCATGTAGATTTTTAGATATGTCCAAATAAAATTTTAGAAAAGTCGCTATGGAATTCCTTTATAATTTATAAAGGAATTATTTACATTTTAAAAAGGAACTTCAATATAAATCGAATATCGGGTTGACCCAGAAGTGAATATCAAGTTAGAAATTCATATAGGAATATTTTAGAGCCGTATGGTATTCCACTACGAATATATACGATAATATTTATTTTTAAATATTTAATTTAATTATATTTAAATATATTTATATACTTAAATGGGTCATCCAGAGCTTTAAAAATAGCCACTTTTGCAAACGAAGTAGGAATTCGACGAAACTTTTTTTGTTGGATCCGTGTAATAACCCGGAAAATACGAGCCAATTTAAAATTTTTAAATTGATTATTTCAAAGCAATTTGAACCATTGAAATAGAATATTTCAATAAAATAGTGAGTTAAGAATAGTGAGTCAGTTTGAAAATTTGAATTCAGACTTTGACCGACTATGCAGGGTGGAAAATATAGCGGATTTTAGTGAAACCAAAAATATTTAAATCTGTTAGTCAATACCTTTCTAACGAATCTGAAAAATCGAAGTTTCATAACGGGAATCAAAAGTTATGGCCGAATGAATTTTCAGAAGAGTCGGTATATAGAATATATAGGCCTGGAAAATTGATATTTTGCATACGACCTCGGAATTCGACGAAACCACTTTTGTTGGGTCCGGGATGTCAAACTATTGCTAGGTTTCAAATTTCATAATTTTTGAAGCTAGCATGTGAGCGTGGCAAAAGAAAATGTGTTTGGTCGATTTCTGTTAAATTGGATCGACCAGAAAATGGCCATTTTTCAAACGACCTCAGAATTCGACGAAACTAGTTTTGTTGGGACCGTAGCGTCAGAACATAGCTAGATTTATTTTTCTGGAATTTTTCGAATCAGTTTGTGGCCCTGGCAAATTGAAATGTGCGTTCAGAGTTAAAAATTAAATGTTTTATACTTTAATTTGAAAAATAACTGACTGTAACAGTCGAATTGGCCTACGAAACATATCCCATTGTGTCCGGAATGGGGGTATTTAGCTAGGGGCGACAGTCGTTGTGTTTAAAAAGGAGTTCGTTTAAGAAAACACTATTTAAAAATTTAATATAGTCTCGGCCAATCATATTTTTTTCTTTCATAAATTAAAAAAAAAAAAAAACGCGGAAAACCCCCGACCCCCCCCCCAGATCGAACGGCGGCTTCCTTCTCCGCCTTCTCTCCTCCAAATCTCCACATCCGCTCATCAAAACACCAGGGCCCTTTGGAGTTTTTCGTAGAGCTCGAGACGAGCTTCAAATCCATACCAACCTCGCCCAGCATCGTCGAGTATTTCGCCGGATCCGCTCCTCCAAAGTCCAGCCGTTCGGAGGTCGATTCCGCCGCCCAGAGGCCATCGAGTTCAACGCCGTGGGGCCCGCACGTGCGCCTCTCCTCCGCCTACAACCCTGCACTGGCCGATCATCCAACCGCTACACGGTTTGATCAAAAATCGCTGACCTAGTTTTGAGACCTTCAGCCGAGGTAACGGCCTGTTTAATTAAATTTTTTTACGACACTTTAAAACCGTTGCAAAACTTTGAAAAATCATATCTTTTTGGTGTGTTGACGAAATTCGATGAAACAGGAAACATCGAGACCGCAAGGAAGCTCTCTACCCAATAGAAGAAGCTGCGGATTTTTTCTGACATCGTATCGATTTTTAGCGCTCAGAAAACCAAGGTGAGAAATCTAAATTAACATGAAATTGGGAGGAAAATGTCGTGTATAATTTATATAAGCGAAATATAAATTACATACGTGTTGTATACCTCATGTACATGCGTAGTGTAAGCTATATGAGCGAAGTATGAATTTTTACATGCATAGAATAATTGATATATGTGTTGAAATGCAAGTAAAATATATTATATATATATACTCCCCTCGTCCACAAACCATGGACGATATTTATTGTGATGAATTGGTGTGAAATATTGGATGAAAAATACGAATGGTTGAATAATTGTTTGTGGTTGATATTGTTTGGTTGTGGTTGAAAAATACCCATTGGTGATTGAAATGAATTGGAAATATTTGTGGAAATAAAAATAAACATGCCGCCTGCGTGCGAATTAGATGCATGAATTCCCATTGTCAAAAACCGCGAGGTTTTAAGGTAGAGCGAGGAGCCGTACTAGGGACGGTGCCGGTTTTAACTACCCTGCCGTTATGCTGCCGAAATTTTGAATAATCTTTGTGTGTTAGAATTATTTTCATATGTTGAAATTATTTTCATGCATAGAAATTAAAGTCATATATGAAACTATGTCCATGTGTGGAAATATTCATGTGTTGAAAAGTGTTGTATGAAAATTAAATTCATTTGTGAATGAATGAAGTGCTTAAACAATGAAAATCACATTTTTATATATATATGAAGTATGAAAAATATTCGCCTTATATAAATAGTTTCAACAATCAAAATTTCATCTTTCTAATAAGAACAACATAAATAAAATGTCCATGTGTGGAAATGCTCATTTGTTGAGAAGTGTGTGTAGTGGAAAAGTTCATGTGTTGAATAAAAAGATTGAACGATAAAAATTACATTTTTATTGAAACTATGAAGTGTTGAAACCATACATTGGTTGAATAAATATTTTAAATGATAAAAATATCATTTTTATCATATGTGTGACATGCTAAAGAGATGCGGACGTTGAAATAAATATTTGTGATAGAAGTATTATTTTTAACATGCATAGGAACTAAATAAAATAGTCATGTGTTGAAATCTATTTTAGTTCGCCAAAATTATCATCTTTTGAAATATGAAGTGTTAAAAATATCCACTTGTTCAAATAAACGTGCATGAGTTGAAATATACATTAACTAGCTAATGATATGATTTTAGCCTATGCATGCGATATTAGAATGAATGGTGTTTTTAGACCAAAGCAAGTCAAATATGAAATTGAATGGAAAATGATAAATGTTAGAAATTGTATATATGTACATGCATATCTATTGAACAGGTTAAAGCAAAAAGGGGCTAGAGAAGAGAAATAGAATTTTGTGCCCGACAAATAGGTACACATTTACCGCTTTGTTTGGGTGATGATTTTATGAGCCTGTTGGCTAGCCGCTTGGCCTTTTCTTTTTCTTTTTGATATGAGACGCCCATGTGGCTATTTGGGAATTTTCCCAGACCCTCCCGTACAAAGGAGGTTATGGCGAAATTTTCCAAAAATTTAAGGCGTTAGTGAAATAATTGAAGTGGAAACGATATATGAATTTTTGAATGAGCTATATTTATATAAATATAAATAGAATTAAAACGAAACGTGGCCGTGCAGTTCATATTTTGAAACCGTGATTTCAAACGACTAGTGCGGAAGATCCGACCGTTGGATTTTCCCGAAACCTCAACCGTTGGGTTCGCCTTGGAAATATCTTTCCAACGGCACCAACTTTGTGAAGATCCGACGGTTGGATTGTCTGGAATGTTTAATTCAAAATTAAGGAAAAACAGCGGCAGAAACGATTATATTTATATATATATATATAAATATAATTAAATTAAATTGAATAACGACGCTGCAGTTCGTAAATTGAAATCGTAACTTCAAATGGTTAGTGTGGAAGATCCGACCGTCGGATTTTCCCAAAACTGGAACCGTTGGATTCGTTTTGAAAAGACCTTCCTAATGATGTAAAATTTGTGAAGATCCAACGGTTAGATTTTCCTATATGTGTAAAACAAAATTAGTGGAAAGCAGCGCCAGTGCATCGACACGACCTGAAACGTCGTTTAATTAAATATGGCCGTTTTAAATAAAATAAAAATGGCGCTATATCGTTATAAAGTACTATTGACGATATAGAGTGGAAATAAACCAATTTTGTTGTGTTTGCTTGATATATGATGGTTGAATGTATTTGACATGAAAATTATAACTAAATAACTGAAATGTGAATGTTGAATAGTTCAACCATGTGAATAATTGGTTTGAAAATCTAAATATACGTGGATTATTTGAAAAGGCCGAGTTTATCTCATTTCAAATAATCGATCGACGTTGAGAAGTCGAAGAGTCGAAGACGACTGAAGACCGACGATCTCCACATTGGATGGATGGGCGCTACTGATGCTCGTGATTGGAGTAGCTACCATGAAGGAATTGAAGTAGTAGCCGTCCAAACATATTGTTGATTGTACGGATATGCGAGGAATTGGTGCCTCCGGTTTCGTTCAGACCCAGAACGGACTTGTAAATGGACTGTGTGTCTGACATTGGATTTTGTTCTGTGTTGATCGATCCCTGTTAAATATATATCTGTTTGGCGGCGGAGAATTTATTCTCTTGCTTAACGCCCTTCTCTGAGACGTACGAGCTCAGAGGTTATGTATTGACAGAAATCAGTCGCATGGAGTGAATTGCCTGTGTGGCACGCCTAAGTGGCATATGATCAAGGCTTCTGTTGCAAAGCAAAGTCTTGTGGTTGATGATCAAAGCATGGTCTGTGTGACGTAGCTTTGTGTATAACGTGAACTCGCGAGCCTCACACCTCGGTATGAGTCAAAAACGGGAGACGGACCGCTGGGAGTGCACGACGTTTCTTTCTAGCTATGGTGGTGTCAGTGACCTACCAGCCCTGACATTATATATACTTTTCACCTGTGTGGTTGTTGGAATGCGAGGCGCCTCGATTATAGGTCTGTAAGGACCGGGAAACGTGTGTTCAGGAATAACTAATCCTCAAAAGTAAGAGAGGACCGGCCCAGCCGATTCCAAGGATCATAGTGGGGTCCTAGGACATTTGCTAGAGTGTCTCGAACGGAGAGGAGCTTGCCCCTTGCCTCGACTCATGAAAGAATCCAATTTCCAATACGAAATATGCGGATGTGATTGTATTACTAGTATGGCGATATAGTGGTATGGGTCATTTATGCCGCCTAGGATTGATATTTATGATTGAATTTGCTTTTGAAACATATATGCACTAGTAATAATATCAAACACCTTTGTTTTATTCGTATGAAGCATCTTTGGCCATTATAAGGTAAAAACTCTATCCTCCGGCTTGCGTTGCATTGTGTGATGGGACCTGAGTCTTATAATGGCTTCATTTTATAAAAAGCATTGCGTTGATTTAATCATTTATTTTATTTCATGCACTAGCACTCATTGGAGTAAACCCGTTCCGCGAAAGTGGCGTGGTCCTTTGATTTGCCTTATTATTATTGTTAATAAGTTGAATAGATTTCTCATACCAGTCCCATGACTGACTCGTAGTTTGTTTCACCTTGCAAACTCGGGTGCCCTCATTTTCACACGGGCAGCCAAGTTACAGGTTTCTGACGCACCTTTTGGCTCATGGCGAGGCTTGACTACACCGTGCTGACTTGGATTTTCTCCGCCATTATTGTATCTATATTATGATTCCGCCACTGGCGATGTAGACTGATATTCCTTTTGTGTACTCTTTATGTATGATTCCGCCTCAGGCGATGGTGACTGATTATGTATCATTATGCACTAAGTTATATCCTGTACTGTGCTTCTCGGATGTGATGATATCTATATGATTCTGCTGTCATATGTGTGTAAATTATTCTATTTCCTGTTATGCTATTATCTGTGATCTGCTAATGATGATTAATGTGTTATATTCCAATGATTATCCTTAACACCGTGTCACGGGGTTTTGGGATCGTCACAGCTGGTATCAGAGCTTTGGTTAACCTTAGTTCTGGAGTCTAACACATTAAACACTTCGTCAAAATAGAATCAGTAGTATTCTAAGGCGAGTCGCTCATTAGAGATAGGACTAGCAAAGTCCTAGAATGAGCTGAGCAGAATAGCAAAAACAATTGATCAGTCCATCGTTATCTTTCCGTAGGAATTTCTGCTTAACTATGCAATAGACTGTTATTTCTGTTAACTGACTTTTTCGTTACTTATACAGAATTTGACAAATGGCTACCAGAGCAGCCGCCGCTAGAGGAGGCTGTGCCGGCCGAGGCCGAGGAAGGGGAGAAATCCCAGCTCAAGAAGGACCTTTGATACAACCTCCGGCAGCTCAATACTTCGAGCTTGACCGTGTAGCTAAGAGATATAAGAACTTAGGAGGCAAGACCTTCTCGGGAACTGGCACCGTAATAGAGGCCCTTTCATGGCTCAAAACATGCGAGAAAATTCTTGAAGGCCTAAGGCTAGGAGACGAAGACAAAGCTATTATGGGCGCCTGGCTTATGCAGGAACAAGCCGAATTATGGTGGGACTCTCTTACCGCCGGAAACAGAGAAGCTGGAAGAACATGGGATGGATTTAAAGAACTCTTCAAGGAGAAATATGTCCCAGAACAAGCTCTAGAAAGAATGCACGATGACTTCGCCAATCTCCAGCAAGGGGATCTTTCCGTGCAAGATTATCTGAACAAATTTACAATGTTGTCGCCTTATGCTCCAGAACTCGTCGCTACTGCGAAGTCCAAAAATAAGAGGTTTATCCTTGGACTAAGACGACAATATCATGATAGAGCCATGGCCCATGTCAAGCTGGATTTCAACGAGCTAGTGGAAATGACATGCAACTATGAAGACCTTGATCAAAGGCATCTGGATCAGGATCGCGCTAGAAGCCAAGCAGGAAACAAGCGCAAGCCTGCTGTAAATCAAGGCGAGTCAAGCCAAGCAGCATCTTCCAAACCTCAGACTGGCAAGCCGCCAAGAGGAAATTGCTTTAACTGTGGTAAGCCGGGGCACTACTCAAACGTCTGCACAGCTCCGAAGAAACAGAAAACAAACTCTCAAGGCTCGAGCCAAGGCTCTCAGAACCCTCGCTCGTGCTTCAATTGTCGCAAGACTGATCATCTGGTCAAAGACTGTCCTTTGTTGAAGAAAGCTACAGTAGCTCATGTCTATGACGGGTCTAACCCGCCAGCTGCTTCCGACGGAGCAGGTAAACCCGATGTTTTGGGAGGTACCCTTACAATTAAAAATATTCCTGTTTCTGTATTGTTTGACACAGGTGCATCGCGTAGTTTTATTGCTAAAAACACAGTGCATAAATTAAAGTTAAAACAGCGAAAGCTTAAAGAATCGGTGGAAGTTCATAACCCGATAGGGGGTCCTATTACCCTCAGTTCGTGTTGTAAGGTTCCTACTTCTTTCTCCCGATACCAGTTTCCTTTCAATCTGATCGTTATGGATTTTCCCGAATTCGATATTATTCTCGGGCTAGATTGGTTAACGAAATATGAAGCTGAAGTAAATTGTGCGGAAAGAATCGTTAAAATTCGAACGAAGCTTGGATATATTACGGTTCCCTGTCATGGTTCGAATCCGAATAGAGAAGAATTTTGGTCAGCATTAGAACTTATCCCCACTTCCATAGAAAAGATTCCGATTGTTAGCAACTATGCGGATGTGTTTGAAGAAGTTGAAAACTTACCTCCGCAAAGAGAAATAGAATTCCGAATCGATCTAATTCCTAATGCCAGACCCGTGGTACATCCAATCCGTAGAATGAATCCGAAAGAAAAAGAAGAATTAGGCGATCAAACTCGTCAACTGTTGTGGAAAGGTCTAATTCGACCGAGTTTTTCTAATTGGGGTGCAGCTGTTGTGTTTGTCCCGAAGTCAGACGGTACTCTTAGATTGTGTATTGATTACCGAGACCTCAACAAACAGACGCTTAAAAACAAATATCCATTACCCCGCATTGATGATTTGCTAGACCAATTGAATGGGGCGAAAGTATTTTCCCGAATGGACCTAGCTACAGGTTTTCATCAATTGAGAATAGCAGAAGAGTGTGTTCCTTTGACCGCTTTCAGAGGCCCAGACATATTTTATGAATGGTTAGTAATGCCGTTTGGCCTATGCAACGCTCCAGCATACTTTGTCGATCTAATGAATAGAGTGTTCAGGGGAGTTCTGAATAAATTTGTCCTCGTATTCATCGATGATATTTTAATCTACTCCAAATCAAAACCCGAGCATGAAAAACACTTAGAACAAGTATTGGAGATTCTAAGGAAGAATGTCTTCAAAGCCAAATTCTCTAAATGTGTCTTCTGGCAAGAAGAAGTTAAATTTCTTGGCCATGTCGTGTCAGAAAAAGGAATTTCTGTTGACCCAAGAAAAATAACAGCGATTCAAGACTGGAAACAACCCACTACTCCCACAGAAGTTAGAAGTTTTATGGGGTTGGCTAGTTATTATCGAAAGTTCGTTAAGGATTTTTCAAAGATATCAGGTCCATTAACGAAGCTCACAAAGAAACATGAGAAGTTTAAGTGGACTTCCGACTGTGAAGAAGCTTTCCAGGAATTGAAATCGAAGCTGACCACCGCTCCAGTGTTAACGATTATTGATGGCAATCAGGATTTAACGGTTTGGACAGATGCTTCTACTAGAGGTCTTGGTGCAGTGTTAATGCAGAGAGGCCAAGTAGTCGCTTATGCAAGCCGCCAATTGAAACCGCATGAGAAGAATTATGTGACTCATGATCTTGAGTTGCTAGCCATCGTATTTGCCTTGAAAGTCTGGAGACATTACTTGTTGGGCGAGAAATTTATACAGTACAAGATCATCAATCGTTGAAATATTTATATACCCAGAAAGATCTGAATCTGAGACAGCAGCGTTGGCTAGAATTTCTTGCGGCGTATGATCTTGATATCTTGTATACGCCGGGAAAGGCTAACGTGGTAGCGGATGCACTTAGTAGGAAAACCGCGATCATTGCCAATCTTATAATTACACCTGGATTGATCGATAGGATATCTATTCTACAGAAAAGTGATAATTTTGTGAAAGAGATAGTAAAAAGGATTCAAAGGGGCGAAGGCTCCAGTTTCCAAGTGGATACAGAAGGAGTTCTGAGGCTGAATAGAAGAATATGTGTTCCCGACATTCCCGAACTTAAAAGAGAAGTGCTAGATGAATGCCATAAATCCAAATTTTGCATCCATCCTGGGGTGAGTAAAATGTACAACGATATCAAACGCACTTTCTGGTGGAAGGCAATGAAAAGAGATATTTCTTTGTATGTTAGCAGATGCCCTACTTGTCAATTGGTCAAGAGTGACCAACAGAAGCTAGTTGGACTGTTGCAACCGTTGGAAGTCCCAGGCTGGAAATGGGAACAGATTTCCATGGATTTCATAGATGGTTTGCCGTGAACCAAGAGAGGTAATGACAGCATTTGGGTAATCGTAGATCGCTTCACGAAGACTGCCCATTTTATACCTGTCAGATCCAATAGAACTGCCCAAAGTCTAGCACAGATATATCTCAAAGAAATTGTTAAGCTGCATGGAATTCCCATCAGCATAGTCAGTGGTAGAGATCCCCTATTTACTAGCAAGTTCTGGGAGGCTTTCCAGACAGAATTGGGGACAAAACTGAATATGAGCACCGCTTATCACCCTCAAACAGATGGCCAAACTGAGCGGGTGAATAGAATTCTAGAAGATTTATTGCGGGCTTGTATAATCGATTTTGGTGGGTCATGGGAAGATCATTTGCATTTGGCAGAGTTATCATATAACAATAGCTATCAAGCAAGTTTGAGAATGTCACCATTTGAAGCATTATATGGCAGACCCTGCAGATCTCCAGCATGTTGGGTAGAACCTGGCAACAGACTTGTACTAGGACCCGATATGATTAGGGAAGCATCTGATAAAGTGGACTTCATCAAGAAGCGATTGAAAACCGCCCAAAGCCGACAGAAAAGTTATGCAGACTCTAGAAGGAGAGATTTGACATTTGCTGTTGGTGATCATGTTTATTTAAAGGTTTCTCCGATGAGAGGAGTAATCAGATTTGGCAAGACTGGGAAGTTGGCACCGAGATTTATTGGTCCCTTTCCTATACTTGAGCGAATTGGAACTCTTGCTTATAGGATTCAATTGCCAGATTGGTTGCCTGGAGTGCACAATGTATTTCACGTATCTCAACTTAGGAGACATGTGCATGATCCGGATCTTGTTGTAGAAGAAGCAGCGCAACAGGATGTGGAGATAACTCCAGAATTAGCACTCAGAAGAGAGCCATTAAAAATTGTTGGCAAAGAAACTAGAGAACTCAGAAGCAAAAAGGTTCATTTAGTTAAAGTGCAATGGAGCAGTGATCCTAGAGACTGTACTTGGGAAACGGAGGAAAGCATTAAGCAAGCTTACCCCAAATGCAGAGTGGATATCTCTGACTAACTCCGGTGCAAGGTACCTTTACAATACTTTGCATTTACATTTTATTTCCTACTTTACTGTTGTTTCCTTTTCGAGGACGAAAAGTTTTAAGTAGGGGAGATTGTAATAACCCGGAAAATACGAGCCAATTTAAAATTTTTAAATTGATTATTTCAAAGCAATTTGAACCATTGAAATAGAATATTTCAATAAAATAGTGAGTTAAGAATAGTGAGTCAGTTTGAAAATTTGAATTCAGACTTTGACCGACTATGCAGGGTGGAAAATATAACGGATTTTAGTGAAACCAAAAATATTTAAATCTGTTAGTCAATACCTTTCTAACGAATCTGAAAAATCGAAGTTTCATAACGGGAATCAAAAGTTATGGCCGAATGAATTTTCAGAAGAGTCGGTATATAGAATATATAGGCCTAGAAAATTGATATTTTGCATACGACCTCGGAATTTGACGAAACCACTTTTGTTGGGTCCGGGATGTCAAACTATTGCTAGGTTTCAAATTTCATAATTTTTGAAGCTAGTATGTGAGCGTGGCAAAAGAAAATGTGTTTGGTCGATTTCTGTTAAATTGGATCGACCAGAAAATGGCCATTTTTCAAACGACCTCAGAATTCGACGAAACTAGTTTTGTTAGGACCGTAGCGTCAGAACATAGCTAGATTTATTTTTCTGGAATTTTTCGAATCAGTTTGTGGCCCTGGCAAATTGAAATGTGCGTTCAGAGTTAAAAATTAAATGTTTTATACTTTAATTTGAAAAATAACTGACTGTAACAGTCGAATTGGCCTACGAAACATATCCCATTGTGTCCGGAATGGGGGTATTTAGCTAGGGGCGACAGTCGTTGGGTTTAAAAAGGAGTTCGTTTAAGAAAACACTATTTAAAAATTTAATATAGTCTCGGCCAATCATATTTTTTTCTTTCATAAATTTTAAAAATAAAAAAAAAACGCGGAAAACCCCCGACCCCCCCCAGATCGAACGGCGGCTTCCTTCTCCGCCTTCTCTCCTCCAAATCTCCACATCCGCTCATCAAAACACCAGGGCCCTTTGGAGTTTTTCGTAGAGCTCGAGACGAGCTTCAAATCCATACCAACCTCGCCCAGCATCGTCGAGTATTTCGCCGGATCCGCTCCTCCAAAGTCCAGCCGTTCGGAGGTCGATTCCGCCGCCCAAAGGCCGTCGAGTTCAACGCCGTGGGGCCCGCACGTGCGCCTCTCCTCCGCCTACAACCCTGCACTGGCCGATCATCCAACCGCTACACGGTTTGATCAAAAATCGCTGACCTAGTTTTGAGACCTTCAGCCGAGGTAACGGCCTGTTTAATTAAATTGTTTTACGACACTTTAAAACCATTGCAAAACTTTGAAAAATCATATCTTTTTGGTGTGTTGACGAAATTCGATGAAACAGGAAACATCGAGACCGCAAGGAAGCTCTCTACCCAATAGAAGAAGCTGCGGATTTTTTCTGACATCGTATCGATTTTTAGCGCTCAGAAAACCAAGGTGAGAAATCTAAATTAACGTGAAATTAGGAGGAAAATGTCATGTATAATTTATATAAGCGAAATATAAATTACATACGTGTTGTATACCTCATGTACATGCGTAGTGTAAGCTATATGAGCGAAGTATGAATTTTTACATGCATAGAATAATTGATATATGTGTTGAAATGCAAGTAAAATATATTATATATATATATACTCCCCTCGTCCACAAACCATGGACGATATTTATTGTGATGAATTGGTGTGAAATATTGGATGAAAAATACGAATGGTTGAATAATTGTTTGTGGTTGATATTGTTTGGTTGTGGTTGAAAAATACCCATTGGTGATTGAAATGAATTGGAAATATTTGTGGAAATAAAAATAAACATGCCGCCCGCGTGCGAATTAGATGCATGAATTCCCATTGTCAAAAACCGCGAGGTTTTAAGGTAGAGCGAGGAGCCGTACTAGGGACGGTGCCGGTTTTAACTACCCTGTCGTTATGCTGCCGAAATTTTGAATAATCTTTGTGTGTTAGAATTATTTTCATATGTTGAAATTATTTTCATGCATAGAAATTAAAGTCATATATGAAACTATGTCCATGTGTGGAAATATTCATGTGTTGAAAAGTGTTGTATGAAAATTAAATTCATTTGTGAATGAATGAAGTGCTTAAACAATGAAAATCACATTTTTATATATATATGAAGTATGAAAAATATTCGCCTTATATAAATAGTTTCAACAATCAAAATTTCATCTTTCTAATAAGAACAACATAAATAAAATGTCCATGTGTGGAAATGCTCATTTGTTGAGAAGTGTGTGTAGTGGAAAAGTTCATGTGTTGAATAAAAAGATTGAACGATAAAAATTACATTTTTATTGAAACTATGAAGTGTTGAAACCATACATTGGTTGAATAAATATTTTAAATGATAAAAATATCATTTTTATCATATGTGTGACATGCTAAAGAGATGCGGACGTTGAAATAAATATTTGTGATAGAAGTATTATTTTTAACATGCATAGGAACTAAATAAAATAGTCATGTGTTGAAATCTATTTTAGTTCGCCAAAATTATCATCTTTTGAAATATGAAGTGTTAAAAATATCCACTTGTTCAAATAAACGTGCATGAGTTGAAATATACATTAACTAGCTAATGATATGATTTTAGCCTATGCATGCGATATTAGAATGAATGGTGTTTTTAGACCAAAGCAAGTCAAATATGAAATTGAATGGAAAATGATAAATGTTAGAAATTGTATATATGTACATGCATATCTATTGAACAGGTTAAAGAAAAAAGGGGCTAGAGAAGAGAAATAGAATTTTGTGCCCGACAAATAGGTACACATTTACCGCTTTGTTTGGGTGATGATTTTATGAGCCTGTTGGCTAGCCGCTTGGCTTTTTCTTTTTCTTTTTGATATGAGACGCCCGTGTGGCTATTTGGGAATTTTCCCAGACCCTCCCGTACAAAGGAGGTTATGGCGAAATTTTCCAAAAATTTAAGGCGTTAGTGAAATAATTGAAGTGGAAACGATATAGGAATTTTTGAATGAGCTATATTTATATAAATATAAATAGAATTAAAACGAAACGTGGCCGTGCAGTTCATATTTTGAAACCGTGATTTCAAACGACTAGTGCGGAAGATCCGACCATTGGATTTTCCCGAAACCTCAACCGTTGGGTTCGCCTTGGAAATATCTTTCCAACGGCACCAACTTTGTGAAGATCCGACGGTTGGATTGTCTGGAATGTTTAATTCAAAATTAAGGAAAAACAGCGCCAGAAACGATTATATTTATATATATATATAAATATAATTAAATTAAATCGAATAACGACGCTGCAGTTCGTAAATTGAAATCGTAACTTCAAATGGTTAGTGTGGAAGATCCGACCGTCGGATTTTCCCAAAACTGGAACCGTTGGATTCGTTTTGAAAAGACCTTCCTAATGATGTAAAATTTGTGAAGATCCAACGGTTAGATTTTCCTATATGTGTAATACAAAATTAGTGGAAAGCAGCGCCAGTGCATCGACACGACCTGAAACGTCGTTTAATTAAATATGGCCGTTTTAAATAAAATAAAAATGGCGCTATATCGTTATAAAGTACTATTGACGATATAGAGTGGAAATAAACCAATTTTGTTGTGTTTGCTTGATATATGATGGTTGAATGTATTTGACATGAAAATTATAACTAAATAACTGAAATGTGAATGTTGAATAGTTCAACCATGTGAATAATTGGTTTGAAAATCTAAATATACGTGGATTATTTGAAAAGGCCGAGTTTATCTCATTTCAAATAATCGATCGACGTTGAGAAGTCGAAGAGTCGAAGACGACTGAAGACCGACGATCTCCACATTGGATGGATGGGCGCTACTGATGCTCGTGATTGGAGTAGCTACCATGAAGGAATTGAAGTAGTAGCCGTCCAAACATATTGTTGATTGTACGGATATGCGAGGAATTGGTGCCTCCGGTTTCGTTCAGACCCAGAACGGACTTGTAAATGGACTGTGTGTCTGACATTGGATTTTGTTCTGTGTTGATCGATCTCTGTTAAATATATATCTGTTTGGCGGCGGAGAATTTATTCTCTTGCTTAACGCCCTTCTCTGAGACGTACGAGCTCAGAGGTTATGTATTGACAGAAATCAGTCGCATGGAGTGAATTGCCTGTGTGGCACGCCTAAGTGGCATATGATCAAGGCTTCTGTTGCAAAGCAAAGTCTTGTGGTTGATGATCAAAGCATGGTCTGTGTGACGTAGCTTTGTGTATAACGTGAATTCGCGAGCCTCACACCTCGGTATGAGTCAAAAACGGGAGACGGACCGCTGGGAGTGCACGACGTTTCTTTCTAGCTATGGTGGTGTCAGTGACCTACCAGCCCTGACATTATATATACTTTTCACCTGTGTGGTTGTTGGAATGCGAGGCGCCTCGATTATAGGTCTGTAAGGACCGGGAAACGTGTGTTCAGGAATAACTAATCCTCAAAAGTAAGAGAGGACCGGCCCAGCCGATTCCAAGGATCATAGTGGGGTCCTGGGACATTTGCTAGAGTGTCTCGAACGGAGAGGAGCTTGCCCCTTGCCTCGACTCATGAAGGAATCCAATTTCCAATACGAAATATGCGGATGTGATTGTATTACTAGTATGGCGATATAGTGGTATGGGTTATTTATGCCGCCTAGGATTGATATTTATGATTGAATTTGCTTTTGAAACATATATGCACTAGTAATAATATCAAACACCTTTGTTTTATTCGTATGAAGCATCTTTGGCCATTATAAGGTAAAAACTCTATCCTCCGGCTTGCGTTGCATTGTGTGATGGGACCTGAGTCTTATAATGGCTTCATTTTATAAAAAGCATTGCGTTGATTTAATCATTTATTTTATTTCATGCACTAGCACTCATTAGGGTAAACCCGTTCCGCGAAAGTGGCGTGGTCCTTTGATTTGCCTTATTATTATTGTTAATAAGTTGAATAGATTTCTCATACCAGTCCCATGACTGACTCGTAGTTTGTTTCACCTTGCAAACTCGGGTGCCCTCATTTTCACACGGGCAGCCTAGTTACAGGTTTCTGACGCACCTTTTGGCTCATGGCGAGGCTTGACTACACCGTGCTGACTTGGATTTTCTCCGCCATTATTGTATCTATATTATGATTCCGCCACTGGCGATGTAGACTGATATTCCTTTTGTGTACTCTTTATGTATGATTCCGCCTCAGGCGATGGTGACTGATTATGTATCATTATGCACTAAGTTGTATCCTGTACTGTGCTTCTCTGATGTGATGATATCTATATGATTCCGCTGTCATATGTGTGTAAATTATTCTATTTCCTGTTATGCTATTATCTGTGATCTGCTAATGATGATTAATGTGTTATATTCCAATGATTATCCTTAACACCGTGTCACGGGGTTTTGGGATCGTCACAGCCCGCAATGTCAAATTATTGTTAGATTCCAAGTTCCGTGATTTTTAGAGTCACTGTGTAGTTGTGCAGATTTTTAGAGTGAGAAACAGTTAGTATTTTGACGGTTAAAAATACGCTGTGTGAGCATACGAAGTCGGAATTCGACGAAACCAGTTTCGTGGGGACCGTACTGTCGAACTCTAGCTACATGTCCAGTTTCATGATTTTTGGGTATCGTATGTGGTTGCAGGAATTTTTAAGAACCAAAAACGAATATTAAAATAAAAAAATATCTAACCAAAATATCTGGGAAAATATCTAAATGCCTATCCTATAAATACCAGGACCTCCTAACCTAATTTACTTCATCTGATAGTCAACCAAATTGAAGTCGCCAGTCTATTCTCTTCACAGAAAATTTCCAACCTTCTAAATTCTAAAACAAATTCAAAGTAAATCCTATAAATCCGACTAGTTGTATATTCAATCTCCTATAAGGCTCCTTTTCCTTTCGATACCAGTTCTCAAGCATTCGAACTTCACCTGAGTTCGCTATTGTTTTTCCAGCATTGGGTTCGCGGTTAGGGTTCGTGGATTAGGGGGTTTGTGAAGCATTCGATTTAAGTTTTAGTGTTAGATCTGAGTTCAAGGGATTGAATCGACACTTGCATCCAAATTTGAGGCAGTTTGGAGAAAATAAATGTCGCTCAAACTACTACAGTACGTGAGTATACAGTCGATGTCGCGATTCAAGGGTTGGGTGGATGTTGAGTTTCGTGAGGATGAGAAGATGGAGATGGCGCAGGGAAATGTGGTGATGGTCCCTGACTTTGATTAAATGGAGAAACGAGAGGAGGATGGAGGAGCGAAATTGCTGAAATGGCCACTAGAAAGCGTCACGTATCTTCATTTGGAGTAGAAGAAGGATCGGGGTACGGGTTAGGGAATTGGTGTATGAAGATGGGCTGAGATAAAAGGGGTTAAAAGCCAAAAAGCAAAATAAAAATGGTAAAATGGAAAGGAGGATTTGTATTGGTGTCCATGTAACCGTAAAGGAGAATCAACACAAGGAAATGAAGGAGCTACGTTTCCTTTTGATTGAAGGAGTTGCGGGTAGGCTTGGATTACTGGGTCGGATTGTTAAGGTGAGGCCCGTTAGTAAAGTAAATAGTTTATTTTTCAATTTAAATATGTATAATCTTGTAAAAGCAATAACTTGGCCATACGTAAACGAAATCCAGCGAAACAAGATCCGTTGGGATCGTATGACCGGACACTACCCAATGAGACTGACTGGGAGTGGATTGGAGCTCGTCACAATTTATAGCGAAATAAATTGTCCGTCTGAATCAAATCGAGCGATGGTTATCGTTATCAACGATGATCGTCCAATGTGAGTAAATCTCACTAACTCTGAACAGTTCATAATTTCATGTTGTATTTCTAGAACTGTTAAATGTTGGTTGATTGACTGTGTGTTGACTGTTTGATTGAACTGCTAGTCAGTTAGTTGAATTTCTATATTGATTCTATTTAACAGAATATATCATATGGTACTGAAAGTGATGTTGATTTTATTGTGTAACATCTGTGGATGCAGGGAAACAAGTTGGAGGAATCCAACTGGATTCCTCAACATTTATTTTACTGTTTTTCATATATTGTGATATATGATGTGATATATAATCTATTGTCGATTATATGTGTTTGAACGATACTGATCATCTTGATTTGATATGTTGAATACCATAACATACCGAAATGTTGATAAGGGAATATTTTCAAAGTGATATTTGAAATAAAATACTTATAAATGGTATATTTATAAATAAGAAATATTTATAAATTGGAATATTTATAAATAGGAGATATTTAGAAAAAGGGAAAACGTTATAAAAAGGAAACTGTTATAAGAAAGAAATCATTTTTAAAGTGGAGAACCATTACTAAAAGTAAATCTTTAAAATGAATAAATGTTGTTAAAAAGGAAATGTTTATAAAGCGAATAAAGTAGTTAAATCGAATATGGTATTCGAAAGGAGTTAAATCGAATATGGTATTTGAAAGGAGTTAAATCGAATATGGTATTCGAAAGTAGTAAATCGAATTAGTTATTCGAAAGGGGTTAGTCGAGTCGAGTCGGTTGAATAAAGTAATCCAATATTTGTTATTCGAATAAGAGTGAACCTGTTAGAGTTAAACTAGTTAGAGTTAACCAGTTAGAGTTAACCAGATGGAGTTAATCAATTAGAGTTAACCAGTTAGAGTTAACCAGATGGAGTTAATCAATTAGAGTTTACCAGTTAGAGTTAAACCAGTTGGAGTTAATCGATTAGAGTTAAAGCAAATAGAGTTAATCGAATATAGTTTATTCAAATAGAGTAAAAGGAGTTAATCGAATATAGTTTATTCGAATAGAGTAAAAGGAGTTAATCGAATATAGGTTATTCGAATAGAGTAAAAGGAGTTAATCGATTATAGTTTATTCAAATAAAATAAAGGAGTTAATCGAATATATTGTTTATTCAAATAGAATTGAAAGAGTTATCAAATATAGTTTATTCGATAGGAGTTAAGTGAATAGAGTTAGAGTTAAATTAAAGGATGGTTAAGTGAATTTAGTAATTAAAGGAAATGGTTTGAGTTGGCATCGCGATGGTTTGTTTAAACATCTGTCTAAGTCCAATGAAGAAGCTTTGGAAATGTTTTCCAAATAAGAAACCAGAAATGTTTTCTAATAAAGAAAACATGAAATGGAAATGTTTTCCATTGTTAATAACGTATATTTTCCAAATTTAGAAAATAAGAAATATTGAATATAGGGAAACAGGTGATAAGCAAATAAATAAAGAGATAAATGTTGAATGATGTTTGATCGATATAAATTTCCATTTGAAAATAATATCGTTGTTTGCACAACTGTTTTCTTCGATAGTTAAATCACAGACTATCGAAGTTTTGACCATTTTAACGTTGTTGATATGGAGAGACCGGTTGGATTATTATCCAAAGAACCACTCTGTATTGGCATAAGCATTGCGAATCATATATGCCAAAGATAATTGAAGACGGAGTAAAGTGCAAGGGCTATTGTATAAGTCTTAGATAACAGTGTCTAAGATGGATGTATTAAATAGTGCCTTCGGTTCATCCTATTCCTGGACGACTTGTATGGATGGATGTCTGACAGAGTATTTCCAGACGATCACGTATATTTGACTTCTCCAATCGTACTAAGAGTGAAAGCGGAGAAGGAAACTTCTTTTAGCTAACACATAATGTATGGTTGAGGACGTTAATTGGTGATTTGATGGATTTGACGATGTGGCATTCAAAGTGAATCTGGTGTGATGATAAAGCGTAGCTTCTAGCCTTACATCCGGTAAATGACAGAAATCGGGCAGGCAGCATGGCTAAGTCGGTCGCACCGAAGTAGACTGTATAATCACTTGATCTAGAGTTTCATTTACTTCTAAAAATCTATTGTTGATGCTGTCCCATTCGGGAAACGGTTGCTGATCCCAACCGTTGGTGATATACATTCGATACACTCAAGCTAAATGAGTGGTTAGTCATGTGTGGTCGGGTTGCAAGATGTTCTTGTTGAACCCAGTGTAATCCTCTCTAGAGGTACACTAGCGAAAGGTGGATCCGTAACTTGTCATAATTGGAAACTCATTACCCAATACGTGCTTGCGGTTTTGATTGTATACTATATATGTAGAATGTGAGATGAAAGCGTTTCTACTAGATGATTATTATACTATGGTTGATAGACATTATTATAATATCAAAAGGTTTTTGATATAAAGATAATTTGGATTCTCATAAGGGAAAAACCCGTTCCGTTATACGGCGTGGTCTTATGAGATATCATTTACCTTCTTGAACTGTTTTAAACTGTTTTACTCATACTACTCCCATGACTGACCCGGAGTTTATTTGTTTGTTTCCCTAAACTCTTGGGTGCCTAATTTTGTACGGGCAGTCAAGTAGTCAGAATTTACATATATACTAGAAGAGCTGGACCAGGAGGCTTCAGGATCATAGCTATAGTTTATTTCCGCTATGTTGTAAGTGTTGTACTTTGATAATGATGTATATTCAAGTGCAGATGTATATTTCAAGTTATGTTATATATATTATATGTTATTCATTCCGCTGTGAGGTTCGTGTTACTCTGATGTTGTGTTCTTCTTCTACTTCTATTCTAAGTTTCTATCTTATATTCCTCATCCTCTAATTTCTTTCATTAATGATCGGTATTTTTCGATGTTTGGTTAGTCGTCATCGTGTTTATGTCAATAACCAAAGTCGTCAAAATCCCGAGTCATTACAATACTGATCCCAAAAATTCCCAAAAAATTATTTCTAGCTTTGTATTGATGATACGGTCTAACAAAACTAAATACATTGAATTCTGAGAGCATTTGAAAAATGGTCATTTTCTAGTCGATCGAATTTGAGTAAAACTGTTAAAATACGTTTTACTTCGCCACACTCACATATTGATTCAAAAAATTATGAATTTTGGAATCTAGCAATAACTTGACATCCCGGATCCAACAATAGTGGTTTCGTCAAAAATGGAGGTCGTCTACAAAATTTCCATTTTTAAGGGCCAAAATTCCATAGCGACTATTCTGAATTTTCAACTGGGCATAACTTTTTATTCCCGCTATGAAATTTCAATTTTTCGGATTCGTTGGAAAGATATTCTCAAATAGATTCTAATATTTTAGTTTTGCCAAAATTTGGTTTACTTTGAATCCTGTACATTCATTGAAAATTGAAAATTGAAATTTGAAATCGAACTTTGGAACTACCGCGCCATTCTCAGTTCCTTTTATAATTAAAATAAAATATTTATATTCTAACGTCGTGAAACACCCCACCTCCGTTAGGGTCACTCTCAAAGGGAATGCCCTACTTTTGGTGGAGGTTTATAAGTATAAATCACAGATATACAAGACAGATATAATAACACATATTTTTGAACAGCGGAAAACAACAACTTTTATTTCATTGAAATACGTGTTACACCAACCATACCATAATTGTCTTACAATACTTCCAAAAACATAACATCTTCATAACTGTCTTGATTACATTATTTAAAGAAGCATAAAGAAAACATAAATAAACTGCAAAAGTCCCATAATTGCTGTCCAAAGCCATAGTCCAAAACGAAAAGATCCAAGCAATACATTCTTTCTCTTCAAGCTGGATATGAAGGCTGGTCAAGCTGCGATATTCCCTCCCTATGGACCGGGGGGGGGGGGACGGAAGAAAAGAAGACGAAAGAAAAGTAGAGTCAGACATAAAGCCTGAATAAGTCTAGGACTATTCAGTCTATGAATAAAGAACTGGGTATGATTAGTATAAACTAGAAATGGGAAAGCACCATAAACCAAGTTAAGTTGTCTAGGGTCGAATATACCATCGTACCCCATATTATTCTCTGTACCCATATAAACTAGTTCCCAACAGGCACCCCATAATCAGGGTGAAGTGATCCATTTTATGATGATCGGCTCCTACTCGCATAGTTACATGTGTCTTACGGCCCCCGATGTTGTAGTTACCTATGCTGGTCCCACCATGGGGTGTATCAAGTCCCATGGTGGCGGCCCGACACAACCCTAGAATGCACAGGTATGCTACTGGTGCCCAGTGCCTTATTTTTCTGCGCCGGAGTGTGTGCACGCCCGCACCCCGTTAGAACCTACACTGCTGCACCACCTCCGTCGATTTGACCTCTTACAGTCAGCCCAGTAATCGTGCCCCACCCTGCCTAGTTTCAGGGTATCATGATACCTTGTAGGGTTACTGCTGAAAAGGGTCCCCCGCTACTAGGTTTTCTATTTCTAGCCAACATGCTAAGTTGGTTAAGTGTTTTATAAACCTAACCCCCAATCAGTCTGTTTAGTTTAGCATGTTCCATTTTGATTAAGTATTAATATAATTTACTTAATCCTATCAACCCTGACTCAGCCTTAATTGTCTTATTAAAGCCTTGACCTCTCACATTAGACAGGTATTGTTGTGGCTGCGTGTTGCCGGTTGGGTCCGGGCAGTCTTACGCCACAACTCAGTCTAACCTCGGGTCCTTATTGGGCTCCGTGTTTAACCACCCACATTGGATAGGTATTGTTGTGACTACTGGACAGCCGGGCGGTTCCGGCCAGGTTTACATCACAACTCAATCCAACCTCAGGTTAAACACATCGTATTTTCTAAATTTACATATTTTGTCTCCTTTCTTTTTATATGTAAATATTTGCGGCTCATTATTCAAATTCATATTTATTGATTAAGATTTATTTATGCCACTTAATTGTTTTTCAAGGTTGTTGGCATGCGTCAAACATGCCAACACATATGTTCTATATTTTAGCCCAAATGTCATTGCCCCCGTTTTAAACGTTCGCTCCAATGTAAGGTGCGTGGGGTTTAACACTTAAACCCAATTTAGCCATATGAAAAGGGGAGGCTTATAACATGGTGTTTATAAGGTAACATAAAAAGGGGAGTGTGAACGCATGAACTTGCAACATAACGATTCAATTAACATAAGGTAGGCACATGTGAACTTGCAATTGTAACAACATATGATATAAGCAATACATAAACATGAATCATTCTATTCACATAATCATGGTATAAACAAAACATGAATCATTCTATTCATGTAGTCATGGCATAAATAATACTTAAATATGAACCATTCTAATCATATAATTATGGCATAATCATAATTGAACATGAGTCCTTCTATTCATATAGTCATGGCATAAACATAATTGAACATGAATCCTACTATTCATATAATCATGGTTTTTATCCTATCTATGTAACTTGTAAGTGGGATGTAATTCTAGTGTAATTCTAATGTAACTTATGTGTCAAATATATTATCATATGATTATGATAACAACATAAGCCTAAAAAACATGTTTTCAACTAGGCATAATAACAAACATAGTTTAGTCATGTTCATAAAATTAATACAAGCTTACAAAGCCGCTTGCTTTTGTCACTATCACAAAATCATGATTTTTATACTTGAACTATGATGCCAATTCCAACATAACCTTCATATGAATCATAATACTTAAGTGGATCAAATTACACTAAAGATGACCATAGAATTATACATCATGTTGGCATAACAATAAATCATATACTTGCATGAATTTCAAATAAACTATTACAACATATAGTTGTTATTTTCAACATGAATCATATACTTGCAATTATCAAATGGGTGTTGTAAATAACTACCACAAACATGTAGTTTTCAATATGAATCATATGCTTGCATGAATCCCAATTAAAATTCCACAACATGTGGTTGTCAACATAAACCATATACTTGTATGAATCCAATCGTACACCATAGCATTGCCAAATCGTTTAGAATCAAAATAACATACAAATATAAGTTATTATCGCCACAATTCCATTTCGTTGTTAACTTCCAACGCAAATCGCGTACTTGCAAATATCCAATCGTATACCATAATATTCCCAAATCGTTTAGCATCAAAGCAACATACAAATATAGATTATTATCGCCACAATTCCATTTCTTACTTTACACAAATCAACACAATTATTTAATACATCGGAATAGCACTCTACTTACAACGTGTGACGAATCTTCAATTCAGGAATCTGAATTCTGAATTTGGAGATGCTATCCTTTGTTGTAGGCGTTGTTTTGATTGATTTGACGTTGCTTTAAGCTTTGAATTATCTCCTAATTGTCTCTCTATTTCTGACGGCTATCCTCAGTCTCTCCTCAGCAGCATGACGGTCTCATCTCCATTTTAGTTTGTGTAAATTAGGGTTAGTCTTAGGTCCTTTCTATAGAGTTTTTGAATTGATTTAGACCGTCGATGGAGCTTGGTTTAATAATAGCCGTTCGTTTGAAGGAGAGACCAACCAGGAGCTGACACCTAGCCCTAGTGACAAGGTAAGGCTCAGAAAATCGACCAAACACAGACCAGGCCAGCCAGGGTGGGCTGGGTTCGACCAGGCTCAGGGGCCAGGTCGACTCCCCAGTCGACCCCCAGGTCGACTCTAGAGTCGACCTGCCTGGGGCAGGTCGACACCTAGGTCGACTCCCAGGTCGACCTGGCCTGGCAGGTCGACCCTAGGGTCGACCCCTAGGTCGACCTGGTGGGTTTGGGCGGGAATTTTCCCGCCTACTCTGATTGGACTGAAATTCAAATCTGTTTTCGAAATTTGAATTTTCTGAAACTTCATCGGGCCATAATTTGGTCATACGGGCTCCGTTTTTCGAAAACTCGGACTCTTTTTCGCGTATTTTTCTGAGATGAACGCAATTGCATATCCCGTTTCCCTTAATATTTTGATTTGAAATTTATTATACTTTAATTTGTGAATTTCACTGTTATAAAATACACGGGGTGTTACATTCTCCCCCACTTAAAAGGATTTCGTCCCGAAATCTTCAAGTTCAGGAAGAATGTACATCCTAACATCCATCTACTCATCCATTAAACACGAGCATCCATTGTCCTTAAAAGACTTCTAATGCTTCATGATAATATGCGAAGTGTGTGTGTACATGTACTTATCTAATGCAAAATCAAGCGGTCTACTGATTCAGTTGACCTCCTTAATGCGAATTATGTAAGTGCTATGAATCCATTATGTATGCAAATCCTTCTATTCATGATTCTACATGAGTGCACAATCATTCATACAAATGCAACATCCATATGACACATATTAAAGTTCAACCATATACGAATGCAAACATATATGCATATGCAATATGAAGTGATTGAGCCGATCTAAAACCTAGATTGTGTGTGTATATGCAACCACGAGCAACCACTAGCAATCACTTGCAACCACTTGCAATCATAATCCATAACATGTTTCAATTACATGTTTTCATCCAAAGGGTTTCTACCTAAAAGATAGGGTCGAGGAGATATACCTAAAAAGATAGATAAAAGCGCAACTTAAGGAAAAAGGAAAGATCAAAGATGTACCCTCGAAAAGAAAAGGGTAGGCAGCGCGTATTCTAGCTTCAGTTTCCCAAGTTGCGTCTCCCTCGGCGCCGCTCCACTGAACTTTGACGAGCTTGACTTCGCGGTTGCGTAGCTTCTTCACTTCCGTTCCTAATATGCGGTTTGGAACTTTCCTTACGGTTGCTTCGCGTTCCACTTCAACTTCTTCTAGGATATTTGGCTCTACCACTTCAGCAGACTCATGTAGACATTTTCGTAGATGTGAAACGTGAAAGACGTTGTGAACTCCGGCCAATTTTTCGGGTAGCTTTAGTCTATAGGCCATTTTCCCAATTTTCTCAATGATAGGGAATGGCCCTACAAACCTCGGTGCTAGCTTTCCTGTGGTTCCAAAACGAACAACGTTCCTTAGCGGAGATACCTTAAGAAAAACTCTGTCCCTAACCTCAAATTTAAGGTCGGTCCTCCTCTTGTCGGCGTAGGACTTTTGTCTGTCTTGGGCCGTCTTCATCCTTCTTCGTATTAAGTCTACTTTTTCTGAAGTCTCTCGGATCATATCTGGTCCAAGTATGAGCTTATCAGTAGACTCCCACCAACAAGTGGGCGATCGGCACGGTCTTCCATATAAAGCTTCGAAGGGCGCCATTCCAATGGTTGCTTGATAGCTGTTGTTGTAGGAAAATTCCACCAAAGGAAGATGGTCTTCCCACGTCCCTCCGAAGTCAAGGATGCACAGTCTTAAAAGGTCCTCCAAAACTCTGTTAACTCTTTCTGTTTGGTCGTCGGTTTGGGGATGATAGGCTGTGCTCAAGCATAACTGTGTGCCTACCGCTTCTTGCAGACTCCGCCAAAACTCACTGGTGAAGATAGGGTCTCGGTCGCTAACAATGCTGGATGGTATTCCATGGAGTCGAACGATTTCCTTGAGGTAAAGAGATGCTAGGGATGAGGCAGTTCTTTTACTTTTGACGGGTAAAAAGTGGGCGCTTTTAGTGAGCCTATCCACTATTACCCAAATGCTAGTGTTGCCTCTCCTAGACCTAGGCAGCCCATCGATGAAGTCCATTGAGATGCTATCCCACTTCCACTGCGGGACCTCTAGAGGATGTAGCAGACCGCCAGGCTTTTTCTGTTCCGCCTTAACCTGTTGGCACACCATACACTTAGAAACGAATTCTGCCACGTCCTTCTTCATGCCGTTCCAAAAGAAAGTTCTTTTTATGTCCTTGTACATTTTATCTCCGCCTGGGTGTATCGTCATCTTGGAGTGATGTGCTTCCTCGAGAACCTTCTTTACTAAATCCCTTGTTTGTGGGACGCATAGTCTTCCGTCTCGCCTTAGCCAACCCCTATCGTCGATGGAGTATCTGTTGAGGTGACTTGAAGTCTCACCCCTAATTAGCCTATCAATCGTTTCCATAAGCTGAGGGTCTTCGCGTTGTGCTGTCCCTATTGAGTCCACTAAAGTCGGGCGTACTTCGAGAGATACTAGCAAGCCTGGTACAAAATCGGAGGAGGGCCTAAAGTCAAAGCTGGCTCTAAACTCTAGGCTTTGTCTTTCAACAAACAACGGGCTTAGGGTTAGTTTCTTTCGGCTCAACACATCTGCCACTACGTTTGCCTTTGCCCGGAGTGTAGGAGATCTCGAAATCGTACGAGGCAAGAAACTCCATCCATCTCTGTTGCCTCAAGTTAAGATCTTTCTGCGAGAAAAGATATTTCAATGATTTATGGTCAGTGTAAAGTTCGAACTTCTCACCTAGGAGATAGTGTCGCCAAGACTTGAGTGCAAAGACGATGGCAGCTAACTCAAGATCGTGGGTCGGGTAGTTCTTTTCATGCACTTTCAATTGTCTCCCGCCATAAGCTACTACCCTTCCTTCTTGCATTAAGACGGCGCCTAACCCTGTCCCACATGCATCTGTATAAACGGTGAACATCTTGCTTCCATCTGGCAACGTCAAAACTGGGGCTGTTGTAAGAGCCCTTTTCAGTCGCTGGAAAGCAAACTCGCAATCCAAGTCCCAATTGAACACTAGATTCTTCTTGGTCAACTTTGTGAGCGGAGCTGAGATTTTCGCAAAATCCGTTTTAAACTTTCGATAGAAACCTGCTAGTCCTAGAAAACTTCGGACCTCAGTTGCATTCCTTGGTGTCTTCCAATCCTGTACCGCCACTACCTTAGCAGGGTCCACTGCTAACCCTTGTTTGGATACTATGTGCCCAAGGAACCTCACTTCTTCTCTCCAAAAGTGGCATTTGGAGAATTTGGCTTTTAGCTGATGGACTCGCAAAGTTTCCATGATTGCCCTCAAGTGCTGAGCATGTTCCTCTTCATTCTTTGAGAAGATAAGGATATCGTCTACGAAGACCACTACGAACTTATTGAGGAAATCTCTGAATACCCTACTCATCAGGTCCACGAAGTAAGCAGGTGCATTTGTCAAGCCGAAAGGCATGACAAGCCATTCAAAGAAGCCGTCTGGGGTTCTGAATGCCGTTTTATCGATACTATCTTCAGCCACCCTTAGCTGATGAAAACCGGTCGCTAAATCGAGTTGGGAGAAAACAGACGCTCCTACAAGCTGATCAAACAGATCGTCAATTCTGGGGAGAGGGTGCCTATTCTTTTTCGTTAGCTTGTTGAGCTCCCTATAGTCAACACATAGACGGAGTGAACCATCCGCCTTTGTAGCGAACACCACTGGAGCGCCCCATTCTGAAATACTCCTCCTAATGAACCCCTTTTCTAGAAGCTCTTTAATCTGTTTACTGAGCTCTTTCCTTTCCCGTGGAGCCAAGTGTCTAACGGGCAACGCAACGGGCTTTGCATTATCTACAAGGTATATGCGAAAGTCTATCTCCTGCTTCAGAGGCAAGCCCTTCACCTCTTCGAAGACATCCGGATATTCCCAGACCACTCTAACCGATTGCAAATTTTCAACGGAGGCATCTAGCGATTCAAGGTAACTAAGCATAACCGCATACGAGGGATTACAAGAAATTTCCAAAGTATTACCGAGCTGGGTTAGGAGCCTAACAACCCTTTTCTCACAATCGAGGATGGCCCCATTACTGGATAGCCAATTCATGCCCAAAATCAAACCATATCCCGAAAAGCCCAAAACAAAGGCACTACATTTAAATTCTACGCTTAGAATAGAAATTTTCAATCCCAAACAGATCATAGACAAATGAGCTGGGCCCCCAATTGGGTTTGAAACAATTAAGGGGTCCTCTACCATACTAGTTTTTAGGTGCAGAGATTCTACTAAAGCAGACGAGATAAAGGAGTGTGATGCGCCAGAATCAAATAAAGTGCGAACGGGGTGATCATAAAGGTAAACTACACTTTCTACAGAAGTATTTATACCTCGCTGTTGCAGAGGTGGCGCCTCTAGCACATGAACTTGTGCCCCTGAGGTGGATCCAGCCCTCTGCCCCTGTCCTCGTTTCTTTGGGCAGTCCTTAGCCATGTGGCCTGTCTCACCGCAAGAAAAGCACCCACCATTCATCTTGGCCTTCTTTTTCCGACAATCTTTCACTAAGTGCCCCACTTTGCCACAGAAATTACACTTCCTCTTCTCTTTGTTGCCTTTCCCGCCCTTCTTAAAGTCTGTCTTCTTAGGCAGCAAACCTTCTTTCTTCCCTTGAGAGTTTTCTGCCTTTGTCTCCTTCTTGCCCTTATCCTCTTTGTTCAGCAACGCCATCTGTACCAACCTTTCATACGTAGCTCCCATGGGTATATGGGTCATGGCCAAACTGTGTAATGGCTCATTCAACCCTTTGACAAAACGGAGAGCCTTCTTGTGCGGGGTGTTGACTCGGTCCAGTCCGAACCTAGCCAGCTCATCGAACTGATTAACATACTCTTTGACTGTCTTGTTCCCTTGCTTAAGAAATAAGAATTTTTCCAACTGCAAACTCCTTTCCGCGTCTGAGAGAAATTTAGCCTCAAACCTTACCCTAAAGTCCTCCCATGTTTCCACTGGTCTTTCTGCATTAGTGACTTCCCACCAGTAGGAAGCCTCGCCTTTAAGTAGCCATACTGCCAGTTGTACTTTCTGTCTATCCTCTACCTCAAAGATGATGAATAAGTCATCGGTTTCTTTCAGCCAATTTCTAGCTGCCACGAAGGACTCAGTTCCATGAAAATCCTTTCCTCCCATAGCTTTAAAATCTTTACATATCTTAGGAAAGGTGTTTCCTCGCGGAGGAGGTGGAGGAAGAGGTGCTGCTGCAGGTGGATGATTTCCTGCAGCTGGGGGAGGAGGAACGGTAGGACATGGCTGAGTGGCCCTTGCTTCTAAGAACCGTCTAAACCAACCAGGTATTGGTGCACCCTCTGGCAAGTTAAGTTCTTCGGACATTTTGAAACAAAAAGGATAGATTCAAAACGAAGGATAAGAGATAGTTCCTATGGCTTTGGGGGGGCTTTGCCTTTTAAAATAAAATAATATTTTATCTTAAAAATGCTTCTTTAAGTTTCCTTTTTGAAAATAAATTTTCAAAACTTTTTATCTTATCTGGTAAACCTATGCTCTGATACCAAGTGAAACACCCCACCTCCGTTAGGGTCTCTCTCAAAGGGAATGCCATAATTTTGGTGGAGGTTTATAAGTATAAATCACAGATATACAAGATAGATATAATAACACATATTTTTGAATAGCGGAAAACAACAACTTTTATTTCATTAAAATACGTGTTACACCAACCATACCATAATTGTCTTACAATACTTCCAAAAACATAACATCTTCATAACTGTCTTGATTACATTATTTAAAGAAGCATAAAGAAAACATAAATAAACTGCAAAAGTCCCATAATTGTTGTCCAAAGCCATAGTCCAAAACGAAAAGATCCAAGCAGTACATTCTTTCTCTTCAAGCTGGATATGAAGGCTGGTCAAGCTGCGATATTCCCTCCCTGTGGACCTTGGGGGGGAACGGAAGAAAAGAAGACGAAAGAAAAGTAGAGTCAGACATAAAGCCTGAGTAAGTCTAGGACTATTCAGTATATGAATAAAGAACTGGGTATGATAAGTATAAACTAGAAATGGGAAAGCAACATAAACCAAGTTAAGTTGTCTAGGGTCGAATATACTATCGTACCCCATATTATTCTCTGTACCCATATAAACTAGTTCCCAACAGGCACCCCATAATCAGGGTGAGGTGATCCATTTTATGATGATCGGCTCCTACTCGCATAGTTACATGTGTCTTACGGCCCCCGATGTTGTAGTTACCTATGCTGGTCCCACCATGGGGTGTATCAAGTCCCATGGTGGCGGCCCGACACAACCCTAGAATGCACAGGTATGCTACTGGTGCCCAGTGCCTTATTTTTCTGCGCCGGAGTGTGTGCACGCCCGTACCCCGTTAGAACCTACACTGCTTCACCACCGCCATCGATTTGACCTCTTACAGTCAGCCCAGTAATCGTGCCCCACCCTGCCTAGTTTCAGGGTATCATGATACCTTGTAGGGTTACTACTGAAAAGGGTTCCCCGCTACTAGGTTTTCTATTTCTAGTCAACATGCTAAGTTGGTTAAGTGTTTTATAAACCTAACCCCCAATCAGTCTGTTTAGTTTAGCATGTTCCATTTTGATTAAGTATTAATATAATTTACTTAATCCTATCAACCCTGACTCAGCCTTAATTGTCTTATTAAAGCCTTGACCTCTCACATTAGACAGGTATTGTTGTGGCTGCCTATTGTCGGTTGTGTCCGGGCAGTCTTAAGCCACAACTCAGTCTAACATCGGGTCTTTATTGGGCTCCGTGTTTAACCACCCACATTGGATAGGTATTGTTGTGACTACTGGACAGACGGGCGGTTCCGGGCAGGTTTACATCACAACTCAATCCAACCTCGGGTTAAACACATCGTATTTTCTACATTTACATATTTTGTCTCCTTTCTTTTTATATGTAAATATTTGCGGCCCATTATTCAAATTCATATTTATTGATTAAGATTTATTTATGCCACTTAATTGTTTTTCAAGGTTGTTGGCATGCGTCAAACATGCCAACACATATGTTCTATACTTTAGCCCAAACGTCATTGCCCCCGTTTTATACGTTCGCTCCAATGTAAGGTGTGTGGGGTTTAACACTTAAACCCAATTTAGCCATATGAAAAGGGGACGCTTATAACATGGTGTTTATAAGGTAACATAAAAAGGGGAGTGTGAACGCATGAACTTGCAACATAACGATTCAATTAACATAAGGTAGGCACATGTGAACTTGCAATTGTAACAACATATGATATAAGCAATACTTAAACATGAATCATTCTATTCACGTAATCATGGTATAAACAAAACATGAATCATTCTATTCATGTAGTCATGGCATAAATAATACTTAAACATGAACCATTCTAATCATATAATTATGGCATAATCATAATTGAACATGAGTCCTTCTGTTCATATAGTCATGGCATAAACATAATTGAACATGTATCCTACTATTCATATAATCATGGATTTTATCCTATCTATGTAACTTGTAAGTGGGATGTAATTCTAGTGTAATTCTAATGTAACTTATGTGTCAAATATATTATCATATGATTATGATAACAACATAAGCCTAAAAAACATGTTTTCAACTAGGCATAATAACAAACATAGTTTAGTCATGTTCATAAAATTAATACAAGCTTACAAAGACACTTGCTTTTGTCACTATCACAAAATCATGATTTTTATACTTGAACTATGATGCCAATTCCAACATAACCTTCATATGAATCATAATACTTAAGTGGATCAAATTACACTAAAGATGACCATAGAATTATACATCATGTTGGAATAACAATAAATCATATACTTGCATGAATTTCAAATAAACTATTACAACATATAGTTGTTATTTTCAACATGAATCATATACTTGCAATTATCAAATGGATGCTGTAAATAACTACCACAAACATGTAGTTTTCAATATGAATCATATGCTTGCATGAATCCCAATTAAAATTCCACAACATGTGGTTGTCAACATAAACCATATACTTGTATGAATCCAATCGTACACCATAGCATTGCCAAATCGTTTAGAATCAAAATAACATACAAATATAAGTTATTATCGCCACAATTCCATTTCATTGTTAACTTCCAACGCAATTCGCGTACTTGCAAATATCCAATCGTATACCATAATATTCCCAAATCGTTTAGCATCAAAGCAACATACAAATATAGATTATTATCGCCACAATTCCATTTCTTACTTTACACAAATCAACACAATTATTTAATTCACATCGGAATAGCACTCTACTTACAACGTGTGACGAATCTTCAATTCAGGAATCTGAATTCTGAATTTGGAGATGCTATCCTTTTTTGTAGGCGTTGTTTTGATTGATTTGACGTTGCTTTAAGCTTTGAATTATCTCCTAATTGTCTCTCTATTTTTGACGGCTATCCTCAGTCTCTCCTCAGCAGCATGACGGTCTCATCTCCATGTTAGTTTGTGTAAATTAGGGTTAGTCTTAGGTCCTTTTTATAGAGTTTTTGAGTTGATTTAGACCGTCGATGGAGCTTGGTTTAATAATAGCCGTTCGTTTGAAGGAGAGACCAACCAGGAGCTGACACCTAGCCCTAGTGACAAGGCAAGGCTCAGAAAATCGACCAAACACAGACCAGGCCAACCAGGGTGGGCTGGGTTCGACCTGGCTCAGGGGCCAGGTCGACTCCCCAGTCGACCCCCAGGTCGACTCTAGAGTCGACCTGCCTGGGGCAGGTCGACACCTAGGTCGACTCCCAGGTCGACCTGGCCTGGCAGGTCGACCCTAGGGTCGACCCCCAGGTCGACCTGGTTGGTTTGGGCAGGAATTTTCCCGCCTACTCTGATTGGACTGAAATTCAAATCTGTTTTCGAAATTTGAATTTTCTGAAACTTCATCGGGCCATAATTTGGTCATACGGGTTCCGTTTTTCGAAAACTCGGACTCTTTTTCGCGTATTTTTCCGATACGAACCCAATGGCATATCCCGTTTCCCTTAATATTTTGATTTGAAATTTATTATACTTTAATTTGTGAATTTCACTGTTATAAAATACACGGGGTGTTACACGTCGATTCAAATAAATATATACGTTCTAATTCTATTCAAAATAAATTTCTTGTCGTTATTATTTAAAATAATTCATTTTAAATATTCAAAATTCATAAAAAATGCCAAAATAAAATTTTTAAATTAGTTCGGATTTCCAGGTTGTTACATATATACATTTATGAATTGGTATATATCTTTTGGGAAAAAGGGAAAAAGGAATTTTTTTTAGAATACTTAATGTTCAGTCGAGCAAGAAAAAAATTTGGACTATCGGGTAGGTCAAGATTTAGAATATACGCCTGGCCAGCATATGTATTAAACCCTAGATGTACTAGATAGATGTAAAATCACACTCTAGTCGCCTAAAATAGAATTCTGAAGATGAACGGGCATCATCGGCATTTATTTTAGGTACTATAACAAACAATTTTAGTTGAAACCTTTGATTGATACTTAAGCTATTGAACGATGTTTACAAGAAAATTTGTGTAGCAAATGAGTATTTAAAGAAAAACTTGAATGGATAAATAACTTAAACACCTGGGTGAATAACAAAAATATTAGCATTTGGATTATATTATATGTTAAACACTTGTATACATATCAAACTTAACTGCATTTGTTTTTCCATAAATATGTGCAGATTCCTGTATAGTGGGAGTGCTGCATTCTTTATTAATTTAGGGAATACAGTTTACATACCAATCCATTTTATTCTAAACCTAGAAATTAAGATGGTCATATAATACTATTTTTACAGTGATTTTTGTACATGTAAATTTCCATATCCAGATAGTTTTGAATGAACATTCAAGGATACTTTACTATGGCGGCACCGATTGTGTGATATCTTACTGAGGAATGTGAATATCCTATCCCTCGTGATGGTCCATTATTATTCGATGATTGCCTTTCTACCTGGTTAGTTGACTGAAATTTTAAGGATCATTTTGAGCTAATTTTCCAATACCAGTTGGCCACTTGTTACGTTGAAATGGACAGGGTTCACATACATTTAGTCATCTATTTTGGGGTATATAAACTGATTTGTTTCACGTATAAAAATAATAATAAGGTGGTTGGTTATAACTAGAGAGTTTGGGATTCATGAATACTGTTCCTAGATAACCATGCATATATACATCTCACATCATGCGTGCCACATTTGTTCCCTCTTTCGGTTTGAAACATTATTGGGCCTTTGTTATATCAAGCATATACACGACACTTGTTATATTTTAGCATACATGAATACTTGGGCCCCTATCTGACTTTCACCATGCGAACAGTAAAGGCCCTATAGTACCATGGTTAGTCGCCCGTAACTCTAAAATAATATAAGTACTAGGTGCCCAGTAACTCTAAAATAATATAAGTACTAGTTGCCCAGTAAATTGTGATTTTCGCTGATAATACCCTAACCCAGTTGTACTTCCCATAGTCGTTATGCAAGTAAAAGACATGTTACCTATCCATGTACTGTTACCGATGTGTGCCAGTAAACTCCAAGTTATGAACGGTCAAGATTATGCCGCATGTCGTTGATTAATGCTTAGCCTCAGATTTAGTCCTAACTTTGAGTTAGATGCTTCACACGATATATACATGTCCTTATGGCTATGCCCTTGTACCCAGTTTGATATATATCCAATGTAGACGAGGGGATAACTGCTATCAGTAGCGGCAGGAGCGCTACTGCCTGCAGTCAACTGTAGCGGCGACTGTCGCAGCAATAGTAGCAGTGGCTGTAGCTACGACTGCAGTAGTGTCTGCTGCATAAGAAAAAACATTAGACCAAAAAGGAAAAAAGAATAAAAACTAAACTGGGATGGAAAAAACTGAAAAAGAAAAACATATATTTGCATATTGTGGAATTGTGTACATCATTTTGTTTCATCTACCTTTTGTTGCATATGTTTACATATGTTACTTTGCTTAGTTCTCACTCCTTTTAAATGAAAAAAAATATCGATTGTTGATGATAAATAAATTTCATAAAAGAAGGAGGTTAGTTAATAAAAACAAAATGAGTATAGACAGTTAAAAGAAAAAGGAAGAGTTTTGTTAATGAAAATAACACATGAGTCGCGTTTTGTCAAAATGTTAGTCTAATCTACAATATAATTTATATGAGGGTATGCACATAGATTTGTTCCATTCGTATTTTGTTAAAATGCTAAGTAAGTTATAAAATATATCGCTTGTTGTTGATCTATTATATGTATATGTTAGTTCTCATTATATTTCAGTATCTTAGTAGGTTGCAATGGCGTGCTTTGCATTTGGAGCTTGCTTTTGTGCAATTGCGTAGAAAATAGCGAATATGCTTAAAAACGCTAAGCAAGGTACGTAACTCGGTTTACATATCGCATTTGGGTTGATTTTGTTTTGTTTCCCTATGTTGGGATGCCTCATCGTGCAAATGAGATGTATATTGAAATTGTAAATTTTTCCGGGCAAGCCGTACAAATAAGGTGCTGCCAAAATATTCCGTAAATCCGGAGTGTTAGAAAAATTTGAGTTTTAAAAGATTATAGCTTATTATTTTCCTTACTAACAACTTTTAAACTAAGTAAAGTATTTGAAATGTTATATGTGTAAACTTAAATTCATATGACGTTCCCTTTTCGAGGACGAAAAGCGCAAAGTGGGGGAGGCTGTAATGAACCGGTAATTTTGACATTTAAATTAAATTAAGATTTGATGATAAATTAAATATTCATAATTGAGTTTCGAAATAAATTTTGGAACCTCACATATTATGAACATGGTTGGCTTAATATAAACACTATGACTGAACTAACGTTTTAGCATAATTTAGATATATAATGCAAAATATAATCCATTTCAATTTGAGAATTGCGAAGCAAATTATCTTTTTAAAGAGTGTCTTTGGATTTAAAGTTCGAAATGTTAGTGTAACACCCTGCCTCCGCTAGGGTCACTCGCAAGGGAATGCACTAGCTTTAGAAGGGCATTATTGGTAAACAGCCACAGAAATATCACAAGACAGAACATATAAAAATAGCGGAAGTAAAAACAAACTTTCATGAACATTAATAATTAAGGTCTAAAGCCTTTTACATCAGAGTACATCGAAACCTGTCTTGCAATAGTAAAGAAGCATAAAGACTTTTTCATAAATTATTCCCCCAAATAAAACAGTAAAGTAGCCATAGCCAAGAAAAGTCCAAGCCATCCATGATGACCTTCAAGCAGAAGAAGTCCGAACTAAACAGCATTGTCTCCTCCCTGTAACCTGGGGGGGAACGGAAGAAAAGAGGCGAAACAAAACGGGTCAGTCAAAAAGATTGAGTAAGTCCTATCTACTTCCAGTATAAAAACAGGTAAAGGTAACATGACATGCATAAACTGAAAGTAAACATAAGGATAACTACAAGATAGATAAACCAAACCAGGGTAGCCGGTTGAACTACGGTGGCAAGGTAAACTCAGGTATCATGATAAACTACGGTGTTATGATAAGTCAAGGTATCACATCGTCAGATCTCTATCGCGTACATTATCCCAAGGTATCTGCCCCGTCTAACATCCCACGGTATCTATTATGTATATTCTTCCTAGTTCTAACATGTATATTTGCTCTGCACCTCTCGTACTAGTATCCCAACCCGCGTCACGTGTTAACCATGAATGTCCCTTGCCCAATATCATGTAATGGTCCATGTCAACCTAATATATAGCCTATGTAGGTTTTACCCACTCATATGTTTCTTTCCATGTATAAGATCAGTCCTTTGCCGTAGGCCGTACGGGCTTTCTCATGTAAGCGTTTTATCCTCGAAGTCGTTTGGACTGTCACCCTTGTTCTAGCTAGGCTCTTCCATATGAATCATCGTTTGAACAACTAGGACTTATGCCACCTAGCACCACTAGGGATTACGCTTACCTATTGCACGCTTTCGTATTTCGGTTTGGGTTAAACCACCTAGGCCACTAGGGATTACGCTAACCGTCAACCGCGCCCTTTTTCCCACGCATTCGTCGTGAATCGTTTTCTACAACTGTATGCACATGTATCACATCGTGCCATCCGAGTCCTGTCACAGGGCAAAACAAGAAATACAGGACTCGGTCGGGAGCTTTAGATTTATCTGCCGATGCAGATACTAAGGTCTGCTTTTCTACACGTGGCTATGGTCCCACGAGACCCCTCCCTCAACTAGTGAAAGGCAACACAAGAGAAAATCTTGCATGAGAACTACACTCCGGCCAGCCCACATCCTACGGCCTACCTCACCCATAATTAGATAGCAATTATGGTCTGTTGGGTGTTCCCTGCCTTTCCGTACGTATACGCTTGACTTAAGATGGTAGATGATCGACGAACTTGCTATCTCGGGCACCTTATGTATTCGTCGACTCACTACTATCCACCCCAGTCTTTAGGTCGCTCGCATAGCAACCAAGGCATATTCTTGGTTCTTCTACCGCAGACCTCGACCTCTCGTGAGCCTAGTATAATGACCTGGCAGCTCACAGAGGGATCCCAAGAATATCCTCACGTTCCCCGAAGCCGCTGCTTCGTTACCCAGTTCGCTGGAGCCTTTATCTAAATCAGATAGCCTGCTCCTACACGTATACTTAAACGATGACCTACCGTATCGGGTTACTCATTTATCTAAGAGGTGGTCCAAATTTCCTTGGCTAGGAATTATTACTTAGTTTCTTTTGACTAAGGTTTACCACTTAGCCTTATTTCCATAAACCTTGTTAACTATGGTCATTTACCTAATCCTCCGAATTAGGGTTTATCTAATGGGTTAAGCGTCACCTAAGTTCACAACTTAACCCGTCTACAAACCACGTCAAAATTGGCTAAGTATCCAAGTCCAAAACTTAACCCTACAAACCATGTGTCAAGTTGGTTAAGTATATCAAGCAATCCATAACTTAACCTCGTCTAATTATCATTTTAGATTGGTTAATTATATAAATTAACTTGACCTTGTCAAATTACCGAGTCAAATCGGTCAAGCGTATTCAACTGATTCGTGACTTAGCCTTATCATGTTTTCACGTTAGATTGGTTAAGTATAGGTTAACTAAACCCCATCAAATTAACGAGTTAGATTGGTTAAGTAAAGGTCACTTAACCTCATCAAATCATCGTGTTAAATTAGTTAAGTGTTTAACTTAACCCCATTAAATTACCAAGTTGGATTACTTAAGTCTAGGCTAACTTAACCCCATCCGATTACCATGTTTAGATTAGTTAAGCCTAATCTTACCCCCATCTAGTTACCGTGGTTAGGTTAGTTAAGTCTTAATTACTTAACCTCATCTAATTACCCAGTCGGATTAGTTAAGTGTAAATTGCTAAACCCCATCCCCTAATCATCTTGCATGGTTAAGTGTCATTAAGGAAATCAAGCCCGGTCCCACTTAACCTACCCATTCGTGTCATATCGGTTAAGTGTCATTAGTCAAATTTACTTAACCTTATCATGTGGCATTAATTTAATTAATGCACTCTTAACCTCTCACATTAGACCTTGTTGTGGTTACTAGTTAAGCCGGGCGGGTCCGGGTAGATTTACACCACAACCTAGTCTAACCTCGGGTCTTAAGCGCAACATGACCAACTTCTCACATTGGGTCCTATTGTTTGCAACTACTAGTTAGGCCGGTCGGTTCCGGGTAGTTTTACGTTGCAAACTCAACCCAACCTCGAGTTGGCCACACTTATATTATCTAAGTTCATCATGTTTCCAAAACATGTTACAAGTTTTTCAAGCATTTGGGTAGACCTAACTTAATAGGTAAATTCCCAAAGGGTAGACCTAACTTAATAGGTAAATTCCCAAGCTCATGTTTTTATGCATACTTACATGTTAACTTTCATGTTTATATTTCAAGTCATATTTTCAAGTATAAACACATGTCATATTCAAGTTAAGATTTCGCGACATGTTCATGTTTATCTAACTACCCAAAATCGTGTTTTTCCAACGCAAGCAAAGCGAGTCAACATAGTAAGGATACTATGTCACATATTGGTGTCAAAACATGCATGATGCCAAAAAGGGCTTGGCTTCCACATGCATAACATCATAAAGGGATTGGCCATAAACATGCATAGTGTCATAAGGTAATTTGGCCACAACATGCATAGCATAAAAGTGGATAACTCGCATAAGTGTTCATATCATAAACCTATCATGAAGGGATAAACATGCACATGTCACTTATGTCATAAGAAGGGGTTGGTTTTATGTACATGCATAAGCTCCAAAGTTCAACTTATGCAACTATTTCACAAGTCAAAGTGGCTCTAAGTGTTCATGCTATCATACTACAAGTAAAGGTCCAATCTTGCATGGCAAACTAAGTCCAATGCAACATGAATAGCATGGTTTAGTCGCTACAACATCACCCAAAGTCGTATGTTCATGTTAAAGAGGCAAACTAGGTTCCCATAGGCTAACATACTCATGTTACTTTGCATTTTATCCCATGTCACATCAAAATCATCGTTTAAATCTACAAGTAGCTAGAACTTACATAGGCAAGGCTTAGGAAAGGGATCATGCACCATCTTGACGAAGAAAGGTGGCTCCTTTGAAGAAGAACCATCATGAAACTTGCATAGAAATGTTGATTTGGCCTCTATTTGGCGTAGCAAGCTTGCATCTTTTGATTTGAACCCGATTTGGATGCATAGGCTCTAGGGATTGGAGATGGAGGCCATGATCAAAATTGATTTTGGCAGCACTTAGTTGCTAGGTTTGATTTTTGGGGTTTTAGGTTAGGTTTAGGGTCTTTTTATAGAGATTAGGATAGTTTTAGGCCCTTAGATTAACCCTAGGATAGATCAGGACCATCAGATCTCGGAAGCTTCCAGAACCAGCCCAAGAACAAGACCAGGTGAGACAAACAGGTGCGCCAGGCAACTTGCCCCGGCCACCCCCTGTTGACAGGCAAGTCGACAGGGCTGTCGACTTGGTCTGGGCCCAAGTCGACAGGCCTGTCGACAGCCCTGTCGACATGGCCTAGGCGGGAAACTTCCCGCCTAGCCCCAGATCTGATTTTCAATGCTATCTCCGAAGTTCAAATTTCCAGAAATCTTCTTTGGGCCTTTAACGGGTCATACGGACTCCGATTCTCGAAAACTCGGACTCTATTTCGCGTATTTTTCCGAGACGAACGCAATGGCACAGACCGTTTCACTTGATTCAGAATTTATAATTTAATTCTGTCTTGATTCTTGATTTAACGTGTTGTAAAAATTCGGGTTGTTACATTCTCCCCTTCTTAAAGGATTTCGTCACCGAAATCTCAAAGTTAGGAAGAACATATCCTACCATCCATCATCCATCTACTCAAACCATCATCCACAAGCAACCATTGTCCTTAGACGACTTCTAATGCTTTATGAATGTATGCAAAACGTGTGTGTACATGTTCCTTAGCTAATGCTAATGATCAGGCCTGAAAAATCTTTTGAATGCAAAAATATGTTTAGTGCTATGAATCCATCATGTATGCAAATAGTCCTAGTCATATACACTATATGCGTGCACAAACATTCAACCATATGCAACATCCTCATGATAACACATTCAATTTCATCCATAAACAAGTATAAATACTCGTGCATATGCAATATGAAATGTGACCGAGTCGAGCAAATATCTAATGTAAATTCGCGCATCCACGAGCAACCACTTGCAACCATTTGCAACCATATCAACCATAACATGTTTCAAATACATGTTTACATCCATAGGGTTCTACCTAAGATTCCCTGAAACAGGGTCGAGAAGATAAACAAAACAAACTCCATACGGGGTTTGTAACAGAGACAGGACCGAGAGGATATCCATAAAAGATAGCCTACAAGCAAGCTCAACAGAAAAACAGGGATCGAGGATATATTCCCAAAAGAGATATCATGCACGTATCTAGTCTTTGATCATCAAAGTCGTATTTCCTTGAGCTTAATTCCATTGTGCCTTGACCGTCCTTTAACTTCGCGATTTCGTAGCTTCTTATTTCCTGTTTCCATAACATGAGCTGAAACTCATTTCTTCGTCGCCTCTCGTTCCACTTGCACTTATCCTTTTCCTAAAATATTTGACGCAAACATGACTGCGTACTCATGATCTCATGCAAGCTTTCCAAAATTCACTAATGAATCTCGGACCTCGTACCACAAGGTATTCCACATAGAAGAACTTTCTCTTGAAAGTAAACAGATGCCAACCAGGTTATCAAGCGCACTTACTAAGGTGATTTCTATAACCCATGCATAAGTGAAATAAACCATCCGTCTTATCGGCGAACACCACTCGATTGGGCTTCCAATTTCCCATAAAGGCATCAAGGGATTCTAAGTAACTAACCATGACCGAACCCAAAAGGTTACACGAGACTTCGAGGGTATTACCAAGGCTAGTCAAGAGTCTAACTACCCTCCTATCAAAACCGAGAGTGGCACGCACCCCTTACTGGATAACCAGTTCATCCCTAGAATCCATCCATAGCTTATAAGCATAAGCATTATTTCCAAGCTCAACACTTGATATAGACATTCTCAAATCCAAACAAGCCATGAGTAAATGGACCGATCTTTCAATAGGACTTGGGACAAAAACGGGATCCTCTACTACGCTAGTACTAAGGTGCAGAGACTCAATTATCGAAGCGGACTTAAAAGATGCGGTGATCAAAACAAAGTCCTAACGGGATGATAGAGAAGAAAAGCTAAACCTTTAACAAGATCGCCACCCTCCTTCCGAGGTACCCTAGAAATGAGAGCATACTATTTCCCTCCGAATGATCTTGTCCCTGTTTCATGATACTTAACTATCCGTCCCGTTTCACCATGCCAATGGTACTCTCTCGTCATGGGTTTCATTGTTCATCTTTCTCCCTCCTTTTAGGACTCAGCCATACCAACATGTTGCTTATCCTTGAGCTCGTATCCTTTATCCTTGTTCTTACTATCCTTTCATGCATAACTCTGCAACGGTCTCTCGAGAACCACCTCCATCGTACGGGAAACACTTACGCAGCTAGAAAGACTAGTCGCAGTCAAAACCACTGTGACTACAGATGGAGGAAAGAAGGGAAAAGAGATTCAATCAAGGAAACAAGGATAGTGCTAATGGCCTTTGGGGAATAGCCTTTTTCTTTTAAAAGAAAATTTTCTTGAAAAATGCTTCTCTATAAACGATTTTCAAATAGTTTTCAGAAGGTCTTTAAAAACTTTTGCCCAGTCTGGTAACCTTCTGCTCTGATACCAAATGTAACACCCTGCCTCCGCTAGGGTCACTCGCAAGGGAATGCACTAGCTTTAGAAGGGCATTATTGGTAAACAGCCACAGAAATATCACAAGACAGAACATATAAAAATAGCGGAAGTAAAAACAAACTTTCATGAACATTAATAATTAAGGTCTAAAGCCTTTTACATCAGAGTACATCGAAACCTGTCTTGCAATAGTAAAGAAGCATAAAGACTTTTTCATAAATTATTCCCCCAAATAAAACAGTAAAGTAGCCATAGCCAAGAAAAGTCCAAGCCATCCATGATGACCTTCAAGCAGAAGAAGTCCGAACTAAACAGCATTGTCTCCTCCCTGTAACCTGGGGGGGAACGGAAGAAAAGAGGCGAAACAAAACGGGTCAGTCAAAAAGACTGAGTAAGTCCTATCTACTTCCAGTATAAAAACAGGTAAAGGTAACATGACATGCATAAACTGAAAGTAAACATAAGGATAACTACAAGATAGATAAACCAAACCAGGGTAGCCGGTTGAACTACGGTGGCAAGGTAAACTCAGGTATCATGATAAACTACGGTGTTATGATAAGTCAAGGTATCACATCGTCAGATCTCTATCGCGTACATTATCCCAAGGTATCTGCCCCGTCTAACATCCCACGGTATCTATTATGTATATTCTTCCTAGTTCTAACATGTATATTTGCTCTGCACCTCTCGTACTAGTATCCCAACCCGCGTCACGTGTTAACCATGAATGTCCCTTGCCCAATATCATGTAATGGTCCATGTCAACCTAATATATAGCCTATGTAGGTTTTACCCACTCATATGTTTCTTTCCATGTATAAGATCAGTCCTTTGCCGTAGGCCGTACGGGCTTTCTCATGTAAGCGTTTTATCCTCGAAGTCGTTTGGACTGTCACCCTTGTTCTAGCTAGGCTCTTCCATATGAATCATCGTTTGAACAACTAGGACTTATGCCACCTAGCACCACTAGGGATTACGCTTACCTATTGCACGCTTTCGTATTTCGGTTTGGGTTAAACCACCTAGGCCACTAGGGATTACGCTAACCGTCAACCGCGCCCTTTTTCCCACGCATTCGTCGTGAATCGTTTTCTACAACTGTATGCACATGTATCACATCGTGCCATCCGAGTCCTGTCACAGGGCAAAACAAGAAATACAGGACTCGGTCGGGAGCTTTAGATTTATCTGCCGATGCAGATACTAAGGTCTGCTTTTCTACACGTGGCTATGGTCCCACGAGACCCCTCCCTCAACTAGTGAAAGGCAACACAAGAGAAAATCTTGCATGAGAACTACACTCCGGCCAGCCCACATCCTACGGCCTACCTCACCCATAATTAGATAGCAATTATGGTCTGTTGGGTGTTCCCTGCCTTTCCGTACGTATACGCTTGACTTAAGATGGTAGATGATCGACGAACTTGCTATCTCGGGCACCTTATGTATTCGTCGACTCACTGCTATCCACCCCAGTCTTTAGGTCGCTCGCATAGCAACCAAGGCATATTCTTGGTTCTTCTACCGCAGACCTCGACCTCTCGTGAGCCTAGTATAATGACCTGGCAGCTCACAGAGGGATCCCAAGAATATCCTCACGTTCCCCGAAGCCGCTGCTTCGTTACCCAGTTCGCTGGAGCCTTTATCTAAATCGGATAGCCTGCTCCTACACGTATACTTAAACGATGACCTACCGTATCGGGTTACTCATTTATCTAAGAGGTGGTCCAAATTTCCTTGGCTAGGAATTATTACTTAGTTTCTTTTGACTAAGGTTTACCACTTAGCCTTATTTCCATAAACCTTGTTAACTATGGTCATTTACCTAATCCTCCGAATTAGGGTTTATCTAATGGGTTAAGCGTCACCTAAGTTCACAACTTAACCCGTCTACAAACCACGTCAAAATTGGCTAAGTATCCAAGTCCAAAACTTAACCCTACAAACCATGTGTCAAGTTGGTTAAGTATATCAAGCAATCCATAACTTAACCTCGTCTAATTATCAATTTAGATTGGTTAATTATATAAATTAACTTGACCTTGTCAAATTACCGAGTCAAATCGGTCAAGCGTATTCAACTGATTCGTGACTTAGCCTTATCATGTTTTCACGTTAGATTGGTTAAGTATAGGTTAACTTAACTCCATCAAATTAACGAGTTAGATTGGTTAAGTAAAGGTCACTTAACCTCATCAAATCATCGTGTTAAATTAGTTAAGTGTTTAACTTAACCCCATTAAATTACCAAGTTGGATTAATTAAGTCTAGGCTAACTTAACCCCATCCGATTACCATGTTTAGATTAGTTAAGCCTAATCTTACCCCATCTAGTTACCGTGGTTAGGTTAGTTAAGTCTTAATTACTTAACCTCATCTAATTACCCAGTCGGATTAGTTAAGTGTAAATTGCTAAACCCCATCCCCTAATCATCTTGCATGGTTAAGTGTCATTAAGGAAATCAAGCCCGGTCCCACTTAACCTACCCATTCGTGTCATATCGGTTAAGTGTCATTAGTCAAATTTACTTAACCTTATCATGTGGCATTAATTTAATTAATGCACTCTTAACCTCTCACATTAGACCTTGTTGTGGTTACTAGTTAAGCCGGGCGGGTCCGGGTAGATTTACACCACAACCTAGTCTAACCTCGGGTCTTAAGCGCAACATGACCAACTTCTCACATTGGGTCCTATTGTTTGCAACTACTAGTTAGGCCGGTCGGTTCCGGGTAGTTTTACGTTGCAAACTCAACCCAACCTCGAGTTGGCCACACTTATATTATCTAAGTTCATCATGTTTCCAAAACATGTTACAAGTTTTTCAAGCATTTGGGTAGACCTAACTTAATAGGTAAATTCCCAAAGGGTAGACCTAACTTAATAGGTAAATTCCCAAGCTCATGTTTTTATGCATACTTACATGTTAACTTTCATGTTTATATTTCAAGTCATATTTTCAAGTATAAACACATGTCATATTCAAGTTAAGATTTCGCGACATGTTCATGTTTATCTAACTACCCAAAATCGTGTTTTTCCAACGCAAGCAAAGCGAGTCAACATAGTAAGGATACTATGTCACATATTGGTATCAAAACATGCATGATGCCAAAAAGGGCTTGGCTTCCACATGCATAACATCATAAAGGGATTGGCCATAAACATGCATAGTGTCATAAGGTAATTTGGCCACAACATGCATAGCATAAAAGGGGATAACTCGCATAAGTGTTCATGTCATAAACCTATCATGAAGGGATAAACATGCACATGTCACTTATGTCATAAGAAGGGGTTGGTTTTATGTACATGCATAAGCTCCAAAGTTCAACTTATGCAACTATTTCACAAGTCAAAGTGGCTCTAAGTGTTCATGCTATCATACTACAAGTAAAGGTCCAATCTTGCATGGCAAACTAAGTCCAATGCAACATGAATAGCATGGTTTAGTCGCTACAACATCACCCAAAGTCATATGTTCATGTTAAAGAGGCAAACTAGGTTCCCATAGGCTAACATACTCATGTTACTTTGCATTTTATCCCATGTCACATCAAAATCATCGTTTAAATCTACAAGTAGCTAGAACTTACATAGGCAAGGCTTAGGAAAGGGATCATGCACCATCTTGACGAAGAAAGGTGGCTCCTTTGAAGAAGAACCATCATGAAACTTGCATAGAAATGTTGATTTGGCCTCTATTTGGTGTAGCAAGCTTGCATCTTTTAATTTGAACCCGATTTGGATGCATAGGCTCTAGGGATTGGAGATGGAGGCCATGATCAAAATTGATTTTGGCAGCACTTAGTTGCTAGGTTTGATTTTTGGGGTTTTAGGTTAGGTTTAGGGTCTTTTTATAGAGATTAGGATAGTTTTAGGCCCTTAGATTAACCCTAGGATAGATCAGGACCATCAGATCTCGGAAGCTTCCAGAACCAGCCCAAGAACAAGACCAGGTGAGACAAACAGGTGCGCCAGGCAACTTGCCCCGGCCACCCCCTGTCGACAGGCAAGTCGACAGGGCTGTCGACTTGGTCTGGGCCCAAGTCGACAGGCCTGTCGACAGCCCTGTCGACATGGCCTAGGCGGGAAACTTCCCGCCTAGCCCCAGATCTGATTTTCAAAGCTATCTCCGAAGTTCAAATTTCCAGAAATCTTCTTTGGGCCTTTAACGGGTCATACGGACTCCGATTCTCGAAAACTCGGACTCTATTTCGCGTATTTTTCCGAGACGAACGCAATGGCACAGACCGTTTCACTTGATTCAGAATTTATAATTTAATTCTGTCTTGATTCTTGATTTAACGTGTTGTAAAAATTCGGGTTGTTACAGTTAGTTTAAAATAGTTAATCCAATTTTTGTTTCAAATTAATGTTAAGTATAAAGTTTTGAAAATAGTCGAAATTTGGTTGAGGTAACGGAAAAAAAAAGTAATGAAGTACGTATTTTATACACTTATGTATTTTCATTCATGATTTTATCATAGTGTAGTTGTTGGTATTTAAATTTCGTTGAGGCAAACAACTATGTATCTCACTCTCAAGTAACGTTCGTTCAACCTAATGGTCTGTTCAGAAAACTTACCGTTCAGCTCAATTTTTAAAATCGGAGTGATATATGGGAAAATCTGACTCAAAGATTTGGTCTAAACACCTAAATATTTTATACTGATATTGTTGCCTCCCTCTGAAATATTGTACCACATTGCTTCCTTTTCCTATGTTATATGCAGTTTCTTCTACAATAAACCAAGATTTCAAATCTTACTCTGTCAGTAAAATAATGATTTCAACACTGTAAAAGATTTCCAAATATTCTCTTGTCTGCAGCTCCGATGTTATATAGTTCATACCTTTTTTCTTAGTTCAGGCAAATAAAACAAATCGTTCTTCCCAAATCAAAGAAGTCTGGTCACCGCACCACTCTTTCCCTTTTGTTTCAGTAGTCGAAATAATTTTCCATCCCCAAATAATCAAAAATCGATCCGTTGTTTCCTCCAAGAGTTGGCCATAGCCACGCAAATCCTCTTCAGCTCCTCACCAAGGTCGCACGCAACCATCCAACAACAGTACACCCACATCCGAGCATCGGAATCAACTCCTTTACGATGCCTGAGGTGCAACCGTCAACACCCACAAACAGGTTGACCTTCACCAAAGTCAGTGACCTTGAGTCTCTTCTTCAAGTTGAGTCACAACCTAGAAAATAACTTGGCACATTTACCTCCACCTTGAGCAGTCAATATCGTTGACTAGTGGACCTCTCCCTTCGAGCTGACATCGACGCTACCTCCCTGGGCACCGCGAAGACCCACGACTTCCAAGATCTATCAGCCTTTTTCCCTCTTGAATTCTCTTCTCAGAATTACTCACTACATGTCTGAATTTATTGCACATCCAGTTCGAATAGCTCTTGAGACATTGTGATCATTATGTTGTTGTGACAACTTGACAGTCTAGCTTGAAACCACTACCATCCCTTCACCTGCATGTCCTTCGAAGCCTGCAACCACTTGACAACAGCAAGCGAGCTCGGAAGTGTTAGCTTCTAACCAAGTGATGAGGGCGCTAAGATGATAAGATGCCGAGTAGTGTTACCAGATTTGGGTACACAGTACGATTTGTTGATTCGGTTGATCCAAGAAGTTTGAGAGCGTCGGCGTGTTTGAAAATAGAGCATCAATGTGTTTGCTAGTAGTGCCAATCAAGGATCGGGTCTCGGAATGGTGCTCTTACATTTCCAACACTTTATTTATGTACATGTATACACTTATATACATGTGTACACTCATCGTTTGACTTCTGACCTCGAAAGGTGAATTTTCCTCACTCACAGACTAATATTTTTATGCAGTGAATTAGATATTGAATTGTCGAATGAAATGTTAGGTTGCTCTAGATGTGTTTGCTTCATGGTTCTGCACGTGCGATACACATTATTATTTCATATGACACTATAGTTGTATGCTTGACAGGCTATGTTTATTTTTCTCACCATGCAAGTTCCATTTTTGGTTTGAAGCCATTACGGGTTGAAATGATACATACCCGAACACCTTTTTGTATTCGAATCGATTTGGGATGCGGGTTGAAATGATACATACCCGGGATTCGAATATTTTTAAAGAATGGATTGAAATGATAAACATCCGTATTACTTGACCATAGGATAGAAAATTTATACAAACACCATGGTTAATAAATTAAAAATATTTTCCAATTATTTTATCAATTTTATATATTGAAATTTTAACGAAATCCATATATAGCGTAAAGATGGTTTTAAAAGTAATTTTGTTCAAATATTTACTTGAAACTTTTATAATCTAATTTGTATCGAATGAGTTTTAAAGTGATTGTTGCAATTTAACATCAAGTCTAATTTATTTAAATAAATTCTTTATAACATTATGTTCATATAATGAATTAATAATGTGATAAATTTTGAATTTATGATTTAATGTAAGGGATTTACAAAGACTTGATAAACGTTTTCCCAAAGTTATTTTGATATATGATTTGCTAATGAATTCTCGCCATGTAAATATAAGAAGGATTTGTTAAAATAAACGTAAATTCAAGCATAAAAAGAGATATGTTTATTTCATGGTGAATTCGAGTTTGATAACAAGCTAGAACTTAACAAATCACATTTTGATTTATAGTTGACGGAAAAAGAGATTTGGGAATTTATTTTATAAAATGGATATGTCGAATCCTAGGTAACATTGGTTTGAAAATAGTTTATCCACGAAGTGTTGAATTTGAACCAAATAAATGAGAATTCATTTATATGTGAAGTTTTAATATGAAGGAAATTCTGAGACATGGATTTGGATTTGGATCGGATCAATATTATTTGAATAGAACTTCAAATTTCATAGAAGTAAATTTTCCTCAATACTTGATTTTTATAAATATTTCCATATAAATGGTTTGATTACTTTAACTATATGCATTTTATATTACTTTTCAAACTATATATATATATATATATATGTTTATACAATATTTTGAACTTAATATACATATACTTTTCAGAATATGTATATGTTTAAACAATATTTTCAATTTAATGTACATATATTTTTCCATCTATAGATATTTATACATTACCTTCGATTTAATAAACATATACTTTTCTAACTATATATATATATATATATATATATATATATATATATGCTTATATTACTTTCAACATACTATACTATTTTCAAAACTCAACTTTTCTAAATGTATTTATGTTATTTTAATTCATAAACTTATGTCTAATCCAGTCTAGTGAATCCAAAGGATAAAGTACTGGATTTTCAAGTAATAAAAATATTTCAAGGAATTTGGAAGTTAAAACGATAATTGTCAAAGAATGGGGAATATTGGGTTTATTTTTTAATTGATGACAAATGATATGTGTAATTGATTTTGGGGCAAGATTTGAAATAAGTGGATTTGCACTACTAGAAAATGTGATTTCAAATCTAATGGTCACGGTATGAAAAAAATGTAAGCGTCTGTTGTTAAAGAGACCAGAGTCGGTAAGTGGCATACTCTCTGTCAGTGCCGATACCACTTTAACAGCTGTGTACGTGGTGGAGTATCGAAACGATAGCAAGATGGCTTGGAAGCAACCACTGGATTGAAGAAGGCGAACGACGACGAAATGGCCTTGACCTTCGGTGTGATAACTCCAAACTTCCGTAGTACGAAAGCAAGGATAATCATTGAAATATAACATAATTACAACAACAACAAATCTCAAATAACATCATAACACATAAATCATTGCAGCAGAAATAGAAATGTCATCAAAATCACAACATCAGAACATCAGAGTGGCACAGTTATAGGATACAGCTCAGCATATAAAAGTCTCAGCAAATAGAAATAAGTCTAAAACTCCATCAAGTACATCTTAGATAAAGGATGTCTAAATGTCTCAAAGTATAAATGAAGGATAAAAATGTTCTTCATCTTCCTTCCATAAGCATATTCCAATCCAGCATATGTCCATAATAACCTAAACCTATCACTTGGCTGTCCGTGTGAAAACTGTAATAACCCGGAAATCTGAGGCAATTTAAAATTTTTATTTTGGCAATTTAAGCGAATTTTGATTATTTAAAATGAATTATTTTAAATAATGATGAAAAGAAATTTATTTTGAATAGAATTAGAACGTATATATTTATATAGATCGTCGTTAGAATATAAATATTTATTTATATATATAAGGAATTGAAAATGGTGCGGTAGTTCGACAATTCGATTTCAAAGTTCCAATGAATGTACAGGATTTAAAATAAACCGGATTTTAGCGAAACCAAAAATATTAGAATCTATTTGAGAATATCTTTCCAACGAATCCGAAAAATTGAATTTTCATAGCGGGGATAAAAGGTTATGCCCAGTTGAAAATTCAGAATAGCCGCTATGGAATTCTGGCCCTTAAAAAAGGAAATTTTGCAAATGACCTCGGTTTTCGACGAAACCACTTTTGTTGGATCCATGATGTCAAGTTATTGCTAGATTCCAAAATTCATAATTTTTCGAATCAATAGGTGAGCGTGGCAAAAGAAAACGCGTTTGACCAGTTTCAGTTGATTTTAATCGACTGGAAAATGGCTATTTTTCAAATGGTCTCAGAATTCGATGGAATTACTTTTGTTAGGACCGTATTGTCAATACGAAGCTAGAAAATATTTTTTTGGAATTTTTCTAGTAAGTATGTGGCCCCGATAAATTGAAATGTGCATTCAAATTCAATATATAGAGTTATATTTTGATTTTGACGAAAACTGGTCGAAATTATCGAATCAGCTTACAATACATATTCCATTGTGTTCGGAATGGGGGTAATTAGCTAGAGGCGACAGTCGGTGGGTTTCATTTTGAGGTCGAAATAAAAAGCTACTTTCTTAAATTGAAATTTTATAAAATAAATATATATATATATATACGCAGAAGCCCTAATTCTCGTTCACTATTTTCCTGGAGCCCCAAATTCAAAATTGATGGAACCCGCCGCTACCTCCCTCCACCCACCGTCGCTCAGACAGTCACGCCTCCCATCCCATGTCGTCGCGCCGCCCTAAAACCCCCCACCCAACTCCGGCGACTCTGTCTTCTCCTCCCTCCGTCCGCCCTCTTTCTCTCCTTCTGGCAAAAATAGCCACCGCCACCAACTTAAAGACCACCGCAGGTCAGAACTACCCCCCTCGACCACCCCTGACCCACGCCATCCTCCTCAGCCACCAACGACCCCCCCTGCGCCCCTCTTCCCTCCACAACCCCAAAAACCACTGAGCCTTTTTCCTCTTCAACCCACAACGCGAGGCACTACGCTGACGAGCTTCACGCAACGCAACATCATAGGAGACCACACCGATTTGGGGATTCTTGAGATCGAAAAATCCTATGAGTTATACTTCCATTTTTGTTCGTGTATGAAAGTAAAAATACGATTATTTTTACCACATGTATAGCGATTAAAAATAGGGTTTTTATTGTGACGATAGCGATTTAAAAAGGTGATCTTTTATGTGTGTTAGATTAGAAAAAGATTAGATTTTTAAATGCGAAAAGATAAGATTTTTATCACATATAGAATGATGTGATTTTTATAAAATGAAGAGAGTAATAAAAATATAATTTTTATATAGTATAGATAATAAAAATATGATTTTTATATCATAAGAAGAATAAAAAAATGATTTTTATTTATGTAGTTTGATAAAAATATAATTTTTATTATATTACAAGCAAGATAAAAATATAATTTTTATCCATATAGTAGCGGTATAAATATAGAATTTTTGTCTATATAGTAGCAGTGTAAAAATGTGATTTTTATATATGTAGTGACTACGGACAATGAAAGTGACAAAAGGCAAGCACGACGAGATGTTCTACATATGAAGAGTCGAGGAGTTTGGTTTAGCTATTCGGTGAGAACTCCTCACTTTTAATTTGTTTCTAGTTTGAAATATATATTAGGATGCAGATGGTGCTTGGCAGCACCCGACACCCGTCGTCCACAAACCATGGATGACTTGTTTGTTTGATTGTTGTATTGTGAAATTTGATTATGTGACGTGAAATGAAATAAAATATTTTATAGTTAAAAATATGATTTTTAACGTGTATATAAAGTAAATATTTATAAACAAATCGGACGATTTGTTTATATACACTGATTTGACTGATATTGATTGGGACGATAAATTTTACACATCGCCCAACTGCACAAATAAAATATGTGTTTGTTGATTTGAAACCCCACACGGGTATTGGGATAATATTTGACGTACACTAATCCGGATTGTTTAGTTGTACGTCAATCGATGGGTTGATAGACTGTGTAAGCGTTAATTATTTATATTTAATGCTTATGCAGTTGTGTGGTGCACTCTGGATGATGGTTGATTATTTATCGTTGTTATTATATACATGTGTTTTAGAAAATCCATATAATTAACATTATATGGTAATTGATTGGGCCTCATTCCAATTTAGAAAATAAATTCATGTGTTGAATAGAATAAACATTCATGTGTTGAATAAAAGTCGTGTTGATTAGATTGATGCCATTTTGACGTGAACGATATTTATATCGATTTTTTTCATTTTTATAATGAATATAGAAAAGAAAGTGATTCCAAAATATAACGTTTTGAAAATATTATCATTTGTATATCGATGATGTGGAATATTCAATTTTGATTTGAAATTGAATATGAAGTTGAAATTGTTTTGAAAACGAATTTAAAATGATTTTTAAAATACGTCTTGAAAGGAAATCGACGAAGTATATATTATATATATTATATATATAATATAATGGCCTGAATAGAACGCGCCGCGGAAGTTCACGAATTTCGACCATAGAGTTCAAATGGATATTGCGGGAGTTCCGACCGTTGGATACTCCTAAAACCGGAATCATTGGGTTCGTATCGAAAAGAGCTTTCTAACGAATATTAGAAATTAGAAATCTAAAGGCTGGATTTGGAATTATGTCCAAATCAAATTTAGAAAAGGTTGTTGTAAGTGCAGATCGATGGCCGTTGATGGAAATCGACTGTACGGGCCTTGATAAAATTATTAAAAATTGTAATAATTTGTGTAAAATCATAAGAACTGATTTGTGAAGAATTAGGATGAAAAATTCCATATTTGAAAAGATAAAAATAGATTTTTATTGAAATGAACTAGATTTGAACTAGAATTATAATCCCATTTATTTTTAAAATAAATACAGTGGATTTGAAATGGTTTTGAAAATAACCAGAATTTCCAATATATAAAGTGGAAATGGATTTGAATCGAAATTGTCTTTGGAATATTTCGATGTTGGATTTCGTGATTATACATATAGTTTCCTGCGTAATGATCTGATGTTGGTTTCTACCTTCGTGGTTAATGTTTGGGGAATTATTCTCTTGCTAATTTACGGTTAGTGACTGATTAATTGGAATGAGGCATATGTTGTGTTTGTGTAACACTTGTTTATTATATACGCGAGTTATTCAGAAAGACCGGGTTTATCCCATTCTGAATAACTAATTCGACGTGGTGTCGAAGAGGAACACGGTGGTTGAAGACCGGAGGTCTTCACGCCGTTTGGATAATTATTGATGATCTTGATTAGGTCGTACAACCAAGAGGAGGGAATCAGTTGGTGATCGTCCTGACGTACTTGGAGATCGATGGATATGCGAGGTACAAGGTGCGTCCGGTTTCGTTTAGAACTAAAACGGACTTATAAATGGACTGCGTGTCTGAAATTGGATATCATTCTGTGTGATTGATGGATATCGGTTGCATAGAGTGGTCTGCCTGTGTGGCATGCTAAGATGCAAATGATCAAGGCTTCTGTTGAAAAGCAGAGTCTTGTGGTTGATGATCAAAGCAAAGCCTGTGTGGCACAGCTTTGTGTAGCGTTAATTCGCGAGCCTCACTCCCCGGTTGTGAACCAGAAACGGGAGGGGACATCGGGGAGGGCATGCGTTTCCTTCTAGCTAAAATTAGCATCAATGGTTTTACACGCCGTGACGAGTTTGACTTATGTGGTTGTTGCTGTTTCGAGGCGCCTCGGATATATCGGTGACTATGTGGAGTCGATGGAGTCATTTGTTAGCTCATTGACACCCCATAGGGTGGGGAAACGCAGTGTTCAGGCATTTTAATCCACATCGGTGGGCCGGCCCTGACCATCCAAGGCTAGTCTGCGTGCTTGCCTAAGACATGGGCTAGAGCGTCTCGAATTCGGTAAGGACGATCCCTTGCCTTGGTTCATAGATGGAAATCCAACTTCCAATACGTGACATGTGCGGTTTTGATTGTAGAGCCTAGTATTGGCAACATGATATATGGTACCCATGCCATCTATGATTAATACTTATTATTGAAATTCTTTTGACACTATACACTTACAGTAATAATAAAAGATGAAATTTAGCGTATCAAGCAATCTTTGGCTAATTATAAGGTAAGACCCTATCCTCCGGCTTGTGCTGCATTGTGTGATGGGACCTGGGTCTTATAATAGCTTAATTGTTCTTTATTTAGCATTGCGCTGTTGTTTTATGCACTGGTATTCTTGGGAGGGAACCCGTTCCGTGTTATACGGCGTGGTCCCTTGATTTACCTAACTTTAAAAATAAAGATTAATAACTGTTATAGTTCTCACACCAGTCATATGACTGACCTGGAGTTTATTGTTTTAACCTAAAATCTGGGTGCCCCTATTTTCAACACGGGCAGCTAGTATATATGGTTTTGCAGATTTATATTCATAGGATCCTGATTTATAGCTGGAATGATACTTGGAAAGCTTTATATCTGTTTATCTCTTTCAGTTGTATATTGTATTATATTCCGCTGCGATGTATTTAAATGTAATTTAAATCTCTGATATTTTCTGTGTAATATTTATTCATACTCTGTATATTTTTGTATTCTGATGGAATTATTGTAATTAACAATGAACTGTTCTTCTGTTTGCGTTCTGATCTGTCTTGTCCTTAATTCAATCTGGGCTTTTCTTACCGGGGAAGTTCGGGTCGTAACAGCTTGGTATCAGAGCTTTGGTTTACAAAGCTCAGAGAACAAGACCAATTATAACCATACGGAAGAATTCATCAGAGATTGGATTAGTAATATCCAACGAGAATGAGTCGTTAGAGATAGGATCAGTAATATCCTAAAACGAGTGTGAAGAGTAGTGTTTCTGAAATAAAAGTGAAAACAAATTTTGTTTTAAAAATTTAAATCAACTATTCGTATTTGATTATTTATTTTGTATTGAGTTTGGGCAATTCAGTATATATAGATTTTGCATATACGTCCGATCCACGTGTATTCGAAGATTTAATATACTGGATAGATATAGAGTCACACTCTAGGCGCCCGAAGATGATTCTGATGATAGTTCGAACATCATCAGAATTGGTATTCGAGTTTCGAAGGTGTGATATTTATATATTTCCAATAGACTGGTATGAGAACCAAAATTATATAGTGCTTATTGTTGTGATTTGGCATCAAAAATCTGAATTTTTGACTATGTATCAAAATTACGAATTTGAAATGATAATCAACTAATTGATTGCTCATTGTGTTGTTGGATTATTGATTGATTAATTGAATGTTGAACCTTTAGCCAAATTGAATTAAATTGTGAGTGGTATTGAAAATTAGTCGTATTTGCATGCATATACATGTACTTACATTGAACAGGTCATAGCGAGGAAGCTAGAGCAGAAGAATAAAATTGTTTGCCCGACAAATAGGTACATATTTACTAATTTATTGGGTTTTGGATGATTTTATGAGACGATTGGCTAGCCACTTGGCTGTTTCTTTTTCTTTTTGGATTGATGAGGGTCATGGGAGGCTATTTGAAATATCCCGAAGTCCCCGGGGCAGGGGAGATTATGGCGACATTTTTCGAAAATTTAGGGTATTAGCCAAATTTTTGGAAAATTTGAAAAGTTCTTAGAAACTGAAAAGTTGAAGAACTTAAGCCATAATGAAAATACTGGAAGTTGAGTTAATTTGTTAAACAACTTTCGGCTTCCTTCCTTTTCGGGGATTAAAAGTTTTAAGTGGGGGAGATTGTAATAACCCGGAAATCCGAGCCAATTTAAAATTTTTATTTTGGCAATTTAAGCGAATTTTGATTATTTAAAGTGAATTATTTTAAATAATGACGATGAGATATTATTTTGAATAGAATTAGAATGTATATATTTATATAGATCGTCGTTAGAATATAAATATTTATTTATATATAAAAAAGGAATTGAAAATGGCGCGGTAGTTCACTAATTCGATTTCAAAGTTCAAATGAATGTACAGGATTTAAAATAAACCGGATTTTAGCGAAACCAAAAATATTAAAATCTATTTGAGAATATCTTTCCGACGAACCCGAAAAATTGAAATTTCATAGTGGGGATAAAAAGTTATGCCCAGTTGAAAATTCAGAATAGTCGTTATGGAATTTTAGCCCTTAAAAATGGAAATTTTGCAAACGACCTCGGTTTTCGATGAAAGCACTTTTGTTGGATCCGTGATGTCAAGTTATTGCTAGATTCCAAAATTCATAATTTTTCGAATCAATAGGTGAGCGTGGCAAAGGAAAACGCGTTTGACCAGTTTTAGTTTATTTTAATCGACTGGAAAATGGCCATTTTTCAAACGGTCTCAGAATTGGATTTAATTATTTTTGTTAGGACCGTATCGTCAATACAAAGCTAGATAATATTTTTCGGGAATTTTTCTAGTTAGTATGTGGCCCCGGTAAATTGAAATGTGCGTTCAAATTCAATATATAGAGTTATATTTTGATTTTGACGAAAACTGATCGAAATGATCGAATCAGCTTACGATACATATCCCATTGTGTTCGGAATGTGGGTAATTAGCTAGAGGCAACAGTTGGTGGGTTTTGTTTTGAGTTCGAAATAAAAAGTTACTTTTTTAAATTGAAATTTTATAAAATAAATATGTATATAAATATGGAGAAGCCCTAATTCTCGTTCACTATTTTCCTGGAGCCCCAAATTCAAAATCAATGGAACCCGCCGCTACCTTAGGCCGTCGCGCCTCCCATCCCATGTCGTCGCGCCGCCTTGAAACCCCCCACCCAACACCAGCGACTCCGTCTCCTCCTCCCTCCCTTCGCCCTCTTTCTCTCCTTCTGGCAAAAATAGTCGCCGCCACCCACTTAAAGACCACCGCCGGTCAGCACTCCCCCCCCCCTCGACCACCCCTGACCCACGCCATCCTCCTCAGCCACCAATGACCCCCCCGTGCCCCTCTTCCCTCCACAACCCAAAAACCAGTGAGCCTTTTTCCTCTTCAATCCAAAACGCGAGGCACTACCCTGACGAGCTTCGCGCAACGCAACAGCATAGGAGACCACACCGATTTAGGGATTCTTGAGATCGAAAAATCCTGTGAGTTATACTTCTATTTTTGTTCGTGTATGAAAGTAAAAATACGATTTTTTTTACCACAAGTATAGCGATTAAAAATAGGGTTTTTATTGTGACGATAGCAATTTAAAAAGGTGATCTTTTATGTGTTTTAGATTAGAAAAAGATTAGATTTTTAAATGCGAAAAGATAAGATTTTTATCATATATAGAAAGATGTGATTTTTATAATATGAGAAGAGTAATAAAAATATAATTTTTATATAGTATAAATAATAAAAATATGATTTTTATATCATAGGAAGAATAAAAATATGATTTTTATTTGTGTAGTGTATTAAAAATATAATTTTATTATATTACTAGCGAGATAAAAATAGAATTTTTATCTATATAGTAGCGGTATAAAAATAGAATTTTTATCTATATAGTAGCAGTGTAAAAATGTGATTTTTATATATATAGTGACTACGGACAATGTAATTGTAACAACCCGAAAATCTGGGCCAGTTTAAAATTTTTATTTTGGCAATTTTAGCGAATTTTGATTATTTAAGATGAATTATTTTAAATAATATCGACGAGAAATTTATTTTGAATATAATTCGAACGTATTTATTTATACGCGTCGTCGTTAGAATATAAATATTTATATATAATTATAAAAGGAATTGAAAATGGCGCGGTAGTTCGATAATTTGATTTCAAACTTCAATTGAATGTACCGGGTGCAAACCAATCCGAATTTTAGTGAAACAAAAAATGATAGGATCTAATTGATAATATCTTTCCAGCGAATCCGAAAAATCAAGATTTCATAGCGGGAATCAAAAGATATGTCCAGTTGAAAATTCTGAATAGTCGCTATGGAATTCGGGCCCTTGAAAATGGGAATTTTGCAAACGACCTCGGATTTCGACGAAACCACTTTTGTTGGGTCCGTGATGTAAAGTTATTGCTAGATTCCAAATTTCATAATTTTTCGATTTAATATGTGAGCGTGGCAAAGTAAAACGCGTTTGACCGGTTTCAGTTGATTTTAATCGACTGGAAATTGGTCATTTTTCAAACGGTCTCAGAATTCGACGAAACTAGTTTTGTTAGGACCGTATCGTCAATACGAAGCTAGAAAATATTTTTTTTGAGAATTTTTAGAATCCGTATGTGGCCCTGGTAATTTGAAATGTACGTTCAAAATAGAATATAAAGATTTATATTTTTAATTTAGCGGAAACCTATCATAACAGCCGAATCGGGTTACGAAACATATCTCGTTGTGTTCGGAATGGGGGTAATTAGCTAGGGGAGACAGTCGTTTGGTTGGATTTGGAGATCGGATTATTAAACAAAGGTTTTCAGAATTAAATTAAATCAAAAAAAAATATAAATATATATATATATATATCAGTCAAAGTCGTGGTCAAACCCCATTTTCTTTAATCCGTAGTCAACCCCAAAAGAAGCCGCCTCCTTCCCCATAACAAACGATCCTCACGCCCCCAAATTCTTCAACAACTTTCTTCAAATCCGCATGCTAATTCAAGGGGTACCAAACGAAAATCGAAGAGCAAGAGCAGGTCTTTAAAATCAAATGGGTTTGATCAATCCTTGTTTGTCGTGGCTCGATTTCTCCGCTCTCAAAGGTCCCGCGTTCAGCTCGATTTTCGAGACGCTATAGGGCTTCGAGCTGGGGCCCGTTCAAGCTGGAGGTAGAGCGGAGCGTGGCGCTCCTCGTGGCGATGACGGATTCGGTTTCGGCGGTCTGAGCGTCGAGCAACGACGAACCCTAGAGGGCGATTGTGGGTTCCACGTATTCCTGCTAATAACGAAGAAGGAAATGCAAAGAGGAAAGGTTTTGAGGTATTATTAATTTAATTAATAATTAGTTAATGTTAATTACAAGTTTAGCTGTTTAATGTATTTAATACTATACAGTGAATAAAAATGTGGTTTTTAAAATTTATAAAAGATAGAATGGTTTTTTTTTTATATAAATAAATACATAAGTATAAAAATATAACCTTTGCTTAGTTAAATATATGATTTTAAATAATAAAGTTTTAAACTTGATATTGGTAAAGTTTGAACCTTTGTTATAAGAAAGAACAAATTTTTATTTGAAAGAAAGAAAAATTTTTATAGAAAGAGAGAATTGATTTTATTTTTATCTTTATATAAAAGGGAAGAGTTTTTAAAAATTAAAAAGGAGATTTTTAAAAATACAAAAAGTTGAGATTTTTTATAAATATAAAGATTTGACTTTTACATGGGATTCATGTGAAGTAAAAATTCGATTTTTATATATTGAATATCGAAGTAAAAATATGATTTTTATATATTGAACATCAAAGTAAAATGTGATTTTTATATATTGAATATCGAAGTAAAAATGTGATTTTTATATATTGAACATCAAAGTAAAAATATGATTTTTATATATTGAACATCAAAGTAAAAATATGATTTTTATATATTGTACGTCAAAGTAAAAATGTGATTTTTATATATTGAACTTCGAAGTAAAAATGTGATTTTTATATATTGAACTTCGAAATAAAAATGTGATTTTTATATATTGAACATCGAAGTAATAAAAAAGGTGATTTTTATATATTGAATAGTGAAGTCAAAATTCGATTTTTATATATTGAATAGCGAAGTAAAAATTCGATTTTTATATATTGAATAGCGAAGTCAAAATTCGATTTTTATATATTGAATAGCGAAGTAAAAATTCGATTTTTATATATTGAATAGCGAAGTCAAAATTCGATTTTTATATATTGAATAGCGAAGTAAAAATTCGATTTTTACATATGTAGTGGCTACGGGCAACGAAAGCGACAAAAGGCGAGATTGGCGAAGATTTCTATAAAAGTAGAGTCAAGATGATTGGATAGCTTTTGGTGAGAACTTCTCACCTTTCAATTTAATTTTCTAGTTATATTTATATACTAGGATGCAGACGGTGCTTAGTAGCACCCGACACCCGTCATCCACAGACCATGGATGGCTTGTTTGTTAAATTGTTTGGTTGAGTAGTTAGTTAGAATATTTGATTGAATGGAAATTGTTTGGTGAAATGAAATTGATTTGATTGATGTGTGAATGGCGTGGGCCTTCACTAGACCGGGGATAAGGCTAGGCCTTGTCCCGTTTCTAGTATCGTGCCGTTATGCCGCCGAAATTTTCTAAAATATGTTAGAAAAATAAAAAAAATCATTTTATTGAATAAATGAACCGAATAGAATATTCATAAGTTGAATAAAATGTTTTATCGTTAAAAATATAATTTTTAACGTGAATGTGAATAAATAAATATTCATTTACAAACCGGACGGTTTGTTTATGTACACCTATTTGAAGGACATTGATTGGGACGATAAATTTTACACATCGCCCAACTGCACAAATAAAATATGTGTTTGATTGTTTGAAACCCCACATGGGTGTTAGGATGAAATTTGAAGTTCACTCATCCTGATTGATTAAATATGTTGATCGATCGATTGACAGGCTGTTATAAGCGTTAGATATCTATATTTGATGCTTATACATTGTAGTGCACTATGGTTGATGGATGATTATTTTTCAATGCTATTATATACATGTGTTGTATGGAATCCATATAATTAACTTTATATGGTAATTGATTGGGCCTCATTCCGATTTGAAAAATAAAGAATAATATAAAATAAAGGTTCATGTGTTGACAGTTTCATCCATTGAGATTGGTCATGTGTTGAACGAAATATTTTAGTAATAAAATTTACATCTTTATAATATAAAATAAAGGTTCATGTGTTGACAGTTTCATCCATTGAGATTGGTCATGTGTTGAACGAAATATTTTAGTAATAAAATTTACATCTTTATAATATAAAATAAAGTTTCATGTGTTGACAGTTTCATCCATTGAGATTGGTCATGTGTTGAACGAAATATTTTAGTAATAAAATTTACATCTTTATAATATAAAATAAAGGTTCATGTGTTGACAGTACTCATCCATTGAGATTGGTCATGTGTTGAACGAAATATTTTGATAATAACAACTATTTTGAAAAAGAAATGTTTGAAATATAATATTTGAAAATAGAAATTTATGAAGCCGTGTTGATTAGATTGACGCCATTTTGACGTGAACGATATTTATATCGATTTTATTCATTTCGAAATGAATTGAATTGAAAACGATTTCGAAATGAATTGAATTGAAAACGATTTCGAAATGAATTGAATTGAAAACGATTTCGAAATGAATTGAATTGAAAACGATTTCGAAATGAATTGAATTGAAAACGATTTCGAAATGAATTGAATATAAAACGATTTCGAAATGAACTGAATTGAAAACGATTTCGAAATGAATTGAATTGAAAACAATTTCGAAATGAATTGAATATAAAAAGATTTCGAAATGAACTGAATTGAAAACGATTTCGAAATGAATTGAATTGAAAACGAATTCAAATTGAATTGAAAGCGAATTGAAATGAATTCAAATTGAATTGAAATTTGAATTGAATAGAAATGAATTTTAAAACGAATTTATAAAGAAGAATTCAATTTTGATTTGAATTGAAATGGAAGTTGAAATTGCTTTTGAAACGAATTTAAAACTATTTATAAAATTCGGTATAAATAGAAATCGACGAAAAATATATTATATATATTATATATAATATAATGGCCTAAATAGAACGCGCCGCGCCGCGGTAGTTCGCGAATTTCGACCATTGACTTCGAACGGACATTACGGGAGATCCGACCGTCGGATTCTCCTAAAATTGGAACCGTTGGGTTCGTATCGAAAAGAGCTTTCTAACGAATATGAGAAATTAGAAATCTAACGGTTGGATTTGGAATTATGTCCAAATCAAATTTGGAAAAGGTCGCTGTAAGTGCAGTTCGATAGCCGTTGATGGAAATCGACTGTACAGGCCTTGATAAAATTATTAAAAATAGTAATAATTTGTGTAAAATCATAAGAAATGATTTAGAAAGGATTGGGATGAAAAACTCCATATTTGAAAAGATAAAAATAGATTTTTATCGAAATGAACTAGTTTTGAACTAGAATTATAATTCTATTTATTTTTAAATAAATAAATTGAATTTAAAAAGGGTTTTGAAAATAACCAGAATATCCAATGATTGCATTGGAGTGGATTTGAATTGAAATTGTCTTCGGAATATTTCGATGTTGGAATTCGTGATTATACAGGTGTTGTTATGGAAATTTGAAAGATATATATATTTATATCGTTATTTCCAATACGACATTTGTTAGTCGTAGAATTTGATATTGAATATAAGCCGATATATTTTCTATTCAGAGCCTTGTATTGAATATCGAATGTGATTTGGGTTTGTCGTGAATGGTGTCTTCACTAACACTGTTCTTGAACCCAGTTGAGAAAAGATTAAACCTTTTTATTTGGATTTAATGAAGTGTACCAATTAAATGATATTTAACTGGAATTGAATTGATATTGATTTTTGGGTTTATCGTGAACAGTGTTTTAAATAACACTTGTTCTTTAACCCGATAATTAATGAATGTGACTTTGGGTTTATCGTGAACTGTGTTTTAAAAGACTCGGATTCTTTAACCCAGTTAACGATTAAAACTAAGTGGAGTTTTAATGAATCTTTAATTAGATTGAGATGATCGAGAATGGAGTATCACCAGTTTTGCTCCAGGCGATAGTTAAATCTTTAATTAGATTTGAACGTGAAATGGTAATTGAATTTACCGATAACACCGTGGTGTTAGATATGAAGTACTACCAGTTTTACTTCATGGGATGAATAGGTTGGGATTGGGAAATTAAAACAAATGATTACTTCGGTAAGGTTCGCTAATCCCGACTAGTTTTGAATTGATATTCAAAAATAGATTAAAGAATAAATTCAAGAAATTTATCTTGGATAAAATTAATGGGAACCTTTCCCTATGAATGTGAAATTTAGAAACTAACTGTCGGTTAGCCAAGCAGAATGGTTTTCTGGATCTGATGTTGGTTTCGGCCTTCGGGGTTAATATTTGGGAAATTATTCTCTTGATTAATTTACGGTTAGTGACTGATGAATTGGAATGAGGCGTATGTTGTGTTTGTGTAACACTTATTTAAAATATACGCGAGTTATTCGGAAAGACCGGGTTTATCCCATTCTGAATAACTGATACGACGATAAGTCGAAGATGAAGACGATGGTCGAAGACCGGAAGTCTTCACGTTGTTTGGGTGAGTACTGATGATCTTGATTGGGCTGTACACCCAAGAAGATGGAAACAGTTGGTGATCGTCCAGGCGTACTTGGTGATGGATGGATATGCGAGGAAAGTGCCTCCGGTTTCGTTCAGACCCAGAACGGACTTGTAAATGGATAGTGTGTCTGACGTTGTATTCCTTTATACTGTATTGGTGATCTCTGCTAAATATATATCTGTTTGGTGGCAGAGAATTTATTCTCTTGCTATACACCCTTCTCTGAGACGTACGAGCCTAGAGGTTATATATTGGCAGAAATCAGTGGTACAGTATGGACTGAAAATGTGGCATGCTGAGTTGCATGGATCAAGGCTTTTGTTGAAAAGCAAAGTCTTGTGGTTGATGATCAAAGCACGGCCTTGTGTGGCGTAGCTTTGTGTAACGTTGATTCGCGAGTATCACACCCGGTATGAACTAAAAACGGGAGACGGACCTCAGGGAGGACAGGCGTTTCTTTCTAGTTAGGAGTGGCGTCAGTGCTTGAACTGGCTAACGAGTTTGACTCATGTGGATATTGCTTATTATTACTTGTTGAAAAGCGAGGCGCCTCGTGATATCGGTTTCGGCCGATGCTTCTAGTCGGCTGACGGGCCAGGCTTACGCCCCAAAGGGCGGGGAAACGTAGTGTTCAGGCATAATAATCCACATCGGTGGACCGGCCCTGACGATCCAAGGGGCAGTTGCGGCTGTTCCTGAGGCTCGGACTAGACAGTCTCGAATCGGTGAGGATCTTGCCCCTAGCCTCGGTTCATACCATAAATGATAACCCAACTTCCAATACGACGTCTTGCGGTTTTGATTGTAAACTTATTTATGGCGACATAGTGTTATGGGGCATTCATGCCGCCTATGATTGATACTTATGATTTGAAGTTGTTTTATACACTATGCACTTATTATAGTATCAAATGATTTGTTTTAAAACGTATCAAGCATTCTTTGGCTGTTATAAGGGAAAACCCTATCCTCGGCTGCGTTGCATTGTGTGATGGGACCTGGGTCTTATAACAGCTTCATTTTTTATTTATTTAGCATTGCGCTGTTTGTTCTATGCACTGGTATTCTTGGGAGGAAACCCGTTCCGTGTTATACGGCGTGGTCCCTTGATTTACCTAACTTTAAAATAAAGATTAACTGTTTTAGTTCTCACACCAGTCACATGACTGACCTGGAGTTTATTGTTTTAACCTAAACTCTGGGTGCCCCTATTTTGACACGGGCAGCTAGTAGTTTTGGTTTTGCAGATTTATATTCACAGGATCCTGGTTTACATTTGGAACGATATCCGGAAAGCTTTGTATCCTTATATCTCTTCTAGTTGTGTATTGTATTATTTTCCGCTGCTATGTATTTAAATGTAATTTAAATCTCTGATATTTCTGTGTAATATTCATTTATACTCTGTATATTCTTGTAATCTGATGCATTGTTGTAATATACAATGAAATGTTCTTCTGTATGTGTTCTGTTGTGGTTTGTTCTCGAACTATCCGATGCTTTCCTTTACGGGGAAGTTACGGGTTTTCACAGTAATTGACAAAATGCGAGCACGGCGAGATGTTCTACATATGAAAGTCGAGGCGTTTGGTTTAGTTATTCGGTGATAATTTTTCACCTTTAATTTATTTCTAGTTTGAAATATATACTATGATGTAGACGGTGCTTAGCAGCACCCGACACACGTCGTCCACAGACCATGGATGACTTGTTTGTTTGATTGTTGTGTTGTGAAATTTGATTGTGTGATGTGAAATGAAATAAAATATATTATAGTGGAAAATATTTTATAGTTAAAAATATGATTTTTAACGTGCATATAAAGTAAATATTTATAAACAAATCGGATGATTTGTTTATATACACTGATATTGATTGGGACGATAAATTTTACACATCGCCCAACTGCACAAATAAAATATGAGTTTGTTGATTTGAAACCCCACACGGGTATTGGGATGATATTTGACGTACACTAATCCGATTGTTTAGTTGTATGTCAATCGTTGGGTTGACAAACTGTGTAAGCGTTAATTATTTATATTTAATGCTTATGCAATTGTGTGGTGCACTCTGGATGATGGTTGATTATTTATCGTTGCTATTATATACATGGGTTGTAGAAAATCCATATAATTAACATTATATGGTAATTGATTGGGCCTCATTCCAATTTAGAAAATAAATTCATGTGTTGAATAGAAAATAAATTCATGTGTTGAATAGAATAAACATTCATGGGTTGAATACAAGTCGTTTTGATTAGACTGACGCCATTTTGACGTGAACAATATTTATATCGATTTAATTCATTTTTATAATGAATATAGAAAAGAAAGTGATTTCAAAATATAACGTTTTGAAAATATTATTATCTGTATATCGATGATGTGGACTTTTCAATTTTGATTTGAAATTGAATATGAAGTTGAATTAGTTTCAAAAACGAATTTAAAACGATTTTTAAAATACGTTTTGAAAGGAAATCGACGAAGTATATATTATATATATTATATATACTATAATGGCCTGAATAGAACGCACCGCGACGCGGCAGTTAGCGAATTTCGACCATTGACTTCGAATGGATATTGCGGGAGATCTAACCATCGGATACTCCTAACAACGGAACCGTTGGGTTCGTATCGAAAAGAGGTTTCTAACAAATATTAGAAATTAGAAATCTAATGGTTGGATTTGGAATTATGTCCAAATCAAATTTGGAAAAGGTCGCTGTAAGTGCAGTTCGATGGCCGTTGATGGAAATCGGCTATACGGGCCTTGATAAAATTATTTAAAATAGTAATAATTTGGGTAAAATCATAAGAAATGATTTGTGAAGAATTAGGATGAAAAATTCCATATTTGAAAAGATAAAAATAGATTTTTATCGAAATGAACTAGTTTTGAACTAGAATTATAATCCCATTTATTTTTAAAATAAATACAGTGGATTAGAAATGGTTTTGAAAATAACCAGAATTTCCAATATATAAAGTGGAAATGGATTTGAATCGAAATTGTCTTTGGAATATTTCGATGTTGGATTTCGTGATTATACAGATATTGTTTTGGAAATTTGAAAGATATATTTATATCGTTATTTCCAATACGATATTTGTTGGTCATAGAATTTGATATTGAATATAAGACGATATATTTTCTATTCAGAGCCTTGTATTTAATATCAAATGTGATTTGGGTTTGTCGTGAATGGTGTCTTCATTAACACTGTTCTTAAATCCAGTTTAGAAAAAGATTAAATCTTTTTTTTAGATTTAATGAAGTGTACCAATTAAATGGTATTTAATTGGAATTGAATCTGAATTGATTTTTGGGTTTATCGCGGAAGGTGTTTTAAATAACACTTGTTCTTTTACCCGATAATTAATGGAATATGATTTTGGGCTATCGTGAATGATATCTTCAATAATACTGTTCTTAGACCCAACGGAGTTAAGAAAATCAGAAACTAACTAGAGATTAGTTAAGTTGAATGGTTTCTTGGGTATTGATCTGATGTGGGTTTCAGCCTTTGGGTTAATACTTAGGGAATTGCTCACTTGCTATTTTACGGTTAAAAGCTGATAGAATGGAATGTGATTTTGGGTTTATCGTGAATCGTGTTTTAAATGACATTGATTCTTTAACTCGGTTAAAGATTAAATCTAAGTGGAGTTTTATTGAATCTTTAATTAGATTGAAATGATTGAGAATAGAGTATTACCAGTTTTGCTCCAAGCGATAGTTAAATCTTTAACTAGATTTGAATGCGAAATGGTAGTTGAATTTACCGATAACACCATGGTATTAGATATGAAGTATGACCAATTTTACTTCATGGGATGAATAGGTTGGGATTAGGAAATAAAATAAATAATTACTTCGGTGTGGTTCGCTAATCCCGACTAGTTTTATTTGATATTCAAAGGAAGATTAAAGAATAAATTTAAGATAATTTATCTTTGATAAAATTTATGGGAACCTTTCCCTTAGAATGTGAAATTTAGAAACTAGTTGTAGTTTAGCTAAGAAGAATGGTTTCCTGCGTATTGTTCTGATGTTGGTTTTGGCCTTTGTGGTTAATGTTTGGGGAATTATTCTCTTGCTAATTTACGGCTAGTGACTGATGAATTGGAGTGAGGCGTATGTTGTGTTTGTGTAAAAGTTGTTTATTATATACGCAAGTTATTCAGAAAGATCGGGTTTATCCCATTCTGAATAACTGATTTGACGTGGTGTCGAAGAGGAAGACGGTGGCTGAAGACCGGAGGTCTTCACGCCGTTTGGATAATTACTGATGATCTTGATTAGGTCGTACACCCAAGAGGAGGGAATCAGTTGGTGATCGTCCAGGCGTACTTGAAGATCGATGGATATGCGAGGTACAAGGTGCCTCCGGTTTCGTTCAGACCCAGAACGGACTTGTAAATGGACTATGTGTCTGACATTGGATATCATTCTGTGTGATTGATGGATATCGATTGTATGGAGTGGTCTGCCTGTGTGGCATGCTAAGATGCAAATGATCAAGGCTTCTGTTGAAAAGCAGAGTCTTGTGGTTGATGATCAAAGCACAGCCTGTGTGGCACGGCATTGTGTAGCGTTAATTCGCGAGCCCTACACCCCAGTTGTGAACCAGAAGCAGGAGATGACATCAGGGAGGGCATGCGTTTCCTTCTAGCTAAAAGTGGCGTCAGTGGTTTTACACGCCCTGACGAGTTTGACTTATGTGGTTGTTGCTGTTGCGAGGCGCCTCGGATATATCGGTAACTATGTGGAGCCGATGGAGTCATTTATTGGCTCATTGACACCCCATAGGGTGGGGAAATGCAGTGTTCAGGCATTTTAATCAACATCGGCGGACCGGCCCTGATGATCCAAGGCTTGTCTGTGCGCTTGCCTAAGACACGGGCTAGAGTGTCTCGAATTCAGTAAGGACGATCCCTTGCCTTGGTTCACAGATGGAAATCCAACTTCCAATACGTGACATGTGCGGTTTTGATTATAGACCCTAGTATTGGCGACACGATATATGGTACTCATGTCATCTATGATTAATACTTATGATTGAAATTGTTTTGACACTATACACTTACAGTAATAATAAAAGATGAAATTTAGCATATCAAGCATTCTTTTGCTATTATAAGGTAAAACCCTATCCTCCGGCTTGTGTTGCATTGTGTAATGGTACCTGGGTCTTATAATAGCTTCATTGTTCTTTATTTAGCATTGTGTTGTTGTTTTATGCACTGGTATTCTTGGGAGGAAACCCGTTCCGTATTATACGGCGTGGTCCCTTGATTTACTTAACTTTAAAAATAAATATTAATAATTGTTTTAGTTCTCACACCAGTCACATGACTGACCTAGAGTTTATTGTTTTAATCTAAACTCTGGGTGCCCCTATTTTCGACATGGGAAGCTAGTAGTTATGGTTTTGTAGATTTATATTCACAGGATCCTGATTTACAGCTGGAACGATACTTGGAAAGATTTGTATCCGGTTATCTCCTTCAGTTGTGTATTGTATTATTTTCCGCTGCGATGTATTTAAATGTAATTTAAATCTCTGATATTTTCTGTGTAATATTTATTCATACTCTGTATATTTTTGTATTCTGATGGAATTGTTGTAATTAACAATGAAATGTTCTTCTGTTTGCGTTCTGATCTTTCTTGTCCTCAACTCAATCCGGGCTTTCCTTACCGGGGAAGTTCGGGTCATAACAAAAAAAGGCACCCGAGTTTGCAAAGTGAAACAAACTACGAGTCAGTCCTGGGACTGGTATGAGAAATCTTTCCTAACTTATCTAATAATATGGCTAATCACAAGACCATGCCGCTAATCGGAATGGGTTTATTGCATTGGATTGCCAGTGCATAAGTTAAGTAAAAAAATTTTATTCAAAACAATGCAATGCTTTTTACAAAAATGAAATCATTATAAGATTCAAGTCCCATCGCACAATGCAACTCAAACTAAAGGATAGAGTTTTACCTTATAATGATCAAACATGCTTGATACGTAGATAATAATTATTTGATATTATTATTAGTGTATAATCAGTTTTAAAATACTTCAAGTAAATGTATCAATCCTAGGTGGCATAGCTACCATATATTATGTCGCCATATGTAGGTTTACAATCAAAACCGTAATGTCGTATTGGAAATTGGGTTTCCATCATGAGTCAAGGCTAGGGATGATCTCCTTACCGATTCGAGACACTCTAGCAAATGTCTGAGGATTCGGACGGTGGCGAACCCTTGGATGCTACAGGGCCAGTCCAAAAATACTTTAGTGGATTGTCAATTCCTGAGCATATGCTTCCCGGTCCTATTGAACCTATAAATTGGTCACTATCAACCAATGTAACCAAGGTACCTCATAAACCATCAACCACATAAGTAAAATGTCAGAGCTTAAAAAACCCTGATACCACTTCTAGCTTGAAAGAAATGTGTGCACTCCCTGTGTTCCCTTGTCCCGTTTCTGACTCTTACCGGGGTATGAGGCTCGCGAAGTAACGCTATACACAAAGCTACACCTAAACAGGTCATGCTTTGATCATCGACCACAAGGCTCTGCTTTTCAACAAAAGCCTCGATCATTTGCATCTTGGCATGCCACATTGACAATTCACGCCATGCGATCGATAACCACTAATATATAACCTCTGAGCTCACGCGTCTCAGAGAAGGGTGTTAAGCACGAGAATAAATTCTACGCCACCAAACAGATGTATATTAACTAGAAATCAATTCGCATAGAATGAAGTTCAATGTCAGACACATACATCCATTTACAAGTCTGTTTTGGGTCTAAACGAAACCGGAGACACCTTATTCCTCGTCCCGTATGTCCAATACGGAAGAGAGGTGCTTGATTATCCGGACAATCAACAAGTACGCCCGGACAACTACCACTTTAACCATTTACTGGGAGCTACCCAATGTCGGGCGTCAGTAGTCATCCATTCGATAGGCAGCCCCTCGGGTCAATTAAATTTGACGACGCTTCGAGTCAATAGGCGGCCCTAGCACTGTTTTTATCAAAATTTGATTTACACATATCTCGAAATCTAACCGTTAGATTTTAACAAAATTTATATCATTGGAAAGATCTTCCCAAAGCAGTCCTAACGGTTCTAGTTTTGGGAAAATCCGACGGTCGGATCTTTCGGTATAATCGTTTAAAGTTACGATTCCGAAACGCGAACCACTGCGTGCGATTCGTTTAATTTTAATTTATATTTTTAAACATAATTATACTTAAATTTAATCCATTCGACGATACCACTAACGTTTTTAACATGCCAAATAAAAGAATGTTTCCATTTGCATAACAATTTCTACATTTTTTTGTAGTGTCAAATAGAAGTATTTTATTAACATGACATTTTGCTAATGACAAATAAAAAGATAATTTTTATTTGTATTTCTATTTTTAACTTTAATAAATAAAAAGAAATATTTTATTTATACGTAGTTTTAATGTATGTTTTGAGAATAATAATAATTCTTTAACTTACATACAAATTCTAATGTATGTTGTGACAAAGAAAATGATTCTTCAATTAAGATACAAATTCTATTGTATGTTGTGACAATGAAAATGATTATTTAATTAACATACAAATTCTAATGTATGTTGAGACAATAAAAATGATTCTTTAATTAACATACAAATTCTATTTCAATAAATGTATAAAAAGTGATACATTCATTTTTGTTGACAATTCTATTTCAACAAAATCATTGAAAAGTGATTCATTCATTTTGTTGGCAATTCAAGTTCAACAAAATGATTAAAAAGTGATTATTTCCTTTTGTTCACAATTCTAATTCAACATAATGATTAAAAAGTGATTATTCATTTTTGTTGACAATTCTAGTTCAACAAATGATTAAAAAGTGATTCATTCATGTGACGGCCTGGAATTTCGCTCGATCCGAATCAGTCGTTAAACCGATCTAGACCGTTCGAAACCCCTGATCGTTTTGAGAACAAGACAAATCAGAACGCATACGGAAGAACATTTCATCGCTATTACAACAATTCCATCAGATACAAGAATATACATAGTATAAATGAATAAATATACATTCGATAAATATCAGAGATTACAATAAATTACATAGCAGCGGAAAATAATACAAAGCAAAACTGAAGGTGATATACGGATACAGAGCTTTCCGGATATCATTCCAGCTGTAAACCAGGATCCTGTGAATATAAATCTGCAAAACCAAAACCACTAGCTGCCCGTGCGGAAAATAGGGGGACCCAGAGTTTAGGTTAAAACAATAAACTCCAGGTCAGTCATGTGACTGGTGTGAGAACTAAAACAGTTATTTAAAACTTTACTTTAAAAGAGAGTAATTCAAGGGACCACGCCGTATAACACGGAACGGGTTTCCTCCCAAGAATACCAGTGCATAGAATAAACAACGCAATGCTTTTTCGAAAAAATGAAGATATTATAAGACCCAGGTCCCATCACACAATGCAACGCAAGCCGGAGGATAGGGTTTTCCCTTATAATAGCCAAACATGCTTGATACGTTTAAAACAAATCATTTGATACTATAATAAGTGTATAGTGTCAAAACAATTTCAATCATAAATATAAATCATAGACGGCATAGCATCCCATGCTACTATGTCGCCATACTTGGCTCTACAAATAAAGCCGAAATATCTCGTATTGGAAATTGGATTTCCGTCATGAGTCGAGGCAAGGGGCAAGCTCCTCTCCGCTTCGAGACATTCTAGCAAATGCTCAGGACTACGCACTCTGGGCAACCCTGGATCGGTTGGGCTGGTCCTCACTTACGTTAGAGGATTATTTATTCCTGAACACACGTTTCCCGGTCCTTACAGACCTATAATCGAGGCGCCTCATTCCAACAACCACAAAGGTGAAAAGTATATAAATGTCAGGACTGGTAAGTCACTCACACCACCAAAGCTAGAAAGAAACGTCGGGTTCTCCCAACGGTCCGTATCCCATTTTTAACTCATATCGAGGTGTGAGGCTCGCGAATCCACGCTATACACAAAGCTGCCATGTAGGCCGTGCTTTGATCATCAACCACAAGACTTTGCTTTTCAACAGAAGCCTTGATCCACGCAACTCAGCATGCCACACATGCAATTCATGTCGTGCGATTGATATCTATCGATATATAACCTCTAAGCTCGTACGTCTCAGAGAAGGGCGTTAAGCAAGAGTATAAGTCCTCCGCCGCCAAACAGATATATATTTAACAGAAATCAATCAACACAGAATAAAATCCAATGTCAGACACACAATCCATTTACAAGTTCGTTCTGGGTCTGAACGAAACCGAAGGCACTTTCCTGGCATATCCATCGACCACCAAGTACGTCTGGATGACCACCAATGATTCCCTCATCTTGGGTGTACAGCCCAATCAAGATCATCAGTAATCACCCAAACGATGTGAAGACTTCCGGTCTTCAACAACCGTCTTCATCTTCGACATATCGTCGAATCGGTTATTCAGAATGGATATAAACCCGGACTTTCCGAACAACCCGCGTATATAGTAAACAAATGTTATACAAACACAACGTACGCCTCATTCCAAATCATTAGTCACTAACCGTAAATCAGCAAGAGAACAATTTCCCAAATATTAACCCCGAAGGCCAAAACTAACAACAGATCAATACCAGGAAACCATTCTTCTTAACTAACCTACAGCTAGTTTCTAAATTTCATATTCTTAGGGAAAGGTTCCCATTAATTTTATCCAAGATAAATTCTTTAAAATTTATCCTTTAATCTTCCTTTGGATGTCATTTCAAACCAAATTATGGTTTTCCAAACTAGTCGAGATTAGCGAACCACACCGGAGTAATTATTTATTTTATTTCCCAATCCCAATCTATTCATCCCATGAAGCAAAACTGGTAATACTCCATATCTAACACTAGGGTGTTATTGGTAAAATTAAATACCATTTCACGTTCAAATCTGATTAAAGATTTAACTATCGCTTTGGAGCAAAACTGGTGATACTCCATTCTCGCTTACTTTCTAAATTTGATAATTTAAATTATCAATTCACATTTCAATCTAATTGCAGATTCATTAAAACTCCTTTTTCAGGGTTAAAGAACTAGTGTCATTTAAAACACAGTTCACGATAAACCCAAATCATATTCTATTTATTATCGGGTTAAAGAACTAGTGTTATTTAAAACACCATGCACGATAAACCCACAAATCAATTCTATTTAAAACCCGTTTCAAATCCAATTTATTTATTTAAAAATAAATGGATTTTAATTTTAGTTCAAAACTAGTTCATTTCGATAAAAATCTATTTTTACCTTTTTAAATATGGAGTTTCTCATCCTAAATTTTCCCAAATCATTTCTTATGATTTTACACAAATTATTACTCTTTTTAATAATTTTATCAAGGCCCGTACAGTCGATTTCCATCAACGGCCATCGAACTGCACTTACAACGACCTTTTTCAAATTTGATTTGGACGTATCTCCAAATCCAACCGTTAGATTTTGAATTTCTAATATTCATTAGAAAGCTCTTTTCGATATGAACCCAACGGTTCCGGTTTTAGGAGAATCCGACGGTCGGATCTCCCGTAATGTCCGTTCGAAGTCAATGGTCGAAATTCGCGAACTACCGCGGCGCGGCGCGTTCTATTTAGGCCATTATATTATATATAATATATATAATATATTTTTCGTCGATTTCTATTTATACCGAATTTTATAAATAGTTTTAAATTCGTTTCAAAAACAATTTCAACCTTTATTTCAAATTCAAATCAAAAATTGAATTTTCTATTATAAATCCTTTTACTTTCATTTCTATTTGATTTCAATTCAAATCGATTTTAATTCGATTCGAATTCATTTTCTTTTCAATTCAACTCAATTCGAATTCGTTATATATTCCCTTCAAATTCAATTTCTTTTCTATTCAAATCAAATTCCATTTCTTTTCTATTCAAATCAAATTCAATTTCTTTTCAAATCAAATCAAATTCAATTTCTTTTCAAATCAAATCATATTCAATCAAATTCAATTTATTTTCAAATCAAATCAAATTCAATTTAAATCAAATTCATTTTCTATTCAAATCAAACTCATTATATATTCAATTCAATTCGAATTCGTTTTATATTCGATTTAATTCAAATTGGTTTTCTATTCGATTCAATTCAAATTGGTTTTCTATTCGATTCAATTCAAATTGGTTTTCTATTCGATTCAATTCAAATTGGTTTTCTATTTGATTCAATTCAAATTGGTTTTCTATTCGATTCAATTCAAATTGGTTTTCTATTCGATTCAATTCAAATTGGTTTTCTATTCGATTCAATTCAAATTGGTTTTCTATTCGATTCAATTCAAATTGGTTTTCTATTCGATTCAATTCAAATTTAAAAACGAATATAATCGATATAAATATCGTTCGCGTCAAAATAACGCATCTCTAATCAATACGGCTTTATATATTTCAATAATTCCTTTATTCTATTCAACAAATGAATATTTATTTTTGTCAACACACGACTAATATCAACGAATGAGTACTATCCACGTGTGACTATTTTTATTAACATATTTCCTTCAACACATGACTAATCTCAACGGATGAGTACAGTCAACACATGAACCTTTATTTTATAGTGATAAAGATATAAATTTTATTGTTAAAATATTTCGTTCAACACATGACTAATCTCAACGGATGAGTACAGTCAACATATGAACCTTTATTTTATAGTATTCTTTATCTTCTAAATTGTAATGTGACGGCAAGGAATTTCGCTCGGTCCGAACCAGTCGCTAAACCGACCCAGACCGTTCGAAACGCCCTATCGTTTGAGAACACGACAAAACAGAACGCATATAGAAGAACCTTTCATTGTATATTACGACAATGCATCAGATTACAAGAATATACAGAGTATGTATAAATATTACACAGAAATATCAGAGATTTAAATTACATTTAAATACATAGCAGCGGAAAGTAATACAATATACAACTAGAAGAGATATACGGATACAAAGCTTTCCGGATATCATTCCAGCTGTAAACCAGGATCCTGTGAATATAAATCTGCAAAACCGAAACTACTAGCTGCCCGTGTCGAAATAAGGGCACCCAGAGTTTAGGTTAAAACAATAAACTCCAGGTCAGTCATGTGACTGGTGTGAGAACTAAAACAGTTATTAATCTTTATTTTAAATCATTAGGTAAATCAAGGGACCACGCCGTATAACACGGAACGGGTTTCCTCCCAAGAATACCAGTGCATAAAACAAACAGCGCAATGCTAAATAAAGAAAAATGAAGCTGTTATAAGACCCAGGTCCCATCACACAATGCAACGCAGTCGAGGATAGGGTTTTCCCTTATAACAGCCAAAGAATGCTTGATACGTTTAAAACAAATTATTTGATACTATATAAGTGCATAGTGTATAAAACAACTTCAAATCATAAGTATCAATCATAGGCGGCATGAATGCCCCATACCACTATGTCGCCATATATAGGTTATACAATCAAAATCGCAAAGTCACGTATTTGGAAATTGGATTTCCGTCTATGAACCGAGGCAAAAGATAGTCCTCACCGTCTTCGTGACTCTCTAGCCCGAGCCACAGGGTCAGAGCGCATCGACCCTTGGATCGTCAGGGCCGGTCCACCGATGTGGATTAAAATGCCTGAACACTACGTTTCCCCACCCTATGGGGTGTAAGTCTGGTCCGTCAGCCGACCAGAATGCATCGGCCGAAACCGATATAACCGAGGCGCCTCGCAACAGCAACAACCACATAAGTCAAACTCGTCAGGGCGTGTAAAACCACTGACGCCACTTCTAACTAGAAAGAAACGCAAGTCCTCCCTGAGGTCCGTCTCCCGTTTTTGGTTCATACCTGGTGTGAAACACGCGAGGTAAACGTTACACAAAGCTACGCCACAAAGGCCGCTTTGATCATCAACCACAAGACTTTGCTTTTCAACAGAAGCCTTGATCATTTGCATCTTAGCATGCCACACAGGCAAACCATCCTATGTCAGACACACAGTCCATTTACAAGTCCGTTCTGGGTCTGAACGAAACCGGAGGCACCTAGTACCCCGCATATCCATCGATCTCCAAGTACGTCTGGACGATCACTAACTGTTTCCATCTTCTTGGGTGTACAGCCCAATCAAGATCATCAGTTATCACCCAAACGACGTGAAGACCTCCGGTCTTCGACCATCGTCTTCATCTTCGACTTATCGTCGTATCAGTTATTCAGAATGGGATAAACCCGGTCTTTCCGAATAACTCGCGTATATATTATAAAAGTGTTACACAAACACAACATACGCCTCATTCCAATTCATTAGTCACTAACCGTAAATTAATCAAGAGAATAATTCCCCAAATATTAACCCCGAAGGCCGAAACCAACATCAGATCAATATCCAGAAAACCATTCTGTTTGGCTAACCGACAGTCAATTTCTAAATTTCACATTCATAGGGAAAGGTTCCCATTAATTTTATCAAAGATAAATTCTTGAATTTATTCTTTAATCTATTTTTGAATATCAATTCAAACTAGTCGGGATTAGCGAACCTTACCGAAGTAATCATTTGTTTTCATTTCCCAATCCCAACCTATTCATCCCATGAAGTAAAACTGGTAATACTTCATATCTAACACCACAGTGTTATCGGTAACTTCAATTACCATTTCGCGTTCAAATCTAATTAAAGATTTAACTAACGCCTGGAGCAAAACTGGTGATACTCCATTTCGATTATTTCAATCTAATTAAAGATTCATTAAAACTCCACTTAGTTTTAATCTTTGACTGGGTTAAAGAATCAGTGTCATTTAAAAACACGGTTCACGATAAACCCCAAAATCACATTCATTAATCATCGGGTTAAAGAACGAGTGTTATTTAAAACACTGTCCACGATAAACCCAAAAATCAATATCGATTCAATTCCAATTAAATATTATTTAATTGGTACACTCCATTAAATCTAAATAAAAAGATTTAATCCTTTCTCAACTGGGTTCAAGAACAGTGTTAATGAAGACACCATTCACGACAAACCCAAATCACATTCATCGATTATCGGGTTAAAGAACAAGTGTTATTTAAAACACTGTTCACGATAAACCCAAAAATCAATATCAATTCTATTCCAATTAAATGTTATTTAATTGGTACACTTCATTAAATCTGAATAAAAAGATTTAATCTTTTCTCAACTGGGTTCAAGAACAGTGTTAGTGAAGACACCATTCACGACAAACCCAAATCACATTTGATATTCAATACAAGGCTCTGAATAGAAAATATATCGGCTTATATTCAATATCAAATTCTACGACTAACAAACGTCGTATTGGAAATAACGATATATATATATATCTTTCAAATTTCCATAACAACATCTGTATAATCACGAATTCCAACATCGAAATATTCCGAAGACAATTTCGATTCAAATCCACTCCAATGCAATCATTGGAAATTTTGGTTATTTTCAAAACCTTTTCAAATTCAATTTATTTATTTAAAAATAAATAGAATTATAATTCTAGTTCAAACTAGTTCATTTCGATAAAAATCTATTTTTATCTTTTCAAATATGGAGTTTTTCATCCCAATTCTTTCTAAATCATTCCTTATGATTTTACACAAATTATTACTATTTTTAATAATTTTATCAAGGCCCGTACAGTCGATTTCCATCAACGGCCATCGAACTGCACTTACAGCGACCTTTTTCGAATTTGATTTGGACATATCTCCAAATCCAACCGTTAGATTTCAAATTTCTAACATTCATTAGAAAGCTCTTTTCGATACGAACCCAACGGTTCCGGTTTTAGGAGAATCCGACGGTCGGATCTCCCGCAATGTCCGTTTGAAATAAATGGTCGAAATTCACGAACTGCCGCGGCGCGGCGCGTTCTATTCAGGCCATTATATTATATATATAATATATATAATATATACTTCATCGATTCCTATTTAAAACGGATTATCTAAATAGTTTTAAATTCGTTTCAAATTCTATTTCAACTTCTATTTCAATTCAAAGCCAAAATTGAATCCTTCTTTATAAATTCGTTTTAAAATTCATTTCTATTCATTTCTATTCAATTCGAATTTCAATTCAATTTGAATTCATTTCAATTCGCTTTCAATTCCATTTGAATTCGTTTTCAATTCGATTCATTTCGAAATCGTTTTCAATTCATTTTGAATTCGTTTTCAATTCAATTCATTTCGAAATCGTTTTCAATTCATTTTGAATTCGTTTTCAAAATCGATATAAATATCGTTCACGTCAAAATGGCGTCAATCTAATCAACACTGCTTCATATATTCCTTTATTTTCAAATATTCTATTTCAAATATTTCCTTTTCAAATATTTCTTTTTCAAAACTGGAATGAGGCCCAATTAATTACCATATAAAATTAATTATATGGATTTTCATACAACACATGTATATAATAGCATTGAAAATAATCAACCATCAACCAAAGTGCACTACACTGTATAAGCATCAAATATAGATATTCAACGCTTATAACAGCCTGTCAATCAATCGATCGACATATTTAATCAATCAGGATGAGTGAACTTCAAATTTCATCCTAACACCCGTGTGGGGTTTCAAACAATCAAACACATATTTTATTTGTGCAGTTAGGCGATGTGTAAAATTTATCGACCCAATCAACGTCATTCAAATAGGTGTACATAAACAAACCGTCTGGTTTGTAAATGAATATTTATTTATTCACATTCACGTTAAAAATTATATTTTTAACGATAACACATTTTATTTTAACATATGAATTTCTATTCAGTTCATTCTTCAAATAAAATGCTATTTTTATTTTTCTAACTTATTTTAGAAAATTTCGGCGGCATAACGGTACGATACTAGAAACGGGACAAGGCCTAGCCTTATCCCCGGTCTAGTGAAGGCCCACGCCATTCACACATCAATCAAATTCACTTTCGTTATGCAAACCACAAAATTTGGAGTAAGGGTCTAACCTAGCCTTACTCCTTCGCCTTATAACGGCGCACGTCTAATCCTAACCAATTTATCGATTCGATTTTTTTCACACCACAAACCACATTCAAACCAATATCACAATCAATCACCAAACAGTCAAACAAACAAGTCCATGGTCTGTGGACGATTGTGTCGGGTGCTACTAAGCACCGTCTGCATCCTAGTATATATATATAACTAGAAAAGGAATAGGAAGGTGAGAAATTCTCACTTATAGCTATCCTAGCTCCACGGCACTTCTTATGCAGGAAATCTTCACTGTTCTCGTCGATATCACTTTCTTCGCCCGTATTCTCTACATATGCAAAAATCGAATTTTTACTTCGCTATTCCATGTACAAAATCATATTTTTCTTTCGATGTTCTATATATAAAAATCATATTTTTCTTTCGATGTTCTATATATAAAAATCATATTTTTAGTTCGCTATTCTATATATAAAAATCATATTTTTCTTTCGATGTTCTATATATAAAAATCATATTTTTCTTTCGATGTTCTATATATAAAAATCATATTTTTAGTTCGCTATTCTATATATAAAAATCATATTTTTCTTTCGATGTTCTATATATAAAAATCATATTTTTAGTTCGCTATTCTATATATAAAAATCATATTTTTCTTTCGATGTTCTATATATAAAAATCATATTTTTCTTTCGATGTTCTATATATAAAAATCATATTTTTAGTTCGCTATTCTATATATAAAAATCATATTTTTAGTTCGCTATTCTATATATAAAAATCATATTTTTATCTCGAAGTTCTATATATAAAAATCATATTAAAAAATCAGTTTTCAAATTATATAAAAAATCAGTTTTCAAATTATATAAAAATCAGTTTTCAAATTATATAAAAATCAGTTTTCAAATTATATAAAAATCAGTTTCATACTTTAATTAAAATCAGTTTCATACTTTAATTAAAATCAGTTTTAACTTAATTAAAATTTCAGTTTTAACTTAAATAAAAAAAACAGTTTTAACTTAATTAAAAAAACAGTTTTAACTTAAATAAAAAAAAACAGTTTTAACTTACCGAGGGGGGGGCTGATGTCAGGTCCTCGGTGGTCGGAGGAGCTGCTCGATGGGGAGAGGGCGGTCGCGGCTTCAGGTGGCGGCGCTAGGGCTTCGGGTCTTCGCGAGTTGCTGGATGAAGGGGAGGGGTTTAATCGAACAGGGGAGAGAAGCGCGCCACGGGGGGGGGGGGGGGGGGTTCGACGAGGTGGAGGGGCGACTGGGGGTGTCGATGTCGAGCGCAGGCGGCGGCGCGGTGGGTGCCTCGAACGAGAGGGAGGTCGGCGATCGATTTAGACTTAGGGTTTTTTTTTTTTTTTTTTCTCTGGTTGACATCAAAGTGAACGGGGGGGGGGGGGCAAGGCGAGATTAAGGGGAAGGAGGGAAATTAAAATAATATATATTTTTTTATATTTTTTTTTTTTTAATTATTTAATTTGTAAAAAGGTTGACTTTTACATACAACCTCGAAACGAGGTCCACCGCCTGTCGTCCATAGCGTTTTACCCCCATTCCGAACACAATGGGATATGTTTCGTAAGCTGATTTGATCGTTACAATCAGTTTCCTTTTGAATTTTCATTTAAATCACTATATTGAATTTTAAACGCACATTTCCAATTACCGGGGTCACATACTAACTAGAAAAATTCCAGAAAAATATTTTCTAGCTTCTTATTGACGATACGGTCCTAACAAAACTAGTTTCGTCGAATTCTGAGACCGTTAGAAAAATGGCCAATTTCCAGTCGATTAAAATCAACTGAAATGGTCAAAATACGTTTTCCTTTGCCATGCTCACATATTGATTCGAAAAATTATGAAATTTGAAATCTAGCAATAACTTCACATCCCGGACCCAACAAAACTGGTTTCGTCGAAATCCGAGGTCGTTTGCAAAATGTCCATTTTTAAGGGCCTGAATTCCATAGCGACTATTCAGAATTTTCAACTGGACATATCTTTTGATTCCCGCTATGAAATCTCAATTATTCGGATTCGTTGGAAAGATATTCACTATTAGATTCCATTATTTTTGGTTTCACTAAAATCCGGATTATTTTGCACCCGGTACATTCAATTGAAGTTTGAAATCGAATTATCGAACTACCGCGCCATTTTCAATTCTATTTATAATTATATATAAATATTTATATTCTAACGACGACGCGTATAAATATATACGTTCGAATTATATTCAAAATAAATTTTCGTCGATATTATTTAAAATAATTCATTTTAAATAATCAAAATTCGCTATAATTGCCAAAATAAAAAATTTAAACTGGCCCAGATTTTACGGGTTGTTACAATCTCCCCCACTTAAAACTTTTCGTCCCCGAAAAGGAACAAAGTCGAAAGTGGTTTGATAATTCAACTCTACGCTCGATCTGGCTTTCATTCTCCAACTTTTCAGTTTCTGAGAATTTTCAAAATTTCAAAAATTTGGCTAACACCCTAAATTTTTGAAAAATTTCGCCATAACCTCCCCTGCACCGGGAGCATCGGGGAATTTCAAATAGCTTCCCCGGTCCTTCAGATCTCAAAAAGAAAAAGAAAAAGCCAAGCGGCTAGCCAATAGGCTCACAAAATCATCATCACCCAAACAAAACAGGAAATTATGTAGTAAACATGTACCTATTTGTCGGGCAAACAAATTTTATTCTCTGCTCTAGCCTCCTTGCTATGACCTGTTCAATGATATACATGTATATGCAAGAAAATGCGACCAATTTTCAATACAGTTCAATATTTGGTTCAATTAGGCTAAATGGCTAAAAATTAGCAAACAAATAAACAAACAACTCAAACATCAATCAATTAGTTGATTAGAGTTTGAAATTCATAATTTTGATACATATACAAAAATCATGTTTTTGATGCCAAATCACAACAATAAGCCCTATCTAATTTTTGGTTCTCACACCAGTCAATAGGAAATATATAAATATTACACGTTCGTCACTCGGATATAAACTCTGATGATGATATATCAATCATCAGAATCACCCCCGGGCGACTAGAGTATAATTCTATATCTATCCAGTATATTAAAATTTCGAATACACGCGGATCAGACGTATACGCAAAATCTATATATACTGGATTGTCCACGTCAATATAAATAAATAATCAAATACGAATAATTGATTTAAATTTTCAAAACAAAAATTTGTTTTCACTTTAAAAATTTACTCTTCACACTCGTTCTAGGACACTACTGATCCTATCTCTAACGAGTCATTCCCATTGGATTTTACTAATCCAATATCTGATGAATTCTTTCGTATGGTTCTAATGTGCCTTGTTCTCTGAGCTTTGTAAACCAAAGCTCTGATACCAAATGTGACGGCAAGGAATTTCGCTCGGTCCGAACCAGTCGCTAAACCGACCCAGACCGTTCGAAACGCCCTATCGTTTGAGAACACGACAAAACAGAACGCATATAGAAGAACCTTTCATTGTATATTACGACAATGCATCAGATTACAAGAATATACAGAGTATGAATAAATATTACACAGAAATATCAGAGATTTAAATTACATTTAAATACATAGCAGCGGAAAGTAATACAATATACAACTAGAAGAGATATACGGATACAAAGCTTTCCGGATATCATTCCAGCTGTAAACCAGGATCCTGTGAATATAAATATGCAAAACCGAAACTACTAGCTGCCCGTGTCGAAATAAGGGCACCCAGAGTTTAGGTTAAAACAATAAACTCCAGGTCAGTCATGTGACTGGTGTGAGAACTAAAACAGTTATTAATCTTTATTTTAAATCATTAGGTAAATCAAGGGACCACGCCGTATAACACGGAACGGGTTTCCTCCCAAGAATACCAGTGCATAAAACAAACAGCGCAATGCTAAATAAAGAAAAATGAAGCTGTTATAAGACCCAGGTCCCATCACACAATGCAACGCAGTCGAGGATAGGGTTTTCCCTTATAACAGCCAAAGAATGCTTGATACGTTTAAAACAAATTATTTGATACTATATAAGTGCATAGTGTATAAAACAACTTCAAATCATAAGTATCAATCATAGGCGGCATGAATGCCCCATACCACTATGTCGCCATATATAGGTTATACAATCAAAATCGCAAAGTCACGTATTTGGAAATTGGATTTCCGTCTATGAACCGAGGCAAAAGATAGTCCTCACCGTCTTCGTGACTCTCTAGCCCGAGCCACAGGGTCAGAGCGCATCGACCCTTGGATCGTCAGGGCCGGTCCACCGATGTGGATTAAAATGCCTGAACACTACGTTTCCCCACCCTATGGGGTGTAAGTCTGGTCCGTCAGCCGACCAGAATGCATCGGCCGAAACCGATATAACCGAGGCGCCTCGCAACAGCAACAACCACATAAGTCAAACTCGTCAGGGCGTGTAAAACCACTGACGCCACTTCTAACTAGAAAGAAACGCAAGTCCTCCCTGAGGTCCGTCTCCCGTTTTTGGTTCATACCTGGTGTGAAACACGCGAGGTAAACGTTACACAAAGCTACGCCACAAAGGCCGCTTTGATCATCAACCACAAGACTTTGCTTTTCAACAGAAGCCTTGATCATTTGCATCTTAGCATGCCACACAGGCAAACCATCCTATGTCAGACACACAGTCCATTTACAAGTCCGTTCTGGGTCTGAACGAAACCGGAGGCACCTAGTACCCCGCATATCCATCGATCTCCAAGTACGTCTGGACGATCACTAACTGTTTCCATCTTCTTGGGTGTACAGCCCAATCAAGATCATCAGTTATCACCCAAACGACGTGAAGACCTCCGGTCTTCGACCATCGTCTTCATCTTCGACTTATCGTCGTATCAGTTATTCAGAATGGGATAAACCCGGTCTTTCCGAATAACTCGCGTATATATTATAAAAGTGTTACACAAACACAACATACGCCTCATTCCAATTCATTAGTCACTAACCGTAAATTAATCAAGAGAATAATTCCCCAAATATTAACCCCGAAGGCCGAAACCAACATCAGATCAATATCCAGAAAACCATTCTGTTTGGCTAACCGACAGTCAATTTCTAAATTTCACATTCATAGGGAAAGGTTCCCATTAATTTTATCAAAGATAAATTCTTGAATTTATTCTTTAATCTATTTTTGAATATCAATTCAAACTAGTCGGGATTAGCGAACCTTACCGAAGTAATCATTTGTTTTCATTTCCCAATCCCAACCTATTCATCCCATGAAGTAAAACTGGTAATACTTCATATCTAACACCACAGTGTTATCGGTAACTTCAATTACCATTTCGCGTTCAAATCTAATTAAAGATTTAACTAACGCCTGGAGCAAAACTGGTGATACTCCATTTCGATTATTTCAATCTAATTAAAGATTCATTAAAACTCCACTTAGTTTTAATCTTTGACTGGGTTAAAGAATCAGTGTCATTTAAAAACACGGTTCACGATAAACCCCAAAATCACATTCATTAATCATCGGGTTAAAGAACGAGTGTTATTTAAAACACTGTCCACGATAAACCCAAAAATCAATATCGATTCAATTCCAATTAAATATTATTTAATTGGTACACTCCATTAAATCTAAATAAAAAGATTTAATCCTTTCTCAACTGGGTTCAAGAACAGTGTTAATGAAGACACCATTCACGACAAACCCAAATCACATTCATCGATTATCGGGTTAAAGAACAAGTGTTATTTAAAACACTGTTCACGATAAACCCAAAAATCAATATCAATTCTATTCCAATTAAATGTTATTTAATTGGTACACTTCATTAAATCTGAATAAAAAGATTTAATCTTTTCTCAACTGGGTTCAAGAACAGTGTTAGTGAAGACACCATTCACGACAAACCCAAATCACATTTGATATTCAATACAAGGCTCTGAATAGAAAATATATCGGCTTATATTCAATATCAAATTCTACGACTAACAAACGTCGTATTGGAAATAACGATATATATATATATCTTTCAAATTTCCATAACAACATCTGTATAATCACGAATTCCAACATCGAAATATTCCGAAGACAATTTCGATTCAAATCCACTCCAATGCAATCATTGGAAATTTTGGTTATTTTCAAAACCTTTTCAAATTCAATTTATTTATTTAAAAATAAATAGAATTATAATTCTAGTTCAAACTAGTTCATTTCGATAAAAATCTATTTTTATCTTTTCAAATATGGAGTTTTTCATCCCAATTCTTTCTAAATCATTCCTTATGATTTTACACAAATTATTACTATTTTTAATAATTTTATCAAGGCCCGTACAGTCGATTTCCATCAACGGCCATCGAACTGCACTTACAGCGACCTTTTTCGAATTTGATTTGGACATATCTCCAAATCCAACCGTTAGATTTCAAATTTCTAACATTCATTAGAAAGCTCTTTTCGATACGAACCCAACGGTTCCGGTTTTAGGAGAATCCGACGGTCGGATCTCCCGCAATGTCCGTTTGAAATAAATGGTCGAAATTCACGAACTGCCGCGGCGCGGCGCGTTCTATTCAGGCCATTATATTATATATATAATATATATAATATATACTTCATCGATTCCTATTTAAAACGGATTATCTAAATAGTTTTAAATTCGTTTCAAATTCTATTTCAACTTCTATTTCAATTCAAAGCCAAAATTGAATCCTTCTTTATAAATTCGTTTTAAAATTCATTTCTATTCAATTCGAATTTCAATTCAATTTGAATTCATTTCAATTCGCTTTCAATTCCATTTGAATTCGTTTTCAATTCGATTCATTTCGAAATCGTTTTCAATTCATTTTGAATTCGTTTTCAATTCAATTCATTTCGAAATCGTTTTCAATTCATTTTGAATTCGTTTTCAAAATCGATATAAATATCGTTCACGTCAAAATGGCGTCAATCTAATCAACACTGCTTCATATATTCCTTTATTTTCAAATATTCTATTTCAAATATTTCCTTTTCAAATATTTCTTTTTCAAAACTGGAATGAGGCCCAATCAATTACCATATAAAATTAATTATATGGATTTTCATACAACACATGTATATAATAGCATTGAAAATAATCAACCATCAACCAAAGTGCACTACACTGTATAAGCATCAAATATAGATATTCAACGCTTATAACAGCCTGTCAATCAATCGATCGACATATTTAATCAATCAGGATGAGTGAACTTCAAATTTCATCCTAACACCCGTGTGGGGTTTCAAACAATCAAACACATATTTTATTTGTGCAGTTAGGCGATGTGTAAAATTTATCGACCCAATCAACGTCATTCAAATAGGTGTACATAAACAAACCGTCTGGTTTGTAAATGAATATTTATTTATTCACATTCACGTTAAAAATTATATTTTTAACGATAACACATTTTATTTTAACATATGAATTTCTATTCAGTTCATTCTTCAAATAAAATGCTATTTTTATTTTTCTAACTTATTTTAGAAAATTTCGGCGGCATAACGGTACGATACTAGAAACGGGACAAGGCCTAGCCTTATCCCCGGTCTAGTGAAGGCCCACGCCATTCACACATCAATCAAATTCACTTTCGTTATGCAAACCACAAAATTTGGAGTAAGGGTCTAACCTAGCCTTACTCCTTCGCCTTATAACGGCGCACGTCTAATCCTAACCAATTTATCGATTCGATTTTTTTCACACCACAAACCACATTCAAACCAATATCACAATCAATCACCAAACAGTCAAACAAACAAGTCCATGGTCTGTGGACGATTGTGTCGGGTGCTACTAAGCACCGTCTGCATCCTAGTATATATATATATAACTAGAAAAGGAATAGGAAGGTGAGAAATTCTCACTTATAGCTATCCTAGCTCCACGGCACTTCTTATGCAGGAAATCTTCACTGTTCTCGTCGATATCACTTTCTTCGCCCGTATTCTCTACATATGCAAAAATCGAATTTTTACTTCGCTATTCCATATACAAAATCATATTTTTCTTTCGATGTTCTATATATAAAAATCATATTTTTCTTTCGATGTTCTATATATAAAAATCATATTTTTCTTTCGATGTTCTATATATAAAAATCATATTTTTAGTTCGCTATTCTATATATAAAAATCATATTTTTCTTTCGATGTTCTATATATAAAAATCATATTTTTCTTTCGATGTTCTATATATAAAAATCATATTTTTAGTTCGCTATTCTATATATAAAAATCATATTTTTCTTTCGATGTTCTATATATAAAAATCATATTTTTAGTTCGCTATTCTATATATAAAAATCATATTTTTCTTTCGATGTTCTATATATAAAAATCATATTTTTCTTTCGATGTTCTATATATAAAAATCATATTTTTAGTTCGCTATTCTATATATAAAAATCATATTTTTAGTTCGCTATTCTATATATAAAAATCATATTTTTATCTCGAAGTTCTATATATAAAAATCATATTAAAAAATCAGTTTTCAAATTATATAAAAAATCAGTTTTCAAATTATATAAAAATCAGTTTTCAAATTATATAAAAACCAGTTTTCAAATTATATAAAAATCAGTTTCATACTTTAATTAAAATCAGTTTCATACTTTAATTAAAATCAGTTTTAACTTAATTAAAATTTCAGTTTTAACTTAAATAAAAAAAACAGTTTTAACTTAAATAAAAAAACAGTTTTAACTTAAATAAAAAAAAAAACAGTTTTAACTTACCGAGGGGGGGGCTGATGTCAGGTCCTCGGTGGTCGGAGGAGCTGCTCGATGGGGAGAGGGCGGTCGCGGCTTCAGGTGGCGGCGCTAGGGCTTCGGGTCTTCGCGAGTTGCTGGATGAAGGGGAGGGGTTTAATCGAACAGGGGAGAGAAGCGCGCCACGGGGGGGGGTTCGACGAGGTGGAGGGGCGACTGGGGGTGTCGATGTCGAGCGCAGGCGGCGGCGCGGTGGGTGCCTCGAACGAGAGGGAGGTCGGCGATCGATTTAGACTTAAGGTTTTTTTTTTTTTTTTTTTCTCTGGTTGACATCAAAGTGAACGGGGGGGGGGCCAAGGCGAGATTAAGGGGAAGGAGGGAAATTAAAATAATGTATATTTTTTTATATTTTTTTTTTTAATTATTTAATTTGTAAAAAGGTTGACTTTTACATACGACCTCGAAACGAGGTCCACCGCCTGTCGTCCATAGCGTTTTACCCCCATTCCGAACACAATGGGATATGTTTCGTAAGCTGATTTGATCGTTACAATCAGTTTCCTTTTGAATTTTCATTTAAATCACTATATTGAATTTTAAACGCACATTTCCAATTACCGGGGTCACATACTAACTAGAAAAATTCCAGAAAAATATTTTCTAGCTTCTTATTGACGATACGGTCCTAACAAAACTAGTTTCGTCGAATTCTGAGACCGTTAGAAAAATGGCCAATTTCCAGTCGATTAAAATCAACTGAAATGGTCAAAATACGTTTTCCTTTGCCACGCTCACATATTGATTCGAAAAATTATGAAATTTGAAATCTAGCAATAACTTCACATCCCGGACCCAACAAAACTGGTTTCGTCGAAATCCGAGGTCGTTTGCAAAATGTCCATTTTTAAGGGCCTGAATTCCATAGCGACTATTCAGAATTTTCAACTGGACATATCTTTTGATTCCCGCTATGAAATCTCAATTATTCGGATTCGTTGGAAAGATATTCACTATTAGATTCCATTATTTTTGGTTTCACTAAAATCCGGATTATTTTGCACCCGGTACATTCAATTGAAGTTTGAAATCGAATTATCGAACTACCGCGCCATTTTCAATTCTATTTATAATTATATATAAATATTTATATTCTAACGACGACGCGTATAAATATATACGTTCGAATTATATTCAAAATAAATTTTCGTCGATATTATTTAAAATAATTCATTTTAAATAATCAAAATTCGCTATAATTGCCAAAATAAAAATTTTAAACTGGCCCAGATTTTACGGGTTGTTACATGTAATGAGGCCCAATCAATTACCATATAAAGCTAATTATATGGATTTTCATACAACACATGTATATAATAACAACGATAAATAATCAACCATCATCCAAGGTGCACTACACTGTATAAGCATCAAATATAGATATCTAACGCTTATAACAGCCTGTCGATCCATCGATCGACATACAACTAATTATTGGGATTAGTGTATGCCGTGTTTTATCCCAATACCCGTGTGGGGTTTCAAACAATCAAACACAGATTTTATTTGTGCATTTGGGCGATGTGTAAAATTTATCCTCCCAATCAATGTCATTCAAATAGGTGTACATAAACAAACCGTCCGGTTTGTAAATGAATATTGATTTATTCACATTCACGTTAAAAATTATAATTTTTAACGACCAAATTATTTTATTCAACCTATGAATATTCTATTCAGTTCATTTATTAAATAAAATGATATCTTTATTTTTCTAACTTATTTTAGAAAATTTCGGCGGCATAACGGCGCGATACTAGAAACGGGACGAAGCCTAGCCTTATCCCGGTCTAGTGATGGCCCACGCCATTCACACATCAATCAAATCCTTTCCATTTTACCAAACAATTCAATTCAAACCAAATAATCTAACCAACTACACAACCAAACAAACAAGTCCATGGTCTGTGGACGATTGTGTCGGGTGCTACTAAACACCGTCTGCATCCTAGTATATATATATATATATAACTAGAAAAAAAATTTGAAGAGTGAGAAATTCTCACCAATTGCTATCCAATACCACGTCTCTTCATTTATAGAAATCTTCGTCGTTCTCGCCTTTTTGTCACCTTCGTTGCCCGTAGCCACTACATATATAAAAATCACACATTTTTATGTTGCTGTCCTTATTTTGAAATGAAAATCACATTTTTATTTGTTTACTTTCAATTTTAAAAATCATATTTTTATAATCACTTCATATATTTAAAAATCGAATTTTTACTTCGCTATTCAATATATAAAAATCGAATTTTCACTTCGTTATTCAATATATAAAAATCGAATTTTTACTTCGCTATTCAATATATAAAAACCGAATTTTTACTTCTCTATTCAATATATAAAAATCGATTTTTTACTTCGCTATTCAATATATAAAAATCGAATTTTAATTTTGCTACACATATAAAGATGATATTTCTAATATTCCTATCATGTAAAAATTATATTTTTAATTCTCTACATAAACAAAAATCATATTTTTACATCTTCTACATAATAAAGATTATATTTTTAATAATTTAAAAATATAAAAATCGTATTTTTAATACTTTAAAAATATAAAAATCATATTTTTACAATCACGCTATATGGACAAAATTTCTATTCTCACACCGCTACTATATAGATAAAAATTATATTTTTACAACACTACTATATAGATAAAAATTATATTTTTACAACACTACTATATAGATAAAAATTATATTTTTATCACGCTATTTTTCATATAAAGATTTCGCCTTTTTACATATAAAGATCTCGCCTTTTTACATATAAAGATCTCGCCTTTTTACATATAAAAAAATTATGAACTGCTTTAAAACAACATTTATATAAATTAAAAATCGCACCTTTTTGTTTGTCGTGTAGAATGGGCTTGCGCAGGAGGGTGCTGAAGGGCGGGGGTGCTTCAGGTGGTCGGCGGCAGGGGTATGGGGGTCGGATCTTCATCGGGGGAAGGGGGAAGCTCGTCGCTGCGTCGCAGGAGGGCGGAAGGGCTGAGTGTAGGTCGGAGGTGGTTGCGTTGGGGTCATGGGAGCGGTTTAGGGTTCAAGGGGGGCTGCGTCGATGCGGTTAGGGGAAAACCGAAGGGGGGGGGAGAAAGAGAAGGCGGAGATTGGAGGAGAGAGGCGCGCCTGAGGTGGGGCGTGGCTGTCGTCGACCACCAGAGGGAGGCGGCGGTGGTCCCCCCCCCCGTCGCCCTTCGTTTTTTTTTTTTCTGAATCGATTTTATATAATGAAAGAAAAGGTGTGGCCACGGTTTTTGAATGGGAGGGAGAGAGGAGGATATTTTTTTTATTTAATTATTTAATTCAAAAAGTTGACTTTTACATACGACCTCTAAACGAGGCCCACCGCCTGTCGTCCCTAGCTAATTACCCCCATTCCGAACACAATGGGATATGTATCGTAGGCTGACTCGACCGTTTCGATCAGTTTCCGTTAAAATCAACATATAACTCTATATATTGAATTTGAACGCGCATTTCAATTTACTGGGGTCACATACGAACTTTAAAAATTCCCGAAAAATATTTTCTAGCTTCGTATTGACGATACTGTCCTAACAAAACTAGTTTCGTCGAATTCTGAGAACGTTGAAAAAATGGCCATTTTCCAGTCGATTAAAATCAACTGAAACTGGTCAAACGCGTTTTCCTTTGCCACTCTCACATATTGATTCGAAAAATTATGAAATTTGGAATCTAGCAATAATTTGACACTGCGGATCCAACAAAAGTGGTTTCGTCGAAATCCGTGGTCGTTTGCAAAATTCCCATTTTTAAGGGCCTGAATTCCATAGCGACTATTCAGAATTTTCAACTAGACATATCTTTTGATTCCCGCTATGAAATCTTGATTTGTCCGATTCGTTGGAAAGATATTCCCAATTAGATCCTATTATTTTTGGTTTCACTAAAATCCGGATTGTTTTGCACCCGGTACATTCAATTGAAGTTTGAAATCGAATTATCGAACTACCGCGCCATTTTCAATTCCTATTTATAATTATATATAATTATTTATATTCTAACGACGACGCGTATAAATAAATACGTTCGAATTATATTCAAAATAAATTTTCGTCGATATTATTTAAAATAATTCATTTTAAATATTCAAAATTCGTCGAAGTTGCCAAAATAAAAAATTTAAACTGGTTCCGAATTTCCGGGTTATTAGAATCTCCCGCACTTAAAACTTTTCGTCCCCGAAAAGGAACAAAGTCGAAAGTGGTTTGATTAATCAACTCTACGTTCGATCTGGCTTCCATTCTCCAACTTTTCAGTTACTGAGAATTCTCAAATTTTCAAAAATTTGGCTAACACCCTAAATTTTCGAAAAATTTCGCCATAACCTACCCTGCACCGGGAGCCACGGGAAAATCCCGAAATTGCCGTATAGGCCTTCTGATCTCAAAAAGAAAAAGAAAAAGCCAAGCGGCTAGCCAATAGGCTCATAAAATCATCATCACCCAAACAAAACAGTAAATTATAGTAAATATGTACCTATTTGTCGGGCAAACAAATTTTATTCTTCGACTCCAGCCTCCTTGCTATGACCTGTTCAATGTAAGTATATGTATATGCAAGCAAATGTGACCAATTTTCAATACAGTTCAATATTTGGTTCAATTAGGCTAAATGGTTCAAAATTATCAAACAAATAAACAAACAACACAAACATCAATCAATTAGTGGATTAGAGTTTCAAATTCATAATTTTGATATATATACTGAAAATCATGTTTTTGATGCCAATTCACAACAATGTATTCTAGCTATATTGGTTTTGGTTCACACACCAGTCTAATGGAAATATATAGATATCACACCTTCGAAACACGAACATAAATATTGATGATGCCATGGTCATTATCAACATCATCTCCGGGCGACTAGAGCGTGATTCTATATCTATCCAGTATATTAAAACTTCGAATATACGTTCATGACGCGTATATGCAAAACCTTTATATACTGGATTGTCCAAATTCAAAGTAAATAAATATTTAAATACGTATAAAGCGATTTAAATTTTCAAAACAAAATTGTTTTTATTTGAAAAATATACTCTTCACACTCGTTCTAGGATACTACTGATCCTATCTCTAACGAGTCATTCTAATTGGATATTACTAATCCAATATCTGATGAATTCTTTCATATGGTTCTAATGTGTCTTGTTCTCGAGCTCTGTAAACCAAAGCTCTGATACCAAATGTGACGGCCTGGAATTTCCCTCGATCTGAATCATTCGTTAAACCGATCTAGACCGTTCGAAACCCCTGATCGTTTTGAGAACAAGACAAATCAGAACGCAGACGGAAGAACATTTCATCGCTATTACAACAATTCCATCAGATACAAGAATATACAGAGTATAAATGAATAAATATACATTCGATAAATATCAGAGATTACAATAAATTACATAGCAGCGGAAAATATTACAAAGCACAACTGAAGGTGATATACGGATACAGAGCTTTCCGGATATCATTCCAGCTGTAAACCAGGATCCTGTGAATATAAATCTGCAAAACCAAAACTACTAGCTGCCCGTGCGGAAAATATGGGCACCCAGAGTTTAGGTTAAAACAATAAACTCCAGGTCAGTCAAGTGACTGGTGTGAGAACTAAAACAGTTATTTAAAACTTTACTTTAAAAGAGAGTAATTTAAGGGACCACGCCGTATAACACGGAATGGGTTTCCTCCCAAGAATACCAGTGCATAGAATAAACAACGCAATGCTTTTCCGAAAAAATGAAGATATTATAAGACCCAGGTCCCATCACACAATGCAAGCCGGAGGATAGGGTTTTCCCTTATAATAGCCAAACATGCTTGATACGTTTAAAACAAATCATTTGATACTATAATAAGTGTATAGTGTCAAAACAATTTCAATCATAAATATAAATCATAGACGGCATAGCATCCCATGCTACTATGTCACCATACTAGGCTCTACAAATAAAGCCTAAATATCTCGTATTGGAAATTGGATTTCCGTCATAAGTCGAGGCAAGGGGCAAGCTCCTCTCCGCTTCGAGACATTCTAGCAAATGCTCAGGACTACGCACTCTGGGCAACCCTGAATCGGTTGGGCCGGTCCTCACTTACGTTAGAGGATTATTTATTCCTGAACACACGTTTCCCGGTCCTTACAGACCTATAATCGAGGCGCCTCATTCCAACAACCACAAAGGTGAAAAGTATATAAATGTCAGGGCTGGTAAGTCACTGACACCACCAAAGCTAGAAAGAAACGTCGTGTTCTCCCAACGGTCCGTATCCCATTTTTAACTCATACCGAGGTGTGAGGCTCGAGAATCCACGCTATACACAAAGCTGCCACGTAGGCCATGCTTTGATCATCAACCACAAGACTTTGCTTTTCAACAGAAGCCTTGATCCACGCAACTCAGCATGCCACACAGGCAATTCATGCCATGTGATTGATATCTATCGATATATAACCTCTAAGCTCGTACGTCTCAGAGAAGGGCGTTAAGCAAGAGAATAAATCCTCCGCCGCCAAACAGATATATATTTAACAGAAATCAATCAACACAGAATAAAATCCAATGTTAGACACACAATCCATTTACAAGTTCGTTCTGGGTCTGAACGAAACCGGAGGCACTTTCCTCGCATATCCATCGATCTCCAAGTACGTCTGGATGACCACCAACTGATTCCCTCATCTTGGGTGTACAGCCCAATCAAGATCATCAGTAATCACCTAAACGACGTGAAGACTTCCGGTCTTCAACCACCATCTTCATCTTCGACATATCGTCGAATCGGTAATTCAGAATGGGTATAAACCCGGACTTTCCGAACAACCCGCGTATATAGTAAACAAATGTTATACAAACACAACATACGCCTCATTCCAATTCATTAGTCACTAACCGTAAATCAGCAAGAGAACAATTTCCCAAATATTAACCCCGAAGGCCGAAACTAACATCAGATCAATACCAGGAAACCATTCTTCTTAACTAACCTACAGCTAGTTTCTAAATTTCATATTCTTAGGGAAAGATTCCCATTAATTTTATCCAAGATAAATTCTTTAAAATTTATCCTTTAATCTTCCTTTGGATGTCATTTCAAACCAAATTATGGTTTTCCAAACTAGTCGAGATTAGCGAACCACACCGGAGTAATTATTTATTTTATTTCCAAATCCCAACCTATTCATCCCATGAAGAAAAACTGTTAATACTCCATATCTAACACCAGGGTGTTATTGGTAAAATTAATTACCATTTCACGTTCAAATATGATTAAAGATTTAACTATCGCTTTGGAGCAAAACTGGTGATACTCCATTCTTGCTTACTTTCTAAATTTGATAATTTAAATTATCAATTCACATTTCAATCTAATTGCAGATTCATTAAAACTCCTTTTTCAGGGTTAAAGAACTAGTGTCATTTAAAACACAGTTCACGATAAACCCAAATCATATTCTATTTATTATCGGGTTAAAGAACTAGTGTTATTTAAAACACCATGCACGATAAATCCACAAATCAATTCTATTTAAAACCCGTTTCAAATCCAATTTATTTATTTAAAAATAAATGGATTTTAATTTTAGTTCAAAACTAGTTCATTTCGATAAAAATCTATTTTTACCTTTTTAAATATGGAGTTTCTCATCCCAAATTTTCGCAAATCATTTCTTATGATTTTACACAAATTATTACTATTTTTAATAATTTTATCAAGGACCGTACAGTCGATTTCCATCAACGGCCATCGAACGGCACTTACAGCGACCTTTTTCAAATTTGATTTGGACGTATCTCCAAATCCAACCGTTAGATTTTGAATTTCTAATATTCATTAGAAAGCTCTTTTCGATATGAACCCAACGGTTCCGGTTTTAGGAGAATCCGACGGTCGGATCTCCCGTAATGTCCGTTCGAAGTCAATGGTCGAAATTCGCGAACTACCGCGGCGTGGCGCGTTCTATTTAGGCCATTATATTATATATAATATATAATATATTTTTCGTCGATTTCTATTTATACCGAATTTTATAAATAGTTTTAAATTCGTTTCAAAAACAATTTCAACCTTTATTTCAAATTCAAATCAAAAATTGAATTTTCTATTATAAATCATTTTACTTTCATTTCTATTAGATTTCAATTCAAATCGATTTTAATTCTATTCGAATTCATTTTCTTTTCAATTCAATTCAATTCGAATTCGTTATATATTCCCTTCAAATTCAATTTCTTTTCTATTCAAATCAAATTCCATTTCTTTTCTATTCAAATCAAATTCAATTTCTTTTCAAATCAAATCAAATTCAATTTCTTTTCAAATCAAATCATATTCAGTCAAATTTAATTTCTTTTCAAATCAAATCAAATTCAATTTAAATCAAATTCATTTTCTATTCAAATCAAACTCATTATATATTCAATTCAATTCGAATTCGTTTTATATTCGATTTAATTCAAATTGGTTTTCTATTCGATTCAATTCAAATTGGTTTTCTATTCGATTCAATTCAAATTGGTTTTCTATTCGATTCAATTCAAATTGGTTTTCTATTTGATTCAATTCAAATTGGTTTTCTATTCGATTCAATTCAAATTGGTTTTCTATTCGATTAAATTCAAATTGGTTTTCTATTCGATTCAATTCAAATTTAAAAACGAATATAATCGATATAAATATCGTTCGCGTCAAAATAACGCATCTCTAATCAATACGGCTTTATATATTTCAATAATTCCTTTATTCTATTCAACAAATGAATATTTATTTTTGTCAACACAGGACTAATCTCAACGAATGAGTACTGTCCACGTGTGACTATTTTTATTAAAATATTTCCTTCAACACATGACGAATCTCAACGGATGAGTACAGTCAACACATGAACCTTTATTTTATAGTGATAAAGATATAAATTTTATTGTTAAAATATTTCGTTCAACACATGACTAATCTCAACGAATGAGTAAAGTCAACACATGAACCTTTATTTTATAATATTCTTTATCTTCTAAATTGGAATGAGGCCCAATCAATTACCATATAAAGCTAATTATATGGATTTTCATACAACACATGTATATAATAGCAACGATAAATAATCAACCATCATCCAAGGTGCACTACACTGTATAAGCATCAAATATAGATATCTAACGCTTATAACAGCCTGTCGATCCATCGATCGACATACAACTAATTATTGGGATTAGTGTATGCCGTGTTTTATCCCAATACCCGTGTGGGGTTTCAAACAATCAAACACATATTTTATTTGTGCATTTGGGCGATGTGTAAAATTTATCCTCCCAATCAATGTCATTCAAATAGGTGTATATAAACAAACCGTCCGGTTTGTAAATGAATATTGATTTATTCACATTCACGTTAAAAATTATAATTTTTAACGACCAAACTATTTTATTCAACCTATGAATATTCTATTCAGTTCATTTATTAAATAAAATGATATCTTTATTTTTCTAACTTATTTTAGAAAATTTCGGCGGCATAACGGCGCGATACTAGAAACGGGACGAGGCCTAGCCTTATCCCCGGTCTAGTGAGGGCCCACGCCATTCACACATCAATCAAATCCATTCCATTTCACCAAACAATTCAATTCAAACCAAATAATCTAACCAACTACACAACCAAACAAACAAGTCCATGGTCTGTGGACGATTGTGTCGGGTGCTACTAAACACCGTCTGCATCCTAGTATATATATATAACTAGAAAAAAATTGAAGAGTGAGAGATTCTCACCAATTGCTATCCAATACCACGACTCTTCATTTATAGAATTCTTCATCGTTCTCGCCTTTTTGTCACCTTCGTTGCCCGTAGCCACTACATATATAAAAATCACACATTTTTATATTCTGTCCTTTTTTTAAAATGAAAATCACATTTTTATTTGTTTACTTTAAATTTTAAAAATCATATTTTTATAATCACTTCATATATATAAAAACCGAATTTTTACTTCGCTATTCAATATGTAAAAATCGAATTTTTACTTCGCTATTCAATATATAAAAATCGAATTTTAATTTTGCTACACATATAAAGATGATATTTCTAATATTCCTATCATGTAAAAATTATATTTTTTATTCTCTACATAAACAAAAATCATATTTTTACATCTTCTACATAATAAAGATTATATTTTTAATACTTTAAAAATATAAAAATCATATTTTTAATACTTTAAAAATATAAAAATCATATTTTTACAATCATGCTATATGGACAAAATTTCTATTCTCACACCGCTACTATATAGATAAAAATTATATTTTTACAACACTACTATATAGATAAAAATTATATTTTTACAACACTACTATATAGATAAAAATTATATTTTTATCCCGCTATTTTTCATATAAAGATTTCGCCTTTTTCGCCTTTTTACATATAATTATCTCGCCTTTTTACATATAAAGATCTCGCCTTTTTACATATAAAAAAATTATGAACTGATTTAAAACAACATTTATATAAATTAAAAATCGCACCTTTTTGTTTGTCGTGTAGAATGGGCTTGCGCAGGAGGGTGCTGAAGGTCGGGGGTGCTTCAGGTGGTCGGCGGCAGGGGTATGGGGGTCGGATCTTCATCGGGGGAAGGGGGAAGCTCGTCGCTGCGTCGCAGGAGGGCGGAAGGGCTGAGTGAAGGTCGGAGGTGGTTGCGCTGGGGTCATGGGAGCGGTTTAGGGTTCAAGGGGGGGCTGCGTCGATGCGGTTAGGGGAAAACCGAAGGGGGGGAGAAGGAGAAGGCGGAGATCGGAGGAGGGAGGCGTGCCTGAGGTGGGGCGTAGCCGTCGTCGATCACCAGAGGGAGGCACGGTTCCCCCCCCCCCGTCGCCCTTCGTTTTTTTTCTCTTCTGAATCGATTTTGTATAATGAAAGAAAAGGAGGGCACGGTTTTTGAAGGGGAGGGAGAGAGGAGGATATTTTTTTAATTATTTAATTCAAAAATTGACTTTTACATACGACCTCTAAACGAGGCCCACCGCCTGTCGTCCTTAGCTAATTACCCCCATTCCGAACACAATGGGATATGTATCTTAGGCTGACTCGACCGTTTCGATCAGTTTCCGTTAAAATCAACATATAACTCTATATATTGAATTTGAACGCGCATTTCAATTTACTGGGGTCACATACGAACTTTAAAAATTCCCGAAAAATATTTTCTAGCTTCGTATTGACGATACGGTCCTAACAAAACTAGTTTCGTCGAATTCTGAGACCGTTGGAAAAATAACCATTTTCCAGTCGATTAAAATCAACTGAAACTGGTCAAACGCGTTTTCCTTTGCCACGCTCACATATTGATTCGAAAAATTATGAAATTTGGAATCTAGCAATAATTTGACACTGCGGATCCAACAAAAGTGGTTTCGTAGAAATCCGAGGTCGTTTGCAAAATTCCCATTTTTGAGGGCCTGAATTCCATAGCGACTCTTCAGAATTTTCAACTGGACATATCTTTTGATTCCCGCTATGAAATCTTGATTTGTCGGATTCGTTGGTGTAACACCCCACCTCCTCCAGGGTGGCTCTTGCAAGCACTCTGACTTTGGAGGGGCGTTTGTACCGGGTAAACATGCATAATGATATATCAAGGCAGAACAAGAACATATGTATACATGTAAACAGAGTAAATAAGATAAGTAAAACAGCGGAAGATTTCAAACTATTTCAAAACAAGTCTGGTACAACATAATGTCAACTTTCCCAATACACAAGTCTAGATAAAAACAACATCACTGAAAAACTGAAATACATAAGTACTATCCCCAAAATAAGTGATAACCATAGCTAGCTTCATGTCAAGACCGTACATGAGCTAAAATCCCACAAGCAAGCGATCAGAAATCCAAGCTAAGCTCCAATATTCCCACCCTGAGAACCTGGGGGGGAACGGAAGAAAAACAGGTCAGTCAAAAAGACTGAGTAAGCCCTACTACAATCAATGTAAACTGATAAAGTTAACTGGCATGAGAAGCAGGGATGAACATAAGGATAACAACATACTAGCATGATGATTAACTAACAAGGTAGATAAAGGTGTCATCGCATACTCAGGTTTAAGGTTTTTGCACCATAGGTGTACTAGCATTCTAACATGTCAAGTAAAACAAGAATTGATCCCTTGGCCCAAGCTTTGGCCCAATAACATGAAGTGACCCTAATACGAGGTCCAACCAAACGGTCTAATCGATCGGCACCCTAAGCCTAACTCGTCACGTGTTGGTGTCAATACGGCCCAAATATAATTGTAGTCAGACTGTGCCGGGTCCACCCTTCGGGTGTATCAAGCCCTAGGGTGTAAACCCCTGGACACTATAAACATAAGTGCACAGTCTCGATCTACTGGTACCCGTGCATGTTTTCCCCGGCTTCGGACTATGTGCACGACTATAGTCCGCCCGGAACTACACCGGCGTACCACTCTGCCGTCGTTTTAGGTCACTTACCTCAAGTCCAGTAATCGTGCCTCCTCCCTAGCCTAGTCCCTAGGGTCTTAATGATACAAACTTGGGATTACTGCTGGAGTGGACCCCCATTGCTAGGATTTTTCTAGTGGGTTAAGTACGGTTTAACCCTTTTACTAATCATGGATTAACTTGGTTAAGTGTAACGATGGGTTCACGACTTAACCCCGATTAATCCACTAAGCCCAAATTGGTTAAGTATTAAGTGGACCATGACTTAACCCTAATCATGAGGCATTAATTAATTTAATGTGCCTTAACCTCTCACATTAGACCTTGTTGTGGTTACTAGTTAAGCCGGGCGGGTCCGGGTAGCTTTACACCACAACTTGGTCTAACCTCGGGTTCAAGGTACAACATGACCAACTTCTCACATTGGGTCCTATTGTTTGTAGCAACTAGTTAAGCCGGTCGGTTCCGGGTAGGTTTACGCTACAAACTCAACCCAACCTCGAGTCGGTCACACTTATATTTTCTAAGTGTCATGTCCACCATGTTTCCAAAACATATCACAAGTTTTCAAGAATTTGGGTAGACCTAACTTAATAGGTAAATTCCCAATGGGTAGACCTAACTTAATAGGTAAATTCCCAATCTTATGTTTTCATGTCTTTTAAGTTTACCCAACCCCAAACGCAATCCCATCGCTTACATAATCGCAATAGCGCATAAAGGATAGAAAGAGGGAACTTGGCATAAAGATGACAAATGGTGTTGAAGCCACAAGTTTAACATGGTGGCATATGAAATGTACATATGTTCATATACTTGCATATTGCATCATTAGGCCTCAAAAGCATGCATAAAACCAAACTTAGCATATTGGTGATACATGGTGATAAATGACATGTAGAAATGGCCATAAGTTCGCATTTAGCCTCACATGCAAGTTATCATAAGAGATATGATAACTTACATGTTGCCAAAATGCAACCTTTAGCATAAAGCTTGAAGCTTTAAGCTCATAAACCCAAGATAAGCTTGCATAACATGATAACATGAACAAAATGATCAACCCAAACTTGCATAACATAACTTGCATATCATATGACAAACTTGCATATCAAACTCGCATAACATAACATGATAAACTTGCATATCATAACATGGCAAACTTGCATAACATAACATGATAAACTTGCATATCATAACATGGCAAACTTGCATAACATAACATGATAAACTTGCATATCATAACATGGCAAACTTGCATAGCATAACATGGTAAACTTGCATATCATAACATGGCATACTTGCATAACATAACATAATAAACTTGCATATCATAATGGTCAACCAAACTTGCATCATTCATTTAACTTTAGAGTTTAAATATGAAAGTAGAAAAGGGCTTACAATGCTTATGAAGACACAAAAATATGACAAAGCCCTTATGCAATCAAATAGACCCAAAATGCAAGCTCTAATAGAAAAACCCTTGAGCCAAAATGATCAAAACCCTTGCTTTATGATGTAAATATGGAAACTTGACTTGAATGCAAGATAATGACACTCATACAAGCTTGAAAACACTTGTATGCATGGAAAATCTCTCATAGAAATAACTTAGAATTTTATGAAGAGAGTGGAGGCCATGAGAGGAATGATTTTGCCATAGTTTAGTTACTTGAATGAATAATGATGATTTAGGGTTAGGTTAGGGGCTTATTTATAGAGATTAGGATTAGTTTCAACCTTAGGATTAAACCCTAATTCCAATCTCAGCCCTTAAAACCGAATCTGGCCCCAAAACCTAACCAAAACCCCAAAATGGTGCACCAGGCAAAACTGCCCGGCTGAACCAAGTCGACAGCCAAGTCGACAGGGCTGTCGACTTGGGTCCAACCAAGTCGACTCCCAAGTCGACAGGGCTGTCGACTTGGGTGCTCTGGCGGGAATTTTCCCGCCTAGCCCAATCTGACCGTTTTTCGAATTTTGAACCCGAAATTCGAAATCTGTTTTGAACTTGAAATTTTCTGAAAACTTCATTGGGCCTTAATCGGGTCATACGGACTCCGATTTTCGAAAACTCGGACTCTATTTCGCGTATTTTTCCGAGACGAACGCAATGGCATAGCCCGTTTCCCTTGATTCAGATTTATAAATTAAATTCTGCCTCGATTTACGTTATAACAGGTTATTGAAAATACGGGTTGTTACATTCTCCCCTCCTTAAAGGATTTCGTCCCCGAAATCTTCAAGTTAGGAAGAACGTATCCTACCATCCAACATCCATCTACTCAAAACATCATCCACGAGCAATCATTGTCCTTACAAGATTCTAAATGTTGTATGAACATATGCAAAGGTGTGTGTATATGTACTTATCTAATGCAAATATCATCAATGCAAATTATGTTAGTGAAATGAATCCATATGTATGCAATTCCTAACATAATGTATAACATCTATATGTGTGCACATAACATACATCCATATGCAACATCCATGCGATAACACAAAAATTTTCATCCATGAATAAGCATAAACACTCATGCATATGCAATATGAGGAGTGTGTGAGCCGATTTAGTGCCTAATGTGTATAATGCATCCACGAGTAACCACTTGCAAACACTTGCAACCACTTGCAAACATCAAGCATAACATGTTTCATCCAAAGGGTTTCTACCTAAGGTTCTCATGACAAGATTAACATGATAAACTAGATAATCAAGACAAACATGGATAACAAAAGATATGCTACAAAGAGATCGGGAAGATAAGCAGGATATACTCCTTTCGGATTACAAGAAATCCCTTCCTAACCCAACCCATATTCTATAAAAGCCCAAAAGGTTTAGTCAACCTAACGGACCCCTTCAAACCCTGACATGTATTACTAGCCAATAAGTCATACCTCCTGACAGAAATAGGACCGAGAATGGGACCGAGAGGATATACGTAAAAAGATAACATGCGAGTAAGTTCCACCGGAAAACAAGGATCAAGGATATGCTTCTTAAAAAGAGATATGATGCGCGTATCTAGCCTTCAGTCTTCTAGGTCACGTTTCCTTGAGCTTAACTCCACTGTGCTTTGACCGTCTTTTACCTCATGATTTCATGCAAGCTCTCCCAAAATTCACTAGTGAATCCTGGATCTCGTTTACTTACTATAAAGTATTCCACGCAGCAGAACTTTTCTTGAAAATACCAATCCACGTTGCTCATTTGCTCTTACTAACGTGATTTTCTATAACTCATGCTTGAACGAAATGAACCATCCGCCTGCGAATGATAGGCCGTACTTAGATTCAGTTGCTTGCCCATGACTTCCCGTAGACTATCCCAAAACTGGCTAGTGAAGATTGAGTCATGGTTACTAACTATACTTTAGGGAACCTCGTACAACCGCTTTATTTCTTGAAAGTAAACTGTCGCTAGCTATGATGCAGTCCTTTCGCTCTTCATCGGAGTGAAATGAGCACTCTTCGTGAGTCTACCAACTATGACCCACATGCTCTTATTCCCTTTTCTTGATCTAGGCAGTCCATCCACGAAATCCTTCGTGACGCTTTACTACTTCCATTGCGGGGACCTCCAATGGATGTAATAGCCCACCGGGCTTTTTATGACTCGGCCTTAATCTGTTGGCACAACATGCACCTTGGGACAAACTCGGCCACCTCCTCGAGTGATGTGCATCTTCAAGAGCCTTCTTTCTCTCATTGCGTCGTAGCGATCCCTTGTCATCTATAGCGAGGTGTCTTAACATCTCGCCTCGAATCAACTTGTCCATAATCTCGACTAACTGCGGGTCTTCTTTCTGCGAAGTCCCTACTTGATCCATAAGGGTAGGTCTAAGCTCAAGGGACGCTAACTAACTAATTAAACTGAGAAAGCTTCTTACTTCTATTGTCCTCGTCGGAGCTTTCCGGTCTTGAACCGCGACCACTTTAGCGGGATCCACCGCTAAGCCTTGCTTAGTAACTATATGTTCTTTTCTCCAAAATGACATTTGGAGGACTTGGCTTTCAACTGGTGCGCTCTAAGCGTATCCATCACCTTCTTGAGATGTCTAGCATGTTCTTCCTCGTTCTTTAAGAAAGTCAGGATATCGTCTACAAAGACTACCACAAACTCGTTCAGGAACTCCCTAGACACCCTACTCATCCAGTCCACGAAGTAGGCGGGTGCATTAGTCAAACCGAATGGCATGACCAGCCATTCTAAGAATCCATCTGGAGTTCTAAACGCAGTTTTGTCTATACTATCTTCAGCTACTCTGAGCTGATGGAATCCAGTAGCAAGATCAAGAGAAAACAGATGTTCCTACAAGCTGATCAAACAGATCATCGATCCTTGGTAATGGTTGTCTATTCTTCTTGTTCTACTCACAATAATTAACATACGGGCAAAGCGAACTGTCCACATTACTAGCGAATACTACTAGAGCACCCTCCTCGGAAATGCTTCATTGTATGAAGTTCTTCTCAAGCAACTCCTTGACTTAACTCTCATCTCGCGGGACCATGTGCCTAACCGGCCACGTAACTGGCTTGGCATTATCAACCAGATAAATGCGAAAATCTATCTCGCGTTTAGGGGTAACCCCTTCACTTCACCCAAGATATCAGGATATTCTCGGACCACCCTCATAGATTGCAAACTATCGATAGACGAGTTGAGGGATTCAAGATAACACAACATGACGGGACCCATAGGGTTACTAGAAATTTTTAGGGTATTACCGAGGCGAGTCATGAGCCTCACAGCCCTATGCTCAAAAATCAAGGATGGCTCCAAAACTGGACAATTAATCCATGCCCAAAATCAACCCATACCCCATGAAACCGAGAATATAAGCATCACACGCGAACTCTACACTCAAGATAGAGATTTTCAAATCCACATAGATAATAGACAAATGGGCGTAAACCCCAATTGGATTTGAAACACACACGGGATCATAAACTAGACTAGTACTTAGGTGCAAACTTTCAACAAGATCAGATGAGATAAAGCTATGCGATGCACCAGAATCAAACAAGGTACGAACTGGAAAATCAGAAATGTAAACAAGACTTTCAACAAAAATACTACCTCGATCATAAGCTGAAAGAACGATGTTGAGGGGATGAACTCGCCCTCCAGATGGTCTTGCACACTGAGTCTGACCTTGCCCTTGCTTCTTCGGGCAATCTTTGCTGAAATGTCCAAACTCACCACAATGAAAGCATTCACCACTCTTCCTTTTTCTCTTCCTAAAATCCTTAATAAGATGCCCAACTGAACCGCAATAATGGCACTTCCTCTTGTCGTTATTGCCCTTGTTGTTGTTCCCCTTGTTGCCTTGACTCTTGTTCTTGTTCTTGTTCTTGTTTTGATTGCCTTGACTGCTCTGACCACTTGGATTACCCTGATTTCCTTTCCACTGGGAATCAGTCTTCTTGGCTTGAGTATCATTCATCTTGATCTCCTTCTTGTCACTCCTATTCTCTTCATTGAGTAGGGCCATATTCACCAAACTCTCGAAAGTTGCCCCCAAGGGTATATGAGATATGGCCAAACCATGTAATGGCTCGTTTAATCCTAGAGCAAAGTATAGGGCCTTCTTCTGAGCTGTGTTAACCAAGTCCAAACCGGCCCGAGCCAGTTGATTAAACTTCTCTATGTATTCCCTAATAGTCATGTCCCCTTGCTTTAGTGATAGGAACCTTAGTCCAAACTTTCCCCGAAAGTCATCCCAAGTCTCAATTGGCCTAGTAGCGGTGGTGACCACCCACCAACGTGCAGCTTCTTCCTTTAGCAACCACACTGCCAATAAAACCTTCCTACGGTCATCTATATCAAAGAAGGCGAAAAGATCTTCGGTTTCTTTCAACCAATTCCTTGCCTCTACATAAGTCTCGGTTCCGATGAAATTCTTGCCACCCATCGTCTTAAAGTTCTTACAAGTTTCCGCAAAATCCACTTGTGGAGGATGAGGGGGAGGAGGAATGTCCGCGGGGTCGGCTTCACTTGCCCTTTCCCCCATGTATCTCCTAAACCAAATAGGTACTTGAGCGCCTTCCGGAATGGCAAAGTTATCGACCATACTGAAAACGAAGAAAAAGACAGATTCAGAATGGAGAAAAACGAAGGAATTTTGCTAATGGCTTTTTGGGGAATAGCCTTTAAAATAAACTAGACTTTTCTTTGGAAAATACTTTATACTTGGTTTTGAAAATAGTTTTCCAAAAGTTTTAAAAACCTTTTTGTTCCTTCTCGTAAACCATATGCTCTGATACCAAATGTAACACCCCACCTCCGCCAGGGTGGCTCTTGCAAGCACTCTGACTTTGGAGGGGCGTTTGTACCGGGTAAACATGCATAATGATATATCAAGGCAGAACAAGAACATATGTATATATGTAAACAGAGTAAATAAGATAAGTAAAACAGCGGAAGACTTCAAACTATTTCAAAACAAGTCTGGTACAACATAATGTCAACTTTCCCAATACACAAGTCTAGATAAAAACAACATCACTGAAAAACTGAAATACATAAGTACTATCCCCAAAATAAGTGATAACCATAGCTAGCTTCATGTCAAGACCGTACATGAGCTAAAATCCCACAAGCAAGCGATCAGAAATCCAAGCTAAGCTCCAATATTCCCACCCCGAGAACCTTGGGGGGGAACAGAAGAAAAGAGGCGAAAGAAAAACAGGTCAGTCAAAAAGACTGAGTAAGCCCTACTACAATCAATGTAAACTGATAAAGTTAACGGGCATGAGAAGCAGGGATGAACATAAGGATAACAACATACTAGCATGATGACTAACTAACAAGGTAGATAAAGGTGTCATCGCATACTCAGGTTTAAGGTTTTTGCACCACAGGTGTACTAGCATTCTAACATGTCAAGTAAAACAAGAATTGATCCCTTGGCCCAAGCTTTGGCCCAATAACATGAAGTGACCCTAATACGAGGTCCAACCAAACGGTCTAATCGATCGGCTCCCTAAGCCTAACTCGTCACGTGTTGGTGTCAATACGGCCCAAATATAATTGTAGTCAGACTGTGCCGAGTCCACCCTTCGGGTGTATCAAGCCCTAGGGTGTAAACCCCTGGACACCATAAACATAAGTGCACAGTCTCGATCTACTGGTACCCGTGCATGTTTTCCCCGGCTTCGGACAATGTGCACGACTATAGTCCGCCCGGAACTACACCGGCGTACCACTCTGCCGTCGTTTTTGGTCACTTACCTCAAGTCCAGTAATCGTGCCCCCTCCCTAGCCTAGTCCCTAGGGTCTTAATGATACAAACTTGGGATTACTGCTGGAGTGGACCCCCATTGCTAGGATTTTTCTAGTGGGTTAAGTACGGTTTAACCCTTTTACTAATCATGGATTAACTTGGTTAAGTGTAACGATGGGTTCACGACTTAACCCCGATTAATCCACTAAGCCCAAATTGGTTAAGTATTAAGTGGACCATGACTTAACCCTAATCATGAGGCATTAATTAATTTAATGTGCCTTAACCTCTCACATTAGACCTTGTTGTGGTTACTAGTTAAGCCGGGCGGGTCCGGGTAGCTTTACACCACAACTTGGTCTAACCTCGGGTTCAAGGTACAACATGACCAACTTCTCACATTGGGTCCTATTGTTTGTAGCAACTAGTTAAGCCGGTCGGTTCCGGGTAGGTTTACGCTACAAACTCAACCCAACCTCGAGTCGGTCACACTTATATTTTCTAAGTGTCATGTCCACCATGTTTCCAAAACATATCACAAGTTTTCAAGAATTTGGGTAGACCTAACTTAATAGGTAAATTCCCAATGGGTAGACCTAACTTAATAGGTAAATTCCCAATCTTATGTTTTCATGTCTTTTAAGTTTACCCAACCCCAAACGCAATCCCATCGCTTACATAATCGCAATAGCGCATAAAGGATAGAAAGAGGGAACTTGGCATAAAGATGACAAATGGTGTTGAAGCCACAAGTTTAACATGGTGGCATATGAAATGTACATATGTTCATATACTTGCATATTGCATCATTAGGCCTCAAAAGCATGCATAAAACCAAACTTAGCATATTGGTGATACATGGTGATAAATGACATGTAGAAATGGCCATAAGTTCGCATTTAGCCTCACATGCAAGTTATCATAAGAGATATGATAACTTACATGTTGCCAAAATGCAACCTTTAGCATAAAGCTTGAAGCTTTAAGCTCATAAACCCAAGATAAGCTTGCATAACATGATAACATGAATAAAATGATCAACCCAAACTTGCATAACATAACTTGCATATCATATGACAAACTTGCATATCAAACTTGCATAACATAACATGATAAACTTGCATATCATAACATGGCAAACTTGCATAACATAACATGATAAACTTGCATATCATAACATGGCAAACTTGCATAACATAACATGATAAACTTGCATATCATAACATGGCAAACTTGCATAGCATAACATGGTAAACTTGCATATCATAACATGGCATACTTGCATAACATAACATAATAAACTTGCATATCATAATGGTCAACCAAACTTGCATCATTCATTTAACTTTAGAGTTTAAATATGAAAGTAGAAAAGGGCTTACAATGCTTATGAAGACACAAAAATATGACAAAGCCCTTATGCAATCAAATAGACCCAAAATGCAAGCTCTAATAGAAAAACCCTTGAGCCAAAATGATCAAAACCCTTGCTTTATGATGTAAATATGGAAACTTGACTTGAATGCAAGATAATGACACTCATACAAGCTTGAAAACACTTGTATGCATGGAAAATCTCTCATAGAAATAACTTAGAATTTTATGAAGAGAGTGGAGGCCATGAGAGGAATGATTTTGCCATAGTTTAGTTACTTGAATGAATAAATGATGATTTAGGGTTAGGTTAGGGGCTTATTTATAGAGATTAGGATTAGTTTCAACCTTAGGATTAAACCCTAATTCCAATCTCAGCCCTTAAAACCGAATCTGGCCCCAAAACCTAACCAAAACCCCAAAATGGTGCACCAGGCAAAACTGCCCGGCTGAACCAAGTCGACAGCCAAGTCGACAGGGCTGTCGACTTGGGTCCAACCAAGTCGACTCCCAAGTCGACAGGGCTGTCGACTTGGGTGCTCTGGCGGGAATTTTCCCGCCTAGCCCAATCTGACCGTTTTTCGAATTTTGAACCCGAAATTCGAAATCTGTTTTGAACTTGAAATTTTCTGAAAACTTCATTGGGCCTTAATCGGGTCATACGGACTCCGATTTTCGAAAACTCAGACTCTATTTCGCGTATTTTTCCGAGACGAACGCAATGGCATAGCCCGTTTCCCTTGATTCAGATTTATAAATTAAATTCTGCCTCGATTTACGTTATAACAGGTTATTGAAAATACGGGTTGTTACAGTTGGAAATATCCCAATTAGATCCTATTATTTTTGGTTTCACTAAAATCCGGATTGTTTTGCACCCGGTACATTCAATTGAAGTTTGAAATCGAATTATCGAACTACCGCGCCATTTTCAATTCCTATTTATAATTATATATAATTATTTATATTCTAACGACGACGCATATAAATATATACGTTCCAATTATATTCAAAATAAATTTTCGTCGATATTATTTAAAATAATTCATTTTAAATATTCAAAATTCGTCGAAGTTGCCAAAATAAAAATTTTAAACTGGTTCAGAATTTCCGGGTTATTACAATTCATTTTGTTGACAATTCTAGTTCGACAAAATTAATACTTTTGCTGAAGCACGAATCTATTTAACCAAAATATTTTTTTTATATGTAACAACCCAGAAAATCAGAACCAATTTAAAAAATTTTATTTTGGCATTTTTAATGGATTTTGAATATTTCAAATAATAACGATGAAAATTTAATTTCGACGAAGTTAAAATGAATAAATTTATTTTAAATATAAAACGAGCCTGAAACGGCATGATAGTTTGAAAATTCGATTCCTAATTTCAAATGAATATACAAAATTCAATATAAGTCAGAATTGGACGAAATAAGAAATATTTGAATCTGTTTAATCATATCTTTCTAACGGATGTAAGAAACTGATATTTCGTTTTATAAATTGAAAGATACGACCAGTTTAAAATTTAGAAAAGTCACTGTGGAATTTATATATTTTTTAATATATATATAGTCCTTAAAAATAGTCATTTTGCAAACGACCTCCGCTTTCCACGAAACCACTTTTGTTGGATCCGGAATGTCGAGTTATTCCTAGATTCCAATTTTCATACTTTTTGGAATCAAAATGTAAGCATGGAAAAAGAATACGTGTTTTAACAGTTTCAGTCAATTTGAATCGACCAGAAAATTACCATTTTTCAAACGGTCTTCAAATTTGACGAAATTAGTTTTGTTAGGACCGCATCGTCAAAACATAGCAAGAATTATTTTTCGGGAATTTTTGGGGTCAGTATGTGGCCCCGGTAAATTAAAATGTACGATTGAATTTAAAATATATTGATATATATTTTAAATATATTGATATATATTTTAAATCTAACGGAAACCGATACAAACGATAGAATTAGGCTACGGGACATATACCATGTGTCCGGAATGGGGGTATTTGGTTAGAGGCGACAGTTGTTGGGTTCGATTTGGTGTTTATGTGGTTAAACAGATAATAAATGAATTAATTAATATTAATTAATATATAGGGGCTCAAGTTAACGTGTCAAACCCTATTCAGTTCAAACCAATGGTCAACGTGGTTTCCTAACCCCGTATGCGATCGACGAACATCATCCTCCCCTCTTTCTTCCATCCGATCTCCTTATCATTAAATCATTTCACAAAACATGAAACACCCCACCTCCGTTAAGGTCACTCACAAAGGGAATGCCTTAACTTTGGTGGAGCATTTTTGGTAAAAGATGCAGATAAATTACAAGACAGACAAATAAAGCAGTGGAAAATAAAATCATTTTATAAACAATCTGGTTCAGTCAAGCTTTTACAACAGTTATCTCAAACATAATTAAAAGTTGTACATAGAACTTCTGTCTTGATTCAAAAACTTCCAAGTATAAAAGAAGCATAAAAATGACAATGATATTCCCCAATAAAGCATGAACCAACCATAGCAGTGGAAGAGAGAGTCCAAAGCAATACATCGACTATCTTTGAGCTTGGAAAGAAAACTGAGCTAAGTGGTAACATTTCCTCCCTATGAACCTGGAGGGGGGACGGAAGAAAAGAGGCGAAACAAAACTAGGTCAGACATAAGTCTGGTAAGTCCAGTGACTTTTAGCATATAAACAGGCAAAAGCATCATGACATGAATAAACTGAATATAAGACAATACCGTGATAACAGGGATAACAAGATAACATAGGATAAGCATAAGGTATGATAAGGCAAGATAAACCTCAATCAGCCTAATTGCCATGAACATGTTAGATGTACCCTTACTACCCTATTGATTGACTCCCTACTTGTATTAATTTCTCTTGTGTCTGTGTCAATCGTCCCTCTCTTGCATGTAGACACCCTGTGCTGGTCCCACCATAAGGTGTATCAATCCTTATGATAGCAACCCGACACGATTCAAGATGCACAGTGTATAACTACTGTTGCCCAATGCCTGCTTTTCCCACTTCGGAGTACGTGCACGCCCGTAAACCGTCGGAACCTACACTGACGTACCCCTTGCCGTTGCTTTGACCGCTTACAATCAGCCCAGTAATCGTGCCCCACCCTGCCTAGTTCAGGGTACCGTGATACATCTATGTGGGTTACCGCTGGAATGGGTCCCGTTACTAGGGTTTCCTATTGGTTAAGTTTGTGGGCATATATTTACTAATATTACCCACCAACCCGATATGTACTTAACCCTCCCACTGATTCAAGCATGTTTATTTAACGGTTAATTTGTGGGCCTATATGTACTAATATTACCCACCTACACAAGATGTACTTAACCCTCCCATCAATTCAAGCATGTTTATTAAACGATTAAGTTTTGTGTGCCTATATGTACTAACATTACCCACTAGCCCGATATGTACTTAACCCTCCCGCACATTATGTCATATCGGTTAAGCGTTGTCCATTCATGTTAACTTAACCCACCCATTCATCGTGTCATGTTGGTTAAGTGTTCCTTATTTACTTAACCCCGTCCGTTCATCAAGTTATATTGGTTAAGTGTTTCCTTGTTACTTAATCCTACGTATTCGTCTTGTTGTATTGGTTAAGTGTCATTAGTAAATTCAAGTTAACTTAACCCACCTAATCATCATGTCATGTTACTTTGGTTAAGTGTTGCCTTCTTGTGTTAACTTAACCCTACCGCAAATTCAGTTATATTGGTTAAGTGTTAACTTAACCCTTTCCATTTATCATGCTATACTGGTTAAGTATTTCCTATTAACTTAACCCTAGTCATTCATCTGGTCATATTGGTTAAGTGTTTCTCATTACTTAACCCTAGTCATCCATGTTATATTGGTTAAGTGTTCCTACGAACTTAACCCTACTCATTCATCTTGTTCATTAGCATTAATTGATTTATTAATGCACCAACCTCTCACATTAGATATGTGTTGTCGTGGTTACTGGATGTACCGGGCGGTTCCGAGTAGTTTTACATCACAACTTAATCTAACCTCAGGGTTTTTCTTGGGCATGATGCACTAACCTCTCACATTAGATAGGTGTTGTTGTGGTTATTGGATGTGCCGGGCGGTTCCACGCACTTTCACACCACAACTCAATCTAACCTCGGGTTAGGCATGTTCATCTTTAATCTACACATTTACCCTATATACCAAAATATAGATTTTACAAGCTAATTACCAAATTCACCAAAACTAGTCATGTTACATTTTATGCCAAATCTAGATTTAATGCTCAAGTTACCCCAAATTCGCAACAATAACAATTTTGCCCAAAACTTGAATTATATGCCAACTTCATACTTTGTCATTCATGCCAGTTCTAGGTTCGATATGTCAAATTACATATTCCAAAATTCATGTCAAATTGCATCATAACAGTAATGTCATGTTACATGTTCCAAATTATGCCAAATAATGTCAATTTCATGTAATACCCAATTTACCCCGCGTTCATAACGTACGCATTCCGAGATTCAACTCAAGATTCATAATATAAAGGGAGAAGTAAGACGGAACATCGTAAGAATAGGCATGATGATAAGAACTACTAGTCCAATAAACTTGATGTACTAAAAAGACAAGTTTTGCAAGGAATACATCGCAGGCATATAGATATAATAAGAATTATATCATGAACTTAAAAAGGATTACAATTCCGATATACAACAAGGATCGATATGATTGGACCAGTTTCATAGTCAAAAATGATTCCCAAAGTTATATATACTCAAGCACAGATTTCAATGAAAGGATAGCTTACATCAGGCATATTCTCATATCCATTTTACTACAAGTCACAATTAGATTTAGGTGTTCAAATCTAAAAAAAAGAAACTGACTTACAAAACAAAGGCAAATCTTGTTTTCATGCCTAAGCCATACATCACTATACACCCTAATCTTCTTCTTCCAAATCATGAACTATCATACACACACACACACACACATATATATATATATATCCCAATTTTTAGATCTTAAACCACAACATGTACTATGCGTTATATTTATAGTTCAATTTATGCCCCAAATCCCAAGTTCTATGTCCAATATATTTTATGCCTCAAATCTCAATTCATATGTCCAATATTTTATGCCTCAAATCTCAAGTCATATGTCCAATACTTTATGCCACAAAACTCAAGTCATATGTCCAATACTTTATATTTTGAATACAACTCAATTATGCCCAATTGTACACAATTTATCACTTTTCCCAAATTTTAGCGCTGGTCATGTCCAAATCATATTTTATGTCCAATTTTATTTCCAACGTACGTTCATCTCTTATGAGATCTGGCTCAGGCTCACAGTAGCCTGGCTATAAAACAAAAAGGGAAGAAAGAAAGAAGAGACAAAGAATGGACATAATATTATCAATGAGATAGATCCAAAGAATATAGAAAGACAGGCATAATCTCAGATCCAGATTTATTACTATGTCAGAATCACAATTAACTTTTATTTCTTAAAGTAACGTGAACTTACAAATTACAGAAGGGTCTTGAATTCTGGGATCTGTATTCTGAAACTGAATAGCTCTCCCTTGAAGTAGACTATTTGTTCTTCTAATTTAGATTTGATTTGATTCTTAGAAATAGTTGTTGAAGTCGTTGAATTAGCCTTTGAATCTCCACTAGAATTCTTAACTTGATTTCTATGAAGGACTTGAGTAGCATAACCCTGTCTTAGATTTATTTTGATATGAATTAGGTTAGAGTATAGGCGAAATGAAGTTATGTGGAGAGAAAGTGAGGTTTGGGGGTGTTTAAATAGCTTACGAGCAACGAATCTTGTCAAAACGGGCGTCTAAGTGCAAAAAAACAAATCTGTCCACAGATCTGGAAAAGGGGGGAGGTCGACCCCCAGGTCGACCCCATGGTCGACCTGTTCTACCCAGGTCCATCCCCAGGTTGGCCCCTGGTCGACCTGGGTCCTAGGCAGGAAATTTCCTGCCCAGCCCGGGTGTGTGTTTTAAATTTCGAAACTTTAAATTTGAATTCGGACTGGTTTTTATTTAAATCTCTGAAACTTCTGAAGGTTCATAACTTCTTCATATGGAGTCCGATTTACGTAAACTCGGACTCTATCTCAAGCAGAATTCCAAGGCGAACGCAACGGAGTAACCCTTTTCCCTTAATTCTTCTCTTAAAAATTAAGTATACTTTAATTTGTTACTTTAATGTTCACTGAAAATACGGGATGTTACAAAACATCTAAAGCAAAAAAAACGATCGGCTCAGTGAGCTCTTCGCTTTCAACGGGTGTGATGATGTTTAATGACGTGCATGTTGCGAAATCGCTGTGAAGGGGTGACTTTTTCGAACGGATTTCTGGTGCGGAGGCTGGGCGCGAGTTGGAAGGCGTGGAGTGGTGGAGGTGCGCAATAAGGAGGCGCATCTAGTGGCGTTCTCTGATCGATGGCGCAGGCATCATGGTAGTGGCGAAGTCCAACCCTAGCAACGTCGAGATGGGGTTTTATACTCCAGGCAATTTGAAGGAGACGCCTTTTAACAGTGAGCATTTCTTTTCCTTTTTATTTATTTATTTTTTTAATTAGAAAATGTTTTCTAAATAAAATTAGTAATTTTTTTATAAATAAAATAGCAAATATGATTATAAAAATAAAATAGTAAATGTTCTATAAATATAAACATCAAATAAAATGTAATAGAATTTATAAAAAAATAAGATTTTTACTATAAACAGCTTTGTTTATAAAGTATAAATAGCTTTAATTTTTAAAAAGTTAAAAATAGCTTGGTTATAAAAATATAAAAATATGATTTTTATATGTACAACATTAGAAAAAAAATATGATTTTTTGCATATATGGTTTTGTTATATAATCTTTATTAGAAGAAGAGCGATATAAAAATATAATTTTTATTAGAAGTAGAGCAATGTAAAAATATGATTTTTAGTTAGATAAAAATATAATTTTTAGTTATATAAAAATCTAATTTTTAGTTAGAAGAAGATACGATTTTTATTCATATAAAAATTTGATTTTTATGATATGAACATCGCTATTAAGATTTGATTTCTATGATATGAACACCGTTGTGAAAATATAATTTTTATACTGAAAGTAGCGTTGTAAAAATATAATTTTATAACGAAGTAGCGGTGTAAAAGTATGATTTTTATATATAAAACTAAATAATAAAAATGTGATTTCTACTATGAACAAAGTGAAACATATTCCGATGGAACCGACTGGAATCAAATCCAAATCAAAACCGCTCAGAAATAAAGAATGGAGGGGTGATCCCAAAGGTGAGAACTCCTCACTATAATTTTCTTTGTACAGTTATTTATTTCATAACTGCATATATGAACTGTTCCCCGTCGTCCACAGAACATGGATGATTTGTTTGGTTGTTTGTGTTGATTGATATATTTGTTTGTATTTGGTTTGTGGTGTGATTATGGAATTGATTAGAATTTGGTTTGTATATGGCGCGAGCCATTATTAGGCGAGGGAAAAGGCTAGACCTTATCTCGGTTCTATTATCGCACTGTTATGCCGCAAAAATTTTCTAAAATATATTAGAAACATAAAAAATATCATTTTTATGGTATAAATGTGCTGAACAGAAAATTCATGTTTTGAAATAAAATAAATATTCATTTACAAATCAGACGATTTGTTTATGTACACTTATTTGACCGATATGGATTGGGACGATAAATTTTACACATTGCCCAAACTGCACAAATAAAATATGTGTTTGTTGATTGAAAGCCACACGGGTGTTGGGATGATAATTGATGTACACTAATCCCAACTGTTTAGTTGTATGTTGATCGATAGGTTGACAGACTGTTGTAAGCGTTAAATATTTATATTCAATGCTTATGCATTGTAGGATGCACTTTGGATAATGGTTGATTGTTTATCATGGATGTCATATACATGTGTTTTATGAAATCGTATAAACAACATTATATGGTGATTGATTGTGTCTGATTCCAGTTTAGAAAGAAGGAATATTTTAAAATAATGAATATTTTAAAATAATATTCTGTAAAAGATCAAGAGCTGGTTTTGATGCCCGATTTGGGATGGACACGGATATATTTAAATATATCTAGCCGTGTTGATTAGATATGCTCCATTTTGACAAAAATGATATTTATATCGATTTAATTCATTTTTAAAATGAGTAGCGAAAATGAAGTGATTTCAAAATCTAATATTTGAAAATATTATCATTTATATGTTAATGATATGGAAATTTTAATTTTGATTTAAAATTGAATATAAAGTTGAAACCATTTTTAAAACAAATTTAAAACGATTTATAAAATACGTTTTGAATGGAAATCGATGAAATATATACAATATTATATATATATATATATATTAATGGCTTGAATAGAACGCACAACATAGCGGCAGTTTGCGAATTTCGACCATTGACTTCGAATGGACGTTACCAGAGATCCGACCATCGGATTCTTCTGAAACTGGGACTGTTGGGTTCGTATCGAAAAGAGGTTTCCAACGAATATAAAAGATTTGAAATCTAACGGTTGGATTTGGAATTATGTCCAAATCAAATTTGGAAAAGGTCGTTGTAAGTGCAGTTCGATGATCGTTTATGGAAATCGACTATACGAGCCTTGATAAAATTATTAAAAATATTAATAATTTGTATAAAATCATAATAAATGATTTGGAAAGAATTGAAATGAAAATTTCCCTATTTGAAAAGATAAAAATATATTTTTATCGAAATGAACTAGTTATGTACTAGAAATATAATCCAATCTTTTTAAATAAATAAATTGGATTTGAAATGGTTTTAAAAATAAGCAGAATTTCCAATATATGAATTGGAATGGATTTGAATCGAAATTATCTTTGGAATATTCCGATATTGTATTCAGTGATTATACGGACATCGTAGAAGAATTTGGAAGATATATATATATGCATGTATGTATGTATATATCATTATTCCAATACGATATTTGTTGATTTCAGAATTTGATATTGAATATAAGTTGATATATTTTCTATTCAGAGCCTTGTATTTAATATCAAAAAGGTATTTTGGGTTTGTCGTGAATAGTGTCTTCATTAACATTGTTTTAAACCCATTTGAGAAAAGATTAAATCTTCTTATTTAGATTTAATTAAGTATACCAATTAATTAATATTTAATTGGAATTGAATTGAAATTGATTAGGGTTTATCGTGAACGGTGTTTTAAATAACACTTGTTCTTTAACCCGCTTAACAATGGAATGAGATTTTGGGTTTGTCTTGAATGGTATCTTTAATAATATTGTTTTTAAACCCAATGGAGCTAAGAAAATTAGAAACTAACTGGATATTTGCTAAGTTGAATGGTTCCTGGGTATAGATCTGATGTTGGTTTTGGCCTTCGGGATTAATACTTAGGGAATTGCTCTCTTAGTAATTTATGGTTAGATACCAATGGAATGGGATTTTGGGTTTATCGTGAACTGTGTTTTAAATGACATTGGTTATTTAACCCAGATAAAGATAAGATTAACTTATTTTCTTTGAATAATCATTAGTATTGATTTTTGGGAAGATTAAAACTAAATGGAGTTTTAATGAATCTTTGATTAGATTGAAAAGTGAATGTGATAATTAAAATTATCAATTCAAGAAAAGGATTGAAAATGGAGTACCACCAGTTTTACTCCAGGCGATAGCTAAATCTTTAATTAGATTTGAACATGAAATGGTAATTAATATTTACTGATAACACCGTGGTGTTAGATATGGAGTATTACCAGTTTTGCTCCAGGGGATGAATAGGTTAGGATTGGGAAATAAAATAAATGATTACTTCGGTGTAGTTCGCTAATCCCGACTAGTTTGGAAAACCTTAATATGGTTTGATATCCAAAGGAAGATTAAAGAATAAATTTAAAAGAATTTATCTTTGACAAAATTAATGGGAACCTATTACCTAATGATATAAATATTTGAATAAAAGAATATTCCTAATTGGAATGAGGTGTATGTTGTGTTTGTGTAACAATTATTTATAATATACGTGGGTTGTTCGGAAAGGACGGGTTTATACCCATTTTGAATAACCGATTCGACGATAAGTCGACGTTGAATATGGTGGTTGATGGCCGAAGGTTTTCACATCGTTTGGATGATTACTGATGTCTTGATTGGGTTGTACACCCAAGATGAGGTAATAAGTGGTGATCGTCCAGATGTACTTGGAGATCGACCGGATATGCGAGGGCCTCTCTCCTGTATTGGACATATGGGACGAGGAATAAGGTGCCTCTGATTTCATTCAAACCCAGAACGGACTTGTAATTAAACTGTGTGCCTTACATTAGATTTTATTCTGTGTTGATTGATCTCTATTAAATATACACTTGCCTGGTGAAGGAGAATTTATTCTCTTACTTCACCCTTCTCTGAGAGGTATGGGATCAGAGGTTGTATATCGTTAGACATCAGTCGCATGGCGTGAATTGGCTATGTGGCATGATGAGATGCAGTGATCAAGGCTTTTGTTGAAAAGATGGGCCTTGTGGTTGATGATCAAAGCATAGCTTTAATATAGCGCCTCTTTGTGTAGCGTTAATTCGCAAGCCTCAAACCCCGGTGTGAACCAGAAATGGGAGAGGACCTCAGGAAGGACATGCGTTTCCTTCTAGCTAGGAGTGGTGTCAGCATTTTGCAAGCCCTGACATTTTACTTATGTGGATGATGGAAAGCGAGGCGCCTTGGTTATGTCGGTCTCTATGGAGCCGATGGATGGTTTGATCGGTATATGACCAGTTTATGCCCCATAGGGCAGGGAAACGCATTGTTCAGGTATTTTAATCCACTCCTTGCGGATCGGCCCTGATGCTCCAAGGGTCACTCGAGCTTTGATCCTGAAACTCGGGCTAGACAATCTCGACACGGTAAGGATGATCCCTTGCCTTGGTTCGCGATGGAAATCCAATTTCCAATACGACATTGCTGTTTTAATTGTAGAACTAGCATGGCGACATAGTAGCATGGGATGTTATGTCGTCTATGATTGATACATTTATATTTGAAGTTGTTTTCTTCACTTATAGTAATAATAAAAATTAAATTTCGCGTATCAACCATTATTTCGCTATTATAAGGTAAAACCCTATCCTATGGCTTGCGTTGCATTGTGTGATGGGACCTGTGTCTTATAATAGCTTCATTGTTCTTTATTTAGCATTGCGCTGTTTGTTTTAAGTACTAGTATTCTTGGGAGGAAACACAGTCCATGTTATACGGTGTGGTCCCCTTATTTAACTAACTTTAAAATAAAGATTAATAACTGTTTCAGTTCTCACACCAGTCACATGACTGACCTGGAGTTTATTGTTTTAACCTGAACTCTGGGTACCTCTATTTTACACACGGGAAGCTAGTAGTTTTTGTTTTGCAGATCGATATTCACAGGTTCCTGGTTTACAGCTGGAATGATATTCGGAAAGCTCTGTATCCGTGTATTACTTTCAGTTGTGTTTTGTATTATTTTCCGCTGCATTGTAATTTGTAAATCTCTGATATTCATCAAATGTATATTAGTAGTTCATACTCTGTATATTCTGTACTCTGATGTAAATTGTTGTAATAAGCAATGAAATGTTCTTCTGTTTGTGTTCCGATTAGTCTTGTTCTCAAAGTATCTCCCTTCTTGTTCGGTTTAGGCCGGCCGAGAAGTTCGGGTCATTTCAGCTGGTAACGGAGCTTTGGTTTACAGAGCTCAAGAACAAGGCACGTTAGAACCAAACGAAAGAATTCATCAGATACTGGATTAGTAATATCCAATGAGAATGATTCTCTAGAGATGGGATCAGTAGTATGCTAGAATGAGTCGGAAGAGTGTTGTTTTTCAAATAAAGATGAAAACAATTTTTGTTTTGAAAATATAATTCATATTATACGTATTTGAATATTTATTGGATATTTATTTAGACTATCTAGTATATAAAGATTTTTAATATACGTCTTGCTAGTGTCGTGTGTACGAAATCTCAAGTATACTGGATAGATATAGAATCCCAATCTAGTTGCCCGGAGATGATCCTGTTGGTGATAGCAACATCATCAGTATCTATGTTCATGTTTCGAAAGTGGAATATTTATATATTTCCAATTGACTGGTGTGAGAACCAAAACTTACATAGGATTATTTGTTGTGATTTGGCATCAAAAATGGATTTTTAGTATATATAACAATTTATATGTTTGAAACTATAATCCACTAATTAATTGTTGGTTGTGTTGTATGATTATTGGTTTAATTAAAATTTTGAATTGTTAAGCCAAATTGAATCAAAATTTGAACAGAATTGAAAATTGATTGAAATTGCATGCATATATATGTATATACATTGAACAGGTACATGTTTACTAATTTCTTGGGTGATGATGATTTTATGAGCCGACTAGCTAGCCGCTTGGCTTTATCATTTTCATTTTGAGATGAGAGGGCCTGTGTGGTGGTTTGGGGATTTTCCCAATGCTCCCCGTACAAAGGAGGTTATGGCGAAATTTTTCGAAAATTTAGGGTGTTAGGCAAATTTTTGAATTTTTTTTCAAAAAATTTGGAAATTCTTAGAAATTGAAAAGATGAAGAATGAAAGCCAAAATGAAAGTTGGGTTGATTTTTTAAACAACTTTCAGCTCCGTTCCTTTTCGAGGACGAAAAGATTTTAAGTGGGGGAGAAAGTAACAACCCGGAAAACCAGAACCAATTTAAAATTTTTATTTTGGCATTTTTAATGGATTTTGAATATTTAAAATGATTTATTTTAAATAATAACGTCGAAATTTTAATTTTGACGAAGTTAAAATGAATAAATTTATTTAAATATAAAATGAGCCTGAAATGGCGCGGTAGTTTGAAAATTCGATTTCTAATTTCAAATGAATATACAAAATTCAATATAAGTCAGAGTTGTACGAAACAAGAAATATTTGAATCTGTTTAATCATATCTTTCTACCGGACGTAAGAAACTGAGAATTCGTTTTATAAATTGAAAGATACGTCCAGTTTAAAATTTAGAAAAGTCGTTGTGGAATTTATATATTTTAATATATATATATATAGCCCTTAAAAATAGCCATTTTGCAAAGGACCTGTAACGATCCGGATTTTTCGGCTATTTGAATTCGAATATTTAAATCTATTTTAAATATTATTTTTGGAATACGTATAATTAATTATTGCTAGATTTCCAGTTTGAAACCAATCAAAGTTGTTTTATATGTGCGTGCAATTTAAGGACGAACTGATGAAGATATTGAAGATTAAAATAACGACGTTGTGCAAACGAGGTCGTAATTTAACAAAGTTAATTCTGTTGGATCCGAAATGTCAAAATATAGCGGGATATTTATTTTTGTTATTCTTGGAGATCATTGAGTGGTCATAAAAATTTGAAACGTTGAACTTGCAATAAAGGAGAGGAGACAACATCATATATGACGGACTAAGAACTTTCTCCACTGCATATTCCTCCAAGGTATATATATTATCTTGCCTGCTAAACAAATTTAACTTTCCTTGATCCCCAATCCGTTTTGAAGCCTTGGCACCTGTAACGACCCGGATTTCGCCCGACCCCAATCGATCGCTAGATCAATCAAGACCGTTCAAATTCCACGTACGTTAACTTTGGGCATACAAAACATCAGAACAACAACACAGACTTTTATAACATCAATAATAAATGTTACATCAGAGTACAGAATATCAGAGTACATCGATAAATAATACAACGGAAGATACATTTACAATAAATTAAATACATTGTAGCGGAACCAATATCAGCGGAAGGCCATCAATATTCTAGACCCAGCTTCAGACTTCAATCCAGGATCCTGCTTAAATATATCTGCAAAAAGCTGCTCAACTGCCCGTGTGGAAAGAGGGCACCCGAGTTTGCAAAGTGAAACAAACTACATTTCAGTCGTGGGACTGGTGTGAGAATTATTAACTTAACTTATTTAATAAGTCAGCTAATCACAGGACCACACCGCTAACGTGGAACGGGTTTACTCCATTGGATTGCCAGTGCATAAATAAAGTAAATTGTCAAATAACACAATGCTTTTTAGAAAAATGAAACAATTATAAGACCCAGGTCCCATCACACAATGCAACGCACACCAGAGGATAGGGTTTTACCTTATAATGGTCAAAGGATGCTTGATACGTAAAAACGATATTATTATTAGTGTGTATAGATATATATTTAAAACATTTCAAATATAATATCAATCCTAGACGGCATAGATACCATCTACTATGTCGCCATACTAGTTATACAATCAAAACCGCAAAGGTCGTATTGGGAATTTTGTTTCCATCATGAGTCAAGGCTAGGGAGGAGCTCCTGACCAATTCGAGACACTCTAGCAATGCCTCAGGATTCGGACGTCGGCGAACCCTTGGATACAGCAGGGCCGATCCACAAATACTTTAGTGGATTAGTTATGCCTGAACACACGCTCCTCGATCCTATTGGACCTACAATTCAGCCGAGGGCGACCGATAAGGATAAACCATGGCCTCGCAAAAATTCCATCAACCACATAAGCAAATGTCGGGCCGTGTTAAAGCCCAACACCACTTCTAACTAGAAAGAAACGTGTGCACTCCCTGCGTTCCCTTCTCCCGTTTTAGACTCAACCGTTGTGTGAGGCTCACGATGCCACGATATACACAAAGCTATGCCTAAAGAGACTGTGCTTTGATCATCAACCACAAGGCCTGCTTTTCAACAAAGCCTTGATCATTTGCATCTTAGCGTGTCACATTGTCAGACCCTACCATATTATTGATCATCTACCAACATATATATAACCTCTAAGCTCATACATCTTAGAGAAGGGTGATAAGTAAAGAATAAATTCTTCACCACCAAACAGAAATATATAATCAGTAGCGTTCAACAAATATAGCAGGAAGGAATACAATGTCAGACACGCAATCCATTTACAAGTCCGCTCTGGGTCTGAGCGAAACAACGTGTCTGTCGATCTCCAAATGCGTTTGGACGATCATTACTAAATACCTTGCCTTGGAAGGTCAATCCCAATTCTAGATACCAGTCATCATCATCCCAACGATGTGAAAACCTTCGGTCTTCAATCACCGTCTTCATCTTCGACTCTTGATCGTCGTGATGATTATTCATAATGGGTTAAACCCGGTCTTTCTGAATAACTCGCGTATTTTGTGATTAAAGAGGAAATATTGGAAAATCACACATTTCGCCACATTCCAACTCAGAGTATTCTTTTAATAAGATATTCATATTAGAAGATTCTCATTAATTTTATCAAAGATAAAACAATGAAAATAAATCTTAAATCTTCCTTAAAAGATTTATTAAAACTCCAGTTTTGATTTGATATCAAAAATCATTATTACAAGATCACTTATTTCAAATCTATAAAATAGATTTATAAATTCCAAAAAGTAATTTCAATGTAAATTGGATTAAAGGACAAATGTCGTTTAAAAACACCGTCCACGATAAATCCACTTCACATCTCCATTTATTTATAATTACAAATTCTAGAAATCTTAATTAAAAGATCTCCCTTTAAATATTAATTATTATAAAAACATAATTTAAAATAATCATTAAAAATATTCTTTATATAAAAGATTCTAAATGAGAAGTAGTCTTTATATTACAAATTCTTATCTTTTCCAAATATTCTATGTTTTAACATATACTTGATTAAAAATATATTTTATTAAAATATATACTTGATTAACAATATTTTCTCTTTTATGAAAGAATATCCTTTATATAAAAAGAAAATTTCAAATGTAAAAATATTCTTATTTAAAACGGATAGTTCGAGAACAAGCCACAACATAATACAAACGGAAGAACATTCCATTGTATATTACAACAATGCATCAGATTACAAGAATATACAGAGTAAAAATGAATATTACACAGAAATATCAGAGGTTTATATTACATTTAAATACATAGCAGCGGAAAATAATACAATACACAACTAGAAGGAGATATACGGATACAAAGCTTTCCGGATATCGTTCCAGCTGTAAACCAGGATCCTGTGAATATAAATCTGCAAAACCAAAACTACTAGCTGCCCGTGTCAAAATAAGGGCACCCAGAGTTTAGGTCAAAACAATAAACTCCAGGTCAGTCATGGGACTGGTGTGAGAACTAAAACAGTTAATCTTTATTTTAAATCATTAGGTAAATCAAGGGACCACGCCGTATAACACGGAACGGGTTTCCTCCCAAGAATACCAGTGCATAAAACAAACAGCGCAATGCTAAATAAAGAAAAATGAAGTTGTTATAAGACCCAGGTCCTATCACACAATGCAACGCAAGCCGGGGGATAGGGTTTTCCCTTATAACAGCCAAAGAATGCTTGATACGTTTAAAACAAATCATTTGATACTATTATAAGTGCATAGTGTATAAAACAACTTCAAATCATAAGTATCAATCATAGGCGGCATGGGTACCATATATCATGTCGCCATACTAGTTCTACACTTAAAACCGCAAATGTCACGTATTTGGAAATTGGATTTCCGTCTATGAACCGAGGCAAAAGATAGTCCTCAACCGATTCGTGACTCTCTAGTCCGAGCCACAGGGTCAGAGCGCATCGACCCTTGGAGCGACAGGGCCGGTCCACCGATGTGGATTAAAATGCCTGAACACTGCGTTTCCCCGCCCTTTGGGGCGTAGGTGAGCCAACTAAATGACTCCATCGGACCCGGATCGTCCGATCAAACCGAGGCGCCTCGCAACAGCAACAACCACATAAGTCAAACTCGTCAGGGCGTGTAAAACCACTGACGCCACTTCTAGCTAGAAAGAAACGCATGCCCTCCCTGAGGTCCTCTCCCGTTTTTGGTTCACAACCGGGGTGCGAAACTCGCGAATTCACGTTACACAAAGCTGTGCCACACAGGCTGTGCTTTGATCATCACCACAAGACTTTGCTTTTCAACAGAAGCCTCGATCAACTGCCACTTAGGCATGCCACACAGGCAATTCACTCCATGTGTTTGATATCCATCAATATATAACCCCTGAGCTCGTACGTCTCAGAGAAGGGCGTTAAGAAAGAGAATAAATTCTCCGCCGCCAAACAGATATATATTTAATATAGATCAATCACACAGACTAAAATCCAATGTCAGACACACAGTCCATTTACAAGTCCGTTCTGGGTCTGAACGAAACCGGAGGCACCTAGTACCCCGCATATCCATCGATCTCCAAGTACGTCTGGACGATCACCAACTGTTTCCATCTTCTTGGGTGTACAGCCCAATCAAGATCATCAGTTATCACCCAAACGACGTGAAGACTTCCGGTCTTCGACCACCGTCTTCATCTTCGACACCACGTCGAATCAGTTATTCAGAATGGGACAAACCCGGTCTTTCTGAATAACTCGCGTATATATTATAAAAGTGTTACACAAACACAACATACGCCTCATTCCAATTCAGAATATTCTTTTATTCAAATATTCCCATACTTTGGGAAAAGTTCCCATTAATTTTATCCAAGATAAATTCCTTAAATTTATTCTTTAATCTCCTTTGAATATCAATTCAAACTAGTCGGGATTAGCGAACCACACCGAAGTAATCATTTATTTTATTTCCCAATCCCAACCTATTCATCCCATGAAGTAAAACTGGTAGTACTTCATATCTAACACCACAGTGTTATCGGTAAATTCAATTACCATTTCACGTTCAAATCTAATTAAAGATTTAACTATCGCCTGGAGCAAAACTGGTGATACTCCATTTTCGATCATTTCAATCTAATTAAAGATTCATTAAAACTCCACTTAGTTTTAATCTTCGGCTGGGTTAAAGAATCAGTGTCATTTAAAACACGGTTCACGATAAACCCAAAATCACATTCCATTAATTATCGGGTTAAAGAACGAGTGTTATTTAAAACACTGTTCACGATAAACCCAAAAATCAATATCACTTCAATTCCAATTAAATATCATTCAATTGGTACACTTCATTAACTCTAAATAAAAAGATTTAATCTTTTCACAACTGGGTTCAAGAACAGTGTTGGTGAAGACACCATTCACGACAAACCCAAATCACATTTGATATTCAATACAAGGCTCTGAATAGAAAATATATCGGCTTATATTCAATATCAAATTCTACGATTAACAAATGTCGTATTGAAATAACGATATAAATGTATATCTTTCAAATTCCCATAACAACATCTGTATAATCACGAATTCCAACATCGAAATATTCCGAAGACAATTTCGATTCAAATCCACTCCAATGCAATCATTGGAAATTCTGGTTATTTTCAAAACCCTTTTCAAATTCAATTTATTTATTTAAAAATAAATAGAATTATAATTCTAGTTCAAAACTAGTTCATTTTGATAAAAATCTATTTTTATCTTTTCAAATATGGAGTCTTTCATCCCAAATCTTCACAAATCATTTCTTATGATTTTACACAAATTATTACTATTTTTAATAATTTTATCAAGGCCCGTACAGTCGATTTCCACCAATGGCCATCGAACTGCACGTATAGCGACCTTTTTCAAATTTGATTTGGACATAATTCCAAATCCAACCGTTAGATTTCAAATTTCTAACATTCGCTAGAAAGATCTTTTCGATACGAACCCAACGGTTCCGGTTTTAGGAGAATCCGACGGTCGGATCTCCCGTAATGTCCATTCGAAGTCAATGGTCGAAATTCGCGAACTGCCGCGGCGCGGCGCGTTCTATTCAGGCCATTATATTATATATATAATATATATAATATATATTTCGTCGATTTCCTATTCAAAACGAATTATATAAATAGTTTTAAAATTCGTTTCAAAATCTATTTCCACTTCCATTTCAATTCAAAGCAAAATTGAATTCTTCTTTATAAATTCGTTTTAAAATTCATTTCTATTCAATTCAAATTTCAATTCAATTTGAATTCATTTCAATCCACTTTCAATTCAATTTGAATTCGTTTTCAATTCAATTCATTTCGAAATCGTTTTCAATTCAATTCATTTCGAAATCGCTTTCAATTCAATTCATTTCGAAATCGTTTTCAATTCAATTCATTTCGAAATCGCTTTCAATTCAATTCATTTCGAAATCGTTTTCAATTCAATTCATTTCGAAATCGTTTTCAATTCAATTCATTTCGAAATCGCTTTCAATTCAATTCATTTCGAAATCGCTTTCAATTCAATTCATTTCGAAATCGTTTTCAATTCAATTCAGTTCGAAATCGCTTTCAATTCAATTCATTTTGAAATCGCTTTCAATTCAATTCATTTCGAAATCGCTTTCAATTCAATTCATTTCGAAATCGTTTTCAATTCAATTCATTTCGAAATCGCTTTCAATTCAATTCATTTCGAAATCGTTTTCAATTCAATTCCAATTTGAATTCATTTATATTCAATTTCAATTCGAATTCATTTCTATTCAAAATTTCAGATTTTGAAATCACTTTCGATATTCATTATAAAATGAATAAAATCGATATTTATATCGTTCATGTCAAAATGGCGTCAATCTAATCAACACGGCTTCATATATTCCTATTTTCAAATATTCTATTTCAAATATTTCTTTTTCAAAACTGGAATGAGGCCCAATCAATTACCATATAATGTTAATTATATGGATTTTCATACAACACATGTATAATAGCACTGAAAAATAATCAACCATCAACCAAAGTGCACTACACTGTATAAGCATCAAATATAGATATCTAACGCTTATAACAGCCTGTCAATCAATCGATCGACATATTTAATCAATCAGGATGAGTGAACTTCAAATTTCATCCCAACACCCGTGTGGGGTTTCAAACAATCAAACACATATTTTATTTGTGCAGTTGGGCGATGTGTAAAATTTATCGACCCAATCAATGTCCTTCAAATAGGTGTACATAAACAAACCGTCCGGTTTGTAAATGAATATTTTATTTTATTCACTTTCACTATATTCATATTCACGTTAAAAATTATATTTTTAACGATAAAACATTTTATTCCAACATATGAACTTCTATTATTCATTTACACAATAAAATGATATTTTATTTTTCTAACATATTTTAGAAAATTTCGGCGGCATAACGGCACGATACTAGAAACGGGACGAGGCCTAGCCTTATCCCCGGTCTAGTGAAGGCCCACGCCATTCACACATCAATCATATCAATTTTATTCCACCAAACAATTCAAATCAACCCAAACAATCTAACTAACAACACAGCCAAACAAACAAGTCCATGGTCTGTGGACGATTGTGTCGGGTGCTACTAAGCACCGTCTGCATCCTAGTATATATATATATCTAGAAAAATTAAATTGAAAGGTGAGAAGTTCTCACATATAGCTATCCTAGCTCCACGGCACCTCATTGATAGAAATCTTCATCGCTATCGCATCTTCGTCATCTTCGTTGCCCGTATTCTCTACATATATAAAAATCACACATTTTTATATTTTGATTCTTTTAAAATAAAAATCACATTTTTATTTATTCACTTTCAATTTAAAAATAATATTTTTATAATCACTTCATACATTTAAAAATCGAATTTTTACTTCGCTATTCAATATATAAAAATTCTATTTTTATCACGCTATTTTCTATATAAAGATTTCACCTTTATAAAAACATAGACTTCATCTTTTCAAAAGTATATCATTATAAAAGTCACATTTTTATTCTTCTACACATATAAAGATGCTATTTTTAATATTTCTATCATGTAAAAATTATATTTTTAATTCTTCTATATAGTAAAGACTATATTTTTAATACTTTAAAAATATAAAAATCATATTTTTATTACTTTAAAAATATAAAGATCATATTTTTAATGCTCTACTTATATAAAAATAATATTTTTATTCTTTCTCTAATCTAAAAATTATATTTTTGACCTTCTCCTATATTAAAAATTATATTTTTAACCTTCTCATGTCATACTACATATGAAACTAATTTTTTTTTTTTATAACTTATTTACATTATCTAGAGAAAGAAAAATAATAAATAAAGCAAATAAAGCTTACAGTGGTCAAGGAAAAGGGGAGGGGCGCTGTTTGCTCGCTGCAGTCGGAGAAGGGGATGGTTGCGCTTGGGTGAGAGGAGGAGCATCAGCAGGTGGTGGCGCTGGAGTTGAGCGCGGCCTCCTCCTCACGCTCGCGGTCTCCTTCGATGGCGTCTGGGGTTCGGAAGTGGAGAGGAGGGGTTGGGGAAGAAAGAGGAGTTGCGAAGGAGGGGGGGCGATTGATGGTGGCGGGATCGGAGCGGCGGCCGTCGGTCTGTGGGAGGGCGCCTCCGTTCGATTCTTTTTATTTATTTATTTATTTATCTTCTGAAATGAAATCGATGTGGGGGGGGGGTGACTTGGAAAAAGGGAAAGAGGGTTTTTCTTTTTTTTTTTTTTTTTTTTTTTTATTTTTTTTTTCTCACAAAAAGCAACTTTTATTTTCGACCTCTAAACGAGGCCCACCGCCTGCCGTCCCTAGCGTTTTACCCTCATTCCGAACACAATGGGATATGTATCACAAGCTGATTTGATTGTTACAATCAGTTTCCATTAAATTTACATTTAAAACACTTTATTGAATTTTAAACGTACATTTTAAATTACCGGGGTCACATACTAACTCTAAAAATTCTCGAAAAATATTTTCTAGCTTCGTATTGACGATACGGTCCTAACAAAACTAGTTTCGTCGAATTCCCAGACCGTTTGAAAAATGGCCAATTTCCAGTCGATTAAAATCAACTGAAAATGGTCAATCGCGTTTTCCTTTGCCACGCTCACATATTGATTCGGAAAATTATGAAATTTGAAACCTAGCAATAACTTGACACTGCGGATCCAACAAAACTGGTTTCGTCGAAATCCGAGGTCGTTTGCAAAATGTCCATTTTTAAGGGCCTGAATTCCATAGCGACTATTCAGAATTTTCAACTGGACATATCTTTTGATTCCCGCTACAAACTTTTGATTTTTCGGATTCGTTGGAAAGATATTCACTATTAGATTCCATTATTTTTGGTTTCACTAAAATCCGGATTGTTTTGCACCCGGTACATTCAATTGAAGTTTGAAATCGAATTATCGAACTACCGCGCCATTTTCAATTCCTTTTATAATTATATATAATTATTATATATTCTAACGACGACGCATATATATACGTCGAATTATATTCAAAATAAATTTCTCGTCGATATTATTTAAAATAATTCATTTTAAATAATCAAAATTCGCTAAAATTGCCAAAATAAAAATTTTAAACTGGCCCGCATTTTCCGGGTTGTTACACATATGTAAACCGAAAACTCTAACACGATACTAGATTAAAAAATCCTATCTCCTTTTAACTTGTGTTTCCATCGATGTCTACTTGAAGTCGAAGGGGGTGGGTATGATAACGATGCCCTAGGTGGAGTTGAGTGGTGCAGATGACGTAACAATGGCATGGTTTTTTTTTGGCATCGGGGGAGTGGTGGTCTGTCTATTCGGAATTGGTGAGAAAACGTGTGGGAGGATTGTACCATGTTGGCCTTTGTCGTGGAAGTTGAAGATGTCTTGTAGTATTGTGATGATGGAGTGTGGTGCATGGATGCAATTGTTTGGAGTGGGTTGGTTGAAGGGATGTGGTGGTGACGTGGATAACTAAAAGAAGAAAACTATATGAAGGAACCTGTAGCCTTGGTTTCAAACGTAGGGAACAGTGAAGAATGGGGTAAGGAGGGTTGGTTACAGGAACTTGGGGTTTGGTTTATATATATATATATAATGCTTGCGTGACAAACAGTGAGGTGAGAGATTGGGTAGAAGCATGTCGAAGAAAAGTAAGTAGAAGGGGAGGGTTCATTCCAGAAGAAGACAGACAACAGTAGCAGCGTGGGTTGTTTTGGTGCGGGCGATTGTCGCAGCGGTTTGAGGTGAAGAAATTGATGGGCAGGTTTCAGCCATGTTTAAAGAAGAGAAAAAAAGGAAATAAAGAAACCAAAATGTGGAATTAGAAGGAGTAATACAGTAGCGGTTTACTGGAACGAAAGGGTTGATTGTAAGAAGTGCAGATTGAAAATGAAGGAGGAAGAAGCACAATAGAATGGAGAGAGGAACAGTAATGCACTGGGTATGATTTTAAATGCCTAATTAGTTTTAATGTTATAAGTATGATTAAATTTGTAATATTATCTAGGGTAATAATATACATATAAAAACTATCAACGATATTGTATTATATATAACGTGTTACATACCTAGGAAACATAAACATAAACCAACCATGTTTCATAAGTCTAGGTGAACTGTTTATGTTGGCCTGAAGTATATTTTTGTCTAGTTAAAACATTAACGTACCATTTTAGTTCTTATTTGACAAATAACGTGTAGTGTGTGTGCGTGTGTGTGTGTATATATATATATATATAATTTAAAAACATTATATAGCAGCTTTGTAAAACTAAAGTGTCTAACGTTTTATTTAATTTGCCCAATTCCGTATCGATTTAAAACATAAGTAGTTAGAATGTAATATATTATTAAAATATAAATAGTATTAACCTATACACTGAATAGATTTAGCATACGGGAACATTTTGATGTGCCCAATCCAAGGACACACATAACCGGTTATATTGTGAAATTAAGTATGTCGACCCAGTATGAACATGGCCAACGTTTTTATAATGTGATTACGACTAAAGTTAAATTTAAATAAAGTTTTAATAGTTTAAAGTTAGACCCGTAACCATATAAAATTTGTAACCTGATCACCTGTTAACAGAATTCAGCAAAACCAGAAATATTTGAGCCACATCGGAAAGCACGACATTATGGAACTAGATTGGACGGAGCCGGAAGCAGCTAAAGATTTTAAATAAATTAAACACATGTTTAATTTAATTAAAACAGACCATTCAAATGTCAAATGGAAACCAAGGTGAGTTAAACTCACTCAGTTCTCCCACTTATATTTATATAAGTTGGGTTTATTATTTGAATGTTATGGTTGCTAGTTATTGGTTGATTTGATGATTGTTTATTGTTGAATATTGCTATATCGATGATTTAAATTAAACGTTGTTTAATTTAAGTGAAATGACATCGTTATTTTTTACGATGAATTCCAAACAAGGTAACTTACCTTGTTGATTACGGTTATAATAACGTAAATGTACTGAATTAAATTGGATGTTTGAATAGATGTTATTAGTTGACCATTATCAGTCAAATGTTTATTTTCATATGATCTGCTGAACCCATATGATTGGATTATTGAGTTGATTACTGCTTGCTACACCCAAATTCATGGATATTAACCAATGGGTAGTATTGATTAAGGAATTTATCGCAGATGGCCAAAATGCAAATTGTTTTATAAAGATTGATTTACCGTCAGGTGAATCGATCGAAATGATATTAAGAAATTTATTTTATAATCAAATATAGATTTTAAATATTTTATTTTAAATGGAGTTTATAAAAAGGAAATAAATCAACCATATATACATTGATTATTTTAATTGACAACCACCATTTTTATACCAAGAATCTATCCGTGTGCGGAGCACGTGTCTCATTTTAGTTATCAAATGATTTACAAAGTAAATTCTTATATTTAAAATGAAATGACTTAAGAATATTAATATATTAAAACTAAGATACTATTTTGGTATTACAACTGAGATATTATTTTATTGGCCAAGTGACGCTGTATATTAAACCAATGGATTTATTTTATTTTTATGGTTGTTTATTTTGATAGTTAAATAACCGAGTTTCAAAATCTGACCCAACGCATGTTGGTACGGAAAGACCATTTCGAATCACTAGTAAAAAACTTATCTTTTGCGTCTCTTCATTTGCATCTGTTGTATAAACAACAGATGCAAACAGTACAATTTGCTTCTGTTTTCTAACTGAAAACAGACGCAAATAAGGAAAAGCAAATATTGCTCCAACGTTTGCTTCAGTTGTTGTCTATGAATGGACGCGGTACGGTGGAAATGAAATTTTAGTATAGGTATTTGCGTCCTTTCGTTGTATGATCAGCCGCAAATATGGGATACACTCAGAGTAAATTGTCCGCGTCCGTTCTATTGAAACCAGGCGCATAGTAGTGCTCTATTAGTCTATTAAATTAAATTTCTCATCAAAGGAAGAAAATAAAAAAAGACATCACAAAGCACGCGTATCGTGGAGGGAAAACGAAAACACTCAGCGCACTTTTCTAAAACAATATAGGAAAAATTTAAACCCTAAATTCGATCGAATTTCCGAAAATCAATGCAGCAGGTTTGGGCATCAACGATTTCGTCGAATCAGTCTCCGCTTGTCATCAGAAGTCCTGTTGTCGAAAGCATCAACGATAGGCTAAGGAGTTCTAATTCTTGGTTGTCTGTCTACTGGGATCAGGAAGATGGAAGATTTGTGTCCTCTGAAAACACCAACATGTCTGTGACTTCTAGGGCTGATATGACGTATTCTGGAAGCTCTATCTTTTATGGGGGTCCTGTCCTGATTGTAGGTTCCCAAAGGAAAAAGGGAATGAGCAGCTTCCTGGTTTTGCTCCAAGGGATCCTACACCGCCTTGAATCTTGATCACTAATGTAGCGTTTTTTTATCCCTAATGAATTTGTGTGTGTGTGTTTTTTTTCATTTTATATTGTGTGTAGTATTATGGTTTTCTCTTGGCTTGAGAGAATTTATAATTGAATTGTACTGGAACTGAAAAAATGCTTTACGTTGTTGGCTGAGATGGTTGTTCAATGCAACATTTTTTGCATCTCTGCTGGTTTGATGCTGCAATAATAGATTCTGTTTAGAGCACGTTTATCTCTCTGTTCTTGTTCCTTTGCCTTTCTTTATTATGTGGGAGCTTATAGATGAAAAATCAAAATCAAAAGTAGGCTTTTCAAGATATTGGAGCTTATTGTGATTACCAGTTTTATTACTCTGGACTTTATAATGATCGTTTGTTTTTGAAGGATGAAGTTCATGCTCAAATAAAGCTTATATTCATGAAACGATGGAATTGAAGGAAAACAATGCCAAAAGAATTCAATGGCAAATGCAGGGATAGTTATTCTTGTCATGGAAAATAATAGGTAAGGCTTGTCATTCATTCAATTTACTGAGCAATTGTATGGCTGTTGAACAGTCTGAACATTTTTGAAAACCGCTATCTCACATGTTTATCGAACTTTCTTTTCTCCTTGTGTTTTTCCCTGCATTCTTCCCTTCTATCAGTGTGCTTTACAAGTCTTCGTGCAGTGGAGTTTCCATAATAACAGGTGAACACAGAATCTTATCACGCATTTCGACTAGACTAACATGACCGTGTAAATGTATATGTTCCATTAAGGATTAAACTCTTATTGACTTTGAGTATAGGTGGTGAGAGCTGTAGAAAGTCTTAGGATTATTACTAGACATGCAAGTACAAGAGTAGTAGAATATGCTTTTCATTATGCCAAGAGTAATGGGAGGAAAAGGGTGTCAGCAATACACAAAGCAAACATAATGAGAATGTCTGATGGACTTTCCCTGGAGGTAATTTATTTCTTCTTTATTTGTCTAACATATATTATTATAATATGGGGAGTGATGTTTGTGTTACATTCGCAGTGCTGTCGTGAAGTTGCTGAGAAATAACCTGAAATTTTTATGAAGAAGTAATCATTGGCGATTGTTGTATGATGGTATGACTCTTTTTTTTAATATATATTTTGGTCATCGCCGAATAAAATGATATTGTTTTTGCGGGTAAATGAGCAGTCAAATCCAAAAGCTTGACCTGTTGGCAATATCCTTGAAAATTCAAATCTCTTTTCTCTTGTTTATTCTTTGGTCTGAGCTGTTCATTCAACTTTTCTGTAACACAGTTAGTTGAAAATCCTTCTTTGTTTGATGTACTGGTGATGCCAAATCTCTATGGTGATATTATTAGTGATTTTTGTGCTGGCTTGATCGGTGGATTGGGATTGACCCCTAGGTATACTAACCTATATATTTACTGGTCAAATTTAATTTAGTGTGAGGTCACTCATTCGCTATGCTACACTTTGCAGCTGCAATATTGGTGAAGGTGGAATTTGCTTGGCAGAGGCTGTGCATGATTCTGCTTCAGATAAAGCTGGAAAGGTGTTATATTCTATCTTGTTAAACTTTATTTTCCAGTAACCACTTTAATTACTAGTTTGATGTTTATTATTAGTGACACTACTTCCATCTGCACTCGTATTGTCTACCAGCACTTGTTGGTTCATAATCAAAATCTCATTTTGGATATGTATTCTGCATGTAATATCATGAAAATGCATATGTTATATGCACTGTTGGAGCTTTTTTATATATGACATCTATTGACATGGATTAAGCTAATAAATAAAGAAGTAAGGTATTCATTTCTGCTGTGTACATGGAAAAAGGCAGAGTAAATATGGACTGGTGAGGATTTGCATTTAAATGCACTATTGAAGAAATGTGATGGGTTAGGCATGTCCTTGATCCATGTATCATAGTCCCATTTTGATGCATTCGTGATGATTTCCTCTCATTTCTTACTTTATCTGCATAATTTTGCTTATTTGAAAATTATCTAGCCTCAATAGAACCATGCATAGTAGTAGATAGCTGCATTCATTATTTAACACGAATGCGGTTTGAAAATGTTAAGGTGTTTTGGGTGTTAATGGTATCAGATCTGTCTTATATGCAAACAGCACATGTATCTTTGTATTTTTGGAATATAAAATGCTTAAGCTGGCTCTAATTCTATAACCCATGTTCGTTCCAAATATATATTTATAGTAATCGGTGAAAGCAGCGTTGAGCATGCTTTGATCAGGTATCTCCACAGAGTTAATTTGAAGAGAGTACGGTATTGCTTCACTTATGACCTTAGACTAATTGAAAAACGTGTGTTTTTATCATCTTCGTCCATTCATTGGACATTTAATTTGAAGCGAGGTTGTCTTTTTAAGTTTCCTTATGTTGTATTATATTTTGTTTTAATTGCTAAGTTGCTCTCTATAAGAGATCTGTCTCGCTGATTCATACACAAAATTTATTTTTTTTTCTTTCTTTTTGTTGTGTTTCCATTAGAAAAGAATTTCATTATATTGTGTCAAGAGAAACCATTTTATATGTGAAGGCTTTGATACTGTTTTTATGCAGGTAAAGATATGAGAATCATTGTATTTGGATTTCTACCTAAAACTAAGCAGGTTAGTCTCAAGAAACTCATTGTTTAGCCTTTTGAAGATGTCAATGTTGAAATTTTTTTATGCCATCTTCTTCATGTTGATGTTTTGCACATCCATTTTTGCTTTACATCAGTGAAACTTAGTTGGAGCCTTATTCCTAGTTGGGTCAATTTATGACAAATTACTAGAGAGGGTTCACTGTGTGTCTTGTAGGACATTTTTCATGGAATGTAGGTGAAGTTTGTAAAATAAAATTTTATTTTATATTTTATAATTTATGCAACTCTTATACCATGCAGTTTTCCAATTAAGGGAAATTTGTTTAATTGATGACTATAAGATGGGAACGAAAGTTTTTTTTTGAAATAGAGGGGAACCAAAGTTTCACACAATCAATATCCTAAATACAATTGTCAAAGTCTAGTGATCCAGTTGGTTTACGAACACAATGAGTTGCTGCATGTAGTTTGCAGTGGCACAGGTTCGATCCCCCACAGCCACAATACCGAGACATAGTGCACGGCCACTCTAAAACCGGCTTAACCAAAGGGCATGGTAGACATAGTCTTCGTGTCCCCAAAGTTTTCATCCAGCTTCATGGTATTTCTGAGGACTTCGTAAATGGCGTCAAGGAATCCACATTTTCTTCCTTCTTCACACTATTCATCCACCACAATCTATTCTTAATCCTTATCGCACCACAACTCTCTTCTCCTCATCTCCTTGCTTGCGTCATGTGTGAATCTCCTCAGAGTACCTGTTTTGTCTATCAAGATCTAAGCTTTTTCACGAATTTTCCCAGATCCAGTAAACGCTTGTGTTCTTCGCCTCTTCTCAGCCAACCCCCTCGATCTGAACCCACCACTGTAAGACCTTCGTTTTCCATATGTTTCAGGCAACTTCTAGCTTTGTGAGATATTCAACTAACATTCGAACGGAGTTTGACCCTAACGTGGAGACTTCGTGGTAAGCAGTAACGCCCTCTGCCTGTTTGGATTTCGCGTGCCGACTTGGGTCTGGGATGGGTCTTCACCGGTGTAAGGTATTCAATGTTTGCTATGTTGTTCGTCTAGTTGGTAGATCTCGTTTTACAGTCTTGGTGTTCTCGTTTAATTTGGGTTTGATGGGGAGTTTTGTTTGTTTTCTTGTTTCTGGGTCTTAGACTATAATATGTATTGCATCTTGTCGGTCACGGTGTTGAGGCTTGGTGATGTTTTCATCGATTGTGGGTTATGCACGAGATGCCGAAGGAACTGAATTTAACCTTGAATCAGTGTTTATTGTTCACTAATTTTTTTGCGGTGGCTGATGAGTTGTTTTAAGCCATGTCCATGTTGTCCTTCAGCACAATGTACTTCACGTCTGTTTGGGTTAATTCTGCTATGTATGGATACACATGGAAGCCTAGGCATGGAATGTAGGTGAAGTTTGTAAAATAAAATTTTATTTTATATTTTATAATTTATGCAACTCTTATACCATGCAGTTTTCCAATTAAGGGAAATTTGTTTAATTGATGACTATAAGATGGGAACGAAAGTTTTTTTTTGAAATAGAGGGGAACCAAAGTTTCACACAATCAATATCCTAAATACAATTGTCAAAGTCTAGTGATCCAGTTGGTTTACGAACACAATGAGTTGCTGCATGTAGTTTGCAGTGGCACAGGTTCGATCCCCCACAGCCACAATACCGAGACATAGTGCACGGCCACTCTAAAACCGGCTTAACCAAAGGGCATGGTAGACATAGTCTTCGTGTCCCCAAAGTTTTCATCCAGCTTCATGGTATTTCTGAGGACTTCGTAAATGGCGTCAAGGAATCCACATTTTCTTCCTTCTTCACACTATTCATCCACCACAATCTATTCTTAATCCTTATCGCACCACAACTCTCTTCTCCTCATCTCCTTGCTTGCGTCATGTGTGAATCTCCTCAGAGTACCTGTTTTGTCTATCAAGATCTAAGATTTTTCACGAATTTTCCCAGATCCAGTAAACGCTTGTGTTCTTCGCCTCTTCTCAGCCAACCCCCTCGATCTGAACCCACCACTGTAAGACCTTCGTTTTCCATATGTTTCAGGCAACTTCTAGCTTTGTGAGATATTCAACTAACATTCGAACGGAGTTTGACCCTAACGTGGAGACTTCGTGGTAAGCAGTAACGCCCTCTGCCTGTTTGGATTTCGCGTGCCGACTTGGGTCTGGGATGGGTCTTCACCGGTGTAAGGTATTCAATGTTTGCTATGTTGTTCGTCTAGTTGGTAGATCTCGTTTTACAGTCTTGGTGTTCTCGTTTAATTTGGGTTTGATGGGGAGTTTTGTTTGTTTTCTTGTTTCTGGGTCTTAGACTATAATATGTATTGCATCTTGTCGGTCACGGTGTTGAGGCTTGGTGATGTTTTCATCGATTGTGGGTTATGCACGAGATGCCGAAGGAACTGAATTTAACCTTGAATCAGTGTTTATTGTTCACTAATTTTTTTGCGGTGGCTGATGAGTTGTTTTAAGCCATGTCCATGTTGTCCTTCAGCACAATGTACTTCACGTCTGTTTGGGTTAATTCTGCTATGTATGGATACACATGGAAGCCTAGGCTCGGACCGTAGTTCATCTATTTGGTGGAGTTTACCTGAGCAAACTATATTATGTTTCTTGATAGGATTTTTGCGTGGGTGGTATGGTAGCTGTAATGTGATGCCATGCTTCAATAGTGAGTACTCTGTACTTCTGTTTTCAGTGTGGCACGTCAGGTAAGGTCATCACTGTTTGAGTGTGGAGCTCATGGAAACCTGCTGCTGCTCTGTGTGGTCAATATATATTTTATTGCAACAGCCTTATGTCATGTCACTGTGCGTGCTTTGTTGTGTTCAGTACGTAATTCATAGAATACCATGGTCTAGATTTGTTTTGGCAGATTTTGCCAAATTATTTTTTGTATTCAATGTAATGTGAAGCGAACCATGTAATTTTCGTCTCCCTGCGTGGAGTACGTATGAAAACTATAGTCTAGTTAAATTTGACTAGCTCCAGTGACTTAAGCCTGTTAGGAAGAGTGGACGGAACACTATAAACTCCGTAGACGGTGGACGGTCCACCTTAAAAACCGATATAGTTGATATGTAGAAAGCATATCACCTATACTTATATGTATTTTTTATTTTGAAATAAATAAAAGAGTGTTACGGAACACTATAAAAACCGGTCGGCTTTGCCAAAAGCTTTGCCAAAAAAATATATCCTAAATACAAAGGTTAAGTGGTTGTACAGTCACCAAGGAAAATGTCTGTCGTCCTGAATTTATATGTTTATAGATTATGCATGTTCTTCCAATCCAGGGTGCGTTTATTATGAGGCGAACGAGACAACCAAACGTTGTATTCTGAATGGGACATGAGCGGAGAAAGTATCATCAAAATAGAGATGTTTTTTTTGTGCTGTGGACTGGGCAACAGAAAGGGAATGATTGTTTATGTTGCGTTCTTAATTATATTGAGTAAATATTTGTACTTCATATTAAACTACAAAATCAAAAATCAAATACATCACAAAAGAAATTGGTACACCGAGATTGATTTTTTTACAGCAAACTTAGTACAAATACACAAAAGAAAGTATGAGAAATATAATTATATGATTGGAAGCGAATGATAGTGTTTTAAGTAATTACTGATCACTATGCAGAACTGCCACCAGTGGGGGACAGTCCAGTGACAACTTCGCTAGCAGGGTGTGGGGTAACACCCCTATGGATGGTGGTCAACCTGTTTTAGTTTTTTAAAAAATATGTTTAGTTTTATTGTTATGTTTACTAGAAATAAATATTTATAGTTTCAAGATTATTATTATATATTATATAGTTTTAAACTTACATCAAATTATTAATTTAAAAACTTATTATGTAATTTTATTTTTTAAAGGAAGCATTCGACATGTTAAGCCAGAACGGACCAATTTTTTCATGCTCCATCAACCGGGCAAAGTGAGCTCTGCCCAGTTCAAAACATCCGACTGGTCGGATGTTCAAACTGGACATTTGATAGTCTGTGAACATTCCCTTATATCCATAAAGTACAGGGTCCTAGTAGCTCTGATAACCACACCCATGTAACAAGAGGGTCTCATATCGCCAGCATTAATATTTCCTTTTGTGGTCAACAAGGAGGTTTTAGTAAGTAATACCATCACAACCATATAATGTAATAATTATTTTTCACTAAAAAAACAGAAAGTCAAATTTAGAGCCACTTGTTGAAATCTGTATTATGTTGCCTTTATCATCTTTATTATGTTGAAATCTTTATCGATTCAGAATTTAGAGCCACTTTGGCTGCCTACTAGCGTTTGATATTAAATGTGGCAAAAATTATGGCAAATTTCTATTATAAATGGTAAAAGCAAGTCAAATGGCAAAACAACTTCTCTTAGGAAGGCAAAATTATATAAATAGAGGTGGAATTAGTACTTTTAGTTTAACCTGTGAGTTACCTTATCCCAGAGATGGAATAATAGGTTTACCTGTAGTTAAGCATCCTAGAATTATATGTACTATGCTTTTTTTAGTGCACATTTGTTGTTCATGTGGACGATAGTTTATGTGGACGAGTGATGAAATTGACTATTAACTTCTCATTATCGTCATACATACACCTTCCAGAGACGTGACATTTATGATGCTTTAAGACTCAAACAAGACCAGTGAATTTGTGGGATCTTTACACATTCACATGCGGTCCATCGAAGTTCAGTGGTATTAGCAGTCCAAAATCTCGTCTAATAAATGAGTATATCTGTCTTTTTGGGATAACAAAATTCAATGGCAGTGCAATTGAAAAAGCGTACTTGGTTTCTAATAAGTGGTGGAGAATGACAGATAATTCAAACTACTCACTGTGTTCAACTTATCCTTCCTGCTTGTTTGACCCAAAAAAACATCAGGCAAGTTGTCATTATCATTCTTGTTATGAAATACGTCAAAATAATTTTATTTTCCTATGTTTTTATGAAAGAATTATTTTGGTAATGATATTAGTGACGATGACATTCGACAAGCTTCTTTTTTCCGTGCAGGGTATCAGCTGCCTGTTATCTCCTGGTGCAACTCAGGTTTGCATTATACTGATATTACAGCAGATGTTAGATAGTATTATATTGTACATATTCACTTTTTGCATCAAATGTAGCCAATTTAGTATCGTATTCATTTATAGTGACCGGAGCTGCTCTTGCACGTTCATCCCAGCCTTTAGTTGGTCTCATGATGGGTTTAAGAAGGTAGAAAATACAATCTGTTAGTCTGCTGTCATTAAGAATTACCAAAGCATGCTTGATATTTTTATGTAAATTCCTTTGTATGATTTTGTGCATTTATGATCTTACGATAATGCAGATGAGAAGCTTGTTGCTGGACTTTGCACCGAAATCACTGATGAGATAATGCCTAGAAAGAGGTATAGTTATTTAATATGTTTAATAATGGTATTTTCAGGTCTGGTTCTGCATTTTTCCCCCGCTTATAGTACTTCCTTTAGCTATTATTAGTTAAAGGGCAAAACATTTATGTTTGATTTAATCTCAATATATTAAAGAATAAGTACGGTGAGCAATGAGAATTAGAAAACTAGAAAAATGATCCCTTTTGTCAAAATCATAGTTTGGTTAATTCAATTTATATCCCCAGACACAACATATATCTATTGCACACTGGACCTCTACATTATTATTATTTTCTCAACGCATCAACTGCTGGTTACTAAGATTAGAAAGATGGCAGACTGAAATAAAATAGGTTGTTTTGTTGACTTTATTCGAATCCTTGTTTGTTTTTGTTTGTGAATTGTTGTCCCTGTGTTTATGTGTTTTTCTTCGTTGTTTGTCTACATTTGCGTGCTTAGTCACCATGCTTGGCGTGCATGTAGGCTGCTAAAATTTAAGGCAAAATACACAAATATAATTATATGTATTTTGTTTGAGATTGTTCAACCCTATAAACGAGGATTCTTCATATTGCAAATTATTTTTGTAATAATTAAATGCTCTATCACACCAACAGTAAGTCAGATTCACATATGTTTAGCCGTTGGTGCTTGATGTCCAGTCTGCACTTACTAGTTGGAAATCCCAGTTTATGTGCAAGTAATACAATACGTGTGATATGTAACATATTTTTCTTTAAATATTCAAGACAACTTTATTTGTGCATAGTTGGATTTGATTTTTGTGGATGTTTGATTTCATGATGTTTCAAAAGCAGTCTTTCCAGCAATAGGGCAAGATAACATGCAACTAGCTATCCTGTTTTCTCACTCAAATAGAAGCCTAGTTCAGCATGTAGATTTTTGTGGATTGTAGGAGTGAGCAAGCCAGCAATACAGTTCATGTTTAGTTCTCAGGTTTTAATATTAACTTGGTGTCAAATTAACTTGAACTTGTCTTTTTCAACAATAAGAAAAATTTCAACTTAAGTCATATTTGATGCTAAATAAATTCGCACTTGTTTCCTTTAATTGTTGATCTCTAATTGCTTTTTTTCTTCTTCTTATGTGTAGGTATTTTATGATTTTCTTCCTTATAATTGTCTACTTGCGTATATGAAAAATGCACCTCAATAACAAAAGCGTGGCTAAGTCAAATAGTACAATCCAAATTTGCAGATGCAAGCTATGTTTCAAGCTACCATCCTCAATTTTAGGTGATTATATTGGTCTCTTTTTCTATAGTTTTTTTCCCACTTTTCTTTCGGTATTAAAATCTTTTTTTAATAAGAAAATATTATCCTGTGCCCTATGCTACTTTGTGGAAAATGACTTGATCCTTCCTTATTTTTTAATCTTATAAAATTGTTTGATTAACAAATTTGGATTTAAAAATTATTGTTTATTTCAATTTTACTGTAGTGAATGCATTATCATTGTTGTATATCTACTCTATATGACTGAGAGTTTAACAACTTTATTCAAATATTTTGCAGATGGATGTCATTGCAGAACAAAATGCCCAGATATTTGATGAAGTGAAAATGGAGAATCTGAATGAGAACAAATTGGTAAATATTCTTGTTTCATTGTTTACAAGTAATTTTTGTTGGATAAAAATAATTACTCGTTTTGAGTCCATGGGTTGTTATAGATGCTAATGACATGGATGTCCCAAATTGGTCTCAGGCTATACTTCCAACTTTATCTCGCTTTACCAGTGCATGCCAAACTTAATATAAAACTAAAATTGACCAACTGATACTACACTATACATGCCTTTGGCCTGAAATTTCAAGCAAAATACTCCAAAGTGTAGGATATAAATAAAATCCGTTGCAGCGTAGTTGCATACATGTTGATCATGTTTCACCATCTACAACAAATTTTTAGCAATTAAGCTTGTATCTAAAATCTGGATTCTAAACTGTTTTGACATTACCGGAAACTCCTCCTCAATCAAAGCTGGTGCAAAATTCAAGTTCAGTTGGCTTTAGAAGGTTGCTTCCTTATCTTAAAAACCTGATCGAGGATGAATCAAGTAAATTTTTTGATTCCTTGTTCACTAGTATATTCTTATGTTAATTGTCAGAAGACAAAATCACTAAGGAATTAATGTGGTGCAGGTGGAATTAAAATTTGCCAATCTTATGACCGTTCATCAAAGAATGAAAAGGTTTTGCTTCAAAACTCTAATATTATGGGTTGACTTGATGGAGTAAAACCTGCTGAGGCTTCAAACGAAATGAGTATGAGTAGTTCTTTGTTGAACGAAACTGTAAGTGATGCAAACTTGTCCAAGAAAGTACGATCCAGTGTTATTTGCCATCAAAAATGATTATTATCCAGTCCCATCAAAAATAAAAATTATAATCTAATGCCTATGAGTTACTTGATTTGTGTTGGGCTATAGATAGGTATCCATTACCTTGCTCCTATAATTAAGTGTTGTTTCAGCTGGAAATTGAGATACATGTTCTAGGCCAAAGTTAAAACAGTCAGTTACTTATCTCAGTTACTTATCTCTGTTTATTAGTTTGGACAGGGACTGTATTAGGTGCTTTAGCTTTACTTGTGTAATAGTATAAAGCGTATATTATGTCGTTTTTGCAGAATCACACTACGAGTTATTGAAATGGAGATTGTTTATGAAAATGTACATGTACTATCCTTAATTCTGAATTTTGAAAATCCTTATTTCTGAAAATCCTTAATTCTGGAAATGTACATGTACTGTCATTAGAAAAAATCAACAGAACTTTAACTAATTTTATTTTTTTCTTTATTAATGGTCAAATTTAAATGTCTAAAAACTAAATTCTTTTTCCTTTCAGATGAATCAAATGGAAGGGGTTGTTCTACTATGATGGATAAGACTGTATTTACCTCCTTCTGTTCTCCTGATTTAAAGTTGCATTATTCTGATATTTGATTGTATTCTCTTGAAAGTTGAAATGGCTTTATGTTTCAAAGGTTGTATCTTTGGTACTAATTTTTATTGCACGGAGTTTTTGTGTTGTTTTTTTAGGTGGTACCAGGTTATGAAGTTTCACATATATTTTTAAGCATATTTTTTCTGGTTATGTTTTATGATTATTTGCTTGATCATTGTTGTTGAAACCAACAAACAAGTGCAAATATGTTGTCATTGAAACCAACAAACAAGTGCTAATATGTTGTCATTGGTATGTATTCAGGGGCATCCTTTCTGCAATCGACAATACTGGGGAGTAAATATTGGGAAGAGGAGTAATAAAACGGTAAGCATTTTACTTAACAGATAAACTACATATATTTAGATGTAAATGTTGATCTTTCTAGTCTTAAGTGATGAAAATGGAGAAGTATGTGTTTATATATATATATATACGTATATATATATACATATATATATATACATATATATATATATAAATATACATTCCAATTGACTAGATAGCTATAATTTTTGATGCATATAGTCATGACACGCATGTTAACATTGTTTTTTGAAAATGAACTTAACTTGGGATATTTTATGGTGCAAGTGACGTTAATATTATTGATTGACATGTTAGGTGATCATACAGACACCGCATTGCCATTTTATTGTTGTGCAAAATTTTATTCATAGCAAGATTTCTAGTATACCAGGTACTCATACAGACATCACACAATTATTTTATTATTGTGCATAATTTTATTCATGCTAGATTTATGGTATGTATATATTAACAATAAAGACTCCACCTATATGCCTATACTGTCTACTGAGTAATATGAATTCATTAAGTTTAAAATTAATGTAATACTGTATCACAAAATTACTCCACCTATATCCCAGAAGAGTCAATGTCAAAACAACTATCAAGTGAATGCGCATGCTAACCATTCTCAAAACACGGTGCTTCACAACTCTTCACCTAATTTTATTTTTGATCAAATCAGCTATCAAGTGCCTTTTTGATAGAAAATAAAGTGAATCAGAGAAAATAACACAAAAAGTATATGAATTTGTTCCAGCATTTCTTTTCTACTTTTATATATTATGAATTTGTGTTCAATACTGTTAAAGAGTATAAGTTTCATTCAACAAAACAACATTATCCAAAAATTTCATTTAGTCTGAACATTACAACATAGAAGGTATAACTAACTTGGAAGTGTTAGCAACACCCGAAGTTTCAAATCTCTTGTTACAAGAAAAAGAGATATGAACCAACAACTTCTTTTGAAGTAGATATGTAATGTAAGAGAGAAGAGAACTTCAGTGATGAATGGAGGAAGGTTTTGTGTGTTTCTGATGAAAAGGAAAAACATATATGGGAAACTGTTATTTCAAAATGATTGTATTTACTGGTGCCAGGTAAGTAGATTCTTTTCACATTCTGTTTTTAAGGCATTAAATAAACCATAATTTAGCTTCAAATAACAAAAAATTTGACCACAAACTTTTGTTATCAAGTATAATGACATTTTCTGAATTCATTTGTTTATTATCTTATTTAATATGTTGTCTTTTTCATGTTATTTCAACTTATTTTGGAAGAGTTGTGTTATTTGAATAGTATCCTTTAGACGGAAGTTGGGAAGATTCTTGTATTGGCAGCTAGTAGTTCTATGGCTTTGATTTTCTTCTATGGTCTGTATATCTCTTATTACAACAACTGATCTGTTGACATGTATAGAACTCCAAAAATTTGTGGACTATGTTAATATGTGAATGTCAATCAGGATAATGGAAGTAACCTTATTTGAGTCTGTGTTCCCATTTTAGTATTATATTTCCCTTTGAGTTCCTCTTTTGTGAAGAGAGTTAGTCTTCGTGTATGTGTATTACTATCTGATAATGCATGGATATTTAGTTTCGAAGATGGTAGTAGTTTGGATTCTTTGTTTATGTGTATTACTACAACAAATGCTCAACTTAGTTTGTGTTCCTATTTTAGTATGTTTTACTATCTGATAATGCATATGTTGTGGCAAGCCTAAAAGGCTCTTTTTTTAAAAAAAAAAATAAGAATTTGCATCTGTTGTAGTAGTAAAGCAGACGCAAATGCACTGAGGAGTAGAACTGCCATACACAGCAATTTGCATCTGTTGTAATAGTAAGACAGACGCAAATGCAACTGTATTTGCGTCCAATGCACATTATAACAGACGCAAATATATCAAATTCGCGTCCGTTGTAATAGTATGACAGATGCAAATGCATTGGTATTTGCGTCCAATGTACATTATAACAGACGCAAATATGTCAAATTTGCATTTGTCCAACAACAGAAGCAAAAAAAAAATTAACATTTGCGTCCATTGCATTTGCATCCACATTGGAGCAGATGCAAATAATGCGAAATATTGGATGCAAATACCCTATTTTGTACTAGTGAATCAACAAATATGTAAACAAAGAAGATATCTGAAGCTGATCGAGATGGAGCAATTGAAGACCGTAAATCTTCATGAATGGAAGGACTATTGTTGGATTTCTCTAGTTGATCCCTAGAGATATTTTGACAATGATTCTGTCAGGATTGAAATCTACGGATTTGCAAGGACTACTCACTACTGATCTATAGGGTGGTTCCTAGGATGTGGTAGGAGGGTGTCTTCGGTTCATTCTGTTCTTGGATGACGTGTATGGACGATGTGACATTTAAAGTGAATGGTGGCCAGATGTTCCAAAAGTCGATTATAACCTCAAGCCTCATCAACCGAGGAATGTAAAAAATCAGGCAGGCAGCATGGCTGCGTGGGTCGCTCCCATTAGGGTGTATAATCACCTATCTAGAGAAAATCCATTTCCTTCTTTTATCTATTTCAATGCTGTCCCTTTCGGGAAACGGTGGTTTGAGCCCAACCGTTGGTGATATACATTCGATACACTCAAGCGAAATGAGTGGTCGGTCATGTGTTGGCCGGGTTGCAAGACGTTCTTGTTGAACCCAGTGTATTCGCCTCTAGAGATACATTATCGGTAGGTGGTTCAATACCTTGTCATAGTCGGAATCCAATCTCCAATAAGCGCCTGCAGTTTTGTTTGTATACTATATATGTGGAACATGAGATGCAAGCGTTCTGCTAGATTCTATTTATTTGTATTTAGACACTATTGTAATATCAGATGATATATATGATTTCAAAAATGTTTTGGGTTATAGTAAGGTAAAAAACCATCCGTGTTTATGTGTGGGCTGATCTTACTATAATCCTTTTCTTTCTAAAGGATTTTAAACCATAAATCAATATGGGTGTTATTTAAACTTAGCGAGTTTTTCTCACTCTGGTTCACCAGACTGACCCAGTATTTGTAATACTCAGGTTAGACCAGGTTGTACAGGTTCAGGTTATCGGATGCTGTGAAATCCAAGGAAAATTTGAAGGAGTTCAGACGTATGTTGTTCTACCATATCTTCCCGCTGTGTGTTATATATATGAGGACAGACTATTATAACTGTCCAGATGTATGGATGTACTCTGATGTTGTAAGTATTATTTCAAAGCTCTCTATAAAGTTATATATATATATATTATATTTTGTTCCACTGCGATGTGAGACTCTGTGTTTTGTTTATTCTTCTTCTTATTCTTCTATTCTAATATTATTTCTTCCTTTTCTCACCCTCTAACTTCTTTCTTCTAGCTTTATGGATTTTCGGTACTCGAGTTTTGGACATGGGTTGTATAAATGTCAAGATTTGAGTGTCAAAATTTTCTGGGTCGCTACAGTTGGTATCAGAGCCAGGTTTAGAAATGACCTTGGCTCTGTGGTGTATCTTGACAGAGATGGGGTTAGTAATACCTTAGATCGAGATTGAGTGTGTATATATATAAGAGCATATTTCTAGATTTTATATGAAAATGTTTTGTGTTGTTTGACTATTTCAAGCTGTACTGACAAATTGATACAATATTGTTTTGTAAAGAGGATAAATAGAGAGAGAAAAATTTCAAAATTATATTTTTATATAGAAAAGAAATAATTTTACCAAATTATTGATATTGGTTGTTTGAGTTATTTGAATGGAAATTCAAATGAGATTGTAAGTGGTTTAGTATAACCATGATTAAATAATTTAACTAAAGATAAGTTAATTAAAATTAAATGGAAAATTGAATGAATTTGTTGTGTTTTGTTGATTGTTTGCTTATTCGATGATAGATTGGTTGAATATATAATTCATTAACAGTGGTAGATATGAATTGAAAGCTAAGAGGTAAATCTCTATATAATAAACTTAATTATTGAATCAAATATGAAATGAAACTGAAATGATTTTACCATGTATCTGTTATTGGCATTGGGTATTGAGTTAAGTACAGGTTGAAAAGAGGAATAACTTATGGTGCTTCATGACTAGAAATTTGTAGCGACCCGGGAATTTCGACACTTAAATCATGACACTAATACAGATCCTATGCCTAAACTCAAGCATCGAAAACCCCAGAAGGCTATAAGGAAGAAGTTAGAGGGTGAGATAAGAAAGAAAGTTAGAATAGAAGAATAAGAAGAACCATCACAACACAGAGTCTCACATCGCAGCGGAACAAAATTTAATACAGAAATAACTTTTAATGAGATATTGAAACAATACTTACAATAATCAGAGTACAACAACCAATCTGGATAGTTATAATAACCTGTCCCCACACAGCGGAATAATAACAGTATAACACCGTACGTCTGAACTCCTTCCGCTCGTCTTTGGACTTCACAGCATCCGATAATCTGAACCTGTACAACTCGGTCTAAGCCGAGCATTTCAAATACCGGGTCAGTCTGGTGAACCGGAGTAAGGAAAACTCGCTAAGTTTATTGGGTCATCCAACTTGATTTTAGAGTCAAAATCTTTTCGAAAGAAAAGGATAATCGTAAGACCAAATCCACACATAAATACGGATGGTTTTATTTTACTCTAAAACATTTTGATATCAATATCTTATTCTGATATTATAATAGTGTATAAATACAAATAAATAGAATCTAGCGGAACGCTTGCATCTCACGCTCCACATATATAGTATACAAAACAAAACCGCAGGCTCTTATTGGAGATTGGATTCTGACTATGACAAGGTATGGAACCACCTGCCGATTGTGTATCTCTAGAGGCGAATACACTGTGTACAATAAGAAAATCTTGCAACCCAGCCCACACATGACCGACCACCCATTTCGCTTGAGTGTATCGAATGTATATCACCAACGGTTGGGCTCAAACCACCGTTACCCGAAAGGGGCAGCATCGAAATAGATTAAAGAAGCAATAGGAATTTCTCTAGATAGGTGATTATACACCCTAATGAGAGCGACCCACATAGCCATGCTGCCTGCCCAATTTTTGTCATTTCCCGGATGATGAAGCTTGAGGTTATAATCCACTTTTGGAACATCTGGCCACTATTCGCTTTGAATGTTACATTGTCAGATCCGCCAGATATCACTAACTGATTTCCACAAAAATACCCGGGTTGATACGTTAAGAGAAGGTGTTTTCTCCGCCGCCACAGAAATACGTTTGAGGAAATCATCGTACGTGATTCCTTTGGAAATACTCTATCAAACACTCATCCATACAAGTTATCCTAAGACTGGACAAACTGAAGGCACTCTCCTACCACATTCTAGGAATCACCCAATGGATCAGTAGCGGTAGTCCTTACAATCCGTAGATTTCAATCACGATAGAATCACTGTCAAATACCTCTAGGGATCAGCTAGAGAAATCGAACAATAGTCCTTCCATTCACGAAGATATACAATCTTCAATTTCTCCATCTCAATCAGCTTCAGATATCTTCTTCGTTACGTATTCGTTGGTTTGGAATGGTTTTCGAATATAAATTCGATCCCGGTCTTTCCATGCCAACACGTTGGGTAAAATTTTGATAGTCGGTTATTTAACTATCAAAATAAATAATCAATAAAATAAATCCATTGGTTCAGTATACAATGTCACTTAGCCATTAAAAATAGCATATCAAAACCAAAATAATGTATCAGCTTTAATATATCAATATTTTCAAATCATTTAGTTATATATTTAGAAAAATATATTAAAATCCTACCAAATGTTTTTATTAACTATCCTTCTAAACATTTGTTAAACAATATTTATTATCGATAATTGAAAATCCTATTCAACTTATCCTTCTGAGACAATTGTTACGATAACTGTCTTATTCTGTTATTTGAACGCCCTAATCATCACTTCCCTTTTTAGAAAATCCCATCTTCTTACTTATTGAAAATATCGTTATACTTTCAAATATCTACTTTTATTTCACTTACTATGGAAATATCCCTTCATATGCTCAAGTCCCCTTTATTTCCTTTTATTTTCGAATCCCATTTTATATAATATATCCAAATCCTTTCAATAACCTTACCCGATCATTTCACTTTTAACACCTTCACCACTACAACTAATATCATCCTCCGACAATCCTGCAGTTGTTCAAGTTGGGATAATTTAGTTACCTCTCAGTCCTTGATCAACAACATTCTTATCTTAAGACATATCTCAGTTGTACTAGAAACAAATCCCGTTCTACTTCCCTTTACGTAACATGAACTCTTATTTAAATAACGAATCTATATCGCAACTTTACAACTCAACTCGTTTAACTACTCTAATTCGAACTTGGGTTTTCCATTTGATTCCCATTCAAAATCTTCATTCTTTATAACTCGTCCGATAATATTTAGTAAAACTCGGCTTCGTCGAAATCCTGGATTTTATAGAATCCAATTAAATGGAACCTTAAATAAGAATTCTCTTTAAACCTCAATTTACTTAACTTGTATTTTTGTTAATATCGTTTGCTTTGAAATGTCATTTTTATTTTAAATAGACCTTATCATTTCATAATCTCCATTGCTCCTTTTAAATCCAAAGCTTTCCACTTTGATTATTTATAAATAAATAGTAATCAAATATAACATTTTATAAGAATGTTACTTAACTATAAATTACGTCTTATTAAATAAATTAAATTAATTTCATAAATCGATTACAGTTAACATAGTTGACTTGGTCAATTCTAAAATGATTTAATCAAATCTCAATTCATTTTACCATCAAATTCAATTAATTTGAATAACTCCATTTGATTATTTAAAATAATAATCAATCCAATATAATCTCCTTTTAAATTGTTACTTAAAAAAATTAACCTTGGTTATTAAATATCACATTAATATCCGCTCACTTGCTTATCAGTCATGTACATATAAGCATCGTTCAATTATTGAGATGAAGCACGTGCTTCGCACACGGATAGATTTTGGTACCAAAAATGGTGATTTGTGGTTAAAACAATCAATGTATATATGGTTGGTTATTTCCTTTATATAAACCCAATTAAAATAATATATTTAAAAATATACATTTAGTTATAAATTATTTTCATAACTTTATTTCTATAGTTTCACTTGACGGCGAATCAACCTTTATAAAACAGTTTGTATTTTTGCCATCTGGTGTAAATTCCTCAACCGATACTACCCATTGGTTAATAACACAACAACCATTGAATCCATATTCAACAATCAATATTCAATATCAGAAATCCAGTCATATCGGTTAAACCATTTGTGTGGGGATCATATGCAAATAAATCATCAGTTCAACTAACAGTGATCAACCAATAACAATATAGCAATCATCCAATTTAATTTACATATGTTTATATCATTATAAACCTAACCAACAAGGTAAATTACCTTGTTTGGAAATCATCGTTAAAAATAATGATGTCATTTTATTTAAATTAGACAACGTTTAATTTAAATAATCGATAAAATGATGTTTATCAACATCCAAACAAGCAGTCAACCAATAATTGGCAAACGAATAATAAACCCGATTTATAAAAATTATAAATGGGGAACTGAGTGAGTTTAACTCACATGGATTTCCATTCGTCGTTAAAACAATGTGTTTTGGTTGCCCTCAACTTCGTCCAATCCAGTTTCATAATGTTATGTCTGTCAATACGGCTTTACGCTTGCTGTCTCGTCCGATTCTGTGAACGTATAAGGAGGATACATAGGTTATATGAGTATAAAATTTAAACGTATTGTTTTAAGTTAAGTTATCTAAACCTTAAATAAACTTTTATTTAATGTTATTTAAGTTATTAAAATAAAACTTTATTGATGATAAACCTTTAGGCATGCTAAAACATAGCTGGATCCTTTTAAACGTTAAACATGTAAATGCAAAAGTGGTTGGTCACTGGGTGATATATATATTGGGTCACGTTGTTAAATTGGGGTTAACACAGTTAGACACCGTACAATATATTTAATTGGCCATGTAAAACTAGTGGAGGCACAATTAAAGATATTTCGGCCTATTTGACAAATGATCAATCACGTAGTTAATATCGTAAATCTGGTACATAACCTGATTAGGTGTGTTAACTAAATGTTTGGCACGTAAGTGGTGAATAGAACATAAACCGTGAATAGTTAATATATGTACCTGTTACTTAACTCCTTCCTTAAACTTTAATCCCACATAAAGCTCTTTTGTGCTCACCGTGCCATCATTTCCTGGCACCACCGAATGACCGCTGTGCCAACAATTTAACACCCCCATAACCATGCCAAAACTCATGCTTCATCCTTTTTCCCTAACTTCTGAATTAGCAGTATTTCACTCCTTTCCCAGCCACCTTGCTTCATATTATATACTCCTCTTTGTATTTTTTTATTAGGTCGAAGCATACCTTCCTCAAAGCCCATGTAAAAACACGGAGCCCACCTGCACCTGTAGTCCGTCCTCCCCAACTCATAAATCTTGAACTACCTTCTGGCAGTACCTACTTCGTCCCTTCTTTGATCCACGAGACATGCTTAGAACAGCACAGTATCACCTTCCCACTATCATTTCCTTTTTCCATGACAAACACGCAGTGGCCCAATTTTATTGATAAACCGTGACCAGCTAGTGGAAACTTACCCTTATCCTTTAACCACCGCCAATACCTCAGGCTGCCGGAGCTCCGGCCTACCGTCACCCCGTCATAGCCATGGCTTTCCGCTCCCACTCAACAGAAGAAAACAACGCTGACTTCCTTCCCTTACTCACGACCTTCTCATATTCCACCAAGGACATGCACTGTCACCCGCAACCGAACTCACGCAGCTCCATCTCCCTTCCTTGTTTCATTCCGAAAAACCACTTCACATTCACCTTTCACGTCAGTTTTCTTTTTCTTTTCATTTTGTTTGTCTTACAGAAGGGAGCTTTGGGGTTTGATTTATTCTTGGTGAGGAGATGTGTATCTGCGTCATTGCTGTACCGATGGGAAACAAGAATGGAGTGGAGGTTTATTTATAACGGAGTCACCGTGGCCACCAAGTTATCTAGGTATATAGGAATGCAGGTAAAGAATAGGTAGCTGGCTTGAATGTGAAAGGAAAACAAATTGGTTGGCACGTTTGAGAAATGTTTGAAAAGAAAGTATAGCTGGCATAATTGTTTGTAGAGGGGTAGCTATTGTATAAATTTCTAGCTTATATGTATTTCCTTTTCGAAATTAGCTGGTTGATGTGAGTATACATGGGGAAGCTTTAATGGTGAGAGGAGATGCGGCTCCTTTCCATTTCAGCAAGCTAGGTGATTAGATTTGTGAGAGTAGATTGTCTGGTTTTAGGGTGTAATAACCCGGAAATCTGGGCCAATTTTAAAATTTTTATTTTGGCAATTTTAGCGAATTTTGATTATTTAAAATGAATTATTTTAAATAATAATGGCGGAAAATTTATTTTTGACGAAGTTAAAACGAATAAATATATTTTAAATTATATTTGGAATTGAAAATAGCGCGGTAGTTCGAAAATTCGATTTCAAAATTCAAATGAATATACAGGATTCATTTTGACTCAGAATTGAACGAAACAAGAAATATTTGAATCTGTTTAATGATGTCTTTCTAACGGATGTAAGAAACTGAGATTTCACTTTAGAAGTTGAAAGATATGTCCAGTTTAAAATTCAAAAAAGTGGCTGTGGAATTTATATATTTTAAAATATATAAAGGCCTTGAAAAGAGCCATTTTGCAAACGACCTTGGTTTTCGACGAAACCACTTTTGTTGGATCCGGGATGTTATATTATTGCTAGGTTTCAAAATTCATAATTTTCTAAATCAATATGTGAGCGTGGCGAAGTTAAACATGTTTTGAACATTTTCAGTCAATTTCGATCGACCAGAAAATGGCCATTTTTCAAATGATCTCAGATTGACGAAATTAGTTTTGTTAGGACTGTATTGTCAATACAAAGCTAGAAATAATTTTTCGGGAATTTTTAGGGTCTGAATGTGACCCCAGTAAATGGAAATGTACGTTTGAAATTCAATATAATGATTTAAATGTTAATTTTAATGAAAACTGTTCGAAACAGTCGAATGGACTTACGAAACATATCCCATTGTGTTCGAAATGGGGGTAGTATGCTGGGGACGTCAGCCATTGGGTCCGATTTAGAGCTAGAGAGAAAAACACACTTTTTGAAATTAAAATACTAAAAAAGGGGTTTAAATTGCTTGGTCAGAACCCTCCTCCCTCATTTATCGTGGTCAACCCTTTATTGCCGCCCCCTTTTCTCCGATGGCTGAAACGCAGCCAACTTCTTCCTCTTCTATATCCTCCACCACATAATGATTTCAATAACTAAAAACATGAAAACGTTCCACTCCTCGAGCTCTAATCATCCGATGGTTGTGATCTGAAATAGGACTATCGTTTGTGAGATTTTCAATCCCAAATCAGTTGCGTTCGCACATGATTATGGACGAAGAGGGGACTTCGAATTGAGAGCTATTCATGGTGGAAGGAGGCTGAGGCGAGGGCTTCAACGTAGTCATGTTTGATCGAGGTCAAGTTCAATGGAGATGAAGTGAATTGGAACCCTAACCTTGCCGTGAATGGGTTTTGGCGGACCTGGATGTAATGAAGGAGAAAGGGGATTAGGAGAGATAATGATGTAATTAGTGTTTATTTAATTATTATTTAATTAATGTGTTGAATGTATAAAATGCAATAACTCTTTCATACCTCATCAGAATTTGACGATTTCAGTTGCAATGGAATCCTCGATACGAGCTCTACAACATAGAACAGACAAGAATGGAAATGGAGCTGATTAGAATTTGAGGAAAATTCAAAATCAAAATAGAACAGAAAATTCAGAAATAACACTGACGGAGTGGAAAACCAATGTGATAATTCTCTCACTTTAAATTTTCTGTACAGTTACTTATTTTATAAATGCATACATGAACTATTTCCCGTCGTCCACAGACCATGGACGACTTGCTTGATTGTATTATGTGTGAAAATTGATCGTGATGCGAAATGAAAATATTATATATATGAAAAGTGAAAACATTGCATATAGAAAAGTGAAAATATTATATATATGAAAGTGAAAACATTGCATATAGAAAAGTGAAAACATTATATATATGAAAGTGAAAACATTATATATATGAAAGTGAAAATATCGTATATATATGAATGTGAAAATATCGTATATATTGGAAGTTAAAATATCATATATATTGAACGTGAAAATATTATATATATGAAAAGTGAAAATATTGTATATATATAAAAGTGAAAACATAATATATATGAAAGTGAAAATATCGTATATATACGAAAGTGAAAATATCTTATATACTGAAAGTTAAAATATCGTATATATTGAAAGTGAAAATATCGTATATATTGAAAGTGAAAATTCGTATATATTAAAAGTGAAAATATCGTATATATTGAAAAGTGAAAATATTATATATAAGAAAGGTGGAAATAATATATATATGAAATGAAAACGATTTATATAAAATGAAAACGATATATATGTGTGTATATATATATGCAGAGTGAAAATATCATATATATTGAAAGTGAAAATATCGTATATATATTAAAAGTGAAAATATCGTATATATTGAAAGTGAAAATATCGTATATATTGAAATGTCAAAATATCGTATATATATCGAAAGTGAAAATATCGTATATATTGAAATGTGAAAATGTCGTATATATTTAAATGTGAAAATGTATATATATTGAAAAGTGAAAATATTGAATATATATATATGAAAGGTGAAAACGATATATATATGAAATGAAAACGATATATATATATGAAATGAAAACGATATATATATGAAATGTGAAAACAATGTATATATGAAATGAAAACGATATATATATATATGAAATGTGAAAATGATTTGATTGTTAAAAATATAATATTTAACATATATATACACTATATAAAATTGTCGTGTATATGGAATATTCAATATTGATTAGAAATTGAATATGAAGTTGAAATCATTTTGGAAACGAATTTAAAATGATTTATAAAATTCGTTTTAAATAGAAATCAACGAAATATATATTATATATATAATATATTGGCCTGAATAGTGCGCGCTCCGCCGCGGTAGTTCGCGAATTTTGACCATTGACTTCGAATGGATATTGCGGGAGATCCGCCAGTCGGATTCTACTAAAACCGGAACCGTTGGGTTTTTATCGAAAAGAGCTTTCCAAAGAATATTATAAATTTGAAATCTAACGATTGGATTTGGAATTATGTCCAAATAAAATTTGGAAAAGGTCGCTGTAAGTGCAGTTCGATGACCGTTTATGGAAATCGACTGTACGGGCCTTGATAAAATAAATAAAAATATCGACAATTTGTGTAAAATCATAATAAATGATTTAGAAAGAATTGGGATGAAAAATTCCATATTTGAAAAGATAAATATATATTTTTATCGAAACGAATTAGTTATTAACTAGAAAAATAATCCAATGGTTATAAATAAATAAATTGGATTTAGGGTTTGTCGTGAACTGTGTTTAAATGACATTAGTCCTTTAACCCGCATAAAAGCAGGATTAATTTCCAAAATGTGGAACAGTCAATATGAAATGATTTTAGAGATGAAACCAATTGGGGTTTGAATAAATCTTCAATTAGATTTGGATGAATGAATGGTGATTAAATACACCAAAACACGTGATGGGATTAAACCAAATTTACTTAGTTGTTGATATTGATTGTGGTTGATTGATTGTTTGGATGGTGCTCGACCAGTTTATGAGCAGAATGTGCTTTTACATTTAGCATTGGGTTGGGTAGAAATACTGGTATGCTAACACCTTGTAAAACACTTCATTATTTGACTATAAGGTGTTTAGCGATGTTGTGTTCATTTCAAATTTAATGAATGATTGTGAAATGATATTTTTCTAAAGTGAAAAGAAATGTATTCCCGATTTTGGACAAGGAATGTTTTATAAAAATGTTTTATAAAACATAAAGGATTTCGAGGCCCAAAACCCGATGATTTCTAAAATGATTTAGAAATGTATTATGGTTTTACATTGTATTTCATCGCTATTGATTAGTTGCTATTAATGATGTATCTGTTTGGTGGCGGAGAATTTATTCTCTTGCTTAACACCCTTCTTTGAGACGTACGAGCTCAAAGGTTATGTGATTAATAGTGACTGATCATATGTGTGAATTACTGATGTGAAGTACTATATTTTGAAAGTACTTGTGATTATTGTGTTGTGAAATGATTTTCCCTACTTCGGGATATGAAATGATTTAGTATGTGGCTAAAGAGTCGGGTAACCCTGAGACTAAAAGTATAGGAGAGAGGTCGATGTAGCCTGCTCCTATGTGGGGTAGGTGCATCATCGGTGTAGCCTGCTCCAATGTGGTGTAGGTGCACATTTATATATCGAGTTGCGAGGTACGTACCTTTTGCCTTGTCGATGGGGAGCACAATATTTGGTTGCATACTTGTTTGTATGCATTGTTATGTTTTGGAATTCATATTTCCAGACGATTTGATTTGAGATCCCGAAGTGAAATCTACTTTGATATAGAAAGTTAGATATGTATTTCAAATGATTTGAAATAAGAAATCGGGGAAACAATCCAAAGGAATCATTTCTGTAAATTGAATTGGATTTGGAAAATCTAAGTACGATGATTAATCTAAATGGGTAGATTGGGATATTGCATGTTGATTGTTGCATAGTAGATCCATATACCTATAATAATTGTTGATTATACACTGGCATTCATGGGCGTAAACCCATTCCGCGTTAGCGGCGTGGTCCTGTGGTATGCCATATTATTAAATAAGTTAATTAATAACTGTTTAGAGTTTCTCACACCAGTCCCATGACAGACCAGTAGTTTGCTTTTCCCTTGCAAACTCGGGTGCACCTATTTTCCATACGGGCAGTCGAGTAGTTTATTTTGCAGATATATAGGCAGGATTCTGGATCGAAGCTTAAAGCTGTGTCCAGAGCATCGTTAGTCTTCCGCTGTGTTATTTATTTATTTCCGATGTGCATTGTATTACATTTATTGTAAAGTCATCTTCCGCTGTATTGATTATATTTCGATATACTCTGATATTTTGTACTCTGATGTAACATTATTATGATGCTTATAGAAGTCTTCCGTTATTTCTTCTGATGTGTTGTATGCCCAGAGTTAGCGTGTACGGGATTTGAACGGTCTTGGTCGATTTAGCGATCGATTAGGTCCGAGCGAAATCCGTGTCGTTACAGTTGGTATCATAGCTTTGGTTAACTCAAATCTTTGGGGTGCAACTCGTTAGAACTGAACAAAAGGCTCATCAGAGTAGGATTAGTAATATCCTATAGAAGAATCCTCATTAGAGATAGAATCAGTAGCATTCTTGAATGAGTGATTCGTTAGAGATAGGGTTAGAAATGCCCTAGAATGAGTTGAGAGTAATATGATTATATATGTAACAACCCGTATTTTTAAATAACCTATTATAACATAAATCGAGGCAGAATTTAATTCAAAAATCTGAATCAAGGGAAACGGGCTATGCCATTGCGTTCGTCTTGGAAAAATACGCGAAATAGAGTCCGAGTTTTCGAAAATCGGTGTCCGTATGACCCAGTTAAGGCCCATTGAAGTTTTCAGAAATTTCCATGTTAAAAACAGATTTAAATTTTAAATTAAAAACAAGGATTAGGGCTAACTGGCGTCAGGCGGGAAAACTCCCGCCAGGACCCCCATGTCGACAGGGTCCCCAGGGTGTCGACAGCCCTGTCGACAGCCCTGTCGACACAGGGTGGCCGGGCAGTTTTGCCTGGCGCACCATTTTGATTTGGGCTTGGTCTTGTGGCTTGGTTCTAGAGAATTCCGAAATCTGACGGACCTAAACTAACCTAGGGTTAATCCTAGGGCTAAAAACACTCTAATCTTCTATAAATAAGCCCCTAATCCTACCCTAAAACCTCATTATTCATTCTAGCAACCAAATTATGTCAAATTGAATTCTCAAATGGCCTCCACCTAAAAACCCTAGCCTCCACCCTCTTCAAAAATCATTCCTATGAAGATTATGATGTTCATACAAGCATTTCTAAGTTGTATGAATGATCATTAGCTTGCATACATCATCAAGTTGCAAGTTTTATTTGCTAAGCTAGAGTTTTTGGGATTTTTGTTAAGAGTGTTTCTTATTGGAGCTTTGTTTTGGGTTTTTATGCTTGCATAAAGGGCTTCTCAATCTTTATTAGTAGATTTGTGTCTTCATAATATTTGTAAGCCCTCTTACCTTCATTTTAGAAACTCTAAAGTTAATATGTGATGAAAGTTGGGATTTATGCATGTTTAATGAGTTATGCATGCTTATGCAAGTTCACTATGCCATGATTTGCAAGTTTAACAAGTTATGCATGTTTATGCAAGTTCACTATGCCATGATTTGCAAGTTTAACAAGTTATGCATGTTTATGCAAGTTCACTATGCCATGATTTGCAAGTTTAACAAGTTATACATGTTTATGCAAGTTCACTATGCTATGATTTGCAAGTTTAACAAGTTATGCATGTTTATGCAAGTTCACTATGCCATGATTTGCAAGTTTAACAAGTTATGCATGTTTATGCAAGTTCACTATGCTAAGTTATGCAAGTCCAACATGTTATGCATGTTTATTATGATATGTAAGATTCATCATGTATGTTGTGCCAAGTTCCCTCTTTCTATCCTTTATGCGTTATAACGAATATGTAAGCGATAGAATGACATTGGGGGGTTTTGGGTAAAACTTAAAATACATGAAAATATAAGATTGGGAATTTACCTATTAAGTTAGGTCTACCCCTTGGGAATTTACCTATTAAGTTAGGTCTACCCAAGTATTTGTTAAACTTGTAATTATGTTTTGAAAATAAAGTGGACATTACACTTAGAAAACATAAGTGTGGCCAACTCGAGGTTGGGTTGAGTTTGTAGCGTAAACCTACCCGGAACCGACCGGCTTAACTAGTTGCTACAAACAATAAGACCCAATGTGAGAAGTTGGTCATGTGTACCTTGGACCCGAGGTTAGACCAAGTTGTGGTGTAAAGCTACCCGGACCCGCCCGGCCTAACTAGTAACCACAACAAGGTCTAATGTGAGAGGTTAAGGCACAATTAAATTAATTAATGCCTCATGATTAGGGTTAAGTCATGGCCCACTAATACTTAACCAATCTTGGGGATACGAGGGATTAAATGGGGTTAAGTGATGAACTGTTGGTTACACTTAACTAATTTAATCCATGATTAGTGAGGGGTTAAACCACACTTAACCCTCTTAGAAAACCCTAGTAACGTGGTCTGTTCCAGCAGTAATCCCAGTTTGGTATCATTCACAACCCTAGAGGCTAGGCTAGGGCGGGGCACGATTACTGGACTGATGTAAGCGACCAAAGCGACGGCTGAGTGGTACAGCGGTGCGGGTCCAGGCGGGCTACGGACGTGCACGTAGTCCGGTGTTGGACAAACTCGAGGCACGGGTACCAGTAGGTTTAGACTGTGCATTATTGCTTAGGTGTCTGGGGTTGACACCCGAGGACTTGATACACCCGAAGGTGGACCCAGCTCAGTCTGACTACAACCATATGTGGGCCGTATGGACACCAACACTTGACGTGTTAGGTTTATAGGGAGCCGATCGACTAGACCGTTGGGCTGGACCTTGTATTAAGGTCACCTCACGTTATTGGGCCAAAGTTTGGGCTGAGGGATCAATACCTGTTATGTTAGTTTGCTAGTACACTGTGGTGCAAAACTTAATCTTCTTTATGTGATGACACCTTTGTCTATTGCCAGTATATTCATCTCAGTTTCCATCATGATGTTAACTTTATTAGTTTATAGACTGATCGTAGTAGGGCTTACCAGTCTTTTTGACTGACCTGTTTTCTTTCGCTTCTTTTCTTCCGTTTCCCCCCCAGGTTCTCAGGGAGGGAACAGTGGTGCTTAGCTTGGATCGCTTGCTTGTTTGCTGGATAGCTCATGTATGTCTGGACATAGAGCTCGCTATGGTTTATCATCTTTATTTTGGGGATAGCACTATGTATTTTCAGTGTTTCTGTTTATGATGTACTAGACATGTTTATTTTGGCAGTTGACTTTATGATGTACTAAACTTGTTTTGAGATGGTCTGAGATATTCCGCTGTTTTATTCTCACTTACTCTGTTTTACATATATATTTATGTTCTTATTCTGCCTTGATATATCATTATGCATGCTTACCCAGTTATAACGCCCCCCAGAAGCTAGTGCCCCCGAAAGAGTGACCCTAGCGGAGGTGGGGTGTTACAAATTTGGTATCAGAGCATATGGTTTACAAGAAAGAACAAAAAGTTTTTAAAAGACTTTTGGAAAACTATTTTCAAAACAAGTATAAAGTATTTTCCAAAGAAAAGTCTAGTATTTTAAAAGGCTATTCCCCAAAAAGCCATTAGCGTTATCCTTCGTTCCCTTGACCTAATCTTATCTTATCTTTCATTTCAGTATGGCTGAGAATCTTGCCATCCCGGATGGAGTAAACGTACCACTCTGGTATAGGAAACTTCTAGAAGCTAGGGCGGCAGCTGGCCCTGGAAACCCTACTCCCACTCCTCCGCCTGTAGTTGAGAATCCTCTCCCTAATGTCCCTCCTCCGGTGGTTCCTATTCCCCCTCCTCCAGTAGTTAATGTTCCTCCTCCTCCAGTTGCTGAGGCTCCTCTTCCTCCTCCTCCCCCTCAGCATCCTCAGGTTGAGTTCACGAAGGTTTGTAAAGACTTCAAGGCGATGGGAGGCAAGAATTTCCTAGGCACAGAATCTTTTGTTGAAGCTAGGAATTGGCTGAAAGACACTGAGGACTTGTTTGCTATCTTTAGGATTGATGACGAGAGGAAGATCTTATTGACAGTGTGGCTTTTGAAGGACGAAGCAGCCTATTGGTGGGAAGTCACCAATGGGACGAGGCCCGTTGAGACTTGGGCTGATTTGAGGGCTAGATTTGTGGCCAAGTTTCTATCTTCTGCTGAGGCGAATTTACAAATGGAGAAGTTCATTGCATTAAAGCAAGGTGATATGTCTGTCAAGGAGTATGTGAACAAGTTTAATCAGCTGGCCCGTTTTGGTTTGGATATGGTAAACACTCCTGAGAAGAAGGCTCTTCGATTCGCTAGAGGGTTGAATGAGCCGCTGCAGGGTTTAGCGATGTCACATATTCCGCATGGGGCTACTTTTGAGAGTTTGGTCGATATGGCTCTACTTCAGGGAGATGGAAAGAAAGAGGTCAAGTCGAGTGATACTCAAGCAAAGAAGGCCGATTCTCAGGGTAAAGGCAATCAAGGTGGTCAAAGCAGTCAGGGGAATCAGAGCAAGAACAAGAAGGGGAACAATAACAAAGGCAAGGGAAAGTGCAATTACTGTGGTGCGCCTGGACACTTTGCTAAGGATTGTAGGAAGAAGGAAAGGAAGCTTAGTGGTGGATGTTTTTCCTGTGGTGAGACTGGAAACTTCAGCAAGGAATGCCCGAAGAAGAAAGGACAGGCTGGACCTTCAGGAGGGCAAGTTCATGCTCTCAATACTGCTCCAGTTCCCGATCGAGGTAGTGTTTCTGTTGAGAACCTTGTTTATATTTCCGATCTTCCAGTTCGTACCTTGTTTGATTCTGGTGCATCACATAGCTTTATTTCATCTGATCTTGTTGATAGTTTGCACCTTAGTACTAGCTTAGTGGATGATCCCGTTTGTGTTTCGAATCCCATTGGGGGTTCTGCTTATCTATCTATGATATGTGAGGATCTAAAGATCTCTATACTCAGTGTAGAGTTCTTGTGTAGTGCGTATGTTCTTGGTTTCAGGGGATACGGATTGATATTGGGCATGGATTGGCTGTCCAGATATGGAGCCATTCTTGATTGTGAGCATAGGGTTGTGAGGCTTGTGACTCGCCTTGGCAACACCTTAGAGATTTCATGCAATCCGAAGGATCCCGTCATGTTGTGCTATCTTGAATCTCTCGACTCATCAGAGGAAGCCCTTCAGTCTGTAAGGGTGGTCCGAGATTATCCAGATGTTTTTGAAGAAGTTAAGGGGTTGCCCCCTAAACGAGAGATTGATTTTCGCATTTATCTGGTGGATAATGCTAAGCCTGTTTCTTTGCCCGTTCGACATATGGCTCCGCGTGAGAGACGGGAGCTCAGCAAGCAAGTAAAGGAGTTGCTTGAGAAGAACTTCATCAGACGAAGTATATCCGAATGGGGAGCGCCTGTGGTGTTTGCTACTAAGGCGGATGGTTCTCTTCGACTCTGTGTGGACTATAGAGAGTTGAATAAGCTGACTAAGAAGAACAGACACCCGTTACCGAGGATCGATGATCTCTTTGACCAGCTTGTTGGTGCTTCTGTTTTCTCTCAGCTTGATCTTGCTACTGGATTTCATCAGCTCAGAGTGGCTGAAGATAGTATAGACAAGACTGCATTCAGAACTCCAGATGGATTCTTTGAATGGCTTGTTATGCCGTTCGGTTTGACGAATGCACCCGCGTATTTCGTGGACTTGATGAGTAGGGTGTTTCGAGAGTTCTTGAACAAGTTTGTCGTGGTCTTTGTGGATGATATTCTGATCTTCTCCAAGGATGAAGAAGAGCACACGAGGCATCTTGTAGAGGTGATGGATACGCTTAGAGCGCATCAGTTAAAGGCCAAGTTCTCCAAGTGTCACTTTTGGAGAAGGGAAGTTAGATTCCTTGGGCATATCGTATCCAAGCAAGGCTTAGCGGTGGATCCCGCTAAGGTGGTTGCAGTTCAGGATTGGAAGACTCCAAGGAATGCAACCGAGGTGAGAAGTTTTCTAGGTCTTGCGGGTTTTTACCGAAAGTTCATCAAGGACTTCGCGAAGATATCCGCTCCTCTTACTAAGTTGACGAAGAAGAACTTAGTTTTTGCTTGGGATATGGATTGTGAGCTTGCTTTTCAGAGACTCAAGAGAGCCCTTACCTCAGCACCAGTTCTAGCTTTACCCGATGGTGGTAAGATGTTTACCGTGTACACTGATGCTTGTGGCACGGGATTGGGCGCTGTTCTGATGCAAGAAGGCAGAGTTATATGTTTTGGTGGTAGGCAACTTAAGGTGCATGAGAAGAATTATCCCACTCATGATCTAGAGCTGGCAGCGATAGTATATGCACTCAAGGCTTGGCGTCATTATCTCCTGGGAGAGAGATTTGAGCTGTATACTGATCATAAGTCTTTGAAGTATCTCTTTTCGCAGAAGGATCTGAACTTGAGGCAGCAAAGGTGGATGGAATTCTTGGCGTCCTATGATTTTGATATAGCCTATACCCCTGGCAAGGGGAATGTTGTAGCGGATGCGTTGAGTAGAAAAAGGTTGACACTAAGTCCTCTGTTTGTTGAGATGAAGAATTTAGAGTTCTTGGCAACCTTTGATTTCTCTTTGGCAGTTGAGTCGATGACCGGTTCTTTAGCATCTCTTGAGCTCAGGCCTACCCTTCTGGATCAAGTTGGGACTTCGCAGAAGGAAGACCCTCAGATGATTGAGATTATGGATAAGCTGATTCGAGGGGAGACATCTAGTCACCTTGCTCGATATTCTATAGATGATAAGGGTTGGCTGAGGAGAGACGGAAGGCTTTGTGTTCCGATGGTAGAAGACTTGGTGAGGAAAGTTCTTGATGAAGCACATCGCTCCAAATTGACTATACACCCGGGTGGAGATAAGATGTATAAGGATATGAAGCGCATTTTCTTCTGGCCTGGAATGAAGAAGGATGTGGCAGAATTTGTCTCTAGATGTGTTGTTTGTCAGAGAGTAAAAGCCGAGTCGAAGAAGCCCGGTGGGCTATTGCATCCTCTAGAGGTCCCGCTATGGAAGTGGGAGAGTATTTCTATGGACTTTGTTGACGGATTGCCAAGGTCAAGAAAAGGGAATACAAGTATATGGGTCATTGTAGATAGGCTTACGAAGAGTGCTCATTTCATTCCGGTGAAGAGCAAAAGGACCGCATCTGGACTAGCATCAGTATATCTTCGTGAGATAGTACGACTACATGGAGTCCCTTCTAGCATAGTCAGTGACCGAGACCCCATCTTTACTAGTCAGTTCTGGAACAGTTTGCAGGAAGCTATGGGCACGAGGTTGAACCTGAGTACGGCCTATCACCCACAGACGGACGGTCAGACAGAAAGGGTGAATAGGGTACTTGAGGACTTGTTGAGGCTTTGCATTCTGGATTTTGGTGGTACTTGGGAAGACCATCTTCCTCTTGTTGAGTTTGCATATAATAACAGTTATCAGGCAAGCATAGGGATGGCACCATTTGAAGCTTTATATGGGAGGCCGTGCAAGTCACCTACATGTTGGTGGGAGACTACAGAGAAGCTCATACTTGGGCCTGACATGATCAGAGATACATCCGAGAAGGTCGAGTTGATTAGAAGACGGATGAAGGCGGCCCAAGACAGACAGAAATCCTATGCTGATAAGCGAAGATCCGATTTGGAGTTTGATGTTGGGGATATGGTTTTCGTAAAGGTTTCTCCTTTGCGGAATGTAGTCCGATTTGGAGCTGTTGGGAAGTTAGCACCGAGATTTGTTGGACCCTTCCCTATCATAGAGAGAATTGGGAAGATGGCTTATAAAGTGCAATTGCCCGAGAAGCTGTCCGGAGTGCATAATGTCTTTCATGTCTCGCATCTCCGAAAGTGCCTACATGAGTCCGCTGAGGTGGTTGAACCTAGCATTCTTGAAGACGTGGAAGTAGAGAAAGAGGCAACTTTGAGGAGAGCACCGATTCGTATCTTGGGGACGGAGACCAAGAAGCTAAGGAATCGAGAGGTCAAGCTGGTGAAGGTTCAATGGGGTGAAGCCGAAGAAGACGCAACATGGGAAACCGAGGAGAAGATGCGTGGGCTTTATCCATTCCTTTTTGAGGGTACACTCTCAATCTCTTTACCTTTCCATGTCTATCTAGTTTATCTAGTTCATCATGTCTATCTTATCAGGAGAACCTTAGGTAGAATCCTTTGGATGAAACATGTGTTTGAGACATGTTATGTTTGATGGTTGCAAGTGGTTGCAAGTGTTTGCAAGTGGTTACTCGTGGATACATGATACACATTAGGCACTAGATCGGCTCACACACTCCTCATATTGCATGTGCATGAGTGTTTATGCTTATTCTTGGATGAAATTTGTATGCCATCACATGGATGTTGCATATGGATGTATGATTGAGCACGCATGTAAATATTATACATTATGTTAGGGATTTGCATACATATGGATACATTTCACTAACATATTTTGCATTGATCTTTGCATTAGATAAAGTACATATACACACACTTTTGCATATGTTCATACTGCATTTAGAATCTTTTAAGGACAATGGTTGCTCGTGGATGATGATTTGAGTAGATGGATGTTGGATGGTAGGATATGTTCTTCCTAACTTGAAGATTTCGGGGACGAAATCCTTTAAGGAGGGGAGAATGTAACAACCCGTATTTTTAAATAACCTGTTATAACATAAATCGAGGCAGAATTTAATTCAAAAATCTGAATCAAGGGAAACGGGCTATGCCATTGCGTTCGTCTCGGAAAAATACGCGAAATAGAGTCCGAGTTTTCGAAAATCGGAGTCCGTATGACCCAGTTAAGGCCCATTGAAGTTTTCAGAAATTTCCATGTTAAAAACAGATTTAAATTTTAAATTAAAAACAAGGATTAGGGCTAACTGGCGTCAGGCGGGAAAACTCCCGCCAGGACCCCCATGTCGACAGGCATGTCGACAGGGTCCCCAGGGTGTCGACAGCCCTGTCGACACAGGGTGGCCGAGCAGTTTTGCCTGGCGCACCATTTTGATTTGGGCATGGTCTTGTGGCTTGGTTCTAGAGAATTCCGAAATCTGACGGACCTAAACTAACCTAGGGTTAATCCTAGGGCTAAAAACACTCTAATCTTCTATAAATAAGCCCCTAATCCTACCCTAAAACCTCATTATTCATTCTAGCAACCAAACTATGTCAAATTGAATTCTCAAATGGCCTCCACCTAAAAACCCTAGCCTCCACCCTCTTCAAAAATCATTCCTACGAAGATTATGATGTTCATACAAGCATTTCTAAGTTGTATGAATGATCATTAGCTTGCATACATCATCAAGTTGCAAGTTTTATTTGCTAAGCTAGAGTTTTTGGGATTTTTGTTAAGAGTGTTTCTTATTGGAGCTTTGTTTTGGGTTTTTATGCTTGCATAAAGGGCTTCTCAATCTTTATTAGTAGATTTGTGTCTTCATAATATTTGTAAGCCCTCTTACCTTCATTTTAGAAACTCTAAAGTTAATATGTGATGAAAGTTGGGATTTATGCATGTTTAATGAGTTATGCATGCTTATGCAAGTTCACTATGCCATGATTTGCAAGTTTAACAAGTTATGCATGTTTATGCAAGTTCACTATGCCATGATTTGCAAGTTTAACAAGTTATGCATGTTTATGCAAGTTCACTATGCCATGATTTGCAAGTTTAACAAGTTATACATGTTTATGCAAGTTCACTATGCTATGATTTGCAAGTTTAACAAGTTATGCATGTTTATGCAAGTTCACTATGCCATGATTTGCAAGTTTAACAAGTTATGCATGTTTATGCAAGTTCACTATGCTAAGTTATGCAAGTCCAACATGTTATGCATGTTTATTATGATATGTAAGATTCATCATGTATGTTGTGCCAAGTTCCCTCTTTCTATCCTTTATGCGTTATAACGAATATGTAAGCGATAGAATGACGTTGGGGGGTTTTGGGTAAAACTTAAAATACATGAAAATATAAGATTGGGAATTTACCTATTAAGTTAGGTCTACCCCTTGGGAATTTACCTATTAAGTTAGGTCTACCCAAGTATTTGTTAAACTTGTAATTATGTTTTGAAAATAAAGTGGACATGACACTTAGAAAACATAAGTGTGGCCAACTCGAGGTTGGGTTGAGTTTGTAGCGTAAACCTACCCGGAACCGACTGGCTTAACTAGTTGCTACAAACAATAAGACCCAATGTGAGAAGTTGGTCATGTGTACCTTGGACCCGAGGTTAGACCAAGTTGTGGTGTAAAGCTACCCGGACCCGCCCGGCCTAACTAGTAACCACAACAAGGTCTAATGTGAGAGGTTAAGGCACAATTAAATTAATTAATGCCTCATGATTAGGGTTAAGTCATGGCCCACTAATACTTAACCAATCTTGGGGATACGAGGGATTAAATGGGGTTAAGTGATGAACTGTTGGTTACACTTAACTAATTTAATCCATGATTAGTGAGGGGTTAAACCACACTTAACCCTCTTAGAAAACCCTAGTAACGTGGTCTGTTCCAGCAGTAATCCCAGTTTGGTATCATTCACAACCCTAGAGGCTAGGCTAGGGCGGGGCACGATTACTGGACTGATGTAAGCGACCAAAGCGACGGCTGAGTGGTACAGCGGTGCGGGTCCAGGCGGGCTACGGACGTGCACGTAGTCCGGTGTTGGACAAACTCGAGGCACGGGTACCAGTAGGTTTAGACTGTGCATTATTGCTTAGGTGTCTGGGGTTGACACCCGAGGACTTGATACACCCGAAGGTGGACCCAGCTCAGTCTGACTACAACCATATGTGGGCCGTATGGACACCAACACTTGACGTGTTAGGTTTATAGGGAGCCGATCGACTAGACCGTTGGGCTGGACCTTGTATTAAGGTCACCTCACGTTATTGGGCCAAAGTTTGGGCTGAGGGATCAATACCTGTTATGTTAGTTTGCTAGTACACTGTGGTGCAAAACTTAATCTTCTTTATGTGATGACACCTTTGTCTATTGCCAGTATGTTCATCTCAGTTTCCATCATGATGTTAACTTTATTAGTTTATAGACTGATCGTAGTAGGGCTTACCAGTCTTTTTGACTGACCTGTTTTCTTTCGCTTCTTTTCTTCCGTTTCCCCCCCAGGTTCTCAGGGAGGGAACAGTGGTGCTTAGCTTGGATCGCTTGCTTGTTTGCTGGATAGCTCATGTATGTCTGGACATAGAGCTCGCTATGGTTTATCATCTTTATTTTGGGGATAGCACTATGTATTTTCAGTATTTCTGTTTATGATGTACTAGACATGTTTATTTTGGCAGTTGACTTTATGATGTACTAAACTTGTTTTGAGATGGTCTGAGATATTCCGCTGTTTTATTCTCACTTACTCTGTTTTACATATATATTTATGTTCTTATTCTGCCTTGATATATCATTATGCATGCTTACCCAGTTATAACGCCCCCCAGAAGCTAGTGCCCCCGAAAGAGTGACCCTAGCGGAGGTGGGGTGTTACAATATATAACGTATTTGTGATTTTATATATAATCCGGTCTTAGAAAATTCGGTTTTTGATTATATAAAATTATATGTTTGAAAATTTAATCAACAAATTGATTGTTGGTTGTGTTGTGTGATTATTAGTTCAACTAATCAGAATATTGAATTGATAATACCAATAAGAGAATATAAGGCGAATTAGCCAATTTGAATCAAATATAGAACTGAATTGAAAATTGGTTGAAATTGCATGCATATACGTGTACTTACATTGAACAGTTCATAGTAAGGAGGCTAGAGCGGAAGAATAAAATTGTTTGCCCAACAAATAGGTACATGTTTACCATATATTACTGTTTTGTTTAGGTGATGATGATTTTATGAGCCGATTGGCTAGCCGCATGGCTTTTTGTTTTTCTTTTGGATTGAAGAAGGCCATGGGGGGTTATATGAAATATCCCGAAGTCCCCGGTGCAAGGGAGGTTATGGTGAAATTTTTCGAAAATTTAGGGTGTTAGCCAAATTTTTGAAAAATTTGAGAAGTTCATAGAAACTGAAAAGTTGAAGAATTTAAGCCGTAAAGAAAACAATGAAAGTTGAGTTGATTAGTTAAACAACTTTCGGCATCGTTCCGTTTTGGGGACGAAAAGATTTAAGTGGGGGAGATTGTAATAACCCGGTCTGGGCCAATTTTAAAATTTTTATTTTGGCAATTTTAGCGAATTTTTATTGTTTAAAATGAATTATTTTAAATAATAACGACGGAATTTTTTTTTTGACGAAGTTAAAACAAACAAATTTATTTTAAATTATATTTGGAAATGAAAATGGTGCGGTAGTTCGAAAATTCAATTTCAAAATTCAAATGAATATACAGGATTCGTTTTAAGTCAGAATTGAACGAAACAAGAAATATTTGAATCTGTTTAATGATGTCTTTCTAACGGATGTAAGAAACTGAGATTTCACTTTAGAAGTTGAAAGATATGTCTAGTTTAAAATTCAGAAAAGTCGTTGTGGAATTTATATATATTTTAATATATGTAAAGGCCTTGAAAAGAGCCATTTTGCAAACGACCTCGGTTTTCGACGAAACCACTTTTGTTGGATCCGGGATGTTAAATTATTTCTAGGTTTCAAAATTCATAATTTTCTGAATCAATATGTGAGCGTGGCGAAGTTAAACGTGTTCTGAATAGTTTCAATCAATTTCGATCGACCAGAAAATGGCCATTTTTTAAACGGTCTCAGAATTTGACGAAATTAGTTTTGTTAGGGCCGTGTCGTCAATACGAAGCTAGAAATAATTTTTCGGGAATTTTTAGGGTCAGTATGTGACTCCAGTAAATGGAAATGTACGTTTAAAATTCAATATAATGAATTAAATGTTAATTTTGATGAAAACTGCTCGAAACAATTAAATGGGCTTACGAAACATATTCCATTGTGTTCGTAATGGGGGTATTACGCTAGGGACGTCAGCCATTGGGTCCGATTTAGAGCTAGAGAGAAAAACACACTTTTTGAAACTAAAATAATAAAAAAAAGGGTATAAATTGCTTGGTCAGAACCCTCCTCCCTCATTTATCGTGGTCAACCCTTCATTGCCGCCCCCTTTTCTCCAATGGCTGAAACACAGCCAACTTCTTCCTCTTCTATATCCTCCACCACATACTGATTTCAAAAACTAAAAACATGAAAACCTTCCTCTCCTCGAGCTCTAATCATCCGACGGTTGTGATCGGAAATAAGACTATCGTTTGTGAGATTTTCGATCCCAAATCAGCTGCGCTCGCACATGATTATGGACGAAGATGGGACTTCGAATTGAGAGCTATTCATAGTGGAAGGAGGCTGAGGCGAGGGCTTCAACGTAGTCATGTTTGATCGAGGTCAAGTTCAACGGAGATGAAGCGAATTGGAACACTAACCTTGCCGTGAATGGATTTTGGCGGACCTGGATGTAACGAAGGAGAAAGGGGATTAGGAGAGATAATGATGTAATTAGTGTTTATTTATTTATTATTTAATTAATGTGTTAAATGTATAAAATGCGATAACTCTTTCATACCTCGTCAGAATTTGACGATTTCAGTTGCAATGGATCCTCGATACGAGCTCTACAACATAGAACAGACCAGAATGGAAATGGAGCTGATTAGAATTTGAGGAAAATTCAAAATCAAAATAGAACAGAAAATTTAGAAATAACACTGACGGAGTGGAAAACCAATGTGAGAATTCTCTCACTTTAAATTTTCTGTACAGTTATTTATTTTATAACTGCATACATGAACTGTTCCCCGTCGTCCACAGATCATGGACGACTTGTTTGATTGTATTCTGTGTGAAAATTGATCGTGATGTGAAATGAAAATATTATATATATGAAAAGTGAAAACATTGCATATAGAAAAGTGAAAAAATTATATATATGAAAGTGAAAACATTGCATATAGAAAAGTGAAAATATTATACATATGAAAGTGAAAACATTATATATATGAAAGTGAAAATATCATATATATATATGAAAGTGAAAATATCGTATATATTGAAAGTTAAAATATCATATATATTGAAAGTGAAAATATCTTATATACTGAAAGTGAAAATATCGTATATATTGAAAGTGAAAATATCGTATATATTGGAAAGTGAAAATATTATATATATGAAAGGTGGAAATAATATATATATATATATATATATGACATGAAAACGACATATATAAAATGAAAACGATATGTATATATATATATAAAGAGTGAAAATATCATATATATTGAAAGTGAAAATATCGTATATATTGAAAGTGAAAATATCGTATATATTGAAAGTGAAAATATCGTACATATTGAAATATGAAAATATCGTATATTTATTGAAAGTGAAAATATTGTATATATTGAAATGTGAAAATATCGTATATATTGAAATGTGAAAATGTACATATATTGAAAAGTGAAAATATTGAATATATATATGAAAGGTGAAAACGATATATATATGAAATGAAAACGATATATATATGAAATGTGAAAACGTTGTATATATGAAATGAAAATGATATATATATATATGTATATATGAAATGTGAAAATGATTTGATTGTTAAAAATATAATTTTTAACATATATATACACTGTATTAAATTGTCGTGTATAGGGAATATTCAATTTTGATTAGAAATTGAATATGAAGTTGATATCATTTTGGAAACAAATTTAAAACTGTAATAACCCGGAAAATACGAGCCAATTTAAATTTTTTTTAAATTGATTATTTCAAAGCAATTTGAACCATTGAAATAGAATATTTCAATAAATTAGTGAATTAGAAATAGTAAGTCAGTTTGAAAATTTGAATTCATACTTTGACTGACTGTGCAGGGTGGAAAATATAACGGATTTTAGTGAGACCAAAATATTTAAATCTGTTAGTCAATACCTTTCTAACGAATCTGAAAAATCGAAGTTTCATAACGGGAGTCAAAAGTTATGGCCGAATGAATTTTCAGAAGAGTCGGTATATAGAATATATATAGGTCTGGAAAATTGATATTTTGCAAACGGCCTCGGAATTCGACGAAACCACTTTTGTTGGGTCCGGGATGTCAAACTATTGCTAGGTTTTAAATTTCATGATTTTTCGAATCAATATGTGAGCGTGGCAAAAGAAAACGCGTTTGACCAGTTTCTGTTGAATTTAATCGACTGGAAATTGGCCATTTTTCAAACGGTCTCAGAATTCGACGAAACTAGTTTTGTTAGGACCGTATCGTCAATACGAAACTAGAAAATATTTTTCTGGAATTTTTCTAGTTAGTATGTGACCCCGGTAATTTGAAATGTACGTTTAAAATTCAATATAAGGATTTAAATGTAAATCCAACGGAAACTGATTGTAACGATCAAATCAGCTTACGATACATATCCCATTGTGTTCGGAATGGGGGTAAAACGCTATGGACGACAGGCGGTAGGCCTCGTTTCGAGGTCGTATGTAAAAGTCAACCTTTTTGCAAAATTAAATAATTAAATAATAAAAAGGAAAAAAATATATTATTTCCCTCCTTTTCTTCTTCTTGCCCCCCCCCCCCGATTCATTAATCAGAAACGAAAAAAAAAAAAAAAAAGGAAAACCTAAGCCTAGTTCGCTTCCGCCCCTCAAGACATCACCGCCGACGAACCCCTCGCGACGCACCCCTCCGTCCAGCCTCCTCCTCCCAGTAGCGAAGCCCCCGAACCCCTCGCGACGTCGAATCAAATCGAACAGCCCTCGAAGCCTGCCGCACCTCCCTGAGCCACCGCGCCCCCCCTCGAAGCCTGCCGCCGACGCCTCCTTCTTCTTCCCTCCCCTTCGCAGGCTACGGTGAGAATTTAGGTTATTTTATTTTTATTTTTATTTTTGTTTTGCTAAAACTGATTTTTTTTAAAGATTTAAAACTGATTTATTAGAATTTACAAAACTGATTTATTAGAATTTATAAAACCGATTTATTAGAATTTATAAAACTGAATTTTTAAAGATTTAAAAACTGAATTTTTAAAGATTTAAAACTGATTTTAATTAGGTTTCAAAAACTGATTTTTTTTAAGATTTAAAAACTGATTTAATAAAGAATTTAAAAACTGATTTTTTTTAAAGATGCAAAAACTGATTTGAAAAAGAATTATAAAAACTGATTTAAAAAGAAAGTAAAAACTGATTTTATTTTGAGGTTTAAAAAGGGTTTAAACTTTGAAATAGAAAAGGTTTAATCTTTTAAAAGAAAAAGATTTGAACTTGCAAAAATAAAGATCATATTTTAAAAAAAATAGAAAAAGATGGAATTTTTATTAGGTAGAAGAAGTAAGATATGATTCTTATATTTTTAAAGTAATAAAAATATAATTTTTACATCATGGGAATAATAAAAATATAATCTTTATATATTTAATAGCGAAGTCAAGATGCAATCTTTATATATTGAATAACATAGTAAAAATTCGATTTTTACCTATGTAGAAAATACGGGCAACGAAAGCGACAAGAAGGCGAAGTAGGCGAAGATTTCCATAAAGGAAGAGTCGTGTTATTGGATAGCTATTGGTGAGAATTTCTCACTCTTCAATTTCTTTATATATATATATATGTGTGTGGAAATAAAAGTGAATTGCTATATATAAATATTTATATATATATATATATATATATATATATATATATATATATATACGCCCCCTCGTCCACAAACCATGGACGATATTTATTGGTTGAAATTGTTGTGAAAATTGGTTGACGGCAAATTGTTGTTTGGGATTGTTTGTGGTTGATATTGAATTGATTGTGGTTGAAAAATACCCGTTTGTGATTGGAAAATATTTGGTTGAAACCACATAGGATTAGTTTGTGGAAATGAAATAAATATAAACATGCCGCCTACGTGCGAATTAGATGCATGATCCCCATTGTCAAAAACCGCGAGGTTTTAAGGTAGAGCGAGGAGCCGTACTAGGGACGGTGCCGGTTTTAACTACCCTGCCGTTATGCTGCCGAAATTTTGAATAATCTTTGTGTGTTAGAATTATTTTCATATGTTGAAATTATTTGCATGCATAGAGATTAAAGCCATATATTGAAACTATGTCCATGTGTGGAAATATTCATGTGTTGAAAAGTGTTGTGTGAAAATAAAATTCATTTGTGAATGAATGAAGTGTATAAACAATAAAAATCACATTTTTATATATATATGAAGTATGAAAAATATTCGCTTTATATAAATAATTTCAATCATAAAAATCCCATCTTTCTAATATGAACAACATAAATAAATTGTCCATGTGTGGAAATACTCATTTGTTGAGAAATGTGTGTAGTGGAAAGGTTCATGTGTTGAATAAAAAGATTGAACGATAAAAATTATGTAACACCCCGAAAATTCTATAACTGTGAAATTAACAAATTAAAGTATAATTAATTTGAAATCAAAGAACTAAGGGAAACGGGATACGCCATTTCGTTCGTCTCGGAAAAATACGCGAAATAGAGTCCGAGTTTTCGAAAAACGGGGTCCGTATGAAGAAGATATGGCCTTCGGAAGTTTTCAAATTAAATTTAAAATTCAAACAGAATAAAACAATTAAAAATTCCGAAGTGGGGCCCAATGGGCCAGGGCGGAAAAAGTCCCGCCTGACGTACCCAGGTCGACTGGGCTGTCGACCTGGGCTAGCCATGTCGACAGGGCTGTCGACAGCCCTGTCGACAGGGGTATCGACCTGGTCCAGAGCCAGGTCGAACCCAGCCCAACCTGGCTGGCCAGGTTTGTGTTTGGCAGATTTTCTGTGGTCTGCTTTGTCATTAGGGCTAGGTGGCAGGCTCTAATTGGTCTCTCTTGCGAATGAATGGCTACGATCAATCCAGGCAACATCGATGGCTCTAATCAGTTCATTACCCCTATAAAAACAACCCTAGACTAACCCTAATCTATTCATTCATAAATAAGAACAAAGCCGCCATGTTGCTGAGGAGCGTCTAGGAGTAGCCACCAAATTGGAGAGAGGATTAGGAAGAAAGTTCTAAAGCCTAAAGCAATTCAAGCAACCTAAACAAATCAAATCAACGCCTACGTCAAAGGGAGCCGCATCTCTAAATTCCTAAATTAGAGAATTCGCCACAACGATTGTAAGTAGAGTATTATTTTGGTATGAACAAATAATTGTGTTGATATGTATACTTGATTTGTGGCGATAAAATAATTCATATTTGTGCGTTGGAATATTGTATACGTTTGGATGTTCTTGAATTATGTTATTCATTATGAAAAACTACATGCGGTAGTTTTATGCAAGTATGACGTTTGGATATTCGCAAAATATGTAATTTATGTTGAAGCTACATGTATGTAGTTGATTAATTGAAATTCATGCAAGTTTGGGATTTTGTTACTATGCCATCATAATGTGTATTTTTATACAAACATCATTTTTGTGAAGTAATTGGAATAAGGTTGGGATTATCATAATTCATATGAAATTATATTGAAAAGTTTGGCACCATGATCTATGTATTAAGCCATGTTTTGTACTAGAAACCTATTTGCAACCTTATGAATATGGCTAGGCTATGATCTATATTTCGCATAATTGAAACCATGTTAGGTCTATATTGTTAACGAGAATTATATGATGACATATGTGGTACATGGCTAGGTTAGATTCAAAAATCCCTTTTTGCAAGTTTACATGACTAAAGTAAAAATCATGATTTCATGTTAGAAATATGTATGCTATGGTTATGTGAATAAATTTAACTATACTTTTGTATTAGTCACCAAAAGTAATCCCCTTTGTAAACATGTATTAATCTTATGAACATGGTTTGCTTATGTTTGACATTATGCCATGCTTATGTTTGACATTATGCCATGCTTATGTTAGAAATATTTATGCCATGCTTATGTTTGACATTATGCCTAAATAAAAATATAGGTTCATGTTGTAGTTATGACTATGTGTCAATAATGATACCCAATTTAGATTCTTATCTCAACTACAAGTTCACAAGCTTTGATTCATGTCACTTATGCTTTATGACCAAAGTATATGTTACCACTATGCAAGTACACCAGTTTCTATTTTGTATTTCCAACGTCATATTGCAAGTTCATACGCTCACCTTCCCCTTTTTGTGTATATAATCACGCTTTAAGCCTCCCCTTTTCGCATGGCTAAGTTGGGCTTTAAAAAGGCTAAGCCCAACATATATATATAATAAACGGACGTGTTAAACGGGGGAAAACAACGTTGGGCTAAATTAATTAATAAATGAAAACATAAAGTAGAAGGGCCCAAATTCAAGTATGGGTTGGGCCCATGATTGGTGTAACCTTTACACCATTAACTTAATGGGCCGCAAATATTTACATATAAGAAAATAAAGAAGAAAGACAAAATATGTAAATGTAGAACATACGATGTGTTTAACCCGAGGTTGGATTGAGTTGTGATGTAAACCTGCCCGGAACCGCCCGGCTGTCCAGTAGTCACAACAATACCTATCCAATGTGGGAGGTTAAACATGGAGCCCAATAAGGACCCGAGGTTAGACTGAGTTGTGGCGTAAGACTGCCCGGAACCAACCGGCAACAGGCAGCCACAACAATACCTGTCTAATGTGAGAGGTCAGGGCCTTAATAAGACAATTAAGGCTGAGTCAGGATTGTTAGGATTAAGTGAACTAAAGACTTAATCAAAATGGAACATGCTAAACTAAACGGACTGGTGGGGTTAGGTTAGAAAACACTTAACCAACTTAGCATGTGGTTAGAGATAGAAAACCTAGTAACGGGGGACCCTTTTCAGCAGTAACCCTAGAAGGTGTATCAGGATACCCTGAAACTAGGCAGGGTGGGGCACGATTACTGGGCTGATTGTAAGAGGTCAAAATCGACGGCGGTGGTGTAGCAGTGTAGGTTCTAACGGGGTGCGGGCGTGCACACACTCCGGCGCAGAAAAATAAAGCACTGGGCACCAGTAGCATACCTGTGCATCCTAAGGTTGTGTCGGGCCGCCGCCATGGGACTTGATACACCCCATGGTGGGACCAGCATAGGTAACTACAACATCGGGGGCCGTAAGACACATGTAACTATGCGAGTAGGAGCCGATCATCATAGAATGGATCACATCACCCTGATTATGGGGTGCCAGTTGGAAACTAGTTTATATGGGGTTCAGAGATTGACATGGGGTACGATAGTATATTCGACCCTAGACAACTTAACTAAGTTTATAGTGCTTTCCCACTTCTTGATTATACTTATCATACCCAGTTCTTTATTCATAGACAAAATAGTACTAGACTTACTCAGGCTTTATGTCTGACTCTACTTTTCTTTCGTCTTCTTTTCTTCCGTTTCCCCCCCCCCCCCCAGGTCCACAGGGAGGGAACACAGCAGCTTGACCGGTCTTAACATCCAGCTTGAAGAAGAGAAATGTATTGCTTGGACCCTTTCGTTTGAAACTATGGCTTTGGACAAACTCTATGGGGCTTTTGGCAGTTTATCTATGTTTTATTTATGCTTCTTTAAATAATGTACTCAAGACAGATTATGAAAGTATTATGTTATGTTTTTGGAAAGGATGTAAGACAATTATGGTGATGTTGTTGTAACACGTATTTGCTTCTTATGAAATAAAAGTCTTGTTTTCCGCTGTTTACAAATATGTGTTCTTATATCTGTCTTGTACATCTGTGACTTATACTTATAAACCTCCACCAAAATTAGGGCATTCCCTTTGAGAGTGACCATAACGGAGGTGGGGTGTTTCACTTGGTATCAGAGCATAGGTTTACCAGATAAGATAAAAAGTTTTGAAAAATTATTTTCAAAAAGGAAATTTTAAAGAAGCATTTTTAAAAGAAAAATATTATTTTATTCTAAAAGGCAAAGTCCACTCCCCAAAGCCATAGGTACTATCTCTTATCCTTCGTTTTGAATCTATCCTTTTTGTTTCAGCATGTCAGAAGATCTTAACTTGCCAGAAGGGGTGCCGATACCTGGTTGGTTTAGACGGTTCTTAGAAGCAAGAGCCACTCAGCCAGGTCCTACCGTTCCTCCTCCCCCAGCTGCCGGAAATCATCCAGCTGCAGCGGCACCTTTTCCTCCACCTCCTCCTCGGGGAAATACTTTTGCTAAGATATGTAAAGATTTTAAAGCTATGGGAGGAAGGGATTTCCATGGAACTGAGTCCTTCGTGGCAGCTAGAAATTGGCTGAAAGAAACTGAGGACCTATTCATCATCTTTGAGGTAGAGGATAGACAAAAAGTACAATTGGCAGTGTGGCTATTGAAGGGCGAGGCTTCCTACTGGTGGGAAGTCACTAATACTGAAAGACCAGTGGAGACATGGGAGGACTTTAGGGCAAGGTTTGAGACTAAATTTCTCTCAGATGCGGAAAGAAGTTTGCAGTTGGAAAAATTCTTATTTCTTAAGCAAGGGGACAAGACAGTCAGAGAGTATGTGAATCAGTTCGATGAGCTGGCTAGGTTTGGGCTTGACCTAGTCAACACCCCGCACAAGAAGGCTCTCCGTTTCGTTAAAGGGTTAAATGAGCCATTACACAGTTTGGCCATGACCCATATACCCATGAGGGCCACGTATGAAAGATTGGTGCAAATGGCATTGCTGAATGAAGAGGATAAGGGCAAGAAGGAGACAAAGGCAGAAAGCTCTCAAGGGAAGAAAGAGGGTTTGCAGCCTAAGAAGACAGACTTTAAGAAAGGCGGGAAAGGCAACAAAGAGAAGAGGAAGTGTAATTTCTGTGGCAAAGTGGGGCACTTAGTAAAGGACTGCCGGAAAAAGAAGGCCAAGGAGAATGGTGGGTGCTTTTCTTGCGGTGAGACAGGCCACAGGGCTAAGGACTGCCCAAAGAAACGAGGACAGGGGCAGAGGGCTGGATCCACCCCAGGGGCACAGACTCATGTGCTAGAAGCGCCACCTTTGCAACAGCGAGGTACCAACACTTCTGTAGAAAGTGTAGTTTATCTTTATGATCACCCCGTTCGCACTTTATTTGATTCTGGCGCATCACACTCCTTTATCTCGTCTGCTCTAGTAGAATCTCTGCACCTAAAAACTAGTATGGTAGAGGACCCCTTAATTGTTTCAAACCCAATTGGGGGCCCAGCTCATTTGTCTATGATCTGTTTGGGATTAAAAATTTCTATTCTAAGTGTAGAATTTCAATGTAGTGCCTTTGTTTTGGGCTTTTCGGGTTATGGTTTGATTTTGGGTATGGATTGGCTATCCAGTAATGGGGCCATCCTTGATTGTGAGAAAAGGGTTGTTAGGCTCCTAACCCAGCTCGGTAATACTTTGGAAATTTCTTGTAATCCCTCGTATGCGGTTATGCTTAGTTATCTTGAATCGCTAGATGCCTCTGTAGACAATTTGCAATCAGTTAGAGTGGTCCGGGAATATCCGGATGTCTTCGAAGAGGTGAAGGGCTTGCCTCCGAAGCGGGAAATAGACTTCCGCATATATCTTGTAGATAATGCAAAGCCCGTTGCATTGCCCGTTAGGCATATGGCTCCACGAGAAAGAAAAGAGCTCAGTAAACAGATTAAAGAGCTTCTAGAGAAGGGGTTCATTAGGAGGAGCATTTCAGAATGGGGCGCTCCAGTGGTGTTCGCTACAAAGGCGGATGGTTCACTCCGTCTATGTGTTGACTATAGGGAGCTCAACAAGCTAACGAAAAAGAATAGGCACCCTCTCCCTAGAATTGACGATTTATTTGACCAGCTTGTAGGAGCGTCTGTTTTCTCCCAACTCGATTTAGTAACCGGTTTTCATCAGCTAAGGGTGGCTGAAGATAGCATCGATAAAACGGCGTTCAGAACCCCAGACGGCTTCTTTGAATGGCTTGTCATGCCTTTCGGCTTGACAAATGCACCTGCTTACTTCGTGGACCTGATGAGTAGGGTATTCAGAGATTTCCTCAACAAATTCGTAGTAGTCTTCGTAGATGATATCCTTATCTTCTCAAAGAGTGAAGAGGAACATGCTCAGCACTTAAGGGCAATCATGGAAACTTTGCGAGTCCATCAACTAAAAGCCAAATTCTCCAAATGTCACTTTTGGAGAGAAGAGGCGAGGTTCCTTGGGCACATAGTATCCAAACAAGGGTTAGCAGTGGACCCTGCGAAGGTAGTGGCGGTACAGGATTGGAAGACACCAAGGAATGCAACTGAGGTCCGAAGCTTTCTAGGACTAGCAGGTTTCTATCGAAAATTCATAAGGGATTTTGCGAAAATCTCAGCTCCGCTCACGAAATTGACTAAGAAGAATCTAGTGTTCAATTGGGACTTGGATTGCGAGTTTGCTTTCCAACGACTGAAAAGGGCTCTCACAACAGCCCCAGTTTTGACGCTGCCAGATGGGAGCAAGATGTTCACTGTTTATACGGATGCATGTGGGACAGGGCTAGGCGCCGTCTTAATGCAAGAAGGAAGGGTAGTAGCTTATGGCGGGAGGCAGTTGAAAGTGCACGAAAAGAACTATCCGACCCACGATCTTGAGTTAGCCGCCATCGTCTTTGCACTCAAGTCTTGGCGACACTATCTCCTAGGTGAGAAGTTCGAACTTTACACTGACCATAAATCGTTGAAATATCTTTTCTTGCAGAAGGATCTTAACTTGAGGCAACAAAGATGGATGGAGTTTCTTGCCTCGTACGATTTCGAAATCTCCTACACTCCGGGCAAAGGCAACGTAGTGGCAGACGCGTTGAGCCAAAAGAAATTGACCCTAAGCCCGTTGTTTGTTGAAAGACAAAGCCTAGAGTTTATAGCCAGCTTCGACTTTAGGCCCTCCTCCGATTTCGTACCAGGCTTGCTAGCATCTCTCGAAGTGCGCCCAACCTTAGTGGATTCAGTAGGGATAGCACAACGCGAAGACCCTCAGCTTGTGGAAATAATTGATAGGCTAATTAGGGGTGAGACTTCAAGTCACCTCAACAGATACTCCATCGACGATAAGGGTTTGCTAAGGCGAGACGGAAGACTATGCGTCCCACAGACAAAAGATTTAATAAAGAAGGTTCTCGAGGAAGCACATCACTCCAAGATGACGATACACCCAGGCGGAGATAAAATGTACAAAGACATAAAAAGGACTTTCTTCTGGAACGGCATGAAAAAGGACGTGGCAGAGTTCGTTTCTAAGTGTATGGTGTGCCAACAGGTTAAGGCGGAACAGAAAAAGCATGGCGGACTACTGCATCCTCTAGAGGTCCCGCAGTGGAAGTGGGATAGCATCTCAATGGACTTCATCGATGGGCTGCCTAGGTCTAGGAGAGGCAACACTAGCATTTGGGTAATAGTGGATAGGCTTACTAAAAGCGCCCACTTTTTACCTGTCAAAAGTAAAAGAACTGCCTCATCCCTAGCATCACTTTACCTTAAGGAAATCGTTCGACTTCATGGAATACCATCTAGCATTGTTAGTGACCGAGACCCCATCTTCACCAGCGAGTTTTGGCGGAGTCTGCAAGAAGCAGTAGGAACGCAGTTATGCTTGAGCACAGCCTATCATCCCCAAACCGACGGCCAAACAGAGAGAGTGAACAGAGTTTTGGAAGACCTTTTAAGGCTATGCGTCCTTGACTTCGGAGGGACTTGGGCAGACCACCTTCCTTTGGTAGAATTTGCCTACAACAACAGCTATCAAGCAACCATCGGAATGGCGCCCTTCGAAGCTTTATATGGAAGACCGTGCCGATCGCCCACTTGTTGGTGGGAGTCTACTGATAAGCTCATACTTGGACCAGATATGATCCGAGAGACTTCAGAGAAAGTAGACTTAATACGAAGAAGGATGAAGACGGCCCAAGACAGACAAAAGTCCTATGCCGACAAGAGAAGGACCGACCTTGAATTCGAGGTTGGAGACAAAGTTTTTCTCAAGGTATCACCGCTAAGAAACGTTGTTCGTTTTGGAACCACAGGAAAGCTAGCGCCAAGATTCGTAGGGCCATTCCCTATTATCGAGAAGATCGGGAAAATGGCCTATAGATTAGAGCTACCCGAGAAGTTGGCCGGAGTCCACAACGTTTTTCATGTTTCACATCTCCGAAAATGTCTACATGAGTCTGCTGAAGTGGTAGAGCCAAATATCCTCGAAGAGGCCGAAGTGGAACGCGAAGCAACCATAAGGAGAGTTCCAACCCGCATCTTAGGAACGGAAGTGAAGAAGCTACGCAACCGCGAAGTCAAGCTCGTCAAAGTTCAGTGGAGCGACGCCGAGGGAGACGCGACTTGGGAAACTGAAGCTAGAATACGCACTGCCTACCCTTTTCTGTTCGAGGGTACATCCTTGATCTTTCATTTTCCTTAAGTTGCGCTTTTATCTATCTTTTTAGGTATATTTCCTCGACCTTATCTTTTAGGTAGAAACCCTTTGGATGGAAACATGTAATTGGAACATGTTATGTATGATGGTTGCAAGTGGTTGCAAGTGATTGCTAGTGGTTGCTCGTGGTTGCATATACACACACAATCTAGGGTTTAGATCGGCTCAGTCACTTCATATTGCATATGCATATATGTTTGCATTCGTATATGGTTGAACTTTAATGTGTTGTCATATGGATGTTGCATTTGTAATGAATGATTGTGCACTCATGTAGAATCATGAATAGGAAAATTTGCATACATAATGGATTCATGGCACTTACATACTTCGCATTAAGGAGGTCAACTGAATCAGTAGACCGCCTGATTTTGCATTAGATAAGTACATGTATACACACACACACTTTGCATATGATCATGAAGCATTAGAAGTCTTTTAAGGACAATGGATGCTCGTGTTTGATGGATGAGTAGATGGATGATTGGATGTTAGGATATACATTCCTCCTAACTTGAAGATTTCGGGGACGAAATCCTTTTAAGTGGGGGAGAATGTAACACCCCGAAAATTCTATAACTGTGAAATTAACAAATTAAAGTATAATTAATTTGAAATCAAAGAACTAAGGGAAACGGGATACGCCATTTCGTTCGTCTCGGAAAAATACGCGAAATAGAGTCCGAGTTTTCAAAAAACGGGGTCCGTATGAAGAAGATATGGCCTTCGGAAGTTTTCAAATTAAATTTAAAATTCAAACAGAATAAAACAATTAAAAATTCCGAAGTGGGGCCCAATGGGCCAGGGCGGAAAAAGTCCCGCCTGACGCACCCAGGTCGACTGGGCTGTCGACCTGGGCTAGCCATGTCGACAGGGCTGTCGACAGCCCTGTCGACAGGGGTATCGACCTGGTCCAGAGCCAGGTCGAACCCAGCCCAACCTGGCTGGCCAGGTCTGTGTTTGGCCGATTTTCTGTGGTCTGCTTTGTCATTAGGGCTAGGTGGCAGGCTCTAATTGGTCTCTCTTGCGAATGAATGGCTACGATCAATCCAGGCAACATCGATGGCTCTAATCAGTTCATTACCCCTATAAAAACAACCCTAGACTAACCCTAATCTATTCATTCATAAATAAGAACAAAGCCGCCATGTTGCTGAGGAGCGTCTAGGAGTAGCCACCAAATTGGAGAGAGGATTAGGAAGAAAGTTCTAAAGCCTAAAGCAATTCAAGCAACCTAAACAAATCAAATCAACGCCTACGTCAAAGGGAGCCGCATCTCTAAATTCCTAAATTAGAGAATTCGCCACAACGATTGTAAGTAGAGTATTATTTTGGTATGAACAAATAATTGTGTTGATATGTATACTTGATTTGTGGCGATAAAATAATTCATATTTGTGCGTTGGAATATTGTATACGTTTGGATGTTCTTGAATTATGTTATTCATTATGAAAAACTACATGCGGTAGTTTTATGCAAGTATGACGTTTGGATATTCGCAAAATATGTAATTTATGTTGAAGCTACATGTATGTAGTTGATTAATTGAAATTCATGCAAGTTTGGGATTTTGTTACTATGCCATCATAATGTGTATTTTTATACAAACATCATTTTTGTGAAGTAATTGGAATAAGGTTGGGATTATCATAATTCATATGAAATTATATTGAAAAGTTTGGCACCATGATCTATGTATTAAGCCATGTTTTGTACTAGAAACCTATTTGCAACCTTATGAATATGGCTAGGCTATGATCTATATTTCGCATAATTGAAACCATGTTAGGTCTATATTGTTAACGAGAATTATATGATGACATATGTGGTACATGGCTAGGTTAGATTCAAAAATCCCTTTTTGCAAGTTTACATGACTAAAGTAAAAATCATGATTTCATGTTAGAAATATGTATGCTATGGTTATGTGAATAAATTTAACTATACTTTTGTATTAGTCACCAAAAGTAATCCCCTTTGTAAACATGTAGTAATCTTATGAACATGGTTTGCTTATGTTTGACATTATGCCATGCTTATGTTTGATATTATGCCATGCTTATGTTAGAAATATTTATGCCATGCTTATGTTTGACATTATGCCTAAATAAAAATATAGGTTCATGTTGTAGTTATGACTATGTGTCAATAATGATACCCAATTTAGATTCTTATCTCAACTACAAGTTCACAAGCTTTGATTCATGTCACTTATGCTTTATGACCAAAGTATATGTTACCACTATGCAAGTACACCAGTTTCTATTTTGTATTTCCAACGTCATATTGCAAGTTCATACGCTCACCTTCCCCTTTTTGTGTATATAATCACGCTTTAAGCCTCCCCTTTTCGCATGGCTAAGTTGGGCTTTAAAAAGGCTAAGCCCAACATATATATATAATAAACGGACGTGTTAAACGGGGGAAAACAACGTTGGGCTAAATTAATTAATAAATGAAAACATAAAGTAGAAGGGCCCAAATTCAAGTATGGGTTGGGCCCATGATTGGTGTAACCTTTACACCATTAACTTAATGGGCCGCAAATATTTACATATAAGAAAATAAAGAAGAAAGACAAAATATGTAAATGTAGAACATACGATGTGTTTAACCCGAGGTTGGATTGAGTTGTGATGTAAACCTGCCCGGAACCGCCCGGCTGTCCAGTAGTCACAACAATACCTATCCAATGTGGGAGGTTAAACATGGAGCCCAATAAGGACCCGAGGTTAGACTGAGTTGTGGCGTAAGACTGCCCGGAACCAACCGGCAACAGGCAGCCACAACAATACCTGTCTAATGTGAGAGGTCAGGGCCTTAATAAGACAATTAAGGCTGAGTCAGGATTGTTAGGATTAAGTGAACTAAAGACTTAATCAAAATGGAACATGCTAAACTAAACGGACTGGTGGGGTTAGGTTAGAAAACACTTAACCAACTTAGCATGTGGTTAGAGATAGAAAACCTAGTAACGGGGGACCCTTTTCAGCAGTAACCCTAGAAGGTGTATCAGGATACCCTGAAACTAGGCAGGGTGGGGCACGATTACTGGGCTGATTGTAAGAGGTCAAAATCGACGGCGGTGGTGTAGCAGTGTAGGTTCTAACGGGGTGCGGGCGTGCACACACTCCGGCGCAGAAAAATAAAGCACTGGGCACCAGTAGCATACCTGTGCATCCTAAGGTTGTGTCAGGCCGCCGCCATGGGACTTGATACACCCCATGGTGGGACCAGCATAGGTAACTACAACATCGGGGGCCGTAAGACACATGTAACTATGCGAGTAGGAGCCGATCATCATAGAATGGATCACATCACCCTGATTATGGGGTGCCAGTTGGAAACTAGTTTATATGGGGTTCAGAGATTGACATGGGGTACGATAGTATATTCGACCCTAGACAACTTAACTAAGTTTATAGTGCTTTCCCACTTCTTGATTATACTTATCATACCCAGTTCTTTATTCATAGACAAAATAGTACTAGACTTACTCAGGCTTTATGTCTGACTCTACTTTTCTTTCGTCTTCTTTTCTTCCGTTTCCCCCCCAGGTCCACAGGGAGGGAACACAGCAGCTTGACCGGTCTTAACATCCAGCTTGAAGAAGAGAAATGTATTGCTTGGACCCTTTCGTTTGAAACTATGGCTTTGGACAAACTCTATGGGGCTTTTGGCAGTTTATCTATGTTTTATTTATGCTTCTTTAAATAATGTACTCAAGACAGATTATGAAAGTATTATGTTATGTTTTTGGAAAGGATGTAAGACAATTATGGTGATGTTGTTGTTACACGTATTTGCTTCTTATGAAATAAAAGTCTTGTTTTCCGCTGTTTACAAATATGTGGTCTTATATCTGTCTTGTACATCTGTGACTTATACTTATAAACCTCCACCAAAATTAGGGCATTCCCTTTGAGAGTGACCCTAACGGAGGTGGGGTGTTTCAAATTACATTTTTATTGAAACTATGAAGTGTTGAAACCATACATTGGTTGAATAAATATTTTAAATGATAAAAATATCATTTTTATCATATGTGTGATATGCTAAAGATATGCAAACGTTGAAACAAATATTTGTGATAGAAATATTATTTTTAACATGCATAGGAACTAAATAAAATAGTCATGTGTTGAAATCTACTTTAGTTCGCCAAAATTATCATCTTTGAAATGTGAAGTGTTAAAAATAGCCACTGGTTCGAATAAACGTGCATTATTTGAAATATACATTAACTAGCTAATGATATGATTTTAGCCTATGCATGCGATATTAGAATGAATGGTGTTTTTAGACCAAAGCAAGTCAAATATGAAATTGAATGGAAAATGATAAAGGTTAGAGATTGTGTATATGTGCATGCATATCTATTGAACAGGTTAAAGCAAAAGGGGCTAGAGAAGAGGAATAAAATTTTGTGCCCGACAAATAGGTACACATTTACTGTTTTGTTTGGGTGATGATTTTATGAGCCTGTTGGCTAGCCGCTTGGTTTTTCTTTTTCTTTTTGAGATTAGAAGGACCGGGAACGCTATTTGCGATTTCCCGATGCTCCCGGTGCAGGGGAGGTTATGGCGAAATTTTCCAAAATTTTAGGGTGTTAGAAAAATATTTGAAGTGAAAACGATATGGAAATCATTGAATGAACTATATTTATATAAATATATAAATATAAATATAATTAAAACGAAACGTGGCCGTGCAGTTCATATTTTGAAACCGTGATTTCAAACGACTAGTGCGGAAGATCCGACCATTGGATTTTTCCGAAACCTCAACCGTTGGGTTCGCCTTGGAGATATCTTTCCAACGGCACCAACTTTGTGAAGATCCGACGGTTGGATTGTCTGGAATGTTTAATTCAAAATTAGTGAAAAACAGCGCCAGAAACGATTATATTTATATATATATATATAAATATAATTAAATTAAATCGAATAACGACGCTGCAGTTCGTAAATTGAAATCGTAACTTCAAATGGTTAGTGTGGAAGATCCGACCGTCGGATTTTCCCAAAACTGGAACCGTTGGATTCGTTTTGAAAAGACCTTCCTAATGATGTAAAATTTGTGAAGATCCAACGGTTAGATTTTCCTATATGTGTAAAACAAAATTAGTGGAAAGCAGCGCCAGTGCATCGAAACGACCTGAAACGTCGTTTAATTAATTATGGCCGTTTTAAATTAAATAAAAATGGCGATGTATCGTTATTAAGTGCTATAGACGATATAGAGTGAAAATAAACCAATTTTGTTGTGTTTGCTTGATATGTGATGGTTGAATGTATTTGACGTGAAAATTATAACTAAATAACTGAAATGTGAATCTGGAATAGTTCAACCCTGTGATTAATTGGTTTGAAAATCTAAATATACGTGGGTTATTTGAAAAGGCCGAGTTTATCTCATTTCAAATAATCGATCGACGTTGAGAAGTCGAAGAGTCGAAGACGACTGAAGACCGACGATCTCCACATTGGATGGATGGGCGCTACTAATGCTCGTGATTGGAGTTGCTACCATGAAGGAATTGAAGTAGTAGCCGTACAAACATATTGTTGATTGTACGGATATGCGAGGAATTGGTGCCTCCGGTTTCGTTCAGACCCAGAACGGACTTGTAAATGGACTGTGTGTCTGACATTGGATTTTATTCTGTGTTGATTGATCTCTGTTAAATATATATCTGTTTGGCGGCGGAGAATTTATTCTCTTGCTTAACGCCCTTCTTTGAGACGTACGAGCTCAGAGGTTATGTATTGACAGAAATCAGTCGCATGGAGTGGATTGCCTGTGTGGCACGCCTAAGTGGCATATGATCAAGGCTTTTGTTGCAAAGCAAAGTCTTGTGGTTGATGATCAAAGCACGGTCTGTGTGACGTAGCTTTGTGTATAACGTGAATTCGCGAGCCTCACACCTCGGTATGAGTCAAAAACGGGAGAGTGACTGCAGGGAGAGCACGACGTTTCTTTCTAGCTAAGGTGGTGTCAGTGACCTACCAGCCCTGACATTATATATACTTTTCACCTGTGTGGTTGTTGGAATGCGAGGCGCCTCGATATAGGTCTGTAAGGACCGGGAAACGTGTGTTCAGGAATAACTAATCCTCAAAAGTAAGAGAGGACCGGCCCTGAAGATCCAAGGATCATAGTGGGGTCCTAGGACATTTGCTAGAGTGTCGAATCGGAGAGGAGCTTGCCCCTTGGCTCGACTCATGAAGGAATCCAATTTCCAATACGATATATGCGGTTGTGATTGTATTACTAGTATGGCGACATGATATATGGTACCCATGCCGTCTAAGATTGATATTTATGATTGAATTTGCTTTTGAAACATATACGCACTAGTAATAATAATATCAAACACTTTGGTTTTATTCGTATGAAGCATCTTTGGCCATTATAAGGGAAAACTCTATCCTCCGGCTTGCGTTGCATTGTGTGATGGGACCTGAGTCTTATAATGGCTTCATTTTAGAAAAAGCATTGCGGTGATTTAATCATTTACTTTATTTCATGCACTAGCACTCATTGGAGTAAACCCGTTCCGCGAAAGTGGCGTGGTCCTTTGATTTGCCTTATTATTGTTGTTAATAAGTTGAATAGATTTCTCATACCAGTCCCATGACTGACTCGTAGTTTGTTTCACCTTGCAAACTCGGGTGCCCTCATTTTCACACGGGCAACCTAGTTACAGGTTTCTGACGCACCTTTTGGCTCATGGCGAGGCTTGACTACACCGTGCTGACTTGGATTTTCTCCGCCATTATTGTATCTATATTATGATTCCGCCATTGGCGATGTAGACTGATATTCCTTTTGTGTACTCTTTATGTATGATTCCGCCTCAGGCGATGGTGACTGATTATGTATCATTATGCACTAAGTTGTATCCTGTACTGTGCTTCTCTGATGTGATGTTATCTATATGATTCCGCTGTCATATGTGTGTAAATTATTCTATTTTCTGTTTATGCTATTATCTGTGATCTGCTAATGATGATTAATGTGTTATATTCCAATGATTATCCTTAACACCGCGTCACGGGGTTTTGGGATCGTCACAAAAACGATTTATAAAATTCTTTTTAAATAGAAATCGATGAAATATATATTATATATATTAGATATATAATATAATGGCCTGAATAGAACGCACCGCGCTGCGTCGCGGTAGTTCGCTAATTTCAACCATTGACTTCGAATGGATATTGTGGGAGATCCGCCCGTCAGATTCTCTTGAAATCGGAACCGTTGGGTTCGTATCGAAAAGAGCTTTCCAATGAATATTAGAAATTTGAAATCTAACGGTTGGATTTGGAATTATGTCCAAATAAAATTTGGAAAAGGTCGTTGTAAGTGCAGTTCGATGACTGTTTATGGAAATCGACTGTACGGGCCTTGTTAAAATAAATAAAATTATCGATAATTTGTGTAAAATCATAATAAATGATTTAGAAAGAATTGGGATGAAAAATTCCATATTTGAAAAGATAAATATATTTTTATTGAAACGTACTAGTTATTAACTAGAAAAATAATCCAATGGTTATAAATAAATAAATTGGATTTAGGGTTTGTCGTGAGCTGTGTTCAAATGACATTAGTTCTTTAACCCGCGTAAAAGCAGCATTAATTTCCAAAATGTGGAACAATCAATATGAAATGATTATAGAGATGAAACCAATTGGGGTTTGAATAAATCATCAATTAGATTTGGATAAATGAATGGTGATTAAATTCACCAAAACACGTGATGGGATTAAACCAAATTTACTTAGTTGTTGATATTGATTGTGGTTGATTGATTGGTTGGATGGTGCTCGACCAGTTTATGAGCAGAATGTGCTTTTAAATTTAGCATTGGGTTGGGTAGAAACACTGGTATGCTAACACCTTGTGAAACACTTCACGATTTGACAATAAGGTGTTTAGCGATGTTGTGTTCATTTCAATTTTAATGAATGATTGTGAAATGATATTTTTTCTTAAGTGAAAAGAAATGTATTCCCGATTTTGGACAGGGAATGTTTTATAAAATTGTTATATAAAACAGAAAGGATTTCGAGGCCCAAAACCTGATGATTTCTAAAATGATTTATAAATGTATTATGGTTTTACATTGTATTTCATTGCGTATTGATTAGTTGCTATTAACGATGTATCGGTTTTCTGGCGGAGAATTTATTCTATTGCTTAACACCCTTCTTTGAGACGTATGAGCTCAACGATTATGTGATTAATAGTGACTGATCATATGTGTGAATTACTGATGTGAAGTACTATATTTTGAAAGTACTTGTGATTATTGTGTTATGAAATGATTTTCCCTACTTCGGGATATGAAATGATTTAGTATGTGGCTAAAGAGTCGGGTAACCCTGAGACTAAAAGTATGGGTGAGAGGTCGGTGTAGCCTGCTCCTATGTGGGGTAGGTGCATCGTCGGTGTAGCCTGCTCCTATGTGGGGTAGGTGCACATTTATATATCGAGTTGCGAGGTGCGTACCCTTTGCCTTGTCGATGGGGAGCACGATATTTGGTTGCATTCTTGTTTGTATGCATTGTTATGTTTTGGAATTCATATTTCCAGACAATTTGATTTGAGATCCCGAAGTGAAATCTACTTTGATATAGAAAGTTAGATATGTATTTCAAATGATTTGAAATAAGAAACCGGGAAAAAAATCCAAAGCTATAATTTCTGTAAATTGAATTGGATTTGGAAAATCTAAGTACGATGATTAATCTAAATGGGTAGATTGGGATATTACATGTTGATTGTTGCATAGCAGATCCATATATCTTTATTGATTGTTGTTTATACACTGCCATTCATGGGGGTAAACTCGTTCCGCCTTAGCGGCGTGGTCCCGTGATATGCCATATTATTAAATGAGTTAATTAATAATTGTTTAGAGTTTCTCACACCAGTCCCATGACTGACCTGTAGTTTGCTTTTCCCTTGCAAATTTGGGCGCCCCTATTTTCCACACGGGCAGTCGATTAGTTTATTTTGCAGATATATAAGCAGGATTCTGGATCGAAGCTTAAAGCTGTGTCAGAGCATCGTTAGTCTTCCGCTGTGTTATTTATTTATTTCCGTTGTGCATTGTATTACATTAATTGGCAAATCATCTTCCGCTGTATTGATTATATTTCGATATAATCTGATATTCTGTACTCTGATGTAACATTATTATGATATTTATAGAAGTCTTTTGTTATTTGTTCTGATGTGTTGTATGCCCAGAGTTAGCGTATACGGGATTCGAACGGTCTTGGTCGATTTAGCCATCGACTTGGTCTGAGCGAAACCCATGTCGTTGCGTAGGGTGTAGATAAAATAATATTCGGGTAACATGTTACATGAGATATGAATGAAAAATATATGCACAATACTTTGAACACTAGAATGGAAATGGCATCTTGGAAGCATTTGCGTATGTAAGAGACACGACATTAAAACAAGGTTATTTATTTACAGGCGAAGCAACGTTAAATTTAATTTATTTTGGGATTCCAAAATTCATATAGTATAAGATTTCCGATTACCTCATGAGTTGTTTGAAACTTTGAAAAGAAGTTTCAATGTTTTTAGTAATTGATGTGAATGTTTGTAAAATAGAAAAAATCAATCAACATTATCGCGTAGAATTGGTCTTCATTGCCTACTTCAAAGGTAAATGTCAGGGTGGGTCCTGGCTCCTTTTAGCTTGGTTTGTTGTGGTACATTTTGTAGTATATAGGCATGGATTTATACTTTGGTGAGGCTTATTTTAGGGTAGATTTAATTTTTATCCGACTATCGCAAATTTACATGGACTGTTAATTTATACCGAATTATATTCTACCGCTATTTGACGTCATTTTCCAATATTCGCACTGTCCAATACCAGTCTTCAAAATCGACGAAAATAAATATATCGCACCGACGTTTTTATCTTAACCGCTATATTGCTTTCGTTGGAACTGGCTTCAAGATTTAACTTGGTCGCAGGATCAACGTATAAAATTATAATTAAATTATTTCAAACGGTTAATTTATGCGTGTACGTCGCGCACGTTTACTAAATAACCTCAAATGATTATTTAAATTAATAAAATAAATTTAAATATCTGACTACAGAAAATACGGGACATTACATTTCTTCCCCCTTAAAAGAAATTCGTCCCCGAAATTACTAAGTTAGAAAAATGCTTCAAACCAAGTTATTTTCAAAATAATTGTATCAAAATAATATCAAAAATATTTCTAAGTTATAAAATTTATGAAAAAATTGCCAGCATCCCCTCTATACTGTTCGATCCAAACAACTACAATTCGCTACTCTAGATCTCACATCGACCAAAAGAAAACAAAGCCAAGTGGCTACCAAACTCAGGGGCACACAACCAAACACCAAAATAATATATTAAGGTTTACCTATTTGTTGGGTAACCAATACTCTAATCTCGGAGAGCAGCAATGTAACGACCCGGAATATCTGAACCAATTTAAAAATTTTAAATTGGTTATTTTAGTGGATTTTAAATATTTAAAATAAATATTTTAAATAATAACGACGAAAAGTGAGTTTAAATCGACGTTTGAAAATAAATATAATTATTTCTAATTATAAACAAGGCCTGAAATGGCGCGGCAGTTTCAAATTTTCATTTCAAACTTTGACTGACTGTACCGGGTGCAAAACAAAGCGGATTTGAGTGAAACCAAAAATATTTAAATCTTTTAGTGAATACCTTTCTAATGAATTTGAAAAATCGAATTTCATAGCGAGAAGCGAAAGTTATGGTCAAATGAATTTTCAGAAAGGTCGCTATAGAATTTATATAGCCAGTGAAAATGGCCATTTTGCAAACGACCTCGGAATTCGATGAAACCAGTTTTGTTGGATCCGAGATGCCAAATTATTCCTAGGTTTCAAATTTCATAATTTTTGAAGCTAGTTTGTGAGCGTGGCAAAGGAAAACGTGTTTTGGTCAGTTATAGTTAAATAGGATCGACCAAAAATGGGCCATTTTCCAAATGGTTTCAGAATTCGATGAAACTAGTTTTGTTGGGACCGTATCGTCAAAACATAGCTAGATTTATTTTTCCAGAATTTTTCGAATCAGTTTGTGGCCCTGGCAAATTGAAATGTATGTTCAAATCGAATATTGAATGTTTTATATTTTAATTTGAAGGAAAACTGGCTGAAACAGTCGAATGGGCCAATGAAACATATCTCATTGTGTTCGGAATGGTGGTATTTAGCTAGGGACGACAGTCGTTGGGTTTGGATTGGAGTTCGTAGGAGGCAAGAGGGTATTTTCGAAATTTAAAAATATATAAAGAATAAAAAATTCTGATTGGTCCAACTCACTTTCTCTCTCCCCGTCTTCTCTCCGAAACCCCCCAGGTCGATGGCGACAATTCTTCGAACGTTCCTCCCTCGTTTCCTCCTCCTACACGCACTATTAGACCTCAACCCAATTGAGGATTTTGTAGCCCTCGTCGAGCTCTTCAAATCCATACCTGGAGCATCCCCTATCATTGTGCCATCGATGAGATATTCACCTCGAAAATCTTGAACTTCATCGGCCGCCGGAGCTCCGATCTGCCACCGAGTCCGACCTCTCCAACCCCCGTTCAGGCAACTCTCTGAGCTCTTCCTCGTGGCGAAGGCCGATCGACGTATCGTTGCGCGGATTCAAAGAAAAATCAAAACCTAGTTTTGAACATTTCAGAAAGGTAAACGGCTATTTTAAAATAAACTATATTATAGCACTTTAAAGCGCTACCGTTTTTGATTTCACTATAAAAATCCTATCTTTTTCGTTTTGTTGACGAAATTCAGTGGAACAAGAGACAGTTGACTCGTGTGGACGTCTTCTACATTCTAGAAGAGACCGCATATTTTTCTGAGCCTTCTGCTATTTTTGGTGGAGTGGAATCCAATGTGAAATTTCTAAACTATAAACGATATGGAAAACAACGATGTATAAATTATATAGTCGATGTATGAGTTATATAAGCATTGTACACCACCTGTATAAGCGTTGTATAAGTTGTACGGTCGATGTATAAGTTATGTATGCATTGTAAAAATTATATATGTGTTGAATGGAAGTGAAATTTACTTTATATATATATATGTATACACGCCCCTCATCCACATACCATGGACGATATTTATTGGTTGTGAATGGTGTGAAAATTGATTGATAGCGAATGGTTGATTAGAATTGTTTGTGGTTAAAATTGATGGATTGTGGTTGAAAAATACCCGTTTGTGGTTGAGAATTATTTGGTTGAAACCACGTAGGATTAGTTTGTGGAAATGAAAAAAATATACATGCCGCCTGCGTGCGAACTAGATGCATGAAATCCCCATTGTCAAAAGCTGCGAGGCTTTAAGGTAGAGCGAGGAGCCGTACTAGGGACAGCCTCGGTTATAACTACCCTGCCGTTATGCTGCCGAAAATTTGAATAATATTCATGTGTTAGAATTATTTTCATGTGTTGAAACTATATTCGTGTGTTGAATAGAAATTCAATCGTTGAATAGAAATTCATGTGTTGAATGGTATTCGTGTTTGAAATAAATTGTTTTATAATAAAAACCATATTTTTATCACCTATATGAACTATATAAAATAGTCGTATTTTGAAATAAATTGTTTTGCAATAAAAATCACATCTTTACTATATATATAAATATTCGTGTTTTGAAATAAATTGTTTTATAATAAAAACCATATTTTTATCACCTATATGAACTATATAAAATAGTTGTGTTTTGAAATAAATTGTTTTGCAATAAAAATCACATTTTTAGTATATATATAAAATATTCGTGTTTTGAAATAAATTGTTTTATAGTAAAAATAATATTTTTATCACCTATATGAACTATATAAAATAGTCGTGTTTTGAAATAGATTGTTTTGCAATAAAAATCACATTTTTATTATATACATGAATTGTTAAAAATAGTGAGGTGTTGAAATAGAAGTCAGTTGGATAAAAATATCATTTTATCAAAGGTATGAAAAGAATATGGTTTTGAAATCAAAGAACAGATTATATATATATATATAATTTAAATGAATCGAATAACGAAGCTGTAGTTCGTGTTTTGAAACCTTGATTTCAAATCGATTAGTGCGGAAGACCCGACAATCGGATTTTCCCGAAACCGAAATCGTTGGGTTTGCTTTGGAAATATCTTTCCAACGACACCAACTTTGTAAAAATCCAACGCTTGGACTGTCTGGAATGTTTAATTCAAATCTGAAGAAAAACAGCGCCAGAATCAATTATATATATATATATATATATATATATATATATATATATATAATTAAATTAAATCGAATAACGACGCTGTAGTTCATTTTTTGAAATCGAAACTTCAAACGATTGTACCGGGAGATCCGACTGTCGGATTTTCCCAAAACTGGAACCGTTGGATTCATTTTGAAAAGATCTTTCTAATGATGTAAATTTTGTGAAGATGCAACTGTTGGATTTTCAGATATGGGTAAATCAAATCTGAAGAAAAACAGCGCCACGACTGCGTTATGGCCCGAAGCGTCGTTTGAATAAATTGGCTATTTTAAAATAAATAAAGATAGCGATAAATCATTATAAAATATTATAAACGATTTGGATGTGAAATTTAGAAACTAACTGAAGGTTGGCTAAGTCGAATGGTTTCCTGGATTTTGTTCGATGTTGATTTCGGCCTTCGGGGTTAATATTTGGGAAATCGTTCTCTTACTGATCAACGACTAGTGACTGATGAATTGAAATGAGTCGTATGATGTGTTTGTGTAGCATTTTTTATTATATACGCAAGTTGGTCTGAAAGACCGGGTTTATCCCATTCTGAACAACTTAATCGACGAAAAGAAGTCGAAGATGAAGACGATGGTTGAAGACCGGAGATTTTCACCTCTGTTGGATGGTAACTGATGTCCTGATTGGGAGGCATCCCGAAATATGGATAATGAGTGGTGACCGTCCAGACGTACGTAGAGATTGGTGGGTATTCAAGGTATATAGTGCCTCCAGTTTCGTTCCGACCCAGAACGGACTTGTAAATGGAATGTGTGTCTGACATTGGAATTCATTCTGTGTGATTGATAGCCATCAGTTGCATGGTGTGATTTGCCTGTGTGGCATGCTAAGATGCAGTGATCAAGGCTTCTTTTGAAAAGCAAAGTCTTGTGGTTGATGATCAAAGCACCGCCTGTGGCGTAGCTTTCCGTATAACGTGAATTCGCGAACCTCACACCCCGGTATGAACCAGAAATGGGAGAGGACCTTAGGGAGGACATGCGTTTCTTTCTAGTTAGAGGTGGTGTCGGTGCTTGAACTGGCCGACATTTATATTATTTTCACCTATGTGGTTGTTGCTGTTGCGAGGCGCCTCGGTTATATCGGTCGATCCGGGACCGATGAGTCATTCATTGGCTCACTTACGCCGCAATGGGCGGGGAAACGCACTGTTCAGGAATTTTAATCCACATCGGTGGACCGGCCCTAACGATCCAAGGGTCGATGCGCTCTGCCCCTAAGGCTCGGGCTAGAGAGTCTCGAAGTCGGTAAGGACTATCTTTTGCCTTGGTTCATGACGGAAATCCAATTTCCAAATACGTGACTGTGCGGTTTTGATTGTATACCTATATATGGCGACATAGTGGTATGGGGCATTAATGCCATCTATGATTGATACTTATGATTTGAAATTGTTTTTGAAATATATAAACACTAGTAATAATATCAAATTCTTTTGTTTTATTCGTATCAAGCATATTTGGCCATTATAAGGTAAAAACTCTATCCTCTGGTTTGCGTTGCATTGTGTGATGGGAACTGAGTCTTATAATGGCTTCATTTTTATAAAAAGCATTGCGATGTTTAAAAGAATTATTTGTTTTAGAGCACTTGCAATCCAATGGAGTAAACCCGTTCCGCGAAAGTTGCGTGGTCCTGTGATTAGCCAAATTATAAAATGTGTTAAGTAGATTTCTCATACCGGTCCCATGACTGACTCATAGTTTGTTTCACTTGCAAACTCGGGTGCCCCCTTTTTTCTACACGGGCAGCCTTGTGTTCAGGTTTTAGCAGACTCTTTCTAGATGACTGGAGCTGAAGATGGATTCTATCATTTATTTCCTTTTTATATTGTTCATCTCCTATTGTACATATTATATTTGTTTTCCGCTGTAGACATTTATGTATAGCTGAACTGTATTTGTACTAAGTATGATCCTGTATTCTGTGTAACTCTGATGATTATGTTTATCCAGTGTATTATTTGTTCATTATCTGGTGTATTTGTTTAATTTTGTTCTGTTGTTTCTGTTTATGTGTTATATTCCAAAAATTACCCTTGCCACCGTTAGTACAGGGGTTGGGGTCGTCACATCGTGGTATAAGAGCTTTGGTTACGCTTAGTGCTAGAATATAACATATTATCGAACTCGTCAAAATTAGAACCAGCAGAGTTCTACGATGAGTAACTCAGCAGATAGGATTAGCAATATCCTAGTATGAGTAAAGCAGAATGAAATACACCCCACTAGACACATTTACATTTGAAGTATATGTCTCTATGTTTTGAAATATCTTTTCTGTGACCTGACACTTGATCTGCTATTTGCAGAAGTACTAGAAAATGAGTGTCAGAAACAGAAGGAATGCAGAACCAGATCTAGAGGCTCTATTTAAGAGATATCTAAATCTGGGTGGAGAACAATTCTCGGGCAATGAATCGATTATTCAAACCCAAGCTTGGATGAGTTCTGCCGAAAGAATTTTTGAGCGTTTCCAACTGAGAGATGATCATAAAAGATTAGTAGCATTCTGGGCACTCAAAGAAGAAGCTTTAATCTGGTGGGAAACAATCACTAAGGATAATCCAGAAGGTGATATCACCTGGGATAGGTTCAAAGTGATTTTCCTAGAAAGATTTACTCCTCCTGAAGCAACTGAGCGGTTATGTGATGAATTATCTTATCTGATACAAGGAGATATGACCATTCCAGAATATCATAAGAAATTCAATGAACTTTCTCACTTTGCCCCTCATCTAATTCAAAGTACGAAGAGAAAGAATCTAAGATTTATTAACAGGCTTCAAAGAAAATACCAGAATAAAGTAATGGGGCATGTAAAGCTTCCTTTTTCAGAAATGATATATATGGCTTATCAGTATGAAGATCTCCATAAGAAAGGTATGTTGCGCGACGAAGAGGAAATCGATTCGAGTAACAAAGTGGAGTCTGAGACTAATAGTCCTGAGGCCAGTAAGAAGCCCAAAGCCAAGCGGAAACGGGTTAAATCTGAGAAAGAACCAGTAACGACCACCATATGCAATAACTGCCATCAGAAAGGGCATTTGTCGGTAAACTGTGGAACCTTAAAGAAGCGATTAAAAGGTGGACTTAAATCCAAGGAGGGATTTCAAGAAAATAGAAAGTGCAATCTCTGCCAACAGGCTGGTCATGTAAAGCGAGACTGTGTAAAAACCCGAAAATCTGGGCCAGTTTAAAATTTTTGTTTTGGCAATTTTAGCGAATTTTGATCATTTAAAATAGATTATTTTAAATAAAATCGACGAGAAATTTATTTTGAATGGAATTAGAACGTATATATTATACACGCCGTCGATAGAATATAAATATTTATATATAATTATAAATAGAATTGAAAATGGCGCGGTAGTTCGATAATTCGATTTCAAACTTCAATTGAATGTACCGGGTGCAAAACAATCCGGATTTTAGCGAAACCAAAAACATTAGGATCTAATTGATGATATCTTTCCAACGAATCCGAAAAATCGAGATTTCATAGCGGGAATCAAAGGATATGTCCAGTTGAAAATTCTGAATAGTCGCTATAGAATTCAGGCCCTTGAAAATGGAAATTTTGCAAACGACCTCGGATTTCGACGAAACCACTTTTGTTAGAACCATGATGTCAAGTTATTGCTAGGTTTCAAATTTCATAATTTTTCGAATCAATATGTGAGCGTGGCAAAGGAAAACGCGTTTGACCAGTTTCAGTTGATTTTAATCGACTGGAAATTGGCCATTTTTCCAACGGTCTCAGAATTCGACGAAATTAGTTTTGTTAGGACCGTATCGTCAATACGATGCTAGAAAATATTTTTCTGGAATTTTTAGAGTTAGTATGTGGCCCCGGTAAATTGAAATGTGCGTTCAAATTCAATATATATAGAGTTATATTTTGATTTTGACGGAAAAAGATCGAAACAACCGAATTGGCTTACCAGACATATCCCATTGTGTTCGGGATGGGGGTAATTAGCTAGGGACGGCAGTCGGTGGGTTCGATTTGAAGTTCGTTTTAAAAACTTCCCATTTATGGAAATTAAAAATTATATATATTCTTTTCTGGCCAATAGAAATTTAGAAAAACCCTAATTTTTTTAAACTAAAAGACGACCGCCGCTCTCCATGATATAACGGCGGAAATCACTCCCTCGTTCATGCCCTCCGATCTCCCTCTACGTGCAAATTCGGACCCTGGTTCTTTGGAAGATTTTGTAGAGCTATTCAAGCTCTTCGAATCCATAGTGGTGTCATCAATTATCGTGGTGTGGTTATCTCGATTTCTGGGCGGGAAGGGGGGGCCGTTCGATTGGGGTTTTCTCGCCAACGGCGGCGGCGAGTCAGGAGCCAGTGGCGGCGCTGAGGCGTGATGCGACGGCGGTGGAGATGGTCTGTCCAGATCTGGTCAACGATGATCGGTGGTGGCTGAAATCCCAAGCCCTAGCGGTGAACGTTGGGTTCGATGGTGGCCTGGAGTGTTATAAGGGAGAAGGTACCTTAACTTTTACTGATTCTTTAATAGAAAATATACATTGTTAAAAAAATCAGTTTGACAGAAAACAAAAATTTGAATTTGCTTTGAAAACAAAAATTTGAATTTGCTTTGAAAACAAAAATATGAATTTGCTTTGAAAACAAATATATGAATTTGCTTTGAAACAAAAATCTGAATTAGCTTTGAAAACAGAGTTCGCATCCTTTTTGAAAATGAATTTTACATTGATTTTGAAAATAAAATTAACATTGTTTTTAAAATAGAAATAGAGGATATAAAAATAAAATAGCATTGATTTTGAAATATCTTTGAATTGAAAAATATAGACGTCATTGAATAACGAAATAAAAATTCGATTTTTATAAATTGAATAACGAAGTAAAAATTCGATTTTTATAAATTGAATAACGAAATAAAAATTCGATTTTTATATATTGAATAGCGAAATAAAAATTCGATTTTTATATATGTAGTGGCTACGGGCGAAGAAAGTGATAAGAGGCGAGAACAGTGAAGATTTCCTGCATTAGAAGTGTCGTGGAGATTAGGATAGCTATCGGTGAGAATTTCTCACTCTTCAAATTATTTTTCTAGTTATATATATATACTAGGATGCAGACGGTGCTTAGTAGCACCCGACACAGTCGTCCACAGACCATGGACTTGTTTGTTTGATTGCAAAAATTAGTTAGATTATTTGATTGAAATTGAATTGTTTGGTGAAATGAATGGATTTGATTGATGTGTGAATGGCGTGGGCCTTCACTAGGCCTTGTCCCGTTTCTAGTATCGTGCCGTTATGCCGCCGAAATTTTCTAAAATAAGTTAGAAAAATAAAAATATCACTTTTATTTGTAAATGAACGGAATAAAAATTCATGTGTGAGGATAAAATGTTTTATCGTTAAAAATATAATTTTTAACGTGAATTTGAATAAATAAATATTCATTTACAAACCGGACGGTTTGTTTATGTACACCTATTTGAAGGACATTGATTGGGACGATAAATTTTACACATCGCCCAACTGCACAAATAAAATATGTGTTTGATTGTTTGAAACCCCACACGGGTGTTGGGATGAAATTTGAAGTTCACTCATCCTGATTGATTAAATATGTCGATCGATTGATTGACAGGCTGTTATAAGCGTTAGATATCTATATTTGATGCTTATACAGTGTAGTGCACTTTGGTTGATGGTTGATTATTTTTCAATGCTATTATATACGTGTGATGTATGAAAATCCATATAATTAATGTTATATGGTGATTGATTGGGCCTCATTCCAATTTAGAAAATAAAGAATAATATAAAATAAAGGTTCATGTGTTGACAGTACTCATCCATTGAGATTGGTCATGTGTTGAACGAAATATTTTAGTAATAAAATTTACATCTTTATCAATATAAAATAAAGGTTCATGTGTTGACAGTACTCATCCATTGAGATTGGTCATGTGTTGAACGAAATATTTTAGTAATAAAATTTACATCTTTATCAATATAAAATAAAGGTTCATGTGTTGACAGTACTCATCCATTGAGATTGGTCATGTGTTGAACGAAATATTTTAATAATAGAAATATTTGAAATAGAATATTTGAAAATAGAAATATATGAAGCCGTGTTGATTAGATTGACGCCATTTAGACGTGAACGATATTTATATCGATTTTATTCATTTTAAAATGAATATTGAAAAGCGATTTCGAAATTGAATATTTTGAAATGAAATTTGAATCAAATTGAATAGAAAACGAATTCGAATCGAAATTGTTTTGAATATATAACGAATTTGATTTCAATGGAATATACAACGAATTGAATCGAATAGAAAACCAATTTGAATTGAATCGAATAGAAAACGACTTTGGAATTGAATTAAATTGAAAATGAATTCAAATTGAATTGAATTGAAAAGAAAATGAATTCAAATCGAATTAAAATCGAAATTGAATTGAAATCAATTTGAAATGAATTTAAAATGAATTTAAATTGGAATATTCAACTTTGATTTGAAATTGGATATGAAGTTGAAACCGTTTTGAAAATGAATTGAAAACGATTTATAAAGAACGTTTTGAATTGAAATCGACGAAGTATATATTATATATATAATATAATGGCCTGAATAGAACGCGCCGCGCCGCGGCAGTTCGCGAATTTCGACCATTGACTTCGAACGGATATTACGGGATATCCGACCGTCGGATTCTCCTAAAACCGGAACCGTTGGGTTCGTATCGAAAAGAGTATTCTAACGAATATTAGAAATTAGAAATCTAACGGTTGGATTTGGAATTATGTCCAAATCAAATTTGGAAAAGGTCGCTATAAGTGCAGTTCGATGGCCGTTGATGGAAATCGACTGTACGGGCCTTGATAAAATTATTAAAAATAGTAATAATTTGTGTAAAATCATAAGAAATGATTTAGAAAGAATTGGGATGAAAAACTCCATATTTGAAAAGATAAAAATAGATTTTTATCGAACTGAACTAGTTTTGAACTAGAATTATAATTCTATTTATTTTTAAATAAATAAATTGAATTCGAAAGGGTTTTAAAAATAACCAGAATTTCCAATGATTGCATTGGAGTGGATTTGAATCGAAATTGTCTTCGGAATATTTCGATGTTGGAATTCGGGATTATACAGATGTCGTTATGGAAATTTGAAAGATATATATATTTATATCGTTATTTCCAATACGGCATTTGTTAATCGTAGAATTTGATATTGAATATAAGCCGATGTATTTTCTATTCAGAGCCTTGTATTGAATATCAAATGTGATTTGGGTTTGTCGTGAATGGTGTCTTCACTAACACTGTTCTTGAACCCAGCTGAGAAAAGATTAAATCTTTTTATTGAGATTTAATGAGGTGTACCAATTAAATAATATTTAATTGGAATTGAATTGATATTGATTTTTGGGTTTATAGTGAACAGTGTTTTTAAATAACACTCGTTCTTTAACCCGATAATTAATGGAATGTGATTTTGGGTTTATCGTGAACCGTGTTTTAAATGACACTAATTCTTTAACCCAGTTAACGATTAAAACTAAGTGGAGTTTTAATGAATCTTTAATTAGATTGAAAAGATCGAGAATGGAGTATCACTAGTTTTACTCCAGGCGATAGTTAAATCTTTAATTAGATTTGAACGTGAAATGGTAATTGAATTTACCGATAACACCGTGGTGTTAGATATGAAGTATTACCAGTTCTACTTGATGGGATGAATAGGTTGGGATTGGGAAATTAAAACCAATGATTACTACGGTAAGGTTCGCTAATTCCGACTAGTTGAATCGAAATTCAAAGGAAGATTAGAGAATAAATTCAGGAATTTATCTTGGATAAAATTAATGGGAACCTTTCCCTATGAATGTGAAATCAGAAACTAACTGTCGGTTAGCTAAGCAGAATGGTTTTCCGGATATTGATCTGATGTTGGTTTCGGCCTTCGGGGTCAATATTTGGGGAATTATTCTCTTGATTAATTTACGGTTAGTGACTGATGAATTGGAATGAGGCGTATGTTGTGTTTGTGTAACACTTATTTAAAATATACGCGAGTTATTTGGAAAGACCGGGTTTATCCCATTCTGAATAACTGATACGACGATAAGTCGAAGATGAAGACGATGGTCGAAGACCGGAGGTCTTCACGTCGTTTGGGTGATTACTGATGATCTTGATTGGACTGTACACCCAAGAAGATGGAAACAGTTGGTGATCGTCCAGACGTACTTGGAGATCGATGGATATGCGAGGTACAAGGTGCCTCCGGTTTCGTTCAGCCCCAGAACGGACTTGTAAATGGACTGTGTGTCTGACATTGGATTTTAGTCCGTGTGATTGATCTCTATTAAATATATATCGGTTTGGCGGCGGAGAATTTATTCTCTTGCTTAACGCCCTTCTCTGAGACGTACGAGCTCAGGGGTTATATATTGATGGATATCAATCGCATGGAGTGAATTGCCTGTGTGGCATGCCTAAGTGGCAAATGATCAAGGCTTCTGTTGAAAAGCAAAGTCTTGTGGTTGATGATCGAAGCACGGCCTTTGTGGCGTAGCTTTGTGTAACGTTTACTTCGCGAGTTTCACACCCGGTATGAACCAAAAACGGGAGACGGACCTCAGGGAGGGCATGCGTTTCTTTCTAGTTAAGAGTGGCGTCAGTGCTTGAACTGGCTGACGAGTTTGACTCATGTGGATGTTGCTTATTATTACTTGCTGAAAAGCGAGGCGCCTCGTGATATCGGTTTCGGCCGATGCTTCTGGTCGGCTGACGGGCCAGGCTTATGCCCCAAAGGGCGGGGAAACGCATGTTCAGGCATTTTAATCCACATCGGTGGACCGGCCCTGACGATCCAAGGGTCACTCGAGCTCTGATCCTGAGGGGCGGACTAGAGCGTCTCGAATCGGTGAGGATCTTGCCCCTAGCCTCGGTTCATACCATAAATGATAACCCAACTTCCAATACGACATCTTGCGGTTTTGATTGTAAACTTATATATGGTGACATAGTGGTATGGGGCATTCATGCCGCCTATGATTGATACTTATGATTTGAAGTTGTTTTATACACTATACACTTATAATAGTATCAAATGATTTCTTTTAAACGTATCAAGCATTCTTGGCTATTATAAGGTAAAAACCCTGTCCCCCGGCTTGCGTTGCATTGTGTGATAGGACCTGGGTCTTATAATAGCTTCATTTTTCTTTATTTAGCATTGCGCTGTTCGTTTTATGCACTGGTATTCTCGGGAGGAAACCTGTTCCGTGTTATACGGCGTGGTCCCTTGATTTACCGAACTTTAAAAATAAAGATTAATAACTGTTTTAGTTCTCACACCAGTCACATGACTGACCTGGAGTTTATTGTTTTAACCTAAACTCTGGGTGCCCCTATTTTCGACACGTGCAGCTAGTAGTTTTGGTTTCGCAGATTTATATTCACAGGATCCTGGTTTACAACTGGAACGATATCCGGAAAGCTTTGTATCTGTATATCTACTTCTAGTTGTGTATTGTATTATTTTCCGCTGCTATGTATTTAAATGTAATTTAAATCTCTGATATTTCTGTGTAATATTTATTTGTTTATACTCTGGTTATTCTTGTATTCTGATGCATTGTTGTAATATACAATGAAACGTTCTTTTGTATGTATTCTGTTGTGGCTTGTTCTCGAACTATCCGCGCTTTCCCTTACGGGGAAGTTACGGGTCTTTACAGACTGTTGGCTATTGAAAAAGACCCAAGAGGTTCAAGTAAATGAAGTGGCAGAAACCGCAACACCCTCAGCTAGTCAGGGAAGGGCTGATGTTTTGGAAGGCATGCTTACTGTCAAAAACATTCCAGTTAAGGTGTTGTTTGATACAGGCGTGTCACGAAGCTTTATTGCAAAGAATGCAGTTAAGAAGTTAGATTCGAAATTGGGAAAGCTCAAGGAACCCATCAATGTCCATAATCCGGTTGGGGGTTCTCTCAATCTTAGCTGGATTTGTGCGGTGCCTGTCTCTTTTTCTTGTTATCAGTTCCCTACCATCTCTATCATCATGAATTTTACTGAATTCGATCTTATTTTGGGATTGGATTGGTTAACCAAATAGGAAGCAGAGGTTAAATGCGCCGACAGAGTTGTTAGGGCCAAGATTAAATCAGGAGATCATATAACCATTCCCTGTGAAGGTCAGAATTCTCATAGAAAAGACTTCTGGGCAGCGTTGGATGTTTCTCCTGCTCAAATAGAAAATATCCTTGTAGTCACAGAGAATATTCCTGACTTCATCAAAGAAATTCCTTTCATAAAGAATTACGTAGATGTGTTCGAGGAAGTTGTCAGCTTACCTCCGTAGAGAGAAATCGATTTCAAGATCGCTTTAATTCCGAACGCAAGGCCAGTAGTGCACGCTATTCGGAGGATGACTCTAAAAGAGAAAGAAGAACTAGACAATCAAACTCGACAGCTTGTATGGAAGGGTCTAATCAGGCCTAGTTTCTCTGATTGGGGAGCAGAAGTGGTGTTTGTCCAAAAGTCTGACGGTACTCTGCGACTATGTGTGGATTATCGGGATTTGAATAAGCAGACGATAAAGAAAAAATATCCGTTGCCGCGAATCGATGATTTATTGGATCGTCTGAATGGAGCACAAGTATTTTCAAGGATGGACCTAGTTACAGGCTTCCATCAGCTTCGAATTGCCGAAGAGTGTGTTCCTATGACAGCATTCAGAGGTCCAGACTTATTCTATGAGTGGTTAGTAATGCCGTTCGGCGTATGTAATGCTCCAGCTTACTTCGTCGATTTGATGAGTAGAGTGTTCAGAGGAGTCCTGAATAAATTTGTTCTGCTTTTTATTGACGATATTCTAATCTTCTCTAAATCAAAGGCCTAACATGAAAAACATTTGGAGCAAGTTCTATAAATTCTGAGAAAGAATGTATTGAAAGCCAAACTGTCCAAATGTATATTCTGGCAAGATGAAGTGAAGTTTCTTGGCCACGTCGTATCGAAAGAAGGAATTGCTGTGGATCCAAGTAAAATCACAGCTATTCAAAACTGGAAACAGCCTAGTACTCCCACAGAAGTTAGAAGTTTTCTTTAATTGTCTAGTTATTACCAGAAGTTCGTTAAAGACTTTTTGAAGATATCTGGTCACTTAACAAAGCTTACAAAGAAGCATACAAAATTCAAGTGGACTCCCGAATGTGAGGAGGCTTTTGAGGAGCTAAAGTTAAGATTAACAACGGCTCCAGTGTTGACGATAATCGATGGCAATCAGGACTTGAAAGTCTGGACAGATGCCTGTAGAGAAGGCGTTGGTGCAGTATTAATGCAAAGAGGTCAAGTGATTGCTTATGCTAGCCGTCAGCTGAAGCCGCATGATAAAAACTACGTCACTCATGATCTTGAGTTGTTGGCTATGGTATTCGCTTTGAAAATCTGGAGACACAGTCTTCTGGATGAGAAATTCGAACTGTTTACAGATCACCAGTCGTTAAAGTATCTGTTCACCCAGAAAGACTTGAATCTGAGGCAGCAACATTGGCTAGAATTTCTTGCAGCATACGATTTTGAGATTCTATACACTCCAGGGAAAGCCAATGTCGTGGCCGATGCGTTAAGCCGAAAGAATGTAATGATCACTGGTTTTATTATCGCGACTTCTTTGATTGACAAGATATCTGCTCTCCAAAAAGGCGACCAATTTATTAAAGGAAAAAGCCAGCGGATTCATGAAGGCAATGCTTCAGATTTCTAGCTAGATAGCAAAGGGATTCTGAGGTTACAAGGACGAATTTGTGTACCAAAAATTCCTGAACTCGGAAGCGATGTGCTTGCTGAATGCCACAAATCTAAGCTCAGTATCCATCTGGGTGTGAGTAAAATGTATAACAAGAGAGAATAGTATAAATACCCTTAATTTCAAGGTATACTACATAGAAGAATCTATATACTACAAGTCGACTTTATTTACACTAATCTCCTAGTGCACATAACCTATTTTTCGAGGTTATTCAGCCTAGTAATTTTCAAAGGTTTAATAACCTAGTAATTGGTAAGATATAAATTAAGAATTAATATCTTACCAATTACTAGGTTATTAAATATATGTTAGAAGGTGCCCTACTTGCCAGCGATTCAAAAGCGACCAACAGAAACTGTCGGGATTGTTGCAACCGCTGGACGTTCCAGGTTGGAAGTGGGAACATATTTCCATGGACTTCATAGATGGTTTGCCCAGAACCAGGAAAGGAAATGACAGTATTTGGGTGATCGTAGATCGTTTTACAAAGACCGCCCATTTCATACCTGTCAGATCGAACCGAACTGCTCAGAGTCTGGCGCAGATATATTTTAAGGAAATTGTTAGACTACACGAAGTGCCGATCAGTATAGTTAGTGATAGAGATCCAATATTCACTAACAAATTCTGGGAGGCATTTCAAGTACAACTGGGAATGAAGCTGAACTTGAGCACCGCTTATCATCCTCAGACAGATGGTCAAACTGAGAGGGTGAATCGCATTTTAGAAGATCTATTGCGGGCTTGTGTTCTTGACTTTGGTGGATCTTGGGAAGACCATCTGCGTTTGGCTGAATTCTCATACAACAACAGCTACCAGGTGAGCCTGACAATGTCACCATTCGAAGCATTGTATGGTAGACAGTGTCGATCTCCTGCTTGTTGGGTCGAACCAGGTAATAGACTTGTATTGGGACCAGATATGATCCATGAATCTGCCGACAAAGTCGATTTCGTTAAGAAACGATTACTCGCCGCTCAAAGCCAACAGAAGAGCTATGCTGATTCGAGAAGAAGGGATTTGGCTTTTTCTGTTGGTGATTATGTGTATATAAAAGTTTCTCCGATGAGAGGAGTGATTCGATTTGGCAAAACCGGGAAGTTGTCGCCCAGATTTATTGGTCCATTCCTTATACTTGAACGGATTGGAACCCTCGCTTATAGAGTAAAATTGCCTAATTGGCTGCCTAGAGTGCATGATGTATTTCACATATCTCAACTTCGAAAGCACGTTCACGATCCAGACTTGATCGTGGAAGAAGCAGCGCAATAGGATTTTGAAATTACTCCAGAACTGGCTGTGAGAAGAGAGCCGCTAAAGATTATCGGCAAAGAAACCAAGGAACTGAGGAACAAGAATATTCACTGAGTCAAAGTGCAATTGAGTGGAGATCCGCGAGATTGTACTTGGGAAACTGAGGAGAGCATTCAGAAAGCCTATCCTAAGTCTCGAGTGGATATCTCTGATTGACTCCGGTGCAAGGTACATTTACCATACTTTACGTTACCATTTAGTTATCTACTTTGTTGTTATTTTCTTTCCATGGATGTGCACTTTTAATTCTATAGTCTGATTAATTTAAAAAGAGTGTGTGAATTAATTTGTATGATTTTGAAAAGTTAAAAACAAATTGCTTGTTGTTTGAGTTGTGTGATAGTGGATTTGTTTAATTAAATTATTAGAATGATAGTTCATTAAATCACACATAGAACTGATTCAAAAATAGGTAAAAATATATACATGTGCATTATATATGTTTGAACAGGTAAATGGATTAGCTGTTGTGTAAAGATTTTATTTGCGTGCCCGACAAATAGGTAAACCTTAATGAGTTGGATGCGACATATTATTATATCAACTCATGTGAATGCCATTGGATGCAGAGTGCTGGTTATTCTGTGTGTAATAATAAACCTCACCATAGGATAGTAACAATTAATTTTGAACTACGCTACATGGCATACTTCTTGAAGATAGGCATACTTCATCATATACCACATAAGCATTTGTCGCTTGTGTGACGAGGTTGAAGATTTACCATACAAGCGAGAGGCTTGTATGGCGATGACTATATTTTACAGGTTGAACTGATGACTGATATGGACCATATAAAATGTAACGGTAAATTGTCAGATTAATAAAAACCCCACATGAGTCTGCAGTTGACAATAATCACGTCTCTCTAGTTATTAGATACGGCACATGGATTATTTATTTCCCACATGGGACGAGGTGACGAGAATTTATTCTCTGGACCAATTAAAAATACACACTCCCTCAGGCTTGGACAGGGTGACGAGAATTTATTCTCTGGAGTTATTATCTATACACGCTCCCCTGTAAACACCAGAATATATAACTATAAATATTTGTATGCTTTATAGGATTGATTGAGTACCTAACACAGTCCAATAAATTTCCAAACCCCTCCCCGTACAAGGGAGGTTATGGCGAAATTTTTCGAAAATTCCGGGTGTTAGCCAAATTTTTGAAGAATTTGAAAATTCTCAAAAACGGAAAATTTGGAGAATGGAAGCCAGATTGAACGTAGAGTTGATTAATCAAACCACTTTCGACTTTGTTCCTTTTCGGGGACGAAAAGTTTTAAGTGGGGGAGATTGTAACGAGCCGGAAAATCTGAACCAATTAATTTTTTTTAAATTGGTTATTTTAGTGGATTTTAAATATTTAAAATAAATATTTTAAATAATAACGACGAAAAGTGAGTTTGAATCGACGTTTGAAAATAAATATAATTATTTCTAATTATAAACAAGGCCTGAAATGGCGCGACAGTTTCAAATTTTTATTTCAAACTTTGACTGACTGTACCGGGTGCAAAACAAAACGGATTTGAGTGAAACCATAAATATTTAAATCTATTAGTGAATACCTTTCTAACGAATCGGAAAAATCCAAGTTTCATAGCGGGATGTGAAAGTTATGGTCAAATGAATTTTCAGAAAGGTCGCTATAGAATTTATATAGCCCGTGAAAATGGCCATTTTGCAAACGACCTTGGAATTCGACGAAACCACTTTTGTTGGATCCGGGATGTCAAATTATTGCTAGGTTTAAAATTTCATAATTTTTGAAGCTAGTATGTGAGCGTGGCAAAGGAAAATGTGTTTTGGTCAATTATAGTTAAATTGGATCGACCAGAAATGGGCCATTTTTCAAACGGTCTCAGAATTTGACGAAACTAGTTTTGTTGGGACCGTATCGTAAAAACATAGCTAGATTTATTTTTTTGGAATTTTTCGAATCAGGTTGTGGCCCTGGCAAATTGAAATGTACGTTCAAATCGAGTATTGAATGTTTTATATTTTAATTTGAAGGAAAACTGATTGAAACAGTCGAATGGGCCTACGAAACATATCCCATTGCTAGAAACGACAATCATTGGGTTTGGATTGGAGTTCGTAGGAGGCAAGAGGGTATTTTCGAAATTTAAAAATATATAAATAATAAAAAAGTCAGATTGGCGCAACTCACTTTATCTCTCTCTGTCTTCTCTCTGAAACCCCCCAGGTCGACGGCGACAATTCTTCGAACCTTCCTCCCTCGTTTCCTCCTCCTACACGCACCATTACACCTCGACCCAATTGAGGATTTTGTAGCCCTCTTCGAGCTCTTCAAATCCATACTTAGAGCATCCCCTATCGTTGTGCCATCGACGAGATATTCCCCTGGAAAGTCTCGAACTTCATCGCGCCGCCGGAGCTCCGATCTGCCACCGTATCCGACAGCTCCACCCCCCGTTCAGGCGCCTCTCCGAGCTCTTCCTCGTGGCGAAGGTCGATCGACGTATCGTTGCGCGAATTCAAAGAAAAATCAAAACCTAGTTTTGAACATTTTAGAAAGGTAAACGGCTATTTTAAAATAAACTATATTATACAAGTGCTACCGTTTTTGATTTCATTGTAAAAATCATATCTTTTTCGTTTGTTGATGAAATTTAGTGAAACAAGAGACAGTGGACTCGTGTGGACGTCTTCTACATTCTAAAAGAGAACGCATATTTTTCTGAGCCTTTTGCTATTTTTGGTGGAGTGGAACCCAATGTGAGATTTCTAAACTATAAACGATATGGAAAACAACGATGTATAAATTATATAGTCGATGTATGAGTTTTATAAGCATTGTACACCACCTGTATAAGCGTTGTATAAGTTGTACGGTCGATATATAAGTTATATATCCGTTGTAAAAATTATATATGTGTTGAATAGAAGTGAAATTTACTTATATATATATATATATATACACGCCCCTCGTCCACAAACCATGAATGATATTTATTGGTTGTGATTGGTGTGAAAATTGATTGATAGCAAATGGTTGATTAGAATTGTTTGTGGTTAAAATTAATGGATTGTGGTTGAAATATACCCGTTTGTGGTTGAGAATTATTTGGTTGAAACAACATAGGATTAGTTTGTGGAAATGAAAAAAATCTACATGCCGTCTGCGTGCGAACTAGATGCATGAAATCCCCATTGTCAAAAGCTGCGAGGCTTTAAGGTAGAGCGAGGCGCCGTACTAGGGACGGCCCCGGTTTTAACTACCCTACCGTTATGCTACCGAAATTTTGAATAATATTCATATGTTAGAATTATTTTCATGTGTTGAAACTATATTCGTGTGTTGAATAGAAATTCATTTGTTGAATAGAAATTCATGTGTTGAATGGTATTCGTGTTTGAAATAATTTGTTTTATAATAAAAACCATATTTTTATCACCTATATGTACTATATAAAATAGTCGTCTTTTGAAATAAATTGTTTTGCAATAAAAATCACATCTTTACTATATATATATATAATATTCGTGTTTTGAAATAAATTGTTTTATAATAAAAACCATATTTTTATCACCTATATGAACTATATAAAATAGTCGTGTTTTGAAATAAATTGTTTTGCAATAAAAATCACATTTTTACTATATATATATAATATTCTTGTTTTGAAATAAATTGTTTTATAATAAAAATCATATTTTTATCACCTATTTGAACTATATAAAATAGTCATGTTTTGAAATAAATTGTTTTGCTATAAAAATCACATTTTTATTATATACATGAATTGTTAAAAATAGTGAGGTGTTGAAATAGAAGTCAGTTGGATAAAAATATCATTTTATCAAAGGTATGAAAAGAATATGGTTTTGAAATCGAAGAATAGATTATTTATATATATATATATATAATTTAAACGAATCGAATAACGAAGCTGCAGTTCGTGTTTTGAAACCGTGATTTCTAGTGTGGGAGATCCGACCATCGGATTTTCCCGAAACCGAAACCGTTGGGTTCGCTTTGGAAATATCTTTCCAACGACACCAACTTTGTAAAAATCCAACGGTTGGATTGTTAGGAATGTTTAATTCAAATCTGAAGAAAAACAGCACTAGAATTGATTACATTTACATATATAGATAAATATAATTAAATTAAATCGAATAACGACGCTGCAGTTCGTATTTTGAAATCGAAATTTCAAACGATTGTGCCGGGAGATCCGACCGTCGAATTTTCCCAAAACTGGAACCGTTGGATTCGTTTTGAAAAGATCTTTTTAATGATGTAAATTTTGTGAAGATACAACGGTTAGATTTTCAGATATGTGTAAATCAATCTGAAGAAAAACAGCGCCACGGCCCCGTTATGGCCCGAAGCGTCGTTTGAATAAATAGGTTATTTTAAAATATATAAAAATAGCGATAAATCATTATAAAATATTATAAATGATATGGATGTGAAATTTAGAAACTAACTGAAGGTTGGCTAAGTCGAATGGTTTCCTGGATTTTGATCTGATGTTGGTTTCGGCCTTCGGGGTTAATATTTGGGAAATCGTTCTCTTACTGATCTACGGTTAGTGACTGATGGGTTGAAATGAGGCGTATGATGTGTTTGTGTAGCACTTTTTATTATATACGCATGTTGCTCAGAAAGACTGGGTTTATACCATTCTGAACAAGTGAATCGACGATAAGAAGTCGAAGATGAAGACGATGGTTGAAGACTGGAGATTTTCACCTCAGTTGGATGGTAACTGTTATCCTGATTGGGAGGCATCCCGAAATATGGATAATGAGTGGTGACCGTCCAGACATACGTGAAGATCGATGGGTATGCAAGGTATATAGTGCCTCCAGTTTCATTCCGACCAAGAACGGACTTGTAAATGGACTGTGTGTCTGACATTGGAATTCATTCTGTGTGATTGATAACCATCAGTTGCATGGTGTGAATCGCATGTATGGCATGCTAAGATGCAGTGATCAAGGCTTCTGTTGAAAAGAAAAGTCTTGTGGTTGATGATCAAATCACCGCCTGTGTGGCGTAGCTTTGTGTATATCGTGAATTCATGAACCTCACACCTCGTTATGACCCAGAAACGGGAGAGGACCTCAGGGAGGACGTGCGTTTCTTTCTAGTTAGAGGTGGTGTCGGTTCTTGAACTGGCTGACATTTATATTATTTTCACCTAGAGGTGGCATAGCTTTGTGTATAACGTGAATTCGCGAACCTCACACCTCAGTACGATCAAAGGGTCGATGCGCTCTAACCTTGAGGCTCGGGCTAGAGAGTCTCGAAGTCGGTAAGGACTATCTTTTGCCTTGGTTCATGACGGAAATCCAATTCCAAATACGTGACTATGCGGTTTTGATTGTATACCAATATATGGCGACATAGTGGTATAGGGCATTAATGCCGTCTATGATTGATACTTATGATTTGAAATTGTTTTTGAAATATATAAACACTAGTAATAATATCAAATTCTTTTGTTTTATTCGTATCAAGCAAATTTGGCCATTATAAGGTAAAAACTCTATCCTCCGGTTTGCGTGGCACTGTGTGATGGGAACTGAGTCTTATAATGGCTTCATTTTTATAAAAAGAATTGCGATGGTTAAAAGAATTATTTGTTTTAGAGCACTGGCAATCCAATGGAGTAAACCCGTTCCGCAAAAGTGGCGTGGTCCTGTGATTAGCCATATTATAAAATGTGTTAAGTAGATTTCTCATACCGGTCCCATGACTGACTCGTAGTTTGTTTCACTTGCAAACTCGGGTGCCCCCTTTTTTCTACACGGCCAGCCTTGTGTTTATGTTTTAGCAGATTCTTTCTGGATGGCTGGAGCTGAAGATGGATTCTATCATTTATCTCCTTTTTATGTTGTTCAGCTCCTATTGTACATATTAAGTTTGTTTTCCGCTGTAGACATTTATGTATAGCTGAACTATATTTGTACTAAGTATGATCCTGTATACTGTGTAACTCTGATGATTATGTTTATCCAGTGTATTATTTGTTCATTATCTGGTGTATTTATTTAATTCTGTTCTATTATTTCTGTTTATGTGTTATATTCCAAAGATTACCCTTGCCACCGTCAGTACTGGGTTTGGGGTCGTCACAAGCAACTAATAACTCTTCCATTTTCAACCTGTATTGACTCAATATCCAAAGAAAATAATAGGTACAGGGTTTCTATTCAAATTCATTATATCAAAATTTATTTCATTAGTTTTCCAATTCATTCAAATTTTGATGAATTTTATATACAACCAATCCAATAAACAAACAAGCAATAATCAATACAAGCAAATCATCCATATTTATCTAAAGTTAAATTCTGACTTATCTGATTTCTTATTTAAATTCTTAATTACAAATTGTACTGGTTATATTTAACCTTTTCACATTCAAAATCAAGTCTGAATTCGCATTCTGGTTAAATTGAATGATTCAAACCCAATTTGAATTAAATTCACATTAATCATCAAACCAATATCTCAATAATTGATAAAAAATATTTCTTTTCATATACGAAAATATATTTGGGTAAAATTATTCCATTTACCCCTTTATAAACCAGTATTTTATCAATTTGTCAGTTCGGTTTGAACCGATAAAGCAACATAATACAAAAATCATTTTTATATAAAATTTACAAATACACTCGTATATATGCACTCAATCTCGATCTTGGGTACTACTATCCCAATCTCTATCGAGTTACACCATAGAGCCAGGGTTATTCCTAAACCATTGCTCTGATACCAACTGTTGCGACCTGGGAATTTTGACACTTGAATCATGACACTAATAAAGATCCTATGCCCAAACTCAAGCACTGAAAACCCCAGAAGGCTACAAGGAAGAAGTTATAGGATGAGATAAGAAAGAAAGTTAGAATAGAAGAATAAGAAGAACCATCACAACACAGAGTCTCACATCGTAGCGGAACAAAATATAGTACAGAAATAACTTTTATAAAGAGCTTGAAACAATACTTACAATAATCAGAGTACAACAACCAATCTGGACAGTTATAATAACCTGCCACCGCACAGCGGAATAATAACGGCACAACACCATACGTCTGAACTCCTTCAGCTCGTCTTTGGACTTCACAGCATCCGATAACCTAAACCTGTACAACTCGGTCTAACACGAGCATTTCAAATACCGGGTCAGTCTGGTGAACCAGAGTGAGGAAAACTCGCTAAGTTTACTGGGTCGTCCAACTTGATTTTAGAGTCAAAATCTTTTCGAAAGAAAAGGATAACCGTAAGACCAAATCCACACATAAATACGGACTGTTTTTTTTTACCCCAAAACATTTTGAAATCAATATCTTATTCTGATATTATAATAGTGTCTAAATACAAATAAATAGAATCTAGCAAAACGCTTGCAACTCACCCTCTACATATATAGTATACAAAACAAAACCGCTGGGTCTTATTGGAGATTGGATTCCGACTATGACAAGATATGGAACCACCTGCCGATTGTGTATCTCTAGAGGCGAATACACTGGGTTCAATAAAAACATCTTGCAACCCAGCCCACACATGACCGACCACCCATTTCGCTTGAGTGTATCGAATGTATATCACCAACGGTTGGGCTTAGACCACCATTTCCCGAAAGGGACAGCATCGAAATAGATTAAAGAAGTAATAGGAATTTCTCTAGATAGGTGATTATACACCCTAACGAGAGCGACCAACATAGCCATGCTGCCTGCCCGATTTTTGTCATTTCCCGGTTGATGAGGCTTGAGGTTATAATCGACTTTTGGAACATATGGCCACTATTCGCTTTGAATGTTACGTTGTCAGATCCCCAGATATCACTAATTGATTTCCACAAAAATATCCGGGTTGATAAGTTAAGAGAAGGTGTCTTCTCCGCCGCCACAGAAATACGTTTGAGGAAATCATAGTATGTGATTCCTTTGGAAATACTCTATCAAACAATCGTCCATACAAGTCGTCCTGGGACTGGACAAACCGAAGGCATTCTCCTACTACATCCTAGGAATCACCCTATGGATCAGTAGCGAATAGTTCTTGCAATCCATAGATTTCAATCACGATAGAATCACTGTCAAATACCTCTAGGGATCAGCTAGAGAAATCGAACAATAGTCCTTCCATTCGTGAAGATATACGGTCTTCAATTTCTCCATCTCGATCAGGTTTAGATATCTTCTTCGTTACATATTCGTTGGTTTGGAACGGTTTTCGAATATAAATTCGATCCCGGTCTTACCATACCAACACGTTAGGTAAAATTTTGATAGTCGGTTATTTAACTATCAAAATAAATAATCAATAAAATAAATCCATTGGTTCAGTATACAACGTCACTTGGATATTAAAAATAGCATATCAAAACAAAAATAATGTATCAGCTTTAATATATCAGTATTTTCAAATCATTTATTTATATATTTAGAAAAATTTCTTAAAATCTTACCAAACGTTTTTATTAACTATCCTCCGAAACATTTGTTAAACAATATTTATTATCTATAATTGAAAATCCTATTCAACTTATCCTTCTAAGACAATTGTTACGATATCTCCCTTATTTCGTTATTTGAACGCCCTAATCATCACTTCCCTTTTTAGAAAATCCCATCTTCTTACTTTTTGAAAATATCGTTACACTTTCAAATATCTACTTTAATTTCACTTACTATGGAAATATCCCTTCATATGCTTGTGAAAACCCGTAACTTCCCCGTAAAGGAAAGCGTCGGATAGTTCGAGAACAAACCACAACAGAACGCATATAAAAGAACATTTCATTGTATATTACAACAATGCATCAGATTACAAGAATATACATAGTATAAATGAATATTACACAGAAATATCAGAGATTTAAATTACAGTTAAATACATAGCAGCGGAAAATAATACAATACACAACTAGAAGAGATATACGGATACAAAGCTTTCCGGATATCGTTCCTGCTGTAAACCAGGATCCTGTGAATATAAATCTGCAAAACCAAAACTACTAGCTGCCCGTGTCAAAATAAGGGCACCCAGAGTTTAGGTTAAAACAATAAACTCCAGGTCAGTCATGGGACTGGTGTGAGAACTAAAACAGTTAATCTTTATTTTAAAGTTCGGTAAATCAAGGGACCACGCCGTATAACACGGAACGGGTTTCCTCCCAAGAATACCAGTGCATAAAACAAACAACGCAATGCTAAATAAAGTAAAATGAAGCTGTTATAAGACCCAGGTCCCATCACACAATGCAACGCAAGCCGGAGGATAGGGTTTTTACCTTATAACAGCCAAAGCATGCTTGATACGTTTAAAACACATTATTTGATACTATTATAAGTGCATAGTGTATAAAACAACTTCAAATCATAAGTATCAATCATAGGCGGCATGAGCGCCCCATCCCACTATGTCGCCATACTAGGCTCTACAAATAAAACCGCAAATGTCACGTATTTGGAAATTGGATTTCCGTCTATGAACCGAGCCCAGGGATCGTCCTCAACCGATTCGAGACAATCTAGCCCATGTCTCCGGAACAGCCGCAACTGCCCCTTGGATCGTCAGGGCCGGTCCACCGATGTGGATTAAAGTGCCTGAACAATACGTTTCTCCGCCCTTTGGGGCATAAATGAGCCAACGAATGGCTCCATCGGACCCGGATCGTCCGATCTAACCGAGGCGCCTCGCAACAGCAACAACCACACAGGTGAAAAGTATATAAATGTCAGGGCTGGTAGGTCACTGACACCACCCTAGCTAGAAAGAAACGCATGCCCTCCCTGAGGTCCTCTCCCGTTTTTGGTTCACAACCGGGGTGCGAGACTCGCGAATTCACGTTACACAAAGCTGTGCCACACAGGCTGTGCTTTGATCATCACCACAAGACTTTGCTTTTCAACAGAAGCCTCGATCAATTGCCACTTAAGCATGCCACACAGGCAATTCACTCCATGCGTTTGATATCCATCAATATATAACCCCTGAGCTCGTACGTCTTAGAGAAGGGCGTTAAGCAAGAGAATAAATCCTCCGCCGCCAAACAGATATATATTTAATAGAGATCAATCACACGGACTAAAATCCAATGTCAGACACACAGTCCATTTACAAGTCCGTTCTGGGTCTGAACGAAACCGGAGGCACCTAGTACCCCGCATATCCATCGATCTCCAAGTACGTCTGGACGATCACCAACTGTTTCCATCTTCTTGGGTGTACAGCCCAATCAAGATCATCAGTAATCACCCAAACGTCGTGAAGACTTCCGGTCTTCAACCACCGTCTTCATCTTCGACATCTCGTCGAATCAGTTATTCAGAATGGGTATAACCCGGCCTTTCTGAATAACCCACATATATAATAAACAAATGTTACACAAACACAACGAACGCCTCATTCTAATTCAGAATATTCTTTTATTCACAAAAACACATTCTTAGGGAGAGGTTCCCATTAATTTTATCCAAGATAAATTCTTCTAAATTTATTCTTTAATCCTCCTTTGGATATCATTTCAAACTAGTCGGGATTAACGAACCACACCGAAGTAATTATTTATTTTATTTCCCAATCCCAACCTATATATCCCATGGAGAAAACTGGTAACACTCCACATCTAACACCACGGTGTTATCGGTAAATTCAATTACCATTTCACGTTCAAATCTAATTAAAGATTTAACTATCGCCTGGAGCAAAACTGGTGGTACTCCATTTTCGATCTTTTCAATCTAATTAAAGACTCATTAAAACTCCACTTAGTTTTAATCTTTAACTGGGTTAAAGAATCAGTGTCATTTAAAACACAGTTCACGATAAACCCAAAAATCACATTCCATTAATTATCGGGTTAAAGAACAAGTGTTATTTAAAAACACTGTTCACGATAAACCCAAAAATCAATATCGATTCAATTCCAATTAAATATTATTTAATTGGTACACTTCGTTAAATCTAAACAAAAAGATTTAATCTTTTCTCAACTGGGTTCAAGAACAGTGTTAGTGAAGACACCATTCACGACAAACCCAAATCACATTTGATATTCAATATAAGGCTCTGAATAGAAAATATATCGGCTTATATTCAATATCAAATTCTACGATTAACAAATGTCGTATTGGAAATAACGATATAAATATATATCTTTCAAATTTCCATAACAACATCCGTATAATCACGAAATTCCACATCGAAATATTCCGAAGACAATTTCGATTCAAATCCACTCCAATGCAATCATTGGAAATTCTGGTTATTTTTAAAACCCTTTTCAAATTCAATTTATTTATTTAAAAATAAATAGAATTATATTTCTAGTCCAAAACTAGTTCATTTCGATAAAAATCTATTTTTATCTTTTCAAATATGGAGTTTTTCAACCCAAATCTTCCCCAAATCATTTCTTATGATTTTACACAAATTATTACTATTTTTAATAATTTTATTAAGGCCCGTACAGTCGATTTCCATCAACGGCCATCGAACTGCACTTACAGCGACCTTTTTCAAATTTGATTTGGACATAATTCCAAATCCAACCGTTAGATTTCAAATTTCTAATATTCGTTAGAAAGCTCTTTTCAATACGAACCCAACGGTTCCGGTTTTAGGAGAATCCGACGGTCGGATCTCCCGTAATGTCCGTTTGAAATAAATGGTCGAAATTCACGAACTTCCGCGGCGCGTTCTATTCAGGCCATTATATTATATATATAATATATATAATATATACTTCGTCGATTTCTATTTAAAACGAATTATATGAATAGTTTTAAAATTCGCTTCAAAAGCAATTTCAACTTCCATTTCAATTCAAATCAAAATTGAATTCTTCTTTATAAATTCGTTTTAAAATTCATTTCTATTCAATTCAAATTTCAATTCAATTTGAATTCATTTCACTTCGCATTCAATTCAATTTGAATTCGTTTTCAATTCAATTCATTTCGAAATCGTTTTCAATTCAATTCATTTCGAAATCGTTTTCAATTCAATTCATTTCGAAATCGTTTTCAATTCAATTCATTTCGAAATCGTTTTCAATTCAATTCATTTCGAAATCGTTTTCAATTCAATTCATTTCGAAATCGTTTTCAATTCAATTCATTTCTATTCAAAATTTCAGATTTTGAAATCACTTTCGATATTCATTATAAAATGAATAAAATCGATATATATATCGTTCACGTCAAAATGGCGTCAATCTAATCAATACGGCTTCATATATTCCTATTTTCAAATATTCTATTTCAAATATTTCTTTTTCAAATATTTCCTTTTCAAAACTGGAACGAGGCCCAATCAATTACCATATAATGTTAATTATATGGATTTTCTACAACACGTGTATATAATAGCATTGAAAAATAATCAACCATCAACCAAAGTGCACTACACTGTATAAGCATCAAATATAAATATCTAACGCTTATAACAGCCTGTCAATCAATCGATCGACATATTTAATCAATCAGGATGAGTGAACTTCAAATTTCATCCTAACACCCGTGTGGGGTTTCAAACAATCAAACACAGATTTTATTTGTGCAGTTGGGTGATGTGTAAAATTTATCGACCCAATCAATGTCCTTCAAATAGGTGTACATAAACAAACCGTCTGGTTTGTAAATGAATATTTATTTTATTCACTTCACGTTAAAAATCATATTTTTAACGATAAAATATTTTATCTCAACATATGAATTCCTATTCAATTCATTTATACAATAAAAATGATATTTTTATTTTTCTAACATATTTTAGAAAATTTCGACGGCATAACGGCACGATACTAGAAACGGGACAAGGCCTAGCCTTATCCCCAGTCTAGTGAAGGCCCACGCCATTCACACATCAATCAAATCAATTTATTTCACCCAACAACTCAATTTCAAATCAAATCATCACTAATCTATGCAACCAAACAAACAAGTCCATGGTCTGTGGACGATTGTGTCGGGTGCTACTAAGCACCGTCTGCATCCTAGTATATATATATTACTAGAAAATTTAAATTGAAAGGTGAGAAGTTCTCACCGATAGCTATCCTAGCTCCACGGCACTTCATTGATAGAAATCTTCATCGCTATCGCATCTTCGTCATCTTCGTTGCCCGTATTCACTACATATGTAAAAATCACATTTTTACTTCGATGTTCAATATATAAAAATCGAATTTTTCTTTCTAAGTTCAATATATAAAAACCATGTTTTTCTTTCTAAGTTCAATATATAAAAACCATGTTTTTATTTCGAAGTTCAATTTATAAAAACCACATTTTTATTTCGAAGTTCAATTTATAAAAACCACATTTTTATTTCGAAGTTCAATATATAAAAATCATATTTTTATTTCGAAGTTCAATATATAAAAATCATATTTTTATTTCGAAGTTCACTATATAAAAATCATATTTTTATTTCGAAGTTCACTATATAAAAATCATATTTTTATTTCGAAGTTCAATATATAAAAATCATATTTTTATTTCGAAGTTCACTATATAAAAATCATATTTTTATTTCGAAGTTCACTATATAAAAATCATATTTTTATTTCGAAGTTCAATATATAAAAATCATATTTTTATTTCGAAGTTCAATATATAAAAATCATATTTTTATTTCGAAGTTCAATATATAAAAATCCTATTTTTATTTCGAAGTTCAATATATAAAAATCATATTTTTATTTCGTTAAAAATCATACCTTTAAAGTGTTAAAAATCGAACATTTACAATGTTAAAAATCTAATCTTGTCTATTTGAAAAAAACTTAATTATTCTATTCTAAAAACCATATTATTTCAGAATTTAAAACATGGCATTTCACATAAAAAAATTTCATTTTTAATACCACTCTATGTTATATTTATTTAAAAATCAGAAAATTATATATATTAAAAATCTGAAAAAGAAAGAGGATAAAAGCTTACTGTTCTTGGGTTTGTGGAGGATGGCGGCCCATCGACGATCGTTGGTGGCCAGGCACGGACGGCGGGGAGGAGGTGGATGGCCTGAGGTGGCGGACCTACGGCGGATTGGGTTGGGGTTGCAAATCAGGGTTTAGGGCTTGGGGGCTATCGCGGTTTTCAAGAAGGGGAGGAGGAGCGAGGGTATCGAGGGACTGGGGGAGGGGATCGTCGGCTCTAGCGGGGTCCGGCCAAGGCGTGGCGTGGGGCGGGGTTCGGCGGAGGCGATGGCGGGGGGCGTCGCTCTGTCGATCGCGGTTTTCAAAGTTTTTTTTTTTCTCTTTAAGAACTGAATCGAAAATGGGGGGGGGCAGAACGTATAGGAAGAGGGCAGGAGAGAGAAAGTCCATATATTTTTTTTATTTATTATTATTTTAAATGCAAAATTTTGACTTTTACATACGACCTCAAAACGAGGCCCACCGCCTGTCGTCCATAGCGTATTACCCGTATTCTGAACACAATGGGATATGTACCACAAGCTGATTCGGTCGTTTCGATCAGTTTCCGTTGAATTTACATTTAAATCACTATATTGAATTTTAAACGTACATTTCAAATTACCGGGGTCACATACTAACTCTAAAAATCCCAGAAAAATATTTTCTGGCTTCGTATCGACGATACGGTCCTAACAAAACTAGTTTCGTCGAAATCCGAGGTCATTTGCAAAATGTCCATTTTTAAGGGCCTTATATATATAAAAATATATATAAATTCCACAGCGACTATTTCTAATTTTAAACTGGACATATCTTATCATTTCTAAGATGAAATCTCAGTTTGTTAACTTCGTTACAAAGATATAGTTATACAGATTCAAATATTTCTTGTTTCGTTCAATTCTGACTTATATTGAATTCTGTATATTCATTTGAAATTAGAAATCGAATTTTCGAACTACCGCGCCATTTTCAATTCCTTTTATAATTATATATAATTATTATATATTCTAACGACGACGTATATAATATATACGTTCTATTTATATTAAAAATAAATTTCTCGTCGTTTTTATTTAAAATAATTCATTTTAAATAATCAAAATTCGCTAAAATCGCCAAAATAAAAATTTTAAACTGGCCCAGATTTTCGGGTTGTTACAATGCTCAAGTCCCCTTTATTTCCTTTTATTTCCGAATCCCATTTTATATATTGTTTCCAAATCCTTCCAATAACATTACCCGATCATTTCACTTTTAACACCTTTACCACTACAACTAATATCATCCTCCGACAATCCTCCAGTTGTTCAAGTTGGGATATATTAATTACCTCTCAGACCTCAATCAACAACATTCTTATCTTAAGACAGATCTCAGTTGTACTAGAAACAAATCCCGTTTTACTTCCCTTGACGTAACATCAACTCTTATTTAAATAACGATTCTATATCACAACTTTACAACTCAACTCGTTTAACTACTCTAATTCGAACTTGGGTTTTCCATTTGATTCCCATTCAAAAACTTCATTCTTAACAACTAGTTCGATAATATTTAGTAAAACTTGGGTTCGTCGAAATCCTGGATTTTATAGAATCCAATTAAATGGAACCTTAAATAAGAATTCTCTTTAAACCTCAATTTACTTAACTTGTATTTTTGTTAATGTCATTTGCTTTAAAATGTCATTTTTATTTTAAATAAACCTTATCATTTCATAATCTCCATTGCTCCTTTTAAATCCAAACCTTTCCACTTTGATTATTTATAAATAAATAGTAATCAAATATCACATTTTATAAGAATGCTACTTAACCATAAATTACATCCTATTAAATAAATTAAATTAATTTCATAAATCAATTTCAGTTAACATAGTTGACTTGGTCAACACTTAAATGATTTAATCAAATCTCAATTCATCTTTCCATCAAATTCAATTAATTTGAATAACTCCATTTGATTATTTAAAATAATAATCTATCCAATATAATCTCCATTTAAATTGTTAATTAAAACAATTAACCTTGGTTATTAAATATCACATTAATATCCGCTCACTTGCTTATCAGTCACGTGCATATAAGCATCGTTCAATTATTGAGATGAAGCACGTGCTTCGCACATAGATAGATTTTGGTACCAAAAATGGTGATTTGTGGTTAAAACAATCAATGTATATATGGTTGATTATTTCCTTTTTATAAACCCAATTAAAATAATATATTTAAAAATCTACATTTAGTTATAAATAATTTTCATAACTTTATTTCAATCGATTCACCTGACGGCGAATCAACCTTTATAAAACAGTTTGTATTTTTGCCATCTGCTGTAAATTCCTCAACCGATACTACCCATTGGTTAATAACACAACAACCATTGAATCCATATTCAACAATCAATATTCAATATCAAAAATCCAGTCATATCGGTTAAACCGTTTGTGTGGCGATCATATGCAAATAAATCATCAATTCAACTAATAGTGATCAACCAATAACAATAATGCAATCATCCAATTTAATTTACATACGTTTATATCATTATAAACCTAACCAACAAGGTAAATTACCTTGTTTGGAAATCATCATTAAAAATAATGATGTCATTTTATTTAAATTAGACAACGTTTAATTTAAATAATCGATAAAATGATGTTTATTAACATCTAAACAAGCAATCAACCAATAATTGGCAAATGAACAATAAACCCGATTTATAAAAATTATAAATTGGGAACTGAGTGAGTTTAACTCACATTGATTTCCATTCGTCGTTAAAACGATGTATTTCGGTTGCCCTTAACTTCGTCCAATCCAGTTTCATAATGTTATGTCCGTCAATACGGCTTTACGCTTGCTGTCTCGTCCGATTCTATGAACGTATAAGGAGGATAAATAGATTATATGAGTATAAAATTTAAACGTATTGTTTTAAGTTAAGTTATCTAAACCTTAAATAAACTTTTATTTAATGTTATTTAAGTTATTAAAATAAAACTTTATTGATGATAAACCTTTAGGCATGCCAAAACATAGCTAGATCCTTTTAAACGTTAAACATGTAAATGCAAAAGTGGTTGGTCACTGGGTGATATATATATTGGGTCATGTTGCTAAATAGGGGTTAACATAGTCAAACACCGTACAATATATTTAATGGGCCATGTATAACTAGTGGAGGCACAATTAAAGATATTTCGACCTATTTGACGAATGATCAACCACGTAGTTATTATCATAAAATCTGGTACATAACCTGATTAGGTGTGTTAACTAAATGTTTGGCACGTAAATGGTGAATAGGACATAAACCGTGAATAGTTAATATATGTACTTGTTACTTAACTCCTTCCTTAAATTTTAATCCCACCTGAAGCTCTTTTGTGCTCACCGTGCCATCATTTCCTGGCACCACCGAATGACCGCTGTGCCAACAATTTAACACCCCCATAACCATGCCAAAACTCATGCTTCATCCTTTTTCCCAAACTTCTGAATCAGCAATATTTCACTCCTTTCCATTCCCAGACCCCTCACTTAATATTATATACTCCTCTTTGTATTTTTTTATTAGGTCGAAGCATACCTTCCTCAAAGCCCATGTAAAAACACGGAGCCCACCTGCGCCTGTAGTCCGTCTTCCCTAACTCATAAATCTCGAACTACCTTATGGCAGTACCTACTTCGTCCCTTCTTTGATCCACGAGCCATATATGGAACCGCACAATATCACCTTCCCACTATCATTTCCTTTTTTACTTTTTCCTTGACAAACACGCAGTGCCCAATTTTATTGATAAGCCATGACCAGCTAGCGGAAACTCACCCTCATCCTTTAACCACCGCCAATACCTCAGGCTGCCGGAGCTTCGGCCAACCGTCACCCCGTCACAGCCATGGCTTTCCGCTCCCACTCAACAAAAGAAAACAATGCTGACTTCCTTCCCTTACTCACGACCTTCTCATATTCCACCAAGGATATGCATTGTCACCCGCAACCGAACTCACACTGCCCCATCTCCCTTCCTTGTTTCATTCCGAAAATCCACTTCACATTCACCTTTCACGTCAGTTTTCTTTTTTACTTTCTTTTCATTTGTTTTGCAGAAGGGAGCGTAGGGGTTTGATTTATTCTTGATGAGGAGATGTTTATCTGCTTCATTGTTGTAACGATGGGAAACAAGAATGGAGTGGAGGTTTATTTATACCAGAGTCACCGTGGCCACCATGTTAATTAGGTATATAGGAATGCAGGTAAGGAATAGGTAGCTGGCTTGAATGTGAAAGGAAAACAACTTGGTTGGCACGTTTGAGAAATGTTTGAAAAGAAAGTATAGCTGGCATAATTGTTTGTAGAGGGGTAGTTGTTGTAAAAATTTCTAGCTGTGATCTATTTCTCTAGCTTATAGGTATTTCCTTTTCGAAATTAGTTGGTTGATGTAAGTATACATGGGGAAGCTTTAATGGTGAGAGGAGATGCGGCGTCCTTTCCATTTCAGCTAGCTAGGTGATTATATTTGCTAGAGTAGATTGTATGGTTTTAGGGTGTAGATAAAATAATATTCGGGTAACATGTTACATGAGATATGAATGAAAAATATATGCACAATACTTTGAACCACTAGAATGGAAATGGCATCTTGGAAGCATGTGCATATGGTAAGAGACACGACATTAAAACAAGGTTACTTATTTACAGGCGAAGCAACGTTAAATTTAATTTATTTTGGGATTCCAAAATTTATATAGTATTAGATTTCCGATGAGCTCATGAGTTGTTTGAAACGTTGAAAAGAAGTTTCAATGTTTTTAGTAATTGATGTGAATGTTTGTAAAATAGAAAAAATCAATCAACATTATCACGTAGAATTGGTCTTCATTGTTTACTTCAAAGGTAAATGTCAGGGTGCGTCCTGGCTCCTTTTAGCTCGGTTTTTTTGTGGTACATTTTGTAGTATATAGGCATGGGTTTATACTTTGGGGAGGCTTATTTTAGGGTAGATTTAAATTTTATCCGACTATCGCTAATTTACATGGACTGTTAAATTTATACCGACATATATTCTACCGCTATTTGACGTCATTTTCCAATATTCGCACCGTCCAATACCAGTCTTCAAAATCGACGAAAATAAATATATCGCACCGACGTTTTTAGATTAACCGTTATATTGCTTTCGTTGGAGCTGGCTTCAAGATTTAACTCGGTCGTAGGAACAACGTACAAAATTATAATTAAATTATTTCAAACGGTTAATTTATGCGTGTACATTGCGCACGATTACTAAATAACTTCAAATAATTATTTAAATTAATAAAATAAATTTAAATATCTGACTACAGAAAATAAGGGACGTTACAAAATTGGTTGCTTGACAAATTGATAAACCTTACTGATTTTGGGTGCTTGGGTAGCGCTTGGATTTGTTTTCTTTTGATTAGTGTGTGGGCCGGAATGACAAGTTATAGTTGTTCGGATCGAACAACACAGAGGACGTGCTACCGAAATTTTCGTAAATTTTAAAAATTATAAATATTTTGATAATATTTTGAATTTATTATTTTAAAAATAATTGGGTTTGGAGCATTCTTCTTGCTTATCAATTTCGAGGACGAAATTATTTTAAGGGGGAAAGAATGTAACGATCCGGATTTTTCGGCTATTTGAATTCGAATATTTAAATGTATTTTTAATATTATTTTTGGAATATGTATAATTAATTATTGCTAGATTTCCAGTTTGAAGCCAATCAGAGTTGTTTTATAGGTGCGTGCAATTTAAGGATGAAACAATGAAGATATTGAAAACTAAAATAACGACATTGTGCAAACGAGGTCGTAATTTAACAAAATTAATTCTGTTGGGTCTGGAATGTCAAAAAATAGCGGGATATTTTGTTTCGTTATTTTTGGAGATCATCGAGTGGTCATAAAAAATTGAAACGTTGAACTTGCAATAAAGGAGAGGAGACAACATCATATATAACGGACTAAAAACTTTCCCCACTGCATATTCCTCCATGGTATATATATTCTCTTGCCTGCAAAACAAATTTAACTTTCCTTAAGCCCCTATCCAATTTGAAGCATTGGCACCCAAGCACTTCATTGAAATCCTTCCCATGCAAACACAGCTATTCTATTATTTTACTGCAACCCTATGACCTAGGTGCCTTGCCTCCCATGTATTCATCTCTATAAAACCACCGCTGCTCCATCGTTTTCTTTTGTCCCACTAATGGCGAAATAGCTTTTCCTCACAAAAAAAGAAGAATCTGCACCCTTTCTTCCTACCATAAAACTTCATGCATGTAACACCCCGATTTTTCTAATAACAATAAATTAATAAATTAAAGTATGATTAATTTTAAATGAAAGAATTAAGGGAAATGGGTTACGCCATTGCGTTCGTCTCGGAATTCTTCTTGAGATAGAGTCCGAGTTTGCGTAAATCCGACTCCGTATGAAGGAGTTATGACCTTCCAATGTTTCAAAATTAAATTTAAAAATTCAAACGGTTCAGTTCAAAATTCGAAAAACAGACCCAAATTGGGCTGGGCGGGAAAATTCTCGCCCAGGAACCAGGTCGACCAAGGGGTCAACCTTGGGGTTGACCTGCCCAGTCGACCTGGTCAGGTCCTGGCTGGCCTGGTCGGGTTCTGGTCGAATTCCTGAGCTCTGGTGTGTCACTAGGGCTGATTTGTCACTTTTTGATTGGCTCCTCTTGGTGTGTATTGTCTGGATTCACTCTATGATCATCTGACGGCTCAAATCAATCTGAAATTCTATAAATACAACCCAACACCCAACCTAAATTCACACAAATAAAGTAGAACTACAGTTGTCATGCTGCTGGGAGGAAACTAAGAGTGGCCGTCAGTTGGAGAAAGCTTAGAGACGAGCAAAACTAAAGTAAAAACAAGAATCAAACAACGTTTACCTACCCAAAGGAAAGCATTGCAAATTCAGAACTCAGAATCCAGAATTCAAGTTCGTCGTTTGTTGTAAGTATAGTGATTTTTCCGATGAGAATAAAATTAAGACTTGATTCGATGTAAAGTGGAAATGGAATTTTACTATTGTATAACGACGATGCTAAATTCATATCTATTTATTGCAATGATTGTATTGTGAATGATATTGGGATGTTTGTGGTATAATTGACTTGATGTTGATCCTATTGTGCATTTAGAATGAAAGCAACATCACATACAAGTATATGGTTAATGTTAGAATTTAAACCTATGTGTTTATGTGTTTAATGTAACACCCCACCTCCGCTTGGGTCACTCACAAAGGGAATGCACTAGTTTTGGAGGAGCGTTATCGAGGTAAACAAACACAGAAACATTACCAGAAAGAACATAGATAAAACAGCGGAAGAATCAAAAGATAAATTTCATTACTGTCAAAAAGAGTCAAAAACCTTTTATATCAAATAGCCAAGGTCATTATTTTCCATTACAATAAATTCTGCCTTGCATAAATAAAGAAGCATAAACTTGAAACAACAAAAGGATCTTAATTCCCCAAAGGTAGCAGAAATGCAGCCATAGCATAGCTCAAGATCAAACCGTACATGAGCTAAACCGAAAGCAAGTGAAATCCAATCTATGTGCTAGAGTTTCCTCCCTGAGAACCTAGGAGGGGGGGGGGGAACGGAAGAAAAAGAGGCGAAAGAAAACGGGTCAGTTATAAAGACTGGTAAGTCCAAGTGACTTTCAGCATAAAAACAGATAAAGGTAACATGACATGTATAAACTGAAAGTAAACATAAGAATGCTGTCTAGATGGGCAAGATAGACTAAGATAACATGATAAATCAAGTATAGATCAATCATAGCATCGCATATTCAAGGTTCGCTGCATCAACTTTATTCGAATCCCAAACCCATGTCTTATATGAAATAATCCCTTGGCCCAATATCATGAAATGAACCATTTCTAGGTCCAACGAAACGATCCACTAGTCGATCGGCTCCTTACAAGTTCTAGCTTGTCGTGTGTATGTGTCATACGGCCCTATCACGAATGTAGTCACCTGTGCTAGGTCCACCATAGGGTGTATCAAGCCCTAGGGTGCCAACCACCGACACGAATTAAGAATGCACAGATAAACCTACTGATTCCCAATGCCTGCTTTTTCAACTCCGGACCATGTGCACGACCATAGCCCGCCTGAACCTACACTGGCGCACCAACATAGCCGTCGTTCTGGTCGCTTACAATCAACCCAGTAATCGTGCCCCACCTTGCCTAGTTCCAGGGTACCATGATACTTCTAGTGGGTAACTGCTGAAATGAAACCGCGTAACTAGGATTTCCGTCCAATAGGTTAAGTGTTGTGATTTAAATTCGGGATTTAACCCCTATCAGTCTAGCATGTCAAGTTGGTTAAGTGTTGTCATTCGAGTTCGTGACTTAACCTGCCTACGAATCATGTATCAAGTTGGTTAAGTGTAGTGTTACATGTTCATGACTTAACCCTATCATGTTGCATTAATTCATTAATGCACCCCAACCTCTCACATCAGACCTGCTGTTGTGGTGACTGGATATGCCGGGCGGTTCCGGGAAGAATTACACCACAACTCAGTTTGACCTCGGGTTTCAAGCGCGATATGACCAACTACCCACATTGGATCCTGTTGTTTGCAGTAACTGGATTTGCCGGGCGGTTACGGGCAGAATTACACTGCAATCTCAACCCAACCTCGAGTTGGCCATTTTCAAGTTCATTCTAGAGTCATGTCCATGTTCAAGATTCATGTCAAGTTCGTGTCAAGTTTTAAAGGCAATTTCATGTCAAGTTTCCTATAATTACCAATTTTTCCCAACGTTACCCCGTCTAAATATTAGGCTAACAATCTTAGCCTAATTTTCCGTCCGCATGATTTTTGGCATACAATGTTAGGCTAAAAACTTAGCCTAATTTAACGTATGCAAAATTGGCATAAAGCTATTCATTAACATAAACATGACATAGGTGTAAACTTGGCATTATTGGCATAGTCAATATGAACATCATCGGTGCGAACTTGCAAAATAGTCAACATGAATATCATTGGTGTGAATCTTGCAACGTAGACTAAATCAACATACATATATGTGAACTTGCAACATAGACTAATTCAACTTACATATATGTGAACTTGCAAATCAATCACGAGTATATGAATAAGTGTGAACTTGAAATATGACATAGGTTTAACATATACACATAAACATGTAGATTTAACATGTGGTCACATATGTGATATGATTTTTCAACCTAAAAATTGCATAACTGATAAACTACACAACCTATCATAACAGGTTCTACTCCAATATACATATGAATAGACTTATTCATTAATTCCCAAATTCAACATATTAATAAAATATAATATCATTCAATTTCACATATAGCATTATAAACATTGTTCCTTTATCAATTTATTTCCAAGGCATAACATAACTAAATTGACTAAAACATCACAGGCATAAAGATCTGATAACATTATTGATCATGAAAAGGTTTGAATAATAATCTAGTTTCAAGAACATGGATAGATCTAATTTAAATAGAAAAATCCCCAAAATCAAGATCCAAGGACAAATAAAGAAAAGGTCTGAATAGATAATCAAGCTTTAGATCCGATTTCATAGTTATAATCCTAGGCAATAACCTCATGGTCATGAATCTTAGGTGATTATTCACAATTGTCCTTGTCATAGTCACAGTCAATAGTCTTATGTTCATAGTCATAGGCATAGGCATAGTCTTATGTTCACATTCATAGGCATTAGCATAGTCATATGTTCACCGTCATAGTCTTAGGCCATTAATAATAGTTTCAACGTCATAGGCAATATTCCCAATAGTCAAGATCCAAAAAGAAAACAAGAATAGATATGATTTATACATAAATCAATTTCAATTTATAACATGCCATATTAAGTTTATAGTTTTTATCTAAAATTAACTGGAACTTACAGATCATGGTCTAAGAAATTTAGATGCAGAAGTCAAGTCTAGAAATTTGTCATTGAATTGCTGAATCGTTGAATCTTGCTTTGACTGTAGAAGCAAATCTCCAATATGAAATTCCTAGCCGTAGTCTTCAAGAAATAATCTTCACGATTTATTTTAATTAATTTAATTTAATTTATTTTAGAGGAAGAAGAAGAAGCCATGATCATCCAGAGTTTATGCAGCATAAGGTTAGAGAAAAATGTTGTAAAGAGAATGAGGCTAGGAGGCTATTTATATAGGATTAGGAAGACGAATCTGAACAGAAAACGAGTCTAAATACATCAGAATGCATCTGGTTCAAAAATTGGTTCGGGAGGCAGGTCGACCCCCAGGTCGACACTGTGGTCGACCTGGTCCCTGGGAGGTCGACACTATGATTGACCCCCAGGTCGACCTGGTCCCTGGGCGGGAATTTTCCCGCCCAGCCTGTTTTGGGTTCTGAATTCAAATTTAAATTCGAATTTTCGAGTTGTTTTCAATTCTGAAAATTTCTGAAACTTCTAGAGGTCATATCTCCCTCATAAGGACTCCGATTTTCGAAAACTCGGACTCGTTTCCAAGCAGAATTTCGAGATGAATGCAATGGTGCAACTCGTTTTCCCTGATTCTTATTTATAATTTAATTCTTCCTTGATTTATGGTTTTAACATGTTATTAAAATACGAGTCTCCCCTCCTTAAAGGATTTCGTCCTCGAAATCTTCAAATTAGGAAGAATGCATCCTACCATCGAATCAACCATCTACTCAAAACATCATCCACAAGAAATCATTATCCTTAAGAGATTTCTAATGCTATATGAACATATGCAAGAAGTGTGTGTATATATTCCTTGTCTAATGCAAATGATCAGGCCTGATTGATCTTCTTAATGCAAAATATGTTTAGTGCCATGAATCCAACATGTATGAAAATAGTCCTAGTCACATAAACACTATATGTGTGCACAAACATCCATCCATATGCAATATCCACATGACAACACATTCAATTTCATCCATAAACAATTATAAACACTTATGCATATGCAATATGAAAATGTGTGTGGCCGATCTAGTGCCTAATGTGTGTTATACAACCACGAGCAACCACTTGCGACCACTTGCAACCATTTGCAAACATCAACCATAACATGTTTCAATCACATGTTTGCATCCAAAAGGGTTCTACCTAAGGTTCTCAAGATAGGAATGAGAAGATAAGCAAGATAAAACAAAGCATCTAGGAGAAGAAGTTAAAGATGTACCCCCAGAAGGTCCTACCTGCGGGGCTTGCCCTTGCTTCTTAGGGCAGTTCTTGCTGATATGTCCAGTTTCACCACACTGGAAACATGCTCCCATCTTCATCTTCTTCTTTCTACAATCCTGAGCTATATGCCCCTCAATACCACAGAAGTGGCATTTTCTTTTTTCGCGTGTCTTGTTATCATTCTTGTTGTTGTTGTTCTTGCCTCCTTTCTCGGAGCCTACCTTCTTGTTTGGAGACTCATTCGCCTTGACCTCCTTCTTGCCATACTTGTCTTCTTCGTTTAAGAGCGCCATGTCTACTATCTTTTCGTAAGTAGCCCCCATAGGTACGTGGGTCATAGCCAAGCTGTGAAGTGGCTCATTCAATCCTTTGACAAAACGGAGAGCCTTCTTATGAGGGGTATTCCCTAAGTCTAGTCCAAATAGAGCCAGCTGATTGAATTGATTGACGTATTCCTTGACCGTCATACTCCCTTGCTTAAGAGATAAGAACTTTTCCAGCTGTAAACTTCGTTCAGCTTGCGAGAGGAATTTTGTCTCAAACCATATTATAAAATCCATCCATGTTTCAACCGGCCTCTCGGCGTTAGTGACTTCCCACCAATAGGAAGCTTCGTCTTTGAGCAACCATACCGCCAACTGTACCTTCTGCCTATCGTCCACCTCGAAAATAACGAACAGATCCTCAGTTTCTTTGAGCCAATTCCTCGCTTCTACGAATGATTCAGTTCCCTTGAAATCCTTTCCACCCATGGCTCTAAAATCTTTACAGATCTTCGAGAAAGCAATTGCACAATGAGGGGGCGGAGGAGGAGGAATCGCTGCAGTTGGAGGAGGAATATCTGCTGGGCCTGCATCGTTGGCCCTAGCCTCTAAGTACCTCCTAAACCATCCAGGTATTGGCACGCCCTCTGGAAAGTTAAGATTCCCAGACATGCTGAAATGAAAAAGAAGAGATTCAAACGAGGAAACAAAGGATAGTGCTAATGGCTTTTGGGGAATAGCCTTTAAATAAAAAAAGACTTTTCTTGAAAAAATGCTTTTGTGTAAATGGTTTTGAAAATAATTTTAGAAGGTTTTCTAAAAAAATTTGCCCAGTCTAGTAACCTTCTGCTCTGATACCAAATGTAACACCCCACCTCCACTAGGGTCACTCACAAAGGGAATGCACTAGTTTTGGAGGAGTGTTATTGTGGTAAACAAACACAGAAACATTACAAGACAGAACATAGATAAAACAGCGGAAGAATCAAAAGATAAATTTCATTACTTTCAAAAAGATTCAAAAACCTTTTACATCAAATAGCCAAGGTCATTTTTTTCCATTACAATAAATTCTGTCTTGCATAAATAAAGAAGCATAAACTTGAAACAACAAAAGGAGCTTAATTCCCCAAAGGTAGCAGAAATGCAGCCATAGCATAGCTCAAGATCAAACCGTACCTGAGCTGAACCGAAAGGAAGTGAAATCCAATCTAAGTGCTAGAGTTTCCTCCCTGAGAAACTGGGAGGGGGGAACGGAAGAAAAAGAGGCAAAAGAAAACGGGTCCGTCATAAAGACTGGTAAGTCCAAGTGACTTTCAACATAAAAACAGATAAAGGTAACATGACATGTATAAACTGAAAGTAAACATAAGGATGCTGTCAAGATGGGCAAGATAGACTAAGTTAACATGATAAATCAAGTATAAATCAAGTATAGCATCGCATATTCAAGGTTAGCTGCATCAACTGTATTAGAATCCCAAACCCATGTCTTATATGAAATAATCCCTTGGACCAATATCATGAAATGACCCTTTTCTAGGTCCAACAAAACGATCCACTAGTCGATCGGCTCCATGCAAGTTCTAGCTCATCGTGTGTCTGTGTCATACAGCCCTATCACGAACGTTGTCACCTGTGCTAGGTCCACCATAGGGTGTATCAAGCCCTAGGGTGCCAACCACCGATACAAATCAAGAATAGACAGATAAACCTACTGATGCCCAATGCCTGCTTTTTCAACTCCGGACCACGTGCACGACCATAGCCCACCTGAACATACACTGGAGCACCATCGCAGCCATCGTTCTGGTCGCTTACAATTAGCCCAGTAATCGTGCCCCACCCTGCCTAGTTCCAGGGTAGCATGATACATCTAGTGGGTTACTGCTGAAATGGACCGCGTAACTAGGGCTTCCGTCCAATAGGTTAAGTGTTGTCATTTAAATTCGTGACTTAACCCCTATCAGTCTAGCATGTCAAGTTGGTTAAGTGTTGTCATTCGAGTTCGTGACTTAACCCGCCTACGAATCATGTATCAAGTTGGTTAAGTGTTGTCTTACATGTTCATCACTTAACCTTATCATGTGGCATTAATTCATTAATGCACCCCAACCTCTCACATCAAACCTGTTGTTGTGGTCACTGGATATGCCGGGCGGTCCCGGGCGGAATTACACCACAACTCAGTCTGACCTCGGGTTTCAAGCGCGATATGACCAACTACCCACATTGGATCCTGTTGTTTTCAGTAACTGGATTTGTCGGGCGGTTCCGGGCAGAATTACACTGCAAACTCAACCCAACCTCGAGTTGGCCAATTTCAAGTTGATTCTAGTGTCATGTCCATGTTCAAGATTCATGTCGTGTTGGTGTCAAGTTTTCAAGGCAATTTCATGTCAATTTTCCTATAATTACCAATTTTTCCCAACGTTACCCCGCCTAAATATTAGGCTAACAATCTTAGCCTAATTTTCCGTCCGCATGATTTTTGGCATATAATGTTAGGCTAAAAACTTAGCCTAATTTAACGTACGCAAAATTGGCATAAAGCTATTCATTAACATAAACATGACATAGGTGTAAACTTGGCATTATTGGCATAGTCAATATGAACATCATAGGTGTGAACTTGCAAAATAGTCAACATGAATATCATAGGTGTGAATCTTGCAACGTAGACTAAATCAACATACATATATGTGAACTTGCAACATAGACTAAATCAACTTACATATATGTGAACTTGCAAATCAATCACGAGTATATGAATAAGTGTGAACTTGAAATATGACATAGGTTTAACATATACACATAAACATGTAGATTTAACATGTGGTCACATATGTGATATGATTTTTCAACCTAAAACTCGCATAACATGATAAACTACACAAACTATCATAACATGTTCTGCTCCAATATACATATGAATAGACTTATTCATTAATTCCCAAATTCAACATATTAACAAAATAGAATATCATTCAATTTCACATATAGCATAATAAACATTGTTCCATTATCAATTTATTTCCAAGGCATAACATAACTAAATTGACTAAAACATCGCAGGCATAAAGATCTGATAACATTATTGATCATGAAAAGGTTTGAATAATAATCTAGTTTCAAGAACATGGATAAATCTAATTTAAATAGAAAAATCACCAAAATCAAGATCCAAGGACAAATAAAGAAAAGGTCTGAATAGAAAATCAAGCTTTAGATCCGATTTCATAGTTATAATCCTAGGCAATAACCTCATGGTCATGAATCTTAGGTGATTAGTCACAGTTGTCCTTGTCATAGTCACAGGCAATAGTCTTATGTTCATAGTCATAGGCATGGGCATAGTCTTATGTTCACATTCATAGGCATAAGCGTAGTCATATGTTCACCGTCATAGTCTTAGGCCATTAATAATAGTTTCAACGTCGTAGGCAATATTCCCAATAGTCAAGATCCAAAAAGAAAACAAGAATAGATATGAATTATACATAAATCAATTTCAATTTATAACATGCCATATTAAGTTTATAGTTTTTATCTAAAAGTAACTGGAACTTACAGATCATGGTCTAAGAAATTTAGATGCAGAAGTCAAGTCTAGAAATTTGTCGTTGAATTGCTGAATCGTTGTATCTTTCATTGATTGTAGAAGCAAATCTCCAATATGAAATTCCTAGCCGTAGTCTTCAAGAAATAATCTTCACGATTTATTTTAATTAATTTAATTTAATTTAATTTATTTTAGAGGAAGAAGAAGAAGCCATGATTATCCAGAGTTTATGCAGCATAAGGTTAGAGAAGAATGGTGTAAAGAGAATGAGGCTAGGAGGCTGTTTATATAGGATTAGGCAGACGAATCTGAACAAAAAACGAGTCTTAATACATCAGAATGCATCTGGTTCAAAAAGTGGGCTCGGGAGGCAGGTCGACCCCCAGGTCGACACTATGGTCGACCTGGTCCCTGGGAGGTCGACACTATGGTCGACCCCCATGTCGACCTGGTCCCTGGGCGTGAATTTTCCCACCCAGCCTGTTTTGGGTTCTGAATTCGAATTTAAATTCGAATTTTCGAGCTGTTTTCAATTCTAAAAATTTCTGAAACTACTAGAGGTCATATCTCCCTCATACGGACTCCGATTATCGAAAACTCGGACATTTTTCCAAGCAGAATTTTGAGACGAACGCAATGGCGCAACCCATTTTCACTGATTCTTAATTTAAAATTTAATTCTGCCTTGATTTATGGTTTTAACATGTTATTAAAATACGGGTTGTTACATTTAACATAGGTTGTATAAATTTTTCTAAGTCCAAGTTAAGACTTATATACACATGTGCTATGTTAAGACCATTATGCCTACATGATTAAATCCCATGTATATGTTCTTATGTTCTTCGCAAGTTTGTAATTGGGTCCATGCCAAGAACCATTTAGTTTCACCTGATTATTACAAGTTTCATGTTATAATAGGATACATGATTTGATGTAATTCACGCTTTTGGGTTAATGTCTAAAATAGACATTTTTTATGGACATGTAATAACTTTGTCACATGCTAGTTTGTGTTTGAAGTTATGCCTAGATAAAAATATGTTTGGGCTTATGTTTTATGCAAGTCTAAATTATGCCATTTCATGTGACACCTATTTAATTAGATTCTTATTTGAATGCAAGTTCACATGACAAGTTGAAACCCATGATTTATGTTAATTAGACTGTAAAGTGGCAAGTTCATATGTCACACACCCTTTATGTTATTTAGAATATTTCATGTTTTTGGCTTTCCCTTCTATAAAAGTTGGGCTGAAATATCTAGCCCAACATTCATTATAATCTTGCGAACGTACAAACGAGGGAATATCGTTGGGATTAAACATGAAAAATATATGTGTTGGCATGTTTGGCACATGCCAATAACTGGTGATATTTAAATGGTATGAATTGCCATACCTAAAAAGATAACGAACTTGGAAAATGGGCCATAAAATTTACATATAACTAGTAAAAGAGACAAATATGTAAATTTAGAAAATACGAATATGCTTAACCCGAGGTTGGATTGAGTTGTGATGTAAACCTGCCCGAACCCGGTCGCCTGTCTAGTAATCACAACAATACCTATCCAATGCGGGAGGTTAAGGCATTAAGCCCAATAAAGACCCGAGGTTAGACTGAGTTGCAGTGTAAACCTGCCCAGAACTGACCGGCTGTCCAGTAACCGCAACAATACTTATCTAATGTGAGTGGTCGGTGCTTTAATGAATAAATTAAAGCTAGAATGAGGATAGTAGGGTTAAGTTAACTAAAACACTTAACCAATTTAGCATGTTAACTAAACTGATGGGTGGGGTTAGGTTAATACAAACACTTAACCAATGAACATGTTTGGCTAGGAAACCCTAGTAACGAGGACCCATTTCAGAAGTAACCCAATTAGGTATCATGGTACCCTGAAACTAGGCAGGGTGGGGCATGATTACTGGGCTAATTGTAAGTGGTCAAAGGCGACGACGGTTGGTGCAGTAGTGTGGGTTCTAACGGAGTGCGGGCGTGCACACACTTCGGAGCAAACAAACAGGGTACTGGGCACCAGTAGCATACACTATGCATTCTAGAATTGTGTCGGGCCGCCACCACGGGACTTGATACACCCCATGGTGGGACCAGCATAGGTATCTACAATCACTGGGGGCCATGTGACACATATGATTTCGCGTGTGGGAGCCGATCTTTAGAAAGGGGATCACTTCACCCCGATCATGGGGTGCCAATCGGAACAAATACAAGTAGGTGCAGAGATATAGTGTGGGGTGCGATAGTATATTCGGTTCAAAACTGCTTTATCTTAGTTTTTGATACTTTCCTGTTCCCAGTTTATACCTATCATGCCCTTTTTCTTATTCTCATACTGAAGAGTCACTGGACTTACCAGGCTTTGTGTATGACTCTATTTTTCTTTCGTCTTCTTTTTTTTCGTCCCCCCTCCCCCTAGGTCCACAGGGAGGAAACAACCCAGCTTAGTCAGACTCTTTGCAAGCTTCAAGATAGTAGATGTATGGTTTGGTATCTCTTTCCTTGGCTATGGCTTTTGGACATATTCTATGGGGATTTATGCAGCTTTAATTATGTTTATGCTTCTTTGTTTAATAATCAAGACAGAAATGATGATGTAATGTTTTGGAAGTTATTGTGAGACAATTATGGAAATGTTTTGTATGAACATGTATTTATGAAATGAAAGTCTGTTTGTTTTTCCGCTGTTTATATATATGTGTTTATATCTGTCTTGTGTTTTATTGGTGACTTTTACTTATAAACCTCCACCGAAGTTAAGGCATTCCCTTTGTGAGTGACCTTAACGGAGGTAGGGTGTTTCACTTGGTATCAGAGCACAGGTTTACCAGTTTAGATAATGTTTTTGAAACTATTTTCAAAAAGAAGTTTAAAAGAAACATTGTTTTTAAAAGGCATAATTCACCAAAGCCATAGGAATTATCCCTCTGTCCTTTTGTCTTGAATCTTTCCTTTTTGTTTCAGCATGTCTGGAGATCTTAACCTTCCAGAAGGAGTACCGGTACCTGGCTGTAGGGCTGCACAAAGTATGGGTTGGGTCGGGTTAGACCAAATACTTTATCCGACCCGCATAGGTATGGGTTTAAGGTAGCTCAACCCGTACCCGACCCTATATGAGGTTGGATATGGGTTGGGTTGAAGTATGGGTTGGGTCGGGTTAAGTAAGGTTGGGTTGGGTCACTTGAATACAATAAAAAATGAGAATATGATGGATTTTTTCTAAAAATTATATCAAAATATTCAGCATAATATATCAGATTTTAGCTAGCATAATGCATTTAAAATAACCGATTCATTACAAGACATATAATTAAAATTTCATTGTAAAACACATCATATGAAATTAATTTACTACATAGTTGAGCAAGTGTTTCATTTTAAAATACATTAAAATGCTCTTTAAAATATATTTATCAAATTCTATCTAGTTTGGATTGACATGAAATATTTTTTTGTACATTTATTATAGAATACATAAACATTATTCTAGGATTATACTATTCTAATTTTAATTGAATGGATATTAAATTAGTTTTTTTTAAATAGGTTTGGTTTGGGTTAAAATGAGGTTGGGTTGAATAAAATGTCAAACCCGACCCGCATATAGTATGGGTTACAAATTGTAACCCATATCCGACCCGAACTAGGATGGGTTGGGTTGGGTTTATGTGGGTTGGGTCGGGTTGGTGGGTTCGGTCGGGTTGGATATGGGTTGTGTGCAGCCAGGCTGGCTGGTTCCGAAGGTACCTAGAGGCTAGGGCCAATGATGCAGGCCCAGCAGACATTCCTCCTCCCACAGTGGCAGCGGTTCCTCCTCCTCCACGTGGAAATGCTTTCGCTAAGACGTGTAGAGACTTCAAGGCTATGGGTGGAAAGGAATTTTATGGAACTTAATCCTTTGTGGTAGCGAGGAACTGGCTGAAGGAGACCGAAGATTTGTTCGTCATCTTCGAAGTTGACGACAGGAAAAAGATACAGCTAGCAATGTGGTTGCTTAAAGACGAAGCTTCTTATTGGTGGGAATTTACCCATGCTGAGAGGCCAATGGAAACTTGGGAAGATTTCAGGATGAGGTTTGAGATGAAATTTCTCTCCCAAGCTAAAAGAAGCCTGCAGATGGAGAAGTTCCTAACCCTTAAACATGGAAGTATGACGATCAAGGAGTACATCAATCTGTTTAATTAGCTGGCCAGATTTGGGCTGAATTTAGTAAACACCCAACACAAGAAGGCCCTTCGCTTCGTCAAAGGTGTGAACGAGCCTCTACAAAGCCTTGCTATGACCCATATACCCATGGGAGCGACTTAAGAAAGCTTGGTGGACATGGCGCTGCTACACAAGGAAGATAAAGGCAAGAAAGAGGCAAAGGTGGAAGTGCCTCAAGAAAAGAAAGAGGGTTTGCAGGCTAAGAAAACAGACTTCAAGAAGGGCGGGAAGAACAACAAATCCCATGAAAAGAGAAAGTTTAATTTCTGTGGCATTGTTGGACATATAGTGAAAGACTGTAGAAAGAAGAAGGCGAAGATGAATGGTGGTTGTTTCCATTACGGCGAGGCTGGACACATGGCTAAGGACAGCCCAAAGAAGCGGGGACAGGGACAGAAGACTGGATCCACTTCAGGGGGACAGGTTCACGCACTGGTGGCACCTCCGCAGGAACGAGGTAGAAATGTTTCTGTAGAAAGCTTAGTTTATCTCTATGATCATCCAGTTCGCACTCTCTTTGTTTCTGGCGCATCACACTGCTTTATTTCATCTGCTTTAGCAGAATCTCTGCACCTAGACACTAGTATGGTAGAAGATCCCTTAGTTGTTTCAAATCCAATTGGGGGCTTAGCTTATTTGTCAATTGTTTATTTGGATTTGAAAATCTCTATTCTAAGCGTTCAGTTTAGATGTAGTGCCTTTGTTTTGGGTTTCTCCGAATATAGATTGATCTTAGGCATGAACTGGTTATCCAGTAATGGTGCCATTCTTGATTGTGAGAAGAGAGTGGTTAGACTCTTGACTCGGCTCTGTAACACTCTAGAAATTTCTTGTAATCCCTTGAATGCTGTTATGCTTAGTTATCTAGAGTCGCTTGATGCTCCTGTTGAGAATTTGCAGTGGTTAGAGTGGTCCGTGAATATCCGGATGTCTTTGAAGAGGTGAAGGGCTTACCTCCGAGGCGGGAAATGGACTTCCGCATATATCTTGTTGATAATGAAAAGCCCGTAGCTTTACCTGTTAGACACATGGCTCCAAAGGAGAGAAAGGAGCTCAGTAATCAAGTTAAGGAGCTTCTCGAAAAAGGTTTTATAAGGCTGAGTATCTCGAAATGGGGTGCTCCAGTGGTATTCGCCACCAAAGCTGATGGCTCACTACGTCTTTGTGTGGACTATAGGGAGCTAAACAAGCTGACTAAGAAGAATAGACACCCGCTTCCCAAAATAGATGATCTGTTTGATCAACTTGCAAGTGCATCGATTTTCTCTCAACTTGATCTGGCTACTGGGTTCCATCAGCTAAGGGTGGTTGAAGATAGCATTGACAAGACGGAATTTAGAACCCCAGACGGTTTCTTCGAGTGTCTTGTCATGCCTTTCGGTTTGACAAACGCATCCGCTTATTTCGTAGACCAAATGAGCAGGGTGTTCAGAGAATTCCTCAACAAGTTTGTGGTTGTCTTCGTAGACGATATTTTGATCTTCTCAAAGAATGAGGAAGAACATGCTCAGCTTCTGAAGGAGATCATGGATACTCTCCGTGCACATCAGCTAAAAGCGAAATTTTCCAAGTGCCACTTCTGGAGAGAAGAAGTAAGGTTTCTTGGACATGTAGCGTCCAAAAGAGGGGTTATCAGTGGACCCTACGAAAGTAGTGGCGGTGCAAGATTGGAATGCACCAAGAAATACAACCGAAGTCCGAAGTTTTCTCGGGCTAGCAGGTTTTTACCGAAAGTTCATTAGAGATTTCGCAAAAATCTCAGCTCCACTTACAAGGCTAACAAAGAAGAATCTAGCATTCGCTTGGGATTTGGGTTGTGATATTGCTTTCCAACCCCTAAAAAGGGCTCTCACAACAGTCCCAGTTCTTACATTGCCAGATGGAAGCAAGATGTTCACAGTATACATGGATGCTTGTGGTACGAGACTAGGCGATGTTCTGATGCAAGAAGGGAAGCTAGTAGCTTATGGTGGAAGACAATTGAAAGCTCATGAAAAGAACTACCCAACCCACGATCTTGAGTTAGACGCTATCGTCTTTGCGCTTAAGTCTTGGCCCCATTATCTCCTTGGTGAGAATTTCGAGTTATATACTGACCATAAATCATTGAAGTATCTTTTCTTGTAGAAAGATCTTAACTTAAGACAGCAAAGGTGGATGGAGTTTCTTGCCTCGTATGATTTTGAGATTTCCTATACTCTTGGCAAGGGCAATGTAGTAGCAGACGCCTTGAGTAGAAAGAAGCTGACCTTAAGCCCTCTCTTTGTAGAAAGGCAAAGCTTGGAGTATATAGCCAGTTTTGACTTTAGGCCCTCCTCTGATTTTGTAACTGGTTTGTTGGCATCACTAGAAGTAAGATCCACTCTTTTAGACTCAATAGTGGCCGCACAACGCGAAGACCCTCAGCTTGTTGATGTGGTTGATAAGCTAATTAGGGCTGAAACCTCCAGTCACCTCAATAGGTACTTCATCGATGATAAGGGTTGGCTGAGGCGAGATGAGAGATTATGCGTCCCACAAGCAAGGGATTAGGTAAAGATGGTTCTCGGGGAAGCACACCATTCCAAGATGACAATACACCCAGGTGGAGACAAGATGTACAAATATGTAAAGAGAGTTTTCTTTTGGAAAGGCATGAAGAAGGATGTGGCATTTTTCGTTTCTAAGTGCACGATATGCCAACAGGTCAAGGCGGAACAAAAGAAGCCTGGAGAACTGCTTCATCCTCTAGAGGTCCCGCAGTGGAAGTGGGATAGCATTTCAATGGACTTCATTAATGGGTTGCCTAGGTCAAGAAGGGGCAATACTAGCATTTGGGTAATAATGGACAGGCTTGCAAAAACCGCCCACTTTATACCTGTCAATAATAGAAGGACAGCCTCATCTCTAGCATCTCTTTATCTCAAGGAAATAGTTCGACTGAATGGAATACCCTCCAGCATAGTGAGTGACCGATATCCTATCTTTACAGGCGAGTTTTGGCGGAGTCTGCAAGAAGCTGTAGGCACACAGTTATGCTTGAGCACGGCCTATCACCCCCAAACTGATGGTCAGACAGAAAGGGTGAACAGAGTATTAGAAGATCTTTTGAGACTGTGCGTTCTTGACTTTGGAGGGACATGGGAGGATCATCTTCCTTTAGTGGAATTCGCCTACAACAACAGCTACCAAGCCACCATCGGCATGGCACCCTTCGAAACTTTGTATGGAAGACCGTGCCGATCACCAACTTGTTGGTGGGAGTCTACAGACAAGCTTATACTTGGGCCAGACATGATTAGAGATACCTCAGAAAAAGTGGACTTGATACGAAGGAGAATGAAGACTGCCCAAGATAGACAGAAATCCTACGTAGACAAAAGAAGGACCGACCTTGAGTTTGAGGTTGGGGACAGGGTTTTCCTTAAGGCATCTCCTTTAAGGAATGTCGTTCGCTTTGGATCCGCAGGAAAGCTAGCACCAAGTTTTGTAGGACCATTCTGTATCATCGAGAAGATTGGGAAGACGGCTTATAGAGTAGAGCTACCCAAAAGGTTGGCTGGAATTCACAATGTCTTTCACATTTCTCATCTCCAGAAATGTTTACATGAGTCTGCGGAAGTGGTGGAGCCAAGAATTCTAGAAGAAGTTGAAATAGAACGAGAAACAAATGTGAGGAGAGTTCCAACTAGAATCATAGGAACTGAAATCAAAAGGCTACGCAACCGCGAAGTCAAGCTTCTTAAAGTTCAATGGAGCGATGTCGAGGAAGATGCGACTTGGGAAACTGAGGACAAAATATGCACTGCCTACCCTTTTCTTTTTGAGGGTACATCTTTGACCTCTATAATTCCATAAGTTTATGCTTGTATCTACCTTTTAGTGTATCTTCTCGGTACTTTTTCTCCTAAATCCTTAGGTAGAAACTAATGGATGTAAACATGTATTTGAAATATGTTATGATTGATGGTTGCAAGTGGTTGCTAGTGGTTGCTCGTGGATGCATATACAAACATCTGAGGTATTAGATCGGCTCGGTCACTTCCATATTGCATACCCATATATCTATTCATATTTGTATGTGGTTGACACTTGATATGTTGTCATATGGATGTCACATTTGTATGAATGGTTGCGCACTCATGTAGAATTATGAGTAGGAAAAAATTTGCATACATAATGGGTTCATGACACTTACATGGTTCGCATTAAGGAGATCGACTGAATCAGTAGACCGCCTAATTTTTGCATTATATAAGGACATATATACACACTATGCATATGATCATGAAGCATTAGAAGTCTTTTAAAGACAATGGACGCCTGTGTTTTTTGGTTGAGTAGATGGACGATTGGATGTTAGGATATACATTCTTCTAAACCTGAAGATTTCGGGGATGAAATCCTTTAAGGAGGGGAGAATGTAACACCCCGAGTTTTTCTGTTAACAATAAATTAAAGTATAATTAATTCTAAATGAAAGAATTAAGGGAAATGGGTTACGCCATTGCGTTTGTCTCGGAATTCTGCTTTAGATAGAGTCCAAGTTTGCATAAATCGGACTCCATGTAAAGGAGTTACGACCTTCCGAAGTATCAAAATTCAATTTAAAATTCAAACAGTTCAAAAAATTCAGTTCAAAATTCGAAAAACATACCCAAATTGGGTTGGGCGGAAAAATTCCCGCCCAGGAACCAGGTCGACCTGGGTACCCAGGTCGACTAGGGAGTCGACCTGAGGGTCGACCTAGTCAGGTCCTGGCTGGCCTGGTCGGGTTCTGGTCAAAGTCGTGAGCTCTAGTGTGTCACTAGGGCTGATTTGTCACTTTCTGATTGGCTCCTCTTGGTGTGTATGGTTTGGATTCACTCTATGATCATCTGACGGCTCAAATCAATCTGAAATTCTATAAATACAACCCAACACCCAACCTAAATTCACAAAAATAAAATAGAACTAGAGCCATCATGCTGCTGGGAGGAAACTAAGATTAGCCTTCTGTTGGAGAAAGCTTAGAGACGACCAAAAGTAAAGTCAAAACAAGAATCAAACAACGCTTATCTACCCAAAGGAAAGCATTGCAAATTCAGAACTCAGAATCCAGAAGTCAAGTTCATCGTTTTTTGTAAGTATAGTGATTTTTCCGATGAGAATAAAATTAAGACTTGATTCGATGTAAAGTGGAAATGGAATTTTACTATTGTATAACAACGGTGCTAAATTCATATCTGTGTATTGCAATGATTGTATTGGGAATGATATTGGGATGTTTGTGGTATTATTGACTTGAGGTTGATCCTATTGTACATTTAGAATGAAAGCAACATCACATATAAGTATATGGTTAATGTTAGAATTTACACCTATGTGTTTATGTGTTTAACATAGGCTGTATACATTTTTCTAAGTCCAAGTTAAGACTTATATACACATGTTCTATGTTAAGACCATTATGCCAACATGATTAAATCCCATGTATATGTTCTTATGTTCTTCGCAAATTTGTAATTGGGTCCATGCCAAGTACCATTTAGTTTCACACGATTATTACAAGATTCATTTTTTATAATAGGATACATGACCTGATCTAATTCGCGCTTTTGGGTTAATGTTAAAAATAGACATTTTTTATGGACATGTAATAACTTTGTCACATGCTAGTTTGTGTTTGAAGTTATGCCTAGATAAAAATATGTTTTGGCTTATGTTTTATGCAAGTCTAAATTATGCCATTTCATGCGACACCTATTTAATTAGATTCTTATTTGAATGCAAATTCACATGACAAGTTGAAACCCATGATTTATGTTAATTAGATCGCAAAGTGGAAATTTCATATGTCACACACCCTTTATGTTATTTAGAATATTTCATGTTTTTGGCTTTCCCTTCTATATAAATTGGGCTGAAATATCTAGCCCAACATTCTTTATAATCTTGCGAACGTACAAACGGGGGAATATCGTTGGGATTAAACATGAAAAATATATGTGTTGGCATGTTTGGCACATGCCAATAACTGGTGACATTTAAATGGTATGAATTGCCATGCCTAAAAAGATAACGAACTTGGAAAATGGGCCATAACATTTACATATAACTAGTAAAAGAGACAAATATGTAAATTTAGAAAATATGAATATGCTTAACCCGAGGTTGGATTGAACTATGATTTAAACCTGCCCGGACCCGCCCGGCTGTCCATTAATCACAACAATACCTATCCAATGTGGGAGGTTAAGGCATTAAGCCCAATAAGGACCCGAGGTTAGACTGAGTTGCGGTGTAAACCTGCCCGGAACCGACCGGCTGTCCAGTAACCGCAACAATACCTGTCTAATGTGAGTGGTCGGTGCTTTAATGAATAAATAAACCTAGAATGAGGATGGTAGGGTTAAGTTAACTAAAAAACTTAACCAATTCAACATGTTAACTAAACTGACTAGTGGGGTTAGGTTAATACAGACACTTAAACACTTAACATGTTTGGCTAGAAAACCCTAGTAACGGGGACCCATTTCAGCAGTAACCCAATTAGGTATCATGGTACCCTGAAACTAGAAAGGGTGGGGCACGATTACTGGGCTGATTGTAAATGGTCAAAGGTGATGGCGGTTGGTACAGCAGTGTGGGTTCTAACGGAGTGCGGTCGTGCACACAATTTGGAGCAGACAAATAGGGCACCAGTAGCATACCCTATACATTCTAGAATTGTGTCGGGCCGCCACCATGGGACTTGATACACCCCATGGTGGGACCAGCACAGGTATCTACAATCATTGGGGGCCGTATGACACACATGATTTCGCGAGTAGGAGCCGATCTTTAGAAAGGGGATCACTTCACCCCGATCATGGGGCTCCAATTTGAACAAATACAAGTAGGTGCAGAGATATAGTGTGGGTTGCGATAGTATATTCGGTTCAAAACAGCTTTATCTTAGTTTTTGATACTTTCCTGTTTCCAGTTTGTACCTATCATGCCCTTTTTCTTATTCTTATACTGAAGAGTCACTAGACTTACCAGGATTTATGTCTGATTCTATTTTTCTTCCGTCCCCCCCCCCCCCACAGGTCCACAGGGAGGGAACAACCCAGCTTAGTCGGACTTTTTGCAAGCTTCAAGATAGTAGATGTATGGTTTGGACTCTCTTTCCTTGGTTATGGCTTTTAGACATGTTCTATGGGGATTTATGCAGCTTTAGTTATGTTTATGCTTCTTTGTTTAAAAATCAAGACAGAAATGATGTAATGTTTTGGAAGTTATTGTGAGACAATTATAGAAATGTTTTGTATGAACACCTATTTATAAAATGGAAGTCTGTTTGATTTTCCGCTGTTTATATATATATGTGTGTGTTTATATCTGTCTTGTGTTTTATCTGTGACTTTTACTTATAAACCTCCACCGAAGTTAAGGCATTCCCTTTGTGAGTGACCTTAACGGAGGTGTGGTGTTTCAATGCATATGTAAACCGAAAACTCTACCTCGATACTAGATTAAAAACTCCTATCTCCATTTAACTTGTGTTGCCATCGATGTCTACTTGTAGTCGAATGGGGTGGGCATGATAGCAGTGCCCCAGGTGGAGCTGAGTGGTGCAGACGACGTAACAATGGCATGAGTGTTTTTTCTGGCATCGAGGGAGTGGTGGTCTGTGTATTCAGAATTGGTGAGAAAACGTGTGGGAGGACTGTACCATGTTGGTCTTTGTTGTGGAAGTTGGAGATGTCTTGTAGTATTTTGATGATGGAGTGCGGGGCATGGGTGCAATTGCGTGGAGTGGGTTTGTAACACCCCGTGAATTCTATAACCGTGAAATTCATAAATTAAAGAATAACTAATTTCAAGTCAAAGAATTAAGGGAAACGGGATACGCCATTGTGTTCGTCTCGGAAAAATACGCGAAATAGAGTCCGAGTTTTCGAAAAACGGAGTCCGTATGAAGAAGATATGGCCTCCGGAAGTTTCAGAATTCAGGTTAAAATTCAAGTAGACGAAAACAACTCAGAAAAACAAGTTTAAAATTCAAAATCGGGCCCAATTGGCCAGGGCGGGAAAATTCCCTCCTAAGGCACCCAGGTCGACTTGGCAGTCGACCTGGGCTAGCCAGGTCGACAGGGCAGTAAACCTGGGTAACCCGTGTCGACTGCCAAGTCGACACGGTGTCGACTGGGCTATCGACCTGGCCCCAGAGCCAGGTCGAACCCAGCCCACCCTGGCTGGCCAGGTCTGTGTTTGGTCGATTTTCTGAACCTTGCCTTGTCACTAGGACTAGGTGTCAGCTCCTGGTTGGCCTCTCCTTCAAACGAACGGCTATTATTGAACCAAGCTTCATCGACGGTCTAAATCAACTCACAAACTCTATAAAAAGGACCTATGACTAACCCTAATTCACACAAACTAAAATGGAGCTGAGACCGTCATGTTGCTGAGGAGAGACTAAAGATAGCCGTCGGAAATAGAAAGGCAATTAGGAGAATAAACAAAAGCTTAAAGCAACGTCAAAACAAATCAAAGCAACGCCTACAACAAAGGATAGCATCTCCCAATTCAGAATTCAGATTTCTGAATTAAAGATTCGCCATACGCTGTAAGTAGAGTGCTATTCCGATGTGAATTAAATAATTGTGTTGATTTGTGTAATGTACGAAATGGAATTGTGGCGATAATAATCTATATTTGTATGTTGCTTTGATGCAAAACGATTTGGGAATATTATGGAATACGATTGGATATTTGCAAGTACGCGATTTGCGTTGGAAACGAAATGGAATTGTGGCGGTAATGACTTATATTTGTATGTTATTTTGATTCTAAACGATTTGGCAATGCTATGGTTTGATTCATACAAGTATATGGTTTATGTTGACAACCACATGTTGTGGAATTTTGATTGGGACTCATGCAAACATATGATTCATATTGAAAACTACATGTTTGTGGTAGTTATTTACAACACCTATTTGATAATTGTAAGCATATGATTCATGTTAACAACTATATGTTGTAATAATTTATTTAAGATTCATGCAAGTATATGATTCATGTTAACAACTATATGTTATGATATTTTAGTTGGAATTCGTACAAGTATATGATTCGTTATTATGCTAATATGATGTACATACTTTTATGACCACTTTTAGTGTGTAATTAAATCAACTAAGTACTATGATTTATATGAATCTATGTTGAAATTGGCAAATCATACTTTTGTGTTAGAAACAAAAGTAAGCACCTTTATGAATTTGTATTAATTTTATGAACATGACTAAACTATGTTCGTTATTATGCCCAATTGAAAAACATGTTTTTAGGCTCATGTTGTTATCATAAGTTACATTAGAATTACATTAGAATTACATTAGAATTACATTCCTCTTGCAAGTTTACATAGATAAAAATGAAAACCATGATGTAAGTTTAGATATGTTTATGCTATAATTTTATAAATGGATTAAAAACCATGATTCATATAAGAATTAGGTTGGGATAATTCTAGTTGAACCATACTTTTGTATTAGTTACAAAAGTAAGTACCTTTTGTTAACATATAGTGATTTTATGAACATGATTAGTTTATATCATGCCTAAATAAAAATATAGGCTTATATTTCTAGTCAAGACCCTGTGCCAATAATAATGATATCTAATTTAGTTAAATTCTTAATTTCAAGTTTACATGGTTAGTTGAACCTATGATTCATGTTTAAGTTTATTCCATTATAATATGACTAAAATAATTCATGTTTAAGTATTGTCTATGCATTAACCATATGAATAAAATGATTTATGTTTAAGTATTGTTTATGCTATGATTATATGAATAAAATGATTCATGTATTATTTATGCCATGATTATATGAATAGAACGATGCATGTTTAAGTACTGCTTATGCCATAATCATATGAATAAAATAATTCATGTTTAAGTATTGTCTATGCATTAACCATATGAATAAAATGATTCATGTATTATTTATGCCATGATTATATGAATAGAACGATGCATGTTTAAGTACTGCTTATGCCATAATCATATGAATAAAATAATTCATGTTTAAGTATTGTCTATGCATTAACCATATGAATAGAATGATTGATGTTTAAGTATTGTTTATGCTATGATTATATGGATAAAATGATTCATGTTATGCCATGATTATATGATGTTACAATTGCAAGTTCACATGTGCCTATTTTATGTTAATTGAATCGTTCGTTGCAAGTTCATGCGTTCACACTCCCCTTTTTCATGATATCTTATAAACACCATGTTGTAAGCCTCCCCTTTTCATTTGGCTTAATTGGGTTTAAGTATTAAACCCAACACACCTTACATTGGAGCGAACGTGTAAAACGGGGGTAATGACGTTTGGGCTAAAATATAGAATATATGTGTTGGCATGTTCGACGCATGCCAACAATCTTGAAATGCAATTAAGTGGCATAAATGAAATTTAACCAATAAAGATGAATTTGAATAATGGGCCGCAAATATTTACATATAAAAAGAAAAGAGACAAAATATGTAAATGTAGAAAATACAATGTGTTTAACCCGAGGTTGGATTGAGTTGTGATGTAAACCTGCCCGGAACCGCCCGGCTGTCCAGTAGTCACAACAATACCTATCCAATGTGGGTGGTTAAACACGGAGCCCAATAAGGACCCGAGGTTAGACTGAGTTGTGGCGTAAGACTGCCCGGACCAAACCGGCAACAGGCAGCCACAACAATACCTGTCTAATGTGAGAGGTCAAGGCTTTAATAAGACAATTAAGGCTGAGTCAGGATTGATAGGATTAAGTAAATTATATTAATACTTAATCAAAATGGAACATGCTAAACTAAACAGACTGATTGGCGGGTTAGGTTTATAAAACACTTAACCAACTTAGCATGTTGGCTAGAAATAGAAAACCTAGTAGCGGAGGACCCTTTTCGCAGTAACCCTACAAGGTATCATGATACCCTGAAACTAGGCAGGGTGGGGCACGATTACTGGGCTGATTGTAAGAGGTCAAATCGATGGCGGTGGTGCAGCAGTGTAGGTTCTAACGGGGTGCGGGCGTGCACACACTCCGTCACAGAAAAATAAGGCACTGGGCACCAGTAGCATACCTGTGCATTCTAGGATTGTGTCGGGCCGCCACCATGGGACTTGATACACCCCATGGTGGGACCAGCATAGGTAACTACAACATCGGGGGCCGTAAGACACATGTAACTATGCGAGTAGGAGCCGATCATCATAAAATGGATCACTTCACCCTGGTTATGGGGTGCCTGTTGGGAACTAGCTTATATGGGTATAGAGATTACTATGGGGTACGACAATATATTCGACCCTAGACAACTTAACTAAGTATATGGTGCTTTCCCATTTCTAGTTTATACTTATCACACCCAGTTCTTTATTCATAGACTGGATAGTCCTAGACTTACTCAGGCTTTATGTCTGACTCTACTTTTCTTTCGTCTTCTTTTCTTCCGTTCCCCCCCCCAGGTCCACAGGGAGGGAATACCGCGGCTTGACCAGCCTTCATATCCAGCTTGAAGAGAAAGAATGTATTGCTTGGATCTTTTCGTTTTGGACTATGGATTTGGACAGCAACTATGGGACATTTGCAGTTTATTTATGTTTCCTTTATGCTTCTTTAAATAATGTAATCAAGACAGTTATGAACATGTTATGTTTTTGGAAGTATTGTAAAACAAATTATGGCATGGATTGTGTAACACATATTTTAATGAAATAAAAGTTGTTGTTTTCCGCTGTTCAAAAATATGTGTTCTTATATCTGTCTTGTATATCTGTGACTTATACTTATAAACCTCCACCAAAATTAGGGCATTCCCTTTGAGAGTGACCCTAACGGAGGTGGGGTGTTTCACTTGGTATCAGAGCATAGGTTTACCAGATAAGATAAAAAAATTTGAAAATTTATTTTTCAAAAAGAAATTTAAAGAAGCATTTTTAAAAGAAAAATATTATTTTATTTTAAAAAGGCAAAGTCCCCCCAAAGCCATAGGTACTGTCTTCTATCCTTCGTTTTGAATCTATCCTTTCTGTTTCAGCATGTCTGGAGACCTTACTCCCCAGCTGCTGACCCTTTCACTCCTCCTCCTCCACGTGAACCAGCAAGCGGAAGAGTCCCAGAGTAGGAAGACGAATAATAGTCAAACAAGAAAGGATCGTAACAGTAATAATAAGAAACGGGAAAAAAGGAAATGCAATGTTCGTGGTAGAGGACCCCTTAATTGTTTCAAACCCAATTGGGGGCCCAGCTCATTTGTCTATGATCTGTATGGGATTGAAAATTTCTATTCTAAGCGTAGAATTTAAATGTAGTGCCTTTGTTTTAGGCTTTTCAGGATATGGTTTGATTTTGGGCATGGATTGGCTATCCAGCAATGGGGCCATCCTTGATTGTGAGAAAAGGGTTGTTAGGCTCCTAACCCAGCTCGGTAACACTTTGGAAATTTCTTGTAATCCCTCGTATGCGGTAATGCTTAGTTATCTTGAATCGCTAGATGCCTCCGTTGAAAAAATTGCAATCAATTAGAGTGGTCCGGGAATATCCGGAAGTCTTCGAAGAGGTGAAGGGATTGCCTCCGAAGCGGGAGATAGACTTCTGCATATACCTTGTAGATAATGCAAAGCCCGTTGCGTCGCCCGTTAGACACATGGCTCCACGGGAAAGGAAAGAGCTCAGTAAACAGATTAAAGAGCTTCTAGAGAAGGGGTTCATTAGAAGGAGCATTTCAGAATGGGGCGCTCCAGTAGTGTTTGCCACTAAGGCAGAAGGTTCATTTCGCATATGCATGAGTTGTGGAGAATCACCTTAGTAAGTACATTTGGCAACATGGTTGGCATTTATTTCCAAAAGATAGTTCCTTTACGTGGAATACCTTCTAGTAAGTGAACAAGATCTAAAATTCACTAGTGAATTTTGGAGAGCTTGCATGGAACCATGAGTACGCAGTTATTGAGCCAAGTATACTAGAAGGAGAATAAGTGAAAGTGGAACGAGAGGCAGCAGTGAAATAGGTTCCAACTCATATTTTGGAAACAAGAATTAAGAAGCTACGAAATTGTGAAGTTAAAGACGGACAAAGCATAATGGAGTTAAGCTCAAGGAATGCGACTCAGAAGATTGAAGACTAGATTCGTGCATCATATCTCTTCTTAAGAGTATATCCTTGATCCCTCTCTTCCTGTAGAGCTCACTTGCATGCTATCTTTTGTGTATATCCTCTCGGTCCTATTCTTAATCCAATTTCTATTTCAAACCCCATAGGGAGTATGACTCATCTGTTAGTAACACATGTTGGGGGCTTGAGGGTGTTCGTTGGATTGACCAAACTTTTTGGGTTTTATAGGATACGGGTTGGTCTTAGGAAGGGACTCCCTTGTGACTTAAAAGGAGTCCATCATGCTTAGTTTCCTAGAATCATATATGGTGGTTGGGTTGAGTAATTCTTTGGGTGTCAGTCTGTTGTTGATTTCTGTCTTCGGGGCTGATGCTTAGAGAGTTCTTCTCCTAATCAATATATATGTGGCATAGATTTCCAGTTTTGACATTGCCTAATGGGCACAAAGTTTTTACTTGCTTCTATCATTCGACTATACCTTTAGATTGGAACAATTGGGAAAATGTCCTATAGATTAGAGCTACCCAAAAAATTGGCCGGAGTTCACAACGTTTTTCATGTTTCACATCTCCGAAAATGTCTACATGAGTCTGCTGAAGTGGTAGAGCCAAATATCCTAGAAGAAGCTGAAGTGGAACGCGAAGCAACCATAAGGAAAGTTCCAACCCGCATATTAGGAACAGAAGTGAAGAAGCTACGCAACCGCGAAGTCAAGCTCGTCAAAGTTCAGTGGAGCGACGCCGAAGAAGATGCAACTTGGAAAACTGAAGCTAGAATACGCGCAGCCTACCCTTTTCTTTTCGAGGATACATCTTTGATCTTTCTTTTTCCTTAAGTTGCGCTTTTATCTATCTTTTTAGGTATATTTCCTCGACCTTATCTTTTAGGAAGAAACCCTTTGGATGAAAACATGTAATTGAAACATGTTATGGATGATGGTTGCAAGTGGTTGCAAGTGATTGCTAGTGGTTGCTCGTGGTTGCATATACACACACAATCTAGGTTTTAGATCGGCTCAGTCACTTCATATTGCATATGCATATATGTTTGCATTTGTATATGGTTGAGCTTTAATGTGTTGTCATATGGATGCTACATGTGTATGAATGATTGTGCACTCATGTAGTATCATGAATAGGAGGATTTGCATACATAATGGATTCATGGCACTTACATAATTCGCATTAAGGAGGTCAACTGAATCAGTAGACCGCCTGATTTTGCATTAAACAAGTACATGTTCACACACACACTTCGCATATGATCATGAAGCATTAGAAGTCTTTTAAGGACAATGGATGCTCGTGTTTGATGGATGAGTAGATGGATGATTGGATGTTAGGATGTACATTCTTCCGGAACTTGAAGATTTCGGGGACGAAATCCTTTTAAGTGGGGGAGAATGTAACACCCCGTGAATTCTATAACCGTGAAATTCATAAATTAAAGCGTAACTAATTTCAAATCAAAGAATTAAGGGAAACGGGATACGCCATTGTGTTCGTCTCGGAAAAATACGCCAAATAGTGTCCGAGTTTTCGAAAATCGGAGTCCGTATGAAGAAGATATGGCCTCCGGAAGTTTCAGAATTCAGGTTAAAATTCAAACAGACGAAAACAGCTCAGAAAAACAAGTTTAAAATTCAAAATCGGGCCCAATTGGCCAGGGCGGGAAAATTCCCGCCTAAGGCACCCAGGTCGACTTGGCAGTCGACCTGGGCTAGCCAGGTCGACAGGGCAGTCGACCTGGGTAACCCGTGTCGACTGCCAAGTCGACACGGTGTCGACTGGACTGTCGACCTCGCCCCAGAGCCAGATCGAACCCAGCCCACCCTGGCTGGCCAGGTCTGTGTTTGGTCAATTTTCTGAACCTTGCCTTGTCACTAGGGCTAGGTGTCAGCTCCTGGTTGGCCTCTCCTTCAAACGAACGGCTATTATTGAACCAAGCTTCATCGACGGTCTAAATCAACTCACAAACTCTATAAAAAGGACCTATGACTAACCCTAATTCACACAAACTAAAATGGAGCTGAGACCGTCATGTTGCTGAGGAGAGACTAAAGATAGCCGTCGGAAATAGAAAGGCAATTAGGAGAATAAACAAAAGCTTAAAGCAACGTCAAAACAAATCAAAGCAACGCCTACAACAAAGGATAGCATCTCCAAATTCAGAATTCAGATTTCTGAATTAAAGATTCGCCATACGCTGCAAGTAGAGTGCTATTCCGATGTGAATTAAATAATTGTGTTGATTTGTGTAATGTAAGAAATGGAATTGTGGCGATAATAATCTATATTTGTATGTTGCTTTGATGCAAAACGATTTGGGAATATTATGGAATACGATTGGATATTTGCAAGTACGCGATTTGCATTGGAAACGAAATGGAATTGTGGCGGTAATGACTTATATTTGTATGTTATTTTGATTCTAAACGATTTGGCAATGCTATGGTTTGATTCATACAAGTATATGGTTTATGTTGACAACCACATGTTGTGGAATTTTGATTGGGACTCATGCAAACATATGATTCATATTGAAAACTACATGTTTGTGGTAGTTATTTACAACACCTATTTGATAATTGCAAGCATATGATTCATGTTAACAACTATATGTTGTAATAATTTATTTAAGATTCATGCAAGTATATGATTCATGTTAACAACTATATGTTATGATATTTTAATTGGAATTCGTGCAAGTATATGATTCGTTATTATGCTAATATGATGTACATACTTTTATGACCACTTTTAGTGTGTAATTAAATCAACTAAGTACTATGATTTATATGAATCTATGTTGAAATTGGCAAATCATACTTTTGTGTTAGAAACAAAAGTAAGCACCTTTATGAATTTGTATTAATTTTATGAACATGACTAAACTATGTTCGTTATTATGCCCAATTGAAAAACATGTTTTTAGGCTCATGTTGTTATCATAAGTTACATTAGAATTACATTAGAATTACATTCCTCTTGCAAGTTTACATAGAAATGAAAACCATGATGTAAGTTTAGATATGTTTATGCTATAATTTTATAAATGGATTAAAAACCATGATTCATATAAGAATTAGGTTGGGATAATTCTAGTTGAACCATACTTTTGTATTAGTTACAAAAGTAAGTACCTTTTGTTAACATATAGTGATTTTATGAACATGATTAGTTTATATCATGCCTAAATAAAAATATAGGCTTATATTTCTAGTCAAGACCCTGTGCCAATAATAATGATATCTAATTTAGTTAGATTCTTAATTTCAAGTTTACATGGTTAGTTGAACCTATGATTCATGTTTAAGTTTATGCCATTATCATATGACTAAAATAATTCATGTTTAAGTATTGTCTATGCATTAACCATATGAATAGAATGATTTATGTTTAAGTATTGTTTATGCTATGATTATATGAATAAAATGATTCATGTATTATTTATGCCATGATTATATGAATAGAACGATGCATGTTTAAGTACTGCTTATGCCATAATCATATGAATAAAATAATTCATGTTTAAGTATTGTCTATGCATTAACCATATGAATAAAATGATTCATGTATTATTTATGCCATGATTATATGAATAGAACGATGCATGTTTAAATACTGCTTATGCCATAATCATATGAATAAAATAATTCATGTTTAAGTATTGTCTATGCATTAACCATATGAATAGAATGATTGATGTTTAAGTATTGTTTATGCTATGATTATATGGATAAAATGATTCATGTTATGCCATGATTATATGATGTTACAATTGCAAGTTCACATGTGCCTATTTCATGTTAATTGAATCGTTCGTTGCAAGTTCATGCGTTCACACTCCCCTTTTTCATGATATCTTATAAACACCATGTTGTAAGCCTCCCCTTTTCATTTGGCTTAATTGGGTTTAAGTATTAAACCCAACACACCTTACATTGGAGCGAACGTGTAAAACGGGGGTAATGACGTTTGGGCTAAAATATAGAATATATGTGTTGGCATGTTCAATGCATGCCAACAATCTTGAAAAGCAATTAAGTGGCATAAATGAAATTTAACCAATAAAGATGAATTTGAATAATGGGCCGCAAATATTTACATAAAATAAAAAGAGACAAAATATGTAAATGTAGAAAATACGATGTGTTTAACCCGAGGTTGGATTGAGTTGTGATGTAAACCTGCCCGGAACCGCCCGGCTGTCCAGTAGTCACAACAATACCTATCCAATGTGGATGGTTAAACACGGAGCCCAATAAGGACCCGAGGTTAGACTGAGTTGTGGCGTAAGACTGCCCGGACCCAACCGGCAACAGGCAGCCACAACAATACCTGTCTAATGTGAGAGGTCAAGGCTTTAATAAGACAATTAAGGCTGAGTCATGATTGATAGGATTAAGTAAATTATATTAATACTTAATCAAAATGGAACATGCTAAACTAAACAAACTGATTGGGGGGGTTAGGTTTATAAAACACTTAACCAACTTAGCATGTTGGCTAGAAATAGAAAACCTAGTAGCGGAGGACCCTTTTCGCAGTAACCCTACAAGGTATCATGATACCCTGAAACTAGGCAGGGTGGGGCACGATTACTAGGCTGATTGTAAGAGGTCAAATCGACGGCGGTGGAGCAGCAGTGTAGGTTCTAACGGGGTGCGGGCGTGCACACACTCCGGCACAGAAAAATAAGGCACTGGGCACCAGTAGCATACCTGTGCATTCTAGGATTGTGTCGGGCCGCCACCATGGGACTTGATACACCCCATGGTGGGACCAGCATAGATAACTACAACATCGGGGGCCGTAAGACACATGTAACTATGCGAGTAGGAGCCGATCATCATAAAATGGATCACTTCACCCTGGTTATGGGGTGCCTGTTGGGAACTAGTTTATATGGGTACAGAGATTACTATGGGGTACGACAGTACATTCGACCCTAGACAACTTAACTAAGTATATGGTGCTTTCCCATTTCTAGTTTATACTTATCACACCCAGTTCTTTATTCATAGACAGAATAGTCCTAGACTTACTCAGACTTTATGTCTGACTCTACTTTTCTTTCGTCTTCTTTTCTTCCGTCCCCCCCCCCAGGTCCACAGGGAGGGAATACGGCGGCTTGACCAGCCTTCATATCCAGCTTGAAGAGAAAGAATGTATTGCTTGGATCTTTTCGTTTTGGACTATGGCTTTGGACAGCAACTATGGGACTTTTGCAGTTTATTTATGTTTCCTTTATGCTTCTTTAAATAATGTAATCAAGATAGTTATGAACATGTTATGTTTTTGGAAGTATTGTAAAACAAATTATGGCATGGATTGTGTAACACATATTTTAATGAAATAAAAGTTGTTGTTTTCCGCTGTTCAAAAATATGTGTTCTTATATCTGTCTTGTATATCTGTGACTTATACTTATAAACCTCCACCAAAATTAGGGCATTCCCTTTGAGAGTGACCCTAACGGAGGTGGGGTGTTTCATGGTTGGGTGAAGGGATGCGGCGGTGACGTTGATAACTAAAAGAAGAAAACTGTATGAAGGAACCAGTAGCCTTGGTCTCAAATGCAGGGAATGGTGAAGAAAGGGGTAAGGCGGGTTGGTTACAGGAACTTGGGCTTCAGTTATATATATATATATATATATAATGCTTGCGTGACAAACAGTGAGGTGAGGGATAGGGTAGAAGCATGTTGAAGAAAAGTAAGTAGAAGGGGAGGGTTCGTTCCAGAAGAAGACGAACAACAGTAGCAGCGTCGGATGTTTTGGTACGGGCGATTGTCGCAGCTGTTTGAGGTGAAGAAATTGATGGGCAGGTTTCGGCCATGTTTAAAGAAGAGAAAGAAAAAAAGGAAATAAAGAAGCTAAAATGCAGAATTAGAAGGAGTAATACAGTAGAGGTTTACTGGAACAAAAGGGTTGAGTGTAAGAAGGGCAGATTGAAAATGAAGGAGGAAGAAGCACAGTAGAATGGAGAGAGGAACAGTAACGCACTAGGTATGATTTTAAATGCCTAATTAGTTTTAATGCTATAAATATGATAAAATTTGTAATCTTATCTAGGGTAATAATATATATGTAAAAAGTATCAACAATATTGTATTATATATAATGTGTTACACCCCTAGGAAACTTAAACATAAACCAACCATGCTTCATAAGTCTAGGTGAACTGTTTATGTTGGCCTGAAGTATATTTGTGTCTAGTTAAAACATTAACGTACCATTTTAGTTCCTATTTGACAATTAACGTGCAGTATATATATAAATATATGTGTATATATATATATATATTTTATTTAAAAACATTCTATAGCAGCTTTGTAAAACTAAAGTGTCTAACGCTTTATTTAATTTGCCTAATACCTTATTGATTTAAAACATAAGTAGTTAGAATGTAATATATTATTAAAATATAAATAGTATTAACCTATACTCTGAATAGATTTAGCATACTGGAACATTTTGATGTGCCCAATCCAAGGACACTCGTAACCGGTTATATTGTGAAATTAAGTATGTCGACCCAGTATGAATATGGCCAATGTTTTTATAATGTGATTTCGATTAAAGTTAAATTTAAATAAAGTTTTAATAGTTTAAAGTTAGACCCGTAACCGTATAAAATTTGTGACGTGATCACCTGTTAACAGAATTCGGCAAAACCAGAAACATTGGAGCCACATCGGAAAGCACGACATTATGGAACTAGATTGGACGGAGCCGTAAGCAGCTAAAGATTTTAATTAAATTAAACACATGTTTAATTTAATTAAGACAAACCGTTCAAATGTCAAATGGTAACCATGGTGAGTTAAACTCACTCAGTTCTCCCACTTATATTTATATAAGTTGGGTTTATTATTTGAATGCTATGGTTGCTAATTATTGGTTGATTTGATGATTGTTTATTGTTGAATATTGCTATATCGATGATTTAAATTAAACGTCGTTTAATTTAAATGAAATGACATCGTTATTTTTAACGATGAATTCCAAACAAGATAACTTACCTTGTTGATTACGTTTATAATAATGTAAACGTACCGAATTAAATTGGATGTTTGAATAGATGTTATTAGTTGACTGTTATCAGTCAAATTTGTTGTTTATTTTCATATAATTTTTTGAACCCATATGATTGGATTATTGAGTTGATTATTGCTTGCTACACCCAAATTCATGGATATTAACCAATGGGTAGTATTGGTTAAGGAATTTATAGCAGATGGCCAAAATGCAAACTGTTTTATAAAGATTGATTTACCATCAGGTGAATCGATCGAAATGAAGTTAAGAAATTTATTTTATAATCGAATATAGATTTTAAATACAATATTTTAAATGGAGTTTATAAAAGGAAATAAATCAACTGTATATACATTGATTATTTTAATTGACAACCACCATTTTTATACCAAGAATCTATCCGTGTGCGGAGCACGTGTCTCATTTTAGTTATCAAATGATTCACAAAGTAAATTCTTATATTTAAAATGAAATGACTTAAGAATACTAATATATTAAAACAAAGATACTATTTTGGTATTACAACAGAGATATTATTTTAATGGCCAAGTGACGTTGTATACTAAACCAATGGATTTATTTTATCTTTATGGTTGTTTATTTTGATGGTTAAATAACCGACTATCAAAATCTGACCCAACGCATGTTGGAATGGAAAGACCGGGATCGAATTTATATTCGAAAACCATTTTGAATCAACAAATACGTAAATAAAGAAGATATCCGAAGCTGATCGAGATGGAGCAATTGAAGACTGTAAATCTTCACGAATGGAAGGACTATTATTGGATTTCTCTAGCTGATCCCTAGAGATATTTTGACAATGATTCTGTCAGGATTGAAATCTACGAATTTGCAAGGACTACTCGCTACTGATCTATAGGGTAGTTCTTAGGATGTGGTAAGAGGGTGCCTCCGGTTAATCCTGTTCCTGGATGACGTGTATGGACGATGTGACAATCAAAGCGAATGGTGGCCAGATGTTCCAAAAGTCGATTATAACCTCAAGCCTCATCAACCGGGGAATGACAAAAATCGGGCAGGCAGCACGGCTATGTGGGTCGCTCCCATTAGGGTGTATAATCACCTATATAGAGAAAATCCATTTCCTTCTTTTATCTATTTCAATGCTGTCCCTTTCGGGAAACGGTGGTTTGAGCCCAACCGTTGGTGATATACATTCGATACACTCAAGCGAAATGAGTGGTCGGTCATGTGTGCGCCGGGTTGCAAGACGTTCTTGTTGAACCCAGTGTATTCGCCTCAAGAGATACACTATTGGCAGGTGGTTCCATACCTTGTCATAGTCGGAATTCAATCTCCAATAAGCGCCTACGGTTTTGTTTGTATACTATATATGTGGAACGTGAGATGCAAGCGTTTTGCTAGATTCTTTTTATTTGCATTTAGACACTATTGTAAAATCAGATGATATATATGATTTCAAAAATGTTTTGGGTTATAGTAAGGTGAAAACCGTCCGTGTTTATGTGTGGCAGATCTTACTATTATCCTTTTCTTTCTAAAGGATTTTGAACCTTAAAATCAATATGGGTGTTATTTAAACTTAGCGAGTTTTTCTCACTCTGGTTCACCAGACTGACCTGGTATTTGTAATGTTCGGGTTAGACCGTGTTGTACAGGTTCAGGTTATCGAATGCTGAGAAATCCAAAGACAAGTTGAAGGAGTTCAAACTTATGCTATTCTACCGTATCTTCCCGCTGTGTGTTATATATACGAGGACAGACTATTATAACTGTCCAGATATATGGATGTACTCTGATGTTGTAAGTATTATTTCAAAACTCTCTATAAGGTTATTTATATATATTATATTTTGTTCCACTGCGATGTGAGACTCTGTGTTACGTTTATTCTTCTTCTTATTCTTCTATTTTAATATTCTTTCTTCCTTTTCTCACCCTCTAACTTCTTTCTTCTAGCTTTCTGGATTTTCGGTTCTCGAGTTTTGGACATGGGTTGTATAAATGTCAAGATTCGAGTGTCAAAATTTTCCGGGTCGCTACACGACCTCCATTTTTGACGAAACCACTTTTGTTGGATCCGGAATGTCAAGTTATTGCTAGATTCCAATTTTCATAATTTTTGGAATCAAAATGTGAGCATGGCAAAAGAAAACATGTTTTAACAGTTTTAGTCAATTTGGATCGACCAGAAAATGACCACTTTTCAAACAGTCTTAAATTTGACGAAATTAGTTTTGTTAGGACTGCATCGTCAAAACATAGCCATAATTATTTTTTGGGAATTTTCGGGGTCAGTTTGTGGCCTCGGTAAATTAAAATGTGCGTTTGAATTTAAAATATATTAATTTATATTTTAAATCTAATGGAAACCGATCGAAACGATAGAATTTGGTTACGGGATATATCCCATTGTATTCGAAATGGTGGTATTTGGCTAGGGGCTTAATTTAAAGGGTCAAACCCTATTCAATTCAAACCAATGGTCAATATGGTTTCCCAACCCCTTATGCGATCAATGAACATCATCCTCCCCTCTTTCTTCCACCCGATCTCCTTATCCCAAAATCATTTTACAAAACATCGAAAGCAAAAAATGATCAGCTCAGTGAGCTCTTCATCTTCAATAGGTGTGATGAAGTTTAATGACGTGAATGGTGAGAAATCGCTGGGAATGGGTGACTCATTCAAACGGATTTCTAACATGGAGGTTGGGCGCGAGTTGGACGGCGTGGGGTGGGAGAGGTGCGCGATAAGGAGGCGCATCTGGTGGCAGTCTCTGATCGATGGCGCAGGCATCGTTGCAGCTGCAAAGTCCAACCCTAGCAACATCGAGATGTGGTTTTATACTCCAGGAAATTAAAAGGAGACACCTTTTAACAGTGAGCATTTCTTTTCCTTTTTTTGTAATTAGTAAATATTTACTAAATAAAATAGCAAATATGATAATAAAAATAAAATAACAAATGTTCTATAAATATAAACATCAAATAAAATGTAATAGAATTTATAAAAAATTAGTATTTTACTACAAACACCCTTGTTTTTAAAGTATAAATAGCTTTATTTTTTAAAAAATTAAAAATAGCATCATCTTAAAAACATAAAAATATGATTTTTATATATACAACATTAAAAAAAAATATGATTTTTACATATATGGTTTTGTTATATAAAAATATAATCTTTATTGGAAGAAGAGCGATATAAAAATATAATCTTTATTAGAAGTAGAGCGATGTAAAAATATGATTTTTAGTTAGATAAAAATATAATTTTAAGTTATATAAAAATCTAATTTTTAGTTAGAAGAAGATATGATTTTTATTCATATAAAAATTTGATTTTTATGATATGAACATCGCTATTAAGATTTGATTTCTATGATATGAACACCATTGTAAAAATATAATTTTTACATAGAATGTAGCGTTGTAAAAATATAATTTTATAATGAAGTAACGATGTAAAAATATGATTTTTATATATAAAACTAAATAATAAAAATGTTATTTTTACTACGAACAGAGTGAAACAGATTGCGATGGAACCGACAGGAATCAAATAGAAATCCGAAATGTTCACAAATAAAGAATGGAGGAGTGGATCCCAAAGGTGAGAACTCCTCACTATAATTTTCTTTGTACAGTTATTTATTTCATAACTGCATATATGAACTGTTCCCCGTCATCCACAGACCACAGATGACTTTTTTGGTTGTTTGTGTTGAATGATGTATTTATTTCTATTTGGTTTGTGGTGTGATTATGGAGTTGATTAGAATTTGGTTTGTATATGGCGCAAGCCATCATTAGGCGAGGGATAAGGCTAGACCTTATCCTAGTTCTAGTATCGGTCGTTATGCCGCCAAAATTTTCTAAAATATATTAGAAACATAAAAATATCATTTTTTTATGGTATAAATGTACTGAATAGAAAACTCATGTGTTGAAATAATATAAATATTCATTTACAAATCGGATGATTTGTTAATGTACACTTATTTAACCGATATGGATTGGGACGATAAATTTTACACATCGCCTAAACTGCACAAATAAAATCTGTGTTTGTTTATTGAAACCCAACGCGGGTGTTGGGATGATATTTGACGTACACTAATCCCAACTGTTTAGTTGTATGTCGATCGATAGGTTGACAGACTATTGTAAACGTAAAATATTTATATTTAATGCTTATACAGCGTAGAATGCACTTTGGATGATGGTTGATTATTTATCATGGTTGTTGTATACATGTGTTGTATGAAATCCATATAAACAACATTATATGGTGATTGACTGTGTCTGAGTCCAGTTCAAAAAGAAGGAATATTTGAAAATAACGAATATTTTAAAATAATATTCTGTAAAAGATCAAAAGTTGATTTTGATGTTCGATTTCGGATGGACACGAAAATATTTAAATATATGTAGCCGTGTTGATTAGATATGCGCCATTTTGACGTGAACGATATTTATATCGATTTTATTCATTTTTAAAATGAATATTGAAAATGAAGTGATTTCAAAATCTGATGTTTGAAAATATTATCATTTATATGCTAATGAAATGGAATATTCAATTTTGATTTAAAACTGAATATGAAGTTGAAACCGTTTTTAAAACGAATTTAAAACGATTTATAAAATACGTTTTGAATGGAAATCAATGAAATATATATAATATATATATTAGATATATTAATGGCCTGAATAGAACGCGTCGCGCAGTGGGAGTTCACGAATTTAGACCATTGACTTCAAATGGACGTTACAGTAGATCCGACCGTCGGATTCTCCTGAAATCGGGACTGTTGGGTTCGTATCGAAAAGATCTTTCCAACAAATATGAGAGATTTGAAATCTAACGGTGGGATTTGGAATTATGTCCAAATCAAATTTGGAAAAGGTCTTTGTAAGTGCAGTTCGATGACGGTTTATGGAAATCGACTTTACGGGCCTTGATAAAATTATTAAAAATATTAATAATTTGTATAAATTCATGATAAATGATTTGGAAAGAATTGGGATGAAAAATTCCTTATTTGAAAAGATAAAAAAATATTTTCATCGAAATGAACTACTTATGAACTAGAATTATAATCCAATCTTTTAAAATAAATAAATTCGATTTGAAATGGTTTAAAAAATAACCAGAATCTCCAATATATGAATTGGAATGGATTTGAATCGAAATTATCTTTGGAATATTTCGATATTGGATTCCGTGATTATACGAACATCGTGGAGGAATTTGGAAGATATATCGCTATTCCAATACAATATTTGTTGATTTCAGAATTTGATATTGAATATAAGCCGATATATTTTCTCCTCAGAGCCTTGTATTTAATACCAAAAGGGATTTTGGGTTTGTCGTGAACGATGTCTTCATTAACACTGTTCTTAAACCTGGTTGAGAAAAGATTAAATCTTTTTATTTAGATTTAATGAAGCATACCAATTAATTAATATTTAATTGGAATTGAAATTGAATTTTGGATTTATCATGAACGGTGTTTTAAATAACACTTGTTCTTTAACCCGTTTAACAATGGAATGAGATTTTGGGTTTGTCGTGAATGGTATCTTTAATAATACTGTTCTTAAACCCAATGGAGCTAACAAAATTAGAATCTAACTGGAGATTAGCTAAGTTGAATGGTTTCCTGGGTATTTATCTGATGTCTGTTTCGACCTTCGGGATTAATATTTTGGGAATTGCTCTCTTACTAATTTACGGTTAGAGACTGATGGAATGGGATTTTAGGTTTATCGTGAACCGAGTTTTAAATGACATTGGTAATTTATCCTAGTTAAAGATAAGATTAATTTCTTAGCTTTGAATAATCATTAATATCGATTTTTGGGAAGATTAAAACTAAATGGAGTTTTAATGAATCTTTGATTAGATTGAAAAGTTAGTGTAATAATTAAAATTATCAATTCAAGAAAAGGATCGAAAATGGAGTACCACCACTTTTACTTCATGCGATAGCTAAATCTTTAATTAGATTTGAACGTGAAATGGTAATTAATATTTACCGATAACACCGTGGTGTTAGATATGGAGTATTACCAGTTTTGCTCCATGAGATGAATATGTTGGGATTGGGAAATAAAATAAATGATTACTTCAGTGTAGTTCGCTAAAACCGACTAGTTTGGAAAACCTTAATATGATTTGATATCCAAAGGAATATTAAAGAATAAATTTAAAAGTATTTATCTTTGATAAAATTAATGGGAACCTATTCCCTAATGATGTGAATATTTTAATAAAAGAATATTCTAAATTGGAATGAGGCATATGTTTTGTTTGTGTAACACTTGTTTATTATATACGCTGGTTATTCGGAAAGGCCGGGTTGATACCCATTCTGAATAACCGATTCGACGATAAGTCGACGATGAAGACGGTGGTTGAAGATTGGAGGTCTTCACATCATTTGGATAATTACTGAGGTCTTGATTGGGCTATACACCAAGATGAGGTAATAAGTGGTGATCGTCCAGACGTACTAGGAGATCGACCGGATATGCGAGGGCCTCTCTCCTGTATTGGACATATGGGATGAGGAATAAGGTGCCTCCTATTTCGTTCAAACTTAGAACAGACTTGTAAATGGAATGTGTGTGTGACATTGGATTTTATTCTATGTTGATTGATCTCTATTAAATATACATCGCTTGGTGAAGGAGAATTTATTCTCTTACTTCACCCTTCTCTGAGACATATGGGATCAGAGGTTGTATATCAATAGACATCACTCACATGGCGTGAATTGCCTATGTGGCATGCTGAGATGCAATGATCAAGGCTTTTGTTGAAAAGCAGGGCCTTGTGGTTGATGATCAAAGCATAGCTTTAATATAGCGCCGCTTTGTGTAGCGTTAATTCGCGAGCCTTACACCCTTGTGTGAACCAGAAACGGGAGAGGACCTCAAGGAGGACATGTGTTTCTTTCTGGCTAGGAGTGGTGTCAGCGTTTTGCAAGCCCTGACATTTTACTTATGTGGATGATGGAAAGCGTGGTGTAATAACCCGGAAATCAGAGCCAATTTAAAGTTTTTATTTTGGCTATTTTAGCGAATTTTGAATATTTAAAATGAATTATTTTAAATAACGACGACGAGAAATTTATTTTGAATAGAATTCGAATGTATATATTTATATAGATCATCGTTAGAATATAAATATTTATTTTTATTCATAAAAGGAATTGAAAATGGCGCGGTAGTTTGAAATTTCGATTTCGAATTTCAAATGACTGTACAGGATTCAAAATAAACCGGACTTTAGTGAAACCAAAAATATTCGAATCTAATCAAGAATATCTTTCCAAAGAATCCGAGAAATTGAAATTTCATACGGGGATAAAAAATTATGTCCAATTGAAAATTCGGAATAGTCGCTATGGAATTCTGGCCCTAAAAAATACCCATTTTGCAAACGACCTCGGTTTTCGATGAAACCACTATTGTTGGATCTGTGATGTCAAGTTGTTGCTAGATTTCAAAATTCGTAATTTTTTGAATCAATATGTGAGCGTGGAAAAGGAAAACGTGTTTTGACAGTTTTAGTTGATTTTAATCGACTGGAAAATGGACATTTTTCAAACGATCTCGGAATTTGACGACACTAGTTTTGTTAAGACCGTATCGTCAATACGAAGTTAGAAAATATTTTTCTGGAATTTTTAGAGACTGTATGTTGCCCCGGTAAATTGAAATGTGGGTTCAAATTCAATATATAGATTTATATTTTGATTTTGACAGAAAATGATCGAAACGATCGAATTAGCCTACGATACATATCCCATTGTGTCCGGAATGAGGGTAATTAGCTATGGACGACAGTCGGTGGGTTCGATTTTGAGGTCGAAATTAAAAGTTGCTTTTTGAAATTAAAAAAATAAAAAAATAAACCCTCTCTCCCTATTCTCTCTCAACCCCCCCCCCCTCCGTTTCATTTCATTCGAGAAAATTTTAAAAAAAGGGAAGGAGCGATGGGGGGGAACCGCCGCTGCCGCCCCATCGCAGCCCCCCCAAGGTGGCACGCCCACCATTAAGGCCACCCCCTCCTTCCCTTCTCCTCTTCAACATCCGCTCCCCCTTCCGTTTTCAAGCCCCATCAGAAAACCCCCAAGACCCGCCACATCTGACCGCCGCTCCGGCCATGGCCCATGGCCCACCGCCCGCCTGCCTGCGCGAGCCCCACCTCACCGGAGAAGTCTCCCCACTACAAACAGCCCCTCCTCCGACTGACATCTCAGATATGGAGCCCCTCCCCATGAAAACTGAATTTAAAGAGGTGATTTTTTATTTATATATTTATTTTCTATGCAATTGGTTTTATAAATTTAATGTCAGATTTTTAAGTGTGAGACATTGAAATAAAGGTCGGATTTTTATATATGTTAATCACGTAGAAAGGTTGGATTATTATATATATTAATCACGTAGAAAGGTCAGATTTTTAAATATGTTAACCACGTAGAAAGGTTGGATTTTTATATACGTTATCATGTAGAAAGGTCGGATTTTTATATATGTTAATCACGTAGAAAGGTCGGATTTTTATATATGTTAATCACGTAGAAAAGTTGGATTTTTATATATGTTAATCACGTAGAAAGGTCGGATTTTTATATATGTTAATCACGTAGAAAGGTCGGATTTTTATATATGTGAAATCGAGGTAAAAATAGGATTTTATTATGTAGAAGAAGCAAAAATGTGATTTTTATATGAGTGATGATATAAAAATATAATTTTTATTATATTGCTAGCAAGATAAAAATATAATTTTTATCATGGAAATAGCGTTGTAAAGGAGTGATTTTTACATATGTAGCAGTGATACAAAAATACAAACTTTATATATAAAAATATAATTTTTATCTATATAGTAACGGTGTAAAAATAGAATTTTTATCTATATAGTAGCGGTGTAAAAATAGAATTTTTATCTATATAGAAGCGGTGTAAAAATAGAATTTTTGTCTATATAGTAGCAGTGTAAAAATAGAATTTTTTTCTATATAGTAGCAGTATAAAAATAGAATTTCTATATACATAGCAACAATACAAAAATGTGATTTTTATATATGTAATGGCTACGGACAATGAAAGTGACAAAAGGCGAGCACGATGAAGATTTCTTCATATGAAGAGTCGTGGCACTTGGTTTAACTAGTCGGTGAGAACTTCTCACTTCAAATCTTGTTTTCTAGTTAAAAATATATACTAGGATGCAAACAGTGCTTAGAGCACCCAACACTCGTCGTCCACAGACCATGGACGACTTGTATGCTCGTTTTACGTGTTGTGAAATTTTGTTTGTGATGTTGATGTGAAATGGATAATAAAATATTCATGTGTTGAAATAAATTAATTATCGTTAAAAATATAATTTTTAACGTGAATGTGAATAAAAAAATGTTCATTTACAAACCGGACGGCTTGTTTATGTACACCTATTTGAAGGATATTGATTGGGACGATAAATTTTACACATCGTCCAACTGCACAAATAATATTCAGTGTTTGTGGATTGAAACCCCACACGGGTGTCGGGATGATATTTGGTGTACACTAATCCCAATTCTTTAGTTGTATGTCGATCGATTGGTCGACGGACTGTGTAAGCGTTAATTATTTATATTTAATGCTTATGCAGTTGTGTTGTGCAATTTGGATGATGGTTGATTATTTATCATTGCTATTATATACATGTGTTGTATGGAATCCATATAATTAACATTATATGGTAATTGATTGGGCCTCATTCCAATTGGGAAAATAAAGATTCATGTGTTGAATAGAATAAATAGTCATGTGTTGACGATGCTCATGTGTTGAGAATATTCATGTGTTGAAACTTATCATGTGTTGAACGAAATATTTTAACAATAAAATTTACATCTTTATCATATATAAAATTAGAAACTAACTGGAAACTAGATAAGATGAGTGGTCTCCGGGGTATTGATATGATGTTTGTTTCGGCCTTCGGGGTTAATATTTAGCGAATCGTTCTCTTACTAATTTACGGTTGGTGTCTGATTAAAAAAAATTAAACGATAGAAATCATAATTTTATAAAATATATTTAATAACAAAAATAGTCATGTGTTGACAGTACTCATGTATTGAGAATAGTCCTGTGTTGAAAGAAATATAGATTCATGTGTTGAATAGAATAAATATTCATTTGTTGAATAGAATAACAAAGTTATTGAAAAATATAATGCCGTGTTGATTAGATTTGCGCCATTTTGACACGAATGATATTTATATCGATTATATTCGTTTTTATAATGAATATAGAAAAGGAAGTGATTTCAAAATATAACGTTTTGAAAATATTATCATTTATATATCGATGATGTGGAATATTCAATTTTGATTCGAAATTGAATATGAAATTGAAATCGTTTCGAAAACGAATTTAAAACGATTTATAAAATACGTTTTAAAAGGAAATCAACGAAATAAATGTATAATATATATATATTATATATAATGGCCTGAATAGAACGCGTCGCGCTGCAGCAGTTCGTGAATTTCGACCATTGACTTCGAATGGACATTACGGGAGATCCGAAAGTCGGATTCTCCTGAAACCGGAACCGTTGGGTTTGTATCGAAAACAGCTTTCCAATGAATATTATAAATCTGAAATCTAACGGTTGGATTTGGAATTATATCCAAATCAAATTTGGAAAAGGCCGTTGTAAGTGCAGTTCGATGGCCGTTGATGGAAATCGACTATACGGGCCTTGATAAAATTATTAAAGATATTAATAATTTGTGTAAAATCATAATATATGAATTGGAAAGAACTGGGATGAAAAATTCCACATTTGAAACGATAAAAATAGATTTTACCGAAATGAACTAGTTTTGAACTAGAATTAAAATCCAATTATTTTTAAATAAATAAATAAAGTGGACTTGAAGTGGTTTTGAAAATAATCAAAATTTCCAATATATGAATAGGAATGGATTTGAATCGAAATTATCTTCGGAATATTTCGATGTTGGTTATCGTGATTATACAGATATGGTTGTGCAAATTTGAAAGATATATTTATATCGTTATTTCCAACACGATATTGGTTGGTTTCAGAATTTGATATTGAATATAAGCCAATATATTTTCTATTCAGAGTCTTGTATTTAATATCAAATGTGATTTGGGTTTGTCGTGAATGGTGTCTTCATTAACACTATTCTTTAACCCAGTTGAGAAAAGATTAAATCTTTCTATTTAGATTTAATGAAGTGTACCAATTAAGTAATATTTAATTGGAATTGAATTTGAAAGTGATTTTGGGTTTATCGTGAATCGAGTATTAGGTGACATTGGTTCTTTAACCCAGTTAAAGACAGGATATTTATTTTTAAGAAGATTAAAACTAAGTGGAGTTTTAATGAATCTATAATTAGATTGAAATGTAAATTGACAATTTAAATTATCAAATTTGGAAAGTGATCGAGAATGGAGTATCACCAGTTTTGCTCCAAAGCGATAGTTAAATCTTTAATTATATTTGAACGTGAAATGATAATTAATTTTACCAATAACACCATGGTGTTAGATATGGAGTATTACCAGTTTTGCTTCATGGGATGAATAGGTTGGGATCGGGAAATAAAATAAATAATTACTTCGGTGTGGTTCGATAATGCCAACTAGTTTGGAAAACCTTAACATGGTTTGAAATGATATCCAAAGGAAGATTAAAGAATAAATTTAGAAGAATTTATCTTTGATAAATTAATGGGAACCTTTCCCTAAGAATGTGAAAACTTGAGTAAAAGAATATTCCGAATTGGAATGAGGCGTATGTTGTGTTTGTGTAACATTTGTTTATTATATACGCGGGTTATTCGGAAAGGCCGGGTTTATACCCATTCTGAATAACTGATTCGACGATATGTCGAAAAGGAAGATGGTGGTTGAAGACTGGAAGTCATCACATCGTTTGGGTGATTACTGATGATCTTGATTGGGTTGTACACCCAAGATGAGGGAATCAATTGGTGATCGTCCAGACGTACTTGGAGATTGATGGATGTGCGAGGAAAGTGCCTCCGGTTTCGTTCAAACCCAGAACGGACTTGTAAATGGACTGTGTGTCTGACATTGGATTTTATTCTATGTTGATTTGTCTCTATTAAGTATACATCTGTTTGGCGGCGGAGAATTTATTCTCTTGATTAACGCCCTTCTCTGAGACGTACGAGCTCAAAGGTTGTATATCGATGGACATCAGTCGCATGGAGTGAATTTCCTGTGTGGGATGCCTAAGTGGCAGATGATCAAGGCTTCTGTTGAATAGCAAAGTCTTGTGGTTGATGATCAAAGCACGGCCTAAGTGGCACAGCTTTGTGTATAGCGTGGATTCGCGAGCCTCATACCTCGGTATGAGTCAAAAACGAGATAAGGACTGCAGGGAGAGAGCGATGTTTCTTTCTAGCTATAGTTGGTGTCAGTACTTAAACTGGCTGACATTTATATATTTTTTTACCTATGTGGTTGTTGGAATGAGGCGCCTCGATTTTAGGTCTGTTAGGACCGGGAAACGTGTGTTCAGGAATACTAATCCACTAACGTAAGTGTGGACCGCCCCTGAAGCATCCAAGGGTTACCCAGAGTGTGTAGTCATGAGACATTTGCTAGAGTGTCTCGAAGCAGAGAGCAGCTTGCCCCTTGCCTCTACTCATGACGGAAATCCAATTTCCAATACGAGACATTTTGGTTTTATTTGTAGAACCTAGTATGGCGAGATAGTGGTATGGGTCACTAATTCCGTCTATGATTAATATTTATGATTGAAATTGTTTTGACACTAAACACTTATAATAGTATCAAATGATTTGTTTTAAACGTACCAAGCATGTTTGGTTGTTATAAGGTAAAAACCCTATCCTCTAGCTTGCGTTGCATTGTGTGATGGGACCTGGGTATTATAATAGCTTTATTTTTCGAAAAAGCATTGCGTTGTTTATTCTATGCACTAGTGTTCTTGATAGGGAACCCATTTCGTGTTATTTGGCGTGGTCCCTTGAATTACTCGCTTTTAAAGTAAAGTTTAAATAACTGTTTTAGTTCTCACACCAGTCACATGACTGACCTGGAGTTTATTGTTTTAACCTAAACTCTGGGTGCCCTTATTTTCGACACGGGAGCTAGTAGTTTTGGTTTTTGCAGATTTATATTCATAGGATCCTGATTTACAGCTTGAACAATGCTCGGAAAGCTCTGTATCCGTGTATTATTTTCAGTTGTATTTTGTATTGTTTTTCCGCTGCTATGTAATTTATTGTAATCTCTTATATTTATCGTATGTATAACATTCATTTATACTCTGTATTTTCTAGTATTTGATGGAATTGTTGTAATAAACAATGAAATGTTCTTCTGTTTGTGTTCTGATTCGTCTTGTCCTCAAAGCAATTCGGGATTTCCTTTACCGGGGAAGTTACGGGTTATCACAGTGGTATCAGAGCTCTGGTTTACAGAGCTCGAGAATAAGATACATTAGAACCATACGAAATAATTCATCATAAATTGGATTAGTAATATCCAAAAAGGAATGACTCGTTAGAGATGGGATCAGTAGTATCCTAGAACGAGTGCGAAGAGTATGTTTTTAAAATGAAAACAAATTTTGTTTTGAAAATTAAATTCAATTATATGTATTTGAATATTTAATTTGCATTGAATTTGGACAATCGAGTATATAAAGATTTCGCGTATACGCGTCATGAACGTATATTCGAAGTTTTAATATACTGGATAGATATAGAATCACACTCTAGTCGCCCGAGGATAATTTTGATGATGATGCATCATCATTAGTGTTTGTGTTCGAGATTCAAAGGTGTGATATTTATATATTTCCATTAGACTGGTGTGAGAACCAAAACTAGATAGGTTTATTGTTGTGATTTAGCATCAAAAACATGATTTTCTGTATATATATATATATATATCAAAGTTATGAATTTGAAATGATAATCAACAAATTGATTGATGGTTGTGTTGTTTGTTTAATTGTATGAAATTTTGAACCATTAGGCCAAATTGAACCAAATATTGAACTATATTGAAAATTGTTTGAAAATGTATGCATATACATGTACTTACATTGAACAGGTCATAGCAAGGAGGCTAGAGCAGAAGAATAAAATTGTTTGCCCGACAAATAGGCACATGTTTACAAATTTATTGGGTTTTGTTGATTTTATGAGCCGACTGGCTAGCCGCTTGGCTGTTTCTTTTTCTTTTTGGATTGGTGAGGGCCATGGGAGGCTATTTGAAATATCCCGAAGTACCCAGTGTAGGGGAGGTTATGGCGAAATTTTTCGAAAATTAAGGGTGTCAGCAAAATTTTTGAAAAATTTGAAAAGTTCTTAGAAACTGAAAACTTGAAGAACTTAAGCCGTAATTAAAATAACGGAAGTTGAGTTAATTTGTGAAACAAGATTCGGCTTCGTTCCTTTTCGGGGACGAAAAGTTTTAAGTGGGGGAGATTGTAATAACCCGGAAATCTAAGCCAATTTTAAAATTTTGTTTTGGTTATTTTAGCGAATTTTGAATATTTAAAATGAATTATTTTAAATAATGACGACGATAAATTTATTTTGAATAGAATTCGAACGAATATATTTATATAGATCGTCGTTAGAATATAAATATTTATTTTTATTTATAAAAGTAATTTAAAATGGCACCGTAGTTTGAAATTTCGATTTCAAATTTCAAATGAACGTACAGGATTCAAAAAAAACCGGATTTTAGCGAAACCAAAATTATTTGAATCTAATCGAGAATATCTTTCTAACGAATCCGAGAAATTGAAATTTCATAGATGGAATAAAAAATTATGTCCAATTGAAAATTCGGAATAGTCGCTATGGAATTCTGGCCCTAAAAAATAGCCATTTTGCAAACGACCTCGGTTTTCGAGAAAACAATTTGTTGGATCTGTAATGTCAAGTTATTGCTAGATTCCAAAATTCGTAATTTTTCGAATCAATATGTGAACATGGAAAAGGAAAACGTGTTTTGATAGTTTCAGTTGATTTTAATTGACTGGAAAATGGACATTTTTCAAACAATCTCGGAATTTGACGAAACTAGTTTTGTTAGGACCGTATCATCAATAGAAGTTAGAAAATATTTTTCTGGAATTTTAAAAGATTGTATGTGGCCCCGGTAAATTGAAATGTGTGTTCAAATTCAATATATTGATTTATATTTTGATTTTGACGGAAACTGATCGAAACAATCGAATCAGCCTACGATACATATCCCATTGTGTTCGGAATGAGGGTAATTAGCTATGGGTGATAGTCGGTGGGTTCGATTTCGAGGTCAAAATTGAAAGTTGCTTTTTGAAATTAAATAAAAAAGTAAACCCTCTCTCCCTATTCTCTCTCAGTCCCCCCCCTCCCGTTTTATTTCATTCGAGAAAAATAAAAAAAGAAAGGGAAGGAGCGACGGGGGGAACCGCCGCTACCGCCACATCACGCCTCCCCCAGGTGGGGCGCCCACCATCGAGGCCACCCCCTCTCCTCCCCTTCTCCTCCTCTTCAACCTCCGCTCCCCCCTTTCGATTTCAAGCCCTAGCAGAAAACCCCCAGGACCCGCCACATCTAACCACCACTCCGGCCATGGCCTACCTCCCGCCTGCCTGCGCGAGCCTCACCTCATCGGAGACGCCGCCCCACTGCAAACCGCCCCTCCTCCGACTGACATCTCAGATGTAGAGCCCCTGCCCATGAAAAATGAATTTAAAAAGGTGATTTTTATTTATATATTTATTTTCTATGCTATTGGTTTTATAAATTTAATGTCAGATTTTTAAATATGAGACATTGAAATAAAGGTCGGATTTTTATATATGTTAATCACGTAGAAAGGTCGGATTATTATATATATTAATCACATAGAGAGGTCGGATTTTTATATATGTTAACCACGTACAAAGGTCAGATTTTTATATATGTTAATCACGTAGAAAGGTCGGATTTTTATATATGTTAATCACGTAGAAAGGTCGGATTTTTATATATGTGAAAGCGAGGTAAAATTATGATTTTTATTATGTAGAAGAAGCAAAAATGTGATTTTATATGAGTGGTGATACAAAAATATAATTTTTATTATATTGCTAGCAAGATAAAAATATAATTTTTATCATGGAAGTAGCGCTGTAAAGGAGTGATTTTTACATATGTAGCAGTGATATAAAAATACGATCTATATACATAAAAATATAATTTTTATATAGAGAATAGCGTGATAAAGATATAATCTTTATTATATAAACACCGTTATAAAAATAGAATTTTTATCTATATAGTAGCAGTGTAAAAATAGAATTTTTATCTATATAGTAGCGGTGTAAAAATAGAATTTTTATCTATATAGTTGCGGTGTAAAAATAGATTTTTTATCTATATAGTATCAGTATAAAATAGAATTTTTGTATACATAGCAACAATATAAAAATGTGATTTTTATATATGTAGTGGCTACGGACAATGAAAGTGACAAAAGGCGAGCACGACGAAGATTTCTACATATGAAGAGTCGTGGCGTTTGGTTTAGCTAGTCGGTGAGAACTTCTCACTTTAAATCTTGTTTTCTAGTTAAAAATATATGCTTGGATGCAGATGGTGCTTAGCAGCACCCGACACCCGTCGTCCACAGACCATGGACGACTTGTATGCTTGTTTGACGTATTGTGAAATTTGTTTGTGATGTTTATGTGAAATGGATAATAAAATATTCATGTGTTGAAATAAATTAATTATCGTTAAAAATATAATTTTTAACGTGAATGTGTATAAATAAATATTCATTTACAAACCGGACATTTTGTTTATGTACACCTATTTAAAGGATATTGATTGGGATGATAAATTTTACACATCGCCCAACTGCACAAATAATATTCAGTGTTTGTGGATTGAAATCCCACACGAGTGTTGGGATGATATTTGGCGTACACTAATCCCAATTATTTAGTTGTATTGTAATAACCCGAAAATGTAGGTCAATTTAAAATTTTTAAATTGGCAATTTTAGTGAATTTTAATTATTTAAAATGAATTATTTTAAATAATAACGACAAAACATATATTTTGAATAGAATTCGAACGTATATATTATATAGATCGTCGTTAGAATATAAAAATATATATATATATAAAAGGAATTGAAAACGGCGCGGTAGTTCGATAATTCGATTTCAAACTTCAAACGAATGTACCGGGTGCAAAATAAACAGGATTTTAGTGAAACCAAAAATAGTGGAATCTAATTGTGATTATCTTTCTCGCGAATCCGAAAAATCAAGATTTCATAGCGGGGGTCAAAAGATATGTCCAGTTGAAAATTCAGAATAGTCGCTATGGAATTCTGGCCCTTAAAAATGGAAATTTTGCAAATGACCTCAGATTTCGATGAAACCACTTTTGTTGGATCCGTGATGTCAAGTTATTGCTAGATTCCAATTTTCATAATTTTTCGAATTAATATGTGAGCGTGGCAAAGGAAAACGCGTTTGACCAGTTTTAGTTGATTTTAATCGACTGGAAAATGGCCATTTTTCAAACAGTCTCAGAATTCGATGAAACTAGTTTTGTTAGGACCGTATTGTCAATACGAAGCCAGAAACTATTTTTCGGGGATTTTTCGAGTCCGTATGTGACCCAGGTAATTTGAAGTGTACGTTTAAAATCCGGTATAATGATTTAAATGTGAATTCAACGAAAACTGATCGAAAAGATCGAATCAGCTTGCGGTACATATCCCATTGTGTTCGGAATGGGGGTAATTAGCTATGGACGACAGGCGGTGGGCCTTGTTTCGAGGTCGAAAGAAAAAGTTACCTTTTGGGATTAAAATAAAATAAAACTATAATTAAAAATAAACCCCCCTCCTTTATTTACTCAGCCCCCCCGTTAGTTTTCATTTCAGAAAACGAAATAATATAAAAAAACCAAAACTACCACCGAGCCCCCCCCCCCCCGGCGGCGCGCCACCGCGCGACCCCCCTCCTCCTCGACCGAGACACCCCCCTACCCTCTGCCGCGATCGAGACCCCCCTACCCTCTGCCCCGATCGACGCCCCCCCACCCTCTGCCGCGATCGAGACCCCCCCTACCCTCTGCGGCGATCGACCCCCCCATCCTCTGCCGAGACCGCGACCCCCCCTCCTCCTGCTGCCGACCGAATACCCCCCCCCCCCCCCATTCGGAAAAATCCGATACAATGTAAGTTTCTTTTATTTTTATTTTTATTTTGGTTTATTTAATTGTCTAGGTTATTTATTTATAAAGTAATTAGTTTGTTAGAGATAAAAATATGATTTTGATATTAGTAGACAATAAAAAATATAATTTTTATATGATTGGCGTAGGAAAAATATAATTTTTACATGATAGAAAGACTAAAAATTCAATTTTTATATATTGAATAGCAAAGTAAAAATTTGATTTTTATATATAGAATAGAGAAGTAAAAATGTGATTTTTATATATATGTAGTGAATACGGTCAACGAAAGTGATGAAAGAAGAAACGACGAAGATTTCTACAAAGAAGAGCCGAGGCGTATGGTTTAGCAAATCTGTGAGAACTCCTCACCCTTTAATTTTATTTTCTAGTTAAAATATATACTAGGATGCAGACGGTGTTTAGTAGCACCCGACAGCCATCGTCCACAGACCATGGACGGCTTGTATGCTTGTTTGTTTGATTTTGATGTGTAATTGATTGTGTGATGTGAAATGAAATAAAATATTTATATAGTTAAAAATATTTTATAGTTAAAAATAAAATTTTTAACGTGCATATGAAATGAAATAAAAATAAACAAATCGGACGATTTGTTTATATACACATATTTGACTGTTATTGATTGGGACGATAAATTTTACACATCGCCCAACTGGACAAATAAAATCTGTGTTTGATTGTTTGAAACCCCACACGAGTATTGGGATGATATATGAAATACAATAATCCCAATAATTAGTTGTATGTCGATCGATTGATTGACAGACTATTATAAGCGTTAAATATTTATATTCGATGCTTATACAGTGTAGAATGCACTTTGGATGATGGTTGATTATTCATCGTTGTTATTGTATACATGTGTTGTAGAAAATCCATATAATTAACATTATATGGTTATTGATTGGGCCTCATTCCATATTTGAAAAAAAGAAATATTTGAAATACAAATATTTGAAATAGAAATATTTGAAAAAGAAATATTTGAAATAGAATATTTGAAAATAGAAAAATATGAAGCCGTGTTGATTAGATTGACGCCATTTTGACGTGAACGATATTTATATCAATTTTATTCATTTTTCAATGAATATTGAAATAGATTTGAAATTCGAATTAAATTGAATAGATTTGAAATCGAATAGATTTGAAATTTGAATTATATTGAAATGAATTGAAATTCAAATTATACTTAAAGTGAACGGAAATTTGAGTTAAACTAAATTTATTTGAAATTCGAAATACACTGAAATGATTTGAAATTCGAATAGAATTGAAATCCGAATTAAATTGATTAGAAATCAACTCAAATTGAAATTGAATTGAATTGAAAACGAACTGAAATTGAATTAGAAATCAATTTGAATTGAAATCGATTTGAAATCGATTTGAAATGAATTTAAAACGAATTTATATTGGAATATTCAATTTTGATTTGAAATTGAATATGAAGTTGAAACCGTTTTGAAAATGAATTTAAAACGATTTATAAAGCACGTTTTGAATTGAAATCGACGAAGTATAAATTATATATATTATATATATATAATATAATGTCCTGAATAGAACGCGCCGCGGCAGTTCGCGAATTTCGACCATTGACTTCGAACGGATATTACGGGAGATCTGACCGTCGGATTCTCCTAAAACCGGAACCGTTGGGTTCGTATCGAAAAGAGCTTTCTAACGAATATTAGAAATTTGAAATCTAACGGTTGGATTTGGAATTATCTCCAAATCAATTTTGGAAAAGGTCGCTGTAAGTGTAGTTCGATGGCCGTTGATGGAAATCGACTGTACGGGCCTTGATAAAATTATTAAAAATAGTAATAATTTGTGTAAAATCATAAGAAATGATTTGGGAAAAATTGGGATGATAAACTCCATATTTGAAAAGATAAAAATAGATTTTTATTGAAATGAACTAGTTTTGAACTAGAATAATAATTTATTTATTTTTAAATAAGTAAATTGGATTTGAAATGGTTTAGAAAATAACCAGAACTTCCAATAATTGCATTGGAATGGATTTGAATCGAAATTGTCTTCGGAATATTTCGATGTTGGATTTCGTGATTATACAGATGTTGTTATGGAAATTTGAAATATATAGATATATACATCGTTATTTCCAATATGATATTTGTTGGTCGTAGAATTTGATATTGAATATAAGTCGATATATTTTCTATTCAGAGCCTTGTATTTAATATCAAATGTGATTTGGGTTTGTCGTGAATGGTGTCTTCATTAACACTGTTCTTGAACCCAGTTGAGAAAAGATTAAATCTTTTTATTTAGATTCAATGAAGTGTACCAATTAAATAATATCTAATTGGAATTGAATTGGTATTGATTTTTGGGTTTATCATGAACAGTGTTTTAAATAACACTTGTTCTTTAACCCGATAATTAATGGAATGTGATTTTGGGTTTATCGTGAACCATGTTTTAAATGACACCGATTCTTTAACCCAGTAAAAGATTAAAACTAAGTGGAGTTTTAATGAATCTTTAATTAGATTGAAAAGGTGTTAGAATGGAGTATCACCAGTTTTACTCCAGGCGATAGTCAAATCTTTAATTAGATTGAAACGTGAAATGGTAATTGAATTTACCGATAACACCGTGGTGTTAGATATGAAGTATTACTAGTTTTACTTCATGGGATGAATAGGTTGGGAATGGAAAATTAAAACAAATGATTACTTCGGTAAGGTTCGTTAATCCCGACTAGTTGAATCGAAATTCAAAAGAAAATTAAGGAATAAATTCAAGGAATTTATCTTTGATTAAATTAATGGGAACCTTTCCCTATGAATGTGAAATTTAGAAACTAACTATCGGTTAGCTAATCAGAATGGTTTTCTGGATATTGATCTGATGTTGGTTTCGGCCATCGGGGTTAATATTTGGGGAATTATTCTCTTGATTAATTTACGGTTAGTGACTGATGAATTGGAATGTGTTGTATGTTGTGTTTGTGTAACACTTATTTAAAATATACGCGAGTTATTCGGAAAGACCGGGTTTATCCCATTCTGAATAACTGATACGACGATAAGTCGAAGATGAAGACGGTGGTCGAAGACCGGAGGTCTTCACGTCGTTTGGGTGATTACTGATGATCTTGATTGGGATGTACACCGAAGAAGATGGAAACAGTTGGTGATCGTCCAGACGTACTTGGAGATCGATGGATATGCGGGGTACTAGGTGCCTCCGGTTTCGTTCAGACCCAGAACGGACTTGTAAATGGACTGTGTGTCTGACATTGGATTTTAGTCTATGTGATTGATTTCTATTAAATATATATCTGTTTGGCTGCGGAGAATTTATTCTCTTGCTTAACGCCCTTCTCTGAGACGTACGAGCTCAAGGGTTATATACTGATGGATATCAAACGCATAGAGTGAATTGCCTGTGTGGCATGCCTAAGTGGCGAATGATCAAGGCTTCTGTTGAAAAGCAATGTCTTGTGGTTGATGATCGAAGCACGGACTTTGTGGCGTAGCTTTGTGTAACGTTTACTTCGCGAGTTTCACACTCGGTATGAACCAAAAACGGGAGAAGGACCTCAGGGAGGGCATGCGTTTCTTTCTAGTTAGAAGTGGCGTCAGTGGTTTTACACGCCCTAACGAGTTTGACTTATGTGGTTGTTGCTGTTGCGAGGCGCCTCGGTTTGATCGGACGATCCGGGTCCGATGGAGTCATTTAGTTGGCTTACTTACGCCCCATAGGGCGGGGAAACGCATGTTCAGGCATTTTAATCCAAATCGGTGTACCGGCCCTGACGATCCAAGGGTCACTCGAGCTCTGTTCCTGAGGGGCGGACTAGAGCGTCTCGAATTGGTTGAGGACTTTCTTTTGCCTCGGTTCATAGATGGAAATCCAATTTCCAAATACGTGACATTTGCGGTTTTATTTGTAGAACCTCGTATGGCGAAATAGTGGGATGGGGCGCTTATGCCGTCTATGATTGATACTTATGATTTGAAGTTGTTATATACACTATGCACTTATAATAGTATCAAATGATTTGTTTTAAACGTATCAAGCATTCTTCGCTATTATAAGGTAAAAACACTATCCTCCGGCTTGCGTTGCATTGTGTGATGGGAACTGGGTCTTATAATAGCTTCATTTTTCCTTATTTAGCATTGCGCTGTTTGGTTTATGCACTGATATTCTTGGGAGGAAACCCGTTCCGTGTTATACGGCGTGGTCCCTTGATTTATGTAACACCCCGAAAATTCTATAACTGTGAAATTCATGAATTAAAGTATAATCAAATTCAAATCAAAGAACTAAGGGAAACGGGATACGCCATTGCGTTCGTCTCGGAAAAATACGCGGAATAGAGTCCGAGTTTTCGAAAAACGGAGTCCGTATGAAGAAGATATGGCCTTCGGAAGTTTTGAATTAAATTTAAAATTCAAACAGAATAAAATAATAATTTGAAATGGGGCCCAATGGGCCAGGCGGATAAAACACCCGCCTAGCCACCCAGGTCGACTGGGCTGTCGACCTGGGCTACCCATGTCGACAGGGCTGTCGACAGCCCTGTCGACAGGGGTGTCGACCTGGTCGAGCCCAGTCAACCTGGCTGGCCAGGTCTGTGTTTGGTCGAATTGCAGTGGTCTGCTTTGTCATTAGGGCTAGGTGGCGGGTTTTTATTGGTCTCTCTTCCTAATGAATGGCTATGATCTAACCTAGCAACATCAATGGTCCTAATCAATTCCTAACCTCTATATAAACAACCCTAGACTAAACCCTAATCTATTCATTCAAAATAAGATTATAGCTGCCATGTTGCTGAGGAACGACAAAGAATAGCCGCCAACTAAAGAGAGGATTAGGAAGAAAGTTCTAGGCCTAAAGCAATTCAAAGCAACCTAAAGCTAATCAATTCATCAAAGGAATTTGCGTCTTCAATCCCTAAACTAGAGAATTCATCAAACCATTGTAAGTAGAGTATTACTTTGGTATAATAAACAACTGTGTTGATGTGTATGCTTGAATTGTGGCAATGAAAGAAATTCATATTTGTGCAAAATTATGTTATTCATTATGAAGAACTACATGCGGTAGTTCTATGCAAATATACGTTTGGAATATTGCGCAAATTGTGTAATCTATGTTGAAGCTACATGTATGTAGTTAATTGAAATTCATGCAAGTTTGGGGCTTTGTTATTATGTTGTCATGATGTATATTTTGTGCATAAATCGTTTTGCAAGCAATTGAGACAAGTTTGGTTGTTATAGTTCATATGAATCTATGTTGGAATTTTTACACCATAATCCACGTATTAAGACATGCTTTTGCAAACTTATGAATATGGCTAGGCTATGAATGATATTTGGCATAATTGGAATTCATCTTGTTTAAAAGAATTATATGATGACATATGTGAAACATGGCTAGGTTAGACTCAAAAATCCCTTTTTGCAAACACCATGTTTAGGAATATTTGTGCATAAGTACGTTTATACCATCGTTATGTGATTAGGCTTAAATCATGATTAGGCTGAACTATGCTTTTATGTTAGTAACAAAGTATTCCCTTTGTAAACATGTAGAAACCTTATGAACATGACTTGTTTGTGTTTATGCTATGCCTATGCTAGGAATATTGATGACATACTTATGTTTGACATTATGCCCAAATAAGAATATAGGTTCATGTTGTAGTTAAACCTATGCAAGTTCACATGCTTTGATTCATGTTACCTATGTTACCACTATGCAAGTACACCAATTTCTATTTTGTATTTCCAACGTCATATGCAAGTTCATGCGCTCACCTTCCCCTCTTTGTGTATACGCCATAAGCCTCCCCTTTTCGCATGGCTAAATTGGGCTTTAAAAGGCTAAGCCCAATATATATGAACGGACGTGTAAAACGGGGAAAAATAACGTTGGGTTAAAATTAATTAATGAATGAAAATATAAAATAGAAGGGCCCAAATTCAAGTATGGGTTGGGCCCGTGGTTGGTGTAATCTTTACACCACTAGCTTAATATTGGGCCGCAAATATTTACATATAAATAAAGAAGAATGACAAGATATGTAAATGTAGAAAAGACGATGTGTTTAACCCGAGGTTGGATTGAGTTGTGATGTAAACCTGCCCGGAACCGCCCGGCTGTCCAGTAGTCACAACAATACCTATCCAATGTGGGAGGTTAAACATGGAGCCCAGCAAGGACCCGAGGTTAGACTGAGTTGTGGCGTAAGACTGCCCGGAACCAACCGGCAACAGGCAGCCACAACAATACCTGTCTAATGTGAGAGGTCCGGGCCTTAATAAGACAATTAAGGCTGAGTCAGGATTGTTAGGATTAAGTGAACTAAAGACTTAATCAAAATAGAACATGCTAAACTAAACGGACTGGTGGGGTTAGGTTAGGAAACACTTAACCAACTTAGCATGTTGGCTAGAGATAGAAAACCTAGTAACGGGGGGACCCTTTTCAGCAGTAACCCTAAAAGGTGTATCAGGATACCCTGAAACTAGGCAGGGTGGGGCACGATTACTGGGCTGATTGTAAGAGGTCAAATCGGCGGCGGTGGTGTAGCAGTGTAGGTTCTAACGGTGTGCGGGCGTGCACGCACTCCGGCGCAGAAAAATAAAGCACTGGACACCAGTAGCATACCTTTGCACTCTAAGGTTGTGTCGGGTTGCCACTATGGGATTTGATACACCCCATGGTGGGACCAGCATAGGTAACTACAGACATCGGGGGCCGTAAGACACATGTAACTATGCGAGTAGGAGCCGATCATCATAGAATGGATCACATCACCCTGATTATGGGGTGCCAGTTGGAAACTGGTTTATATGGGTTCAGAGATTAACATGGGGTACGATAGTATATTTGACCCTAGATAACTTAACCAAGTTTATAATGTTGCCCACTTCCTGTTTTACTTATCATACCCAGTTCTTTATTCATAGACAAAGTAGTACTAGACTTACTCAGGCTTTATGTCTGACTCTATTTTCTTTCGTCTTCTTTCTTCCGTTTCCCCCCCCCCCCCCCAGGTCCTCAGGGAGGGAACACAGCAGCTTGACCTACCTCAACATCCAGCTTGAAGAAGAGAAATGTATTGCTTGGACTTTCCTGTTTTGAACTATGGCTTTGGACAATCCACTATGGGGCTTTTGCAGTTTATCTATGTTTTATTTATGCTTCTTTAAAAATAATGTACTCAAGACAGATTATGAAGTGTTATGTTATGTTTTTGAAAAGGATGTTGTTGTAACACGTATTTGACTTTATGAAATAAAGTTTGTTGTTCTTCCGCTGTTTACAAATATGTGTTATTATATCTGTCTTGTATATCTGTGACTTGTACTTATAAACCTCCACCAAAATTAGGGCATTCCCTTTGAGAGTGACCCTAACGGAGGTGGGGTGTTTCACTTGGTATCAGAGCATAGGTTTACCAGATAAGATAAAAAGTTTTGAAAAATTATTTTCAAAAAGGAAATTTAAAGAAGCATTTTTAAAAGAAAATATTATTTTATTTTAAAAAGGCAAAGTCCACCCCCCAAAGCCATACGTACTATCTCTTATCCTTCGTTTTGAATCTATCCTTTTTGTTTCAGCATGTCTGAAGATCTTAACTTGCCTGAAGGGGTGCCAATACCCGGTTGGTTTAGACGGTTCTTAGAAGCTAGGGCAACTCAGCCAGGTCCTACCATTCCTCCTCCTCCAGCTGAAGGGAATCATCCAGCTGCAGCAGCACCTTTTCCTCCACCTCCTCCACGGGGAAACGCGTTCGCTAAGATATGTAAAGATTTTAAAGCTATGGGAGGAAGGGATTTCCATGGAACTGAGTCCTTCGTAGCAGCTAGGAATTGGCTAAAAGAAACGGAGGACCTATTCATCATCTTTGAGGTAGAGGACAGACAAAAAGTACAATTGGCAGTGTGGCTATTGAAGGGCGAGGCTTCCTACTGGTGGGAAGTCACTAATGCTGAAAGACCAGTAGAGACATGGGAGGACTTTAGGGCAAGGTTTGAGACCAAATTTCTCTCAGATGCGGAAAGAAGTTTGCAGTTGGAGAAATTCTTATTTCTTAAGCAAGGAGACAAAACTGTTAGAGAGTATGTGAATCAGTTTGATGAGCTGGCTAGGTTTGGGCTTGACCTAGTCAACACCCCGCACAAGAAGGCTCTCCGTTTCGTCAAGGGGTTAAATGAGCCATTACATAGTTTGGCCATGACCCATATACCCATGGGAGCCACGTATGAAAGATTGGTGCAAATGGCATTGCTGAACGAAGAGGACAAGGGCAAGAAGGAGACAAAGGCAGAAAGCTCTCAAGGGAAGAAAGAGGGTTTGCAGCCTAAGAAGACGGACTTTAAGAAGGGCGGAAAAGGCAATAAGGAGAAGAGGAAGTGTAATTTCTGTGGCAAAGTGGGGCACTTAGTAAAGGACTGCCGGAAGAAGAAGGCCAAGGAGAATGGTGGGTGCTTTTCGTGCGGTCAGACAGGCCACAGGGCTAAGGACTGCCCAAGGAAACGAGGGCAGGGGCAGGGGGCTGGATCCACCCCAGGGGCACAGGTTCATGTGCTAGAAGCGCCACCATTGCAACAGCGAGGTACCAATACTTCTGTAGAAAGTGTAGTTTATCTTTATGATCACCCCGTTCGCACTTTATTTGATTCCGGCGCATCACACTCCTTTATCTCGTCTGCTTTAGTAGAATCTCTGCACCTAAAAACTAGTATGGTAGAGGACCCCTTAATTGTTTCAAACCCAATTGGGGGCCCAGCTCATTTGTCTATGATCTGTGTGGGATTGAAAATTTCCATTCTAAGTGTAGAATTTCAATGTAGTGCCTTTGTTTTGGGCTTTTCGGGGTATGGTTTGATTTTGGGTATGATTGGCTATCCAGTAATGGGGCCATCCTTGATTGTGAAAAAAGGGTTGTTAGGCTCCTAACCCAGCTCGGTAATACTTTGGAAATTTCTTGTAATCCCTCGTATTCGGTTATGCTTAGTTATCTTGAATCGCTAGATGTCTCTGTTGAAAATTTGAAATCAGTTAGAGTGGTCCGGGAATATCCGGATGTCTTCAAAGAGGTGAAGGGCTTGCCTCCGAAGCGGGAAATAGACTTCCGCATATATCTTGTAGATAATGCAAAGCCCGTTGCGTTGCCCGTTAGACATATGGCTCCACGAGAAAGGAAAGAGCTCAGTAAACAGATTAAAGAGCTTCTAGAAAAGGGGTTCATTAGGAGGAGCATTTCAGAATGGGGCGCTCCAGTGGTGTTCGCTACAAAGGCGGATGGTTCACTCCGTCTATGTGTTGACTATAGGGAGCTCAACAAGCTAACGAAAAAGAATAGGCACCCTCTCCCTAGAATTGACGATTTATTTGACCAGCTTGTAGGAGCGTCTGTTTTCTCCCAACTCGATTTAGCAACCGGTTTTCATCAGCTAAGAGTGGCTGAAGATAGCATCGATAAAACGGCTTTCAGAACCCCAGACGGCTTCTTTGAATGGCTTGTCATGCCTTTCGGCTTGACAAATGCACCTGCGTACTTCGTGGACCTGATGAGTAGGGTATTTAGAGATTTCCTCAACAAATTCGTAGTGGTCTTCGTAGATGATATCCTTATCTTTTCAAAGAGTGAAGAGGAACATGCTCAGCACTTAAGGGCAATCATGGAAACTTTGCGAGTCCATCAACTAAAAGCCAAATTCTCCAAATGCCACTTTTGGAGAGAAGAGGTGAGGTTCCTTGGGCACATAGTATCCAAACAAGGGTTAGCAGTGGACCCTGCTAAGGTAGTGGCGGTACAGGATTGGAAGACACCAAGGAATGCAACTGAGGTCCGAAGCTTTCTAGGACTAGCAGGTTTCTATCGAAAATTCATAAGGGATTTTGCGAAAATTTCAGCTCCGCTCACGAAATTGACCAAGAAGAATCTAGTATTCAATTGGGACTTGGATTGCGAGTTTGCTTTCCAACGACTCAAAAGGGCTCTTACAACAGCCCCAGTTTTGACGCTGCCAGATGGGAGCAAGATGTTCACTGTTTATACGGATGCATGTGGGACAGGGCTAGGCGCCGTCTTAATGCAAGAAGGAAGGGTAGTAGCTTATGGCGGGAGGCAATTGAAGGTGCACGAAAAGAACTACCCAACCCACGATCTAGAGCTAGCCGCCATCGTCTTTGCACTCAAATCTTGGCGACACTATCTCCTAGGTGAGAAGTTCGAACTTTACACTGACCATAAATCGTTGAAATATCTTTTCTCGCAGAAAGATCTTAACTTGAGGCAACAAAGATGGATGGAGTTTCTTGCCTCGTACGATTTCGAAATCTCCTACACTCCGGGCAAAGGCAACGTAGTGGCAGACGCGTTGAGCCGAAAGAAATTGACCCTAAACCCGTTGTTTGTTGAAAGACAAAGCCTAGAGTTTATAGCCAGCTTCGACTTTAGGCCATCCTCCGATTTTGTACCGGGCTTGCTAGCATCTCTCGAAGTGCGCCCAACTTTAGTGGATTCAGTAGGGACAGCACAACGCGAAGACCCTCAGCTTGTGGAAATAATTGATAGGCTAATTAGGGGTGAGACTTCAAGTCACCTCAACAGATACTCCATTGACGATAAGGGTGTACTAAGGCGAGATGGAAGACTATGCGTCCCACAGACAAACAATTTAATAAAGAAGGTTCTCGAGGAAGCACATCACTCCAAGATGACGATACACCCAGGCGGAGATAAAATGTACAAAGACATAAAAAGGACTTTCTTTTGGAACGGCATGAAAAAGGACGTGGCAGAATACGTTTCTAAGTGTATGGTGTGCCAGCAGGTTAAGGCGGAACAGAAAAAGCCTGGCGGACTGCTACATCCTCTGGAGGTCCCGCAGTGGAAGTGGGATAGCATCTCAATGGACTTCATCGATGGGCTGCCTAGGTCTAGGAGAGGCAACACTAGTATTTGGGTAATAGTGGATAGGCTTACTAAAAGCGCCCACTTTTTACCTGTCAAAAGTAAAAGAACTGCCTCATCCCTAGCATCACTTTACCTTAAGGAAATCGTTCGACTCCATGGAATACCATCTAGCATTGTTAGTGACCGAGACCCCATCTTCACCAGCGAGTTTTGGCGGAGTCTACAAGAAGCAGTAGGAACGCAGTTATGCTTAAGCACAGCCTATCATCCGCAAACCGACGGCCAAACAGAGAGAGTAAACAGAGTTTTGGAAGACCTTTTAAGACTTTGCGTCCTTGACTTCGGAGGGACATGGGAAGACCACCTTCCTTTGGTGGAATTTGCCTACAACAACAGCTATCAAGCAGCCATCGGAATGGCGCCCTTCGAAGCTTTATACGGAAGACCGTGCCGATCGCCCACTTGTTGGTGGGAGTCTACTGATAAGCTCATACTTGGACCAGACATGATCCGAGAGACTTCAGAGAAAGTGGACTTAATACGAAGAAGGATGAAGACGGCCCAAGACAGACAAAAGTCCTATGCCGACAAGAGGAGGACCGACCTTGAATTTGAGGGTGGAGACAGAGTTTTTCTCAAGGTATCACCGCTAAGGAACGCTGTTCGTTTTGGAACCACAGGAAAGCTAGCGCCAAGATTCGTAGGGCCATTCCCTATTATCGAGAAGATTGGGAAAATGGCCTATAGATTAGAGCTACCCGAGAAGTTGGCTGGAGTCCACAACGTTTTTCACGTTTCACATCTCCGAAAATGTCTGCATGAGTCAGCTGAAGTGGTAGAGCCAAACATCCTCGAAGAGGCCGAAGTGGAACGCGAAGCAACCATAAGGAAAGTTCCAACCCGCATCTTAGGAACGGAAATGAAGAAGCTACGCAACCGCGAAGTCAAGCTCGTCAAAGTTCAGTGGAGCGACGCCGAGGGAGACGCGACTTGGGAAACTGAAGCTAGAATCCGCACTGCCTACCCTTTTCTGTTCGAGGGTACATCCTTGATCTTTCTTTTTCCTTAAGTTGCGCTTTTATCTATTTTTTTAGGTATATTTCCTCGACCATATCTTTTAGGTAGAAACTTTTTGGATGAAACATGTAATTGAAACATGTTATGTATGATGGTTGCAAGTGGTTGCAAGTGATTGCTAGTGGTTGCTCGTGGTTGCATATACACACACAATCTAGGTTTTAGATCGGCTCAGTCACTTCATATTGCATATGCATATATGTTTGCTTTCGTCTATGGTTGAACATTAATATGTTGACATGTGGATGTTGCATTTGTATTGAATGATTGTGCACTCATGTAGAATCAAGAATAGGAAAATTTGCATACATAATGGATCCATGGCACTTACATGATTCGCATTAAGGAGGTCAACTGAATCAGTAGACCGCCTGATTTTGCATTAGATAAGTTCATGTATACACACACACTTTGCATATGATCATGAAGCATTAGAAGTCTTTTAAGGACAATGGATGCTCGTGTTTGATGGATGAGTAGATGGATTATTGGATGTTAGGATTTACATTCCTCCTAACTTGAAGATTTCGGGGACGAAATCCTTTTAAGTGGGGGAGAATGTAACACCCCGAAAATTCTATAACTGTGAAATTCATGAATTAAAGTATAATCAAATTCAAATCAAAGAACTAAGGGAAACGGGATACGCCATTGCGTTCGTCTCGGAAAAATACGCGAAATAGAGTCCGAGTTTTCGAAAAACGGAGTCCGTATGAAGAAGATATGGCCTTCGGAAGTTTTGAATTAAATTTAAAATTCAAACAGAATAAAATAATAATTTGAAATGGAGCCCAATGGGCCAGGCGGATAAAACACCCGCCTAGCCACCCAGGTCGACTGGGGTGTCGACCTGGGCTACCCATGTCGACAGGGCTGTCGACAGCCCTGTCGACAGGGGTGTCGACCTGGTCGAGCCCAGTCAACCTGGCTGGCCAGGTCTGTGTTTGGTCGAATTGCAGTGGTCTGCTTTGTCATTAGGGCTAGGTGGCGGGTTTTTATTGGTCTCTCTTCCTAATGAATGGCTATGATCTAACCTAGCAACATCAATGGTCCTAATCAATTCCTAACCTCTATATAAACAACCCTAGACTAAACCCTAATCTATTCATTCAAAATAAGATTATAGCCGCCATGTTACTGAGGAACGACAAAGAATAGCCGCCAACTAAAGAGAGGATTAGGAAGAAAGTTCTAGGCCTAAAGCAATTCAAAGCAACCTAAAGCTAATCAATTCATCAAAGGAATTTGCGTCTTCAATCCCTAAACTAGAGAATTCATCAAACCATTGTAAGTAGAGTATTACTTTGGTATAATAAACAACTGTGTTGATGTGTATGCTTGAATTGTGGCAATGAAAGAAATTCATATTTGTGCAAAATTATGTTATTCATTATGAAGAACTACATGCGGTAGTTCTATGCAAATATACGTTTGGAATATTGCGCAAATTGTGTAATCTATGTTGAAGCTACATGTATGTAGTTAATTGAAATTCATGCAAGTTTGGGGCTTTGTTATTATGTTGTCATGATGTATATTTTGTGCATAAATCGTTTTGCAAGCAATTGAGACAAGTTTGGTTGTTATAGTTCATATGAATCTATGTTGGAATTTTTACACCATAATCCACGTATTAAGACATGCTTTTGCAAACTTATGAATATGGCTAGGCTATGAATGATATTTGGCATAATTGGAATTCATCTTGTTTAAAAGAATTATATGATGACATATGTGAAACATGGCTAGGTTAGACTCAAAAATCCCTTTTTGCAAACACCATGTTTAGGAATATTTGTGCATAAGTACGTTTATACCATCGTTATGTGATTAGGCTTAAATCATGATTAGGTTGAACTATGCTTTTATGTTAGTAACAAAGTATTCCCTTTGTAAACATGTAGAAACCTTATGAACATGACTTGTTTGTGTTTATGCTATGCCTATGCTAGGAATATTGATGACATACTTATGTTTGACATTATGCCCAAATAAGAATATAGGTTCATGTTGTAGTTAAACCTATGCAAGTTCACATGCTTTGATTCATGTTACCTATGTTACCACTATGCAAGTACACCAATTTCTATTTTGTATTTCCAACGTCATATGCAAGTTCATGCGCTCACCTTCCCCTCTTTGTGTATACGCCATAAGCCTCCCCTTTTCGCATGGCTAAATTGGGCTTTAAAAGGCTAAGCCCAATATATATGAACGGACGTGTAAAACGGGGGAAAATAACGTTGGGTTAAAATTAATTAATGAATGAAAATATAAAATAGAAGGGCCCAAATTCAAGTATGGGTTGGGCCCGTGGTTGGTGTAATCTTTACACCACTAGCTTAATAATGGGCCGCAAATATTTACATATAAATAAAGAAGAATGACAAGATATGTAAATGTAGAAAAGACGATGTGTTTAACCCGAGGTTGGATTGAGTTGTGATGTAAACCTGCCCGGAACCGCCCGGCTGTCCAGTAGTCACAACAATACCTATCCAATGTGGGAGGTTAAACATGGAGCCCAGCAAGGACCCGAGGTTAGACTGAGTTGTGGCGTAAGACTGCCCGGAACCAACCGGCAACAGGCAGCCACAACAATACCTGTCTAATGTGAGAGGTCCGGGCCTTAATAAGACAATTAAGGCTGAGTCAGGATTGTTAGGATTAAGTGAACTAAAGACTTAATCAAAATAGAACATGCTAAACTAAACGGACTGGTGGGGTTAGGTTAGGAAACACTTAACCAACTTAGCATGTTGGCTAGAGATAGAAAACCTAGTAACGGGGGGACCCTTTTCAGCAGTAACCCTAAAAGGTGTATCAGGATACCCTGAAACTAGGCAGGGTGGGGCACGATTACTGGGCTGATTGTAAGAGGTCAAATCGGCGGCGGTGGTGTAGCAGTGTAGGTTCTAACGGTGTGCGGGCGTGCACGCACTTCGGCGCAGAAAAATAAAGCACTGGACACCAGTAGCATACCTTTGCACTCTAAGGTTGTGTCGGGTTGCCACTATGGGACTTGATACACCCCATGGTGGGACCAGCATAGGTAACTACAGACATCGGGGGCCGTAAGACACATGTAACTATGCGAGTAGGAGCCGATCATCATAGAATGGATCACATCACCCTGATTATGGGGTGCCAGTTGGAAACTGGTTTATATGGGTTCAGAGATTAACATGGGGTACGATAGTATATTTGACCCTAGATAACTTAACCAAGTTTATAATGTTGCCCACTTCCTGTTTTACTTATCATACCCAGTTCTTTATTCATAGACAAAGTAGTACTAGACTTACTCAGGCTTTATGTCTGACTCTATTTTCTTTCGTCTTCTTTCTTCCGTTTCCCCCCCCCCCCAGGTCCTCAGGGAGGGAACACAGCAGCTTGACCTACCTCAACATCCAGCTTGAAGAAGAGAAATGTATTGCTTGGACTTTCCTGTTTTGAACTATGGGTTTGGACAATCCACTATGGGGCTTTTGCAGTTTATCTATGTTTTATTTATGCTTCTTTAAAAATAATGTACTCAAGACAGATTATGAAGTGTTATGTTATGTTTTTGAAAAGGATGTTGTTGTAACACGTATTTGACTTTATGAAATAAAGTTTGTTGTTCTTCCGCTGTTTACAAATATGTGTTATTATATCTGTCTTGTATATCTGTGACTTGTACTTATAAACCTCCACCAAAATTAGGGCATTCCCTTTGAGAGTGACCCTAACGGAGGTGGGGTGTTTCAATTTACCTAACTTTAAAATAAAGATTAATAACTGTTTTAGTTCTCACACCAGTCACATGACTTACCTGGAGTTTATTGTTTTTAACCTAAACTTTGGGTGCCCTTATTTTGACACGGGCAACTAGTAGTTTTGGTTTTGCAGATTTATATTCACAGGATCCTGGTTTACAGCTGGAAGGATATCCGGAAAGCTCTGTATCGGAATATCTCCTTCAGTTGTGTATTGTATTATTTTCCGCTGCTATGTAATGTATTGTAATCTCTGATATTTTCTGTGTAATATTTATTCATTTATACTCTGTATATTCTTGTAATCTGATGTATTGTTGTAATATACAATGAAATGTTCTTTCGTCTGCGTTCTATTTTGTCGTGTTCTCAAAACAATTCGTACTTCCTCTTCTCTTCGGAGACCGGGGAAGTTCGGGTCGTTTCATGTATGTCGATCGATTGTTCGACGGACTGTGTAAGCGTCAATTATTTATATTTAATGCTTATGCAGTTGTGTGGTGCACTTTGGATGATGTTTGATTATTTATCGTTGCTAGTATATACATGTGTTGTATGGAATCCATATAATTAACATTATATGGTAATTGGTTGGGCCTCATTCAAATTGGGAAAATAAAGAATATTATAAAATAAAGATTCATGTGTTGAATAGAATAAATAGTCATGTGTTGACGATGCTCATGTGTTGAGAATATTCATGTGTTGAAACTTATCATGTGTTGAAAGAAATATTTTAACAATAAAATTTACATATTTATCATATATAAAATTAGAAACTAAATGGAAAACAGATAAGATGAGTGGTCTCTTGGGTATTGATCTGATGTTGGTTTTGGCCTTCGAGGTTAATATTTAGGGAATCGTTCTCTTATAATTTACGGTTGGAGTCTGATTAAAAAAAATTAAACGATAGAAATCATAATTTTATAAAATATATTAAATAACAAAAATAGTCATGTGTTGACAGTACTCATGTGTTGAGAATAGTCATGTGTTGAAAGAAACATAGATTCATGTGTTGAGTAGAATAAATATTCATTTGTTGAATATAATAACGAAGTTACTGAAAAATATAAAGCCGTGTTGATTAGATTTGCGCCATTTTGACGTGAATGATATTTATATCGATTATATTCGTTTTTATAATGAATATAGAAAAGGAAGTGATTTCAAAATATAACGTTTTGAAAATATTATCATTTGTATATCGATGATGTGGAATATTCAATTTTGATTCGAAATTGAATATGAAGTTGAAATCGTTTCGAAAACGAATTTAAAACGATTTATAAACTAAGTTTTAAAAGGAAATCGACGAAATATAATATATATATATTATACATATATAATGGCCTGAATAGAACACCCCACGCTGCGGCAATTCGTGAATTTCGACCATTGACTTCAAATGGACATTACAGAAGATCCGACCGTCGGATTCTCCTTAAACCAGAAACATTGGGTTCGTATTGAAAAGAGCTTTCCCATGAATATTATAAATATGAAATCTAACGGTTGGATTTGGAATTATGTCCAAATCAAATTTGGAAAAGGTCATTGTAAGTGCAGTTCGATGGCCGTTGATGGAAATCGACTGTACGGGCCTTGATAAAATTATTAAAGGTATTAATAATTTGTGTAAAATCATAATTTATGAATTGGAAAGAACTGGGATGATAAATTCCACATTTGAAAGGATAAAAATAGATTTTATCGAAATGAGCTGTTCCAATTATTTTTAAATAAATAAATAAAGTGGATTTGAAGTGGTTTTGAAAATAATCAGAATTTCGAATATACGAATTGGAATGGATTTGAATCGAAATTATCTTCGGAATATTTCGATGTTGGATTTCATGATTATACAGATATGGTTGTGGAAATTTGAAAGATATATTTATCTCGTTATTTCCAACACGATATTGGTTGGTTTCAGAATTTAATATTGAATATAAGCCAATATGTTTTCTATTCAGAGCCTTGTATTTAATATCAAATGTGATTTGGGTTTGTCGTGAATGGTGTCTTCATTAACACATGTCTTGAACCCAGTTGAGAAAAGATTAAATCTTTCTATTTAGATTTAATGAAGTGTACCAATTAAATAATATTTAATTGGAATTGAATTTGAAAGTGATTTTGGGTTTATCGTGAATCGTGTATTAGGTGACATTGGTTCTTTAACCCAGTTAAAGACAGGATATTGATTTTTGAGAAGATTAAAACTAAGTGGAGTTTTAATGAATCTGTAACTAGATTGAAATGTGAATTGACAATTTAAATTATCAAATTTGGAAAGTGATCGAGAATGGAGTATCACCAGTTTTGCTCCAAAGCGATAGTTAAATCTTTAATTAGATTTGAACGTGAAATGGTAATTAATTTCACCGATAACACCATGGTGTTAGATATGGAGTTTTACTAGTTTTGCTTCTTGGGATGAATAGGTTGGGATTGGAAAATAAAATAAATAATTACTTCGGTGTGGTTCGCTAATCCCGACTAGTTTGGAAAACCTTAACATGGTTTGAAATGATATCCAAAGGAAGATTAAAGAATAAATTTAGAAGAATTTATCTTCGATAAAATTAATGGGAACCTTTCCCTAAGAATGTCAAAATTTGAATAAAAGAATATTCTGAATCGGAATGAGGCGTATGTTGCGTTTGTGTAACATTTGTTTATTATATACGCGGGTTATTCGGAAAGGCCGGGTTTATACCCATTCTGAATAACCAATTCGACGATATTTCGAAGAGGAAGACGGTGGTTGGAGACCGGAAGTCTTCACATCGTTTGGGTGATTATTGATGATCTTGATTGGGCTGTACACCCAAGATGAGGGAATCAGTTGGTGATCGTCCAGACGTACTTGGAGATCGATGGATATGCGAGGAAAGTGCCTCCGGTTTCGTTCAGACCCAGAACGGACTTGTAAATGGACTGTGTGTCTGACATTGGATTTTATTCTGTGTTGATTCATCTCTATTAAATATACATCTGTTTGGCGGCGGAGAATTTATTCTATTGCTTAACGCCTTTCTTTGTGAAGTACGAGCTCAGAGGTTGTATATCGATGGACATCAGTCACATGGAGTGAATTGCCTGTGTGGCATGCCTAAGTGGCAGATGATCAAGGCTTCTGTTGAAAAGAAAAGTCTTGTGGTTGATGATCAAAGCACGGCCTAAGTGACACAGCTTTGTGTATAGCGTGGATTCGCAAGCCTCACACCTCGGTATTAGTCAAAAATGGGATAAGGACTGCAGGGAGAGCACGACGTTTCTTTCTAGCTATTGGTGGTGTCAGTGCTTAAACTGGCTAACATTTATATATATTTTTACCTATGTGGTTGCTGGAATGAGGTGCCTCGATTTTAGGTCTGTTAGGACCGGGAAACGTGTGTTCAGGAATACTAATCCACTAACGTAAGTGTGGACTGGCCCCTGAAGCATCCAAGGGTTACCCAGAGTGTGTAGTCCTGAGACATTTGCTAGAGTGTCTCGAAGCGGAGAGTAGCTTCCCCCTTGTGTAACACCCCGTATTTCTGTTAATACTAATATTCACAAATTAAAAGAATTAATATTGAGAATTTACACGAAATAGCCTTAAAAAGGCATATAACAAATTTGAGATATGTGAATTGCCTTAAAAGGCGAAAAATGGAATTAAGACATTAATTGGAAAATTAATGTGTAGAAATGGTCATAAGTTAATTATGGATTAATTTGAATTCATGAATAGGTGCATGTGTATATATATATATATATATATATATATATATATATATATATGGGCAGTTAATGTAAACATGAATAGAAGTTTATTAATTTGCTGAGTGTTTGCTGAGTCACTTCTGACTCATTGCTGAGTCAATAAGATAAACCCCATCTTGTCTGAATGGCTGCGGTTATTTCTAGGTTAAATCTAATGGCCTAAATGAATCCTAACATCTATAAATAAGTGGGTAGACTCTAACCCTAAATCACTTGAAAAATTGGAGAGCTACCGACATGCCGTTGCCATGGAGTTCAGCGTCACAAACTAAAGAAGAAGAAGGCCTAATCTACAAACTAAATCTACTCAAATCAAATCAAAAGCTCTCTCTCTTTCTATTTCTCTTCTTTAAAATTGTGAGTATGATGAATCTCACAATATTATTATAAAATAATTTGATTAAGTTATGAATGGATCACAAGAAAGTGATATGAATTGTTATGCATTTGTAAATTATGTTGTGGATCTCTTGTTATGCTATTATGTTATCATATATATGTTGTTATGTTGTAGTGATTATATTGTAAATAATCCTATGCTATGTCATATGTGATTAATCATGCTATGCTATGTTGTAAATCATATCATGCTATGTTCCAAATTATGATATGCTATGTTGTAAATCTTATATATGTTGTAGATCTCATATTATCACATATGTTGAAATACTTATGTTATATGATAATGATGTCATGTTAAGTTGTGTTGAATCATACAAGTTGTAAAATCATGATGTTAGTATTTATGCGAATTGGATCATGTTTAAAGTTTATGTTTTTTTTATAATAGATCTTGATTATGGGAATTTGCCTATTGGGTTAGGTGTACCCATATACATGAATCTACAAATTAATTGGATCTCGAATATGGGAATTTGCCTATTAAGTTAGGTGTACCCATATACATGAATCTATGATTAAATGAATTTTGATTTTTTGGGAATTTGCCTATTGAGTTAGGTGTACCCATATAAAACCATATTGTTAATGATGTTGATTCACACATGTCCTATACAAGTTTATGAAATTTGATCAAAATCATATTATGTGAATTATGAATAAGTTGACACCCTTAGATCCATGACATGTATAACCTTATGCAAGTTGTAATGTATGCAAGTTTTACCCCTTGTTATGATTTATTTAGTCACATATATATGTTGTTGTTGCGAATATTTTCTTTTATGCTATGAGTTAGACTAATCGGGTCTAGCATACATTTTGCGAATAAACGTTCAAATGTGGGGTAGGGGTAATATTAGGAAATTAATAAATTGGGGTGCAATTGATATGATTTTGCATGCCTTAAATGGATGTCCATAATTGAGTCAATTATGGACATTGTTAAATTTGGAATTAATTAATAATCCAAGTAGGGAATTATTAAAATTGGGGAAAGTGGATTATTAATAATAATCAATGCTTAGGACACGAGGTTGGACCCGTTTGTGACGTAAACTTGCCCGGACCCGCCCGGCAAATCCAGTAGTCACAAATGTCGGCCCAATGTGAGAGGTCCTAGGCCCAAACTAAAGCATAACAGTTGTAAAGACACGAGGTTAGACTCTTTTATGGTGTAAGACTGCCCGGACCCGCCCGGCAAATCCAGCTGCCATAAATGCCAGTCTAATGTGAGAGGTCTTTATGAGGTTATGGCCTTAATGAATTAAGAAATACTTAGCCAGATAATCATGTAAGGTGGGACATGGGGGTTAAGTAGGTGCCTTGGGTGGCATGAGGAATCTAGTTGTTGCCTTTAGAGGCATTTGAAATACGATTAGACTTAACCAAATACACATGTAAATGACCATGACTAAGTGGGTTAAGTGGATGGACTAATGGGACAAGCTTAGGTGGAATGCTTGTAGGAAATAATGGGGGCCCATTTCAACCAGTATCCCAAAACGTATCTTTGTGGGCTCGACCCAAGTCGAGGACGGGACACGCATACTGGGTTTGACTATAAGAGGCCAAAACAGGGAGCAGTGGCAACGCAAGTCCAACGGGTTTCATATGCGTGTGTGGACCCGGGCTGGTAGGTAAGACGTTGTTGCATCGTGTAGGTATAAGCCGTGCATCTCCGTTATATCGGGTTGCCACTTTAGGGGAATGATACACCCCACTATGGGGCCAGCACGGGTATCTACGAGTAGGGAGCCGATCGATAGTGGGGAATGGGGTACACCTAGTGGAGATAGGGGCAGGCGGCACCTATGTAGTCAGCTAGGAGTACGTAAAGTTATTGATATGTTTCTAAGTGAAGCAAGTGGGATAAACCTTTAAGGTAACTGGTGGTGCAGTGTAGTAATTTAGGTGTGCCTTTATCGTTCTCTTTATCTATACCCAATAGTTCATAGACATTTCCTTGTTTTCCAGCTTATGTCTTAGTCTAGTTATTTTGATAATAGTATCGTTAGAATTGTCATACTCGCCAGACTTAATGTCTGACCCCCTCCATTTCTATTCTTTTTCCCCTCCAGGTCCTCAGGTGGGACCCAGTTCCAGTGGAGTTTGATTGGACTGCTTGATCTCTTTTGGAAAGCTAGGACTGCTGACGTAAAGTCCAGCTTGTTATCTTCTTTAATGGCTATTTATGTATTGGGATTATATATTTTGTTTTATGAAGATGGATATTGTACTTGACTCAGATTATGGTTTTTGTGATGTAACAAACATGTTTAATTCCGCTGCAATGAAATAATGTTTTTAAATTTCCAAGTACTATTTATTATCTGTCTTGTTGTAATTTTATTGTTCTATATTCACTTAAAACCTCCATGGAAGTTAATGCATTCCCCTTGTGAGTGACATTAATGGACGTGGGGTGTTACACGTGGTATCAGAGCTTAAGGTTACCAGAACAGATAAAATTTTTAGAAAAACTATTTTTCTAAAGTATTTTTGGAAGAAATGTTTTCAAAAACATGTCTTAATAAGTGATTTTAAGAGGAAAGTTTTTATGAGAAACATAATCCCTAATAGCCATATCCTTATCTTTCGAATTCTCCTTTCTGATCTTTCCTTTTTCGTTTCAGCATGGCTGAAGAGATTAATCTTAATCTTCCGGAGGGTGTGACGGTACCAGGATGGTTTAGGAGATTCTTAGAAGCTAGGGCTAATCAGGCAGGCCCCGCTATTCCTCCACCACCAGTTGCACCCGTTCCTCCTCCTCCTCCTCCTCCCCTACCTCGTGTTGATACTTTTGCAAAGACGTGCAAGGAGTTTAAAGCTATGGGCGGAAAAACTTTTCAAGGGACTGAGACGTTTGTGGAGGCCAGAGACTGGCTTAAGGAGACTGAGGAATTGTTGGATATCTTTGAAGTGGAAGATGGGAGGAAAGTCCGTTTAGCTGCTTGGTTAATGAAGGGAGAGGCCTCGTTTTGGTGGGAGGTCACTAACGGGGAACGTCCAGTTGATTCATGGGCGGATTTCAGACGAAGGTTTGAGGCAAAGTTTCTTTCAAGGGCAGAGGAGAATTTAAATATGGAAAAATTCCTGACATTAAAGCAAGGGAGCTTATCAGTGAAGGAATATGTCAATAAATTTAATCAGTTAGCAAGGTTTGGCTTGGAGTTGGTGAACACGCCAGAGAAGAAAGCTTTGAGGTTCGTTAGAGGCTTGAATGAACCGTTGCAAGGGTTGGCTATGACCCACATCCCTATGGGAGCCACCTTTGAAAGGGTAGTAGAAATGGCACTTATGCATGAGGATAAGGCAGTTGAAAAGAAAGGGGATCAGAAGAAACCCCAACAACAAAATAAGAAGGGTGGTAAAAACAATAATGGCAAAGGGAAGAAGAGATGCTTCAATTGTGGGACGCCTGGCCATCTCAGCAAAGATTGTAGAAAGAAAAAGAAGACTGGTTGTTTTCATTGTGGAGATGCGGGACATTTGGTGAAGGACTGCCCAAAGAAGGGGCAGAGGGCAGGGTCTACCTCGGGAGGACAGGTGCAGGCTCTTATGGCACCAGGGCAGGCAAGGTGGCAAGTTCAGGCTATTGCGGCCCCACCGCTGCAAGAAAGAGGTAGAACAATTTCTGTTGAAAGCTTAGTTTTTCTGTTTGATCATCCTGTCCGTACCTTATTCGATTCTGGCGCATCTCATTCGTTTATCTCTGCATCATTAGTTGAATTACTGCACTTGAACACCAGTTTAGTAGAGGATCCCTTAGTTGTTTCAAATCCAATTGGGGGTTCGGCTCATTTGACCATGATATGTTTGGATTTGAAAATCTCTATACTTAGCGTTGAATTTAGATGTGATGCTTATGTATTGGGCTTCACGGGCTATGGGCTAATTTTAGGAATGGATTGGTTATCTAGAAATGGGCCCATTCTTGATTGTGAAAGGAGAGTAGTTAGGCTTGTGACTCGCCGTGGTAACACTCTCAACATCTTTTGTAATCCCATAGATTCCGTTATGCTGAGTTATCTTGAATCGCTTGACGCGTCTGTAGAGAATCTGCGATCGGTAGAGGTGGTCCGGGAATATCCGGATGTGTTTGAGGAGGTGAAGGGCTTACCTCCAAAGCGGGAGATAGACTTTCGAATTTATCTTATGGATAATGCTAAACCCGTATCTTTGCCAGTGTGCCACATGGCTCCTCGTGAAAGGAGGGAACTCAATAAGCAAGTGAAGGAGTTGCTTGAGAAGGGGTTCATAAGACATAGTATATCGGAGTGGGGTGCTCCAGTAGTATTTGCTACAAAGGCGGATGGGTCCCTTAGACTTTGTGTGGACTATAGAGAACTAAACAAGCTTACTAAAAAGAACCGACACCCACTGCCGAGGATTGACGATCTCTTTGATCAGTTAGTTGGCGCCTCAGTGTTTTCGCAGTTGGACTTAGCCACTGGCTTTCATCAACTGAGAGTGGCTGAGGATAGTATAGATAAGACTGCTTTTAGGACTCCTGACGGATTCTATGAATGGCTAGTGATGCCCTTTGGTTTGACAAACGCCCCCGCATATTTTGTTGATTTGATGAGTAGGGTGTTTAGGGAGTACCTTAACAAATTCGTGGTAGTCTTTGTGAATGACATCTTAGTCTTTTCTAAGAATGAAGAAGAGCACGCCCTATATCTTAGGGAAGTGTTGAAAACCCTTCGAGCGCATAACCTTAAGGCAACATTTTCTAAGTGTCACTTCTGGAGGAAAGAAGTACGGTTCTTAGGGCACGTGGTTTCCAAGGAAGGGATAGCAGTGGATCCCGCAAAGGTGGTGGCCATCCAAGATTGGAAGGTCCCTAAAAATGTAACCGAAGTAAGAAGTTTCTTGGGGTTGGCTGGCTATTATAGGAAGTTTATCAAAGACTTCACAAAAATATCAGCTCCATTAACACGGTTAACGAAGAAGAACCTGGTTTTTACGTGGGACGAAGATTCTGATGACGCGTTCCAACGTTTAAAGAGAGCCTTAACTTCAGCCCCAGTCTTAGTGCTGCCAGACGGGAATAAACCGTTTACCGTCTATACTGATGCTTGTGGGACGGGACTTGGCGCGGTCCTCATGCAAGAGGGAAGAGTAATAGCCTATGGTGGAAGGCAGTTGAGGGTTCATGAAAAGAATTACCCTACGCATGACCTTGAGTTAGCCACAATTGTTTTCGCGCTTAAGTCTTGGCGTCATATCTTCTTGGTGAGAAATTCGAACTGTTCACTAACCACAAATCATTAAAATACTTATTCTCTTAGAAGGATTTGAATTTAAGGCAGCAACGGTGGATGGAATTCAACGGTGGATGGAATTCTTAGCCTCCTACGATTTTGAAATAGCATATACCCCGGGCAAGGGTAACGTGGTAGCAGACGCCTTAAGTAGGAAAAGGTTGTCCTTGAGTTCGTTGTTTGTTGAACGACGAAGCTTAGAATTCATCTCCATGTTTGACTTTAGACCCTCCGTTGACCTAGTACCTGGTTTGTTAGCATCCTTGGAGGTTAGACCTACACTTCTAGGACGAGTTGGTGAGGCACAGCAAGACGACCCACAGTTGGTTGAGATAGTAGAAAAGCTCAAAGGAGGAGAGTCGTCTAGCCATCTTCGTAGGTATACCCTATACGATAAGGGTTGGTTACGAAGGGATAATAGACTTTGTGTACCATAAGACGAAGACTTAAGGAAGGCCATTCTTGATGATGCTCATCGCTCAAAGATGACCATTCATCCCGGCGGAGACAAGATGTACAAAGATATGAAGCGGGTTTTCTTTTGGGCCGGTATGAAAAAGGATGTGGCCGAGTACGTCGCTAGATGCTTGATGTGCCAACGAGTAAAAGCGGAACAAAAGAAACCCGGTGGGTTGCTTCACCCATTGGAAGTTCCACTATGGAAATGGGAAAGCGTCTCAATGGATTTTGTGGATGGATTACCAAGATCAAGGAAGGGTAATACGGGGATTTGGGTTATAGTAGATAGACTTACTAAGAGCGCCCATTTTATTCCCATGAAAAGTAAGAGGACTGCTCCGTGGTTGGCTTCTGTATACATTAAAGAGATAGTTCGTTTGCACGGTATTCCTTCTAGTATAGTAAGCGACCGTGATCCCATCTTCACTAGCGAATTTTGGAAGAGTTTACAAGAGGCGGTAGGGACTCAACTATGTTTGAGCACCGCATATCATCCTCAGACGGACGGCCAGACCGAGAGGGTGAATCGTATTCTAGAGGATCTTTTAAGGCTTTGTATCCTAGACTTTGGGGGTATATGGGAAGAGCACCTTCCGTTGGTAGAATTCGCATATAATAATAGCTTTCAGTCTAGTATTGGCGTGGCACCTTTCGAAGCTCTTTATGGAAGGCCTTGCCGTTCGCCTACATGTTGGTGGGAATCTACCGATAAAATCCTACTTGGGCCCGATATGGTTAGGGAAACCTCGGAGAAGATTGATTTGATTCGAAGGAGGATCAAAGCAGCACAAGATAGGCAGAAATCGTATGCTGATAAGAGGAGGACAGATCTTGAGTTTGACATTGGGGACATGGTTTTTATCAAAGTGTCTCCGTTACGGAATGTTGTTCGCTTTGGGTCCGTTGGGAAATTAGCGCCAAGGTTTGTAGGGTCGTTTCCTATAAAAGACAGGATTGGAAAGATGGCTTATAGGGTGGAGTTGCCTGAGAAACTTAGTGGAGTACACGACGTATTACATGTATCACATTTGAGGAAGTGTTTGCACAAGACCGCGGAGGTGGTAGAGCCGAGCTTGCTTAAAGAGGTGGAAATAGAGCGTGATGCAACAATTAGACGAGCTCCTACATGCATTCTTGGGTCGGAGATCAAAAAGTTGAGAAATCGAGAGGTCAGACTAGTTAAAGTGCAATGGGGAGATGATGAGAGCAACGCTACTTGGGAGATAGAAGGGAAGATGCGTTCACTATACCCTTTTCTTTTTGAGGGTATGTCTTTTAATTTCTCCTTTATCGCCTAGCTTATCTTATCTTATCTTTAGTATGTCCTCTCATTAGTATCTTTGACCTTTAGTTAGGATAATCCTATGGTTGAAACATGTGTTTGAGACATGTTATGTATGATGGATGCAAAATGGATGCAAGTGGTTGCTAGTGGTTGCTCGTGGATGCATATATACACACACACTTTAGGCACTAGATCGGCTCAGTCACTACATATTGCATATTGCATAAATGAATGTATTTAGTATAATGGATGTATAATGGTTGTACCATCATATAGATGCTGCATTCGGTTGAATGGATGTGCACGCATATAGAAGTAGTTTGTAAGCAATTAGGATCTTTTGCATACATAATGGATGCATGGCACTATCATGAATTGCATCAAGGAGGTCAACTGAATCAGTGGACCGCCTGATTTTGCATTAGATACGGACATAGACACACACTGTGCATTTAAACATGAAAGCATTAGAAGTCTATAAGGACAATGGATGCCAGTGTTTGTTGATTGAGTAGATGGTTGATGATAGGATATAAACTTGAAGATTTCGGGGTCGAAATCCCTTAAGGAGGGGAGAATGTAACACCCCGTATTTCTGTTAATACTAATATTCACAAATTAAAAGAATTAATATTCAGAATTTGCACGAAATAGCCTTAAAAAGGCATATAACAAATTTGAGATATGTGTATTGCCTTAAAAGGCGAAAAATGGAATTAAGACATTAATTGGAAAATTAATGTGTAGAAATGGTCATAAGTTAATTATGGATTAATTTGAATTCATGAATAGGTGCGTGTGTATATATATATATATATATTTATATATAAGGGTAGTTAATGTAAACATGAATAGAAGTTTATTAATTTGCTGAGTGTTTGCTGAGTCACTTCTGACTCATTGCTGAGTCAATAAGATAAACCTCATCTTGTCTGAATGGCTGCGGTTATTTCTAGGTTAAATCTAATGGCCTAAATGAATCCTAACATCTATAAATAAGTGGGTAGACTCTAACCCTAAATCACTTGAAAAATTGGAGAGCTACCGACATGTCGTTGCCATGGAGTTCAGCATAGCCATCACAAACTAAAGAAGAAGAAGGCCTAATCTACAAACTAAATCTACTCAAATCAAATCAAAAGCTCTCTCTCTTTCTATTTCTCTTCTTTAAAATTGTGAGTATGATGAATCTCACAATATTATTATAAAATAATTTGATTAAGTTATGAAAGGATCACAAGAAAGTGATATGAATTGTTATGCATTTGTAAATTATGTTGTGGATCTCTTGTTATGCTATTATGTTATCATATATATGTTGTTATGTTGTAGTGATTATATTGTAAATAATCCTATGCTATGTCATATGTGATTAATCATGCTATGCTATGTTGTAAATCATATCATGCTATGTTGCAAATTATGATATGCTATGTTGTAAATCTTATATATGTTGTAAATCATATCATGCTATGTTGCAAATTATGATATGCTATGTTGTAAATCTTATATATGTTGTAGATATCATATTATCACATATGTTGAAATACTTATGTTATATGATAATGATGTCATGTTAAGTTGTGTTGAATCATACAAGTTGTAAAATCATGATGTTAGTATTTATGCGAAATTGATCATGTTTAAAGTTTATGTTTTTTTTATAATAGATCTTGATTATGGGAATTTGCCTATTGGGTTAGGTGTACCCATATACATGGATCTACAAATTAATTGGATCTTGAATATGGGAATTTTCCTATTAAGTTAGGTGTACCCATATACATGAATCTATGATTAAATGAATTTTGATTTTTTGGGAATTTGCCTATTGAGTTAGGTGTACCCATATAAAACCATATTGTTAATGATGTTGATTCACACATGTCCTATACAAGTTTATGAAATTTGATCAAAATCATATTATGTGAATTATGAATAAGTTGACACCCTTAGATCCATGACATGTATAACCTTATGCAAGTTGTAATGTATGCAAGTTTTACCCCTTGTTATGATTTATTTAGTCACATATATATGTTGTTGTTGCGAATATTTTCTTTTATGCTATGAGTTAGACTAATCGGGTCTAGCATACATTTTGCGAATAAACGTTCAAATGTGGGGTAGGGGTAATATTAGGAAATTAATAAATTGGGGTGCAATTGATATGATTTTGCATGCCTTAAATGGATGTCCATAATTGAGTCAATTATGGACATTGTTAAATTTGGAATTAATTAATAATCCAAGTAGGGAATTATTAAAATTGGGGAAAGTGGATTATTAATAATAATCAATGCTTAGGACACGAGGTTGGAACCGTTTGTGACGTAAACCTGCCCGGACCCGCCCGGCAAATCCAGTAGTCACAAATGTCGGCCCAATGTGAGAGGTCCTAGGCCCAAACTAAAGCATAACAGTTGTAAAGACACGAGGTTAGACTCTTTTATGGTGTAAGACTGCCCGGACCCGCCCGGCAAATCCAGCTGCCATAAATGCCAGTCTAATGTGAGAGGTCTTTATGAGGTTATGGCCTTAATGAATTAAGAAATACTTAGCCAGATAATCATGTAAGGTGGGACATGGGGGTTAAGTAGGTGCCTTGGGTGGCATGAGGAATCTAGTGGTTGCCTTTAGAGGCATTTGAAATACGATTAGACTTAACCAAATACACATGTAAATGAACATGACTAAGTGGGTTAAGTGGATGGACTAATGGGACAAGCTTAGGTGGAATGCTTGTGGGAAATAATGGGGGCCCATTTCAACCAGTATCCCAAAACGTATCTTTGTGGGCTCGACCCAAGTCGAGGACGGGACACGCATACTGGGTTTGACTATAAGAGGCCAAAACAGGGAGCGGTGGCAACGCAAGTCCAACGGGTTTCATATGCGTGTGTGGACCCGAGCTGGTAGGTAAGACGTTGTTGCCTCGTGTAGGTATAAGCCGTGCATCTCCGTTATATCGGGTTGCCACTTTAGGGGAATGATACACCCCACTATGGGGCCAGCACGGGTATCTACGAGTAGGGAGCCGATCGAAAGTGGGGAATGGGGTACACCTAGTGGAGATAGGGGCAGGCGGCACCTATGTAGTCAGCTAGGGGTACGTAAAATTATTGATATGTTTCTAAGTGAAGCAAGTGGGATAAACCTTTAAGGTAACTGGTGGTGCAGTGTAGTAATTTAGGTGTGCCTTTATCGTTCTCTTTATCTATACCCAATAGTTCATAGACATTTCCTTGTTTTCCAGCTTATGTCTTAGTCTAGTTATTTTGATAATAGTATTGTTAGAATTGTCATACTCGCCAGACTTAATGTCTGACCCCCTCCATTTCTATTCTTTTTCCCCTCCAGGTCCTCAGGTGGGACCCAGTTCCAGTGGAGTTTGATTGGACTGCTTGATCTCTTTTGGAAAGCTAGGACTGCTGAAGTAAAGTCCAGCTTGTTATCTTCTTTAATGGCTATTTATGTATTGGGATTATTTATTTTGTTTTATGAAGATGGATATTGTACTTGACTCAGATTATGGTTTTTGTGATGTAACAAACATGTTTAATTCCGCTGCAATGAAATAATGTTTTTAAATTTCCAAGTACTATTTATTATCTGTCTTGTTGTAATTTTACTGTTCTATATTCACTTAAAACCTCCATGGAAGTTTATGCATTCCCCTTGTGAGTGACATTAATGGACGTGGGGTGTTACACCTTGCCTCGACTAGTGATGGAAATCCAATTTCCAATACGAGATATTTCAGTTTTATTTGTAGAACCTGGTATGGCAACATAGTGGTATGGGTCATTAATGCTGTCTATGATTGATATTTATGATTGAAATTGTTTTGACACTATACACTTATAATAGTATCAAATGATTTGTTTTAAACGTACCAAGCATGTTTGGCTGTAATAAGGTAAAAACCCTATCCTCCGGCTTGCGTTGCATTGTGTGATAGTACCTGGGTCTCATAATAGCTTCATTTTCCGAAAAAGCATTGCGTTGTTTATTCTATGCACTGGTGTTCTTGGGAGGAAACCCGTTTCGTGTTATACAGCGTGGTCCCTTGAATAACTCTCTTTTAAAGTAAAGTTTAAATAACTGTTTTAGTTCTCACACCAGTCACATGACTGACCTGGAGTTTATTGTTTTAACCTAAACTCTGGGTGCCCTTATTTTTGACACGGGCAGCTAGTAGCTTTGGTTTTGCAGATTTATATTCACGGGATCCTAATTTACAGCTGGAACAATGCTCGGAATGCTCTGTATCCGTGTATCACTCTCAGTTGTGTTTTGTATTTTTTCTCCGCTGCTATGTAATTTATTGTAATCTCTGATGTTTATCGTATGTGTAATATTCATTTATACTCTGTATTTTCTTGTATCAAATGGAATTGTTTTAATAAACAATGAAAAATTCTTCTGTTTGTGTTCTGATTTGTCGTGTCCTCAAAGTAATTTGGGCTTTCCTTTACCGGGGAGGTTATGGGTTATCACACGTGGCGCCTCGGTTATGTCGGTCTATGCGGAGTCGATGGACGGTTTGGTTGGTATATGACCAGTTTACGCCCCATAGGGCGGGGAAACGCCTTGTTCAGGCATTTTAATCCACTCCGTGTGGACCGGCCCTGACGCTCCGAGGGTCACTCGAGCTCTGATCCTTAGACTCGGGCTAGACAGTCTCGAAGCGGTAAGGATGATCCCTTGCATTAGTTCACATTGGAAATCCAACTTCCAATACGACATTGCGGTTTTAATTGTAGAACTAGTATAGCGACATAGTAGCATGGGATACGATGTTGTCTATGATTGATACATTTATATCTGAAGTTGTTTTCTTCACTTGTAATAATAATAAAAGAGGTAATTTCACGTATCAAGCATTATTTGGCTATTATAAGGGAAAACCCTATCCTCCGGCTTGCATTGCATTGTGTGATGGGACCTAGGTCTTATAATAGCTTCATTGTTCTTTATTTAGCATTGCGCTGTTTGTTTTAAGTACTGGTATTCTTGGGAGGAAATCCATTCCGTATTATGCGGCGTGGTCCCTTTGATTTACCTAACTTTAAAATAAAGATTTACAACTGTTTTAGCTCTCACACCAGTCACATGACTGACTTGCAGTTTATTGTTTTAACCTAAACTCTGGGTGCCCCTATTTTGCACACGGACAGCTAGTAGTTTTGGTTTTGCAGATTGATATTCACAAGATCCTGGTTTACAGCAGGAATGATATTCGGAAAGCTCTGTATCCGTGTATTCTTTTCAATTGTGTTTTGTATTATTTTCCGCTGCATTGTAATTTGTAAATCTCTGATATTTATCAATTGTATATTAGTAGTTCATACTCTATATATTCTGTACTCTAATGTAAATTGATGTAATAAGCAATGAAATGTTCTTCTGTTTGTGTTCCGATTAGTCTTGTTCTCAAAGTAATCCGCCTTCTTGATCGTTTTAGGCCGACCGGGAAGTTCGAGTCGTTTCATTATAACTCCAATCTATTTAATAAAAATGTAATTTTTGTTATAAGTCATATCTATTTAACCAAAATGTAATTTTTTGTTTTCAACCATCATATTTTGACAAAATGTAAATATTTGTTTCAACTAATATATTTTGACAAAAATGTACATTTTGTTTCAACTAATATGTTTTGACAAAAATGTACATTTTGTTTTCTGCTAATATGTATTGACAAAAATGTATATTTTGTTTTCTACTAATATGTATTGACAAAAATGTATATTTTGTTTTCAACTAATCTAATTTGTCCAAAGATGAATATTTTGTTCCAACTAAACTAATTTGGCAAAAATATATATAATTTTTGTTTCAACTAATCTACTTTGAAAAAAATGTATATTTTTGTTTAACAATTATATTTTTACAAAAATGTATATTTTTATTTCGACAAATATGTTTAGAAAAAAAATGTATATTTTTGTTTCAACAATTATAATTTGACAAAATTTCATATTTTTGTTCAAAAATTCTAATCTGACAAAAATGTATATTTTTGTTCAACAATTCTAATTTGAAAAAAAGGTAGATATTTTGTTCAACAATTCTAATTTGACAAAATTGTATATTTTTGTTCAACAATTCTAATTTGACAAAAATGTATAATTTTGTTTCGACTATAAAAATGATAATTTTTGTTTCACTATCTTCTTACAACAAAATGTCCTTTTTATTTCAATGATTTTGTTACAACAAAATGTCCTTTTTATTTTCATCTATTTTGATTTGACAAAAATGACAAATTTTATTCAATAATTACATTGACAAACATGTCAATTTTGATCCAATAATTATATTTTGACAAAAATGATAATTTTAATTCCATTATTCTAATTTGACAAAAATGATATTTTTTTTAACTCAATTCTAATTAACAAAAATGTTAATCTTTGATTCAACTAATATAATCAACAAAAATGATAATTTTTGTTTAACACAGTTCTAATTAACAAATATGTTAATTTTGGATTCAACTAACCTAATTAACAAAAATGATAATTTTTTGTTTAACACAATTCTAATTAACAAATAAGTTAATTTTTGATTCGACTTGTAATGACCCGCATTTGTAGAGGTATTATAATTAATTTATTTAATTATATAAATAGTGATATGGTGAATTAAATGGTGGTTTAATCAAATAATGTTGAATATTTAATTTAAATAATAAATTAAATAATATATTTAATTCTGAAATAATCAGAATTGGCTGAAATGGCGATATAGTGTGAACTGGATCATCTGTGATATTTAATTCAGTTTAGAAGTGAATTAGAATAACGAATATATTATTTGAACGACAGTTTGAACGTATAATTATATTATAATTAAAATCGAGCTCGAAATGGCGCTCTAGTTCGTAAATTGGCAATTCGAACTTCAACTGAATGTACAGGGTTCGTTTTAAATCGGATTTCTATGAAACAAGAAATGTATGGAGCTGGTGGAGTATATCTTCCTAGTTGAAGAGAAAAATCAGGATTTCGTCGCGTAGATTTTGAGATATGTCCAAATCAAATTTTAAAATAGTCGCTATAGAATCGTTTATCCACTGTAACGGTTTATTTGATATAACTAGAGATCGGATTTGAATTTAGACAAGGTTCTTTTGGGAAATAGTGATAATTTAATTTTTATAATTTTACTATAATTTTTAATTAATTAAATATGCGACTTTTTATTGGGAGTATTTTGCACCCTGTAATCAACATTTTTGAGGTTTCAAAATATGAGTTAATCTACTGGTATTATTATATTTTTGGGATCGTGGCACCGAGCTGATTACAACGGTATGTTTACTTCTGTCGACAACAGTTTGTAAAGGAAGGAAATTCTTTAGCACGTGATGGTAAACTTTATAACATAAAAACAAGAGTCCACGTTTCATTCATTCCAACCGAAAATTTCCTTTGGTTCAAAACAAAACACTTGGCCCTTAGAAAATCCACACGTGCTACCTACCGTAACAACTGCACGGTGTCTTCCTTCACACCAATTAGTACCCTTAGCGGTTAAATATCCTTGCCTATATAATCATTAATAAGATGAAGCTCCTTTTCTTTCCATTCTTCTGGTCAAAATGAAGCCGCCAGTAATTCTCTTCCCAAACGAAAGTCTTGACTTCGAAAAAAAAATCATTCTAAAATCATACAAAACTCTATAAATCTCAAAGTTGATTTGGGTGAGTTCTTGATAGAAAGAGCACTAATTCCATCTAAGTATTTCTGGGTGCGATGACTATTCCTGGAACGCGGAAGCTAACAGAGGATCTAGGGTTCGAACATGCTGGTGATTGGGGCATCATTTGAGGTTTTGGAGTTTGCGATCGTACCTGTGGTAGTAAGGTGATTCGTTTGTGATGGTTTGAGGAACTGCCGTGCTTAAAATTGTCGTTCCTTTTTACTGTGCTTGCGCCAAAAGCTGGAACGGGGCCGTGTATCAGTGGAGTTTGAGTTTGATGGAACGGGTATAGATAGAGAAAGGAGATGAAGAGGGTTTGAATGGTGATCTCGGTTTCGAAATGTTTGAAGAAATGAAGGGAGACGTGGTGTTTAAGGGATCGAGTTGTGGTATTCACGATGAAGCTGCTGCGTAAACAGTTTGGGGAAGAAAGGATTTGGGTATGGGTTGTAAAAGAAAATGGGCCGGGAAGAAAGTTAAGGCCCAATGCAAATTTATTTAAGTTTATTTTTATTTAAAATTGTTTAAAAGTTTGTAATCGTCATAACTTTATCATAAGTGACCGAAATTCAGCGAAACAATATCCGATAGGGTCGTATGGACGAGATCTCCACAATGGAACTGACTGGGAGTGGATTGGAGCAAGTTCGAATTTATAGCAAAATAAATTGTTTGATTCAAATCAAACAACAGTATATCGTTCTTTAATGGTGAACTGCCAATGTGAGTAAATCTCACTAACTCTAAACAGATTATAATTTCATGTTGTATTTTTAGAACGGTTAAATTTTGGCTGATTGACTGTGTGTTGACAGTTTGGTTGAACTGCTAGTCAGTTAGTTGAATTTCTATATTGATTCTGTTTAACAGAATATATCATATGAAACTGAAAGTGATGATGATTTTATTGTGTAACATCTGTGGATGCAGGGAAAAGGTTTGGAGGAATCCGACTGGATTCCTCAACAGTTATTTTATTGTTTTTCATATATTTTGATATATGATGTGAATTATAACATGTTGTTGATTGTGTGTGTATGGACGATATTGAACATCGTAATTTGACATGTTAAACACCATAACATACCGGGATTTGGAGAAAAGAGGAATTTGTCAAAGTGAATATTGGAAAGAGAATATTTATAAAATCAGAGGATTTTATAAAAGAGAATATTTATAAATAGAAATTTATTTATAAGTGGATTATTTATAAATAGAAAATACTTAGAAATAAAACCCTAAAGGAATTATTTGCAAACCACTTGTAAATAGATCAGAAAGAGAAATGTTTGTAAACCATTTACAAATGAGATTGAATAGGGAATATTTGTAAAACCTTTACAAATGAAATCAAAAGAGAAATATTTGTAAAACCTTTACAAATGAAATCGAAAAGAAGATATTTGTAAAACCATTTACAAATAGAATTAAAAAGGAAATATTTGTTTGGGAAACAAACAGATAAAAGGAGCAGATTGATTTATAAATGATGTTTATAAATTAAGTTAAATATTTATCATTTGGATAAGTAGAATATATAAGTCAGGACTTATATAAAGAAGTAAGAATCGATTTCAACATCGATGTTTGCAACTGAATAAGGACAAAGAGTTAATCAGTTTGGTTAAACCAATTAGAGTTAATTGATAGAGTTAAATCAAACTAGAGTTATTTAAATAGAGTTATCGAATATTAGTTTATTCGAATAGAGTTAAAGGAAAGGAGTTATCGATTATTAGTTAATCGAAGGAGTTATCGATTATTAGTTAATCGAAGGAGTTATCGATTATTAGTTAATCGAAGGATTTATCGATTATTTGTTAATCGAAAGGAGTTATCGAATTTAGTTATTCAATGAAGTTAATCCATTAGAGTTAAATTAAAGGTGTTAATCGAATATAGTTTATTCGAATAGAATCAATTGAGTTAATCGAATATTAGTGATTCGAATAAAGTAAAAGGAGTTAATCGAATATAGTTTATTCAAATAGAGTTAAAGGATTTATCGAATATAGTTTATTCGAAAGGAGTTAAGCGAAACTAGTAAATCAATAGCGTTAGTCCGATAGAGTTAATCCAATAGCGTTAGTCCCATAGAGTTAATCCAATAGCGTTAGTCCAATAGAGTTAATCCAATAGCGTTAGTCTAATAGAGTAAATTGAATAGAGTTATCGAATATACCTTATTCGAAGGAAAGAATTATCGAATAGAGATGATTCGAAAGAGAGTTACGTAAGGTAGTTTGTTAAAGAATTAAAAGGTGAACTTTGTTTATTTCAAGGTTAGAAACATTGTTCAATTAAGGTATGAGAGGTAATTATACCCCAACTTGATTGACTCCATTTTTAATTAAGGAATGGTTAAGGTATGATAGTGAAGGTTGGTTAAAGGAATTTAGTAAATAAGCGTAATGGTTTGAGTTGGCATCGCGATGGTTTGTTAAACATCTGTCTAAGTCCAATGAAGGAGTTTTGGAAATGTTTTCCAAATAAGAACCAGAAATGTTTTCTGATATATAAAACAAGAAATGGAAATGTTTTCCAATAGTAATAAAAAATAAGAAATGTTGAATATAGGGAAACAGGAAATGAAAAATGAACTAAGGAGATAAATGTTAAATGATGTTTGATCGATATAATTTCCCTTTGGAAATAATATCGTTGTTTGCACACGTGTTTTTCTTTGATAGTTAACTCACAGACTATCAATGTTTTGACCATTTTAACGTTGTTAATATGGAGAGACCGGTTGGATTATTATCCAAAGAATCACTCTGTATTGGCATAAGCGTTGCGAATCATATATGCCAAAGATAATGGAAGACAGAGTAAAGTGCAAGGGCTGTTGTATAAATCTTAGATAACAGTGCCTAAGATGGATATACTGAATAGCACCTTCGGTTCATCCTGTTCCTGGATGACTTGTATGGATGAATGTCTAACAGAGTATTTCCAGAAAGGTCACGTACATTGATTTCTCCAATCGTACCAAGAGTTGAAGCGGAGAAGGAAACTGAAACGACCCGAACTTCCCTGGTCTCCGAAGAGAAGGGAAAGAGCGAATTGTTTTGAGAACATGACAAAGAGAACGCAGACGGAAGAACATTTCATTATATATCACAACAATTCCATCAGAATACAAGAATATACAGAGCATAAACAAATATTACACAGGAATATCAGAGATTTAAATTACATTTAAATACATCGCAGCGGAAATAATACAACACACAACTAGAAGAGATATACGGATACAAAGCTTTCCGGCTATCATTCCAGCTGTAAACCAGGATCCTGTGAATATAAATCTGCAAAACCAAAACTACTAGCTACCCGTGTCAAAATAAGGGCACACAGAGTTTAGGTTAAAACAATAAACTCCAGGTCAGTCATGGGACTGGTGTGAGAACTAAAACAGTTAATCTTTATTTTTAAAGTTCGGTAAATCAAGGGACCACGCCGTATAACACGGAACGGGTTTCCTCCCAAGAATACCAGTGCATAAAACAAACAACGCAATGCTAAATAAAGAAAAATGAAGCTGTTATAAGACCCAGTTCTCATCAAACAATGCAACGCAAGCCGGAGGATAGGGTTTTTACCTTATAATAGCCAAGAATGCTTGATACATTTAAAAGAAATCATTTGATGCTATTATAAGTGTATAGTGTATAAAACAACTTCAAATCATAAGTATCAATCATAGGCGGCATGAATGACCCATACCACTATGTAGCCATATATAGGTTATACAATCAAAATCGCAAAGTCACGTATTTGGAAATTGGGTTTCCATCTATGAACCGAGGCCAGGGATCGTCCTCTACCGATTCGAGACAATCTAGCCCATGTCTCCGGATCAGAGCTCGAGTGACCCTTGGAGCGACAGGGCCAGTCCACCGATGTGGATTAAAATTCCTGAACACTGCGTTTCCCCGCCCTTTGGGGCGTAAATGAGCCAACAAATGGCTCCATCGGACCCGGATCGTCCGATCTAACCAAGGCACCTCGCAACAGCAACAACCACACAGGTGAAAAGTATATAAATGTCAGGGCTGGTAGGTCACTGACACCACCCTAACTAGAAGGAAACGCATGCCCTCCCTGAGGTCCTCTCCCGTTTTTGGTTCACAACCGGGGTGCGAGGCTCGCGAATTCACGTTACACAAAGCTGTGCCACACAGGCGGTGCTTTGATCATCAACCACAAGACTTTGCTTTTCAACAGAAGCCTTGATCATTTGCATCTTAGCATGCCACATAGGCAATTCACTCTATGCGTTTGATATCCATCTGTATATAACCCCTGAGCTCGTACGTCTCAGAGAAGGGCGTTAAGCAAGAGAATAAATTCTCCGCCGCCAAACAGATATATATTTAATAGAAATCAACCACACAGACTAAAATCCAATGTCAGACACACGGTCCATTTACAAGTTCGTTCTGGGTCTGAACGAAACTGGAGGCACCTAGTACCCCGCATATCCATCGATCTCCAAGTACGTTTGGACGACCACCAACTGTTTCCATCTTCTTGGGTGTACATCCCAATCAAGATCATCAGTAATCACCCAAACGACGTGAAGACCTCCGGTCTTCGACCACCGTCTTCATCTTCGACTTATTGTCGTATCAGTTATTCAGAATGGGATAAACCCGGTCTTTCCGAATAACTCGCGTATTATTTTAAATAAGTGTTACACAAACACAACATACGCCTCATTCCAATTCACCAGTCACTAACCGTAAATTAATCAAGAGAGTAATTCCCCAAATATTAACCCCGAAGGCCGAAACCAACATCAGATCAATATCCTAAAAACCATTCTGCTTGGCTAACCGACAGTTAGTTTCTAAATTTCACATTCATAGGGAAAGGTTCCCATTAATTTTATCCAAGATAAATTCCTTGAATTTATTCTCTAATCTCCTTTTGAATTTCGATTCAACTATTCGAGATTAACGAACCTTACCGAAGTAATCATTGGTTTTAATTTCCCAATCCCAACCTATTCATCCCATGAAGTAAAACGGGTCTTACTTCATATCTAACACCACGGTGTTATCGGTAAATTCAATTACCATTTCACGTTCAAATCTAATTAGAGATTTAACTAACGCCTGGAGGAAAACTGGTGATACTCCATTCTCGATTATTTCAATCTAATTAAAGATTCATTAAAAGTCCACTTAGTTTTAATCTATGACTGGGTTAAAGAATTAGTGTCATTTAAAACACGGTTCACGATAAACCCAAAATCACCTTCCATTAATTGTCGGGTTAAAGAACAAGTGTTATTTAAAACACTGTTCATGATAAACCCAAAAATCAATATCAATTCAATTTCAATTAGATATTATTTAATTGGTACGCTTCATTAAATTTAAATAAAAAGATTTAATCTTTTCTCAACTGGGTTCAAGAACAGTGTTAGTCAAGACACCATTCACGACAAACCCAAATCACATTTGATATTAAATACAAGGCTCCGAATAGAAAATATATCGGCTTATATTCAATGTCCAATTCTACGACCAACAGATATCGTATTGGAAATAACGATATATATATCTATATCTTTCAAATTTCCATAACAACATCTGTATAATCACGAAATCCAACATCGAAATATTCCGAAGGCAATTTCGATTCAAATCCATTCCAATGCAATCATTGGAAATTCTGGTTATTTTCAAAACCATTTCAAATTCAATTTATTTATTTAAAATTAAATAGAATTATAATTCTAGTTCAAAACTAGTTCATTTCGATAAAAATCTATTTTTATCTTTTCAAATATGGAGTTTTTCATCCCAATCCTTTCTAAATCATTTCTTATGATTTTACACAAATTATTACTTTTTTTAGTAGTTTTATTAAGGCCCGTACAGTCGATTTCCATCAACGGCCATCGAACTGCACTTACAGCGACCTTTTCCAAATTTGACTTGGACATATTTCCAAATCCAACCGTTAGATTTCTAATTTCTCACATTCGTTAGAAAGCTCTTCCCGATACGAACCCAACGGTTCGGGTTTTAGGAGAATCTGACGGTCGGATCTCCCGCAATATCCATTCGAAGACAATGGTCGAAATTCGCGAACTGCCGCGGCGCGGCGCATTCTATTCAGGTCATTATATTATATATATATATATATATAATATATATAATATATACTTCGTCGATTTCAATTCAAAACGTGCTTTATAAATCGTTTTAAATTCATTTTCAAAACGGTTTCAACTTCATATTCAATTTCAAATCAAAATTGAATATTCCAATATAAATTCGTTTTAAATTCATTTCAAATCGATTTCAATTCAAATTGATTTCTAATTCAATTTCAGTTCGTTTTCAATTCAATTTCAATTCGAACTCATTTCTACTCAATTTCAATTCGAATTCATTTCTATTCAAATTCATTTAAAAACGATTTCAATTCTATTTCAATTCTATTCGAATTCATTTCAAAACGATTTCAATTCTATTTCAATTCTATTCGAATTTCGAACCATTTCAGTTTATTTCGAATTTCAAATCAATTCAATTAGATTCGAATTTCAAATCAATTCAATTAGATTCGAATTTCAATTCAATTTAATATTCACTTCAGTTTGAATAAAATCGATATAAATATCGTTCACGTTAAAATGGCGTCAATCTATCAACGCGGCTTCATATATTTCGATTTTCAAATATTGTATTTCAAATATTTCTATTTCGAGACTGGAATGAGGCCCAATCAATTACCATATAATGTTAATTACATGGATTTTCTACACACATGTATATATCAACAACTATGAATAATCAACCATCATCCAAAGTGCATTCTACACTGTATAAGCATCAAATATAAATATTCAACGCTTATAGCAGCCTGTCAACCAATCGATCGACATACAACTAAAAAATCGGGATTAGTGTACGTCAAATATCATCCTAATACCCGTGTGGGGTTTCAAACAATCAAACACAGATTTTATTTGTGCAGTTGGGCGATGTGTAAAATTTATCGTCCCAATCAATATCAGTCAAATGTGTGTATATAAACAAATCGTCCTATTTGTTTATTTTTATTTCATTTCATATACACGTTAAAAATTCTACTTTTAACGATAAAATATTTTCCACTATAAAGTATTTTATTTCATTTCACATCACAACACACAATCAACTACACATCAAAATCAAACAAACAAGCATACAAGCCGTCCATGGTCTGTGGACGACGGGTGTTGGGTGCTACTAAACACCGTCTGCATTCTAGTATATATTTATAACTAGAAAAATAAAATTAAAAGGTGAGAAGTTCTCACAAATTAGCTAATCCAATCTCACGACTCTTCTTATATCTTCGCCGTTCTGCCCCTTGTCACTTTTCACTGCCCGTATTCTCTACATATATAAAAATCACATTTTTACTTTGCTATTCAATATATAAAAATCGAATTTTTACTTTGCTATTCAGTATATAAAAATCTAATTTTTACTTTGCTATTCAATATATAAAAATCGAATTTTTACTTTGCTAATCAATATATAAAAATCGAATTTTTACTTTGCTATTCAATATATAAAAATCGAATTTTTACTTTGCTATTCAATATATAAAAATCGAATTTTTACTTTGCTATTCAATATATAAAAATCGAATTTTTACTTTGCTATTCAATATATAAAAATCGAATTTTTACTTTGCTATTCAATATATAAAAATCGAATTTTTACTTTGCTATTCAATGTATAAAAATCGAATTTTTACTTTGCTATCCAATGTATAAAAATCGAATTTTTACTTTGCTATTCAATATATAAAAATTGAATTTTTACTTTTTCTCAAACAAAGAAAAATCACATTTTTAATTCTACTGTTATATATATATATAATCACTTCTTTATATGATGCTTATATTTTTAAAACAATGATACTTATGTTTTAAAAACAGTTATACTTATATTTTAAAAACAGTTCATTTATATTTTCTAATCAATTCATTTATATTTTACTAAAACAAATGCCATCATTTATCTTTCGAAAACAAAATTCAGAATTTTATTTTAAAACAAACTCAGATTTTATAATGCTGTTATAATAAAAATCAAACTGAAAATGAATAAATAATAAAAAAATAAATAAAATAAAATAAACTTACAGTGTAAAAAGAGGGGAAAGGGGGATTCACGCCGGCCTGGAGGTGGTGGTGGGGGTGCTCGCGCGCAGGTGGCGGCTTGGTGTTGCTCGCGTCGTCGGTCTGGGCTTTGGTGGCGACGCAGGCTTCAACGTGTCTCCAGCGTCGCGGTGAGGTGAGGGGGGTAAGCTGGGCGCGGTCGAGCTTCCAGCGCCGGCGGTGGTGGCGCACGATTGAGCGTTGCGGCGCTCTTGTAACGAAAAGGAATTTCGCTCGGTCCGAACCAGTCGCTAAACCGACCCAGACCGTTCGAAACGCCCGATCGTTGTGAGAACACGACAAAATAGAACGCATACAAAAGAACATTTCATTGTATATTACAACAATGCATCAGAATACAAGAATATACAGAGTATAAACGAATAAATATTACACAGAAATATCAGAGATTTAAATTACATTTAAATACATAGCAGCGGAAATAATACAATACACAACTAGAAGAGATATACGGATACAAAGCTTTCCGGATATCATTCCAGCTGTAAACCAGGATCCTGTGAATATAAATCTGCAAAACCAAAACTACTAGCTGCCCGTGTCAAAATAGGGGCACCCAGAGTTTAGGTCAAAACAATAAACTCCAGGTCAGTCATGGGACTGGTGTGAGAACTAAAGCAGTTATTAATCTTTATTTTTAAAGTTAGGTAAATCAAGGGACCACGCCGTATAACACGGAACGGGTTTCCTCCCAAGGATACCAGTGCATAAAACAAACAGCGCAATGCTAAATAAAGAAAAATGAAGCTATTATAAGACCCAGGTCCTATCACACAATGCAACGCAAGCCGGGGGATAGGGTTTTTACCTTATAATAGCCAAGAATGCTTGATACGTTTAAAACAAATCATTTGATACTATTATAAGTGCATAGTGTATAAAACAACTTCAAATCATAAGTATCAATCATAGGCGGCATGAGCGTCCTATGCCACTATGTCGCCATATATAGGTTTACAAATAAAACCGCAAAGTCACGTATTTGGAAATTGGATTTCCGTCATGAACCAAGGCAAAAGATAGTCCTTACTGAATTCGAGACTGCCTAGCCCGAGTCTCAGGATCAGAACGCATCGACCCTTGGAGCGACAGGGCCGGTCCACCGACGTGGATTAAAATGCCTGAGCACTACGTTTCGCCGCCCTTTGGGGCGTAAGCGAGCCAACGAATGACTCCATCGGACCCGGATCGTCCGATCTAACCGAGGCGCCTCGCAACAGCAACAACCACATAAGTCAAACTCGTCAGGGCGTGTAAAACCACTGACGCCACTTTTAGCTAGGAGGAAACGTAGGCCCTCCCTGAGGTCCTTCTCCCGTTTTTGGTTCATACCGGGTGTGAAACTCGCGAAGCAAACGTTACACAAAGCTATGCCACAAACGCCGTGCTTTGATCATCACCACAAGACTTTGCTTTTCAACAGAAGCCTCGATCAATTGCCACTTAGGCATGCCACACAAGCAATTCACTCCATGCGTTTGATATCCATCAATAATAACCCCTAAGCTCGTACGTCTCAGAGAAGGGCGTTAAGCAAGAGAATAAATTCTCCGCCGCCAAACAGATATATATTTAATAGAGATCAATCACACAGACTAAAATCCAATGTCAGACACATAGTCCATTTACAAGTCCGTTCTGGGTCTGAACGAAACCGGAGGCACCTAGTACCCCGCATATCCATCAATCTCCAAGTACGACTGGACGATCACTAACTGTTTCCATCTTCTTGGGTGTACAGTCCAATCAAGATCATCAGTAATTACCCAAACGACGTGAAGACCTCCGGTCTTCGACCATCGTCTTCATCTTCGACTTATCGTCGTATCAGTTATTCAGAATGGGATAAACCCGGTCTTTCCGAATAACTCGCGTATACTTTAAATAAGTGTTACACAAACACAACATACGCCTCATTCCAATTCATCAGTCACTAACCGTAAATTAACCAAGAGAATAATTCCCCAAATATTAACCCCGAAGGCCGAAACCAACATCAGATCAATATTCAGAAAACCATTCTACTTGGCTAACCGACAGTTAGTTTCTAAATTTCACATTCATAGGGAAAGTTTCCCATTAATTTTATCCAAGATAAATTTCTTGAATTTATTCTTTAATCTATTTTTGAATATCAATTCAAAACTAGTCGGGATTAGCGAACCTTAACGAAGTAATCATTTGTTTTAATTTCCCAATCCCAACCTATTTATCCCATGAAGTAAAACTGGTAGTACTTCATATCTAACACCACGGTGTTATCGGTAAATTCAATTACCATTTCACGTTCAAATCTAATTAAAGATTTAACTATCGCCTGGAGCAAAGCTGGTGATACTCCATTCTCGATCATTTCAATCTAATTAAAGATTCATTAAAACTCCACTTAGTTTTAATCGTTAACTGGGTTAAAGAATCCGTGTCATTTAAAACACGGTTCACGATAAACCCAAAGTCACATTCCATTAATTATCGGGTTAAAGAACGAGTGTTATTTAAAACACTGTTCACGATAAACCCAAAAATCAATATCAATTCAATTCCAATTAAATATTATTTAATTGGTACACTTCATTAAATCTAAATAAAAAGATTTAATCTTTTCTCAACTGGGTTCAAGAACAGTGTTAATGAAGACACCATTCACGACAAACCCAAATCACATTTGATATTAAACACAAGGCTCTGAATAGAAAATATACCGGCTTATATTCAATATCAAATTCCACGACTAACAAATATCGTATTGGAAATAACGATATATATATATCTATATCTTTCAAATTCCCATAACAATATCTGTATCATCACGAAATCCAACATCGAAATAATCCAAAGACAATTTCGATTCAGATCCATTCCAATATAATTATTGGAAATTCTGGTTATTTTCAAAACCATTTCTAATCCATTTTATTTATTTTTAAAAAACAAATAGAATTATAATTCTAGTTCAAAACTAGTTCATTTCGATAAAAATCTATTTTTATCTTTTCAAATATGGAGTTTTTCATCCTAATTCTTCACAAATCATTTCTAATGATTTTACACAAATTATTGACATTTTTAATAATTTTATCAAGGCCCGTACAGTCGATTTCCATCAATGGCCATCGAACTGCACTTAAACGACCTTTTTCAAATTTGATTTGGACATAATTCCAAATCCAACCGTTAGATTTCAAATTTCTAATATTCATTAGAAAGCTCTTTTCGATACGAACCCAACCGTTCCCGTTTTAGGAGAATCCGACGGTCGGATCTCCCGTAATGTCCGTTTGAAATAAATGGTCGAAATTCACGAACTGCCGCGGCGCGTTGCGTTCTATTCAGGCCATTATATTATATATATAATATATATATAATATATATTTCATCGATTTCTATTTAAAACGAATTATATAAATAGTTTTAAATTCGTTTCAAAAGCAATTTCAACTTCCATTTCAATTCAAATCAAAATTGAATTCTTCTTTATAAATTCGTTTTAAAATTCATTTCTATTCAATTCAAATTTCAATTCAATTTGAATTCATTTCTATTCGCTTTCAATTCAATTTGAATTCGTTTTCAATTTAATTCAATTCCAAAGTCGTTTTCTATTCGATTCAATTCAAATTGGTTTTCTATTCGATTCAATTCAAATTGGTTTTCTATTCGATTCAATTCAAATTGGTTTTCTATTCGATTCAATTCAAATTGGTTTTCTATTCGAATCAAATCCATTATATATTTAATTGAAATCAAATTCGTTATATATTCAATTCGAATTCGTTTCCTATTCAATTTAATTCAAATTTCATTTCAAAATATGCGATTTCGAAATCCCTTTTCAATATTCATTTTAAAATGAGTAAAGTCGATATAAACATCGTTCACGTCAAAATGGCGCATCTCTAATCAACACGGCTTCATATCATTCTATTTTCAAATATTCTATTTCAAATATTTCTTTTTCAAATACTTCCTATTCAAATATTTCTATATTAAAATATTTCTATATTTAAAATATTTCGTTCAACACATGACTTATCTCAACGGATGAGTACAGTCAACACATGAACCTTTATTTTATATTGATAAAGATGTAAATTTTATTATTAAAATATTTCGTTCAACACATGACTTATCTCAACGGATGAGTACAGTCAACACATGAACCTTTATTTTATAATATTCTTTATCTTCTAAATTGGAATGAGGCCCAATCAATCACCATATAATGTTAATTATATGGATTTTCCTACATCACACGTATATAATAGCATTGCAAAATAATCAACCATCAATCAAAGTGCACTACACTGTATAAGCATCAAATATAGATATCTAACGCTTATAACAGCCTGTCAATCAATCGATCGACATATTTAATCAATCAGGTTGAGTGAACTTCAAATTTCATCCCAACACCTGTGTGGGGTTTCAAACAATCAAACACAGATTTTAGTTGTGCAGTTGGGCGATGTGTAAAATCTATCGACCCACTCAATGTCCTTCAAATAGGTGTACATAAACAAACCGTCCGGTTTGTAAATGAATATTTTATTTTATTCACTTCCACGTTAAAACTATATTTTTAACGATAAAATATTTTATTTAACTTATGAATGCTCTATTCAGTTCATTTATTCAATAAAATGATATTTTTATTTTTCTAACATATTTTAGAAAATTTCGGCGGCATGACCGCACGATACTAGAAACGGGACAAGGCCTAGCCTTATCCCCGGTCTAGTGAAGGCCCACGCCATTCACACATCAATCAAATCCATTTCATTTCACCAAACAATTCAATTCAAACCAAAGCATCTAACTAATTTATGCAACCAAACAAACAAGTCCATGGTCTGTGGACGATTGTGTCGGGTGCTACTAAGCACCGTCTGCATCCTAGTATATATATAACTAGAAAAAGAAATTGAAAGGTGAGAAATTCTCACCAATAGCTATCCAATCATCTTGACTCTTCTTTTATAGAAATCTTCGCCAATCTCGCCTTTTGTCTCTTTCGTTGCCCGTATTCACTATATATGTAAAAATCACACATTTTTACTTTGCTATTCAATATATAAAAATCGAATTTTTACGGCGATGTTCAATATATAAAAATCATATTTTTACTGCGATGTTCAATATATAAAAATCATATTTTTACTTTGCTATTCAATATATAAAAATCATATCTTTACTGCGATGTTCAATATATAAAAATCATATTTTTACTGCGATGTTCAATATATGAAAATCATATCTTTACTGCGATGTTCAATATATAAAAATCATATTTTTACTGCGATGTCAATATATAAAAATCATATTTTTACAGCGATGTTCAATATATAAAAATCATATTTTTACTGCGATGTTCAATATATAAAAATCATATCTTTAATATGCCACTAGTATAAAAATTATATTTTTAACCTTTCTATATTATAAAAATTATATTTTTAACTTTTCTATTAAATAAAAATGAAAACTATATCTTTTCTTGTAATGAAAAGTCACACCTTTTTTGTAAGCAGAGATCGTATTTTTATCTTGTCATCATATGTAGAAAAATCCAATTCTTCTTATGTAAGAAATTATATTTTTTTTCTATCTAAAAATCCTATTTTCCTTATGTAAGAAATTATATTTTTTTGTATAACTTAAAAATTATTTCAAAGCAAACATAGAAATTCATTTCAGAGAACATACAAGAAAATCAGAATTTTATATATAAAGAAAAACAGATTTTTTTTTCTCTAGACTTATAAAACTAACTACATAGAAAGTAAACAAAAATAATTAAATAAATAAAGACAAATATTAGAACTTACAGTTTTTTTTTTTATTCAGCGAAGGGGGGGGGGACTTCATCTTCGGCGGTGGCCAGAGAGGGCAAGGCGGAGGCTAGGGGTGCGGTATGGCGAGATGTGGGCCCAGGGGGTGTAGCGTGTTCCACTGGAGAAGGGGGCTTCGCGGTTTTCTGATTGGAGCTAGGGAGGAGCGGTGGAAGGGAGGGGAGGAGAAGAAGAGGGGAACGGCAGGAGGAGGGGCTCGGTCACGGCGGCGCGGCGCGCGTGGGTGAACAACGAATGTCGATCTCGATTAGGTTTTTTTTTCTCTGGGAAGAAAGTGAACGGGGAGGGGTTAAGAGAGGATAAGGGTTTTTATATAATTATATATTTTAATATTTTAATTTTCAATTTTATATTGACTTTTCATACGATCTCTAAACGAGGCCTATCGCCTGCCGTCTATAGCTAATTACCCCCATTCCGAACACAATGGGATATGTATCGTAAGCTGATTTGACCGTTTCGATCAGTTTCCGTTAAAATCAACATATAACTCTATATATTGAATTTGAACGCGCATTTCGATCTACCGGGGTCACATACTAACTAGAAAAATTCCAGAAAAATATTTTCTAGCTTCGTATTGACGATACGGTCCTAACAAAACTAGTTTCGTCAAATTCTGAGACCGTTTGAAAAATGGCCATTTTCCAGTCGATTAAAATCAACTGAAACCGGTCAAACGCGTTTTCATTTGCCACGCTCACATATTGATTCGAAAAATTATGGAATTTGGAATCTAGCAATAATTTGACATCACGGACCCAACAAAACTAGTTTCGTCGAAATCCGAGGTCGTTTGCAAAATTTCAATTTTTAAGGGCCTGAATTCCATAGCGACTATTCAGAATTTTCAACTGGACATATCTTTTGATTCCCGTGATGAAATTTCGATTTTTCGGGTTCGTTGGAAAGATATTATCAATTAGATCCTAATGTTTTTGGTTTCACTAAAATCCGGATTGTTTTGCACCCGGTACATTCAATTGAAGTTTGAAATCGAATTATCGAACTACCGCGCCGATTTCAATTCTATTTATAATTATATATAATTATTTATATTCTAACGACGACGCGTATAAATATATACGTTTGAATTCTCTTCGAATAAATTTCTCGTCGATTTTATTTAAAATAATTTATTTTAAATGACAAAATTCGCTAAAATTGCCAAAACAAAAAATTTAAACTGGCCCAGATTTTCGGGTTGTTACAATCTCCCCCACTTAAAACTTTTCGTCCCCGAAATGGAACAAAGGCGAAAGTGGTTTGATCATTCAACTCTACGTTCGATCTGGCTTCCATTCTCTAACTTTTCAGTTTCTGAGAAATTTCCAAAAATTTCAAAAATTTGGCTAACACCCTAAATTTTCGAAAAATTTCGCCATAACCTCCCCTGCACCGGGAGCATCGGGAAATCTCAAATAGCTTCCCCGGTCCTTCAGATCTCAAAAAAGAAAAAGAAAAAGCAAAAGCAAAGCGGCTAGCCAATAGGCTCATAAAATCATCATCACCCAAACAAAACCGTAAATTATGTAGTAAACATGTACCTATTTGTCGGGCAAACAAATTTTATTCTCTGCTCTAGCCTCCTTGCTATGACCTGTTCAAGGTAAGTACAAGTATATGCAAGCAAACGCAACCAATTTTCAATATAATTCAATATTTGGTTCAATTAGGCTAAATGGTTAAAAATTATCAACCAAATAAACAAACAACACAAACATCAATCAATTAGTGAATTAGAGTCTCAAATTCATAATTTTGATATATAGTCAAAAATCAGGTTTTTGATGCCAACTCACAACAATGTATTCTAGCTATATTTTGGTTCTCACACCAGTCTAATGGAAATATATAGGAATCCCACCTTCGAAACTCGAACATAAATGTTGATGATGCGATCGCTATCATCAATCTCATCTCCGGGCGACTAGAGTGTGATGCTATATCTATCCAATATATTAAAACTTTGAATATACGTTTGCAAGGCGTATATGCAAATTCTTTATATACTGAATTGTCCAAAATCAATATAAACAAATAATCAAATACGAATAGTTGATTTAAATTTTCAAAACAAAATTTGTTTTCACTTTAAAAAATATACTCTTCACACTCGTTCTAGGATACTACTGATCCTATCTCTAACGAGTCATTCTCGTTGGATATTACCAATCCAATATCTGATGAATCCTTTCGTATGGTTCTAAGGTGCCTTGTTCTCCGAGCTTTGTAAACCAAAGCTCTGATACCAAATGTGACGAAAAGGAATTTCGCTCGGTCCGAACCAGTCGCTAAACCGACCCAGACCGTTCGAAACGCCCGATCGTTGTGAGAACACGACAAAATAGAACGCATACAAAAGAACATTTCATTGTATATTACAACAATGCATCAGAATACAAGAATATACAGAGTATAAACGAATAAATATTACACAGAAATATCAGAGATTTAAATTACATTTAAATACATAGCAGCGGAAATAATACAATACACAACTAGAAGAGATATACGGATACAAAGCTTTCCGGATATCGTTCCAGCTGTAAACCAGGATCCTGTGAATATAAATCTGCAAAACCAAAACTACTAGCTGCCCGTGTCAAAATAGGGGCACCCAGAGTTTAGGTCAAAACAATAAACTCCAGGTCAGTCATGGGACTAGTGTGAGAACTAAAGCAGTTATTAATCTTTATTTTTAAAGTTAGGTAAATCAAGGGACCACGCCGTATAACACGGAACGGGTTTCCTCCCAAGGATACCAGTGCATAAAACAAACAGTGCAATGCTAAATAAAGAAAAATGAAGCTATTATAAGACCCAGGTCCTATCACACAATGCAACACAAGCCGGGGGATAGGGTTTTTACCTTATAATAGCCAAGAATGCTTGATACGTTTAAAACAAATCATTTGATACTATTATAAGTGCATAGTGTATAAAACAACTTCAAATCATAAGTATCAATCATAGGCGGCATGAGCGTCCCATGCCACTATGTCGCCATATATAGGTTTACAAATAAAACCGCAAAGTCACGTATTTGGAAATTGGATTTCCGTCATGAACCAAGGCAAAAGATAGTCCTTACCGAATTCGAGACTGCCTAGCCCGAGTCTCAGGATCAGAACGCATCGACCCTTGGAGCGACAGGGCCGGTCCACCGATGTGGATTAAAATGCCTGAGCACTACGTTTCGCCGCCCTTTGGGGCGTAAGCGAGCCAACGAATGACTCCATCGGACCCGGATCGTCCGATCTAACCGAGGCGCCTCGCAACAGCAACAACCACATAAGTCAAACTCGTCAGGGTGTGTAAAACCACTAACGCCACTTTTAGCTAGGAGGAAACGTAGGCCCTCCCTGAGGTCCTTCTCCCGTTTTTGGTTCATACCGGGTGTGAAACTCGCGAAGCAAACGTTACACAAAGCTATGCCACAAAGGTCGTGCTTTGATCATCACCGCAAGACTTTGCTTTTCAACAGAAGCCTCGATCAATTGCCACTTAGGCATGCCACACAGGCAATTCACTCCATGCGTTTGATATCCATCAATATATAAACCCTGAGCTCGTACGTCTCAGAGAAGGGCGTTAAGCAAGAGAATAAATTCTCCGCCGCCAAACAGATATATATTTAATAGAGATCAATCACACGGACTAAAATCCAATGTCAGACACACAGTCCATTTACAAGTCCGTTCTGGGTCTGAACGAAACCGGAGGCACCTAGTACCCCGCATATCCATCAATCTCCAAGTACGTCTGGACGATCACTAACTGTTTCCATCTTCTTGGGTGTACAGCCCAATCAAGATCATCAGTAATTACCCAAACGACGTGAAGACCTCCGGTCTTCGACCATCGTCTTCATCTTCGACTTATCGTCGTATCAGTTATTCAGAATGGGATAAACCCGGTCTTTCCGAATAACTCGCGTATACTTTAAATAAGTGTTACACAAACACAACATATGCCTCATTCCAATTCATCAGTCACTAACCGTAAATTAATCAAGAGAATAATTCCCCAAATATTAACCCCGAAGGCCGAAACCAACATCAGATCAATATTCAGAAAACCATTCTACTTGGCTAACCGACAGTTAGTTTCTAAATTTCACATTCATAGGGAAAGGTTCCCATTAATTTTATCCAAGATAAATTTCTTGAATTTATTCTTTAATCTATTTTTGAATATCAATTCAAAACTAGTCGGGATTAGCGAACCTTACCGAAGTAATCATTTGTTTTAATTTCCCAATCCCAACCTATTCATCCCATGAAGTAAAACTGGTAGTACTTCATATCTAACACCACGGTGTTATCGGTAAATTCAATTACCATTTCACGTTCAAATCTAATTAAAGATTTAACTATTGCCTGGAGCAAAACTGGTGATACTCCATTCTCGATCATTTCAATCTAATTAAAGATTCATTAAAACTCCACTTAGTTTTAATCGTTAACTGGGTTAAAGAATCCGTGTCATTTAAAACACGGTTCACGATAAACCCAAAGTCACATTCCATTAATTATCGGGTTAAAGAACGAGTGTTATTTAAAACACTGTTCATGATAAACCCAAAAATCAATATCAATTCAATTCCAATTAAATATTATTTAATTGGTACACTTCATTAAATCTAAATAAAAAGATTTAATCTTTTCTCAACTGGGTTCAAGAACAGTGTTAATGAAGACACCATTCACGACAAACCCAAATCACATTTGATATTAAACACAAGGCTCTGAATAGAAAATATACCGGCTTATATTCAATATCAAATTCCACGACTAACAAATATCGTATTGGAAATAACGATATATATATATATATATATCTATATCTTTCAAATTCCCATAACAATATCTGTATCATCACGAAATCCAACATCGAAATAATCCAAAGACAATTTCGATTCAGATCCATTCCAATATAATTATTGGAAATTCTGGTTATTTTCAAAACCATTTCTAATCCATTTTATTTATTTTTAAAAAACAAATAGAATTATGATTTTAGTTCAAAACTAGTTCATTTCGATAAAAATCTATTTTTATCTTTTCAAATATGGAGTTTTTCATCCCAATTCTTCACAAATCATTTCTAATGATTTTACACAAATTATTGACATTTTTAATAATTTTATCAAGGCCCGTACAGTCGATTTCCATCAATGGCCATCGAACTGCACTTACAGCGGCCTTTTTCAAATTTGATTTGGACATAATTCCAAATCCAACCGTTAGATTTCAAATTTCTAATATTCATTAGAAAGCTCTTTTCGATACGAACCCAACGGTTCCGGTTTTAGGAGAATCCGACGGTCGGATCTCCCGTAATGTCCGTTTGAAATAAATGGTCGAAATTCACGAACTGTCGCGGCGCGGCGCGTTCTATTCAGGCCATCATATTATATATATATAATATATATAATATATTTCATCGATTTCTATTTAAAACGAATTATATAAATAGTTTTAAATTCGTTTCAAAAGCAATTTCAACTTCCATTTCAATTCAAATCAAAATTGAATTCTTCTTTATAAATTCGTTTTAAAATTCATTTCTATTCAATTCAAATTTCAATTCAATTTGAATTCATTTCAATTCGCTTTCAATTCAATTTGAATTCGTTTTCAATTTAATTCAATTCCAAAGTCGTTTTCTATTCGATTCAATTCAAATTGGTTTTCTATTCGATTCAATTCAAATTGGTTTTCTATTCGATTCAATTCAAATTGGTTATTTATTCGAATCAAATCCATTATATATTTAATTGAAATCAATTTCGTTATATATTCAATTCGAATTCGTTTCCTATTCAATTTAATTCAAATTTCATTTCAAAATATGCGATTTCGAAATCCCTTTTCAATATTCATTTTAGAATGAGTAAAGTCGATATAAACATCGTTCACGTCAAAATGGCGCATCTCTAATCAACACGGCTTCATATCATTCTATTTTCAAATATTCTATTTCAAATATTTCTTTTTCAAATACTTCCTATTCAAATATTTCTATATTAAAATATTTCTATATTTAAAATATTTCGTTCAACACATGACTTATCTCAACGGATGAGTACAGTCAACACATGAACCTTTATTTTATATTGATAAAGATGTAAATTTTATTATTAAAATATTTCGTTCAACACATGACTTATCTCAACGGATGAGTACAGTCAACACATGAACCTTTATTTTATAATATTCTTTATCTTCTAAATTGGAATGAGGCCCAATCAATCACCATATAATGTTAATTATATGGATTTTTCTACATCACACGTATATAATAGCATTGCAAAATAATCAACCATCAACCAAAGTGCACTACACTGTATAAGCATCAAATATAGATATCTAACGCTTATAACAGCCTGTCAATCAATCGATCGACATATTTAATCAATCAGGATGAGTGAACTTCAAATTTCATCCCAACACCCGTGTGGGGTTTCAAACAATCAAACACAGATTTTAGTTGTGCAGTTGGGCGATGTGTAAAATCTATCGACCCAATCAATGTCCTTCAAATAGGTGTACATAAACAAACCGTCCGGTTTGTAAATGAATATTTTATTTTATTCACTTCCACGTTAAAACTATATTTTTAACGATAAAATATTTTATTTAACTTATGAATGCTCTATTCAGTTCATTTATTCAATAAAATGATATTTTTATTTTTCTAACATATTTTAGAAAATTTCGGCGGCATGACGGCACGATACTAGAAACGGGACAAGGCCTAGCCTTATCCCCGGTCTAGTGAAGGCCCACGCCATTAACACATCAATCAAATCCATTTCATTTCACCAAACAATTCAATTCAAACCAAAGCATCTAACTAATTTATGCAACCAAACAAACAAGTCCATGGTCTGTGGACGATTGTGTCGGGTGCTACTAAGCACCGTCTGCATCCTAGTATATATATAACTAGAAAAAGAAATTGAAAGGTGAGAAATTCTCACCAATAGCTATCCAATCATCTTGACTCTTCTTTTATAGAAATCTTCGCCAATCTCGCCTTTTGTCGCTTTCGTTGCCCGTATTCACTATATATGTAAAAATCACACATTTTTACTTTGCTACTCAATATATAAAAATCGAATTTTTACGGCGATGTTCAATATATAAAAATCATATTTTTACTGCGATGTTCAATATATAAAAATCATATTTTTACTTCGCTATTCAATATATAAAAATCATATCTTTACTGCGATGTTCAATATATAAAAATCATATTTTTACTGCGATGTTCAATATATAAAAATCATATCTTTAATGCGATGTTCAATATATAAAAATCATATTTTTACTGCGATGTTCAATATATAAAAATCATATTTTTACTGCGATGTTCAATATATAAAAATCATATCTTTACTGCGATGTTCAATATATAAAAATCATATCTTTACTGCGAGGTTCAATATATAAAAATCATATTTTTACTGCGATGTTCAATATATAAAAATCATATTTTTTATTGCGATGTTCAATATATAAAAATCATATCTTTAATATGCCACTAGTATAAAAATTATATTTTTTACCTTTCTATATTATAAAAATTATATTTTTAACTTTTCTATTGAATAAAAATGAAAACTATATCTTTTCTTGTAATGAAAAGTCACACCTTTTTTGTAAGCAGAGATTGTATTTTTATCTTGCCATCATATGTAGAAAAATCCAATTCTTCTTATGTAAGAAATTATATTTTTTTTCTATCTAAAAATCCTATTTTCCTTATGTAAGAAATTATATTTTTTTGTATAACTTAAAAATCATTTCAAAGCAAACATAGAAATTCATTTCAAAGAACATACAAGAACATACATAGAAAGTAAACAAAAATAATTAAATAAATAAAGACAAATATTAGAACTCACAGTTTTTTTTTATTCAGCGAAGGGGGGGGAGGGGACTTCATCTTCGGCGGTGGCCAGAGAGGGCGAGGCGGAGGCTAGGGGTGCGGTATGGCGAGATGTGGGCCCAGGGGGGTGCAGCGTGTTCCACTGGAGAAGGGGGCTTCGCGGTTTTCTGATTGGAGCTAGGGAGGAGCGGCGGAAGGGAGGGGAGGAGAAGAAGAGGGGAACGACAGGAGGAGGGGCTCGGTCACGGCGGCGCGGCGCGCGTGGGTGAACGACGAATGTCGATCTCGATTAGGTTTTTTTTTTCTCTGGGAAGAAAGTGAACGGGGAGGGGTTAAGAGAGGATAAGGGTTTTTATATAATTATATATTTTAATATTTTAATTTTCAATTTTATATTGACTTTTCATACGATCTCTAAACGAGGCCTATCGCCTGCCGTCTATAGCTAATTACCCCCATTCCGAACACAATGGGATATGTATCGTAAGCTGATTTGACCGTTTCGATCAGTTTCCGTTAAAATCAACATATAACTCTATATATTGAATTTGAACGCGCATTTCGATCTACCGGGGTCCTAACAAAACTAGTTTCGTCGAATTCTGAGACCGTTTGCAAAATGTCCATTTTCCAGTCGATTAAAATCAACTGAAACTGGTCAAACGTGTTTTCCTTTGCCACGCTCACATATTGAATCGAAAAATTATGAAATTTGAAACCTAGCAATAACTTTACATCACAGATCCAACAAAAGTAGTTTTGTCGAAATCCGATGTCGTATGCAAAATTTTCATTTTTAAGGGCCTGAATTCTATAGCGACTATTCAGAATTTTCAACTGGATATATCTTTTGATTCCCACTATGAAATTTCGATTTTTCGGATTCGTTGGAAAAATATACTCAATTAGATTCAATTATTTTTGGTTTCACTAAAATCCGGTTTATTTTGGACCCGGTACATTCAATTGAATTTTGAAATCGAATTATCGAACTTCAGGGCCATTTTCAATTCCTTTTATAAATATAAATTAATTATTTATATTTTGACGACGACGTATATAATATATACGTTCGGATTCTATTCAGAATAAATTTCTCGACGATATTATTTAAAATAATCTATTTTAAATAATCAAAATTCGCTAAAATTGCCAAAATAAAAATTTTAAACTGGCCCGGATTTTCGGGTTGTTACAATCTCCCCCACTTAAAACTTTTCGTCCACGAAAAGGAACGAAGTCGAAAGTGGTTTGATTAATCAACTCTACGTTCGATCTGGCTTCCATTCTCCAACTTTTCAGTTTCTGAGAATTTTCAAATTCTTCAAAAATTTGGCTAACACCCTAAATTTTCGAAAAATTTCGCCATAACCTCCACTGCACCGGGAGCCACGGGAAAATCCCAAAATTGCCATATAAGCCTTGTGATGTCAAAAAGAAAAAGAAAAAGCCAAGCGGCTAGCCAATAGGCTCATAAAATCATCATCACCCAAACAAAACAGTAAATTATTATAAACATGTACCTATTTGTCGGGCAAACAAATTTTATTCTCTGCTCTAGCCTCCTTGCTATGACCTGTTCAATGTAAGTACAAGTATATGCAAGAAAATGCGATAAATTTTCAATACAATTCACTTTTTGGTTCAATTTGACTAAATGGTTCAAATTATCAAACAAATAAACAAACAACACAAACATCAATCAATTAGTGGATTAACGTTTCAAATTCATAATTTTGATACATATACATATACAGAAAATCATGTTTTTGATGCCAATTCACAACGATAAGCCCTATCTAGTTTTTGTTCTCACACCAGTCTAATGGAAATATAGAAATCTCACTTTCGTAACTCGAAAATAAATACTGGCGACGGTGCCCCATCACCAGAATTATCCCCGGGCAACTAGAGTATTATTCTATAACTATCCAGTATATTAAAACTTTGAATACACGTTTGCAAGACGCATATGCAAAATCTTTATATATCGGATTGTCCAAATCATATAGAATATATAATCAAATACGAATAATTGATTTAAAATTTCAAAACAAAAATTGTTTTCATTTTAAAAAATATACTCTTCACACTCGTTCTAGGACACTACTGATCCCATCTCTAATGAGTCATTCCCATAGGATATTACTAATCCAATTTCTGATGAATTCTTTCGTATGGTTCTAATGTGTCTTGTTCTCTGAGCTTTGTAAACCAAAGCTCTGATACCACGATGAAACGACCCGAACTTCCCCGGTCTCCGAAGAGAAGGGAAAGAGAGAATTGTTTTGAGAACACGACAAAGAGAACGCAGACGGAAGAACATTTCATTGTATATCACAACAATTCCATCAGAATACAAGAGTATGCAGAGCATAAACAAATATTACACAGAAATATCAGAGATTTAAATTACATTTAAATACATCGCAGCGGAAATAATACAATACACAACTAGAAGAGATATACGGATACAAAGCTTTCCGGCTATCATTCCAGCTGTAAACCAGGATCCTGTGAATATAAATCTGCAAAACCAAAACTACTAGCTGCCCGTGTCAAAATAAGGGCACCCAGAGTTTAGGTTAAAACAATAAACTCCAGGTCAGTCATGGGACTGGTGTGAGAACTAAAACAGTTAATCTTTATTTTTAAAGTTCGGTAAATCAAGGGACCACGCCGTACAACACGGAACGGGTTTCCTCCCAAGAATACCAGTGCATAAAATAAACAGCGCAATGCTAAATAAAGAAAAATGAAGCTGTTATAAGACCCAGTTCCCATAACACAATGCAACGCAAGCCGGAGGATAGGGTTTTTACCTTACAATAGCCAAGAATGCTTGATATGTTTAAAAGAAATCATTTGATACTATTATAAGTGTATAGTGTATAAAACAACTTCAAATCATAAGTATCAATCATAGGTGGCATGAATGCCCCATACCCCTATGTCGCCATATATAGGTTATACAATCAAAATCGCAAAGTCACGTATTTGGAAATTGGGTTTCCATCTATGAACCGAGGCCAGGGATCGTCCTGTACCGATTCGAGACAATCTAGCCCATGTCTCCGGATCAGAGCTCGAGTGACCCTTGGAGCGACAGGGCCGGTCCACCGATGTGGATTAAAATTCCTGAACACTGCGTTTCCCCGCCCTTTGGGGCGTAAATGAGCCAACGAATGGCTCCATCGGACCCGGATCGTCCGATCTAACCGAGGCGCCTCGCAACAGCAACAACAACACAGGTGAAAAGTATATAAATGTCAGGGTTGGTAGGTCACTGACACCACCCTAGCTAGAAGGAAACGCATGCCCTCCCTGAGGTCCTCTCCCGCTTTTGGTTCACAATCGGGGTGCGAGGCTCGCGAATTCACGTTACACAAAGCTGTGCCACACAGGCGGTGCTTTGATCATCAACCACAAGACTTTGCTTTTCAACAGAAGCCTTGATCATTTGCATCTTAGCAAGCCACACAGGCAATTCACTCTATGCGTTTGATATCCATCTGTATATAACCCCTGAGCTCGTATGTCTCAGAGAAGGGCGTTAAGCAAGAGAATAAATTCTCCGCCGCCAAACAGATATATATATTTAATAGAAATCAACCACACAGACTAAAATCCAATGTCAGACACACAGTCCATTTACAAGTTCATTCTGGGTCTGAACGAAACCGGAGGCACCTAGTACCCCGCATATCCATCGATCTCCAAGTACGTCTGGACGACCACCAACTGTTTCCATCTTCTTGGGTGTACATCCCAATCAAGATCATCAGTAGTCACCCAAACGACGTGAAGACCTCCGGTCTTCGACCACCGTCTTCATCTTCGACTTATCGTCGTATCAGTTATTCAGAATGGGATAAACCCGGTCTTTCCGAATAACTCGCGTATTATTTTAAATAAATGTTACACAAACACAACATACGCCTCATTCCAATTCATCAGTCACTAACTGTAAATTAATCAAGAGAGTAGTTCCCCAAATATTAACCCCGAAGGCCGAAACCAACATCAGATCAATATCCCGAAAACCATTCTTCTTGGCTAACCGACAGTTAGTTTCTAAATTTCACATTCATAGGGAAAGGTTCCCATTAACTTTATCCAAGATAAATTCCTTGAATTTATTCTCTAGTCTCCTTTTGAATTTCGATTCAACTAGTCGAGATTAACGAACCTTACCGAAGTAATCATTGGTTTTAATTTCCCAATCCCAACCTATTCATCCCATGAAGTAAAACGGGTCTTACTTCATATCTAACACCACGGTGTTATCGGTAAATTCAATTACCATTTCACGTTCAAATCTAATTAGAGATTCAACTAACGCCTGGAGCAAAACTGGTGATACTCCATTCTCGATTATTTCAATCTAATTAAAGATTCATTAAAACTCCACTTAGTTTTAATCTGTGACTGGGTTAAAGAATTAGTGTCATTTAAAACACGGTTCACGATAAACACAAAATCACCTTCCATTAATTATCGGGTTAAAGAACAAGTGTTATTTAAAACACTGTTCATGATAAACCCAAAAATCAATATCAATTCAATTACAATTAGATATTAGTTAATTGGTACGCTTCATTAAATCTAAATAAAAAGATTTAATCTTTTCTCAACTGGGTTCAAGAACAGTGTTAGTCAAGACACCATTCACGACAAACCCAAATCACATTTGATATTAAATACAAGGCTCTGAATAGAAAATATATCGGCTTATATTCAATGTCAAATTCTACGACCAACAGATATCGTATTGGAAATAACGATATATATATCTATATCTTTCAAATTTCCATAACAACATCTGTATAATCACGAAATCCAACATCGAAATAATCCGAAGGCAATTTCAATTCAAATCCATTCCAATGCAATCATTGGAAATTCTGGTTATTTTCAAAACCATTTCAAATTCAATTTATTTATTTAAAATTAAATAGAATTATAATTCTAGTTCAAAACTAGTTCATTTCGATAAAAATCTATTTTTATCTTTTCAAATATGGAGTTTTTATCCCAATCCTTTCTAAATCATTTCTTATGATTTTACACAAATTATTACTATTTTTAGTAGTTTTATTAAGGCCCGTACAGTCGATTTCCATCAACGGCCATCGAACTGCACTTACAGCGACCTTTTCCAAATTTGACTTGGACATAATTCCAAATCCAACCGTTAGATTTCTAATTTCTCACATTCGTTAGAAAGCTCTTTCCGATACGAACCCAACGGTTCTGATTTTAAGAGAATCCGACGGTCGGATCTCCCGCAATATCTGTTCGAAGTCAGTGGTCGAAATTCGCGAACTGCCGCGGCGCGGCGCACTCTATTCAGGCCATTATATTATATATATAATATATATACTTCGTCGATTTCAATTCTAAACGTGCTTTATAAATCGTTTTGGATTCATTTTCAAAACGGTTTCAACTTCATATTCAATTTCAAATCAAAATTGAATATTCCAATATAAATTCGTTTTAAATTCATTTCAAATCGATTTCAATTCAAATTGATTTATAATTTAATTTCAGTTCGTTTTCAATTCAATTTCAATTCGAATTCATTTCCATTCAATTTCAATTCGAATTCATTTCTATTCGATGCTTATATTTTTAAAACAATGATACTTATGTTTTAAAAACAGCGATACTTATATTTTAAAAACAGTTCATTTATATTTTCTAATCAATTCATTTATATTATACTAAAACAAATGCCATCATTTATCTTTCGAAAAAAAAATTCAGAATTTTATTTTAAAACAAACTCAGATTTTATAATGTTGTTATAATAAAAATCAAACTGAAAATGAATAAATAATAATAAAAAAAATAAAATAAAATAGACTTACAGTGTAAAAAGAGGGGAAAGGGGGATTCACGTCGGCCTGGAGGTGGTGGTGGGGGTGCTCGCGCGCAGGTGGCGGCTTGGGGTTGCTCGCGTCGTCGGTCTGGGCTTTGGTGGCGACGCAGGCTTCAACGTGTCTCCAGCGTCGCGGTGAGGTGGGGGGGGGGGGTAAGCTGGGCGCGGTGGAGCTTCCAGCGCCGGCGGTGGTGGCGCACGGTTGAGCGCTGCGGCACTCTCCTCTTTTTTTTTCCCTTTCTTTATCTGATTTGGATTCGGGTTTGAACGATTGGGGGAGAGGTTGACCGGGTGTGGAAGAAAAGGGCTTTGACCCGATTATTTATTTAATTATTTTTATATTCCAAAAAGCAACGTTTTATTTTGACCTCGAAACGAGGCCTACCGCCTGTCGTCCATAGCGTATTACCCCCATTCCGAACACAATGGGATATGTATCGTAAGCTGATTCGATCGTTTTCGATCAGTTTCCGTTAAAATCAACATATAACTCTATATATTGAATTTGAACGCGCATTTCAATTTACTGGGGTCACATACTAACTCGAAAAATTCCAGAAAAATATTTTCTAGCTTCGTATTGACGATACGGTCCTAACAAAACTAGTTTCGTCGAATTCTGAGACCGTTTGCAAAATGTCCATTTTCCAGTCGATTAAAATCAACTGAAACTGGTCAAACGTGTTTTCCATTGCCACGCTCACATATTGAATCGAAAAATTATGAAATTTGAAACCTAGCAATAACTTTACATCACGGATCCAACAAAAGTAGTTTTGTCAAAATCCGATGTCGTTTGCAAAATTTTCATTTTTAAGGGCCTGAATTCTATAGCGACTATTCAGAATTTTCAACTGGATCTATCTTTTGATTCCCACTATGAAATTTCGATTTTTCGGATTCGTTGGAAAGATATCCTCAATTAAAATCAACTATTTTTGGTTTCACTAAAATCCAGTTTATTTTGCGCCCGGTACATTCAATTGAAATTTGAAATCGAATTATCGAACTACAGGGCCATTTTCAATTCCTTTTATAAATATAAATTAATTATTTATATTTGACAACGTATATAATATATACGTTCGGATTCTATTCAGAATAAATTTCTCGTTGATATTATTTAAAATAATCTATTTTAAATAATCAAAATTCGCTAAAATTGCCAAAATAAAAATTTTAAACTGGCCCAGATTTTCGGGTTGTTACAGAAACTTCTTTAGCCAACACGTAATGTACTGTTGTAGATGTCAATTAGTGATTTTTGATGGATTTGACGATGTGGGGTTCGAAGTGAATCTGATGTGATGATAAGGCGTAACCTCAAGCCTCATCAACCGGTAAATGACAGAAATCGGGCAGGCAGCATGGCTAAGTCGGTTGCTCCGAAGTAGGGTGTATAATCACCTAATCTAGAGTTTCATTTACTTCTAAAAAACTATTGTTGATGCTGTCCCATTCGGGAAACGGTTGCTGATCCCAACCGTTGGTGATATACATTCGATACACTCAAGCGAAATGAGTGGTCGGTCATGTGTGGCCGGGTTGCAAGATGTTCTTGTTGAAACCAGTGTATTCCTTTCGAGAGGTACACTAGCGAAAGGTGGTTCCATACCTTGTCATAGTTGGAAATCTATTACCCAATACGTGCTTGCGGTTTTGATTGTATACTATATATGTAGAACGTGAGATGAAAGCGTTCTGCTAGATGATTATTATATTGTGGTTGATAGACATTATTATAATATCAAAAGGTTTTGATATAAAGATATTTTGGATTCTCATAAGGGAAAAACCCGTTCCGTTATACGGTGTGGTATTATGAGATATCGTTTACATGTCCAAACTGTTTTAAACTGTTTTACTCACACCAGTCCCATGACTGACCCGGAGTTTATTTTGTTTTGTTTTCCCTAAACTCTTGGGTGCCCAATTTTGTATGGGCAGTCAAGTAGTCGGGATTTCTAGATACTTGAAGAGCTGGAGCAGGAGGCTTCAGGATCATATAGTTATAGTTATTTCCGCTGTGTTGTAAGTGTTGTACTTTGATAATGATGTATATTCAAGTACAGATTTATATTTCAAAGTTATGTTATATCTATTATATGTTATTCGTTCCGCTGTGAGGTTCGTGTTACTCTGATGTTGTGTTCTTCTTCTTCTTCTATTCTAAGTTTCTATCTTATCTTTCCCTACCCTCTAATTTCTTTCATTAATGACCGGTATTTTCGATCCTTGGATGTTCGATATGTGTTGTATATCGGATAACCAAGATCGTCATTTTTCTGGGTGGTTACAGTTGGTATCAGAGCATAAGGTTAAGTATTACCTTGGATCTGTGGCGTAACTCAGTAGAGATAGGGTTAGTAATACCCTAGATTGAGTTTGAGTGTATAAATACGAGTGAACGTATTTGTTATTGATAATATTATTTTTTTATATTGTGGAGATTTGTTGGTTGAGTCGTTTATGGGTTCTGATCGATCAGTTTGATCCACTGTATTAGTAGGGATTTTATAAACACTCGAATATGATGAACCGTCATGGTATGTTTTGAAAGAGGGTAAATGAATTTTTTTTACCCAAATTATACTTTGACATAAAGGATTTATATTGGAATAATTATAATATAGTGGATATATTGGTTGTTATTATAATCGTGTAAGATTATAAATAAAATGGTTATGTAAATAACCAATAAGAATTCATATAAGTGAAATACGTGAAATCAGATGAGTTAAATCTGAAATTTAAACCAGAAATTGAATTAAAACTCCGGAAAATTGGATAAGTGTTTGTAAATGGATTTGGATTAAAAGTAAGGAAAATTTAAGATCTTGGGAGATTTTAAATTGTTTTACAAGCAGTGTGAATTATATTTTGAAATGAATTTCTAAGTGGAAATGTTTAGAAATGGATTTATAGTATTGAACTCACTTCGATCGCTGGAAAATAGATTCTGATGATGACAGCTGCATCATCAGTATTCATTTTTCGAGTTGTAAGTGACGAATTACTACCAAATATACTGTTTTGAATGTGTTTTGGGAAAGAAAAGTTGTGTTGAATTTCAAAATGGGATTTATAATATAAAATTGATATATAGAATTTGAATATAGAAATTCAAATGGGATTTATAATATAGAATTTGAATAGAATTTGAATAGAATTTGATATATAGAATTTGAATAGAATTTGATATATAGAATTTGAATAATAGAATTTGATATATAGATTTGAATAATAGAAGTGATATAAAATTTGAATAGAAATTGAATAGAATTAACTAAGTCGAAGAGGAATTAGATAATCGAGTTTTGAATTTGAAGTTGAACTTTGAAAGGTGAATTGGATTTGTAAATGGATATTCGAAATTGAATATAGACTTAAATTTGAAATTTGGATTCAAATTAGTTAATAAGCAAGTTAAAATATATTTGAACATGTCATGTTCAAATATAAAAGTGAAATAGACTAAAGAGTTAATTAGCAAATTAATTAACGAATTGAGTTAAAACGACCAGGTATAGTTAAAATAGATTGGGCAGGTATAAATATACATGAGATAGGTATGGATAAGGTATGAAGGTATATAAATAGAATGCTCAACGAAAAGGTATGTATTTAATTTATATATGAGATTTTATGCGCCGAATCGGCTAGCTGCTTGGTTTTTTCTTTTTCTTTTGGATTGGTGAGAGCCATGGGAGTCTATTTGAAATATCCCGATGCTCCTGGTACAAAGGAGGTTATGGCGAATTTTTCCGAGGATTTAAGGAGTTAGAATATTTTTAAGATAATTTGATAGTTAGAAATCAACGTATCGATATATATATAGAAGTCGATAAGGAAACGAACTTAGAAATAGAATAGTAAAGTCAAAAAGGAAGACTAAGAAAAAAATCTAGTAAGAATAGAAAGAGGAAGCGCATACGTGTTTAAAAGTGAATAAGTAGTTGTACGGTATTGATTATATGAGTAAGTAGTCATATCTGTTTTGACGTTATAAATGTTATTCAGTCAAGGTTTGAGAGGTAGTTATACCCCAACTTGATTGATTTCATTATTAACAAATAAATAGTAAGATTTCAGGCTCGAAGATCAATGTTGAATAAGAGTTAGTTGAATATAGTATTTGGGTTGTCGTAACGATGTTTTACACAACATCCGTTTTAACCCAAATAAGTGTAAGCTTGGAAATATAATAAAGAATATTTCCTGAGTATAGAAATAAACGAGATCGGAAAAGAGATAAGTAATTGGAATATTTTCCAATTACAAATAGCATATATTTTCTAAAGTTTAGAAAATAAAGGAAGGCGATATTCAGAAATGTTTTCCAAATAACGTAAAAGGTCAATATGGTTATTGAAAATATTTGGTTAACAAATATTGATAAAGAAATAGAGAAGTGATTTAACTAATGGAATATTAATTAAGGGCTCAGTGACATGTTCAAAAGGAAAATTTGATTTTTGAAAAGAGTAAACTGTTTAAAAACTCCCAGGGAAAGACTGTTTGAATTAAAAACAAATTTAACAGAAATTTGTGGAAGCAAAATTGAATTAAAGTAAAGCCAGTAAAGTGGTAATTGAGATTGAATTAGAATGATATCAAGACAAATTGGATTGTGAGATTCAAATTTGAAGTGTAATGTGATAATCAAGTTAAGAGTTGGGAATCGAGAAGAAACTCGAGTTGAAATGATATTTGGCTCGGATATAAGCGATTGGTTGTGTTGTGGATAAAAGTAGATTGGAATTTGATTGGGATGACCCTTGTATCCGCTGAATTGATAACAGGTGGAAAGGATATAATGATATGCCGACAAAAAGGTACAAGTTTATATTTCTATTGGATATAAGATTTATGAGCCGAATTGGCAAGCCGCTTGGCTGTTTGATTTTCTTTTGGGATGGAGATGGCCCAGAGAGAGGAGTTGGGGTTTTACTGATAGGGCTGTACAAAGGAGGTTATGGCAAAAGATTTCGAAAAGTTAAGGCGTTAGAAAATTTTCAAGATTTTTGAAAATTTTTGTTGATAAGAAGTAATTAACAGTTTAATTGAAATTAAATTGGTTCAGTTGAAACTGAAGTTAAGAAGTAAACAAATATGTTCTAACCAGTCGATAGGGTCGTCCTCTACCTTAGCAATTTCGAGGACGAAATTATTTTAAGTGGGCAAGAATGTAATGACCCACATTTGCAGAGGTATTATAATTAATTTATTTAATTATATAAATAGTGATATAGTGAATTAAATGGTGGTTTAACCAAATAATGGTGAATATTTAATTTAAATAATAAATTAAATAATATATTTAATTCTGAAATAATTAGAATTGGCTGAAATGGCGATATAGTGTGAACTAGATCATCTGTGATATTTAATTCAGTTTAGAAGTGAATTAGAATACGAATATATTATTTGAACGATAGTTTGAATGTATAATTATATTATAATTAAAATCGAGCTCGAAATGGCGTTGTAGTTCGTAAATTGGCGATTCGAACTTCAACAGAACGTACAGGGTTCGTTTTAAATTGGATTTCTGTGAAACAAGAAACGAATGGTGCTAGTGGAGTATATCTTTCTATGGAAGAAAAAAATTAGGATTTCGTCGTGTAGATTTTGAGATATGTCCAAATCAAATTTTAAAATAGTCGCTATAGAATCGTTTATCGGCCGTAACGGTTTATTTGATATAACTAGAGATCAGATTTGAATTTAGACAAGGTTCTTTTGGGAAATAGTGATAATTTAATTTTTAGAATTTTACTGTAATTTTTAATTAATTAAATATGCGACTTTTTATTGGGAGTATTATGCACCCTGTAATCAACATTTTTGAGGTTTCAAAATATGAGTTAATTTACTGGTATTATTATATTTTTGGGATCATGGCACCGAGCTGATTACAACGGTATGTTTACTTCTGTCGACAACAGTTTGTAAAGGAAGGAAATTCTTTATCACGTGATGGTAAACTTTATAACATAAAACCAAGAGTCCACGATTCATTCATTCCAACCGACCATTTCCTTTGGTTCAAAACAAAACACTTGGCCCTTAGAAAATCCACATGTGCTACCTACCATAACAACTGCACGGTGTCTTCCTTCACACCAATTAGTACCCATAGCGGTTAAATATCCTTGCCTATATAATCGTTAATAAGGTGAAGCTCCTTTTCTTTCCATTCTTCTGGTCAAAATGAAGCCGCCAGTAATTCTCTTCCCAAATGAAAGTCTTGATTTCGAAAACAAATCATTCTAAAATCATACAAAACTCTATAAATCTCAAAGTTGATTTGGGTGAGTTCTTGATAGAAAGAGCATTAATTCCGTCTAAGTATTTCTGGGTGCGATGACTATTCCTGGAACGCGGAAGCTAACAGAGGATCTAGGGTTCGAACACGCTGGTGATTGGGGCATCATTTGAGGTTTTGGAGTTTGCGATCATACTTGTGGTAGTAAGGTGATTCATTTGTGATAGTTTGAGGAACTACCGTGCTTAAAGTTGTTGTTCCTTTTTACTTTGCTTGCGCCAAAAGCTGGAACGAGGCCGTGTATCAGTGGAGTTCGAGTTTGATGGAACGGGTATAGAAAGAGAGAGGAGATGAAGAGGGTTTGAATGGTGATCTCGGTTTTGAAATGTTTGAAGAAATGAAGGGAGACGTGGTGTTTAAGGGATCGAAATGTGGTATTCACGACGGAGCAGCTGCGTTAACAGTTTGGGGAAGAAAGGATTTGGGTACGTGTTGTAAAAGAAAATGGGCCGAGAAGAAAGTTAAGGCCCAATGCAAATTTTTTTAAGTTTATTTTTATTTAAAATTGTTTAAAAGTTTGTAATCGTCATAACTTTATCATACATGATCGAAATTCAGCGAAACAAGATCCGGTAGGATCGTATGGACGAGAGCTCCACAATTGAACTGACTGGGAGTGGATTGGAGCTAGTTTGAATTTATGGCGAAATAAATTTTTTGATTCAAATCAAACAATAGTTTATTGTTCTTTAATGGAGAACTGCCAATGTAAGTAAATCTCACTAACTCTAAACAGTTTATAATTTCATGTTGTATTTTTAGAACAGTTAAATATTGGCTGATTGACTGTGTGTTGACTGTTTGATTAAACTGCTAGTCAGTTAGTTGAATTTCTATATTGATTCTGTTTAACAAAATATATCATATGGAACTGAAAGTGATGTTGATTTTATTGTGTAACATCTGTGGATGGAGGGAAAATGGTTGGAGGAATCCGACTGGATTCCTCAACAGTTATTTTATTGTTTTTCATATATTCTGATATATGATGTGAATTATAACCTGTTGTTGATTGTGTGTGTATGGACGATATTGAACATCATAATCTGATATGTTAAACACCATAACATACCGGGATTTGGAGAAAAGGGGAATTTGTCAAAGTGAATACTAGAAAGAGAATATTTATAAAATTAGTGGATTTTATAAAAGAGAATATTTATAAATAGAATATTTATAAATAGAAATTTATTTATAAATGGATTACTTATAAATAGAAAATACTTAGAAATAAAACCCTAAAGGAATTATTTGCAAACCACTTGCAAATAGATCAGAAAGAGAAATGTTTGTAAACCATTTACAAATGAGATTGAATAGGGAATATTTGTAAAACCTTTACAAATGAAATCAAAAGAGAAATATTTGTAAAACCTTTACAAATGAAATCGAAAAGAAGATATTTGTAAAACCATTTACAAATAGAATTAAAAAGGAAATATTTGTTTGGGAAACAAACAGATAAAAGGAGCAGATTGATTTATAAATGATGTTTATAAATTAAGTTAAATATTTATCATTTGGATAAGTAGAATATATAAGTCAGGACTTATATAAAGAAGTAAGAATCGATTTCAACATCGATGTTTGCAACTGAATAAGGACAAAGAGTTAATCAGTTTGGTTAAACCAATTAGAGTTAATTGATAGAGTTAAATCAAACTAGAGTTATTTAAATAGAGTTATCGAATATTAGTTTATTCGAATAGAGTTAAAGGAAAGGAGTTATCGATTATTAGTTAATCGAAGGAGTTATCGATTATTAGTTAATTGAAGGAGTTATCGATGATTAATTTATCGAAGGATTTATCGATTATTTGTTAATCGAAAGGAGTTATCGAATTTAGTTATTCGATGGAATTAATCGATTAGAGTTAAATCAAAGGAGTTAATCGAATAAAGTTTATTTGAATAGAATCAATTGAGTTAATCGAATATTAGTGATTCAAATAAAGTAAAAGGAGTTAATTGAATATAGTTTATTCGAATAGAGTTAAAGGAGTTATCGAATATAGTCTATTCGAAAGGAGTTAAGTGAAACGAGTAAATCAATAGCGTTAGCCTGATAGAGTTAATCCAATAGCGTTAGTCCCATAGAGTTAATCCAATAGCGTTAGTCCAATAGAGTTAATCCAATAGCGTTAGTCCAACAGAGTTAATCCAATAGCGTTAGTCCAATAGAGTAAATTGAATAGAGTTATCGAATATACCTTATTCGAAGGAAAGAATTATCGAATAGAGATGATTCGAAAGAGAGTTACGTAAGGTAGTTTGTTAAAGAATTAAAAGGTGAACTTTGTCTATTTCAAGGTTAGAAACGTTGTTCAGTTAAGGTATGAGAGGTATTTATACCCCAACTTGATTAAATCCATTTTTAATTAAGGAATGGTTAAGGTTCGATAGTGAAGGTTGGTTAAGGGAATTTTGATATAAAGATATTTTGGATTCTCATAAGGGAAAAACCCGTTCCATTATACGGCGTGGTCTTATTCGATAACGTTTACTTGTACAAACTGTTTTAAACTGTTTTACTCACACCTGTCCCATGACTGACCCGGAGTTTATTTTGTTTTGTTTTCCCTAAACTCTTGGGTGCCCAATTTTGTACGGGCAGTCAAGTAGTCGGGATTTACATATACTTGAAGAGCTGGAGCAGGAGGCTTCAAGATCATATAGCTATAGTTTATTTCCGCTGTGTTGTAAGTGTTGTACTTTGATAATGATGTATATTCAAGTACATATTTATATTTCAAAGTTATGTTATATCTATTATATGTTATTCATTCCGCTGTGAGGTTCATGTTACTCTGATGTTGTGTTCTTCTTCTTCTTCTATTCTAAGTTTCTATCTTATCTTTCCTCACCCTCTAATTTCTTTCATTAATGACCGGTATTTTCGATCCTTGGATGTTCCATATGTGTTGTATATCGGATAACCAAGATCGTCATTTTTTTGGGTCGTTACATAACTAATCTAATTAACAAAAATGATAATTTTTGTTTAACACAATTCTAAATAACAAATATGTTAATTTCAATAGATCTACATAACACATCAATCACAGATCAAATCACGTATGACAATCAACTCAATATTACAACGTATGAGTAATACCACAATTATGATCAATTAATTTTAATTATATATAAAAAAGTAGAATTTCTCACAGTGCTTTTAATTCTGAATAATTCAGAATTGAAATTTGTCCAAAATCTGATCTGCTCCAAATCCATTCTAATCATTCCAGAAATGTAGATCTTGGTCTCACGACCCCAGCGGTTCTAAAATCGTTCAATTCCGAGTTCATATGCATTAATTATGAATTAATTTAGGTTGATAATATTCTAAAAATAAATTAATTAAATAATAAAAAAAAAGATTATACCCCTTTCTTCTACAATCAAAATCAAAGCCGCACCCTCTCTGTAAAACTTCCAAACTAGGTTTCAGTTTATCTTCCAATACGTAAAGGGGGAGTCTGATCAGACACCGCCACGTTAGAGCGCTAGGGGAGGGGCACCAACGCTAGAAGTGGGGCCTAGCTCGATGGCGCGACGGAGGAGGAATTTCGGTCGAAAGTCGGCGGGTTTGGGGGTGTAGCGCCCCGCCTCTATACCCACTATCGTCCAGTTCATTTCAGGGAAATGTCGTAGACCATAACGGAGAATAAGGTTTCTGAAGGGCGACCGATTGTATAATTGTCCATGTGAGGAATGCACATCGAATTCTAATACCGATTAAAATTTCGACATGACCATTCGGCACATAAGGCAACTACATAACGGCTATATGCAATCCGGAAAGCAGTATAAAATAGACAACTACAACAATATAAATATGGTATATCTCAAAGCCAGACACAGAATAATCAAATCACAAAAGCGCAATATATATGAATAAACCAAGAATGTGTACAACAGGCTAGTGGTCAAATAAAGGTCCAATAGTACATGTACCAAGATCTACATAAAAGGATATGTACAAACAAGATAATGTCATAAGTACAGAAGTACATAAAACTGCGGAGACCGAGCTGCAAGCTGAAAGCGGAAGATCAATCCTGCGATGTGTCCCAAAGGAGTACATAAAATGACTCGGTCAGACTCGAGTATTATTTATAAGAATAAACAATAAACAGATCAGTCTAGATATACTTATCAAATAAACAGAGATAACAAGAGAAATAACAAAGGATGACATGAAATATGGCACATCGACACAACCAGGAAATGACAATGGAATGTCAGCACACAAATATCTCTAAATAATCTCCTAGCTAATGTAGAATGCAATATTCAAATACTAGCATAACAGTAGTCATGGAAAATCATAGAAAGTCAAGTAGTTATGGAAAAAATCAAATTGAAGCGCATCGCATCAAAGTGGTTATAGAAAATCATAAAAGGGGAGAAAATGCCTAAATCATAGAAGATCATAGAAAACATCATAAAAGGGGAGAAAACGCATAAATCATAGAAGATCATAGAAAACATCATAAAAGGGGCATGTAGGTTCATAGAAGATGAGATACGATCTCTAGGTAGCTAACCCAGAAAACATAGATCATAGAAAATCATAGAGAATATCATAGAAGGGGCCTGCAGGTTCATATAAGATGAGGTGCGAACTCTAGGTAGCTAACCAATTTGTTTGAGCCGAAGCTCTCTGAGGATTCCGGGTCATGACCTCGGTAGAGGAAAACATAAATCATAGAAGATCATAGAAGGCTGCACCGAAGTCCCATAAATGTAGATCCCTAATTGTAAATTCCCATTTGGGCGATTGCGAACCAAACAAATATGTCATAGAGGTGGATACCATGGATCCGGGTGAATAGAAATTACTCCGAGTTAGTTAATATAAGAAAATAGCAACATGTCCCATAACCACATGCTATTCTCGAATATTTACACCCTCGTAGTTGGTTTCTATTCAAAACAGAGAAAATCATAGAAGGAGCATTGCCACGGTTTACGATTGGACGAGTCCAAGAATAAACCATTGAAGCAAAAGAAAGGGTTCATAGTCCTTGATTTTACCAAGACGTTTAATTAGATTCATTGTACGATCGAGAAAAAGGTTTATAGAATATATACTAGTAGATTTGAAGAAGTTCATAAAACGATTTCGTAAATTAGCTTCGTATAATGAAGTAAGGTTGGAAACCATTTTAGTACAAGAATTTGATATCTACTGAATAACATAAAACCTCTTTATTTAAATTCAAAGTGGCAATAAACAATAGTACGATTGCCGAGGCAAATCGATCAAGGGGATTCACGTCACAATGACGTGATTTCAAATATTCATGGAAAACGTCGCCGTAGCGAATAGAACACAAACATCATGTATCATAAACTCTTATCACAACAACATACAGGAAATCAAGGGGTAACGGTTATAATTTTGATCAACGAACAAATCCGAATCCCAAACTAGTACCCGAAGGTTTTAAACTACATCGGAATAGGCTCGAAGGTTATCGAGTCGAAAATCCACGTTTTGGTGGAGTGAATCATCTTAACAAGAGTATCGAATAAATTCGATATACCAAAAGTAGCGCACGGCTTTACGATGATCTTTGGTGAATTCAAAGACCATCAACATGCACGGAAGAACCAAGGAGGAGCCCGGAAACAAGCGGGATCATGCACGGGGGCGCATGATCAAAACAGAGTCGGGCCTAGGCAAAATTGCCCAGGCTCAGCCAAATCGGTCGATCGCCGGTTTGGAACCGGTCGACCGGTTCTGGCCTGGGCAATAGCCCAGGCTGAACCACCACTGGTCAACCGGTTGAATCTGGTAGGTCGACCGGTTTCAAACAGAGAATAAACCGGTCGACCGACCGGTTTCGGACGGTCGACCGGTCCTGGCCTGGGCTATTGCCCAGGCCGAACCTAGGGGGATTCAGTCCCCGCGAATGGCCGGCGCCGATCGTCGAGGCTCGTGACTTCTTTGGGGAGTCCATGAGACCTTTCTGATCCACCGTAACAACACGCCAAGCTCAAATAGAAGGATTATGATTATAGGTTCTAAACGAACCAAATTTCTAAACCAAATGAAGAAACGTGATATAAGCGAATCGTGAAGTCTTAGAACTTGCCGGGAGCGACAATGGTACTTCACAACACCACTTACTCGACTTACATCATATGCAATGATCATGTGAACAACATATATCAAAATTTCTACTTCAAATGAAATTCAACTAATAAACCGGGAAGTGAAAACTATTCTAACCAATTCAACAAGCAAATGCAACATGAAATGGTCCTAAATTACACTTGTGCAAGCCATAGACTTGCGGCATAGATGTGAGTTCATCAAAGAACTCACCTTTCACTCATGAATGGCAAGAACAAGCTCCAACAAGGAAGAACAAGCACAAATCCAAGGGAAGAACCTTTCCTTCTTTAGTCACTCCTATCGAATCACCTCATGAACACATATGAAGACTCATGGATGTTAGAACATAAAAAGAAATCCGAAATTGGGAGGAGAGAAAGGTAGAGAACAAGTAGTGAGAGCTTATCCATGTCATAGAATTGGATTTGCACAAGAATAGAGCTCTAGATTGGAAGCCCTAGCCTTGGAGTTTCCCTCTCCCTATTTCTCTTTCTTTTGAAGTGTTTGGAGTTATGAGGGAGAGAGGGGATGATCTGGGGGTTATATGGTGAGCTAGGCTAGCTCAACCAAGCCCTAGCCAAGGTGCCAATTTCCACGAACTCGAAAATATTGATGCTTATAGTCAAAAAGGTCGTAAATGATGATCCGGACTCAATGGAAGTGGTCCCGAATCCTAAATTTATCGTTTGTGAAAAACGACATTTTGAGTCACACACTGGATACGACGGTATATTTAAATAAAATATTTAAATCTCAAATCGTCGAATGAGTGGGTTGTTATAGACTTCCCCCTTAAAAGAATTGCGTCCCCGCAATTCCTTAAGAATAAAGTAGTAAGTAACAACCAAAAACAATTCCACGGAGTGGTACCACAAAAACCGACACGAAATGGAAAGATCACACCAAAGGCTAGGTGAGATCCCAACTTTGTGTCACAAGATCTTAAAAACTAGAGTTCAATCTCGAATTCCATTACCCATGAATGTAGTCATCCCAAACGGGTAAAATAATTCCAGAAAAATTCATAAAGCTACGAATTCAAATAGACTCGACTTTCTTCGTATGATCCTCAAGGGAATGAGAATCAATAGAATACACAAAAACCAAGCGAATCTAATTTGGAACCTCAAGGAGAAACGGGACTGCGTCTTACAGACGCGAGATATCAATAGTAGATATTTCTCTTAGGATATGAGATGGGAAATTTATTATGGTTGACTATTCCATTCCCAAAACTCAATCAAGACGATGTAGTGGATATCGAACCCAAGCGCTTTAGTCCTGCGACAAGGTGGCTTACACCGACAAAAGCACAACACAGAGATTCCAACGAATTTAGCTAAGGAAAGCAATTTTCGAAGAAATAATCAATTTTAATATCAATGACTCAATGTTACCACTCGGGTAAATCGATTTCTATCTAGGGACCAAATCTCATTTAGTAACCATAGGGACGAATCATTACGAATTATACGGAATTCCCAATATTCAGAAACGTGAGTATCGATTTTACAAAATAAAAAACATCAAGAAGATGATGGATAAGTAGTGCACAACTTACCACTTCGGAACAACAGAGTTTAAGATAATTTTTCGCCAAAAATCTCAAATCGCTAAAACATCAGCAACTAATCAAAGAAGCACTAGACAATTCCTCTAACAAGATGAGATTAAACCAAAGAGGTCATAATCCCCAAAGATTTGATTCACAAGGGTTAGCAAACGTGCGGAGACAATTGCCAACCCAAATGATTCAAACAACCAAGGGATGAAAATCAAAAGAGCTCATCCTTTCGATATTCATTTCTAAGGACAACGCAAGGCTAAGTCCATAAGTGAATTGACTATAGCACTTCCGGATGATCGACTAGATCATAGATTCGAAGAAAGGAATTATTGAGTTTGCCGTGGATCGCAAAGCCCAAATATTCCCTCCATACGGGAACTCTCATTCTCTCAAGTGATCGTTCACTAGAGAAAGTAAGAAGACCCATGGAATCACAAGAATACTAAATTCTCTTTAGCAAATCGAAACAATGATTAAGAATTAGGCGAGATTCTCCATCACTAAGAATTCTCGATAATCAAAGATTAAAAATCCAGAATTAAGAGACATGAATAAATAACCTTCAGGAACAAGAGACTTCGGTTATTTTTTTACTCAATGAAAAGATTGAAGATAATTTCTAATTAAAAATCTTGAACCACTGATATACACGTAAATGTGTATATTTTATCTGCATATTTATCTTGTTTTATCTTTTAAATAATTGATATTGTGTATTTATAGCTATGTTTTCAGATTGTTGACAAGAATCATGGTTTAGAGCATTTGATGAATAAAGCATGAAGAATTTGCTAAAAAAGAGTGAAGTTAAAATTACTAAAGCTTGAAGAACGGTTGCAAATAGAGTTCAGTTGGGTAGATTTGGCTCACTAAAGACTCATATTGTGTCCACATTGGCTCAATTGCAGACCATTTCACTCATGTAGCGTTCACATTAGCTCCTTTGCAAGGCTTCTCATTCATGCACTGCACGTGTTCACACTGGTTCACTTACAAGGCCTCTTACTCTACAACCCCGTTCACACTAGCTTATGTGTTATTTGGGCTAATTCTTTAGTCCCACATTGTGGAATTTGCCAAGTAGTCTTTGTCATATCAGCTATAAATACCTTGTATCTCATTCATGTAAAGACACATTGAGTTTTATTCTGTAATCCTCTGCTTGGAATAAAACTCTTCTCCTTCTCTTCTCTGTTGTTATTTTATTTTATTTATGTTTATGTTATTTATTTTCTTTTTCTCATTTTCTTTAGCTATGTCTAGCTAATCCCCTTTGATTAGGGGGTGATGACGCTAATAGATATGATTGGATATGAATCACATAGCCAAAGGATGAGGAATTCATGTATATAGATCTAGATCTGAACCAAGGGTTAGATCTGAACCTTAATATCCTTTGTCGTTTAAGAGCTATGCTCCTTCATAGGGTATATTCGTGTTCGGTCTAACAATTATCAGATTTAGATCTAATTTTAGGGTTTTAGAAATTAATTAGTGAATCTGTCCTGATAGTCTATGGTTGTAGAGCTGAGCTCCAGCATAGGCAATGCTTGTCGTTATTTACATATTTGTTTCTAAAAACCTATTATCGTTGATTCATGTTTGTGACAGAAACATGTATTAGATCTGGTTAATCTTTTGGCTATTGATGATTATGAATCTGATCTATGTCATTATCCCCTAATTGCTTTCACTTATTGTTAAAACTCTCTTTTATTTAATTGTTGTTATTTTCTGTGTTTTCAACCAATCAAAATCCTGGAATAACTTGATTGGATTTATTAATTAAAATATTTTTGATCCCAGAGTTCGACACCCTTTACAACAATCCTTGTTGTTTAGGAAAGCCGAACGGATTTTACAGTTGTTTACAATTGTATAATTTGTTCACAAACAACCACCCAAATTCTTGGAATTGCTTCAAGGAAATCTAGAAATAAATTATCTAGAAAGATAACAGACGATTACGAAAAATCGCAAAAATAGAAAATATCGTTATTTTGATTAACTTATTAATAGTTAATTTAATTTTTAGGGATCATTTCAAATGTCGGATTGTCACATAAAGGTGTTTAGGAATTCCGAACTACAACATGGCGTCCCACGTCTCATTCGAGATCCTTAACGCACCCGATGGACAAGTTAACACAAGAAAGTCCTCACAATATCAAACGTTCACGTAGATCTCGCGAAAATATTAAAATTCAATAAATCGTTCGGGATGGCATAAAGGAAATAGAATTCCTTTATCAACTTATGAATAAAACACAATTGATATCTTTTGATAACGAAGAACATGATCGACGTGTATCAAAAGAACATAAATAAAATAATCTATGAACAAGGTAAATGACATTAAGGAATTAATGACACGTATCCTGACTCAATAAGAGAGATCACAGGAAGCGGGATGCTTTCCCTTATTCTTGATCTTGAGTCAATTTAGCACAAATGCTTGGTGACTCACACCAGCACAACGAGATAACAAATGAGTTGTTTTAGCCTGAAGGCTTGGTGATCTCACAACGATATAACAAATGAGTTGTTTTAGCCCGAAGGCTTGGTGATCTCACACCGAACTAGAACTACATAGCTGACAACAAGGGAGTAGATTCAGTCACGAAGACATGATGTCTCCTGACCGATCGACAAGTGATCAACAAACCATGTTAGGTACGTAGCGACGTACGAAACAATCTTAACTAGAAATCACGAAATATCAGGATCAAAGACGCTTACAACGCGCGTAATGACGCACGGGCAAGATATCCAATGATCAATCAACTACAAGGATCATAAATGATTAACAAGATAAGTGTGATACACAATAGGTCAGTTAATAAAAAAATTTAGCCGAACGTCCCATACCGCCAGCTTAACTCAAGAATTAACGAACGAATTATTGAATCCCACTCGATCATTCAAGATGGTTATTATCATAGTTTTCAAACGGACAAGTCCAGTAATTATCCATCAAAGCAAACACAAGGGTCCATAATCCTCATGTTTACTAGGGCGTATAATTAAATTTCTCGTACGATTGAAGTAGTCATGACAATGTCAAATTACGATCACCGAAGCGATCGACAACTTGACATTTACGTTTTAATAACGTAATTCATACAAATACAGATATCGGTTAGTAACTCGAGTCAAAGAACGAAACAGAAGCACCACTAGAGCACACGGGCCCTAGATGAACTATAGAAACCAACTCGAAAGAGGACGAGTCGATAACTATTCTAAGAGACTAAAAGTAGGACACTTGATACTCAAATACCCCTCTGTAGGAGGTACACAGGGTGAACTGGCACTTGCACGGCTACGACCAACTATTTCACTTCTTTAGGGAAAAAGAAGGTGGGAAAAGTTATTCTCAAGTTGAATTCAAACGATGCGAATTCAATCAAAATGGAATCGTAATGGTAGATAAGCTATGAAGGGTCTTAAGACTCTAACTAAAACCCTAAAGCGCGATTCCCTAGAGAGGCTAAAGACAATACCATCGTCATGCTATCTTACACTGTTCCGAAAAGTTGGCTCTGATACCAAACTGTAGCGCCCTACCTCTATACCCACTATCGTCCAGTTCATTTCAGGGAAATGTCGTAGACCGTAACGGAGAATAAGGTTTGTGAAGGGCGGCCGATTGTATAATTGCTCCATGTGAGGAATGCACATCGAATTCTGATACCGATTAAAATTTCGACATGACCATTCGGCACATAGGGCAACTACACAACAGCTATATGCAATCCGGAAAGCAGTATAAAATAGACAACAACAACAATATAAATATGGTATATCTCAAAGCCAGACACAGAATAAACATATCACAAAGGCGGAATAGATATGAATAAACCAAGAATGTGTACAATAGGCTAGTGGTCAAATAAAGTTCCACTAGTGCATGTACCAAGATCTACATAAAAGGATATGTACAAACAAGATAATGCCATAAGTACAGAAGTACATAAAACTGCGGAGATAGAGCTGCAAGCTGAAAGCGGAAGATCAATCCTGCGATGAGTCCCAAAGGAGTACCTAAAATTACTCGGTCAGACTCGAGTATTATTTATAAGAATAAACAATAAACGGAACAGTCTAGCTGTACTTATCAAATAAACAGAGATAACAAGAGAAATAACAAAGGATGACATGAAATATGGCACATCGACACAACCAGGAAATGACAATGGAATGTCAGCACACAAATATCTCTAAATAATCTCCTAGCTAATGTAGAATGCAATATTCAAACACTAGCATAACAGTAGTCATGGAAAATCATAGAAAGTCAAGTAGTCATAGAAAAAATCAAATTGAAGCGCATCGCATCAAAGTGGTTATAGAAAATCATAAAAGGGGAGAAAATGCCTAAATCATAGAAAACATCATAAAAGGGGAGAAAACGCATAAATCATAGAAGATCATAGAAAACATCATAAAAGGGGCATGTAGGTTCATAGAAGATGAGATACGATCTCTAGGTAGTTAACCCAGAAAACATAGATCATAGAAAATCATAGAGAATATCATAGAAGGGGCCTGCAGGTTAATATAAGATGAGGTGCGACCTCTAGGTAGCTAACCCATTTGTTTGAGCCGAAGCTCTCTGAGGATTCTGGGTCGTGATCCCGGTAGAGGAAAACATAAATCATAGAAGATCATAGAAGGCTGCACCGAAGTCCCATAAATTTAGGTGCCTAATTGTAAATTCCCATTTGGGCGATTGCGAACCAAACAAATATGTCATAGAGGCGGATACCATGGATCCGGGTGAATAGAAATTACTCCGAGTTAATTAATATAAGAAAATAGCAACATGTCCCACAACCACATGCTATTCTCGAATATTTACACCCTCGTAGTTGGTTTCTATTCAAAACAGAGAAAATCATAGAAGGAGCATTGCCACGGTTTACGATTGGACGAGTCCAAGAATTAACCATTGAAGCAAAAGCAAGGGTTCATAGTCCTTGATTTTACTAAGACATTTAATTAGATTCCTCATATGATCGAGAAAAAGGTTTATAGAATATATACTAGTAGATTTGAAGAAGGTTCAAAAAACGATTTAATAAATTAGATTCGTATAATGAAGTAAGGTTGGAAACCATTTTAGTACAAGAATTTGATATCTACTAAATAACATAAAACCTCTTTATTTAAATTCAAAGTGGCAATAAACAATAGTACGATTGCCGAGGCAAATCGATCAATGGGATTCACGTCATAATGACGTGATTTCAAATATTCATGGAAAACGTCGTCGTAGCGAATAGAACACAAACATCATGTATCATAAACTCATATCACAGCAACATACAGGAAATCAAGGGGTAACGGTTATAATTTCGATCAATGAACAAATCGGAATCCCAAACTAGTACCCGAAGGTTTTAAACTACATCGGAATAGGCTCGAAGGTTATCGAGTCGAAAATCCACGTTTTGGTGGCGTGAATCATCTTAACAAGAGTATCGAATAAATTCGATATACCAAAAGGAGCGCATGGCTTGATGATGATCTCCGGTGAATTTGAAGACCATCAACATGCACGAAAGAACCAAGGAGGAGCCCGGAAACAAGCGGGATCGTGCGTGGGGGCACACGATCAAAACAGAGTCGGGCCTGGGAAAAATTGCCCAGGCTCAGCCAAACTGGTCGACCGCCAGTTTGGAACCGGTCGACCGTTTCTAGCCTGGGCAATAGCCCAGGCTGAACCACCACCAGTCGACCAGTTTCAAACAGAGAATAAACCGGTCGACCGACCAGTTTCGGACAGGTCGACCGGTCCTGGCCTGGGCTGTTGCCCAGGCCGAACCTAGGGGGATTCGGTCCCCCGCGAATGGCCGATACCGATCGTCGAGGCTCGTGACTTCTTCGGGGCGTCCATGAGACCTCTTTGATCCACCGTAACAACTCACCAAGCTCAAATACAAGGATTATGATTATAGGTTCTAAACGAACCAGATTTCTAAACCAAATGAAGAAACGCGATATAAGCGAATCGTGAAGTCTTAGAACTTGCCGGGAGCGACAATGGTACTTCACAACACCACTTACTCAACTTACATCATGTGCAATGATCATGTGAACAACATATATCACAATTTCTACTTCAAATGAAATTCAACTAATAAACCGGGAAGTGTAAACTATTCTAACCAATTCAACAAGCAAATGCAACATGAAATGGTCCTAAATTACACTTGTGCAAGCCATAGACTTGTGGCATAGATGTGAGTTCATCAAAGAACTCACCTTTCACTCATGAATGGAAAGAACAAGCTCCAACAAGGAAGAACAAGCACAAATCCAAGCAAAGAACCTTTCTTTCTTCGGTCACTCCTCTCTAATCACCTCATGAACACATATGAAGACTCATGGATGTTAGAACATCAAAAAAAATCCGAAATTGAGAGGAGAGAAAGGTAGAGAACGAGTAGAGAGAGCTTACCCATGTCATAGAATTGGATTTGCACAAGAATAGAGCTCTAGATTGGAAGCCCTAGCCTTGGAGTTTCCCTCTCCCTATTTCTCTTTCTTTTGAAGTGTTTGGAGTTATGAGGGAGAGAGGGGCTGATCTGGGGGTCAAATGGTGAGCAAGGCTAGCTCAACCAAGCCCTAGCCAAGGTGCCAATTTTCACGAACTCGAAACATATCGATGCTTATAGTCAAAAAGGTCGTAAACGATGATCCGGACTCAATGGAAGTGGTCCCGAATCCTAATTTTATCGTTTGTGAAAAACGACATTTTGAGTCATACACCGGATACGACGATATATTTAAATATAATATTTAAATCTCAAATCGTCGAATGAGCGGGTTGTTATAGGGGGCTCGTTTCTCGAGGTATGTGCAACTACACGTAACGAATCAAGTATGGATGTGGAGTGGAAGAAGTTCTCTACAAAATCCTCAACAGGATCGATTGGTTTTCTAACGAACAGGGATTTTCAACTCCGAAAATCAACATAAAACTACCATGCTGACTATTCAGACATCGAAAATACCTGATCATTAATAGAAAGAAGTTAGAGGGTGAGAATAGATAAGATAGAAAATTAGAATAGAAAGAAGAAGAAGAACACAATCAGAGTAAACACGGATCTCACAGCGAAACGAATAAAATATAATATATAACATAACTTTGCAATAAATCAGTATGTATATACAATGTTTATCAGAGTACAACATTTACAGACAGCGGAAATAACAATAGCTATATAATCATGAAGCCTCATGCTTCGAGCTTCTCCAAGTATATTTGTAAAGACCTGAACTACTTGACTGCCCGTACAAATTTGGGCAACCAAGAGTTTAGGGAAAACAAAACAAAAATAAACTCTGCGTCAGTCATGGGACTGGTGTGAGTAAACTCAAATCATTTGGCTTAACTTTTCAAAGTCCTTTTCAAAAGAAAAGATAATCGTAAGACCAATCCACACATAAACACGGACGGTTTTTACCTTACGATAACCCAAAACAGTTTTGGAAATCAATACTTTTCCGATATTATAATAATGTCTAATCACAAGTAATTAACAATCTAGCAGAACGCTTGCATCTTACGTTCCGTATATATAGTATACAAACAAAACCGCGGCGCTTATTGGAGATTGGATTCCAACTATGACAAGGTATGGGACCACCTGCCGATAGTTTATCTCTAGAGGCAAATACACTAGGTTCAACAAGAACATCTTGCAACCCAGCCCACACATGACCGACCACTCATTTCTCTTGAGTGTATCGAATGTATACCACCAACGGTTAGGAGCTACCCACCGTTTCCCGAAGAGGGACAGCATCAATAATAGATAAAAGAATGAAATGGATTTTCTCTAGATAGGTGATATACACACTAGTGGGAGCGACCCACTTAGCCATGTTGTCTGCCCGATTTCTGTCATTTCCCGGTTGATGAGGCTTGAGGTCATAACGTATCTTTTGACAGATCATACATTTATTTACTTTGAATGCCATATCGTCATACCCGCCAAATCACAAATTGATTTCCTCAAAAATACCACGGGTATAAAGCTAAAAGAAATGAATTCCACCTCCACCAAACGTAAGTATGTTTGAAGAGATCAACTTACGCGATCCTTCAAATATACTCTGTCAGACATTCGTCCATTCACGTTTGTCCTAGGACTGGACAAACCGAAGGCACTATTCTGTAAACAGGATAGCCCTTGCATAACTCCGTCTTCAATATTTGATCGCAACGCTAACGTCCATACAGAGTGGTTTTCAGATAAAAATCTAATCCCAGTCTCTCTGTATTGACAACGGAAAAAATGGTCAAAACTTCTATAGTCGGTGATTTAACTATTAAAGAAAAATAGGTGTACAACCAATGATCTTATTTCCAGATAGAAATTCGATCGATCAATCATCAATCAGCACTTATCTCTTTTTATTAAATTAATCATTTATTTATTCATTTCCCATTTCTATATACTCGACATTTCTTATTTTCTAAATTTGGGAAATATACGTCATCAAACATTGAAAACATTTCCATCTCTGTTTCACGTATTACTTACATTCCAGTATTCTTTCTCATCAACATTTCATTTTCTATGATTAGAAAATATCTCTGATTATATTTGGAAAATGTTTCCAAAACTTATTCATTTGATTTAAACAGATGTTTAAATAAAACATCACTAAGCCAATTTAAACCATTGCACTCATTAACTAAATTCACTTAATCCATCTTCACTATCGAACTTTAACCATTTCTTAGTTAAAAACGAAGTCAATCAAGTTGGGCTATAATTACCTCTCAGACCTTAACTGAACAACAATCCTGACTTCAAAATAGACAAAGTTCACCTTTCAAATCTTTAACACTTCCTTACATAACTCGAATTCTATTTATGAATCCCGTTCTTTATTTTAAAACATTGATTCTAACTATAGCCTTATAATTCCTTTCTTATTGAATATCCAACTTCAAAATGTAACTTTTAATCCTTAATAAAACTAAACCACTAATCTATTAATAAATAAGTAAATCTTGATTTAACCGGAAAGTAAATATTACTTTCCCGAATTCGATATAATCGAATTCAATGTATAATTCTCTTTTCGAATAATCTCTATTCGATAGCTCCTTTTCGAATAAACTATATTCGATAACTCTTTCTTCGAATAACTATATTCGATAATCTCTCTTCGAATGATTTACATTCGATTAACTTTCTACGAATGATTTACATTCGATTAATCTCCTTTCGAATAAACTATATTCGATTAACTCCTTTGAATTAACTCATTTTGACTAATTCAACTGGATTAACTCAACTTGATTAACTTACTTGATTAACTCAATTTATTTGACTCAAATTATTTAACTCACTTATCTAATAACTAATATTCGATTAATTTATATTCGAATAACCATGTCTGTTTTAACCTTATTTTGAATGGATAATATTCAATTTAACTCCATTCGCTTGACTCTAGATCGTAGCAATCACAATGGTTACGCCTAATTCCCTCAGGAAACATCCGACCGCCGTAGGCTATCTGCAGCCCTGCGAATTAAGCTAGCAGTCGTACGAAATGGCAACCCATCCTGAATAACTATGTTTGACTAACTCTATTTCAATTAACTATATTCGATCAACTCTAGTTGAATAACTAATATTCAATTAATTCTAATTCGATTAACTATGTTCAGTTAACTCTAATTTGATTAATTTTAACTCTAATCAATTTACTCTAACTGATTAACTCTACGTTTATTCAGTTTCAAATATCGATGTGAAATCGATTCTTATTTCCCTATATAAGTCCTGACTTATACATTCTATTTATCCAATGATAAACATTTTATTTAATTTATAAAATGTTATTTATAAATTTATCTTCTCCATCTATCTGTTAGAATAGATTCTATTTAAAATCTTCACTTTAAATCCATATCAAGTTATACCCGTGTGCGAAGCACGGGTCTAAACCCTTCAAATGTAAAATCCTCTTTTTATGCAATTCTAGTCACTTTTCAAGTATTTCCTTTTAAAATCAATTTATTTACCAAATAATTCCCTTTTTGATAATTCTATTAATTCTATAAAATATTTTCTATTTATAAAATCTATTGGTTTTACAAGTAATTCCTTTTATAATATAACTAATCCTTTTCTATTTGTTTTACACATAATTCCTCTTTCTATTCTATTCGTTTTTCAAATAAACATCCCTTTTTCAATTCTATTTGTAAATGGTTTACAAATATTTTTCTTTTTCTCAATTCTACTTATTTGATTAACAAATAAGTATTCCTTTTAAAATCTATTTATTTACTAAATAACTAGTTTTCTTTTTATAAAATCTTTTGATTTTGTAAATATTTCTTTTTTCAATATAACATTGAAAATTTCCTTTTTAACATTTCAGTATTCCTTATGATATTTAACGTACTATATAACAATGATCGGTATCATTCAAACATACAAAATCCACAACAGAATTCATATCACATCATATAACACAATATATACAGTAAAATAAATGCTGAGGAACCCATTTGGGTCCCTCCGACCTGTTTTCCTGCAACCACAAATGTTAATCAACATAAATAACACGGATGTGAAGTATTTTGATAAACAGAATTTATATTTGATTAACGATTTATATCTATATTGTTACCTATATTTTCAATCAACTGACTAGTAGTTCAACCAAACCGCCAACACACAGCAAACAACCATTATTTATAAATTCTAAAAATATTTTATAAAAATATAAAATGAGAAAAGTTAGTGAGATTACTCACATTGGACGGTGATCATTAAATAACGATTATTGGTCTTTGATTTGATTCAGGCGTTTAATTTCGCCATAAATCCAAATAAGCTCCAATCCCCTCCCAGTCAGTTCCATGGTGTAGTCACCGTCCATACGATTTCAACGGATCTTGTTTTGCCCTTTTTCATTAACATATGAACAAGTTATTGAATTTACAAGTTGCATCCATCATTAAATTTTATACTAAAAACCATTCTAATTAAATTTGTGACACGACCCGAACTTCCCTGTGAAGGAAAGCACGGATGGCGTTGAGGACAAGGAAAGATAGAACGCAAACAGAAGAACATTTCATTATTTATTACAACAATTCCATCAGACTACAAGAATATACAGAGTATGAATAAATATTATACAACAGAAAAATATCAGAGATTACAATAAATTACATAGCAGCGGAAAAACAATACAAAACACAACTAGAAGTAATACATGGATACAGAGCTTTCCGAGTATCGTTCCAGCTGTAAATCAGGATCCTGTGGATATAAATCTGCGAAACCAAAACTACTAGCTGCCCATGTGGAAAATAGGGGCACCCAGAATTTAGGTTAAAACAATAAACTCCAGGTCAGTCATGTGACTGGTATGAAAACTAAAACAGTTATTAATCTTTATTTTAAAGTTTGGTAAATCAAGGGACCACGCCGTATAACACAGAACGGGTTTCCTCCCAAGAATACCAGTGCATAAAACAAACAGCGCAATGCTAAATAAAGAAAAATGAAGCTATTATAAGACCCAGGTCCCATCACACAATGCAACGCAAGCCGGAGGTTAGGGTTTTTACCTTATAATAGCCAAGACATGCTTGATATGTTAAAAACATATTATTTGATACTATAATAAATGTATAGTGTCAAAACAATTTCAATCATAAATATCAATCATAGACGGCATTAATGACCCATACCACTATGTCGCCATACTAGGTTCTACAAATAAAACCGAAATATCACGTATTGGAAATTGGATTTCCGTCATGAGTCGAGGCAAGGGGCAAGCTCCTCTCCGATTCGAGACAATCTAGCAAATGTCTCAGGACCCCACTATGATCCTTGGATCTTCAAGGCCGGTCCTCACCTAACTTTGGAGGATTAGTTATTCCTGAGCACACGTTTCCCGGTCCTAACAGACATATATCCGAGGCGCCTCGCATTCCAACAACCACATGTGTGAAAAGTTGTAACAACCCGAATTTTTAAATAACGTGTTAAGACAAGAATCAAGGCAGAATTAAATTTTAAAATAAGAGTCAAGAGAAACGAGTTGCGCCGTTGCGTTCGTCTCGGAATTCTGGTTGGAGACGAGTCCAAAATTTCGTAAATCGGAGTCCGTATAACCGAGATATGGCCTCTAGAAATTTCATGAAAAATCAGAAACGAAAACAGATTTTCGAATTTCAAAATTTAGCCCCAAACGGACTGGGCGGGAAATTTCCCGCCCAGACCCATGTTGACTGGGGAGTCAACTGGGGAGTCGACCCCCCAGGGACCAGGTCGACTGCCCTGTCGACCTGGGTGTCGACTTCCCTGGTCGGACCAGGTCGCCTTGGGTGCACCTGCATGGTCTTTTGGCTCTGGTTTGGGGGCCTATGACGATTTTGACGGTTCAGATCTAAACTAGGGTTAATCTAAGGGCCTAAACTAGTCCTAACTCCGATAAAAATACCCTAAGACCTAACCTAAATCACTAAAAATCATTCTAGCAACTAAGTGCTGCCAAAATGCTCCTAAATCATGGCCTCCATCTTCATCATTGAGAGCTTGAGAGTTCTAAACTAAAGCTAAGGCAAAGGAGCAATCTTTCTTCATCAAATCAAGGAGCTACTTACATTCTCAAGGCTTCTAGTGTTGCTACATCATTCCTAGAGCTTCTACAACGATTCTATGACGATTCTTGGTCGTATTTCACTAGCCACGCTTTGTAAGTTCTAGCTACTTTTAGATCTAAACGGTAGTTCTAATGTTGACATGGAATAAAATGGGATGAAAACTAAGTATGTTAGTCTATGTGAATCTAGTCTTGCCCCCTCTTTTGAACCTATAACTTTGGGCTATTTCTTAGTGATTAAATCATGCCACTCATGTTGTGTTTAACCTAGTTTGTCATGCAAGATTGAATCTTGACTTGTGGAATGTTGGCATGAACCGTTAAAACAAATTTGACTTGTGAAACATTCATATGAATTTGACTTGGGGCTTAAGCATGTAAAAGAACCTAAACCCCTCATGATCATTTACATGCCTATGATGATGAACCTAGTGTTATGCTATCATACATGTTTGAGGCCAATTCCTTTATGCTATCATACATATTTGAGGCCAATCCCTTTATGCTATCATATATGTTTGAGGCAAATCCCTTTATGCTATTATACATGTTTGAGGCCAATCCTTTTATGCTATTATACATGTTTGAGGCCAACCCCTTTATGCTATCATACATGTTTGTGGCCAATATGTTGTCATATTATTCCTACTATGTTGACTCGCTTTCACTTGCATTGGGAATACGCCTTGGGTAGTTTAGGCAAACTTGGGATGGGCTATGAAACTTAACATGAATTAAGTAATGGGACAATGGGCATAAGTGGAAAATGTGGACTTTATCGTAGCCTAAATTTGACATTAACATGATAAGTAGAAAGACATGAAAGTGGCCAACTCGAGGTTGGGTTGAGTTTATAGCATAAATCTTCCCGGAACCGCCCGGCAAATCCAGTAGCTACAGACAATAAGACCCAATGTGAGAAGTCGGTCATATCGTGCTCAAAACCCAAGGTTAAACTAGGTTGTGGTGTAAAGCTGCCCGACCCGCCCGGCGTAACCAGTAACCACAACAAAGTCTAATGTGAGAGGTTGGGGTGCATTAATTTACTTAATGCCACATGATAAGGTTAAGTAACTTGATTTGACTAATAACACTTAACCAATATGACATGTATGGGTGGGTTAAGTAACTTGATTCGACTAATGACACTTAACCAATATTACATAGACGGGTGGGTTAAGTAACTTGATTAGACTAATGACACTTAACCAATATGACATGGACGGGTGGGTTAAGTAACTTGATTAGACTAATGACACTTAACCAATATTACATAGACGGGTGGGTTAAGTAACTTGATTAGACTAATGACACTTAACCAATATGACATGGACGGGTGGGTTAAGTAACTTGATTAGACTAATAACACTTAACCAATATGACGTGGATGGGTAGGTTAAGTAAAACCGGACTTGATTACTTGATGACACCTAACCATATAACACGATTAGAGGATGGGTTAGTTTAACCTGAATGGGTCGATAACACCCGACTAGTATAGCGCGACGCATGGTAAGGTTAAGTAAACTCACAAGGGTAACACTTAACCGTTATAATTTGACTAATGGATGTGGTTAGGTTAACAGATACTTAACCAATCTAACATGATAACTTGATGGGGTTAAGTCATGAATCACTTGAATATACTTAACCAATCTAACATGATAACTTGATGGGGTTAAGCCATGAATCGCTTGAATATACTTAACCAATCTAACATGATAACTTGATGGGGTTAAGTCATGAATCCCTTGAATATACTTAACCAATCTAACATGATAACTTGATGGGGTTAAGTCATGAATCGCTTGAATATACTTAACCAATCTAACACGGTAATTTGATGGGGTTAAGCTTAAATATACTTAACCAATTTGACACGATGATTTGGATAGGGTTAAGTCATGAACCGCTGGAATACGCTTAACCAACTTGACACGTGATTCTTAGGGCTAAGTCATGAACTTGAATGACAACACTTAGCCAACTTGACATGACATGTATATGTGTTAAGTCACGAACTGGAATGACCACACTTAACCAACTTGACATGCTAGACTGATAGGGGTTAAGTCTTGAATTTAGATGACAACACTTAACCTGCTAGACGGAAACCCTAGTTACGCGGTCCTTTTCAGCAGTAACCCTCTTGGATGTATCACGATACCCTAGGGACTAGGCTAGGGTGGGGCACGATTACTGGGCTCATTGTAAGCGACCAGAACGACGGCTGGGTTGGTGCGCCATTGTAGGTTCAGGCGGACTACGGTCGTGCACGTAGTCCGGAATTGAAAAAGCAGGCATGGGCACCAGTAGTTGTACACTGTGTGTGCTTGGAATGGTGTTAGTGGTTGACACCCTAGGGCTTGATACACCCTAGGGTGTACCTAGCACAGGTTAGCTACATTTGTGATTGGGCCGTATGACACTGACACACGATGAGTTAGGACTTGTAGGGAGCCGATCGATTAGATCGTTACGTGGAAAAAAGGGCGTTGTTCGATAGGTAGCATAATCCCTAGTGGTCCTAGGTGGCATAAACCCTGATCGAATCTAGAAAACGTCCAATAGGTAGCATAATCCCTAGTGGTCCTAGGTGGCGTAAATCCTAGATGAACACGCGATAATTCATGATAAGAAAATACACCTAGATCAAGGGTGACAGTCCAAACTATTTCAAGGATAATGGAACTACGTTGAAGTAGTATAGAACTACGTGAGGAAGCCCGTAGGATTTACGGCAAAGGACTAAACATATACATGGGAAGAAACATGCGAGTTGGGAAAAATCTACATTAGGTTGACATGGACCATTTCATGACATTGGGCAAGGGACATTTAGTAGCTAACACATGACACGGGTTGGGATAATAGTGCGGAAGGTGCAGGGCAAATATACTCGATAGAACCTTGGGGGTTATATGTAACAACCCGAAAATCTGGGCCAGTTTAAAAATTTTATTTTGGCAATTTTAGCGAATTTTGATTATTTAAAATAGATTATTTTAAATAATATCGACGAGAAATTTAATTAGAATATAATTCGAACGTATATATTATATACGCCGTCGTTAGAACATAAATATTTTTATATAGTTATAAATAGAATTGAAAATGGCGCGGTAGTTCGATAATTCGATTTCAAACTTCAATTGAACATACCAGGTGCAAAACAATCCGGATTTTAGTGAAACCAGAAATCATAGGATCTATTTGATAGTATCTTTCCAATGAATCCGAATAATCAGGATTTCATAGCGGGAATCAAAAGATATGTCCAGTTGAAAATTCTGAATAGTCACTATAGAATTCAGGCCCTTAAAAAATGGAAATTTTGCAAACGACCTCGGTTTTCGACGAAACCACTTTTGTTGGATCCGGGATGTCATATTATTGCTAGGTTTCAAAATTCATAATTTTCTGAATCAATATGTGAGCGTGGCGAAGTTAAACGTGTTTTAACAGTTTTAATTAAATCGGGTCGACCAGAAAATGACCATTTTTCAAACGGTCTCAGAATTTGACGAAATTAGTTTTGTTAGGACCGTATCGTCAATACGAAGCTAGAAATAATTTTTCTGGAATTTTTCGAGTTAGTATGTGACCCCGGTAAATTGAAATGTGCGTTTGAATTTAAAATATAAAGATTTACATTTTAAATTAATCGAAAACCTATCAAAACGATCGAATCAGCTTGCGATACATATCCCATTGTGTTCGGAATGGGGGTATTACCCTAGGTACGACAGTCGTCGGGTTCGATTTTGAGTTCGTTGTAAAAAGTTACTTTAGGAGGATTTTAAAATAAAATTAAATATATAAAATATTATATAAACCTAGCTCACTTCCCTCTTCTCTCTCTACCCTATCAGAGTCAAATTCGATCAAAATGAAACAAATAAAAAAAAAAGAAAAAAAGGAGGAGCTCGTCGCTCCTCCCATCACCGCGCCACCGCGCCTCAGGCGCGGCCTCCACTCCCCTCCGCTCCCCTGTCTCCTTCTCCGATCTTCCCCTCAGACCCCTCTCCTTCGCTCGCACGTGCTCTCTCCTCTCCAATCGACTGAAGCCCTCGTTCTGAAATCGCCTGCCACCCACCACGAGCGCAACGCCCCTCCGACGAGCCCGCCTCCGACCTGCGCGACTCCCCTCCTCCCAATTCCGCACCACCATCGACGCAGCCGTCATCTCCTCCCTCCTTAGCTTTCTTGCGAGCCACCGATGAAGCCCTAGCCACCTGAATCGAGAACCCCCCACCCTTCGCCTGAAACCTCCGCGCAGCCTCCGCCCTACCCGACCACCTGCTCCGCAGCCAAACTCCGGCGCCGCCAGTGATGCTCCTCCCCCTAGCATTCTCCGACCAACGAGAAACCAAAGTGAGTTTTTTTCCTTTAGGTTAAATTAATTTAATTTAAATACATTGCTTAAGCAGTTTTTGATTTATAAATAACGTAGATTAAAAACTGATTTTCTTTGATGATAAAAAACTGATTTTTCATGAATATTAAAAACTGATTTTTCATGTTTTTTTAAAGCTATGATTTTTCATGTTATAAAAATGAGAGAAGAATATATATCGTGATTAAAAATTAGATCTTTGTATAGGAAAAAGATTGGATTTTTAGAACGCTAAAAAGAAGTGATTTTTAAGGTTCAAAATATAATTTTTATATTATACAAAGGTTAAAAATATAATTTTTATATTATACAAAGGTTAAAAATATAATTTTTATTATAGTAGAGTAATAAAAATATAATTTTTATACGAGTGGCATATTAAAAATATGATTTTTATATATTGATTAGCGAAGTAAAAATGTGATTTTTATGTATTGAACATCGAAGTAAAAACTCGATTTTTACATATATAGTGGCTACGGGCAACGAAGATGACAATGGGCGAGAATGGCGAAGATTTCTATCAAAGAAGAGTCAAGATGATTGGATAGCTATCGGTGAGAATTTCTCACCTTTCAATTTCTTTCTCTAGTTATGTATATATACTAGGATGCAGACGGTGCTTAGTAGCACCCGACACAATCGTTCACAGACCATGGACTTGTTTGTTTGGTTGCATAGATTAGTTATATGATTTGATTTGAATTTGGTTGTTTGGTGATTTGATTGATGTGTGAATGGCGTGGGCCTTCACTGGACCGGGGATAAGGCTAGGCCTTGTCCCGTTTCTAGTATCGTGCCGTTATGCCGCCGAAATTTTCTAAAATATGTTAGAAAAATAGAAATAACATTTTATTGAATAAATGAACCAAATAGAATATTCATAGGTTGAATAAAATGTTTATCGTTAAAAATATATTTTTTTACGTGAATATGAATATAGTGAATGTGAATAAATAGATATTCATTTACAAACCGGACGGTTTGTTTATGTACACTGATTTGACTGACATTGATTGGGTCGATAAATTTTACACATCGCCCAACTGCACCAATAAAATATGCGTTTGATTGTTTGAAACCCCACACGGGTGTTGGGATGAAATTTGAAGTTCACTCATCCTGATTGATTAAATATGTCGATCGATTGATTAACAGGCTGTTATAAGCGTTAGATATCTATATTTAATGCTTATACAGTGTAGTGCACTTTGGTTGATGGTTGATTATTTTTCAATGCTATTATATGTGTGTAATGCATGAAAACCCATATAATTAACTTTATATGGTAATTGATTGGGCCTCATTCCAATTTGAAAAATAAAGAGTATTATAAAATAAAGGTTCATGTGTTGACAGTACTCATCCATTGAGATTGGTCATGTGTTGAACGAAACATTTTGATAATAACAACTATTTTGAAAATAGAAATTTATGAAGCCGTGTTGATTAGATTGACGCCATTTTGACGTGAACGATATTTATATCGATTAAAACGATTTCGAAATGAATTGAATTGAAAACGATTTCGAAATGAATTGAATTGAAAACGATTTCGAAATGAATTGAATTGAAAACGATTTCGAAATGAATTGAATTGAAAACGATTTCGAAATGAATTGAATTGAAAACGATTTCGAAATGAATTGAATTGAAAACGATTTCGAAATGAATTGAATTGAAAACGATTTCGAAATGAATTGAATTGAAAACGATTTCGAAATAAATTGAATTGAAAACGATTTCGAAATGAATTGAATTGAAAACGATTTCGAAATGAATTGAAATGAAAACGAATTCGAAATGAATTGAATTGAAAACGATTTCGAAATGAATTGAATTGAAAACGATTTCGAAATGAATTGAAAACGAATTCAAATTGAATTGAAAGCAAATTGAAATGAATTCAAATTGAATTGAAATTTGAATTGAATAGAAATGAATTTTAAAACGAATTTATAAAGAAGAATTCAATTTTGATTTGAATTGAAATGGAAGTTGAAATTGCTTTTGAAACGAATTTAAAACTATTTATATAATTCGTTTTAAATATAAATCGACGAAGTATTTATTATATATATTATATATATAATATAATGGCCTGAATAGAACGCGCCGCGCCGCGGCAGTTCGTGAATTTCGACCACTTATTTCAAACGGACATTACGGGAGATCCGACCGTCGGATTCTCCTAAAACCGGAACCGTTGGGTTCGTATCGAAAAGAGCTTTCTAACGAATATTAGAAATTTGAAATCTAACGGTTGGATTTGGAATTATGTCCAAATCAAATTTGAAAAAGGTCGCTGTAAGTGCAGTTCGATGGCCGCTGATGGAAATCGACTGTACGGGCCTTGATAAAATTATTAAAAATAGTAATAATTTGTGTAAAATCATAAGAAATGATTTGTGAAGATTTAGGATGAAAAACTCCATATTTGAAAAGATAAAAATAGATTTTTATCGAAATGAACTAGTTTTGAACTAGAAATATAATTCTATTTATTTTTAAATAAATAAATTGAATTTGAAAAAGGGTTTTAAAATAACCAGAATTTCCAATGATTGCATTGGAGTGGATTTGAATCGAAATTGTCTTCGGAATATTTCGATGTTGGAATTCGGGATTATACAGATGTTGTTATGGAAATTTGAAAGACATATACATTTATATCGTTATTTCCAATACGACCTTTGTTAATCGTAGAATTTGATATTGAATATAAGCCGGTATATTTTCTATTCAGAGCCTTGTATTGAATATCAAATGTGATTTGGGTTTGTCGTGAATGGTGTCTTCACTAACACTGTTCTTGAACCCAGTTGAGAAAAGATTAAATCTTTTTATTTAGATTTAATGAAGTGTACCAATTAAATAATATTTAATTGAAATTGAATTGATATTGATTTTTGGGTTTATCGTGAACAGTGTTTTAAATGACACTTGTTCTTTAACCCGATAATTAATGGAATGTGATTTTGGGTTTATCGTGAACCGTGTTTTAAATGACACTGATTCTTTAACCCAGTCGAAGATTAAAACTAAGTGGAGTTTTAATGAATCTTTAATTAGATTGAAAACATCGAGAATGGAGTATCACCAGTTTTGCTCCAGGCGATAGTTAAATCTTTAATTAGATTTGAACGTGAAATGGTAATTGAATTTACCGATAACACCGTGGTGTTAGATATGAAGTATAACCAGTTTTACTTCATGGGATGAATAGGTTGGGATTGGGAAATAAAATAAATGATTACTTCGGTGTGGTTCGCTAATCCCGACTAGTTTGAATGGATATTCAAAGGAGATTAAAGAATAAATTTAAAGAATTTATCTTGGATAAAATTAATGGGAACTTTTCCCAAAGTATGGGAATATTTGAATAAAAGAATATTCTGAATTGGAATGAGGCGTATGTTGTGTTTGTGTAACACTTTTATAATATATACGCGAGTTATTCAGAAAGACCGGGTTTATCCCATTCTGAATAACTGATTCGACGTGGTGTCGAAGATGAAGACGGTGGTCGAAGACCAGAAGTCTTCACGTCGTTTAGGTGATTACTGATGATCTTGATTGGGCTGTACACCCAAGAAGATGGAAACAGTTGGTGATCGTCCAGACGCACTTGGAGATCGATGGATGTGCGGGGTACTAGGTGCCTCCGGTTTCGTTCAGACCCAGAACGAACTTGTAAATGGACTGTGTGTCTGACATTGGATTTTAGTCCGTGTGATTGATCTCTATTAAATATATATCTGTTTGGCGGCGGAGAATTTATTCTCTTGCTTAACGCCCTTCTCTGAGACGTACGAGCTCAGGGGTTATATATTGATGGATATCAAACGCATGGAGTGAATTGCCTGTGTGGCATGCCTAAGTGGCCATTGATCGAGGCTTCTGTTGAAAAGCAAAGTCTTATGGTGATGATCGAAGCAAGGCCTTTGTGGCGTAGCTTTGTGTAACGTTTACTTCGCGTGTTTCACACCCGGTATGAACCAAAAACGGGAGAGGACGTCAGGGAGGGCATGCGTTTCTTTCTAGCTAGAAGTGGCGTCAGTGGTTTTACACGCCCTGACGAGTTTGACTTATGTGGTTGTTGCTGTTGCGAGGCGCCTCGGATTGATCGGTCGTTCTCGAACCGATGGAGTCATTTAGTTGGCTCATTTACGCCCCAAAGGGCGGGGAAACGCATGTTCAGGCATTTTAATCCACATCGGTGGATCGGCCCTGAGGATCCAAAGGCTTGACAGAGTACTTGCCTGAGGCTCGGGCTAGACAGTCTCGAAGTCGGTGAGGACTATCTTTTGCCTCGGTTCATAGACGGAAATCCAATTTCCAAATACGTGACCTTTGCGGTTTTATTTGTAGAGCCTAGTATGGCGACATAGTGGGATGGGGCACTTATGCCGCCTATGATTGATACTTATGATTTGAAGTTGTTTTATACACTATGCACTTATAGTAGTATCGAATGATTTGTTTTAAACGTATTAAGCATGTTTGGCTATTATAAGGGAAAACCCTATCCTCGGCTGCGTTGCATTGTGTGATGGGACTTGGGTCTTATAATAGCTTCATTTTTAGAAAAGCATTGCGTTGTTTACTTATATGCACTGGTGTTCTTGGGAGGAAACCCGTTCCGTGTTATACGGCGTGGTCCCTTGATTTACCTAACTTTTAAAATAAAGATTAATAACTGTTTTAGTTCTCACACCAGTCACATGACTGACCTGGAGTTTATTGTTTTAACCTAAACTCTGGGTGCCCTTATTTTGACACGGGCAGCTAGTAGTTTTGGTTTTGCAGATTTATATTCACAGGATCCTGGTTTACAGATGGAACGATATCCGGAAAGCTTTGTATCCGTATATCTCCTTCTAGTTGTGTATTGTATTATTTTCCGCTGCTATGTAATTTAAATCTCTGATATTTCTGTGTAATATTCATTTATACTCTGTATATTCTTGTATTCTGATGCATTGTTGTACATATACAATGAAATGTTCTTTTGTATGCGTTCTGTTGTGGCTTGTTCTCAAACGATAGGGCGTTTCGAACGGCCTGGATCGGTTTAGCGACTGGTTCGGACCGAGCGAAATTCCTTGCCGTCACATTTGGTATCAGAGCTTTGGTTTACAAAGCTTAGAGAACAAAGCACATTAGAACCATACAAAAGAATTCATCAGATATTGGATTAGCAATATCCAATGGAAATGACTCGTTAGAGATGGGATCAGTAGTATCCTAGAACGAGTGTGAAGAGTATATTTTTCAAATGAAAGCAAATTTTGTTTTGAAAATTTAAATCAACTATTCGTATTTGATTATTTATTTTAATGAATTTGGACAATCCAGTATATATAGATTTTGCGTATACGTCTGATCCGCGTGTATTCGAAGTTTTAATATACTGGATAGATATAGAATCATACTCTAGTGGCCCGAAGATGATTCTGATGATTGACTAGTCGTCATTAGTATTCATGTTCGTGTTTCGAAGGTGTGATATCTATATATTTCCTATTGACTGGTGTGAGAACCAAAATTAGATTGGACCTATTGTTGTGATTTGGCATCAAAAACATGATTTTTGTATATGTATCAAAATTATGAATTTGAAACTCTAATTCACTAATTGATTGATGTTTGGGTTGTTTGTTTATTTGTTTGCTAATTTTTAGCCATTTAGCCTAATAGCATCAAATATTGAATTGTATTGAAAATTGGTCGCATTTACTTGCATATACCTATACTTACATTGAGCAGGTCATAGCAAGGAGGCTAGAGCCGAAGAATAAAATTTGTTTGCCCGACAAATAGGTACATGTTTACTACATAATTTACTGTTTTGTTTGGGTGATGATGATTTTATGAGCCTATAGGCTAGCCGCTTGGCTTTTTCTTTTTCTTTTTGAGATCTGAAGGACCGGGGAAGCTATTTGAAATTCCCCGATGCTCCCGGTGCAGGGGAGGTTATGGCGAAATTTTTCAAAAATTTAGGGTGTTAGCCAAATTTTTGAAGAACTTGAAAATTCTCAAAAACTGAAAAGTTGGAGAATGGAAGCCAGATCGAGCGTAGAGTTGATAATCAAACCACTTTCGACTTTGTTCCTTTTCGGGGACGAAAAGTTTTAAGTGGGGGAGATTGTAACAACCCGAAAATCTGGGCCAGTTTAAAAATTTTATTTTGGCAATTTTAGCGAATTTTGAGTATTTAAAATAGATTATTTTAAATAATATCGACGAGAAATTTAATTAGAATATAATTCGAACGTATATATTATATACGCCGTCGTTAGAACATAAATATTTATATATAGTTATAAATAGAATTGAAAATGGCGCGGTAGTTCGATAATTCGATTTCAAACTTCAATTGAACATACCGGGTGCAAAACAATCCGGATTTTAGTGAAACCAGAAATCATAGGATCTATTTGATAGTATCTTTCCAACGAATCCGAATAATCGGGATTTCATAGCGGGAATCAAAAGATATGTCCAGTTGAAAATTCTGAATAGTCGCTATAGAATTCAGGCCCTTAAAAAATGGAAATTTTGCAAACGACCTCGGTTTTCGACGAAACCACTTTTGTTGGATCTGGGATGTCATATTATTGCTAGGTTTCAAAATTCATAATTTTCTGAATCAATATGTGAGCGTGGCGAAGTTAAACGTGTTTTAACAGTTTTAATTAAATCGGGTCGACCAGAAAATGACCATTTTTCAAACGGTCTCAGAATTTGACGAAATTAGTTTTGTTAGGACCGTATCGTCAATACGAAGCTAGAAATAATTTTTCTGGAATTTTTCGAGTTAGTATGTGACCCCGGTAAATTGAAATGTGCGTTTGAATTTAAAATATAAAGATTTACATTTTAAATTAATCGAAAACCTATCAAAACGATCGAATCAGCTTGCGATACATATCCCATTGTGTTCGGAATGGGGGTATTACCCTAGGGATGACAGTCGTCGGGTTCGATTTTGAGTTCGTTGTAAAAAGTTACTTTAGGAGGATTTTAAAATAAAATTAAATATATAAAATATTATATAAACCTAGCTCACTTCCCTCTTCTCTCTCTACCCTATCAGAGTCAAATTCGATCAAAATGAAATAAATAAAAAAAAAAGAAAAAAAGGAGGAGCTCGTCGCTCCTCCCATCACCGCGCCACCGCGCCTCAGGCGCGGCCTCCACTCCCCTCCGCTCCCCTGTCTCCTTCTCCGATCTTCCCCTCAGACCCCTCTCCTTCGCTCGCACGTGCTCTCTCCTCTCCAATCGACTGAAGCCCTTGTTCTGAAATCGCCTGCCACCCACCACGAGCGCAACGCCCCTCCGACGAGCCCGCCTCCGACCTGCGCGACTCCCCTCCTCCTAATTCCGCACCACCATCGACGCAGCCGTCATCTCCTCCCTCCTTAGCTTGCTTGCGAGCCACCGATGAAGCCCTAGCCACCTGAATCGAGAACCCCCCACCCTTCGCCTGAAACCCCCGCGCAGCCTCCGCCCTACCCGACCACCTGCTCCGCAGCCAAACTCCGGCGCCGCCAGTGATGCTCCTCCCCCTAGCATTCTCCGACCAACGAGAAACCAAAGTGAGTTTTTTTCCTTTAGGTTAAATTAATTTAATTTAAATACATTGCTTAAGCAGTTTTTGATTTATAAATAACGTAGATTAAAAACTGATTTTCTTTGATGATAAAAAACTGATTTTTCATGAATATTAAAAACTGATTTTTCATGTTTTTTTAAAGCTATGATTTTTCGTGTTATAAAAATGAGAGAAGAATATATATCGTGATTAAAAATTAGATCTTTGTATAGGAAAAAGATTGGATTTTTAGAACGCTAAAAAGAAGTGATTTTTAAGGTTCAAAATATAATTTTTATATTATACAAAGGTTAAAAATATAATTTTTATATTATACAAAGGTTAAAAATATAATTTTTATTATAGTAGAGTAATAAAAATATAATTTTTATACGAGTGGCATATTAAAAATATGATTTTTATATATTGATTAGCGAAGTAAAAATGTGATTTTTATGTATTGAACATCGAAGTAAAAACTCGATTTTTACATATATAGTGGCTACGGGCAACGAAGATGACAATGGGCGAGAATGGCGAAGATTTCTATCAAAGAAGAGTCAAGATGATTGGATAGCTATCGGTGAGAATTTCTCACCTTTCAATTTCTTTCTCTAGTTATGTATATATACTAGGATGCAGACGGTGCTTAGTAGCACCCGACACAATCGTCCACAGACCATGGACTTGTTTGTTTGGTTGCATAGATTAGTTATATGATTTGATTTGAATTTGGTTGTTTGGTGATTTGATTGATGTGTGAATGGCGTGGGCCTTCACTAGACCGGGGATAAGGCTAGGCCTTGTCCCGTTTCTAGTATCGTGCCGTTATGCCGCCGAAATTTTCTAAAATATGTTAGAAAAATAGAAATAACATTTTATTGAATAAATGAACCAAATAGAATATTCATAGGTTGAATAAAATGTTTATCGTTAAAAATATATTTTTTTACGTGAATATGAATATAGTGAATGTGAATAATAGATATTCATTTACAAACCGGACGGTTTGTTTATGTACACTGATTTGACTGACATTGATTGGGTCGATAAATTTTACACATCGCCCAACTGCACCAATAAAATATGCGTTTGATTGTTTGAAACCCCACACGGGTGTTGGGACGAAATTTGAAGTTCACTCATCCTGATTGATTAAATATGTCGATCGATTGATTAACAGGCTGTTATAAGCGTTAGATATCTATATTTAATGCTTATACAGTGTAGTGCACTTTGGTTGATGGTTGATTATTTTTCAATGCTATTATATGTGTGTAATGCATGAAAACCCATATAATTAACTTTATATGGTAATTGATTGGGCCTCATTCCAATTTGAAAAATAAAGAGTATTATAAAATAAAGGTTCATGTGTTGACAGTACTCATCCATTGAGATTGGTCATGTGTTGAACGAAACATTTTGATAATAACAACTATTTTGAAAATAGAAATTTATGAAGCCGTGTTGATTAGATTGACGCCATTTTGACGTGAACGATATTTATATCGATTAAAACGATTTCGAAATGAATTGAATTGAAAACGATTTCGAAATGAATTGAATTGAAAACGATTTCGAAATGAATTGAATTGAAAACGATTTCGAAATGAATTGAATTGAAAACGATTTCGAAATGAATTGAATTGAAAACGATTTCGAAATGAATTGAATTGAAAACGATTTCGAAATGAATTGAATTGAAAACGATTTCGAAATGAATTGAATTGAAAACGATTTCGAAATGAATTGAAAACGAATTCAAATTGAATTGAAAGCAAATTGAAATGAATTCAAATTGAATTGAAATTTGAATTGAATAGAAATGAATTTTAAAACGAATTTATAAAGAAGAATTCAATTTTGATTTGAATTGAAATGGAAGTTGAAATTGCTTTTGAAACGAATTTAAAACTATTTATATAATTCGTTTTAAATAGAAATCGACGAAGTATATATTATATATATTATATATATAATATAATGGCCTGAATAGAACGCGCCGCGCCGCGGCAGTTCGTGAATTTCGACCACTTATTTCAAACGGACATTACGGGAGATCCGACCGTCGGATTCTCCTAAAACAGGAACCGTTGGGTTCGTATCGAAAAGAGCTTTCTAACGAATATTAGAAATTTGAAATCTAACGGTTGGATTTGGAATTATGTCCAAATCAAATTTGAAAAAGGTCGTTGTAAGTGCAGTTCGATGGCCGCTGATGGAAATCGACTGTACGGGCCTTGATAAAATTATTAAAAATAGTAATAATTTGTGTAAAATCATAAGAAATGATTTGTGAAGATTTGGGATGAAAAACTCCATATTTGAAAAGATAAAAATCGATTTTTATCGAAATGAACTAGTTTTGAACTAGAAATATAATTCTATTTATTTTTAAATAAATAAATTGAATTTGAAAAAGGGTTTTAAAAATAACCAGAATTTCCAATGATTGCTTTGGAGTGGATTTGAATCGAAATTGTCTTCGGAATATTTCGATGTTGGAATTCGGGATTATACAGATGTTGTTATGGAAATTTGAAAGACATATACATTTATATCGTTATTTCCAATACGACCTTTGTTAATCGTAGAATTTGATATTGAATATAAGCCGGTATATTTTCTATTCAGAGCCTTGTATTGAATATCAAATGTGATTTGGGTTTGTCGTGAATGGTGTCTTCACTAACACTGTTCTTGAACCCAGTTGAGAAAAGATTAAATCTTTTTATTTAGATTTAATGAAGTGTACCAATTAAATAATATTTAATTGAAATTGAATTGATATTGATTTTTGGGTTTATCGTGAACAGTGTTTTAAATGACACTTGTTCTTTAACCCGATAATTAATGGAATGTGATTTTGGGTTTATCGTGAACTGTGTTTTAAATGACACTGATTCTTTAACCCAGTCGAAGATTAAAACTAAGTGGAGTTTTAATGAATCTTTAATTAGATTGAAAACATCGAGAATGGAGTATCACCAGTTTTGCTCCAGGCGATAGTTAAATCTTTAATTAGATTTGAACGTGAAATGGTAATTGAATTTACCGATAACACCGTGGTGTTAGATATGAAGTATAACCAGTTTTACTTCATGGGATGAATAGGTTGGGATTGGGAAATAAAATAAATGATTACTTCGGTGTGGTTCGCTAATCCCGACTAGTTTGAATGGATATTCAAAGGAGATTAAAGAATAAATTTAAAGAATTTATCTTGGATAAAATTAATGGGAACTTTTCCCAAAGTATGGGAATATTTGAATAAAAGAATATTCTGAATTGGAATGAGGCGTATGTTGTGTTTGTGTAACACTTTTATAATATATACGCGAGTTATTCAGAAAGACCGGGTTTATCCCATTCTGAATAAATGATTCGACGTGGTGTCGAAGATGAAGACGGTGGTCGAAGACCAGAAGTCTTCACGTCGTTTAGGTGATTACTGATGATCTTGATTGGGCTGTACACCCAAGAAGATGGAAACAGTTGGTGATCGTCCAGACGCACTTGGAGATCGATGGATGTGCGGGGTACTAGGTGCCTCCGGTTTCGTTCAGACCCAGAACGAACTTGTAAATGGACTGTGTGTCTGACATTGGATTTTAGTCCGTGTGATTGATCTCTATTAAATATATATCTGTTTGGCGGCGGAGAATTTATTCTCTTGCTTAACGCCCTTCTCTGAGACGTACGAGCTCAGGGGTTATATATTGATGGATATCAAACGCATGGAGTGAATTGCCTGTGTGGCATGCCTAAGTGGCAATTGATCGAGGCTTCTGTTGAAAAGCAAAGTCTTGTGGTGATGATCGAAGCAAGGCCTTTGTGGCGTAGCTTTGTGTAACGTTTACTTCGCGTGTTTCACACCCGGTATGAACCAAAAACGGGAGAGGACGTCAGGGAGGGCATGCGTTTCTTTCTAGCTAGAAGTGGCGTCAGTGGTTTTACATGCCCTGACGAGTTTGACTTATGTGGTTGTTGCTGCTGCGAGGCGCCTCGGATTGATCGGTCGTTCTCGAACCGATGGAGTCATTTAGTTGGCTCATTTACGCCCCAAAGGGCGGGGAAACGCATGTTCAGGCATTTTAATCCACATCGGTGGACCGGCCCTGAGGATCCAAAGGCTTGACAGAGTACTTGCCTGAGGCTCGGGCTAGACAGTCTCGAAGTCGGTGAGGACTATCTTTTGCCTCGGTTCATAGACGGAAATCCAATTTCCAAATACGTGACCTTTGCGGTTTTATTTGTAGAGCCTAGTATGGCGACATAGTGGGATGGGGCACTTATGTCGCCTATGATTGATACTTATGATTTGAAGTTGTTTTATACACTATGCACTTATAGTAGTATCGAATGATTTGTTTTAAACGTATTAAGCATGTTTGGCTATTATAAGGGAAAACCCTATCCTCGGCTGCGTTGCATTGTGTGATGGGACTTGGGTCTTATAATAGCTTCATTTTTAGAAAAGCATTGCATTGTTTACTTATATGCACTGGTGTTCTTGGGAGGAAACCCGTTCCGTGTTATACGGCGTGGTCCCTTGATTTACCTAACTTTTAAAATAAAGATTAATAACTGTTTTAGTTCTCACACCAGTCACATGACTGACCTGGAGTTTATTGTTTTAACCTAAACTCTGGGTGCCCTTATTTTGACACGGGCAGCTAGTAGTTTTGGTTTTGCAGATTTATATTCACAGGATTCTGGTTTACAGCTGGAACGATATCCGGAAAGCTTTGTATCCGTATATCTCCTTCTAGTTGTGTATTGTATTATTTTCCGCTGCTATGTATTTAAATGTAATTTAAATCTCTGATATTTCTGTGTAATATTCATTTATACTCTGTATATTCTTGTATTCTGATGCATTGTTGTACATATACAATGAAATGTTCTTTTGTATGCGTTCTGTTGTGGCTTGTTCTCAAACGATAGGGCGTTTCGAACGGCCTGGATCGGTTTAGCGACTGGTTCGGACCGAGCGAAATTCCTTGCCGTCACATTATATTCGATAGAACCTTGGGGGCTATACTCGATAGAATCTTGGGATGTTATATCCGATAGAACCTTGGGATGTTATACTCGATAGAACCTTAGTATGTTATACTTGATTCATAGTGACCGTAGTTTATCTTGATACAATAGTTCATCCTGCTACGTTGGTTTAGCTTGTCTATCTTGTCATCATCCTTATGTTTACTCTCAGTTTATGCATGTCATGTTACCTTTACCTATTTTTATGCTGGAAGTAGATAGGACTTACCAGTCTTTATGACTGACCCCATTTTGTTTCGCCTCTTTTTCTTCCGTTTCCCTCCCCCCCCCCCCCAGGTTTACAGGGATGAATTGTTGCTACTTAGTGCGGATTTTCTGCTTCAAGATCATCATCTATGGCTTGTACTTTTCTTGGCTATGGCTATTTTACTGTTTTACTTGGGGAATAATTTATGACTATGGTTTTATGCTTCTTTATTATTGCAAGACAGGTTTCGATGTAAGTAGTTTAATGGCACTTTGATGTAAAAGGTTTTAGACCTTACTACTTTTATAAAGTAATAAAATCATGTTTTCTTCCACTATTTTATATGTTCTGTCTTGTAATATTTCTGTGCATGTTTACCTAGATAATAATCCACCAAAGCTAGTGCATTCCCTTTGTGAGTGACCCTAGCGGAGGTGGGGTGTTACAAAAGTATACAAATGTCAACCAGTTTAAGCACTGACACTACCACTAGCTAGAAAGAAACGTCGTGCTCTCCCTGCAGTCACTATCCCGTTTTTGACTCATACCGAGGTGTGGGGCTCGCGAATTCACGCTATACACAAAGCTGCGCTGCACAGGCCGTGCTTTGATCATCAACTACAAGACTTTTCTTTTCAACAGAAGCCTTGATCAATTTCCACTTATGCATGCCACACTGGCAATTCACTCCATGCGACTGATGTCCATCGATATACAACCTCTGAGCTTGTACGTCTCAGAGAAGGGCGTTAAGCAAGAGAATAAATTCTTCATCGCCAAACAGATGTATATTTAATAGAGATCAATCAACATGGAATAAAATCCAACGTCAGACACACAGTCCATTTACAAGTTCGTTCTAGGTCTGAACGAAACCGGAGGCACTTTCCTCGCATATCCATCGATCTCCAAGTACGTCTAGACGATCACCAACTGATTCCCTCATCTTGGGTGTACAGCCCAATCAAGATCATCAGTAATCACCCAAACGATGTGAAGACTTCCGGTCTTCAACCACCGTCTTCATCTTCGACTAATCGTCGAATCGGTTATTCAGAATGGGTATAACCCGGCCTTTCCGAATAGCCCGCGTATATAATAAACACGTGTTACACAAACACACATACGCCTTATTCCAATTCAGGATATTCTTTTATTCAAATTCACCTTCTTAGGGAAAGGTTCCAATTAATTTTATCAAAGATAAATTCTTCTAAATTTATTCTTTAATCTTCCTTTGGATATCATTTCAAACCATGTTATAGTTTTCCAAACTAGTCGGGATTAGCGAACCACACCGAAGTAATTATTTATTTTCTTTCCCAATCCCAACCTATTCATCCCCTGGAGAAAAACTGGTAATACTCCATATCTAACACCACGGTGCTATCGGTAAAATTAATTACCATTTCACGTTCAAATCTAATTAAAGATTTAACTATCGCTTTGGAGCAAAACTGGTGGTACTCCATTCTCGATCATCTTTCAGATTTGATAATTTAAATTATCAATTCACATTTCAATCTAATTAAAGATTCATTAAAACTCCACTTAGTGTTAATTTTCCCAAAAATTAATATCCTGCCTTTAACTGGGTTAAAGAAACAATGTCATCTAAAACACCATTCACGACAAACCCAAATCACATTTGATATTAAATACAAGGCTCTGAATAGAAAATATATCGGCTTATATTCAATATCAAATTCTGAAACCAACAAATATCGTATTGGAAATAACGATATAAATATCTTTCAAATTCCCATAACAATACCTGTAAAATCACGGAATCCAACATCGAAATATTCCAAAGACAATTTGGATTCAAATCCACTCCCACTTTATATATTGGGAATTCTGGTTATTTTCAAAACCAATTCAAATTCAATTTATTTATTTCAAAAATAAATTGATTTTAATTCTAGTTCAAAACTAGTTCATTTTGATAAAAATCTATTTTTATCCTTTCAAATATGGAATTTTTCATCTCAGTTCTTTCCGATTCATTTCTTATGATTTTACACAAATTATTGATATGTTTAATAATTTTAACAAGGCCCGTACAGTCGATTTCCATCAACGGCCATCGAACTGCACATACAGCGACCTTTTCCAAATTTGATTTGGACATAATTCCAAATCCAACCATTAGATTTAAAATTTATAATATTCATTGGAAAGATCTTTTCGATACGAACCCAACGGTTCTTGTTTTAGGAGAATTCGACGGTCGGATCTCCCGCAAGGTCAATTCGAAGTCAATAGTCGAAAATCACGAACTGCTACGGCGCAGCGCGTTCTATTCAGGCCATTATATATATAGTATATATATATATTATATATTATACATATTTCATTGATTTCCTTTTAAAACGTATTTTATAAATCGTTTTAAATTCGTTTTCAAAACCATTTCAACTATATATTCAATTTCAAATCAAAATTGAATATTTCATATCATTACCATATAAATGATGATATGTTCAAAACGTTATATTTTTAAATCACTACTTTTCTATATTCATTATAAAAACGAATATAATCGATATAAATATCGTTCACGTCAAAACAGCGCAACTCTAATCAACACGGCTTTATATATCTCAATAAATTCGTTATTCTATTCAACAAATGAATATTTATTCTATTCAACACATGAATCTATATTTCCTTCAACACATGACTAATCTCAACACATGAGTACTGTCAACACATGGCTATTTTGTTATGTAATATATTTTATAAAATTATGGTATCTATCGTTTGATTTTTAGTCAGACTCCTATCGTAAAGGAGTTTCTAATTTTAAATATGATGAAGATGTAAACTTTATTGTTAAAATATTTTACTCAACACATGAATAGTTTCAACCCATGAACATCATCAACACATGACTATTTTTATAGTCTAATATTCTTTATTTTCCCAATTGGAATGAGGCACAATCAATTAACATATAATGTTAATTATATGAATTCCATACAACACATGTATATAATAGCAACGATAAACAATCAACCATCATCCAAAGTGCACCACACAACTGCATAAGCATCAAATATAAATAATTAATGCTTACACAGCCTGTCGACCAATCAATCTACATATAATTAAATAATTGGGATTAGTGTACGCCAAATATCACCCCAACACCCGTGTGGCGTTTCAAATCAACAAACACTGAATATTATTTGTGCAGTTGGGCGATGTGTAAAATTTATCGTCCCAATCAATATCAGTCAAATCAGTGTATGTAAACAAATCGGCCGATTTGTTTATAAATGTTTATTTATTCGCATTCACATTAAAAATTATATTTTTAATGATAATTAATTTATTTCAACACATGAATATATTTTATTATCTATTTCACATCAACATCACAAACAAATTTCACAACACATCAATCAAACAAACAAGTCGTACATGGTCTGTGGACGACGGGTGTCGGGTGCTACTAAGCACCGTCCGCATCCTAGTACATATATATAACTAGAAAAAGAAATTTAAAGTAAGAAGTTCTCACCAAAGCTATCCCAACTCCACGACACTTCAAATGTAGTAAATCTTCACCTTTTCGCCTTTTGTCACTTTCGTTGCCCGTAGCCACTACATATATAAAAATCACATTTTTATATTCCTGTCTTTAAAATAAAAATCACATTTTTATTTGTTAACTTTCAATTTAAAAATCATATTTTTCCTTAACCATTCTAATGATCAAAATCGTATTTTTACTTTGCTACGTTATGATAAAAATTCTATTTTTACATTGCTACTATATACATAAAAATTCTATTTTTACATTGATGCTATATAGATAAAAAATCTATTTTTACAACGATGTTCATATAATAAAGATTATATTTTTATCACACTATTCTCTATATAAAGACTTCGCCTTTTCAAATATAAAGATTTCGCCTTTTCAAATATAAAGATTTTGCCTTTTCAAATATAAAGATTTCGCCTTTTCAAATATAAAGATTTCGGCCTTTTCAAATATAAAGATTTTTCCTTTTCAAATATAAAGATTTCGCCTTTTCAAATATAAAGATTTCGCCTTTTCATTACATCACTATAAAAATCAAATTTTTATTCGTTATTTTCTATATCAAAATTATAGCTCTCCTAAATTAAAAACCATATTTTTATTTCAACATACATATGATAAAAATCAGATTTTTATCTCGCTATTCAATATATTAAAAACCGAAACTTTATATTTTACACGACATAATAAAAATCAAAACTTTATACATTATTGTCTAAATGAAAATAGTAAATCATCACATATATACCACTGATTTTTCTAATCTATTTAAAGTTTATTTACATTAAATAAATGAAGCAGAAAAATAAATAAAAGAAAAGAAAACTTACTGTTGAAAATCAGAAGAGGGGGGTTGTTTACTTCGGCGTTGGGGACGGGAGGTGTGGTCGTTGGCGGCCTTCAGTGGAGTTACTGTCGGAGGTTTGAGGCTGCCATTGGAGAAAGGGGCGATTAGGGTTTTGGGTGGCTAGGGCGCGAGGTGCTTGGAGGAGTAGGGCGAAGCGGGAGAAGAAGAGGGAGGAGCAGGGAAGAGGAGGAGTTGCGGAGGAGGGCGCCTCGTCGGGGGTGCGGTGGCGCACCGATGGGAGGAACGACGGCGCTCCTCCCCCTCTTCGTCTTCTGTTTTTTTTTTTTTATTTAGTTTTGAAATGAATTTGAACAGGGGGGCCGGGGTAAAAGGGAAGAGAGAGATTTTTTCTTTTTAATTTCAAAAAGCAATTTTTATTTCCTACCTCGAAAAGGAACCCACCGACTATCGTCCCTAGCGTATTACCCCAATTCCGAACACAATGGGATATGTATCGTAAGCTGATTCATTCATTTCAATCAGTTTTCATCAAAATCAACACATATCTCTATATATTGAATTTGAACTCGCATTTCAATTTACCGCGGACACATACTAACTCTAAAAATTCCCGAAAAATATTTTCTAGCTTCGTATTGACGATACGGTCCTAACAAAACTAATTTCATCAAATTCTGAGACCGTTTGAAAAATGATCAATTTCCAGTCGGTTAAAATCAACTAAAACTGGTCAAACGCGTTTTCCTTTGCCACGCTCACACATTCATTCGAAAAATTATGAAATTTAAAACCTAGCAATAACTTGACATTGCGGATCCAACAAAAGTGGTTTCGTCGAATTCCGAGGTCATTTGCAAAATTTGCATTTTTAAGGGCCGAAATTCCGTAGCGACTATTCTGAATTTTCAACAGGACATACCGCTATGAAATTTTGATTTTTCGGGTTCGTTGGAAAGATATTCATATTTAGATTCCATTATTTTTGGTTTCACTAAAATCTGGTTTATTTTGCACCCGGTACATTCATTTGAAGTTTGAAATCGAATTATCGAACTAGCGCGCCATTTTCAATTCCTTTTATAATTATATATAATTATTTATATTCTAACGACGATCTATATAACTATATACGTTCTATTTCTAATCAAAATAAATTTCTCGTTGATATTATTTAAAATAATTCATTTTAAATGTTCAAAATTCGCTAAGATTGCCAAAATAAAAAATTTAAATTGGCTCGCATTTTCCGGGTTATTACATTCTCCCCCATTTAAAACCTTTCGTCCCCGAAAAGGAACGAAGCCGAAAGTTGTTTAACTAATCAACTCAACTTTCATTATTTTCGTTATGGCTTAAGTTCTTCAACTTTTCAGTTTCTAAGAACTTTTCAAATTTTTCAAAAATTTGGCTAACACCCTAAATTTTCGAAAAATTTCGCCATAACCTCCCCTGCACCGGGAGCACCGGGAAAATCCTGAAATTGCCATATAGGCCCCCTGATCTCAAAAAGAAATAGAAAAAGCCAAGCGGCTAGCCAATCGGCTCATAAAATCATCATCACCCAAACAAAACAGTAAATTATGGTAAACATGTACCTATTTGTCGGGCAAACAATTTTATTCTTCTACTCTAGTCTCCTTGCTATGACCTGTTCAATGTAATTACATGTACATGCTAGCAAATGCGACTAATTTTCAATACGATTCAATATTTGATTCTATTAGGCTAAATGGTTTAAAATTATTAAACAAATAAACAAGCAACACAACTATCAATCAATTAGTGAATTAGAATTCCAGATTCATAATTTTGTTATATAGTCAAAAATCATGTTTTGGATGCCAAATCACAACAAATAAATCTATGTAAGTTTTGGTTCTCACACCAGTCTAATGGAAATATATAGATATCACACCTTCGAAACACGAACATAAGTTCTGATGATGATCGATCAATCATCAGAACCATCTCCGGGTGTCTAGAATGTGATTCTATATCTATCCAGTGTATTAAAACTTTGAATATACGTTCATGACGCGTATATGCAAAAACTTTATATATTGGATTGTCCGAATTCAATACAAATAAAATATTCAAATACGAATAAAAAGGTTTAAATTTCAAAAAAAAAATGTTTTCATTTGAAAAATATACTCTTCCTACTCGTTCTAGGATACTACTGATCCTATCTCTAATGAGTCATTCTAATTGGATATTACTAATCCAATATCTGATGAATCCTTTCGTTTGGTTCTAATGTGTCTTGTTCTCGAGCTCTGTAAACCAAAGCTCTGATACCAAACTGATACGACCCGAACTTCCCCGGTAAGGAAAGCCCGGATTGCCTTGAGAACAACACACATCGGAATGCAGACAGAAGAACATTTCATTGTTTATTACAACAATTCCATCAGATTACAAGAATATATAGAGTATGAATAAATATTATACAACAGAAAAATATCAGAGATTACAATAAATTACATAGCAGCGGAAAAACAATACAAAACACAAATAGAAGTAATACATGGATACATAGCTTTCCGAGTATCGTTCCAGTTGTAAATCAGGATCCTGTGGATATAAATCTGCAAAACCAAAACTACTAGCTGCCCGCGTGGAAAATGGGGGCACCCAGAGTTTAGGTTAAAACAATAAACTCCAGGTCAGTCATGTGACTGGTGTGAGAACTAAAACAGTTATTAATCTTTATTTTAAAGTTCGGTAAATCAAGGGACCACGCCGTATAACACGGAACGGGTTTCCTCCCAAGAATACCAGTGCATAAAACAAAGAGCGCAATGCTAAATAAAGAAAAATGAAGCTATTATAAGACCCAGGTCCCATCACACAATGCAACGCAAGTCGAAGGATAGGGTTTTTACCTTATAATAGCCAAAGCATGCTTGATACGTTAAAAACATATTATTTGATACTATAATAAATGTATAGTGTCAAAACAATTTCAATCATAAATATCAATCATAGACGGCATTAATGACCCATACCACTATGTCGCCATACTAGGTTCTACAAATAAAACCGAAATATCACGTATTGGAAATTGGATTTCCGTCAAGAGTCGAGGCAAGGGGCAAGCTCCTCTCCGATTCGAGACACTCTAGCAAATGTCTCAGGACCCCACTATGATCCTTGGATCTTCAGGGCCAGTCCTCACCTAACTTTGGAGGATTAGTTATTCCTGATCACACGTTTCCCGGTCCTAACAGACCTATATCTGAGGCGCCTCGCATTCCAACAACCACATGGGTGAAAAGTATATAAATGTCAGCCAGTTTAAGCACTGACACCACCACTAGCTCGAAAGAAACGTCATGCTCTCCCTGTAGTGACTATCCCGTTTTTGACTCATACCGAGGTGTGAGGCTCGCGAATTAACGCTATACACAAAGTTGCGCCACATAGGCCGTGCTTTGGTCATCAACCACAAGACTTTGCTTTTCAACAAAAGCCTTGATCAATTGCCATTTACGTGTGCCACACTGGCAATTCACTCCATGCAACTGATGTCCATTGATATACAACTTCTGAGCTCGTACGTCTCAGAGAAGGGCGTTAAGCAAGAGAATAAATTCTCCATCGCCAAACAGATGTATATTTAATAGAGATCAATCAACATAGAATAAAATCCAATGTTAGACACACAGTCCATTTACAAGTTCGTTCTGGGTCTGAACGAAACCGGAGGCACTTTCCTCGCATATCCATCGATCTCCAAGTACGTCTGGACGATCACCAACTGATTCCCTCATCTTGGGTGTACAACCCAATCAAGATCATCAGTAATCACCCAAACGATGTGAAGACTTCCAGTCTTCAACCACCGTCTTTATCTTTGACTTATCGTCGAATCGGTTATTCAGAATGGGTATAACCCGGCCTTTCCGAATAACCCGCGTATATAATAAACACGTGTTACAGAAACACACATACGCCTCATTCCAATTCAGGATATTCTTTTATTCAAATTCACCTTCTTAGGGAAAGGTTCCCATTAATTATATCAAAGATAAATTCTTCTAAATTTATTCTTTAATCTTCCTTTGGATATCATTTCAAACCATGTTATAGTTTTCCAAACTAGTCGGGATTAGCGAACCACACCGAAGTAATTATTTATTTTCTTTCCCAATCCCAACCTATTCATCCCCCTGGAGCAAAACTGGTAATACTCCATATCTAACACCACGGTGCTATCGGTAAAATTAATTACCATTTCACGTTCAAATCTAATTAAAGATTTAACTATCGCTTTGGAGCAAAACTGGTGTACTCCATTCTCGATCACCTTTCAGATATGATAATTTAAATTATCAATTCACATTTCAATCTAATTAAAGATTCATTAAAACTCCACTTTGTGTTAATCTTCCCAAAATTTAATATCCTGCCTTTAACTGGGTTAAAGAACCAATGTAATCTAAAACACGGTTCACGACAAACCCAAATCACATTTGATATTAAATACAAGGCTCTGAATAGAAAATATATCGGCTTATATTCAATATCAAATTCTGAAACCAACAAATATCGTATTGGAAATAACGATATAAATATCTTTCAAATTCCCATAACAAAACCTGTATAATAACGGAATCCAACATCGAAATATTCCAAAGACAATTTCGATTCAAATCCACACCCACTTTATATATTGGGAATTCTGGTTATTTTCAAAACCAATTCAAATTCAATTTATTTATTTCAAAAATAAATTGATTTTAATTCTAGTTCAAAACTAGTTCATTTCGATAAAAATCTATTTTTATCCTTTCAAATATGGAATTTTTCATCTCAGTTCTTTCCAATTCATTTCTTATGATTTTACACAAATTATTGATATTTTTAATAATTTTAACAAGGCCCTTACAGTCGATTTCCATCAACGGCCATCGAACTGCACTTATAGTGACCTTTTCCAAATTTGATTTGGACATAATTCCAAATCCAACCGTTAGATTTCAAATTTCTAATATTCATTGGAAAGCTCTTTTCAATCAGAACTTAACGGTTCCGGTTTAGGAGAATTCGATGGTCGGATCTCCCGCAACGTCAATTCGAAGTCGATGGTCGAAATTCACGAACTGCCGCGGCGCGGCGCGTTCTATTCAGGCCATTATATATATAATATATATATATATATATATATTTTTTCATCGATTTCCTTTTAAAACGTATTTTATAAATCGTTTTAAATTCGTTTTAAAAAGCATTTCAACTCTATATTCAATTTCAAATTAAAATTGAATATTTCATATCATTACCATATAAATGATGATATTTTCAAAAAGTTATATTTTGAAATCACTACCTTTTCTATATTCATTATAAAAACGAATATAAACGATATAAATATCGTTCACGTCAAAACAGCGCAATCTAATTAACACGGCTTTATATATCTCAGTAAATTCGTTATTCTATTCAACAAATGAATATTTATTCTATTCAACACATGAATCTATATTTCCTTCAACACATGACTAATCTCAACACATGAGTACTGTCAACACACGGCTATTTTGTTATATAATATATTTTATAAAATTATGGTATCTATCGTTTGATTTTTAATCAGATTCCTACCGTAAAGTAGTTTCTAATCTTAAATATGATGAAGATGTAAACTTTATTGTTAAAATATTTTACTCAACACATGAATAGTTTCAACACATGAACATCATCAACACATGACTATTTTTATAGTCTAATATTCTTTATTTTCTCAATTGGAATGAGACCCAATCAATTACCATATAATGTTAATTATATGGATTCCATACAACACATGTATATAATAGCTACGATTAACAATCAACCATCATCCAAAGTGCACCACACAACTGCATAAGCATCAAATATAAATAATTAACGCTTACACAGCCTGTCGACCAATCAATCAACATACAATTAAATAATTGGGATTAGTGTACGCCAAATATCATCCCAACACCCGTGTGGGGTTTCAAATCAACAAACACTCAATATTATTTGTGCAGTTGGGCGATGTGTAAAATTTATCGTCCCAATCAATATCAGTCAAATCAGTGTATGTAAACAAATTGGCCGATTTGTTTATAAATGTTTATTTATTCGCATTCACGTTAAAAATTATATTTTTAACGATAATTAATTTATTTCAACACATGAATATATTTTATTATCTATTTCACATCAACATCACAAACAATTTTCACAACACATCAATCAAACAAACAAGCCGTCCATGGTCTGTGGACGACGGGTGTTGGGTGCTACTAAGCACCGTCTGCATCCTAGTATATATATAACTAGAAAAAGAAATTTAAATTGAGAAGTTCTCACCAAAGCTATCCCAACTCCACGACACTTCAAATGTAGGAAATCTTCACCTTTTCGTCTTTTGTCACTTTCATTGCCCGTAGCCACTACATATACGAAAATCACATTTTTATATTCATGTCTTTAAAATAAAAATCATATTTTTATTTTATAACTTTCAATTTAAAAATCATATTTTTCCTTAACCATTCTAATGATCAAAATCGTATTTTTACTTTGCTACATTATGATAAAAATTCTATTTTTGCATTGCTACTATATACATAAAAATTCTATTTTTACATCGATGCTATATAGATAAAATTCTATTTTTACAACGATGTTCATATAATCAAGATTATATTTTTATCACGCTATTCTCTATATAAAGACTTCGCCTTTTCAAATATAAAGATTTCGCCTTTTCAAATATAAAGATTTCGCCTTTTCAAATATAAAGATTTCGCCTTTTCATATATAAAGATTTCGGCCTTTTCAAATATAAAGATTTCGCCTTTTCAAATATAAAGATTTCGCCTTTTCATTACATCACTATAAAAATCACATTTTTATTCGTTATTTTCTATATCAAAATTATAGCTCTCCTAAATTAAAAACCATATTGATATTTCAACATACATATGATAAAAATCAGATTTTTATCTCGCTATTCAATATATTAAAAACCGAAACTTTATATTTTACACGACATAATAAAAATCAAAACTTTATACTTTATTGTCTAAATGAAAATAGTAAATCATCATATATATACCACTGATTTTTCTAATCTATTTAAAGTTTATTTACATTAAATAAATGAAGAAGAAAAATAAATAAAAGAAAACTTACTGTTGAAAATCAGAAGAGGGGGGTTGTTTACTTCGGCGCTGGGGACGGGAGGTGTGGTCGGAGGTGGCCTTCAGTGAAGTTGCTATCGGAGGTTGCCATTGGAGAAAGGGGCGATTAGGGTTTTTGGTGGCTAGGGCGCGAGGTGCTTGGAGGAGGAGGGCGAAGCGGGAGAAGAAGAGGGAGGAGCAGGGAAGAGGAGAGTTGCGGAGGAGGGCGCCTCGTCGGGGGCGCGGTGGCGCACCGATGGGAGGACCGACGGCGCTCCTCCCCCTCTTCGTCTTCTTTTTCTTTTCTTTTTTTTAATTTAGTTTTTAAATGAATTTGAACGGGGGGGGGGGGGGGCTGAGGTAAAAGGGAAGAGAGAGAATTTATTTTTAATTATTATTTTAATTTCAAAAAGGTATTTTTATTTTCGACCTTGAAACGGGACCCATCGACTATCGTCCTTAGCGTATTACCCCTATTCCGAACACAATGGGATATGTATCGTAAGCTGATTCGGTCGTTTCGATCTGTTTTCGTCAAAATCAACATATATCTCTATATATTAAATTTGAACGCGCATTTCAATTTACCGGGGCCACATACTAACTCTAAAAATTCCTAAAAAATATTTTCTAGCTTCGTATTGACGATACGGTCCTAATAAAACTAATTTCATCGAATTCTGATACCGTTTGAAAAATGATCATTTTCCAGTCGGTTAAAATCAACTGAAACTGGTCAAACGCGTTTTCCTTTGCCACGCTCACACATTCATTCGAAAAATTACGAAATTTGAAACCTAGAAATAACTTGACATCGCGGATCCAACAAAAGTGGTTTCGTCGAATTCCGAGGTCGTTTGCAAAATTTCCATTTTTAAGGGCCGAAATTCAATAGCGACTATTCTGAATTTTCAACTGGACATATCTTTTGATCCCCGCTATGAAATTTTGATTTTTCGGGTTCGTTGGAAAGATAATCACAATTAGATTCCATTATTTTTGGTTTCACTAAAATCCGGCTTATTTTGCACCCGGTACATTCATTTGAAGTTTGAAATCAAATTATCGAACTACCGCGCCATTTTCAATTCCTTTTATAATTATATATAATTATTTATATTCTAACGACGATCTATATAACTATATACGTTCTATTTCTATTCAAAATAAATTTCTCGTCGATATTATTTAAAATAATTCATTTTAAATGTTCAAAATTCGCTAAGATTGCCAAAATAAAAAATTTAAATTGGCTCGCATTTTCTGGGTTATTACAATTTGGGCTCACCCCTTTTCTCCCAAGGCCCAAGCCCGTTTAAGCCCACCACCGAATTTCCTTTCTTCCCTAAATACAGAGACCCAACACTTACAAATTCCTCCCCCATTTTCAACCTTTGGAAGCCCTCATTCCATCACTTTACTCCACCGAAACCATTCTTGAGATCACCAAACCACTTCTCTCCCTAAACTCCATCTTCTCAACACCAAAAGTTCGAACTTGCATTCATTTTTGTCACCCCATTCCCCAGTGTTTTTCGCTCCTGTTCACCGATTGATCGACAAAAATACTCACGGTCTCGCCTGTGACGAAAAGGATTTCGCTCGGTCCGAACCAGTCGCTAAACCGACCCAAACCGTTCGAAACGCCCTATCGTTGAGAACGCGACAAAACAGAACGCAGACGGAAGAACATTTCACTGTATATCACAACAATGCATCAGATCATAGGAATATACAGAGTATGAATAAATATTACACAGAAATATCAGAGATTACAATAAATTACATAGCAGCGGAAAATAATACAATATACAACTAGAAGGAGATATACGGATACAAAGCTTTCCGGATATCGTTCCAGCTGTAAACCAGGATCCTGTGAATATAAATCTGCAAAACCAAAACTACTAGCTGCCCGTGTCAAAATAAGGGCACCCAGAGTTTAGGTCAAAACAATAAACTCCAGGTCAGTCATGTGACTGGTGTGAGAACAAAAACAGTTAATAATCTTTATTTTAAAAGTTAGGTAAATCAAGGGACCACGCCGTATAACACGGAACGGGTTTCCTCCCAAGAATACCAGTGCATAAAACAAACAGTGCAATGCTAAATAAAGAAAAATGAAGCTGTTATAAGACCCATGTCCCATCACACAATGCAACGCAACCGAGGATAGGGTTTTCCCTTATAACAGCCAAAGAATGCTTGATACGGTTAAAACAAATCGTTTGATACTATTATAAGTGCATAGTGTATAAAACAACTTCAAATCATAAGTATCAATCATAGGCGGCATGAGCGTCCCATGCCACTATGTCGCCATATATAGGTTTACAAATAAAACCGCAAAGTCACGTATTTGGAAATTGGATTTCCTTCTATGAACCGAGGCAAAAGATAGTCCTCAACCGATTCGAGACGCTCTAGCCCGTGTCTCAGGCAAGTACTCAGTCAAGCCTTTGGATCGTCAGGGCCGGTCCACCGATGTGGATTAAAATGCCTGAACACTATGTTTCCCCGCCCTATGGGGCGTAGGTGAGCCAACTAAATGACTCCATCGGACCCGGATCGTCCGATCAAACCGAGGCGCCTCGCAACAGCAACAACCACACAGGTGAAAAGTATATAAATGTCAGGGCTGGTAGGTCACTGACACCACCCTAGCTAGAAAGAAACGCATGCCCTCCCTGATGTCCTCTCCCGTTTCTGGTTCACAACCGGGGTGTGAGGCTCGCGAATTCACGTTACACAAAGCTGTGCCACACAGGTTGTGCTTTAATCATCACCACAAGACTTTGTTTTTCAATAGAAGCCTCGATCAATTGCCACTTAGGCATGCCACACAGGCAATTCACTCCATACGTTTGATATCCATCAGTATATAACCCCTGAGCTCGTACGTCTCAGAGAAGGGCGTTAAGCAAGAGAATAAATTCTCCGCCGCCAAACAGATATATATTTAATAGAGATCAATCACACGGACTAAAATCCAATGTCAGACACACAGTCCATTTACAAGTCCGTTCTGGGTCTGAACGAAACCGGAGGCACCTAGTACCTCGCATATCCATCGATCTCCAAGTACGTCTGGACGATCACCAACTGTTTCCATCTTCTTGGGTGTACAGCCCAATCAAGATCATCAGTAATTATCCAAACGACGTGAAGACTTCTGGTCTTCGACCACCGTCTTCATCTTCGACACCACGTCGAATCAGTTATTCAGAATGGGATAAACCCGGTCTTTCTGAATAACTCGCGTATATATTATAAAAGTGTTACACAAACACAACATACGCCTCATTCCAATTCAGAATATTCTTTTATTCAAATATTCCTATACTTTGGGAAAAGTTCCCATTAATTTTATCCAAGATAAATTCTTTAAATTTATTCTTTAATCTCCTTTGAATATCAATTCAAACTAGTCGGGATTAGCGAACCACACCGAAGTAATCATTTATTTTATTTCCCAATCCCAACCTATTTATCCCATGAAGTACAACTGGTTATACTTCATCTCTAACACCACGGTGTTATCGGTAAATTCAATTACCATTTCACGTTCAAATCTAATTAAAGATTTAACTATCGCCTGGAGCAAAACTGGTGATACTCCATTTTCGATCATTTCAATCTAATTAAAGATTCATTAAAACTCCACTTAGTTATAATCGTTAACTGGGTTAAAGAATCAGTGTCATTTAAAACACGGTTCACGATAAACCCAAAATCACCTTCCATTAATTATCGGGTTAAAGAATGAGTGTTATTTAAAACACTGTTCACGATAAACCCAAAAATCAATACCAATTCAATTCCAATTAAATATCATTTAATTAGTACACTTCATTAAATCTAAATAAAAAGATTTAATCTTTTCTCAACTGGGTTCAAGAACAGTGTTAGTGAAGACACCATTCACGACAAACCCAAATCACATTCGATATTCAATACAAGGCTCTGAATAGAAAATATATCGGCTTATATTCAATATCAAATTCTACGACTAACAAATGTCGTATTGGAAATAACGATATAAATATATATCTTTCAAATTTCCATAACAACACCTGTATAATCACGAATTCCAACATCGAAATATTCCAAAGACAATTTCGATTCAAATCCACTCCAATGCAATCATTGGAAATTCTGGTTATTGTTAAAACCCTTTTCAAATTCAATTTATTTACTTAAAAATAAATAGAATTATAATTCTAGTTCAAAACTAGTTTATTTCGATAAATATCTATTTTTATCTTTTCAAATATGGAGTTTTTCATCCCAAACTTTCACAAATCATTTCTTATGATTTTACACAAATTATTACTATTTTTAATAATTTTATCAAGGCCCGTACAGTCGATTTCCATCAACGGTCATCGAACTGCACTTACAGCGACCTTTTTCAAATTTGATTTGGACATAATTCCAAATCCAACCGTTAGATTTCAAATTTCTAATATTCGTTAGAAAGCTCTTTTCGATACGAACCCAACGGTTCCGGTTTTAGGAGAATCCGACGGTCGGATCTCCCGTAATGTCCGTTTGAAATAAATGGTCGAAATTCACGAACTGCCGCGGCGCGGCGCGTTCTATTCAGGCCATTATATTATATATAATATATATAATATATATTTCGTCGATTTCCATTTAAAACGAATTATATAAATAGTTTTAAAATTCGTTTCAAAAGCAATTTCAACTTCCATTTCAATTCAAATCAAAATTGAATTCTCCTTTATAAATTCGTTTTAAAATTCATTTCTATTCAATTCAAATTTCAATTCAATTTGAATTCATTTCAATTCGCTTTCAATTCATTTCGAATTCGTTTTCAATTCAATTCATTTCGAAATCGTTTTCAATTCAATTCATTTTCGAAATCGTTTTCAATTCAATTCATTTCGAAATCGTTTTCAATTCAATTCATTTCGAAATCGTTTTCAATTCAATTCATTTCGAAATCGTTTAAAATCGATATAAATATCGTTCACGTCAAAATGGCGTCAATCTAATCAACACGGCTTCATATATTCCTATTTTCAAATATTCTATTTCAAATATTTCTTTTTCAAATATTTCTTTTTCAAAACTGGAATGAGGCCCAATCAATTACCATATAATGTTAATTATATGGATTTTCTACAACACATGTATATAATAGCATTGAAAAATAATCAACCATCAACCAAAGTGCACTACACTGTATAAGCATCAAATATAGTTATCTAACGCTTATAACAGCCTGTCAATCGATCGATCGACAATTTAATCAATCAGGATGAGTGAACTTCAAATTTCATCCTAACACCCGTGTGGGGTTTCAAACAATCAAACACATATTTTATTTGTGCTGTTGGACGATGTGTAAAATTTATCGTCCCAATCAATGTCCTTCAAATAGGTGTACATAAACAAACCGTCTGGTTTGTAAATGAATATTTTATTTTATTCACTTTCACTATATTCATATTCACGTTAAAAATTATATTTTTAACGATAAAACATTTTATTCCAACATATAAATTTCTATTATTCATTTACACAATAAAATGATATTTTTATTTTCTAACATATTTTAGAAAATTTCGGCGGCATAACGGCACGATACTAGAAACGGGACAAGGCCTAGCCTTATCCCCGGTCTAGTGAAGGCCCACGCCATTCACACATCAATCAAAATCACCAAACAACCAAATTCAAATCAAATCATATAACTAATCTATGCAACCAAACAAACAAGTCCATGGTCTGTGGACGATTGTGTCGGGTGCTACTAAGCACCGTCTGCATCCTAGTATATATATATAATTAGAAAAGAAATTGAAAGGTGAGAAATTCTCACCAATAGCTATCCTAGCTCCACGGCTCTTCATTTGCAGAAGTCTTCGTCGTTTTGTCTTTTTGCCACCTTCGTTGTCCGCTTTCACTACATATGTAAAAATCGAATTTTTACTTCGCTATTCAATATATAAAAATCGAATTTTTAGTTCGCTATTCAATATATAAAAATCGAATTTTTAGTTCGCTATTCAATATATAAAAATCGAATTTTTAGTTCGCTATTCAATATATAAAAATCGAATTTTTAGTTCGCTATTCAATATATAAAAATCGAATTTTTAGTTCGCTATTCAATATATAAAAATCGAATTTTTAGTTCGCTATTCAATAAATAAAAATCGAATTTTTACTTCGACTTTCTATATATAAAAATCTGATTTTTTCTTCGACTTTCTATATATAAAAATCTGATTTTTCTTCGACTTTCTATATATAAAAATCTGATTTTTCTTTTTAAAGTTCAAATCCTTTCCTTTTTTAAAGTTTAAATCTTTTTCTTTTTAAATCTCAAAATAAAATCAGTTTTTCAAACCCTTTTAAAATTCATTTTTAAACCTTTTTTAACAATTCAGTTTTAAACTTTTCAAAGATCAGTTTTTAAACTTTTCAAAAATCAGTTTTTAAACTTTAAAATCGAAATCTGTTTTAAACTTTAAAATAAAAAATAAAAGTAAGATAGAATACTTACTGTATGCGAAGATGGGGGGGCGTCGTCTTCGTCGGAGCTGGCTTCTAGGGGGGGCGGCGATGTCGGCGGCAGGTGGTTGCGGTGGTGGGGGGCTTTGCGGCGGTTGCGGGCGTCGGATGTGGATCAGGGGCAGGCGGCGGCGGTCTCGAGTCTGGGGGGGGGGGGTCTCGTCGTCGTCGAAGTGGGAGAGGGGGAGGTCGGCCTCCGGTGGCGGCGCCAGGACCACTGGCGATGGGGGCGAACGGTCCTCCGTCGCGCTTTAGGGCTCCGCCCTCTTTTTTTTTTTTCTTTTTTTTTTTATACTGAATTTATTTTTGAACGGGGGGGGGGGGGGGGGGGGGCAGGAGGATTAAAGGGGAGAGAGATATTTTTTTTTATTAATTAATTTATTTTATCCTAAAGAGTTGACTTTCACATACGACCTCGAAACGAGGCCCACCGCCTGTCGTCCATAGCGTTTCACCCCCATTCCGAACACAATGGGATATGTATCGCAAGCTGATTCAATCGTTTCGATCAGTTTTCGTTGAATTTACATTTAAATCACTATATTGAATTTTAAACGTACATTTCAAATTACCGGGGTCACATACTAACTCTAAAAATTCTCGAAAAATATTTTCCCGCTTCGTATTGACGATACGGTCCTAACAAAACTAGTTTCGTCGAATTCTGAGTCCGTTAGAAAAATGGCCATTTTCCAGTCGATTAAAATCAACTGAAACTGGTCAATCGCGTTTTACTTTGCCACGCTCACATACTGATTCGAAAAATTATGAAATTTGAAACCTAGCAATAACTTTATACCACGGACCCAACAAAACGGGTTTCGTCGAAATCCGAGGTCGTTTGCAAAATGTCCATTTTTAAGGGCCTGAATTCCATAGCGACTATTCAGAATTTTCAACTGGACATATCTTTTGATTCCCGCTATGAAATTTCGATTTCCCGGATTCTTTGGAAAGATATTATCAACTAGATCCTAATGTTTTTGGTTTCACTAAAATCCGGATTGTTTTGCACCCGGTACATTCAATTGAAGTTTGAAATCGAATTATCGAACTACCGCGCCATTTTCAATTCTATTTATAATTATATATATAAATATTTATATTCTAACGACGACGCGTATAATATATACGTTCGAATTATATTCAAAATAAATTTCTCGCCGATATTATTTAAAATAATTCATTTTAAATAATCAAAATTCGCTTAAATTGCCAAAATAAAAATTTTAAACTGGCCCAGATTTTCCGGGTTGTTACAATCTCCCCCACTTAAAACTTTTCGTCCCCGAAAAGGAACAAAGTCGAAAGTGGTTTGATTAATAAGCTCTACATTCGATCTGGCTTCCATTCTCCAACTTTTCAGTTTCTGAGAATTTTCACATTCTTCAAAAATTTGGCTAACACCCTAAATTTTCAAAAAATTTCGCCATAACCTCCCCTGCACCGGGAGCATCGGGGAATTTCAAATAGCTTCCCCGGTCCTTCAGATCTCAAAAAGAAAAAGAAAAAGCCAAGCGGCTAGCCAATAGGCTCACAAAATCATCATCACCCAAACAAAACAGGAAATTATGTAGTAAACATGTACCTATTTGTCGGGCAAACAAATTTTATTCTTTGGCTCTAGCCTCCTTGCTATGACCTGTTCAATGCAAGAATATGTATATGCAAGCAAATGCGACCAATTTTCAATACAATTCAATATTTGGTTCAATTAGGCAAAATGGTTCAAAATTATCAAACAAATAAACAAACAACACAAACATCAATCAATTAGTGAATTATCATTCGAAATTCATAACTTTGATATATAGTCAAAAATCTCATTTTTTTGATGCCAAATCACAACAATAGGCCCTATCTAATTTTGGTTCTCACACCAGTCAATAGGAAATATATAGAAATCTCACTTTCGTTACTCGAAAATAAATACTGGCGACGGTGCCCTATCACCAGAATTATCCCCGGGCACTAGAGTACGATTCTATAACTATCCAGTATATTAAAACTTCGAATACACGTTTGCAAGACATATATGCAAAATCTCTATATATCGGATTGTCCAAATCAATATAGATAAATAATCAAATACGTATAATTGATTTAAATTTTCAAAACAAAACTTGTTTTCACTTTAAAAATTTACTCTTCACACTCGTTCTAGGATACTACTGATCCCATCTCTAACGAGTCATTCTAATTGGATATTACTAATCCAATATCTGATGAGTTCCTTCGTACGGTTCTAATGTGTCATGTTCTCTGAGCTTTGTAAACCAAAGCTCTGATACCAACTGTGACGAAAAGGATTTCGCTCGGTCCGAACCAGTCGCTAAACCGACCCAAACCGTTCGAAACGCCCTATCGTTGAGAACGCAACAAAACAGAACGCAGACGGAAGAACATTTCACTGTATATCACAACAATGCATCAGATCACAGGAATATACAGAGTATGAATAAATATTACACAGAAATATCAGAGATTACAATAAATTACATAGCAGCGGAAAATAATACAATATACAACTAGAAGGAGATATACGGATACAAAGCTTTCCGGATATCGTTCCAGCTGTAAACCAGGATCCTGTGAATATAAATCTGCAAAACCAAAACTACTAGCTGCCCGTGTCAAAATAAGGGCACCCAGAGTTTAGGTCAAAACAATAAACTCCAGGTCAGTCATGTGACTGGTGTGAGAACTAAAACAGTTAATAATCTTTATTTTAAAAGTTAGGTAAATCAAGGGACCACGCCGTATAACACGGAACGGGTTTCCTCCCAAGAATACCAGTGCATAAAACAAACAGCGCAATGCTAAATAAAGAAAAATGAAGCTGTTATAAGACCCAGGTCCCATCACACAATGCAACGCAGCCGAGGATAGGGTTTTCCCTTATAACAGCCAAAGAATGCTTGATACGGTTAAAACAAATCGTTTGATACTATTATAAGTGCATAGTGTATAAAACAACTTCAAATCATAAGTATCAATCATAGGCGGCATGAGCGTCCCATGCCACTATGTCGCCATATATAGGTTTACAAATAAAACCGCAAAGTCACGTATTTGGAAATTGGATTTCCTTCTATGAACCGAGGCAAAAGATAGTCCTCAACCGATTCGAGACGCTCTAGCCCGTGTCTCAGGCAAGTACTCAGTCAAGCCTTTGGATCGTCAGGGCCGGTCCACCGATGTGGATTAAAATGCCTGAACACTATGTTTCCCCGCCCTATGGGGCGTAGGTGAGCCAACTAAATGACTCCATCGGACCCGGATCGTCCGATCAAACCGAGGCGCCTCGCAACAGCAACAACCACACAGGTGAAAAGTATATAAATGTCAGGGCTGGTAGGTCACTGACACCACCCTAGCTAGAAAGAAACGCATGCCCTCCCTGATGTCTTCTCCCGTTTCTGGTTCACAACCGGGGTGTGAGGCTCGCGAATTCACGTTACACAAAGCTGTGCCACACAGGCTGTGCTTTGATCATCACCACAAGACTTTGCTTTTCAACAGAAGCCTCGATCAATTGCCACTTAGGCATGCCACACAGGCAATTCACTCCATGCGTTTGATATCCATCAGTATATAACCCCTGAGCTCGTACGTCTCAGAGAAGGGCGTTAAGCAAGAGAATAAATTCTCCGCCGCCAAACAGATATATATTTAATAGAGATCAATCACACGGACTAAAATCCAATGTCAGACACACAGTCCATTTACAAGTCCGTTCTGGGTCTGAACGAAACCGGAGGCACCTAGTACCTCGCATATCCATCGATCTCCAAGTACGTCTGGACGATCACCAACTGTTTCCATCTTCTTGGGTGTACAGCCCAATCAAGATCATCAGTAATTATCCAAACGACGTGAAGACTTCTGGTCTTCGACCACCGTCTTCATCTTCGACACCACGTCGAATCAGTTTTTCAGAATAGGATAAACCTTGTCTTTCTGAATAACTCGCGTATATATTATAAAAGTGTTACACAAACACAACATATGCCTCATTCCAATTCAGAATATTCTTTTATTCAAATATTCCTATACTTTGGGAAAAGTTCCCATTAATTTTATCCAAGATAAATTCTTTAAATTTATTCTTTAATCTCCTTTGAATATCAATTCAAACTAGTCGGGATTAGCGAACCACACCGAAGTAATCATTTATTTTATTTCCCAATCCCAACCTATTTATCCCATGAAGTACAACTGGTTATACTTCATCTCTAACACCACGGTGTTATCGGTAAATTCAATTACCATTTCACGTTCAAATCTAATTAAAGATTTAACTATCGCCTGGAGCAAAACTGGTGATACTCCATTTTCGATCATTTCAATCTAATTAAAGATTCATTAAAACTCCACTTAGTTTTAATCATTTACTGGGTTAAAGAATCAGTGTCATTTAAAACACGGTTCACGATAAACCCAAAATCACCTTCCATTAATTATCGGGTTAAAGAACGAGTGTTATTTAAAACACTGTTCACGATAAACCAAAAAATCAATACCAATTCAATTCCAATTAAATATCATTTAATTAGTACACTTCATTAAATCTAAATAAAAAGATTTAATCTTTTCTCAACTGGGTTCAAGAACAGTGTTAGTGAAGACACCATTCACGACAAACCCAAATCACATTCGATATTCAATACAAGGCTCTGAATAGAAAATATATCGGCTTATATTCAATATCAAATTCTACGACTAACAAATGTCGTATTGGAAATAACGATATAAATATATATCTTTCAAATTTCCATAACAACACCTGTATAATCACGAATTCCAACATCGAAATATTCCAGAGACAATTTCGATTCAAATCCACTCCAATGCAATCATTGGAAATTCTGGTTATTTTTAAAACCCTTTTCAAATTCAATTTATTTACTTAAAAATAAATAGAATTATAATTCTAGTTCAAAACTAGTTTATTTCGATAAAAATCTATTTTTATCTTTTCAAATATGGAGTTTTTCATCCCAAACTTTCACAAATCATTTCTTATGATTTTACACAAATTATTACTATTTTTAATAATTTTATCAAGGCCCGTACAGTCGATTTCCATCAACGGTCATCGAACTGCACTTACAGCGACCTTTTTCAAATTTGATTTGGACATAATTCCAAATCCAACCGTTAGATTTCAAATTTCTAATTTTCGTTAGAAAGCTCTTTTCGATAAGAACCCAACGGTTCCGGTTTTAGAGAATCCGACGGTCGGATCTCCCGTAATGTCCGTTTGAAATAAATGGTCGAAATTCACGAACTGCCGCGGCGCGGCGCGTTCTATTCAGGCCATTATATTATATATAATATATATAATATATATTTCGTCGATTTCCATTTAAAACGAATTATATAAATAGTTTTAAAATTCGTTTCAAAAGCAATTTCAACTTCCATTTCAATTCAAATCAAAATTGAATTCTCCTTTATAAATTCGTTTTAAAATTCATTTCTATTCAATTCAAATTTCAATTCAATTTGAATTCATTTCAATTCGCTTTCAATTCATTTCGAATTCGTTTTCAATTCAATTCATTTCGAAATCGTTTTCAATTCAATTCATTTCGAAATCGTTTTCAATTCAATTCATTTCGAAATCGTTTTCAATTCAATTCATTTCGAAATCGTTTAAAATCGATATAAATATCGTTCACGTCAAAATGGCGTCAATCTAATCAACACGGCTTCATATATTCCTATTTTCAAATATTCTATTTCAAATATTTCTTTTTCAAATATTTCTTTTTCAAACCTGGAATGAGGCCCAATCAATTACCATATAATGTTAATTATATGGATTTTCTACAACACATGTATATAATAGCATTGAAAAATAATCAACCATCAACCAAAGTGCACTACACTGTATAAGCATCAAATATAGTTATCTAACGCTTATAACAGCCTGTCAATCGATCGATCGACATATTTAATCAATCAGGATGAGTGAACTTCAAATTTCATCCTAACACCCGTGTGGGGTTTCAAACAATCAAACACATATTTTATTTGTGCTGTTGGGCGATGTGTAAAATTTATCGTCCCAATCAATGTCCTTCAAATAGGTGTACATAAACAAACCGTCTGGTTTGTAAATGAATATTTTATTTTATTCACTTTCACTATATTCATATTCACGTTAAAAATTATATTTTTAACGATAAAACATTTTATTCCAACATATGAATTTCGATTATTCATTTACACAATAAAATGATATTTTTATTTACTAACATATTTTAGAAAATTTCGGCGGCATAACGGCACGATACTAGAAACGGGACAAGGCCTAGCCATATCCCCGGTCTAGTGAAGGCCCACGCCATTCACACATCAATCAAAATCACCAAACAACCAAATTCAAATCAAATCATATAACTAATCTATGCAACCAAACAAACAAGTCCATGGTCTGTGGACGATTGTGTCGGGTGCTACTAAGCACCGTCTGCATCCTAGTATATATATATAATTAGAAAAGAAATTGAAAGGTGAGAAATTCTCACCAATAGCTATCCTAGCTCCACGGCTCTTCATTTGCAGAAGTCTTCGTCGTTTTGTATTTTTGCCACCTTCGTTGTCCGCTTTCACTACATATGTAAAAATCGAATTTTTACTTCGCTATTCAATATATAAAAATCGAATTTTTAGTTCGCTATTCAATATATAAAAATCGAATTTTTAGTTCGCTATTCAATATATAAAAATCGAATTTTTAGTTCGCTATTCAATATATAAAAATCGAATTTTTAGTTCGCTATTCAATATATAAAAATCGAATTTTTACTTCGACTTTCTATATATAAAAATCTGATTTTTTCTTCGACTTTCTATATATAAAAATCTGATTTTTCTTCGACTTTCTATATATAAAAATCTGATTTTTCTTTTTAAAGTTCAAATCCTTTCCTTTTTTAAAGTTTAAATCTTTTTCTTTTTAAATCTCAAAATAAAATCAGTTTTTCAAACCCTTTTAAAATTCATTTTTAAACCTTTTTTAACAATTCAGTTTTAAACTTTTCAAAGATCAGTTTTTAAACTTTTCAAAAATCAGTTTTTAAACTTTAAAATCGAAATCCGTTTTAAACTTTAAAATAAAAAATAAAAGTAAGATAGAATACTTACTGTATGCGAAGATGGGGGGGCGTCGTCTTCGTCGGAGCTGGCTTCTAGGGGGGCGGCGATGTCGGCGGCAGGTGGTTGCGGTGGTGGGGGGCTTTGCGGCGGTTGCGGGCGTCGGATGTGGATCAGGGGCAGGCGGCGGCGGTCTCGAGTCTGGGGGGGGGGGTCTCGTCGTCGTCGAAGTGGGAGAGGGGGAGGTCGGCCTCCGGTGGCGGCGCCAGGACCACTGGCGATGGGGGCGAACGGTCCTCCGTCGCGCTTTAGGGCTCCGCCCTCTTTTCTTTTTTTCTTTTTTTTTTATACTGAATTTATTTTTGAACGGGGGGGGGGGGGGGGGGCAGGAGGATTAAAGGGGAGAGAGATATTTTTTTTTATTAATTAATTTATTTTATCCTAAAGAGTTGACTTTCACATACGACCTCGAAACGAGGCCCACCGCCTGTCGTCCATAGCGTTTCACCCCCATTCCGAACACAATGGGATATGTATCGCAAGCTGATTCAATCGTTTCGATCAGTTTTCGTTGAATTTACATTCAAATCACTATATTGAATTTTAAACGTACATTTCAAATTACCGGGGTCACATACTAACTCTAAAAGTTCTCGAAAAATATTTTCCCGCTTCGTATTGACGATACGGTCCTAACAAAACTAGTTTCGTCGAATTCTGAGTCCGTTAGAAAAATGGCCATTTTCCAGTCGATTAAAATCAACTGAAACTGGTCAATCGCGTTTTACTTTGCCACGCTCACATACTGATTCGAAAAATTATGAAATTTGAAACCTAGCAATAACTTTATACCACGGACCCAACAAAACGGGTTTCGTCGAAATCCGAGGTCGTTTGCAAAATGTCCATTTTTAAGGGCCTGAATTTCATAGCGACTATTCAGAATTTTCAACTGGACATATCTTTTGATTCCCGCTATGAAATTTCGATTTCCCGGATTCGTTGGAAAGATATTATCAACTAGATCCTAATGTTTTTGGTTTCACTAAAATCCGGATTGTTTTGCACCCGGTACATTCAATTGAAGTTTGAAATCGAATTATCGAACTACCGCGCCATTTTCAATTCTATTTATAATTATATATATAAATATTTATATTCTAACGACGACGCGTATAATATATACGTTCGAATTATATTCAAAATAAATTTCTCGCCGATATTATTTAAAATAATTCATTTTAAATAATCAAAATTCGCTTAAATTGCCAAAATAAAAATTTTAAACTGGCCCAGATTTTCCGGGTTGTTACATCACCCAAAAAAATGTAGATCGATGTTATTCCAACTCCTAAATCCAAAAATAGCAATTACAACTCGGATCGATGCTTCTACTTCACCGCAGCCCAAACCCTACTCCCTACTGCTGAAAACTCGACTTCTGAAAAATCCGTCGAGTATGATGAGACCTATGCGAGAATGAAGCTAATGATCGCGGGAATACAAATAGATTACTCTAGAGATTTATGGGTTTTTGCTTGATTTGTTTTGGATTTTTGAAAGTGGTGAATTCATTTCATTTCGCTGGAAAATTTGACGGCGGATTTTCTTTGACTTGACGAAGAGTTGAATTAGGTTTAGAGAAGTTAAAGGTATTATATAGGATAGAAATAATATTTTTTTATTTTTTTTATTCTATTTTTTTAAGCAATCACTATTTACATTTGTCCTCTAAAATTCCTGTGATCACATACGATACCCAAAAATCGCGAAACTGGACATGCAGCCACAGTTCGACATTGCAAACTCAACGAAACTAGTTTCGTCGAATTTTGATTCCATTTGCTCACACAGTGTATTTTTAAAGTCAGAAAATTGACTACTTTTCACTATAAAATCCCGTACGGCCACACATTGACTTCAAAAATCATAGAAATTGAAATCTAATAATAATTTAATATTGCGGATCCAACAAAATTAGTTTCGTCGAATTCTGAGGTCGTTTGAAAAACTGGCTATTTTTAAAGCTCTAAATAACCCATTTAAATATATAAATATATTTAAAAACAATTAAATTTAATGTTTAAAAATAAATATTATCGTATATATTCACAATATAATATCATACAGCTCCATTGGGATTTTACAACTCGATATTCAAATCCCAGTTGAATCGATATTCAATTGATATTGAAAATTCCTTTTATAATATAAATATATATATATATATATTTCAAAGGAATTCCGTAGCGACTTTTCTAAAATTTGATTTAGACATAAATCAAAATCTACACAATGAAATCCTGATTTTTCTCTTCCACTAGAAAGATATACTTCACCAGCTCCTAACGTTTCTTGTTTCATAGAAATCTGATTTAAAATGGACCTTGTACATTCAATTGAAGTTCAAATCGCCAAAATTACGAAATGTCGTGCCATTTCGAACTCGATTTTAATTATATTATAATTATACGTCCAAACTGCCATTCAAATAATATATTCATTATTCTAATTTAATTTTAACTGAATTAAATATCACAGATGATCCAATTCACACTATTTTGTGAATTCTACTATTTCTGACTATTTCAGAAATTAAATATATTATTATATTATTTATTTTAATTAAATATTCAATATTATTACATTCTGGTCATTTTTAATAACTAACCATTATTTAAATAATTAAATAAATTATTTATATACCGTAAAGATACGGGTCGTTACAGGTTTTATTGTATATATTAGAAGAAATCAGAGGAGAAAGAATTGAACAGCCATGGTCATTCTTTTTTAAGGATGCGATGGCTCTGAATAAAATATTAGGGTTTAGGAATTTGATATTTATAATAAAATAAAAATAAATCTCTTAATTACTAGTTTAAGCACGTTAATCCTTTTCAGCTCCAATTTCAGCCTAACGAAAGTTGTTCCTACCTAAATGCCCCCATTCCAAACACAATGGGCAAGGTTCCGTCAGCCCAATCAATCGTATTCAACCTGTTTTCTTTAAATTAAAATATAAATCATTTATTTATTTAATTCGATCATACATTTAAATTCACCAGGGCCATATACGTACTGCGAAAATTCCTGAAAAATAAATCTACCTATTTTTTGATGATACGGTCCTAACAAAATTAATTTCGTCGAATTTGGAGACCATTTGAAAAATGACCCTTTTAACGGTCGATTAAATTCAATAGAAATTATCGAACACAGCTTAATTTACCACACTCACATATTAATTCCAAAAATTATGGAAAATTAAACTTGGAAATAATTTAACATTTCGGATCCGACAAAATGGATTCATCAAAAATGGTGGTCATTTGTATAATGGCCATTTACACGGGCTACATATTATATTAAATTCCATAGCGACTATTCTGAACATTCAACTGGCCATAACTTTTTATTCCCGCTATGAAATTTAAAATTTTCAAATTTGTTAGAGAGATATAATTAAACAAATTTGAATATTTTGGTTTCACTAAAATCTGATTTATTTTGAGTCTTGTCCATTTAGTAAAAGTTCAGATTCTATTTTTCAAACTACCGTGTTATTCCTAACTCCTTTTAAAATTAGAATAAATATATTCGTACTTACTTCGATTTAAATAAATTTTAAATCGTTATTATTTAAAATAAATTATTTTAACTATTCAAAATTCAATAAATAGCCAAAATAAAATATTTTTTAATCGGTTCTCATTTTCTGGGTTGTTACATTTGGGTCATAATTAAAATGACTAAAGCATGAGCTATAGTGTGACTAATTGAGGTCGCACCTCATATCAGACACTCTTCTTCAATACCATCTCTATTACTGTTGTGATTGATTTGGGTGTACACCCTTTTGATTTTGGAGTGTGTTCCGAGGTGGGCGGTAGTGGCTGTTATTCGTTACCACCGGTCCGGGAGTGCAACTGTTTGAATCCTACCCTGGGTATTGACTCGTGTGCCTTATCATATTTTATCTCATACGAGACCTATACGATTTTGATTTAGTGTTGCTTTCTATGGAGTGCCCTCTGATAACACCAGTGCTGTGAATTTACGGTAGTGTATAGACTGTGATGCCTATAAACTACGTAAGGGTAATATGGTAATCCCGCTTACGCTATTTTCAGTATATTTACTTTACGGAATAGACATTAAAATAATAGCGTACTATTTTACATTTATTATTTCCATGGATCCTTAGAGGATGTGAATCCCCAAACATCCTCTAAGTTATTGTATATTTCAGTTAACACTTCATTTGATTTAACTCACTTATATGTGAATGTTAGTCCTAACTCGAGTACTTTGTTTCTTTTATTCTCGCAATTGCTCATGTCAGACCAAAGATTTCAGCTTGTAGATATTTGTTAGAGCTTGAGATTCGTTGGAGATCCAGCCGTTCGTCTACCTTGTCATATTCGGTTATGCCCATATCTGCTCACTACCTGATGCTAGCTAGTATGATTCTATATTTAATCTTCCAATGTATCCATATTTCTCTCTATACTCTGATATTATGTAAATTTAAAAGAATTTGCAATATTGTATAAATTTTTACTTCCGTTGCAAGATACTCTGTGTTGGTTGCATGTGATTCTGTGATGATTTGTATTTCAACTTCATAAGCAATAACGATCGGTTGTTTTGAACAGTCCGACTTGGTTTATTTACCAACCTGGAGCCGTCAAAAAGCCAGTTCATTACAACCAACATGGATAGTAGATCGTCGGATGCCCACCATCGGCCGCTAGTGGGATGCAAAAAGACTAGAGTTAAACCCAATAGACCATTCACCTTTCAATATCGAGGTACGGTGATTGAGGGGAGATGCTAATTGGATGTTTAGATTGTTTGTTGTTAGGGGTAAGTCGCTTCGCTTTTGTAGTCTTTACTAGTTGAGGGAGGGGCCGAGGTGGGGCCATAACCACCATGAAAAACAGACCCTAGGAATATATGTATTTTTAAGGCTCTTAAAGGCGGGCCAGTACAGATATGGAAAATCACTCGACTGAGTTCCATGTTTCTTGTACTGCCCTACCATGGAACTCGGTGCACATTAGAGGACGTGCGGTTAAGGCATCGAGCTACAATTGATGATATGTACATGGGAAAGCCTAAATACATGCATGTCTGCTTTAGGTGGTGTATCATAGACTTGTGGGCATTACTCTGGTATGGAATTTGATTCGATCGAAGGTGGAAGTCTGTATGCCTATGTAGCATAGAATCAACATATATATGCAGAACGTAACTTGTTATATAGAGATCCGTACGACATTCCGGCGTAGGATGAGGGACAATGTATATTTCGGTGGAGACCGTGTGAGTGGGGTACCATAGGGTGTACCTTAATATTGGGGGTAGCTACATATATATTGTATTAGGTTAATCCAATGGGAAGTAAATGGGTACGACGTGTGTGTAAGCCCTGAGTGCTGTTAACTCAAGTAACCTAATAAATAAGAAAATGTGATTGAACGGTATATGTAGGATTATCCATAGTGTATAGTTTAAATCCAGTCAACTAAACATGTGTTCTGACCCCTCCTCATCACATACTCGCAGTTTAGATTTGTGGCAGAGACACGATAGCTTTGGAAACTGGTTAGGCAGTATTATTACTATGGTAATGCTATATTTTTATTGCATTATATTTTATCCATTCCGTTGTGAGATATTTTCTGAGCTTTGACATATTTTATGTCTCTGTCTTTTCTGCAACATACAAGAGCAAACCAAAACGAGTTTCGATAGATTAGAAGTTTGAAAAAAAATCTGTCTATTGGAAATCGAGTTGTTACAAATGGTGTTAGAGCTTAGGTTTAGGATTCCTGTATAGATATTGAGTGAACGTATTTGTATTTTTAAAAATATAAATATTATATATATACCTGGATCCCTAGAGGAACCCACTAAATAGAAAAAGTATAATATGGTAAGAATTGGGACGATTGTTTTGTACACTAAACGAATGAATATGGAAATTCGAGACCCTTAGGTAATTTAGATGGAAAGTGTACAATGTACTTTGTATGGAAGGAAGGTGAATCCCACGTGTTAGTGTTTCAGATTAGTGGGTTTGGTAGTAAAACCTTGTAAATTAGAAAAGGTTGACATGAAAAGAATGGATTAGGAATATATATAATTGAGAGAATTGACCTTGTGGGAGTGTCTAGGAAAGCCTAGAAAAAATTAGGATCCTGCTTTGAGTCTAACCCCATTGTTAACTTTTAAGAACTTGAAATTGTATAAGTTTTAGGGAAATGGTTTATGATGTTTTCAAGTTTTAATCGTAAAAGTTAAAGTTTTAAATATTTAAAGTACATATATTGAGTTTTAAACTAAAATGGGGAATATTTTGTAAATAGTGATTTCTTGCAAAAAAAATGTTTAACATAAAATTCTCTCAGTAAAAGGTGCATATTATAGAGCATGTATAGCTCGCTAGTTTTCTTGTTATATTTCACACAAGAATTTTTAATAAAGAAAGTTTTGAAGTCTCTATTCTTCTGACAATCATTTTTGATAAATTGTTTTAACAAGAGAATTTTATTGGGTGGACAAAATAAGTTTTATGAATTAAGAATAGAGTGGATATTTGCACCTTGTGATAAGAGACTGAACTGACCTTATAGGCAAGAACCAGTCGTAAACCTGATTGAGAATTAGTTGTCCTTGTCCATTCCAGTTTTTGTGATTTGAAAAAGAAATTGAAATGATTTACTTTTTTTTAGATGACATGTTTTTATGGTTTGGGAAAAGTAAGTTTTTATGAGGAAAATAAAATTTTGACATGTTTGGAAGAAAAGTGAAATGAAAAGGCCAAACCGCATTTTAAAAAGTATGGAGTAGATAAGGATTAGAGCCTAGGAAAGACGGGAATAGTTTTGAGGCTATGAAGAAGATAGCAAGGATTATCGTAGAATAATAGTAAGTTCCTGTAGAATGCACAAGCACTGAAAAGCCTAAGGTGTTGCTTGAAATAATTGTTGGTACACAGCTAGGACTAGTGGTGACTACTAGATAGTAAAAGGGCAAGTAAGTATTTAGATTTTCATATTAAGGGTACAACCTATGATTGCATTTCTGCTGGGATCGTTCTATTATTTTTCTTGTTAGGTACTTAGGGTAACACCCAAACCTATCGTGGATCCCATGGTTTGGACTTTTCTGTCTAAAGGGGGCAAAGTTCTTGGCCCTTAGTAGTAGCTGTGTACAGTGTCTGTTACATATTTTAGTTGAAAGACTAGAAGGCTTATTTGAAAACTAAACTTAGGTCAGATGATTAAATAAGCTAAGGGAAGAGTAAAGGCATAACTAAAAAGGAAACAACAAATTCAGTAAAGCAATCAACTTGACAAATTATGAGAAAAGATGAATAAGTGAAATTTTTGCAAGATAAGTTGAAAAAGAGAATATGTAGTAAAGAAAAATTTCTTATGTGGCTGCGCTTGGATAGGAAAATAAGGGAATCTTTATAAATAGTTACATAAAATCCAAGCACGGTTAGAAAAAGGTTGAAAAAGAAAAACGGAAGATGTGAAGTTTTCTGTTTTTCGCCTTTTTGTAACATAAAAATTCGAATTTAGAAAATTAAGTTTTCTAATATTTGGAAAATAAAGTTTCTTGGTAGGGTTTTGGATGCAAAATTTGGATGAACTACGCTCTTTCTCAGTAAGAGCGTAGAAAATTTCGAATGGAAAAGCATTTTTGATTTTCAAAATATTGCATTTATGTAGAACTGTGAGTATATGTAGGATGTGAGCATCATGTTTATAAAGAATTTTTGAAAAATTTGCATACACATAGGAGATACCACTTAAGCATACATGTATTATTATGTTGTATTTCACTTTGCACAAGTGCACAATGTTCGCAAAAATTGGATGCACACTTGATGGATGTATATTATGCGAGGGTTTAATTGATTTTTACCCTTATCAAATTTCGGGGACGAAATTTCCTAAGGGTGGGAGAATGTAACACCCCGCATTTTTAACTCGAGATAATAAAATGAGAATAACTTATTTAATATTCAAAATTAAGTGAAATTGACTGCGCCATTGCGTTCGTCTCGGAATTCTGGTCAAAATAGACACCTAGTTTGCATAAAACAGACATCATATGAAGAGGTTATTAAGGTTTGATGTTTGTATACGCATAAGAAGAGTATATATGAATAAAATAAGTCCACAAATTCAAAACAGTTCAAATTCACGTGGAAAATGAGGAGCGGAAAAATTCCCGCCCATGGGTGTCGACCCCATCAAGGGGTTGACGACCTGTGGGTCGACCTCATAAGGGGGTGTCGACCCGTGGATTGACCCCGTAAGGGGGGTTGACCCCCCTACTGCAGATTTGGGCAGATCCTTCTACAACGAGCGTGGACTATTTCTTTTAATAAATACGTTGCTGAACACATATAAATAAGTTTGTAGATCCAACCATAAATCTCATATTTCTAGGACAACGAAGAAGCTCTACCATTCCTCTTCCTCCTCAAATCCATTTAGAAAATTAAGATTAATAGTTTAGGAAAAATTCTAAACGCAGATCTAAAGGAAAGGAACATATGTTTGTAAATGGGTGTTCAGATCTCTTATCGAAGTGAGGTAAATCCAAGATCTGGTCTATTTTTAATTCTCTTCTCTTTCTTCCCTTTTTCTTTTGGTAAAAATTATGAATCCATGGTTGTTTTGTTCTGAATCCAATTACGGGAAAACCCATGGAATGATAGATCTGGACCTAATCCAGGATTTGGAAAGCATATGAGGTGAGTGGATTTGAGTTGTATCATTTTTGATAATGATATATTATCGTTTAACATTCCTCATTATCATATAATGTGAATTTGATAGAATAATTAAAAGTATTGAATTGTTATTATGTCATGTTTAATATGATATGTTGAAATGTTTAAACATATGTTAAAAGGATTAAAGTGACGAATATGACATGTTGGAATATTAATATGCTAAGATATTAATATGTTGGGAAAACTTGCTAGAATATGCGTAGCAATTACTATTGTTTCAGTTCCATGTTAATTTTGAAATTTATGTACCTGGACCATTAGCAACAAAAACTGAGAAAATTACATGTTAAGTTAGAATAATTACATTATTTGGCGATCACATGTTACTGTTAAATTTGAATAGTTATTCGATTAATTGATTACATGTTAGAATAGAGTTGATTATATGTTAGAGAGAACATGTGACGTAATTTCAGTGAAAATTGAAAGAATAAGACATGCTAAATTATATAGAAAATTTACAGTAATAAGAAACTATAACCGCGCTTGGACATGAGGTTAGATTACACTTGTGGTAGAAGTCTGCCCGGAACCGCCTGGTATATCCAGCATTCACAAGTAGTAAATCTAATGTGAGGGGTCTAACTGCTTAAATAAAACATGTAATGGTGCTAAGACACGAGGTTAAGTCAACTAATGGAAGGAGTGTGCTCGGAACCTCCCGGCAAATCCAACATCCACAAGTGTAGGTTTAATGTGAGAGGTCTAGTGCATAAACATATATATAAAAATATATGTAAATGGCAGGATTGATAAATGGCATTAATTGTAGTTAATAGGAATGAATGGAATTGAATGAAAGATAATTACAATAGTAAAAGGAAATGGGAATGTTACATTAATGAGAATGTTATTATATAATAGGTAGACTGGTCCTAGGGACAAGTAAAGATTATAACTTCGGTTATAATAAACTAGTTAGGAAATGAGATAACTGGTGAAATGAGATAAGTGACACTTAATTGTAATGTAATCAGTAAACGGGGAAGCCTCAAACCAGATGTTTGTAATAAGTAGAGAAAAGGGGAAAAATTTATGAAGTGAAAGAAGTTGTACTTAATTATAAATTAAGTAATTTGAAAACTTGGAAATCTGAAATATGCTGATAAGCATAACATGTTAAGGCTTGTCCTAGGGACAAACGAAAATTATAACATAGGTTATAATAAATTGAAAGGAAGCTTATCAATGAACCTTAATTAAGAGAACTAAGTTAATAAGTAAACAACGATAAGTTGTAGTGACAATGTAAGATGGAATTATGATTAAATAGGAAAGTGTGAGGCAAACTTACGAAATAAAATATGTTATATTTAATCATAAATGGTAATTGACATGTTAGACAGAAAACATGTAAATTGAGATATACTTAATTACGTATTAAGTAGAACATGTTATTATAAACTTGAATCAAACAAGATTATAAAGGGATTGTGGATTACCTTGGATCATAATCTAAAGAATAACATGTTGTGGGCTTATTAATAAACTTAACTGAGTTAAGTTATATGATTGAAATTAATAAGCGAGGGAGGGGAGCATTCCTTAGAGATATAAGGGGCTAGAAAGAACTTGGTAATCTGAATAAAAAGTTAAGATGATATCCAAGTTAAATGGAAACCCGATGAGGTAAAGCAAGTGCATAAAAGAATATTTAGACATTGGGTCTAGTAACGTATTAAAGTAAGGTGGTTGGACCAATCCACACCTTTGAGGGTGAATAACCCAACGGGGTAGATCATCGTGGTGTCATAAGGCACGAGAGGAGCGCTTGTTCATCTGATTATTCTGTTGGCTCCGAAGGACTGGAAGGGTCAGCACGGGCTTCTTGAGGTACGTAAGGTGTTCCTGGTAGTCCTCTGTAAAGTGGCGATGTTTAGGCGGTGCTCTTAGAGTTAGGTCTGTGCGTAACTACCAGGTGGGTGGGCATTGATTGCAAAAGTAGCCTTGTAGTCGGAATGTTGTGATGAGGTGACACTTGGGTGATTCAGCGGTCGCCCCAATAGGGAGGGAGAGGGTCACGACCAACAAGGATAGTAGATTGTCAGATGCTCGTCATTGGCAGCTAGTGGGATGCTAAAAGTCTAGAGCTCAACCTAATATACCATTCACCTTTCACTATCGAGGTACGATGGTTGAGGGGAGAAGCCAATGGATGCTTAGACTGTTTGTTTTTAAGGGCCTGTCTCTTAGTTCTTACAGTCATTACTAGTTGAGGAGGGTGAGGTGGGGCCATAGCCACCATGAAAAACAGACCCTAGGAATATCTGTATTTTTAGGCTCTTTATGGCGGGCCTGTACAGATATGGAAAAGCTCCCGACCGAGTTCTGTGTCTCTTGTATCGCTCTGTCATGGAACTCAGTGCACATTAAAGGACATGCGGTTAAGGCATCAAGCTACAATTGGCGATACGTACGTGGGAAAGTCTAGATACATGCATGTCTGCTTTGGGTGGTGTATCATGGACATGTTGGCATTACTCTGGTATGGAATCCGACTCGATCGAAGATGGCAGTCCGTACGCTTACGTAGCATAGAATTGACAGATATTTGGGAACGTAATGTTGCTATATAGAGATCCATACGTTACTCCGGTGTAGGATGAGGGACTGCGTATATTTCGGTGGCATTACGGTGGAGACCGTGCGAGTGTGGCACCATGGGGGTACCTTAATATTGGTGGCAGCTACATATATACTGTATTAGGCTAATCCACTGGGAAGTAAATGGGTACGACGTGTATGTAAGCCTTGAGAGTTGTTAACCCAAGTAACATAATAAATAAGAAAATGTGATTGAACGGTGTGGTGGGATTATCCAAAGTTTGTAGTTTAAATTCAGTCACCAGAACATGTGTTCTAACGCCTTCCTCATCACATACTCGCAGGTTAGATTTGTGGCAGAGACATGATAGCTTTGGATACTGGTTAGGTAGTATTATTACTATGGTAAGGCTATATTTTGATTACATGATATTTTATCCATTACACTGAGATATTTTCTGACCTCTGGCGTAGTTTATGTCTCTGTCTTTTCTGCAGGAAAGCAAAGCAAACCAACACAAGTTTCGAAATTCGGTTGTTACATTGCACTTATATGAAGCATGATGTATTGTACATGATATATTTGTGTATGTGTATATATGTGTTTGCTACTCTTTAACATGTGTATATTATTTTTATTGTGTTTTGTTTAGAATAGATTTACTAGCCATTGTAGTATTGTATTAGATTATGATTAAGCATGTTGACTCGAAAAAAGAAAAAACTCTACATACTTAATGATTATTTGATATAATATTACGAATGGTCGCTCCTAACAAGCCATATTCTCCATGTTAACAAATAGTATTACTCATTAATACTCTCTGTTAATATGGGTCCCAAAAGGAGCGTCATAAGTAAGTTTAGATGACGAAGGTTCCACGAATATTGGATTACCCTTGGCTGGTTCCGAACATCTATCCTTATAGCGCTCAAGCTGATTTCAATTAAGTCTCCTGACATTTGGCCTCCCTGTAGTGGTCTTAGCATCCGTTGATTTGCACTATGTCGAATAATGACCTTTTTGGTGATGCTTAAAGCAAATAACTTCTTCTTTATTATTCTTGGGCTTTCCTTCATTTCGAGTTTTCCTACTGTTAATGATTTTCCTTTTCTATTCCTGATAGCCTTGGTTCCCACCTTCCGTAAGCATCTCTTCTTTACAACTGGATACCTACACTATAACATCTTTGGTGTCTCATAAAGGACAATACGTTGTTTGTACAATCTCAGACCTTAGCCCCTAGAAGAATTTATCATTCCATAAAATGACAGTGTCAATTGTCCCTCAGGCATAAGGAGATAACTCATCAAATCTATTGGTATAGTCAACCATTGTCATCTCTTCTTGCTTCAAATCAGCAAATCTTCACATTATCATAGATTAGGAGGCTTCCGACACAAACCTTGCCATAGACCTCCTTCAGAAATCTTTCCAAGTGATTCTACTTCCACTGTCATAGCCGTGACACCATTCCACAAATGCAAAGCATTACCCTTCAAATGTCTTCATGCCAATCTTATGTTTTGCTCATTAGTTAAGCCTAAATCTGCGAAGATTCTTTCATAATGCAACATCCAAGTATCAACAATAGAAACATCATTCATTCCTAGAAACGACTTTCCTCCCAAGCTAGTGTAATCCCTACTTGGCTTTGCATAGTTGTTTCCAACTTTTTCTTCAGGATACACTCCTTTAGGATTAGCAGTGGCTCCATCTTGCAACATCTGGACAAAACCTGGAATAGGTTCCATATATCCTTTAGTGTCTTTATAGCACCTTGGTTCTCATTGGCCCGTTGGCCTTGTCCTCCCGCTATGGGTGGAACATTTCCATCGGTTATAGTGCATCTACAAACAATATTCAGCCTTGCACTTCTTCTCTCTCTATATCTTACTTCCTTCTTATGTAAATAAACTTTAGTAAGATACCGAAGGGTGACCCTAAGACTGTGGGATATATGCATATCTACATAATACAAATACAATTAAGTAATGTTTTCATTATTCCATCCTATATAATTTCTCTGATCTTTGAGATTTAATTGAAAATTTCTTGTGGAGATAATATAGTTCTAAGTTTGCATAAATGTACGCTCTGATATCAAACTTGTAACACCTTATTTACCACGACTGAAAGCATAACCCTACAAAAGGTGCAGTCATCTATAATGTTGGCTTCCGGTGGTTTAATAAACCATAACATCAAAAGCCATGGGAGTATGAAATCTTCTCAAGACACTCGTTAATAATCATTTCATTAATACATCCTTTTCATATGACTCGTTCAGAGAAAATACAAGTTATTCCAAAACAAACTCCGAGAGCAACATAAGATGATCCCCATTTGTTGATCAAAGTTGTACGTATGTGTGTGTGTATATATATATGCAATTAAAACTTGTTGATACATACAACAAAATACAAAACAACGGAGCTCCGAAGTAACTATAGCATCCTGCTCTCCCTCATAGCTTACTCTAAGAAGAGACCTGAAAGACCTTAAACCTCAGCCTACTTAAATGAGCAACCAAGAGTTAAAGGGGAAGGAAAAACATTGGATCAGTCAAAACTTGGAATGAATAATAATCCTTTATACCTGACATAAAGATATCTAGCTAGACCACAATGCATCGCGGAACAGGTTTCTCCCTCGCTACTATCAATCCATAACTGAAACCAACCATGTTATCCTACAATTCAATGGTTAGTACGAAAGGCACAATACATAAGTGACAACATAAATGTGTAATATGCAACACATAATGGATTCACCATCCTCGTTATTCTAGATTTCCCATCTTAATGGGTTTTGATGATTACCCATCATTTTCTTTCTTTATTTCAGTTCCCCCACAATGTGTTGCAAGGTTATCCCCACCTGACCCATTCCATTAACATTCGAAACTGAAGCATCTCCCATACTACGCGAGGCAATGGACCTAGACGCAAAATTAGTAACCCCGATTTCTTTCTTTCTTTCGGTATCTGTAGTGCACAACTCAAGATAAACCCTTTCTAGGCAACATAAATCCTCATAATCCCTTCCCATGCTTTGCAGAGTAATCCCCAGCTAACAGTGGGAGTGAAAGTCCTTTCATTTATCATTTAAGTTAATTTGTACCCCCAATTCATTTCACCTGTTGGTTCCTTCATTGTTTACATAAATTCATATGTTGTTCCTGCGGTTACCCACCAAATAACATGTATGCAACTTGTAATGGTGTCCAACAAAATTTAACAATCAAGTATTTCTAGAAGGTAACCTATTCCGGCTTCCTATGACAAACTGTCATTTACTCCAAAAGAAATCCCTCCAACGTCGTGCAGTTCCCCTAAAATGCACTTGTTCCGGTTCATGTTAGCAAAAAATTAATAAAAACCTGACATCAATCGGATAAGAACCCCTTCTGGTTCCCCCGAAAGGTGTAAGATTCTTTATACAATGTAGTTCGTTCTTATAAAAGACGCCACTTTGTCCCTACCGAAAGAGTGGAGGTGAAAGCCTCCTTAGGGAATAGTAAGTTTAAAAACATATAAGTGATAGAGACAAGACCCATCCAAAAGGTGAGAAGAAACCTGAATATTTCCTATTCCATATTTATGATATTTTAAGTATCCAACGCTATTGAAAGGTGGCTTCCGAATGTATTGGAGCATTGTTTCATGATAAGGCAGACAATAAATACAGAAAAGGCTAGTTTATTTCCTATAAAAGTAATAGTTTTACCCGCTCCTCTTGGGTTGTATAGGCTAATCAAGATCATCAGTAATTATCCAAACGATGTGAAGACCTCCGGTCTTCGACCGCCGTCTTCATCCTCGACACATCGCCGAATAAGTTATTCAGAATGGGATAAACCAGGTCTTTCTGAATAACTCGCGTATATAATAAACAAGTGTTACACAAACACAACATACGCCTCATTCCAATTTAGAATATTCTTTTATTCAAATATTCTTATACTTTGGGAAAGGTTCCCATTAATTTTATCAAAGATAAATTCCTTAAATTTATTCTTTAATCTTCCTTTGAAAATCAATTCAAACCAAATTATTTTTTATCCAAACTAGTCGGGATTAACGAACCTTACCGAAGTAATCATTTGTTTTCATTTCCCAATCCCAACCTATTCGTCCCATGAAGTAAAACTGGTCATACTTCATATCTAACACCACGGTGTTATCGGTAAATTCAATTACCATTTCACGTTCAAATCTAATTAAAGATTTAACTATCGCCTGGAGCAAAACTGGTGATACTCCATTCTCGATCATTTCAATCTAATTAAAGATTCATTAAAACTCCACTTGGTTTTAATCTTCCCAAAAATCAATATTAATAATTGTTTAACTTGGGAAACCATATCCTGTCTTTAACTAGGTTAAAGAACCAATGTCATTTAAAACACAGCTCACGATAAACCCAAAATCACATTCCATTTACAATGGAATCTTCATGGAAAATAAATCGATATATATATAATTTATATAAACTTCCATATCTGATTAATAATATAAATGGAATAACGGCAAAGCCTTTTAAATTTCAGATATATTAGTTGTCTTCCTCCATAGAAATTCACTTCGACTATTACCGAATCGAATTCCATTCCATTCCCATTTATTTTATTAAATTGGAAAACTTTACTTTGGAAAATCTCCTTTAAATCTTAACAAAAGATTTATAAATTCCAAATCACATTTCACCGTAAATTGGTTTAAAGAACGAATATCGTTAAAACACAGTTCACAATAAACCCAATTCACATTCCATTAATTATCGGGTTAAAGAAAAAGTGTTATTTAAAACACCATTCACGATAAACCCAAAAATCAATTCAAATTCAATTCCAATTAAATACCCTTTAATTGGTATACTTCATTAAATCTAAATAAAAAGATTTAATCTTTTTCTCAACTGGGTTTAAGAATAGTGTTAATGAAGACACCATTCACGACAAACCCAAATCCCATTTGATATTAAATACAAGGCTCTGAATAGAAAATATATCGGTTTATATTCAATATCAAATTCTACGACCAACAAATATCATATTGGAAATAACGATATAAATATATCTTTCAAATTTCCATAACAATACCGGTATAATCACGAAATCCAACATCGAAATATTCCAAAGACAATTTCGATTCAAATCCATTTCCACTTTATATACTGGAAATTCTAGTGATTTTAAAAACCATTTCAAATCCAATTTATTTATTTAAAAATAAATGGATTATAATTCTAGTTCAAAACTAGTTCATTTCGATAAAAATCTATTTTTATCTTTTCAAATATGGGATTTTTCATCCCAATTCTTTCCAAATCATTTCTTATGATTTTACACTAATTATTGATATTTTTAATAATTTTATCAAGGCCCGTACAGTCGATTTCCATAAACAGCCATCGAACTGCACTTACAGCGACCTTTTGCAAATTTGATTTGGACATAATTCCAAATCCAACTGTTCGATTTCAAATCTTTAATATTCGTTAGAAAGCTCATTTCGTTACGAACCCAACGTTTTCGGTTTTATGAGAATCTGACGGTCGGATCTCCCGTAATATCCATTCGAAGTCAATGGTCTTCATTCGCGAATTGCCGCAGCGCGGCGCGTTCTATTCAGGCCATTATATATATAATATATATATTATATATATTTCGTCAATTCCCTTTTACAACGTATTTTATAAATCGTTTTAAATTCGTTTTCAAAACAATTTCAACTTCATATTCAATTCCTAATCAAAATTGAATATTCCATATCATCGATATATAAATGATAATATTTTCAAAGCATTAGATTTTGAAATTTATTCCTTTTTGATATTCATTATAAAAATGAATAAAATCAATATAAATATCATTCACTTCAAAATGGCGTCAATCTAATCAACACGGCTATATATATTTCAATAACTTTGTTATTCTATTCAACAAATGAATATTTTATTCAACACATGAATTTTCTTTTATTCAACACATGAATATATATTTTACTCAACACATGAATTTTCTTTTATTCAACACATGAATATTCTTTTTATTCAACACACGAATTTTCTTTTATTCAACACATGAATATATATTTTCTTCCACACATGAATTTTCTTTATTTTCCAACTTGGAATGAGGCCCGATCAATTACCATACAATGTGATTGATATGGATTTCATACACACACGTACACTACAACAATCAAACATAGTCAACCATCACCCAAAGTGCATTTTACACTGCATAAGCATCAAATATAAATATTTAACGCTTATAACAGCCTATCAATCAATCAATCGACATACAGCTAATTATTAGGACTAGTGTAGGGCCAATTTCATCCCAACACCCGTATGGGGTTTTCAAACAATCAAACACAGGTTTTATTTGTGCAGTTGGGCGATGTGTAAAATTTATTGTCCCAATCCGTATCAGCCAAATGTGTGTACGTAAAAAAATCGTCCAATTTGTTTATAACTATATATTTTATATATACATTAAAAATTATATTTTTAACCATAAAATAATATATTTCATTCCACTACACACAATCATTTTTCACAACACATCAATCAAACAAACAAGTCATCCAAGGTTTGTGGACGACGGTTGTGGGGTGCTACTAAGCACCGTTTGCATCTTAGCATATATTTCAACTAGATAATAAATTAAAAGTGAGAAGTTCTCACCGAGGGTTCCACTCCGCCATTCTTTGATTTAACGGTTTGGATTCTATTCGCTGCCCGTCAGGTCAATCCCATCTGTTTCACGTGGTATATATATTAAAAATTATATTTTTAATACGATGCTATATATAATTTGAAATCACATTTTCATTTAAGGCATTTCTTTATAATAATACATTTTTCTAACAATGTCATTATATTGAAAATTCACATTTTAAACATTGCTCTATATTTTAAAAATCATATTTTTTTTATAATTTTAAAACCAAATTATTTTATATTTTCAAAAATAATGAAAACAGTGCTCTTTTTATATTTTCCAAAAAAATGCTCATTTCATATTTTAAAAACAATGTATATTTCTATATTTTCAAACGATGTATATTTTCAAACAATGTATATTTTTATATCAATAACCTATATGTAAATTTCTAATTTTTATCACAATAATATATACATTATATTTCATATTTTTATCACAATAATATATACGTTATATTTCATATTTTTAGCACAATAATATATACGTTATATTTCATATTTTTATCACAATAATATATACGTTATTTTATAGATTTTTATCATAATAATATATACATTATTTTACAAAGTATTATTAATTTTAATTAATTACCTTTCCATATGTTAATTATCATTTAACAACTCTGGGCCGTCCATTTTCTCATCTAAGGCCGTTGAGATTTCCCCCTTCTACGTTAGTCTCTCCCCCGTTTGTACAAAGCCGTGACATTTGAACCCATCGTCGACTTCTTCAAACTCATCGCGCCCTCGCCACAGGTGATCGGAGTCTGATTCGCGTCCGCCCTTCCATGCGCCTTGCTCTGTTCTGCCATCCACCCAAACACCATCAACTTCGGTTATCCCCTCTCTCCAGAAACTCGCCTCGAACGTTGTGTCTTTGAATGCGGGGAACTCATAGAATGATCAACGAAAATCGATCATACCACTTTGGAACTGAAGATCTCGAAGTCCTCTATCATTCTTGTTTTGAATTCACGAACTGTTTTGAATTAGATTGGGAGATTTTTCGATTTCTTTTTCGGAGCTTCCTGGCCTTCGATTTCCTTCTGGCGGCTAGGGTTTAAATGAGAGGGAGAGGGAGGGTTTTAATATATATATATATTAATATAATTGTATTCGTTAATTAGTTGTTTATTTCTTTGAACTCCAAATGAATCCCAATTACTGTCACCCCTAGCTAAATACCCCCATTCCGAACACAATGGGATATGTTTCGTAAGACAAATTTAATGTTTCAATCAGTTTTCGTTTAAATTAAAATATGAATATATATATATATATATTCAATTCAAACGTACATTTTAATTTATCGAAGCCATATACGGACTCTAAAAATTTCAAGGAAATTGTTTATAGCTTCGTATTGACGATACGGTCCTAACAAAACTAATTTCATCAAATTTGAAGACCGTTTGAAAAATGGCCATTTTCTGGTCGACTGAAACTGTCAAAACACGTTTTCCTTTGCCACGCTCACATATTAATTCCGAAAATTATGAATATTGGAATCTAGCAATAACCTGACATCTGTGATCCAACAAAAGTGGTTTCGTTGAAAACCGAGATCATTTGCAAAATTTCCATTATTTTAAGTGCCAAAATTTCATAGCGACTATTCTGAATTTTTAACCGGGCATAACTTTTTATTCCCGCTATGAAATTTCAATTTTTTGGATTCGTTGGAAAATATTTTAAAATAGATTCAAATATTTTTGGTTTCGCTAAAATCCGGTTTATTTTGAATCCTGTACATTCGTCTGAAATTTGAAATCGAATTTTCGAACTACCGCGCCATTTTCAATTCCTTTTACATTTAAAATAAAATATTTATATTCTAATGACAATATACATAATATATACGTTCTAATTCTATTCAAAATAAATTTCTCGTCATTATTATTTAAAATAAATCATTTTAAATATTCAAAATTCACTAAAATTGCCAAAATAAATTTTTTAAATTGGCTCGGATTTCCGGGTTATTACAGATTTGTTGATGTTGTTTCCAAGATTAAAAATCCTTGCTTTACTTTCTTCCTCTTCTTTCCTAGCCTTAATGGTGGGCCAACTTAGTCTCTTTCAATTTTAAAAGAATGAATGAAAGTGAAACAAAAATGGTAGTATATGAGATACGTAAGGGCCAAAAGATTGCCAATTTGCACCTCTCTTATACCCTTCCTTATGCAAATTTTAGTTGATTTATTTCTAAGGTCGCTAGTTAATCTATTAAATACAAATCTCATTTCCTCCTTTTCCATATTATTCCCATTTAATTTAACTAATTGAATTCATGAATAAGGTTATCTAATTTAGGGGTATTATGTAAATTCAGGTTTTAAATCAGAATAGATAATCAAACTCTATTTATAAACAAGATAATAAAGATATTTTAATGATACAAGTATATGTAGATGACATAATATTTGGTTCAGCAAAGGAAAAATTAGGTAAAGGATTTGAAATGTCTCGCATGGGTGAACTTTCATATTTTCTTAATTTACAAATTGAACAACTAAAAATAGTATTTTTATAAATCAAGAAAATTATTATACAAATTTAATAAAACATTTTGGAATGGAAAATAAATCCAAAAAATTGATCCAATGAGTACCATTGTTCATCTTAATCAAGAGGAAAATGGTAAAAACTTAGAACAAAAATTATGTCGAAGCATTGGTTCTTCAGTTTATTTAATAACTTGTCATCCCAATATAAATATGAGTATATTTTATGTGCATGTTTTCAAGAAAATCCCAAAGACACGCAGTTACGAGCTTTGAAATGAATTTTGCGATGCTTAAGTAGTACTAAAGACAACTATCCCTTTTATCTAAAGGGATGCGCATTTGAATTAATATCATAGAGTGATCTTGATTTTGATGGGCGTCGAATGGATCGAAAGCACAAGTTGCATCTGTCACTTCATTTACTAGTCGATAGTATCTTAGTTTAGTAAAAAGCAATATTGGGTGCTACTCTCGACATATGAAGCAGAATACATTTCTACTGCTTCAGCATGTACTTAATTTATATATACATAAAAAATTAAAAGACTTTGATTTTGATCCTAAAAAAACAATAATTCATTGCGATAATACTAGTGCAACAAATTTGTCAAAAAATCCAGTAAACCATTCACAAACTAATCACATAGATATTTGTCATGGCTTTTTTACATTACAATATTGAAAAAGACATAATCTCTCTTGAATATATTTCTATGGGAAATCAACTAGCAGATATATTAACAAAACCTATAAATAAAGAAATATTTATAAACTAAGAAGATAACTAAAACTTGTATCTCTACATGATTTATAAATAAGCATGTGACAATTGATAAATGTTAATATTTACAATATTTTAATAAAAACAAACTAAGCTTTATAAAACCTATTTACACAATTGTTAGTTACAAAAATAAATGTTCATAAAACTTTGAATAATTTTTTACCAAAAAATCCTTTTTGGTGAAAATCAAAACCCAAGTACCATACATACAAGAAGAATTCGTTAAAAAGATATGTATATATATACAATTTAAACCATCAATACACAAATAATGTCCTCTGAAAATAACTCAGATCCAGACCTTTCATCCATGAGTTTAGTAACTTAATCCTTAACAACTATATATATATATATATATATCTGAATAAGAATACAATACCATCAATTTTCAAAAATTAAAAAGAATATAAAACCATCAAACAAATCTGAAACCCCCCATGTATCATATGGGATACTCCCATCTTGGTAAAGGTTAGGAGAAGTATCAATCTCGAATCAGCTTTAGTACACACGAAGATAGATGAAATTCCCCATTATTAAGGAAAAATCATAGACGTGCAACACGGAATGTACTACCAAAAGAAAGGTCAAGGAGCTCATCTTAACTTTTTGGAAAAAAATGCATTCTAGCTATCTTTGAGCGTTCATCAACAAAAGATTGCATCATCAGAAATCACCCTATTTCTATGAATCTTAGTAAGAGGAATTGTAACTCTACGTAATATATGATGTGATAGCCCGTAACTTCCCTGGTAAGGAAAGAGCGGATACTTCGAGAACAACACACAAAAGAACGCAGACAGAAGAACATTTCATTGTTTATTACAATAATTACATCAGAATACAAGAATATACAGAGTATGAATAAATATTACAAATAAAATATCAGAGATTTAAATTACATTTAAATACATCGCAGCGGAAAAATAATACAATACACAACTAGAAGTAATACACGGATACAGAGCTTCCCGGGTATCGTTCCAGCTGTAAATCAGGATCCTGTGAATATAAATCTGCAAAACCAAAACTACGAGCTACCCGTGTCAATAATAAGGGCAACCAGAGTTTAGGTTAAAACATTAAACTCCAGGTCAGTCACGGGACTGGTGTGAGAACTAAAACAGTTATTAATCTTTATTTTAAAGTTAGGTAAATCAAGGGACCACGCCGTGTAACACGGAACGGGTTTCCTCCCAAGAATACCAGTGCATGAAACAACAGCGCAATGCTAAATAAATAACAATGAAGCTATTATAAGACCCAGGTCCCATCAAACAATGCAACGCAAGCAGGAGGATAGGGTTTTTACCTTATAATAGCCAAGAATGCTTGATACGCTAAATTTCATGTGTTGATTCTTAATCAGACTCCAACCGTAAATTAGTAAGAGAACGATTCCCTAAGTATTAACCCCGAAGGCCGAAACAAACATCAGACTAATACCCAGGAAACCACCCATCCTAGCTCATTTCCAGTTAGTTTCTGATTTTATATACAATCATAAATATCAATCATAGGCGACATGAGCGTCCCATGCCATTATGTCGCTATATATAGGTTTACTATCAAAACCGCACATATCGTATTTGGAAATTGGATTTCCATCTACGAACCGAGGCAAAAGATAGTCCTCTACCGATTCGAGACTCTCTAGCCCGAGCCTTAGGACAAGTACTCAGTCAAGCCACTTAGATCATCAGGGCCGGTCCACCGATGTGGATTAAAATGACTAAATACTGCGTTTCCCCGCTCTTTGGGGCGTAAATGAGCCAACTAATGACTCCACTGGCTTCACATAGTCACCGATATATCCGAGGCGCCTCGCAATAGCAACAACCACATAAGTCAAACTCGTCAACGCGTGTAAAACCACTGACGCCACTTCTAACTAGAAGGAAACGCATGTCCTCCCTGAGGTCCTTCTCCCGTTTTTGGTTCACCACCGGGGTGTGAGGCTCGCGAATCAACGTTACACAAAGCTACGCCACACAGGCCATGCTTTGATCATCAACCACAAGACTCTGCTTTTCAACAGAGGCCTTGATCATTTGCATCTTAGCATGCCACACAGGCAATTCACGCTATGCAATCGATATCAATCACACAGAATGAAATCCGATGTCAGACACACATCCATTTACAAGTCCGTTCTGGGTCTGAACGAAACCGGAGGCACTTTGTACCTCGCATATCCATCGATGTCCAAGTACGTCTGGACGACCACTAACTAATTCCCTCCTCTTGGGTGTATGGCCCAATCAAGATCATCAATAATTATCCAAACGATGTAAAGACCTCTGGTCTTCGACCATCGTCTTCATCTTCGACTTATCGTCGTATCAGTTATTCAGAATGGGATAAACCCGGTCTTTCCGAATAACTCGCGTATATAATAAACAAGTGTTACACAAACACAACATACGCCTCATTCCAATTCACCAGTAACTAACCGTAAATTAGTAAGAGAATTAACCCCGAAGGCCGAAACCAACATCAGATCAATACACAGGAAACCATTCATCTTAACTAATCTTCAGTTAGTTGTTAAATTTCACATTCTTAGGGACAGGTTCCCATTAATTTTATCAAAGATAAATTCCTTAAATTTATTCTTTAATCTTCCTTTGAATATCACTTCAAACTAGTTGGGATTAGCGAACCACACCGAAGTAATCATTTATTTTAATTTCCCTATCCCAACCTATTCATCCCATGAAGTAAAACTGGTAATACTTCATATCTAACACCACGGTGTTATCGGTAAATTCAATTACCATTTCACATTCAAATCTAATTAAAGATGTAACTATCGCCTGGAGCAAAACCGGTGATACTCCATTCTCGATCATTTCAATCTAATTAAAGGTTCATTAAAACTCTTAATCTTTAACTAGGTTAAAGAATCAATGTCATTTAAAACACGGTTCACGATAAACCCAAAATCACATTCCATTCTATCATCTTTTAACCGTAAAATAGCAAGTGAGCAGTTCCCTAAGTATCAACCCCAAAGGCCGAAACCAACATCAAATCAATACCCAGAAACCATTCAACTTAACTAATTTCCAGTTAATTTCTGATTTTCTTAACTCCGTTGGGTCTAAGAACAGTATTATTGATGATACCTTTCACGACAACCCAAAATCACATTCCATTATGTAACAACCCGAAAATCTGGGCCAGTTTAAAAATTTTATTTTGGCGAATTTTGATTATTTAAAATGAATTATTTTAAATAATATCGACGAGAAATTTATTTTTAATATAATTCGAACGTATATATTATACGCGTCGTCGTTAGAATATAAATAATTTTATATAATTATAAATAGAAGTGAAAATGGCGCGGTAGTTCGATAATTCGATTTCAAACTTCAATTGAATGTACCGGGTGCAAAACAATCCGGATTTTAGTGAAACCAAAAACATTAGGATCTAATTGTGAATATCTTTCCAACGAATCCGAAAAATCGAAATTTCATAGCAGGGAATCAAAAGATTTGTCCAGTTGAAAATTCTGAATAGTCGCTATGGAATTCAGGCCCTTAAAAATGGACATTTTGCAAACGACCTCGGATTTCGACGAAACCAGTTTTGTTGGGTCCGTGATGTAAAGTTATTGCTAGGTTTCAAATTTCATAATTTTTCGAATCAATATGTGAGCGTGGCGAAGGAAAACGCATTTGACCAGTTTCAGTTGATTTTAATCGACTGGAAAATGGCCATTTTTCCAACGGTCTCAGAATTCGACGAAACTAGTTTTGTTAGGACCGTATCGTCAATACGAAGCTAGAAAATATTTTTCTGCAATTTATAGAGTTGGTATGTGACCCCAGTAAATTGAAATGTACGTTTAAATTGAATATATAAAGAATTATATTTTAAATTCAACAGAAACTGTTTGAAAGGATCGAATCAGCATACGATACATATCCCATTGTGTTCGGAATGGGGCGGAAACGCTAGGGACGACAGGCGGTGGATCTCGTTTAGAGGTCGTTTGAAAAAGTTGACTTTTTGAATTAAAATAAAATAATTAAATAATAAAAAAAAAAATATATACCCTCTCCCCTCTTCTATACCTACGACCAGGCCCCCCCCCCTTAAATCGAATCAGAAAAAAAAAAAAGGCGGAGCGCCGCCCACCGCTCATCACGCCGCCGTGGGAGGAGGCGCAGCCCTCCTTCTCCCTCCCCTCGCGCCGCCAGTAGCTGCTCGAGCCCCCCCTCAGACCCCCCTTCGATCGACAAGCCACAGAACCCCCCCCAGACCCTTTCGAGCACCGCAACACCCCCCTCAACTACCTCCGCGCCTCCCACCTGAAGACCGACGCCCCCTCAACCCTCCTCAATCCGACGCAGCAAGGACGCAATCCCTCCCCTCGCTTCGAAGGGCGGGTTCGAACACCGAGACGAAGAGATTAAGGGGTAATCCCCTTAACACAACAATAAAAAGGTAATTCCTTTTTATTTTATTTTTACCGTATTACTAGTTTTAAACATAGAAAAAAAATTTGAAAGTTTGAAATATTTTTAAAATAGAAAAGATATGATTTTTAAAAGGGAAAAGTCGATATTTTTAAAAGTGAAAAGTCGATATTTTTAAAAGTGAAAAGTCGATATTTTTAAAAGGGAAAAGTCGATATTTTTAAAAGTGAAAAGTCGATATTTTTAAAAGTGAAAAGACGATATTTTGATATAAGTAGAGAAGTAAAAATATGATTTTTACCTCGATAAAAATATATTTTTTATTATGTAGAAGATGTGAAAATATGATTTTTATATTTTTAAAGTATTAAAAATATAATTTTTACATGATAGGAAGATTAAAAATAGCATCTTTATATAAGTAGCGAAATAAAAATCTGATCTTTATTTTATATACGTTGAAATAAAGTGGTGATTTTTATAAAGGCGAAATCCATATTTTTATAAAGGCGAAATCAATATTTTTGAAATGGAATTTTTATCTATATGACAGCATAGTAAAAATATGATTTTATATATTGAACATCGTAGTAAAAATTCGATTTTTATATATTGAATAGCATAGTAAAAATTCGATTTTTATATATATGAAGTGATTATAAAAATATGACTTTTAAATTGAAAGTGAATAAATAAAAATGTGATTTTTATTTTAAAGACATCAGTATATAAAAAATGTGTGATTTTTTATATATGTAGTGACTACGGACAACGAAGATGACAAAGATGCAATAGCGATGAAGAGTCGTGGTATTGGATAGCTATCGGTGAGAACCTCTCACTCTAATTTCTTTTTCTAGTTATATATATATATATATACTAGGATGCAGACGGTGCTTAGCAGCACCCGACACCCGTCATCCACAGACCATGGATGGCTTGTTTGTAAAATTGTTTGTGAAACACCCCACCTCCGTTAGGGTCACTCTCAAAGGGAATGCCCTAATTTTGGTGGAGGTTTATAAGTACAAGTCACAGATATACAAGACAGATATAATAACACATATTTGTAAACAGCGGAAGAACAACAAATTTTATTTCATAAAGTCAAATACGTGTTACAACAACATCTTTTCCAAAAAAAACATAACACTTCATAATCTGTCTTGAGTACATCATTTTTAAAGAAGCATAAATAAAACATAGATAAACTGCAAAAGCCCCATAGTGGATTGTCCGAAGCCATAGTTCAAAACAGGAAAGTCCAAGCAATACATTTCTCTTCTTCAAGCTGGATGTTGAGGTTGGTCAAGCTGCTGTGTTCCCTCCCTGAGGACCTGGGGGGGGGGGGGGAAACGGAAGAAAGAAGACGAAAGAAAAATAGAGTCAGACATAAAGCCTGAGTAAGTCTAGTACTACTTTGTCTATGAATAAAGAACTGGGTATGATAAGTATAAACAAGAAGTGGGCAAACACCATAACTTGGTTAAGTTGTCTAGGGTCGAATATACTATCGTACCCCCTGTAAATCTCTGAACCCATATAAACTAGTTTCCAATTTGCACCCCATAATCAGGGTGATGTGATCCATTCAATGATGATCGGCTCCTACTCGCATAGTTACATGTGTCTTACGGCCCCCGATGTCTGTAGTTACCTATGCTGGTCCCACCATGGGGAGTATCAAGTCCCATAGTGGCAACCCGACACAACCTTAGAGTGCACAGGTATGCTACTGGTGTCCAGTGCCTTATTTTTCTGCGCCGGAGTGTGTGCACGCCCGCACTCCGTTAGAACCTACACTGCTACACCACCGCCGTCGCTTTGACCTCTTACAATCAGCCCAGTAATCGTGCCCCACCCTGCCTAGCTTCAGGGTATCCTGATACACCTTTTAGGGTTACTGCTGAAAAGGGTCCCCCGTTACTAGGTTTTCTATCTCTAGCCAACATGCTAAGTTGGTTAAGTGTTTCTAACCTAACCCCCACCAGTCCGCTTAGTTTAGCATGTTCCATTTTGATTAAGTCTTTAGTCCACTTAATCCTAACAATCCTGACTCAGCCTTAATTGTCTTATTAAGGCCCTGACCTCTCACATTAGACAGGTATTGTTGTGGCTGCCTGTTGCCGGTTGGTTCCGGGCAGTCTTACGCCACAACTCAGTCTAACCTCGGGTCCTTGCTGGGCTCCATGTTTAACCTCCCACATTGGATAGGTATTGTTGTGACTACTGGACAGCCGGGCGGTTCCGGGCAGGTTTACATCACAACTCAATCCAACCTCGGGTTAAACACATCGTATTTTCTACATTTACATATCTTGTCATTCTTCTTTATTTATATGTAAATATTTGCGGCCCATTATTAAGTTCATGGTGTAAAGGTTACACCAATCATGGGCCCAACCCATACTTGAATTTGGGCCCTTCTATTTTATATTTTCATTCATTAATTAATTTTAACCCAACGTTATTTTCCCCCGTTTTACACGTTCGTTCATATATATTGGGCTTAGCCTTTTTAAGCCCAATTTAGCCATGCGAAAGGGGAGGCTTATGGCGTATACACAAAGAGGGGAAGGTGAGCGCATGAACTTGCAATACGACGTTGGAAATACAAAATAGAAATTGGTGTACTTGCATAGAGGTAACATAGGTGACATGACTCAAAGCATGTGAACTTGCATAGGTTTAACTACAACATGAACCTATATTCTTATTTAGGCATATTGTCAAACATGAGCATGTCGTAAATATTTCTAGCATAAGCATAGCATAATGTCAAACATAAGCATGGCATAAATACTTTTGGCATAAACATGGCATAATGTCAAACATAAGCATGGCATAAATACTTTTGGCATAAACATAAACATGTCATGTTCATAAGGTTTCTACATGTTTACAAAGGGGATACTTTGTTGCCAACACAAAAGCATAGTTCAACTTAATCATGGTTTTAAGTCCAATCACATAACGATGGTACAAACATACTTATGCATAAATATTCCTAATCATGGTGTTTGCTTTAAAACTTGCAAAAAGGGATTTTTGAGTCTAACCTAGCCATGTCTCATATATGTCATCATATAAACAAGATAAACTTAATCATGGATTCCAATTATGCCAAATATCATTCAAGGCCTAGCCATATTCATAAATTTGCAAAAGCATGACTTAATACATGGATTATGGTATCAAAATTCCAACATAGTTTCATATGAACTATAACAACCAAACTTGTTTCAATTACTTGCAAAATGATTTATGCACAAAAATATACATCATGATGGCATAATCACAAAGCCCAAACTTGCATGAATTTCAATAAACTACATACATGTAACTTCAACATAGATTACATAATTTGCGAAATATTCCAAACGTTTACTTGCATAGAACTACCGCATGTAGTTCTTTATAACATGAATAACATAATCCAAACGTATATAAATTGATAAGAACGCACAAATATGAATTACTTCCATTGCCACAATTCAAGCATACACATCAACACAGTTGTTTATTTATACCAAAGTAATACTCTACTTACAATGGTTGCGGCGAATTCTCTAATTAAGAGATATGATTCCTTCGTTGAATTGATTAGCTTTAGGTTGCTTTGAATTGCTTTAGGCCTTAGAACTTTCTTCCTAATCCTCTCTTTAGTTGGCGGCTATCCTTTGTCGTTCCTCAGCAACATGGCGGCTATAATCTTATTTTGAATGAATAGATTAGGGTTTAGTCTAGGGTTGTTTATATAGAGGTTAGGAACTAATTAGGACCCTTGATGTTGCTAGGTTAGATCATAGCCATTCATTAGGAAGAGAGACCAATCAAAACTTGCCACCTTGCCCTAGTGACAAAGCAGACCACAGAAATTCGACCACACACCGACCTGGCCAGCCAGGTTGACTGGGCTCGACCAGGTCGATACCCCTGTCGACAGGGCTGTCGACAGCCCTGTCGACATGGGTAGCCCAGGTCGACAGCCCAGTCGACCTGGGTGGCCCAGGCGGGTGTTCTTCCACCCTGGCCCAATGGGCCCGATTTTAAATTATTATTTTATTCTGTTTGAATTTTAAATTTAATTCAAAACTTCCGAAGGCCATATCTTCTTCATACGGACTCCGTTTTTCGAAAACTCGGACTCTATTTCGCGTATTTTTCCGAGACGAACGCAATGGCGTATCCCGTTTCCCTTGGTTCTTTGATTTCAGATTAATTATACTTTAATTTGTTAATTCCACACTTATAGAATTTTCGGGGTGTTACATTCTCCCCCACTTAAAAGGATTTCGTCCCGAAATCTTCAAGTTAGGAGGAATGTATATCCTAACATCCAATCATCCATCTACTCATCCATCAAACACGAGCATCCATTGTCCTTAAAAGATTTCTAATGCTTCATGATCATATGCGAAGTGTGTGTGTACATGTACTTATCTAATGCAAAAATCAGGCGGTCTACTGATTCAGTTGACCTCCTTAATGCGGATTATGTAAGTGCCATGAATCCATTATGTATGCAAATTTTTCTATTCTTGATTCTACATGAGTGCACAATCATTCAATACAAATGCAACATACATATGACAACACATTATAGTCCAACCACATACGAAAGCAAACATATATGCATATGCAATATGAAGTGACTGAGCCGATCTAAAACCCTAGATTGTGTGTGTATATGCAACCACGAGCAGCCACTAGCAATCACTTGCAACCACTTGCAACCATCATCCATAACATGTTTCAACTACATGTTTCCATCCAAAGGGTTTCCACCTAAAAGATACGGTCGAGGAAATATACCTAAAAAGATAGATAAAAGCGCAACTTAAGGAAAAAGAAAGATCAAGGATGTACCCTCGAACAGAAAAGGGTAGGCAGTGCGTATTCTAGCTTCAGTTTCCCAAGTCGCGTCTCCCTCGGCGTCGCTCCACTGAACTTTGACGAGCTTGACTTCACGGTTGCGTAGCTTCTTCACTTCCGTTCCTAAGATGCGGGTTGGAACTTTTCTTATGGTTGCTTCGCGTACCACTTCGGCCTCTTCGAGTATATTTGGCTCTACCACTTCAGCAGACTCATGTAGACATTTTCGGAGGTGTGAAACGTGAAAAACGTTGTGGACTCCGGCCAACTTCTCGGGTAGCTCTAATCTATAGGCCATTTTCCAAATTTTCTCAATGATAGGAAATGGTCCTACCTAAAGGTATAGTCGAATGATAGAAACAAGTAAAAACTTTGTGCCTATTAGGCAATGTCAAAACTGGAAATCTATGCCACATATATATTGATTAGGAGAAAAACTCTCTAAGCATCAGCCCCGAAGACCGAAATCAACATCAGACTGACACCCAAAGAATTACTCAACCCAACCACCATATATGATTCTAGGAAATTAAGCATGATGGACTCCTTTTAGGTCATAAGGGAGTCCCTTCCTAAGACCAATCTGTATCCTATAAAGCCCAGAAACTTTAGTAAAACCAACGAACACCCTCGAGCCCCAACATGTGTTACTAACAGATGAGTCGTACTCCCTATGGGGTTTGCACCAGAAATTGGATTGAGAATGGGACCGAGAGGATATACTCTTAAGAAGAGATATTATGCACGAATCTAGTCTTCAATCTTCTAAGTCGCATTTCTTGAGCTTAACTCCATTATGCTTTGTCCGTTTTTAACTTCACAATTTCGTAGCTTCTTAATTCTTGTTTCCAAAATATGAGTTGGAACCTATTTCTCGTTCCTCTTTCACTTATTCTCCTTCTAGTATACTTGGCTCAAGCCTAACTGCGTACTCATGGTTCCATGCAAGCTCTCCAAAATTCATTAGTGAATCTTGGATCTTGTTAACTTACTAGAAGGTATTCCACATAGATGAATTATTTCTAAAAAAAAAATAAACAAATGTCAACTATGTTGCCAAATGTACTTACTAAGGTGATCCTCCACAACTCATTCATAAGCGAAATGAACTTTCTGCCTTAGTGGCGAACACTACTGGAGCGCCCTATTCTGAAATGCTCCTCCTAATGAACCTCTTTTCTAGAAGCTCTTTAATCTGTTTACTGAGCTCTTTCCTTTCTCGTGGAGCCATATGTCTAACGGGCAACGCAACGGGCTTTGCATTATCTACAAGATATATGCGGAAGTCTATTTCCCGCTTCGGAGGCAAGCCCTTCACCTCTTCAAAGACATCCGGATATTCCCGGACCACTCGAACTGAATGCAAATTTTCAACAGAGGCATCTAGCGATTCAAGATAACTAAGCATAACCGCATACGAGGGATTACAAGAAATTTCCAAAGTATTACCGAGCTGGGTTAGGAGCCTAACAACCCTTTTCTCGCAATCAAGGACGGCCCCATTACTGGATAGCCAATCCATACCCAAAATCAAACCATACCCCGAAAAGCCCAAAACAAAGGCACTACATTGAAATTCTACACTTAGAATAGAAATTTTCAATCCCACACAGATCATAGACAAATGAGCTGGGCCCCCAATTGGGTTTGAAACAATTAAGGGGTCCTCTACCATACTAGTTTTTAGGTGCAGAGATTCTACTAAAGCAGACGAGATAAAGGAGTGTGATGCGCCAGAATCAAACAAAGTGCGAACGGGGTGATCATAAAGATAAACTACACTTTCTACAGAAGTATTTATACCTCGCTGTTGCAATGGTGGCGCTTCTAGCACATGAACCTGTGCCCCTGGGGTGGATCCAGCGCCCTGCCCCTGTCCTCGTTTCTTTGGGCAGTCCTTAGCCCTGTGGCCTGTCTGACCGCACGAAAAGCACCCACCATTCTCCTTGGCCTTCTTCTTCCGGCAGTCCTTTACTAAGTGCCCCACTTTGCCACAGAAATTGCACTTCCTTTTCTCTTTGTTGCCTTCCCCGCCTTTCTTAAAGTCTGTCTTCTTAGGCTGCAAACCCTCTTTCTTCCCTTGAGAGCTTTCTACCTTTGCCTCCTTCTTGCCCTTATCCTCTTCATTCAGCAATGCCATTTGCACCAATCTTTCATATGTGGCTCCCATGGGTATATGGGTCATGGCCAAACTGTGTAATGGCTCATTTAACCCTTTGACGAAACGGAGAGCCTTCTTGTGCGGGGTGTTGACTAGGTCAAGTCCAAACCTAGCCAGCTCATCAAACTGATTCACATATTCTCTGACTGTCTTGTCCCCTTGCTTAAGAAATAAGAATTTTTCCAACTGCAAACTTCTTTCCGCATCTGAGAGAAATTTGGTCTCAAACCTTGCCCTAAAGTCCTCCCATGTCTCCACTGGTCTTTCAGCATTAGTGACTTCCCACCAGTAGGAAGCCTCACCCTTCAATAGCCACACTGCTAACTGTACTTTTTGTCTATCTTCTACCTCAAAGATGATGAATAGGTCTTCGGTTTCTTTTAGCCAATTCCTAGCTGCTACGAAGGACTCAGTTCCATGGAAATCCCTTCCTCCCATAGCTTTAAAATCTTTACATATTTTAGCGAACGCGTTTCCCCGAGGAGGAGGTGGAGGAAAAGGTGCGGCTGCAGCTGGATGATTTCCTTCCGCTGGGGGAGGAGGAATGGTAGGACCTGGCTGAGTGGCCCTAGCTTCTAAGAACCGTCTAAACCAACCAGGTATTGACACCCCTTCAGGCAAGTTAAGTTCTTGGGACATGCTGAAACAAAAAGGATAGATTCAAAACGAAGGATAAGAGATAATACCTATGGCTTTGGGGAGTGGACTTTGCCTTTTTTAAAATAAAATAATATTTTCCTTTTAAAAATGCTTCTTTAAATTTCCTTTTTGAAAATAATTTTTCAAAACTTTTTATCTTATCCGGTAAACCTGTGCTCTGATACCAAGTGAAACACCCCACCTCCGTTAGGGTCACTCTCAAAGGGAATGCCCTAATTTTGGTGGAGGTTTATAAGTACAAGTCACAGATATACAAGACAGATATAATAACACATATTTGTAAACAGCGGAAGAACAACAAATTTTATTTCATAAAGTCAAATACGTGTTACAACAACATCTTTTCCAAAAAAACATAACATAACACTTCATAATCTGTCTTGAGTACATCATTTTTAAAGAAGCATAAATAAAACATAGATAAACTGCAAAAGCCCCATAGTGGATTGTCCAAAGCCATAGTTCAAAACAGGAAAGTCCAAGCAATACATTTCTCTTCTTCAAGCTGGATGTTGAGGTTGGTCAAGCTGCTGTGTTCCCTCCCTGAGGACCTGGGGGGGAAACGGAAGAAAGAAGACGAAAGAAAAATAGAGTCAGACATAAAGCCTGAGTAAGTCTAGTACTACTTTGTCTATGAATAAAGAACTGGGTATGATAAGTATAAACAAGAAGTGGGCAAACACCATAACTTGGTTAAGTTGTCTAGGGTCGAATATACTATCGTACCCCCTGTAAATCTCTGAACCCATATAAACTAGTTTCCAATTTGCACCCCATAATCAGGGTGATGTGATCCATTCAATGATGATCGGCTCCTACTCGCATAGTTACATGTGTCTTACGGCCCCCGATGTCTGTAGTTACCTATGCTGGTCCCACCATGGGGTGTATCAAGTCCCATAGTGGCAACCCGACACAACCTTAGAGTGCACAGGTATGCTACTGGTGTCCAGTGCCTTATTTTTCTGCGCCGGAGTGTGTGCACGCCCACACTCCGTTAGAACCTACACTGCTACACCACCGCCGTCGCTTTGACCTCTTACAATCAGCCCAGTAATCGTGCCCCACCCTGCCTAGCTTCAGGGTATCCTGATACACCTTTTAGGGTTACTGCTGAAAAGGGTCCCCCGTTACTAGGTTTTCTATCTCTAGCCAACATGCTAAGTTGGTTAAGTGTTTCTAACCTAACCCCCACCAGTCCGCTTAGTTTAGCATGTTCCATTTTGATTAAGTCTTTAGTCCACTTAATCCTAACAATCCTGACTCAGCCTTAATTGTCTTATTAAGGCCCTGACCTCTCACATTAGACAGGTATTGTTGTGGCTGCCTGTTGCCGGTTGGTTCCGGGCAGTCTTACGCCACAACTCAGTCTAACCTCGGGTCCTTGCTGGGCTCCATGTTTAACCTCCCACATTGGATAGGTATTGTTGTGACTACTGGACAGCCGGGCGGTTCCGGGCAGGTTTACATCACAACTCAATCCAACCTCGGGTTAAACACATCGTATTTTCTACATTTACATATCTTGTCATTCTTCTTTATTTATATGTAAATATTTGCGGCCCATTATTAAGTTCATGGTGTAAAGGTTACACCAATCATGGGCCCAACCCATACTTGAATTTGGGCCCTTCTATTTTATATTTTCATTCATTAATTAATTTTAACCCAACGTTATTTTCCCCCGTTTTACACGTTCGTTCATATATATTGGGCTTAGCCTTTTTAAGCCCAATTTAGCCATGCGAAAGGGGAGGCTTATGGCGTATACACAAAGAGGGGAAGGTGAGCGCATGAACTTGCAATACGACGTTGGAAATACAAAATAGAAATTGGTGTACTTGCATAGAGGTAACATAGGTGACATGACTCAAAGCATGTGAACTTGCATAGGTTTAACTACAACATGAACCTATATTCTTATTTAGGCATATTGTCAAACATGAGCATGTCGTAAATATTTCTAGCATAAGCATAGCATAATGTCAAACATAAGCATGGCATAAATACTTTTGGCATAAACATGGCATAATGTCAAACATAAGCATGGCATAAATACTTTTGGCATAAACATAAACATGTCATGTTCATAAGGTTTCTACATGTTTACAAAGGGGATACTTTGTTGCCAACACAAAAGCATAGTTCAACTTAATCATGGTTTTAAGTCCAATCACATAACGATGGTACAAACATACTTATGCATAAATATTCCTAATCATGGTGTTTGCTTTAAAACTTGCAAAAAGGGATTTTTGAGTCTAACCTAGCCATGTCTCATATATGTCATCATATAAACAAGATAGACTTAATCATGGATTCCAATTATGCCAAATATCATTCAAGGCCTAGCCATATTCATAAATTTGCAAAAGCATGACTTAATACATGGATTATGGTATCAAAATTCCAACATAGTTTCATATGAACTATAACAACCAAACTTGTTTCAATTACTTGCAAAATGATTTATGCACAAAAATATACATCATGATGGCATAATCACAAAGCCCAAACTTGCATGAATTTCAATAAACTACATACATGTAGCTTCAACATAGATTACATAATTTGCGAAATATTCCAAACGTTTACTTGCATAGAACTACCGCATGTAGTTCTTTATAACATGAATAACATAATCCAAACGTATATAAATTGATAAGAACGCACAAATATGAATTACTTCCATTGCCACAATTCAAGCATACACATCAACACAGTTGTTTATTTATACCAAAGTAATACTCTACTTACAATGGTTGCGGCGAATTCTCTAATTAAGAGATATGATTCCTTCGTTGAATTGATTAGCTTTAGGTTGCTTTGAATTGCTTTAGGCCTTAGAACTTTCTTCCTAATCCTCTCTTTAGTTGGCGGCTATCCTTTGTCGTTCCTCAGCAACATGGCGGCTATAATCTTATTTTGAATGAATAGATTAGGGTTTAGTCTAGGGTTGTTTATATAGAGGTTAGGAACTAATTAGGACCCTTGATGTTGCTAGGTTAGATCATAGCCATTCATTAGGAAGAGAGACCAATCAAAACTTGCCACCTTGCCCTAGTGACAAAGCAGACCACAGAAATTCGACCACACACCGACCTGGCCAGCCAGGTTGACTGGGCTCGACCAGGTCGATACCCCTGTCGACAGGGCTGTCGACAGCCCTGTCGACATGGGTAGCCCAGGTCGACAGCCCAGTCGACCTGGGTGGCCCAGGCGGGTGTTCTTCCACCCTGGCCCAATGGGCCCGATTTTAAATTATTATTTTATTCTGTTTGAATTTTAAATTTAATTCAAAACTTCCGAAGGCCATATCTTCTTCATACGGACTCCGTTTTTCGAAAACTCGGACTCTATTTCGCGTATTTTTCCGAGACGAACGCAATGGCGTATCCCGTTTCCCTTGGTTCTTTGATTTCAGATTAATTATACTTTAATTTGTTAATTCCACACTTATAGAATTTTCGGGGTGTTACAGTTTGGGTGTGTAGTTGGTTAGATTATTTGGTTTGAATTGAATTGTTTGGTGAATTGAAATGGATTTGATTGATGTGTGAATGGCGTGGGCCTTCACTAGACCGGGGATAAGGCTAGGCCTCGTCCCGTTTCTAGTATCGTGCCGTTATGCCGCCGAAATTTTCTAAAACAAGTTAGAAAAATAAAAATATCATTTTATTTAAAGAATGAAATGAATAGAAATTCATATGTTGGAATAAAATGTTTTATCGTTAAAAATATAATTTTTAACGTGAATATGAATATAGTGAATGTGAATAAATAAATATTCATTTACAAACTAGACGGTTTGTTTATGTACACCTATTTGAAGGACATTGATTGGGTCGATAAATTTTACACATCGCCCAACTGCACAAATAAAATCTGTGTTTGATTGTCTGAAACCCCACACGGGTGTTGGGATGAAATTTGAAGTTCACTCATCCTGATTGATTAAATATGTCGATCGATTGATTGACAGGCTGTTATAAGCGTTAGATATCTATATTTGATGCTTATACAGTGTAGTGCACTTTGGTTGATGGTTGATTAATTTGCAATGTTATTATACATGTGTTGTAGAAAATCCATATAATTAACATTATATGGTAATTGATTGGGCCTCATTCCAGTTTTGAAAAAAGAAAGTTTTGAAATAGAAATATTTGAATAGAAATATTTGAAATAGAATATTTGAAAATAGAAATATATGAAGCCGTGTTGATTAGATTGACGCCATTTTGACGTGATCGATATTTATATCGATTTTATTCATTTTTATAATGAATATCGAAAGTGATTTCAAAATCTGATATTTTGAAAAGAATTGAAATTGAATATGAATGAATTCGAATTGAAAATGAATTGAATTGAAAACGATTTCGAAATGAAATGAATTGAAAACGATTTCGAAATGAATTGAATTGAAATTGAATTGAATTCAAATTGAATTGAAATTGAATTGAAATTTGAATTGAATAGAAATGAATTTTAAAACGAATTTATAAAGAAGAATTCAATTTTGCTTTGGATTGAAATGGAAGTTGAAATTGTTTTTGAAACGAATTTAAAACTATATATAATTCGTTTTAAATAGAAATCGACGAAATATATATTATATATATTATATATATAATATAATGGGCTGAATAGAACGCGCCGCGCCGCGGCAGTACGCGAATTTCGACCATTGATTTCAAATGGACATTACGGGAGATCCGACCGTCGGATTCTCCTAAAACCGGAACCGTTGGGTTCGTATCGAAAAGAGCTTTCTAGCGAATGTTAGAAATTTGAAATCTAACGGTTGGATTTGGAATTATGTCCAAATCAAATTTGAAAAAGGTCGCTGTAAGTGCAGTTCGATGGCCATTGATGGAAATCGACTGTACGGACCTTGATAAAATTATTAAAAATAGTAATAATTTGTGTAAAATCATAAGAAATGATTTGTGAAGATCTGGGATGAAAAACTCCATATTTGAAAAGATAAAAATAGATTTTTATCGAAATGAACTAGTTTTGAACTAGAAATATAATTCTATTTATTTTTAAATAAATAAATTGAATTTGAAAAGGGTTTTAAAAATAACCAGAATTTCCAATGATTGCATTGGAGTGGATTTGAATCGAAATTGTCTTCGGAATATTTCGATGTGGGAATTCGTGATTATACAGATGTGTTATGGAAATTTGAAAGATACATATTTATATCGTTATTTCCAATACGACATTTGTTAATCGTAGAATTTGATATTGAATATAAGCTGATATATTTTCTATTCAGAGCCTTGTATTGAATATCAAATGTGATTTGGGTTTGTCGTGAATGGTGTCTTCACTAACACTGTTCTTGAACCCAGTTGAGAAAAGATTAAATCTTTTGTTTAGATTTAACGAAGTGTACCAATTAAATAATATTTAATTGGAATTGAATTGATATTGATTTTTGGGTTTATCGTGGATAGTGTTTTAAATAACACTCGTTCTTTAACCCGATAATTAATGGAATGTGACTTTGGGTTTATCGTGAACCGTGTTTTAAATGACACTGGTTCTTTAACCCAGTTAACGATTAAAACTAAGTGGAGTTTTAATGAATCTTTAATTAGATTGAAAAGATCGAGAATGGAGTATCACCAGTTTTGCTCCAGGCGATAGTTAAATCTTTAATTAGATTTGAACGTGAAATGGTAATTGAATTTACCGATAACACCGTGGTGTTAGATATGAAGTATAACCAGTTTTACTTCATGGGATGAATAAGTTGGGATTGGGAAATAAAATAAATGATTACTTCGGTGTGGTTCGCTAATCCCGACTAGTTTGAATTGATATTCAAAGGAGATTAAAGAATAAATTTAAAGAATTTATCTTGGATAAAATTAATGGGAACTTTTCCCAAAGTATGGGAATATTTGAATAAAAGAATATTCTGAATTGGAATGAGGCGTATGTTGTGTTTGTGTAACACTTTTATAATATATACGCGAGTTATTCAGAAAGACCGGGTTTGTCCCATTCTGAATAACTGATTCGACGTGGTGTCGAAGATGAAGACGGTGGTCGAAGACCAGAAGTCTTCACGTCGTTTGGATAATTACTGATGATCTTGATTGGGCTGTACACCCAAGAAGATGGAAATAGTTGGCGATCGTCCAGACGTACTTGGAGATCGATGGATATGCGGGGTACTAGGTGCCTCCGGTTTCGTTCAGACCCAGAACGGACTTGTAAATGGACTGTGTGTCTGACATTGGATTTTAGTCCGTGTGATTGATCTCTATTAAATATATATATCTGTTTGGCGGCGGAGAATTTATTCTCTTGCTTAACGCCCTTCTCTGAGACGTACGAGCTCAGGGGTTATATATTGATGGATATCAAACGCATGGAGTGAATTGCCTGTGTGGCATGCCTAAGTGGCAATTGATCGAGGCTTCTGTTGAAAAGCAAAGTCTTGTGGTGATGATCAAAGCACAGCCTGTGTGGCACAGCTTTGTGTAACGTGAATTCGCGAGTCTCGCACCCCGGTTGTGAACCAAAAACGGGAGAGGACCTCAGGGAGCGCATGCGTTTCTTTCTAGCTAGGGTGGTGTCAGTTACCTACCAGCCCTGACATTTATATACTTTTCACCTGTGTGGTTGTTGCTGTTGCGAGGCGCCTCGGTTTGATCGGACGATCCGGGTCCGATGGAGTCATTCGTTGGCTCATTTACGCCCCAAAGGGCGGGGAAACGTATTGTTCAGGCACTATAATCCACATCGGTGGACCGACCCTGACGATCTAAGGGGCAGTTGCGGCTGTTCCGGAGGCTCGGGCTAGAGAGTCTCGAATCGGTTGAGGACTATCTTTTGCCTCGGTTCATAGACGGAAATCCAATTTCCAAATACGTGACATTTGCGGTTTTATTTGTAGAGCCTAGTATGGAGACATAGTGGGATGGGGCGCTCATGCCGCCTATGATTGATACTTATGATTTGAAGTTGTTTTATACACTATGCACTTATAATAGTATCAAATGATTTGTTTTAAAAGTATCAAGCATTCTTTGGCTGTTATAAGGGAAAACCCTATCCTCGGCTGCGTTGCATTGTGTGATGGGACCTGGGTCTTATAACAGCTTCATTTTTCTTTATTTAGCATTGCGCTGTTTGTTTTAGGCACTGGTATTCTTGGGAGGAAACCCGTTCCGTGTTATACGGCGTGGTCCCTTGATTTACCTAACTTTAAAAATAAAGATTAACTGTTTTAGTTCTCACACCACTCACATGACTGACCTGGAGTTTATTGTTTTAACCTAAACTCTGGGTGCCCCTATTTTGACACGGGCAGCTAGTAGTTTTGGTTTTGCAGATTTATATTCACAGGATCCTGGTTTACAGCTGGAACGATATCCGGAAAGCTTTGTATCCGTATATCTCTTCTAGTTGTGTATTGTATTATTTTCCGCTGCTATGTATTTAAATGTAATTTAAATCTCTGATATTTTTGTGTAATATTCATTTATACTCTGTATATTCTTGTATCCTGATGCATTGTTGTAATATACAATGAAATGTTCTTTTATATGCGTTCTGTTGTGGCTTGTTCTCGAACTATCCGACACTTTCCTTTACGGGGAAGTTACGGGTTTTTACTGTTGGTATCAGAGCTTTGGTTTACAAAGCAGAGAATAAGACACATTAGAACCTTACGAAAGAATTCATCAGATATTGGATTAGTAATATCCAATGAGAATGACTCGTTAGAGATAGGATCAGTAGTATCCTAGAACGGGTGTGAAGAGTATATTTTTCAAATGAAAACATTTTTGTTTTGAAAATTTAAATCAACTATTCGTATTTGATTATTTGTTTATATTGATTTTGGACAATTCAGTATATAAAGAATTTGCATATACGCCTTGCAAACGTATATTCAAAGTTTTAATATACTGGATAGATATGGAATCACATTCTAGTCGCCCGGAGATGGTACTGATGATTGTCATGACATCATCAGTATTTATGTTCGTGTTTCGAAGGTGTGATTTTCTATATATTTCCATTAGGCTGGTGTGAGAACCAAAACTTATGTATAGCTAGAATACATTGTTGTGAATTGGCATCAAAAACATGATTTTTGTATATGTATCAAAATTATGAATTTGAAACTCTAATTCACTAATTGATTGATGTTTGTGTTGTTTGTTTATTTGTTTGCTAATTTTTAGCCATTTAGCCTAACTGAATCACATATTGAATTATATTGAAAATTGGTTGCATTTGCTTGCATATACATGTACTTATATTGAACAGGTCATAGCAAGGAGGCTAGAGCAGAGAATAAAATTTGTTTGCCCGACAAATAGGTACATGTTTACTACATAATTTACTGTTTTGTTTGGGTGATGATGATTTTATGAGCCTATTGGCTAGCCGCTTGGCTTTTTCTTTTTGAGATCTGAAGGACCGGGGAAGCTATTTGAAATTCCCCGATGCTCCCGGTGCAGGGGAGGTTATGGCGAAATTTTTCGAAAATTTAGGGTGTTAGCCAAATTTTTGAAATTTTGAAAATTCTCAGAAACTGAAAAGTTGGAGGACGGAAGCCTGATCGAACGTAGAGCTGAATAATCAAACCACTTTCGACTTTGTTCCTTTTCGGGGACGAAAAGTTTTAAGTGGGGGAGATTGTAACAACCCGAAAATCTGGGCCAGTTTAAAATTTTTATTTTGGCGAATTTTGATTATTTAAAATGAATTATTTTAAATAATATCGACGAGAAATTTATTTTTAATATAATTCGAACGTATATATTATACGCGTCGTCGTTAGAATATAAATAATTTTATATAATTATAAATAGAAGTGAAAATGGCGCGGTAGTTCGATAATTCGATTTCAAACTTCAATTGAATGTACCGGGTGCAAAACAATCCGGATTTTAGTGAAACCAAAAACATTAGGATCTAATTGTGAATATCTTTCCAACGAATCCGAAAAATCGAAATTTCATAGCAGGGAATCAAAAGATTTGTCCAGTTGAAAATTCTGAATAGTCGCTATGGAATTCAGGCCCTTAAAAATGGACATTTTGCAAACGACCTCGGATTTCGACGAAACCAGTTTTGTTGGGTCCGTGATGTAAAGTTATTGCTAGGTTTCAAATTTCATAATTTTTCGAATCAATATGTGAGCGTGGCGAAGGAAAACGCATTTGACCAGTTTCAGTTGATTTTAATCGACTGGAAAATGGCCATTTTTCCAACGGTCTCAGAATTCGACGAAACTAGTTTTGTTAGGACCGTATCGTCAATACGAAGCTAGAAAATATTTTTCTGCAATTTATAGAGTTGGTATGTGACCCCAGTAAATTGAAATGTACGTTTAAATTGAATATATAAAGAATTATATTTTAAATTCAACAGAAACTGTTCGAAAGGATCGAATCAGCATACGATACATATCCCATTGTGTTCGGAATGGGGCGGAAACGCTAGGGACGACAGGCGGTGGACCTCGTTTAGAGGTCGTTTGAAAAAGTTGACTTTTTGAATTAAATAAATAAAAAAAAATTATATATACCCTCTCCCCTCTTCTATACCTACGACCAGGCCCCCCCCTTAAATCGAATCAGAAAAAAAAAAAGGCGGAGCGCCGCTCATCGCGCCGCCGTGGGAGGAGGCGCAGCCCTCCTTCTCCCTCCCCTCGCGCCGCCAGTAGCTGCTCGAGCCCCCCCTCAGACCCCCCTTCGATCGACAAGCCACAGAACCCCCCCCCAGACCCTTTCGAGCACCGCAACACCCCCCTCAACTACCTCCGCGCCTCCCACCTGAAGACCGACGCCCCCTCAACCCTCCTCAATCCGACGCAGCAAGGACGCAGTCCCTCCCCTCGCTTCGAAGGGCGGGTTCGAACACCGAGACGAAGAGATTAAGGGGTAATCCCCTTAACACAACAATAAAAAGGTAATTCCTTTTTATTTTATTTTTACCGTATTACTAGTTTTAAACATAGAAAAAAAATTTGAAAGTTTGAAATATTTTTAAAATAGAAAAGATATGATTTTTAAAAGGGAAAAGTCGATATTTTTAAAAGTGAAAAGTCGATATTTTTAAAAGTGAAAAGTCGATATTTTTAAAAGGGAAAAGTCGATATTTTTAAAAGTGAAAAGTCGATATTTTTAAAAGTGAAAAGACGATATTTTGATATAAGTAGAGAAGTAAAAATATGATTTTTACCTCGATAAAAATATAATTTTTATTATGTAGAAGATGTGAAAATATGATTTTTATATTTTTAAAGTATTAAAAATTTAATTTTTACATGATAGGAAGATTAAAAATAGCATCTTTATATATGTAGCGAAATAAAAATCTGATCTTTATTTTATATACGTTGAGATAAAGTGGTGATTTTTATAAAGGCGAAATCCATATTTTTATAAAGGCGAAATCAATATTTTTGAAATGGAATTTTTATCTATATGACAGCATAGTAAAAATATGATTTTATATATTGAACATCGTAGTAAAAATTCGATTTTTATATATTGAATAGCATAGTAAAAATTCGATTTTTATATATATGAAGTGATTATAAAAATATGACTTTTAAATTGAAAGTGAATAAATAAAAATGTGATTTTTATTTTAAAGACATCAGTATATAAAAAATGTGTGATTTTTTATATATGTAGTGACTACGGACAACGAAGATGACAAAGATGCAATAGCGATGAAGAGTCGTGGTATTGGATAGCTATCGGTGAGAACCTCTCACTCTAATTTCTTTTTCTAGTTATATATATATATACTAGGATGCAGACGGTACTTAGCAGCACCCGACACCCGTCATCCACAGACCATGGATTGCTTGTTTGTAAAATTGTTTGGGTGTGTAGTTGGTTAGATTATTTGGTTTGAATTGAATTGTTTGGTGAATTGAAATGGATTTGATTGATGTGTGAATGGCATGGGCCTTCACTAGACCGGGGATAAGGCTAGGCCTCGTCCCGTTTCTAGTATCGTGCCGTTATGCCGCCGAAATTTTCTAAAACAAGTTAGAAAAATAAAAATATCATTTTATTTAAAGAATGAAATGAATAGAAATTCGTATGTTGGAATAAAATGTTTTATCGTTAAAAATATAATTTTTAACGTGAATATGAATATAGTGAATGTGAATAAATAAATATTCATTTACAAACCAGACGGTTTGTTTATGTACACCTATTTGAAGGACATTGATTGGGTCGATAAATTTTACACATCGCCCAACTGCACAAATAAAATCTGTGTTTGATTGTCTGAAACCCCACACGGGTTTTGGGATGAAATTTGAAGTTCACTCATCCTGATTGATTAAATATGTCGATCGATTGATTAACAGGCTGTTATAAGCGTTAGATATCTATATTTGATGCTTATACAGTGTAGTGCACTTTGGTTGATGGTTGATTAATTTGCAATGTTATTATACATGTGTTGTAGAAAATCCATATAATTAACATTATATGGTAATTGATTGGGCCTCATTCCAGTTTTGAAAAAAGAAAGTTTTGAAATAGAAATATTTGAATAGAAATATTTGAAATAGAATATTTGAAAATAGAAATATATGAAGCCGTGTTGATTAGATTAACGCCATTTTGACGTGATCGATATTTATATCGATTTTATTCATTTTTATAATGAATATCGAAAGTGATTTCAAAATCTGATATTTTGAAAAGAATTGAAATTGAATATGAATGAATTCGAATTGAAAATGAATTGAATTGAAAACGATTTCGAAATGAAATGAATTGAAAACGATTTCGAAATGAATTGAATTGAAATTGAATTGAATTCAAATTGAATTGAAATTGAATTGAAATTTGAATTGAATAGAAATGAATTTTAAAACGAATTTATAAAGAAGAATTCAATTTTGCTTTGGATTGAAATGGAAGTTGAAATTGTTTTTGAAACGAATTTAAAACTATTTATATAATTCATTTTAAATAGAAATCGACGAAATATATATTATATATATTATATATATAATATAATGGCCTGAATAGAACGCGCCGCGCCGCGGCAGTTCGCAAATTTCGACCATTGATTTCAAATGGACATTACGGGAGATCCGACCGTCGGATTCTCCTAAAACCGGAACCGTTGGGTTCGTATCGAAAAGAGCTTTCTAGCGAATGTTAGAAATTTGAAATCTAACGGTTGGATTTGGAATTATGTCCAAATCAAATTTGAAAAAGGTCGCTGTAAGTGCAGTTCGATGGCCATTGATGGAAATCGACTGTACGGGCCTTGATAAAATTATTAAAAATAGTAATAATTTGTGTAAAGTCATAAGAAATGATTTGTGAAGATTTGGGATGAAAAACATCATATTTGAAAAGATAAAAATAGATTTTTATCGAAATGAACTAGTTTTGAACTAGAAATATAATTCTATTTATTTTTAAATAAATAAATTGAATTTGAAAAGGGTTTTAAAAATAACCAGAATTTCCAATGATTGCATTGGAGTGGATTTGAATCGAAATTGTCTTCGGAATATTTCGATGTTGGAATTCGTGATTATACAGATGTGTTATGGAAATTTGAAAGATACATATTTATATCGTTATTTCCAATACGACATTTGTTAATCGTAGAATTTGATATTGAATATAAGCCGATATATTTTCTATTCAGAGCCTTGTATTGAATATCAAATGTGATTTGGGTTTGTCGTGAATGGTGTCTTCACTAACACTGTTCTTGAACCCAGTTGAGAAAAGATTAAATCTTTTGTTTAGATTTAACGAAGTGTACCAATTAAATAATATTTAATTGGAATTGAATTGATATTGATTTTTGGGTTTATCGTGGATAGTGTTTTAAATAACACTCGTTCTTTAACCCGATAATTAATGGAATGTGACTTTGGGTTTATCGTGAACCGTGTTTTAAATGACACTGATTCTTTAACCCAGTTAACGATTAAAACTAAGTGGAGTTTTAATGAATCTTTAATTAGATTGAAAAGATCGAGAATGGAGTATCACCAGTTTTGCTCCAGGCGATAGTTAAATCTTTAATTAGATTTGAACGTGAAATGGTAATTGAATTTACCGATAACACCGTGGTGTTAGATATGAAGTATAACCAGTTTTACTTCATGGGATGAATAGGTTGGGATTGGGAAATAAAATAAATGATTACTTCGGTGTGGTTCGCTAATCCCGACTAGTTTGAATTGATATTCAAAGGAGATTAAAGAATAAATTTAAAGAATTTATCTTGGATAAAATTAATGGGAACTTTTCCCAAAGTATGGGAATATTTGAATAAAAGAATATTCTGAATTGGAATGAGGCGTATGTTGTGTTTGTGTAACACTTTTATAATATATACGCGAGTTATTCAGAAAGACCGGGTTTGTCCCATTCTGAATAACTGATTCGACGTGGTGTCGAAGATGAAGACGGTGGTCGAAGACCAGAAGTCTTCACGTCGTTTGGATAATTACTGATGATCTTGATTGGGCTGTACACCCAAGAAGATGGAAATAGTTGGCGATCGTCCAGACGTACTTGGAGATCGATGGATATGCGGGGTACTAGGTGCCTCCGGTTTCGTTCAGACCCAGAACGGACTTGTAAATGGACTGTGTGTCTGACATTGGATTTTAGTCCGTGTGATTGATCTCTATTAAATATATATATCTGTTTGGCGGCGGAGAATTTATTCTCTTGCTTAACGCCCTTCTCTGAGACGTACGAGCTCAGGGGTTATATATTGATGGATATCAAACGCATGGAGTGAATTGCCTGTGTGGCATGCCTAAGTGGCAATTGATCGAGGCTTCTGTTGAAAAGCAAAGTCTTGTGGTGATGATCAAAGCACAGCCTGTGTGGCACAGCTTTGTGTAACGTGAATTCGCGAGTCTCGCACCCCGGTTGTGAACCAAAAACGGGAGAGGACCTCAGGGAGGGCATGCGTTTCTTTCTAGCTAGGGTGGTGTCAGTGACCTACCAGCCCTGACATTTATATACTTTTCACCTGTGTGGTTGTTGCTGTTGCGAGGCGCCTCGGTTTGATCGGACGATCCGGGTCCGATGGAGTCATTCGTTGGCTCATTTACGCCCCAAAGGGCGGGGAAACGTATTGTTCAGGCACTATAATCCACATCGGTGGACCGGCCCTGACGATCCAAGGGGCAGTTGCGGCTGTTCCGGAGGCTCGGGCAGGAGAGTCTCGAATCGGTTGAGGACTATCTTTTGCCTCGGTTCATAGACGGAAATCCAATTCCCAAATACGTGACATTTGCGGTTTTATTTGTAGAGCCTTGTATGGCGACATAGTGGGATGGGGCGCTCATGCCGCCTATGATTGATACTTATGATTTGAAGTTGTTTTATACACTATGCACTTATAATAGTATCAAATGATTTGTTTTAAACGTATCAAGCATTCTTTGGCTGTTATAAGGGAAAACCCTATCCTCGGCTGCGTTGCATTGTGTGATGGGACCTGGGTCTTATAACAGCTTCATTTTTCTTTATTTAGAATTGCGCTGTTGTTTTAGGCACTGGTATTCTTGGGAGGAAACCCGTTCCGTGTTATACGGCGTGGTCCCTTGATTTACCTAATGATTTAAAATAAAGATTAATAACTGTTTTAGTTCTCACACCAGTCACATGACTGACCTGGAGTTTATTGTTTTAACCTAAACTCTTGGTGCCCCTATTTTGACACGGGCAGCTAGTAGTTTTGGTTTTGCAGATTTATATTCACAGGATCCTGGTTTACAGCTGGAACGATATCCGGAAAGCTTTGTATCCGTATATCTCTTCTAGTTGTGTATTGTATTATTTTCTGCTGCTATGTATTTAAATGTAATTTAAATCTCTGATATTTTTGTGTAATATTCATTTATACTCTGTATATTCTTGTATCCTGATGCATTGTTGTAATATACAATGAAATGTTCTTTTATATGCGTTCTGTTGTGGCTTGTTCTCGAACTATCCGACACTTTCCTTTACGGGGAAGTTACGGGTTTTTACACATTAATTATCGGGTTAAAGAACAAGTGTTATTTAAAACACTCTTCACGATAAACCCCAGAATCAATACCAATTCAATTCCAATTAAATATTATTTAATCGGTACACTTCATTAAATCTAAATAAAATGATTTAATCTTTTTCTCAACTGGGCTTAAGAACATTGTTAATGAAGACACCATTCACGGCAAACCCAAATCACATTTGATATTAAATACAAGGCTCTGAATAGAAAATATATCGGCTTATATTCAATATCAAATTCTACAACCAACAAATATCATATTGGAAATAATGATATAAATATATCTTTCAAATTCCCATAACAATATCTGTATCATCACGAAATCCAACATCGAAATATTCCAAAGACGATTTCGATTCAAATCCATTCCAATTCAATTATTGGAAATTCTGGTTATTTTCAAAACCATTTCAGATCCAATTTATTTATTTTAAAAATAAATAAATTATTATTCTAGTTCAAAACTAGTTTACTTCGATAAAAAACTATTTTTATCTTTTTAAATATGGAGTTTTCCATCCCAATTCTTTCCAAATCATTTCTTATGATTTACACAAATTATTACTATTTTTAATAATTTTATCAAGGCCCGTACAGTCGATTTCCATCAACGGCCATCGAACTGCACTTACAGCGACCTTTTCCAAATTTGATTTGGACATAATTCCAAATCCAACCGTTAGATTTCTAATTTCTAATACTTGTTACTAAGCTTTTTTCGATACGAACCCAACGGTTCCAATTTTAGGAGAATCCGATGGTCGGATCTCCCGTACTGTCCACTTGAAGTCAATGGTCGAAATTCACGAATTGTCGTAGCGCGGCGCGTTCTATTCAGGCCATTATATTATATATATAATATATATAATATATACTTTGTCGATTTCCTTTTAAAACGTATTTTATTAATCGTTTTCAAAACGATTTCAGCTTCATATTCAAATTCAAATCAAGATTAAATTTTTCAATATAAACTCGTTTTAATTTCATTTCAAATCGATTTCAATTCAATTTCAATTTAATTCGAATTTCAATTCATTTCATTTTAATTCGAATTTCAATTCATTTCAATTTAATTCGAATTTCAAATCTATTCAATTTAATTCGAATTTCAAATCTATTCAATTTAATTCGAATTTCAAATCTATTCAACTTAATTCGAATTTTAATTCATTTCAATTTAATTCGAATTTCAAATCTATTCAATTTAATTTGAATTTCAATTCATTTCAATTTAATTCGAATTTCAAATCAATTCAATTTAATTTGAATTTCAAATCAATTCAATTTAATTTGAATTTCAAATCTATTCAATTTAATTCGAATTTCAAATCAATTTCAATTTAATTCGAATTTTGAAATCACTTTCAATATTCATTGAAAAATGAATAAAATCGATATAAATATCGTTCACATCAAAATGGCGTCAATCTAATCAGCACGGCTTTTATTTAACACATGAACGTTTATTCTATTCAACACATGAATATTTTTCAATTCAATACATGAATTTATTTTCTATTCAACACATGAATTTATTTTCTATATTGGAATGAGGCCCAATCAATTACCATAAAATGTTAATTATATGGATTTTCTACAACACATGTATATAATCGCAGCTATAAATAATCAACCATCATCGAGAGTGCACCACACAACTGCATAAGCATTAAATATAAATAATTGACGCTTACACAGTCTGTCAACCCATCGATTGACATACAACTAAACAATCGGGATTAGTGTACGTCAAATATCATCCCAATACCCGTGTGGGGTTTCAAATCAACAAACACAGATTTTATTTGTGCAGTTGGGCGATGTGTAAAATTTATCGTCCCAATCAATATCTGTCAAATCAGTGTATATAAACAAATCGTTCGATTTGTTTATAAATATCTATTTGATTCACACATATGTTAAACATAATATTTTTAACGATAAAATATTTTTAACTATATAAATATTTTATTTCACATCACACAATCAATTTTCACCACAAAAAACAATCAAACATACAAGCCATCCATGATCTGTGGACGACGGGTGTCGGGTGCTACTAAACACCGTCTGCATCCTAGTATATATTTCAAACTAGAAATCAAAATAAAAGTGAGGAGTTCTCACCTTGGGGATCTACTCCTCCTGTGTTATTTCTTAATTTCCGAATCGTTTAGGTTTGCTCGTTTTTTTCCAACACAGTCTTTTCTACGTTGTTCATATTAAAAATAACATTTTTAATCGATGATCTTTATAAACAAGAATCACATTTTTACATTGTTTGTATATATATATCAGAGATTCAAACGCTTATATAAAGAAACCATATTTTTATCGCTGAAAAAACCATATTTTTATCACTAATATATATAAACAAAAACCATATTTTTATCGCTACTATATATAAACAAAAACCATATTTTTATAATGGTGTTTATATTATAAAAATCATATTTTTATAACGGTGTTTATATTTTCAAAATCAAATTCTAGTCTTCTAGTTTATATATAAAAACAAAGTAGATTTTTTCTATTTTAAAAACAATGTATATATTTTTCTACTTTAAATCAAAGTATATATTTTCCTACTTTAAAAACAAAGTATATATTTTTCTTCTTAAAACAATGTTCTTTTCGAAACCGTGTCTTCTTATATTTTCAAAACCATGTATATTTTATATTTTAAAAACCATGTTTATTTTATAACTAATCTATTTATATAAATTTTCGTATTTTAAACCATGTATATTATATATAAATTTCAGAATTTCAACAATGTATTTATATAAAAATTTCAGAATTTAAACTATTTATTTATTTATTTATAAATTTCAGAAATTAGACAATGTATTCATATAAAAATTTCAGAATTTAAACCTTTTTCACTAATCACATTGATGAAGGACCATCCAGGCCACTCCTTTTTCTGTCTTCCCTAACGCGGTTCTGTAGATCGCAAAACCCATGTCTTCATCGTTGAAACCTCTCACCGCACGCCTCTAGGATGCATCGTCCACCAATCTGAATTGACCACTTGAAGCGCCTCCTCAATGCCACCCAAGAGATGTCGCCGCTCGCCTCTCGAGGCACTGAGGCGCCCTCAAACTCGCGATGAATAGCTCGCTATTGAGCTCAAAAACCGATCTTGACGCTGAACAATAATGAATCAAATCCATATCACTTTGAAGAGCCAGAAAAGTTGCTCGAATTTTGTCTTGGAACGATGAACTTTTATTGAACAGATCGGATTTTTTTTAGGGAATTAAAATCGGAGGTTTTTTGTCCCTTGATTTGGAACTGACGGAGGGCTAACTAATTTTAGGGTTTGGAAGAAACCTAATGCCCCTTTATACCCTTCTTCTATAATATTTAATTTATTTAATTTCAATTTTAATTTGCTTATCATTACAAACCTCAAATCAAATCCAACGGCTGTCGCCCCTAGCTAATTACTCACATTCCGAACACAATGGGATGTGTCCCGTAAGCCAATTCGACTGTTACGATCATTTTCCGTACAAATTAAAATATAAATTAGTATATATTCAGTTTAAACATACATTTCAATTTACCAGGGTTACATACGGACTCTAAAAATTCCAAAAAAATTATTTCTAGCTTTGTATTGAATATACGGTCCTAACAAATCTGATTTCATCAAATTCTGAGACCGTTTGAAAAATGACCATTTTCCAGTCGATTAAAATCAACTAAAACTGGTCAAATGCGTTTTCCTTTGCCACGCTCACATATTGATTCAGAAAATTGTGAATTTTGAAACCTAGCAATAATTTGACATCTCGGATCCAACAAAAGTGGTTTCGTCGAAAACCGAGGTCGACTGCAAATTTTCCATTTTTAAGGGCCAGAATTCCATAGCGACTCTTCTGAATTTTCAACTGGACATATCTTTTGATTCCCGCTATGAAATTTCAATTTTTCAGATTCGTTGGAAAGATATTCCCAAATAGATTCTAATATTCTTGGTTTCACTAAAATCCGGTTTATTTTGAATCCTGTACATTCATTTGAAATTTGAAATCGAATTATCGAACTACTGCGCCATTTTTAATTCCTTTTATAAATATAAGTAAATATTTATATTCTAACGACGACATATATAAATATATACATTCTAATTCTATTCAAAATAAATTTCTCGTCGTTATTATTTAAAATAATTCATTTTAAATAATCAAAATTCACTAAAATCGCCAAAATAAAAATTTTAAATTGGCTTGGATTTCCGGGTTATTACATATGAGGAGAAAGTTCATTGAATCAAAACAATATTCTTAGCTGACCTTATTGATCGCCTCTGAAAATAATGAATAAAAAAATTATTGTATAACACAATGCTTATGATTATGATTTCCAATATGATTGTATTTTCTTATAATATGTGTAAATTTCTAAGATAAAAATTAATTAATTTATAAAATGAAATATCGACGATACTTACGAAACTATGATCATAAATATATTTCTTAAATATGCAACAATCAGTCAGCAGAATAGACTTACTCAATCGAATGAATAAAAAAAATAACTATATTTTATACATAGATCAAGTTCACTAAACATAGTATACTAGTCGACTAAATCATGGAAAAAATAAACTAATTCTTGCTATTTAAGTTCAATCGATTGAATCCATATATTCAGTCAACTGTCTCCTAGAGCAACAATATTTTCTCCATAATATTCAATCAACTGAATCAATACTTTACTCGATAGATACATGTATAAATGAACTATTTTCTCTTGGATTGAATTCAGTTGACTACACATGTATGTTCAACCGGCCGAATATGAAAAGATGAGTTTTCTATAAAGCCAAATTATTTTGGGTTTCCATTTATTAATCCCACTTTTCACAGTATCTTACAAATTTCACTCTATATAAAACTACCTCAGTAAAGTATGAAATTCTATCACTCTAGATTCAAATCTTCTACTTTAAAATCCTAATCATGCCTCCTAAGAGAACAAGACAATTAACCACTTCAACTGAACCTAGCGATTCTCAAATCCGAAAATAGTCAGTGGTAGCCAAAATATTCATTAACACCCTAAGTGATGGATTCCTGTCGACTCCTTTACTTACGAAAGGAAGGAACTGCTGTTGATACCATTTCTTTAAAGAATTCCTATACGACTTTTCATCACTAGTTCCAAAATTGAGTTCCTCAAAGATTTGGTCCATGACACGCCACGTTCGTTAATGTCACTCATTAAGAGAATGCATTAAGTTTCGTGAAGCGTTATACGTAAACAAAAACAAAAAATTACAAGATAGATACAAAATAACAGCGGAATTTAAAACTTTATTTAACAGAAAACATCGTGGTCCAAAACATAGTTACATCAAAAGTTTGAATTACAGAAAACCCACTACATCAACTTAAAACTTCTATCTTGTACTAAAATCATCAGAGTACAGTAATAAAGGAAGCATAGTTCCTCATAAATATAGCCATATCAAATAAGACAAGAAATCAAAGTAGTACATCTAAGCAACTCCAAGCAGAATGAAAGAGAGAATCCAAATCAAGCCTGAGTATTCCCACTGTGAGAACCTGGGGGGAAACAGAAGAGAGGGAAGAGGAAACAAAATGGGTTAGACATAAAGTCTGGTGGGTCCAGTTACTTTAGCATATAAATAAGTAAAAGCACCATGACAAGCATATAAACTAGAAGAGAGAGATAACAATATCATAAGGCAGGTATAATAGATTGAACAGGATAATCAGAATAAACATGATAGAATATATTGCGCTTCTCAAGTGCTTCTCTCTACACCAATACTAGTATAACAGATATGTAATAGGATTGCATACTCCCTAATTACTTAGTAGAAACAGGATGATCCCTATAGAAATATAATGGTAGTTTTACGTGTACTCTAGCAGCAGGTTTTACCCCAAACAAAATTAACCGGTACCTAAACAGAAATAACAAGTGTTAACCCAAATAGAAATACAGGTACCCCACAGAAACAAACAAGACTAGATGTACCCTAATTACTATCCCCCAATCGATCGACTCCCTAAAGTGGCAACCTGCAGAAGGACACATATCTATTTATTGGTGCTAAAGCGACTTATTATCCTGGAGCAGGCTGTACTAATGCACGCACATAAGTCCGTTGGAACATGCCAGTACACACCTCCTCCTAGATGAACCTCTTACAATCAGCTCAGTAAGCGTGCCCTGACCCCAACCTAGTGTGGGGTCCCCTTTAATAACAGAATGGGTTACTAACTAATATGGGCTCCACATAGCGGATGACACATGCCAACTCTTACAGATCTTGTCCCCAATTAATTAGGATTTTGACAGGTTATGCCTAACAGATTTAATAGATTCGCGCAACCCTCTACAGATTTAGGGTCAAACCTTACAAATTAACGGGTCCATATAACCCCTACAGATTTAGTGGGTTAAGTTTTCTAGATTAACAGGTTCATATAACCCCCACATATTTAACAGATTTACTTAACCCCACCGATTTAACAGGCTTACTTAACCCCACATAGTTAACAGGCTTACTTAGCCACACAGATTTAATAGGCTCATACAATCCTTATGGATTCAAACAGGTTAAGTATTACAAATTCATTACCATACATTCATTTATGGTTATAATGCACTAGACCTCCCACATTAAGTCTACCACTTGTGGATGCTTGATATGCAGGTTGGGTCCAGGCAGACTTCCCACAAGTCAGACTTAACCTCGTGTTTTAGCACTGTTACGTGTTTATGCACCCACTTGTAGTCGTTGGATATGTCGGGCGGGTCCGGGCATATTTCTACCACAAGTGTAATCTAACCTCGTGTTTAAGTGTGGTTATAGTTTCTAATTACTGTAATTCTAGGCATTTCATTCTTTAACGATTATCACTATTTCATTATAGTATTCATGCCCCTTTTCCAAGTCATATTCATCATGTACCATATGCCTTAAATTAAGATCTAAATCACAATTTGATTTATGCCCCAAATCCATATTCATGTTTTCAATTCAAGTTATACCCCCAAATTTCCCAATATAAGTTATGCCCCAATTTTAACGGATTAAATAGGCTTCACATATTCTTTTGCAGTTCCATTAACAGGTTTCGCTTAATCTTAAATTAAGCCTACAGATTTATATGTCCCAAACCACAAGTCATAATTTACCGTATAAATCATGCCCCAATTTTTAGTCCAATTTCACAATATAATTTATGCCCCCGGATTCCAATTGTGATTCAAAGCACATGTTATGCCCATAAATTACCATTTCCAATCATTCCCAATTTAACCCAATTTCGTTCGTACGCATATTTCAGTGATATCGGCGTAGGCTCGAAGGTAGCCTGGCTATAAAAATAAAAGGGAATGAGAGAGAGAAGAACAAAATAGGCATAAAACCAAAAGTAATAGAAATGGGCATATGATAGCAGAAATAGGCACATATAAATAGATCTATTGAAAAAAATAGATATATAAGAACAAATCTGATGAACATGTAATGACAGGACAGATTAGGCATAGTGTCATGATCATAAACAGGCATGATGAGATCTAATCAGTGAATTAGATATACAAACAATGGCAGATCTGACATGATAAATAGGCATAGGCTCAGATCCAGTTCATAGTTATGTCAAAATAACTTAGATACACAGGTTATGGCAGATCTGATATGATTCAGTCAGTCACAGGCTTAGATCCAATTCATAGACATGTCAAAAATAACTTTTAAGTGTTTATATCTAAAAATAACATAGACTCACAAAGAATGGATCTAAGAGACATAAGAATAGTTGTAGATGTTGAATCGCAAATCTCTAAACTTGAATAACTTCTTTGTTGAAGAAGAAAAGGCTAACCTAATCTGGGCAGAGGCAACATCGAGTTCTCCATTGTTTTTGGTGTGTAAAAACAAGAGAAGTGAGGTCTTATTTATAGTTGTTCATCAAAGAATTCAGACCAGAAAACAGTCCACGTTCACGCATAAGAATCTGCCCACATCTGTGGTTGGGTCGACCCTCCTTTGGGTGGGTTGACACATGGGTCGACGCCCCACTTGGTGGGTCGGCCCACAATGGGCCATTTTCCCGCTCTAGATTCCCGCTTCGTTTTTTGAATTGGTTTGAATATTGGATTAATTTTATTCATATATATGTGGGGCGTCGACCCACAATGGGCCATTTTCCCGCTCTAGATTCCCGCTTCGTTTTTTGAATTGGTTTGAATTTTGGATTAATTTTATTCATATATATGTGGCTTATATATATATATATATATATATATATACTTCAAAACTTAATAACTTCTTCATGTGATGTCCGTTTTACGCAAACCAAGTGTCTGTCTTAAGCAAAATTCCGAGATGAATGCAATGGCATAGTTTTTTCACTTAATTTTGAATATTTATTTAAGTATTCTTTAATTTATCATTACAGTGTGTTATAAAATTATGGGGTGTTACATTCTCCCCTACTTAAAGGATTTCGTCCCCGAAATCTCTATGTTAAGAAGAATGTATATCCTAACATCCATCTACTCATCCACCAATCATAGGTATCCATTGTTCTTATAATATTTCTAATGCTTATATGAATATATGAAAATGTGTGTGTATATGTCCCTACACTAATGCGAAAGATGAGGCGGTCTACTGATTCAGTCGAACACCTTAATGCAATGTTGTTAGTGCGATGAATCCAATATTTTTGCGGATAATCCTATTTTAACATGTAAATTCTATATATGTGCACAATCATTCATCCAAATGTAATATCCACATGATGATACACCCATTTCCATCCAATAAAAGAAGAAAAATGCACACACATACATATGCAGTATGAGAGTGATTGAACCGATCTAGTGCCTAATGTGTGTGTATATGCATCCATGAGCAACCACTAGCAAACACTTGCATCCGTCAAACATAACACGTCTCAAACACATGTTTACATCCATAGAATTTCCACCTAAAGGTCGAACATCCGATCGATAGGATACACACGAATGACAGAAGCAAGTACGAATAAAAGTTTGGAAAAGAAGTTAAGAACATAGTCCTGAAAAGGAAAGAATATGAATTTCTATTCTTTTCTTTATTCTCCCAAGTCGCATCCTCGTTGTTTTCTCCCCATTGCACTTTTATTAACTTAACCTCCCCGTTGCGCAGTTTTCTTAACCTCTGATCCAAGTATGCGGGTAGGAACTCGTCTAATTGTCGCTTCCCATTCTACCTCTACTTCCTTAAGCATGAACAGCTGTATTGTGCAGACACTTCCATAAATAAGAAATGAGGTAAAATATCATGAGTATCCACACATTAACAAAGCAAACTATCCACCTTAGTTGTGAATACCACCGTAGCACCCCATTCGATATGCTTCGCCTAACCAACACCCTTTCAAGTAGCTCCCCTACTAGCTTGCTGAGTATAACGACCTGAAATCCCCCTTACGGGAAATCACGGATTGTACTGAGGACAAGACGAATTAGAACACAAACAGAAGAACATTTCATTGTTTATTACAATAATTCCATCAGAATACAAGAATATACAGAGTATGACTAAATACTACACATCATAAAATATTAGAGATTTAAATACATTGCTGCAGCGGAAAAACAATACAAAACATAACTGAAAGTAATACACGGATATAGAGTATTTCGAATATCGCTTCAGCTGTAAATCAGGATCCTGCGAATATAAATCTGCAAAACCAAAACTACTAGCTGCCCGTTCGGAAAATAGAGGCACTCAGAGTTTAGGTTAAAACAATAAACTCCAGGTCAGTCACGTGACTGGTGTGAGAACTAAAACAGTTATTAATCTTTATTTTAAAATTAGGTAAATCAAGGGACCACGCCGTATAACACGGAACGGGTTACCTCAGAACACCAGTGCATAAAACAACAGCGCAATGATAAATAAAGGACAATGAAGCTATTATAAGACCCAGGTCCCATCACACAATGCAACACAAGCTGGAGGATAGGGTTTAACCTTATAATAGCCAAAGAATGCTTGATACGCTAAATTTCATCTTTTATTATTACTATAAGTTTATAGTGTCAAAACAATTTCAATCATAAGTATCAATCATAGAAGGCATGGGTACCATATATCATGTGACGGCCCGCCCCGCACCAACCGACATTTACTCCAAATGTGCGCTGTACACATGTCCAGTTAGCACGGAACGGGTCGCCAGAAGGAAAAAGGAAGAAGGAAATGAACATACAAAGAACCTGTAGCATGTCTCACAGCGCATAGAACAAAACGTAATAATAGTAACATACTTGACATAAAACAGGAGAGACAGTGCATAAGCTGAAAATCAGAACTAAACATCATAGCAGCGGAAATCCAAAATACAGCTTATTACAATTTTCAAACTGTCTCAAAGCAAAAGTAAGGTAAATGAGGTACACTACTAATGCCCAAGTAGCGACCACCAACGACACAGGGAGAATGTGCATATATATATAATACGTGGAAGCCTCCTGCCCGCCTCCGAATCAGCTACTCGCACACCACCAGCTAACCTGTCTCTAGTCTGCTCGTGTGAGCACCCAGAGTAATAAGAGGAGACATAAAACTCTGGGTCAGACATAAAGCCTGGTATGAGCGATAAGCATCTAAAGTGAACAATAACAGGTAGACTAAAACATACCTGAACCTGGACCTGCAACCAAAGAGTTAGCACTATATACTGTACAACACCCTAAGGTATCATATCAAACAGTGTAAAGATACGGAGGTGGGGGAGGTGTGCATGTCATAATGATGGAAAACAATCAAGCATAGCATCCATCCTCACATCTCTCACTCAGTGCTTAAAGCATATGATATTCACCACTTCGATCACCCAACATTCCTTGCTACGATCACTTTGCCCCATGAAGTCATAAATGGCTTCACTGCACTGATAACGTAGCCACTAATTCCTCGCTATGTCCACTTGCCCCATGGAGTTATTCACCCCATCTGCGCTGGCTCATAGCCTTACTAATCCTTACTATGTCCACTTGCCCCATGGAGTTATTCACCCCATCTGCGCTGGCTCATAGTCTTACTACGCATCACCTTGCCCCTCGGGTCATAATGACCCTACTGCACTGATAACGTAGTCTTGCTACCATCACTTTGCCCTTCAGGTCATAATGACCCTACTGCACTGATAAGTAGCTCATCCTTCTTAGTGGTGAATCGAAGTTATGAACGTCGACAACTCCTTAGCACGCGTCCCGCAGCAAAGTCCAACCATGAAGTGAACTCATTGGTTCCCAACTGGTTCCGGGATCCTGAGCTCTAGCTTCCATTTGGACTACCTTTGCATCTCGGGTTATTGGTCATCACAATCGAATCGGATCGGATCAGCCTTCTCATTCTTCATCGGATCGGGTCGCGCCTCCTACGTCGGATCGGGTCGTGGTCCTCCCTTCCTTTGCTTCGGATCGTGCTCCCCTTCTCGGTTCGGATCGGGACACCCCATACGGATCGGATCGTGGTTCTTCAAGCGGTTCGGATCGGACGCTCTTCTCCAGGTCGACGGATCGTGCTCACCCTTCATGGACGGATCGGGTCGTAATGCTTATTCGCGATCCGGATCGGAGTACTTCAGTTTGGCACGACGCTGCATTGATTCGCTTCCCGGGCCTTGCACAGACGGTTCGGTTCGGAGGAGGTGACTCGACTCGTGGGGATACCCCCACGATCCCATAGGGCGATCCGATCGTCCCTCAACCCCCTATGCGATCCGAACCCCTGCACCTTGTCCAGCGAGCTGTTTACGCCCCTCGACGGCGTTTTCGACCATTCCAACTATTCTAAACAGTCACAAAGCATTTCATACAGTCATAGCAACATACATAATCAACCACAAACATCAAAACATCAATATGATAAGTAAAAATGGATCAAACATACCCAAAATCTCATATTTCCCTTTAAGCATATTTAGGTGAAACTGATGATAGGATTAGCAAATCTTAACCAAATTAACCCAAATTTGTATCAGAGGTCTAAAACATCATTCCGAATTTTATAAATATTTTTCCAGAATTTTATCATGTTTAAATTCGCTAATTAACACTAATCACTCCTAATTAGCCATAATTAGTGCAAAACTAAGCAAATCACTCACCTTAGCCACAAAACAAACTAAGATCTGAAATAATGCTCTGATTTGATGCGAATCCCAATGCTAACAGCAGCTCCAAGGTTGATTAGGTGAAGATCTTCTTTGATTAGGAGTTGCTAAACCAAATCCTTGACCAAAAGATGATTTGGAGGTAATCTAGAGATTGGAGGCCATTTTTAGGGATCCTTGGTGATAAGTGGAGGCTAGAAAACTGAAATGGAATGATTCTCCATCTCATTTCAGCCCTCCCATAACCCTAATCCCGAAATGGGTTATGGGCCTACTCACTAATCACCCGATTTGGCCCGGTTAAGCAGATTTTCACCCTCCAAACCTTGTTTCAGCCATATCTCCCAAATGGTAAGTCCGTTTGGCTATTATGACCACTCTACGGAAAGAGAAACTATCAAACGAATCAAATGGAAGTGGTTTCAGGTCAAAATTCCTTCCCAATCAAAAGTTATGGCCAAAACAGTACCAACTAGGGGCAAAATGGTCATTTAAAAATCGACAAAAATCATGAACATGGGAAATGACTCTCATAGATGTTTCCCAAAGTTACATGACCATACGACTTCACATGGAGAAGAAATAATTATTCTACAATCCTATGATGTGTAGAATACGGGTCGTTACACTCTCCCCCCCTTAAGAAATTTCGCCCCCGAAATTCCTTAATCCAAACACACACAAGGGTCCCGCATGCCTATCAATCATAAAACAACCATCAAACATGCAAAACAAGCAAAACAAGTCTATCCTAGCATGCGGAATAACTAAATCGCAAAGTAAATCTTACCAGGCAAAGAGTTCTGGATAAGCCTTCATAATGCTCTCCTCTGTCTCCCAAGTACAATCATTCTCGTTCTCGCCCCACTGAATCTTGACTAGCTTCACCGACTTCCTTCGAAGTTGCTTTGTATCGTGCCCCACAATACGAATCGGCTTGCGGTTCCCAACCGCCTCGGGCTCTACTTCAAAGTCCTCTAACTGATAAGGTGAAATAGTCATATCTGAGTCGTGAACGAACTTCCTCAGTTGGGAAACATGAAATACATTGTGAACTCCTGCCATTTTCTCTGGTAAGCCTACTCTATATGCCAAATTCCCGACTAGTTCAAGAACAGGGAATGGGCCAACAAATCTTGGTGCTAATTTGCCTCTTCTGCCAAATCGTATCACGCTCTTCAACGGAGAGGTCTTGACAAACACCAAGTCACCAACGGAGAATTTCAAGTCTCTTCTCCTCTTATCAGCATAGCTTTTCTGCCTATCTTGGGCAGCTTTCCTTCGTTGCTGAATGATCTTAATCTTATCTGAAGTTTCTCTCACCACATCTGGTCCAAGCACAAACTTCTCGCCAGTCTCTATCCAACATGATGGTGAGTTGCACGGTCTTCCGTACAAAGCTTCATATGGAGCCATACCGATACTGGATTGGTAGGTATTATTATATGCAAACTCTACTAGATGCAAATGGTCATCCCATGATCCACCAAAATCCAATATGCACGCTCTCAAGAGATCTTCCAATATACGATTCACCCTCTCCGTTTGACCGTCGGTCTGAGGATGATATGCGGTACTGAGATGTAATCCTGACCCTAAAGCCTCTTGTAAGCTCTTCCAAAACCCATTAGTGAACAACGGGTCTCGGTCACTCACAATGCTTTTGGGTACTCCATGAAATCTCACTACCCACTTCATATACAATTCTGCCAACTTGGCTGCCGTTCTGGTCGATTTGACTGGTATAAATCTTGCGCTTTTAGTCAATCGATCCACAATTACCCAAATGCTATCATATCCCGATCTAGTCCTTGGTAAACCATCGATGAAATCCATCGAGACTTGCTCCCATTTCCATTCAGGAATTTCTAATGGTTGCAACAACCCACTAGGCTTCTTCTGCTCGGCTTTAACTAGCTGACAATTCATGCATTTGGATATAAACTTCCCAACGTCTCTTTTCATCCCTTCCCAGTAGTAAGTTTGTCTCATGTATCGATACATCTTATTACCACCGGGGTGTATAGTCAGTTTTGAGTGATGACATTCTCTAAGCACTTCATCTCTCAATCCATTGACATTGGGTACAACTAGCCTTCCATTCTTTCGAAGCCATCCATCTCGATCAAGCCCATACACATTCATCTCCTCCTCGATACCCATCTCTAACCTGGAGATGATTTCCAATAGATTAGGATCATCCCTCTGGTTGGAACCAATCCGCTCTATCAAAGTAGGTCTGATCGTCAAACTAGCTAGCATAACTGGATCCAATTCGCACCTTGGTCTGAAATCAAATCCCGCGATAAACTCCAGTTGCTTCCATTCAAGAAACATTGCCCCTAAGCTGGCATGTCTCCTACTCAAGGCATCGGCTACCGCATTACCCTTCCCAGGTGTATACGCGATATCAAAATCATACGAAGCCAAGAACTCTAACCATCTCTGCTGACGGAGATTCAGATCTTTCTGAGAGAAGAGATACTTTAACGATTTATGATCGGTAAACAACTCGAATCTTTCTCCCAAGAGATAGTGTCTCCACATCTTCAGCGCAAATACAATCGCTGCCAATTCCAAATCATGGGTAGGATACTTCTTCTCATGCGGCTTTAGCTGTCGACTAGCATAAGCTACAACCCTACCTCCTTGCATCAATACCGCACCCAGTCCGGTACCACAAGCATCCGTGTATACCGTCATCTCTTCATTCCCCTTAGGAATGACTAACACTGGCGCACGCGTCAACCTCTCCTTTAGACTTTTGAAGGCATCCTCACACACTCCGTTCCAGACGAAGGACTGATTCTTCTTAGTCAACTGAGTCAACGGTGCTGCTATCTTAGAGAAGTCCTGGATGAACTTACGATAATATCCAGCTAATCCCAAGAAACTTCTTACATCTGTAGCATTCTTGGGCGTAGGCCAATCTTGTACCGTAGCCACCTTCGCAGGGTCCACGGCAATACCACATTCTGAAACAACATGACCCAAGAATCTTACTTCCCTTCTCCAAAAATGACACTTAGAGAATTTCGCTTTCAATTTGTGTTTCCTCAACACCTCCATCACTATCCTCAAGTGCCCCTTGTGTTCCTCCTCCATCCTTGAATAAACAAGGATATCATCCACGAATACAAGAACAAACTTATTCAACTGATCTCTGAATACTCGATTCATAAGATCCACAAAATAGGCTGGTGCATTGGTCAACCCAAATGGCATAACCAACCACTCATAAAATCCAGACGGTGTCCTAAATGCCGTTTTCGGAACACTCTCATCCGCTACTCGAAGCTGATGAAATCCTGTCGCGAGGTCCAACTGGGAGAACACTCTAGCTCCTTCCAGCTGATCAAACAAATCATCTATCCGCGGTAGAGGATACTTATTCTTCCTCGTCACCTTATTCAACTCGCGATAGTCCACACACAAACGAAGGAAACCATCTGCCTTAGTGGCAAACACCACTGGTGCTCCCCACTCGGAGACACTCCTTCTAATCAATCCCTTCTTCAAAAGATTGCTGACTTGCACCCCGAGCTCCCGCTGCTCCCTTGGTGCCATACGACGAAGTGGCATCACTATAGGTCTGGCATCTTTCACTAAATCAATACGGAACTCAATCTCTCGGTGTGGTGGAAGCCCGGTCACCTCCTCGAAGACGTCCGGATACTGGCCAACCACGGGCACATCTGACAACTCATCCTGCGGGATGTCGAGGGAATTAACAAAACTAGCCATAACCCCATCACTAGGTAGACTACCAAACACTACCCTCCGCCCATCATCCGCCCTCACTGTCACCAAAAAGCCCTCACAGTCTACCACCACCCCGTATCTTTGGAGCCAATCGACTCCCAATATAATGCCATACCCAGTAAAGCCCAAAACAAAGCAATCACATACAAACATACATCCATGACTCGATAAGACCAAATTCCTGCAAATCATACTAAGGCTAGTCGAACCACCAATCGGGTTCGTCACTATCAATGGTCTATCGACTATCTCGGGTTCCAGTCCCAACCTATCTACCAGGTCACTAGATATGAAGGAACGGGAAGCCCCAGTATCAAACAAAACTCGAATTGGTATATCATAAATAGAAAGCATACCTTGAATAACAACATTCTTCCCTTTCTCCGCCGCAGTTGGGGCATTCGACGAAGAAGGAATAGCATCAAGAGCATATGCTTTCACAATCTGCTTCTCCTTAAGAGGTTGCGGACACTTGTCCTTCTGATGTCCCACTTGACCACAGTTGTAGCACTTCCTTTCCGCTGGCTTGGCCCGACATTCCTTAGCATAATGGCCCTTCTTTCCACAGCTGAAGCACTCAACATCCTTCTTGCTCTTTTTCTGGCCACCTTTTGATTGGTCCTGCTTCCTCTTATTCTGAGAGCTATTCTTACCTCCACCGCCTGCTTGCGGCTTTGGCCCTTCTGCAGATACAGCCTCAGTCTTTGACTTAGGGTAAAGGCTCTCTGATCTCAAAGCTTTCCCCACGATCGATTCAAAAGTCTCATCGATGAGATTAATAAGCCTTTCCCCCAAGTAGCCATCCAGACCAGTAATGAATTTCTCATTCTTCTTCTCAGGAGTATCGATAAGAGACAGTCCATACTTCGACAAAGTGTCGAACTCAGCAATATAATCAGAAACTGCCCTCCCATTCTGCTTCAGTTCCAAGAACCTCTTGAACAACACCGACTTCTGGGCAGCCGGAATGAACTTCTTGCTAAAGCGAGCCTTGAACTGAACCCAAGTAACCTGGTCCTCTGAAGTAGCTGTTCTAATGGCATTCCACCAATTCATCGCTCGCCCTTGCAACTGACGAGACGCTAGCCTTCTCTTCATCGCATCCTCAAGACCCAAGTCATCAAAGATACGATCACAGCTATCCATCCAATCTTGAACATCTGCGGCCGACTCCGTTCCGTGGAACGGCTTCCCACCAAGATTAGTGTAATCCTTGCACAACTTGGCGAAATCGACCCTAGGTGCTTGCACTACTGGGCCACCACCAACTCCGGGATTAGGAACTGCCCCTTGCACTTCTCTAAGCATGTCTCTCATGAGGTCGGTAAACATTGCCCTCATGTCAGAGGCATTTCCATTATTGGCCCCTCTACCAGTACCTCTCACATATCGGCTCATCGTCAATCTGTAAAAGGAAAACGATCAACGACCCCATAGTGGTACTAGTGCAGTGCAACTTCATTCTTATACTACTAATAGTATATATACATAGCTTTTGAAAACCAAAGTAATCACAAATACGCACTCTCATATACGTACTAACTCTCCCTAGTGTCTTTCCCTAGGTTAACTACGCAACCTAGAGCTCTGATACCAAGTGTGACGGCCCGCCCCGCACCAACCGACATTTACTCCAAATGTGCGCTGTACACATGTCCAGTTAGCACGGAACGGGTCGCCAGAAGGAAAAAGGAAGAAGGAAATGAACATACAAAGAACCTGTAGCATGTCTCACAGCGCATAGAACAAAACGTAATAATAGTAACATACTTGACATAAAACAGGAGAGACAGTGCATAAGCTGAAAATCAGAACTAAACATCATAGCAGCGGAAATCCAAAATACAGCTTATTACAATTTTCAAACTATCTCAAAGCAAAAGTAAGGTAAATGAGGTACACTACTAATGCCCAAGTAGCGACCACCAACGACACAGGGAGAATGTGCATATATATAATACGTGGAAGCCTCCTGCCCGCCTCCGAATCAGCTACTCGCACACCACCAGCTAACCTGTCTCTAGTCTGCTCGTGTGAGCACCCAGAGTAATAAGAGGAGACATAAAACTCTGGGTCAGACATAAAGCCTGGTATGAGCGATAAGCATCTAAAGTGAACAATAACAGGTAGACTAAAACATACCTGAACCTGGACCTGCAACCAAAGAGTTAGCACTATATACTGTACAACACCCTAAGGTATCATATCAAACAGTGTAAAGATACGGAGGTGGGGGAGGTGTGCATGTCATAATGATGGAAAACAATCAAGAATAGCATCCATCCTCACATCTCTCACTCAGTGCTTAAAGCATACGATATTCACCACTTCGATCACCCAACATTCCTTGCTACGATCACTTTGCCCCATGAAGTCATAAATGGCTTCACTGCACTGATAACGTAGCCACTAATTCCTCGCTATGTCCACTTGCCCCATGGAGTTATTCACCCCATCTGCGCTGGCTCATAGCCTTACTAATCCTTACTATGTCCACTTGCCCCATGGAGTTATTCACCCCATCTGCGCTGGCTCATAGTCTTACTACGCATCACCTTGCCCCTCGGGTCATAATGACCCTACTGCACTGATAACGTAGTCTTGCTACCATCACTTTGCCCTTCAGGTCATAATGACCCTACTGCACTGATAAGTAGCCCATCCTTCTTAGTGGTGAATCGAAGTTATGAACGTCGACAACTCCTTAGCACGCGTCCCGCAGCAAAGTCCAACCATGAAGTGAACTCATTGGTTCCCAACTGGTTCCGGGATCCTGAGCTCTAGCTTCCATTTGGACTACCTTTGCATCTCGGGTTATTGGTCATCACAATCGAATCGGATCGGATCAGCCTTCTCATTCTTCATCGGATCGGGTCGCGCCTCCTACGTCGGATCGGGTCGTGGTCCTCCCTTCCTTTGCTTCGGATCGTGCTCCCCTTCTCGGTTCGGATCGGGACACCCCATACGGATCGGATCGTGGTTCTTCAAGCGGTTCGGATCGGACGCTCTTCTCCAGGTCGACGGATCGTGCTCACCCTTCATGGACGGATCGGGTCGTAATGCTTATTCGCGATCCGGATCGGAGTACTTCAGTTTGGCACGACGCTGCATTGATTCGCTTCGCGGGCCTTGCACAGACGGTTCGGTTCGGAGGAGGTGACTCGACTCGTGGGGATACCCCCACGATCCCATAGGGCGATCCGATCGTCCCTCAACCCCCTATGCGATCCGAACCCCTGCACCTTGTCCAGCGAGCTGTTTACGCCCCTCGACGGCGTTTTCGACCATTCCAACTATTCTAAACAGTCACAAAGCATTTCATACAGTCATAGCAACATACATAATCAACCACAAACATCAAAACATCAATATGATAAGTAAAAATGGATCAAACATACCCAAAATCCCATATTTCCCCTTAAGCATATTTAGGTGAAACTGATGATAGGATTAGCAAATCTTAACCAAATTAACCCAAATTTGTATCAGAGGTCTAAAACATCATTCCGAATTTATAAATATTTTTCCAGAATTTTATCATGTTTAAATTCGCTAATTAACACTAATCACTCCTAATTTGCCATAATTAGTGCAAAACTAAGCAAATCACTCACCTTAGCCACAAAACAAACTAAGATCTGAAATAATGCTCTGATTTGATGCGAATCCCAATGCTAACAGCAGCTCCAAGGTTGATTAGGTGAAGATCTTCTTTGATTAGGAGTTGCTAAGCCAAATCCTTGACCAAAAGATGATTTGGAGGTGATCTAGAGATTGGAGGCCATTTTTAGGGATCCTTGGTGATAAGTGGAGGCTAGAAAACTGAAATGGAATGATTCTCCATCTCATTTCAGCCCTCCCATAACCCTAATCCCGAAATGCGTTATGGGCCTACTCACTAATCACCCGATTTGGCCCGGTTAAGCAGTTTTTCACCCTCCAAACCTTGTTTCAGCCATATCTCCCAAACGGTAAGTCCGTTTGGCTATTATGACCACTCTACGGAAAGAGAAACTATCAAACGAATCAAATGGAAGTGGTTTTAGGTCAAAGTTCCTTCCCAATCAAAAGTTATGGCCAAAACAGTACCAACTAGGGGCAAAATGGTCATTTAAAAATCGACAAAAATCATGAACATGGGAAATGACTCTAATAGATGTTTCCCAAAGTTACATGACCATACGACTTCACATGGAGAAGAAATAATTATTCTACAATCCTATGATGTGTAGAATACGGGTCGTTACATATCATGTCGCCAATACTAGGCTCTATAATCAAAACCGCAAAGTCACGTATTAGAAGTCGGGTTTCCATCTGTGAACCGAGGCAAAAGATGGTCCTCTACCGAATTCGAGACTGTCTAGCCCGAGTCTCAGGTAAGTACTATGTTAAGCCTTTGGATCGTCAGGGCTAGTCCACTGATGTGGATTAAAATGCCTGAACACTGCGTTTCCCCTCCCTTTGGGGCGTAAATGAGCCAAATGACTCCATCGGCTCCACATAGTCATCGATATATCTGAGGTGCCTCGCAATCGATCAACCACACAGGCGAAAATAATATAAATGTCAGGGATGGTAGGTCACTGACACGACCATAGCTAGAAGGAAACGCATGCCCTCCCTGATGTCCTCGCCCGTTTCTGGTTCACAACCGGGGTGTGAGGCTCGCGAATTAACGCTACACAAAGCTATGCCACAGAGGCCGTGCTTTGATCATCAACCGCAAGACTCTACTTTCCAACAGAAGCCTTGATCATTTGCATCTTAGCATGCCACACAGGCAAACCACTCCATGCAACTGATATCCATCAATCACACAGAATGATATCTAATGTCAAGCACACAGTCCATACAAGTTCGTTATAGGTCTGAACGAAACCAGAGGCACCATGTACCTCGCATATCCATCGATCTCCAAGTACTTCTGGACGATAACCAACTGATTCCCTCCTATTGGGTGTACAGCCCAGTCAAGATCTCCAGTAATTATCCAAACGATGTGAAGACCTCCGGTCTTCTACCACCGTCTTCATCCTCGACACATCGTCGATTAAGTTATTCAAAATGGGATAAACCCGGCTTTTCCGAATAACTCGCGTATATAATAAACAAGTGTTACACAAACACAACATACGCCTTATTCCAATTCAGAATATTCTTTTATTGAAATATTCTTACACTTTGGGAAAGGTTCCCACTAATTTTATCAAAGATAAATTCTTTAAATTTATCCTTTAATCTTCTTTTGAATATCAATTTAAACCAAATTATGGTTTATCCAAACTAGTCGGGATTAACGAACCATACCGAAGTAATCATTTGTTTTAATTTCCCAATCCCAACCTATTCATCCCACGAAGTAAAACTGGTAATACTTCATATCTAACACCATGGTTTTATTGGTAAATTCAATTACCATTTCACGTTCAAATCTAATTAAAGATTTAACTATCGCCTGGAGCAAAACTAGTGATACTCCATTCTGGATCCTTTCAATCTAATTAAAGATTCACTAAAACTCCACTTGGTTTTAATCTTCCTAAAAATCAACATTAATGATTGTATAACTTGGGAAACCATATCCTGTCTTTCACTGGGTTAAAGAACCAATGTCATTTAAAATACGGTTCACGATAAACCCAAAATCACATTCTATTCCATCAGCCTTTAACCGTAAATTAGCAAGTGAATAATTCCCTAAGTGTTAACCTCGAAGGCCGAGACCAACATCGGATCAATACCCAAGAAACCATTCAAATTAACTAATCTCCAGTTAGTTTCTGATTATCTTAACTCTGTTGGGTCTAGGAACAATATTATGAAAGATACCATTCACGACAATCCAAAGTCACATTCCATTAATTATCGAGTTAAAGAACAAGTGTTATTTAAATCACCGTTCACGATAAACCCAAAAATCAATTCAAATTCAATTCCAATTAAATACCATTTAATTGGTATACTTAATTAAATCTAAATAAAAAGATTTAATCTCTTTCTCAACTGGGTTTAAGAACAGTGTAAATGAAGACACCATTCACAACAAACCCAAATCCCATTTGATATTAAATACAAGGCTCTGAATAGAAAATATATCTGCTTATATTCAATATCAAATTATACGACCAACAAATATCGTATTGGAAATAATGATATAAATATATCTTTCAAATTTCCATAACAATATCTGCATAATCACGAAATCAAACATTGAAATATTCTAAAGACAATTTCGATTCAAATCCATTTCCACTTTATATATTGGAAATTCTGGTTATTTTCAAAACCATTTCAAATCCACTTTATTTATTTTAAAAAAAGAAATCTATTTTTATCTTTTCAAGTTTGGAATTTTTCATCCCAATTCTTCACAAATCATTTCTTATGATTTTACACAAATTATTACTATTTTTAATAATTTTATCAAGGCTCATACAGTCGATTTCCATCAACGGACATCGAACTGCACTTACAGCGACCTTTTCCAAATTTGATTTGGACATAATTCCAAATACAACCATTAGATTTCAAATCTCTAATATTCATTAGAAATCTCTTTTCGATACGAACCCAATGGTTCCGGTTTTAGGAGAATCCGACGGTCGGATCTCCCATAATGTCCATTCAAAGTCAATGTTCAAAATTCGCGAGTTGCCACAGCGCGGCGCGTTCTATTCAGGCCACTATATATATAATATATATTATATATTTCATCGATTTCCTTTCAAATCGTATTTTATAAATCGTTTTAAATTTGTTTTCAAAACAATTTCAACTTCATGTTCAATTTTAAATCAAAATTGAATATTCCATATCATTAATATATAAATGATAATATTTTCAAAACGTTCGATTTTGAAATCACTTCCTTTTCTATATTCATTATAAAAACGAATATAATCGATATAAATATCGTTCACGTCAAAATGGCGCATATCTAATCAATACGGCTTTATATATTTCAATAATTTCGTTATTCTATTCAACAAATGAATATTTTCTTCAACAGATGAATATATATTTTTCAACACATGACTATTTTTGTTATTTAATATATTTTATAAAGTTATGACTTCTATCGTTTATTTCTTAATCAGACTCCAACCGTAAATTAGTAAGAGAACGATTCTCTAAGTATTAACCCCGAAGGCCGAAACCAACATCAGATTAATACCCAGGAAACCACTCATCTTATCTAGTTTCCAGTTAGTTTCTAATTTTATACATATTAAGGATGTAAATTTTATTGTTAAAATATTTCGTTCAACACATGATAAGTTTCAACAAATGAATATTCTCAACACATGAGTATCGTCAACACATGACTACTTATTCTGTTTAACACATGAATCTTTATTTTATAATATTCTTTTTTTTTCAAATTGAAATGAGGCCCAATCAATTACCATATCATGTTAATTATATGGATTCCATACTACACATGTGTATAATAGCAATGATAAATAATCAACTATCAACCACAGTGCACCACACAACTGCATAAACATTAAACATAGATAATTAACGCTTACACAGTATGTCAACCTATCGATTGACATACAACTAAACTATTAGGATTAGTTTACGCCAAATATCATCCCAACACCCATGTGGGGTTTCAAATCAACAAACACTGAATATTATTTGTGCATTTGGGCGACGTGTAAAATTTATCGTCCCAATCAATATCAGTCAAATGGGTGTACATAAACAAATCATCTGATTTGTAAATGAATATTTATTTATTCACATTCACGTTAAATTTATATTTTTAACGATAAATAATTTATTTCAACACATGAATATATTTCTATTCATTTCACATCACAATCAATTTTCACCACATAACAAAATCAAACAAGTCTTCCATGGTCTGTGGACAACGGGTGTCGAGTGCTGCTAAGTACCATCTGCATCCTAGTATATATTTTTAACTAGAAAACAAGAATTAAAGTGAGAAGTTTTCACCTAGAAGCTAAACCAAAAGTCGCGACTCTTTATATGTAGAAAATCTTCGTCGTGTTTCCAACGAGATCTGTTTCACGCGGTATATGTTAAAAATCATATTTTAACAACGCTACCTTATAATTAAAAGTTACATTTACTTTTGTCTATTATATATGTAAAAATCAAATTTTTATTTTAACGTTATATGAATAAAAATCACGTTTTTATTTCACTATATATATAATAAAAATCAGATATTTATTTCGCTACAACATATATAAAAATCGTATTTTTACATCGCTAAAAATCAAATCTTTTCCTAAGTAAAAATCATAACTTTATAAATATAAAAATCGTAACTTTTTAAATAAAAATCACTTCTTTCTATATAAATAAAAATCAAATCTTTTTATAGTTAAAAATCAAACCTTTCAGGAAAAAAACAATCTTTTCATGTTTATAAGAATCACAACCGTTTATGTTTTAAATAAAATTGATTTAATAAAACTGATTTGATAATATGTTTTAAACCCATAAAAACTGATTAAAACAAGGATTAAAACTTACATTTCTTTTTGAAGCGAATGGGGGTCCTACAGTCGAAGGCGGGTAGCGGGGAGCGGCGCAGTTAGCTGCTGGAGGGTACAGGAGGCGGCGCCTGGTAGTTGGTGATCGGGCCTGGTCGGAGCAGGCCCAGCGTCATGGTTTTCCGCTGTGGGGCTTCAGGGGGGCTCGATTCGAGAAGAGGGAGGGAGTAGAGAGAGGAGGGAGGGCGTAGGAGGCGGCGGGCCTAGGGGTGGCGCGGTGATGGTGGCGACGGGGGAGAGGCTAACGGCGTGTGCGATTATGGTTTATTTTTTTATTATTCTCCTCGTTGACTGATTCGGAGAGAAGGGGGGTAAGGGAGGATATATATAATTTTATATTTAATTAATTAATTAATTTTTCATAAAAAGTTGACTTTTTATTCGAACTCGAAACGAGACCTAACGACTATCGTCCCTAGCTAATTACCCCTATTCCGAACACAATGGGATATGTTTCGTGGTCTGATTCGATCGTTACGATCAGTTTTCATCAAAATCAAAATATAAATCTATATATTGAATTTGAATGAACATTTCAATTTACCGGGGCCACATACGGACTCTAAAAATTCCCGAAAAATATTTTCTACCTTTGTATCAACGATATGGTCCTAACAAAACTACTTTCGTCAAATTCTGAGACCATTGGAAAAATGGCCATTTTCTGGTCGATCTAAATTGAATGAAACTGTCAAAACATGTTTTCTTTTGCCACGCTCACACATTGATTCAAAAAATTATGAATTTTGGAATCTAGCAATTACTTGACATCCTGGATCCAACAAAAGTGGTTTCATCGAAAACTGAGGTCGTTTGCAAAATTTTCATTATTAAGGGTCAAAATTCCATAGCGACTATTCTGAATTTTCAACTGGGCGTAACTTTTTATCCTCGCTATGAAATTTCAATTTTTCGGATTTTTTGGAAAGATATTCTCAAATAGATTCAAATATTTTTGGTTTCACTAAAATCTTGTTTATTTTGAATCCTGTACATTCATTTGAAATTTGAAATCGAATTTTCGAACTACCGCGCCATTTTCAATTCCTTTTATAAATAGAAATAAATATTTATATTCTAACGACGATCTATATAGGTATATATGTTCTAATTCTATTCAAAATCAATTTCTCGTCATTATTATTTAAAATAATTCATTTTAAATATTCAAAATTCACTAAAATTTCCAAAATAACAAATTTAAATTGGCTCGAATTTCCGGGTTATTACAATCTCCCCCACTTAAATGTTTTTGTCCCCGTAAAGGAACGTAGCTGAAAGTTGTTTTACAAATCAACTCAACTTTCATTATTTTCTTTATGGCTTAAGTCCTTCAACTTTTCAGTTTCTAAGAACTTTTCAATTTTTTCAAAAATTTGGCTGACACCCTAAATTTTCGAAAAATTTATCCAAAACCTCCCCTGCACCGGGAGCTTCTGGATATTTCAAATAGCCTCCCATGGACCTCACCAATCCAAAAGGAAAAAGAAACAGCCAAGCGGCTAGCCAATTGGCTCATAAAATCATCCAAACCCAAAGAAATACAATAACCATGTACCTATTTGCCGAGCAAACAATTTTATTCTTCTGCTCTAGCCTCCTTGCTATGACCTGTTCAATGTAAGTACATGTATATGCATGTAAATGCGACTAATTTTCAATACAATTCACTATTTGATACAATTTGGCTAAATGTTCCAAATTTTAATTAATCAACCAATAATCAAACAACACAATCAGCAATAAATTAGTTGATTAGCTTTTCAAATTCATAACTTTGATACATAGTCCAAAAATCAGATTTTTGATGCCAAATCACAACAATAAGCCCTATTTAGTTTTGGTTCTCACACCAGTAAATTGGAAATATACAGAAATCCCACTTTCGAAACTCGAATATAAATTCTGATGACGTACGTACTATAGCGACCATCAGAACCATCTCCAGGCGACTAGAGTTTGATTGTATATCTATGCAGTATATTAAAACTTTGAATACACGTGGATCAGACGTATATGCAAAATCTTTATATATTGGATTGTCTAAATTCAATACAAATAAGTATTCAAATACGAATAATAAAGCCTAAATTTTCGAAACAAAATTCGTTTTCACTTTAAATATATACTCTTCACACTCGTTCTAGGATACTACTGGTCCCATCTCTAACGAGTCATTCTCATTGGATATTACTAATCCAATCTGTGATGAATTCTTTCGTTTAGTTCTAACGTGTCTTGTTCTCCGGGCTATGTAAACCAGAGCTCTGATACCAAGCTATAACGACCCGAAATCCCCCTTACGGGAAATCACGGATTGTACTGAGGACAAGACGAATCAGAACACAAACAGAAGAAAAATTCATTGTTTATTACAACAATTCCATCAGAATACAAGAATATACAGAGTATGAAAAAATACTACACATCATAAAATATCAGAGATTTAAATACATTACTACAGCGGAAAAATAATACATAACATAACTGAAAGAAATACACGGATTCAGAGCTTTTTGATTATCGCTTCAGCTGTAAATCAGGATCCTGCAAATATAAATCTGCAAAACCAAAACTACTAGCTCCCCGTGCGGAAAATAGGGGCACCCAGAGTTTAGGTTAAAACAATAAACTCCAGGTCAGTCATGGGTTTGGTGTGAGAAGTAAAACAGTTATTAATCTTTATTGTAAAGTTAGGTAAATCAAGGGACCACGCCGTATAACATGGAACGGGTTTCCTCCCAAGAACACCAGTGCATAAAATAACAGCGCAATGCTAAATAAAGAACAATGAAGCTACCATAAGACCCAGGTCCCATCACACAATGCAACACAAGCCGAAGGATAGGATTTTACCTATAATAGCCAAAGAATTCTTGATACGCTAAATTTCATCTTTTATTATTACTATAAGTGTATAGTGTCAAAACAATTTCAATCATAAGTATCAATCATAGACGGCATGGGTACCATATATCATGTCGCCAATAGTAGGCTCTACAATCAAAACCGCAAAGTCACGTATTGGAAGTTGGGTTTCCATCTGTGAACCGAGGCAAAAGATAGTCCTCTACCGAATTCGAGATTGTCTAGCCTGAGTCTCAGGCAAGTACTCTGTCAAGCCTTTGGATCATCACGGTCGGTCCACCGATGTGGATTAAAATGCCTGAACAGTGCGTTTCCCCGCCCTTTGGGGCGTAAATGAGCCAAATGACTCCATTGGTTCCACATAGTCACAAATATATCCGAGGCGCCTCGCAATCCAACATCCACACAGGTGAAAATAATATAAATGTCAGAGCTGGTAGGTCACTGACACCACCCTAGCTAGAAGGAAACGCATGCCCTCCCTGATGTCCTCTCCCATTTCTGGTTCACAACCGGGGTGTTGGGCTAGCGAATTAACGCTACACAAAGCTATTCCACAAAGGTCATGCTTTGATCATCAACCACAAGACTCTGCTTTTCAACAGAAGCCTTGATCATTTGTATCATAGCATGCCACACAGGCAAACCACTCCATGCAACCGATATCCATCAATCACACAGAATGATATCCAATGTCAGACACACAGCCCATCCAAGTTCGTTCCGGGTCTGAACGAAACCGGAGGCCCCTTGTACCTCGCATATCCATCGATGTCTAAGTACGTCTGGACGATCACCAACTAATTCCCTCGTCTTAGGTGTACAGCCCAATCAAGATCATCAGTAATTATCCAAATGATGTAAAGACCTCTGGTCTTCTACCATTGTCTTCATCCTCGACACATCATCGATACAGTTATTCAGAATGGGATAAACCCAGCCTTTCCGAATAACTCGCGTATATAATAAACAAGTGTTACACAAACCCAACATATGCCTCATTCCAATTCAGAATATTCTTTTATTTAAATATTCTTACACTTTGGGAAATGTTCCCACTAATTTTATCAAAGATAAATTCTTTAAATTTATTCTTTAATCTTCTTTTGAATATCAATTCAAACCAAATTATGGTTTATCCAAACTAGTCGGGATTAACGAACCTTACCGAAGTAATCATTTGTTTTAATTTCCCAATCCCAACCTATTCATACCATGAAGTAAAACTGGTAATACTTCATATCTAACACCATGGTGTTATCGATAAATTCAATTACCATTTCACGTTCGAATCTAATTAAAGATTTAACTATCGCCTGGAGCAAAACTGGTGATACTCCATTCTCGATCCTTTCAATCTAATTAAAGATTCATTAAAACTCCACTTGGTTTTAATCTTCCCGAAAATCAATATTAATGATTGTTTAACTTGGGAAACCATATCCTGTCTTTAACTGGGTTAAAGAACCAATGTCATTTAAAACACGGTTAACGATAAATCCAAAATCACATTATATTCCATCAGCCTTTAACCGTAAATTAGCAAGTGAGCAATTCCCTAAGTGTTAACCCGGAAGGCCGAAATCAACATCAGATCAATACCCAAGAAACCATTCAACTTAACTAATCTCCAGCTAGTGTTTGATTATCTTAACTCCGTTGGGTCTAAGAACAGTATTATGAAAGATACCATTCACGACAACCCAAAGTCACATTCCATTAATTATCGAGTTAAAGAACAAGTGTTATTTAAAACACCGTTCACGATAAACCCAAAAATCAATTCAAATTCAATTCCAATTAAATACCATTTAATTGGTATACCTCATTAAAAAGATTTAATCTTTTTCTCAACTGGGTTTAAGAACAGTTTAAATGAAGACACCATTCACAACAAACCCAAATCCCATTTGATATTAAATACAAGGCTCTGAATAAAAAATATATCGGCTTATATTCAATATCAAATTCTACGACCAACAAATATCGTATTGGAAATAACGATATAAATATATCTTTCAAATTTCCACAACAATATCTGCATAATCACGAAATACAACGTCGAAATATTCCAAAGATTCAAATCCATTTCCACTTTATATATTGGAAATTCTGGTTATTTTTAAAACCATTTCAAATCCACTTTATTTATTTTAAAAATAAATGGGATTATAATTGTAGTTCAAAACTACTTCATTTCGATAAAAATCTATTTTTATCTTTTAAAATTTGGAATTTTTCATCCCAATTCTTCACAAATCATTTCTTATGATTTTACACAAATTATTACTATTTTTAATAATTTTATCAAGGCTCATACAGTCGATTTCCATCAATGGCCATCGAACTGCACTTACAACGACCTTTTCCAAAATTTATTTTGGACATAATTCCAAATCCATCCATTAGATTTCAAATCTCTAATATTCGTTAGAAAGCTCTTTTCGATACGAACCCAAGGTTCGGGTTTTAAGAGAATCCGACGGTCGAATCTCCTGTAATGTCCATTCGATGTCAATGGTCAAAATTTGTGAATTGCCGCAGCGCTGCACGTTCTATTTAGGCCATTATATATATATATATATATATATATATATATATATATATATATATATATATATATATATTTCATCGATTTCCATTCAAAACGTATTTTATAAATCGTTTTAAATTTGTTTTCAAAACAATTTCAACTTCATGTTCAATTTTAAATCAAAATTGAATATTCCATATCATTAATATATAAATGATAATATTTTCAAAACGTTCGATTTTGAAATCACTTCCTTTTCTATATTCATTATAAAAACAAATATAATAGATATAAATATCGGTGCCATCAAAATGGCGCATATCTAATCAAATGGCTTTATATATTTCAATAATTTCGTTATTCTATTCAACAAATGAATATTTTCTTCAACACACGAATATATATTTTTCAACACATGAATATTGTCAACACATGACTATTTTTGTTATTTAATATATTTTATAAAATTATGACTTCTACCGTTTATTTCTTAATCAGACTCCCACCATAAATAAGTAAGAGAACGATTCCCTAAGTATTAACCCCGAAGGCCGAAACCAACATCAGATCAATAAATAGGAAACCACTCATCTTATCAAGTTTCTATTTAGTTTATAATTTTATATATATTAAAGATGTTAATTTTATTGTTAAAATATTTCGTTCAACACATGATAAGTTTCAACAAATGAATATTCTCAACACATGAGTATCATCAACACATGACTATTTATTCTATTCAACACATGAATCTTTATTTTATAATATTCTTTATTTTCCAAAGTGGAATGAGGCCCCATCAATTACCATATAATGTTAATTATATGGATTCCATACAACACATGTATATAATAGCAACGATAAATAATCAACCATCAACCAAAGTGCACCACACAACTTCATAAGCATTAAACATAAATAATTAGCGCTTACACAGTCTGTCAACCTATCGATTGACATACAACTAAATAATCGGGATTAGTGTACGCCAAATATCATCCCAACACCCGTGTGGGGTTTCAAATCAATAAACACTGACTATTATTTGTGCATTTGGGCGACGTGTAAAATTTATCGTCCCAATCAATATCAGTCAAATGGGTGTACATAAACAAATCGTCTGATTTGTAAATGAGTATATATTTATTCACATTCACGTTAAATTTATATTTTTAACGATAAATAATGTATTTCAATACATGAATATATTTCCATTCATTTCACATCACAATCAATTTTCACCACATAACAAAATCAAACAAGTCGTCCATGGTTTGTGGACAATGGGTGTCGGGTGCTGCTAAGCACCGTCTGCATCCTAATATATATTTTTAACTAGAAAAAAAGAGTTAAAGTGGGAAGTTCTCACCTAGAAGCTAAACTAAATGCCGCGACTCTTCATATGTAGAAAATCTTCATCGTGTTTCCAACGAGATCTGTTTCACGCGGTATATGTTAAAAATCATATTTTTAACAACGCTACCTTATAATTAAAAGTCACATTTTCTTTCGGCTATTATATATGTAAAAATCACATTTTTATTTTAATGTTACATGAATAAAAATCACATTTTTATTTCACTATATATATAATAAAAATCAGATTTTATTTCACTACAACATATATAAAAATCGTATTTTTACATCGCTAAAAATCAAATCTTTTCCTAAGTAAAAATCATTACTTTTTAAATACAAAAATCATAACTTTTTAAATAAAAATCACTTCTTTATATATAAATAAAAATCAAATCTTTTATAGTTAAAAATAAAACCTTTTAGAAAAAAATTATAAAAATCACAACAGTTTATTTACATTATATATAAATAAAACTGATTTAATAATATGTTTTAAACCTATAAAAACTGATTAAAATAAGGATTAAAACTTACATTTCTTTTTGCAGCGAATGGTGGTCCTACAGTTGAAGGAGAGTAGCGGGGAGCGGCGCAGGTGGCTGTTGGAGGGTAAAGGAGGCGGCGCCTGGTGGCTGGTGGTTGGGCCTGGTCGGAGCGGAACCAGCGTGGCTATAATGACCCGCATTGGCAGAGGTATATAATTAATTTATTTAATTATTGAAATGGTGGTTTAAAGAATTTAATGGTCGTGGAATTAAATAATGACGAATATTTAATTAAAATAATAAAATAAATAATATATTTAATTCTGAAATAAACAGAATTTGCTGAAATGACGATATGGTGCGAACCGGATCATCTGTGATATTTAATTCAGCTTGGAATTGAATTTGAATAATGAATATATTATATAAACGACAGTTTGAACGTATAATTATATTATAATTGAAAACGAGCTCGAAATGGCACTGTAGTTCGAAAATTGGCGATTCGAACTTCAACTGAGTGTACAGGATTCGTTTTAAATCGGATTTCTGTGAAACAAGAAACGTGTGGAGCTGGTGGAGTATATCTTTCTAGTGGAAGAGACAAATCAGGATTTCGTCGTGTAGATTTTGAGATATGTCCAAATCAAATTTTAAAATAGTCGCTATAGAATCGTTTATCGACCATATCGGTTTATTCGATATAACTAGAGATCGGATTTGAATTTAGACAAGGTTCTTTTGGGACATAGTGATAATGTAATTTTTAGAATTTTATGGAAATTTTTAATTAATTAAATAAGCAACTTTTTATTTGGAGTATTTCGCACCTTGTAATCAACATTTTAAAGTTTCACAATATGAGTCAATCTACCGGTATTATTATATCTTTGGGATCGTGGTACGTTGGTCATCACAATGGTATGATCTACTCTGTCTATAGCACTTGTATATGAATGGAATTTACGAAAATGGATATGAAATATCTATGCACTATATAATAACTTTAACCAAAAAGTTATAACATAAAACCTATGTCCACGTTCATCCTTCTCAAACCACTCTTTCTGTGTGGCCTTAAAACAATGTTGTGGCATTCGAAAATCCATAACCCATTCACGTTTAACTCTATAAATAACCTACCCTATTTTACTAAACCTAATTTGCTCCTCAACAATATCGGCCGCCACCTTATCTTTGAAAGAAAACAGGATCTGAGTGAGGTTGGCGAGTTGAGAGAAAATTATAGCGTGCGGTGTGGTGAGTGTGAGGTGGAAGCAGACTATTTAAATGGAGGAGCGTACTGTTTTCACGGGGGTGATAGGGTTGCGGTTTGCATAGCACAAAGGAGAAGTACTGTTCCTTTTTGGGTGAGGCCATTTTGTCGAGAAGGAAGGAGATGTTGCCTCGTTTGAGTTTAGCGTCGGAGAGGATATTGTGTCATTATTGTATACGCCCATATCGGTAATGGTGCGAGCTGTTATAGAGGGAGCAGGCGTGTGTAACTGTGTATTGAAGTTGCATAGAAGAGGACGTTAACGAGGGTGATGGAGCGTAGAAGGCGAGGTGTTGATTGCATCGGTGATTTCAGTTTGGGATTCGGCTGAAGAAATAAATGGTGTGGAGGCTTGGCAATTTACAGAAATGGTATTCGAAGATAGTACTGGAGGACGGGATTCTTCTTTTAGGGAAGAGGCTAAAGATCGGATCTGTTGCAAAATATTGGGAGCGAACGGGTTTTTGATTGGATCCAAGAAATGTGTTTTCTGAGAACGATGAGGAGCAGAACACAAATTTAGGGAAAGAACAGATCGTAAGGGGGACAACTGTTCATTTCTGGTTTGGACCCAAGTTTAAAGGGTAAGGCCCATCCGTAGTTGAGATTAAGTATATTTTAATTTAAAATAGCGTATAAACTTGTTAACATCAGAACTCATTCATATGTTATCGAAATTTAGCAAACCAAGACCCGTTGGGACCGTATGGACAATGACTACGTCATGGAACTGACTGGAAGTCTATTAGAGCTCGTTACAATTTTTGCAAAATAAATTGTCCAATCTGAATCAACGACAATTATCGTTAATCAACGATGATAGTCCAATGTGAGTAAATCTCACTAACTCTGAACAGTTTATAATTTCATGTTGTATTTTTAGAACTGTTAAATATTGGCTGATTGACTGTGTGTTGATTGTTTGATTGAACTGCTAGTCAGTTAGTTGAATTTCTATATTGATTCTGTTTAACAGAATATATCATATGGAACTGAAAGTGGTGTTGACTATATTGTGTAACATCTGTTGATGCAGGGAAACAGACTGGAGGAATCCGACTGGATTCCTCAACATTTATTTTACTGTTTTCCATATATTGTGATATATGATGTGTTATATAATCTGTTATGGATTATGTGTGTTGGAATGATATTGATCCTTGTTATTCGATATTTTAAATATCATAAAAGACCCTGGGATGTAAAAAGAATTATTTCAATGTATATTGAAATAAAGGGATTTTATAAAATCAATAGATTTTATAAAAGGAAATATTTCAAAAGTAAATAAAAGGGGAAATGTTTATAAAACGAATAGAGTTTTATAAAAGGGAAAAATGTTGATAAAATGAATAGAATCGAAAAAAGGAAATAACTAGAGTAGAATAAATAAAGATATACAAGAAAATATTTGTAAACCATTTACAAATAGGATTGAAAAGGAAATAGTGTAAAACCATTAGCAAATAGATTAGAACGAGGAAGGTTTGTAAACCATTTACAAATCAATCAGAAAGAGAAATGTTTGTAAACCATTTACAAATCAATCAGAAAGAGAAATGTTTGTAAACCATTTACAAATGAGATTGAATAGGGGATATTTGTAAAACCATTTACGAATAGAATTAAAAAGGGTAATTATTTGTAAAGTGAAGAACCGTTACTAAAAGTAAATCTTTATAAATGAATAGTTTAATAGAAAGTAAAAGGAGTTAATCGATGTTAGTTTAATCGATTAGAGTTAAAGCAAATGAGTTAATCGAATATAGTTTATTCGAATAGAAAGTAAAAGGGGTTAATCGATGTTAGTTTAATCGATTAGAGTTAAAGCAAATGAGTTAATCGAATATAGTTTATTCGAATAGAAATAAAAGGAGTTAATCGATTAGAGTTAAAGCAAATGAGTTAATCGAATATATAGTTTATTCAAATAGAATAAAGGAGTTAATCGAATATATAGTTTATTCAAATAGAATTAAAAGAGCTATTGGATATAGTTTATTCGATAGGAGTTAAGTGAATAGAGTTAGAGTTAAATCAAAAGAGTTAAGTGAATAGAATAAATTAAATAGAGTTATCGAATATACCTTATCGAAGGAAAGAATTATTGAATAGAAAAGATTTGAAAGAGGGTTAAGTAAGGAAGTTAGATAAAGAATTAGAAGGGTGAACTTTGTCTTTTTCAAGGTTAGAAACGTTGTTCAGTTAAGGTCTGAGAGGTAGTATTACCCCAACTTGATGGACTTCATTTTTAACTAAGGAATGGTTAAGGTTCGATAGTAAAGGATGGCTAAGTGAATTTAGTAATTAAAGGAAATGGTTTGAGTTGGCATCGCGATGGTTTGTTTAAACATCTGTCTAAGTCCAATGAAGAAGCTTTGGAAATGTTTTCCAAATAAGAAACCAGAAATGTTTTCTAATAAAGAAAACAAGAAATGGAAATGTTTTCCATTGTTAGTAACGTATATTTTCCAAATATAGAAAATAAGAAATATTGAATATAGGAAAACAGGAGATAAGTGAATTAATGAAATAAAGAGATAAATGTTGAATGATGTTTGATCGATATAAATTTCCATTTGGAAATAATATCGTTGTTTGCACACCTGTTTTTCTTCGATAGTTAAATCACAGACTATCGAAGTTTTGACCATTTTAACGTTGTTAATATGGAGAGACCGGTTGGATTATTATCCAAAGAACCACTCTGTATTGGCATAAGCATTGCGAATCATATATGCCAAAGGAAATTGAAGACGGAGTTATGCAAGGGCTATCCTGTTTACAGAATAGTGCCTTCGGTTCATCCTGTTCCTGGATGACTTGTATGGACGGATGTCTGACAGATTATTTCCAGACGATCACGTATATTGATTTCTCCAACCATACCAAGAGTGGAAGAGGAGAAGGAAACTTCTTTTAGCTAACACATAATGTATGGTTGAGGACGTCAATCGGTGATTTGATGGATTTGACGATGTGATATTCGAAGTGAATCTGATGTGATGATGAAGCGTAACCTCAAGCCTCATCATCTGGTAAATGACAGAAATCGGGCAGGCAGCATGGCTAAGTCGGTCGCACCGAAGTAGGGTGTATAATCATCTGATCTAGAGTTTCATTTACTTCTAAAAATCTATTGTTGATGTTGTCCCATTCGGGAAACGGTTGCTGATCCCAACCGTTGGTGATATACATTCGATACACTCAAGCGAAATGAGTGGTCGGTCATGTGTGGCCGGGTTGCAAGATGTTCTTGTTTGAACCCAGTGTATTCCTCTCTAGAGGTACACTAGCGAAAGGTGGTTCCATACCTTGTCATTGTTGGAAATCCATTACCCAATACGTGCTTGCGGTTTTGATTGTATACTACATATGTAGAACGTGAGATGAAAGCGTTTCTGGTAGATGGTTATTATATTGTGTTGATAGACATTATTATAATATCAAAAGGTTTTTGATATAAAGATAATTTGGATTCTCATAAGGGAAAAACCCATTCCGTTATACGGCGTGGTCTTATGAGATATCGTTTACTTGTTCAAACTGTTTTAAACTGTTTTACTCATACCAGTCCCATGACTGACCCGGAATTTAATTTGTTTTGTTTTCCCTAAACTCTTGGGTGCCTAAATTTGTACGGGCAGTCAAGTAGTCGGGATTTACAGATATACTGGAAGAGCTTGGAGCAGGAGGCTTCAGGATCATATAGTTATAGTTATTTCTGTTGTGTTGTAAGTGTTGTACTTTGATAATGATATGTATATTCAAGTACAGATTTGTATTTCAAAGTTATGTTATGAAATATATTTATTCGTTCCGCTGTGAGATACGTGTTACTCTGATATTGTGTTCTTATTCTTCTTCTATTCTAAGTTTCTATCTTATCTTTCCTCACCCTCTAATTTTTCACTAATGACCGGTATTTTTCGACGTTTTGTTAGTCATCATTGAGTTTATGACGATAACCAAAGTCGAAAAAATCCCGGGTCATTACAGTGGCGGTTTTCCACTGTGGGGCTTCAGGGGGGCTCAATTCGAGAAGAGGGAGGGAGTGGAGAGAGGAGGGAGGGCGTAGAAGGAGGCGGCGGACCAGGGGGTGGCGCAGTGATGGTGGCGACGGGGGTGAGGCTAACGGCGGTAGCGATTTGGGTTTAATTTATTTATTTTTTATTCTCCTCGTTGACTGATTCGGAGAGAAGGGGGTAAGGGAGGATATGTATAATTTTATATTTAATTAATTTATTTATTTTTCATAAAAAGTTGACTTTTTATTCGAACTCGAAACGAGACCCAACAACTGTCGTCCCTAGCTAATTACCCCCATTCCGAACACAATGGGATATGTTTCGTGGCCTAATTCGATCGTTACAATCAGTTTTCATCAAAATCAAAATATAAATCTATATATTGAATTTGAATGAACATTTCAATTTACCGGGACCACATACGGACTCTAAAAATTCCTGAAAAATATTTTCTAGTTTCGTATTGACGATATGGTCCTAACAAAACTAATTTCGTCAAATTCAGAGACCGACCAAAAAATGGCCATTTTTTGGTCGATCCAAATTGACTGAAACTGTCAAAACACGTTTTCTTTTGCCGCGCTCACATATTGATTCAGAAAATTATGAATTTCGGAATGTAGCAATAACTTGACATCCCGAATCCTCAAAAAAGTGGTTTCGTCAAAAACCGAGGTCGTTTGCAAAATTTCCATTTTGAAGGGCCAAAATTCCATAGCGACTATTCTGAATTTTCAACTGGGCGTAACTTTTTATCCTCGCTATGAAATTTCAATTTTTTGGATTCATTGGAAAGATATTCTCTAATAGATTCAAATATTTTTGGTTTCACTAAAATCCGGTTTATTTTGAATCCTGTACATTCATTTGAAATCGAATTTTTGAACTACCGCACCATTTTCTATTCCTTTTATAAATAGAAATAAATATTTATATTCTAACGACGATCTATATAAATATATACGTTCTAATTCTATTCAATATAAATTTCTTGTCGTTATTATTTGAAATAATTCATTTAAATATTTGAAATTCACTAAAATTGCCAAAATAAAAATTTTAAGTTGGCTCCTATTTCTGGGTTATTACACTGAGCTCCCTCCTTTCCCTAGGAGTCATGTGGCGCACAGCTAATGCAACTGGCTTCACATTATCTACCAATTATATCCAGTAATCAATCTCGCGCCTTAGAGGTAAGTTCCTAACCTACTCAAAAATACCTGGATACTCATAAACTACAGGTACAGATCGCAAATCATCGTCAGAAGCATCAAGTGATTCTAGGAAACTAAGCATGCTAGACCCTCTTAGGTCACTAGAAATCTCGAGAGTCCTTCCATGGCAAGTCAGAAATCTAACGACCCTCCTCTAACAATCCAGAATGGCACCATACATGGCTAGCCAATCCAACCCAAGAATCAGACAGTATCCCATAAAACCAAGTACATAAGCGTCGTATTCAAATTCGACGCCTAACACAGATATTCTTAAACCCCAACAAATCACAGACAAATGAGTCATGCCCCTAATGGGGTTTGAGATGACAATGGGATCCAAAACCATACTAGCACGAAGGTGTAGAGACTTAACCACCGAATCAGATATAAAAGAATGTGAAGCGCTTGAATCAAAAAGAGCTCTAACAGGATGATTGGAAAGAGAAATCAAACCTTCCACGGAAGCTTTCCTACCTCTATTTGGTGCACTAGCCACGAGAGCATGCACCTTCCCTCCAGAAGGTCCTACCCTTTGGCTCTATCCTTGATTCTTCAGGAACTCCCTAGTATAGCATCCTACTTCACTACACCTGAAGCAAGCATTCTTCCTTTTTCTGCGGTCTTTGACCAAACGACCCACTTTCCCGCAACCATGACATTTCTTTTTGCCTTTAGCTTTGTTGTTCCTTCCGCCCTCTTATTGTTGTTCTTTCTTAGGCCACACTTTCTTGTTTTTTTTCCTCAACCTCGTCCTCTTTCTTTTCACCTATATCTTCCTCGTGCATTAACGCCATATCAATGAGCTTCTCAAAAGTTGCTCCCAACGGAATATGAGACATAGCCAACCCATGGAGGGGTTCATTTAATCCTCTAGCAAACCTTAAAGCTTTCTTATGCGAGGTATCTACTAGATCCAAACCAAACCTCGCCAATTGGTTGAACTTGTTAACATACTCTTTGACAGTCATGCCTCCATATTTGAGTGCCAGAAACCTTTCCATTTTCATGCTTTTCTCAACTTGAGAATAAACTTCATTTCAAACCTCTACCAAAGGTCATCCTAAGTCTCCAATGGATTCCCTGCTTGCATCACTTCCCACAGAATGAAGCCTCATCTTTCAGTAGCCAAGCGGCTAACTGAATCTTCCTACGATCGTCCACTTCGAAAATTCCAAACAAATCCTCCGTGTATTTGAGCCAATTCCTTGCCTCTACGAAAGTTTCGGTTCCTCGGAATGGCTTTCCACTTATAGTACGGAAATCTTTGTTGATCGTAGGGAAATTATCTACTCGCGAAGGAGGAGGATGAGGAACAGCGGGAGCAACTAGAGGAGGAATGTCTACTGGACCACCGGCAGGCATCATGATCTCTAGATACCTACAGAACAAGCCTGGTACCGTAACGCCCTCCGCAATTTTAGGTTCCCCAGACATGCTGAAAAGAAAAGGGAAAGGGATTCAAACAGAGAATCGAAAGATATTACATATGGCTTTGGGGAAATATGTCTTTCAAAATAGACTTTTCATCTGAAAATGCTTTCTTTTAAAACCTTTTTTAAAACAATTTTTAAAATCTTTTATCCGATCTGGTAACCTTCAGCTCTGATGCCAAGTGTGACACCCCACGTCTGTTAACGTCACTCATTAAGAGAATGCATTAAGTTTCATGAAGTGTTATAAGTAAACAGAAACAGAAACATTACAAGACAGATATAAAATAACAGCGGAATTTAAAACTTTATTTAACAAAAAACATCGTGGTCCAAAACATAGTTACATCATAAGTCTGAAATACAGAAAACCCATTACATCAACTTAAAATTTCTGTCTTGTACTAAAATCGTCAATTACAGTAGTAAAAGAAGCATAGTTCCCCATAAATATAGCCATATCAGATAAGACAAGAAATCAAAGCGGTACTCCAAGCAGAATGAAAGAGAGAATCCAAATCAAGCCTGAGTATTCCCACCTTGAGAACCTGGGGGAAACGGAAGAGAGAGAAGAGGAAACAAAATGGGTCAGACATAAAGTCTAGTGAGTCAAGTTACTTTTAGCATATAAATAAGTAAAAGCACCATGACAGGCATATAAACTGGATGAGAGAGATAACAATATCATAAGGCAGGTATAACAGACTGAGGAGGATAATCAGAATAAACAAGATAGAATATATTGTGCTTCTCAAGTACAAATATCTGCACTAATACTAGTATAACAGATATGTAACAAGATTGCATACTCCCTAATTATTTAGCAGAAACAGGATGATCCCTACAGAAATATAATGGTAGTTTTAGGTGTACTCTAGTAGCGGGTTTTAACTCAAACAGAATTAACCGGTACCTAAACATAAATAGCAGGTGTTAACCCAAACAAAATTACAGGTGCCCCAAAGAACAGATAGGACAAGATGTACCCTAATTACCACCCTCCGATTGATCAGCTCCCTATCCCGTAAATACCCTGTGTCGGCCCCATAGTAGGGTGTATTACTTCCTAAAGTGTCAACCTACAGAAGGACACAGACCTATTTACTAGTGCTACAGCGGCTTATTTTCCCAGAGCAGGTCGTACTCATGCACGCACATGAGTCCATTGGAACGTGCCAGTACACACCTCCTCCTGGATGAACCTCTTACAATCAGCTCAGTAAGCTTGCCCTGACCCCTACCTAGTGCGGGGTCCCCCTTTAATACCAGAATGGGTTACTGACTAATATGGGTCCTACACAGCAGATTACACAAGCTAACCCTTACAGATCATATGTCCCCAATTAAATAGGATTTTGACGGGTTATGCCTAACAGATTTAACAGATTCGCACAACCCCCTACAGATTTACGAGTTAAACCTTACAAGTTAACGGGTCTATATAACCCCTACAGATTTAGCAGGTTAAGTTTTCTAGAATAACAGGTTCGTATAACCCTCACAGATTTAATAGGTTTACTTAACCCCACCGATTTAACAGGCTTACTTATCCCCACATACTTAACAGGCTTACTTAACCCCAAAGATTTAGCAGGCTCATCCTTATGGATTCAAACAGGTTAAGTATTAGAGATTCATTACCATACATCCATTTATGGTTATAATGTTCTAGACCTCCCACATTCAGTCTACCACTTGTGGATGATGGATATGTCGGTTGTGTCAGGTCATACTTCTTCCACAAGTCGGACTTAACCTCATGTCTTAGCACCGTCACATGTTTATGCACTTAGACCCCTCACATTAGATTCACTACTTGTGGTTTCTGGATATGTCGGGCGGGTCCAGGAAGACTTCTACCACAAGTGTAAGCTAACCTCGTGTCTAAGTATGGTTACAATTTCTAATTACTTTAATTCTAGGCATTTCATTCTTTAACAATTATCCCTATTTCATAAAAGGTTTTGATGCCCTTTTCCAAGTCATATTCATCATGTACCATACGCCTCAAATTAAGATCTAAATCACAATTTGATTTATGCCCCCAAATCCATATTCATGTTTTCAGTTCAAGTTATGCCCAAATTTCCCAATACAAGTTATGCCCCAATTTTAACGGATTAAACAGGCTTCACATATTCTTTACAGTTCCATTAACATGTTTCTCATAGTCTTAAACTAAGCCTACAGATTTACATGTCCTAAACCACATGTCATAATTTACTGTATAAATCATGCCCCAATTTTTAGTCAAATTTCACAATATAGCTTATCCCCTCTGATTTCGTGATCCAAAGTACAGGTTATGCCCCTAAAGTACCATTTCTGATCATTCCCAATTTAACCCAATTTCATTCGTAAGCATATTTCAGCGATATCGGCCTACGCTTGAAGGTAGCCTGACTATAAAAATAAAAGGTAATGAGAGAGAGAGAAGAAAAAAATAGGCATAAAACCAAAAGTTATAGAAATGGGCATATGATAGCAGAATAGGCATATAAGAATAGATCTATTGAGCAGAAATAGGCATATAAGAACAAATCTGATGTACATGTAATGACAAGACTGATTAGGCATAGTGTCATGATCATAAGCACGCATGATGAGATGTAATCAGTGAATTAGATATACAAACAATGGCAGGTCTGACATGATAAATAGGCATAAGCTTAAATCCAATTCATAGTTATGTCAAAATAACGGAGATACACAGGTTATGGAAGATCTGTTATGATTCAAAGTCACGGGCTTAGATCCAATTCATAGACATGTCAAAAATAACTTATAAGTGTTTATATCTGAAAATAACATAGACTCACGGAGAATGTATCTAAGGGACAGAAGAATAGTTGCAAATGTTGAATCACAGATATCTAAACTTGAATGACTTGTTTGTTCAAGAAGAAAAGGCTAATCTAATCTGGGCAGAGGCAGCATCTAGTTTTCCATTGTTTTTGGTGTGTAAAAACAAGATAAACAGGGTCTTATTTATAGGTTTTCATCAACGAATTCAGACTAGAAAAGAGTCCACCTTCACACATATGAATCTTCCTACATCTGCGGTGGGGTCGACCCTCCTTTGGGTGGGTCAACACATGGGTCGATCCCCCTATTGGCAGGTCGACCCCCAACGGGCCATTTTCCTGCTCTGGTTTCCCGCTTCATGTTTTGAATTGGTTTGAATTTTGGATTAATTTTATTCATATATATATGGCTTATATTATATATAAACTTCAAACCTTAATAACTTCTTCATACGAATGTCCGTTTTACGCAAACTAAGTGTTTATCGTAAGCAGAATTCTGAGATGAACACAATGGCATAGTCCATTTCACTTAATTCTAAATATTTATTTAAGTATTCTGTAAATCATTGCAGTGTGTTATAAAATTAAGGGGTGTTACATGGTTGGATTCCTTTATTTAAGATCTCAAGAGTTTTTGATGCTTTCCTCCCAAAATGACTTACAAATTATAGTTTACAGCTTAAATTTAGAAGTACAAGATTGAGAAAGGGAAAAAAAGATTTTGATTCTGGACCCCTAGGGTCTTATTTATAGGTGCGGCTTGACCGACTTTCGCTCTTTAGGCTTCAACTTTACACTCTTCCAATGGAAACTTTGAGTGTTTCACAGAAGCGCTTCTACTAATGATTGGCTTATTGGTGGTTCCCATGGACCGTTTCTCCAGAAAGTGGGTTTGAATTTTGTAAAAGGTGAATTCTTATATGTAGGCTTCCATCTTGTGTCGGAGGCACTCTCAGAGGAATCTGAGAGGTGTATTCTTTTTGGGTTGACCATTCTTACAGCTGTTCTCCCTGAAAGAAATTTCTAGGATATGTAGCTTAGGATGCGCGTGAGAGACCATTTCCGGCAGGTGCTTCCGACTTTTGCTTTAGAGATGGCTTATTGGTAATGATGGAGAATCTAAATGCTGAAACTTTTTCTACTTCCATCACCCATTCAATTTGGTTTTGGTACCAACATTTCCTTTGGTGATTTTCAGTGCTAACAATTGCCCTTCCCCACTAGTAAAGGGGTATTCTTGACGTTTCAAGTCAAACAGTCAAACTGGCATCGAGAGCAATTGATGATTCAACTTTGCCGCCTGCCGGAGTTTTAATCTATCCATCCATATTTGATCCAACGGTCTAACGACTGAGGACTGCCTTTGTAAATGGTCATCTCTACATTCCAAGCATCGAAGTTTTCCCATAAATCCTATAGATCAACTTAATCATTTTAGGGCAGAATCTAAGGTAAACATCACATTTTGTTTTTAAATCGAGAGTGCGAATTGAGTGCAAGTTCAAAAAAATTCCTCGAATCTTCAAATGTTTTAATTCAAATCACAAATCAACTTTTCGGATGATCGATTTGGGATTAAACTTCAAACACCATAAGCATTTGTATTTCATACTCAATTTGATTTGAACTTCAATATATTATTTAAGATGAAATATATGAGAGACAAAATTTCCTAAAATTGAAGTTCAAATCAAAAAAATTTCAATTAGTTATTATTTTACCAAAATCTTACTTTTAGGGATTTGGATTTGATACCGAGAGATTTCAATTAGTTTTACAATTAACCTTTTTTCACCTAATAAAATTTTTCCCATTTTATGATTGAAAATTGGAGGGTTATAGTAAAGGTGAATGGGTTCCTTTTGTATTTATTATAATCCCGTTCTTTTTATATAATTTCTCTTTATTAAAATGACATCACCTAGCAGCATTACGTCTGATAAGGGGGAAACTATTGTTGAACCCCTGGCAAAAACTTCTAATCCCAATGAAGGTGAATCCCATCAGCAAACATCAGATGATGTCCCCTATAAGGTGGCTGCCATAGAGAAAAGTTCCTTTGTTTCAGGAAGAGGTGAACATTATTCATGAAGACACCGGTATATCCGAGGTCGTCGCCATACCTCCTAGAGCTGAAGACACTATTGCTAAACCTATGGAGGATGTTTTTGCTTTCATTGCCATCCACATTTGGAATGGCGGATTCATACACTTTTCTCCTTTCATCCACAACTTCCTTCACCATTTGCAGATTGTGCTGATTCAACTTGTCCCCAATGCCTACTCATACATTCTTAAGCTTGGAATCCTTTCTCAAGAGTCCAAAAGTGCACCCTTAAGTGCTCCGCTCTCGAGCATTTACTCATTTCGTGAAGCTAAGCCGGTCAAATTCCTAAATTTATTGGGCTATTCCTTCACTGAATTTAACCAAAGGGCCCCGTTAACAAATCTTGGGAATGGGAACACCAATGTCTCCCCGGATTTCATGGAACTTTACAAATCTTGGTAATAGCCTTAAATCTTTTCATTCCCATATTAAACTTTATCCTTCCTCATTCACTTATATTACGCTCTTTCTTCTAGGTGGTGTTCCAAAGAATCATAGTTATGACATTAAGGCTCCCATGGTTCAAATGGAAAGTCTTCAAAGTCGTTATGTCCTTTGACTTTCAGGCTTCTATCAAACACTCTATTCTTTTGGTCGATCAAAGAAAACTAGAATGCCCTCCGGATATGCATTGCTCGTCCTTAAGGGTTTGTCGCTTAGTTAAAGGATACCCACATAGGTTTTCTGCTATGTCTCAACTCCGTCTTATTAATTCTAGTATCATTAAACTTTTAGTCCCTATCCAGAAATTTTGAGGGCTCTTTGTCATGTTCTCTAATTTGTCTTTTCCTTGGGAAGTTATCACTTCTACTAGTTTGAGTGTTGCGCCACTCTTGGTTATTACTTCTTCTTTAACCCCTTCTAAGAATAAAGAAACTAATATTTGGGTTAAAACGGATGTTGTGTAAAACATCGTTACGACAACCCAAATACTATATTCAACTAACTCTCATTCAACATTGATCATCGAGCCTGGAATCTTACTATATATTTGTTAATAATGAAATCAATCAAGTTGGGGTATAACTACCTCACAGACCTTGACTGAATAACATTTATAACGTCAAAACAGATAAAACTACTTACTCGAAAAAATCAATACCATACAACTACTTATTCCCTTTTAAACACGTATACGCTTCCTCTTTCTATTCTTACTAGATTTCATTCTAGACTTTCCTTTTGATTATACTATTCTATTTCTAAGTTCGTTTCCTTATCGACTTCTATATATATATCGATACGTTGATTTCTAACTATCAAATTATCTTAAAAATATTCTAACTCCTTAAATTCCCGGAAAAATTTGCCATAACCTCCTTTGTACTAGGAGCATCAGGATATTTCAAATAGCCTCCCATGGCCCTCACCAATCCAAAAGAAAAAGGAAAAGCCAAGCGGCTAGCCGATACGGCACATAAAATCTCATATATGAATTAAATACATACCTGTTGTTGTCGGTCATTCTATTTATATACCTTCATACCTTATCCATACCTATCTCATGTATATTTATACCTGCCCAATCTATTTTAACTATACCTGATCATTTTAACTCAATTCGTTAATTAATTTGTTGATTTACTCCTTTAGTCTATTTCACTTCTATTTTTGAACATGACATGTTCAAATATATTTTAACTTGCTTATTACTAATTTGAATCCAAATTTCAAATTTAAGTTCTATATTCGATTTCGAATATCCATTTACAAATCCAGTCCACCTTTCAAATTTAAACTTCAAATTCAAAACTCGATTAAATAATTCATCCCTGACATAGTTAATTCTATTCAATTTATCTTATGTCAAATTCTATTCGATTTCTCTTATGTCAAATTCTATTCGATTTCTATATTCGAATTTCCTCTATTCAAATTCTATATCACTTCCATTGAATTTCATATATTCAAACCCCCTTTGAATTTTTATATTCAAATTCTATGTTTGAACTTCCTTTCTTCAAATTCCTTTTCAAACTTTCTTTATTCATTCTTTACATAAGTCTCGATTTCAATTCCTTTTGAAATCGATATTACTACCTTTGGAAAATAGGTTTCCCTTCCAACTTCACACTTGTATTTTTATTTCTGGATTATCCAATGATAATTCTTTTCACTTCATTTATAAACTTCGTTTATAAAGGAACTTCTCGTTTTATTTCTTTTAAAACGAGTTAATATTTCAAATCTATTTAAAAGTTCAAATTCTATATTTTTAATCCCATTTTGAAATTCAACACAACTTGTCTTTCCCAAAACAAATTCAAAACAGTATCTCTGGTAGTAATTCGTCACTTACAACTCGAAAATGAATACTGATGATGCAGCTGTCATCATCAGAATCTATTTTCCAGCGATCGAAGTGAGTTCAATACTATAAAACCATTTCTAAACATTTCCACTTTGAAATTCATTTCAAAATATAATTCACTCTGCTTGTAAACAAATTTAAAATCTCCCAGGATCTTAAATTTTCCTTATTTTAAATTCAAATCCATTTACAAACACTTATCCAATTCTCCAGAATTTTAACTCGATTTCTGGCTTAAATTTCAGATATAACTCATTTGATTTCACGTATTTCACTTATATGAATTCTGATTGGTTATTTACATAACCATTTAATTTATAATCTTACTCGATTACAATAACAACCAATATATCCACTATATATCAAAATATACTTTGGGTAAAATTATTTTCATTTACCCTCTTTTCAAAACATATCGTGATGACCCATCGTATTCGAGTGTTTAGTAACTCCTACCGATACAGTGGATCAAACTGATCGACCAGAACTCATAAACAACTCAACCAATGGATCTCCACAATATAAAACAATTTTTTTATATCAATAACAAATATGTTCACTCGTATATATACACTCAACTCAATCTAGGTATTACTAACCCTATCTCTACCGAGTCACGCCACAGAGTCAAGTAATTCTTAACTTAAGCTCTGATACCAACTGTAATGACCCGGATTTTTAGCGACTTTGGTTATCGACATAAACAAGATGTCGATAACCAAAACATCGAAAAATCCTGGTAACTAGTGAAAGAAATTAGAGGGTGAGAATAGATAAGATAGAAACTTAGGATAGAAGAAGAAGAACACAACATCAGAGTAACACGAATCTCACAGCGGAACGAATAACATATAATATATGTAACATAACTTTGAAATATATATCGGTATTTGAATATACATCATTATCAAAGTACAGCACTTACAACACAGCGGAAATAACTATAGCTATATAATTCTGAAGCCTCCTGCTCCAGCTCTTCAATGTATCTGTAAATCCCGACTACTTGACTGCCCGTACAAATTTAGGCACCCAAGAGTTTAGGGAAAACAACAAAGTAAACTCCGGGTCAGTCATGGGACTGGTATGAGTAAAACAGTTTAAAAACAGCTCGAACAAGTACACGATATCTCATAAGACCACGCCGTATAACGGAATGGTTTTTTCCCTTATGAGAATCCAAATTTATCTTTATATCAAAAACCTTTTGATATTATAATAATGTCTACCAACCACAACTATAATAATCATCTAGTAGAAACGCTTTCATCTCACGTTCTACATATATAGTATACAAACAAAATCGCAAGCACGTATTGGGTAATGGATTTCCAACTATGACAAGGTATGGAACCACCTATCGCTCGTGTACCTCTAGAGAGGAATACACTGGGTTCAACAAGAACATCTTGCAACTCGGCCACACATGACCGACCACTCATTTCGCTTGAGTGTATCGAATGTATCTCACCAACAGTTGGGATCAGCAACCGTTTCCCAAATGGGACAGCATCAACGATAGATTTTTAGAAGTAGATGAAACTCTAGATCAGGTGATTATACACCCTACTTCGGTGCGACCGACTTAGCCATGCTGCCAGCCCAATTTCTGTCATTTACCGGATGATGAGGCCAGAAGCTACGCTTTCATCATCACATCAGATTTACTTTGAATGCCACATCATCAAATCCATCAAATCACCGATTGACGTCCTCAACCATACATTATGTGTTAGCTAAAAGAAGTTTCCTTCTCCGCTTCCACTCTTGGTACGGTTGGAGAAATCAATATATGTGATCGTCTGGAAATACTCTGTCAGACATCCGTCCATACAAGTCACCCAGGAACAGGATGAACCGAAGGCACTTATTCTGTAAATAGGATAGCCCTTGCATAACACCATCTTCAATTTCCTTTGGCATATATGATTCGCAATGCTTATGCCAATACAGAGTGGTTCTTTGGATAATAATCCAACCGGTCTCTCCATATTAACAACGTTAAAATGGTCAAAACTTCGATAGTCTGTGATTTAACTATCGAATAAAAACAGGTGTGCAAACAATGATATCATTTCCAAATGGAAATTTATATCGATCTAACATCATTCAACTTTTATCTCTTTATTTCATTAATTTACTTATCTCCTGGTTCCCTATATTAATACTTCTTATTTTCTAAATTTAGAAAATATACGTTATTAACAATGGAAAACATTTCCATTTCTTGTTTTCTTTATTAGAAAACATTTCTGGTTTCTTACTTGGAAAACATTTCCAAAGCTTCTTCGTTGGACTTAGACAGATGTTTCAACAAACCATGGCGATGCCAACTCAAACCATTTCCTTTACTGCCGACCCTTAATTATTCCTTAGTTAAAAACGAAGCCAATCAAGTTGGGGTAGAACTACCTCTCAGACCTTAACTGAACAACATTTCTAACTTTGAAATTGGCAAAGTTCACTTTATATTTTTTTACTAACTTCCTTACTTAACCCTCTTCGATTAAACTAGCATCGATTAACTCCTTTTACTTTAACACTAATCGATTAAACTAACATCGATTAACTCCTTTTACTTTAACACTAATCGGTTAAACTAACATCGATTAACCCCTTTCACTTTAACTCTAATCGATTAACTAAAATCGATTAACTCCTTTCACTTTAACTCTAATCGATTAACTAACATCGATTAACTCCTTTCACTTTAACTCTAATCGATTAAACTAACATCGATTAACTCCTTTTACTTTAACACTAATCGATTAACTAACATCGATTAACTCCTTTCACTTTAACTCTAATCGATTAAACTAACATCGATTAACTCCTTTTACTTTATTCTCTAATCGATTAACTAACATCGATTAACTCCTTTTACTTTAACACTAATCGATTAAACTAACATCGATTAACTCCTTTCACTTTAACTCTAATCGATTAAGTAACATCGATTAACTAACATCGATTAACTTCTTTTACTTTAACACTAATCGATTAAACTAATATCGATTTGCTCCTTTTACTTTAACTCTAATCGATTAAACTAACATCGATTAACTCCTTTTACTTTATTCTCTAATTGATTAACTAACATCGATTAACTAACATCGATTAACTCCTTTCACTTTAACTCTAATCGATTAAACTAACATCGATTAACTCCTTTTACTTTATTCTCTAATCGATTAAACTAACATCGATTAACTCCTTTCACTTTAACTCTAATCGATTAAACTAACATCGATTAACTCCTTTTACTTTATTCTCTAATCGATTAACTAACATCGATTAACTCCTTTGCTTTAACTCTAATCGATTAACTAACATCGATTAACTCCTTTGCTTTAACTCTAATCGATTAACTAACATCGATTAACTCCTTTGCTTTAACTCTAATCGTTTAAACTAACATCGATTAGCTCCTTTTAACTATTCGAATAAACTATTCATTTATAAAGATTTACTTTCGAAATATTTCCTTTTATAAAATCTGTTGATTTTATAAAATTCCTTTATTTTAATATACATTGAAATACTTCTTTTTACATCCTAGGGTCTTTTATGATATTTAAAATATCGAATAAAAATGATCAACATCATTCCAACACCCATAATCCATAACAGATTATATAACACATCATATATCACAATATATGAAAACAGTAAAATAAATGTTGAGGAATCCATTTGGATTCCTCCAACCTGTTTCCCTGCATCACAGATGTTAAACAATATAGATAACATCACTTTCAGTTCTATATGATATATTCTGTTAAGCAGAATCGATATAGAAAATTCAACTAACTGACTAGCAGTTCAATCACACAGTCAACATACAGTCAAACAGCCAATATCTAACAGTTCTAAAAATACAACATGAAATTATAAACTGTTCAGAGTTAGTGAGATTTACTCACATTGGATGATCATCGTTAATAACGATAATTGTCGTTGATTCAGATGAACAATTTATTTCACTATAAATTGTAACTAACCCCAATCCATTCCCAGTCAGCTTCATTGTGAAGCTCTCGTCCATACGGTCCCAACGTGACTGACAGTTCATGATTCTGATGTCGTATGGTGAAGATATTAAGGTTACAAGTTCATAAACATTTAAATTAAATTAAAACAATTATTTAAACTTATATTGGGCTCACCCCTTAACCCAAGGCCCAAACCGTATCCACGAATTAAACCCATGACCCCAGAATTCCTTCTTCCCCAAATATTTCTGTCGTGACCTCCCTCTTGCCATTACCGAACTTCACAACCACCGAACATCATCTTTACTTCATGGAATCACCACCAGAAAACATAAACATACTCCTCATCAAAAACTACATCCACCCATACCATCCAATCCGAACTCGCACCTCCTCTCTCGACTGTGTCGCTCTGCCTCCAACAGTAACCCACCGACGTCTTTTGTACCAGAAAATCACCAAAAACACAAAATCAAAGCTATTCGATCTACTGAATCCAAGAACGAGCACGATTTGGATTAAAACTCCTTGGATTTTGCTCGCGACCGAACCCTAGGTTCGCTGGAAACATTCGAACTCCAGGAGCAAGCATCGAGCTCCACAAAAACGACACCAACTCGAAGCCCTTGATCCCATGAATCCAAAAATGTGTGTATCATGATTTATTGTATTTGATTTCATTTGGTTTGGATTTTTTTCCTTTGATCGACCTTTGTTGTAATGGGTTTTGATGCGGTTATATAGGCTATTGTGGTTGGTAGGATTTGTGATTGAGGAGGAAGTGTGCGTGGCCTGTTTGTGATCAGAGAAAATGAGGGGGATATTTTTATTTTGATTTTTATATTTTATTTTATTCCATTTTCTCCTTGTATCTACCTTCTAAAAATCCCAGCGATTACATATTATATCTAAAAATCACCAAACTGGACATGTAGGTAGAGCTTGACATTACGCTCCCAACGAAACTGGTTTCGTCGAATTCCGACTCCGTATGCTCACACAGCGTATTTTTAACTGTCAAAATACTGACTGTTTCTCACTGTAAAAATCCATATGGCCAAACAGTGACTCTAAAAATCACGAAACTGGAAATCTAACAACTATTTGATATTGCGGATCCAACAAAACTGGTTTCGTCGAATTCCGACTTCGTTTGCAAAAGCGGTTATTTTTAACGCTCTAAATAGCCTATTTAAATATATAAATATATTTAAATATAATTAAATTAAATATTTAAAATTAAATATTATCGTCTATATTCACAATGGCATATCACACAGCTCTAGAATATTCCTGTATTTATTTACAACTCGATATTCACTTCTGGGTCAACCCGATATTTGATTTATATTGAAATTCCTTTTAAAAATATAAATAATTCCTTTATAAATTATAAAGGAATTCCACAGCGACTTTTCTAAAATTTTATTTGGACATACATCAAAATCTACACGACGAAATCCCGATTTTTCTCTTCCACTAGAAAGATATACTCCACCAGCTCCACACGTTTCTTGTTTCACAGAAATCCGGCTTAAAACGAATCCTGTACATTCAGTTGAAGTTTGAATCGCCAAATAGCGAACTGCCGCGCCACTTCGAGCTCTATTTTAATTATATTACAAACTATACGTTCAACTGTCGACGATTGAATATATTCGTTATTCAAATTCAATTTCCAAACTGAATTACATATCACAGATGATCCAGTTCACACCATATCGCCATTTCAGCCAATTCAGATTATCTCAGAATTAAATATATTATTTAATTTATTATTTTAAATTAAATATTCAATATTATTAAATTCCATGACCATTAAATTCACTAATCACCATTAATATAATTAAATAAATTAATCATAATACCCCTGCCAATGCGGGTCATTACAGGTATTATATGAATGCGCTTTCGGTTTTATAGATAATTTCCATTAGGATTTTCCTAAAGAAAAAGGCTTGGCATGCTCCAGTGCTCTCTTCGAGCTTTCGTTCCCTTCTATGGGATGAGACATAAATAGAGGGAGTCGTGTTTATGCTGAAGGAGAGGCAGGGCTTGATCTTAAAAAGATAAGAGGCGGAGCGTGCTTCATTCGAAATTGGGCTTATGCACCAACGAATATTTATCCCTCACCTAGAGGGCTCCTGAAATTCGTTAAGGGCTTCTGGGATAGGCTCATATGTCCTAGGTTTACCGTCCTCCCTCTAAGAGGCACCTGAGATATACTCAGGGATTGGAGTCAGGCGTGCGATACCCTGGGGTTACCCCCCTTCTCTTTTCGGGGAAGGACCTGAGATATACATAGGAATTTAAGTTAATTATGGAAGGTGGTTCACTCCTAACCAAGTAGAAACACTTTCATTAGCATTGGACTTTTATCCACATTTTTCATAGACATTCTTATTCAACATAAAGTTCTTTTCCTTTGCCCTTGGAGCTGATTTTCCTTAATACTTTACAAAGATTTTTCTTAGACATTCTTATTCCAAGATAAAGTTCTTTTCCTTTGCCTTTGGAGGTGATTTTCTTTAATTCCGTACAAGGATTTTTCCCAGAGTTAAATTTTGCTTTAAAAACTTATCTACAATCCTGTAAGTACTTTCAAAATTTCCTTGATTGCTGAAATGGGCAATCCTTTTCTTGAGTGCTTGGCATTGTTTGCTTCATGACTGTTCACTAAGCGAAAGTGGCAATAACTACCCCTTTCATTTCATTCATATTTCATTCACTTTTTCCTTGATGGCCAGTAATTAAGTTCTCCATTTGTCAAAAAAAAGAATTTTTCTATCGAGATAACTAATTAATATTCTATAGTCAAATTTAGTTACATCCTTTTCCCTAAAGGCTCACCTTTCAACTTCTTTCATCTAAACCATGGTTCAGGATCACTACAGACCATTTTCCTTTTCGGTTTTACTTTTGGTAAGCAGCGTGAGGAGATTCTACTGGTGAAACTTATATCCTCTTCTGATTCTTATAGGCGGTGGCTTTTTGGAAGCCTAATTACATTGGTTCTCCATTTTTGGTTGAAGCCCTCGTGATCACTTGTCATTTCTTCTTCAAATACCGTCCCTTGTGAAAAGAGCTGTGACGATCCCAAAACCCCGTGACACGGTGTTAAGGATAATCATTGGAATATAACACATTAATCATCATTAGCAGATCACAGATAATAGCATAAACAGAAAATAGAATAATTTACACTCATATGACAGCGGAATCATATAGATATCATCACATCAGAGAAGCACAGTACAGGATACAACTTAGTGCATAATGATACATAATCAGTCACCATCGCCCGAGGCGGAATCATACATAAAGAGTACTCAAAATGAATATCAGTCTACATTGCCAGTGGCGGAATCATAATATAGATACAATAATGGCGGAGAAAATCCAAGTCAGCACGGTGTAGTCAAGCCTCGCCATGAGCCAAAAGGTGCGTCAGAAACTTGTAACTAGGCTGCCCGTGTGAAAATGAGGGCACTCAAGTTTGCAAGGTGAAACAAACTACGAGTCAGTCATGGGACTGGTATGAGAAATCTACTCAACTTATTAACAACAATAATAAGGCAAATCAAAGGACCACGCCACTTTCGCGGAACGGGTTTACTCCAATGAGTGCTAGTGCATGAAATAAAGTAAATGATTAAACCAACGCAATGCTTTTTATAAAATGAGGCCATTATAAGACTCAGGTCCCATTACACAATGCAACGCAAGCCGGAGGATAGAGTTTTCCCTTATAATGGCCAAAGATGCTTCATACGAATAAAACAAAAGTGTTTGGTATTATTACTAGTGCATATATGTTTCAAAAGCAAATTCAATCATAAATATCAATCCTAGGCGGCATGGGTACCATATATCATGTCGCCATACTAGTAATACAATCACATCCGCATATTTCGTATTGGAAATTGGATTCCTTCATGAGTCGAGGCAAGGGGCAAGCTCCACTCCGATTCGAGACACTCTAGCAAATGCCTTGGGACCGCACACAGCAATCCCCTGGATCCTCCAAGGCCGATCCTCTCTTACTTTTGAGGATTAGTTATTCCTGAACACACGTTTCCCGGTCCTTACAGACCTATATCGAGGCGCCTCGCATTCCAACAACCACACAGGTGAAAAGTAGATATAAATGTCAGGGATGGGAGGTCACTGACACCACCATAACTAGAAAGAAACGTCATGCACTCCTTGGGTCCTTCTCCCGTTTTTGACTCATACCGGGGTGTGAGGTTCGCGAATTCACGTTATACACAAAGCTACGTCACACAGACCATGCTTTGATCATCAACCACAAGACTTTGCTTTGCAACAAAAGCCTTGATCATATGCCACTTAGGCGTGCCACACAGGCAATCCACTCCATGCGACTGATTTCTGTCAATACATAACTTCTGAGCTCGTACGTCTCAGAGAAGGGCGTTAAGCAAGAGAATAAATTCTCCGCCGCCAAACAGATATATATTTAACAGAGATCAATCAACACAGAACAAAATCCAATGTCAGACACACAGTCCATTTACAAGTCCGTTCTGGGTCTGAACGAAACCGGAGGCACCAATTCCTCGCATATCCGTATAATCAACAGTATGTTTGGACGGCTACTACTTCAATTCCTTCATGGTAGCTACTCCAGTCACGAGTATCAGTAGCGCCCATCCATCCAATGTGGAGATCGTCGGTCTTCAGCCGTCTTCGACTCTTCGACTTCTCAACGTCGATCGATTATTTGAAATGAGATAAACTCGGCCTTTTCAAATAACCCACGTATATTTAGATTTTCAAATCAATTAATCACATGGTTGGACTATTCAACATTCACATTTCAGTTATTATGTTATAATTTTCATGTCAAATACATTCAACCATCACATATCAAGCAACCACAACAAAATTGGTTCATTTCCACTCTATATCGTCTATAGTATTTTATAACGATATATCGCCATTTTTATTTAATTTAAAACGGCCATATTTAATTAAACGACGTTTCAGGTCGTGTCGTTGCACTGGCGCTGCTTTTCATTAATTTTGTTTTACACATATATGAAAATCTAACCGTTGGATCTTCACAAATTTTACATCATTAGGAAGGTCATTTCAAAACGAATCCAACGGTTTCAGTTTTGGGAAAATCCGACGGTCGGATCTTCCACACTAACCATTTGAAGTTACAATTTCAATTTACGAACTGCAGCGTCGTTATTCGATTTAATTTAATTATATTTATATATATATATATATATATATATATATATATATATAAATATAATCGTTTCCGGCGCTGTTTTTCATTAATTTTGAATTAAACATTCCAGACAATCCAACCGTCGGATCTTCACAAAGTTGGTGCCGTTGGAAAGATATTTCCAAGGCGAACCCAACGGTTGCGGTTTCGGGAAAATCCAATGGTCGGATTTCCCGCACTAGTCGTTTGAAATCACGGTTTCAAAACATGAACTGCACGGCCACATTTCGTTTTAATTCTATTTATATTTATATATTTATGTAAATATAGTTCATTCAAAAATTCCTATATCGTTTCCACTTCAATTATTTCACTAACGCCTTTAAATTTTGGAAAATTTCGCCATAACCTCCTTTGTACGGGAGGGTCTGGGAAAATTCCCAAATAGCCACACGGGCGTCTCACATCAAAAAGAAAAAGAAAAAGCCAAGCGGCTAGCCAACAGGCTCATAAAATCATCACCCAAACAAAGCGGTAAATGTGTACCTATTTGTCGGGCACAAAATTCTATTTCTCTTCTCTAGCCCCTTTTGCTTTAACCTGTTCAATAGATATGCATGTACATATATACAATTTCTAACATTTATCATTTTCCATTCAATTTCATATTTGATTTGCTTTGGTTTAAAAACACCATTCGTTCTAATGTTGCATGCATAGGCTAAAATCATATCATTAGCTAGTTAATGTATATTTCAACTCATGCACGTTTATTTGAACAAGTGGTTATTTTTAACACTTCACATTTCAAAGATGATAATTTTGGCGAACTAAAATAGATTTCAACACATGACTATTTTATTTAGTTCCTATGCATGTTAAAAATAATATTTCTATTACAAATATTTATTTCAACGTTCTTTAGCATATCACACATATGATAAAAATGATATTTTTATCATTTAAAATATTTATTCGACAAATAGATGTTTCAGCACTTCATAGTTTCAATAAAAATGTAATTTTTATCGTTCGATCTTTTTATTCAACCCATGAACTTTTCCACTACACACACTTCTCAACAAATGAGCATCTCCACACATGGACATTTTATTTATGTTGTTCATATTAGAAAGATGGGATTTTTATGATTGAAATTATTTATATAAGGCGAATATTTTTCATACTTCATATATATATAAAAATGTGATTTTTATTGTTTAAACACTTCATTCATTCACACATGAATTTAATTTTCATACAACACTTTTCAACACATGAATATTTCCACACATGGACATAGTTTCAATATATGACTTTAATTTCTATGCATGAAAATAATTTCAACATATGAAAATAATTCTAACACACAAAGATTATTCAAGATTTCGGCAGCATAACGGCAGGGTAGTTAAAACCGGCACCGTCCCTAGTACGGCTCCTCGCTCTACCTTAAAACCTCGCGGTTTTTGACAATGGGGATTCATGCATCTAATTCGCACGCAGGCGGCATGTTTATTTTTATTTCCACAAATATTTCAAATTCTTTTCAATCACCAATTGGTATTTTTCAACCACAACCAAACAATATCAACCACAAACAATTATTCAACCATTCGTATTTTTCATCCAATATTTCACACCAATTTACCACAATAAATATCGTCCATGGTTTGTGGATGAGGGGAGTATATATATATATATAATATAATATATATTTGCTATATTTCACTAGCATTTCAACACATATATCAATTATTCTATGCATGTAAAAATTCAAACTTCGCTTATATAGCTTACAATACGCATGTACATGAGGTATACAACACGTATGTAATTTATATTTCGCTTATATAAATTATACACGACATTTTCCATTCAATTTCACGTTAATTTAGATTTCTCACCTTGGTTTTCTGAGCGCTAAAAATCGATACGATGTCAGAAAAATCCGCAGCTTCTTCTATTGGGTAGAGAGCTACCTTGCGGTCTCGATGTTTCCTGTTTCATCGAATTTCGTCAACACACCAAAAAGATATGATTTTTCAAAGTGTAAAGATCAAAGAAAAACTCACTTTCACGAAACTTCAAAACTAGGTTTACAGTTTTCGTGAGAACCGGGGCACGAGGGGATGATCAGGGAGTTGGACGTGGAAGAGGGAAGAGAGGGCTTTAAATCGGTGGTGGTTTGGTGGCGTTCGGTGGTCGGTGGCGCTCAGGGCGGCGGCGGGAAGTGTTCGACTTCCTGGCGTCGATACAGGCGGAGGAGGCGACGAGGGTGGCAGCGGTGGGGTCGGATTTGAAGAGGAGGCTGAGGCGCGTCGAATGGTGGCGGCGGCGAAGGCTGAAATCGCCTGAGGCGGCGGCAATGGAGGAGAGAAGGTGGTGAACGGGTTTCGCCGTTGATCGGGGGGGTTTTCTTTTCTTTTTTAAAAAAAAATTATGAATGGAGAAATATGATTGGCCGAGGACTATATTAAATTTTTAAATAGTGTTTTCTCAAATGAACTCCTTTTTAAACCCAACGACTGTCGCCCCTAGCTAAATACCCCCATTCCGGACACAATGGGATATGTTTCGTAGGCCAATTCGACTGTTACAGTCAGTTATTTTTCAAATTAAAGTATAAAACATTTAATTTTTAACTCTGAACGCACATTTCAATTTGCCAGGGCCACAAACTGATTCGAAAAATTCCAGAAAAATAAATCTAGCTATGTTTTGACGCTACGGTCCCAACAAAACTAGTTTCGTCGAATTCTGAGGTCGTTCGAAAAATGGCCATTTTCTGGTCGATCCAATTTAACAGAAATCGACCAAACACATTTTCTTTTGCCACGCTCACATACTAGCTTCAAAAATTATGAAATTTGAAACCTAGCAATAGTCTGACATCCCGGACCCAACAAAAGTGGTTTCGTCGAATTCCGAGGTCGTATGCAAAATATCAATTTTCCAGGGCTATATATTCTATATACCGACTGTTCTGAAAATTCATTCGGCCATAACTTTTGATTCCCGTTATGAAACTTCGATTTTTCAGATTCGTTAGAAAGGTATTGACTAATAGATTTAAATATTTTTGGTTTCGCTAAAATCCATTATATTTTCCACCCTGCACAGTCAGTCAAAGTTTGAATTCCAATTTTCAAACTGACTCACTATTTCTAATTCACTATTTTATTGAAATATTCTATTTCATTTGTTCAAATTCCTTTGAAATAACCAATTTAAAAATTTTAAATTGGCTCGTATTTTCCGGGTTATTACAATCTCCCCTACTTAAAACTTTTCGTCCTCGAAAAGGAAACAACAGTAAAGTAGGAAATAAAATGTAAATGCAAAGTATTGAAAATGTACCTTGCACCGGAGTTAGTCAGAGATATCCACTCTGCATTTGGGGTAAGCTTGCTTAATGCTTTCCTCAGTCTCCCAAGTACAGTCTCTAGGATCACTGCTCCACTGCACTTTAACTAAATGAACCTTTTTGCTTCTGAGTTCTCTAGTTTCTTTGCCAACAATCTTTAATGGCTCTCTTTTGAGTGCTAATTCTGGAGTTATCTCCACATCCCGTTGCGCTGCTTCTTCTACAACAAGATCCGGATCATGCACATGTCTTCTAAGTTGAGATACGTGAAAAACATTGTGCACTCCAGGCAACCAATCTGGTAATTGAACCCTATAAGTAAGAGTTCCAATTCGCTCAAGTATAGGAAAGGGACCAATAAATCTCGGTGCCAACTTCCCAGTCTTGCCAAATCTGATTACTCCTCTCATCGGAGAAACCTTTAAATAAACATGATCACCAACAGCAAATGTCAAATCTCTCCTTCTAGAGTCTGCATAACTTTTCTGTCGGCTTTGGGCGGTTTTCAAACGCTTCTTGATGAAGTCCACTTTATCAGATGCTTCCCTAATCATATCGGGTCCTAGTACAAGTCTGTTGCCATGTTCTACCCAACATGCAGGAGATCTGCAGGGTCTGCCATATAATGCTTCAAATGGTGACATTCTCAAACTTGCTTGATAGCTATTGTTATATGAGAATTCTACCAAATGCAAATGATCCTCCCATGACACACCAAAATCAATTATACAAGCCCGCAATAAATCTTCTAAAATTCTATTCACCCGCTCAGTTTGGCCATCTGTTTGAGGGTGATAAGCGGTGCTCATATTCAGTTTTGTTCCCAATTCTGTCTGGAAAGCCTCCCAGAACTTGCTAGTAAATAGGGGATCTCTATCACTGACTATGCTGATGGGAATTCCATGCAGCTTAACAATTTCTCTGAAATATATCTGTGCTAGACTTTGGGCAGTTCTATTGGATCTGACAGGTATAAAATGGGCAGTCTTCGTGAAGCGATCTACGATTACCCAAATGCTGTCATTACCTTTCTTGGTTCGCGGCAAACCATCTATGAAATCCATGGAAATATGCTCCCATTTCCAACTTGGGACTTCCAACGGTTGCAACAGTCCAGCTAGCTTTTGTTGGTCACTCTTGACCAATTGACAAGTAGGACATCTACTAATATACAAAGAAATATCCCTTTTCATTGCCTTCCACCAGAAAGTGCGTTTGACATCGTTGTACATTTTACTCACCCCAGGATGGATGCAAAATTTGGATTTATGGCATTCATCCAGCACTTCTCTTTTGAGCTCAGGAAGGTTGGGAACACAAATTCTCCCATTCAGCCTCAGAAATCCTTCTTTATCTACTTGAAAGCTTGAGGGTTCTCCTTTCTGGATTCTTTCCATGATCTTTTGAATGAAATAATCATTATTCTGGCGAGCACATATCTTATCGATCAAGCTAGGTGTAATTATAAGATGGGCAACAATTGCGGTTTTTCTACTAAGTGCATCCGCTACTACGTTAGCTTTCCCCGGCGTATACAGGATATCAAGATCATACGCTGCAAGAAATTCTAGCCAACGCTGCTGTCTCAGATTCAGATCTTTCTGGGTATATAAATACTTCAACGATTGATGATCTGTGTACAGTATAAATTTCTCGCCCAATAAATAATGCCTCCAGATTTTCAAGGCAAAAACGATAGCTAGCAGCTCAAGATCATGAGTTACATAATTCTTCTCATGCGGTTTCAGTTGGCGGCTTGCATAAGCGACTACTTGGCCTCTCTGCATTAACACTGCACCAAGACCTCTAATAGAAGCATCTGTCCAAACCGTTAAATCTTGATTGCCATCAATAATAGTTAACACTGGTGCGGTGGTCAGCTTCGATTTCAATTCCTGGAAAGCTTCTTCACAGTCGGAAGTCCACTTAAACTTCTCATGTTTCTTTGTGAGCTTCGTTAACGGACTGGATATCTTCGAAAAATCCTTAACGAACTTTCGATAATAACTAGCCAACCCCATAAAACTTCTAACTTCTGTGGGAGTAGTGGGTTGTTTCCAGTCTTGAATCGCTATTATTTTGCTTGGGTCAACAGAAATTCCTTTCTCTGACACGACATGGCCAAGAAATTTGACTTCTTCTTGCCAGAAGACACATTTAGAGAATTTGGCTTTGAAGACGTTCTTCCTTAGAATCTCCAATACTTGTTCTAAGTGTTTTTCATGCTCGGGTTTTGATTTGGAGTAGATTAAAATATCATCGATGAATACGAGGACAAATTTATTCAGAACTCCCCTGAACACTCTATTCATTAGATCGACAAAGTATGCTGGAGCGTTGCATAGGCCAAACGGCATTACTAACCATTCATAAAATATGTCTGGGCCTCTGAAAGCGGTCAAAGGAACACACTCTTCTGCTATTCTCAATTGATGAAAACCTGTAGCTAGGTCCATTCGGGAAAATACTTTCGCCCCATTCAATTGGTCTAGCAAATCATCAATGCAGGGTAATGGATATTTATTTTTAAGCGTCTGTTTGTTGAGGTCTCGGTAATCAACACATAATCTAAGAGTACCGTCTGACTTCGGGACAAACACAACAGCTGCACCCCAATTAGAAAAACTAGGTCTGATTAGACCCTTCCACAACAGTTGACGAGTTTGATCGCCTAATTCTTCTTTTTCTTTCGGAGTCATTCTGCGAATTGGATGCACCACTGGTCTGGCATTGGGAATTAGATCGATTCGGAATTCTATTTCTCTTTGCGGAGGTAAGTTTTCAACTTCTTCAAACACATCCGCATAGTTTCTAACAATCGGAATCTTTTCCATGGAAGTGGGGATAAGTTCCAATGCTGACCAAAATTCTTCTCTATTCGGATTCGAACCATGACAGGGAATATATATATGTCCAAGCTCCGTTCGGATTTTAACAATTCTTTCCGCACACTTTACTTCAGCTTCGTATTTCGTTAACCACTCTAACCCAAGGATAACGTCGAATTCGGGAAAATCCATAACAATCAAATTAATGGGAAATTTGTAGAAAGAATAAGAGATTGGTACTCTACAATATGAACCGAGAGTAATAGGACCCCCTATCGGGTTATGAACTTCAACCGATTCTTTGAGCTTTCGCTGTTTTAACTTTAATTTGTGCACTGTGTTTCTAGCAATAAAACTACGCGATGCACCTGTGTCAAATAATACAGAAACAGGAATATTTTTAATTGTAAGGGTACCTCCCAAAACATCGGGTTTACCTGCTCCGTCGGAAGCAGCCGGCGGGCTAGACCCGTCATAGACATGAGCTACTGTAGCTTTCTTCAGCAAAGGACAGTCTTTGACCAGATGGTCGGTCTTGCTACAGTTGAAGAACGAGCGAGGGTTCTGAGAGCCTTGGCTCGAGCCTTGAGAATTTGTCTTCTGTCTCTTCGGAGCTGTGCAGATGTTTGAGTAGTGCCCCGGCTTACCACAGTTAAAGCAATTTCCTCTTGGCGGCTTGCCAGTCTGAGGCTTTGAAGATGCTGCTTGGCTTGACTCGCCCTGATTTACAGCAGGCTTGCGCTTGTTTCCGGCTTGGCTCCTAGCGCGATCCTGATCCAGATGCCTTTGATCAAGGTCTTCATAGTTGCATGTCATTTCCACTAGCTCGTTGAATTCCAGCTTGACATGGGCCATGGCTCTATCATGATATTGTCGTCTTAGTCCAAGGATAAACCTCTTATTTTTGGATTTCGCGGTGGCGACGAGCTCTGGAGCATAGGGCGACAACATTGTAAATTTGTTCAGATAATCTTGCACGGAAAGATCCCCTTGCTGGAGATTGGCGAAGTCATCGTGTATTCTTTCTAGAGCTTGTTCTGGGACATATTTCTCCTTGAAGAGTTCTTTAAATCCATCCCATGTTCTTCCAGCTTCTCTATTCCCGGCGGTAAGAGATTCCCACCATAATTCAGCTTGTTCCTGCATAAGCCAGGCGCCCATAATAGCTTTGTCTTCGTCTCCTAGCCTTAGGCCTTCAAGAATTTTCTCGCATGTTTTGAGCCATGCAAGGGCCTCTATTACGGTGCCAGTTCCCGAGAAGGTCTTGCCTCCTAAGTTATTATATCTCTTAGCTACGCGGTCAAGCTCGAAGTATTGAGCTGCCGGAGGTTGTATCAAAGGTCCTTCTTGAGCTGGGATTTCTCCCCTTCCTCGGCCTCAGCCGGCACGGCCTCCTCTAGCGGCGGCTGCTCTGGTAGCCATTTGTCAAATTCTGTATAAGCAACGAAAAAGTCAGCTAACAGAAATGATAGTCTATTGCATAGTTAAGCAGAAATTTCTACGGAAAGGTAACGATGGACTGATCAATTGTTTTTGCTATTCTGCTAAGCTCATTCTAGGACCTTACTAGTCCTATCTCTAATGAGCGACTCGCCTTAGAATACTACTGATTCTATTTTGATGAAGTGTTTAATGTGTTACACTCCAGAACTAAGGTTAACCAAAGCTCTGATACCAGCTGTGACGATCCCAAAACCCCGTGACACGGTGTTAAGGATAATCATTGGAATATAACACATTAATCATCATTAGCAGATCACAGATAATAGCATAAACAGAAAATAGAATAATTTACACTCATATGACAGCGGAATCATATAGATATCATCACATCAGAGAAGCACAGTACAGGATACAACTTAGTGCATAATGATACATAATCAGTCACCATCGCCAGAGGCGGAATCATACATAAAGAGTACTCAAAATGAATATCAGTCTACATCGCCAGTGGCGGAATCATAATATAGATACAATAATGGCGGAGAAAATCCAAGTCAGCACGGTGTAGTCAAGCCTCGCCATGAGCCAAAAGGTGCGTCAGAAACCTATAACTAGGCTGCTCATGTGAAAATGAGGGCACCCGAGTTTGCAAGGTGAAACAAACTACGAGTCAGTCATTGAACTGGTATGAGAAATCTACTCAACTTATTAACAACAATAATAAGGCAAATCAAAGGACCACGCCACTTTCGCGGAACGGGTTTACTCCAATGAGTGCTAGTGCATGAAATAAAGTAAATGATTAAACCAACGCAATGCTTTTTATAAAATGAGGCCATTATAAGACTCAGGTCCCATCACACAATGCAACGCAAGGCGGAGGATAGAGTTTTCCCTTATAATGGCCAAAGATGCTTCATACGAATAAAACAAAAGTGTTTGGTATTATTACTAGTGCATATATGTTTCAAAAGCAAATTCAATCATAAATATCAATCCTAGGCGGCATGGGTACCATATATCATGTCGCCATACTAGTAATACAATCACATCCGCATATTTCGTATTGGAAATTGGATTCCTTCATGAGTCGAGGCAAGGGGCAAGCTCCTCTCCGATTTGAGACACTCTAGCATCGGGACCGCACACAGCAATCCCCTGGATCCTCCAAGGCCGGTCCTCTCTTACTTTTGAGGATTAGTTATTCCTGAACACACGTTTCCCGGTCCTTACAGACCTATATCGAGGCGCCTCGCATTCCAACAACCACACAGGTGAAAAGTAGATATAAATGTCAGGGCTGGGAGGTCACTGACACCACCATAGCTAGAAAGAAACGTCATGCACTCCTTGGGTCCTTCTCCCGTTTTTGACTCATACCGGGGTGTGAGGTTCGCGAATTCACGTTATACACAAAGCTACGTCACACAGACCATGCTTTGATCATCAACCACAAGACTTTGCTTTGCAACAGAAGCCTTGATCATATGCCACTTAGGCGTGCCACACAGGCAATCCACTCCATGCGACTGATTTCTGTCAATACATAACCTCTGAGCTCGTACGTCTCAGAGAAGGGCGTTAAGCAAGAGAATAAATTCTCCGCCGCCAAACAGATATATATTTAACAGAGATCAATCAACACAGAACAAAATCCAATGTCAGACACACAGTCCATTTACAAGTCCGTTCTGGGTCTGAACGAAACCGGAGGCACCAATTAATCGCATATCCGTACAATCAACAGTATGTTTGGACGGCTACTACTTCAATTCCTTCATGGTAGCTACTCCAGTCACGAGTATCAGTAGCGCCCATCCATCCAATGTGGAGATCGTCGGTCTTCAGCCGTCTTCGACTCTTCGACTTCTCAACGTCGATCGATTATTTGAAATGAGATAAACTCGGCCTTTTCAAATAACCCACGTATATTTAGATTTTCAAGTCAATTAATCACATGGTTGGACTATTCAACATTCACATTTCAGTTATTATGTTATAATTTTCATGTCAAATACATTCAACCATCACATATCAAGCAACCACAACAAAATTGGTTCATTTCCACTCTATATCGTTTATAGTATTTTATAACGATATATCGCCATTTTTATTTAATTTAAAACGGCCATATTTAATTAAACGACGTTTCAGGTCGTGTCGTTGCACTGGCGCTGCTTTTCATTAATTTTGTTTTACACATATATGAAAATCTAACCGTTGGATCTTCACAAATTTTACATCATTAGGAAGGTCATTTCAAAACGAATCCAACGGTTTCAGTTTTGGGAAAATCCGACGGTCGGATCTTCCACACTAACCATTTGAAGTTACGATTTCAATTTACGAACTGCAGCGTCGTTATTCGATTTAATTTAATTATATTTATATATATATATATAAATATAATCGTTTTCGGCGCTGTTTTTCATTAATTTTGAATTAAACATTCCAGACAATCCAACCGTCGGATCTTCACAAAGTTGGTGCCGTTGGAAAGATATTTCCAAGGCGAACCCAACGGTTGCGGTTTCGGGAAAATCCAATGGTCGGATTTCCCGCACTAGTCGTTTGAAATCACGGTTTCAAAACATGAACTGCACGGCCACGTTTCGTTTTAATTCTATTTATATTTATATATTTATATAAATATAGTTCATTCAAAAATTCCTATATCGTTTCCACTTCAATTATTTCACTAACGCCTTTAAATTTTGGAAAATTTCGCCATAACCTCCTTTGTACGGGAGGGTTTGGGAAATTCCCAAATAGCCACACGGGCGTCTCATATCAAAAAGAAAAAGAAAAAGCCAAGCGGCTAGCCAACAGGCTCATAAAATCATCACCCAAATAAAGCGGTAAATGTGTACCTATTTGTCGGGCAAAAAATTCTATTTCTCTTCTCTAGCCCCTTTTGCTTTAACCTGTTCAATAGATATGCATGTACATATATACAATTTCTAACATTTATCATTTTCCATTCAATTTCATATTTGATTTGCTTTGGTTTAAAAACACCATTCGTTCTAATGTTGCATGCATAGGCTAAAATCATATCATTAGCTAGTTAATGTATATTTCAACTCATGCACGTTTATTTGAACAAGTGGCTATTTTTAACACTTCATATTTCAAAGATGATAATTTTGGCGAACTAAAATAGAATTCAACACATGACTATTTTATTTAGTTCCTATGCATGTTAAAAATAATATTTCTATCACAAATATTTATTTCAACGTCCGCATATCTTTAGCATATCACACATATGATAAAAATGATATTTTTATCATTAAAATATTTATTCGACAAATAGATGTTTCAGCACTTCATAGTTTCAATAAAAATGTAATTTTTATCGTTCGATCTTTTTATTCAACACATGAACTTTTCCACTACACACACTTCTCAACAAATGAGCATCTCCACACATGGACATTTTATTTATGTTGTTCATATTAGAAAGATGGGATTTTTATGATTGAAATTATTTATATAAGGCGAATATTTTTCATACTTCATATATATATATAAAAATGTGATTTTTATTGTTTAAACACTTCATTCATTCACACATGAATTTAATTTTCATACAACACTTTTCAACACATGAATATTTCCACACATGGACATAGTTTCAATATATGACTTTAATTTCTATGCATGAAAATAATTTCAACATATGAAAATAATTCTAACACACAAAGATTATTCAAGATTTCAGCAGCATAACGGCAGGGTAGTTAAAACCGGCACCGTCCCTAGTACGGCTCCTCGCTCTACCTTAAAACCTCGCGGTTTTTGACAATGGGGATTCATGCATCTAATTCGCACGCAGGCGGCATGTTTATTTTTATTTCCACAAATATTTCCAATTCTTTTCAATCACCAATGGGTATTTTTCAACCACAACCAAACAATATCAACCACAAACAATTATTCAACCATTCGTATTTTTCATCCAATATTTCACACCAATTTACCACAATAAATATCGTCCATGGTTTGTGGACGAGGGGAGTATATATATATAATATAATATATAATTGCTATATTTCACTAGCATTTCAACACATATATCAATTATTCTATGCATGTAAAAATTCATACTTCGCTTATATAGCTTACAATACGCATGTACATGAGGTATACAACACGTATGTAATTTATATTTCGCTTATATAAATTATACACGACATTTTCCATTCAATTTCACGTTAATTTAGATTTCTCACTTTGGTTTTCTGAGCGCTAAAAATCGATACGATGTCAGAAAAATCCGCAGCTTCTTCTATTGGGTAGAGAGCTTCCTTGCGGTCTCGATGTTTCCTGTTTCATCGAATTTCGTCAACACACCAAAAAGATATGATTTTTCAAAGTGTAAAGATCAAAGAAAAACTCACTTTCACGAAGCTTCAAAACTAGGTTTACAGTTTTCGCGAGAACCGGGGCACGAGGGGATGATCAGGGAGTTGGACGTGGAAGAGGGAAGAGAGGGCTTTAAATCGGTGGTGGTTTGGTGGCGTCCGGTGGTCGGTGGCGTTCAGGGCGGCGGCGGGAAGTGTTCGACTTCCTGGCGTCGATACAGGCGGAGGAGGCGACGAGGGTGGCAGCGGTGGGGTCGGATTTGAAGAGGAGGCTAAGGCGCGTCGAATAGTGGCGGCGGCGAAGGCTGAAATCGCCTGAGGCGGCGGCGATGGAGGAGAGAATGTGGTGAACGGGTTTCGCCGTTGATCGGGGGGGTTTCTTTTTTTTTTATTATTAAAATTATGAATGGAGAAATATGATTGGCCGAGGACTATATTAAATTTTTAAATAGTGTTTTCTCAAACGAACTCCTTTTTAAACCCAACGACTGTCGCCCCTAGCTAAATACCCCCATTCCGGACACAATGGGATATGTTTCGTAGGCCAATTCGACTGTTACAGTCAGTTATTTTTCAAATTAAAGTATAAAACATTTAATTTTTAACTCTGAACGCACATTTCAATTTGCCAGGGCCACAAACTGATTCGAAAAATTCCAGAAAAATAAATCTAGCTATGTTTTGACGCTACGGTCCCAACAAAACTAGTTTCGTCGAATTCTAAGGTCGTTTGAAAAATGGCCATTTTCTGGTCGATCCAATTTAACAGAAATCGACCAAACACATTTTCTTTTGCCACGCTCACATACTAGCTTCAAAAATTATGAAATTTGAAACCTAGCAATAGTCTGACATCCCGGACCCAACAAAAGTGGTTTCGTCGAATTCCGAGGTCGTATGCAAAATATCAATTTTCCAGGGCTATATATTCTATATACCGACTGTTCTAAAAATTCATTCGGTCATAACTTTTGATTCCCGTTATGAAACCTCGATTTTTCAGATTCGTTAGAGAGGTATTGACTAACAGATTTAAATATTTTTGGTTTCGCTAAAATCCGTTATATTTTCCACCCTGCACAGTCAGTCAAAGTTTGAATTCCAATTTTCAAACTGACTTACTATTTCTAATTCACTATTTTATTGAAATATTCTATTTCAATTGTTCAAATTCCTTTGAAATAACCAATTTAAAAATTTTAAATTGGCTCGTATTTTCCGGGTTATTACAAGATTTGAATTGCCTTTTTTATTTGTTGGAATAACTCATTTTTTTTATTCCATAATTGGTTCATGATTAAAGAATGAAGTCAATTCCCTTTAAGATTGGTTTATCCTTTTACCACCTGACTCATAGGATTCTACTTTCTTTTGGTTAACCATACCCTGAGCTTTCATTCGCAACATTTATTCCTCATGATATCTTAAATCCATGTAAGGTATTTCCTTATTAAACGGTTTGGAAGGTCCTCATTCTGATTTAATCGTTTCATTATCCATGTTAGAAAATTGTCATGTTGAAAAGAATGACATCTCCTCTTTCTTCGAAGGCTGATCTAACTTTACTCCTAACTTCCCTTGAGCATTTCCATATTAATAACAAGAAGGAGTCGCAACCACTTTTCCTTTCCCAGACTGTGGAGATGTCTGTATATTCTTTCTAAGATAATACTTTTCGCTTTAGGAACATTTATCTATTTTGTATGGGTTTTCTCTTGCCCATGACCCTTATTCTTTTGTTTATACGAAACAACTTTAAGGATTCCGCGATCCTTTACAATCCGTTATGATTTCTCTTATACTTAATTTCCATTTGTTTTCTTTTTTAAGAGTAAATCTCAATGATGCTAAGGGTGAGATTGAAATTAGAGGTTCAAGCCCTCCTTTTAGCGCTAAAATGTTAGCCAAAATATTGGTTAACACCAAAATGGTGAATTCCTATCGACTCCTTCACTGATGTTGATACTGTTTCAAAACCTATAGGGATTTTTAGCTCTAGTTCCAAAATTGAGTTCCTTGAAGACTTGGTAGGATTCCTTTATTAAAGATCTCAGGAGTTACATATGCTTTTTAACCTAATTGATTTATAGATTATGGTTTACTGCTTAAACTTAAAGTACAAGATTGAGAATGAGAAAACCTTATCGTAATTTTAGATCCATATGACTGTATTTATAGGGTGCGGATATGCCCCCACTTCGCTCTTTAGGCTTTGACATGAGACTCTTCTGAAGGCAACTCTTCGGGTTTCATGGAACCACTTCTACCGGTGATGGGCTTCTTTGTGGTATCCCTGGATCGTTTCTCCGTAAAACGGACTCATCTTTTGTGGAAGGTGCATGCTTATGTAGGCTTCCGGCTATTTTCAGAGGCACTCTCAATGGCTTCGGAGCTATGTATTATTTCCAAAAAAATTAGAAGAATCTGACAAGTCTTGCTGTTTTGCTCCCCGAACGTAATTTATGGGACATGAAGCTTAGGATTTGCACGAGAGACTTCTACTGATAGGGGATTCCGGCTTATGCTTTAAAGATGGATTATTGATGGAAGTAAAGAATCCAAATGTTGAAAGCTTTTCTAATTTTTTCAGCCCTTCACTTTGGTTATGGTACCTATATTTCCCTTCATGATTTTCAGTGCTAACACTTGCACAACGATAAGGCTATTTGACAATTCAACAAAATGAAGAATTATCGTAACTTTGAAGGTTTGTTTCATGTTATCATGATTTTGCTTCTCACGCTATTCAAGACTTATCTAGAAGAAGTGGTCTTGAGCATTTTCTTGATTACATTACAAACAATAACAAGTTAAACCATCTCCTAATTAAATTGTATTATGTAAATATAAACCTAGACCATCACACAATTCAAATTCTTGATGACTGTGTATGGACTTTAATTTGTAGTGTTAAGATGCATTTACTGATTTCAAGACTTAGAATGATTGTATAATGTCCATCATAAGGATATGATTTGAATGATATTGTTGTGGATGTGGAAAATCCTGATCTTACTAGCTATCTAGTCCTTTGTGATGAATGACGGAGTTGAAAGCTATAAAACTTCGTCCAAATGTAAGAATTATGCACCACTCTCTCAATCATTCCATCAATCCATGAAATGAAAGTTATGAAAAGATATATAAATTAGACTATTAATCATTGTATGCAATTTGCGGAGGTAAACATATTAATTGGGCTAAAGTCCTTCTTGGAGAATTCCAAACATTTATCCATCTTATGATAACCATCCACTATGGTGCATATGTAATGAGAATGATTAATCACTTCCAAGTTCCATTTCCTGATTCAGACTTTACTACAATAGGAGCTCTTAATAAAGTGATACCATTATAACCTTCGAACATTGGACAGAAAAGTGAACCAACAAACAAGCTATACCATCCTCTTCTCAACAAGCATGCCATATATATATATATAATCATTGTAAGTAGCCAAAAGAGGTTAGATAAGCATTTGGCTCGTGTTGAATAATTTGTGACTAGAATGGATTCCAAGTGATCATATTATAGGATTCTTAAAAAATATGTGGGATGCTTTGTCTTGTGGCATTTCAAATAGCACAGCAGTTCATATACCAATGGATTTGGGAAAATAACGGCAACCTCACTTCACATGGTCAGCTTCCGGAAAGAAAGAAATTAGAGATGAAGAGGAGACAAAAAGCATAAGAGGTGTTGACTCTGACTCATCATGTGGAAATGGAAATGATGAAGGCAATGATGAAAAGGGTGAAGAGAGTGATGATGTTAACAGAATATAAAGAGGGAGAAAAATTACTATTCCATTCTGTCATCTTTTTATCTACGTATCATATATCTACTTACTTTAGTAAAAAATAATGCTTAAAGTAATAGTTATGGAACTTTTGTTTGTGTAATGTGTTCGTGATGTTTGTGGTACTTTTGTTGAAATATTATGCATATCTCCTATGCAAGTGTTTGTGATATTATGTGTTATTTATGATGTTATAGTATGTTATTCGTGATTACATTGTTTGTTAACTCATAATATTATGTACTCCTAATAAATGGTTATATACTATATTCATTACATGCTTATATATGATAATAATACTTTTTAACAACATATTACAGTTCATATGACAAACAAATAGTTCATATCATTATGACATCAAATATATCTCCATTTTTTCGATGATAAAAAGGGGAAGATATTGCTCTTTAATTATAATTCCGCGTATTAAAGTTAGCATGGATTCAGAGGGAGTAATGAAAAATGAAAGCTATGCACATTATTTTGGAGAGCTAAGAAAGTAATAGAGCAATATTGTCTAGATATCATTCACATTAACAAACAAAAGTTGTCATCATCAAAAAGGGGGAGAATGTTGGATCTCATGTTTTGGTGTATGAGAAGACAAAACTAGGGGACTTAAGATGGTGCTAGAATTCATGAAATCTATATCAAAAGTACTACGAAGACATGACTTGAAGAATTAATCGACAAGTATCGTTATATTGTATTTTAGAGTCTAAGTCGGTACTTTTTTCATGTTAAAATCTATCCTCGAGTAGTTTACACACAAAATCAACGATGACCTTTTCAAGTAAAGATTTTTAAGTCAAAATGGGACTGTTGCGTAAAATAATGTAGGTCAGTCGGCTGAATCATCTTAATCGATCAATTGATCTATTATGCACAAATTTGTTCAAATTGAAGATCAGTCGACTGAATTTTCAATAGGAGTCAACTAAATATAATATTCATCTAACTAAACTATATATTCAGTCAACTAAACTCGTCCTTTTTGAAGTATTTCTTCCCTATTTCAATTCATATGACTAAAGCTTATTATTCAGTGGACTGAACATATTGTATTTGTCATATTTTTCAAATTCTTGAATACACAGGTCTCTTCATGAAAAGGAATCCCTTCAAAAAATGGTAGCAACAATTTCTTTTCATTTTGTCTTTTAAGCCAAGTGTTACAACTTTTATATCTTCATATATACATGCTCGATTCAAGCACAACTCATCTATTCTGTTTTCTATTCTATATTCTCTTGAATCTCAAAGTTCTTTTCTTTGTCGCTTAATATCTTGGGCAATCATGCATTATATTCTTGATCTCTAAAGCAATTTATTACTTCCTAATCTTCGTTCACATTCAAATATACATATTTTACTTGAGGAGAATATTATCATGACACTCCATATCCGTTAATGTCACTCTTTATCAGAATGCATTAAGTTTCGTGAAGCGTTATAGGTAAACAGAAACATAAACATTACAAGACAAATATAAAATAACAGCGAAATTTAAAACTTTATTGAATAGAAAACATCGTGGTCCAAAACATGGTTACATCATAAGTCTGAAATATTAAAAACACAAAACTTCTTCCTTGTACAAAATCGTCTTCAGAGTACAATAATGCATGAAAAGAGCATAATCCCCAAAATATAGCCATAGTAGAGAAGACATGAAATCAAGCGGTACATCTAACCAACTCCAAGCAGAATGAAAGAAGAATCCTGATTAAGCTTTAGTATTCCCACCCTGAGAACCTGGGGGGAAACAGAAGAGAAAGAAGAGGAAACAACATGGGTTAGACGTAAAGTCTGGCGAGTCCATTTACTTTTAGCATATAAATAAGTAAAACCATCATGACAGGCATATAAGTTGGAGAGAGATAACAGTGTCATATGGCAGGTATAACAAGGTAAACATGATAAACTGAATAGAACAAGAATTGCGCTTCTCTAATACATTTCTCTGCACCATTACTAGTATAACAAGAACAAGATGATCCCCCAACAAGTATAAGATGGTAGACTTAAGCGTACTTCTAGTGAGAGGTTTTACCCCCATACAATAACAGGTAGCCCAACTGAACTTATCGTTGTTACCCCTAAGGATAATAATGGGCTCCTAAACAAGCGAGACTAGATGTACCCTAATTACTACCCCAATCGATTGGCTCCATAACTCCGTAGATACCCTATGCTGGCCCCACAGTAGAATTTATCACTTCCTAAAGTGGCAACCCTTCGTTTATAGGATGTGCACAACCATATCTACTGACGCCATAGTGTCTTATCCTCCCGAGCAGGCAGACTCATACACGCACATAACCTCAATGAAATTCACTGTCAGACACCTTTTCCCAAGTGACCTCTTAAAATCAGCTCAGTAAGCGTGCCCCGACTCGGACCTAGTTCGGAGTGCTCGTTTGATACCTATATGGGTTACTGACTAAAACAAATCCTACACACCAGATGATACAAGCTTCCCTTACGTTCATATCCCCACTACTAGGATTTCAATAGGTTATACCTACCAGTTTGATAAGATTGCATAACCCCACAGGTTAAGTTTGTGGGCCTATATATAGATATTACCCACTACCCCAAGATTTACTTAACCCTCCCATTGAATCAGCAAGTTTACTTAACCCCTACTCAAGTCAACATGTTCATGTAATCCCAATGGATTCAAACAGGTTAAGTGTAACAAGTTCATTACCATTTATTCATTTATGGTTATAATGCGCTAGACCCCCCACATTAAGCCTACCACTTATGGATGCAGGATATGTCGGTCGGGTCCAGACAGACTTCTTCCATAAGTCGGACTTAATCTCGTGTCTTAGCACGTTACGTGTTTATGCACTTAGACCCCTCACATTAAATTTACCACTTGTGGACGCTGGATATGCCGGGCGTTTCCGGGCAGACTTCTACCATAATTGTAATCTAACCACGTGTCTAAGCGTCATTATGGTTTCTAATTACTGTAGATCTAGACATTTTCATTATTAACCAATTATCATGTTCATTATGCCGTTATTCCCCGTCTGATCTATGACACAAGTTATGCCCAAATTTAGATCTAGATTATACCCCCAAATCACAAGTTTTGGCTCAAGGTACAAATTATGCCCAAAATTCCCAATCATGTTTTACAATATGAATTATGCTCCAAATTAACCATTCCCAATCGTTCCCAATTTCTTGAGTTCGCGTATTTCAGCGATATGCCTAGGCACAAAGGTAGCCTGGCTATAAAATCAAAAAGGGAAAAAAGGGAAGAAGGGAACAAGAACAGGCATAGTAAATAAAAATGGAATAAGTTGACATAATTAGGCAATCTAGCATAATAGGCCTAAAGTGACATAATTAGGCAAATTAGCATGATAGGCATAAGGTGACATGATTAGGAAAACTAACAGAATAGGGATATCATGAATAGATATATGAGATCTAAACAGTAAGTTAGATGCACGAGTAATGGTAGATGTGATATGATTCAAATAGTCACAGACTTAGATCCAATTCAAGGACATGTCAAGATAACTTTTAAGTGTTTGCATCTAAAAATAACACAGATTCGCTTTGATTGGATCTAAGAAACAGAAGAATAATTGCAGATGTTGAATCACTGATCCTTTAATACGTATAATTAGTTTGTTGAAGAAGAAGTAGGCTAGATCAAACTATGTTGGAGCAGCACCTTGTTGTCTCCATTGAATTAGATGAATAAAACAATGGATATATGGTCTTATTTATAGCCTAGAGTCAACGAATATGGTCAGAAAACAAGTCCACATATGCAGAACTGAATTTGCCTCGGATCAGGGGGTGTCGATACGGGTATCAATACCCCTGTTGTGGTGTAGAACCATGAGTCGACACCCCTAGGGTGGGGTCGTCCCGTAACGGTCTGAACTCCCACCCTAGCCCGCACCTTCTAATTTCGAATTATTTTGAATGTTTTGAGTTGTTTTGTATATATATAATTCTATTGTGCCATACAAACTTCAAACCTTAATATCTTCTTCAAAGGATGTCCGTTTTACGTAAATTTGGTGTCTGTCTTAAGAAGAATTTCGAGACGAACACAATGTCACAATCCATTTTACTTAATTCTCAATATTAAATTAAGTATTTTTAATTTATCATTATAGTGTCTTTTTAAAAATTACGGGGTGTTACATTTATAGAAAAGGTGTGATTAGAGTTAAAAATCAGTGTTGTAAAGAAAAAATGAATTCAATCTACTTACTTTGTATTATAAGTTTCAGTGAGCAAGTAGCCCGTTCAAATCAATGGGTAAGCTTGTACCTATTCAAATTAAGTTGGTGAAATTGAATCCCTTTCAAATCTAATAAGCGAACTTGGATCCTGGTCAAATCATGTAGTGTCTGTAAACCTATTCCCTCGGGTGAAGAGAGGGTTTTGATAGTAAAAATCCAGATTGAAGTCTGGAAATGGAAATAGGGTAGTGTTCGAACCAATATAAAAATCTCTGGTGTGATTTTCTTTATTATTTACATTGACTTTACTATTAAACTAGATCAATACAATTCAACATTCATGACCTAGGTATACATAGAAACTTGTTTATGCACATGCATACTGACATAAGACATGCACAGTATTTTCGAGTTATATATGTCATCTTACATTATCTAGTTGACCTACATTCTGACTGACTTCACCTCTAACATGGCCAAACTCCACCACAGATGATCTTCCAGTCATATTGTGGTGAACTTGACTGATTTTGCGCCATTTCACTATTTTTGTTGCTAATGCACAAAGCTATCATGGAGGAGTTGTTATTCTTCTCTACTCCTTCCAAAATGGATCTTGTCTCAAGGCCCAGAGTAGGGAATCTTTGAATTAACAGCCAATAGTCCTCCTATATGGCTTCATCTTTAGATCTGCCCCTCCATTTAACCAGTACTTGCACCATAGCTTTACCATCCCATGACACCATTCTCTTGCCACTTTATCTCCTATTTTCTTCTTACTCATAAGTAGGGAGATTTTCTTGTATTACCACTTTATCTGCTATTTTCTTGTTCAATTGAGATACTGAAATATTAGATGTATTTTTACATAACTACATAGTTGAAGTTTATAAGCTATTTGCCTATTTTGTCTTCAAATTGATATGGTCCAAGATACTTAGGAGAAAATTTGTGTGTTCATTGATTTTTGGAAGTTATTTTCCTATTATGATGAAGCTTCAAATAATCCCAATCACCTACTTGAAATTGCCTCTTGGATATCTTCAAATAGCATATTTTTTCATCCTTTCTTGCGCTAATTTAAAATTTCCTTTCAATAATACCAAAATAATGTCCCTGCTGAGTAACATTTCCCTAATCTCTTCTACCTATTGTAGCGTTAGGGACATAAAAAGTATGTTCGACGGATCAATTCCATACATTGCCTTATATGGGGTTGTATCTGTTGAAGTTTCCCAATAGGTGTTGTACCAGAATTCAGCTAATGGTAACCCGTCAACCCTTTTGTGTGACTTGGAATTTACAAATCATCTTAAATACCCTTTTAATATTTTATTAACTTCCTATGTTTTCCCATCACAGATAGTAAGCTAAACTTAATTTCAGGTTGCATCCCTGTAGTTTAAATAGTTCTTGCTAGAAGTTGCTTGTGAACAATACATCTCAATCACTTGTTATTAATTTTGTCATCCCATGCAATTAAAATACTCCATTGAAGAAGTCCCTCGCCACCTCTTTTTTGCAGTGTAGGGATGATCAAGAGAGAGAGAAAATGTGCATATATGTTTCCTTAACCGATCAACCACTACATAAATCACTGTTTTATTGTGGCTTCTTGGCACGACTGTAATGAAATCCTGGGATTTATCTATCCATATTCTCTTGGTTTGGTGGTGGATTAAGCAGTTTATGTATAATCACATTTTCAAACTTGTTTCTTTAACAAGTATCACAACTTCTAACAAAATTTTCAATAGTTCTTTTTATGCGTCTCCAATAAAAAAAAGGCATCTCAATTTTTTTAGAGTTCTTTTAATACCTGAGTGCCCTCCTAATGGAGTTGAGTGATGTTCCTTAATAATAATTTGTATTAAGGTAGAGAGATGATGACATTTTAGGATTTTCCTCTTTTAAAAATTTAAATTATCCATTATCATGTATTTTCCGTCTACAAGTTCTTTATTCAGAATCTTCTACATTTGTTGTTGTTACCATTCAGAGGTCAACAATTTTCATTACTTCTTGTAGCCACGGTGTTTGAATAGTGAAATTGCATAAGTTTGCAGTTTATCACTAAAGTGCTCTCTTTCTTAAAAGAGCACCATCCACTATGTTTTCTTTCCCTCTTTTATATTCAACTTTATAATCAAATCCATACAAGTAGGCTAACCCCTTATCTGCAGGCATGTAAGTAATTTTTAGGTTAGTAAATACTTCAAACTTTAATGGTAAGTCCTTATTATAAACTGCCTCTCCACCAAATATTATGTCCATTTATTTGTGGCAATGACAATGGCCATCAGCTACTTTTTGTATGTAAAGAGAGCCAAATGTCTTCCATGTAAACCTATTTTGTTATCTTTATTTCTCTTCGATGGTAATAATGTTTTTTTAGTAAAATCCTCGGGAAACTATTGCATTAACTAGATGATTTCAGCGGGAACATGTGAAGGCATTTCTTGACTATTAAAAGCTTTGGTTTGATAGCACATCATCACAATTATTCGGCCATGGATGAATTTGTTATTCAATACCTTTTATCAACTAATTTGTTAACTTCTTCTTGCCAGAGTCCTGGCCATATGTAGTGTTTCTTTTTATAAGTAAATTTGACAAGCAGTTTGTTAAGATTCAAGGTCACTTCTCTAAAGTTCTTCATTTATTATGCACCCAAAACCACTTGTCATCCTTCAAGAATTAGAATTAAGAGATACACTGACATGCAACACCCTTGACACTTTAGTATAGCATCTCTACAAATTCCAGAGACATTGATCTTTTCGCCATTGGCTACCATTGCTTCATATACGTTAGAGCCATCATATTAAGTTTGAGTTTGTGGGTAAGTTGTTCACGAATAAAGTTGTGCGTGGATCCAAAATCAATCAAAATTTGAACAAGTTTCCCTTTGATAAATCCTTGGATCTCGATAGCAGATAATGCAGGTATGCCAAATATTGCATGCAAAGTGATTGAACGTGTCTTTAATGAGGTCGCCACGTTCTTCTAATTCATCTTCTTCAAGGTCTTCAGTGTCATCAAGCTTCATAACACCTTATATCACATAAACAAAAGTCTTACATTTATGATCTTTATGCCATTTCTCTACACAGCCATAACACGTGTTTTATCTTCGCATTTCTATTATCTAACTTGGTGTTAAACTCCTTCTTTTAGCTAGCTCTTCGAATGAAGTTCCTCTCTGCTCTTTGGGTTTTTATTAATCGGAGTTTCTAGTTGAGTGTTACCACCTTTTGGCATAAGAGACTAGTTGAGTATTACCACCTTTTGAGGAAATAAAGGAAATTTTATGGGATTTCTTGGTGTTTTTCCACTTACTTCAATACATATTTGCGAAGGTAACAACCTCTCTAAAGTCTAGTGGCCTAGAAGTCAACACATCATGTATAATTTCTACCTTTAAACTCTAATGCCCCTGTCAAGAAAGAACTTAGGTGGTAGTGTTTCTATGTGGTCCGTAACTCTTCAAGTTCACTAAGGTAGGACAAGACCGTAGCATATTGTATTGGAAAATAATGGTTGAGTTGCAGACAAAGTCGCTCTACTGAAGATGTTTCAGCGATCTACTCAGTGGTGCCAAGCAGTTTGTACCATTCGCCGCTACTACTAGAATAAAACAGCCTCCCAGTAATATCGTTTCGCTTGCACAACGAAACGATTCAGATTTTCATTTGAAAAAAGAATACTTCTCTATTTTGATTTTATTTGCAGAGGGAAGAAGAAGAAATGTCGTTCTGTTTGTCCCGTCTAAACCATATGAAAATAAAGACGGAATACAAAAACTGAATTGTTATGCGTTAGTGGTAGAAAAGTCGGTCCAATCCAATAAAAACGAATCTTAAGTTTTACTGTTTCAAAAAAATAACGGTTAGAAATTGCAAGTTATTTTCATCCAAAAATATAAGTGTGTACACCACACCGACTAGCCTAGTGTTAACCAACCTTTTGGCAAAAGCTGTCACAGTTCAGAATGAAGCCCAATATCCAGAGACGCGTCCTTCAGCACTGTTCAATAGGACAATTCGGGAAATTCATACTCCAGAAGGTCCAATCAAGGCTCGGCCCGAACTAGCCTTCTTCGAGTTTCAGGCCAAGCCAGTTTCTTTCGACTAATAGCTCGCTCACTCCGGAAGAATCGCTCTCACCAGTCGATCGAGTAAATCGCTTCCATCAAAGGTACATCGACCAAATATCTCGGATCCACTAGGAAATATCCAGCTGAGTCTTTCAAATACTCAGCCCGACTCTCGAGGCAATAAAGACGGTCAACCATCTCCGGGCAAAGCTCTACTGTTGATATACCTCACCTCGAGTGTCGCGTAAGCCATTATTTCCGAGGATACTATTAATCAACAGTAGACCAGGTCCCACCGCCGCAACTACTTCCTTTAATCGAGCTCCACATGTCCAAGCTCCGAAAAAGGGGAAAGCCACGTAGTGGCTCGCTCAGCCCACTTCTTCATCTATAAATACACCCATGCTTAAAATGGAAAGGGGACTCCTTTTTCAGCTGCTTCTCGGCAGAACCGCTCCTTCTAATTCAAAGCTTCTCCATGGCTAATTTAAAAGATAGCTACTTCTTCTTCTCCCTCAAAATAGAAAAAACATTGTATTTTTAATCAAAAATAAAAGGTCAATATATATAAAGTGGACATAGGCACCATCTTTGCCGAACAATTATAAAAAGCCTGGCGTGTTCCCTGTTTTATTTTCTTTCTTGCATTTCATAATCCTTATTCATATGTTGTCCACACGATTAGGGGTTGACTGTCACTAGTGACCAACTTTTGACATTAACACTTTGGCGTGTCAGGACTAGGGGCACGCACCGACAAACCCTACGACCTCCAGCAAATTCCGGTCCATGGAGAACAAGCAAAAGAAAGATGCAACATCTTCCCATCCCACGAGTGTCGATGCAGCCGAGACAAATGCTGTAGAGGCAAGTCAGGAAGCCTCCTCTCATGAATATATGACCCGATATGTAACAACCCGTATTTTTATAACATGTTAAAACAATAAATCAAGGAAGAATTAAATTTTAAAGTTAGAATCAGGGGAAATGGGTTACGCCATTGCGTTCGTCTCGAAATTTTACATGAAACAGAGTCCGAGTTTTCGAAAATCGGAGTCCGGATGAAGAAGTTATGGCCTGTACAAGTTTCAGCAGTTTTCAGGCAGCACTGGACCAGGGGGTCGACCTATCCCCCCCCCCCCCCCCGGTCGACCTACCCCCCAGGTCGACCATAGTGCCGACCCCCGCCCTTACAGGTCGACCTGGTCGGCCTGTTTTGACCCAGAACTCCTTTTGGAAGCCTGAGACGTGTTTTGATGGTCCGATTGATTCTAAGGTAAATCTAAGGGCCTGAACTAGTTGCTACACCTATAAAAACACCCTTAGACCTAACCTAATTCATATCAAATCATTCTTATACCACTGTGCTGCTAAAATACCTCTTGAACCATGGCTGCCGTCTCCAAATCAAAGTACAAACATTCAAACTCAAATCAATCCAAAGAACAAGGCTTCTACAATGATTCAAGATAATAAATTAACAACGCCGCGACATTTTTACAACAAATTCAGTTCTTAATTCATTAGCCATGCTTTGTAAGTTCTAGTTGTTTTTAGATTTAAACATTTAATTATAATATGGTCATGGAATAAAGTGGAATTTGATTTAAGTATGTTTATTGATTCAGATCTATTTATGTTGCTTCTTGAATCTTGAGTTTTGGGACTTTTCTATTCTCATTTTCATGTCAAGCCTATGATCTATTCAGCTTGTTGTAAATCAGTTTTTCTTGATTCATGTTGATATTATTATCAAGATCTATCTTTTATGCCTAAGACGATGTTCTTATGCCAGTTTTCTCTCTGTACTTATTGTTATACAAATTCTACCTTCCCCTATTTATTTTCTTTTAATGAACCTTGGTCAATTTCGGACCTAGGCCTAAACTATGATATACGTGCGATTTGTATGTGGGGAAATATTGGGATATTACCTATTTGGATATATGTGTGTGGTGGAATTGATGGCATAACATGAAATTTGAAATTTGGGTATTGTCAATATAATTGAAATTGCAAGTTTGGGCATACATGAATTGGCATGTAAATTAAATCACGAGTTTGGGACTATGTAAAGTAAATCAAAAGATTGGGCTTATGTTAATTAGGCATATTTAGAATTGGGAATTTGAACATAAAAGCAATCGTAAACTTGATAGTTGGCATAAACATGTATTATGAACTTGGGCAACTGACATGTACTGTAATAAAAAGATTATAGTTTGGGATAACTACATCATGAATCATGATTTGGGTTTATTGGGTATGAAACTTGATACATGTAATTTTGGCTAGAACTTGATATGGTAAAATGGCATAAAATTGGCATACATGTAAAACGGCATAAATTGAACATATGTAAATTTGGTACGAATTGGGCATATGCAGAAACAAACATGTAATCTAGAACTTGGGCCTATGTTAATTATGTAAAATTTTGGAGTTGGAACATATGTGAAAATTTATGACTTGGTAGAGTTTTAATATGAACGCGCCTAAGTTGGGTTTTGGGTAGTTGGCATGTATCGTAAATAAAAGGCTATAACTTGGCATAACCTTATAGTGAATTATGATAATAATTTAGGAATACGTTTTTGGGCAAAAACGTGAATCATGAACATTTTTATATGTTAAACACATGAACTGATATTGGGGTTTTGGGGAAATACCAACATTAATGAACCTTTGACACGAGGTTAGACTCGGTTTGTGGTGTAAATCTGCCCAGAACCGCCCGGCAAATCCAATAGCCACAAAGTGTCAGTCTAATGTGGGAGGTCAAAGGTCGAATTGTAGGCGTAACGATTTATGACAGGAGGTTAGACTCAGTTTGTGGTCTAAATCTGCCTGGAACCGCCCGGCAAATCCAGTGGCCACAAAGTGCACGGTCTAATGTGAGAGGTCATGATTCGTTCGTCATAATGAATGAATTAAAGAATACTAACCATAATAAGACGTGGGTATGGTTAGAGGGTTAGGTGGGATGACATGGAAATTTGACATGTAAATGTGGACCTAACCAGTATAAGTTAAGAACATGTAAAACTTATAAATGTGGGCTTAACCAACATTACTGTTAATCAGACCAATGGGTGGGTTAAGTAATATGACTAGACTAATGACACTTAACCGATATGACATGAATGGGCAGGTTAAGCCATGAATTACTTGAAATACTTAACCAATGTAATCTGACGAATGGGAGGGTTAAGTTAATTGGGTTGGTTTAACTTGAATGGGTTGATAACACCCAACCAATATAACCTGATGTGTGATAGGGTTAAGTCATGAACCGCTTGAATATACTTAACCAATTTGACACGATGATTTGATAGGGTTAAGTCATGAACCGCTTGAATATACTTAACCAATTTGACACGATGATTTGATAGGGTTAAGTCATGAACCGCTTGAATATACTTAACCAACTTGACACATGATTCGTAGGGCTAAGTCATGAACTTAAACGACAACACTTAGCCAATTTGACAAGACACGTAGGCGGGTTAAGTCATGAACTTGAATGACAACACTTAACCAACTTGACAGGCTAGACTGATGGGGTTAAGTCTCGAATTTAAATGACAACACTTAACCTACTGGACGGAAACCCTAGTTACGCGGTCCTTTTCAGCAGTAACCCACTAGATGTATCATGGTACCCTAGAACTAGGCAGGGTGGGGCACGATTACTGGGCTGATTGTAAGGGACCAGAACGACGGCTGAGTTGGTGCGCCATTGTAGGTTCAAGCGGACTATGGTCGTGCACATAGTCCGAAGTTGAAAAAGCAGGCATTGGGCACCAGTAGGTTTACACTGTGCGTGCTTAATACGTGTCGGTGGTTGGTACCCTAGGGCTTGATACACCCTATGGCGGACCTAGCACAGTTGACTACATTCGTGATAGGGCCGTATGACACAGACACATGAACGAGCTAGGACTTGTAGGGAGCCGATCAATTAATAGATCGTTTCGTGGGACCAAGTAATGGGTCATTTCATGACATTGGGAAAGGGATCATTTTATAGTCAACACATGACACGGGTTGAGATCACCTTAGTATATAACACGGGCTACTAGATTGGAACACTAGTAGGAATACGAAACATTCCATGTAAGGCACTTGTGAGATGCTAGTCAGGCGGTGCAGAGCAACGTAGAAATCTTGCGATGTTATGCTTAATAGAAACCTTGCAATCTGATACTTGGTTGGAACCTTGTGATGTTACTCTTGATAGGAAGCATGGGATGTTATACTTGATTTATCGTGCCTGTAGCCTACCTTGTCATCATGCTTATGTTTACTTTCAGTTTATTCATGCCATATTATCTTCACCTGTTTTTGTGCTGAAAGCCACTAGGACTTACTCAGTCTTTATGACTGACCCATTTTGTTTTGCCTCTTTTTCTTCCGTTCCCCCCCCCCCCCCAGGTTCACAGGGTGGGAATACAGCTTAGTTCGGATCTTACCAAGCTCCAAGGCTCTTTCATGTACTGCTTGGATTTCTCTTGGCTATGGCTTGCTGTGTTGTTTTACATGGGGAATGATTTATGACTAAGGTTTTATGCTTCTTTACTATTGCAAGACAGATTTCGATGTAATGGATTTAATAGCATTTTGATGTAAAAGGCTTTAGACCTTTCTAGATTTTAAAGCAATGAAATTTGGTTCTTCTTCCGTTGTTTTATATGTTATGTCTTGTAATATTTCTGTGCATGTTGACCTAGATAATGCTCCACCAAAGCTAGTGCATTCCCTTTGTGAGTGACCCTAGTGGAAGTTGGGTGTTACATTTGGTATCAGAGCAGAAGGTTATCAGACTGGGCAAAAGTTTTTAAAACCTTTTGAAATCTTTTTCAAAACCGTTTACAAAGAAGCATTTTTCAAGAAAAGTTTTGTTTTACAAAAGGCATATTCCCCAAAGCCATATGCACTATCTTTTGATTCTCTCTTTGAGTTTCTTCTCTCTTTCTTTTTCACCATAGTTTTGTAGGTATACGACACATATATGAGGGCAAAGAAGTTCCCAACTTCCATCTGTAGCCGCAGTAGTCCCTCTGCATCTAATCTTATTTCAAGCTTTGTAGAATTGTCGTGTGATGGAGGTAGCTTTCGGTAAATTTGTCAACAAACTATACAAGGATAGTAAGAACGAGGATAAAGAACACAAGCTTAAGGATGAGAAACTTGTTGATATGGCTTAATCCACGAAGGAGGAAAAGGTGAAAGGAAAGAAGCCAAAGTGAGAGAATAATAAAACCCATGACAAGAGAGAGTATCTTTAGTATGGTAAAAAGGGACATGTAGTTAAGTATTATAGGACAAGGACACGGGCAAAAAACAAGATCGTCGAGAGGGCAATTGTATGCTCTCACTACTAGCACACCTAAGAGAGGTGGTAATATTTCTGTTAAAGGTTTATCTTTTCTTTTCTATCATCCCATTAGAACTTTGTTTTTGTACATCGCATCCTTTTAATTCTGCTTCGATAGTTGAAGTCTCTGCCCCTTAGTATTAGCATAGTAGAGGATCCCGTTTTTGTCTCAAATCCTATTGGGGAATCGGCTCATTTATTCATGACTTGTTTGGATTTGAGAATGTCTATGCTAAGTGTTGAATTTAGAAGTAATGCTTATGTTTTTGGGCAATGGGTTGATTCTAGGGATGGAGTGGTTTTCCAAAAATGATACCATTCTCGAGTATGAAAAGAGGGTAATTAGATTCTTGACTTGCCCCGGTAATGTCCTCGAAGTCTAGTGTAACCCTTAGGGTTCTGCCATGTTTAGTTACCTAGAATCTCTTGATATATTTACTGATCCGCTCGAGTAGTGTTCGCCACCAAGGCGGATGGTTCATCTCGCTTATGCATGACTTATAGAAAATCACCTTAGTAAGTACTCTTGGCAACATGGTTGGAATTTGTTTATTTTCAAGAGATAATTCATTTATGTGGAATACCTTCTAGTAAGTAAACGAGATCCAAGATTCACTAGTGAATTTTGGAGAGCTTGCATGAAACCATGAGTACGCAGTTATGTTTAAGCCGGGTATACTAGAAGAAGAATAAGTAAAAGTGGAACGAGAGGCAACAGTGGAATGAGTTCCAACTCATATTTTGGAAACAAGAATTAAGAAGCTACGAAATTGTGAAGTTAAAGACGGTGAAAGCACAATGGAGTTAGGCTCAAAGAAATGCGACTCAGAAGATTAAAGACTAGATACGCGTATCATATCTCTTTTTAAGAGTATATCCTTAATCCCTCCTTTCCTGTAGAGCTTATTTGCATGCTATCTTTCAAGTATATCCTATCAGTCCTATTCTCAATCCCATTTCTGTTAGAAACCCCATAGGGAGCATGACTCGTCTGTTAATAATACATTTTGGGGCTTGAGGGTGTCTGTTGGGTTGACTAAACTCTTTGGGTTTTATAGGATACGAGTTGGTTTTAGGAAGGGATTTCCTTGTGACCTAAAAGGATTTCATCATGCTTAGTTTCCTAGAATCATATATATTGGTTGGGTTGAGTAATTCTTTGGGTGTCAGCCTGATGTTGATTTCGGTCTTCGGGGCTGGTGCTTAGGGAGTTCGTCTCCAAATCAGTATATATGTGACATAGATTTCCAGTTTTGACATTGCCTAATGGGCACAAGGTTTTTACTTGCTTCTATCGTTCGACTATACCTTTAGGTAGGAACAATTGGGTGTAAACATGTGTTTGAGACATGTTATGATTGATGGTTGCAAGTGGTTGCAGGTGGCTGCTAGTGGTTGCTCGTGATTGCATAACACACATTAGGCACTAGATCGGCTCAGACACATTTCCATATTGCATATGCATGAGTGTTTATACATGTTTATGGATGAAATTGGAAGTGTTATCATATGGATGATGCATATGGATGGATGTTTGTGCACACATATAGTTTTTAGGGTGCGTTTTTTACAGGTCCCTGTTATAGTTTCAAAATAGAAAAAAAAACGGTCATAAACTTATTGTAAATTTTGTCCTTATTTTCTGAAAATTCATCAAAAAAATATAAAAAAATCATGTAAATTCGTATTTAAATAAAACATGTAAACGCTAAAAAATTCAGAACAAAAAATCATCAAACAAGGCGTAAAAAAAACGAAATTTCCAGTTAAATGCATAATAGTATGCACATATATCATTTTCCTGCATACATCTGTGCTTATTTTTCACTACATTCATCTTCGTTGATTTTTTTTCATGCAAATACGTGCATACATGTGTGCAAATATTCCAAATACTTGCACACATTTGTGCAGGTTTATTTTCAGATTTTAATCCGAACACAGCTTACGGAAAAGTTGCATACATATATGCAATTATCAGTAATAATTGCATAAATGTATGCAACTATTTTTTTTTATTTCCGTACAATCCTGACATTATTTCCAGATTTTAGATTTTTTTTTTTAATGAACGAAAGCACATTTTTAAAAAAAAATATAAAAAGGCGGAAGTAATAAAATAGGGGGCGGGTTTAAAATTTTCAAAACTTTTTTTTTATATAAATTAGGTCCCTACTTTTAGCCAGTGTGTTATCCTATAAAAATGTTGCACACATGTGTGCATGTTTTCTGAGAAATTTGCACATTTGGATGCAAATAAAAATGAACTGAAATATTAACTTAAATCTATGCGCTGGAAGAACTGCAATAATTGCACATATGCATGCAATAAAATAAAAAACGTGCATAATATTACGCATTTAACTGCAGTTTTTTCTGTTTTCTTCTTTCTGACATTATTTTTGTTGTTTTTTTAACTGAATTTTTTGTATAATGCATAATATATTTTATTACTAATTTACGAATTTTTTTTATTTTTTTTAATTATTATTTTATAAGTTTTGAAAACAGGGACCTAATTTATATTAAGTTTATGACCGGATGTGAGCCTAATTAAGTTTCAAAATAGGGATGTGAGCCTAATATTCACTAGTTTTTATATGACTAGGACTATTTATATACATGTTGGATTCATGCCACTAAACATATTTTGCATTAAAAAAGATCAATCAGGCCTGATTATTTGCATTAGATAAGGAACATATACACACACTTTCTGCATATGTTCATACAGCATTAGAAATCTCTTAAGGACAATGGATGCCTGTGATTGATGATTGAGTAGATGGACGATTGGATGGTAGGGCACATTCTTCTTAACTTGAAGATTTCGGGGACGGAATCCTTTAAGGAGGGGAGAATGTAACAACCCGTATTTTTATAACATGTTAAAACAAGAAATCAAGGCAGAATTAAATTTTAAAGTCAGAATCAGGGGAAACGGGTTAAGCCATTGCGTTCGCCTCGAAATTTTACGTGAAATAGAGTCCGAGTTTTCGAAGATCGGAGTCCGGATGAAGAAGTTATGGCCTGTACAAGTTTCAGCAGTTTTCAGGCAGCACTGGACCAGGGGGTAGACCATAGGGTCGACCTACCCCTCCCCTCTAGGTCGACCATAGGGTCGACCTACCCCCTAGGCCGACCATAGTGTCGACCTCCCCCCCTACAGCTCGACCTGGTCGGCCTGTTTTGACCCAGAACTCATTTTTGAAGCCTGAGACGTGTTTTGATGGTCCGAATTGATTCTAGGGTTAATCTAAGGGCCTGAACTAGTTGCTACACCTATAAAAATACCCTTAGACCTAACCTAATTCATGTCAAATCATTCTTATACCACTGTGCTGCTAAAATACCTCTTGAACCATGGCTGCCGTCTCCAAATCAAAGTACAAACATTCAAACTCAAATCAATCCAAAGAACAAGGCTTCTACAATGATTCAAGATAATAAATTAACAACGCCGCGACATTTTTACAACAAATTCAGTTCTTAATTCATTAGACATGCTTTGTAAGTTCTAGTTGTTTTTAGATTTAAACATTTAATTATAATATGGTCATGGAATAAAGTGGAATTGGATTTAAGTATGTTTATTGATTCAGATCTATTTCTGTTGCTTCTTGAATCTTGAGTTTTGGGACTTTTCTATTCTCATTTTAATGTCAAGCCTATGATCTATTCAGCTTGTTGTAAATTAGTTTTTCTTGATTCATGTTGATATTATTATCAAGATCTATCTTTTATGCCTGAGACGATGTTCTTATGTCAGTTTCTCTCTGTACTTATTGTTATACAAATTCTACCTTCCCCTATTTATTTTCTTTTGATGAACCTTGGTCAATTTCGGACCTAGGCCTAAACTACGATATACGTGAGATTTGTATGCGGGGAAATATTGGGATATTACCTATTTAGATATATGTGTGTGGTGGAATTGATGGCATAACATGAAATTTGAAATTTTGGTATTGTCAATATAATTGAAATTGCAAGTTTGGGCATTCATGAATTGGTATGTAAATTAAATCACGAGTTTGGGACTATGTAAATTAAATCAAAAGATTGGGCTTATGTTAATTAGGCATATGTAGAATTGGGAATTTGAACATGAAAGCAATCGTAAACTTGATAATTGGCATAAACATGTATTATGAACTTGGGCAACTGACATGTACTGCAATAAAAAAGATTATAGTTTGGGATAACTACATCACGAATCATGATTTGGGTTTATTGGGTATGAAACTTGATACATGTAATTTTGGCTAGAACTTGACATGGTAAAATGGCATAAAATTGGAATACATGTAAAACGGCATAAATTGAACATATGTAAATTTGGTACGAATTGGGCATATGTAGAAACTAACATGTAATCTACAACTTGGGTGTATGTTAATTATGTAAAATTTTGGAGTTGGAACATATGTGAAAATTTATGACTTGGTAGAGTTTTAATATGAATGCGCCTAAGTTGGGTTTTCGGTAGTTGGCATGTATCGTAAATAAAAGGCTATAACTTGGCATAACCTTATAGTGAATTATGATAATAATTTGGGAATACGTTTTGGGGCAAAAATGTGAATCATGAACATTTTTATATGTTAAACACATGAACTGATATTGGGGTTTTGGGGAAATACCACCATTAATGAACCTTTGACATAAGGTTAGACTCGGTTTGTGGTGTAAATCGGCCCGGAACCGCCCGGCAAATCCAGTAGCCACAAAGTGTCAGTCTAATGTGGGAGGTCAAAGGTCGAATTGTAGGCGTAATGATTTATGACATGAGGTTAGACTCAGTTTGTGGTGTAAATCTGCCCGGAACCTCCCGGCAAATCCAGTGGCCACAAAGTGCACGGTCTAATGTGAGAGGTCATGATTCGTTCGTCATAATGAATTAATTAAGGAATACTAACCATAATAAGACGTGGGTATGGTTAGAGGGTTAGGTGGGATGACATGGAAATTTGACATGTAAATGTGGACCTAACCGGTATGAGTTAAGAACATGTAAAACTTATAAATGTGGGCTTAAACAACATTACTGTTAATCAGACCAATGGCTGGGTTAAGTAATATGACTAGACTAATGACACTTAACCGATATGACATGAATGGGCAGGTTAAGTCATGAATTACTTGAAATACTTAACCAATGTAATCTGACGAATGGGAGGGTTAAGTTAATTGGGTTGGTTTAACTTGAATGGGTTGATAACACCCAACCAATATAACCTGATGTGTGATAGGGTTAAGTCATGAACCGCTTGAATATACTTAACCAATTTGACACGGTGATTTGATAGGATTAAGTCATGAACCGCTTGAATATACTTAACCAATTTGACACGATGATTTGATAGGGTTAAGTCATAAACCGCTTGAATATACTTAACCAACTTGACACATGATTCGTAGGGCTAAGTCATGAACTTGAACGACAACACTTAGCCAATTTGACATGACATATAGGCGGGTTAAGTCATGAAATTGAATGACAACACTTAACCAACTTGACAGGCTAGACTGATGGGGTTAAGTCTCGAATTTAAATGACAACACTTAACCTACTGGACAGAAACCCTAGTTACGCGGTCCTTTTCAGCAGTAACCCACTAGATGTATCATGGTACCCTGGAACTAGGCAGGGTGGGGCACGATTACTGGGCTGATTGTAAGCGACCAGAACGACGGCTGAGTTGGTGCGCCATTGTAGGTTCAGGCGGACTATGGTCGTGCACATAGTCCGGAGTTGAAAAAGCAGGCATTGGACACCAGTAGGTTTACACTGTGCGTGCTTGATTCATGTTTTTGGTTGGCACCCTAGGGCTTGATACACCCTATGGTGGACCTAGCACAGTTCACTACATTCGTGATAGGGAAGTATGACACATACACATGAACGAGCTAGGACTTGTAGGGAGCCGATCAATTAATAGATCGTTTCGTGGGACCAAGTAATGGGTCATTTCATGACATTGGGCAAGGGATCATTTTATAGTCAACACATGACACGGGTTGAGATCACCTTAGTATATAACACGGACTACTAGATTGGAACACTAGTACGAATACGAAACATTTCATGTAAGGCACTTGTGAGATGCTAGTCAGGCGGTACAGAGCAACTTAGAAATCTTGCGATGTTATACTTAATAGAAACCTTGCAATGTGATACTTGGTAGGAACCTTGTGATGATACTCTTGATAGGAAGCATGGGATGTTATACTTGATTCATCGTGCCTGTAGCTTACCTTGTCGTCATGCTTATGTTTACTTTCAGTTTATTCATGCCATATTATCTTCACCTGTTTTTATGCTGAAAGCCACTAGGACTTACTCAGTCTTTATGACTGACCCAGTTTGTTTCGCCTCGTTTTCTTTCGTTCCCCCCCCCCAGGTTCACAGGGTGGGAATACAGCTTATAGTTCGGATCTTACCAAGCTCCAAGGCTCTTTCATGTTCTGCTTGGATTTCTCTTGGTTATGGCTTGCTGTGCTGTTTTACGTGGGGAATGATTTATGACTATGGTTTTATGCTTCTTTACTATTGCAAGACAGATTTCGATATAATGCGTTTAATAGCATTTTGATGTAAAAGGCTTTAGACCTTTCTAGATTTTAAAGCAATGAAATTTGGTTCTTCTTCTGCTGTTTTATATGTTCTGTCTTGTAATATTTCTGTGTATGTTGACCTAGATAATGCTCCACCAAAGCTAGTGCATTCCCTTTGTGAGTGACCCTAGCGGAGGTAGGGTGTTACACGATATCTTACCCGGGACGACATGGATAAGATTATGGCTGAATTCAGAGGCCATATGACATCTCAGGGTAAACTCCTCGAACAACAGCAGCAAATGATGTATCACCTTCTTGGTCGAGTGGAGATGGGACTAAACGCTTCAACATCAATTCCACCATCCGCCAGGACTGGAGCAATAACTGATCTTCAATCAGCACAGAATCGGGAAACTGATCGGATCACACCTTTGTTTTCTCCTGGCTCAGTTCCACCTCCCGACCAATCACAGCCAGGAGTATCGCTTCCAACGACCAGCGCAACCACAGCTGTAGGTTCACATGAGGCCCGCGATCAAGATCTAGGTCGTTCGACCACTTTGTCTCCACTCTTAAGGACAGCTCGGCCCCTAGACGAATAGAGCAACCACTGGGTAGTCAGAATCAATCCATCCTCATTACAACCCTGTATCTTTCCGCAGACTTGTCTTATGTCGCCCTTCCTTCAACGAAGAGTTGGTGGAGCCTTCCCTTCGAACCAGGGAGACCATTCAACCATAACGGTACTGTAACAACCCTGAATTTTGGGGGTAAATTTAAAAATTTATTTTAATTAACCTTAATGGGTTTTGATATTTAAAATAATAATGATTAAAAATTTATTTAAATTGAAGTTAGGATGAATAATTTAATTTAAATTATAAAAGGAGTAAGAAATGGCGTAGTAGTTTGAAAAGTCAAACTTGAACTTTTACTGACTGTACAGGATGCAAAATTTAACGGATTTTAGTGAAACAAAAAATATTAGAATCTCTTTTGAAATATCTTTCCGACGAATCTGAAAAATGGAAATTTCATACCAGGAATCAAAAGTTATGCCCAGTTTAAAATTTAGAAAGGTCGCTATGAAATTTATATATATAACATATAAAGGTCAAAAATGCTACTTTTTGCATACGAAGTAATTTGGACTCGAAACCACTTCCACTGAGTTCAGAATGATGTTTCTGCATTTAAAAAGTATAAACACTTATATATTTCGAGTTTCGAAAATTATTTGTTTAAAAATGTATTTTTAATATTTAATATATAATATATACGCCTTAAAAATAGCCATTTTTCAAACGACCTCTGTTTTCGACGAAACAACTTTTGTTGGATTCGGAATGTCAAATTATTGCTAAGTTTAATTTTTCATAATTTTTAGAATTAATTCGTGACTCTGGCAAAAAGATTTCAGTTTGGTCAATTTCGGTCAATTTTAATCGACTTGAAAAATGCCATTTTTCAAACAGGCTCAGAATTGAACGAAATTAATTTTCCTAGGTCGCAGCGTCAAAACATAGCTAAATATATTTTTTAAGATTTTTCGAAGTTAATTTGTGGCCTCGGTAATTTAAAATGTACGTTCGAATAAAATATATATTGAATTATATTTTAAAATAAAGAAAACAGACTGAAGACGATCAAACGGGATGACGGGACCTAGTCCATTGCATCCGGAACGGGGGTATTTGGCTGGGGGCAACTCGTGCTGGGCTGGATTTGGAGTTCGCTTTTTGTTTGAATTAAATAATTTAATAAATATAAAAATACACTAAGTATACTATATAAATACGATCTGGAATATGCTCAAATACCAAACCCTTCTTCACCGTTATACAGCTGCCACCCCTTCTTGTTCATGGTCGAAATTGCACAAACTTTCCCCCATTAAATTCATTTGATCCACTCAATGAAATCCTCTCGGCCTTTGGAAGATTTTGTAGCTCTTCCTTCTCTCTTCCGATCGATACGGACAACATCCTCTGAACTTGAACAATCGGCAAGCACTAGCACCTCGAAGATAGGACGTTCGCGACCGGATTGCCCGCCTCTTCCTCAGCCAAGCTCGACGGGGTGGGACCCCCTTTGTGCGCCCTTCGAAGCCTCATAGCGTGGTGGTGTCCGATCAGCACCTAAGTGGTGGTGCAACTCGAAAGACGAAACCCTAGAATTGAGCATAGACCAAGAACGCACGACCTCTGTTCCTGGAAGAAGAAGATGGAGTAATTCTACTCTATATTATTTAAGTTATTAATTTAAAATTAATATTTACCTAAAATAATTCATAACTATTTCATACAATATCAGAATCAAACGAAACTGAAAGCATTGGACTCGTATTGATCAGATCTACGCGGTGGGACGGACTAGAACAGATTCCGAAGTAATTAGAATTTTAGATCTTCTTCAAAGCAAGGTGAGAAATCTGATTTAACAATCAAATTAAATTTTAATTATTCTTTTTCTTTCTCTTTTAAGAATCATTGTATGTATGTTAATTAAATTCAGATCTGTGATCTATGATATTGTATTTGTTGCTTATTGATTATGATAATGGTGATGTATGCGTTTGGTAAGATTTAAGATATCATTTATGTTAGAAACACATCTTTGTGAATAACAATATCATTTATGATTAGAAAAATTGTGAATATATAAAATATTTTTTATGTTATTAGAAAACATAGAAAAATTGTGAATATATAAAGTATCCTTTTTATGTTGTTAGTATACATAGAAAGATGTCCTTTTGTTTGTCATGGGAGTATATAGGAAAAAAGTATAGAAATAAAAATAACATTTTTGTCAAAATATGATTATAGAAATAAAAATCACATTTTTCTGGAAGAATGATTATAGAAATAAAATTCACATTTTGGTGAAAACATGATTATTACAAATAAAAATAACATTTTTAAATAGAAGTTTGTTATGTAAATAAAAACAACCTTTTTATTAGAAATGTGTTTTGCAAATAAAAATAACATTTTTGTGAAAATAGGATTATAGAAAGAATTCATTCATTTTTGTCACTTTAGAGAAATGAATTGGAAATGTATATTTTTATACATTAAAAGAGAATGAATTGGAAATGTATATTTTATACATTATAAAGAGTTTAAACAAAATACATTTTTGTTCATTAAGAAGAACGATTACATTTTGATCATTAAAAAGGATTAAAGAAAAATTAGCATTTTGTTTACTTCAAAAGAATGAAGACAAAAATGACATTTTTGTTTACATTGAAAGATTAGACAAAAGTAACATTTTTATTAAATCGGGCAAAACCCAATTCAACATGTTAGCACTAGAAAAAGATCATTTGTATAATATAAAATGTTAGCATAGAAAAGTAACATTTTTATCTTATAAAATGTTGCATGAGGAATAAAGGTTCACTTTTGTAAGAATGTTGCATTTAAAAGAATTAACATTTTTAGTGTAAAATGTTGCATTAGGAATAAAGTTACATTTATGTTAAAAATGTCACATTAGTATAAAATTATCATTTTTGTTAAGATGTCACACTAGTATGAAAATAACATTTTTGCGTTAGAATATAAGTGTCATCTTAGACCGTCACGTTTTGTTAAAAATGAAAATAATGACATTAACATTGATTTTAGTTGAAATAATAAAAATTACATTTTTTATTGATTTTAGTTGAAAAATGTACAAAGACATCATTTTGTCATTATTTTGCAAATGTACGAAGGTATCATTTTTGTCTTTATTTTGTTAGATGTAAAAAGGTAATTAGTTAGTTAAAAAAAATTACATTTGTTTGAAAATGAATATTTACACTGTTATGTGTTAAATTAGAAATGAACATGATTGACACCGCAAACAAATAAAAAATTAATTACATTTTTTTGTAATTAAAAAGATAAGGTTTGGTCATTAAAATAAGAATTACATTTTAATGTAATTAAACAGAAGAATTTGACGTTAAAATCAAAATTACATTTTTAATGTAATTTAAAAAGATAGAATTTTTCACCGTAATGTTAATTACATTTTTAATGTAATTAAAATGGGAGAATTTTAAATTGCAAATTAAAAGACAAAATTTGACATGTAATGTTAATTACAATTTTTAATGTAATTAAAAAAAAGATTTTACATTGTAATTAAAAATAGGAATTTTACATTATAATGTTAATTACAATTTAAATTGTAATTAAAAAGGAGATTTTACAGTGTAATTAAAAGAGTAGAATTCAACATTGAAATTGAAGTTACATTTTTCAATGTAAATAAAAGAAAACTGGGAAGTGACATTTTTATATGTAATTAGTGAAATATAGAAACTTACATTTTTTTTCAATGTAAATAAGGATGAAATAGAAATTATATTTTTTTTATATGTAAATAAAAGAATTTACATTTTTCAATGTAAACAAAAGAAATAAAAGAATAATTAGGAATTCACATTTTCCAATGTAAATAGAATATGAAATAAATATAATAAAATATTGAAATATAAGTTTACATTTCTCAATGTAAATAAAACAGGAATAGAAATTTACATTTTTTTATGTAAATAAAAGGATTAGAAATTTACATTTTAAGGAATGGGTTTTCATTAAAAAGGAATAATGAAACCAAATATACATTTGGTGTAAATTGAAAGATGAAAGAAGAAAAAAAATACATTGTTGGATATAGCATGTGTATGTGAATTAAAATAAAATAAACATTATTGTGTGCCATGTTATACCTCGATATTATATACACAAATAGGGATATTCGATGTTAACAAAATATAGTGAAATGAAATGGATGACAGAATTATATATAAGTATATATATGTAAATGGTAATTAAACGAATCGAGCGCGGTAGTTCGCAATTCGAAAATCGTAACTTTAAATAGTTATATCGAAATATCTGACTGTCGGATTTTCCCAAAACTGAAATCATTAGGTTCGCCTTGGGAAGACCTTTTCAACGATATGAATTGTGTTAAATTCCAACGGTTAGATTTGGAGAAACTTGTAAAACAAATTTCGGTGAAAACAGCGCCAAGGTCGCCTATTGACATGAAGTGTTGTTAAATAAAATTCAATTATTTTTATATAAATAAAAATAGAGATTAATCGTTATAAATTAATATTAACGATAAGAAATGATTTTAAATTATATATATACGAGGATCATTTGAAAAGTCCGAGTTCAATCCCATTTCAAATGATTATTCATCGATCTAAGTCGAAGAGTTGAAGATGGTGATTGAAGACCGACGATCTTCACGTCGAATGGATGAGTTACCATTGATGCCCATGATTGGAGTAGCTACCTTGAAGGGGCTACAATGGTGGTCGTCCAGACTACTTTTTGATTGTTCGGATATGCGAGGAATAAGGTGCCTCCGGTTTCGTTCAGACCCAGAACGGACTTGAAAATGGATTGTATGTCTGACGTTCTATTCCTTTATACGGTATTCGTTGATCTCTGCTAAATATATATTTGTTTGGTGTTTAACACCCTTCTCTAAGACGTACGAGCTTAGAGGTTATATATTGGTAGGAATCAATGGTATGGTATGGATTGACAATGTGGCATGCTAAGATGCAAATGATCAAGGCTTTTGTTGAAAAGCAGGCCTTGTGGTTGATGATCAAAGCACAACTTGAATAAGCATAGCTCTATGTATTACATAGCTTCACGAGCCTCACACCACGATTGGAGTCTAAAACGGGAGAAAGGAGCGCAGGGAGAGGAGCACGTTTCTTTCTAACTAGAAGTGGTGTTTGGGTTTTACATGGCCCGACATTTTACTTATGTGGATGATGGAATGAGGCGCCTCGGTTATTAGGTCTTATAGGACCAGGAAACGTGCGTTCAGGAATTGCGAATCTGCAAAGTCGTATGCGCGGACCGGCCCTGCAGCTTTCCAAGGGTTCACTGCGGGGAATCCTCAGACATTAGCTAGATTGTCTCAAATCGCTAAGGAGCTCCTCCCTAGCCTTGACTTATGATGGAAACCCAATTTCCAATATGACCTCATGCGGTTTTGACTGTAGAACTAGTATGGCGACATAGTAGGATGAGGTACTATGCCGTCTATGATTGATACATTATGATTGAAATGTTTCTATTAAAAACCTATACACCCAAATATTAAATCCGTTTCTATCGTATCAAGCATCTTTTGACCATTATAAGGTAAAACCCTATCCTCCGGTTTGCGTTGCATTGTGTGATGGGACTTGGGTCTTATAATGGTTTCATTTTTCTAAAGAACATTGTGTTGTTTAACAATTTACTTTATTTTTATGCACTGGCAATCCAATGGAGTAAACCCGTTCCACGTTAGCAGCGTGGTCCTGAGATTAGCCTTATTATTAGGTTTTTTAAGAAAGATTTCTCATACCAGTCTCATGACTGACATGTAGTTTGTTTCACTTGCAAACTCGGGTGCCCTCTTTTCTACACGGGCAGTCGAGTAGCTTATTTTGCAGATATTTTGAGCAGGATTTTGGATCGAAGCTTAAAGCGGTGTCCAGAGCATAGTTGCCTTCCGCTGTATATATTTTATTGTTTCCGCTGTAATGTATTAAATTATTGTAATTTATCTTCCGTTGTAATTTTATTCGATGTACTCTGATATTCTGTACTCTGATGTAACATTATTGTAATGTTTATAAAAGTATGTTATTATTGTTCTGATGTGTTGTATTCCCAAAGTTAACGTGTTCGGGTTCTGAACGGTCTTAGTCGATCTAACGATCGATCGGGTCGGGCGAAACCGGGAGCCATTATAGTTGGTATCATAGCTCTGGTTAGCTCAAATCTTTGGGGTACAACTCGTTAAAACTGAACAAAAGACTCATCAGAGATTGGATTAGTAATATCCAATAAGAATACTCATTAGAGATAGGATCAGCAGTATCCTAGAATGAGAAAACTCATTAGAGATGGGGTTAGTAATGCCCTAGAATGAGTTGAGAGTGCCCAGTTTGTAATTAACGTATTTTTGATTATATATCATCCGATCATTAAAAATATGATTTTTAAATATATAAAGTTATATATTTTAGAAGTTAATCAACAAATAAAATTATTTAAGATAGGATACTTAAACAACTTTTTAGCTTCGTTCCTTTTCGAGGACGAAAAGTTTTTAAGTGGGGGAGACTGTAACAACCCTGAATTTTGGAGGTAAATTTAAAAATTTATTTTAACTAATTTTAATGGGTTTTGATATTTAAAATAATTTATTTAAAATAATAATGATTAAAAATTTATTTAAATTGAAGTTAGGATGAATAATTTAATTTTAATTATAAAAGGATTAAGAAATTGCGCGGTAGTTTGAAAAGTCAAACTTGAACTTTGATTGACCGTACATGATGAAAAATTTAACGGATTTTAGTGAAACCAAAAATATTAGAATGTCTTTTAAAATATCTTTCCAACAAATCTGAAAAATTGAAATTTCATAGCAGGAATCAAAAGTTATGCCCAGTTAAAAATTTAGAAAGGTCGCTATGAAATATATATATATAATATATAAAGGTCAAAAATGATACTTTTAGCATACGAAGGAATTTGGACTCAAAACCACTTCCATTGAGTTCAGAATGACATTTCTGCATTTAAAAAGTATAAACACTTATATATTTCGAGTTTCGAAAATTATTTGTTTAAAAATGTATTTTTAATATTTAATATATACGCCTTAAAAATAGCCATTTTTCAAACGACCTCTGTTTCCGACAAAACCACTTTTGTTGGATTCGGAATGTCAAATTATTGCTATGTTTAATTTTTCATAATTTTTAGAATTAATTTGTGACCGTGGCAAAAAGATTTCAGTTTGGTCAATTTCGGTCAATTTTAATCGACTTGAAAAAATGCCATTTTTCAAACAGGCTCAGAATTGAACGAAATTAATTTTCCTAGGTCCGCAGCTTCAAAACATAGCTAAATATATTTTTTGGGTTTTTTCGAAGTTAATAGGTGGCCTCGGTAATTTAAAATGTACTTTCGAATTAAATATATATATTGAATTATATTTTAAAATAAAGAAAACAGACTGAAGACGATCAAACGGGCTGACGGGACCTAGTCCATTGCGTTCGGAACGGGGGTATTTGGCTGTGGGCAACTCGTGCTGGGCTGTATTTGGAGTTCGCTTTTTGTTTGAATTAAATAATTTAATAAATATAAAAATACACTAAGTATACTATATAAATACGGTCTGGAATACGCTCAAATACCAAACCCTTCTTCATCGTTATACAGCCGCCACCCCTTCTTGTTCATGGCCGAAATTGCACAAACTTTCCCCCATTAAATTCGTACGATCCACTCAATGAAATCCTCTCAGCCTTTGGAAGATTTTGTAGTTCTTCCTTCTCTCTTCCGATCGATACGGACAACACCCTCTGAACTTGAACAATCGGCAAGCACTAGCACACCGAAGACAGGCCGTCCGCAACCGGATTGCCCCCTCTTCCTCAGCCGAGCTCGACGCGGTGGGACCCTCTTTGTGCGCCCTTCGAATCCTCATAGCATGGTGGTGTCCGATCAACACCTAAGTGGTGGTGCAGCTCGAAAGATGGAATCCTAGAATTGAGCATAGACCAAGAACGCACGGCCTCTATTCCTGGAAGAAGAAGAAGATGGAGTAATTCTACTCTATATTATTTAATTTATTAATTTAAAACAAATATTTACCAAAAAACACTTCGTAAATATTTCATACAATATCATAATCAAACGAAATTGAAAGCATTGGATTCGTATTGATCAGATCTACGTGGTGGGACGGACTAGAACAGATTCCGAAGTAATTAGAATTTTAGATCCGCTTCAAAGCAAGGTGAGAAATCTGATTTAATAATTAAATTAAATTTAAATTATTCTTTTTCTTTCTCTTTTAAGAATCATTGTATGTATGTTAATTAAATTCAGATCTGTGATGTATGATATTGTATTTGTTGCTTATTGATTATGATAATGGTGATGTATGCGTTTGGTTAGATTTAAGATATCATTTATGTTAGATACACATCTTCGTGAATAACAATATCATTTATGATTAGAAAAATTGTGAATATATGAAATATATTTTTTATGTTATTAGAAAACATAGAAAAATTGTGAATATATAAAGTATCCTTTTTATGTTATTAGTATACATAGAAAGATGTCCTTTTGTTTGACATGGGAGTATATAGGAAAAAAGTATAGAAATAAAAATAACATTTTTGTCAATATATGGTTATAGAAATAAAAATCACATTTTTGTGGAAGAATGATTATAGGAATAAAAATCACATTTTGGTGAAAACATGATTATTGCAAATAAAAATAACATTTTTAAGTAGAAGTTTGTTATGTAAATAAAAACAACCTTTTCCATAGAAATGTGTTCTGCAAATAAAAATAACATTTTTGTGAAAACAGGATTATAGAAAGAATTCATTCATTAGAGAAATGAATTGGAAATGTATATTTTTATACATTAAAAGAGAATGAATTGGAAATGTATATTTTATACATTAAAAAGAGTTTAAACAAAATACATTTTTGTTCATTAAGAAGAAAGATTACATTTTGATCATTAAAAAGAAAAAATTAGCATTTTTTTTACTTTAAAAGAATGAAGACAAAAATGACAATTTTTTTTACATTGAAAGATTAGACAAAAGTAACATTTTTATTAAATCGGGCAAAACCCAATTCAAGATGTTAGCACTAGAAAAAGATCATTTGTATTATATAAAATGTTAGCATAGAAAAGTAACATTTTTATCTTATAAAATGCTGCATAAGGAATAAAGGTTCACTTTTGTTAAGAATTTTGCATTTAAAAGAATTAACATTTTTAGTGTAAAATGTTGCATTAGGAATAAAGTTACATTTTTGTCAAAAATGTCACAATAGTATAAAAATATCATTTTTTTTAAGATGTCACACTAGTATGAAAATAACATTTTTGTGATAGAATATAAGTGTCATCTTAGACCATCATGTTTTGTTAAAAAGAAAATAATGACATTAACATTGATTTTAGTTAAAATAATAAAAATTACATTTTTTATTGATTTTAGTTGAAAAATGTACAAAAACATCATTTTGTCATTATTTTGCAAATGTGCGAAGGTATCATTTTTGTCTTTGTTTTGTTAAATGTAAAAAGATAATTTGTTTGTTAAAAAAAATTACATTTGTTTGAAAATGAATATTTACACCGTTATGTGTTAATTAGAAATGAACATGATTGACACCGCAAATAAATAAAAAATTAATTACATTTTTATGTAATTAAAAAGATAAGGTTTGGTCATTAAAATAAGAATTACATTTTAACGTAATTAAACAGAAGAATTTGACGTTAGAATCAAAATTACATTTTTAATGTAATTTAAAAAGATAAAAAATTTCGCTGTAATGTTAATTACATTTTTAATGTAACTAAAAGGAGAGAATTTTACATTGCAAATTAAAAGACAAAATTTGACATGTAATGTTAATTACAATTTTTAATGTAATTAAAAAGGAGATTTTACATTGTAATTAAAGACAGGAATTTTACATTATAATGTTAATTACAATTTAAATTGTAATTAAAAAGGAGATTTTATAGTGTAATTAAAAGAGTATAATTCAACATTGAAATAGAAGTTAAAATTTTCAATGTAAATAAAAGAAAAATATGAAGTTACATTTTTATATGTAATTAGTGAAATATAGAAACTTACATTTTTTTCAATGTAAATAAGGATGAAATAGAAATTATATTTATCTTTCATATGTAAATAAAAGAATTTACATTTTTCAATGTAAACAAAAGAAATAAAAGAATGATTAGGAATTCACATTTTCCAATGTAAATAGAATATGAATAAAAGTTACATTTTCAGTATAATAATATATTGAAATATAAGTTTACATTTCTGAATGTTAATAAAATAGGAATAGAAATTTACATTTTTTTTATGTAAATAAAAGGATTAGAAATTTACATTTTAAGGAATGGGTTTTCATTAAAAAGGAATAATGAAACCAAATATACAGTTGGTGTAAATTGAAAGATGAAAGAAGAAAAAAATACCTTGTTGGATATAGCATGTGTATGTGAATTAAAATAAAATAAACATTATTGTGTGTCATGTTATACCTCAATATTATATACACAAATAGGGATATTCGATGTTAACAAAATATAGTGAAATGTAATGGATGAAGGAATTATATATAAGTATATATATGTAAATTGTAATAAAACGAATCGAGCGCGGTAGTTCGCGATTCGACAATCGTAACTTTAAATAGTTATACCGAAATATCCGACAGTCGGATTTTCCCAAAACTGAAACCGTTAGGTCCACCTTGGGAAGACCTTTCTAACGATATGAATTGTGTTAAATTCCAACGGTTAGATTTAGGGAAACTTGTAAAACAAATTTGGGTGAAAACAGCGCCAAGGTCGCCTATTGACATGAAGTGTTGTTAAATAAAATTCTATTATTTTTATATAAATAAAAATAGAGATTAATCGTTATAAATTAATATTAACGATAAGAAATGATTTTAAATTATATATATGCGAGGATCATTTGAAAAGTCCGAGTTCAATCTCATTTCAAATGATTATTCGTCGATCTAAGTCGAAGAGTTGAAGACGGTGATTGAAGACCAACGATCTTCACGTCGAATGGATGAGTTACCATTGACGCCCATGATTGGAGTAGCTACCTTGAAGGGGCTACAATGGTGGTCGTCCAGACTACTTGTTGATTGTTCGGATATGCGAGGAATAAGGTGCCTCCGGTTTCGTTCAGACCCAGAACGGACTTGAAAATGGATTGTATGTCTAACGTTGTATTCCTTTATACGGTATTCGTTGATCTCTGCTATATATATATATATATATATCTGTTTGGTGTTTAACACCCTTCTCTAATATGTACGAGCTTAGAGGTTATATATTGGTAGGAATCAATGGTATGGTATGGATTGACAATGTGGCATGCTAAGATGCAAATGATCAAGGCTTTAGTTGAAAAGCAGGCCTAGTGGTTGATGATCAAAGCACAGCTTGAATGAACATAGCTTTGTGTATTACGTAGCTTCACGAGCCTCACACCCCGGTTGGAGTCAAAAATGGGAGAAGGGAACGCAGGGAGAGCAGCACATTTCTTTCTAGCTAGAAGTGGTGTTTGACTTTTACACGATTCGACATTTTACTTATGTGGATGATGGAATGAGGCACGTCAGATATTAGGTCCTATAAGACCGGGAAACGTGTTTTCAGGAATTGCCAATCCGCAAAGGGGTATGTGAGGACAGGCCCTGCAGCTTTCCAAGGGTTCACTGCAGGGAATCCTGAGACATTAGATAAAGTGTCTCAAATCGATAAGGAGCTCCTCCCTAGCCTTGACTCATGATGGAAACCCAATTTCCAATAAGACCACATGCGGTTTTGATTGTAGAACTAGATATGGCGACATAGTAGGATGGGGTACTATGTCGTCTATGATTGATACATTATGATTGAAATGTTTTTATTAAAAATGTAACAACCCGTATTTCGATAACATGTTAAAACGAGAATCAAGGCAGAATTTAATTTTAAATTCTGAATCAAGTAAAACGGGCTATTCCATTGCGTTCGTCTCGGAAAAATACGCGGAATAGAGTCTGAGTTTTCGAGAATCGGAGTCCGTATGACCAAGTTATGGTCCGACGAAGTTTTCAGAAAATTCAAGTTCAAAAACGAGTTCTGATTTCGAAAATAAGGGCTGGAAGGCTAGGCGGGAAAAATTCCCGCCAGGTACCCCAAGTCGACAGCCCTGTCGACTTGGGAGTCGACATGGCTTGACCCAAGTCGACAGCCCTGTCGACTTGGGGGTCGACTTATGGTGGTCGGGCAGTTTTGCCTGGTGCACCTATTCTCTGTCTTGGCTAGGTTTTTGGGCCTGGTTCGAAATCTGATGGTTCAGGTTGATCCTAGGGTTAATCTAAGAGTCCTAACTAATCCTAATCTCTATAAATAAGCCCCTAACCCTCTCCTAAATCCTCATTATTCATTCATGCAACTAAACTATGGCAAAATTGCTCCTCTCATGGCCTCCACTCAAAACCCTAGCCTCCACTTCATTTCTATGAGAGGTTTCATGATCGTGTGAGTGTTAGAGAGTCACTATGTTAGTATGAGAGCTTCTCAAGTTGATTTCAAGGCTAAAGCTTTGACCTTTGTTCATCAAGATGGGGTTTTTATTGATTTGGAGCTTTCATCTTTGGGTTTTTGGATGATAGCATGCATAGGCTTTGTCTCAATCTTTAATTTAATCGATTTGTGCCTTCATAGCAATGTAAGCCCTTTCACTACTCTTAGATATTAACTATGAAGTTAAATGTTCATGTTGCAAGTTTGGGTTTGATCATTGAGTATGATACATGCTATCATGTCATGCAAGTTTATGAAGTCATTATCTTGATCTTGTGGGCTAAAAGCTACAACCTTTATGTTGAAATGTTGCATTATGCAACATGAGAACCCTCATAACCTTTATGTCAACTTGCATATGAAGTCATAACCCTTATATGATGATATATGCGAGTTACTAGTCATCATTCCATGTCTTTTGTCACCATGATTCGCTTATGTGCCAAGTTTGGGTTTATGCATGTTTTTGAGGCTTAAGAATGTAACATGCAAGTTAATGAACACATTTGTGCCTCATTTGCCACAATGATTAACTTGTGGCTTAATATCCATTTTTGTCATGCCTTTGCCAAGCCTCTTCTTTTAATCCATTACGATGTTGCGAACGTATATGGGAGTTTAAAAACGTTGGGTTATGTTATGGGTAATTTCTAATGACATGAAATACAACTTGAAAACATGACTTGAAATATAACATGGAAGTTGACATGTGAGTATGTTTGAAAATACGAAATTGGGAATTTACCTATTAAGTTAGGTCTACCCATACTATGGAATTGGGAATTTACCTATTAAGTTAGGTCTACCCATATTCTTAAAAACTTGAATATGAACATGACACTAGACTAAACATGAAAGTGACCAACTCGAGGTTGGGTTGAGTTTGCAACGTAAAACTACCCGGAACCGACCGGCCTAACTAGTAGTTGCAAACAATATGACCCAATGTGAGAAGTTGGTCATGTTGTGCTTGAACCCGAGGTTAGACCAAGTTGTGGTGTAAAGCTACCCAGAACCGACCGGCTTAACTAGTAACCACAACAAAGTCTAATGTGAGAGGTTGAGGTGCATTAAGTAATTAATGCCACATGATAGGGTTAAGTTAATTTGATTAATGACTCTTAACCAAATATGACATGGACAAATGGGTTAAGTAATTTGATTAGGCTAATGATACTTAACAAAACATGACAAGGTTGGGTAGGTTAAGTAACTTGATTTGCCTAATGACACTTAACTATTTTTATACGACTAGTGGACGGGGTTAAGTTAACCAACACTTAATCAATCCAACACGATAATTTGGTAAGGTTAAGTAAGTTTTCTTAATGACACTTAACCGAAAAATACAGTTAATGGATGGGGTTAAGATTAGACTCAACTAGTCTAAACATGGAAATCGGATGGGGTTAAGTTAGCCTAGACTTAATTAATCCCACTTGGCAGTTTAATGGGGTTAAGTTAAACACTTAACTAATCTAACATGATGATTTGATGTGGTTAAGTGACCTATACTTAACCAATCTAACTCGTTAATTTATTGAGGTTAAGTTAACCTATACTTAACCAATCTAACGTGAAAACATGATAAGGCTAAGTCACGAATCACTTAAATACGCTTGACCGATTTGACTCAGAAATTTGATAGGGTCAAGTTAATATATACTTAACCAACTTGAGCATGGTTTGTAGGGTTAAGTCTTGAACTTGGATACTTAGCCAATTTTGACATGATTTGTAGACGGGTTAAGACATGAACTTAAGTGACACTTAATCCATTATGTAAACCCTAGTTCTGAGGATTAGGTGGATAACCGTAGTTAACAAGGATAACGGGAATAAGGCTAAGTGGTAAACCTTAGTTGAAGAATAACTAAGTAATGATTCTTAGTCAAGGAAATTTAGACCAGTTCATAGATAGATGAGTAACCTGATACGGTAGGTCATCGTTTAAGTATACGAGTAGGAGCAAGTATCTGATTTAGATAAAGGCTCCAGCGAACTGGGTAACGAAGTAGCGGCTTCGGGGAACGTGAGGATATTCTTGGTATCCCTCTGTGAGCTGCCAGGTGATCATACTAGGCTCATGAGAGGTTAAGGTCTGCGTTAGAAGAACCAAGAGTATGCCTTGGTTGCTATACGAGCGACCTAAAGACGGGGATGTATAGGGGATAGTCGACGATACACGGTCGTACCCTAGATAGCATTTCGTCAGGCTACCTACCATCTTTGGTCAAGCGTGTACGTACGGAAAGGCAGAGAACACCCAAAAGACCATAATTGCTATCTAATCATGGTTGCGGTAAGGCTAGGATTGTGGGTTGGCCAGTAGTGTGTTCTCATACAGGATTTATCCTGTCTTGTCTTTCACTAGTTGAGGGAGTGGTCTCGTGGGACCATAGCCACGTATAGAAAAAAAATAGACCTTAGCATCTGCATCGGCAGATAAATCGAAAGCTCCCGACCGAGTCCTGTATTTCCTGATCTGCCCTGTGACAGGACTCGGATGGCACGATGTGATACATGTGCATACAGTCATGGAAAAACGATTCACAGTGAATGCGTGGGAAAAAGGGCGCGGTTGACGGTTAGCGTAATTCCTAGTGGCCCTAGGTGGTTGAACCAAAACCAAGATACGAAAACGTGCAATAGGTAAGCATAATCCCTAGTAGTCCTAGGTAGCATAAGTCCTAGTTGTACAAACGATGATTCATGTTGAAAGACCCTAGTAAGATATAGGGTGACAGCCCAAAACGATCTTAAGGATCATGGAACTATGTTAAAGTAGTATAAAATCTCATGGGAAAGCCCGTATGGTCTACGGAAAGGGACTGAACATTTACATGGAATAAAACATACGAGTTGAGTAACCTATATATGCGATATATTAGGTTGACATGGACCATTACACGACTTTTGAGTAAGGGTCATTCATGGTTAACGCATGACGCGGTGGGGATACTAGTACGGTAGGTGCAGAGCTAAAAGACAGGATAGATACCATGGGATGTTATACGTGATAGATATCTTGGGGATATTATACTTGATAGGAACCTGACGATGGGATACCTTGTTTTATCTTGACATCGTAATTTATCATGACACCTTAGTTTACCTGAGTTCAGTAGTTCATCCTGTTATTTTGATTTAGCTTATCTATCTTGTCATCATACTTATGTTCATCTCAGTTTCTCATGTCAGTTAACTTTACTAGTTTTTATGCTAATAGTAGATAGGGCTTACTCAGTCTTTTTGACTGACCCGTTTTGTTTCGCCTCTTTTCTTCCGTTCCCCCCAGGTTACAGGGAGGAAATACTGTTGTTTGGTTCGGACTTCTTCTGCTTGAAGGTCATCATGGATGGCTTGGACTTTTCTTGGCTATGGCTACTTTACTGTTTTTACTTGGGGAATAATTTATGAAAAAGTCTTTACGCTTCTTTATTATTGCAAGACAGGTTTTGATGTACTCTGATGTAAAAGGCTTTAGACCTTATTTATTCATGTTATGAAAGTTTGATTTTACTTCTGCTATTTTATATGCGCTGTCTTGTGATATTTCTGTGCATGTTTACCAATAATGCCCCTCTAAAGCTAGTGCATTCCTTTGCTAGTGACCCTAGTGGAGGCGGGGTGTTACACGTGGTATCAGAGCAGAAGGTTACCAGACTGGGCAAAAGTTTTTAAAGACCTTCTGGAAACTATTTGAAAATCGTTTACAAAGAAGCATTTTTCAAGAAAATTTTCTTTTAAAAGAAAAAGGCTATTCCCCAAAGGCCATTAGCACTATCCATGTTTCCTTAATTGAATCTCTTTTCCTTTCTTTCCTCCATCTGTAGTCACAGTGGTTTTAACTGCGACTAGTCTTTTCTATCTACGAAAGTGCTTTCCATACGATGGAGGTGGTTTCGAGAGACCAGTGGCCGCGTTATAAGAAAGGATAGTGAGAAAGAGGATAAAGGATACGAGCTTAAGGATGAGAAACTTGTTGGTATGGCTTAGTCCTCAAAGGAGGGAGAAAGATGAACAATGAAACCCATGACGAGAGAGTACCTTTGGCATGGTAAAACGGGGCGGATAGTTAAGTATTATGGGACAAGGACAAGATCATCGGGAGGGCAATAGTATGCTCTCATTTCTAGGGTACCTCGGAAGGAGGATAACGATCTTGTTAAAGGTTTAGCTTTTCTTCTCTATCATCTCGTTAGGACTTCGTTTTTCGTATCATTTAAGTCTGCTTCGATAGTTGAGTCTCTGCACCTTAAGTACTAGCGTAATAGAGAATCCCATTTTTGTCTCAAAGTCCTATTGGAGAATCAGTCCATTTATACATGACTTGTTTGGATTTGAGAATGTCTATGCCAAGTGTTGAGTTTGGAAATAATGCTTATGTTTATAAGCTATGGATGGATTCTAGGGATGAAGTGGTTATCCAGTAGGGAGTGCCACTCTCGGTTTTGATAGGAAGGTAGTTAGACCTTTTGACTAGCCTTGGTAATGCCCTCGAAGTACCGTGTAACCTTTTTGAGGTTCTGTCATGACTAGTTACTTAGAATCCCTTGATGCCTTTATTGGAAATTTGAAGCCCGATCGAGTGGTGTTCGCCAATAAGACGGATGGTTTACTTCATTTATGCATGGGTTATAGAGATCACCCTAGTAAGTGCGCATGATAACCTGGTTGACATCTGTTTACTTTCAAGAGAAAGTTCTTCTACATGGAATACCTTATAGTATCTAAACGAGATCCAAGATTCACTAGTGAATTTTGGAAAGCTTGCATGAGATCATGAGTACGCAGTCATGTTTGCGCCAAGTGTGCAAGTGGAACGAGAGGCGATGAAGAAATGAGTTCCAGCTCATGTTATGGAAACAGGAAATAAGAAGCTACGAAATCGCGAAGTTAAAAGACGGTCAAGGCACAATGGAATTAAGCTCAAGGAAATATGACTTTGATGGTCAAAGACTAGATACGCGCATGATATCTCTTTTTGGGAGTATATCCTTGATCCCTGTTTTCTGTAGAGCTTACTTGTAGGCTATCTTTTGTGGACATCCTCTCGGTCCTATTTTCTGTTACAAACCCCGTAAGGAGTTTGTCTTGTTTATCTTCTCGGCCCTGTTTCAGGGAATCCTAGGTAGAACCCTATGGATGTAAACATGTATTTGAAACATGTTATGATTGATATGGTTGCAAGTGGTTGCTCGTGGATGCGCGAATACACATTAGATACTAGCTCGACTCGGTCACATTTCATATTGCATATGCACAAGTATTTATACTTGTTTATGGATGAAATCGAATGTATTATCATGCGGTTGTTACATATGAATGAATGATTGTGCACGCATATAGTATCTATATGACTAGGATTATTTGCATACATGTTGGATTCATGGCACTATACATATTTTGCATTAGAAAGATTATTCAGGCCTGATCATTAGCATTAGCTAAGGAACATGTACACACAAGTTTTGCATATATTCATACAGCATTAGAAATCATCTAAGGACAATGGTTGCTTGTGGATGATGTTTTGAGTAGATGAATGATGGATGGTAGGATATGTTCTTCCTAACTTGGAGATTTCGGGGACGAAATCCTAAAAGGTGGGGAGAATGTAACAACCCGTATTTCGATAACATGTTAAAACGAGAATCAAGGCAGAATTTAATTTTAAATTCTGAATCAAGTAAAACGGGCTATGCCATTGCGTTCGTCTCGGAAAAATACGCGGAATAGAGTCTGAGTTTTCGAGAATCGGAGTCCGTATGACCAAGTTATGGTCCGACGAAGTTTTCAGAAAATTCAAGTTCAAAAACGAGTTTTGATTTCGAAAATAAGGGCTGGAAGGCTAGGCGGGAAAAATTCCCGCCAGGTACCCCAAGTCGACAGCCCTGTCGACTTGGGAGTCGACATGGCTTGACCCAAGTCGACAGCCCTATCGACTTGGGGGTCGACTTATGGTGGCCGGGCAGTTTTGCCTGGTGCACCTATTCTCTGTCTTGGCTAGGTTTTTGGGCCTGGTTCGAAATCTGATGGTTCAGGTTGATCCTAGGGTTAATCTAAGGTTCCTAACTAATCCTAATCTCTATAAATAAGCCCCTAACCCTCTCCTAAATCCTCATTATTCATTCATGCAACTAAACTATGGCAAAATTGCTCCTCTCATGGCCTCCACTCAAAACCCTAGCCTCCACTTCATTTCTATGAGAGGTTTCATGATCATGTGAGTGTTAGAGAGTCCCTATGTTAGTATGAGAGCTTCTCAAGTTGATTTCAAGGCTAAAGCTTTGACCTTTGTTCATCAAGATGGGGTTTTTATTGATTTGGAGCTTTCATCTTTGGGTTTTTGGATGATAGCATGCATAGGCTTTGTCTCAATCTTTAATTTAATCGATTTGTGCCTTCATAGCAATGTAAGCCCTTTCACTACTCTTAGATATTAACTATGAAGTTAAATGTTCATGTTGCAAGTTTGGGTTTGATCATTGAGTATGATACATGCTATCATGTCATGCAAGTTTATGAAGTCATTATCTTGATCTTGTGGGCTAAAAGCTACAACCTTTATGTTGAAATGTTGCATTATGCAACATGAGAACCCTCATAACCTTTATGTCAACTTGCATATGAAGTCATAACCCTTATATGATGATATATGCGAGTTACTAGTCATCATTCCATGTCTTTTGTCACCATGATTCGCTTATGTGCCAAGTTTGGGTTTATGCATGTTTTTGAGGCTTAAGAATGTAACATGCAAGTTAATGATCACATTTGTGCCTCATTTGCCACCATGATTAACTTGTGGCTTAATATCCATTTTTGTCATGCCTTTGCCAAGCCTCTTCTTTTAATCCATTACGATGTTGCGAACGTATATGCGAGTTTAAAAACGTTGGGTTATGTTATGGGTAATTTCTAATGACATGAAATACAACTTGAAAACATGACTTGAAATATAACATGGAAGTTGACATGTGAGTATGTTTGAAAATATGAAATTGGGAATTTACCTATTAAGTTAGGTCTACCCATACTATGGAATTGGGAATTTACCTATTAAGTTAGGTCTACCCATATTCTTAAAAACTTGAATATGAACATGACACTAGACTAAACATGAAAGTGACCAACTCGAGGTTGGGTTGAGTTTGCAACGTAAAACTACCCGGAACCGACCGGTCTAACTAGTAGTTGCAAACAATAGGACCCAATGTGAGAAGTTAGTCATGTTGTGCTTGAACCCGAGGTTAGACCAAGTTGTGGTGTAAAGCTACCCGGAACCGACCGGCTTAACTAGTAACCACAACAAAGTCTAATGTGAGAGGTTGAGGTGCATTAAGTAATTAATGCCACATGATAGGGTTAAGTTAATTTGATTAATGACTCTTAACCAAATATGACATGGACAAATGGGTTAAGTAATTTGATTAGGCTAATGATACTTAACAAAACATGACAAGGTTGGGTAGGTTAAGTAACTTGATTTGCCTAATGACACTTAACTATTTTTATACGACTAGTGGACGGGGTTAACTTAACCAACACTTAATCAATCCAACACGATAATTTGGTAAGGTTAAGTAAGTTTTCTTAATGACACTTAACCGAAAAATACAGTTAATGGATGGGGTTAAGATTAGACTCAACTAGTCTAAACATGGAAATCGGATGGGGTTAAGTTAGCCTAGACTTAATTAATCCCACTTGGCAGTTTAATGGGGTTAAGTTAAACACTTAACTAATCTAACATGATGATTTGATGTGGTTAAGTGACCTATACTTAACCAATCTAACTCGTTAATTTATTGAGGTTAAGTTAACCTATACTTAACCAATCTAACGTGAAAACATGATAAGGCTAAGTCACGAATCACTTAAATACGCTTGACCGATTTGACTCAGAAATTTGATAGGGTCAAGTTAATATATACTTAACCAACTTGAGCATGGTTTGTAGGGTTAAGTCTTGAACTTGGATACTTAGCCAATTTTGACATGATTTGTAGACGGGTTAAGACATGAACTTAAGTGACACTTAATCCATTATGTAAACCCTAGTTCTGAGGATTAGGTGGATAACCGTAGTTAACAAGGATAACGGGAATAAGGCTAAGTGGCAAACCTTAGTTGAAGAATAACTAAGTAATGATTCTTAGTCAAGGAAATTTAGACCAGTTCATAGATAGATGAGTAACCTGATACGGTAGGTCATCGTTTAAGTATACGAGTAGGAGCAAGTATCTGATTTAGATAAAGGCTCCAGCGAACTGGGTAACGGAGTAGCGGCTTCGGGGAACGTGAGGATATTCTTGGTATCCCTCTGTGAGCTGCCAGGTGATCATACTAGGCTCATGAGAGGTTAAGGTCTGCGTTAGAAGAACCAAGAGTATGCCTTGGTTGCTATACGAGCGACCTAAAGACGGGGATGGATAGGGGATAGTCGACGATACACGGTCGTACCCTAGATAGCATTTCGTCATGCTACCTACCATCTTTGGTCAAGCGTGTACGTACGGAAAGGCAGAGAACACCCAAAAGACCATAATTGCTATCTAATTATGGTTGCGGTAAGGCTAGGATTGTGGGTTGGCCAGTAGTGTGTTCTCATACAGGATTTATCCTGTCTTGTCTTTCACTAGTTGAGGGAGTGGTCTCGTAGGACCATAGCCACGTATAGAAAAAAAACAGACCTTAGCATCTGCATCGGCAGATAAATCGAAAGCTCCCGACCGAGTCCTGTATTTCCTGATCTGCCCTGTGACAGGACTCGGATGGCACGATGTGATACATGTGCATACAGTCATGGAAAAACGATTCACGGTGAATGCGTGGGAAAAAGGGCGCGGTTGACGGTTAGCGTAATTCCTAGTGGCCCTGGGTGGTTGAACCAAAACCAAGATACGAAAACGTGCAATAGGTAAGCATAATCCATAGTAGTCCTAGGTAGCATAAGTCCTAGTTGTACAAACGATGATTCATGTTGAAAGACCCTAGTTAGATATAGGGTGACAGCCCAAAACGATCTTAAGGATCATGGAACTATGTTAAAGTAGTATAAAATCTCATGGGAAAGCCCGTATGGTCTACGGCAAGGGACTGAACATTTACATGGAATAAAACATACGATTTGAGTAACCTATATATGCGATATATTAGGTTGACATGGACCATTATACGACTTTTGAGTAAGGGTCATTCATGGTTAACGCATGACGCGGTGGGGATACTAGTACGGTAGGTGCAGAGCTAAAAGACAGGATAGATACCATGGGATGTTATACGTGATAGATATCTTGGGGATATTATACTTGATAGGAACCTGACGATGGGATACCTTGTTTTATCTTGACATCGTAATTTATCATGACACCTTAGTTTACCTGAGTTCAGTAGTTCATCCTGTTATTTTGATTTAGCTTATCTATCTTGTCATCATACTTATGTTCATCTCAGTTTCTCATGTCAGTTAACTTTACTAGTTTTTATGCTAATAGTAGATAGGGCTTACTCAGTCTTTTTGACTGACCCGTTTTTGTTTCGCCTCTTTTCTTCCGTTTCCCCCCCTACCAGGTTACAGGGAGGAAATACTGTTGTTTGGTTCGGACTTCTTCTGCTTGAAGGTCATCATGGATGGCTTGGACTTTTCTTGGCTATGGCTACTTTACTGTTTTTACTTGGGGAATAATTTATGAAAAAGTCTTTACGCTTCTTTATTATTGCAAGACAGGTTTTGATGTACTCTGATGTAAAAGGCTTTAGACCTTATTTATTCATGTTATGAAAGTTTGATTTTACTTCTGCTATTTTATATGTGCTGTCTTGTGATATTTTTGTGCATGTTTACCAATAATGCCCCTCTAAAGCTAGTGCATTCCGTTGCGAGTGACCCTAGTGGAGGCGGGGTGTTACAAAAAACCTATACACCTAAATATTTAATCTGTTTCTATCGTATCAAGCATCTTTTGACCATTATAAGGTAAGACCCTATCTTCTGGTTTGCATTGCATTGCATGATGGGACTTGGGTCTTATAATGGTTTCATTTTTCAAAAGAGCATTGCGTCGTTTAATGATTTACTTTATTTTTATGCACTGGCAATCTAATGGAGTAAACCCGTTCCGCGTTAGCGGCGTGGTCCTGAGATTAGCCTTATTATTAGGTTTGTTAAGTAAGATTTCTCATACCAGTCCCATGACTGACCTGTAGTTTGTTTCACTTGCAAACTCGGGTGCCCTCTTTTCTAGACGGGCAGTCGAGTAGCTTATTTTGCAGATATTTTGAGCAGGATTCTGGATCGAAGCTTAAAGCTGTGTCTAGAGCATAGTTGTCTTCCGGTGTATCTATTTTATTGTTTCGCTGCAATGTATTAAATTATTGTAATTTATCTTCCGCTGCTATTTTATTCGATGTACTCTGATATTCTGTACTCTGATGTAACATTATTGTAATGTTTATAAAAGTCTGTTGTTATTGTTCTGATGTGTTGTATTCCCAAAGTTAACATGTTCGGGTTCTGAACGGTCTTAGTCGATCTACGATCGATCGGGTCGGGCGAAACCGGGAGCCGTTACAGATACCCAGGTTGGTGGAGGAAAATGCTACTGTATACTATCCTAACATCACCTCGGGTGGGGGCATCGAAGAACCCCGAACATCACATGCTATGCTGGATCAGCCCGGACCTCCTGTCTTGGATACGGCTCGGTCCAACTATCATCAGGTTCAAGAGTGGCCAGTCTGCCCAGGACCAACAACTACGATGAACCCTAGCCCTCACCTTCACTCAACACTCGGAGGTCGGTCCCAAACAACGGCCACCTTTCCGAGCATGCTTTCGTTAGATCCCGGTGCGGGAGCTCCCTAGAATGCAGGACTCGATTCATGGAAACAACTCCTCGAAGATGGAACCTAGCATGCCAGCATCATCAGATGCTTCACTCAGGGCATATCTTCTCAACAGGACATAAATGACGTCCATCGTAGCCCGTTCACTAAATAGATCAGAAACTCCCAGAATCCCCCGGGCTTTAAGTTTCTAGCCATCGAACCCTACAATGGACGAACTGACTCGACCATCCATCTCATGCGGTACATGCGCCACATGGAAGTGCTCTCTGCATCGACCAATGTCATGGCCAAGCGCTTCCAGCTCTACCTCACCGACATAGCGGGTATGTGGTCTCGTCAGCTAACAACTGAATCGATTAACAGCTGGAACATGTTGATCACTCGCTTCATCGAGCAGTTCAGAGTTCACATATCCTAACCTAAGAGTGTTATGTTCCTTTCTACCATCAAGCAACTCCCCGGAGAGACTCTACGATCTTTGTGACGACCCCAAAACCCCGTACGACAGTGGCAAGGGTAATCTTTGGAATATAACACAGAAACAGATAACAGTAGAACAGAATTAAATAAGTACACCAGATAATGTACAATAGAATACACTGGATAAACATAATCATCAGAGTTACACAGTATACTGGATCATACTTAGTACAAAATACAGTTCAGCTATACATAAATGTCTACAACGGAAAACAAAACATAATATGTACAACAGGAGCTGAACAGCATAAAAAGAGATAAATGATAGAATCCATCTTCAGCTCCAGCTATCCACAAAGAGCCTGATAAAACCTGAATACGGGGCTGCCCGTGTAGAAAAAGGGGCATCCGAGTTTGCAAGTGAAACAAACTACGAGTCAGTCATGGGACTGGTATGAGAAATCTACTTAACACATTTCATAATATGGCCAATCACAGGACCACGCCACTTTCGCGGAACGGGTTTACTCCGGTGGATTGCCAGTGCTTTAAAACAAGTAAATCTTTTAAACATCGCAATGCTTTTCATAAAAATGAAGCCATTATAACACTCAGTTTCCATCACACAATGCAACGCAAACCGGAGGATAGAGTTTTTTACCTTATAATGGCCAAAATATGCTTGATACGAATAAAACAAAAGCATTTGATACTATTACTAGTGTTTATATGTATCAAAAACAATTTCAAATCGTAAGTATCAATCATAGACGTCATTAATGCCTCATACCACTATGTCGCCATATATAGGTATACAATCAAAACGTAAAGTCACGTATTTGGAAATTGGATTTCCATCATGAACCAAGGCATAAGATAGTCCTTACCGACTTCGAGACTCTCTAGCCCAATCCTCAGGATCAGATCTCGAGTGACCCTTGGATCGTCAGGGCCGATCCACCGATGTGGATTAAAATGTCTGGACACTGCGTTTCCCCACCCTTTAGGGCGTAAATGAGCCAAATGACTCCATCGGCTCCACATAGTCACCGATATATTCGAGGCGCCTCGCAACAGCAACAACCACACAGGTGAAAATAATATAAATGTCAGGGCTGGTAGGTTACTGACACCACCCTAGCTAGAAGGAAACGAATGCCCTCCCTGATGTCCTCTCCTGTTTCTGGTTTATAGCGGGGTGTAAGGCTCGCGAATCAACGTTATACACAAAGCTATGCAACACAGGCCGTGCTTTGATCATCAACCACAAGACTTTGCTTTTCAATAGAAGCCTTGATCATCTGCCACTTAGGCATGCCACACAGGAAATTCACTCTATACGACTGATTTCTATCGATATATAAACTTTGAGCTCGTACGTCTTAGAGAAGGACGTTAAGCAAGAGAATTAATTTCCGCCGCTAAACAAATATATATCTAATAGAGATCAATTAGCCTAGAACAACATCCAATGTCAGACACACAGTCCATTTACAAGTTCATTCTGGGTCTGAACGAAACCGGAGGCATCATATACCTCGCATATCCATCGATCTCCATGTACGTCTGGACGATCACCACTTATTATCTATATTTCGGGATGCCTCCCAATCAAGACATCAGTTATCATCCAACCAAGGTGAAGATCTCCAGTCTTCAACTATCGTCTTCATCATCGACTTCTTACCGCCGATCAATTATTTGAAATGAGATTTAACTCGGCCTTTTCAAATAATTCACGTATATTTAGAATTTCAAATCAATTTATTTCCATGGTTAAATTATTCGGCACCTATAATTAAATTCATTAATGTAATTTTCACGCCAAACACATTCACCCATCAAATATCCACTAAACCGGGTAAATTCGGTTTATTTCCATTCCATATCATTTATAATATTTTATAAGATTTATCGCTATTTTTTTATTTATTTAAAAATAGTCATTTCATTCAAACGACGCTTCGGGGCATAACGCGGCCGTGGCACAGTTTTTCTTCAGATTTGATTTACACATATATGAAAATCTAACCGTTGGATCTTCACAAATTTTATATCATTAGAAAGATCTTTTCAAAACAAATCAAACGGTTTCAGTTTTGGGAAAATCCGACGGTCGGATCTCCCGGTACACTCGTCTGAAGTTTCGATTTCAAAATATGAACGGCAGCGTCGTTATTCGATTTATTTTAATTATATATATATATATAATCGATTCTGGCGTTGTTTTTCTTCAGATTTGAATTAAACATTCCAGACAATCCAACCGTTGGATTTTCACAAAGTGGGTATCGTTGGAAAGATATTTCCAAAGCGAACCCAATTGTTTCGGTTTCGGGAAAATCCGATAGTCGGATCTCCCGCACTAATCGTTTGAAATCACGGTTTCAAAACACGAACTGCAGCTTCGTTATTCGATATATTTTAATTATAGTTATATATATATAATCGATTCTTCGACTTCAAAACCATTTTTACTTCATATATTTGATAACAATGATGTTTTTTTCCAACAGATATTTATTTCAACACATGAATTTTTATTTCAATACATGAATTTCTATTCAACACATGAATTTCTATTCAACATATGAATTTTGTTTATTTTATTTCAACACAGGAATTTCTGTTCAACACAAGAATTTCTATTCAAAACATGAATTTTATTTCAACACATGAATATTTTCTATTCAACACACGAAGATTTTCTATAGTTTATATATATAATATAAATGTGATTTTTATTGTAAAATTTTTTATTTCAAAACACGATTATTGTAACGGCGCAATTTTCGATACCTTGAAAACCGTGTCATTATTGAAAGAATTAAGAGGGTGAGATAGAAAAGATAGAACTAATAGAATAGAAGAAGAAGAACACTGAAAAAAATCAGAGGAAACATGAAAACTCACAGCGGAATGAATAAATTGTATTATAACATAACTTTGAAATACAATTTCTGAATTTGTACTTACATATCATATCAGAGTACAACTCACATATATCACAGCGAAATATTCTCTAACTAATTAATGGTGAAGCCTTCTGTTTCCAGCTCCTCCAAGTGAATCTGTAAAATCCTGAAACACTTGACTGCCCGTACAAATTTGGACACCCAAGAGTTTAGGGAAAACAACAAAATAAACTCTGGGTCAGTCATGGGACTGGTGTGAGTAAATTCCAACCATACTGTTTAACTTTGAAAATCCTTTTCAAACAAGAGGATAATAGTAAGACCAGCCCACACATAAACATGGACGGTTTTTACCTTACTATAATCCAAAATACTTTGATATTAAACCCCAGTGATATTATAATAATGTCTACTCAATTAAATAATCAAGTAGCAGAACGCTTGCATCTCACGTTCCACATATATATAGTATAAAATCATAAACCGCAGGGCGCTTATCGGAGAATGGACTCCAACAGACAAGGTATGGTAGCACCTTCTGAATAGTGTACTCTAGAGGGGATACACTCAGGGTTCAACAAGAACATCTTGCAACCCGGCCACACATGACCGCTCACTCATTTAGCTTGAGTGTCACAAATATATTGCCACCACGGTTGTAGGCCATCCAACCGTCATCCGAAGATACAGAATCGAAAAGAAGTATAAATATAAATTTTCTTTATATCGGTGACAATACACCCTGCTTGGGGATGACCCAACTAGCCATGCTGGCTAGCCCAACTTCTGTCCCTTCTTGGTTGTGAGGCTAGAGGCTACGTCTATCTTCAGAACATCTGACCACCATTCACTTTGAATGTCACATCGTCAAATCCGGAATCACACATTGATTACACAAATGCACACTGGGTGTAGAATAAAGAGAAGTTACCTTCTCCCCACCAACTTGGTATATTCGTAAAATCAACGGCGTGACCATTGGAAATACTCTGTCAGACACTCGTCCATACAAGTTGTCCTAGGACTGGACAAACAGAAAACATCATTCTGGAACTGGACGACCCTTGCATTTAACTCCGTCTTCAATTATCTTCAGCATATCTAATTCGCAGCGCTTATTCCTATACGGAGTGGTTTTCGGATAACATATCCAACCGATCTCTCCATATCGACAACGATGGTCAAACACTTTGATAGTCGGTTATTTAACTATCAGAGTAAAAACAACATCCATTCTACTGTTCAACTAACACCACAAAATCACGGGCACTTTTATTTAACATTCGTCTTTATTATTCGAATTTCCATATCTTACCAGATATTTCTCAAATCCCATTTTAGCCTTTTTATACTTTCTTGGAAAACATTTCCAGTTATTATAGAGCCCTTATTCTTTCATATTCCAGAAAATATACGTTATCAACGTTCGATCCATTATTTTCACATTCTTTATTTCTATACTTGGATAATCTACCCTATTTATATTGGAAAATATTTCCCACTTCCTTTAAACCTTTTAATCGGCCCCACGTTCACTTTTAAAACATTGTTCCCTTTGAAATGGGAATACTATCCCTTCTTATAGAATTCTAAACACCTTGATCATATAAATCTTTATTCACGTAATAATCTCCCTTATCTTTTTCATACTTTTTATATTCCTATCCCACTTTGTAAACTCTGTTTCTAAGTCAACTTCTTATCAAATCGTTATCAAGTTTACAACTAAATACTGACTCCTATCCTATTTACATTTATTTGTTAAAACTAAATGTTAATTATTCTATCAGATTATAATCCCTAAAAATAGTTTACTTTTAATACATTCGACATCGTCGAATTCTAGTTCCAAATCCTAACGGTTTAATTCTAATCACATTTCGAATATCGAAATGCTGTCATCGTTTCTAACACGATTCTCCAATTTCTCTTTCTAAAACTGATTCTTATATTTTCTTACGACATCGTTATTTATCACTTTCGAATAAGTGGATTTCAACTAAACTGTTTCATTTCCTAGGAAGTGCTGCTATATAAAAGTCACGCTTAAGTCTAATCAACATCAGTTAACTTGTCGCTGTAGTTCTAAACTTGTCATACGCTGTAATATTCTCCTTATAACTAATCTCAACATTACAGTCACACTTACCTTATCAACAGCGTTATTTTATTGCTATAGTTCAACTTGTCATACGTTGTAATATTCTTTGTTATAACTAATCTTGACATAACAGTCACACTTATCTTATCAACAGCGTTATTTTATCGCTATAATTCTAAGACTGGCAATACGCTGCCGTATTCCTTTTATACACATCTTGACATCTCTTTCCGTTACAAACTATTATCGTTCCTCGATAATAGTGAAGTCGTTCAAGTTGGGGTATTCTATTTACCTCTCAGACCTTGATTGACAACGTTCTTACCTTAAAACCGATACAAGTTTGTACTCTAATCCCTTATTGCTTATAACACCTATCAGATCGCATTTTCATGTTTATTTTTAACTATGGTTTTATAACACCATATCCTTACTTTGAAATCTCTGGTGTTTATTGTTATTTATATTTTTAAACAATTACTCTTCGCTTTTCCATTCCACGGTTCTACTTATAACTTCTTAACTAAAAAGTAATCAAATCTCATATACTTTGATTAATTTATTTCTAAACTGTTTCATTAGATTAATTTAAGACTAATTAATCTAAAAATCATTTTCCCCAAATAACAGTTGCTTAAATCAACTTCATTTCATCAGTAGATTCTTTAACTGATTTTAATTACATCTCAACATTAGATTAATATAATTAATCTAATAGTATTTCTAAATTGTTTATCTTGAACATAGTTATCCAAATATTTAATTGTCGGATAATTCCTGCTTTATAAACTCATTTAAATGTCAACAATCGTTTTTATTTATTTTATAAAAACGAACTCTAAAATACTGGTTTATAATAGAACTTCTATTATAAATTTAAAAGTTTACTTTAATTATAAAAATATAATTTTTATAATTAACTTCGTTGATTTTCCTGACGGCCAATCAACTTCAAAACGACGGGTTTACAGTCGACTGTTATCAATTTCTAAATTGATATCGTTTATTGATTTATCGAAACAGATGATTGAATTTCCGTTCGTCATCAATATTCACATGGGGTTTAAATATAATTCGGGTTCATACAAAACAAACAGTACATATAATTATCAAGGAATCCGGTCGGATTCCTCCAACCGGTTTCTGCATCCACAGATGTCAGTCAATACAATTTACACTAACTCTATACTAGGGGATATTCTAATCGATGAAATCAGTGTCCAACCGATGATGTGTACATATGTAACGGTATATGGTATTCAACCAATTTACTTGTAATCTACCGAATCGACCATCACACAACATTCAAACAACATAAAAATATAATTAAAATATTTTAAAAAGATCAGAGTGAGTGAATTTACTCACTTTGCGCGTTAACTGTTAAATAACGATTTGCGTCAGTTGATCCGATCCGGCGTTTTATTCTGCCAACTCGCTAAACTTCGGACATCATCATTTACAAATGAGTTCTTCATCACGCTCCACTGTTTAAACATAGCACTGCTCCTGTAATATCCGTTCCTTTTCACCCAGGTCTTTCGTGCTCTTCCTTTCTTTTTGCTAACGGATGCATGCAACGCTGAATGCTCCCTTTTTCCCATCTGACACTCGCCCCGCGCCATAGTTCAACGCTCCGCCACCTCACCCGACGTTAAACCCGAACCATTTCTTCTCCAACCATCAACTACATGCAACCAGAACCTGTGAGCCCCCTTCTCTTCCCATTTTCACATTTAAACTTGTTCGTATTTTCCCTTGTTCATGGGTTTTCCTTTTACTGCTTCGATATACACCGCATGTCCACATCACTGCTTCCTCATTCAAAATACCCGCATCTTTACTGTTCATGTTTCCATGTATATATTATGTTTAGTTAAGGACCGAAGCCTCCAAGTTCACTCATGCTCAGACTTTCTGATCCTCACGCCAACTTCCCCACTTGTTTTTTCTTTCACGCCTTTCCTGTTTCTTTTCTGTTTCATTCATCTCCTTTCTTGTATATTTTTTTCTTTTCGCTTTACGTCTTTTTAATTCAAGCCGGCGCCACCTCTTGTACAACGAAACCACCCTCCTTCTATCAGTAACAACGCTTTTTCCCACTACATGGTTTCATCTACCTGCTACCCTTAGTCCGCCTATGCTTCATGGCCCATGCTGACGTGCCACCTTGAACGAGACTTCACTGCCATCAGTGCACCGTCCGTGATCCATCTGCTGCCTCCTATATGGGTGCTTACGGTTTATATTTATGTTTTATTATTTCTGTGAAAGGTTTTTTTCAGTTTCCATTTGTTCTTAGAAGAAAAATGGAGAGTTTTGTTTTTGGTTTTTCTTTGCAGTAGGGAAAAGCAAAGATGGGCGAGTTATATTTAAGTGAAGATATCAGCGGATAAGAATGATGTCTCACTCAGTTGGGGTACGTGCTATTATTTAGGTTAGGCTTTACTGTAAGGCGTGCTGGCTGATGTCAAAGTATGGTAGGTAACGCTTGCATGAAATGAAGTCCCAAGCTGCGTATAAAATAGGCTAGAATAGGCGTTGATTTAAGAAAATAATCCATGTTTTGTTCTCTTTTACATTTATGGCTCAGCATGGTTGCATAAGTCATGTTGTCCCTTTCACATTTATGGCTCAAGGTATGGGATAAGCCTGACATCAGCTTCTACGGTAGGCGTAGCTATCCGGTGATGGCTTGATTATTAGAAAAGAAAGGAGTACGGCTGCTAGATAGGCGCGCAGAAGTAGGAGTTGAAATGGTTGAGAAAAACTATCGGCAATGGTCCTGTCCCTTTCAACAAGAACGTGCTCACCATCCCCTATCAGATTTGTTGATAGAAATCTTGGTATATATTTAAAGATGTCCCGTATATTCTTTTTAAATGCCTTTGGTTGCATGAAGTTACAACTGTAAGCAACTTATAGCCTAGCGAAGTCTTCTTTATAACCCTTGATTAATTTTATTCTATTTTTATTGGTACGGTTATCTTAATATGATTGTTTTAAATTGTTAACTTCGACATTTTTATTTTGTGTTTCTATTCGACATAAGAGAGGGATATTTTACGTTAGTTAAGATCCCGTTCATCTCCGAGCCACTATGGACAGGAATAAGAATATGGTCGTGTCCAGTGAGGTGCCACGATCCCAAAAATATAATAATACCGGTAGGTTGGCTCATATTTTGAAATCCCGAAATATCGATACAAGGTGCGAAATACTCCAAATAAAAAGTTGCGTATTTAATTTATTAAAAATTACAGTAAAATTCTAAAAATTAAATTATCGCTGCGCCTCAAAAGAACTTTGTCCAGATTCGAATCCGATATCTAGTTATTTCAAATAAACCGTTACGGTCGATATACTATTTTATAGCGACTTTTCGAATATTTGATTTGGACATATCTTGCAATCTATACGCCGAAATATTGGTTTTTCACTTCTGTTAGAAAGATACAGTTCAACAGATTCCAGCGTTTCTGGTTTCGACGAAATCCGATTTAAACCGAATCGTGTACACTCAGTTGAATTTCAGAACGTTAATTTACGAACTGCAGCGATACTACAGGCTTGATTATATTTAATATATATTTTTATGCGTTCAACTTCGTTTTAATTAAAATATAAATCCACTTATATTACAAATTCAATATTTAAACTGATTTAAATATTCAAATACGAACCGATCAAAATGCGGGACGTTACAATTATTTTATATAGTTTATATATAAGGTAAAAATGTTATTTTTGGTGTTAAACAATTTATTTAAAACACTAATATTATATATAGTCTATATATATGATAAAAATGTTATTTTTATATTTCAAAGAATTTATTCAATACACGAACTCCATTCCACACATGAATTTTTACTTCAACACATGAATTTAATTTCAACATTCAACACATGAATTTTATTTCAACATTCAACACATGAATTTAAATCAAACATAGAAATATTTCAGAAAATTTCGGCAGCATAACGGCAGGGTAGTTAAAACCGGGACCGTCCATAGTACGGTTTCTCGCTCTACCTTAAAGCCTCGCAGCTTTTGACAATAGGGATTTTCAATATCTAGTTCGTACGCAGACGAATTTTCCCATATATTAATCCTATTGGGATTTCAACCACAATCAATCATTTCAAATCAACCATTCGTGATATTCACCAAATTTCACATCAACCAATAATCCAAACAATATCACAACCAATATATATCGTCAATGGTCTGTGGACGAGGGGAGTATATATATATATACGTATATAACTATATTTCAATATCATTTCAATTTATTTCAACGCATAAATCATTTTTACAACGCATATATAACTTATACATCAAACATACAACTTATACAACGCTTATACATGTGGTGTACAACACTTATATAACTCATACTTCGACTATATAATTTATACATCGTTGTTTCCATATCGTTTATAATTCAGAAATCTCACATTGGGTTCCACTCCACCAAAAATTGTAGAAGGCTCAGAAAAATATCCGGTCTCTTCTAAAATGTTGAAGACTTCCGCACGAGTCCATTATCTCTTGTTTCATTGGATTTTGACCACATAGCAAAAAGATATGATTTTTAGAAGTTTGCAACGCTTTTAAGCGTGATAAAAAGTTTAAATTAATTAAACCCATACCTTTCAGTGTTCGTTCAAAACTAGGGATGGATTTTTCTTGCAAACGGTGTAGGGGTTGGACGATCGGATGGTGCAGCAGCGAAGGGGGAGGAGGGGCGCGCGTGCGCCGACAGTGGGGCCCAGTGTAGTGGCTCATAGCGACGGCGGCGGAGCTTTAAAGGCGCCGACTTTGGCGAGGTGAATCTCACAATTCAGGCAACGAAAAGACACCACTCTTGTATGGATTTAAAGCTTGAAGCGAGGTCTACAAAAAACTCTACTGGCGCCCTTGATTTCGTTGTGTGGTTGAAGAGAAAACGAGGAGAGAAAGGCTGGTGGTTTTCCGCAGTGCGTGATAGGGGGGATCGGGGAGAGACTGTTATGATGGGCCAATCATATTTTTTTATTTATTTATATTTTAAAAAGCCCAAAAATACCCCTTGCCTCATACGAACTCCAATCCAAACCTAAAGACTGTCGTTCTTAGCTAAATACCCCAATTCCGAACACAATGGGATATGTTTCGTAGGCCCATTCGATTGTTTTAGTTAGTTTCTCTTCAAATTAAAATATAAAACATTCAATATTAGATTTGAACGTACATTTTAATTTGCCGGGGCCACATGCTGATTCTAAAAATTCCAGAAAAATAAATCTATCTGTGTTTTGACGACACGGTCCCAACAAAACTAGTTTCGTCGAATTCTGAGACCGTTTGAAAAATGGCCCTTTTTTGGTCGATCCAATTTAACAGAAATCAATCAAACACATTTTCCTTCGCCACGCTCACATACTAACTTCAAAAATTATGAAATTTGAAACTTAGCAATAATTTCACATCCCGGATCCAACAAAAGTGGTTTCGTCGAATTCTGAGGTCGTTTGCAAAAATAGCTATTTTCATGGGCTATATAAACTCTATAGCGACCTTTCTGAAAATTCATTTGGCCATAACTTTTGATTCATACTAAGAAACTTCGATTTTTCAAATTCGTTAGAAAGATATTCATTAACAGATTTAAATATTTTTGGTTTCACTAAAATCCGTTTTATTTTGCACCCGGTAGAGTCAGTCAAAGTTTGAATTGAAATTTTGAAACTGACGCGCCATTTCAAGCCTTGTTTATAATTTAAAATAATTATATTTATTTTCAAACATCGATTCCAACATACTTTTCGTCATTATTATTTAAAATAATTTATTTTAAATATCTAAAATTCACTAATTAAAAATTTTTAATTGGCTCAGATTTTCTGGGTTATTACAATCTTTCTTGGGGAGATTCAATGCGACCGTAGCATCCGTCAGCAGACCTGAGTTGTCGGTGGTGCTTATGGCTGCCATCGCACGCGTTCAGAACCGATCAGAATTTTGGACCTCTATAACTAGAGACCCACCCAGAGATATGGATGAATTCTATGCTGAGGCAGAAAGGTTTCTCCGATAAGAAGACGCTAACCTTGAGATGGAAAGCCTCGAGGTGCTCGCTGCCATGGACGGAGGCCCATCCAACTTCAACGACCAAAACAAAAAGGTAAAGGGAGGGTTCCAGAACAGAGTGAGCGAGATTTGTGTTCCCAAAGAGAGAACTAGTACGACAGGTACACTGAGCTTAACTCTTCCCTGCTTGACATTTATCTTGACATATGAGAGACTCTGCCTTCTCCAAAAGCCTCCTTGAAGAGAGCCGACCCAGAAAGAGATCGAATCTGGGAAGCATTGCATGTACCACAACATAGCTGGTCACGCTACCGGTGAATGCAGGTGCATACGTGATCTCATCGAGGATAAGGTTAAGCGTGGAGAGCTTCCTTAGTATGTCAAGAAACCTGCACAGGCCTTGCCGCTACCCTCATCTGCCTAAGCTCCTCTGGTCGATCCTCGAGCTCCTAGGAACGGAAAGGACCCCGAGCCCAACAATCGCGGCATTATAATTAATTAGTTATATTGTTGAATTGTGCATAAGTGGGTGATTTCCCCTAAAAGTGTCCAAAGTTCAACCGTTATTCTATTAAGATTTGTTTCTCTGGCTCTGTAGCAACAATAAAAAAAATTCAAACATTTGACATGTTTTGAACAAATTCAAGCCAAGCATAACAATCGCTCGCTAAGTATGATCAATGTTAGCCACTGTTTATAATTCACGGTCAATACTTACCATCATAACCAGATCAACTCCACGAGCCGAGTTCGGTCAACCCTTATCATAAAGTCGAGTATACTTGATACTTGTCATTACCTTAAGCTGAGTGCACTGCCTACTTGCTAAATCTTTCAATACTCAAGCGTCTTTTGCCATGGTCTGCGCTCACCATTGTCCCTAAGAACATGGTCGATGCCTGTCATCATGCCCCTAACAGACTCCATAAAATGGTTATAAAATAACTAATGCCGACCAAGCGCAATCGCCATTTGCCGCCAGCCAAGCGTATGTAACACTCGCACCAACATAAGACGAGCATAGATGACGCTCGCCCCTTAATAAGCCGAGTACCGATAATACTCGCCATTCCCATAAGTCGAGTACCGATTACACTCACCACATTTCAAAGCAAAGTGTAACATCCTCTTAATTGCGCTTAAAGTTCTCTTTAGACGGAGAAATGACTTCTATTATCTTTACAGGTACCAGGTATTGCAATAAGGACGACTTCCATTATTCACTCGGCCTTAATATAGTTTTTTGGTGGTTGTCGGTTTTCTGGCCTTAATACGATCAACCACGGTCGTCGGTTTCCCGACCTTAATATAACCACCAGGACCATCGAATTTACGGCCTTAATATGGTCCAGTGTGACCAAAGCTACCCGAGAAATTGTGCTTCGACACAATATTCAGAACACACCTCCCACTACCAAAGAAGATGTATTCTAAGGGGCTTAATGTAAATCAACTTTTTTGCAAAAGCCGTCACAGTTCAGAAAGAAGGCCAATATCCAGAGATGCGCCCTTCAACATTGTTCAACCGGCCAACTCGGACAATTCGTACTCCATAAGGTCCAATCAAGGCTCGGTCCAAACCGGCCTTCTTCAAATTTCAGCCCAAGCTAGTTTCTTTTGACTAATATCTCGCTCACTCCGGAAGAATCGCTCTCCCAAGTCGACCGAGTAAACCGCTTCCATCAAAGATACATCGACCAAATATCTTGGATCCACCAGAAAATATCCAACTGAGTCTTTCAAATACTCAGCCCGACTCTCGAGGCAATAAAGGCTGTTAACCATCTTCGGACGAAGCTCTACTTTTGATACACCTCACCTCCAGTGCCACGTAAGCCATTATTCCCAAGGATGGTATTAATAACTAGTAGACCGGGTCCCACCGCCGCAACTACTTCCACTGATCGAGCTCCACGTGTCCAAGCTCCGAAAAAGAGGAAAGCCATGTGGTGGCATGCTCAGCCCACTTCTTCACCTATAAATACACCCATGCTTAAAATGGAAAGGGTACTTCTTTTTCGGCTGCTCCAACTTTCGTTTGAACCTCCCCTTCTAATTTAAAGCTTCTCTGCGGCTAAGTTAAAAGATAGCTACTTCTTCTTCTTCCTTAAAATAGAAAAAACATTGTATTTGTAATAAAAAAGATCAATATATATAAAGTGGACGCAGGCACCATCTTTGTCGAACCACTATAAAAAGCCACGCGCGTTCCCTGTTTTCTTTACTTTCTTGCATTTCATAATCATTACTTGTGTGTTCTCCACACGATTGGGGATTGAATGTCACTAGTGACCAACTTTTGACGTCAACACCTAGCCAACCAAGGCAGAGCCCAGGTCGAGTCTATCGGTCACGCGTATATAGTGGTCTAGCATGGTCTCCCTCCTCACAACAAAGCACATATGTGAGAGCCCCAAGGCCCCAACTAGCTAGTGAGAACCAAGTACAGGTACTTGGTTTGTTCTTATAATCCCACAATGTAGGACTATTCACATATAGGAGTCATTCAACTCACACTTAGTTGTTTTTTAAATAATTCATCTTTAAAAACATTTTCCAACAATCTCTCACTTGAATTCTTAAAAAACATTTTCGAGCAATTTCAAAAAAAAACCATAAGATTTTACATAAACAAAGGTGTCTTTCGAGTTGAACCTTTGCGTAGTGGATAAGATTCAGTTTTTACTAGAGTGACACATGGTCTTGAACTTTATACCTGACATCATACCACACAAAACCTTTTCTATAGTGTAATCAAATAAGCCTGTACATTTATGGTCATGCATGTCTATCCTAGTTTAGGGAATTTTCTAGAATTTTTGCCTAAAATTCCATAGGAAACATCCACATTTCCACGTTCAGATGTGTGAGTCTATCAAGAGTACTCCTGAAGGAAGGTACTCCACTCCTAATAGAATATAGATCTCATAACAGTTTCTATTAACTCATCCTCTAATCACTTCAGGAATGCATGCTTCTTAGTATATAAAAATAACATGTTCAACCACTATCACTACACAACTTGTTTTTACCCATTGAACCTAGTTCTTGGGATCTCCAATCATTTTGTTTGGTTACCATTCTGTGCAACTTAACAATCTAAGGGTAATAGTCTCATTCTTTTAGAAATATTAAGGACGTTCTCTCTGGACAGTCCTTTCGTTAAAGGATCTGCCAAATTTTCATCACTGCGTATGTGATCCACTCTAACAATATCTGAAGAGAGTAGCTTTCTAACAGTACTGTGCATACTGTATATTTGTCGTATCTTACCATTATAATAACAGTGTTTTACTTTTGTAATAGTCATGGTATTATCGCAATAAATCAACACAGCTGGTATCGGTTTTTCACATAAGGAAATCTCAGCTAGCAGAATTCTCATGTACACTGCTTCTTCAATAGCTGTGGCTAGTGTTATCATCTCAGACTCCGAAGTAGAATAAGCCAAAATAGTCTGTTTCTTGGATTTCCAAGAAACAGCTCCTCGAGCAATGCTAAATATATAGCCACCGGTCGCTTTTGAATCATCAGATAAAGTATTCCATTCTGCCTTTTTAGACCTAGTAATCTTAATTTCAAGGATTACACTCGCTTCACCTATATCTTTCATGTTAAAATTTGCACTTAGCAAAGATTTAACAGTGTTTATGGCATGAATTTTTGATCCAAAAATAAGTAAGTCATCCACATATAAACATATGATAGTGAAAATGTCAATCTCAGATTTATAATAAATGCATTTGTCACTTTCATTAACTTTGAAACCATGTGAGATTATTAAGTTATCAAAACTTTCATGTCATTTCGTAGGGGCTTATTTTAAACCATATAATGATTTATCAAATTTGAAAACTTTATGTTCTTGACTAGAAACAACAAATCCTTCAGGTTGGTCCGCATAAATTTCCTCTTCTGGTTCACTCTTTAAAAAAGCAGTTTTAACATCCATTTGATGTAGTATTAAATCACGAAGAGATGCAAGTGAAATTAGTACTCGAATGGATGCAATTCTAGTTACATGTGAGGAAGTGTCAAAAAAGTCTACATTTTCTCTTTGCTTAAAACCATTAGCTACTAAACGTGCTTTATATTTATCAACTATGTCATCAGATTTTAATGTTCTTTTAAGTACTCGTTTACAGCTTATAGATTTACAACCAGGTGGTAAATCTAATAAGTGCTAAGTCTTATTAGATTCCTAAAAATCCATCTCATCATTAATAGCCTTCTGCCAAAAATCAACATCTAAGGAACATAAGGTCTCTTGACGGATTAAGAAATCCTCCTCTATAGTAAAAGTACAAAATTCTAAGCCAAAACCTTTTGCGGTTCTATCTCTTTTACTTCTTCTAGGTTCAATTTTAGAATATTCATTAAGTTTTGTTCTAATAGGCATAGAGTTGCTTGATGTGCCCCCATTATTCCTAAATTTAAAAGGAAACTTTGACTCATAAATATCAACATCATTTGATTCAATTATATTATGTGTATTTAGGTCATAAAATTTGTTTGTTTTGCTATTAACAATATAGCCTATAAATACACAATCATATGCACTACTTGCCAATTTTATTCTCTTAGGATTTGGAATACGAACATATATGCCAAACATACCCAAGTTCTAAAATAGGACACATTAGATTTGTAATTTTTCAAAATTGCAAAAGGTGAAATTTTACTTTTTGATTTAGGAATTCTATTTAATACATAACATACAGTTAATAAAATATACCTCCACCAATGTTTTGCTGCACCCGAATTTAATAAAATGGTACAAATCATTTCGGTAAAGGTTCCATTTTTTTCTTTTAGCTTTACCGTTCATTTCAGGTGAATAAGGTGCAGTTCCCTCATGTATTACACTATGTAGAATATAGAAATCCAGAATTGAAGTAGATCTCATATTCAGTTCCTCTATCATTACGAAATCTCTTAATTTTCTTATTTGAATGATTCTCAATTTCTGTTTTGAATGTTTTAAACATGTCAAATGCATCACTTTTATTTTTCATAAGATATACATAAGTGTAATCAGAACAGTCATCAGTAAAAGTGATAAAATAACGGTGTTCATGCCTGGTCAAGGTGTCATCAAGCTCACATATGTCAGAATGAATTAAGTATAAGGGTTCAGATACTCTGTCAAAGGATTTATGTGGTTTCTTTGTGATCTTAGCTTGAGTACATAATTAACATTTATCAAAATCAGTTTCTGACATTTTAGGCATTATATCTAAGGTGAATCATGGTGAATTATACGTTTATTAACATGACTTAATCCAAAGTGTCAAATATTAAAATCACACAACATATAAGAAGATTTGGTCACTTTATTAAATTCAACATTCAACTTAGACACACCCTCACAAGCATAACCCTTTCCCACAAACATTCCTTTATAAGTTAAAGTGTACAAATTTGCCCCTATGACTTGAGTAAAGCCAGCCTTATTAAGAAGAAAACCTGAAACTAGATTCTTTCTCATCACTAGAGTATGCATCACCTCTTTTAAGATAATTGTCTTTCTAGAGGTAAATTTGATCTTCACATTACCAATTCTAACAACTTTAGTGGTGTGAGAATCTCCCGACAGTACTTTTTGATCATCAGCAGTCGTGTATGTTGTGAACTTATCACGGTCATAACAAACAAGGCAGGAAGCACCAGTACACAACCATCAACCGTTTGATCCACCAATAAGGTAAATCTCAGTAATCATAACCATAAGAGGCCCCTGAATCTGGTTAGTCTGCGGTGCAGGGTCTGGCCTGTTTCGGCACTTACGTGACATATGTCCCGGTTTTTCACAGTTGTAACACATAAACAACTGTCCAAAGTCATTATTTTGGTTGGTCGTTGTTTTCCTTTTTGGTTCTATTACGGGTTCCCATTTTCCTTGTTTCGATCATTCTAATTCTTAAATTGCTTCTGATTTGGTTTTAAAACTGTAGGTTTGGTCCTTTTAGTGTTGTTGGTGGTGACAACCAGCACTTTCTTTTTCTGGTCCTGTTTCCGAGCCTCTTTCTCAATATAAGGGCGAGTGATCAAGCTCTGTAAGGAGAATTCCTCAGTCTTATGTCTAAACACATTCTTGAACTCTTTCCATCCTAGGGGCAGTTTGTCTATTATCACAAAAATATGAAACTGTTCGTCTAAAGGCGTACTTACGAAGACGATCACATGAGCTATTTTCTGAAGTTCATGCGACTGCATCTCTACTGACCTGGCGTCTGTCATCTGATATTTGAGGTACCGACTGTCAACATACTTTTTCACCCATTCCCCCTCTATGTCGTACTTCTACTTCAGCGCCTCCTAGATTTCCTTTGCTAATTTATCTGGGTTGTATTAGTCGTACAAATCGTTGTTGAGTCGATTAATGATGAAGTTCTCACACAGGTAGTCCTGCTCGATCTAGGCCTGCAGCTTTGATTTTCTTGTCTAGGAAGCCATCTGATCTGCATTTGCTTCGTCAGGTTTTTCTGGCAACCGCGGTTTGTCAATTGTTAGTGCAATAACAACTTTTCTCATTATCAGGAAAAACTCCATCTTCTGACGCCAGCGTTTGAAGTGCAGCCCCTCGAATCCGAACAGGGCAGCGGTTACGAGTGGGATCTAAAACTTGGAGGAAGGCGCTACATCATCAACAGTTGCAGTCGAAGCTGTTGTTTCCGATAACTTCTTCAAATTGTTGGAAAACAATGGCTGAGTTGCAGACAAAGTTACTCTCTTGAAGATGTTTTAGTGATCTTCTCGGTGGTGCAAAGCAGTTTGTAACTTTCGCCACCGCCTCTAGGATAAAACAACCTCTCGGTAATATCGGTTCGCTTGCACAACAAAACGACTCAAATTTGCACTTAAAAAAATAACATTGCTTGTCGTTTAGATTTTGCTTGCAGAAGGACCCTATGATTGTATAGACGGAATACAAAAACTGAACGTGTTAATGCTTTAGTGGGATCTCATGAGCTATTTTCTGAAGCTCATGCGACTGCATCTCTACTGACCTGACGTATGTCATCTGATATTTGAGGTACTTGCTGACAACATACTTTTTCGCTCCTGCCCCCTCTACGTTGTACTTCTACTTCAACGCCTCCTAGATTTCCTTTGCTGATTTATCTGGGTTATATTAGTAGTACAAATCGTTGTTAAGTCCGTTGATGATGAAGTTCTCACACAGGTAGTCCTACCCGATCTAGGTTTGCAGCTACTTTGATTTTTCTGTCCAGGAAGCCATCTGATCTGCATTTGCTTCGTCAGGTTTCTCTGGCAACTGCAGTTTGTCGATTGTTAGCGCAACAACTTTTCTTATTGTAAGGAAAAACTCTATCTTCCGACGCCAACGTTTGAAGTGCAGCCCCTCGAATCCGAACAATGCAGCGGTCATGAATGGGATCTAGAACATGGTGGAAGGCGCTACATCATCAACAGTTGCAGTCGAAGCTATTGTTTTCGATAACGTCTTCAAATTGTTGGAAAACAATGATTGAGTCACGGACAAAGTTGCTCTCTTGAAGACATTTCAGTGATTTTCTCGGTGGTGCAAAGCAGTTCATACCTTTCGCCACAGCCTCTCGGTAATATCAGTTCGCTTGCAAAAACCAAACTACTCAAATTTGCACTTGAAAAAATAATATTGCTCGGCGTTTTGATTTTGTTTGCAGAAGGACCCTATGAAGGTATAGACGGAATACAAAAACTGAACGTGTTAATGGGATCTTACGGTCTGAAATTGACAGTTATTTTTATCCTAAAATATAAATGTCTACACCACACTGACCAGCCTAGCCCAAGGGCCCAGCCCTGGTCGAGTGAGTCGGTCATGCGCGCGCATTATGGTCAAACATGGTCTTTCTCCTTACAATAAAGTACGAGGGCCCCAAGGCCCCAACTAGCTAGTGAGAATCAATTATAAGTACTTGATTCTTTCTTATAATCCCACAGTGTGAGACTATTCACATATAGGAGTCATTCATCTCACACTTAGTTAATTTTTTAATAATTCATCTTTAAAACATTTTCCAACATGTTTTAGTTTAGCGAAGGTTTCATAAAGTTTTTCCATGTCTTCAGAGTTAAGCCTAATCAGAATTTCCTTTTTTAAAAATCTTCCAAGATACATAGTTAGGCACATTGCATGTGTACCAGTTATACCATTTTAGGGGATCCTTCTTAAGGTAAAAGGAGACCTCAATCCAAAAGTGTTCCTCAATTTGATGAAATCTTAAAACTGTTCCACCTTCCCCAACATTCAATTAACATTTCATCTCCTAGACAAATAGGAAAATCCAATTTGAGCAAGGGTAAAAAGGAGTATTGTCCAGTTGGGTGCATGGGAATTTTGGGCTGCTGGGTCAGCGGTATGGTGATGTGGAAGGTTATTTATGGGGTTTACATAGGGCCTGGTTATGGGAAAAGTGTTTCTTGGATTTTGAGAAGAAACTTGTGGAATTGTATTTGAAGTGAAGGCCACACACAAATTTGGAGTCAAAATACCTTATGATAAATCTTGATGTGCGGTAGCCATTACCGGCATGGATTGAGAGGGTGCAATCTGCAGTTTGACCAGCTGTAGATCATGCGATAATGAAGATAGAACATTGTGTAAGCCCTCAAAGGTTTCCAATGTTTTCAAATTTCAATGTATATGATGCCTTTAAATTGAGTTCACTTGCTATTTCCATGCTTCCTCTTGATCCTGAACAAAAGAATTCAATGCTAGATTGTTGATTGAATTTCGAGGATCGGAAATTTGTCTAGAATATTGTTCTGATACCCAAGTGTCAGACCCAGTTAACTTGGATGAGTTCACAATGGTTGTAGAGAAGTTTCAAAGAAAGAAATATTGAAGATGGAATGAGAAACCATCTAGTAGGTCAGGTAGGAAGAATATAGAGGTTTAAAAGAGATGATCAGTTCAAGAATTCAGATGAAACGAGAAGGATGAGGAGATGATTAGAGATTTTTTGCACGAGAGGGATAGAAACTAGTAGGAGAAAGAAACTGAAAATAAGAAGCATGAAGAAAAAAAAAGGAAAAATGATAAAAACACTGAAAATGAGATGATGTTATTTTTCTCATGCATTTGTTACAGTTTTTAGTCCTATATACACTTGTATTACAACGTCTACATTAGCCAAAAAACCCAGAAAATAATTAAACCAGACCGAATACAATTCAGCACTCACGACCCACTGGCCACTTATACACAGAAACTTGTTTATGAACATGCACACTGATACAAGACATGCACATTCTTTTTTGGTTATATCCATCAGTTTACATCATCCAGTTCACTTGCATTCTAACGGACTTCACCTTTGACATGGCCAGCTTCCACTGCAGATGATCTTCCGGTCAGATTCTGGTGAACATGACTGGGTTACACCATTGACCATTTCAGCATTTTTGCTACTAACACACAAAAGTATCATAGAGGAGTTGGTATAAGAGTCATGGAGAACTGAAGTTTAACCGTAGAAAATGGAAAAAGAACACGGGAAGAAAATGAATCTAAGAATAGGTAACGGAATGAACTTGCGTACCTTCCCTGTAAGAAAACAAAGGAGGAATATCCATTCAAACTTAAATTACTAGCTTTAGACCCGTCCCAGCATGAAACGAACCCACTTGTTAACATGTTTTTATCTCTTTGTACAATCTATTGTTTTTGACATTCTTATAATTGAAAATTAACCAGAAAAATCCAGTCTGTGGAATGTCTCAACCCCATTATCTAATTCTATAGTTCATGAAGTTAACCCTATCAAATAATTTACCAAAATGCCCCCCCCTCCCCCCCCCAAGGTTTTCCAAACTTAAGGGATTTTAGGTTAATTATGTTCAAGAAATATATTATACTAGTATTACCGTACAACGGTGGAAAAACTGACCGTTATGTTCAATATGAAATAAAAATTATACATTAAAACATATTTCAAATTAGATTTTATTTAAAAAATTGTAAAGTACTTTAAGAGAAAATGGAAATAACAAATAAAGTAAAAATTCAATTAAACTAAATTTTACATGTACACCAACTTAAGAGTAAAAATATATAGTATTAATGTATTGATTCACTGCGAAAACAATGGAACATTAATGTATTAAGTACCAAATTATGCATGAATTAAACCTGAAAATCTGGTACACCAGATATTTGCCCCAACAAAAAAACCGTAACGGTAGCATTTGATTAACATCATTGTATTCCGCCTAACTTGTACTAAACTAACTTAAGTCCAGAAACATGAGCAAAGCACCGAACATAGCATACAATGATACAAATACATAAACATTTCCTGCCATAGTAAAAGTAAGAGCGCACACAATTTGTCCATCACAAATCTACATCAAGCTTAAGTTTTGTACAGCTATTATAAATGACAATGATTATAATTCCTTGCAATCATCTAGAATATGTATTTATCAAGGCAACCCAAGAAACTTAAATATAAATTATCGAACAGGCATATAATCTACACTTGTCCAAGTAAAAGCCGAGTATCCTTTATTTTCAAACTAAAGGCTCCATCAATTTTTTCGTATTTTATTGCATGATATTTGTAACCATAAAAAGCCAGCCAAAACAGTAATCCTGACAGCATATCACTTTTATTTTCTTCATATGCGCTCCACTTCAGATCATCTAGAGTTCATACATTGTTTACTTTCAACTTCGAAAAACACATTCTGGAAATGAAAACAATAAATGATTAGTATATATGAATATAATCTTTGTGCTATACGTACATGTCCATTTCATTCTACTTTAAGTATGCTACTTCTAGCTTTTTTTTAAACCAAGATGAATAGCCTTAGGGATTAGACAACTACTGCTCTTACAAGTAAAATTCAGTATCCTTTAGACTTATTTGCAATACATAAACCCTAAACTGGCAACAACCCATGTAGTCATGTGTACAACAGACAACGATTTTTGAATGAAAAAGTAAATCCTAACCTTTTGTTATATGTATATGTTGAGCCATCGATGAGATGCATAACAACAAATGACCAAAAACCCAATAGGCAAACATAATAATAAAATAATTAAAATGACACCCTTATTCAATGTCATGCGTTCTGCAAAATGCTATAAAGCTCGTCTCTCAATGTCCGCAGCGTAACGGGTTTGCGGATCAACCCACTCATACCCAACTACAAGCACCTCCACCAAATACCATCTTCCGCACTTCCAGTCAATACATTAATAGCACGCCAAAGCCCACTATTAGTTTTGCGGATCTTGCTATAACTTCAAACCCGTCCATTTTATTCATCTGCAAATCCAGAACAATGAGTAGAGACATCCGAATGCGCTAATGGAGCTTAAGCACTGCATACCCGAACAGACTGAGGAGACATGGCAGCATAAATTTTCAATTAGCTCTCTTGTTACCGCCCCTATTGAAAACATACTAGTCTGCAAGCAAGATTCTAAGATTTTTGAATATTGGGATGGGAGAACAAATTTGGTGGCAGTTGGAAGAACTATTGGGTTTGGGTATTGAATCTAGTAATTGAGACTGGAGTTTGTAGTTGGAGAATTATGGTTTCAGGATGACTTGTGAATTGGGTACAGCCCAGATATTTCCTTGCATCATTTTGCACAATACTTTTGCACATGTTGAAGCTAAATCCCATACCAATTTGGGCACCTTATAATTGGAACTAATGCAAAAGGATTATATTTTGCGTCGTCGTGATCGAAATCTCAAATTTTACACAAATATACCCATCTGAAAAGTTTGCTTTCCACTGAACCCCACCCTGATCCTTATCTTTATCCTCACTAAAACCACTAATTTTTAATGCTATGGTTCCTTCATTACTCCCATTCAATTAACTTACTACCATATGAAATATCACTTTAAATATCCTCTTTTCATCCCCACCACTTTGTTAAAATGTTTTAGATTTTTGCTGGTCAATTTTCTAGTAAAACGATATATTAGAAGTTTTTACGCTCTTGGTAATAGTGTTCATTTATGGTGCTGGTTATGTGTACTTTTTTCTACTATCGATAATGAATGATATGAGTTTGTGCATTTATAATAATTTAAAATATTTATACATGTAATGGATAAACATATGGCGGTTTAGTAAAAGAAATGACGATGTAGTCATAGTTATGAACCAAATGATAATTGTATGTGAGCGCTGAAATATCAGTGACAGACAATATAATAATGATTTGTTCTAAACTACCCATGCCTGACATTCAAGCAGGTCATCTACATTACTACCTAAAATTGCTTTAGCTTCCTTGTCGCAAGAGCAATTTATTGTATCGTGACATTGTAAATAACGTATAATGAATAGAATTTATTTTTCAATATTAACTAAAAAATTCAAAATCTGGATACAATCATTATAGGGATTTTAATTGGTAACAAAATAATTAGTAGATTATCATTATAAAAATCCTAATGTTATAAATTTTATTGTTTTTATTTATTGGTAAAGTTATCACTAATAATGGTAACCATGTTGCCAGTGTGCAAAAGATCTTTTTAACAATGCTAGTAGTAAAGTATTTGTAGTTATTTTATACTGACCTATAGTACCGATACGGTAACAGCTGTCATTACCATAACAATCTTGGGAGAAAAAGCTATTGCTTGGACTAAATGTTATTTTGGCGTGTTATTCAGAAGTCTATGTGGTCTGAAATATAGTTGAGATGTACTAACATTCTACTAAAGAGAAATAAAATGCAAAGACGCAATGTAGGAAATGAGTATAAACATGTATATAAAATAGTTGAGTTGTAGCGTTCAACTTATAACACAAAGGTATTGGTATTTTCCATTCCTATTTAGTTCTCAACTATTTTACTAAAAATAGCATTTAAAATTACTGTCTTTAAGAAAATCCACCACTTCATGATTTTTTATTTTTACCTTTAGTGGGTGTAAGTAGTAACCGATGAGATTGAAATGCCCTTCAGCATAAGTGAACAATCTTTTTGTGAATACAACCTAAACATATGATAATAAAATAAGAGCATGAGTAATACATACATAGGACAATTATCACTATCGTTAACATGGTAAGATTCTCTTTGGACATCTATTTTAAGACATTTACATTAGTCAAGACTTCTATATGATCGTTTGCTACTTTCATGACTTACATGTAGTGTAATATAAAATCAAATTTAAGTAACAGATTTAGATTAGTTAGTGCTACCTATATTTGGATTCAGGGTGGCAAAGGTAGGATTTTTTTGACTTCAACTTATGTAGTTTATTGCAAAGACATTCGGATCTTCGATGTTATTCAGGGATGCAAGTGTAGGAACAGGAAAAAATAAAATTCAGGCTATTAAATACTCTATTAATCCTAAAATGGACAAAAGAACATAAATGTGATATTTCCTGGAAGCCCACACTGTAGTATCTTCCAAACTTGTTAGGAACATCAATAATATAGCACTCAAATTGATACTGGCGTGTGCACACATAGTAACCTGATACAATAAAGGAATATGCATTGAATGAGCTAAACAATACAATTCATTGAAAGTAAATGACCCAGAATTACAATTTTATATAAAATATTTATAAGCTCGCCGTTATGTGATAAAGCTATAGAAGTAACACCGTACATATATAATTGCCAGTCAAACATCATCAACCATTTTAGAATAAATTGTGCATTGAAATAATAGCACACGATATAAGCAGAATGAATACTTGTAAAGTAGAAAGATAACGCAAGACTGATCCACTTAACATAAATAGTAAGTCGCATGGAAGAAATTTTGTTGTTCATAGAGAAATAGGAAGTTTGAACTATCAATTCCACAATTCTATGAGTTATACAAAGCCATTAATAACTCAAAATAACTGGTATGAGCTAAATAATGAAAATTTCAACATAATTAAACGGTTAGCATCTAGTTTTGTATGCATCGCTTGAAAGGATCAGAAATTCAGAAATTAGTGAAAAAACCACCCTTCCATTGTTTAGGTGTTCAAATCCTTGCTGAACCCCTCACTCGCATATTTGTTTATTAACAAACTATATATTGAAGAATAATCAGTTATCCAATTGACCATATAATATATATTTATTTTAAAAATAATAGAAAAGAAAAGCTAATATTTTGCTTAGGAATAAAAATAAGTAAATTTAGATGACCGGTGCATAAATTGTCATGAACGGGGCAAAAATTTCATTGCATATACACTCATAGTTTATTCAACAAAATTAGATGATCGGAACAAATACTTAATTTACCATTTGAACGAACTTATTCGTTAAGAAATGCATAGTTTGAATAATGCATCACAACTAACCGCATATTGAATGAAACAATTGATGGGTCATCTGCTGTGTTAATTTACGGGGATGAAGTAACCAATATAAATGAATATAGTTTTTAAAACTCTTTATTGATCAATGACTTATCATATACAAGTCAATATACATTATCAACAATCAGTCCAGTTGATGTCAGCCTCGTCTTATTGGATTCCATAGCCTGGTTTATTGTCATACATTTTTGCTTGTACAATTATCCAGATCAACAATATTTATTAAACAATAGTTAATGTAAATCAAATTTGTTTGTTGTCAATCATTTTTGTTTGAATACCTCAAATTTTAAAAAACAAACGGTGAAAATATACATAAAATTAGCATGAACACACTAAAAATAAGATGAAATACAATAATTTTGGTAGGGACACTTATGACATATTTAAATAGGATATCTGTTTTCAGCTTATAAACAGAGGAGATGTGTAAGAACGTTTGATAAATAGACACTCCATGCAATGTTGCAAACATATTGGAAGAAGTCTGTACTAATGAAAATGTTTGACCTCAAAGACTATAGAATAAGATTTGATAGGGACATAGGGTAATAATGTGAGAAGCTGTAGAGAAAGAGGTGATGAAACAGAGTTATATTGGTTTTAGCCTTGTCAAGACGATAGAGTTACATGGAAAAGAACAATTACAAAAGGAGAGATGTAGTGGAAAATATGGGGAGAAAAGATAGTTCAACGCAAAAAAAAAAGAGTTGCAGTTATAAGTTTACAAAGTTCAAACAGCTATACAACTCCTCTGTACACTGAGTGAATAACTCAACGTACATGTTAATATCAATGGCAAAATGAACCATCACAGTTCCAACCTCTGTTTATTTACTGAGCTATAAGAAATTGTGGGTTTGCAATTATGTAATTTATTTAGCATAAACAAATATGTAACCATATAAACCAAGTAAAAAACATATGAATAAAATCAGTTGGTCAAATATGTAACCATATTTCAATGCTCTCCGCCGAGGCTCGTATTTGGTGAGGTCAGTTTAATATACGGAAAAAGGGAATGGAGTTCAACAGGGTTAAATAGTTGCAAGTAGAAGAAATAGTTGGATATAATGATAATGATTAAAGGGATGTATGTAACAACCCGAAATTTAACAACATGTTAAATCAAGAATCAAGGCAGAATTATATTATAAAATCTGAATCAGGAGAAACGGGCTGTGCCATTGCGTTCATCTCGGAAAAATACGCGAAATAGAGTCCGAAATTTCGTAAATCAGAGTCCGTATGGCCGAGATATGGCCTTCGGAAGTTTCACGAAAAATCAGAATTCAAAACAGATTTCAAAAACACAGAAATCAGAGTAGGCGGGAAAAATCCCGCCCAGGCAGGTCGACAGGGGGGTCGACACTAGGGTCGACCTCCCCCCAACCAGGTCGACTCTAGAGTCGACCTGGGGGTCGACCTGGGTGTCGACCTCCCTGGTCGGCCAGGTCGGCCTGGTGCAACTGTTTTGGCTCCTGGGTCCTGTTTTGGAGGCTTGTGACGATTTTTGAGGGCTTGGATCTATCCTAGGGTTAATCTAAGGGCCTAAACTACTCCTAATCTCTATAAAAACACCCTAGGACCTAACCTAAATCACTAAAAATCATTCTAGCAACTAAACTATGCCAAAATTTCTAATGATCATGGCCTCCACTCAAAACCCTAGCCTCCATCCTCTTGTCATAAATTCTATCTTCATCCTCTTGAGAGATTAGATGATAATTTGAGTGTTTCTAAGTTACATGAGAGTTGCTAAGCTCGATTCAAGGCTAAAGTTGCAACCTTTATACTTCAAAGCAATGATCTTTCTTATTATTTTCTCAAGGTTTTATTGGAGCTTATTGATTTGGGGTTTTTGCTAGTGTTGCTTCATCTCAATCTTTTTATATGTTGATTTGTGCCTTCATAGCATTGTAAGCCTCCTCCTACTCTTAGATATTAACTATGAAGTTAAATGTTCATGTTGCAAGCTTTGGGTTTGAACTTGAGTAGGTTGCATGCTTAGAAACTATCATGTTATGTGTAGATTTGTACTATGCATATTCGTAAAAGTCATCACCTTGATTTTGTGGGCTAAAAGCTATAAGCTTTATGTTGAAATGTTGCATTATGCAACATAAGAACTCTCTTATCCCTTAAGTTAACTTGCATAGAATGCTATATGCGAACTACTAGTCATTTTTCTATGTCATATATCACCATGATTCGCCTATATGCTAAGTTTTGGGGTTATGCATGTTTTTGGGGCTTAATAATGTAACATGCAAGTTTGTGAACACATTATGTCTCCTATGCCACCATGTTTAACTTGCGGCTTTATACCCCTTTTGTCATACCTTTGCCAAGTTCCTTCTTTTAATCCATTATGCGTTGTTGCGAATGTATATGCGAGTCTAAAAGCGTTGGGGTTACGTTATGGGTCAACTTTAATGATGTGAAACATGATTTGGGTAAATGGGTATAAACATGACAACATGTAACTTTGGCTATGAGCATGGGACTTGAAAACTTGACACGTATGGGTTGTAAGTGTAATAAGACACTAGACCAAACATGAAAATGGCCAACTCGAGGTTGGGTTGAGTTTGTAGCATAAATCTACCCGGACCCGCCCGGCTTAACTAGTGGCTACAAACAATAGGATCCAATATGAGAAGTTGGTCATGTCGCGCTTAAGACCCGAGATTAGACTCGGTTGTGGTGTAAAACTACCCGGACCAGCCCGACTTAACTAGTAACCACAACAAAGTCTAATGTGAGAAGTTGAGAGTGCATTAATTAAATTAATGCCACATAATAAGGTTAAGTAAGTTTGACTAATGACACTTAACCGATATGACACGAATGGGTAGGTTAAGTGGGACCGGGCTTGATTTCTTAATGACACTTAACCATATAAGACAATTAGGGGATGGGGTTAAGTAATTTACACTTAACTAATCTAAACACGGTAATTAGATGGGGTTAAGTAACATACACTTAACTAATCTAAACACGGTAATTAGATGGGGTTAAGTAACCTACACTTAACTAATCTAAATACGGTAACTCGATGGGGTTAAGTTAAACACTTAACCAATCTAAACTTGGTAATTCAATGTGGTTAAGTAACCAATACTTAACCAACTTAACATGATAATTTAATGGGGTTAAGCAACTTATACTTAATCAGTTATACATGATGATTTGATGAGGTTAAGCAACCATACTTAACCAATCTAATGTGAGAACTTGATAGGGTTAAGTCACAAGACCGTTTAAATAACCATTCTAATACGATTAGTAGATGGGGTTAAGTTAACCTATACTTAACCAATCCGACTCGATAATCCGATGAGGTTAAGATAATCTGTGCTTAACCAATCTACCACGATAAGCTGATAGGGTAAGATAAACAAATACTTAACCAATTTGACTTGATGATTGAATAAGGTTAAGTCATGACCTTCTTGGTATACTTACCCAACTTGTAGGGCTAGGTCTTGGACTTGAATACTTAGCCAAATCTTGACATGATTCGTAGGCAGATTAAGTCATGAACTTAAATGACAATACTTAACCCATTAGACAAAACCTTAGTTTAGGGAACTAAGTAATAATTCTTAGTCAAGGGATGGGGACCAGTTCACAGATAGATGAGTAACCCGATACGGTAGGTCATCGCTTAAAGTACAAGGTGGAGCAATATCTGATTTAGATAAAGGCTCCGACGAACTGGGTGACGAAGCGGTAGCTTCGGGGAACGTGAGGATACTCTTGGTATCCCTCTGTGAGGTTGCGGATGGTCCATGAAACCAGGCCTCACAGAGGTTAAGGTCTGCGGTAGAAGAGCCAAGGGTATGCCTTGGTTGCTGTGCGAGCAACCTAAAGACTGGGGTGGATTAGCGTGGGGTCGGCGATATTTTCACGGTAGCCCTGGATAGCACATTCGTCGGCCACCTACCATCTTTAGTCAATCGTGTACGTACGGAAAGGCAGAGAACACCCAACAAACCATACTGGCTATCTAGGTATGGGTGAGGTTAGCCGTCCGGAATGAGGGTAGCGATGGTTGTAGCGTAGTTCTCATACATGACTTTTCTTGTTTTGCCTTTCAGTAGTTGAGGGAGGGGTCACGTGGGACCATAGCCACGGATACAAAAACAGACCTTGATATCTGCACCGGCGGATGACTTAAAACTCCCGACCGAGTTCCATATTTCTTGATTTGCCCTGGTACGGAACTAGGATGGCACATTGAGATACATGTGCGTCTAGACATGGAAATCGATTCACGATACATACGTGGGATAAAAGGGCGCGGTTGACGGGTAGCATAATCCCTAGTAGCCCTAGGTGGCTAAAACCCAAACCGAGACATGGAAACGTTCATTGGGTAGCATGATCCCTAGTGGTCCTAGGTGGCATAAATCGATAGTTTATGGTAAGAAAACATAACTAGATCAAGGGTAGCAGTCCAAAACAACTCCAAGGATAAAATGGTACTACATCGAGGCGGTATAGATTTACATAGGGAAGCCCGTACGGCCTACGGCAAAGGACTGAACTCATACATGGAAAGAAACATACGAGTTGGGAAAACCTACATATGCTATATATTAGGTTGACATGGACCAATACATGACATTGGGCAAGGGGCATTCAAAGTTAACACATAACGCGGGTTGGGATACTAGTACGAGAGGTGCAGAGCAAATATACATGATAAATACCTTAGGATGTTATACATGATAGATACATTGGGATAGTATACTTGATAGAAAACTGACAATGTGATACCTTGATTTATCTCGACACCGTAGTTTATCATGACACACTCGTGTATCTTGGTACAGTAGTTCATCCTGTTATTTTGGTTTGGCATATCTATCTTGTCATCATACTTATGTTCATCTCAGTTCCTCATGCCAGTTAACTTTACTAGTTTATATACTGATAGTAGATAGGGCTTACCAGTCTTTATGACTGACCCCGTTTTGTTTCGCCTCTTGTCTTCCGTTTCCCCCCAGGTTACAGGGAGGAAATGCTATTGTTAGTTCAGACTCCTCCTATTTGAAGGTCATCATGTATGGCTCGGACTTTTCTTGGCTATGGCTACTTTACTGTTTTACTTGGGGAATAATTTATGAAAAGGTTTTTTTATGCTTCTTTACTATTGCAAGACAGGTTTCCATGTAAGAAATTCTCTGATGTAAAAGGCTTTAGACCTTATTTATTAATGATATGAAAGTTGATTTTACTTCCGCTATTTTATATGTTCTGTCTTGTAATATTTCTGCACATGTTTACCAATAATACCCCTCTAAAGCTAGTGCATTCCGTTGCGAGTGACCCTAGCGGAGGTGGGGTGTTACATTTGGTATCAGAGCAGAAGGTTACCAGACTGGGCAAAAGTTTTTAAAACCTTCTGAAAACTATTTGAAAAACCGTTTACAAAGAAGCATTTTTCAAGAAAATTTTGTTTTTAAAGGCTATTCCCCAAAAGCCATTAGCACCATCCTTTGTTTCCTTGATTGAACCTCTTTTCCTTTCTTTCCTCCATCTGTAGTCACAGTAGTTTTAACTACGACTAATCCTTGTCTAGCTACGTAAGTGTTTTCCTGTGCGATGGAGGAAGTTCTCGAGAGACCTGTTACCGAAGTTATAAGAAGGGATAATAAGAGCAAGGATAAAGGACACGAGCTTAAGAATAAGCAACTTGTTGGTATGGCTTGATCCACAAAGGGAGATAAGGACAAGATCAGCGAGAGGGCAATTGTATGCTCTCATTTCTAGCGTACCTAAGAGGAATGGTACCGTTTCTGTTAAAGGCTTAGCCTTTCTTTTCTATCGTCCCATCTAGACTTTGTTTTGATCATCGCATCATTTAAGTCTGCCTCGATAGTTAAGTCTCTGCACCTTAGTACTAGCATGGTAGAAGATCCCACTTTAGTCCCAAAATCTGGTTGGAGAGTCGGTCCATTTATTCATTACTTGTTGGATTTGAGAACGTCTATGCCAAGTGTTGAGATTAGAAGCAATGCTTCTATTGTTGAGCTATGGATGGATTCTAGGGGTAAAGTGGTTATCCAGTAAGGGATACCATTCTCGGTTTTGAAAAGAGGGTAGTCAGACTCTTGGCTTGCTTTGGTAATACCTTCGAAGTCTCGTGTAACCTTTTGGATTCTGTCATGGTTAGTTACCTAGAATCTCTTGATGCATTTATCGGAAATCTCTGATCCAATCGAGTAACGTCCGCCAATAAGACGGATGGTTCATTCCGCTTGAGAATGGGTTATAGGAATCACCCTAGTAAGTGCACGTGGTAACATGGATTGGCATCGGTAAACGAGATCCAGAATTCACTAGTGAATTTTGGAGAGCTTGCATGAGTACGCAGATATGGTTGAGCCAAGTATACTAGGGAAGGAATAAGTGAAAGTGGAACGAGAGGCGACAATGAAACGAGTTCCGACTCATACCTTGGAAATAGGAATCAAGGAGCTACGAAATCATGAAGTCAAAGGCGGTCAAGGCACAATGGAATTAAGCTCATGGGAATGCGGCTTAGACGCGCGCATCATATCTCTTTTTAAGAGTATATCGTTGATCCCTAGAGCTTGCTTGCATGCTATCGCTTGGTGGATATCCTCTCGATCCTGTTTCCGTTGCAAACCCCGTAAGGAGTTTGTCTTGTTTATCTTCTCGATCCTATCGTGGGAACCTTAGATAGAACTCTATGGATGTAAACATGTATTTGAAACATGTTATGATTGATATGGTAGCAAATTGTTGCAAGTGGTTGCTCGTGGATGCGCGAATACACATTAGATACTAGATTGACGCGGTCACGTTTCATGTCGCATATGCACGAGTATTTATACTTGTTTATGGATGAAATTGAATGTGTTATCATGCGGATGTTGCATATGAATGAATGTTTGTGCACACATATGGTACTTATATGACTAGGACAATTTGCATACATGTTGGACTCATGGCACTAAACATATTTTGCATTAGAAAGATCATTCAGGCCTGATCATTAGCATTAGCTAAGGAGCATATACACACACGTTTTGCATATGTTCATATGACATTAGAAATCGTCAAAGGACAATGTTTGCCTGTGGATGATGTTTTGAGTAGATGGATGATGGATGATAGGATACGTTCTTCCTAACTTGGAGATTTCGGGGACGAAATCCTTAAAGGAGGGGAGAATGTAACAACCCGAAATTTAACAACATGTTAAATCAAGAATCAAGGTAGAATTATATTATAAAATCTAAATCAGGAGAAACGGGCTATGCCATTGCGTTCGTCTCGGAAAAATACGCGAAATAGAGTCCGAAATTTCGTAAATCGGAGTCCGTATGGCCGAGATATGGCCTTCGGAAGTTTCACGAAAAATCAGAATTCAAAACAGATTTCAAAAACACAGAAATCAGAGTAGGCGGGAAAAATCCCGCCCAGGCAGGTCGACAGGGGGGTCGACACTAGGGTCGACCTCCCCCCAACTAGGTCGACTCTAGAGTCGACCTGGGGGTCGACCTGGGTGTCGACCTCCCTGGTCGGCCAGGTCGGCCTGGTGCAACTGTTTTGGCTCCTGGGTCCTGTTTTGGAGGCTTGTGACGATTTTTGAGGGCTTGGATCTATCCTAGGGTTAATCTAAGGGCCTAAACTACTCCTAATCTCTATAAAAACACCCTAGGACCTAACCTAAATCACTAAAAATCATTCTAGCAACTAAACTATGCAAAAATTTCTAATGATCATGGCCTCCACTCAAAACCCTAGCCTCCATCCTCTTGTCATAAATTCTATCTTCATTCTCTTGAGAGATTAGATGATAATTTGAGTGTTTCTAAGTTACATGAGAGTTGCTAAGCTCGATTCAAGGCTAAAGTTGCAACCTTTATACTTCAAAGCAAGGATCTTTCTTATTATTTTCTCAAGGGTTTTATTGGAGCTTATTGATTTGGGGTTTTTGCTAGTGTGGCTTCGTCTCAATCTTTTTATATGTTGATTTGTGCCTTCATAGCATTGTAAGCCCCCTCCTACTCTTAGATATTAACTATGAAGTTAAATGTTCATGTTGCAAGCTTTGGGTTTGAACTTGAGTAGGTTGCATGCTTAGAAACTATCATGTTATGTGTAGATTTGTACTATGCATATTCGTAAAAGTCATCACCTTGATTTTGTGGGCTAAAAGCTATAAGCTTTATGTTGAAATGTTGCATTATGCAACATAAGAACTCTCTTATCCCTTAAGTTAACTTGCATAGAATGCTATATGCGAACTACTAGCCATTTTTCTATGTCATCTATCACCATGATTCGCCTATATGCTAAGTTTTGGGGTTATGCATGTTTTTGGGGCTTAATAATGTAACATGCAAGTTTGTGAACACATTATGTCTCTTATGCCACCATGTTTAACTTGCGGCTTTATACCCCTTTTGTCATACCTTTGCCAAGTTCCTTCTTTTAATCCATTATGCGTTGTTGCGAATGTATATGCGAGTCTAAAAGCGTTGGGGTTACGTTATGGGTCAACTTTAATGACGTGAAACATGATTTGGGTAAATGGGTATAAACATGACAACATGTAACTTTGGCTATGAGCATGGGACTTGAAAACTTGACACGTATGGGTTGTAAGTGTAATAAGACACTAGACCAAACATGAAAATGGCCAACTCGAGGTTGGGTTGAGTTTGTAGCATAAATCTACCCGGACCCGCCCGGCTTAACTAGTGGCTACAAACAATAGGATCCAATGTGAGAAGTTGGTCATGTCGCGCTTAAGACCCGAGGTTAGACTCGGTTGTGGTGTAAAACTACCCGGACCCGCCCGACTTAACTAGTAACCACAACAAAGTCTAATGTGAGAGGTTGAGAGTGCATTAATTAAATTAATGCCACATGATAAGGTTAAGCAAGTTTGACTAATGACACTTAACCGATATGACACGAATGGGTAGGTTAAGTGGGACCGGGCTTGATTTCTTAATGACACTTAACCATATAAGACAATTAGGGGATGGGGTTAAGTAATTTACACTTAACTAATCTAAACACGGTAATTAGATGGGGTTAAGTAACCTACACTTAACAAATCTAAACACGGTAATTAGATGGGGTTAAGTAACCTACACTTAACTAATCTAAACACGGTAACTCGATGGGGTTAAGTTAAACACTTAACCAATCTAAACTTGGTAATTCAATGTGGTTAAGTAACCAATACTTAACCAACTTAACATGATAATTTAATGGGGTTAAGCAACTTATACTTAATCAATTATACATGATGATTTGATGAGGTTAAGCAATCATACTTAACCAATCTAATGTGAGAACTTGATAGGGTTAAGTCACAAGACCGTTTAAATAACCATTCTAATACGATTAGTAGATGGGGTTAAGTTAACCTATACTTAACCAATCCGACTCGATAATCCGATGAGGTTAAGATAATCTGTGCTTAACCAATCTACCACGATAAGCTGATAGGGTAAGATAAACAAATACTTAACCAATTTGACTTGATGATTGAATAAGGTTAAGTCATGAGCTTCTTGGTATACTTACCCAACTTGTAGGGCTAGGTCTTGGACTTGAATACTTAGCCAAATCTTGACATGATTCGTAGGTAGATTAAGTCATGAACTTAAATGACAATACTTAACCCATTAGACAAAACCTTAGTTTAGGGAACTAAGTAATAATTCTTAGTCAAGGGATGGGGACCAGTTCACAGATAGATGAGTAACCCAATACAGTAGGTCATCGCTTAAAGTACAAGGTGGAGCAATATCTGATTTAGATAAAGGCTCCGACGAACTGGGTGACGAAGGGGTAGCTTCAGGGAACGTGAGGATACTCTTGGTATCCCTCTGTGAGGTTGCGGATGGTCCATGAAACCAGGCCTCACAGAGGTTAAGGTCTGCGGTAGAAGAGCCAAGGGTATGCCTTGGTTGCTGTGCTAGCAACCTAAAGACTGGGGTGGATTAGCGTGGGGTCGGCGATATTTTCACGGTAGCCCTGGATAGCACATTCGTCGGCCACCTACCATCTTTAGTCAATCGTGTACGTACGGAAAGGCAGAGAACACCCAACAAACCATACTGGCTATCTAGGTATGGGTGAGATTAGCCGTCCGGAATGAGGGTAGCGATGGCTGTAGCGTAGTTCTCATACATGACTTTTCTTGTTTTGCCTTTCAGTAGTTGAGGGAGGGGTCACGTGGGACCATAGCCACGGATACAAAAACAGACCTTGATATCTGCACCGGCGGATGACTTAAAACTCCCGACCGAGTTCCATATTTCTTGATTTGCCCTGGTACGGAACTAGGATGGCACATTGAGATACATGTGCGTCTAGACATGGAAAACGATTCACGATACATACGTGGGATAAAAAGGCGCGGTTGACGGGTAGCATAATCCCTAGTAGCCCTAGGTGGCTAAAACCCAAACCGAGACACGGAAACGTTCATTGGGTAGCATGATCCCTAGTGGTCCTAGGTGGCATAAATCGATAGTTCATGGTAAGAAAACATAACTAGATCAAGGGTAGCAGTCCAAAACAACTCCAAGGATAAAATGGTACTACATCGAGGCGGTATAGATTTACATAGGGAAGCCCGTACGGCCTACGGCAAAGGACTGAACTCATACATGGAAAGAAACATACGAGTTGGGAAAACCTACATATGCTATATATTAGGTTGACATGGACCAATACATGACATTGGGCAAGGGGCATTCATAGTTAACACATAACGCGGGTTGGGATACTAGTACGAGAGGTGCAGAGCAAATATATATGATAAATACCTTAGGATGTTATACATGATAGATACCTTGGGATAGTATACTTGATAGAAACCTGACAATGTGATACCTTGATTTATCTCGACACTGTAGTTTATCATGACACTCTCGTGTATCTTGGTACAGTAGTTCATCCTGTTATTTTGGTTTAGCTTATCTATCATGTCATCATACTTATGTTCATCTCAGTTCCTCATGCCAGTTAACTTTACTAGTTTATATACTGATAGTAGATAGGGCTTACCAGTCTTTATGACTGACCCCGTTTTGTTTCGCCTCTTGTCTTCCGTTTCCCCCCAGGTTACAGGGAGGAAATGCTATTGTTAGTTCGGAATCCTCCTGTTTGAAGGTCATCATGTATGGCTCGGACTTTTCTTGGCTATGGCTACTTTACTGTTTTACTTGGGGAATAATTTATGAAAAGGTTTTTTTATGCTTCTTTACTATTGCAAGACAGGTTTCCATGTAAGAAAATCTCTGATGTAAAAGGCTTTAGACCTTATTTATTAATTATATGAAAGTTGATTTTACTTCCGCTATTTTATATGTTCTGTCTTGTAATATTTCTGCACATGTTTACCAATAATACCCCTCTAAAGCTAGTGCATTCCGTTGCGAGTGACCCTAGCGGAGGTGGGGTGTTACAATGTAGATCACATTAATTAACCGTTGAACAAAATTTGTGGTTGTCTGGATTAAAATACATGGTTTCATTGACTAGATTCAACTTTTACAGTCTCCGGTGGCAATTATCCAATTATAGTTGCATACAGTGCAATAATAGCAATGGTTCATGTAAAAAGGAGGAAAAAAAATGTTAGAATGAAAACGGTTTCCCAAATTTGGAATCAAGCACCCAAATCCAAGGTCTTACAGCCAACAAATATTAGCAATGCATTACCTCCATCGTTTCTATAATAAGTATAAGATTATTAACATCTGTAAACAGAGCACACAATTGACACATACTTCAAAAGGAAAATTCATACGTATAGGAAAGTTATCCTACCTTGGAGGTGAAGTTAGAAACTGAAACAACGATTACGAAGGTCATCAAGGTCCGGCATGCTTTGAATGGATACACATTCAATCTGTTGAGCACTAAACAAATGCCTTTCTAGAGGTTTTAGTATGTCAAAATCATTACCAAAAGTTTTGTTTGGCATCTTCATACCATTTGGTATTCGATAATATTTTATCATTCAAAGAAAGTTGTGACTAGAAGTCCAAACACAAACGCGTAAACTCACTGACGTGTTGTATCATCCAATCTAGCTCAATCTCAACCCAAATCTTCCCAGAATCTGCTCCATAATATCTAAATCAGATTACACGGTTATTGGGGATTGAAATGGAGAAATCTTCGGAAGCATCAAAAATAGGAGGTTCTTCATCGTTAGAAATCTCGACGGTGGAGCAGGTTGCAGTGGACTATGGTTAGAATTTAGGGGGATTTCTTCTTCATCAGAAGAGGCTGGAAGCCTGAGGATTTAAGGGGATTATGGTTAGTATGGAGGTCATTTATGGATTTATTAGATGGAGAAAAATTGGAATAGATCTGAGGGAAGGAGAACGGGTTAGATGGAGAAAATTGGGAATAGAAATGAGGAGATGAGAACAAAAGACGGAAATTATGGGCGAACTGGATTTGAAAAACGATGATGACAGCTGAGTCAGAGGAAGACAGAGTAACGGAAGGAGAAGAACATGGAAGGAAAACACGAAAGAAACAAAATAAAAGAAGGCAGGAAACCTCCCTAACTTGATAATGATTAATTCTAAAGCATTACATCAATACACTAGTATTACCGCACAACGGTGGGAAAACCGACCGTTAAGGCGTTCAATATGAAATATAAAATTATTTGCTAAAAAATATTTCAAGTTAGATGTGGCTTACTTTATAGGGTGTATGTAAAATTCATGGAAATGTTAAATTGGCAAGCCATGTTTGTGAGCATTTGCTTAAGCTAGAGCCAAAACAACATTCACCACATGTTATCCTTTTACATACATATGCTGGTTAGGGATGAAAGATCATGATGCAACTTTGCAAAGAGTAATGAGAAATAGAGGACTGAGTAAGATTCTAGGTTGGAGTTAGATTGAAGTGAACCACAGGATGAAGCATTACGGATGCTAATGGACAGGGTTGGTCCTGGCCTAGTGCGAGCCGTGCGACCGCACAGGGCCCATTAGGTCAGGGGGCCAAAAAAAAAAAAACTGTATTACCTTTACTAGAGCTGCTTTTTCTTGTTAGTATGCGTGTACTTGATAGTAATTTATCTATGAAAAAGTAGATATGATTGTATGCTTTGTTGACATCAATCAATATATTAAAATGGAGATGTGGCTTGTGTGGACCTCTAGTTGACAGATTGAAAATGTGGGTAAAAACTTTATGAATTTGCTGAAACACGCAATTTTCTCAATGGAGATGCACAGTAGAAAAAACACATTTTCACTTAAGTTCAACTTCATAAAAAATAAATTTAAGGGCCCAAAATTTTGGGTCCGCACTAGGCCCATAAATACTCAGGGCCGGCCCTGCTAATGGAGAACAGGATAACCGGCTTTCCCGCGATAGCCCAAGAAAGACATTTAAGAGATTCAGAAGCTACTAGGCAAAACGAATGGGAAAGACATTAGTGAGCTAATGACACCTGCTTCTGGAAGTTCAAAACAAATATTAGAAGTACCAATTTTAGTAAAATATTATATTTTTATATGCTTTACATTGTATTTGCTCAAAAGTTTTTATTAGACGTTCATATATTATTGCTTGATGTAGTATAAAAAGAACAAAAATTAATCGAACTTCTATTACTTCGATACACGACCATAAGGATTTAGGTATAACTGTCAAAAGTATTATGTATCAGTAACAAACATGTTGTTGGGAACCTCGGTTCATGTACATATTATCTTCAGCTCATAGCCTTGAATTATTCAGTGAATGAGAATTGGCAGTATACTATATTCTTAGTTTGTTAAAAGAAAAGAAATTGCATGCATATCATTTTAACAGAACCAAGTCTGTTTATGCATATCTTTTGTAAAAACATAACTTTTTTCATGATATCAATAAATACATCATAATAATAATATATTTCTCATAATATTGCTTCTATTCCTAGAAACAAGAATAATAATATTGATGCTAAAATGACAAATCTAGCATGAGCCTTTTAACAGAATGTACATGTAAGAATTCCTTGCTTTAAAGCTTTAATGCTGAAATTATATTTTGAATCGAAAGTAGGATGAATTTTTTTGAGTGATATTGAGAAGTCAATTGCATAAATATTTTACTCTTCATTACTGTAGTCAACCATCAAATTCAAGAAAGGAATAACACTTAAAAAGCTGATTATAAACATTATTCAACAACAATTTATCATGGCAGTACAACAGAGGTTTATCACCAACCATACAAATTTTACAACACAGTTGTTAACATCTACTCGCTCACTCAGTCTTATCCATGATTGAATGGCACAACCATGAGTTCAAGTGAAAACTTTCTGTGCATAGTAACTCCAGGAGACTCACCCATCTCGATATCCTCTGCTGACATTCCTTCCGGCAACTTCCAATCAAAATGATATAGCAAGTTTGCTAGAGCAATTTCAATCATAGCAATCCCCATATACATTCCTGGACATATCCTTCTTCCAGCCCCAAATGGTATTGATTTAAAATCATGTCCCCAAAAGTTAACTGAACTATACATAAACCTCTCTGGAAAAAATTAGTTAGGCTTCTCCCAAACATCTGGGTCTATTCCCATTGCCCACACATTGATTGTCAATCTTTTTTCCGAAAGAATATTATTTAACATCATCTTAAAAGAATATTCATTAGGTCTGAGTTAGAATTTGAAAATCTCTTTTGCTAGAAAAATTATTCTATGTTTAAAAAGAGAAGCAAAGGGCTTTGATAATATGACATTTTGATTATATTCCTTGTACATAATTACTTTGCAATATTATAGCATGTAACATCTGATGGTAGCATCAAGTAAATTGTGATGACAACAACCATCGTCTAACCAAAACACAATGATCAATAGAATACAGTTGTTATAGGATATGCAGCTCTGGCTGAACTTACAATCTAAACAAAGAATTTAACATCAATGTATCATCTCCAGTGAAAGAATCTTCTATACAGACTTTAAAATTTCCATGCATGTACTAAAATATATAAAGTTCATCGAACAATCGTCAGGTAATCCTTTTTGATGTATTGACCATTACTTGAAAGTATCAAGCACAAACTCAAACTAAAGAACAAATACAAGTAAGTTTCTCTACAGTATGCTGCTTATCTTACTAATTTCAGCATATGTATCTCATTCTCTATTTAAAAGGAGAAGCAAAGGTGTTTGATAGATTTACTTCAGTTGTTTTGTCTGGTTGTTAGATTCCATAACTAGATTCATTTTTGTGTAAACCAATTATGTAAGATAACAATGTGAATTGGGTAGCATTCAAATGAATGTAAAAAATCATTTAAAACTGCTTATTACCAGCTAAAAATCTCATATCACCTTCATTCTTCTTTCTATTTTCTTTAAAAATATTATACAACTTTTTTTTTGGAAAAGGATAGGCATGGTTGTAATATATAAGATTGACCTTTGTAATTGTAATTTGAGCGTTAATGAAGTATCAATTTTCAAGGCATGGGTGTATTAAAAAAATGATAAAATTACAATTCAATTCTCAACATTTATGATTCAAAACCAGGACAAAGGAAATCACTCAATCATATTGAAATAGAAAATAATAAGATATCTTTCCCTGAATATACAATTCAAATGTTATTACTTTATTTTCTTTTAAAAATGAAAAAAAATCAAGCATTACAAAAAGCATATTAGAATATCACTATGGAAAGAAGAATCAACGTTGTTGTTGGGTACATTAATGTCATTAAACAACCTATAGCGAAAAAAAAGGTAATCTTAAATGGAATCTATTTTTTGATAAGGAGGTCCAATTTTAAGAGGACTACACCAAGAAAAAGAAATTGTTATGGGAGACAGTATAAATGGAACAAAATAAAATGATTTAGTGTTTTATTCTCATACGAAACAAAACTCGGTGAAACCCCATAAAGAAAGAAAATGAAAGTGATGCTGGTTTCTGGTTTACAAGAAAATTATTTTTGGTAACGTCTGATCGAAAAGAAAATGTCAAAAAACGATTGAAGATCACCAAATAATGAGGGCAGCTTCGGATATATTTTGTTTTAGAGAGGGAACATTTTTTAGTACATGCCATGTTAATTTATTAAAATCGAAAAAATGGCCCCTCATTCAAATTTGTATTTCCTTTAATAATGCTAAAAAACAACATATATCTACTTTATTTGCTACTCCATTGCAGTTTGTGGGAGGTCAAATTCAGATACAATGCACGCATATGAGGACCTATGGAACCTGCTATTTTTTTTAGCACGGAGCGCTTTCTGTGTTCAATTCAGCACTGAGCACTTTCAGCACTCAATTTAGCACTTAGCACAACTCAGTTTTGCAAGCAAAGTGGAACCTGCTAATTTTCAAAAGCGGCTAGAGACTCATGCAATTAATTTTCTCATCACTGCGGATAGCCACAAAATTAGTAAGAACTTATTTAAGCCATCACGTCCCCATATACATTGTTGAAAATATGGAAATCCCATTGTTGTACCAAATCTTCATCAACTATCCCTTTTCTATCAAATTCATTCATAAGTTTACACCCTAATACATCTTTTGTTTCCAATTATTCATCTCTCGTCACAAGGTTTGTATGCCCTTTATTACCAACAGTATTGTTAACATATACAGTGACCACTGTAAAAACAACTTAAACCAAATTTCAACATCGTAGTTAACATATACAGTTATTTTGTGATGGTGAAACACCTAATTGCAAACAGCAAACAATTTCAATATTTATCCTAGAACATTACTGGACAACAAAGCGACTCAAAATCCCAAAATATAACGCTTTATTACTGTATCAAAGGGACAGTAATAACATTAGATTAGCAACAGATTTGTACATACCATGATTTGTATAAACTTGTTAAACCAAGAATACATCAAAACAAATCATTTTACTTATAAGACTGGCAGTGAGTTGTAATAGAAAACTGCAGTGTGAAAAGATAGAAAGAAATTTCCATAATGCAGGCAAATAGCTCAAAATCAAATATTTAGAGATCTAATCCCTTCCATTCACTTCTTACCTAATGTTGGAAGAACATCTGCTGATCTAATCCCTTCTATTCACTTGGCTGTATACATCCTTTAACATGCTGTACACAATTCATATATATCTTCCTTAGTCTCGCATGTTTATCTGAAATTCATATAGAAAAGAAACTTTAAATATTTAGAAAACTAATATGTATTTAAAAATGAATCCGTATATGATTTCTGCAAATTCATACATCAATTACCCAGAAATTGAAATCCATGATGAAATCAAGTGATTGTGAAGTCGAATGTTCTCTACCAACAACTGCGGATCGAGATCATGATTTTTTTTCTTCTCCTTTATTACGCTTTAGGTAATGAAGATGGTGCCCTAGAATTTTCGTGGCCCAAAGCCATTGCTGTACTCGCTTTAGCTAAAGATCGGCTCTTGTTCTCGAAGATGACGGCGAGTATGAGTGAGGAACAATGGATTTGTGATGAGATTCAAATGGAGCATGGATTTTTATCAAACCGTTGCTCTCCGATTCAGATCGAGAATGAGATAGAAACTACCAAACAGAAATTATCGGAAAAAAAGGAGTTGGATGAAGAATTTTGAATGATAAAAATCAAAACGGGGGCAAGCAAAAATCGAGAGAAACGGAGAGCCTATAATTAAGGATGGAACATCGAAGAGAAGAAGCTGGTGAATAATATGAGATTCGGAGAAGAAAATTTCAACGAGAAATACATGCTGAAATCAAGTATTGCAGAGAAAGAATCGGAGAAGAGGGTGGAAGAAATTTTCGCGGAAATTAAATAGATTTTGCAGTCGATTATAATTGGCTTGAGTTTGATTTAGGGTCCCTTACAATAGAGAAACCTCCATAACGGTCGGTTTGACTATCAAACTGAAATTATCAGAAAAAAAGGAGTCGGATGAAGAATTTTGAATGATAAAAATCAAAACGGGGGCAAGCAAAAATCGAGAGAAACGGAGAGCCTGTAATTAAGGATGGAACATCGAAGAGAAGAAGCTGGTGAATAATATGAGATCCGGAGAAGAAAATTTCAACGAGAAATATATGTTGAAATCAAGTATTGCAGAGGAAGAATCGGAGAAGAGGGTGGAAGAAATTTTCGCGGAAATTAAATAGATTTTCCAGCCGATTATAATTGGCTTCAGAGAGTTTGATTTAGGGTCCCTTACAATAGAGAAACCTTCCTAACGATCGGTTTGATAAAAATTTGAATGTATCTTAAAGCCGATACCTAAGGGCATCGCGTTTTCTGCTATGTGCTAACATATTCAGCCACTAACGATTGAACAGAAAACAAAAAACTACGATTGACGGACAACTACTGACCAAACAGCATTTGGTCGGCAATTAACAACTGATCGTGAACAGATGTGGTATCCTCAAAAATCCAGTCTGATGCACTTAGCATTTCACTTAATCTTTGGATATGTATTATAGGTTGAACTTCTAGAATTTCACGTCAATACATCGGTTAAACTTCAAGAACTTCACATCAATACATAGAAAACGGTATTAAATGGCAAATGCAATAATAAAAGTTAGTAACAAATGAAAATTAACTATGAAAAACAAAAGCGAAAATCAACTTAAAGAGCTTCTCTTTCCAAGGCTGTGCAATTAAAGTGGTTACCGTTTCCGTAGCGGTGGAGACGCACAAAGTTATAGCGGAGATAAAGCAGAGATATAACGGAAAATAGAGATGGTGAAAAAAAAAAAAACTTCAATAGATATAAAGTAACATAATGAATTTTATTTTGTTCTCATTCTCACGTCATTTGTGAGGGAGAAAGAACTTATATAACAAGATTGAAAATATCATGATTTATGTGGTGTAGATTCAATAACTATAAATGATTCTGTATTGTATTAATGACTTACGCCTTAAAATTTGGTTTTTGCCTAGCTTAAGAAACAATAAGTCTAGTTAGTACCTTTTTACATTGATTTTGCTAAAGCGAGGCTAAAAGGCATTGATTTAGTAGGTGTAGCGAGAAATAGCATGATTGAAAGTAGATCTACTATTAAACGTAGCAGTCGAAGAGCGCTAGTGCCATTGTGAGGATATTACGGAGCTTTAGTGAGGCTTTAACTGCACAGTTCCAGGGTAATAGGTTTTACGTATACAACTTCTAAATTATTAGTTTTAAGGACAATCTACAAAAGAAAAAAATTATCTTTTAAATTTATGTGAAAAAATGATAAATTCATTTATCATAATTTCTATATAACAAAAAATAATAAATTAATTCATTTTTCTTTTCTTTTGTAATGGTCCTTAAAACTAATAACCCTAAACAAAGAACCTCTTTGGTGAAAATCTCCAAAACAAAATCACTATTTATGAAGTGTTATGCATGTGTGCATGGATATTAAGTATTATATTTATATATTATTTTGTTCAAAATTGAATTTTCATATTAGTAATATAGTATTCGTTATAAAAATATTATGTAATCAGTACTTCTAGTGTTTTATTTTTATTAATAATTGGCTTGAAAACACAAACTTTTGAACTAACCACGAGCTTCCAAAATTGTAGGTGCATGTCTTTTTCTCTATATATTACTTAAAAATATAATGTAACAATTAACGTCTTTTAGCAAATGCAAAATTCATTTCTACAAATAATAATAAATCTAAATAACACTTAAAAATAAGAACTAAACATTTTTTACAACATCGTTCTTAATTAACAACACAAATAAAAATTAAAAGATAAAGAAAATTATAGATTGCAGCTTAGAAATAAAATCAAACTAATTAAATATGATTTCAAAACATGTACCATGATCATACATGAAATGTGTACCATAACGCTTGTATATTTATACCTCATTTAGGATTATAATCACTATTTTAAAAGTAATGTAACTAACACGCGTTAAGAAAAAACAAATTGCTCAGCAAACTAAGATGCAATAAATACAAGATATTTAAAAATTAATGCTTTTGAAGCATTATAACATCTCTTTTGAAGATACAAAGTTACCAATTTGTAAAGTATAGTATAAGAAATATAACAATTGTACCAAATCCGTTCAGAAATGTTCAGTTATTACTTTAGGCAATGAGAACAGAATCAATCCATGGAAACAATGTTAGAGGAAATCTGAAATAAATGGAAGAAGAAAGAACAAAAGGGAAAATATCATTTGTCCCACATCATGAAATATAGTAAGCTATGTCACTATATATATAAAGGCATGATATGCTATATCAAAAGAAAGAGGATGGAAGAGATGAATCAAGAACGATCCTTTGAAAAAAATGATTCAGAGAAGTATGCTAGAAGTATTTTAGTATACTAATTTTTCCGTTCAGTGCGGCCCATAACAAAATATGAGTGGAGTGCCCATAAAATTAACTATTCCTTAACCAAGTTTAAAGTAAGAAGAACCATGTACAACTTTTTTTGATTGATTAAATCATAAAATGCCGTGTTCACCTACAAAAACTGGTTGAAAAATTTTTATAGGCACAAAAATAGCACATAACATGAATTCTCAAAATATAAATTTGTGTTTCCCCTTTTTAAATTAAACCATCAAATAATTACGTATAATAACTGGTTGTCAATTGTATTAAGCCAAAACTAACTTAATTTAGTTTAGATTTTATTTCTCCGATTCTAACTAGATTTGACATTTCCATCTCAAAATTGATCGAATGGTCATCCTACAAGCAGGACTAAAAATTATAAGTTTGCAGCTTATATTAAAAGCATATAAAAACTACTATAATACTTGCAATAAATAAATAACATTTACCTGAACTGAATGCTGTTAAGTGTTGCAAAAGAAAATAATAAAGTTTATATATAATAGGAGCTCGCTTCACTTGTACATGAAATATCAAGTATGAACTGAAAGTAAACCCGAGCTTTTATTTACTTGAAATTGCACTTTTATCATCCATTTACATCCGACCCAGCCAGCATCAGTTTAGGAGAAGATTCAAATGTGATTCCGAGCTCTACCTTCTGTACTCAGCACTACATACCACAGGCCTCATTTGCAATAGAGAAAACTCTTTCTTAGTTTTGCAATTTCAGCTGATATTATTGACCATAACATCCCCTTCGCCCTAAGCAATTGAATTCCTCGAGCTACTCTCATCTTCAGAGTTTGAAAGAGATGGACCGCTGGTGTAGTTTTGTTCAGAAACCTGATTTTGCATAGGCCAAAACATGGAAGAGCTCACATTCTCTTCACCAAGAGCTCTCAGCCTATTAAGCTCCGGCAAAACAACACTGCCCAAATCCGGCCTATCCTTCCTCCTCAACTCCGCACACCTCAACGCAACCTCCGCAAACTTCATCGCCTCTTCCACAGGCCAGTCAGTGAGAGCGGGATCCAACATATCAGCAAAACTTCCCCTTTCAATGGCGAAACTAACATGATGGGCCAAGCCCATGGGCTGCTTCGCAGTGATGATCTGCAACAGCAAGACTCCCAAGGAGTAAATGTCTGACTTCACGCCTAGCATCCCGGTCTGCTGGTACTCAGGGTCAATGTAGCAGAACGTCCCGGCTGCGGAGGTCATGTGGTACTGGGTGACCGTGTCGGCCACTGAAGGTGGGACCAGGCGAGCCAGGCCCACATCGCTGATTTTGCTAACGAAGTTGTGGTCGAGGAGTATGTTGGCGGGCTTGAGGTCGCGGTGGACAAGGGCCTCGGGCTTCGTTTGGTGGAGGAAGAGGAGGGCCGTGGCTATTTCCGCCGCGATGCGAAAGCGGTGCTGCCATGGGATGGGCGGGGTATTGCTTCGGAGGAAGAGGCGGTCTTCTAGGCTTCCGTTGGACATGTATTCATAGACTAGGCATCCGTATTCGGGGCATGCGCCTAGGAGAAGGACCATATTTGGATGACGCATGCAGCTTAGGACTTGAACCTGTGTTTGATAACATATTTTATGTTTAGATTTATTTTATGAATAATAGTGCAACTTTATTTAATCAGTGTCGTTTGGATGTTTCGAATATTCAGACTAAAGATATCTAGAACGTCCAAAGACCGCTCTGACATTGATTTTGAAGTCGCAACTTTGAATGCTGCATGACGTGATTTGGACTTTGAAGATATTTAAACATGTAATATGTAAATACAGTGCCCATAGATTTATTGCCCAGCCCAAAAGGATTATCAAAATTCGGTTTAAAAGCGAATATTTTGCAAGTTAAAATATGTTGCCCTGCCAAAGGCAGAACTGTGGTCACAAATATAAATGCTTACCATTGGTCTACTTCACATCTCAATTGCATGGCTCGTATCTTTTATAACTACGCTTTTAACATTAAAACGTGTCCAAACATCTCTTAATTTCCCTAGGTCCGGCGGGTTGCCCCAGCCCGAAGGCTTCGTGGGCTGCCGTCTGGGTCATCCCTGTGTAGATGCTCTTTTGTAGTATTATTAGATACTACCCTTTTGTAAGTACTAGTTTTAACAGAAGAAGAAATAACTTCAATATGCTTTTTATGTTCACAAACCAGACTGTTGAAGCATAATAATGATAGACAAAGCATGTTGTATCACTTACCACTTAAAATAGTGGTTTGGACCAATCAGAGATTCAGATGGTAGGTAATGGTAAACTGTTCCACACAGCGCCAGTAGTTCGTTCTTGTGAATAGTAGGAACGGACTCAAACATTACTGATAGGTAACATATACTAATTGGGTGCTGAAAGTATGGTAAATGATTTTGGCATTTGAACCACTTTAAAATAAAAGATTATCATGATAAAAGTTACATTTTGTAGAACTATATCGTATAGCATCTTACAAGATATTGCCTTTTTCCAGCTAGGCAAAAGTGGTTTGTTAGTAGGAACCGACTTGTTTACCATATTACTAAACATAACAAATTGTCAACAACACGATGACTGAGTAATAAAAAAACTATTAATCTGGCTTGTTAGGTCAAAATGAAAATAAAATTGTAATGGTAAGTATAATAAAAACTGTAATGTTAAGTTTTATAAAAGAAATTAGAATGCTGTATTGAACATTCATACTGAAAATACTTTCATATTTTAAAAAATGATTCAAATTTATTCCTTTAGATTAAGATCCAATAATTGACCACTTTCAAATATGAACAAAAAATATATTCAACCTCATTTTTTAGTCATTGATTAGCAACTATTTTGTTCTCTTTATTCCCATTTTTTTTAACTGAATAATTTATCCTTTTGTTTTCTCTTCCAATTTTCCATATCGGTCTGTTGATTTAAATCGTAGATTTCATTATTATACTTTAAGATTGTTATATAAAATCTTTTAAAAGGCAAAAATCCTACGAGTGGCATGTTGTGCTCTTCAGGTGAGGCATAGCATGGAGGCATATATTTTTTCAAAAAGATATAACTGCACAACATAGCATGTCAAGCGATTACGTAATACATTTTTTTATTAAATAATCATGCGTTGTTTACAATTTTTATTAAAAATAAGCATAAATATACTTTTTAGTTAAACAGAAACATGCTTTGTCTATCAATATCATGTTTCAACAGCTTAGCTTTGAGGTGTATCTTTCACATGACAGACTATTGAAGCATACCTAAACTATCCTGACTCCTGAACAAGCCTCAAAGCTTTTTTATGTTCTCTTGTCTTGAGGCACTTCGTGAGGCTAGTATTTTAATACACAGATTATAAGCTAAACTGCACTGAAATAACTCCAATATGCTAAATAAAAGGTTGACAGTTTGCAAGGGTTGTTATGGTAATGGTAACCGTTACCATTTTGTAAATAGCGATACCGTCCGTCTTTACTAGTAAGCCAAAATTGTTTATTGTCATTGTTGTCAAAAATCTTAAAATCCAACAATTTGAATCCCGTTTCAATTGAAACTCTAGCTTTACAATTCAATTTATATTCTGATTCAAATCTAGCTAATAACACAGATTAGATAAATAATTCAGTCCAAATTGATACAATCAATATACTTATTTGAGTCTACAATCCTAAGTCTAATCATTTTCAAATAAAAAAAAATCGAAACAAGAGAGGAAATGAAGTTCTGTATAAAACATAGAAGTTCAAACATCAAAATAAATTTTAAACTGTGTGCAAACCATAGGATATGAATTCTTTGAATCTGCAGTTTACGATTTAAATATCATTTCGGTTTGAAATTTGAGTTTTATGATTTACGATTTGAATCTTATTTTGAAAACCTTGCTTATCGCTACTGATAGACCGGTATAGCCACGATTGGTATATCAATAATCTGATAACGGTTACACTACTAATGATAAATTACCATTTTTCTAAAAAAAGTTTGTTACTTGATGTGTACTCAAACTATAACATTACACTATAGTGTTAATAAAAGAGATAAAGAGGAAGAAATAACTTACGTTTAACATTATTTAATTTGATTACTAAACTAAATTTAACGATTTGCATGATTTTATATACTTGCAATAAAGCATGCTACATGAATATACATAAGTTACAAAATGACAGGTAAAATTATTGTTACTGCTGCTATTAAAGAAATTATAGCCGGTTGACGGGTAATAGTACGATAACGGTAAATATACCATTAACATAATAGCCCTAACTTTGCATGGATAATTTATAAGCAACATAAAGAAAATTCTGGTCAAACAACAAGATAGTAATCATACACAACCATAATCTACCACATTAGTTGGTTATCAACAGAATTGGCAATGATGTTGATTCTGGATTACCAAATATAAATTTTTAGTTGATGGCCATGCACGGTATCAAACCAGGCAGGTAGGTGCTTACATAAATGGTTTTGAAATAGTTCAAATGGGTAATTTGTTGTAAAAGTAACATAAACAGGGTTTTAAAAAAATCATTCTTATTGTACCTCTTGCTGAAACTGGGATTTCCCTTGGGCAGCATCAGGGCGGAGTACTTTGATGGCAACAGGAGTATGATCAAGGTAGCATTTGTAGACGGGTCCATATCCTCCCTCACCGATTTTTCTTCTTTCTGAGAAGTATTCGGTGGCTAGTTCTATCTCTTCTATGGTGTATCTACGGTAGCGAATATCTTTCCCTATGCTTTGCACTTGTGAATTTTTGTGTGCTTGCATTTCCACTTGATATCTTTTTTGCGCTTCCATTTCAGCTATTCTATGCTTTGCCTCGGCTGCTTCTATTGCTGCCTTACATTTGGCTCTTTCTTTTTCTATCAAAGCTACTGCTGATTCCTCTGTAAGTATAGATTCTTCTAGCTTATGCTCTTCTTCTGCTTTCCATCTGTTTAGCTCATGTGCCTGTATAAAAAATATATTATGAATAGCCCCACAGGAGGAGAATTATCTTAAATTGGCTGTGTAGCGATATTCACATTATAAAAAGGTTTTGCAATAATAAGAAAATTTTCAATTAAATAGTCATAAATTATCTACATTTTTGACTAGCTAGAGTTTGAAACACGTTAAAAATACAAACAAAATCATATAACATTATCTACCGCTTTTACATTCATATATACACCGGTCGTGATATTTAAAATATATACATATTTGGAATTTTTCTTAAATTTTAATATTCACAATTTATTATTTAAATAAATTATCAAAATAAATCCCGAAATAAATTGTATTACAAAGGTAGTAAAAACTGGGTCGTTACAATCTACCCACCTTAAAAAAAAAAATTCGTCCTCAAGATTGAAAAGTAACGAGGAGATTATAGTTATATCTATAGTTATAAGATTTATTTTCAAAACAAACAGGTTTCCAAGGAAGGAGGTTGCCTATTTATGTTTAATTCCCCCACCACCTTTATTTTTATTGACCATAAAAAAAAAAGATTAAACTTTCATGTTAAACTATAAAGCTTGGTTGTAAACCTAGGAAACTAAACACAAGTGTAACGTACCATTGACTCGTAAGGTTGTATCAACAATAAGTTTTATTGCTAATATTAGAAATGAATAAGGGTATATTTACCTTTTGTTTAGCTGTGAGGGCTTCTCTACAAGCAGAATTGTACATGTCCATGGTTTGCTTGAGTTCATGTTTCAACCTTCTCATCTCTGCCTCAACATCGTCCTTGAAATAAAGATAATAATTAAAATTATACCAGAGGTAGAGTTATCAATATATTTTCAGATAGAATTTTCATTGTGCATCACATAACAAGGATGATAAATATTCAATGTGTATTTGGTTGTTAATATCAAGATTTTGTAGACTAACCATATTCTGTGATGACATTGAAGAGGCAGTTCCTCCACTCGGAAATGAATACTCATTCCCAAATGAATATGAATCTGGATCCCTATTCGGGGTTCTCAAGGATTCATAGCTCCTATCAACATAATCTGACCCATTAGAAAGCCTTTGTGGATACATACGGTCAATGCTTGGCCTACCCGAACTCACAAATGATATATCTGGTCCACTATCAGATAAATTTAGCTCGGCAAAGGACTTTATATGTGAAGCTCCACGACCTACTTTCATAAAAGGAGACCTAAAGGACATATACATTGCATGTTAGGGTGTGTTTTTTGTTAAGTAAAGGGGGTATCCTGATTCCTGAAAGGTTATTCTGAAAGGGAAATTGATGAAAGAAGATTGTATTTATGCCTTACAAAAGGAGTTTGAGAAAGACGAATAGATGTTAGTATGTTTGGATTTCATTCATTTCAAATATTATAGAATAATCTATAACACTTGATATTAAATTATGACCTAAAACCACAATACTGAATTGAAAAAAAAAAAAATTGAAAAAAAAAAAAAAAAAAAAAAAAAAAAAAAAGAGAACCACTACATTGCATTTTTAAATAAAAACTAATACACTTCAATAGGAAAAAATTACATAAACTACTATATTTAAGGCATAAATTTGTCATTAGAAAATTTAGCAACTCCCTAATGTCCGTAGGATTGACCATAACACGGACAAGCTCGTAATCCTTTTTCTGATGGGCAAAAATATACGAAATTTCCCAGATCATATAAATGTCACACCAGGTAGCCTGAAGACCATACACCGTGCAACGGTCCACAGGAACTCAGTGCCATGTACTGAAGTAGTGGGCGTCGTTCTGGATTGTCTAAGCCTAAATGACGAAGTAACATAAGCGGGACGTCTCTGTTGTATGGTGCGGTGACGAATAATACCCAGTTTTAAAAAGAATGAAAATAAGTTGTTGAATGGGCTCCACGTTTTCCTATTAATAACTAGAAAGCTTACAGACCTGATAGGTTCATCTCTCAGGTTCCTATCGTCCTCATCTGAAGCTGAAAGAAATAATGTAGTTTGTTATAAGCTCTTTGGCTGTAGACCAGTGAAGATAGTCAAGACTTCAATATCTTATACCATTTTGTTTTATGTACATATATTGGCAAATTCTGCAGAGACTAGGTACCCACCTTTTAAAGATGCAAAATTCAATCCATATCTGGGTGTTTCTGGAGGTGCTTTACTTGTGATGCTTTGAAGTTTAGCTCGGAATGGAGAAGCTGCAGGTGCTTGCCTTACGGCTTTTCGCATTGATTGAACCTTTCCTTTAGAAATTACATAAACAGTGCAGAAATCTGGGACTCCTTTTGATATATTGAAAGGTTTGTCTGAAACCTTGTTGAATCTTCCATGTTGAAATAGGTTAAATACGTGAACTGTCTTAAATGAAACTAACTTCCTATTTTACATACTAAAGATTACCTAACAAATCCTCCTTTGGATGGAGCACCGACTACAAGTTTCTCAATCGCTGCCTGTGAGACAAACTGAACAATAGACTTTGCAACATCAGTGTCTTCAAGCACCACGTCCGCACAACGTATCTGTATATTGACTTTCAAGACTAATGTTAATTTAGTTATATTGCATATGTAAATCAATACGATGTGACTAAATTAACACTCACATTTTTGCGTGTGCAGTAACAACGAAATGGAACGAAGAGCTCTTTCATTTGAGGATCTGTTGCACCTTTGTAACTCTGTCCATCTTCATGGTGTCCATGGTTTCCTGTCGTTCCATAAAATGAATATGATAAAAGATGAGTCACTATAGCACTGCAAAATTTTGATGGTGACTTTGCAATGCAATAAAACTTCAATAATTTATTGTCATTAGCTGCAAATATTACCACTTTTGGTATTGACATGGACTAATATTAACATTTGACCCTTTGGAACAACATTATCGATTGCCCATTTCAAAGCAGATTGGCTTCCTTTATCTTTGTCGATTGCAATTGCCACTAGAGGAGGATTTCCATTTGAATCTGACAAAGATCTATGACTCATTATTTAAATATTTATCCTTTTTCTCCTGCTTTTGTATTTGTTTGTTTGTTTTTCTTTCAAGATTTGATGTCAAAGTTTCATCATTTTTCCGTAGTTTTGTCTATTTTAGTTCTATTTTGGCCCTCTACGTTGAGAAAGAGGAGCAAAACCTCAAAGACGGTTTTCCTATTTCTGTAATTTTATCATAAGCTTAACATTTGTTTTGGCTGTCCTTATTTCTTGACAATTATGTTATTAGTTTGCTCTAAAATACAAAATTGAGTTAAAGAGAATCGGTTCGCGTCTAAGTTTCAATATATGATGTAGCACAACTACTAAATTTTTAGTTACTATTTTGAAAAAACGTATAGTTACTGAACACTAATAATAATATTTTATCACTATGGCATGAAAAAAATTGTTCATTATTCCACAAATAAATGAACCTCGGAGGACAAAGTTAAATTAAAGTCGAGCGAACAGAAAGTATGCTAGACCTGGCTATATTACCTTTAAAGCGGAGCAAACTATTGGGATGCAAAATTAAAAGTATGGGCTGAAATGAAATTATCGCATATAATGTTATCATGGTTTGTTTTTGGTTCCTACTAACTAATCAACTACTGAAATCAACACTTAATCATCTATTCATTAGCAATGATTAAATAAATAGTCCTTAATCCAAATATAATAAATATGCATATTGTAGAATAATCATTTTTCATTATCTTGGTTTTTTTTTTCCAGGAAATTGGGAGGGAAAAAAAAAAAGATAATGCATAAAAGTAATGACCAAATGAGTGCAGGATTCTACCTCTCAGACCATCTAGTGGACTACACATGCAAAGTCCTCATTAGACTCGAAGAAAAAAATACAATACAATAACTCCCACTATGGTAACTCTCCAGACTCATAGCTGTAAATATTAGAGATGAGCATGGTGCGGTTTGGTACGGTTTTGACTTAAAACCGTAACCGGAACCGCTAGCGTGCGGTTTTCAAAAGTAGGAACCGGAACCGGAGCAAAAACCGTTGGTGCGGTTCGGTTTTAAAAGTGCGGTTTCGGTTTTTAAAAGTGCGGTTTCGGTTTCAAAACCAGTTAACAAAAAAAACATCGTTCCCTTAGATGGTGATGCACATGAAATGTTTAAAGCTGAGGCAGAGGCTTTTTTATTTGTCCAGTGTGTGATATTGATCTTCACATGTAAATGAAAACTCTTTTACTGTAATGACCAATCGGTCCAATCCTAATACCATCTTACTATAAATGACATCAAGGCAAAGGATGTAATCCAAATCATAATTCTGATGGACCGAAAGCAGTATGTAGAACTTGTTCTAGATACTTCTCAGCAGTAGCATACCGCATCGTTTTAACCTCTATAGCTAATACAGTAAGAGTTTTGTCTGGTGGCAGGTCTTGATAGCTTCTCAAGGTGTTCAATATTAGTTTTGTTTTCTTTTGTAGATCATTTCTATGATCATACATTTCCATCAACACGTCATGATTAATCTTGGCAACTTGAGTCAATATAGCCGTGCAGTTAGAGTGCTGCAGCATGTATTGCTTCTCTTTTGCTTCCATGATTGCCAAGTAGTGAACGTGCAGATTTGCCTAAAGCTAAATTTGAGAAGGTAGCGTTAAAATTTATGTATAAGTAACATTCGGTGCGGTTTCGGTTTTGCGGTTTGAAAAGGATGAAAACCGAACCCGAAACATACTAATGGTGCGGTTTCATCGGTTTTGCGGTTTTACTTTGGTGCGGTTTTTTAAGATGCGGTTTTTGTCGGTTTTAAGCGGTTTCGGTTCGGTTTCGGTTTGTAATCGGTTTTCCTGCTCATCCCTAGTAAATATCATACTTCCCATTGCCTATATATAGATAGGATCACATCGTACAGACGAAATTATATAGTATATGCTTCAGCATAGTAGCATTCTATACTTTACATACGCATACATAACATTTTAGGAATCATCGTCCAAGTGATTAAGACATTTTGACATGGTGCGAGATATCACATGTTCGAATCCCGCTTTGCGGACGTAAACATAATAACCATGTACTACAGTTATATATGCTAATACTGCGTTCTTAACGAACACGAGCGGGGCATTTGAGCGGTGCATTTGAACGGGGTACTTGAGCGTGGTACTGTAGCGAACGAGGAATGTGTTTTTAGCTACGAACAGGGTATTTGAGCGGGGTATTTGATTGTTAAATTAATTGTTTTGAATTAATTAAATACTAATTGCATAAAACAAAACGACTACATTTTTCGTTACACGAACAGAAATACAAACATAAAGAATACAACAGGACTGAAATTAAAACAAACACATGAAAATCTAAAATAAACGACGATGGAACAATAAGCTCAACTCCACGAAAATAAATCCACGTATGCCCTCATCGGTAAGCTCCTGAACAATATTCACATTCCGTGGATCATTGTGGAAAATCGTCAGAATCTCCCAAAGCTCCACACGCGTACCCGGTCCCTGAACAAGCTCTAAGCAACGAGCAACAAGCTGTCTCAGCTGGTCGGTCATAAACGAGCTGGGACGCTCTACCTGTTTGCGCCTAGAGGGCTGACCGGAAGGGGGATCGCCAGAAGTCATCCAACCAGTATAGTAACTTGCTTTGGCAGGGGAGAAGGAAGCGGCTGGCATAGGCGCTGGTGGAGGTGTAGGTGCAGTAGGGGGCGCAACCTCAGAAATCGGATACGCACGAGTGTCTCTGCGCAAACATCCCTTGAACATAATATTCTTCTATCGGAACTTCAACGACGAGCTCTTCCTGAATTTTCTGTATGGTCTACCACCGCCGGTACTCCAAAAATCATCAGGCCCGTCCAAATAATCGAACTCTGCATTCCATACACCGCCAGGTGTTCGTAGAAGTCTGTCCCAATCGCGAAAAACGCGCTTCATGTTGTCCCATTTATTTTTGATCTGGGTTTCTGTGAACTCCAGATTATAACGGTCATTCATTGTTGCCGCGACTGTTGAGTAGAACCCACTGACGCCTGTATCGCGAGCGGCTATAAACTGAACACAAATATCTATGAAAGCGGACTCCTGGTCGTCCGTCCAGTTCGCAAATGGCTGCGAGGTAGCAGAGGTGGAAGACGAAGTCATTTGCATAACAAAAAAAAAAAAAAAAAAAAAAATCGAAAAAAACATATGTTATAGGAAATTGAAAAATATACACAACCATATAAAAAATTACTGTTTTTGAAGCTTGAAATTGCTTGAAAAAATTGAAATTCGGGGATTAGGAGGAGAGGAATCGGACTGAGGTGGGGAGAAAAGGGGGTGGCGGTGCGGTTTTATAGAGCAGGAAAGGATACGTTGAAAAATCAACCGTTGGCGTCCGACGCGTCGGACGCAAACGGTTGATTTTCCAACGTTCAAGAGTCGCGCTATCTGGAAGGGGGAAAAGGTACTAGCGTCCGACGCGTCGGACGCCAAAAAAAATTGAATGTGCGTAAATTTGACTGCGAACGCACCCAATATAAGGCTTGCAGTGCTTGGTACTACCACGTAAGCATCCAATTTCCCTATATATACATATATATATATATATATATATATGTATATATATGTATATAATAAAATAAAGAGGAAAATAAAGAAAGAAAGAAAGTGCACACTTCTATTGTTTTTTTAAATCAACAAGACAAAGGTAGTTTTTTGCTGTTATAATACACAATGTATCAAAGGTACCTGCATAGGCGACATGTTTTAAACATATTGTACTTCACTATTACGAACTATATTGCGCTGAAAAATGTGAGACTGCTGTACCTCAAATCGAAAAACAGAATATTCAGATTGCACATTAGAAATGACATGAAGAAATTATGAATGAAACAGTGCACGAGACCTATTTGGAATCTTGTGGCATTAATTGGACAACGACTATTATCAAACTCAAACTCTTTTAGCTATCTACAGGTTACTGATTAACTTATCTTACCTTGGTGGAGATACATGAATATTCCAATAGCGTAACCACTGGTCCACTATGAATCTCTTCTCTCTTTCTCGGTGCATTCATTTTCTACTACTGTGTTTTGTTTAAGTTGCAAATTGATCCGAACTGGATTGTTGGAGAACTGATTGTGTGTTGTTTGTTCTCCATCACATACTATGATCATCTATTGTCCTAATATTCGAAGTTTTCTGGTTGATTAGAGCTAGGATTCAACGTTAACTGGGCATTTAACCATAGCAGATTGAATTTGTAAATGTAAACCTCCTTTTATGTAATTCTTTAGTATATGGCTTTCCCTTGAACAAAAGTATCCTTGCTCAGCCCATCAATCTTTCCATTTATCTTATCTAATGCATTCTGAAGATAGATAGTGTAGGTTGGCATTCAAAAGGCTACCATCGGACAAATAATCACACTTACTTAGTTCCACATTTTGTTCCAGAGTTGATTTGTCTGTATACCACCTTATAAAACTCAAACTGACCCACACTAGCGTAAATGCAAGATTTCAATGGTGATGCACCCCCAATCATCCTATCACCTAACCTTTTCCACCTTCTAAAGCCTCCCAAAATTAGATACCAGGTTAAATTTAACCAATCTCTTTTTGGATCTAAAGAACATAATGCTATTATTGGGTCCTTTAGATTGAAAAGGTTTTAGATTTATAGACCAAGTCAGTAGGATGAAATGTATTTTCAATGACCAATGTCAATATGCACTACAAAAGTGCTCCTGCTTATCCACATTCAAACAAAAAAACTAAACAGATTTAAACTTCCTTTTAGTATTTGCCAACATCGCCATCTAGGAAATAAAATGAGAATTGGCTTGCATTCAACACCACCCTTATTTTAACATATAAGAACACAGTAGTGTTTAACGATTTACATACAAGAGTTATTATGAAAGGAAGGAAGGAAAAATCCACGATCTCCTGTTCCTCAAAACACAAAATTGAACTTAGAAGAATCCAGTACAATGCTTTTAATTGTAAACCACATATCAGCATAGCAGCACAACAGTTAGTTATTTCATGAACCTATTCAACGTTAAATCCTTCTCCTCAAAGCTCTTGGATGACCTCATTCATCCAACAAGATCATAGATTCTGCGCTTCCTTATCAAATTTCTTATGTTGCAGCTGCTTCCGAAACTTTATCACTTTATCAGTGTCTTTGAAACCATTGGATCCACCACTGGTGATCCGGAGAGAATTTGCGGAAGTATAAATGTATCACTGTTAGCACTAGTTCCAAAAGTAACGATCCTCTTTCTCTAGTCCAGTTTTTCTGAGTATCTTCTGAGCAGTTGGAGTTTCGAACATTCGTGGAAGTAGGCCTCTCAAATGGATCGGGTTGGGTCTAAATGGATCGGGTACAATTTGATCCGACTTATTTAAAACATAAACAATCCCAACCCGTTTTACCCATTTAATAAACGGGTCAACCCAAACCGACCCGATTAATAAAAGGGTTGACCCGATCCAACCCGTTAACAATAACCGCAGCTTAAGCATTAAGAAAAACATTAAAAATTGAAAAAATTACAGCATTCATTATCAATTCTGCATTAAAAAAAACTGCACAAGAAAACGAACTGATGCACATCATCTTATCAAAAATAGCACCAAAAAATGGAAAACTGCACTATGATACTGCCAATTCAATATAAAACCCAAATTTTGCTCCAACAAACAGGAAAACTGAACTAGATATTACAACAACTAGAATATTTGAATGTTCTGCATCATATAATTACAAACTGCAACACTAAAACTAAAAGATTCGGAAGTATCATGAACATACAGAAATGAAACTAAAACGTTTCAGTGCAAACTCATAGAAATGAAAATACAGAAAGTTCCACTGCTTCTGTCCAGCATCCAAACCCAAGCCACCTAAAAAATAATAATGAAAGTAAAGTTAGAGACCCTAATCAGAACAAGTCAGTAAAGTTAGAGACCCAATCCACGGTGGAAGTATAAATCTGGAAGTATAAATCTACGAGAGATTGAATTTTAGTGATAAACTTCTATGATTTTACAGCATTGTTGATACACTTCAAAAGTTGTTAAAGGACTGAAATACAGCAAGGTTGTGACGAAAAGGAATTTCGCTCGGTCCGAACCAGTCGCTAAACCGATCCAGGCCGTTCGAAACGCCCTATCGTGTGAGAACACGACACAACAGAACGCAGACGGAAGAACATCTCATTGTATATTACAACAATACATCAGATTACAAGAATATACAGAGTATAAATGAATATTACACAGAAATATCAGAGATTACAATACATTACAAAGCAGCGGAAAATAATACAATACACAACTGAAGGAGATATACGGATACAAAGCTTTTCGGATATCGTTCCAGCTGTAAACCAGGATCCTGTGAATATAAATCTACAAAACCAAAACTACTAGCTGCCCGTGTCAAAATAAGGGCACCCAGAGTTTAGGTTAAAACAATAAACTCCAGGTCAGTCATGGGACTGGTGTGAGAACTAAAACAGTTATTAATTCTTTATTTTAAAGTTAGGTAAATCAAGGGACCACGCCGTCTAACACGGAACGGGTTTCCTCCCAAGAATACCAGTGCATAAAACAAACAACGCAATGCTAAATAGAGAACAATGAAGCTATTATAAGACCCAGGTCCTATCACACAATGCAACGCAAGCCGGGGGATAGGGTTTTTCCCTTATAACAGCCAAAGAATGCTTGATACGTTTAAAACAAATCATTTGATACTATTATAAGTGCATAGTATATAAAACAACTTCAAATCATAAATATCAATCATAGGCGGCATGAGCGTCCCATGCCACTATGTCGCCATAAATAGGTTTACAAATAAAACCGCAAAGTCACGTATTTGGAAATTGGATTTCCGTCTATGAACCGAGGCAAAAGATAGTCCTCAACCGATTCGAGACGCTCTAGCCCGCCCCTCAGGAACAGCCGCAACTGCCCCTTGGATCGTCAGGGCCGGTCCACCGATGTGGATTATAATGCCTGAACAATGCGTCCCTCCGCCCTTTGGGGCGTAAATGAGCCAACGAATGACTCCATCGGACCCGGATCGTCCGATCTAAACGAGGCGCCTCGCAACAGTAACAAACATAAGTCAAACTCGTCAGGGCGTGTTAAACCACTGACGCCACTTCTAGCTAGAAAGAAAACGCATGTCCCCCCTGAGGTCCGTCTCCCGTTTTTGGTTCATACCGGGTGTGAAACTCGCGAAGTAAACGTTACACAAAGCTACGCCACAAAGGCCGTGCTTCGATCATCAACCACAAGACTTTTCTTTTCAACAGAAGCCTTGATCCTTTGCTGCTTAGGCATGCCACACAGGCAATTCACTCCATGCGTTTGATATCCATCAGTATATAACCCCTGAGCTCGTACGTCTCAGAGAAGGGCGTTAAGCAAGAGAATAAATTCTCCGCCGCCAAACAGATATATATTTAATAGAGATCAATCACACGGACTAAAATCCAATGTCAGACACACAGTCCATTTACAAGTCCGTTCCGGGTCAGAACGAAACCGGAGGCACCTAGTACCCCGCATATCCATCGATCTCCAAGTACGTCTGGACGATCACTAACTGTTTCCATCTTCTTGGGTGTACAGCCCAATCAAGATCATCAGTAATCACCCAAACGACGTGAAGACTTCTGGTCTTCGACCACCGTCTTCATCTTCGACACCACGTCGAATCAGTTATTCAGAATGGGATAAACCCGGTCTTTCTGAATAACTCGCGTATATATTATAAAAGTGTTACACAAACACAACATACGCCTCATTCCAATTCAGAATATTCTTTTATTCAAATATTCCTATACTTTGGGAAAAGTTCCCATTAATTTTATCCAAGATAAATTCTTTAAATTTATTCTTTAATCTCCTTTGAATATCAATTCAAACTAGTCGGGATTAGCGAACCACACCGAAGTAATCATTTATTTTATTTCCCAATCCCAACCTATTCATCCCATGAAGTAAAACTGGTTATACTTCATATCTAACACCACGGTGTTATCGGTAAATTCAATTACCATTTCACGTTCAAATCTAATTAAAGATTTAACTATCGCCTGGAGTAAAACTGGTGATACTCCATTCTCGATCTTTTCAATCTAATTAAAGATTCATTAAAACTCCACTTAGTTTTAATCGTTAACTGGGTTAAAGAATCAGTGTCATTTAAAACACGGTTCACGATAAACCCAAAGTCACATTCCATTAATTATCGGGTTAAAGAATGAGTGTTATTTAAAACACTATCCACGATAAACCCAAAATTCAATATCAATTCAATTCCAATTAAATATTATTTAATTGGTACACTTCATTAAATCTAAATAAAAAGATTTAATCTTTTCTCAAATGGGTTCAAGAACAGTGTTAATCAAGACACCATTCACGACAAACCCAAATCACATTTGATATTAAATACAAGGTTCTGAATAGAAAATATATCGGCTTATATTCAATATCAGATTCTACGACCAACAGATATCGTATTGGAAATAACGATATATATATCTATATCTTTCAAATTTCCATAACAACATCTGTATAATCACGAAATCAAACATCGAAATATTCCGAAGACAATTTCGATTCAAATCCATTCCAATGCAATTATTGGAAGTTCTGGTTATTTTCAAAACCATTTCAAATCCAATTTATTTATTTTAAAAATAAATAAATTACTATTCTAGTTCAAAACTAGTTCATTTCGATAAAAATCTATTTTTATCTTTTCAAATATGGAGTTTTTCATCCCAATTCTTCACCAATAATTTCTTATGATTTTACACAATTTATTATTATTTTTAATAATTTTATCAAGGCCCGTACAGTCGATTTCCATCAATGGCCATCGAACTGCACTTACAACGACCGTTTTCAAATTTGATTTGGACGTATCTCCAAATCCAACCGTTAGATTTCAAATTTCTAACATTCATTAGAAAGCTCTTTTCGATACGAACCCAACGGTTCCGGTTTTAGGAGGATCCGACGGTCGGATCTCCCGTAATGTCCGTTTGAAATAAATGGTCGAAATTCGCGAACTGCCGCTGCGCGGCGCGTTCTATTCAGGCCATTATATTATATATATAATATATATAATATATATTTCGTCGATTTCTATTTAAAACGAATTATATAAATAGTTTTAAATTCGTTTCAAAAGCAATTTCAACTTCCATTTCAATTCAAATTAAAATTGAATTCTTCTTTATAAATTCGTTTTAAAATTCATTTCTATCCAATTCAAATTTCAATTCAATTTGAATTCATTTCAATTTGTTTCCAATTCAATTCGAATTCGTTTTCAATTCAATTCGAATTGGTTTTATATTCAATTCATTTCGATTTCATTTTATATTCAATTCATTTCGAAATCGTTATACATTCAATTCATTTCGAAATCGTTTTATATTCAATTCATTTCGATTTCATTTTATATTCAATTCATTTCGAAATCGTTATACATTCAATTCATTTCGATTTCATTTCAAAATATGCATTTTCGAAAATCACTTTTCAATATGCATTTTAAAATGAATAAAATCGATATAAATATCGTTCACGTCAAAATGGCGTCAATCTAACCAACATGGCTTCATATATTTCTATTTTCAAATATTCTATTCAACAAATGAATATTTATTCTTGTCAACACACGACTAATCTCAATGAATGAGTACTGTCCACGTGACAATTTTTGTTAAATTATTTCGTTCAACACATGACTAATCTCAACGGATGAGTACAGTCAACACATGAACTTTTATGTTATAATATTCTTTATTTTCTAAATTGGAATGAGGCCCAATCAATCACCATATAAGGCTAATTATATGGATTTTCATACATCACACGTATATAATAGCATTGAAAAATAATCAACCATCAACCAAAGTGCACTACACTGTATAAGCATCAAATATAGATATCTAACGCTTATAACAGCCTGTCAATCAATCGATCGACATATTTAATCAATCAGGATGAGTGAACTTCAAATTTCATCCCAACACCCGTGTGGGGTTTCAAACAATCAAACACAGATTTTAGTTGTGCAGTTGGGCGATGTGTAAAATCTATCGACCCAATCAATGTCCTTCAAATAGGTGTACATAAACAAACCGTCCGGTTTGTAAATGAATATTTTATTTAACTTATGAATGCTCTATTCAGTTCATTTATTCAATAAAATGATATTTTTATTTTTCTAACTTATTTTAGAAAATTTCGGCGGCATAACGGCACGATACTAGAAACGGGACGAGGCCTAGCCTTATCCCCGGTCTAGTGAAGGCCCATGCCATTCACACATCAATCAAATTTACCAAACAACCAAATTCAAATCAAATCAAATCATCTAACTAATTTATGCAACCAAACAAACAAGTCCATGGTCTGTGGACGATTGTGTCGGGTGCTACTAAACACCGTCTGCATCCTAGTATATATATATATAACTAGAAAAAGAAATTGAAAGGTGAGAAATTCTCACAGATAGCTATCCCAAACATCTTGACTCTTCTCTTGTAGAAGTCTTCGTCGTTTTCGCATTTTTGTCATCTTCGTTGCTGTAGCCACTATATATGTAAAAATCGAATTTTACTTCGCTATTCAATATATAAAAATCGAATTTTTACTTCGATGTTCAATATATAAAAATCACATTTTTACTTCGATGTTCAATATATAAAAATCACATTTTTACTTCGATGTTCAATATATAAAAATCACATTTTTACTTCGATGTTCAATATATAAAAATCACATTTTTACTTCGATGTTCAATATATAAAAATCACATTTTTACTTCGATGTTCAATATATAAAAATCACATTTTTACTTCGATGTTCAATATATAAAAATCACATTTTTACTTTTCTACACATATAAAGATGGTATTTATAATATTCCTATCATGTAAAAATTATATTTTTAAGCCTTCCCATAATATAAAAATATGATCTTTTCACTTTTAAACAATACGATCTTTTCATCTTTCTACCTCATATAAAAATATCATATCTTTATACGAACAAAAATCCTAGCTTTAATGTTTAAAAACCCTAACTTTTCCTATGATAACTATCACCATTTTTATGGGGTAAATCGCATAGTAAAAATCCTATTTTTATAATTAAAAATCATAAAACTTACTTTGATTCGCGAGAAAGGGAGTTGGATTGGAGACAACGGTGCCGAGGTGGTGGGGCGCTGCAGGTGGACGGCGGTCTCAGGGCGGTGGCGGCTTCGATTCTGAGCTGAAGGGGGGGGGGCTTCGGGGTCGTCGCACCGTTGGGGGGGGGGGGGTCTTCGCTCTGTCGAGGAGGGCATGGGGTGGGGGTTTGGATCAGGGCGGTGGCGATTGGGTGGAGGGCGGTGGCGTCGAGATCGAGGGCACGGGGCACAGCGATTTTTTTTTCTTTTTCTTCTGCTTTGTTCGAAATGAAATGGAGGGGGTATATGCAAAAGAAGGTTTTAATTTATTTAATTAATTTATATTTCAAAAAGTTGACTTTTACATACGACCTCGAAACGAGGCCCACCGCCTGTCGTCTATAGTGTTTTACCCCCATTCCGAACACAATGGGATATGTATCGTAGCCTGATTCACTCGTCTCGATCAGTTTCCGTTGAATTTACATTTAAACCGCTATATTGAATTTTAAACGTACATTTCAAATAACCGGGGTCACATAACAACTCTATAAATTCCATAAAAATATTTTCTAGCTTCGTATTGACGATACGGTCCTAACAAAACTAGTTTCATCGAATTCTGAGACCGTTGGAAAAATGGCCAATTTCCAGTCGATTAAAATCAACTGAAACTGGTCAAACGCGTTTTCCTTTGCCACGCTCACATATTGAATCGAAAAATTATGAAATTTGAAACCCAGCAATAACTTGACATCACGGACCCAACAAAACTGGTTTCGTCGAAATCCGAGGTCATTTGCAAAATTCCCATTTTTAAGGGCCTGAATTCCATAGCGACTATTCAGAATTTTCAACTGGACATATCTTTTGATTCCCGCTATGAAATTTCGATTTTTCGGATTCGTTGGAAAGATATTCACAATTAGATCCTAATGTTTTTGGTTTCACTAAAATCCGGATTGTTTTGCACCCGGTACATTCAACTGAAGTTTGAAATCGAATTATCGAACTTCCGCGCCATTTTCAATTCTATTATAATTATATATAAATATTTATATTCTAACGACGACGTATATAATATATACGTTCTAATTCTATTCAAAATAAATTTCTCGTCGATATTATTTAAAATAATTCATTTTAAATAATCAAAATTCGCTAAAATTGCCAAAATAAAAATTTTAAACTGGCCCAGAATTTCGGGTTGTTACAATCTCCCCCACTTTAAACTTTTCGTCCCCGAAAAGGAACATAGTCGAAAGTGGTTTGATTAATCAACTCTATGTTCGATCTGGCTTCCATTCTCCAACTTTACAGTTTCTGAGAATTTCCAAAAATTTCAAAAATTTGGCTAACACCCTAAATTTTCGAAAAATTTCGCCATAACCTCCCCTGCACCGGGAGCATCGGGGAATTTCAAATAGCTTCCCCGGTCCTTCTAATCTCAAAAAGAAAAAGAAAAAGCCAAGCGGCTAGCCAATAGGCTCATAAAATCATCATCACCCAAACAAAACAGTAATTATGTAGTAAACATGTACCTATTTGTCGGGCAAACAAATTTTATTCTCTGCTCTAGCCTCCTTGCTATGACCTGTTCAAGGTAAGTACATATATATGCAATCATATGCGACCAATTTTCAATATAATTCAATATGTGATTCAATTAGGCTAAATGGCTAAGAATTAGCAAACAAATAAACAAACAACCCAAACATCAATAAATTAGTGAATTAGAGTTTCAAATTCATAATTTTGATACATATACAAAAATCATGTTTTTGATGCCAAATCACAACAATAGACCCTATCTAATTTTGGTTCTCACACCAGTCAGTTGGAAATATATAGAAATCCCACTTTCGTCGCACAAACATGCATTCTAATGATGGAGCTCCATCATCAAAACCATCTCCGAGCGATTCGAGTGTAATTCTATATCTACCCAGTATATTAAAACTTCAAATACACGTTTGCAAGGCGTATATGCAAAATTTTTATATACTGGACTGTCCAAAATCAATATAAACAAATTATCAAATACGAATAGTTGATTTAAATTTTCAAAACAAAATTGTTTTCATTTGAAAAATATACTCTTCACACTCGTTCTAGGATACTACTGATCCCATCTCTAACGAGTCATTCCCATTGGATATTACTAACCCAATATCTGATGAATTCTTTCGTAGGGTTCTAATGTGCCTTGTTCTCTAGCTTTGTAAACCAAAGCTCTGATACCAACTGTGACTAAAAGGAATTTCGCTCGGTCCGAACCAGTCGCTAAACCGATCCAGGCCGTTCGAAACGCCCTATCGTGTGAGAACACGACACAACAGAACGCAGACGGAAGAACATCTCATTGTATATTACAACAATACATCAGATTACAAGAATATACAGAGTATAAATGAATATTACACAGAAATATCAGAGATTACAATACATTACAAAGCAACGGAAAATAATACAATACACAACTGAAGGAGATATACGGATACAAAGCTTTCCGGATATCGTTCCAGCTGTAAACCAGGATCCTATGAATATAAATCTGCAAAACCAAAACTACTAGCTGCCCGTGTCAAAATAAGGGCACCCAGAGTTTAGGTTAAAACAATAAACTCCAGGTCAGTCATGGGACTGGTGTGAGAACTAAAACAGTTATTAATTCTTTATTTTAAAGTTAGGTAAATCAAGGGACCACGCCGTCTAACACGGAACGGGTTTCCTCCCAAGAATACCAGTGCATAAAACAAACAGCGCAATGCTAAATAGAGAAAAATGAAGCTGTTATAAGACCCAGGTCCTATCACACAATGCAACGCAAGCCGGGGGATAGGGTTTTTCCCTTATAACAGCCAAAGAATGCTTGATACGTTTAAAACAAATCATTTGATACTATTATAAGTGCATAGTATATAAAACAACTTCAAATCATAAATATCAATCATAGGCGGCATGAGCGTCCCATGCCACTATGTCGCCATAAATAGGTTTACAAATAAAACCGCAAAGTCACGTATTTGGAAATTGGATTTCCGTCTATGAACCGAGGCAAAAGATAGTCCTCAACCGATTCGAGATGCTCTAGCCCGCCCCTCAGGAACAGCCGCAACTGCCCCTTGGATCGTCAGGGCCGGTTCACCGATGTGGATTATAATGCCTGAACAATGCGTCCCTCCGCCCTTTGGGGCGTAAATGAGCCAACGAATGACTCCATCGGACTCGGATCGTCCGATCTAAACGAGGCGCCTCGCAACAGTAACAACCACATAAGTCAAACTCGTCAGGGCGTGTTAAACCACTGACGCCACTTCTAGCTAGAAAGAAAACGCATGTCCCCCCTGAGGTCCGTCTCCCGTTTTTGGTTCATACCGGGTGTGAAACTCGCGAAGTAAACGTTACACAAAGCCACGCCACAAAGGCCGTGCTTCGATCATCAACCACAAGACTTTGCTTTTCAACAGAAGCCTTGATCCTTTGCTGCTTAGGCATGCCACACAGGCAATTCACTCCATGCGTTTGATATCCATCAGTATATAACCCCTGAGCTCGTACGTCTCAGAGAAGGGCGTTAAGCAAGAGAATAAATTCTCCGCCGCCAAACAGATATATATTTAATAGAGATCAATCACACGGACTAAAATCCAATGTCAGACACACAGTCCATTTACAAGTCCGTTCTGGGTCAGAACGAAACCGGAGGCACCTAGTACCCCGCATATCCATCGATCTCCAAGTACGTCTGGACGATCACCAACTGTTTCCATCTTCTTGGGTGTACAGCCCAATCAAGATCATCAGTAATCACCCAAACGACGTGAAGACTTCTGGTCTTCGACCACCGTCTTCATCTTCGACACCACGTCGAATCAGTTATTCAGAATGGGATAAACCCGGTCTTTCTGAATAACTCGCGTATATATTATAAAAGTGTTACACAAACACAACATACGCCTCATTCCAATTCAGAATATTCTTTTATTCAAATATTCCTATACTTTGGGAAAAGTTCCCATTAATTTTATCCAAGATAAATTCTTTAAATTTATTCTTTAATCTCCTTTGAATATCAATTCAAACTAGTCGGGATTAGCGAACCACACCGAAGTAATCATTTATTTTATTTCTCAATCCCAACCTATTCATCCCATGAAGTAAAACTGGTTATACTTCATATCTAACACCACGGTGTTATCGGTAAATTCAATTACCATTTCACGTTCAAATCTAATTAAAGATTTAACTATCGCCTGGAGTAAAAATGGTGATACTCCATTCTCGATCTTTTCAATCGAATTAAAGATTCATTAAAACTCCACTTAGTTTTAATCGTTAACTGGGTTAAAGAATCAGTGTCATTTAAAACACGGTTCACGATAAACCCAAAGTCACATTCCATTAATTATCGGGTTAAAGAACGAGTGTTATTTAAAACACTGTCCACGATAAACCCAAAATTCAATATTAATTCAATTCCAATTAAATATCATTTAATTGGTACACTTCATTAAATCTAAATAAAAAGATTTAATCTTTTCTCAAATGGGTTCAAGAACAGTGTTAATCAAGACACCATTCACGACAAACCCAAATCACATTTCATATTAAATACAAGGTTCTGAATAGAAAATATATCGGCTTATATTCAATATCAGATTCTACGACCAACAGATATCGTATTGGAAATAACGATATATATATCTATATCTTTCAAATTTCCATAACAACATCTGTATAATCACGAAATCAAACATCGAAATATTCTGAAGACAATTTCGATTCAAATCCATTCCAATGCAATTATTGGAAGTTCTGGTTATTTTCAAAACCATTTCAAATCCAATTTATTTATTTTAAAAATAAATAAATTACTATTCTAGTTCAAAACTAGTTCATTTCGATAAAAATCTATTTTTATCTTTTCAAATATGGAGTTTTTCATCCCAATTCTTCACCAATAATTTCTTATGATTTTACACAATTTATTATTATTTTTAATAATTTTATCAAGGCCCGTACAGTCGATTTCCATCAATGGCCATCGAACTGCACTTACAACGACCGTTTTCAAATTTGATTTGGACGTATCTCCAAATCCAACCGTTAGATTTCAAATTTCTAACATTCATTAGAAAGCTCTTTTCGATACGAACCCAACGGTTCCGGTTTTAGGAGGATCCGACGGTCGGATCTCCCGTAATGTCCGTTTGAAATAAATGGTCGAAATTCGCGAACTGCCGCTGCGCGGCGCGTTCTATTCAGGCCATTATATTATATATATAATATATATAATATATATTTCGTCGATTTCTATTTAAAACAAATTATATAAATAGTTTTAAATTCGTTTCAAAAGCAATTTCAACTTTTTCAATTCAAATTAAAATTGAATTCTTCTTTATAAATTCGTTTTAAAATTCATTTCTATCCAATTCAAATTTCAATTCAATTTGAATTCATTTCAATTTGTTTCCAATTCAATTCGAATTCGTTTTCAATTCAATTCGAATTGGTTTTATATTCAATTCATTTCGATTTCATTTTATATTCAATTCATTTCGAAATCGTTATACATTCAATTCATTTCGAAATCGTTTTATATTCAATTCATTTCGATTTCATTTTATATTCAATTCATTTCGAAATCGTTATACATTCAATTCATTTCGATTTCATTTCAAAATATGCGTTTTCGAAAATCACTTTTCAATATGCATTTTAAAATGAATAAAATCGATATAAATATCGTTCACGTCAAAATGGCGTCAATCTAACCAACATGGCTTCATATATTTCTATTTTCAAATATTCTATTCAACAAATGAATATTTATTCTTGTCAACACACGACTAATCTCAACGAATGAGTACTGTCCACGTGACAATTTTTGTTAAATTATTTCGTTCAACACATGACTAATCTCAACGGATGAGTACAGTCAACACATGAACTTTTATGTTATAATATTCTTTATTTTCTAAATTGGAATGAGGCCCAATCAATCACCATATAAGGCTAATTATATGGATTTTCATACATCACACGTATATAATAGCATTGAAAAATAATCAACCATCAACCAAAGTGCACTACACTGTATAAGCATCAAATATAGATATCTAACGCTTATAACAGCCTGTCAATCAATCGATCGACATATTTAATCAATCAGGATGAGTGAACTTCAAATTTCATCCCAACACCCGTGTGGGGTTTCAAACAATCAAACACAGATTTTAGTTGTGCAGTTGGGCGATGTGTAAAATCTATCGACCCAATCAATGTCCTTCAAATAGGTGTACATAAACAAACCGTCCAGTTTGTAAATGAATATTTTATTTAACTTATGAATGCTCTATTCAGTTCATTTATTCAATAAAATGATATTTTTATTTTTCTAACTTATTTTAGAAAATTTCGGCGGCATAACGGCACGATACTAGAAACGGGACGAGGCCTAGCCTTATCCCCGGTCTAGTGAAGGCCCACGCCATTCACACATCAATCAAATTTACCAAACAACCAAATTCAAATCAAATCATCTAACTAATTTATGCAACCAAACAAACAAGTCCATGGTCTGTGGACGATTGTGTCGGGTGCTACTAAACACCGTCTGCATCCTAGTATATATATATATAACTAGAAAAAGAAATTGAAAGGTGAGAAATTCTCACAGATAACTATCCCAAACATCTTGACTCTTCTCTTGCAGAAGTCTTCGTCGTTTTCGCATTTTTGTCATCTTCGTTGCTGTAGCCACTATATATGTAAAAATCGAATTTTACTTCGCTATTCAATATATAAAAATCGAATTTTTACTTCGATGTTCAATATATAAAAATCACATTTTTACTTCGATTTTCAATATATAAAAATCACATTTTTACTTCGATGTTCAATATATAAAAATCACATTTTTACTTCGATGTTCAATATATAAAAATCACATTTTTACTTCGATGTTCAATATATAAAAATCACATTTTTACTTCGATGTTCAATATATAAAAATCACATTTTTACTTCGATGTTCAATATATAAAAATCACATTTTTACTTCGATGTTCAATATATAAAAATCACATTTTTACTTCGATGTTCAATATATAAAAATCACATTTTTACTTCGATGTTCAATATATAAAAATCACATTTTTACTTCGATGTTCAATATATAAAAATCACATTTTTACTTCGATGTTCAATATATAAAAATCACATTTTTACTTTTCTACACATATAAAGATTGTATTTCTAATATTCCTATCATGTAAAAATTATATTTTTAAGCCTTCCCATAATATAAAAATATGATCTTTTCACTTTTAAACAATACGATCTTTTCATCTTTCTACCTCATATAAAAATATCATATCTTTATACGAACAAAAATCCTAGCTTTAATGTTTAAAAACCCTAACTTTTCCTATGATAACTATCACCATTTTTATGGGGTAAATCGCATAGTAAAAATCCTATTTTTATAATTAAAAATCATAAAACTTACTTTGATTCGCGAGAAAGGGAGTTGGAGTGGAGACAACGGTGCCGAGGTGGTGGGGCGCTGTAGGTGGACGGCGGTCTCAGGGCGGTGGCGGCTTCGATTCTGAGCTGAAGGGGGGGGGGGGGCTTCGGGGTCGTCGCACCGTTGGGCGGGGGGGGGGGGGTCTTCGCTCTGTCGAGGAGGGCAGGGGGTGGGGGTTTGGATCAGGGCAGTGGCGATTGGGTGGAGGGCGGTGGCGTCGAGATCGAGGGCACGGGGCACAACGATTTTTTTTCTTTTTCTTCTGCTTTGTTCGAAATGAAATGGGGGGGGTATATGCAAAAGAAGGTTTTAATTTATTTAATTAATTTATATTTCAAAAAGTTGACTTTTACATACGACCTCGAAACGAGGCCCACCGCCTGTCGTCTATAGTGTTTTACCCCCATTCCGAACACAATGGGATATGTATCGTAGGCTGATTCACTCGTCTCGATCAGTTTCCGTTGAATTTACATTTAAACCGCTATATTGAATTTTAAACGTACATTTCAAATAACCGGGGTCACATAACAACTCTATAAATTCCATAAAAATATTTTCTAGCTTCGTATTGACGATACGGTCCTAACAAAACTAGTTTCATCGAATTCTGAGACCGTTGGAAAAATGGCCAATTTCCAGTCGATTAAAATCAACTGAAACTGGTCAAACGCGTTTTCCTTTGCCACGCTCACATATTGAATCGAAAAATTATGAAATTTGAAACCTAGCAATAACTTGACATCACGGACCCAACAAAACTGGTTTCGTCGAAATCCGAGGTCATTTGCAAAATTCTCATTTTTAAGGGCCTGAATTCCATAGCGACTATTCAGAATTTTCAGCTGGACATATCTTTTGATTCTCGCTATGAAATTTCGATTTTTCGGATTCGTTGGAAAGATATTCACAATTAGATCCTAATGTTTTTGGTTTCACTAAAATCCGGATTGTTTTGCACCCGGTACATTCAACTGAAGTTTGAAATCGAATTATCGAACTACCGCGCCATTTTCAATTCTATTATAATTATATATAAATATTTATATTCTAACGACGACGTATATAATATATACGTTCTAATTCTATTGAAAATAAATTTCTCGTCGATATTATTTAAAATAATTCATTTTAAATAATCAAAATTCGCTAAAATTGCCAAAATAAAAATTTTAAACTGGCCCAGATTTTTGGGTTGTTACAAAGGTTGAGTTTCAGTTCGACACATAGTCGCTCAAATTAAATATAAAAGGGTGTTTGTTATTGACACTCCAACAATTGTTAAAAAAGAACCATTTTTTAAAAACACGTCACTTTTTGAAAAATTATTAAGGGGCTACACAAACATATTATTTTACACTACTCAATATTCATGTATTGTCCCTTCAAACCAAATTAAAAAAAAAACTTATTCGACTTTGACAACTAAATGTCTTGACTTTACCCTTGTCCTTAATTTCATTTTCAATCCTTCTCATAATGCATTCAATTTAAACTTTAAAATCAATAATATGTGCTTAAATCTATAGAATTTTATAAAGTTAATAAAATCTGAAATATCATTTAATGCAACTTTGACAATTAAATATTCTAATTTACATATGTTCAATCATATAAAAATTAGTATTGATTTTTAAAATAAAACAATCAAATAATTTAAAATATTAGTGTCGAAAACTGGAAAAAAATATTGTTTTTTTGAATTTTAATGTAATGAATTCCTATCATTGTGTAATTTAGTTTTACGGTTGAAGAGAGAAGGTGATGAAAATATAAACGGATAATTTTGTAAAAGGCATGGCGCATGAAAATGAATTTTTGGTGTATGCTATTTTATTTTATTTCACAGTGTATATTAAGAAATTATGGGTGTATGTATTGAATTACTCAAATGGATAATAAGGTTAAATTACATTTATTTGTTAAGGGGCTACTTCCTTCATTGGTACTCCCCTTAACAGTTTTTTTTTTTTTTTTTTTATAATTTTGGTCATTCCCTTAACAATATTTAGAGTGTCAATAACAATGCCGATATAAAAACGAAAAGACTATTTCTATTCTTCCCCCAAATTTCCTATTTACACACCCCATCGACTTCCTTCGTACACAGATTAATGGACAACCGACAAACAGCCGCCGCTACTTGCAGAAAATGAAGGGCACAGATTGTTATGATTTTTGTGCGCAGCGAAAGTTTGACAAAACACCCGAAAAACAAAACTGATCTTTTTCACCCAATCACTTAGAGATGAATGTGACTGAAAAACAAATAGCACAAATAATATCGGAAATATGAGCACACGATATTCCACCCAACCACCCTCTTTATTGATTCACTAATAAAAATTGTTTACAAACGATCTCAACTATTGTTACAAACAATTACAACTTGAACCAATAACCTTATTAAGAAATCGGTAGAGAATATCTAATGGCTAAATAATTTGAAGGAGAACACTCAATTTGGAATAGCTAGAATGATCACTCTTGGTGGCTCCCACCCACTCTTGGTAGCTCTCACCCACACCTAATGAAGATGTTAGCTGACCTTTTTTATAGTGAGAATTTCTTCATGCTCAAGAAAAACTTGACTTCATGCCCAAGAAAACTTGGCTCCCAAAATATCTTCATATATGATATAAAACTATTTGGTTAAGCACCAAATATCCTTGCAATAAATGTCCATAAATATAGCAACCAATATCTCTCCATAAAATATAGCACCAAATCTCTTCATAAAATCTAGCATCAAATCACTTCATCAAATCTAGCACCAAATCTTTCCATAAAATCTAACAACAAATCTCTCCATAAAATATGTAAGATTATTTGTTGTCCAAAATTGTGATTTGCGTATCACCAATTTCAACACTCCACCTTGATACCAAATCACAACATCTCCTCCACTCAAACGATATGAAGAAGAAGAAGGCGCAAGGTGATAATAATAATGATTTGGCATAACCAGGTTTTGCCCAAGGTACCGAAAGCGATTCTTCAAGTGATGTCCTATTTGTGTTATTTTTTTTCCAATCAAATTCATCTTCAAGTTATTGGGTGATAAAGATCCAATTTTTCTTGGCATTTAGTCAAGCTTCCGCTGCGCACAAAAATCATAACACAGATTGCTTCATCAACATGAATGGGGTGGACAGTAAATAACGGGGGAGTGAATAGAAATAGTCAAACGAAAAAGGATTGTATATCAAATTATATTTTCAGACGTGTCCTCCCTTTAACAATTTTGAAGTGTCAATAACAATATTTTTTACTTGAGCATGTCAACGACACTCCAATTCTAGATAAGAGATGTCATCTTTTTACGGCACATCACTCAGTTTGGAATTGTTGTTGGATATTAGGGCATTGTTATTCGCACTTCCGTTTTGGTTAAGAGGCCACCCATTTTAAGGGGACTCCAGAACAAAACTTAATTATTAAGGGGTGTTTATACGTTTAAAAAAAGTGATCAAATTGCCCTTAACTCAACACATCGTGAAAAAGAATCAACCGATAGTAAAAATTCGAACATCTCTTACGCACATAATTCCCTCATTCTAAACTCGGGTTTCCACTTTTTAGCAATAACGATCGTCGGCGTAAAATCGAACAAAATGGTGCAATATAAGACCACGAAGAAGGAGAGAATAGAATCTGGTTTGTGTGGTAAAACACTTGATCTCATATGCTACGGGTCCTCAATTTTACGGTATCAGGGTTTGAGATGCTTTCGAATAGTATCTGGACTGTGTTGTAGTTGCAATTTAGTGTAGTAATTTTGGTTTGGAATTGGGGTAGCGTTAGGGTTTTCAGAATTGTTTGAGGAAGACGAAAAAACGGTGATGATGGATTGAAAAGAACAATGTTTAACGATGATGCACCACCGAATTTATATGATTTTTTTGTTTGTCACCTATCGTATATGGTTCAAAACACGAAGTAGTGCTACGACCTGTAAACGGTCATTTAAAACCGTTTTTAGTCGAATAAATCATCAAACATATGCTATATTGGCTTTTTTGTAGCATATGTTACAACAATAATTACAATTATATTAAAAAGATATTAGGAATATTTTAGTCATAATATAATCATGTGTTAAGGAGGGGTTAGCTCCAAATGTCCTCCCCATAGCATTTTTTTTTTAAATATAGGTAGCCCCTTAACCAAAACTGGAGTGCAAATGACAATGCCCGGGTTTTAATCCTGGAAATATTTTTAAAATATTTGACGAAATTACCCTAAACTTAACTTATACAACAAAAACCTTAAGCTTTGTCCCATTTAAACTCTTTCTTCTCCATTGCACAACTCATTCTCAAACGAAAACATTTCCAAACCAATTTGTTTTCCTTTAAATATTTTGACATTGATTTCTTTGTTTCCTCAATTAAATTTTACTATTACAGTTTAGTGCAATAAAAATTAATGTTAAAAATATAAAAGAGGTAACTTAGTCAAATCTCAATTTACTATTAAAAGTCGAGGATATTTTTAACATTGCATCCCGTATTAATTAAAAATATATTAAAATGATCACCCCTTATGCAAAATTGGAGTGTCATTAACAATGACCTTTTATTTTACAGTGATGACTGAATTGAATACATAATGAAAGTGAGTCCAGTACATCTCTTTATATGTACATTGTACTGATATTTTAAGTTATTTTATATTTGGATTGAGATTAGTTGATATCTGGTCTGCATCATTTGAGATAATATATTTGCGATTTATGTTTTGTTACAGAAAATCATCACAACAGCAACGATAATAGGACTATAATGAAGGATGTTAAGAACAAGAAGCTTCGGAAGCAATCAAGGGTATTCCATCAATATTGTACTTCTGGAGGAATGAAAAGAATAAAGGAGCTCCTTTCCGACCACGAGAAGCCCCTTCGATGGAGCCAAAGGGCAAACTAATCTATATCATATATCAAATCAACAGCCTTCAAACAAGCTAAAAGGAGAGCCAGTTCGTAATCTTCAAACCAGACACACCCTTTAGTTCATTCGAATGAGAGGTTCTAACCATATGATCTTAAAGAAAATTCATGCTACATGAGAAGAGTTTATCCTAGAAAGAGTACCTTCGAAGTTCATAAGGCAAAGGACATCCAGAGATATATTTCTCAATATAAGCATCGGCCTTTCGTTCATATCAAACATTACCCTTTGATAGATTCAAAGCCTAAACTCGAGAGTATTTATCAAAAATTCATGATAGAACCTCGCGCCTCTTCTAAACCACATGGAAGGCCTCAGAACACAAAATTTAGAAGTGATTCCTACCAAACCTATGAATCTAGATCTGCAGAGCTTTGGTGTAGAGATATCAAGGTGGAAAGGGGTCAACCCACATCTATAAATACGACCCTAGAGATCCGGAATCTGGACCAAATTTCCCATTCTTTCATTTGCATCTAACATTCTAACTTGTAAACCATAATTCTTAAATCAATTTGGGGAATTATGATAATTAAGATATTTTAGTCTTTGTATTGAGTTTGATCATTAATAAGAGGAATTCAATTTTTATCACTTGAGGTAATATGAAGATAATTATTGAATTACTATATTATCATGTCTTACTTTGCAGGCATGGGTTTTGAATGCTTCGGAAGGAATCACCTAATTAAATAAATTTGATGCGGTCAAAAAGGCTCATTCAATGGAAAAAATAACCAAACTCCACTATAAGGTCTTAAACCGTAACCGTCCGGCCCTAAACCCATCAAAGGTTTTCAAAGATATCTGACACCTATTACCTTATCTGAAATCCTCTTATTAACAACTTCAATCAAAAATACCTAGCCTTTGGAAAGGTCATAATTATTACCCAGTAGGATTCTGGTACCCCAAGACTTAACCGAAAGTGATTTACTAAAGGAACAAACCATATTAATACATGTTAAAACGAAATAAGGAACTCTAATCTACGTGGATATTTACTATAGCGGTACGATAGCCATTATTTACAAATCTTAAAGGAATTCGAAAAATTATTAACCCACGTTATAGTCACACGACCAAGGGTTAAGGTGATTCTACAATAGTGAATGGTTCTTATCGAAGCCCTCAAAATTAAGCCGATAGGTTCTGGACCACTCTAATAAAGATATTCAGCATTAAAGGTGATTCCAAGGCTAAGCTTCAAGAATCATGTTAAAAAGAAAAATGGCACTAAACAAGTTTTTAGCAAATGCACCACCCCTTTGTAGGGGAAACAATGTAGATCAAATAAAAATATATGAAAAATATAAGAAACGGAAAGTACAGAGAGAGATATAATTTTTATAGTGGTTCAACCATTGATAAGACCTACATACACTTTGAATATCTTTATTATTATCTTTTTCGTGCTAGATTACAATGAACATTGATTTGATTACAATAATCTCCAAAGTAAAAGCATACAGGAATCATAATAACTATTAGTTATTGGGATAAATCTCGATAACTAGTTTAGATGATAAAGGCTTGCTGTCCTTGGAGTTCAGAAGTAGTTGAGGATGGATTCTGGCAGAGCTCTAGCAGGAAGAGATTGGATGCCTTTTCTATAGAAGAGTACGCTATATTTATAGGCGTTCTGAAGGAGTCGGGCCAAGTCCACTTATAAAAGGACTCGGAATCACATAATAAAGTTGTCCTCAAAAACTCAAAGTCATATGTGCTAATCTCGTGGATCGGTACTAGTCCATGGGCAATCGACCAGTATCGATCCATGAAGATGTAATATTTTGCATCTCAAACATCATGGTTGATTTGGTTTCACTTGATAGTATTCTGAAATTTCATCATCTTTTCGTGTATACACTTTCTCCTTTAGTCTACTAAGCGATGATTATTTATTTAATGAGATCCACACGATATTTGGAAAGTGGGCTTTATGGAGGCAAATGATGATGATGGTGCAATCTCCACATCAGTATGTCCTAACTTAATGGATAGGATTTGGTTCATAGGGATCAGTCTATGGTGTCAGCATATTTTAACATGAAAATTTGTTGTTTACCTCTAGTTGCTATCTAGGTTATTCTGGTTAAGTTTGATTTGATTATGAACTCATACCACCTTACTCTTACTTGAACTTCTCGCAGACGATTCTTTTGGGTTTAAAACTGAGTTAGCATTTGCCCACCAAAGTTTTTGTTGAAAGCATGATGTGCTCTGGAATGAATCTTCATTAAGTTGTTTGCTTAGTAAATCTAGTTGTCCATATTGATTTCAAGGAGTTGTCTCTAACTTGTTAACTATCTGATTGAGTTTCTTGACTCATATCATCTTTGTAGTGATAACAATGCAACATCAATTTGAACTTTGTAATGTGCCTCAAATCAACAAGTAAATCATGTGCGTGAAGTACAAGCTGTGTTGGATTGAGAGGATAATCTGAATCTAGATATTGGCATTACTTGGTGTTGGGTCCTATGTTTTAGGAAACTCTTAGGAAATTCCCCTATTTCTTCCAGAGCTTCGGAGTCGATTCTTTTCACTTATGTCGCTTAGGTGGAATCTTGCTTCATATCGATAAGGATGCTTATACTTTTGGCATTGGAATCTGGAAATTCCTCTAGGCAGTTTAATGGTGCATGTGCTAATCTGGGCACACTTACAGCTTCACCATTTATAATATCACTTATGTGTATCCCATGATCCTAAAAAGGGTTGCTTTCTAAGCCACTTATGGCGATGGATCCACTATCGACTTTTTAATTTATGATGGGTAAGTTCTAAAAATAGAAAGGTAAAGGGGATAGATTGCATTACTGGTGGACATGAGCCATCTATATGGGATGATCCACTTGTCTTTGAGTTCACGGGAAAGATAGTGCATTTCATCTACCCTGGTCAATGTATAGAATTCAATTTGAAAACACACGTTTTTTCCTATTCGAATTCTAAGCACTTTCTATTTAGGGATTTATTTTGAAATGAAAAGTACCTGACCGCTTAGATTATGAGCCTTATTTTATAAAGGTGGTCGTTCTTGGGATTTTTGCTCATATGTGATGTGATCTTGGTCAGTGGCACAACTCGTCAAATTGACAATCTGGTTAACTTGAACTAAAGTTTGAAATACTTCCCAAATTCTAATCCCTTATTTTCAAACTTTAGGGTAATTTGAAGCTTCAATCCGAACATTGTTTAACTTAAAGTCATCTCAAAGCTTCAACTTAAGAATAAGAAATGAACTAGTATTGAATTTGAACTTGACTGCCTCGTCAAACCACTTTGCAAATGGACTATATTTGAGCTATCATGGCTACGTAAATGGCCCGCATGCCCCTAAATTGACTTTTAAAACAAACCAAAGCGTTTGACCTTCTCTAATACCCTAGAATTTCGTAATCTGAGGTTCAAAGAAGCTTTAACACTATTTTAACCAAGTCTTTATAGCCAAATAAAGCGTAGCTGGGCTTGATATCCGAAGTCCTTCTTTTAAAGCACTAACACATCCAAAGGACCTGAATTGGGGAGCCTCCCATGCCGATTCGGGTGATGGATTCGTTGTCGATTGCTTAAGTTTACAATGTGTAAGTCTGATCAAAGGAAACAACATGGAATGTTTTCTAGGCTCAAGTTGGTACCTCCATGAGATGGTACCGCTTGAGAGCACATTTAACTCGTTAGATACAACTCATATAGGTAGAGTGCCATACTTGTCCTTAGATGACGCTCAGGATTCTTTGATCGACACATGCCTATTTCAAGTTTCGAACATCGTCCGTTACGACAATATTAACTTAGCAAGCATGTGCACCTGACTGTTCTAAATATGTGCTTCCTTGTGTAGAGCAAGGTTGAAATGTCCGATCTGCAAACATTCTAAAAAGGGTGACTCTTCTCCATCCAAAGCTGAATCGACTAAAACTACGTACTCTTGTCAACTCATGCCAGTGACTTCGTTCATGCCCTCATAGAAAGAGTCATCACTGCGATAGAGCCTATGGTTGACTGTTACACCCAATTCTTAGGCATATTTCTATACAACCTAATAGATGCCCTTATATGGTCACACATCGAGTGCTTCAGCATGTGGGCATTCAGTTCAGGATTCTTGAAAGCGATGTACAAATGCTGACTCAGGGTGATATTGTGGATAAGTGTCTATCTGATTTTACTTCTTTCCATTACTACATGTGCTTTAAATGGGGTTGTTCTTCCTTTTACCTTCCCTTACGGGACTTGCTTTAGTTTCAGGAATTGCGCCTTACCAGCTTCACTTAAACGGTTCTGCCGTGTTAAAGAGAATAGTTTTGCAACATTTGATGCATAGTTTTAGACAGTGACATCATTGTTGCTATTCCATCTAGTCTTATCATAAGCCTTTCATTTACCCTTTAGGAGTTATAATGCATCCCTTGGTCGGGTATTCCATGACAATTGCGGCTAATCAAGTTATGGATTTCCCGTTAATGACTTAATGTTTCATAGGTTGACGTGCAACTACCTTTGAGTTGTGGCTTCGCTTCTAGATCACCTTTCAGATCTCATAGCTTGCCATCGACTTATATGCATTAACCAAATGATTTCTCCTTTTCTGTGTGCTACATACCATCTATTCGTATGAAGCAACAACTCTTTTTTGTGCCTAGAATGATTCAGCCGCCTCTTAGACTGATGGTTTCTTGACCATCGAGTTTAGTCTGATCGGAGCATTATGGATTCCCTACCAAGCTTGATTAGAGATTCTCATCTTTCTCCTTGCGATGTAACATGCACTCTATAAGCTTTATCACCCTTTTTTACTGGCGGAGCAGTTCTTTAACTTTGACTTTTCGAACGGAAGTCGTTCAAGGTAAGAGGTAATTGAATTTCAAATTGCACTTAGTTGGGCATGATGACCAACTTTATCTTTGCCGAATGCTTGCATATTTGAAGCTAAACTCTTCTTTTTTTGCCTTACCCTATCACTTTTTGTAGCCAGGTCTCTTTCCTTATTTGAATTCCAACGTTGAAATTCGGTCGGATCTGTGCGTAATCGATGATTCTACGTTGCCAGCTTTCTTCTTTTCCTGCTTTCATGGGATGTTACAAAGGGAGGTTTGCCATGTCGCTTTGGACAACAACGTCATTGTCATTTTCTCATTGACAATGAGTAAATTTAGAGAGGATAATTAAGAAATAGTGTGTAAATCACTTCATTCTACCGCAAGTGAGTTATTTACGCAAGATGACCTGTTTGTTCTTCTTGGGGCATTGGTCTTGCTTTACTCAAATAATACACTACACATGCCTCGACCGACACCCAGGATCTGAATGGTAACTACTCATCGACTTCATTTAGTGTCCAAGCATTGCTTGTACGGGCTTATTATCCAAAATAAAACATACTTGATGGTTTCATTGTCTAGAATATATTTTTTAACCATTTTGTTTTAAGTCTTGTTGAGCGCCATTTTCTCTTCTTGGGGCGAGGTCCCATTGTAATTTATGAAACTTTGAGCTGCATATGAGGTGTACTATCCTACTTTATGCATTACATGTTGAAATACGATTGATGAAGCTTATCCCCTATATGCTTGGATTCTAGGCTTATGTAATGGAGAATGATAGGGGGCGGCTTATTCAGTTGCCACCATTTGAGTATGCTCTATGTCCTTATTAGGATTGGAGTTGCCTAATGTTTTATTCCTTACAATACACTATGGTTTACTCTGACCTAACCACTCATGGTTTCCTAGTTGCCAGCATCCATATAGGGTGTTTTACTGCATTCGCTTTGAAGTTTAAAATCCAAAGCATGGATTTTGAGCTTACTTGAGTTCACTTGCCTCACTTACCATGGTCGAGGTAGATTTCCATCTTTATTTCCCATGTGTTGATCAGGCTGATGTTTCATGCATGTAGTGCTTGTAGTTTATTATTCACATAATGTCATTTTTACATGATATGTTTATGTATCACATTTCGGTAAATGTGAAGATCTTGATCGAGTTTCAGTGTGTTTGCCCCAGTTGGAAGAGCTAATCTTTATGGGAGCTAGGGTTCATGTATTTGTTGGGAGATTAGAAATTCTTAGCAATTTTGTTTAATTATCCCCAGTCTGTTTTGCATGGCTGCTCATATCCTCATAAATTAATGTTCTTGTCGCTTGTTTTCTTATCATAATCGCACTTCTTTAGCTTGTCATTACCCCCTAGCTGGGCTCCAGTTACTCTTTTTTAGTAGCTTACACAAAGGTAGCTTGAATTTAGGGCTTCTTCTTAGTGGTCCCTATCATCTTGGTTGTTTTCCTTGCATGTTAGTTCTTTTCCTCGAGGACTGATTATCTAGCAGCTTGATTTTCAATAAGCATGTGAATGGATGCACAAATATTTTGATAGTCCTATTTGGTGACGTCAAGGCTCATCCTTAGATTTCACTGGCAGGTGATTTCATTTTATGCAAAGCTTGATGACTCCTTGTTCATCAAGATAAGACAACAATTTAATGGAATTCTTTTCAAGTGATAGAAGACTCTGAAATTTGAGTTTTCCTTACCATCTTTTGAATTTATCGATCTTGATGTTATCCTTACTGCCTCCATTTTCGTTTGTTATTTCTGCTACACTAGTTAGCACCATCCATGTTTTTAATTTAAGAACATGGCCTTATTCAAAGCGGGTTGATTCACTGCAAAGCTTGGATGACCCGTCTGTATGACTAGTAAGAGAGGATGTTAGCATTGGACAAATGGTACTAATAATGGAGGTTAACAAATGGCATATAAGAAGGCAGGTAGGGAGACTGGGAACAGCCCAAGCATGGCAAGAGTCCCACAAGGTGCCGTAGGATTGAATTATTGAGAGGACCTATGAGCAAAGCTGGGAAAGCTTTAAGTTTTGTAGGGGTTAGAGCTCATCATCATTGTTTCCACTAGCGAGATTACCTTTTGTCAATATGGGAGGCAGAGAAAGCTGCAGATTTCATTTAGGTACCTGTAACTACCCTCCATTTTGACCGCCCCAAGTCTGTAATTAAACGAACTCGAGACGTTCAAAATGATGGATTGTTATTGGCTTATAGGGTTTTAAATGGAATTTAACACAGAATCATAGTGCTCAACAATTGTAGCAGAATAAAATTTTGTATAAATCAAAGTTTACTATATTTATTCAACGAAAACAAATACATACATAACTTTTTATGAATGAAGTTTTACAAATTTTGCCGAGCTTTGCGCATGTGCGTCTTCTCATGCCTCTTCTCTTTGCAAGCTGAAATTTTTGCATCTGAAATACTTGGGGCCTAACCCGAGCATTCCATGCAATAACACAAAACATCCGAGTCAGGATTAAACTTATTTCAAGTCAGTCACTTCGATAACCACATAAATATAATTAGTTTAATCCAGATGACTTATTAAATAATGCAAGCATAAAAACCCATGAAACTGCCAAAAGTTATTCCAAAGTGGATCGAGTACATACGTGCATCAAACTAAGACGGGTGACAGCAGGAGAGTGACAAGTTGCAAGGCAGATTCAAGATGTATGTGTGTGCGCATTCAGTTGCAGTTCATATATGGAAGCCGTGACATATTCAAGGAAGGCCAAAATAAAGTACATTCTTCAAAAGGAACTACAACACAATATATCTTTATGGCAATAATCAACATGTAATGATGTCTTTCCCAAACCCAACAACTGGCACGCATTAGACATGTATCTTGACTTGTACGTGCCTTAGCCTCATTTACCATCTAACAAAAACATGAATGAATCTCCTTTAAATCCTAATATACTTAAATTTGTATTCTTAAATTTAAATAAGTTAAAATTACGCTTAAAACAAAAAAATAAAATAAAAAAACTAATCATGTTATATTATGTAAGTATGATGACAACTAGTAAAAAAAATCCGGTTTAAATACAATAGCTAAAGTGATCGGACGCGTGGCACACACAGAAACGAGCTGGCAAGGCTAATACATGGATATAATTTTACAATAAACCAATGTAAATAATTCATTTATTAACCAAGTTACCCAAACTATTTGCTCAACCGTCCTTAACTAGCTAATACATTACAGCAAATCAATGTAAATAACCCACTTATTAACAAAGTTAACCCAAACTATTTGCTTAACTAGCTAATACATGACGGATACACATGTTTAACTAATCTGCACTAAACTTAATAAAGGATCATCTAAACCAATTTAGGCATGCATCAAATAATAACGAAGTCCAATAGTGTTTGGATACTATCTAACGTCAACCGTAAATAGAACATAAGCATCTGATGGAAAATGTAAATATTACACTTCTCTTACAATAAACACTAAAAGATCATTCAAAAATCACAATTAATCAATACTATAAAGGTGTTTGCATTAATCCAGTTTGGAAGTGGTACTTGAGCCACTTTTATCCTGCTTCTCACTGAAGAACTCTATCAACTAATAAGCGGTAACATTAAATTTACCAAATCATATATACTAATGTAAAGTAAGCGTACACTACGTATTAAACTAAAGGAACATGGACCATGAAAAGAGAAGTGCAAACAACATGCACATATATAATTTCAAGTGCCAACGACCCAATACCACATAACTAACAACCGGATTCAAAACAATGCAGCCAACTACGATGATAGGCAAGCAATAGGCATATTTCAATTAAGTATATTCAGCGTAAACTGAAGTGGAAACTAGAAATAGATTTAATCGTAAGTAAGACTTACTTTCAAACACATCGAAAAAGCGAAGGATGATGGCATGCTAGTGGTTTCACGCTCGAGCAATTTACAGTGATTCCAATGGGGAAAAATAACGTATCTTTCAGGCCTATATTCGAACACCTTGAATGCTCAAGGATGAAGTGACGGTCTCCGACTAGAATGAGGGAAGACCAGATTTCAGATCTGTTGGCTTTAGGTTTTGCGGCTTCGGGGCTATAGGGCTCCGTGAAAAGGGTTCCTCGGCTTAGAGTTGTCGAGGCAGCAAGGCGATGTAGAAGTCAAGATAGGCAGAGGTGCCAATGTCAAGCTTTTAGGCATGGGTTCTTGTGACACCCCATGTCCGTTAATGTCACTCACTAAGGGAATGCATTAAGTTCCGTGAAGCGTTATAGGTAAATAAGAACATATTAGCACAAGACAGACATGTAAAATAACAACGAAATCAAACACTTTTAAAAAAAACTCTATTCAAATCAAAAGATCATGGTCCCAAATATTGAGTTTACATCATAAATAAGTAGTTACATTAATAATTTGTCTTGCAAAAAATATCAGAGTACAAAAGTATAAAATCATATTTCCCTTGCAAAGCCATAAGAGAGTTGACAAGAAGTTAAAGCAGTACATCTATATCCAAAATCCAAACAAAGCTGAAAGAATCCAGATCAACTGTAAGCACTTCCACCCTGAGAACCTCGGGGGGGGGGGGGGGAGTGGAGGGAACGGAAGAGAGAGAAGAGGAAACAAAGGGTCAAACATAAAGTCTGGTGAGTCCAGTTACTTTTAAATATAAATAAATAAAAGTATCATGGCTGGTATATAAAACTAAAAGAACAAGATAACGGTAACAATAACAAGTACGAACTGAGCAAGATAAGATGAACAGGATATATTGCGCTTCTTAAATACATTTCTCTGCACCGCGCAGATACTAGTATATCAGAAGTAAAATGATCCCTACTGATACCGTTCCATTACATTTTCTTGATTACTAGGTTACTTGGGTTAATAGCACTCAAGACTTATACGCGCGTCATACCCATTTACTTTCCCATGGATTCACCTAATACAATATATGTAGTTATCTCTCAATATTGAGATACAGCCCGTGGTACCCCACTCGCACGGTCTCTAGCGTAATGAACGCTGTCCCTCATCCTACGCCGGAGTGACGTATGGATCTCTATATAAAATGTTACGGTCCGCATATATCTGTAATTACTATGCTATGTAAGCGTCCGGACTGCCACCATCGATCGAATCAGATTCCTTATCGGAATAATGCCCTCTTGTCTACGATACACTACCCAGAGCAGATATCCATGTATCTAGACTGTCCCACGTATGTACTGTAATTGTAGCTCGATGCCTCAATCGCACGTCTTCTACTATGCACCGAGTTCCGTGGCAGGGCTAAACTAGAAACACGAAACTCGGTCGGGAGCTTTTCCATACCTGTACAAGCCACCTTTAAGTGCCTTCAAATACAGATATTCCTCGGGTCTGTTTTCCATGGTGGTTATGGCTCCACCTCAGCCCTTCCCTCAACTAGTAAAGACTACAAGAGCTAAGCGACTGCCCCTAATACAACCAATCTAAACATCCATGTGGCGTCTACCATCAACCCCGTAACTCGATAGTGGAAGATGAAATGATATCTTGGGTTTAGCTCTAGTCTTTTCGCATCCCGTTGGCTGTCGATGACGGATATCCGACAGTCTACTATCCTTGTTGGCTGTAACCCTCTCTACCTCCTCATGAGGCAACCGTCGAATCACCCTGGTGCCACCTCGTCACAGCATTCTAACTGCATAGCTGCATCTGCAGTTAAGGCCCACCCACCTAGTAGTTACGCGCAGACCCAACCTCTACGAGTACAGCCTAAGACATCTGTCACCACACAGAGGACTAGTAGGAGCACCATACGCACTTCAGGAAGCCGCATGCTTCCCCTTCCAGTCCTTTGGAGCTGTCATAATAATCAGATGAATGTGTGCTCCCCTCATGTCTTATAACACCTCGATGATCTACCCTATTGGGTTATTCACCCTCAAACGTACGGACTGGTCCAGGCGCCTTTCTTTAATATGTTGTTAGACCCTATGTCTAAACATTCTTTTACGCGCTTGCCTTGCCTCACCCGGTTCCCAATTAACTTGGTTATTTCCGTTCATATTGAATTCTTATTACAATCTACCAAGTTTCTCTTGCTTATTAATTTCAATCATATAATTTAATCCATTTAAGTTTATTGATAAGCCCACAACATATTATTCTCTAGATTGTGGCCCAAGGTCTGTAATCCACAATCTATTTTATATTCTTGCTTGGTTACATCCTTACAATACCATGTTCATCTTAATACGTTATTAAGTATATCTCAATTCACATGTTTCCTAATTAACATGTCACTTACCATTTATGATTAAATATAACTTATTTACTTTACAAGTTTTCCTCATTCTTTCTCATTTAATCATAAATTCAATTTACACTATCACTACAACTTATCATAGTTTACTTAGCAGACTATTACGCATATCTAATTCTATCATTTCTACAAGTTATGCTTACCATACAAGGTATCTTTAATTACACAACTTTATAATATTTTCTGCTGGTTATGTATACCACTAGGTTTCTTTAATTACATAACCTTATATGGTTAAGTTCGTAGACCTATATGTAAATATTAACCACCCCCTCTATTTTACTTAACCCACCCACTAGCCATCTAATTTTACTTAACCCTAACTTAAGTACATAATCATACAATCTAGATGGATTAAATTAGGTTAAGTAGTCCAATTCATTACCATGTCAAATTATGGTTATAATGGGCTAGACCTCCCTCATTAGGCTACAACGTGTGGATGCTGGATATGCGGGTCGGGTCCGGGCAGTCTTATTCCACAGTTGGGTCCAACCTCGCGTCTTAGCCTGATTCGTATTTGCACACTTAGACATCTCACACTAGGTTCAACAGTAGTGGCTACTGGATATGCCGGTCGGGTCCGGGCAGACTTCCACCACTAATGCAACCTAACCTCGTGTCATAAGTGCAATTACAATTCCTAATTGTAATTACTAGACATTCCATTTTTATCCAAATCTACCTATATCATTATAGGTGATTATTTCTATTTTTCCCCATATTTAATTATATGTCCAATTCACTATTCAAATCATAGATTTTTACACCCCTTTTCAATTCACCTTTCAATTATGCATCATATGCTCTTTTTCCCATGTTATAAGTCAAGGCATATACATACGTATATGTTATGCACAAACCCAAATCTACATATTTTCCAATTTATGTTCCTAGTCCATATTCACCCATTTCAATACAAGTTATACCTGAATCCATATTCACATATTTTCCAATGTATGCCTAAAATTCGTATTCACATACGTCCTAATTTATGTCCCAAATCAGTACTTACACATGTCCCAATTTATGCTCAGATTTATATTTTCCAATGTATGCCTAAATTCATATTATCAAATAAAACATATGCCCCCAAACCCATATTTATATATTTCCAAATTTATGCCCAAATTTAGATCCATATTTTCCAATATCAATTATGCCCCAAATTATGTCTTTCCTAATCGTTCCCAATTTTGCATGTTCGCATTTTCAACACTAGGCCTGAGCTCGAAGTTAGCCTGTCTATAAAAATAAAAAGGGAAAAAGAGGGAGAAAAGAGAATCAAGAATAGACATAGTAACGAATCAATAATAAACTGATAGAAATTGGCATAAACTGAATAGGCATATTATGACAAGATTAAACATGGCGGCGGTATGAACATATAAAAGCAGATCTGATAGTTATGTCATAATAGAACTGATTAGGTACCGATTCAAGATCCAATTTTTACATACATTTCAGATTACTATTTAAATATTTACATCTAAAAATAACATGAACTCACAGTGAATAGATCTAAGGAAATGGATCCAAATTACTGTGAAAAACATGTTGAATAAATTGTTGTAGCCATCGCTGAATTTGTTGTAGCAATCTTCAAATATGATAATCTTCTTTGAATTTATTTAGAAGAAGAAAGGCCATTTTAATTTTCGTTGCAGTGGAGCTTCGCCGTTAGCATTATTTTTAGATGAATAAAACCTAGGTCTGGGGTCCTTTATATGTCTAGGGTCCTTTATATAGCCTAGGGTTCACTGAATCTTGCTCAGAAAGGTGTCCAAGTACAAAACGAAGTATTTTGCCCATATCTGTAAGGGGTAGGTCGACCCCCCTTTGAGTGGGTCGCCCTATGGGTCAACCCCACTTTAGGTAGGTCAAACTATGGGTCGACCCCTCTTTGAGTGGGTAGACCCACCTGAGCGGGAATCTGCCACCTTCCCAAGTTTCGAATTTTGAACCGAATTTCGAATTTCTAGACCCAATTTTGAATTTCTGAACTTAATATATATATATATATATTCTTCCTATGCGTATATAAACTTCAAACCTGGATAACTTCTTCATACGGTGTCCGATTTACGCAAATCAGATATCTATTTTGACCAGAATTTCGAGACGGATGCAATGGCGCAATCCATTTTACTTAATTCTAAATATTAAATTCCATAATTCATTATTCACAATGTATTTCACACTAATTATTCTTTAATTCATCATCTTTAGTGTCATTAAAATCCCAGAGTGTTACTTTCTCCCCTACTCAAAAGATTTCGTCCCCGAAATCTCTAAGTGAAGAAGAACGTATATCCTAACATCCAACAATCATACATCCATCTAGCAATCACAAGCATCTATTGTCCTTAAGGAATTTCTAATGCCTTTATGAACATGCGCAATAGTGTGTGTATATGTCTGTAAATTAATGCGAAAGGTCAGGCGGTCTACTGATTCAGTTGACCTCCTTAATGCAATATATGTTTGTGTCATGCAATCAAAATGTATGTAAATCATCCTAGTATAACATGTAAGCTCTATATTGTGCACAATCATCCATCCAAATGCAAATCAATGCAACAATACACACATTTTCATCCATAAAACTTTAAAATGTACACACATCAATATGAAAAATGTAAGTGATTGAGTCGATCTAGTGCCTGTTGTGTGTGTATATGCATCCATGAGAAATCACTAGCAACCACTTGCATCCTCCAAACATATCATGTGTAACACCTCGTAATTTTAAATATTAAAATTAACAATCTTAAGAATACTTAATTGTTAACGTGAGAATTAAGGGAAATGGGTTACGCCATTGCGTTCGTCTCAAAATTCTGCTTGGAATAGAGTCCAAGTTTTCGTAAATCAGACTTCGTATGAGGAAGTTATGGCCCTCGGAAGTTTCAGTAATTTAAATAAATAAAAACAGTTCAGATTGAATTCAAAGTTCAAAATTCAAACAAGGAAGCGGGCTGGGCAGGATTTTTCCCGCCCCAGGCCAGGTCGACCAGGGGGTTGACCTCCCCTATACAGGTCGACCTGGGGGTCGACCTACCCCCCGGGCAGATCTGAACTGTGATGATCCTGACTTGTTGCTGAGTCTTTCCTAACCTGTTGGTGAGTCACTAGGGCATGGGTGGCAATTCTGGACAACTCTATTTAGGTTGGACAGTTGTGATTGCTCCTTATACCGATTTAAACTTCTATATAAGAACGCATAGATTCAAGCTCTAAACCTAAACTAAATTAATCTCTTGGCCTCCATGCTGCTGCTAGAATAGTTCTTTTTTCTAAAGCTTAGGAGTTGCAAGTCAGAATTCTAATACAAACGACGAATGAATTATTCTCTTCTCTAATCCGTCTTTGTGAGTACAATTGCTTTCACAAAATAATTAATAAATTAATTATGATGAGTTATAATTTGGATTATGAGAACATGTCTATTGAATCATGTGATGTTACTTAACTTTGTGACCGTCTATTGGTGAACATATGACAGTTTTGTTAACTTATGTTGGTAGATCTATTTCATATGTCCAATCACTTATGTTTAACTTGATTCATATTATGACATCAGTTTATATGCAAGTTTGGGATGTAAATCATATGCTAGTTTGTATGTGAACCTTATGCAATTTTGTTTTTACATATGCTAGTCTGTATGCGAATCTTATGTAAGTCTGTATGCGAATTATACATATGCTAGTTTATATGTAAAACATGTAATATTAGTTTACATGTTTAAATTCATATGCAAGTTTGTATGAATCCATATGCAAGTTTAGGTGAAAACTATATTCACATATGCAAGTTTAGGCGAAAACTATATTCACATATGCAAGTTTAGGTGAAACCCATATTCATATATGCAAGTTCACAATTTCATATTTAGATCTATATTTAGATCCATGGTAGTTTATGCAAATTTATGTTCTATATGTTCATTGCCTAGGCAAGTTATTGGCTATGCAAACTTATGTTATAATTCTTATTCGCAAGTTAGATCTATTTTTATGTGTTATGCAAGTTGTGATGTTGCTTTCTTTTTATGAGTTAGACTATTTGCGAGTCTAACATATTTCATATTAAACGTACGAACGGAGTGGGGACAATGGGAAAATATTAATAATACACATTGTGAATTGGCATAAAATGGCTTTAAAGGCATATAATTAAACTGAGACACTAATTGGTATAATTTATATACCTGAAAAGTATGGACATAATTTAGGGGACAATTATGGACATAGATTAATTTGGAAATTATTGACAATTTGATTAGGGATAATTAATTCATATTTGGGGTGAAATAATTATGTGTAATAATAAACACCTAAGACACGAGTTTAGACTCATTTGTGGTATAAGACCGCCCGGACCCGCCCGACAAATCCAGCAACCATAAACGGTAGTCTAATGTGAGGGTCGAAGGCATAAATTAAATGCGTAACAATTGTAAAGACACGAGGTTAGGCTCGTTTGCGGTATAAGACTGCCCGGACCCGCCCGACAAATCCAGCAACTGCAAACGGTAGTCTAATGTGGGAGGTCTTACAAGGTTACGGTTATAATGAATTAAGTTACCCTTAACCAACATAAACAAGTGGTGGGACATGGGGGTTAAGTGGGTGGCATGGGTGACATGTGAAATACGATTAGAAACACTTAACCAAATTGAAACATGTAAGAAGACATGAATAAGAAGGGGTTAAATGGGAAATCCTAGTGGGGACCAAGCATAGGTGGAAAGCTTGTGTCAAGCATGAGGGACCCTTTTCAAACCAATAACCCATTAAGTAACTTTGTGAGCTCGAGTTAGATCGAGGACGGGACACGCTTACTTGGTTTGATTGTAAGAGGTCAAAACGGGTTAGCGGTGGCAACGCAAGTCCAACGGGGTCATGTGTGTGCGTGGGCCTGGGCTGGTAGGTAAGACGTTGTTGCATCGTGTAGATATAAGCTGTGCATCTTTAGTGGTATCGGGTTGCCACTTTTGGGAGTGATACACCCCACTGTGGGACCAGCACGGGTATCTACGAGTTAGGGAGCCGATCGCATGGGGGTAGCGGGTACAAAATAGTGGAGATAGGGGCAGGCGACACCTATGAAGACAACTAGGGGTACACGAAACTACCATTATGACTATTATGTTTAGTAGGCGGAATCAACTTTTAGGGTGCCTAGTAATGGTGCAATATAGTAATTATCCTATAGTGTTGGAGGAGGAAATTAACGTTATCTTATTCCTCTTGTTTGCTTTGTCATGCCTATTTGTTTCACAGTCATTCCTTGTTTTACCAGTTTATGCCTTATCCTAACAACTTTGATAATTATATTGTTAAAGTTATTGGACTCGCCAGACTTTATGTTTGACCCCCTTTGTTTTCGCCTCTTTTCTTCCTCCTCCCCCCAGGTTCTCAGGGTGGGACTAGTGCTAATGGAGCTTGATTTGGATCTTTCTCTCTCTTTTGGAAGTGCTTGGATTGCTGAAAGTAAAGTTCAACTTATCTCTTTTATGGCTACTTATGTTGGGGTTATGCTTTTTTACTTTATGTACTCAGAAAATATTTTGTCAAGATGGATATTAAGTGTACTTGGTTTTTTGTTGGTTTTTGATGTTTTTGTAACCAAACTATTTGTCCGCTGCAATAAAAGTTGTTTTTATTTTTCAAGTACCAATATATGTATCTGTCTTGTTATATTCTGTTTTATACACCAATAATACTCCATGAAAGTTAATGCATTCCCTTTGAGAGTGACATTAATGGGCGTGGGGTGTTACATCATGTCTCAAACACATGTTTACATTCATCAGTTTTCTACCTAAAGACTCGATCGATAGGAGATATTCAAACGATAGATACAAGTATTAATTCGAAGCTTGGAAAAAGAAGTTAAGGACATATTCTGGAAAAGGAAAGGATATGAAGCGCGAATCTTATCTTCAGCCTCCCAAGTAGCGTTCTCGCGGTCCTCTCCCCATAGCGCTTTTACTAGCTTCACTTCTTTGCACAATTTCTTAACCTCCGATCCAAGTAAGCAAGTCGGAACTCATCCCATTGTGACTTCCTTCTCTACTTCCACTTTCTCTCGCAAGTTTGGCTTCACTACCTCGAACTCTGTACACTTTATCGCCTCTTAAATGAATAGTCATCTTAGAATGACGGGATTCCTCAAGAACTGTCTTCAATAGGTTTCCCATTCCGATATAATTAACCTATCAAACCTCTTCTCAAACAACTCCCCTACTAGCTTACAAAGTTAACTCTTTTCTTTCAGGAGTCATATGTCGCAAATCATCAATAGATATATCAAGAGGTTCTAGGAGACTAAGCATGACAGACCCCTTTTGGGTCATAAGAAATCTCGAGAGTCTTTCTATGGCAAGTCAGAAGTTTAACGACCCTCCTCTCAGAATCTAGAATGGCCCCATTTATGTAGTTAACCAATCCATCCCTAGAATCAAACTGTATTTTATGAAACCAAGAACATATGCGTCACAATAAAACATGACATCTAACATAGAGATTCTCAAACCCCGACAAATCCTCGATAAATGAGTCGTACCTCCAATGGGGTTTGAAGCAGTAAAGGGATCCAAAACCATACTAGTATCTAGGTGTAGGGACTCAACTAAAGGATTAGATATAAAAGAATGCGAAGCGCCAGAAAAATAATCCTAACAGGATGATCAAAAATAGAAATCAATCCTTCGATGGAAACTTTCCTACCTCTATCATGTCCATGGCTATAAGAACATTAGCTTGCCGTCTAGAATTTCCTGCCCTCTGGCCTTGTCTTTGTCTCTTCGGGTACTCCTTAATGAGGTGTCATGCCTTACCAAAGTGGTAACAAATGCCTTTTCTTTTATTGCGATCATTTTTCAGATGACCCATCGTTCCGAAGTTATGGTATTTCCTCTTTTCTTCTTTTGGCTGTCCTCCTTGGCCCCAACTCCCTTATTCTCCTTTTTACCATCCTTGTGCAACATGCTAACAAGTCTCTTGAAAGCTGCCTCCATCACACAGAAATCCTTATGAGGATTGAGAGAAAATAAGACGCACGTGAAACCACTGTGGCTAAAGATAGAGGTTGGATACTTCTTTGCCCTTTGACATGTACCGTAGTTTTAACATGTCTATGGAACCAAGCCAAAATAGGGATACCCTTCCAGGAAGAAACGATTCCTTGAACAAAAAGGAAAAGGAATCAAGCAGAGAATCGAGAAGATATTTATAGCTTTAGGAAATATGCTTTTCAAAAACAAACTTTTTATTTTTAAATACTTTATTTGTGAGACCTTTTTGAAAACCGTTTTCAAAATACTTTATCCGATCTTATAATCATATGCTCTGATACCAAATGTGACACGCCACGTCCGTTAATGTCACTCACTAAGGGAATGCATTAAGTTCCGTGAAGCATTATAGATAAATAAGAACATAATAGCACAAGACAGACATGTAAAATAGCAACCGAATTAAAAACTAAAAAAAAGTTATTTAAATCAAAACATCATGGTCCCAAATACTGAGTTTACATCATAAGTAACTAATTACATTAATAATCTGTCTTGCCAAAAATATCAGAGTACAAAAGCATAAAATCATATTTCCCTTGCAAAGCCATTAGAGAGTTGACAAGAAGTCAAAGCAGTACATCTATATCCAAAATCCATGCTATGCTGAAAGAATCCAGATCAACTTTAAGCACTTCCACGATAAGAACCTGAGGGGAGGGAGGGGGGACGGAAGAGAGAGAAGAGGAAACAAAAAGGGTCAGGCATAAAGTATGGCGAGTCAAGTTACTTTTAAATATAAATAAATAAAAGTATCATGGCAGGTATATAAAATTGAAAGAACAAGATAACCGTAACAATATGAAGTGTGAAATGAGCAAGATAAGATGAACATGATATATTGCGCTTCTTAAATCCATTTCTCTGCACCATGCAGATACTAGTATATCAGAAGTAGAATGATCCCTACTGATACCATTCCATTACATTTTCTTGATTATTAGGTTACTTGGGTTAATAACATTCAAGGCTTATACGCGCATCGCACCCATTTACTTTCCCATGGATTCACCTAATACAATATATGTAGCTATCTCTCAATATTGAGATACACCCCATGGTATCCCACTCACACAGTCTCCACCGTAATGAACGCAGTCCCTCATCCTACGCCGGAGTGACGTACAGATCTCTATATAAAATGCTATGTTCCGCATATATCTGTCATTACTATGCTACGTAAGCGTACATACTGCCACCATCGATCGAATCATATTCCTTATTGGAATAATGCCCTCTAGTCTATGATACACCACTGTGAGTAGATATGCATGTATCTAGACTATCCCATGTATGTTCTGTAATTGTAGATTGATGCTTCAATCGCACGTCCTCTAATGTGCACCGAGTTCCGTGGCATGGCTAAACTAGTAACACGAAACTCGGCTGGGAGCTTTTCTATAACTGTACAGGTCACCTTTAAGTGCCTTCAAATAAAGATATTCCTCGGGTCTGTTTTCCATGGTGGCCATGGCCCCACCTCAGCCCCTCCCTCAACTAGTAAAGACTATAAGAGCTAAGTGACCGCCCCTAATACAACCAATCTAAACATCCATGTGGCGTCCACCCTCAATGTAACACCCCACGTCCATTAATGTCACTGACAAAGGGAATGCATTAACTTCCATGGAGCGTTATTAGTGTATAGAACAGAATATAACAAGACAGATACAAATATCGGTACTTGAAAAAATTAAAACAACTTTTATTGCAGCAGGGAAAAGGTTTGATTGCAACAACTTCATAAACCAAGTACACTTAATATCCATCTTGACAAATTGTTTTCAGAGTACATAAAGTAAAAAGCATAACCCCAAAAACAAGTAGCCATAAAAGAGATGAGCTGAACTATACTTTCAGCAATCCGAGCACTTCCAAAAGAGAGAGAAAGAGATCCAAATCAAGCTCTGCTAGTACTAGTCCTACCCTGAGAACCTGGGGGGGGGGAGGGGGAGAAGTAAAGAGGCGAAAACAAAGGGGGTCAGATATGAAGTCTGGCGGGTACCATAACTTTAACAATACAATTATTAAGGTAATTAGGATAAGTCATAAGCTGGTAAAACAAGGAACGATTGTGAAGCAAGTGGGCAAGACAAAGCAAACATAGGAATATTTTGGCGTTAATTGCGCTCCTAATCTCTATAGGATAATTACTATACTGCACCAATGCTAATTACACCGCACCATTACAAGTCACCCTAAAAGTTGATCCCGCCCACTGAAAATAATAATAATAGTAATTTCGTGTACCCCTAGCTATCTTCATAGGTGTCGCCTGCCCCTATCTCCACTAGTTGTACCCACTACCCTCCCCATTCTAATTACAATGTTTATTCATAATATGGTAGTTATACTCCTAACTGTCTTCATAGGTGCTGTCTGCTCCTATCTTCGCTAGTCGTACCCATTACCTTCCCCATTCGATCGGCTCCCTAACTCGTACATACCCGTGCTGGTCCCACATTATCACTCCCCAAAGTGGCAACTCGATACCGCTAAATATGCACAACTTATATCTACACGATGCAACAACGTCTTACCTGCCAGCCTGGGCCCACGCACGCACATGACCCCATTGGACTTGCGGTGCCACTGCTAACTCGTTTTGACCTCTTACAATCAAACTCAGTAAGCGTGTCCCGTCCTCGACTTGGCTCGAGCTCACAAAGATACTTAATGGGTTACTGGTTTGAAAAGGGTCCCCACACAATCTTTCCATCTATGCTTGGTCCCCATTAGAATTTCCCACTTAACCCCTCCTTATTCATGTCTTCTTACATGTTTTCAACTTGGTTAAGTGTTTATAATTATATCCCACATATCACCCATGTTATTCACTAAACAAATCAACATGTGTTATTGGTTAAGCTTGTCTTAACCCTATCCGCTTAGTAGATCAATATATTATTGGTTAAGCTGGTCTTAACCCCATCCACTTATATCTTATTGGTTAAGTTGGTCTTAACCCTATCCTCTTATCGTGTCAATATACATTATTGGTTAAGTTTTTCTTAACCCTATCAAATCAATACATATTATTTGTTAAGTTTGTCTTAACCCTATCCGCTTATTAGATCAATATATTATTGGTTAAGCTTGTCTTAACCCCATCCACTTATCAGATTAATATATATATATGTATGTTATTGGTTAAGCTGGTCTTAACCCTACCCACTTACCATGTTTTTTTTATGATTAAGTATATCTTAGTTCACAGATACATTGGTTAAGAGAATAACTCCCTAAGTACCAACCCCGAAGACCGAAATCAACATCAGATTGTTACTCAGAGAATCACTCACTCAACCAAACTTGTGTTTGTCATTCATTTTCGTCTTTGCTCAGCATTAATTAATTATTAATGCATAGACCTCTCACATTAATTTGATTGCCTGTGGCCGCTGGATATGCTGGGCGGTTCCGGGCAGACTTCCACCACAAGCAAGACTTAACCTCGTGTCTAAGCATCTTTTAATTTATGCCTTTGACCTCTCACATTAGACTACCGTTTGTGGTTGCTGGATTTGTCGGGCGGGTCCGGGCAGTCTTACACGACAAACGAGTCTAACCTCTTGTCTTAGGCATTTATTACTTATTTAATTTGTGCCTTTGACCTCTCACATCAGACTACCGTTTGTGGTTGCTGGATTTACTGGGAGGGTCCCGGTAGTCCTACACCACAAACGAGTCTAACCTCGTGTCTTAGTCATTTATTATTATACATTATTATTCAGCTCCAATTTGAATTAATATCCCTATTTCAAGTTGGCAATAACTTCAAATTTTAATCCATGTCCATAATTGTAACACCCCGTATTTTCTATGAACATATAAGTAACAAATCAAAGAATAATTAATTTTTAAAATTAGAACCAACAGAAACGTTTTGCGCCATAGCATTCGTCTCGAAATTCTGCTTGGAAGCGAGTCTGAGTTTTTGAGAAACGGGATCCGTACGAGGGAGATATGACCCTCCGAAGTTTTAGGGATTTTCAGAACCGAAAACAGCTCAAAATTCGAATTCGAAATTCGAATTCAAACACCAGCTGTAACGACCCGCATTTTTTGCCCGTCAAATATTTAATTTAATTTATTTATTTTAAATATTATATTGGAAATATTAATGGAATTAAATATTGGATTCGTTATTTAGAACGAAGTTGAACGTTATAATTTATATATATATATATATATAAATTCGAGCTTGGAAATGGCGTGCAGTTCGTAAATTGAAGTTTTGAACTTCAACTGAGAATACAGGATTCGATATAAGTCGGATTTCTGTGAAACAAGACACGTTGGGACCGTATTGATGATAATTTTCATATAAAAGAGAAAAATCCAGATTTCGTGTTATAGTTTGATATTTATGGCCAAATCAAATTTTAAAATAGTCGCTATGGAAAATCGTTATTAAATTATAGGCCTTTAAAGTAGCCGTTTTGCAAACGGACTCAGATTTCGACGAAATCAGTTTCATTAGAACCGTATCGCTAAATTATTGTACGGTGGTGAAGTGCGTGGAAAACCGATATCGTATGTGGTCACGGTAGCCATAAACGCCCGTTCATTTTATATAACGCGTATTTAAATAAATAAAAGGATATTTGAGTGTAACTTGAGCAGACGATCGAATTAGGCCACGAAACTAGTTCCGTTGAATTCGTATCGTCGATTAGAGTCAGGATAGGTAAATAGTTTGTTATTTTTAGAGATCGAGAAATTTGGCGTTAAAAAGGGTAGGGCGGATCGCGGTAAAAACAGCCTATCGGGCAAACAGTCTCAGAATGCGACGAAATTAGTGCCATTGGGTTCGTATCGAAAAGTTATTGTCGATGTTCGCAGTTTCAAGTGGATTTGATTTATCTGGTGACCGTGGAAAAATTAAATGCGTGTTCATTTCTGGTTTCATAAAGGAAAAATTTTCATACGACCTCGGATTGCGACGAAACTTATCCCATTGGGTCCGGAATACCTTTTTACACTAAGATTAGCTTTTTTATCAGTAAACAGAAATCGTTTGTAGTGGGCTTAGTCAATTACTTCACGACGAAGTTTAATAATATTCAATACCTTTACTTCACCCTAAGTAATTCAAACTGTAATAGCCTACATATATTTCTACCGTAACCTGGCCTACCCCAAACACACATGCGCCTACCCTAATCCTCTACTCTAGGTTATTGCAAACAGCTTTTCATCTACCGACATGCTACAGACTATACTTCACATACCTCATCCTACTTTGTTGCTATGAAAGGGAACAACTCGTAGCTGCCCGAAATGAAAATTCAAGGCAGACGCTCGCCGACCTACACCGGTAATCTACAATCTACCCTTGGCATTGATGGGACATTGTTTCTATCTGTTATCCTCTCCCTCTATAAATACACGTTCATTTCTTCCTTTTGCCAAGGTAAGGAAAAACTTAAACATTCCATTTCTCTAACTCCCTTCAGCAAGAATGTAAACCGAACCCCTTTCACAAAATAAAATGACTCTCCTTCAAAACAAACGAAGAAACTGAACTCCATTTCATCTCACAACATAATATATTACTCTCATCCAGTTGACCACGACAGCGAGCGAATCTCGAATGGACATGAGTTCCAAAGCTTGCGTGAGTTCATTTATGGAGGAGTGGCCTTGCTGTGCGAGTGGAATGGAGATACACGGTGGGAGAGAATTGGCCGAGGAGATGAGGACATGTACTGGGAGTGAAGCACGGATCATGGAGGGTTCAAACGAGTTGTGAGGGCTGGTTTCAACTGAAGGCGGTGGACATCTGGATGGAGCTGGGCGTGACATCTGGAGCAAAGGGCTGGTTTGAAAGCAAAGAAGGGTGCGGTAGTATTGAAGATGGTATGGGGACAGACTTTGTTTTCAATTATGTACAATGCCAACTGGAATCATTTGCTTGAGCTGAAAGACGCAGTGCACAATTGAGATGAAAACAAGGGACGTCAGTATTCACTGGCATATACTCGGCAGGTTTAATCATCATTCAAAACAAAATTTAGTTAACCTAATTAAAATAAATTATGTAATAAACTGTGAATTTTGTGGTAGGCATCCCTGACTGTTATCGGGCAAAATGAAGACGGTGAATAGTGCTGAAATGAACCATGTTGGAGGGACGTTCCAGTACAGGACCCGTTTGTGAAACAAAGTAATTGGCTTATTAAAAACTTGATTAGAAATTATTATATTAAATAAAACTCGTATGTTCTTAATAACGTCTATATTGGTTTTGAACAGGAATTTAGAAAGTAAGGGAAGTATATTAACGGAGGAAAGCCGAACCAAATTCCCTTACAAACCAGAACTATCCGACCGCATAATCTTTGGACTAGTGTAATTAGTTTAACTAATTAATTATATATCAATAAGGTTAATTATATATTAAATAATGAATGAGTAAAATATTGATGACTAATTCATCTGTGGTCAGAAGTGGACAAACCATATGATATTGGAACCGTTTTCACGAGAACTTTGTGCTGGAACTGTTCTGGACAGAGCTGGAATCAACCGGAGTTTTAATTGAATTAACGATTGTTTAATTTGGTTAAAACAGACCGTATCAGCGACAGATGGAATCAAGGTGAGTTAAACTCACTCAGTTACCCTTTTTATATTTTATATAAATTGGGTGTTTTTATTTTGTGTGCTCTGCTTGCCAATGGTTGACTGTTTTGCTAGTTATCTATTTAACTGTTAATTTAACCGATGGAATTAAACTGTGTTTAATTTCAGTGAAATACCAAATCGTTATTTTAACGATTGGTTCCAATAAAGGTAACTCACCTTGGTTGGTCACGTTTATTTATAAACGTGTTTAAAATGGTTGCATTGTTTGAATTGCTTGTGGTTGATGTTGAATGGTTGCTATTTAGTATTATCAGTTAAACAAAACTGAACAGTCTGATTTGAGATAACCATTTGAATACAGGGAAGAACAGGTTGGAGGAATCCAACCGGATTCCTCAAATGTATTATTTATTTTCATATTATCATATATGAACTGATCTGTTTGTGTGATTGATTTGATGATTGATTATTAATTGAATATTCAACCTCTGTTTGGTTTGAACCAATAAGTGATATTGGTTAAGTGTTTGGCAGAATATGGCCTTTAAAACCAATCGAGTTATAGATATGGATTCACCGACAGGTGAATCGATAGAGTTGAGGTTATAAAATTTATTTTATAACCAGAGTTAGATTTGAATTATATTATTTGAATAAAAGTTATTTAAGAGAAATAAATAAATATTTTATTTGTTTAAGACTTTGATTTGTTATGAAGTTATTTTGCAAAGATGTTAATCAGATTTACCAGTTGAAGAATAAGAAATGAATTAAATGGTTAAAGCTTGGAAAATTGTTTTGTAAAGAAACAAATAATTAGAATTTATTTAAATTAATTATATTTTCAATTAATTTAAAGCGAGGATTGTTGAAATCGGTTAATGAGATAATCAAGTTTTTGAGTTATTTAAATCGACCGTTTGGAATTAGAATTGTTTATCAAGTTAATGTGTTTTGACTAAAATAGTTAAACGAATATTGTTTGAATTTAAATAAGGATTTGAAAGGGGTTTGATATTTAATTTAGTTAATAAAGGGGATTAACTACTAAAGTAGTTAATGTTGAAATAAGTTATTATTAAATGATGAATTTAGGAAATTATTTTTAAATGGGAAGTCATTTAAAAAGTTACCGAATGTGAGATGCAAGCCAATTGAATGGTGAAAGGAAATAAACGTACTCAAGTATATGAATTAAGTGAAAGGAGATTACGATAAAAAGGGTTTATTATAAACCAGAGGTTTTAAGTGAGATTCAAAGTGTAAGACGTTAATTTTACATTAACGTTATTTGAAAACGAGATCTAGTAAAAAGGAGAATTTTAAATGAAATTTCAAAATGGGAAATTGAATATAGTTATTCAAGATAGAATTAGCCGAACATAATTATTCAGCTGAGCTGCCATTTCGTACGACTGCTAGCGTAATTCGCAGGGCTGCAGATAGCCTACGGCGGTCGGATGTTTCCTGAGGGATTCAGGCGTAACCATTGTGATCGCTGTGATCTAGAGTCGAGCGAATGGGGTTAAGACGAATGTTAATTTATCAATTAGAGTTATTCAAATATCGTATTTTTTGAATATTAAAAGAAATGGATGTTTCAATTTAACAAAAAGGAAATTAGTTTATCAAAGGCCAAATGATGCTGAATACTGAACCAGTGAACTCATTGGAGTGTCATGTTTGAAACACTGTGTATTTTGATAGTTAAAACACCGACTATCAAATCATGTCCAATGCGATTGTTGGTATGGAAAGACCGGGATCGGGTTTATATTCGAAAACCATTCCAACCAACAAATACGTGAAGAGATCAGAAGATGATCGAGATGGTGTTGTGAAGACCGTGGATTTTCATAAACGGAAGAACCACTAATATTCTCTGCCTGGCAAGCAGAGGAAAGCTGTGATTCTGTCGTAGTTGGAATCTACGGGTTGCAAGGACTTCTCGCTACTGATCCATGGGGTGATTCCTATATTGGATGCGGTAGGAGGGTACCTTCGGTTCATCCTGTTCCTGGATGACGTATAGGGACGAATGTCTGACAGAGTATTTCCAAAGGATCACGTACGTTGATTTCTTCAAACGTACGATAGTTGTTGGCAGGGAATTGCCATTCTCTAGCTTTCAGCTAGAGTATTTTTGTGGACGTCAATTAGTGATATCTGACGGATCTGACGATGTGGCATTCAAAGTGAATGATGACCAGATGTTCAGAAGTATTCTGACCTCAAGCCTCATCAACCGGAAAATGACAAAAATCGGGCAGGCAGCATGGCTATGTGGGTCGCTCCCATTAGGGTGTATGATCACCTATCTAGAGGAAGTCCTATTTGTTTCTTAAATCTATGTTTCGATGCTGTCCCTTGTCGGGAGGCGGTTGCTGATCCCAACCGTCGGTGGTATACATTCGATACACTCAAGCGAAATGAGTGGTCGGTCATGTGAGGGCCGGGTTGCAAGAAGTTCTTGTTGAACCCAGTGTATTTGTCTCTAGAGATACACGTGCGGAAGGTGGTCCCATACCTTGTCAAGTTGGAATCCAATCTCCAATAAGCGCCTGCGGTTTTGATTGTAGACTATATATGTAGAGCGTGAGATGTAAGCGTTCTACTAGATTGCTATTTACTTGTATTTAGACATTATTATAATATCCGACAAGATATTGGTTTCAAAACGGTTTTGGGTTATCGTAAGGGAAAAACCGTCCGTTTTATGTGTGGATTTGGTCTTACGATTATCCTTTCTTTTGAAAAGATTTTTGAACTCTAAAATCATGATGGGATGATTCACCCTTATTACTGTGCGAGTTTATCTCACTCTGGTTCACCAGACTGACCCGGTGTTTTGTAAATGCTCGGGTTAGACCGAGTTGTACAGGTTCAGGTTATCGACTGCTGTGAAGAGAAGAGCTGGAAGAGTCCAGACGTATGATATTACTATTCCGTTGTGTGTTATATGAGGACAGATTAGTATCACTGTCCAGATGTGTACTCTGATATTGTAAGTATTTCAAAAGCTTTCAATAAAGGTTATTTATGTATTATATTTTATTCCGCTGCGATGTGAGACTCTGTGTGGTGTTTCTTCTTCTTCTTCTATTCTAATATTTCTTTCTTATCTATTCTCACCCTCTAACTTCTTTCTATTAATGATCTGGAATGTTCGATGTCTGAATGGTCAACATGGTAGTTTGATGTTGATTTTCGGAGTCGAAAATCCCGGTTCGTTACAGTGGTATCAGAGCTGTTGGTTAAGTAATTACCTTGGCTCTGTGGCGTGACTCAGTAGAGATGGGGTTAGTAATACCCTAGATCGAGTTTGAGTGTATATATATGAGCGCGTATTTGTAAATTGATATAAAAACTATTTATATTGTGTTGATTGGTTTGTCGAGTAGTTTATGAATTCTGGTCGATACAGTAATGCAAACTGTGTCGATAAGTGTTTCTAAACTCTTGGACAGAATAATTCGACACAGTATGTTTTTTTGAAAGAGGGTAAATGAAATAATTTTACCCAAATTATATTTTGATATAAAGGAAATATTATGGTATATTGGTTGTGTTGGTTGATTATAGTTGAAATGGTTATATAAATAACCAATTAGAATTCGTATAATATAAAATCAGATTTATTAAATCTGGAATTAAAATCAGAATTGGAATTAAAATTCCCAAAAGTGGGAAAGGTATTGTAAATAAACTTGGATTGAATATATGAGAATTTTAAAATCCTGGGAGATTTTTAAATTGTTTTACAAGCCTTGAAAGGGATATTTTGAAATGGATTTCAAAAGGAAAGTGTTTAAAAATAGTTTTGAAAGTGATATAGTATTGAACTCACTTCGATCGCTGGAAAATAATTCTGATGATGACGGCCGCATCATCAGTGTTCATTTTCGAGTTCTAAGTGACGGATTACTACCAAAGGTTTTGTTTTGAATTGCTTTGAGAAAGACAAGTTTGAATCCTGAAAAAGATTATTTGATTTTTGAAAGAGCTGAACTGTTTGAAAACTCCCAGGGAAATTGTTAGAACAAAAACAAAATTTGATAGAAATTTGTGCAAGCAAATATGAATTGAATTGAAACAAATTAACTGGAAATTGAATCGAGATATATATATATCAAGTAGAATCAGATTTGGGATTTGGAGACAGGAATCTGAAATGGTGTTGGACTGGTAAGTTAAAGAGTTGAAATTGATAAGGGATGGAAGTTGAGTTAAAAATGGGATTTGGTTGTGATGCATGAAGGATTTGGTTGTGAGGTTAAGATTGGAATTTTGTTGGAAATGCATTTGTATATGCTAACAAGGCAGCAGATGGAAAGGATATGATGATATGCCCGACAAAAAGGTACACGTTTATTTTTACATGGATTTGGGGATTTGGGAGCCGATTTGGCAAGCCGCTTGGCTGTTTATTTTCTTTTGGAATGGAGAAGGCCTAGAAAGGCGAGTTGGAGTTGTACCGATTGAGCCATACAGAGGAGGTGCTGCCGAAATTTTTCGGAGATTTAAAGTGTTAGAAATTTTCGATATTTTTGAAAATATCTATATACAGTATTGAATTGGGTTATAATTTAAAAATAAATTAGATTTGAAATTAATGAGTTTATCACGTTCTTTCTTACCTTAGCAATTTCGAGGACGAAATTATTTTAAGGGGGGAAGAATGTAACGACCCGCATTTTTTGCCCGTCAAATATTTAATTTAATTTATTTATTTTAAATATTATATTGGAAATATTAATGGAATTAAATATTGGATTCGTTATTTAGAACGAAGTTGAACGTTATAATTTATATATATATATATATATAAATTCGAGCTTGGAAATGGCGTGCAGTTCGTAAATTGAAGTTTTGAACTTCAACTGAGAATACAGGATTCGATATAAGTCGGATTTCTGTGAAACAAGACACGTTGGGACCGTATTGATGATAATTTTCATATAAAAGAGAAAAATCCAGATTTCGTGTTATAGTTTGATATTTATGGCCAAATCAAATTTTAAAATAGTCGCTATGGAAAATCGTTATTAAATTATAGGCCTTTAAAGTAGCCGTTTTGCAAACGGACTCAGATTTCGACGAAATCAGTTTCATTAGAACCGTATCGCTAAATTATTGTACGGTGGTGAAGTGCGTGGAAAACCGATATCGTATGTGGTCACGGTAGCCATAAACGCCCGTTCATTTTATATAACGCGTATTTAAATAAATAAAAGGATATTTGAGTGTAACTTGAGCAGACGATCGAATTAGGCCACGAAACTAGTTCCGTTGAATTCGTATCGTCGATTAGAGTCAGGATAGGTAAATAGTTTGTTATTTTTAGAGATCGAGAAATTTGGCGTTAAAAAGGGTAGGGCGGATCGCGGTAAAAACAGCCTATCGGGCAAACAGTCTCAGAATGCGACGAAATTAGTGCCATTGGGTTCGTATCGAAAAGTTATTGTCGATGTTCGCAGTTTCAAGTGGATTTGATTTATCTGGTGACCGTGGAAAAATTAAATGCGTGTTCATTTCTGGTTTCATAAAGGAAAAATTTTCATACGACCTCGGATTGCGACGAAACTTATCCCATTGGGTCCGGAATACCTTTTTACACTAAGATTAGCTTTTTTATCAGTAAACAGAAATCGTTTGTAGTGGGCTTAGTCAATTACTTCACGACGAAGTTTAATAATATTCAATACCTTTACTTCACCCTAAGTAATTCAAACTGTAATAGCCTACATATATTTCTACCGTAACCTGGCCTACCCCAAACACACATGCGCCTACCCTAATCCTCTACTCTAGGTTATTGCAAACAGCTTTTCATCTACCGACATGCTACAGACTATACTTCACATACCTCATCCTACTTTGTTGCTATGAAAGGGAACAACTCGTAGCTGCCCGAAATGAAAATTCAAGGCAGACGCTCGCCGACCTACACCGGTAATCTACAATCTACCCTTGGCATTGATGGGACATTGTTTCTATCTGTTATCCTCTCCCTCTATAAATACACGTTCATTTCTTCCTTTTGCCAAGGTAAGGAAAAACTTAAACATTCCATTTCTCTAACTCCCTTCAGCAAGAATGTAAACCGAACCCCTTTCACAAAATAAAATGACTCTCCTTCAAAACAAACGAAGAAACTGAACTCCATTTCATCTCACAACATAATATATTACTCTCATCCAGTTGACCACGACAGCGAGCGAATCTCGAATGGACATGAGTTCCAAAGCTTGCGTGAGTTCATTTATGGAGGAGTGGCCTTGCTGTGCGAGTGGAATGGAGATACACGGTGGGAGAGAATTGGCCGAGGAGATGAGGACATGTACTGGGAGTGAAGCACGGATCATGGAGGGTTCAAACGAGTTGTGAGGGCTGGTTTCAACTGAAGGCGGTGGACATCTGGATGGAGCTGGGCGTGACATCTGGAGCAAAGGGCTGGTTTGAAAGCAAAGAAGGGTGCGGTAGTATTGAAGATGGTATGGGGACAGACTTTGTTTTCAATTATGTACAATGCCAACTGGAATCATTTGCTTGAGCTGAAAGACGCAGTGCACAATTGAGATGAAAACAAGGGACGTCAGTATTCACTGGCATATACTCGGCAGGTTTAATCATCATTCAAAACAAAATTTAGTTAACCTAATTAAAATAAATTATGTAATAAACTGTGAATTTTGTGGTAGGCATCCCTGACTGTTATCGGGCAAAATGAAGACGGTGAATAGTGCTGAAATGAACCATGTTGGAGGGACGTTCCAGTACAGGACCCGTTTGTGAAACAAAGTAATTGGCTTATTAAAAACTTGATTAGAAATTATTATATTAAATAAAACTCGTATGTTCTTAATAACGTCTATATTGGTTTTGAACAGGAATTTAGAAAGTAAGGGAAGTATATTAACGGAGGAAAGCCGAACCAAATTCCCTTACAAACCAGAACTATCCGACCGCATAATCTTTGGACTAGTGTAATTAGTTTAACTAATTAATTATATATCAATAAGGTTAATTATATATTAAATAATGAATGAGTAAAATATTGATGACTAATTCATCTGTGGTCAGAAGTGGACAAACCATATGATATTGGAACCGTTTTCACGAGAACTTTGTGCTGGAACTGTTCTGGACAGAGCTGGAATCAACCGGAGTTTTAATTGAATTAACGATTGTTTAATTTGGTTAAAACAGACCGTATCAGCGACAGATGGAATCAAGGTGAGTTAAACTCACTCAGTTACCCTTTTTATATTTTATATAAATTGGGTGTTTTTATTTTGTGTGCTCTGCTTGCCAATGGTTGACTGTTTTGCTAGTTATCTATTTAACTGTTAATTTAACCGATGGAATTAAACTGTGTTTAATTTCAGTGAAATACCAAATCGTTATTTTAACGATTGGTTCCAATAAAGGTAACTCACCTTGGTTGGTCACGTTTATTTATAAACGTGTTTAAAATGGTTGCATTGTTTGAATTGCTTGTGGTTGATGTTGAATGGTTGCTATTTAGTATTATCAGTTAAACAAAACTGAACAGTCTGATTTGAGATAACCATTTGAATACAGGGAAGAACAGGTTGGAGGAATCCAACCGGATTCCTCAAATGTATTATTTATTTTCATATTATCATATATGAACTGATCTGTTTGTGTGATTGATTTGATGATTGATTATTAATTGAATATTCAACCTCTGTTTGGTTTGAACCAATAAGTGATATTGGTTAAGTGTTTGGCAGAATATGGCCTTTAAAACCAATCGAGTTATAGATATGGATTCACCGACAGGTGAATCGATAGAGTTGAGGTTATAAAATTTATTTTATAACCAGAGTTAGATTTGAATTATATTATTTGAATAAAAGTTATTTAAGAGAAATAAATAAATATTTTATTTGTTTAAGACTTTGATTTGTTATGAAGTTATTTTGCAAAGATGTTAATCAGATTTACCAGTTGAAGAATAAGAAATGAATTAAATGGTTAAAGCTTGGAAAATTGTTTTGTAAAGAAACAAATAATTAGAATTTATTTAAATTAATTATATTTTCAATTAATTTAAAGCGAGGATTGTTGAAATCGGTTAATGAGATAATCAAGTTTTTGAGTTATTTAAATCGACCGTTTGGAATTAGAATTGTTTATCAAGTTAATGTGTTTTGACTAAAATAGTTAAACGAATATTGTTTGAATTTAAATAAGGATTTGAAAGGGGTTTGATATTTAATTTAGTTAATAAAGGGGATTAACTACTAAAGTAGTTAATGTTGAAATAAGTTATTATTAAATGATGAATTTAGGAAATTATTTTTAAATGGGAAGTCATTTAAAAAGTTACCGAATGTGAGATGCAAGCCAATTGAATGGTGAAAGGAAATAAACGTACTCAAGTATATGAATTAAGTGAAAGGAGATTACGATAAAAAGGGTTTATTATAAACCAGAGGTTTTAAGTGAGATTCAAAGTGTAAGACGTTAATTTTACATTAACGTTATTTGAAAACGAGATCTAGTAAAAAGGAGAATTTTAAATGAAATTTCAAAATGGGAAATTGAATATAGTTATTCAAGATAGAATTAGCCGAACATAATTATTCAGCTGAGCTGCCATTTCGTACGACTGCTAGCGTAATTCGCAGGGCTGCAGATAGCCTACGGCGGTCGGATGTTTCCTGAGGGATTCAGGCGTAACCATTGTGATCGCTGTGATCTAGAGTCGAGCGAATGGGGTTAAGACGAATGTTAATTTATCAATTAGAGTTATTCAAATATCGTATTTTTTGAATATTAAAAGAAATGGATGTTTCAATTTAACAAAAAGGAAATTAGTTTATCAAAGGCCAAATGATGCTGAATACTGAACCAGTGAACTCATTGGAGTGTCATGTTTGAAACACTGTGTATTTTGATAGTTAAAACACCGACTATCAAATCATGTCCAATGCGATTGTTGGTATGGAAAGACCGGGATCGGGTTTATATTCGAAAACCATTCCAACCAACAAATACGTGAAGAGATCAGAAGATGATCGAGATGGTGTTGTGAAGACCGTGGATTTTCATAAACGGAAGAACCACTAATATTCTCTGCCTGGCAAGCAGAGGAAAGCTGTGATTCTGTCGTAGTTGGAATCTACGGGTTGCAAGGACTTCTCGCTACTGATCCATGGGGTGATTCCTATATTGGATGCGGTAGGAGGGTGCCTTCGGTTCATCCTGTTCCTGGATGACGTATAGGGACGAATGTCTGACAGAGTATTTCCAAAGGATCACGTACGTTGATTTCTTCAAACGTACGATAGTTGTTGGCAGGGAATTGCCATTCTCTAGCTTTCAGCTAGAGTATTTTTGTGGACGTCAATTAGTGATATCTGACGGATCTGACGATGTGGCATTCAAAGTGAATGATGACCAGATGTTCAGAAGTATTCTGACCTCAAGCCTCATCAACCGGAAAATGACAAAAATCGGGCAGGCAGCATGGCTATGTGGGTCGCTCCCATTAGGGTGTATGATCACCTATCTAGAGGAAGTCCTATTTGTTTCTTAAATCTATGTTTCGATGCTGTCCCTTGTCGGGAGGCGGTTGCTGATCCCAACCGTCGGTGGTATACATTCGATACACTCAAGCGAAATGAGTGGTCGGTCATGTGAGGGCCGGGTTGCAAGAAGTTCTTGTTGAACCCAGTGTATTTGTCTCTAGAGATACACGTGCGGAAGGTGGTCCCATACCTTGTCAAGTTGGAATCCAATCTCCAATAAGCGCCTGCGGTTTTGATTGTAGACTATATATGTAGAGCGTGAGATGTAAGCGTTCTACTAGATTGCTATTTACTTGTATTTAGACATTATTATAATATCCGACAAGATATTGGTTTCAAAACGGTTTTGGGTTATCGTAAGGGAAAAACCGTCCGTTTTATGTGTGGATTTGGTCTTACGATTATCCTTTCTTTTGAAAAGATTTTTGAACTCTAAAATCATGATGGGATGATTCACCCTTATTACTGTGCGAGTTTATCTCACTCTGGTTCACCAGACTGACCCGGTGTTTTGTAAATGCTCGGGTTAGACCGAGTTGTACAGGTTCAGGTTATCGACTGCTGTGAAGAGAAGAGCTGGAAGAGTCCAGACGTATGATATTACTATTCCGTTGTGTGTTATATGAGGACAGATTAGTATCACTGTCCAGATGTGTACTCTGATATTGTAAGTATTTCAAAAGCTTTCAATAAAGGTTATTTATGTATTATATTTTATTCCGCTGCGATGTGAGACTCTGTGTGGTGTTTCTTCTTCTTCTTCTATTCTAATATTTCTTTCTTATCTATTCTCACCCTCTAACTTCTTTCTATTAATGATCTGGAATGTTCGATGTCTGAATGGTCAACATGGTAGTTTGATGTTGATTTTCGGAGTCGAAAATCCCGGTTCGTTACACCAGCGCAGACTGGGCGGGAATTTTCCCGCCCAAGACCAGGTCGACCTGGGGGTCGACACTATGGTCGACCTCCCAGGGACCAGGTCGACCCTATGGTCGACCAGGTGACAAAACCCAGTTCTGAGCCTGGGTTCATTCTGATGTATCTGGTCACGTTTTCTGTCTAGATTCGTCCGCCTACTCCTATATAAACTGCCTCCTAGCCTCATTCTCTTTACACCATTTCACTCTCTCCTTATGTTGCCTCGGAGATAATATAAATAAATAAATTAAATAATGGCGTCGCTACTCTGTTGGAATCAAATCTAGAACTAGTGCATCTTCTTCCAAATCTGAATTAGATTAAAAGAGAACTACTGCAACTCTTCTTCTATAATCCAATCAAGGCAAGTGCAGTTATTTTCCGATATGAAGTTTAATCATGATCTTGACATAATTATAAAACTGAATCTGAGATTATGCCCTTTTTCTATTTATCAGATCTGTTTCTCTGTTTTATTATTCTGTTTGTTCTGTATTTCTTCCTCCTTTCTTTCTTTTTGTTTGATAGCCAGGCTACCACGACCCTGAGTAAAGTCTTATAAGAAATGAATGCATAAACGTTGAATTTGGGAAGAATATTGAATGAGGCATATTTGGGCAAAACCGATTTGTAATTAATTTGAGGATACAATGCATGTTGTTGAGACGGCCCCAAATCCCGTTTCGACGGAGACAAGGGTAATCTTTGGAATATAACACAGAAACAGATAATAGCAGAACAAAATTTAATAAATACACCAGGTAATGAACAATAGAATATACTGCATAAAAGTAATCATCAGAGTTACACAGTATACAAGATCTTACTTAGAACAAATACAGTTCAGCTATACATAAATGTCTACAGCGGAAAAAAACAAAAAATGTACAATAGGAGCTGAACAGCATAAAAAGAGATAAATGATAGAATCCATCTTCTGCTCTAGCTATCCAGAGAAAGCCAGCTAAACTTGAATACAAGGCTGCCCGTGTAGAAAAAGGGGCACCCGAGTTTGAAAGTGAACCAAACTACGAGTCAGTCATGGGACTGGTATGAGAAATCTATTCAACACATATATAATATGGCCAATCACAGGACCACGCCACTTTCGTGGAACGGGTTTACTCTATTGGATTGCCAGTGCTTTTAAAAACAAATCATTCTTTTAACCATCGCAATGCTTTTTATAAAAATGAAGCCATTATATGACTCAGTTCCCATCACACAATGCAACGCAAACCGGAGGATAGAATTTTACCTTATAACGGCCAAAATATGCTTGATACGAATTAAACAAAGGCATTTGATATTATTGCTAGTGTTTATATGTCTTTAAAACAATTTCGAATCATAACTATCAATCATAGACGGCATTAATGCCCCATAATACTATGCCGCCATATATAGGTATACAATCAAAACCGCACGATGTCGTATTTGGAAATCGTATTTCCATCCTGAACCAAGGCAAAAGATAGTCCTTACCGAATTCGAGACGCTCTAGCCCGCCCCTCAGGATCAGAGCTCGAGTGACCCTTGGATCGTCAGGGCCGGTCCACCGATGTGGATTAAAATTCCTAAACACTGCGTTTCCCCACCCTTTGGGGTGTAAATGAGCCAACGAATGGCTCCATCGGACCCGGATCGTCCGATCTAACCGAGGCGCCTCGCAACAGCAACAACCACACAGGTGAAAAGTATAAAAATGTCAGGGCTGGTAGGTCACTGACACCACCCTGGCTAGAAAGAAACGCAGGCCCTCCCTGATGTCCTCTCCCGTTTCTGGTTCATACCGGGGTGTAAGGCTCGCTATTTTACGTTTTACACAAAGCTACGCCACACAGGCGGTGCTTTGATCATCACCACAAGACTTTGCTTTTCAACAGAAGCCCTGATCACTGCATCTTAGCATGCCACACAGGCAATTCATGCCATGCGACTGATGTTCATCGATATACAACCTCTGAGCTCGTGCGTTTCAGAGAAGGGCGTTAAGCAAAAGAATAAATTCTCCGCCGCCAAACAGATGTATATTTAATAGAGATCAATCAACACAGAATAAAATCCAATGTTAGACACACAGTCCATTTACAAGTCCGTTCTGGGTCTGAACGAAACCGGAGGCACTAAATACCTCGCAAACCCATCGATCACCACGTACGCCTGGACGATCACCGCTCATTATCTGTATTTCGGGATGCCTCCCAATCAGGACCTCGGTTACCATCCAAACGAGGTGAAGATCTCCGGTCTTCGACCACCGTCTTCATCTTCGACTTTCAATCGTCGGTCAATTATTTGAAATGAGAATCAACTCGGCCTTTTCAAATAATTCACGTATATTTAGAATTTCAAATCAATCTACTTCAATGGTTAAATTATTCGACAACACCAATCTTGTTCTTTAATGAAATTTTCACACCAAACACATTCAACCATCAAATACCACATAAATCGAGCAAATTCAGTTTATTTCCATTCCATATTGTTTATGGTATTTTATAACGATTTATCGCTATTTTTATTTATTTTTAAAATAGCCACTTTGTTCAAAACGACGCTTCGGGCCATAACGCGACCGTGGCACTGTTTTTCTTCAGATTTGATTTACACATATCTGAAAATCTAACCGTTGGATCTTCACACAATTTACATCATTAGAAAGGTCTTTTCGAAACGAATCCAACGGTTCTAGTTTCGGGAAAATCCGACGGTCGGATCTCCCGGTACAATCGTTTGAAGTTTCGATTTCAAAATACGAACTACAGCGTCGTTATTCGATTAAATATATTTATATTTATATATATATATATATAAATATAATTGTTTCTGGCGCTATTTTTCTTCAGATTTGAATTAAACATTCCAGACAATCCAACCGTTGGATTTTTACAAAGTTGGTGCCGTTGGAAAGATATTTCCAAGGCGAACCCAACGGTTGCGGTTTCGGGAAAATCCGACGGTCGGATTTCCCGCACTAGTTGTTTGAAATCACAGTTTCAAAACACGAACTGCACGACCACGTTTCGTTTTAATTTTATTTATATTTATATATTTATATAAATATAGTTCATTCAACAATTTCAATATCGTTTTCACTTCAAATATTTCACTAACGCCTTTAAATTTTGGAAAATTTTGCCATAACCTCCTTTGTACCGGAGGGGCTGGGAAAATTCCCAAATAGCCACACGGGCGTCTGATGTCAAAAAAAGAAAAAGAAAAAGCCAAGCGGCTAGCCAACAGGCCCATAAAATCATCACCCAAACAAAACAGTAAATGTGTACCTATTTGTTGGGCACAAAATTTTATTCCTCTTCTCTAGCCCCTTTGCTATAACCTGTTCAATAAGTATGCATGTACATATATACATTTCTTATCACTTATCATTTTCCATTCAACTCCATGTTTGATTCCATTTGTTTTAAAAGCACCATTCATTCTAATGTTGCATGCATAGGCAAAAATCATATAAATAGCTAATTAAGGAATATTTCAACTCATGCATATTTATTTGAACGAGTGGCTATTTTTAACACTTCACATTTCAACAATTCATGTATATAATAAAAATGTGATTTTTATTGTAAAACAATTCATTTCAAAACACTATTATTTTATATAGTTTCTACTGATGTTAAAATTGGGATTTTTATTATAAAACAATTTATTTCAAAATATGAATACAATTCAACACATGAATTTCTAATCAACGAATGAATATCGATTCAACACATGAAGGTTTTCTATAGTTTCTATATATAGATAAAAATGTGATTTTTATATTTAAAACACGAAGACCATTCAACACATGAATTTTAATTCAACGAATGAATATCGATTCAACACATGAAGGTTTTCTATAGTTTACTTATATAGAAAAAAAATGTGATTTTTATATTTAAAACACGAAGATCATTCAACACATGAATTCTAATTCAACGAATGAATATCGATTCAAAACATGAAGGTTTTCTATTCAACGAATAAATATAGTTTCAGCAAATGAAAATAATTCAAACATATGAATATTATTCAAAATTTTGGCAACATAACGGCAGGGTAGTTAAAACCGGGTACGTCCCTAGTACGGCTCCTCGCTCTACCTTAAAACCTCGCGGTTTTTGACAATGGGGATCATGCATTTAGTTCGCACGCAGGCGACATGTATATATTTATTTCATTTCGACAAACTAATCCAATGTGGTTTCAACCAAATATTTCTCAACCACAATTGGGTATTTTTCAACCACAATCAATCAATATCAACCACAAACAATTCCAACCAACCATTCGCTATCAATCAATTTTCACACAAATCACAATCAATAAATATCGTCCATGGTTTGTGGATGAGAGGCGTATATATATATATATATATTTATATATAGCAATTCACTTCTATTTCAACACATATATAATTTTTACAACGCATATATAACTTATACATCGAACATACAACTTATACAACGCTTATAAAAGAGGTGTACAACGCTTATATAACTCATACATCGACTATATAATTTATACATCGTCGTTTCCATATCGTTTATAAATTAGAAATCTCACATTGGGTTCCACTCCACCAAAAATAGCAGAAGGCTCAGAAAAATATGCGGTCTGTTCTAAAATGTAGAAGACGTCCACACGAGTCCACTGTCTCTTGTTTCACCGAATTTCGTTAACACAGCAAAAAGATATGATTTTTAAAAGGTTTGCAACACTAAGAAGTGTTGAAACAATATAAAGGAATTACCTTTATACGCTGTTCAAAACTAGGTCAGAGAAATTCGCGAAATCCGGGAAGAACTGGGATGATCGGTGGCTGCAGCGTCGTCGAGGGAGGTGAGGCTGTCGATCAATGGTGGTTTGAGGGTGTACGGTGGTCGGATTTGTTGTCGGCGGCGTCAGGAATGTCGGAGCTTTGGAAGGCCGATTCTGGCGATGGGGGCGTCGATGGAGGCGGAGCTTGTGTCGGATTTAAAGAGGAGAGGGACGCGGTTCGAGTGGATGTGGTGGCGGCGGCTCTGGTGGCCTGTAGCGGCGGCGGCGGAGGAGAGAAGGGGGGAGCCTTTATCGCCGTCGATCGCAGCTGTTACGGGGAGGGGGGGTCTGAGGATTTTTTTCTTTTTCTTTTATTTAAATTCTGATTGGTCGGTGGGTCTTTAAAGGGGTTTTCTGATGCGACCACCAATCTAAACCCGACGACTGCCATCCCTAGCATTTTACCCCATTCCGAACACAATGGGATATGTTTCGAAGGCCCATTCGACTGTTTCAGTCAGTTTCCATTCAAATTAAAATATAAAACATTCAATATTTAATTTGAACGTACATTTCAATTTGCCAGGGCCACAAACTGATTCGAAAAATTCCAGAAAAATAAATCTAGCTATGTTTTGACGATACAGTCCCAACAAAACCAGTTTCGTCGAATTCTGATACCGTTTGCAAAAAGGCCCATTTCTGGTCGATCCAATTTAACTATAATTGATCAAAACACGTTTTCTTTTGCCACGCTCACACACTAGCTTCAAAAATTATGAAATTTGAAACCTAGCAATAACTTCACATCTCGGATCCAACAAAAGTGGTCTCGTCGAATTCCGAGGTCGTATGCAAAATGGCCAATTTCACGGGCTATATAAATTCCATAGCGACCTTTCTGAAAATTCATTCGGCCATAACTTTTGCTTTCCATTATGAAAATTCAATTTTTCAGATTCGTTAGAAAGGTATTCACTAATAGATTTAAATATTTTTGGTTTCACTCGAATCCGTTTTGTTTTGCACCTGGTACAGTCCGACAAAGTTTGAATTCAATTTATGAAACTGCAACGCCTTTTCAGGCCTTGTTTATAATTATAATTAATTATATTCGTTTTCAATTGTCGATTCAAACTCAGTTTTCATTGCTATTATTTAAAATATTTATTTTAAATATTTAAAATCCATTATTTTAGCCAATTTAAAAATTTTAAATTGGTTTAGATTTTCTGGGTCGTTACAATCTCCCCCACGTAAAACTTTTCGTCCCCGAAAAGGAACAAAGTCGAAAGTGGTTTGATAAATCTACAATCACACAACACAACAACCAATCCAATTGTTTTCAACCTTTCAAAAATATACTAATCAATTTCTATACTCTTTTTAAAATCATTCAGACTATAGAATTTAAAAGTGCACATCCATGGTAAGAAAATAACAACAGAGTAGAGAATTAAACGGTAATGCAAAGTAGGGTAAATGTACCTTGCAACAGAGTCAATTAGAGATATCCACTCGGCATCTAGGATAAGCTTTCTGAATGCCCTCCTCATTTTCCCAAGTACAATCTCGCGAATCTCCACTCCATTGCACTTTGACTAAGTGAACCTTCTTGTTCCTCAGCTCTTTGGTTTCTTTGCCGATAATCTTTAGCGGCTCTCTTCTCACAGCTAGTTCTGGAGTAATTTCAATATCCTGTTGAGCTGCTTCTTCCACGATCAAGTCTGGATCATGAACTAGCTTTCGGAGTTGAGATATGTGAAATACATCATGAACTCCAGGCAACCAATCAGGGAATTTGACCTTATAAGCGAGAGTTCCAATCCGTTCCAGAATAGGAAACGGACCAATGAATTTGGGCGCCAACTTTCCATTTTTACCGAACCGGATAACTCCTCTCATCAGCGATACTTTAAGATATACATAGTCGCCAACAGCAAAGGATATATCTCTTCTTCTCGTATCGGCATAGCTCTTTTGTCGGCTTTGAGCGGCGAGTAATCGCTTCTTAATAAAATCGACTTTGTTGGCAGCTTCTCAAATCATATCAGGACCCAACACAAGTCTATTTCCGGGTTCGACCCAACAAGCAGGAGATCGGCACAGTCTACCATACAACTCTTCGAATGGCGACATTGTTAGGCTCACTTCGTAACTGTTGTTATATGAGAATTCAGCCAAATGCAGATGGTCCTCCCATGATCCACCGAAATCTATAACACAAGCCCGCAATAGATCTTCTAAAATACGATTCACCCTCTCAGTCTGGCCGTCTGTCTGAGGATGATAAGCGGTGCTCAAGTTCAACTTCGTTCCCAGTTCGACTTGAAATGCTTCCCAGAATTTGCTAGTAAATATTGTATCTCTATCACTGACTATACTGAGCAGCACTCCATGTAGTCTAACTATTTCCCTGAAGTAAATCTGCGCCAGACTCTGAGCAGTTCTGTTTGATCTGACAGGTATGAAATGGGCGGTCTTCGTGAAGCGATCTACGATCACCCAAATACTATCATTTCCTTTTTTGGTTCTGGGCAGACAATCAATGAAATCCATAGAAATATGCTCCCACTTCCAACCAGGAACTTCTAGCGGTTGTAACAATCCAGCCAATTTCTGTTGGTCGCTCTTGACTAGCTGGCAAGTAGGGCATCGGCTAACGTATATTGAAACGTCCCTTTGCATAGCCTTCCACCAGAATGTTCGTTTGAGATCGTTATACATTTTGGCCACACCAGGATGGATACTCAGCTTGGACTTGTGACACTCGTCTAACACTTCCCTTTTGAGCTCGGGGATGTCAGGAACACAAATCCTTCCTTTCAACCTCAGGGTCTCGTCGTTATCTATTTGAAAACACGAGGTTTCGCCTTTCTGAATTCTTTTAATCATGTCCTTAATAAAGTTATCCTCTTTCTGAAGAATAGATATTTTGTCAATCAAGGAAGTCGTGATAATAAAGCTGGCAATCATTACATTCTTTCGGCTAAGCGCATCGGCCACGACATTGGCTTTCCCTGGAGTATATATAATTTCAAAATCGTATGCTGCAAGGAACTCTAGCCAACGTTGCTGCCTCAGATTCAGGTCTTTCTGGGTGAACAGATACTTTAGCGACTGGTGATCTGTAAACAGTTCAAATCTCTCACCTAGAAGATAGTGTCTCCAGATTTTCAAGGCGAATACTATAGCCAATAACTCAAGATCATGAGTTACATAGTTTTTCTCGTGTGGCTTCAGCTGACGGCTAGCATAAGCAATCACTTGACCTCTTTGCATTAACACTGCGCCAAGGCCTTCTCTAGAAGCATCAGTCCAGACTTTCAAATCCTGGTTGCCATCGATGAAGGTTAACACTGGAGCAGTCATTAGTCTTAACTTTAGCTCTTCAAAAGCCTCCTCACTTTCTGGAGTCCATTTGAATTTAGAGCGCTTCTTTGTAAGCTTTGTTAAATGACCAGATATCTTCGAAAAGTTTTTAACGAACTTCCGGTAATAACTAGCCAAACCGAGAAAACTGCGGACTTCAGTGGGGGTACTGGGCTGTTTCCAATTCTGAATAGCCATGATTTTACTTGGATCCACAGCGATTCCTTCTTTCGATACGATGTGGCCCAGAAATTTCACTTCATCTTGCCGGAATATACATTTGGAAAACTTTGCATTCAATACATTCCTTCTGAGGATTTCTAACACTCGTTCCAAATGTTTTTCATGCTCAGCCTTCGATTTAGAGAAGATTAGAATATCATCAATAAAAACCAGAACAAATATATTCAATACTCCTCTGAATACTCTGTTCATCAGATCGACGAAGTAAGCGAGAGCGTTACATAAGCCGAACGGCATTACTAACCACTCGTAGAATAAGTCGGGGCCTCTGAACGCTGTCATTGGAACACACTCTTCGGCAATTCGAAGTTGATGGAAGCCTGTAGCTAGGTCCATTCGTGAAAATAATTGTGCTCCAATTAATCGATCCAACAAATCATCAATCTGCGGCAATGGATATTTGTTCTTTATTGTCTGTTTGTTCAGATCACGATAATCCACACATAGACGTAGAGTATCGTCTGATTTCGGGACAAACACCACTGCTGCACCCCAATCAGAGAAACTAGGTCTGATCAGACCCTTCCATACTAGCTGTCGTGTTTGATTGTCTAATTCCTCCTTCTCTTTCAAGGACATTCTTCGAATAGCGTGAACTACCGGCCTTGCATTGGGAATCAAAGCAATCTTGAAATCTATTTCTCTCTGCGGAGGTAAGCGAACAACTTCTTCGAACACATCCGCATAGTTCTTGACGACAGGAATGTCTTTCACTATGTAGGAATATTCTCTGTAACTTCAGGGATATTTTCTATTTGGGCTGGAGAAACATCGAGAGCTGCCCAGAAGTCTTTTCTATTAGATTTCTGACCTTCACACGGTATGGTTATATAACTCCCTGATTTAATCTTAGCTCTAACAACTCTCTCGGCACATCTAACCTCTGCTTCATATTTGGTTAGCCAATCCAATCCCAGAATAAGATCGAATTCATTAAAATTCATAACGACAGAGATAGTAGGGAATTTATAGCAGGAAAAAGAGACAGGCACCCCATAAACCCAACTGAGACCGATAGAACCCCCAACTGGATTTTGGACAGTCATTGGTTCCTTGAGCTTCTTCAATTTTAAATCTAACTTCTTGACTGCACTCTTTGCAATAAAGCTTCGTGATGCGCCAGTATCAAATAGTACTTTCACTGGAATGTTTTTGACAGTTAGCGTGCCTTCTAAAACATCTGGCCTCTCTTGAGCAGACGAAGATGCAGGCACTTCTGCCACTTCATTTACATATACTATTCCAAGTTTTCTGAATAGCGGGCAGGCCTTTAAAAGATGACCCGACTGATGACATCCACCACATTTTCTATTCTCTTGAAATCCCTTCTTGGGTTGGAACTTATTCTTTCTTTGTTGGTTCCAAGATTTGCAACTTATCGCCAAATGTCCTTTTCTATTGCAGCTTGAGCACGTGGCGGTCGTTATTCATTCGTTCCCAGATTCAGCCCTTTTTCTCTTGGCACTGGGCTTCTTATTGACCTCAGATCTCGTACTAGCTTCAGGAATATCAGTTTCCGACTTGGCTTTGTCACTACAACAGACTTCTTCTTCGTCGCGCAACATTCCTTTCTTATGGAGATCTTCATACTGATAAGCCATATAAATCATTTCAGAGAAAGGAAGTTTTACATTCCTTAGTACACTATTCTGATATCTCCTTTGCAGGCCATGGATAAATCTCTTCCTCTTTGGATCTTGAATCAGATGAGGAGCAAAGTGAGCAAGTTAGTTGAATTTCTTATGATATTCTGGGATGGTCATATCACCTTGTATCAGATAAGAAAATTCATCACATAATCGCTCCGTCGCTTCGGGAGGAGTAAATCTTTCCAGGAAAATCACTTTGAATCTGTCCCAGGTGATATCACCTTCTGGATTATATTTGATGATTGTTTCCCACCAAATTAAAGCTTCTTCTTTGAGCGCCCAAGATGCTACTAACCGTTTCTGGTCATCTCTTAGCTGGATACGCTCAAAGATTCTTTCGACAGAACTCATCCAAGCTTGAGTTTGAATTATAGATTCATTGCCCGAGAACTGTGCTCCGTTCAGATTTCGATATCTCTTTAATAGAGCGTCTAGATCGGGTTCTGCATTTCTCCTGTTTCTGACACTCATTTTTCCAGTACTTTTGCAAATGGCAGATAAAGTGTCAGGTCACAGAAAAGGTATTTCAAAATATGGAGACAAATACTTCAATGTAAATGTGTCTACTGGGGTGTATCCCATCCTGCTTTACTCATACTAGGATATTACTGATCCTATCTGTATAGAGTTACCCGTCCTAGAACTCTACTGGTTCTATTTCTGACGAGTTCGTTCAAATGTTATATTCCAGCATAAGCTTAACCAAAGCTCTGATACCACGTTGAGACGACCCCAAATCCCGTTCCGACGGAGACAAGGGTAATCTTTGGAATATAACACAGAAACAGATAATAGCAGAACAAAATTTAATAAATACACCAGATAATGAACAATAGAATATACTGCATAAAAGTAATCATCAGAGTTACACAGTATACAGGATCTTACTTAGAACAAATACAGTTCAGCTATACATAAATGTCTACAGCGGAAAACAAACAAAATATGTATAATAGGAGCTGAACAGCATAAAAAGAGATAAATGATAGAATCCATCTTCAGCTCCAACTATCGAGAGAAAGCCAGCTAAACCTGAATACAAGGCTGCCCGTGTAGAAAATGGGGCACCCGAGTTTGAAAGTGAACCAAACTACGAGTCAGTCATGGGACTGGTATGAGAAATCTATTCAACACATATATAATATGGCTAATCACAGGACCACGCCACTTTCGTGGAACGGGTTTACTCCATTGGATTGCCAGTGCTTTAAAAACAAATCATTCTTTTAACCATCGCAATGCTTTTTATAAAAATGAAGCCATTATAAGACTCAGTTCCCATCACACAATGCAACGTAAACCGGAGGATAGAGTTTTACCTTATAACGGCCAAAATATGCTTGATACGAATAAAACAAAGGCATTTGATATTATTACTGGTGTTTATATGTCTTTAAAACAATTTCGAATCATAACTATCAATCATAGACGGCATTAATGCCCCATACCACTATGTCGCCATAAATAGGTATACAATCAAAACCGCACGATGTCGTATTTGGAAATTGGATTTTCGTCCTGAACCAAGGCAAAAGATAGTCCTTACCGAATTCGAGACGCTCTAGCCCGCCCCTCAGGATCAGAGCTCGAGTGACCCTTGGATCGTCAGGGCCGGTCCACCGATGTGGATTAAAATTCCTGAACACTGCGTTTCCCCACCCTTTGGGGTGTAAATGAGCCAACGAATGGCTCCATCGGACCCGGATTGTCCGATCTAACCGAGGCGCCTAGCAACAGCAACAACCACACAGGTGAAAAGTATATAAATGTCAGGGCTGGTAGGTCACTGACACCACCCTAGCTAGAAAGAAACGCAGGCCCTCCCTAATGTCCTCTCCCGTTTCTGGTTCATACCGAGGTGTGAGGCTCGCGATTTTACGTTATACACAAAGCTACGCCACACAGGCGGTGCTTTGATCATCACCACAAGACTTTGCTTTTCAACAGAAGCCCTGATCACTGCATCTTAGCATGCCACACAGGCAATTCATGCCATGCGACTGATGTTCATCGATATACAACCTCTGAGCTCGTGCGTTTCAGAGAAGGGCGTTAAGCAAAAGAATAAATTCTCCGCCGCCAAACAGATGTATATTTAATAGAGATCAATCAACACAGAATAAAATCCAATGTCAGACACACAGTCCATTTACAAGTCCGTTCTGGGTCTGAATGAAACCGGAGGCACTAAATACCTCGCAAACCCATCGATCACCACGTACGTCTGGACGATCACCATTCATTATCCGTATTTCGGGATGCCTCCCAATCAGGACCTCGGTTACCATCCAAACGAGGTGAAGATCTCCGGTCTTCGACCACCGTCTCCATCTTCGACTTTCAATCGTCGGTCAATTATTTGAAATGAGAATCAACTCGGCCTTTTCAAATAATTAACGTATATTTAGAATTTCAAATCAATCTACTTCAATGGTTAAATTATTCGACAACACCAATCTTGTTCTTTAATGAAATTTTCACACCAAACACATTCAACCATCAAATACCACATAAATCGAGCAAATTCAGTTTATTTCCATTACATATTGTTTATGGTATTTTATAACGATTTATCGCTATTTTTATTTATTTTAAAATAGCCACTTTGTTCAAAACGACGCTTCGGACCATAGAGCGACCGTGGCGCTGTTTTTCTTCAGATTTGATTTACCCATATTTGAAAATCTAACCGTTGGATCTTCACACAATTTACATCATTAGAAAGGTCTTTTCGAAACGAATCCAAGGTTCCAGTTTCGGGAAAATCCGACGGTCGGATCTCCCGGTACAATCGTTTGAAGTTTCGATTTCAAAATACGAATTGCAGCGTCGTTATTCGATTAAATATAATTATATATATATATATATATATATATATAATCGTTTCTGGCGCTGTTTTTCTTCAGATTTGAATTAAACATTCCAGACGATCCAACCGTTCGATTTTTACAAAGTTGGTGCCGTTGGAAAGATATTTCCAAGGCGAACCCAACGGTTGCGGTTTCGGGAAAATCCGACGGTCGGATTTCCCGCAATAGTTGTTTGAAATCACGGTTTCAAAGCACGAACTCCACGGCCACGTTTTGTTTTAATTTTATTTATATTTATATATTAATATAAATATAGCTCATTCAACAATTTCAATATCGTTTACACTTCAAATATTTCACTAACGCCTTTAAATTTTGGAAAATTTCGCCATAACCTCCTTTGTATGGGAGGGGCTGGGAAAATTCCCAAATAGCCACACGGGCGTCTGATGTCAAAAAAAGAAAAAAAAAGCCAAGCGGCTTGCCAACAGGCCCATAAAATCATCACCCAAACAAAACAGTAAATGTGTACCTATTTGTCGGGCACAAAATTTTATTCCTCTTCTCTAGCCCCGTTGCTATAACCTGTTCAATAAATATGCATGTACATATATACAGTTCTTATCACTTATCATTTTCCATTCAACTTCATGTTTGATTCCATTTGGTTTAAAAGCATCATTCATTCTAATGTTGCATGCATAGGCAAAAATCATATCAATAGCTAATTAAGGAATATTTCAACTCATGCATATTTATTTGAACGAGTGGCTATTTTTAACACTTCACATTTCAACAATTCATGTATATAATAAAAATGTGATTTTTATTGTAAAACAACTCATTTCAAAACACTATTATTTTATATAGTTTCTATTTATGTTAAAATTGGGATTTTTATTATAAAACAATTTATTTCAAAATATGAATACCATTCAACACATGAATTTCTAATCAACGAATGAATATCGATTCAACACATAAAGGTTTTCTATAGTTTCTATATATAGATAAAAATGTGATTTTTATATTTAAAACACGAAGACCATTCAACACATGAATTTTAATTCAATGAAAGAACATCGATTCAACACATGAAGGTTTTCTATAGTTTACTTATATAGAAAAAAAATGTGATTTTTATATTTAAAACACGAAGACCATTCAACACATGAATTTTAATTCAACAAATGAATATCGATTCAACACATGAAGGTTTTCTATTCAACGAATAAATATAGCTTCAGCAAATGAAAATAATTCAAACACATGAATATTATTCAAAATTTCGGCAGCATAACGGCAGGGTAGTTAAAACCGGGACCTTCCCTAGTACGGCTCCTCGCTCTACCTTAAAACCTCGCGGTTTTTGACAATGGAGATCATGCATCTAGTTCGCACGCAGGCGGCATGTATATATTTATTTCATTTCGACAAACTAATCCTATGTGGTTTCAGCCAAATATTTCTCAACCACAATTGGGTATTTTTCAACCACAATCAATCAATATCAACCACAAACAATTCCAACCAACCATTCGCTATCAATCAATTTTCACACAAATCACAATCAATAAATATCGTCCATGGTTTGTGGATGAGAGGCGTACATATATATATATATATATATATATATATATTTATATAGCAATTCACTTCTATTTCAACACATATATAGTTTTTACAACGCATATATAACTTATACATCGAACATACAACTTATACAACGCTTATACAAGAGGTGTACAATGCATATATAACTCATACATCGACTGTATAATTTATACATCGTCGTTTCCATATCGTTTATAAATTAGAAATCTCACATTGGGTTCCACTCCACCAAAAATAGCAGATGGCTCAGAAAAATATGCGGTCTCTTCTAAAATGTAGAAGACATCCACACGAGCCACTGTCTCTTGTTTCACTGAATTTCGTTAACACAGCAAAAGGATATGATTTTTAAAAGGTTTGCAACACTAAAAAGTGTTGAAACAATATAAAGGAATTACCTTTATACGCTGTTCAAAACTAGGTCGGAGAAATTCGCGAAATCCGGGAAGAACTGGGATGATCGGTGGCTGCAGCCTCGTAGCGGGAGGTGAGGGCTGTCGATCGATGGTGGTTTGAGGGGGTACGGTGGTCGGATTTGTCGTCGGCGGCGTCAGGAAGGTCGGAGCTTTGGAAGGCCGATTTTGGCGATGGGGGCGTCGATGGAGGCGGAGCTTTTGTCGGATTTGAGGAGGAGAGGGAGGCGGTTCGAGTGGATGTGGTGGAGGCGGCTCTTGTGGCCTGTAGCGGCGGCGGCGGAGGAGACAAGGGGGAGCCTTTATCGCCGTCGATCGCAGCTGTTACAGGGGGAGGGGGGTCTGAGGATTTTTTTTCCTTTTTTTATTTATTTAAATTCTGATTGGTCGGTGGGTCTTTAAAGGGGTTTTCTGAGGTGACAACCAATCTAAACCCAATGACTGCCATCCCTAGCGTTTTACCCCCATTCCGAACACAATGGGATATGTTTCGAAGGCCCATTCGATTGTTTCAGTCAGTTTCCATTCAAATTAAAATATAAAACATTCAATATTTAATTTGAACGTACATTTCAATTTGCCAGGGCCACAAACTGATTCGAAAAATTCCAGAAAAATAAATCTAGCTATGTTTTGACGATACGGTCCCAACAAAACCAGTTTCGTCGAATTCTGAGACCGTTTGCAAAAAGGCCCATTTCTGGTCGATCCAATTTAACTATAATTGATCAAAACACGTTTTCTTTTGCCACGCTCACACACTATCTTCATAAATTATGAAATTTGAAACCTAGCAATAACATCACATCCCGGATCCAACAAAAGTGGTTTCGTCAAATTCCGAGGTCATATGCAAAATGGCCAATTTCACGGGCTATATAAATTCCATAGCGACCTTTCTGAAAAATCATTCGGCCATAACTTTTGCTTTCCGTTATGAAAATTCAATTTTTCAGATTCGTTAGAAAGGTATTCACTAACAGATTTAAATATTTTTGGTTTCACTCAAATCCGTTTTGTTTTGCACCCGTTACAGTCCGACAAAGTTTGAATTCAATTTATGAAACTGCAGCGCCTTTTCAGGCCTTGTTTATAATTATAATTAATTATATTCGTTTTCAATTGTCGATTCAAACTCAGTTTTCATTGCTATTATTTAAAATATTTATTTTAAATATTTAAAATCCATTATTTTAGCCAATTTAAAATTTTTAAATTGGTTCAGATTTTCTGGGTCGTTAGAGTAATTCTGGACATAAAATTGAGGCATATTACGAACTATGACTTGGAAGAAGAGGACTATTGTGAGTTAGAACATAAAGGACATAGGTTGTAACATAGAACATAAATCCGAGGCATGTAATAGGGCATGTTGTATTTAAAACATAAGGTGTATTTAACATATGTCTTGAGTTTTAAGGCATAAAGGATATTAGACATATGACTTGGGATTTGGGCGTAAAGTTTAACTGTGAACATGTAACTGATTTGGATGCATAGTACAAGTTGTAATCCAAGATCTAGATCTAGATTATAGTCTGTAATTTGAAAAAAAAAAGATAATTAATTTGCATATAACTTAGGTGTAATGATCCATGTTAAGATTTGATGATTATTGAGAGTGAATATATCTAAATGGTTTTTTTTGGATATGTGACATGCATTGTAATCCATGGCTATATTTGGCATAATTCATATGTAAGGTTTTTGGAGAATATTCTTAACTATGCAAGATTAACTAAAATTTGGGTCATATGTTATATGGTGGATTATGACCATAATTTGGGCATATAAGTTTAGGCTTACTTTATGAATTAGGCAAGATATGTGAATAGGACTTTAAGGAATGTTTAAATCTGCTAAATATGTTACCTTTTTAATCTGTTGAATTGCCTAAACTGTTACATATGTTGAATCGCCTAATCTGCTAATTATGCCTAATCTGCTAAATCTATTGAGTTGCCTAATCTGCTAAATCTGTTGAACCGCCTGAGTTGCTAAATCTGTTAAATCTGTTGAAAAGCTGAAGGATTGTAATTTGTGTAAAACATGTTAATTTGTCTAATCTGCTGCGATTTGAAAGGAAGCCAAATCTGTTAAATTGACATTATTAGCCTGATATCCATATAACTTGTAATAGAATAAACTAGTTATAATAAAAATGCTAAGACACGAGGTTAGACTCATGTTTGCGGTAGAAGCCTGCCCGGACCCAACCGGCTTAACCAGCAACCGCAAACTGCTAGTCTAATGTGAGAGGTCGTAGGCATAACTAAAATATGCTTAGACATGAGGTTAGGTCTGGCTTGTGGCAGAAGTCTACCCGGAACCGCCCGGCTTATCCAGCGCCCGCAAGCTATTGACCTAATGTGAGAGGTCTGCGCATTAATATTTAATTAATGCAAATTTGATATGATGTCTAAAATGTGTTGGGTGGATAGGGCTAAACCAACTAGACTGATGAATTTAATAAACCTGTTCCGTGAATCTGTAGGCCCAATACAAAGTCAGACAATTTGTAAATCTGTTAAAACTGTACATCTGATCCGTTAGTCTGAAAACCTGTTAACCTGATTTTCTGATCTGTGAACTAGTTGACTTGAACTCTGTATGTCTGAAAACTTGTAAACAAGTTAATCTGAAATTTGTTAGTCTGGGGACACAAGGTTAGGAGGGAAAATTTTCTGATCTATGAACTAGTTGACTTGAACTGTGTATGTCTGAAAACTTATAAACAAGTTAATCTGAAATCTGTTAGTCTGGGGACACAAGGTTAGGAGGGAGAATACTTGTGTCATATGTTGTTTGGGATCCGTATTAGTCAGTAACCCTTTCAGGTATCAAAACTATGACCCAACAGTAGGTAGGGTCCGGGCACACTTACTGAACTAATTGTAAATGGTTCATTCTGATAATGGCGAGGGGTGTTGATGGTGCGTTCCAACCAGGTCATGTGCGTGCATGGATCCCAGTCTGCCTCTGAGGATGTAAGACGCAGTGACATCTGTAAATAGGTCTGTGTCATTCAAAGGTTGCCACTTTAGGGAGTGATACGCCCTTCTATGGGGCTGGCACAGGGTATTTATGTATTAGGGAGCGGATCGCTTAGGGTAGATTTAGGGTACACTTAGTTCTGTCTGTTTCCGTTGGGGTACCGTCTGTTTCTGTCCGGTGGTAACACCTGTCTGTTTCTGCATGGTACCGTCTGTTGGGGTGGTAAAGGCCCATTTACTAGTGTACACCTAATTCTAACATTCTGTATCCGTAAGGATTATTCTGTTTCTGTTCCTATACCTTCTGTCCGGGTGGTAAAGGCCCATTATTCTGTTTCTGTTTAGATATTAGGGTAACACCTAATCTTGTTATACTAGTATTAGTGCAGAGAAGTAAAATATAAGTAAGAAGCATAACTTGGGCTATATCATTTTGTTTCTTCTGTTTAGCTTAAGTATATCAGTTACTCCTGTTGATATTGTCTCTTATCTAGCTTTATTTTCATGTCATGATATTATTATCTGTTCATATGCTGAAAGTCACTGGACTTGCCAGACTTTATGTCTGACCTTTCTTGTTTCCGCCCCTTCTCTTTAGTTTCCCCCCAGGTTTGTAAGGTGGAAATCTAGGAGCTTGATTTGGATCTTCTCTGCTTGAAGTATCGTTTGGCTTTGGCATGGCAGTTTATGTTGCGGATTATGATTTTAAAAACTTTGCATTATGAAAGATTTTGTACAAGATTGATATTTTGTACTTGAATTCTTATATTGTGATTTGAAAAGATGTAACCAAACTTACTTCGGTTTCTATTGTAATAAAGTTATAAATTTTTCTAGTACTATTTTATCTGTCTTGTAAACTGCTGTTCTGTCTACTAAAACGCTCCATCAAAGTTAAGACATTCACTTTGTGAGTGACCTTAACAGAGGTGGTGTGTTACACTTGGTATCAGAGCTGAAGGTTACCAGACTTGATAAAAAGCTTTTGAAAAACTATTTTCAAAAAGGTTTTAAAAGAAAGTATTTTCAAAAAAGCTTGTTTTGAAAAATATAATCCCCAAAGCCATAGCCTATCTTTCTATCCTTTGTTTTGAATCTTTCCTTTTTCTTTCGTTTCAGCATGTCTAGGGATCTTAACCTTCCAGAGGGTGTGCCAATACCTGGCTGGTTCAGGAGGTACTTAGAGGCTAGGGCCAACGATGCAGGCCCAACAGATATTCCTCCTCCAGCCGCAGCGATTCCCCCTCCTCCGCCCCCTCCTCGTGCAATTTTTCTCAAAGATCTGTAAAGATTTTAAGGCCATGGGTGGAAAGGATTTCAAGGGAAATGAATCATTTGTAGAAGCGAGGAACTGACTCAAAGAAACAGAGGATCTGTTCATTATCTTCGAGGTGGACGATAGGCAGAAGGTACAGCTGGCGGTATGGTTGCTCAAAGACGAAGCTTCCTATTGGTAGGAAGTCACTAATGCTGAGAGGCCGGTTGAAACATGGATGGATTTCATAACAAGGTTTGAGACGAAATTCCTCTTGCAAGCTGAACGAAGTCTACAACTGGAAAAGTTCTTATCTCTTAAGCAAGGAAGTATGACAGTCAAGGAATACGTCAACCAGTTCAACCAACTGGCTAGGTTCGGACTAGATTTAGTCAACACCCAGCTTGAAAAGGCTCTCCGCTTTGTTAAAGGATTGAGCGAGCCATTGCACAGCCTAGCCATGACCCATGTATCCATGGGAGTGACTTACGAGAGATTTGTGGACATGGCACTACTATACGAGGAAGACAAGGGCAAGAAAGAGGCAAAGAAGGAAGAACCACAGAATAAGAAAGCATGGCCCAAAAAGGAAACAAAAAAGAAGGATGAGAAGTCTGAAGATAAGAAGGAGAAAAAGTGCTTTACTTTTGGAAGCTCGACTCATCTGAACAAGGATTGTAGAAAAAGAAAGGGCACTTGCTTTAACTGTGGTGAGATGGGACACTTCACTAGGGACTGCCCGAAGAAACGAGGGCAAGGGCAGAGGGCAGGACCAACTTCTGGAGGGCAGGCGAACACTCTCGAGGCTAGTGGATATGATAGAAATAGGGAAACTTTCTGTAGGAGGTTTAATTTCTTTATCTGGTTGTTGAGTTAAAGCTCTTTTTGATTCTGGCATTTTGATTCTGTAATGGATACTCTGCACTTTAATACTAGTATTGTTTCTGATTTCGCTGTAGACTCGGACTTGTAAGGGTTATGACTCATCTAATTATGATAAGTTGGGTATCTGTGTTGAGCGTTAAGTTGACTATGACGCATACATTATGGGTTTTTATCATGCTTAGTTTCCTAAGAATCATTTGGTAATCTGATCTGTATCAGTAGTCTGTAGGTTTCTGAAAAGGATTGGAGTTTTTACTCAAGGTGTGAAATAGATTTCTAGTTGGGCATTTGTTTAATGGGAGTAATTCTCTGAGTATTAATCTGATGTTGATTTCGGTTGTCGGGGTTGATAATTAGGAGTTATTCTCTTAAATCGATGTTTAATGGGAACCTAGCTTTAGTTTTAATTATACTTGCCTCTATCACACGACTTTATCCTTCGACCTTTAGGTAGAAACTAATGGGTGTAAACATGTGTTTGAGACATGTTATGTTTGATGGTTGCAAGTGGATGCAACTGGTTGCCAGTGATTGCTCATGGATGCATATATACACACTAGGCACTAGATCGGCTCAAAATCACTCTCATACTGCATATGGATGTGTGTGCATTTTTTTATGGATGCGAAATGGTTGACTTAGCACATGGATGTTGCATATGAATGAATGTTTGTGCACTCATATAGAAATGATATGTATCAAATAGTAAAATTACATACATGTGGAACTCATGGCACTGACATAATTTGCATTAAGGAGGTCAACTGAATCAGTAAACCGCCTGATCTTTGCATTAGATAAGGAACATATACACACACTTTTGCATATGTTCATACAAAACTAGAAGTTTTCTAAGGACAATGGATGCTTGTGGATGATGGTTGAGTAGATGGATGACTGGATGGTAAGACACATTCTTCTTAACTTGAAGATTTCGGGGACGAAATCCTTTAAGAAGGGGAGAATGTAACACCCCGTATTTTCTGTGAACGTATAAGTAACAAATCAGAGAATAATTAATTTTTAAAATTAGAATCAAGGGAAACGGGTTGCGCCATTGTGTTCGTCTCGAAATTCTACATGGAAACGAGTCTGACCCTCCGAAGTTTCAGGAATTTTAAGAACCGAAAACAACTCGAAATTCAAATTCGAAATTCGAATTCAAACATCAGCGCAAATTGGGCGGGAATTTTCCCGCCTAGGACCAGGTCGACCTGGGGGTCGACACTATGGTCGACCTCCCAGGGACTAGGTCGACCCTATGGTCGACCTGGGGGTCGACCTGGTGACAGAACTCAGTTCTGAGCCTGGGTTCATTCTGATGTATCTTGTCACGTTTTCTGTCTAGATTCGTCCGCCTACTCCTATATAAACTACCTCCTAGCCTTATTCTCTTTACACCATTTCACTCTCCCCTTATGCTGCCTCTGAGATAATATAAATAAATTAATTAAATAATGGCGTCTCTACTCTGCTGGAATCAAATCTAGAACTAGTGCATCTTCTTCCAAATCTGAATTAGATTAAAACAGAACTACTGCAACTCTTCTTCTATAATCCAATCAAGGCAAGTGCAGTTATTTTCCGATATGAAGTTTAATCATGATCTTGACATAATTATAAAACTGAATATGAGATTATGCCCTTTTTCTATTTATCAGATCTGTTTCTCTGTTTTATTATTCTGTTTGTTTGTATTTCTTCCTCCTTTCTTTCTTTTTGTTTGATAGCCAGGCTACCATGAGCCTGAGCAAAGTCTCATAAGAAATGAACGCATAAATGCTAAATTTGGGAAGAATATTGAATGAGGCATATTTGGGCAAAATCGATTTGTAATTAATTTGAGGATACAACACATGTTTTAATTCTGGACATAAAATTGAGGCATATTACGAACTATGACTTGGAAGAAGAGGACTATTGCGACTTTGAACATAATGGACATAGGTTGTAACTTATAACATAAATCTGAGGCATATAATTGGGCATGTTGTATTTAAAACATAAGGTGTATTTAACGTATGTCTTGAGTTTTAAGGCATAAAGGATATTAGACATATGACTTGGGATTTGGGCGTAAAGTTTAACTATGAACATGTAACTAATTTGGATGCATAGTACAAGTTGTAATCCATGATCTAGATCTGGATATACTCTATATATTATAGTATGTAATTTGGAAAAAAAGAGAATTAATTTGCATATAACTTAGGTGTAAAGATTCATGTTAAGATTTGATGATTATTGAGTGTGAATACACCTAAATGGTGGGGTTTTTGGATATGTGACATGCATTGTAATCCATGGCTATATTTGGCATAATTCATATGTAAGGTTTTTGGAGAATATTTTGAACTATGCAAGTTTAACTATAATTTGGGGCATATGTTATATGGTGGATTATGACCATAATTTGGGCATATAAGTTTAGGCTTACTTTATGAATTAGGCAAAATATGTTAATAGGACTTTAAGGAATGTTTAAATCTGCTAAATATGTTACCTATTTAATCTGTTGAATTGCCTAAACTGTTACATATGTTGAATTGCCTAATCTGCTAGTTATGCCTAATCTGCTAAATCTATTGAGTTGCCTAATCTGCTAAATCTGTTGAACCGCCTGAGTTGCTAAATCTGTTAAATCTGTTGAAAAGCTGAAGGATTGTAATTTGTGTAAAACATGTTAATTTGTCTAATCTGCTGCGATTTGAAAGGAAGCCAAATCTCTTAAATTGACATTATTAGCCTGATATCCGTATAACTTGTAATAGAATAAACTAGTTATAATAAAAATGCTGAGACACGAGGTTAGACTCATGTTTGCGGTAGAAGCCTACCCGGACCTAACCAGCTTAACCAGCAACGCAAACTGCTAGTCTAATGTGAGAGGTCGTAGGCATAACTAAAATATGCTTAGACACGAGGTTAGGTCTGGCATGTGGCAGAAGTCTGCCCGGAACCGCCCGGCTTATCCAGCGGCCGCAAGCTACTAACGTAATGTGAGAGGTCTGCACATTAATATTTAATTAATGCAAATCTTATATGATGTCTAAAAAGTGTTGGGTGGATAGGGCTAAACCAACTAGACTGATGAATCTAATAAACCTGTTCCGTGAATCTGTAGGCCCAATACAAAGTTAGACAATCTGTAAATCTATTAAAACTGTACATCTGATCCGTTAGTCTGAAAACCTGTTAACCTGATTTTCTGATCTGTGAACTAGTTGACTTGAACTCTCTATGTCTGAAAACTTGTAAACAAGTTAATCTGAAATATGTTCGTCTGGGGACACAAGGTTAGGAGGGAAAATACTTGTGTCATCTGTTGTTTGGGACCCATATTAGTCAGTAACCCTTTCAGGTACCAAAACTATGACCCAACAGTAGGTAGGGTCCGGGCATGCTTACTGAACTAATTATAAGCGGTTCATTCTGATAATCGCGAGGGGTGTTGTTGGTGCGTTCCAACCGTGTCATGTGCGTGCTTGGATCCCGGTCTGCCTATGAGGATGTAAGACGCCGTGACATCTGTAAATAGGTCTGTGTCATTCAAAGGTTGCCACTTTAGGGAGTGATACACCCTTCTGTGGGGCTGGCACAGGGTATTTATGTATTAGGGAGCCGATGGCTTAGGGTAGATTTAGGGTACACTTAATTCTGTCTGTTTCTGTTGGGGTACCGTCTGTTTCTGTCGGGTGGTAACACCTTTCTGTTTCTGCGTGGTACCGTCTGTTGGGGTGGTAAAGGCCCATTTACTAGTGTACACCTAATTCTAACATTCTGTTTCCGTAAGGATTATTCTGTTTCTGTTCCTGTACCTTCTGTTCGGGTTGTAAAGGCCCATTTTTCTGTTTCTGTTTAGACATTAGGGTAACACCTAATCCTGTTATACTAGTATTAGTGTAGAGATGTAAAATATAAGTGAGAAGCATAACTTGGGCTATATCATTCTGTTTCTTCTATTTAACTTAAGTATATCAGTTACTCCTGTTGATATTGTCTCTTAACCAGCTTTATTTTCATGTCATGATATTATTATCTGTTCATATGCTGAAAGTCAATGGACTTGCTAGACTTTATGTTTGACCTTGCTTGTTTTCGCCCCTTCTCTTTCGTTTCCCCCCCAAGTTTGTAGGGTGGAAATCTAGGAGCTTGATTCGGATCTTCTCTGCTTGAAGTATCATTTGGCTTTGGCATGGCGGTTTATGTTGGGGATTATGATTTTAAAAACTATGCATTCTGAAGGCTTTTGTACAAGACTGATATTTTGTACTTAAATTCTGATTTTGTGATTTGAAAAGATGTAACCAAACTTACTTCGGTTTCTGTTATAATAAATTTATAAATTTTTCAAGTACTGTTTTTACTGTCTTGTAAATTTCTGTTCTGTCTATTAAAACGCTCCATCAAAGTTAAGGCATTCCCTTTGTGAGTGACTTTAACGGAGGTGGGGTGTTGCAATAGTTGTCACTTAAATTATGTCCATAATTACTATGCATATAAATTAGGCCAATTAATGTCTCAAATTAGTTATATGCCTTTATACCATTTTATGCTAATTCACAATTATGCATATTTAATATTTTCCCAATATCCCCATGTCGTTCGTACGTGAACGTGAAATATGTTAGACTCGCAAATAGTCTAACTCATAAAAAAGAAAGAAACATCACAACTTGCATAACACACAAAATAGATCTAACTAGCATAACATGGATCAAAACTGGCATGATTATGATTCATATTAATATAAATTTGCATTATCAACACTTGCATAGGCAATAGTCATAAAACATAAATTTGTATAGACTATGTACTGTCATGGATCTAAATGTATAGATCTAAACATGTAATTATGAACTTGCATACATGGATATGGTTTTCCTATGACTTGCATATCAATTTCATACAAACTTACATTCATACTAGCATATGATTCACATACAAAACTAGCATAGGAAACATAAATTTGCATAAGTATGTTACTTCCTTGGATCTAAATATAGATATAATATCAAAATGTGAACTTGCATATGGATCTAAACATAGATCTAAACATAAAAATGTGAAGTTGCATACAGATCTAAATACATAAATTAATGTCACACTTTTTGCTTATAAACTAACATATGTATATCCTTGATTCACATATGTTTTACATCCCAACTTGCATAAGATTCACATATGTTTCAACATCCTAAACTTGCGTACATATGTTTTAACATCGCAAACTAGCATATGATTCGCATATGATTTAACACATAAATTTGCATAAGATTCACATAACATAAACTTCCATATGATTCACAAATTAACATATGTAAACTTGCATAAAATGAATCAAGTTAAACATGTATAACTGTACATATAAATAGATCTACCAATCATACAACAACAAAACTGTTATATGTTCACAAACAGACAATAACATCACATGTTTCAACAAACATGTTCTCATAATCCAATTACAACCCATCATAATTAATTTATTAATTATATTGTGAAAGAAATAACACTCAATATCATAAGAACAGTCCAGTTTTTCTGGGATCTGTATTCTGAAACTGAATTGCTCGCCTTTGATGTAGACTAATTGTTATTCTAATTTGGATTTAGATTTGATTTTGATTCTTGCTTCTATCTTGCTTTTAAGTTGAAGAAGGAATGGTGGCTAAAGTAGAACGATCATGGACGACATGGCGGCTACTTGGAATGAATTTGTGTGATTTGGGTTTGAGGATTATGGTTTCTTTTATAGAAGTTAAATCTTATGTGAGCCGTTAGATCGTTTTAGGAGCAATCAGAGCCATCCAACTAAAGTAAGTGTCACTCAGCCAGTCATAGAAATACACATAAGCCCTAACATCTCATAATTTGTCACAAAGCCAATCAGAGAAGGCCACATAAAAAGACAATCATTGACCAACAAAAAATGCGCCACGTGCGCCACATGATGCGTACATGTCATATATATATATACATATATATATATATATATATTCTTTTTATCTATCTTCCCAATTAACTATTTTCACACTAAACCACTTTTTGAACTGCGGTCACACTAAGCCACTTTTTAGCCATTCCCCTAAAACAAAAATATGGCGTTGGCGGGGATCGAACTTTGTACCTCTTGTATGCAAGTCACATGTTCTAACCAAATAAGCTACTAAGTCTTTTGCTTACAAAACTTAGAACAATGCTAAACATTATTCTTTTCTCATTCTTCTTTTTCATGTTTTGCTGCAATATTTAATTTAAAGATATCTTCTTCATACGGAGTCCGATTTACGCAAACTCAGACTCTATCTTAAGCAGAATTCCGAGGTGAACGCAATGGCGCAACTCGTTTCCCTTAATTCCCACATTTGAAATTAAGTATTCCTTAATTCGTTAATTTTAATATTTAAAATCACAGGGTGTTACATTCTCCCCTCCTTAAAGGATTTCGCCCCCAAAATCTCCAAGATAAGGAGAATGCATATCCTAACATCAAATCATCCATCTACTCAACCATCAAACACAGGCATCCACTGTCCTTTCAAGATTTCTAATGCTATATGAACATATGCAAAAAGTGCGTGTATATGTTTCTTATCTAATGCAAAATCAGGCGGTCTACGGATTCAGTTGACCTCCTTAATGCAAATCATGATAGTGCCATGCATCCATTATGTATGCGAAAGAATCCTATCGATACATATTATTCCTACATGTGTGCACAACCATTCATAAAAATGCAGCATCCATGTGATAACACAACCATTATACATCCATTAATTTGAATATGCACACACATTTATATGCAATGAAGGTGATTGAGCCGATCTAGTGCCTAATGTGTGTGTACATGCATCCACGAGCAACCACTAGCCACCACTTGCATCCATTTGCATCCACCAAACGTAACATGTCTCAAACACATGTTTACAACCATAGGGTTCTTCCTAACTAAAGATCGACGATGTCTTCACAAAGATAATACTAAATGATAGGACAAGTATCAACAAAGCGGTAGAAAAAAGTGAAGTTAAAACATACCCTAAAAAAGGAAATGGTACACCGTACGCATCTTGTCTTCTGTCTCCCAAGTCGCGTCTCTTTGATCATCTCCCCATTGCACTTTGACCAACTTGACCTCTTTGTTGCGTAACTCTTATACCACCGACCCAAGGATGCATGCAGGAGCTCGTCTAATCGTGGCATCTCCCTCTACTTCCACTTCTCTAAGCATGTTCGGCTCCACTACTTCCGCGGTATCTTGTAACACTTCCGCAAATATGATACGTGAAAACATGTCATGAACATCACTAAGCTATGTAACACCCCACCTCCGCTAGGGTCACTCACAAAGGGAATGCACTAGCTTTGGTGGAGCATTATCTAGGTAAACATACACATAAATATTACAAGACAGAACATATAAAACAGCGGAAGAAGAACCGAATTTTATTACTTTAAAAATCTAGAAAGGTCTAAAGCCTTTTTACATCAAAATGCCATTAAATCCATTACATCGAAATCTGTCTTGCAATAGTGAAGAAGCATAAAACCTTGGTCATAAATCATTCCCCATGTAAAACAGTAAAGCAAGCCATAGCCAAGGGAAATCCAAGCCGTACATGAAAGAGCCTTGGAGCTTGGTAAGATCCGAACTAAGCTATATTCCCACCCTGCGAACCTGGGGAGGAAGGGGGGGGAACGGAAGAAAAAGAGGCGAAACAAAATGGGTCAGTCATAAAGACTGAGTAAGTCCTAGTGACTTTCAGCATAAAAATAGGTAAAGATAACATGGCATGAATAAACTGAAAGTAAACATAAGGATGATGACAAGATAGGCAAGTTAAACTAGGATAACAAGATAAACTACGATAACAAGATAAACTAAGATCACAAGAAAACTAAGGTAACAAGATAAACTAAGGTCACAAGTAAAACCAAGGTAGCAAGATAAACTACGTATATCATCGCATGTTTAACATTCTCTGCACCAACTGTACTAGTACACCAACCCATATCACCCTCTCGATGCATATGTACAGTTCCTTGCCGTATATCGTACGGGTTTCATCGCATATTTCTATACTACTTTAACGTGGTGCCACCATTCTTGAAATCGTTTGTACTGCCACCTTTGTTCTAGCTAGGTTTTCTTATCATGAACTATCGCGTGTTCAACTAGGATTTATGCCACCTAGGACCACAAGGGTTATGCTACCTATTGAACGTTTTCTAGATTCGTTTAGGGTTTATGCCACCTAGGACCACTAGGGATTTTGCTACCTAACGAATTCCATGTAACGATCTATTAATCGATCGGCTCCCTACAAGTCCTAGCTCGTTCATGTGTCTGTGTCATACGGCCCAATCACGAAATGTAGTTACCTGTGCTAGGTTCACCATAGGGTGTATCAAGCCCTATGGTGCCAACCATCGACACAAATCAAGCACGCACAGATAATCCTACTGATGCCCAATGCCTTCTTTTTCTGCTCCGGAGTGTGTGCATGCCCGCACTCCATTAGAACCTACACTGGCTCACCCACACAGTCGTCGTTCTGATCGCTTACAATCAGCCCAGTAATCGTGCCCCACCCTGCCTAGTTCCAGGGTACCATGATAAATCTAGTGGGTTACTGCTAAAACGGACCACGTAACTAGAGTTTCTGTCTAGTAGGTTAAGTGTTGTCATTTAAATTCGAGACTTAACCCCATCGGTCTAGCATGTCAAGTTGGTTAAGTGTTGTCATTCAAGTTCGTGACTTAACCCGTCTACGTGTCATGTCAAATTGACTAAATGTTGTCGTTTAAGTTCATGACTTAGCCCTACAAATCATGTGTCAAGTTGGTTAAGTATATTCAAGCGGTTCACGGCTTAACCCTATCAAATCATCGTGTTAAATTGGTTAAGTATATTCAAGTGGTTCATGACTTAACCCTCTCAAATCATCGTGTCCAATTGGTTAAGTATATTCAAGCGGTTCATGACTTAACCCTATCAAATCATCGTGTCCAATTGGTTAAGTATATTGAAGCGGTTCATGACTTAACCCTATCAAATCATCGTGTCGAATTGGTTAAGTATATTAAAGCGGTTCATGACTTAACCCTATCAAATCATCGTGTCCAATTGGTTAAGCATATTCAAATAATTCATGGCTTAACCCGCCTACGTATCATGCTAAGTTGGCTAAGTATTATCTATATGTTCAAGTTGACTTAACCCTGCCACGTGTCAGGTAATATCGATTGGGTGTTATCAACCTATTCAAGTTAGCCCAACCCATCCGCTAGTCATATTATAAAGGTCAAGTGTCATTAGCCTAGCTATGTTACTTAACCTACCCATTAGTCTGATTAACAGTTATGTTGGTTAAGCCCACATTTATAAGTTTTACATGTTCTTAACTCATACCGGTTAGGTCCATATTCACATGTCAAATTTCCATGTCATCCCACCTAATCCTCTAACCATACCTACGTCTTATTATGGTTAGTATTCCTTTATTCATTCATTATGACGAACAAATCATGACCTCTCACATTAGACCGTGCATTTTGTGGCCACTGGATTTGCCGGGCAGTTCCGGGCAGATTTACACCATAAACTGGGTCTAACCTCGTGTCATAAGTCGTTAAGCCTACAATTCGACCTTCGACCTCTTACATTAGACTGACACTTTGTGGCTACCGGATTTGCCGGGCGGTTCCGGGCAGATTTACACCACAAACCGAGTCTAACCTCGTGTCAGAGGTTCACTAATGGTCATATTCCACCGAAAACCCCAATATCAGTTCATGTGTTTAACATATAGAAATGTTCATGATTCACATTTTTTCCCTAAAACGTGTTCCCAAATTATTATCATAACTCACTATAAGGTTATGCCAAGTTATAGCCTTTTATTTACAATACATGCCAATAACCCAAAACCCAACTTAGGCGCGTTCATATTAAACCTCTACTAAGTCATAAATTATCATATATGTTTCAACTCCAAATTTTACATAATTAGCATATACCCAAGTTCTAGATTACATGTAAATTTTTACATATGCCCAAATCCTACCAAATTTACATATGTTCAATTCATGCCGTTTTACATGTAGGCCAACTTTATGCCAATTTACACATATACCAAGTTTCCTGCCGCTTTACATATGTCAAGATTCATGATTTACATGTTTTCAAAGCTATGCCCAATTTACATAGATCAAGTTTTATACCCAAAATTACATGTATACTACGTTTACACCAATTTACTCATAACAAGTTCTAGCCAAATTACATATATCAAGATCCATGTCAAATTATATATATATATATATATATATATATCAAGATCCACATCAAGTTATATATATCAAGATCCATGTCAAATTATATATATATATATATATATATATATCAAGATCCACATCAAGTTATATATATCAAGATCCATGCCAAATTATATATGCCAATCCCCGTTCTTGCAATTACCATTATAATGACAATAACCAAATATCAAGTTTCATGTTAATGATAAATTATCCCCCAAACATCCAATTTTCATATTATGCCTTCGATCCCACCAAACACATATATTCCACTAGGCAATATTCCAATATTTTCCCCATATACCATCGCAAGTATATCGTAGTTTAGGCCTAGGTCCAATATAGACCTAGGTTCATCAAAAGAAAATAAATAGGGGGAGGTAGAAGTTGCAATAAAAACAAGATCAGAGAGAGAGAAAACGGCATAAAAGCATCATCTCAGGCATAAAGAATAGATCTTGATAATAAAACATGAACCAAGAAAAATAGATTTACAACAGGCTGAATAGACCATAAACTTGTCATGCGAATAAAGATAGGAAAGTTCTCAAGATCGAAATCCAAGAAGAAACAAGAATTGAATCAAAAGTCCAATTTCATTTCATCACATGTCCATATTAAATTTAATTATTTTAATCTGAAAATAACTAGAACTTACATAGCATGGCTAATGAATTAAGAACTACAATTGTCGTAGAACGTTGCAGAGACATTGATTTATCTTCTTGAATTGTTGTAGAATTGTTGTAGAAGCTTTAATCTCTAGTTTGAATCTAGTTTGGAGGCTAAGAGAAAAGTTTATAGAGCGGCGACCATGATCAAGAGGAAGTCCAGCAGCATAATAGTGTAAGAATGATTTGATATAAATTAGGTTAGGTCTAAGGGTGTTTTTATAGGTGTAGCAACTAGTTTAGGCCCTTAGATTAACCCTAGAATCAATCCGGACCGTCAAAACACGTCTCAGGCTTCAAAAATGTGTTCTGGGTCAAACCAGGCCGACCAAGTCGACCTGTAAGGTGGGGGGTCGACACTATGGTCGACCTGGGGGGTAGGTCGACCCTATGGTCGAACTGGGGGGGGGGGGTAGGTCGACCCCCTCGTCCAGTGCTGCTTGAAAACTGCTGAAACTTGTACAGGCCATAACTTCTTCATCCGGACTCCGATTTTCGAAAACTCGGACTCTATTTCATGTAAAATTTCGAGACGAACGGAATGGCGCAACCCGTTTCCCCTGATTCTGAATTTAAAATTTAATTCTGCCTTTATTTCTTGTTTTAACATGTTATAAAAATACGGGTTGTTACATTCTCCCTTCCTTAAAGGATTTCGTCCCCGAAATCTTCAAGTTAAGAAGAATGTGTCCTACCGTCCAATCATCCATCTACTCAATCATCAATCACCGGAATCCATTGTCCTTAAGAGATTTCTAATGCTGTAAGAACATGTGCAGAAAGTGTGTGTATATGTTCCTTATCTAATGCAAATGATCAGGCCTGATTGATCTTCTTAATGCAAAATATGTTTAGTGCAATGAGTCCAACATGTATGCGAATAGTCCTAGTCACATAAACACTATATGTGTGCACAAACATCCATCCATATGCATCATCCATAAACAAGTATAAACACTCATGCATATGCAATATGGAAATGTGTCTGAGCCGATCTAGTGCCTAATGTGTGTTATGCAACCATGAGCAACCACTTGCGACCACTTGCAACCACTTGCAACCATCAATCATAACATGTCTCAAACACATGTTTCACCCAACTGTTCCTACCTAACGATATAGTCGAATGATAGAAGCAAGTGAAAACTTTGTGCCCATTAGACAATGTCAAAGCTGGAAATCTACGTCACATATATACTGAATAGGAGAAGAACCCCCTAAGCGCCAGCCCATATCCTATAAAACCCAAAAAAGTTTAGTCAACCCAACGAACACCCTCAAGCCCCAACATGTATTACTAACAGATAAGTCATACTCCTTATGGGGTTTGCAACAGAAATAGGATTGAGAATAGGACCGAGAGGTTATACTTAAAAGATAGCATACAAGTAAGCTCTGCAGGAAAAGAGCGATCAAGGACATACTCACAAAAAGAGATATGATGCGCGTGTCCAGTCTTCAATCTTCTAAGTCGCATTTCCTTGAGCTTAACTCCATTGTGCTTTGTCTGTCTTTAACTTCAAAATTTCTTAATTCTTGTTTCCAAAATATGAGTTGGAACTCATTTCACTATTGTCTCTCGTCCCATTTTCCCTTATCCTCCTTCTAGTATACTCGGCTCAAACATAACTGCGTACTCATGGTTTCATGCAAGCTCTCCAAAATTCACTAGTGAATCTTGGATCTCATTCACTTACTAGAAGGTATTCTGTAACAACCCGTATTTTTGAATAACATATTATAACATAAATGGAGGCAGAATTAAACTGCAAAATCTGAATCAAGGGAAACGGGCTGTGCCATTGCATTCGTCTCGGAAAAATACGCGAAATAGAGTCCGAGTTTTCGAAAATCGGAGTCCGTATGACCAAGATATGGCCTCGCGAAGTTTCACGGAAAATTCACAAATTAAAGTATACTTAATTAAGTGAAATGGGTTGCGCAGAGAAATATATATATATATATATTGATATATATATATATATATATATATAATTGAAAATTAAATAAATAAATATGCAAAAATGTTCAAAACAGCGAATTGGGAGAGGGGAATAACCGAACCGACTGATTTTTGAGGTCGACCCAAGCCCGCTGGGTCGACTAGGGGTTAATCCAGGGTGTTTGGCTGTCAACCCGTGGGCCGATTCGCTCAAATGCAGATTTTGCATTTGAATGGTTCTCATGGTTCAGCTTTAATCTAAAGGCCCTAGATGGTTCCTACACTTGACTTCTTCGCCAAGACATGCTTTGATGGCTTGGATTGAATCAAGGGTTAATCCTATGGCTAATACTATCCTAATCTTCTATAAAAAGGACCTAACACCTAGCCTAAATCATCATTATTCATTCCTACAACTAAACTATGCCAAAATTGTTCCTCTCATGGCCTCCACTCTCATGCTAAAATTTCTAAGTTAAATTATATGAGAGATTTTGAATGCATACAAGTATTTTCAAGCTTGTATGAATGTTCTTAGTTTGCATTCAAGTCAAGTTGCAATATTTCTATTTCAAAGCAAGGGTTTTTATTGATTTGGCTCAAGGGTTTTTCATTTGGAGCTTGCATATTTGGGTCTTTTTGGTGATTGCATAAGGGCTTCGTCTCAATCTTTTAATAACTATTTATTTGTGTCTTCATAGCATTGTAAGCCCTTTTCTACTTTCTTTTTATTGAACTCTAAAGTTAAATGAATGATGCAAGTTTGGTTGATCATTATATGCAAGTTTGGTTGATCATTATGCAAGTTATGTATGACACATGTTGCCATGTTATGCAAGTTTGGGTTGATCATGTCATCATGTTATGCAAGTTTGGGTTGATCATGTTATCATGTTATGCAAGTTTGGGTTGATCATGTTATCATGTTATGCAAGTTTGGGTTGATCATGTTATCATGTTATGCGAGTTAAAATTGAGTTTATGACCTTAAAGCTTCAAGCTTTATGTTAAAGGTTGCATTTTGGCAACATGAAAGTTATCATATCCCTTATGATAACTTGCATGTGAGGCCAAATGCGAACTTCTAGCAACTTCTACATGTTATTTATCACCATGTATCACTAATATGCTAAGTTTGGTTTTATGCATGCTTTTGAAGCCTAATAATGCAATATGCAAGTAGATGAACATATGTACATCTCATATGCCACCATGTTAAACTTGTGGCTTCAACACCTTTTTGTCATGATTATGCCAAGTTCCCTATTTTATCCTTTATGCGTTGTTGCGGTTATGTAAACGATGGGATTACGTTGGGGTTGGGTAACATAATGACATGAACATGGTTTTTATAACATAACGTGATATGTTAACTTGTAATTATGTTTTGGAAACATAATGGACATGACACTTAGAAAATATGAGCGTGGCCAACTCGAGGTTGGGTTAAGTTTGTAGCATAAATCTACCCGGACCCGCCCGGCTTAACTAGTGGCTACAAACAATAGGACCCAATGTGAGAAGTTGGTCATGTTGTGCATGAACCCGAGGTTAGACCAGGTTGTGGTGTAAAGCTACCCGGACCCGCCCGGCTTAACTAGTAACCACAACAAGGTCTAATGTGAGAGGTTAAAGCACATTAAGTTAATGAATGCCTCCTGATTAGGGTTAAGTCATGGTCCACTTAATACTTAACTAATTTGGGCTTGATGGATTAATCGAGGTTAAGTCAGGAGCCTTGGGTACTCTTAACCAATTTAATCCACGTGTGGATCGGGTTAACCACATTTAACCCGTTAAGAAACCCTAGTTGCGTGGTCCTTTTCAGCAGTAACCTCCTTGGTAGTATCATAAGACCCTAGGACTAGGCTAGGGTGGGGCACGATTACTGGGCTGATTGTAAGAGACCAAAAGAGACGGCTGAATGATGCCCCGGTTGTTCAGGCGGACCATGGTCGTGCACATTAAGTCCGGAATTGAACACGGGCACCGGTAGGTTTGGACTGTGCATCATGGTATGGTGTCAGAGGGTTACACCATAGGGCCTGATACACCCTAGGGTGGACCCTGCACAGTCAACTACATTACATGATTAGGCTGCATGACATCGACACTTGACGAGTTAGGCTTATAGGGAGCCGATCGACTAGACCGAGTAGTTGGACCTTGATTTAGGTCACCTCATGATGTTGGGCCAAGCTTGGGCCAAGGGATCAATTCTTGTTTTTACTTGACATGTTAGAATGCTAGTACACCCGTGGTGCAAAACATAACCTTGATTATGCGATGACACCTTTATCTATCTTGTTAGTTAATCACCATGCCAGTATGTTGATATCCTTATGTTCATCTCAGCTCCTCATGCCAGTTAACTTTACTAATTCATAGACAGATAGTAGTAGGGCTTACCAGTCTTTTTGACTGACCTGTTTTCTTTCGCCTCTTTTCTTCCGTTTCCCCCCCCCCCCTCAGGTTCTTATTAGGGTGGGAACATTGGAGCTTAGCTTGGATCTTTCTAGCTTGCTTACTGGATTTGCTCATGTACGGGTTTGGACATTGATCTAGCTATGCTTTATCACTTCACTTTGGGGATAGTACTTTATGTATTTCAGTTTTTCAGTTTATTCTTTTATTTAGACTTTGTTTGTTGGAAAATAATGACTAAGTACTTTATTGTAACTTAACTGTGGTTTTGAAAATGCAAGTTTTATCCACTGCTTTACTACTATGTTTTACTTATATGTTCTGTCTTGTGATATCTGCATGCATGTTTACCTTGTTTAAACGCCCCTCCAAAGCTAGTGTCCTGACAAGAGTGGCACTGGCGGAGGTGGGGTGTTACATTTGGTATCAGAGCATAAGGTTTACAAGATTTGAGCAAAAGTGCTTTTTGAAACTTACCTTTTGAAAAACTATTTTCAAAACCAATTAAGTATTTTCCAATAAAAGTCTAGTTTATTTTAAAAGGCTGTTCCCCAAAAGCCATAGCACTATCCTTCGTTTCTTCATTCTGAATCTATCTTTTTCTTCGTTTTAGTATGGCCGATCGCTTTAACATCCCGGAAGGCGTTCAAGTACCCGTCTGGTTCCGGAGATTTATGGAGGCAAGGGCGAATGAAGCCGGCCCCGCAAACATTCCTCCTCCTTCCCCCGTCGCTAACATATCTCCTCCTCGCGTAGCTGAGGTTCCTCCTCCCCCTCAGCATACACAAGTGAATTTCGTGGAGCTTTGCAAAGACTTTAAGGCGATGGGTTGCAAGAATTTTGTCGGAACGGAGACTTCTGTGGAGGCAAGAAACTGGTTAAAGGAAACTGAAGACCTCTTTGATATCTTGGATGTGGAAGATCGTAGGAAAGTTCTGTTGGCGGTATGGCTATTGAAAGGGGAAGCCGCTTATTGGTGGGTAGTCAACACCACTACTAGACCCATTGAGACTTGGGATGACTTTAGGAGAAGGTTTGGACTAAAGTTCCTATCATCGACAGAAGAGCATCTTCAGATGGAGAAGTTCCTATCTCTAAAGCAAGGGGACATGACAGTTAGGGAATACGTGGATATGTTTAATCAACTTGCTCAGTTCGGTCTAGAATGGGTAAACACAGCTCGGAAGAAGGCCCTACAATTTGCTCTAGGATTGAATGAGCCATTGCGCGGTTTGGCCATGTCTCATATACCCCTAGGGGCAACTTTCGAGAGTTTGGTGAATATGGCCCCGCTTCAAGAGGGAGATAAGAGTGGCAAGAAGGAGGTCAAGGCAAATGAGTCTCAAGGCGAGAAGGTAGATTCCAGAAAAGGAGGCAAGAACAACAATAGCAAGAACAACAAGTCAAGAGGAAGGAGGAAGTGCAACTTCTGTGGGATTACTGGGCACATAGCCAAAGACTGTAGGAAGAAGAAGAGGAAGTTGGGCGAATGCTTTCACTGTGGAGATCCTGGACATCTTAGCAAGGATTGCCCCAAGAAGCAAGGACAAGGGCAAGGACAAACTCGGCAAGTAAGACCCTCTGGAGGGCAATTGCAGGCTCTCCTCGCTCTTCCAGCTTTTGATCGAGGTAGAGTTTTTATAGAAATTCATGTTTACATTTCTGATTTTCCTGTTCGCACCTTATTTGATTCTGGCGCATCGCATAGTTTTATCTCTTCTGGTATTGTTGAAAGTTTGCACCTAAGTACTAGCTTAGTTGAGGATCCTGTTTGTGTTTCAAATCCAATTGGGGGTTCCGCCCATCTACCTGTGGTTTGTATGGATTTGAAAATCTCTATCTTGAGCATAGAATTCATGTGTAATGTTTAGGTTCTCGGGTTTATGGGATACGGGTTGATTTGGGTATGGATTGGTTGTGAACATAGGGTGGTGAGGCTCATGATTCGCCTTGGTAATACCCTAGAAATTTCTTGTAACCCTAGAGGTCCCGTCATGTTATGTTATCTTGAATCTCTTGACTCGTCCATCGATGATCTGCAATCTGTAAGGGTGGTCCGAGACTATCCTGATGTCTTTGAAGAAGTAAGGGGGCTACCCCCTAAGCGGGAGATAGATTTCCGCATTTATCTGGTTGATAATGCCGAGCCAGTTACATTGCCGTTAGGCACATGGCCCCGTGAGAAAGGAGAGAGCTTGATAAGCAAATCAAGGAATAGCTTGGGAAAAATTTCATTAGGCGAAGCATTTCAGAATTGGGTGCTCCGGCGGTATTCGCTACTAAGGCGGATAGTCCATTTTACTTAAGCATGGGTTAGAGAAATCACCCTAGTAAGTACATTTGGTAACGTGGATTGGCACATGTTTTCAAGAGATAGTTTTCTGCGTGGGATACCGCATAATATGTAAACGAGATCCAAGATTCACTAACGAATCTTGGAAAGCTTGCATGAAACCATGAGTACGCAGTTGGGCGAAAGCCAAGTATTTTAGGCAAAGAATAAGTGGAAGTGGAATGAGAGGCAACGGTGAAATGAGTTCTAACTCATATTTTGGAAATAAGAATTAAGAACTACGGAATTGTGAAGTTAAAAGACGGTCAGGGCACGATGGGATTAAGCACAAGAAAATGCGGCTTAGAAGATCGAAGACTAGATACGCGCATTTAATCTCTTTCGAAGAGTATATCCTTGATCCCTATTGTTCCGTAGAGCTTACTCGCATGCTATCTTTTAAGTATATCCTCTCGGCCCTATCCTCAATCTTAGATCTGTTGCAAACCCCCTAAGGAGTATGACTAGCCTATTTGTGATATATGGTTGGGGTAAAGAAGTTCGTCACCAAACTATTTGGGCTTTATGGGATATGGGTAATAATTGATAGACTTACGAAGAGAACCCATTTTTCCGGTGAAAAGCAAGAGGATCGTATCATGGCTAGCATCTGTTTATCTTCGAGAGATAGTATGGTTGCATGGAGTTTCTTCTAGCATAGTTAGCGATCGTGACCCAATTTTCACTAGCCAGTTCTGGAACAGTTTGCAAGAAGCAATGGGTACATGATTGAATCTGAGTACAGCCTATCACCCCCAGACGGATGGCCAAACCGAAAGGGTGAATAGAGTGCTAGAAGATCTCTTGAGGCTTTGTGTTCTCGACTTCGGTGGTACTTGGGAAGACCACCTTCCTCTTGTAGAGTTTGCTTATAATAATAGCTATCAAGCCAGCATAGGGATGGCACCATTTGAAGCTTTGTATGGGAGGCCGTGTAGGTCACCATCTTGTTGGTGGGAGACAACGGATAGACTTATACTTGGGCCCGATATGGTACGGGACACATCCGAGAAAGTTGAATTAGTGAGAAGAAGGATGAAAGCGGCCCAAGACAGACAGAAATCCTATGCTGACAGACGAAGGGCAGATTTGGAATTCGAAGTGGGAGACATGGTTTTCATAAAGGTTTCTCCTTTACGTAATGTGGTTCGTTTTGGAGCAGTGGGGAAGCTGGCACCAAGGTTCGTAGGACCTTTCCCTATCACAGAGAGAATTGGAAAGATGGCATATAAAGTGGAATTGCCCGAAAAGCTAGCCGGAGTGCATAATGTCTTTCATGTCTCGCATCTCCGAAAGTGCCTTCATGAGTCCGCTGAGGTGGTTGAACCAAGCATTCTTGAAGACATTGAGGTAGAGAAAGAAGCAACCTTGAGAAAAGCTCCGATTCGTATCTTAGGAACAGAGATCAAGAAATTGAGGAATCGAGAAGTCAAATTGGTGAAAGTTCAGTGGGGTGAAGCCGACGAAGATGCAACTTGGGAAACCGAGGAGAAGATGCGTGGGCTTTATCCATTTCTTTTTGAGGGTACATTCTCGACCTCTTTCCTAATTAGCATATCTTTCTGTTTATCCGCGTTTATCCTGTTTATCTTGTCATCTCGTTAATCATGTTATGAGGACCTTAGGTAGAAACCCTTTGGATGAAACATGTATTTGAAACATGTTATGCTTGATGGTTGCAAGTGGTTGCAAGTGTTTGCACGTGGATACTCGTGGATGCATGATACACATTAGGCACTAAGATCGGCTCACACACTTTCATACCGCATATGCATGAGTGTTTATGCTTATTCATGGATGAAACTTGTTATGCTATCACGTGGATGTTGCATATGGATGAATGTTATGTGCACTCATGTAGAGACTATGAGTTATGTTAGGAATTTGCATACATATGGACTAATTTCACTAAAATGCTTTGCATTAAGGAGGTTTACTGAATCAGTAACCGCCTGATTTTTGCATTAGATAAGTACATATACACACACCTTTGCATATGATCATACAACATTTAGAATCCTTTAAGGACAATGACTGCACGTGGATGATGTTTTGAGTAGATGGGTGATGGATGGTAGGATACGTTCTTCCTAACTTGGATATTTCGGGGACGAAATCCTTTAAGGAGGGGAGAATGTAACAACCCGTATTTTTGAATAACATATTATAACATAAATGGAGGCAGAATTAAACTGTAAAATCTGAATCAAGGGAAACGGCTGTGCCATTGCGTTCGTCTCGGAAAAATACGCGAAATAGAGTCCGAGTTTTCGAAAATCGGAGTCCGTATGACCAAGATATGGCCTCGCGAAGTTTCACGGAAAATTCACAAATTAAAGTGTACTTAATTAAGTGAAATGGGTTGCGCAGAGAAATATATATATATATATATTGATATATATATATATAATTGAAAATTAAATAAATAAATATGCAAAAATGTTCAAAACAGCGAATTGGGAGAGGGGAATAACCGAACCGGCCGATTTTTGAGGTCGACCCGAGCTCGTTGGCTCGACTAGGGGTTAATCCAGGGTGTTTGGCTGTCAACCCGTGGGCCGATTCGCTCAGATGCAGATTTTGCATTTGAATGGTTCTCATGGTTCAGCTTTAATCTAAAGGCCCTAGATGGTTCCTACACTTGACTTCTTCCCCAAGACATGCTTTGATGGCTTGGATTGAATCTAGGGTTAATCCTATGGCTAATACTATCCTAATCTTCTATAAAAAGGACCTAACACCTAGCCTAAATCATCATTATTCATTCCTACAACTAAACTATGCCAAAATTGTTCCTCTCATGGCCTCCACTCTCATGCTAAAATTTCTAAGTTAAATTATATGAGAGATTTTGAATGCATACAAGTATTTTCAAGCTTGTATGAATGTTCTTAGTTTGCATTCAAGTCAAGTTGCAACATTTCTATTTCAAAGCAAGGGTTTTTATTGATTTGGCTCAAGGGTTTTTCATTTGGAGCTTGCATATTTGGGTCTTTTTGGTGATTGCATAAGGGCTTCGTCTCAATCTTTTAATAACTATTTATTTGTGTCTTCATAGCATTGTAAGCCCTTTTCTACTTTCTTTTTATTGAACTCTAAAGTTAAATGAATGATGCAAGTTTGGTTGATCATTATATGCAAGTTTGGTTGATCATTATATGCAAGTTTAGTTGATCATTATGCAAGTTATGTATGACACATGTTGCCATGTTATGCAAGTTTGGGTTGATCATGTCAACATGTTATGCAAGTTTGGGTTGATCATGTTATCATGTTATGCAAGTTTGGGTTGATCATGTTATCATGTTATGCAAGTTTGGGTTGATCATGTTATGCGAGTTAAACTTGAGTTTATGACCTTAAAGCTTCAAGCATTATGTTAAAGGTTGCATTTTGGCAACATGAAAGTTATCATATCCCTTATGATAACTTGCATGTGAGGCCAAATGCGAACTTCTAGCAACTTCTACATGTTATTTATCACCATGTATCACTCATATGCTAAGTTTGGTTTTATGCATGCTTTTGAAGCCTAATAATGCAATATGCAAGTATATGAACATATGTACATCTCATATGCCACCATGTTAAACTTGTGGCTTCAACACCTTTTTTTCATGATTATGACAAGTTCCCTATTTTATCCTTTATGCGTTGTTGCGGTTATGTAAACGATGGGATTACGTTGGGGTTGGGTAACATAATGACATGAACATGGTTTTTATAACATAATGTGATATGTTAACTTGTAATTATGTTTTGGAAACATAATGGACATGACACTTAGAAAATATGAGTGTGGCCAACACGAGGTTGGGTTGAGTTTGTAGCATAAATCTACCCGGACCCGCCCGGCTTAACTAGTAGCTACAAACAATAGGACCCAATGTGAGAAGTTGGTCATGTTGTGCACGAACCCGAGGTTAGACCAGGTTGTGGTGTAAAGCTACCCGGACCCGCCCGGGTTAACTAGTAACCACAACAAGGTCTAATGTGAGAGGTTAAAGCACATTAAGTTAATGAATGCCTCCTGATTAGGGTTAAGTCATGGTCCACTTAATACTTAACTAATTTGGGCTTGATGGATTAATCGAGGTTAAGTCAGGAGCCTTGGGTACTCTTAACCAATTTAATCCACGTGTGGATCGGGTTAACCACATTTAACCCGTTAAGAAACCCTAGTTGCGTGGTCCTTTTCAGCAGTAACCTCCTTGGTAGTATCATAAGACCCTAGGACTAGGATAGGGTGGGGCACGATTACTGGGCTGATTGTAAGAGACCAAAAGAGACGGCTGAATGATGCCCCGGTTGTTCAGGCGGACCATGGTCGTGCACATTAAGTCCGGATTTGAACACGGACACTGGTAGGTTTGGACTGTGCATCATGGTATGGTGTCAGAGGGTTACACCATAGGGCCTGATACACCCTAGGGTGGACCCTGCACAGTCAACTACATTACATGATTAGGCCGCATGACACCGACACTTGACGAGTTAGGCTTATAGGGAGCCGATCGACTAGACCGAGTAGTTGGATCTTGATTTAGGTCACCTCATGATGTTGGGCCAAGCTTGGGCCAAGGGATCAATTCTTGTTTTTACTTGACATGTTAGAATGCTAGTACACCCATGGTGCAAAACTTAACCTTGATTATGCGATGACACCTTTATCTATCTTGTTAGTTAATCACCATGCCAGTATGTTGTTATCCTTATGTTCATCTCAGCTCCTCATGCCAGTTAACTTTACTAGTTCATAGACACATAGTAGTAGGCCTTACCTGTCTTTTTGACTGACCTGTTTTCTTTTGCCTCTTTTCTTCCGTTCCCCCCCCCCTCAGGTTCTCAGGGTGGGAACATTGGAGCTTAGCTTGGATCTTTCTAGCTTGCTTACTGGATTTGCTCATGTACGGGTTTGGACATTGAGCTAGCTATGGTTTATCACTTCACTTTGGGGATAGTACTTTATGTATTTTAGTTTTTCAGTTTATGCTTTTATCTAGACTTTGTTTGTTGGAAAATAATGACTAAGTACTTTATTGTAACTTAACTGTGGTTTTGGAAATGCAAGTTTTATCCGCTGCTTTACTACTCTGTTTTACTTATATGTTCTGTCTTGTGATATCTGCATGCATGTTTACCTTGTTTAAACGCCCCTCCAAAGCTAGTGTCCTTGCAAGAGTGGCACTGGCGGAGGTGGGGTGTTACATATTCCACGCAGAAGAACTATCTCTTGAAAACAAATAAATGTCAACCATGTTGCCAAATGTACTTACTAAGGTGATTTTCTATAACTCATGCATAAGCGAAATGAACCATCCGCCTTAGTGGTGAACACTACTCGAGCGGATCGATAAATGTATTAAGAATGGATCGATAAATGTATCAAGAGATTCTAGGTAACTAAACATGGCAGAACCCTAAGGGTTACACTAGACTTCGAGGGCATTACAAAGGCAAGTCGAGCGTCTAACTACCCTGTTTTCATACTCTAGAATGGTACCATTTCTGGACAACCACTCCATCCCTAGAATCAACCCATAGCTCAAAAACATAAGCTTTACTTCTAAACTCAACACTTAGCATAGACATTCTCAAATCTAAACAAGTCATGAATAAATGAGCCGATTCCCCAACAGGATTTGAGACAAAAATGGGATCCTCTACTACGCTAGTACTAAGGTGTAGAGACTCAACTATCGAAGCAGAAATAAAAAGGATGTGATGTACCATAATCAAAAAGGGTACGAACATGATAGAAAGATAAACTAGACTTTCCTGCAGAAATATTTCTACCTTCTTGTTCTGAGCCTCATTCGCCTTAACCACTCTTATCCCCTCTTAAATAACGTGTTAACAGGTCTCTCAAGAACTACCTCCATCGCACGACAACCCTACAAAGCTTGAAATAAGATTAGTCGCAGATGGAACTAATGTGACTACGGATGGAGGAAAGAAAGGAAAAGGGATTCAAATAAGGAAACAAAGGTTAATGCTAATGGCCTTTGGGGAATAGCCTTTAAAAATAAAACTTTTCTTGAAAAATGCTTCTTTGTAAATGGTTTTGAAAATAATTTCAAAAGGTTTTAAAAACTTTTGCCCAGTCTGGTAACCTTCTGCTCTGATACCAAATGTAACACCCCACCTCCGCTAGGGTCACTCACAAAGGGAATGCACTAGCTTTGGTGGAGCATTATCTAGGTAAACATACACATAAATATTACAAGATAGAACATATAAAACAGCGGACGAAGAACCAAATTTTATTACTTTAAAAATCTAGAAAGGTCTAAAGCCTTTTTACATCAAAATGCCATTAAATCCATTACATCGAAATCTGTCTTGCAATAGTGAAGAAGCATAAAACCATGGTCATAAATCATTCCCCAAGTAAAACAGTAAAGCAAGCCATAGCCAAGGGAAATCCAAGCCGTACGTGAAAGAGCCTTGGAGCTTGGTAAGATCCGAACTAAGCTGTATTCCCACCCTGCGAACCTGGGGGGGGGGGACGAAACAAAAAGAGGCGAAACAAAACAGGTCAGTCATAAAGACTGAGTAAGTCCTATTGACTTTCAACATAAAAATAGGTAAAGACAACATGGCATGAATAAACTGAAAGTAAACATAAGAATGATGACAAGATAGGCAAGTTAAACTAGGATAACAAGATAAACTACGGTAATAAGATAAACTAAGGTCATAAGAAAACTAAGGTAACAAGATAAACTAAGGTCACAAGAAAAACTAAGGTAGCAAGATAAACTACGTAAAGCATCACATGTTTAACATTCTCTGCACCAACTGTACTAGTACCCCAACCCGTATCATCCTCTCCATGCATATGTACAGTCCCTTGCTGTATATCATACGGGTTTCATCACATATTTCTATACAACTTTAACGTGGTGCCACCATTCCTGAAATCGTCTGGACTGCCACCCTTGTTCTAGCTAGGTTTTCTTATCATGAACTATCGCGTGTTCAACTAGGATTTATGCCACCTAGGACCACTAGGGATTATGCTACCGATTGAACGTTTTCTAGATTCGTTTAGGGTTTATGCCACCTAGTACCACTATGGATTATGCTACCTAACGAATTCCACGTAACGATCTATTAATCGATCGGCTCCCTACAAGTCTTAGCTCGTTCATGTGTCTGTGTCATACGACCCAATCAAAAAATGTAGTTACCTGTGCTAGGCCCACCATAGGGTGTATCAAGCCCTATGGTGCCAACCATCGACACAAATCAAGCACGCACAGATAATCCAACTGATGCCCAATGCCTGCTTTCTCTGCTCCGGAGTGTGTGCACGCCCGCACTCCGTTAGAACCTACACTGGCGCAGCCACACAGCCGTCGTTCTGGTCGCTTACAATCATCCCAGTAATTGTGCCCCACCCTGCCTAGTTCCAGGGTACCATGATACATCTTGTTGGTTACTGCTGAAACGGACCGCGTAACTAGGGTTTCCGTCTAGTAGGTTAAGTGTTGTCATTTAAATTCGAGACTTAACCCCATCGGTCTAGCATGTCAAGTTGGTTAAGTGTTGCCATTCAAGTTCGTGACTTAACCCGTCTACATGTCATGTCAAATTGGCTAAGTGTTGTCGTTTAAGTTCATGACTTAGCCCTACAAATCATATGTCTAGTTGGTTAAGTATATTCAAGTGGTTCACGGCTTAACCCTATCAAATCATCATGTTAAATTGGTTAAGTATATTCAAGCGGTTCATGACTTAACCCTATCAAATCATCGTGTCCAATTGGTTAAGTATATTCAAGCGGTTCATGACTTAACCCTATCAAATCATCGTGTCCAATTGGTTAAGTATATTCAAGCGGTTCATGACTTAACCCTATCAAATCTTCGTGTCCAATTGGTTAAGTATATACAAGTGGTTCATGACTTAACCCTATCAAATCATCATGTCCAATTGGTTAAGCATATTCAAATAATTCATGGCTTAACCCGCCCACGTATCATGCTAAGTTGGCTAAGTATTATCTATATGTTCAAATTGACTTAACCCTGCCACGTGTCAGGTTATATCGATTGGGTGTTATCAACCTATTCAAGTTAGCCCAACCCATCCGCTAGTCATGTTATAACGGTCAAGTGTCATTAGCCTAGCTATGTTACATAACCTACCCATTAGTCTGATTAATAGTTATGTTGGTTAAGCCCACATTTATAAGTTTTACATGTTCTTAACTCATACCGGTTAGGTCCATATTCACATGTCAAATTTCCATGTCATCCCACCTAACCCTCTAACCATACCCACGTCTTATTATGGTTAGTATTCCTTAATTCATTCATTATGACGAACGAGTCATGACCTCTCACATTAGACCGTGTATTTTGTGGCCACTGGATTTGCCGGGCGGTTCCGGGCAGATTTACACCACAAACTGGTTCTAACCTCGTGCCATAAGTCGTTACACCTATAATTCGACCTTCGACCTCTCACATTAGACTGACACTTTGTGGCTACTGGATTTGCCGGGCGGTTCCGGGCAGATTTACACCACGAACCGAGTCCAACCTCGTGTCAAAGGTCATTAATGGTCGTATTCCACCCAATACCCCAATATCAGTTCATGTGTTTAACATATAGAAATGTTCTTGATTCACGTTTTTTCCCAAAAACGTGTTCCCAAATTATTATCACAATTCACTATAAGGTTATGCCAAGTTATAGCCTTTTATTTACAATACATGCCAATTACCCAAAACCCAACTTAGGCACGTTCATATTAAACCTCTACTAAGTCATAAATTATCATATATGTTTCAACTCCAAATTTTACATAATTAACATATACCCAAGTTCTAGATTACATGTAAATTTTTACATATGCCCAATTCCTACCAAATTTACATATGTTCAATTCATGCCGTTTTACATGTATGCCAACTTTATGCCAATTTACACATATACCAAGTTTCATGCTGCTTTACATATGTCAAGATTCATGATTTACATGTTTACAAAGCTATGCCCAATTTACATAGATCAAGTTTTATACCGAAAATTACATGTATACTACGTTTACACCAATTTACTCATAACAAGTTCTAGCCAAATTACATATATCAAGATCCATGTCAAATTATATATATATATATATATATCAAGATCCACATCAAGTTATATATATCAAGATCCATGCCAAATTATATATATATATATATCAAGATCCACATCAAGTTATATATATCAAGATCCATGTCAAATTATATATGCCAATCCCCATTCTTGCAATTACCATTATAATGACAATACCCAAATATCAAATTTCATGTTAATGATAAATTATCCCCCAAATATCCAAATTTCATATTATGCCTTCGATCCCACCAAACACATATATTCCACTGGGCAATATTCCAATATTTTCTCCGTATACCATCGCACGTATATCGTAGTTTAGGCCTAGGTCCGAAATTGACCTAGTATCATCAAAAGAAAATAAATAGGGAGAGGTAGAAGTTGCAACAAAAAACAAGATCAGAGAGAGAAAACGGCATAAAAGCATCATCTCAGGCATAAAGAATAGATCTTGATAATAAAACATGAACCAAGAAAAATTGATTTACAACAGGCTGAATAGACCATAAACTTGTCATGCGAATAAAGATAGAAAAGTTCTCAAGATCGAGATCCAAGAAGAAACAAGAATTGAATTAAAAGTCCAATTTCATTTCATCACATGTCCATATTAAATTTAATTATTTCGATCTGAAAATAACTAGAACTTACAGAGCATGGCTAATGAATTAAGAACTACAATTGTCGTAGAACGTTGCAGAGACATTGATTTATCTTCTTGAATTGTTGTAGAATTGCTGTAGAAGCTTTAATCTCTAGTTTGAATCTAGTTTGGAGGCTAAGAGAAAAGTTTAAAGAGCGGCGGCCATGATCAAGAGGAAGTCCAGCAGCATAATAGTGTAAGAATGATTTGATATAAATTAGGTTAGGCCTAAGGGTGTTTTTATAGGTGTAGCAACTAGTTTAGGCCCTTAGATTAACCCTAGAATCAATCCGGACCGTCAAAACACGTCTTAGGCTTCAAAAATGAGTTCTGGGTCAAACCAGGCCGACCTGTAAGGTGGGGGGGGTCGACACTATGGTCGAGCTGGGGGGGGGGTAGGTCGACCCTATGGTCGACCCCCTCGTCCAGTGCTGCCTGAAAACTGCTGAAACTTGTACAGGCCATAACTTCTTCATCCGTACTCCGATTTTCGAAAACTCAGACTCTATTTCATGTAAAATTTCGGGAAGAACGCAATGGCATAACCCGTTTCCCCTGATTCTGAATTTAAAATTTAATTCTGCCTTGATTTCTTGTTTTAACATGTTATAAAAATACGGGTTGTTACAAGCTAGTTGCCTCTTCTCATGTCCTTCCAAAATCTAGGATTTTGTTCACCCCTTTCTATCCGTTCACCCATCTGTGGGTGATAAGTGATACTCGTATTTGCCACCTTTTGCATATCACCTTTTCCTCTTGCATCGAAAACTGCTCCAAGCCCTGTCTCGCAAGCACCGGTATACACTGTGAATAACTTACTTCAATCTGGCAAAACTGGAGCGTTCGTCAAAACCCTCTTCAAACGTTGGAAAGCATCGTCACTGTCAACATAAAGAAAAAATCAAGTTCTTCTTCGTTAATCGAATAAGTGGGGCTGATATCTTCACGAAGTCCTTAGTGAGCTTCCTATAATAACCAGCCAGCCCTAAAAAGCTTCTTACTTCTGTTGCGTTCTTAGGAATCTTCCAATCTTGGGTTGCCACCACCTTTGCGGGATCCACATCTATCCCTTCCTTAGAGACCACGTGCCCTAAGAACCTCACTTCTTTTCTCCAAAAAGGCACTTGGAGAACTTAGCTTTAAGTTGATGCGCTCGTAGGGTCTGTAAGACTTCCCTAACATGTAGGGCATGCTCGTCTTCACTTTTAGAGAAAATCAGGATATCGTCCACAAAAACTATCACAAACTTGTTTAGAAACTCCGTAAACACCCTACTCATTAAGTCGACAAAGTATGCGGGTGCATTCGTCAAACCGAAAGGCATGATGAGCCACTTGAAGAAACCGTCAGGAGTTCTAAATGCAGACTTATCTATGCTATCTTCAGCCACCCTTAGCTGATGAGAACCTGTAGCCAAATCTAGTTGCGAAAAAAACGAAGCACCCACCAACTGATCGAATAAATCATCTATCTTCGGCAATGGGTTTCTGTTCTTCTTTGTTAGCTTATTCAGCTCTATATAGTCCATGCACAATCAAAGTGAACCATCAGCTTTCATAGCAAAAACGACTGGAGCGCCCCACTCCGAAATACTCCTTCTTATGAACCCCTTCTCAAGCAATTCTTTCACTTGCTTACTGAGTTCTCTTCTCTCTCTCGAAGCCATGTGGCGCACTGGTAATGCAACTGGCTTTGCATTATCTACTAGGTATATTCAAAAGTCTATCTCGCGCCTCGGGGGTAAACCTCGAACTTCATCGAAGACGTCACTATATTCGCAGACCACATGAATAGATTCCAAATCATCATTGGATGCGTCAAGGGATTCTAGGTAGCTAAGCATTAACGGACCTCTAGGGTCACAAGAAATATCGAGGGTCTTTCCACAATGAGTCAACAATCTAACTACCCTTCTTTCACAATCTAGGATGGCACCGTATCTATCTAGCCAATCCATACCTGGAATCAAGCCGTAGACCATGAAGCCAAGAACGAAGGCGTTGCATTCAAACCCAATGCCCAAGATAGACACTCTCAAATCCCAACAAATCATTGAAAGATGAGCCGAACCACCAATAGGATTTGACAGTACTATGGAATCCGTAACTAGACTAGTATTTAGGTGCAGTGTTTCAACTAACGAAGCAGGTACAAACGAGTGTGAAGCACCAGAATTCAAACAAGGTTCAAACAGGATGATCAAAAAGAAAAACCAAATTTCCAACCAAGATATATTTCTACCTCTATCAGGTATGTAAGTCGTGAGGGAACGCGTCTGCCCTCCAGAAGATCCTGTACCTTGTCCTTACCTTTGCCTTTTGCTTCTTTGGATGATCCTAATAAGATGTCTTGTAACGATAACAACTAGTATTCTTCTTCTTTCTAACGTCTTTATTTAAGTAGTCAGGTATTTCACAAGTGTGGCCCTTCATTTTCTCTTGGCCCCTTGTTATCCTTATCGCCTTTCTTTGGATCTACTTTATCGTGTGTCCTTTCCATGTCTTCCTGCACATTCTCTGTTCGTGGCCTCCTACCAAATGAGGCTTCATTCTTCATTAACCAAGCAGCAAATTGAACCTTCCTCCCGTCGTCTATCCTAAAGGTACCAACAAGTCCTCCACTTCCTCTTAGTTTTAACAGACGTCCCAGTCCCATGTAGTGGTTTTCTGCCCATCGTACGAAAGTTCTTACATATCTTAGAAAAAGCGTCTATATGCATGGAGGAAGAAATTCAAAAAGGAAAGAGGAAGAGATTCAAAACGGAGAATCGAAGGAAATATATATGGCTCTTGGGGGTTATATATTTAAAACAAACAAACTTTTTTCTTAAAAATACTCCCCTTAAACTTTTTTTGAAAGTATTTCTTTAAAAATGCTTTTAAAAAACAGTTTTTCAAAATTCATATATGTTCTGGTAACCTTCAGCTCAGCTACCACGTGTAACACCCCACGTCCATTAATGTCACTCACAAAGGGAATGCATTAACTTCCATGGAGCATTATTAGTGTACAGAACAGAATATAACAAGACAGATACAAATATTGGTACTTGAAAATTTTAAAACAACTTTTATTGCAGTGGAGAAAAGGTTTGATTAGAACAACTTCATAAACCAAGTACACTTAATATCCATCTTGACAAATTGTTTTCAGAATACATAAAGTAAAAAGCATAACTCCAAACACAAGTAGCCATAAAAGAGATGAGTTGAACTTTACTTTCAGCAATCCAAGCACTTCCAAAAGAGAGAGAAAGAGATCCAAATCAAGCTCCGCTAGTACTAGTACTAGTCCCACCCTGAGAACCTGGGGGGGGGAGGGAGGAGGAAGAAAAGAGGCGAAAACGAAGGGGGTCAGACATGATGTCTAGCGAGTACCATAACTTTAGCAATAAAATTGTTAAAGTAATTAGGATAAGGCATAAACTGGTAAAACAAGGAATGACTGTGAAGCAAGTGAGCAAGACAGAGCAAACAGAGGAATATTTTGGCATTGATTGCGCTCCTAATCACTATAGGATAATTACCATACTGCACCAATGCTAATTACACCGCACCATTACTAGTCACCCTAAAAGTTAATCCCGCCCACTGAACAAAATAACAATAATAATAATGGTAGTTTCGTGTACCCCTAGCTGTCTTCATAGGTGTCGCCTGCCTCTATCTCCACTAGTTGTACCCACTACCCTCCCCATTCTAATTACAATGTTTGTTCATAATATGGTAGTTATACTCCTAGTTGTCTTCATAGGTGCCGTCTGCTCCTATCCCCGCTAATCGTACCCACTACCTTGCCCATTCGATCGGCTCCCTAACTCGTAGATACCCATTCATAAGTGGCAACCCGATACCACTAAAGACGCACGACTTATATCTACATGATGCAACAACGTCTTGCCAACCAGCCCAGGCCCACGCACGCACATGACCCCATTGGACTTGCATCGCCATCGCTAACTTGTTTTGACCTCTTACAATCAAACTCAGTAAGTGTATCCCGTCCTCGACTTGGGTCGAGCTCACAAAGATACTTATTGGGTTACTGGTTTGAAAAGGGTCACCACACAAGCTTTACACCTATGCTTGGTCCCCACTAGAATTTCCCACTTAACCCTTTCTTATTTATGTCTTCTTACATGTTTTCAACTTGGTTAAGTGTTTATAATTATTTGCCACATATCACCGATGTTATTCACTAAACAAATCAATATGTGTTATTGGTTAAGCTTGTCTTAACCCTATCCGCTTATTAGATCAATATATTATTGGTTAAGCTGGTCTTAACCCCATCCACTTATATCTTATTGGTTAAGTTGGTCTTAACCCTATCAGATCAGTACATATTATTGGTTTCGTATGTCTTAACCCTATCCGCTTATTAGATCATTACATTATTGGTTAAGATGGTCTTAACCCCATCCACTTATCAGATTAATATATATATATATGTGTGTGTTATTGGTTTAGCTGGTCTTAATCCTACCCACTTACCATGTTTTTTAATGATTAAGTACATCTTAGTTCACATATACATTGGTTAAGAGAATAACTCCCTAAGTACCAACCCCGAAGACCGAAATCAACATCAGATTGTTACTCAGAGAATCACTCACTCAACCAAACTTCTGTTTGTCATACATATTTGTCTTTGCTCAGCATTAATTAATTATTAATGCACAGACCTCTCACATTAAGTCGATTGCTTGTGGCCGCTGGATATGCCGGGCGGTTCTGGGCAGACTTCCACCACAAGCAAGACTTAACCTCGTGTCTAAGCATCTTTTAATTTATGCCTTTGGCCTCTCACATTAGACTACCGTTTGTGGTTGCTGGTTTTGCCAGGGGGTCCGGGCAGTCTTACACCACAAACAAGTCTAACCTCGTGTCTTAGGCCTTTATTACTTATTTGATTTGTGCCTTTGACCTCTCACACTAGACTACCATTTGTGGTTGCTGGATTTGCCGGGCGGGTCCGGGTAGTCTTAGACCACAAACGAGTCTAGCCTCGTGTCTTAGGCATTTACTATTACACATTATTATTCAACTCTAATTTGAATTAATATCCCTATTTCAAATTACCAATAACTTCCAATTTTATTCCATGTCCATAATTGTCACTTAAATTATGTCTATAATTACTATGCATATAAATTAGGCCAATTAATGTCTCAAATTAATTATATGCCTTTATGCCATTTTATGCCAATTCACAATTATGCATATTTAATATTTTCCCATTATCCCCATGTCGTTCATACGTTGAACGTGAAATATGTTAGACTCGTAAATAGTCTAACTCACAAAAAGGAAAGAAACATCACAACTTGCATAACACACAAAATAGATCTAACTAGCATAACATGGATCAAAACTGGCATGATTATGATTCATATTAACATAAATTTGCATAATCAACACTTGCATAGGCAATAGTCATAAAACATAAATTTGTATAAACTATGTAATGTCATGGATCTAAATGTATAGATCTAAACATGTAATTATGGACTTGCATATATGGATATGGTTTTCCTATGACTTGCATATCAATTTCATATAAACTTACATTCAAACTAGCATATGATTCACATACAAAACTAGCATAGGAAACATAAAATTCCATAAGTATGTTACTGCCATGGATCTAAATATAGATCTAATATCAAAATGTGAACTTGCATATGGATCTAAACATAGATATAAACATAAACATGTGAACTTGCATACGGATCTAAACACATAAATTAATGTCACACTTTTTGCTTATAAACTAACATATGTATATACTTGATTCACATATGTTTTACATCCCAACTTGCATAAGATTCACATATGTTTCAACATCCTAAACTTGCATACATATGTTTTAACATCGCAAACTAGCATAAGATTCGCATATGATTTAACACATAAATTTGCATAAGATTCACATAACATAAACTTGCATATGATTCACAAATTAACACATGTAAACTTGCATAAACTGAATCAAGTTAAACATGTATAACTGTACATATAAATAGATCTACCAATCATACAACAACAAAACTGTTAAATGTTCACAAACAGACAATAACATCACATGTTTCAACAAACATGTTCTCATAATCCAATTACAACCCATCATAATTAATTTATTAATTTTATTGTGAAAGAAATATCACTCACAATCAAAAGAACTGTCTAGTTTTTCTGGGATCTGTATTCTGAAACTGAATTGCTCGCCTTTGATGTAGACTAATTGTTATTCTAATTTGGATTTAGAATTGATTTTGATTCTTGTTTCTATCTTGCTTTTAAGTTGAAGAAGGAATGGTGGCTAAAGTAGAACGATCATGGACGACATGGCGGCTCCTTGGAATGAATTTGTGTGATTTGGGGTTTGAGGATTATGGTTTCTTTTATAGAAGTTAAATCTTATGTGAGCCGTTAGATCGTTTTAGGAGCAATCAGAGCCATTCAACTAAAGCAAGTGTCACTCAGCCAATCATAGAAATACACATAAGCCCTTACATCTCATAATTTGTCACAAAGCCAATCAGAGAAGGCCACATAAAAAGACAATCCTTGACCAACAAAAAATGCGCCACGTGCGCCACATGATGCGTACATGTCATATATATATATATATTTTCTATATATATATATATTTTTTCTTTCTATCTATCTTCCCAATTAACCATTTTCACACTAAACCACTTTTTGAACTGCGTTCACACTAAGCCACTTTTTAGCCACTCCCTGTAACACCCCGAATTTTCTGTTAACAGTAAATTAACAAATTAAAGTACAATTAATTTTAAATGGTAAAATTATGGGAAACGGGTTATGCCATTGCGTTTGTCTCGGAATTCTTCTTGAGATGGAGTCCGAGTTTGCGTAAATCGGACTCCGTATGAAGGAGTTCTGACCTCCGAAAGTTTCAAAATTCGATTTAAAATTCAAACAGCCCGAAAACAAGTTCAAAATTCAAAACTGGGCCATAATTGGGCTGGGCGGAAATTTTCCTGCCCAGTACCCAGGTCGACAAAGGGGTCGACCTGGGAGTCGACCTGGGTACCCAGGTCGACCATGGAGTCGACCTGGGGGTTGACCTACAGGTTGACCTGCTTGGTCGACCTGACCTGCTTGGTCTGGTCCTGGCTCGGTTTCTGGGGCTTGGCTGTGTCACTAGGACTGATTTGTCATTTTCTGATTGGCTTCTCTTAAGATGGATGGCCTTGATTAAATCTAGCTTCATCGATGGCTCTAATTAGTTTGAAATTCTATATAAACAACTTTAGTCTCCAACCTAAATTCACACAAATAAAATAGAGCTAGAGTCGTCATGCTGCTAGAAGGAAGCCAAGAGTAGCCTCCACTTGATGAAAGCTTAGAGATGAGAAAAACTAAAGTAAAACCAAGATTCAAACAACGTTTATCTACCCAAAGGAAAGAATTGAAAATTTAGAACTCAAAATCCAGAATTCAAGTTCGTCGTTTGTTGTAAGTATAGTGATTTTTCCAATGGGAATAAAATTGAGACTTGATTCGATGTAAAATGGAAATGGAATTTTACTATTGTATAACGACGATGCTAATTCATATCTGTGTATTGCAATGATTGTATTGTGAATGGTTGGGATGTTTGTGGTATAATTGATTTGATGTTGATCCTATTATACATTTAGAATGAAAGCAACATCACATACAAGTATATGGTTAATGTTAGAATTTACACCTATATGTTTATATGTTTAATATAGGTTGTATGTGTTGTGTCCAAGTTAAGATCTCATGTATATACTTTATGCTAAAACCTCTATGCCTAAATGATTAAATTCATATACATGCTCATATGTTTATACAAAGGTTGCAAGTTCATAATTGGATCCATGCCAATATCCATTTTAATACAAGTTTCATGTTATAGTAGTAAACATGATTGGATCTAGTTCACACATGTGATAAAATTATACATAATTTATGGACATGTCATATTCTTGTCATATGCTAGTGATGTTCGATATTATGCCTAGATCTAAACATGTTTAGGCTTATGTTGTCTAAATCATATGCTAATTCATGTGACACCTATTTAGTTAGATCCCTATTTCAATGCAAGTTCACATATATGTAAGTTGATTTAGTCTATGTTGCAAATTCACATATATGTATGTTGATTTAGTCTACATTGCAAGTTCACACCTATGATATTCATGTTGACTATTTTGCATGTTCACACCTATGATGTTCATATTGACTATACCGAAAATGCCAAGTTTAAACCTATGTCATGTTTACGTTAATGAATTTCTTTATGCCAATTTTGTGTACGCTAAAGTAGGCTAAGTTTTTAGCCTAATATTATATGTTAAAAATCATGCGAACGAAAAATTAGGCTAAGAATATTAGCCTAATATTTAGATGGGGTAACGTTGGGAAAAATTGGTAATTATAGGAAACTTGACATAAATTGGTGAAAAATATATGTATTGGCATGTTTGGCACATGCCAATAATTGGTGGCACTTAAATGGTATAAAATTCTTATACCAAAAATGATGAACTTGGAAAGTGGGCCACAACATATAATTGTTAACAAATTTACATATAACAAGTAATAAAGACAAATATGTAAATTTAGAAAATACGAGTACGCTTAACCCGAGGTTGGATTGAGTTGTGATGTGAACCTGCTCGGACCCGCCCGGCTGTCCAGTAATCACAATAATACCTATCCAATGTGAGAGGTTAAGCATTGAGCCCAATAAGGACCCGAGGTTAGACTGAGTTACGGTGTAAACCTGCCCGGAACCGACCGGCACATCCAGTAACCGTAACAATACCTGTCTAATGTGAGTGGTCGGTGCTTTAAAAAGCTAAGGACAAACAAGTCAGGACGGTAGGGTTAAGTTAACTAAAACACTTAACCAATTCAACATGTTAATTAAACTGATGGGTGTGGTTAGGTAAATACAGACACTTAACTACTTAACATGTTTGACTAGAAAACCCTAGTAACGGAGACCCGTTTCAGTAGTAACCCAATTAGGTATCATGGTACCCTAAAACTATGCAGGGTGGGGCACGATTACTGGGCTGATTGTAAGTAGTCAATAGCGACGGCGGCTGGTGCAGCAGTATGGCTTCTAACGGAGTGCGGGCGTGCACACACTTCAGAGTAGACAAACAGGGTACTGGCCACCAGTAGTATAACCTATGCATTCTAGGATTGTGTCGGGCCGCCACCATGGGACTTGATACACCCCATGGTTGGACCAGCATAGGTATCTACAATCATGGCTGGCCGTATGGCGCATATGATTTTGCGAGTAGGAGCCGATCTTTAGAAAGGGGATCACTTCACCCCAATCATGGGGTGCCAGTTGGGACAATGCAAGTAGGTGTGGAGATATAGTGTGGGGTACGATAGTATATTCGGTTCAAACTGCTTTATCTTAGTTTATGATACTTTCCTATTTCCAGTTTATACCTATCATGCCCTTTTTCTTATTCTCATACTGAAGAGTCACTAGACTTACCAGGCTTTATGTCTGACTCAATTTTTATTTCGTCTTCTTTTCTTCCGTTCCCTCCCAGGTCAACAGGGAGGAAACAACCCAGCTTAGTCAGACTCTTTGCAAGCTTCAAGATAGTAGATGTATGGTTTGGACTCTCTTTCCTTGGCTATGGCTTTTGGACACGTTCTATGGGGATTTATGCAGCTTTTATTATGTTATATGCTTCTTTATTTAATAATCAAGACAGAAATGATGATGTAATGTTTTGGAAGTTATTATGAGACATTATGGAAATGTTTTGTATGAACACGTATTTATGAAATGAAAGTATGTTTGTTTTCCGCTGCTTATACATATGTGTTTATATCTGTCTTGTGTTTTATATGTGACTTTTACTTATAAACCTCCACCGAAGTTAAGGCATTCCCTTTGTGAGTGACCTTAATGGAGGTGGGGTGTTTAACTTGGTATCAGAGCACAGATTTACCAGATTAGATAAAGGTTTTTGAAATTATTTTCAAAACGGTTTTAAAGAAGCATTTTCAAAAGAAAAGTTTTGCTTTAAAGGCATGTTCCCCAAAGCCATTTGCACTATCTTTTGATCCTCTTTTTTGAATCCTTCTTTCCTTCTTTCCTGAGTCTCTGGGGCTCCTGGCTTTCTAGGAGGTAACCTCATCGCGGCATGGTTCTGTAGGCTTGACGAGACTACGACACCTGTCAAAGGACAAAGAAGTGTCTGACTTCCGTCTATAACCGCAGTAGTTTCACCTGCGGTTTATTTTCTTTCAAGCTTTGTAGGATTTTCCGTGTGATGGAGGCAACTTTCGAGAGACTTGTCAACATGATTACACAAGGAAGGTAAAGATGAGAATGAGGGAGTTTGGCTAAGGGGCACAACCCAAGGATGAGAAATTCATGGATATGGACTTGGCCCACGAAGGAGGAAATAATAGTAAAACACTAAGACAAGAGGAGGTGTCTTTATGGTATAACGACAAGGGCAAGTGCATGCTCTCACCGCTAGTGTACCGGAGAAAGGGGTAGTAAAGTCTCTGTTGAGAGTTTAGCTTTTCCTTTTGATCAGCCTGTTAGCACCCTTTTTATTTTAGCACTTCATATTCGTTTATACCCACTACCATAGTTGAATTTCTGCATGTTAGTAATTGTATAGTAGAATCTCTGCACCTAGACACTAGTATGATAGAAGATCCGTTGGTTGTTTCAAATCCAATTGGGGGCTCAGCTTATTTGTCAATGGCTTGTTTGGATTTGAAAATCTCTATTCTAAGTGTTGAGTTTAGATGTAGTGCCTTTGTTTTGGGCTTCTCGGGATATGGACTGATCTTAGGCATGGACTAGTTATCCAGTAATGGTGCCATTCTTGATTGTGAGAAAAGAGTGGTTAGACTCTTGACTTGGCTCGGTAACACTCTAGAAATTTCTTGTAATCCCTTGAATGCTGTTATGCTTAGTTATCTACAGTCGCTTGATGCTTCTGTTGAGAACTTACAGTCGGTTAGAATAGTCCGTGAATATCCGGATGTCTTTGAAGAGGTGATTACAGTCGGTTAGGTAGGAAATAGACTTCCGCATATATCATGGCTCCAAAGGAGAGAAAGGAGCTCAGTAAGCAAGTTAAGGAGCTTCTCGAGAAGGGGTTTATAAGGCGGAGTATCTCGGAATGGGGTGCTCCAGTGGTGTTCGCCACCAAACCAGATGGCTCACTATGTCTTTATGTGGACTATAGGGAGCTAAACAAGCTGACTAAGAAGAATAGGCACTCGCTTCCCAGAATAGACGATTTGTTTGATCAGCTTGTACGTGCGTCAGTCTTCTCCCAACTTGACCTGGCTACTGGGTTCCATCAGCTAAGGGTAGCTGAAGATAGCATTGATAAGACGACGTTCAGAACCCCAGACGGTTTCTTCGATGGCTTGTCCTGCCTTTCGGCTTAACAAACGCACCCGCTTATTTCGTAGACCTAATGAGCAGGGTGTTCAGAGAATTCCTCAATAAATTCGTGGTGGTCTTCATAGACGATATTTTGATCTTCTTAAAGAATGAGGAAGAACATGCTCAGCAACTGAAGGAAATCATGGATACTCTCTGTGCACATCAGCTAAAAGCAAAATTTTCCAAGTGTCACTTCTGGAGAGAAGAAGTACGGTTTCTTGGACACAAAGAGGGGTTAGCTATTGACCCCGCGAAAGCAGTGGCAGTACAGGATCGGAAGGCACCAAAAAATGCAACCGAAGTCCGAAGCTTTCTCGGGCTAGCAGGTTTTTACCGAAAGTTCATTAGAGATTTCGCGAAAATCTCAGCCCCACTCACAAGGCTAACAAAGAAGAATCTAGCATTCGTCTGGGATTTGGATTGTGATATTGCTGTCCAACGCTTGAAAAGGGCTCTCACAACAGCCACAGTTCTTACACTGCCAGATGGAAGCAAAATGTTCACAGTATAAACAAATGCATGCGGAACGGGACTAGGCGCTGTTCTGATGCAAGAATGGAAGGTAGTAGCTTATAGTGGAAGACAAGTGAAAGTTCATGAAAAGAAATACCCAACCCACGATCTTGAGTTGGCCGCCATCGTCTTTGCGCTTAAGTCTTGGCGCCATTATCTCCTAGATGAGAAGTTCGAATTGTATACTGACCATAAATCGTTGAAGTATCTTTTCTCGTAGAAAGATCTTAACTTGAGGTAGCAAAGGAGGATGGAGTTCCTTGCCTCGTATGATTTTGAGATTTCTTATAATCCTGGCAAGGGAAACGTAGTAGCAGAGGCCTTGAGTAGAAAGAAGCTGACCTTAAGCCCTCTCTTTGTAGAAAGGCAAAGCTTGGAGTATATAGCCAGTTTTGACTTTAGGCCCTCCTTTGATTTTGTACCTGGTTTGTTGGCATCACTAGAAGTACAACCCACTCTTTTAGACTCAATAGGGGCTGCACAACGTGAAGACCCTCAGCTTGTGGATGTGATTGATAAATTAATTAGGGGTGAAACTTCCAGTCATCTCAATAGGTACTCCATCGATGATAAGGGTTGGCTGAGGCGAGATGGAAGACTATGCGTCCCACAAGCAAGGGATTTAGTAAAAATGGTTCTCGAGGAAGCACACCATTCCAAGATGACAATACACGTAGATGGAGACAAGATGTACAAGGACGTAAAGAGAGCTTTCTTTTGGAGTGGCATGAAAAAGGATGTGGCAGATTTCGTTTCTAAGTACGTGATATGCCAACAGGTCAAGGCGGAACAAAAGAAGCCTGGAGGATTGCTTCATCCTCTAGAAGTCCCGCTATGGAAGTGGGATAGCATTTCAATGGACTTCATTGATGGGTTGCCTAGGTCAAAAAGGGGCAATACTAGCATTTGGGTAATAGTGGACAGGCTCACAAAAAGCGCCCACTTTATACCTATCAAGAGTAGATGGACTGCCTCGTCTCTAGCTTCTCTTTATCTCAAGGAAATAGTTCGACCCCATGGAATACCCTCCAACATAGTGAGTGACCGAGATCCTATCTTTACAAGCGAATTTTGGTGGAGTCTATAAGAAGCGTAGGCACATGGTTATGCTTGAGCACAGCCTATCACCCCCAAACTGATGGTCAGACGGAAAGGGTGAACAGAGCATTAGAAGATCTTCTAAGACTTTGTGTTCTTGACTTTGGAGGAACATGGAAGGATCATCTTCCTTTAGTGGAATTCGCCTACAACAACAACTACCAAGCCACCATCGGCACGACGCCCTTCGAAGCTTTGTATGGAAGACCGTGCCGATCACCAATTTGTTGGTGGGAGTCTACAGACAAGCATATACTTGGGCCAGACATGATTAGAGAGACTTCATAAAAAGTGGACTTGATATGAAGGAGAATGGAGACTGCCCAAGATAGACAGAAATCCTATGCAGACAAAATAAGGACCGACCATGATTTTGAGGTTGGGGATAGGGTTTTCCTTTAGGTATCTCCCTTAAGGAACGTCGTTCGCTTTGGATCCGCAGGAAAGCTAGTACCAAGATTTGTAGGACCGTTCCCCATCATCGAGAAGATTGGGAAGATGGCTTATAGAGTAGAGCTGCCCGAAAGGTTGGCTGAAATTCACAATGTCTTTCATGTTTCTCATCTCCGGAAATGTTTACATGAATCTGCGGAAGTGGTGGAGCCAAGCATTCTAGAAGAAGCCGAAGTGTTACGCGAAGCAACTGTGAGGAGAGTTCCAACCCGCATCCTAGGAACTAAAGTGAAAAAGCAACGCAACCGCGAAGTCAAGCTTGTCAAAGTTCAATGGAGCAACGCCGAGGAAGACGCGACTTGGGAAACTGAGGATAGAATATGTGCTGCCTACCCTTTTCTTTTTAAGGGTACATCTTTGATTTCTCTTTTTCCTTAAGTTGTGCTTGTATCTATCTTTTTAGGTATATCTCCACGATATTATCCTTTATCCTTAGGTAAAAACCCCTTTGGATGTAAACATGTAATTGAAACATGTTATGATTGATGACTACAAGTGGTTGCAAGTGGTTGCTAGTGGTTGCTCGTGGATGCATATATACACACAACCTAGGTTTTTGATCGGCTCAGTCACTTCATATTGCATATGCATATATGTATTTATATTTGTATGTGGTTGAAACTTGATATGTTGTCATATGGATGTCGCATTTATATGAATGATTGCGCACTAATGTAGAATTATGAGTAGGGAAAATTTGCATACATAATGGATTCATGGCACTTACATGATTCGCATTAAGTAGGTCAACTGAATCAATAGACCGCCAAATTTTTGCATTAGATAAGGACATATACACACACTATGCATATGATCATGAAGCATTAGAAGTCTTTTAAGGACAATGGATGCCTGTGTTTGTTGGTTGAGTAGATGGATGACTGGATGTGAGGATATACGTTCTTCTAGACTTGAAGATTTCAGGGACGAAATCCTTTAAAAAGGGGAGAATGTAACACCCCGAATTTTCTGTTAATAGTAAATTAACAAATTAAAGTATAATTAATTCTAAATGAAAGAATTTGTAACAACCCAAAAATCTGGGCCAGTTTAAAATTTTTATTTTGGCAATTTTAGCGAATTTTGATAGTTTAAAATGAATTATTTTAAATAATATCGACGAGAAATTTATTTTGAATAGAATTCGATCGTATATATTATATAGATCGTCGTTAAAATATAAATAATTATATATAATTATAAATAGAATTGAAAATGGCGCGGTAGTTCGATAATTCGATTTCAAACTTCAAATGAATGTACCAGGTGCAAAACAATCCGGATTTTAGTGAAACCAAAAATATTTGAATCTAATTGATAATATCTTTCCAACGAATCCGAAAAATCGAAATTTCATAGCGGGAATCAAAAGATATGTCCAGTTGAAAATTCTGAATAGTCGCTATGGAATTCAGGCCCTTAAAAATGAAGATTTTGCAAACGACCTCGGATTTCGATGAAACCACTTTTGTTGGGTCCGTGATGTCAAATTATTACTAGGTTCTAAATTTCATAATTTTTCGAATTACTATGTGAGCGTGGCAAAGGAAAACACGTTTGACCAGTTTCAGTTGATTTTAATCGACTGGAAAATGGCCATTTTTCAAACGGTCTCAGAATTCGACGAAACTAGTTTTGTTCAGACCGTACCGTCAATACGAAGCTAGAAAATATTTTTCTAGAATTTTTCGAGTTAGCATGTGACCCCAGTAAATAGAAATGCGCGTTCAAATTCAATATATAGAGTTATATTTTGATTTTGACGAAAACTGATCGAAACAGTCGAATCAGCCTACGATACATATCCCATTGTGTTCGGAATGGGGGTATTTGGCTAGGGGCGACATACATTTGGTTCGATTTGGGGTCCGATGCATGAAGTTTCATTAAAAAGAAATAAAAGAATTAAAATATTATAAAAATATATATATATATATATAAACTAAATCTAAACCCTAGTCAAACATCTCCCCAGTCAAACCCAAATCCCGCCGTTGTTCTTCGTGAAGGGCGGAAACCCTTCAACTTTTTCTCCCTTATTCTCTTCTCATCTATACGATGAAAATCAAAACCTCCTGAACGGAAATCCAAGAGGATTACACAAGCTTTCGATTGATCCTGGGATCATCATCTATCACGAAGAGACAAGCTCGAATTTCATCCTCAAAGACAGCGTCGTCGCTCTCGATTTTCGAGCCTAGGAGACCGCCGAGTTTCACCCCAGTCATGGCGGCGGTGGAGCTGTAACGACCCGCATTCTACGCATCATAGGATCGTAGAATATTTATTTCTTTCACATACGAAGTCGTATGGTCATGTAAATTTGGGGGACGACTATAGGGGTCATTTCCCATGTTCATGATTTTTCCTGATTTTTAAATGACCATTTTACCCCTAGTTGATACTGTTTTGGCCATAACTTTTGACTGGAAATGAATTTTGACCTGAAACCACTTCCATTGGCTTCGGATGATGGTTTCTCTTTCCGTAGAGTGGTCACATTAGCCAAACGGACTTACCGTTTGGGAGATATGGCTAAAACAAGTTTCAGATGGTGAAAAACAGCTTAATTGGGCTTAACCGGGTGATTAGCAGCTAGGCCCAGAGGGGAATTTCGGGTTTAGGAGTATATAGGGGGTGATTATGGTTAGAAAACATTTCTTTAGACATTTTCCAGCCGCCACTTTCATTCCTCTTAACCTAGCCATGGCCTTCACTCTCTAAATCTCTCCAAAACACCTCTTAATCACTTTCTAATTGAAGATTAGGCTTAGCAAACATCAAATCAAGGAGTATTAGCACGAGAACCGAGGTAGAGCTGCCGTGTAAGATTGGGAACAGCGCCAAATCAGAGAATATTTCAGTTTTGGGGTTTTAGTTGTGGCAAAGGTGAGTGATTTGCATAGTTTTTGCACTAATTACGGTAATTAAGAGTAATTAGTGAAGATTAGCAAATTTATACACTAATAAATTCTGGAAAAATGTTTAGAAATTCGTAAATAATATTTTATGCCTCTGTTAGAAATTTGGTCCGATTTGATTAAGTTTTGTTAACCCTATGATTAGTTTTACTTAAACATGCTTAAGGGAAAATAAGGAGTTTTGACCACTTTTGATCCATTTTGATTCATTTGAATGGTTGTTTGTTGTTTGTGGTTGCTATTACATACTGCTATGACTCTATGGTGTGTTTTATGATTGACTAGAAGTGTTAGATTTGTCAAAAACGCCGTCTAATGGCATAAACTGCTCGCTGGAAGAACTGCAGGAAATCATCCGAACCGGACCGGATCGGTGGAAGTAAGGGCGATCCGATCCGATGGTGCGATCCGATCCGATCCGTCGATGCTTGAAGACTCCGATCCGTCGATGCTTGAAGACTCCGATCTGACCTGTTCTTATGGGAGACTCCGATCCGACGGCGCGATACGATCCGATCCGATCAAGACTTCGCGAGACGATCCGTGTTGCTTCACGAAGAGGAGCCCGAACCGATCCAGTGAGGTGACCACGATCCGAACCACTCGTGAGCAGAAGGTGCGACCCGAACCGGTGTGCTTGGGGGAGGCCGATCCGAACCGCTACCAGATGGACGCCACGAACCGCCGAATGGCGTTGATGATGGGGAGCTAAAGGCCGAACCGAATCGATGGCAATGAGGGGACCCGAACCGATCCGGTGATGAAGGAAACCCGAGATGCAAAGGAAGCCCAAATGAGAAGTTAGAGCTCAAGATTCAGATGGGAATCAACGAGTTCGCTTCATGGTTGGGTTTTGCTGCGGGGCGCGTGCAAAGGAGTTATCGACGTCTATAGCTTTGGACCACTATGGTAGGAGGTACGAAGGTGGATTCAGGGCCATTATGGCATCGGTAGGACCAAGGGCTACAACCAATGAAGTGGGTCATTGAAATGTTTGGTCATGACTCCATATGTTTAGCTTGGTCATAGCAGGGTTTCTACAAGTCGGGATTCGTCGTTGCCTCAGTTTGTCTAGTGTTCCAAAGTGGTAGATATCGTATGCTTTACGCACTGAGTGAGAAATGTGAGGATGGTTGCTATGGATGATTTGTTTGCTATCATTATGACATGCACACCCCACCCCCGTATTCTTACACTATTCATTATGGCGCCTTGGAGTATTGTACGGTATGTGGTACTAACTCTTTGGTTGCAGGTCCAGGTTCAGGTATGGTTTAGTATACCTGTTATTATTCTGTTTAGATGCTTATCGCTCATACCAGGCTTTATGTCTGACCCAGAGTTTTATGTCTCCTCTTATTACTCTAGGTGCTCACACGAGCAGATTAGAGACAGGTTAGCTGGTGATGCACGGGTAGATGATCCGGAGACGAGCAGGAGGCTTCCACGTAATATATATATAATATTCTCCCTGTGTTGTTGAAGATCACTGCTTGGGCATTGGTGGTGCATCTTCTACTTTAACTTTCTTTGGTTTAGAGACAGTAAATTTGGAAAATTGTAATAAGCTGTATTTGGATTTCCGCTGCTCTGATGATTGATGTTGATTTTAGTTATCAGCTTATGCACTGTCTCACTTGTTTTATGTCAAGTATGTTGTTAATATATTTTATTCCATGCGCTGTGAGACATTCTACAGGTTCCTTGATTAGTTCATTCCCTTCTTTCTTTTCTTCTGACGACCGTTCTGTGCTAGCTGGGCATGTGTACAGTGCACTTTCGGAGGAAATGCAGGCTGGTGCGGGGCGGGCCGTCACACTTGGTATCAGTGCTCTAGGTTGCGTAGTTAACCTAGGGAAGTTATCAAGGAGATATAATATACGTATACGAGAGAGCGTATTTGTGATTACTTTGGTTTTTAAAAGCTATATATATATATACTATTAGTAGTATATGGATGAAGTCGTACGGCACTAGCACCACAATGGAGTCGTTAACCGTTTCCTTTTTCAGATTGACGATGAGCCGATATGTTAGAGGTACCGGTAGAGGGGCCAATAATGAGAATGCTGCTGACATGAGGACGATGTTTACTGACCTCATGAGAGAGATGCTTAGAGATGTACAGAGGGCAGCTCCCAATGGTGGGAATGGTGGTGGTCCAATGGTGTAGGCGCCAAGAGTCGACTTCGCCAAGCTGAATAAGGATTATACCAGTCTTGGTGGGAAGTCATTCCACGGAACGGAGTCGGCCACGGATGTTCAGGATTGGTTGGATAGTTGCGAACGTATCTTCGAGGATTTGGGTATCGAGGATGCGATGAAAAGAAAGCTAGCGTCCCGTCAGCTGCAAGGGCGGGCAATGAATTGGTGGAATGCTATAAAGGCAGCTACTCCCGAAGATCAGATTACTTGGGAGCAGTTTAAGGCTCGCTTTAGCGAGAAGTTCATTCCAGCTGCTCAGAAGTCAGTGCTGTTTAAGAAATTCTTGGAGCTCAAGCAGAATGGCAGAGCTGTCTCGGAGTATATTGTTGAATTTGACACTTTGTCAAAATATGGGTTATCTCTTATTGATACTGTCGAGAAAAAGAATGAGAAATTCATAACTGGTTTGGATCAGTACTTGGGGGAAAAACTTATTAACCACATCGATGAGACGTTTGAATCAATTGTGGGGAAAGCGTTAAGATCAGAAAGTCTCTACCCTAAGTCGAAGACTGAGGTTGCATCTGCAGAAGAGCCAAAACCACAAGCAAGTGGTGGAGGCAAGGGTGGTTCCCAGAATAAAAGAAAGCAGAGTCAGACTAAGGATGGCCAGAAGAAAAAGAATAAGCAAGATGTTGAGTGCTTCAGCTGTGGTAAGAAGGGCCATTATGCTAGTAATTGTCGGGCCAAGCCAGCGGATAGGAAGTGCTTCAACTGTGGCCAAATGGGACATCACAAGGACAAGTGTCCACAGCCCCCTAAGGAAAAGCAAATGGTGAAAGCATATGCTCTTAATGTTATTCCTTCTTCGTCGAATGCCCCAACTGCGGCGGAGAAAGGAAAGAATGTCGTCATCCAAGGTATGCTTTATGTTTACGATGTTCCTGTTAGAGTTTTATTTGATACCGGAGCTTCCAGTTCTTTCATATCTAGTGACCTGGTAGATAGGTTGGGATTGGAACCCGAGATTGTCGATAGACCTTTAGTAGTGACGAACCCGATTGGTGGTTCGACTAGCCTTAGCATGATTTGTCGTAATGTGGTCTTATCGAGTCATGGATGCATGTTTGTTTGTGATTGCTTTGTTTTGGGCTTTACTGGGTTTGGCATTATTTTGGGAGTAGATTGGCTCCGAAGATACGGGGTGGTGGTAGACTGTGAGGGCTTTTTGGTGACAGCTAGGGCGGATGATGGGCGGAGGACAGTGTTTGGTGGTCTACCCAGTGAGGGGGTATTGGCTAGTTTTCTAAACTCCCTCAGCATTCCGCATAGTGAGTTGTCAGGTTTACCCGTGGTTGGCCAGTATCCGGATGTTTTCGAAGAAGTGACCGGACTTCCACCACACCGAGAGATTGAGTTTCGTATTGATTTGGTAAAAGATGCCAGACCTATAGTGATGCCACTTCGTCGTATGGCACCAAGAGAGCAGCGAGAGCTCGAGGTGCAAGTCAGCGATCTTTTGAAGAAGGGATTTATCAGAAGGAGTGTTTCTGAATGGGGAGCACCAGTTGTGTTTGCTACCAAGGCGGATGGTTCCCTTCGTTTGTGTGTAGACTAACGCGAGTTGAATAAAGTGACGAGGAAGAATAAGTATCCTCTACCGCGGATAGATGATTTGTTCGATCAGTTGAGTGGCGCGAGAGTGATCTCCCAGTTGGATCTCGCGACAGGTTTTCATCAGCTTAGAGTGGAAGCTGAGAGTATAGCTAAAACGGCATTTCGGACGCCGTCTGGATTTTATGAATGGTTGGTCATGCCATTCGGGCTGACCAATGCCCCAGCATATTTTGTGGATCTTATGAATAGGGTATTTAGAGATTAGTTGAATAAGTTTGTCCTTGTGTTCGTTGATGATATTTTGGTCTATTCGAGGACAGAGGAAGAACACAAGGAACATTTAAGAGTAGCGATGGAGGTGTTGAGAAAACACCAATTGAAAGCAAAGTTTTCTAAGTGTCACTTCTGGAAGAGGGAAGTGAGGTTCTTGGGCCATGTTGTATCAGAGAATGGTATTGCCGTGGACCCAGCGAAGGTGGCTACGGTACAAGATTGGCCTACGCCCAAGAACGCAACAAATGTAAGAAGTTTCTTGGGATTAGCCGGATATTATCGTAAGTTTATCCAAGGTTTCTCCAAGATAGCAGCACCATTGACACAGTTGACCAAGAAGAATCAAGCCTTTGTCTGGGATGAAAGGTGCGAGAATGCATTCAAGAGTCTAAAGGACAAGTTGACAAGCGCACCAGTGTTAGTCATTCCTAAGGGGGATGAAGAGATGACGGTATACACGGACGCCTGTGGTACCGGACTGGGTGCTGTATTGATGCAAGGCGGTAGGGTAGTAGCTTATGCAAGTCGGCAATTGAAACCGCACGAGAGAAGATACCCTACCCATGATTTAGAATTGGCAGCGATCGTGTTCGCGTTAAAGATGTGGAGACACTATCTCTTGGGAGAAAGATTTGAGCTGTTTACAGATCATAAGTCGTTAAAGTATCTCTTCTCTCAGAAAGATCTGAATCTCCGTCAGCAGAGATGGTTAGAGTTCTTAGCTTCCTATGATTTTGACATCGCATACACACCGGGAAAGGGCAATGAGGTGGCTGATACATTGAGTAGAAGACATGCCAGCTTAGGGGCTATGTTCCTTGAATGGAAGCAACTGGAGTTTATCGCGGGGTTTGATTTCAGACCAAAGTGCGAATTGGATCCAGAAATGTTAGCAAGTTTGACGATCAGACCCACTTTAATTGAGCGGATCGGCTCTAGTCAGAGGGACGATCCTAACCTATTGGAAATCATCTCCAAGTTAGAGATGGGTATCGATGAGGAGATGAACAAGTATGGGCTTGATCGAGATAGATGGCTTAGAAAGAATGGAAAGCTTGTTGTACCCAATGTCAATGGATTGAGGGATGAAGTGCTTAGAGAATGTCATCACTCAAAGCTAACTATACACCCCGGTGGTAACAAGATGTATCGAGATATGAAGCAGACTTACTACTGGGAAGGGATGAAAAGAGACGTTGGGAAGTTTATATCCAAGTGCATGAATTGCCAGCTAGTTAAAGCCGAGCAAAAGAAGCCTAGTGGGTTGTTACAGCCCTTAGAAATTCCCGAATGGAAATGGGAGCAAGTCTCGATGGATTTCATCGATGGTTTACCAAGGACTAGATCGGGATATGACAGCATTTGGGTAATTGTAGATCGACTGACTAAAAGTGCAAGATTTATACCAGTCAAATCGACCAGAACGGCAGCTAAGTTAGCAGAATTGTATATGAAGTGGGTAGTGAGATTTCATTGAGTACCTAAAGGCATTGTGAGCGACCGAGACCCGTTATTCACTAGTGGGTTTTGGAAGAGCTTACAAGAGGCTCTAGGGTCAGAGTTACATCTCAGTACCGCATATCATCCTCAGACCGACGGTCAGACGGAAAGGGTGAATCGTATTTTGGAAGATCTCTTGAAAGCGTGTATATTGGATTTTGGTGGATCATGGGATGACCATTTGCATCTAGTAGAGTTTGCATATAATAATAGCTACCAATCCAGTATCGGTATGGCTCCGTTTGAAGCTTTGTACGGAAGACCGTGTAACTCACCATCATGTTGGATAGAGACTTGCGAGAAGTTTAAGCTTGGACCAGATGTGGTGAGGGAAACTTCAGATAAGATCAAGATCATTCAACAACGAATGAAGGCTGCCCAAGATAGGCAGAAGAGTTATGCTGATAAGAGGAGAAGAGACCTAAAATTCTCCGTTGGTGACTTGGTGTTTGTCAAGACTTCTCCGTTGAAGAGCGTAATACGATTCGGCAGGAGAGGCAAGTTGGCACCAAGATTTGTTGGCCCATTCCCTATCCTTGAACTAGTCGGGAATTTGGCATATAGAATTGACTTACTAGAGAAGATGGCGGGAGTTCACAACGTATTTCATGTTTCCCAACTAAGGAGGTTCGTTCACGACTCAGATATGACTATTTCACCTGATCAGTTAGAGGACTTCGAAGTAGAACCCGAGGCGGTTGGGAACCGCAAGCCGGCCCGTATTGTCGCGCACAACATGAAGCAACTTCGAAGGAAGGCAGTGAAGCTAGTCAAGGTACAGTGGAGCGAGGACGAGAATGATTGTACTTGGGAGACAAAGGAGAACATTAGGAAGTCACACCCAGAACTCTTTGCCTGGTAAGATTTTGACTTCGATTTAGTTTTTCCGCATGCTAGGATAGGCTTGTTTGCTTGTTTTGCATGATTGATAGTTGTATGTGGTTGTTAGGCATGCGGGATCCTTTGTATGTCTTGGGTTAAGGAATTTCGGGGACGAAATTTCTTAAGGGGGGGAGAGTGTAACGACCTGCATTCTACGCATCATAGGATCGTAGAATATTTATTTCTTTCACATACGAAGTCGTATGGTCATGTAACTTTGGGGGACGACTATTGGGGTCATTTCCCATGTTCATGATTTTTCCCGATTTTTAAATGACCATTTTACCCCTTGTTGATACTGTTTTGGCCATAACTTTTGACTGGAAATGAATTTTGACCTGAAACCACTTCCATTGGCTTCGGATGATGGTTTCTCTTTCCGTAGAGTGGTCACATTAGCCAAACGGACTTACCGTTTGGGAGATATGGCTGAAACAAGTTTCAGATGGTGAAAAACAGCTTAATTGGGCTTAACCGGGTGATTAGCAGCTAGGCCCAGAGGGGAATTTCGGGTTTAGGAGTATATAGGGGCTGATTAGGGTTAGAAAACATTTCTTTAGACATTTTCCAGCCGCCACTTTCATTTCTCTTAACCTAGCCATGGCCTCCACTTTCTAAATCTCTCCAAAACACCTCTTAATCACTTTCTAATTGAAGATTAGGCTTAGCAAACATCAAATCAAGGAGTATTAGCACGAGAACCGAGGTAGAGCTGCTGTGTAAGATTGGGAACAGCGCCAAATCAGAGAATATTTCAGTTTTGGGGTTTTAGTTGTGGCAAAGGTGAGTGATTTGCATAGTTTTTGCACTAATTACGGTAATTAAGAGTAATTAGTGAAGATTAGCAAATTTATACACTAATAAATTCTGGAAAAATGTTTAGAAATTCGTAAATAATATTTTATGCATCTTTTAGAAATTTGGTCCGATTTGATTAAGTTTTGTTAACCCTATGATTAGTTTTACTTAAACATGCTTAAGGGAAAATAAGGAGTTTTGACCACTTTTGATCCATTTTGATTCATTTGAATGATTGTTTGTTGTTTGTGGTTGCTATTACATACTGCTATGACTCTATGGTGTGTTTTATGATTGATTAGAAGTGTTAGATTTGTCAAAAACGCCGTCGAATGGCGTAAACTACTCGCTGGAAGAACTGCAGGAAATCATCCGAACCGGACCGGATCGGTGGAAGTAAGGGCGATCCGATCCGATGGTGCGATCCGATCCGATCCGTCGATGCTTGAAGACTCCGATCCGTCGATGCTTGAAGACTCCGATCTGACCTGCTCTTGTGGGAGACTCCGATCCGACGGCGCGATACGATCCGATCCGATCAAGACTTCGCGAGACGATCCGTGTTGCTTCACGAAGAGGAGCCCGAACCGATCCAGTGAGGTGACCACGATCCGAACCACTCGTGAGCAGAAGGTGCGACCCGAACCGGTGTGCTTGGGGAGGCCGATCCGAACCGCTACCAGATGGACGCCACGAACCGCCGAATGGCGTTGATGATGGGGAGCTAAAGGCCGAACCGAACCGATGGCAATGAGGGGACCCGAACCGATCCGGTGATGAAGGAAACCCGAGATGCAAAGGAAGCCCAAATGAGAAGTTAGAGCTCAAGATTCAGATGGGAATCAACGAGTTCGCTTCATGGTTGGGTTTTGCTGCGGGGCGCGTGCCAAGGAGTTATCGACGTCTATAGCTTTGGACCACTATGGTAGGAGGTACGAAGGCGAATTCAGGGCCATTATGGCATCGGTAGGACCAAGGGCTACAACCAATGAAGTGGGTCATTGAAATGTTTGGTCATGACACCATATGTTTAGCTTGGTCATAGCAGGGTTTTTACAAGTCGGGATTCGTCGTAGCCTCAGTTTGTCTAGTGTTCCAAAGTGGTAGATATCGTATGCTTTACGCACTGAGTGAGAAATGTGAGGATGGTTGCTATGGATGATTTGTTTGCTATCATTATGACATGCACACCCCACCCCCGTATTCTTACACTATTCATTATGGCGCCTTGGAGTATTGTACGGTATGTGGTACTAACTCTTTGGTTGCAGGTCCAGGTTCAGGTATGGTTTAGTATACCTGTTATTATTCTGTTTAGATGCTTATCGCTCATACCAGGCTTTATGTCTGACCCAGAGTTTTATGTCTCCTCTTATTACTCTAGGTGCTCACACGAGCAGACTAGAGACAGGTTAGCTGGTGATGCACGGGTAGATGATCCGGAGACGAGCAGGAGGCTTCCACGTAATATATATAATATTCTCCCTGTGTTGTTGAAGATCACTGCTTGGGCATTGGTGGTGCATCTTCTACTTTAGCTTTCTTTGGTTTAGAGACAGTAAATTTGGAAAATTGTAATAAGCTGTATTTGGATTTCCGCTGCTCTGATGATTGATGTTGATTATAGTTATCAGCTTATGCACTGTCTCACCTGTTTTATGTCAAGTATGTTGTTAATATATTTTATTCCATGCGCTGTGAGACATTCTACAGGTTCCTTGATTAGTTCATTCCCTTCTTTCTTTTCTTCTGACGACCGTTCTGTGCTAGCTGGGCATGTATACAGCGCACTTTCGGAGGAAATGCAGGCTGGTGCGGGGTGGGCCGTCACAGGAGCACTCCAAGGTGGTCGATGGGGTCAACTCTGATTGGCCGGCAAGGGCCTGTGGCGGAGCGCGCAAGCTCGGGAGGGGAACGAGGTTTTTGGGTTTCTGCGTTCGAACCAGAAGCAGGTGTAGAAGAAAGGTTATTCACTAATTGAAAATTTAATAATTAGTTAATGATGTTAGTTAATGATATTAAAGTTTTAAATAGGAAAATCCTATAGTTTTATAAATAAATTAGCAATTGTTTTATAAAATAAAATTAGCAATGTATTGAAGAATTAAATTAGCATATGGATGTTTTCAAAATAAAAATATGCTTTGTTTTCAAAATAGAAATTTGCTATGTCTTCAAAATAAAAATATGCTTTGTTTTCAAAATAGAAATTTGCTATGTCTTCAAAAATAAAAATATGCTTTGTTTTCAAAATAGAAATTTGCTATGTCTTCAATATAGAAATATGCTTTGGTTTCAAAATAGAAATTAGCGATGTTTTAAAAATAAAATAGCGATGTTTCTTTCAAATATAGAAATATACATTGTTTTTCAAAAAAAATATAATCTTTTATATACATAGAGTAGAATAAAAATATAATCTTTTATATACATAGAGTAGAATAAAAATATAATCTTTTATATACATAGATTAGAATAAAAATATAATCTTTTATATACACAGAGTAGAATAAAAATATAATCTTTTATATACATAGAGTAGAATAAAAATATAATCTTTTATATACATAGAGTAGAAAAAAATATAATCTTTTATATACATAGAGGAGAATAAAAATATAATCTTTTATATACATAGAGCAGAATAAAAATATGATCTTTTATATAGATATGGCGATCTTTAATTATATAGACATCATATTAAAAATGTGATTTTTAATATGAACAGCGTGAAAATGAAGTCGGAAATTCGGGCAAATCCAAACTGGTTTGAAATTCGGAAATAAATCAGGTGGAGTGGAACCCCAAGGTGAGAATTTCTCACTTTTTAATTTTATTTCTTGTTGAAATATATACTAGGATGCAGACGGTGTTTAGTAGCACCCGACACCCGTCGTCCACAGACCATGGACGGCTTGTATGCTTGTTTGTTTAATTTTGATGTGTAGTTGATTGTGTGATGTGATGTGAAATGAAATAAAATATTTTATAGTTAAAAATAGAATTTTTAACGTGTATATGAAATGAAATAAATTAATATAAACAAATCGAACGATTTGTTTATATACACACATTTGACTGATATTGATTGGGACGATAAATTTACACATCGCCCAACTGCACAAATAAAATCTGTGTTTGATTGTTTGAAACCCCACACGGGTATTGGGATGATATTTGACGTGCACTAATCCCGATTGTTTAGTTGTATGTCGATCGATTGATTGACAGACTGTTATAAGCATTAAATATTGATATTCGATGCTTATACAGTGTGGAGTGCACTTTGGATGATGGTTGATTATTCATCGCTGTTATTGTATACATGTGTCGTAGAAAAACCATATAATTAACATTATATGGTAATTGATTGGGCTTCATTAAATATTTGAAATAGAAATATTTGAATAGAAATATTTGAAAAGAAATATTTGAAATAGAATATTTGAAAACAGAAATATATGAAGCCGTGTTGATTAGATTGACGCCATTTTGACGTGAACGATATTTATATCGATTTTATTCATTTTATAATGAATATCGAAAGTGATTTCAAAATCCAATATTTTGAAAAGAATTGAAATTCAAAACGAATTCGAATAGAATTGAATAGAAAACGAATTCGAATTGAATTGAATAGAAAATGAATTCGAATTGAATTGAATAGAAAATGAATTTGAATTGAATTGAATAGAAAACGAATTCGAATTGAATTGAATAGAAAACGAATTCGAATTGAATTGAATAGAAAACAAATTCGAATAGAATTGAATAGAAAACGAATTCGATTTTAATTGAATAGAAAATGAATTGAATTGAATAGAAAACGAATTCGAATTTAATTGAATAGAAAACGAATTCGAATTGAATTGAATAGAAAACGAATTTTAATTGAATAGAAAACGAATTCGAATTTAATTGAATAGAAAATGAATTTAAATTGAATAGAAAACGAATTCGAATTGAATTGAATAGAAAACGAATTTGAATTGAATAGAAAACGAATTCGAATTGGATTGAATAGAAAACGAATTTGAATTGAATAGAAAACGAATTCGAATAGAATTGAATAGAAAACGAACTTGAATTGAATCAAATAGAAAACAAATCTGAATTTAATTGAATTCAATTGAAAACGAATTGAAATCAATTTGAATTGAAATCAAAATAGAAGTGAATGTAGAAAGAATTTATAAGGGAAAATTCAATTTTGATTTGAATTTGAAATAAAAGTTGAAATTGTTTTTGAAACGAATTTGAAATGATTTATAAAAATTCGTTTTAAAAAGGAAATCGACGAAATATATATAATATATATATATATTATATACATAATGGCCTGAATAGAACGCGCCGCGCCGCGGCAGTTCGTGAATTTCGATCATTGACTTCGAACGGACATTGCGGGAGATCCGACCGTCGGATTCTCCTAAAACCAAAACCGTTGGGTTCGTATCGAAAAGGGCTTTCTAACGAATATTAGAAATTTGAAATCTAACGGTTGGATTTGGAGATACGTCCAAATCAAATTTGGAAAAGGTCGCTGTAAGTGCAGTTCGATGGCCGCTGTGGGAAATCGACTGTACGGGCCTTGATAAAATTATTAAAAATAGTAATAATTTGTGTAAGATCATAAGAAATGATTTGGGAAAAATTGGGATGAAAAACTCCATATTTGAAAAGATAAAAATAGATTTTTATCAAAATGAACTAGTTTTGAACTAAAATTAAAACCCAATTATTTTTAAATAAATAAATTGGATTTGAAATGGGTCGTAAATAGAATTGATTTGTGGGTTTATCGTGAAGGGTGTTTTGAATGACACTTGTTCTTTAACCCGATAAATAAATAGAATGTGATTTGGGTTTGTCGTGAACTGTGTTTTAAATGACATTAGTTCTTTAACCCAGTAAAAGGAGTTTTAATGAATCTGCAATTAGATTGAAATGTGAATTGATAATCTAAATTATCAAATTTGGGAAATGAGCGAGAATGGAGTATCACCAGTTTTGCTCCAAACCGATAGTTAAATCTTTAATTAGATTTGAATGTGAAATGGTAATTAATTTTACCGATAACACTGGTGTTAGATATGGAGTATTACCAGTTTTGCTTCATGGGATGAATAAGTTGGGATTGGGAAATAAAATAAATAATTACTTCGGTGTGGTTCGCTAATCCCCACTAGTTTGGAAAACCATAATCTGGTTTGAAATGACATCCAAAGGAAGATTAAAGAATAAATTCAAAAAATTTATCTTGGATAAAATTAATGGTAACCTTTCCCTAAGAATATGAAATTTAGAAACTAGCTGTATGGTTAGCTAAGAAGAATGATTTCCTGGATATTGATCTGATGTTGGTTTCGGCCTTCGGGGTTAATATTTAGGGGATTGTTCTCTTACTGATTTACGGTTAGTGACTAATGAATTGGAATGAGGCGTATGTTGTGTTTGTGTAACATTTGTTTTTAATATACGCGGGTTGTTCGGAAAGGCCGGGTTTACACCCATTCTGAATAACCGATTCGATGATAAGTCGAAGATGAAGACGGTGGTCGAAGACCGGAAGTCTTCACATCGTTTGGGTGATTACTGATGATCTTGATTGGGCTGTACACCCAAGATGAGGGAATCAGTTGGTGGTCGTCCAGACGTACTTTGAGATCGACGGATATGCGAGGAAAGTGCCTCCGGTTTCGTTCAGACCTAGAACGGACTTGTAAATGGATGGTGTGTCTGACATTGTATTCCTTTATATTGTATTCGTTGATCTCTGCTAAATATATATCTGTTTGGCGGTGGGGAATTTATTCTCTTGCTTAACGCCCTTCTCTGAGACATACGAGCTCAGAGGTTATATATTGGCAGAAATCAGTGGTACGATATGGATTGATAGTGTGGCATGCTAAGATGCAGTGATCCAGACTTTTGTTGAAAAGCAAAGTTTGGTGGATGATGATCAAACCGCAGCTTTAATATAGCATGGCTTTGTGTATAGCGTTGATTCGCGAGCCTCACATCCCGGTATGGTGGTAAACTGATGGTTTGATCAGTATGCTTTTTAGTGGATGGGCACCTTAGTGGTGTCGTGGATTCGGTCGACCGAGATGAGCCTAGTGCTCTGGGATATATAGAGTAAGTGGTGTTTTCTCTCGCTAGGACGTAAGCCGCGGTGATACTCTGGTCCCAAATGTGCGGATGTGCAGACGGTGTTTTCTCTTGCTGGGACGTAAGCCGTGGGGAATTGCACTACGCGATCGATCTTTCGAATCAGGAGCCACGATGATGGAAATCCAATTTCCAATACGTGTATTGCGGTTTTAATTGTAGAACTAGTATGGCGACATGATATATGGTACCCATGCCGTCTATGATTGATATTTATGATTGAAATTTTTTTGACACTATACACTTATTATAGTATCAAATGATTTGATTTTTAAAACGTACCAAGCATGTTTGGCTATTATAAGGGAAAACCCTATCCTCCGGCTTGCGTTGCATTGTGTGATGGGACCTGGGTCTTATAATAGCTTCATTTTTCTTTATTTAGCATTGCGTTGTTGTTTTATGCACTGGTGTTCTTGGGAGGAAACCCGTTCCGTGTTATACGGCGTGGTCCCTTGATTTACCTTACTTTAAAAATAAAAATTAATAACTGTTTTAGTTCTCACACCAGTCCTATGACTGACCTGGAGTTTATTGTTTTAACCTAAACTCTGGGTGCCCTTATTTTCGACATGGGCAGGTAGTAGTTTTGGTTTTGCAGATTTATATTCACAGGATCCTGGTTTACAGCTGGAATGATATCCGGAAAGCTTTGTATCCATATATCTCTTCTAGTTGTGTATTGTATTATTTTTTGCTGCTACGTAATTTATTGTAATCTCTGATAATTTGTGATGTATATTATTTATTCATACTCTGTATATTCTTGTATTCTGATGGAATTATTGTAATTAACAATGAAATGTTCTCCCGTCTGCGTTCTGTTGTGGCTTGTTCTCGAACTATCCGTGCTTTCCTTACCGGGGAAGTTACGGGTTTTCACAGTTAGTATCAGAGCTTTGGTTTACAACTCAGAGAACAAGGCACATTAGAACCATAAGAAAGAATTCATCAGATATTGGATTAGTAATATCCAACGAGAATGACTCGTTAGAGATGGGATCAGTAGTATCCTAGAACGAGTGTGAAGAGTATATTTTTAAAGTGAAAACAATCTTTGTTTTGAAAATTTAAATCAATTATTCGTATTTGGTTATTTATTTATATTGATGTGGACAATCCAGTATATATAGATTTTGCGTATACGTCTGATCCGCGTGTATTCGAAGTTTTGATATATTGGGTAAATATAGAATCACATTCTACTCGCCCGGAGAGAATTCTGATGATTGATGCATCATCATCAGAATTTATGTTCGAGTGACGAAAGTGAGATTTCTATATATTTCCTATTGACTGGTGTGAGAACCAAAATTAGATTGGGCTTATTGTTGTGATTTTGCATCAAAATTCTGTTTTTTAGACTGTATATCAAAGTTATGAATTTGAAATGATAATTCACTAATTGGTTGCTGATTGTGTTGTTTGATTATAGTTTGATTAATTAAATGTTGAGACATTTAGTCAAATTGTACCAAAAAGTGAGTTGTATTGAAAATTAGTCGCATTTGCATGCATATACATGTACTTACATTGAACAGGTCATAGCAAAGAGGCTAGAGCAGAAGAATAAAATTGTTTGCCCGACAAATAGGTACATGTTTATCATAATTTACAGTTTTGTTTGGGTGATGATGATTTTATGAGCCTATTGGCTAGCCGCTTGACTTTTTCTTTTTCTTTTTGAGATCAAAAGGCCTATATGGCAATTTCGGGATTTTCCCTGGCTCCAGGTGCAGGGGAGGTTATGGCGAAATTTTTCGAAAATTTATGGTGTTAGCCAAATTTTTGAAGAATTTGAAAATTCTCAGAAACTGAAAAGTTGGAGAATGAAATCCAGATCGAACGTAGAGTTGATTAATCAAATCACTTTCGACTTCGTTCCTTTTCGGGGATGAAAAGTTTTAAGTGGGGGAGATTGTAACAACCCGAAAATCTGGGCCAGTTTAAAATTTTTATTTTGGGAATTTTAGTGAATTTTGATTATTTAAAATGAATTATTTTAAATAATATCGACGAGAAATTTATTTTGAATAGAATTCGATCGTATATATTATATAGATCGTCGTTAGAATATAAATAATTATATATAATTATAAAGAGAATTGAAAATGGCGCGGAAGTTCGATAATTCGATTTCAAACTTCAAATGAATGTACCAGGTGCAAAACAATCCGGATTTTAGTGAAACCAAAAATATTTGAATCTAATTGATAATATCTTTCCAACAAATCCAAAAAATCGAAATTTCATAGCGGGAATCAAAAGATATGTCCAGTTGAAAATTCTGAATAGTCTTTATGGAATTCAGGCCCTTAAAAATGAAGATTTTGCAAACGACCACGGATTTCGACGAAACAACTTTTGTTGGGTCCGTGATGTCAAATTATTGCTAGGTTTTAAATTTCATAATTTTTCGAATCAATATGTGAGCGTGGCAAAGGAAAACGCGTTTGACCAGTTTCAGTTGATTTTAATCGACTGGAAAATGGCCATTTTTCAAACGGTCTCAGAATTCGATGAAACTAGTTTTGTTAGGACCGTCAATACGAAGCTAGAAAATATTTTTCTGGAATTTTTCGAGTTAGTATGTGACCCCAGTAAATAGAAATGCGCGTTCAAATTCAATATATAGAGTTATATTTTGATTTTGACGAAAACTGATCGAAACAGTCGAATCAGCCTACGATACATATCCCATTATGTTCGGAATGGGGGTATTTGGCTGGGGGCGACATACATTTGGTTTGATTTGGGGTCCGATGCATGAAGTTTCATTAAAAAGAAATAAAAGAATTAAAATATTATAAAAAAATATATATAAAAACTAAATCTAAACCCTAGTCAAACATCTCCCCAGTCAAACCCAAATCCCGCCATTGTTCTTCATGAAGGGCGGAAACCCTTAAACTTTTTCTCCCTTATTCTCTTCTCATCTATACGATGAAAATCAAAACCTCCTGAACGGAAATCCAAGAGGATTACACAAGCTTTCGATTGATCCTGGGATCATCATCTATCACGAAGAGACAAGCTCGAATTTCATCCTCAAATACAGCGCCGTCGCTCTCGATTTTCGAGCCTAGGCGACCGCCGAGTTTCACCCCAGTCATGGCGACGGTGGAGCACTCCAAGGTGGTCGACGGGGTCAACTCTGATTGGCCGGCAAGGGCCTGTGGCGGAGCGCGCAAGCTCGGGAGGGGAACGAGGTTTTTGGGTTTCTGCGTTCGAACCAGAAGCAGGTGTAGAAGAAAGGTTATTCACTAATTGAAAATTTAATAAATATTTAATGATGTTAGTTAATGATATTAAAGTTTTAAATAGGAAAATCCTATAGTTTTATAAATAAATTAGCAATTGTTTTATAAAATAAAATTAGCAACGTATTGAAGAATTAAATTAGCATATGGATGTTTTCAAAATAAAAATATGCTTTGTTTCCAAAATAGAAATTTGCTATGTCTTCAAAATAAAAATATGCTTTGTTTTCAAAATAGAAATTTGCTATGTCTTCAAAATAAAAATATGCTTTGTTTTCAAAATAGAAATTTGCTATGTCTTCAAAATAAAAATATGCTTTGTTTTCAAAATAGAAATTTGCTATGTCTTCAAAATAGAAATATGCTTTGGTTTCAAAATAGAAATTAGCGATGTTTTAAAAATAAAATAGCGATGTTTCTTTCAAATATAGAAATATACATTGTTTTTCAAAAATAAAAATATAAACTTTTATATACATAGAGTAGAATAAAAATATAATCTTTTATATACATAGAGTAGAATAAAAATATAATCTTTTATATACATAGAGTAGAATAAAAATATAATCTTTTATATACATAGAGTAGAATAAAAATATATTCTTTTATATACATAGAGTAGAATAAAAATATAATCTTTTATATACATAGAGTAGAATAAAAATATAATCTTTTATATACATAGAGCAGAATAAAAATATAATCTTTTATATACATAGAGCAGAATAAAAATATGATCTTTTATATAGATATAGCGATCTTTAAATATATAGACATCATATTAAAAATGTGATTTTTAATATGAACAGCGTGAAAATGAAGTTGGAAATTCGGGCAAATCCAAACTGGTTTGAAATTCGGAAATAAAACAGGTGGAGTGGAATCCCAAGGTGAGAATTTCTCACTTTTTAATTTTATTTCTTGTTGAAATATATACTAGGATGCAGACGGTGTTTAGTAGCACCCGACACCCGTCGTCCACAGACCATGGACGGCTTGTATGCTTGTTTGTTTAATTTTGAAGTGTAGTTGATTGTGTGATGTGATGTGAAATGAAATAAAATATTTTATAGTTAAAAATAGAATTTTTAACGTGTATATGAAATGAAATAAATTAATATAAACAAATCGAACGATTTGTTTATATACACACATTTGACTGATATTCATTGGGACGATAAATTTTACACATCGCTCAACTGCACAAATAAAATCTGTGTTTGATTGTTTGAAACCACACACGGGTATTGGGATGATATTTGACGTGCACTAATCCCGATTGTTTAGTTGTATGTCGATCGATTGATTGACAGACTGTTATAAGCATTAAATATTGAAATTCGATGCTTATACAGTGTGGAGTGCACTTTGGATGATGGTTGATTATTCATCGTTGTTATTGTATACATGTGTTGTAGAAAAACCACATAATTAACATTATATGGTAATTGATTGGGCTTCATTCAATATTTGAAATAGAAATATTTGAATAGAAATATTTGAAAAGAAATATTTGAAATAGAATATTTGAAAACAGAAATATATGAAGCCGTGTTGATTAGATTGACGCCATTTTGACGTGAACGATATTTATATCGATTTTATTCATTTTATAATGAATATCGAAAGTGATTTCAAAATCTGATATTTTGAAAAGAATTGAAATTCAAAACGAATTTGAATAGAATTGAATAGAAAACGAATTCGAATTGAATTGAATAGAAAACGAATTCGAATTGAACTGAATAGAAACGAATTCGAATTGAATTGAATAGAAAACGAATTCAAATTGAATTGAATAGAAAACGAATTCGAATAGAATTGAATAGAAAACGAATTCGAATAGAATTGAATAGAAAACGAATTCGAATTTAATTGAATAGAAAACGAATTGAATTGAATAGAAAACGAATTCGAATTTAATTGAATAGAAAACGAATTCGAATTGAATTGAATAGAAAACGAATTTGAATTGAATAGAAAACAAATTCGAATTGAATTGAATAGAAAAACGAATTTGAATTGAATAGAAAACGAATTTGAATTGGATTGAATAGAAAACGAATTTGAATTGAATAGAAAACGAATTCGAATAGAATTGAATAGAAAACGAATTTGAATTGAATCGAATAGAAAACAAATCTGAATTTAATTGAATTCAATTGAAAACGAATTGAAATAGAATTGAAATCAATTTGAATTGAAATCAAATAGAAGTGAATGTAGAAAGAATTTATAAGGGAAAATTCAATTTTGATTTGAATTTGAAATAAAAGTTGAAATTTTTTTGAAACAAATTTGAAATAATTTATAAAATTCGTTTTAAAAAGGAAATCGACGAAAGATATATAATATATATATATATATTATATACATAATGGCCTTAATAAAACGCGCCGCGCCGCGGCAGTTCGTGAATTTCGATCATTGACTTCGAACTGACATTGCGGGAGATCCGACCGTCGGATTCTCCTAAAACCAGAACCGTTGGGTTTGTATCGAAAAGAGCTTTCTAACGAATATTAGAAATTTGAAATCTGACGGTTGGATTTGGAAATACTTCCAAATAAAATTTGGAAAAGGTCGTTGTAAGTGCAGTTCGATGGCCGCTGTTGGAAATAGACTGTACGGGCCTTGATAAAATTATTAAAAATAGTAATAATTTGTGTAAGATCATAAAAAATGATTTGGGAAAAATTGGGATGAAAAACTCCATATTTCAAAAGATAAAAATAGATTTTCATCGAAATAAACTAGTTTTGAACTAAAATTAAAACCCAATTATTTTTAAATAAATAAATTGGATTTGAAATGGGTCGTAAATAGAATTGATTTGTGGGCTTATCGTGAAGGGTGTTTTGAATGACACTTGTTCTTTAACCCGATAAATAAATAGAATGTGATTTGGGTTTTTCGTGAACTGTGTTTTAAGTGACATTAGTTCTTTAACCCAGTAAAAGGAGTTTTAATGAATCTGCAATTAGATTAAAATGTGAATTGATAATCTAAATTATCAAATTTGGGAAATGAGTGAGAATGGAGTATCACCAGTTTTGCTCCAAAGCGATAGTTAAATCTTTAATTAGATTTGAACGTGAAATGGTAATTAATTTTACCGATAACACCGTGGTGTTAGATATGGAGTATTACCAGTTTTGCTTCATGGGATGAATAAGTTGGGATTGGGAAATAAAATAAATAATTACTTCGGTGTGGTTCGCTAATCCCGACTAGTTTGTAAAACCATAATCTGGTTTGAAATGACATCCAAAGGAAGATTAAAGAATAAATTCAAAGAATTTATCTTGGATAAAATTAATGGGAACCTTTCCCTAAGAATATGAAATTTAGAAACTAGCTGTATGGTTAGCTAAGAAGAATGATTTCCTGGGTATTCGGCCTTCGGGGTTAATATTTAGGGGATTGCTCTCTTACTGATTTACAGTTAGTGACTAATGAATTGGAATGAGGCGTATGTTGTGTTTGTGTAACATTTTTTTTTAATATACGCGGGTTGTTCGGAAAGGCCGGGTTTACACCCATTCTGAATAACCGATTCGACGATAAGTTGAAGATGAAGACGGTGGTCGAAGACCGGAAGTCTTCACATCGTTTGGGTGATTACTGATGATCTTGATTGGGCTGTACACCCAAGATGAGGGAATCAGTTGGTGGTCGTCCAAACGTACTTGGAGATCGACGGATATGCGAGGAAAGTGCCTCCGGTTTCGTTCAGACCTAGAATGGACTTGTAAATGGATGGTGTGTCTGACATTGTATTCCTTTATATTGTATTCATTGATCTTTGCTAAATATATATCTGTTTGGCAGCGAGGAATTTATTCTCTTGCTTAGCGCCCTTCTCTGAGACATACGAGCTCAGAGGTTATATATTGGCAGAAATCAGTGGTACGATATGGATTGATAGTGTGGCATGCTGAGATGCAGTGATCCAGACTTTTGTTGAAAAGCAAAGTTTGGTGGATGATGATCAAAGCGCAGCTTTAATATAGCATGGCTTTGTGTATAGCGTTGATTCGCGAGCCTCACATCCCGGTATGGTGGTAAACTGATGGTTTGATCAGTATGCTTTTTAGAGGATGGGCACCTTAGTGGTGTCGTGGATTCGGTCGACCGAGATGAGCTTAGTGCTCAGGGATATATAGAGTAAGCGGTGTTTTCTCTCGCTGGGACGTAAGCCGCTGTGATACTCTGGTCCCAAATGTGCGGATGTGCAGACGGTGTTTTCTCTTGCTGGGACGTAAGCCGTGGGGAAATGCACTACGCGATCGATCTTTCGAATCAGGAGCCACCATGATGGAAATCCAATTTCCAATACGTGTAATGCAGTTTTAATTGTAGAACTAGTATGGCGACATGATATATGGTACCCATGCCGTCTATGATTGATATTTATTATTGAAATTGTTTTGACACTATACACTTATTATAGTATCAAATGATTTGATTTTTAAAACGTACGAAGCATGTTTGGCTATTATAAGGGAAAACCCTATCCTCCGGCTTGCGTTCTATTGTGTGATGGGACCTGGGTCTTATAATAGCTTCATTTTTCTTTATTTAGCATTGCGCTGTTGTTTTATGCACTGGTGTTCTTGGGAGGAAACCCGTTCCGTGTTATACGGCGTGGTCCCTTGATTTACCTTACTTTAAAAATAAAGATTAATAACTGTTTTAGTTCTCACACCAGTCCCATGACTGACCTGGAGTTTATTGTTTTAACCTAAACACTGGGTGCCCTTATTTTCGACACGGGCAGCTAGTAGTTTTGGTTTTGCAGATTTATATTCACAGGATCCTGGTTTACAGCTGGAATGATATCCGGAAAGCTTTGTATCCGTATCTCTTCTAGTTGTGTATTGTATTATTTTCCGCTGCTATGTAATTTATTGTAATCTCTAATAATTTGTGATGTATATTATTTATTCATACTCTGTATATTCTTGTATTCTGATGGAATTGTTGTAATTAACAATGAAATGTTCTCCCGTCTGCGCTCTGTTGTGGCTTGTTCTCGAACTTTCCGTGCTTTCCTCACCAGGGAAGTTACGGGTTTTCATTGAATTAAGGGAAATGGTTTACTCCATTGCGTTCGTCTCGGAATTCTGCTTAAGATGGAGTCCGAGTTTGCGTAAATTGGACCCCGTAAGAAGGAGTTATAACCTCCGGAAGTTTTAGAATTCGATTTAAAATTCAAACAGCCCGAAAACAATTTCATAATTCAAAACAGCACCAAAACTGGGCTGGGCGGGAATTTTCCCGCCTAGGACCCAGGTTGACCAGGGGTCGACCTAGGAGTCTGCCTGGGTACCCAGGTCGACCATGTAGTCGACCTGGTGGTCGACCTGCTTGGTCGGCCTGACCTGCTTGGTCTGGTCCTGGCTCGGTTTCTAGGCTTGGCTGTGTCACTAGGGCTGATTTGTCACTTTCTGATTGGCTTCTCTTGAGATGGATGGCCTTGATTAACTCTAGCTTCATCGACGACTCTAATTAGTTTGAAATTCTATATAAAAAACCTTTGTCTCCAACCTAAATTCACACAAATAAAATAGAGCTAGAGCCGTCATGCTGCTGGAAGGAAGCCAAGAGTAGCCTGCACTTGAAGAAAGCTTAGAGACGAGCAAAACTAAAGTAAAAACAAGATTCAAACAACGTTTATCTATCCAAAGGAAAGCATTGCAAATTCAGAACTCAGAATCCAGAATTCGAGTTCGTCATTTGTTGTAAGTATAGTGATTTTTCCGATGGGAATAAAATTGAGACTTGATTCGATGTAAAATGGAAGTGGAATTTTACTATTGTATAACGACGATGCTAATTCATATCTGTGTATTGCAATGATTGTATTGTGAATGGTTGGGATGTTTGTGGTATAATTGATTTGATGTTGACCCTATTGTACATTTAGAATGAAAGCAACATCACATACAAGTATATGGTTAATGTTAGAATTTACACCTATATGTTTATATGTTTAGTATAGGTTGTATGTGTTATGTCCAAGTTAAGATCTCATGTATATACTTTATGCTAAAACCTCTGTGCCTAAATGATTAAGTTCATATACATGCCCATATGTTTATACAAAAGTTGCAAGTTCTTAATTGGATCCATGCCAAGATCCATTTAAATACAAGTTTCATGTTGTAGTAGTAAACATGATTGGATCTAGTTCGCACATGTGATAAAATTATACATACTTTATGGACATGTCATATTCTTGTCATATGCTAGTGATGTTCGATGTTATGCCTAGATCTAAACATGTTTAGGCTTATGTTGTCTAAATCATATGCTAATTCATGTGACACCTATTTTGTTTGATCCCTATTTCAATGCAAGTTCACATATATGTAAGTTGATTTAGTCTATGTTGCAAATTCACATATATGTATGTTGATTTAGTCTACGTTGCAAGTTCACACCTATGATATTCATGCTGACTACTTTGCAAGTTCACACCTATGATGTTCATATTGACTATGCCGAAAATGCCAAGTTTACACCTATGTCATGTTTATGTTAATGAATTTCTTTATGCAAATTTAGTGTACGCTAAATTAGGCTAAGTTTTTAGCCTAATATTATATGTTAAAAATCATGCAAACAAAAAATTAGGCTAAGATTGTTAGCCTAATATTTAGACGGGGTAACGTTGGGAAAAATTGGTAATTTAGGAAACTTGACATAAATTAGTGAAAAATATATGTATTGGCATGTTTGGCACATGCCAATAATTGGTGGCACTTAAATGGTATAAAATTCTTATACCAAAAATGATGAACTTGGAAAGTGGGCCACAACATTTAATTGTTAACAAATTTACATATAACAAGTAATAGAGACAAATATGTAAATTTAGAAAATATGAGTACCTTAACCCGAGGTTGGATTGAGTTGTGATGTAAACTTGCCCGGACCCGCCCGGCTGTCCAGTAATCACAACAATATCTATCATCCAATGTGAGAGGTTAAGCATTGAGCCCAATAAGGACCTGAGGTTAGACTGAGTTACGGTGTAAACCTGCCCGGAACCGACCGACACATCCAGTAACCGTAACAATACCTGTCTAATGTGAGTAGTCGGTGCTTTAAAAAGCTAAGAACAGACAAGTCAGGATGGTAGGGTTAAGTTAACTAAAACACATAACCAATTCAACATGTTAATTAAACTGATGGGTGGGGTTAGGTAAATACAGACACTTAACCACTTAACTTGTTTGACTAGAAAACCCTAGTAATGGAGACCCATTTCAGTAGTAACCCAATCAGGTATCATGGTACCCTGAAACTAGGCAGGGTGGGGCATGATTACTAAGGCTGATTGTAAGCGGTCAAAAGCGACGGCGACTGTTGCAGCAGTGTGGGTTCTAACGGAGTGCGGGCGTGCACACATTTCGGAGCAGACAAACAGGTCACTGGGCACGAGTAGTATAACCTATGCATTCTAGGATTGTGTCGGGCTGCCACCATGGGACTTGATACACCCCATGGTCGGACCAGCATAGGTATCTACAATCATTGGGGGCCGTATGACAAGTATGATTTTGCGAGTAGGAGCCGATCTTTAGAAAGGGGATCACCTCACCCCGATCATGGGGTGCCAGTTGGGACAATGCAAGTAGGTGTAGAGATATAGTGTGGGGTGTGATAGTATATTCGGTTCAAACTGCTTTATCTTAGTTTATGATACTTTCCTATTTCCAGTTTATACCTATCATGCCCTTTTTCTTATTCTCATACTGAAGAGTCACTAGACTTACCAGGCTTTATGTTTGACTCTAATTTTCTTTCGTCTTCTTTTCTTCCGTTTCCCCCCTAGGTCCACAGGGAGGAAACAACCCAGCTTAGTCAGACTCTTTGCAAGCTTCAAGATAGTAGATGTATGGTTTGGACTCTCTTTCCTTGGCTATGACTTTTGGACACATTCTGTGTGGATTTATGCAGCTTTTATTATGTTTTATGCTACTTTATTTAATAATCAAGACAGAAATGATGATGTAATGTTTTGGAAGTTATTATGAGACTATTATGGAAATGTTTTTTATGAACACGTATTTATGAAATGAAAGTCTGTTTGTTTTCTGTTGCTTATACATATGTGTTTATATCTATCTTGTGCTTTATCTGTGACTTTTACTTATAAACCTTCACCGAAGTTAAGGCATTCCCTTTGTGAGTGACCTTAATGGAGGTGGGGTGTTTCATTCCCCTAAAACAAAAATATGGCGCTGGCGGAGATCGAACTTTGTACCTCTTTTATGCAAGTCACATGTTCTAACCAAATAAGCTACTAAGTATTTTGCTTACAAAACTTAGAACAATGCTAAACATTATTCTTTTCTCATTCTTCTTTTTCATGTTTTGCTGCAATATTTAATTTAAAGATATCTTCTTCATACGGAGTCCGATTTACGCAAACTCGGACTCTATCTCAAGTAGAAGTCTGAGGTGAACGCAATGGCGCAAACCGTTTCCCTTAATTCCCTCATTTGAAATTAAGTATTCCTTAATTCATTAATTTTAATATTTAAAATCGCGGGGTGTTACACTCAACCCCGTACCTCGATAGTGAAAGGTGAAATGATATCTTGGGTTTAGCTCTAGTCTTTTCGCATCCCGCTGGCTGTCGATGACGAATATCCGACGGTCTACTATCCTTGTTGGTAGTGAACCTCTCTATCTCTTCGTGAGGCAACCGTCGAATCACCCTGGTGCCACGTCATCACAGCATTCCGACTGCAATTCTACATTTTCAGTCAAGGCCCACCCACCTAGTAGTTACGCGAAGAACCAACCTCTGCGAGTACAGCCTAAGACATCTGTCACCGCACAGAGGACTACTAGGTGAACCTTACGTACTTCAAGAAGTTGCGTGCTTCCGCTTCTAGTCCTTTGGAGTTGTCATAACAATCATATGAATGTGCGCTCCCCTCGTTTCTTATAACACCTCGATGATATACCCCGTTGAGTTATTCACCCTCAAACGTACTAACTAGTCCAAGCACCTTTCTTTAATATGTTGTTAGACCCTATGTCTAAACATTCTTTTATGCGCTTGCCTTACCTTACCTGGTTCCCATTTAACTTGGTTATTTCCGTTCATATTAAATTCTTATTCCAATCTACTAGGTTTGTCTTGCTTATTAATTTAAATCATATAACTTAATCCATTTAAGTTTATTAATAAGCCCACAATATGTTATTCTCTAGATTGTGGCCTAAGGTCTGTAATCCACGATCTATTTTATATTCTTGCTTCGTTACATCATTACAATAACATGTTCTCCTTAATACGTTATTAAGTATATCTCAATTCACATGTTTCCTAATTAACATGTTATGATTAAATATAACTTATTTATTTTACAAGTTTTCCTCATTCTTTCTCATTTAATCATAAATTTAATTTACACTATCACTGCAACTTATCATTGTTCACTTAGCAGATTATTACGCATATCTAATTCTATCATTTCTACAAGTTATGCTTATCCTACAAGGTGCCTTTAATTACACAACTTTATTTTATTTTCCACCGGTTATGTATACCACTAGGTGTCTTTAATTACATAACCTTATTAGGATAAGTTCATGGACCTATATGTAAATATTACCCACCCCCTCTATTTTACTTAACCCACCCATTACCCATCCAATTTTACTTAACCCTAACTTAAGTTCATAATCATACAATTCTTATGGATTAAATCATGTTAAGTAGTCCAATTCATTATCATGTCCAATTATGGTTATAATGGGTAGACCTCCCACATTAGGCCTACAACGTGTGGATGCTGGATATGCCAGTCGGGTCCGGGCAGTCTTATTCCACAGTTGGGTCTAACCTCGTGACTTAGCCCGATTCATATTTTCACACTTAGACCTCTCACATTAGGTTAAACATTAGTTGTTGTTGGATATGTCGGTTGGGTCTGGGCGGACTTTCACCACTAATGCAACCTAACGTCGTGTCATAAGCGCAACTACAATTCCTAATTGTAATTACTAGACATTCCATTTTTATCAAAATCTACCTATGTCATTATAGGTGATTATTTCTTTTTTCCTCATATTTAATTATATGCCCAATTCACTATTCAAATCATAGACTTTTACACCCCTTTTCAATTCACCTTTTAATTATGGATCATATGCTCTTTTTTCCTAAGTTATAAGTCAAGGCATATACATACGTATATGTTATGCACAAACCCAAATCTACATATTTTCCAATTTATGTTCCTAGTCCATATTCACATGTTTCAATACAAGTTATACCCGAATCCATATTCGCATATTTTCCAATGTATGCCTAAAATTCATATTCACATACATCCCAATTTATATCCCGAATCAGTACTTACACATGTCCCAATTTATGCTCAGATTTATATTTTCCAATGTATGCCTAAATTCATATTATCAAATAAAACTTATGCCCCAAACCCATATTTATGTATTTCCAAATTTATGCCCAAATTTAGATCCATATTTTCCAATATCAATTATGCCCCAAATTATGTCTTTCCCAATCGTTCCCAATTTCGCATGTTCGCATTTTCAACACTAGGCCTGGGCTCGAAGTTAGCCTGTCTACAAAAATAAAAAGGGAAAAAGAGGGAGAAAAGAGAATCAAGAATAGACATAGTAACGAATCAATAATAAACTGATAGAAATTGGCATAAACTGAATAGGCATATTATGACAAGATTTAACATGGCGGCGGTATGAACATATAAAAGCAGATCTGATAGTTATGTCATAATAGAACTGATTAGGTATCGATTCAAGATCCAATTTTTGCATACATTTCAAATTACTATTTAAATATTTACATCTAAAAATAACATGAACTCACAGTGAATAGATCTAAGGAAATGGATACAAATTACTGTGAAAACATGTTGAATAAATTGTTGTAGCCATCGCTGAATTTGTTGTAGCAATCTTCAAATATGTTAATCTTCTTTGATTTGATTTAGAAGAAGAAAGGCCATTTTAATTTTCGTTGCAGTGGAGCTTCGCCGTCAGCATTATTTTTAGATGAATAAAACCTAGGTCTAGGGTCTTTTATATGTCTAGGGTCCTTTATATAGCCTAGGGTTCACTGAATCTTGCTCAGAAAGGTGTCCAAGTACAAAACGAAGTATTTTGCCCAGATCTGTAAGGGGTGGGTCGACCCCCCTTTGAGTGGGTCGCCCTATGGGTAAACCCCCATTTAGGTAGGTCAAACTATGGGTCGACCCCTCTTTGAGTGGGTAGACCCGCCTGAGCGGGAATCTGCCGCCTTCCCAAATTTCGAATTTTGAACCGAATTTCGAATTTCTAGACCCAATTTTGAATTTCTAAACTTAATATATATATATATTCTTCCTGTGCGTATATAAACTTCAAACCTTAATAACTTCTTCATACGTTGTCCGATTTACGCAAATCAGATATCTATTTTGACCAGAATTTCGAGACGGATGCAATAGTGCAATCCATTTTACTTAATTCTGAATATTAAATTCCTTAATTCATTGTTCACAGTGTATTTCACATTAATTATTCTTTAATTCATCATCTTTAGTGTCATTAAAATCCCAGAGTGTTACATTCTCCCCTACTCAAAAGATTTAGTCCCCAAACTTGCCCTCACGGCAAAAGCCGGGATTGAGTTGAGAACACGACAAATCAAAACACAAACAGAAGAACATTTCATTGCTTATAACAACAATTACGTCAGAGTAAAAGAATATAACAGAGTATGAATAAATAATATACATTTGATAATTATCAGAGATTAAAATACATTACATAACAGCAGAAAAATAACACATAACACAGCTTAAAGAAATACACGGAAACAGACCTTTCCGAATATAGCTTCAGCTGTATACCAGGATCCTGTGAATATAATATCTGCAAAAACCAAACCACTAGCTGCCCGTGTGGAAAATAGGGGCACCAGAGTTTAGGTTAAAACAATAAACTCCAGGTCAGTCATGTGATTAGTGTGAGAACTAAAACAGTTATTAAATCTTTACTTTAAAATAAAGTAAATCAAGGGACCACATCGTATAACATGGAACAGGTTTAACCCCAAGAATACAAGTGCATAAAACAAACAGCGCAATTCTTTTTGGAAAAATGAAGCTATTATAAGAATTAGGTCCGATCACACAATGCAACGCAAGCCGGAGGATAAAGTTTTACCTTATAATATCCAAACTTGCTTGGTACGTTTACAACAAATCATTTTGATACTATTATAAGTATATAGTGTCAAAATCACTTCAAATATAAATGTATCAATCATAGACGACATAGTATCCCATGCTAATATGTCTCCATACTAGACATTCCATTTTTATCCAAATCTACCTATGTCATTATAGGTGATTATTTATTTTTTCCCCATATTTAATTATATGCCCAATTCACTATTCAAATCATCGACTTTTACACCCCTTTTCAATTCACCTTTTAATTATGCATCATATGCTCTTTTTCCCAAGTTATAAGTCAAGGCATATACATATGTATATGTTATGCACAAACCCAAATCTACATATTTTCCAGTTTATGTTCTTAGTCCATATTCACCTGTTTCAATACAAGTTATACCCGAATCCATGTTCGCATATTTTCCAGTGTATGCCTAATATTCATATTCACATACATCCCAATTTATGTCCCAAAACAGTACTTACACGTGTCCCAATTTATGCTCAGATTTATATTTTCCAACGTATGCCTAAATTCATATTATACAATAAGACATATGCCCCCAAACCCATATTTGTATATTTCCAAATTTATGCCCAAATTTAGATCCATATTTTCCAATATCAATTATGCCCCAAGTTATGTCTTTCCCAATCGTTCCCAATTTCGCATGTTCGCATTTTTCAATGTTAGCCCTAGGCTCGAAGGTAGCTTGGCTATAAAATTAAAAAGGGAAAAAGAGGGAGAGAAGAGAATCAAGAATACACATAGTAACAAATCAATAATAAACTGAAAGAAATAGGCATAAACCGAATAGGCATATTATAACAAGATTTAACATGGCGGCAGTATGAACATATAAAAGCAGATCTGATAGTTATGTCATAATAGAACTAATTAGGCATCGTTTCATGATCCAATTTTTACATACATTTCAAGATACCTATTTAAATATTTACATCTAAAAATAACATGAACTCACAGTGAATAGATCTAAGGAAATGGATCCAAATTACTGAGAAAAACATGTTGAATAAATTGTTGTAACCATCGCTGAATTTGTTGTAGCAATCTTCGAATATGTTAATCTTCTTTGAATTGATTTAGATGAAGAAAGGCCATTTTAATTTTCGTTGCAGTAGAGCTTCGCCGTCAGCATTATTTTTAGATGAATAAAACCTAGGTCTAGGGTCCTTTATATAGCCTAAGTTTGTAACAACCCGCAAATTCTGAACCAATTTAAAATTTTTATTTTAGAAAATTTTAATGAATTTTGAGGATATAATACAATTTATATAAATAATAATGGCTAGAATTTATTTTAATCGAAGTTAAAACGAATAAATTTAATTTAAATATAAATGGAGTTAGAAGTGGCGCGGTAGTTTTTAATTTTTAATTTTGAACATTAACTGAATGTACAAGATTCAAAATAAATCAGAATTGAGTGAAACAAGAAATATTTAAATCTGTTTAATCATATCTTTCTAACAAATCTGAAAAACTGAAATTTCGTTTTAAAAATAAAAAGTTATGTCCAGTTTAAAATTTAGAAAAGTCGCTGTAGAATTTATATATATTTTAATATAATATATTGGCCTTAAAAATAGTCAATTTTCAAACGACCTCCGTTTTCGATGAAACCACTTTTGTTGGAACCGGAATGTCTAATTATTGCTAGGTTTCAATTTTTAGAATTTTTCGAATTAATATGTCAGCGTGGCAAAAGAAACTGTGTTTGGTCAGTTTCGGTCAAATTTAATCAGTTTAAAAATAGCCATTTTTCAAACAGTCTCAGAATTTGACGAAAATAATTTTGTTGGATTCGCATCGTCAAGACATAGCCAAAAATAATTTTTTTTCTGGATTTTTCGGAGTTTATGTGGCTCCGGTGGATTTTTGAATATGTCAGAATTTAATACTACAAGAATTAATTTTAAATTTGAAAAACGGGGGCTGAGATGACCTCTTGGGCCTACGGGACATGGTTAGATGGATCCGGAATAGGGGATACTGGGTAGGGTAGCTTCTTGTTGGACTGAAATCTGGATAGTTTAAGAGAAATGGTTTTTTTGTAGACATACACTAAAACTATTATAAAATAGAAAACCCTAATATTCAATTATAAAAATACGGGTACACTGTTCCTCCATCGTTCCCATTCAGCTGAAGCCGCCTCCACTCTCATACCATCTCAAAATTCACCCTCCACACATCGAATTTCCATATACTCTTTGGAGTTTTCTGAAGAGTTTCTCCTCCTCTTCATTCTCATACCCAAATCAGCCTCCCCCGTGCCCTGATTTTCGAGAACCAAGAACCCAAAGGCTCGGTCTTTCAGCCGCCGCCGACCCCACCAGGTGCAGCCGCATCTCCGACGACTCCGAGCGCATGGGCCCCTCTCCGAGGCCGACCACCTCCAACCAACGGCACTTCAATCCATTCACTCAATCTCTTGAAAACTGAATTCAAAGTTTTGAACCTCTTTGAAAACTCACGGCCGAAATAAATTGGGGAAGAAGGTGATTAAATTCACTAATGACATGATTAATTTATTAATTTTAAATTAATTTTAGATCTTGTTTAATCAATAACTCATCCATACTAACTCGGAATTGCGTGATTTCTGAAGCGTTGGACTCGTACGATCCTGAACTACAATTCTAGACTGAAACGAGGAATTTATGAGCTGTTGGAATTTTGGACAAAATCACGCCCGACTGTGAGATATCTATTTAAATTTAAATATTTATTTTATTGGGTAATTTATATTTATTCATTCCGTATGAAATTCATGTTGTATGTATATATTTGTTTCAATGCTGATTGTGTTGTGATTGATTTTGATTGTGTATTTATGCCAGTTAGAATTTTGTGTGTACGATCAAATCATATATTATCGTAAATGTAGAATATTTTATATTCAGGGGTGTCAAAATTTATGTATAAAACAAAAACCCATATTTTTATTTTATAAAATAAAACCATATTTTTATTTTATATATATACATAAAGAAAAAGATGTTCATGTTTGCTTTATATAAGAGAAAAGGGAACATGACCAAAAACGACACTTTTGCCAAAACATGATGATTGAAACAAAAATAACATTGTTTGGTTATTTTTGATTAAATTAGAATTCAATATTAAAACTTCTTTTTTTTTCAATAAAAAGAGTAGATTTTTGTTAGACATTCCTTTCCAATAAAAAGAATAAGATTTGTTAGACATCCTTTTTCTATTAAAAGAAATTATGTTTCTATTTTTACATTGATTAAAATATAGAAGTATAGAATTAGGAATATTCCTTTTGTCACTTTAAAAAAAACAATGAAAACCATATATTCATTTGTGTCAAAAAAAGTTGATTGAAAACAAAAAACAGTGTTTTTGTCAAAACATGTTAGTGTAAACAAATATAGTGTTTAGTCAAACATGTTAATTGAAATAAAGTATATATTGAAATTAGAATAGGTTCTTTTATTTGTGTTCGCTAATACAAATATATGTTAAAAATAAAGTTTTTTTTATTTACATTCACTAATGCAAATACATATCAAAAATAGAATTTGTTCTTTTATTTGCATTCACAAATGCAAATATATATTGTAAATAAATTTTGTTCTTTTATTCGCATTTTCTAATGCAAATATACATGGAAATTAAAATTTATTCTTTTATTTGCATTTTCTAATGCATATACACATTGAAATAAAAATTTGTTTCTTTTATCTACATTCACCAATGCAAGTATATTATGAAAATTAAAATTGTTTCTTTTATTTGCCTTCACCTATGCAAACATATATTGAAAATATAATTTGTTCTTTTATGTGTGTTCTTTAATGCAAATAAACATTGAAAATAAAGTTTGTTCTTTCATTTGCATTCATTAATGCAAATATACTTTAAAAATGAAATTGGTTCTTCTATCTACATTCACTAATGTAAATACATATTGGAAATAAGTTTCTTTATCTACATTCATTAAAATATATATTGAAATGAAAAGTTACATTTTATTGTTTGCATTCCTTGTTGCAAATAAAACATCAGAAAAAAGGGTTTTCATTTTTTTTTTTGCAATTCTAAATTCAAACAAAACATCAAAATGTAAGTCACCTTTTAGCTTTCATTTTTTATATGAATAAAATACTGTTTTGAAGGTAGCATTTTATTTGCATTCTTTAATGCAAATAAAACATGAATTAAAAAGTTTCATTTTACCTTCAGATTTAAAAGTACTTTTTATTTACCCCTTTCAGATGTAAATAAAAGAAAGGATATAAAAACTACATTTTAGTTACACTCTAGTTATAGCAAAAATAGTAAGAGTTAATGTTTCTTTTTATTGTCATTTAGAGGACAATAGAAAGAATAGATTTTAGTATTGCAAATTTTATTGAATTTTATATGAAATAAAAAGATTCCTTTTTATCACTTTTAAAGAATGAATGGAAAATTTCTATTCTAGCTTTAGTAAAAGAATGTATACTTAAACATTCATATTTTTAACCATTAAAGTAAAAGTGGACAAAAATACTCATTTTTGTCTAAATTAAAAGAATGAAACAAAATATGGCACTTGTATTATAACGACAAGGAATTTCGCTCGATCCGAATCAGTCGCTAAACGAACCTAGACCGTTCGAAATGCCTTATTGTTTTGAGAACACGACAAAATAGAACGTAGACGGGAGAACATTTCATTGTATATTACAACAATTACATCAGAATACAAGAATATACAGAGTATAAATGAATATTACACAGAAATATCAGAGATTTAAATTACATTTAAATACATCGCAGCGGAAAATAATACAATACACAACTGAAGGAGATATACGGATACAAAGCTTTCCGGATATCGTTCCAGCTATAAACCAGGATCCTATGAATATAAATCTGCAAAACCAAAACTACTAGCTGTCCGTGTCAAAATAAGGGCACCCAGAGTTTAGGTTAAAACAATAAACTCCAGGTCAGCCATGTGACTGGTGTGAGAACAAAAACAGTTATTAACTTTATTTTAAAGTTAGGTAAATCAAGGGACCACGCCGTATAACACGGAACGGGTTTCCTCCTAAGAACACCAGTGCATAAAACAACAGCGCAATGCTAAATAAAGAAAAATGAAGCTATTATAACACCCAGGTCCTATCACACAATGCAACGCAAGCCGGAGGATAGGGTTTTTACCTTATAATAGCCAAGAATGCTTGATACGTTTAAAACAAATCATTTGATACTACTATAAGTGCATAGTAAAACAACTTCAAATCATAAGTATCAATCATAGACGGCATGGGTACCATATATCCTGTCGGCATACTAGTTCTACAATTAAAACCGCAAATGTCACGTATTTGGAAATTGGATTTCCATCTATGAACCGAGGCAAAAGATAGTCCTCTACCGATTCGAGACAATCTAGCCTACCATGTCTCAGGATCAGAACGCATCGACCCTTGGAGCGACAGGGCCGGTCCACCGATGTGGATTAGACGAAATCCTGAACACGGCGTCTCCCCACCCTATGGGGCGCAAATGAGCCAACAAATGACTCCATCGGCTTCACATAGTCACTGATATATCCGAGGCGCCTCGCAACAGCAACAACCACATAAGTCAAACTCGTCAGGGCGTGTAAAACCACTGACGCCACTTCTAGCTAGAAAGAAACGCAGGTCCTCCCCGAGGTCCTTCTCCAGTTTTTGGTTCACCGCCGGGGTGTGAGGCTCGCGATTCAACGTTACACAAAGCTACGCCACAAAGGCCGTGCTTTGATCATCAACCACAAGACTCTGCTTTTCAACAGAAGCCTTGATCATTTGCATCTTAGCATGCCACACAGGCAAACCACTCTATGCAACTGATATCAGTCACACAGAATGAAATTCGATGTCAGACACACAGTCCATTTACAGGTCCGTTCTGGGTCTGAACGAAATCGGAGGCACCTAGTACCCCGCATATCCATCGATCTCCAAGTACGTCTGGACAATCACCAACTGTTTCCATCTTCTTGGGTGTACATCCCAATCAAGATCGTCAGTAATCGCCCAAACGACGTGAAGACCTCCGGTCTTCGACCACCGTCTTCATCTTCGACTTATCGTCGTATCAGTTATTCAGAATGGGATAAACCCGGTCTTTTCGAATAACTCGCGTATATTATAACAAGTGTTACACAAACACAACATACGCCTCATTTCAATTCATCGGTCACTAACCGTAAATTAACAAGAGAATAATTCCCCAAATATTAACCCCGAAGGCCGAAACCAACATCAGATCAATATCCAAAAAACCATTCTGTATAGCTAACCGACAGCTAGTTTCTAAATTTCACATTCATAGGGAAAGGTTCCCATTATTTTTATCAAAGATAAAATCCTTGAATTTATTCTTTAATCTTCTTTTTAATTTCGACTCAACTAGTCGGGATTAACGAACCTTACCGAAGTAATCACTTGTTTTAATTTCCCAATCCCAACCTATTCATCCCATGAAGTAAAACTGGTAATACTTCATATCTAACACCACGGTGTTATCGGTAAATTCAATTACCATTTCACGTTCAAATCTAATTAAAGATTTGACTATCGCCTGGAGCAAAACTGGTGATACTCCATTCTCGATCATTTCAATCTAATTAAAGATTCATTAAAACTCCACTTAGTTTTAATCTGTGACTGGGTTAAAGAATCATTTTCATTTAAAACACGGTTCACGATAAACCCAAAATCACATCACATTTCAATCAGTCCCTAACCGTAAATTAGCAAGTGAGCAGTTCCCTAAGTATTAACCCCGAAGGCCGAAACCAACATCAGATCAATACCCCAGAAACCATTCAACAAAACTAATCTCCAGTTAGTTTCTGATTTTCTTAACTCCTTTGGGACTAAGAACAGTATTATTGAAGATACCGTTCACGACAACCCAAAATCACATTTCATTAATTGTCGGGTTAAAGAACAAGTGTTATTTAAAACACTGTTCACGATATACCCAAAAATCAATACCAATTCAATTCCAATTAAATATTATTTAATTGGTACACTTCATTAAATCTAAATAAAAAGATTTAATCTTTTTCTCAACTGGGCTTAAAAACAGTGTTAATGAAGACACCATTCACGACAAACCCAAATCACATTTGATATTAAATACAAGGCTCTGAATAGAAAATATATCGGCTTATATTCAATATCAAATTCTACGACCAACAAATATCGTATTGGAAATAACGATATATATATCTTTCAAATTTCCGTAACGCTATCTATATAATCACGAAATCCAACATCGAAATATTCCGAAGACAATTTCGATTCAAATCCATTCCAATTCAATTATTGGAAATCCTGGTTACTTTCAAAACCATTTCAAATCAAATTTAATTATTTAAAAATAAATAGAATTTTAATTCTAGTTCAAAACTAATTCATTTCGATAAAAATCTATTTTTATCTTTTCAAATATGGAGTTTTTCATCCCAAATTTTCCCAAATCATTTCTTATGATTTTACACAAATTATTGATATTTTTAATAATTTTATCAAGGCCCGTACAGTCGATTTCCATCAATGGCCATCGAACTACACTTACAGCGACCTTTTCCAAATTTGATTTGGACATAATTCCAAATCAAACCATTAGATTTCTAATATTCGTTAGAAAGCTCTTTTCGATACGAACCCAATGGTTCCGGTTTTAGGAGAATCCGACGGTCGGATCTCCCGTAATATCCATTCGAAGTCAATGGTCGAAATTCGCGAACAGCCACGGCGCGGCGCGTTCTATTCAGGCCGTTATATATATAATATATATACTATATATTTCATCGATTTCCTTTCAAAACGTATTTTATAAATCGTTTTAAATTCGTTTTCAAAACGATTTCAACTTCTTTTTCAAATTCAAATCGAAATTGAATTTTGCCTTACAAATTCGTTTTAAATTCATTTCAAATTGATTTCAATTCAAATCGATTTTCAGTTCAATTTCAATACGTTTTAAATTCAATTCAAAACGATTTCAATTCTATTTCAATCTAATTCGAATTTCAATTCTAGTCAGTTTAATTCGAATTCATTTTCTATTCAATTCAATTTCAATTTAAGTCGAATTTCTATTCTTTTCAATATAATTCGAATTTCATTTCAAAATATTCGATTTTGAAAGCACTTTTCAATATTCATTATAAAAACGAATATAATCGATATAAATAACGTTCACGTCAAAATGGCGTCAATCTAATCAACACGGCTTCATATGTTTCTATTTTCAAATATTCTATTTCAAATATTCTATTCCAAATATTTCTATTTCAAAACTGGAATGAGGCCCAATCAATTACCATATAATGTTAATTATATGGATTTTCTGCAACACATGTATTCAATAACAATGATGAATAATCAACCATCATCCAAAGTGCATTCTACACTGTATAAGCATCAAATATGAATATTTAATGCTCATAACAGTCTGTCAATCAATCGATCGACATACAACTAATTATTGGGATTAGTGTATGTCATATATCATCCCAATTCCCGTGTGGGGTTTCAAACAATCAAACACAGATTTTATTTGTGCAGTTGGGCGATGTGTAAAATTTATCGTCCCAATCAATATCAGTCAAATGTGTGTATATAAACAAATCGTCCGATTTGTTTATTTTTATTTCATTTCATATACACGTTAAAAATTCTATTTTTAACTATAAAATATTTTTAACTATATAAATATTTTATTTCATTTCACATCACATCACACAATCAACTACACATCAAAATCAAACAAACAAGCATACAAGCCGTCCATGGTCTGTGGACGACGGGTGTCGGGTGCTACTAAACACCGTCTGCATCCTAGTATATATTTTTAACTAGAAAACAAAATTAAAAGGTGAGAAGTTCTCACCAAAGCTATCCCAACTCCACGACACTTCAAATGTAAGAAATCTTCACCTTTTCGCCTTTTGTCACTTTCTTTGCCCGTATTCACTACATATATAAAAATCACATTTTTATATTCTTGATATGTATATAAAAATCATATTTTTATAATTACTCCATATGGATAAAAATTCTACTTTTACATCGTTACTATATAGATAAAAATTCTATTTTTACATCGCTATTCTCTATATGAAGATTTCGCCTATTCAAATATAACGATTTCATTTTTTATTTTATCACTTATAAAAATCACATCTTTATCTCAACATATATATAATAAAAATCAGATTTTTATTTTGCTATATTTATAAAGATGATATTTTTTCTATCTTACCTATATGAAAATTATATTTTTTCCGCTATTTCATATATAATAAAGATCATACTTTTAATACTTTACATAAATAAAAATCATATTTTTATTTATAAAAATCTCGCCTTTTTAACTTTAAAAATCTTGCCTTTTTAACTTTAAAAATCTAATCTTTTTAACTTTAAAAATATCTCCTTTTTAACTTTAAAAATCTGATCTTTAACACTTTAAAAATATCGCTTCTTCCCTATTAAAAACATTAACTTTCCTATATTAAAAACATTAGCTTTCCTAAGGATCATACCTTAATTAGCTAGAAGAAAGAAGAGAGAAAAACAATAAAACAAAATCAGCAACTTACATTGCTGCGGAGAGGGAGAAGGAGATAGAAGCCGCACCGGGGCCAGAGGCAGTCGGGTCTTGCTAGGGTTTAGGCAGCCTTACTTCGGTTGGAGGGGGGAACCACGTTGCTCAAGAGCAGGAGGGGGGTGCGCCATCGCTCAGGCGAAGGAGGGGGGAGGCGGTTGTCGGGGTGTGCCTGGCGTCGGGTACAGGAAGCGACGGGCGGCGTGTGGTTAGGGGAGGGGGCTCGCGATTCAATCGAGAAGGAGGAGGAGGTTGAGAAGGAGAGGGCTTCGAGAACTGGAGGGGGAGGGAGGACGGTGGTGGCGGACTTCGCTGGAGAAGGCGGCGCGTTAGGAGGAGGAGCGATGGTGGCTCCATCGGCCATTTTTCATTCGAGGTAACGAAGGAAGGGGGCTTTCGATCTGAAGAAATAGAAGGGGAGGGGGCTTTTGTAAACTATAATATGTTAATTTATTTTATTTTATTTTCTCTAAAAAGGTTGACTTTTCGTTCGAACTCGAAATCAGGTCCACCGACTGTCGCACATAGCTAATTACCCCCATTCCAAACACAATGGGATATGTATCGTAAGCTGATTCGATCGTTTCGATCAGTTTTCGTCAAAATCAACATATAACTCTATATATTGGATTTGAACGCGCATTTCAATTTACTGGGGTCACATACCAACTCGAAAAATTCCAGAAAAATATTTTCTAGCTTCGTTTTGACGATACGGTCCTACCAAAACTAATTTCATCAAATTCTGAGACCGTTTGAAAAATGGCGATTTTCCAGTCGATTAAAATCAACTTAAACTGGTCAAACGCATTTTCCTTTGCCACGCTCACATATTGATTCGAAAAATTACGAAAATTGAAATCTAACAATAATTTGACATCATGGATCGTACAAAAGTGGTTTCGTCGAAATCCGAGGTCATTTGCAAAATTTCCATTTTTAAGGGCTTGAATTCCATAGCGACTATTCAGAATTTTCAACTGGACATATCTTTTGATTCCCGCTATGAAATTTCAATTTTTCGGGTTCGTTGGAAAGATAGTCACAATTAGATTCCATTATTTTTGGTTTCACTAAAATTCGGTTTATTTTGCAACCAGTACATTCAATTGAAGTTTGAAATCGAATTATCGAACTACCACGCCATTTTCAATTCCCTTTATATATATACATAAATATTTATATTCTAACGACGATCTATATAAAATATACGTACGAATTTTATTCAAAATAAATTTCTCGTCGTTATTATTTAAAATAATTCATTTTTAAATAATCAAAATTCGCTAAAATTGCCAAAATAAATTTTTTAAAATTGGCTCGGATTTCTGGGTTATTACAAACTCCCCCACTTAAAACTTTTCGTCCCCGAAAAGGAACGAAGCCGAAAGTTGTTTCACAAATCAACTCAACTTCCAGTATTTTTATTATGGCTTAAGTTCATCAACTTTTCAGTTTCTAAGAACTTTTCAAATTTTTCAAAAATTTGGCTAACACCCTAAATTTTCGAAAAATTTCGCCATAACCTCCCCTACACGGGGAGCACGGGAAAATCCTGAAATTGCCATACAGGCCCTCTGTTCTCAAAAAGAAAAAGAAAAAGCCAAGCGGCTCATAAAATCATCATCACCCAAACTAAACAGTAAATTATGGTAAACATGTACCTATTTGTCGGGCAAACAATTTTATTCTTCTGCTCTAGCCTCCTTGCTATGACCTGTTTAATGCAAGTACATGCAAATGCCTACAAATGCGACAAATTTTCAATACAATTCACTATTTGGTTCAAATTGGCTATATGGTTCAAATTTAATCAATCCAACAATAATCAAGCAACACAACCATCAATCAATTAGTTGATTATCATTTCAAATTCATAACTTTGATATATAGTCAAAAATCACATTTTTGATGCCAAATCACAACAATAAATCCTATATAGCTTTGGTTCTCACACCAGTCAATTGGAAATATATAGAAATCTCACTTTCGAAACTCGAAAATAAATACTGGCGATGGTGCCCCGTCACCAGAGTTATCCCCGGGCACTAGAGTGTGATCCTACAACTATCCAGTACATTAAAACTTCAAATACACGTTTGCAAGATGTATATGCAAAATCTTTATATATTGGATCGTCCAAATCAATTTAAAATAAATAATCAAATACGAATAATTGATTTAAATTTTCAAAACAAAAATTGTTTTCATTTTAAAAATATACTCTTCACACTCGTTCTAGGATACTACTGATCCCATCTCTAACGAGTCATTCCCATTGGATATACTAATCCAATTTTTGATGAATCCTTTCGTATGGTTCTAATGTGTCTTGTTCTCTGAGCTTTGTAAACCAAAGCTCTGATACCAAATTTAACGACAAGGAATTTCGCTCGATCCGAATCAGTCGCTAAACCGACCCAGACCGTTCGAAACGCCTGATTATTTTGAGAACACGACAAAATAGAACGTAGACGGGAGAACATTTCATTGTATATTACAACAATTCCATCAGAATAGAAGAATACACAGAGTATAAATGAATATTACACAGAAATATCAGAGATTTAAATACATCGCAGCGGAAAATAATACAATACACAACTGAAGAAGATATACAGATACAAAGCTTTCCGGATATCGTTCCAGCTATAAACCAGGATCCTGTGAATATAAATTTGCAAAACCAAAACTACTAGCTGCCCGTGTCAAAATAAGGGCACCCAGAGTTTAGGTTAAAACAATAAACTCCAGGTCAGTCATGTGACTGGTGTGAGAACTAAAACAGTTATTAACTTTATTTTAAAGTTAGGTAAATCAAGGGACCACGCCGTATAACACGGAACGGGTTTCCTCCCAAGAACACCAGTGCATAAAACAACAGCGCAATGCTAAATAAAGAAAAATGAAGCTATTATAAGACCCAGGTCCTATCACACAACGCAACGCAAGCCGGAGGATAGAGTTTTTACCTTATAGTAGCCAAGAATGCTTGATACGTTTCAAATAAATCATTTGATACTACTATAAGTGCATAATGTATAAAACAACTTCAAATCATAAGTATCAATCATAGATGGCATGGGTACCATATATCATGTCGCCATACTAGTTCAACAATTAAAACCGCAAATGTCACGTATTTGGAAATTGGATTTCCATCTATGAACCGAGGCAAAAGATAGTCCTCTACCGATTCGACACAGTCTAGCCTACCATGTCTCAGGATCAGAACTCATCGACCCTTGGAGCGACAGGGCCGGTCCACCGATGTGGATTAGACGAAATCCTGAACACTGCGTCTCCCCGCCCTATAGGGCGCAAATGAGCCAACAAGTGACTCCATCGGCTTCACATAGTCACCGATATATCCGAGGCGCCTCGCAACAGCAACAACCACATAAGTCAAACTCGTCAGGGCGTGTAAAACCACTGACGCCACTTCTAGCTAGAAAGAAACGCAGGTCCTCCCTGATGTCCTTCTCCCGTTTTTGGTTCACCACCAGGGTGAGAGGCTCGCGATTCATCGTTACACAAAGCTACGCTACAAAGGTCGTGCTTTGATCATCAACCACAAGACTCTGCTTTTCATCAGAAGCCTTGATCATTTGCATCTTAGCATGCCACACAGGCAAACCACTCTATGCAACCGATATCAGTCACACAGAATGAAATCCGATGTCAGACACACAGTCCATTTAGAAGTCGGTTCTGGGTCTGAACGAAACCGAAGGCACCTAGTACCCCGCATATCCATCGATCTCCAAGCACGTCTGGACGATCACAACCTGTTTCCATCTTCTTGGGTGTACATCCCAATCAAGATTGTCAGTAATCACCCAAACGACGTGAAGACCTCCGGTCTTCGACCACCGTCTTCATCTTCGACTTATCGTCGTACCAGTTATTCAGAATGGGATAACCCGGTCTTTCCGAATAACTCGCGTATATTATAAACAAGTGTTACACAAACACAACATAAGCCTCATTTCAATTCATCGGTCACTAACCGTAAATTAACAAGAGAATAATTCCCCAAATATTAACCCCAAAGGCCGAAACCAACATCAGATCAATATCCAGAAAACCATTCTGTTTAGCTAACCGACAGTTAGTTTCTAAGTTTCATTTTCATAGGGAAAGGTTCCCATTAATTTTATCAAAGATAAATTCCTTGAATTTATTCTTTAATCTTCTTTTGAATTTTGATTCAACTAGTCCGGATTAACGAACCTTACCGAAGTAATCACTTGTTTTAATTTCCCAATCCCAACCTATTCATCCCATGAAGTAAAACTGGTAATACTTCATATCTAACACCACGGTGTTATCGGTAAATTCAATTACCATTTCACGTTCCAATCTAATTAAATATTTGACTATCGCCTGGAGCAAAACTGGTGATACTCCATTCTCGATCATTTCAATCTAATTAAAGATTCATTAAAACTCCACTTAGTTTTAATCTGTGACTAGGTTAAAGAATCAGTGTCATTTAAAACACGGTTCACGATAAACCCAAAATCACATCACATTTAAATCAGTCCCTAACCGTAAATTAGCAAGTGAGCAGTTCCTAAGTATTAACCCCGAAGGCCGAAACCAACATCAGATCAATACCCTAGAAACAATTCAACTAAACTAATCTCCAGTTAGTTTCTGATTTTCTTAACTCCTTTGGGACTAAGAACAGTATTATTGAAGATACCGTTCACGACAACCCAAAATCACATTTCATTAATTGTCGGGTTAAAGAACAAGTGTTATTTAAAACACTTTTCACGATAAACCCAAAAATCAATACCAATTCAATTCCAATTAAATATTATTTAATTGGTACACTTCATTAAATCTAAATAAAAAGATTTAATCTTTTTCTCAACTGGGCTTAAGAATAGTGTTAATGAGGACACCATTCACGACAAACCCAAATCACATTTGATATTAAATACAAGGCTCTGAATAGAAAATATATCGGCTTATATTCAATATCAAATTCTACGATCAACAAATATCGTATGGGAAATAACGATATATAAATATCTTTCAAATTTCCATAAGGCTATCTGTATAATCACGAAATCCAATATTGAAATATTCCGAAGACAATTTCGATTCAAATCCATTCCAATTCAATTATTGGAAATCCTGGTTACTTTAAAAACCATTTCAAATCAAATTTATTTATTTAAAAATAAATAGAATTTTAATTCTAGTTCAAAACTAGTTCATTTCGATAAAAATCTATTTTTATCTTTTCAAATATGGATTTTTTCATCCCAAATCATTTCTTATGATTTTACACAAATTTTTGATATTTTTAATAATTTTATCAAGGCCCGTACAATCGATTTCCATCAATGGCCATCGAACTGCACTTACAGCGACCTTTTCCAAATTTGATTTGGACATAATTCCAAATCCAACCATTAGATTTCTAATTTCTAATATTCGTTAGAAAGCGCTTTTCGATACGAACCCAACGGTTCCGGTTTTAGGAGAATCCGACGGTCGGATCTTCCGTAATATCCATTCGAAGTCAAAGGTCGAAATTCGCGAACTACCGCGGCGCGGCGCGTTCTATTCAGGCCATTATATATAATATATTTATATTATATATATTACGTCGATTTCCTTTCAAAACGTATTTTATAAATCGTTTTAAATTCGCTTTCAAAACGATTTTAACTTCTTTTTCAAATTCAAATCAAAATTGAATTTTCCCTTACAAATTCGTTTTAAATTCGTTTAAAATTGATTTCAATTCAAATTGATTTTCAGTTCAATTTCAATATTTTTTAAATTCAATTCAAAACGATTTCAGTTCTATTTCAATCTAATTCGAATTTCAATTCTATTCAGTTTAATTCAAATTCATTTTCTATTCAATTCAATTTCAATTTAAGTCGAATTTCTATTCTTTTCAATATAATTCGAATTTCATTTCAAAATATTCGATTTTGAAAGCACTTTTCAATATTCATTATAAAAACGAATATAATTGATATAAATATCGTTCACTACAAAATGGCGTCAATCTAATCAACACGGCTTCATATGTTTCTATTTTCAAATATTCTATTTCAAATATTCTATTTCAAATAATTCTATTTCAAAACTGGAATGAGGACCAATCAATTACCATATAATGTTAATTATAGGGATTTTCTACAACACATGTATTCAATAACAACGATGAATAATCAACCATCATCCAAAGTGCATTCTACACTGTATAAGCATCAAATATGAATATTTAACGCTCATAACAGTCTGTCAATCAATCGGTCGACATACAACTAATTAATGGGATTAGTGTATGTCATATATCATCCCAATACCCGTGTGGGGTTTCAAACAATCAAACACAGATTTTATATGTGCAGTTGGGTGATGTGTAAAATTTATCATCCCAATCAATATCAGTCAAATGTGTGTGTATAAACAAATCGTCCGATATGTTTATTTTTATTTCATTTCATATACACGTTAAAAATTCTATTTTTAACTATAAAATATTTTTAACTATATAAATATTTTATTTCATTTCACATCACATCACACAATCAACTACACATCAAAATCAAACAAACAAGCATACAAGCCGTCCATGGTCTGTGGACGATGGGTTACGGGTGCTACTAAACACCGTCTGCATCCTAGTATATATTTTTAACTAGAAAACAAAATTAAAAGGTGAGAATTTCTCACCAAAGCTATCCCAACTCCACGACACTTCAAATGTAGGAAATCTTCACCTTTTCGCCTTTTGTCACTTTCTTTGCCCGTATTCACTACATATATAAAAATCACATTTTTATATTATTGCTATGTATATAAAAATAATATTTTTATAATTACTCCATATGGAAAAAATTCTATTTTTACATCGTTACTATATAGATAAAAATTCTATTTTTACATTGCTATTCTCTATATGAAGATTTCGCCTTTTCAAATATAACGATTTCATTTTTTATTTTATCACTTATAAAAATCGCATCCTTATCTCAACATATATATAATAAAAATCAAATTTTTATTTTGCTATATTTATAAAGATGATATTTTTTCTATCTTACCTATATAAAAATTATATTTTTTTCCGCTACTTCATATATAATAAAGATCATACTTTTAATACTTTATATAAATAAAAATCATATTTTTATTTATAAAAATCTCGCCTTTTTAACTTTAAAAATCTCGCCCTTTTAACTTTAAAAATCTGATCTTTTTAACTTTAAAAATCTCTCCTTTTTAACTTTAAAAATCTGATCTTTAACACTTTAAAAATATCGCTTCTCCCCTATTAAAAACATTAACTTTCCTATATTAAAAACATTAACTTTCCTAAGGATCATACCATAATTAGCTAGAAGAAAGAAGGGAGAAAAACAATAAACCAAAATCAGCAACTTACATTGCTGCGGAGAGGGAGAAGGAGATAGAAGCCACATCGGGGCCAGAGGCGGTGGCGGACTTCGCTGGATGGGGCGGCGCATTAGGAGGAGGAGCGATGGTGGCTCCATCTGCCATATTTCATTCGAGATAACGAAGGAAGGGGGGCTTTCGATCTGAAGAAATAGAAGGGAAGGGGCTTTTGTAAACTATAATATATTAATTTATTTTATTTTATTTTCTCTAAAAAGGTTGACTTTTCGTTCGAACTCGAAATCAAGTCCACCGACTGTCGCACATAGCTAATTACCCCCATTCCAAACACATTGGGATATGTATCATAAGCTGATTCGACCGTTTCGATCAGTTTTCGTCAAAATCAACATATAACTCTATATATTGGATTTGAATGCGCATTTCAATTTACTGGGGTCACATACCAACTCGAAAAATTCCAGAAAAATATTATCTAGCTTCGTTTTAACTATACGGTCCTACCAAAACTAATTTCATCAAATTCTGATACAGTTTGAAAATTGGCCATTTTCCAGTCGATTAAAATCAACTAAAACTGGTCAAACGCGTTTTCCTTTGCCACGCTCACATATTGATTCAAAAAATTATGAAAATTGAAATCTAACAATAATTTGACATCACGAATCCAACAAAAGTGGTTTCGTCGAAATCCGAGGTCGTTTGCAAAATTTCCATTTTTAAGGGCCTGAATTCCATAGAGACTATTCAGAATTTTCAACTGGACATATCTTTTGATTCCCGCTATGAAATTTCAATTTTTCGGGTTCGTTGGAAATATAGTCACAATTAGATTCCATTATTTTTGGTTTCACTAAAATCCGGTTTATTTTGCATCCAGTACGTTCAATTGAAGTTTGAAATCGAATTATCGAACTACCGCGCTATTTTCAATTCCTTTTATATATATAAGTAATTATTTATATTCTGACGACGATCTATATAAAATATACGTACGAATTTTATTCAAAATAAATTTCTCGTCGTTATTATTTAAAATAATTTATTTTAAATAATCAAAATTCGCTAAAATTGCCAAAATAATTTTTTTAAAAAAAATTGGCTCGGATTTCCGGGTTATTACATGTATGTTATATTAGAATTGAAATATAAAATAATCACTTTTGTCAATTCATACTAGTTAATAAAAATTATCCACTTTTGTCAACTTACACTAGTTGAAACAAAATATGGTATAAGAGTTGCATGTAGTTTTGCAATTTTAGATGCAAACAAATATTACATTTTTATTTGGTATTTTAGTTAGAAACAGAAATATTCATTTTTGTGTGTAAATTTAGTTACAAACCAACATTTAACAAAGATTACATTTTAGTTGCATATTTAAATGCAAATAAACATCGTAGTTAAAAGGTTGTATTTTAATTGTATCTTTTAGACCCAATTGAACATCGTAATAAATATTGTATATTTTATTTGCATCCCATGATGCAAATAAAACATGAAAATTAGAAGCTGTATTTTTATTTGTATCTATTGATGCAAATAAAACATATATTAAAAAGTTACAACCTTATTTATAACTAAAATGTGAATGAACACATAAGTTCAAAAGATTACATTTCTATTTGTCTTTTGATGCAAATAAAAATATAGTTTTAGAAATTGTATCTCTATTTACATTTTATATGCAGATAAGAAGGTAGGATTGAAAATATTAATTTCTATTTTTAAATTAGAGGCAATAGAAAGATTGTACATTAAAATATACATTCTTAAATGAAGTTCATATTTCATTAAGGAGATTAATATAACCAAAATATACATTTTGTCAAAAATATACATTTTGTCAAAAATATTCATTTTTGTCAAAATGAATTAGTTAAAGCAATTTATATATAGATATATATATAAGTTATTTTTGGCAAGATATATACTTGTCAAGATAGGTTAGTTAAATCAAAATTATCCTTTTTGTCCCATTAGATCTGTCAAAACAATATAACCATTTTTGCTTGAGTTTAAATTAGCGAAATAGAAATTGTCAATAAAGACGAAGTTATTATGCTTATTCATTCATTGCAATAGAGATATTTTCTTGTCATCATTATATATTGTGCATTACACTTCCATTCACAAGTTACCCGACTTGTTTATGTGATTGGGACGATAATTTTCACACATCGCCCAAGTGCACAAATTAGTTTATTATTTATTTGTTGGTTGAAACCCCACACGGGTGTTGGGATGAATATTTACATACACTAATCCCAATATTCAGTTGTATGTTGATCGTTGGATCGACAGGCTGCGATGAGCGTTATTATTTAATTTTAATGCTTACACGGTGGAAATTACACTTTGGATGTAGATGGACGATTTGATGATTATACTGTTATTATCATATACATGATGTGCGTGAAATCCATATAATCCAAATTATATGGTAAATGATTGAGTCGCATTTCGATTCAGGTGTTCTTTTAAATAAGAATATTTTTACATTAGAAATCCTTTTTATATAAAGTATATATTTTCATAAAAAAATATTGTTAATCAAGTATATGTTAAAACAAAGAATGTTTGTAAAAGATAAAATTTGTAATATAAAGAAAACTTCCCATTTAGAATCTTTTATATAAAGAATATTTTTAATGATTATTTTAAAATATTTTTTTAAAAGATTATTAGGATTTGCAATTATATTTTGTGATATGAAATAAATTGAGATGTGAAGTGGATTTATCGTGGACGGTGTTTTAAAACGACATTTGTCCTTTAATCCAATTTACATTGAAATTATCATTTGGAATTTATAAATCTATTTTATAGATTTAAAAAGGCATTTTCTAAAAATTAAGTTTCCCAATTTAATATATTAAATTGGAATTAAGTGGAAATTCGATTGGTGATAATTGAAATGGGCTTCTGTAAAAGAAGACCGATATTATATATGGAATTTAAGAGGCTTTGCCGTTATTCCATTTATATAATTAGTCCAATACAGAAATCTATATCGATTATGTATTGATTTGATTTCTGTGGAATTCCATATTTTGGAAATAGATTGTAGGTTTATTGTGAACTGTGTTTAAAGGACACTAGTTCTTTAACCTGTTTAAGACAAGATTTATTCCTTAAAATAAACGATCTTGTAATAATGATTTTTGATATCAAATCAAAACTGGAGTTTTAATAAATCTTTTAAGGAAGATTTAAGATTTTATTTTCAGAGTTTATCTTTGATAAAATTAATGAGAATCTTTTAATATGAATATCTTATTAAAAGAATACTCGGAGTTGGAATATGGCGTAATGTGTGATCTTCCAATATTTTCTTTCTAATCACAAAATACGCGAGTTATTCAGAAAGACCGGGTTTAACCCATTCTGAATAATCATCACGATGATCAAGAGTCAAAGATGAAGACAGTGATTGAAGACCGAAGGTTTTCACATCGTTGGGATGATGGTGACCGGTATCTTGAATTGGGATTGGCCTTCCAAGGCAAGGTATTTGGTAATGATCGTCCAAACGCATTTGGGTATCGACGGACACGTTGTTTCGTTCAGACCCAGAGCAGACTTGTAAATGGATTGTGTGTCTGACATTGTATTCCTTTTTACTGTATTTGTTGAACGCTACTGATTATATATTTCTGTTTGGTGGTAAAGAATTTATTCTTTACTTATCACCCTTCTCTAAGACGTATGAGCTTAGAGGTTATATATATATTGGTAGATGATCAATGATATGGTAGGGTCTGACAATGTGGTATGCTAAGATGCAAATGATCAAGGCTTTGTTGAAAAGCAGGCCTTGTGGTTGATGATCAAAGCACAGTCTATTTAGGCATACTTTGTGTATATCGTGACTTCGCGAGCCTCACACACCGGTTGAGTCTAAAACGGGAGAAGGGAACACAGGGAGTGCACACATTTCTTTCTAGCTAGAAGTGGTGTCAGTGCTTAAACTGGCTGACATTTGCTTATGTGGTTGATGGAATTTTTGCGAGGCCTCGGTTTATTCTTATCGGTCGCCCATGGCCGATTTGTAGGTCCAATAGGATCGGGGAGCGTGTGTTCAGGCATAACTAATCCACTAAAGTATTTGCGGACGGGCCTTGCTGTAACCAAGGATTCGCCAGCGTCCGAATCCTGAGACATTGCTAGAGTGCCTCGAATCGGTCAGGAGCTCCTCCCTAGCCTTGACTCATGATGGAAACCCAATTTCCAATATGCCCCTTGCGGTTTTGATTGTATAACTAGTATGGCGACATAGTAGAGGCTAGTTATGCCGTCTAGGATTGATATTATATTTGAAATGTTTTAAATATATATACACACTAATGATAATATCGTTTTTACGTATCAAGCATTTTTTGACAATTATAAGGTAAAATCCTATCCTCTGGTTTGCTTTGCATTGTGTGATGGGACCTGGGTCTTATAATGCTTTCATTTTTTGTGATAGCCTGTAACTTCCCCGGTGAGGAAAGCACGGATTACCTTGAGAACAAGACAAATCAGAACGCAGACAGAAGAACATTTCATTGTTTATTACAACAATTCCATCAGAATACAAGAATATACAGAGTATGAATAAATATTACACATTCGATAAATATCGGAGATTACAATAAATTACATAGCAGCGGGAAAAACAATATAAAACACAACTGAAAGTAATACACGGATACCGAGCTTTCCGAGCATCGTTCCAGTTGTAAATCAGGATCCTGTGAATATAAATCTGCAAAACCAAAACTACTAGCTGCCCGTGTCGAAAATAAGGGCACCCAGAGTTTAGGTTAAACCAATAAACTCCAGGTCAGTCATGTGACTAGTGTGAGAACTAAAATAGTTATTTAAAACTTTACTTTAAGAGAGAGTAATTTAAGGGGCCACGCCATATAAAACAGAACGGGTTTCCTCCCAAGAATACCAGTGCATAGAATAAAAAACGCAATGCTTTTTCGAAAAATGAAGCTATTATAAGACCCAGGTCCCATCACACAATGCAACGCAAGCCGGAGGATAAGGTTTTCCCTTATAATAGCCAAAAATGCTTGGTACGTTTAAAACAAATCATTTGATACTATTATAAGTGTATAGTGTCAAAACAATTTCAATCATAAATATCAATCATAGACGGCATAAGTGCCCCATCCCACTATGTCGCCACACTAGGCTCTACAAATAAAACCGAAATACACGTATTGGAAACTGGATTTCCGTCATGAGTCGAGGCAAGGGGCACGCTCCTCCCCGTTTCGAGACACTCTAGCAAATGCCTCAGGACTACACACTCTGGGTAACACCTGGATCTTCAGGGCGGGTCTACACTTACGTTAGTGGATTAGTATTCTTGAACACACGTTTCCCCGTCCTTACAGACCTAAAATCGAGGCGCCTCATCCAACAACCACATAGGTGAAAGTATATAAATGTCAGGGCTGGTAAGTCACCGACACCACCAAAGCTAGAAAGAAACGTCGTGCTCTCCTCGCAGTCACTATCCCGTTTTTGACTCATACCGAGGTGTGAGGCTCGCGAATTCACGTTATAAACAAAGCTGCAATGTAGGCCGTGCTTTGATCATCAACCACAAGACTTTGCTTTTCAACAGAAGCCTTGATCAATTTCCCAAATATTAACCCCGAAGGCCGAAACTAACATCAGATCAATACCCAGAAAACCATCCTTCTTGGCTAACCTACAGTTAGTTTCTAAATTTCACATTCTTAGGGAAAGGTTCCCATTAATTTTATCAAAGATAAATTCTTGAAATTTATTCTTTAATCTTCCTTTAGATGTCATTTCAAAATTGTCGGGATTAGCGAACCACGCAGAAGTAATTATTTATTTTATTTCCCAATCCCAACCTATTCATCCCATGAAGCAAAATTGGTAATAATCCATATCTAACACCACGGTGTTATCGGTAAAATTAATTACCATTCCACGTTTAAATCTAATTAAAGATTTAACTATCGCTTTGGAGCAAAACTGGTGATACTCCATTCTCGCTCACTTTCCAAATTTGATAATTTAAATCATCAATTCACATTTCAATCTAATTAAAGATTCATTAAAACCCTTCTTAGTTTTAATCTTTAACTGGTTAAAGAACCAATGTCATTTAAAACACGGTTCACGATAAGCCCAAATCACATTCTATTTATTATCAGGTTAAAGAACAAGTGTTATTTAAAACACCATTCGTGATAAACCCACAAATCACTTCTAATTCAATTTAAATCAAATATATTAGAAATTCTAATTATTTAAAACCCCTTTTTAAATCCAATTTATTTATTTAAAAGTAATTGGGTTTTAAATTTAGTTCAAAACTAGTTCATCTCGATAAAAATCTATTTTTATCTTTACAAATGTGGGATTTTCCATCCCAATTCTTCACAAATCATTTCTTATGATTTTACACAAATTATTGATATTTTTAATAATTTTATCAAGGCCCGTACAGTCGATTTCCATCAACCGTTTCTAATAACTACACTTACAGCGACCTTTTCTAAAATTGATTTGGACATATCTCCAAATCCAACCGTTAGATTTCAAATTTCTAATATTCATTAGAAATCTCTTTTCGATACGAACCCAACGGTTCCGGTTTTAGGAGAATCCGACGGTCGGATCTCCCATAACGTCCGTTCTAAGTCAATGGTCGAAATTTACAAACTGCCGCGGCGCGACGCGTTCTATTCAGGCCATTATATATATAATATATATATATATATATATTATATATTTCGTCGAATTCCCTTTTTAAAACGAATTTTATAAATCGTTTCAGCTCGTTTTCAATTGAATTCAATTCAATTCAAATTCGTTTTCTATTCAATTCAATTCAAATTTGTTTTCTATTCAATTCAATTCAAATTCGTTTTCTATTCAATTCAATTCGAATTCGTTTTCTATTCAATTCAATTCAAATTCGTTTTCTATTCAATTCAATTCGAATTCGTTTTCTATTCAATTCAAATCAAATTCATTTTCTATTCAATTCAATTCGAATTCGTTTTCTATTCAATTCAATTCAAATTCGTTTTTCTAAATATTCGATTTTAAATCTCTTTTCAATATTCATTATAAAAACGAATATAATCGATATAAATATCGTTCGCGTCAAAATAGCGCATCTCTAATCAACACGGCTTTATATTTTTTAATAACATCGTTATTCTATTCAACAAATGAATCTATATTTCTTTCAATACATGACTAATCTCAACGGATGAGTACTGTCAACACGCGACTATTTTTGTTATTTAATATAATTTATAAAAATTATGGTATCTATCATTTGATTTCAAATCAGACTCCAACCGTAAATTAGTAAGAGAACGATTTCCTAAATATTAACCCCGAAGGCCGAAACCAACATCAGATCAATATCCAGGACATCACTCATCTTATCTATTTTCCAGTTAGTTTCTAATTTTATATATGATAAAGATGTAAATTTTATTGTTAAAATATTTCGTTCAACACATGACCAATCTCAACGGATGAGTACTGTCAACACATGAACCTTTATTTTATAATATTCTTTATTTTCTACATTGGAATGAGGCCCAATCAATCGCCATATAACGTTAACTATATGGATTCCATACAACACATGTATATAAATAGCAACGATAAATAATCAACAATCATCCAAAGTGCACTACTCTGTATAAGCATCAAATATAGATATCTAACGCTTATAACAGCCTGTCAATCAATCGATCGACATACAACCAACTATTGGGATTTGTGTATGCCGTATTTTATCCCAATACCCGTGTGGGGTTTCAAATCAACAAACATAGATTTTTATTTGTGCAGTTGGGCGATGTGTAAAATTTATCATCCCAATCAATATCGTTCAAATAGGTGTACATAAACAAACCGTCCGGTTTGTAAATGAAAATTTATTCACATTCACGTTAAAATTATATTTTTAACGATAATTAATTTATTGCAACCATGAATATTTATTTTTCAATCGTTCCACAACACAATCAATTTTCACAACACATCAATCAAACAAACAAGCTGTCCATGGTCTGTGGACGACTAATGTCGGGTGCTACTAAACACTGTCTGCATCCTAGTATATATTTCTAACTAGAAAAGGAAATTTAAAGTGAGAAGTTCTCACAGAGGGTTACACTCCACCGTGCTTTGCTTTTGAACTGCTGAACCATTTGAATCTGCTTGAAATTCCAATGCAGTCTTTACTACGCTGTTCATGTATAAAAATATTATTTTTATTACTTCTTTTCAATAAATAAAAAAAACATATTTTTATTTCTACTTCATATATTTTTACAACGCTTCATTCTATATAAAAATTATATTTTTATATTTCTACTTCTTGTATAAAGATCGAATTTTTATTTCGACACTATAAAAATCCCATTTTTATTTCAACATATATTTAATAAAAATCAGATTTTTATTTTGCTACATATATAAAGATAATATTTTTATATTCTCTATTATATAAAAATCATATTTTTAATACTTCTACTTTATGAAAATTATATTTTTATATTTCGCATATGATAAAAATCATATTTTCACCTTACAACTTCTATAAAGATCACATCTTTATCTTCACTTCATATATATAAAAATCGAATTTTTATTTATAAAAATCAAATCTTTCCTTGTTTATAAATCCAAATTTTTCTATAATAAAAATCAATTAAAATTTTGGCCTTTTCTAGTTATAAAAATTAACCTTTTCTATTTATAAAATTTAAACTTTATGAAAGCAAAAATATAAACTTTATCATATCTTTATAATAAACAAAATCATATGTGAAAAGATCAAATTTTTATTTCAAAATCTATGTATAAAAATTCTATTTCAAATCTTTTTCCATTGAACAACCTATTCCTTACATTAAAAATCAATGCTAAATTTGTTTTCAAATCAGCATTTATATAAATAAATACCGAAAATAAAATAATAATAAATAAGAAAAAAAATTCGAATTTACTTACTTCGATTCGCAAAAAACAAGGGGGTCTATTGTTGACGAGGTGGAGCGCGGCGGTACGTCTGTTTTGGCAGTGGAGGGCGGTTTGGGGTTTTCGTTTGGAAAGGGGAGAAAAGGGGGCGGCTCTGTCAATGGCGGGGGGGGGGGGGGAGGGGGTGTGGATGCTCACGCTGCCGTGGGTGGGGGGTTGTCTGATGTCGGCGGCGGTGGGCGATTCGAGGGCTAGGGCACGGTTCTTCTCGTCGAGGGGGGTTTCGCGGTGACGACTGGAGGAAGAGGGGGTCGGGGTTGGTTGCGGAGGCCGGCGGCGTGGTGCGGCGAGGTAGGCGGTGGGTCAGTGCGTGGCGACGAGGGAAGGGCGGAGGCTCAGACGAGATTAGGTTTGGGAGGGTTTTCTTTTTATTTTTTTATTTTGGTCAACGATAGAGAGAGAGAGATTTGGGGGGGGTTATATAATTTTATAATTTATTCATTTTAAATTCCAAAAGTTACTTTTTTCGTTCGAATCCCAAATCAAACCCATTGACTGTCGTCCCTAGCTGATTACCCACATTCCGAACACAATGGGATATGTATCGTAGGCTGATTCGATCGTTTTGATCAGTTTTCGTCAAAATCAACATATAACTCTATATATTGAATTTGAACGCGCATTTCAATTTACCGGGGTCACATACTAACTCGAAAAATTCCAGAAAAATTATTTCTAGCTCCGTATTGACGATACGGTCCTAACAAAACTAGTTTCGTCAAATTCGGAGACCGTTTGAAAAATGGACAATTTCCAGTCGATTAAAATCAAATGAAACTGGTCAAACGCGTTTTCCTTTGCCAAGCTCACATATTGATTCGAAAAATTATGAAATTTGAAACCTAGCAATAATTTGACATCGCGGATCCAACAAAAGTGGTTTCGTCGAAATCTGAGGTCGTTTGCAGAATGACCATTTTTAATGGCCGAAATTCCATAGCGACTATTCTGAAATTTTAACTGGACATATCTTTTGATTCCCGCTATGAAATTCCAATCTTTTGGATTATTGGAAAGATATTCACAAATAGATTCAAATATTTTTGGTTTCGCTAAAATCCGGTTTATTTTGCACCCAGTATGTTCAATTGAAATTTGAAATCGAATTATCGAAATACCGCGCCATTTTCAATTCCTTTTATAATTTAAAATAAATATTTATATTCTAACGATGACGTATATAAATATATACGTTCGAATTCCATTCAAAATAAATTTCCCGTCGATATTATTTAAAATAATTCATTTTAAATATCCAAAATTCGTTAAAATTGCCAAAGTAGAAATTTTAAACTGGCTCGCATTTCCGGGTTGTTACAATCTCCCCCACTTAAAACTTTTCATCCTTGAAAAGGAACGAAGCTGAAAGTTGTTTAACTAATCAACTCAACTTCCATTGTTTTCATAACGGCTTAAGTTCTTCAACTTTTCAGTTTCTAAGAACTTTTCAAATTTTTCAAAAATTTCGCTAACACCCGAAATTTTCGAAAAATTTCGCCATAACCTCCCTTGCACCGGGTGCACCGGGAAAATCTCGAAATTGCCATACAGGCCCTCTGATCTCAAAAAGAAAAAGAAAAAGCCAAGCGGCTAGCCAATCGGCTCATAAAATCATCAGCACTCAAACAAAACAGTAAATTACAGTAAATATGTACCTATTTGTCGGGCAAACAAATTTTATTCTCTGCTCTAGCCTCCTTGCTATGACCTGTTCAATGTAAGTACATGTATATGCAAGCAATGGCGACCCATTTTCAATACAGTTCAATATTCGATTCTATTAGGCTAAATGGTTAAAAATGTCAAACAAATAAACAAACAACACAACTAGCAATCAATTAGTTGATTAACGTTTCAAATTCATAATTTTGATATATATACAGAAAATCATGGTTTTGATGCCAATTCACAACAATGTATTCTAGCTGTATTTTGGTTCTCACACCAGTCTAATGGAAATATATAGATATCACACCTTCGAAATACGAACATGAATACTGATGATGTGGCCACATCATCAGAATTATCCCCGGGTGTCTAGAATGTGATTCTATATCTATCCAGTATATTTAAACTTCGAATATATGCTCATGACGCGTATACGCGAAATCTTTATATATTGGATTGTCCAAATTCAATATAAATAAATATTCAAATACGTATAAAAGGGTTTAAATTTTCAAAACAATATTGTTTTATTTGAAAAATATACTCTTCACACTCGTTCTAGGATACTACTGATCCTATCTCTAACGAGTTATTCTAATTGGATATTTCTAATCCAATATCTGATGAATTCTTTCGTATGGTTCTAATGTGCCTTGTTCTCGAGCTCTTTAAACCAAAGCTCTGATACCAACTATGATAGCCCGTAACTTCCCCGGTGAGGAAAGCACAGATTACCTTGAGAACAAGACAAATCAGAACGCAGACAAAAGAACATTTCATTGTTTATTACAACAATTCCATCAGAATACAAGAATATACAGAGTATGAATAAATATTACACATTCGATAAATATCAGAGATTACAATAAATTACATAGCAGCGGGAAAAACAATATAAAACACAACTGAAAGTAATACACGGATACAGAGCTTTCCGAGCATCGTACCAGTTGTAAATTAGGATCCTGTGAATATAAATCTGCAAAACCAAAACTACTAGCTGCCCGTGTCGAAAATAAGGGCACCCAGAGTTTAGGTTAAAACAATAAACTTCAGGTCAGTCATGTGACTGGTGTGAGAACTAAAACAGTTATTTAAAACTTTACTTTAAAAGAGAGTAATTCAAGGGACCACGCCATATAACACGGAACGGGTTTCATCCCAAGAATACCAGTGCATAGAATAAACAACGCAATGCTTTTTCGAAAAATGAAGCTATTATAAGACCCAGGTCCAATCACACAATGCAACGCAAGCCGTAGGATAGGGTTTTCCCTTATAATAGCCAAACATGCTTGGTACGTTTAAAACAAATCATTTGATACTATTATAAGTGTAAAGTGTCAAAGCAATTTCAATCATAGACGGCATAAGTGCCCCATCCCACTATGTCGCCATACTAAGCTCTACAAATAAAACCGAAATACACGTATTGGAAATTGGATTTCCGCCATGAGTCGAGGCAAGGGGCAAGCTCCTCTCCGTTTCGAGACACTCTAGCAAATGCCTCGGGACTAGACACTCTGGGTAACCCTTGGATCTTCAGGGCCGGTCCACACTTCGTTAGTGGATTAGTATTCCTAAACACACGTTTCCCGGTCCTTACAGACCTAAAATCGAGGCGCCTCATCCAAAAACCACATTGGTGAAAAGTATATAAATGTCAGGGATGGTAAGTCACTAACACCACCAAAGCTAGAAAGAAACGTCGTGCTCTCCCTGCAGTCACTATCCCATTTTTGACTTATACCGAGGTGTGAGGCTCGCGAATTCACGTTATACACAAAGCTGCCACATAGGCCGTGCATTGATCATCAACCATAAGACTTTGCTTTTCAACAGAAGCCTTGATCAATTGCCACTTAGGCGTGCCACACAGGCAATTCATGCCATGCGACTAATGTCCATCGATATACAACCTCTGAGCTCGTACGTCTCAGAGAAGGGCGTTAAGCAAAAGAATAAATTCTCCGCTGCCAAACAGATGTATATTTAATAGAGATCAATCAACATAGAATAAAATCCAATGTCAGACACACAGTCCATTTACAAGTTCGTTCTGGGTCTGAACGAAACCGGAGGCACTTTCCTAGCATATCCATCAATCTCCAAGTACGTCTGGATGATCACCAACTGATTCCCTCATCTTGGGTGTACAACCCAATCAAGATCATTAATAATCCCCCAAACGATGTGAAGACTTCCGATCTTCAACCACCGTCTTCATCTTCGACATATCGTCGAATCGATTATTCAGAATGGGTATAATCCCGGCCTTTCTGAATGACCCGCGTATATAGTAAATAAATGTTACACAAACATAACATACACCTCATTCCAATTCAGCAGTCACTAATCGTAAATTAGCAAGGGAACAATTTCCCAAATATTAACCCCGAAGGCCGAAACTAACATCAGATCAATACCCAGAAAACCATCCTTCTTGGCTAACCAACAGTTAGTTTCTAAATTTCACATTCTTAGGGAAAGGTTCCCATTAATTTTATCAAAGATAATTTCCTTGAAATTTATTCTTTAATCTTCCTTTAGATGTCATTTCAAACTAGTCGGGATTAGCGAACCACACCGAAGTAATTATTGATTTTATTTCCCAATCCCAACCAATTAATCCCATGAAGCAAAACTGGTAATACTCCATATCTAACACCACGGTGTTATCGGTAAAATTAATTACCATTCCACGTTCAAATCTAATTAAAGATTTAACTATCACTTTGGAGCAAAACTGGTGATACTTCATTCTCGCTCACTTTCCAAATTTGATAATTTAAATCATCAATTCACATTTCAATCTAATTAAAGATTCATTAAAACCCTTCTTAGTTTTAATCTTTAACTAGGTTAAAGAACCAATGTCATTTAAAACACGGTTCACGATATGCCCAAATCACATTCTATTTATTATCGGGTTAAAGAACAAGTGTTATTTAAAACACCGTTCGCGATAAACCCACAAATCACTTCTAATTCAATTTCAATCAAATATATTAGAAATTATAATTATTTAAAACCCCTTTTTAAATCCAATTTATTTATTTAAAAGTAATTGGGTTTTAAATTTAGTTCAAAACTAGTTCATTTCGATAAAAATCTATTTTTATCTTTACAAATGTGGGATTTTCCATCCCAGTTCTTCACAATTCATTTCTTATGAGTTTACACAAATTATTGATATTTTTAATAATTTTATCAAGGCCCGTACAGTCGATTTCCATCAACGGCCATCGAACTGCACTTACAGCGACCTTTTCTGCAATTGATTTGGACATATCTCCAAATCCAACCGTTAGATTTCAAATTTCTAATATTCGTTAGAAAGCTCTTTTCGATACGAACCCAACGGTTCTGGTTTTAGGAGAATCTGACGGTTGAATCTCCTGTAACGTCCGTTCTAAGTGAATGGTCGAAATTTACGAACTACCGCGGCGCGACACGTTCTATTCAGGCCATTATATATAATATATATATATATATTATATATTTTTCGTCGATTTCCCTTTTTAAAACGAATTTTATAAATCGTTTCAAATTTGTTTCAAAAACAATTTCAACCTTCATTTCAAATTCAAATCAAAATTGAATTTTCCCTTATAAATTCTTTTTACATTCATTTCTATTTGATTTCAATTCAAATCGATTTCAATTTTATTCCAGTTCGTTTTCAATTGAATTCAATTGAATTCAAATTCGTTTTCTATTCAATTCAATTCAAATTCGTTTTCTATTCAACTCAATTCAAATTCGTTTTCTATTCAGTTCAATTCAATTCAAATTTGTTTTCTATTCAATTCAATTCGAATTCGTTTTCTATTCAATTCAATTCAAATTTGTTTTCTATTCAATTCAATTCGAATTCGTTTTCTATTCAATTCAATTCGAATTCGTTTACTATTCAATCCAATTCAAATTCGTTTTTCTAAATATTCGATTTTTAAATCTCTTTTCAATATTCATTATAAAAACGAATATAATCGACATAAATATCGTTCGCGTCAAAATAGCGCATCTCTAATCAACACGGCTTTATATTTTTCAATAACATCGTTATTCTATTCAACAAATGAATCTATATTTCTTTCAATAAATGACTAATCTCAACGGATGAGTACTGTCAACACGCGACTATTTTTGTTATTTAATATATTTTATAAAAATTATGGTATCTATCGTTTGATTTCAAATCAGACTCCAACCGTAAATTAGTAAGAGAACGATTTCTTAAATATTAACCCCGAAGGCCGAAACCAACAACAGATCAATATCCAGGAGACCACTCACCTTATCTATTTTCCAGTTAGTTTCTAATTTTATATATGATAAAGACGTAAATTTTATTGTTAAAATATTTCGTTCAACACAAGACTAATCTCAACGGATGAGTACTGTCAACACATGAACCATTATTTTATAATATTATTTATTTTATAAATTGGAATGAGGCTCAATCAATCGCCATATAGCGTTAACTATATGGATTCCATACAACACATGTATATAAATAGCAACGATAAATAATCAACAATCATCCAAAGTGCACTACTCTGTATAAGCATCAAATATAGATATCTAACGCTTATAACAGCCTGTCAATCAATCGATCGACATACAACCAACTACTGGGATTAGTGTATGCCGTATTTTATCCCAATACCCGTATGGGGTTTCAAATCAACAAACATAGATTTTTATTTGTGCAGTTGGGTGATGTGTAAAATTTATTCATCCCAATCAATATCCTTCAAATATGTGTACATAAACAAACCGTCCGGTTTGTAAATGAAAATTTATTCACATTCATGTTAAAATTATATTTTTAACGATAATTAATTTATTTCAACCATGAATATTTATTTTTCAATCATTCCACAACACAATCAATTTTCACAACACATCAATCAAACAAACAAGTCGTCCATGGTTTGTGGACGATGGGTGTCGGGTGCTCCTAAACACCGTCTGCATCCTAGTATATATTTCTAACTAGAAAAGGAAATTTAAAGTGAGAAGTTCTCACAGAGGGTTCCACTCCGCCGTGCTTTGTTTTGAACTGTTGAACCGTCTGAATCTGCTTGAAATTCCAATGCAGTCTTTACTACGTTGTTCGTATATAAAAATATTATTTTTATTACTTCTTTTCAATAAATAAAAAAAACATATTTTTATTTCTACTTTATATATTTTTACAACGCTTCATTCTATATAAAAATTATATTTTTATATTGCTACTTCTTATATAAAGATCGTATTTTTATTTCGACAATATAAAAATCTGTGACGGCAAGGAATTTCGCTCGATCCGAATCAGTCGCTAAACCGACCCAGACCGTTCGAAAACGCCTTATCGTTTGAGAACAGGACAAAACAGAACTCATACAGAAGAACATTTCACTCTATATAACCACAGTGCATCAGATTACAAGAATATACAGAGTATAAATGAATATTACACAGAAATATCAGAGATTTAAATTACATTTAAATACATAGCAGCGGAAAATAATACAATACACAACTAGAAGAAGATATACGGATACAAAGCTTTCCGGATATCGTTCCAGCTGTAAACCAGGATCCTGTGAATATAAATCTGCAAAACCAAAACTACTAGCTGCCCGTGTCAAAATAAGGGCACCCAGAGTTTAGGTTAAAACAATAAACTCCAGGTCAGTCATGTGACTGGTGTGAGAACTAAAAACAGTTATTATCTTTATTTTCAAAGTTAGGTAAATCAAGGGACCACGCCGTATAACACGGAACGGGTTTCCTCCCAAGAATACCAGTGCATAAAACAAACAGCGCAATGCTAAATAAAGAAAAATGAAGCTGTTATAAGACCCAGGTCCCATCACACAATGCAACGCAGCCGAGGATAGGGTTTTCCCTTATAACAGCCAAAGAATGCTTGATACGTTTAAAACAAATCATTTGATACTATTATAAGTGCATAATGTATAAAACACTTCAAATCATAAGTATCAATCATAGGCGGCATGAGCGCCCCATCCCACTATGTCACCATATATAGGTTTACAAATAAAACCGCAAAGTCACGTATTTGGAAATTGGATTTCCGTCTATGAACCGAGGCCAGGGATCGTCCTCTACCGATTCGAGACAATCTAGCCTACCATGTCTCAGGAACAGCCGCAACTGCCCCCTGGATCGTCAGGGCCGGTCCACCGATGTGGATTATTATGCCTGAACAATACGTCTCCCCGCCCTTTGGGGCGCAAACGAGCCAACGAATGACTCCATCGGTTCGAGAACGACCGATCAATCCGAGGCGCCTCGCAACAGCAACAACCACATAAGTCAAACTCGTCAGGGCGTGTAAAACCACTGACGCCACTTCTAGCTAGAAAGAAACGCAAGTCCTCCCTGAGGTCCGTCTCCCGTTTTTGGTTCATACCTGGTGTGAAACACGCGAGGAAAACGTTACACAAAGCTACGCCACAAAGGCCGTGCTTTGATCATCACCACAAGACTTTGCTTTTCAACAGAAGCCTTGATCATTTGCATCTTAGCATGCCACACAGGCAAACCATCCTATGCAACCGATATCAGTCACACAGAATGAAATCCGATGTCAGACACACAGTCCATTTACAAGTCCGTTCTGGGTCTGAACGAAACCGGAGGCACCTAGTACCCCGCATATCCATCGATCTCCAAGTACGTCTGGACGATCACTAACTGTTTCCATCTTCTTGGGTGTACAGCCCAATCAAGATCATCAGTTATCACCCAAACGACGTGAAGACCTCCGGTCTTCGACCATCGTCTTCATCTTCGACTTATCGTCGTATCAGTTATTCAGAATGGGATAAACCCGGTCTTTCCGAATAACTCGCGTATATATTATAAAAGTGTTACACAAACACAACATACGCCTCATTCCAATTCATTAGTCACTAACCGTAAATTAATCAAGAGAATAATTCCCCAAATATTAACCCCGAAGGCCGAAACCAACATCAGATCAATATCCAGAAAACCATTCTGCTTGGCCAACCGACAGTTAGTTTCTAAATTTCACGTTCATAGGGAAAGATTCCCATTAATTTTATCAAAGATAAATTCCTTGAATTTATTCTTTAATCCATTTTTGAATATCAATTCAAACTAGTCGGGATTAGCGAACCTTACCGAAGTAATCATTTGTTTTAATTTCCCAATCTCAACCTATTCATCCCATGAAGTAAAACTGGTAATACTTCATATCTAACACCACAGTGTTATCGGTAAATTCAATTACCATTTCACGTTCAAATCTAATTAAAGATTTAGCTATCGCCTGGAGCAAAACTGGTGATACTCCATTTTCGATCATTTCAATCTAATTAAAGATTCATTAAAACTCCGCTTAGTTTTAATCGTTAACTGGGTTAAAGAATCAGTGTCATTTCAAACACGGTTCACGATAAACCCAAAATCACATTCATTAATTATCGGGTTAAAGAACGAGTGTTGTTTAAAACACTGTTCACGATAAACCCAAAAATCAATATCAATTCAATTCCAATTAAATATTATTTAATTGGTACACTTCATTAAATCTAAATAAAAAGATTTAATCATTTCTCAACTGGGTTCAAGAACAGTGTTAGTGAAGACACCATTCACGACAAACCCAAATCACATTTGATATTCAATATAAGGCTCTGAATAGAAAATATATCGGCTTATATTCAATATCAAATTCTACGATTAACAAATGTCGTATTGGAAATAACGATATAAATACATATCTTTCAAATTTCCGTAACAACAACCGTATAATCACAAATTCCAACATCGAAATATTCCGAAGACAATTTCGATTCAAATCCACTCCAATGCAATCATTGGAAATTTTGGTTATTTTCAAAACCCTTTTCAAATTCAATTTATTTATTTAAAAAAAATAGAATTATAATTCTAGTTCAAAACTAGTTCATTTCGATAAAAATCTATTTTTATCTTTTCAAATAGGGAGTTTTTCATCCCAATTCTTTCTAAATCATTTCTTATGATTTTACACAAATTATTACTATTTTTAATAATTTTATCAAGGCCCGTACAGTCGATTTCCATCAATGGCCATCGAACTGCACTTACAGCGACCTTTTTCGAATTTGATTTGGACATAATTCCAAATCCAACCGTTAGATTTCAAATTTCCAATATTCGTTAGAAAGCTCTTTTCGATACGAACCCAACGGTTCCGGTTTTAGGAGAATCCGACGGTCGGATCTCCCGCAATGTCCATTTGAAATAAATGGTCGAAATTCGCGAACTGCCGCGGCGCGGCGCGTTCTATTCAGGCCATTATATTATATATATAATATATATAATATATATTTCGTCGATTTCTATTTAAAACGAATTATATAAATAGTTTTGAATTCGTTTCAAAAACATTTTCAACTTCCATTTCAATTCAAATCAAAATTGAATTCTTCTTTATAAATTCGTCTTAAAATCCATTTCTATTCAATTCAAATTTCAATTCAATTTGAATTCATTTCAATTCGTTTTCAATTCAATTCATTTCGAAATCGTTTTCAATTCAATTCATTTCGAAATCGTTTTCGATTCAATTCATTTCGAAATCGTTTTCAATTCAATTCATTTCGAAATCGTTTTCAATTCAATTCATTTCGAAATCGTTTTCAATTCAATTCATTTCGAAATCGTTTTCAATTCAATTCATTTCGAAATCGTTTTCAATTCAATTCATTTCGAAATCGTTTTTAAAACCGATATAAATATCGTTCACGTCAAAATGGCGTCAATCTAATCAACACGGCTTCATATATTCCTTTATTTTCAAATATTCTATTTCAAATATTTCTTTTTCAAATATTTCTTTTTCAAAACTGGAATGAGGCCCAATCAATTACCATATAAAATTAATTATATGGATTTTCATACAACACATGTATATAATAGCATTGAAAATAATCAACCATCAACCAAAGTGCACTACACTGTATAAGCATTAAATATAGATATTCAACGCTTATAACAGCCTGTCAATCAATCGATCGACATATTTAATCAATCAGGATGAGTGGACTTCAAATTTCATCCTAACACCCGTGTGGGGTTTCAAACAATCAAACACATATTTTATTTGTGCAGTTAGGCGATGTGTAAAATTTATCGACCCAATCAACGTCATTCAAATAGGTGTACATAAACAAACCGTCTGGTTTGTAAATGAATATTTATTTATTCACATTCACGTTAAAAATTATATTTTTAACGATAACACATTTTATTTTAACATATGAATTTCTATTCAGTTCATTCTTTAAATAAAATGCTATTTTTATTTTTCTAACTTATTTTAGAAAATTTCGGCGGCATAACGGCACGGTACTAGAAACGGGACAAGGCCTAGCCTTATCCCCGGTCTAGTGAAGGCCCACGCCATTCACACATCAATCAAATTCACTTTCGTTATGCAAACCACAAAATTTGGAGTAAGGGTCTAACCTAGCCTTACTCCTTCGCCTTATAACGGCGCACGTCTAATCCTAACCAATTCATCGATTCGATTTTTCATACCACAAATCACATTCAAACCAATATCGCAATCAATCACCAATCAATCAAACAAACAAGTCCATGGTCTGTGGACGATTGTGTCGGGTGCTACTAAACACCGTCTGCATCCTAGTATATATATATAACTAGAAAATAAATTTGAAAGGTGAGAAATTCTCACATATAGCTATCCTAGCTCCACGGCCCTTCTAATGCAGGAAATCTTCGCCAACTCGCCTTTTGTCGCTTTCGTTGTCCGCTTTCACTACATATGTAAAAATCAAATTTTTATTTCAAAGTTCAATATATAAAAAACGAATTTTTATTTCAAAGTTCAATATATAAAAATCGAATTTTTATTTCAAAGTTCAATATATAAAAATCGAATTTTTATTTCAAAGTTCAATATATAAAAATCGAATTTTTATTTCAAAGTTCAATATATAAAAAACGAATTTTTATTTCAAAGTTCAATATATAAAAATCGAATTTTTATTTCAAAGTTCAATATATAAAAATCGAATTTTTATTTCAAAGTTCAATATATAAAAATCGAATTTTTATTTCAAAGTTCAATATATAAAAATCGAATTTTTATTTGCTGTTCTATATATAAAAATCGAATTTTTATTTGCTGTTCTATTGATAAAAATTATATTTTTATCATGTTATTCTTCATATAAAGATTTCCCTTTTCTAAAATAAAGATTTCACCTTTATAAAAATATGGTTTTCTCCTTATAAAAATCACCACTTTATCTCAACGTATATAAAATAAAAATCAGATTTTTATTTCGTTACATACACAAAGATGATATCTTTATATTCTCTATCCTATAAAGATTATATTTTTAATACTTTAAAAATATAAAAATCCTATTTTTAATATTTCTATATAGTAAAGATTATATTTTTAATACTTTAAAAATATAAAAATCACATTTTACTTCTTTTCTAAAGTTTAAATCTTTTTCCCTTCTAAAGTTTAAATCTTTTCTACTTCTAAAGTTTAAATCTTTTCTACTTTAAAGTTTAAATCTTTTCTACTTTAAAGTTTAAATCTTTTCTACTTTAAAGTTTAAATCTTTTCTACTTTAAAGTTTAAATCTTTTTCTTCTTTAAAGTTTAAATCTTTTTCTTTAGAAAGTCCAAATCTTTTTCTTTAAAAAGATTAAACCCTTTTTTTCAATTTCAAACCTTAAAATAAAATCAATTTTAAAATCCCTTAAAAATCAGTTTTTAAAATCTGAAACAATCAGTTTTCATTTCTAAAAAAAAACAGTTTATAAAACCTTGAAAAAAACAGTTTTTAAAAAATCCTAAAAATCAGTTTTTCATTGCTATAAAAATCAGTTTTTAATTTCTATAAAAATCAGTTTTCAATTTCTATAAAAATCAGTTTTCAATTTTCCTGTTTATATAGAATAAAAATAAAACAAGTAAATAAAATAAAAAACGACTTACAGGGGGGCTGTCGAATCGGGTCTGGGGGGGGGGGGGGGGAACTGCTTCGCGATAGGGGGGGTTTCTGGGTGGCTCGCGGCGTCGCTGCGGGGTGGGGGTCTTGAGCGAGGTGGCGGGAGGAGTTGAACGGCGCGGTGGCCTGGGGGATGTCGCAGTCGGAGAAGGAGTGGAGGGGGAGGAGAAGGAAGGAGGCGGCGGAAAGAGGAGGGGGGGTTGCGGCGATGTTCCGCCTGGGGCGGCGGCGGCCTCGCGCCCTCCATTTTTTTTTTTTTTTTTTTTTTGTTTGAATTGATTTAAACGGGGGGGGGGGGCCTGAGCGGATATAAGGAGAGGGAGGTATTATTTTTTTTTTTTATTTAATTAATTTAATTTTCCACCCAAAAAGCAACTTTTGTTTTCGACCTCGAAACGGGGCCCACCGCCTGTCGCCCATAGCGTTTCACCCCCATTCCGAACCCAATGGGATATGCCTCGCAAGCTGATTCGATAGTTTGAATCAGTTTTCGTTGAATTTACATTTAAATCACTATATTGAATTTTAAACGTACATTTCAAATTACCGGGGTCACATACTAACTCTATAAATTCTATAAAAATATTTTCTAGCTTCGTATTGACGATACGGTCCTAACAAAACTAGTTTCGTCGAATTCTGAGGCCGTTGGAAAAATGATCAATTTCCAGTCGATTAAAATCAACTGAAATTGGTCAAACGCGTTTTCCTTTGCCACGCTCACCTATTGATTCGAAAAATTATGAAATTTGGAATCTAGCAATAACTTCACATCCCGGACCCAACAAAACTGGTTTCGTCGAAATCCGAGGTCATTTGCAAAATGTCCATTTTTAAGGGCCTGAATTCCATAGCGACTATTCAGAATTTTCAACTGGACATATCTTTTGATCCCCGCTATGAAATCTTGATTATTCGGATTCGTTGGAAAGATATTATCAATTAGATCCTATCATTTTTGGTTTCACTAAAATCCGGATTGTTTTGCACCCGGTACATTCAATTGAAGTTTGAAATCGAATTATCGAACTACCGCGCCATTTTCAATTCTATTTATAATTATATATAAATATTTATATTCTAACGACGACGCGTATAATATATACGTTCGAATTCCATTCAAAATAAATTTCTCGTCGATATTATTTAAAATAATCCATTTTAAATAATCAAAATTCGCTAAAATTGCCAAAATAAAAATTTTAAACTGGCCCAGATTTTCCGGGTTGTTACAATCTCCCCCACTTAAAACTTTTCGTCCCCGAAAAGGAACAAAGTCGAAAGTGGTTTGATTATTCAGCTCTACGTTCATTCTGGCTTTCATTCTCTAACTTTTCAGTTTCTGAGAATTTCTAAAATTTCAAAAATTTGGCTAACACCCTAAATTTTTGAAAAATTTCGCCATAACCTCCCCTGCACCGGGAGCATCGGGGAATTTCAAATAGCTTCCCCGGTCCTTCAGATCTCAAAAAGAAAAAGAAAAAGCCAAGCGGCTAGCCAATAGGCTCACAAAATCATCATCACCCAAACAAAACAGGAAATTATGTAGTAAACATGTACCTATTTGTCGGGCAAACAAATTTTATTCTCTGGCTCTAGCCTCCTTGCTATGACCTGTTCAATGATATACATGTATATGCAAGCAGATGCGACCAATTTTCAATACAATTCAATATTTGATTCAATTTGGCATAATAGTTCAAAATTAGCAAACAAATAAACATACAACACAAACATCAATCAATTAGTGAATTAGATTTTCAAATTCATAATTTTGATACATATACAAAAATCATGTTTTTGATGCCAATTCACAACAATGTATTCTAGCTATATTAGTTTTGGTTCTCACACCAGCCTAATGGAAATATATAGAAATCACACCTTCGTCACTCGAAAATAAATGCTGATGATGTTTCGAACCACTATCAGAACATTGTCGGGCTACTAGAGTGCGGTTCTATATCTATCCAATATATTAAAATTTCAAATATACGTGGATCAGACGTATACGCAAAATCTTTATATACTGGACTGTCCAACTCAATTAAAATAGATAATCAAATACGAATAATTGATTTAAATTTCAAAACAAGATTTGTTTTCATTTTCAAAACATACTCTTCACACTCGTTCTAGGATACTACTGATTCCATCTCTAACGAGTCATTCCCATTGGATATTACTAATCCAATATCTGATGAATTCTTTCGTATGGTTCTAATGTGCCTTGTTCTCTAGCTTTGTAAACCAAAGCTCTGATACCAAATGTGACGGCAAGGAATTTCGCTCGATCCGAATCAGTCGCTAAACCGACCCAGACCGTTCGAAAACGCCTTATCGTTTGAGAACAGGACAAAACAGAACTCATACAGAAGAACATTTCACTCTATATAACCACAGTGCATCAGATTACAAGAATATACAGAGTATAAATGAATATTACACAGAAATATCAGAGATTTAAATTACATTTAAATACATAGCAGCGGAAAATAATACAATACACAACTAGAAGAAGATATACGGATACAAAGCTTTCCGGATATCGTTCCAGCTGTAAACCAGGATCCTGTGAATATAAATCTGCAAAACCAAAACTACTAGCTGCCCGTGTCAAAATAAGGGCACCCAGAGTTTAGGTTAAAACAATAAACTCCAGGTCAGTCATGTGACTGGTGTGAGAACTAAAAACAGTTATTATCTTTATTTTCAAAGTTAGGTAAATCAAGGGACCACGCCGTATAACACGGAACGGGTTTCCTCCCAAGAATACCAGTGCATAAAACAAACAGCGCAATGCTAAATAAAGAAAAATGAAGCTGTTATAAGACCCAGGTCCCATCACACAATGCAACGCAGCCGAGGATAGGGTTTTCCCTTATAACAGCCAAAGAATGCTTGATACGTTTAAAACAAATCATTTGATACTATTATAAGTGCATAATGTATAAAACACTTCAAATCATAAGTATCAATCATAGGCGGCATGAGCGCCCCATCCCACTATGTCACCATATATAGGTTTACAAATAAAACCGCAAAGTCACGTATTTGGAAATTGGATTTCCGTCTATGAACCGAGGCCAGGGATCGTCCTCTACCGATTCGAGACAATCTAGCCTACCATGTCTCAGGAACAGCCGCAACTGCCCCCTGGATCGTCAGGGCCGGTCCACCGATGTGGATTATTATGCCTGAACAATACGTCTCCCCGCCCTTTGGGGCGCAAACGAGCCAACGAATGACTCCATCGGTTCGAGAACGACCGATCAATCCGAGGCGCCTCGCAACAGCAACAACCACATAAGTCAAACTCGTCAGGGCGTGTAAAACCACTGACGCCACTTCTAGCTAGAAAGAAACGCAAGTCCTCCCTGAGGTCCGTCTCCCGTTTTTGGTTCATACCTGGTGTGAAACACGCGAGGAAAACGTTACACAAAGCTACGCCACAAAGGCCGTGCTTTGATCATCACCACAAGACTTTGCTTTTCAACAGAAGCCTTGATCATTTGCATCTTAGCATGCCACACAGGCAAACCATCCTATGCAACCGATATCAGTCACACAGAATGAAATCCGATGTCAGACACACAGTCCATTTACAAGTCCGTTCTGGGTCTGAACGAAACCGGAGGCACCTAGTACCCCGCATATCCATCGATCTCCAAGTACGTCTGGACGATCACTAACTGTTTCCATCTTCTTGGGTGTACAGCCCAATCAAGATCATCAGTTATCACCCAAACGACGTGAAGACCTCCGGTCTTCGACCATCGTCTTCATCTTCGACTTATCGTCGTATCAGTTATTCAGAATGGGATAAACCCGGTCTTTCCGAATAACTCGCGTATATATTATAAAAGTGTTACACAAACACAACATACGCCTCATTCCAATTCATTAGTCACTAACCGTAAATTAATCAAGAGAATAATTCCCCAAATATTAACCCCGAAGGCCGAAACCAACATCAGATCAATATCCAGAAAACCATTCTGCTTGGCCAACCGACAGTTAGTTTCTAAATTTCACGTTCATAGGGAAAGATTCCCATTAATTTTATCAAAGATAAATTCCTTGAATTTATTCTTTAATCCATTTTTGAATATCAATTCAAACTAGTCGGGATTAGCGAACCTTACCGAAGTAATCATTTGTTTTAATTTCCCAATCTCAACCTATTCATCCCATGAAGTAAAACTGGTAATACTTCATATCTAACACCACAGTGTTATCGGTAAATTCAATTACCATTTCACGTTCAAATCTAATTAAAGATTTAGCTATCGCCTGGAGCAAAACTGGTGATACTCCATTTTCGATCATTTCAATCTAATTAAAGATTCATTAAAACTCCGCTTAGTTTTAATCGTTAACTGGGTTAAAGAATCAGTGTCACTTCAAACACGGTTCACGATAAACCCAAAATCACATTCATTAATTATCGGGTTAAAGAACGAGTGTTGTTTAAAACACTGTTCACGATAAACCCAAAAATCAATATCAATTCAATTCCAATTAAATATTATTTAATTGGTACACTTCATTAAATCTAAATAAAAAGATTTAATCATTTCTCAACTGGGTTCAAGAACAGTGTTAGTGAAGACACCATTCACGACAAACCCAAATCACATTTGATATTCAATATAAGGCTCTGAATAGAAAATATATCGGCTTATATTCAATATCAAATTCTACGATTAACAAATGTCGTATTGGAAATAACGATATAAATACATATCTTTCAAATTTCCGTAACAACAACCGTATAATCACAAATTCCAACATCGAAATATTCCGAAGACAATTTCGATTCAAATCCACTCCAATGCAATCATTGGAAATTTTGGTTATTTTCAAAACCCTTTTCAAATTCAATTTATTTATTTAAAAAAAATAGAATTATAATTCTAGTTCAAAACTAGTTCATTTCGATAAAAATCTATTTTTATCTTTTCAAATAGGGAGTTTTTCATCCCAATTCTTTCTAAATCATTTCTTATGATTTTACACAAATTATTACTATTTTTAATAATTTTATCAAGGCCCGTACAGTCGATTTCCATCAATGGCCATCGAACTGCACTTACAGCGACCTTTTTCGAATTTGATTTGGACATAATTCCAAATCCAACCGTTAGATTTCAAATTTCCAATATTCGTTAGAAAGCTCTTTTCGATACGAACCCAACGGTTCTGGTTTTAGGAGAATCCGACGGTCGGATCTCCCGCAATGTCCATTTGAAATAAATGGTCGAAATTCGCGAACTGCCGCGGCGCGGCGCGTTCTATTCAGGCCATTATATTATATATATAATATATATAATATATATTTCGTCGATTTCTATTTAAAACGAATTATATAAATAGTTTTGAATTCGTTTCAAAAACATTTTCAACTTCCATTTCAATTCAAATCAAAATTGAATTCTTCTTTATAAATTCGTCTTAAAATCCATTTCTATTCAATTCAAATTTCAATTCAATTTGAATTCATTTCAATTCGTTTTCAATTCAATTCATTTCGAAATCGTTTTCAATTCAATTCATTTCGAAATCGTTTTCGATTCAATTCATTTCGAAATCGTTTTCAATTCAATTCATTTCGAAATCGTTTTCAATTCAATTCATTTCGAAATCGTTTTCAATTCAATTCATTTCGAAATCGTTTTCAATTCAATTCATTTCGAAATCGTTTTCAATTCAATTCATTTCGAAATCGTTTTCAATTCAATTCATTTCGAAATCGTTTTTAAAACCGATATAAATATCGTTCACATCAAAATGGCGTCAATCTAATCAACACGGCTTCATATATTCCTTTATTTTCAAATATTCTATTTCAAATATTTCTTTTTCAAATATTTCTTTTTCAAAACTGGAATGAGGCCCAATCAATTACCATATAAAATTAATTATATGGATTTTCATACAACACATGTATATAATAGCATTGAAAATAATCAACCATCAACCAAAGTGCACTACACTGTATAAGCATTAAATATAGATATTCAACGCTTATAACAGCCTGTCAATCAATCGATCGACATATTTAATCAATCAGGATGAGTGGACTTCAAATTTCATCCTAACACCCGTGTGGGGTTTCAAACAATCAAACACATATTTTATTTGTGCAGTTAGGCGATGTGTAAAATTTATCGACCCAATCAACGTCATTCAAATAGGTGTACATAAACAAACCGTCTGGTTTGTAAATGAATATTTATTTATTCACATTCACGTTAAAAATTATATTTTTAACGATAACACATTTTATTTTAACATATGAATTTCTATTCAGTTCATTCTTTAAATAAAATGCTATTTTTATTTTTCTAACTTATTTTAGAAAATTTCGGCGGCATAACGGCACGGTACTAGAAACGGGACAAGGCCTAGCCTTATCCCCGGTCTAGTGAAGGCCCACGCCATTCACACATCAATCAAATTCACTTTCGTTATGCAAACCACAAAATTTGGAGTAAGGGTCTAACCTAGCCTTACTCCTTCGCCTTATAACGGCGCACGTCTAATCCTAACCAATTCATCGATTCGATTTTTCATACCACAAATCACATTCAAACCAATATCGCAATCAAACACCAATCAATCAAACAAACAAGTCCATGGTCTGTGGACGATTGTGTCGGGTGCTACTAAACACCGTCTGCATCCTAGTATATATATATAACTAGAAAATAAATTTGAAAGGTGAGAAATTCTCACATATAGCTATCCTAGCTCCACGGCCCTTCTAATGCAGGAAATCTTCGCCAACTCGCCTTTTGTCGCTTTCGTTGTCCGCTTTCACTACATATGTAAAAATCAAATTTTTATTTCAAAGTTCAATATATAAAAAACGAATTTTTATTTCAAAGTTCAATATATAAAAATCGAATTTTTATTTCAAAGTTCAATATATAAAAATCGAATTTTTATTTCAAAGTTCAATATATAAAAATCGAATTTTTATTTCAAAGTTCAATATATAAAAAACGAATTTTTATTTCAAAGTTCAATATATAAAAATCGAATTTTTATTTCAAAGTTCAATATATAAAAATCGAATTTTTATTTCAAAGTTCAATATATAAAAATCGAATTTTTATTTCAAAGTTCAATATATAAAAATCGAATTTTTATTTGCTGTTCTATATATAAAAATCGAATTTTTATTTGCTGTTCTATTGATAAAAATTATATTTTTATCATGTTATTCTTCATATAAAGATTTCCCTTTTCTAAAATAAAGATTTCACCTTTATAAAAATATGGTTTTCTCCTTATAAAAATCACCACTTTATCTCAACGTATATAAAATAAAAATCAGATTTTTATTTCGTTACATACACAAAGATGATATCTTTATATTCTCTATCCTATAAAGATTATATTTTTAATACTTTAAAAATATAAAAATCCTATTTTTAATATTTCTATATAGTAAAGATTATATTTTTAATACTTTAAAAATATAAAAATCACATTTTACTTCTTTTCTAAAGTTTAAATCTTTTTCCCTTCTAAAGTTTAAATCTTTTCTACTTCTAAAGTTTAAATCTTTTCTACTTTAAAGTTTAAATCTTTTCTACTTTAAAGTTTAAATCTTTTCTACTTTAAAGTTTAAATCTTTTCTACTTTAAAGTTTAAATCTTTTTCTTCTTTAAAGTTTAAATCTTTTTCTTTAGAAAGTCCAAATCTTTTTCTTTAAAAAGATTAAACCCTTTTTTTCAATTTCAAACCTTAAAATAAAATCAATTTTAAAATCCCTTAAAAATCAGTTTTTAAAATCTGAAACAATCAGTTTTCATTTCTAAAAAAAAACAGTTTATAAAACCTTGAAAAAAACAGTTTTTAAAAAATCCTAAAAATCAGTTTTTCATTGCTATAAAAATCAGTTTTTAATTTCTATAAAAATCAGTTTTCAATTTCTATAAAAATCAGTTTTCAATTTTCCTGTTTATATAGAATAAAAATAAAACAAGTAAATAAAATAAAAAACGACTTACAGGGGGGCTGTCGAATCGGGTCTGGGGGGGGGGGGGGGGGAAACTGCTTCGCGATAGGGGGGGTTTCTGGGTGGCTCGCGGCGTCGCTGCGGGGTGGGGGTCTTGAGCGAGGTGGCGGGAGGAGTTGAACGGCGCGGTGGCCTGGGGGATGTCGCAGTCGGAGAAGGAGTGGAGGGGGAGGAGAAGGAAGGAGGCGGCGGAAAGAGGGGGGGGGTTGCGGCGATGTTCCGCCTGGGGCGGCGGCGGCCTCGCGCCCTCCATTTTTTTTTTTTTTTTTTTTTTTTTTGGTTTGAATTGATTTAAACGGGGGGGGGGGGGCCTGAGCGGATATAAGGAGAGGGAGGTATTATTTTTTTTTTTTTTATTTAATTAATTTAATTTTCCACCCAAAAAGCAACTTTTGTTTTCGACCTCGAAACGGGGCCCACCGCCTGTCGCCCATAGCGTTTCACCCCCATTCCGAACCCAATGGGATATACCTCGCAAGCTGATTCGATAGTTTGAATCAGTTTTCGTTGAATTTACATTTAAATCACTATATTGAATTTTAAACGTACATTTCAAATTACCGGGGTCACATACTAACTCTATAAATTCTATAAAAATATTTTCTAGCTTCGTATTGACGATACGGTCCTAACAAAACTAGTTTCGTCGAATTCTGAGGCCGTTGGAAAAATGATCAATTTCCAGTCGATTAAAATCAACTGAAACTGGTCAAACGCGTTTTCCTTTGCCACGCTCACCTATTGATTCGAAAAATTATGAAATTTGGAATCTAGCAATAACTTCACATCCCGGACCCAACAAAACTGGTTTCGTCGAAATCCGAGGTCATTTGCAAAATGTCCATTTTTAAGGGCCTGAATTCCATAGCGACTATTCAGAATTTTCAACTGGACATATCTTTTGATCCCCGCTATGAAATCTTGATTATTCGGATTCGTTGGAAAGATATTATCAATTAGATCCTATCATTTTTGGTTTCACTAAAATCCGGATTGTTTTGCACCCGGTACATTCAATTGAAGTTTGAAATCGAATTATCGAACTACCGCGCCATTTTCAATTCTATTTATAATTATATATAAATATTTATATTCTAACGACGACGCGTATAATATATACGTTCGAATTCCATTCAAAATAAATTTCTCGTCGATATTATTTAAAATAATCCATTTTAAATAATCAAAATTCGCTAAAATTGCCAAAATAAAAATTTTAAACTGGCCCAGATTTTCCGGGTTGTTACAAAATCCCATTTTTATTTCAACATATATTTAATAAAAATTAGATTTTTATTTCGCTACATATATAAAGATAATATTTTTATATACTCTATTATATAAAAATCATATTTTTAATACTTCTACTTTATAAAAATTATATTTTTATATTTCGCATATGATAAAAATCATATTTTCACCTTACTACTTCTATAAAGATCACATCTTTATCTTCACTTCATATATAAAAAATCGAATTTTTATTTATAAAAATCAAATTTTTCCTTGTTTATAAATCCAAATTTTTCTATAATAAAAATCTATTAAAATTTTGGCCTTTTCTAGTTATAAAAATTAACCTTTTCTATTTATAAAATCTAAACTTTATGAAAGCAAAAATATAAACTTTATCATATCTTTATAATAAACAAAATCATATGTGAAAAGATCAAATTTTTATTTCAAAATCTACGTATAAAAATTCTATTTCAAATCTTTTTCTATTGAACAACCTATTCCTTACATTAAAAATCAATACTAAATTTGTTTTCAAATCAGCATTTATATAAATAAAAACCGAAAATAAAATAATAATAAATAAGAAAAAAATTCGAATTTACTTACTTCGATTCGCAGAAAACAAGGGGGTCTATTGTTGACGAGGTGGAGCATGGCGGTGCGTCTGTTTTGGCAGTGGAGGGCGGTTTGGGGTTTTCGTTTGGAAAGAGGAGAAAAAGGTGCGGCTTTGTCAATGGCTGGGGGGGGGTGTGGATGCTCACGCTGGCGTGGGTGGGGGGGTGTTTGATGTCGGCGGTGGCGAGCTCGCAGTGGCGGCGGCGGTGGGCGATTTGAGGGCCAGGGCATGGTTCTTCTCGTCGAGGGGGGTTTCGCGGTGACGACTAGAGGAAGAGGGGTCGGGGTTGGCTGCGGAGGCCGGCGGCGTGGCTCGACGAGGCAGGCGGTGGGTCAGTGCGTGGCGACGAGGGAAGGGCGGAGGCTCAGACGAGATCGGGTTTGGGATGGTTTTTTTTTTAATTTTGGTCAACGATAGAGAGAGATCTAGGGGGGGATTATATAATTTTATAATTTATTCATTTTAAATTCCAAAAGTAACTTTTTCCATTCGAATCCCAAATCAAACCCACTAACTGTCGTCCCTTGCTGATTACCCCCATTCCGAACACAATGGGATATCTATCGTAGGATGATTCGATCTTTTCGACCAGTTTTCGTCAAAATCAACATATAACTCTATATATTGAATTTGAACGCGCATTTCAATTTACTGGGTCACATACTAACTCGAAAAATTCCAGAAAAATTATTTCTAGCTTTGTATTGACGATACGGTCCTAACAAAACTAGTTTCGTCAAATTCCGAGAACCTTTGAAAAATGGCCAATTTCTAGTCGATTAAAATCAACTGAAACTGGTCAAACGTGTTTTCCTTTGCCATGCTCACATATTGATTCGAAAAATTATGAAATTTGAAACCTAGCAATAATTTGACATCGTGGATCCAACAAAAGTGGTTTCGTCGAAATCCGAGGTCGTTTGCAAAATGGTCATTTTTAATGGCCGAAATTCCATAGCGACTATTCTGAAATTTCAACTGGACATATCTTTTGATTCCCGCTACGAAATTCCAATATTTCGGATTCTTTGGAAAGGTATTCACAAATAGATTCAAATATTTTTGGTTTCGCTAAAATCCGGTTTATTTTGCACTCGGTATGTTCAATTGAAATTTGAAATCGAATTATCGAACTACCGCGCCATTTTCAATTCCTTTTATAATTTAAAATAAACATTTATTTTCTAACGATGACGTATATAAATATATACATTCGAATTCCATTCAAAATAAATTTTTCATCGATATTATTTAAAATAATTCATTTTAAATATTCAAAATTCGTTAAAATTGCCAAAGTAAAAATTTTAAACTGGCTCGCATTTCCGGGTTGTTACATTTTTCTAAAAAGCATTACGTTATTTGACAATTTACTTTATTTATGCACTGGCAATCCAATGGAGTAAACCCGTTCCGTGTTAGCGGCGTGGTCCTGTGATTAGCCTTATTATTAGACAAAATTGGTTAAGAATTCTCACACCAGTCCCACGACTGACCTGTAGTTTGTTTCACTTTGCAAACTCGGGTGCCCTCTTTTCACACGGGCAGTCGAGTAGCTTTTTGCAGATATATTTTAAGCAGGATCCTGGATTGAAGCCTGTAGCTGGGTCCAGAATATTGATGGCCTTCCGCTAAGATTAGTTCCGCTGCATTATATTTATTTTGTTGTAATTTATCTTCCGCTGTACTTTATAAAGTGTACTCTGATATATTCTGTACTCTAATGTAACATTTATTATTGATGTTATAAAAGTCTATGTTGTTGTCCTGATGTGTTGTATGCCCAAAGTTAACGTATGCAGAATTTGAACGGTCTTGATCGATCTTGCGATCGATTGGTGTTGGGCAAAAATCCGGGTCGTTACAGCGTGGTATCAGAGCTCTGGTTTGCTCAAATCTTTGTGGTACAACTCATTAGAACTAAACAAAAGACTCATCAGAGGTTGGATTAGTAATATCCAATTAGAATACTCATTAGAGATAGGATCAGCAGTATCCTAGAATGAGAATACTCATTAGAGATGGGGTTAGGAATGCCCTAGAATGAGTCAGAGGGGAAAATTTATAATTAACGTAGTTGTTATTATATATAATTCGATTTTAGAAAATATGATTTTGAATATATAAAAGTTATATATTTTTGAAAATTTAATCAACTAATTGATTGATGATTGTGTTGTGTGAATATGAGTTCAACTAATAAAATGATTAAACTATAAAAGAATGAGAATTAAATTATTTAAATAAACAACTTTAGCTTCATTTCCTTTTCGAGGACGAAAAGATTTTAAGTGGGGGAGATTGTAATAACCCGCAAATTCTGAACCAATTCAAAAATTTTATTTTAGAAAATTTTAATGAATTTTGAGGATATAATATAATTTATACAAATAATAATGGCTAGAATTTATTTTAATCGAAGTTAAAACAAATAAATTTAATTTAAATATAAATGGAGTTAGAAGTGGCGCGGTAGTTTTAAATTTTTAATTTTGAACTTTAACTGAATGTACAAGATTCAAAATAAATCAGAATTAAGTGAAATAAGAAATATTTAAATCTGTTTAATCATATCTTTCTAACAAATCTGAAATACTGAAATTTCGTTTTAAAAATAAAAAGTTATGTCCAGTTTAAAGTTAGAAAAGTCGCTGTAGAATTTATATATATTTTAATATAATATATTGGCCTTAAAAATAGTTAACTTTCAAACGACCTCCGTTTTCGACGAAACAACTTTTGTTGGAACCGAAATGTCGAATTATTGCTAGGTTTCAATTTTTAGTATTTTTCGAATTAATATGTGAGCGTGGAAAAAGAAACTGTGTTTGGTCAGTTTCGGTCAAATTTAATCAGTTTAAAAATAGCCATTTTTCAAACAGTCTCAGAATTCAACAAAAATAATTTTGTTAGATTCGTATCGTCAAGGCATAGCCAAAAATATTTTTTTTGGATTTTTCGGAGTTCGTATGTGGCTCCGATGGATTTTTGAATATGTCAGAATTTAATAATAAAAGAATTAATTTTAAATTTGAAAAACGGGGTCTGAGATGACCTCTTGGGCCTGCGAGACATGGTTAGATGGATCCGGAATAGGGGTTATTAGGTAGGGTAGCTTCTTGTTGGACTGAAATCTAGATAGTTTAAGCGAAATGTTTTTTTTTTGTAAAAATACACTAAAACCATTATAAAATAGAAAACCCTAATATTCAATTATAAAAGTACGGGTACACTGTTCCTCCATCGTTCCTATTCAGCTGAAGCCGCCTCCACTCTCCTACCTTCCTCCTCAAAATTCTCCCTCCACACATCGAATTTCCATATACTCTTTGGAGTTTTCTGAAGAGTTTCTCCTCCTCTTCATTCTCATACCCGAACCAGCCTCCCCCGTGCCCAGATTTTCGAGAACCAAGCACCCAAAGGCTTGGCCTTTCAGCCACCGCCGACCCCACCAGGTGCAGCCGCACCTCCCACGACTCCGGGCGCACGTGCCCCTCTCCGAGGCCGACCACCTCCAACCAACGACACTTCAATCCATTCACCCAATTTCTTGAAAACTGAATTCAAAGTTTTGAACCTCTTTGAAAACTCACGGCTGAAATAAATTGGGGAAGAAGGTGATTAAAATCACTAATGACATGATTAATTTATTAATTTTAAATTAATTTCATATCTTGTTTAATTAATAACTCGTCCATACTAACTCGGAATTGCGTGATTTCTGAAGCGTTGGACTCGTACAATCCTGAACTACAATTCTAGACTGAAACGGGGAATTTCTGAGCTGTTGGAATTTTGGACAAAATCACGCACGACTGTGAGATATCTATTTAAATTTAAATTTAATTATTTATTTTATTGTGTAATTTATATATATTCATTTCGTATGAAATTCATGTTGTATGTATATATTTGTTTCAATGCTGATTGTGCTGTGATTGATTTTGATTGTGTATTTATGTCGGTTAGAATTTTGTGTATACGATCAAATCATATATTATCGTAAATGTAGAATATTTTATATTCAGGGGTGTCAAAATTTATGTATAAAACAAAAACCCATATTTTTATTTTATAAAATAAAACCATATTTTTATTTTATATATATACATAAAGTAAAAGATGTTCATGTTTGATTTATATAAGAGAAAAGGGAACATGACCAAAAATGACACTTTTGCCAAAACATGATGGTTGAAACAAAAATAACATTGTTTGGTTATTTTTGATTAAATTAGAATTCAATATTAAAACTTCTTTTTTTTTTCAATAAAAAGAGTAGATTTTTGTTAGACATTCCTTCTCAATAAAAAGAATAAGATTTGTTAGACATCTTTTTTCAATTAAAAGAAATTATGTTTCTACTTTTACATTGATTAAAATATAGAAGTATAGAATTAGGAATATTCCTTTTGTCACTTTAAAAAAAAAATTGAAAACCAAATATTCATTTGTGTCAAAAAAAGTTGATTGAAAACAAAAAACAGTGTTTTTGTCAAAACATGTTAGTGTAAACAAAAATAGTGTTTAGTCAAACATGTTAATTGAAATAAAGTATATATTGAAATTAGAATAGGTTCTTTTACTTGCGCTCGCTAATACAAATATATGTTAAAAATAAAGTTTGTTTTTTATTATTTACATTCACTAATGCAAATACGTATCAAAAATAGAATTTGTTCTTTTATTTGCATTCACAAATGCAAATATATATTGTAAATAAAGTTTGTTCTTTTATTCGCATTTTCTAATGCAAATATACATGGAAATTAAAATTTATTCTTTTATTTGCATTTTCTAATGCATATACACATTGAAATAAAAATTTGTTTCTTTTATCTACATTCACCAATGCAAGTATATTATGAAAATTAAAATTGTTTCTTTTATTTGCCTTCACCTATGCAAACATATATTGAAAATATAATTTGTTCTTTTATTTCGTTCGCTAATGCAAATAAACGTTGAAAATAAAGTTTATTCTTTCATTTGCATTCATTAATGCAAATATACTTTAAAAATGAAATTGGTTCTTCTATCTACATTCACTAATGTAAATACATATTGGAAATAAGTTTCTTTATCTACATTCATTAAAATATATATTGAAATGAAAAGTTTCATTTTATTATTTGCATTCCTTGTTGCAAATAAAACATAACAAAAAGGGTTTTCATTTTTGTTTGCAATTCTTAATTCAAACAAAACATCAAAAAGTAAGTCACCTTTTAGCTTTCATTTTTGATATGAATAAAATACTGTTTTGAAGGTAGCATTTTATTTGCATTCTTTAATGCATATAAAACATGAATTAAAAATTTCATTTTACCTTCAAATTTAAAAGTACTTTTTATTTACCCCTTTCAGATGTAAATAAAAGAAAGGATTTAAAAACTACATTTTAGTTACACTCTAGTTGTAGCAAAAATAGTAAGAGTTAATGTTTCTTTATATTGTCATTTAGAGGACAATAGAAAGAATAGATTTTAGTATTGCAAATTTTATTGAATTTTATATGAAATAAAAAGAGTCCTTTTTATCACTTTTAAAGAATGAATGGAAAATTTCTTTTCTAGCTTTAGTAAAAGAATGTATACTTAAACATTCATATTTTTAACCATTAAAGTAGAAGTGGACAAAAATACTCATTTTTGTCTAAATTAAAAGAATGACACAAAATATGGCACTTGTATGTTATATTAGAATTGAAATATAAAATAATCACTTTTTTTAATTCATACTAGTTAATACAAATTATCCGCTTTTGTCAACTTACACTAGTTGAAACAAAATATGATATAAGAGTTGCATGTTGTTTTGCAATTTTAGATGCAAACAAATATTACATTTTTATTTGGTATTTTAGTTAGAAATAGAAATTTACATTTTTGTGTGTAAATTTAGTTACAAACCAACATTTAACAAAGATTATATTTTATTTGCATATTTAAATGCAAATAAACATCGTAGTTAAAAGGTTGTATTTTAATTATATGTTTTAGACCCAATTGAACATCGTAATAAATATTGTATATTTTATTTGCATCCCATGATGCAAATAAAAATGAAAATTAGAAGATGTATTTTTATTTGAATCTATTGATGCAAATAAAACATATATTAAAAAGTTACAACCCTATTTGTAACTAAAATGTGAATGAACTCATAACTTCAAAAGATTACGTTTCTATTTGTCTTTTGATGCAAATAAAAATATAGTTTTAGAAATTGAATCTCTATTTACATTTTATATGCAGATAAGAAGGTAGGATTGAAAATATTAATTTCTATTTTTAAATTAGAGGCAATAGAAAGATTGTACATTAAGATATACATTCTTAAATGAAGTTCATATTTCATTAAGGAGATTAATTAAACCAAAATATACATTTTGTCAAAAATATTCATTTTTGTCAAAACGAATTAGTTAAAGCAATTTATATATATATATATATATATGTTATGTTTGGCAAGATATATACTTGTCAAGATAGGTTAGTTAAATCAAAATTATCCTTTTTGTCCCATTAGAATTGTCAAAACAATATAACCATTTTTGCTTGAGTTTAAATTAGCGAAATAGAAATTGTCAATAGAGAAGAAGTTATTATGCTTATTCATTCATTGCAATAGAGATATTTTCTTGTCATCATTATATATTGTGCATTACACTTCCATTCACAAGTTACCCGACTTGTTTATGTGATTGGGACGATAATTTTCACACATCGCCCATGTGCACAAATTAGTTAATTAATTGTTTGTTGGTTGAAACCCCACACGGGTGTTGGGATGAAAATTTACATACACTAATCCCAATATTCAGTTGTATGTTGATCGTTGCATCGACAGGCTGCGATGAGCGTTATTATTTAATTTTAACGCTTACACAGTGGAAATTACACTTTGGATGTAGATGGTTGATTTGATGATTATACTGTTATTATCATATATATGATGTGTGTGAAATCCATATAATCCAAATTATATGGTAAATGATTGAGTCGCATTTCAATTCAGGTGTTCTTTTAAATAAGAATATTTTTACATTAGAAATCCTTTTTATATAAATTATATATTTTCATAAAAAATATTGTTAATCAAGTATATGTTAAAACAAAGAATGTTTGTAAAATATAAAATTTGTAATATAAAGAAAACTTCCCATTTAGAATTTTTTATATAAAGAATATTTTTAATGATTATTTTAAAATATGTTTTTTTATAAGATTATTAGGATTTGCAATTATATTTTGTGATATGAAATAAATTGAGATGTGAAGTGGATTTATCGTGGACGGTGTTTTAAAATGACATTTGTCCTTTAATCCAATTTACATTGAAATTATTATTTGGAATTTATAAATCTATTTTATAGATTTAAAAAGGCATTTTCTAAAAAATCAAGTTTTCCAATTTAATATATTAAATTGTAATTAAGTGGAAATTCGATTGGTAATAATCGAAATAGCCTTCTATAATAGAAGACATTATTATATATGGAATTTAAGAGGCTTTGCCGTTATTCCATTTATATTATTAGTCCAATACAAAAATCTATATCGATTATGTATTGATTTGATTTCTGTGGAATTCCATATTTTGGAAATAGATTGTAGGTTTATTGTGAACTGTGTTTAAAGGACACTAGTTCTTTAACCTGTTTAAGACAAGATTTATTCCTTAAAATAAATGATCTTGTAATAATGATTTTTTATATCAAATCAAAACTGGAGTTCTAATAAATCTTTTAAGGAAGATTTAAGATTTTATTTTCAGAGTTTATCTTTGATAAAATTAATGAGAATCTTCTAATATGAATATCTTATTAAAAGAATACCCGGAGTTGGAATATAGCGTAATGTGTGATCTTCCAATATTTGCTTTCTAATCACAAAATACGCGAGTTATTCAGAAAGACCGGGTTTAACCCATTCTGAATAATCATCACGACGATCAAGAGTCGAAGATGAAGACGGTGATTGAAGACCAAAGGTTTTCACATCGTTGGGATGATGATGACTGGTATCTTGAATTGGGATTGGGCTTCCAAGGCAAGGTATTTGGTAATGATCATCCAAACGCATTTGGCGATCGACGGACACGTTGTTTCACTCAGACCTAGAGCGGACTTGTAAATGGATTGTGTGTCTGGCATTTTATTCCTTTCTACTGTATTTGTTGAACGCTACTGATTATATATTTCTGTTTGGTGGTAAAGAATTTATTCTTTACTTATCACCCTTCTCTTAGACGTATGAGATTTGAGGTTATATATATATATATATATATATATATATATATATATATATATATATATATTGGTAGATGATCAATGATATAGTAAGGTTTGACAATGTGTTATGCTAAGATGCAAATAATCAAGGCTTTGTTGAAAAGCAGGACTTGTGGTTGATGATCAAAGCACAGTCTATTTAGGCATAGCTTTGTGTATATCGTGACTTCACGAGCATCAAACACCGGTTGAGTCTAAAACGGGAGAAGGGAACGCAGGTAGTGCACACGTTTCTTTCTAGCTAGAAGTGGTGTCAGTGCTTAAACTGGCAGACATTTGCTTATGTGGTTGATTGAATTTTTGTGAGGCCTCGGTTTATTCTTATCGGTCGCCCACGGCCGATTTGTAAGTCCAGTAGGATCGAGGAGCTTATGTTCAGGCATAACTAATCCACTAAAGTATTTGTTGACCTACCCTGCTGTATCCAAGGGTTCGCCAGCATCCAAATCCTGAGACATTGCTAGAGTGCCTCGAATCGGTCAGGAGCTCCTCCTAAGCCTTGACTCATGATGGAAACCCAATTTCCAATACGCCCCTTGCTGTTTTGATTGTATAACTAGTATGGCGACATAGTAGATGGTAGCTATGCCGTCTAGGATTGATATTATATTTGAAATGTTTTAAATATATATATATATACATTCTAATGATAATATTGTTTTTACGTATCAAGCATCTTTTGACCATTATAAGGTAAAACCCTATCCTCCGGTTTGCGTTGCATTGTGTGATGGGACCTGGGTCTTATAATGGTTTCATTTTTCTAAAAAGCATTACGTTATTTGACGATTTACATTATTTATGCACTGGCAATCCAATGGAGTAAACCCGTTCCGCGTTAGCGGCATGGTCCTGTGATTAGCCTTATTATTAGACAAATTTGGTTAAGAATTCTCACACCAGTCCCACGACTGACCTGTAGTTTGTTTCACTTTGCAAACTCGGGTTCCCTCTTTTCACACGGGCAGTCGAGTAGCTTTTTGCAGATATATTTTAAGCAGGATCCTGGATTGAAGCCTGTAGCTGGGTCCAGAATATTGATGGCCTTCCGCTGAGATTAGTTCCGCTGCATTATATATCTTTTGTTGTAATTTATCTTCCACTGTACTTTATAAAGTGTACTTTCATATATTCTGTACTCTGATGCAACATTTATTATTGATGTTATAAAAGTCTGTGTTGTTGTCCTGATGTGTTGTATGCCCAAAGTTAACGTATGCTGAATTTGAACGTTCTTGATCGATCTTGCGATCGATTGGGGTCGGGCAAAAATCCGGGTCGTTACAGCAGTTCAATAAATCTTGCTCAGAAAGGTATCCGGATACAAAACGAAGTATTTCGCGCAGATCTGTCAGGGGTGGGTCGACCCCACTTTGAGTGGGTCGACCTATGGGTCAACACCCCTTTGGGTAGGTCGACCTATGGGTCGACCCCCCTTTGAGTGGATAGACCCACTTGAGCGGGAAATCTGCCGCCTTCCCAAATTTCGAATTTTAAGCCAAATTTCGAATTTCTGGACCAAATTTTTAATTTCTGAACTTAACATATGTATACGTATTCTTCTTGTGCATATACAAACTTCAAAACCTTAGTAACTTCTTCATACGTTGTCCGATTAATGCAAACTAGGTGTCTATTTTGACCATAATTTCGAGACGGACGCAATGGCACAGTCCTTTTTACTTAATTTTGAATATTAAATTAGGTTTTCCTTAATTCATTGTTAAAAGTGTATTTCACACTAACTATTCTTTAATTCATCATCTTTAGTGTCGTTAAAATTCCGGGGTGTTACAGTTTTGGATCATGAGCAATGGCCGCATGGGGAAATAAGGAGACTGGGCGCCGGGGTGGCCACTGTCAAAGGCCGAACCAGGCAATACGTGCTCTTGTTCCTAATGGAGGCCATGATTTGAAGAGAAGAATTTATGTAATTGGGGATAACGTATTTGGGGAGGAAAGACACTAAAACGACCCAAACTTTCCATTGCGGCAAAAGCCGGGATTGAGTTGAGAACACGACAAATCAGAACACAAATAGAAGAACATTTCATTGCTTATTACAACAATTATGTCAGAGTACAAGAATATAACAGAGTATGAATAAATAATGTATATTTGATAATTATCAGAGATTAAAATACATTACATAGCAGCGGAAAAATAACACATAACACAGCTTAAAGAAATACACGGATACAGAGCTTTCCGAATATAGCTTCAGCTATATAACAGGATCCTGTGAATATAATATCTGCAAAAACCCAACCACTAGTTGCCCATGTGGAAAATAGGGGTACCAGATTTTAGGTTAAAACAATAAACTCCAGGTCAGTCATGTGACTAGTGTGAGAACTAAAACAGTTATTAAATCTTTACTTTAAAATAAAGTAAATCAAGGGACCACACCGTATAACACGGAATGGGTTTTAACCCCAAGAATACAAGTGCATAAAACAAATAGCACAACGCTTTTAGGAAAAATGAAGCTATTATAAAAATTAGGTCCGAACACACAATGCAACACAAGCCGGAGGATAAAGTTTTACCTTATAATATCCAAACATGCTTGGTACGTTTACAACTAATCATTTTGATACTATTATAAGTATATAGTGTCAAAATCACTTCAAATATAAATGTATCAATCATAGACAACATAGTATCCCATGCTAATATGTCACCATACTAGGCTCTACAATCAAAACCGAAATGTCACGTATTGGAAACTAGATTTCCGTCTATGAACCAAGGCAAGGGATCGTCCTTACCGAACTTGAGACGCTCTAGCCCGTGTCTTAGGCTACAGCCGCAACTGTACCTTGGATATTCAGGGCTGATCCACTCTTACGTTTGTGGATTAGTTATGTGTGAACAATGTGTTTCCCGCCCTATGGTGCGTAATGGTCAGCATGTCGACCATATCATCCATCGGCCTCGTAGTGACCGATATAACCGAGGCGCCTGCAACACCCACATGAGTAAAATGTCTAGGCTCTATACCATGACACCACTCCTAGCTAGAAAGAAACACATGTTCTCCCTACTGTCCTCTCCCATTTCTGGTCCACACCGGGGTGTGAGGCTCACAGATTAACGCTATACACAAAGCTATGCTATTTAAAGCCGTGCTTTGGTCATCAACCACGAGACTCAGCTTTTCAACAGAATCCTTGATCATTTGCATCTTAATATGCCACACTAACATTTCACGCCATGCAACTGATGTCTATCGATATATAACCTCTGAGCTCATACGTCTCAGAGAAGGGTGTTAAGCAAGAGAATAAATTCTCCACCACCAAACAGATATATATTTAATAGAGATCAATCAACATAGAATAAAATCCAATGTCAGACACACATCCGTTTACAAGTTCGTTCTAGGTTTGAATGAAACAGGAGGCACCTTACTCCTCGTCCCATATGTCCAATACAAGAGAGAGGTCCTTGCATATCCGGTCGATCTCTAAGTACGTCTGGACGATCACCACTTATTACCTTGTCTTGGGTGTATAGCCCAACCAAGACATCAGTAATAATCTAAACGATGTGAAGAAATCCGGTCTTCAACCACCATCTTCATCGTCGACTTATCGTCGAATGAGTTATTCAGAATGATAGACCCGACCTTTCCGAATAATTCACGTATTTTATAATCAATTGCTATAAAAACACAACATACGCCTTATTCCAATTTAGAATATTCCTTTATTCAAATATTCACATCATTGTGGAAAGGTTCCCATTAATTTTATCAAAGATAAATTCTTTAGATGTATTCATTAATCTTCCTTTGAATATCATTTCTAAAACAAATTAAGGTTTATCAACTAGCCGTGATTAGCAAACCTTACTGAAGTAATCATTCGTTTAATTTCCCAATCCCACCTATTCGTCCCATAGAGCAAAACAGGTAATACTCCATATATAACACCACGGTGTTTTCGGTAAATTTAGTTACCATTTAACGTTCAAATCTAATTAAATATTTAACTATCACCTGGAGTAAAACTGGTGGTACTCCATTCTCGATCATTTCCCAGATTTGATAATTTAAATTATCACATTCAAATTTCAATCTAATTAAAGATTCATTAAAACTCCACTTAGTTTTAATCTTCCAACAATCAGTATTTAATGATTATTTAACTTTGGGAAAACAAACATGCCGCATCGACGGTCTACACCATACCATTGATTTCTACCGACATATAACCTCTAAGCTCGTACGTCTTTGAGAAGGGCGTTAAGCAAGAGAATAAATTCTTCGCCATCAAACAGATGTATGTATTCAACAGAGATCAATAATACAGTTCGAAATACAATATTAGACATGTAATTCTGTCTTTAACCAGGTTAAAGAATCAATGTCATTTAAAACACAATTCACGATAATCCCAATATCACATTCCATTAATTACAGAATCTTCATGGAAAATATATAAATATATATAACCGATATCAATTTCCGTATCTGATTAATAATATAAATGGAATACAACAAACCCTTTTAAATTTCATACATATTAACAGTCTTCCTCCATAGAAGCTCACTTCGATTATTACTAAATCGAATTCCATTCAATTCCAATTTAATATTTTAAATTGGAAAACTTTACTTTAGAAAATTTCCATTAATCTTGTGATGACCCCAAACTTCCGTAGTACGAAAGCATGGATAATCATTGGAATATAACATATTTACAACAACAGCAGATCTCAGATAACAGCATAACACTTAAATCATTGCAGCGGAAATAGAAATGTCATCAACATCACAACAGCAGAACATCAGAGTGACACAGTTACAGGATACAACTCAGCATATATGAGTCTCAGCAAATAGAAAATGTCTAAAACTCCATCAAGTACAACTTAGATTAAGGATGTCTAAATGTATCAAAGTAGAAATAAAAAGATAAAAATGTTCTTCATCTTCCTTCCATAAGCATGCTCTAATCGAACATATGACCATGATAACCTAAACCTATCACTTGGCTGCCCATGTGAAAAAGAGGGAACCCGAGTTTGCAAAGTGAAACAAACTACGAGTCAGTCATGGGACTGGTATGAGAAATCTTTCCTAACTTATCTAATAATATGGCTAATCATAGGACCATGTCGCTAACGCGGAACGGGTTTACTCCGTCGGATTGCCAGTGCATAAATTAAATAGATTTTTATTCAAAACAACGCAATGCTTTTTAGAAAAATGAAATCATTATATGACTCAGGTCCCATAACACAATGCAACGCAAACCGGAGGATAGAGTTTTACCTTATAATGATCAAACATGCTTTATACGTTGAAAATAATATTTGAATATTATTATTAGTGTCTAATCAGTTTTAAAATACTTCAAAGTAAATGTATCAATCCTAAACGGCATAGTACCCCATCCTACTATGTCGCCATATATAGGTTTACAATCAAAACCATAATGTCGTATTGGAAGTCGGGTTTCCATCATAAGTCGAGGCTAGGGATGGCTCCTTACCAATTTGAGACACTCTAGCAAATGTCTCAGGATCGTACATACGGGCCACCCTTGGATCTTCAGGGCCGGTGCACAAATACTTTAGTGGATTATTTATGCCTACACACACGTCTCCCGGTCCTATTGAACCTATCAATTGTCACTATCGTCTAAAATATCCAAGTTGCCTCATAATCCATCATCCACATAAGTAAAAATGTCAAGGCTTGCAAAACCCTAACACCACTTCTAGATAGAAAGAAATGTGTGCACTCCCTGCAGTCACGATCCCGTTTTTGACTCATACCGGGCTTTGAGATTCGCGAAGTAACGCTATACACAAAGCTACGTCTAAACAGGCTGTGCTTTGATCATCAATCACAAGGCTCTGCTTTTCAACAAAAGCCTCAATCATTTGCTTCTTGGCATGCCATATTGACAATCCACGCCATGCGATCGATAACTACCAATATATAACCTCTGAGCTCGTGCGTCTCAGAGAAGGGTGTTAAGCAAGAGAATAAATTCTCCACCACCAATCAGATATATATTAAATAGAAATCAATTTACATGGAATGAAATCCAATGTCAAACACACATCCATTCATAAGTCCGTTTTGGGTCTGAACGAAACCGGAGACACCTTTATTCCTCGTTCCGTATGTCCAATATGGAAGAGAGGTGTAACACCTCGTAGTTCTGTAACATTGAGTTTCACAAATTAAAGTATAATTAAATTTTAAAAGAAGAATTAAGGGAAACGGGTTACGCCATTGCATTTGTCTCGAAATTCTGCTTGAGATAGAGTCCGAGTTTGCATAAATCGTACTCCGTACGAAGGAGATATGACCTCCGGAAGTTTAAGAATTTATTTAAAATTCAAACAGCTCGAAAAACGGATTCAAAATTCAAAAATAGGACCAGACCCGGGCTGGGCAGGAAAATTCCTGCCCAGGGCCCAGGTCGACCCTAGGGTCGACCATAGTGTCGACCTGGGTGACCCAGGTCGACCATAGGGTCGACCATAGTGTCGACCATAGTGTCGACTATAGGGTCGACCATAGTGTCGATCCCCACTGTCGACCTGGTCAGCTCTGGCTGGCCTAGTCTGTGTTTTGGTCGAATTTCTGGGCCTGGTCTTGTCATAGGGCTGAGTTGTCTTCTTTTGATTGGCTCCTGTTTAGAACGGATGGCTTTGATTAAACCTGGCTTCATCGACGGCTCTAATTAACTTGAAACTCTATAAAAACACCCTAGGTCTCCAACTAAAAATCACACAAAAATAAGAACTTGAGCCACCATGATGTCAGAAGAAAACTAAGGAGAGCCTCCGCATGAAAAGAGACGAACAACGATTCAAGAGACAAAAGTGTAACCTAATTTCTATGCAACGTTTTCTACTCCGAAGGAAAGCTTTGCAAAATTCAGAATAACAGAAACCAGAAAACAAGTTTCAGCGCCCGTTGTAAGTATAGTGGTTTTCTGAATATGAATAGAAATTGCAATGTGATTCGATGTAAATGAAATTGGGGTTTTACTATCGTACAATATTAATGTAAATTCTGTGTATTGCATTGATTATGTCATATTTTGCATTGGGTGTTTGTGGCATAAATTGGCTGATGCGAGCCTATTGACATTTGTATATGAGCCTATTGACATTTGTATATGAAAAATAAATATCACTTGCAAGTTTGTAGTAAAAACTAGAATTGACATCTTAACGTTATGTCGTTAACATGGTTAGCATACATTCTTTTTAGGCCTAAGTTGAGACTCATGTAAACATGTTTCAAGTTGAAACCTTTTATGCCTACACACCTCAAAACCTTTGTATACGTTATTATGTTTAATTGCAAGTGCTAATTGGGTTTATGCAAGTACCTTTTTGGTTACACAAATTATACTAGTTTCATGTTGTAATAGGCTACTTGATGTAAAGTTAGTTTACACCTTTTGGTTATGTCAAAAAAAAGTGGACATTTTTATGCTAGTTTGGTGTTTGACATTATGCCTAGTTATATGTGTATAAGACCATGTTTAAACAAGTCTAAAAGTACGCCATTTCATGTGACACCTATTATGCCATACCATGTTATACCATGTTATATCTTTATAATAGTCCAGAATTTATGATTTACGTGACACCTATCTAACTAGATCCAATATTCATGTGCAAGTTTGTGACATGTTATGAAATGTTATGATTCATGTTATGCAAGATCACCTTATTTATCTAGTTACACCTTTATGTCACACGCTAATCGATAACTATGTTTAGGCCAAATTTCATAGTATAGGTTCATTGAACCTATGCTTCCTTCTTTACTTTGTTTATGGATTGGGCCTATTAGCGGGCCCAGTATCTTCATACGATTAATATGAATAATCGAGCGAGGGTAACGTCGGGATTAGCTATTAAATTAAAGTATGTAATATGTCGGCGGGCCTAAAAACCATGAAATGGGTTAAGGCCATAAATGATATAAATTTTGTACCATTAGTTTGGAATAAAACATGTGACATGAGATATTCACATAAGTAAAAGTGTAAATTTAGAAAACACGATATGCTTAACCAGAGGCTGGATTGAGTTGTGATGTAAACCTGCCCGGTTGTCCAGTAGTCACAACAATACCTATCCAATGTGGGTGGTTAAGCATTGAGCCCAATAAGGACCTGAGGTTAGACTAAGCTACGGTGTAAACCTGCCCGGAACCGACCGGCACATCCAGTAACCGTAGCAATACCTGTCTAATGTGAGTGGTCAGGTGCTCTAAGAAGTTAAGTTAGGATTGGTAGGGTTAAGTTAATCCGAACACTTAACCAACTTAACATGTTAACAAGACAACACATGTAGGGGTTAAGTAACTAAGAAAACACTTAGCCAATTTAACATGTTAACTGGACTAGAAGGTGAGGTTAAGTAAAGTTAACACACTTAACCAAATTAACATATTAACTAGACTAGTGGGTGAGGTTAAGTAAATTCAGGACACTTAACCGTTATAACCTGATAATTAGATAAGTGGGCGAGGTTAAGTTAATTTAGAATACTTAACCATTATAACTTGTTAGCTGGATAAGTGGGTAAGGTTAAGTAAATACACTTAGCCACTTTAATATGTTAGCTGGACTAGCGGGTAGGGTTAAGTAAACTTAGAACACTTAACCATTATAGTGTGATAAATTGAACAGGGTTAAGTTGAAACATGAAGGGACGATACCTAACCATTAGGACATGTTAATTAAACAGATGTTAGGGTTAAGTTAACTAAGGGAACACTTAACCGTTATAACATGTTAGTTAAAACAGATGGGCAAGATTAGGTTAGGGGACACTTAACCAATACAAGATGAATGGGTTAGGTTAAGTAATAAGAAATACTTAACCAATATAACTTGGTTTGTGATAGGGTTAAGTCAACATGAACTACTGATAACACTTAGCCAGCTTAATATGATAAAGGAATGGGTTAAGCTAACTTGAATTGACTAATGACACTTAACCAATCCAACTTGGCGAGAAAAAGGGCTAAGTAGTAAACCCTAGTTAAGAAACAATCAAGAACGAGAGCTAAGTTGAAATCCCCAGTTAAAGAAACTAAATGATAAACCTTAGTTAACAAGATTTATGGGAAAAGAAACTAAGTGGTAAACCTTAGTTGGGAACAACTAAGTAATAATTCTAAGCCAAGAAAACTGAGCCGATCCATAATAGATGAATAACCCGATAAGGTAGATCATTGCTTAACAAGTACGTGAGAAGGAGCAAACGTTTATCCGATTTCGAAAAAGGCTCCAGCGGACTAGGTTTAGAAGCACGTAGCTTCGGGGGACATGAGGTTACTCTTGGTATCCCTCTGTGAGGTTGCAGATGATCCGCCTGGGCTCATAGAGGTTAAGGTCTGCGTCAGAAGAACCAAGGGTATGTCTTGGTTGCAAATTAAGGCAACCTAAAGACTAGGATGGACCAGCGTGATTCAACGAGACCAGTAGCCCTGTGATAGCGACTCGTCGTCTACCTACCGTCTTGAGTCAATCGTAGTGCGCATGCGGAAAGGCAGAGAACTCCCAACAGACCATATACTTTCTATCTAGTTATGGGTGAGGCTGGCCAATAGGAAAGTGGGGCATAGGTGGTAAGAGTATAGTTCTCGTGCTTGATTTTCTTGGATTTCCTTTCATTAGTTGAGGGAGGGGTCACGTGGGACCATAACCACTGGTAGAAAAATAGACCTTAGCATCTGCATCGGCAGATATCTGAAAGCTCCCGACTGAGTTCCGTGTTTCTAGAATATCCCTGCCACGGGACTCAGGTCGCACATTTCAGGACATGTGCATCTAGACAGCGATAAACGATTCGCGACACATACGTGTGGAAAGTCTAGGAACATATACCACTCTAGGTATTGTGTCCTAGACTAGGGGCATCGTTCGACAGGTAGCATAATCCCTAGTGGACCTAGGTGGCATAAATCCTGAATCCGAGAAGTACTAGACAAGTCGCAAAAACCCTAGTTGAACCTAGGAAACGCTCGATAGAAAACCATAGATTAAATCTTGGTAATAAATAATAGATGTACACCTAAAGGCAACTGCAATTACAGGGATTGGGATCACGTTATTGTCTTTATACGGATTACTAGTTGGGATAGTAGTTAGGTGGTGCATAGATTAGTATGGGGTGCGATAGTAATTTCAATTCTAAACTGCTTTGCCTTAGTTTATGGTATTTTCCCATTTTCGGTTTATGCCTGTCATGTCCTTTTCCTTATTCATATACCGAAGCACCACTAGACTTACGAGGCTTTATGTCTGACTCTATGTTTTCTTTCGTCTTCTTTTCTTCCTTTCCCCCCCAGGTAGCCAGGGAGGGAATAACTCAGATTTGTATGGACCTGTTTGTAACAACCCGAAAATCTGGGCCAGTTTAAAATTTTTATTTTGGCAATTTTAGCGAAGTTTGAACATTTAAAATGAATTATTTTAAATAATATCGACGAGAAATTTATTTTGAATAGAATTAGAACGTATATATTATATACGTCGTCGTTAGAATATAAATAATTATATATAATTATAAATAGAATTGAAAATGGCGTGGTAGTTCGATAATTCGATTTCAAACTTAAATTGAATGTACCGGGTGCAAAACAATCCGGATTTTAGTGAAACCAAAAACATTAGGATCTAATTGTGAATATCTTTCCAACGAATCCGAAAAATCAAAATTTCATAGCGGGAATCAAAAGATATGTCCAGTTGAAAATTCTGAATAGTCGCTACGGAATTCAGGCCCTTAAAAATAGCCATTTTGCAAACGACCTCGGATTTCGACGAAACCACTTTTGTTGGATCCGCAGTGTCAAATTATTGCTAGGTTTCAAATTTCATAATTTTTCGAATCAATATGTGAGCGTGGCGAAGGAAAACGCGTTTGACCAGTTTCAGTTGATTTTAATCGACTGGAAATTGGCCATTATTCAAACGATCTCGGAATTTGACGAAACTAGTTTTTTAGGACCGTGTCGTCAATACGAAGCTAGAAAATATTTTTCTGGAATTTTTCTAGTTAGTGTGTGACCCCGGTAATTTGAAATGTACGTTTAAAATTGAATATACACTGATTTAAAATTTGATTTGGAGAAAAACCTATCGTAACAGTCAAATCAGCCTGCGGGGCATATCCCATTGTGTTCAGAATGGGGGTATTTAGCTAAGGCGACAGTCGGTGGGTTTGATTTCGAGTTCGAATGAAAAGCCAACCTTTAGGAGAATAAATAAATTAATTAAATATATTATATAATATATAATCCTTACCCCTCATACTCTCTCCCCTCACAGCCGGTCAACGCTCAAAACCAAATAAAAAAAAGAAGGGAAAAACCGTATCTCGATCCCCCATCCGCCACCACCGCACGAGGCGCGACACCTCACCGCGCCACCCACCGATCAGCCGCCGCCCCTCTCGCCTACGCACGTCCTTTCTCTTCCACCCCTTTCTATCCGTTCGTGAAACCACAGCCAAACCCTCCCGTTATCCGAAACCCTAGCCACAAATTGGATCAGCCGCCGCCCCTCTCGCCACCACCGGTCAGGGCGCACCCACCAGCAGCCTTCCAGGCCCTCTGCGCCGCCTTCCCGGACTCCCCGAACCCGCGCAGACCACCCCCTCCCCTGTTAACAGTAAGTTCTTTTATTTCTGTGTTTTTGATTTCAGTTTTTTTGTAGCAATCTGTACATTAAAAATCAAATTGGTATGTATAAATTGTTGAATTTATTCTTAGCTTTTATTATAAAAGATTAGATTTTTTTATGTTATGAAAGATGATATTTTTAAATATGAAAAGTTATAATTTTCAGAAATGCAAAGTATGATTTTTAGAAATATAAAATACGATTTTTAACATATAGTAGATTATATTTTTATTAACATAGAAAAGGTATAATTTTTATTAACATGAGAGGTATGATTTTTAATTGTTTATGTAACTGAAAATAGGGTTTTTATTTAATGAAAGTTATGATCTTTATACATTGATTTGCATACGAAAAAGGGTTGATTTTTGATTAGAAAATATAATCTATGTATGAAAAACGATTTAAAAATTAGATTTTTACCTTAGTAAAGTTTAGATCTTATTCGGTAAATGTCGGATTTTTAACACCACAAAGATTGGATTTTTAACATCATAAAGAACGAATCTTTTATATGTTGAAAGATCGGATTTTAATTTTATGAAAAACGAGATTTTTAGTTATAAAAAGAATATGATTTTTATCATATAAGTGATGTCATAAAAATACGGTTTTTCTGAATGAAATAGCTTAGTAAAAATTCGATTTTTATATATTGAATAGCATAGTAAAAATTCGATTTTTATATATTGAATAGCATAGTAAAAATTCGATTTATATATATTGAATAGCATAGTAAAAATTCTATTTTTATGTATCGAATAGCGAGGTAAAAACGTGATTTTTACATATGTAGTGGCTACGGGCAACGAAAGTGATAAGAGACGAGAACAGTGAAGATTTCCTGCATTGGAAGTGTCGTGGAGTTAGGATAGCTATTGGTGATAACTTCTCACCTTTCAATTTAATTTTCTAGTTATATATATACTAGGATGCAGACGGTGTTTAGTAGCACCCGACACCCGTCATCCACAGACCATGGATGGCGTGTTTGTTTAATTGTTTGGTTGTGTAGTTAGTTAGATTATTTGGTTTGAATTTGGTTGTTTGGTGAATTTGATTGATGTGTGAATGGCGTGGGCCTTCACTAGACCGGGGATAAGGCTAGGCCTCGTCCCGTTTCTAGTATCGTGCCGTTATGCCGCCGAAATTTTCTAAAATATGTTAGAAAAATAAAAATATCAATTTTATTGAATAAATGAACTGAATATAAATTCATATGTTAAAATATAATATTTTATCGTTAAAAATATAGTTTTTAACGTGAAAGTGAATAAATAGATATTTATAGACAAATCGGCCGATTTGTTTATATGCACTGATTTGACTGATATTGATTGGGTCGATAAATTTTACACATCGCCCAACTGCATGAATAAAAATCTGTGTTTGATTGTTTGAAACCCCACACGGGTGTTGGGATGAAATTTGAAGTTCACTCATCCTGATTGATTAAATATGTCAATCGATTGATTGACAGGCTGTTATGAGCATTAGATATCTATATTTGATGCTTATACAGTGTAGTGCACTTTGGTTGATGATTATTTTTCAATGCTATTATATACGTGTGATGTATGAAAATCCATATAATTAACATTATATGGTGATTGATTGTGCCTCATTCCAATTTAGAAAATAAAGATTAATATAAAATAAAGGTTCATGTGTTGACTGTACTCATCCGTTGAGATTAGTCATGTGTTGAACGAAATATTTTGATAATAACAAATATTTTGATAATAGGAAATATTTGAAATAGAAATATTTGAAATTGAAATATTCGAAATGGAATATTTGAAAATATCAATATGTGAAGCCGTGTTGATTAGATTGACGCCATTTTGACGTGAACGATATTTATATCGATTTTATTCATTTTATAATGAATATCGAAATTGATTTCAAAATCTAATATTTTGAAAAGAATAGAAATTCGAATTGAAACTGAATAGAATTAAATTCGAATTGAAATTGAATATAAATGAATTCGAATTGAAATGCAATTGAAATGAATTTGAAATCAATTTGAAAAGAATTTAAAACGAATTTATATTGGAATGTTCAATTTTGATTTGAAATTGAATATGAACATGAAACCGTTTTGAAAATAAATTTAAAACGATTTATAAAGCCCGTTTTGAATTGAAATCGACGAAGTATATATTATATATATTATATAATGGCCTGAATAGAACGCGCCGCGCCGCGGCAGTTCGCGAATTTCGACCATTGACTTCGAACGGATATTACGGGAGATCTGACCATCGGATTCTCCTAAAAACGAAACCGTTGGGTTCGTATCGAAAAGAGCTTTCTAACGAATATTAGAAATTTGAAATCTAACGGTTGGATTTGGAGATACGTCCAAATCAAATTTGAAAAAGGTCGCTGTAAGTGCAGTTCGATGGCTATTGATGGAAATCGACTGTACGGGCCTTGATAAAATTATTAAAAATAATAATAAATTGTGTAGAATCATAAGAAATGATTTGGGAAAAATTGGGATGAAAAACTCAGTATTTGAAAAGATAAAAATAGATTTTTATCGAAATGAACTAGTTTTGAACTAGAATAGTAATTTATTTATTTTTAAAATAAATAAATTGGATTTGAAATGGTTTTGAAAATAACCAGAACTTCCAATAATTGCATTGGAATGAATTTGAATCGAAATTGTCTTCGGAATATTTCGATGTTTGATTTCGTGATTATACAGATGTTGTTATGGAAATTTGAAAGATATAGATATATATATCGTTATTTCCAATACGATATCTGTTGGTCGTAGAATCTGATATTGAATATAAGCCGATATATTTTCTATTCAGAACCTTGTATTTAATATCAAATGTGATTTGGGTTTGTCGTGAATGGTGTCTTGATTAACACTGTTCTTGAACCCATTTGAGAAAAGATTAAATCTTTTTATTTAGATTTAATGAAGTGTACCAATTAAATAATATTTAATTGGAATTGAATTGATATTGATTTTTGGGTTTATCGTGGACAGTGTTATAAATAACACTCGTTCTTTAACCCGATAATTAATGGAATGTGACTTTGGGTTTATCGTGAACTGTGTTTTAAATGACACTGATTCTTTAACCCAGTTAACGATTAAAACTAAGTGGAGTTTTAATGAATCTTTAATTGGATTGCAAAGATCGAGAATGGAGTATCACCAGTTTTACTCCAAGCGATAGTTAAATCTTTAATTAGATTTGAACGTGAAATGGTTATTGAATTTACCGATAACATTGTGGTGTTAGATATGAAGTATTACCAGTTTTACTTCATGGGATGAATAGGTTGGGATTGGGAAATTAAAACAAATGATTACTTCATTAAGGTTCATTAATCCCGACTAGTTGAACCAAAATTCAAAGGAAGATTAAAGAATAAATTCAAGGAATTTATCTTTGATAAAATTAATGGGAACCTCTCCCTATGAATGTGAAATTTAGTGACTGATGAATTGGAATGAGGCGTATGTTGTGTTTGCGTAACACTTATTTAAAATACACGCGAGTTATTCAGAAAGACCGGGTTTATCCCATTCTGAATAACTGATTCGACGTGGTGTCGAAGATGAAGACGGTGGTCGAAGACCAGAAGTCTTCACGTCGTTTGGGTGATTACTGACGATCTTGATTGGGCTGTACAACCAAGAAGATGGAAACATTTGGTGATCGTCCAGACGTATTTGGAGATCGATGGATATGCGGGGTACTAGGTGCCTCCGGTTTCGTTCAGACCCAGAACGGACTTGTAAATGGACTGTGTGTCTAACATCGTATTTTAGTCTGTGTGATTGATTTCTATTAAATATATATCTGTTTGGCGGCGGAGAATTTATTCTCTTGCTTAACGCCCTTCTCTGAGACGTACGAGCTCAGAGGTTATATACTGATGGATATCAAACGCATAGAGTGAACTGCCGGTGTAGCATGCCTAAGTGGCGAATGATCAAGGCTTCTGTTGAAAAGAAAAGTCTTGTGGTTGATGATCGAAGCACGGCCTTTGTGGCGTAGCTTTGAGTAACGTTTACTTCGCGAGTTTCACACCCGGTATGAACCAAAAACGGGAGACGGACCTCAGGGAGGGCATGCGTTTCTTTCTAGTTAGAAGTGGCGTCAGTGGTTTTACACGCCCTGACGAGTTTGACTTATGTGGTTGTTGCTGTTGCGAGGCGCCTCGGTTAGATCGGACGATCCGGGTCCGATGGAGCCATTCGTTGGCTCATTTACGCCCCAAAGGGCGGAGAGACGTATTGTTCAGGCATAATAATACACATCGGTGGACCAGCCCTGACGATCCAAGGCTTGTCTGCGCTTGCCTGAGACTCGGACTAGACAGTCTCGAATCGGTTGAGGACTATCTTTTGCCTCGGTTCATAGATGGAAACCCAATTTCCGAATACGTGACTTTGTGATTTTGATTGTATAACCTATATATGGCGACATAGTGGTATGGGGCATTCATGCCGCCTATGATTGATACTTATGATTTGAAGTTGGTTTATACACTATACACTTATGATAGTATCAAATGATTTCTTTTAAACGTATCAAGCATTCTTTGGCTGTTATAAGGGAAAACCCTATCCCCCGGCTTGCGTTGCATTGTGTGATAGGACCTGGGTCTTATAACAGCTTCATTTTTCTTTATTTAGCGTTGCGCTGTTGTTTTATGCACTGGTGTTCTTGGGAGGAAACCCGTTCCGTGTTATACGGCGTTGTCCCTTGATTTACCGAACATTAAAAATAAAGAATAACTGTTTTAGTTCTCACACCAGTCACATGACTGACCTGGAGTTTATTGTTTTAACCTAAACTCTGGGTGCCCTTATTTTAACAAGGGCAGCTAGTAGTTTTGGTTTTGCAGATTTATATTCACAGGATCCTGGATTACAGCTGGAACGATATCCGGAAAGCTTTGTATCCGTATATCTCTTCTAGTTGTGTATTGTATTATTTTCCGCTGCGATGTATTTAAATGTAATTTAAATCTCTGATATTTCTATGTAATATTCATTTATACTCTGTATATTCTTGTAATCTGATGCATTGTTGTAACATACAATGAAATGTTCTTTTGTATGCGTTCTGTTTTGTCGTGTTCTCAAAACGATCAGGCGTTTCGAACGGTCTGGGTCGATTTAACGACTGATTCAGATCGAGCGAAATTCCTTTTCGTCACAGTTGGTATCAGAGCGAGGTTTACAAAGCTCAGAGAACAAGGCACCTTAGAACCCTACAAAAGAATTCATCAGATATTGGATTAGTAATATCCAATGAGAATGACTCGTTAGAGATGGGATCAGCAGTGTCCTAGAACGAGTGTGAAGAGTATATTTTTAAAATTGTAAACAAATTTAGTTTTGAAAATCTAAATCAAATATTCGTATTTGATTATTTATTTTATATTGATTAGGACAGTCCAGTATATAAAGATTTTACATATACGCCTTGCAAACGTGTATTTGAAGTTTTAATATACTGGATAGATATAGAATTACACTCTAGTCGCCCGGGGGTGATTCTGATGATTGATATATCATCATCAGAATTTATATTCGAGTGACGAACGGGTAATATCTATATATTTCCTATTGACTGGTGTGAGAACCAAAAATTAGATAGGGCTAATTGTTGTGATTTGGCATCAAAAATCTGATTTTTGACTATATATCAAAGTTATGCATTTGAAAAGCTAATCCACAAATTGATTGCTGATTGTGCTATTTGTTTATTTGTTTGATAAATTTTAACCATATAGCCAATTTGATCGAATATTAAATTATATTGAAAATTATCCGCATTTGCTTGCATATACATGTGCTTACTTTGAACAGGTCATGGCAAGGAGGCTAGAGCAGAGAATAAAATTTGTTTGCCCGACAAATAGGTACATGTTTACTACATAATTTACTGTTTTGTTTGGGTGATGATGATTTTATGAGACTATTGGCTTTTTCTTTTTCTTTTTGAGATTAGAAGGCCTGTATGGCAATTTCGGGATTTTCCCGTGGCTCCCGGTGCAGGGGAGGTTATGGCGAAATTTTTCGAAAATTCCGGGTGTTAGCCAAATTTTTGGAATTTTTGAAAATTCTCAGAAACTGAAAAGTTGGAGAATGGAAGCCAGGACGAACGTAGAGTTGATTAATCAAACCACTTTCGACTTTGTTCCTTTTCGGGGACGAAAAGTTTTAAGTGGGGGAGATTGTAACAACCCGAAAATCTGGGCCAGTTTAAAATTTTTATTTTGGCAATTTTAGCGAAGTTTGAACATTTAAAATGAATTATTTTAAATAATATCGACAAGAAATTTATTTTGAATAGAATTAGAACGTATATATTATATACGTCATCGTTAGAATATAAATAATTATATATAATTATAAATAGAATTGAAAATGGCGCGGTAGTTCGATAATTCGATTTCAAATTTAAATTGAATGTACCGGGTGCAAAACAATCCGGATTTTAGTGAAACCAAAAAAATTAGGATCTAATTGTGAATATCTTTCCAACGAATCCGAAAAATCAAAATTTCATAGCGGGAATCAAAAGATATGTCCAGTTGAAAATTCTGAAAAGTCGTTATGGAATTCAGGCCCTTAAAAATAGCCATTTTGCAAACGACCTCGGATTTCGACGAAACCACTTTTGTTGGATCTGCAGTGTCAAATTATTGCTAGGTTTCAAATTTCATAATTTTTTGAATCAATATGTGAGCGTGGCGAAGGAAAACGCGTTTGACCAGTTTCAGTTGATTTTAATCGACTGGAAATTGGCCATTATTCAAACGATCTCGGAATTTGACGAAACTAGTTTTGTTAGGACCGTGTCGTCAATACGAAGCTAGAAAATATTTATCTGGAATTTTTCTAGTTAGTGTGTGACCCCGGTAATTTGAAATGTACGTTTAAAATTGAATATACACTGATTTAAAATTTGATTTGGAGAAAAACCTATCGTAACAGTCGAATCAGCCTGCGGGGCATATCCCATTGTGTTCAGAATGGGGGTATTTAGCTAGGGGCGACAGTCAGTGGGTTTGATTTCGAGTTCGAATGAAAAGCCAACCTTTAGGAGAATAAATAAATTAATTAAATAAATTATATAATATATAATCCTTACCCCTCTTACTCTCTCCCCTCACAGCCGGTCAATGCTCAAAACCAAATAAAAAAAAAGAAGGGAAAAACCGCGTCTCGATCCCCCATCCGCCACCACCGCACGAGGCGCGACACCTCACCGCGCCACCCACCGATCAGCCGTCGCCCCTCTCGCCTCCGCACCTCCTTTCTCTTCCATCCCTTTCTCTCCGTTCGTGAAACCACAGCCAAACCCTCCCGTTATCCGAAACCCTAGCCACCAATTGGATCAGCCGCCGCCTCTCTCGCCACCGCCGGTCAGGGCGCACCCACCAGCAGCCTTCTAGGCCCTCTGCGCCGCCTTCCCGGACTCCCCGAACCCGCGCAGACCACCCCCTCCCCTGTTAACAGTAAGTTCTTTTATTTCTGTGTTTTTGATTTCAGTTTTTTTGTAGCAATCTGTACATTAAAAATCAAATTGGTATGTATAAATTATTGAATTTATTCTTAGCTTTTATTATAAAAGATTATATTTTTTTTATGTTATGAAAGATGATATTTTTAAATATGAAAAGTTATAATTTTCAGAAATGCAAAGTACGATTTTTAGAAATATAAAATACGATTTTTAACAGATAGTAGATTATATTTTTATTAACATAGAAAAGGTATAATTTTTATTAACATGAGAGGTATGATTTTTAATTGTTTATGTAACTGAAAATAGGGTTTTTATTTAATGAAAGTTATGATCTCTATACATTGATTTGCATACGAAAAAGGGTTGATTTTTGATTAGAAAATATAATCTATGTACGAAAAACGATTTAAAAATTAGATTTTTACCTTAGTAAAGTTTAGATCTTATTCGGTAAATGTCGGATTTTTAACACCACAAAGATTGGATTTTTAACATCATAAAGAACGAATCTTTTATATGTTGAAAGATCGGATTTTAATTTTATGAAAGACGAGATTTTTAGTTATAAAAAGAATATGATTTTTATCATATAAGTGATGTCATAAAAATACGGTTTTTCTGTATGAAATAGCTTAGTAAAAATTCGATTTTTATATATTGAATAGCATAGTAAAAATTCGATTTTTATATATTGAATAGCATAGTAAAAATTCGATTTTTATATATTGAATAGCATAGTAAAAATTCGACTTTTATGTATCGAATAGCGAGGTAAAAACGTGATTTTTACATATGTAGTGGCTACGGGCAACGAAAGTGATAAGAGACGAGAACAGTGAAGATTTCCTGCATTGGAAGTGTCGTGGAGTTAGGATAGCTATTGGTGAGAACTTCTCACCTTTCAATTTAATTTTCTAGTTATATATATATACTAGGATGCAGACGGTGTTTAGTAGCACCCGACACCCGTCATCCACAGACCATGGATGGCTTGTTTGTTTAATTGTTTGGTTGTGTAGTTGGTTAGATTATTTGGTTTGAATTTGGTTGTTTGGTGAATTTGATTGATGTGTGAATGGCGTGGGCCTTCACTAGACCGGGGATAAGGCTAGGCCTCGTCCCGTTTCTAGTATCGTGCCGTTATGCCGCCGAAATTTTCTAAAGTATGTTAGAAAAATAAAAATATCAATTTTATTGAATAAATGAATTGAATAGAAATTCATATGTTAAAATATAATATTTTATCGTTAAAAATATAGTTTTTAACGTGAAAGTGAATAAATAGATATTTATAGACAAATCGGCCGATTTGTTTATATGCACTGATTTGACTGATATTGATTGGGTCGATAAATTTTACACATCGCCCAACTGCACGAATAAAAATCTGTGTTTGATTGTTTGAAACCCCACACGGGTGTTGGGATGAAATTTGAAGTTCACTCATCCTGATTGATTAAATATGTCAATCGATTGATTGACAGGCTGTTATGAGCGTTAGATATCTATATTTGATGCTTATACAGTGTAGTGCACTTTGGTTGATGGTTGATTATTTTTCAATGCTATTATATACGTGTGATGTATGAAAATCCATATAATTAACATTATATGGTGATTGATTGGGCCTCATTCCAATTTAGAAAATAAAGATTAATATAAAATAAAGGTTCATGTGTTGACTGTACTCATCCGTTGAGATTAGTCATGTGTTGAACGAAATATTTTGATAATAACAAATATTTTGATAATAGGAAATATTTGAAATAGAAATATTTGAAATTGAAATATTCGAAATGGAATATTTGAAAATATCAATATGTGAAGCCGTGTTGATTAGATTGACGCCATTTTGACGTGAACGATATTTATATCGATTTTATTCATTTTATAATGAATATCGAAATTGATTTCAAAATCTAATATTTTGAAAAGAATAGAAATTCGAATTGAAACTGAATAGAATTGAATTCGAATTGAAATTGAATATAAATGAATTCGAATTGAAATGCAATTGAAATGAATTTGAAAAGAATTTAAAACGAATTTATATTGGAATGTTCAATTTTGATTTGAAATTGAATATGAACATGAAACCATTTTGAAAATAAATTTAAAACGATTTATAAAGACCGTTTTGAATTGAAATCGACGAAGTATATATTATATATATTATATATATAATATAATGGCCTGAATAGAACGCGCCGCGCCGCGGCAGTTCGCGAATTTCGACCATTGACTTCGAACGGATATTACGGGAGATCCGACCGTCGGATTCTCCTAAAAACGGAACCGTTGGGTTCGTATCGAAAAGAGATTTCTAACGAATATTAGAAATTTGAAATCTAACGGTTGGATTTGGAGATACGTCCAAATCAAATTTGAAAAAGGTCGTTGTAAGTGCAGTTCGATGGCTATTGATGGAAATCGACTGTACGGGCCTTGATAAAATTATTAAAAATAATAATAAATTGTGTAAAATCATAAGAAATGATTTGGGAAAAATTGGGATGAAAAACTCCATATTTGAAAAGATAAAAATAGATTTTTATCGAAATGAACTAGTTTTGAACTAGAATAGTAATTTATTTATTTTTAAAATAAATAAATTGGATTTGAAATGGTTTTGAAAATAACCAGAACTTCCAATAATTGCATTGGAATGAATTTGAATCGAAATTGTCTTCGGAATATTTCGATGTTTGATTTCGTGATTATACATATGTTGTTATGGAAATTTGAAAGATATAGATATATATATATCGTTATTTCCAATACGATATCTGTTGGTCGTAGAATCTGATATTGAATATAAGCCGATATATTTTCTATTCAGAACCTTGTATTTAATATCAAATGTGATTTGGGTTTGTCGTGAATGGTGTCTTGATTAACACTGTTCTTGAACCCATTTGAGAAAAGATTAAATCTTTTTATTTAGATTTAATGAAGTGTACCAATTAAATAATATTTAATTGGAATTGAATTGATATTGATTTTTGGGTTTATCGTGGACAGTGTTATAAATAACACTCGTTCTTTAACCCGATAATTAATGGAATGTGACTTTGGGTTTATCGTGAACTGTGTTTTAAATGACACTGATTCTTTAACCCAGTTAACGATTAAAACTAAGTGGAGTTTTAATGAATCTTTAATTGGATTGCAAAGATCGAGAATGGAGTATCACCAGTTTTACTCCAAGCGATAGTTAAATCTTTAATTAGATTTGAACGTGAAATGGTTATTGAATTTACCGATAACATTGTGGTGTTAGATATGAAGTATTACCAGTTTTACTTCATGGGATGAATAGGTTGGGATTGGGAAATTAAAACAAATGATTACTTCATTAAGGTTCATTAATCCCGGCTAGTTGAACCAAAATTCAAAGGAAGATTAAAGAATAAATTCAAGGAATTTATCTTTGATAAAATTAATGGGAACCTCTCCCTATGAATGTGAAATTTAGTGACTGATGAATTGGAATGAGGCGTATGTTGTGTTTGCATAACACTTATTTAAAATACACGCGAGTTTTTCAGAAAGACCGGGTTTATCCCATTTTGAATAACTGATTCGACGTGGTGTCGAAGATGAAGACGGTGGTCGAAGACCAGAAGTCTTCACGTCGTTTGGGTGATTACTGATGATCTTGATTGGGCTGTACAACCAAGAAGATGGAAACAGTTGGTGATCGTCCAGACGTATTTGGAGATCAATGGATATGCGGGGTACTAGGTGCCTTCGGTTTCGTTCAGACCCAGAACGGACTTGTAAATGGACTGTGTGTCTGACATCGGATTTTAGTCTGTGTGATTGATTTCTATTAAATATATATCTGTTTGGCGGCGGAGAATTTATTCTCTTGCTTAACGCCCTTCTCTGAGATGTACGAGCTCAGAGGTTATATACTGATGGATATCAAACGCATAGAGTGAACTGCCAGTGTGGCATGCCTAAGTGGCGAATGATCAAGGCTTCTATTGAAAAGAAAAGTCTTGTGGTTGATGATCGAAGCACGGCCTTTGTGGCGTAGCTTTGAGTAACGTTTACTTCGCGAGTTTCACACCCGGTATGAACCAAAAACGGGAGACGGACCTCAAGGAGGGCATGCGTTTCTTTCTAGTTAGAAGTGGCGTCAGTGGTTTTACACGCCCTGACGAGTTTGACTTATGTGGTTGTTGCTGTTGCGAGGCGCCTCGGTTAGATCGGATGATCCGGGTCCGATGGAGCCATTCGTTGGCTCATTTACGCCCCAAAGGGCGGAGAGACGTATTGTTCAGGCATAATAATCCACATCGGTGGACCGGCCCTGACGATCCAAGGCTTGTCTGCGTGCTTGCCTGAGACTCGGACTAGACAGTCTCGAATCGGTTGAGGACTATCTTTTGCCTCGGTTCATAGATGGAAACCCAATTTCCGAATACTTGACTTTGCGATTTTGATTGTATAACCTATATATGGCGACATAGTGGTATGGGGCATTCATGCCGCCTATGATTGATACTTATGATTTGAAGTTGGTTTATACACTATACACTTATGATAGTATCAAATGATTTCTTTTAAACGTATCAAGCATTCTTTGGCTGTTATAAGGGAAAACCCTATCCCCCGGCTTGCGTTGCATTGTGTGATAGGACCTGGGTCTTATAACAGCTTCATTTTTCTTTATTTAGCATTGCGCTGTTGTTTTATGCACTGGTGTTCTTGGGAGGAAACCCGTTCCGTGTTATACGGCGTGGTCCCTTGATTTACCGAACATTAAAAATAAAGAATAACTGTTTTAGTTCTCACACCAGTCACATGACTGACCTGGAGTTTATTGTTTTAACCTAAACTCTGGGTGCCCTTATTTTGACACGGGCAGCTAGTAGTTTTGGTTTTGCAGATTTATATTCACAGGATCCTGGTTTACAGCTGGAACGATATCCGGAAAGCTTTGTATCCGTATATCTACTTCTAGTTGTGTATTGTATTATTTTCCGCTGCGATGTATTTAAATGTAATTTAAATCTCTGATATTTCTGTGTAATATTCATTTATACTCTGTATATTCTTGTAATCTGATGCATTGTTGTAACATACAATGAAATGTTCTTTTGTATGCGTTCTGTTTTGTCGTGTTCTCAAAACGATCAGGCGTTTCTAACGGTCTGGGTCGGTTTAACGACTGATTCGGATCGAGCGAAATTCCTTTTCGTCACACTGTTATTCTTTCCAAGCTTGAAGACTCTTTGGTGTGCTGCTTTGGACTCTCTTTTTCCACCGCTATGGATGGCTAATGTTTTATTGGGGAATATCATTGTATATTTATGCTTCTTTATTTTGTTAAACAAGATAGATACCTTGTTGTTGGAAAACAATCTTTGTACAAGCTGTTTATAAATGAAATAAAGTTTTATTCACTTTTCTGTTGCTTTATTTATATGTCTTGTAATTTATCTGCATCTTTAACCTATAATACTTCACAGAACTTAGTGCATTCCCTTTGTGAGTGACACTAACAGATGTGGGGTGTTACACGTGGTACCAGAGCTGAAGGTTACCGGATCAGATAAAAGATTTGAAAAATTATTTTCAAAACGGTTTTAAAAAGAAGCATTTTCAAAAGAAAATTTTCAGTTTAAAGGCATATTCCCCCAAGCCATGCGCACTATCTTCTGATTCTCTGTTTGAATTCTTGTCCCCTTCTCTTTTGAGTCTTCGGGGCTCCTAGCTTTCTAGGAGGTAACCTCATCGAAGGGCGAAGTAGTGCCCGACTTCCATCTATAGCCGTAATAGTTTCATATGTGGCTAGTTTTCTTTCAAGCTCTGTAGGTTTTTCTGTACGATGGAGGCAGCTTTCGAGAGATTTGTCAACATGATTACACAAGGAAGAGGATGAGGAGTTTGGCTAAGGGGCACAACCCAAGGATGAGGAATTCATGGATATGGACTTGGCTCACGAAGAAGGAAGGAATTATAAAACCTAAGATAAGAAGTAGCTTTTCTATGGTATAATAGGGCATATAATTAAGAACAAGGGCAAGGACGAGGGAAAGGATTTTCAGGAGGACGAGTGCGTGCTTTCACCACCAGAATACCTGGGAGAGAGATAGTAAAAGTCTCCATTGGAAAAGTTTAGCTTTTCATTTGATCAACTTGTAGTTCTCTTTTGATCTTAGCGCTTCGCATTCGTTTATACCTGCTTTCATAGTTGAGTCTCTGTACCTAGTTACTTATATAGTAGAATATCCCAATTGATCTCAGATCCAAATTGGTGGTTCGGCCCGTTTACCTTTGGCTTGTAGGGATTTGTGAACGGCCACATTAATATTGAATTTAAGCATAATGTTTCGGTTCCATGGGTTATGAGTTGATCCTAGGCATGGGTTGGTTGGCTAGTAATTCTGAAAAGTTAGACTTTTTGACTCACCTTGGAAATACCCTCGAGATTATGTGACCCTAAAAGGATCAGTTAGGCTTAGCTATCTAGAATCACATAATACATTTATCGATGATTTGCAATCCGTTAGAATAGTTCATGGGTACGCAGTTGTTTTGATTAGGATAGGGGTTTACCCCTAAACGTGGGATAGATTTCCGCATATATCCAGTTGACAATGCAAAGCCAGCTATCCGATCAACGACCGCTTTGGAAATGGAGGTCAAGAACTTCGCAATCATGAAGATTAACTAGATAAGGTACAGTACAGAGAAGCTCAAGAAGATGCGACTTAGAAGACTGAAGACTAGATACGTGCATCATACCCTTTTTCTTAAGGGTATATCCTTTCTCTATGAGTTTATTACTACTAGCTTTTAAGGTATATCCTCTAGGACGTATCATCGATACTTAGGTAGAAGCCAATGGATGTAAACATGTATTTGAAACATGTTATGATTGATGGTTGCAAGTGGTTGCAAGTGGATGCATATACACACCATATGCGCTAGAACGACTTAGCCACTTTCATATTGCATTCGCATATATGTATTTGCTTAACGAATTTAATTTGGTATGTTATCATATGGATGTTGCATATGGATGAATGGCTATGCACACATGTAGTATTTACATAACTAGGGATGTTTGCATACATGGTTGGACGCATGGCACTGACATAATTCGCATTAATGAGGTCAACTGAATCAGTAGACCGCCTGATTTTGCATTAGATAAAGACATATACACACACTATGCATATGAACATGAAATATTTTTAAGGACAATGGATGCATGTGATTGAATGGTTCAGTAGATGGGTGATTGGGTGGTAGGACACATTCTTCCTAACTTAAAGATTTCGGGGACGAAATCCTTTTAAGAGGGGGAGAATGTAACACCCCGTAGTTCTGTAACATTGAGTTTCACAAATTAAAGTATAATTAAATTTTAGAAGAAGAATTAAGTGAAACGGGTTACGCCATTGCGTTTGTCTCGAAATTCTGCTTGAGATAGAGTCTGAGTTTGCATAAATCAGACTCCGTACGAAGGAGATATGACCTCCGGAAGTTTAAGAATTTATTTAAAATTCAAACAGCTCGAAAAACAGATTCAAAATTCAAAAATAGGACCAGACCCGGGCTGGGCAGGAAAATTCCTGCCTAGGGCCCAGGTCGACCCTAAGGTCGATCATAGTGTTGACCTGGGTGACCCAGGTCGACCATAGGGTCGACCATAGTGTCGACCTGGTTGACCCAGGTCGACCATAGGGTCGACCATAGTGTCGACCCCCCCTGTCGACCTGGTCAACTCTGGCTGGCCTGGTCTGTGTTCTGGTCGAATTTCTGGGCCTGGTCTTGTCACTAGGGCTGAGTTGTCTTCTTTTGATTGGCTCCTCTTTATAACGGATGGTTTTGATTAAACCTGGCTTCATCGACGGCTCTAATTAACTTGCTACTCTATAAAAACACCATAGGTCTCCAACTAAAAATCACACAAAAATAAGAACTTGAGCCGCCATAATGTCAGAAGAAAAATAAGGAGAGCCTCCGCTTGAAAAGAGACGAACAACGATTCAAGAGACAAAAGTCTAACCTAATTTCTATGCAACGTTTTCTACTCCAAAGGAAAGCTTTGCAAAATTCAGAATAACAGAAACCAGAAAACAAGTTTTGGCGCCCATTGTAAGTATAGTGGTTTTCTGAATATGAATAGAAATTGCGATGTGATTCGATGTAAATGAAATTGGGGTTTTACTATCGTACAATATTAATGTAAATTCTGTGTATTGCGTTGATTATGTCATATTTTGCATTGGGTGTTTGTGGCATAAATTGGCTGATGCGAGCCTATTGACATTTGTATATGAGCCTATTGACATTTGAATATGAGCCTATTGACATTTGTATATGAAAAATAAATATCACTTGGAAGTTTGTAGTAAAAGCTAGAATTGACATCTTTACGTTATGTCGTTAACATGGTTAGCATACATTCTTTTTATGCCAAAGTTGAGACTCATGTAAACATGTTTCAAATTGAAACCTTTTATGCCTACACACCTCAAAACCTTTGTATACATTATTATGTTTAATTGCAAGTGATAATTCGGTTTATGCAAGTACCTTTTTGGTTACACAAATTATACTAGTTTCTTGTTGTAATAGGCTACTTGATGTAAAGTTAGTTTACACCTTTTGGTCATGTCAAAAAAAAAAGTGGACATTTTTATGCTAGTTTGGTGTTTGACATTATGCGTAGTTATATGTGTATAAGACCATGTTTAAACAAGTCTAAAAGTATGCCATTTCATGTGACACCTATTATGCCATACCATGTTATACCATGTTATACCTTTATAATAGTCCAGAATTTATGATTTACGTGACACCTATCTAACTAGATCCAATATTCATGTGCAATTTTGTGACATGTTATGAAATGTTATGATTCATGTTATGTGAGATCACCTTATTTATCTAGTTACACCTTTATGTCACACGCTAATCGATAACTATGTTTAGGCCAAATTTCATAGTATAGGTTCATTGAACCTATGCTTCCTTCTTTACTTTGTTTATGGATTGGGCCTATTAGCGGGCCCAGTATCTTCATACGATTAATATGAATAATCGAGCGAGGGTAACGTCGGGATTAGCTATTAAATTAAAGTATGTAATATGTCGGCGGGCCTAAAAACCATGAAATGGGTTAAGGCCATAAATGATATAAATTTTGTACCATTAGTTTGGAATAAAACATGTAACATGAGATATTTACATAAGTAAAAGTGTAAATTTAGAAAACACGACATGCTTAACCCGAGGTTGGATTGAGTTGTGATGTAAACCGGCCCGGACCCACCCGGCTGTCCAGTAGTCACAACAATACCTATCCAATGTGGGTGGTTAAGCATTGAGCCCAATAAGGACCCGAGGTTAGACTGAGCTACGGTGTAAACCTGCCCGGAACTGACCGGCACATCCAGTAACCGTAGCAATACCTATCTAATGTGAGTGGTCAGGTGCTCTAAGAAGTTAAGTTAGGATTGGTAGGGTTAAGTTAATCCGAACACTTAACCAACTTAACATGTTAACAAGACAAGACTTGTAGGGGTTAAGTAACTAAGAAAACACTTAGCCAATTTAACATGTTAACTGGACTAGAAGGTGAGGTTAAGTAAAGTTAATACACTCAACCAAATTAACATATTAACTAGACTAGTGGGTGAGGTTAAGTAAATTCAGGACACTTAACCATTATAACCTGATAATTAGATAAGTGGGTGAGGGTAAGTAAATTTAGAATACTTAACCATTATAACACGTTAGCTGGATAAGTGGGTAAGGTTAAGTAAATACACTTAGCCAATTTAATATGTTAGCTGGACTAGAGGTTAGGGTTAAGTAAACTTAGAACACTTAACCATCATAGTGTGATAAATTGAACACGGTTATGTTGAAACATGAAGGGACAATACCTAACCATTAGAACATGTTAATTAAACAGATGTTAGGGTTAAGTTAACTAAGGGAACACTTAACCGTTATAACATGTTAGTTAAAACAGATGGGCAAGATTTGGTTAGGGGACACTTAACCAATACAAGATGAATGGGTTGGGTTAACTAATAAGAAATACTTAACCAATATAACTTGGTTTGTGATAGGGTTAAGTCAACATGAACTACTGATAACGCTTAGCCAGCTTAATATGATAAAGGAATGGGTTAAGCTAACTTGAATTGACTAATGACACTTAACCAATCCAACTTGGCGAGAAAAAGGGCTAAGTAGTAAACCCTAGTTAAGAAACAATCGAGAACGGGAGCTAAGTTGAAATCCCCAGTTAAAGAAACTAAGTGATAAAACTTAGTTAACAAGATTTATGGGAAAAGAAACTAAGTGGTAAACCTTAGTTGGGAACAACTAAGTAATAATTCTTAGCCAAGAAAACTGAGCCAGTCCATAATAGATGAATAACCCGATATGGTAGATCATCGCTTAACAAGTACGTGAGAAGGAGCAAACGTTTATCCGATTTGGAAAAAGGCTCCAGCGGACTGGGTTTAGAAGCACCTAGCTTCGGGGGACGTGAGGGTAATCTTGGTATCCCTCTGTGATGTTGCAGATGATCCGCCTGGGCTCATAGAGGTTAAGGTCTGCGTCAGAAGAACCAAGGGTATGCCTTGGTTGCAAATTAAGGCAACCTAAAGACTAGGATGGACCAGCGTGATTCGACGAGACCAGTAGCCCTGTGATAGCAACTCGTCGTCTACCTACCATCTTGAGTCAATCGTAGTGCGCATGCGGAAAGGCAGAGAACTCCCAACAGATCATGTACTTGCTATCTAGTTATGGGTGAGGCTGGCCAATAGGAAAGTGGGGCATAGGTGGCAAGAGTATAGTTCTCGTGCTTGATTTTCTTGGATTGCCTTTCACTAGTTGAGGGAGGGGTCACGTGGGACCATAACCACTGGTAGAAAAACAGACCTTAGCATCTGCATCGGCAGATATCTGAAAGCTCCCGACCGAGTTCCGTGTTTCTAGAATAGCCCTGCCATGGGACTCGGGTCGCACATTTCAGGACATGTGCATCTAGACAGTAATAAACGATTCGCAACACATACGTGGGGAAAGTCTAGGAACATATACCACTCTAGGTATTGTGTCTTAGACTAGGGGCATCGTTCGACAGGTAGCATAATCCCTAGTGGACCTAGGTGGCATAAATCCTGAATCCGAGAAGTATTAGACAAGTCGCAAAAACCCTAGTTGAACCTAGGAAACTCTCGATAGAAAACCCTAGATTAAATCTAAGTAATAAATAATAGATGTACACCTAAAGGCAACCGCAATTACAGGGATTGGGATCACGTTATCATCTTTATATGGATTACTAGTTGGGATACTAGTTAGGTGGTGCAGAGATTAGTATGGGGTGCGATAGTAATTTCGATTCTAAACTGCTTTGCCTTATTTTATGGTATTTTCCCATTTTTAGTTTATGCCTGTCATGTCCTTTTCCTTATTCATATACCGAAGCACCACTAGACTTACCAGGCTTTATGTCTAACTCTATGTTTTCTTTCGTCTTCTTTTCGTCCGTCCCCCCCCCCCCAAGGTAGTCAGGGAGGGAATAGCTCAGATTTGTATGGACCTGTTATTCTTTCCAAGCTTGAAGACTCTTTGGTGTGCTGCTTTGGACTCTCTTTTTCCACCGCTATGGCTGGCTAATGTTTTATAGGGGAATATCATTGTATATTTATGCTTCTTTATTTTGTTAAACAAGATAGATACCTTGTTGTTGGAAAACAATCTTTGTACAAGCTGTTTATAAATGAAATAAAGTTTTATTCACTTTTCCGCTGCTTTATTTATCTGTCTTGTAATTTATCTGCATCTTTTACGTATAATACTTCACAGAACTTAGTGCATTCCCTTTGTGAGTGACACTAACGGATGTGGGGTGTTACAAGAGGTGCTCGCCTATCCGGACAATCAACAAGTACGTCCAAACAACTACAACTTTAACCCTTTACTGGGAGCTACCCAATGCTGGGCATTAGTAGTCATTCTTTCGATGTGAAGATCGCCGATCTTCAATCACCGTCTTTTATATCTTCAATTTAAATCGTCGTATTATTATTTGAAATGAGATTGAACTCGGTCTTTTCAAATAATTCACGCATATATATAATTTAAACCATTTCATATCGTTAATATTATCTTATAACGATTTATTGCTATTTTTATTTATATAAAGATAGCTCAATTAAATTTAACGATGCCTCGGGTCAATAGGCGCTCCTGGCGCTGTTTTTATCAAAATTTGATTTACACATTTCTCGAAATCTAATCGTTGGATTTTAACAAAACTTATATCGTTGGAAAGATCATCCCAAAGCGGTCCTAACGGTTCCAGTTTTGGAAAAATTCGACAGTCGGATCTTTCGGTATAATCGTTTAAAGTTAAGATTCTGAAACGCGAACTATTGCGCGTGATTCGTTTAATTTTAATTTAAATTCATATATATAATTATATATAAATATAAACCATACAACGATTCCACTAACGTGTTTAACATACCAAATAAAAGAATGTTTTAATTTGCATAACCATTTCTACATGTTTTGTAATGTCAAATAAAATGCATTTTATTTACATGACATTTTGCTAATGACAAACAAAAAGATAATTTTTATTTATTTTTCTATTTTAAACTTTAACAAATAAAAAGAAACATTTTATTTGTATGTAGTTTCAGTGTATGTTTTGACAATAACAATAATTCTTTAACTTACATACAAATTGTAATGGCAAGGAATTTCGCTCGATCCGAATCGATCGTTAAACCGACTAAGACCATTCAAAACCCCTGATCGTTGTGAGAACAGGACAAATCAGAACTCAGACGGAAGAACATTTCATTGTATATTACAACAATTCCATTAGAATACAAGAATATACAGAGTATGAATAATTATTATACAACAAAGAATATCAGAGATTTAAATACAGTACTACAGCGGAAAAATAATACAAAACACAACTGAAGGAGATATACGGATACAGAGCTTTATGAGTATCATTCCAGCTATAAACCAGGATCTTGCGAATATAAATCTGCAAAACCAAACTACTAGCTGCCCGTGTAGAAAATAGGGGCACCCAAAGTTTAGGTTAAAACAATAAACTCCAGGTCAGTCATGTGACTGGGGTGAGAACTAAAACAGTTATTTAAAACTTTACTTTAAAAGAGAGTAATTCAAGGGACCACGCCGTATAACACGGAACGGGTTTCCTCCCAAGAATACAAGTGCATATAACAAAACAGCGCAATGCTCTTTGAAAAAATGAAGCTATTATAAGACCCAGGTCCCATCACACAATGTAACGCAAGCCGGAGGATAGGCTTTTCCCTTATAATAGCCAAACATGCTTGGTACGTTTAAAACAAATCACTTGATACTATTATAAGTATATAGTGTCAAAATAATTTCAATCATAAATATCAGTCATAGGCGGCATGGGTACCATCTACCATGTTGTCATACTAGGCTCTACAAATAAAACCGCACTATCACGTATTGGAAATTGGATTTCCGTCATGAGTCGAGGCAAGAGGCATGCTCCTCTCCATTCGAGACACTTTAGCAAATGTCTCAGAACCCCACTATGATCCTTGGAATCGGTTGGGCCGGTCCTCACCTAACTTTGGAGGATTGGCAATTCCTGAACACTTGTTTCCCGGTCCTAATAGGCCTATATCCGAGGCGCCTCGCATTCCAACATCCACACAGGTAAAAAGTATATAAATGTCAGGGCTGGTAGGTCACTGACATCACCCATAGCTAGAAAGAAACATCGTGTTCTCCGAATGGTCTGTATCCCGTTTTTGACTCATACCGAGGTATGAGGCTCGCTAATTAACGTTATACACAAAGCTGCGCCACACAGGCCGTGCTTTGATCATCAACCACATGACTTTGCTTTTCAATAGAAGCCTTGATCATCTGCCTCTTAGGCATGTCACATAGGCAATTCACTCAATGCGACTGATGTCCATCGATATACAACCTCTAAGCTCGTACGTCTCAGAGAAGGGTGTTAAGTAAGAGAATAAATTCTCTACCGCCAAACAGATGTATATTTAATAGAGATCAATCAGTGCAGAATAAAATCCAATGTCAGACACACAATCCATTTACAAGTTCGTTCTGGGTCTGAACGAAACCGGAGGCACTTTCCTCGCATATCCATCAATCTCCAAGTACGTCTGGACGATCACCAACTATTTCTCTCCTCCTGGGTGTACAGCCCAATCGAGATCATCAGCAATCACCCAAATGATGTGAAGACTTCCGGTCTTCAATTACCGTCTTCATCTTCAACTCAACGTCGAATCAGTTATTCAGAATGGGATAAACCCGGTCTTTCTGAATAACACGCGTAGATAAGAAACACGTGTTACACAAACACAACATACGCCTCATTCCAATTCAGAATATTCTTTTATTCACAAAATCACATTCTTAGGGAAAGGTTCCCATTAATTTTATCAAAGATAAATTCTTTTAAATTTATTCTTTAATCTCCCTTTGGATATCATTTCAAACCATGTTATGGTTTTCCAAACTAGCCGGGATTAGCGAACCACACCGAAGTAATTATTTATTTTATTTCCCAATCCCAACCTATTCATCCCATGGAGCAAAACTGGTAATACTCCATATCTAACACCACAGTGTTATCGGTAAAATTAATTACCATTTCACGTTCAAATCTAATTAAAGATTTCACTATCGCTTTGGAGCAAAACTGGTGATACTCCACTATCGATAACTTTTCAGATTTGATAATTTAAATTATCAATTCACATTTCAATCTAATTAAAGATTCATTAAACTCCACTTAGTTTTAATCTTCTCAAAAATCAATATCTTGTCTTTAACTGGGTTAAAGAACCAATCTCACATAAAACGATTCACGACAAACCCAAATCACATTTGATATTAAATACAAGGCTCTGAATAGAAAATATACCGACTTATATTCAGTATCAAATTCTGAAACCAACAAATATCGTATTGGAAATAACGATATAAGATATATCTTTCAAATTCCCATAACAATATTTGTATAATCACGAAATCCAACATCGAAATATTCCGAAGATAATTTCGATTCAAATCACTTCCAATTTAATTATTGGAAATTCTGATTATTTTTAAAACCACTTTCAAATTCAATTTATTTATTTCAAAAATAAATTGATTTTAATTCTAGTTCAAAACTAGTTCATTTCGATAAAAATATATTTTTATGCTTTCAAATATGGAATTTTTCATCCCAGTTCTTTCCAATTCACATATTATGATTTTACACAAATTATTAATATTTTTAATAATTTTATCAAGGCCCGTACAGTCGATTTCCATCAAAGGCCATCGAACTGCACTTACAGCGACCTTTTCCAAATTTGATTTGGACATAATTCCAAATCCAACCACTATATTTAAAATTTCTAATATTCATTGGAAAGCACTTTTCGATACAAAACCAACGGTTCCGGTTTTAGGAGAATCCGACGGTCGGATCTCCCGTAACTTCAATTCGAAGTCAATGGTCGAAATTCGCGAACTGCCGCGGCGCGTTCTATTCAGGCCATTATATATATATTATATATATTTCGTCGATTTCCTTTTAAAACGTATTTTATAAATCGTTTTAAATTCGTTTTCAAAACCATTTCAACTCTATATTCAATTTCAAATCAAAATTGAATATTTCATATCGTTACTATATAAATGATAATATTTTCAAAACGTTATATTTTGAAATCACTTCTTTTTCTATAATTAATTTAAAAATGAATATAATCGATATAAATGTCGCTCACGTCAAAATGGCGCATCTCTAATCAACACGGCTTTATATATTTCACTAAATTCGTTATTCTATTCAACAAATTAATATCTATTCTATTCAACACATGAATATATATTTCCTTTAACACATGACTAATCTCAGCACATGAGTACTGTCAACACACGACTATTTTTGTTATGCAATATATTTTATAAAATTATGGTATCTATCGTTTGATTTATAATTAGACTCCAACCGTAAAGTAGGTTCTAATCGTAAATATGATAAAGATGTAAATTTTATTATTAAAATATTTCTTTTGACACATGATTATCGTCAACACATGACTATATATTCTATTCAACACATGAATATTTATTTTATTCTATTCTTTATTTTCCCAATTGGAATGAGGCCCAATCAATTATCATATAATGTTAATTATATGGATTCCACACAACACATGTATATAATAGCAATGATAAACAATCAACCATCATCCAAAGTGCACCACACAACTGCATAGGCATCAAACATAAGTAATTAACGCTTACACAGCCTGTCGACCAATCGATCGACATATAATTAAATAATTGGGATTAGTGTACGCCAAATATCATCCCAACACCCGTGTGGGGTTTCAAATCAACAAACATTGAATATTATTTGTGCAGTTGGGCGATGTGTAAAATTTATCGTCCCAATCAATATCTTTCAAATAGGTGTACATAAACAAACCGTCCGATTTGTAAATGAATATTTAGTTCTTCACATTTACTATATTCATATTCACGTTAAAAATTATATTTTTAACGATAATTAATTTACTTCAACACATGAATATTTTAATTATCTATTTCTCATCAACATCACAAACAAATTCACAACACAACAAACAAGCATACAAGCCGTCCATGGTATGTGGACGACGGGTGCTACTAAGCACCGTATGCATCCTAATATATATTTATAACTAGAAAAAGAAATTGAAGAGTGAGAAATTCCCACGACTAGCTAATCCAATACAATGACTCTTCTTATGTAGAAGTCAACGCTGTTCTCGCCTTTTGCCACTTTCGTTGCCCGTAGCCACTACATATATAAAAATCACATTTTTATATTGTTGCTATGAATATAAAAATCATATTTTTATAATCACTCCCTATGGATAAAAATTCTATTTTTCCATCGCTACTATATAGATAAAAATTCTATTTTTACATCGCTACTATATAGCTAAAAGTTCTATTTTTACATCGCCACTATATAGCTAAAAATTCTATTTTTACATCGCTATTATATAGATAAAAATTCTATTTTTACAACGATGTTCATATAATAAAGATTATATTTTCATCACGTTATTCCCTATATAAAGATTTCGCCTTTTCAAATATAAAGATTTCGCCTTTTCAAATATAAAGATTTCGCCTTTCCAAATATAAAGATTTCGCCTTTTCAAATATAAAGATTTCGCCTTTTCAAATATAAAGATTTCGCCTTTTCAAATATAAAGATTTCGCCTTTACTGTCTATATAATATAAAAATTGTATTTTTACTTCACTAAAAATCATATTTTCGATATGCCACTAGTATAAAAATTATATTTTTATTCTTTCTATATTATAAAAATTATATTTTTAAACTTTCTAAATTATAAAAATTATATTTTTAACCTTTCTAAATTATAAAAATTATATTTTTATTCTTTCTATATTATAAAAATTATATTTTTACAATCCCTTCGCTTTCATATGATAAAGATCAAATTTTTATATGTTAAAAGTATAGACAAAAATCCAACTCTTTTAACAAATAAAAAGCAAACCTTCCTATTCATAAAAATCAGATTTTCTTTCAACCACTATTATGTATTTAAAACTGAAAATTAAAATAAATGTACGTAAATAAATAAAAACATATTGTTCATTAAATTTTGGCTGAAGGGGTTTTCTCGTTCGAAGCACAAAGGAGGCGAGCCTGGTGGCTGCGGCTCAGGTGGGGGGGGGGGGGGAAGGGGGTTGTTATTGCGCGCGACGGCATAAGAGGAGTAAAGGGCGCGGAGTGGTTTTTGGGGGACGGGGGAAGGTTCGTTCGACAAGAGGAAGGGGGCGAATCGGCAGGGGCGGCGGCGTGCGGAGGGGGGATGGCGGCGTGCGGAGGGGGCGGCGCCTCCTGGGGCTGAGCGACGGTGACGGCTTCGATTTCTTTTCTTTCTTTCTTTATTTCTGTTCGAATTGAAATCAGGGGGGGTTGAGAGAGTAAGTGAGAGGGATAGGAGAGGGTTTTTTATTTATTTAATTTAACTTCAAAAAGGTACTTTTTATTTCGACCTCGAAACGGGACCCACCACCTGTCGCCCCTAGCGTTTTACCCCCATTCCGAACACAATGGGATATGTATCGTAAGCTAATTCGACTGTAGATCAGTTTTTGTCAAAATCAAAATATAAATCTATATATTGAATTTGAATGCGCATTTCAATTTACTAGGGCCACATACTAACTCTAAAAATTCCCGAAAAATATTTTCTAGCTTCTTATTAACGATACAGTCCTAACAAAACTATTTTCGTCGAATTCTGAGACCGTTGGAAAAATGGCCATTTTCCAGTCGATTAAAATCAACTAAAACTGGTTAAATGCGTTTTCCTTTGCCACGCTAACATATTGATTCGAAAAATTATGAAATTTGAACCTAGAAATAACTTGACATCACGGATCCAACAAAAGTGGTTTCGTCGAAATCCGAGGTCGTTTGCAAAATTTCCATTTCTAAGGGCCTGAATTCCGTAGCGACTATTCAGAATTTTCAACTGGACATATCTTTTGATTCCCGCTATGAAATTTTATTTTTTCGGATTCGTTGGAAAGATATTCACAATTAGATTCCATTATTTTTGGTTTCGCTAAAATCCGGTTTGTCCTGCACCGGTACATTCAATTGAAGTTTAAAATCGAATTATCGAACTACCGCGACATTTTCAATTCCTTTTATAATTATAAATAAATATTTACATTCTAACGATGATGTATATAAATATATACGTCGAATTCATTTCAAAATAAATTTTCCGTCGCTATTGTTTAAAATAATCATTTTGAATATTCGAAATTTGCTAAAATTGCCAAAATAAAAATTTTAAACTGGCTCAGATTTTCGGGTTGTTACAATCTACCCCACTTAAAATTTTTCATCCCCGAAAAGGAACGAAGCCGAAAGTTGTTTTAGAAATCAACTAAACTTCCATTATTTTCTTTACGGCTTAAGTTCTTCAACTTTTCAGTTTCTAAGAACTTTTCAAATTTTCCAAAAAATTGGCTAACACCCTAAATTTTCGAAAATTTTCGCCATAACCTCCCCTGCACCGGGAGCACCGGGAAAATCCCGAAATTGCCATACAGGCCATTTGATCTCAAAAAGAAAAAGAAAAAGCCAAGCGGGTAGCCAATCGGATCATAAAATCATCATCACCCAAACAAAACATTAAATTATGGTAAACATGTACCTATTTGTCAGGCAAACAATTTTATTCTCTGCTCTAGCCTCCTTTCTATGACCTGTTCACACATATATATGTACATGCATGCAATTGCTAATAATTTTCGATACAATTCAATATTTGATACGATTAGGCATAATGGTTCAAAATTATCAAACAAATAAACAAACAACACAAACATCAATCAATTAGTGAATTAACGTTTCAAATTCATAATTTTGATATATATACAGAAAATCATGTTTTGATGCCAAATCACAACAAATAATTCTACGTAAGTTTTGGTTCTCACACCAGTCTAATGGAAATATATAGATATCACACCTTCGAATCACGAACATAAGTTCTGATAATGATCGATCAATCATCAAAACCATCTCCGGGTGTCTAGAATGTGATTCTATATCCATCCAGTATATTAAAACTTCGAATATACGTTCATGACGCGTATACGCAAAATCTTTATATATTGGATTGTCCAAATTCAATTTAAATAAATATTCAAATACATATGAAATGGTTTAAATTTTCAAAACAATTTTGTTTTCATTTGAAAAATATATCCTTCATACTCGTTCTAGGATACTACTAATCCTATCTCTAACGAGTCATTCTAATTGGATATTACTAATCCAATATCTGATGAATTCTTTCATTCGGTTCTAATGTGTCTTGTTCTTGATCTCTGTAAACCAAAGCTCTGATACCAACTGCAACGGCAAGGAATTTCGCTCGATCCGAATTGATCGTTAAACCGACTAAAACTGTTCAAAACCCCTGATCGTTTTGAGAACAGGACAAATCAAAACTCAGACCGAAGAACATTTCATTGTTTATTACAACAATTCCATCAGAATACAAGAATATAAGAGTATGAATAATCATTATACAACAAAGAATATCATAGATGTAAATACAGTACTACAGCGGAAAAATAATACAAAACACAATTGAAGGAGATATACGAATACAGAGCTTTCCGAGTATCGTTCCAGCTATAAACCAGGATCTTGCAAATATAAATCTGCAAAACCAAACTACTAGCTGCCCATGTAGAAAATAGGGGCACCCAGAGTTTAGGTTAAAACAATAAACTCCAGGTCAGTCATGTGACTGGTGTGAGAACTGAAACAGTTATTTAAAACTTTACTTTAAAAGAGAGTAATTCAAGGGACCACGCCGTATAACACGGAACGGGTTTCCTCTCAAGAATACTAGTGCATATAACAAAACAGCGCAATGCTCTTTGGAAAAATGAAGTTATTATAAGACCTAGGTCCCATCACACAATGCAACGCAAGCCGGAGGATAGGCTTTTCCCTTATAATAGCCAAACATGCTTGGTACATTTAAAACAAATCACTTGATACTATTATAAGTGTATAGTGTCAAAACAATTTCAATCATAAATATCAATCACAGGCGGCAAGGGTACCATCTATCATGTCACCATACTAGGCTCTACAAATAAAACCGCATTATCACGTATTGGAAATTGGATTTCCATCATGAGTCGAGGCGAGCGGCAAGCTCCTCTCCATTCGAGACACTCTAGCAAATGTGTAATAACCCGGAAAATGTGAACCAATTTAAAATTTTTAAAATTGGTTATTGTCAAAGCTTTTAAACAATTGAAATAGCATATTTCAATATAATAATAAATTGGGAATAGTGAGGCAGTTTGAAAATTTGAATACAAACTTTGTCTGACTGTACGGGTGGAAAATATAACAGATTTTAGTGAAAACAAAAATATTTAAATCTGTTTATGAATACCTTTCTAACGAATCTGAAAAATCGAAGTTTCATAGCAGGAATCAAAAGTTATGGCCAAATGAATTTTCAGAGAGGTCGCTATATAGAATATATAGCCCTTGAAAATAGATATTTTGCATACGACCTTTGAATTCGATGAAACCACTTTTGTTGGATCCGGGATGTCAAACTATTGCTAGGTTTCAAATTTCATAATTTTTGAAGCTAGTATGTGAGCGGGGCAAAAGAAAATGTGATTGGTCAATTTTTGTTAAAATGGGTCGACCTGAAAATAGACATTTTGCATACGATCTCATAATTCGAAAAAACTGGTTTTGTTGGGACCGTATCGTCAAAACAAAGCTAGATTTATTTTTCTGGAATTTTTCGATTTAGTTTGTGGCCCTGGAAAAATGAAATGTACGTTCAAATTGAATATAAAATGTTTTATACTTTAATTTGAAAAAATAACTTACTGTAACAGTCGAATTGGCCAACGAAACATATCCCATTGTGTCCGGAGTGGGGGTATTTAGCTAGGGGCGACAGTTGTTGGGTTGAAATTGGTGTACGTTAGTTAGAAAGGATATTTTAAGAATTTAAAATTTAAATATAATAGAAAATATCTTCACTTTTCTCTCACTTCTAAAAATCTGGTCAACCCTCCTACGAACGAACGACGGAACCAGCTCGAAATTTCCAAGCCCGATCGCCGCCTCCACAGGCGTTTTCGCCACCCCCTCCAGTTGGCTTTTCCGATCGCCTTTCTCCCCTCTTTCAATCAACCCAAGCCTCGACTGAAATCATCCAGTATTCGCGTCGAATTTCAGCCAGGAAGTCTCCACCTTTGGAGCGCCGCCGATCATCAGAGGGGCCGTCGAGCTCGCTGCCACCACAGGCGCTGGAAAGCCTGTTTGAAGCTCTTCGACGTTGCAGCATCCGATCGTGATGAAAGTGGACGGATCGATCGTGAATAAAAAAACTAGTTTTGAAGGTTTGAAAAGTTATTTGCTTTGAAAATTCTGAATTGAAAATAACACTTTTAAGTGTTGCAAAACTTTGAAAAATCATATCTTTTTAGTGTGTTAACGAAATTCGATGAAACAGGAAACATCAGGACCGCAGGGACGCTCTCTACCATCTAGCAGAAGCCGCAGATTTTTCTGATCTTCATACGATTTTTAGCACTTCAAAAACCAATTTGAGGAATCTAAATTAAATCGTGTGAATGAAATCGTGTTATATAAATTATATAAGCGAAGTGTAAATTATATACGCATTGTGTATCTCATGTACATGTGTTGTATAAGTTACTTTAGCGATGTATAAATTATACAAGCATTGTATGAAACATATATGCTTTGAATTTTGATGAAATGCAAGTGGATTATAGAAATAATATATATATATATACTCCCCTCGTCCACAGACCATGGACGATATTTATTGCTTGTGATTGGTGCAATATTATATGGTATGACGAATGGTTGGAAATAATCGTTTGTGGTTGATTTGTGGTTGAAAAATACCTTTGTGGTTGAAAAATACCCTCTTGTGGTTGAAACAAATTAGAATGGGATTGTGGAAATGAAAATAAAACATGTCGCCTGCGTGCGAACTAGATACATGATCCCCATTGTCAAAAACCGCGAGGTTTTAAGGTAGAGCGAGGAGCCGTACTAAGGACGGTCCCGGTTTTAACAACCCTGCCGTTATGCTGCCGAAATTTTCTGAAATATTCATGTGTTATAATAATTTTCATTTGTGGAAATTAATTACATATGCTGAAACGAAAATTCATGTGTTGAATGTTATTCGAATTTTAAATAAATAGCTTTAGCGATAAAAATCACATTTTTATATAAATACAAACTACAGAGAATATTCATGTGATGAATTGAAATTCATTCGTTGAATTGAAATTCATGTGTTGAATGTTATTCGAATTTTAAATAAATAGCGTTAGCGATAAAAATCACATTTTTATATATATACAAACTATAGAGAATATTCATGTGTTGGATTGAAATTCATTCGTTGAGTTGAAATTCATGTGTTGAATGTTATTCGAATTTTAAAGAAATAGATTTAACGAAAAAAATCACATTTTTAAATATATACAAACTATAGAGAATATTCATGTGTTGAATTGAAATTCATTCGTTGAATTGAAAATTCATGTGTTGAACGTTATTCGTATTTTAAAATAAAATGAATAAACAATAAAAACTACATTTTTATTGTGAATATGAAGTGTTAAAACATTCACGTGTTGAATAAATATTTTTGATGACAAAAGTATTTCTTTTATCATGTATACGCTTTGATAAAAATACGCACGTGTTGAAATAAATATTAGTTCGCTAGAAATATTATTATTAGCTTTGTTCTGCATATATATACATGTGTTGAACAGGAAAAATGGATTAGCTGTAGAGTAAAGAAATTATTTGCGTGCCCGACAAATAGGTAAGCCTTGATGAGCTGGCTGCGCAATTTTATTTTTATATCAACTCCTGTGAATGCCATTGGATGCGGAGTGATGGTTATTCTGTGTGAAATAATAAACATCACCATAGGATAGTAACAATTAAATTTGAAATACACTACATGGCATACTCCTTGACGATAGGAATACTTCATCATATTCCACATAAGCATTTGGAGCTTGTGTGATGAGGTGGAAGATTTACCATACGAGCGAGAGGCTTGTATGGCGATGATTATATACTACAGGTTGAACTGATGACTGATATGGACTATATAAAATATAACGATAAATTGCCAGATTAATAAAAACCCCACATGGGTCTGGAGTTGACAATAATCACGTCTCTCTAGTCATTAGATACGGCACATGGACTATTTATTCCCACATGGGACGAGGTGATGAGGATTTATCCTCTGGAGTAATTAAAAATACACGCTCCCTCAGGCTTGACAGGGTGACGAGAATTTATTCTCTGGAGTTATTATCTATACACGCTCCCCTGTAAACACCAGAATATATCACTATAAATATGTGGATGCTTTATAGGATTTATTGGGTACCTAACACGGCCCAATAAATTTCCAAAACCCTTCCTGTACAAAGGAGGTTATGGCGATTTTTTTTGAAATATAAAGGCGTTAGTGAAATATTTGAAGTGAAAACGATGTTAAGATATTTTAAGTGAAAACGATGTTAAAATATCTGAAGTGAAACCGATGTTGAAATTAAAGAAGTGAAAGCGATGTTGAAATTAAAGAATGAACTATATATATATATGTATATATATATATAAATAGAATGGAAAGGAATCGAAGCCGTGCACTTCGTGTTTTGAAATCGTAATTTGAATTGATTAGTATGAGAAATCCGACCACCGGATTTTCCCGAAACCACAACCGCTGGGTCCGCCTTGGAAATATCTTTCCAACGGCACCAACCCTGTAAAAATCCAACGGTTGGATTGTCTGGAATGTTTAATTCAAATCTGAAGGAAAACAGCGCCAGAATCGTTTATATTTATATATAAATATAAATATAATTAAATTAAATCGAATAACGATGCTGCAGTTCGAATTTTGAAAACGTAACTTCAAACGACTAGTGTGGAAGATCCGACCGTCGGATTTTCACGAAACTGGAACCGTTGGGTTCATTTTGGGAATATCTTCCCAGTGGTATAGACTTTGTAGAAATCCAACGGTTAGATTTTCCGATATGTGTAAAACAAATTAGGGGAAAAACAGCGCCAGTGCCACGGCACGACCTGAAACGTCGTTTAATTAAATATGGCCATTTTTAAATAAATAAAAATGGCAAAAAATCATTATAAATATTATAAGCAAGATGGATTGGAAATAAACCAGTTTGGCTTGATCTTCTTGATATTTGATGGTTGTATGTGTTTGGCACGAAAATAGTACTAAAGAACTGAAATATGAATGTCAAATAATAAAACCAGGGAAAGAATTGATTTGAATTCTAATTACGTGAATTATTTGAAAAGGCCGAGCTAACCCTCATTTCAAATAATTGATCGAACGATTCGAATTGGAAAATACAAAGACGATTCAAGACCGACGATCTTCGTATCGGTTGGATGGGCACTACTGAGGTTCCTGATTGGAGTAGCTACCGTGAAGGAACGGAAGTAGTTGCCGTCTGAACGTATGGGTTGATTGTACGGATATACGAAGAATTTGGTGCCTCCGGTTTCGTTCAGACCCAGAACGGACTTGTAAATGGACTGTGTGTCTAACATTGGATTTTGTTCTAAACTGATAGATCTTTGTTAAATATATATCTGTTTGGCGGCGGAAAATTTATTCTTTTGCTTAACGCCCTTCTCTGAGACGTACGAGCTCAGAGGTTATATATCGATAGAAATCAGTCGTATGGAGTGGATTGCCTATGTGTTGGGATGCCATCACCTCCGAAGATGTGGCAGGTACTGTTAGGACTTGGGAGCAATTCAAGACCATGTTCAAGGAGAAGTTCGTACCTGAGCAGGCCTTAGAGCGGATGCGAGAGCAGTTTGCTAATCTCCAGCAGGGAGATCTCTCTATCCAAGATTACCTTAACAAATTCACTCAGCTATCGCGCTATGCTCCAGAGCTTATTATGACAACCAAAGCTAAGAACAAGAGGTTTATATTTGGGCTACGGCGCAAGTACCATGACAGGGCCATGAGCAACATCAAACTCTCATTCTCAGAATTAGTGGAAATGGCCTGCAATTATGAAGATATGGATGAAAGACACTCCAACCAAGACCGCGCCAAAAGCCAAGCTGGAAACAAGCGCAAAGCTTCAGCAGATCAGCCAGAGTCCAGCATCTCAGCGGCCGCTACTCAGCAATCTGGAAAGATACCCAAAGGAAGCTGCTACAACTGCGGGAAGATAGGACATTTTTCTAATGTGTGCAAAGCCCCAAAGAAGCTAAAGGAAAATCCAGACCGCAGCTCAGCCGAATGCTACAACTGCCATAAGAAAGGGCACTATAGCAGGAATTGCCCTCTGAAGCAGAATGCACAGGTAGCTCATGTTTTTGACGGGGAGACCCCGCCAGCTATCACCGATGGATCAGGTAAACCCGACGTCTTGGGAGGTACCCTTACCTTTAAAAATATTCCTGTTTCTGTACTTTTTGATACTGGTGCATCACGTAGCTTCATTTCTAGTAACATAGTTGATCGACGCTAGTCTATGAATTAGAAAAGCGCGACATTTGTAATAAATTCTGCAAGCATACAGGTGTGTAGCATACAGGTCGAACACAGGGAGGTTTAATTAAAAATTAATTTTTTTTTTCTTGGGCGTTTTAGACGAAGCTGGAGGTTGATTTTTTCGCAAAGCAAAATAAAAACTGAAACTACGAATAAAAGATGCAATTGAATTCACTACAGATTCGAATCTAATCGGATCTGTAATAAATTCAATGATTAAAATAAAATAGAACACTGGAAATAAAATTGCAGAAAAGAAATCAACAACTGAAAATAAAAACTAGGATTACCGCTGAATCTAATCAGACGGTCAATCACTAGTAAGAAAAATAGAAGCAATAGCAAATTGTGTTCTAGCAAATCTAATTGACTAGACAACACAATAAGCCATGAAAATAAAATGCAGAAAGAAAAGAAAGCTTTATTACGACCGAAAGAGAGTACAGGAGAATGAGATCCTTTTACAATGGTTACAATCACATATTTATAGATGAGAATGGGAAAACCCTAATTAGGTCTATGAATAAATGGACCTCCTCATTCATGAATATCTCTTGCCTTCCTTGACTAACTTGATTGGAGAAAATCTGGGCATATCATGTAAATATTTTCCATATCTTTTAATTTTCCCATGTGGCTTGATTGATAGAAGATTGCATCTAATTAATTCTTCCAAACAAGGACGCTTATCAGACTCCAAAGGCCATATAAGATAAAATCTTCAAAATTGATTTTTCTTCTTGGCAACAATTCAATCAGCAATTCTTCTAATTGAAATTGAATGATTTGAATTTAATTCCATGATAAGAATATGGCTATTGCTGAAATGTTAATTGGTGCACATCATAAATACATACACATGAATATGTGTATGTATATATAACATAACACTAATCCAGATATTTCTCAAAGCAAATGGCCAGTGTGAACGCGCTCCGTTTCTTAGGTAAAAAGTGAGCTTGACGGGGTTCGAACTCAGGTCACTCAGCACCAATTCCTATGCCTTTACCAGTGAGCTACTGCTTCTTTTGCAATTGAAATGAATTTGATGTGAGGAAGTAGCTCTTTCTTGTAGTTGGCCTTTGATTTGAATTGAAGGAGGCATTTCTTGACATCCTGTAAAAACATACAAAAGTAACCAAAGTATCATTTATTTATTTACAAAAGATAAAGCATAAGAGTAATAAAATAAACACTTTTCAGTGTCAATCAAGTACCCCCACACTTATCTTTTACTTGTCCTCGAGTAAAACAAAAGAATGAAAACTAACTAGATAGGTCGCACTTTCGTAGGAAACACGATTGCATTGAGCGTATGCAACAAGCCGTTAAACCTCTAGGTGTCCCTAGTAGGACGAGTGGTGTCTCGTGAGGGTTTTCAGCGGATACTACCCACAAAATCCAAATGCAGTATGCTATGATTCTAATGAAACTATGTGAAAACCCGTAACTTCCCCGTAAAGGAAAGCGTCGGATAGTTCGAGAACAAGCCACAACAGAACGCATATAAAGGAACATTTCATTGTATATTACAACAATGCATCAGATTACAAGAATATACAGAGTATAAATGAATATTACACAGAAATATCAGAGATTTAAATTACATAGCAGCGGAAAATAATACAATACACAACTAGAATGAGATATACGGATACAAAGCTTTCCGAATATCGTTCCAGCTGTAAACCAGGATCCTGTGAATATGAATCTGCAAAACCGAAACTACTAGCTGCCCGTGTCAAAATAAGGGCACCCAGAGTTTAGGTTAAAACAATAAACTCCAGGTCAGTCATGTGACTGGTGTGAGAGCTAAAACAGTTAATCTTTATTTCTAAAGTTAGGTAAATCAAGGGACCACGCCGTATAACACGGAACGGGTTTCCTCCCAAGAATACCAGGGCATAAAACAAATATCGCAATGCTAAATAAAGAAAAATGAAGCTGTTATAAGACCCAGGTCCCATCACACAATGCAACGCAGCCGAGGATAGGGTTTTCCCTTATAACAGCCAAAGAATGCTTGATACGTTTAAAACAAATCATTTGATACTATTATAAGTGCATAGTGTATAAAACAACTTCAAATCATAAGTATCAATCATAGGCGGCATGGGTACCATATATCATGTCGCCATATATAGGTTTACAAATAAAACCGCAAAGTCACGTATTTGGAAATTGGATTTCCGTCTATGAACCGAGGCTAGGGATCGTCCTCTACCGATTCGAGACTCTCTAGCCCGAGCCTCCGGAACAGCCGCAACTGCCCCTTGGAGCGACAGGGCCGGTCCACCGATGTGGATTATAGTGCCTGAACAACACGTTTCCCCGCCCTTTGGGGCGTAAATGAGCCAACGAATGACTCCATCGGACCCGGATCGTCCGATCAAACCGAGGCGCCTTGCAACAGCAACAACCACACAGGTGAAAAGTATATAAATGTCAGGGCTGGTAGGTCACTGACACCACCATAGCTAGAAAGAAACGCATGCCCTCCCTGAGGTCCTCTCCCGTTTTTGGTTCACAACCGGGGTGCGAAACTCGCGAATTCACGTTACACAAAGCTGTGCCACACAGGCTGTGCTTTGATCATCACCACAAGACTTTGCTTTTCAACAGAAGCCTCGATCAATTGCCCCTTAGGCATGCCACACAGGCAATTTACTCCATGCGTTTGATATCCATCAATATATAACCCCTGAGCTCGTACGTCTCAGAGAAGGGCGTTAAGCAAGAGAATAAATTCTCCGCCGCCAAACAGATATATATTTAATAGAGATCGATCACACGGACTAAAATCCAATGTCAGACACACAGTCCATTTACAAGTCCGTTCTGGGTCTGAACGAAACCGGAGGCACCTAGTACCCCGCATCTCCATCGATCTCCAAGTACGTCTGGACGATCACCAACTGTTTCCATCTTCTTGGGTGTACAGCCCAATCAAGATCATCAGTAATCACCCAAACGACGTGAAGACTTCTGGTCTTAGACCACCGTCTTCATCTTCGACACCACGTCGAATCAGTTATTCAGAATGGGATAAACCCGGTCTTTCTGAATAACTCGCGTATATATTATAAAAGTGTTACACAAACACAACATACGCCTCATTCCAATTCAGAATATTCTTTTATTCAAATATTCCTATACTTTGGGAAAAGTTCCCATTAATTTTATCCAAGATAAATTCTTTAAATTTATTCTTTAATCTCCTTTGAATATCAATTCAAACTAGTCGGGATTAGCGAACCACACCGAAGTAATCATTTATTTTATTTCCCAATCCCAACCTATTCATCCCATGAAATAAAACTGGTTATACTTCATATCTAACACCACGGTGTTATCGGTAAATTCAATTACCATTTCACGTTCAAATCTAATTAAAGATTTAACTATCGCCTGGAGCAAAACTGGTGATACTCCATTTTCGATCATTTCAATCTAATTAAAGATTCATTAAAACTCCACTTAGTTTTAATCGTTAACTGGGTTAAAGAATCAGTGTCATTTAAAACACGGTTCACGATAAGCCCAAAATCACCTTCCATTAATTATCGGGTTAAAGAACAAGTGTTATTTAAAACATTGTTCACGATAAACCCAAAAATCAATACCAATTCAATTCCAATTAAATATCATTTAATTGGTACACTTCATTAAATCTAAATAAAAAGATTTAATCTTTTCTCAACTGGGTTCAAGAACAGTGTTAGTGAAGACACCATTCACGACAAACCCAAATCACATTCGATATTCAATACAAGGCTCTGAATAGAAAATATATCGGCTTATATTCAATATCAAATTCTACGACTAACAAATGTCGTATTGGAAATAACGATATAAATATATATCTTTCAAATTTCCATAACAACACCTGTATAATCACGAATTCCAACATCGAAATATTCCAAAGACAATTTCGATTCAAATCCACTCCAATGCAATCATTGGAAATTCTGGTTATTTTTAAAACCCTTTTCAAATTCAATTTATTTACTTAAAAATAAATAGAATTATAATTCTAGTTCAAAACTAGTTTATTTCGATAAAAATCTATTTTTATCTTTTCAAATATGGAGTTTTTCATCCCAAACTTTCACAAATCATTTCTTATGATTTTACACAAATTATTACTATTTTTAATAATTTTATCAAGGCCCGTACAGTCGATTTCCATCAATGGCCATCGAACTGCACTTACAGCGACCTTTTCCAAATTTGATTTGGACATAATTCCAAATCCAACCGTTAGATTTCAAATTTCTAACATTCGCTAGAAAGCTCTTTTCGATACGAACCAACGGTTCCGGTTTTAGGAGAATCCGACGGTCGGATCTCCCGTAATGTCCATTTGAAATCAATGGTCGAAATTCACGAACTGCCGCGGCGCGGCGCGTTCTATTCAGGCCATTATATTATATATATAATATATATAATATATACTTCGTCGATTTTCTATTCAAAACGAATTATATAAATAGTTTTAAAATTCGTTTCAAAATCTATTTCAACTTCCATTTCAATTCAAAGCAAAATTGAATTCTTCTTTATAAATTCGTTTCAAAGTTCATTTCTATTCAATTCAAATTTCAATTCAATTTGAATTCATTTCAATTCACTTTCAATTCAATTTGAATTCGTTTTCAATTCAATTCATTTCGAAATCGTTTTCAATTCAATTCATTTCGAAATCGTTTTCAATTCAATTCATTTCGAAATCGTTTTCAATTCAATTTATTTCGAAATCGTTTTCAATTCAATTCATTTCGAAATCGTTTTCAATTCAATTCATTTCGAAATCGTTTTCAATTCAATTCATTTCGAAATCGTTTTAAAATCGATATAAATATCGTTCACGTCAAAATGGCGTCAATCTAATCAACACGGCTTCATATATTCCTTTATTTTCAAATATTCTATTTCAAATATTTCTTTTTCAAATATTTCTTTTTCACATATTTCTTTTTCAAAACTGGAATGAGGCCCAATCAATTACCATATAAAATTAATTATATGGATTTTCATACAACACATGTATATAATAGCATTGAAAATAATCAACCATCAACCAAAGTGCACTACACTGTATAAGCATCAAATATAGATATTCAACGCTTATAACAGCCTGTCAATCAATCGATCGACATATTTAATCAATCAGGATGAGTGAACTTCAAATTTCATCCCAACACCCGTGTGGGGTTTCAAACAATCAAACACAGATTTTATTTGTGAAATTGGGCGATGTGTAAAATTTATCGACCCAATCAATGTCCTTCAAATAGGTGTACATAAACAAACCGTCCGGTTTGTAAATGAATATTTATTTATTCACATTCACGACAAAAATTATATTTTAACGATAAAACATTTTATTTCAACACATGAATTTCTATTCAGTTCATTTCTTCAATAAAATGATATTTTATTTTTCTAACATATTTTAGAAAATTTCGGCGGCATAACGGCACGATACTAGAAACGGGACAAGGCCTAGCCTTATCCCCGGTCTAGTGAAGGCCCACGCCATTCACACATCAATCAAATCAATTTCATCTCACCAAACAATTCAATTCAAACAAATAATTCAACTAATCTATGCAACCAAACAAACAAGTCCATGGTCTGTGGACGATTGTGTCGGGTGCTACTAAGCACCGTCTGCATCCTAGTATATATATATATATAACTAGAAAAGAAATTGAAAGGTGAGAAGTTCTCACCGATAGCTATCCAAACTCCACGGCACTTCTAATGCAGGAAATCTTCGCCAACTCGCCTTTTGTCGCTTTCGTTGTCCGCTTTCACTACATATGTAAAAATCGAATTTTACTTCGCTATTCAATATATAAAAATCATATTTTTATTTCGAAGTTCAATATATAAAAATCATATTTTTATTTCGAAGTTCACTATATAAAAATCATATTTTTATTTCGAAGTTCACTATATAAAAATCATATTTTTATTTCGAAGTTCACTATATAAAAATCACATTTTTAATTCGAAGTTCAATATATAAAAATCATATTTTTAATTCGAAGTTCAATATATAAAAATCATATTTTTAATTCGAAGTTCAATATATAAAAATCATATTTTTAATTCGAAGTTCACTATATAAAAATCATATTTTTATTTCGAAGTTCAATATATAAAAATCACATTTTTAATTCGAAGTTCAATATATAAAAATCATATTTTTAATTCGAAGTTCAATATATAAAAATCATATTTTTACTTCGCCATTCAAATAAAAATCGAATTTTTACTATGCTTCGTTATAAAAATTATATTTTTATCTCGATGCCATATAGACAAAAATTCCCTTTCACAAAAATATAGATTTCGCCTTTTCAAATATGAAGTTTTAAAAATATGATCTTTTCCTTTAAAAGTTCAAATCTTTTTCTTTTAAAAGTTCAAATCTTTTTCTTTAAAAAGATTAAACCTTTTTCTATTTAAAGTTTAAACCTTTTTTCTATTCTAAAGTTTTTAAACCTTTTGCTATTTAAAATCTTAAAATAAAATCAGTTTTAAACCCTTTTTTTTAAAAAAAAAAAAATCAGTTTTCAAATGTTTTTTTTTTCAAAAAAAATAAAATTCGGTTTTCTTTTCTATTAATATAAAATAAAAATAAATTAAAAAACGACTTACAGGGGGGACTGTGCTGGTGGCGGCAGCAGGGTAGTGGGGGTCGGAGGGGTGGTGGGGCGCCTTGGTTGGTCGGCGGCGGCTCAGTTCGGGCTAGGGTTCGGTTTTCGTGCTCGACGCGGAGGAGAGAGGGGGTTGTGGCTTCGGAGGGAGGGCGTAGGTCTCGTCGGAGGGGGGGCTGAGGTGCGGTCGGAGGTGGGGCTGAGGTGCGGTGCCTGCCGTGGCCTCTCGCTGGCGATCGATGGTCTTCAGCGGATTTTTTTTTTCTTTTCTGAATCGTATTGGAAATGAAAACGATTGAAGGGGGGGGGGGGGCAGGTTAAGGAGGAAGGGAAATTATATATATATTTTTATTTTTTTATTATTATTTTATTTTGCAAAAAGTTAACTTTCACATACGATCTCGAAACGAGGCCCACCGCCTGTCGTCCCTAGCGTTTTACCCCCATTCCGAACACAATGGGATATGTATCGCAAGCTGATTTGATCGTTCCGATTAGTTTCCGCTGAATTTACATTTAAACCACTATATTGAATTTTAAATGTACTTTTCAAATTACCGGGGTCACATACTAACTCTAAAAATTCCAGATAAATATTTTCTAGCTTCGTATTGACGATACGGTCCTAATAAAACTAGTTTCGTCGAATTCTGAGGCCGTTTGCAAAATTCCCATTTTTAAGGGCCAGAATTCCATAGCGACTATTCAGAATTTTCGACTGGACATATCTTTTGATTCCCGCTATGAAATTTCGATTCTTCGGATTCGTTGGAAAGATATTATCAATTTGATCCTAATGTTTTTGGTTTCGCTAAAATCCGGATTGTTTTGCACCCGGTACCTCCAATTGAAGTTTGAAATCGAATTATCGAACTACCGCGCCATTTTCAACTCTATTTATAATTATATATAAATATTTATATTCTAACGACGACGCGTATAATATATACGTCGAATTATATTAAAAATAAATTTCTCGTCGATTTTATTTAAAATAATCCATTTTAAATGTTCAAAATTCGCTGAAATTGCCAAAATAAAAATTTTAAACTGGCCCAGATTTTGCGGGTTATTACAATCTCCCCCACTTAAAACTTTTCGTCCCCGAAAAGGAACAAAGTCGAAAGTGGTTTGATCAATCAACACTACGCTCGATCTGGCTTCCATTCTCCAACTCTTTAGTTTCTGAGAATTTTCAAAATTTCAAAAATTTGGCTAACACCCTAAATTTTCGAAAAATTTCGCCATAACCTCCCCTGCACCGGGAGCATCGGGGAATTTCAAATAGCTTCCCCGGTCCTTTGGATCTCAAAAAGAAAAAGAAAAAGCCAAGCGGCTAGCCAATAGGCTCATAAAATCATCATCACCCAAACAAAACAGTAAATTATGTAGTAAACATGTACCTATTTGTCGGGCAAACAAATTTTATTCTCTGGCTCTAGCCTCCTTGCTATGACCTGTTCAATGTAAGTATATGTATATGCAAGCAAATGCAACCAATTTTCAATATAGTTCAATATTTGATCCTATTAGGCATAATGGTTCAAAATTATCAAACAACTAAACAAACAACACAAACATCAATCAATTAGTGAATTAGAGTTTCAAATTCATAATTTTGATACGTATACAAAAATCATGTTTTTGATGCCAAATCACAACAATGGGCCCTATCTAATTTTGGTTCTCACACCAGTCAATAGAAAATATATAGGTATCACACCTTCGAAACACGAATACCAATTCTGATGATGTTCGAACTATCATCAGAATCATCTTCGGGCGACTAGAGTGTGATTCTATATCTATCCAGTATATTAAAACTTCAAATACACGTTTGCAAGGCGTATATGCAAAATCTTTATATACTGGACTGTCCTAATCAATATAAATAAATAATCAAATACGAATAAGTGATTTAAATTTTCAAAACAAAATTTGTTTTCATTTTCAAAAATATACTCTTCACACTCGTTCTAGAATACTACTGATCCTATCTCTAACGAGTCATTCCCATTGGATATTGCTAATCCAATATCTGATGAATTCTTTCGTATGGTTCTAATGTGTCTTGTTCTCGAGCTCTGTAAACCAAAGCTCTGATACCAATTGTGAAAACCCGTAACTTCCCCGTAAAGGAAAGCGTCGGATGGTTCGAGAACAAGCCACAACAGAACGCATATAAAGGAACATTTCATTGTATATTACAACAATGCATCAGATTACAAGAATATACAGAGTATAAATGAATATTACACAGAAATATCAGAGATTTAAATTACATAGCAGCGGAAAATAATACAATACACAACTAGAATGAGATATACGGATACAAAGCTTTCCGGATATCGTTCCAGCTGTAAACCAGGATCCTGTGAATATGAATATGCAAAACCGAAACTACTAGCTGCCCGTGTCAAAATAAGGGCACCCAGAGTTTAGGTTAAAACAATAAACTCCAGGTCAGTCATGTGACTGGTGTGAGAACTAAAACAGTTAATCTTTATTTTTAAAGTTAGGTAAATCAAGGGACCACGCCGTATAACACTGAACGGGTTTCCTCCCAAGAATACCAGTGCATAAAACAAATAGCGCAATGCTAAATAAAGAAAAATGAAGCTGTTATAAGACCCAGGTCCCATCACACAATGCAACGCAGCCGAGGATAGGGTTTTCCCTTATAACAGCCAAAGAATGCTTGATACGTTTAAAACAAATCATTTGATACTATTATAAGTGCATAGTGTATAAAACAACTTCAAATCATAAGTATCAATCATGGGCGGCATGGGTACCATATATCATGTCGCCATATATAGGTTTACAAATAAAACCGCAAAGTCACGTATTTGGAAATTGGATTTCCGTCTATGAACCGAGGCTAGGGATCGTCCTCTACCGATTCGAGACTCTCTAGCCCGAGCCTCCGGAACAGCCGCAACTGCCCCTTGGAGCGACAGGGCCGGTCCACCGATGTGGATTATAGTGCCTGAACAACACGTTTCCCCGCCCTTTGGGGCGTAAATGAGCCAACGAATGACTCCATCGGACCCGGATCGTCCGATCAAACCGAGGCGCCTTGCAACAGCAACAACCACACAGGTGAAAAGTATATAAATGTCAGGGCTGGTAGGTCACTGACACCACCATAGCTAGAAAGAAACGCATGCCCTCCCTGAGGTCCTCTCCCGTTTTTGGTTCACAACCGGGGTGCGAAACTCGCGAATTCACATTACACAAAGCTGTGCCACACAGGCTGTGCTTTGATCATCACCACAAGACTTTGCTTTTCAACAGAAGCCTCGATCAATTGCCCCTTAGGCATGCCACACAGGCAATTTACTCCATGCGTTTGATATCCATCAATATATAACCCCTGAGCTCGTACGTCTCAGAGAAGGGCGTTAAGCAAGAGAATAAATTCTCCGCCGCCAAACAGATATATATTTAATAGAGATCAATCACACGGACTAAAATCCAATGTCAGACACACAGTCCATTTACAAGTCCGTTCTGGGTCTGAACGAAACCGGAGGCACCTAGTACCCCGCATCTCCATCGATCTCCAAGTACGTCTGGACGATCACCAACTGTTTCCATCTTCTTGGGTGTACAGCCCAATCAAGATCATCAGTAATCACCCAAACGACGTGAAGACTTCTGGTCTTAGACCACCGTCTTCATCTTCGACACCACGTCGAATCAGTTATTCAGAATGGGATAAACCCGGTCTTTCTGAATAACTCGCGTATATATTATAAAAGTGTTACACAAACACAACATACGCCTCATTCCAATTCAGAATATTCTTTTATTCAAATATTCCTATACTTTGGGAAAAGTTCCCATTAATTTTATCCAAGATAAATTCTTTAAATTTATTCTTTAATCTCCTTTGAATATCAATTCAAACTAGTCGGGATTAGCGAACCACACCGAAGTAATCATTTATTTTATTTCCCAATCCCAACCTATTCATCCCATGAAATAAAACTGGTTATACTTCATATCTAACACCACGGTGTTATCGGTAAATTCAATTACCATTTCACGTTCAAATCTAATTAAAGATTTAACTATCGCCTGGAGCAAAACTGGTGATACTCCATTTTCGATCATTTCAATCTAATTAAAGATTCATTAAAACTCCACTTAGTTTTAATCGTTAACTGGGTTAAAGAATCAGTGTCATTTAAAACACGGTTCACGATAAGCCCAAAATCACCTTCCATTAATTATCGGGTTAAAGAACAAGTGTTATTTAAAACATTGTTCACGATAAACCCAAAAATCAATACCAATTCAATTCCAATTAAATATCATTTAATTGGTACACTTCATTAAATCTAAATAAAAAGATTTAATCTTTTCTCAACTGGGTTCAAGAACAGTGTTAGTGAAGACACCATTCACGACAAACCCAAATCACATTCGATATTCAATACAAGGCTCTGAATAGAAAATATATCGGCTTATATTCAATATCAAATTCTACGACTAACAAATGTCGTATTGGAAATAACGATATAAATATATATCTTTCAAATTTCCATAACAACACCTGTATAATCACGAATTCCAACATCGAAATATTCCAAAGACAATTTCGATTCAAATCCACTCCAATGCAATCATTGGAAATTCTGGTTATTTTTAAAACCCTTTTCAAATTCAATTTATTTACTTAAAAATAAATAGAATTATAATTCTAGTTCAAAACTAGTTTATTTCGATAAAAATCTATTTTTATCTTTTCAAATATGGAGTTTTTCATCCCAAACTTTCACAAATCATTTCTTATGATTTTACACAAATTATTACTATTTTTAATAATTTTATCAAGGCCCGTACAGTCGATTTCCATCAATGGCCATCGAACTGCACTTACAGCGACCTTTTCCAAATTTGATTTGGACATAATTCCAAATCCAACCGTTAGATTTCAAATTTCTAACATTCGCTAGAAAGCTCTTTTCGATACGAACCAACGGTTCCGGTTTTAGGAGAATCCGACGGTCGGATCTCCCGTAATGTCCATTTGAAATCAATGGTCGAAATTCACGAACTGCCGCGGCGCGGCGCGTTCTATTCAGGCCATTATATTATATATATAATATATATAATATATACTTCGTCGATTTTCTATTCAAAACGAATTATATAAATAGTTTTAAAATTCGTTTCAAAATCTATTTCAACTTCCATTTCAATTCAAAGCAAAATTGAATTCTTCTTTATAAATTCGTTTCAAAGTTCATTTCTATTCAATTCAAATTTCAATTCAATTTGAATTCATTTCAATTCACTTTCAATTCAATTTGAATTCGTTTTCAATTCAATTCATTTCGAAATCGTTTTCAATTCAATTCATTTCGAAATCGTTTTCAATTCAATTCATTTCGAAATCGTTTTCAATTCAATTTATTTCGAAATCGTTTTCAATTCATTCATTTCGAAATCGTTTTCAATTCAATTCATTTCGAAATCGTTTTCAATTCAATTCATTTCGAAATCGTTTTAAAATCGATATAAATATCGTTCATGTCAAAATGGCGTCAATCTAATCAACACGGCTTCATATATTCCTTTATTTTCAAATATTCTATTTCAAATATTTCTTTTTCAAATATTTCTTTTTCAAAACTGGAATGAGGCCCAATCAATTACCATATAAAATTAATTATATGGATTTTCATACAACACATGTATATAATAGCATTGAAAATAATCAACCATCAACCAAAGTGCACTACACTGTATAAGCATCAAATATAGATATTCAACGCTTATAACAGCCTGTCAATCAATCGATCGACATATTTAATCAATCAGGATGAGTGAACTTCAAATTTCATCCCAACACCCGTGTGGGGTTTCAAACAATCAAACACATATTTTATTTGTGAAATTGGGCGATGTGTAAAATTTATCGACCCAATCAATGTCCTTCAAATAGGTGTACATAAACAAACCGTCCGGTTTGTAAATGAATATTTATTTATTCACATTCACGACAAAAATTATATTTTAACGATAAAACATTTTATTTCAACACATGAATTTCTATTCAGTTCATTTCTTCAATAAAATGATATTTTATTTTTCTAACATATTTTAGAAAATTTCGGCGGCATAACGGCACGATACTAGAAACGGGACAAGGCCTAGCCTTATCCCCGGTCTAGTGAAGGCCCACGCCATTCACACATCAATCAAATCAATTTCATCTCACCAAACAATTCAATTCAAACAAATAATTCTACTAATCTATGCAACCAAACAAACAAGTCCATGGTCTGTGGACGATTGTGTCGGGTGCTACTAAGCACCGTCTGCATCCTAGTATATATATATATAACTAGAAAAGAAATTGAAAGGTGAGAAGTTCTCACCGATAGCTATCCAAACTCCACGGCACTTCTAATGCAGGAAATCTTCGCCAACTCGCCTTTTGTCGCTTTCGTTGTCCGCTTTCACTACATATGTAAAAATCGAATTTTACTTCGCTATTCAATATATAAAAATCATATTTTTATTTCGAAGTTCAATATATAAAAATCATATTTTTATTTCGAAGTTCACTATATAAAAATCATATTTTTATTTCGAAGTTCACTATATAAAAATCATATTTTTATTTCGAAGTTCACTATATAAAAATCACATTTTTAATTCGAAGTTCAATATATAAAAATCATATTTTTAATTCGAAGTTCAATATATAAAAATCATATTTTTAATTCGAAGTTCAATATATAAAAATCATATTTTTAATTCGAAGTTCACTATATAAAAATCATATTTTTATTTCGAAGTTCAATATATAAAAATCACATTTTTAATTCGAAGTTCAATATATAAAAATCATATTTTTAATTCGAAGTTCAATATATAAAAATCATATTTTTACTTCGCCATTCAAATAAAAATCGAATTTTTACTATGCTTCGTTATAAAAATTATATTTTTATCTCGATGCCATATAGACAAAAATTCCCTTTCACAAAAATATAGATTTCGCCTTTTCAAATATGAAGTTTTAAAAATATGATCTTTTCCTTTAAAAGTTCAAATCTTTTTCTTTTAAAAGTTCAAATCTTTTTCTTTAAAAAGATTAAACCTTTTTCTATTTAAAGTTTAAACCTTTTTTCTATTCTAAAGTTTTTAAACCTTTTGCTATTTAAAATCTTAAAATAAAATCAGTTTTAAACCCTTTTTTTTAAAAAAAAAATCAGTTTTCAAATGTTTTTTTTTCAAAAAAAATAAAATTCGGTTTTCTTTTCTATTAATATAAAATAAAAATAAATTAAAAAACGACTTACAGGGGGGGACTGTGCTGGTGGCGGCAGCAGGGTAGTGGGGGTCGGAGGGGTGGTGGGGCGCCTTGGTTGGTCGGCGGCGGCTCAGTTCGGGCTAGGGTTCGGTTTTCGTGCTCGACGCGGAGGAGAGAGGGGGTTGTGGCTTCGGAGGGAGGGCGTAGGTCTCGTCGGAGGTGGGGCTGAGGTGCGGTCGGAGGTGGGGCTGAGGTGCGGTGCCTGCCGTGGCCTCTCGCTGGCGATCGAAGGTCTTCAGCGGATTTTTTTTTTTTTCTGAATCGTATTGGAAATGAAAACGATTGAAGGGGGGCCAGGTTAAGGAGGAAGGGAAATTATATATATATATATATATATATTTTTTATTTTATTTTGCAAAAAGTTAACTTTCACATACGATCTCGAAACGAGGCCCACCGCCTGTCGTCCCTAGCGTTTTACTCCCATTCCGAACACAATGGGATATGTATCGCAAGCTGATTTGATCGTTCCGATTAGTTTCCGCTGAATTTACATTTAAACCACTATATTGAATTTTAAATGTACTTTTCAAATTACCGGGGTCACATACTAACTCTAAAAATTCCAGATAAATATTTTCTAGCTTCGTATTGACGATACGGTCCTAATAAAACTAGTTTCGTCGAATTCTGAGGCCGTTTGCAAAATTCCCATTTTTAAGTGCCAGAATTCCATAGCGACTATTCAGAATTTTCGACTGGACATATCTTTTGATTCCCGCTATGAAATTTCGATTCTTCGGATTCGTTGGAAAGATATTATCAATTTGATCCTAATGTTTTTGGTTTCGCTAAAATCCGGATTGTTTTGCACCCGGTACCTCCAATTGAAGTTTGAAATCGAATTATCGAACTACCGCGCCATTTTCAACTCTATTTATAATTATATATAAATATTTATATTCTAACGACGACGCGTATAATATATACGTCGAATTATATTAAAAATAAATTTCTCGTCGATTTTATTTAAAATAATCCATTTTAAATGTTCAAAATTCGCTGAAATTGCCAAAATAAAAATTTTAAACTGGCCCAGATTTTGCGGGTTATTACAAACTACATGAATGCAATGGACATATGCAAATAAAAACGAAAAAATAAAAGCACGACTTGTTTCAGGAAAGTGGTACAACAAATTAAGTTAACAATTTCTAGTCAGTTGATTTTATTTTAGATACCCCGACTTGTCACAAATTTTCAATATAAATCAAGTTTTCAAATGTTAAATTCCAGTTTGGCCAGTTAGTTCGGTCGATAACATAGTGCAGCCATGAAATAAATTCTTAGTTTGCTTGGCACAGTTTGCAAAGTGGTATTCTAATTTTCTCATGTATGGCTAGTCAAATCAATAAGGTCAAGAAGTGTTTGGGTATCATCTCTTATTCTTTATTCTATAAAAATTTAAGATTTATGATTAAGTACATACACCTAACTAAAAAGACCAAAGGCTTACCACCCATGCACTGCCTCGCGGACTAACGGAGAGTAGGTAAGGAGCTTAGTGGATTGTGCAGTCCGACTTTGACTTTGTCAACAACGTGTCGGTAATCCTTAGGTGTCCAATCTCATAAAATGAGACCAAGATATTCCAACTTTGACTTTGTCAACAACGTGTCGGATAGAGCTTGGCGGGTCTGCACACCAACGCTCGATATACAAGCAATGTTGGATACCCTTGGAATACTATTATTATTATTATCGAAAATATAAGCACAAAAGAGAGTTACGCGAATTCAACTTAACACAACTTAGTTTTAAAGATTTGACAAGCCATTATAAGTACTTTAAATCCTCCACTTAGTTAAACAAAGTCTACAATATAGAATAGATTTCATGGCCATCACCTAAGAATCTCCCTATGTACCGGTTGCACTATTATCCCTCAAAATTAACTTTTCATTATATTTCTTATTCGATCTAAGTTGAGAGAAAAAAAATACTATCAACTGGCTAAAAATTGTAAACTTATTTTGTTGTATCAATTGAAAATGAGTCATATTTTCCAAAAAAAAAATTTATGGTATGTTACTACAATCTAAAATGTATGATGGTCCTACTTAAATGGCTGAAAATAAAAAGAAATAAAAACAAAGAAATATGAAAATGGATGAAATGCAGACTCCCCCCCACACCTAATTCAGACAGTGTCCCAACTGTCTAAGGCAGAAAAACAAAAATAAAATTAAAAAAATGAAAAATAAAAATAAAAGAAGAAGAACGTGTACCACCTGATTTCATGGTGGATGATCATGCAGATCGATGGAGTCGTCTTCGTCATATTGCTCGAATTCCAAAAATGGTTTCAGTCGTTGACCGTTTACTTTGAAGACTTTTCCATCCCTAGGATATTCAATTTCAACCGCTCCATGAGGGTATACTGTTTTCACGACATAAGGTCCAGTCCATCGAGATCTGAGTTTCCCTGGAAACAAGTGAAGTCTAGAGTCGTATAAAAGAACTTTTTGACCTATGTTGAATTCCTTACGAAGTATGTTTTTGGCATGTTGGGCTTTGGTTCTTTCTTTGTAGATTTTCGCATTTTCATACGCCTCATTTCTTAATTCCTCTAGTTCAGAAATTTGTAACTTCCTGTGTGAGCCGGCTTTTTCTAAGTCAAAGTTCAAAAATTTTATGGCCCAAAGAGCACGATGCTCTAATTCAAGAGGTAAGTGACAGGCCTTTCCAAAGACTAATCGATATGGTGACATCCCTAGATTGGTTTTATAAGCAGTGCGAAAAGCCCAAAGTGCATCAATCAGTTTTACAGACCAATCTTTTCTATTGGAATTCACGGTTTTCTCAAGAATTTGTTTGATTTGTCTATTGGAAACTTCTACTTGTCCACTAGTTTGTGGATGGTAAGGTGTTGACAGCTTGTGTGTGATTGAGTATTTCTTGAGCAAGGACTCAAAAGCACGATTACAGAAATGAGTGCCATTATCGCTAATGATAGCTCGAGGTGTGCCAAAGCGTGAAAAGATGTTTTCTTTGAGGAATTTGACAACAACCTTGTTGTCATTGGTTTTGGTCGGAATGGCTTCAACCCATTTTGAGACATAATCTACTACAAGCAAGATGTAAAGATTCCCAAATGAATTGGGGAATGGTCCCATGAAGTCGATGCCCCAAACATCGAATAACTCAATCACTAAAATGGGGTTGAGAGGCATCATGTTTCGCTTAGAGATTCGACCCGTTCTTTGACATCGCTCACATTTAGAGCAAAATTCGAAAGCGTCACGGAAGAGTGTGGGCCAATAAAAACCGCTTTGCAAAACTTTTGCAGCAGTTTTTCTTGCTCCAAAATGACCGCCACAAGCATGGTCATGTGAGAAAGAGAGAATACTTTGGTGTTCATGATCGGGCACACACCTTCGAATGATTTGGTCTGGACAGTATTTGAAAAGATATGGGTCTTCCCAATAGAAGTTTCGAACTTTTGAGAGAAATTTTTGTTTATCTTGTTTCGACCATTCAGCGGGCATTTGTTGTGTGACAAGATAATTCACAATGTCAGCGTACCAAGGGGTGTTAGAGATCGAAAGGAGTTGTTCGTCAGGAAAATAGTCATCGATTTGGGTGTCGTTATCATTTTCGTGCACAATTCGAGAGAGATGATCAGCTACGACATTTTCAGAACCCTTTTTATCTCATATTTCTATATCGAATTCTTGGAGAAGAAGGATCCAACGAATCAAGCGGGCCTTGGCATCCTTTTTAGAAAGCAGATATCGTAGGGCAGCATGGTCAGTGTAAACTATGACTTTGGATCCTATGAGATATGGCCTGAATTTCTCAAGAGCGAAGACAACTGCCAAAAATTCCTTTTCAGTAGTTGAGTAATTCAATTGGGCCTCGTTTAAGGTTTTGCTAGCGTAGTAAATGACTCGAGGAAGTTTATCGATACGCTGACCAATCATTTTGTCAATTTTTGGCAATATTATTTTAACTTTTGGTCTCAACCATATAGGATCCATATAAATCAATTATCAAACTATTCCTTCCATTTTTTGGGTTATCTTGCAAGATGGCTCCAATAGCAAAATCAGAAGCGTCGCACATAAGTTCAAAGGGTTGAGTCCAATCAGGAGGTTGAATGATGGGAGTTGTGGTCAAGAGTGATTTAAGAGTTTCAACAGATGTTTGGCAATCAGTGGAAAATTCAAACTTTACGTCTTTGGCAAGTAAATTCGAGAGAGGTTTTGAAATTTTTGAGAAATCCTTAATGGATCTTCTATAGAATCCCGCATGGCCAAGAAATGAACGAACATCTTTGACAGACTTGGGAGGAGGTAAATTAGCAATCAAATCGATTTTTGATTTATCGACTTCTAGGCCAACTTTGGAGACGACATGACCTAGAACTATCCCCCTTTTCACCATAAAGTGACATTTTTCCCAATTAAGCACGAGTGATTTCTCCTTACAACGCTTAAGGACGAGTTCTAAATGAGTGAGACATTGGGAAAAAGATGATCCATATATTGAAAAGTCGTCCATGAATATTTCCAAGAATTCTTCCACCATATCAGAGAAAATACTCATCATACACCTTTGGAAAGTCGCGGGGGCATTACAAAGACCAAAAGGCATGCGACGATAAGCAAAGGTTCCAAAGGGACAAGTAAAGGTGGTCTTATGTTGATCTTCTAAAGCAACAGGAATTTGGTTATAGCCAGAGTATCCACCGAGAAAACAGTAGTACTCATGTCCCGCTAAGCGTTCGAGCATTTGGTCAATAAAAGGCAAGGGAAAATGGTCTTTTCGTGTGGCTGAGTTAAGCTTTCGATAGTCGATGCACACACGCCATTTGGTTTTGATTTTTGTTGGGACGAGTTCATTACTGTCGTTTTTGATCACTGTGACTCCCGACTTCTTTGGTACAACTTGTACCGGACTCACCCAAGTACTGTCAGAGATGGGATAGATGATGTTATTGTCTAGACATTTGATTATCTCCTCCTTGACCACTTCTCTCATGTTTGGGTTTAATCGCCTTTGAGCCTCACGGGTGGGTTTAGCCTCATCAACTAAATGTATGCGATGTTCCACAATTGATGGGCTAATTCCTTTTATATCGCTAATTTCCCACCCCAAGGCGTCCTTATTTTCCTGCAAGGTATCCAAAAGTTTTTCTTCTTGGTCCTCGGTAAGATCGGAAGCCAAGATTACGGGAAAAGTTTTTGAAGAGTCTAGGTAGGCATACTTAAGGTCTGGTGGCAAGGGTTTGAGGTCTAACTTAGGAAGTTCTTGTGTATCAACATTGGTCAACATTCCTTGGTTAGATTCAGGTGGCGAAGTGTCGGAGTCAAGAATTTTGTTTAGTTCAGAAATGTATTCGAGTTCGTCGAAATCAGGGTTGAAATGGTCATGACACATTTTCAGGGCTTCAGAAGTGTCACTTGAGGTTTCATCAACTGTGGTTTGAATCATGTCAATTTCATCGATCTCAAAATCCCTAGGTTGTTTGTTGAGATTAAAGATGTTTAGCTCGATGGTTAGGTGCCCGAAGGAGAGTCGAAGCTGACCATTCCTACAATTAATGACAGCATTAGAGGTTGCTAAGAAAGGGCGTCCTAAGATCAATGGTATTTGAACGTTGGGATTTGAGACAGGCTCTGTTTCTAGAACTATAAAATCGACAGGGAAGTAAAACTGCTCGATCTGTATCAAGACGTCTTCAATAATTCCCAATGGCTTTTTGACAGATCGATCGGCTAGTTGAAGTGTGATGTTTGTTGGTTTAATCTCCCCTAGTCCAAGTTGACGATAGACAGTATAGGGAAGAAGATTTACACTGGCACCAAGGTCAAGTAGAGCACGAGAGATATGGGTGTTTCCTATTTTGCAATCAATCGTAGGGCAGCCAGGGTCTTTGTACTTGACTGGGGCAAGATTCGAAAGAACAGAGCTTGTATTTGCAGTTAGAAAGGTGGTTTTTGGGACATTGGTCGCACGTTTTTGTGTGCACAATTCCTTAAGACACTTAGCATATTGAGGAATTTGTTCAATGGTGTCTAAAAGAGGAATGTTCACACGGACTTGTTTGAAAATTTCCAGAATTTTATCGAAATTTGCCGCTTTCTTCTTATTATTGAGTCTATGAGGAAAAGGAGCTACTGGTTTTTCGACTCTGTGATGAGTTTCATCATTCGAAGAAAAAGGTTTATCCAAGGGAAGAGAAGGTGGTAAGGTCGTAGAAGATGGTATGTTGGTATTGCCAACATTATTTTTCGAAGGTGGGTCGGGTTTGCCGACACTGGGAGAAGATCTGTTGGGATTGCCAACATTTGAGGAAAATGGAGGTTTAGAAGAATTGGCATTCGAAGCCAATGGGTGATCATCAAGATTAGGGATTGGGGTCGAGTTAGAAGGTTCGTCAGGGTCGTCCATGTTATTATCGATCCTCTTTCCAGATCGAAGGGTTGTAATAGCGTTGACTGGATTATGGTTTTCGTCCTCACAAGAATTTACAGCACGAGGGTTATACTTTGGATTCACTTCGGGTTGACTAGGCAACTTTCCTTTCTCATTATTTTTCGCCATTTCCTTTATCATATGCATTAGTTGGTCGATTTTAGCGTCTTGATTATTTATTTGTTTTTCTAATCGAACAATATCTTGTGATGGTTGAGAAGATTGAGAGGATTGGTTCGATGATTGAAAATTGGGGTGCCTATACGGTTGTTTGGATTGAGGTGCAGCTTGAGAGGTTTGAGAATTGGGGGGTGGAGCTTGGTAATTCGGATTGGGAATAAAGGGTTGCATGTGAGATGGGTTTGCCGAATTATTGGGGTTTGACCAAGAAAAGTTTGGGTGGTTCCTCCAACCAGGATTGTACGTGGCTGAGTAAGGGTTATTTTGAGCTATAGCATTGGCTTGGTCCTGAGAGTAGTAGTGGGGTAACCCTTCTCCGGCTTGAGGAGTTTGATTTTCTACGGGAATTTGATTTGGGTCCACGACATGCACTCCTCTAGTAGAAGTACGATTGGGAACGTGAATTGATTCCCATTGCATGTCCTTTTCAGAAGAATTTTCTAAGAACCGCCAAGCTTCATCGGCTGTTTTAGACATAAAATCTCCTCCACACATTGATTCTAGTTGAGTTTTAGATTGATAGTTAAGCCCTTCATATACAATTTGACACAAGTTGTCTTTTAGAATTCCATGATGAGGACAACTATACAGTAGTTGGTTGAATCTCTCAAAATATTTTGAAAAAGTTTCCCCCTCATTTTGACAAAATTGATTTATCTCAGTTCGGATTTTGAGAGTTTTATGGAAAGGGAAAAACTTTTTCAAAAATGCAGTGACAAATTCATCCCAACTTCTTATGGAATGTTTTGGAAGAGAATTTGGCCATCTTTTAGCGCTTTCAAGTAGTGCAAATGGGATTAGCCTTAGCTTGATCGATTCATTAGACAATTGTTGCATTTTTGTTGTGGACGCATACAATTCAAATTCACTCAGAAATTCATAAGCATTTTCAGACCCAGTAAATTTTGGTACCCCTTGGATAAAAGAATGTTTTAGCTCAAAATTGTTTCCTTCAGCTGGTGGGAACACAATGACAGATGGTTGAACGGTCCTAGTAGGATAACATCGATCACGAAGAGACAAGGGTCTGTCCACTTGGATATTGAGGTTTTGAAAATTTTGATTTATTTGGTTTTGATCTCCAAAGTTCGGAAAGTTTTGATTCACTCGATTTTGATCCAATTCGGTTGGAAAATTTTGGTTGATTCGAGAACCCCTAGGAGAATTTTGTTGGCTAACACTTTTTTCACTCATTGTTGTTAAATGCAAGCACAGAAATTAGCTACAATGAAGTTTTCTGTCCTTATTGGCCCCTAACCCAAAATTATAAAGTGACACGTTTGATTACTTAGATCAAAAGATTTCTCAGCCAGTTAACGGACAGGAGTTATCGGTGCACCAGGAATCACCCTAGCAATGCAGCCGAAGGTTTAAGTACCTTCAAAGTAACAACCGATATAATATTTACGAATCACCGTAATATTTATAAACGGTTATTTCTCTGCCGTAGTCTAGACACCAAGAAATAATTCGTTCCAAATGAATCAACTATCACAATATAATTAAGCCCTAGGTGAGCCCGTGACTCCCTTAAGTCCAACGTCTAACCGTTATTATTAGTCAAATTCTACGATGAAATGCAATTTGTGGGCTAAGGAAAGGGTGATGAAATCCCTCACCTTATGTGAATTGGGGTATTGCCCTTAACAGAATGAATAAAAAAAAATGCAGAAATCACACAAAGTAATTGCAAAAATTAAAAATTGTACATTCAAAGCCGCTGCCCCTGCAGAAAATTTTACAACAATTGTCTATATATTTTTTTCTTTGCGGCAGAGCACCTGTAGAGTTTTAAAAGCTTTCACCTTGATCGGCAGTCCTCCAGTGAATTTGGGAAGCGCTAGCGCGTTCACACCCCACTTGGTGTGCAACCGCTCCAACAATTCAACTTCTTGTGTGCAAGTTGACTGATCTCTGAATCCCTTGTTCGTTTGCTTTGCTTGAAATCTTTACTCACTTTGAATTTGGTCTCTCCCTCTTGTATTTTTTGTTTCTTTTTTTTTTGAGAAGAAGAAAATAGAAAATGACTCGAAATTAGAGTAAAACTACACTACAAAGCGACTAGACTAATGAAATAAAATAAACAAACTAGACTCGACTTTTTTTTTATTAGATGCAGAAGAAGAAAATACTTAAAAAAAACGACGGTCAAAAAGACTAAAAACAAAAACAAACGCTGAAAGAGAAAAAATACTTGAACAACTTAAACTCGGTAAACAAATACAAATGGGCAACAAACCCGCATGCCCTTAAGTGAATGTATTCCCTTGAAACGGGTAAACCTATCACCTAAACAGGATAACCCACAACCACAAATTACAAGCCTAACTTTTCAGATTCCCAAAACAAAAATAAAAATAAAATAAGCACAAGTCCACGGTCCTTCAAACAAAATACACAAGCACGCGTCTTCTTTCTTCTTCTGGAAATCAAATAGCTCCAAAAGCACACCGCAGTCCACCTTTTTTTTTTATTCAAGATCGAATTGAGTTCGAATTAAATCGAATTTGATTCCAAATCGGGTTATGCAAACAAAATTTGCAAGCCAAGTTTTCGATTGCTTGGGGTCTCGAGCTGCTGTAGTTTTGAGATCGCGATTGGAGGGTTTCGGACGTGGATGACGGGTGCGTGGAGGCTACGGTGGTATAACAGTTCTGGGCGAGATGATTTTGAGGTGTTTTGGAAACAAGGGGGAAGGTGATTGATAATGACGAGTTGAGGGTGGAGCAAGGGGATGTCTGGCGTTGGTAACAGGGGAGAATTTGGCGTCAGTTCCAGAGGTTGGTTTGTGTGGAGTATGGGTGATTTGCTGTATGGACTGTGATGAGGTGCTGAAAGTTGTATGTTGCAAGAGTTACTGTGAAAGAGGACGGATGGGTTTGTAGAGAATGAAAGGGGACGGTGTATGATTGATCGGTGGTTTGGTGGATCTGCAAGGTTTTGAAAGGGTTGGTGTAGTTTGATTGAAGAGGCTTCGTGAATTGGTAGAGGCGTTGGGTTTGCTGGTTTCGTAGTGAAGAGGACGTGGGTAAGAGTGAATTGAAAGTTGCGACCTGGTTGAAATCGGGTATGGTGTTTCTGTGAATTGGGTCAAGGGTATTTCGGAAATTGTTGAGGACGGGATTGTGGTTTGGGTTGCTTTCGGTTGATGGCGAGGCAAGGTCTGGGCAGTGCGTGATTTTTTGGGTAGGAAAGGGACGTGTGGATTTGTGGCTTTGGTGGTATTTGTTGTAGGGGTGTTGTACGGCAGAAGGGTGGGTGGTTGCTGTTTGTATGGACGTGGCTGGTACTGTCTATGTAAGTGGTTTTAGTGAAGTATGGGGCGAACGTGAAGATGATGGTGGTGATTGTTGTTGTAACGCTGGGTATTAGTGAGTTTGTTTGGATTGTCTGGGGGGGAACCAGGGTATATGATGACAGTGCAAGCTCATGTGGGGCGTTGAGGCTGATGGGAGAAGTGGAGTATGTGGTATGATCTTGGATGTGGGTAGGCAGTGCGATCAGCAAAAGATGGGTGGGATGGTGATGCAGCAAGGAAAGAAATCAAAGTATAAGAAGAAAGAATTGCAAAGAGGAACCCTTTTTTTTTCAGATACTGTAAAAGAAGAGAGTGTGAGAGGTATTAGGAAGGAAATTTGTAATGGGAGAAATGAAAGGATTTTTTTTTTTTTTTGTTTTTTTTTTTTTTTGAGACTTGTATAAGAAGAAATAGACTGAGAAATAAAAAAGGAAAGAAATCAAATAAAAACCAGAAAGGAATATTTTTTTTCTCTCTTTTTGTTTTTTTTGTTTTGTTTACAAGAATACGCAAAAACAAGGAAAAAAATAAAAACTAACACGAATCAGAAATTAAATAAATAATAAAATTTAATCGTTACCTCCCCGGCAACGGCGCCAAAAACTTGATCGACGCTAGTCTATGAATTAGAAAAGCGCGACATTTGTAATAAATTCTGCAAGCATACAGGTGTGTAGCATACAGGTCGAACACAGGGAGGTTTAATTAAAAATTATTTTTTTTTTTTCTTGGGCGTGTTAGACGAAGCTGGAGGTTGATTTTTTCGCAAAGCAAAATAAAAACTGAAACTACGAATAAAAGATGCAATTGAATTCACTACAGATTCGAATCTAATCGGATCTGTAATAAATTCAATGATTAAACTAAAATAGAACACTGGAAATAAAATTGCAGAAAAGAAATCAACAACTGAAAATAAAAACTTGGATTACCGCTGAATCTAATCAGACGGTCAATCACTAGTAAGAAAAATAGAAACAATAGCAAATTGTGTTCTAGCAAATCTAATTGACTAGACAACACAATAAGCCATGAAAATAAAATGCAGAAAGAAAAGAAAGCTTTATTACGACCGAAAGAGAGTACAGGAGAATGAGATCCTTTTACAATGGTTACAATCACATATTTATAGATGAGAATGGGAAAACCCTAATTAGGTCTATGAATAAATGGACCTCCTCATTCATGAATATCTCTTGCCTTCCTTGACTAACTTGATTGGAGAAAATCTGGGCATATCATGGTAAATATTTTCCATATCTTTTAATTTTCCCATGTGGCTTGATTGATAGAAGATTGCATCTAATTAATTCTTCCAAACAAGGACGCTTATCAGACTCCAAAGGCCATATAAGATAAAATCTTCAAAATTGATTTTTCTTCTTGGCAACAATTCAATCAGCAATTCTTCTAATTGAAATTGAATGATTTGAATTTAATTCCATGATAAGAATATGGCTATTGCTGAAATGTTAATTGGTGCACATCATAAATACATACACATGAATATGTGTATGTATATATAACATAACACTAATCCAGATATTTCTCAAAGCAAAGGGCCAGTGTGAACGCGCTCCGTTTCTTAGGTAAAAAGTGCGCTTGACGGGGTTCGAACTCAGGTCACTCAGCACCAATTCCTATGCCTTTACCAGTGAGCTACTGCTTCTTTTGCAATTGAAATGAATTTGATGTGAGGAAGTAGCTCTTTCTTGTAGTTGGCCTTTGATTTGAATTGAAGGAGGCATTTCTTGACATCCTGTAAAAACATACAAAAGTAACCAAAGTATCATTTATTTATTTACAAAAGATAAAGCATAAGAGTAATAAAATAAACACTTTTCAGTGTCAATCAATAGTTCACAAGTTAAAATTGAATCTAAGGAAGCTTAAAGAATCAATTAAAGTTCAAAACCCGATAGGAGGTTCTATTGTTCTCAGTTCGTATTGCAGAGTGCCTATCTCTTATTCTTTCTACAAGTTTCCTCATAGGTTAATCGTCATGAATCTCTCTGAATTCGATGTTATTCTCGGTTTGGAATAGTTAACCAATTATAAGGCCGAAGTTAGATGTGCCGAAAGAATAGTGAAAATTAAAACAAAATTGGGGCATATCACTATACCATGTCTCGGTTCAGAAACCGATAGAACAGGATTCTGGTCTGGTTTAGAAGTTACTCCCACTTCATTAGAAAAGATACCGGTCGTTAAAAACTATGCGGATGTGTTTGAAGAAGTCGAAAACTTACGTCCGCAAAGAGAAATAGAATTCAGAATAGATCTAATTACGAACGCCCGACCAGTAGTACATCCAATTAGAAGAATGGCCCCAAAAAAAAAAGAAGAGTTAGGCAGCCAAACCAGAGAATTGCTTTGGAAAGGTCTGATCAGACCAAGCTTTTCAGCTTGGGGAGCAGCAGTAGTGTTTGTCCCGAAATCAGACGGTACTCTACGACTTTGTGTTGATTACCGAGATCTCAGAAAGCAGACACTGAAGAACAAATATCCCTTGCCACGGATGGACGATCTGTTAGATCAATTAAATGGGGGCAACAGTATTCTCCAGGATGGACCTAGCTACAGGTTTCCACCAATTACGTATAGTCGAAGACTGTGTTCCTTTGACAGCCTTCAGGGGTCCCGATTTATTCTACGAATGGTTAGTAATGCCGTTCGGCTTGTGTAACGCTCCGGCATACTTCGTCGATCTTATGAACAGAGTGTTCCGTGGTGTATTGAATAAATTTGTTCTAGTCTTCATCGAAGACATTTTAATCTACTCCAAGTCGGAAGGCGAGCATGCAAAGCATTTAGAACAAGTATTGATAATTCTGAGGAGAAATGTCTTGAAAGCTAAATTTTCTAAGTGTGTCTTCTGGCAGGATGAAGTTAAGTTCCTTGGCCATGTCGTATCGAAGGAAGGGATTGCTGTAGATCCAAGCAAAATTACAGCAATTCAGAACTGGAAACAGCCTACTTCCCCCATAGAAGTTCGAAGTTTCCTTGGATTGGCTAGTTACTATCGGAAATTCATTCAGGATTTTTCAAAGATATCTGGTGTATTAACAAAGCTTACAAAGAAGCATGAGAAATTCAAATGGACTCCCGAATGTGAAGAAGCTTTCCGGGAGCTGAAACTGAAATTGACAACTGCTCCAGTATTAACCATTATAGAAGGCAACCAGGACTTGACTGTATGGACAGACGCTTCTATTAGAGGGCTTGGCGCAGTATTAATGCAAAAGGGCCAAGTGGTCGCTTATGCCAGCCATCAGCTGAAGCTACATGAAAGAAACCATGCAACTCATGATCTTGAGTTATTAGCTATCGTGTTTGCTTTGAGAATCTGGAGGCATTATTTATTGGGCGAGAAGTTCGAACTATTTACCGATCATCAATCATTGAAATATCTATTCACTCAGAAGGATCTAAACTTGATACAACAGCGTTGGTTAGAATTCCTTGCTGCATACGATTTTGAGATTCTATACACTCCAGGGAAAGCCAATGTTGTAGCAGATGCACTCAGCAGAATGAATGAAATCATCGCTAGCTTTATTATCACGTCTTCATTGATTGACAAGATTTTGGACCTTCAGAAAGACGATGAATTTATTCAGAGAATTAGTGAGAGAGTCAAGGGAGGTGAATCCACAAGTTTCCGGCTCGATGACAATGGAGTTCTTAGATTAAAGGGCAGAATTTGCATCCCAAATCTTCCAGAGCTTCGAAGAGAAATACTTGATGAATGTCACTAGTCCAAACTAAGCATCCATCCCGGTGTGAGCAAAATGTATAACGATATCAAGCGCACATTCTGGTGGAGGGCTTTGAAAAGAGATATTTCATTATATGTTAGCAGATGCTCCACTTGTCAGCTAGTTAAGAGCGATCAACAGAAATTGGCTGGACTATTACAACCATTAGAAATTCCAGGAGGGAAGTGGGAGCAAATTTCAATGGACTTCATTGATGGTTTGCCTCGAACTAAGAAAGGAAACGACAGTATATGGGTGATCGTAGATCGCTTCACGAAGACTGCCCATTTCATACCTGTCCGATCCAACAGAACAGCTCAAAGTTTAGCATAGATTTACTTCAAAGAAATAGTTAAACTGCATGGAGTGCCGCTCAATATAGTCAGTGATAGAGATCCCCTATTTACTAGCAAATTCTGGGAAGCATTCCAGACAGAATTGGTCACCAAATTGAATCTAAGCACCGCTTATCACCCTCAGACAGACGGCCAAACTGAGCGGGTGAATAGAATTCTAGAAGATTTACTGCGAGCTTGCATTATTGATTTTGGCGGCTCATGGGAAGATCACTTACATTTGGCAGAATTCTCTTATAACTATAGCTATCAAGCAAGTTTGGGAATGTCTCCATTTGAAGCATTATACGGTAGACCGTGCAGATCTCCCGCATGTTGGGTAGAACCTGGCAACAGACTTGTGTTAGGGCCCGATATGATTCGAGAAGCATCTGATAAAGTCGATTTCATCAAGAAGCGATTGAAAACCGCACAAAGCTGACAGAAAAGTTATGCTGATGCGAGAAGAAGAGATTTATCATTTGTCGTTGGCGATTATGTTTATTTAAGAGTTTCTCCGATGAGGGGAGTAATCAGATTTGGCAAAACTGGGAAGTTGGCACCGAGATTTATTGGTCCCTTTCCTATACTTGAACGGATTGGAACTCTTGCATATAGGGTTTCATTACCTGATTGGTTGCCTGGTGTGCATGATGTGTTCCACGTGTCTCAACTCAGAAAACATGTACATGATCCGGATCTTGTTGTAGAAGAAGCAGCACAACAGGACTTGGAAATAACTCCAGAATTAGCAGTCAGAAGAGAGCCATTGAAGATCGTTGGCAAAGAAACTAGGGAGCTAAGGAGCAAAAAGATTCATTTAGTTAAAGTGCAGTGGAGTAGTGATCCTAGAGACTGTACTTGGGAGACTGAGGAAAGCATTAAACAAGCCTACCCAAATGCAGAGTGCACATCTCTGACTAACTCCGGTGCAAGGTACCTTTACAATACTTTGCATTTACATTTTGTTTCCTACTTTGCTGTTGTTTCCTTTTCGAGGACGAAAAGTTTTAAGTGGGGGAGATTGTAATAACCCAGAAAATGTGAACCAATTTAAATTTTTTAAAATTGGTTATTGTCAAAGAATTTAAACAATTGAAATAGCACATTTCAATATAATAATAATTGGGAATAGTGAGGCAGTTTGAAAATTTGAATACAAACTTTGTCTGACTGTACCGGGTGGAAAATATAACAGATTTTAGTGAAACCAAAAATATTTAAATCTGTTTATGAATACCTTTCTAACGAATCTGAAAAATTGAAGTTTCATAGCAGGAATCAAAAGTTATGGCCAAATGAATTTTCAGAGAGGTCGCTATATAGAATATATAGCCCTTGAAAATATATATTTTGCATACGACCTCTGAATTCGACGAAACCACTTTTGTTGGATCCGGGATGTCAAACTATTGCTAGGTTTCAAATTTCATAATTTTTGAAGCTAGTATATGAGCGGGGCAAAAGAAAATGTGATTGGTCAATTTCTGTTAAAATGGGTCGACCCGAAAATAGACATTTTGCATACGATCTCAGAATTCGACGAAACTAGTTTTGTTGGGACCGTATCATCAAAACAAAGCTAGATTTATTTTTCTGGAATTTTTCGATTCAGTTTGTGGCCTTGGCAAATTGAACTGTACATTCAAATTGAATATAAAAAGTTTTATACTTTAATTTGAAAAAATAATTGACTGTAATAGTCGAATTGGCCAACGAAACATATCTCATTGTGTCCGGAATGGGGGTATTTAGCTAGGGCGACAGTTGTTGGGTTGAAATTGGTGTACGTTAGTTAGAAAGGATATTTTAAGAATTTAAAATTTAAATATAATAAAAAATATCTTCACTTTTCTCTCACTTCTAAAAATCTGGTCAACCCTCCTACGAACGAATGACGGAACCAGCTCGAAATTTCCAAGCCCGATCGCCGCCGCCACAGGCGTTTTCGCCACCCCGTCCAGTTGGCTTTTCCGATCGCCTTTCTCCCCTCTTTCAATCAACCCAAGCCTCGACTGAAACCATCCAGTATTTGCATCGAATTTCAGCCAGGAATTCTCCACCTTTGGAGCGCCGCCGATCATCAGAGGGGCCGTCGAGTTCGCTGCCACCACAGGCGCTGGAAAGCCTGTTCGAAGCTCTTCGACGTTGCAGCATCCGATCGTGACGAAACTGCATGGATCGATCGTGAATTAAAAACCTAGTTTTTAAGGTTTGAAAAGTTATTTGCTTTGAAATTTCTGAATTGAAAATAACACTTTTAAGTGTTGCAAAACTTTGAAAAATCATATCTTTTTAGTGTGTTAACGAAATTCGATGAAACAGGAAACATTAGGACCGCAGTGATGCTCTCTACAATCTAGCAGAAGCCGTGGATTTTTCTGATCTTCATACGATTTTTAGCACTTCAAAAACCAATGTGAGGAATCCAAATTAAATTGTGTGAATGGAATCGTGTTGTATAAATTATATAAGCGAAGTGTAAATTATATACGCATTGTGTATCTCATGTACATGTGTTGTATAAGTTACTTTAGCGATGTATAAATTATACAAGCATTGTATGAAACATATATGCTTTGAATTTTGATGAAATGCAAGTGGATTACAGAAATAATATATATATATACTCCCCTCGTCCACAGACCATGGACGATATTTATTGCTTGTGATTGGTGTGATATTATATGGTATGACGAATGGTTGGAAATAATCGTTTGTGGTTGATTTTGTGGTTGAAAAATACCTTTGTGGTTGAAAAATACCTTTGTGGTTGAAAAATACCCTCTTGTGGTTGAAACAAATTAAAATAGGATTGTGGAAATGAAAATAAAACATGCCGCCTGCGTGCGAACTAGATGCATGAGCCCAATTGTCAAAAACCGCGAGGTTTTAAGGTAGAGCGAGGAGCCGTACTAGGGACGGTCCCGGTTTTAACTACCCTGCCGTTATGCTGCCGAAATTTTCTGAAATATTCATGTGTTAGAATAATTTTCATTTGTTGAAATTAATTACATATGCTGAAACCAAAATTCATGTGTTGAATGTTATTCGAATTTTAAATAAATAACTTTAGCGATAAAAATCACATTTTTATATAAATACAAACTATAGAGAAGATTCATGTGTTAAATTGAAATTCATTCGTTGAATTGAAATTCATGTGTTGAATGTTATTCGAATTTTAAATAAATAGCTTTAGCGATAAAAATCACATTTTTATATATATACAAACTATAGAGAATATTTGTGTGTTGAATTGAAATTCATTCGTTGAGTTGAAATTCATGTGTTGAATGTTATTCAAATTTTAAACAAATAGTTTTAACGATAAAAATCACAGTTTTATATATATACAAACTATAGTGAATATTCATGTGTTGAATTGAAATTAATTCATTGGATTGAAAATTCATGTGTTGAATGTTATTCGTAATTTAAAATAAAATGAATAGACAATAAAAACTACATTTTTATTGTGAATATGAAGTGTTAAAAACATTCACGTGTTGAATAAATATTTTTGATGACAAAAATATTTCTTTTATCATGTATACGCTTTGATAAAAATACACAAGTGTTGAAATAAATATTAGTTCGCTAGAAATATTATTATTAGCTTTGTTCTGCATATATATACATGTGTCGAACAGGAAAAATGGATTAGCTGTAGAGTAAAGAAATTATTTGTGTGCCCGAAAAATAGGTAAGCCTTGATGAGTTGGCTGCGCAATTTTATTTTTAAATCAACTCCTGTGAATGCCATCGGATGCGGAGTGCTGGTTATTCTGTGTGAAATAATAAACATCGCCATAGGATAGTAACAATTAAATTTGAACTACACTACATGGCATACTCCTTGACGATAGGCATACTTCATCATATTCCACATAAGCATTTGGAGCTTGTGTGACGAGGTGGGAGATTTACCATACGAGCGAGAGGCTTGTATAGCGATGATTATATACTACAGGTTGAACTGATGACTGATATGGACTATATAAAATATAACGATAAATTGCCAGATTAATAAAAACCCCACACGGGTCTGGATTTGACAATAATCACGTCTCTCTAGTCATTAGATACGGCACATGGACTATTTATTCCAACACTGGACGAGGTGACAAGGATTTATCCTCTGGAGTAATTAAAAATACACGCTCCCTCAGGCTTGATAGGGTGACGAGAATTTATTCTCTGGAGTTATTATCTATGCACGCTCCCCTGTAAACACAAGAATATATCACGATAAATAGGTGGATGCTTTATAGGATTTATTGGGTACCTAACACGGCCCAATAAATTTCCAAAACCCTTCCCGTACAAAGGAGGTCATGGCGAAATTTTTCGAAATATAAAGGCTTTTGTGAAATATTTGAAGTGAAAACGATGTTAAGATATTTGAAGTGAAAACGATGTTAAAATATTTGGAGTGAAATCGATGTTGAAATTAAAGAAGTGAAAGCGATGTTGAAATTAAAGAATGAACTATATTTATATATATATAAATATAAATAGAATGGAAAGGAATCGAAGCCGTGCAGTTCGTGTTTTGAAATCGTAATTTGAATCGATTAGTACGAGAAATCCAACCATCGGATTTTCCCGAAACCGCAACCGCTGGGTCCGCCTTGGAAATATCTTTCCAACGACACCAACCTTGTAAAAATCCAATGGTTTGATTGTCTGGAATGTTTAATTCAAATCTGAAGGAAAACAGCGCCAGAATCATTTATATTTATATATAAATATAAATATAATTAAATTAAATCGAATAACGACGCTGAAGTTTGAATTTTGAAAACGTAACTTCAAACGACTAGTGTGGAAGATCCAGCCGTCGGATTTTCACGAAACTGGAACCGTTGGGTTTATTTTTGGAATATCATCCAAGTGGTATAGACTTTGTAGAAATCCAACGGTTAGATTTTCCGATATGTGTAAAACAAATTAGGGGAAAAACAGCGCCAGTGCCACGGCACGACCTGAAACGTCGTTTAATTAAATATGGCCATTTTTAAATAAATAAAAATGGCGAAAAATCGTTATAAAATATTATAAGCAACATGGATTGGAAATAAACCAGTTTGGCTTGATCTGCTTGATATTTGATGGTTGTATGTGTTTGACACGAAAATAATACTAAAGAACTAAAATATGAATGACGAGTAATATAACCAGGTAAAGAATTGATTTGAATTCTAATTACGTGAATTATTTGAAAAGACCGAGCTAACCCTCATTTCAAATAATTGATCGAACGATTCGAATTGGAAAATACAAAGACGATTCAAGACCGACGATCTTCGTATCGGTTGGATGGGCGCTGCTGTGATTCCTGATTGGAGTAGCTACGGTGAAGGAACGGAAGTAGTAGCCGTCTGAACGTATGGGTTGATTGTACGGATATACGAGGAATATGGTGCCTCCGGTCTCGTTCAGACCCAGAACGGACTTGTAAATGGACTGTGTGTCTGACATTGGATTTTTTCTATACTGATTGATCTCTATTAAATATATATCTGTTTGGCGGCGGAGAATTTATTCTTTTGCTTAACGCCCTTCTCTGAGACGTACGAGCTCAGAGGTTATATATCGATAGAAATCAATCGTATGGAGTGGATTGCCTATGTGGCATGCCAAGATGCTATGATCAAGGCTTCTGTTGTAAAGCAAAGTCTTGTGTTTGATGATCAAAGCACGGCCTACGTGGCCTGGCTTTGTGTATAGCGTGGATTCGCGAGCCTCAAACCTCGGTATGAGTCAAAAACGGGATAAGGACCCAAGGAGTGCATGACGTTTCTTTCTAGCTATGGTGGTGTAAGTGACCTACCAGCCCTGACATATATATCTACTTTTCACCTATGTGGTTGTTGGAATGCGAGGTGCCTCGATTTTAGGTCTGTAAGGACCGGGAAACGTGTGTTCAGGAATAACTAATCCTCAAACGTAAGAGAGGACCGGCCTTGGAGGATCCAAGGGTTACCCAGAGTGTGTAGTCCTGAGGCATTAGCTAGAGTGTCTCGAAGCGGAGAGGAGCTTTCCCCTTGCCTCGACTCATGACGGAAATCCAATTTCCAATACGTAATAACGGACTCGATTGTAGAACTAGTATGGCGACATAGTAGATGGTAGCTATGCCGCTTATGATTGATATTTATGATGCTATTTGTTTTTGAAACATATATGCACTAGTAATAATATCAAATGATTTTGCTTTACACGTATTAAGCATATTTGGCGATTATAAGGTAAAACTCTATCCTCCGGCTTGCGTTGCATTGTATGATGGGACTTGAGTCTTATAATGGCTACATTCTTTTTAAAAGCATTGCGTTGTTTTAAAGAATTTACTTTGTTTTAAATTCACCAGCAATCACTGGAGTAAACCCGTTCCGCGAAAGTGGCGTGGTCCTATGATTTGCTTATTACTGTTGTTTAAACTGTTAAGTAGATTTCTCACACCAGTCCCCATGACTGACTCGTTGTTTGTTTCACTTTGCAAACGCGGGTACCCTTATTTTCACATAGGCAGCCTAGTTCACAGGTGACAGGTTGTTTTGGCTCAGCACTGTAGTATGGAGTGCACTTTTGGCTCATGGCGAGACTGACTTCACCGAGATGACTTTGACATTTTCCGCCATTATTGTATATATATCATGATTCCGCCATGGGCGATGCAGACTGTTTTACTTCCAGTACTTATTATCGTATGTATATGTACCGCCTTCGGCGAGGTAGACTGATACACTTACTATGTCTTACTGTATGTATATATTCCTCCTATGGCGATGATGACTGATCATTCCCCATGTATTTACTAAGTTATATCCTACGTTGTGCTATTCTGATGTTGTTACATGTTATGAATCCGCTGTCATATATATGTAAAATTATTTTATTTATTGTTTTTGCTATTATCTGTACTCTGCTATGATGAGTGATGTGTTATATTCCAATGATTATCCTTAATACCATCACACGGATTTTGGGATGGTCACAAAATGTCTCTAGAACCCACTATGATCCTTGGAATCGGTTGGGCCGGTCCTCACCTAACTTTGGAGGATTGGCAATTCCTGAACACACGTTTCCCGGTCCTAACAGACCTATATCTAAGGCGCCTCGCATTCCAACATCCACACAGGTAAAAAGTATAAATGTCAGGGCTAGTGGGTCACGGACATCACCCATAGCTAGAAAGAAACGTCGTGTTCTCCCAACGGTCCGTATCCCGTTTTTGACTCATACCGAGGTGTGAGGCTCGCGAATTCACGTTATACACAAAGCTGCACCACACAGGCCGTGCTTTGATCATCAACCACAAGACTTTGCTTTTCAACAGAAGCCTTGATCATCTGCAAATTAGGCATGCCACACAGGCAATTCACTCCATGCGACTGATGTCCATCGATATACAACCTCTGAGCTTGTACGTCTCAGAGAAGGGCGTTAAGCAAGAGAATAAATTCTCCACCGCCACACAGATGTATATTTAATAGAGATCAATCAGCACAGAATAAAATCCAATGTCAGACACACAATCCATTTACAAGTTCGTTCTGGGTCTGAACGAAACCGGAGGCACTTTCCTCGCATATTCATCGATCCCCAAGTACGTCTGGACGATCACCAACTGTTTCTCTCCTCTTGGGTGTACATCCCAATCGAGATCATCAGCAATCACCCAAACGATGTGAAGACTTCCGGTCTTCATTCACCGTCTTCATCTTCGACTCAACGTCGAATCAGTTATTCAGAATGGGATAAACCCGGTCTTTCTGAATAACACGCGTAGATAAGAAACATGTGGCAAACACAACATACGCCTCAGTCCAATTCAGAATATTCTTTTATTCAAAAAATCACATTCTTAGGGAAAGTTTCCCATTAATTTTATCAAAGATAAATTCATTTAAATTTATTCCTTAATCTCCCTTTGGATATCATTTCAAACCATGTTATGGTTTTCCAAACTAGTCGGGATTAGCGAACCACACCAAAGTAATTATTTATTTTATTTCCCAATCTCAACCTATTCATCCCATGAAGCAAAACTGGTAATACTCCATATCTAACACCACAGTGTTATCGGTAAAATTAATTACCATTTCACGTTCAAATCTAATTAAAGATTTCACTATCGCTTTGGAGCAAAACTGGTGATACTCCACTCTGGATCACTTTTCAGATTTGATAATTTAAATTATCAATTCACATTTCAATCTAATTAAAGATTCATTAAACTCCACTTAGTTTTAATCTTCTCAAAAATCAATATCTTGTTTTTAACTGGGTTAAAGAACCAATGTCACATAAAACACGATTCATGACAAACCCAAATCACATTTGATATTAAATACAAGGCTCTGAATAGAAAATATACCGGCTTATATTCAATATCAAAGTCTGAAACCAACAAATATCGTATTGGAAATAACGATATAAGATATATCTTTCAAATTCCCATAACAATATTTGTATAATCACAAAATCCAACATCGAAATATTCCGAAGATAATTTCGATTCAAATCACTTCCAATTCAATTATTGGAAATTCTGATTATTTTTAAAACCACTTTCAGATTCAATTTATTTATTTCAAAAATAAATTGATTTTAATTCTAGTTCAAAACTAGTTCATTTTGATAAAAATATATTTTTATCCTTTCAAATGTGGAATTTTTCATCCCGGTTCTTTCCAATTCACATATTATGATTTTACACAAATTATTAATATTTTTAATAATTTTATCAATGCCCGTACAGTCGATTTCCATCAACGGTCATCGAACTGCACTTACATCGACCTTTTCCAAATCTGATTTGGACATAATTCCAAATCCAACCGTTAGATTTCAAATTTCTAATATTAATTGGAAAGCTCTTTTCGATACGAACCAAACGGTTCCGATTTTAGGAGAATCCGACGGTCGGATCTCCCGTAACGTCAATTCGAAGTCAATGGTTGAAATTCGCGAACAGCCGCGGCGCGGCGCGTTCTATTCAGGCCATTATATATATAATATATATGTATATATATTATATATATTTCGTTGATTTCCTTTTAAAACGTATTTTATAAATCTTTTTAAATTCGTTTTCAAAACCATTTCAACTCTATATTCAATTTCAAATCAAAATTGAATATTTTATATCATTACTATATAAATGATAATATTTTCAAAACGTTATATTTTGAAATCACTTCTTTTTCTATAATTATTTTAAAAACGAATATAATAGATATAAATATCGCTCACGTCAAAATGGCGCATCTCTAATCAACACGGCTTTATATATTTCACTAAATTCGTTATTCTATTCAACAAATGAATATTTATTCTATTCAACACATGAATACATATTTCCTTTAACACATGACTAATCTCAACACATGAGTACTGTCAACACACGACTATTTTTGTTATGCAATATATTTTATAAAATTATGGTATCTATCGTTTGATTTTTAATTAGACTCCAACCGTAAAGTAGGTTCTAATCGTAAATATGATAAAGATGTAAATTTTGTTTTTAAAATATTTCTTTTAACACATGATTATTGTCAACACATGACTATATATTCTATTCAACACATGAATCTTTATTTTATTCTATTCTATATTTTCCCAATTGGAATGAGGCCCAATCAATTACCATATAACGTTAATTATATGGATTCCATACAACACATGTATATAATAGAAACGATAAACAATCAACCATCATCCAAAGTGCACCACACAACTGCATAAGCATTAAATGTAAATAATTAACGCTTACACAGCCTGTCGACCGATCGATCGACATACAATTAAATAATTGGGATTAGTGTACGCCAAATATCATCCCAACACCCGTGTGGGGTTTCAAATCAACAAACACAGATTTTTATTTGTGCAGTTGGGCGATGTGTAAAATTTATCGTCCCAATCAATATCTTTAAAATAGGTGTACATAAACAAACCGTCCGGTTTGTAAATGAATATTTAGTTCTTCACATTCACTATATTCATATTCACATTAAAAATTATTTTTTTAACGATAATTAATTTACTTCAACACATGAATATTTTCATTATCTATTTCTCATCAACATCACAAACAAATTCACAACACAAAAAACAAGAATACAAGCCGTCCATGGTCTGTGGACGACGGGTGTCGGGTGCTACTAAGCACCGTCTGCATCCTAGTATATATATTTATAACTAGAAAAAGAAATTGAAGAGTGAGAAATTCTCACCGACAAGCTAATCCAATACCACGACTCTTCTTATGTAGAAGTCATCGCTGTTCTCGCCTTTTGCCACTTTCGTTGCCCGTAGCCACTACATATATAAAAATCACATTTTTATATTGTTTCTATGTATATAAAAATCATAATTTTATAATCACTCCCTATGGATAAAAATTCTATTTTTCCATCGCTACTATATAGATAAAAATTCTATTTTTACATCGCTACTATATAGCTAAAAGTTCTATTTTTACATCGCTACTGTATAGCTAAAAGTTCTATTTCTACATTGCTACTATATAGCTAAAAATTCTATTTTTACATCGATGATAAAAATTCTATTTTTACAACGATGTTCATATAATAAAGATTATATTTTTATCACGCTATTCCCTATATAAAGATTTCGCCTTTTCAAATATAAAGATTTCGCCTTTTCAAATATAAAGATTTCGCCTTTCAAAATATTAAGATTTCGCCTTTTCAAATATAAAGATTTCGCCTTTTCAAATATAAAGATTTCACCTTTTCAAATATAAAGATTTCTCCTTTACTGTCTATATAATATAAAAATCGTATTTTTAATTCACTAAAAATCATACTTTCGATATGCCACTAGTTTAAAAATTATATTTTTATTCTTTCTATATTATAAAAATTATATTTTTAACCTTTCTAAATTATAAAAATTATATTTTTAACCTTTCTAAATTATAAAAATTATATTTTTATTCTTTCTATATTATAAAAATTATATTTTTACAATCCCTTCGCTTTCATATGATAATGATCAAATTTTATATATTAAAATTATAGACAAAAATCCAACTCTTTTATCAAATAAAAAGCAAACCTTCCTATTCATAAAAATCAGATTTTCTTTCAACCAATATTATGTATTTAAAACTGAAAATTAAAATAAATGTACGTAAATAAATAAAAACATACCGTTCATTCAATTTTTGGCTGAAGGGGGTTTTCTCGTTCGAAGCAGAGAGGAGGCGAGCTTGGTGGCTGCGGCTCAGGCTGGGGGGTTGGTGATGCGCGCGGCGGCGCAGGAGGAGTAAAGGGGGCGGAGCGGTTTTTGGGGGACTAGGGTTTCGGGGGAAGGTTCGTTCGACAAGAGGAAGGGGGTGAATCGGCAGGGGCGGCGGCATGCGGAGGGGGGATGGCGGCGTGCAGAGGGGGCGAATCGGCTGAGCGACGGCGACGACTTCGATTTCCTTTTTTTTCTTTCTTTCTTTCTGTTCGAATTGAAATGGGGGGGCTGAGAGAGTAAGTGGGAGAGATAGGAGAGGGTAAGCGGCTAGCCAATCGGCTCACAAAATCATCATCACCCAAACAAAACAGTAAATTATGATAAACATGTACCTATTTGTCAGGCAAACAAATTTTATTCTTCTTCTCTAGCCTCCTTGCTATGACCTGTTCAATGTAAGTACATGTATATACAAGCAAATGTGACCAATTTTCAATATAATTCAATATTTGGTTCAATTAGGCTAAATGTTTCAAAATTATCAAACAAATAAACAAACAACACAAACCTCAATCAATTAGTGAATTAACGTTTCAAATTCATAATTTTGAAACATATACAGAAAATCATGTTTTGATGCCAAATCACAACAATACAAATCTACCTATATAAGTTTTGGTTCTCACACCAGTCTAATGGAAATATATAGAAATCACACCTTCGAAACTCGGATATGAATACTGATGATGATGCACCATCATCAGAATCATCCCCGGGTGTCTAGAATGTGATTCTATATCTATCCAGCATATTAAAACTTCGAATATACGTTCATGACGCGTATATGCAAAATCTTTATATATTGGATTGTCCAAATTCAAAATAAATAAATATTCAAATATGTTTAAAACGATTTAAATTTTCAAAACAAAATTCGTTTTCATTTGAAAAATATACTCTTTACTCGTTCTAGGATACTACAGGTCCTATCTCTAACGAGTAATTCTAATTGGATATTATTAATCCAATATCTGATGAATTCTTTCGTATGGTTCTAATGTGTCTTGTTCTTGAGCTCTGTAAACCAAAGCTCTGATACCAAACTGTAAGGACCCGTAACTTCCCCGTGAAGGAAAGAGCGGATACTGTGGAGGACAACACACAATAGAATGCAGACGGAAGAACATTTCATTGTCATTACAACAATTCCATCAGATACAAGAGTACACAAAGTATAATTGAATAAATTACATTCAACAAATATCAGAGATTTAAATTACATTTAAATACATCACAGCGGAAAATAATACAAAAACACAACTAGAAGTAATGCACGGATATAGAGCTTTCCGAGCATCGTTCCAGCTGTAAATCAGGATCCTGTGAATATAAATCTGCAAAACCAAAACTACTAGCAGCCCGTGTAGAAAATAGGGGCCCCAGAGTTTAGGTTAAAACAATAAACTCCAGGTCAGTCATGGGACTGGTGTGAGAACTAAAACAGTTATTAATCTTTATTTTAAAGTTCGGTAAATCAAGGGACCACGCCGTATGACACGGAACGGGTTTCCTCCCAAGAATACTAGTGCATAAAACAAACAGCGCAATGCTAAATAAAGAAAAATGAAGCTATTATAAGACCCAGGTCCCATCACACAATGCAACGCAAGCCGAAGGATAGGGTTTTTACCTTATAATAGCCAAAGCATGCTTGATATGTTGAAAACACATTATTTGATACTATCATAAGTGTATAGTGTCAAAACAGTTTCAATCATAAATATAAATCATAGACGGCATGAGTGCCCCATCCCACTATGTCGCCATACTAGGCTCTACAAATAAAACCGAAGTACACGTATTGGAAATTGGATTTTCGTCATGAGTCGAGGCAAGGGGCAAGCTCCTCTCCGATTTGAGACACTCCAGCAAATGCCTCAGGACCCCACTATGATCCTTGGATCTTCAGGTCCGGTCCTCTCTTACTTTTGAGGATTAGTTATTCCTGAACACACGTTTCCCGGTCCTTACAGACCTATATCTGAGGCGCCTCGCATTCCAACAACCACACAGGTGAAAAGTATATAAATGTCAGAACTGGTAGGTCACTAACACCACCCTAGCTAGAAAGAAACGTCGTGCTCTCCCTGCAGTCACTATCCCGTTTTACTTCGCTATTCAATATATAAAAATCGAATTTTTACTTCGCTATTCAATATATAAAAATCAAATTTTTTACTTTGCTATTCAATATATAAAAATCGAATTTTTATTTATATAAAAATCTCGCCTTTCATGTATAAAAGTCTCACCTTTTCTATGATAAAAAATCATCTCTTTACTAAATCAAAAATCTACTCTCTTCTATCTTTCAAAATCAAAGCTTTTTTTTCCATTTCAAAATTCTAAGCTTTTTTCCTTTTCATAAAAATGATAACTTTAACTAAAAATCAAATTTCCTCTTATATAGAAATATAATCTTTTTACCATTCAAAATCTCATCTTTCTGTCATCAAAAATCTTATCTTTTTGTCATTAAAGATCATTCTTTTATATGAATAAAAACCTGAACATTATCCTTAACTACACTCCACATATTTTTAAAACAATATTTTACACAGAAAATCAAAATTTTATGTTAATTAAACTAAACAAAATACATAAAACTTACTTTTATTCATCGGGGAGGGGGTAAGAGTGACGCAGGTGGTTCCCGTTGGTGGTGGGAGGCTGCAGCTGGCGGTGAGTGTCGGGTCAGTGGAGGAACGGTGGCGCTGGGGCCCACTTTGACGGAGGAGGGTTTTGGGTTTGGTTTTCGAGGAGGAGGGGGTTCAGATGGGCGCCTGAAAGGACGGAGAGGTTAGGGCGGGAGAGTTCGCCTGCGCTCGGATGGGAGGAGGAGGGAAGAAGGGAGCGGAGGGAGAAGGAGAGGCTGGAGCTGGGAGGCGGTGGCCCTGCCTTGGGCGGCGGCGGCGATTTGAGGGGGGGGGCTGAGTAGTAAAGAGGAGAGAGGGGTTTTTATTTTTTAATTATTTTAATTATTTAATTTACAAAAAGTTGACTTTTTCATTTGACCTCTAAACGAGGCCCACTGTCTGTCATCTATAGCTAATTACCCTCATTCCGAACACAATGGGATATGTATCGTAAGCTGATTCGACTGTTTCAATCAGTTTTCGTCAAAATCAACATATAACTCTATATATTGAATTTGAACACGCATTTCATTTTACCGGGGTCACATACTAACTCTAAAAATTCCAGAAAAATATTTTCTGGCTTCGTATTGACGATACGGTCCTAACAAAACTAATTTCGTCGAATTCTGAGACCGTTGGAAAAATGGCCATTTTCCAGTCGATTAAAATCAACTAAAACTGGTCAAAGGCGTTATCCTTTGCCACGCTCACATATTGATTCGAAAAATTATGAAAATTGAAATCTAAAAATAATTTGACATCACGGATCCAACAAAAGTGGTTTCGTCGAAATCCGAGGTCGTTTGCAAAATTGCTATTTTTAAGGGCCTGAATTCCATAGCGACTATTCTGAATTTTCAAATGGACATATTTTTTGATTCCCGCTATGAAATTTTGATTTTTCGGATTCGTTGGAAAGATATTCTCAATTAGATTCCATTATTTTCAGTTTCACTAAAATCCGGTTTATTTTGCACCCGGTATGTTCAATTGAATTTTGAAATCGAATTATTGAACTTCCGCGCCATTTTCTATTCCTTTTATAATTATATATAATTATTTATATTCTAACGACGTTCTATATAACTATACACGTTCTATTTCTATTCTAAATAAATTTCTCGCCGATATTATTTAAAATAATTCATTTTAAATAATCAAAATTTGCTAAAATTGCCAAAATAAAATTTTAAACTGGCTCGCATTTCCGGGTTGTTACAATCTCCCCCACTTAAAACTTTTTGTCCCCGAAAAGGAACGAAGTCGATAGTCGTTTAACTAATCAACTCAACTTCCTTTGTTTTCGTTATGGCTTAAGTTCTTCAACTTTTCAGTTTCTTAGAACTTTTCAAAATTTTCAAAAATTTGGCTAACACCCTAAATTTTCGAAAAATTTCGCCATAACCTCCCCTGCACCGGGAGCACCGGGAAAATCCTGAAATTGCCATACAGGACCTCTGATCTCAAAAAGAAAAGGAAAAAGCCAAGCGGCTAGCCAATCGGCTCATAAAATCATCATCACCCAAACAAACAGTAAATTATGATAAACATGTACCTATTTGTCGGGCAAACAAATTTTATTCTTCTGCTCTAGCCTCCTTGCTATGACCTGTTCAATGTAAGTACATGTATATGCAAGCAAATGCGACCAATTTTCAATATAATTCAATATTCGGTTCAATTAGGCTAAATGTTTCAAAATTATCAAACAAATAAACAAACAACACAAACCTCAATCAATTAGTGAATTAACGTTTCAAATTCATAATTTTGATACATATACAGAAAATCATGTTTTGATGCCAAATCACAACAATATAAATCTACCTATATAAGTTTTGGTTCTCACACCAGTCTAATGGAAATATATAGAAATCACACCTTCGAAACTCGGATATGAATACTGATGATGATGCACCATCATCAGAATCATCCCCGGGTGTCTAGAATGTGATTCTATATCTATCCAGCATATTAAAACTTCGAATATACGTATATGCAAAATCTTTATATATTGGATTGTCCAAATTCAAAATAAATAAATATTCAAATATGTTTAAAACGATTTAAATTTTCAAAACAAAATTCGTTTTCATTTGAAAAATATACTCTTCACTCGTTCTAGGATACTACAGGTACTATCTCTAACGAGTAATTCTAATTGGATATTACTAATCCAATATCTGATGAATTCTTTCGTATGGTTCTAATGTGTCTTGTTCTCGAGCTCTGTAAACCAAAGCTCTGATACCAAACTGTAAGGACCCGTAACTTCCCCGTGAAGGAAAGAGCGGATACTGTAGAGGACAACACATAATAGAATGCAGACGGAAGAACATTTCATTGTTATTACAACAATTCCATCAGATACAAGAATACATAGAGTATAATTGAATAAATTACATTCAACAAATATCAGAGATTTAAATTACATTTAAATACATCGCAGCGGAAAATAATACAAAAACACAACTAGAAGTAATGCACGGATATAGAGCATTCCGAGCATCGTTCCAGTTGTAAATCAGGATCCTATGAATATAAATCTGCAAAACCAAAACTACTAGCTGCCCGTGTAAAAAATAGGGGCACCCAGAGTTTAGTTTAAAACAATAAACTCCAGGTCAGTCATGGGACGGGTGTGAGAACTAAAACAGTTATTAATCTTTATTTTAAAGTTCGGTAAATCAAGGGACCACGCCGTATGACACGGAACGGGTTTCCTCCCAAGAATACTAGTGCATAAAACAAACAGCGCAATGCTAAAAAAAGAAAAATGAAGCTATTATAAGACCCAGGTCCCATCACACATTGCAACGCAAGTCGGAGGATAGGGTTTTTACCTTATAATAGCCAAAAACATGCTTGATACTATTATAAGTGTATAGTGTCAAAACAGTTTCAATCATAATTATAAATCATAGACGGCATGAGTGCCCCATCCCACTATGTCGCCATACTAGGCTCTACAAATAAAACCGAAATACACGTATTGGAAGTTGGATTTCCGTCATGAGTCGAGGCAAGGGGCAAGCTCCTCTCCGATTCGAGACACTCTAGCAAATGCCTCAGGACCCCACTATGATCCTTGGATCTTCAGGGCCGGTCCTCTCTTACTTTTGAGGATTAGTTATTCCTGAACACACGTTTCCCGGTCCTTACAGACCTATATCTGAGGCGCCTCGCATTCCAACAACCACACAGGTGAAAAGTATATAAATGTCAGGGCTGGTAGGTCACTGACACCACCCTAGCTAGAAAGAAACGTCGTGCTCTCCCTGCAGTCACTATCCCGTTTTTGACTCATACCGAGGTGTGAGGCTCGCGAATTCACGCTATACACAAAGCTACGCTACACAAGCCGTTCTTTGATTATCAACCACAAGACTTTGCTTTTCAACAGAAGCCTTGATCAATTGCCATTTACGCGTGCCGCATTGGCAATTCACTCCATGCGACTGATGTCCATCGATATACAACCTCTGAGCTCGTACTTCTTAGAGAAGGGAGTTAAGCAAGAGAATAAATTCTCTGCCGCCAAACAGATGTATATTTAATAGAGATCAATCAACACAGAATAAAATCCAATGTCAGACACACAATCCATTTACAAGTTCGTTCTGGGTCTGAACGAAACCGGAGGCACTTTCCTCGCATATCCATCCATCTCCAAGTACGTCTGGAAGATCACCAACTGTTTCCCTCATCTTGGGTGTACAGCCCAATCGAGATCATCAGTAATCACCCAAACGATGTGAAGACTTCTGGTCTTCAACCACCGTTTTCATCTTCGACATCTCATCGAATCAGTTATTCAGAATGGGTATAAACCCGACCTTTCTGAATAACCCATGTATATGATAAACAAATGTTACACAAACACAACAAACGCCTCATTCCAATTCAGAATATTCTTTTATTCACAAAATCACATTCTTAGGGAAAGGTTCCCATTAATTTTATCCAAGATAAATTCTTCTAAATTTATTCTTTAATCTTCCTTTGGATATCATTTCAAACTAGTCGGGATTAGCGGACCACACCGAAGTAATTATTTATTTTATTTCTCAATCCCAACCTATTCATCCCATGGAGCAAAACTGGTGATACTCCATATCTAACACCACCGTGCTATCGGTAAAATTAATTACCATTTCACGTTCAAATCTAATTAAAGATTTGACTATCGCTTTGGAGAAAAACTGGTGGTACTCCATTCTCGATCACTTTTAAGATTTGACAATTTAAATTATCAATTCACATTTCAATCTAATTAAAGATTCATTAAAACTCCACTTAGTTTTAATCTTCTTAAAATCAATATCATGCCTTTAACTGGGTTAAAGAACCAATTTCACCTAAAACACGATCCACGATAAACCCAAATCACACTATATTGTTAATCGGGTTAAAGAACAGGTGTTGTTCAAAACACCGTTCACGATAAACCCAAAAACCAATTCAAATTCAATTCCAATTAAATATTATTAAATTGATACACTTCATTAAATCTAAATAGAAAGATTTAATCTTTTTCTCAACTGGGCTTAAGAACAGTGTTAATGAAGACACCATTCACGACAAACCCAAATCACATTTGTTATTAAATACAAGGTTCTGAATAGAAAATATATCGGCTTATATTCAATAACAAATTCTGAAACCAACAAATATCGTATTGGAAATAACGATATAAAATATATCTTTCAAATTCCCATAACAATATCTGTATAGTCACGAAATCCAACATCAAAATATTCCGAAGATAATTTCGATTCAACTCCACACCAATTCACATATTTGGAATATTGATTATTTTTAAAATACTTTCAAATTCAATTTATTTATTTCAAAAATAAATTGATTTTAATTCTAGTTCAAAACTAGTTCATTTCGACAAGAATATATTTTTATCCTTTCAAATGTGTAATTTTTCTTCCTAGTTCTTTCCAATTCACATACTATGATTTTACACAAATTATTAATATTTTTTTTAATAATTTTATCAAGGCTCGTACAGTCGATTTCCATCAACGGCCATCGAACTACACTTACAACGACCTTTTCCAAATTTGATTTGGACATAATTCCAAATCCAACCGTTAGATTTCAAATTTCTAATATTCAATGGAAAGCTCTTTTCGATACGAACCTAACGGTTCCGGTTTTAGGAGAACCCGACGGTCGGATCTCCCGTAATGTCAATTCGAAGTCAATGGTCGAAATTCACGAACTGCCGCGGCGCGGCACATTCTATTCAGGCCATTATATATATATTATATATATTTCTTCGATTTCCTTTTTAAAACGTATTTTATAAATCGTTTTAAATTCATTTTCAAAACCATTTCAACTCGATATTCAATTTCAAATCAAAATTGAATATTTCATATCACTACTATATAAATGATAATATTTTCAAAACGTTATATTTTGAAATCACTACACTTTTCTATATTCATTATAAAAATGAATATAATCGATATAAATATCGTTCACGTCAAAATAGCGCAACTCTAACCAACACGGCTTTATATATTTCAATTAATTCATTATTTTATTCAACTAATTAATATTTATTCAATTCAACACATGAATCTATATTTTTTCAACACACGACTAATCTCAACACATGAGTACTGTCAACACACGACTATTTTTGTTATGTAATATATTTTACAAAATTATGGTATCTATCGTTTGATTTTCAATTAGACTCCAACCGTAAAGTAGTTTCTAATTTTAAATATGATAAAGATGTAAATTTTATTATTAAAATATTTTACTCAACACATGAACAGTTTCAACACACGAATATTCTCAACACATGACTATTTTTATACTCAACACATGAATCTTTATTTTATAATATTCATTATTTTCCCGATTGGAATGAGGCCCAATCAATTACCATATATTGTTAATTATATGGTTTCCATACAACACATGTATATAATAGCAACGATAAACAATCAACCATCATCCAAAGTGCACCACACAACTGCATAAGCATTAAATGTAAATAATTAACGCTTACACAACATGTCGACCGATTGATCGACATACAATTAAATAATTGGGATTAGTGTACGCCAAATATCATCCCAACACCCGTGTGGGGTTTCAAATCAACAAACACAGATTTTTATTTGTGCAGTCGGGTGATGTGAAAAATTTATCGTCCCAATCAATATCAATCAAATCAGTGTATATAAACAAATCGGCCGATTTGTTTATAAATATTCATTTATTCACATTCACGTTAAAATTTATATTTTTAACGACAACTAATTTCAACAAATGAATATTTTTTTTATTTTTCAATCATTCCACAACACAATCAATTTTCACAACACATCAATCAAACAAACAAGCCGTCCATGGTCTGTGGACGATGGGTGTCGGGGGCTACTAAACACCGTCTGCATTCTAGTATTTATTTATAACTAGAAAAAGAAATTTTAAAGTGAGAAGTTCTCACCCAAACTATACCAAACACCGCGACTCTTCTTATGTAGGAAATCTTCATCGTTTCTTCTTTCGTCACTTTCGTTGCCTGCTATCACTACATATATAAAAATCGATTTTTTTTACTTCACTGTTCAATATATAAAAATTGAATTTTTACTTCGCTATTCAATATATAAAAATCGAATTTTTTACTTTGCTATCCAATATATAAAAATCGAATTTTTATTTATATAAAAATCTCGCCTTTCATGTATAAAATTCTCGCCTTTTCTATGATATAAAAAATCATCTCTTTACTAAATAAAAAATCTACTCTCTTCTATCTTTCAAAATCAAAGCTTTTTTTTTCATTTCAAAATTCTAAGCTTTTTCCTTTTCATAAAAATGATAACTTTAACTAAAAATCAAATTTCCTCTTATATAGAAATATAATCTTTTTACCATTCAAAATCTCATCTTTCTGTCATCAAAAATCTTATCTTTTTGTCATTAAAGATCATTCTTTTATATGAATAAAAACCCTAACATTATCCTTAACTACGCTCCACATATTTTTAAAAACAATATTTCACACCGAAAATCAGAATTTTATGTTAATTAAACTAAACAAAATACATAAAAACTTACTTTTATTCATCGGGGAGGGGGTAGGAGTGACGCAGGTGGTTGCCGGTGGTGGTGGGAGGTTGCGGCTGGCGGTGAGTGTCGGGTCAGTGGAGGAACGGTGGCGTTGGGGCCCACTATGGCGGAGGAGGGTTTTGGGTTCAGTTTTCGAGGAGGAGGGGGTTCGGATGGGCGCCTGGAAGGACGGAGAGGCTAGGGGGTAGGGTTCGCCTGCGCTCGGATGAGAGGAGGAGGGAAGAAGGGAGCAGAGGGAGAAGGAGAGGCTGGAGCAGGGAGGCGGTGCGGGGCCCCCGCCTTAGGCGGCGGCGATTTGAGGGGGGGGCCTGAGTAGTAAAGAGGAGAGAGGGGTTTTTATTTTTAATTATTTAATTTACAAAAAGTTGATTTTTTCATTCGACCTCTAAACGAGGCCCACCGCCTGTCGTCCATAGCTAATTACCCCCATTCCGAACACAATGGGATGTGTATCGTAAGCTGATTCGACTGTTTCGATCAGTTTTCATCAAAATCAACATATAACTCTATATATTGAATTTGAACGCGCATTACATTTTACCGGGGTCACATACTTACTCTAAAAATTCCAGAAAAATATTTTCTAGCTTCGTATGGACGATACTATCCTAACAAAACTAATTTCATTGAATTCTGAGACCGTTGGAAAAATGACCATTTTCCAGTCAATTAAAATCAACTAAAACTGGTCAAACGCGTTTTCCTTTGCCACGCTCACATATTGATTCGAATAATTATGAAAATTGAATTCTAACAATAATTTGACATCACGGATCCAACAAAAGTGGTTTCGTCGAAATCCGAGGTCGTTTGCAAAATTGCTATTTTTAAGGGCCTGAATTCCATAGCGACTATTCTGAATTTTCAACTGGACATATCTTTTGATTCCCGCTATGAAATTTCGATTTTTCGGATTTGTTGGAAAGATATTCTCAATAAGATTCCATTATTTTCAGTTTCACTAAAATCCGGTTTATTTTGCACCCGGTATGTTCAATTGAATTTTGAAATCGAGTTTTCGAACTACCACGCCGTTTTCTATTCCTTTTATAATTATATATAATTATTTATATTCTAACGACGTTCTATATAACTATACACGTTCTATTTCTATTCTAAATAAATTTCTCGTCGATATTATTTAAAATAATTCATTTTAAATAATCAAAATTCGCTAAAATTGCCAAAATAAAAATTTTAAACTGGCTCGCATTTCCGGGTTGTTCTCGCCTTCTGCCACTTTCGTTGCCCGTAGCCACTACTTATATAAAAACCACATTTTTATATTGTTGTTATGTATATAAAAATCATAATTTTATAATCACTCCCTATGGATAAAAATTCTATTTTCCATCGCTACTATATAGATAAAAATTCTATTTTTACATCGCTACTATATTGCTAAAAGTTCTATTTTTACATCGCTACTATATAGCTAAAAATTCTATTTTTACATCGCTACTATATAGATAAAAATTCTATTTTTACAATGATGTTCATATAATAAAGATTATATTTTTATCACGCTATTCCCTATATAAAGATTTCGCCTTTCCAAATATAAAGATTTCGCCTTTTTAAATATAAAGATTTCGCCTTTCCAAATATAAAGAGTTCGCCTTTTCAAAAATAAAGTTTTCGCCTTTTCAAATATAAAGATTTTGCCTTTTCAAATATAAAGATTTTGCCTTTATTGTCTATATAATATAAAAATCGTATTTTTACTTCACTAAAAATCATATTTTCGATATGCCACTAGCATAAAAATTATATTTTTATACTTTCTATATTATAAAAATTATATTTTTAACCTTTCTAAATTCTAAAAATTATATTTTTAACCTTTTTAAATTATAAAAATTATATTTTTATTCTTTCTATATTATAAAAATTATTTTTTTACAATCCCTTCGCTTTCATATGATAAAGATCAAATTTTTATATGTTAAAAGTATAGACAAAAATCCAACTCCTTTAACAAATAAAAAGCAAGCATTCCTATTCATAAAAATCAGATTTTCTTTCAACCACTATTATGTATTTAAAACTGAAAATTAAAATAAATGAACGAAAATAAATAAAAACATACCGTTCATTCAATTTTTGGCTGAAGGGGGTTTTCTCGTTCGAAGCAGAGAGGAGGCGAGCTTGGTGGCTGCGGCTAAGGGGGGGGGGGGGGGGGGGTTGGTGATGTGCGCGGCGACGCAGGAGGAGTAAAGGGGGCGGACCTGTTTTTGGGGGACTAGGGTTTCGGGGGAAGGTTCGTTCGGCAAGAGGAAGGGGGGGCAAATTGGCAGGGGCGGCGGCGTGCGGAGGGGGAATGGCGGCGTGTGGAGGGGGCGACGCCTCCTGGGGCTGAGCTACGGCGACGACTTCGATTTCCTTTTTTTTCTTTCTTTCTATTCGAATTGAAATCGGGGGGGGGGGGGACTGAGAGAGTAAGTGAGAGAGATAGGAGAGGTTTTTTTTATTATTTAATTAATTTAACTTCAAAAAGGTACTTTTATTTCGACCTCGAAACGGGGCCCACCGCCTGTCGTCCCTACCGTTTTACCCCCGTTCCGAACACAATGGGATATGTATCGTAAGCTGATTCGACTGTTACGATCGGTTTTCGTCAAAATCAAAATATAAATCTATATATTGAATTTGAACGCGCATTTCAATTTACTGGGGCCACATACAAACTCTAAAAATTCCCGAAAAATATTTTCTAGCTTCGTATTAACGATACGATCCTAACAAAACTAGTTTCGTCAAATTCTGAGACCGTTGGAAAAATGGCCATTTTCCAGTCGATTAAAATCAACTAAAACTGGTTAAACGCGTTTTCCTTTGCCACGCTCACATCTTGATTCGAAAAATTATGAAATTTGAAACCTAGCAATAACTTGACATCACGGATCCAACAAAAGTGGTTTCGTCGAAATCCGAGGTCGTTTGCAAAATTTCCATTTCTAAGGGCCTGAATTCCATAGCGACTATTCAGAATTTTCAACTGGACATATCTTTTGATTCCCGCTATGAAATTTCAATTTTTCGGATTCGTTGGAAAGATATTCACAATAAGATTCCATTATTTTTGGTTTCGCTAAAATCTGGTTTGTTTTGCACCCGGTACATTCAATTGAAGTTTGAAATCGAATTATCGAACTACCGCGCCATTTTCAATTCCTTTTATAATTATAAATAAATATTTATATTCTAACGATGACGTATATAAATATATAAGTCGAATTCATTTCAAAATAAATTTTCCGTCGCTATTGTTTAAAATAATCATTTTGAATATTCGAAATTTGCTAAAATTGCCAAAATAAAATTGTTAAACTGGCTCAGATTTTCGGGTTGTTACACAAATTCTAATGTATGTTGTGACAGTGAAATTGATTCTTTAAATAACATACAAATTCTAATGTATGTTGTGACAATGAAAATGATTCTTTAATTAACATACAAATTCTAATGTATGTTGTGACAATGAAAATGATTCTTTAATTAACATTCAAATCCTAATGTATGTTGTGACAATTAAATTAATTCTTTAATTAACATACAAATTCTATTTCAACAAATGTATAAATAGTGATACATTCATTTTTTTTGACAATTCTATTTCAACTGAATGATTAAAACGTGATTCATTCAATTTGTTGACAATTCTTGTTCAACAAAATGATTAAAAAGTGATTATTCGTTTTGTTGACAATTCCAGTTCAGAAAAATTAATATTTTTGCTCAAACAAAAATCTATTTAACCAAAATATTATTTTTGTTATAACTCCATTCTATTTAAAAAAAATTAATTTTAATTTCAACCATCATATTTTGACAAAAATTAAATCTTTGTTTCAACTAATATGTTTTGACAAAAGTGTACATTTTGTTTCAACTAATATGTATTGACAAAAATGTATATTTTGAGTCAACTAATCTATTTTATTTCAACAATTCTAATTTACAAAAATGTATATTTTTGTTTCAACCATTCTAGTTTGATAAAAATGTAAATTTTGTTTCAACAATTCTAATTTGATAAAATGTATATTTTTGTTTCAACAATTCTAATTTGACAAAATGTATATTTTTGTTTCAAAAATTCTAATTTGACAAAATGTTCATTTCTGTTTCAACAATTATATTTTTAAAAAAATGTATATTTTGTTTCAACTATTATGTTTTGACAAAAATGTACATTTCTATTCAATTATTCTAATTTGACAAATATATATATATTTTTGTTCAATAATTATATTTTTACGAAAATGTATATTTTGTTTCAGCCATTATGTTTTGACAAAAATGTACATTTCTTTTCAGCAATTCTAATTTGACAAAAATGTATATTTTTGTTTAACAATTATATTTTTACAAAAATGTATTTTTTTGATTCAATATAAAAATAATAATTTTTGTTTCACTATCTTCTTACAAAATGTCCTTTTTTTCAACTATTTTCTTACAATAAAATGTCCTTTTTATTTTCAACTATTTTGATTTGACAAAAATGACAAATTTAATTCAACAATTATATTTTGACAAAATTGTCAATTTTGATTCAATAATTATATTTTGAAAAAAATGATAATTTTAATTCCATTATTATAATTTGACAAAAATGATAATTTTTTTATCTTAATTCTAATTAGCAAAAATGTTAATCTTTGATTCAACTAATCTAATTTAAAAAAATGGTAATTTTTGTTTAACACAATTCTAATTACTAAAAATGGTAATTTTTGATTCAGCTAATTTAATTAACAAAAATGATAATTTTTTTTAACACATTTCTAATTTACAAAAATGGTAACTTTTGATTCAACTAATCTAATTAACAAAAATGATAATTTTTGTTTAACACAATTCTAATTAACAAAAACGGTAATTTTTGATCAACTAATCTAATTAACAAAAATGATAATTTTTGTTTAACACAATTTCAATTAACAAAATGGTAATTTTTGATTCAACTAATCTAATTAACAAAAATGATAATTTTTGTTTAAAAAATTCCAATTAACAAAAATGGTAATTTTTGATTCAACTAATCTAAAATGATAATTTTTGTTTAACACAATTCTAATTAATAAAATGGTAATTTTTGTTTCCAACAATTTCATTCAACACAAACACCATCAAATCAATAGATCAAAATAACAACATCAGTTCTAGATCAAATCACGTGTTATACAAATAACATTTAACAGCGTAGGGGAAATATCACCATCATGATTGAGTAATTTTAATTATATATAAAAAGTAGAATTTCTCACAGTCAGTTTTAATTCTGAATAATTCAAATTTTGAAATTTTACCGAAATATGATCTACTCCGAATCCGTTCTAATCTGTCCAGAAGTGTAGATCTCGGAATCACGATAGCAACGCATCTGAAGTTATTCAATTCCGAGTTCGTATGTATTAGTTATGAATTAATCTAGATTGATAATATTTTAAATTAAATTAATAAAATATTTAAATAGATTTTACTCTTCTTCCTCCTTTGAGGAACACAGTCGACGTTTTACCAACTTTGTTCGATTCTAAGTTAAATTTTTCCGATCAACACATTGAGTTTTACGACATTCGGAGATCACCATGCCGGAGAGGTAGGAGGCACGCGCCATGGGGCCTACGCGGTGGCGCGCGATCAAGGCAGGAGGCTGGGCGGCGGTTCAAACGTGACGGGTTTGGATGCAAAATCCGAACCGAATACTCCACTAGACTTGATCAACCCCGTATGGAATTTGAGAGGGTGAGAAGCTCTTCAATTTTGTCAAAAGAAGGGAGGGATTTCATTGAGTGGATGGAGAGATTTTGAGGAAGGAAGTTCGGAGCTTCTAGGCTATGGATTTGAGAACATGGCGGCGACTACTATTTAGGGATTAGGGTTTGATTATTCTATTATTTATAGTATAAAAATATTAAATTCTCTTAATTATTAATTTTAGCCCATAAATCCTTAACAACTCCAATTTCAGCCCAAAAACAGTTGTTCCTACCGAATTGCCCCCGTCCTGGACACAATGGGTTAGGTCCTGTCAACACAATCGATCGTTTTGAGCCTGTTTTCATTAATTTAAAATAGAAATCATTTATTTATTTAATTCGATCGTACATTTAAATTTACCAGGGCCACATACAAACTCCAAAAATTCCCGAAAAATAAATCTAGCTATGTTTTGAAGATATAGTCATAACAAAATTAATCTCATCGAATTTGGAGACCGTTTGAAAAATGGCCTTTTTAACGGTCAACTAAATTCAACAGAAATTATCGAACACAGTTTAATTTACCACGCTCACAAATTAATTCCAAAAATTATGGAAAATTAAACATAGCAGTAATTTGACATTCCGAATCCAGCAAAAATGGTTTCGTCGAAAACGGAGGTCGTTTGTGTAATCGCCATTTATACGGGCTATAAATTATATTAAAAACCATAGCGACTGTTTTGAATATTCAACTGGCCATAACTTTTTATTCCCACTATGAAATTTCAATTTGTATGATTCTTTGGAAAGATATTTTTAAACAGATTTAAATATTTTTGGTTTCATTAAAATTCAATTAAATTTGAATCCTGTATATTCAATCAAAGTTCAGATTCAAATTTTCAAACTACCGTGCTATTTTTAACTCCTTTTAAAATAAAAATAAAAATATTCGTTCTAACTCCGATTTAAATAAATTTTAAATTATTATTATTTAAAATAAATTATTTTAACTATTCAAAATTCATTAAAATAGCCAAAATAAATTTTTTAAATTGATTCTGATTTCCCGGGTTGTTACAAATCTTAATTAAAAGATTTATAAATTCCAAATCACATTTCACGGTTAATTGGGTTAAAGAATGGATGTCCTTAAAAGCACAGTTCACAATAAACCCAATTCACATTCCATTTTATTCCAATTACTAAATATAATTGGAAATTCTAATAATCTTTATCAAAAGATTTATTATTTTCACACCGGGTTTAAGAAGAGTGTTATTTAATACACCATTCACGACAAACCCAAAATCCAATTCTTTTATTCAATTCCAATTAAATATTAATTATTAGAAAACTTCACTAAATCCTATATTAAGATTTATTCTTTTCTCAACTAGGTTTAAGAACAGTGTTAGTGAAGACATCGTTCACGACAAAGCCAAAATCCCATTTGATATTAAATACAAGGCTCTGAATATAAATTATATCGGCTTATATTCAATATCAAATTCTAAAACCAACAAATATCGTATTGGAAATAATGATATATATATATCTTCCAATTTTCCAAAACAATATCTGTATAATCACGGAATTTAATATCAAAATATTCCGACGATTATTTCCATTCCAAACCTAGTCCAGTTTGTTCGTTGGAAATTTCTGGTTATATTAAAACCATTCACAAATCCAATTTATTTTATTTTTAAAATTATTGGATTTCAAATCTAGTTAATAACTAGTTCATTCTGATAAAAATATATTTTTATCTTTATAAACGTGGAATTTTTCATCCAAATTCTTTCCGAATCATTTATTATGATTTTACACAAATTATTAATATTTTTAATAATTTTATTAAGGCTCGTACAGTCGATTTCCATAAACGGTCATTAAACTCCACTTACAACGACCTTTTCCAAATTTGATTTGGATATAATTCCAAATCCAACCGTTAAATTTCAAATCTCTTATATTCTTGAAAGCTATTTCCGATGCGAACCCAACGGTTCCAGTTTTAAGAGAATCCGACGGTCGGATCTCCCGTAATGTCAACTCGAAGTCAATGGTCGAAATTCGCAAACGGTCGCGGCACGGCGCGCTCTATTAAGGCCACTATATATATATAATATTATATATATTTCGTTGATTTCCATTTAAAACGTATTTTGTAAATCATTTATAAATTCATTTTAAAACGACTCTAACTTCATTTTTAATTCTAAATCAAAATTGAATATTCCTTATCATTATAATATATAAATGATAATATTTTCGAAATATCAGATTTTGAAATCATTTCCTTTTCGACATTCATTATAAAAATGAATAAAATCGATATAAATATTGTTAGCGTCAAAATGGCGCAAATATAATCAACACGGCTTCATATATTTAAATATTTTCATGTCCATTCCAAATCGGACATCAAATTCACATTTTAATCCTTTACTGAATATTATTTGCAAATATTCTTTTATTCGAAATATTCGTTATTTTAAAGTATTCATTCTTTTTGAATTGGAATCAGACACAGCCAATTACCGTATAACTTTATTTATATGGATTTCATACAACACATGTATATAACAACAATCAAAACCAATCAACCATCATCCAGAGTGCATCACACAACTGCATAAGCATTAATATAAATAATTAACACTTACAACAGTTTGTCAACCAATCGATTGACATACAACTAAACAATTGGTATGTTAAATGTCATCCCAATACCCATGTGGAGTTTCAGCCGACAAATACCGAATATTATTTGTGTAGTTGGGCAATGTGTAAAATTATTGTCCCAATCGATATCACAAAATTAGGCGAGCATAAACAAGTCGTTCGACTTGTAAATGGATGTGTGAACTTATTTTTAACTCCAATAATTATTTTATTTATCATCGTTATAAGCTAAAAATAATATTTTCAACTAAATAAAATTTTCTAATACTTTTTAGAAAATTTCGGCAGCTTAACGGCATGATGCTAGAACCAAAATAAGGTCTAGCCTTATCCCTCGCCTAATACTAGCTCGCGCCATATACAAACCAATTTCAATCCAATTCACATCCAAATCAAATCTAAACAAATAAATCAATTTTCACAACCATAATTGTAACGACCCTGATTTTCAGAACCAATTTAAAATTTTTATTTTAGTTATTTTAATGAATTTTGAATATCTAAAATGATTACTTTAAATAATAACGACTACAAATTTAGTTTAATCGAAGTTAGAACGTATAAAATTTATTTTAATTATATAACGAGCCTGAAATGGCGCGGTAGTTTGAAAATTCGATTTTAAATTTCAAATGAATGTACAGGTTTCAAAATAAATCGGATTTCAGTAAAACCGGAAATATTTGAATATGTTTAATCATATCTTTGTAACGAATGTAAGAAACTGAGATTTCACTTTAGAAGTTGAAAGATATGTCCAGTTTAAAATTTAGAAAAGTCGCTATGGAATTTATATATATTTTAATTAAATATATAGCCCTTAAAAATAGCCATTTTGCAAACGACCTCTGTTTTCGACGAAACCACTTTTGTTGGATTCAGAATGTCGAATTATTATTAGGTTTCAATTTTCATAATTTTTGAAATTAATATGTGAGCGTGGCAAAAGAAAACGTATTTATTCAGTTTCAATCAAATTGGATCGACCAGAAAATGACCATTTTTCAAACGATCCTCAAATTCGACGATATTAGTTTTGTTTGGACTACACAATCAGAACATAGCTAGATTTATTTTTCTGGAAATTTTAGAGTCAGTATGTGGCCCCGGTAAATTGAAATGTACGTTTAAAACTCAATATATTGATTTATATTTTAATTTTGATAGAAACTGATCGAAATAGTCGAATTGGGTTACAGGACATATTCCATTGTGTTCAGTATGGGGGTATTTAGCTAGGGATGATAGTCGTTGGGTTTGATTTGGGGTACGAGAGTTAAACGAGTAATAAAACAATTAAATAAATTAAATAATATAAAAATAACTATAAATACCCCCTCTAATTTCAGAAACCCTAAATCCCTCTTTGTTGTCCGCCGCCAGTTCAATATCAGCGGCTGAAAACTTTAAAATAAATCCCTTCGATTTCTCCGAATTTACTAATCAAATTCAACATCTTCCAGTTGGAAAAATGATCTAATAAATGAGATCTAGAAGGTGAACGGTGATGATGAAGTATGGTGGCTTGGTTTGTTCGATTTGGGGCCTCAAAGGCGGCGGTTTTGATCAGGAATTCGTGGACCACGGAGCGGCCGAGCTTCACGCTGCTCGAGGAGGAAGAAGGCATTGGATAGGGCTTCGACGGGGTGTACTCAGATGTGGGTCCGGCGGCACATAGAAGATGCAGCGGCGTCTTGTTTCAGCTGCTTTGGGTTCGAACTACCCAGTTGATAACAGGAAGAAGAAGCAAAAAACAGGAACGATTGTGAATGTTAATTGAGGAAAGTTAAGAACAGGATGGTTAAGATAATTAATTATTTACTTAATTAATTATAAAAGTGATTAATCTATAAACAATGGTAACTCGTTCATATTTAATCAGAATCAAACGAGGTTAAGTGCATTGGAATCGTATCACCGAGCACTACGCGATGAGATTGACCAGAATGGAAACGGAGCAGATTAGAAATTCAAGCAAATTCAAATCTGAACCATAATAAAATAGAATTTCAGAACTGACGGAGTGGAACCAAATGTGAGTTTTCTCACATTGCAAAAATATTCACATTTTTGTGAAATTAAATTCTATGATTGATTTGATTATTTTGGTTGTTGATTTCTATTTTAAATGGACATCAAAAAAAAATTGAACAGTTAGAAATAAATTTGACATTTAGTTTATTTTTCTGAATTAAATTGCTAGTTAAACCCCGACACATATAATCAGTAAATTATTGCAAATTGAACTGTTTGGATGATGGTTGTGATGTGTGTTTATTTGGGGATATTTTGAACTATACGGATATTGTCTATATTTTTATATCACTGTTATCACCTTGGATTGAAATGATATACATCCATTCCCTGAATTTATATATTAAAATGTCGAAAGTGAATTATATATTGAAATGTCGAAAGTGAATTATATTGAAATATCGAAAGTGAAATATATTGAAATGTCGAAAGTGAAATATATTAAAATGTCGAAAGTGAAATATATTGAAATGTCGAAAGTGAATTATATTGAAATTCCAAAGTGAATTATATTAAAATGTCGAAAGTGAAATATATTGAAATGTCGAAAGTGAATTATATTGAAATTCCAAAGTGAATTGTATTGAAATATCGAAAGTGAAATATATTGAAATGTCAAAAGTGAAATATATTGAAATGTCGAAAGTGAAATATATCGTAATGTCGAAAGTGAAATATATTGAAATGTTGAGATCGAATTATACTGAAAATTGAAATTGAATTATATTAAAATTTGAAATTGAATTACATTGAAATGTCGAAATCGAATTATATTGAAAGGTCGAAATTGAAATATACATTGGAATTTGAATTTGAAATGTTGAAATTGAATTATTTCAAAGGTATAAATCTTCACTTAAACTTTGAAATTAAATTCAAACTGAAATGATCTAATTTGTTATTTTGAAATTTGAACTAAAATTGGTTATGAATTGAAATTATATAAATTGAAATATACATTGGAATTTGAATTTGAATTTGAAATATTGGAATTGTATTATTTCAAAGGTTTAAATCTTCATTTAAACTTTGAAATTAAATTCAAACTGAAATGATCTAATTTGTTATTCTGAAATTTGAACTAAAATTGGTTATGAATTGAAATTATATAAATTGAAATATACATTGGAATTTGAATTTGAATTTGAAATGTTGGAATTGAATTATTTCAAAGGTTTAAATTTTCATTTAAACTATGAAATTAAATTCAAACTAAAATGATCTAATTTGTTATTCTGAAATTTGAACTAAAATTGGTTATGAATTGAAATTATATTAATTGAAATAAACTTTGAAATTAAATTCAAATTGAATTGATCTAAAATTTGTTATTTGAAATTTGAACTAAAATTATTATAATTTAAATTATTTCAAAGGTTTAAATCTTTATTTAAACTTTGAAATTAAATTCAAATTGAAATGATCTAAAATTTGTTATTTGGAATTTGAACTGAAATTGAATTATTTAAAAGGTTTAAATCTTTATTTAAACTTTGAAATAAATTTCGAATTGAATTGATCTAAAAATTTGTTATGTGAAATTTGAACTAAAATTGATTATAATCTGAATTGTTTCAAATGTTTAAATCTTTATTTAAACTTTGAAATTAAATTCAAATTAAATGGTTTAAATAAATATTTGAACTTGAACTTGGATTTGATTTGAATCGAATAGATTCAAATAATAACTCGAAATTTGAAGTTATCATTTAAAATGGATTATTCTCAAATAAATTTGATTTTGGGAATCGATTTGGACTGGATATTGGAAATCGATTTGCTTTGTTTTGAGTTTTGAACTTAGGTTCAGATTTATTGGAAATGGAAAGAAACAGTTGATTTGAAATTATTTCTATATAAACAAATTTATATGTAAACTATTTTATGAAATTTATTCCTTCGATATATGGAGTATTCTATATAAATTGTTTCCAAAACCTATTTTTTATATATAAAAAAGTAGTTTATTTTATAAAATATTTTAATATATATAAAACCATTTCCAATACTCAAGCTGTTTTGATTTCAAAACTATTCCAAATATCTTAACTATTACAAAAAAAAATTTATTTAAAAATTTATTTAAACCCCAAAACTATATTCAAACATATAAACTGTTCTAGAAGTTAAATTATTTACATTTAAATCTATGATATAAAAGTAAAAATGATTATTTTGATGTTAAAATCAGAAATGAATTCAAAACTATTTCTGAAGTAAATTGAACGATTCGAATGAAATACGTATAATTGAAGTTATAACCAGTTGTTGAAATTGAAATTTATCTCAAAGTGAATATGAAATTTGGAAGTAAATATTACAGTGATTAAAATAATATGATATTTCAAAGTAAAAATTTGTTTAGATGAATATGATATTTTGATATCATAACGATTCACTTTCGAAATATAAAATACCAACCGGTGTGTAACATGACGTTTTGTCGTTAAAGAGACCGGGACCTCTTATTGACATACTCTCTGTCAATGTTGGAACCACTTTAACAACTGTGTACGTGTTGGAGTTCCAAAAACGAAGTAGGATGAATTTGGAGGCGATTACTGGATTTGAAGAAAGTGAACGAAATGGATGACCCTGACACTTGTGTCGATTTGAAATGACTAAAACAGGAGCTGTGCCAGACCAAATGAGGCTTGACTACCTCTTAGTGGACATCTGCTCTTCGATTTTCCCAGGCCTCGAGTCCATACTATTACTATTTTGTTGTTGTTGTTGTTTGTTGGTGTGCACCATCAATAGGAGGTCTTTCCCTTTGATTCGATATGGGGCGGATGTCAACGGTGGGCCGTTAGGGGTAACCTCCAGTCTGGATCAGGCAAACTATTAGCATACTACTTTGGGTATAGCCTCATGTGCCTTGTCATACGTTTATCCTTATGCGAGACAACTACGATTTTGATTTTTGGCATAGGTCTATAGGGGACTCACTGGCTACCGACGTTCTATTGGTTGTGTTACAGGACCTGCATAGACCATGTGCTTTTAAACTGTGTAAGGGTAATCAATGTAACCCCGCTTACTCTATTTTTCTGACAAGTATTTGTGAATAGACACTAGTATAATAGCGAAATTATATTATATAGTATCTAGTTTGACGGATCCTTAGGAGATGAAATTTCCCGTAACATCTCTTGAGTTATGTGTGTGCATGTTCATATGATGTTGATTTGATTTAGATGAGAATATTTTTGCCTGACCCGAGCTTGTTTTATTTTCACGCTATTACGCTCGGGTCAGACTTGAGCATCCCAGTTTCAAAGGATATCTTCTGAAGGATGAAGACGAAGACGGTATACTATTATTATTATTATTACTATTGTATTCCACTACTATGTTGCTGCATTACTCTATATTATCAGTTTTGCATATAAATTGTATAACTCTAATGATAATGTATAATTCTGATAAATATTATAAAATGATCAAATGTTAATTTTAAATAGCTTCATGAACTGTTATTTGATTATTATATTTCGTTCATTCCGTTGCGAGATTTTGTGCTTGTTTTCTTCTTTCTTTCTAATTCTAAATTAATCCCCTTGATTATCTATATTTTTGACTATAATGCTTGAAGATGTGGATCGTCATTTAACAATCTGTAAATACGTACAGTTTTGAGTTATACATGTGTGGATTATTGTCGATTCGAAAGGTATGGGTTTTCGGGTCATTACAGTTGGTATCAGAGCTTATGGTTAAGCGTTAAACCTTGGCTCTATTGGGATTTACTCATTAGAGATAGGGTTAGTAACACCCTATAATGAGTTCTGAGTGTATATATATACAAGAGAGCGTACTAGTACTTTTGATATAAAAATGGTTTTATATTGTGTTGGTTGGCTTATTGAGTTGAGTTCGGAGTTCCAGTCGGTGCCTGTTGCAAGCGTTACCGAATTGGATTTCAAAACACTTGAAAAAGGCATTCTAACACAATATTGTTTTCATATATATTTTATATATGTAAGATAAATAATTTTTAAATTTGATGGTAAATTAGTCAACACTCTTAACTTATTGACTATAAAAAAATGAATCGATCTTTTATATATGATGTATAATTAAATGTAAACAAAATGAATTTAAATGGAGAATATGAGTTCTTTAAATTCCGATGATTTGTAAATGTTTTTCAAGGTTTTGAAAAAAAGTATAGTAATAATATTTGAAGTATATTCAAATAGAAATTGGATAAGTACTCTATTTTGCTACTGGGAAATAAATTTCGGTGATGAGATGATCATAGTCATCGACTTTCATTTTCGAGTCCCAAAGTGGGGAAGACCACTTGGTAGATTTGCTACCTATTCATTTTTGAAAATAATTTTAATTTGAAATCTTGAGTATGTTTTGATATGAATTTTTTTATGGTATATAGTATTTCAAAATGTTTTGAAAAGAAATTGGTATTTAAGATTCTCAAGTCTCCATTTATACAAATTACTCTCCTTGTTGATATCAGGAAATAAATAATTGTCAGTATTAATATCAAATGAAATTTTGAATAGGCGAATAAAGAAATACGACAAATGAATAAGAGAAATATAAATGAAAATATAATATAATATTATAAAATTTATACATAAAATAAGGAAAATATTAAAGTAAACTAGAAACAAATACTCATGTTACTTTGATAAATAAGAGTAAAGTTGTGAAATACTAAATTTCGTTTGTAATATATACAAACTTACCTAAATGAAAAGTTTAAGAGTACATAAATATGTAATGAAATATTTTACAAATAAAATTTAAATGAATAACATGTTCCAAAATGATTTGTTGAATCATAGAAATGTTATGAATATAAAGAAAAGTAAAGATGTAAAAAAAAAGAGAAGAATTTGGACCAAAAAAAAAGAGAAATTTTTATTAAGGTAAATCAAGTGAGCTAAACAAATTAAACTAATGTAATCAGCTAATCCAAGTTATGAAAATAATGAACTTAGATTTTGGTTGAATTAAAATGTCAAAGATAAGCTTAAGAAAATTTACAATAAGCTATATCGCGATGTAAATAAGTATAAGCTGAATGGTTTGGAAATCTATTTAAGAAAGTTAATTAAAAACATAGAGAGCACAAGATGTAGATGAAGTTAAAGTATTTACATATATAGAAATTGAAATAAGTAGTATATATATATAATCCAACAGTTTTAAATAACAAATTGAATTTTGGGTTGTCGTGAATGGCGTATTAAATAACGCTGTTCTTGAACCCATTTGAGAAAAAAAGAAAAAATCTTTTAACTAAGGTTTAAAGAAGTTTTTCAGTTAATAAATATAATTTGAATTAAATGGAAGTTGATTTTGGGTTGATTGTGAACATTGTTTTAAACGACATTAGTTCTTAAAACCCGATTAACCGTGAAATTATCTTTTGAAATTTATTGGTCTTTTTACTAAGATTTAATGGAAAGGCTTTGGTTTACAAAGAGAGAGAACCAAAACTTAGTTAGAGTTTAATGTTTGTGAATTGACATCGAAAATATGATTTTTGAGTATATACAAAAGTTATATGCTTTGAAAAGCTAGTTAACAAATTGATTGCTTGTTGGGATGTGTGATTATTAAGTTAATTAATAAAATATTGGAATGGTAACAACAATATGAGTAAAAAGGGTAAATTTAGCCAAATAGAATTTAATATTGAACTAAAGTGAAAATTGATTGAAATTGCATACATATACATGTATATATATATATTGAGCAGGTCATAGCATGGAAGCTAAGAAGAGGAATAAAATTGTGTGCCCGACCAATAGGTACATGTTTAATATATTGATTGGGATTTGATGATTTTATGAGCCGACTGGCAAGCCGCTTGGCTTTTTCTATTTCTTTTTGAGATGAGAGGGCCTGTGTGGCGGTTTGGGGATTTTCCCGATGCTCCCTGTACAAAGGAGGTTATGGCGAAATTTTTCGAAAATTTAGGGCGTTAGCCAAATTTTTGGGAAATTTGAAAATCCTTAGAAACTGAAAAGTTGAAGAATGAAAGCCAGAATGAAAGTTGAGTTGGTTCGTTAAACGACTTTCGGCTTCGTTCCTATTCGAGGACGAAAAGTTTTAAGTGGGGGAGATTGTGACGACCCTAATTTTCAGAACCAGTTTAAAAATTTTATTTTAGTTATTTTAATGAATTTTGAATATTTAAAATGATTATTTTAAATAATAACGACTAAAAATTTAGTTTAATTGAAGTTAGAACGTATAAAATTTATTTTAATTATATAACGAGCCTGAAATGGCGCAGTAGTTTGAAAATTCGATTTTAAATTTCAAATGAATGCACATGATTCAAAATAAATCGGATTTTAGTAAAACTGGAAATATTTGAATATGTTTAATCATATCTTTCTAACGAATGTAAGAAACTGAGATTTCACTTTAGAAGTTGAAAGATATGTCAAGTTTAAAATTTAGAAAAGTCGCAATGGAATTTATATATATTTTAATTAAATATATAGCCCTTAAAAATAGCCATTTTGCAAACGACCTCTGTTTTCGACGAAACCACTTTTGTTGGATTCAGAATGTCAAATTATTATTAGGTTTCAATTTTTATAATTTCTGAAATTTATATGTGAGCGTGGCAAAAGAAAACGTGTTTATTCAGTTTCAGTCAAATTGGATCTACTAAAAAATGACCATTTTTCAAATGGTTCTTGAAATTCAACGAAATTAGTTTTGTTAGGACTATATCGTCAAAACATAGCTAGATTTATTTTTCTGAAAATTTTAGAGTCAGTACGTGGCCTCGGGAAATTGAAATGTACATTTAAAACTCAATATATTGATTTATATTTTAATTTTGATAGAAACTGATCGAAACAGTCAAATTGTCTTACGGGACATATTCCATTGTGTTCAGAATGGGTGTATTTAGCTAGGGATGACAGTCAATGGGTTTGATTTGGGGTTCGAGAGTTAAACGAGTAATAAAACAATTAAATAAATTAAATAATATAAAAATAACTATAAATACCCCCTTTAATTTCAGAAACCCTAAATCCCTCTTTGTTGTCCGCCGCCAGTTCAATATTAGCGGCTGAAAACTTCAAAATAAATCCCTCCGATTTCTCCGAATTTACTAATAAAATTCAACAACTTCCAGTTGGAAAAATGATCTACTAAATGAGATCTAGAAGGTGAACGGTGATGATGAAGTATGGTGGCTTGGTTTGTTCGATTTGGGGCCTCAAAGACGGTGGTTTTGATCAGGAATTCGTGGACAGCGGAGCTGCCGAGCTTCACGCCGCTTGAGGAGGATGAAGGCGTCTGGTAGGGCTTCGATGGGGTGTACTCAGATGTGGGTCCGGCGGCCCATAGAAGATGCAGCGGCTTCTTGTTTCAGCTGCTTTGGGTTCGAACTACCCAGTTGACAACAGGAAGAAGAAGCAAAAAACAGGAACGACCGTGAATGTTAATTGAGGAAAGTTAAGTAAAGGATGGTTAAGATAATTAATTATTTACTTAATTAATTATAAAAGTGATTAATCTATAAACGATGGTAACTCGTTCATATTTAATCAGAATCAAACGAGGTTAAGTGCGTTGGAATCGTATCACCGAGCACGCGATGAGACTGACCAGAATGGAAACGGAGCAGATTAGAAATTCAAGCAAATTCAAATCTGAACCATAATAAAACAGAATTTCAGAACTGACGGAGTGGAACCAAATGTGAGTTTTCTCAACTGCAAAAATATTCACATTTTTTTAAATTAAATTTTGTGATTGATTTGATTATTTTGGTTGTTGATTTCTATATTAAATGGACATCAAAAAAAAATTTGAACAGTTAGAAATAAATTTGACTGTTAGTTTATTTTTCAGAATTAAATTGCTAGTTAAACCCCGACACATATTGATCGTTGCTAATCTATGAATCAGAAAAGTGCGAATTTTAAAATTAATTCTGCAAGCGCACAGGTGTGTAGCATACAAGTCGAACATAGGGAGGTAGATTAAAATCAAATTATTTATCTAATCTCTTGGGCGAGTTAGACAAAGCCTAGAGATTTTGTTGAAATAAAAACAAATTGAAATTGCGAACTTAGGATTATCGTTGAATCTAATCAACACACTAAAGAAAGTAAATTGCAAAACAAGAACAACAATGCAGAAAATAAAAGTGCAGAATAAGAAGAAAAACAAAAATAAAATAAAATTCGGATTGTCGTTGAAACTAATCAAACGACTAATCACTAATGAAACAAATGTAAAATACAACTAGTACTCTACCGAATCTAATCGGGTAGATGACACGAGTTGCTAAAAAAATACTAGAAAATAAAAGAAGAAGAAGAATTTTTATTAGAGTAATGGAATACAGAAATGAGATGGTGGCTACCATGACATTACAAGGGTATTTATAGGATAGATAGCCTAACCCTAATTACAAATGGGCCTAGCCATTACATTACTAATTAGTTTACAATGAGAATATCAAATAGGCCTTAGTTAAATCTATTAAATTTTGGGCCTTTCTTCTTTTCCTCTTGGTTCTTTGACAAGCCTCCCTTGATTTGAGATGTGCATGGCCTTTTTATCAATAAATTTCTTGTCTAACAGCAACTAGATGTGGGATCATCATCTACAATTCTTCAAAATATAAATATATAGCAATCTGATATCCATTTCTCTACTTTTCTGGCTGCATGCGGGCTGGGTTGGAATATCTGTAAAAGTGACAAAATAATACCCAAGTAATATTTATTTATATACAAAAGATGAGATATAAGAGCATAAAATAAACACATTTCTATGTCAATCAAATACCACCACACTTATCTTTTACTTGTCCTCGAGTAAAACAAGAAATGAAAAACTAAACTAGATAGGTCACACTTTCGTAGGAAACACGATTGCATTGAGCGTATGCAACAAGCCGTTAAACCTCTAAGTGTCCCTAGTAGGACGAGTGGTGTCTCGTGAGGGTTTTCAGTGGATACTACCCACAAAATCCAAATGCAGTATGTTATGGCTTTAATGTAACTACATGAATGCAATGGACATATGCAAAAAACGAAAAATGGAAACACGACTTGTTTAAGGAAAATGGTACAACAAATTAAGTTAACAATTTATATTCAGTTAATTTAATTTTAGATACCTCAACTTGTCACAAATTTTCAACATAAATCAAGTTTTCAAATGTTAAATTCCAGTTTGGCCAGTTAGTTCGGTCGATAACATAGTGCAGCCATGAAATAAATTCTTAGTTTGCTTGGCACAGTTTGTAAAGTGGTATTCCAATTTTCTCATGTATGGCTAGTCAAATCAATAAGGTCAAGAAGTGTTTGGGCATCATCGCTTATTCTTTATTCTATAGAATTTTAAAATCTATGATTAAGTACATACACCTAACTTAGAAGACCAAGGTTTACCACCCATGCACTGCTTCGCGGATTAACGGAGAGTGGGTAAAGAGCTTGGAGGCTTGTGCAGGCCGATTTTGACTTTGTCAACAACGTGTCGGTAATCCTTAGGTGTCCAATCTCATAAAATGAGACCAAGATATTCCAACGTTGACTTTGTCAACAACATGTCGGATAGAGCTTGGCGGGTTTGCACACCAACGCTTGATATACAAGCAATGTTGGATACCCTTGGATTACTATTATTATTATGGAAATTATAAGCACAAAAGATAGTTACGCGAATTCAACTTAACACAACTTAGTTTTAAAGATTTAAAAAGCCAATATAAGTATTTTAAGTCCTCCACTTATTTAAACAAAGTCTACAATATAGAATAGATTTCATGGCCATCACCTAAGAATCTCCCTATGTACCAGTTACACTATTATCCCTCAAAATTAAAATTTTCATTATATTTCTTATTCGATCTAAGTTGAGAGCAAAAAGTACTATCAACTGACTAATAATTATTAACTTATTTTGTTGTATCAAACTAAAATGAGTCATGTTTCAAAAAAAAATGGCGTGTTAGTATGATCTAAATGCATGATGGTCCTACATGAAAAGAAAGAGAAAAATTTGAGAAAAATCAAAAGAATGCAATGCAGACTCCCCCCACACTAGAACTATACAGTGTCCACACTGTACCACGTTTCCTAAATTTGAATGATAAAACCCATAGATGGATGAGATGCAAGATTATTAAAAGAATAAAATGCAGTCTAGCTATATGTAAGAATTAATCATATGTACAATGATATATGTGTTTACAATGCATGCGATGCAAAGAGTTCCACCAACTTTTCCCCCCACACTTGGTTCTAGCCCTATGAGTCCCATTCCCACTGTGTCTATGCATGTTTTCTAACAAGAAAGAGTTTTTGAAAACCATATCATCTTTAATCCTAGATTTATAGTCCAGGAGATAAATATCCAGGGTCGTCCTAACATGAAGTTTTTCAACCAAGCCAGCATTCCAAAGATAGTCCATGTGTTCAACAAATTTATCAGTGTAATTTTTCAAAAAATTTTGATCGTATATAAATTCAGTGAAATTTGAATTCTGAGTGTTGTTCAAGACTACGTGAGCACATTTCTCAACTGACAATGTATTTTCGACACTGACAATTTCATGTTCGTTTGAAATTTTCTCAATGTTAAAATTTTTGAACTCGTGCCTTGAATCTACTTCTTCCTCATTTGGCAACTCATCCTCATACAATTCAAAGAATTCATGTTCATTAAAATCCTTTTCCAAATTTGAATTGAAAAATTCAACATTTTTATTCTGTTCAATTCCTAGAATTTCAAGTTTCTCACAGCCCAAAAGAGGAAGATAAAAATCCAAGCTTAAATCTTTTTTTTGAAAAGAATCGAAATCCAAATCATTTGTTGAATTTTGAACAACTTCATTTAGATCGTTATTCTCAATTTCCAAAGTTGTAATCTGAAAATTTTCAATATCAGTCAGGAATGGATTATTTCTTGATTCATCGCATTGAATTTGATTTTGTTGCTCAAGTTGTTCTTTAAAACACGTCATTAAAGAAAGAAGTTCATCAAGTTGTCTATCTTTTTCACCAAGCTGTCTATCTTGCTTTTCTACCCTCTCTCTAAGAATGTTAATCTGATATTCTTCAGAATCATTGATTTGAGAGCTCTCGTTTTGGATTTCTTGATTTTCAAAATTATAGTCCACATCAATTTCACAATTAATATTATTTCCAATGTGGTAGTTTTTTGAATTTTCAGAAAAATGATATTGGAACTCATTTTGATTTCGAAAATTAGGTTCATAACCAAAACTGTCGAAATTCAAGGGAAAACTGCAATTTTGGTCATATTCAAGATGTGGATAGGAGTTGTTATTTTGAAGATTTTGATCGATTTGAAAATCCTTTTCATTTTCAAAATTATTTTCGAAGTGATTTACAACCCCGTATTGATGTTGATCAATGGTATATTGGGATTCAAAGCTATTTTGATATGGATGTGGCCCATAATCGAAATTATTGAAATTTGAATTGAAGTCGCCATTTCGATCATAACTTTGAAAATGTTGGTCATTTTGAAAATTTTGAAAATTGTTGACATTTGGGTCGCGAAATTTTGGAAAATCTTGCTTCATGAGTTGTAATTCAAAATCATACTCTTCAAGAGGACGTCTACTCCGATTATTATCCCACATATCACTCAATGATTTTTTTGAATCATACATTTGAATGAAATCAAGGCAGGACAGAAATTATTCCCAGTTCAAAATAGTATAAAATACTAAGTTGTGCTATGTTAATTAACTGACTCAATTAGAAGGGGGAAGAGGGTCTTATGGCCGTTCACTTATAGTAGATACTAAGGGATACGACCAATGTTTTATGGGTAGTATGCAACCTCTTTTGCTAATAATTCAATAAATTGATCAACTATATATCCGCGATCCAATTATACGAGACAGTCAACTTCACAAAGCACCACTTTTCAATTATATTATTTTATATGAGCTCGTATTTTCCTAGAATCAACGTTTAATGAATTTTGAAGTTAACCAATGAGACTGATGATTTAAGTATGGAAATTTATTCCTAACAAACAGATTCAGAAATTTCAGTCACAGAACAGTCACATAAGAATAACTGCAGAAATTTAAAAATTGTACAAGCAAGCCGCTGCCCCTGTAGAAGATTTTTTACAAGCAATGTCTATATTTTTTTTCGTAGCCGAACACCTGTAGGGTTCAGAAAATTTTATAGTGAGGTATGGCTGTCTGTCCAGTGCAATTGGGTAGCTCAACACTTCAACTTGACTATTTTCAACCGTTTGACCTGTAAATCCGAGTTTGATTGCTTGATTTTTGTTTTTGCTTTTGGTCCCTTTTTTTTGATGAAAATAGAATAAAAAAAACTAAAACTAGGCTAGAAATAAAAGAACTAAACTCCAAATAACAAAACAAAAAAATAAAATACTAAGCTAAAAAGAAAAAACAAACAAACAAAGAACTAGATCTAACAAAAATAAAAATAAAAACAAGAATTAAACAAAGCAACACATAAAAACAGATCCCTCCTGCCTAAACATGCTCAGCTCAACAATTCTCACACAACAAAACCGGCTTTAATGGTTTTAGTCAAAGAAAGTTATTTCACTTGCATACTCAATAAGGAAACAAATCAAATAGGCAAACACTTTTTTTTATTTCAAATCAGGGAACCTCGAACCAAAAAGAAAGATCAAGAAACAAATCCAACCCCTCAGCTAAAACATTCGCACCCCCTTCTGTATTTCTCAGAATACAATCATGCCCAAAAAAATTATGCACCTTCTGGAAAGTCAAAATCGCATCAAAAAAAACAGAAACAAAAACACGCTTTTTTTTTCGAATTCGAGATGGTTTCGAATTGGGCAGGCTGTATGGTGAAGCGGAGTTGCTATGGAGAAGTGTGATCGGTTTTTGGCAGGGGGCTTTCAACGTTGGGTGTTGGTTTATGTTTTGCGATAGATCGGTGAAAGGGTTTTGGGTTGGGTGGAGGAAACTCGAGATTGTGTGGTTTACGTGTGCTGAACTGGGGTATGCGGTTGGTAGGAGTATGGATTTGGACAGTAATGGGTTTTAGGTAGGTGAACGTTGACTTTTGGTAGGGGTTTTTGCGTTACTGATCCGATGTATGGTGTTATTTTGGTCAGAGGGTGATGACGGTGGACTGTCGGAAGCTACGAACTTGGTGGTTGATGATGAAGGACGGTGAACTGAATTGGTGAATTGTGTGTATGGCTTTTGTTGATGAAGGGTATGAAGTGTTTTGTTGTGGATGGGGTGAGGCCTGGACTGCAAAAGATGATGTTAGGGTTTACACTGGTTTGTTGCGGCAGTTCTTCGCTTTGTGGTCGGGTATGATGTTTGGATAATGCTAGGATTTTTGAAGGTTGTTCGGATATGGATGTGTGGCAAGGAGCAGTTGGTGTTGATTTGCTGTGAGGATGTAGATGGTCAGGTGAAGGCTTTGTGGATCTGGAGTTGAAGGTGGTCTTGTGGGTGTCTGAGGATCTGTCGAGGGTATCAATTTGAGGATTTTCGGACGTAAGGCAGCTTGTTGGACTTGGGTTTGTTTTGAAGCTTGGGTACTGGTGAAGTTTGACATCTTGTGTCAGTGGGTATTGTGAATTGGATGTTTGAGGTTGCAGGCAAGTTTGTTGAGTAGTGAGGAGAAAAGGTGTTCGCTTGTTTATTGTGGCAGAGGGGTTTAGCTGTTTGAACAGGGTTTTGTGGTGGATTTGTTAATGGGTGTCCATGACTGTGTCAGAGATTATGCATGGTGGTAGTACTGACGTTGGTGATGTATGTCAATTGGAGTGGCAAATTGTTGATGTTGAGGATGAAAGAAGTTAGTGGTTGTTTTGGCTATGAACGAGGTGGCTGTAGGGTTAGTCATATGATGATAGAAGGAAGGTTCTGTGACTTGTGAGGTGCGGATGCTTTGGTTATGACGTGGTGAGGAGCAGGTGATCGGGTATTCAGAAGAAATAGAGAAAAGAGGATTTTTTTTGGAACTTGTAAAAAGAAAAAAAGAAAAAAAAATTGAGAATTGGAAATCAATGTAACAGGGGAAAGAAAAGGAAAGAACGTGATTAGAGTATGCGGGAAAAAAATAAAATAAAATGGAAAGGAAACAAAGAAGGAAAAAAAATTGCAGAGGAATTTTTTTCCTTGTAATAGAAGAATTATAAAGATGGGAAAGGGAATAAGGACAGGAAAGAAATTTAAAACAAAAGAAGCAAGCTTTTTTTTTCCTTTTTTTATTTGTTATTGTTGTTAAAATAGAAGAGGAAAGAAAGAAAAATGCAAAAGGAGTAGAAATATCTGAAAAGGGAAAGAAATAAATGAAAAGAAAAGGAAACAAAATCAATAAAATTTGGCAATTATTTTTTTCTCTTGTTTAGAAGATTAGAGTATCAGTAGATAATACCAAATCAACTAATTGAGATTTTTTTTATATATACAAGAAAACAAATGGAAACAAAATAAAATAAAATAAACTAACACAATCAGAAACTAAATAAATAATAAAATTTAATCGTTACCTCCCCGGTAACGGCGCCAAAAACTTGATCGTCGCTAATCTATGAATCAGAAAAGCGCGAATTTTAAAATTAATTCTGCAAGCGCACAGGTGTACTGCATACAGGTCGAACACAGGGAGGTAGATTAAAATCAAATTATTTATCTAATCTCTTGGGCGAGTTAGACGAAGCCTGGAGATTTTGTTGAAATAAAAACAAATTGAAATTGCGAACTTAGGATTATCGTTGAATCTAATCAACGATTAATCACTAAAGAAAGTAAATTGCAAAACAAGAACAACAATGCAGAAAATAAAAGTGCAGAATAAGAAGAACAACAAAAATAAAATAAAATTAGGATTGTCGTTGAAACTAATCAAACGACTAATTACTAATGAAACAAATGTAAAATACAACTAGTACTCTACCGAATCTAATCGGGTAGATGACACTAGTTGCCAAAAAAAAATACTAGAAAATAAAAGAAGAAGAAGAAGAATTTTTATTAGAGTAATGGAATACAGAAATGAGATGGTGGCTACCATGACATTACAAGGGTATTTATAGGATAGATAGCTTAACCCTAATTACAAATGGGCCTAGCCATTACATTACTAATTAGTTTACAATGAGAATCTCAAATAGGCCTTAGTTAAATCCATTAAATTTTTGGCCTTTCTTCTTTTCCTCTTGGTTCTTTGATAAACCTCCCTTGATTTGAGATGTGCATGGCCTTTTAATCAATAAATTTCTTGTCCAACAGCAACTAGATGTGGGATCATCATCTACAATTCTTCAAAATATAAATATATAGCAATCTGATCTCCATTTCTCTACTTTTCTGGCTGCATGCGGGCTGGGTTGGAATATCTGTAAAAGTGACAAAATAATACCCAAGTAATATTTATTTATATACAAAAGATAAGATATAAGAGCATAAAATAAACACATTTCTATGTCAATCACATATAATCAGTAAATTATTGCAAATTGAACTGTTTGGATGATGGTTGTGATGTATGTTTATTTGTGGATATTTTGAACTATACGGATATTGTCTATATTTTTATATCACTGTTATCACCTTGGATTGAAATGATATACATCCATTCCCAGAAATTATATATTGAAATGTCGAAAGTGAATTATATATTGAAATGTCGAAAGTGAATTATATTGAAATATCGAAAGTGAAATATATTGAAATGTCGAAAGTGAAATATATTGAAATGTCGAAACTGAATTATATTGAAATTCCAAAGTGAATTATATTGAAATGTCGAAAGTGAAATATATTGAAATGTCGAAAGTGAAATATATTGTAATGTCGAAAGTGAAATATATCGAAATGTCGAAAGTGGAATATGTTGAAATTTTGAAATCGAATTATACTGAAAATTGAAATTGAATTATATTAAAATTTGAAATTGAATTACACTGAAATGTCGAAATCGAATTATATTGAAAAGTCAAAATTGAAATATACATTGGAATTTGAATTTGAAATGTTGAAATTGAATTATTTCAAAGGTTTAAATCTTCATTTAAACTTTGAAATTAAATACAAACTGAAATGATCTAATTTGTTATTCTGAAATTTAAACTAAAATTGGTTGTGAATTGAAATTATATAAATTGAAATATACATTGGAATTTGAGTTTGAATTTGAAATGTTGGAATTGAATTATTTCAAAGGTTTAAATCTTTATTTAAACTTTGAAATTAAATTCAAACAGAAATGATCTAATTTGTTATTCTGAAATTTGAACTAAAATTGGTTATGAATTGAAATTATATAAATTGAAATATACATTGGAATTTGAATTTGAAATGTTGGAATTGAATTATTTCAAAGGTTTAAATCTTCATTTAAACTTTGAAATTAAATTCAAACTGAAATGATCTAATTTGTTATTCTGAAATTTGAACTAAAATTGGTTATGAATTGAAATTATATAAATTGAAATATACATTGGAATTTGAATTTGAAAATTTGAAATGTCGAATTTGAATTATTTCAAAGGTTTAAATCTTTATTTAAACTTTGAAATTAAATTCAAATTGAATTGATCTAAAAAAATTTATTTGAAATTTGAACTAAAATTTATTATAATTTAAATTATTTCAAAGGTTTAAATATTTATTTAAAATTTGAAATTAAATTCAAATTCAAATGATCTAAAATTTGTTATTTGGAATTTGAACTGAAATTGAATTATTTCAATGGTTTAAATCTTTATTTAAACTTTGAAATAAAATTCGAATTGAATTGATCTAAATATTTGTTATGTGAAATTTGAACTAAAATTGGTCATAATTTGAATTGTTTCAAATGTTCAAATCTTTATTTAAACTTTGAAATTAAATTTGAATTAAATGGTTTAAATAAATATTTGAACTTGCACTTGGATTTGATTTGAATCGAATAGTTCAAATAATAACTCGAAATTTGAAGCATTTAAAATGGATTGTTCTCAAATAAATTTGATTTTGGGAATCGATTTGGACTGGTTATTGGAAATCGATTTGGTTTGTTTTGAGTTTTGAACTAAGGTTCAGATTTATTGGAAATGGAAAGAAACAGTGGATTTGAAATTATTTCTATATAAACAAATTTCTATATAAACTATTTTATGAAATTTATTCCTTCGATATATGGAGTATTCTATATAAATTGTTTCGAAAACCTATTTTTCTATATATATAAAAGTAGTTTATTTTATAAAATATTTTAATATATATAAAACCATTTCCAATACTCAAGCTGTTTTGATTTCCAAACTGTTCCAAATCTCTTAACTATTAAAAAAAATTTATTCAAAAATTTATTTAAACCCCAAAACTATATTAAAACTTATAAACTGTTTTAGAAGTGAAATTATTTACATTTAAATCTCTGATTTAAAAGTAAATATGGTTATTTTGATGTTAAAATCAGAAATGAATTCAAAACTATTTCTGAAGTAAATTGAACGATTCGAATGAAATGTGGTTAATTGAAGTTTAAACCAGTTGTTGAAATTGAAATTTATCTCAAAGTGAATATGAAATTTGGAAGTAAATATTATAGTGATTAAAATAATATGATATTTCAAAGTAAAATTTTTTTAGATGAATATTATATTTTGATATCATAACGATTCACTTTCGAAATATAAAATACCAACCGGTGTGTAACATGACGTTTTGTTGTTAAAATGACCGGGACCTCTTATTGACATACTCTCTGTCAATGTTGGAAGCACTTTAACAACTGTGTTCGTGTTGGAGTTCCAGAAATGAAGTAGGATTAATTTGGAGGCGATTACTGGATTTGAAGAAAGTGAACTAAATGGATGACCCCGACACTTGTGTCGATTTGAAATGACTAAAACAGGACCCGTGCCAGACCAAATGAGGCTTGACTACCTCTTAGTGGACATCTTCTCTTCGTTTTTCCTAGGCCTTGGGTCCATACTATTACTGTTTTGTTGTTGTTGCTTGTTGGTGCGCACCCTCGATGGGAGGTATTTCCCTTTGATTCGATATGGGGCGGATGTCTACGGTGGGCCGTTAGGGGTGACCACCAGTCTGGATCAGGCAAACTAGTAGCATACTACTTTGTGTATAGCCTCATGTGTGTAATAACCCGGAAAATACGAACCAATTTAAAATTTTTAAATTGATTATTTCAAAGCAATTTGAACCATTGAAATAGAATATTTCAATAAATTAGTGAATTAGAAATAGTAAGTCAGCTTGAAAATTTGAATTCATACTTTGACCGACTGTGTAGGGTGGAAAAATATAACGGATTTTAGTGAGACCAAAAATATTTAAATCTGTTAGTCAATACCTTTCTATCGAATCTGAAAAATCGAAGTTTCATAACGGGAATCAAAAGTTATGGCCGAATGAATTTTCAGAAGAGTCAGTATATAGAATATATAGGCCTGGAAAATTGATATTTTTCATATGGCCTCGGAATTCGACGAAACCACTTTTGTCGGGTCCGGGATGCCAAACTATTGCTAGGTTTCAAATTTCATAATTTTTCGAATCAATATGTGAGCGTGGCAAAAGAAAACGCGTTTGACCAGTTTCTGTTGAATTTAATCGACTGGAAATTGGCCATTTTTCAAACGGTTTCAGAATTCGACGAAACTAGTTTTGTTAGGACCGTATCGTCAATACGAAACTAGAAAACATTTTTCTGGAATTTTTCTAGTTAGTATGTGACCCCGGTAATTTGAAATGTACGTTTAAAATTCAATATAAGGATTTAAATGTAAATTCAACGGAAACTGATTGTAACGATCAAATCAGCTTACGATACATATCCCATTGTGTTCGGAATGGGGGTAAAACGCTATGGACGACAGGCGGTGGGCCTCGTTTCGAGGTCGTATGTAAAAGTCAACCTTTTTGCAAAATTAAATAATTAAATAAAAAAAAAATATTCTTCCCTCCTTTTCTTCTGCTTGCCCCCCCCCCCCCCGATTCATTATTCAGAAACAAGAAAAAAAAAAGGAAAACCTAACCTATCGGAGCCGCCGCACCCCTCAAGACCTCGACGCCGACGAACCTATCGCCGCCCCCCCCCTCCGTCCGACCTCCTCCTTCCAGCGCCTTCATCGCGACGCCCCCCAGTCGAAGCAAATCGAAGCAGCCCCCCCTTACCTCGACGCGACACCACCGAGCACCACCACCACGAGCCGCCGACGCTCCTTCTTCTTCCCTCCACTTCGAAATCTACGGTGAGCTTTTAGTTATTTTATTTTTATGTTTATTTTTGTTTTATAAAAACTGATTTTATAATGAATTTAAAACTGAATTTTTAAAGATTTAAAAACTGTATTTTTAAAGATTTATAAACTGATTTTTTTAGAAGTTATAAAACTGATTTTAATTAGATTTAAAACTGATTTGTTTGAGAATTTAAAAACTGAATTTTTAAAGATTTAAAACTGAATTTTTTTAAGAATTTAAAAACTGTTTTTTTAAAAAGGGATATAGAAAACTGATTTTTTTTAAGATATAAAAACTATTTTTTTTAAGATTTAAAAACTGATTTTTAAAGGAAATAAAAACTGATTTTATTTTAAGGTTTAAAATAGAAAAAAGGTTTAAACTTTGAAATAGAAAAGGTTTAATCTTTTAAAGGAAAAAGATTTGAACTTGCAAAAATAAAGATCATATTTTTAAAAAGAGAAAAAGATGGAATTTTTATTAGGTAAAAGGAGATAAGATATGATTCTTATATTTTTAAAGCAATAAAAATATAATTTCTATATCATAGGAATATTAAAAATATAATCTTTATTTTTAGAATATGATCTTTATATAATTGAATAACATAGTAAAAATTCGATTTTTACCTATGTAGAGAATACGGGCAACGAAAGCGACAAGAAGACGAAATAGACGAAGATTTCTATAAAGGAAGAGTCGTGTTATTGGATAGCTATTGGTGAGAATTTCTCACTCTTCAATTTCTTTATATATATATATGTGTGTGTGGAAATAAAAGTGAATTGCTATATATAAATATTTATATATATATATATATATATATATATATATATACGCCCCCTCGTCCACAAACCATGGACGATATTTATTGGTTGAAATTGTTGTGAAAATTGGTTGACGGCGAATTGTTGTTTGGGATTGTTTGTGGTTGATGTTGAATTGATTGTGGTTGAAAAATACCCGTTTGTGATTGGAAAATATTTGGTTGAAACCACATAGGATTAGTTTGTGGAAATGAAATAAATATAAACATGCCGCCTGCGTGCGAATTAGATGCATGATCCCCATTGTCAAAAACCGCGAGGTTTTAAGGTAGAGCGAGGAGCCGTACTAGGGACGGTGCCGGTTTAACTACCCTGCCGTTATGCTGCCGAAATTTTGAATAATCTTTGTGTGTTAGAATTATTTTCATATGTTGAAATTATTTGCATGCATAGAAATTAAAGCCATATATTGAAACTATGTCCATGTGTGGAAATATTCATGTGTTGAAAAGTGTTGTGTGAAAATAAAATTCATTTGTGAATGAATGAAGTGTATAAACAATAAAAATCACATTTTTATATATATATGAAGTATGAAAAATATTCGCCTTATATAAATAATTTCAATCATAAAAAAAAATCCCATCTTTCTAATATGAACAACATAAATAAATTGTCCATGTGTGGAAATACTCATTTGTTGAGAAGTGTGTGTAGTGGAAAGGTTCATGTGTTGAATAAAAAGATTGAACGATAAAAATTACATTTTTATTGAAACTATGAAGTGTTGAAACCATACATTGGTTGAATAAATATTTTAAATGATAAAAGTATCATTTTTATCCTATGTGTGATATGCTAAAGATATGCGGACGTTGAAATAAATATTTGTGATAGAAATATTATTTTTAACATGCATAAGAACTAAATAAAATAGTCATGTGTTGAAATCTATTTTAGTTCGCCAAAATTATCATCCTTGAAATGTGAAGTGTTAAAAATAGCCACTTGTTCAAAATAAACATATATGAGTTGAAATATTCATTAATTAGCTAATGAAATGATTTGCACCTATTTATGTAACATTAGAATGAATGGTGTTTTTAAACCAAACAGAAATCAAATATGAAGTTGAATAGAAAATGATAAATGATAAGAACTGTATATATATGTACATGCATATTCATTGAACAGGTTATAGCAAAGGGGCTAGAGAAGAGGAATAAAATTTTGTACCCGACAAATAGGTACACATTTACTGTTTTGTTTGGGTGATGATTTTATGAGCCTGTTGGCTAGCCGCTTGGCTTTTTCTTTTTCTTTTTGAGATTAGAAGGACCGGGAACGCTATTTGCAATTTCCCGATGCTCCCGGTGCAGGGGAGGTTATGGCGAAATTTTCCAAAATTTTAGGGTGTTAGAAAAATATTTGAAGTGAAAACGATATAGAAATTATTGAATGGACTATATTTATATAAATATATAAATATAAATAGAATTAAAACGAAACGAGGCCGTGCAGTTCATATTTTGAAACCGTGATTTCAAACGACTAGTGCGGAAGATCCGACCATTGGATTTTCCCGAAACCTCAACCGTTGGGTTCGCCTTGGAAATATCTTTCTAACGGCCCCAACTTTGTGAAGATCCGACGGTTGGATTGTCTGGAATGTTTAATTCAAAATTAGTGAAAAACAGCGCCGGAAACGATTATATTTATATATATATATAATTAAATTAAATCGAATAACGACGCTGCAGTTCGTAAATTGAAATCGTAACTTCAAATGGTTAGTGTGGAAGATGCGACCGTCGGATTTTCCCAAAACTGGAACCGTTGGATTCGTTTTGAAAAGACCTTCCTAATGATGTAAAATTTGTGAAGATCCAACGGTTAGATTTTCCTATATGTGTAAAACAAAATTAGTGGAAAGCAGCGCCAGTGCATCGAAACGACCTGAAACGTCGTTTAATTAATTATGGCCGTTTTAAATTAAATAAAAATGGCGATGTATCGTTATAAAGTGCTATTGACGATATAGAGTGAAAATAAACCAATTTTGTTGTGTTTGCTTGATATGTGATGGTTGAATGTATTTGACGTGAAAATTATAACTAAATAACTGAAATGTGAATGTTGAATAGTTCAACCCTGTGATTAATTGGTTTGAAAATCTAAATATACGTGGGTTATTTGAAAAGGCCGAGTTTATCTCATTTCAAATAATCGATCGACGTTGAGAAGTCGAAGAGTCGAAGACGACTGAAGACCGACGATCTCCACATTGGATGGATGGGCGCTACTGATGCTCGTGATTGGAGTAGCTACCATGAAGGAATTGAAGTAGTAGCCGTCCAAACATATTGTTGATTGTACGGATATGCGAGGAATTGGTGCCTCCGGTTTCGTTCAGACCCAGAATGGACTTGTAAATGGACTGTGTGTCTGACATTGGATTTTGTTCTGTGTTGATTGATCTCTGTTAAATATATATCTGTTTGGCGGCGGAGAATTTATTCTCTTGCTTAACGCCCTTCTCTGAGACGTACGAGCTTAGAGGTTATGTATTGACAGAAATCAGTCGCATGGAGTGGATTGCCTGTGTGGCACGCCTAAGTGGCATATGATCAAGGCTTCTGTTGCAAAGCAAAGTCTTGTGGTTGATGATCAAAGCATAGTCTGTGTGACGTAGCTTTGTGTATAACGTGAATTCGCGAGCCTCACACCCCGGTATGAGTCAAAAACGGGAGAAGGACCCAAGGAGTGCATGACGTTTCTTTCTAGCTATGGTGGTGTCAGTGACCTCCCAGCCCTGACATTTATATCTACTTTTCACCTGTGTGGTTGTTGGAATGCGAGGCGCCTCGATTATAGGTCTGTAAGGACCGGGAAACGTGTGTTCAGGAATAACTAATCCTCAAAAGTAAGAGAGGACCGGCCTTGGAGGATCCAGGGGATTGCTGTGTGCGGTCCCGAGGCATTTGCTAGAGTGTCTCGAATCGGAGAGGAGCTTGCCCCTTGCCTCGACTCATGAAGGAATCCAATTTCCAATACGATATGTGCGGATGTGATTGTATTACTAGTATGGCGACATGATATATGGTACCCATGCCGTCTAGGATTGATATTTATGATTGAATTTGCTTTTGAAACATATATGCACTAGTAATAATATCAAACACTTTGTTTTATTCGTATGAAGCATCTTTGGCCATTATAAGGGAAAACTCTATCCTCCGGATTGCGTTGCATTGTGTGATGGGACCTGAGTCTTATAATCGCTTCATTTTTATAAAAAGCATTGCGTTGATTTAATCATTTGTTTTATTTCATGCACTAGCACTCATTGGAGTAAACCCGTTCCGCGAAAGTGGCGTGGTCCTTTGATTTGCCTTATTATTGTTGTTAATAAGTTGAATAGATTTCTCATACCAGTCCCATGACTGACTCGTAGTTTGTTTCATCTTGCAAACTCGGGTGCCCTTATTTTCACACGGGCAGCCTAGTTACAGGTTTCTGACGCACCTTTTGGCTCATGGCGAGGCTTGACTACACCGTGCTGACTTGGATTTTCTCCGCCATTATTGTATCTATATTATGATTCCGCCACTGGCGATGTAGACTGATATTCCTTTTGTGTACCCTCTATGTATGATTCCGCCTCAGGCGATGGTGACTGATTATGTATCATTATGTACTAAGTTGTATCCTGTACTGTGCTTCTCTGATGTGATGTTATCTATATGATTCCGCTGTCATATGTGTGTAAATTATTCTATTTTCTGTTTATGCTATTATCTGTGATCTGCTAATGATGATTAATGTGTTATATTCCAATGATTATCCTTAACACCGTGTCACGGGGTTTTGGGATCGTCACAATGTGCCTTGTCATACATTTATCCTTATGCGAGACAACTACGATTTTGATTTTTGGCATAGGTCTATAGCGGACTCACTGGCTACCGACGTTCTACTGGTTGTTTTACAGGACCTGCATAGACTATGTGCTTATAAACTGTGTAAGGGTAATCAATGTAACCCCGCTTACGCTATTTTTCTGACAAGTATTTGTGAATAGACACTAGTATAATAGAGAAATTATATTATATAGTATCTAGTTTGACGGATCCTTAGGAGATGAAATTTCCCGTAACATCTCTTGAGTTATGTGTGTGCATGTTCATATGATGTTGATTTGATTTAGATGAGAATATTTTGGCCTGATCCGAGCTTGTTTTATTTTCACGCTATTACGCTTGGGTCAGACTTGAGCATCCCAGTTTCAAAGGATATCTTCTGAAGGATGAAGACGAAGACGGTATACTATTATTATTATTACTATTGTATTCCACTACTATGCTGCTGCATTACTCTGTATTATCAGTTATGCATATAAATTGTATAACTCTAATGATAATGTATAACTCTGATAAATGTTGTAAAATGATCAAATGTTTATTTTAAACAGCTTCATGAACTGTTATTCGATTATTATATTTTGTTCATTCCGTTGCGAGATTCTGTGCTTGTTTTCTTCTTTCTTTCTAATTCTAAATTAATCCCCTTGATTATCTATATTTTTGACTATAATGGTTTAAGATGTGGATCGTCATTTAACAATCTGTAAATACGTACAATTTTGAGTTAGTCATGTGTGGATTATTGTCGATTCAAAAGGTACGAGTTTCCGGGTCATTACAATAATAAAATCACGTAGAACATCCAAATAAATAAATATACAATTACCCCAATGCCATTTAAGGAGCCATAAGTGGCTATTCGCGGAGTATGAAATCCGTCTGTCGGTAATATCCATACATCGCTTTCAATTTATGTGATTGTGAGAATTCAAGTGTTGAACCCCGTACAATTCAAATCAAACAACATGGTTTGTAAAATAAATAGTGTCGGGGGCTTCTAACCCCGTCTGCATCCTAAAATATTTTTAATTGTAAAATAAATAAAGTGAAAAGGAGTTCTCACCTTTGGTTTCCACTCTGTCATTCTTTATTGGACGGTTTTAATTCTGTTTTGCTTCCTGACAGTTCCATCGCAATCTGTTTCATGGTATATATACTAAAAATCATATTTTTAATTTAATGTTATACATATAAAAATCATACTTTTATTATAATGTTATTCATATAAAAATAACATTTTTCCTACAATGCTATTTATATATATATATATATAAATCAAATTTTTATCACGCTATTATGCATATAAAAATCAAATTTTTATCATGCTATTATATATATATAAATCAATTTTTTTTAACATCTTGTTTTATATATATAAATCACATTTTTATCATCTTGTTATATATATATAAATGACATTTTTATAATGCTACTATATATATAAAAATCATAATTTTATTATGGTAATATATATATAAATCATATTTTCATTATAAAAGTTACATTTTTAAAGCAATATTATATATATAAAATCATATTTTCTTTAAATTAATAGCAAAAAAATATAAACCAAAACACACCTTTTTCGCATGTAAAAATTCAATTTTTTTGTTGGAGGAAGGTCCACATTGGTGTTGATGTGGCGGTGGAGAGGCACTGGAATCAGGGAGGTGGCGGCAGGCCGTTCAGGTGGCGGTGGCGGTGTCTGCTTGTGCTGTGCATTTTCGATTGGAGAAAAGGGAGAGGGCTCGCGGGTTGACGTCGCTGGAGGGGTAGGGTGGTAGCGCAATTGAGGCAGCAGCGTCAGGCGGAGAAGGTTAAGGGTGCGCCGATGGTGGCGATGGCGATGGCCGCCATCGATTTGAGGAATCGGGGTTTTCTTTTAATTTTTTAAACGATGGATCTGAAGGGTGAGGGAGAGAGAGAGAGAGAGATAAGGGGAGTAGGGTTTGACTTTAAATAATAATTTATATTATTATTATTTTAAATCCCAAAAATTTAAATTTTCACTTAATCTCCCATTCGAACCCAACGACTGTCGTCCCCAGCCAAATACCCCCATTCCAAAACTCATTGGGATATGTCTGGTAAGCCAATTCGACTGTTACAATCAGTTTTCATCAGAATTAAAACATAAATTAATTTAACATTCAAAATTGATTTTAACGTATATTTTAATTTACCGGGACCACATACTGACTCCAAAAATTTCAGAAAAATAAATCTAGCTATTTTTGACGATACGATCCTAACAAAACTAATTTCTTCAAACTTGGAGACTATTCGAAAAACAGCCATTTTTCAGTTGATTAAATTCAAACTCAAATACGCATAAATTTACCACGCTCACATATTAATTCCAAAAATTACGAAAATTGGAATGTAGCAATAATTTGACATTCCAGATCAAACAAAATTGGTTTTGTTGAAAACAGAGGTCGTTTGCAAAATGTCTACTTTATGGGCTATATATTATATAAAATATATACAAATTCTACAGCGACTATTTTAAATCTTAAACTGGCCATAACTTTCTATTCCCATTAAGAAATCTGGATTTTTCATACTCGTTAGAAAGATAGAATTAAACAGATTTAAATATTTTTGGTTTTACTGAAATCCGATTTGTTTTGAATCTTGTACATTCATCTAAAATTTGAAATTGAATTTTTAAACTACCGCGCCATTTCAGGCTCGTTTTATAATTAAAATAAATTTATTCGTTCTAACTTCGATTTAAAATAAAATTTTAGTCATTATTATTTAAGATAAATCATTTTAAATATTCAAAATTTATTAAAATGACTAAAATAAAAAATTTAAGTTGGTTTTGAAAATCCGGGTTATTACAATCTCCCCCACTTAAAATAGTTTCATCCTCGAAAAGGAACGAAGCAGAAAATTGTTTTACTATCAAAATCAACTTTTATTCTGGCTTTCATTCTTCAACTTTTCAGTTTCTAACAATTTCTAATTCTACAAAAATTTGGCTGACACCCTAAATTTTCGAATTTTTTTGCGATAACCTCCTATGTACGGGGAGACCTTTAAAACCGCAACTAGCCTCATAGGGCCCTCAGCATTCCTAAAGAAAAAGAAAAAGCCAATCGGCTCATAAAATCATCAAAACCCAATAAATTAGTAAACATGTACCTATTTGTCGGGCATACAATTTTATTCCTCTTCTTAGCTTCCATGCTATGACCTGTTCACACACACACACACACATACACACATATATATATGTACATGTATGCAATTCCAATCAAAATTTCAATTCAGTTCAATATTTGATTTGATTGGCTAAATTTAACTTCCATTATCCTATTGTTTTCAATAATTTTACTAGTTAACTAATAATCAAACAACACAACCAGCAATCGGTTAGTTGATTAAATTTTCAAATTCATAATATTTTTTTATACATAATCAAAAATCATATTTTTAGTGTCAAATCACAATAATAAACCCTACCTAGTTTTAGTTCTCACACCAGTCAATTGGAAATATATAAACGTCCCACTTTCGAAACTCGAACATAAATGCTGATGATGTCGCAACATCACCAGAATTATGTCCAGTAACCAGAGTGTGATTCTATATCTATCCAGTATATTTGAGACTTCAAATATACGTTCATGACGCGTATATGCAAAATCTTCATATACTAGATTGTCCAAAATTAAATAATATACTCAAATACGTATAATTAGATTTAAATTTTTAAAACTAAATTTGTTTTAAAAAAATAATACTCTTCTAACTCATTTTAGGATACTACTGATCCCATCTCTAACGAGTCATTCTTATTGGATATTACTAATCCAATCTCTAATGTGTCCTGTTTTCGAGCTCTGTAAACCAAAACTCTAATACCAACTGAAACGAACCAAACTTGCCCTTACGGGAATGCCCGGATTGAGTTTAGAACAGACAAATCAGAACACAAAAAGAAGAACATTTCATTGCTTATTACAACAATTACATCAAAGTACAAGAATATAATAGAGTATGAATAAATAATAAACATTTGATAAATATCAGAGATTAAAATACATTACATTGTAGTGGAAAAATAACACATAACACAGCTTAAAGAAATACCCGGATATAGAGCTTTCTGAATATAGCTTCAGCTGTATACCGGGATCCTGTGAATATAATATCTGCATAAACCCAACTACTTGCTGCCCATATGGAAAATAGGGGCACCTAGAGTTTAGGTTAAAAAAATAAACTCTAGGTTAGTCATGTGACTGGTGTGAGAAATAAAACAGTTATTAAATCTTTACTTTTAAAAAAAGTAAATCAAGGGACCACGCCGTATAACACGGACGAGTTTTAACCCGAAGAATACCATTGCATAAAACAAACAACGCAATGCTTTTTGAAAAAATGAAGCTATTATAGGACTCAGGTCCCATCACACAACGCAAGTCGGATGAAACGACCCGAACTTCCCCGGTAAGGAAAGCCCGTATAGAATTGAGAACACGACAAATTAGAACGCAAACAGAAGAACATTTCAATGTATATTACAACAATTCATCAGATTACAAGAATATACAGAGTATAAATAAATATTACACATTCGATAAATATCAGAGATTCTAATACATTACATAGTAGCGGAAAATAATACAATACACAACTAGAAGAGATATATGGATACAAAGCTTTCCGGATATCATTCCAGCTGTAAACCGGGATCCTGTGAATATAAATCTTCAAAATCAAAACTACTAGTTGCCCGTGTCAAAATAAGGGCACCCAGAGTTTAGGTTAAAACAATAAACTCCAGGTCGGTCATGTGACTGGTGTAAGAATTAAAACAGTTATTAATCTTTATTTTAAAGTTAGATAAATCAAGGACCACGCCGCTAACGCTGAACGGGTTTCCTCCTAAGAATGCCAGTGCATAAAACAAACAGCGCAATGCTAAATAAAGAAAAATGAAGCTATTATAAGAGCCAATCCTATCACACAATGCAACACAAGCCGGGGGATAGGGTTTTACCTTATAATAGCCAAAGCATTCTTGATACATTAAAAACAAGTCATTTGATTCTTTATCAGGCTCTAACTGTAAATTAGTAAGAGAACGATTCCCTAAGTATTAACCCCGAAGGCCAAAACCAACATCAGATCAATACTCAAGAAACCACCCATCTTAGCTCGTTCCCAGTTAGTTTCTATTTTATATACAATCATAAATATCAATCATAGACGGCATATGTAATAACCCGGAAAATCTGGGCCAGTTTAAAATTTTTATTTTGGCTATTTTAACGAATTTTTAATATTTAATGAATTATTTTAAATAATATCGACGAGAAATTTATTTTGAATATAATTCGAACGTATATATTATATACGTCGTCGTTAGAATATAAATAATTATATATAATTTTAAATAGAATTGAAAATGGTGCGGTAGTTCAATAATTCGATTTCAAACTTCAATTGAATGTACCGGGTGCAAAACAATCCGGATTTTAGTGAAACCAAAAATAATGGAATTTAATTGATAATATCTTTCCAACGAATCCGAAAAATCAAGATTTCATAGCGGGAATCAAAAGATATGTCCAGTTGAAAATTCTGAATAGTCGCTATGGAATTCAGGCCCTTAAAAATGGGAATTTTGCAAACGACTTCGGATTTCGACGAAACCACTTTTGTTGGATCCGTGATATCAAATTATTGCTGGATTCCAAATTTCATAATTTTTCGAATCAATATGTGAGCGTGGCAAAGGAAAACGCATTTGACCAATTTTAGTTGATTTTAATCGACTGGAAATTGGCCATTTTTCCAACGGTCTCAGAATTCGACGAAACTAGTTTTGTTAGGACCGTATCGTCAATACGAAGGTAGAAAATATTTTTCGGAAATTTTTAGAGTTAGTATGTGACCCTAGTAAATTGAAATGCGCGTTCAAAATCAATATATAGAGTTATATGTTGATTTCAACGGAAACTGATCGAAATGGTCGAATCAGCTTATGATACATATCCCATTGTGTTCGAAATAGGGGTAATTAGCTATGGACGACAGGCGGTGGGCCTCGTTTAGAGGTCGTATGTAAAAGTCAACTTTTAGTAAATAAAATAATTAAATAATTAAAAATTAAAAATTCTCTCTCCCTCCTCCTTAAATCACTCTGCCCCCCCTCATTCTTCGTTCATTCAGAATGAAAAAAAAAAGGAAATATCGATCGACGAAGAGGGAGCGCCGCTCCACCGCCGCCGCGCCGCCTCGATCCGCCCTCCCCCACGCCGACGCGACCCCCTGCTGCCCCTCCTTCTCTCTCCTCCTCGCTGGAACCGAAAACCCCCAACGCCCAATCCCCAAATCGACATTCCCCTGACCAGCGCCGCAGCCAACCCCCATTCCGCCGCCACTATGTCCTCTGACCCCCTCCGGCGTACGCAGCAGCCTCCTCCCCCCTGCAAATGAAAACAGTAAGGTTTTTATTTATTTTTTTATTTTTATTAATTCTTTTGTATATATATAATGTTATGTAAAAGAAATCAGTGTTTAACATTAGTTTACATAGAAATTGGATTAGAAAAATATATGATTTTTTTATTTGTTTGAAATTACAAAGTTAAGATTTTTATTTGACTAAAAATATGATTTTGTTCATGTGAGAAATATGATGTCTATTCATACGAAGAGTTTGATTTTTTTTAACAACAAATAAAAAGGTGAAATCTTTATTTTTTAAAAGGTGAAATCTTTATTTTTAAAAAAGGCGAAATCTTTATTTTAAAAAAAAAGGCGAAATCTTTAAATTTGAAAAGGTGGGATTTTTATATATTGAATAGCGAAGTAAAAATTAGATTTTTATATATTGAATAGCGAAGTGAAAATTAGATTTTTATATATTGAATAGCAAAGTAAAAATTCGATTTTTATATATTGAATAGCGAAGTAAAAATTCGATTTTTATATTCAAAGTAGCGAAGTAGAAATTCGATTTTTATATATTGAATAGTAAAGTAAAAACTTGATTTTTACATATGTAGAGAATACGGGCAACGAAGATGACAAATAGGGATAACGATGAAAATTTCTCCAAATGAAGAGTCGTGGTATTGGATAGCTATTGGTGAGAACTTCTCAATCTAAATTCTCTTTTTCTAGTTATATATATATACTAGGATGCAGACGGTGTTTAGTAGCACCCGACACCCGTCATCCACAGACCATGGATGGCTTGTTTGTTTAATTGTTTAGTTGCATAAATTAGTTAGATGATTTGATTTGAATTTGGTTGTTTGGTGAATTTGATTGATGTTTGAATGGCATGGGCCTTCACTAGACCGGGGATAAGGCTAGGTCTCGTCCCGTTTCGAGTATCGTGCCGTTATGCCGTCGAAATTTCCTAAAATATGTTAGAAAAATAAAAATATCATTTTTATTGTGTAAATGAACTGAATAGAAATTCACGTGATGAAATAAAATGTTTGATCGTTAAAAATATAATTTTTAACGTGGAAGTGAATAAAATAAAATATTCATTTACAAACCGGACGGTTTGTTTATGTACACCTATTTGAAGGACATTGATTGGGTCGACAAATTTTACACATCGCCCAACTGCACCAATAATATTCAGTGTTTGTTGATTTGAAACCCCACATGGGTGTTGGGATGAAATTTGAAGTTCACTCATCCTGATTGATTAAATATGTCGATCGATCGATTGACAGGCTGTTATAAGCGTCAGATATCTATATTTGATGCTTATACAGTGTAGTGCACTTTGTTTGATGGTTGATTATTTTTCAATGCTATTATATACGTGTGATGTATGAAAATCCATATAATTAACATTATATGGTGATTGATTGGGCCTCATTCCAACTGGGAAAATAATGAATGTTATAAAAGAAAATTCATGTGTTGAATAACAAAAATAGTCATGTGTTGACGATGTTCATGTGTTGAAAATATTCGTGTGTTGAGTAAAATATTTTAAATAATAAAAATTACATCTTTATCATATTTACAATTAGAATCTACTTTACGGTGGAGTCTAATTAAAAATCAAACGATAGATACCATAGTTTTATAAAATATTTTACATAATAAAAATAGTGATGTGTTGACAGTACTCATGTGTTGAGATTAGTCGTGTGTTGAAAGAAATATAGATTCATGTGTTGAATAGAATAAATATTCATTTGTTGAATAGAATAATGAATTTATTGAAATATATAATGCCAAGTTGATTAGAGTTGCGCTATTTTGACGTGAACGATATTTATATCGATTATATTCGTTTTTATAATGAATATAGAAAAGGTAGTGATTTCGAAATATAACGTTTTGAAAGTATTATCATTTATATAGTAATGATACGAAATATTCAATTTTGATTTGAAATTGAATATATAGTTGAAATGGTTTTGAAAACAAATTTAAAACGATTTATAAAATTCGTTTTAAAAAGTAAATCGACGAAATATATATAATATAATATATATATATATATATTACATATATAATGGCCTGAATAGAACGCGCCGCGCCGCGGCAGTTCGTGAATTTCGACCATTGACTTCGAATTGACGTTGCGGGAGATCCGACCGTCGGATTCTCCTAAAACCGGAACCGTTGGGTTCGTATCGAAAAGAGATTTCCAATGAATATTAGAAATTTGAAATCTAATGGTTGGATTTGGAATTTTGTCCAAATCAAATTCGAAAAAGGTCGCTGTAAGTGCAGTTCGATGGCCGTTGATGGAAATCGACTGTACGGGCCTTGATAAAATTAGTAAAATATCTATAATTTGTGTAAAATCATAATATATGGATTGGAAAGAATTGAGCTGGAGAATTCCACATTTTAAAAGATAAAAATAGATTTTTATCGAAATAAACTAGTTTTGAACTAGAATTAAAATCAATTTATTTTTGAAATAAATAAATTGATTTGAAAGTGATTTTAAAAATAATCAATATTCCCAATACGTGGATTGGACTGGTGTTGAATCGAAATTATCTTCGGAATATTTCGATGTTGGATTTTGTGACTATACCGATATTGTTATGGGAATTTGAAAGATATATTTTATATCGTTATTTCCAATACGATATTTGTTGGTTTCAGAATTTGATATTGAATATAAGCCGGTATATTTTCTATTCAGAGCCTTGTAATTAATATCAAATGTGATTTGGGTTTATCGTGAATCGTGTTTTAGATGACATTGGTTCTTTAAAGGCAAGATGTTGATTTTTGAAAGGATTAAAACTAAGTGGAGTTTTAATGAATCTTTAATTAGATTGAAATGTGAATTGATAATTTAAATTATCAAATCTGAAAAGTGATCGAGAGTGGAGTATCACCTGTTTTGCTCCAAAACGATAGTTAAATCTTTAATTAGATTTGAACGTGAAATGGTAATTAATTTTACCGATAACACCGTGGTGTTAGGAATGAAGTATCACCAGTTTTGCTCCATGGGATATATAGGTTGGGATTGGGAAATAAAATAAATAATTACTTCGGTGTGGTTCGCTAATCCCGACTAGTTTGGAAAACCATAAAATGGTTTGAAATGATATCCAAAGGAAGATTATAGGATAAATTTAGAAGAATTTATCTTGGATAAAATTAATGGGAACATTTCCCTAAGAATGTGATTTTGTGAATAAAAGAATATTCTGAATTGGAATGAGGCGTTCGTTGTGTTCGTGTAACATTTGTTTATTATATACGTGGGTTATTCAGAAAGGCCGGGTTATACCCATTTTGAATAACCGATTCGACGAGATGTCGAAGAGGAAGACGGTGGTTGAAGACCGGAAGTCTTCACATCGTTTGGGTGATTACTAATGATCTTGATTGGGCTGTACACCCAAGATGAGGGAAATAGTTGGTGACCATCCAGACGTGCTTGGAGATGGATGGATATGCAAGGAAAGTGCCTCCGGTTTCGTTCAGACCCAGAACGAACTTGTAAATGGATTGTGTGTTTGACATTGGATTTTATTCTGTGTTGATTGATCTCTATTAAATATACATCTGTTTGGCAGCGGAGAATTTATTCTCTTGCTTAACGCCCTTCTCTGAGACGTACGAGCTTAGAGGTTGTATAAAGATGGACATCAGTCGCATGGAGTGAATTGCCTGTGTGGCACGCGTAAGTGACAATTAATCAAGGCTTCTGTTGAAAAGCAAAGTCTTGTGGTTGATGATCAAAGCACGGCCTGTGTGGCGTAGCTTTGTGTATAACGTGAATTCGCGAGCCTCACACCTCGGTATGAGTCAAAAACGGGATACAGGCCCAAGGAGTGCGCGACGTTTCTTTCTAGCTAGGGTGGTGTCAGTGACCTACCAGCCCTGACATTTATATACTTTTCACCTGTGTGGTTGTTGGATACGAGGCGCCTCGGATATAGGTCTGTAAGGACCGGGAAACGTGTGTTCAGGAATTGCCAATCCTCAAAAGTAAGAGAGGACCGGCCTCGGAGGTTCTAAAGGATCATAGTGGGGTCCTGAGGCATTTGCTAGAGTGTCTCGAACGCGGAAAGGAGCTTGCCCCTTGCCTCGGCTCATGACGGAAATCCAATTTCCAATACGTGATATTGCGGTTTTAATTGTAGAACTAGTATGGCAACATGATAGATGGTACCCATGCCGCCTATGATTGATATTTATGATTGAATTGTTTTGACACTATACACTTATTATAGTATCAAGTGATTTGTTTTAAACGTACCAAGCATGTTTGGCTATTATAAGGGAAAACTCTATCCTCCGGCTTGCGTTGCATTGTGTGATGGGACCTGGGTCTTATAATAGCTTCATTTTTCCAAAAAGCATTGCGCTGTTTTGTTATATGCACTAGTATTCTTGGGAGGAAACCCGTTCCGTGTTATACGGCGTGGTCCCTTGAATTACTCTCTTTTAAAGTAAAGTTTTAAATAACTGTTTTAGTTCTCACACCAGTCACATGACTGACCTGGAGTTTATTTTTTTGACCTAAACTCTGGGTGCCCCTATTTTCCGCACGGGCAGCTAGTAGTTTTGGTTTTGCAGATTTATATTCACAGGGTCCTGATTTACAGCTGGAACGATGCTCGGAAAGCTCTGTATCCGCGTATCACTTTCAGTTGTGTTTTGTATATTTTTCCGCTGCTATGTAATTTATTGTAATATCTGATATTTATCGAATGTAATTGATTCATTTATACTCTGTATATTCTTGTATCTGATGGAATTGTTGTAATAACAATGAAATGTTCTTCCGTTTGCGTTCCAATTTGTCCTGTTCTCAAAACGAATAGGGGTTTCAAACGGTTTAGACCGGTTTAACGACTGATTCAGATCGAGCGAAATTCCTTGTCGTTACAGTTGGTATCAGAGCTTTGGTTTACAGAGCTCGAGAACAAGACACATTAGAACCATACGAAAGAATTCATCAGATATTGGATTAGTAATATCCAATTAGAATGACCTGTTAGAGATAGGATCAGTAGTATCCTAGAACGAGTGCGAAGAGTATATTTTTCAAATGAAAACAATTTTGTTTTAAAATTTAAATCGCTTTATACGTATTTGATTATTTATTTATTTTGAATTTGGACAATCGAGTATATAAAGATTTCGCGTATACGCGTCATGAACGTATATTCGAAGTTTTAATATACTGGGTAGATATAGAATCACATTCTAGACATCCGGGGATGATTCTAATGATGGTGCATCATCATCAGTATTTATATTCGAGTGACGAAGGTGTGATTTCTATATATTTCCATTAGACTGGTGTGAGAACCAAAACTAATATAGCTAGAATACATTGTTGTGATTGGCATCAAAAACATGATTTTTTGTATATATGTATCAAAATTATGAATTTGAAACTCTAATTCACTAATTGATTGATGTTTGTGTTGTTTCCCTATTTGTTTGATAATTTTGAAACATTTAGCCTAATTGTATCAAATATTGAATTGTATTGAAAATTGGTCGCATTTGCTTGCATATACATGTACTTACATTGAACAGGTCATAGCAAGGAGGCTAGAGAATAAAATTTGTTTGCCCGACAAATAGGTACATGTTTACTATAATTTACTGTTTTGTTTGGGTGATGATGATTTTATGAGCCGATTGGCTAGCCGCTTGGCTTTTTCTTTTTGAGATCAGAAGGCCTATATGGCAATTTCGGGATTTTCCCGTGGCTCCCAGTGCAGGGGAGGTTATGGCGAAATTTTTCGAAAATTTAGGGTGTTAGCCAAATTTTTGAAGAATTTGGAAATTCTCAGAAACTGAAAAGTTGGAGAATGGAAGCCAGATCGAACGTAGAGTTAATTAATCAAACTACTTTTGACTTTGTTCCTTTTCGGGGACGAAAAGTTTTAAGTGAGGGAGATTATAATAACCCGGAAAATCTGGGCCAGTTTAAATTTTTTATTTTGGCTATTTTAAAGAAGTTTGAATATTTCAAATGAATTATTTTAAATAATATCGACGAGAAATTTATTTTGAATATAATTCGAACGTATATATTATATACATCGTCGTTAGAATATGAATAATTATATATAATTTTAAATAGAATTGAAAATGGCGCAGTAGTTCAATAATTCAATTTCAAACTTCAATTGAATGTACCGGGTGCAAAACAATCCGGATTTTAGTGAAACCAAAAATAATGGAATCTAATTGATAATATCTTTCCAACGAATCCGAAAAATCAAGATTTCATAGCGGGAATCAAAAGATATGTCCAATTGAAAATTCTTAATAGTCGCTATGGAATTCAGGCCCTTAAAAATGGGAATTTTGCAAACGACCTCGGATTTCGACGAAACCACTTTTGTTGGATCCGTGATGTCAAATTATTGCTAGATTCCAAATTTCATAATTTTTCGAATCAATATGTGAGCGTGGCAAAGGAAAACGTGTTTGACCAGTTTCAGTTGATTTTAATCGACTGGAAATTGGCCATTTTTCCAAAGGTCTCAAAATTCGATGAAACTAGTTTTGTTAGGACCGTATCGTCAATACGAAGCTAGAAAATATTTTTTGGCAATTTTTAGAGTTAGTATGTGACCCCGGTAAATTGAAATGCGCGTTCAAAATCAATATATAGAGTTATATGTTGATTTTAATGGAAACTGATCGAAATGGTCGAATCAGCTTACGATACATATCCCATTGTGTTCGGAATGGGGGTAATTAGCTATGGACGACAGGCGGTGGGCCTCGTTTAGAGGTCGTATGTAAAAGTCAACTTTTAGTAAATAAAATAATTAAAAATTAAAATTTCTCTCTCCCTCCTCCTTAAATCACTCTGCCCCCCCCCCCCTCATTCTTCGTTCATTCAGAATGAAATAAAAAAAAGGAAATACGATCGACGAAGAGGGAGCGCCGCTCCACCGCCGCCGCCCAGGCCATCACCGCCGCGCCGCCTCGATCTGCCCTCCCCCACGCCGACGCGACCCCCTGCTGCCCCTCCTTCTCTCTCCTCCTCGCTGGAACCGAAAACCCCCAACGCCCAATCCCCAAATCGACATTCCCCTGACCAACGCCCCCGCCAACCCCCTTTCCGCCGCCACTACATCCTCCGACCCCCTCCGGCATACGCAGCAGCCTCCTCCCCCCTACAAACGAAAACAGTAAGGTTTTTATTTATTTATTTAATTTTTATTAATTTCTTTGTATATATATAATGTAATGTAAAAGAAATCAGTGTTTAACATTAGTTTACATAGAAATTGGATTGGAAAAATATATGATTTTTTTTATTTGTTTGAATTTACAAAGTTAAGATTTTTATTTGACTAAAAATATGATTTTGTTCATGTGAGAAATATGATGTCTATTCATACGAAGAGTTTGATTTTTTTTAACAACAAATAAAAAGGTGAAATCTTTATTTTTAAAAAGGTGAAATCTTTATTTTTTTAAAAGGCGAAATCTTTATTTTAAAAAAAAGGCGAAATCTTTAAATTTGAAAAGGTGGGATTTTTATATATTGAATAGCGAAGTAAAAATTAGATTTTTATATATTGAATAGTGAAGTAAAAATTAGATTTTTATATATTGAATAGCAAAGTAAAAATTCGATTTTTATATATTGAATAGCGAAGTAAAAATTCGATTTTTATATTCAAAGTAGCGAAGTAGAGATTCGATTTTTATATATTGAATAGTAAAGTAAAAACTTGATTTTTACATATGTAGAGAATACGGGCAACGAAGATGACAAAAGGCGAGAACGATGAAAATTTCTCCAAATGAAGAGTCGTGGTATTGGATAACTATTGGTGAGAACTTCTCACTCTAGATTCTCTTTTTCTAGTTATATATATATACTAGGATGCAGACGGTGTTTAGTAGCACCCGACACCCGTCATCCACAGACCCTGGATGGCTTGTTTGTTTACTTATTTGGTTGCATAAATTAGTTAGATGATTTGATTTGAATTTGGTTGTTTGGTGAATTTGATTGATGTGTGAATGGCGTGGGCCTTCACTAGACCGGGGATAAGGCTAGGCCTCGTCCCGTTTCTAGTATCGTGCCGTTATGCCGCCGAAATTTCCTAAACTATGTTAGAAAAATAAAAATATCATTTTTATTGTGTAAATGAACTGAATAGAAATTCACGTGATGAAATAAAATGTTTGATCGTTAAAAATATAATTTTTAACGTGGAAGTGAATAAAATAAAATATTCATTTACAAACCGGACGGTTTGTTTATGTACACATATTTGAAGGACATTGATTGGGTCGATAAATTTTACACATCGCCCAACTGCACCAATAATATTCGGTGTTTGTTGATTTGAAACCCCACACGGGTGTTGGGATGAAATTTGAAGTTCACTCATCCTGATTGATTAAATATGTCGATCGATCGATTGAGAGGCTGTTATAAGCGTCAGATATCTATATTTGATGCTTATACAGTGTAGTGCACTTTGGTTGATGGTTGATTATTTTTCAATGCTATTATATACGTGTGATGTATGAAAATCCATATAATTAACATTATATGGTGATTGATTGGGCCTCATTCCAATCGGGAAAATAATGAATGTTATAAAAGAAAATTCATGTGTTGAATAACAAAAATAGTCATGTGTTGACGATGTTCATGGGTTGAAAATATTCTTGTATTGAGTAAAATATTTTAAATAATAAAAATTACATCTTTATCATATTTACAATTAGAATCTACTTTACGGTGGAGTCTAATTAAAAATCAAACGATAGATACCATAGTTTAATAAAATATTTTACATAACAAAAATAGTGATGTGTTGACAGTACTCATGTGTTGAGATTAGTCGTGTGTTGAAAGAAATATAGATTCATGTGTTGAATAGAATACATATTCATTTGTTGAATAGAATAATGAATTTATTAAAATATATAAAGCCATGTTGATTAGAGTTGCGCCATTTTGACGTGAACGATATTTATATCAATTATATTCGTTTTTATAATGAATATAGAAAAGGTAGTGATTTCGAAATATAACGTTTTGAAAGTATTATCATTTATATAGTAATGATACGAAATATTCAATTTTGATTTGAAATTGAATATAGAGTTGAAATGGTTTTGAAAACAAATTTAAAACGATTTATAAAATTCGTTTTAAAAAGGAAATCGACGAAATATATATAATATATATATATATATAAATGCCTGAATAGAACGCGCCGCGCCGCGGTAGTTCGTGAATTTCGACCATTGACTTCGAATTGATGTTGCGGGAGATCCGACCGTCGGATTCTCCTAAAACCGGAACCGTTGGGTTCGTATCGAAAAGAGCTTTCCAATGAATATTAGAAATTTGAAATCTAACGGTTGGATTTGGAATTATGTCCAAATCAAATTCGAAAAAGGTCGCTGTAAGTGCAGTTCGATGGCCGTTGATGGAAATCGACTGTTCGGGCCTTGATAAAATTATTAAAAATATCTATAATTTGTGTAAAATCATAATATATGGATTGGAAAGAATTGAGCTGGAGAATTCCACATTTGAAAAGATAAAAATAGATTTTTATCGAAACAAACTAGTTTTGAACTAGAATTAAAATCAATTTATTTTTGAAATAAATAAATTGAATTTGAAAGTGATTTTAAAAATAATCAATATTCCAAATACGTGGATTGAACTGGAGTTGAATCGAAATTATCTTCGGAATATTTCGATGTTGGATTTCGTGACTATACCGATATTGTTATGGGAATTTGAAAGATATATTTTATATTGTTATTTCACATACGATATTTTTTGGTTTCAGAATTTGATATTGAATATAAGACGGTATATTTTCTATTCATAGCCTTGTAATTAATATCAAATGTGATTTGGGTTTATCGTGAATCGTGTTTTAGATGACATTGGTTCTTTAACCCAGTTAAAAGCAAGATGTTGATTTTTGAAAGGATTAAAACTAAGTGGAGTTTTAATGAATCTTTAATTAGATTGAAATGTGAATTGATAATTTAAATTATCAAATCTGAAAAGTGATCGAGAGTGGAGTATCACCAGTTTTGCTCCAAAGCGATAGTTAAATCTTTAATTAGATTTGAACGTGAAATGGTAATTAATTTTACCGATAACACCGTGGTGTTAGGAATGGAGTATCACCAGTTTTGCTCCATGGGATATATAGGTTGGGATTGGGAAATAAAATAAATAATTACTTCGATGTGGTTCGCTAATCCCGACTAGTTTGGAAAACCATAAAATGGTTTGAAATGATATCCAAAGGAAGATTATAGGATAAAGTTTGAAGAATTTATCTTGGATAAAATTAATGGGAACATTTCCCTAAGAATGTGATTTTGTGAATAAAAGAATATTCTGAATTGGAATGAGGCGTTCGTTGTGTTCGTGTAACATTTGTTTATTATATACGTGGGTTATTCAGAAAGGCCGGGTTATACCCATTTTGAATAACCGATTCGACGAGATGTCGAAGAGGAAGACGGTGGTTGAAGACCGGAAGTCTTCACATCATTTGGGTGATTACTAATGATCTTGATTGGGCTGTACACCCAAGATGAGGGAAATAGTTGGTGACCATCCAGACGTGCTTGGAGATGGATGGATATGCGAGGAAAGTGCCTCCGGTATCGTTCAGACCCAGAACGAACTTGTAAATGGATTGTGTGTCTGACATTGGATTTTATTCTGTGTTGAATGATCTCTATTAAATATACATCTGTTTGGCGGTGGAGAATTTATTCTCTTTCTTAACGCCCTTCTCTGAGACGTACGAGCTCAGAGGTTGTATAAAGATGGACATCAGTCATTCGTTGGCTCATTGACACCGCAAAGGGTGGGGAAACGTAGTGTTAAGGCATTATAATCCACATCGGTGGACCGACCCTGATGATCCATGGGGCAGTTGCGGCTGTTCCTGAGACACGGGCTAGAGCGTCTCGAATCGGTAGAGGACTATCTTTTTCCTCGGTTCACAGATGGAAATCCAACTTCCAATACGTGACGTTTCGATTTTAGTTGTAATCCTATATATGGCGACATAGTGGGATGGTGTGCTTATGCTGTAACGACTAGGAATTTCGCTCGATCTGAATCAGTCGTTAAACCGGTCTAGACCATTCGAAACCCCTATTCGTTTGTAGAGCAGGACAAATTGGAATGCAAACGGAAGAACATTTCATTGTTATTACAACAATTCCATCAGATACAAGAATATACAGAGTATAAATGAATCAATTACATTCGATAAATATCAGAGATTACAATAAATTACATAGCAGCGGAAAAATATACAAAACACAACTGAAAGTGATACGCGGATACAGAGCTTTCCGAGCATCGTTCCAGCTGTAAATCAGGACCCTGTGAATATAAATCTGCAAAACCAAAACTACTAGCTGCCCGTGCAGAAAATAGGGGCACCCAGAGTTTAGGTCAAAACAATAAACTCCAGGTCAGTCATGTGACTGGTGTGAGAACTAAAACAGTTATTTAAAACTTTACTTTAAAAGAGAGTAATTCAAGGGACCACGTCGTATAACACGGAACGGGTTTCCTCCCAAGAATACTAGTGCATATAACAAAACAGCGCAATGCTTTTTGGAAAAATGAAGCTATTATAAGACCCAGGTCCCATCACACAATTCAACGCAAGCCGGAGGATAGGGTTTTCCCTTATAATAGCCAAACATGCTTGGTACGTTTAAAACAAATCACTTGATACTATAATAAGTGTATAGTGTCAAAACAATTCAATCATAAATATCAATCATAGGCGGCATGGGTACCATCTATCATGTCGCCATACTAGTTCTACAATTAAAACCGCAATATCACGTATTGGAAATTGGATTTCCGTCATGAGCCTAGGCAAGGGGCAAGCTCCTTTCCGCGTTCGAGACACTCTAGCAAATGCCTCAGGACCCCACTATGATCCTTTGGAACCTCCGAGGCCGGTCCTCTCTTACTTTTGAGCATTGGCAATTCCTGAACACACGTTTCCCGGTCCTTACAGACCTATATCCGAGGCGCCTCGTATCCAACAACCACACAGGTGAAAAGTATATTAATGTCAGGGCTGGTAGGTCACTAACACCACCCTAGCTAGAAAGAAACGTCGTGCACTCCTTGGGCCCGTATCCCGTTTTTGACTCATACCGAGGTGTGAGGCTCGCGAATTCAGGTTATACACAAAGCTACGCCACACAGGCAGTGCTTTGATCATCAACCACAAGACTTTGCTTTTCAACAGAAGCCTTGATCAATTGTCACTTACGCGTGCCACACAGGCAATTCACTCCATGCGACTGATGTCCATCTTTATAAAAATCAGATTTTTATTTCGCTATATATATAAATCGTATTTTTATATTCTCTACCTTATAAAAATTATATTTTTCTAATCTCCACTATATAAAAATCATATTTTTAACTCCCCCTCGAATAAAAATTATATTTTTAGCCTTTCTATAATATAAAAATTATATTTTTATCCTTTCTATTTCTTATAAAAAGATCGGATTTTTATTATCATACCTGTATAAAAATTATATTTTTAATACTCTACCTAAGTAAAAAACATATTTTTATTATCCACATTATATAAGAATTATATTTCTAACCTTCATATCTAATAAAAATCGTATTTTTATATATGCTATACATGTATAAAAATCAAATCCATTGTTTCTAATGCGGTCTTTCAATTAAAAATTATATTTTTATGGTTTCTATAAAATAAAAATCATACTTTGAATCAATGAAAAACCATATGTTGAATCAACTAAAAACCTTATGAAAAATCCTATTTTTATCATAGTATTTTCAAAATCAAAATCATAAAAAATAATTAAAACTTACAGGTTTTTGGTCAGCGAGGGAAGGGGGGTCCACTAGTGGTTGCGGCGGGCATCAAAGGTGGGCGGAGGAGGATGAACGGGGCGGCGGCGGTTAGGGTTTCAGGGAGGGGGCACGGCTGTTCTCGTCTGGAGGGAAGGATGGAGAACGGAGAAGAGGAAAGGGAAAGCGCGAGAGGAAGGGGGTGGTGCGGAAATGGGTGAAGGCGAGCTGGAGGGTGGCGCGGCGTGCGATGGTGATGCGCCAGGAGGCGCGATTCCGCCATTTTGTTTTTTTGTTTTTGTTTTTTTTACTTTATCGCTCTGAACAGAAAGGAGAAGGAAGAGAAAGTAGGGGAGAGAGAGAATAAGGGTGGTTGACCAAGTATTTTAAATATTTTATTCTTATTTTTTCTCAAAAAGGCAGCTTTTTATTTCGAACTCAAAACGAAACCCACCGCCTGTCGTCCGTAGCAAATCACCCCCATTCCGAACACAATGGGATATGTATCATAAGCTGATTCGATCGTTTCAATCAGTTTTTGTCAAAATCAAAATATACCTCTATATATTGAATTTGAACGCGCATTTCAATTTTCTGGGGTCATATACTAACTCGAAAAATTCCAGAAAAATATTTTCTAGCTTCGTATTGACGATATGGTCCTAACAAAACTAATTTCTTCAGATTCTGAGACCGTTTGAAAACTGGCCATTTTCCAGTCGATTAAAATCAACTGAAACTGTTCAAACACGTTTTCCTTTGCCACGCTCACATATTGAATCGAAAAATTATGAAAATTGAAACCAAGCAATAACTTGACATCACGGATCCAACAAAAGTGGTTTCGTCGAAAACCGAGGTCGTTTGCAAAATGGCTATTTTTAAGGGCCGAAATTCCATAGCGACTATTCTGAATTTTCAACTGGACATAACTTTTTATCCCCGCTATGAAATTTCAATTTTTCGGATTCGTTGGAAAGATATTCTCAATTAGATTCAAATATTTTTGGTTTCACTAAAATCCGGTTTATTTTGCACCCGGTACATTCATTTGAAATTTGAAATCGAATTATCGAACTACGGCGCCATTTTCATTTCCTTTTTATAATTTAAAATAAATATTTATATTCTAACGTCGAGCTATATAAATTTATACGTTCGAATTCTTTTCAAAATAAATTTCTCGTCGATATTATTTAAAATAATTCATTTTAAATAATCAAAATTCGCTAAAATTGCCAAAATAAAATTTATAAATTGGCTCTGATTTGCGGGTTATTACAATCTCCCGCACTTAAAACTTTTCGTCCCCGAAAAGCAACGAAGCCGAAAGTTGTTTAACAATTCAACCCAACTTCCATTATTTTGACTACGCCTTAAGTTCTTCAACTTTTCAGTTTCTAAGAACTTTTCAAATTTTTAAAAATTTGGCAACTCCCTAAATTTCCGAAAAATTTCGCCATAACCTCCCCTGCACCGGGAGCACCGGGAAAATCCCGAAAATGCCATACAGGCCCTTTGATCTCAAAAAGAAAAAAAAAAGCCAAGCGGCTCATAAATCATCATCACCCAAACAAAACAGTAAATTATGGTAAACATGTACCTATTTGTCGGGCAAACAATTTTATTTCTCTGCTCTAGCCTCTTTGCTATGACCTGTTCAATGTAAGTACATGTATATGCATGCAATTGCAATCATTTTTCAACACAATTCAATATTTGATTCAATTAGGATAAATGGTTCAAAATTTCAAACAAATAACCAAACAACTCAACCATCAATCAATTAGTGGATTATCGTTTCAAATTCATAATTTTGATATATATACAGAAAATCATGTTTTTGATGCAAAATCACAACAATAAACCTATCTAGCTTTGGTTCTCACACCGTCTAATGGAAATACATAGAAATTACACCTTCGTCACTCGAATATAAATACTAATAACGTTGCAGCCTTATCAGAATCATCCTCGGGCAATTAGAGTGTGATTCTATATTATCAAGTATATTAAAACTTCAAATACACGTGGATCAGACGTATACACAAAGTCTATGTATACTGGACTGTCCAAATCAATACAAATAAATATTCAAATACGTATAAAACGATTTAAATTTTCAAAACAAAATTTTTTTTCACTTTAAAAATATACTCTTCACACACGTTCTAGGATATTACTGATCCCATCTCTAACGAGTCATTCCCATTGGATATTACTAATCCAATATCTGATGAATTCTTTCGTATGGTTCTAATGTGTCTTGTTCTCTGAGCTTTGTAAACCAAAGCTCTGATACCAAAATGAAATGACCCGAACTTCCCGATAAGGAAAGCCCGGATAGAATTGAGAACACGGCAAATTAGAACGCAGACAGAAGAACATTTCAATATATATTACAACAATTCATCAGATTACAAGAATATACATAGTATAAATAAATATTACACATTCGATAAATATCAGAGATTACAATACATTACATAGCAGCGGAAAATATATAATACACAACTAGAAGAGATATACGGATACAAAGCTTTCCGGATATCATTCCAGCTGTAAACCAGGATCCTATGAATATAAATCTGCAAAACCAAAACTACTAGCTGCCCGTGTCAAAATAAGGGCACCCAGAGTTTAGGTTAAAACAATAAACTCCAGGTCAGTCATGTGATTGGTGTGAGAACTAAAACAGTTATTAATCTTTATTTTAAAGTTAGGAAAATCAAGGGACCACGCCGCTAACGCGGAACGGGTTTCCTCCCAAGAATGCCGGTGCATAAAACAAACAGCGCAATGCTAAATAAAGAAAAATGAAGCTATTATAAGACCCAGGTCCAATCACACAATGCAACACAAGCCGTGGGATAGGGTTTTACCTTATAATAGCCAAAGCATGCTTGATACGTTAAAAACAAATCATTTGATTCTTTATCAGACTCCAACTGTAAATTAGTAAGAGAACGATTCTCTAAGTATTAACCTCGAAGGCCGAAACCAACATCAGATCAATACTCAAGAAACCACCCATCTTAGCTCGTTTCCAGTTAGTTTCTGATTTTATATAAAATCATAAATATCAATCATAGACGGCATAAGCGCCCGATCCCACTATGTCGCCATATATAGGATCACAACTAAAATCGAAACGTCACGTATTGGAAGTTGGATTTCCATCTGTGAACCGAGGCAAAAGATAGTCCTCTACCGATTCGAGATGCTCTAGCTCATGTCTCAGGAACAGCCGCAACTGCCCCTTGGATCATCAGGGCCGGTCCGCCAATGTGGATTATAATGCCTGAACACTACGTTTCCCCACCCTTTGGGGTGTCAATGAGCCAACGAATGACTCCACCAGACCCGGATCGCCCGATCTAAACGAGGCGCCTCGCAACAGTAACAACCACATAAGTCAAACTCGTCAAGGCATGTAAAGCCACTGACGCCACTTCTAGCTAGAAAGAAACGCATGTCCCCCCTGAGGTCCTCTTCCGTTTTGGTTCACCACCGGGGTGTGAAGCTCGCGAATCAACGCTACACAAAGCTACGCCACACAGGTCATGCTTTGATCATCAACCACAAGACTCTGCTTTTCAACAGAAGCCTTGATCATTTGCATCTTAGCATGCCATACAGGCAAACCACTCTATGCAACCGATATCAGTCACACAGAATGAAATTCGACGTCAGACACACAGTCCATTTACAAGTCCATTCTGGGTCTGAACGAAACCGGAGGCACCTAGTACCCCGCATATCCATCGATCTCCAAGTACGTTTGGACGATCACCAACTGATTCCCTCCTCTTGGGTAAACGACCCAATCAAGATCATCAGTAATTATCCAAACGACGTGAAGACCTCCGGTCTTCAACCAGCGTCTTCATCTTCGACTAATCGCCGAATCAGTTATTCAAAATGGGATAAACCCGGTCTTTCCGAATAACTCGCGTATATAATAAACAGGCATTACACAAACACAACATACGCCTCACTCCAATTCATCATTCACTAACCGTAAATTAATCAAGAGAATAATTCCCCAAATATTAACCCCAAAGGCCGAAACCAACATCAGATCAATATCCAGAAAACCCTTCTGCTTAGCAAACCGACAGTTAGTTTTAAAATTTCATATTCTTAGGGAAAGGTTCCCATTAATTTTATCAAAGATAAATCCTTTAAATTTATTCTATAATCTACCTTTGAATATCAATTCAAACTAGTCGGGATTAGCGAACAACACCGAAGTGATCATTTATTTTTTTTCTCCATCCCAGCCTATTCATCCCATAAGGTAAATTTGGTAATACTTCATATCTAACACCACGGTGTTATCGGTAAATTCAATTACCATTTCACGTTCAAATCTAATTAAAGATTTAACTATCGCCTGGAGCAAAACTGGTGATACTCCATTCCGATCATTTCAATCTAATCAAAGATTCATTAAAACTCCACTTAGTTTTAATCTTTAACTGGGTTAAAGAATTAGTGTCATTTAAAACACGGTTCACGATAAACCCCAAAATCACATCACATTTCAATCAGTCCCTAACCGTAAATTAGCAAGTGAGCAGTTCCCTAAGTATTAACCCCGAAGGCCGAAACCAACATCAGATCAATACCCCAGAAACCATTCAACTTAACTAACCTCCAGTTAGTTTCTGATTTTCTTAACTCCTTTTTGGGTCTAAGAAAATTATTATTGAAGATACCGTTCACGACAACCCAAAATCACATTGCATTAATTATCGGGTTAAAGAACAAGTGTTATTTAAAACACTGTTCACGATAAACCCAAAATCAATTCCAATTCAATTCCAATTAAATATTATTTAATTGGTACACTTCATTAAATCTAAATAAAAAGATTTCATCTTTTTCTCAACTGGGCTTAAGAACAGTGTTAATGAAGACACCATTCACGACAAACCCAAATCACATTTGATATTAAATACAAGGCTTTGAATAGAAAATATATCGGCTTATATTCAATATCAAATTCTACGACTAACAAATATCGTATTGGAAATAACGATATAAATATATCTTTCAAATTCCCATAACAATACCTGTATCATCATGAAATCCAACATTTGAATATTCCAAAGACAATTTCGATTCAAATCCATTCCAATTCAATTATTGGAAATTCTGGTTACTTTCAAAACCATTTTCAAATTCAATTTATTTATTTAAAAATAAATAGGATTATAATTCTAGTTCAAAACTAGTTCATTATGATAAAAATCTATTTTTATCTTTTCAAATATGGAGTTTTTCATCCCAATTCTTCCCAAATCATTTCTTATGATTTTACACAAATTATTGATATTTTTAATAATTTTATCAAGGCCAGTACAGTCGATTTCCATCAACGCCCTCGAACTGCACTTATAGCGATCTTTCCCAAATTTGATTTGGACATAATTCTAAATCCAACCGTTAGATTTCTAATTTCTAATATTAGTTAGAAATCTCTTTTCAATGCGAACCCAACGGTTCTGGTTTTAGGAGAATCCGACGGTCGGATCTCCCGCAATATCCATTCGAAGTAAACGGTCGAAATTCACGAACTACCGTAGCGCGGCGCGTTCTATTCAGGCCATTATATTATATATATATATATATATATTATATACTTCGTTGATTTCCTTTCAAAACATATTATATAAATCGTTTTAAATTCATTTTCAAAACGATTTCAACTCCTTTTCAAATTCAAATCAAAATTGAATTTTTCCTTATAAATTCGATTTAAATTCTTTTCAAATTAATTTCTATTCAAATTGATTTCTAATTCAATTTCAGTTCGTTTTCATTTCAATTCAATTTCAATTCGAATTCATTTCAATTCAATTTCAATTCGAATTTATTTCTATTCAATTTCAATTCGAATTCATTTCTTTTCAGTTTCAGTTCGAATTTCAATTCTTTTCAAAATATCAGATTTTGTAATCACTTTCAATATTCATTATAAAATGAATAAAATCGATATAAACATCATTCACGTCAAAATGGCATCAATCTTATCAACACGGCTTCATATATTTCTGTTTTCAAATATTCTATTTCAAATATTTCTTTTTCAAATATTTCTCTTTTCAAATATTCTATTTCAAATATTTCTTTTTCAAATATTTCTATTTTCAAATATTCTATTTCAAAACTGGAATGAGGCCCAATCAATTACCATATAATGTTAATTATATGGATTTTCTACCACACGTATCTAACAGCAACGATAAATCATCAACCATCATCCAAAGTGCGTTCTACACTGTATAGGCATCAAATATAAATATTTAACGCTTATAACAGTCTGTCAATCAATCGATCGACATACAACTAATTATTGGGATTAGTGTAGGTCATATATCATCCCAATACCCGTGTGGGGTTTCAAACAATCAAACACAGATTTTGTTTGTGCAGTTGGGCGATGTGTAAAATTTATCGTCCCAATCAATATCAGTCAAATGTGTGTATATAAACAAATCATTCGATTTGTTTATATTAATTTATTTCATTTCATATACACGTTAAAAATTCTATTTTTAACTATAAAATATTTTTAACTATATAAATATTTTATTTCATTTCACATCACATCACACAATCAACTACACATCAAAATCATACAAACTAGCATACAAGCCATCCATGGTCTGTGGACGACGGGTGTCGGGTGCTACTAAACACCGTCTGTATCCTAGTATATATTTATAACTAGAAATTTAAATTCAAAGTGAGAAGTTCTCACCTAGGGTTCCACTCCTCCATATTTATTTCTGAATTGTCTGGATTTTGTTTTGCTGCCGGTCAATTCCATCGCACTTTTATTCACACTGTTCATAACAAAAAATCACATTTTTATTTCATGCTGTAAAAATCACATTTTTATTCCACTATATATATAATAATAATAATCAGATTTTTATTTCGCTATATATATATAAATTATATTTTTATATTCTCTACCTTATAAAAATTATATTTTTATTATCTCTACTATATAAAAATCATATTTTTAACTCCCTCCTCGAATAAAAATTATATTTTTAGCCTTTCTATAACATAAAAATTATATTTTTATCCTTTCTTTTTCTTATATAAAGATCGAATTTTTATTATCATACATGTATAAAAATTATATTTTTAATACTTTACCTAAGTAAAAATCATATTTTTATTATCCACATTATATAAGAATCATATTTTTAACCTTCATATCTAATAAAAATCGTATTTTTATATATGCTATACATGTATAAAAATCAAATCCTTTATTTCTAATGCGGTCTTTCAAATAAAAATTATATTTTTATGGTTTCTATAAAATAAAAATCATACTTTGAATCAATGAAAAACCATATGTTGAATCAATGAAAAACCTTATGAAAAATTCTATTTTTTTCATAGTATTTTCAAAATCAAAATCATAAAAAAAAAAAATTAAAACTTACAGGTTTTTGGTCAGTGAAGGGGGGTCCACTGGTGGTTGCGGCGGGCATCAGAGGCGGGCGGAGGAGGATGGAGGGGGTGGCGGCGGTTAGGGTTTCAGGGAGGGGGCACGGCTGCTCTCGTCTGGAGGGAAGGAGGGAGAACGGAGAAGAGGAAAGGGCAAGCGCGAGAGGAAGGGGGAGGTGTGGACATGGGGGAAGGCGAGCTGGAGGGCTGCGCGGTGTGCGATGGTGATGCGCTAGGAAGGCGCGATTTTGCCCTTTTTTTCTTTATCACTCTGAACGGAAAGGAGAAGGAAGAGAAAGTAAGGGAGAGAGAGAATAAGGGTGGTTGACCAAGTATTTTAAATATTTTATTATTATTTTTGTCTCAAAAAGGTAACTTTTTATTTCGAACTCGAAACGAAACCCACCACCTGTCGTCCGTAGCAAATCACCCCCATTCCGAACACAATGGGATATGTATCGTAAGCTGATTCGATCGTTTTAATCAGTTTTTGTCAAAATCAAAATATACCTCTATATATTGAATTTGAACGCGTATTTCAATTTACTGGGGTCATATACTAACTCGAAAAATTCCAAAAAAAAATACTTTTTAGCTTCGTATTGACGATACGGTCCTAACAAAACTAATTTCGTCAGATTCTGAGACCGTTTGAAAACTGGCCATTTTCCAGTCGATTAAAATCAACTAAAACTGGTCAAACACGTTTTCCTTTGCTACGCTCACATATTGGATCGAAAAATTACGAAAATTGGAACCTAGCAATAACTTGACATCACGGATCCAACAAAAGTGGTTTCATCGAAAACCGAGGTCGTTTGCAAAATGGCTATTTTTAAGGGTCGAAATTCCATAGCGACTATTCCGAATTTTCAACTGGATATAACTTTTTATCCCCGCTATGAAATTTCAATTTTTCGGATTCGTTGGAAAGATATTCTTAATTAGATTCAAATATTTTTGGTTTCACTAGAATCTGGTTTATTTTACACCCGGTACATTCATTTAAAATTTGAAATCGAATTATCGAACTACCGCGCCATTTTCATTTCCTTTTTATAATTTAAAATAAATATTTATATTCTAACGTCGAGCTATATAAATAAATACGTTCGAATTCTATTTAAAATAAATTTCTCGTCAATATTATTTAAAATAATTCATTTTAAATAATCAAAATTCGCTAAAATTGCCAAAATAAAAATTTTAAATTGGCTCGGATTTGCGGGTTATTACATCGGAGGATAAAGTTTTACCTTATAATAGCCAAATATGCTTGGTACGTTTAAAACAAATCATTTTGATACTATTATAAGTATATAGTTTCAAAATCACTTCAAATATAAATGTATCAATCATAGACCGCATAGTAGCCCTTGCTACTATGTTTCTATACTAGGCTCTACATTCAAAACTGAAATGTCACGTTTTGGAAATTAAATTTCCGTCTGTGAACCAAGGCAAGGGATCATCCTTACCGATTTCGAGATGCTCTAGCCTGTGCCTTAGGCTACAGTCGCAAATACATCTTGGATCTTCTGGGCCGATCCACTCTTATGTTTGTGCATTAGTTATTGTTGAACAATGTGTTTCCCTACCCTATGGGTCGTAATGGTCAAATATGTCGACCATATCATCTATCGGCCTCGTAGTGACCGATATAACCAAGGCGTCTCGCTATCCATCAAATAATATTCAACATCCACATGAGTAAAATGTCTGGGCTCCATACCATGATACCACTCCTAGCTAGAAAGAAACGCATGTTGTCCCTGCAGTTCTCTCCCGTTTCTGGTTCACACCGGGGTGTGAGGCTCGCGAATTAACGTTATACACAAAGCTATGCTATTTAAAGCCGTGCTTTAATCATCAACCACAAGACTCTGCTTTTTAATAGAAGCGTTGATCATTTGCATCTAAGCATGCCACACTGACAATTCACGCCATGTGACTGATGTCTAACGATATATAACCTCTATGCTCGTACGTCTCAGAGAAGGGTGTTAAGCAAGAGAATAAATTCTCCGTCACCAAACATATATATATATATATATATATATTTAATAGAGATCAACCAACACAGAATAAAATCAAATGTCAGACACACATCCATTTATAAGTTCGTTCTGGGTCTGAACGAAAACAGAGGCACCTTATTCCTCGTCCCATTTGTCCAATACAAGAGAGAGGTCCTCGCATATCCGGTCGAACTCCAAGTATGTCTGGACGATCACCACTTATTACCTTATCTTGGGTATACAGCTCAATCAAGACATCAGTAATCATCCAAACTATGTGAAGAAATCCGGTCTTCAACCAACGTCTTCATCGTCAAATCAATTATTTGGAAAGGGTATAAACCCGGCCTTTTCGAATAATTCACATATTTTATAATCAATTTCTATAAACACACAACATACGCCACGTTCCAATTCAGAATATTCTTTTATCCAAATATTCACATCATTAGGAAAAGGTTCCAATTAATTTTATCAAAGATAAATTCTTTAGATTTATTCTTTAATCTTCCTTTGAATATCATTTCTAAACCAAATTAAGGTTTATCAACTAGCCGGGATTAGCGAACCTTACAGAAGTAGTCATTTATCTTATTTACCAATCCCAAACTATTCGTCCCACGGAGCAAAACTAGTAATACTCCATATCTAACACAACGATGTTATCGCTAAATTTAATTACCATTTCACGTTCAAATCTAAGGTATTCCATTCTCGATCATTACACAAATTTGATAATTTAAATTATTACATTCAAATTTTAATTTAGTTAAAGATTCTCTAAAACTCCACTTAGTTTTAATCTTCCAATAATCATTATTTAATGATTATTTAACTTTAGGAAAACAAACATGCCACATCGACAATCTACACCATACCATTGATTTCTGCCGATATATAACTCTAAGCTCGTACGTCTTAGAGAATGGTGTTAAGCAAGAGAATAAATTCTCGGCCACCAAACAGTTATATATTTAATAGAGATCAAAAATACAGTTCGAAATACAATGTTAGACATGTAAACCTGTCTTTAACTAGGTTAAAGAACTAATGTCATTTAAAACACAATTCACGATAAACCCAAAATCACATTCCATTAATTATGGAATCTTCACGGAAAATAGATCAATATATATAATCGATATCAATTTCCGTATCCGACTAATAATATAAATGGAATAATGATAATGCCTTTTAAATATCATATATGTTAACAGTCTTCCTCCACAGAAGCTCACTTCGATTATTACTAAATTGAATTCCATTCAATTCCAATTTAATATTTTAAATTGAAAAACTTTACTTTGGAAAATTTTCATTAATCTTAATTAAAAGATTTATAAATTCCAAATCACATTTCATGGTTAATTAGGTTAAAGAACGAATGTCCATAAAAACACGGTTCACAATAAACCCAATTCACATCCCACTTTATTCCGATTATTAGAATTTCCAATGATATTCAGTAATCGGAATAAAACAATGAAAATTTCGGCAATAATAATCCGTTCTCTGATACAATAATCCCACTTTATTCTAATAATCTTGAGGATTACTGAATATCAATGGATTTGTGAACTTATTTTCAACTATCCAATAATTATTTTATTTATCATCGTTATAAGCTAAAAAAAATATTTTCAACTAAATAATTTTAAAACTTTTTAGAAAATTTCGGCAGCATAACGACACGATACTAGAACCGGAACTGACACGACCCGAACTTCCCTTGTCTCCGAAGAGAAGAGAAAGGACGGATTGTTTGAGAACACGACAAATTTGAACACAAACAGAAAAACATTTCATTGCTTATTACAACAATTTACATCAGATTACAAGAATATACTGAGCATGAACAAATAATTTACATTTGATAAATATCAGAGATTTACAAATTTACAATGCAGGGGAAAATAATACGAAACAAGCTGAAAGGAATATACAGATACAGAGCTTTCCGAATATAGTTCAAGTTGTAAACAAGGTTCCTGTGAATATAATATCTGCAAAACCAAAACTCCTAGCTGCCCGTGTGGAAAATAGTGGCACCTAGAGCTTAGGTTAAAACAATAAACTCCAGGTCAGTCATGTGACTGGTGTGAGAACTAAAACAGTTATTAAAACTTTACTTTAAAATTGAGTAAATCAAGGGACCACGCCGTATAACACAGAATAAGTTTCCTCCCAAGAATTCCAGTGCATAAAACAAATAACGCAATACTTTTTGAAAAAATGAAGCTATTATAAGACTCAGGTCCCATCACACAATGCAACAAAAGCTGGAGGATAAAGTTTTAACTTATAATAGCCAAACATGGTTGGTACGTTTAAAACAAATAATTTGATACTATTATAAGTGCATATTGTATGAAGACAACTTCAAATATAAATATATCAATCATAGACGACATGGGTGCCCATATATCATGTCGCCAATACTAGGCTGTACAATCAAAACCGCAATGTCACGTATTGGAAATTTGATTTCCGTCATGAGTCGAGGCAAGGGATGTACTCCTCACCGGCTTCGAGACACTCTAGCAAATGCCTCAAGATCACACACAGTAGACCCTTGGATCCTCCAAGGTTGTTCCTCTCTTACATTTGAGGATTGGCAATTCCAAAACACACGTTTGCCGGTCCTATAGGACCTATATCCATCGGCTCCCGCAGTAGCCGATATATCCGAGGTGCCTCGCATTCCAACAACCACAATAGTAAAAATAATATAAATGTCTGGGCCTGCAAAACCCCGACACCACCCATAGCTAGAAAGAAACGGCATGTCCTCCTCTTTAGGTTCCCTTATCCCGTTTTAACTCATACCGAGGTGTAAGGCTCGCGAATTAACGCTATACACAAAGCTATGCTGTAATAACCCGGAAATGCGAGCCAGTTTAAAATTTTTATTTTGGCAATTTTAGCGAATTTCGAATATTTAAAATAGATTATTTTAAATAATAACGAGAAATTTTATTTTGAATAGAATTAGAACGTATATATTATATACGCCATCGTTAGAATATAAATATTTATATATAATTATAAATAGAATTGAAAATGGTGCGGTAGTTCGATAATTCGATTTCAAACTTCAATTGAATGTACCGGGTGCAAAACAATCCGGATTTTAGCGAAACCAAAAACATTAAAGATTTAATTGATAATATCTTTCCAACGTATCCGAAAAATCAAAATTTCATAACGGGAATCAAAAGATATGTCCAGTTGAAAATTCTGAATAGTCGCTATGGAATTCAGGCCCTTAAAAATGGGAATTTTGCAAACGACCTTGGATTTCGACGAAACCACTTTTTTTGGGTCCGTGATGTTAAATTATTGCTAGGTTTCAAATTTCATAATTTTTCGAATCAATATGTGAGCGTGGCGAAGGAAAACGCGTTTGACCAGTTTCAATTGATTTTAATCGACTGGAAATTGGCCATTTTTCCAACGGTCTCAGAATTCGACGAAACTCGTTTTGTTAGGACCGTATCGTCAATACGAAGCTAGAAAATATTTTTCGAGAATTTTTAGAGTTAGTATGTGACCCCGGTAATTTGAAATGTACGTTTAAAATTCAATATAGTGATTTAAATGTAAATTCAACGGAAACTGGTCGAAACGACCGAATCAGCTTACGATACATATCCCATTGTGTTCGGAATGGGGGCAATATGCTATGGACGACAGGCGGTGGGCCTCGTTTTGGGATCGAAAATGTAAGTTGCTTTTGGCGAAAAATAAATTAATTAAATAATAAAAAAATAAAATAAAGTATACCTTTCTCTCCTTAACTACCCAGGCCCCCTGTAATAACCCGGAAATTCTGAACCAGTTTAAAATTTTTATTTTGGCAATTTTAATGAATTTTGAATATTTAAAATAGGTTATTTTAAATAATATCGACGAGAAATTTATTTTGAATATAATTAGAACGTATATATTATATACGCCGTCGTTAGAATATTATATTTATATATAATTATAATAGAATTGAAAATGGCGCGGTAGTTCGATAATTCGATTTCAAACTTCAATTGAATGTACCGGGTGCAAAATAATCCGGATTTTAGTGAAACCAAAAATGATAGGATCTAATTGATGATATCTTTCCAATGAATCCGAAAAATCGAAGTTTCATAGCGGGAATCAAAAGATATGTCCAGTTGAAGATTCTGAATAGTCGCTATGGAATTCAGGCCCTTAAAAATAGACATTTTGCAAACGACCTCGGATTTCGACGAAACCACTTTTGTTGGATCCGTGATGTCAAATTATTGCTAGATTCCAAATTTCATAATTTTCCGAATCAATATGTGAGCGTGGCAAAGGAAAACGCGTTTGACCAGTTTCAGTTGATTTTAATCGACTGGAAAATGGCCATTTTTCCAACGGTCTTAGAATTCGACGAAACTAGTTTTGTTAGGACCGTATCGTCAATACGAAGCTAGAAAATATTTTTCGAGAATTTTTAGAGTTAGTATGTGACCCCGGTAATTTGAAATGTACGTTTAAAATTCAATATAGTGATTTAAATGTAAATTCAACGGAAACTGATCGAAACGATCAAATCAGCTTGGGATGCATATCCCATTGTGTTCGGAATGGGGGTAAAACGCTATAGACAACAGGCGGTGGGCCTCGTTTTTTGATCGAAAATAAAAGTTGCTTTTTGGCGAAAAATAAATTAAAAAAAAATATACCTTTCTCCCTCTGTAATTTCTGGCCCCCCTCCTTCTCGATTCAGTTTTATAAAGAAGAAAAAAAAACGAAAACCCGTCGCCCCCCCTTATGCCGCAGCCGCCGCCTCTCCTTCTCCCTCCGCCCCCTGCGCCGCCACCCCCTTCGACCTCCGCAGCACCCTGGCCCGCCTCGACGATCCCCAAACTCCAACACCCCCAAATCGGAGCCGCCAGCAACCCTAGCCCATTCCCGATGCCACCGCACACCGTCCGCCGCCTCCCCTTCATCTGTCGCGCCCCCACCATCCTCCGACGACGCAGGAAGACCCCCCCCCCCCCGATGACTGCTGCCACCGCAAACACAGCCCCCCCGTAAGTTCTTGACCCATTTTATTTTCATTTTGATTTTTAGTTTATTAGTTTATTTAAATCAGTAAAGTTTAGATTTTTAAAATGCAAAAGTTTAGATTTTTAAAATAGAAAAGATGAGATTTTTCATATGGAAAAGATATAGATTTCTATTATGAAACTATCGAAATAAAAATACGATTTTTATCGAGGTAAAAATATGATTTTTATCATATGAATAAAAATACAATTTTTATATAGTGAAGAGGATAAAAATATAATTTTTATACTAGTGACATAATAAAAATATGATTTTTATATTTTTAAAGTAATAAAAATATGGTTTTTATATTTTTAAAGTATTAAAAATATAATCTTTACTATATAGAAGATGTAAAAATATGATCTTTGGTTAGGTAGAGAATTAAAAATATAATTTTTACATGATAGGAATATTAAAAATATCATCTTTATATGTGTAGAAAAATAAAAATGTGATTTTTATAATCTTTATATTTGAAAAGGCGAAATCTTTATATGAAAAATAGCGTTATAAAAATATAATCTCTATATAGAAAGTAGCGCTATAAAAAAATAGAATTTTTATCTATATGGTAGCAGTAGAAAAATATGATTTTTGAATTGAAAGTGAATAAATAAAAATATGTTTTTTATTTTAAAGACATCAAAATATAAAAATGTGTGATTTTTATATATGTAGTGGCTACGGGCAACAAAGATGACAAAAAGGCGAGAACGACGAAGACTTCTGCAAATGAAGAGTCAAGATGATTGGATAGCTATCTGTGAGAATTTCTCACCTTTCAATTTCTTTTCTAATTATATATTTATACTAGGATGCAGACGGTGCTTAGTAGCACCCGACACAATCTTCCACAGACCATGGACTTGTTTGTTTGGTTGCATAAATTAGTTAGATGATTTGATTTGAATTTGGTTGTTTGGTGAAATGAAATTGATTTGATTGATGGGTGAATGGCGTGGGCCTTCACTAGACCGGGGATAAGGCTAGGCCTCGTCCCGTTTCTAGTATCGTGCCGTTATGCCGCCGAAATTTCCTAAAATATGTTAGAAAAATAAAAATATCATTTTATTTAAAGAATGAACTGAATAGAAATTCATATGTTAAAATAAAATGTTTTATCGTTAAAAATATAATTTTTAACGTGAATATGAATATAGTGAAAGTGAATAAATAAATATTCATTTACAAACCGGACGGTTTGTTTATGTACACTGATTTGACTGACATTGATTGGGTCGATAAATTTTACACATCGCCCAACTCACAAATAAAATCTGTGTTTGATTGTTTGAAACCCCACACGGGTGTTGGGATGAAATTTGAAGTTCACTCATCCTGATTGATTAAATATGTCGATCGATTGATTAACAGGCTGTTATAAGCGTTGAATATCTATATTTGATGCTTATACAGTGTAGTGCACTTTGGTTGATGGTTGATTATTTTTCAATGCTATTATATACATGTGTTGTATGAAAATCCATATAATTAATTTTATATGGTGATTGATTGGGCCTCATTCCAATTCAGAAAATAAAGAATATTATAAAACAAATGTTCATGTGTTGACTGTACTCATCCGTAGAGATTAGTCATGTGTTGAACGAAATATTTTAATAATAAAATTTATATCTTTATCAATATAAAATAAATGTTCATGTGTTGACTGTACTCATCCGTTGAGATTAGTCATGTGTTGAACGAAATATTTTAATAATAAAATTTACTTCTTTATCAATATAAAATAAAGGTTCATGTGTTGACTGTACTCATCCGTTGAGATTAGTCATGTGTTGAACGAAATATTTGAAATAGAAATATTTGAAATAAGGAAATATTTGAAAAAGAAATATTTGAAATAGAATATTTGAAAATAGAAATATATGAAGCCGTGTTGATTAGATTGACGCCATTTTGACGTGAACGATATTTATATTGATTTTATTCATTTTGAAATGAATATTGAAAAGTGATTTCGAAATTGAATATTTTGAAATGGAATTTGTTTTGATTTGAATAGAAAACCGAAATGAATTGAATATATAACGATTTCGAAATGAATTGAATATAAAACGATTTCGAATTGAATGGAATAGAAACCCAATTTGATTTCAATTGAATATATAACGAATTGAATTCGAATTGAATATATAACCAATTTGATTTCAATTGAATAGATAATGAATTTGATTCAAATAGAAAACGAAACGAATTTGATTTGAATAGAAAATAAATTTGAATTGAATAGAAAACCAATCTGAATTGAATTGAATAGAAAACGAATTCGAATCGAATTGAAAACGAATTGAAATGAATTCAAATTAAATTCAAATTTGAATTGAATAGAAATAAATTTTAAAATGAATTTATAAGAAAAAAAATTTAATTTTGATTTGAATCGAAATGGGAGTTGAAATGTTTTTGAAACGAAGTCAAACGATTTATAAAATTCGTTTTAAATAGGAATCGACGAAATATATATTATATATATAATATATATAATATAATGGCCTGAATAGAATGCGCCGCGCCGCGGCAGTTCGTGAATTTCGACCATTTATTTCAAACGGACATTACGGGAGATCCGACCGTCGGATTCTCCTAAAACTGGAACCGTTGGGTTCGTATCGAAAAAAAGTTTCTAACGAATATTTGAAATTTGAAATCTAACGGTTGGATTTGGAGATACGTCCAAATCAAATTTGAAAAAGGTCGTTGTAAGTGCAGTTCGATGGCCGTTGATGGAAATCGACTGTACAGGCCTTGATAAAATTATTAAAAATAGTAATAATTTGTGTAAAATCATAAGAAATGATTTGCGAAAAATTGGGGTGAAAAACTCCATATTTGAAAAGATAAAAATAGATTTTATCAAAATGAACTAGTTTGAACTAAATTTAAAACCCGATTTGTTTTTAAATAAATAAATTAGATTTAAAAAGGGGTTTTAAATAATCGGGATTTCTAATATATTTGATTGGATTTGAAATGGGTTTATCGTGAACGGTGTTTTAAATAACACTAGTTCTTTAACCCGTTAATAAATAGAATGTGATTTGGGTTTGTCGTGAACTGTGTTTTAAATAACACCTAGTTCTTTAACCCAGTAAAAGGAGTCTTATTGAATCTGCAATTAGATTGAAATGTGCATTGGTAATTTAAATTATCAAATTTAGAAAAGGATCGAGAATGGAGTATCGCCAGTTTTGCTCCAAAGCGATAGTTAAATCTTTAATTAGATTTGAACGTGAAATGGTAATTAATTTACCGATTACACCGTGGCGTTAGATATGGAGTATTACCAGTTTTGCTTCATGGGATGAATAGGTTGGGATTGGGAAATAAAATAAATAATTACTTCGGTGTTGTTCGCTAATCTCGACTAGTTTAGAAAACCATAATTTGGTTTGAAATGTCACCCAAAGGAAGATTAAAGGATAAATTTGAAAGAATTTATCTTGGATAAAATTAATGGGAACCTTTCACTAAAAATGTGATTTTGTGAATAAAAGAATATTCTGAATTGGAATGAGGCATATGTTGTGTTTGTGTAACATTTGTTTTTAATATACGCGGGTTGTTCGGAAAGGCCGGGTTTATACCCATTCTGAATAACCGATTCGACGATAAGTCGAAGATGAAGACGGTGGTCGAAGACCGGAAGTCTTCACATCGTTTGGGCAATTACTGACGATCCTGATTGGGCTGTACACCCAAGAGGATGGAAATAGTTGGTGGTCATCCAGACGTACTTGGAGATGGATGGATATGCGAGGAAAGTGCCTCTGGTTTCGTTCAAACCCAGAACGGACTTGTAAATGGATTGTGTGTCTGACATTGGATTTTATTCTGTGTTGATTGATTTCTATTAAATATACATCTATTTGGCGGCGGAGAATTTATTCTTTTGCTTAACGCCCTTCTCTGAGACGTACGAGCTCAGAGGTTGTATATCGATGGACATCAGTCGCATGGCATGAATTGCCTGTGTGGCACGCAAAGATGCAATGATCAAGGCTTCTGTTGAAAAGCAAAGTCTTCTGGTTGATGATCAAAGCACGACCTATGGCGTAGCTTTGTGTATAACGTGAATTCGCGAGCCTCACACCTCGGTATGAGTCAAAAACGGGATAAGGACTGCAGGGAGAGCACGACGTTTCTTTCTAGCTTTGGTGGTGTCAGTGACTTACCAGCCCTGACATTGATATACCTTTCACCTATGTGGTTGTTGGATGAGGCACCTCGATTTTAGGTCTGTAAGGACCGGGAAACGTGTGTTCAGGAATTGCCAATCCTCTAACGTAAGTGAGGACCGGCCCTGAAGCATCCAAGGGTTGCCCAGAGTGCGTAGCCCTGAGGCTTTTGCTAGAGTGTCTCGAACGCGGAGAGGAGCTTGCCCCTTGCCTCGACTCATGACGGAAATCCAATTTCCAATACGTGTATTGCGGTTTTAATTGTAGAACTAGTATGGCGACATAGTAGATGGTAGCTATGCCGCCTATGATTTATATTTATGATTGAAACTGTTTTGACACTATACACTTATTATAGTATCAAATGATTTGTTTTAAACGTACCAAGCATGTTTGGCTATTATAAGGGAAAACCCTATCCTCCGGCTTGCGTTGCATTGTGTGATGGGACCTGGGTCTTATAATAGCTACATTTTTCGAAAAAGCATTGCGTTGTTTATTCTATGCACTGGTATTCTTGGGAGGAAACCTGTTCCGTGTTATACGGCGTGGTCCCTTGAATTACTCTCTTTTAAAGTAAAGCTTTAAATAACTGTTTTAGTTCTCACACCAGTCACATGACTGACCTGGAGTTTATTGTTTTAACCTAAACTCTGGGTGCCCCTATTTTCCGCACGGGCAGCTAGTAGTTTTGGTTTTTGCAGATTTATATTCACAGGATCCTGGTTTACAGCTGGAATGATATCCGGAAAGCTCTGTATCCGTATATCACCTTCAGTTGTGCTTTGTATTATTTTCCGCTGCTATGTAATTTATTGTAATCTCTGATATTTATCGAATGTAATTTATTCATTTATACTCTGTATATTCTTGTATCTGATGGAATTGTTGTAATAGCAATGAAATGTTCTTCTGTTTGTGTTCTGATTTGTCCTGTTCTCAAACGAACAGGGGTTTCGAACGGTCTAGATCGGTTTAACGACTGATTCGGATCGAGCGAAATTCCTTGCCGTCACATTTGGTATCAGAGCTTTGGTTTACAGAGCTCGAGAACAAGACACATTAGAACCATACGAAAGAATTCATCAGATATTGGATTAGTAATATCCAATTAGAATGACTCGTTAGAGATAGGATCAGTAGTATCCTAGAACGGGTGTGAAGAGTATATTTTTCAAATGAAAACGATTTTGTTTTGAAAATTTAAATCATTTTATATGTATTTGAATATTTTATTTGTATTGAATATGGACAATCCAATATATAAAGGGTTTGTATATACGCGTCATGAACGTATATTCGAAGTTTTAAATATACTGGATAGATATAGGGTTACACTCTAGTCGCCCGGAGATGATATTGATGATAGCGATCGCATCATCAATATTTATGTTCGTGTTTCAAAGGTGTGATTTCTATATATTTCCATTAGACTGGTGTGAGAACCAAAACTTATATAGTTAAAACACATTGTTGTGAATTGGCATCAAAACATGATTTTTTGTATATATATCAAAGTTATGAATTTGAAACTCTAATTCACTAATTGATTGATGTTTGTGTTGTTTATTTATTTGTTAGATAATTTTGAACCAATTTTGCCTAATTGAATCAAATATTGAACTATATTGAAAATTGGTCGCATTTGCTTGCATATACATATACTTACATTGAACAGGTCATAGCAAGGAGGCTAGAGCCGAAGAATAAAATTTGTTTGCCCGACAAATAGGTACATGTTTACTACATAATTTACTGTTTTGTTTGGGTGATGATGATTTTATGAGCCTATTGGCTAGCCACTTGGCTTTTTCTTTTTCTTTTTGAGATTAGAAGGACCGGGGAAGCTATTTGAAATTCCCCGATGCTCCCGGTGCAGGGGAGGTTATGGCGAAATTTTTCGAAAATTTAGGGTGTTAGCCAAATTTTTGAAAATTTGAAAATTCTCAGAAACTGAAAAGTTGGAGAATGGAAGCCAAATCGAACGTAGGGCTGAATAATCAAACCACTTTCGACTTTATTCCTTTTCGGGGATGAAAAGTTTTAAGTGGGGTAGATTGTAATAACCCGGAAATTCTGAACCAGTTTAAAATTTTTATTTTGGCAATTTTAATGAATTTTGAATATTTAAAATAGGTTATTTTAAATAATATCGACGAGAAATTTATTTTGAATATAATTAGAATGTATATATTATATACGCCGTCGTTAGAATATTATATTTATATATAATTATAATAGAATTGAAAATGGCGCGGTAGTTCGATAATTCGATTTCAAACTTCAATTGAATGTACCGGGTGCAAAATAATCCGGATTTTAGTGAAACCAAAAATGATAGGATCTAATTGATGATATCTTTCCAACGAATCCGAAAAATCGAAGTTTCATAGCGGGAATCAAAAGATATGTCCAGTTGAAGATTCTGAATAGTCGCTATGGAATTCAGGCCCTTAAAAATAGACATTTTGCAAACGACCTCGGATTTCGACGAAACCACTTTTGTTGGATCCATGATGTCAAATTATTGCTAGATTCCAAATTTCATAATTTTCCGAATCAATATGTGAGCGTGGCAAAGGAAAATGCGTTTGACCGGTTTCAGTTGATTTTAATCGACTGGAAAATGGCCATTTTTCCAACGGTCTCAGAATTCGACGAAACTAATTTTGTTAGGACCGTATCGTCAATACGAAGCTAGAAAATATTTTTCGAGAATTTTTAGAGTTAGTATGTGACCTCGGTAATTTGAAATGTACGTTTAAAATTCAATATAGTGATTTAAATGTAAATTCAACGGAAATTGATCGAAACGATCAAATCAGCTTGGGATGCATATCCCATTGTGTTCGGAATGGGGGTAAAACGCTATAGACGACAGGCGGTGGGCCTCGTTTTTTGATCGAAAATAAAAGTTGCTTTTGGCGAAAAATAAATTAAAAAAAAAAAAAAATATACCTTTCTCCCTCTATAATTTCTGGCCCCCCTCCTTCTCGATTCAGTTTTATAAAAAAGAAAAAAAAAAAGAAAACGAAAACCCGTCGCCCCCCCCCCTTATGCCGCAGCCGCCGCCTCTCCTTCCCCCTCCGCCCCCTGCGCCGCCACCGCCTTCGACCTCCGCAGCACCCTGGCCCGCCTCGACAATCCCCAAACTCCGACACCCCCAAATCGGAGCCGCCAGCAACCCTAGCCCCTTCCCGATGCCACCGCACACTGTCCGCCGCCTCCCCTTCATCTACCGCGCCCCCACCATCCGACGACGACGCAGGAAGACCCCCCCTCCCCCGATGACTGCTGCCGCCGCAAACACAACCCCCCTGTAAGTTCTTGACCCATTTTATTTTCATTTTGATTTTTAGTTTATTAGTTTATTTAAATCAGTAAAGTTTAGATTTTTAAAATGCAAAAGTTTAGATTTTTAAAATAGAAAAGATGAGATTTTTCATATGGAAAAGATGTAGATTTCTATTATGAAACTATCGAAATAAAATACGATTTTTATCGAGGTAAAAATATGATTTTTATCATATGAATAAAAATACAATTTTTATATAGTGAAGAGGATAAAAATATAATTTTTATACTAGTGACATAATAAAAATATGATTTTTATATTTTTAAAGTAATAAAAATATGGTTTTTATATTTTTAAAGTATTAAAAATATAATCTTTACTATATAAAAGATGTAAAAAATATGATCTTTGGTTAGGTAGAGAATTAAAAATAAAATTTTTACATGATAGGAATATTAAAAATATCATCTTTATATGTGTAGAAAAATAAAAATGTGATTTTTATAATCTTTATATTTGAAAAGGCGAAATCTTTATATGAAAAATAGCGTTATAAAAATATAATCTCTATATAGAAAGTAGCGCTATAAAAAAATAGAATTTTTATCTATATGGTAGCAGTAGAAAAATATGATTTTTGAATTGAAAGTGAACAAATAAAAATATGATTTTTATTTTAAAGACATCAAAATATAAAAATGTGTGATTTTTATATATGTAGTGGCTACGGGCAACAAAGATGACAAAAAGGCGAGAACGACAAAGACTTCTGCAAATGAAGAGTCAAGATGATTGGATAGCTATCTGTGAGAATTTCTCACCTTTCAATTTCTTTTCTAATTATATATTTATACTAGGATGCAGACGGTGCTTAGTAGCACCCGACACAATCGTCCACAGACCATGGACTTGTTTGTTTGGTTGCATAAATTAGTTAGATGATTTGATTTGAATTTGGTTGTTTGGTGAAATGAAATTGATTTGATTGATGTGTGAATGGCGTGGGCCTTCACTAGACCGGGGATAAAGGCTAGGCCTCGTCCCGTTTCTAGTATCATGCCGTTATGCCGCCGAAATTTCCTAAAATATGTTAGAAAAATAAAAATATCATTTTATTTAAAGAATGAACTGAATAGAAATTCATATGTTAAAATAAAATGTTTTATCGTTAAAAATATAATTTTTAACGTGAATATGAATATAGTGAAAGTGAATAAATAAATATCATTTACAAACCGGACGGTTTGTTTGTGTACACTGATTTGACTGACATTGATTGGGTCGATAAATTTTACACATCGCCCAACTGCACAAATAAAATCTGTGTTTGATTGTTTGAAACCCCACACGGGTGTTGGGATGAAATTTGAAGTTCACTCATCCTGATTGATTAAATATGTCGATTGATTGATTGATAGGCTGTTATAAGCGTTGAATATCTATATTTGATGCTTATACAGTGTAGTGCACTTTGGTTGATGGTTGATTATTTTTCAATGCTATTATATACATGTGTTGTATGAAAATCCATATAATTAATTATATATGGTGATTGATTGGGCCTCATTCCAATTCAGAAAATAAAGAATATTATAAAATAAATGTTCATGTGTTGACTGTACTCATCCGTTGAGATTAGTCATGTGTTGAACGAAATATTTTAATAATAAAATTTATATCTTTATCAATATAAAATAAATGTTCATGTATTGACTGTACTCATCCGTTGAGATTAGTCATGTGTTGAATGAAATATTTTAATAATAAAATTTACTTCTTTATCAATATAAAATAAAGGTTCATGTGTTGACTGTACTCATCCGTTGAGATTAGTCATGTGTTGAACGAAATATTTGAAATAGAAATATTTGAAATAAGTAAATATTTGAAAAAGAAATATTTGAAATAGAATATTTGAAAATAGAAATATATGAAGCCGTGTTGATTAGATTGAAGCCATTTTGACGTGAACGATATTTATATCGATTTTATTCATTTTGAAATGAATATTGAAAAGTGATTTCGAAATTGAATATTTTGAAATGGAATTTGTTTTGATTTGAATAGAAAACAGAAATGAATTAAATATATAACGATTTCGAAATGAATTGAATATAAAACGATTTCGAATTGAATGGAATAGAAAACCAATTTGATTTCAATTGAATATATAACGAATTGAATTCGAATTGAATATATAACCAATTTGATTTCAATTGAATAGATAATGAATTTGATTCAAATAGAAAACGAAACGAATTTGATTTGAATAGAAAATGAATTTGAATCGAATAGAAAACCAATCTGAATTGAATTGAATAGAAAATGAATTCGAATCGAATTGAAAACGAATTGAAATGAATTCAAATTGAATTCAAATTTGAATTGAATAGAAATAAATTTTAAAACGAATTTATAAGAAAAAAAAATTAATTTTGATTTGAATCGAAATGGGAGTTGAAATGTTTTTGAAACGAAGTCAAACGGTTTATAAAATTCGTTTTAAATAGGAATCGACGAAATATATATTATATATATATAATATAATGGCCTGAATAGAATGCGCCGCGCCACGGTAGTTCGTGAATTTCGACCATTTATTTCAAACGGACATTACGGGAGATCCGACCGTCGGATTCTCCTAAAACCGGAACCGTTGGGTTCGTATCAAAAAGAGCTTTCTAACGAATATTTGAAATTTGAAATCTAACGGATGGATTTGGAGATACGTCCAAATCAAATTTGAAAAAGGTCGTTGTAAGTGCAGTTCGATGGCCGTTGATGGAAATCGACTGTACAGGCCTTGATAAAATTATTAAAAATAGTAATAATTTGTGTAAAATCATAAGAAATGATTTGAGAAAAATTGGGGTGAAAAACTCCAATTTGAAAAGATAAAAATAGATTTTATCAAAATGAACTAGTTTGAACTAAATTTAAAACCCGATTTGTTTTTAAATAAATAAATTAGATTTAAAAAGGGGTTTTAAATAATCGGGATTTCTAATATATTTGATTGGATTTGAAATGGGTTTATCGTGAACGGTGTTTTAAATAAAACTAGTTCTTTAACCCGATAATAAATAGAATGTGATTTGGGTTTGTCGTGAACTGTGTTTTAAATAACACCTAGTTCTTTAACCCAGTAAAAGGAGTCTTATTGAATCTGCAATTAGATTGAAATGTGCATTGGTAATTTAAATTATCAAATTTAGAAAAGGATCGAGAATGGAGTATCGCCAGTTTTGCTCCAAAGCGATAGTTAAATCTTTAATTAGATTTGAACGTGAAATGGTAATTAATTTTACCGATAACACCGTGGCGTTAGATATGGAGTATTACCAGTTTTGCTTCATGGGATGAATAGGTTGGGATTGGGAAATAAAATAAATAATTACTTCGGTGTGGTTCGCTAATCTCGACTAGTTTAGAAAATCATAATTTGGTTTGAAATGTCACCCAAAGGAAGATTAAAGGATAAATTTGAAAGAATTTATCTTGGATAAAATTAATGGGAACCTTTCACTAAAAATGTGATTTTGTGAATAAAAGAATATTCTGAATTGGAATGAGGCGTATGTTGTGTTTGTGTAACATTTGTTTTTAATATACGTGGGTTGTTTGGAAAGGCCGGGTTTATACCCATTCTGAATAACCGATTCGACGATAAGTCGAAGATGAAGACGGTGGTCGAAGACCGGAAGTCTTCACATCATTTGGGCAATTACTGACGATCCTGATTGGGCTGTACACCCAAGAGGATGGAAATAGTTGGTGATCGTCCAGACGTACTTGGAGATGGATGGATATGCGAGGAAAGTGCCTCCGGTTTCGTTCAAACCCAGAACGGACTTGTAAATGGATTGTGTGTCTGACATTGGATTTTATTCTGTGTTGATTGATTTCTATTAAATATACATCTGTTTGGCGGCGGAGAATTTATTCTTTTGCTTAACGCCCTTCTCTGAGACGTACGAGCTCAGAGGTTGTATATCGATGGACATCAGTCGCATGGCATGAATTGCCTGTGTGGCACGCTAAGATGCAATGATCAAGGCTTCTGTTGAAAAGCAAAGTCTTGTGGTTGATGATCAAAGCACGGCCTACGGCGTAGCTTTGTGTATAACGTGAATTCGCGAGCCTCACACCTCGGTATGAGTCAAAAACGGGATAAGGACTGCAGGGAGAGCACGACGTTTCTTTCTAGCTTTGGTGGTGTCAGTGACTTACCAGCCCTGACATTGATATACTTTTCACCTATGTGGTTGTTGGATGAGGCGCCTCGATTTTAGGTCTGTAAGGACCGGGAAACGTGTGTTCAGGAATTGCCAATCCTCTAACGTAAGTGAGGACCGGCCCTGAAGCATCCAAGGGTTGCCCAGAGTGCGTAGCCCTGAGGCATTTGCTAGAGTGTCTCGAACGCGGAGAGGAGCTTGCTCCATGCCTCGACTCATGACGGAAATCCAATTTCCAATACGTGTATTGCGGTTTTAATTGTAGAACTAGTATGGCGACATAGTAGATGGTAGCTATGCCGCCTATGATTTATATTTATGATTGAAACTGTTTTGACACTATACACTTATTATAGTATCAAATGATTTGTTTTAAACGTACCAAGCATGTTTGGCTATTATAAGGGAAAACCCTATCCTCCGGCTTGCGTTGCATTGTGTGATGGGACTTGGGTCTTATAATAGCTACATTTTTCGAATAAGCATTGCGTTGTTTATTCTATGCATTGGTATTCTTGGGAGGAAACCCGTTCCGTGTTATACGGCGTGGTCCCTTGAATTACTCTCTTTTAAAGTAAAGCTTTAAATAACTGTTTTAGTTCTCACACCAGTCACATGACTGACCTGGAGTTTATTGTTTTAACCTAAACTCTGGGTGCCCCTATTTTCCGCACGGGCAGCTAGTAGTTTTGGTTTTTGCAGATTTATATTCATAGGATCCCTGTTTACAGCTGGAATGATATCCGGAAAGCTCTGTATCCGTATATCACCTTCAGTTGTGCTTTGTATTATTTTCCGCTGCTATGTAATTTATTGTAATCTCTGATATTTATCGAATGTAATTTATTCATTTATACTCTGTATATTCTTGTATCTGATGGAATTATTGTAATAGCAATGAAATGTTCTTCTGTTTGTGTTCTGATTTGTCTTGTTCTCAAACGAACAAGGGTTTCGAACGGTCTAGATCGGTTTAACGACTGATTCGGATCGAGCGAAATTCCTTGCCGTCACACCCCCCCCCCCCCCCGATTTCAATTTACAGAAAAAAAAAAGAAGAAGAAGTCAGAGCGGGGAGGAGCCGCTGCCCTCCCTGATGACCTCCTCGCCGCCGTCGCGGTGGCATGACCCCCCCTCCTCCAGTTCGAGCGCGACCCCCTTTCCCCCTCGCCCTCGCGTCTCGCTCCTCTTCCCCTCCTCCGTCCACCACGGCCTCAGCCGCGTCGCCACCCACCTCCGCCCCTCGCCCAGGCCTCCACCTCCCTCCAGCGCCTCGCGAAGACCCCCCCCCCCCCAACAGCGAGACAACCGCCGACGCCCCCCTCTTCTGCTTCGACCGAAGACACCATCTCCCCTCCCTTCGCCTGCGACCTCGAGCCCCCCTACCCTGCTGCGCCCTAGCTGAAACCCCCTTTGTAAGTTTTTATCTTTATTTCTTTTTATTTATGATAAGCAAAAACTGAATTTTTATAGTTAACAAGAACTGATTTTTATTAACTTAAAAGCATTGATTTTTAGTTTAGAAAAGAATAGATGTTTATTTAGGAAAAATAGTTATTTTTAAACTAGAAAGATGCGATTTTTATTGACTAGGTAAGATTAGATTTTTAAATCAAAATGATTTGATTTTGAAAAGTAAAGATTTGATTTTGAATTGTGGAAGTTAAAAATATAATTTTTATATGATAGGAAGGATAAAAATATGATTTTTATATTTTTAAAGTATTAAAAATATAGTCTTTACTATATAGCGACTATAAAAATATGATTTTTGTTTATGTAGAGAATTAGAAATATAATTTTTGCATGATAGGAATATTAGAAATATCATCTTTATATGTGTAGCAAAATAAAAATGTGATTTTTATAACGATCTATTAGAAAAGGTGAGATTTTTATATATTGAACAACAAAGTAAAAATTCGATTTTTATATATTGAATAGCATAGTAAAAATTCGATTTTTATATATTGAATAGCGAAGTGAAAATTCGATTTTTAAATGTATGAAGCGATTATAAAAATATGATTTTTAAATTGAAGTGAAAGAATAAAAATATGATTTTTATTTTAAAGACATCAGAATATAAAAATGTGTGATTTTTATATATGTAGTGGCTACAGCAACGAAGGTGACAAAAATGCGATAACAAGGAAGATTTCTATCAAAGAAGAGTCAAGATGATTGGATAGCTTTCGGTGAGAATCTCTCACCTTTCAATTTCTTTTCTAATTATATATATATATATACTAGGATGCAGACGGTGCTTAGTAGCACCCGACACAATCGTCCACAGACCATGGACTTGTTTGTTTGGTTGCATAGATTAGTTAGATGATTAGATTTGAAATTTGAGTTGTTTGGTGAAATGGAATGGATTGATTGATGTATGAAAGGCGTGGGCCTTCACTAGACCGGGGATAAGGCTAGGCCTCGTCCCGTTTCTAGTATCGTGCCGTTATACCGCCGAAATTTTCTAAAATATGTTAGAAAAATAAAAATATCATTTTATTTAAAGAATGAACTGAATAGAAATTCATATGTTAGAATAAAATGTTTTATCGTTAAAAATATAATTTTTAACGTGAATATGAATATAGTGAATGTGAATAAATAAAATATTCATTTACAAACCGGACGGTTTGTTTATGTACACCAATTTGAATTGAATCGAATATATAACGAATTTGAATTGAATCGAATAGAAAACGAATTTGAATTGAATCGAATAGAAAACGAATTTGAATTGAATCGAATAGAAAACGAATTTGAATTGAATCGAATATATAACGAATTTGAATTGAATCGAATAGAAAACGAATTTGAATTGAATCGAATAGAAAACGAATGTGAATCGAATAGAAAACGAATTTGAATTGAATCGAATATATAACGAATTTCAATTGAATAGAAAACGAATTTGATTTCAATTGAATATATAACGAAATGAATTGAATAGAAAACGAATTTGATTTCAATTGAATATATAACGAATTTGATTTGAATAGAAAACCAATTTGAATTGAATCAAATAGAAAACCAATTTGAATTGAATCAAATAGAAAACCAATTTGAATTGAATCGAATAGAAAACCACTTTGAATGGAATCGAATTGAAAACGAATTCGAATTGAATTTAAAACGAAATGAAACGAATTCAAATTGAATTGAAACTTGAATTGAATAGAAATGAATTTTAAAACGAATTTATAAGGAAAGATTCAATTTTGATTTGAATTGAGATGAAAGTTGAAATTGTTTTTGAAACGAATTCAAAACTATTTATAAAATTCGTTTTGAATGGTAATCGACGAAATATATAATATATATATATATTATATATATAATGACCTGAATAGAACGCGCCGCGGCAGTTCGTGAATTTCGACCATTTATTTCAAACGGACATTACGGGAGATCCGACCGTCGGATTCTCCTAAAACCGGAACCGTTGGGTTCGTATCGAAAAGGGCTTTCTAACGAATATTTGAAATTCAAAATCTAACAGTTGGATTTGGAGATACGTCCAAATCAAATTCGAAAAAGGTCGATGTAAGTGCAGTTCGATGGCTATTGTTGGAAATTGACTGTACGGGCCTTGATAAAATTATTAAAAATAGTTATAATTTGTGTAAAATCATAAGAAATGATTTGGGAAAATTTGGGATGAAAAACTCCATATTTGAAAAGATAAAAATAGATTTTTATCGAAATGAACTAGTTTTGAATTAAAATTAAACCCGTTTATTTTTAAATAAATAAATTGGATTTGAAACGGATTTTAAATAGAACGGATTCATGGGTTTATCGTGAACTGTGTTTTAAATAACACTAGTTCTTTAACCCGATTTTAAATAGAACTGATTCATGGGTTTATCGTGAACTGTGTTTTAAATAACACTAGTTCTTTAACCCGATTTTAAATAGAACTGATTCATGGGTTTATCGTGAACTGTGTTTTAAATAACACTAGTTCTTTAACCCGATTTTAAATAGAACTGATTCATGGGTTTGTCGTGAACTGTGTTTTAAATGACATTAGTTCTTTAACCCAGTAAAAGGAGTTTTAAATGAATCTGCAATTAGATTGAAATGTGCATTGATAATCTAGATTATCAAATTTTGAAAATAAGCGAGAATGGAGTATCACCAGTTTTGCTCCAAAGCGATAGTTAAATCTTTAATTAGATTTGAATGTGAAATGGTAATTAATTTTACCGATAACACCGTGGTGTTAGATATGGAGTATTACCAGTTTTGCTTCATGGGATGAATAGGTTGGGATTGGGAAATAAAATAAATAATTACTTCGATGTGGTTCGCTAATCTAGACTAGTTTGAAAAACCATAATTTGGTTTGAAACGACATCCAAAGGAAGATTAAAGGATAAATATTAAAGAATTTATCTTGGATAAAATTAATGGGAACCTTTCCCTAAGAATGTGGAATGAGGCATATGTTGTGTTTGTGTAACATTTGTTTTTAATATACGCGGGTTGTTCGGAAAGTCCGGGTTTATACCCATTCTGAATAACCGATTCGACGATATGTCGAAGATGAAAACGGTGGTAGAAGACTGGAAGTCTTCACATCGTTTGGGTAATTACTGACGATCCTGATTGGGCTGTACACCCAAGAGGATGGAAATAGTTGGTGGTCGTCCAGACGTACTTGGAGATGAATGGATATGCGAGGAAAGTGCCTCTGGTTTCGTTCAGACCCAGAACGAACTTGTAAATGGATTGTGTGTCTGACACTGGATTTTATTCTGTGTTGATTGATTTCTGTTAAATATACATCTGTTTGGCGGCGGAGAATTTATTCTTTTGCTTAACGCCATTCTCTGAGACGTACGAGCTCAGAGGTTGTATATCGATGGACATCAGTCGCATGGCATGAATTGCCTGTGTGGCACGCTAAGATGCAATGATCAAGGCTTCTGTTGAAAAGTAAAGTCTTGTGGTCGATGATCAAAGCACGCCTACGTGGCAGCTTTGTGTATAACGTGAATTCGCGAGCCTCACACCTCGGTATGAGTTAAAAACGGGATACGGGCCGTTGGGAGAACACGACGTTTCTTTCTAGCTTTGGTGGTGTCAGTGACTTACCAGCCCTGACATTTATATACTTTTCACCTTTGTGGTTGTTGGAATGAGGCGCCTCGATTATAGGTCTGTAAGGACCGGGAAACGTGTGTTCAGGAATTGCCAATCCTCTAACGTAAGTGAGGACCGGCCCAACCGATCCAAGTGGCTGCCCAGAGTGTGTAGTCCTGAGCATTTGCTAGAGTGTCTCGAACGCGGAGAGGAGCTTGCCCCTTGCCTCGACTCATGATGGAATCCAATTTCCAATACGTGTATTGCGGTTTTAATTGTAGAACTAGTATGGCGACATGATAGATGGTACCCATGCCGTCTATGATTTATATTTATGATTGAAATTGTTTTGAAACTATACACATATTATAGTATCAAATGATTTGTTTTAAACGTACCAAGCATGTTTGGCTGTTATAAGGGAAAACCCTATCCTCCGGCTTGCGTTGCATTGTGTGATGGGACCTGGGTCTTATAATAGCTTCATTTTTCGAAAAAGCATTGCGTTGTTCATTCTTTGCACTGGTATTCTTGGGAGGAAACCCGTTCCGTGTTATACGGTGTGGTCCCTTGAATTACTCTCTTTTAAAGTAAAGCTTTAAATAACTGTTTTAGTTCTCACACCAGTCACATGACTGACCTGGAGTTTATTGTTTTAACCTAAACTCTGGGTGCCCCTATTTTCCGCACGGGCAGCTAGTAGTTTTGGTTTTGCAGATTTATATTCACAGGATCCTGGTTTACAGCTGGAATGATATCCGGAAAGCTCTGTATCCGTATATCACCTTCAGTTGTGCTTTGTATTATTTTCCGCTGCTATGTAATTTATTGTAATCTCTGATATTTATCGAATGTAATTTATTCAATTATACTCTGTATATTCTAGTATCTGATGGAATTGTTGTAATAACAATGAAATGTTCTTCTGTTTGTGTTCTGATTTGTCCTGTTCTCAAACGATCAGGGGTTGCGAACGGTCTAGATCGGTTTAACGACTGATTCGGATCGAGCGAAATTCCTTGCCGTCACATATGCTATATTAATGTCGTGCTTTGATCATTAACCACAAGACTCTACTTTTGAACAGAAGCCTTGATCATTTTCATCTCAGCATGCTACACAGGCAATTCATGCCATGCGACTGAAATCAATCGATATATAACCTCTGAGCCCGTACGTTTCAGAGAAGGGCATTAAGCAAGAGAATAAATTCTCCGCCGCCAAACAGATATATATTTAATAGAAATCAATCAACACAGAGTAAAATCCAATGTCAGACACACATCCACTTACAAGTTCATTCTGGGTCTAAACGAAACTAGAGGCACCTTATTCCTCGTCCCATATGTCCAATACAGGAGAAAGGCCCTCGCATAGTCGTCGATATCCAAGTACGTCTAGACGATCACCACTTATTACCTTGTCTTGTGTGTACTGCCCAATCAAACATCAGTAATCATCCAAACATTGTGAAGACCTCCAGTCTTCAACCACCGTCTCCATACTCGACTTATCGTCGAATCAGTTATTTAGAATGGGTATAAACCCGTCCTTTCCAAATAACTCGCATAAATAATAAACAAGTGTCATAAAAACAAAACATACGCCTCATTCCAATTCTGAATATTCTTTTATTTAAATATTCATATCCTTTGGGAAAGGTTCCCATTAATTTTATCAAAGATAAATTCTTTAAATTTATTCTTTAATCTTCCTCTAGATATCAATTCAAACCTAATTAAGGTTTATCCAAACTAGTCGGGATTAGCGCACCTTACCAAAGTAATCATTAGTTTAATTCCCCAATCCTAACCTATTCATCCCATGGAGCAAAACTGGTCATACTCCATATCTAACACCACGGTGTTGTGGGTAAATTTAATTACCATTTCATGTTCAATTCTAATTAAAGATTTAACTATCACTAGGAGAACAACTGATGATACTCCATTCTTGATCATTTCCTAAATTTGATAATTTAAATTAACAATTCACATTTCAATCTAACTAAAGATTCATTAAAACTCCTCTTGGTTTTAATCTTCCCAAAAATCAATATTAATGATTATTTAACTTTGGAAAATCAAATATGTCGCATTAACAATCTACACCGTACTATTTATTTCTGCCTATATGTAACCTCTAAGCTATGTCTTAGAGAAGGGTGTTAAGTAAGAGAATAAATTCTCTGCCACCAAACAGATAAATATTCAGCAAAGATCAACCATACAGTTCGAAATACAATGATTAACACGTAATCCTGTCTTTAACTGGGTTAAAGAACCAATGTCCTTTAAAACACGGTTCACAATAAGCCCAAATCCTCTTCCATAAAAATAGAATCTTCACGGAAAACAGATCAATATATAATCGATATCAATTTCCGTATCCGACTAATAATATAAATGGAATAACGACCAAGCCTTTTAAATTCCATATATTTTAACTGTCTTTCTCCACAGAAGATCATTTCGATTATTGTCAAATCGAATTCCATTCAATTCCAATTTAATATATTAAATTGGAAAACTTACTTTGGAAAATTTCCATTAAATCTTAATAAAAAGGTTTATAAATTAGAAATCACATTTCACTGTAAATCGGGTTAAAGAACGAATGTCGTTAAAAACACAGTTCATAATAAACCCAATTCACATCCCATTTTCAATTCCAATTAAATGTTAATTAATTGATAATTCTTCTTTAAATCTTAATTAAAAATTTATTCTTTTCACACTGGGTTTAAGAACAGTGTAATTTAAAACACGGTACATGAAAAACCCAAAATCTAATTCAATATTAAATACAAGGCTCTGAATAGAAATTATATCGGCTTATATTCAATGTCAAATTCTCAAATCAACAAATATTGTATTGGGAATAACAATATATATATCTTCCAAATTCCTCCACAATATCCGTATAATCACAGAATCCAATATCAATATATTCCGAGGATAATTTTGATTCAAATCCATTCCAATTCATATATTGGAATGTAACAACCCAGAAAATCTGAACCGGTTTGAAAATTTTAAATTGGATATTTTAGCGGATTTTAAATATTTAAAATAAATATTTTAAATAATAACGACGAAAAGTAAGTTTGAATCGATGTTTGAAAATAAATATAATTAATTTTAATTATAAACAAGGCCTGAAATGGTGCGGTAGTTTCAAAATTTGAATTCAAACTTTGACTGACGGTATCGGGTGCAAAACAAAACAGATTTGAGTGAAACCAAAAATATTTAAATATGTTAGTGAATATCTTTCTAACGAATCTGAAAAATCGAAGTTTCATAGCGGGAAGCAAGGGTTATGGCCAAATGAATTTTCGGAAAGGTCGCGATAGAGTTTATATAGCCCACGAAAATGGCCATTTTGCAAGCGAACTCAGAATTCGACGAAACCACTTTTGTTGGATCCGGGATGCCAAATTATTGCTAGGTTTAAATTTCATAATTTTTGAAGCTAGTATGTGAGCGTGGCAAAGGAAAATGTGTTTGGTCGATTTCTATTAAAATGGATCGACCAGAAAAGGGCCATTTTTCAAACGGTCTCAGAATTCGACGAAACTAGTTTTGTTTGGACCGTATCATCAAAACATAGCTGGATTTATTTTACGGGAATTTTAAGAATCAATATGTGCCCCCGGCAAATTGAAATGTACGTTCAAATTAAATATTGAATGTTTTATATTTTAATTTGAGGGAAAACTGACTGAAACAGTCGAATGGGCCTTCGAAACATATCCCATTGTGTTCAGAATGGGGGTATTTAGCTAGGGACGACAGTCGTTGGGTTTGGATTGGTGTTCGTGTGTGACAAGGGGTATTTTCGGATTTTATAAATTAATAAATAAATAAAAAATCTCATTGGTCGGTCAACGCTCTCTCTCCCCAATATACCATCGATCGCAAGGCGGAAAACCGTCAATCCCTTCCTCCCTTGATTGCGCCTCCTACAAGCAAAATCAGTCCCTCCTCCAGTTGAAGATTTTGAAGAGCTCGAGACGAGCTTCAAATCCATATGAAGTTTGGATTTTTTTCGTGACCTATAGAGCTCGAATCGAGCTCGGGAAGATGGTGGCTTTAAACTGCCGCCAACATCTGCTTCGACCACCGACTGGGCCCCACCGCCGCGCGCAGGTGCACCGCTCCTCCTCCTCCGACACTGCAAAGGACGATCGACGAATAGCTACACGGATTCGAAGAAAAATCGAAACCTAGTTTCGAGCCCTTCAGTTGAGGTACGGCTGATTTAATTCTAAACTATATTATAGCACTTCAAAGCGCTACAGTTTTTGATTTCACTGTAAAAATCATATCTTTTTCATTTGTTGACAAAATTCAGTGAAATAAGAGACAGTGGACTCGTGTTGACGCCTTCTACATTCTAGAAGAGAACGCATATTTTTCTAAGCCTTCTGCTATTTTTGGTGGAGTGGAACCCAATGTGAGATTTCTGAATTATAAACCATATGGAAAACGACGATGTATAAATTATATAGTTGATGTATGAGTTATATAAGCGTTGTACACCTCATGTATAAGCATTGTATAAGTTCTACGTTCGATGTATAAGTTACATTTTCGTTGTAAAAATTACATATGTGTTGAAATAGAAGTGAAATACTTATATATATATATACGCCCCTCGTCCATAAACCATGGATGATATTTATTAGTTGTGATTGGTGTGAAAATTGGTTGATATCGAATGGTTGATTAGAATTGTTTGTGGTTGAAATTGATTGATTGTGGTTGAAAAATACCCGTTTGTGGTTGAGAATTATATGGTTGAAACCACATAGGATTAGTTTGTGGAAAAGAAAGAAAAAATATACATGCCACCAGCGTGCGAACTGGATGCATGAAATCCCCATTGTCAAAAGCTGCGAGGCTTTAAGGTAGAGCGAGGAGCCGTACTAGGGACGACCCCGATTTTAACTACCCTACTGTTATGCTGCCGAAATTTTGAATAATATTCATGTGTTAGAATTATTTTCGTATGTTGAAACCGCATTCATGTGTTGAATAGAAATTCATTCGTTGAATAGAAATTCATGTGTTGAATGGTATTCGTGTTTTAAATAAATTGCTTTAACAATAAAAATCACATTTTTATTATATATACGAACTGTAGAAAACCATCATGTGTTGAATAGAAATTCATGTGTTGAATGGTATTCGTGTTTTAAATAAATTGTTTTAACAATAAAAATCACATTTTTAATTTATATATATGAACTATAGAAAACATTCATGTGTTGAATAGAAATTCATTCGTTGAATAGAAATTCATGTGTTAAATGGTATTTGTGTTTGAAATAAATTGTTTTATAATAAAAATCATATTTTTATCATCTATATAAACTATATAAAATATTTGTGTTTTGAAATAAATTGTTTTATAATAAAAATCATATTTTTATCATCTATATGAACTATATAAAATAGTCGTGTTTTGAAATAAATTGTTTTACATTAAAAATCTCATTTTTAATATATACATGAATTGTTAAAAATAGTGAAGTGTTAAAATAAATGTATGTTGGCTAAAAATATCATTTTTATCAAATGTATGAAAAGAAAATAGTTTTGAAATCGAAGAATCGATTATATATATATACGTAATTGAAATATATCGAATAACGAAGCTGCAGTTCGTGTTTTGAAACCGTGATTTCAAACAATTAGTGCGGGAGATCCGACCATCGGATTTTCCCAAAACCGAAACCATTGGGTTCACCTTGGAAATATCTTTCCAACGACACCCACTTTGTGAAGATCCAACGGTTGGATTGTCTGGAATGTTTAATTCAAATCTAAAGAAAAAAAGCACCAGAATCGATTATATATATATATATATAATTAAATTAAATCGATTAACGACGCTGTAGTTCGTATTTTGAAATCGAAACTTCAAACGAGTGTACCGAGAGATCCGACTGTCAGATTTGCCCGAAACTGAAACCATTGGATTCTTTTTGAAAAGTTCTTTCTAATGATAAAAAATTTATGAAGATCCAACGGTTAGATTTTCAGATATGTGTAAATCAAATCTGAATAAAAAACAGCGCCATGGCCGCGTTATGGCCTGAAGCGTCGTTTGAATAAATTGCCTATTTTTAAATAGATAAAAATAGCGATAAATCGTTATAAAATATTATAAATGATATGGAATGTGATATTTAGAAACTAACTGAAGGTTAGCTAAGTCGAATGATTTCCTGGGTTTTGATCTGATGTTGGTTTCGGCCTTCAGGGTAAATATTTGGGAAATCGTTCTCTTACTAATTTACGGTTAGTGACTAATTAATTGGAATAAGGCATATGTTGTGTTTGTGTAGCACTTGTTAATTATATACGCGAGTTGCTCAGAAAGACCTGGTTTATCCCATTCTGAATAACTGAATCGACGATAAGAAGTCGATGATGAAGACGGTGGTTGAAGACCAGAGATCTTCACCTCGGTTGGTTGATAACTGATGTCCTGATTGGGAGGCATTCCGAAATATGGATAATGAGTGGTGATCGTCCAGACGTACGTGGAGATCGATTGGTATGCGAGGTATATAGTACCTCCGGTTTCGTTCAGACCTAGAACGGACTTGTAAATGGACTGTGTGTAAAACACCCCACCTCCGTTAGGGTCACTCTCAAAGGGAATGCCCTAATTTTGGTGGAGGTTTATAAGTATAAGTCACAGATATACAAGACAGATATAAGAACACATATTTTTGAGCAGCGGAAAACAACAACAACATTTATTTCAACAAAATACATGTTAGACAAACCATGTCATAATTTGTCTTACAATACTTCCAAAAACATAACATCTTCATAACTGTCTTGATTACATTATTTAAAGAAGCATAAAGAAAATATAAATAAACTGCATAAGTCCCATAATTGTTGTCCAAAGTCATAGTCCAAAACAAAAAAGATCCAAGCAATACATTCTTTCTCTTCAAGCTGGATGTGAAAGCTGGTCAAGCTGCGATATTCCCTCCTTGTGGACCTAGGGGGGAACGAAAGAAAATAAGACGAAAGAATAGTAAAGTCAGACATAAAGCCTGAGTAAGTCTAGGACTATTCAGTCTATGAATAAAGAACTGGGTATGATAAGTATAAACTGGAAATGGGAAAGCACCATAAACTAAGTTAAGTTGTCTAGAGTCGAATATACTATCGTACCACATATTAATCTTTGTACCCATATAAACTAGTTCCCAACAGGCACCCCATAATCAGGGTGAAGTGATCCATTTTTGATGATCGGCTCCTACTCGCATAGTTACATGTGTCTAACGGCCCCCGTTGTTGTAGTTACCTATGCTGGTCCCACCATGGGGTGTATCAAGTCCCATGGTGGCGGCCCGACACAATCCTAGAATGCACAGGTATGCTACTGGTGCATAGTGCCTTATTTTTCTGCGCCGGAGTGTGTGCACGCCCGCATCCCGTTAGAACCTACACTGCTGCACCACCGTCGTCGATTTGACCTCTTCCAGTCAGCCAAGTAATCGTGCCTCACCCTGCCTAGTTCAGGGTATCCTGATACACATTGTAGGGTTAGTGCTGAAAAGGGTCCCCCGCTACTAGGTTTTCTATTTCTAGCCAACATGCTGAGTTGGTTAAGTGTTTTGTAAACCTAACCCCCAATCAGTCTGTATAGTTTAGCATGTTCCATTTTGATTAAGTATTAATTTAATTTACTTAATCCTATTAATCCTGACTCAGCTTTAATTGTCTTATTAAAGCCTCGACCTCTCACATTAGACAGGTATTGTAGTGGCTGCCTGTTGCCGGTTGGGTCCGGGCAGTCTTACGCCATAACTCAGTCTAACCTCGGGTCCTTATTGGGCTCTATGTTTAACCACCCACATTGGATAAGTAAAGTTGTGACTACTAGACAGCTGGGCGGTTCCATGCAGGTTTACATCACAACTTAATCCAACCTCGGGTTAAACACATCGTATTTTCTACATTTACATATTTTGTCTCTTTTCTTTTTATATGTAAATATTTGCGGCCTAATATTCAAATTCATCTTTATTGGGTGAAATTAATTTACACCACTTAATTGTTTTCAAAGTCGTTGGCATGCGTCAAACATGCCAACACATATGTTTTACATTTTAACCCAAACGTCATTACCCCCGTTTTATATGTTCGCTACAATATAACATATCTTGGGTTTAACATTTAAACCCAACTTAGCCACATGAAAAAGGGGAGGCTTAGAACATGGTTTTATATACATTCTAAGTAACATAAAAAGGGGAGTGTGAACGCATGAACTTGCAACATAGCGAACTAATTAACATAAATTAGGCACTTGTAAACTTGCATTGTAGTAGCATGTAATCAAGGCATAAGCATACCTAAACATGAAATCATAGTTTTTGATCTATTCATATAATCATGGCATAAACATACCTAAACATGAAATCATGGTTTTTGATCTATTCATATAATCATGGCATAAATATACCTAAACATGAAATCATGGTTTTTGATCTATTCATATAATCATGGCATAAATATACCTAAACATGAAATCATGGTTTTTAAATCTATTCATGTAAACTTGTAATTGGAATGTAAATCTAACTTAATTTATGTGTTACATATATCACCATATGATTTCTATAACAACATAGGCCTAAACATGGTTTCAACTAGGCATAACACCAAACATAGTTTAGTCACGTTCATAAAAATGCTTACTTTTGTTTCTAATACAAAAGTATGATTTGCCAATTCCAACATAGATTCATAAACCATAGTACTTAGTCGAATCCAATCACACACTGAAAGTGATCGTAAAAGTATGTACATCATATTGGCATAATAGTGAATCATATACTTCCATGAATCCCAAATAAAATACTACAACATATGGTTGTTAACATGAATCATATACTTGTATGAATCCCAAATAAAATACTAAAACATATAGTTGTTAACATGAATCATATGCTTGTATGAATCCCAAATAAAATACCACAACATATGGTTGTTAACTTCCAACGTAAGTCACATACTTGCAAATATCCAATCGTATACCACAACATTTCCAAATCGTTTAGAATCAAAGCAACATACAAATATAGATTATTATCGCCACAATTCCATTTCTCACTTTACACAAATCAAAACACAATTATTTATTCACATCGGAATAGCACTCTACTTACAACGTATGACGAATCTTCAATTAAGGAATCTGAATTCTGAATTTGGAGATGCTATCCTTTGTTGTAGGCGTTGTTTTGATTTAATTGACATTGCTTTAAGCTTTCGAATTATCTCCTAATTGTCTCTCAATTTATGACGGCTATTCCTAGTCTTTCCTCAGCAGCATGACGGTCTCATCTCCATTTTTGTTTGTGTGAATTAGGTTGAGTCTTAGGTCCTTTTTATAGAGTTTGTGAGTTGATTTGGACCGTCGATGGAGCTTGGTGTAATAATAGCCGTTCGTTTGAAGGAGAGACCAACCACGAGCTGACACCTAGCCCTAGTGACAAGGCAAGGCTCAGTAAATCGACCAAACACAGACCAGGCCAGCCAGGGAGGCTTGGTTCGACCTGGCTCAGGGGCCAGGTCGATACGCCAGTCGACACCGTGTCGACTTGGCAGTCGACACGGGTGCCTCAGGTCGACTACCCAGTCGACCTGGGTGCCTTGGGCGGGAAAATTCCCGCCCTGGCCAATCCGGCCCGATTTTGAATTGGTTTTTCTGAGTTGTTTTGGTCTGTTTGAATTTTAAACTGAATTCTGAAACTTTCGGAGGCCATATGTTCTTCATACGGAGTCCGTTTTACGCAAACTCGGACTCTATCTCAAGCAGAATTCCGAGACGAACGCAATGGCGTATCCTGTTTCCCTTAATTCTTTAATTTGAAATTAATTATACTTTAATTTGTGAAGCTTAGCGTTATAGAATACACGGGGTGTTACATTCTCACCCACTTAAAATGATTTCGTCCCCGAAATCTTCAAGTTAGGAAGAATGTATATCTTAACATCCAAACATCCATCTAATCATCCTTCAAACACGAGCATCCATTGTCCTTAAAAGACTTCTAATGCTTCATGATCATATGCGAAGTGTGTGTACATGTACTTATCTAATGCAAAATCAGACGGTCTACTGATTCAGTTGACCTCCTTAATGCAAATTATGTAAGTATCATGAATCCATTATGTATGCAAATTTTCCTATTCATGATTTTACATGAGTGCACAATCATTCATACAATGCAACATCCATATGACAACACATTAAACTTCAACCATATACGATTGCAAACATATATATATATGCATATGCAATATGAAGTGACTGAGCCGATCTAAAACCTAAATTGTGTGTGTATATGCAACCACGAGCAACCACTAGCAATCACTTGCAACCACTTGCAACCATCATCCATAACATGTTTCAATTACATGTTTTCATCCAAAGAGTTTCTACCTAAAAGATAAGGTCGAGGAGAAATACCTAAAAAGATAGATAAAAGCGCAACTTAAGGAAAAAGAAAGATCAAAGATGTACCCTCGAAAAGAAAAGGGTAGGCTGCGCGTATTCTAGCTTCAGTTTCCCAAGTTGCTTCTCCCTCGGCGTCGCTCCACTGAACTTTGACGAGCTTGACTTCGCGGTTGCGTAGCTTCTTCACTTCCGTTCCTAATATGCGGGTTGGAACTTTCCTCATGGTTGCTTCACGTTCCACTTCAGCTTCTTCTAGGATATTTGGCTCTACCACTTCAGCAGATTCATGTAGACATTTTCGGAGGTGCGTAACGTGAAAAACGTTGTGAACTCCAGCCATCTTTTTGGGTAACTCTAATCTATAGGCCATTTTCCCAATTTTCTCGATGATAGGGAATGGCCCTACGAACCTTGGTGCTAGCTTCCCTGTGGTCCCAAAACGAACAACGTTCCTTAGCGGAGATACCTTAAGAAAAACTCCGTCCCCAACATCAAATTCAAAGTCGGTCCTCCTCTTGTCGGCATAGGATTTTTGTCTGTCTTGGGCTGTCTTCATTCTTCTCCGTATTAAGTCTACTTTTTCTTAAGTCTCTCGAATCATATCCGGTCCAAGTATGAGCTTGTCGGTAGACTCCCACCAACAAGTGGGCGATCGGCACTGTCTTCCATATAAGGCTTCGAAGGGCGCCATTCCGATGGTTGCTTGGTAGCTGTTGTTGTAGGAAAATTCCACCAAAGGAAGATGGTCTTCCCATGTCCCTCCGAAGTCAAGGACGCACAGTCTTAAAAGGTCCTCCAAAACTCTGTTCACTCTTTCTGTCTGGCCGTCGGTTTGGGGATGATAGGTTGTGCTTAAGCATAACTGTGTGCCTACCGCTTCTTGCAGACTCCGCCAAAACTCACTTGTGAAGATAGGGTCCCGGTCACTAACAATGCTGGATGGTATTCCATGGAGCCGAACAATTTCCTTGAGGTAAAGAGATGCAAGGGATGAGGCAGTTATTTTACTCTTGACAGGTAAAAAGTGGGCTCTTTTAGTAAGCCTATCCACTATTACCCAAATGCTAGTGTTTCCTCTTCTAGACCTAGGCATCCCATCAATGAAGTCCATTGAGATACTATCCCACTTCCACTGCGGGACCTCTAGAGGATGGAGCAGACCGCCAGGCTTCTTTTGCTCCGCCTTAACCTGTTGGCAAATCATACACTTAGAAATGAAATCTGCCACATCCTTCTTCATGCCGCTCCGAAAGAAAGTCCTCTTTATGTCCTTGTACATTTTATCCCCGCCTGGGTGTATCGTCATCTTGGAGTGATGTGCTTCCTCGAGAACCTTCTTTACTAAATCTCTTGTCTGTGGGACGCATAGTCTTCCGTCTCGCCTTAGCCAACCCTTATCGTCGATGGAGTATCTGCTGAGGTGTCTTGAAGTATCACCCCTAATTAGCCTATCAATCGTCTCCACAAGCTGAGGGTCTTCGCGTTGTGCTGTCCCTATTGAGTCCACTAAAGTCGTGCGTACTTCGAGAGATGCTAGCAAGCCTGGTATAAAATCGGAGGAGGGCCTAAAGTCAAAGCTGGCTATAAACTCTAGGCTTTGTCTTTCAACAAATAACGGGCTTAGGGTTAGTTTCTTTCGGCTCAACGCGTCTGCCACTACGTTGCATTTGCCCGGAGTGTAGGAGATCTCGAAATCGTACGATGCAAGAAACTCCATCCATCTCTGTTGCCTCAAGTTAAGATCTTTCTACGAGAAAAGATATTTCAACGATTTATGGTCAGTGTAAAGTTCAAACTTTTCACCTAGGAGATAGTGTCGCCAAGACTTGAGTGCAAAGACGATGGCGGCTAACTCAAGATCGTGGGTCGGGTAGTTCTTTTCATGAACTTTCAATTGTCTTCCGCCATAAGCTACTACCCTTCCTTCTTGCATTAAGACAGCGCCTAGCCCTGTTCCACATGCATCTGTATAAACTGTGAACATCTTGCTTCCATCTGGCAACGTCAAAACTGGGGCTATTGTAAGAGCCCTTTTTAGCCGTTGGAAAGCAAACTCGCAATCCAAGTCTCAATTGAACACTAGATTCTTCTTGGTCAGCCTTGTGAGCAGAGCTGAGATTTTCGCAAAATCCCTTGTGAACTTTCGATAGAAACCTGCTAGTCCTAGAAAACTTCGGACCTCAGTTGCATTCCTTGGTGTCTTCCAATCCTGTACCGCTACTACCTTAGCAGGGTCCACAGCTAACCCTTCTTTTGATACTATGTGCCCAAGGAACCTCACTTCTTCTATCCAAAAGTGGCATTTGGAGAATTTGGCTTTTAGCTGATGGACTCGCAGAGTTTCCATGATTGCCCTTAGGTGCTGGGCATGCTCCTCTTCACCCTTTGAGAAAATCAAGATATCGTCTATGAAAACCACTACGAACTTGTTGAGGAAATCTCTGAACACCCTACTCATTAGGTCCACGAATTAAGCGGGTGCGTTTGTCAAGCCAAAAGGCATGACAAGCCATTCAAAGAAGCCGTCTGGGGTTCTAAATGTTGTCTTATCGATGCTATCTTAAGCCACCCTTAGCTGATGAAAACCGGTCGCCAAATCGAGTTGGGAGAAAACAGACGCTCCTACAAGCTGATCAAACAGATCGTCAATTCTGGGGAGAGGGTGCCTATTATTTTTCGTTAGCTTGTTGAGCTCCCTATAATCAACACACAGACGGAGTGAACCATCCGCCTTTGTAGCGAACACCACCGGAGCGCACCATTCTGAAATGCTCCTTCTAATGAACCCCTTTTCTAAAAGTTCTTTAATCTGTTTACTGAGCTCCTTCCTTCCCCGTGGAGCCATGTGTCTAACGGGCAACGCAACGGGCTTTGCATTATCTACAAGATATATGCGGAAGTCTATCTCCAGCTTCGGAGGCAAGCCCTTCACCTCTTCGAAGACATCCGGATATTCTCGGACCACTCTAACCGATTGCAAATTTTCGACAGAGGCATCTAGCGATTCAAGATAACTAAGCATAACCACATACGAGGGATTACAAGTAATTTCCAAAGTGTTACCGAGTTGGGTCAAGAGCCTAACAACCCTTTTCTCACAATCAAGGATGGCCCCATTACTGGATAGCCAATCCATGCCCAAAATCAAACCATATCCCGAAAAGCCCAAAACAAAGGCACTACATTTAAATTCTACGCTTAGAACAGAAATATTCAATCCCACACAGATCATAGATAAATAAGCTGGGCCCCCAATTGGATTTGAAACAATTAAGGGGTCCCTTACCATACTAGTTTCCAGGTGCAGAGATTCTACTAAAGTAGACGAGATAAAGGAGTGTGATGCGCCAGAATCAAATAAAGTGCGAACTGGGTGATCATAAAGATAAACTACACTTTCTACAGAAGTATTTATACCTCGCTATTGCAGAGGTGGCGCCTCTAGCACATGAACCTGTGCCCCTGAGGTGGATCCAGCCCTCTGCCCCTGTCCTCGTTTCTTCGGGCAATCCTTAGCCATGTGGCCTGTCTCATCGCAAGAAAAGCACCCACCATTCATCTTGGCCTTCTTTTTCCGGCAATCTTTCACCAAATGCCCCACTTTGCCACAGAAATTACACTTCCTCTTCTCTCTGTTGTCTTTCTCGCCCTTCTTAAAGTCTGTCTTCTTAGGTTGCAAACCCTCTTTCTTCCCTTGAGAGTTTTCTGCCTTTGTCTCCTTCTTGCCCTTATCTTCTTCGTTCAGCAATGCCATCTGCACCAACCTTTCATACGTAGCTCCCATGGGTATATGGGTCATGGCCAAACTGTGTCATGGCTCATTCAACCCCTTGACAAAGCGGAGAGCCTTCTTGTGCGGGGTGTTGACTAGGTCCAGTCCGAACCTAGCCAGCTGATCAAACTGGTTAACATACTCTTTGACTGTCATGTTCCCTTGCTTAAGAAATAAGAATTTTTCCAACTGAAGACTCCTTTCAGCTTCTGAGAGAAATTTAGCTTCAAACCTTGCCCTAAAGTCCTCCCATGTTTCCACTGGCCTTTCTGCATTGGTGACTTCCCACCAGTAGGAAGCCTCGCCTTTAAGTAGCCATACTGCCAGTTGTACCTTCTGCCTATCTTCTACCTCAAAGATGACGAATAAGTCCTCGGTTTCCTTCAGCCAATTCCTGGCTGCCACGAAGGACTCGGTTCCGTGAAAGTCCTTTCCTCCCATAGCTTTAAAATCTTTACATATCTTAGCAAAAGTATTACCCCGCGGAGGAGGTGGAGGAAGAGGTGCTGTTGCAGCTGGATGATTTCCCGCAGCTGGAGGAGGGGGAACGGTACGACCTAGCTGAGTGGCCCTCGCTTCTAAGAATCGTCTAAACCAACCGGGTATTGGTATACCCTTTGGAAATTTAAGTTCTTCGGACATGCTGAAACAAAAAGGATAGATTCAAAACGAAGGATAAAAGATAGTACCTATGGCTTTGGGGAGACTATGCCTTTTTAAAATAAAATAATATTTTATCTTTAAAAATGCTTCTTTAAATTTTCTTTTGAAAATAAATTTTCAAAAACTTTTTATCTTATCTAGTAAACCTATGCTCTGATACCAAGTGAAACACCCCACCTCCGTTAGGGTCACTCTCAAAGGGAATGCCCTAATTTTGGTGGAGGTTTATAAGTATAAGTCAAAGATATACAAGACAGATATAAGAACACATATTTTTGAGCAGCGGAAAACAAAAACAACTTTTATTTCAACAAAATACGTGTTACACAAACCATGTCATAATTTGTCTTACAATACTTCCAAAAACATAACATCTTCATAACTGTCTTGATTACATTATTTAAAGAAGCATAAAGAAAACATAAATAAACTGCATAAGTCCCATAATTGATGTCCAAAGCCATAGTCCAAAACGAAAATGATCCAAGCAATACATTCTTTCTCTTCAAGCTGGATGTGAAAGCTGGTCAAGCTGCGGTATTCCCTCCCTGTGGACCTGGGGGGGACCGAAAGAAAAGAAGACGAAAGAATAGTAGAGTCAGACATAAAGCCTGAGTAAGTCTAGGACTATTCAGTCTATGAATAAAGAACTGGGTATGATAAGTATAAACTGGAAATGGGAAAGCACCATAAACTAAGTTAAGTTGTTTAGAGTCGAATATACTATCGTACCCCATATTAATCTCTGTACCCATATAAACTAGTTCCCAACAGGTACCCCATAATCAGGGTGAAGTGATCCATTTCTGATGATCGGCTCCTACTCGCATAGTTACATGTGTCTTACGGCCCCCGTTGTTGTAGTTACCTATGCTGGTCCCACCATGGGGTGTATCAAGTCCCATGTTGGCGGCCCGACACAATCCTAGAATGCACAGGTATGCTACTGGTGCCCAGTGCCTTATTTTTCTATGCCGGAGTGTGTGCACGCCCGCACCCCGTTAGAACCTACACTGCTGCACCACCGTCGTCAATTTGACCTCTTACAGTCAGCCCAGTAATCGTGCCCCACCCTGCCTAGTTCAGAGTATCCCGATACACCTTGTAGGGTTACTGCTGAAAAGGGTCCCCCGCTACTAGGTTTTCTATTTCTAGCCAACATGCTAAGTTGGTTAAGTGTTTTGTAAACCTAACCCCCAATCAGTCTGTATAGTTTAGCATGTTCCATTTTGATTAAGTATTAATTTAATTTACTTAATCCTATTAATCCTGACTCAGCTTTAATTGTCTTATTAAAGCCTCGACCTCTCACATTAGACAGGTATTGTTGTGGCTGCCTGTTGCCGGTTGGGTCCGGGCAGTCTTACGCCACAACTCAGTCTAACCTCGGGTCCTTATTGGGCTCTGTGTTTAACCACCCACATTAGATAGGTATTGTTGTGACTACTGGACAGCCGGGCGGTTCCGGGCAGGTTTACATCACAACTCAATCCAACCTCGGGTTAAACACATCGTATTTTCTACATTTACATATTTTGTCTCTTTTCTTTTTATATGTAAATATTTGCGGCCCATTATTCAAATTCATCTTTATTTGGTGAAATTAATTTACACCACTTAATTGTTTTTCAAAGTCGTTGGCATGCGTCAAACATGCCAACACATATGTTTTACATTTTAACCCAAACGTCATTACCTCCGTTTTATATGTTCGCTACAATATAACATATGTTGGGTTTAACATTTAAACCCAACTTAGCCACATGAAAAAGGGGAGGCTTAGAACATGGTTTAATATATATTCTAAGTAACATAAAAAGGGGAGTGTGAACGCATGAACTTGCAACATAGCGAACTAATTAACATAAATTAGGCACTTGTAAACTTGCATTGTAATAGCATGTAATCAAGGCATAAGCATACCTAAACATGAAATCATAGTTTTTGATCTATTCATATAATCATAGCATAAACATACCTAAACATGAAATCATGGTTTTTGATCTATTCATATAATCATGGCATATATATACCTAAACATGAAATCATGGTTTTTGATCTATTCATATAATCATGACATAAATATACCTAAACATGAAATCATGGTTTTTAAATCTATTCATGTAAACTTGTAATTGGAATGTAAATCTAACTTAATTTATGTGTTACATATATCGCCATATGATTTCTATAACAACATAGGCCTAAACATGGTTTCAACTAGGCATAACACCAAACATAGTTTAGTCATGTTCATAAAAATGCTTACTTTTGTTTCTAATACAAAAGTATGATTTGCCAATTCCAACATAGATTCATATAAACCATAGTACTTAGTCGAATCCAATCACACACTGAAAGTGATCGTAAAAGTATGTACATCATATTGGCATAATAGTGAATCATATACTTGCATGAATCCCAAATAAAATACTGCAACATATGGTTGTTAACATGAATCATATACTTGTATGAATCCCAAATAAAATACTACAACAAATGGTTGTTAACATGAATCATATACTTGTATGAATCCCAAGTAAAATACCACAACATATGGTTGTTAACTTCCAACATAAATCACATACTAGCAAATATCCAATCGTATACCACAACATTTCCAAATCATTTAGAATCAAAGCAACATACAAATATAGATTATTATCGCCACAATTCCATTTCTCACTTTACACAAATCGAAACACAATTATTTATTCACATCGGAATAGCACTCTACTTACAACGTATGACGAATCTTCAATTCAGGGATCTGAATTCTGAATTTAGAGATGCTATCCTTTGTTGTAGGCGTTGTTTTGATTTAATTGACGTTGCTTTAAGCTTTCGAATTATCTCCTAATTGTCTCTCAATTTCTGACGGCTATTCCTAGTCTTTCCTCAACAGCATTACGGTCTCATCTCCATTTTTGTTTGTGTGAATTAGGGTGAGTCTAAGGTCCTTTTTATAGAGTCTGTGAGTTGATTAGGACCGTCGATGGAGCTTGGTGTAATAATAGCCGTTCGTTTGAAGGAGAGACCAACCAGGAGCTGACACCTAGCCCTAGTGACAAGGCAAGGCTCAGAAAATCGACCAAACACAGACCAGGCCAGCCAGGGGGGCTGGGTTCGATGTGGCTCAGGGGCCAGGTCGACACGCCAGTCGACACCGTGTCGACTTGGCAGTCGACACGGGTGACCCAGGTCGACTACCCAGTCGACCTGGGTAGCCCCAGGACGACTACCCAGTCGACCTGGGTGCCTTGGGCAGGAAAATTCCCGCCCTGGCCAATACGGCCCGATTTTGAATTTTGAATTGGTTTCTCTGAGCTGTTTTGGTCTGTTTGAATTTTAAACTGAATTCTGAAACTTCCGGAGGCCATATCGTCTTCATACGGAGTCCGTTTTACACAAACTCGGACTCTATCTCAAGCAGAATTCCGAGACGAACGCAATGGCCTATCCCATTTCCCTTAATTCTTTAATTTGAAATTAGTTATACTTTAATTTGTGAAGCTTAACGTTATAGAATACACGGGGTGTTACAGTGTGTCTGATATTGGAATTCATTCTGTGTGACTGATAGCCATCAGTTACAAGGCGTGAATTGCCTGTGTGGCATGCTAAGATGCAGTGATCAAGGCTTCTATTGAAAAGCAAAGTCTTGTGGTTGATGATCAAAGCACGGCCGGTGTGGCATGGCTTTGTGTATAACGTGAATTCGTGAACCTCACACCCCGGTATGAACCAGAAACGGGAGAGGACCTCAGGGAGGGCATGCGTTTCCTTCTAGATAGAGGTGGTGTCAGTGCTTAAACTGGCTGAAATATATATTATTTTTAATTTTATGGTTGTTGCTGTTGCGAGGCGCCTCAGATATATCGGTCGATCCTGGACCGATGGAGTCATTTGTTGGCTCATTTACGCCCTAAAGGGCGGGCAAACGCAGTGTTCAGACATTTTAATCCACATCGGCGGATCGGCCCTGACGATCCAAGGGTTTGACTAAGTACTTGCCCTGAGGCTCGGGCTAGAGAGTCTCGAAATCGGTAAGGACTATCTTTTGCCTTGGTTCATGACAGAAATCCAATTTCCAAATACGACATGTGCGGTTTTGATTGTATACCTATATATGGCGACATAGTGGTATGGGGCGTTAATGCCGTCTATGATTGATATTTATGATTGTTTATAAAATTAGAAACTAACCAGAAACGAGCTAAGATGGGTGGTTTCCTGGGTATTGGTCTGATGTTGGTTTCGGCCTTCGGGGTTAATACCTTGGGACTCGTTCTTTTACTATTTTACAGTTGGATTCTGATTAAGAATTCTTTGTTTTATTCGTATTAAGCATATTTTGGCCATTATAAGGTAAAACTCTATCCTTCGGTTTGCGTTGCGTTGTGTGATGGGAACTGAGTCTTATAATGGCTTCATTTTTATAAAAAGCATTGTGATGTTTAAAAGATTGACTTGTTTTAAAGCACTGGCAATCCAATGGATAAAATTCGTTCCGCGAAAGTGGCGTGGTCCTGTGATTAGCCAAATTATGTAATGTGTTAGGTAGATTTCTCATACCAGTCCCATGACTGACTCGTAGTTTGTTTCACTTGCAAACTCGGGTACCCTTATTTCTACACGGCCAGCCTTGTACTCAGGTTTTAGCAGGCTCTTTCTGGATAGCTGGAGATGAAGGCGGATTCTATCATTTATCTCTTTTTATGCTGTTCAGCTCCTATTTGTTTTCCGGTGTAGACATTTATGTATAGCTGAACTGTATTTGTACTAAGAATGATCCTGTATACTGTGTAACTCTGATGATTATGTTTATCCAGTGTATTCTATTGTACATTATTTGGTGTATTTATTTATTTTTGTTCTGCTATTATCTGTTTATGTGTTATATTCCAAAGATTACCCTTGCCACCGTCAGTACGGGGTTTGGGGTCGTCTCATCGTGGTATCAGAGCATTGGTTAAGCTTAGTTCTGGAATATAACATATTAACGAACCCGTCAAAAGTAAAACCAATAGTGTTCTAGGACGAATAACTCATTACAGATAGGATCAGTAATATCCTAGTATGATAAAGCAGAATGAAAAACACCTTGATAGATGCATTTACATTTAAAGTATATGTCTCTATGGTTGAAATATCTTTTCTGTGACTTGACACTTTGTCTTCCATTTGCAGACGTACTAAAAATGAGTGACAGAAACAGAAGAAATAATCTTATGGCTCGACAAGCTAATGAGCTGGTTGTGCTCCCGCAGCCAGAATCAAATATAGAAGTTCTATTCAAGAGATATCGAAATCTGGGTGGATCACCATTCTTAGGCAAAGAGTCCATTATGGAAACACAAGCTAGGATTCATTCTGATGAGAAGATCTTTGAAAGTTTAAAGTTAAGAGATTGACAGAAAAGATTACAGGCATCTTGGGCACTCAAAGAAGAAGACTTGTTCTGGTGGGATTCGATTATTAAGGATAATCCAGAAGGTGATATCACCTAGGATATATTCAAAGTGATTTTCCTAGAAAGATTTACTCCCCCAGAAGCAACTAAGCGGTTATGTGATGAATTCTCTTGTCTGATACAAGGTGATATGACCATTCCCGAATATCATAAGAAATTCAATTAACTTTCTCATTTTTTCCCTCATGTAATTCAAGATCCAAAGAGGAAGAATCTGAGGTTTATTCATGGCCTGCAAAGAAAGTACCAAAATAGTGTAATGAGGAATGTGATGCTTCCTTTTTCTGAAATGATATACATGGCTTACCAGTATGAGGATATCGACAAGAAAGGTATATTGCGTTACGAAGAGGAAGTCAGTCCTAGTAATAAAGGTGAGTCTGAAACTGATAGTCCTGAGGCCAGTACGATGTCTGAGGTGAGTAAGAAGCCCAAAGTCAATCGAAAAAGGGCTAGGTCTGGGAAAGAACCAGTAACAACTGCCGTATGCAATAACTGCAATAAGCAGGGACATTTGTCGATAAATTGCAGAGTTTTAAAGAAACAAAAGAAATCTCATATAGGGAGGAGATGCCATAAGTGTCACCAAGCAGGTCATATTGCACGGGAGTGCCAAATCTTAAAGAAATCTGAAGCAGTACATATAAATGAAGTAGCAGAAACTTCTGAGCCCTCAGCTAGTCAGGGAAGACCAGATGTTTTAGAAGGCACGCGCTTACTGTCAAAAACATTCCAGTTAAAGTACTGCTTGACACCGGCGCATCGCGAAGCTTTGTTGCAAAGCATGCAGTTAAAAACTGGATTTGAATTTGAAGAAGCTCAAAGAACCAATGACTGTCCATAATCCGGTTGGGGGTTCCCTCAATCTCAGTTGGGTTTGTGGGGTGCCAGTTTCTTTTTCTCGTTATCGGTTCCCTACCATCGCGGTCGTCATGAATTTTATAGAGTTTGATCTTATCTTTGGGTTAGACTAGTTGACCAAATATGAAGCTGAGGTTAAATGCGTCGAAACAGTCGTTAAGGCGAAGATTAAATTAGGTGATTATATAACCATTCCCTATGAAGGTCAGAATTCTAATAGAAAAGACTTTTGGTCAGCTCCAGATGTTTCTCTTGCTCAAATAGAAAATATCCCTATAGTCATAGAGAATGTTCTTGACCTCATAAAAGATATACCTGTCGTCAAGAATTATGCGGATGTGTTTGAAGAAGTTGTTAGTTTACCTCCGCAGAGAGAAATTGATTTCAAGATCTCTTTAATTCCGAATGCAAGGCCAGTAGTGTACGCTATTCGGAGAATGACTTTAAAGGAGAAAGAAGAACTAGACAATCAAACTCGACAGCTTGTATGGAAGAGTCTGATCAGTCCTAGTTTCTCTGATTGGGGAGCAGCAGTGGTGTTTGTCCCAAAGTCTGACGGTAACCTACGACTATGTGTGGATTATCATGACTTGAATAAGCAGACAATAAAGAATAAATATCCATTACCGCGAATCGATGATTTATTGGATCGTCTGAATGAAGCACAAGTATTTTCAAGGATGGACCTAGCTACAGGTTTCCATCAGCTTCGTATTGCCGAAGAGTGTGTTCCTATGACAGCATTCAGAGGTCCAGACTTATTCTATGAGTGGTTAGTAATGCCGTTCGGCTTATGCAACGCTCCTGCCTATTTTGTCGATCTGATGAATCGAGTGTTCAGATGAGTCTTGAATAAGTTTGTTCTGGTCTTTATTGATGATATTTTAATCTTCTCTAAGTCAAAAGCCGAACATGAATAACATTTGGAACAAGTGCTAGAAATTTTGAGAAGGAATGTATTGAAAGCCAAACTGTCCAAATGTATATTCTGGCAGGATGAAGTGAAGTTTCTGGGCCACATCGTACCAAAACAGGGAATTGCTGTGGATGCAAGTAAAATCACCGCTATTCAAAATTGGAAATAGCCTAATACTCCCACAAAAGTCCGAAGTTTTCTTGGATTGGCTAGTTATTACCGGAAGTTCATTAAAGATTTTTCGAAGATATCTAGTCACTTAACAAAGCTTACAAAGAAGCATGCAAAATTCAAGTGGACTCCAGAATGTGAGGATGCTTTTGAGAAGCTAAAGTTAAGATTAACAACGGCTCTAGTGTTAACGATTATCGACGGTAATCAGGACTTGAAAGTCTGGACAGATGCCTCTAGAGAAGGCCTTGGTGCAGTATTAATGCAAAGAGGTCAAGTGGTTGCTTAGGCTAGCCATCAGCTGAAGCCGCATGAGAAAAACTACGTCACTCATGATCTTGAGTTGTTGGTTATCGTATTCACTTTGAAAATCTGGAGACACTATCTTCTGGGTGAGAAATTCGAACTGTTTACAGATCACCAGTCACTAAAGTATCTGTTTAACTAGAAAGACTTGAATCTGAGGCAGCAACATTGGCTAGAGTTCCTTGCAGCATATGATTTTGAGATTCTGTACACTCCAGGGAAAGCCAATGTTGTAGCCAATGCGCTAAGCCGAAAGAATGCAATAATCGCCAGCTTTATTATTACGACTTCCTTGATTGACAAAATATCTATTCTTCAGAAGGATGATAATTTTATTAAGGATATGATCAAAAGGATTCAGAAAGGCGAACCCTCGTGCTTTCAAATAGATAATGATGGGACTCTTAGATTGGGAGGAAGGATTTGTGTTCCCGACATCCCCGAGTTAAAAAGGGAAGTGTTAGACGAGTGTCATAAGTCCAAGCTGAGTATCCATCCAGGTGTGACCAAAATGTATAACGATCTCAAGCGAACAATCTTGTGGAAGGCTATGAAAAGGGACGTTTCAATATACGTTAGCAGGTGCTTTACTTGCCAACGAGTCAAAAGCAAACAACAGAAACTTGCTGGATTGTTGCAACCGCTGGACGTTCCAGGTTGGAAGTGGGAACATATTCCATGGACTTCATAGATGGTTTGCCCAGAACCAGGAAAGGAAATGACAGTATTTGGGTGATCATAGATCGCTTCACGAAGACCGCCCATTTCATACATGTCAGATCAAACAGAACTACTCAGAGTCTAGAGCAGATATATTTCAAGGAAATTGTTATGCTACATGGAGTGCCGCTCAGTATAGTTAGTGATAGAGATCCAATATTTACTAGCAAATTCTGGGAGGCATTTCAAGTAGAACTGGGAACGAAGCTGAACCTAAGCACCGCCTATCATCCTCAGACAGATGGTCAGACTGAGAGGGTGAATCGTATACTAGAAGATTTATTGCGGGCTTGCGTTCTTGATTTTGGTGGATCATGGGAAGACCATTTGCATTTGGCTGAGTTCTCATACAACAACAGCTACCAAGCGAGCCTAACAATGTCACCATTCGAAGCATTGTATGGTAGACCATGTCGATCTCCTGCTTGTTGGGTCGAACCTGGTAATAGGCTTGTATTGGTACCTTATATGATCTGGGAAGCTGCAGACAAAGTCGATTTCGTTATGAAACGATTACTTGCCACTCAAAGCCGACAGAAGAGATATGCTGATTCGTGAAGAAGAGATTTGGCTTTTTCTGTTGGTGATTATGTGCATCTAAGGGTTTCTCCGATGAGAGGAGTGAATCGATTTGGCAAAACTGGGAAGTTGGCGCCCAGATTTATTGGACCATTCCCTATTCTTGAACGGACTGGGACTCTCACTTATAGAATTCAATTACCTGATTGGTTGCCTGGGGTGCATGATGTATTTCACGTATCTCAACTTCCAAAGCATGTCCATGACCTAGACTTGGTTGTGGAAGAGGCCGCACAATAGGATATTGAAATTACTCCAGAATTAGCTGTGAGAAGAGAGCCGCTAAAGATTATCGGCAAAGAAACCAAATAACCGAGGAACAAGAAGGTTCACTTAGTCAAAGTGCAATGGAGTGGGGATCCGCGAGATTGTACCTGGGAAACAGAGGAAAGCATTAAGAAAGCCTATCCTAAGTGCAGGGTGGATATCTCTGATTAACTCCGGTGCAAGGTACATTTACCATACTTTGCATTACCATTTTGTTCTCTATTTTCTTGTTATTTTCTTTTCATGGATGTGAACTTTTAATTCTATAGTCTGATTAATTTAAAAAGAGTATATGAATCGGTTAGTATATTTTTGAAAAGTTAAAAACAAATTGATTGTTGTTTGTGTTGTGTGATAGTAGATTTGATTAATTAAATTATTAGAATGATAGTTAATTAAATCAAGTATTGAACTGATTTAAAAATAGATAGAAATATGTACATGTGCATTATATATGTTTGAACAGGTAAATGGATTAGCTGTTGAGTAAAGAATTTATTTGTGTGCCCGACAAATAGGTAAACCTTAATGAGTTGGATGTGAAATATTATCATATCAACTCCTGTCAATGCCATTGGATGCGGAGTGCTGGTTGTTCTGTGTGTAAAAATAAATGTCGCCATAGGCTAGTAATAATTAATTTTGAACTACATTACATGGCGTACTTTGTGAAGATAGGCATACTTCATCATATACCACATAAGCATTTGGAGCTTGTGTGACGAGGTTGAAGATTTACCATACGAGCGAGAGGTTTGTATGGCGATGACTATATAGTACAGGTTGAACTGATGACTGATATGAACCATATAAAATGTAACGGTAAATTGCCAGATTAATAAAAACCCCACACGGGTCTGGAGATGACAATAAACACGTCTCTCTGGTCATTAAGGCACAAAAACCATTTATAGGGTGACGAGAATTTATTCTCTGGAGTTAAGATCTATACACACTCCCCTGTGGACACCGGAATATATCACTATAAATATGTGCATGCTTATTAGGATTTATTGGGTACCTAATACGGCCCAATAAATTTCCAAACCCCTCCCCGTACAAAGGAGGTTATGGCGAAATTTTTCAAAAATTTAGGGTGCTAGCCAAATTTTTGAAGGATTTGAAAATTCTCAGAAATTGAAAAGTTGGAGAATGGAAGCCAGATTGAAAGTAGAGTTGATTAATCAAACCACTTTCGACTTTGTTCCTTTTCGGGAACGAAAAGTTTTAAGTGGGGGAGATTGTAACAACCTGGAAAATCTAAACCAGTTTGAAAATTTTAAATTGGCTATTTTAGTGGATTTTAAATATTTAAAATAAATATTTTAAATAATAACGATGAAAAGTAAGTTTGAATCGATGTTTGAAAATAAATATACTTAATTTTAATTATAAACAAGGCCTGAAATGGCGTGGTAGTTTCAAAATTTGAATTCAAACTTTGACTGACGGTACCAGGTGCAAAACAAAATGGATTTGAGTGAAACCAAAAATATTTAAATCCGTTAGTGAATATCTTTCTAACAAATCTAAAAAATCGAAGTTTCATAGCGGGAAGCAAAAGTTATGGCCAAACGAATTTTTAGAAAGGTCGCTATAGAGTTTATATTGCCCGTGAAAATGGCCATTTTGCAAACGAATCCAGAATTCGACGAAACCACTTTTGTTGGGTCCGGGATGTCAAATTATTGCTAGGTTTCAAATTTCATAATTTTTGAAGCTAACATGTGAGTGTGGCAAACGAAAATGTGTTTGGTCGATTTCTATTAAATTGGATCGACCAGAGAAGTGCCATTTTTCAAACGGTTTCAGAATTCAACGAAACAAGTTTTCTTGGGACCGTATCGTCAAAACATAGCTGGATTTATTTTTCGGGAATTTTAAGAATCAATATGTGGCCCCGGCAAATTGAAATGTACGTTCAAATTAAATATTGAATGTTTTATATTTTAATTTGAAGGAAAACTAACTAAAACAGTCGAATGGGCCTTCGAAACATATCCCATTGTGTTCGTAATGGGGGTATTTACCTAGGGACGACAGTTGTTGGGTTTGGATTGGTGTTCGTGTGAGACAAGGGGTATTTTCGGATTTTTAAAATTTATAAATATAAAAAAAATCTCATTGGTCGGTCAACGCTCTCTCTCCCCGATATACCATCGATCGCATGGCGGAAAACCGTCGATCCCTTCCTCCCTCGATTGCGCCTCCTACAAGCAAAATTAGTCCCTCCTCAATTTGAAGTTTTTGAAGAGCTCGAGACGAGCTTCAAATCCATCTGAAGTTTGGATTTTTTTCGTGACCGGTAGAGCTTGAATCGAGCTCGGGAAGTTGGTGGCTTTAAACCGCCGCCGCCATCAGCTCCGACCACCATGTGGGCCCCACGCACAGGTGCACCGCTCCTCCCCCTCCGACACTGCAAAGGCCGATCGACGAATAGCTACACGGATTCGAAGAAAAATCGAAACCTAGTTTCGAACCCTTCTGCTGAGGTATGGCTGATTTAATTCTAAACTATATTATAACACTTCAAAGCGCTACGGTTTTTGATTTCACTGTAAAAATCATGTCTTTTTCGTTCGTTGATGAAATTCAGTGAAACAAGAGACAGTGGACTCGTAAGGACGCCTTCTACATTCTAGAAGAGAACGCATATTTTTCTGAGCCTTCTGCTATTTTTGGTGGAGTGGAACCCAATGTGATATTTCTGAATTATAAACCATATGGAAAACGACGATGTATAAATTATATAGTTGATGTATGAGTTATATAAGCGTTGTACACCTCATGTGTAAGCGTTGTATAAGTTGTACGTTCGATGTATAAGTTATATATGCATTGTAAAAATTATATATGTGTTGAAATAGAAGTTAAATACTTATATAAATGTGTGTATATATATATACTCCCCTCGTCCACAAACCATGGATGATATTTATTGGTTGTGATTGGTGTGAAAATTGTTTGATATCGAATGGTTGATTAGAATTGTTTGTGGTTGAAATTGATTGATTATGGTTGAAAAATACCCGTTTGTGGTTGAGAATTATTTGGTTGAAACGACATAGGATTAGTTTGTGGAAAAGAAAGAAAAAATATACATGCCTCCTACATACGAACTAGATGAATGAAAACCCCATTGTCAAAAGCTGCGAGGCTTTAAGGTAGAGCGAGGAGCCGTACTAGGGACGACCCCGGTTTTAACTACCCTGCTGTTAAGCTGCCGAAATTTTGAATAGTATTCATGTTTTAGAATTATTTTCATGTGTTGAAAACAATTCATTCGTTGAATAGAAATTCATGTGTTGAATGGTATTCGTGTTTTAAATAAATTGCTTTAATAATAAAAATCACATTTTTATTATATATACGAACTATAGAAAACCTTCATGTGTTGAATAGAAATTCATTCGTTGAACAGAAATTCATGTGTTGAATGGTATTCGTGTTTTCAATAAATTGTTTTAACAATAAAAATCATAATTTTATTTTATATATACGAACTATAGAAAACATTCATGTGTTGAATAGAAATTCATTCGTTGAATAGAAATTCATGTGTTGAATGGTATTCGTGTTTGAAATAAATTGTTTTATAAAAAAAATCATATTTTTATCATCTATATAAACTATATAAAATATTCATGTTTTGAAATAAATTGTTTTATAATAAAAATCATATTTTTATCATCTATATAAACTATATAAAATATTCATGTTTTGAAATAAATTGTCTTATAATAAAAATCATATTTTTATCATCTATACGAACTATATAAAATAGTCGTGTTTTGAAATAAATTGTTTTACATTAAAAATCACATTTTTATTATAGGCATGAATTGTTAAAAAAAGTGAAGTGTTAAAATCAATGTCTATTGGATAAAAATATCATTTTTACCCAATGTATGAAAAGAAAATAGTTTTCAAATCGAAGAATCGATTATATTTATATATATATAAATATAATTGAAAAAAAAGTGAAGTGTTAAAATTAATGTCTATTGGATAAAAATATCATTTTTACCCAATGTATGAAAAGAAAATAGTTTTCAAATCGAAGAATCGATTATATTTATATATATATATAAATATAATTGAAATATATCGAATAACGAAGCTGCAGTTCGTGTTTTGAAACCGTGATTTCAAAAGATTAGTGCGGGAGATCCGACCATCGGATTTTCCCGAAACCGAAACCGTTGGGTTCGCCTTGGAAATATCTTTCCAACGACACCCACTTTGTGAAGATCCAACGGTTGGATTGTCTGGAATGTTTAATTCAAATCTGAAGAAAAACAGTGACAAAATCGATTATATATATATATATATATATATAATTAAATTAAATCGAATAACGATGAGGCAGTTCGTATTTTGAAATCAAAACTTCAAACGAGTGTACCGGAAGATCCGACCGTCGAATTTTCCCGAAACTGAAACCGTTGGATTCGTTTTGAAAAGATCTTTCTAATGATATAAAATTTGTGAAGATCCAACGGTTAGATTTTCAAATATGTGTAAATCAAATCTGAAGAAAAACAGTGCCACGGCCGCGTTATGGTCGGAAGCGTCGTTTGAATAAATTGGCTATTTTTAAATAAATAAAAAAAGCGATAAATCGTTATAAAATATTATAAACGATATGGAATGTGAAATTTAGAAACTAACTGAAGGTTAGCTAAGTCGAATGGTTTTCTGGGTTTTGATTTGATGTTGGTTTCGGCCTTTGGGGTTAATATTTGGGAAGTCGTTCTCTTACTAATTTACGGTTAGTGACTAATGAATTGGAATAAGGCATATGTTGTGTTTGTGTAGAACTTGTTAATTATATACGCGAGTTGCTCAGAAAGACCGGGTTTATCCCATTCTGAATAACTGAATCGACGATAAGAAGTCGATGATGAAGTCGGTGGTTGAAGACCGGAGATCTTCACCTCGGTTGGATGATAACTGATGTCCTGATTGGGAGGCATCCCCAAATATGGATAATGAGTGATGATTGTCCAGACGTACGTGGAGATCGATGGGTATGCGAGGTATATAGTGCCTCCGGTTCCGTTCAGACCCAGAACAGACTTGTAAATGGACTGTGTGTATTATATTGGAATTCATTCTGTGTGATTGATAACCATCAGTTACATGGCGTGAATTGCCTGTGTGGCATGCTAAGATGCAGTGATCAAGGCTTCTGTTGAAAAGTAAAGTCTTGTTGTTGATTATCAAAGCAAGGCCGGTGTGGCACAGCTTTGTGTATAACGTGAATTCGCGAACCTCACACCCTGGTATGAACCAGAAACGGGAGAGGACCTCAGGGAGGGCATGCATTTCCTTCTAGCTAGAGGTGGTGTCAGTGCTTAAACTGGCTGATATATATATATTATTTTCACCTGTGTGGTTGTTGTTGTTGCGAGGCGCCTCAGATATATCGGTCGATCGGGACCGATGGAGTCATTCGTTGGCTCAATTACGCCCCAAAGGGCGGGGAAATGCAGTGTTCAGGCATTTTAATCCACATCGGTGGACCGGCCCTGACGGTCCAAGGGTTTGACTGAGTACTTGCCCTGAGGCTCGGGCTAGAGAGTCTCGAATTCGGTAAGGACTATCTTTTGCCTTGGTTCATGACGGAAATCCAATTTCCAAATACGACATGTGCGGTTTTGATTGTATACCTATATATGGCAACATAGTGGTATGGGGCATTAATGCCGTCTGTGATTTATATTTATGATTGTTTATAAAAGTAGAAACTAACTAGAAACGAGCTAAGTTGGGTGGTTTCCTGGGTATTGGTCTGATGTTGGTTTCGGCCTTCGGGGTTAATACCTAGGGAATCGTTCTCTTACTATTTTACAGTTGGATTCTGATTAAGAATTCTTTTGTTTTATTCGCATCAAGCATATTTTGGCCATTATATGGTAAATCTCTATCCTCCGGTTTGTGTTGCATTGTGTGATGGGAACTGAGTCTTATAATGGCTTCATTTTTATAAAAAACATTGCGATGCTTACAAGATTGACTTGTTTTAAAGCGCTGGCAATCCAATGGAGAAAACCCTTTCCGCGAAAGTGGCATGGTCCTGTGATTAGCCAAATTGTATAATGTGTTAAGTAGATTTCTCATACCAGCCCCATGACTGACTCGTAGTTTGTTTCACTTGCAAACTCGGGTGCCCTTATTTCTACACGGGCAGCCTTGTATTCAGGTTTTAGCAGGCTCTTTCTGGATAGCTGGAGCTGAAGATGGATTCTATCATTTATCTCTTTTTGTGCTGTTCAGCTCCTATTGTACATATTATGTTTGTTTTCCGCTGTAGACATTTATGTATAGCAGAACTGTATTTGTACTAAGTATGATCTTGTATACTGTGTAACTCTGATGATTATGTTTATCCAGTGTATTCTATTGTACATTATTTGGTGTATTTATTTATTTTGGTTCTGCTATTATCTGTTTACATGTTATATTCCAAAGATTACCCTTGTCACCGTCAGTACGGGGTTTGGGGTCGTCTCATGGAAGTTCTGATTATTTTTAAAACCATTTCAAATCCAATTTACTTATTTAAAGATATTGATTATAATTCTAGTTTATAACTAGTTCATTTTGATAAAAAATGCATTTTTATCTTTTCAAATATAGAATTTTTCATCCCAATTCTTTTCAAATCATTTATAATGATTTTAAACAAATTATTGACATTTTAATAATTTTATCAAGGCCCGTACAGTCGATTTGCATAAACGGTCATCGAACTGCACTTACAACAACTTTTCCATATTTGATTTGGATATAATTCAGATATGTGTAAAACAAAATTAGTGAAAAATAGCGCCAGTGCATCGGCACGACCTGAAACGTCGTTTAATTAAATATGGCCGTTTTAAATTAAATAAAAATGGCGATATATCGTTATAAAATACTATAGACGATATAGAGTGGAAATAAACCAATTTCGTTGTGTTTGCTTGATATGTGATGGTTGAATGTATTTGACATGAAAATTATAACTAAAGAACTGAAATGTGAATGTTGAATAGTCCAACCATGTGAATAAATGATTTGAAAATCTAAATATATGTGGATTATTTGAAAAGGCCGAGTTTATCTCATTTCAAATAATCGATCGATGTTGAGAAGTCGAAGAGCCAAAGACGGTAGAAGACCGATGATCTTCACGTTGGATGGATGGGCACTACTGATGCTCGTGATTGGAGTAGCTACCATGAAGGACCAGAAGTAGTAGTCGTCCAAACATACTGTTGATGGTATGGATATGCGAGGAATTGGTGCCTCCGGTTTTGTTCAGACCCAGAACGGACTTGTAAATGGACTGTGTGTCTGACATTGGATTTTGTTCTGTACTGATTAATCTCTGTTAAATATATATCTGTTTGGCGGCCGAGAATTTATTCTCTTGCTTAACGCCCTTATCCGAGACGTACGAGCTCAGAGGTTATGTATTGATAGAAATCTGTCGCATGGAGTGCATTGCCTGTGTGGCACGCCTAAGTGGCATATGGTCAAGGCTTCTTTTGCAAAGCAAAGTCTTGTGGTTGATGATCAAAGCATTGTCTGTGTGACGTAGCTTTGTGTGTAACGTGAATTCGCGAGCCTCACACCTCGGTATGAGTCAAAAACGGGAGAGTGACTGCAGGGAGAGCACGACGTTTCTTTCTAGCTAAGGTGGTGTCAGTGACCTACCAGCCCTGACATTATATATACTTTTCACCTATGTGGTTGTTGGAATGCGAGGCGCCTCGATATAGGTCTTTAAGGACCAGGAAACGTGTGTTCAGGAATTGCCAATCCTCAAAAGTAAGAGAGGACTGGCCCTGAAGATCCAAGGATCATAGTGGGGTCTTGGGACATTTGCTAGAGTGTCTCGAATCGGAGAGGAGCTTGCCCCTTGCCTCGACTCATGAAGGAATCCAATTTCCCATACGAATTATGCGGACGTGATTGTATTACTAGTACGGCGACATAGTGGTATGGGTCATTTATGCCGCCTATGATTGATATTTATGATTGAAATCGCTTTTGAAACAAATATGCACTAGTAATAATATCAAACACTTTTGTTTTATTCATATGAAGCATTTTTGGCCATTATAAGGTAAAAACTCTATCCTCCGGCTTGCGTTGCATTGTGTGATGGGACCTGAGTCTTATAATGGCTTCATTTTATAAAAACCATTGCGATGATTTAATCATTTACTTTATTTCATGCACTAGCACTCATTGGAGTAAACCCGTTCCGCGAAAGTGGCGTGGTCCTTTGATTTGCCTTATTATTGTTGTTAATAAGTTAAGTAGATTTCTCATACCAGTCCCATGAATGACTCGTAGTTTGTTTCACCTTGCAAACTCGGGTGTCCTCATTTTCACACGGGCAGCCTAGTTACAGGTTTCTGACGCACTTTTAGCTCATGGCGAGGCTTGACTACACCGTGCTGACTTGGATTTTCTCCGCCATTATTGTATCTATATTATGACTCCGCCATTGGCGATGTAGACTGATATTTATTTTGTGTACTCCTTATGTATGATTCCGCCTCAGGCGATGGTGACTGATTATGTATCATTATGCACTAAGTTGTATCATGTATTGTGCTTCTCTGATGTGATGATATCTATATGATTCCGCTGTCATATGTGTGTAAATTATTCTTTTTTCTGTTTTTGTTATTATCTGTGATCTGCTAATGATGATTAATGTGTTATATTCCAATGATTATCCTTAACACCGTGTCATGGGGTTTTGGGATCGTCTCAGCGGTTCTGTCGTGGTGTAAATCTACGGTTTGCAAGGACTTCCCGCTACTGATCCATGAGGTGATTCCTATATTGGATACAGTAGAAGAGTACCTTCAGTTCGTCCTATTCCTGGATGACTTATATGGACGAATGTCTGACAGAATATTTCCAAAGTGATCACGTCCATTGATATTTTCAAACGTACCAAGTTGATGGCGGAGAATTGCACATTCTCTTAGCTTGATAACTAGAGTATTTTTGTGAACGTCAGTTAGTGATATCTTTGCGGATTTGACGATGTGGCATTCAAAGTGAATGATCACCAGATGTTCAATGGTTAATCTAAACCTCAACCCTCATCAATCGTGAAATGACTAAAAATCGGGCAGGCAGCATGGCTATGTGGGTCGCTCCCATTAGGGTGTATAATCACCTGTCTAGAGAAATTCATTTTGCTTCTTTAATCTATTTCGATGTTGTCCTTTTTCGTGAAGTGGTGGTTTGAGCCCAACAGTTGGTGATATACATTCGACACACTCAAGCGAAATGAGTGGTCAGTCATGTGTGGGCCGGGTTGTAAGACGTTCTTGTTGAACCCAGTGTATTCGCCTCTAGAGATACACTATCGGCAGGTGGTCCCGTACCTTGTCATAGACGGAATCCAATCTCCAATAAGTGCCCGCGGTTTTTGATTGTATATGTAATAACCCGGAAATCCAAGCCAGTTTAAAATTTTTATTTTGGCAATTTTAGTGAAGTTTGAATATTTAAAATAGATTATTTTAAATAATATCGACGAAAAATTTCTTTTGAATAAAATTCGAACGTATATATTTATATAGCTCGACGTTAGAATATAAATATTTATTTATAATTATAAAAGGAATTGAAAATGGCGCGGTAGTTCGATAATTCGATTTCAAATTTCAAATTAAGGTACCGGATTCAAAATAAACCGGATTTTAGTGAAACAAAAAATATTTGAATCTAATTGATAATATCTTTCCAACGAATCTGAAGAATCGAAATTTCATAGCGGGAATCAAAAGATATGTCCATTTGAAAATTCTGAATAGTCGCTATGGAATTCAAGCCCTTAAAAATGGAAATTTTGCAAACGACCTTGGATTTCGACGAAACCACTTTTGTTGGATCCATGATGTCAAATTATTGCTAAATTCCAAAAGTCATAATTTTTTGAATCAATATGTGAGCGTGGCAAAGGAAAACGCGTTTGACCAGTTTCAGTTGATTTTAATCGACTGGAAAATGGCCATTTTTCAAACGGTCTCAGAATTCTATGAAATTTGTTTTGTTAGGACCGTATCATCAATACGAAGCTAGAAAATATTTTTCTTGAATTTTTAGAGTCAGTATGTGGCCCCGGTAAATTAAAATATACGTTCAAATTCAATTTTAATTGATTTATATTTTAATTTTAGCAAAAACTGAACGAAACGATCGAATTGATATACGAAACATTTCCCATTGTGTTCGAAATGGGGGTGTTTAGCTAGGCGCGACACTCGTTCGGTTTGATTTGGAGTTCGTGACGATTTGGGGTTTTAAAACGAATTAAAATATTAATAAAATATTTATATATAAGGTCAACATGGGTCAAACCCTATCTCTTTCTTTCCACGGTCAAACAGAATACCACCCCCTTTCTGAAACGAGCGATCAATATCTTCAATCCTTCTCCCTCCTCTAACTCCTCATCCACGAATTCATTTCAAAATCTCCAAGCACGAAAACGAAGAGCATGGCGAGCTACACCTATGCAACGGCCACGATCTGAAATCATCGAGTATCGTGCTCGATTTTCCCCTAAAAGCCAGTGCCATTCAGGCCTGTTTTTCGACGTAAAGGTGGTTTCGAGGTTGATGGGGCTTCAGGGGGTGGTGGCGCACTCGGAGCTCGTCGTCGAGGTGGTCATTGATTAGGGCAACGACGATCCAGGCGGCGACAGTCTTCAACCCTAGTTCGGAAGGGGTTCATCGCATACAAGAAGGAAATGCGACCTTTCTTTGTAATTAAAGGTGATATTTTTTTAATATATATAAAACATTGTTTTAAATCAGTATTATTTAAATAAAACATCGTTTATTTTGAGATTATAAGTATCATTGCATTTATTTTCAGCATAAGTATATATTTAAGAAAAGAAATAACAATTATATAAAAATGTAATTTTTATATTGATAATATGGATTTAAAAATGTCATTTTTAATGATAGCATTAATAAAAATATAATTTTTATCCTGATATAGTTTAAACAAAAATAGCATGGGTTTAGAAAAAAATAATTTGATTTTATATATATAACTTTGTTTTTGAAAATATGGTTTTAAAAATATAATCTTTATGTTTATAATGATATAATCTTTAGTTATATAAAAATATAATTTTGAGTCAGAAGAAAATGTAATTTTTGGTAAAAGAGGTTATGAATTTTAGTCATATAAAGATGCGATTTTTATAATGTTTTCAATGTAGCAAAAATGTGATTTTTATAATATAAACATCGTATTTAAAAATGTGATTTTTAAATATAAATAGCGTTATATAAAAAAATGTGTGATTTTTAATGTAAATCGTGTGAAGCAGATCACGGTGAAGAAAACAACGCGCTGGTACAAATCCAAGTCCAAGCCATTCAATAAAGAATGGCGGAGTGGATCCTCAAGGTGAGAATCTCTCACTTTGAATTTTCTTTCCTAGTTTAAATTATGTACTAGGATGCAGACGGTGTTTAGTAGCACCCGACACCCGTCGTCCACAGATCGTGGACGGCTTGTTTGTTTGATTGATGTGTTGTGAAAATTGTTTGTGATGTTGATGTGCAATAGATAATGAAATATATTCATGTGTTGAAATAAATTAACTATTGTTAAAAATATAATTTTTAACGTGAATGTGAATAAATATTCATTTACAAACCGGACAGTTTGTTTATGTACACCTATTTGAAGGATATTGATTGGGATGATAAATTTTACACATCGCCCAACTGCACAAATAAAAATATGTGTTTGTTGATTTGAAACCCCACACGGGTATTGGGATAAAATACGGCACACACTAATCCCAGTTGTTAGTTGTATGTCGATCGATTGATCGACAGGCTATTACAAGCGTTAGATATCTATATTTGATGCTTATACAGAGTAGTGCACTTTGGATGATGGTTGATTGGTTATCGTTGCTATTATATACATGTGTTGTATGGAATCCATATAATTAAGATTATATGGTAATTGATTGGGCCTCATTCCAATTGGAAAAATAAAGAATATTATAAAATAAAGGTTCATGTGTTGATAGTACTCATTCATTGAGATTAGTCATGTGTTGAACGAAATATTTTAACAATAAAATTTACATCTTTATCATATATAAAATTAGAAACTAACTGGAAAATAGATAAGATGAGTGGTCTCCTGGATATTGATCTGATGTTGGTTTCGGCCTTCGGGGTTAATATTTAGGGAATCGTTCTCTTACTAATTTACGGTTGGAGTATGATTTGAAATCAAACGATAGATACCATAATTTTTATAAAATATATTAGAAAAACAAAAATAGTCCCACGTGGACAGTACTCATTCGTTGAGATTAGTCATGTGTTGACAAAAATATAGAGTCGTGTATTGAAAGAAATATAAATTCATTTATTGAATAGAATAACGAAGTTATTGAAAAATATAAAGCCATGTTGATTAGAGATGCGCTATTTTGACGCGAACGATATTTATACCGATTATATTCGTTTTTATAATGAATATTGAAAAGAGATAAAAATCGAATATTTATAACAGGAATTCGAATTGAATTGAAAAGGAAACGAATTTGAATTGTATTGAAAAGGAAATGAATTTGAATTGAATTGAAAAGAAAACGAATTCGAATTGAATTGAAAACGAATTGAAATAGAATAAAAATCAATTAGAAATGAATTCAAATTGAATTGAAATGAATTTAAAACGAATTTATAAGGAAAAATTCAATTTTGATTTGAATATGAAATGGAAGTTGAAATTGTTTTTGAAACAAATTCGAAACGATTTATAAAATTCATTTTAAAAAGGAAATCGACGAAATATATATTATATATATAATATAATGGCCTGAATAGAACACGCTGCGCCGCGGCAGTTCGCGAATTTCGACCATTGACTTCGAAAGGATATTACGGGAGATCCGACCGTCGGATTCTCCTAAAACCGGAACCGTTGGGTTCGTATCGAAAAGAGCTTTCTAACGAATATTAGAAATTTGAAATCTAACGGTTGGATTTGGAGATATGTCCAAATCAATTTCAAAAAAGGTCGTTGTAAGTGCAGTTCAATGGCCGTTGATGGAAATCGACTGTACGGGCCTTGATAAAATTACTAAAAATATTTATAATTTGTGTAAAATCAAAAGAAATGATTTGTAAAGAACTGGGATGAAAAATCCCACATTTGTAAAGATAAAAATAGATTTTTGTCGAAATGAACTAGTTTTGAATTAAAATTAAAATCCATTTATTTTTAAATAAATAAATTGGATTTGAAATGGGTTTTAAATAGAATTGATTTGTGGGTTTATCGTGAAGGGTGTTTTAAATAACACTTGTTCTTTAACCTGATGAGAAATAGAATGTGATTTGGGTTTATCGTGAACTGTGTTTTAAATGACATTAGTTCTTTAACCCAGTAAAGGGAGTTTTAATGAATCTGTAATTAGATTGAAATGTGAATTGATAATGAAAATTATCAAATTTGGAAAGTGAGCGAGAATGGAGTATTACAAGTTTTGCTCCAAAGCGATAGTTAAATCTTTAATTAGATTTGAATGTGGAATGGTAATTAATTTTACCGATAACACCGTGGTATTAGATATGGAGTATTACCAGTTTTGCTTCATGGGATGAATAGGTTGGGATTGGGAAATAAAATAAATAATTACTTCGGTGTGGTTCGCTAATCCCGACTAGTTTGGAAAACCATAATTTGGTTTGAAATGATATCCAAAGGAAGATTAAAGAATAAATTTTAAAGAATTTATCTTTGATAAAATTAATGGGAACCTTTCCCTAAGAATGTGAAATTTAGAAACTAATTGTAGGTTAGCTAAGAAGGTTGGTTTCCTGGGTATTGATCTGATGTTGGTTTTGGCCTTCGGAGTTAATATTTAGGGAATTGTTCTCTTGCTAATTTACGGTTAGCAACTGCTGAATTGGAATGAGGCGTATGCCGTGTTTGTGTAACATTTGTTTATTATATAAGCGGGTCATTCCGAAAGGCCGGGTTTATACCCATTCTGAATAACCGATTCGACGATAAATCGAAGATGATGACGGTGGTCGAAGACCGGAAGTCTTCACATCGTTTGGATAATTACTGATGATCCAGATTGGGCTGTACACCCGAGAGGAGGGAAATAGTTGGTGGTCGTCCAGACGTACTTGGAGATCGACGGATATGCGAGGAATGTGCCTCCGGTTTCGTTCAAACCTAGAACGGACTTGTAAATGGATGGTGTGTCTGACATTGTATTCCTTTATATTGTATTCGTTGATCTCTGCTAAATTTATATCTGTTTGGCGGCGGAGAATTTATTCTCTTGCTTAACGCCCTTCTCTGACACATACGAGCTCAGAGGTTATATATTGGCAGAAATCAGTGGTACGATATGGATTGATAGTGTGGCATGCTGAGATGCAGTGATCCAGACTTCTGTTGAAAAGCAAAGTTTGGTGGATGATGATTAAAGCACAACTTTAACATAGCATGGCTTTGTGCATAGCGTTGATTCGCGAGCCTCACACCCCGGTATGGTGGTAAACTGATGGTTTGATCAGTATGCTTTTTAGTGGATGGGCACCTTAGTGGTGTCGTGGATTCGGTCGACCGAGATTAGCTTAGTGCTCAGGGATAGAGTAAGCGGTGTTTTCTCTCGCTGGGGCGTAAGCCGCGGTGATGCTCTGGTCCCAAAAGTGCGGATGTGCATTACGGTGTTTTCTCTTGCTGGGACGTAAGCCGTGGGGAATTGCACTACGCGATCGATCTTTCGAACAGGAGCCACCATGATGGAAATCCAACTTTCCAATACGTGTATTTCGGCTCTATTTGTAGAGCCTAGTATGGCGACATGATATATGGTACCCATGCCGTCTATGATTGATATTTATGATTGAAATTGTTTTGACACTATACACTTATTATAGTATCAAATGATTTGGTTTTAAAACGTACCAAGCATGTTTGGCTATTATAAGGGAAAACCCTATCCTTCGGCTTGCGTTGCATTGTGTGATGGGACCTGGGTCTTATAATAGCTTCATTTTTAGAAAAAGCATTGCGCTGTTTACTTATATGCACTGGTATTCTTGGGAGGAAACCCGTTCCGTGTTATACGGCATGGTCCCTTGATTTACCTAACTTTGAAAATAATGATAAATAACTGTTCTAGTTCTCACACCAGTCACATGAATGACCTGGAGTTTATTATTTTAACCTAAACTTTGGGTGCCCTTATTTTCGACACGGGCAGCTAGTAGTTTTGGTTTTGCAGATTTATATTCATAGGATCTTGATTTGTAGCTAGAACGATGCTCGGAAAGCTCTGTGTCCGTGCATTACTTTCAGTTGTGTTTTGTATTATTTTCCACTGCTATGTAATTTATTGTAATACCTGATATTTATTGAATGTATTATATTTATTCATACTCTGTATATTCTTGTATCTGATGGCATTGTTGTAATAACAATGAAATGTTCTTCCGTCTGCGTTCTTTTGTGTGTTGTTCTCAAAGTATCCGCTCTTTCCTTACCGGGGAAGTTACGGGTCCTCACAGTATACTATATATGTGGAGCGTGAGATGCAAGGGTTCCGCTAGATTGATATCTACTTGTATTTAGACACTATTATAATATCAGAAAAAATATTGACTTCAAAAATGTTTTGGGTTATCATAAGGTAAAAACCATCTGTATTTATGTGTGGATTTGGTCTTACAATTATCCTTTTCTTTCGAAAGATTTTGACTTTAAAATCAAGTTGTGTGATACCCTTAGTACTGTACGAGTTTTTCTCACTTTGGTTCACCAGACTGACCCGGTGTTTTGTAAATGCTCGGGTTAGCCCGGGGAGGTACAGGTCCAGGTTGTCGAATGTTGTGAAGAGAAGCGCTGGAGGTGTTCAGAAGTATGATATCCTATAGCTATTATTCCGCTGTGTGTTGTATATAGGATAGATTATTATAACTATCTAGAGATGTTGGTGTACTATGATATTGTAAGTATTTTTAAAAGCTCTTAGTAAAGATTTATTTCTGTATTATATTTTGTTCCACTGCGATGTGAGACTCTGATCATGTGTTGTGTTGGTTCTTCTTCTTCTATTCTAATATTTCTTTCTTTCTTATCTCACCCTCTAAATTCTTTCTAATAACGTTCCGGTGTTTTCGGTGTCTGGAAGGTCGGCATGAGGTACGGGAAATGTATTTATATCGATTTTTGAGGCCGAAAATCTCTGGGTCGTTACACCGTATAACACGGAACGGGTTTCCTCCCAAGAATACCAGTGCATAAAACAAATAGCGTAATGCCTTTTAAAAAAATGAAGCTTTTATAAGACTCAGGTTCCATCACACAATGCAATGCAAGCTAAAGGATAGAGTTTTACCTTATAATAGCAAAACATGCCTGGTACGTTTAAAACATATCATTTAGTACTATCATAAATGCATAGTGTATGAAGACAACTTCAAATATAAATATATCAATCATAGACGACATGGGTACCATATATCATGTCGCCAATTGTAACACCCTACGTCCATTAATCTCACTCACAAATGGAATGCATCAATGTCCATGAAGCGTTATTGTTGTATAGAACAGATAAATTACAAGAATAAATAAATAAAACAACACAGCGGAAGTTAAAACTTATTTCATAGCATCATAACTCAAAACGAGTTTACATAAGTAGTCTCCAAAACCATTACAACAGGATCAATAGTCTTTTCCAAAAACTTCAAAGTACGTAAAGAACCAAATACTTAAATAACATAAATGCATAAATCCCCAATGAGCATAAGCAAAGCCATAAAGATGAGAGAGTCCCAAGCGATACATCTACTCTCTTCAAGCAACTGAAAGAAATCGGCACTAAGCTGTAGTGTTCCTTCTTTGCAAACCTAAGGGGGGGGATGGAAGAAAAGAGGTGGAAAGAAAAGGGGGTCAGACATAAAGTCTGGCAAGTGCAATAACTTTAACAATATAATTATCAAAATAACTAGGATAAGGCATAAGCTGGAAAATAAGGAAATGACTGTGAACAATTGGGTATGACAGAACAAACAAAGGAAATAAGATGAACAAAGATAACGTTAAAGGCGCCCCTAATCACTATAAGATAATTACTATACTGCTCCACTACCACTCACCCTAAAGGTTGATCCCGTATACAGAACTTAATACTGCTAATGGTAGTTTCGTGTACCCCTAGCTACCTCCATAGTTGTCATTTGCCCCTATCTCCACTAGGTGTACCCACTACCCCCATTCGATCGGCTCCCTAACTCATTGATACCCGTGCTGGCCCCACAGTAGGGTGTATCACTCCCCAAAGTGGCAACCCGATACAACAAAAAATGCACGGCTTATATTTACATGATGTAACAACGTCTTACCTATCAACCTGGGCCCACACACGCATATGAACCCGTTGAACTTGCGTTGCCACCGCATACCCGTTTTGACCTCCTACAATCAAATCCAGTACGTGTAACGACCCGCATTCTACGCATCATAGGATCGTGGAATATTTATTTCTTTCAAATGTGAAGTCGTATGGTCATGTAACTTTGGGAGACGACTATTGGGGTCATTTCCCATGTTCATGATTTTTGTTGATTTTTAAATGACCATTTTACCCCTAGTTGGTACTGTTTTGGCCATAACTTTTGACTGGAAAGGAATTTTGACCTGAAACCACTTCCATTAGATTTGTTTGATGGTTTACCTTTCCGTAGAGTGATCATAATAGCCAAACGGACTTACCGTTTGGGAGATATGGCTAAAATAAGGTTTGGAAGGTGAAAAACTGCTTAAAGGGGCCAAATAGGGTGATTAGTAAATAGGCCCATAACCCATTTCGGGATTAGGGTTATGGGGAGGCTGAAATGAGTTAGAGAATCATTCCATTTCAGTTTTGAGCCGCCACTTTCTTTCTTGAAACCCTAGTAATGGCCTCCACCTTCTAATTTCATCCCAAATCGTCTCTAATCACTTTCTAATCGAAGATTAAGCAAAACTACATCAAATCAAGGGAGGGTAGCACCAAATCAGAGAGAGAGCTGCTGGAACACATAGGGATTTGATCCAAATGAGAGATTATTTCAGATCTAAAGTTTGTTTATGGCTAAGGTGAGTGATTTGCATAGTTTTGCACTAATTATGGCTAATTAAGGGTAATTAGTGTTAATTAGCGAATTTAAACATGATAAAATTCTGGAAAAATGTTCATAAATTCTTAAATGATGTTTTAGACCTCTGATATGAATTTGGGTTAATTTGGTTAAGTTTTGCTAATCATATCGTTAGTTTCACCTAAACATGCTTAAGGGGAAATATGGGGTTTTGGGTATGTTTGATCCATTTTAACCTATCATATTGATGTTTTGATGTTTGTGGTTGATTATGCATGTTGCTATAACTGTATGAGATGCTTTGTGATTGATTTCAATAGTTAGAATGGTCGAAAACGTCGTCGAATGGCGTAAACACTTGCTGGAAAACCTTCAGGAAACAGTGCAGGTTTCGGATCGGATCGGATAAGGGGGCTCGGATCGGACATGTTGAACTGGGCAAGGGGTTCGATCGGATCGGAACCTGACATTTGAGAAAATTGGCAAAAAGGAAGGCAACGCTAACTGAATTGGGATCGGATCGGATAAAGGAGGAGGGATCGGATCGGATAAAGGAGGAGGGATCGGGATCGGAGCACGTGAAGAACGAGGGAGCGGATCGGAGCGGAAGCACGAACTGGATGGGAGATGGCACCCGACCTGACCCGAAGGGGGACACCCGACCCGAACCGATGCGATGGAGGGGACCCGAGCCGAACCGTGCCAGAGGAGGACCATGAGCTAACGCAACGCAGACACCCGACCCAAACCGATGACTTGAAGGGGAATCCGACCCGACCCAGTATTGACCAATAACCCGAGATGCAAAGGTAGTCCAAATGGAAGTTAGAGCTCAGGATCCAGTTGGGAACCAATGAGTTCACTTCATGATTGGGCTTTGCTACAGGACGTTTGCAAAAGGGTTGTCGGTATTCATAACTTTGGTTCACCACTGAGAGATGGATGGTGGGCTTGTAGTGATAGTTACACGGGGTTGGATTCCGTCATGGCCCAAAGTATTAGGTGACCAAAGTGGTGGATATCGTATGATTTACACACTGAGTGAGGGATGTGAGGATGATTGCTATGCTTGATTGTTTGACACCACTATGACATGCACACCCCCACCCCCATTACCTTTATACCATTTGAAAGGGCACCTTAGAGTGTTGTACGGTATGTAGTGCTAACTCTTTGGTTGCAGGTCCAGGTTCAGGTATGATTGGATTATACCTGTTATTATTCTGTTTAGTTGCTTATCTCTCATACCAGGCTTTATGTATGACCCCGAGTTTTATGTCTCCTCTTATTACTCTGGGTGCTCACACGAGCAGACTAGAGACAGGTTAGCTGGTGATGCGCGAGTAGGTGATTCGGAGGCGAGCAGGAGGCTTCAACGTATGATATATAGATATTCTCCCTGTGTCATTGGTGGTCACTACTTGGGCATTAGTAGTGTACCTCCTTTATCTTACTTTTGCTTTTTGAGACAGTTTGGAAAGTTGTAATAAGCTGTATTTTGGATTTCCGCCGCTATGATGCTTAGTTCTGGTTTTCAGCTTATGCACTGTCTCTCCTGTTTTATGTCAAGTATGTTATTATTATATTTAGTTCTATGCGCTGTGAGACATTCTACAGGTTCCTTGTTAGTTCATTTCCTTCTTCCCTTTTTCTTCTGACGCTCCATCCCGTGCTAACTGGACATGTGTACAGCGCACCTTTGGAGTAAATGTCGGTTGGTGCGGGGCGGGCCGTCACACTTGGTATCAGAGCTCTAGGTTGCATAGTTAACCTAGGGAAAGACACTAAGGAGAGATATTACATATATGAGAGCGCGTATTTGTGATTACTTTGGTTTCCAAAAGCTATATATATACTATTATTAGTATAGCTAAGGATGAAGTCGTATTGCACTAGCACCACTATGGGGTTGTTAATCGTTTTCTCTTTACAGATTGAACGATGAGTAGAGACACCAGGGGTGCTGGTAGAGGGACCAACCATGGGAATGTTCCTGACATGAGGACAATGTTCACCAACTTCATGAGAGAGATGCTTAGGGATGTTCAAGGGGCAGTTCCCAATCCCGGAAATGGTGGTGGTCCAGTAGTGCAGGCACCTAGGGTCGATTTCGCCAAGTTGTGCAAGGATTACACTAACCTTGGTGGGAAGCCGTTCCATGGAACGAAGTCGGCCACAGATGTTCAGGATTGGTTGGATAGCTGTGATCGTATCTTCGATGACTTGGGTATCGAGGATGCGATGAAAAGAAGGCTAGCGTCTCGTCAACTGCAAGGGCGAGCGATGAATTGGTGGAATGCCATTAGAACAGCTACTCTAGAAGATCAAGTCACTTGGAATCAGTTTAAGACTCGCTTTTGTGATAAGTTTATTCCAGCTGCTTATAAATCAGAACTGTTCAGAAAGCTCTTGGAGCTTAAGCAGAATGGTAGAGCAGTCTCGGAGTATATCGCTGAATTCGACGCTCTATCGAAATATGGATGGTCCCTTATCGATATAGTCGAAAAGAAGAACGAGAAGTTCATAACTGGCTTGGATGGGTACTTGGGGGAAAGACTTATAAACCATATCGAAGAGACGTTCGAGTCTATTGTAGGAAAGGCATTAAGGTCAAAGAGCCTTTTCCCTAAGTCGAAGACTGAGGTAGCTACGACATCTGCAGAGGAGCCGAAGCCGCAAGTAGGCGGTGAAGGCAAGAAGAATTCTCAGAACAAGAGGAAGCAGAACCCGACCAAGGATGGTCAGAATAAGAAAAATAAGAAAGATGGCGAATGCTTTAGTTGCGGCAAGAAGGGCCACTATGCCAGAGATTGTCGAGAAAAGCCTGGGGAAAGGAAGTGCTTTAACTGCGGCAAGGCGGGACATCACAAGGACGATTGCCCACAACCTCCTTGGGAGAAGCAGATTGTGAAAGCGTATGCTATCAATGCTGTTCCTTCTTTGTCAAATGCCCCAACTGCGGCACAGAAGGAAAAAGGTGTCGTTATTCGAGGTATGCTTTCTATTTAAGATGTTTTGATCGGGTTTTGTTTGACAAACCTGAGTTAGTCGACAGACCTTTAGTAGTGACGAACCTGATTGGTGGTTCGACTAGTTTTGGCATGATTTGTTAATGTGGTCTTGTCGAGTAATGGATGTATGTTTACTTGTGATTGCTTTGTTTTGGGCTTTACTGGGTTTAGCATTATTTTGGGGAGTCGATCTACTCCAAAGGAATAGGGTGGTATGAGGTACCTACCTAGTGATGGCGATAGTAACTGGAGTTAAGGAAGCTAAGAGGTTATCGTTGTAATAAGTTCTAGTTGTCTCTGGGAGGCAAATGAGTAATCCAATGCTAGATTGTTTTGCTAGTATCACCTCATGTGGATTGTCCAAACTCGGAGGAGATGTTCCTTGGGTGCTTGTCTGATATTGGTTTAGGCCTTTGGGGCTTGTGCTTGGGGAATGTCGATTTCGACTAGGATGGTTTGCGTGAGGGGTAAATAGTTGTTGTGATTTTTCATTGGATGATATCTTGGTTTACTCGAGGAGTGATGGGCAAACGGAACACGATGGGACTGTTCAATGGTATAGACTACCCAGAGTTAGACTCGATAGGGCTATGAGATCGTTCAAGTGGGACTCGAGAAAGATGCAAAGTAATGGATTGTTTAGGACCCTATGTTGATGTTCTCTATTGGATAGTAGAACTTTGAAGGAATAGGATGTGTTCGTTGATCATGGAAGATACAACGAAGATTAGGGCGATTCAAGTTGGACTTGAACTCGTAAAAGAAAATGGGTGTTCGTTGATCTTGAAGATGCAACGAATAGGGAGACGACTCACGTTGGACTAGAGTTTGTCACTAATGGATACTCAAGACTGGGTCTGAGTTATAGAGTGACTTGAGTTAGACTTGAGAAGGCTGCAAGGAATTGGATTCAGCTCGAGTTGGACTCGAGAGGGCAGCAAGATAATGGATAGACTTGGGTTGGACTCAAGTATTTTAGGAGGACTAAAAGCAGGGGTTTCTGGGGACGCCTGTTACCTTGGAACCGTTGGACGTGATCTAGTTATCCTTGGAGGATAAACGTACGTTGGACGTACGGTAGTCCGATTGGAGGCTGGGCTTCTATTAGTTTAATTATCCTTGTAGGATAAACGAACGTTGGACGTACGGTAGTCCGTAGGGAGGCGGGGCTTCCATTGGCCTGGGATTGGTTGGACAAGTCAAGTAGGCAACTGTGTATGTATGGAGGCTGGGCTTCCATTAGTTATTGATGTTGGTTGGACCAGACATACTAGAATCGACATATTGGGATTGGTTAGACCAATCATGTAGGTGTCGATGTGTTTATCAATTTAGCAGGTGATAGGTAGGACTTGTTTGATGGATGTTATGGTTGCTATGTTGTTCCTATTTTTCTTCCCTTCAGTAGACTATCACCTGTAGGGTTCCAGCGATGGGGAACAAAGTGATTGTAGTAGGACTATGAGCCAGTGCAGTAGAGTCGTCATGACTCGAGGGGCAAAGTGGACATAGTAAAGGAATAGTAAGGCTATGAGCCAGTGCAGTGGAGTTGTTATGACTTCATGGGGCAGAGTGGACATAGCGAAGGACTAGTGGCTATGGATCAGTGCAGTGGAGCCGCCATGACTTCATGTGGCAGAGTGATTATAGTAAAGGATTTGGGCGCGGTAATAGTTGCATTGAGTAGGAGACATGCCAGTTTAGGGGTTTTGTTTCTAGGATGGAAGCAACTAAAGTATATCACAGGATATGATTTCGGGCCCAAGAGTGAATTGGATTCAGAAACACTAGTAAGCTTGACGATTAGATCAATTTTGATTGAGTGGATTGTTTCCAGTTAGAAGGACGATCCTAATCTATTGGAAACCATCTCTAGGGTAGAGATGGGTATTGATGGAAAGAGAATGATCAAGTAAGGATTTGATCGAGAAGGGTGGCTTCGAAAGAATAAGGGACTAGTTGTACCCAACGTAGATGGACTGAGAGATGAAATGCTTAGAGCATATCATCACTCGAAATTGACTATGAATCCAAGTGGTAACAAAATGTATTGAGACATGGATTAGACCTACTACTGGGAAAGGATAAAGAAAGACGTTGGGAAGTTTATGTCCAAATGCATAAATTGCCAGTTAGTTAAAGTTGAGCAAAAAGAAGCCTAGTGGTTTGTCACAACCATTGGAAACAAGTCTCAATGGATTTCATTGATGGTATACCAAGGACTAGGTCAGGTCATGATGCTATTCGAGTGAATTGTATATTAGAGAATGAAGGCTACCCAAGATAGGCAGAAGGCTTATCTCGATAAGAGACGAAGAGATTGGGAATTCTTCGTTAACGACTTGGTGTTCGTCAAGATCTCTCCATAGAGAATGTGATTCGGATTGGTTGGAGAGGTAAGTTAGCACCAAGATTTGTTGGCCCATTCCCAGTCCTCGAGCAAGTTGGGAATTTGGCGTATGAAGTAGAGCTACCTGACAAGATGGCGGGAGTTCACAACGTATTTCATGTTTCCCAGTTAAGGAAATTCGTGCATGACCCTAGTGTGGCTATTTAACCTGATCAGTTGGATAACATTGAAGTTGAACTCGAGGCGGTTGGGAACCTCAAGTCTATGCGTATTGTTAGGAACGATACGAAGCAGCTTCGAAGGAAGGCGGTGAAACTAGTCAAAGTCCAATGGGGTGAGAATGAAAAAGACTGTACTTGGGAAACAGAGAAAGATATAAGGAAGAAGTATCCAGAACTCTTTGCTTAGTAAGGTTTTGGTAGTGATAGTTTCTTCCCTTGTTAGTAAACCGCATGCTAGGATAGACTTGTTTTGCATGTTGATTGTTGTTTTATGGTTGACAGGCATGAGGAACCCTTTGTGTGTTTTGGTTAGGGAATTTCGGGGGCGAAATTTCTTAAGGGGGGGAGAGTGTAACGACCCGCATTCTACGCATCATAGGATCGTGGAATATTTATTTCTTTCACATATGAAGTCGTATGGTCATGTAACTTTGGGAGACGACTATTGGGGTCATTTCCCATGTTCATGATTTTTGTCGATTTTTAAATGACCATTTTACCCCTAGTTGGTACTGTTTTGGCCATAACTTTTTACTGGAAAGGAATTTTGACCTGAAACAACTTCCATTAGATTCTTTTGATGGTTTACCTTTCCGTAGAGTGGTCATAATAGCCAAACGGACTTACCGTTTGGGAGATATGGCTGAAATAAGGTTTGGAAGGTGAAAAACTGCTTTACCGGGCCAAATAGGGTGATTAGTGAATAGGCCCATAACCCATTTCAGGATTAGGGTTATGGGGAGGCTGAAATGAGTTAGAGAATCTTTCCATTTCAGTTTTGAGCCGCAACTTTCTTTCTTGAAACCCAATTAATGGCCTCCACCTTCTAATTTCATCCCAAATCGTCTCTAATCACTTTCTAATCGAAGATTAAGCAAAACTACATCAAATCAAGGGAGGGTAGCACCAAATCAGAGAGAGAGCTGCTGGAACACATAAGGATTGGATCCAAATCAGATATTATTTCAGATCAAAAGTTTATTTGTGGCTAAGGTGAGTGATTTGCATAGTTTTGCACTAATTATGGCTAATTAAGGGTAATTAGTGTTAATTAGCAAATTTAAACATGATAAAATTCTGGAAAAATGTTCATAAATTATTAAATGATGTTTTAGACCTCTGATATGAATTTGGGTTAATTTGGTTAAGTTTTGCTAATCCTATCGTTAGTTTCACCTAAACATGCTTAAGGGGAAATATGGGGTTTTGGGTATGTTTGATCCATTTTAACCTATCATATTGATGTTTTGATGTTTGTGGTTGATTATGCATGTTGATATGACTGTCTGAGATGCTTTGTGATTGATTTCAATAGTTAGAATGGTCGAAAACGTCGTCGAATGGCGTAAACACTTGTGCAGATTTCGGATCGGATCGGATAAGGGGGCTCGGATCGGACATGTTGAACTGGGCAAGGGATTCGATCGGATCGGAACCTGACACTTGAGAAAATTGGAAAAAAGGAAGGCCACGCTAACTGAATTGGGATCGGATCGGATAAAGGAGGAGGGATCGGATAAAGGAGAAGGGATCGGATCGGAGCACGTGAAGAACGAGGGAGCGGATGGGAGCGGAAGCATGAACTGGATGGGAGATGGCACCCGACCCGACCCGAAGGGGGACACCCGACCCGAACCGATGCGATGGAGGGGACCCGAGCCGAACCGTGCCATAGGAGGACCATGAGCTAACGCAACGCAGACACCCGACCCGAACCGATGACTTGAAGGGGAATCCGACCCGACCCAGTATTGACCAATAACCCGAGATGCAAAGGTAGTCCAAATGGAAGTTAGAGCTCAGGATCCAGTTGGGAACCAATGAGTTCACTTCATGATTGGGCTTTGCTGCGGGACGTGTGCAAAGGGGTTGTCGGTATTCATAACTTTGGTTCACCACTGATAGATGGATGGTGGGCTTGTAGTGATAGTTACACGGGATTGGATTCCGTCATGGCCCAAAGTATTAGGTGACCAAAGTGGTGGATATCGTATGCTTTACGCACTGAGTGAGGGATGTGAGGATGATTGCTATGCTTGATTGTTTGACACCACTATGACATGCACACCCCCACCCCCGTTACCTTTACACCATTTGAAAGGGCACCTTAGAGTGTTATACGGTATGTAGTGCTAACTCTTTGGTTGCAGGTCCAGGTTCAGGTATGATTGGATTATACCCGTTATTATTCTGTTTAGATGCTTATCGCTCATACCAGGCTTTATGTCTGACCCAGAGTATTATGTCTCCTCTTATTACTCTGGGTGCTCACACGAGCAGACTAGAGACAGGTTAGCTGGTGATGCGCGAGTAGCTGATTCGGAGGCGAGCAGGAGGCTTCCACGTATGATATATAGATATTCTCCCTGTGTCGTTGGTGGTCGCTACTTGGGCATTAGTAGTTTACCTCCTTTATCTTACTTTTGCTTTTTGAGACAGTTTGGAAAGTTGTAATAAGCTGTATTTTGGATTTCCGCTGCAATGATGCTTAGTTCTGGTTTTCAGCTTATGCACTGTCTCTCCTGTTTTATGTCAAGTATGTTATTATTATATTTTGTTCTATGCGCTGTGAGACATTCTATAGGTTCCTTGTTAGTTCATTTCCTTCTTCCCTTTTTCTTCTGACGTTCCGTCCCGTGCTAACTGGACATGTGTACAGCGTACCTTTGGAGTAAATGTCAGTTGGTGCGGGGCGGGCCGTCACGGTACGCGTGTCCCGTCCTCAACTTGGGTCGAGCCCTCAAAGATACTTAATGGGTTACTGGTTTGAAAAGGGCCCCCATGCATGACGCAATCTTTCCACCTGTGCTTGGACCCCTCTAAGGCTTTTCCCTCACTTAACCCCATTCTTATTCATGTCTTCTTACATGTTTCAATCTTGGTTAAGTGCATCTAATCGTATTTCAAATGCCACCCAAGGCACCCACTAAATCCCACATGCCACCCGAGGCACCCACTTAACCCCCTCATGTCCCACTACATGTTTATCTGGTTAATTGTTTCTTAATTCATTAAGACCGTAACCTTGTAAAGACCTCCCACATTAGACTGGCATTTGTGGCAGCTGGATTTGCTGGGCGGGCCCGGGCAGTCTTACACCACAAACGAGCCTAACCTCGTGTCTTTACAACTGTTACACATTCAATTTATGCCTAATACTTCCCACATTAGAGTGGCATTTGCGGCAGTTGGATTTGTCGGGCGGGTCTGAGCAGTCTTACACCACAAAAGTGTCTAACGTCGTGTCTTAGGCGGTTTATTATTACATATTTCATTTAACCCGAAATTGAATTAATTTCCCTATACAGATTGTCAATCAATTACAAATTGAACTATGTCCATAATTAACACCTTAATTATGTCCATCTATTTATGGTATATAAAATTATACCAATTAACATCACATTTAAGGCATTTATACCAATTCTCAATATTAAATCTTTTAATATTATCCCATTGCCCCACGTTGTACGTTCGTTCGTTTAACGTGAAATATATGTTAGACTCGAATAGTCTAACTTATGGAATAAAGAGAAAACATCACAACACACATAGAATAAAAACTAGATCTAAACATAAGAGGTGAACCTGCATGTGTGAATAAGGTTTTTCATCTAAAACTTGCATAGGCCAAAGTTACAAACTTGCATAAACTATGGATGTCATAGATCTAATCATAAGGTGTAAACTTGCAAAGGCAATAGTTGCAAACTTACATTACATGATTCATACTCCAACATATATATACTTGCATATGTGATTTATGCAACATAAATTATGGTGTAAACTTGCATCTAAAACATGTAAATTAAGATCTATATGTAAACTAGCATATAGAATTTTGTATACTAGCATATACTCACACATGTCTTAGCCTAAACTTTAGATCCAAGCTTACATAAAATAGATGTCATGAAACATGTAAGGTGGTATGTGATTCTCATTAACTTGCATATGATTCATATCTAAATTAACATCCAAACTTGCATATAGAATTATCAAGTTAAATTTACATATGATTTAACATATGAATTAGTTCCAACAACATAACTAAACTTAGGGCTGCACACAACCCATATCCAACCCGACCCAACCCACATAAACCCAACCCAACCCATCCTAGTTCGGGTCGGATATGGGTTATAATATGTAACCCATACTACATATGGGTCGGGTTTGATATTTTGTTCAACCCAACCTTATTTTAACCCAACCCAACCCCATATTAAAAAACTAATTTAATACCAACCTACTTAAAATTAGAATAGTATAATCATAGAATAATATTTATGTATTCTATAGTAAATCTACAAAAACAAAAAAAACATATTTCATTTCAATCCAAACTAGAAAGAATTTAACAAATATATTTTAAAGTGCATTTCAATATATCTTAATATGAAACACTTGTTCTATTATGTAGTAAATTAATTTTATATGATGTGTTTTACAATGAAATGTTAATAAAATTTATCTTATAATGAATCGGTTATTTTTAAATGCATTATGCTAGAAAAAATCTGATATATTATGCTGAATATTTTTATACTACTTTAAAAAAATTCTCTCTACTCTCATTTTTTTATTATATTCAAGCAACCCAACCCTACTAAACCCGACCCAACCCATACTTTAACCCAACCCATATCCAACCTCATATAGGGTCGGATACGGGTTGAACTTCCTTAAACCCGTACTTATGCGGGTCGGATGTAGTATTTGGTCCAACCCGACCCAACCCATACTTTGTGCAGCCCTAACTAAACTAGCATATGAAGCATCATTATGAATTGATTGTACATAAGCCAACAATTAACATAGATTTACAACATAGATAATAACATCACAGCTTTACAACATAGATAATATCATAGATTTACAACATAGATAATAACATAACGGTCAATGATTCGCAACATAACCATATAACCCAAATCATAACTCAACCTAATTAAATTGTTAATTATCTTATTAAAGAAATCGAACTCAAAACTCAAAGATGGTCTTGAGTTCTGAAATATGAGTTCTGAAATTGATTTAACTCTCCTTTAAAGAAGACAAATTCGTTGTTGTTTAGATTTGAATTGAATAGAACTGAATTGATTATCTTTTCTTCCTCCTAAATAGTGGCGGCTACTCTAGGTTGCAAGGTGACATCATGGCGGCCATGTTCTAATTTTTTATTTGATTTTAGGGTGTAAGTCTACAGGTGCTTATATAGAATTTGGGATTAATTTAGGCCATCCGATCAACCTAGAATAAACCATAACCATTCAGTCAAGATAGGGTGACAAGTCAGCCTAATGACTCAGCCAAGAGTCAGAAAATCATCATCAAACAAATCTGCCAGGGGGGAGGGGGGCAGGTCGACCCCAGGTCGACCCCTTGGTCGACCTGTATGGGTAGATCGACACCCTGGTCGAAGTGGACCTAGCGAGAATTTTCCCGCCTAGCTCAACCTGAGTCTGAATTTGAATTTTTGAAATCTGTTTGAATTTTTATGAAACTTCCGATCGCCATAACTTCTTCATACGAAGTCCAATTCACGCAAACTCGAACTCTATCTCAACCAGAATTCCGAGACGAACACAATGGCGCAACCCGTTTCCCTTAATTCTCACAATTAAAATTAAATATTCTTTAATTATTTACTTTAGTGTTAACAGAAATACGAGGTGTTACATTCTTCCCTACTTAAAGGATTTCGTCCTTGAAATCTCTAAGTCAAGAAGAGCGTATCCTACCATCCAATCGTCCATCTACTCAACCATCAAGCACTAGCAACCATGGTCCTTAAAAGATTTCTAATGCTTTTCATGTACACATGCATAGTGTGTGTGTATGTTCGTATACTAATGCAAAATCAGGCGGTCCACTGATTTAGTCGACCTCCTTAATGCAAATAATGATAGTGCCATGTATCCATCATGTATGAAAAGAATCCTATACATATCATTACTACATGTGTGCGCAACGATTCATTTAAATGCAACATCCAGATGATACACACATTCAATGTACATTCATTTTACTAAATACATCCATTTATATGCAATATGCAATATGAAAGTGACTGAGCCGATCTAGTGCCTAAAGTGTGTGTATATGCATCCACGAGAAACCACTAGCAAACACTTGCATCCACATGCATACACCATATATAACATCTCTCAAACACATGTTTCAACCATAGGACTACCCTATCTAAAGGTCAAAGATACTAGCGAGAGGACATACTAAGGATAAAACGAGTACAAGCTAAGCAATAAAAGGGGAAATTAAAAGACATATCCTCAAAAAGATAAGGGTACAATGAATGCATCTTCTCTTCCGTCTCCCAAGTAGCGTTGCTCTCATCATCTCCCCATTGCATTTTGACTAGCTTGACCTCTCGATTCCTCAATTTCTTAATCTCCGACCCAAGAATGCAAGTAGGAGCTCGTCAAATCGTCGCATCATGCTCTATCTTCACCTCTCTAAGCAGGCTTGGCTCTACCACTTCCGCGGTCTCATGCAAGCACTTCCTCAAATGTGATACATGGAATACGTCATGTACACCACTAAGTCCCTCGGGCAACTCCACTCTATACGCCATCTGTCCAATCCTCTCCTAAATAGGAAACGACCCTACAAACCTTGGTGCTAATTTCCCAACGGACCCAAAGCAAACAACATTCCGTAATGGATACACATTGATAAAGACCATGTCCCCAATATCAAACTCAAGACCTGTCCTCCTCTTGTCCGCATAAGATTTCTGCCTATCTTGCGCCGTCTTCATCCGCCTTCGAATAAAATCGATCTTTTCTGAAGTCTCTCTAATCATATCGGGCCCAAGCAAGATCTTATACGTAGATTCCCACCAACATGTAGGTGAACGACAAGGCCTTCCATAAAGAGCCTCGAAAGGTGCCATGCCAATGCTAGACTGAAAGCTATTATTATACACGAACTCCACCAAGGGAAGATGCTCCTCCCATGTAACTCTGAAATCTAAAACATATAGCCTCAAAAGGTCCTCTATAATATGATTCACCCTCTCGGTCTGGCAGTCCGTCTGAGGATGATAGGCGGTGCTCAAACATAACTGAGTCCCTACCGCCTCTTGCAAGCTCTTCCAAAACTCGCTATTAAAGATAGGATCGCGATCTCTCACTATGCTAGAAGGAACACCGTGCAAATGAACTATCTCTCAAATGTATACGGAGGCTAACCATGGAGCAGTCCTCTTACTCTTCACGCAAATGAAATGGGCACTCTTAGTAAGTCTGTCTACCACAACCCAAATACCCGTATTACCCTTCCTCGATCTTGGTAACCCATCAACAAAGTCCATCGAGACACTCTCCCTCTTCCATTGTAGGACCTCCAATGGATGTAGCAACCCACCGGGCTTCTTTTGCTCTGCTTTTACTTGTTGGAACACCAAGCATCTAGCGACAAACTCGACCATGCCCTTCTTCATTCCGGCCCAAGAGTAAACTCGTCTCATGTCCATGTACATCTTGTCCCCACCGGGATGAATGGTCATCTTCGAACGATGTGCATCATCAAGAATGGTCTTCCTCAAGTTCTCTCTCTTGGTACATAAAGTCTACCGTCCCTATGTAACCAACCCTTATCATCTAGGGTATACCTACTGAGATGGCTCGATCACTTCCCCCTTATGAGCTTCTCTACCAACTCAACCAACTGTGGGTCATCTCGTTGTGCCTCACCAATCCGTCCCAAAAGCATAGGTCTGACCTCTAAGGATGCTAGTAAACCGGGTACAAAGTCAATGGAAGGTCTAAAGTCAAACGTAGAGATGAACTCTAAGCTTTGCCGCTCAACAAACAACGGACTCAAGGACAAACTTTTCCTACTTAAGGTGTCTGCCACCACGTTACCCTTGCCAGGGGTATATGCTATCTCGAAATCGTAGGACGCTAAGAATTCAATCCACCTTTGCTGCCTTAAGTTCAAGTCCCTCTGAGAGAACAAGTATTTTAGCGATTTGTGGTCAGTGCTCGCCAGTGGCGCCAAGACTTAAGCGCGAAACAATATCGGCCAACTCTAGGTCATGCGTAGGGTAATTTCTCTCATGCACTCTCAACTGCCTCCCTCCATAGGCTATTACCCTCCCCTCTTGCATTAAGACTGCGCCTAGTCCTGTCCCACAAGCATCGGTATAAACGGTAAATGACTTACTCCCATCTAGCAATACTAAGACTGGGGCTGTGGTCAAAGCTCTCTTTAAACGTTGGAACACATCATCACAATCTACATCCCACGTGAAAACTAGGTTCTTCTTTGTCAAGCGTGTCAATGGGGATGATATATTTTCGAAGTCCTTGATAAACTTCTTATAGTAGCGTGCCAACCCCAAGAAAATCCTCACCTCAGTAGCATTTTTAGGGATCTTCCAATCTTGGATGGCCACCACCTTCGCGGGATCCACAACTCTCTTCTTTGGAGACCAGGTGCCCTAAGAATCGCACTTCCTTCCTCCAAAAGTGAAATTTAGAAAATTTAGCTTTAAGGTTATGCGCTCGAAGGGTCTCCAACACTTCCCTAAGATGTAGGGCGTGCTCTTCCTCGCTCTTAGAAAAGATCAAGATGTCATCCACAAAAACCACCACAAATTTATTAAGGTACTCCCTAAACACCCTACTCATCAAGTCAACAAAGTACGTGGGGGCGTTTGTCAAACCGTAGGGCATTACAAGCCACTCATAGAAACCGTCCGGAGTCCTAAAGGAAGTCTTGTCTATGCTATCCTCAACCACTCTCAACTGATGGAAACCAGTGGCTAAGTGCAACTGCGAAAACACTAAGGCGCCAACTAACTAATCAAAGAGATCATCAATCCTCGGCAGTGGATGCCTATTCTTCTTAGTAAGTTTATTAAGTTCTCTATTGTCCACACAAAGTCTAAGGGACCCGTCCGCCTTCGTGGCAAATACTACTGGAGCACCCCACTCCTATATACTACGTCTTATGAATCCCTTCTCAAGCAAATCCCCAACTTGCTTATTGAGCTCTCTCCTCTCACGAGGAGCCATGCGGTGTACTAGCAGAGATACTGGTTTTGCATTGTCCACAAGATAAATACGGAAGTCTATCTCACGTTTTGTGGGTAGACCCCTCACCTCATCGAAGAGATCAACATATTCACGGAATTTACGAACAGAATGTAAATCATCATTGGATGCGTCAATGACTCAAGATAACTAAGAATCACCGTTCCTCTAGGGTCACAAGAAATATCAAGGGTCTTTCCCCTGCAAGTCAATAATTTTTCTACCCTTCGTTCACAATCTAGGATGGCACCATATCTGGCTAGCCAATCCATGCCTAGAATCAACCCATAGCCCATGAAACCAAGCACAAAAGCGTTACATTCAAAACCAACGCCTAAGATATAAAATCTCAAATCCCTACAAACCATGGATAAATGAGCCGAACCACCAATAGGATTTGAGACTACAATGGGATCCACAACAGGACTAGTATTTAAGTGCAGTGTTTCAACTAATGATGTAGAGATAAACGAATGTGTTGCGCCAGAATCGAATAAAGTACGGATATGATGATCAAACAGAAGAACTAAACTCTCAACGGAAATGTTTCTATCTCGTTCTTGCAGCAGTGGGACCGCGAGAGCCTGGACCTGCTCCCTTGCCTGCCCCGGTGCCATGAGAGCCTGATGTTGTCCTCCAAAAGTTCTTTGCGCTTGTCGCTGTTTCCTTGGGCGGTCCTTAACTAGATGACAGTCTTCTTCTTTTTCCTACAGTCTTTACTCAGATGGCCTGGTGTCCCACAATTAAAGCACTTCTTCTTTCCTTTGTCATTATTGTTCTTCCTTCCTTTCTTGTTTTGTTGTTGTGGTTTCTTTTGATCTCCATTCTATTCAGGTGCTTATTAGCATTGGCGCCTTTCTCCTCTTCATGCATAAGCGCCATATCAACCAGTTTCTCAAAAGTGGCCCCCATAGGGATGTGGGTCATAGCTAACCCATGTAGTGGCTCGTTCAAACCCTTAACAAATCTCAGGGCCTTCTTTTCGGGTGTATTCACCAAGTCCAAGCCAAATCTCTCCAACTAATTGAACTTGTTGACGTATTCTTTCACTGATAGATTCCCTTGCTTCAGCGCCAAAAATCTTTCCATATATAAATTCTCTTCAGCCTATGAAAGAAACTTTCCCTCAAACCTACGCCTGAAATCTGGCAATGTATCAACTGGACGCTCCCCTTTAGTGACCTCCCACCAAAACGAAGCTTCGTCTTTCATCAACCAAGCAGCCACTTGGACCTTCTTACAATCGTCCAAATCGAAAATACCAAACAGATCCTCCACTTTTTTCAACCAATTTCTAGCTTCAATGAACGTTTCAGACCCACTAAAAGATTTTCCACCCATCGAACGAAAGTATTTACATATCTTGGAGAAAGTATCTCCACGTGGAGGAATGACTGGAGCTGGGGGAGGAGGAGGAGGAACGTTGGCCGAACCCGCGGCAGCGGCCCTAGCCTCGAGATATTGACGAAACCAACCGGGCACATGAACACCCTCTGGTATCTCAAATGCTCCATACATGTTGAAAAGAAAAAGAAGGAGTTTCAAAACAAAGGAAGCGAAAGAGAGATGTATGGCTTGCGGGGATTATGCTCTTTAAAGTAAACTTTCCTTGAAAATAGCTTCTTTAAAACAAGTTTTTGAAAATACTTTCTAGAAAAATAATACTTTTGAAAACACTTTTCAAAAAAAAATATTTGTTCCTGTAACCATAGCTCTGATACCACGTGTAACACACACGTCCATTAGTGTCACTCACAAAGGGAATGAATTAATGTCCATAAAGCATTATTGTTGTATAGAACAGATGAATTACAAGAATAAATAAATAAAACAACATAGCGGAAGTTAAAACTTATTTCATAGCATCATAACTCAAGACGAGTTTACATAAGTAGTTTCCAAAACCATTACAACAGGATCAATGGTCTTTTCCAAACTTCAAAGCACATAAAGAAGCAAATACTTAAATAACATAAATACATAAATCCCCACTGAGCATAAGCAAAGCCATAAAGATGAGAGAGTCCCAAGCGATACATCTACTCTCTTCAAGCAACTGAAAGTAATCGGCACTAAGCTGTAGTGTTCCCTCATTGCAAACCTGAGAGGGGGGAAGGAAGAAAAGAGGTGGAAAGAAAAGGGGGTCAGACATAAAGTCTGGCGAGTGCGATAACTTTAACAATATAATTATCAAAATAACTAGGATAAGGCATAAGCTGGAAAATAAGGAAATTACTGTGAACAATTGGGTATGAAAAAACAAACAAAGGAAATAAGATGAACAAAGATAATGTTAAAGGCGCCCCTAATCACTATAAGATAATTACTATACTGCACCACTACTAGTCACCCTGAAGCTTGATCCCGCCTATAGAACTTAATACTGCTAATAGTAGTTTCGTGTACCCCTAGCTACCTCCATAGGTGCCGTCTGCCCCTATCTCCACTAGGTGTACCCACTACCCCCATTCGATCAGCTCCCTAACTCGTAGATACCCGTGTTGGCCCCATAGTGGGGTGTATCACTCCCCAAAGTGGCAACCCGATAGAACCAAAAATGCACGGCTTATATCTACACGATGTAACAACGTCTTACCTACCAGCCCGGGCCCACACACGCATATGAACCCGTTGGACTTGCGTTGCCACCGCTGACCCGTTTTGACCTCTTACAATCAAATCCAGTACGCGTGTCCCGTCCTTGACTTGGGTCGAGCCCTCAAAGATACTTAATGGGTTACTGGTATGAAAATGCCCCCCATGCATGTCACAAGCTTTCCACCTATGCTTGGTCCCCTCTAAGGTTTTTTCCCCACTTAACCCCATTCTTATTCATGTCTTCTTACATGTTTCAATTTTGGTTAAGTGCATCTAATCGTATTTCAAATGCCACCCAAGGCACCCACTAAATTCCACATGCCACCCAAGGCACCCACTTAACCCCCTCATGTCCCACTACATATTTATCTGGTTAAGTGTTTCTTAATTCATTAAGACTGTAACCTTGTAAAGACCTCCCACATTGGACTGGAATTTGTGGCAGCTAGATTTGTCGGGCGGATCCGGGCAGTCTTACACCACAAACAAGCCTAACCTTGTGTCTTTACAACTGTTACGCATTTAATTTATGCCTAATACCTCCCACATTAGACTGGCATTTGTGGCAGCTGGATTTGCCGGGCGGGTCCGGGTAATCTTACACCACAAAAGAGTCTAACCTCGTGTCTTAGGCGGTTTATAATTACATATTTCATTTAACCCCAAATTGAATTAGTTTCCCTATCCAAATTGTCAGTCAATTACAAATTTAACTATGTCCATAATTAACACCTTAATTATGTCCATCTATTTATGGTATATAAAATTATTCCAATTAACATCACATTTAAGGCATTTATGCCAATTCTCAATATTAAATCTTTTAATATTGTCCCATTGCCCCACGTCGTATGTTCGTTCGTTTAGCGTGAGATATATGTTAGACTCGAATAGTCTAACTTATGGAATAAAGTGAAAACATCACAACATGCATAGAATAAAAAGTAGATCTAAACATAAGGGGTGAACTTGCATGTGTGAATAAGGTTTTTCATCAAAAACTTACGTAGGCCAAAGTCACAAACTTGCATAAACTATGGATGTCATAGATCTAATCATAAGTTGTAAACTTGCGTAGGCAATACTTGCAAACTTACATTACATGATTCATACTCCAACATATATAAACTTGCATATGTGATTTATGCAACATAAATATGGTGTAAACTTGCATCTAAAACATGTAAATTAAGATCTACATGTAAACTAGTATATAGAATTTGTATACTAGCATATACTCACACATGTCTTAGCCTAAACTTTAGATACAAGCTTACATAAAATAGATGTCATGAAACATGTAAGGTGGTATGTGATTCTCATTAACTTGCATATGATTCATATCTAAATTAACATCCAAATTGCATATAGAATTATCAAGCTAAACTTACATATGATTTAACATATGAATTAGTTCCAACAACATAACCAAACTAGCATATAAAGCATCATTATGAATTGATTGTACATAAGCCAACAATTAACATAGATTTACAACATAGATAATAACATCACAGCTTCACAACATAGATAATAACATCATAGATTTACAACATAGACAATAACATAACGGTCAATGATTCACAACATAACCAAACTAGCATATGAAGCATCATTATGAATTTAACATATGAATTAGTTCCAACAACATAACCAAACTAGCATATGAAGCATCATTATGAATTGATTGTACACAAGCCAACAATTAACATAGATTTACAACATAGATAATAACATCACAGCTTTACAACATAGATAATAACATCATAGATTTAACATATGAATTAGTTCCAACAACATAACCAAACTAGCATATGAAGCATCATTATGAGTTGATTGTACATAAGCCAACAATTAACATAGATTTACAACATAGATAATAACATCACAGCTTTACAACATAGATAATAACATCATAGATTTACAACATAGATAATAACATAACGGTCAATGATTCACAACATAACCATATAACCCAAATCATAACTCAACCTAATTAAATTGTTAATTATCTTATTAAAGAAATCGAACTCAAAACTCAAAGAAGGTCTTGAGTTCTGAATTCTGAGTTCTGAAGTTGATTTAGCTCTCCATTGAAGAAGGCAAATTCGTTGTTGTTTAGATTTGAATTGAATAGAATTGAGTTGATTAGCTTTTCTTCCTCCTAAATGGTGGCGGCTACTCTAGTTTGCAAGGTGACAGCATGGCAGCCATGTTCTAATTTTTTATTTGATTTTAGGGTTTGAGTCTACAAGTGTTTATATAGAATTTAAGATTAATTTAGGCCATCCGATCAACCTAGAATAAACCATAGCCATTCAGTCAAGATAGGGTGACAAGATAGCCCTAATGACTCAGCCAAGAGTCAGAAAATCATCATCAAACAAATCTTCCCGGGGGGGGGGGGGGGGCTGGCAGGTCGACCTATATGGGTAGGTCGACATCCTGGTCGACCTGGGCCCTGGCGGGAATTTTCCCGCCTAGCCCAATCTAAGTCTGAATTTGAATTTTTGAAATCTGTTTGAATTTTTCTGAAACTTCCGATCGCCATAACTTCTTCATACGATGTCCAATTCACACAAACTCGGACTTTATCTCAACCAGAATTCCGAGACGAACACAATGGCACAACCTATTTCCCTTAATTTTCAAATTTAAAATTAAATATTCTTTAATTTGTTACTTTAGTGATAACAAAAATACGGGGTTTTACACCAATACCAGACTCTACAATCAAAACTGCAGTATCACATATTGGAAATTTGATTTCCGTCGTGAGTGGAGGCAAGCGATGTACTCCTCGCCGGCTTCGAGACACTCTAGCAAATGCCTCAGGATCTCCTGCAGTAGACCGTTGGATCCTCCAAGGCCGGTCCTCTCTTACGTTTGAGGATTAGAAATTCCTGAACCCACGTTTCTCGGTCCTATAGGACCTATATCCATCAGCTCCCGCAGTAGCTGATATATCCAAGGCGCCTCGCATTCCAATAAACACAAAGGTAAAAATAATATAAATGTCTGGGCTTGCAAAACCCTAACACCACCCATAGCTAGAAAGAAATGTCATGTCCTTCTTGGGTTCCCTTATCCCGTTTTTAATTCATATCGAGGTGTGAGGCTCGCGAATTAACGCTATACACAAGGCTATGCTATATTAAAGCCGTGCTTTGATCATCAACCACAAGACTATGCTTTTCAACATAAGTCTTGATCATTTGCATCTCAGCATGACACATAGGCAATTCATGCCATGCGACTGATATCTATTGATATATAACCTCTGAGCCCGTACATCTCAGAGAAGGGCATTAAGAAAGAGAATAAATTCTCCACCGCAAAACAAATATATATTTAATAGAAATCAATCAACATAGAATAAAATCCAATGTCAGAAACAAATCCATTTACAAGTTCGTTCTGGGTCTGGACGAAACGGGAGGCACCTTATTCCTCATCCCATATGTCCAATACAGGAGAGAGGCCCTCGCATATCCATCGATCTCCAAGTACGTCTGGACGGTTACCCCTTATTACCTCATCTTGGTGTACAACCCAATCAACATCATTAATCATCCAAACGATGTGAAGACCTCCGGTCTTCAACTACCATCTTCATCGCCGACTTATCGTCGAATCAGTTATTCTGAATGGGTATAAACCCGGCCTTTCCGAATAACTGACGTATATAATAAGCAAGTGTCACAAAAACACAACATATGCCTCATTCCAATTCTGAGTATTCTTTTATTTAAATATTCATATCCTTTGGGAAAGTTTCCCATTAATTTTATCTAAGATAAATTCTTTAAATTTATTCTTTAATCTTCCTTTGGATATCTATTCAAACCTAATTAAGGTTTATCCAAACAATTCGAGATTAGTGTGCCTTACCGAGGTAATCATTTATTTAATTTCCCAATCCCAACCAATTCATCCCATGGAGCAAAACTGGTCATACTCCATATCTAACACCACGGTGTTATCGGTAAATTTAATTACCATTTCACGTTCAAATCTAACTAAAGATTTAACTATCGCTAGGAGCAAAACTGGTGATATTCCATTCTCGATCACTTCCCAAATTTGATAATTTAAATTATCAATTCACATTTCAATCAAATTAAAGATTCATTAAAACTCCTCTTGGTTCAAATCTTCCCAAAAATCAATATTAATGATTATTTAACTTTGGAAAATCAAACAGGCTGCATCGACAATCAACACCGTACTATTGATTTCTACCTATATATAACCTCTAAGCTCGTATGTCTTAGAGAAGGGTGTTAATCCAGAGAATAAATTCTCCACCACCAAACAGATATATATTCAGCAAAGATCAACCATACAGTTTGAAATACAATGATCGACACGTAATCCTGTCTTTAACTGGGTTAAAGAACCAATGTCATTTAAAAAACGGTTCAATATAAGCCCAAATCCTCTTCCATAAAAATGGAATCTTCACGGAAAACAGATCAATATATAATCGATATCAATTTCCGTATCCAACTAATAATATAAATGGAATAACGACGAAACCTTTTATATTCCATATATGTTAACAGTATTCCTCCACAGAAGCTCATTTCCATTATTATCAAATCTAATTCCAATCAATTCCAATTTAATATATTAAATTGGAAAACTTTACTTTGGAAAATTTCTGTTAACTCTTAATAAAATGGTTTATAAATTCTAAATCACATTTCACTGTAAATCGGGTTAAAGAACGAATGTCGTTAAAAACAAAGTTCAAAATAAACCCAAATCACATCCTATTTTCAATTCCAATTAAATGTTAATTAATTGGTAATTCTTCCTTAAATCTTAATTAAAAGATTTATTCTTTCTACACTGGGTTTAAGAACAATGTCATTTAAAACACGGTTCACGACAAACCCAAAATCCAATTCAATATTAAATACAAGGCTCTGAATAGAAATTATATCGGCTTATATTCAATATCAAATTCTGAAATCAACAAATATCGTATTAGGAATAACAATATATATATATATCTTCCAAATTTCTCCACAATATCTGTATAATCACGGAATCCAATATCGAAATATTCCGAAGATAATTTCGATTCAAATCCATTCCAATTCATATATTGGAAATTATGGTTATTTTTAAAACCATATCAAATCCAATTTATTTATTTAAAAATATTGGATTATAATTCAAGTTCACAACTAGTTCATTTCGATAAAAATACAGTTTTATCTTTTCAAATATGGAAATTTTCATCCCAATTCTTTTCAAATCATTTATTATGATTTTACACAAATTATTGATATTTTTAATAATTTTATCAAGGCCCATACAGTCGATTTCCATAAAAGATCATCGAACTGCACTTACAACGACCTTTTCCAAATTTGATTTGGACATAATTCCAAATCCAACAGTTAGATTTTAAATATCTTATATTCATTGGAAACATCTTTTCGATACGAACCCAATGGTTCCGGTTTTAGGAGAATCGGATGGTCGGATCTCCCGTGATGTCAATTCGAAGTCAATGGTCGAAATTCGCGAATAGCCACAGCGTGGCGCATTCTATTCAGGCCATTAATTATATATAATATATGTATTATATATATTTCATCGATTTCCATTTAAAATGTATTTTATAAATCGTTTTCAAAACGATTTCAACTTCATATTCAATTTCAAATCAAATTGAATATTCCATTTCATCGATTTATAAACGATAATATTTTCAAAACATTAGATTTTGAAATCGCTTCCTTTTCGATATTCATTATAAAACTGAATAAAATCGATATAAATATCGTTCATGTCTAAATGTCATTAATTTAATCAACACGGCTTTATATATTTAAATATTTTCATGTCCATCCAAAATCGGACAACAAAATCACTTTTTCATCCATTTAAATATTATTTTAAAATATTAGTTATTTTAAAATATTAGTTATTTTAAAATATTCATTACTCATCATTTTAAAATATTTTTTAATTTAAAATATTCGTTCTTTCCGAATTGGAATCTGACACAGTCAATTACAATATAATTTTATTTATATGGATTTCATACACACATGCACACAACAATAATCAAACACAGTCAACCATCATCCAGAGTGCATTACGCAACTACATAAGCGTTAAATATGAATAATCAACGCTTATAACAGCCTGTCAACCAATCGATTGACATATAACTAAATATTGGGATTAGTGTATGTCCAATATCGTCCCAATACCCGTGTGGGTTTTTAAACAACAAACACTGATTATTATTTGTCCAGTTGGGCGATGTGTAAAATATATCGTCCCAATCGATATCAATCAAATGTGTGTTCATAGACAAATCATCCGATTTGTAAATGTATATTTATTTTATTCATATACATGTTAAAAATTATATTTTTAACTACATAATATTTATTTCATCCCATGAATATTTTATTCAGTTCATTTATACAATAAAAATGATATTTTTATTGTTCTAACATTTTTAGAAAATTTCGGCAGCACGACGTCACGATACTAGAACCAGAATAAGGTCTGGCCTTATCCCTCGCCTACTAATGGCTAGCGCCATGTACATACCAATTCTAATCAATTTATTTCATTTCCCAAACCAAATTCAAACAAATAATCTAATCAACCAAACTACCAAACAACCATGGTTTCAAACAAAGGTGTCGGGTGCTACTAAGCACCGTCTGCATCCTAGTATATATTTTTAACTAGAAAATAAATTAAAGTGAGAAGTTCTCACTTTTAGGATCCACTCCTCTAGTTTTATTTCTGAATTTATGAATCGTCTGAATTTGTCTAAAATTCCAATGCAGTCCTTTCCATGCAGTTCATAATAAAAATTACATTTTTAATGTCATGTTTATATATTAAAAATCATATTTTTACTTCGCTATATATATAATAAAAATCATATTTTTATCGCTTCACTCAAATAAATAAAAATCATATTTTTATTTCTACTTCATATATATAAAAATCAAATTTTTATCGCTACTCCACATATATAAAAATTGAATTTTTATCGCTACTTCATATATATAAAAATCAAAATTTTATCACTACTTCATATATATGAAAATCGAATTTTTATCGCTACTTCATATATATAAAAATCGAATTTTTATCGCTACTTCATATATATATAAAAATCTAATCTTTTTGAATGTAAAAATCCAATATTTTAGGAATATCAAAATCTAATCTTTTTGAAAAAAAAATCTAATCTTTTTGAATATAAAAATCTAATCTTTTTAAATTTAAAAATTTAATCTTTTTGAATATAAAAATCTAATCTTTTTGAATTAAAAGTCATAACTATTATGAAGTATGAATCATAACTTTTATGAATTAAAATAAGTAAAAACTTACATTGTTTTTCGATCGGAGGAGGGTGATCGTCGGAGGGTTGGAAGGTCGCCGCTTGAAGTGGGAAAATCGATCGGGGGGAGAGGGGCAGGAGCTCGCTGGTCTGTTGAAAGGGAGAGGAGGCAGTCGAGGTTCGCTAGTGTGTCGGGCAGTGGGTTGTTGGAGGCTACGACGGGTTGCGGTGGAGGACCCATGGTGGCTGGCGATTTTGGTTTCAGGGTGCTAGGGCTTGGGAGTTTTCTTAAATCATAGGAAGGAGAAGCAAGGGAGGAAGGAGGAGGTCCAAGATGCGGTGGCGCGGCCTAGGGAGGCACGCGACGTTGGGGGTGGTTGACGGGGTCTGGGTACGTAACGGCAGGTTAGGGTTCCATTCTTTTTTTCCAGAAAGAAAGTCAGGGAGAGAGAAAGAGGGAGGGGGAGGAGAGTTATAATAATATAATTTAATTTAATTCTCCATTAAAGTTGACTTACCATTCAAACTCCAAACGAAACATAACGACTATCGCCGCTAGCTAATTACCCCAATTCCAAACACAATGGGATATGTTTCGTAACCCAATTCGGCTGTTACGATTAGTTTCCGCTAAATTTAAAATATAAATCATTATATTTTAAATTCGAATGCATAATTCATTTTACCGGGGCCACATACGAACTCCAAAAATTCCAGAAAAATAAATCTGTCTATGTTTTGATGATACTGTCCTAACAAAATTAATTTCGTCGAATTTGGAGACCGTTTGAAAAATGGTCGTTTTCCAGTCGATTAAATTCAAACTTAATTGACCAAACATGTTTAAATTGACCATACTCACATATCGATTCCAAAAATTAGGAAAAATGGAATCAAGCTATAATTTGACATTCCGGATCCAACAAAAGTAGTTTCGTCGAAAATGGAGGTCGTTTGCAAAATCTCCAATTTTAAGGGTTGTATATTATATAAATTCCATAGCGACTATTCTGAATTTTCAACTGGACATAACTTTTTATTCCCGCTATGAAATTTCAATTTTTCAGATTCATTGGAAAGATATTTTCACATATATTCAAATATTTCTGGTTTCACTAAAATCTGGTTTATTTTGAATCCTGTATGTTCATTTGAAATCGAATTTTCAAACTACCACGCCATTTTCAATTCCTTTTGTAATTAAAATAAATATTTGTATTCTAATTTTGTTTTAGATAAATTTATACGTTCTAATTCTATTCAAAATAAATTTCTAGTCATTATTACTTGAAATAAACGATTTTAAGTATTCTAAATTCATTAAAATCGCTAAAATAAAAATTTGAAATTGGTTCTGATTTTCCGGGTTGTTACAGGAATAAGGTCTAGCCTTATTTCTTGAGACGACCCGAAATTCCCCGGTAAGGAAAGCCCTGATTGAATTGAGAACAAGCCACATCGGGACGGAAACAGAAGAACATTTCATTGGTAATTACAACAATTCCATCAGATTACAAGAATATACACAACATGAATAAATATTACACATTCGATAATTATCAGAGATTACAATACATTACATAGCAGCGGAAAAATAATACAATACACAACTGAAAAAGATATACGGATACAGAGCTTTCTGGATATCATTCCAGCTGTAAACCAGGTTCCTATGAGTATAAATCTACAAAACCAAAACTACTAGCTGCCCGTGTCAAAATAAGGGCACCCAGAGTTTAGGTTAAAACAATGAACTCCAGGTCAGTCATGTGACTGGTGAGAGAACTAAAACAGTTATTAATCTTTATTTTAAAGTTCAGTAAATCAAGGAGCCACGCCGTATAACACGGAACGGGTTTCCTCCCAAGAACACCAGTGCGTAAAACAACAGCACAATGCTAAATAAAGAACAATGAAGCTATTATAAGACCTGGGTCCCATCTCACAATGCAACACAAGCCGGAGGATAGGGTTTTACCTTATATTAGCCAAAGAATGCTTGATACGCTAAATTTCATCTTTTATTATTACTATAAGTGTATAGTGTCAAAACAATTTCAAATATAAATGTATCAATCCTAGACGACATGGGTACCATATATCATGTCGCCAATACTAGCTCTACAATCAAAACCGCAAAGTCACATATTTCAAATATAAATGTATCAATCCCAGACGTCATGGGTACCATATATCATGTCGCCAATACTAGGCTCTACAATGAAAACCGCAAAGTCACGTATTTGGAAATTGGATTTCCATCTGTGAACCGAGGCAAGGGATCGTCCTCAACCGATTCGAGACAATCTAGCCCATGTCTCAGGCAAGCGCGCAAGCAAGCCGGAGAATAGGGTTTTACCTTATAATAGCCAAAGAATGATTGATATGCTAAATTTCATCTTTTATTATTACTATAAGTGTGTAGTTTCAAAACAATTTCAAATATAAATGTACCAATCCTCGATGGCATGGGTACCATATATCATGTCGCCATTACTAGGCACTACAATCAAAACCGCAAAGTAACGTATTTCAAATATAAATGTATCAATCCTAGACGGCATGGGTACCATATATCATGCCGCTAATACTAGGCTCTACAATCAAAACCGCAAAGTCACGTACTTGGAAATTGGATTTCCATCTGTGAACCGAGGTAAGGGATCGTCCTCAAACGATTCGAGACAATCTAGCCCATGTCTCAGGCAAGCCGGAGGATAGGGTTTTACCCTATAATGGCAAAAGAATGCTTGATACGCTAAATTTCATCTTTTATTATAACTATAAGTGTATAGTGTCAAAACAATTTCAAATATAAATGTATCAATCCTAGACGGCATGGGTACCATATATCATGTCGCCAATACTATGCTCTACAATCAAAACCGCAAAGGCACGTATTTCAAATATAAACGTATCAATCCTAGACGGCATGGGTACCATATATCATGTCGCCAATACTAGGCTCTACAATCAAAACTGCAAAGTCACATATTTGGAAATTGGATTTCCATCTGTGAACGGAGGCAAGGGATCATCCTCAATCGATTCGAGACAATCTAGCCCATGTCTCAGGCAAGCGCGCAGGCAAGCCTTGGATCGTCAGAGCCGGTCCACCGATGTGGATTATTATGCCTGAACACTGCATTTCCCAGCCCTTTGGGGCGTAAATGAGCCCAATGACTCCATCGGCTCCACATAGTCACCAATATATCTGAGGCGCCTCGCAATCCAACAACTACACAGGTGAAAATAATATAAATGTCAGGGCTGGTAGGTCACTGACACCACCCTAGCTAGAAGGAAATGCATGCCCTCCCTGATGTCCTCTCCCGTTTCTGGTTCACAACCGGGGAGTGAGGCTCGCGAATCAAAGTTACACAAAGCTATGCCACACAGGCGGTGCTTTGATCATCAGCCACAAGACAATCCATTTCAACAGAAGCCTTGATCAATTGCCACTTAGGCATGCCACACAGGCAATTCACACCATGCGATTGATGTCTATCTATATACAACCTCGGATCCCGTGCATCTCAAAGAAGGGTGAAGTAAGGGTACGAATTCCCCTTCACCAGGCAGATGTATATTTAACAGAGATCAATCAACACAGAGCAAAATCCAATGTCAGACACACGGTCCATACAAGTTCGTTCTGGGTCTGAACGAAACTGGAGGAACCTTATTCCTCGCATATCCATTGATCTCCAAGTACGTCTGGACGATCACCAACTGATTCCACCCTCTTGGGTGTACAGCCCAATCAGGATCATCAGTAATCACCCAAACGATGTGAAGACCTCCTATCTTCGACCATCGTCTTCAGCCTCGACACATCGTCGAATCAGTAATTCAGAATGGGATAAACCTGGTCTTTCTGAATAACTTGCGTATATAATAACCAAGTGTTGCACAAACACAACATACGCCTCATTCCAATTCAGAATATTCTTTTATTCAAATATTCTTATACTTTGGGAAAGGTTCCCATTAATTTTATCAAAGACAAATTCTCTAAATTTATTCTTTAATCTTCTGTTGAATTTCAATTCAAATTAGTCGAGATTAGCAAACCACACCGAAGTAATCCTTTATTTTATTTCCCAATCCCAACCTATTCATCTCATGAAGTAAAACTGGTAATACTTCATATCTAACACCATGGTGTTATCGGTAAATTCAATTACCATTTCACGTTCAAATCAAATTAAAAATTTCACTATCTCCTGGAGAAAAACTGGTGATACTCCATTCTCGATCATTTCAATCTAATTAAAGATTCATTAAAACTCCACTTGGTTTTAATCTTCCCAAAAATCACTATCAATGATTATTTAACTTGGGAAATCATATCCTGTCTTTAACTGGGTTAAAGAACAGTGCTAATGAAGACATCATTCATGACAAACCCAAATCCCATTTGATGTTAAATACAAGGCTCTGAATATAAAATATATCAGCTTATATTCAATATCAAATCCTACGACCAACGAATATCGTACTGGAAATAACGATATAAATATATCTTTCAGATTTCCATAACAATATCTGTATAATCACGAAATCCAACATCGAAATATTCTAAAGACAATTTCGATTCAAATCCATTTCCACTTTATATATTAGAAATTCTGGTTATTTTCTAAACCATTTCAAATCCACTTTATTTATTTTAAAAATAAATGGGATTATAATTCTAGTTCAAAACTAGTTCATTTCGATAGAAATCTATTTTTATCTTTTCAAATATGGAGTTTTTCATCCCAATTCTTTCCAAATCATTTATTATCATTTTACACAAATTATTGATATTTTTAATAATTTTATCAAGGACCGTACAGTCGATTTCCATAAACGGCCATCGAACTGCACTTACAACGATCTTTTCCAAATTTGATTTGGACATAATTTCAAATCCAACCATTAGATTTCAAATCTCTAATATTCATTAGAAAGATCTTTTCGATATAAACCCATTGGTTCCGGTTTTAGGAGAATCCGGCGGTCGGATCTCCCGCAACGTCAATTCGAAGTCAATGGTCAAAATTCGCGATCTACCGCAGCGCGGCGCATTCTATTCAGGCCATTATATATATATAATATATTATATATATATTTCGTCGATTTCCTTTTAAAACGTATTTTATAAATCGTTTTAAATTCGTTTTCAAAATGATTTCAACTTCATATTCAATTTCTAATCAAAATTGAATATTCCATATCATCAATATATATAAATGATAATATTTTCAAAACAATAGATTTTGAAATCAATTCCTTTTCTATACTCATTTTAAAAACGAATATATTCGACTTAAATATCGTTCATGTCAAAATGGCGCAAATCTAATCAACACGTCTTTATATCTTTCAATAACTTCGTTATTCTATTCAGCAAATGAATATTTTCGTCAACACACAAATTTTCTATTATTCAACACATGAATATATATTTTATTCAACACATGAATATTTATTATATTCAACACATGAATTTATTCTATTATTCAACACATGAATATATATTCTATTCAACACATGAATTATCTATTATTCAACACATGAATATATATTTTATTCAACACACGAATTTATTTTATTCAACACATGAATTTATTCCATTATTCAACACATGAATATATAATTTATTCAACACATGAATTTATTCTATTATTCAACACATGAATATATATTTTATTCAATACATGAATTTATTCTATTATTCAACACATGAATTTATTCTATTATTCAACACATGAATTTATTATTATTCTCTAAATTGGAATGAGACCCACTCAACTACCATATAATATTATTTATATGGATTCTATACAACACATGTATATAATAGCAACGATAAATCATCAACCATCATCCAGAGTGCACCACATAACTGCATAAGCACTAAATATAAATATTTAACGCTTACACAGTCTGTCGACCAATTGATCGACATACAGCTAAACAATCGGGATTAGTGTACGCCAAATATCATCCCAATACTCGTGTGGGGTTTCAAATCAACAAACATAGATTATTATTTGTGCAGTTGGGCGATGTGTAAAATTTATCGTCCCAATCAATAATCAGTCAAACTGGTGATCGGGCATGACGGGTTTCTCATATTTTTTCTTTGACTGATCGGGAAGGTGGAAACAAAAGCGGGGGGCGAAAGAACAGCGGGTTTGACCATGCTGAGTTGGATCCTAGGGTTTTGACCAAGAAAAGCATATATATATATATTATTTAATTTATCTTTAAAAGTCAAAATCATAACGGACTCGAAATCGAACCCACCGACTGTCGTCCATAGCTAATTACCCCCATTCCGAACACAATGGGATATGTATCGTAATCCAGTTCGCCTATTTCGATCAGTTTCCTTCAAAATCAAAATATAAATCTATATATTGAATTTGAATGCACATTTCAATTTACCGGGGCCACATACGGACTCTAAAAATTCCCGAAAAATTATTTCTAGCTTAGTATTGACGATACGGTCCTAACAAAGTTAATTTCGTCAAATTCTGAGACCGTTTGAAAAATGGCCATTTTCTAGTCGATCGAAATTAACTGAAACTGTTAAAACACGTTTAACTTCGCCACGATCACATACTGATTCAGAAAATTATGAATTTTGAAACCTAGCAATAATTTGACATCCCAGATCCGACAAAAGTGGCTTTGTCGAAAATCGAGGTCTTTTGCAAAATTTCCATTTTTAAGGGCCAGAATTCCACAATGACTATTTTGAATTTTCAAATGGGCGTAACTTTTTATCCCCGTTATGAAATTTTGATTTTTCGGATTCGTTTGAAATATATTTTCAAATAGATTCTAATATTTTTAATTTCGGTAAAATCCGGTTTATTTTGAATCTTGTACATTCATTTGAACTTTGAAATCGAAATTTCAAACTACCGCGCCATTTTCAATTCCTTTTATAATTAAAAATAATTATTATTTTCTAACGTCGATTCAAATGAATATATTCATTCTAATTCTATGCAAAATAAATTTCTCGTCTCCATTATTTAAAATAATTTATTTTAAATATTCAAAATTCATGAAAATTGCCAAAATAATTTTTTTTTAATTGGCTTAGATTTCCGGGTTATTACAATCTCCCCCACTTAAAACTTTTCGTCCCCAAAAAGGAACGAAGCTGAAAGTTGTTTTACAAACCAACTCAACTTCCATTATTTTCTTTACGGCTTAAGTTCTTCAACTTTTCAGTTTCTAATAACTTTTCAAATTTTTCAAAAATTTGGCTAACACCCTAAATTTTCAAAAGATTTCGTCATAACCTCCCCTGCACCGGGAGCTTCGGGATATTTCAAATAACCTCCCATGGCCATCACTAATCCAAAAAGAAAGAGAAACAGCCATGCGGCTAGCCAATCGGCTCATAAATTCATCAAAAACCCAACAAATACAATAAACATGTACCTCTTTGCCGGGCAAACAATTTTATTCCTCTGCTCTAGCCTCCTTGCTATGACCTGTTCAATGTAAGTACATGTATGTGCATGCAAATGCGACATATTTTCAATACAATTCACTATTTGGTACAATTTGGCTAAATGGTTCAAATTTTAATTAATCAACCAAAAATCAAACAACACAACCATCAATCAATTAGTTGATTATCTTTTCAATCACATAACTTTAATACATGTCCAGAAAATCTTATTCTTGGTGCCAAATCATGACAATAAGCCCTATCTAGTTTTGGTTCTCTCACACCAGTCAATTGGAAATATATAAATATCACACCTTCGAAACTCGAACACTAAATCTGATGATGTAGGTACAATCATGGGAATCTTCTCCGGGCGACTAGAGTGTGACTCTATATCTATCCAGTATATTAAAACTTCGAATACACGTGGATCAGACGTATATGCAAAATCTATATATACTTGATTGTCCAAATCAATACAAATAAATTATTCAAATATGAATAATTCGATTTAAATTTTCAAAACAAAAATTGTTTTTAATTTAAAAATATACTCTTCACACTCGTTCTAGGATACTACTGATCCTATCTCTAATGAGTCATTCTTATTGGATATTACTAATCCAATCTCTGATGAATTCTTTCGTTTGGTTCTAATGTGTCTTGTTCTCCGAGCACTGTAAACGAAAGCTCTGATACAAAAATGAGACGACCCGAACTTCCTCGGTAAGGAAAGCCCGGATTGAATTGAGAACAAGCCACATTGGGATGCAAACAGAAGAAAATTTCATTGTTAATTACAACAATTCCTTTAGATTACAAGAGTATACAGAGCATGAATAAATATTACACATTCGATATTATCAGAGATTACAATACATTGCATAACAGCGGACAAATAATACAATACACAACTGAAAGAGATATACGGATACAGAGCTTTTCGGATATCGTTCCAGCTGTAAACCAGGTTCCTGTGAATATAAATATACAAAACCAAAATTACTAGCTGCCCATGTCAAAATAAGGGCACCCAGAGTTTAAGTTAAAATAATATACTCCAGGTTAGTCATGTGATTGGTGTGAGAACTAAAACAGTTATTAATCTTTATTTTAAAGTTCGGTAAATCAAGGGACCACGCCATATAACACGGAACTGGTTTCCTCCCAAGAACAGCAGTGCATAAAACAACAATGCAATGCTGAATAAAGAACAATGAAGCTATGATAAGACCCAGGTCCCATCACACAATACAACATAAGCCAGAGGATAAGGTTTTACCTTATAATAGCCAAAGAATGCTTGATACGCTAAATTTTATCTTTTATTATTACTATAAGTGTATAGTGTCAAAACAATTTCAAATATAAATGTATCAATCCTAGACGGCACAGGTACCATATATCATGTCGCCAATACTAGGCTCTACAATCAAAACCTCAAAGTCACGTATTTGGAAATTGGATTTCTATCTATGTACCGAGGCAAGGGATCGTCCTCAACCGATTCGAGACAATCTAGCCCATGTCTCAGGCAAGCACGCAGGCAAGCCTTGGATCGTCAGGGCCGGTCCACCGATGCGGATTATTATGCCTGAACACTGCGTTTCCCCGCCCTGTGGGGCGTAAATGAGCCCAATGACTCCATCGGCTCCACATAGTCACCGATATATCTGAGACGTCTCGCAATCCAACAACCACATAAGTGAAAATAATATAAATGTCAGGGCCGATAGGTCACTGACACCACCCTAGCTAGGGGTGTAAATCGGTCGGACCGGACCGGACGGAGGTATGTTCAGTTTCTGTCCTAAAAAAAATCGGACCGAACACAGACCGAACCAAATTTTTTCTCGGACAAATTTCGTTGTCCTAATTCGTGTCCTAAATAAAATCGGTCGGACACGGACATGATCGGACTAGTCGGACTCGGTCGGACATGGCTATTTATATCACATTTTGTACATTTTACTAGATTTTCTCTCTACTATACGACGAATTTCAAATAATTCGGACGAATTCGGACGAGCCTGGACCGGACATGATTTTTTCTCGTACAAATCTTGTTGTCCTGATTCGTGTCCTAAATGAAAATCGGACGGACTCGGACGGACGTATTTCGGTCACGGACACGAACGGACGTCGGACATTCGAACAAAATTTACAGCCCTAACCCTAGCTAGAAGGAAGCGCATGCCCTCCTTGATGTCCTCTCTCGTTTCTAGTTCACAACCGGGGTGTGAGGCTCGCGAATCAACGTTACACAAAGCTATGCCACACAGGCGGTGCTTTTATCATCAACCTCAAGACTTTGCTTTTCAACAAAAGCCTTGATCAATTGCCACTTAGGCATGCCACACAGGCAATTCACACCATGCGACTGATGTCTATCGATATACAACCTCTAATCCCGTACGTCTCATAGAAGGGTAAATTAAGGGAATGAATTCCCCTTCACCAGGCAGATGTATATTTAATAGAGATCAATCAACACAGAGCAAAATCGAATGTCAGACACACAGTCCATACAAGTTCGTTCTGGGTCTGAACGAAACCGGAGGAACCTTATTCCTTGCATATCCATCGATCTCCAAGTACGTCTGGACGATCACCAACTGATTCCCTCCTCTTGAGTGTACAGCCAAGTCAAGACCATCAGTAATCACCCAAACGATGTGAAGATCTCTGGTCTTCGGCCACCGCCTTCATCCTCGACACATCGTCGAATCAGTTATTCAGAATGGGATAAATCCGGTCTTTCTGAATAACTCGCGTATATAATACACAAGCACAACATATGCATCTTTCCAATTCAGAATATTCTTTTATTCAAATATTCTTATACTTTGGGAAAAGTTCCCATTAATTTTATCAAAGATAAATTCTTTAAATTTATTCTTTAATCTTCTTTTGAATATCAATTCAAATTAGCCAGGATTAGCGAACCACACCGAAGTAATCCTTAATTTTATTTCCCAGTCCCAACCTATTCATCCCATGAAGTAAAACTGGTAATACTTCATATCTAGCACCACGATGTTATCAGTAAATTCAATTACCATTTCATGTTCAAATCTAATTAAAGATTTCACTATCGCCTGGAGCAAAACTGGTGATATTCCATTCTCGATCATTTCAATCTAATTAAAGATTCATTAAAACTCCACTGGGTTTTAATCTTCCCAAAAATCACTATCAATGATTATTTAACTTGGGAAATCATATCCTGTCTTTAACTGGGTTAAAGAACAGTGTTAATGAAGACACCATTCACGACAAACCCAAATCCCATTTGATATTAAATACAAGGCTCTGAATAGAAAATATATCGGCTTATATTCAATATCAAATCCTACGACCAACAAATATCGTATTGGAAATAACGATATAAATATATCTTTCAAATTTCCATAACAATATCTGTATAATCATGAAATCCAACATCGAAATATTCCAAAGACAATTTCGATTCAAATCCATTTCCACTTTATATATTGGAAATTCTGGTTATCTTCTAAACCATTTCAAATACACTTTATTTATTTTAAAAATAAATGGGATTATACTTCTAGTTCAAAACTAGTTCATTTCGATAAAAATCAATTTTTATCTTTTCAAATTTTCCCAATTCGTCACAAATCATTTCTTATGATTTTAAACAAATTGTTACTATTTTTAATAATTTAATCAAGACCCGTACAGTCGATTTCCATCAACGGCCATCGAACAACACTTACAGCGACCTTTTCAAAATTTGATTTGGACATAATTCCTAATCCAACCGCTAGATTTCCAATCTCTAATATTCGTTAGAAAGCTCTTTTTAATACGAACCCAATGGTTCTGATTTTAGGAGAATCCGATGGTCGGATCTCCCGCAATGTCAATTCAAAGTCAATGGTTGAAATTCGCAAACTGCCGCAGCGTGGCGCGTTCTATTCAGGCCATTATATATATAATATATATTATATATATTTCATCAATTTCCTTTTAAAACATATTTTATAAATAATTTTAAATTCAATTTCAAAACGATTTCAACTTCATATTCAATTTCTAATCAAAATTGAATATTCCATATCATATATATATATATATGATAATATTTTCAAAACATTAGATTTTGAAATCAATTCCTTTTCTATATTCATTTTAAAAATGAATACAATCGACATAAATATCGTTCACGTCAAAATGGCACAAATCTAATCAACACGACTTTATATCTTTCAATAACTTCGTTATTCTATTCAACAAATGAATATTTTCTTCAACACATGAATTTCCTATTATTCAACACATGAATATATATTTTATTCAACACATGAATATTTATTCTATTCAACCCACGAATTTATTCTGTTATTCAACACATGAATATATATTTTATTCAACACATGAATTTATTCTATTCAACACATGAATTTTCTATTATTCAACACATGAATATATATATTTTATTCAACACATGAATTTATTTTATTTAACACATGAATTTATTCTATTATTCAACACATGTATATATATTTTATTCAACACATAAATTTATTCTATTATTCAACACATGAATATTTTTTTTTAAAACATGAATTTATTCTATTATTCAACAAATGAATATATATTTTATTCAACACATGAATTTATTCTATTATGCAACACATGAATATATATATTTTATTCAACACATGAATTTATTCTATTATTCAACACATGAATTTATTATTATTCTCTAAATTGGAATGAGACCCACTCACTTACCATATAATATTATTTATATCGATTCTATACAACACATGTATGTAATAGCAACAATAAATCATCAACCATCATCCAGAGTGCACCACACAACTGAATAAGCACTAAATATAAATAATTAATGCTTACACAGTCTGTCGACCAATCGATCGGCATACAGCTAAACAATTGGGATTAGTGTACGCCAAATATCATCCCAATACCCATGTGGGGTTTCAAATCAATAAACACAGATTTTTATTTGTGCAGTTGGGCGATATGCAAAATTTATCGTCCTAATCAATATCAGTCAAATCGGAGTACATAAACAAATCGTTCGATTTGTAAATGAATATTTATTTCACTTCAACACATGAATATATATTTTATTTCAACACATGAATATATATTTTATTTCAAAACATGAATATATATTTTATTTCAACACATGAATATATATTTTATTTCACTCCACATCACACTATAAAATTTCACTACACAGAAATCAAACAAACAAGTCACCCATGGTCTGTGGACGATGGGTGTCAGGTGCTGCTAAGCACCGTCTGCATCCTAGTATATTTTTCAAACTAGAAATAGAAATAAAAGTGAGGAGTTCTCACCTTGGGATCCACTCCTCCATTCTCTTTATCTGAACGGTTCAGATTTTGTTTTGATTACCGTCGGTTCCATCGCAATCTATTTCACTTTGCTCATAATAAAAATCACATTTTTATTATTAATTTATATATATAAAAATCATATTTTTACATTGCTACTTCTATAAAGATCACATCTTTATCTTCACTTCATATATATAAAAATCGAATTTTTATCTTACAATAAAGACCACATCATTATTTAACTAAAAATGGTTTCATATCCTAAACATCATATTATTATTATATAATGCTTTTTCTATACATTTATAAACAATGCTATTTATAAAAATCGTATTTTAATTTACTCAATATATTTGTTAAAGATCATATTTTTATAATTCCTATTTTTATTTTCCTATCATATATATAAAATCTTATTTTTATTTTTAAAATCATTCTAATATTATTTTTAAAACAAATGCTAATCTTATTTTTATGCGATGTTAAAACATGAAAAAAGCTGATTTTCCTTATCCATTTTAAAAACTAATTACTTAATAAAATACATAAAAACTTACTGTGGCTTTCGAGGAGGGGGAGGGCATTTGACAGTCGGAGGAGGGTGCTTCAAGGGTCGGTGGAGGCAGGCGCAGGTTGAGGAGAGGTTGTGGTGGTGGATTTTGGGGCCTAGGGAGCCGGGGTCCGCAGTTCTTTGATTTGGGCTGGAATTGGGCGGCGATGGTGGTGGCAGTGGCGAGGGGGTATCGGAGGAGAGGCGTGCGACGGTCAACAACGAAGAAGGGGGCGAGATCGGGCACGACAGGTCTCTCAATATTTTTTTGACTGATCGGGAATGAGGAAACAAAAGAGGGGAGGGCAGAAGAATAGCGGGTTTGACCACGCTGAGTTGGATCCTAGGGTTTTGACCAAGAAAAGCATATATATATATTATTTAATTCATCTTTAAAAGTCAAAATCATAACGGACTTGAAATCGAACCCACCGACTATCGTCCACAGCTAATTACCCCCATTCCTAACACAATGGGATATGTATCGTAAGCCAGTTCGGCTGTTTCGATCAGTTTCCTTCAAAATCAAAATATAAATCTATATATTGAATTTGTACGCACATTTCAATTTACCGGGGCCACATACAGCCTCTAAAAATCCCCGAAAAATTATTTCTAGCTTCGTATTGACGATACGGTCCTAACAAAACTAATTTCGTTAAATTCGGAGACTGTTTGAAAAATGGCCATTTTCTGGTAGATCGAAATTGACTGAAACTGTTAAAACACGTTTAACTTCGCCACACTCACATATTGATTCAGAAAATTATGAATTTTGAAACCTAGCTATAATTTGACATCTCGGATCCAATAAAGGTGGCTTTGTCGAAAACCGAGGTCGTTTGCAAAATTTCCATTTTTAAGGGCCAGAATTCCACAGTGACTATTCTGAATTTTCAAGTAGGCATAACTTTTTATCCCCGCTATGAAATTTTGATTTTTCGGATTCGTTGGAAAGATATTTTCAAATAGATTCTAATATTTTTGATTTTGCTAAAATCTAGTTTAATTTGAATTCTGTACATTCATTTGAACTTTGAAATCGAAATTTCAAACTACCACGCCATTTTCAATTCCTTTTATAATTAAAAATAATTATTTATTTTCTAACGTCGATTAAAATGAATATATTCATTCTAATTCTATGAAAAATAAATTTCTCGTCTCCAGTATTTAAAATAATTCATTTTAAATATTCAAAATTCATCAAAATTGCCAAAATAAAAAAATTTAAATTGGCTCAGATTTCCGGGTTATTACATTTCTCGCCTAATACTGGCCTGCGCCATACACAAACTAATTTGAATCCAATTCGCATCTAAATAAAATCTAAACAAATAAATGAATTTTCACGACCATAATCAAACCATGTAGAACTTCCAAATAAATAAATACTCATCTACCCCAATGCCATTTAAGGCGCCATAAGTGGCTATTCGCGGGGTATGAAATCCATGTGTCGGTAATATCCATACATCGCTTTCAATTTATGTGAACTCCATATAATTCAAATCAAACAACATGGTATGTACAATAAATAGTGTCGGGGGCTTCTAAGCCCTGTCTGAATCCTAAAATATTTTTAATTGTAAAATAAATAGAGTGAGAAGGAGTTCTCACCTTTGGCTTCCACTCCGTCATTCTTTATTGGACGGTTTTAATTCTGTTTTGCTTCCTGACAGTTCCATCGCAATCTATTTCACGCGGTATATATATTAAAATCATATTTTAAATTAAATGTTGTACATATAAAAATCATATTTTTATTATAATGCTATTCAAATAAAAATCACATTTTTCCTACAATGCTATTATATATATAAAAATCAAATTTTTATCATGCTATTATATATATAAAAATCAATTTTTTTATCATGTTATTATATATATAAAAATCAATCTTTTTAACATCTCGTTATATATATAAAAATCACATTTTTATCATATCGTTATATATATATAAATCACATTTTTATAATGCTACTAAATTTATATAAAAATCATATTTCTATTACGCTAATATATATAAATCATATTTTCATTACAACGCTATTTCGTTATAAAAATTATATTTTTAAAATAATTATATATATATAAATCAGATTTTCCTTAAATTAATAGCAAAAAAAATATAAACAAAAACACACCTTTTTCCCTTGTAAAAATTCAGTTTTTTGTTGGAAGAGGGTTCACATTGGTGCTGACGTGGTGGAGGAGGAGTGCTGGAGTCGGGGAGGTTGCGAGGTCTGGTTGTGCTGCGCGTCTTCGATTGGAAAAAAGGAGGAGGGCTCGAGGGTTGGCATCGTTGAAGGGGAAGGGTGGTAGCACAATGGTGGCCGCGACGTCCGGCGGAGGAGGTGAGGGGTGCGCCGGTGGAAGTGATGGCGATGGCTTCCATTGATTTGAGGAATCAGGGTTTTGTCATTTAATTTTTTAAATGATGGATCTTAAGGGTGAGTGAGAGAGAGATAGGGTATAGGGTTTGACTTTAAATAATAATTTATATTATTATTATTTTAAATCCCAAAAACTTAAATTTTCATTTAATCTCCCGTTCGAACCGAACGACTGTCCTCCCTAGCCAAATGCTCCCATTCCGAACACAATGGGATATGTCGATAAGCCAATTCGACTATTACGATTAGTTTTCATCAAAAGTAAAACATAAATTAATGTAACATTCAAAATCGATTTTAATGTACATTTTAATTTACCAAGACCGCATACTGACTACAAAAATTCCATAAAAATAAATCTAGCTATTTTTTGACGATACAGTCCTAACGAAACTAATTTCATCGAATTTGGCGACCGTTTGTAAAACGGTCATTTTCCAGTCGATTAAATTCAAATTGAAATTGCCAAACACGTTTAAATTCACCACGCTCACATATTATTTCCAAAAATTATGAAAATGGGAATTTAGCAATAGTTTGTCATTCCGGATCAAACAAAAGTAGTTTCATCGAAAACGGAGGTCGTTTGCAAAATATCTACTTTTAAGGGCTAAATATTATATAAAAAATATATAAATTCTACAACGACTATTTTAAATCTTAAACTGGCCATAACTTTTTATTCTCATTATGAAATATGGATTTTTCGCATTCGTTAGAAAAATATAATTAAACAGATTCAAATATTTATGGTTTTACTGAAATCCAATTTGTTTTGAATCCTGTACATTCATCTGAAATTTGAAATCGAATTTTCAAACTACCACGCCATTTCAGGATCGTTTTAAAATTAAAATTTATTCGTTCTAACTTTGATTTAAAATAAATTTTTAGTCATTATTATTTAAAATAAATCATTTTAAATATTCTAAATTCATTAAAATAGCTAAAATAAAAATTTTAAATTGGATCTGAAAATCCGGGTTGTTACAGACACAATTTATCAGTTAAAAATAATAGAGGAAGAGAGTATTTATTTTTGCCGTGAACCCCAAAAAGGCACGCACGCTTCCTTTATATTTCAAATGGTAGGAAATAACAATAGAGAAAATATCTACACATGTTGATTAATTTCGGAAAGTAGGCCAGATGTTGTAACGTCCCAGATTTTTGGACATTTATTACAAATATTTAAATCAGGTTTTAAATATCGAATTGGAAATACAATGGATTTTATAACGAATTTATTTTATAAAATGAAGTTTGAATATATATAATTTGTAATATAATTAAAACGAGCTCGAAATGGCGTGGTAGTTCGTAATTAACGATTCGAACTTTAATTGAATATACCTGGTTCGATATAAGTCAGATTTCTATGAAACAAGAATCGTCTGAATCGATTTGACTATATTTTTCCAATAGAATAGAAAAATGGAAATTTCATCGTATAGATTGCAAGTTATATCCAGTTCAAATTTTCAAATAGTTGCTATGGAATTTCGTTAATAAACGATAACATTTATTTAATATTAATAAAGGTATTTTCATATAGTTGGATTTCGTTTTCATCTAAATTTTTGATATTGAGTTTAAAATATATATTAGTTATTCCGTTTGGATATATATGATAATAATAATTTTTATTATTTAAATTGACTTTTTTTTGAATTTAATTCTATTTTATCGCTATTATATAGACCGTAGGAACAGTTTCATATTCAAACGATCTCCGTTTTCGGCGAAATAAGTTTTATTGGAATGCGTACAATAAATTATTGTTATATTTCCAGTTTGGAGCGAAACGGAGTGTTTTGTTAGTACGCGATATTTAACGGTGAACAGAAGATTATAATTTGAATTAAAACACGCTATTTGTGCAAACGGAGTCCGTTTTCAATGAAACTGGTTTCATTGGGACCGTAACGTCAAATCATTCCATGACGTCCATTTTCGTTATTTTTGATTTTGTCTGTATCGGTGTGTATTTAACGATCTGCGGTCATACAAACTAATCATAGTAAAACATAATATACTCAAGTAAAGGTACATCCTAATTTCTTCCTAACGCACAACTTACCCTATTTTTGCCTAATCTATCTGTTCGACCCTATCGATTAGTCTGCATCAACATAACTGAACCATTTTTTTTCTTGTAAATCTAATATGAGTCATACCGAAGTGTACCTCTGCTTCTAAAAACCTACCATAAGCATTTAAATTTAAAACATGAAGCTGTCTTTACATGTACAAACATACACAATGCTAACGTGGAATTTTTTTATACAAGCCAACCTAAGATTTAATATTTGCAGCTAACCTATATCTGTGCGCAAGATTTTTCTTTCTATCAACAACTATACATGAATAAGAAAACACACTGAAAACATATCTTCCTTCACCCCTAAGTTTCATAGCATTACCTACCCTCCTCCTACGTCTTCAAACCACATACGACAATGAAAAGAAAACTCGATGCTGTCTAGTCTACACATGGGAAAGCTACAAATCTAAGAGCCGTGGAAGGCAAGGAGCCTTCGCCTATATATACGTATGTCATATACAAAACTGAAAGCAAGCCTGCAGAGTAAAATAATCTCTCCAATCAAAGGAAATGTAAACAATCCCTCTTGAAAATTGTATATACAAACCGAAGGCCTCTTCTTTCCTTTTATAAACTAAAATCTTTTTTTTGCCACTTCCAACACTCGATGAAGCTGAAGCTCCATGGGTTCTTGTTTGCTGAAGGGGAAGGGGTGTCGAATTTAGTTGCTGGAAGCACAGGCAGAGCCGTGGATTTGCGACAGTACCATGGACAGTGATAGAGGAGTTGCGTTTTGAATACAAGGTGGTTAATGGTGATGGAATAATTGAAATGGCGACGGAAATAAAGTACTAGCAGTGGCAGTTATGGAAGTTTTAAACGCAAGGGAACGCTGTAGCTTTTGTTAGGGAAGAAGTATCTAAGGGAGGTGGCTCATGAATAGTACAGTTGGTGAGGATATGTGTGAAGTTGAGGACGTGTGTGCATGGGCTGGTGGAGAAAGGGAGAAGCACGTGCATGAACAGTAGAGAAAAGGGAGGGCGTGTAATGACCCGGGTTTTTGACGACTTTGGTTATCACCATAAACTCACTGACGACAAACCAAACATTGAAAAATACCGGTCATTAATGAAAGAAATTAGAGGGTGAGGATAGATAAGATAGGAACTTAGAATAGAAGAAGAAGAAGAACACAATATCAGAGTAACACGAATCTCACAGCGGAACAAATAAATATATTTCATAACATAACTTTGAAATACAAATCTGTACTTGAATATACATATCATTATCAAAGTACAACACTTACAACACAGCGGAAATAACTATAGCTATATCATCTTGAAGCCTCCTGCTCCAAGCTCTTCCAGTATATATGTAAATCCTGACTATTTGACTGCCCATACAAATTTAGGCACCCAAGAGTTTAGGGAAAACAACACAAAATAAACTCCGGGTCAGTCATAGGACTGGTGTGAGTAAAACAGTTTAAAACAGTTCTAGCAGGTAATCGATATCTCATAAGACCACGCCGTATAACGGAACGGGTTTTTCCCTTATGAGAATCCAAATATCTTTATATCAAAAACCTTTTGATATTATAATAATGTCTATCAACTACAATATAATAATCATCTAGCAGAAACGCTTCCATCTCACGTTCTACGTATATAGTACACAATCAAAATCGCAAGCATGTATTGGGTAATGGATTTCCAACTATGACAAGGTATGGAACCACCTTTCGCTAGTGTACCTCCAGAGAGGAATACACTGGATTCAACAAGAACATCTTGCAACCCGGCCACACATGACCGAAAACTCATTTCTCTTGAGTGTATCGAATGTATATCACCAACGGTTGGAATCAGCAACCGTTTCCCGAATGGGACAACATCAAAAATAGATTTTTAGAAGTAAATGAAACTCTAGATCAGGTGATTATACACCCTACATCGGTGCGACCGACTTAGCCATGCTGCCTGCCCGATTTCTGTCATTTACCGGATGTGAGGCTAGAAGCTACGCTTTACCATCACACCAGATTCACTTTGAATGCGACATCGTCAAATCCATCAAATCACCGATTGACGTCCTCAACCATACATTATGTGTTAACTAAAAGAAGTTTCCTTCTCCGCTTCTACTCTTGGTACGGTTGGAGAAATCAATATACGTCATCGTCTGGAAATACTCTGTCAGACATCCATCCATTGTAACAACCCGAAAATCTGAGCCAGTTTAAAAATTTTATTTTGGCAATTTTAGCGAATTTTGAATATTTAAAATAGATTATTTTAAATAATATCGAAGAAAATTTATTTTGAATATAATTTGAATGTATATATTATATACGCCGTCGTTAGAATATAAATAATTTTATATAATTATAAATAGGAATTGAAAATGGCGTGGTAGTTCGATAATTCGATTTCAAACTTCAATTGAATGTACCGGGTGCAACACAATCCGGATTTTAGTGAAACCAAAAACATTAGGATCTATTTGATAATATCTTTCCAATGAATCCGAAAAATCAAAATTTCATAGCGGGAATCAAAAGATATGTCCAGTTGAAAATTCTGAATAGTCGCTATGGAATTCAGGCCCTTAAAAATAGCAATTTTGCAAACGACCTCGGATTTCGACGAAACCACTTTTGTTGGGTCCGTGATGTCAAATTATTACTAGATTCCAAATTTCATAATTTTTCGAATTAATATGTGAGCGTGGCAAAGGAAAACATGTTTGACCAGTTTTAGTTGATTTTAATCGACTGGAAAATGGCAATTTTTTCAAACGGTCTCAGAATTCGACGAAACTAGTTTTGTTAGGACTGTATCGTCAATACGAAGCCAGAAAATATTTTTCTGGAATTTTTCAAGTTAGTATGCGACCCCGGTAAATTGAAATGCGCGTTCAAATTCAATATATAGAGTTATATGTTGATTTTGACGGAAACTGATCGAAACGATCAAATCAGCTTGCGATACATATTCCATTGTGTTCGGAATGGGGGTAATTAGCTATGGACGACAGGCGATGGGCCTCGATTCGAGGTCGTATGTAAAAGTCAACTTTTTGAATTTAAAATTAAAAAAAACCTCTTCCTTTATCTCTGCCCCCCCTCCCCCGATTCATTTCTGAACGAAAGAAAGAAAAAAAAGAGAAATCGGATCGAGGAACCCACCGCCCACCTCGTCATGCCATCGCCCCCTCCACCGTTCGCCGCCCCGCTCACCGCAGCCTCCCCCACCCTCGCGTCGCGCCACCGTCGAAGACCCCCCCCTCTAATCGCGCCGCCGCGCGAAGCTAGCCCCCCCCCCCCCTCAGAAAACCGCCACCTCCTCCTGCATCTCTCCCCCAACCCTCATCCGCTGCCTGAAGCACCAACTCCGACCCCCCCTCCTCTTCCAGTGAACGACACCAGTGAACCCCCCCCCCCCGATTGAAAAAGTAAGTTTTTATTTGTTTTAATTTTATTTATTTATTTCTTTTATATATGATTAGCAAACAGAAAAAAATCAGTTTTTGTATAGGATTTTTAAATAGAAAGTTAGAATTTTTCATATAGAAAAGGCGATATTTTTAACCTTAAAAAGGCCGATTTTTAATGAATGAAAGACGATATTTTTAAAGGTGAAAAGATCGTACTTTTATTTGAATGTAGAAAGATCGGATTTTGATATAGTGGTGATAATAAAAATATAATCTTTATATTATACAAAGGATAAAAATATAATTTTTATAAAAGGAAGAGGTAGAAAAGATTTTTATTCAATTAAAAATATGGTTTTTATATTTTTAAAGTATTAAAAATATAGTCTTTACTATATAGACGATGTAAAAATATGATTTTTGTTTATGTAAAGAATTAAAAATATAATTTTTACATGATAGGAATATTTTAAATATCATCTTTATATGTGTAGAAAAATAAAAATGTGATTTTTATAATGATATATTTGAAAAGGCGAAATCTTTATATAGAGAATAGCGAGGTAAAAAAATATAATTTTTATCTATATAGTAGCAATGTAAAAATAGAATTTTTATCCATATAGCGTGATAATAAAAATTCGATTTTTATATATTGAATAGCGAAGTAAAAATTCGATTTTTATATATTGAATAGCGAAGTAAAAATTTGATTTTTATATATTGAATAGCAAAGTAAAAATTCGATTTTTATATATTGAGTAGCGAAGTAAAAATTCGATTTTTATATATTGAATAGCGAAGTAAAAATTCGATTTTTATATATTGAATAGCAAAGTAAAAATTCAATTTTTATATACTGAATAGCAAAGTAAAAATTCGATTTTTATATATGTAGTGGCTACGGGCAACGAAAGCGACAAAGAGGCGAGAACGATGAAGATTTCTGTCAAAGAAGTGTCGTGGAGTTAGGATGGCTGTTGGTGAGAATTTCACTCCTTTCAATTTCTTTTCTAGTTATATATATATACTAGGATGCAGACGGTGTTTAGTAGCACCCGACACCCGTCATCCACAGACCATGGATGACTTGTTTGTTTAATAGTTTGGTTGTGTAGTTGGTTAGATTATTTGATTTGAATTGTTTGGTGAAATGAAATTGACTTGATTGATGTGTGAATGGCGTGGGCCTTCACTAGACAGGGGATAAGGCTAGGCCTTGTCCCGTTTTTAGTATCGTGCCGTTATGCCGCCGAAATTTTCTAAAATATGTTAGAAAAATAAAAATATCATTTTCATTGTGTAAATGAACTGAATAGAATATTTTCAGAGGTTGAACAAAATATTTTATCGTTAAAAATATAATTTTTAACGTGAAGTGAATAAAATAAAATATTCATTTACAAACCGGACGGTTTGTTCATGTACACCTATTTGAAGGACGTTGATTGGGTCGATAAATTTTACACATCGCCCAACTGCACAACTAAAATATGTGTTTGATTGTTTGAAACCCCACACGGGTGTTGGGATGAAATTTGAAGTTCACTCATCCTGATTGATTAAATACGTCGATCGATTGATTGACAGGCTGCTGTAAGCGTTAGATATATATATTTGATGCTTATACAGTGTAGTGCACTTTGGTTGATGGTTGATTATTTTTCAATGCTATTATATACGTGTGATGTGTGAAAATCCATATAATTAACATTATATGGTGATTGATTGGGCCTCATTCCAATTTAGAAAATAAAGAATATTATAAAATAAAGGTTCATATGTTGATTGTACTCATCCGTTGAGATTAGTCATGTGTTGAACGAAATATTTTAATAATAAAATTTACATCTTTATCAATATAAAATAAAGGTTCATGTGTTAACTGTACTCATCAGTTGAGATTAGTCATGTGTTGAACGAAATACTTTAATAATAAAATTTACATCTTTATCAATATAAAATAAAGGTTCATGTGTTGACTGTACTCATCCGTTGAGATTAGTCATGTGTTGAACGTAATATTTTAACAATAAATTTTATATCTTTATCACTATAAAATAAAGGTTCATGTGTTGACTGTACTCATCCGTTGAGATTAGTCATGTGTTGAACGAAATAATTTATCAAAAATAGTCACACGTGGACAGTACTCATTCGTTGAGATTAGTCGTGTGTTGACAAAAATAAATATTCATTTGTTGAATAGAATGAAGGAATATATGAAGCCGTGTTGATTAGATTGACGCCATTTTGACGTGAACGATATTTATATCGATTTTGTTCATTTTCAAATGAATATTGAAAAACGATTTCGAAATGAATTGAATTGAAAACGATTTCGAAATGAATTGAATATAAAACGATTTCGAAATGAATTGAATTGAAAACGATTTCGAAATGAATTGAATATAAAACGATTTCGAAATGAATTGAATATATAATGAGTTTGATTTGAATAGGAAATGAATTTGATTTAAATAGAAAACGAAATGAATTTGATTCAAATAGAAAACGAATTTGAATCGAATTGAATAGAAAAGAATAGGTTGAAATTGTTTTTGAAACGAATTCAAAACTATTTATAAAATTCGTTTTGAATAGTAATCGATGAAATATATATTATATATATTATATAATGGCCTGAATAGAACGCGCCGCGCCGCGGTAGTTCGCGAATTTCGACCATTGACTTCGAACGGACACTACGGGAGATCCGACCGTCGGATTCTCCTAAAACCGGAACCGTTGGGTTCGTGTCGAAAAGGGCTTTCTAACGAATATAAGAAATTTGAAATCTAACGGTTGGATTTGGAGATACGTCCAAATCAAATTCGAAAAAGGTCGTTGTAAGTGCAGTTCGATGGCCGTTGATGCAAATCGACTGTACGGACCTTGATAAAATTATTAAAAATAGTAATAATTTGTGTAAAATCATAAGAAATGATTTGGGGAAAAATTGGGATGAAAAACTCCATATTTGAAAAGATAAAAATAGATTTTTATCGAAATGAACTAGTTTTGAACTAAAATTAAAACCCATTTATTTTTAAATTGGATTGATTTGTGGGTTTATCGTGAAACGGTGTTTTAAATAACACTAGTTCTTTAACCCGATAATAAATAGAATGTGATTTGGGTTTATCGTGATATGTGTTTTAAATGACATTAGTTCTGTAACCCAGTAAAAGGAGTTTTAATGAATCTGCAATTAAATTGAAATGTGAATTGATAATTTAAATTATCAAATTTATATAGAAAGCGAGCGAGGATGGAGTATCACCAGTTTTGCTCCAAAGCGATAGTTAAATCTTTAATTAGATTTGAACGTGAAATAGTAATTAATTTTACCAATAACACTGTGGTGTTAGATGTGGAGTATTACCAGTTTTGCTTCATGGGATGAATAGGTTGGGATTGGGAAAATAAAATAAATAATTACTTCGGTGTGGTTCGCTAATCTCGACTAGTTTAGAAAACCATAATTTGGTTTGAAACGACATCCAAAGGAAGATTAAAGGATAAATTTTAAAGAATTTATCTTGGATAAATTTAATGGGAACCTTTCCCTAAGAATGTGGAATTGGAATGAGGCGTATGTTGTGTTTGTGTAACATTTGTTTTTAATATACGCGGGTTGTTTGGAAAGGCCGGGTTTATACCCATTCTGAATAACCGATTCGACGATATGTCGAAGATGAAGATGGTGGTTGAAGACCGGAAGTCTTCACATCGTTTGGGTGATTACTGATGATCTTGATTGGGCTGTACACTCAAGATGAGGGAATCAGTTGGTGGTCGTCCAGACGTACTTGGAGATCGATGGATATGCGAGGAAAGTGCCTCCGGTTTCGTTCAGACCCAGAACGAACTTGTAAATGGATTGTGTGTCTGACATTGGATTTTATTCTGTGTTGATTGATTTCTGTTAAATATATATCTGTTTGGCAGCGGAGAATTTATTCTCTTGCTTAACGCCCTTCTCTGAGACGTACGAGCTTAGAGGTTATATATCGATAGATATCAATCGCATGGCATGAATTGCTTGAGTGGCATGCTAAGATGCAATGATCAAGGCTTTTGTTGAAAAGCAGAGTCTTGTGGTTGATGATCAAAGCACGTCCTATGTGGCAGCTTTGTGTATAGCGTGAATTCGCGAGCCTCACACCTCGGTATGAGTTAAAAACGGGATACGGACCGTTGGGAGAACACGACGTTTCTTTCTAGCTTTGGTGGTGTCAGTGACTTACCAGCCCTGACATTTATATACTTTTCACCTTTGTGGTTGTTGGAATGAGGCGCCTCGATTATAGGTCTGTAAGGACCAAGAGACGTGTGTTCAGGAATAAATAATCCTCTAACGTAAGTGAGGACCGGCCCAGCCGATTCCAGGGTTACCCATAGTGTGTAGTCCTGAGGCGTTTGCTAGAGTGTCTCGAAGCGGAGAGGAGCTTGCCCCTTGCCTCGACTCATGACGGAAATCCAATTTCCAATACGTGTATTGCGGCTTTATTTGTAGAGCCTAGTATGGCGACATAGTAGCATGGGATGCTATGCCGTCTATGATTTATATTTATGATTGAAATTGTTTTGACACTATACACTTACAATAGTATCAAATGATTTGTTTTAAACGTACCAAGCATGTTTGGCTGTTATAAGGTAAAACCTTATCCTCCGGCTTGCGTTCATTGTGTGATGGGACCTGGGTCTTATAATAGCTTCATTTTTCGAAAAAGCATTGCGTTGTTTATTCTATGCACTGGTATTCTTGGGAGGAAACCCGTTCCGTGTTATACGGCGTGGTCCCTTGAATTACTCTCTTTTAAAGTAAAGTTTTAAATAACTGTTTTAGTTCTCACACCAGTCACATGACTGACCTGGAGTTTATTGTTTTAACCTAAACTCTGGGTGCCCCTATTTTCCGCACGGGGAGCTAGTAGTTTTGGTTTTGCAGATTTATATTCACAGGATCCTGGTTTACAGCTGGAGTGATATCCGGAAATCTATGTATCTGTATATCACCTTCAGTTGTGCTTTGTATTATTTTCCGCTGCTATGAAATTTATTGTAATCTCTGATATTTGTCGAATGTAATTTATTCATTATACTCTATATATTCTTGTATCTGATGGAATTGTTGTAATATACAATGAAATGTTCTTCCGTCTGCGTTCTATTTTGTCCTATTCTCAAAACGATCAAGTGTTTCGAACGGTCTAGATCGGTTTAACGACTGATTCGGATCGAGCGAAATTCCCGGCCGTCACATTTGGTATCAGAGCTTTGGTTTACAGAGCTCGAGAACAAGACACATTAGAACCTTACGATAGAATTCATCAGATATTGGATTAGTAATATCCAATTAGAATGACTCGTTAGAGATAGGATCAGTAGTATCCTAGAACGAGTGTGAAGAGCGTATTTTTCAAATGAAAATAAATCTGTTTCGAAAATTTAAATCGTTTTAAACATATTTGATTATTTATTTATTTTGAATATGGACAATCCACTATATAAAGATTTTGCATATACGCGTCATGAACGTATATTCGAAGTTTTAATATACTGGATTGGTATAGAATCATACTCTAGTGGCCCGAAGATGATTTTGATGGTTGAGTACTCGTCGTCAGAATTTATGTTCAAGTGACGAAGGTATGATATCTATATATTTCCATTAGACTGGTGTGAGAACCAAAACTTATATAGATAGATTTATTGATTGTGATTTGGCATCAAAAACGTGATTTTCTGTATATATGTATCAAAGTTATGAATTTGAAACTCTAATTCAATAATTGATTGATGTTTGAGTTGTTTGTTTATTTGTTTGATAATTTTTAAACCATTATGCCTAATTGAACCAAATGTTGAATTTTATTGAAAATTGGTCGCATTTGCATGCATATACATGTGCTTACATTGAACAGGTCATAGCAAGGAGGCTAGAGCAGAGAATAAAATTTGTTTGCCCAACAAATAGGTACATGTTTACTACATAATTTACTGTTTTGTTTGGGTGATGATGATTTTATGAGCCTATTGGCTAGCCGCTTGGCTTTTTCTTTTTCTTTTTGAGATCAGAAGGCCTATATGGCAATTTCGGGATTTTCCCGTGGCTCCCGGTGCAGGGGAGGTTATGGCGAAATTTTTCGAAAATTTAGGGTGTTAGCCAAATTTTTGAAAATTTGAAAATTCTCAAAAACTGAAAAGTTGGAGAATGGAAGCCAGATCGAACGTAGAGTTGATTAATCAAACCACTTTCGACTTTGTTCCTTTTTGGGGACGAAAAGTTTTAAGTGGGGGAGATTGTAACAACCCGAAAATCTGAGCCAGTTTAAAATTTTTATTTTGGCAATTTTAGCGAATTTTGAATATTTAAAACAGATTATTTTAAATAATATCGAAGAAAATTTATTTTGAATATAATTCGAACGTATATATTATGTACGCCGTCGTTAGAATATAAATAATTTTATATAATTATAAATAGGAATTGAAAATGGCGTGGTAGTTCGATAATTCGATTTCAAACTTCAATTGAATGTTCCGGGTGCAAAACAATCCGGATTTTAGTGAAACCAAAAACATTAGGATCTATTTGATAATATCTTTCCAATGAATCCGAAAAATCAAAATTTCATAGCGGGAATCAAAAGATATGTCCAGTTAAAAATTCTGAATAGTCGCTATGGAATTCAGGCCCTTAAAAATAGCAATTTTGCAAACGACCTCGGATTTCGACGAAACCACTTTTGTTGGGTCTGTGATGTCAAATTATTGCTAGATTCCAAATTTCATAATTTTTCGAATCAATATGTGAGCGTGGCAAAGGAAAACGTGTTTGACCAGTTTTAGTTGATTTTAATCGACTGGAAAATGGCCATTTTTCAAACGGTCTCAGAATTCGATGAAACTAGTTTTGTTAGGACCGTATCGTCAATACGAAACTAGAAAATATTTTTCTGGAATTTTTCAAGTTAGTATGCGACCCCGGTAAATTGAAATGCGCGTTCAAATTCAATATATAGAGTTATATGTTGATTTTGACGGAAACTCATTGAAACAATCAAATCAGCTTGCGATACATATTCCATTGTGTTCAGAATGGGGGTAATTAGCTATGGATGATAGGCGGTGGGCCTCATTTCGAGGTCGTATGTAAAAGTCAACTTTTTGAATTTAAAAAAAAAAACCTCTTCCTTTATCTCTGCCCCCCCCCCCCCCGATTCATTTCTGAATGAAAAAAAAAAGAGAAAGCGGATCGAGGAACCCACCGCCCACCTCGTCACGCCATCGCCCCCTCCACCGTTCGCCGCCCCGCTCACCGCAGCCTCCCACACCCTCGTGTCGCGCCACCGTCAAAGACCCCCCCTCTAATCGCGCCGTCGCGCGAAGCTAGTCCCCCCCCTTTAGAAAACTGCCGCCGCCTCCTGCATCTCTCCCCCAACCCTCATCCGCCGCTTGAAGCACCAACTCCGAACCCCCCCCCCCCCTCCTCTTCCAGTGAACCCCCCCCCCCGATTGAAAAAGTAAGTTTTTATTTGTTTTAATTTTATTTATTTATTTCTTTTATATATGATTAGCAAACAGAAAAAAATCAGTTTTTGTATAGGATTTTTAAATAGAAAGTTAGAAATTTTCATATAGAAAAGGCGATATTTTTAACCTTAAAAAGGCCGATTTTTAATGAATGAAAGACGATATTTTTAAAGGTGAAAAGATCGTATTTTTATTTGAATGTAGAAAGATCGGATTTTGATATAGTGGTGATAATAAAAATATAATCTTTATATTATACAAAGGATAAAAATATAATTTTTATATAAGGAAGAGGTAGAAAAGATTTTTATACAATTAAAAATATGATTTTTATATTTTTAAAGTATTGAAAATATAGTCTTTACTATATAGACGATGTAAAAATATGATTTTTGTTTATGTAGAGAATTAAAAATATAATTTTTACATGATAGGAATATTGGAAATATCATCTTTATATGTGTAGAAAAATAAAAATGTGATTTTTATAACGATATATTTGAAAAGGCGAAATCTTTATATAGAGAATAGCGAGGTAAAAAATATAATTTTTATCTATATAGTAGCAATGTAAAAATAGAATTTTTATCCATATAGCGTGATAGTAAAAATTCGATTTTTATATATTGAATAGCGAAGTAAAAATTCGATTTTTATATATTGAATAGCGAAGTAAAAATTCGATTTTTATATATTGAACAGCGAAGTAAAAATTCAATTTTTATATATTGAATAGCGAAGTAAAAATTCGATTTTTATATATTGAATAGCGAAGTAAAAATTCGATTTTTATACATTGAATAGCAAAGTAAAAATTCGATTTTTATATATTGAATAGCAAAGTAAAAATTCGATTTTTATATATGTAGTGGCTACGGGCAACGAAAGCGACAAAGAGGCGAGAACAATGTAGATTTCTATCAAAGAAGTGTCGTGGAGTTAGGATGGCTATTGTTGAGAATTTCTCACCTTTCAATTTCTTTTCTAGTTATATATATATATATATATATATATATATTAGGATGCAGACGGTGTTTAGTAGCACCCGACACCCGTCATCCACAGACCATGGATGACTTGTTTGTTTTATAGTTTGGTTGTGTAGTTGGTTAGATTATTTGATTTGAATTGAATTGTTTGGTGAAATGAAATTGACTTGATTGATGTGTGAATGGCGTGGGCCTTCACTAGACCGGGGATAAGGCTAGGCCTTGTCCTGTTTCTAGTATCTTGTCGTTATGCCGCCGAAATTTTCTAAAATATGTTAGAAAAATAAAAATATCATTTTCATTGTATAAATGAACTGAATAGAATATTTTCATAGGTTGAATAAAATATTTTATCGTTAAAATATAATTTTTAACGTGAAGTGAATAAAATAAAATATTCATTTACAAACCTGTAACGGCCCAGATTTTTTGACCATTTAGTTATTATTTAAAAATGTTTTTTTATTATTTTGGAATTCTAAATGGTTTAATTTCAATAATTTTGAATATTTTATTTTATTCCGAAATGGTAGAAATTTAGTGGATCTGCAATATAATGTGAACTGGCAGTATAAAAGGATAAATTTTTTAATTTAAAATAGTACGTTTACAAAGGATGTAGTAGCTAACGAACTCGGATTTTAATGAAATCAGTTTCATTAAATCCGAAATGATGAAATTAGGTAACCAACCAAGTTACGTCAAAAATGGCATCCGTATGTGGAAAAGAAAAAATAAAAGACCAAAATTTGAACTAAATTTTGACGGTAATTGGAATTTGCTAATGCTAACGGCAAAACTGGAACCTGTGACCTATCCAGGAAAATTCTAAACATAGGATATTAGCTATATATGAAATCTGGGAAAATCCTATAACGGATATAGAAAGTTATTAAGGAAACAAAATTTAAATAAATTATTTGAAAATCTAAACGAACTCCGATTTTTGATTTGAATACATAGGATTGAAGTACGTTAAAAACCGGGTCAGATGGTGGAAGAATTTCTGAAAACCGTTATCGTTTGATACTCCAACATGGGACCGGAAGGTGTTGAAACTAACACAAAACACTATTTTGAATTTGAATTTAAATTATTTAAAAGTTCAAACAAATTCAAAATTGATATATTTTTATATAGTATTGAAGAGCAAGAAAAATCGAACAATATGGTTGAAAAAGATTTCGGATAAGTTATCAATAAGTAAGTCAAATTAACATCCGAATGGGGTTGAGAAAACACACTTTACTATTCATAAATTATTAAATTTATTTATAATTTAATTAATTTAAGGATTAATCCTATCCATCCATTTTCGACCGTTGGATTCGCGCCACCTCAGCAATCCATGTGACTCCTTGGGCTATAAATAGCCCCCCCCCTTCATTTTAAACTCACTCCTCCTCCTCCTCTTTCAAGCTTTGGCAATGGCAGAAATAATAATAAAATAATAGAAAATAGGGAAAAGGAAGGAAGGGAGAAAGGAGGGCAAGACGGGGAGCTAGGGACTCTTAGGCAGAGGCTTGGGCTTCACGGGGTAAGTTTTTAAATAATATTTATTTATTTATTTATTTTTGTAATATATATATATAATAATTAAAATAGAATTTGTAAAAATAAATATCGGAACATTCTAAGGGTGACAGAGAGGATAGTGTCTAAGGCTTGAGTTTGGAAAATATAGTTTCCTGCTCTCCCTGGCTATCCCTAACTGATCCGACGAATGGGATGATTAATTTAAATTTTAAATTTTAAATTTAATTTGAATTTAAAACAAACCAGGGGCATTTTCATAATTTTTAACTTTAAACTTTAAAAGCTTATAATTTTTTCAAAACAAGTCGGATTTCCACGAAACAAGGACCGTTGGATTCTTATCGAAAAATACTTTAAAATGAGTGGAAGCAGATTTTTGATCCGGGTTAAAATTTTTAAGTTATAATTAAATGAATATTTTTAAATATTTTATTTGAAAATTAAATTAATATTAAAATGGTTTTTAAATTTTAAAAAAAAATGGATATGGCTAGAGATGGGAAAGTAGGATTTTTTAGAAGGGCAGGGAAGGTAATTTGGCTAATAATGCAATTAGAAATTAATTAAGATAAAAAATAATTTAATTAATTAAATTAATTTAATATTCATTTAAATTAGGTAAATATTGTAAATAGCATAACTTTTGCATACATTAACGAAATTTAACGAAACAGGATCCGTTGGGATCGTATGGACGAGCACTACGCAAGGGAACTGACCGCAAGTGGATTGGAGCTCGTTTGGATTTATGGTGAAATTTAACGTCTGAACCAAATCAATGACCGATTATCGTTATTCAACGATAAACCGTCCAAGGTGAGTAAATCTCACTAACTCTGAACACTTTATATTTTTATAAAGTATTTTTAGAACTGATAATTATTGGTTGAATTACTGAGTGTTGATTGTTTGGTTGAACTGCTAGTCAATTGATTGAAAATACCGATATAGTTATATATATCGTTAACCGATGTTGATTTTGTTTATCAGAATACCTCATATTGAAATGAAATTGATGTGAATTATATTGTGTAACATCTGTGGATGCAGGGAAACAGGTCGGAGGAATCCAACTGGATTCCTCAACATTTATTTACCGTCTTTCATATATTCTGATATATGATGTGTTATATCATCTGTTGTTGAACCTGAGTGTTTGGATGATGATTGAACCTTTTGATTTGGTATTTTTATACCATAAGTGATACTAGAAAGTGAAAAGGGATTTTCAAAGTTTATTTTGAAAATAAATTATTTATATAAAATCAATAGATTTTATATATAAAAGGAAGAGAATTTCATGAGAGAAAATGATTATAGAATCAAAGCATTTGTAAAAAAAAACAAATATTGGTGAAATCAAATAGAAGGGAAAATATTGGTGAAATCAAATAGAAGGGAAATATTTGTGAAACGATTACAAATAGAAATAAAAAGGGAAACATTCGTAAAAGTATTTACAAATGGAATTGAAAAGGGAATATTCATGTAGGGAATAAAGAAAAGTTGACAGAAGTACTTATTTGTTAAATAAATAGAAAAGTTAAAAGAAATATTTATTTGTTGAATAAATAGAAAAGTTAAAGGGAATATTTATTTGTTAAATAAATAGAAGCGAAAAGAGAATAGTTATTTGTTGAGTAAACGAATAGAAAAAGAATCTATTCAAGGGAAGTAATTCAAAGGAATTATTCCAAAGGAATTATTCAAAAGAGAAAAGTCAAAGGGATTAATTCAAAAGAGTTAATCAACTAGAGTTAAACCGTTGGAGTTAAACTGTTAGAGTTAAACAGTTGGAGTTAAACTGTTAGAGTTAAACAGTTGGAGTTAAACTGTTAGAGTTAAACCGTTGAAGTTAAACTGTCAGAGTTAAACCAAACAGTTAGAGATAGTTAGTTAGAGTTAACCAGTTAGAGTTATTCAGTTAGAGTTATCCAGTTAGAGTTATTCAGTTAGAATTAACCAGTTAGAGTTAATCAGTTAGAGTTAATCGTTTTGAGTCAAATCGAACTAGAGTTATTCAAATATAGTAATCGAATAAGGGTTAATTGAATATTAGTTATTCAATTAGAATTGATCGAATCTAATTATTCGAGATAGAGTTAAAAATAGACAAAGTTATTTAAGGATGAATTTCCATTTAGCACGACTGCTAGCGTAATTCGCAGGGCTGCAGATAGCCTACGGAGGTCGGATGTTTCCTGGGGAATCAGGCGTAACCATTGTGATCGCTGCGATCTAGAGTCAAGCAAATGGTGTTAAATCAAATAGTAATTAATCAATAGAAGTTAATTAAGTCGAGTTAGTCGAGTATTAGTAAATTAAGTAGGGTTAGTCAAAAAGGGAATTAATCGAATATCACCTATTCGAAGTAGAGTTATCGAATATAGTTTATTCGAGAAGAGTAATCGAATATAGTTCGTTCGAAGTGTGTTAAATCGAATATAGTTATTCGAAGGAGAGAATTATCGAATATGGTTTATTCGAAGTGAGATTTTTCGAATATTAGTTATTCGAAGAAAAGGATTATCGAATATTAGTTATTCGAACAGGGGAATCAAATATAGTTTATTCGAAAGAGAATTATCGGATAGTGATTATTCGAGAGTGAATCATACATGGAAATTCGATTATATCGAATCAAGGGAAGTAATGTTTACTTTCCATTTCAAATCAAGTTTTAATTATCTGTTAATAAAGTAGTTGGTTGTTTATTTATCCAAATTAAGATATGGAAATATATTTAAGTTAACATATTTTGAAAGCATGGAATTATAACATTTATAGTTATAATCAAATGATTCAGTAAAGGAAGTGGATTCATAAATAGAATCCGAGAGTTCACAAGGAAGTTTCTTAAAGAGTGAAGTTTGAACTCTGTCTATTTCGAAGTTAGAAATGTTGTTCAGTTAAGGTCTGAGAGGTAATTATACCCCAACTTGATTGACTTCGTTTTTAACTAAGAAGTGGATAAGGTTCGAGAGTGAAAGGGGTTAAGTGAATTTAGTTAATGAGCGAAATGGTTGGTGTTGGCATAGCGATGTTTATTCAAACATCAGTTTAAACCCAATGAAGGAGATTTGGAAATGTCTTCCAAATGAAAAATCAGAAATGTTTCTGAATATAGAAAATGAGAAATGGAATTGTTTTCCATTGTTAATACCGTATATTTTCTAAATATAGTAAATAAGAAATATAGGAAAACAAGAATAAGGAAAAGGGTAAATTTATGATAATTTGATGATGAATGATGATTGATCGATAGAATTTCCATCTGGAAATAATATCGTTGTTTGCACACAGACATGTTTTCATTTGATAGTTAAATCACCGACTATCAAAGTTTTTGACCATTTTACGTTGTTAATATGGAGAGACCGGTTGGATTATTATCCAGAGAACCACTCCGTATTGGCATAAGCGTTGCGAATCAAGTATGCTGAATATATTGAAGACGGAGTTATGCAAGGGCTATCCTATTTACAGAATAGTGCCTTCGGGTTGTCCAGTCCCAGGACAAACGTGAATGGACGAATGTCTGACAGAGTATATTCAAAGGATCGCGTAAGTTGATCTCTTCAAACGTACTTACGTTTGGTGGCGGAGGAATTCGTTTCTCTTAGCTGTATACCCGTGGTATTTTTGGTGAAATCAATTTGTGATTTGGCGGGTATGACGATGTGGCATTCAAAGTAATGGAGGTGGGATCTGTCAAAAGATACGTTATGACCTCAAGCCTCATCCACCGGGAAATGACAAAAATCGGGCAGGCAGCATGGCTATGTGGGTCGCACCCATTAGGATGTATGATCACCTATCTAGAGAAATTCCTTTTGTTCTTAAATCTATCGATGATGTCCCTTATCGGGAGACGGTTGTTGATCCCAACCGTTGGTGATATACATTCGATACACTCAAGCGAAATGAGTGGTCGGTCATGTGAGGGTCGGGTTGCAAGATGTTCTTGTTGAACCCAGTGTATTCGCCTCTAGAGATACACTATCGGCAGGTGGTCCCATACCTTGTCAAAGTCGGAATCCAATTTCCAATAAGTGCCCGCGAGTTTGATTTGTATACTATATATGTAGAGCGTGAGATGCAAGCGTTCTACTATATTTTAATTACTTGTGGTTAGACATTATTATAATATCAGATAATATATGATTTCCAAAGTGTTTTGGGTTATCGTAAGGTAAAAACCGTCCGTGTTTATGTGTGGATTGGTCTTACGATTATCTTTTCTTTCGGAAGGATTTTGAAAGTTAAACCAAATGATTTGAGTTTACTCACACCAGTCCCATGACTGACCCAGAGTTTATTTTGTTTTGTTTTCCCTAAACTCTTGGGTGCCCAAATTTGTACGGGCAGTCAAGTAGTCAGGATTTACAGGTATGCTTGAAGAGCTTGGAGCAGGAGGCTTTAAGATTTTTCTAGCTATTGATTATTCCGCTGTGATGAAAGTGTTGTACTCTGATAATGGTATGATATACATATACTACTTTGATTTCAAGATATGTTGTCTATTATATTTTATTCGTTCCGCTGCGAGATTCGTGTTACTCTGATGTTGTTGTGTTCTTCTTCTTCTGTTCTAATTTTCTATCTTATCTATCCTCACCCTCTAATTTCTTTCTTGGACTATCCGGGTTTTTGTGATGTTTGGTTAGTCGCCATTAAGTTTATGTCGATAACCAAGGTCGCTGAAATCCCCGGGTCGTTACAGTGGTATCAGAGCTGAAGGTTAAGTATTACCTTGGCTCTGTGGCGTGATTCAGTAGAGATGGGGTTAGTAATACCCTAGACTGAGTTTGAGTGTATATATACGAGTGAACGTATTTGTTATTTGATATAAAATGATTTTATATTGTGGAGATTTATTGGTTGAGTTGTTTATGAATTCTGGTCGATCAGTTTGATCCACTGTATCGATAGGGGTTTCTAAACGCTTGAATACGATGAACCGACACAGTATGTTTTGAAAAAGGGTGAATGAAATAATTTTACCCAAATTATATTTTGATATAAGCAAAGTATATATATTTGAAATTATTATAATATATTGAATGTGTTGGTTGTGATTATAATCGAATAAGATTATAAAATGTGAAATGGTTATGTAAATAACAAATCAAAATTCATATAAGTGAAATATATGAAATCAGATGAATTAAATTTGAATTTAAGTTCAGAATTGGAATTAAAATTGCTAAAATTTGAATAAGCATTGTAAATGGAATTAAATTGAATATATGTGAATTTTAAAATCCTGGGAGATTTTAAATTTGTTACAAGCATTAAAAAGGGATATTTTGAAATGAATTTCAAAATGAAAGTGTTTAAAAATGGGTTTTGAAAGTGACATAGTATTGAACTCACTTCGATAGCTGGAAAATAAATTCCGATGTTGATCCGGACATCATCGGTGTTCATTTTCGAGTTTGTAAGTGACAGATTACTACCAAAGATTTTGTTTTTGAATTGTTTTGAGAAACCAAGTTGTTTTGATATTCCAAAGGGATATTTGATTTTTGGAAAAGGCAAAGCTATTTGAAACTCCCAGGTAAGATTGTTTGAAATAAACACAAATTAAATAGAAATTTGTGAAAGTAAATTTGAAATTGAATTGAAGGCAGTTCAGTGAAAATTGAGTTGAATTGAAATAGAATGGTATCAAGTAGAATTGGACTGGATTAGAGATAATATGGGATAGAAATGGATGGTCAAGCAAGAAATTTGAATTGAGATTGGAATTGCAGTTTGATTGAAATTTGGCTTGGTTATAAGCGGATGGTCGTGTTGAAGATAAAAGTGATTGGGAGTTTGATTGGGATGATAGTGGTATATGCTAAATTGATAGCAGAATTGAATGTCGACAAAAAGGTACACGTATATATTCATATGAGTTTGATGAGATTTATGAACCTGTTGGGCAAGCCACTTGGCTGTTTGATTTTCTTTTGGGTTGAAGAAGGCCTAGGGAGGTGAGTTGGAGTTTGAGCTATTGACCAGTACAAAGGAGGTGCTGGCGAAATTTTTCAGAAATTTCGAGTGTTAGAAAATTTTCAGAATTTTTGAAAATTTTCGTTTATGGAAATAAATTAATTAGAATAGATTGGTTTAGTGAAATCAAAGTAACCAAATAATTTTAACCTAGTTATAAAATTCATTTTTCTACCTTAGCAATTTCGAGGACGAAATTATTTTAAGGGGGGAAGAATGTAACGGCCCAGATTTTTTGACCATTTAGTTATTATTTAAAAATGTTTTTTTTATTATTTTGGAATTCTAAATGGTTTAATTTCAATAATTTTGAATATTTTATTTTATTCCGAAATGGTAGAAATTTAGTGGATCTGCAATATAATGTGAACTGGCAGTATAAAAGGATAAATTTTTTAATTTAAAATAGTACGTTTACAAAGGATGTAGTAGCTAACGAACTCGGATTTTAATGAAATCAGTTTCATTAAATCCGAAATGATGAAATTAGGTAACCAACCAAGTTACGTCAAAAATGGCATCCGTATGTGGAAAAGAAAAAATAAAAGACCAAAATTTGAACTAAATTTTGACGGTAATTGGAATTTGCTAATGCTAACGGCAAAACTGGAACCTGTGACCTATCCAGGAAAATTCTAAACATAGGATATTAGCTATATATGAAATCTGGGAAAATCCTATAACGGATATAGAAAGTTATTAAGGAAACAAAATTTAAATAAATTATTTGAAAATCTAAACGAACTCCGATTTTTGATTTGAATACATAGGATTGAAGTACGTTAAAAACCGGGTCAGATGGTGGAAGAATTTCTGAAAACCGTTATCGTTTGATACTCCAACATGAGACCAGAAGGTGTTGAAACTAACACAAAACACTATTTTGAATTTGAATTTAAATTATTTAAAAGTTCAGACAAATTCAAAATTGATATATTTTTATATAGTATTGAAGAGCAAGAAAAATCGAACAATATGGTTGAAAAAGATTTCGGATAAGTTATCAATAAGTAAGTCAAATTAACATCCGAATGGGGTTGAGAAAACACACTTTACTATTCATAAATTATTAAATTTATTTATAATTTAATTAATTTAAGGATTAATCCTAGCCATCCATTTTCGACCGTTGGATTCGCGCCACCTCAGCAATCCATGTGACTCCTTGGGCTATAAATAGCCCCCCCCTTCATTTTAAACTCACTCCTCCTCCTCCTCTTTCAAGCTTTGGCAATGGCAGAAATAATAATAAAATAATAGAAAATAGGGAAAAGGAAGGAAGGGAGAAAGGAGGGCAAGACGGGGAGCTAGGGACTCTTAGGCAGAGGCTTGGGCTTCACGGGGTAAGTTTTTAAATAATATTTATTTATTTATTTATTTTTGTAATATATATATATAATAATTAAAATAGAATTTGTAAAAAATAAATATCGGAACATTCTAAGGGTGACAGAGAGGATAGTGTCTAAGGCTTGAGTTTGGAAAATATAGTTTCCTGCTCTCCCTGGCTATCCCTAACTGATCCGACGAATGGGATGATTAATTTAAATTTTAAATTTTAAATTTAATTTGAATTTAAAACAAACCAGGGGCATTTTCATAATTTTTAACTTTAAACTTTAAAAGCTTATAATTTTTTCAAAACAAGTCGGATTTCCACGAAACAAGGACCGTTGGATTCTTATCGAAAAATACTTTAAAATGAGTGGAAGCAGATTTTTGATCCGGGTTAAAATTTTTAAGTTATAATTAAATGAATATTTTTAAATATTTTATTTGAAAATTAAATTAATATTAAAATGGTTTTTAAATTTTAAAAAAAATGGATATGGCTAGAGATGGGAAAGTAGGATTTTTTTAGAAGGGCAGGGAAGGTAATTTGGCTAATAATGCAATTAGAAATTAATTAAGATAAAAAATAATTTAATTAATTAAATTAATTTAATATTCATTTAAATTAGGTAAATATTGTAAATAGCATAACTTTTGCATACATTAACGAAATTTAACGAAACAGGATCCGTTGGGATCGTATGGACGAGCACTACGCAAGGGAACTGACCGCAAGTGGATTGGAGCTCGTTTGGATTTATGGTGAAATTTAACGTCTGAACCAAATCAATGACCGATTATCGTTATTCAACGATAAACCGTCCAAGGTGAGTAAATCTCACTAACTCTGAACACTTTATATTTTTATAAAGTATTTTTAGAACTGATAATTATTGGTTGAATTACTGAGTGTTGATTGTTTGGTTGAACTGCTAGTCAATTGATTGAAAATACCGATATAGTTATATATATCGTTAACCGATGTTGATTTTGTTTATCAGAATACCTCATATTGAAATGAAATTGATGTGAATTATATTGTGTAACATCTGTGGATGCAGGGAAACAGGTCGGAGGAATCCAACTGGATTCCTCAACATTTATTTACCGTCTTTCATATATTCTGATATATGATGTGTTATATCATCTGTTGTTGAACCTGAGTGTTTGGATGATGATTGAACCTTTTGATTTGGTATTTTTATACCATAAGTGATACTAGAAAGTGAAAAGGGATTTTCAAAGTTTATTTTGAAAATAAATTATTTATATAAAATCAATAGATTTTATATATAAAAGGAAGAGAATTTCATGAGAGAAAATGATTATAGAATCAAAGCATTTGTAAAAAAAAACAAATATTGGTGAAATCAAATAGAAGGGAAAATATTGGTGAAATCAAATAGAAGGGAAATATTTGTGAAACGATTACAAATAGAAATAAAAAGGGAAACATTCGTAAAAGTATTTACAAATGGAATTGAAAAGGGAATATTCATGTAGGGAATAAAGAAAAGTTGACAGAAGTACTTATTTGTTAAATAAATAGAAAAGTTAAAAGAAATATTTATTTGTTGAATAAATAGAAAAGTTAAAGGGAATATTTATTTGTTAAATAAATAGAAGCGAAAAGAGAATAGTTATTTGTTGAGTAAACGAATAGAAAAAGAATCTATTCAAGGGAAGTAATTCAAAGGAATTATTCCAAAGGAATTTTTCAAAAGAGAAAAGTCAAAGGGATTAATTCAAAAGAGTTAATCAACTAGAGTTAAACCGTTGGAGTTAAACTGTTAGAGTTAAACAGTTGGAGTTAAACTGTTAGAGTTAAACAGTTGGAGTTAAACTGTTAGAGTTAAACCGTTGAAGTTAAACTGTCAGAGTTAAACCAAACAGTTAGAGTTAGTTAGTTAGAGTTAACCAGTTAGAGTTATTCAGTTAGAGTTATCCAGTTAGAGTTATTCAGTTAGAATTAACCAGTTAGAGTTAATCAGTTAGAGTTAATCGTTTTGAGTCAAATCGAACTAGAGTTATTCAAATATAGTAATCGAATAAGGGTTAATTGAATATTAGTTATTCAATTAGAATTGATCGAATCTAATTATTCGAGATAGAGTTAAAAATAGACAAAGTTATTTAAGGATGAATTTCCATTTAGCACGACTGCTAGCGTAATTCGCAGGGCTGCAGATAGCCTACGGCGGTCGGATGTTTCCTGGGGAATCAGGCGTAACCATTGTGATCGCTGCGATCTAGAGTCAAGCAAATGGTGTTAAATCAAATAGTAATTAATCAATAGAAGTTAATTAAGTCGAGTTAGTCGAGTATTAGTAAATTAAGTAGGGTTAGTCAAAAAGGGAATTAATCGAATATCACCTATTCGAAGTAGAGTTATCGAATATAGTTTATTCGAGAAGAGTAATCGAATATAGTTCGTTCGAAGTGTGTTAAATCGAATATAGTTATTCGAAGGAGAGAATTATCGAATATGGTTTATTCGAAGTGAGATTTTTCGAATATTAGTTATTCGAAGAAAAGGATTATCGAATATTAGTTTATTCGAACAGGGGAATCAAATATAGTTTATTCGAAAGAGAATTATCGGATAGTGATTATTCGAGAGTGAATCATACATGGAAATTCGATTATATCGAATCAAGGGAAGTAATGTTTACTTTCCATTTCAAATCAAGTTTTAATTATCTGTTAATAAAGTAGTTGGTTGTTTATTTATCCAAATTAAGATATGGAAATATATTTAAGTTAACATATTTTGAAAGCATGGAATTATAACATTTATAGTTATAATCAAATGATTCAGTAAAGGAAGTGTATTCATAAATAGAATCCGAGAGTTCACAAGGAAGTTTCTTAAAGAGTGAAGTTTGAACTCTGTCTATTTCGAAGTTAGAAATGTTGTTCAGTTAAGGTCTGAGAGGTAATTATACCCCAACTTGATTGACTTCGTTTTTAACTAAGAAGTGGATAAGGTTCGAGAGTGAAAGGGGTTAAGTGAATTTAGTTAATGAGCGAAATGGTTGGTGTTGGCATAGCGATGTTTATTCAAACATCAGTTTAAACCCAATGAAGGAGATTTGGAAATGTCTTCCAAATGAAAAATCAGAAATGTTTCTGAATATAGAAAATGAGAAATGGAATTGTTTTCCATTGTTAATAACGTATATTTTCTAAATATAGTAAATAAGAAATATAGGAAAACAAGAATAAGGAAAAGGGTAAATTTATGATAATTTGATGATGAATGATGATTGATCGATAGAATTTCCATCTGGAAATAATATCGTTGTTTGCACACAGACATGTTTTCATTTGATAGTTAAATCACCGACTATCAAAGTTTTTGACCATTTTACGTTGTTAATATGGAGAGACCGGTTGGATTATTATCCAGAGAACCACTCCGTATTGGCATAAGCGTTGCGAATCAAGTATGCTGAATATATTGAAGACGGAGTTATGCAAGGGCTATCCTATTTACAGAATAGTGCCTTCGGGTTGTCCAGTCCCAGGACAAACGTGAATGGACGAATGTCTGACAGAGTATATTCAAAGGATCGCGTAAGTTGATCTCTTCAAACGTACTTACGTTTGGTGGCGGAGGAATTCGTTTCTCTTAGCTGTATACCCGTGGTATTTTTGGTGAAATCAATTTGTGATTTGGCGGGTATGACGATGTGGCATTCAAAGTAATGGAGGTGGGATCTGTCAAAAGATACGTTATGACCTCAAGCCTCATCCACCGGGAAATGACAAAAATCGGGCAGGCAGCATGGCTATGTGGGTCGCACCCATTAGGATGTATGATCACCTATCTAGAGAAATTCCTTTTGTTCTTAAATCTATCGATGATGTCCCTTATCGGGAGACGGTTGTTGATCCCAACCGTTGGTGATATACATTCGATACACTCAAGCGAAATGAGTGGTCGGTCATGTGAGGGCCGGGTTGCAAGATGTTCTTGTTGAACCCAGTGTATTCGCCTCTAGAGATACACTATCGGCAGGTGGTCCCATACCTTGTCAAAGTCGGAATCCAATTTCCAATAAGTGCCCGCGAGTTTGATTTGTATACTATATATGTAGAGCGTGAGATGCAAGCGTTCTACTATATTTTAATTACTTGTGGTTAGACATTATTATAATATCAGATAATATATGATTTCCAAAGTGTTTTGGGTTATCGTAAGGTAAAAACCGTCCGTGTTTATGTGTGGATTGGTCTTACGATTATCTTTTCTTTCGGAAGGATTTTGAAAGTTAAACCAAATGATTTGAGTTTACTCACACCAGTCCCATGACTGACCCAGAGTTTATTTTGTTTTGTTTTCCCTAAACTCTTGGGTGCCCAAATTTGTACGGGCAGTCAAGTAGTCAGAATTTACAGGTATGCTTGAAGAGCTTGGAGCAGGAGGCTTTAAGATTTTTCTAGCTATTGATTATTCCGCTGTGATGAAAGTGTTGTACTCTGATAATGGTATGATATACATATACTACTTTGATTTCAAGATATGTTGTCTATTATATTTTATTCGTTCCGCTGCGAGATTCGTGTTACTCTGATGTTGTTGTGTTCTTCTTCTTCTTCTGTTCTAATTTTCTATCTTATCTATCCTCACCCTCTAATTTCTTTCTTGGACTATCCGGGTTTTTGTGATGTTTGGTTAGTCGCCATTAAGTTTATGTCGATAACCAAGGTCGCTGAAATCCCCGGGTCGTTACAAAACCGGACGGTTTGTTTATGTACACCTATTTGAAGGACGTTGATTGGGTCGATAAATTTTACACATCGCCCAACTGCACAACTAAAATCTGTGTTTGATTGTTTGAAACCCCACACGGGTGTTGGGATGAAATTTGAAGTTCACTCATCCTGATTGATTAAATATGTCGATCGATTGATTGACAGGCTGTTGTAAGCGTTAGATATCTATTTTTGATGCTTATAAAGTGTAGTGCACTTTAGTTGATGGTTGATTATTTTTCAATACTATTATATACGTGTGATGTGTGAAAATCCATATAATTAACATTATATGGTGATTGATTGGGCCTCATTCCAATTTAGAAAATAAAGAATATTATAAAATAAAGGTTCATGTGTTGACTGTACTCATCCGTTGAGATTAGTCATGTCTTGAACGAAATATTTTAATAATAAAATTTACATCTTTATCAATATAAAATAAAGGTTCATGTGTTGACTGTACTCATCCGTTGAGATTAGTCATGTGTTGAACGAAATATTTTAATAATAAAATTTACATCTTTATCAATATAAAATAAAGTTCATGTGTTGACTGTACTCATCCGTTGAGATTAGTCATGTGTTGAACGTAATATTTTAACAATAAATTTTATATCTTTAACACTATAAAATAAAGGTTCATGTGTTGACTGTACTCATCCGTTGAGATTAGTCATGTGTTGAACGAAATAATTTCTCAAAAATAGTCACACGTGGACAGTACTCATTCGTTGAGATTAGTCGTGTGTTGACAAAAATAAATATTCATTTGTCGAATAGAATGAAGGAATATATGAAGCAGTGTTGATTAGATTGACGCCATTTTGACGTGAACGATATTTATGTCGATTTTATTCATTTTGAAATGAATATTGAAAAACGATTTCGAAATGAATTGAATTGAAAACGATTTCGAAATGAATTGAATATAAAACGATTTCGAAATGAATTGAATATAAAACGATTTCGAAATGAATTGAATATAAAACGATTTCGAAATGAATTGAATATAAAACAATTTCGAAATGAATTGAATTGAAAACGATTTCGAAATGAATTGAATATAAAACGATTTCGAAATGAATTGAATATATAATGAGTTTGATTTGAATAGGAAATGAATTTGATTTAAATAGAAAACGAAATGAATTTGATTCAAATAGAAAACGAATTTGAATCGAATTGAATAGAAAAGAATAGGTTGAAATTGTTTTTGAAACGAATTCAAAACTATTTATAAAATTCGTTTTGAATAGTAATCGACGAAATATATATTATATATATATAATATAATGGCCTGAATAGAACGCGCCGCGCCGCTGTAGTTCGCGAATTTCGACCATTGACTTCGAACGGACACTACGGGAGATCCGACCGTCGGATTCTCCTAAAACCGGAACCGTTGGGTTCGTGTCGAAAAGAGCTTTCTAACGAATATTAGAAATTTGAAATCTAACGGTTGGATTTGGAGATACGTCCAAATCAAATTCGAAAAAGGTCGCTGTAAGTGCAGTTCGATGGCCGTTGATGGAAATCGACTGTACGGACCTTGATAAAATTATTAAAAATAGTAATAATTTGTGTAAAATCATAAGAAATGATTGGGGGAAAAATTGGGATGAAAAACTCCATATTTGAAAAGATAAAAATAGATTTTTATCGAAATGAACTAGTTTTGAACTAAAATTAAAACCCATTTATTTTTAAATAGGAATTATTTGTGGGTTTATCGTGAAACGGTGTTTTAAATAACACTAGTTCTTTAACCCGATAATAAATAGAATGTGATTTGGGTTTATCGTGATATGTGTTTTAAATCACATTAGTTCTGTAACCCAGTAAAAGGAGTTTTAATGAATCTGCAATTAAATTGACATGTGAATTGATAATTTAAATTATCAAATTTATATAGAAAGCGAGCGAGGATGGAGTATCACCAGTTTTGCTCCAAAGCGATAGTTAAATCTTTAATTAGATTTGAACGTGAAATAGTAATTAATTTTACCAATAACACTGTGGTGTTAGATGTGGAGTATTACCAGTTTTGCTTCATGGGATGAATAGGTTGGGATTGGGAAAATAAAATAAATAATTACTTCGGTGTGGTTCGCTAATCTCGACTAGTTTAGAAAACCATAATTTGGTTTGAAACGACATCCAAAGGAAGATTAAAGGATAAATTTTAAAGAATTTATCTTGGATAAATTTAATGGGAACCTTTCCCTAAGAATGTGGAATTGGAATGAGGCGTATGTTGTGTTTGTGTAACATTTGTTTTTAATATACGCGGGTTGTTTGGAAAGGCCGGGTTTATACCCATTCTGAATAACCGATTCGACGATATGTCAAAGATGAAGATGGTGGTTGAAGACCGGAAGTCTTCACATCGTTTGGGTGATTACTGATGATCTTGATTGGGCTGTACACTCAAGATGAGGGAATCAGTTGGTGGTCGTCCAGACGTACTTGGAGATCGATGGATATGCGAGGAAAGTGCCTCCGATTTCGTTCAGACCCAGAACGAACTTGTAAATGGATTGTGTGTCTGACATTGGATTTTATTCTGTGTTGATTGATTTCTGTTAAATATATATCTGTTTGGAGGCGGAGAATTTATTCTCTTGCTTAACGCCCTTCTCTGAGACGTACGAGCTTAGAGGTTATATATCGATAGATATCAATCGCATGGCATGAATTGCCTGTGTGGCATGCTAAGATGTAATGATCAAGGCTTTTGTTGAAAAGCAGAGTCTTGTGGTTGATGATCAAAGCACGGCCTACGTGGCAGCTTTGTGTATAGCGTGAATTCGCGAGCCTCACACCTCGATATGAGTTAAAAAGGGGATACGGACCGTTGGGAGAACACGATGTTTCTTTCTAGCTTTGGTGGTGTCAGTGAATTACCAGCCCTGACATTTATATACTTTTCACCTTTGTGGTTGTTGGAATGATGCGCCTCGATTATAGGTCTGTATCGACCGGGAGACGTGTGTTCATGAATAAATAATCCTCTAACGTAAGTGAGGACCGACCCAGCCGATTCCAGGGTTACCCAGAGTGTGTAGTCCTGAGGCATTTGCTAGAGTGTCTCGAAGCGGAGAGGAGCTTGCCCCTTGCCTCGACACATGACGGAAATCCAATTTCCAATACGTGTATTGCGGCTTTATTTGTAGAGCCTAGTATGGCGACATAGTAGCATGGGATGCTATGCCGTCTATGATTTATATTTATGATTGAAATTGTTTTGACACTATACACTTACAATAGTATCAAATGATTTGTTTTAAACGTACCAAGCATGTTTGGCTGTTATAGGGTAAAACCCTATCCTCCGGCTTGCGTTGCATTGTGTGATGGGACCTGGGTCTTATAATAGCTTCATTTTTCGAAAAAGCATTGCGTTGTTTATTCTATGCACCGGTATTCTTGGGAGGAAACCCGTTCCGTGTTATACGGCGTGGTCCCTTGAATTACTCTCTTTTAAAGTAAAGTTTTAAACAACTGTTTTAGTTCTCACACCAGTCACATGACTGACCTGGAGTTTATTGTTTTAACCTAAACTCTGGGTGCCCCTATTTTCCGCACGGGCAGCTAGTAGTTTTGGTTTTGCAGATTTATATTCACAGGATCCTGGTTTACAGCTGGAATGATATCCGGAAAGCTCTGTATCCGTATATCACCTTCAATTGTGCTTTGTATTATTTTCCGCTGCTATGAAATTTATTGTAATCTCTGATATTTGTCGAATGTAATTTATTCATTATACTCTGTATATTCTTGTATCTGATGGAATTGTTGTAATATACAATGAAATGTTCTTCCGTCTGCGTTCTATTTTTTCCTGTTCTCAAAACGATCAGGCATTTCGAACGGTCTAGATCGGTTTAACGACTGATTCGGATCGAGCGAAATTCCCGGCCGTCACATCCATACAGGTCATCCAGGAACAGGATAAACCGAAGGCACTATTCTGTAAACAGGCTAGCCCTTTCATAACTCCGTTTTCAATTTCCTTTGGCATATATGGTTCGCAACGCTTATGCCAATACAGAGTGGTTCTTTGGATAATAATCCAACCGGTCTCTCCATATTAACAACGTTAAAATGGTCAAAACTTCGATAGTCTGTGATTTAACTATCGAAGAAAAACAGGTGTGCAAACAACGATATTATTTCCAAATGAAATTTATATCGATCAAACATCATTCAACATTTATCTCTTTAATTCATTAATTTACTCATCTCATGTTTCCCTATATTCAATATTTCTAATTTTGGAAAAAATACGTTATTAACAATGGAAAACATTTCCATTTCTTGTTTTCTTTATTAGAAAACATTTTTGGTTTCTTATTTGGAAAACATTTCCAAAGCTTCTTCATTGGACTTAGACAGATGTTTAAATAAACCACCGCGATGCCAACTCAAACCAATTCCTTTAATTACTAAATTCACTTAACCATCCTTTACTATCGAACCTTAACCATTCCTTAGTTAAAAATGAAGTCAATCAAGTTGGGGTAATACTACCTCTCATACCTTAACTAAACAAAGTTTCTAACCTTGAAATAGACAAAGTTCACCCTTCTAATTCTTTAACAAACTTCCTTACGTAACTCTCTATCAAATCTTTTCTATTCGATAATTCTTTCCTTCGATAACTCTATTCAATTTATTCTATTCAGTTAACTCTTTTGATTTAACTCTAACTCTATCCACTTAACTCCTATCAAATAAACTATATTCGATAACTCTTTAATTCTATTTGAATAAACTATATATTCGATTAACTCCTTTTACTCTATTCGAATAAACTATATTCGATTAACTCCTTTATTCTATTTGAATAAACTATATATTCGATTAACTCCTTTCGATTAAACTAGCATTGATTAACTCCTTTTAACTCGATTAAACCAACATCGATTAACTCCTTTTAACTCGATTAAACTAACATCGATTAACTCCTTTTAACTCGATTAAACTATTCATTTATAAAGATTTACTTTTAGTAACGGTTCTTCACTTTACAAATGATTTCCTTCTTATAACAGTTTCCATTTTATATTCTAACCTTAATAACTTCTCCATACGATGTTCGTTTTACAAATACCAGGTGTCTATCTTAAGGAGAATTCCGAGATGAACGCAATGGCCCAGTCTGTTTTACTTAATTCCCAATATTTAATTAAGTATTCCTTAGTTTATTATTTTAATGTTTAATAAAATTATGGGGTGTTACATTTTCCCCTACTTAAAGGATTTCATCCCCAAAATCTCCTAAGTTAAGAAGAATGTATATCCTAACATCCATTATCTATCTACTCATCCACCAATCACAGGCATCCATTGTCCTTAAAGATTTCTAATGCTTATATGAACATATGCAAAGGTGTGTGTATATGTCCCTATACTAAATGCTAAAGATCAGGCAGTCTACTGATTTAGTCGACCTCCTTAATGCAATGTATGCTAGTGCCATGTATCTAATATGTATGCAAATAATCCTATTATAGCATGTAAGTTCTATATGTGTGCACAGTCATTCATCCAAATGCAACATCCATATGATGATACACCCACTTTCATCCATCAAAAAGAAGAAAATGGCACATACATACATATGCAGTATGAGAGTGATTGAGCCGATCTACTGCCTAATGTGTGTATATGCAATCACTAGCAACCACTTGAATCCATCAAACATAACATGTCTTAAACACATTCCATGGGATTTCTACCTAAAGGTCGAAGATTCGTTCGATAGGATATACTCAAATGATAGAAACAAGCATGCATAAAAGCTTTGGAAAGGAAGTTTAGAACATACCCTTGAAAAGAAAAGGGTACGAAGCGCGAATCTAGTCTTCAGTCTCCCAAGTTATGGTTATCTCCACACTGAACTTTCACCAACTTGACTTCTCTGTTGCGTAGTTTTTTAACTTCTGATCCAAGAATACGAGAAGGAACTCGTCTAACCGTCGCCTCCCGTTCCATCTCTACTTCCTCAAGCATACTCGACTCAACTACTTCTGTAGTATCGTGCAAGCACTTCCATGAATGTGAAACGTGGAAAACATCATGAACACCGGACAGTCTCTCTGGTAGCTCTACTCTATAGGCCATTTGGCCAATCATTTCTGTTATGGGAAATGGCCCTACAAATCTTGGTGCCAATTACCCTATAGATCTAAAGCGAAATACATTCCTCAAAGGCGATACCTTGATGAAAACCATGTCTCCCACCTCAAACTCGATGTTAGTCCTCTTAACTGCATAGGACTTCTGCGTATCCTGAGCTGTCTTCATCCGCCTTCCGATCAGATCAATATTTTTTGAAGTTTCACTAAATATATTCAGTCCAAGTAGAAGTCTTTCTATAGATTCCCACCAAGAAGTCGGTGATCTACAGGGTCGTCCGTATAATGCTTCAAAGGGTGCTATGCCAATGCTAGCTTGATAACTGTTGTTGTAGGTGAACTCTACTAAAGGGAGATGCTCTTCCCAAGTCCCTCCGAAGTCTAGGATACACAGTCTTAAAAGATCCTTAAGAACTCTGTTCACCTTTTCCGTCTGTCCATCAGTTTGAGGGTGATAAGCGGTGCTCAAACACAACTGTGCACTTAATGCTTCTTGCAAGCTCCTCCAAACTGGTAAAAATGGGGTCACGATCACTTACGATACTGGAAGGTACCCCATGAAGACGGGCTATCTCACGAATGTAAATGGTTGCTAACCATGCTGATGTCCTCTTACTCTTAATAGGAATGAAATGAGCACTCTTAGTAAGTCTATCTACTACAACCCAAATACTAGTGTTACCTTTCCTCGACCTAGGAAAACCATCAATGAAATCCATCAAGATGCTCTCCCACTTCCAGTGTGGGACCTCCAGAGGATGAAGTAAACCACCAGGCTTCCTTTGCTCAGCTTTGACTTGCTGGCAAACCAAACATGGAGAAACAAACTCCACCACATCTTTTTATATCCCAGCCCAAAAGAAAACCCTCTTCATATCTCTATACATCTTATCACCGCCTGGATGAATAATCATATTTAAACGATGGTCTTACTCTAGGACTATCTTCAACAAACTCCCAACTGGGGAACACTGTAACAACTCGTATTTTCAATAACCTATTATAACATATATCGAGGCAGAATTTAATTGTAAAATCTGAATCAAGGGAAACGGGCTATGCCATTGCGTTCGTCTCGGAAAAATACGCGAAATATAGTTTGAGTTTTCGAAAATCGGAGTCCGTATGACCCGATTAAGGCCCAACGAAGTTTTCAGAAAATTTCAAAGTAAAAACAGATTTCAAATTCAAGTTTGAATTCGGAAATTTGGGCCAGGCGGGAAACTTCCCGCCAGAGCACCCAAGTCGACAGCCCTGTCGACTTGGGAGTCGACTTGGTTTGACCCAAGTCGACAGCCCTGTCGACTTGGCTGTCGACTTGGTCCAGCCGGGCTGTTTAGCCTGGTGCACCATTTAGAGATTGTGTTGAGCTTGGGGGCCAGATTCGGTTTTGAGGGCTGAGATTGGAACTAGGGTTTAATCCTAAGGCCAAAACTAATCCTAATCTCTATAAATAAGGCCCTAACCTAACCCTAAATCATCATTATTCATTCTAGTAACTAAACTATGGCAAAATCAATCCTCTCATGGCCTCCACTCTCTTCATAAAATTCCTAAATAAATTTTTATGAGATTTTTCATGCATACAAGTGTTTTCAAGCTTGTATGAGAATCATTAGCTTGCATTCAAGTCAGGTTTCTATATTTGCATCATAAAGAAAGAGTTTTGATCATTTTGGCTCAAGGAGCTTGCATTTTGGGTTTAATTGATTTCATAAGGGCTTTGTCATATTTTTGTGACTTCCTAAGCATTGTAAGCCCTTTTCTACTTTCATATTTAAACTCTAAAGTTAATGAATGATGCAAGTTGTGTTTGATCATTATGATATTATATGCAAGTTTGTTATGATATGCAAGTTTACTATGATGTGTTATGCAAGTTCATCATGTTATGTTATGCAAGTTTGATATGCAAGTTTGTCATATGATATGCAAGTTATGTTATGCAAGTTTGCCATGTTATGATATGCAAGTTTGCCATGCTATGTTATGCAAGTTAATCATGTTATGATATGCAAGTTTATCATGTTATGATATGCAAGTTTATTTGCAAGTTTGCCATGTTATGTTATGCAAGTTTGCTATGTTATGATATGCAAGTTTGCCATGTATGTTATGCAAGTTTGGGTGAATCATTTCACTCATGTTATCATGTTATGCAAGCTTATCTTGAGTATATGAACATAAAGCTTCAAGCTTTATGCTAAAGGTTGCATTTCGGCAACATGTAAGTTATCATATCCCTTATGATAACTTGCATTTGAGGCTAAATGCGAACTTATGGCCATTTCTACATGTCATTTATCACCATGTATCACCAATATGCTAAGTTTGGTTTTGTGCATGCTTTTGAGGCCTAAAATGTAATATGCAAGTATATGAACATATGTACATTTCATATGCCACCATGTTAAACTTGTGGCTTCAACACCTTTATGTCATGATTATGCCAAGTTCCCTCTTTCTATCCTTTATGCGCTATTGCGATATGTAAGCGATGGGATTGCGCTTGGGGTTGGGTAAACTTAAAAGACATAAAAACATAAGCTTGGGAATTTACCTATTAAGTTAGGTTTACCCTTTGTGAATTTACCTATTAAGTTAGGTCTACCCAAATGCTTGAAAACTTGTAACATGTTTTGGAAACATGATGGACATGACACTTAGAAAAGATAAGTGTGACCAACTCGAGGTTGGGTTGAGTTTGTAGCGTAAACCTACCCGGAACCGACCGGCTTAACTAGTCGCTACAAACAATAGGACCCAATGTGAGAAGTTGGCCATGTTGTACCTTGAACCCGAGGTTAGACCAAGTTGTGGTGTAAAGCTACCCGGACCTGCCCGCTTAACTAGTAACCACAACAAGGTCTAATGTGAGAGGTTAAGGCGCATTAAATTAATTAATGCCTCGTGATTAGGGTTAAGTCATGGTCCACTTAATACTTAACCAATTTGGGCTTGGTAGATTAATCAGGGTTAAGTCGTGAACTCATCGTTACACTTAACCAAGTTAATCCATGATTAGCAAGAGGGTTAAACCGTACTTAACCCACTAGAAAAATCCTAGCAATGGGGGTCCACTCCAGCAGTAATCCCAAGTTTGTATCATTATGGCCCTAGGGTCTAGGCTAGGGTGTGGGGCACGATTACTGAACTGGAGGTAAGCGACCAATAAACGACGGCAGGGTGGTACGCCGATGTAGTTCCGGACGGACTACGGTCGTGCACGTAGTCCGTATTTGGAGAAGTCAAGCATGGGTACCAGTAGATCGAGACTGTGCACTCATGTTTATGGTGTCCAGGGGTTGGCACCCTAGGGCTTGATACACCCGAAGGGTGGACCCGGCACAGTTCGACTACAATTATGTTTGGGCCGTATTGACACCAACACGTGACGAGTTAGGCTTATAGGGAGCCGATCGACTAGACCGTTTGGTTAGACCTTGTATTAGGTTCATTTCATGTTATTGGGCCAAAGCTTGGGCCAAGGGATCAATACTTGTATATTCAAGTCATGTTAGTTTGCTAGTACACCTGTGGTGCAAAACCTTAAACCTGATTATGCGATGACACCTTTATCTACCTTGTTAGTTAATCATCATGTTAGTATGTTGTTATCCTTAAGTTCATCCCTGGTTCTCATGTCAGTTAACTTTACCAGTTTACATTGATTGTAGTAGGGCTTACTCAGTCTTTTTGACTGACCTGTTTTCTTTCACCTCTTTTCTTCCGTTTCCCCCCCCCCCCAGGTTCTCAGGGTGGGAATATTGGAGCTTAGCTTGGATTTCTGATCGCTTGCTTGTGGGATTTTAGCTCATGTACGGTCTTGACATGAAGCTAGCTATGGTTATCACTTATTTTAGGGATAGTACTTATGTATTTCAGTTTTTCAGTGATGTTGTTTTTATCTGGACTTGTGTATTTGGAAAGTTGACATTATGTTGTATTAAACTTGTTTTGAAATAGTTTGAAATCTTCCGCTGTTTTATTTATCTTATTTACTCTATTTACATATATACATATGTTCTTGTTCTGCCTTGATATATCATTATGCATGTTTACCCGGTACAAACGCCCCTCCAAAGTCAGAGTGCTTGCAAGAGCCACCCTGGCGGAGGTGGGGTGTTACATTTGGTATCAGAGCATGTGGTTTACGAGAAGGAACAAAAAGGTTTTTGAAACTTTTGAAAAACTATTTTCAAAACCAAGTATAAAGTATTTTCCAAAGAAAAGTCTAGTTTATTTTAAAGGCTATTCCCCAAAAAGCCATTAGCAAAATTCCTTCGTTTTTCTCCGTTCTGAATCTATCTTTTTCTTCGTTTTCAGTATGGCCAATAACTTTGCCATTCCGGAGGGAGTACACGTACCTGTTTGGTATAGGAGACTTTTGGAGGCTAGGGCGACCGAAGCCGGCTCCGCAGATGTTCCTCCTCCTCCTTCGGTAGTTAATGTTCCTCCTCCTCCTGTCGCTGAGGTTCCTCTTCCTCCTCCCCCTCAGCATCCACAAAAGGATTTCGCGGAGATTTGCAAAGACTTTAAGGCGATGGGTTGCAAGAATTTCATTGGAACCGAGACTTTCGTAGAGGCCAGGAATTGGTTGAAAGAAGCCGAAGATCTTTTTGCCTTCTTTGATATAGATGACCGTAGGAAGGTTTTATTAGCAGTGTGGTTGCTAAAGGAAGAAGCTGCACGTTGGTGGGTGGTCACCACCGCTACTAGGCCATTGAGACTTGGGATGACTTTCGGGGAAAGTTTGGACTAAGGTTCCTATCACTGAAGCAAGGGGACATGACTATTAGGGAATACATAGATAAGTTTAATCAACTGGCTCGGGTCGGTTTAGACTTGGTTAACACAGCTCAGAAGAAGGCCCTATACTTTGCTCTAGGATTAAACGAGCCATTACATGGTTTAGCCATGACTCATATACCCTTGGGGGCAACTTTCGAGAACTTGGTGAATATGGCCCTACTCAATGAAGAAAATAGGAGTGACAAGAAGGAGATCAAGATGAATGGTACTTAAGCCAAGAAGACTGATTCCCAGTGGAAAGGAAATCAGGGTAATCCAAGTGGTCAGAGCAGTCAAGGCAATAAGAACAAGAACAAGAATCAAGGCAACAAGGGGAACAACAACAAGGGCAATAACAAAAAGGGAAAGTGCTATTATTGCGGTTCAGTTGGGCATCTTATTAAGGATTGTAAGAAGAGGAAAAGGGAGAACGGTGAATGCTTTTTCTGCGGTGAGACTGGACATTTCACTAGGGATTGCCCGAAGAAGCAAGGGCAAGGCCAGGGTCAGACTCAGCATGCTGGACCTTCAGGAGGGCAAGTTCATGCTCTCAATGTCGTTCCAGTTCCCGATCGAGGTAGTATCTCTGTTGGGAGCCTTGTATATATTTCTGATTTTTCAGTTCGTACCTTGTTTGATTGTGGTGCATCGCATAGTTTATCTCATCTAATCTAGTTGAAAGTTTGCACCTAAGTACTAGTCTAGTTAGCGATCCCGTGTGTGTTTCAAATCCAATTGGGGGTTCCGCCCATTTGTCTATTATCTACGTGGCTTTGAAAATCTCTATCTTAGTGTAGAGTTCTCGTGTGATGCTTATATTCTCGGTTTCATGGGGTATGGGTTGATTTTGGGCATGGATGGGTTGCTCAGTTGTGGAGCCATCCTTGATTTTTGAGCATAGGGTTGTGAGGCTTATGACTCGCCTCGATAATACCCTAAAAATTTCTAGTAACCCTATGAGTCCCGTCATGTTGTGTTATCTTGAATCCCTCAACTCGTCTATCGATAGTTTGTAATCGGTGAGGGTGGTCCGAGAATATCCTGATATCTTGGGTGAAGTGAAGGGGGTTACCCCTAAACGAGAGATAGATTTCCGCATTTATCTGGTTGATAATGCCAAGATATTTTTGTGGCCGGTTAGGCACGTGGCCCCGCAAGATGAGAGTTAAGAAAGCAAGTCAAGGAGTTGCTTGAGAAGAACTTCATTAGATGAAGTATATCTGAATGGGGAGCGCCTGTAGTATTTACTACCAAGGCAGATGGTTCTCTTCGACTTTGTGTCGGTTATCGGGAGTTAAACGAAGAGAATAGACAACCATTGCCAAGGATCGATGATTTGTTTGATCAGCTTGTAGGAACATCTGTTTTCTCTTGATCTTGCTACTGGATTCCATCAGCTCAGAGTAGCTGAGGATAGTATAGACAAGACTGCGTTCAGAACTCCAGATGGATTCTTAGAATGGCTGGTCATGCCATTCGGTTTGACTAATGCACCCGCCTACTTCGTGGACTTGATGAGTAGGGTGTTCAGGGAGTTCTTGAACAAGTTTGTCGTGGTCTTCGTAGATGATATTCTGATCTTCTCTAAGGATGAGGAGGAGCACGCAAGGCATCTCGTGGAGGTGATGGATACGTTTAGAGTGCATCAGTTGAAGGCCAAGTTCTCCAAGTGTCATTTTGGAGAAAAAGGAGTTAGATTTCTTGGGCATATAGTTTCTAAGCAAGGCTTAGTGGTGGATCCCGCTAAAGTGGTCGCGGCTCAAAACCGAAAAGCTCCGACGAGGACAATTGAAATAAGAAGTTCTCTCAGTTTAATTAGTTAGTTAGCATCCCTTGAGCTTAGACCTACCCTTCTGAATCAAGCAGGGACTTCGCAGAAAGAAGACCCACAGTTAGTCGAGATCATGGACAAGTTGATTCGAGGCGAGATGTTAAGACACCTCGCTATAGATAACAAGGGATGGCTAAGACGCGATGAGAGAAAGAAGGTTCTTGAAGATGCACATCACCCGAGGAGGTGGCCGAGTTTGTCCCAGGGTGCATGTTGTGCCAACAGGTTAAAGGCCAATTCATAAAAGCCCGGTGGGCTATTATATCCGTTGGAGGTCCCCGCAATGGAAGAGGGAAAAGCATCACGAAGGATTTCGTGGATGGACTGCCTAGGTCAAGGAAAGAGAATACGAGCATGTGGGTCATAGTAGGTAGACTCACGAAGAGCGCTCATTTCACTCCGGTAAAGAGCTAAAGGACTGCATCATAGCTAGCGGTAGTTTACTTTCAAGAAATAAAGCAGTTGCACGAGGTTCCCTAAAGTATAGTTAGTAACCATGACTTAATCTTCACTAGCCAGTTTTGCGATAGTCTACGAGAAGTCATGGGCAAGCAACTGAATCTAAGCACGGCCTATCATTCGCAGGCGGATGGTTCATTGGCAACGTGGATTGGTATTTTCGAGAAAAGTTCTGCTGCATGGAATACTTTGTGGTAAGTAAACGAGATCCAGGATTCACTAGTGAATTTTGGAGAGCTTGCATGAAATCATGAGGTCATGGTTATGTTTAAAGCCAAGAATGATAGTAGAGTAAGTGAAAGAGGAAGACGAGAGGCGACAATGAAATGGGTTCCAACTCATATTTGGAAATAAGAGTTAAGAAGCTAAGAAATCATGAGGTAAAAGACAGTCAAAGCACAGTGGAGTTAAGCTCAAGGAAACGTGACTTAGAAGATTGAAGGCTAGATACGCGCATCATATCTCTTTCTAAGAGTATATCCTTGATCCTTGTTTTCCTGCGGAACTTACTCGCATGTTATCTTTTTATGTAGATCCTCTCGGTCCCATTTTCGGTCCTATTTCTGTCGGGAGGTATGACTTATTGGCTAGTAATACATGTCAGGGTTTGAAGGGGGTCCGTTAGGTTGACTAAACCTTTTGGGCTTTTATAGAATATGGGTTGGGTTAGGAAGGGATTTCTTGTAATCCGAAAGAGGAGTATATCCTGCTTATCTTCCCGATCTCTTTGTAGCATATCTTTTGCTATCCATATTTATCTTGTTATCATGTTAATCTTGTCATGAGAACCTTAGGTAGAAACCCTTTGGATGAAACATGTGTTTGAAACATGTTATGCTTGATGTTTGCAAGTGGTTGCAAGTGTTTGCAAGTGGTTACTCGTGGATGCATTATACACATTAGGCACTAGATCGGCTCACACACTCCTCATATTACATATGCATGAGTGTTTATGCTTATTCATGGATGAAAATTTTTGTGTTATCACATGGATGTTGCATATGGATGTATGTTATGTGCACACATATAGATGTTATACATTATGTTAGGAATTGCATAAATATGGATTCATTTCACTAACATAATTTGCATTGATGATATTTGCATTAGATAAGTATATATACACACACCTTTGCATATGTTCATACAACATTTAGAATATTGTAAGGACAATGATTGCTCGTGGATGATGTTTTGAGTAGATGGATGTTGGATGGTAGGATACGTTCTTCCTAACTTGAAGATTTCGGGGACGAAATCCTTTAAGGAGGGGAGAATGTAACAACCCGTATTTTCAATAACCTGTTATAACATAAATCGAGGCAGAATTTAATTGTAAAATCTGAATCAAGGGAAACGGGCTATGCCATTGCGTTCGTCTCGGAAAAATACGCGAAATAGAGTCCGAGTTTTCGAAAATCGGAGTCCGTATGACCCGATTAAGGCCCAACGAAGTTTTCAGAAAATTTCAAAGTAAAAACAGATTTCAAATTCAAGTTTGAATTTGGAAATTTGGGCCAGTTTGGGCCAGGCGGGAAACTTCCCGCTAGAGCACCCAAGTCGACAGCCCTGTCGACTTGGGAGTCGACTTGGTTTGACCCAAGTCGATAGCCCTGTCGACTTGGCTGTCGACTTGGTCCAGCCGGGCTGTTTAGCCTGGTGCACCATTTAGAGATTGTGTTGAGCTTGGGGGCCAGATTCGGTTTTGAGGGCTGAGATTGGAACTAGGGTTTAATCCTAAGGCCAAAACTAATCCTAATCTCTATAAATAAGGCCCTAACCTAACCCTAAATCATCATTATTCATTCTAGTAACTAAACTATGGCAAAATCAATCCTCTCATGGCCTCCACTCTCTTCATAAAATTCCTAAATAAATTTTTATGAGATTTTTCATGCATACAAGTGTTTTCAAGCTTGTATGAGCATCATTAGCTTGCATTCAAGTCAAGTTTCTATATTTGCATCATAAAGAAAGAGTTTTGATCATTTTGGCTCAAGGAGCTTGCATTTTGGGTTTAATTGATTTCATAAGGGCTTTGTCATATTTTTGTGACATCCTAAGCATTGTAAGCCCTTTTCTACTTTCATATTTAAACTCTAAAGTTAATGAATGATGCAAGTTGTGTTTGATCATTATGATATGATATGCAAGTTTGTTATGATATGCAAGTTTACTATGATGTGTTATGCAAGTTCATCATGTTATGTTATGCAAGTTTGATATGCAAGTTTGTCATATGATATGCAAGTTATGTTATGCAAGTTTGCCATGTTGTGATATGCAAGTTTGCCATGCTATGTTATGCAAGTTAATCATGTTATGATATGCAAGTTTATCATGTTATGATATGCAAGTTTATTTGCAAGTTTGCCATGTTATGTTATGCAAGTTTGCTATGTTATGATATGCAAGTTTGCCATGTATGTTATGCAAGTTTGGGTGAATCATTTTACTCATGTTATCATGTTATGCAAGCTTATCTTGAGTATATGAACATAAAGCTTCAAGCTTTATGCTAAAGGTTGCATTTCGGCAACATGTAAGTTATCGTATCCCTTATGATAACTTGCATGTGAGGCTAAATGCGAAATTATGGCCATTTCTACATGTCATTTATCACCATGTATCACCAATATGCTAAGTTTGGTTTTATGCATGCTTTTGAGGCCTAAAATGTAATATGCAAGTATATGAACATATGTATATTTCATATGCCACCATGTTAAACTTGTGGCTTCAACACCTTTATGTCATGATTATGCCAAGTTCCCTCTTTCTATCCTTTATGCGCTATTGCGATATGTAAGCGATGGGATTGCGCTTGGGGTTGGGTAAACTTAAAAGACATAAAAACATAAGCTTGGGAATTTACCTATTAAGTTAGGTTTACCCTTTGGGAATTTACCTATTAAGTTAGGTCTACCCAAATGCTTGAAAACTTGTAACATGTTTTGGAAACATGATGGACATGACACTTAGAAAAGATAAGTGTGACCAACTCGAGGTTGGGTTGAGTTTGTAGCGTAAACCTTCCCGGAACCGACCGGCTTAACTAGTTGCTACAAACAATAGGACCCAATGTGAGAAGTTGGCCATGTTGTACCTTGAACCCGAGGTTAGACCAAGTTGTGGTGTAAAGCTACCCGGACCCGCCCGGCTTAACTAGTAACCACAACAAGGTCTAATGTGAGAGGTTAAGGCGCATTAAATTAATTAATGCCTCGTGATTAGGGTTAAGTCATGGTCCACTTAATACTTAACCAATTTGGGCTTGGTAGATTAATCAGGGTTAAATCGTGAACTCATCGTTACACTTAACCAAGTTAATCCATGATTATCAAGAGGGTTAAACCGTACTTAACCCACTAGAAAAATCCTAGCAATGAGGGTCCACTCCAGCAGTAATCCCAAGTTTGTATCATTATGGCCCTGGGGTCTAGGCTAGGGTGTGGGGCACGATTACTGAACTGGAGGTAAGCGACCAATAAATGACGGCAGGGTGGTACGCCGATGTAGTTCCGGACGGACTATGGTCGTGCACGTAGTCCGTATTTGGAAAAGTCAAGCATGGGTACCAGTAGATCGAGACTGTGCACTCATGTTTATGGTGTCCAGGGGTTGGCACCCTAGGGCTTGATACACCCGAAGGGTGGACCCGGCACAGTTCGACTACAATTATGTTTGGGCCGTATTGACACCAACACGTGACGAGTTAGGCTTATAGGGAGCCGATCGACTAGACCGTTTGGTTAGACCTTGTATTAGGGTCATTTCATGTTATTAGGCCAAAGCTTGGGCCAAGGGATCAATACTTGTATATTCAAGTCATATTAGTTTGCTAGTACACCTGTGGTGGAAAACCTTAAACCTGATTATGCGATGACACCTTTATCTACCTTGTTAGTTAATCATCATGTTAGTATGTTGTTATCCTTAAGTTCATCCCTGCTTCTCATGTCAGTTAACTTTACCAGTTTACATTGATTGTAGTAGGGCTTACTCAGTCTTTTTGACTGACCTGTTTTCTTTCGCCTCTTTTCTTCCGTTTCCCCCCCCAGGTTCTCAGGGTGGGAATATTGGAGCTTAGCTTGGATTTCTGATCGCTTGCTTGTGGGATTTTAGCTCATGTACGGTCTTGACATGAAGCTAGCTATGGTTATCACTTATTTTGGGGATAGTACTTATGCATTTCAGTTTTTTAGTGATGTTGTTTTTATCTAGACTTGTGTATTTGGAAAGTTGACATTATGTTGTATTAAACTTGTTTTGAAATAGTTTGAAATCTTCCGATGTTTTATTTATCTTATTTACTTTGTTTACATATATACATATGTTCTTGTTCTGCCTTGATATATCATTATGCATGTTTACCCGGTACAAACGCCCCTCCAAAGTCAGAGTGCTTGCAAGAGCCACCCTGGCGGAGGTGGGGTGTTACAAACACAAAGCCTCTCATCTCGTCGCAACCACCCTCTATCGTCTGTGGAATATCTACTAAGCTGATTAGAAATGTCCCCTCTACTGAGCTAATCCAAGATGTCTGAAATATGTGAGCCCTCTCGTTGTGAAGTTCCTATCTAATCCAAAAGAGTAGATCGCACCTCGAGTGATGCCAATAAACCAGGTATAAACTCGATGGAGGGTCTAAAATAAAAAGTCGATATAAACTTCAACCTTTTCCTCTCCACAAACAGAGGACTTAAGGCCATCCTCTGCCTACTAAATGCGTCTGCCACCACGTTACCCTTGCCAGGTGTATAAGCAATCTCAAAGTCATAGGATGTTAGGAACTCCAACCATCTTTGTTGCCTCAAATTGAGATCCTTCCGCGAGAACAAATACTTGAGATATTTATGATCAGTGTACAACTCGAACTTCTCTCCAAGTAGATAACAGCGCCAGGTCTTAAGTGTGAATACTATGGCAGCTAGCTCTAAGTCATGGGTAGAGTAGTTCTTCTAATGAACCCTTAGTTGTCTACCTCCACAACATACTAACCTTCCCTCTTGCATCAGAACAACACCAAACCCTAGGCCACATACATCAGTGTATACTATGAACACTTTGTCCCATTGGGCAAGGTCAAGACCGGGGCTGTTGTCAGAGCTCTCTTAAATTACTGGAAAGCTTCATCACGATCTAGATCCCATGAAAATGTCAAATTCTTCTTCGTCGGCCTGGTGAGTAGGGCTGACATCTTTGCAAAGTCCTTAATGAACTTCCTATAATAGCCTGCTAATCTAAGAAAACTTTTCACCTCCGTTGCATTCTTTAGGATCTGCCAATCTTGAACTGCAACTACCTTCGCGGGATATACTGCTATGCCATTTTAGAGACTATATACCCTAGAAATCTCACTTCTTTTCTCCAAAAACGACATTTGGAGAACTTCTCCTTAAGCTGGTGCGCACAGAGAGTTTTCAAAACTCCCTTAAATGTCCGTCGTGCTCTTCCTTGCTCTTCGAGAAAATCAAGATATCATCAACAAAGAACACGATGAACTTATTTAGAAACTCCCAAAACACCCTATCATCAGATCAACAAAATAGGCGAGTTCATTCGTCAAACCAAAAGGCATAACGAGCCACTCAAAGAAACCATTTGAAGTTCTAAAAGTGGTCTTGTCTATACAGTCCTCGGCCAACCTCAACTGATGAAACCCCGCGGCCAATTCTAACTGAGAGAAAACATATGTACCAACAAGCTGGTCAAATAGATCATCTATCCTCTGGAGTGGGTGCCTATTTTTCTTAGTGAGTTTATTCAACTCCCTATAGTCCACATATAAGCGAAGCAAACCATCCTCCTTAGTTGTGAATACTACTGGAGCACCCCATTCAGATATAATTCGCCAAATAAACCTGTTCTCAAGTAGCTCCCCCACTTGCTTTCTGAGCTCCCTTCTTTTTCTTGGAGCCATATGGCGCATAGGTAATGCGACTAGCTTTGCATTGTCAACCAAGTATATCTGGAAATCAATCTCTAGCCTCGGGGGTAAGCCCCGAACCTCATCAAAAACATCAGGATACTCATAGACTACTGGTACAGATTGTAAATCATCGATAGATGCATCAAGAGATTCTAGGAAACTAAGCATGACAGACCCCTTAGGGTCACAAGAAATCTCGAGGGTCCTCCCATGGCAAGTCAAAAGTCTAACTACCCTCTTCTCACAATCCAGAATGGCACCATACATGGCCAGTCAATCCATCCCTAGAATCAAGCCATAGCCCATGAAACCGAGCACATATGCGTCGACTCAAACTCGACACCCAACACAGATATTCTCAAACCCAGACAAATCATAGACAAATGAGTCGTACCACAAATAGGGTTTGAGAAAACAACGGGATCCACAGCCATACTAGTACTAAGTTGCAGAGAATCAACCACAAAATCAGATATAAAAGAATGCGAAACACCGGAATCAAAAAGAGTTCTAGCTGGATGACTGGAAAGAGAAATCAAACCTTCAACGAAAACTTTCCTACCTCTATCTGGAGCACTAGTCACGAGAGCATGCACTGGCCCTCCAGAAGATCCTGCCCTTCGGCCTTGTCCTTGCTTCTTTGGGCACTCCTTAGAAAAGTGTCCGACCTCTCCACAATTGAAACAAGTATTCTTCTTTCTTTTGCATTCATTGATCAAATGACCCTCGCGTCCACAATTATGTCATTTCCTCATATCTCTAGCCTTGTTGTCCTTTCCTCCTTTCTTTTGATGTTGTTGTCCTTTCTTAGGCCACACTTTCTTGTTTTGTGTTTCCTCAACCTTAGCTTCTTTATTTTCACCTTTATCTTCCTCATGCATCAACGCCATATCAACGAGTTTCTCAAAAGTTGCTCCCATCAGAATATGAGGCATAGCCAGCCCATGAAGGGGTTCATTCAATCCTCTAGCAAACTACAAAGCTTTCTTATGCGGGGTATCAACTAGCTCTAAACCAAACCTCGCAAGTTGATTGAACTTGTTCACATATTCTTTGACAGTCATGCCTCCTTGTTTGAGTGCCAAAAACCTTTCCATTTGTATTCTTTTCTCAACTTGAGAAAGTAACTTCATCTCGAATCTCTGTCAGAAATCATCGCAAGTCTCACTGGATGCCCTGCTTGCGTCACTTCCCACCAGAATGAAGCCTCGTCTTTCAGTATCCAAGCGACCAACAGAATCTTTCTACGATTGTTAACTTCGAAAATTCCAAACAAATCCTCCGTCTCCTTAAGTAAATTCCTTGCCCCTACGAAAGTATCAGTTCCACGGAATGGTTTTCCTCCCATAGCATAGAAATCTTTGCATATCTTAGAGTAACTATCAGCACGCGGTGGAGGAGGACGAACGGCGGTGCAGCTGGGGGAGGAATGTCTGCTTGACCACCGGCAGGCGCCATCGCCTCAAGATACCTACGAAAACATCCTAGTATCATGACACCCTAAGGAATATTAGGTTCCCCAGACATGCTAAAAAGAAAAGGAAAAAGGGATTCAAACAGAGAATTGAAAGATATTTCAAATGGCTTTAGGGAATCTGTTTTTCCAAAAAGACTTTTCTTTTGAAAATGCTTTTTTTATAATGTTTTTAAAACAATTTTCAATTTTTTTTTTTTGATCTGGTAACCTTCAGCTCTAATTCCATGTGTGACACCCTACGTCCATTAATGTCACTCTTTAAGAGAAAGCATTAAGTTTCGCGAAGCGTTATAGATAAACAGAACCAGAAATATTACAAGACAGATATAAAATAGCAGCGGAATTTAAAACTTTATTAAGCAGAAAACATCGTAGTTCAAAACATAGTTACATCATAAGTCTGAAATGCATAATACAGTACATTAATTTAAAACTTTTGTCTTGTACTAAAATCATCAGAGTACAGTAAACATGAAAAGAGCATAATCCCCGAAAACGTAGCCATAGTAAAGAAGGTACAAAATCAAGCAATGCATCTAAGCAGCTCCAAGCAGAAGGAAAGAAGAATTCTGATCAAGTTTGAGTATTCCCATCCTAAGAACCTGGGGGAGAAACGGAAGAGAAAGAAGAGGAAACAAAATAGGTCAGATATAAGTATGGCGAGTTTAGTTACTTTTAGCATATAAATAAGTAAAAGCATCATGATAGGCATATAAACTGGATAAGAGGGAAAACAGCATATAAGGCGGGTGATAAGGTAAACAGGATAAACCGAATAGAATATATATGTATATCGCTTCTCTAATACTTTCTTTGTCTACCTCTCTGCACCAATACTAGTATAATATGAACAAGATGATCGCCAACGAGATGGTAGACTTAGGAGTACTTCTAGTGAGAGGTTTTACCTCATACAACAACAGGCAGCCCAACTGAACATACCGGTATTACCCCTCAGGATAATAACGGGCTCTAAACAGGCGACACTAGACATACCATAATTACTAACCCAACCAATCGGCTCCCTACTCCGTAAATACTCTGTGTTATCCCCACCGTTGGGTGTATCACCTCCGAAAGTGGCAACTCTTTATTTCTAGGATGTGCACAACCATATCTACTAATGCCATAACTTCTTAGCCTCCGTTGTTCGGATCCATGCACGCACATAACTCTGTCGGAATGCGCCGCCCATATCGCCCCTCCTTTTGGATCTCTTAGAATCAGCCCAATAACCGTGCCCCGGCCCCGACCTAGTTCGGAGTACTCGTTTGATACTGATATATGAGTTACTGACTGAAATAGAACCCACACACAAGAGGATACAAGATTCACCTAGGCTTGCATCCCCACTACTAGGATTTCCACAGGTTATGCCATACCAGTGTAATAAGATTGCATAACCCTATTAGGTTTAGTCTGAGAGCCTATATATACATATTACTCATCATCCCAAGATATACTTGACCCTCCCACTATTTCAAGCAAGTTTACTTAACCCTTAATCAAGTCAACATGTTCATGTAATCCCTATGGATTCAAATAGGTTAAGTATTACAAGTTCATTACCATATATTCATTTGTGGTTATAATGCACTAGACATCCAACATTAAGCCTACAACTTGAGGTGTTGGATATGTCGGGTGGATCCGGGCATACTTCTTCCACAAGTCGGACTTAACCTCGTGTCTTTGCACGTTACGTGTTTATGCATTTAGGCCCTTCACATTAGATTCACCACTTGTGGTCGTGGATACACCAGGTGGGTCTGGGCAGACTTCTACCACAAGTGTAATCTCACCTCGTGTCTAAGCGCGGTTGCAGTTTCTAATTACTGTAGTTCTAGGCATTCCGTTCTTTAACAATTATTCCTATTTTCATTATAGGTTTTCATGCCCCTTTTCAACGTCATATTCATCATGTACCATATGCCCTAAATTTAGTTGTAAGTCACAATTTGATTTATTTCCCAAATCCGTATTCGTGTATTTAATTCAAGTTATGCCCAAATTTCCCAATACAAGGTATGCTCCAATTTTAACCTTTTCCCCTCATTCCTAATTTTATGTATTCGCATATTTTAGCGGTATGCCTAGGCTCGAAGTTAGCCTGGCTATAAAATAAAAATGGAAAAGCTGAAGCGAAGAGAATAGAAATAAGCATAATAAGAAGATAGACATATGATGGCAGAAATAGGCATAGCAACTGAATAAGCGTATAGTGACTGAATTGGGCATATAAGATCAGATCTACTGAACATGTGATAATAGACATGATTAGGATAGTGACATGATTAGGCCAACTAACACAATAGGGATATCATAAACAGGCATGATGTGATCTAAACAGTGAATTAGGTATACAACTAATGGCATATCTCATATGATTCAATTAGTCACAGGCTTAGATCCAATTCATAATATGTTAAGATTAACTTTTAAGTATTCATATCTAAAAATAACATAGACTCACATAGAATGTATCTAAGAAAACTGAGAAAAGCATGTTGATGTTGAATCAGCTATCTTTGAATATGTATGAATCGTTGTTTCTGAAAAAAGTCTAATTTAATCTTAGTTGGAGCAGCATCTCACCGTCACCATTGATTTAGGTTAAACAATGGGTATAAGGTCCTATTTATAGCATAGGGTCAACGAATCTAGCCAAGAATTTAGTCCACGTTCAGAACAAGGAATCTGCCCAGATCTGTATGGGGGTCGCACCCCCTCCTCTTAGTGTGTCGACCCAGGGGTCAACATAGTGGTCGACACCCCCTCAATGGGGTCGACCCATGGGTCGACATCCATGGACGGGAATTATCCTGCTTCCCTCTTTGTTGTTTGATTTTGAATTTATTTGAACTCTGGATTTATTTTATTTATATATATTTCTCTTATGTGTATACAAGCTTCTAACCTTAATAACTTCTCCATAAGATGTTCGTTTTATGCAAACCTGGTGTCTATCTTAAGAAGAATTCTGAGACAAACGCAATAGAGTAGTCCTTTTACTTAATTCCTAATATTTAATCAATTATTCCTTAGCTTATCATTTTAATAAAATTATGGGGTGTTACACTAAATCTAGCAATATTGTCAGCAATACTACGTAAATGGGTAAATACACTATGCCATAGATGGCCTACCACAACGAAAATCCAAGGTGTTGCTAGCTACAATGTAACGATAGGTATGTTGATTTTTGTCTATTGCAACACATGCTTCAAAGTGTTGCCACAAAAATCCAATGTGTTATAGTAGCCACGTGAATAAATTTATCAATCTGGGTGATTACGATTCAACGGTCCACGTTAGCAATTAGAAGGCTCTTTCTGGATAGCTGGAGCTGAGGATGGATTCTATCATTTATCTCTTTTTATGTTGTTCACCTCCTGTTTTACATATTATGTTTTCTTTTCCGCTGTAGACATTTTATCCAAAGCTGAACTGTATTTGTACTAAGTATGATCCTTTATACTGTGTAACTCTAATGATTATAATTATCCAGTGTGTTCTATTGTACATTATCTAGTGTATTTATTTATTTCAGTTCCGTTGTTATCTGTTTATGTGTTATATTCCAAAGATTACCCTTGCACCGTCTCATCGGGGTTTGGGGTCGTCACAATTTTTAAAACACTCTTCATTAGTTTCATAAGCCGTATAATGTGCCTTTTTAATATGAATCTGGTTCCCCTCTAAGCGTCACAAATTGACATCAAAGCCCAATATTCACATTCATTCGAAATAAGGTACCGTTGCTTAAATACAAATCAAACATTGAAAAGAATAGTCATGCTACTTTTGTGATAGGTTTCATATATTTAAGTAAAATTTAGCTGAGTTTGCAAATTACCTTTACATAGCTCCACAGCGTGTCTTTCAAACTTGCAGGAACATCAAACCAAGACTTGTAAGTAACTGGAGCACTCCTCTTCAGTGTTCCTAAAAATAACTCAGTTCTGTCATTACTTGGTCATCGTCTGAAATAGGTTGGCCGCGATTATTCATTTGGATTACAACTCCTTTTCCATATGGCCTTGGATGAACTTTATCCATCTTTGTTTCATCCATGGGCCTTCAGGGAGCTCCGACTACCGTTACAAAGTACATACAACAGTAATGAGAAGGCTAGGAAAAACATAAATGAGAAATTAAACTATGATGTGGCCAGCATCATCAGAGTTATTTCCCAGTTATCGAAGTGAGTTCAATATTATATCACTGTCAAAACCATGTTTAAACACATCAATTTTGAAATTTATTTCAAAATACCATTTGCAATGCCTAAAACAATTTAAAATCTCCTAGGATTTTAAAATTCTCATCTACTTAATCCAAATCCATTTACAAACACTCTTTCAACTTTTAGGAATTTTAATTCCAATCCTGATTTTAAATTCAGATTTAATTCATCTGATTCCAAAATTTTTACTTATACGAATTCTAATTGGTTAATTACATAACCACTTCAATTATAATCGTATCTGATTATAATAGCAAACAACACATGTAATAACCCGGAAATCTGAGCCAATTTAAAATTTTTAATTTGGCGAATTTAACGGATTATGAATATTTAAAATCGATAACTTTAAATAATAACGACGAGAAATTTATATTGAATAGAATTCTAATGTATATATTTATTCGAATCATCGTTATTTTATTTATAAATATAAAGGGAATTGAAAATGGCGCGGTAGTTCGATAATTCGATTTCAAATTTCAAATGAATGTACAGGATTCAAAATAAACCGGATTTTGGTGAAACCAAAAATAATAGGATCTATTTGTGAATATATCTCCAAAAAATCCGAAGAATTGAAATTTCATAGTGGGAATCAAAAGATATGTCCAGTTGAAATTTCAGAATAGTCGCTATGGAATTCTAGCCCTTAAAAATAGCAATTTTGCAAACGACCTCAGAATTCGACGAAACCACTTTTGTTGGATCTGGGATGTCAAATTATTGCTACGTTGAATTTTCCATAATTTTTGAAATCAATATGTGAGCGTGGTAAAGGAAAACGTGTTTGGTCGATTTCAGTCAAATCGGGTCGACCAGAAAATGGGCATTTTTCAAACGGTCTTAAAATTCGACGAAATTAGTTTTGTTAGGACCGTATCGTCAATTCAAAGCTAGAAATAATTTTTTGGGTATTTTTAGAGATAGTATGTGGCCCCGGTAAATTGAAATGTGCGTTCAAATTGAATATATATAGATTTATATTTTAATTTAAATAGAAATTTTTCGAAACGTTAGAATTGCGTTACGAAACATATCCCATTGTGTTCGGAATGAGGGTGATTAGTTGGGGACAACAGTCGTTAGGTCTCGTTTTGAGTTCGGATGAAAAGTCAACTTTATGTGGAGAAAATAAATTAAATTAATTAAATTTTTATAAAACCCCCTCCTCCTCTTATTCTCTTTCCCCGATCAGATCTCGATAAAAAAAGCGATGGATCCCGCTCGTCAGCCGCCCGCCGCCAGTTCCTACCCGTCGCCGCCACCAACCCCAGTTCGCCGGAGCCCCTCACCCCACCTCCAGAGGCCGCGACACCCCCAGTCCCTTCTCTGTCCGTTAACCCCCCCAACCCAATTCTATTTCCGCCCCAAACTCCGCCGCCAACGACGCCCTAGCCCACCACCGCCTGCACAGCCGCAGCGCTCCCCTCCGACCCCCGTCGCCATCGCCAACAACCCTCCTCCTCTCCTCCCCCTCCTAGTTTGTACCACAGCCCCCTCATTTCAATTGGACCGCAGCCAAGAAACCCCTGGTCGAAGTAAAAGCCAATCGATGTAAGTAGATTCGATTTGTGCTTTATTTTCCGATTTTTAATTTATACAAAATGTTATTTTAAATCAGTTTATTCCTTTTTTTTATAATAAGAATATGGTTTTATAAATATAAACATTATATTTTTATATGGTTAAACACTAGATTTTTATACGGTTAAAGAATGGATTTTTATACGAAAGGTAGGATTTTTATTTGTTTAGAAGTGTTTGATTTTTATTTGTTTAAAAAGACTTGATTTCTATAATGAAGTAGCGTCAATAAAAATATGATTTTTATATTGAAGAGATAATAATAATATGATTTTTACTTATGTAGAGTAAAAAAAAATTTATATGACGTGAAGAATAAAAATATAATTTTTACATGATGTGAAGAGTAAAAATATTTTTTTTTATATGTTGTGAAGATTAAAAACATGATTTCTATAGGCTAGAGAATTTAAAAATGTGATTTTTATATATGTAGTGGACACAGACGACAAAAGTGACAAAAGGCAATCGGTAAGGATTTCCTACATATGAAGAGTCGTGGCGTTTGGTTTAGCTAATCGGTGAGAACTCCTCACTTTTATTTTTAATTTCTAGTTTGAAATATATACTAGGATGCAGACGTTGCTTAGCAGCACCTGACACCCGTCGTCCACAGACCATGGACGACTTGTTCGTTTGATTGCTTTGTTGTGAAATTTGATTGTGTGATGTGAAATGAAATAAAATATTTTATAGGGGAAAATATTTTGTAGTTAAAAATATAATTTTTAACGAGTATATGAAATAAATATTTATAAACGAATCGGACGATTTGTTTATATACATTGATTTGACTGATATTGATTGCGACGATAAACTTTACACATCGCCCAACGGCACAAATAAAATCTGTGTTTGATTGATTGAAACCCCACACAGGTATTGGGATGATATATGACATACATTAATCCCAATAATTAGTTGTATGTCGATCGATTGATTGACAGGCTGTTATAAGCATTGAATATTTATATTTAATGCTTGTGCAGTTGTGTGGTGCACTCTGGATGATGGTTGATTATTTATCGTTGTTATTTTATACATGTGTTTTAGAAAATCCATATAATTAACATTATATGGTAATTGATTGGGCCTCATTCCAGCTTTGAAATAGAATATTTGAAAAAGAAATATTTGATTAGAAATATAAGAAAAAGAAATGTTTGAAATAGAATATTTGAAATAGAATATTTGAATAGAAATATTTGAAGTAGAATATTTAAAATAGAAATATTTAAAATAGAATATTTGAAAAAGAAATATTTGATTAGAAATATTTGAAATGGAATATTTGAAAATAGAAATATATGAAGCCGTGTTGGTTAGATTTGCGCCATTTTGACGCGAGCGATATTTATATCGATTTTATTTGTTTTTATAACGAATATCGAAAAGGAAGTGATTTCAAAATATAACGTTTTGAAAATATTATCATTTATATGTCAATGATATGGAATATTCAATTTTGATTTGAAATTGAATATGAAGTTGAAACCGTTTTGAAAACGAATTCAAAACGATTTATAAAATACGTTTTAAAAGGAAATCGACGAAATATATATAATTTATATATAATGACCTGAATAGAACACGCCGCGCTGCGGTAGTTCGCGAATTTCGACCATTGACTTCGAACGGATATTGCGGGAGATTCGACCGCCGGATTCTCCTAAAACCGGAACCCTTGGGTTCGTATCGAAAAGAGCTTTCTAAAGAATATTAGAAATTTGAAATCTAACAGTTGGAGTTGGAATTATGTCCAAATCAAATTTCGAAAAGGTCGCTGTAAGTGCAGTTCGATGGCCGTTGATGGAAATCGACTGTACCGGCCTTGATAAAATTATTAAAAATAGTAATAATTTGTGTAAAATCATAAGAAATGATTTGGGAAGAATTAGGATGAAAAACTCCATATTTGAATGGATAAAAGTAGATTTTTATCGAAATGAACTAGCTTTGACCTAGAATAATAATTTGTTTATTTTTAAAATAAATAAATTGGATTTGAAATGGTTTTGAAAATAACCAGGATTTCCAATAATTGAATTGGAATGGATTTGAATTGAAATCATCTTCGGAATAGTTCGATGTTGGATTTCGTGATTATACAGATGTTGTTATGGAAATTTGAAAGATATATATATATATATATCGTTATTTCCAATACGATATTTGTTGGTCGTAGAATTTGATATTGAATATAAGCCAATATGTTTTCTATTCAGAGCCTTGTATTTAATATCAAATGTGATTTGGGTTTGTCGTGAATGGTGTCTTCATTAACACTGTTCTTAAGCCCAGTTGAGAAAAAAAATATTAAATCTTTTTGTTTAGATTTAATGAAGTGTACCAATTAAATAATATTTAATTGGAATTGAATTGGTATAGATTTTTGGGTTTATCATGAATAGTGTTTTAAATAACACTTGTTCTTTAACCTGATAATTAATGGAATGTGATTTTGGGTTGTCGTGAACGGTATCTTCAATAATATTGTTCTTAGACCCAACGGAGTTAAGAAAATCAGAAACTAACTGGAGATTAGTTAAGTTGAATGGTTTCTTGGGTATTGATCTGATGTTGGTTTCGGCCTACGGGGTTAATATTTGGGGAATTGTTCTCTTACTAATTTACGATTAGTGACTGATGAATTGGAATGAGGCGTATGTTGTGTTTGTGTAACACTTGTTTATTATATACGCGAGTTATTCAGAAAGACCGGGTTTATCCCATTCTGAATAACTGATTCGACGTGGTGTCGAGGATGAAGACGGTGGTCGAAGACCGGAGGTCTTCACATCGTTTGGGGGATTACTGACGATCTTGATTGGGCTGTACACCCAATAGGAGGAAATCAGTTGGTGATTGTACAGACATACTTGGAGATCGATGGATATGCGAGGAATAAGGTTCCTTCGGTTTCGTTCGGACCTAAAACGGACTTGTAAATGGATGTGTGTCTGACATCGGATTTCATTATGTGTGATTGATATCGGTTTCATAGTGTGAATTTCCTGTGTGGCATGCTGAGATGCAGATGATCAAAGCTCCTTTTGAAAAGCAGAGTCTTGTGGTTGATGATCAAAGCATGGCCTTTGTGGCATCGCTTTGTGTAGCGTGAATTCGCGAGCCTCACACCCCGGTTGTGAACCAGAAACGGGAGAGGACTTCAGGGAGAGCATGCGTTTCTTTCTAGCTTGGAGTAGTGTCAGTGCTTGAACTGGCTGATATTTTACTTATGTGGATAATGGATAGGGAGGCGCCTCGGTTTGATCGGACGATCCGGGTCCAATGGAGTCATTCGTTGGCTCATTTACGCCCCATAGGGTAGGGAAACGTAGTGTTCAGACATTTTAATCCACATCGGTGGACCGGCCCTGACGATCCAAGGGCCCACCTGAGTCTAGGACCTGAGACATGGTAGGCTAGATTGTCTCGAATCGGTAGAGGACGATCCCTGGCCTCGGTTCATAGATGGAAATCCAATATCCAAATATGTGACTTTGCGGTTTTGATTGTAGAGCCTAGTATGGCGACATGATATATGGTACCCATGCCGTCTATGATTGATATTTATGATTGTATATAAAATCAGAAACTAACTGGAAACGAGCTAAGATGGGTGGTTTCCTGGGTATTAGTCTGATGTTGATTTCGGCCTTCGGGGTTGATACTTAGGGAATCGTTCTCTTACTAATTTACGGTTGGAGTCTGATTAAGAATAAAAAAATTGAAATTTAGCATATCAATCATTCTTTGGCTATTATAAGGTAAAACCCTATCCTCCGGTTTGTGTTGCATTGTGTGATGGGACCTGGATCTTATAATAGCTTCATTGTTCTTTATTTAGCATTGCGCTGTTGTTTTATGCACTGGTATTCTTGGGAGGAAACCCGTTTCATGTTATACGGCGTTGTCCCTTGATTTACCTAACTTTAAAATAAAGATTAATAACTGTTTTAGTTCTCACACCAGTCCCATGACTGACCTGGAGTTTATTGTTTTAACCTAAACTCTGGGTGCCCTTATTTTGACACGGGCAGCTAGTAGTTTTGGTTTTTTGCAGATTTATATTTACAAGAACCTGGTTTACAGCTGGAATGATATCCTGAATGCTCTATATTCGTATATCTCTTCTAGTTGTGTATTGTATTATTTTCCGCTCCAATGTATTTAAATGTAATTTAAATCTCTGATATTTTTCTGTGTAATATTTATTCCTACTCTGTATATTCTTGTATTCTGATGGAATTGTTGTAATATACAATGAAATGTCCTTCTGTCTGTGTTCTGATTTGTCGTGTTCTCATTACGATCGGGGTTTCGAATGGTCTTGGTCGGTTTAGCGACTAATTCGGATCTAGCGAAATTCTTTGTCGTTACATTTGGTATTAGAGCTTTGGTTTACAAAGCTCAGAGAACAGGGCACTTTAGAGCCAAACGAAAGAATTCATCAGAAATTGGATTAGTAGTATCCATAGGAATGACTTGTTAGAGATGGGATCAGTAGTATCCTAGAACGATTGTGAAGAGTATATTTTTGAAATATAAAATAAAGACAAACTTTTTTCTGAAATTTAAATCAATTATACGTATTTGAATATTTATTTGTATTGAATTTGGATAATCCATTATATAATGATTTTGCATATACGTCTGATCCACGTGAATTCGAAGTTTTAATATGCTGGATAGATATAGAATCACACTCTAGTCGCCCGTAGATGACTCTGATGATACTGGTGATTGACATGTCAGCATCAGTAGTTTATGTTCAAGTTTCGAAGGTGGGATTTCTATATATTTCCTATTGACTAGTGTGAGAACCAAAATTAGATAGGGCTTATTGTTGTGATTTGGCATCAAAAATCTGATTTTTAGTCTATGTATCAAAGTTATGAATTTGAAAAGCTAATCAACTAATTGATTGCTGATTGTGTTGTTTGATTATTGTTCGATCCATAAATTTGAACCATATAGCCAATTCGAACCATATAGCCAATTTGAACCAAATGGTAAACTGTATTGAAAATTTATTGCATTTGCTTGCATACACATGTACTTACATTGAACAGGTCATTGCAAGGAGGCTAGAGCAGGAATAAAATTGTTTGCCCGGCAAATAGGTACATGTTTACCATAATTTACTGTTTTGTTTGGGTGATGATGATTTTATGAGCCGATTGGCTTTTTCTTTTTCTTTTTGGATTGAAGAATGCCATGGGAGGCTATATGAAATATCCCCAAGTCCCCGGTGCAGGGGAGGTTATGGCGAAATTTTTCGAAAATTTAGGTTGTTAGCCAAATTTTTGAAGAATTTGAAAAGTTCTTAAAAACTGAAAAGTTGAAGAACTTAAGCCGTAGTGAAAATAATGAAAGTGGAGTTGACTAAATAAACAACTTTCGGCTTCGTTCCTTTTTGGGGACGAAAATTTTTAAGTGGAGGAGATTGTAATAACCCGGAAATCTGAGCTAATTTAAAATTTTTATTTTGGCAAATTAAACGGATTTGGACATTTAAAATAGATAATTTTAAATAATAACGACGAGAAATTTATATTGAATAGAATTCGAACGTATATATTTATTCAAATCGTCGTTAGAATATAAATATTTATTTATAAATATAAAGAGAATTGAAAATGGCGTGGTAGTTCGATAATTCGATTTCAAATTTCAAATGAATGTACAGGATTCAAAATAAACCGGATTTTGGTGAAACCAAAAATAATAGGATCTATTTGTGAATATCTCTCCAACGAATCCGAAGAATTGAAATTTCATAGCGGGAATCAAAAGATATGTCCAGTTGAAATTTCAGAATAGTCGTTGTGGAATTCTGGCCTTTAGAAATAGCAATTTTGCAAATGACCTCAGAATTCGACGAAACCACTTTTGTTGGATCCGGGATGTCAAGTTATTGCTAAGTTAAATTTTCCATAATTTTTGAAATCAATATGTGAGCGTGGTAAAGGAAAACGTGTTTGGTCGATTTCAGTCAAATCGGGTCGACCAGAAAATGGCCATTTTTCGAACGGTCTCAGAATTCGACGAAATTAGTTTTCTTAGGACCATATCGTTAATACGAAGCAAGAAATCATTTTTCGGGAATTTTTAGAGATAGTTTGTGGCCCAGGTAAATTGAAATGTGCGTTCAAATTGAATATATATAGATTTATATTTTAATTTAAACAGAAATTGATCGAAATGTTAGAATTGGGTTACGAAACATATCCCATTGTGTTCGGAATGGGGGTGCTTAGCTAGGGACGACAGTCGTTGGGTCTCGTTTCGAGTTCGGATGAACAATCAACTTTATGTGGAGAAAATAAATTAAATTAATTAAATTTTTATAAAAACCCCCTCCTCCTCTTATTCTCTTTCCCCGATCAGATCTCAATAGAAAAAAGCGACGGATCCCGCTCGTCAGCCGCCCACCGCCGGTTCCTGCCCGCCGCCGCCACCAACTGTAACAACCCGTAAAATGCGAGCCAGTTTGAAAATTTTATTTTGGCAATTTTAGCGAATTTTGAATATTCAAAATAGATTATTTTAAATAATATAGACGATAAATTTATTTTGAATATAATTCGATCGTATATATTATATACGTCGTCGTTAGAATATAAATATTTATATATAATTATAAAAGGAATTGAAAATGGCGCGGTAGTTCGAAAATTCGATTTCTAATTTCAAATGAATATACAGAATTCAATATAAGTCAGAATTGAACGAAACAAGAAATATTTGAATCTGTATAACTATATCTTTGTAACGAAGTTAACAAACTGAGATTTCATCTTAGAAATGATAAGATATGTCCAGTTTAAAATTAGAAATAGTCGCTGTGGAATTTATATATATTTTTATATATATAAGGCCCTTAAAAATGGACATTTTGCAAACGACCTCGGATTTCGACGAAACCAGTCTTGTTGGGTCCGTGATGTTAAGTTATTGCTAGATTCCAAATTTCATAATTTTTCGAATCAGTATGTGAGCGTGGCAAAGGAAAACGCGTTTGACCAGTTTCAGTTGATTTTAATCGACTGGAAATTGGCCATTTTTCAAACGGTCTCAGAATTCGACGAAACTAGTTTTGTTAGGACCGTATCGTCAATACGAAGCTAGAAAATATTTTTCTGGAATTTTTCTAGTTAGTATGTGGCCCCGGCAATTTGAAATGTACGTTTAAAATTCAATATAGTGACTTAAATGTAAATTCAAAAGGAAACTGATTGTAGCGATCAAATCAGCTTGCGTGGCATATCCCATTGTGTTCGGAATGGGGGTAAAACGCTATGGACGACAGGAGGTGGGCCTCGTTTCGAGGTCGTATGTAAAAGTCAACTCTTTGCTAAATTAAATAATTAAATAATAAAAAAAAATATCATTTCCCTCCCTCCTTATCTCCTGCCTGGCCCCCCGACTTCATAACAGAAACAGTTCGGATAATAAAAAAAAAAAAAAAAAAAAGGGGAAGAAAACCTAAATCGAAGCCGCCGCCCCCCTAAAGACCTGACGCCGACGAGCCATCATCGAAACCCCACCCCTCGAAGCAGCCTCCTCCTCCCAGCGCCCTTACCCCGAAGTCGCCCACCGCCTCAACTGTTCGAAACCCCACCGCACCCCCCCTGGTTCGCAACGCTGAACCGCCGACCGCCACCCTCGAGAGCCCCGCCTCCGACGATCTGCAGACCCCCCCCGCTCCTCTGTAAGTATTTTATTTCTTATTTTTATTTTTAAATTCTATAAAACTGAATTTTTTATAAAGTTTAAAAACCGATTTTGTTAAAGATTAAAAACTGAAATTTTTATAAAGTTAAAACAGAAATTTTTATAAAGATAAACTGATTTTTTTTTTATGAGTTTTTAAAACTGGTTTTTTTAAAAAAGAGTTTTAAAAAAAACAGAATTTTTGAAAAGAAGTTATAAAAAAAAAAACTGGATTTTAAAAGAAAAAAGAATTTAATACTTTTTTTTTTTTTTAAAAAAAAGCATTTTAAACTGATTTTAATAAGATTAAAAACTGAATTTTTATTAGAAAAGATTAAAAACTGAATCTGTAAAAGAAAAAGATTTGAGATTTTAAAAATAGAAAAGACGGGATTTTTGGTAAGTAGAAGAAGTAGGATATGATTCTTATATTTTTAAAGCAATTAAAATATAATTTTTACATCATGGAAATAATAAAAATATAATCTTTATGTTTGAAAAGTTGAAATCTTTATTTCAGAAAAGTTGAAATCTTTATTTTAGAAAAGTTGAAATCTTTATTTTAGAAAAGTTGAAATCTTTATTTTAGAAAAGTTGAAATCTTTATTTTAGAAAAGTTGAAATCTTTATTTTTGAAAAGTTGAAATCTTTATTTTAGAAAAGGCGAAATTATTATGGTAGAAAAGGTGAAAGATCTATTCTTGAAAAGGCGGAAATTTTTAAATATTGAACATCGAAATAAAAATATGATTTTTATATATTGAATAGCGAAGTAAAAATTCGATTTTTATATATTGAATAGCGAAATAAAAATTCGATTTTTATATATTGAATAGCGAAGTAAAAATTCGATTTTTATATATTGAATAGCGAAGTAAAAAGTCGATTTTTACATATGTAGAGGATACAGGCAAGGAAAGTGAAAAGAGGCGAAACGACGAGGACTTCTACATTGGAAGGGCCGTGGAGCTAGGATAGCTATATGTGAGAATTTCTCACCTTTCAATTTATTTTTCTAGTTATATATATATATATACTAGGATGCAGACGGTGCTTAGTAGCACCCGACACAATCGTCCACAGACCATGGACTTGTTTGTTTGGCTGTTTGGTTATTGATTGTGATATTGGTTTGAATGTGGTTTGTGGTGTGAAAAATCGAACCGATAAATTGGTTAGGATTAGACGTGCGCCGTTATAAGGCGAAGGAGTAAGGCTAGGTTAGACCCTTACTCCAAATTTTGTGGTTTGCATAACGAAAGTGAATTTGATTGATGTGTGAATGGCGTGGGCCTTCACTAGACCGGGGATAAGGCTAGGCCTTGTCCCGTTTCTAGTATCGTGCCGTTATGCCGCCGAAATTTTCTAAAATAAGTTAGAAAAATAAAAATAGCATTTTATTTAAAGAATGAACTGAATAGAAATTCATATGTTAAAATAAAATGTGTTATCGTTAAAAATATAATTTTTAACGTGAATGTGAATAAATAAATATTCATTTACAAACCAGACGGTTTGTTTATGTACACCTATTTGAATGACGTTGATTGGGTCGATAAATTTTACACCTCGCCTAACTGCACAAATAAAATATGTGTTTGATTGTTTGAAACCCCACACGGGTGTTAGGATGAAATTTGAAGTTCACTCATCCTGATTGATTAAATATGTCGATCGATTGATTGACAGGCTGTTATAAGCGTTGAATATCTATATTTGATGCTTATACAGTGTAGTGCACTTTGGTTGATGGTTGATTATTTTCAATGCTATTATATACATGTGTTGTATGAAAATCCATATAATTAATTTTATATGGTAATTGATTGGGCCTCATTCCAGTTTTGAAAAAGAAATATTTGAAAAAGAAATATTTGAAATAGAATATTTGAAAATAAAGGAATATATGAAGCCGTGTTGATTAGATTGACGCCATTTTGACGTGAACGATATTTATATCGATTTTAAAAACGATTTCGAAATGAATTGAATTGAAAACGAATTCAAAATGAATTGAAAACGATTTCGAAATGAATTGAATTGAAAACGAATTCAAAATGAATTGAAAACGATTTCGAAATGAATTGAATTGAAAACGAATTCAAAATGAATTGAAAACGATTTCGAAATGAATTGAATTGAAAACGAATTCAAAATGAATTGAAAACGATTTCGAAATGAATTGAATTGAAAACGAATTCAAAATGAATTGAAAACGAATTCAAAATGAATTGAAAACGATTTCGAAATGAATTGAATTGAAAACGAATTCAAATGGAATTGAAAGCGAATTGAAATGAATTCAAATTGAATTGAAATTCGAATTGAATAGAAATGAATTTTAAAACGAATTTATAAAGAAGAATTCAATTTTGGCTTTGAATTGAAATAGAAGTTGAAATAGAATTTGAAACGAATTTAAAACTATTTAGATAATCCGTTTTAAATAGGAATCGATGAAGTATATATTATATATATTATATATATAATATAATGGCCTGAATAGAACGCGCCGCGCCGCGGCAGTTCGTGAATTTCGACCATTTATTTCAAACGGACATTGCGGGAGATCCGACCGTCGGATTCTCCTAAAACCGGAACCGTTGGGTTCGTATCGAAAAGAGCTTTCTAATGAATGTTAGAAATTTGAAATCTAACGGTTGGATTTGGAGATATGTCCAAATCAAATTCGAAAAAGGTCGCTGTAAGTGCAGTTCGATGGCCGTTAATGGAAATCGACTGTACGGGCCTTGATAAAATTATTAAAAATAGCAATAATTTGTGTAAAATCATAAGAAATGATTTAGAAAGAATTGGGATGAAAAACTCCATGTTTGAAAAGATAAAAATGGATTTTTATCGAAATGAACTAGTTTTGAACTAGAAATATAATTCTATTTATTTTTAAATAAATAAATTGAATTTAAAAAGGGTTTTAAAAATAACCAAAATTTCCAATGATTGCATTGGAGTGGATTTGAATCGAAATTGTCTTCGGAATATTTCGATGTTGGAATTCGTGATTATACAGGTGTTGTTATGGAAATTTGAAAGATATATATATTTATATCGTTATTTCCAATACGACATTTGTTAGTCGTAGAATTTGATATTGAATATAAGCCGATATATTTTCTATTCAGAGCCTTGTATTGAATATCGAATGTGATTTGGGTTTGTCGTGAATGGTGTCTTCACTAACACTGTTCTTGAACCCAGTTGAGAAAAGATTAAATCTTTTTATTTAGATTTAATGAAGTGTACCAATTAAATAATATTTAATTGGAATTGAATTGATATTGATTTTTGGGTTTATCGTGAACAGTGTTTTAAATAACACTTGTTCTTTAACCCGATAATTAATGAATGTGATTTGGGTTTGTCGTGAATGGTGTCTTCACTAACACTGTTCTTGAACCCAGTTGAGAAAAGATTAAATCTTTTTATTTAGATTTAATGAAGTGTACCAATTAAATAATATTTAATTGGAATTGAATTGATATTGATTTTTGGGTTTATCGTGAACAGTGTTTTAAATAACACTCGTTCTTTAATCCGATAATTAATGAATGTGATTTGGGTTTGTCGTGAATGGTGTCTTCACTAACACTGTTCTTGAACCCAGTTGAGAAAAGATTAAATCTTTTTATTTAGATTTAATGAAGTGTACCAATTAAATAATATTTAATTGGAATTGAATTGATATTGATTTTTGGGTTTATCGTGAACAGTGTTTTAAATAACACTCGTTCTTTAACCCGATAATTAATGAATGTGATTTGGGTTTGTCGTGAATGGTGTCTTCACTAACACTGTTCTTGAACCCAGTTGAGAAAAGATTAAATCTTTTTATTTAGATTTAATGAAGTGTACCAATTAAATAATATTTAATTGGAATTGAATGGATATTGATTTTTGGGTTTATCGTGAACAGTGTTTTAAATAACACTTGTTCTTTAACCCGATAATTAATGGGATGTGACTTTGGGTTTATCGTGAACCGTGTTTTAAATGACACTGATTCTTTAACCCAGTCACAGATTAAAACTAAGTGGAGTTTTAATGAATCTTTAATTAGATTGAAATAATCGAAATGGAGTATCACCAGTTTTACTCCAGGCGATAGTTAAATCTTTAATTAGATTTGAACGTGAAATTTAGAAACTAACTGTCGGTTAGCCAAGCAGAATGGTTTTCTGGATATTGATCTGATGTTGGTTTCGGCCTTCGGGGTTAATGTTTGGGGAATTATTCTCTTGATTAATTTACGGTTAGTGACTAATGAATTGGAATGAGGCGTATGTTGTGTTTGTGTAACACTTATTTAAAATATACGCGAGTTATTCGGAAAGACCGGGTTAAACCCATTCTGAATAACTGATACGACGATAAGTCGAAGATGAAGACGATGTCGAAGACCGGAGGTCTTCACGTCGTTTGGGTAATTACTGATGATCTTGATTGGGCTGTACACCCAAGAAGATGGAAACAGTTAGTGATCGTCCAGACGTACTTGGAGATCGATGGATATGCGAGGTACTAGGTGCCTCCAGTTTCGTTCAGACCCAGAACGGACTTGTAAATGGACTGTGTGTCTGACATCGGATTTCATTCTGTGTGACTGATATCGGTTGCATAGGATGGTTTGCCTGTGTGGCATGCTAAGATGCAAATGATCAAGGCTTCTGTTGAAAAGCAAAGTCTTGTGGTGATGATCAAAGCACGGCCTTTGTGGCGTAGCTTTGTGTAACGTTTACCTCGCGTGTTTCACACCCGGTATGAACCAAAAACGGGAGACGGACCTCAGGGGGGACATGCGTTTTCTTTCTAGCTAGAAGTGGCGTCAGTGGTTTTACATGCCCTGACGAGTTTGACTTATGTGGTTGTTGCTGTTGCGAGGCGCCTCGGATTGATCGGTCGTTCTCGAACCGATGGAGTCATTTAGTTGGCTCACCTACGCCCCAAAGGGCGGAGAAACGTATTGTTCAGGCATTATAATCCACTTCGTGTGGACCGGCCCTGATGATCCAAGGTACGGTTGCGGCTGTGCCTGAGACACGGGCTAGAGCGTCTCGAATCGGTTGAGGACTATCTTTTGCCTCGGTTCATAGACGGAAATCCAATTTCCAAATACGTGACATTTGCGGTTTTATTTGTAAACCTATATATGGCGACATGATATATGGTACCCATGCCGCCTATGATTGATACTTATGATTTGAAGTTGTTTTATACACTATGCACTTATTATAGTATCAAATGATTTGTTTTAAACGTATCAAGCATTCTTTGGCTGTTATAAGGGAAAACCCTATCCTCGACTGCGTTGCATTGTGTGATGGGACCTGGGTCTTATAACAGCTTCATTTTTCTTTATTTAGCATTGCGCTGTTTGTTTTATGCACTGGTATTCTTGGGAGGAAACCCGTTCCGTGTTATACGGCGTGGTCCCTTGATTTACCTAATGATTTAAAAAAAAAGATTAATAACTGTTTTAGTTCTCACACCAGTCACATGACTGACCTGGAGTTTATTGTTTCAACCTAAACTCTGGGTGCCCTTATTTTGACACGGGCAGCTAGTAGTTTTGGTTTTGCAGATTTATATTCACAGGATCCTGGTTTACAGCTGGAACGGTATCCGGAAAGCTTTGTATCCGTATATCTCTTCTAGTTGTGTATTGTATTATTTTCCGCTGCGATGTATTTAAATGTAATTTAAATCTCTGATATTTCTGTGTAATATTCGTTTATACTCTGTATATTCTTGTAATCTGATGCATTGTTGTAATAAGCAATGAAATGTTCTTCTGTATGCGTTCTGTTTTGTCCTGTTCTCAACGATAGGGCGTTTCGAACGGTCTGGGTCGGTTTAGCGACTGGTTCGGACCGAGCGAAATTCCTTGCCGTCACATTTGGTATCAGAGCTTTGGTTTACAAAGCTAGAGAACAAGGCACATTAGAACTATACGAAAGAATTCATCAGATATTGGATTAGTAATATCCAATGGGATGACTCGTTAGAGATAGGATCAGTAGTATCCTAGAACGAGTGTGAAGAGTATATTTTTCAAATGAAAACAAATTTTGTTTTGAAAATTTAAATCAATTATTCGTAGTTGATTATTTATTTATATTGATTTGGACAGTCCAGTATATAAAGAATTTGCATATACGCCTTGCAAACGTATATTCGAAGTTTTAATATACCGGGTAGATATAGAACCGCACTCTAGTAACCCGACAATGTTCTGATGGTGGTTCGAAACATCATCAGCATTTATTTTCGAGTGACGAAGGTGTGATTTCTATATATTTCCATTAGACTGGTGTGAGAACCAAAATTAGATAGGGCCTATTGTTGTGATTTGGTATCAAAAACATGATTTTTGTATATGTATCAAAATTATGAATTTGAAACTCTAATTCACTAATTGATTGATGATTGGGTTGTTTGTTTATTTGTTTGCTAATTTTTAGCCATTTAGCCTAATTGAATCACATATTGAATTATATTGAAAATTGGTCGCATTTGCTTGCATACATGTACTTACATTGAACAGGTCATAGCAAGGAGGCTAGAGCCAGAAAATAAAATTTGTTTGCCCGACAAATAGGTACATGTTTACTACGTAATTTCCTGAATTGTTTGGGTGATGATGATTTTGTGAGCCTATTGGCTAGCCGCTTGGCTTTTTCTTTTTCTTTTTGAGATCTGAAGGACCGGGGAAGCTATTTGAAATTCCCCGATGCTCCCATTGCAGGGGAGGTTATGGCGAAATTTTTCGGAAATTTAGGGTGTTAGCCAAATTTTTGAAATTTTAGAAATTCTCAGAAACTGAAAAGTTGGAGAATGGAAGCCAGGTCGAGCGTAGAGTTAATTAATCAAACCACTTTCGACTTTGTTCCTTTTCGGGGACGAAAAGTTTTAAGTGGGGGAGATTGTAACAACCCGTAAAATGCGAGCCAGTTTGAAAATTTTATTTTGGCAATTTTAGCGAATTTTGAATATTCAAAATAGATTATTTTAAATAATATAGACGATAAATTTATTTTGAATATAATTCGATCGTATATATTATATACGTCGTCGTTAGAATATAAATATTTATATATAATTATAAAAGGAATTGAAAATGGCGCGGTAGTTCGAAAATTCGATTTCTAATTTCAAATGAATATACAGAATTCAATATAAGTCAGAATTGAACGAAACAAGAAATATTTGAATCTGTATAACTATATCTTTGTAACGAAGTTAACAAACTGAGATTTCATCTTAGAAATGATAAGATATGTCCAGTTTAAAATTAGAAATAGTCGCTGTGGAATTTATATATATTTTTATATATATAAGGCCCTTAAAAATGGACATTTTGCAAACGACCTCGGATTTCGACGAAACCAGTCTTGTTGGGTCCGTGATGTTAAGTTATTGCTAGATTCCAAATTTCATAATTTTTCGAATCAGTATGTGAGCGTGGCAAAGGAAAACGCGTTTGACCAGTTTCAGTTGATTTTAATCGACTGGAAATTGGCCATTTTTCAAACGGTCTCAGAATTCGACGAAACTAGTTTTGTTAGGACCGTATCGTCAATACGAAGCTAGAAAATATTTTTCTGGAATTTTTCTAGTTAGTATGTGGCCCCGGCAATTTGAAATGTACGTTTAAAATTCAATATAGTGACTTAAATGTAAATTCAAAAGGAAACTGATTGTAGCGATCAAATCAGCTTGCGTGGCATATCCCATTGTGTTCGGAATGGGGGTAAAACGCTATGGACGACAGGAGGTGGGCCTCGTTTCGAGGTCGTATGTAAAAGTCAACTCTTTGCTAAATTAAATAATTAAATAATAAAAAAAAATATCATTTCCCTCCCTCCTTATCTCCTGCCTGGCCCCCCGACTTCATAACAGAAACAGTTCGGATAATAAAAAAAAAAAAAAAAAAAAAAGGGAAGAAAACCTAAATCGAAGCCGCCGCCCCCCTAAAGACCTGACGCCGACGAGCCATCATCGAAACCCCACCCCTCGAAGCAGCCTCCTCCTCCCAGCGCCCTTACCCCGAAGTCGCCCACCGCCTCAACTGTTCGAAACCCCACCGCACCCCCCCTGGTTCGCAACGCTGAACCGCCGACCGCCACCCTCGAGAGCCCCGCCTCCGACGATCTGCAGACCCCCCCCGCTCCTCTGTAAGTATTTTATTTCTTATTTTTATTTTTAAATTCTATAAAACTGAATTTTTTTATAAAGTTTAAAAACCGATTTTGTTAAAGATTAAAAACTGAAATTTTTATAAAGTTAAAACAGAAATTTTTATAAAGATAAACTGATTTTTTTTTTATGAGTTTTTAAAACTGGTTTTTTTAAAAAAGAGTTTTAAAAAAAACAGAATTTTTGAAAAGAAGTTATAAAAAAAAAACTGGATTTTAAAAGAAAAAAGAATTTAATACTTTTTTTTTTAAAAAAAAAAGCATTTTAAACTGATTTTAATAAGATTAAAAACTGAATTTTTATTAGAAAAGATTAAAAACTGAATCTGTAAAAGAAAAAGATTTGAGATTTTAAAAATAGAAAAGACGGGATTTTTGGTAAGTAGAAGAAGTAGGATATGATTCTTATATTTTTAAAGCAATTAAAATATAATTTTTACATCATGGAAATAATAAAAATATAATCTTTATGTTTGAAAAGTTGAAATCTTTATTTCAGAAAAGTTGAAATCTTTATTTCAGAAAAGTTGAAATCTTTATTTTAGAAAAGTTGAAATCTTTATTTTAGAAAAGTTGAAATCTTTATTTTAGAAAAGTTGAAATCTTTATTTTAGAAAAGTTGAAATCTTTATTTTTGAAAAGTTGAAATCTTTATTTTAGAAAAGGCGAAATTATTATGGTAGAAAAGGTGAAAGATCTATTCTTGAAAAGGCGGAAATTTTTAAATATTGAACATCGAAATAAAAATATGATTTTTATATATTGAATAGCGAAGTAAAAATTCGATTTTTATATATTGAATAGCGAAATAAAAATTCGATTTTTATATATTGAATAGCGAAGTAAAAATTCGATTTTTATATATTGAATAGCGAAGTAAAAAGTCGATTTTTACATATGTAGAGGATACGGGTAAGGAAAGTGAAAAGAGGCGAAACGACGAGGACTTCTACATTGGAAGGGCCGTGGAGCTAGGATAGCTATATGTGAGAATTTCTCACCTTTCAATTTATTTTTCTAGTTATATATATATATACTAGGATGCAGACGGTGCTTAGTAGCACCCGACACAATCGTCCACAGACCATGGACTTGTTTGTTTGGCTGTTTGGTTATTGATTGTGATATTGGTTTGAATGTGGTTTGTGGTGTGAAAAATCGAACCGATAAATTGGTTAGGATTAGACGTGCGCCGTTATAAGGCGAAGGAGTAAGGCTAGGTTAGACCCTTACTCCAAATTTTGTGGTTTGCATAACGAAAGTGAATTTGATTGATGTGTGAATGGCGTGGGCCTTCACTAGACCGGGGATAAGGCTAGGCCTTGTCCCGTTTCTAGTATCGTGCCGTTATGCCGCCGAAATTTTCTAAAATAAGTTAGAAAAATAAAAATAGCATTTTATTTAAAGAATGAACTGAATAAAAATTCATATGTTAAAATAAAATGTGTTATCGTTAAAAATATAATTTTTAACGTGAATGTGAATAAATAAATATTCATTTACAAACCAGACGGTTTGTTTATGTACACCTATTTGAATGACGTTGATTGGGTCGATAAATTTTACACCTCGCCTAACTGCACAAATAAAATATGTGTTTGATTGTTTGAAACCCCACACGGGTGTTAGGATGAAATTTGAAGTTCACTCATCCTGATTGATTAAATATGTCGATCGATTGATTGACAGGCTGTTATAAGCATTGAATATCTATATTTGATGCTTATACAGTGTAGTGCACTTTGGTTGATGGTTGATTATTTTCAATGCTATTATATACATGTGTTGTATGAAAATCCATATAATTAATTTTATATGGTAATTGATTGGGCCTCATTCCAGTTTTGAAAAAGAAATATTTGAAAAAGAAATATTTGAAATAGAATATTTGAAAATAAAGGAATATATGAAGCCGTGTTGATTAGATTGACGCCATTTTGACGTGAACGATATTTATATCGATTTTAAAAACGATTTCGAAATGAATTGAATTGAAAACGAATTCAAAATGAATTGAAAACGATTTCGAAATGAATTGAATTGAAAACGAATTCAAAATGAATTGAAAACGATTTCGAAATGAATTGAATTGAAAACGAATTCAAAATGAATTGAAAACGATTTCGAAATGAATTGAATTGAAAACGAATTCAAAATGAATTGAAAACGATTTCGAAATGAATTGAATTGAAAACGAATTCAAAATGAATTGAAAACGAATTCAAAATGAATTGAAAACGATTTCGAAATGAATTGAATTGAAAACGAATTCAAATGGAATTGAAAGCGAATTGAAATGAATTCAAATTGAATTGAAATTCGAATTGAATAGAAATGAATTTTAAAACGAATTTATAAAGAAGAATTCAATTTTGGCTTTGAATTGAAATAGAAGTTGAAATAGAATTTGAAACGAATTTAAAACTATTTAGATAATCCGTTTTAAATAGGAATCGATGAAGTATATATTATATATATTATATATATAATATAATGGCCTGAATAGAACGCGCCGCGCCGCGGCAGTTCGTGAATTTCGACCATTTATTTCAAACGGACATTGCGGGAGATCCGACCGTCGGATTCTCCTAAAACCGGAACCGTTGGGTTCGTATCGAAAAGAGCTTTCTAATGAATGTTAGAAATTTGAAATCTAACGGTTGGATTTGGAGATATGTCCAAATCAAATTCGAAAAAGGTCGCTGTAAGTGCAGTTCGATGGCCGTTAATGGAAATCGACTGTACGGGCCTTGATAAAATTATTAAAAATAGCAATAATTTGTGTAAAATCATAAGAAATGATTTAGAAAGAATTGGGATGAAAAACTCCATGTTTGAAAAGATAAAAATGGATTTTTATCGAAATGAACTAGTTTTGAACTAGAAATATAATTCTATTTATTTTTAAATAAATAAATTGAATTTAAAAAGGGTTTTAAAAATAACCAAAATTTCCAATGATTGCATTGGAGTGGATTTGAATCGAAATTGTCTTCGGAATATTTCGATGTTGGAATTCGTGATTATACAGGTGTTGTTATGGAAATTTGGAAGATATATATATTTATATCGTTATTTCCAATACGACATTTGTTAGTCGTAGAATTTGATATTGAATATAAGCCGATATATTTTCTATTCAGAGCCTTGTATTGAATATCGAATGTGATTTGGGTTTGTCGTGAATGGTGTCTTCACTAACACTGTTCTTGAACCCAGTTGAGAAAAGATTAAATCTTTTTATTTAGATTTAATGAAGTGTACCAATTAAATAATATTTAATTGGAATTGAATTGATATTGATTTTATGGTTTATCGTGAACAGTGTTTTAAATAACACTTGTTCTTTAACCCGATAATTAATGAATGTGATTTGGGTTTGTCGTGAATGGTGTCTTCACTAACACTGTTCTTGAACCCAGTTGAGAAAAGATTAAATCTTTTTATTTAGATTTAATGAAGTGTACCAATTAAATAATATTTAATTGGAATTGAATTGATATTGATTTTTGGGTTTATCGTGAACAGTGTTTTAAATAACACTCGTTCTTTAACCCGATAATTAATGAATGTGATTTGGGTTTGTCGTGAATGGTGTCTTCACTAACACTGTTCTTGAACCCAGTTGAGAAAAGATTAAATCTTTTTATTTAGATTTAATGAAGTGTACCAATTAAATAATATTTAATTGGAATTGAATTGATATTGATTTTTGGGTTTATCGTGAACAGTGTTTTAAATAACACTCGTTCTTTAACCCGATAATTAATGAATGTGATTTGGGTTTGTCGTGAATGGTGTCTTCACTAACACTGTTCTTGAACCCAGTTGAGAAAAGATTAAATCTTTTTATTTAGATTTAATGAAGTGTACCAATTAAATAATATTTAATTGGAATTGAATGGATATTGATTTTTGGGTTTATCGTGAACAGTGTTTTAAATAACACTTGTTCTTTAACCCGATAATTAATGGGATGTGACTTTGGGTTTATCGTGAACCGTGTTTTAAATGACACTGATTCTTTAACCCAGTCACAGATTAAAACTAAGTGGAGTTTTAATGAATCTTTAATTAGATTGAAATAATCGAAATGGAGTATCACCAGTTTTACTCCAGGCGATAGTTAAATCTTTAATTAGATTTGAACGTGAAATTTAGAAACTAACTGTCGGTTAGCCAAGCAGAATGGTTTTCTGGATATTGATCTGATGTTGGTTTCGGCCTTCGGGGTTAATGTTTGGGGAATTATTCTCTTGATTAATTTACGGTTAGTGACTAATGAATTGGAATGAGGCGTATGTTGTGTTTGTGTAACACTTATTTAAAATATACGTGAGTTATTCGGAAAGACCGGGTTAAACCCATTCTGAATAACTGATACGACGATAAGTCGAAGATGAAGACGATGGTCGAAGACCGGAGGTCTTCACGTCGTTTGGGTAATTACTGATGATCTTGATTGGGCTGTACACCCAAGAAGATGGAAACAGTTAGTGATCGTCCAGACGTACTTGGAGATCGATGGATATGCGAGGTACTAGGTGCCTCCGGTTTCGTTCAGACCCAGAACGGACTTGTAAATGGACTGTGTGTCTGACATCGGATTTCATTCTGTGTGACTGATATCGGTTGCATAGGATGGTTTGCCTGTGTGGCATGCTAAGATGCAAATGATCAAGGCTTCTGTTGAAAAGCAAAGTCTTGTGGTGATGATCAAAGCACGGCCTTTGTGGCGTAGCTTTGTGTAACGTTTACCTCGCGTGTTTCACACCCGGTATGAACCAAAAACGGGAGACGGACCTCAGGGGGGACATGCGTTTTCTTTCTAGCTAGAAGTGGCGTCAGTGGTTTTACACGCCCTGACGAGTTTGACTTATGTGGTTGTTGCTGTTGCGAGGCGCCACGGATTGATCGGTCGTTCTCGAACCGATGGAGTCATTTAGTTGGCTCACCTACGCCCCAAAGGGCGGAGAAACGTATTGTTCAGGCATTATAATCCACTTCGTGTGGACCGGCCCTGACGATCCAAGGTACGGTTGCGGCTGTGCCTGAGACACGGGCTAGAGCGTCTCGAATCGGTTGAGGACTATCTTTTGCCTCGGTTCATAGACGGAAATCCAATTTCCAAATACGTGACATTTGCGGTTTTATTTGTAAACCTATATATGGCGACATGATATATGGTACCCATGCCGCCTATGATTGATACTTATGATTTGAAGTTGTTTTATACACTATGCACTTATTATAGTATCAAATGATTTGTTTTAAACGTATCAAGCATTCTTTGGCTGTTATAAGGGAAAACCCTATCCTCGACTGCGTTGCATTATGTGATGGGACCTGGGTCTTATAACAGCTTCATTTTTCTTTATTTAGCATTGCGCTGTTTGTTTTATGCACTGGTATTCTTGGGAGGAAACCTGTTCCGTGTTATACGGCGTGGTCCCTTGATTTACCTAATGATTTAAAAAAAAAAAGATTAATAACTGTTTTAGTTCTCACACCAGTCACATGACTGACCTGGAGTTTATTGTTTCAACCTAAACTCTGGGTGCCCTTATTTTGACACGGGCAGCTAGTAGTTTTGGTTTTGCAGATTTATATTCACAGGATCCTGGTTTACAGCTGGAACGGTATCCGGAAAGCTTTGTATCCGTATATCTCTTCTAGTTGTGTATTGTATTATTTTCCGCTGCGATGTATTTAAATGTAATTTAAATCTCTGATATTTCTGTGTAATATTCGTTTATACTCTGTATATTCTTGTAATCTGATGCATTGTTGTAATAAGCAATGAAATGTTCTTCTGTATGCGTTCTGTTTTGTCCTGTTCTCAACGATAGGGCATTTCGAACGGTCTGGGTCGGTTTAGCGACTAGTTCGGACCGAGCGAAATTCCTTGCCGTCACACCAACCTCAGTTCGTCGGAGCCCCTCTCCCCACCTCTAGAGGCCGCGACACCCCCAGTCCTTTGTCCGTTCGTTAACTCCCCAACCCAATTCGATTTCCGCCCCAAAACTCCACCGCCAATGACGCTCTAGCCCACCACCGCCTGCGCAGCCGCAACCCTCCCCTCCGACCCCCGTCGCCATCGCCAACAACCCTCCTCCTCTCCTCCCCCTCCTAATTTGTACCACAGCCCCCTCATTTCAATGGGAACGCAGCCAAGAAACCCTCGGTCGAAGTAAAAGCCAATCGATGTAAGTAGATTCGATTTTTGCTTTATTTTCCGATTTTTAATTTATTCAAAATGTTATTTTAAATCAGTTTAATCCTTTTTTTATAATAAGAATATGGTTTTATAAATATAAACATTATATTTTTATACGGTTAAACATTAGATTTTTATAAGGTTAAAGAATGGATTTTTATACGAAAGGTAGGATTTTTATTTGTTTAGAAGGGTTTGATTTTTATTTGTTTAAAAAGATTTGATTTCTATAATGAAGTAGCATCAATAGAAATATGATTTTAATATTGAAGAGATAATAAAAATATGATTTTTACTTATGTAGAGTAAAAAAAGTAATATAATTTTTATATGATGTGAAGAATAAAAATATGGTTTTTACATGATGTGAAGAATAAAACTACAATTTTTATATGTTGTGAAGATTAAAAATATGATTTTCATAGGCTAGAGAATATAAAAATGTGATTTTTATATATGTAGTGGACACAGACGATGAAAATGACAAAAGGCGATCAGCGAGAATTTCCTACATATGAAGAGTCGTGGCGTTTGGTTTAGCTAATCGGTGAGAACTCCTCACTTTTATTTTTAATTTCTAGTTTGAAATATATACTAGGATGCAGACGGTGCTTAGCATCACCTGACACCTGTCGTCCACAGACCATGGACGGCTTGTTCGTTTGATTGCTTTGTTGTGAAATTTGATTGTGTGATGTGAAATGAAATAAAATATTTTATAGTGGAAAATATTTTATAGTTAAAAATATAATTTTTAACGAGTATATGAAATAAATATTTATAAACGAATCGGACGATTTGTTTATATACACTGATTTGACTAATATTGAATGGGACGATAAATTTTACACATCGCCCAATGACACAAATAAAATCTTTGTTTGATTGATTGAAACCCCACACGGGTATTGGGATGATATATGACATACACTAATCCCAATAATTAGTTGTATGTCGATCGATTGATTGACAGACTATTATAAGCGTTGAATATTTATATTTAATGCTTATGCAGTTGTGTGGTGCTCTCTGGATGATGGTTGATTATTTATCGTTGTTATTTTATACATGTGTTGTAGAAAATCCATATAATTAACATTATATGGTAATTGATTGGGCGTCATTCCAGTTTTGAAATAGAATATTTGAAAAAGAAATATTTGATTAGAAATATCTGAAAAAGAAATATTTGAAATAGAATATTTGAAATAGAATATTTGAATACAAAAATTTGAAATAGAATATTTGAAATAGAAATATTTAAAATAGAATATTTGAAAAAGAAATATTTGATTAGAAATATCTGAAAAAGAAATATTTGAAATAGAATATTTGAAAATAGAAATATATGAAGCCGTGTTGATTAGATTTGCGCCATTTTGACGCGAGCGATATATATCGATTTTATTCGTTTTTATAACGAATATTGAAAAGGAAGTGATTTCAAAATATAACATTTTGAAAATATTATCATTTATATGCTAATGATATGGAATATTCAATTTTGATTTGAAATTGAATATGAAGTTGGAACCGTTTTGAAAACGAATTTAAAACGATTTATAAAATAGGTTTTAAAAGCAAATCGACGAAATATATATAATATATATATTATATATATAATGGCCTGAATAGAACGTGCCGCGCTATGGCAGTTCGCGAATTTCGACCATTGACTTCGAATGGATATTGCGGGAGATCCGACCGTCGGATTCTCCTAAAACCGAAACCGTTGGGTTCGTATCGAAAAGAGCTTTCTAACGAATATTAGAAATTTGAAATCTAACAGTTGGATTTGGAATTATCTCCAAATCAAATTGGGAAAAGGTCGTTGTAAGTGCAGTTCGATGGCCGTTGATGGAAATCGACAGTATGGGCCTTGATAAAATTATTAAAAATAGTAATAGTTTGTGTAGAATCATAAGAAATGATTTGGGCAGAATTGGGATGAAAAACTCCATATTTGAAAGGATAAAAATAGATTTTTATCGAAATGAACTAGTTTTGAACTAGAATAATTTTTTTTTTATTTTTAAAATAAATAAATTGGATTTGAAATGGTTTTGAAACTAACCAGGATTTCCAATAATTTAATTGGAATGGATTTGAATCGAAATCATCTTTGGACTAGTTCGATGTTGGATTTCGTGATTATACAGATGTTGTTATGGAAATTTGAAAGATATATATATATATATATATATATCGTTATTTCCAATACGATATTTGTTGGTCGTAGAATTTGATACTGAATATAAGCCAATATATTTTCTATTCAGAGCCTTGTATTTAATATCAAATGTGATTTGGGTTTGTCGTGAATGGTGTCTTCATTAACACTGTTCTTAAGCCCAGTTGAGAAAAAAAAGATTAAATCTTTTTGTTTAGATTTAATGAAGTGTACCAATTAAATAATATTTAATTGGAATTGAATTGGTATAGATTTTTGGGTTTATCATGAATAGTGTTTTAAATAACACTTGTTCTTTAACCTGATAATTAATGGAATGTGATTTTGGGTTGTCGTGAACGGTATCTTCAATAATACTGTTCTTAGACCCAACGGAGTTAAGAAAATCAGAAACTAACTGGAGATTAGTTAAGTTGAATGGTTTCTTGGGTATTGATCTGATGTTGGTTTCGGCCTTCGGGGTTAATATTTGGGGAATTGTTCTCTTACTAATTTACGATTAGTGACTGATGAATTGGAATGAGGCGTATGTGGTGTTTGTGTAACACTTGTTTATTATATACGTGAGTTATTCAGAAAGACCGGGTTTATCCCATTCTGAATAACTAATTCGACGTGGTGTCGAGGATGAAGACGGTGGTCGAAGACCGGAGGTCTTCACATCGTTTTGGGAATTACTGACGATCTTGATTGGGCTGTACACCCAAGTGGAGGGAATCAGTTGATGATCGTCCATACGTACTTGGAGATCGATAGATATGCGAGGAATAAGGTTCCTCCGGTTCGGTTCAGACCTAGAACAGACTTGTAAATGGATGTGTGTCTGACATCGGATTTCATTCTGTGGGATTGATATCAGTTGCATAACCTTAATTACCTGTGTGGCATGCTGAGATGCAAATGATCAAAGCTCCTGTTGAAAAACAGAGTCTTGTGGTTGATGATCAAAGCATGGCCTTTGTGGCATCGCTTTGTGTAGCGTGAATTCGCGAGCCTCACACCCCGGTTGTGAACCAGAAACGGGAGAGGACTTGTAACGACCCGCATTCTACGCATCATAGGATCGTAGAATATTTATTTCTTTCACATATGAAGTCGTATGGTCATGTAACTTTGGGAGACGACTATTGGGGTCATTTCCCATGTTCATGATTTTTCTCGATTTTTAAATGACCATTTTACCCCTAGTTGGCACTGTTTTGGCCATAACTTTTGACTGGAAATGAATTTTGACCTGAAACCACTTCCATTGGCTTCGGATGATGGTTTCTCTTTCCGTAGAGTGGTCACATTAGCCAAACGGACTTACCGTTTGGGAGATATGGCTGAAACAAGTTTCAGACGATGAAAAACAGCTTAATTGGGCTTAACCGGGTGATTAGCAGCTAAGCCCAAGGGGAATTTCGGGTTTAGAGGTATAGGAGGACTGATTAGGGTTAGGTTATCACTTTCATTTCAGTTTTGAGCCGCCACAAACCTTCTTGAGACCTTGGTAATGGCCTCCATCCTCTAAAATCACTCCAAAACACATTTTAGTGAAGATTAAGCCTAAACTACATCAAAGCAAGGCCAAATAGCAACAAAGCAAGGTTGGAGCTGCTGTTATACATAGGAATTCGACCCAAACAGAGAATACTTCAGATTTAGTGTTTCATTTGTGGCCAAGGTGAGTGATTTGCATAGTTTTTGCACTAATTACGGTGATTAAGGGTAATTAGTGAAGATTAGCGAATTTATACGTAAATAAATTCTGGAAAAATTCTTAAAATTCTAAAATAATGTTTTAAGGCTCTGTTAGAAATTTGGGTTAATTTCGATGTGTTTTGCTAATCGTATGCTTAAACATGATTAAGAAGGATTATGGGAAAATATGAAGTTTTAGTCACTTTTTGATTCATTTTGATTCATTTGAATTGTTGTTTGCTGTTTGTGATTGCTATTACATGTTGCTATGACTCTATGGTATGTTTCATGATTGATTAGAATAGTTAAATTGCTCGAAAACGTCGTCGAATGGCGTAGAAAGCTCGCTGGAAAGTTGCAGAAGTGTGCAGGTTCCGAACCGGTTCGGATCGGAGAAAGGGGTCGGATCGGACTAGGGAACTGACCAAGGGAATCCGAACTGGATGGGGACTTGTCACTGGAAGAAGTTTGGCAGGAAGGAAGGCCATTGCTTAGAGTTGGAGTTGGACAGAAGATCGGATCGGAGCGATGGAGCAGATTGGATCGGAGTAAGGGAGCAGACCGGATCGGAGGAAGAGAACAGGACGGATCGGAGCAGGCAAACAAGTCAAACAGGAAGAATCGGATCGGATGAACTACCTCCGAACCGAACTCAAGCAGAGACACCCGAACCTAACCGATATCTGAAGGGGGAGAATCACTGAGCCGACCCGACTCGGAGGAGGACACCGACCCGACCCGAAGTGGACTACCGACCCGAACCGATGAAGGTGATGACTACCGACCCGAACTGATGAAGATGATGACTACCGAACCGAACCGAATTCTATGACTGTTATTGTACGACAACTTTTCTGAAGACCCACTCCAATTCGACCAAACCCGAGATGTAAAGGAAGTCCAAATGAGAAGTTAGAGCTTAAGATTCAGATGGGAATCAACGAGTTCGCTTCATGGTTGGGCTTTGCTGCGGGACGCGTGCTAAGGAGTTATCGACACCTATAGCTTTGGACCACTATGGTAGGAGGTACGAAGGCGGATTCAGGGCCAGTATGGCATTGGTAGAACCAAGGGCTATGACCAATGAAGTGGGTCATTGAAATGTTTGGTCATGACTCCAAGTGTTTGGCTTGGTCACAGCAGGGTTTCTACAAGACGGGATTCGTCGTTGCCTCAGTTTGTCTAGTGTTCCAAAATGGTAGATGTCGTACGCTTTACGCACTGAGTGAGAGGTGTGAGGATGGTTGCTATAGATGATCTGTTTACTCTCATTTTGACATGCACACCCCACCCCCGTATTCTTACACTATTTATTATGGCACCTTGGAGTATTGTACGGTATGTGGTACTAACTCTTTGGTTGCAGGTCCAGGTTCAGGTATGGCTTAGTATACCTGTTATTATTCTGTTTAGATGCTTATCGCTCATACCAGGCTTTATGTCTGACCCAGAGTTTTATGTCTCTTCTTATTACTCTGGGTGCTCACACGAGCAGACTAGAGACAGGTTAGCTGGTGATGCACGGGTAGATGATCCGGAGACGAGCAGGAGGCTTCCACGTAATATATATAGTATTCTCCCTGTGTTGTTGAAGATCACTGCTTGGGCATTGTTGGTGCATCTTCTACTTTAGCTTTCTTTTGTTTAGAGACAGTAAATTTGGAAAGTTGTAATAAGCTGTATTTGGATTTCCGCTGCTTTGATGATTGATGTTGATTTTAGTTATCAGCTTATGCACTGTCTCGCCTGTTTTGTGTCAAGTATGTTGTTATTATATTTTATTCCATGCGCTGTGAGACATTCTGCAGGTTCTTTGATTAGTTCATTTCCTTCTTTCCTTTCTTATGACGACCGTCTTGTGCTAGTCGGGCATGTGTACAGCGCACTTTTGGAGGAGATGCAGGCTGGTGCGAGGCGGGCCGTCACACTTGGTATCAGAGCTCTAGGTTGCGTAGTTAACCTAGGGAAGTTATCAGGGAGAGATAGTATACGTATACGAGAGAGCGTATTTGTAATTATTTTGGTTTTCAAAAGCTATATATATATATATACTATTAGTAGTATAAGGATGAAGTCGCACTGCACTGGCACCACTATGAAATCGTTAATCATTTTCTTTTTCAGATTGACGATGAGCCGATATGTTAGAGGTACCGGTAGGGGAGCCAATAATGGGAATGCTGCTGACATGAGGACGATGTTTACTGACCTCATGAGAGAGATGCTTAGAGATGTTCGGAGGGCAGCTCCCAATGATGGAAATGGTGATGGTCCAATAGTGCAGGCGCCGAGGGTTGATTTCGCCAAGCTGAATAAGGATTATACTAGCCTTGGTGGGAAGCCGTTCCACGGAACGGAGTCGGCCACGGATGTTCAGGATTGGGTAGATAGTTGCGAACGTATCTTCGAGGATTTGGGTATCGAGGATGCGATGAAGAGGAAGCTAGCGTCCCGTCAGCTGCAAGGGCGGGCAATGAATTGGTGGAATGCTATAAAGGCAGCTACTCCCGAAGATCAGATTACTTGGGAGCAGTTTAAGGCTCGCTTTAGTGAGAAGTTCATTCCAGCTGCTCAGAAGTCAATGTTGTTTAAGAAATTCTTGGAGCTCAAGCAGAATGGCAGGGCTGTCTCGGAGTATATTGCTGAATTTGACACTTTGTCAAAATATGGGTTATCTCTTATAGATACTGCCGAGAAAAAGAATGAGAAATTCATAACTGGATTGGATCAGTACTTGGGGGAAAAACTTATTAACCACATCGATGAGACGTTTGAATCGATTGTGGGGAAAGCGTTAAGGTCAGAAAGTCTCTACCCTAAGCCGAAGACTGAGGTTGCATCCGTAGATGAGCCAAAGCCACAAGCTAGTGGTGGAGGCAAAGGTGGTTCCCAGAATAAGAGAAAGCAGAATCAGGCTAAGGATGGCCAGAAGAAAAAGAATAAGCAAGATGTGGAGTGCTTCAGCTGTGGTAAGAAGGGCCATTATGCTAGTAATTGTCGGGCCAAGCCAGCGGATAGGAAGTGCTTCAACTGTGGCCAAATGGGACATCACAAGGACAAGTGTCCCCAGCCCCCTAAGGAAAAGCAAATGGTGAAAGCATATGCTCTTAATGCTATTCCTTCTTCGTCGAATGCCCCAACAGCGGCGGAGAAGGGAAAGAATGTCGTCATTCAAGGTATGCTTTCTGTTTATGATGTTCCTGTTAGAGTTTTGTTTGATACCGGAGCTTCCAGTTCTTTCATATCTAGTGACCTGGTAGATAGGTTGGGATTGGAACCCGAGATTGTCGATAGACCTTTAGTAGTGACGAACCCGATTGGCGGTTCGACTAACCTTAGCATGATTTGTCGTAATGTGGTTCTATCGAGTCATGGATGCATGTTTGTTTGTGATTGCTTTGTTTTGGGCTTTACTGGGTTTGGCATTATTTTGGGAGTAGATTGGCTCCAAAGATACGGGGTGGTGGTAGACTGTGAGGGCTTGTTGGTGACAGCTAGAGCGGATGATGGGCGGAGGATAGTGTTTGGTGGTCTACCCAGTAAGGGGGTATTGGCTAGTTTTCTAAACTCCCTCGACATTCCGCATAGTGAGTTGTCAGGTTTGCCCGTGGTTGGCCAGTATCCGGATGTTTTCGAAGAAGTGACCGGACTTCCACCACACCGAGAGATTGAGTTTCGTATTGATTTGGTAAAAGGTGCCAGACCTATAGTGATGCCACTTCGTCGTATGGCACCAAGAGAGCAGCGAGAGCTCGAGGTGCAAGTCAGCGATCTTTTGAAGAAGGGATTTATCAGAAGGAGTGTTTCTGAATGGGGAGCACCAGTTGTGTTTGCTACCAAGGCGGATGGTTCCCTTCGTTTGTGTGTAGACTACCGCGAGTTGAATAAAGTGACGAGGAAGAATAAGTATCCTCTACCGCGGATAGATGATTTGTTTGATCAGTTGAGTGGCGCGAGAATATTTTCTCAGTTGGATCTCGCGACAGGTTTTCATCAGCTTAGAGTGGAAGCTGAGAGTATAGCTAAAACGGCATTTCGAACGCCGTCTGGATTTTATGAATGGTTGGTTATGCCATTTGGGCTGACTAATGCCCCGGCATATTTTGTGGACCTTATGAATAGGGTATTCAGAGATCAGCTGAATAAGTCTGTCCTTGTGTTCGTTGATGATATTTTGGTCTATTCGAGGACAGAGGAAGAACACAAGGAACATTTAAGAGTAGCGATGGAGGTGTTGAGAAAACACCAATTGAAAGCAAAGTTTTCTAAGTGTCACTTCTGGAAAAGAGAAGTGAGGTTCTTGGGCCATGTTGTATCAGAGAATGGTATTGCCGTGGACCCAGCAAAGGTGGCTACGGTACAGGATTGGCCTACGCCCAAGAATGCAACAGATGTAAGGAGTTTCTTGGGGTTAGCTGGATATTATCGTAAGTTTATCCAAGGTTTCTCCAAGTTAGCAGCACCATTGACCCAGTTGACCAAGAAGAATCAAGCTTTTATCTGGGATGAAAGGTGCGAGAATGCATTTAAAAGCCTAAAGGACAAGTTGACAAGCGCACCAGTGTTAGTCATTCCTAAGGGGGATGAAGAGATGACGGTATACACGGATGCCTGTGGTACCGGACTGGGTGCTGTATTGATGCAAGGCGGTAGGGTTGTAGCTTACGCAAGTCGGCAATTGAAACCGCACGAGAGAAGATACCCTACCCATGATTTAGAATTGGCAGCGATCGTGTTCGCGTTAAAGATGTGGAGACACTATCTCTTGGGAGAAAGATTTGAGCTGTTTACAGATCATAAGTCGTTGAAGTATCTGTTCTCCCAGAAGGATTTAAATCTCCGTCAGCAGAGATGGTTAGAGTTCTTAGCTTCCTATGATTTTGACATCGCATACACACCGGGAAAGGGCAATGCGGTGGCTGATGCATTGAGTAGAAGACATGCCAGCTTAGGGGCCATGTTCCTTGAATGGAAGCAACTGGAGTTTATCGCGGGGTTTGATTTCAGACCAAAGTGCGAATTGGATCCAGAGATGTTAGCAAGTTTGACGATCAGACCCACTTTGATTGAGCGGGTCGGCTCTAGTCAGAGGGACGATCCTAACCTATTGGAAATCATCTCCAAGTTAGAGATGGGTATCGATGAGGAGATGAACGAGTATGGGCTTGATCGAGATAGATGGCTTAGAAAGAAGGGAAAGCTTGTTGTACCCAATGTCAATGGATTGAGAGATGAAGTGCTTAGAGAATGTCATCACTCAAAGCTGACTATACACCCCGGTGGTAATAAGATGTATCGAGATATGAAGCAGACTTACTACTGGGAAGGGATGAAAAGAGACGTTGGGAAGTTTATATCCAAGTGCATGAATTGCCAGCTAGTTAAAGCCGAGCAAAAGAAGCCTAGTGGGTTGTTGCAGCCTTTAGAAATTCCTGAATGGAAATGGGAGCAAGTCTCGATGGATTTCATCGATGGATTACCAAGGACTAGATCGGGAAATGACAGCATTTGGGTAATCGTAGATCGACTAACTAAAAGTGCAAGGTTTATACCAGTCAAATCGACCAGAACGGCAACTAAGTTAGCAGAATTGTATATGAAGTGGATAGTGAGATTTCATGGGGTACCTAAAAGCATTGTGAGCGACCGAGACCCGTTGTTCACTAGTGGGTTTTGGAAGAGCTTACAAGAGGCTCTAGGGTCAGAGTTACATCTCAGTACCGCATATCATCCTCAGACCGACGGTCAGACGGAGAGGGTGAATCGTATTTTGGAAGATCTCTTGAGAGCATGCATATTGGATTTTGGTGGATCATGGGATGACCATTTGCATCTAGTAGAGTTTGCATATAATAATAGTTACCAATCCAGTATCGGTATGGCTCCGTTTGAAGCTTTGTACGGAAGGCCGTGTAACTCACCATCATGTTGGATTGAGACTGGCGAGAAGTTTATGCTTGGACCAGATGTGGTGAGAGAAACTTCAGATAAGATCAAGATCATTCAACAACGAATGAAGGCAGCCCAAGATAGGCAGAAAAGTTATGCTGATAAGAGAAGAAGAGACTTAAAATTCTCCGTTGGTGACTTGGTATTTGTCAAGATTTCTCCGTTGAAGAGCGTAATACGATTTGGCAGGAGAGGCAAATTAGCACCAAGATTTGTTGGTCCATTCCCTGTTCTTGAACTAGTCGGGAATTTGGCATATAGAATTGACTTACCAGAGAAGATGGCGGGAGTTCACAACGTATTTCATGTTTCCCAACTAAGGAAGTTCGTTCACGACTCAGATATGACTATTTCACCTGATCAGTTAGAGGACTTCGAGGTAGAACCCGAGGCGGTTGGGAACCGCAAGCCGGCCCGTATTGTCGCACACGACATGAAGCAACTTCGAAGGAAGTCGGTGAAGCTAGTCAAGGTACAGTGGAGCGAAGACGAGAATGATTGCACTTGGGAAACAGAGGAGGACATAAGGAAGAAGTATCCAGAACTCTTTGTCTGGTAAGATTTTATTAGCGATTTAGTTTTCCGCATGCTAGGATAGACTTGTTTGCTTGCTTTGCATGTTTGATTGTTGTATGTGGTTGTTAGGCATGCGGGATCCTGTGTATGTTTTGGGTTAAGGAATTTCGGGGACGAAATTTCTTAAGGGGGGAAGAGTGTAACGACCCGCATTCTACGCATCATAGGATCGTAGAATATTTATTTCTTTCACATATGAAGTCGTATGGTCGTGTAACTTTGGGAGACGACTATTGGGGTCATTTCCCATGTTCATGATTTTTCTCGATTTTTAAATGACCATTTTACCCCTAGTTGGCACTGTTTTGGCCATAACTTTTGACTGGAAATGAATTTTGACCTGAAACCACTTCCATTGGCTTCGGATGATGGTTTCTCTTTCCGTAGAGTGGTCACATTAGCCAAACGGACTTACCGTTTGGGAGATATGGCTGAAACAAGTTTCAGACGATGAAAAACAGCTTAATTGGGCTTAACCGGGTGATTAGCAGCTAAGCCCAAGGGGAATTTCGGGTTTAGAGGTATAGGAGGACTGATTAGGGTTAGGTTATCACTTTTATTTCAGTTTTGAGCCGCCACAAACCTTCTTGAGACCTTGGTAATGGCCTCCATCCTCTAAAATCACTCCAAAACACATTTTAGTGAAGATTAAGCCTAAACTACATCAAAGCAAGACCAAATAGCAACAAAGCAAGGTTGGAGCTGCTGTTATACATAGGAATTCGACCCAAACAGAGAATACTTCAGATTTAGTGTTTCATTTGTGGCCAAGGTGAGTGATTTGCATAGTTTTTGCACTAATTACGGTGATTAAGGGTAATTAGTGAAGATTAGCGAATTTATACGTAAATAAATTCTGGAAAAATTCTTAAAATTCTAAAATAATGTTTTAAGGCTCTGTTAGAAATTTGGGTTAATTTCGATGTGTTTTGCTAATCGTATGCTTAAACATGATTAAGAAGGATTATGGGAAAATATGAAGTTTTAGTCACTTTTTGATTCATTTTGATTCATTTGAATTGTTGTTTGCTGTTTGTGATTGCTATTACATGTTGCTATGACTCTATGGTATGTTTCATGATTGATTAGAATAGTTAAATTGCTCGAAAACGTCGTCGAATGGCGTAGAAAGCTCGCTGGAAAGTTGCAGAAGTGTGCAGGTTCCGAACCGGTTCGGATCGGAGAAAGGGGTCGGATCGGACTAGGGAACTGACCAAGGGAATCCGAACTGGATGGGGACTTGTCACTGGAAGAAGTTTGGCAGGAAGGAAGGCCATTGCTTAGAGTTGGAGTTGGACAGAAGATCGGATCGGAGCGATGGAGCAGATTGGATCGGAGTAAGGGAGCAGACCGGATCGGAGGAAGAGAACAGGACGGATCGGAGCAGGCAAACAAGTCAAACAGGAAGAATCGGATCGGATGAACTACCTCCGAACCGAACTCAAGCAGAGACACCCGAACCTAACCGATATCTGAAGGGGGAGAATCACTGAGCCGACCCGACTCGGAGGAGGACACCGACCCGACCCGAAGTGGACTACCGACCCGAACCGATGAAGGTGATGACTACCGACCCGAACTGATGAAGATGATGACTACCGAACCGAACCGAATTCTATGACTGTTATTGTACGACAACTTTTCTGAAGACCCACTCCAATTCGACCAAACCCGAGATGCAAAGGAAGTCCAAATGAGAAGTTAGAGCTTAAGATTCAGATGGGAATCAACGAGTTCGCTTCATGGTTGGGCTTTGCTGCGGGACGCGTGCTAAGGAGTTATCGACACCTATAGCTTTGGACCACTATGGTAGGAGGTACGAAGGCGGATTCAGGGCCAGTATGGCATTGGTAGAACCAAGGGCTATGACCAATGAAGTGGGTCATTGAAATGTTTGGTCATGACTCCAAGTGTTTGGCTTGGTCACAGCAGGGTTTCTACAAGACGGGATTCGTCGTTGCCTCAGTTTGTCTAGTGTTCCAAAATGGTAGATGTCGTACGCTTTACGCACTGGGTGAGAGGTGTGAGGATGGTTGCTATAGATGATCTGTTTACTCTCATTTTGACATGCACACCCCACCCCCGTATTCTTACACTATTTATTATGGCACCTTGGAGTATTGTACGGTATGTGGTACTAACTCTTTGGTTGCAGGTCCAGGTTCAGGTATGGCTTAGTATACCTGTTATTATTCTGTTTAGATGCTTATCGCTCATACCAGGCTTTATGTCTGACCCAGAGTTTTATGTCTCTTCTTATTACTCTGGGTGCTCACACGAGCAGACTAGAGACAGGTTAGCTGGTGATGCACGGGTAGATGATCCGGAGACGAGCAGGAGGCTTCCACGTAATATATATAGTATTCTCCCTGTGTTGTTGAAGATCACTGCTTGGGCATTGTTGGTGCATCTTCTACTTTAGCTTTCTTTTGTTTAGAGACAGTAAATTTGGAAAGTTGTAATAAGCTGTATTTGGATTTCCGCTGCTTTGATGATTGATGTTGATTTTAGTTATCAGCTTATGCACTGTCTCGCCTGTTTTGTGTCAAGTATGTTGTTATTATATTTTATTCCATGCGCTGTGAGACATTCTGCAGGTTCTTTGATTAGTTCATTTCCTTCTTTCCTTTCTTATGACGACCGTCTTGTGCTAGTCGGGCATGTGTACAGCGCACTTTTGGAGGAGATGCAGGCTGGTGCGAGGCGGGCCGTCACAGGACTTCAGGGAGAGCATGCGTTTCTTTCTAGCTAGGAGTAGTGTCAGTGCTTGAACTGACTGATATTTTACTTATGTGGATGATGGATAGCGAGGCACCTCGGTTTGATCGGACGATCCGGGTCCGATGGACATTAGTTGGCTCATTTACGCCCCATAGGGTAGGGAAACGTAGTGTTCAGGCATTTTAATCCACATCGGTGGACCGGCCCTGACGATCCAAGGGCCAACCTAAGTCTGGGTCCTAAGACATAGTAGGCTAGATTGTCTCGAATCGGTATTGGACGATCCCTAGCCTCGGTTCATAGATGGAAATCCAATTTCCAAATACGTGACTTTGCGGTTTTGATTGTAGAGCCAAGTATGGAGACATGATATATGGTACCCATGCCGTCTATGATTGATATTTATGATTGTATATAAAATCAGAAACTAACTGGAAACGAGCTAAGATGGGTGGTTTCCTGGGTATTAGTCTGATGTTGGTTTCGGCCTTCGGGGTTGATACTTAGGGAATCGTTCTCTTACTAATTTACGGTTGGAGTCTGATTAAGAATAAAAAATATGAAATTTAGAGTATCAAGCATTCTTTGGCTATTATATGGTAAACCCTATCCTCCGGTTTGTGTTGCATTATGTGATGGGACCTGGGTCTTATAATAGCTTCATTGTTCTTTATTTAGCATTGCGCTGTTGTTTTATGCACTGGTATTCTTGGGAGGAAACCCGTTCCATGTTATACGGCGTGATCCCTTGATTTACCTAACTTTAAAATAAAGATTAATAACTGTTTTAGTTCTCACACCAGTCCCATGATTTATTGTTTTAACCTAAACTCTTGGTGCCCTTATTTTGACACGGGTAGCTAGTAGTTTTGGTTTTTTGCAGATTTATATTTACAGGAACCTGGTTTACAGCTGGAATGATATCCGGAAAGCTTTGTATCCGTATATCTCTTCTAGTTGTGTATTGTATTATTTTCCGCTGCAATTTATTTAAATGTAATTTAAATCTCTGATATTTTTTTGTGTAATATTTATTCCTACTCTGTATATTCTTGTATTCTGATGGAGTTGTTGTAATATACAATGAAATGTCCTTCTGTCTGTGTTCTGATTTGTCGTGTTCTCATTACGATCGGGGTTTCGAACGGTCTTGGTCGGTTTAGCGACTGATTCGGATCAAGAGAAATTCTTTGTCGTTACAACACACTCGTTACAACACACCTAATATACTATAATATTTCCAATATATATATTCTTTATATCGAAATATACTTTGGGAAAAATTATCTGATTTACCCTTCTTTCAAAATATACTGTGTTGGTTTATCATATTCAAGTGTTTGGTAATCCCTATCGATACAGTGGATCAAACTGATCGACCAGAATTCACAAACTACCCAATCAATAAATCTCCACAATATAAAACATTTTTTTATTTTTTATTTTTTTATAAAATCTACAAATACGTTCACTCGTATATATACACTCAACTCAATCTAGGGTATTACTAACCCCATCACTATTGAGTCACGCCACAGAGCGATAATCACTTAACCTTTAGCTCTGATACCACTGTGACAAACTGGGATTTTCGACTCCAAAAATCAACACAAAACTACCATGTTGACTATTCAGACATCTTAAATTCCTGACCATTTATAGAAAGAAGTTAGAGGGTGAGAATAGATAAGATAGAAAATTAGAATAGAAGAAGAAGAAGATCACCACATAACAAAATCAGAGTAACACGAATCTCACAACGGAACGAATAAAATATATTATATAACATAACTTTGCAATAAAATAGTATATATTTATAGAATAACATTATCAGAGTACAACACTTACACACAGCGGAAATAACAATAGTTATAAATAATTCTGAAGCCTCCTGCTTCAAGCTCCTCCAAGTATATCTGTAAAGACCTAAACTACTTGACTGCCCGTACAAATTTGGGCACCCAAGAGTTTAGGGAAAACAAAACAGAATAAACTCTGGGTCAGTCATGGGACTTGTGTGAGTAAACTCAAATCATTTTTGTTTAACTTTTCAAAATCCCTTTCAAAAGAAATGATAATCGTAAGACCGATCCACACATAAATACGGATGGTTTTTACCTTACGATAACCCAAAATAGTTTTTGGAAAACAATATTTCTCTGATATTATAATAGTGTCTAATCACAAGTAATCACAATCTAGCAGAACGCTTGCATCTCACGTTCCACATATATAGTATACAAACAAACCCGCGGGTGATTATTGGAGATTGGATTCTGACTATGACAATGTAGACCACCTGCCGATAGTGTATCTCTAGAGGCAAATACACTGGGTTCAACAAGAACGTGTTGCAACCTGGCCTACACATGACCGACCACTCATTTCGCTTGAGTGTATCGAATTTATACCACCAACGGTTGGGAGCTACCCACCGTTTCCCGAAAAGGGACAGCATCGATAATAGATAAAAGAATGAAATGGATTTTCTCTAGATAGATGATATACACCCTAATGGGAGCGACCCACTTAGCCATGTTGCCTACCCGATTTCTGTCATTTCCTGGTTAATGAGGCTTGAGGTCATAATGTATCTCTGATACACCTGACCACCGTTCGCTTTGAATGCCACATCGTCATACCCGTCAAATCACAAATTGATTTCCCTAAAAATACCACGGGTATAAAGCTAAGAGAAACGAATTCCTCCGCCACCAAACGTTAAGAAAAGGGGTAAGACTTCATTCTTTTCCACAAAAATCTATAGCGACAGCGGAGCTCTACCATTTTCCTCCTTGTCCAAACCTAATTTCTAAAATAAAAATGTATTCATACACAACAAATCAAATCCAATTCATATAGAATTGCGAGGTTTATCAGATCCAATGGAAAAGAATACAAATCAGCGCTCAACAATATATTCTCCCCTCTCTTCTTATTTTCTTACATCTCTACAGAACTGAAATTATTTCTTTATCCGATAATCTGTAGATTTATAAGAATTTGGGAATTGTAGGATTAAAAGATTCAAACTTGGACTTGGATGCCTGCATTCAAATGGGAAATTTATATATACATTCATAATAACATATTTATCTCATTTGTATTAGATCTCATGTTTATATGGCTATTTTCATTTGATCTGCTTATAACACGATTGTAATTGACTTAGCACCAATCAAATCTGATTATAAAAATTATCAGAACTTGTGAATTGCAAATTGTGGTTATGCTTAATATTATTTGTAGGATCCTTAAATTTATTCATATATATTTCCTACAGTTATGTTGTAAAATATATTGCAGTTGTTGAAAAGCACTATAGGTCTAGAAATCAGCCCCATGTAAACACCGATTAAATGTAGTTTGATCTCTAGTTTAGTGTTGAATAATTAATTATGTGAATTTTGATAAAAAAATATGATTGGTAAATATGTGATTGTAATACTAAAAGATATATGCATATTTGTACTCAATATTATTCGGTTTTGGCTAAATTATTGTAAATATGTCGTTTTCCTCTTTTTGAATAAAAATGCACTATTTTGAAATCATAAGAGATATGATAAAAAGATTAAAAGGTGAAAAGTGGTGCAAATGTACATATAAATAAAAATATACATATTTGTGCGTAATTTGCATTAAGTATTCCAAATTATACATTTACATGTATTTCTTGTTATTTGGAAATATGTCAATTCCACTAATTAGGCATAATTTACAATAACCATAGCTAACGGTCTTTTTGAAAGATTGAAACCTTTTGGCAGGACTGAATGCAAAAAGGAATGTTTGGTTATTGACTTAACCATATCATTAAATTTAAATAATAGTAATAAGAATAAAATATAACTACATTGACTGCGCAAAACATAAAAATATATACATGGTATCCATCCAAATCAGCGTAAAACGGTGAATTATACATTGTATTGAATGTTTGAATGATATTCAATTCTGGAATTAATATATGTAAATGTAATCCATACTGAACTAATTTATTTTGTTGGAAAATGGAGTTTTTGATGACAACAAGCTTATTTTAATCATCATTGATTATAAAGTATATAACATCTCTATCTAGAATATATAGACATATATATGCAGGATTTGCATGCATGAGTTAAGTAGTAAAGACTTTACAGTTGTAGAGTTTTAAAATATTCAGAATTCAAGATAGATTCTAGACACATGAGTTATCAAGCTATCAAGTTTTCAATAGTCCAAGAAAAATATAGTAAAAGAGTCTAGTTTATATGTAAGACTCCGAATAGCACTCCAGGTTCAAACTTTGTTTCAAACTTTGTTTCAAACTTTGTTTTTCAAATTATCTCTTATCAAAATTAATTTCAACACTACTTTCAATTTGATTTTAAACTTTGCTCAAAATAATTTTTAATCTTCCAAGAATTTCAAACTTATGATTTCAAATACATTTCCTAATTTATAAGTATTCTCATTTTATAGTTTTATTAAATAGATTTTAATAAGTTTATATTTGATTATAATATTCTTATTCTCTAAGTTTTCATATAACCTTTTTTGTTTATATATATTTTATAAATATCTCTTTATAAATTCCTATATATATGTTTATAATTATATTATACATAGTTTTATATCACATATGTATAAAGTTTTTAATTATATGGTTAAATTATATTTTCTTGCATTTTATACTTGAAAAATAATGATTTAACAACTAGCATTGTTTCAGGAATTTCTAGAATTTAATTATTGATTTAAATACTTTAAAAATGCTTTAAAAGTCATAAAATTGATGGTATGTCTACGTACATTCATGGCTATGTCGACATATAACTGTCAGAAATTTAAATTTGAAAGGAGGTGTTTTCTCACCATTTGTAACGCGTGCAACTTTTCAAATGTTATAAGAGATGATTTCAAATTTTATTATCATTCTTCTTCTCCATCTTCATCTCCTTTCATTACAGCATTATTCTTTATCATTTTAATGATTTATACACTTATACTCTTCAGAATTCAGTTTTGTTTTCATTAAACTTCTTCTTTTCACACTCTCTACTCATTGCTCTCTGAATCAAGTGCTATAGAAGAGTTATAGGGTTGCTTGTAGTTATTTGGGTTGTGTAATAAATCTGTGGTATCCCTTGTAGTTGTGAAATCAAGGACGGATAATCTGTGGTATCCCCTGTAGCCATGGAACCAAGGAGGTTGGAATCGGTGGTATCCTTGTAGTTGTGAAATTAAGGAGGTTGTAATTGGATATTGATATAGCAATAAAACTCTGCACAATCCATCTTTGTGCGGGACTAGACATAGGTGCAATTTTGAACCATCATAAAATATGGTGTGTTCTTTCCTTTTTTGCACTTTATTTTTGTTTATCTTTGTATTTGTGTTTGATTTTGTGTCTGTGATTGTTTCGGTGGTGTTTGATTCATATAGTAGTTCATATATGTTTAGATTTTGAAACACCCCACCTCCGTTAGGGTCACTCTCAAAGGGAATGCCCTAATTTTGGTGGAGGTTTATAAATATAAGTCACAGATATACAAGACAGATATAATAACACATATTTTTGAACAGCGGAAAACAACAACTTTTATTTCTTCAAAATACGTGTTACACAAACCATGCCATAATACTTCCCAAAATCATAACTGTCTTGATTACATTATTTAAAGAAGCATGAAGAAAACATAAATAAACTGCAAAAACCCCTAATTGCTGTCCAAAGCCATAGTGCAAAATGGAAAAGATCCAAGCAATACATTCTTTCTCTTCAAGCTGGATGTGAAAACTGATCAAGCTGCGGTATTCCCTCCCTGAGAACCTGGGGGGGAACGAAAGAAAAAGAGGCGAAAGGAAAAGGGTCAGTCATAAAGACTGAGTAAGTTCTAGTGACTTTCAGTGTAGAAACGGTTAAAACAACCTGTCATGTATGAACTGGAACTAAACTTAAGAATGGTGTCAAGGTGAACAAGATAGACTAAGGTGATCAGGATAAGTCAAGACAAGTCAAGTAAAGCATCACATGTTCGAGATTCGTTGCATCGACTGTACTAGTATACTAAGCCCATATCAAAAGTTAATCACGGAATAAATCCCACGGCCCAATATCATGAAATGACCCTGAAACGGGGTCTGACCCAAGTACGGGGTCCTACGGAGCGATTATCTAGTCGATCGGCTCCCTACAAGTTCTAGCTCGTCAAGTGTCCGTGTCATATGGCTAATCACGAATGTAGTCACTTGTGCTGGGTCCACCTTCGGGTGTATCAGCCCTAGGGTGTCAACCCCTGACACGATTCAAGATGCACAGATAAATCTACGGATACCCAGTGTCTGCCCCGGATACATGCACGATCGTAGTCCACCGAACCTACACTGGCGTACCCCACTGCCGTCGTTCACCTCTTACAATCAGCCCAGTAATCGTGCCCCACCCGGCCTAGCCCCAGGGTACCTTGATACATCTAGAGGGTTACTGCTGAAAGGGGTCGTGTCTAGGGTTTCGCCTAATAGATTAAGTCATGTAATTCGTGACCTAACCCGCCTAACAGATTAAGTCATGTAATTCGTGACTTAATCCTTTTCCAGTCTAGTCATGTCATGATGGTTAAGTATGTCATTTCAGTTCACGACTTAACCCGCCTACGTGTCATGTCAAGTTGGCTAAGTGTTGTCGTTTTCAAGTTCATGACTTAGCCCTACAAATCGTGTTCAAGTTGGTTAAGTTGTCTTTTCATGTTCATGACTTAACCCTAATTGGCATTAATTGATTCGTTAATGCACCGAACCACTCACATTGGATCCTATTGTTCGTAGCCACTGGATTTGCCGGGCGGTTCCGGGCAGGTTTACGCTACGAACTCAACCCAACCTCGGGTTTCAAGCGCGATGTGACCAACTACCCACATTGGATCCTATTGTTTGTAGCAACTGGATTTGCCGGACGGTTCCGGGCAGATTTACACTACAAACTCAACCCAACCTCGAGTTGGCCACTTTCTTGTTTTCTAAAGTCATGCCCATGTTCTTATCAGATTTTGCTATTTCCACATCATGTTCATATATCAACTTCGTGCCCAACTAAGGCATGTTTAAAGTAAAATTATGGCATGTTCAAGTCAAGTTTTCGTGCCATATTTCATGTTCTACTTATGCCAAATTTCACAGTTTATGCTTATAATTAATTCAAGTTTTGCCTATTCTACCCAATCGTATCCCCAACGTATATAAACGTACTTCGTTCACAAGCATAAACAATTCAAGAGATAAAGGGGAATAACACCAAACATGTGATAGGCATATGTGACAATTCCAACATCACTTGCATAATAAACAGGCTATAACATATCACATGGTTTCAATACTAGTATGATGATAACTTGGCATAGTAATGATTCCAACTTAATTTAACATGATGATTTCAACTTTACATCATAGGCATAATAATCATTGCGGGCATAATAATAATTTTATTATAAACATGAAACATTAAAGGCATAGTAATCCTAATAAGCATGGTGGATTCCAATTTAACATTTTTAACATAATGATTCTCATCTAATATTATAAACATAATGGTTCCAACTTAGCATCTTTAACATAATGATTCTCAACTAACATTATAGACATAACGATTCCAATTTAGCGTTTTTAACATAATGATTCTCAACTAACATTATAAACATAATGGTTCCAATTTAGCATTTTAACATAACGATTCTCAACTAACATTATAGACATAATGATTCCAATTTAGCGTTTTTAACATAATGATTCTCAATTAACATTATAGACACAATGATTCCAATTTAGTGTTTTTAACATAATGATTCTCAATTAACATTATAGACATAATGATTCCAATTTAGTGTTTTTAACATAATGATTCTCAATTAACATTATAAACATAATAATTCCAACTTTTCATCATAACCTAGCAATACCCAATTTTTCATTAATCATGATGGGTATATTAACATCACGGGCATAATTCCATCAATAGTCATAGCCATGGTTTAATTAGCATCATAGGCATGGTTGAATCAATCATAAAGATTTCAATAAACATAGTGATTCCATGGACATGTATTAGTCCAACTTGCCAAACAATTAAGCCCAAGTGATTCATAACAACATCAAAATCATGACAAGTTTAACTTGCAACGTTGCCATAGTAATATCCCCAAATTATAATTCAAAGATAAACAATATAAACAATGGATTAACAATAGTTCCTAAATCCGGTTTCAATTCATGGCATGTCCATATTGTTTTAGCGTTTTTGCCTAAAAAGTAACATAGAACTTACAATATGAAGCAAATAATCCAAATAAAAATCCCAAATCAATTAGTCCCAAATTCGTTGTCTAAAGCGTCGTAGTTGTTGTAGTTTCTAGTTGTAGCCTTCAAGAATCGTCCTCCATCTTCTATAATTTTATTCTTTGTATTTTTAATTCAGAGCTCTAGGTTTAATGGCAGCGGCCTGAGGCTAAAATGAAATAGTATGATTTAGGCTAGGTCTAGGTGTTATTTTATAGGTGAATAGGGTGATTTAGAGCCTTCAGATCAGTCCAGAAGTCATCAGAATCGCACAGCTCGAATACACATCATCTAGCAACTCAAAAGAAGACACGTCACCTCAGAACACTCCAGAATTCGGTGCTGGATTTGTATGGGCGCACTTGGCAGGTGCACCAGTGTATTTTTGTACTGGCGCACTTCACAAGTGCGCCAGTGTATTCTGGACTGTTTTCGGTTTTTCTGCCTAACTTCGTTCGTCCATATCTTCTTCATACGTTATCCGATTTTCGAAAACTCGGACTCTATTTCGCGTATTTTTCCGAGACGAACGCAATGGCGTAACCCATTTCCCTTTATTTCATCATTTATAATTAATTATACTTTAATTCGTGAAGCTTAATGTTATAGAATTCACGGGGTGTTACAGATTTTGTTTAAATTCTCAAAAACACTATTCAACCCCCCCTAGTGTTTGTTTTGCCTTAACGATTAATTATGCAATCTCTAATAATTTGTATTAGAGCAAGGTTTTTCAAAAAGTTCATAATCTGATTTTTGAAAATTTTAAATGGCAAATTTTGAACACTAGTTTATATTCATGCATTGCATCAGTATTAGATTAGTTTGCATTCAATTTTATTGAAAAATAAAGTTATCCTGATATGATTTCTTGAAAAGTTTAAATAGATATATCACAGAATCATCATGATGTTATTATCTCAAATTCCAATTAGTTATTTTGAAAAGTCACTTGATTCTTTGAAAAGGTATGTTGTTTTGTAGGAAAGAAGTTATATTTGATGACTATTTTCCAAAAGACACCAAGATGATCATTCATCAATCAAGAAAAGAAGAGTTTATGAAGGGATATGACTTTTAGGGTCATAGTTGCTGAAGTGTACATTCATTCAAAATTCAAAAGTTTGGAGTCAAGTTGGTTAAACTACTAAATCTCGATCTCATCATCAAATTCTGAAAGATGTAAATATGATTCAGATTCATCAACAGGTAAAGAAGAGCCAGAACTGGAAATCCAAATATGTGTTTCACAGTGATTCAGAATATAGAAAATATCGAAGAAATGGATCTAAAAACCGGGTACGCCTTAATTAATTTTTAAATTCTTTTTTGGTTGAATGGATGTTTTGTTTGCTTTGTTTTATTTTCCTAGTATAAACTTTAAAGTTCAAACTTGAAATTTAAATTTCAAATTTGAATTTTGAAATTCAAAATAATAATATTATAATAATAATAAATATAATAATAAATTTTGAATGTTTGTTAGGAATAATATTATTTCAGGAAATAGTTAAACCTAAAATATAAATCGGTAATATAATAAAACCAAGAAGCCAAAACAATAAGTTTTTTGATTTTCTACATGCATGCCGACATACATAAATGGTCATATCGACATAATGAAATTCAAATTTCAAATTTCAAAAGTTTAAACTCACTTCCCTCCATTTTTTTTAATTAAAGAGAAGTTGATATGAACGACTTAAAGGATCTATATGGATGTAGCAGAAATATATGTGATACGCAAGCTAATATGATATGCAATAATTAAGCAAACAAAATCTAAGTTACGAGGATATATCACAATCAAAGTAAATGCGGAAAGTAAAGTAAAGTGACACCAGGAATTTTTATACTGGTTCGGACTTCCCACCCTACGTCCAGTCCCCAAGCTCCTCTTCGGAATTCACTAACAAAGCCCTCTCTTAAACCAGAGGAATAAGTCAGTACACCCAATCCCCAACAAGGATGCCTCTCGCCTGAGCACCAACACATGACTTCAACAATTACAAAGAGTTTGACTTCTGGATGTGTTCTTCTTTCAACAATGATTATCCAACGATTGAGTACACCCTTCCTATATTCTTGCCCTCAAGTATTTGAAATTGTATGTGAAGATTGAAGGAAGTATAGTACTTATTGAATCAAGAGATATGAAATAAATTCAATGATTCAATAAGCAACTTGAATATTAGAGAGCCTTTGAAAGCAAGAGTATTTGGAAAGTAAGATCAGAAATTAAAGCAAGAATCGATGGTCTGGAAAGTGATGTTTATAGTGTTTAAATAGTGATCGAAGAGTAGTAATTATTCATGAAAAGAATCAGTGAAAAGAAGAGACTATTTCTCTTAAAAATGGATTGAAAACTTTCGGTGAAACGAAGTGTCTCTTTGCTGGAAATAGCCATTATAAGTAACTAGTCGACTTGTCAAAAATCATTGGTCAACTGGTTGAAAATATATATGTAAATGTACTCATAAGAGGCCATAATTGTACATTTTTATGCTAACTAGTCGATTGGTAGAAAATCAACTAGTCAACTAATTAGTACAAAAATGTGCAACTCTGAAACTTACTTGTTCACTAGTGGATTTCTGACTAGTTGACTAGTAGTTGCTTACTAGTTGACTAGTAGATTTTTGACTAGTTGGCTAGTTCTTTTCATAAGTGCATAATTTCTTTGTGTATTTGTTAGTATTACTTGAGGATAGATTTTAACAATATTCTAACATACTAAACGCACACCTAAACATATGTACCAACTCTTCAATCAATCTTCATTTCTAATAGTCATGCCAGTTTGTTCAGGGCACCAATTAATATACTAGGCCTCCCTTGTTAGTTGTCGATCGTTCCTATTACCGATTCCCAATTTGGCCAGTCAGGCAAAAGCAATATCCCCACCAATCTAGATTATGACCGGGCCAGTGTACTTCCTCTCGTTGGTCGCCTCCCGAATTAATATACCTCCCCAATGTTTATACTGGCGCCTCACCCCAATTAATATACTAGGAAAACCTGAACCAGAGTTAGACTATAGAGCACGATGTCCCATAAACAGCAGGGGTAAATTGGGGACAAAATATTTCATCAAGCCCTTGTCATTTTATAAGTTCATCCCCACTTGTGTGTGCCTATTGATTAAGAAGTCTTTAGGTTGGCGTTATCGTTTTGCTTGAACTCGACGAAGTGGAAAAGCAATTTATTCCACAAATGCAAGGTCTCCCAACTAATATACTGGCGATTGAATCAACATTCTCCCCCTTTTTTTGATTGATGACAACCTCTTGTAATTTTTGCTAGTATATTGAATTTCTCCCCCTTGAAAATATGCTTGTATATATTTTTAGCTCCCCCTGAATTTTTGCAACATTTTGTTAGTTCTTAAAAAATTTACTTACCATTCGGTCTCCTGTAACAAAATGTTAGTAACCATGTATATACTCATGCATTGTATTCATAGATAAATTTAATACATACATGTGAAGAATTCATTATTACAAGAATATATGCATATCATATAAGCATATTCTCTCCCTTTGTCATCGATTAAAAACACTAAATAACATGATGCATCGATATATAAAGGGAATTATACAGGCTTATAGATCTTTATATGAAACAATTCCTAGCTCTCTTCGAAGATTAATAAATGTATTTTCAATAATGATTTAGGGAAGATATCTAAAAAAAATCTATTAATCTCTTTCCCTTTGTTATCAAAAAGTAATATTTAATAAAGATTTTGTGTATAGTTCATGGATTAAATTATATAAAAAAATTAAAGCATACATTAACTAATTATATAAGACCATGGCATATAATAATAATAGTTTCATTTCTATTTTTAATCAGTATTACCATAAGATAGTATAGAAATGAATAAAGATTACCTGATTCTCTGATTTAATTTTGAGCTCCGTTTCCAAAGATACTGAAATAACCTCCTTTTTGTTGTGGAGTACCTGCAACAAATATTATATACACTTTGGTACCCACTTCCTCTGTTAGGGTCCTGGGGTTAGATGGAAGGTAGCCATACCCATGAGGGTTTAATGGTACCCTTGAAAATAAAATCTTTGTTATTAACTAATAAATCAAAATAATCATCGATATATTTTTCTCTGTTTTTCCAATTTACAAGAACCCAATAGATAATTTCTATTATTTCCTGTTGTACTTCTATTATAAATATTTCTAGTCATAGAAGTATTTGAATTTCTATAGAAATTTGACCTTTGAGTTACGCGTGATTTAGTACTAGCAGTTAAAATTTTATAATACGTGAAAGCATATCTAGTACTAGTTCTATGATTAGCTTTATTATACCCTAAGCCACTTTTATCGTGTAAAGGTCTAGTGTAAGATAAAATATTATTTAAATCGTTTTGACCTTTATTAAATTTCGCGAACTTACTTGTACATTTATCAAATTTGATTCCAAAGTCGCGAGTGATATTTTAAAAAGAAATTTTGTTGTTATCAATTTTCTTATTTAATTCAGAATTCTTTCTTTTCAAAGTACCATTCTCATTTTTGGGATTAAAATTTTGAGATTCTGAATTAAAAGAAGATTGTGATTTTTCAAAATTTTCTTTTGAATCATACATTTCAATTTGCAAAATATTATTTTTAACCTTTAAAATATCATATTCTTTAGATAATTCTAAATTCTTTTCAATTAATGCTTAATTCTCTTTTTCAAGAGACAAAATTAAAGAACCAGAATTATTTAAAGAATCTTCTAATGATTTATTTCTACGATGTAAAACATCGATTTCCTTTAAAAGATCATTGTTCTTATACATTAATCGCTCAATTTTTTTTGAAGGAAATCATTTTGAAAAACAAGCTCTTCTAAGGTATTTTCAAAACATTTGGCTTGTCTTACAAAAAATTGTTTTCCTTTTTTAATTTGGAATTTTCTTGTTCAAAATCTTTGGACTTGGTTAAAATAATTTTGTTAAGTTTACCCAAACTTTTAACAACTTTTAACAATTTTTCATGGTCTAACAAAAGATCTTTATATAATGAATCTACACGTACCGATTGTGATCTGACTTTAGCCATGAGACATTTGCTTTCTTGCTCCTTTGATTCTGCTTTGTTGTTCTTCCATTTTCTAATGCCTTGACTAGATTTCTTTACTGCCATTTATTCTAGGATGTTATTACGATATCTAGAATACCAGGCTCCGGTACCAAATGAAAAGTCAGTGTGTATACGACTTAAAGGATCTATATGGATATAGCGGAAATATAAGTGATATGCTAGCTAATATGATATGCAATAATTAAGAAAACAAAATCTAAGTTACAGAGATATATCACAATCAAAGTAAATGCGGAAAGTAAAGTAAAGTGACACCAGGAATTTTTATACTGGTTCAGACTTCCCGCCCTACTTCCAGTCCCAAAGCTCCTCTTTGGAATTCACTAACAAAACCCTCTCTTAACCCGAAGGAATAGGTTAGTACACCCAAGCCCCTACAAGGATGCCTCTCGCCTGAGCACCAACACAGGACTTCAACAATTACAAAGAGTTTGACTTTTGGATGTGTTCTTCTTTCAAGACTGATTAGCTAACGTTTGAGTACACCCTTCCTATAATCTTGTCCTCAAGTATTTGAAAGTGTATGTGAAGATTGAAGGAAGTGTATTAATTATTGAATCAAGAGATATGAAATAAATTCAATGATTTAATAAGAAACTTGAATATTAGAGAGCCTTTGAAAGCAAGAGTATATAGAAAGTAAGATCAGAAATTAGAGCAAATATCGGTGGTCCGAAAGTGATGTTTATAGTGTTTCAATAGTGATCAAAGAGTAGTACTTATTCATGAAAAGATTCAGTGAAAAGAAGTGACTATTTCTTTTGAAAATGGATTGAAAACTTTTGGTGAAAGGATGTGTCTCTTTGCTGGAAATAACCGTTATAAGTAACTAGTCAATTGGTCAAAAATCACTAGTGAACTGGTTGAAAATGTATATGTAAATGTATTCATAAGAGGCTAGAATTGTACATTTTTATGCTAACTAGTCGACTGGTAGAAAATCAACTAATCGAATAGTTAGTACAAAAATGTGCAATTCTGAAACTTACTAGTTGACTAGTGGATTTCTGACTAGTTGACTAGTGGTTGCTTACTAATTGACTAGTAGATTTTTGACTAGTTGACTAGCTCATTTCATAAGTGCATAGTTTCTTCGTGCATTTGTTAGAATTACTTGAGGATAGATTTTAACAATATTCTAACATACTAAATACACCATAAACATATATACCAACTCTTCAATCAATCTTCATTTCTTTATTGTCATGAATCCAAAAATATCATGAATCAACAAAAATGCCAGTTCAAACTCTAGTTTTTAACTTTGTTTGTCTACTTATTTTCTTTCAAAACATATATATTAAAAGTATATAAATTTATAAAATTATATAAACATGTTAATATGATATACAAAGTTAATATAACCTTTTGATATTGTGATAAAATATTAATTTATTCATCTTTTATATAGTTTAAACATGCATAGTTTAACTTATATATTATTTATATGATTTCATAACAATTTTGGGTTACGTTATCACAAATACTATTTATAACTTAAATACTTATTTCGATTTCTTATTAAGATTTATAAAAGATTAAACCTAATATTTTTGTATAAAAATAACAACATATATGATTTTATGTCTTAAATATAAGAAATTATGGTTTAATTTATATCCATATTTCATAATTTTGTTATGACTATAGATTTCTTTGTTAAGTTTCAACATATAAATGGTTCCTTAACAAATTAAAATATTTTGATTTCTAAAAGTTTAAATTTAAAATTAATTTGTATCAATAGATTGATTTATATTTCATAATAAATTAAATTTTAAGTCTTTTTTTTAAAATAGTTTATATATATACAATTATGACTATATGATTACTTTATGATACAATTCTATATTCTCTTGAAAGAAGATCTTCAATTTTTACTATATTAAAGAAGCATCCTACTAAGATTATTTAACTCCTCATTTCTCATAGAATTATTTTAAATATTTTAGGAATACCATAAAACTTTTATCTTTACTATCCTTTCCATTTCTTTCATAAGTAACATTTACCTAAGTCTAGAAATTAATATACATTATCCTTGTTTAAATCAAATAATCTGTAATATATATGTATGTTCATAATAGTTAGATAGAACTTTGAATATATTTTACTTAAATATATATAATTACCAAATCATTCTGCATACTGTCATAATATCATTACACATCTTATTTCATATCATACATCATTATTATAAATTATAGTACATCTTAAGTTAAAATCATTCACATCACAAGTTGCATTTCATTCAATATATCACTTCATATAGATTTGCATATGACATACTGCATTTTAACCAACATATTACATTACATGTTAACTTTAACTTCACGCATAACTAGTATGAAGTGTGAATTTTTTTTTCCTAATTAGAAATATAGGATTATTAATCAAATGCATAACATATTTACTTTGTCTTGATTAACTTGATTAACTTGTTTGGCTTAGTTGAATTGATTGAATTGATTGGCTTGATTGAATTGATCGGATTGATTGACTTTTTTGGTTTATTTGATTTGTTTGGCTTGATTTGATTAACTTGTTTGAATTGTTTGACATAGTTTAATTTTATTAGTGGTTGATAGGTGTGCTGGAAATATACTTATGTATTTGATATAAGCTTTATAGATTTTAGGATAAATAGTAGTTACAAGAAATGTTTGGTTTTATGTTTGAATTGACTAATTGTTTGGATTAAATTGCTTTACTTAAGGATATCTTATTAGAGTTATTTTGAGGGAATCAGATTTTAGGATAGGTTTTGTCTTGTATTAGATTAAGGGATAGTTTTAGAATTTCTAAGGATTAGTTGAAGGCTCCAAAATACTTTGGTTGATTTAATTGTTTGAATTGTTTGTTTGAATTGCTTGTTTGGATTGATTTATTTGTTTGAATTGATTATAAATATTGAGTTGTTTGCTTAGTTGATTATCCTTTCATTTAGTATATTAGATTAGCATAGTCATAATTTTAGGCGGAGTTATAATATTTTAGGTTTAGAATCATAGATTTAGAAGGAGTTATAAGGATATTATAGGATAAGAGATAGTTATATTAGAAAATATTTATAGCATAAATTTAGGGGGATTTATTTATACTAGTTCTTTAAAATAGAATCAAATATTAATTTTCACAAAAAAATCAAATATTATAGGATAATTGTAGATAAATTCAGGACTTAGGGGGAGTATTTTACTTTGATTTTGGAATTATTTAGATAGTTATAGGATTTACGGGGAGTAGTTTTAGAATTTATTTTTGATAATGCCAAAGGGGGACAAATTATAAAATATAGAATTAGTTTATAGGATTCATGTAGACAGGGGAAATATGTGAAGGATCATCATCAACAGGTATATACAGGTATGATATTTTATAAACTAAGGTTGTCATCATAAAAAAGGGGGAGATTATTAGAGAATGGAGTTTGGATGACAACGAACATATTTCAATTATCATTGATTATAAATATATACTAACATCTCTATCTAGAATATATAGACATATACATATGTAGGATATGTATGCAGAACTTAAGAACTAAAGACTGTACAGTTTTAGAGTTTCAAGAGATTCAGAATTCAAGATAGATTTAAGACTCATGAGTTATCAAGCTATCAATTTTTCAAGATTTCAAGAGTTCAAGAAAAATATGTTAATAGAGTTCAGTTTATATGTAAGACTCCGAATAGCACTCTAGGTTCAAAATCTGTTTTTTTAAATTATCTCTTTTCAAAATTAATTTCAACACTATATTCAATTCTATTTTAAACTTCTCTCAAAGTAATTTTTAATCTTCCAAGAATTTCAAACTTATGATTTCAAATATATTTCTTAAGTTATAAGTATTCTTATTTTCATAGTTTTATTAAATATAGTTTACGAAGTTTATATTTGATTATAACATTCTTATTCTCTATGTTTACATATAACCTTTTTTGTTTATGTATATTTTATAAATATCTCTTTATAAATTCATATATATATATATATATATATATATGTGTTTATAATTATATTATATGTAGTTTTATATCACATATATATAAAGTTTTTAATCATATGATTAATTAATATTTTCTTATGTTTTTATATTTGAAAAATAATGTTTTTAAATATTGATTATATACTTTAAAAATGCTTTAAAAATCATAAAATTGATGGATATGTAAACATACATTCATGGCTATGTCGACATATAACTGTCAGAAATTTAAATTTGAAAGGAAGTGTCTTTTCACCATTTTTAACGCTCCGAAATGTTGCAACCTTTCAAATGTTGTAAATAGAGTTGATTTCAAATTTTATTACCATTCTTCTTCTCCATCTTCATATACTTTCATTGCACCATTATTCTTTCTCATTTTAATGATTTATACACTTATACTCTACCGAATTCAATTTTGTTTTCATTAAACTTCTCCTCTCTACACTCTCTACTCATTACTCTCGAAATCAAGTGATATTGAAGAGTTATGGTGCTGTTTGTAATTGTTTGGGTTGTGTAATAAATCGGTGGTATCCCTTGTAGCCATGAAATAAAGGACAAGTAATCAATGGTATCCCTTGTATCCGTGAAACAAGGAGTTTGGAATCGGTGGTATCCCTTGTAGCTGTGAAATCAAGGAGCTTGTAATTGGATATTGATATAGTAATAAAACTCTGCACAATCCAGCATTGTGCGGGACTAGACGTAGGAGAAATTCCGAACCAGTATAAAATCTAGTGTATTCTTTCCTTTTCTGCACTTTATTTTTGTTTATATTAGCATTTGTTTTTTATTATGTGCCTAAGATTGTTTTTGTGGTGTTTGATTCATTTAGTAGTTCATATAGTAATAGATTTTGTTTAAATTCTCAAAAACACTATTCACCCCCATCTATTGTTTGTTTTGCCTTAACAATCTATTCTGCAATCCCTAACATATTTTTGTGGCGACCATTTGTAGCAATCTATATAATTAATATCTATAAATAGAACCACAAATCAATAAATAATGATTGTAACCAATGTTGATTGGGGGAAAGTAAATATGATAGGATAATGGTTGTGATTCCTAAATTAATTAAGATAAACGTTGTACACCCCAATTTGGAAATTTAAATTATAACTGCATTAAGACACTAGGTTAAGCTCAACTTGTGGAAAAATCCTACCCGGAACCGACCGACAAATCCAGTAACCATAGGTGGTTATCTTAATGTGATTGATCTAATGCATAAATGTAAATGTACTAAGGCACGCGGTTAAGTCCAACTTGTGGAAGAATTCTGCTTGGAACTGACCGGCAAATCCAGCATTCACAAGTAGTCAACTAACTGTGAGAGGCCTGGTGCATGAATATATATATATATGTGTGTGTGTGTGTGTGTGTGTTTGTATTATAGCCAAACAATAAATGAATAAATAAATAAGAATAGTAATTGTATATTGGGGTACAACAAATAGCCTATTCGGGACTAATATAAGGAAATCTAGAGTTAATGATTGCCTTAGGAAAAATATGACTGTTATGGTCATAAATTGCTACAAACTTACGTATAAGTAAGAAAGGGGATTAATGGGTATTGATAGTTGTTTAAATACTAAGTCCAATTAGGGAAATACTTAAATATATATATCCTAGGGTTAAGAGGATATAACTTTCCTTATTTAAAATTAGATAATATAGAGCTTATAATTAAAAAGTTAGAATTGGACTTGGTAGGTTAGTAATGTGAAACATTATTAACCATAGGAACCCGTGACGATAATTAATTGTGTGCGTATAATATTTTCGTGCAGATGGACTAAATGGGAATAACTTAATAATGTAGCCCACTTTCTCCCAAATAGGAAAAGTATTAATGGCTAATAGGGATAATTTAATAATCATCCTGTATAGTCCGCTTCCTAGGTTTTAAGCGGCTAGGGTTGAAGAGTCCCCTTGGGAATGGGTCTTCCACTTTAGGGGTTTTAAATGGCAGGTGTATGTGGTCCTACCCAAACCTGGAAACTAGAACATCAGATATGACTACCTATCCTACAGGAAGTAATAAGCGACTAAGGGGGTTATCAATTAAGGTCAGCTAGAGCATATAGAGAGCGATAAAATACCATCTCTACCCTTATGCAGGGCAAGGGTATATACGTGAAGGATGGAAGACTTAACTACTAGGGCCCGTAGCTGGTGCCCTCTTATTTATGCTAATATTAAATAAATGTTCGATGAATAATAAGTGAATGGATATGTGTGTATATATATATAGAGAGAGAGAGCGAGAAACTCCGTAACTGGGGTCTAAGCTCGATTAAATAACCAGTCATGCCCTGGTATAAAGGCTTCACAAATATACGCATAAACGTCCTATCTCAGTATTATACTTTAGGAAGAGTAGTAAAGTCGTGCGTAGAACATTTACAAGGTTATGCTAGAATTACTAACCTTGGTAAACATACATCTTGGGTTTAACCAAACAAGATACATCCGCGTATTATAATCTATGTTGTACATTTCCTATTCACTAGAATCTTGTTGCTCTGACCCTCCTCCTCAGTACAGCTACCTAGGTTTTGTAGAGAAGGTCGGGTTCTCATAGGTGTTTAAGTTTAGCTTTTGATTCTCGTTCACTCTTATGCTTGGTATTGGAAAAGTAACTTACTTTGAAAAAGGTAGTTACATGAGTTAATACTAGTTTATCCTATTTTGTTTCCGCTGTGAGTCATCTTATCGTACTCTGATTATGCTCATGCTCATTTATTACAGGTACCATATTTATACGTTCCATGCTTAGATGGTTTTGAGTTTCGATTTTTGTCGAATTTGTGCATAGAAAAGTGTGGGATATTAGAAAAACAAGGCACTTCCCGGAAAACTCATGCACCTATATTTCCACCCACTAGTCCTGTGATTGATCGGGAGCGCAAAAGGTAACGAAGTACCACCCATTCGGCGGCTCAGGCAACGTTGACTGAGATAGAAACAAAAATAGTTAGATGAGACGAGATTGCTGAACCAGAACATGTGTTAGCAAATGCATAGGTTGAAGCAATGATAAGGAAGATAATGAACAATAATAGAGGCTATAACAATGAACAATAATAGAGGCTATAACAATGAGGACTGGGGCCTAGATCAGAGCCCTACTCCTTTTACTAATGATATTTTAGAGGCCAAATTACCAAGACGGTTTAATCTGCCGATTATGTGCCACTATTCGGGAATGACATATCTGTGACAACATTTGATGTGCTATTCATGGTATATGAATGCAACAACGGCTCCTGATTCAATAACGTGTAAAGAATTCCTGACACATCATGAAGGAAAGGTGATGATATGGTTTACTAGGCTTCCTCCCCGATTATTTCCCATCTTTAAGGTCCTAAGCGAGAAGCTCCTGACTCAATTTTGATTGCATGTGTCAATGTATGAGCACATAATGGAGCTTGCAGTGGTTAAGAAATTCCCTAGAGATACTTTGAGGGGATATCTCGACTGTTTTAGCATGGCTATCACTGAAGTGAGCAATCCAAACTTAGAGTCCGTCCTGATGCAATGGTCGATGATGTGGACAAGGACTCGGAACTCGGAAGATATTTGGTCTGAAAACTTCCTACAACGATAGAGTTGTTTTATGAAAAGGCAAATGTGCGTTTGCAGCTAGTAGATATGTATCTAAATCAAAAAAGAAGGCCTAGTGAGGTTGTGAAGGAGGAGATTGTGACACACCGCATCCGTTAATGTCTCTCTTTAACAGAATGCACTAAGTTCCATGAAGCGTTATAGGCAAACAGAAATAGAAACATCACAAGACATATATAAAATAACCGCATAATTTAAAACTTTATTCTTCAAACAGAAAACATCATGGTCCAAAATCCAGTTAAAACATAAGTCTGAAATACATAAAACCCATTACATCAAATTAAACTATTTGCCTTGCACTTAAATCATCAGAGTATAGTAATATAAAATCATAGTCCCTTAAAATAGCCATAACAAGATAAACAGGTAATTAAAGCGGTACATCTAAGCAGCTCCAAGCAGAAACAGAAGAGATAATCCTAATCAAGCCTGGGTATTCCCACCCTGAGAACTTGGAGGGGGAGGAAGAGAGAGAAAAGGAAACAAAATGGGTCCAGACATAAAGTATGGCGAGTCCAGTTACTTTTAGCATATAAATATGTAAAAGCATCATGATAGGCATATAAACTGGATGAGAGATAACGGTATCCTAAGACAGCTATAAAAGGCTGATCAGGATAAGCAAAATAAACAGAACATAGTAGATTTTGCTTCCCAAATACTTTTCTCTGCACCAATACCAGTATAATAGAAACAGAATGGTCCCAACAGAAACAGAATGTAGACTTAGGTGTACTTCTAGTGACGGGTTTTACCCCCAATGATAATAACAGGAAGCCCTACAAAAATAACGGGTGTTACCCCAAATGATAATAAAGGGCTCCTAAACGGGCAGGACTAAATGTACCCTAATTACTACCCCCAATCGATCGGCTCCCTATCCTATAGATACCCTTTGTTGGCCCCACGGTAGGATGTATCACTTCCTAAAGTGGCAAACCCTTTTGCTCGATAGACACAACCATATCTACTGGCGCTATAGCGTTTTATTTTGTGACGATCCCAAACCCCCATGTAGACGGTGGTGAGAATAATCATTGGAATATAACACATTAATCATCATTAGCAGAGTACATATAATAGCAAAAACATGAAATAGAATAATTTTACATTAATATGACAGTAGAATCATAAAATGTAATAACATCAGAGTAGCACAGTGCAGAATACAACTTAGTGCATAAAGGAAATGATTAGTCTATATCAAGATCACTGGGACATATACATCGGAGAGTACATAATAGAAGTAAACCAGTCTACATCACGATAAGCGGAATCATATACATAGATAATATTGGTGGAAACGTCAAATAGCCAAAGTACAAGGAAATCTAGTCTTCGCCATACAAGCCAAAAGTGCACTCCAAGCTACAGTGCAAAGCCAAAATACAACCTGTCACCTATCACTAGGTTGCCCGTGTGAAAATAAAGGCAACCGAGTTTGCAAAGTGAAAAAACTACGAGTCAGTCATGGGACTGGTATGAGAAATCTACTTAACTAATTTAACAATAATAATAAGGCAAATCATAGGACCACGCCACTTTCGCATAACGGGTTTACTCCAGTGATTGCCAGTGCATGAAATAATGTAAATCTTTTGAACAGCGCAATGTTTTTTTATAAAAATGAAGCCGTTATAAGACTCAAGCCCCATCACACAATGCAACGCAAACTGGAGGATAGAGTTTTACCTTATAATGACCAAATTATGCTTAATACGTGTAAAGCAAATCATTTGATGTTATTACTAGTGCATATATGTTTCAAAAGCAAATTTCAATCATAGTATCAATCATAGATGACATGAGCGTCCCATGCCACTATGCCGCCATATATAAGTTTATCATCAAATCCGTAATTTCATATTGGAAATTTGGATTCCATCATGAGTCTACGCAAGTAATATACTCCTTTCCGCTTCAAGGCACTTTAGCAAATGCCTCAGGACTATACACTCTGGGTAATCCTGGATCGGTTGGGCGGTCCACACTTACGTTAGTGGAATGGCAATTCCTGAACACACATTTCCCAGTCTTATCGGACCTATCCATCGGCTCCATAGAGACCAATATATCCGAGGCGCCTCGCCACCCATAGCTAGAAAGATACGTCATGTTCTCCCAATGGTCCTTATCCCGTTTTTAACTCATACCAAGGTGTGAGGCTCGCGAATTAACACCATACACAAAGCTATGCCCTTTAAGGCCGTGCTTTGATCATCAACCACAAGACTCTGCTTTTCAACCAAAGCCTTGATCACTGCATCTCTGCATGCAACACAGAAAATTCATGCCATGTGATTGATTTCTATTGATATATAACCTCTTAGCTCGTGCATCTCCGAGAAGGGCGTTAAGCAAGAGAATAAATTCTCCGCCGCCAAACTGATATATATTTAATAGATATCAATCAACACAGAATAAAATCCAATGTCAGACACACATCCATTTACAAGTTCGTTCTGGGTCTGAACGAAACAGGAGGCACCTTATTCCTCGTCCCGTATGTCCAAACAGGAGAGAGGCCCTCGCACATCCGGACATCAACAAGTACGTCCAGACCACTACCACTGTAACCTCGTCAAGAGAGCTACCCATCTCAAAGGCATCAGTAGTAATCTACACGATGTGAAGATCACCGGTCTTGCACCGTCTTCATATCTTCGACATTTATTCGTCGATTAACTATTTGAAATGAGAATTAACTCGGCCCTTTCAAATAATTCATGTATACTAGAATTCAAAACAATTCTTTCCATGGTTAAATTATTCGACATCCACATTTTAGTTCTTTAATATAAATTTTTCATGTCAAACACATTCAACCATCAAATATCAAGCAAACCAAGTAAAATTGGTTTATTTCCATTCCATATCACACATAGTATTTTGTAACGATACATCACTATTTTTATTTATTTAAAAATAGCTCCTTTTAATTAAACGACGTTTCAGGCCACAATGTGGCCCTAGAGCTGTTTTTCTCCAAATTTGATTTATACATTTCTCAAAATCTAATCGTCGGATCTTAACGATTTTAATTCATTGGAAAGATCTCTCCAAAGCGAACCCAACGGTCCCGGTCTCGGGAAAATATAATGGTCGAATCTCTTGATATAAACGTTTAAAGTTACGATTTCAAAACACGAACTACAGCGTCGTTATTCATTTTATTTAATTTATATTTATATATTTATAAATATAATTCATTCTAACGCTATTTTTATTCAGATTTGAATTAAATATTTCACTCAATCCAACCGTTGGATCCTAACAAATTTTATATCGTTGGAAAGATTTTTCCAAAGCGAACCCAATGGTTCTGGTTTCGGGAAAATCCGATGGTCGAATTTCTTGGTATAATCGTTTAAAATTACGAGTCCAAAACACAAACTGCAGCTACGCAATTCGTTTTATTTTATCATATATAAATATAATTCATTCGACGATTTCTATATCGTTTTTCACTTCAAATATTTCACTAACGCCTTTAAATTTCAGAAAATTTCGCCATAACCTTCTTTGTACGGGGAGGGGTTTGGAAATTTATTGGACCGTATTAGGCACCCAATAAATCCTAAAAAGCATACACATATTTATAGTGATATATTCCGGTATTCACAGAGGAGTGTGTATAGATCATAACTCTAGAGAATAAATTCTCGTCACCCTATAAATAGTTTTTGCGCCTTAATGACTAGAGAGACGTGAATGTTGTCATCTCCAGACTCGTGTGGGTTTTTTAATTAATCTGGAAATTTACCGTTACATTTTACATAGTCCATATCGGTCTTCAGTTCAACCTGAAATATAGTCATCGCCATACAAGCCTCTCGCTTGTATGGTAAATCTTCAACCTCGTCACGCAAGCTCCAAATGCTTATATGGTATATGATAGGGTATGCTATCTTCAAGAAGTATGCCATGTAGCGTAGTTCAAAATTAATTGTTACTACCCTATGGCGATGATTATGATTTCACACAGAACAACCAGCACTTTGCATCTAATGGCATTCACAGGAGTTTATATAATAATAAAATCGCGCAGCCACTCATTAAGACTTACCTATTTGTCGGGCACGCAAATATATTCTTTACACGATATCTAATACATTCTCCTATTCAGCATATGTATATATATGCAAAACTAATCTAAAAATAATATTTCTAGTGAACAAATGTTTATTTCAACACACGGTTATTTTTAACACTTCATACATAGGATAAAAATGATATTTTTGGTGAACAAAAATATGTTTCAACACATGTGTATTTTTAGTGAGTTGTATACATGACAAAAAATATATTTTTATCGTTCAAAATATTTATTCAACGCATGAATGTTTTTAGCACTTCAAATTCACAATAAAAATGTTAATTTTATTGTTCAATACTTTCATTCAACTCCTGAATATTTAAACACACGAATATTTCAAATAGTTCATACATGTAATAAAAATGTGATTTTTATTCTTAAAACAATTTATTCAACACATGAAAATTATTCAAACACATGGATATTTCTGAAAATTTTGGCTGCATAACGGGAGGGGGTTTAAAACTGGCACCGTCCAGAGTATGGCTCCTCGCACTACCTTAGGCCTCGCGGCGTTCCATAAGGGGCTTATCTAAATGATCTAAGATCAATTTCATATCATAAGAATTTTCCACAAACAATTTCAATTCGTTTCAACCACAAACGATTATTTTCAACCACAAACAATTATTTTCAACTATCCGCCATATCAACTAATTTTCATGCCAATCACAATCAATTCATATTGTCCATGGTTTGTGGACGAGGGGAGAGTATATATATATACATATATATATATAAAATCCTTTTCAACACATACATGATTTATACAACGCATGTATAATTTATACGTAACTCATATAACTTGTACAATGCCCATACATGAGGTATACAATGCGTATATAATTTATACTTCGTTTATATGATTTATGCAACGCATTTCCATTTCATATTTGAATTTAGAAGTCTCACATTGGTTTTTAATCCTTCGATAATTGTAGCAAGTCGGAATGCGTTCTAGCTTCTTCTAGAAGATAGATGTCGTCGCTACAAGTCCGATGTCTCTGCTTTCACTGGATTTCGACAACACAGAAAAAAGATATGATTTTTATTTGAAAATAAAATTTTGCAATGCGTGTATGTGTTATAATCGGTTTAAATAAACAAAGGCCGCACCTTTCACGTTGATGTTCGAAACTGGGTTTCGATTTTATACCAAATCCATTGCACTTCGCTGAAATTGAAGTATACCACGTCGAGGAGGCTGGAGTGGCGCACTAGCGCGTGGGGGTGGGGCCCAACTCGATGCAGTGGTCGAGGCATGGCGGTGCTTCGAAGTCTGGGACTTTAAGGCGATGGTACTCACTGATGGAGCAACGAGGGGAGGTGAGATTTGTGTTGATTTGAAGACGGGAGGAAGATCTTCAAAAAGTTGAACTGGGACAAGGTGTAATGGTGAAGGGATTCATCTGAAATTGGCCTGGAACAATGGAGTTGTTTCTGCCGTTGATATACTAAGAGGGTCGGGGTTTTCTTGATATTTTTGGAAATTAAAAATTATAGTGGAAAAATCCTATTGGTCCGTTATTTATATAAATTCGAAAATAGGGTTTTCTCCATACGAACCCCAAATCAATCCCAACAATTGTCTCTCCTAGTTAAATACCCCCATTCCGGACACAATGGAATATGTTTTGTAAGCCCATTCAACCATTATAGTCAGTTATTCTTCAAATTAAAATAAAAAACATTCAAATTCTGATTTGAACGTACATTTTAATTTACCAGGGCCACATACTGATTCTAAAAATTCCTGAAAAATAAATCAAGTTATGCTGGGACGATACAGTCCCAATAAAATTAATTTCGTCTAATTTTGAGATCGCTTGGAAAATGGACTTTTCTGGTCGATCTAATTCAAACTGAAATTACCGAACGCGTTTTCTTTTTCCACGCTCACATATCAATTCCAAAAATTATGGAATTTGAAACCTAGCAATAATTTGACATTCTGGATCCAACCAAAGAGGTTACATCGAAAACGGAGATCATTTGCAAAATAGCTATTTTTAAAGGCTAAATTTATATTAAATTTCATAGCGACTACTCTGAATATTCAATTGGTCATAAATTTTGATTTCCGCTATGAACTTTCGATTTTTCGGATTCATTAGAACGATATTTCCAACTAGATTTAAATATTTTTGGTTTCACTAAAATCCGGTTTATTTTGAATCCTGTACATTTAGTCAAAGTTCAAAGTCAATTTTCAAACTTTCATGCCATTTCAGGCTCGTTATATATTTAAAATAAATTTATTTGTTCTATCTTCGATTTAATTAAATTTTTATTCGTTATTATTTAAAATAAACCATTTTAAATATTCCAAATTCATTAAAATATCCTAACTAAAAATTTTAAATTGGTTCTGATTTTCTGGGTTGTTACAATCTCCCCCACTTAAAACTTTTCGCCCCCGAAAAGGAAACAATAGTAAAGTAGGAAACAAAACGGAACACTCTGTTCATTAAATCAACAGAAACAATAGTAAACGATTTCTGGAACACTTGCTCTAAATGTTATACATGAACTCTAACCGATTCTTTAAGCTTTCTTAGATTTAACTTTAACTTTTTAACAGTGTTACTTGCAATAAAATTTTGTGATGCACCAGTGTCAAATAGTATGGAAACAGAAGTATTTTTAATAGTAAGGGTACCTCACAAAACTCCCGGAGTAGAAGCTGGTGGGTTCGTCCCGTCATATACATGTGCAACCTGTGAATTCTTCAGCAAAGGACAATCCCTTCTGATATGCCCCGTATAGTGGCAGTTATAGCACCCACTAGGGTTGCAGGGGTTCTGACTAGAGCTTGATTGGTTGGTTTTCTGCTGCTTCGCAACGGTGCATACATTGTAGCAGTGTCCAGCTTGACCGCAGTTGTAACAACTTCCCCTGGGTGGCCTATCTATTTGTGGCTTGGCATTTGCAATCGTATTGCTTGATTCGGGCTGCCATTCAGAAACCTTGCACTTGTTGCCTGCTTGATTCTTTACACGATCTACTTGCATGTTTCTCAAATCCAAGCTCTCATAATTACATACCATATCAACCATGTCGGCAAATGTAAGCATAACTTGGCTCATTACCCTATTTTGGTACTTGCGCTGAAGTCCATGTATGAACCTCTTATTCTTCGCCGTAACTGTCAGAACGAGCTCTGATGCATAGCGGGACAACTGAGTAAACCTTTGAGATATTCTTGAACTATGCGATCTCCTTGTTGGAGATTGACAAACTCGTCATGCAGGTGCTCCATCTCTTGCTCAGGAATGAACTTCTCTTTGAATAACTCTTTGAATTCATCCCAAAACATCTCCACCTCTTGCTCATTCAAGGTGATGGCTTCCCCCCATAGTTGTGCCTCGTCTTGCAATAGCCAAGCACCCATGAAGCTTTTCCTATGATCCTCAAGACCTAAGCCACCGAAGATCTTCTCACATGTTTTTAGCCAACCCAAGGCTTCAGTCACAGTGCCCGTGCCAGAGAATGTCTTGCCTCCAAGATTCTCATACTTCTTTGCTACTCGGTCTAAATCAAACTGTTGCGGGGGCGGTGGTGGCTGAATCAAAGGCTTCTCGACAACGGGAATATTCCCCGTCCTCTGCCTCAGCCTCCTCGGCCTCCTCTACCTCTAGCTGCTCGGGTAGCCATCTAAGTCAGTTCTGTACAAGCAAGAAAAGAGTCAAGCCCGCAGAAATGATAACTTTAAGCTATGGTAAAAGCAGAAGAATATAAGGAAAGATAATGATGTACTGATCAAATTGTTTTGCTATTCTGCTTAGCTCATTCTAGGACAACATTACTAATCCTATCTTTAATGAGCTACTTGCCTTAGAACACTACTGATTCTATTTTGACAAGGTGATTAATGTGTTTAATTCCAGAATTAAGACTAACCAAAGCTCTAATACCACCTATGACGATCCCAAACCCCCGTGTAGACGGTGGCCAGGATAATCATTGGAATATAACACTTTAATCATCATTAGCAGAGTACAGATAATAGTATAAACATAAAATAGAATCATTTTAAATCAATATGACAGCGAAATCATAAAATGTAATAACATCAGAGTAGCACAATGCAGGATACAACTTAGTTCATAAAGGAAATGATCAGTCTACATTTAGATCACTGGGACATATACATCAAAGAGTACATAATAGAAGTAAATCAGTCTACATCGCGATAAGCGGAATCGTATACATTGATAATACTAGTGGGAATGTCAAATAGCCAAAATACAAGGAAATCTAGTCTTCACCATACAAGCCAAAAGTGCACTCCATGCTGTAGTGCAAGCCAAAATACAACCTGTCACTAGGTTGCCCGTGTGAAAATAAGGGCACCCGCGTTTGCAAAGTGAAACAAACTACGAGTCAGCCATGGGACTGGTATGAGAAATCTACTTAACTGATTTAACAACAATAATAAGGCAAATCAAAAGATCACGCCACTTTCGCGGAACGGGTTTACTCCTGTGATTGCCAATGCATGAAATAAAGTAAATCTTTTGAACAACGCAATGCTTTTTATAAAAATGAAGCCGTTATAAGACTCAAGTCCCATCACATAATGCAAAGCAAACCGGAGGATAGAGTTTTGCCTTATAATGGCCAAAATATGCTAAATATGTGTAAAGAAAAATCATTCGATAGTATTACTAGTGCATATATGTTTCAAAAGCAAATTTCAATCATAATAACAATCATAGACGACATGAGCATTCCATCCCACTATGTCGCCATATATAAGTTTACAATCAAATCCGTAATTTCATACTAGAAATTTGGATTTCATCATGATTCTAGGCTAAGGATATACTCCTTTCTGCTTCGAGGCACTAAAGCAAATGCCTTAGGACTACACACTTTGGGTAACCCAGGATCGGTTGGGCCGGTCCATACTTACGTTAGAGGATTGACAATTCCGGAACACACGTTTCTCGGTCCTATCATATCTATCCATCGGCTCCGATAGATCGATATATCCGAGCCGCCTCGCATTCCAACATTCACAAAGGTAAAAATATAAAATGCCAGGGCTTGATAACGCTGACACCACCCATAGCTAGAAAGAAACGTCATGATCTCCCAATGGTCCTTTTCCCATTTTTAACTCATAACGAGGTGTGAGTCTCGCGAATTAACGCCATACACAAAGCTATCCCTTTAAGGTCATGCTTTGATCATCAACCACAAGACTCTGCTTTTCAACAAAAACCTTGATCACTGCATCTCCGCATGCCACACAGGCAATTCATGCCATACGACTGACTTTTATCGAAATATAACCTCTGAGCTCGTACTTATCAAAGAAGGGCGTTAAGCAAGAGAATGAATTATCCGCCGTCAAATAGATATATATATTTAATAGAGATCAATCAACACAGAATAAAATCCAATGTCAGACACACATCCATTTACAAGTTCGTTCTGAATCTAAACAAAACTGGAGGCACCTTATTCCTCATCCTGTATATCCAATACAAGAGAGAGGCCCTCGCACATCCGGACGATCAACAAGTTCGTCCAGACCACTACCACTGTAACCTTATCAAGGGAGCTACCCATCTCAAAGGCATCAATAGTAATCTACACGATGTGAAGATCACCGGTCTTGCACTGACTTCATATCTTCGACATTTATTCGTCGATCAACTATTTGAAATGAGAATTAACTCGGCCCTTTCAAATAATTCACATATACCAGAATTCAAAACAATTCTTTCCATGGTTAAATTACTGACATCCACATTTCAGTTCTTTAATATAATTTTTCATGTCAAACACATTCAACCATCAAATATCAAGCAAACCAAGTAAAATTGGCTTATTTCCATTCCAATCGCTTATAATATTTTATAACGATATATCGCTATTTTTATTTATTTAAAAATAGCTCCTTATAATTAAACGACGTTTCAGACCATAACGTGGCCCTGGCGCTGTTTTGCTCCAAATTTGAATTACATATTTCTCAAAATCTAACCTTCCGATCTTAACGAAGTTAATTCCTTGGAAAGATCTCTCCAAAGCGAACCCAACGGTCCCGATTTCGGAAAAATCCGATGGCGGATCTCTCGATATAATCGTTTAAAATTAGGATTTCAAAACACGAACTATAGCGTCGTTATTCGTTTTATTTAATTTATATATACATATATAATTCATTCTGGTGCTGTTTTATTCAGATTTGAATTAAACATTTCACTCAATCCAACCATTGGATCCTAACGAAGTTTAGATCATTAGAAAGATAATTCCAAAGCGAACCCAACAGTTCCGGTTTTGGGAAAATCCGATGGTCGAATTTCTCGGTATAATCGTTTAAAATTACAATTCCAAAACACAAACTGCAGCTGCGCGATTCGTTTTATTTTAATTTATATTTATATATATAAATATAATTCATTTGACGATTTCTATATCGTTTTTCACTTCAATATTTCATAACGCCTTTAAATTTTAGATAATTTTGCCATAACCTCCTTTGTACATGGAGGGGTTTGAAAATTTATTGGGCCGTATTAGGCACCCAATAAATCCTAAAAAGCATGCACATATTTATAGTGATATATTCCGGTGTCCATAGGGGAGTGTGTATAGATCATGGCTCCAGAGAATAAATTCTCGTCACCCTATAAATAGTTTTGTGCCTTAATGACTAGAGAGACGTGATTATTGTCATCTCCAGACCCGTGTGGTTTTTTTTTTATTAATCTGGCCAGTTTACCGTTACATTTTACATAGTCCATATCAGTCTTAAGTTCAACCTGAAATATAATCATCGCCATACAAGCCTCTCGCTTATATGGTAAATCTTCAACCTCGTCACACAAGCTCCAAATTCTTATGTGGTATATGATAGGGTATGCTATCTTCAAGAAGTATGCCATGTAGTGTAGTTCAAAATTAATTGTTACTATCCTATGGCGACGTTTACGATTTCACACAGAACAACCAGCACTCTGCATCCAATGGCATTCACAGGAGCTTAAATAATAATAAAATCGTGCTGCTAACTCATTAAGATTTACCTATTTGTCGGACACGCAAATATATTCTTTACTCAACATCTAATACATTCTCCTGTTCAACATATGTATATATATGCAAAACTAAGCTAAATATAATATTTCCAGCGAATAAATATTTATTTCAACACATGGTTGTTTTTAACACTTCATACATAGAATAAAAATGATATTTTTGGCACACAAAAATATGTTTCAACACATGTGTATTTTTAGTGAGTCGTATACATGATAAAAATGATATTTTTATTGTTCAAAATATTTATCCAACATATGAATATTTTGTGCACTTCATATTCACAATAAAAATGTTAATTTTATTGTTCAGTCCTTTTATTCAACTCCTGAATATTTCAACACATGAATATTTCAAATAGTCCATACATATAATAAAAATGTGATTTTTATTGTTAAAACAATTTATTCAACAGATGAAAATAATTCAAACACATGGATATTTCTGAAAATTTCAGCAGCATAACGGGAGGGGGTTTAAAACCGGCATCGCCCCGAGTACGGCTCCTCGCACTACCTTAGGCCTCGCGGCGTTCCATAAGGGGCTTATCTAAATGATCTAAGATCAATTTCATATCATATGAATTTTCCACAAACAATTCCAATTCGTTTAAAAAAAACGATTATTTTCAACCATAAACAATTATTTTCAACCATTCGCCATATCAACTAATTTTCACGCCAATCATAATCAATTCATATCATCCATGGTTTATGGACGTGGGGAGTATATATATATATATACGTATATAAATATATTTCATTTCCATTTCAACTCCTTCTCAACACATACATGATTTATACAACGCATGTATAATTTATACATCGCTCATATAACTTATACAACGCCCATACATGAGGTATACAATGCGTATATAATTTATACTTCGCTTATATAATTTATACAACGCATTTCCATTCCATATTTAAATTTAGAAGTCTCATATTGGTTTTTAATCCTTCGGCAATTGTAACAAGCTCGAAATGCGTTCTAGCTTCTTCTAGAAGGTAGATGACATCGCTACGAGTCCGATGTCTCCGGTTTCACTAGATTTCAATAATAAAGCAAAAAAATATGATTTTTATTTGAAAATAAAATTTTGCAAAGCTTTTATGTGTTACCATCAGTTTAAATAAACCAAGGCCGCAACTTTCACGTTGATGTTCGAAACTGGGTTTCGATTTTATGCCAAATCCGTTGCACTTCGTTGAAATCGAAGTATACCAAGTCGAACAGGCTGGAGTGGCACACTGGTGCATGGGGGTAGGGCCCAACTCGATGCAATGGTCGAGGCATGGCGGCGTTTCGAAGTCCGGGACTTTGAGGAGGCGGTACTCGCTGATGGAGCGACGAGGGGAGGTGAGGTTTGTCTTGATTCGAGGAGGGGAGGAAAATCATCAAAAAGTTGTGCTGGGACAAGGTGTAATGGTGAAGGGATTCGCCAGAAATTGGCCGGGAACGATGGATTTGCTTCCGCCGTCAATATACTGAGAGGGTCGGGGTTTTTTTGATTTTTTTTGGAAATTAAAAATTATAAAGGAAATATCCTATTGGCCCGTTATTTATACAAATTTGAAAATAGGGTTTTCTCTGTATGAACCCCAAATCAAACCCAATGACTGTTACCTCCAGCTAAATACCCCCATTTCGGACACAATAGAATATGTTTAGTAAGCCCATTCGACCATTACAGTCAGTTATTCTTCAAATTAAAAAATAAAACATTCCAATTCTGATTTGAACGTACATTTTAATTTACCGAGGCCACATACTGACTCTAAAAATTCCCGAAAAATAAATCTATCTAGGTTGAGACGATACGGTCCCAACAAAATTAATTTCGTCTAATTTGGAGACCGATTGAAAAATGGACTTTTTTTGGTCGATCCAATTAAAGCTGAAATTACCGAACGCATTTTCCTTTGCCATGCTCACATATCAATTCCAAAAATTATGGAATTTGAAATCTAGAAATAATTTGACATTCCGGATCCAACCAAAGTGGTTTCGTCGAAAACGGAGGTCGTTTGCAAAATCACTATTTTTAAAGGCTAAATTTATATTAAATTTCATAGCGACTATTCTGAATATTCAGCTGGCCATAACTTTTGATTTCCGCTATGAAATTTCGATTTCAGATTCGTTAGAAAGATATTTCCAAACAGATTTAAATATTTTTGGTTTCACTAAAATCCGGTTTATTTTGAATCCTGTACATTCAGTCAAAGTTCAAAGTCAATTTTCAAACTATCGCGCCATTTCAGGCTCTTTATATAATTAAAATAAATTTATTCGTTCCATCTTCGATTTAATTCAATTTTTAGTCGTTATTATTTAAAATAAATCATTTTAAATATTCCAAATTTATTAAAACTGCCAAATTAAAAATTTTAAATTGGTTCTGATTTTCTGGGTTGTTACATATTTTCTAGGCACGCGGATCCATGCACGCACATGACTCCGTCGGAACGCGCCATCAGACACCTCCACCCATGTGGACCTCTTATAATCATATCAGTTTGCATGCCCTGACCCCTACCTAGTTTGGGGTCCTCCTTTTGATACCAGTATAGGTTACTAACTAATACGGGTCCCACACAACAGATGATACAAGCCACCCCCCCAAGCTTGCATCCCACTACTAGGATTTTGACAGGTTATGCCTAACAGATTTACAAGCCCGCATAACCCTAACATATAAAACAGGTTAAGTTTATCGGGGTTGTATAACCCCCGCAGATTTAACAGATTTACTTAACCCCCCATTTATTCAAACTAACTTACTTAACCCTTACACAATTTGACAGGTTCATATAACCCCGACAGATTTAAACGGGTAAAGCATTACAGGTTAACAGGTTATTATCGTTTCCCATTCATGTATGTTAATGCATCAGACTTCTCACATTAAATCAACACTAGTACAAAAAAGGTCTGTTGCATCACCTCATTTGCTTCTGTTGTTTTAACAACAGAAGCAAATGCGCTGAAGCAAATATAAGTAAACGCTATTATTTGCTTCGGTTGTGCTCACAACAGAAGCAAATAGTATCATTTGCTTTAGTTGTAATAACAATGGAAGCAAATGCAGTGAAGCAAATAATGTTGTTTGCTTCCGTTGTCCTTACAACAAAAGCAAATATTGTCTTTTGCGTCAGTTTCTTTGGAACCGAAGCAAATGCATCAAAGCAAATAATGTTATTTGCATCGATTCCTTAGGAACCGAAGCAATTACAAATTAATTTAAAAGGACCAAATGCACAATTCCACTACCATAAATAAAAGCTTATAAAAATCATCATTCATAATTTTCTATAATGAATGATTATCAATAAATAAATTATAATTTCTAGTTATTATAAATAATTAATAAAAAATTTATATTTCTAATAATATAGTTAATTATTAGCAATTAGTAAATTATAGTTAGTATTTGTTAATTACACTTAATGATCAATATTTAATTTATAACCTTAATACTTAATCATCACAGTTTAAAATTTAAAATTTAATTCATAAATAAAATTTAATGAGTAAGAAGTAACATTTAATAATTTAACTTTCAATAATTAATACTTATAATTAAATAGTTAATTGTTACTAGTATTGTAATAATTATGACAAAAATTTAATACCCAAGAAGTGATATTCAATGTTTTCTAAATAAACTTAAATAATTACTTCCCGATAATGATTATAAAGAAAATTATAATCAATGAATAATCCATAATTAAGCATATTATTTACTAATTTATAATTAATAAGACTATGACAAAGAATAATTTTTAGCATTTAATATCTATAACTAGTAAATCTAATAATAATTAAAAAGTAATAATAAATAGTACTATTAAATAATTAGTGATCACTAATTATTAAATTATAGTACCCATAAATAATTTATAATTAATAACCATCAGTAATAATCAATAGTTATTTTAGATTTGATAATTTGTTATAGTAAATTAACAATAATGAGTAAATAATAGTTAATGTTTATTAATTACGGTTAACAACTAATAAATATAATTAATAACAAATAATTAACATCTACTAATTACAATCAATTAAAATAATATATAATATTTAGTAAATAATGTTTGTTGATTAACATTTAATAATTTACAATGTGTATTCTTTACTTAATTATTATAATCAAATATTAGTATTTATTGTTTATTATATAACTAATAATATTATTAATATTTATTTATTAAAAATTAAAACTATAAATTAAAATTAATATAATTTAATAATCAAGAAATAATATCAAATAATTAAAAAAATTAATTGATTATTTTCACTACCCCAATCAAACTGTTTTATAACACGAAAACGTAATGTAATTTTTTTATATGGATTTACTATATTGCTTTATACATTACAATAATCAATAATTAGCAATAGACAATTAATTGCATATAATTAATGTTTTACCTATTAATTTTTACGAGCTAATTTTTAATTAACCGTTTTCAATGAAAACTTTTATATGCTATTATTTATAATTTTTTATAACTATAGATTATTAATAAATCTAGTTGTTCTCTATAACCTACAATTTTTATTTATGTATAATATGTTTATTGTTAGTTATTAATAATCAGTAAATTGTAGTTAATTTTTATTAATAATCAGCAAAACCGTAGTGAAATATAATTAATATTGAATAGTTAATGTTTAAGGTTCGATTTTTAATAAGTAATACTTAATAATCAAGGATTAATATTTAATTTTTAATAATTAATAACTACTCTCGTGTTTTGACCAAGTAAGTAAGGTAGTAAATTCGAAATTCAAATGCCTATATTTAGATTAGGTTTTGTTTGGAAAAATAAAATAAAATAATTTCAAATTTTTTTCAATTAAAATGGAAATGTACTTTTCTCAAAAAAAAAAACAACCAAATTAATTTCAAAATACGATAAGCATCATCATAAAATATTTTTAAGGTTAAAATGTTCTATATTTTAGGTCATTACGTTCATCTTTTTATTTTTATTTAATGAAGGTAAAAATGACCGTAATTTACATCAGGTCGGCAAACAGGTCATGACCCGACCCGATATAAACATTCAAAGCCCTCGTCATGTTGCAGCTCTAGCCGTCTCCTCATCTATTTTATAATTCCCTAGTAATGAAAATAATGGTGGCGTAACTCGTCAAATTCGCTTGCTTCCATTTCCTTATTCTCTCGCACAAATTCTCTCGCTTCCAATTCGTTATTCTCTTGCGCAAATTCTCTCGCTTCTAGTGCTCATCGCTTTGCAGTTCCTATCAACTTCGCTCGATGCAGAGGGCAATGATTTAAATGAATCTAATCAAATCCATCTTTGTCGTGGATTGTATTGGAGAAAGAACGGTTCGGGTATTTTCTTGCTTCCTTTTGCGTTTTATTTCGTAGGTTTACTTGTTCGGATCTGTAGTAACTAGTCCTTTTTTAAGTCTAAGTCTTTGCTGAGTGGTTGTGTTTCGTAGATTTAGTGGTAAATCATCTAATTGGTTGTGTTTTTCTTAATCTAATTTTTTTTGGTTGATGCTTTGAAAATGATTCCAGTGTTTAAATTGGTTGTTGTAATCAAGGCATTGAAACCATCTGCTAATGTCTAATGTCTCTCTGTTATTGTCCTTTACTTCCAGTTTCTTTAATAGCTCTATCCGCAACATATATTGCTGACATACTATTTTTATCTCAATCAAATATCTTTTGTTATATCATAATTTCGGAAAATAAGAGTACGAAAAAAGATGAATTTTAGAAACAGAACGTAAATTCAAAACTTTGTCTATTTTAAGATAATTAGAATGATCAACAATTTGAATTATATGGTTGTTCATCTTAACATAGTTCTTTATCTTCTTCTCTTAAACACAGAAAGTTGGATGTTCCTAAGAGCATCTCCAACAGTGTTACGGGCCGTAACGTTACGGCCCGTAACATTACGGGAGATATCTTCGATATCTCCCAACAGGCGCGAGCTGATTTTATCAGCTCGCAGCCTGCGAGCTGATTTTATCAGCTCGCGAGCTCGCGAGCTGATAAAATCAGCTCGCGCCTGTTCCCGAGCCTATATATGGCTCGGGAGGGGGGGAGTGTTTGGTTATATTCATTTAATTTTAATTTCCTCCTTTTTAATTTCTTTTTTAATCGTTCCAACGTCGGGATGCCGCCACGCGTGACGAAGAGCGGGAGACGCACAGTTAGAGTTATGCCAGACGACATGTCTGGTCCAGTACACCTTCCTCCACCAGAGGGGACGACGATTGAGGACTTACGTATCCTCCACGAGATGCCACAGGGATTCACCCATCGATCAGTTACCGCGTTGGACACCGTTCAGGTATTAGTTTTACTTTATAGTTTTACGTTATAGTTTAGTGCATGTACGTTCTATGGTCTAGTGGTTTGAACGTCAATAGTCATTTAAATAGTATACATTATTGCACGTACTAGTTAAATATTGATTTAGCTGTTAAATAGTCTTTTAACTGTTAAAACTTTATCATGTAGTAGTTTGTTATACGTTAGTAGTACGAACTTTAATACTCATTTAACTGTTAAATAGTCATTTAGTGCATGCACGTTATCGTTTAGTGCATAGGCGTGCTTGGTTTTATAGTCGTTTAACTGGTATTATTTTAATAGACTCGGTATGTAAACGTTCGCGGGAGTTGGGCGAAGTTTGTAGCATCAGCCTTAGACATATTACCTCTGGATATTCGAGGGAGACTATTTGGCAGTCCATTTGGACGTTTTTTACGTATTATACCTCCCCAGTCCTTCGATCGACCTTTGGTCGAAGCCTTATCAGAGAGATGGTGGCCTACGACACACACCTTTCACTTCCCGGATTTTGAGCTAGGTATCACCCCAGCCGATTTTTACATGCTTTCGGGGATTGAGATAGGCCTTCCAGATAGAGTCATACCTCCATTTGATTCCCAGTTTGAGTCACCCGAGTCGTACATACAGTATTTGCCAGGTTTGGATGCGGCTCGTGTAGCTAATGGTGCCGTTCCCTGCACATATTTACTTGATTATATTACAGCGCATGTAGATGCGGTAGATTTCCACGACATACTGTACAGGGCTACCATTTTATACCTCCTTGGTTCGACGTTCTTTACGAACCAACAGAGTTCGATTAGGCTTGGCTACCTTGCAGCACTAGTCGATTTAGATCAGCTGCATATGTTTGATTGGGGCTCTGCCATACTGGGTTATCTATACACCGCTCTTGACTCCTATGCTTTTAGAGAGGTTCAGCAGATGTATGGTTTTTGGTACATGTTGCCGTGCTGGTACTACGAGTACACGGCCAACATGCACCCACACATACAGCCCACCGCCAGTCATGCCGCTGAGGCCTTTTTCCCACGGATGCGTAGATGGGAGAGTTTGCACGTAGTTCAGCGTTCTCCTTCTGGTGTGAGACACGACTTGATGGAGGCTCGTACCCAGTTGGATATGAGGGAGAGGGGGAACATATTACGAGCACCTTGGGCTTCTTATTGGATGTTACTTGCAGCCGGTGGCCCAGTACCTGATGCCCATCCATTAGTCATTGCATGCAGCTTATCTACTCGACGTGTCCTCTTCTTCCCACCGGCCCACCTTCCTGTTTGGTACTTGGGAGACCGATGCTATTACCAGAGTACCGGTGAGTTGCGCGTACCCGTAGATCCACCTTTGCCACTTGATATGTTCGGGCCGCAGCGTGTTATAGGGAGACAGTATGTGGCTGGATTGAGACAGGCAGGATGGGTAGATACGACCGACTTTCACTTACCCGACGCAGAGTTTGGTCCTTACTGGGTTCGGGTAGCTCCTAGACGGTACTTGCTGCCGGATTATGTGCGGGGTGTGAACTCCGATCACATTGGACCCCGATTGGTCAGTGGTAGAGTTCACCCTCCGCCGTTTACTTTCGACCCGACCCCTTCACAGATATCCGACCCTCCGCAGGATTTTGCTCTCGCCGATACATTCCAGACATATGATCTTAGCGGGACACAGATATCCCTGCCTATTGTTTACCCACCTGCATACATGGTGTATGGTGTCCCTACTGCTGGATTATATCCGTCACATGAGGTAACATTTGTACTTGTGAATTTACGTTGTATGTTATATGCTGTAGAAACTGATTTTATATGTTCTATATATGCAGTATGCACCCAGGTTGGACCAGCATAGGATACATATCGCGGCTATTCAGGAGATGGCGTTGCAGTATACTCAGTCCATGTATCAGGAGCACCAGGCGATTGTGCAGGGATTGCAGGAGCAGATATATGACTTACAGGCCAGATTAGCTGCAGCAGAGGGTGGGGGGACAGCAGCATCAGGTACCATTGTAGGGTCGTGTACTGGTGGTTCAGGAGGAGGTGGTTCTGGAGCAGGTGGTTCTGGAGCAGGTGGAGGAGGAGGAGGTGGTTCTGGTTCTGGAGGAGGAGGAGGTGGTGGAGGAGGTGGAGGAGGAGGAGGTGGAACAGGTGGAGGTAGTGATGACGATTTTACGTATTATGACCCGCCTGATAGCGGAGACGACATGTCTTTGGATGGTGGTGATGATGATGCCGCAGATTTATCATGATTTATATTTCTGTATGTCGCGGTGTATATATGTATGGCTCGATGTATATATGTATATATGTATGTCTCGATGTTTTGGACTGTATGCGATATGTTTTGGACTGTATGTTTTGGTACTTTGCCAAGCGCCAAACCTGGTACTTAAATGTTTACATGTTTAAATAACGACGGTAGTGGACGACCCATAGTTTTTAACTCCTTTTTTAACTCCTTTTTAACTCCTTCGGGTGCGTAAATGTTTAAATCCTTCAATAAACATACACTTAAACCAATAAAGAGACACACAAACCAATAAAGAGACACTCAGACCAATAAAGAGACACACAAACCAATAAAGAGACACTTAGACCAATAAAGAGACACACAAACCAATAAACATACACTCAAACCAATAAAGAGACACACAAACCAATAAAGAGACACTCAGTCCAATAAAGGAATCCAATAAAGAGACACTCAAATCAAACCTTATATATAACATCAACATTGTCATACATATCTCAAATCAAAACTTACTAACAAATATAAATGGATTCCAGTTTTACAAAATGCTTGCTGGCTTTTGCTAGCGATTCAGAGGAAGATGAAATCCTTCAAGAGGAAGCAGAAGAAATACAAGAAATACGGGACCTATACCGTGAAGCGTACGGTTCATCGTCCACAACTAGAGGGGGATCGGTTCCTGGAAGGAGGTTTATACACCGAAATCATGCTAAATACCACAAGTCTTTGATGCAAGATTACTTCGATGAGGATTGCACTTACGGGCCTGATATGTTTCGTCGAAGATTCAGGATGCGGAGAAACCTATTTCTTCGGATATTGGCTGGTATTCAAGGTAACAATGATTACTTTAAGTACAAACATAATGCATCGAAGACACAGGGATTGTCCGGTGAACAAAAAATGACGGCAGCTATGAGAATGTTAGCTTATGCCACTCCAGCCGATGCTTTGGACGATGCATACCGCATAGCAGAGAGCACGGCACTAGAAACACTTGAAACTTTCTGTCAAGCAATTGTGGACGTCTACGGAGAAGAATACTTACGGTCTCCAAACGAAGCAGATGTAGTGCGAATCAGAGAGATGCACGAAAGCAGGGGTTGGCCGGGAATGTTAGGAAGTCTGGACTGTATGCACTGGGAATGGAAGAACTGTCCTAAGGGATTACAAGGTGCGTACAACGGCAAGGAAAGACGACCAACCATCATTTTGGAAGCTGTGGCATCGTACGATCTGTGGATATGGCACGCTTTCTTCGGAATGCCCGGGTCTAATAACGACTTAAATGTTGTGGAAAGATCTCATTTGTTCAATGATCTTGCTAAAGGCCAGGTACCTCCTTTAACATTTACCCTAGGCCAAAATACTTACAACCATGGCTATTACCTAGGTGACGGCATTTACCCGAAATGGAGCACCATTGTTAAAACATGTCCAAATCCATTAACTCCTAAACAAGTCATGTTCGCGGCGATGCAAGAGGGACAAAGGAAAGATGTGGAACGTGCTTTCGGTGTTTTACAATCTAGATTTGCAATGATAAGTAATCCATGTCGGCTATGGCGTAGGAGTAAGATGTCTACAATCATGTTTGCTTGCATCGTTCTTCACAACATGATTATAGAAGATGAAAGAGATATGGATGAAGATCAACGTCACTGCGATTACGAGGGTGCTTCGCTACCACCTCCAGTATTCCGACAAAACCAACCACTAACAGAGGAGGACTTCAACGTTCATTTGAGCCGTCAAGTTATCTACAGAGATGCAGAACTCCATAACCGGCTACAGAAGGATCTTATGACTCATTTATGGAACCACCACGGCGATACCTAGTTATGAAGAACCATTACCTGAATGTGTTTTATTTTATGTTTGTCTGAACTTATCGATTATGTATGCAGTAAAGATGTTCCTAAGTTATTAATCATCTATTGTACGAACTCCTTTTCTACTATTACTTCTCTTGTACGAACTCCTAAGTTATTAATTATCGATTATGTTTCATTTCCTAAGATGTTCCTAAGTTATTAATCATCGATTGTGTTTCATTTTCTATTATACAAACTCCTTTTCTTGTATTCGTACGAGTTATTAATCATCTATTATTATGTTCTTAAGTTTATTTTACAAATTACATATCGGTTATGTTTTTGTATACGACAAACTAGGGTAAAACGTTAAAAAAAAAAAATTTGGTTTTGCTCTTAGTAATCAAATATTATTATTATGTTTCGAAGTTTATTTTACAAAAAAATTAATGCATTTGGTATTGTATATGGTAAAAGTAGTTGGGAAAAAAAAAAGGCCACGAGCTGATTTTATCAGCTCCTGAAGTCGCGAGTTGATAAAATCAGCTCGCGACATCACGAGCTGATAAAATCAGCTCGCGCGCCCTATTACGAGCTCTGAATCCAGCCCGTAACATTTGCCTTCATATTACACCGTGTAACAACTGTTGGGTGCAAAAATAAGGGATATTACACCCCTTAACATGAATATCCTCCACTGTTGGAGATGCTCTAATACAGAGCAGAAGTGTATTTATTGGGTGATTACAGATTTTGTAAAAGTTGAGTTATAGAAGTTGTGTAATGTGTGCAAGTGTAATTGGCTGTTTGGAATGGGCAAAAATCTATAGAATAAAATTTGAAGTAGCTTTTCCAAGTTTCCAAGCTGTAAAAAAAAGCAGCAGCACTGTGTACTCAGATTCTCATTATATTTTTGTGTCGTTTGATTTTTTTTTTCGATTGCTTCTCAGCTTGAAACTTCTGTAGATGAGATATCTAGATATCTAGTGACCTGTCTGAGTTTCTATTTTTTTTCTATGACGGGATACTTACGTTATTCTGTTTCTGCAAAGAAAGCGTCATTTAAGTTTGCAGCTCAAGCTTTGTTTTTGGTTCGAATAAGCATGAGTTTTGCACTTTGTTCCAGTGATCTAAGTGGAAGATGGGACCAGATATTTATGTTTAAGGGCACACAACAATATAAATAGCATAGTTTTCATAACCCGACCCTGTCGCGGTCCAACCTCGAATAACCCTGAACCTTGGACCATCACGGCGCGGAACTCAATCAGACCTCATTCATTCATGAACCTTGGTCGGACCTTCAAACCAGCGGTCCAACCATCAATTTTACATGGTTTAACCATGGTTTTTCGTTTTTTCCTAATTCTCATTGTGTAATTCCCTTTGATTTTTTCATCTTTTGTATTGTTTTGAAAATAACAACTAAAATATTTCAAAAATTCATAACTATTCCAACATCTAAACCGTAAACTTTACCACTTTATTCTAAAAACATGTGTTTGTGTTGCTATTTGATTATATCATGCAATTTATTAATATTAGTGAATAAATAGACAACTTTCAAATTTTACTATTTATTTGTTTGAGTACCACATAAAACTTGATTATCCACATTTCCACCATTAATTAGCACGTGCGGTTCTTGACGGTTCGACCGGTCAGACCTTCAAAACCTTGGACCGTGAGTCCTCACGGTTCGATTCACGGTCGGGTTTTAAAAACATTGATAAATAGTATTAGATAGCACTAGCTTTTTAATGTGGGAATTAAATTTTGATATCCACGTCCGATGACGCATTGGACGTGGACCCCAATGAACTACCTATTTAAACCGAATGGTGATATTTTATCCGTTGGTGTTGCGTTCGACACAACATCCGATGCGTCCGACATAAGCATTTAAAATTTCACCATTTCTTCCTCTTTCGCGTTGCCCTTTTCATAAAAGAACGCATTCCCCTTTCGGTTGCCTCCTTCGTAAGAAGAATGCATTTTCCTTTTGAGTACTTTTCACCTCATTCATTTTCGAGTTTACTGCCTTGTATAAAAGCAGATATACTTTCAAAATTTGATTCAAGTTCAGAAAGAAGAAGAAAAAAAAAACAAGTGTAATAGAAACACATTGAACGGTCTATATGAGCATCGTTTTTTGGCAAAAATGATCCACGATATATTTTACAGTACAATAATGCATATAAAAAGTTGATATATATGGTTGGACTTCACAGTTTCTATTTTTGTATGGTGCTCAACATATGACATGTTAAATGTTAGGCCATGAACCCGTAGAAACAATAATATAATGTGAAGCAGTGAAGGGAGTTTCTCCTGTTGATGATGATAAAAGTGGAATAGTTTAGTGCGTGAAAATAATAATGAAAAGGAAGTGGACAAAACACTATATGGGTTGTGCATGAACAAGTAAAAGAAAAGATGAACAAGTCCTTGACTTAAAATAGTCCTTGGATGTCATGACTCATCTACAAAATCCAACCGTGCACACAAGTTGATGATGATTAAATATATGAACAGTAGTAATAACATTTTGCTGTGTATGCATGAACAGTACTTTTTTATATGTACATGTATAAATGTGCTTTTATTTTCCTGCGTATTCATGAATGTGCATGTCTATTATTTTTGTAGGTACACATAGTACATTCCTACCTCACCTGTTTAATAATGTTTTACAAGCATAAATTTTGCATCCTAATTTTTTAAGTCTGCTCACTTATTGCTTGGTACAGGTAATTTGAATATTTTACAGAAAGTACTGTTTCCCTCATCAAATTCACGTGCATAGTTTTGTTGTTTATATCGATTGTCTTGTTGTGGTACTTCATACGTAATGGTAATGCTACAACAAAACCATGCAAATTTCATGTACCTAATTATATAATTTTGATAGGGAGGCCCACTCATAGTAGTTAAGGCACGCTCCTAAGGCACATGCGCAAGGCCTCGCCTTCTAGCTGGTCGAGGCGCCTCCTCTAACGGAGGCGCATGAAAGGCGCGCTTTTGGAGCCTTTTTGCGAGGTCTAGGCGTAGAAAAGCGCGCCTGGACAACATTTAGGGTTTTCAATCCATTTGAGCGAAATCGAAATCGAAGTTCGATTTTAGGGTTTTTTGTGATTCGATCTCGAAATTTGGTTTATTTGGTGATTTTAGGGTTTTTTCAACTTTGATTTCGAAATTTCAACCGAAATCACCTTTCGATCTGCTGCTTGTTTTTCATTTTCTTTCAATATATGTGGTGCGCCTTTTTTAAAAAGTCGCACAAAAAAGCCCCGGGCTCAAAAAAGCCCAGGGCTCAATGTTGGATCTAGATTAACCCTAAGGGGGGATGAATAGGGTTTATCACAGTTTTTTAACTGAATTAAAATTCTAACGAGATATATAATAATAAACAGATCACAGAATATAGCAGAAACAGAAATGCAGAAAATAAATCACACGCAGATATATCCAGCTTCGGCAAAACTCTGCGTACTGCTGCATTTCTAAGGTTTCTACTAGGTGATAGAACAGTTCCCGCATACAAGACCATGTACACTCGCAAAACTTGCTCCTATTCTAACCCTATGCTCAAAACCGTAGACTGACCGATATCCCCACAATCAGATTTCTCCTAGTTACAACCCCGTAACCAGTAACTCAGATTTTACAGATTCTGAAACTGACAGTCAACACTCTAACTGATATCCTAGACTTTACAGATCTAGACACTGTTTCGGTTCGGTTACAAAATTTTTTTAAAACAAAACAATAAAAGCAAAAACAAATTAAACTTGAAAAACCTAGGATTTAAAGAAAGGGGTCATCGCCTTTAACACAATTGATCGGCCCATTTGCAAAGTGTTGCACCCGTGTTCATTTGGTTAGCCCGATCCCTCCTTTCACTCTTTTGCTCTGGAAAATAAAAAATGGCGACAGAGCGATTTGAAAACTAGGGTTTTCTGATTCCCTCTGGATCGAAATCGATTGCTTGATGGATTGATTGTCGTGGTTCTCTGATTCCTTCAACTTGATAATGTCGATCGATTCCTTGCTTCACTGATTTGGGATTGCGATCGAATTCTGCTGAAACTTGTGAGTTGCTCCTGAATTTATTTAACTCTTGCTTTGAAAATGATTGAATTGATTTTTGTGGGTTTCGATCTATATGTCTGTGATGTAAATGAGTGTATAAATAGGGTAAATGAAAAACCCTAGTCTCTGATTTCATCGTATGATCTTGAGCCGATTTGTGAACTTCCTCTTTTGATTTCCTCGAATGAATTTGAAAAATTGTTGCCTTGAATAATTTGCGTGATTGTTGGTTATGAATTCTGACATGTTTTTGACCCTCAAATAATATGTTGAATTTACAGTTTTCCAAAAAAAAAAAATTCGAATTAGTTGCTGATTTTTGGAAATTATTTGTTGCCATGTTCGAATTCATTCAGCCATGATTCTTTCTCTGATTTTACTGAGCATTTAAAAGGAGAAACATGCCAAAAATTGCTTTGTGTATTTTCTCGAAAGCATAAATCTTCTTGCCATATATGATTTTATGCAAATAACGCTCTTGCCAAAAAGAAATCTTGCATGTTTAAAACCATCAGTAATTTCTTGAATTAAAGCATGATTTCAGGAAGGTTTTCATACTTGATTTGCAGTGCCCTGTGATTTTGTGTTCGGCTTATTTTAGTTCATGCACCTGCATGTATTTTGTTGGAACATGGATTGGACATGATTTTCCCATCTTGCATTTTAGCTTAACAATCTTGACATGTTTCATTTACTCAAAACTGATTTGTTGATTGCTATCATACTTTCATACCACATTTTCTTTGCTTCTGCACCTGAATACCATAATTCTTGATGCTTAAGAACTGACTTGTTTTTGTGCTCTTGTCTCGACAACATGTGCTTGTTCCATTGTAAAACTACTGCTGAAATATGATACGATTGTACATTTGCACTTAAAATTGGTGCCTTAACTTGCTGGCTGTGTCCATACATGCACTTGATAGTTTTGACCATATTGAACTTCTTGGTTGTACTTGATTAGTTTGAGATTTTTTTTTAGCTGTTTGAAATACATCATGTCCATTCTATAAGGAATGTTGTAGTTCTTCATTTAACTGAGCTTGACTATTCAGTTGCTCTTGTGCATGATGCACCACTTTGATGCTTGCTGAAATCACTGTTCTTCCATTTGGTTCATATTAAACCATGCGACACTGAATTTGAGCACTGATAATCATGAAACTGAGTCTGCTTTACATTCTGTACATGATTGCTTAGTCTTGATCAAGGCTGTACATTCACCGTTTCTGAATTGCTTCACCCATTTTGACATTGCTGTGTACTATAGAGTTGTACATGCTCCCTGTTTGAAAAGCATGATTTGCCATGCTAAAAATTACTTGATCTTCAGTTGATCTGTCATGTTTGTCAATACATTTTGGATGTGATCTGCTTGCATGATCACATTTGCTTTATTGCTTAACAAAAACTTGCATATGAAACATATCATTGCTGCTTTTCCATTTATGTATTGCTGAACATTTGCTGGGTTGCACCTATTTATGAACTGATTTGAACTATGCTGGCTCCACCATGCTATGTTCATGCTTCGACCCATTTCCTTGTTGGTTTGACATTGCATGAGCACACACTTGTGCATGCTGACTTGTTAAACATTTGAACATACGCGCTCGGCCATGCTTTCACTATGCTGTACCATATATATGTTGACATGTGCTTGAAAACATTTTGGTCTGTTTTGTTGAGTTGTCTCGACTTTGATTGACTTGTTGTTGCACTGAGTCGAGAAGGTCTACGTGGCTACTCTTCAGTTGGTCGCTGATTGGCGAGGCAGTGCACACGTGTGTATATATACACGTGTGTATATGCAGTCATCAGAAAATTTCCTGTCCCTGTACATATACAAACTGTCTGTCTAGACACAGATGAATCAGGTCAAGTCATGAAAAATGATGAGAAATACACCAGAAAACTGAGGCAAATAAAATTTTAAAAATAAAATTTATATTCATATTCACATGTATTTTGAAAATTATTTCTGTTCCATATACTGTGTGTGTGTTTCTGTATATGGCAGGTATGAAGACTGGACTGACTGTGAAGACAGAAGACTGAAGATACAAGACAGAAGATGAAGCAATGTGTGTAAAAAGAATATATATATATGAAAATGTACGACTGAGTGACTGTATGAGTGTTGAGTGACTGTATGAAAATGTACTGAAAATGTGTTGAAATGAAAAATATCAGTGATGTGTACAAATAGTTGGAGTTATAAATTTGTACTGTTATAGATATTGAAATAAAATATTATATTTAAATAAAATACTGTGTGAATATTTGAATTTCTATACAGTCGTATTTTATTTAAATATAAATATTATATTTCTGTCTGTGGTGTAGAATAACAGTACAATAACAAACACATTTGAAATAACTTTTATTTGGTCGTTATCATCAAACAAAAATCATATAATTGTGTATACAACACCGTTATATACAACAATCTCCCCCTTTTGATGATGACAAACAAATAAAAGATTTTGAGCACAATAAATGTGTTTGACAATGAATCCTGAACTCCCCCTATTTATTAGCTCCCGCTACAACAGAGAACTCCCCCTATAACTGTGCATGAGTGAAGTAAAGAAATAAATTTTCAAAATTAAAAATATTTATAAAATATTAACTCATAAATCAAAATCTAATCCATTCTCCCCCTTTTGTTATCATCAAAAGGATACAGAGTTTAAAATACAGATGAAAAAATGACTAAAAAAATATTTTCAGCTTAAGAGGAAGAACGACCATCATAAATCTCAATCAGTCAAACAAAAATCATAATAAACTGAGAACTAGGGGTATATTTCACATTGCAGAGAATGACGGATTTACGATGAAATTTGTATAAATGAGGGGAGTTATATAAAAATGAATTTCAATTAATTTTCAAATGATTTTATAAAATTGAAGTTCAAAAAAATTGACCGATTTGGACTATAGTTAATAATTCAATTTAAGTGACAAAATCGAATAATCTCAAATCCCAATACCCATCAATCAACAAATCATAATACGTCATAAGATTTCAACACATTTCACAAATAGAAAATGGATTGATAGGCTGGTTATACACAAAGGAGAATTTCAGAACAATTTCAATTTATAGCACATTTTTATTTATTTATTTATTTAAGAGCACACTGACCATGCATAACCAGAGCTTGGATTTTTAAATAAGGTTAGAGCCACACTTATATATTTATTATATATTTATCATTTTCAGTTTCAAAATGAAAAACTCCTCAGAATATAAAACCAAAAAAAATGGATGATAGAAATGTGGTAGATACAGAAATGGTCTGTGAAATAAATTTCTAAATTAATTATATTATGAAATATGCTCGACTGTATTGGGATTATTGAAAAATTTCAATTATCACTAATTCTGAATAATAACACAATCACATTTCCATCACGAATATTTCCACTGTTTATTAAAAATGCAATTTTTTTTCTTTTTTTAAAAAAATATTAACTCTCCACATTAATATAAAATCATAGCGGATGGTAGAAGGATGATAGCTAATGAAGATGATCATGAAATAATTGCCAGTTCAAAGATATTATAATAAATATTCAACCATCATTAAATTTTTTTTAACTAAAATCTCCTTTTGTTGTGAAATATATTGCAGTCACAATTCATTACAATTTCAAATTCTGATAATATTTTTGATGAATTATAAATACAGCTCACTTTTGGATATTGAATTCAATTTCTGAATGAATAATCAATAAATAAGTTTAAAATTGAAAATCAATTACAAGAGGAATGTGAAGAGCTATACAAAGCAAGAGGGATAAGAGAACATATATATATATATATATATATATATATATATATACACACACACACACATAAAAATTCAGCGCTTCTGATACCACTTGGTGTCTCTATTAACAAATTTTAATTACAAAGCCCAAACAGACAGAATTAACAAATTTGCACATTTTTCAAAGCTGCAGATAAGAAATAGAAATTATTTGAAACAATATTAGAGCAGCACAGAAAACAATATCACATCAGACTTGTAAGAGGATGGTCACATAAGATCATTCATGATCCAAGATTAGAAATACTATTTATTTGAAATCATTTGAGGAATATGAAAAAAACTCTAGATTCAATGAATCGATCACACCAAATTATTAGTTTCACATTCAAGATATGTGTGTGATTCAGTAAATCAATAATTTCAAATGATTTTAAACAAACAGATATTCAAATCAAATAACCATGAAATACCAATAAATTTCAAGACCCAAATTTTTCAAGGAATTTTTCAAAAACAATTTCTGACAAGCACATGAGTAATTTCAGATCATTTACATCAAATTTAAGAGATATTCATGATCTAGAAAATTAAAAAATAATTTATTTGAAATCACTTGAATTAAAGTCAAGTTTTGAGATATAATGAATCGGTCACACGAGATTGATAATTTCAAATTTAGAGGCATGTGATGTTTAGAATATCAAAAATTTCAGATGATCTCAAACAAATAAATTTCAACAATAATGATCATGAATATAAGGTGAATTTCTAGATGTATCACTGTAATTCAAGACAATTCAAAATATCCAAGCCAATCTGAAAATTTCTGAAATTATCACAAACGATAAGAAGTAGTGTACTGTAATGAGTATAATATTTTAAGCGTTTCCAAAATGAATTGGAAGAAAACTCAAAACAGCAAAGGTGTGTGAAATTCCATTTAATTTTCAGATTTTCAAAAATTTAGAATTTAAACTAACAGTGTTCAAGATTTGATATGAATGCTTCAGCACTGTTAGAAATTCAACAATCAAAAAATAAACTTCAAAACAATTGCAGAAATATTTACAAATCTGAACTGGAAATTATTAAACATTAGGGTTTTATACAAATAATTTGAATTTCCAGAAGACCATAAATACTGCAATTGGAAGTTAATAAAGCCCAGAAGAAGTTATAATGATATGACAGTGACAAAATAGAAAACAGAAACGAAGGGGTAGAAGAAGGAATACATAAAAAATAGAAACTGAGAATATTTACAAAGATGATTATAGAGATTATACCTGAAATCGATGTAAGCAAATATATCTCTAACTCAACAGTCTTGGCTAAGGAACTGTGAATGATTACAGAAGTATTAAGCAGCTTGAATCCAAATCTCTTTTGCCTAGCAGTTCCTCAGCCTCCTCCGGTACCTAACAGTTTAGAGAATCGAGTGGTCTAACAAAATTTGTAAAACCACTCACAGTTTTGTTCATATCTTTAGGTATCCAAACTTGTTTATATAACAACCCATCAGAATTTACCAAAGTACCTTTAGGGACCCAAATCTATTTGAAATTAAATGAATTCACTTTATTTCTTTTTGGGGTCCAGAGTGGTTTAAATGGATTGTTATCAAACAAATTCACATCACGTTTATGATTCAAAAATCCTTTGAAATTAACAGAGTTCAAATTATCTAGTCTATTCTTTTCAAAGAAGTACGAAGGATTTTTCAAATCATTTGAATTTCGTTTTTCAAAAAAATTATTTTTTCCAAAGCCAAGACCACATTTATTTCCAACAGAAACTTGGTTTTGCAACAGCATATTCAACGATTTTTCCCATTAGAAAATTTATCCAAAGTTGATTCTAATCATTGAATTTTGGATTTAAGATCGCTATTTTCTTTTATCAAATTTGAGCAATGATTTATGGCAATCTTCTGTTCAGCATTGGATTGTTTCAAAACCAAATTCTCATTTTCAAGTAATTTAATTTTGGCTTGGGATTTGGAAATATCAAGTTTAAAATGGTTTTGCTTTTCAAATTCAAGTTTCTTCAAATTTTCAATCTCATCTTCTAGCTCTTTCAAAATCAAATCTGTTTTCAACAAACTTTTATTTTCAGCAATTTCATGCTTGGAATTTTTGATATCCTTAAAATTTTCAAATTCCTTTTGTAAAGAATTGTTTGTATCTTTCAACTCAATCTCGTTATCTTTCAAAATCAGATTTTCTTCTTCAAATCTTTGAATATTATTATTGAGATGAACGAGATCAGTTTTTAATTTCAAACAATTTTCACAATTTGAATTTTCAAATTTCACAACATTTTCAAGGTTTAATTCCAAACAATGAATTTTGTTGGTCAACTCACGATTTTCAGTTTTCAAAGATTTATTTTTAGAATGGAGTTTGTCAAGCGATTTAGCTAAATCCACGCACATATAAACTAAATCTTCATATGAGAAATTTTCTATCTCAGTGTTTGTTGAATCTCCATCGACTGATCCATCTGAATTTTCATTTGTAAATCCTGTTAAGAAAAATCCTGAAACTGAGTTGACATTCTGGGGTTTTGAGCTGTTGTCAGATTTTCCATACTTCGTATTGAGAGTATCCCAGATCTCCTGTGCAGATAAACAATGAAAAATAAGATTAAACTGTTCAGTACTAAGATAATCAAATATAATCTTCATAGCACGAGCATTGAAAGTGATATCTACACTATTAAACCCATTGATAACAACATCCCAACATTTAATATTAACAGATTTTAAATAACATTCCATTTTGGATTTCCAGTTTAAAAAATCTGTTCCATCGAAAATAGTTGGAGATGAACTATGCTTACTCTCTATCGACTGACAACTAGGAAACACCATTACTCTAGAGTTAACAGAATACCTGCTCTGATACCACTTGTTGGATCTAGATTAACCCTAGAGGGGGGGTGAATAGGGTTTATCACATATTTTTAACTGAATTAAAATTCTAATGAGATATATAATAATAAACAGATCACAGAATATAGCAGAAACAGAAATGCAGAAAATAAATCACACACAGATATACCCAGCTTTTGCAAAACCCTACCTACTGCTGCATTTCTAAGGTTTCTACTAGGTGATAGAACAGTTCCCGCATACAAGACCATGTACACTCGCAAACCTTGCTCCTATTCTAACCCTATGCTCAAAACCGTAGACTGACCGATATCCCCACAATCAGATTTCTCCTAGTTACAACCACGTAACCAGTAACTCAGATTTTACAGACTCTGAAACTGACAGTCAACACTCTAACTGATATCCTAGACTTTATAGATCTAGACACTGTTTCGGTTCGGTTACAAAAGAAATTTAAAACAAAACAATAAAAGAAAAAACAAATTAAACTTGAAAAACCCTAGGATTTAAAGAAAGGGGTCATCCCCTTTAACACAATTGATCAGCCCATTTGCAAAGTGTTGCACCCGTGTTCATTTGGTTAGCCCGATCCCTCCTTTCACTCTTTTGCTCTGGAAAATAAAAATGGCGACAGGGCGATTTGAAAACTAGGGTTTTCTAATTCCCTCCGGATCGAAATCGATTGCTTGATCGATTGATTGTCCTGGTTCTCTGATTCCTTCAACTTGATGATGTCGATCGATTCCTTGCTTCACTGATTTAGGATTGCGATCGAGTTTTGCTAAAACTTGTGAGTTGCTGCTGAATTTATTTAACTCTTGCTTTGAAAATCATTGAATTGATTTTTTTGGGTTTCGATCTATATGCCTGTGATATAAATGCATGTATAAATAGGGTAAATGAAAAACCCTAGTCTCTGATTTCATCGTATGATCTTGAGCTGATTTGTGAACTTCCTCTTTTGATTTCCTCAAATGAATTTGAAAAATTGTTGCCTTGAATAATTTGCGTGATTGTTGGTTATGAATTCTGACATGTTTTTGACCCTCAAATAATCTGTTGAATTTACAGTTTTCCAAAAAAGAAAACTTTCAAATTAGCTGCTGATTTCTGGAAATGATTTATTGCCATGCTCGAATTCATTCTGCCCTGATTCTTTCTCTGATTTTACTGAGCATTTAAAAGGAGAAACATGCCAAAAATTGCATTGTGTATTTTCTGGAAAGCATAAATCTTCTTGCAATATATGATGTTCTGCAAATAATGCTCTTGCCAAAAAGAAATCTTGCATGTTTAAAACCATCAGTAATTTCTTGAATTAAAGCATGATTTCAGGAAAGGTTTTCATACTTGATTTGCAGTGCCCTGTGATTTTGTGTTCGGCTTATTTTAGTTCATGCACCTACATGTATTTTTTTGGAACATGGATTGGACATGATTTTCCCATCTTGCACTTTAGCTTAACAATCTTGACATGTTTCATTTACTCAAAACTGATTTGTTGATTGCTATCATGCTTTCATACCACATTTTCTTTACTGCTGCACTTGACTACCATAATTCTTGATGCTTAATAACGGACTTGTTTTTGTGCTCTTGTCTCGACAACATGTGCTTGTTCCATTGTAAAACTACTGCTGAAATATGATACGATTGTACATTTGCACTTAAAATTGGTGCCTTAACTTGCTGGCTGTGTCGATACATGCACTTGATAGTTTTGACCATATTGAACTTCTTGGTTGTACTTGATTAGTTTGAAAAAAAAATTAGCTATTTGAAATACATCATGTCCATTCTATAAGGAATGGTGTAGTTCTTCATTTAACTGAGCTTGACTGTTCAGTTGCTCTTGTGCATGATGCACCACTTTGATTCTTGCTGAAATCACTGTTCTTCCATTTGGTTCATATTAAACCATGCGGCACTGAATTTGAGCACTAATAGTCATGAAACTGAGTCTACTTTACATTATGTACATGATTGCTTAGTCTTAATCAAGGCTGTACATTCACCATTTCCGAATTGCTTCACCCATTTTGACGTTGCTGTGTACTATAGAGTTGTACGTGCTCTCTGTTTGAAAAGTACGATCTGCCATGCTAAAAATTACTTGATCTTCAGTCGATCCGTCATGTTTGTAAATACATTTTGGATGTGATCTGCTTGCATGATCACATCTGCTTCATTGCTTGACAAAAACTTGCATATGAAACATATCATTGCTGCTTTTCCATTTATGTATTGCTGAACATTTGCTGGGCTGCACCTATTTATGAACTAATTTGAACTATGCTGGCTCCACCATACTATGTTCATGCTTCGACCCATTTCCTTGCTGGATTGACATTGCATGAGCACACACTTGTGCTTGCTGACTTGTTAAACATTTGAACATACGTGCTCGGCCATGCTTTCACTATGCTGTACCATATATATGTTGACATGTGCTTGACAACATTTTGGGCTGTTTTTTTGAGTTGTCTCGACTTTGATTGACTTGTTGTTGCACTGAGTCGAGAAGTTCCACGTGGCTACTCCTCAGTTGCTCGCTGATTGGCGAGGCAGTGCACACGTGTATATATATATACACGTGTGTATATGCAGTCATCAGAAACTGTAACAACCCGTATTTTGATAACGTGTTATAACCATAAATCTAGGCGGAATTAAATTTTAAAATAAGAAACAAGGGAAATGGGTTGCGCCATTGCGTTCGTCTCGGAATTTTGCATGAAATCGAGTCCGAGTTTTCGAAAATCGGAGTCCGTATGACCAAGTTATTGCTCCCCAAAGTTTCAAAAATTTTCAGAGTTCAAAACAGTTCGAATTCGAGTTCAAATTCAAATTTCAAAACCTAGACAGATTGGGCGGGAAATTTCCCGCCCAGCACCCCAGGTCGACTTGGGAGTTGACTGGGCAGTCGACACCCCCAGGACCAGGTCGACTGCGCAGTCGACTTGGGTGTCGACCTGGTCCCCGAACCTGGTTTGGGCCTGGTTGCTCCTGCTTGACCCTGTTGGCTTGTTTGAGGGCCTATGACGATTTTTGGCGTTTCAGATCGATTCTAGGGTTTATCCTGTGGCCTAAACTAGTTGTTGCAATTATAAAAACACCCTAAGGCCTAGGCTAATCCACAACAAATCTTTCTAACACCATTATGCTGCTAAGTCTCCTCTTGAACCATGGCCGCCGCCTCCAACTTGAAGCTTAAACATTAAAACTAGATCCAAATCGAAGGCCAACGTTTCTACAACAATTCAAGGGAATAGATCAACATCTCAACAATGATCCTATGACAATTTCTGTTCTTAGTTCTCAAAAACCACGATCTGTAAGCCCCAGTTACTCTTAGATCTAAACTCTAAACTTAATATGGACATGTGTAAATTGAAGTTGAACATAAACATGATAGCTACTTGAGACCTACTGTTGTATATCTTTGATCTATGACTATTCCTTTTTGATCTATTATTTTAGATCTACTCTTGTTCACACTAGATCTATTCACCTTGAACCTAGTACCGTTCATATTGAACCTTGATTTGTGGAATACTGATAAGAACTTGATTTAGGGGCCGGTTCATGTCATAACCTAAACCCTATCATTATTTTAACATGCCTGTGATGTTGTGATGTTGAAACTATTGCTAGTCACAAGTTTAGGATTATCATCTTATGTCATTTATTGTTATGTTTATCAGCCTATTTCATATGCCAGTGATGTTATGATCATATCTCAAGTTACACCATGCTTGCCTTGAAATCACCTTTGCCCCTTTGTACCCATCCTTGTTATGTTATTCCCTAGTTACATCTATTGCCTTGATTTGAATTCACGAGCGTTGGGGATGCGATTTGGGTAGTTTAGGAAAACCTGAATTTAGTATGAACTTGAAAACATGAATATCGTTATAACTTGAGCTTGGATAGGAACATGAACTTGACATGAAATTATACTTGAAAATATGAATTTGGGACATGACACTTAGATAACTTGAACGTGGCCAACTCGAGGTTGGGTTGAGTTTGCAGTATAAAACTGCCCGGAACCGCCCGGCGAATCCAGTAACTGCAAACAATAGGACCCAATGTGAGTAGTTGGTCATATCGCACTCGAAACCCGAGGTTAGACTAGGTTATGGTGTAAAACTGCCCGGACCCGCCCGACACATCCAGTAACCATAACCAAGTCTAATGTGAGAGGTTAGGGGTGTATTAAGTAAATTATTGCCACTGGATAGGGTTAAGTCATGGACCACTTGAATATACTTAACCAATTTGACACGTTGATTTGATAGGGTTAAGTCATGAACCGCTTGAACACACATAACCAACCTGACACATGATTCGTAGGACTAAGTCTTGAACTAGAACGACACACTTAGTCAATTTGACATGACACGTAGATGGGGTTAAGTCTCGATTTTAAATGACAAGTTAACCTGCTGAACGAAACCCTAGTTACGCGGTCCTTTTCAGCAGTAACCCACTAGACGTATCACGGTACCCTGGGACTAGGCAGGGTGGGGCACGATTGCTGGGCTGATTGTAAGCGACCAGAACGACGGCTGAGTTGGTGCGCCATTGTAGGTTCAGGCGGACTAGGGTCGTGCACTTATTCCGGAGTTGAAAAAGCAGGCATTGGGCATCAGTAGGATTATCTGTGCATTCTTGATTCGTGTCGGTGGTTGGCACCCTAGGGCTTGATACACCCTATGGTGGACCTAGCACAGGTGACTACATTCGTGATAGGGCCGTATGACACAGACACACGACGAGCTAGACTTGTAGGGAGCCGATCGATTAGATCATACCGTTGGACCCCGAATTGGGTCACTTCACGATATTGGGCCAAGGGATTATTTCCTGATTTATAGTTGACACGGGATTAGTATACCAGTATAGTTGGTATGGCGAACCTTGAATACGCAATGTTAGACTTGAGTTATCTTGTTAGCTTAGTTATCATGTCAGACTTATCATCATTCCTATGTTTAATTCCAGTTTATTCATGTCTTGTTAACTTTACTAGTTTCTATGCTAATAGTCACTAGGGCTTACCAGTCTTTTTGACTGACCCGTTTTCTTTCGCCTCTTTGTCTTTCGTCCCCCCCCAGGTTCTCGGGGAGGAAACTCTAGCTCTTAGCTCGGACTTTGCTTGCTTTCTGACAGCTCATGTGAGGTTTGGTCTTGAGCTATGCTATGGCTGCACTCATGCACTTTTTGGGGAATAATATTTTACTTATGTTGTTTTAAGTACTTTGCTTCTTTAGAACTTGATGTAATGAAATAATGACTTGTCATTTTGATGTAAGAGGTTTTGACTCTATTTTTCAGTAATGAGATTTGGTTTTAAAGTTTATATCCGCTGCTTTATATACTCTATTTTATCTATGTTCTGTCTTGTGTTATCTCTGTGCCTGTTTACTAGATAATACCCCTCCAAAACTAGGGCATTCCCTTTTGTGAGTGACCCTAGCGGAGGTGGGGTGTTACAGAAACTTTCCTGTCCCTGTACATATACAAACTGTCTATCTAGACACAGATGAATCAGGTCAAGTCATGAAAAAATGATGAGAAATACACCAGAAAACTGAGGCAAATAAAATTTTAAAAATAAAATTTATATTCATATTCACATGTATTTTGAAAATTATTTCTGTTTCATATATTGTGAGTGTGTTTCTGTATATGGCAGGTATGAAGACTGGACTGACTGTGAAGACAGAAGACTGAAGATACAAGACAGAAGATGAAGCAATGTGTGTAAAAAGAATATATATATGAAAATGTACGACTGAGTGACTGTATGAGTGTTGAGTAACTGTATGAAAATGTACTGAAAATGTATTGAAATGAAAAATATCAGTGAAGTGTACAAATAGTTGGAGTTATAAATTTGTACTGTTATAGATATTGAAATAAAATATTATATTTAAATAAAATACTGTGTGAATATTTGAATTTCTGTACAGTCATATTTTATTTAAATATAAATATTATATTTCTGTCTGTGGTGTAGAATAACAAGTACATTTGAAATAACTTTTATTTGGTCGTTATCATCAAACAAAAATCATATAATTGTGTATACAACACCGTTATATACAACACTCAAAAAAGCCCCGGGCTCAAGCCGTGCGCCTTTGTGCGCCTTAGCACCTTAACTACTATGGGCCACTATCAAATTGCTGTAATAGATCATTTAGGGTGAATTTTGTTCAGTTTTGGTAACTGAGTAATGGTCATTATGCTTGCAAATTGTTTGCATTAGTGTAGTCTTACAATCAACGTTTTGCTGTTGATGAATTTGTTGTGTAGTCTGGTTAGGTCGAGAATAAATGTCTGTGTTGCATTGTGTTTGGCAGCAGGGATTACTAGTTTGAGATATGTGATATGGTGCCCTCATACCTGATAGTAATGAACAACACAAATTGGAAGACAATGGATCCAACCCTATAGTTTAAGTGAATGAGTGTTTAAGCTGTGCTAACCATTGATTATTAATTCTAACTTGTAAGACTCCACTAATGATGATGACAATTATACAACATCATTTATTCTTCTTGTGTAATGATTTTTTAGCCATCTGAACACATTTTTTTTGCTGTTATTGGCAGGTTCTATTGCATGCCACCGTTTAATGGAAAATCTGAAACTGCTAAGAGCATTTTACTAGACGGGAGACAATCTACAGGAACAAAATGGTCTCAACGTAATGCACAGTTAGTTCAGACAAAAGAAGAGCTAATTTTAACTTCCAACAAAAAAAATCTTTATTGCAAGATAAGTTGGATGCAGGAGGTAATATGCCACTAAGGGTTATCTGTACATTCATTTGGTAGCATGTCGCATCACACATGTAATCTTATATTTTTATTTCCTTAATTCAACATATTTTATTTTATTTTTCATTTTTATTAATATTGGTTTAGTTTGCCAATGTCATTTTCAAGCACTAAGAAAATTATAAGAGCACAACATAATGGTTTATAGCCACGTTCTAAACTATATTGAGACTGTTTGTCTTTATTAATATTATTTATAATGACACAAAATAATGTTATTTTTACTAATATTGTGGTAGTTTGTCTTTCCTTGTTTCTTATGTCCTGAACTGATAATTTACAATTGTTTTGTGTTCTCAGAGAATTTCTAAAGCACAATATAGTTTGGGAACTATGGTGGAAGCTTGGATTGTTTCTGAATGTTTACCTTTTAAAGTGAGAGCAGTTCTTCGTGATATTGCATCTTGCTCAACTTTTTGAAGATGTAATTTAGTAAGTTGGAATTCTTGGTTTGTGTTTGGTTCTTTCTTGTAAATTGTTGATGCACTCGTTCTGTACTTTAATGCTACCGGATGTTCCATCCTGTTGTATTAAGACCGGATTATTAGCACCATCAATGAATTATATTAATTTCTACTATGTTGTTGCTTTTAAATGTATGGATTATTAACCATATTAACGAATTTTATTTATACGTGTTGTGTCTGATTTATACTGTTATTTAGTTTGATTGTATGACTGAAAAAATAATTATTTGTTTTAATATGTTCAGGCCGTTGCATATTTCAGAATTAATTACAGAAAAGAAGGGTTTTTAGCTTCGGTTGTAAGAGCAACTGAAGCAAAAAGTAGGCTCGAATTTTAAACCCATGGCGCACTTTTTGCTTCCGTTGTGCTGATTTTTTACTTCGGTCGAACAACCGAAACTACAGATTTTTACATGTTGCGTCGTTTGCAATTGCTTCGGTTGTTGAACAGAAGAAACAGGGGGTAAACAATCGAAGCAACTGATCTATTTTATAGTAGTGCGACCACTTGTGGATGCTGGATATATCGGGCGGTTCCGGGCAGACTTCTACCACAAGTCAGACTTAAGCTCGTCTCTTAGCACCGTTACATGTACATTTACGCACCAACAAGTCGGTGATCTATAGGGTCGTTCTCTTACTCTTAACAGGAATGAAATGAGCGCTCTTAGTAAGCCTGTCAACTATAGCCCAAATATTGGTATTGCCTTTCCTCGATTTAGACAAACCATCAATGAAATTCATAGACGCTCTCCGACTTCCACTGTGGGACCTCCAAAGGATGACGTAAAACGCCGGGCTTCCTTTGCTCAGCTTTGACTTGTTGGCAAGTCAAACATCGAGAAACAAACTCCACTACGTCTTTCTTCATCCCAGCACAAAAGACAACCCTCTTCATATCTCTATACATATCTTATCACCGTCTGGATGGATAGTCATCTAGAATGATGGGCTTCCTCAAGGACTATATTCAACGAACTCCCAACTCGGGGAATACAAAGCCTTCCATCTCGTCGCAACCACCCTCTATCATCCGTGAATATCTACTGAGGTGACTAGAAGTCTCCCCTCTACTGAGCCTATCCAAGTTGTCTGCTATCCATGGGTCCTCTCGCTGTGAAGTTCCTATCTGATCCATAAGAGTAGGTTGCACCTCTAAGGATGTCAACAAATTAAACTAGGTTTAAGATCCACAGATGGCCTAAAATTAAAGGTCGATATATACTCCCAGATCTGCCTCTCTACGAATAGTGGACTCAAAGTCATCCTCTGCCTACTCAGAGCATTCACCACCATGTTACCCTTGTTAGGGGTATAAGAAATCTCAAAATCATACGATGCTATGAACTCCATCCATCTCTGTTGCCTCAAATTGAGATCTTTCTATGAGAACAGATACTTGAGAGATTTATTATCAGTATACAACCCGAATTTCTCTCTAAGTAGATAATTACGCCAAGTCTTAAGCGTGAATACTATGGCAGCCAACTCTAAGTCATGGGTAGGGCAGTTCTTCTCATGAACTCTCAACTGTCTGCCACCGTAACATAATGTCGTTCGCTCTTGCATCAAACCAACAGCAAGCCCTATGCCACATGCATCAGTCTATACTGTGAACACCTTATTCCCGTTAGGCAAAGTCAAGACTGGGGCTATTGTCAGAGCCCTCTTTAATCGCTGAAAAGCATCCTCACAGTCAATATCCCAAGAAAATGTCAGATTCTTCTTCATTAATACTCTGGTGAATGGGACTGATATCTTCGCAAAGTCCTTAATGAACTTCCTATAATAACCCTCTATACCAAGAAAAATCCTCACCTCCATTGCATTCTTTGGAATCTTCCAATCTCGAACTACAACTACTTTCTCGGGATCCACTGCTATCCCATCCATAGAGACCACAAACCATAGAAATCTCACTTCATTTCTCCAAAAATGATATTTGGAGAATTTTGCCTTAAGATGAAGCACTCTAAGAGTCTTCAAAACCTTCCTTAAATGTAGGGCATGCTCTTCTTCGTTCTTCGAGAAAATCAAGATGTCATCAACAAAGACTACAATGAACTTATTCAGAAACTCCCGAAACACCCTACTCATCAGATCCACAAAATAGTCGGGTGCATTCGTCAACTAAAAAGGCATAACCAGCCACTCGAAGAAACCATCTGGTGTTCTAAAAGTGGTCTTGTCAACACTGTCCTCAGCCACCCTCAACTGATGAAACTCCGTGGCCAAGTCTAAATGGGAGAAAACAGATGCACCAATAAGCTGGTCAAATAGCTCATCTATCCTCGGAAGTGGGTGTTTATTCTTCTTAGTATGCTTATTCAACTCCCTTTAATCCACACATAAAAAAAGCGAGCCATCTGCCTTAGTTGCGAAAACGACTGGAGTACCCTATTCCGATATGCTTAGCCTAATAAACCCTTTCTTATGTAGCTCCCCTATTTGCTTGCTAAGCTTCCTCCTTATCTCGGAGCCATGTGGCGCACATGCAATGCAACTGGATTTGCATTGTCCACCAAGTATATATGGAAATCAATCTCGCGCCTTGGAGGCAAACCCCAAACCTCCTCAAAAACATCAGGATACTCAAATACTACTGGTACAGATCGTAAATCATTGATAGAAGCTTTGAGCGATTCTAGGAAACTAAGCATGAAAGACCTCTTAGGGTCAAGGAAATCTCTAGAGTCCTCCCATGGAAAGTCAAAAGCCTAACGACCCTGCTCTCGCAGTCCAGAATGGCACCATACATGGCAAGTCAATCCATCCTTAGAATTGAACCATAGCCCATGAAACCAAGCATATACGCGTCGCACTCAAACTCGACGCCCAATACAGCTATCCTTAAACACCAACAAATCATAGACAGATAGGTCGTGCCCTAATGGGGTTTGAGACAACAACGAGATCCAAAACCATACTAGTACTAAGGTATAGAGACTCAACCTTAGAATCAGATATAAAAGAATGCGAAGTGCCAGAATAATAAAGAGTTATAACAGGATGATCAGAAAGAGAAATCAATCCTTTAACAGAAACTTTCCTACCTCTATTTGGTGCACCAGCCACAAGAGCACGCACCTGCCCTCTGGAAGATCCTGCCCTTTGGCCTTACCTTTGCTTCTTCGGAAACTCCTTAGTATAGTGTCTGACCTCACCACAGTGGAAATAAGCATTCTTCCTTTTTCTGCACTTTTTGCTCAAATGACCCACACGTCCACAACTATGACATTTCCACTTATCTCGGGCTTTGTTGTTCTTTCTGCCCTTCTTTTGCTGTTGTTGTTCTTTCTTGGGCCACACTTTCTTGTTTTGTGTCTCATCAATCTTAGCCTCTTTCATTTTGTCTTTATCTTCTTTGTGCATCAATGCCATATCAACGAGTTTCTAGAAAGTGGCCCCCATCAGAATATGAGACATAGCCAACCCATGGAGGGGTTTATTTATCCCTCTTGCAAACCTCAAAGCTTTTTTGTGCAGGGTATTCACTAGCTCCAAACCAAACCTCGCCAACTGATTAAACATATTGACATACTCTTTGACAGACGTGCCTCCTTGCTTAAGTGCAAGAAACCTTTCCATTTGAATACTTTGCTCGGCTTGAGAAAGAAACTTAATTTCGAATCTCTGTCGGAAATCATCGCAAGTCTCAACTGGATGCCCTGCTTGCGTCACTTCCCACCAGAATGAAGCCTTATCTTCCAACTGCCAAACGAACGTCCAACTGATTCTTTCTATGGTCGTCAACCTCAAAAATCCCAAACAAATACCTAAAGAACCAAGCCGGTATCTGAACCACCTCGGGAATATTCAATTCCCCAGACATGCTGAAAAGAAAAGGAAAAAAGGGATTGTATAGAGAATCGAAAGATATTTCATATGGCTTTGGGGAATATGTTTTCCAAAAACAGACTTTTGTTTGAAAATACTTTCTTTTTAAAACCTTTTGAAAACAATTTTCAAAATCTTTTATCCGATCTGGTAACCTTCAGCTCTGATACCAAATGTGACACCCCACGTCCGTTAATGTCACTATTTAACAGAATGCACTAAGTTCCATAAAGCATTATAGGTAAATAGAAATAGAAACATCACAATACAGATATTAAATAATAGTGGGATTTAAAACTTTATTCTTCAAAAAGAAAACATTGTGGTCCAAAATCCAGTTAAAACATAAGTCTGAAATACATAAAACCCATTACATCAAATTAAAATATCTGCCTTGTACTAAAATCATCAGAGTAAAATAATATAAAATCATAGTCCCTAAAAATAACATAGCAAGATAGACAGGTAATCAAAGTGGTACATCTAAGCAGCTCCAAACGGAAATAGAAGAGAGAATCCTAATCAAGCCTGAGTATTCCCACCATATGAACCTTGGGGGGATGGGGTAAGGAAGAAAGAGAAAATGAAACAAAAAGGGTCAAGCATAAAGTCTGCCGAGTACAATTATTTTTAGCATATAAATAAGTAAAAGCACCATGACAGGCATATAGATTGGATGAGAGATAACAATATCATAAGACAGGTATAACAGACTGAGCAACATAAGTCGATTAAACGAAACAGAATTACGCTTCTCAAATACTTATCTCTGCACCAATACTAGTATAAAAGAAACAAAATGATCCCAACAGAAACATAATCGTAGACTTAGGGGTACCTCTAGTGACGGGTTTTATCCCCAACGATAATAACAAGAAGCCCCATAGAAATAACGTGTAACACCCTACGTCCATTAATGTCACTCTCAAGGGAAATGCATTAACTTTCATGGAGTATTATTGGTGTATAGAACAGAATATAACAAGACAGATACATATACTAGTACTTGAAAATTTTAAAACAACTTTTATTGCAGTGGAGAAATAGTTTGGTTACAACAACCACATCAAAAACCAACAATAAAACCAAGTACACTTTAATATCCATCCTGACAAATTATTTTCTGAGTACATAAAGTAAAAAAGCATAACCCTAACATAAGTAGCCATAAAAGAGATGAGCTAAACTTTACTTTCAGCAATCCAAGCACTTCGAAAAGAGAGAGAAAGATCCAAATCAAGTTCGATTAGCACTAGTCCCACCCTAAGAACCTAGGGGGGAAGGGGAAAGGAAGAAAAGAGGCGAAAACAAAGGTGTAACGACCCAGAAAATCTGAACCAATTTAAATTTTTTAAATTGGATAAAATAATGAATTTTAAATATTTAAAATAAATATTTTAAATAATAGAGATGAAAAGTGAGTTGAATCGACAATTGAAAACGAATATAATTAATAATAATTATAAACAAGGCCTGAAATGGCGTTGTAGTTTCAAAAATTGAATTCCAACTTTGTCGGACTGTACCGGGTGCAAAACAAAACGGATTTTAGTGAAACCAAAAATATTTAAATCTGTTAGTGAATACCTTTCTAACGAATCTGAAAAATCGAATTTTCATAGCGGAAAGCAAAAGTTATGGCCGAATGAATTTTCAGAAAGGTCGCTATGGAATTTATATAGCCCGTGAAATTGGCCATTTTGCATACGACCTCGGAATTCGACGAAACCACTTTTGTTGGATCCGGGATGTGAAGTTATTGCTAGGTTTCAAATTTCAAAATTTTTGAAGCTAGTATGTGAGCGTGGCAAAAGAAAACGTGTTTTGGTCAATTATAGTTAGATTGGATCGACCAGAAATGGGCCTTTTTGCAAACGGTCTCAGAATTCGACAAAACTAGTTTTGTTGGGACCGTATCGCCAAAACATAGCTAGATTTATTTTTTTGGAATTTTTCGAATCAGTTTGTGGCCCTGGCAAATTGAAATGCACGTTCAAATTGAATATTGAATGTAATATATTTTAATTTGAAGGAAAACAGACTGAAACAGTCGAATGGGCCTACGAAACATATCCCATTGTGTTCGGAATGGGGGTAAAATGCTAGGGACGACAGTCGTTGAGTTTGGATTGGGGTTCGAAAGAGGCAAGGGGTATTTTCGGATTTTTAAACTTTATAAACAAAAAAAATCTGCTCGTCCACGTCAGACCCCCTCCCCCCCCCCCCCCGCTTCTCTCTCCCCGATAACGATTTACGGCGGAAACCGCTTGTGCCTTCTCTCCTCCGTTTCTCCTCCTACAAGCAAAATTACGCCTCCCTCCTGTTGAGGATTTTGTAGAGCTCGGAGAGGTCTTCCAATCCATACAAGGAGCATCAATTATAGTTGTGTAAATCGCCCGAATCACCTCCGTGAAGTTTCGACATTGAAACCGCCGCCACGCCAGCTAGGGCCCACCGAGTTGACCCTCCTCCCTGGCGCACGTGCGCCTCACGTAGGCCTTCGACCCTGCGCAACCTGATCGTGGAACCATTGCATGGATTGATCGAAAAATTCAAACCTAGTTTTGAAGATTTTGAAAGGTAATCGGCTGTTTAATTTAAAACTGATTTCAACCCTTTAAAACCGTTGCAAACTTTGAAAAATCATATCTTTTTGCTGTGTTAACGAAATTCCATGAAACAGGAAACATCGTGACCGTGAGGACGTCTTCTACATTCTAGAAGAGACCGCATATTTTTCTGAGCCTTCTGCTATTTTTGGTGGAGTGGAACCCAATGTGAGATTTCTAATTTATAAACAATATGGAAAACGACGATGTATAAATTATATAGTCGATGTATGAGTTATATAAGCGTTATACACCTCTTGTATAAGCGTTGTATAAGTTGTATGTTCGATGTATAAGTTATATATGCGTTGTAAAATCTATATATGTGTTGAAATAGAAGTGAACTGCTATATATATATATATGTATATACGCCCCTCGTCCACAAACCATGGACGATATTTATTAATTGTGATGGGTGTGAAAATTGATTGATAGCGAATAGTTGTTTGGGACTGTTTGTGGTTGATATTGATTGATTATATTTGAAAAATATCCGTTTGTGGTTGAGAAATATTTGGTTGAAACCACATAGGATTAGTTTGTGGAAATGAAATAAATTTATACATGCCGCCTGCGTGCGAACTAGATGCATGATCCCCATTGTCAAAAACCGCGAGGTTTTAAGGTAGAGCGAGGAGCAGTACTAGGGACGGTCCCGGTTTTAACTACCCTGCCATTATGCTGCCGAAATTTTGAATTATTCTCATTTGCTGAAACTATATTTATTCGTTGAATAGATAACCTTCATGTGTTGAATCGATATTCATTCGTTGATTAGAAATTCATGTGTTGAATGGTATTCGTGTTTTAAATATAAAAACCACATTTTTATCTATACATATATATACTATAGAAAACCTTCATGTGTTGAATCGATATTCATTCGTTGATTAGAAATTCATGTGTTGAATGGTATTCGTGTTTTAAATATAAAAATCACATTTTTATCTATATATATAAACTATAGAAAACCTTCATGTGTTGAATCGATATTCATTCGTTGATTAGAAATTCATGTGTTGAATGGTATTCGTGTTTTAAATATAAGAATCACATTTTTATCTATATATATAAACTATAGATAACCTTCATGTGTTGAATCGATATTCATTCGTTGGATTGAAATTCATGTGTTGAATGGTATTCATATTTTGAAAGAAATCGTTTTATAATAAAAATCCCAATTTTAACATCAATACGAAATGTATAAAATAATCCTGTTTTGAAATAATTGTTGTACAATAAAAATCCTATTTTTATCACCTATATAAACTATATAAAATAATAGTATTTTGGAAATAAACTATTTTACCATATAAAAATCACAATTTTCTTATATACATGAATTGTTGAAATGTGAAGTTTTAAAAATAGCAACCCGTTCAAATAAATATGCATGAGTTGAAGTATTCATTAATTAGCTAATAATGTGATTTTTACCTATGCATGCAACATTAGAATGAATGGGGTTTTTAAACCAAATGGAATCAAATATGAAGTTGAATGGAAAATGATAAGTGATAAGGACTGTATATATGTACATGCATATTTATTGGACAGGTTATAGCAAAGGGGCTAGGGAAGAGGAATAAAATTTTGTGCCCGACAAATAGGTACACATTTACTGTTTTGTTTGGGTGATGATTTTATGAGCCTGTTGGCTAGCCGCTTGGCTTTTTCTTTTTCTTTTTGACATGAGACGCCCATGTGGCTATCTGGGAATTTTCCCTGCCCCTCCCATACAAAGGAGGTTATGGCGAAATTTTCCAAAATTTAAAGGCGTTAGTGAGATATTTGAAGTGAAAACGATATTGAAATTGTTGAATGAACTATATTTATATAAATATAATTAAAATTAAAACGAAACGTGGCCATGCAGTTTGTGTTTTGAAACCGTGATTCAAACAACTAGGGCGGGAAATCCGACCATTGGATTTTCCCGAAACCGCAACCGTTGGGGTCGCCTTGGATAATCTTTCCAACGGCACCAACTTTGTAAATTTCCAACGGTTAGATTTTCAGATGTGTGTAAATCAAATCTGAAGAAAAACAGCGCCAGAATCGATTATATATATATATATATATATAAATATAATTATATTTAATCGAATAACGACGCTACAGTTTGTATTTTGAAATCGAAACTTCAAACGATTGTACCAGGAGATCCAACCGTCGGATTTTCCCAAAACTGGAACCGTTGGATTCGTTTTGAAAAGACCTTTCTAATGATGTAAATTGTGTGAAGATCCAACGGTTAGATTTTCAGATATGTGTAAATCAAATCTGAAGAAAAACAGCGCCACGGGCGCGTTATGGCCCGAAGCGTCGTTTTGAATAAATTGGCTATTTTAAAATAAATAAAAATAGTGATAAATCGTTATAAAATATCATTAACGATATAGAATGGAAATAAACTGAATTTGCTCGATTTATGTGGTATTTGATGGTTGAATGTGTTTGGTGGGAAAATTACATTAAAGAACAAAATTGGTGTTTTCGAATAATTTAACCATTGAAATAAACTGATTTGAAATTCTAAATATACGTGAATTATTTGAAAAGGCCGAGTTAATTCTCATTTCAAATAATTGACCGACGATTGAAAGTCAAAGATGAAGACGGTGGTCGAAGACCGGAGGTCTTCACCTCATTTGGATGGTAACCGAGGTCCTGATTGGGAGGCATCCCGAAATATGGATAATTAGTGGTGTTCGTCCAGACGTACGTGGTGATCGATGGGTTTGCGACGTATTTAGTGCCTCCGGTTTCGTTCAGACCCAGAACGGACTTGTAAATGGACTGTGTGTCTGATATTGGATTTTATTCTGTGTTGATTGATCTCTATTAAATATACATCTGTTTGGCGGTGGAGAATTTATTCTTTTGCTTAACGCCCTTCTCTGAAACGCACGAGCTCAGAGATTGTATATCGATGGACATCAGTCACATGGCATGAATTGCCTGTGTGACATGCTAAGATGCAGTGATCAGGGCTTCTGTTGAAAAGCAAAGTCTTGTGGTGATGATCAAAGCACCGCCTGTGTGGCGTAGCTTTGTGTATAACGTGAATTCGCGAGCCTCACACCCCGGTATGAACCAGAAACGGGAGAAGGACCTCAGGGAGGGCATGCGTTTCTTTCTAGCTAGGGTGGTGTCAGTGACCTACCAGCCCTGACATTTATATACTTTTCACCTATGTGGTTGTTGCTGTTGCGAGGCGCCTCGGTTAGATCGTACGATCCGGGTCCGATGGAGCCATTCGTTGGCTCATTTACACCCCAAAGGGTGGGGAAACGCAGTGTTCAGGAATTTTAATCCACATCGATGGACCGACCCTGACGATCCTAGGGCCCACCTAAGTCTGGGTCCTGAGGGGCGGGCTAGAGCGTCTCGAATTCGGTAAGGACTATCTTTTTCCTTGGTTCATGACGGAAATCCAATTTCCAAATACGTGACTGTGCGGTTTTGATTGTATACCTATATATGAAGACATAGTGGTATGGGGCATTAATGCCGTCTATGATTGATAGTTATGATTTGAAATTGTTTTCAAAACATATAAACACTAGCAATAATATCAAATGCCTTTGTTTTATTCGTATCAAGCATATTTTGGCCGTTATAAGGTAAAAACTCTATCCTCCGGTTTGCGTTGCATTGTGTGATGGGAACTGAGTCTTATAACGGCTTCATTTTTATAAAAAGCATTGCGATGGTTAAAAGAATGATTTGTTTTAAAGCACTGGCAATCCAATGGAGTAAACCCATTCCACGAAAGTGGCGTGGTCCTATGATTAGCCATATTATAAATGTGTTGAGTAGATTTCTCATACCAGTCCTATGACCGACTCGTAGTTTGTTTCACTTTCAAACTCGGGTGCCCCTCTTTCTACACGGGCAGCCTTGTATTCAGGTTTAGCTGGTTATTTCTGGATAGCTGGAGCTGAAGATGGATTCTATCATTTATCTCTTTTTATGCTGTTCAGCTCCTATTGTACATATTTTGTTTGTTTTCCGCTGTAGACATCTATGTATAGCTGAACTGTATTTGTACTAAGTAAGATCCTGTATACTGTGTAACTCTGATGATTACTTTTATCCAGTATATTCTATTGTTCATTATCTGGTGTATTTATTTAATTTTGTTCTGCTATTATCTGTTTCTGTGTTATATTCCAAAGATTACCCTTGTCTCCGTCAGTATGGGAATTGGGGTCGTCTCAACGTGGTATCAGAGCTTTGGTTAAGCTTAGTTCTGGAATATAACATATTAACAAACTCGTCAGAAATAGAACCAGTAGTGTTCTAGGACGGGTAACTCTATACAGATAGGATCAGCAATATCCTAGTATGAGCAAAGCAAAATGAAATTACACCTCGATAGACACATTTACATTTGAAGTATATGTTTCTATGATTTAAATTATCTTTTCTGTGACCTGACACTTGATCTACTAATTGCAGAAGTAAAAAAAAAATGATGAGTGTCAGAAACAAGAGAAATGCAGAACCCGATCTAGAGGCTCTATTAAAGAGATATCGAAATCTGAACGGAGCACAGTTCTCGAGCAATGAATCTATAATTCAAATTCAAGCTTGGATGAGTTCTGTAGAAATAATTTTTGAGCGTATCCAGCTGAGGGATGACCAGAAAAGGTTAGTAGCATCTTGGGCGCTCAAAGAAGAAGCTTTAATCTGGTGGGAAACAATAATCAAAGATAATCTAGAAGGTGATATCACCTGGGACAGGTTCAAAGTGATTTTCTGGGAAAGATTTACTCCTCCCGAAGCGACGGAGCGATTATGTGATGAATTTTCTTATTTGATACAAGGTGACATGACCATCCCAGAATATCATAAGAAATTCAACGAACTTGCTCACTTTGCTCCTCATCTGATTCAAGATCCAAAGAGGAAAAATCTGAGATTTATTCATGGCCTGCAAAGAAAATATCAGAATAGTGTGCTAAGGAATGTAAAACTTCCCTTCTCTGAAATGATTTATATGGCTTATCAGTATGAAGATCTCCATAAGAAAGGAATGTTGCGCGACGAAGAAGAAGTCTGTTGTAGTGACAAAGAAGAGTCGGAGACTGATATTCCTGAAGCCAGTACGAGGTCGGAGGTCAATAAGAAGCCCAGTGCCAAGAGAAAAAGGGGCAGATCAGGGAGAGAACCAACAACGACCGCCACGTGCTCAAGCTGTAATAGAAAAGGACATTTGGCGATAAGTTGCAAATCTTGGAACAAACGAAGAAAGAGTGGATTTGAACCCAGTAAGAAGGTTCCTGAGGGCAGAGGATGCCATAAGTGCCATCAGGCTGGGCATATTGCAAAAAACTGCCCGCTATCTCAGAAATCTGAAACAGTACAGGTAAATGAAGTAGCAGAAACTTCTGAGCCCTCAGCTAATCAAGAAAGGGCTGACGTTTTAGAAGGAACTCTCACTGTCAAAAACATTCCAGACAAAGTACTGTTTGACACAGGCGCGTCACGAAGCTTCATTGCCAAAGATGCAGCTAAGAAACTGGATTTGAATTTGAAAAAGCTCAAGGAACCAATGACTGTCCAGAATCCTGTTGGGGGTTCCATTGATCTCAGTTGGGTTTGTGGAGTACCGGTTTCTTTCTCTCGTTATCGGTTTCCTACCATCGCGGTCGTTATGGATTTTAAATAGTTTGATCTTATCTTGGGGTTAGACTGGTTGACCAAATATGAAGCTGAAGTTAAATGCGCCGACAGAGTCATAAAGGCGAATATTAAATCAGGAGATTATATAACCATTCCCTGTGACGGTCAGAATCCTAATAGAAAAGACTTTTGGGCAGCTTTGAATGTTTCTCCAGCCCAAATAGAAAGTATCCCAGAAGTCACAGAGAATATTCCTGACCTCATCAAAGACATTCCTGTCATTAAGAACTATGCGGATGTGTTCGAAGAAGTTGTTCGCTTCCTACGCAAAGAGAAATAGATTTCAAGATTGCTTTGATTCCCAATGCAAGGCCGGTAGTTCACGCTATTTGAAGAATGTCCTTGAAAGAAAAAGAAGAACTTGACAATCAAATACGACAGCTAGTATGGAAGGGTCTGATCAGGCCTAGTTTCTCTGATTGGGGTGCAGCAGTGGTGTTTGTCCCAAAATCTGACGGTACTCTACGTCTATGTGTGGATTATCATGATCTGAACAAATAGACAATAAAGAACAAATATCCATTTCCGTGGATTGATGATTTGTTAGATCGATTAAATGGAGCACAAGTATTTTCACGAATGGACCTAGCTACAGGTTTCCATCAACTTTGAATTGCCGAAGAGTGTGTTCCAATGACAGCATTCAGAGGTCCCGACTTATTCTACGAGTGGTCAGTAATGCCATTCGGCTTGTGTAACGCTCCAGCCTATTTCGTCGATCTGATGAACAGAGTATTCAGAGGAGTATTGAATAAATTTGTTTTGGTTTTTATTGATGATATTCTAATCTTCTCTAAATCAAAGGCCGAACATGAAAAGCATTTGGAACAGGTGTTAGAAATCCTCAGAAGGAATGTATTGAAAGCAAAGTTTTCCAAATGTATATTCTGGCAAGATGAAGTGAAATTTCTAGGCCGTGTTGTATCGAAAGAAGGAATTGTTGTGGATCCAAGCAAAATCACAGCTATTCAGAACTGGAAGCAGCCCAGTACCCCTACTGAAGTCCGTAGTTTTCTCGGATTGGCTAGCTATTACCGGAAGCTCGTTAAAAACTTTTCGAGGATATCTGGTCATTTAACGAAGCTTACGAAGAAGCACTCTAAATTCAAATGGACTCCAGAAAGTGAGGAGGCTTTTGAAGAGCTAAAGTTAAGACTAACAACTGCTCCAGTGTTAACCATCATCGATGGCAACCAAGATTTAAAAAGTCTCGACTGACGCTTCTAGAGAAGGCCTTGGCGCAGTGTTAATGCAAAGGGGTCAAGTGATTGCTTATGCTAGCCGTCAGCTGAAGCCGCACGAGAAGAACTACGTAACTCATGATCTTGAGTTGTTGGCTATCGTATTCGCCTTGAATATCTGGAGACACTATCTTTTGGGTGAGAGATTTGAACTGTTTACAGATCATCAGTCGTTAAAGTATCTATTCACACAAAAGGACTTGAATCTGAGGCAGCAACGTTGGCTAGAGTTTCTTGCAGCATATGACTTTGAAATTATATACACCCCAGGGAAAGCCAATGTCGTGGCCGATGCGCTGAGCCGAAAGAATGTAATGATCGCCAGCTTTATTACCACGACTTCCTTGATTGACAAAATATCTATTCTTCAGAAATAGGATAACTTTATTAAGGATATGATTAAAAGGATTCAGAAAGGCGAACCCTCGTGTTTTCAAATAGATAACGTTGAGACCCTGAGGTTGAAAGAAAGGATTTGTGTTCTTGATATCCCAGAGTTAAAAAGGGAAGTGTTAGACGAGTGTCACAAATCCAAGCTGAGTATCCATCCCGGTGTGGCCAAAATGTATAACGATCTCAAACGAACATTCTGGTGGAAGGCTATGAAAAGAGACGTTTCAATATATGTCAGCCAATGCCCTACTTTCCAGCTAGTCAAAAGTGACCAACAGAAATTGGCTGGATTGTTACAACCGCTAGAAGTTCCTGGTTGGAAGTGGGAACATATTTCCGTGGATTTCATTGATGGTCTGCCCAGAACCAGAAAAGGAAATGATAGCATTTGGGTGATCGTAGATCGCTTCATGAAGACCGCCCATTTCATACCTGTCAGATCAAACAGAACTGCTCAGAGTCTGGCGCAGATTTACTTCCGGGAAATAGTTAGACTACATGGGGTGCCACTCAGTATAGTCAGTGATAGAGATACAATATTTACTAGCAAATTCTGGGAAGCATTTCAAGTCGAGCTGGGAACGAAGTTGAACTTAAGCACCGCGTATCATCCTCAGACAGACGGTCAGACTGAGAGGGTGAATCGTATTTTAGAAGATCTACTGCGGGCTTGTGTTATAGATTTCGGTGGATCCTGGGAAGACCATCTACATTTGGCTGAATTCTCATATAACAACAGCTACCAGGCGAGTCTGACAATGTCGCCATTCGAAGCATTGTATGGTAGACCGTGCCGATCTCCTGCTTGTTGGGTCGAACCCGATAATAGACTAGTGTTGGGTCCTGATATGATTCGAGAAGCTGCTGACAAAGTCGAATTTATTAAGAAGTGATTATTGGCCGCTCAAAGCCGGCAAAAGAGCTATGCTGATAAAAGAAGAAGAGATATATCCTTTGCTGTTGGCGATTATGTATATTTGAAAGTATCGCCGATGAGAGGAGTTATCCAGTTCGGAAAAACTGGAAAGTTGGCGCCCAAATTCATTGGTCCGTTTCCTATTCTGGAACGGATCGGAACTCTCGCTTATAGGGTTAAATTGCCTGTTGGTTGCCTGGAGTCCATGATGTATTTCATATATCTCAACTTCGAAAACACGTTCATGATCCAGACTTGATCGTGGAAGAAGCAGCTCAACAGGATATTGAAATTACTCCAGAACTAGTTGTGAGAAGAGAGCCGCTCAAGATCATCGGCAAAGAAACCAAAGAGCTGAGGAACAAGAAGGTTCACTTGGTCAAAGTGCAATGGAGCGGAGATCCGCGAGATTGTACTTGGAAAACTGAGGAGAGCATTCAGAAAGCTTATCCTAGATGTCGAGTAGATATCTGATTGACTCCGGTGCAAGGTATATTTACCATACTTGGCATTATCATTTAATTCTCTATTCTGTTGTTATTTTCTTTCCATGGATGTACACTTTTAACTCTATAGTCTGAATGATTTTAAAAGAGAATATGAAATTGATTAGTATATTTTTGAAAAGTTAAAAACAATTTGTTTGTTGGTTGTGTTGTGTGATTGTAGATTTGATTAATTGAATTATTAAAACGATGGTTAATTTAATCAATAAAAGAATAATGGTAGAATTTATTCATTTAAATCACACATTTAACTGATTAGAAAATAGATAGAAATATATACATGTGCATTTTATATATTTGAGCAGGTAAATGGATTAGCTGTTGAGTAAAGATTTTATTTGCGTGCCCGACAAATAGGTAAACCTTAATGAGTTGGATGCGAAATATTATTATATCAACTCCTGTAAATGCCATTGGATGCGGAGTGCTGGTTTTTCTATGTGAAATAATAAATGTCGCCATAGGATAGTAACAATTAATTTTGAACTACATTGCATGGCATACTTCTGGAAGACAGGCATACTTCATCATATACCACATAAGCATTTGGAGCTTGTGTGACGAGAGGGAAGATTTACCATACGAGCGAGAGGCTTGTATGGAGATGACTATATTTTACAGGTTGAACTGATGACTGATATGGACTACTTAAATTGTAAAGATAAAATTGCCAGATTAATAAAAACCCCACACGGGTCTGGAGTTGACAATAACCACGTCTCTCTAGTTATTAGATACGGCACATGGACTATTTATTTCCCACACGGGGCAGGGTGACGAGAATTTATTCTCTGGAGTTATTATCAATACATGCTCCCCTGTAAACACCAGAATATATCACTATAAATATGTGTATGCTTATTAGGATTTATTGGGTACCTAATACGGCCCAATAAATTTCCAAGCCTCTCCCGTACAAAGGAGGTTATGGCGAAATTTTTCGAAAATTCCGGGTGTTAGCCAAATTTTTGAAGAATTTGAAATTTCTCAGAAACTGAAAAGTTGGAGAATTGAAGCCAGATCGAATGTAGAGTTGATTAATCAAACCACTTTTGACTTTGTTCCTTTTCGGGGACGAAAAGTTTTAAGTGGGGGAGATTGTAACGACCCAGAAAATATGAACCAATTTAAAATTTTTAAATTGGCTAAAATAATGAATTTTAAATATTTAAAATAAATATTTTAAATAATAGAGATGAAAAGTGAGTTGAATCGACAATTGAAAACGAATATAATTAATTATAATTATAAACAAGGCCTGAAATGGTGCTGTAGTTTCAAAAATTGAATTCAAACTTTGTCGGACTGTACCGGGTGCAAAACAAAACGGATTTTAGTGAAACCAAAAATATTTAAATCTGTTAGTGAATACCTTTCTAACGAATCTAAAAAATCGAATTTTCATAGCGGAAAGCAAAAGTTATGGCCGAATGAATTTTCAGAAAGGTCGCTATAGAATTTATGTAGCCCGTGAAATTGGCGATTTTGCATATGACCTCGGAATTCAACGAAACCACTTTTGTTGGATCTGGGATGTGAAGTTATTGCTAGGTTTCAAATTTCATAATTTTTGAAGCTAGTATGTGAGCGTGGAAAAAGAAAACGTGTTTTGGTCAATTATAGTTAGATTGGATCGACCAGAAATGGGCCTTTTTGCAAACGGTCTCAGAATTCGACGAAACTAGTTTTGTTGGGACCATATCACCAAAACATAGCTAGATTTATTTGTTTGGAATTTTTCGAATCAGTTTGTGGCCCTGGAAAATTGAAATGCACGTTCAAATTGAATATTGAATGTAATATATTTTAATTTGAAGGAAAACAGGCTGAAACAGTCGGATGGGCCTACAAAACATATCCCATTGTGTTCGGAATATGGGTAAAACGCTAGGGACGATAGTCGTTGGGTTTGGATTGGGGTTCGAAAGAGGAAAGGGGTATTTTCGGATTTTTAAACTTTATAAATAAATAAAAAATCTACTCGTCCACGTCAACCCCCCCCCCCCCCCCCCGCTTCTCTCTCCCCGATAACAATTTACGGCGGAAACCGCTCGTGCCTTCTCTCCTCCGTTTCTCCTCCTACAAGCAAAATTACGCCTCCCTCCTGTTGAGGATTTTGTAGAGCTCGGAGAGATCTTCAAATCCATATAAGGAGCAGCAATTATAGTTGTGTAAATCGCCCGAATCACCTCCATGAAGTTTCGACATTGAAACTGCCGCCACGCCAGCTAGGGCCCACCGAGTTGACCCTCCTCCCTGGCGCACGTGCGCCTCACGTAGGCCTTCGACCCTGCGCAACCCGATCGTGGAACCATTGCACGGATTGATCGAAAAATTCAAACCTAGTTTTGAAGATTTTGAAAGGTAATCGGCTGTTTAATTTAAAACTGATTTCAACTCTTTAAAAGCGTTGAAACTTTGAAAAATCATATCTTTTACCTGTGTTAACGAAATTCGATGAAACAGGAAACATGGTGACCGTGAGGACGTCTTCTACATTCTAGAAGAGACCGCATATTTTTCTGAGCCTTCTGCAATTTTTGGTGGAGTGGAACCCAATGTGAGATTTCTAATTTATAAACAATATGGAAAACGACGATGTATAAATTATATAGTCGATGTATGAGTTATATAAGCGTTATACACCTCTTGTATAAGCATTGTATAAGTTGTATGTTCGATGTATAAGTTATATATGCGTTGTAAAAACTATATATGTGTTGAAATAGACGTGAATTGCTATATATAAATATATATATATATATGTATATACGCCCCTCGTCCACAAACCATGGACGATATTTATTGATTGTGATGGGTGTGAAAATAGATTGATAGCGAATAGTTGTTTGGGATTGTTTGTGGTTGGTATTGATTGATTGTGGTTGAAAAATACCCGTTTGTGGTTGAGAAATATTTGGTTGAAACCACATAGGATTAGTTTGTGGAAATGAAATATATTTATACATGCCGCCTGCGTGCGAACTAGATGCATGATCCCCATTGTCAAAAACCGCGAGGTTTTAAGGTAGAGCGAGGAGCCGTACTAGGGACGGTCCCGGTTTTAACTACCCTGCCGTTATGCTGCCGAAATTTTGAATAATATTCATGTGTTTGAATTATTTTCATTTGCTGAAACTATATTTATTCGTTGAATAGAAAACCTTCATGTGTTGAATCGATATTCATTCGTTGATTAGAAATTCATGTGTTGAATGGTATTCGTGTTTTAAAAATAAAAATCACATTTTTATCTATATATATAAACTATAGAAAACCTTCATGTGTTGAATCGATATTCATTCGTTGATTAGAAATTCATGTGTTTAATGGTATTCGTGTTTTAAATATAAAAATCACATTTTTATCTATATATATAAACCATAGAAAATCTTCATGTGTTGAATCGATATTCATTCGTTGATTAGAAATTCATGTGTTGAATGGTATTCGTGTTTTAAATATAAGAATCACATTTTTATCTATATATATAAACTATAGAAAACTTTCATGTGTTGAATCGATATTCATTCGTTGATTAGAAATTCATGTGTTGAATGGTATTCGTGTTTTAAATATAAGAATCACATTTTTATCTATATATATAAACTATAGAAAACCTTCATGTGTTGAATCGATATTCATTCGTTGGATTGAAATTCATGTGTTGAATGGTATTCATATTTTGAAAAAAATCGTTTTATAATAAAAATCCCATTTTTAACATCAATACGAAATGTATAAAATAATCCTGTTTTGAAATAAATTGTTGTACAATAAAAATCCTATTTTTATCACCTATATAAACTATATAAAATAATAGTGTTTTGGAAATAAACTGTTTTACCATATAAAAATCACATTTTTCTTATATATATGAATTGTTGAAATGTGAAGTTTTAAAAATAGCAACCCGTTCAAATAAATATGCATGAGTTGAAGTATTCATTAATTAGCTAATAATGTGATTTTTACCTATGCATGCAACATTAGAATGAATGGGGTTTTTAAACTAAATGGAATCAAATATGAAGTTGAATGGAAAATGATAAGTGATAAGGACTGTATATATGTACATGCATATTTATTGGACATGTTATAGCAAAGGGGCTAGAGAAGAGGAATAAAATTTTGTGCCCGACAAATAGGTACACATTTACTGTTTTGTTTGGGTGATGATTTTATGAGCCTGTTGGCTAGCCGCTTGGCTTTTTCTTTTTCTTTTTAACATGAGACGCCCGTGTGGCTATTTGGGAATTTTCCCAGCCCCTCCCGTACAAAGGAGGTTATGGCGAAATTTTCCAAAATTTAAAGGCGTTAGTGAAATATTTGAAGTGAAAACGATATTGAAATTGTTGAATGAACTATATTTATATAAATATATAAATATAAATAAAATTAAAACGAAACGTGGCTGTGCAGTTCGTGTTTTGAAACCGTTATTTCAAACAACTAGGGCGGGAAATCCGACCATTGGATTTTCCAGAAACCGCAACCGTTGGGTTCGCCTTGGAAATATCTTTCTAACGGCACCAACTTTGTAAAGATCCAACGGTTAGATTTTCAGATGTGTGTAAATCAAATCTTGAAGAAAAACAGCGCCAGAATCGATTATATTTAAATATATATATATATAAATATAAATATAAATATATTTAATCGAATAACGACGCTGCAGTTCATATTTTGAAATCGAAACTTCAAACGATTGTACCGGGAGATCCGACCGTCGGATTTTCCCGAAACTGGAACCGTTGGATTCGTTTTGAAAAGACCTTTCTAATGATGTAAATTGTGTGAAGATCCAATGGTTAGATTTTCAGATATGTGTAAATCAAATCTGAAGAAAAACAGCGCCACGGCCGCGTTATGGCCCGAAGCGTCGTTTTGAATAAATTGGCTATTTTAAAATAAATAAAAATAGCGATAAATCGTTATAAAATATCATTAACGATATGGAATGGAAATAAACTGAATTTGCTCGATTTATGTGGTATTTGATGGTTGAATGTGTTTGGTGGGAAAATTACATTAAAGAACAAAATTGGTGTTGTCGAATAATTTAACCATTGAAATAAATTTATTTGAAATTCTAAATATACATGAATTATTTGAAAAGGCCGAGTTAATTCTCATTTCAAATAATTGACCGACGATTGAAAGTCAAAGATGAAGACGGTGGTCGAAGACCGGAGGTCTTCACCTCGTTTGGATGGTAACCGAGGTCCTGATTGGGAGGCACCCGAAATATGGATAATGAGTGGTGATCGTCCAGACGTACGTGGTGATCGATGGGTTTGCAAGGTATTTAGTGCCTCCGGTTTCGTTCAGACCCAGAACGGACTTGTAAATGGACTGTGTGTCTGACATTGGATTTTATTCTGTGTTGATTGATCTCCATTAAATATACATCTGTTTGGCGGCGGAGAATTTATTCTTTTGCTTAACGCCCTTCTCTGAAACGCACGAGCTCAGAGGTTGTATATCAATGGACATCAATCACATGGCATGAATTGCCTGTGTGACATGCTAAGATGCAGTGATCAGGGCTTCTGTTGAAAAGCAAAGTCTTGTGGTGATGATCAAAGCACCGCCTGTGTGGCGTAGCTTTGTGTATAACGTGAATTCGCGAGCCTCACACCCCGGTATGAACCAGAAACGGGAGACGGACCTCAGGGAGGGCATGCGTTTCTTTCTAGCTAGGGTGGTGTCAGTGACCTACCAGCCCTGACATTTATATACTTTTCACCTATGTGGTTGTTGCTGTTGCGAGGTGCCTCGGTTAGATCGGACGATCCGGGTCCGATGGAGCCATTCGTTGGCTCATTTACACCCCAAAGGGTGGGGAAACGCAGTGTTCAGGAATTGTAATCCACATCGGTGGACCGGCCCTGACGATCCTAGGGCCCACCTGAGTCTGGGTCCTGAGGGGCGGGCTAGATATTACGACATAGTGGTATGGGGCATTAATGCCGTCTATGATTGATAGTTATGATTTGAAATTGTTTTCAAAACATATAAACACTAGCAATAATATCAAATGCCTTTGTTTTATTCGTATCAAGCATATTTTGGCCGTTATAAGGTAAAAACTCTATCCTCCGGTTTGCGTTGCATTGTGTGATGGGAACTGAGTCTTATAATGACTTCATTTTTATAAAAAGCATTGCGATGGTTAAAAGAATGATTTGTTTTAAAGCACTGGCAATCCAATGGAGTAAACCCGTTCCACGAAAGTGGCGTGGTCCTGTGATTACCCATATTATAAATGTGTTGAGTAGATTTCTCATACCAGTCCCATGACTGACTCGTAGTTTGTTTCACTTTCAAACTCGGGTGCCCCTCTTTCTACACGGGCAGCCTTATATCCAGGTTTAGCTGGTTATATCTGGATAGCTGGAGCTGAAGATGGATTCTATCATTTATCTCTTTTTATGCTGTTCAGCTCCTATTGTACATATTTTGTTTGTTTTCTGCTGTAGACATCTATGTATAGCTGAACTGTATTTGTACTAAGTAAGATCATGTATACTTTGTAACTCTGATGATTACTTTTATCCAATATATTCTATTGTTCATTATCTGGTGTATTTATTTAATTTTGTTCCAGCTATTATCTGTTTCTGTGTTATATTCCAAAGATTACCCTTGTCTCCGTCAGTACGGGAATTGGGGTCGTCTCAAAAGGGGATCAGGCACAACGCCTTGCAAGTCCAATAACTTTAACAACATAATTATTGAAGTAATTAGGATAAGGCATAAGCTGGTAAAACATGGAATGACTGTGAAACAAGTGGGCAAGATAAAACAAACAAGAGGAATATTCTGGCGTAAATCTCGCTCCTAATCACTATAGGATAATTACTACACTGCACCATTACTAGTCACCCTAAAAGTTGATCCCGCCTACTGAACATAATAATCATAATGGTAGGTTCGTGTACCCCTAGCTGTCTTCATAGGTGCCGCCTGCCCCTATCTCCACTAGTTGTCCCACTACCCCCATGCGATCTGCTCCCTAACTCGTAGATACCCGTGCTGGTCCCATAGTGGGGTGTATCACTCCCCAAAGTGGCAACCCAATACCACTTAAGATGCACGACTTATATCTACACGATGCAACAACGTATTACCTACCAGCCCGGACCCACGCACGCACATGACCCCGTTGGACTTGCGTTGCCACCGTTAACCCGTTTTGAACTCTTACAATCAAACCCAGTAAGCGTGTCCCATCCTCGATCTAACTCGAGCTCACAAAGATACTTAATGGGTTACTGGTTTGAAAAGGGTCCCCCATGCTTAACACAAGCTTTCCACCTATGCTTGGTCCCCACTAGGATTTCCAACTTAACCCCTTCTTATTCATGTCTTCTTACATGTTTCAATTTGGTTAAATGTTTCTAATCGTATTTCACATGTCACTCATGTCATCCACTTAACCCACATGTCCTACCACATGTTTATCTTGGTTAAGTGTTACTTAATTCATTATAACCGTAACCTTGTAAAACCTCCCACATTAGACTACCGTTTGCGGTTGTTGGATTTGCCGGGCGGGTCCGGGCAGTCTTATACCGCAAACGAGTCTAAGCTCGTGTCTTTACAATTGTTACGCATTTAATTTATGCCTTTGACCTCTCACATTAGACTACTGTTTGTGGTTGCTGGATTTGTCGGGCGGGTCCGGGCAGTCTTATACCACAAACGAGTCTAACCTCGTGTCTTAGGCATTTATTATTACAAATTATTATTTCACCCCAATATAAATTAATTGTCCATATTCAAATTGTCAATAATTTCCAAATTAATCTATGTCCATAATTGTCACCTAAATTATGTCCGTACCTTTCAGGTATATAAATTATACCGATTAGTGTCTCAAATTAATTATATGCCTTTAAAACCATTTTATCCCAATTCACAATTTGCATAATTAATATTTTCCCATTGTCCCCACGCTATTCGTACGTTTAAATATGAAATATGTTAGACTCGCAAATAGTCTAACTCATAAAAAGAAAAGAAACATCACAACTTGCATGACACACAAAATAGATCTAACTTTGCAAATAAGAATTATAAAATAAGTTTGCATAGCCAATAACTTGCATAGGAAATGGACCTATAGAACATAAATTCCGATAAACTACCATGGATCTAAATATTGATCTAAACATGAAATTGTGAACTTGCATATATGAATATGGGTTTCACCTAAACTTGCATATATGGAATATGGTTTTCACCTAAACTTGCATCTGTGAATATAGTTTTCACCTAAAAATGTTAATATAGTTTTCACCTAAACTTGCATATGGATTCCTACAAACTTGCATATGAATTTAAACATGTAAACAAATATCACATGTTTTAAATATAAACTAGCATATGTATATACTTGATTCACATATAAACTTGTGTATAATTCTCATGAAGACTTGCATAAGATTCACATACAAACTAGCGTATGTAAAAACAGACTTGCATAAGATTCACATACAAACTAGCATATGTAAAACCAGACTTGCATAAGATTCATATACAAACTAGCATATGATTTATATCCCAAACTTGCATATAAATTGATGTCATAAGATGAATCAAGTTAAACATATATGATTTGACGTATGAAATAGATCTACCAACATAAGTTAACAAAACTATCATATATTCACCAACAAATGGTAAAAAAGTTAAGTAACATCACATGATTCAACAGACATGTTCTCAAAATCCAAATTATAACTCATCATAATTAATTTATTAATTACTTTGTGAAATAAATTGTACTCACAAAGACGGACTAGAGAAGAGAATAATTCGTTCATCTTTTGTATTAGAATTCTGATTTGCCAATCCCTAAGCTTTAGGAAGAAGAACTATTCTAGCAGCAGCATGGTGGCCAAGAGACTAATTTAGTTTAGGTTTCGAGCTTGAGTCTATGCGTGCTTATATAGAAGTTTAAATCAACCTAAGACGTTAGATTATCATAGGAGCATTCACAACTTTCCACACTAGTTATAGTTATCTAGAATTGCCACCTCTGCCCTGGTGACTTTGCAGCAGGTCAGGTAAGACTCAGCAACAAGTCAGGGTCATCACATTTCAGATCTGCCTTGGGGGTAGGTCGACCTGTCCTTGGGTGGGAGAAATCCCGCCTAGCCCACTTCCTCGTTTGAAGAATTTTAATCTGAACTGTTTTTAATTTATTTAAATTACTGAAACTTCTGAGGGCCTTAACTTCCTTATACGAAGTCCGATTTTCGAAAACTTGGACTCTATTCCAAGCAGAATTTCGAGACGAACGCAATAGCATAACCCGTTTCCCTTAATTCTCACTATAACAATTAAGTATTCTTAAATTAGTTCTTATAATAGTCATAGAAAATTCAGGGTGCTACATTCTCCCCTCCTTAAAGGTGTTCGCCCCCGAAATCTCCAAGTTAAGGAGAATGTATATCCTAACATCGAATCATCCATCTACTCAACCATCAAACACTGGCATCCATTGTACTTACAAGATTTCTAATGTCGTATGAACATATGCAAAAAGTGTGTGTATATGTTCCTTATCCAATGCAAAATCAGGCAGTCCACTGACTTAGTTGACCTCCTTAATGCAAATTATAATAGTTCCATGCGTCAACTATGTATGCGAAAGAATCCTAACGATACATGTTACTTCTACATGTGTGCACAACCATTCATCAAAATGCATCATCCATATGATAACACAACCATTATACAACCATTAATTTAAATATGCACACATATGTATATGCAATATGAAAGTGATTGAGCCGATCTAGTGCCTAATGTGTGTGTACATGCATCCTTGAGCAACCACTATCAACCACTTGCAACCACTCACAACCATCGATCATAACATGTTTCAAATACATGTTTACTTCAATTGGTTTCCACCTAAGGATAAAGAGTAGGACCGAGGAGATATACTTAAAAGATAGATATAAGCATGAATAAACTTATGGAAAAAGAGATCAAGGAGGTACCCTAAAAAAGAAAGGGGTAGGCTGCACGTATTTTCCTCTCAGTTTCCTAAGTCGCGTCTTCCTCAGCATCACTCCGTTGAACTTTAACAAGTTTGACTTCACGGTTGCGTAGCTTTTTGACTTCCGTACCCAAGATACGAGTTGGAACTCTTCTCACAGTCGCTTCTCGTTCCACTTCTACTTCCTCTAGTATACTTGGCTCCACCACTTCCGCAGACTCATGTAAGCACTTTCGTAGTTGAGAAACATGAAAAATATTATGAACTCCAGCCAGTCATTCGGGTAGCTCTACTTTGTAAGCTATCGTCCCAATCGTTTCAATGATAGGAAATGGTCCTACAAATCTTGGTGCTGGCTTTCCTACAGATCCAAAGCGAATGACATTCCTCAAAGGAGATACTTTAAGGAACACCCTATCTCCAAACTCAAACTCAAGGTCGGTCCTTCTTTTTTTTGCGTAGGACTTCTGTCTATCTTGTGTAGCCTTCATCCGTCTTCTTATCAAGTCCACCTTTTCCGAGGTTTCTCTAAGCATGTCTAGCCCAAGTACGACCTTGTTTGTAGACTCTCACCAACAAGTTGGTGATCGACATGGTTTTCCATATAAAGCTTCGAAGGGCGCCATGCCTATGGTGGCTTGGGAGCTATTGTTGTAAGCGAATTCCACAGAAGGAAGATGATTCTTCCATGTCCCTCCAAAGTCAAGAATGCACAATCTCAAGAGGTCTTCCGATACTCTATTCAACCTTTCCGTCTGACCATCGATTTGGGGGTGACAGGCCGTGCTTAAGCATTATTGTGTGCCTACAACCTCTTGCAAACTCTTCCAAAACTTGCTCGTAAAGATAGGATCTCGATTACTCACTATGCTAGAGGGTATCCGATGGAGTCGAACTATCTCTTTAAGGTTAGCTTAGAATGGTGTTCTTCCTCGAGAACCGTCTTCACTAAATCCCTTAATTGTGGGACGCATAGCTTTCCATCCCATCTCAACCAACCCTTATCATCGATGGAGTATCTATTGAGGAGACTAGAAGTCTCACCACTAACTAGCTTATCCATCATATCAACTAGCTGAGGGTCTTCTCGTTGCGCGGTTCCTATTAAATCCAAAAGAGTAGGCCGCACCTCTAGCGATGCTAATAGACCAGGCACAATTTCAGTGGAGGGTCTAAAGTTAATGTTTGCTATGTACTCCAAGCTTTGCCTTTCTACAAAGAGAGGACTCAAGGTCAGCTTCTTTCTAATCAAGGCGTCTGTTACCACATTGCCCTTGCCAGAGGTATAGGAAATCTCAAAATCATATGAGGCCAGAAATTTCATCCACCTTTGTTGTCTTAAGTTAAGATCTTTTTGTGAGAAAGGGTACTTTAATGATTTATGGTCAGTAAACAATTCAAACCTTCCTCCTAGTAGGTAATGACGCCAAGACTTTAGAGCGAAAACAATGGCAGCTAACTCCAAATCATGAGTTGGGTAGTTCTTCTCATGTATCTTCAATTGCCTTCCCCCATAACAAACTACCTTGCCTTCTTGCATCAAGACAGCGCCCAACCCTGTACCGCATGTGTCTGTGTATATGGTAAACATTTTGCTCCCATTAGGCAATGTCAGAGCTGGGGCTGTTGTTAGATCCCTTTTCAAACGTTGGAAAGCAATATCGCAATCTAAATCCCAAGCAAAAGTTAGGTTCTTCTTCATCAATCTTGTGAGTGGGGCCGAGATTTTTGCAAAGTCTTTAGTGAACATTCGGTAAAAGCCCGCTAGCCCGAGAAAGCTTCGGAATTCGGTTGCATTCCGTGGAACCTTCCAATCTTGCACCGCAACTACTTTTGCAAGGTCCACAGCTATCCCCTCTTTGGACACCACATGTCCAAGAAACCTCACTTCTTCTCTCCAGAAATGGCATTTGGAGAATTTGGCTTCCAGCTGATGTGCACGAAGAGCATCCATGACTTCCCTTAAATGAAAGCATGCTCTTCTTCATTCTTCAAGAAAATCAAAATGTTGTCTACGAAGACCACCACAAACTTATTAAGGAACTCCCTGAACACCCTGCTCATCAAGTCAACGAAGTAAGGAGTGCGTTTGTCAAGCCAAAAGCATGACAAGCCATTCGAAGAAACCATCCGGGGTTCTGAACGCAGTCTTATCAATGCTGTCTTCAGCCACTCTTAGCTGATGAAACCCGTTAGCCAAATCTAGTTGGGAGATAACCGAGGCACCTACAAGCTGATCAAACAAGTCGTCTATCCTTGGAAGTGGGTGCCTATTTTTCTTGGTCAGCTTTTTTAGCTCCCTATAATCAGTGCACAGGCGAAGTGAACCATCCGCTTTGGTTGCGAATACTACTAGAGCAACCCATTCAGAAATACTCCGCCTTATAAACCCTTTTTCGAGCAACTCTTTGACTTTCCTGCTGAGCTCTTTTCTCTCCCTTGGATCCATGTGTCTAACGGGTAGAGCTATCAACAAGGTATATGTGGAAGTCTATCTCCTGCTTCGGAGGTAAGCCCTTCACCTCTTCAAATACATCTGAGTATTCACAGACTACTCTAATAGACTGCAAGTTTTCAACAGACGCATCAAGAGATTCTAGGTAGATAAGCATAACAGAATGTATGGGATTGCAAGAGATTTCGAGAATGTTGCCGAGGTGAGTCATAAGTCTAACCACTCTCTTTTCATAATCGAGGATGGCACCATTACTGGATAACCAATCCATGCTAGAATCAATCCATAGCCCGTGAAGCCAAGAACGAAGGCATAGCATTCAAACTCAACGCTCAGGATGGACACTCTCAAATCCCGACAAATCATTGAAAGATGAGCCGAACCACCAATAGGATTTGAGACTACTATGGGATCCGTAATTTGACTAGTATTTAGGTGCAGTGTTTCAACTAACAAAGCAGATACAAACGAGTGTGAAGCGCCAGAATCAAACAAAGTACAAACAGGATGATCAAACAGAAAAACCGGACTTTCAATAGGAATGTTTCTACCTCTCTCCTATCCTGGTGCCATGAGAGCATGAACCTGCCCTCTTGCCTGACCTGGTGCCATGAGAGCCTGAACCTGCCCTCCAGAAGCAGACCCTATCCTCTGCCTTTGCCCTTGTCTTCTCGGGCAGTCTTTAATCAAATGTCCTGCCTCACCATAATTGAAACAACCAATCTTCTTCTTTATACAGTCCTTGCTCAGATGGCCTGGTGATCTACAATTAAAGCACTTTTTCTTTCCTTTGCTATTGTTATCCTTACCACCTTTCTTAGGTTGTTGATGTGACTTCTTTTGATCCCCTTTCTTTTCCGGTGCCTTATTAGCATTAGCGCTTTTATCCTCTTCATGCATAAGCGCCATGTCAACCAGTTTCTCAAAGGTAGCCCCTATAGGAATGTGGGTCATAGCCAACCCATGTAGCGGCTCATTCAAACCTTTAACGAATCTCAGGGCCTTCTTTTCAGGTGTGTTCACCAAGTCCAAGCCTAATCTTGCCAACTAATTGAACTTGTTGACGTACTCCTTTACTGATGAATTCCCCTGCTTTAATGCCAAGAACCTCTCCATGAATAAATTCCCTTCTGCTCGTGAGAGAAATTTCATCTCGAACCTATGCCTGAAATCCATCCATGTCTCTATTGGACGCTCTCCATTCGTGACCTCCCACCAAAACGAGGCTTCGTCCTTCATTAACCAAGCAGCTAATTGGACCTTCCTTCCATCTTTTATCTCGAAGATAGAAAACAAATCTTCCACCTCCTCAAGCTAATTTCGAGCTTCAAAAAACGTCTCTGGTCCATGAAAAGGTATCCTGCCCATTGACCAAAAGTCTTTGCATATCTTTGAAAAATTATCGACGCGGGGAGAGGGAGGAGGAGGAGCGGCTGCAGCTGAGGGAGGAGGAATGTCCGCTGGACCTGCGGAGGTGGCCCTAGCCTCTAGATACCTTCTGAACCAATTGGTATTCCCTCGGGTATCTCGGGTAACCCAGACATGCTGAAAATAAAATGGAAGAGATTCAAAATAAAGAATCAAAGGAAAGATATATGGCCCTTGGGGGTTTTGTTTTTAAAGCAAACTTTTCTCTTCAAAATACTCTCCTTAAAACATATTTTTGAAAGTATTTCTTTATAAAATACTTTCGAGAAAAATGTTTTTTTTTTCAAAATCCCTTATCTGTTCTGTTAACCTTCAGCTCTGATACCACGTGTAACACCCCACGTCCATTAATGTCATTCTCAAGGGAATGCATTAAATTTCATTGAGTATTATTGGTGTATAGAACAGAATATAACATGACAAATACATATATTGGTACTTCAAAAATTTAAAACAACTTTTGTTGCAGTGAAGAAATAGTTTAGTTACAACAACCACATCAAAAACCAACAATAAAACAAAGTACACTTTAATATCCATTTTGAAAAATTGTTTTTTGAGTACATAAATAAAAAAGCATAACCCCAACATAAGTAGCCATAAAAGAGATGAGCTGAACTTTACTTTCAGCAATCCAAGCACTTCCAAAAGAGAGAGAAAGATCCAAATCAAGCTCCACTAGCACTAGTCCCACCCTGAGAACCATGGGGGGAGGGGGAGGGAGGGAGGCAAGGAAGAAAAGAGACGAAAACAAACGGGTCAGACACAAAGTCTGGCAAGCCCAATAACTTTAACAATGTAATTATTAAAGTAATTAGGATAAGGCATAAACTGGTAAAACAAGGAATGACTGTGAAACAAGCAGGCAAGACAAAACAAACAAGAGGAATCTTCTGGCATTAATCTCGCTCCTAATCACTATAGGATAATTACTACAGTGCACCATTACTAGTCACCCTAAAAGTTGATCCTGCCTACTGAACATAATAATCATAATGGTAGGTTCATGTACCCCTAGCTGTCTTCATAGGTGCCGCCTGCCCCTATCTCCACTAGTTGTACCCACTACTCCCATGCGATCGACTCCCTAACTCGTAGATACCCGTGCTGGTCCCACAATGGGGTGTATCACTCCCCAAAGTGACAACCCGATACCACTAAAGATGCAGGGCTTATATCTACACAATGCAACAACGTCTTACCTACCAGCCCGGGCCCACGCACGCACATGACCTCGTTGGACTTCCGTTGGCACCGTTAACCCGTTTTGACCTCTTATAATCAAACCCCATAAGAGTGTCTCGTCCTCGATCTAATTAGAGCTCACAAAGATACTTAATGGGTAACAGGTTTGAAAAGGATTCCCCATGCTTGACACAAGCTTTCCACCTATGCTTGGTCCCCACTGGGATTTCCCACTTAACCCCTTCTTATTGATGTCTTCTTACATGCTTCAATTTGGTTAAGTGTTTCTAATCGTATTTCACATGTCACCCATGTCATCCATGTCACCCACTTAACCCCCATGTCCCACCACATGTTTATCTTGGATAAGTGTTACTTAATTCATTATAACCATAACCTTGTAAGACCTCCCACATTAGAATACCGTTTGTGGTTGCTGGATTTGTCGGACGGGTACGGGCAGTCTTATACCGCAAACGAGTCTAACCTCGTGTCTTTACAATTGTTACGCCTTTAATTCATGCCTTTGACCTCTCACATTAGACAACCGTTTGTGGTTGCTGGATTTGCCAGGCAGGTCCGGGCAGTCTTATACCATAAACGAGTCTAACCTCATGTCTTAAGCTTTTATTATTACAAATTATTATTTCACCCCAATATGAATTAATTGTCCCTATTCAAATTGTCAATAATTTCCAAATTAATCTATGTCCATAATTGTCACCTAAATTATGTCCATACTTTTCAGGTATATAAATTATATCGATTAGTGTCTCAAATTAATTATATGCCTTTAAAGCCATTTTATGCCAATTCACAATTTGCATAATTAATATTTTCCCATTGTCCCCACGCTATTCATACGTTTAAATATGAAATATGTTAGACTCGCAAATAGTCTAACTCATAAAAATAAAAGAAACATCACAACTTGCATAACACACAAAATAAATCTAACTTGCAAATAAGAATTATAACATAAGTTTGCATAGCCAATAACTTGCATAGGCAATGGACATATAGAACATAAATTTCCATAAACTACCATGGATCTAAATATAGATCTAAACATGAAATTGTGAACTTGCATATATGAATATGGGTTTCACCTAAACTTGCATATATGGAATATGGTTTTCACCTAAACTTGCATATGTGAATATAGTTTTCACCTAAAAATGTGAATATAGTTTTCACCTAAACTTGCATATGGATTTCTACAAACTTGCATATGAATTTAAACATGTAAACTAATATCACATGTTTTACATATAAACTAGCATATGTATATACTTGATTCGCATATAAACTTGTGTATAATTCGCATACAGGCTTGCATAAGATTCACATACAAACTAGCATATGTAAAAACAGGCTTGCATAAGATTCACATACAAACTAGCATATGTAAAAACAGACTTGCATAAGATTCATATAAAAAATAGCATACGATTTACATCTCAAACTTGCATATAAACTGATGTCATAAGATGAATCAAGTTAAACATATGTGATTTGACATATGAAATAGATCAACCAACATAAGTTAACAAAACTGTCATATGTTCACCAACAAATGGTAACAAAGTTAAGTAACATCACATGATTCAACAGACATATTCCCATAATCCAAACTATAACTCATCATAATTTATTTATTAGTTATTTTGTGAAAGAAATTGTACTCACAAAGACGGATTAGAGAAGAGAATAATTCGTTCGTCTTTATTATTAGAATTCTGATTTGCCAATCCCTAAGCTTTAGGAAGAAGAACTATTCTAGCAATAGCATGGTGGCCAAGAGACTAATTTAGTTTAGGTTTAGAGCTTGAGTCTATGCGTGCTTATATAGAAGTTTAAATCAACCTAAGCTATTAGATTTTCATAGGAGAATTCACAACCGTCCAGACTAGATAGAGTTATCTAGAATTGCCACCTCTTCCCTAGTGACTCAGCTACAAGTCAGGTAAGACTCAGCAACAAGTCAGGGTTGTCACATTTCAGATCTGCCCCGGGGGGGTAGGTCGACCCCCAGGTTGACCCCCTGGTCGACCTGTATAGGGGAGGTCGACCCCCTGATCGACCTGGCCTTTGGCGGGGGAAATCCCGCCCAGCCCACTTCCTCGTTTGAATTTTGAATTTTAATATGAGCTGTTTTTAATTTATTTAAATTACCGAAACTTCTAAGGGCCATAACTTCCTCATACGAAGTCCGATTTTCAAAAACTTGGACTCTATTCCAAGCAGAATTTCGAGACGAATGCAATGGCATAACCCGTTTACCTTAATTCTCACTATAACAATTAAGTATTCTTAAATTCATTCTTATAATAGTCATAGAAAATTCAGGGTGTTACATAAGGGGTGCTGCTTCAAAGGATAATAACGGGCTCCTAAATAGGAAGGACTAGATCTACCCTAATTACTATCCCCAATCGATCGGCTCCCTATCTTGTAGATACCCTGTGCTGGCCCCACAATAGGATGTATCACTTCCTAAAGTGGCAACCCCTTTTCCCTGATAGGCACGACCATATCTATTGGTGCTATAACATCTCATTTTCCCAGGCATGCAGATCTATGCACGCACATGGCTCCCAAAACGTGACATCAAACACCTCCACCCATATGGACCTCTTATAATCAGCTTAGTAAGCGTGCATTGACCCCTACCTAGTTCGGGGTCATCCTTTGGATACCACTATGGGTTACTGACTAATACGGGTCCCACACAACAGATGATACAAGCCAGCCCTAGTCTTGCATCCCCGCTACTAGGATTTCGACAGGTTATGCCTAACAGATTTACAAGCCCGCACAACCCCCACATATAAAACAGGTTAAGTTTGTCAGGTTCGTATAACCCCACGGATTTAACAGATTTACTTAACCCCCCATTAATTCAAACAAGCTTACTTAACCCTTACACAATTTAACAGGTTCATATAACCCCCACATGTATGTTAATGCACCCTACTTCTCACATTAAGTCGACCACTTGTGGATGCTGGATATGTCGGGCAGTTCTGGGCAGACTTCTACCACAAGTCGGACTTAACCTCGTGTCTTAGCACCGTTACATGTATATTTACGCAGTAGACCCCTCACATTAAATTAACCACCCATGGATGCTGGATTTACTGGGTGGTTCCGGGTAGACTTCTACCACAAGTGTAATCTGACCTCGTGTCTAAATGTAGCTGCAGTTTCTATTTACTGTAAATTTGGTCATATTCTTTCTTAAACAAGTATTCATATTTATCATAGGTTTTTCATGCTCTTACCCTCAAGTCAAAAATCATCATATACGATATTCCGCAATTTAAAGTCTTAGATCACGGTATAGGTTTACCCCCAAATCCCAGTCATGTTTTACAATACAAGTTATGCCCTAATTTATCTTTCCCAACGGTTCCCAATTTCATCCATTCGCATATTTCAGCAATTGGACTAGGCTCGAAGGTAGCCTGGCTATAAAAATAAAAAGGGCAGGAGGGAGAGAAGAGATTAGAAATTGGCACAATAACAAAATAGGCATATGATAAAAGAAATATGCATAATAATAGGCATATGATAACAGAAATGGGCATAATAACAGGATAGGCATGAAAGGAATGTAACACCCCACCTCCGCTAGGGTCACTCACAAAGGGAATGCACTAGTTTTGGAGGGGTATTATCGAGATAACATCACAGAATTATCACAAGACATAACATAAATAAATAATTAAGTAAACAGCAGAAGAATTTATGAGCAAAACAGAACTTCATTTTATTCCAAAGTAAACCATGTCTCTTACAAACATTTCAAATAACAACTTCATTACAATTGTCTTGTAATAATAGCCAAAGAAGCAATAACTTAAAACAGAAAAACAGCTTATTCCCCAAGTGCAGTAAAAAGAAGCAGCCATAGCAAACCGTACATGCTGAGCCAAAGCAAGTGATGTCCAAGCTAAGAGCTAGTGTTTCCTCCCTGAGAACCTGGGGGGGAACGAAAGAAAAAGGGGCGAAAGGAAAAGGGTCAGTCATAAAGACTAAGTAAGTCCTAGTGACTTTCAGTGTAAAAACGGTTAAAACAATAGGTCATGTATGGACTGGAACTAAACTTAAGAATGGTGTCAAGGTGAGCAAGATAAACTAAGGTGATCATGATGAGTCAAGATAAGTCAAGTAAAGCATCACATGCTCAAGATTCGTTGCATCGACTGTACTAGTATACTAAGCCCATGTCACAAGTTAATCACGAAATAAATCCCGTGGCCCAATATCATGAAATGACCCTGAAACAGGGTCTGACCCAAGTACGGGGTCCTACGGAGCGATTATCTAGTCGATCGGCTCCCTACAAGTTCTAGCTCGTCAAGTGTCCGTGTCATACGGCTAATCACGAATGTAGTCACCTGTGCTGGGTCCACCTTCGGGTGTATCAGCCCTAGGGTGTCAACCCCTGACACGATTCAAGATGCACAGATAAATATACGGATACCCAGTGCCTGCCCTGGAATACGTGCACGACCGTAGCCCACCGAACCTACACTGGCGTACCCCACTGTCGTCGTTCACCTCTTACAACCAGCCCAGTAATCGTGCCCCACCCGGCCTAGCCCCAGGGTACCTTGATACATCTAGAGGGTTACTGCTGAAAAGGGTCGTGTCTAGGGTTTCGTCTAACAGATTAGGTCATGTAATTCGTGACCTAACCCGCCTAACCGATTAAGTCATGTAATTCGTGACTTAATCCTTTTCCAGTCTAGTCATGTCAAGATGGTTAATTATGTCATTTAAATTCGTGACTTAACCCACTTACGTGTCATGTCAAGTTGGCTAAGTGTTGTCGTTTCAAGTTCATGACTTACCCCTACAAATCGTGTTCAAGTTGGTTAAGTTGTCTTTTCATGTTCATGACTTAACCCTAATTGGCATTAATTGATTCGTTAATGCACCGAACCACTCACATTGGATCCTATTGTTCGTAGCCACTGGATGTGCCGGGCGGTTCCGGGCAGGTTTACGCTACGAACTCAACCCAACCTCGGGTTTCAAGCGCGATGTGACCAACTACCCACATTGGATCCTATTGTTTGTAGCAACTAGATTTGTCGGGCGGTTCCGAGCAGATTTACACTACAAATTCAACCCAACCTCGAATTGGCCACTTTCTTGTTTTCTAAAGTCATGCCCATGTTCTTATCAGATTCGTGCTATTTTCATAGCATGTTCATATGTCAATTTCGTGCCCAACTAAGGCATGTTTCAAGTCAAGTTATGGCATGTTCAAGTCAAGTTTTTCGTGCTATATTTCATGTTCTACTTATACCAAATTTCACGATTTATGATTATAATTAATTCAAGTTTTGCCTATTCTACCCAATCGTATCCCCAACGCATATAAACGTACTTCGTTCACAAGCATAAACAATTCAAGAGATAAAGGGGAGTAACACCAAACATGTGATATGCATATGTGGCAATTCCAACATCACTTGCATAATAAACAGGCTATAACATATCACATGGTTTCAATACTAGCATGATGATAACTTGGCATAGTAATGGTTCCAACTTAGTTTAACATGATGAATTCAACTTTACATCATAGGCATAATAATCCTTGCGGGCATAATAAAATTTTTATTACAAACATGAAACATTAAAGGCATGGTAATTCTAATAGGCATAGTGGATTCCAATTTAGCATTTTTAACATAATGATTCTCATCTAGCATTATAAACATATTGATTCCAACTTTTCATCATAACTTAGCAATTCCCAATTTGTCATTAACATGATAGGTATATTAACATCACAGGCCTAGTTTCATTTACATCATAGACATGGTTTAATTAGCATCATAGGCATGGTTTAATCAACATAAAGATTTCAATAAACATAGTGATTCCATGGACATGTATTAGTAAAACGTGCCATACAATTAAGCCCAAGTGATTCATGACCACATCAAAATCATGATAAGTTTAACTTGCAACATTGACCTAGCAATATTCCCAAATTATGATTCAAAGTTAAACAATATAAACATGGATTAATAATAGTTCCTAAATCCGGTTTCAATTCATAGCATGTCCATGTTATTTTAGCGTTTTTGCCTAAAAAGTGACATAGAACTTACAATATGAAGCAAGTAATCCAAATCAAAATTTCAAATCAAATACCCCCAAATCCGTTGTCTAAAGCGTCGTAGTTGTTGTTGCTTCTAGTTGTAGCCTTCAAGAATCGTCCTTCTTCTTCTATAATTTTGTTCTTTGTATTTTTAATTTAGAGTTCAAGGTTTAATGGCGGCTGCATGAGGCTAAAATGAAATAGTATGATTTAGGCTAGGTATTAGGGTCCTTTTATAGTGTTTAGGATTAGTTTTAGCCATAGGATAAACCCAAGGATAGATCTGAGCCATCTTAAATCGTCACAAGCCCCCAAAACAAGACCCAGGAGCCAAAACAGGTGCACCAGGCCGACTTGGCCGACCAAGGAGGTCGACACACAGGTCGACCCCCAAGTCGACTCTAGTTTCGACCTGGTTGGGGGGGAGGTCGACCCTAGCGTCGACCCCCCTGTCGACCTGTCTAGGCGGGATTTTTCCCGCCTACCCTAAATTCTGAAAATTTGAATATGTTTTTGAATTTGAATTTTTCTTGAAACTTTGCAAGGCCATATCTCGATCATATGGACTCCGATTTACGTAAACTCAGACTCTATTTCACGTATTTTTCCGAGACGAACGCAATGGCATAGCCCGTTTCCCCTGATTCAGACTTTAATATTTAATTCTGCACTGTTTTAACTTATAACGTGTTGTTTAAAATACGGGTTGTTACATTCTCCCCTCCTTAAAGGATTTCGTCCCCGAAATCTTCAAGTTAGGAAGAACGTATCCTACCATCCATCATCCATCTACTCAAAGCATCATCCACAGGCAGCCATTGTCCTTAAAAGATTTCTAATGCTATATGAACATATGCAGAAAGTGTGTGTATATGTTCCTTATCTAATGCAAATGATCAAGCCTGATTGATCTTCTCAAATGCAAAATATGTTTAGTGAAATGAATCCAATATGTATGCAATTTTTTTTCCTATTATAATTCATAATTTCTACATGAGTGCTCAAACATTCAATCATATGCAACAACCAAATGATAGCACAACCAAGTTCCCAAAATAAACACTCATGCATATGCAACATGAAAATGTGTCTGAGCCGATCTAGTGCCTAATATGTATTCATGCATCCACGAGCAACCACTTGCGACCACTTGCAACCATTTCGCAATCATAACATGTTTCAATTACATGTTTACATCCAAAAAGATTCTACCTATGGTTCTCAAGATAGGATCGAGGAGAGAAACAAGATAAAACAAAGCATCTAGAAAAAGAAGTTAAAGATGTACCCCCAGAAGGTCCGGTCTGTTTCTTAGGGCAGTCCTTGCTGATGTGTCCAGTCTCCCCACAATGAAAACATTCACCTTTCTTTCTTTTCCTCTTTCTACAATCCTTAGCTATGTGCCCTTCCGTACCACAGAAATTGCATTTCGTTTTATCGCGTGAGTTGTCGTTCTTGCCTCCTTTCTCGGAGTCTACCTTCTTATTCTGAGAATCGTTGGGCTTGACCTCTTTCTTGCCCTTCTTATCTTCCTCATACAGTAGGGCAATATCCACCAAGCTTTCAAAGGTCGCCCCCATGGGCACATGAGTCATGGCCAAACCATGTAGTGGCTCGTTCAAGCCTCGTGCAAAACGTAGCGCCTTTTTCTGAGGAGTGTTGACTAACACCAATCCGAAGCGAGCAAGCTGATTGAAATAGTTCACATATTCTTTAACTGTCATATTTCCTTGTTTAAGGGCTAGAAACCGTTCCATTTGGAGACTCTCCTCTGCCGATGACAAGAACTTAAACCCAAATCTCCCTCTAAAGTCCGCCCAAGTCTCAAAGGGGCCTAGTAGCGTTGGTGACTTCCCACCAATAAGAAGCTTCCTCTTTCATGAGCCAAGTCGCCAACTGTACTTTCCTATTGTCCTCTATCTCAAAGATAACAAACAAGTCTTCGGTTTCCTTCAACCAATTCCGTGACTCAACAAAAATCTCAGTTCCTAGGAAATCCTTTCCGCCCATGGCCTTAAAGTCCTTGCATATCTTTGAAAAAGCGGTTTCTCGCGGAGGTTGAGGAGGATGAGGAGGAGGATTGGCTGGGCCTGTCACATTAGCCCGAGCCTCGAGGAAACGACGGAACCAAGTGGGTATATTGACACCCTCGGGAAGATTAAGATCGTCGGCCATGATAAGCTGAAAACGAAAAAGGAAAAGATTCAAACGAGGAAACAAAGATAGTGCTAATGGCTTTTTGGGGAATAGCCTTTTTAAAATAAACCAACTTTTCTTGAAAAGTGCTTCTTTGTAAATGGTTTTTCAAAAGGTTTTCAAAACTTTTGCCCAGTCCTGGTAACCTTCTGCTCTGATACCAAATGTAACACCCCACCTCCACTAGGGTCACTCACAAAGGGAATGCACTAGTTTTGGAGGGGTATTATCGAGATAACATCACAGAATTATCACAAGACAGAACATAAATAAATAATTAAGTAAACAGCGGAAGAATTTATGAGCAAAACAGAACTTCATTTTATTCCAAAGTAAACCATGTCTCTTACAAACATTTCAAACAACAACTTCATTACAACTGTCTTGTAATAATAGCCAAAGAAGCAATAACTTAAAACAGAAAAACAGCTTATTCCCTAAGTGCAGTAAAAAGAAGCATCCATAGCAAACCGTACATGCTGAGCCAAAGCAAGTGATGTCCAAGCTAAGAGCTAGTGTTTCCTCCCTGAGAACCTGGGGGGGAACGAAAGAAAAAGGGGCGAAAGGAAAAGGGTCAGTCATAAAGACTGAGTAAGTCCTAGTGACTTTCAGTGTAAAAACGGTTAAAACAACAGGTCATGTATGGACTGGAACTAAACTTAAGAATGCTGTCAAGGTGAGCAAGATAAACTAAGGTGATCATGATGAGTCAAGATAAGTCAAGTAAAGCATCACATGTTCAAGATTCGTTGCATCGACTGTACTAGTATACTAAGCCCATGTCACAAGTTAATCACGAAATAAATCCCACGGCCCAATATCATGAAATGACCCTGAAACGGGGTCTGACCCAAGTACGGGGTCCTACGGAGCGATTATCTAGTCGATCGGCTCCCTACAAGTTCTAGCTCGTCAAGTGTCCGTGTCATACGGCTAATCACGAATGTAGTCACCTGTGCTGGGTCCACCTTCGGGTGTATCAGCCCTAGGGTGTCAACCCCTGACATGATTCAAGATGCACAGACAAATCTACGGATACCCAGTGCCTGCCCCAGAATACGTGCACGACCGTAGCCCACCGAACCTACACTGGCGCACCCCACTGTCGTCGTTCACCTCTTACAATCAGCCCAGTAATCGTGCCCTACCCGGCCTAGCCCCAGGGTACCTTGATACATCTAGAGGGTTACTGCTGAAAAGGGTCGTGTCTAGGGTTTCGTCTAACAGATTAGGTCATGTAATTCGTGACCTAACCCGCCTAACCGATTAAGTCATGTAATTCATGACTTAATCCTTTTCCAGTCTAGTCATGTCAAGATGGTTAAGTATGTCATTTAAAATCGTGACTTAACCCGCTTACGTGTCATGTCAAGTTGGCTAAGTGTTGTCGTTTCAAGTTCATGACTTAGCCCTACAAATCGTGTTCAAGTTGGTTAAGTTGTCTTTTCATATTCATGACTTAACCCTAATTGGCATTAATTGATTCGTTAATGCACCGAACCACTCACATTGGATCCTATTGTTCGTAGCCACCGGATTTGCCGGCCGGTTCCGGGCAGGTTTACGCTACGAACTCAACCCAACCTCGGGTTTCAAGCGCGATGTGACCAACTACCCACATTGGATCCTATTGTTTGTAGCAACTGGATTTGCCGGGCGATTCCGAGCAGATTTACACTACAAATTCAACCCAACCTCGAATTGGCCACTTTCTTGTTTTCTAAAGTCATGCCCATGTTCTTATCAGATTCGTGCTATTTTCATAGCATGTTCATATGTCAATTTCGTGCCCAACTAAGGCATGTTTCAAGTCAAGTTATGGCATGTTCAAGTCAAGTTTTTCGTGCTATATTTCATGTTCTACTTATGCAAAATTTCATGATTTATGATTATAATTAATTCAAGTTTTGCCTATTCTACCCAATCGTATCCCCAACGCATATAAACGTACTTCGTTCACAAGCATAAACAATTCAAGAGATAAAGGGGAGTAACACCAAACATGTGATAGGCATATGTGACAATTCCAACATCACTTGCATAATAAACAGGCTATAACATATCACATGGTTTCAATACTAGCATGATGATAACTTGGCATAGTAATGGTTCCAACTTAGTTTAACATGATGAATTCAACTTTACATCATAGGCATAATAATCCTTGCGGGCATAATAAAATTTTTATTACAAACATGAAACATTAAAGGCATGGTAATTCTAATAGGCATAGTGGATTCCAATTTAGCATTTTTAACATAATGATTCTCATCTAGCATTATAAACATAATGATTCCAACTTTTCATCATAACCTAGCAATTCCCAATTTGTCATTAACATGATAGGTATATTAACATCACAGGCCTAGTTTCATTTACAATATAGACATGGTTTAATTAGCATCATAGGCATGGTTTAATCAACATAAAGATTTCAATAAACATAGTGATTCCATGGACATGTATTAGTCCAACTTGCCATACAATTAAGCCCAAGTGATTCATAACCACATCAAAATCATGATAAGTTTAACTTGCAACATTGACCTAGCAATATTCCCAAATTATGATTCAAAGTTAAACAATATAAACATGGATTAATAATAGTTCCTAAATCCGGTTTCAATTCATAGCATGTCCATGTTATTTTAGCGTTTTTGCCGAAAAAGTGACATAGAACTTACAATATGAAGCAAGTAATCCAAATCAAAATTTCAAATCAAATACCCCCAAATCCGTTGTCTAAAGCATCGTAGTTGTTGTTGCTTCTAGTTGTAGCCTTCAAGAATCGTCCTACGTCTTCTATAATTTTGTTCTTTGTATTTTTAATTTAGAGTTCAAGGTTTAATGGCGGCTGCATGAGGCTAAAATGAAATAGTATGATTTAGGCTAGGTCTTAGGGTCTTTTTATAGTGTTTAGGATTAGTTTTAGCCATAGGATAAACCCTAGGATAGATCTGAGCCATCTAAAATCGTCACAAGCCCCCAAAACAAGACCCAGGAGCCAAAACAGGTGCACTAGGCCGACCTGGCCGACCAGGGAGGTCGAAACACAGGTCGACCCCCAGGTCGACTCTAGTGTCGACCTGGTTGGGGGGGGAGGTCGACCCTAGTGTCGACCCCCCTGTCGACCTGTCTAGGCGGGATTTTTCCCGCCTACCCTGAATTCTGAAAATTTGAATCTGTTTTTGAATTTAAATTTTTCGTGAAACTTTGCGAGGCCATATCTCGATCATACAGACTCCGATTTACGAAAACTCGGACTCTATTTCACATATTTTTCCGAGACGAATGCAATGGCATAGCCCGTTTCCCCTGATTCAGACTTTAATATTTAATTCTGCCCTGTTTTAAGTAATAACGTGTTGTTTAAAATTCGGGTTGTTACAAGGACTGAACAGTAGATCCGATGTACAAGTAATGGCAGATCTGTTAAGTTATGATTCAGGTTATTAACAGGCATATGCTTAAATCCAAACCAATAAACATGTCAGGATTACTTACTAAATGTTTATATCTAAAAGCAACATAAAATCACAAAGACTGATTTACAAGCCCGCATAACCCCAACATATAAAACAGGTTATGTTTGTCAGGTTTGCATAACCCTCACAGATTTAACAGATTTACTTAACCCCCATTTGTTCAAACAAGCTTACTTAACCCTTACACAATTTGACAGGTTCATATGACCCCCACGGATTTAAAAAGGTTAAGTATTATAGGTTAACATGTTATTATCATTTCCCATTCATGTATGTTAATGCACCATACTTGTGGACGCTAGATTTGTCGGGCGGTTCTGGGCAGACTTCTACCACAAGTGTAATCTAACCTCGTGTCTAAGTGCGGTTACAGTTTCTATTTACTGTAAATTTAGGCATATTCATTCTTAAACAATTATTCATGGTCATCATAGGTTTTTCATGCTCTTACCATCAAGTCATAAATCATCATGTACGATATTCCCCAAATTAAAGTCTTAGATCACGCTATAGGTTTGCCCCCAAATCCCACTTATGTTTTACAATACAAGTTATGCCCCAATTTATCTTTCCCAACGGTTCCTACTTTCGTCTGTTCGCATATTTCAGCGATAGGCCTAGGCTCAAAGGTAGCCTAGCTATAAAAATAAAAAGGGTAGGAGGGAGAGAAGAGAATAGAAATAGGAATAATAACAAAATAGGCACATGATAAAAGAAATAGGCATAATGACAGAATATGCATATGATAACAGAAATGGGCATAATAGCAGGATAAGCATGAAAGGGATGAATATTAGTTTTGATGTACAAGTAACGGCATATCTGTTTAGTTATGATTCAGGTTATTAACAGGCATAGGTTTAGATCCAAACGTATAAGCATGTCAGGATTATTTATTAAATGTTTATATCTAAAAACAACATAAACTCACAAAGACTGGATCTAAATAACTGAGAAACGAGTGTTGATGTTGTAGCAGAGACTCTTGAAATACAAATCAGTAATTATATATACATACCATTATCAGAGTACAACAGTTATTCCTGGAACAGTTATAAACACCTGTTTCTAGATACAAACATGGTACACAGCGGAATATATGATAATCTATAGCTAACTGGTAAAGCTTCCTACTTCCAGCTCTTCCATGTGAATATGAAAAATCCCGACTAGTAGATTGCCCATACAAATTTTGGCACCCAAGAGTTTAGGGAAAACAAAAACAAAATAAACTCTGGGTCAGTCATGGGACTGGTGTGAGTAAACTCCAAACATTTGTTTAACTTTCAAAATCCTTTCGAAAGAAAGATAATAGTAAGACTAGCCCACACATAAACTTGGATGGTTTAAACCTTATTATAACCCAAAACCCTTTGATACAAAAATCCAGTGATATTATAATAGTGTCTAAATCAAATAAATAGAATTTAGCGGAACGTTTGCATCTCACGCTCCATATATAGTATAAAATGAAAAACCGCAGGGCGCTTACTGGAGATTGGATTTCCAACATGACAAGGTATGGAACCACCTTCCGATAGTGTATCTCTAGAGGGGAATACACTGGGTTCAACAAAAACATCTTGCAACCCGGCCCACACATGACCGACAACTCATTTCGCTTGAGTGTATCGAATGTATATTACCAACGGTTGGGATCAGCAACCGTTTTCCCGAATGAGACAACATCGATAGATTAAAGAAGTAAAAAGAATTTCTCTATATAGGAGATTATACACCCTAATGGGAGCGACCCACATAGTCATGCTGCCTGCCCGATTTTTGTCATTTCTCAGTTGTTGAGGCCCGAGGCTACGATTACTTATCATTCTTTGATAGCACAATCACTTTGAATGCCACATTGTTAGATCCGTCCGTCACTAATTGATTTGCACAAGTACATTCTGGATATTATGCTAAGAGAATAAATTCTCCGCCGCCATATATATCTATACAGAACAATTTTATGCGATCATTGGAAATACTCTGTCAGACATTCGTCCATATACGTTCATTCTGGGATTGAACGAAATCGAAGGCACAATTCCCACTAATAGAAAAAGTCCTTGCACTTTACTCCGTCTTCGATTTATCTTCATATAATCTGATTCGCAACGCTACTGCCAATACGGAGTGGTTCACGGATAATAATCCAACCGGTCTCTCCATATTGACAATGATATTGGCAAACACTTCGATAGTCGGTTATTTAACTATCGAAGAAAAATAAATGAACATTCATAGCATCAAACAATCACTGGGCCTCTTAATTAATATTTCATTAATTAAATCACTTCTTCATTACCTTACAAATATTTGTTAACCAAATATTTTCAATAATCATCTTGATCTCTTACGCTGTTTAGAAAACATTTCCATATTTCGCCATTTTTTTTTACTTAGAAAATATCTTCTATTAATATTCCAATTACATATCTCTTTCACGCCAGTTCATTTTTAGACTTAGGAAATATTTATTATTATATTTCCAAAATTTCACTTATTTTGGGTTAAAACGAATATTGTGTAAAACTTCGTTACAACGACCCAAAACACTGCATTCAACTAACTCTTATTCAAACATTTCTCTTCGAGACTGGATCTTGCTACTTATCGGTTAAAAATGAAATCAATCAAGTTGGGGTATAATTTCCTCTCAGACCTTGACTGAAAACATCCTTAATTTCAAAACGGACAAGACCACTTACCTCGAATAATCCACACCATATTAAACCAAATTTCCATTTCTGAAACACGTATATGTTTCTCTTTCTATTTTATCAGATTTAATTATAGATCTCCTTTTTATTTATAGTATTCTATTTTCAAGTTCATTTCCTTACCGAATTCTATATACATCGATATACTGATTTCTAACAATCAAATTTTCTTAAAAATATTCTATCTCCTTAAATTTTCGGAAAATTTTGCCATAACCTCCTTTGAACCGGCAAATAGTTCAAACCTCAACTCGCCCCTCTAGGCCCTTTCCATTCAAAAAGAAAATCAAAAATCCAAGTCGCTTGCCGATTCGACACATAAAACCTCATATGGAATTTAAACATGTACCTTATTGTCGGGCACATGAATTATAATCTTCATATACTTCATTCCAAACCAGCTTAACCTATATACATCCATTCATTCCCAATTTATTCCAAACCAGTCTGTTCATTTTAACTCAATTCGCTAATTTACTTTAATTAGCTCTTTTGCCTATTTCACTTCTTTGTTTGAACATAACATGTTCAAATATAATATCAACTTGCTTATAAACAAATTGAATTCCATTTCCCATTCAAAATTCCTTTTCGATTTCGAATCAAATTTCCAAATCGAATTCACTTATTCAAAACCCAATTTCAATTCAAAATCACATTAACTAGTTATTATTCAAATTAGTTAATTCTATTCAATAATTAAAAATCTGATTTTCAATTCAAAAATCAGATTTATTTACACAACTTGAGTTCATATTTATTTTACAACTCATGTCTGGATTTTTCTAATGGAAATTCGGATTTTATTTACTTAAAATTCCATTATTTATTTAAATAAACCATTATGGTTTTATAATGGTTATGGCACTGTTTTTCTAAAAATTTGATCTTGACATAACTCAAAATCTATACGACGAAATCCAGATTTTTCTCTTCTATTAGAAAACTATTATCAAATCGGTCCTGATAATTCTTGTTTCAAAGAATTCCTACTTGAATTGAGTTCTATCTACTCAACTGAAGTTCGAAACGCCAAATTATAAACTACCGCGTTGCGGCGATTTCGTTTTAATTATATTTATATATATATAAATTTTTAAACTTCGTTTAAAATAAATTCAACTCCATTCTAATATATTTTTAATATATATCAAACCAATTTTCCCAATTCAACTAAATAATTCTGATTATCTAAAATCATCGATTTCTCCTTACTTGGTTATACATTTATTTATACTCGATTTGTTATTTTAAATCCCAATTCCTTTTATAAATAAATTATAAAATTAGGTATAATCGAATTCCAATTTTAACTGCTTTGGATTTTCTCAATTCAGTTTGTATTCTAAATCCTGGAATATAAATCAATTATTCTATTTTCAACACGTTTTCCAATTTCACTTTTTAAATTCTTACTTGAATTTAAACTTCTAAATTATCCAATGATAATTTATTTCCCTATTTTTATAAACATTGTTTATAAATTAATTTTCTTGTTTAAAAATTAAAACAAGCTTTCCTTTCAAATACCTATTTGAAAACCTAACCCCTTTTACATTCCGAATTTCGGAATATAAACAGTTGTTCCCTTTCGAATGATTTCAAATTTTATTTTTAAATTCATATTTGAATTTAAATATTCCAATTATCTCTTGATGATTAATTTATTATATTTATAAACACCATTTCATAAATTTTCTTATTTTATATTTAAACAAGTTTATTTCAAAATCTATTTAAAACCAAAATCTTATTTTGGAAATTTCTATTTATAATAACTTATATATATAACATCCAATTTATTTTCATGTTCAATTTAACTTCTATTTAAATAAATTCGAATTAATTGAATTCAAATCATGAATCCTTATGGATTTATTTTAGTTCAATTTATATTCTGAACATCAGAATAAATTCCATTGTTTATTTCTTTAAAACGATTTCCCCATTTCTATTTTTAAATTCACATTTGAATTTAAATATTCAGATTATCCAATGATAATTTTTTCCCACTTCTATTTATAAACACTGCTTATAATTTCACTTCACATCTCGTATTATTAATTTATAAAGAATGTTTATAAATTCCCTACTTGTTTTATATATTCAAACAAGTTAATATATTTATTGCCCAATTAAAATTAAAATTTTATTTCAGATAAATGGATTTTTCCCTTTTAAATTCTTTTCCCGATATTTTTATATTTTGATATTCAGGGCCAGTGACATTCAATCAATCAAAAACACACAATTATCAACCACGGGTTTTCTAACACATCATATATGATAATATATATGCAACAAACAAATAATAATATTTTTGAGGAATCCAGTTGGATTCCTCCAACCTGTTTTCCATCATCCACAGACGTTAGCCAACATAAATAATACCCATCCTGCTTCGAGGCAGGATGTCGTGGTATAGAAGGTCATCCGCTATCATAGCGTGGGGCGTATAGGGACATCCGCTAATGATACTGCCGGGATCCGCTAATGGTACTGCGGGAATCCAACCACCTATATATATATATTAACCACAAACACCAATCCTAAATAACTAATATATATTTTGTAGCCACAAAAATATTTCAGTGCATGCAAACAACTAATGAACAATTATTTTAATGAATAAAATAATTCTATATAAAATATAGGAGTGAGATTTACTCACCTGATTTTTAATTGTTATTCATTCTAATTCCAATTCCTTAGTAAGGATTTTTGCAGCTCCAAACCCCTCATGAAGTTGATTCGACCAATTAACCTTATACATTAATTTATTCCTTTATAAGTTTCAAGATCAAATATATATAATTGATCATATAATTGAAATTTTGATTTTTAATAATGATAGTTGTAATACTTATTTTAAAAATAATTATATACCTTAATTTCTCTTTTGATCCTTCTCCTTTTTGTGTCTTAAACAAGGCCGACGCCTATATGTAACAACCCGAAAATCTGGGCCAGTTTAAAATTTTTATTTTGGCAATTTTAGCGAATTTTGATTATTTAAAATGAATTATTTTAAATAATGTCGATGAGAAATTTATTTTCAATATTCAATTCAACGTATATATTATATACGTCGTCGTTAGAATATAAATATTTATATATAATTATAAATAGAATTGAAAATGGCGCGGTAGTTCGATAATTCGATTTCAAACTTCAATTGAATGTACCGGGTGCAAAACAATCCGGATTTTAGTGAAACAAAAAATAATGGAATCTAATTGTGGATATCTTTCCGACGAATCTGAAAAATTAAAATTTCGTAGCGAGAATCAAAAGATATGTCCAGTTGAAAATTCTGAATAGTCGCTATGGAATTCAGGCCCTTAAAAATGGACATTTTGCAAACGACCTCGGATTTCGACAAAACCAGTTTTGTTGGGTCCGTGATGTAAAGTTATTGCTAGATTTCAAATTTCATAATTTTTCGATTCAATATGTGAGCGTGGCAAAGGAAAACGTGTTTTGACCATTTCAGTTGATTTTAATCGACTGGAAATTGGCCATTTTATAAACGGTCTCAGAATTCGACGAAACTAGTTTTGTTAGGACCGTATCGTCAAAACGAAGCTAGAAAATATTTTTCTGGAATTTTTCTAGTTAGTATGTGACCCCGGTAATTTGAAATGTACGTTTAAAATTCAATATAGTGATTTAAATGAAAATTCAAAAGGAAACTGATTGTAACGATCAAATCAGCTTACGGTACATATCCCATTGTGTTCGGAATGGGGGTAAAACGCTATGGACGACAGGCGGTGGGCCTCGTTTCGAGGTCGTATGTAAAAGTCAACCTTTTTGCAAAAATTTAATAATTAAATAATAAAAAAAAAATATAATTTCCCTCCCCCCTTTATCTTCGTTTTGCCCCCCCCCCCCCCCGTAGCTCATTACCGATTCATATAAACGGAAAAAAAAAAAAAAACCCTAAGAAGGCGATCGACGCCCTGAAGCATCGCCGCCCCTCCGTCCGCTCTGCCTGTCCTCCCTCCCTCGATCGAAGACCCGAAGCCCCCCCAGATCGCAATCTCCGACGAAGCCCCTTCCCCCCTCGCTCGCGACGCTGAAGCCGCCGACGACATCTTCTCCCCCCTTCCCTTTTTGCAGCTAATTCGGTGAGCACTTTTTTTTATTTTATTTATAAAGTAAAAACTAATTTGTTTTTAAAGTAAAAACTGATTTGTTTTTAAAGTAAAAACTGATTTGTTTTTAAAAGAAAAACTGATTATTTAAAAGATTTAAAAAAAACTGATTTTTAGAAAAGAAAAACTGATTATTTAAAAGATTTAAAAAAACTGATTTTTAGAAAAGAAAAACTGATTATTTAAAAGATTTAAAAAAACTGATTTTTAGAAAAGAAAAACTGATTATTTAAAAGATTTAAAAAAACTGATTTTTAGAAAAGATAAAAACTGATTTTAAAAGCAATAGTAAAAACTGATTTTTTATAAAAGTAAAAACTGATTTTTTATTAAAATAAAAACTGATTTTGTTTTAAAGTAAAAATCAGATTTTTTATATATTGAATAGCGAACTAAAAAAAAAAAAGGATTTGAACTTTTAGAACTAAAAATCAGATTTTTATATATTGAATAGCGAACTAAAAATTCGATTTTTATATATTGAATAACGAAGTCAAAATTCGATTTTTACATAGGTAGTGAAAGCGGACGACGAAGATGCGATAGCGATGAAGATTCCTATCAATGAAGTGCCGTGGAGCTAGGATAGCTATATGTGAGAATTTCTCACCTTTCAATTTCTTTTCTAGTTATATATATACTAGGATGCAGACGGTGCTTAGTAGCACCCGACACAATCGTCCACAGACCATGGACTTGTTTGTTTGGTTGCATAGATTAGTTGAATTATTTGTTTGAATTGAATTGTTTGGTGAGATGAAATTGATTTGATTGATGTGTGAATGGCGTGGGCCTTCACTAGACCGGGGGTAAGGCTAGGCCTTGTCCCGTTTCTAGTATCGTGCCGTTATGCCGCCGAAATTTTCTAAAATATGTTAGAAAAATAAAATATCATTTTATTGAGGAAATGAACTGAATAGAAATTCATGTGTTGAAATAAAATGTTTTATCGTTAAAATATAATTTTTGACGTGAATGTGAATAAATAAATATTCATTTACAAACCGGACGGTTTGTTTATGTACACCTATTTGAAGGACATTGATTGGGTCGATAAATTTTACACATCGCCCAATTGCACAAATAAAATCTGTGTTTGATTGTTTGAAACCCCACACGGGTGTTGGGATGAAATTTGAAGTTCACTCATCCTGATTGATTAAATATGTCGATCGATTGATTGACAGGCTGTTATAAGCGTTGAATATCTATGTTTGATGCTTATACAGTGTAGTGCACTTTGGTTGATGGTTGATCATTGTTCAATGCTATTATATACCTGTGTTGTATGAAAATCCATATAATTAATTTTATATGGTAATTGATTGGGCCTCATTCCAGTTTCGAAAAAGAAATATTTGAAAAAGAAATATTTGAAAATAGAATATTTGAAAAAGGAAATTTTTGAAAGGAAATATTTGAGATAGAAATATTCGAAATAGAATATTTGAAAATAGAAACATATGAAGCCGTGTTGATTAGATTGACGCTATTCTGACGTAAACGATATTTATATCGGTTTTATTCATTTTGAAATGAATTGAATTGAAAGTGATTTCGAAATGAATTGAATTGAAAACGATTTTGAAATGAATTGAATTGAAAGTGATTTCAAAATGAATTGAATTGAAAGCGATTTCGAAATGAATTGAATTGAAAGCGATTTCGAAATGAATTGAATTGAAAACGATTTCGAAATGAATTGAATTGAAAGTGATTTCGAAATGAATTGAATTGAAAGTGATTTCGAAATGAATTGAATTGAAAGCGATTTCGAAATGAATTGAATTGAAAGCGATTTCGAAATGAATTGAATTGAAAACGATTTCGAAATGAATTGAATTGAAAGTGATTTCGAAATGAATTGAATTGAAAGTGATTTCGAAATGAATTGAATTGAAAACGATTTCGAAATGAATTGAATTGAAAACGAATTCAAATTGAATTGAAAGCAAATTGAAATGAATTCAAATTGAATTGAAATTTGAATTGAATAGAAATGAATTTTAAAACGAATTTATAGAGAAGAATTCAATTTTGCTTTGAATTGAAATGGAAGTTGAAATAGATTTTGAAACGAATTTTAAAACTATTTATATAATTCGTTTTAAATAGAAATCGACGAAATATATATTATATATATAATATAATGGCCTGAATAGAACGCGCCGCGCCGCGGCAGTTCGTGAATTTCGACCATTTATTTCAAACGGACATTACGGGAGATCCGACCGTCGGATTCTCCTAAAACCGGAACCGTTGGGTTCGTATCGAAAAGAGCTTTCTAACGAAGATTAGAAATTTGAAATCTAACGGTTGGATTTGGAGATACGTCCAAATCAAATTCGAAAAAGGTCGCTGTAAGTGCAGTTCGATGGCCATTGATGGAAATCGACTGTACGGGCCTTGATAAAATTATTAAAAATAGTAATAATTTGTGTAAAATCATAAGAAATGATTTGTGAAGATTTGGGATGAAAAACTTCATGTTTGAAAAGATAAAAATAGATTTTTATCGAAATAAGCTAGTTTTGAACTAGAATGATAATTCTATTTATTTTTAAGTAAATAAATTGAATTTGAAAAGGGTTTTAAAAATAACCAAAATTTCCAATGATTGCATTGGAGTGGATTTGAATCGAAATTGTCTTCGGAATATTTCGATGTTGGAATTCGTGATTATACAGATGTTGTTACGGAAATTTGAAAGATATATATTTATATCGTTATTTCCAATACGACATTTGTTAGTCGTAGGATTCGATATTGAATATAAGCCGATATATTTTCTATTCAGAGCCTTGTATTGAATATCGAATGTGATTTGGGTTTGTCGTGAATGGTGTCTTCATTAACACTGTTCTTGAGCCCAGTTGAGAAAAGATTAAATCTTTTTATTTAGATTTAATGAAGTGTACCAATTAAATGATATTTAATTGGAATTGAATTGGTATTGATTTTTGGGTTTATCGTGAACAGTGTTTTAAATAACACTTGTTCTTTAACCCGATAATTAATGGAATGTGATTTTGGGTTTATCGTGAACCGTGTTTTAAATGACACTGATTCTTTAACCCAGTTAAAGATTAAAACTAAGTGGAGTTTTAATGAATCTTTAAATAGATTGAAAAGATCGAGAATGGAGTATCACCAGTTTTACTCCAAGCGATAGTTAAATCTTTAATTAGATTTGAACGTGAAATGGTAATTGAATTACCGATAACACTGTGGTGTTAGATATGAAGTACTACCAGTTTTACTTCATGGGATGAATAGGTTGGGATTGGGAAATAAAATAAATGATTTCTTCGGTGTGATTCGCTAATCCCGACTAGTTTGAATTGATATTCAAAGGAGATTAAAGAATAATTTTAAAGAATTTATCTTGGATAAAATTAGTGGGAACTTTTTCCCAAAGTATAGGAATATTTGAATAAAAGAATATTCTGAATTGGAATGAGGCGTATGTTGTGTTTGTGTAACACTTTTATAATATATACGCGAGTTATTCAGAAAGACCGGGTTTATCCCATTCTGAATAACTGATTCGACGTGGTGTCGAAGATGAAGACGGTGGTCGAAGACCGGAAGTCTTCACGTCGTTTGGGTGATTACTGATGATCTTGATTTGGCTGTACACCCAAGAAGATGGAAACAGTTAGTGATCGTCCAGACGTACTTGGAGATCGATGGATATGCGGGGTACTAGGTGCCTCCGGTTTCGTTCAGACCCAGAACGGACTTGTAAATGGACTGTGTGTCTGACATTGGATTTTAGTCCGTGCGATTGATCTCTATTAAATATATATCTGTTTGGCGGCGGAGAATTTATTCTCTTGCTTAACGCCCTTCTCTGAGACGTACGAGCTCAGGGGTTATATATTGATGGATATCAAACGCATGGAGTGAATTGCCTGTGTGGCATGCCTAAGTGGCAATTGATCGAGGCTTCTGTTGAAAAGCAAAGTCTTGTGGTGATGATCAAAGCACAGCCTGTGTGGCACAGCTTTGTGTAACGTGAATTCGCGAGTTTCACACCCGGTATGAACCAAAAACGGGAGACGGACCTCAGGGAGGACTTGCGTTTCTTTCTAGCTAGAAGTGGCGTCAGTGGTTTTACACGCCCTGACGAGTTTGACTTATGTGGTTGTTGCTGTTGCGAGGCGCCTCGGTTATATCGGTTTCGGCCGATGCATTCTGGTCGGCTGACGGACCAGACTTACACCCCATAGGGTGGGGAGACGTAGTGTTCAGGCATAATAATCCACATCGGTGGACCGGCCCTGACGATCTAAAGGCTTGCCTGCGCGCTTGCCTGTGGCTCGGGCTAGAGAGTCACGAATCGGTTGAGGACTATCTTTTGCCTCGGTTCATAGACGGAAATCCAATTTCCAAATACGTGACATTTGCGGTTTTAATTGTAGAACCTAGTATGGTGACATAGTGGGATGGGGCACTCATGCCGCCTATGATTGATACTTATGATTTGAAGTTGTTTTATACACTATGCACTTATAATAGTATCAAATGATTTGTTTTAAACGTATCAAGCATTCTTGGCTGTTATAAGGTAAAAACCCTATCCCCCGGCTTGCGTTGCATTGTGTGATAGGACCTAGGTCTTATAACAGCTTCATTTTTCTTTATTTAGCATTGCGCTGTTGTTTTATGCACTGGTATTCTTGGGAGGAAACCCGTTCCGTGTTATACGGCGTGGTCCCTTGATTTACCGAACTTTAAAATAAAGAATTATAACTGTTTTAGTTCTCACACCAGTCACATGACTGACCTGGAGTTTATTGTTTTAACCTAAACTCTGGGTGCCCTTATTTTGACACGGGCAGCTAGTAGTTTTGGTTTTGCAGATTTATATTCACAGGATCCTGGTTTACAGCTGGAACGATATCCGGAAAGCTTTGTATCCGTATATCTACTTCTAGTTGCGTATTGTATTATTTTCCGCTGCTATGTATTTAAATGTAATTTAAATCTCTGGTATTTCTGTGTAATATTCATTTATACTCTGTATATTCTTGTAATCTGATGCATTGTTGTAATATACAATGAAATGTTCTTTTATATGCGTTCTGTTGTGGCTTGTTCTCGAACTATCCAACGCTTTCCTTTACGGGGAAGTTACGGGTCGTTTCACTATAGCAACAAAGCGAACCAACTTACTCCTTGTTCTCTCTCACATTTGCTGATCACGGCATTTGCCCAGCCACCGCCATTTCCATTGTACCCCTTCACAGATTATCAATCATCACTGCAAGCTCCCCAAATGCCAAAGAAACTCAAAGCTACTACTGTCCTTGCTACCAATATTCACCATTACTGCTACAAACAAGGTCAGACCACTCCCTTCTATTTACTCATAAACTTCAAAAAACAATTCACACAGTAGCTCCATTGTGACATTCCTTTACATCTCCAGTTCACCCTTTGCAACCTCATCACTACTCAAATTTTTGCTCCCCCCATTACCACAGCTTCGAACGTGACTTTCCCAATTAGTCGTAAGTCACTCCGCTTTCCTCTCTCACCATAACGAAAAATCAGAAATCACTCTTACCAAAACATTCAACATCTCAGCATAATTCCGACCCTTATCCTAGTGTTGAATTCGACATCAACAAAAGTCGCGAGTTGTTACTGGCTTTCACAAGCCCTCATAACATCTCGCAATAGCACGAGATCCATCAACCATGGCCAGTCGTTAACCCTAGCTAGCGATTCTTGAAGTCGAACTTAAGGAGATGTCGCGCCCTTCCATTCTTGCCAAACTCGAAGAACAGGACTCGCCCAACTTCTCGACAGTGATAAAAGCATCGCGATTTGCATTATTTACATGGTATTGATTTCATTTTTAGGAAAAAGAAAAGGGACGGTTTTAATTTTAACAGATGAGGAAAGGGTCGGCATTATTCTGAGGAAATGAAATGAATAAAATAATTGGGGAGGGAGCGTTATTACTTACAAATGGGGAAGACTTCGACATTAAGGAATTTAGTCTGCGTTGAAGTACAAATGCCTTAAATTCCGATTTGATTTAAATAGATCTTTACTCCTTTTAAATAGATTCTAATTTAAGCGTGATTTGATCTCTATTTAATTCGATTTGAATTAAAGAGCTTTTTTTTAAAGATAACGATTTGATTTTGATCCTATCCACTAATCAAATAAATCGGGGTTCACAATTAAAATCGTTAACCGCTATTTTAGCGTACCGACTGTCGTTCCAATATTTTAACGCTATTCTGAACTGAATTGAATATATTTTAATATTTAATTTGAACATATATAGAATAATCATTTTAAATCAATATAAAATAATTTAAATTCAGAAATAAATCAATTTCTCGATAATATATTATTATTATTGATTATATTCATATAGAATTTATATTTATTATCTGAACTATTTTGACTTATTTTAAATCTCGAATTGAGTTGTTTTTCGTAATCTGATAATTTAATACATTTGATATTAAATTGAAATTGATTGTTAAATCGATAACTTAATATAAAAATTCATTTATATTATCAACTAAAATTTTGAAACCAATATTAAATATTGAAATCAATCGATCACAAAAATCCGGGTTGTTAAATTCTACCCCACTTAAAAGAATTTCGTCCCCGAAATTACTAAGATAGGAATAATGCTACAAGCCCATTACCTCTTTCAAAATTCAATTATGTTGAAACTCAACTCTTTATATTTCTACAACTTTTTGTTTCACCAAAACTTTTGGTTTCTATTTATATTGCACACCATAGATGCTCACATTCAATTAATTTGAATGATTTATAATTACTATATTCACATTCAGTCCATATTCATTCAAATTGATTTTAATCAAATTATTCCCTTCAATCCAATTAACTTGATTAAGTCATGTTAAATTTCCAAAATTCAAATTCCTAGGTTTTTATTTCAATCCTTTTGAAATCTCATAAATATATACATATATTTATTTCCATCTCAAATTCAAAACATTTGAATTTTCAAACTAATTTGTTTTCTTTCAAACAAATTTCCATCAAAAACTTTTCTAAGGTAGCAATCCATCACTTAGAAACTCGAAAATGAACACTAATGAGGCTGCAGTCATCATCAGGATTATTTTTCAGCTACTAAAGTGATCTCAGTGCTTAATCGCTTTAAAAACCCATAAAAATGATTTTTAATTAAAAATCCTTTTAAAACAAAACTATATTCTTCTAATATACTTTAGAAAATATTTTTCCAAATCTATACTTTCAAGTTTTTATCAGCACTCATAAATAGATCCGTTAGGTGTCATTTCAAATCCAATAATATTGTAGGTAGATCTGATAATATTAGGCACATATTTTGAGATCTAATTCAAACGAGATAAATAAGCTATCAAAACTTTGTATGTAAATTTCTCACTCACCTTAAAGCATCCAAATCTGAATCTGACTGATCTTTAAGGCCTATATTTCCCAAATCCTTAAAGATCTACAACTAATCTGAAAAGGGATACTTTCAGATCTATAGATTTATAAGAAAAAGGAAAATAGGGGAGAATTTGATGAGAAATAGCTTAGACGTCAATTCATTCCCTTTTCTATTTAAATCCGATAATCCCTTTCAAATATGAATGACTTGTATTTGATGGATTCTATATGAATATATTTTTGATTAAGAAATTGATTTGAAGAGAAATGGAAATGACAGATCTTTGCTGCTATCTACGAATTTGTGTGGAAAATAATGAGGCCTCACATTGTGCTTATAGTTGTGGGATTGGCCATGAACCTTTAGATTTGTTTAATTAACGTCAGTTTATAAATTAATATTGATGAAAAAACCTTACAAAACCTAGCCGTCACTGGGCATTTTAGGCCCAAAGCGGTCGACACCCTTTTATGAGCGGTCGACCGCCCTTCGGCCAAACAGCCCAGTGAAGGCTGGTTATAGAAGGTAATAAATATATTATTTATTCTATTTATTATTTCCGTCCATTTTTCAAATTTCGTTTGTAACTTATACATGTGGAATCCGTTAACGAAACTACAAACATGAAAGTTGACCAGAATTCAAAGACAAACGCAATGGTTAAAGTTTCATGGTCAAATTCCATCATTTGCAAAAAAATCCCTATTTTTGAGAATATAGTTAAATAACTAATTTATTGTCAAATTTTGGGTATTTACATTCTCATCCCCTAAAAACAAATTTCGTCCCGAAATTCTAACACCTACTATTCTATCCTACAAAACTAATTTGTGTACATCCACTTGCAACCATGTGTATATGTACACTGTGTGCACAGTGTAAATAATGCATTTTAACCATAAAACATGTATGCAAGATGATTCTAAATCGGGCCCTCTTTATATGTGCATTAAATTTTTAAAACACTTTTGAAAACATGATGCAAAACATCCTAAATATACTAGCAGTTCTATATGAAATACAAATTTCGAAAATCCTTTTTCATCCATTACCCTCACACGACTGTAAATAGAAGTGTGAAGCAACCAATTTTGCATCCAAACCCTACCATCCAAAACGTCAACGCAACTAATCGTTTCCTTTTTAATTTCATCTAAACCGAAAAAAGGAAATCAAAGCGAAGAATTTTAATGTTTCTTTCGCTTATAAATTTTCCATTCTCTTACCTAATGAATTTTTTACCTCAATTACGCAGAATACTCCAAATGCTTCCATCTGTAGACTACAAAGAGGATTAAAACAAGCTGTAAAACGAGAAACGAGGTAATTAATAAATTGCACACGTCGTTGACAAGGTATTGAAACAACGTTTCCAAGGCTAAAACAGCTTTTCCTTGTTGTCATTATCGTTCTTATCGTATTGTCGATCCAACTGCACTGCTAAAACATGAACACACACCATCCAAAAATCTTCCTTACGCAGTTCAAGTGACCAAAAATCAAAATTTTGCACAAAAATAAATTTTTGCTTTAAAACCTTATATATTTAATTTGAAAATTTCTTTTCAAACCATTTCACTATCTATATTAGATTCGTATGAAAAATCAAATTTCGGTAACGTGCACTTTACGCCATCCAAATCATCCATTTTGATGTAAAACAGATGTTTAAATATGCACAAAATGTTGTATCCATATTTTACATTTTTGCGCAAACCAAGATAAAACAAAGTGAAATTAGGTAGAATTTCAAAAATGGTAAAAGTTTTATTTTCAAACAATTATTTCGAAAGATTCAAAAAATGTATTTTGCAGAAACTTAAATGACTCAAGTCACATGTTGGCGAAAAGGGAAGTCAGTCGCGAAAAAATGCGAAAACTGAAATCACACCCAAAAGACCGAAATAAATTTTAGCTTAATAATGAACAAGTGATTAGTTATACCCATGACGAAAAACAATGCAAAAACATGTCCTTTGCTTAAATTTATTCAACAGAGAATTCTATCCTTTCCAGCTTTAGGACAACTGTTAGTTAGATAAGAAATGAGATTTCATTTAAATAGGTATGTGTAAACACACAAGTGTTTCAAAACATAGAAATCCCAATAACATAAATTGTGCTATTTTGAAGGCAACTGGCACTAACAATTTTACGCATGAATTACCACAAAACCAAAAACCGAATGCTGGAAGGGGAAAACAACATAGACGACAATGAAACAACAATGCCGAACCTCCTAAAACAATGGCTATAAAAAATGAGATGTCTTTCTCCACGATAGGAGCTCAAACCATTTTTATGGTCTTCTGATTATCATGTCATGGTAGCAAAAATGCTCAACCTCATGTTACAAACACGACTGGTGTTATCGTAGATTTCCACATCCCCGTCTCTACAAAGAAAGAATTTTGCGATGGGAAAGAAACCTACCACAAAACAGCTTCCTGGAAGTCCACCTAATATTGTCTAAAGACAAAAATAGATAGGTGATATTATAGAAAGTAACTCCATGAGACAACACACAAGAACAACCGGTTGAATCAAATATGATGCGACGCTAAATGATGGTTACGCCATCGATCAAACAAAAGATTAATTATGCATCATGAGACAAATCTAGTCATAAATTCCCACTTATAAAACAATGTGCTAAATGGGTCATACGTCTACATGGGCAGTTCCAACATAGATCCCTGAACAGAAAAACCGATACTAAGGAAAAGGGATTTGCTGCAAAATCCCCAAAGCCGATCGAACAAAAGACTATTCAAGTCCATGTAAAACACACATGCCTCTAAAATCTAATCGAGATTTTCCTAAGAAAACCATCCAAAGATAGCTTAATCTTCATCTCCGAAACGATGATTACCTTCATCCAAAATCTATTCTGACAAGATATGATAAAGGTGGATGCATCACAAACAACAATCCTATCCTAAGGTATTGAAGCATAGGACTGGTGCAAGTTCAACTACCTTAACAAGTTTCTTAGCCCTAAAACGGTGAAACCTTTTTGCTCATTGCGATCCAACCAAATGATCTCTCGTTAAAGACGATACTTAAATGGTACTAAAAAGATCAGGTAGTGCAAGTAGGTATTATGGACTAAGAAATGTTCGGAATGAAGAAATTGGATTAGATCTTGTGTTACCAGTGGGGCGAGATCTAATGAGAAAACAAGCGCGGGAAAAGAGGAGGCAATGACAATGAAAGAAAAGAATGATAAGAATATAATATGGTTAGATGTGGAACGAAGGACAAAAGAAAGAATTTAAGTAGGTGATTTGGACTCAACTTTTACGGTTGATTCGTAGGCCTAAGTTGCACTAAAACTCTTCAACAAGTTGATCACCCTAGGTATATCGCTAAACAGGTTTTGGGCAAAGATTGAACCTTGACCTTTTTAGGCTGGATTAAATGATTAATTATCACGTGCCATCTTTTAAGATTTGGCGTGATCCGAAAAACAATAATCCTCATCACTGCGGTATCAATGACCATAGTTAAACTCTGAACCGACTCCAAGGCTTCAAAATAGTCTCAATAAAATACTGGACCACATAACGAACGAATTTCCAAAATAATTCAGGTTGAAATCGGCAATAAAATTAGATGGATTTCCCCTTAACTAGCTATCATCAAATTAAATGATTCAAAACCAAATACCCCAAAAATCCAAACGAAGGTTTTTTGCTAAACCTTTTCGAAGGAAAATTAAAAACTTTTCAAAAATGGAATTTATTATAAACTAATGGCTTCGTATTTGCAAATCAATATTATTATTGCTATTATTTATATGATTTGAAATAAATATAACCTTTTGATTCGACAAGGGTGTGAAGAATTCGTCTTTAACTACCTCTGACAAAGATTTGTTGAGTACAATAAAGATAGTTATGGATACAATCTTCTATTTTATATACAGCACGAAGGATTGAGAGTCACGACCTTAGAAAGTAGCATGACTATTAATTGTTTCTTGTACAAGAATGAATAGTCCAAGGAGTTCAAAGCACATCTCATCTATGATAAAATGTACTTTGGGGGCGGGGATGTTATTCTACCTTGTAGCAAGGTCGTCCAAGGTCTAAATAATAACAATCACGAACTTTAAACAACGAGAGTCATGCTTACCAAAGAATCTGATCGGATCAAATTGAAGATAAAGCCTCAGATCAGTAGGCCCCAGTTTGAATGTCTATCAGATCGAAGAAATCTAGGACTATGGTATGAAGAAGCCTTCAATTCAAAAAAACTCTGAATCTAACGTTCGGTCCAGAGCCTATTCGATCCCACTGAGGTAGTTATCCCATGTTCCTTCTCTTTCCCAAAGATTCGAAGCTCTTTCCATGTGCCCCATGACACTACGATCCGATCCCACATTCTGGGCATAACCACAGCCACTATCTCTTATTTTTGCGGTTTGACAGCCACATAGCCAAAACTTTTCCAACCACAGATCCGACCCAGTTTGTTGCCATTCCTATAAACACACAATTTCTAGACCATCGAAGGACTTTTGGCATTCCTTTCACTCCACGCACACGAGCCAGCAAACAAACTTGTTAATTCATGTTACATCTCAAATCCAAAACATAGAATTTCGAGAGCATCTATGTTATGCTGAGAATACTTGGAGGTTGTAATCATTATTCTTGTAATTTAAATCCAAGAATTATAAAGTGAACGTAGGCTCGTTAACGCCGAAACATTATAAATCATGTGTTTTGTTGCTTCTCTTATTTCATTTTCTATTTCATTATTCTTCCCTATAAACTCTAATCTATGGGTGTTTATGCCATTTTTTGGTCAGATGTATATGTATGTAAACCAACAAAGCAATATATTGTATATTGTTCTATATTTCTTTTAATTGTTTTAAACTTATGTAAAATAACCAAGTAAAATTTTGGTTTACTTCATAGGAAAGAAAACATAAGGACTTGTGCATTAATTGAAAGGTATAACATTTATGGAAAAAAAATCAAGAAACCAATAATGAGAATATATTGTATGTACTTAGTTTTTGCAATCCAATTCTACGAAGTACTTATCATTTAATAGCTAAGATAGATTGATAACAGAATAAGCTTTTAAAAACATGTACATGGCTATTAAATGTGTAAAGTTGCATGGAAACAAAGTATGTTTTTAAAAACAAAATAGTACATGTGTTTTGTAAAAAATGTTACTTCATCGTGACTGGTCGTGCATAAGCATGGGGAGGGAATTAATGTGAATGGCCTAAACAACTCCTCCTTTCAATCATACTTGTAGCAGCTAAACCATTCCATCCTTCCCCTATTTCCACCCTACCAACCCTTAAACAAACACAATAGTTTAAGATTATATCCCTCTAGAAAAGTCCTCCTGGCCCTACTGAATTAATTCACAATTCATTTGAACCAAACTCAATAAGAAAGTTGAACCCATAAACCCTAAGCAAGAACAAAAAGGAAATGAAACATATGTGAGTAAACACTAAAACTTCTTCACTATCTTATTATTTAAATCCTAGTTAACTCAAACTATATGTGTACCAATATACATTTGGAAGTATGTCATCATATATTATTCAAATACTGATGTTTGTTTAAGATCAATTTACTACAAACAAGTTTGTTATGTCTGAGATTATGATATACTGGAAAGTGACAAATCCCGAGGAAGATATATTCATCTTCTTAGTTTCAAAATTAAATAATCAATACCTAGTTGATCTTAATCTCTGTGATCGACTTAGAAAACTTTTTTATACTCATCTCCAGTAAATTTTAAAATTAATTTGTTAAGAATTATAACTTATATCTTCAGAAATAAATTGTTTACATCAAAGAAGTATATTATCTCAAAAAATAGAACATCACCATACTATGAGTTAGGTGTATGAGTGTGTTTATTGTTGGAAATCATGAATACTAGTAGTGATTTCATGATTTTTAGTGATGTGGTTTAGGAGAATTAGGGAAATTACCAAAAACGGATTTTGGTCGATTCTAGTCGAATGATATGATGGTATCCCAAGACGATGGATCTGGAAGTGTTTTAGGAAATGGAAGCATGGGAAAAATAAATAGAAAAATTATGGTGTGCTGGTTTTAATAACGATGTCAAAATAAGAGAAATGGGTTCGATTTTGAAGCTTAGGTCAGTGTTGAACGAACCGACGATGATTGTTTTCAAGTGATCAGACCATGGGAAATCACCAGAGGAGGTCGTCATTGACCTCTGACCGAAGTGCAGTAGTCACTCGAGCACTATGGTGAAGTCTGGAAACAAATTAGTGGAAATGGTTTTTGGGGCGACTTAGTTGAACATCCACAATTTGATTTAGTTGACTGGCAGAAGTACAAAGTGTAAATATGGACTTAAGGGTCAAAGTCTCATTTGTGGTGATGGCAATATAGGAGAGACAGCTAGAGAAGTAGCTATGCACGTGCACGGTGCGCACTTGTAATGTAAAATTTTAAATTATAAGTAGAAGCTGTAGTAATAAAATTGAAGTGTAAACCTTTATTGACACCTATATATACATATATCGTTATTAATCAAGGTTTTATTTTAAATATGTGAATATTGAATCATTCCTTTTGAATAACTTTAAATAGTAAAGGAATAGGTTTTACTCAGTTATTCTCATACCGGATAATAGGTTAAAGTTCGATTTGTTGAACTTTAGTCAACAATATGTCGTGATTATGGGAAGGTGGCTGACTGTCACTAATGGGTTCAAATGTCTGAAATAAACATTGAAGTGTTATTTGAATTTAATAAGATTAGGTCGTTAACCACTTTATAATCAGGTAATGAATTTAAAATTGAATTAATAACAATGAAATGTTGTTGAGAACAAGATTTTGATCGATGCCATCATATAAAGTTGCAATGAAGATCATTTCATAGAGATAAGGTTTTTATATATATATATATATACATTGACTCGTGTTAGAAATATTTTAAAATCTATCCTCAAAGTATAATATGAATGCACAAAACAATTTATAAAGTTATATCATATCCTCGTTGCTGAAATCTGTATATTTAAGGAATTGAAAAGTCACAGAAAACGCCCAAACGTTCTAGGCTCCGACCGAGAAAGTGTGCAGAGTGATCTAGTCTGTGGACCGAGGTTCTCTGGTCCACAGCCATAAAATGGTCGACCGCCCAAAAAGAACCAGTCGACCGGTCTGTGTGCTTTTGCACATAACGTCTATTTTTCTGGAATTTTTAATTTTAATTAAATTCAACCAGTTGACCGGTGATTTTCAACCAGTCGACCGTTTTGAAACAACAAGCTTTTTTTGAAAGGTTGCTTCTATTTGTGAAGAGATTTTTATTAAATAATCAAAGGAAATAGACATAACTTTTTATAGAATCTCTTCATGAAGAATTACAACCTTTCTACTATTATATAAACAACTTCAAACTTGTTTTACAATAACCGAATCATTATATATTCTCTCTAATTTCTAAATTCCATTTTCATACTCTTTGCAAAACAAAAGCTCTCCAAATTTAAATACTTGTTGAATCCTTGAATCAATTTAATATCATTTGATTCAACAAGCATTCTACTTCCTTAAATCTACGCATTCAAAGTATATACTCGAGGATCAGATTATAGGAAGATTGTACTCAAACTGTTGACTATCCGTGTTGAATCATGAACACAAAGCAAAAGTCAAAACCATTGTATTAGTTGAAGTCCTCGTGTTGTTAGAGGCATGAATTCCCGTTCGGCTGCTCGGGTGTTGTATACCTGTTCCTCCAGGTGAAGTGAGGTGGTTGTTAGTGAAAATATTGATAGAAGTTAGGGACTAGATGTAGGAAGGTACTCCGAACCAATATAAAAATCTCCGATGTGAATTTTCTATTTTTACTGCATTTACTATTATAGAATTCTGTGATTAGCTAGTATTTCACACATAAGTGTTATACATCATATTACATGATCCGTGTGTAACATACTAGCACATACGTACATGCACACTTTCATTCGGTATCAGAGCCTGGCGTTTTAGAGATCGTAACGACATCCTAGAACAAATGGCTATAAAGAAATCTAGTGAGGGAATTACAAAATGGAAGAGCAACAAAGCAGAATCAGGAGAGTAAGGAAACAAATGCCTCATGGCAAAAGTCAGATCACAATCGGTATGTACAGATTCATTATATAAAGATCTTTTGTTTAAAACATGAAAAATTATTGAAAGATTTAAAATTTTGAGTGAACTCAATACAGTCATTTTAGCTAATTCAAAAAATTAGGAGCAAGGAATTTCCAAATTAAAAGGAGAAAACAATTTTTTGGTAAAACAAGCCAAATGTTTTGAAAATACCTTAGAAGAGCTTAATTCTCAAAAAGATTTCCTTCAAAAAGAAAATGAGCGACTAGAAGATAAAAACAATGTTCTTTTAAAGAAAATCAATCTTTTGCAAAAAAGAAATAAATCATTAGAAGATCCTTTAAATAATTCTAGTTCTTTAATTTCGTCTCTTGTAAAAGAGAACGGAGCTCTAACTGAAATGAATTTGGAATTATCTAAAGAATGTGAGTTTTTAAAGGTGAATAATAATATCTTGCAAAATAAAATTTCTAACTCAAAAGAAAATTTTGAAAAATTACTATCTTCTTTAATTAATTCAGGATCTCTTCGTGGTCTCAAAACTGAGAATGCTTTAAAAAGGAAGAATTCTGAATTAAATAGGGAAATTGATAATTTTCAAAATAATAAAATTTCTTTTATCACTCGTGATTTTGGAATTAAATTTGATAAATGTACAAATATGTTCGCGAAATTTAATAAAGGTCAAAATGATTTAAACATGATTTTATCTAGATCTCGAACTTTGCATGACAAAAGTGGTATAGGATATAATAAAACCAATCATAGAAATAGTACTAGATATGCTTTTATGTACAATAAGAATATCACTGCTAGTACTAATGCCCATCCAAGACACAACTATTATAGAAATTCAAATACTTCTATGACTAGCGGTATTTATAATAAATATAGAAGTACGAAAAGGAATACCACTAGAGATTACTTAAGTATTTGTGTGACGACCCAAACTTCACCGTAAAGGAAAGCCGGATTGCTTTGAGAACAACACACATTAGAATGCAAAACAGAAGAACATTTTATTGCTGTTACAACAATTACATCAGAGTACAAGAATTTTCCAGAGTATGAATAATAATATACATTGGAAATACAATAATATCAGAGTTTAAATTTCATTTAAATAGCAGCAGAAAAATAATACAAAACACAACTGAAAGAAATACACGGATACTGAGCCTTCCGAATATCGCTTCAGCTGTAGACCAGGATCCTGTGAATATAATATCTGCAAACCAAAACTACTAGCTGCCCGTGTGGAAAATATGGGCACCCAGAGTTTAGGTTCAAACAATAAACTCCAGGCCAGTCATGGGACTGGTATGAGAACTCAAAAACAGTTATTAAGTTGGTTTTAAAGTTAGGTAAATCAAGGGACCACGCCATATAACACAGAATGGGTTAACCCCCAAGAATACCAGTGCATAAAAATAAACAGCGCAATGCTAAATAAAGGAAAATGAAGCTATTATAAGACTCAGGTCCCATCACACAATGCAACGCAAGCCGGAGCATAGAGTTTTACCTTATAATAGCCAAATATGCTTGGTACGCGAAATTTATCTTTTTATATTACTATAAGTGCATAGTGCAGAAATCAATTTCGAAAGTAAATGTATTAATCATAGACGGCATGGGTACCATATATCATGTCGCCGTACTAGTTCTACAATCAAAACCGTATGGTGTCGTATTGGAAATTGGTTTTCCATCATGAGTCAAGGCTAGGGAGGAACTCCTTACCGATTCGAGACACTGTAGCAAATGCCTTAGGATCACACCTATGGGCAACCCTTGGAGCGGTACGGCCGGTCCCCGCCTATCGGCAGTGGATTGGTTATGCCTGAACACACGTTTCCCAGTTCCTTTGAACCTATAGTATGACCACTAAGGCCTATAAAAATCTGAGGCGCCTCAAAATCCATCATCCACATAAGTAAAATGTCAGCCAGTTTAAGCACTGACACTACCACTAGCTAGAAAGAAACGTGTGCACTCCCTACGGTCCCTTCTCCCGTTTTAGACTCCAATCGGGGTGTGAGGCTCGCGAAGTCACGCTATACACAAAGCTACTCCTAAACAGGCTATGCTTTGATCATCCCACAAGGCCCTGCTTTTCAACAAAAGCCTTGATCATTTGCATCTTGGCATGCCACATTGTCAGACCATACCATATCATTGATCATCTATCGACATATAACCAGGTGTTAAGCAAGAGAATAAATTCTCCGCCACCAAACAACTATTATTAAATAGAGATCAACAAATACAATATAAAGGATTACAATGTCAGACACGCAATCAATTTATCAGTCCGTTCTGGGTCTGAATGAAACCATATCCGGTAGATCTCCAAATACGTCTGAAGGATCACCAATTTTTCCCTCATTTTGGGTGTACGGTCCAATCAAGATATCAATAATCATCCATTATATATGGAAATTTCCCGGTCTTCAATAACCGTCTTCATCATCGGTCTTCAATCGTCGTATGAATTATTCAGAATGGGTTAAACCCGGTCTTTCCGAATAATTTGCGTAATTTAAAATCATATGCTTTAAAACACAACCAACACCTCATTCCAATCAAGAGTATTCTTTGATTTTAATTTAAACCAAATTAAGGTTTATCCAACTAGTCGGGATTAACGCCTTACCGAAGTAATCATTAATTAATATCCCATTCCCATCCTATACAACCCATGGAGTAAAATTGGTGGTATTCCATATCTAACACCCAATGTGTTACGGTAAACTTAATTACCGTTTTATCGTTCAAATCTAGTTAAAGATTTAACTATCGCTTGGAGAAAAAACTGGTGGTACCCCATTACCATTCATTTCTTGAATTAAGTAAATTTAATTTCTTTTATCCTCATTCAATCCAATTAAAGATTTATTAAAACTATATTTAGTTTTAATCTCCAAGAATCATTATTTAATGTTTATTTAACTTCCAAAAAATAATCTTGCCTTTAACTGCGTGAAGGAACAAATGTCGCTTAAAAACATTGTTCACAATAAACACAAAATCATATTCCAATTTAATATATTAAATTGAAAACTTCTCTCTAGAATGTTTCGTTAAATCTTAATTAAAAGATTTATGAATTACCAATCTAAGTTTTACTATCAATCGGGTTTAAAGAACTAATGTCATTTAAAAACATTGTTCACAATCAACAAAAAAGTCAGTTTCACTTAATTTCAATTATGTTTAATAATTGGAAATATTATTTAAATCTTAATTAAAAGATTTATTCTTCCCCAAATGGGTTTAAGAACAGTGTTATTTAAGACACTATTCATGACAAACCCAAATTTTAATTTGACATTAAATATCATGCTTTGAATAGAAATTATATCGATTTATGTTCAATATCAAATTCTGAAAATTAACGTATATCAAATTGGGAATAATGATATTCATATCTTTTAAATTCCCACAATAATATCCGTATAATCACAAAATCCAATACTGAAATAATCCTAAGATTATTTCCATTCAAATCCATTCTAATATATGTATTGGAAAATCTTGGTTTTATTAAAACCAATTTAATCCTTTTATTTATTTTAATTAATTTATTAAAATAAATAAATCACTCATTCTTTTACATTGAAATGTATATCTACATTAAAATGAATCTTTTTCATTCTTTTGAAACAAATTAACTAAAAAAAAGTATTCTTTCTAATGTAATCAATCTTAAATAAAAATGAAATCTTTTTAATGTAATCTTCTTAGTTCAACCTTTATTACATTGAAAAATGTAATATTTTCATTTCAATCTTTATTACATTGGAAAATGTAATGTTTTCATTTCAAACTTTATTTTCAATTCAGTCTTTATTACATTGAAAAATATAATATTTTCATTTCAACTTTATTTTCAATTAAGTCTTTATTACATTGAAAATTGTAATATTTTCATTTCAACTTTATTACATTGAAAAATGTAATATTTTCATTTCAACTTTATTACATTGAAAAAATGTAATATTTTCATTTCAAACATTATTCTAAAATGTTTATAAATTCGTTTATAAAACGATTCCAACTTTTATTTCAATTTTAAATCCAAATTGAATATTCTATCTATTATCATATTAAAATAATATTATTTCCAAAATATTTATTTTGGAATTAGCTCTTTAAAACATGCATTATAAAATGTATAAAATAAATCGATAAACACGTTCGGGTTAAAATGGTGTTGCTATTTAAAACAAATTAAATAGCTCAATCCATTATCTTATTCATTTATATTTTACACTAGGCCAGACCTCCCACATTAAGCCTACGACTTATGGATGCTGGATATGCCGGTTGGTTCCGGGCAGACTTATCCCACAAGTTGGGCTTAACCTCGTGTCATGGCCCAATTCGTATTTGCGCACTTGGACCTCTCACATTAGGCCCAACATTTGTGGTTGCTGGATAAGCCGGGCGGTTCCGGGCAGACTTCCACCACAAATGTGACCTAACCTCGTGTCCAAGTACAATTATAATTAACTTTTCTAAAACGCACTCTTTGAAAATATCCTTTCCATTAAAGAATCTTAATTTTAAATATTCTTTAATTCTAAAATGACGTGATTTCAAATGTCTTAACTTACCTTTCAAATTTTTATAAATATTTGAACTTTCCATATTGTTATAACAATTAATAATAATCTTCCCAAAATGTCTTATTTTGAAATCAAATCTATTTTTTGCCACATAATGACGAATAAATGTAATCTTTCCAAAACGTTCAAATTTCGAAATCAAACTTTCTTATCTTAACATGTGGACAGTAAATATGTAATCTTTATAATTATATCTCCTTTATTATAACTTTTAAACAATAAAGATATAATCTATTTAAATCAACGCCAATTAATTCCATTAATTGAGTATAAATTAAAATATTCATTAATTCAAAATTGATAACAATAATATTAATCTTTTCAAGATGTTCAGTTTTGAAACAAATCTTCTTAATTTAACATGTTGACAATTAAAAAGGGTATCTTTTAATTCTAATCTTTTATTGTAATTTTTTTTACTAACAAAAATGTTATCTTTCCAATTCACTCTTTTTATTGTAACTTTGACAATACATACCATCCCTTTTGAAAACATGGAAACCAACCATTGGTTCCTTTAATTGAATATTGGATTATAATATTCTTTAACTCAAAATTGGAATGAGACTCACACAATTTCCATTTAATTTAATTACACGGATTTCAAACATTGCACTTATTCCATAATAATGTCAACTATTCACATAACAGCCAAAGTGCAATTTACACTAAACACAAGGGTGATGTGTAGTCAAATATCAACCCAAGACCCGTGTGGGGTTTCAGCCAACACATAATTTTGTGCACTTGGGCCTGGTGTAAAATAATCGTCCCAATCAACATCAACAAGTCAGGTAACTTGTCAATGGCAGTGTAACATCAATTTAAATTATCATAAATAATAAATCATTAGTTTAACCTGTTGAATATTTTCAATTTCAAACATAACATGACATGACAACCAAATCCACAATCCGTTCAACAAACAATTACTTCCATCACCAATAATTTATTTACATTTAATTATAAAAATAAATAAATAACTATTCGAAAATTGAGTGAGTAAAAGAGTTCTCACCTTTGCCGACTTTAAATGACGGTTCAGGCCCAATTTTGGCCCAAGATCCAACATGCTTCAAATTGGGCGTAGTTAGTGTCGTTGCGAATCTCTCGACTCGCTGATCACAACAAATCCTGTTTCGCGCGATTTCGAGTTCGTATCACAAATTTATGAATTTTCGAAGTTTGTAATAATTAAATAATTAATTTAAATTATGAAAATTACCCAAATTTTCAACTTGCTCGGAATTGGACAAAATTACTACTCGTTCGAAGCTCTTGACATAACGATCTCAGCGGATTCAGTTTCATGCAATTTCCATAACGTGACAAAAAATTATGCACTTGCGAAGTTAACAAATCAATTTAAATAATATTTAAATTTGTAAAAATTACCCAAAATTTCAACTTCATCCAAATTGGACAACTTTTGTGTCCACGCGAAGCTCTCGTCGCCACGATCGCAGCAGACCTGAAATCGTCAAATTTCGATCTCGTATGTAAAAGATATTGCATTACGAACATTGAATATAAAATTAAATAAATGTTTCGCGTTTAAGACCTTAACCTTTTTTTTTCAAACAACACCCTGAACTTAAAATGCTCGCCACGGCCAAACCGTAAGTCGGAATTGCACGAAACCAGCGCCATTCTCTCTGGATTCTCCCCCTCTTTCCACGCCTGGGGGTCCCCCCTCCAGTTCGCCACGTGGGGCCCACGATCTGCAATTGAACAGAAAAGTGCAGTTTCCGTTCATCTCAGTGTTGCGGCCGCCTCGGTGTTCCAAATGCCACCCATTTTCGCCAGTAGCTAGATCTCGACCTCCCAAATAACTTCTACTTGGGTCATTTCGCCTGAAAATGCACGGATCGATGGGAAATTGCTCATATTTGCGACTGTCGTGTTTTCAGCACCCCTCCAGTAAAATTGACATTCCGGCCAAGTCCGACCACCTGAGACCATTCCACCTCCGCCCAAAGAACCATATGCTTCCCCTCTACCACTTCCTGAAGTCGCTCGACCTATCTCTCTTCGTGTGGCCCGCAGTGAACAAATAACCGAATTTAGCTTTCTGTCTTTTAAGCAAGATTCCAGCGAATCCGTACGACGATAGGTCTTAAATTTTTTGTGGTAGTTAGAGGATAAGAAGATGAACAAAACCCAGAAAGGGTTTGGTCTGTTTTTGTTCTGATTGAGAGATATAAGTTATTTTGTTTTCAGGGGCTAATTTGCAAAATAAATTTTAGAGGAGACAACCGCCATGGAATAGAGGAAGAAGAACGTGGCTATGTTTTGTCTTAGGGTTCAGCTAATGATAGCACTTATGATATTTTATATGGGTTAATAATTAAATTAGGCCCACTACCCTTATTTTAACATCTTATGTAATTTATCTTCTTCAAATTTTGTCTGTTTTCTTAGTTTAAAAATCCGTGTAAACACCTACGAATTCCATTTTTTATGAAAATTGAAACATAATTATTTCTTGACATTACGAATCTATAGAAACTGGTCTCGATGAATTCCGAGTCCGTATGAATAAATAGCGAATTTTTAAAGTCTGAAAATTGACTGTTTTTCACTGTAAAATTTATTACGACCGCATACTAGCTTCAAAAATTACGAAATTTGGAATCTAACAACAATTTAATATTCCGAATCCATAGAAAGTGGTTTCGTCGAATTCGGAGGTCGTTTGCAAAATTCCCATTTTTAAGGCGTATAAATTTAATATTAAAAATACAAATAAATATGATTAATTTTCGAAACTCGAAATATATAAGTGTTTATACTTTTTCAATGCAGAACCATCATTTTAAACTCAATGGAAGTGGTTTCGAGTCCCAATTCATTCGTATGTAAAAAGTAGCGTTTTGGGTCCTATATATTATATATATAAATTCCATAGTGTTTTTCTGAGATTTTGAATTGGACATAACTTTTGATTCCCGCTATGAAATTTCAATTTTTTGGATTCGTTGGAAAGATATTTTTAAATAGATTCTAATATTTTTGGTTTCGCTAAAATCCGATTTATTTTGCATCCTATAAAGTCAGTCAAAGTTAAAATTCAAATTTTAAAACTGCCGCGCTATTTCTAACTCCTTTTATAATTTAAATAAAATCTATTCGTTTTAACATCAATTAAAATAAATTTATAGTCATTATTATATAAAATAAATTATTTCAAATGTTAAAAACCCATTAAAATAATTAAAATAAAATTATTAATTTCGACCCAAAATTCCGGGTCGTTACAATCTCCCCCACTTAAAATCTTTTCGTCCTCGAAAAGGAATGAAGCTAAAAGTCGTTTAATTCACCAACTCAACTTTCAATTCTAATCAATTTCCAATTCAGTTCAATATTAAATTTGATTTAACTAAATTTATCATTCTATTATATAGTGGTTAACTTAATTATCATTCTAATATTTTATTAGTTAAACTAATAATCAAACATCACAACCAACAATCAATTAGGTGATTAACTTTTCAAACATATGTAATTTTTATATATAATCAAAAATCATGTTTTTACTGCAAATCACAACAATAGACCCTATCTAGTTTTGGTTTTCACACCAGTCAATGGAAATATATAGATATACCACTTTCGAAACTCGAACATAAACTCTGATGATGATGCATCAATCATCAGAATTATCCCCGGGCGACTAGAGTGTGATTCTATATCTACCCAATATATTAAAACATCGAATATCCATTAATTACTCATATATTCGAAATCTTTATATACTCGATTGTCCAAATTAAAATATAATAATAAGCTCAAATATGCCAATTAAGATAAAATTTTCTAAACTAAATTTGTTTTCATTTTTATTTTAAAGAAAATAATATTCTTCACACTCGTTATAGGATGCTACTGATTCCATCTCTAACAAGTCATTCTTATTGGATATTACTAATCCAATCTCTGATGAATTCTTTCGTTCGATTCTAATGTGTCCTGTTCTCGAGCTGTGTAAACCAAAGCTCTAATACCAAATGTGACGACCCAAACTTCCCCGTAAAGGAAAGCCGGATTGCTTCGAGAACAACACACATCAGAACACAAAACAGAAGAACATTTTATTGCTGTTACAACAATTACATCAGAGAACAAGAATTTTCCAGAGTATGAATAATAATATACATTGGAAATACAATAATATCAGAGTTTAAATTTCATTTAAATAGCAGCAGAAAAATAATACAAAACACAACTGAAAGAAATACACGGATACTGAGCCTTCCGAATATCGCTTCAGCTGTAGACCAGGATCCTGTGAATATAATATCTGCAAACCAAAACTACTAGCTGCCCGTGTGGAAAATATGGGCACCCAGAGTTTAGGTTCAAACAATAAACTCCAGGCCAGTCATGGGACTGGTATGAGAACTCAAAAACAGTTATTAAGTTGGTTTTAAAGTTAGGTAAATCAAGGGACCACGCCATATAACACAGAATGGGTTAACCCCCAAGAATACCAGTGCATAAAAATAAACAGCGCAATGCTAAATAAAGGAAAATGAAGCTATTATAAGACTCAGGTCCCATCACACAATGCAACGCAAGCCGGAGAATAGAGTTTAACCTTATAATAGCCAAATATGCTTGGTACGCGAAATTTATCTTTTTATATTACTATAAGTGCATAGTGCAGAAATCAATTTCGAAAGTAAATGTATTAATCATAGACGGCATGGGTACCATATATCATGTCGCCATACTAGTTCTACAATCAAAACCGTATGGTGTCGTATTGGAAATTGGTTTTCCATCATGAGTCAAGGCTAGGGAGGAACTCCTTACCGATTCGAGACACTGTAGCAAATGCCTTAGGATCACACCTATGGGCAACCCTTGGAGCGGTAGGGCCGGTCCCCGCCTATCGGCAGTGGATTGGTTATGCCTGAACACACGTTTCCCGGTTCCTTTGAACCTATAGTATGACCACTAACGGCCTATAAAAATCCGAGGCGCCTCAAAATCCATCATCCACATAAGTAAAATGTCAGCCAGTTTAAGCACTGACACTACCACTAACTATAAAGAAACGTGTGCACTCCCTACGGTCCCTTCTCCCGTTTTAGACTCCAATCGGGGTGTGAGGCTCGCGAAGTCATGCTATACACAAAGCTACTCCTAAACAGGCTATGCTTTGATCATCCCACAAGGCCCTGCTTTTCAATAAAAGCCTTGATCATTTACATCTTGGCATGCCACATTGTCAGACCATACCATATCATTGATCATCTATCGACATTTAACCAGGTGTTAAGCAAGAGAATAAATTCTCTGCCACCAAACAGCTATTATTAAATAGAGATCAACGAATACAATATAAAGGAATACAATGTCAGACACGCAATCCATTTATCAGTCTGTTCTAGGTCTGAACGAAACCATATCCGATAGATCTCCAAATACGTCTGAATGATCACCAATTTTTCCCTCATTTTGGATGTACGGTCCAATCAAGATATCAATAATCATCCATTCGATATGGAAATTTCCCGGTTTTCAATAACCGTCTTCATCATCGGTCTTCAATCGTCGTATGAATTATTCAGAATGGGTTAAACCCAGTCTTTCTGAATAATTTGCGTAATTTAAAATCATGTGCTTTAAAACACAACCAACGCCTCATTCCAATCAAGAGTATTCTTTGATTTTAATTTAAACCAAATTAAGGTTTATCCAACTAGTCGGGATTAACGCCTTACCGAAGTAATCATTAATTAATATCCCATTCCCATCCTATACAACCCATGAAGTAAAATTGGTGGTACTCCATATCTAACACCCAATGTGTTACGGTAAACTTAATTACCATTTTATCGTTCAAATCTAATTAAAGATTTAACTATCGCTTGGAGTAAAAACTGGTGGTACCCCATTATCGTCCATTTCTTGAACTAAGTAAATATAATTTCTTTTATCCTCATTCAATCCAATTAAAGATTTATTAAAACTATATTTAGTTTTAATCTCCAAGAATCATTATTTAATGTTTATTTAACTTCCAAGAAATAATCTTGCCTTTAACTGGGTTAAGGAACAAATGTCGCTTAAAAACATTGTTCACAATAAACCCAAAATCATATTCCACTTTAATATATTAAATTGAAAACTTCTCTCTAGAATGTTTCGTTAAATCTTAATTAAAAGATTTATGAATTACCAATCTAAATTTCACTGTCAATCGGGTTTAAAGAACTAATGTCATTTAAAAACATTATTCATAATCAACCCAAAAGTCAGTTTCACTTAATTTCAATTATGTTTAATAATTGGAAATCTTATTTAAATCTTAATTAAAAGATTTATTCTTCCCCAAATGGGTTTAATAACAGTGTTATTTAAGACACTATTCACGACAAACCCAAATTTTAATCTGACATTAAATATCATGCTTTGAATAGAAATTATATCGATTTATGTTCAATATCAAATTCTGAAAATTAACGTATATCAAATTGGGAATAACGATATTGATATCTTTCAAATTCCCATAATAATACCCGTATAATCACAAAATCCAATACTGAAATAATCCGAAGATTATTTCCATTCAAATCTAATGTATGTATTGGAATATCTTGGTTTTATTAAAACCACTTTAATCCTTTTATTTATTTTAATTAATTTATTAAAATAAATAAATCACTCATTCTTTTACATTGAAATGTATATCTACATTAAAATGAATCATTTTCATTCTTTTGAAACAAATTAACAAAAAAAAAGTATTCTTTTTAATGTAATCAATCTTAAATATAAATGAAATCTTTTTAATGTAATCTTCTTAGTTCAACCTTTATTACATTGAAAAATGTAATATTTTCATTTCAATCTTTATTACATTGGAAAACGTAATGTTTTCATTTCAAACTTTATTTTCAATTCAGTCTTTATTACATTGAAAAATATAATATTTTCATTTCAACTTTATTTTCAATTCAGTCTTTATTACATTGAAAAATGTAATATTTTCATTTCCACATTATTACATTGAAAAATGTAATATTTTCATTTCAACTTTATTATATTGAAAAAATGTAATATTTTCATTTCAAACATTATTCTAAAATGTTTATAAATTCGTTTATAAAACGATTCCAACTTTTATTTCAATTTTAAATCCAAATTGAATATTCTATCTATTATCATATTAAAATAATATTATTTCCAAAATATTTATTTTGGAATTAGATCTTTAAAACATGCATTATAAAATGTATAAAATAAATCGATAAACACGTTCGGGTTAAAATGGTGTTGCTATTTAAAAAGATTAAATAGCTCAATCCATTATCTTATTCATTTATATTTTACACTGGGCCAGACCTCCCACATTAAGCCTACGACTTATGGATGCTGGATATGCCGTTTGGTTCCGGGCAGACTTATCCCACAAGTTGGGCTTAACCTCGTGTCATGGCCCAATTCGTATTTGCGCACTTGGACCTCTCACATTAGGCCCAACATTTGTGGCTGCTGGATAAGCCGGGCGATTCCGGGCAGACTTCCACCACAAATGTGACCTAACCTTGTGTCCAAGTACAATTATAATTTTATAATTATAATTAACTTTTCTAAAACGCACTCTTTGAAAATATCCTTTCCATTAAAGAATCTTAATTTTAAATATTCTTTAATTCTAAAATGACGTGATTTCAAATGTCTTAACTTACCTTTCAAATTTTTATAAGTATTTGAACTTTCCATATTGTTATAACAATTAATAATAATCTTCCCAAAATGTCTTATTTTGAAATCAAATCTATTTATTGCCACATAATGACGAATAAATGCAATCTTTCCAAATCGTTCAAATTTCGAAATCTAACTTTCTTATCTTAACATGTTTACAGTAAATATGTAATCTTTATAATTAAATCTCCTTTATTATTACTTTTAAACAATAAAGTTATAATCTATTTAAATCAAAGCCAATTAATTCCATTAATTGAATATAAATTAAAATATTCATTAATTCAAAATTGATAACAATAATATTAATCTTTTCAAGATGTTCAGTTTTGAAACAAATCTTCTTAATTTAACATGTTGACAATTAAAAAGGGTATCTTTTAATTCTAATCTTTTATTGTAATTTTTTTTTACTAATAAAAATGTTATCTTTCCAATTCACTCTTTTTATTGTTACTTTGACAATACATACCTTCCCTTTTGAAAACATGGAAACCATCCATTGGTTCCTTTAATTGAATATTGGATTATAATATTCTTTAACTCAAAATTGGAATGAGACTCACACAATTTCCATGTAATTTAATTACACGGATTTCAAACATTGCACTTATTCCATAATAATGTCAACCATTCACATAACATCCAAAGTGCAATTTACACTAAACACAAGGGTGATGTGTAGTCAAATATCAACCCAAGTCCCGTGTGGGGTTTCAGCCAACAAATAATTTTGTGCACTTGGGCGAGGTGTAAAATAATCGTCCCAATCAACATCAACAAGTCAGGTAACTTGTCAATGGCAGTGTAACGTCAATTTAAATTATCATAAATAATAAATCATTAGTTTAACCTGTTGAATATTTTCAATTTCAAACATAACATGACATGACAACCAAATCCACAATCCGTTCAACAAACAATTACTTCCATCACCAATAGTGTATTTACATTTAACTATAAAAATAAATAAATAACTATTCGAAAATTGAGTGACCAAAAGAGTTCTCACCTTTGCCGGCTTTAAATGACGGTTCAGGCCCAATTTTGGCCCAAGATCCAACATGCTCCAAATTGGGCGTAGTTAGTGTCGTTGCGAAGCTCTCGACTCGCTGATCACAACAAATCCTGTTTCGCGCGATTTCGAGTTCGTATCACAAAGTTATGAATTTTCGAAGTTTGTAATAATTAAATAATTAATTTAAATTATGAAAATTACCCAAATTTTCAACTTGCTCGGAATTGGACAAAATTACTGCTCGTTCGAAGCTCTTGACATAACGATCTCAACGGATTCAGTTTCATCCAATTTCGATAATGTGACAAAAAGTTATGCACTTGTGAAGTTAACATATCGATTTAAATAATAGGGTGCGTTTTTTACAGGTCCCTATTAAGTTTCAAAATATAAAAAAAACCCGGCGATAAAAGTAATATAGAAAACATCCCTATTTTTGAATTTCCGCTAAAAAAATTCCAGATCTACCCTTACACACCTAAAAAACTATCCAACAACTATTTGTCCTCATTTACTTAGTCTATCGCTCCTATTATCTCGCTCATAAACCTAATCCAACAATTCTGGAAAACATTCAATCACTCCAACGTGGTTTTATTTTATTTTTTTAACGAAAAACTAGACAAATATATACATAAATTACGTAAAATGAATTTTTTTATTACTTTTTTTTATTTTTACGAAAAACTAGACAATTATATACATACATTACATAAAATGATTTTTTTTTATTACTTTTTTTTTTATTTTCACGAAAAATTGGATAATTATACACATATATTACGTAAAATTGCATACATTTATGCAACTAAGTGTAATAATTGCATAAATATAGTAATATTATGCAGAAAATAAATTATTAGTTTTGCACAACTAAGTGAAATAATTGCATATATATACAGAACTGTACTGCACAATTGCTGAAACAAAAAAAATGACAAAAAAGTAAATACAGATAATTATAACAACATGCATATATATATATGCAAATAACAGAAATATGTGCATACTTACATGAAAAATTTCATATCATTTACATGTACTACATCAAAAAATAAGTACAGACCACATTTACATGTACTACATCAAAAATTTCAGAACATTTACAAAGCAGAGATGATGGTCTTTTGAAGAACAAGTTATTTTGTTAAGACCCAGCTTATTGCGTAAACCACATCTAGTAGTCTCTGTAGAAACAACAAATGTGTTCAATCATTCGGAAAAAAGATGGACGACCGAGCTTCAACAACACTAGTACACCAATATCCGCCGGAACACTGTTATCAAAAAAAGAAAATCAACATTAATAAGCTTAATGTGCAGTAACCTAAATTACAAAAACTGCTTCAGAATAATATAAATACATGCGTACAATTCAGCAAAATAACAATAATTTCTGAATATTTATATGCAAGTATTCCAGATATATGCATAGAAATATGAATATATTTGTAAAATAATATGTTTTTGTTTGTTTGATAAAAAATTGCATACATATATGCATATATTAAGAATAGCTGCATATTTCTCCTCAACTTTTTAGCAGAAGTTCAGCAAAAATCAAAGATATTTTCCTACATCTTACACAATAATTTCAGAATATTTATATGCAAGTATTCCAGATATATGCATAGAAATATGAATATATTTGTAAAATAATATGTTCTTCTGTTTGTTTGATAAAAAACTGCATACATATATGCAAATATTAAGAATAGCTGCATATTTCTCCGCAACTTTTTAGCAGAAGTTCAGCAAAAATCAAAGATATTTTCCTACATCTTACACAATAATTTCAGAATATTTATATGCAAGTATTCCAGATATATGCATAGAAATATGAATATATTTGTAAAATAATATGTTCTTCTGTTTGTTTGATAAAAAACTGCATACATATATGCAAATATTAAGAATAGCTGCATATATGTCCGCAACTTTTCATCATCTTACAGATCGCGATTTTGAATATTTTTCTGTTTGCATTTTCATCAAAAATTGAATAAATATATGCATATATTTAAGAATAGCTGCATAATTGTCCGCAACTTTTTAACAGAAATTCAGCAAGAATCAACCATGTTGCAAAAGAAAACTTTAAAACTGTATACACTCTCAATTAAAACACACATTACAAATTGTCATTCCAGGGAGTTGTCGAATGAGTTTTACAGATAGAAAATATAAATATAGTGACATACAAATAAGATTAAAACATAGTCAAATGATTGAATTACTAGCCGCCCAAAAAAACTAGAAGAATACCTTTCGCTGAAATCACTTCGTTGTCGCGCCCGTCTGCCTGGATTGCTAATCTCTCCTTCTATGCAAATTGAAATCCAAATCGCTTGACTGGATTCGATGCGATGCCTGCCAGAATCACTGGAATCGCTGCTGACTCTTCGCTAGAACCAAAAATTGAACGCGATAAGAATTTTGGGGATTAAGGGGTTTCGGTTGAAGGAGGAAGCAGCCACCGATTAGAGGCCATCAATTTTGTTGGAGCCGCCGCCGCCATGAAGAACGAATTTTAGGTTTCTGGAAAAGAAAAAAAAAGTAAATACGTAATGAATAGATCCAACCTAGGTAAATACGGCGTGAATTAAGGAAAAGGGCACTTTTGTAAAAATACCAGCCGCTGTTTGAAATTAGGGATGTAATTTATATGTTTTGAAACAGGAGGATGTGAGCCTAATTAAGTTTGCTTTTAGGGATGTGTGCCTAATTTTCACTAAATAATATTTAAATTTGTAAAAATTACCCAAAATTTCAAATTCATACAAATTGGACAAATTTTGTGTCCACGCGAAGCTCTCGTCGCCACGATCGCAGCAGACCTGAAATCGTTAAATTTCGATCTCGTATGTAAAAGATATTGCATTACGAACATTGAATATAAAATTAAATAAATGTTTCGCGTTTAAGCCCTTAACCTTTTTTTTCAAATAGCACCCTGAACTTAAAATGCTCGCCACGGCCAAACTGTAAGTCAGAATTGCTCGAAACCAGTTCCATTCTCTCTGGCTTCTCCCCCTCTTTCCACTCCTGGTGGTCCTCCCCTCCAGTTCGCCACGTGGGGCCCACGATCTGCAGTTAAACGGAAAAGTGTAGTTTCCGTTCATCTCAGTGCTGTGGCCGCCTCGGTGCTCCAAATGCCACCCATTTTGGTCAGTAGCTAGATCTCGACCTCCCGAACAACTTCTGCTTGGGTCACTTCACCTGAAAATGCATGGATCGACGGGAAATTGCTCATCTTTGTGACTGTCCTGTTTTCAGCACCCCTCCAGTAAAATTGACATTCCGGCCAACTCCGACCACCTGAGACCATGCCACCACAGCCAAAAGAACTGTATGCTTCCCCTCTACCACCTACTGAAGTCGCTCGACCTATCTCTCTTCGTGGGGCCCGTAGTGAACAAATAACCGAAATCAGCTTTCTGTCTTTTTAGCTAGATTCCGGCGAATCCGTGTGACGATAGGTCTTAAATTTTTCGTGGTAGATAGAGGATAAGAAGATGAACAAAAACCAGAAAGGGTTTGGTCTGATTTTTTTCTGATTGAGAGATATAAATTATTTTGTTTTCAGGGGCTAATTTGCAAAATAAATTTTAGAGGAGACAGCCGCCATGGAATAGAGGAAGAGGAAGGTGGCTATGTTTTGTCTTAGGGTTCAGCTAATGACATCACTTATGATATTTTATATGGGTGCGTTTTTTAGAGGTCCCTATTAAGTTTCAAAATATAAAAAAAACCCGGGTAATAAACTTATTGTAAATTAGGTCCCTATTTTTTGAAAAGTCATAAAAAAATATAAAAAAATATAAACAAATCACGTAAATTCGTATTTAAATAAAACCTGTAAACACTAAAAAATTCTGAACAAAAAACCATCAACGAAGGCGTCAAAAATCAAAAAAACAAAAAAAAAAAACGAAATTTCCAGTTAAATGCATAATAGTATGCACATATATCACTTTCCTGCATACATCCGTGCATATTTTTCACATACATCTTCGTTGATTTTTATTCATGCAAATAAATGCATACATGTGCGCAAAAATTTCAAATACTTGCATACATTTGTGCAGGTTTATTTTCAGATTTTAATCTGAAAACAGCTTACAGAAAAGTTTCATACATATATGCAATTATCAGTAATAATTGCATAAATGTATGCAACTACTTTTTTTCGATTTCCGTAGATTCCTGACATTATTTCCATATTTTAGAATTTTTTTTTATGAACGTACACACATTTTTTTAAAAAAAAATATACAAAAAGGCGGAAAAAATAAAATAGGGGGCGGGTTTAAAAATTTTCAGAACTTTGTTTTTTTTTTTATAAATTAGGTCCCTACTTTTTATCCTATAAAAATGTTGCACACATGTGTGCATTTTTTTGAGAAATTTGCACATTTGGATGCAAATAAAAATGAACTGAAAAATTATGTTAAATCTATCCGCTGGAAGAACTGCAATAATTGCATATATGCATACAAAAAAATCAAAAAGGTGCATAATATTATGAATTTAACTGCAGTTTTTTCTGTTTTTTTGCTGTTTTCTTCTTTCTGACATTATTTTTGTTGTTTTTTGAACTGAATTTTTTTATAATGCGTAATATATTTTATTACTAATTTACGAATTTTTTTTATTTTTTTTAATTATTATTTTATAAGCTTTGAAAATAGGGACCTAATTTACAATAAGTTTATGACCGGATGTGAGCCTAATTAAGTTTCAAAATAGGGACGTGAGCCTAATATTCACTTATCTTCTTCAAATTTTGTTTGTTTTCTTAGTTTAAAAATCCGTTTAAACACCTACGAATTCCATTTTTTATGAAAATTGAAACATAATTATTTCTTGACATTACGAATCTATAGAAACTATTCTCGATGAATTCCGAGTCCGTATGAATAAATAGCGAATTTTTAAAGTCTGAAAATTGACTGTTTTTCACTGTAAAATTTATTACGACCACATACTAGCTTCAAAAATTATGAAATTTGGAATCTAAAAATAATTTAATATTCTGAATCCATAGAAAGTGGTTTCGTCGAATTCGGAGGTCATTTGCGAAATTCCCATTTTTAAGGCATATATATTTTATATTAAAAATACAAATAAATATGAATAATTTTCGAAACTCGAAATATATAAGTGTTAATACTTTTTCAATGCAGAAACATCATTTTAAACTCAATGGAATTGGTTTCGAGTCCCAATTCATTCGTATGTAAAAAGTAGCGTTTTGGGTCCTATATATTATATATATAAATTCCATAGCGTTTTTCTAAGATTTTGAATTGGAAATAAGTTTTGATTCCCGCTATGAAATTTCAATTTTTCAGATTCGTTGGAAAGATATTTTTAAATAGATTCTAATATTTTTGGTTTCGCTAAAATCCGATTTATTTTGCATCCTGTACAGTCAGTCAAAGTTAAAATTCCAATTTTAAAACTGCCGCGCTATTTCTAACTCCTTTTATAATTTAAATAAAATCTATTCGTTTTAACTTCAATTAAAATAAATATATAGTCGTTATTATATAAAATAAATTATTTCAAATATTAAAAACCCAATAAAATAATTAAAATAAAAATTTTAAATTCGACCTGAAATTCCGGGTTGGTACAATTTGGGTTCCTGTAAGTTCGAAAAACAGAAAAATATATCGATGATTATTTTGATTCAGTAGTTAATAATGAAAATTTTATCTTTAAAGGTTCCATTAAACCCACTATGGTTACCTTCCATCTAACCCATGGACCCAAACAAAGCTAGTGGGTACCAAAACTATATATGTCATATTTTTTGCAGGTACACCACAACAAAGAGAAGGTTATTCAGTATCTCTAAATATCTTTGAAAACTCAAGCTTATCAAAAAAAAAATCACATGATTCAAATCTCCTAAAGGTGCTATAATTATTTGTATTCTCTACTACTCTCGATTACTGTGTTTATTATGGTATTTATTCTTTTTATTCGATGACAAAGGGGGAGAAATATTTTCTCTTATGATTCATGTTACATATGCTATTATTTAAAATTATGTGCTTAACATGGTAATAGTATATTTGTACTAACATTTGTTAACGTAGGAATCAAAAGGTAAGATTATTTATATTATGAGCCAACAAATGTTGCAGAAATTCAGGGGGAGCTTTATATTCAAAGGGAGAAAATCCAAGGTGTTGTCATCAATCAAAAAAAGGGAGAATGTTGAGAACAAGATTTTGATCGATGCCAACATATAAAGTTGCAATGAAGATCATTTCATAGAGATAAGGTTTTATATATATTAAAATTGAGTCGTGTTAGAAATATGTTAAAATCTATCCTCAAAGTATAACACGAATGCACAAAAAAAATTATAAAGTTATATCGTATCCACGTTGCTGAAATCTATATATTTGAGGAATTGAAAAGGCACATAAAAATCCCAAATGGTCCAGGCTCCAACCGGGAAAGAGTGCAGAGTGATCTAGACTATGGACCGAGGTCCTCTAGTCCACAACCATTGTAACACCCCGTGTATTCTATAACAATGAAATTCACAAATTAAAGTATAACTAATTTCAAATCAAAGAATTAAGGGAAACGGGATACACCATTGCGTTCGTCTCGAAATTCTTCTTGAGATAGAGTCCGAGTTTGCGTAAAACGGACTCCGTATGAAGAAGATATGGCCTCCGGAAGTTTCAGAATTCAGTTTAAAATTCAAACTGACAGAAACAGCTCAGAAATCAGATTCGAATTTCAAAAATCGGGCCGGATTGGCCAAGGCGGGAATTTTCCCGCCCAAGGCACCCAGGTCGACTGCCAATTCGACACGGGGGTCGACTGGGGAGTCGACCTGGCCCCTGAGCCAGGTCGAACCCAGCCCCCCCCGGCTGGCCTGGTCTATGCTTGGTCGATTTTCCGAGCCTTGCCTTGTCACTAGGGCTAGGTGTCAGCTCCTGATTGGTCTCTCCTTCAAATGAACGGCTAATATTAATCCAAGCTCCATCGACGGTCCTAAACAATTCACAAACTCTATAAAAAGGACCTAAGACTCACCCTAATTCATACAAATAAAAATGAGAATGAACCGTCATGCTGCTGACGAGAGACAAGGAGTAGCCGTCAAAATTGAGAGACGATTAGGAGACAATTCAAAAGCTTAAGGCAATGACAACTAAATCAAAACAACGCCTACAAAAAAGGATTGCATCTCCAAATTCAGAATTCAGATTCCTGAATTGAAGATTCGTCATACGTTGTAAGTAGAGTGCTATTCCGATGTGAATAAATAATTGTGTTTTGATTTGTGTAAAATGAGAAATAGAATTGTACTTGATTTGTGGTGATAATAATTCATATTTGTATGTTGCTACGATTCTAATCGATTTGGGATGTTGTGGTATAACGATTGGATATTTGCAAGTATGTGATTCATGTTGAAAGTTAACAACTACATGTTTGTGGTAGTTTATTACAACACCTATTGGATAATTGCAAGTATATGATTCATGTTGAAAGAAACGACTATATGTTTGCGGTAGTTTATTTGAGATTCATGCAAGTGTATGGTTCACTATTATGCCAACATGATATATATATTTTTATAATCACTTTTAGTGTAGTTGGATCCATTTGGGTATTATGACTCATATGAATTTATGTTAGAATTGCATCATGATTCAAGTGTAAAACCATACTTTTGTATTAGAGACAAAAGTAAGCATCTTTGTGAACTTGTGTTGACTCTATGAACATGACCAAATTATGTTTGGTGTTATGCCTAATTAAAAACATGTTTTAGGCCTATGTTGTTATCAAAATCATATGATAATATATGTGACACATAATTAAGTTAAATTTACATTCCAATTGCAAGCTTGTATGAATAGATTAAAAACCATGATTTCATGTTTAGGTATGTTTATGCTATGATTATATGAATATATCAAAAACCATGATTTCATGTTTAGGTATATTTATACCATGATTATATGAATAGATCAATACCCATGATTTCATGTTTAGGCATGTTTATGCCATGATTATAGGCTGTTACAATGCAAGTTCACAAGTGCCTAATTTATGTTAATTAGTTCGCTATGTTGCAAGTTCATGCGTTCACACTCCCCTTTTTATGTTACTTAGAATATATAAACACCATGTTCTAAGCCTCCCCTTTTTCATGTGGCTAAGTTGGGTTTAAATGTTAAACCCAACATATGTTATATTGTAGTGAACGTATAAAACGGGGGTAATGACGTTTGGGTTAAAATATAAAACATATGTGTTGGCATGTTTTGACGCATGCCAACAACCTTGAAAACAATTAAGTGGTATAAATTAATTTTACCCAATAAAGATGAATTTGAATAATGGGCTGCAAATATTTACATATAAAAAGAAAAGAGATAAAATATGTAAATTTAGAAAATACGATGTGTTTAACCTGAGGTTGGATTGAGTTGTGATGTAAACCTGCCCGGAACCGCCCGGCTGTCCAGTAGTCACAACAATACCTATCCAATGTGGGTGGTTAAACACGGAGCCCAAGAGAGACCCATGGTTAGACTGAGTTGTGGCGTAAGACTGCCCAGACCCAACCGGCAACAGGCAGCCACAACAATATCTGTCTAATGTGAGAGGTCGAGGCTTTAATAAGACAATTAAGGCTGAGTCAGGATTGATAGGATTAAGTAAATTAAATTAATACTTAATCAAAATGGAACATGCTAAACTATACAGAATGATTGGGGGTTAGGTTTACAAAACACTTAACCAACTTAGCATGTTGGCTAGAAATAGAAAACTTAGTAGTGGGGGACCCTTTTCAGCAGTAACCCTACAAGGTGTATCAGGATACCCTGAACTAGGCAGGTTGGGGCACGATTACTGGGCTGACTGTAAGAGGTTAAATCGACGGCGGTGGTGCAGCAGTGTAGGTTCTAACGGGGTGTGTGCGTGCACACACTCCGACGTAGAAAAATAAGGCACTGGGCACCAACAGTATACCTGTGCATTCTAGAATTGTGTCGGGCCGCCACCACGGGACTTGATACACCCCATGGTGGGACCAGCATAGGTAACTACAACTACGGGGGCCGTAAGACACATGTAGCTATGCGAGTAGGAGCCGATCATCAGAAATGGATCACTTCACCCAGATTATGGGGTGCCTGTTGGGAACTAGTTTATATGGGTACAGAGATTAATATGGGGTATGATAGTACATTCGACTCTAGACAACTTAACTTAGCTTGTAGTGCTTTCCCATTTCCAGTTTATACTTATCATGCTCATTTCTTTATTCATAGACTGAATAGTCCTAGACTTACTCAGGCTTTATGTCTGACTCTACTTTTCTTTCGTCTTCTTTTCTTCCGTTCCCCCCCAGGTCCATAGGGAGGGAATACCGCAGCTTGACCAGTTTTTACATCCAGCTTGAAGAGAAAGAATGTATTGCTTGGATCTTTTTCGTTTTGGACTATGGCTTTGGACAGCAATTATCGGACTTATGCAGTTTACTTATGTTTTTATGCTTCTTTAAATAATGTAATCAAGACAGTTATGAAGATGTTATGTTTTTGGAAGTATTGTAAGACAATTATGGCATGGATTGTGTAACACGTATTTTAATGAAATAAAAGTTGTTGTTGTTTTCCGCTGTTCAAAAATATGTGTTCTTATATCTGTCTTGTGTATTTGTGACTTATACTTATAAACCTCCACCAAATTTAGGTCATTCCCTTTGAGAGTGACCCTAATGGAGGTGTGGTGTTTCACTTGGTATCAGAGCATAGGTTTACCAGATAAGATAAAAAGTTTTGAAAATTCATTATCCAAAAAGAAAATTTAAAGAAGCATTTTTAAAGATAAAATATTATTTTATTTTAAAAAGGCATAGTCCCCCAAAGCCATAGGTACTATCTTTTATCCTTCGTTTTGAATCTACCCTTTTTGTTTCAGCATGTCCGAAGAACTTAACTTGCCAGAGGGTATACCAATACCTGGTTGGTTCAAACGATTCTTAGAAGCGAGGGCCACTCAGCCAAGTCCTACCGTTCCTCCTCCCCCAGATGCGGCAAATCATCCAGCTGCAGCAGCACCTCTTCCTCCACCTCCTCCACGGGGTAATACTTTTGCTAAGATATGTAAAGATTTTAAAGCTATGGGAGGAAAGGACTTTCAGGGAACCGAGTCCTTCGTGGCAGCCAGGAATTGGCTGAAGGAAACAGAGGACTTATTCGTCATCTTTGAGGTAGAAGATAGGCAGAAGGTACAACTGGCAGTATGGCTACTTAAAGGCGAGGCTTCCTACTGGTGGGAAGTCACCAATGCAGAAAGATCAGTGGAAACATGGGACGACTTTAGGGCAAGGTTTGAGGCTAAATTTCTCTCAGAAGCTGAAAGGAGTCTTTAGTTGGAAAAAATCTTGGCATTACACAGTTTGGCCATGACCCATATACCCATGGGAGCTACGTATGAAAGTTTGGTGCAGATGGCATTGCTGAACGAAGAGGATAAGGGCAAGAAGGAGACAAAGGCAGAAAGCTCTCAAGGGAAGAAAGAGGGTTTACAGCCTAAGAAGACAGACTTTAAGAAGGGCGGGAAAGACAACAAAAAGAAGAGGAAGTGTAATTTCTGTGGCAAAGTGGGGCACTTAGTGAAAGATTGCCGGAAAAAGAAGGCCAAGATGAATGGTGGGTGCTTTTCTTGCGGTGAGACAGGCCACATGGCTAAGGATTGCCCGAAGAAACGAGGACAGGGGCAGAGGGCTGGATCCACCTCAGGGGCACAGGTTCATGTGCTAGAAGCGCCACCTCTGCAACAACGAGGTATAAATACTTCTGTAGAAAGTGTAGTTTATCTTTACGATCACCCAGTTCGCACTTTATTTGATTCTGGCGCATCACACTCCTTTATCTCATTTGCTTTAGTAGAATCTCTGCACCTAGAAACTAGTATGGTAGAGGACCCCTTAATTGTTTCAAATCCAATTGGGGCCCCAGCTCATTTGTCTATGATCTGTGTGGGATTGAAAATTTCTATTCTAAGTGTAGAATTTAAACGTAGTGCCTTTGTTTTGGGCTTTTCGGGATATGGTTTGATTTTGGGCATGGATTGGCTATCCAGTAATGGTGCCATCATGGATTGTGAGAAAAGGGTGGTTAGGCTTCTGACCCAACTCGGTAACACTCTGGAAATTACTTGTAATCCCTCGTATGCGGTTATGCTTAGTTATCTGGAATCGCTAGATGCCTCTGTTGAAAGTTTGCAATCAGTTAGAGTGGTCCGGGAATATCCGGATGTCTTCGAAGAGGTGAAGGGATCACCTCTGAAGTGGAAGATAGACTTCCGCATATATCTTGTAGATAACGCAAAGCCCGTTGCGTTGCCCGTTAGACACATGGCTCCATGGGAAAGGAAGGAGCTCAGTAAACAGATTAAAGAGCTTCTAGAGAAGGGGTTCATTAGAAGGAGCATTTCAGAATGGGGCGCTCCGGTGGTGTTCGCTACAAAGGCGGATGGTTCACTCCGTCTGTGTGTTGACTATAGGGAGCTCAACAAGCTAACGAAAAAGAATAGGCACCCTCTCCCCAGAATTGACGATCTGTTTGATCAGCTTGTAGGAGCGTCTGTTTTCTCCTAACTCGATTTAGCGACCGGATTTCATCAGCTAAGGGTGGCTGAAGATAGCATCGATAAGACAACATTCAGAACCCCATATGGCTTCTTTGAATGGCTTGTCATGCCTTTTGGCTTGACAAACGCACCCGCTTACTTCGTGGACCTGATGAGTAGGGTGTTCAGAGAATTCCTCAACAAGTTCGTGGTGGTCTTCGTAGATGATATCTTGATCTTCTCAAAGAATGAAGAAGAGCATGCTCAGCACCTAAGGGCAATCATGGAAACTCTGCGAGTCCATCAGCTAAAAGCCAAATTCTCCAAATGCCACTTTTGGAGAGAGGAAGTAAGGTTTCTTGGGAACATAGTATCCAAAGAAGGGTTAGCTGTGGACCCTGCTAAGGTAGTAGCGGTGCAGGACCGGAAGACACCAAAGAACGCAACAGAAGTCCGAAGCTTTCTCATGCTAGCAGGCTTATATCAGAAATTCATCAGAGACTTTGCAAAAATATCAGCTCCGCTCACAAGGCTGACAAAGAAGAATCTAGTGTTCAATTGGGACTTGGATTGCAAGTTTTCTTTCCAACGACTGAAAAGGGCTCTTACAACAGCCCCGGTTTTGACATTGCCAGATGGAAGCAAGATGTTCACAGTTTATACAGATGCATGTGGGACACGGCTGTAAAGACCCGTAACTTCCCCGTAAAGGAAAGCGTCGGATAGTTCGAGAACAAGCCACAACAGAACGCAGACGGAAGAACATTTCATTGTACATTACAATAATGCATCAGATTACAAGAATATACAGAGTTTGAATGAATATACATTACACAGAAATATCAGAGATTTAAATTACATTTAAATACATAGCAGCGGAAAATAATACAATACACAACTAGAAGGAGATATACGGATACAAAGCTTTCCGGATATCGTTCCAGCTGTAAACCAGGATCCTGTGAATATAAATCTGCAAAACCAAAACTACTAGCTGCCCATGTCAAAATAAGGGCACCCAGAGTTTAGGTTAAAACAATAAACTCCAGGTTAGTCATGGGACTGGTGTGAGAACTAAAACATTTACTAATCTTTATTTTTAAAATAAGGTAATTCAAGGGACCACGCCGTATAACACGGAACGGGTTTCCTCCCAAGAATACCAGTGCATAAAACAAACCAGCGCAATGCTAAATAAAGAAAAATGAAGCTGTTATAAGACCCAAGTCCTATCACACAATGCAACGCAAGCCGGGGGATAGGGTTTTCCCTTATAACAGCCAAAGAATGCTTGATACGTTTAAAACAGATTATTTGATACTATTATAAGTGCATAGTGTATAAAACAACTTCAAATCATAAGTATCAATCATAGGCGGCATGGGTACCATATATCATGTCGCAATACTAGTTCTACAATTAAAACCGCAAAATCACGTATTTGGAAGTTGGATTTCCATCTATGAACCGAGGCCAGGGATCGTCCTCTACCGATTTGAGACTCACTAGCCCGAGCCTCAGGAACAGCCGCAACTGCCCCATGGAGCGACAGGGCCGGTCCACCTATGTGGATTATAGTGCCTGAACAATACGTTTCCCCGCCCTTTGGGGCGTAAATGAGCCAATGAATGACTCCATCGGACCCGGATCGTCCGATCTAACCGAGGCGCCTCCAACAGCAACAACCACACAAGTGAAAAGTATATAAATGTCAGGGCTGGTAGGTCACTGACACCACCCTAGCTAGAAAGAAACGCATGCCCTCCCTGAGGTCCTCTCCCGTTTTTGGTTCACAACCGGGGTGCGAGGCTCGCGAATTCACGTTACACAAAGCTGTGCCACACAGGCTGTGCTTTGATCATCACCACAAGACTTTGCTTTTCAACAGAAGCCTCGATCAATTGCATCTTAGCATGCCACACAGGCAATTCACTCCATGCGTTTGATATCCATCAATATATAACCCCTGAACTCGTACGTCTCAGAGAAGGGCGTTAAGCAAAAGAATAAATTCTCCGCCGCCAAACAGATATATATTTAATAGAGATCAATCACACGGACTAAAATCCAATGTCAGACACACAGTCCATTTACAAGTTCGCTCTGGGTCTGAACGAAACCGGAGGCACCTAGTACCCCGCAAATCCATCGATCTCCAAGTACGTCTGGACGATCACCAACTATTTCCATCTTCTTGGGTGTACAGCCTAATCAAGATCATCAGTAATCACCCAAACGAAGTGAAGACCTCCGGTCTTCGACCATCGTCTTCATCTTCGACTTATCGTCGTATCAGTTATTCAGAATGGGATAAACCCGGTCTTCCCGAACAACTCGCGTATATTTTAAATAAGTGTTACACAAACACAACATACGCCTCATTCCAATTCATCAGTCACTAACCGTAAATTAATCAAGAGAATAATTCCCCAAATATTAACCCCGAAGGCCGAAACCAACATCAGATCAATATCCAGGAAACCATTCCGCTTAGCTAACCGACAGTTAGTTTATGAATTTCGCATTCATAGGGAAAGGTTCCCATAAATTTTATCCAAGATAAATTTCTTGAATTTATTCTTTAATCTATTTTTGAATATCAATTCAAACTAGTCGGGATTAGCGAACCTTACCGAAGTAATCATTTGTTTTAATTTCCCAATCCTAACCTATTCATCCCATGAAGTAAAACTGGTTATACTTCATATCTAACACCACGGTGTTATCGATAAATTCAATTACCATTTCACGTTCAAATCTAATTAAAGATTTAACTATCGCCTGGAGTAAAACTGGTGATACTCCATTCTCGATCTTTTCAATCTAATTAAAGATTCATTAAAACTCCACTTAGTTTTAATCGTTAACTGGGTTAAAGAATCAGTGTCATTTAAAACACGGTTCACGATAAACCCAAAGTCACATTCCATTAATTATCGGGTTAAAGAACGAGTGTTATTTAAAACACTGTCCACGATAAACCCAAAAATCAATATCAATTCAATTCCAATTAAATATTATTTAATTGGTATACTTCATTAAATCTAAATAAAAAGATTTAATCTTTTCTCAAATGGGTTCAAGAACAGTGTTAGTCAAGACACCATTCATGACAAACCCAAATCACATTTGATATTAAATACAAGGCTCTGAATAGAAAATATATCGGCTTATATTCAGTATCAAATTCTACGACCAACAGATATCGTATTGGAAATAACGATATATATATCTATATCTTTCAAATTTCCATAACAACATCTGTATAATCACGAAATCCAACATCGAAATATTCCGAAGACAATTTCGATTTCAAATCCATTCCAATGCAATCATTGGAAATTCTGGTTATTTTCAAAACCATTTCAAATTCAATTTATTTATTTAAAAATAAATAGAATTATAATTCTAGTTCAAAACTAGTTCATTTCGATAAAAATCTATTTTTATCTTTTCAAATATGGAGTTTTTCATCCCAATTCTTTCTAAATCATTTCTTATGATTGTATACAAATTATTACTATTTTTAATAATTTTATCAAGGCCCGTACAGTCGATTTCCATCAACGGCCATCGAACTGCACTTACAGCGACCTTTTCCAAATTTGATTTGGACATAATTCCAAATCCAACCGTTAGATTTCTAATTTCTAATATTCGTGAGAAAGCTCTTTTCGATACGAACCCAACGGTTCCGGTTTTAGGAGAATCCGACGGTCGGATCTCCCGTAATGTCCGTTTGAAATCAATGGTCGAAATTCGCGAACTGCCGCGGCGTGGCGCATTCTATTCAGGCCATTATATTATATATATAATATATATAATATATACTTCATCGATTTCAATTCAAAACGTGCTTTATGAATCGTTTTAAATTCATTTTCAAAACGTTTTCAACTTTATATTCAATTTCAAATCAAAATTGAATATTCCAATATAAATTCGTTTTAAATTCATTTCAAATTGATTTCAAATCAAATCGATTTTGAATTCACTTTCAGTTTGTTTTCAATTCAATTTTAATTCGAATTCATTTATATTCAATTTCAATTCGATTCAATTTCAATTCGAATTCATTTATATTCAATTTCAATTCGAATTCATTTATATTCAATTTCAATTCGAATTCATTTATATTCAATTTCAATTCAAAAAAAAAAATCAGATTTTGAAATCACTTTCGATATTCATTATAAAATGATTAAAATAGATATAAATATCGTTCACGTCAAAATGGCGTCAATCTAATCAATACGGCTTCATATATTCCTATTTTCAAATATTCTATTTCAAATATGATTCGTTCAACACATGACTAATCTCAACGGATGAGTACTGTCAACACATGAACCTTTAGTTTATATTGATAAAGATGCAAATTTTATTATTAAAATATTTCGTTCAACACATGACTAATCTCAACGGGTGAGTACTGTCAACACATGAACCTTTATTTTATATTATTCTTTAATTTTCAAATTGGAATGAGGGCCAATCAATTACCATATAAATTTAATTATATGGATTCCATACAACACATGTATATAATAGCATTGAAAAATAATCAACCATCAACCAAAGTGCACTACACTGTATAAGCATCAAATATAAATATTCAACGCTTATAACAGCCTGTCGATCAATCGATCGACATACAACTAAACAATCGGGATTAGTGTACGTCAAATATCATCCCAATACCCGTGTGGGGTTTCAAGCAATCAAACACAGATTTTTATTTGTGCAGTTGGGCGATGTGTAAAATTTATCGTCCCAATCAATGTCCTTCAAATAGGTGTACATAAACAAACCGTCCGGTTTGTAAATGAATATTTATTTATTCACATTCACGTTAAAAATTATATTTTTAGCGATCAAATATTTTATTTTAACACATGAATATTTATTCAGTTCATTTACAAAATAAAAATGATATTTTTATTTTTCTAACTTATTTTAGAAAATTTCGGCGGCATAACGGCACGATACTAGAAACTGGACAAGGCCTAGCCTTATCCCCGGTCTAGTGAAGGCCCACGCCATTCACACATCAATCTAATCAATTTCATTTCACCAAACAATTCAATTCAAACCAAATAACCTAACCAACTACACAACCAAACAATTCAACAAACAAGCCATCCATGGTCTGTGGATGACGGGTGTCGGGTGCTACTAAACACCGTCTGCATCCTAGTATATATATATATAACTAGAAAATTAAAATTAAAGAGTGAGAAATTCTCACCAATAGCTATCCAATCATCTTGACTATTCTTTGATAGAAATCTTCATCGTTATTACATTTTTGTCATCTTCGTTTCCCGTAGCCACTACATATATAAAAATCGAATTTTTACTTCGTTATTCAATATATAAAAATCACATTTTTACTTCGATGTTCAATATATAAAAATCAAATTTTTACTTCGATGTTCAATATATAAAAATCACATTTTTACTTCGATGTTCAATATATAAAAATCACATTTATACTTCGATGCTCAATATATAAAAATCACATTTTTACTTCGATGTTCAATATATAAAAAATCACATTTTTACTTCGATGCTCAATATATAAAAATCACATTTTTACTTCGATGTTCAATATATAAAAATCACATTTTTACTTCGATGTTCAATATATAAAAATCACATTTTTACTTCGATGTTCAATATATAAAAATCAGATTTTTACTCTACTATTCGATATGTAAAAATCATAGCCTTTCATTTACAAAAATATGATCTTTTTGTTTAGAAAAATAATATAATCTTTCTGCAATAAAAATTCTACTTTTATTCTTAAATCATTCATATATATATAAAAAACCTAGCTCTATATATAAAATATCTGAACTATATACAATAAATAGATTTTACAAATTAAAATAAAACAAAAATAAATAAAAACCAAAGGAGAACTTACAGCGAATGGGGGGGGGTATCTCGCCGGCGTAAGGGCTAGGGGTGGTCGCAGGTCGGAGGCGGGTCCAACGGGGGTGGGCGATGGCAGCTAAGGCGACGGGGACCACTGGCTAGGGCGTGGGGTCGAATTGAGAGAGGAGAGAGAATCGAGAGAGAGGGGTGGTAGAGATCTCGCCTGATGTGGACGTAGATGGGAATGGCGCTTGTCGAGGCTGCGCGGCGAAGGGAGGCGGCGCCTCCGATTAGGTCACGGTGGATTTTTTTTTGAAAAAGGGGCTCCTTTGTTTGATCGATGAAAAGTGAACGGGGGGGGGGGGTTATATGAAAAGATATATATAAATTATTTAATTATTAATTTATTTTCAAAAAGCATCTTTTTATTTCGACTTCGAAATCAAGCCCACCGACTGTCGTCCCTAGCGTTTTACCCCCATTTCGAACTCAATGAGATATGTATCGTAGGCTGATTCGGACGTTACGATCAGTTTCCGTTGAATTTACATTTAAATCATTATATTGAATTTTAAACGTACCTTTCAAATTACCGGGGTCACATAATAACTAGAAAAATTCCAGAAAAATATTTTCTAGCTTCGTATTGACGATACGGTCCTAACAAAACTAGTTTCGTCGAATTCTGAGACCATTTGAAAAATGGCCATTTTCCAGTCGATTATAATCAACTAAAATTGGTCAAACGCGTTTTCCTTTGCCACGCTCACATATTGATTCGAAAAATTATGAAATTTGGAATCTAGCAATAATTTGACACTGCGGATCCAACAAAAGTGGTTTCGTCGAAATCCGAGGTCATTTGCAAAATGTCCATTTTTAAGGGCCTGAATTCCATAGCGACTATTCAGAATTTTCAACTGGACATATCTTTTGATTCCCGCTATGAAATTTCGATTTTTCGGATTCGTTGGAAAGATATTATCAAATAGATCCTAATGTTTTTGGTTTCACTAAAATCCGGATTGTTTTGCACCCGGTATGTTCAATTGAAGTTTGAAATCGAATTATCGAACTACCGCACCATTTTCAATTCTATTCATAATTATATATAAATATTTATATTCTAACGACGACGTATATAAATATATTCGTTCGAATTATATTCAAAATAAATTTTCTCTTCGATATTATTTAAAATAATCGATTTTAAATATTCAAAATTCGCTAAAATTGCCAAAATACAAATTTTAAACTGGTTCAGAATTTCCGGGTTATTACAATCTCCCCCACTTAAAACTTTTCGTCCCCGAAAAGGAACGAAGTCGAAAGTGGTTTGATTAATCAACTCTACGTTCGATTTGGCTTCCATTCTCCAACTTTTCAGTTTCTGAGAATTTTCAAATTCTTCAAAAATTTGGCTAACACCCTAAATTTTCGAAAAATTTCGCCATAACCTCCCCTGTACCGGGACCCACGGGAAAATACCGAAATTGCCATATAGGCCTTCTGATCTCAAAAAGAAAAAGAAAAAGCCAAACGGCTAGCCAATAGGCTCATAAAATCATCATCACCCAAACAAAACAGTAAATTATGTAGTAAACATGTACCTATTTGTCGGGCAAACAAATTTTATTCTCTGCTCTAGCCTCCTTGCTATGACCTGTTCAATGTAAGTATATGTATATGCAAGCAAATCCGACCAATTTTCAATACAATTTAATATTTGATACAATTAGGCGTAATGGTTCAAAATTATCAAACAATTAAACATACAACACAAACATCTATCAATTTGTTGATTAGCTTTTGAAATTCATAACTTTGATATATAGTCAAAAATCACATTTTTGATGCCAAATCACAACAATAAACCCTATCTTGTTTCGGTTCTCACACCAGTCAATTGGAAACTTATAGAAATCTCACTTTCATTACTCGAAGATACATACTGGCGACGGTGCCCCGTTACCAGAATTTTCCCCGGGCACTAGAGTATGATTCTATAACTATCCAATACATTAAAACTTCAAATACACGTTTGCAAGACATATATGCAAAATCTCTATATATCGGATTGTCCAAATCCATATAGATAAATAATCAAATACGAATAGTTGATATAAATTTTCAAAACAAAAATTTGTTTTCATTTTAAAAATATACTCTTCACACCCGTTCTAGGATACTACTGATCCCATCTCTAACGAGTCATTCCCATTGGATATTGCTAATCCAATATCTGATGAGTTCTTTCGTATGGTTCTAATGTGTCTTGTTCTCTGCTTTGTAAACCAAAGCTCTGATACCAAATGTAAAGACCCGTAACTTCCCCGTAAAGGAAAGCGTCGGATAGTTCGAGAACAAGCCACAACAGAACGCAGACGGAAGAACATTTCATTGTATATTACAACAATGCATCAGATTACAAGAATATACAGAGTTTGAATGAATATACATTACACAGAAATATCAGAGATTTAAATTACATTTAAATACATAGCAGCGGAAAATAATACAATACACAACTAGAAGGAGATATACGGATACAAAGCTTTCCGGATATCGTTCCAGCTGTAAACCAGGATCCTGTGAATATAAATCTACAAAACCAAAACTACTAGCTGCCCGTGTCAAAATAAGGGCACCCAGAGTTTAGGTTAAAACAATAAACTCCAGATCAGTCATGGGACTGGTGTGAGAACTAAAACATTTATTAATCTTTATTTTTAAAATAAGGTAAATCAAGGGACCACGCCGTATAACACGGAACGGGTTTCCTCCCAAGAATACCAGTGCATAAAACAAACCAGCGCAATGCTAAATAAAGAAAAATGAAGCTGTTATAAGACCCAGGTCCTATCACACAATGCAACGCAAGCCGGGGGATAGGGTTTTCCCTTATAACAGCCAAAGAATGCTTGATACGTTTAAAACAGATTATTTGATACTATTATAAGTGCATAGTGTATAAAACAACTTCAAATCATAAGTATCAATCATAGGCGGCATGGGTACCATATATCATGTCGTTATACTAGTTCTACAATTAAAACCGCAAAATCACGTATTTGGAAGTTGGATTTCCATCTATGAACCGAGGCCAGGGATTGTCCTCTACCGATTCGAGACTCTCTAGCCCGAGCCTCAGGAACAGCCGCAACTGCCCCATGGAGCGACATGGCCGGTCCACCGATGTGGATTATAGTGCCTGAACAATAAGTTTCCCCGCCCTTTGGGGCGTAAATGAGCCAACGAATGACTCCATCGGACCCGGATCGTCCGATCTAACCGAGGCGCCTCGCAACAGCAACAACCACACAGGTGAAAAGTATATAAATGTCAGGGCTGGTAGGTCACTGACACCACCCTAGCTAGAAAGAAACGCATGCCCTCCCTGAGGTCCTCTCCCGTTTTTGTATCATAACCGGGGTGCGAGGCTCGCGAATTCACGTTACACAAAGCTGTGCCACACAGGCTGTGCTTTGATCATCACCACAAGACTTTGCTTTTCAACAGAAGCCTCGATCAATTGCATCTTAGCATGCCACACAGGCAATTCACTCCATGCGTTTGATATCCATCAATACATAACCCCTGAGCTCGTACGTCTCAGAGAAGGGCGTTATGCAAAAGAATAAATTCTCCGCCGCCAAACAGATATATATTTAATAGAGATCAATCACACGGACTAAAATCCAATGTCAGACACACAGTCCATTTACAAGTTCGCTCTGGCTCTGAACGAAACCGGAGGCACCTAGTACCCCGCAAATCCATCGATCTCCAAGTACGTCTGGACGATCACCAACTGTTTCCATCTTCTTGGGTGTACAGCCCAATCAAGATCATCAGTAATCACCCAAACGAAGTGAAGACCTCCGGTCTTCGACCATCGTCTTCATCTTCGACTTATCGTCGTATCAGTTATTCAGAATGGGATAAACCCGGTCTTCCCGAACAACTCGTGTATATTTTAAATAAGTGTTACACAAACACAACATACGCCTCATTCCAATTCATCAGTCACTAACCGTAAATTAATCAAGAGAATAATTCCCCAAATATTAACCCCGAAGGCCGAAACCAACATCAGATCAATATCCAGGAAACCATTCCGCTTAGCTAACCGACAGTTAGTTTCTGAATTTCACATTCATAGGGAAAGGTTCCCATTAATTTTATCCAAGATAAATTTCTTGAATTTATTCTTTAATCTATTTTTGAATATCAATTCAAACTAGTCGGGATTAGCGAACCTTACCGAAGTAATCATTTGTTTTAATTTCCCAATCCTAACCTATTCATCCCATGAAGTAAAACTGGTTATACTTCATATCTAACACCACGGTGTTATCGGTAAATTCAATTACCATTTCACGTTCAAATCTAATTAAAGATTTAACTACCGCCTGGAGTAAAACTGGTGATACTCCATTCTCGATCTTTTCAATCTAATTAAAGATTCATTAAAACTACACTTAGTTTTAATCGTTAACTGGGTTAAAGAATCAGTGTCATTTAAAACACGGTTCACGATAAACCCAAAGTCACATTCCATTAATTATCGGGTTAAAGAACGAGTGTTATTTAAAACACTGTCCACGATAAACCCAAAAATCAATATCAATTCAATTCCAATTAAATATTATTTAATTGGTATACTTCATTAAATCTAAATAAAAAGATTTAATCTTTTCTCAAATGGGTTCAAGAACAGTGTTAGTCAAGACACCATTCACGACAAACCCAAATCACATTTGATATTAAATACAAGGCTCTGAATAGAAAATATATCGGCTTATATTCAGTATCAAATTCTACGACCAACAGATATCGTATTGGAAATAACGATATATATATCTATATCTTTCAAATTTCCATAACAACATCTGTATAATCACGAAATCCAACATCGAAATATTCCGAAGACAATTTCGATTTCAAATCCATTCCAATGCAATCATTGGAAATTCTGGTTATTTTCAAAACCATTTCTAATTCAATTTATTTATTTAAAAATAAATAGAATTATAATTCTAGTTCAAAACTAGTTCATTTCGATAAAAATCTATTTTTATCTTTTCAAATATGGAGTTTTTCATCCCAATTCTTTCTAAATCATTTCTTATGATTTTACACAAATTATTACTATTTTTAATAATTTTATCAAGGCCCGTACAGTCGATTTCCATCAACGGCCATCGAACTGCACTTATAGCGACCTTTTCCAAATTTGATTTGGACATAATTCCAAATCCAACCGTTAGATTTCTAATATTCGTTAGAAAGCTCTTTTCGATACGAGCCCAACGGTTCTGGTTTTAGGAGAATCCGACGGTCGGATCTCCCGTAATGTCCGTTTGAAATCAATTGTCGAAATTCGCGAACTGCCGCGGCGTGGCGCGTTCTATTCAGGCCATTATATTATATATATAATATATATAATATATACTTCGTCGATTTCAATTCAAAACATGCTTTATGAATCGTTTTAAATTCATTTTCAAAACGTTTTCAACTTTATATTCAATTTCAAATCAAAATTGAATATTCCAATATAAATTCGTTTTAAATTCATTTCAAATTGATTTCAAATCAAATCGATTTTGAATTCACTTTCAGTTCGTTTTCAATTCAATTTTAATTCGAATTCATTTATATTCAATTTCAATTCGATTCAATTTCAATTCGAATTCATTTATATTCAATTTCAATTCGAATTCATTTATATTCAATTTCAATTCGAATTCATTTATATTCAATTTCAATTCAAAAAAAATCAGATTTTGAAATCACTTTCGATATTCATTATAAAATGAATAAAATCGATATAAATATCGTTCACGTCAAAATGGCGTCAATCTAATCAATACGGCTTCATATATTCCTATTTTCAAATATTCTATTTCAAATATAATTCGTTCAACACATGACTAATCTCAACGGATGAGTACTGTCAACACATGAACCTTTATTTTATATTGATAAAGATGCAAATTTTATTATTAAAATATTTCGTTCAACACATGACTAATCTCAACGGGTGAGTACTGTCAACACATGAATCTTTATTTTATATTATTCTTTATTTTTCAAATTGGAATGAGGCCCAATCAATTACCATATAAAGTTAATTATATGGATTCCATACAACACATGTATATAATAGCATTGAAAAATAATCAACAATCAACCAAAGTGCACTACACTGTATAAGCATCAAATATAAATATTCAACGCTTATAACAGCCTATCGATCAATCGATCGACATACAACTAAACAATCGGGATTAGTGTACGTCAAATATCATCCCAATACCCGTGTGGGGTTTCAAGCAATCAAACACAGATTTTTATTTGTGCAGTTGGGCGATGTGTAAAATTTATCGTCCCAATCAATGTCCTTCAAATAGGTGTACATAAACAAACCATCCGGTTTGTAAATGAATATTTATTTATTCACATTCACGTTAAAAATTATATTTTTAACGATCAAATATTTTATTTTAACACATGAATATTTATTCAGTTCATTTACAAAATAAAAATGATATTTTTATTTTTCTAACTTATTTTAGAAAATTTCGGTGGCATAACGGCACGATACTAGAAACGGGACAAGGCCTAGCCTTATCCCCAGTCTAGTGAAGGCCCACGCCATTCACACATCAATCTAATCAATTTCATTTCACCAAACAATTCAATTCAAACCAAATAACCTAACCAACTACACAACCAAACAATTCAACAAACAAGCCATCCATGGTCTGTGGATGACGGGTGTCGGGTGCTACTAAACACCGTCTACATCCTAGTATATATATATATATATAACTAGAAAATTAAAATTAAAGAGAGAGAAATTCTCACCAATAGCTATCCAATTATCTTGACTCTTCTTTGATAGAAATCTTCATCGTTATTACATTTTTGTCATCTTCGTTGCCCGTAGCCTCTACATATATAAAAATCGAATTTTTACTTCGTTATTCAATATATAAAAATCACATTTTTACTTCGATGTTCAATATATAAAAAATCACATTTTTACTTCGATGTTCAATATATAAAAATCACATTTTTACTTCGATGTTCAATATATAAAAATCACATTTTTACTTCGATGCTCAATATATAAAAATCACATTTTTACTTTGATGCTCAATATATAAAAATCACATTTTTACTTCGATGTTCAATATATAAAAATCACATTTTTACTTCGATGCTCAATATATAAAAATCACATTTTTACTTCGATGTTCAATATATAAAAATCACATTTTTACTTCGATGTTCAATATATAAAAATTACATTTTTACTTCGATGTTCAATATATAAAAATCACATTTTTACTATACTATTCGATATGTAAAAATCATAGCCTTTCATTTACAAAAATATGATCTTTTTGTTTAGAAAAATAATATAATCTTTCTACAATAAAAATTCTACTTTTATTCTTAAATCATTCATATATATATAAAAAACCTAGCTCTATATATAAAATATCTGAACTATATACAATAAATAGATTTTACAAATTAAAATAAAACAAAAATAAATAAAAACCAAAGGAGAACTTACAGCGAATGGGGGGGGTATCTCGCCGGCGTCAGGGCTAGGGGTGGTCACAGGTCGGAGGCGGGTCCAACGGGGGTGGGCGATGGCAGCTAAGGCGACGGGGACCACTGGCTAGGGCGTGGGGTCGAATTGAGAGAGAATCGAGAGAGAGGGGTGGTGGAGATCTCGCCTGAGGTGGACGTGGACGGGAATGGCGCTTGTCGAGGCTGCGCGGCGAAGGGAGGCGGCGCCTCCGATTAGGTCATGGTGGAATTTTTTTTTGAAAAAGGGGCTCCTTCGTTTGATCGATGAAAAGTGAACGGGGGGGGGGGGGGGGGGGTTATGAAAAGATATATATAAATTATTTAATTATTAATTTATTTTCAAAAAGCATCTTTTTATTTCGACTTCGAAATCAAGCCCACCGACTGTCGTCCCTAGCGTTTTACCCCCATTCCGAACTCAATGAGATATGTATCGTAGGCTGATTCGGACGTTACGATCAGTTTCCGTTGAATTTACATTTAAATCATTATATTGAATTTTAAATGTACCTTTCAAATTACCGGGGTCACATACTAACTAGAAAAATTCCAGAAAAATATTTTCTAGCTTCGTATTGACGATACGGTCCTAACAAAACTAGTTTCGTCGAATTCTGAGACCGTTTGAAAAATGTCCATTTTCCAGTCGATTAAAATCAACTAAAATTGGTCAAACGCGTTTTCCTTTTCCACGCTCACATATTGATTCGAAAAATTATGAAATTTGGAATCTAGCCATAATTTGACACTGCGGATCAAACAAAAGTGGTTTCGTCGAAATCCGAGATCATTTGCAAAATGTCCATTTTTAAGGGCCTGAATTCCATAGCGACTATTCAGAATTTTCAACTGGACATATCTTTTGATTCCCGCTATAAAATTTTGATTTTTCGGATTCGTTGGAAAGATATTATCAAATAGATCCTAATGTTTTTGGTTTCACTAAAATCCGGATTGTTTTGCACCCGGTATGTTCAATTGAAGTTTGAAATCGAATTATCGAACTACCGCGCCATTTTCAATTCTATTTATAATTATATATAAATATTTATATTCTAACGACGACGTATATAAATATATTCGTTCGAATTATATTCAAAATAAATTTTCTCGTCGATATTATTTAAAATAATCTATTTTAAATATTCAAAATTCGCTAAAATTGCCAAAATAAAAATTTTAAACTGGTTCAGAATTTCCGGGTTATTACAAGGGCTAGGCGCTGTCTTAGTGCAAGAAGGAAGGGTAGTAGCTTATGGCGGGAGACAATTGAAAGTTCATGAAAAGAACTACCCGATCGACGATCTTGAGTTAGCTGCCATCGTCTTTGCACTCAAGTCTTGGTGACACTATCTCCTAGGTGAGAAGTTCGAACTTTACACTGACCATAAATCGTTAAAATATCTTTTCTCGTAGAAGGACCTTAACTTGGGGCAACATAGATGGATGGAGTTTCTTGCCTCGTACGATTTCGAGATCTCCTACACTCCGGGAAAAGGCAGCATAGTGGCAGAAGCGTTGAGCCGAAAGAAACTGACCTTAAGCCCGCTGTTTATTGGAAGACAAAGCCTAGAGTTTATATCCTGCTTTGACTTTAGGCCCTCCTCCGATTTTGTACCGGGCTTGCTAGCATCTCTCGAATTACGCCCGACTTTAGTGGACTCAATAGGGACAACACAACGCGAAGACCCTCAGCTTGTGGAGACGATTGATAGGCTAATTAGGGGTGAGACTTTAAGTCACCTCAGCAGATACTCCATCGACGAAAAGGGTTGGCTAAGGCGAGACGGAAGAATATGCGTCCCACAGACAAGGGATTTAGTAAAGAAGGTTCTCGAGGAAGCACATCACTCCAAGATGACGATACACCCAGGCAGAGATAAAATGTACAAGGACATAAAGAGAACTTTCTTTTGGAACGGCATGAAGAAGGACATGGCAGATTTCGTTTCTAAGTGTATGGTGTGCCAACAGGTTAAGGCGGAACAGAAAAAGCTTGGCGGTCTGCTTCATCCTCTAGAGGTCCCGCAGTGGAAGTGGGAGAGCATCTCAATGGACTTCATGATGGGCTGCCTAGGTCTAGAAGAGGCAACACTAGCATCTGGGTAATAGTGGATAGGCTTACTAAAAGCGCCCACTTTTTACCTGTCAAGAGTAAAAGAACTGCCTCATCCCTAGCATCTCTTTACCTCAAGGAAATTGTTCGACTCCATGGAATACCCTCCAGCACTGTTAGTGACCGAGACCCTATCTTCACAAGTGAGTTTTGGCGGAGTCTGCAAGAAGCGGTAGGCACACAGTTATGCTTGAGCACAGGTTATCATCCCCAAACCGACGGCCAGACAGAAAGAGTGAATAGAGTTTTGGAGGACCTTTTAAGACTGTGCGTCCTTGACTTCGGAGGGACGTGGGAAGACCATCTTCCTTTTGTGGAATTTGCCTACAACAACAGCTACCAAGCCACCATCGGAATGGCGCCCTTCGAAGCTTTATATGGAAGACCGTGTTGATCGCCCACTTGTTGGTGGGAGTCTACTGACAAGCTCATACTTGGAACAGATATGATCCGAGAGACTTCAGAAAAAGTAGACTTAATACGGAGAAGAATGAAGACAGCCCAAGACAGACATTAAAATCCTATGCCGATAAGAGGAGGACCGACCTTGAATTTGAGGTTGGGGACAGAGTTTTTCTTAGGGTATCTCTGCTAAGGAACGTTGTTCGTTTTGGGACCACAGGAAAGCTAGCACCAAGGTTCATAGGACCATTTCCTATTATCGAGAAAATTGGGAAAATGGCCTATAGATTGGAGCTACCCGAAAAGCTGGCCGGAGTTCACAACGTCTTTCACGTTTCACACCTCCGAAAATGTCTACATGAATCTGCTGAAGTGGAAGAGCCAAATATCCTAGAAGAAGCTGAAGTGGAACGTGAAGCAACCATGAGGAAAGTTCCAACCCGCCTATTAGGAACGGAAGTGAAAAAGCTACGCAACCGCGAAGTCAAGCTCGTCAAAGTTCAGTGGAGCGACGCCGAGGGAGACGCAACTTGGGAAACTGAAGCTAGAGTACGCGCAGCCTACCCTTTTCTTTTCGAGGGTACATCTTTGATCTTTCTTTTCCCTTAAGTTGCGCTTTTATCTATCTTTTTTAGGTATATCACCTCGACCTTATCTTTTAGTTAGAAACTCTTTGGATGAAAACATGTAATTGAAACATGTTATGGATGATGGTTGCAAGTGGTTGCAAGTGATTGCTAGTGGTTGCTCGTGGTTGCATATACACACACAATCTAGGTATTAGATCGGCTCAGCACCTCATATTGCATATGCATATATATGTTTGCATTTGTATATGGTTGAAGTTTAATGTGTTGTCATATTGATGTTGCATTTATATGAATGATTGTGTACTTATGTAGAATCATGAATAGGAAAATTTGCATACATAATGGATTCATGACACTTACATAATTTGCATTAAGGAGGTCAACTGAATCAATAGACCGACTGATTTTGCATTAGATAAGTACATGTACACACACTTCGCATATGATCATGAAGCATTAGAAGTCTTTTAAGGACAATGGATGCTCGTGTTTGATGGATGAGTAGATGGATATTTGGATGTTAGGATGTACATTCTTCCTGAACTTGAAGATTTCGGGGACGAAATCCTTTTAAGAAGGGGAGTATGTAACACCCCGTGTATTCTATAACAGTGAAATTCACAAATTAAAGTATAACTAATTTCAAATCAAAGAATTAAGGGAAACCGAATATGCCATTGCGTTCGTCTCAGAATTCTGCTTGAGATAAAGTCTGAGTTTGCGTAAAACGGACTACGTATGAAGAAGATATGGCCTCCGGAAGTTTCAGAATTCAGTTTAAAATTCAAACAGACAGAAACAGCTCAGAAATCAGATTCGAATTTCAAAAATTGGGCCGGATTGGCCAGGGCGGGAGTTTTCCCGCCTAAGGCACCCAGGTCAACTAGGTAGTCGACCTGGGCTACCCACGTCGACTGGGTAGTCGACCTGGGGCACCCAGGTCGACTGCCAAGTCGACACGGGGGTCGACTGGGGAGTCGACCTGGCCCCTGAGCCAGGTCGAACCCAGCCCCCCCTGGATGGCCTGGTCTATGCTTGGTCGATTTTCTGAGCCTTGCCTTGTCACTAGGGCTAGGTGTCAGCTCCTGATTGGTCTCTCCTTCGAATGAATGGCTAATATTAATCCAAGCTCCATCGACGGTCCTAATCAATTCACAAACTCTATAAAAAGGACCTAAGACTCACCCTAATTCATACAAATAAAAATGAGAATGAGAACGTCATGCTGCTGAGGAGAGACAAGGAGTAGCCGTCAAAATTGAGAGACGATTAGGAGACAATTCAAAAGCTTAAAGCAATGACAACTAAATCAAAACAACGCCTACAACAAAGGATAGCATCTCCAAATTCAGAATTCATATTCCTGAATTGAAGATTCATCATACGTTGTAAGTAGAGTGCTATTCCGATGTGAATAAATAATTGTGTTTTGATTTGTGTAAAATGAGAAATAGAATTGTACTTGATTTGTGGTGATAATAATTCATATTTGTATGTTGCTATGATTCTAATCGATTTGGGATGTTGTGGTATAACGATTGGATATTTGCAAGTATGTGATTCATGTTGAAAGTTAACAACTACATGTTTGTGGTAGTTTATTACAACACCTATTGGATAATTGCAAGTATATGATTCATGTTGAAAGAAACGACTATATGTTTGTGGTAGTTTATTTGAGATTCATGCAAGTGTATGGTTCACTATTATGCCAACATGATATATATTTTTTTATATTCACTTTTAGTGTAGTTGGATCCATTTGGGTATTATGACTCATATGAATTTATGTTAGAATTGGCATCATGATTCAAGTGTAAAACCATACTTTTGTATTAGAGACAAAAGTAAGCATCTTTGTGAACTTGTGTTGACTCTATGAACATGACCAAACTATGTTTGGTGTTATGCCTAATTAAAAACATGTTTTAGGCCTATGTTGTTATCAAAATCATATGATAATATATGTGACACATAATTAAGTTAGATTTACATTCCAATTGCAAGCTTGTATGAACAGATCAAAAACCATGATTTCATTTTTAGGTATGTTTATGCTATGATTATATGAATAGATCAAAAACATTGATTTCATGTTAAGGTATGTTTATACGATGATTATATGAATAGATCAAAACCCATGATTTCATGTTTAGGCATGTTTATGCCATGAATATAGGCTATTACAATGCAAGTTCACAAGAGCCTAATTTATGTTAATTAGTTTGCTATGTTGCAAGTTCATGCGTTCACACTCCCCTTTTTATGTTACTTAGAATATATAAACACCATGTTCTAAGCCTCCCCTTTTTCATGTGGCTAAGTTGGGTTTAAATGTTAAACCCAACATATGTTATATTGTAGCGAACATATAAAACGGGGGTAATGACGTTTGGGTTAAAATATAAAACATATGTGTTGGCATGTTTTGACGCATGCCAACGACCTTGAAAACAATTAAGTGGTATAAATTAATTTTACCCAATAAAGATGAATTTGAATAATGGGCCGCAAATATTTACATATAAAAAGAAAAGAGATAAAATATGTAAATTTAGAAAATACGATGTGTTTAACCCGAGGTTGGATTGAGTTGTGATGTAAACCTGCCCGGAACCGCCCGGCTGTCCAGTAGTCACAACAATACCTATCCAATGTGGGTGGTTAAACACGGAGCCCAAGAAAGACCCGAGGTTAGACTGAGTTATGGCGTAAGACTGCCCGGACACAACCGGCAACAGGCAGCCACAACAATATCTGTCTAATGTGAGAGGTCGAGGCTTAAATAAGACGATTGAGGCTGAGTCAGGATTGATAGGATTAAGTAAATTAAATTAATACTTAATCAAAATGGAACATGCTAAACTATACAGACTGATTGGGGGTTAGGTTTACAAAACACTTAACCAACTTAGCATGTTTGCTAGAAATAGAAAACCTAGTAGCGGGGAACCCTTTTCAGCAGTAACCCTACAAGGTGTATCAGGATACCCTGAACTAGGCAGGGTGGGGCACGATTACTGGGCTGACTGTAAGAGGTCAAATCGACGGCGGTGGTGCAGCAGTGTAGGTTCTAACGGGGTGCGGGCGCGCACACACTCCGGCGCAGAAAAATAAGGCACTGGGCACCAGTAGTATACCTGTGCATTCTAGAATTGTGTCGGGCCGCCACCACGGGACTTGATACACCCCATGGTGGGACCAGCATAGGTAACTACAACTACGGGGGTCGTAAGACACATGTAGCTATGTGAGTAGGAGCCGATCATCAGAAATGGATCACTTCACCCAGATTATGGGGTGCCTGTTGGGAACTAGTTTATATGGGTACAGAGATTAATATGGGGTACGATAGTACATTCGACTCTAGACAACTTAACTTAGCTTGTAGTGCTTTCCCATTTCCAGTTTATACTTATCATGCTCATTTCTTTATTCATAGACTGAATAGTCCTAGACTTACTCAGGCTTTATGTCTGACTCTACTTTTCTTTCGTCTTCTTTTCTTCCGTTCCCCCCCTAAGGTCCACCGGGAGGGAATAACGCAGCTTGACCAGTTTTTACATCCAGCTTGAAGAGAAAGAATGTATTACTTGGATCTTTTTTGTTTTGGACTATGGCTTTGGACAGCAATTATGGGACTTATGCAGTTTACTTATGTTTTTATGCTTCTTTAAATAATGTAATCAAGACAGTTATGAAGATGTTATGTTTTTCGAAGTATTGTAAGACAATTATGGCATGGTTTGTGTAACACGTATTTTAATTAAATAAAAGTTATTGTTGTTTTCCGTTGTTCAAAAATATGTGTTCTTATATCTGTCTTGTGTATCTGTGACTTATACTTATAAACCTCCACCAAATTTAGGGCATTCCCTTTGAGAGTGACCCTAACGGAGGTGGGGTGTTTCAGCCATACAATGGTCGACCGACCAAAAAGAACCAGTCAACCGGTCTGTGTGTTTTTGCACATAACGGCTATTTTTCTAGAATTTTTAATTTTCATTAAATTCAACCAGTTGACCGGTGAATTTCAACCAGTCGACCGTTTTGAAACTGAAAGATTTTTTTGAAAGGTTGCTTCTATTTGTGAAGAGATTTCTATTCAATAATCAAAGGAAATGGACATAACTTTTTATAGAAACTCTTCATGAAGAATTACTACCTTTCTACTGTTATATAAGCAACTTCAAACTTGTTTTACGATAATCGAATCATTATATATTCTCTCTATTTCTGAATTGCATTTTCATACACTTTGCAAAACAAAAGCTCTCCAAATTTAAATACTTGTTGAATCCTTGAATCAATTTAATATCATTTGATTCAACAAGCATTCTACTTCCTTAAATCTACATATTCAAAGTATATACTCGAGGATCAGATTATAGGAAGATTGTACTCAAACTGTTGAATATCCGTGTTGAATCAAGAACACAAAGCAGAAGTCGAAACCATTGTATTACTTGAAGTCCTCGTGTTGTTAGAGGCATGAAATCCCGTTCGGCTGCTCGGGTGTTGTATACCTGTTCCTCCGGGTGAAGTGAGGTGGTTGTTAGTGAAAATCCAGATAGAAGTCTGGGACTAGACGTAGGATGGTGCTCCGAACCAGTATAAAAATCTCTGGTGTGATTTTTCTATTTTTACTACATTTACTATTATATAGTTCTGTGATTAGCTATTATTTCATACTTAAGTATTATACATCGTATTACATGATCCGTGTGTACCATACTAGCACATACGTACACGCACACTTTCAAATGTGAATTTATAAAATGACTCGATGAATAGAATTTGAACCTGTAATAGTATTTACAAATGAAATTATGTTGGTTTACTAGAACGAGTTCAAATATCTATAAAGGAATGATATTCATATCTCAAAGTGAGTAATGCTTAAAAGCAAAGAGAATAGTTTTAAGGGAATTTGCTTGACCAATAATGATGAGATTATTCCAAAGCTCGAAAAATAAATAAAAAGGAGATAAACAAAAAAGAGATAGATCAGAAAGAGATTTTGAAATGGAAATCGACTAATTAATTATTTTTTATTTATCTAAAGAATGGAAATTCTAGATGGATATAATATGGAAAGAATCACTATTCAAGATTAACCGACTTATAAACAACGATTGGTTGAATTTGAATTGTCAAATTGTAATCGACATGTTATGTTGTCATAGTTGATTTGTTGATTGGATTGATTGTTATGCTATGATATGACTTTATAAACTAGAGTAGTTTAAACTAAATGTTGACATGTTCAAATCATCTTGTATAGATCATAGTTTAATCCAAAATGTGAATATAATATGAGAAATAAATTCTAATAGACAAGTCATGAGAATCCATTTGAATATGGAAATACATATGAAATATGTTGACTTGATTACTATTAAGTATCACTTGACCCAAAAAGATATTAACGTTGTCGTTTTGAAGCATCCGAAATCTATATTGCAAGTCAGATATTATTGAAGACGGAGTTTATAGAAGGGTTATCTTATTAATCCTAGGTATAAATTGCCTAAGATGGATTTATAGGATAACGCCTTTGGTTTATCTAGTCCCAAAACAACTTTTATCCAAGAATGTAGGACATAGTATGCCTAAAAGATCATGTATGTTGATCTCTTCAAATTTACATTAAATGGTGGAGAAATTCGTTTCTCTTAGCTTTTTACCCATGATATCTGGGGAAACCAATTTGTGGTTTGAAGGGTTTGACGATGTGGCATTCAAAGTGAATCAAGATGTGATATGTCAAAAAAGTAAGTATGTCCTGAAGCCTCACAACCGTGAAATGACAAAAATCGGGTAGGCATCATAGATATATTGGTCGCACCCATTAGGGTGTGTTATCGCCTAATCTAGAAAAATTACTTTTGCTTCTTTATTCTATCGCTGCTATATGATTGGTAACAGTTGCTAATTCCAACTGATGGTGATTATGCATTCGGTACACTCAAGCCGAATGAATGGTCGGTCATGTGTAGTTAGGTAACAAGATGTTCTAGTTGAACCCAGTGTATTCCCCTCTAGAGATACACAATCGGAAGGTGGTTCCATACCTTGTCATAGTTGGATATCAATTAGCCATAAGCGCCATGCAGTTTTGTTTGTAAATTATGTAGTGGAATGTGAGATGTAAGCATTTTGCTAGATTCTAATTTGTTTTAAAAACCCTAAACACTATTATAATATCTGGTTTAGATATACAAAGTGTTTTGACTCTCATAAGGGAAAAACCTATTTCGTGTTTATTTGTGGTGTGGTCTTATGAGATACCCTTTTTTCTCAAGCTGTTTTAAATCGTTTACTCACACTAGTCCCATGATTGACCCATAGTTTATTTTTCTATGTTTTCCCTAAACTCTTAGGTGCCAAATTTGTACGAGCGATCAAGCAGTGTAATGACCATGGCGATTCAACATTCGAATTTCAATTGTAATACCTAAACCCGTATTATTTGCTGAAACCCAATTACCGAAAACATCAGATAGTTAAGAGAAAAAAATTAGAGGATGAGAAAAGAAAGAAAGAAATATTAGAATAGAAGAAGAAGGAACAACTAACAACGCATAATGAAGTCTCACATCGACGCGAAATAAAATATAATATAGAAATATATCTTTATTAAGAGCATGTAATAAAACTTATAATCATCACATTTGGACAATTATAACAATCTTTCCTCATATACAACACACAGCGGAATAAACATTAATATGTCTGAACTCCTCGAGCACATCTTCTGAAGTCCATATCATCCAAACCTGAACCTGTAAAACTTGGTCTAACCCACGAATTGAAAATGTCATGGATTAGTCTGGTGAATAAGAGTAAGAAAACTCACTAAGTTTATAGGTATCATCCAACTTGATTTTAAATTCAAAACATTTCTTCCGAAAGAAATGGATAATCGTAAGAACAGTTGACACATAAACACGGATAGTTTATACCTTACAATTACCCAAAACATTTATAAATCATTTCTATTTTGATATTATAATAGTGTCTAAATCAAATAAATAACCATTTAGCAGAATGAATGCATCTCACGCTCTACATACATAATATACAATCAAAAACTGTGTGCACTTATTGGAGATTAGATTCTGACTATGACCAGGCATGGAACCACCATTTGATAGTGTATCTCTAGAGAGGAATACACAACATTCAAAAAGAACATCTTTTAACCCGGTCACACGTGAGCGACCACTCATTTTGCTTGAGTGTATCAAATGTATATCATCAATGGTTCAGATCAGTAACCATTTACCGAAAGGGACAGCATCGATAGAATAAAGAAGGAAATGGAATTTCTCTTGATAGGTGATAATACACCCTAGTGGAAGAGACTCACATAGCCATGCTACGTGCCAGATTTTTTGTTATTTCCCAGTTGAAGAGGCTTGAGGTCAACATAACCTTTATTGAATGTCATATCATCATTAACTTTGAATGCCACATCGTCAGATCCACCACATTACAAATTGACGTCCACAAGAATACTCGAGGTGTTATGCTAAAAGAAGCTTCCTTCTCTACCACCATACATGGTGTATTTGTAAAAATCAACGTACGTGACTCTTAAGAAATTTTTTGTTAGACATTCGTCTATATGAGTAATCTAGGAACCAGATGAACTGAAGGTACCCTCCTACTACATCCTAGGAATTACCCCATAAATCAGTAGCATGTAGTCCTTGTAAATTCGTAGATTTCAACTACAATGGAACCACAGCTATCACATGTTGCAACACAATGATTTAAGCAGTTCTTACGTTTATGAAGATGTACAATCATCAATTGCTCCATCTCGATTAGAATTTGATATCTTCTTGATTTACTTATTTGCTGGTTCGGAATGGTTTTCAAACATAATTTTGATCCCAGTCTTTCCGTACCAATAATCGATAATAGACTAGATTTGATAGTCAGTTATTTAAATATCAGATAAACAACCACGCCACCACAAAAAGAAAATGAATTCATTAGTTTCAGTACTCAGCATCACTTGGCCTTTTTAATTTAAACTAATTAACAAATAGTTAGTTAAACTCCTATTTCTTTCAATATTTTTAAACACAGTGCTTACTCTTATTTTAATATAAGAGTACTTTCCAAACTATTTTAAATACTTAAGGATTAAATCATATATATTTTCCTAACTTTGGTTTCAATCTAATTTCATGTAAGACATCGTTACGACATCTCTTTTGTTCCATTTGTCGAAAACAATAACTAACACTTCCCCTTCTGAAAAAATTTATTCAAATTCATCTCATTAATTCCCTAAATCTTGAAAATATCATTAAATTTTCACAAAATCTCTTTTCTTTTGTTACTTCAACATTTATTAGTCCTAGACTGTTAATTGGTAAGGGAATAGTTCCCTAAGTATCAACCCCGAAGACCGAAATCAACATCGGATTAACACTCAGAAAATCACTCAACTCAACTAATCTCCAGTTAGGTTCTAGCTGTTTAATTTCCGATCTTAACTCATTATCAGTGCGTATTATTCCACTTCAAATCCATTCAATCAATTTTCCGCTTTGAAAATCTTATTCATTTTACTTAATTTCAATGTTAAGTAAACATTCATTTTAAACAATCGTATCCACTTAAGTTCCCTTTAATAACTTCGTTATAAAGACTCGGGTTAATATAAATCTCATTCATAAACTCCTATCAAAATTCAACTAAATTTCATTTCAACTTTGATTATTTCACTTAAATGAATTTCATTTAAGAAAAGTGATCGCTTAAATTATTATTAATTAAATTAATAATTTACTTCCTCATTAACTGAAAATAAACATTAAATTTATTTTTTAAATTCTTATTAAAATTAAAAAAATATTCATTAAACTATTTCAAATAATTAATTGATAACAAACTAATTTAATCATCAATCCCAATTAAAACGGTCGACTCAGTCAACTCGAAATACAGTTATTTTGTTAACCAATTCCAATTAGTTCTTTCGTTAAATTAATTAATAATATTATTTGTTTAAATAACTACATTTAATTGTTTCTTAGAAAAATTAATTCAAGTCTTATCCATTACTTCAATTTTTGCTCATTTGCTTACAAATCTTATTAACATAAGAATTTGCTTAATAAAATCATTTAATAAATACTTATAAACTTGAATAATAAGTAATAAATATTTATTTCCTTTTAATAAACTTTCATTTGAAATAACAAATTTTAAAATCTGTATTTGGTTATAAACTAATTTTTTTAAAACTTTTTCGTCGATTCACCTGACTGTGAATTAATATTTATAAAACAATTGACTTATAGGCCATATGCTGCTAATTAACCAACCAATATTGCCCATTAGTTAAAACAAAACAAACGTTGAATCTCAATTCAACAGTTAATAACCAAATCACTCATCTAATCAAATTGGTTAAACGGTTCATATAATTTTAATATGAAAACAACTATAAATTTGAGGAATCCAATTGGGTTTCTCCAACCTATTTTTCCCTGCATCCAAATAAGTTACCTCAAATAATATCATTCAATTTGAATAAACCGAAAATAATATTCAACAACCAACCAATAACAGAACTTTAAGCATTCATCTTTCAATTTAATAAGTTTATACTATTTTAAACATAACCAACAAGTTAAGTTATGTAACACCCAGTAATTTTAACAACACTAAAGACGATAAATTAAAGAATAATTAATTTAATGTTCAGAATTAAATGAAATGGACTGCGCCATTGCGTTCGTCTTGGAATTCTGGTTAAAATAAACATCTGGTTTGCGTAAAACGGACAACTTATGAAGAAGTTATTAAGGTTTGAAGTTTGTGTATTTGCAAGAAGACTATATATATATATAATTAAATACAGAATTCAAAAATTAGTTCGAAATCCAAAATTTGGGGGTGGCGGCAAAAATCCCGCTCAGCGGTGTCGACCCATGGGTCGACCCTATAAGGGGGATTGACCCTCCTGCGGTAGATCTGGACTGTTAGGGTTTGGAGTTACGGCTATATATACGGCCTCATTTTTCTTGTTTCTCCACACCAAAACTAATGGAGGACTAAATGTTGTCTTTGTCCAGATTGAATCAAACTTTTTCTTCTTCAGCAATCAACTAGAGCCTAGAGATCTATGATTCAACATCAACAATCCTTTCTTTTATCTTTCTAGATCCAAACACTATGAGTTTAAGTTACTTTTATACATAAATAATTAAAAAGTTAATCTTGACATGAATATAACTTGGATCTATGCCTATGATTACTTGAATCATATCCAATCTGCTATAATCTGTTTATCTAAGTTATTCTGACATGACTATGAAACTAGATCTGAACCTATACTTATCATGTTAGATCTACTATTGTGTATAGAATTAATTAATTGTTTAGATCACCTCATGACTGTTTCTATTATGTTTATGGCTAAATAGAATCTGTTATTAGTAGGATATCTAATTCATTGTTTAGGTCTCACCATGCTTGTCCCTATTATATTAGAATCAGTTCTATTGTCACATGTTTATCAGACCTGTACCTATATGCCTATCGTGTCATTATGCCACTATATGCTTATGCATATTTCTGCCATTATATGTCCTCCTTGTTCGTATGATCATTTCTGTCCTCTTCCCTCTATCCTTCCCCTTTTTATTTTATATAGCCAGGCTACCTTCGAGCCTAGGCATGCCGTTGAAATATGCGAACACGTAACGTGCTAAGACACGAGGTTAAGTCTGGCTTATGGAATAAGACTACCTAGACCCAATCAGCATATCCAACATCCACAAGTTATAGACTTAGTGTGAGATATCTAGTGCATATATATATATATGTATGTATATATGTATGTATGTATATAAAAGGATAAAAATAAATGGCACTAATTTTGATTAATGGAAATGAATTGGAGTAAACGGGGAATGATAGTAACCAATTATAACTAATTACTTGAATGAGAATGTTATATAATAGGTAGGCTTGTCCTAGGGACAAGTGAAAATTATAACATATGTTATAATAAAGGGAAAGAAAGCTTTTTAGTAAAATTTAGTTAAGAAAACTAAGTCAACAAGTAAACAACGACAAGTTGTGGTGACATGTTATATAGAAAATAGGTGAACTGAGATGAAGTATACTTAATTACATATTAAGTAAAAACATGTAATTGTAACTATGGAATATGCAATGAATAGTATAAAAAGGGATTGTAGATTACTTTCATTAATCACAATCTAGAGAACAACATGTGATGGGCTTATTAACAGACTTAAATGGATTAAGTTGTATGTATGTGCATGTATGTATGTATATATATATATGAAATTAATAAGCAAGGAGAACTTGGCAACTTGAAGAGAAGTCAATGTGAATATGATAACCTGCTAACTTGTAATACTTAATATGTTTGAATCCATAAGGATTAAATGAACTTGTTAACTTGAGTAGGGATTAAGTAAACTTGCTTGAATCAATGGGAGGGTTAAGTAAATCTTGGGGCCGTGGGTAATATTTGTATATGTAGGCCCATAAACCTAACCATTAAATAAACAAGCTTGAATCAGTGGGAGGGTTAATTAAATCTTGGGTAGGTGGGTAATATTAGTATATATAAGCCCACAAACTTAACCTGTGGGGTTATGCAATCTTTTTTACACTAGTATGGCATAACCTGTGGAAAACCTATTAGTGGGGATACAAGCCTAGGGGGATTTTATCATCTTGATTGCAGGACCTGTTTCAGTCAGTAACCCATATTTAGGTATCAAACGAGCTCCGAACTAGGTTGGACTGGGGGCATGCTTACTGGACTGATTGTAAGAGATCTAAACGAAAGGGGCTAAGTGGGTGGCGCAGACCAATAGAGTCATGTGAGTGCATAGGTCCAGCAGAGGAGGATAAGAAGCCATTACACCTGTAGATATGGTTATGCACATCCTGAAAATGAAGGGTTGCCACTATAGGGAGTGATACACCCTACTGTGGGGCCAACACAGGGTATCTACGGAGTAGGGAGCCGATCGATTAGGGTAGTAATTAGGGTACATCTAGACTCCGGTATGTTGGGGGAGCCCGTTAATACCCTTAGGGGTAACTCCGATATGTTGGGCTATTTATAGATTGTATGGGGTGAAACCCTCTCACTGGAAGTACACCTTAGTCTACCATCTTATACTTGTTGGGGATCATCTTGTTAATAAGACACTAGTATTGGTGTAGACAAATCATTTGAGAAGCGCAGTATACTATATCATGTTTGTCCTATTTACCTTGTCATACCTGCCTTTTATGATGTTATCTCTCTTATCCACTTTATATGCCTATCATGATACTTTTACTTGTCTATATGCTAAAAGTAACTTAATTTGCCAGACTTTATGTCTGGCCTATTTTGTTTCTCTTCTTTCTCTTCCATTTCCCCTTCCCCCCAAGGTTCTCAGTGTGGGAATACTCAAGCTTAATCAGGATTCCGCTTTCATCCTGCTTAGAGCTGCATAGATGTATTGAGCCCGCTCTTATCCCTTCTACTAAGGCTATGTTTTGTTTGGGGAATTATATTTCTTTTACTATTTTACTCTGATGTTTTAAGTGCAAGGCAGAAATTTTAAGATGATGTACTGGATTTACGTATTTTCGGACTTATGATGTTTTGAACCACAAAGTTATGCTTTATGATTAATAAAAGTTTTTAATTCCGCTGTTATTTTATATCTATCTTGTAAAGTTTCTGTTTCTGTTTACCCATAATACTTCACAAAACTTAATGCATTCTCTTAATGAGTGACATTAACAGATGTGGGGTGTCATACTTGGTATCAGAGCTGAAGGTTACCAGATCATATTAAAGATTGTGAAAATTGTTTCAAAAAGGTTTTAAAAGAAAGCATTTTCCAAAAGATAAGTTTTCTTTGAAAAACATATTCACCAAAGCCATATGTAATATCTTTGGATTCTCTGTTTGAATCCCTTCTCCCATTCCATTTCAGCATGTCTGGGGAACCAAATATTCTCGAGGGCGTTCAAGTACTGGATTGGTTCCGTATATATCTTAAGCTACGACACCAACCGGGAGCCATGGAGACGTCCCTCCCCCAACTGTAGTCATTGTTCCACCATCGTCGCGAGTAGATAATTCCTCTAAGAAGAAATGTCGTGTTTGTAGACGTAGGGGTCATTCGACTAAAGAGTGCAAATCCTGAGGAAAGAGGAAATGTCATAGTTGTTTGCGCGTGGGTTATTTGATCAAGGATTGCAAGAAAAAGAAAGAACGCTTGCTTCAATTGTGGTAAAGTTGGACATTATAAGAGGCAAGGACATGACCAATGGACACGATCTTTTGGAGGGCAGGTGTGTGCGCTCTCATATCCATTGTACCAGAAAGATGTAAGAAAGTTTTTATTTCTCTTTCCAATCCTCCCTTTAGGAATCTTTTTGATTATGGCACTTCGTATTCTTTTATATCTGACTTTGTGGTTGAGTATCTGCACCTTAATACTAGTATGGTAGTGGAACCCATTGTTGTCTCAAACCAAATTGGTGGTTCGGTTCATTTGTCTATGATTTGTCGGGGTTTGAGAATATCTGTGTTAGGCGTTGAGTTTGAGTGCGACGCATATGTGCTCGGTTTTATTGGCTATGGGTTGATTCTAGGGATGGATTATCTAGCCAGGTATGGTGCCATTCTACATTATTAGAGGAGGGTCATGAGACTTTTGACTTGTCATGGGAGTAGGGGTGAGCATTCGGTTGGTTTAGTTTATCCAATTATGAAAATTGTCAAACCAATCTAAAACCTATAAAAATGAAAACCAAACCAAACCATCCAAATTAAGATTAGTTGGTTCGGTTGGTTATCCGATTTAACCTAACTAAAAATATTTTAGACTTTAAGTTTATAATATTAACTATAATTTGAAATAAATTATAAATATATGATTGAAGTTTTATTATTTATGATTCTTATTCTTCCCAAAAATAATTCTGATACATATGTGTTGATTAAATTTTACTTAGATAAATAAATTAACCTAACATATTGATTATAATTCAATAATTTTAAAAATATAATAAATATTCGGTTAATTTGGCTAAACCGATAACCAAACTAAATATTTTTCAAAACTGATTACAAACTAATCTAATTTCAAAACCAAACTAAACCGACCAAAAAAAATTGGTTTGGTTGATTTAACCAAATAATGCTCACCCCTACATGGGAGGACCCTCGAGATTTCTTGTGACCCTAAGGGGTCTGTCATGCTTAGTTTCCTAGAATCACTTGATGCATCTACGAATGATCTGCTATCTGTACCAGTAGTCCATGAGTATTATGATGTTTTTGAGGAGGTTCGAGGCTTACCTCCGAGGCATGAGATCGATTTTCGTATATACTTGGTAGAAAATGCAAAGCCAGTTGCATTACCTATGCCATATGGCTCCAAGAGAAAGGAGGGAGCTTAGTAAGCATGTAGGCGAGCTACTTGAGAAAGGGTTTAAGCATATCTGAATGGGGTGCTCCGATGGTATTCGCAACTAAGACGGATGGTTCGCTCTGCTTATGTGTGTGGATTATAGAGAGTTGAACAAACTTACAAAGAAGAATAGGCACCCACTCCCGAGGATAGATGATCTATTTGACCAACTCGTTGGGGCATCAGTTTTCTCTCAATAGACTTGGCCACGGGTTTTCATTAGTAGAGGGTGGCCGAGGACAGTATAGACAAGACTGCTTTTAGGACTCCAGATGATTTTTTTTGGATGGCTCATTATGCCTTTTAGGTTGACGAATGCACCCGCCTATTTTGTTGATCTGATGAGTAGGGTGTTTCGGGAGTTGTCTTGGATCAGTGGGCTATTATTAGAAGTTCATTAAGGACTTCACAAAGATATCAACCCCACTGACCAAACCGATAAAGAAGAATCTGACATTTTCTTAGGGTATATTTTGTGAGGATGCTTTTTCAGCGATTGAAGAGGGCTCTAAAAACAGCCCCACTCTTGGCTTTGACTGACGGGAACAAAGTGTTCACAGAATAGACTGACGCATGTGGTATGGTGCTTGGTGCAGTTCTGATGCAAGAGGGAAGGGTAGTATGTTATAGGATTAGATAGTTGAGAGTTCATAAGAAGAAACTACCCTACCCATGTTTTGGACTTAGCTGCTATAGTATTCACGCTTAAGACTTGGTGGCAGTATCTTCTTGGAGAGATGTTAGAGTTATACTTGGACTATAAGTCGCACAAATATCTGTTCTCACAAAAAGATCTCAAATTGAGACAGTTGAGTTAGGCTTCTACTTGAACCTGAGATAATTAGAGAAACTTCAAAAAAGATTGATCTTATCCACAGGCACATGAAGACAGCTCAGGACAGGCAGAAGTCATACGCATATAAGGGAAGGATTGACATTGAGTTTGAGGTGGGAGACATGGTTTTCATTAAAGTGTCATCTTTGAGGAATGTGTGTTCGCTTTGGATCTGTAGGGAAATTGGCATCAATATTCGTAGGACCATTTCCCATAACAGAAAGGATTGGCCAAATGGCCTATAGAGTAAAGCTACCGGAAAGACTGTCTGGTGTTCATGATGTTTTCCACATGTCTCATTTGCGGAAATGCTTGCATGGTGCTGCAAAAGTAGTTGAGCCGAGTATATAGGAGGGAGTAGAGGTAGAACAGGAGGCGACAGTTAGGCGAGTTCCTACCTGTATTCCTGGATCAGAAGTTAAGAAGCTACACAACTGAGAAGTCAAGCTAATGAAAGTTTAGTGGGGAGATAACCCAGAGGATGCAACTTGTGAGACCGAAGACAAGATTCTTGCTTTGTACCCTTTTCCTTTCGAGGGTGTGTTCTTAACTTCCTTTCCAAAGCTTTTATTTATGCTTATTTCTATCATTGGAGTATATCCTATCGATCAAATCTTCGATCATTAGGTAGGAAACCCATGGATGTAAACATGTGCTTGGGGAATGTTATGTTTGATGGATACAAGTGGATGCAAGTGTTTGCTAGTGGTTGCTTGTGGATGCATAAAAACACACATTAGGCACTAGATCCTCTCAATCACTCTTATACTGCATATGGATGTGTGTGCATTTTTTTCTTTTTATGGATGGAAATGGATGTATCATCATATAGATGTTGCATTTGGATGGATGATTGTGCACACATATAGAACTTACAAGTCATAATAGGATTATTTGCATATATGTTAGATTCATGGCATTAACATACATTGCATTAAGGAGGTCGACTGAATTAGTAGACTGCCTGATCTTCGCATTAGTTTTGGGACATGTACACACACATTTTCATATGTTCAAATAAGCATTAGAAATCTTTTAAGGACAATGGATGCCTGTGATTGGTGGATGAGTAGATGGACGTGGATGTTAGGATAGACATTCTTCTTAACTTGGAGATTTCAGGGACGAAATCCTTAGAGTAGGGGAGAATGTAGCACCCTGTAATTTTAACAACACTAAAGATGATAAATTAAAGGATAATTAATTTAATGTTCAGAATTAAGTAAAAAGGGTTGCGCCATTGCGTTCGTCTCGGAATTTTGGTAAAAACAGACACCTGGTTTGCGTAAAACGGACACTGTTTGAAGAAGTTATTAAAGTTTGAAGTTTGTATATGCGCAAGAAAATATATATATATATATATGTGTGTGTGTGTATATATATTCATATAATTAAATCTAGAATTCAATAATCAGTTCGAAATTAAAAATTTGGGGAGGCGGCAAAAATCCCGCTCAGGGGTGTCGTCCCTCAAGCGGGTGTCGACCCCTGGGTCGACCCTCTGCGGCAGATCTAGGCGGTTAGTTTTTGGGGTTACGGCTATATATATGGCCTCATTTTTCTTGTTTCTCCACACTAAAAATAATGGAGGACTAGATGTTGTCTCTGCCTAGATTGAATCAAACCTTTTCTTCTTCAGCAATCAACTAGAGCATAGAGATCTGTGATTCAACATCAGCAATCGCTTTCTTCTATCTTTCTAGATCCAAACACTATAAGTTTAAGTTACATTTAGATCTAGATAATTAAAAAGTTAATCTTGACATGACTATAATTTGGATTTATGCCTGTGACTACTTGAATCATATCAGATCTGCAATAAACTGTTTATCTAAGTTATTCTGACATGACTATGAAACTAGATCTGAACCTATACCTATTTATCATGTCAGATCCGCCTTTGTGTATAGATTTAATTCACTGTTTAGATCACCTCATGATTGTTTCTATTATGTTTGTGGCTAAATCAGATCTGTTATTAGCTGGATATCTAATTCATTGTTTAGATCTAACCTTGCCTATCCCTATTATATTAGAATTAGTTCTTGTAACACCCCATGTCCGTTAATGTCACTCACAAAAGGGAATGCATTACCTTCCATGAAGCATTATAAGTAAACAGAATAGAATATTACAAGACAGATATGTAAAATAGTACAGGAAAATTTTATAACTTTATTACAGTAGAAACAGAAATGAGTTTGGTTACATCCTTCAAAATCACAATACCAAAACCCAAGTACACAAATATCAATCTTATACAAAATCCTTTAGAATGCATAATTTTAAAGCCATAATTCCTAACATAAACTGCCATGAAAAGATAGATTCAAAGCCAAGAAATACTTCAAGCAGAGAAAATATGAATCAAGCTCTTATGTTTCCACCCTAAGCACCTTGGGGGGGGAACAGAAAGAAAAGGGGCGAAAACAAACGAGGTCAGACGTAAAGTCTGGCGAGTCCAGTGACTTTCATCATATAAACAGATAACAGTATCATGACATGTAAGTAAAGCTATATGAGAGATAACAACAACAGGAGTAGCAGGTATGCTTAAGTTAAATAGAAGAAACAGAATGATATAGACCAAGTTATGCTTCTTACTTATTTCTTACTTCCCTGCACTAATACTTAGTATAACAGGATTACGTGTTACCCTAATGTCTAAACTGAAATAGAAATGGAAACAGAATAATCTCTACAGAAACAGAATGCAGTAATGGACCTTTACCACCCCAACAGAGACAGAAGGTACAGAAACAGAATGCTAATAATGAGCCTTTACCACCCAACTAATGGGCCTTTACCACCCCAACAGAAATAAACAGTACGGAAACAGGATACTAATAATGGGCCTTTACCACCCCAACTAATGGGCCCTTGCCACCCCAACGGAAACACACGGTACACCAACAAAAACAGACAGAACTAGGTGTACCCTAAATTCTACCCCAAGAAATCGACTCCCTTATACATAAATACCCTGTGCAGGCCCCATAGAAGGGTGTATACTTCCCTTAAGTGGCAACCTATAGACATAGACCTATTTACAGATGTCACGGTGTCTTACATCCTCAGAGCAGACTGGATCCGTGCACGCACATGACCCGGTTGGAATGCGCCATCGACACCCCTCGCCATTATCAGAGTGAACCTCTTGCAATTAGTTTAGTTAGCGTGCCCTGGACACCTCCTAGTGTTGGGTCATAGTTTTGATACCAGAAAAGGGGTATTGACTAATATGGGTCCCACACAATAGCTGACACAAGTAATTCCCCTTCCTAACCTTGTGTCCTCAGACTAACAGATTTCTGATTAACTTGCTTACAGATTTCAGATGTACAAAGTTCAGATTAACTAGTTCTCAGATCAGACATACAGATTAACAAGTTTTCAGACAAACGGATCATATATACAGATTAACAGACTTACAGATTGTTTCACCTAACCTTGTATTGGGCCTACAGATTTACGAAACGGGTTTATTAGATTCATCCGCCCAGTTGATTTAACCTTATCCACCCAACATGTTTTAGGCATCATATTTATCCTAGATTTGCATTAATTACTAATGCACAGACCTCTCACATTAGGTCGGTAGCTTGTGTGTAACAACCCGTATTTTCAATAACCTGTTATAACGTAAATCGAGGCAGAATTTAATTTATAAATCTGAATCAAGGGAAACGGGCTATGCCATTGCGTTCGTATCGGAAAAATACGCGAAATAGAGTCCGAGTTTTCGAAAATCGGAGTCCGTATGACCCGATTAAGGCCCAATGAAGTTTTCAGAAAATTTCAAGTTCAAAATAGATTTGAATTTCAAGTTCAAATTTCGAATTTCGGGCCTGGAAGGCTAGGCGGGAAATTTCCCGCCTAGCCAACCAAGTCGACAGGCCTGTCGACTTGGTTGGACCCAAGTCGACAGCCCTGTCGACTTGGCTGTCGATTTGGTTCAGCCGGGCAGTTTTGCTTGGTGCACCATTTTGGGGTTTTGGTTAGGTTTTGGGGCCAGATTCGGTTTTAAGGGCTGAGATTGGAATTAGGGTTTAATCCTAAGGTTGAAACTAATCCTAATCTCTATAAATAAGCCCCTAACCTAACCCTAAATCATCATTATTCATTCAAGTAACTAAACTATGGCAAAATCATTCCTCTCATGGCCTCCACTCTCTTCATAAAATTCCTAAGTTATTTCTATGAGAGACTTTCAATGCATACAAGTGTTTTCAAGCTTGTATGAGCATCATTAGCTTGCATTCAAGTCAAGTTTCCATATTTACATCATAAATCAAGGGTTTTGATCATTTTGGCTCAAGGGTTTTTCTATTGGAGCTTGCATTTTGGGTTTATTTGATTGCATAAGGGCTTTGTCTCAATCTATATATATTTTTGTGTCTTCATAAGCTTTGTAAGCCCTTTTCTACTTTCATATTTAAACTCTAAAGTTAAATGAATGATGCAAGTTTGGTTGATCATTATGATATGCAAGTTTGCCAAGATATTCAAGTTTACTATGTCATGTTATGCAAGTTTGATATGTTATGATATGCAAGTTTACCATGTTATGCTATGCAAGTTTGCCATGTTATGATATGCAAGTTTATCATGTTATGTTATGCAAGTTTGCCATGTTATGATATGCAAGTTTGATCATGTTATGTTATGCAAGTTTGATATGCAAGTTTGTCATATGATATGCAAGTTATGTTATGCAAGTTTGGGTTGATCATTTTGTTCATGTTATCATGTTATGCAAGCTTACCTTGAGTATATGAACATAAAGCTTCAAGCTTTATGCTAAAGGTTGCATTTTGGCAACATGTAGGTTATCATATCTCTCATGATAACTTGCATGTGAGGCTAAATGCGAAATTATGGCCATTTCTACATGTCATTTATCACCATGTATCACAAATATGCTAAGTTTGGTTTTATGCATGCTTTTGAGGCCTAAAAATGTAATATGCAAGTATATGAACACATGTACATTTCATATGCCACCATGTTAAACTTGTGGCTTCAATACCATTATGTCATGATTATGCCAAGTTCCCTCTTTCTATCCTTTATGAGCTATTGCGATATGTAAGCGATGGGATTGCGTTTGGGGTTGGGTAAACTTAAAAGACATAAAAACATAAGATTGGGAATTTACCTATTAAGTTAGGTCTACCCATTGGGAATTTACCTATTAAGTTAGGTCTACCCAAATGCTTGAAAACTTGTAATATGTTTTGGAAACATAATGGACATGACACTTAGAAAATATAAGTGTGACCAACTCGAGGTTGGGTTGAGTTTGTAGCGTAAACCTACCCGGAACCGACCGGCTTAACTAGTTGCTACAAACAATAGGACCCAATGTGAGAAGTTGGTCATGTTGTACCTTGAACCCGAGGTTAGACCAAGTTGTGGTGTAAAGCTACCCGGACCCGCCCGGCTTAACTAGTAACCACAACAAGGTCTAATGTGAGAGGTTAAGGCACATTAAATTAATTAATGCCTCATGATTAGGGTTAAGTCATGGTCCACTTAATACTTAACCAATTTGGGCTTGGTAGATTAATCAGGGTTAAGTCGTGAACTCATCGTTACACTTAACCAAGTTAATCCATGATTAGCAAGAGGGTTAAACCGTACTTAACCCACTAGAAAATCCTAGCAATGGGGGTCCACTCTAGCAGTAATCCCAAGTTTGTATCATTAAGACCCTAGGGACTAGGCTAGGGTGGGGGCACGATTACTGGACTTGAGGTAAGTGACCAAAAGCGACGGTCGAGTGGTACGCCGATGTAGTTCCGGACGGACTATGGTCTTGCACGTAGTCCGTATTTGGAGAAGTCAAGCATGGGTACCACTAGATCGAGACTGTGCACTCATGTTTATGGTGTCCAGGGGTTGACACCCTAGGGCTTGATACACCCGACGGGAGACCCGGCACAGTCCGACTACAATTATGTTTGGGCCGTATTGACACCAACACGTGACGAGTTAGGCTTATAGAGAGCCGATCGACTAGACCGTTTGGTTGGACCTCGTATTAGGGTCATTTCATGTTATTGGACCTCGTATTAGGGTCATTTCATGTTATTGGACCTCGTATTAGGGTCACTTCATGTTATTGGACCTCGTATTAGGGTCACTTCATGTTATTGGACCTCGTATTAGGGTCACTTCATGTTATTGGGCCAAAGCTTGGGCCAAGGGATCAATACTTGTTTATTCAAATCATGTTAGCTTGCTATTACACCTGTGGTGCAAAAACCTTAAACCTGATTATGCGATGACACCTTTATCTACCTTGTTAGTTAATCATCATGCTAGTAGGTTGTTATCCTTATGTTCATCCCTGCTTCTCATGCCAGTTAACTTTATCAGTTTACATTGATTGTAGTAGGGCTTACTCAGTCTTTTTGACTGACCTGTTTTTCTTTCGCCTCTTTTCTTCCGTCCCCCCCCCCTCCAGGTTCTCAGGGTGGGAATATTGGAGCTTAGCTTGGATTTCTGATCGCTTGCTTGTGGGATTTTAGCTCATGTACGGTCTTGACATGAAGCTAGCTATGGCTATCACTTATTTTGGGGATAGTACTTATGTATTTCAGTTTTTCAGTGATGTTGTTTTTATCTAGACTTGTATATTTGGAAAGTTGACATTATGTTGTACCAGACTTGTTTTGAAATAGTTTGAAATCTTCCGCTGTTTTACTTATCTTATTTACTCTGTTTACATATATACATATGTTCTTGTTCTGCCTTGGTATATCATTATGCATGTTTACCTGATTCAAACACCCCTCCAAAGTCAGAGTGCTTGCAAGAGCCACCCTGGCGGAGGTGGGGTGTTTCATTTGGTATCAGAGCATATGATTTACGAGAAGGAACAAAAAGGTTTTTAAAAATTTTGGAAAACTATTTTCAAAACCAAGTATAAAGTATTTTCCAAAGAAAAGTCTAGTTTATTTTAAAGGCTATTCCCCAAAAAGCCATTAGCAAAAATTCCTTCGTTTTTCTCTATTCTGAATCTATCTTTTTCTTCGTTTTCAGTATGGCCGATAACTTTGCCATTCCGGAAAGCGCTCAAGTACCTATTTGGTTTAGGAGATACATGGGGGAAAGGGCAAGTGAAGCCGACCCCGCGGACATTCCTCCTCCCCCTCAGCATCCACAAGAGGATTTCACGGAGATTTGCAAAGACTTTAAGGCGATGGGTTGCAAGAATTTCATTGGAACCGAGACTTATGTAGGGGCAAGGAATTGGTTGAAAGAAACCGAAGATCTTCTCGCCTTCTTTGATATAGATGACCGTAGGAAGGTTTTATTGGCAGTGTGGTTGCTAAAGGAAGAAGTTGCACGTTGGTGGGTGGTCACCACCGCTACTAGGCCAATTGAGACTTGGGATGACTTTCGGGGAAAATTTGGACTAAGGTTCCTATCACTGAAGCAAGGGGACATGACTATTAGGGAATACATAGATAAGTTTAATCAACTGGCTCGGGTCGGTTTAGACTTGGTTAACACAGCTCAGAAGAAGGCCCTATACTTTGCTCTAGGATTAAACGAGCCATTACATGGTTTAGCCATGTCTCATATACCCTTGGGGGCAACTTTTGAGAGTTTGGTGAATATGGCCCTACTCAATGAAGAGAATAGGAGTGACAAGAAGGAGGTCAAGATGAATGAGTCTCAAAACAAGGAAACGGAGCCCAAAAAGGAAATGAAAAAGAAGGAGGAGAAGTCTGAAGATAAGAAGGAAAAGAAGTGCTTTACTTGTGGAAGCTTGACTCATCTAAACAAGGATTGCAGAAAGAGGAAGGGCACTTGCTTTGACTGCGGAGAAATGGGACACTTCACTAGGGACTGCCCGAAGAAGGGAGGGCCTACGTCGGAAGGAACGGTGAATTCCGGGAAGCAAGGCAAGAACTCCAAAAACCGCAAGAACAAGAACAAGAGTCAAGGCAACAAGGGGAACAATAGCAAGGGCAATAACGACAAGAGGAAGTGCCATTATTGCGGTTCAGTTGGGCATCTTATTAAGGATTGTAAGAAGAGGAAAAGGAAGAATGGTGAATGCTTTTTCTGCGGTGAGACTGGACATTTCAGTAAGGATTGCCCGAAGAAGCAAGGGCAAGGCCAGGGTCAGACTCAGCGTGCTGGACCTTCAGGAGGGCAAGTTCATGCTCTCAATGCCGCTCCAGTTCCCGATCGAGGTAGTATTTATGTTGAGAGCCTTGTATATATTTCTGATTTTCCAGTTCGTACCTTGTTTGATTCTGGTGCATCGCATAGCTTTATCTTATCTGATCTTGTTGATAGTTTGCACCTAAGTACTAGTCTAGTTTATGATCCCGTGTGTGTTTCAAATCCAATTGGGGTTTACGCCCATTTGTCTATTATCTACGTGGATTTGAAAATCTCTATCTTGAGTGTAGAGTTCTCGTGTGATGCTTATATTCTCGGTTTCATGGGGTATGGGTTGATTTTGGGCATGGATGGGTTGTCCAGTTTTGGAGCCATCCTTGATTTTAGAGCATAGGGTTGTGAGGCTCATGACTCGCCTCGGTAATACCCTAAAAATTTCTTGTAACCCTATGGGTCCCGTCATGTTGTGTTATCTTGAATCCCTCAACTCGTCTATCGATAGTTTGCAATCGGTGAGGGTGGTCCGAGAATATCCTGATATCTTGGGTGAAGTGAAGGGGTTATCCCTAAACGCGAGATAGATTTTCGCATTTATCTGGTTGATAATGCCAAGCCAGTTACGTGGCCGGTTAGGCACATGGTCCCGCAAGATGAGAGTTAAGAAAGCAAGTCAAGGAGTTGCTTGAGAAGAACTTCATACAATGAAGCATTTCCGAGGAGGGTGCTCTAGTAGTATTCGCTAGTAATGTGGACAGTTCGCTTCGCCCGTATGTTAATTATCGTGAGTAGAACAAGAAGAATAGACAACCATTACCAAGGATCGATGATTTGTTTGATCAGCTTGTAGGAACATCTGTTTTCTCTTGATCTTGCTACTGGATTCCATCAGCTCAGAGTAGCTGAGGATAGTATAGACAAAACTGCGTTCAGAACTCCAGATGGATTCTTAGAATGGCTGGTCATGCCATTCGGTTTGACTAATGCACCCGCCTACATCGTGGACTTGATGAGTAGGGTGTCTAGGAAGTTCCTGAACGAGTTTGTGGTAATCTTTGTAGACGATATCCTGACTTTCTTAAAGAAAGAGGAAGAACATGCTAGACATCTCAAGGAGGTGATGGATACTCTTAGAGCGCATCAGTTGAAAGCCAAGTCCTCCAAATGTCATTTTGGAGAAAAAAGGAGTTAGATTTCTTGGGCACATAGTTTCTAAGCAAGGCTTAGTGGTGGATCCTGCTAAAGTGGTCGCGGTTCAAAACCGAAAAGCTCCGACGAGGACAATTGAAGTAAGAAGTTCTCTCAGTTTAATTAGTTAGTTAGCGTCCCTTGAGCTTAGACCTACCCTTCTGGATCAAGTAGGGACTTCACAGAAAGAAGACCCGCAGTTAGTCGAGATCATGGACAAGTTGATTCGAGGCGAGATGGTAAGTCGCCTCGCTATAGATGACAAGGGATGGCTAAGACGCGATGAGAGAAAGAAGGTTCTTGAAGATGCACATCACCCGAGGAGGTGGCCGAGTTTGTCCCAAGGTGCATGTTGTGCCAACAGGTTAAAGGCCGAGTCATAGAAGCCCGGTGGGCTATTATATCCATTAGAGGTCCCCGCAATGGAAGAGGGAAAAGCGTCACGAAGGATTTCGTGGATGGACTGCCTAGATCAAGAAAGGGAATAAGAGCATGTGGGTCATAGTAGGTAGACTCACGAAGAGTGCTCATTTCACTCCGGTAAAGAGCGAAAGGACTGCATCATAGATAGCGACAGTTTACTTTCAAGAAATAAAGCGGTTGCACGGGGTTCCCTAAAGGATAGTTAGTAACCATGACTCAATTTTCACTAGCCAGTTTTGAGATAGTCTACGGGAAGTCATGGGCAAACGGCTGAATCTAAGGACGTCCTATCATTCACAGGCAGATGGTTCATTTCGTTCAAGCATGAGTTATAGAAAATTACGTTAGTAAGAGCAATTGGTAAACGTGGATTGGTATTTTCAAGAAAAGTTCTGCTGCGTGAAATACTTTATAGTAAGTAAACGAGATCCAGGATTCACTGATGAATTTTGGAGAGCTTGCATGAAACCATGAGGTCATAGTTATGTTTAAGCCAAGAATGATAGAAGAGTAAGTGAAAGAGGAAGACGAGAGGCGACAATGAAATGGGTTCCAACTCATATTTGGAAATAAGAGTTAAGAAGCCAAGAAATCATGAAGTAAAAGACGGTCAAAGCACAGTGGAGTTAAGCTCAAGGAAACGTGACTTAGAAGACTGAAGGCTAGATACGCACATCATATCTCTTTTTAAGAGCATATCCTTGATCCTTGTTTTCCCGTGGAACTTACTCGCATGTTATCTTTTTACGTATATCCTCTCGGTCCCATTCTCGGTCCTATTTCTGTCGGGAGGTATGACTTATTGGCTAGTAATACATGTCAGGGTTTGAAGGGGTCCGTTAGGTTGACTAAACCTTTTGGGATTTTATAGAATATGGGTTGGGTTAGGAAGGGATTTCTTGTAATCCAAAAGGAGTATATCTTGCTTATCTTCCCGATCTCTTTGTAGCATATCTTTCTTTTGCTATCTATATCGTGTTAATCTTGTCATGAGAACCTTAGGTAGAAACCCTTTGGATGAAACATGTGTTTGAAACATGTTATGCTTGATGGTTGCAAGTGGTTGCAAGTGTTTGCAAGTGGTTACTCGTGGATGCATTATACACATTAGGCACTAGATCGGCTCACACACTCCTCATATTGCATATGCATGAGTGTTTACACTTATTCATGAATCAAAATTTTTGTGTTATCACATGGATGTTGCATATGGATGTATGTTATGTGCACACATATAGATGTTATACATCATGTTAGGAATTGCATACATATGAATTCATTTCACTAACATAATTTGCATTAATGATATTTGCATTAGATAAGTACATATACACACACCTTTGCATATGTTCATACAACATTTAGAATCTTGTAAGGACAATGATTGCTCGTGGATGATGTTTTGAGTAGATGGATGTTGGATGGTAGGATATGTTCTTCTTAACATGAAGATTTCGGGGACGAAATCCTTTAAGGAGGGGAGAATGTAACAACCCGTATTTTCAATAACCTGTTATAACGTAAATCGAGGCAGAATTTAATTTATAAATCTGAATCAAGGGAAACGGGCTATGCCATTGCGTTCGTCTCGGAAAAATACGCGAAATAGAGTCCGAGTTTTCGAAAATCGGAGTCCGTATGACCCGATTAAGGCCCAATGAAGTTTTCAGAAAATTTCAAGTTCAAAACAGATTTGAATTTCAAGTTCAAATTTCGAATTTCGGGCCTGGAAGGCTAGGCGGGAAATTTCCCGCCAAGCCAACCAAGTCGACAGGCCTGTCGACTTGGCAGTCGACTTGGTTGGACCCAAGTCGACAGCCCTGTCGACTTGGCTGTCGACTTGGTTCAGCCGGGCAGTTTTGCCTGGTGCACCATTTTGGGGTTTTGGTTAGGTTTTGGGGCCAGATTCGGTTTTAAGGGCTGAGATTGGAATTAGGGTTTAATCCTAAGGTTGAAACTAATCCTAATCTCTATAAATAAGCCCCTAACCTAACCCTAAATCATCATTATTCATTCAAGTAACTAAACTATGGCAAAATCATTCCTCTCATGGCCTCCACTCTCTTCATAAAATTCCTAAGTTATTTCTATGAGAGACTTTCAATGCATACAAGTGTTTTCAAGCTTGTATGAGCATCATTAGCTTGCATTCAAGTCAAGTTTCCATATTTACATCATAAAGCAAGGGTTTTGATCATTTTGGCTCAAGGGTTTTTCTATTGGAGCTTGCATTTTGAGTTTATTTGATTGCATAAGGGCTTTGTCTCAATCTATATATATTTTTGTGTCTTCATAAGCTTTGTAAGCCCTTTTCTACTTTCATATTTAAACTCTAAAGTTAAATGAATGATGCAAGTTTGGTTGATCATTATGATATGCAAGTTTGCCATGATATGCAAGTTTACTATGTCATGTTATGCAAGTTTGATATGTTATGATATGCAAGTTTACCATGTTATGCTATGCAAGTTTGCCATGTTATGATACGCAAGTTTATCATGTTATGTTATGCAAGTTTGCCATGTTATGATATGCAAGTTTGATCATGTTATGTTATGCAAGTTTGATATGCAAGTTTGTCATATGATATGCAAGTTATGTTATGCAAATTTTGGTTGATCATTTTGTTCATGTTATCATGTTATGCAAGCTTACCTTGAGTATATGAACATAAAGCTTCAAGCTTTATGCTAAAGGTTGCATTTTGGCAACATGTAGGTTATCATATCTCTCATGATAACTTGCATGTGAGGCTAAATGCGAACTTATGGCCATTTCTACATGTCATTTATCACCATGTATCACAAATATGCTAAGTTTGGTTTTATGCATGCTTTTGAGGCCTAAAAATGTAATATGCAAGTATATGAACATATGTACATTTCATATGCCACCATGTTAAACTTGTGGCTTCAACACCATTATGTCATGATTATGCCAAGTTCCCTCTTTCTATCCTTTATGCGCTATTGCGATATGTAAGCGATGGGATTGCGTTTGGGGTTGGGTATACTTAAAAGACATAAAAACATAAGATTGGGAATTTACCTATTAAGTTAGGTCCACCCATTGGGAATTTACCTATTAAGTTAGGTCTACCCAAATGCTTGAAAACTTGTAATATGTTTTGGAAACATAATGGACATGACACTTAGAAAATATAAGTGTGACCAACTCGAGGTTGGGTTGAGTTTGTAGCGTAAACCTACCCGGAACCGACCGGCTTAACTAGTTGCTATAAACAATAGGACCCAATGTGAGAAGTTGGTCATGTTGTACCTTGAACCCGAGGTTAGACCAAGTTGTGGTGTAAAGCTACCCGGACCCGCCCGGCTTAACTAGTAACCACAACAAGGTCTAATGTGAGAGGTTAAGGCACATTAAATTAATTAATGCCTCATGATTAGGGTTAAGTCATGGTCCACTTAATACTTAACCAATTTGGGCTTGGTAGATTAATCTGGGTTAAGTCGTGAACTCATCGTTACACTTAACCAAGTTAATCCATGATTAGCAAGAGGGTTAAACCGTACTTAACCCACTAGAAAATCCTAGCAATGGGGGTCCACTCCAGCAGTAATCCCAAGTTTGTATCATTAAGACCCTAGGGACTAGGCTAGGGTGGGGGCACGATTACTGGACTTGAGGTAAGTGACCAAAAGCGACGGTCGAGTGGTACGCCGATGTAGTCCGTATTTGGAGAAGTCAAGCATGGGTACCACTAGATCGAGACTGTGCACTCATGTTTATGGTGTCCAGGGGTTGACACCCTAGGGCTTGATACACCCGACGGGAGACCCGGCACAGTCCGACTACAATTATGTTTGGGCCGTATTGACACCAACACGTGACGAGTTAGGCTTATAGGGAGCCGATCGACTAGACCGTTTGGTTGGACCTCGTATTAGGGTCATTTCATGTTATTGGACCTCGTATTAGGGTCATTTTATGTTATTGGACCTTGTATTAGGGTCACTTCATGTTATTGGACCTCGTATTAGGGTCACTTCATGTTATTGGACCTCGTATTAGGGTCACTTCATGTTATTGGGCCAAAGCTTGGGCCAAGGGATCACTACTTGTTTATTCAAATCATGTTAGCTTGCTAGTACACCTGTGGTGCAAAAACCTTAAACCTGATTATGCGATGACACCTTTATCTACCTTGTTAGTTAATCATCATGCTAGTAGGTTGTTATCCTTATGTTCATCCCTGCTTCTCATGCCAGTTAACTTTATCAGTTTACATTGATTGTAGTAGGGCTTACTCGGTCTTTTTGACTGACCTGTTTTTCTTTCGCCTCTTTTCTTCCGTTCCCCCCCCCCCAGGTTCTCAGGGTGGGAATATTGGAGCTTAGCTTGGATTTCTGATCGCTTGCTTGTGGGATTTTAGCTCATGTACGGTCTTGACATGAAGCTAGCTATGGCTATCACTTATTTTGGGGATAGTACTTATGTATTTTAGTTTTTCAGTGATGTTGTTTTTATCTAGACTTGTGTATTTGGAAAGTTGACATTATGTTGTACCAGACTTGTTTTGAAATAGTTTGAAATCTTCCACTGTTTTACTTATCTTATTTACTCTGTTTACATATATACATATGTTCTTGTTCTGCCTTGATATATCATTATGCATGTTTACCTGATTCAAACACCCCTCCAAAGTCAGAGTGCTTGCAAGAGCCACCCTGGCGGAGGTGGGGTGTTACATTGTGGTTGCTGGATGTGCCGGGCGGTTCCAGGCAGACTTTTGCCGCAAGCCAGACCTAACCTCGTGTCTAAGCATCTTTTAGTTATGCCTACGACCTCTCACATTAGACTGACAATTTGTGATTGTTGGTTAAGCCGGTTGGGTCCGGGCAGGCTTCTACCGCAAACTGGGTCTAACCACGTGTCTCAGCATTCTTATTTTTAGCTAAATTATTCATTCACAGATTATGCCAATATTCGATTAATTATGCCAATTCAACAAATTTAACTTCTTTACAAGTTACAACAGATTATACAAAGTTCTATTAATTCGTTTTTCTCAATTTTAGATCGAGCCTACATATTTTCATGCCCCAAATTTACCGTAATCAGATTCAACAGTTTCAGCAGATTAGGCAATTTAACAGATTTAATCATAAAATTAAGCCTAATTTTACATGCCCAAATTATGGTCATAATTCATAATATAACATATGCCCTAAATTTTAGTTAAATTTACACAGTACGGAATATCCTCCAAAAACCCCAAATCATGATATACAATACGAATTATGCCAAATTATAGCCTCTGATTTCAGCATATGCCAAATATCCAAAATCCCCATTTAGGCGTATTCACATTTAATGGTTATCCTATTATAATATAGATCTTTGTGCCTAAGTCATATACACAATAATTCTCCTTCTTCCAAATCACAGACTATCATATATAGTATGCCTGGATCCAGATCTTAAATTTCAACATATTTTCTTTTCTCAAATCAGTCACAAATCAGTCATGTCCACTTATTCATCATTCACTATTTTCGCCAAATATAGCGTTCGTGCATCAATCTCTTATGAGATTTTGGCTCAGGCCCATGGTAGCCTGGCTATAGGGCAGAAAGAAGGAAGAGATATAGAATAGTTAATATAATATTAATAAGATTGATCTACACAGAAAAACAGATCTGATAAACAAGAATATGCATAATCTCAGATTCAGATTTATAACCATGTCAAGATCATAATTAAATTTCATATCTGAAAGTAACTGTACGCACCTTGGTTGGATTCTAAAAGAAAAAGGGGTTGTAGTTGTTCTCTTATAATCCTATTCAGATTGGAAGAAAAGGGAGCATTAGTTTTAGCTTAGGTTTCAGCAGAGTAGCGACGCCATTGATTTATTTTAATATGAATTAGGCCAGAGTATAGGCGTAATGAATTTGTGAAGAGAAAGATGTAGCCTTAGGGGTGTTTGTACAACATAGGGATCAACGAATCTGGTCAGAACAAGCGTCCAAATGCAGAGAAACGAACTAGTCCTTGGATCTGGAAAAATGGGGGAGGTCGACCCTCTGGTCGACCTATGTCGACCCAGGTCGACTTATGGTAGACCTGGTTCCTGGGCAGGATATTTCCCGCCTAGCTCGGGTATGTGTTTTGAATTTCGAACTTTTAAAATTTGAATTCGGGCTGGTTTTTATTTTCAATTCTTGAAACTTCTAAGTTCCATAACTTCTTCATACAAAGTCCGATTTATGCAAACTTAGACTCTATCTCAAGCAGAATTCCGAGCCGAATGCAATGACACAACCCATTTCCCTTAATTCTTCTTTTAAAAATTAATTATAATTTGTTTTGTTACTTTATGTTCACAGAAAATATGGGGTGTTACATTCTCCCCTCCTTAAAGGATTTCGTCCCCGAGATCTTCAAGTTAAGAAGAATGTGTCCTACCATCCAATCACTCATTTACTTAACCTTTATCTACAAGCATCCATTGTCCTTAGAAAACTTCTAATGTTGTATGAACATATGCAAAAGTGTGTGTATATGTCTCTTATCTAATTAAAAGATCAGGCGGTCTACTAACTCAGTTGACCTCCTCAATGCGAATTATGTTAGTGCCATGAGTCCAATTATGTATGCAAGAAATCCTATTTGATACATCATTTCTATATGAGTGCATAACCATTCATCCAACTGCAATATCCATGTGATGAGTCAATCATTTTGCATCCACAAAAATTGAAAAATGCACATACATCCATATGCAGTATGAGAGTGTTTTTGAGCCGATCTAGTGCCGTGTGTGTGTATGCATCGACGAGCAACCACTTGCAACCATCAAATATAACATGTCTCAAACACATGTTTACACCAATTAATTTCTACCTAAAGGTCGAAGACTCGATTGATAGGATACAGCCGAGTGATAGAAGCAAGTACAATTAAAACAAAAGTTATGTTCCCATTAGACATCGGTTAAGAGAATAAATCTCTAAGTATCAACCCCGAAGACCTAAATCAACATCAGATTGACACTCAGAGAATTACTCCCATTAAACAATGTCAAAACTGGAAATCTACTTCACGCTTCGAGTAAAAACCCCTATCCTTTTCAGAAATATTCAGATACTTACAGACTACTGGTACAGATCAGATTATCAAAACCAAGAATGTATGCGTCATAGTCAACTTAACGCCCAACACCGATACCCCCAACTTATCACAAACAGATAAGTCGTACCCTAATGGGGTTTGAGACTATAGCGGGGTTAGAAACAAGACTAGTATTAAAGTGCAGATTCTCAATTACAGAATCAAAATGCCAGAATCAAAAAGAGTTTTAACTCAATAATTAGATAAGGAAATTAAACCTTCTACATAAATTTTCCTATCTCTATCCTATCCACCAGCCACGTGAGCATTCACCTGCCCTTCAGAAGTAGGTCTTGTCCTCTGCCCTTGCCCTTGTTTCTTCGGACAGTCCCTAATGAAGTGTCCCATCTCACCAAGTTGAAGCAAGTGCCTTTCCTCTTTCTGCAATCCTTGTTCAGATGAGTCAAGCTTCCATAAGTAAAGCACTTTTTCTCCTTCTTATCTTCAGACTTTTCATCCTTCTTTTGTGTTTCCTTTTTGGGCCACGCTTTCTTGTTCTGTGGTCCTTCGAGCTTTTCTTCTTTCTTCTCACTTTTGGCTTCCTCTTCATGCTTTAATGCCATGTAAACCAATTTCTCGAAGGTAGCCCCCATAGGAATGTGGGTCATAGCCAACCCATGTAGCGGCTCATTCAAACCTTTAACGAATCTCAGGGCCTTCTTCTCAGGTGTGTTCACCGAGTCTAAGCCAAATCTCGCCAACTGATTGAACTTGTTGACGTACCCCTTCACTAATAAATTCCCTTGCTTCGACGCCAAGAACGTCTCCATGTATAAATTCTCTTCTGCTCGTGAGAGAAATTTCATATCGAACCTACGCCTGAAATCCATCCATGTTTCCACCGCTCGTTCTCCATTCGTGACCTCCTACCAGAATGAGGCTTCATCCTTCAGTAACCATACAGCCAACTGTATCTTTTGCCTATCGTCCACCTAGAAGATAACGAACAAATCTTCTGTTTCCTTGAGCCAATTTCTTGCTTCCACGAATGATTTAGTCCCATTAAAGTACTTTCCGCCCATAGCTCGAAAGTCTCTACATGTCTTCGGGAAAGTATTCACGTGTGGAGAAGGAGGAGGGGCCATGGGTACACCTGGAGGAACATTTCCTTGGCGTTCGGCGGGTGCCGTGTCCTTCAAATATCTACAGAACCATCCGGGTATGGTGACTCCCTCTGGGATATATGGGATGTTTTGTTCTCCAGACATGCTGAAACGAAAGAAAAGATATTCAAAACGGAGAATCAAAAGATAGATATATGGCTTTTGGGGATTATGTTTTTCAAAATAAACTTTACTTTCGAAAATGCTTCCTTTTTAAAACCTTTTTGAAAATAGTTTTCAAAAACTTTTTATCAAATCTGGTAACCTTCAGCTCTGATACGAAGTGTAACACCCCATGTCCGTTAATGTCACTCACGAAAGGGAATGCATTAACTTCCATAAAGCATTATAAGTAAACATAATAGAATATTACAAGACAGATACGTAAAGTAGTACTTGAAAATTTTATAACTTTATTACAGCAGGAACATAAATGAGTTTGGTTACATCCTTCAAAATCACAATACCAAAACCCAAGTACACAAATATAAGTCTTATACAAAATCCTTCATAATACATAATTTTAAAGCCATAATCCCCAACATAAACTACCATGAAAAGATAAAGTCAAAGCCAATCAATACTTCAAGCACTTCAAGTAGAGAAAATCTAAATCAAGGTCCTATGTTTCCACCCTAAGCACCTTGGGGGGGGGGAATGGAAAGAAAAGGGGTGAAAACAAACGAGGTCCTACATAAAGTCTGGCGAATCCAGTGACTTTCAGCATATAAACAAATAACAGTATCATGACATGTAAGTAAAGCTGGATGAGAGATAACAGCAACAGGAGTAGTAGGAATGCTTAAGTTAAATAGAAGAAACAGAATGATATAGACCAAGTTATGCTTCTTACTTATATCTTACTTCTCTGCACTAATACTTAGTATAACAGGATTAGGTGTTACCCTAATGTCTAAACTGAAACAGAATAATCTCTACAGAAATAGAATGCTAGTAATGGGCCTTTAACACCCCTACATCGACAGAAGGTACATAAACAGAATGTTAATAATGGGCCTTTACCACCCAACTAATGGGCCTTTACCACCCCAATAGAAACAGACAGTACAGAAACAGAATACTAATAATGGGCCTTTACCACCCCAACTAATAGGCCTTTACTACCCTAAAATAAACAGACGGTACACCAACAAAAATAGATATAACTAGGTGTACCCTAAATTCTACCCCAAGCGATCAACTCCCTAATACATAAATACCCTGTGTTGGCCCCACAGAAGGGTGTATCATTCCCTAAAGTGGCAACCTATAGAGACAAACCTATTTACAGATGTCATGGTGTCTTACATCCTCAGAGAAGACTGGATCCATGCATGCACATGACCCGGTTGGAATGCGCCATCGACACCCCTCGCTATTATCAGGGTGAACCTCTTACAATTATTTCAGTAAGCGTGCCCCGGACCCCTCCTAGTGTTGGGTCATAGTTTTGATACCAGAAATGGGTTACTGACTAATATGGGTCCCACACAACATATGACACAAGTAATTTCCCTTCCTAAACTTGTGTCCCCAGACTAACAGATTTCAGATTAACTTGCTTACAGATTTCAGATGTACAAAGTTCAGATTAACTAGTTCTCAGATCAGACATACAGGTTAACAAGTTTTCAAACTAACGAATCAGATATATAGATTAACAGACTTATAGATTGTTTCACCTAACCTTGTATTGGGCCTACAGATTTACGAAACGGGTTTATTAGATTCATCCGCCCAGTTGATTTAACCCTATCAACCCAACACATTTTAGGCATCATATTTATCCAAGATTTGCATTAATTACTAATACAAAGATCTCTCACATTAGGTCGGTAGCTTATGGCCGCTGGATGTCCTGGGCGGTTCCGGGCAGTCTTCTGCAGCAAGCCAGACCTAACCTCGTGTCTAAGCATCTTTTAGTTATACCTATGACCTCTAACACTAGACTGATAGTTTGCGATTGATGGTTAAGCGGTTGGGTCCGGGCAGGCTTCCACTGCAAATAGAGTCTAACCTCGTGTCTCAACATTCTTATTTTTAGCTAAAGTATTCATTCACAGATTATGCCAATATTAGTCTAATTATGCCTATTCAACAAATTTAACTTCTTTACAAGTTATAGCAAATTATTCAAAGTTCTATTAATTCGTTTTGCTCAATTTTAGATCGAGCCTACAGATTTTCATGCCCCAAATTTACCGTATTTATTTTCAACAGTTTCAGCAGATTAGGCTATTTAACATATTTAATCATAAAATTAAGCCTGATTTTACATGCTCAAATTATGGTCATAATTCATAATATAACATATGCCCTAAATTTTAGTTAAATTTACACAGTACAGAATATCCTCCAAAAATCCCAAATCATGATATACAATACGAATTATTGCAAATTATAGCCTTTGATTTCAGCATATGCCAAATATCCAAAATCCCCATTTAGGCGTATTCACATTTAATAATTACCCTATTATAATATAGATCTTTGTGCCTAAGCTATATACACAATAATTCTCCTTCTTCCAAATCACAGACTATCATATATAGTATGCCCAGGTCCAGATCTTAAATTACAACATATGTTCTTATCTCAAATCAGTCACAAATCAGTCATGTCCAATTATCCATCATTCACTATTTTCCCCAAATATAGCATTCGTGCATCAATCTGTTATGAGATTTTGGCTCAGGACCGTGGTAGCCTGGCTATAGAACAGAAAGAAGGAAGAGATACAGAATAGTTACTATAATATTAATAAGATAGATCTACACAGAAAAACAAATCTAATAAATAAGAATATGCATAATCTTAGATTCAGATGTATAACCATGTCAAGATCATAATTAAATTTCATATCTAAAAATAATTGTACTCACCTTGGTTGGATTCTAAAAGAAAAAGGGGTTGTAGATGTTCTCTTTTAATCCTATTCAGATTGGAAGAAGAGGGAGCACTAGTTCTACCTTAGGTTTCAGCAGAGTAGCGACGCCATTGATTTATTTTAATATAAATTAGGGCAGAGTATAGGTGTAATGAATTTGTGTAGAGAAAGCTGTAGCCTTAGGGGTGTTTATATAGCATAGGGATCAATGAATCTGGTCAGAACGGGCGTCCAAATGCAGAAAAACGAACCAGTCCTCGGATCTGGAAAAAGGGGGGAGGTCGACCCCCTGGTCGACCTATGTCGATCCCTAGGTCGACCTAGGTCGACCCCTAGGTCGACCCCCTGGTCAACTTGGGTCCTGGGTGGGAAATTTCCCGCCCATCCCGGGTGTGTGCTTTGAATTTCGAATTTTTAAATTTTGAATTTGGGCTGGTTTTTATTTTAAATTCCTGAAACTTCTATGTGCCATAACTTCTTCATACGAAGTCCGATTTATGCAAACTCGGACTCTATCTCAAGCAGAATTCCAAGCTGAACACAACGGCGCAACTCGTTTCCCTTAATTCTTCTTTTAAAAATCAAGTATACTTTGTTTTGTTACTTTATGTTCACAGAAAATATGGGGTGTTACAGTTCTATTGTCACATGTTTACCAGATCTGTACCTATATGCATATCTTGTCAATATGCCACTATATGTTTATGCCTATTTCTGCCATTATATGTCCACTTTGTTCGTATGATCATTTCTGTCCTCTTCCCTCTATCCTTTCCCTTTTTGTTTTATATAGGCAGGTTACCTTCAAGCCTAGGCATGCTGTTGAAATATGCGAACGCGTTAATTTGGGAACGAGGGGAAAATGATAAAATTGGGGCATAACTTGTAATTGGAATTTTAGGCATAACTTGGATTTTTTGTGTGTATATATATATATATGTATGTATGTATGAGCATGAATTTGGGGACATAAACCAACTAGTGATTAAAGACCTTAATTTGAGGCATATGGTTCATTATGAACATAACTTGGGAAAGGGGAATGAAAACCTATAACGACATAGGAATAATTGGTTAATAATTGAAATGCCTAAAATTACAGTAATTAGAAACTGTAACTATGCTTAGACAAGAGGTTAGATTACAGTTGTGGTCGAAATCTACCCGGAACCACCCGGTATATCCAGCAACCACAAGCATTGAATCTAATATGAGGGGTCTAAGTGCATAAAAACGTAACATGCTAAGATACGAGGGTAAGTCTGACTTGTGGAAGAAGGCTGCCCAGACCCAACTGGAATATCCAACATCCACAAGTTGTAGACTTAATGTGAGAGGTCTAGTGCATAAAGATATATATATATATATATATATATATATATATATATATATATATATATGAATATATGTATATAAAAGGGTAAAAAAATGGCACTAATTTGATTAATGGAAATGAATTAGAGTAAACTGGGAATGATCGTAACCTATTATAATTAATTACTTGAATGAGAATGTAATATAATAAGCAGGCTTGTCCTAGGGACAAGTGGAAATTATAACATATGTTATAATAAAAGGAAATAAGGCTTTTTGGTAAACCTTAGTTAGGAAAACTAAGTTAATAAGTAAACAACGACAAGTTGTGGTGGCATGTTAAATAGAAAACAAGTGAACTGAGATGAAGTATATTTAGTTACAGATTAAGTAAAAACATGTTATTGTAACTATGGAATCAGGCAATAAATAACATAAAAGGGACTGTAGATTACTTTCATTAATCATAATCTAGAGAATAACATGTGATGGGCATATTAACAGACTAAAATATGTATGTATATATATATATATATATATGAAATTAATAAGCAAGAGGAACTTGGCAACCTGGAAAGAAGTCAATGTGAATAGGATAAGATGTTAACTTGTAATACTTAACCTGTTTGAATCTATAAGGATTAAATGAACTTGTTAACTTGAGTAGGGGTTAAGTAAACTTGCTTGAATCAATGGGAGGGTTAAGTAAATCTTGGGGCGGTGGGTAATATTTGTATATATAGGCCCACAAACTTAACCGTTAAATAAACATGATTGAATCAGTGGGAGGGTTAAGTAAATCTTGGGTAGGTGGGTATATTAGTATATATAGGCCCACAAACTTAACCTGTGGGGTTATGCAATCTTTTTTACACTGGTACGGCATAACCTGTGGAGAACCTAGTAGTGGGGATACAAGCGCAGGGGGCTTGTATCATCTTGATTGCAGGACCCGTTTCAGTTAGTAACCCAAATTTAGGTATCAACCGAGTACTCCGAACTAGGTCGGAGTCGGGGAACGCTTACTGGGATGATTGTAAGAGATCCAAACGAAAGGGGCAGTGTGGGAAGCACAGACCGACGGAGTCATGTGCGTGCATGGGTCCGGTAGAGGAGGATAAGATGCCGTGACACCTGTAGATATGGTTATGCACATCCTGAAAATGAAAGGTTGCCACTTTAGGAGTGATACACCCTATTATGGGGCCAGCAAAGGGTATGTACGGAGTAGGGAGCCTATCGATTAGGGTAGTTATAAATGTACGTCTAGACTCCGGTATGTTGGAGAACCCGTTGATACCCTTAGGGGCAGCTCCGGTATATTGGGCTACTTGTCGATTGTATGGGGGTGAAAACCTCTTATTGGAAGTACATCTAAGTCTACCATCTTATACTTGTTGGGGACCATCTTGTTAATAAGACACTAGCATTGGTGTAGAGAAATCATTTGAGAAGCGTTGTATACTCTATCATGTTTGTCCTATTTACCTTGTCATACCTGCCTATTATGATGTTATCTCTCTTATCCACTTTATATGCCTTTCGTGGTACTTTTACTTATTTGTAAAGTTATTGGACTTTCCAGACTTTATGTCTGACCCATTTTGTTTCCTCTTCTTCTCTTTCGTTCCACCTGGTTCTCAGGGTGGGAATACTTAAGCTTAATCAGGATTCTTCTTTCATCGTACTTGAAGATGCATATATGTATTGCTCGGGCTCTTATCCCTTCTACTATGGCTATGTTTTGTTTGGGGAATTATATTACTTTTAATATTGTACTCTGATGTTTTCAGTACAAGACAAGAATTTTAAGATGACGTACTAGATTTACATATTTCCAGATTTGTAATGTTTTGAACCACAAAGTTTTGCTTTATGATTAATAAAAGTTTATAATTCCGCTGCTATTTTATATCTTTCTTGTAATGTTTCTGTTTCTATTTACCTATAACGCTTCATGAAACTTAATGCATTCTCTTAATGAGTGACATTAACGGACGTGGGGTGTCATAAGTTACCTTGTTTGGAGCTAATCATTAAAATAACGATTAGGTTTCATTTAAATTAAACTAACATGTAATTTGACCAATTCATCCTATATATATATGTAAGTATGTATGTATATAAAGATTCAACATACATCAAAAAATTATCAACCATAACACACAAGATAAATACCAACTTATATAAAATATAAGCGGGTTATAACTATGTGAGTTATACTCACTTTGCTTTTATTCTTTGTTGAAACGGTTCAGTTACAGTTAAATTGAACATCCATTTAATTTAACAAAAATTCATGTTGTCTCCATTTCCATCCATATTAGCTCCCTAATATTCTGTTCTTTGATATGATTCCAGTGTGACTTGTTTTGTTCCATTATGATAACCTAAGCATAAGTAATAACCATTATAAGTTCATATTATTTAATTATATAATTAACTTATTAATTAAATATAAATAATAACTAATAATTTTTATTTATAACTGGTCGATATTCTTTATTTCGCATCTGTCTCATTCGTTTCTACTGACTTTTGCTTCTACTATTCACGGAACAAAATGTTTCATCCGGTTGCCTGCTATTCTACCTTCCTTCATTCCCACTGTCCATCGTTTTGAAATATGCCCCATTTTTGCTTTTGCCCTTCATCTCTTCATTCCATTTCGTTCTCGCTTCACCCCGTTCCATAATAGGCTCCATCCTTAACACGCACGACACCCCAACACCCCTACTGCACCCAACGCTGTCCACCAGGAGATGACCAGAATCCTCCATTCTCTTTGCCCGATCCTCGCCGACCTTCCTCATGAACTTCGGTCAACTCAACATCGCCTCTCTCCTGTAATCTCAACATGAATGTCGGAGACTTCCTCGCAAATTCGACTTAGCAAGGTGCTCAAATCCCCATCACATCTGATCATTTTCAAGAGCTGACTGAGCTAAAGCTTTTCCAGTTGAACATTTAGGGTACATATGAACGAAATTCGAGATAGAGGAGGTAGAAGATCAGAATGATTTGTCCATTAAAATGTTTAAACGGCGGCTGTTTACCTGGTTGACCATATATTATTTGTTGACTGATTTTTAGGGCTTGTGGCCCTTTTATAGCCAAACCATTAAATATAATATTAATATTTAAACTTCAACGTGAGGTAATGTATAAAAACTACCACATACGACTTCCGTTTTCAATGAAAATTTAAATCCTAGAATAAAACAATATCCCGGACACAATGGGATATGTCTCGTCGAAATTCGAGGTCATTTGTAAGAATTCCTTTATAATTCATATATATGAATCGACACGCGTTTAAATTACGTACGATTACAAATTAAGTCCAATTAGTCTGAAATTTGAAATATTACAATAATTAATCGCTGCGGATTTAATAAAATTAGTTATGTTGAAATCAGTGTTCATTTTAAAATGAGTTTTTCTTAAATTACATACTAAATCGATAAAACGAATGACTAAAAGTCTAAGCGTTTACTATATATATGATCAAGCAATAAGTCTGGTCGATACACAAAGGAAATCTCGTAATAACTTATTAATACAGATCCAATGGCACAAGTTTCATTGCATTCCCAGACTATTTTTCAGAATGATATTTTATACGCCAAACAATGCGAATTTGGACACCAAATTACCTTGTCTCCAAAAATAACAAACTACCAATCTATTATGCCTCTAAACATCAAGACGAATTTAACGGAATTCGTTTTTTGTTTTAGTTCGATGTTATCTCAAATTATGCTCAAACACTCATCCATTAAATTAAATTAAGTTAATTACACGCTTTAAAAAATGAGTGAGCGTTTATGGCCACCTTTGTCGCATATGACATCGGATTGCCATGAAATTTGGTTTCATATAATAATTTAATGTATTCCAATGAAACAAATTTCATCGAAAACCCCGGCTGTTTGCAAAATAGCTATACTTAAGGTTTATATAATATCGATAAAATATCTAAATTCCAAAAAACCCAGTTAAATAATAATAAATTATTGTTATAATCATATATATATATATATATATCCAAATGGAACTACATATATAGCTTTAAATATTATCAATATGGAATTATAACTCAACATCAACATTTTTGAGTTAAATGATGTTCTCATTACATAAACATCTTCTTTTATATTTATTAAATAAATGTTATAATTTATGAACGATTCCATAACGACTATTTGAAATTTTGATTTGGGCAAAACTCACAATCTATAATATGGAATATCAATTTTCCTCTTTCGTTAGAAATTTTTAATCAAATAGATTTTGACGAGTCTTAATATAAAGAATTTCGACTTATAATGGATTTTGTATATTCAATTGAAGTTTAAAACTCAATATTATGAACTACCGCGATGTTACGAGCTTATTTTATAACTAAATATAAATTATACGTTCAGACTTCGTTATATAAACGAATTCTATATTATAAGTCCATTTACAATTCAAAATCTGTATTTAAAAAAATAAATTAAATTAAATATTTGATTAACAAAAATATAGTACATACATTCGTTCCACCTTAAAAGAATTTCATCCTCAGAATTAATAAGATAGGAAAAAGGCTACAAACCCATTATTCTTTCAAAAATCTATTTATTTTAAATCAAAAACCTATTTTTATTGTTAATAAAACTTTTCAAAAATATTGAAAAGTATTCTAACATCTAGAATTCCCAGAAAAATTCGGTAGAGTCTCCCCTGGACGGAGGGATTTCTGCGATATCGCTGAAACAAATAAAATATATACATCGACCTACACAGTCGGAAAAAAAATTCAAAAACCAAAAATTTATATTTTCGCGTAAGCGTACCTTATACGTACATTGCATTATTAAGCATACTTGCTCAATTTACGTGCAATCTACGCAAACACAATCAAATCCTCAAAGCCTTCTGGAACTTGTACTCCATGAAATTCTAAATAACACTTCATTAATCAACAATGTAACTAAACAAATTTTCAAAATCAAACATATGGCATCATTCACATGCAACTAAAGGGTTAAATTATTCAGTTTCAATTCATATACGGTTTCATTCCAATTTATTATACTGGAATTTATTTCTTCGTTTTCCAGTTTATTTAACTCTTTTATTAAGCCATTGATGAATGTATTCAGTAAATCAACCATCCAAATAAGAAAAACGATGCACAGTAATAACCAATACACAACCAACTTAAACAGGCCAACCAATTTATATTTTATTCAATTTCCAAATTGATTTTATTTAATTCCATCTCAATGTCCAATTTTAAATCTCTTAACCAAGTTAGCTTACAATTCCATATTCAATAGACTAACTTATTTTCAAATTAGTTTACTTCCGTTTCAGAATCTGAATTCTGATTCATTCAATCTCATTTACTAATTTCACATTAAAATCACCTTTTGCTATATTAAACCATTTCAAAATTTTAATTCAATTTGAAAACCAACCAATGCTCAATAATTTGATAAAATTATTTCTTTTCTATACGAAAATATGGATTGGGCAAAATTCTTTCATTTGCCCTCTATACAATACAATATCGTGTCAGTTGCTAGTTCAAAATCGAACAAATCAAATAACAATATAAAACATTTTAATAAAATTTACAAATACGCTCTCTTGTATTTATACACTCAATCAATATAGGGTATTACTAACCCCATTCCTATTGAGTTACATCACAAATACAAGGTTAATACTAAACCCTATGCTCTGATAACACTGTAACAGATCTAAACTTTGTAACCATCAACCAGTGGGTTAACCTCCCACCGTGGCATTATAGAGATACCTCAGAACTGATTTTACGGCTAGCCTCGCGACTCGCAACCAACCCAATCATACCCGTTGGGATGTGTAAGGGTAAAATTCTCTTGCTTACCACCAAACAACCGAGCGAGTACCCCCTATCACATTCTCTATCTAGCTCTGATACCACGGTAACAATTTGGGGATTCGATGCGCGAATTTCAACAATAATACATAAACCCGTATTACTTGAAACCCAAGCATCGAAAACACAAGATAGTTAATAGAAAGAAATTAGAGGGTTAGAAAAGAAAGGAGGAAATATCAGAATAAAATAAGAAGATGAAGGAACAACTAACAACACAACACAGAGTCTCGCATCGCAACAGAATAAAATATAATATAAGAATCGATCTTTATTGAGAACTTATAATAAAACTTTGAATCATCAAAGTACTGTTGGATCTAGATTAACCCTAGAGGTGGGCAAATAGGGTTTATCACAGTTTTTCACTAAATAAAAAATCTGGCAGGATATTACAATAATAATCATATCACAGAATGCAGCAAAAATAAAAGTGCAGAAAATAAATCACACACAGATACACCCAACATCGGCAAAACCCTGCTTACTACTGCATTCCTAAGCTTTCTACTAGGTAAAAGATCAGATCCAGCATAAAAGACCATGTACACTCGGGAACCACTCGCTCCTATTCTAATCCTACGCTCAAAACCCTAGACTGACCGATATCCCCTCGATCAGATTTCCCCTGATTACGACCCCATAACCAGTAACCCTAGTTTTTACAGACTGCCAGCCAACACCCTGACTGGATCCCTTAGTATTTTACAGAGACTAGAAACTGTTTGTTATGTTTACAAATAAATATAAAAACAATACAAAGAATTAAAATTAAATAAAGAAAATCCCTAGAAACTAATTTAATTTCCCATTGAAAGAACTCTGCTTAGCCAAGGGTAAGTAGGCCGGCCATTTTATTTACATTGTACCCTATCTCTTTACTCCCGTTCCCTTTGCTTCTGGAAAGAAAAATGGCGGCGACGATATGGAAATTTTCTAGGGTTTCTTGTTTGTTCCTAAATCAAAAACGATTTCTTGATGAAATCTCGTGTGGATTCAATCTCGAATTTCTTTTTTCTTCGATTGACTGCTATCTGATTTGGGGAAATTGTAGCAATCGAAATCCAGATAGAAAATGTGAGTTTTCAAAATTTTCTCTTTTTGAATTTGTTTGTGGACTCGATACACTATTGCCTGTGATGAGTGGTGATATATATAGGACTACAAAATCCTAATTTTTCTCTCTGATTTCATTAAATGATTCGATTTGATTTTGGCAAGAAAAAATGTCCCTTTTAATCCTGAGTGAATGGATATTCCCCTTTTGATTCTGTTTGCATATAATGATTTTCCTGATTGAAAAAATATTGCTTAATGAATTCGGATTTGAAAACAAATACTTCTTGCCGAAAATGAAAAATGATTTCAGGGAAAAAAATTGTCATTGCTAAAAATTTCTTGATCAAATTTTGGGTTAAAAATGATTTTAAGAGAATGATTGTCTCCAAAAAAAACTTTGAATTGCAGAAAAAAACTTTCCCAAAAACATGGTCAAAAACAGGGAACAATTAATTGATTTTCAAAGATGTTGTTGAGTGATTGAGAGATTTCTTGCCACAAATGTTAGCCCTAATTTTTCAATAGGAATTTCTTGGCAAAACATAATGTTAGTTTGATCAGTAGATTTTCCATTATTAGTGCAATTTAAAAACTGAAAGCATTCTCTCCATTCATATGTTTCACTGAGAATTGTTGGAATGGTTTTCAATCACTTTAGTCTAAAACTGCTTGCTCATTTGTTCACCTTCTTGTACATGTAATGTCATTACCATGTATGTTGATCTGCATGAAATTTCTTTCCTGCATGATTGTGTATTGCACATGTGAAAGAAAACTTGCCAAAAGTAATTCCGAATCTTGCTGTGTGTGTACATGAACATGTGAACACTTGCTTGATTTGCCATGGATACACTGTTCTGCCTGAATCATAAATTGATGCTTCACTTATGAATTGATCCATTCATGAATATACTCCTCTGTCCCTTGAATTTGATGACCAAGTTGTGTACATACCATGTATACATGCACCTTATTCATGTTGTATATGCTCACTTAACCCTGCACCATTAATATAGCTTGAACTTGCTGAGATGTTGTGTATATGACTATTGAACCATACTGTTGTTTTTGTTGTGATCATGTCTACACCAGATTTTGTCCTCGGCCACTTGAATCTTCCATGAACATAACTTGAGACTGAAACCGTTTTTGTTTTCGACCATTTGTTTGCATATGATCCTGCATTTTCCAGTCTTCACATATATTTCTTGCATATTAAGTTGAGCATGATTTGGCATGCACCAGTCTTGGATTGATCACTTGCTTGTTCTTTGCTGCACCATGCTTTGCCATAAAAGTGATCTTCCATGTTGCATCTTTGTTGTTCCATTCATGACTACTATGATTTACACCATTCTGTATTCATCGGTTTGTAATGTGTATCTTCATGTGGACTCGACCATTTGCTTACCAAACTTTGATGACTGAACCATGTAACTCTGTCTTGAACATTTTGAATTATCACCTTTGTAAAACTGCTGCTATGTCCATTGTAACACGAAGTTCTTGCTGCTTTGATCTTGATGCTTGTTGCACTCTTGTTTTTGTGTTCACAGTGTTGTTGTATGATTCATGCACTATTGTTTAGACTTGCACATGTTTGACTTCTTGAGCTGCTCCAAACTATCTATCCATGCCTTTTGTTGAGTGCTTGACTTACTTTTTCTTGCACAGGGTCGAGTTGGTTCACGTGGCTCCTCCTCAGATGCTCTTGATTAGCGAGGCTGTGCACACGTGTATATTTATACACGTGTGCATATGCAGGCATCAGACATAATTTCCTGTCCCTGCACTGAAATTTTTTTGTATATACATTGACTGCCTTGTGATATTTACAGTGTATCATTGTGAATATCACAAGCTGTCTAGACATAGATGAATCAGATCAAGTCATGAAAATTGATGAGAAACACACCAGAAAACTGAGGCAAACAAAATTTAAAAAAAAAATACATTTGCATGAATTTTGAATATTATTTCTATTCCATATATTGTGTGTTTCTGTATATGACAGGTACGAAGATGATGACTGGAATGATAGTGACTGGATTGACTGTGAAGTTTGAAGACAGAAAAACAATGACAGACGATAAAAGACAGAAGATAAAGCAGTGTTGTGTCAGTGTATATGAAATGTAACTGTGTCGGAGAATGTATTGAGTGATGAGTGATGTAGTGAGGAGCAACTGTATAGAATGAAAGAATTGTTCTTTTATCTGTAATAAACAAATTTGATTGAAATAAAATATTATTTTATTGTGTTCAAACAAACTTGTCTATTATATTCTGTTTATTTACAAGTACAATCTTCTATGAATGTATATGAAAATTGATGTGTTCAAAAGTGGAGTTATAAGCAGTTATACTGTTTGATTGTTTGAAATAAAATATTTATATTTAAATAAAATACTGTACGAATATATGAGTATCAGTATAGTCGTATTCTATTTAAATATAAATATTATATTCCTGTCTGTGATGAATATATGTAATAGTACAATAACAAACACATTTATATTAATATATATTTGGATGTTATCATCAAACAAAAATCATATAATTGTTTATACAACACCGTTATATACAACAATCTCCCCCTTTTGGTATGACAAACAAATATGAAGATTTTGAATATAATAAATGTGTTTGACAGTGAAAAATGAACTCCCCCTATTTGAAGGCTCCCTCTACACTAGAAACTCCCTCTATAACCGTGCTTGAGTGAAAAAAATGTAAAATGAATTGAAATTTTCAAAATTGAAAATATTTATAAAATATTCACTCATAAACCAAAATATCAATCCATTCTCCCTTTTTGTTATCATCAAAAGGATATAGAATTTAAAAAATAAATGAAAAATGACTAAAAATTATAATTTCAGCTTAAGAGGAAGAAAATTCATCATAAATCTCAATCAGTCTGACAAAAATCAAAATAAACTGAGAACTAGTGGCATATTTCACATTGTAAAAAATAACGGATTTACGATGAATTTTATAAAAATGGGGAGAGTTTTAGAAATATCGATTTCAATTATTTTTAAAAGAATTTTTATAAAAACGAAATTCAAAAATAGTGACGGATTTGGACTATAATTAATAATTCAGTTTAAGTGACAAAATCGAATAATCTTAAATCCCAATAGCTATCAATAAACAAATCATAATATGTCATAAGATTTCAACACATTTCATAGATTAGAAAGGTGGATTGATAGGCTGGTTTTTATACACCAAGGAGAATTTCAGATAAATTTCAATTTATAGCACAATATTTCCTTTTTCTTTTTATTTTATTTAAGAGCACACTGACCACGCATAACCAGAGCATGGATTTTTAAATGAGGTCAGTCGTAGCTTAAATTATAAGTTGTCTCATAACAATGCATAACCAGAGCTTGGATTTTTAAATGGGGTTAGAGTCACACTTATGTATTAATTATATATTTCATCATTTTCAGCTTTAAATAGAAAAACTCCTCGGTATATATATAACCAATATGAATGATAGAAATGTGGTAGGTATAGAAATGGACTGTGAAATAAATTTCTAAATTAATTATTTATGAAATATTCTCGACTGTACCGGGATCATTGAAAATTTTCAATTATCGCCAATTCTGAAAAACAACATAGTCCCATTTCTATCACAAATATTCCCACTGTTTATTCAAAAATATTTTAAACAAATTAACTCTCCATATTTATATAAAATTATCGTGGATGGCAAAATGATAATAGATAAAGGAGATAGTCATGAAATAATTGCTAATTTAAAGATATTATAAAAAATGTTCAACCATCATGAAAAATCTAAATAAAATCTCCTCTTATTGTGAAATGTACTGCAGTCACAATTCATCACAATTTCAAATTCTATTAATAATTTTGATGAATTATAAGTACAGCTCAATTTGGATATGGATTTCAATTTCTGAATGAATAATCAATAAATAACTTTAAAATTGAAAATCAATTGCAAGAGAGATCTAAAAAGATTTATACAAGACAATAGGGATAAAAGAATATATATAGGATGAGAATAGATCAAAGAGAACGACACATCAAAACTGATACTACATGTTGTTGTCACTACAATCGAGGATTTGAAATATGACACGGGTGACTAACGCAGGTATCCTAGACATCCTTGTACAATCATTAGGTCCAAGTAGACAAGACAAAAACATTAGGCATATTTATCAGAGAAGCAAACAGTATATACCAAAGCAAGCATCATAAAAAAAATCGAATCAGTATCAGAGCAGCACAAAAAATATCAAGTCAGACTTGTCAAGATGATGGTAAAAAATAATTCATGATCCAAGAATACAATTTATTTGGAATCACTTGAGGGAATATGAAAATTTTAAGATTAAATGAATCGATCACACCAGTTTGTATAATTCAGATTCAGGAAGTGTGTGAAATTCAAGAAATCAATAATTTCAAATGATTTCAAACAAATATTCAAGCCAATTGATCATGAAATAACAGTGAGTTACAAAATCAGTTTTTTGATGAATTTTTCACAAGAAATCTCTTACAAGCACAAGCGAAATATTTAGATCATTTACATCAAGTTAGAGAATTATTCATGATCCTAAAATTAAGAAATAATTTATTTGAAATCATATGAATCAATATCGAGTTTTGAGATATAATGAATCCGTCACACAGGATTGACATTTTTAAATTTAATACGTGTGCGAAATTCATAATATCAAGAATTTCAGATGATTTCAAACAAACAAACTTCGACCATAATGATCACGAATAAAGATGAATTTCAAGATGTATCACTGTGATTCAAGAAAATTCAATATATCCAAGCCAGTCTGAGAAATAATGAAATTATCACAACTGGTAAATATTGGTGTGCTATAATGAGTATATTATTTCAAGCCTTTCTACAATGAATTAGAAGGAACCCAAAGCAGCAAAGGTGTGTGAAATTTCATTAAATATTCAGATCTTCAAAAAAAATTTAGTAATAGTTTTCAAAATATGACACGAATACATCAACACTGTTAGGAATTCAGAAATCAGTAATAAACTTCAAATTGATTGCAGATATATACAAGCTCAAATTTAGGATCTGGAAATGATTAACACACGATGATTTTATACAAATAAAGAAAATTTCCAGAAAATCGTGAATTCTGCAACTGGTAGTTTAAGAAAACTCAACAAAAATATATGGCAATGACAAAACAAAAAATAGAAGAAGAGTTAGAAGAAGAAATAAACAAAAAAAATATTTACAAAGATATGTTCAGATATCATACCTAAAATCAATGTAAACCAGAATCTTTGACTCAACAATCCTGGCTGGAGGAACTGTGAATGATACAGAACCATAAAATAGTTTGAATTTGAATCTCCTTTGAATAGCAGTTCCTCAGCCACCTCCAGTACCTAAGTGTTTAGGGGATTGAGTGGTCTAACAAAATTAGTGGAACCACTCACAGTTTCGCTAACACCTTTTGGTACCCAAATCTGTTTGCATAACAATCTTTTAGAATCAACTTGTAACAACCCGAAAATCTGGGCCAATTTAAAATTTTTGTTTTGGCAATTTTAGCGAATTTTGAACATTTAAAATGAATTATTTTAAATAATATTGACGGATTTTTTTTTTTGAATTGAATTCGAACGTATATATTATATACGTCGTCGTTAGAATATAAATAATTATATATAATTATAAATAGAATTGAAAATGGCGCGGTAGTTCGATAATTCGATTTCAAACTTCAAATGAATGCACCGGGTGCAAAACAATCCGGATTTTAGTGAAACCAAAAATAATAGGATCTAATTGGGAATATCTTTCCAACGAATCCGAAAAATTGAGATTTCATAGCGGGAATCAAAAGATATGTCCAGTTGAAAATTCTGAATAGTCGCTATGGAATTCAGGCCCTTAAAAATGGGAATTTTGCAAACGACCTCAGATTTCGACGAAACCTCTTTTGTTGGGTCCGTGATGTCAAATTATTGCTAGATTCCAAATTTCATAATTTTTCGAATCAATATGTGAGCGTGGCAAAGGAAAACGCGTTTGACCAGTTTCAGTTGAATTTAATCGACTGGAAAATGGCCATTTTTTCAACGGTCTCAGAATTTGACGAAACTAGTTTTGTTAGGACCGTATCGTCAATATGAAGCTAGAGAATATTTTTCTGGAATTTTTAGAGTTAGTATGTGACTCCGGTAAATTGAAATGCGCGTTCAAAATCAATATATAGAGTTATATGTTGATTTTAACGGAAACTAATCGAAATGGTCGAATCAGCTTATGGTACATATCCCATTGTGTTCGGAATGGGGGTAATTAGCTATGGACGACAGGCGGTGGTCCACGTTTAGAGGTCGTATGTAAAAGTCAACTTTTTGAAATTAAATAATTAAAAATAAAATTCCCTCTCCCTATCTCTTTATCTCCCCCCCCTTCAAAATCGAATCAGAAGGAAAAAAAAGCCCAAACCCCGTCGATCCCCTTTGCCAGCACCGCCAGGCGTTGCGGTCGGCGCCTCCGCCTCCCCAGGCCGTGCCACCACCCCACGACCCCCTCCTCTCTCACGCGTCCTCTCTCCTTCCCCTTTCCCTCTCGTTTCCTCGAAGCTCCACAACCCAAATCGCCACTGCCAAGCCCTACCGCGCTGACGCCGCCTCCAACCTATCACCACCTCGACGCGACAGTCCCACCTTCTTCGAAACGCACAGCGAGCAGCAGCCCCTCCTCCGATCCAGCTCAGGAGGCGCCTATGTCGAGTGATGGCAAGCCCTAGGTGCTCGGCGCTATTCGAATGTGGTTCAGACGAAACATACAGTGAGTTTTCCTTTGTTAATTTAGTTTAAAAATTTGTTTTAAATTTATATAAATAGATAGTTTATAATTTGTTTAGGAAAATATAAATATAATTTGTTATGAAAGGATTAGATTTTTATTAAATGACTAGCGAGATAAAAATTAGTTTATATATATATATATATATATATGGTGTAGCGATAAAAATAAAAAGATATGACCTTTGAAAGCAAAAAGATATGATTTTTGAAAATAAATAACATTAGATAAAAATAAGGATTTTTATATGCAAAGGTATTATTTTTATATGAAGCGAAGAAAATATAATTTTTATATGATGTGAAGGATAAAAATATAATTTTTATAATATAGAAAGGTTAAAAATATAATTTTTATATTTTATAGATGGTAAAAATATCATCTTTATATATGTAGCAAAATAAAAATGTGATTTTTATAGTGTTGAAATAGAAAAGGCGAAATCTTTAAATATGAAAAGGCGAAATCTTTATGTATAGAATATCGTGATAAAAATAGAATTTTTATCTATATAGTAGCGTTGTAAAAATAGAATTTTTATCTATATAGTAGCGTTGTAAAAATAGAATTTTTATCTATATAATAGCGAAGTAAAAATGTGATTTTTATATATTGAATAGCGAAGTAAAAATTCGATTTTTTTATATTGAATAGCGAAGTAAAAATTCGATTTTTATATATTGAATAGCGAAGTAAAAATTCCATTTTTATATATTGAATAGCAAAGTAAAAATTCGAATTTTACATATGTAGTGGCTACGGGCAGCGAAAGTGACAAAAGGCGAGAATGACGAAGATTTTTATAAAAGAAGTGTCGTGGAGTTGGGATAGCTATTGGTGAGAACTTCTCACTCTAAATTTCTTTTTCTAGTTATATATATATACTAGGATGTAGACGGTGCTTAGCAGCACCCGACACCCGTCATTCACAGACCATGGATGGCTTGTTTGTTTAGTTGATGTGTTGTGAAAATTTGTTTATGTTGTTGATGTGAAATCGATAATATAAATTAATGTGTTGAAATAAATTAATTATCGTTAAAAATATAATTTTTAACGTGAATGTGAATAAATAAATATCTATAAACAAATTGGCCGATTTGTTTATATACACTGATTTGACTGATATTGATTGGGTCGATAAATTTTACACATCGCCCAACTGCATAAATAAAAATATGTGTTTGTTGATTTGAAACCCCACACGGGTGTTGGGATGATATTTGGCGTACACTAATCCCAATTATTTAATTGTATGTCGATCGATTGGTCGACAGACTTTGTAAGCGTTGATTATTTATATTTGATGCTTATGCAGTTGTGTGGTGCACCTTGGATGATGGTTGATTGTTTATCATTGCTATTATATACATGTGTTGTATGGAATCCATATAATTAACATTATATGGTGATTGATTGGGCCTCATTCCAATCGGGAAAATAATGAATGTTATAAAAGAAAATTCATGTGTTGAATATGAAAATAGTCATGTGTTGACGATGTTCATGTGTTGAAAATATTTGTGTGTTGAGTAAAATATTTTAAATAATAAAAATTACATCTTTATCATATTTACAATTAGAATCTACTTCACGGTGGAGTTTAATTAAAATCAAACGATAGATACCATAGTTTTATAAAATATTTTACATAACAAAAATAGTCGTGTGTTGACAGTACTCATATGTTGAGATTGGTCATGTGTTGAAAGAAAAATATAGATTCATGTGTTGAATAGAATAAATATTCATTTGTTGAATAGAATAACGAATTTATTGAAATATATAAAGCCGTGTTGATTAGAGATGCGTTATTTTGACGTGAACGATATTTATATCGATTTTATTCGTTTTATAATGAATATTGAAAAGTGATTTCAAAATTTAATATTTTGAAATGAAATTCAAATTAAATTAGATTAAAATTCAAATTGAAATTTTATTGAATCAATTTGAAATGAATTCGAATCGAATAGAAAATGAATTCGATTCGAATAGAATAGAAAGTGAATTTGAATTCGAATTAAATAGAAATGAATTCGAATTGAATTAAATTGAAATTGAATTAAAAACGAATTGAAATCGTTTTGAATGAAATTTAAAACGAACTGAAATTGAATTGAAATCAATTTGAAATGAATTAGAATTGAATTAAATAGAAGGTAAATTCAAATTGAATTGAAACGAATTAGAATTTGAATTGAATTGAAACAAATTCGAATTAGAATTAAATAAAATTGAAATGAATTCGAATTGAATTGAAATCAAATCGATTTGAAATTGAAGATGAAGTTGAATTTTTTTTTGAAACGAATTTAAAACGATTTATAAACTACATTTTAAAAAGGAAATCGATGAAATATATATAATATATACATATTATATATATAATGGCCTGAATAGAACGCGCTGCGCCCCGGTAGTTCGCGAATTTCGACCTTTAACTTCGAATTGACGTTGCGGGAGATCCGTCCGTCGGATTCTATTAAAACCGGAACCATTGGGTTCGTATCGAAAAGAGCTTTCCAATGAATATTAGAAATTTGAAATCTAACGGTTGGATCTGGAGTTATGTCCAAATCAAATTAGAAAAAGGTCGATGTAAGTGCAGTTCGATGGCCGTTGTTGGAAATCGACTGTACGGGCCTTGATAAAATTATTAAAAATATTGATAATTTGTGTAAAATCATAATATGTGAATTGGAAAGAACTAGGATGAAAAATTCCACATTTGAAAAGATAAAACTAGATTTTTAATGAAATTAACTAGTTTCGAACTAGAATTAAAATCAATTTATTTTTGAAATAAATAAATTGAATTTGAAAGTGATTTTAAATATAATCAATATTCCCAATACGTGAATTGGACTGGAGTTGAATCAAAATTATCTTCGGAATATTTCGATGTTGGATTTTGTGACTATACAGATATTGTTATGGGAATTTGAAAGATATTTTATATCGTTATTTCCAATACGATATTTGTTGGTTCCAGAATTTGATATTGAATATAAGCCGATATATTTTCTATTCAGGGCCTTGTATTTAATATCAAATATGATTTGTGTTTATCGTGAATCGTGTTTTTGATGACATTGGTTCTTTAACCCAGTTAAAGGCAGGATATTGATTTTTGAAAAGATTAAAACTAAGTGGAGTTTTAATGAATCTTTAATTAGATTGAAATGTGAATTGATAATTTAAATTATCAAATTTGGAAAGTGATCGAGAATGGAGTATCACCAGTTTTGCTCCAAAGCGATAGTTAACTAATTAATTAGATTTGAACGTGAAATGGTAATTAATTTTACCGATAACACCGTGGTATTAGGAATGGAGTATTACCAGTTTTGCTCCATGGGATATATAGGTTGGGATTGGGAAATAAAATAAATAATTACTTCGGTGTGGCTCGCTAATCCCGACTAGTTTGAAATGATATCCAAAGGAAGATTAAAGAATAAATTTAGAAGAATTTATCTTGGATAAAATTAATGGGAACCTTTCCCTAAGAATGAGATTTTGTGAATAAAAGAATATTCTGAATTGGAATGAGGCGTTCGTTGTGTTTGTGTAACATTTGTTTATTATATCCGTGGGTTATTCAGAAAGGTCGGGTTTACACCTATTCTGAATAACCGATTCGACGAGATGTCGAAGATGAAGACGGTGGTCGAAGACCGGAAGTCTTCACATCGTTTGGGTGATTACTGATGATCTTGATTGGGTTGTACACCCAAGATGAGGGAAACAGTTGGTGATCGTCCAGACGTACTTGGAGATGGATGGATATGCGAGGAAAGTGCCTCCGGTTTCGTTCAGACCCAGAACGGACTTGTAAACGGATTGTGTGTCTGACATCGGATTTTATTCTGTGTTGATTGATCTCTATTAAATATACATTTGTTTGGCGGCGGAGAATTTATTCTCTTGCTTAACGCCCTTCTCTGAGACGTACGAGCTCAGAGGTTGTATATCGATGGACATCAGTCGCATGGATTGAATTGCCAATGTGGCACGCATAAGTGGCAATTGATCAGGGCTTCTGTTGAAAAGCAAAGTCTTGTGGTTGATGATCAAAGCACGGCCTGTGTGGCGTAGCTTTGTGTATAGTGTGAATTCGCGAGCCTCACACCTTGGTATGAGTCAAAAACGGGAGACGGACCGCTGGGAGAGCACGACGTTTCTTTCTAGCTAGGGTGGTGTTAGTGACCTACCAGCCCTGACATTTATATACTTTTCACCTGTGTGGTTGTTGGAATGCGAGGCGCCTCGGATATAGGTCTGTAAGGACCGGGAAACGTGTGTTCAGGAATTGCCAATCCTCAAAAGTAAGAGAGGACCAGCCCAGCCGATTCCAAGGATCATAGTGGGGTCCTGACGCATTTGCTAGAGTGTCTCGAACGTGGAGAGGAGCTTGCCCCTTGCCTCGACTCATGATGGAATCCAATTTCCAATATGTGATATTGCGGTTTTAATTGTAGAACTAGTATGGCGACATGATAGATGGTACCCATGCCGCCTATGATTGATATTTATGATTGAAATGTATTGACACTATACACCTATGATAGTATCAAGTGATTTGTTTTAAACGTATCAAGCATTATTTGGCTATTATAAGGGAAAATCCTATCCTCCGGCTTGCGTTGCATTGTGTGATGGGACACGGGTCTTATAATAGCTTCATTTTTCCAAAAAGCATTGCGTTGTTTTGTTATATGCACTAGTATTCTTAGGAGGAAACCTGTTCCATGTTATACGGTGTGGTCCCTTGAATTACTATCTTTAAAATAAAGATTTATAACTATTTTAGTTCTCACACCAGTCACATGACTGACCTGGAGTTCATTGTTTTAACCTAAACTCTGGGTGCCACTATTTTCCACATGGGCAGCTAGTAGTTTTGGTTTGCAGATTTATATTCACAGGATTCTGATTTACAGCTGGAACGATGCTCGGAAAGCTCTGTATCCGTGTATTACTTTCAGTTGTGATTTTGTATTATTTTTCCGCTGCGGTGTATTTAGATGTAATTTAAATCTCTGATATTTTTTAAATGCAATTTATTCATTTATACTCTGTATATTCTTGTATCTGATGGAATTGTTGTAATATACAATGAAATATTCTTCCGTCTGCGCTCTTATGTGTGTTGTCCTCAACGCCATCCGTGCTTTCCTTCACGGGGAAGTTCAGGTCGTGTCAGTTTGGTATCAGAGCTTTGGTTTACAGAGCTCGAGAACAAGACACATAAGAACCATACGAAAGAATTTATCAGATATTGGATTAGTAATATCCAATTAGAATGACTCGTTAGAGATTGGATCAGTAGTATCCTAGAACGAGTGCGAAGAGTATATATTTCAGATGAAAACAATTTTGTTTTGAAAATTTAAACCATTTTATACGTATTTGAATATTTATTTATTTTGAATTTGGACAATCGAGTATATAAAGATTTTTGCATATACGCGTCATGAACGTATATTCGAAGTTTTAATATACTGGATAGATATAGAATCACATTCTAGACACCCGGGGATAATTCTGATAATGCTGCAGCGTTACCAGTATTTATGTTCGTGTTTCGAAGGTGTGATTTCTATATATTTCCATTAGACTGGTATGAGAACCAAAACTAATATAGCTAGAATACATTGGTGTGATTTGGCATCAAAAACATGATTTTTGTATATGTATCAAAATTATGAATTTGAAACTCTAATCCACTAATTGATTAATGTTTGTGTTGTTTGTCTATTTGTTTGATAATTTTGAACCATTTAGCCTAATTGAATCAAATATTGAATTGTATTGAAAATTGGTCGCATTTGCTTGTGCATACATGTACTTACATTGAACAGGTCATAGCAAGGAGGCTAGAGCAGAGAATAAAATTTGTTTGCGCGACAAATAGGTACATGTTTAATATAATTTACTGTTTTGTTTGGGTGATGATGATTTTATGAGCCGATTGGCTAGCCGCTTGGCTTTTTCTTTTTCTTTTTGAGATTAGAAGGCCTATATGGCAATTTCAGGATTTTCCCGTGGCTCCCGGTGCAGGGGAGGTGATGGCGAAATTTTTCGAAAATTTAGGATGTTAGCCAAATTTTTGAAGAATTTGAAAATTCCTAGAAACTGAAAAGTTGGAGAATGGAAGCCAGATCGAACGTAAAGTTGATTAATCAAACCACTGTCGACTTTGTTCCTTTTCAGGGACGAAAAGTTTTAAGTGGGAGAGAATGTAACAACCCGAAAATCTGGGCCAATTTAAAATTTTTGTTTTGGCAATTTTAGCGAATTTTGAACATTTAAAATGAATTATTTTAAATAATATCGACGGATTTTTTTTCCGAATTGAATTCGAACGTATATATTATATACGTCGCCGTTAGAATACAAATAATTATATATAATTATAAATAGAATTGAAAATGGCGCGGTAGTTCGATAATTCGATTTCAAACTTCAAATGAATGTACCGGGTGCAAAACAATCCGGATTTTAGTGAAACCAAAAATAATAGGATCTAATTGGGAATATCTTTCCAACGAATCCAAAAAATTGAGATTTCATAGCGGGAATCAATAGATATGTCCAGTTGAAAATTCTGAATAGTCGCTATGGAATTCAGGCCCTTAAAAATGGGAATTTTGCAAACGACCTCGGATTTCGACGAAACCAATTTTGTTGGGTCCGTGATGTCAAATTATTGCTAGATTCCAAATTTCCTAATTTTTCGAATCAATATGTGAGCGTGGCAAACGAAAACGCATTTGACCAGTTTCACTTGAATTTAATCGACTGGAAAATGGCCATTTTTCCAACGGTCTCAGAATTCGACGAAACTAATTTTGTTAGGACCGTATCATCAATACGAAGCTAGAAAATATTTTTCTGGAATTTTTAGAGTTAGTATGTGACCCCGGTAAATTGAAATGCGCGTTCAAAATCAATATATAGAGTTATATGTTGATTTTAACAGAAACTGATCGAAATGGTCGAATCAGCTTATGGTACATATCCCATTGTGTTCGGAATGGGGGTAATTAGCTATGGACGATAGGCGGTGGGCCTCGTTTAGAGGTCGTATGTAAAAGTCAACTTTTTGAAATTAAATAATTAAAAATAAAGTTCCCTCTCCCTATCTCTTTATCTTGCCCCCCTTCAAAATCGAATCAGAAGGAAAATAAAATAAAAAAAAGCCTAAACCCCGTCGATCCCCTTTGCCAGTGCCGCCAGGCGTCGCGGTCGGCGCCTCCGCCTCCCCAGGCCGCGCCACCACCCCACGACCCCTCCTCTCTCACGCGTCCTCTCTCCTTCCCCTTTCTCTCTGGTTTCCCCGAAGCTCCACAACCCAAATCGCCACTGCCAAGCCCTACCGCGCTGACGCCGCCTCCACCCTATCACCACCTCGATGCGACAGTCCCCTCTCTTCGAAACGCACAGCGAGCAGCAGCCCCTCCTCCGATCCAGCTCAGGAGACGCCTATGTCGAGTGATGGCAAGCCCTAGGTGGTCGACGCTGTTCGAATGTGGTTCAGACGAAACATATAGTGAGTTTTCCTTTGTTAATTTAGTTTAAAAAATTGTTTTAAATATATATAAATAGATAGTTTATAGTTTGTTTAGGAAAATATAAATATAATTTGTTATGAAAGGATTAGATTTTCATTAAATAAAAGATTAGATTTTTATTAAATGACTAGAGAGATAAAAATTAGTTTATATATATATATATATATGGTGTAGCGATAAAAATAAAAAGATATGACCTTTGAAAGCAAAAAGATATGATTTTTGAAAATAAATAGCATAAGATAAAAATAAGGATTTTTATATGCGAAGGTATTATTTTTATATGAAGCGAAGAAAATATAATTTTTATATGATGTGAAGGATAAAAATATAATTTTTATAATATAGAAAGGTTAAAAATATAATTTTTATATTTTATAGATGGTAAAAATATCATCTTTATATATGTAGCAAAATAAAAATGTGATTTTTATAGTGTTGAAATAGAAAAGGCGAAATCTTTAAATATGAAAAGGCGAAATCTTTATGTATAGAATATCATGATAAAAATAGAATTTTTATCTATATAGTAGCATTGTAAAAATAGAATTTTTATCTATATAGTAGCGTTGTAAAAATAGAATTTTTATTTATATAATAGCGAAGTAAAAATGGGATTTTTATATATTGAATAGCGAAGTAAAAATTCGATTTTTATATATTGAATAGCGAAGTAAAAATTCGATTTTTATATATTGAATAGCGAAGTAAAAATTCCATTTTTATATATTGAATAGCAAAGTAAAAATTCGATTTTTACATATGTAGTGGCTACGGGCAGCGAAAGTGACAAAAGGCGAGAACGACGAAGATTTTTATAAAAGAAGTGTCGTGGAGTTGGGATAGCTATTGTTGAGAACTTCTCACTCTAAATTTCATTTTCTAGTTATATATATACTAGGATGCAGACGGTGCTTAGCAGCACCCGACACCCGTCATTCACAGACCATGGATGGCTTGTTTGTTTAGTTGATGTGTTGTGAAAATTTGTTTGTGTTGTTGATGCGAAATCGATAATATAAATTAATGTGTTGAAATAAATTAATTATCGTTAAAAATATAATTTTTAACGTGAATGTGAATAAATAAATATCTATAAACAAACCGGCCGATTTGTTTATATACACTGATTTGACTGATATTGATTGGGTCGATAAATTTTACACATCGCCCAACTGCACATATAAAAATATGTGTTTGTTGATTTGAAACCCCACACGGGTGTTGGGATGATATTTGGCGTACACTAATCCCAATTATTTAATTGTATGTCGATCGATTGGTCGACAGACTGTGTAAGTGTTGATTATTTATATTTGATGCTTATGCAGTTGTGTGGTGCACCATGGATGATGGTTGATTGTTTATCATTGCTATTATATACATGTGTTGTATGGAATCCATATAATTAACATTATATGGTGATTGATTGGGCCTCATTCCAATCGGGAAAATCTTGAATGTTATAAAAGAAAATTCATGTGTTGAATATGAAAATAGTCATGTGTTGACGATGTTCATGTGTTGAAAATATTTGTGTGTTGAGTAAAATATTTTAAATAATAAAAATTACATCTTTATCATATTTACAATTAGAATCAACTTCACGGTGGAGTCTAATTAAAATCAAATGATAGATACCATAGTTTTATAAAATATTTTACATAACAAAAATAGTCGTGTGTTGACAGTACTCATATGTTGAGATTGGTCGTGTGTTGAAAGAAATATAGATTCATGTGTTGAATAGAATAAATATTCATTTGTTGAATAGAATAAAGAATTTATTGAAATATATAAAGCCGTGTTGATTAGAGATGCGTTATTTTGACGCGAACGATGTTTATATCGATTTTATTCGTTTTATAATGAATATTGAAAAGTGATTTCAAAATTTAATATTTTGAAATGAAATTCAAATTAAATTAGATTAAAATTCAAATTGAAATTTTATTGAATCAATTTGAAATGAATTCGAATCGAATAGAAAATGAATTCGATTCGAATTGAATAGAAAGTGAATTTGAATTCGAATTAAATAGAAATGAATTCGAATTGAATTAAATTGAAATTGAATTAAAAACGAATTGAAATCATTTTGAATGAAATTTAAAACGAACTGAAATTGAATTGAAATCAATTTGAAATGAATTAGAATTGAATTAAATAGAAGGTAAATTCAAATTGAATTGAATTGAAACGAATTAGAATCTGAATTGAATTGAAATGTATTCGAATTCGAATTAAATAAAATTGAAATGAATTCGAATTGAATTGAAATCAAATCGATTTGAAATTGAAGATGAAGTTGAAATTGTTTTTGAAATGAATTTAAAACGATTTATAAAATACGTTTTAAAAAGGAAATCGACGAAATATAATATATATATATATATTATATATAATGGCCTGAATAGAACGCGTCGCGCCGCGGCAGTTCGCGAATTTCGACCATTAACTTCGAATTGACGTTGCGGGAGATCCGACCGTCGGATTCTCCTAAAACCAGAATCGTTGGGTTCGTATCGAAAAGAGCTTTCCAATGAATATTAGAAATTTGAAATCTAACGGTTGGATCTGGAGTTATGTCCAAATCAAATTCGAAAAAGGTCGCTGTAAGTGCAGTTCGATGGCCGTTGTTGGAAATCGATTGGAAATCGACTGTACGGGCCTTGATAAAATTATTAAAAATATTGATAATTTGTGAAAATTATAATATGTGAATTGGAAAGAACTGGGATGAAAAATTCCACATTTGAAAAGATAAAAATAGATTTTTATCGAAGTGAACTAGTTTCGAACTAGAATTAAAATCAATTTATTTTTGAAATAAATAAATTGAATTTGAAAGTGATTTTAAAAATAATCAATATTCCCGATACGTGAATTGGACTGGAGTTGAATCGAAATTATCTTCAGAATATTTCGATGTTGGATTTCGTGACTATACAGATATTGTTATGGGAATTTGAAAGATATTTTATATCGTTATTTCTAATACGATTTTTGTTGGTTCCAGAATTTGATATTGAATATAAGCCGATATATTTTCTATTCAGAGCCTTGTATTTAATATCAAATATGATTTGGGTTTATCATGAATCGTGTTTTAGATGACATTGTTCTTTAACCCAATTAAAGGCAGGATATTGATTTTTGAAAAGAATAAAACTAAGTGGAGTTTTAATGAATCTTTAATTAGATTGAAATGTGAATTGATAATTTAAATTATCAAATTTGGAAAGTGATCGTGAATGGAGTATCACCAGTTTTGCTCCAAAGCGATAGTTAAATAATTAATTAGATTTGAACGTGAAATGGTAATTAATTTTACCGATAACACCGTGGTGTTAGGAATGGAGTATTACCAGTTTTGCTCCATGGGATATATAGGTTGGGATTGGGAAATAAAATAAATAATTACTTCGGTGTGGCTCGCTAATCCCGACTAGTTTGAAATGATATCCAAAGGAAGATTAAAGAATAAATTTAGAAGAATTTATCTTGGATAAAATTAACGGGAACCTTTCCCTAAGAATGAGATTTTGTGAATAAAAGAATATTCTGAATTGGAATGAGGCGTTCGTTGTGTTTGTGTAACATTTGTTTATTATATACGTGGGTTATTCAGAAAGGCCGGGTTTACACCCATTCTGAATAACCGATTCGACGAGATGTCGAAGATGAAGACGGTGGTCGAAGACCGGAAGTCTTCACATCGTTTGGGTGATTACTGATGATCTTGATTGGGCTGTACACCCAAGATGAGGGAAACAGTTGGTGATCGTCCAGACGTACTTGGAGATGGATGGATATGCGAGGAAAGTGCCTCCGGTTTCGTTCAGACCCAGAATGGACTTGTAAATGGATTGTGTGTCTGACATCGGATTTTATTCTGTGTTGATTGATCTCTATTAAATATACATCTGTTTGGCGGCGGAGAATTTATTCTCTTGCTTAACTCCCTTCTCTGAGACGTACGAGCTCAGGGGTTGTATATCGATGGACATCAGTCGCATGGAGTGAATTGCCAGTGTGGCACGCATAAGTGGCAATTGATAAGGGCTTCTGTTGAAAAGCAAAGTCTGGTGGTTGATGATCAAAGCACGGCCTGTGTGGCGTAGCTTTGTGTATAGCGTGAATTCGCGAGCCTCACACCTCGGTATGAGTCAAAAACGGGAGACGGACCGCTGGGAGAGCACGACATTTCTTTCTAGCTAGGGTGGTGTCAGTTACCTACCAGCCCTGACATTTATATACTTTTCACCTGTGTGGTTGTTGGAATGCGAGGCGCCTCGGATATAGGTCTGTAAGGAACGGGAAACGTGTGTTCAGGAATTGCCAATCCTCAAAAGTAAGAGAGGACCGGCCCAGCCGATTCCAAGGATCATAGTGGGGTCCTGAGGCATTTGCTAGAGTGTCTCGAACGCGGAGAGGAGCTTGCCCCTTGCCTCGACTCATGATGGAATCCAATTTCCAATACGCGATATTGCTGTTTTAATTGTAGAACTAGTATGGCGACATGATAGATGGTACCCATGCCGCCTATGACTGATATTTATGATTGAAATGTATTGACACTATACAACTATGATAGTATCAAGTGATTTGTTTTAAACGTATCAAGCATTATTTGGCTATTATAAGGGAAAACCCTATCCTCCGGCTTGCGTTGCATTGTGTGATGGGACAAGGGCCTTATAATAGCTTCATTTTTCCAAAAAGCATTGCGTTGTTTTGTTATATGCACTAGTATTCTTGGGAGGAAACCCGTTCCGTGTTATACGACGTGGTCCCTTGAATTACTATCTTCAAAATAAAGATTTATAACTATTTTAGTTCTCACATCAGTCACATGACTGACCTGGAGTTTATTGTTTTAACCTAAACTCCGGGTGCCCCTATTTTCCACACGGGCAGCTAGTAGTTTTGGTTTTGCAGATTTATATTCACAGGATCCTGATTTATAGCTGGAACGATGCTCGGAAAGCTCTGTATCCGTGTATTACTTTCAGTTGTGATTTTGTATTATTTTTCCGCTGCGATGTATTTAGATGTAATTTAAATCTCTGATATTTGTTAAATGCAATTTATTCATCTATACTCTGTATATTCTTGTATCTGATGGAATTGTTGTAATATACAATGAAATGTTCTTCCGTCTGCGCTCTTATGTGTGTTGTCCTCAACGCCATCCGTGCTTTCCTTCACGGGGAAGTTCGGGTCGTGTCACAACTAGAGTACCCTTTGGAACCCAATTTTGTTTAGTTTTTCCAAAAATCATTTTATTTCTTTTTGGGGTCCACAACTGTTCAACTGGATTGTTATCGAACCAATTCTTGTCTCGTTTGTGATTCAAAAACCTTTCGGAATTTTCAAAATTCAAATTTTCAGAATGACCCATCTTGAAGTAGTTTGAAAGATGTTTAAAATCACAAGAGTTCAAATTTTCAAAAACGCGTTTTTTTCCAAAACCAAGACCATTTTTATTTTCCGAAGAAAACTGGTTTTTCAATAACATATTCAAAGATTTTTCACTATTTGAAAATTTAGCGAATGTTGTTTTAAGCTGTTGAATTTTAAATTCAAGATCACCATTTTCTTCTGAACAACGGATTTCAGTGATCTTACTCTTTTCAAAATTAGTTTCAAAACCAAATTTTCATCATTAAGCAATTTAATTTTGGCTTGGGACTCACAAATTACAAATTCAAAATGTTTTCGACGTTTAGATTCAAATTTCTTGAGTTTTTCAATCTCAACTTCAAGCTCATTTAGAATAGACTCAGTTTTCAACAAGCGTTGTTTTTCAGCAAAAATATATTTGGAGTTGTCAGCCATTTTTAAATTTTCAAATTCTTTTGCCAAACAATTGTTTATGCTTTCAAGCTCTATCTTGTTCTCTTCTGAGATCAAAATTTCATTCTCAAGTTTTTGAATACTTTTATTCTGACGAATAAGATCATTTTTCAAATTTAAACAATTTTTCCAATTAGAATTTAAAGACTTCTTAATATTTTTAAGCTTTGATTCCAAAAGATTATTTTTGCATATCAACTCAAGTTTTTCAGATTTTAGAATTTTATTTTTTTGATTCTCAACAGATTCAGTTAAATCATTTAAACAATGAGTTAATTTTTTATAAGAAAGATCTTTTGTTGAGTCTACATCTGAATTTCCATCTGTACAACCTGTTAAGCCCAAATCTGAAACTGAGTTGACATTCTGGGGTTTTGAGCGGTTGTCTTCTTTTCCATATAGCGTATTGAGAGTTGTCCAGATTTCCTGCGCGGTCAAACAATGAGAGTTAAATTTTAATTGACCATTATCAAGATAGGAATAAATAATATGCATAACATGAGTATTCAAAATCTTATTCTTCTTATCGAACAAATTCCCCAAATTTTCAATAATATTCCAATAATAAAAATTAACAAATTTTGAATATAATTCGATTTTTGATTTCCATATTAAAAAATCTGTCCCATTGAAAATAACTGGAATATCACTGGACTAACTCTCTATGGACTGACAACTAGGGATCACCATTACTCTAGAGTTAAACAAAAATACCTACTGCAACAACCCGGAAAATCCGAACCAATTTAAAATTTTTATTTTGGTAATTTTTATGAATTTTGAATATTTAAAATGAATTATTTTAAATAATAATGATGAGAAATTTATTTTGAATAGAATTAGAACGTAAATATCTATTTGAATCAACGTTAGAATATAATTATTTATTTTTAATTATAAAAGGAATTGAAAATGGCGCGGTAGTTTGAAAATTCGATTTCAAAGTTCAAATGAATGTACAGGATTCAAAATAAACCAGATTTTGGCGAAACCAAAAATATTAGAATTTAATTGAGAATATCTTTCCAACAAACCCGAAAAATCAAAATTTCATAGCGGGGATAAAAAGTTACGCCCAGTTCAAAATCCAGAATATTCACTATGGAATTTAGGCCATTAAAAATGGAAATTTTGCAAACGACCTCCGTTTTCGACGAAACCACTTTTGTTGGATCCGAGATGTCAAGTTATTGCTAGATTCCAAAATTCGTAATTTTCTGAATCAATATGTGAGCGTGAAGAAGTAAGTTTTAACAGTATTAGTCAAGTGAAAATTAGGCTCACATCCTTAGATCTAAACTTATTTAGGCTCACATCCTTCCCTTTTGAAACATATAAATTTCATCCTTGTTTTTAAATTAGTCGAATATTTTTTCCAGAATTGGCAAAACTAAATATTACGGCCTTAATTATCGCATTAGATCCGATATTTAGTTTTGCATCAGATTCGATATTTTGTATTATTCATTTTTTTATTCTTAAACGTAATTTTCTGTCTAAATGGCGGGGGCTTATTCTTTCTGAATTTCGGATCGAAAATTTTCTCACTTTGTATAAATGGCGGCGGCGACTTCTATTTTCAGAGATTGAATTTGATCTAGTTTTTATTGATTAAATGTATACGTCTTCATCAAGGTAATTTTTACTTATTTTTTTTTGAATTTGATCGAGCCTTCGTTCAAACAGAGGATGTTTCTTCTTCCAGGTGACTTATACTTGTTAATAATTTTTTATAGGTACGGCATTTTAGATCGATTTATGTTGCGTGATTATTTTGAATTTCTTTATAGGTACGGATCTCTATATTTTGTTCCGATTAACATACATTTATCTAATTATTGTAATAACATGTGAGGTCAGATGTACTCAGAAAAGTTATTCATACGTATGCATATATTCTAGATATATGCATATAAATATGCATACATTTTTCTTATCTTTTTTTCAGCATTTCTATAAAAAAGTTGCCTACAACTATGCATCTATTCTTCATATAGCATATCTGTATGCATTTTTTTTATCAGATCTACAGGAAAACAGATATTGGTCTATTGATGTTGATGAAGCTAGGGAATGATATTGGTGTATTGACGTTGTCGATTATTGAACATTCCATTACCTCAGTTGTACAAAAAATTTCCTTTGTATATGTTGTATTTTTTTCGTTACATCTTAATTTGCATCATTTATAACTCTGCGATTTAGGGTATAAATATTTTGAACTTTTGCTCCTGTAGTTAGTATTAATAATAATATTGGCAGCAGTTTCTTCTTTACTACTTGTGCAAATTTATGTAGTAATGTATGCAATTATTCCACATAAATGCATAAATGTATGCAAGTATGGAAATTATATGCACGCAATTAATATTTTTATTGTTTCATACTCGTACGCAACTAATAATAATAATAATAATTTCTTAGAAGTATGCCAGTATTTTACTTCTGCAATTCAAATTTGCATATTTTCAAAAAAATTGCATACAACGATGTTAATATTTGAATATTTGCACACCAGTAAGCAAAATTGCATTTTATCATATACAACTATGCTAATGTTCTCTTCTTTGTATAACAGTGTTTCTGCTAATAATGGTCGTCCTTCATCTTCTGAAAGGTTGAAATCTGTATGAGAACTTACAAAGACTACTAGATGTGGTCGGTCCAAGAAGTTGGGTCATCACAAAAGAATATGTTCTTCAAAAGAATTTTAAATGGTTTTATGTAGTTTTTTTTTGTTGTCCTGCTCATTGTTTGTAAATGTTGTTAACATTTTTGCTATGCAATAAATTAAGTTTAGTATGTAAATGTCCATTTCTGTGTTGCTACAATGATTTTTTCCATCTTATACGTTTGCAACTATTATTGTTAATTTCATATTTGTATACATGGCTGAAAATATCGTTGTAATTACATACACGTACACAAGTTCGCCGAAAATCTGGAAATTAGCATCATGCTATTCTTAATTTTAGCACATATATATGCAACTATTTATATTAGTATCATAAATATATGCAACTCTTCAATATATACAAATACTCTCTTTTAACTACGATTATTTGTTCATGTTTTAAATCTTGAATTATTTTAGTTAGTTTGCCTATTCTCCAATTTTATTTTTGTAATCTATTCATTAAATATTACGCAGTTCTTTTCGTTCAGTCTGCATTTTAAATAACAAATGGCGACATCGCTTTTTAGATTAATACTACAAATATTACCAGTTAAGTATGCATTGAATTGGAAAAATAGCATGATATTATGCAAGTTTTCATATTGCAATCATTAGCAGTTAGGTAAGCATGTAATCATTAGCATTAGCAGTTAGGTAAACATTATGCAAGTTTTCATATTGCAAACATTAGCAGTTTTTGTATGAAATATTTGTGTTAACTTCATATAAGCATGCAACATTTAAAATTAACTGCATACAGTAATGCAACAACATGTTGATAATTGCAAATTTGAATGCAACATTTTTGTTTAAGTAAATACATTATTGGAACTTTCGGCTGAGAGTTCCACACTTTCACGCAGCATTTTTACCTAATTTCATCTAATAATGCAAAAATTTGTTAATTAGTAAATAAAATAATAAGATATTTCATTTAGTATTTTTGAGGCAAGACGGGTGTGTAGCATGAACTACACAGCCGGTTACATGTAGATATAAAATAAAATAGTAGCTGGTTGACAAGCCCAACCAGTAGCATCCAGAATAAGAAAGACCAAGACGGTCTTAAGTAGTCAGTCTAGCATAACGATAATATATATACATGATAAAACTACCACATGAGAAAGCAAAATACATAACATGTCTGCACTATATAACAGTGCGTAGTACACCCCCAAAATAAATCAACCAGATACACCTTCTCAGAGAGGGAACAAGGAGCTGCTGCTGCCCTGGGTTCCACGAGAGTGCGGCCTGGGGAGGGAGAATCTGAATCGGGCGCGCCTGATTGTGCCTGTCCATTGTTTGAAAAGGTGAAGAATGTGATAACATGTACCCAGCAAATACTTTCTAGGTCTACTGAAGACGCAAGCGTTGCGCTCTAACCAGATACACCAAGAGAAGATCGCTACAAAAAGAATCGATAGACGGATTTGGGGAGGAGTGCTGCCAATAATCAAAGAAGGAACGAATCGAAGGAATGAATCCAAGAACGAATGAACTGATTGCCGCCCAAACAGCAAAGGAGAAATTGCAGTCAAAGAACAAGTGGTTGAGAGATTCAATTTCTAGATTGCAAAGGACATAGAGTGGATTGACATCGATGTTGAAACGGCGAAGTCTGTCTTTAGAGTTAATTTGATTATGGATTAAAAGCCATTGGAAAAAAATAACACGGGGAGGGAGATGACAATTCCAGATTCTGGAGTAAGAGAAGCGACGACCTAGGTGGACTAGATAATTGTAACACGATTTAACAGAGAATGAATTAGAGGAGTTCAAGGCCAAAGAGAAAGAGTCTGGCCCAACAGATAGCCTGCAGCTATTAATAAGTTCTCCATTGTGAATTAATTCATTAAGCGTGGAAAGCCCAACCCATGAATTAGGAAATAAGCCCAGTGGCCCTAATCTAAATGCCTCAGCAAGAGTTAACGGGTTGGAACTATTTGATGGCCCGAGAATGTTGAAGGAGGAGGATAAAGGTAATTCACCATTCCAAATGTCTTGCCAAAACAAGCAAGATTCTCCATTATTTACTTTAACATGGAAAAGCATTTTAACTCTCGGTAGGGAGCAAAAAACACCGCTCCAAAAAGGAGACGGCTGTGAGTAAGGGATGAAATGAAGGACCCAGTGTGGATTAGAGTTGTAGTGACGTTTTAAGATCCAGTCCTTCCAAATACAGTTGGTTGGAGAGAGTATTCTCCAGATCCATTTGGATAAGAGAGCGAAATTGAAGGTTGAGAGATGTGGAACATTCAAACCCCCATGTGAGTAGGGAGACAAACAGTTTGCCAATTTACAAGTCGTTTGAGTTTGTTACCATTCCAAAAACGGAGCTACGAATGGAATTTATCTTGTTAATTACCCAAACTGGTAATTTGTGAAATGACATCCAATATAATGGAATTGAGGAGAGGACACTTTTGAGGAGAACCAGGCGGCCAGCAGAGGATAATGAATTTGCTTTCCAGGATGCCAGTCTAGATTCAATTTTGGAAATGAAAGGAAACCAATCAGACTTATGAAGTTTGGTAGGCCGCAAAGGAATACCAAGGTAAGTGATGGGAAAAGAATCTTCCTTACAGTTAAGGAAATTAGCAATTGAGGCACCAAGATTCGAGGAATTACCCAACATTATTCTTGAAATTGATGGAAAGTCCTGAAATGAGTTCAAAGGTATATAGAAGGACTTTTAGACAATGAATATTTTGAGGAGTTGGTGAAGTAAAGAGGATAGTATCGTCAGCAAACTGTAAATTAGTGGTGGTGAGGGTAGAGTTTGGTAGAGAAATGCCTGAAAGAATGTTGTTGGATAAGGATTGCTTCACCATTTGATTAAGGACATCGACTATTAGAACAAAAATTAAGGGCGACAGGGGATCACCTAGCCTTAATCCCCTTCCAGATTTAATTTTACCCCCGGATTCTCCATTAATGGTGACCGAGGAGTAGCTCGAGATGAGAATGTGTTTAATCCTGGTGCACCATTTCAGAGGAAAGCCTCTATGAGACATAAGTCTAAAAATAAAATCCCAATTGACTGAATCGAATGCTTTTGAGAAATCAAGCTTAAGGAGTATCCCTGGGAGGTTAGTGGTATGGCCGTAGGAGATAATTTCTTGAGTAGCAGCTACACAATCTAAAATGTTTCTGTCCATGATGAATGCAGATTGTTCTTTTTCCACTAAATCAGCAATGTGATTTTGAAGTCTGAAGGCTAAGATTTTGGTGATAATCTTGAAGGTAGTATTGAGGAGGCTGATCGGTCTGAATGATGTAAGAGAATTGGCACCAGGAAATTTTGGGATGAGGATGATATTAGCGTAATTGAGTTTAGCGATAACTGAAGGATTGGAGTAAAATTCAGAGCACAATTCAATTAGGTCATGTTTAACTGTGGGCCAAAAGTATTTGAAAAAACATGGACCAAACCCATCAGGCCCAGGGGCCTTGTCTGACGCCATGCCCTTAATGGCCATCCAGATTTCATCTTCGGAGAATGGGTGATCGATGGGTATCTGTGAAGAATGAGGATAAATTTTATACCAATCAATTGAAGGGGAAGGTGGTGGTTGAGAGCCCTAAATGTTTCTATAGAACTGAGTGAAAAGTAAGCATATTTCTTTGGGATCAGATATGGTGTTGTTATTGTGGGAAATCTCTGATATGAAAGAAGCCCGACGGCGACCATTGGCTAAACTGTGAAAATATGCAGTGTTTTTGTCCCCTTCATCTAGCCATTTTGCTTTGGATCGTTGTTTCCAGCCAATTTCTTCTTGTTTAATCAGTCTTTGTAATTCCTTTTCATGGTAATCAAGGCATTGTCTTTCAGATTCAGTAAGAGGGCGTGATTCTTCTAGAATGTTAAGGTTCAATATGGCATCTTGAGTTGATGAGATTCTGGATTTCAACGAATTCCAAATGTTCTTAGCCCAAGGGCGAAGTAGTTTACGCAACGAGCAAAGTTTGCAAACAACTCTGGATGATGCTGAATTACAGTTGAAAGGTTGTGTCCAAACAAATTTGACAAAGTCATCGAAGGAAGGTTCAAGCATCCAGAATTGTTCATATTTGAATGGACGTTTGATCAACGTGCCATCTTGAGTGTCCAGGATAATGGGGCAGTGATCAGAGACGGTAGTGGCGAGGCCATTGACCAGTGAGAGAAGATAAAGATCTTCCCATTTTAAATTGAATAAAAATCTATCAATTTTTGATAAAGTAGGATCATCCCTTCTACTCGTCCAAGTGTATCTACGATTATTGATTGGTGGGTCAATGAGTGAACAAGCATTTATAAAAGCATTAAAGGATAGAGAATCTGACGAGGCATTGCCTGAATTTCGTTCAAATGAGAAGTGGGTGGTATTAAAATCGCCACCGATGATCCAAGGTCCATCAATACTTTGTGAAAGGCTAATACAGTGTTGCCAAACATCAGATCCAAGGCTGGGATCGTTGGGTGCATAAATATTAGTGAAATGGAAAAGCGTATTTGTGTGAATATGACGAAGGGTTACATGTAAAACTGAGGGATGCGATAAAGAGTTATGAAATGACCAGACATTTTCATCCCATATTGTAATAAGTCCACCACGTGAATCAGAAGCATCCACGTGAGACCAACCAGAAAGACGAGGACCACAAAGTTGACGAATTAAATTAAAAGATGGATTAGAGACTTTAGATTCTTGCATAAACAAGATATCAACATGATGAGGAAAGATAATTAGATTGACAGCTCGATTTTTAGTGGGGTCCCCCGACCCTCTAATATTCCAAGATATAATCTTCATTAATTTTGGTTAGTGCGCTGCTGTTCTAGGGTTTGCATGGCAGAATAGTTTGTATCATGTAGACTCACGCCCATGCAATTTGCTAACTTTTTATTTAGAGCCTTATTAGCAAAAGAAAAAACAATGGGTTCAAAGAAGCTACCAGAGGTACCAGGCGGCAAGGAATGTGCCCTGTTGATTCTTGCGCTCCGTCTAACTGCAGCAGATGAAACATGCGGGGATGTTGAATCTTGATCCTTCTGCGAAGGTTGAACTTGCTGCTCCTGGTCAAGTTGAACATGCTGCTCCTGTTGAGCTGGAAGTTGTAGGTGAAGCGGCACTGAGAGGTCCAGATTTGTAAGAGGATCCCAACGCGGCACAATTTGGTCAGAGTTCTGTTGGATCAGCATTGCGAAATCTTGATCAATCGTTGGATATAGACCGGGCACCCATCTCTCCGCTTCTTCTGACATAACGTCATATCTATCCTTGTAATGACCCGCATTTTTAGAGATATATAATTAATTTATTTAATTATATAATTAGTGATTTAGAGAAGTTAATGATCGTTTAATTAAATAATATTGAATATTTAATTAATAATTATAATATAATAATATATTATAATGTCGAAATAGTCGGAAATAGTGAAATTCACAATATCATGTGAATTGAATAGCATACGAGATTTGGTGGAGTTTCGATTCGAAATATAATAACGATTATATTGAATCGACGACAGTTGAACGTATAGTTTATAATATATTTATAAACGAGCTCGAAATGGCACGGCAGTTCGCTATTTGGCGATTTGAACTTCAACTGAATGTAGAGGGTTCGTTTTAAGCCGGATTTCTGTGAAACAAGAAACGTGTGGAGCTGGTGGAGTATATCTTTCTAGTGGAAGAGAAAAATCGGGATTTCATCGTGTAGATTTTGAGATATGTCCAAATCAAATTTTAGAAAAGTCGCTGTGGAATTCCTTTATATTTTATAAAGGAATTATTTACATTTTAAAAAAGGAATTTCAATATAAATCGAATATCGGATTGACCCAGAAGTGAATATCATGTTAGAAATTCATAGAGGAATATTCTAGAGCTGTATGGTATTCCACTGTGAATATATACGATAATATAAATTTATTTATATTTAATTTAATTTAATTTAAATATATTCATATATTTAAATGGGTCATTCAAAGCTTTAAAAATAGCCACTTGTGCAAACAAAGTCAGAATTCGACGAAACTAATTTTGTTGGATCCGCAATATCAAATAGTTGCTAGATGTCAAGTTTCGTGATTTTTAGAGTCACTGTGTGGCCGTACGGATTTTTAGAGTGAAGAACAGTCAGTATTTCGACAGTTAAAAATACGCTGTGTGAGCAGACGGAGTCGGAATTCGACGAAACCAGTTTCGTTGGGACCGTAATGTCGAGCTCTAGCTACATGTCCAGTTTGGTGATTTTTAGGCATCGTGCATGTTCGTAGGGATTTTTAGAATGCATAAGCCAATAGAAAATGATGGAAATAAAATAAAATATTAACACAAAAATATCTTAACTATTTTCTGTGATCAACAAGAAGGCCACGCATCTCATAATTTCAGCCACTACTTACAGATGGAGAACCCAGCTCCACGTTTCAAACCACGACAATATAAAACCAAACAACAGAGAACGATTTCCAATTTTCTCAACACATAACACAGAAAGAAAAATCCAAATCAATCCAAAGAAAAATCGTTAAATCACAATAGAGTTGGATTCGGAATCCCTGTGAGTAGTTCTTCGACTTGGCGTGAGTTGTGTGGGGTGCGACTTGCATTCGCTGGAGCTCAAAAACGTCCAGTGGACTTAGGGTTTGTTGTAACTTGGAGGTGGGGCACCGATTGGAGGAGTAAAGTTCGTAATCGGGTTGGGAGTAGGATTTGGTTTCGGTGGTGGTAATGGTGTGAAACTCGGTTGTGAGTTTGGGTCGCGAGCTGGGTGACGAGCTCGAAGAGCTGCTGTCGTTTGGGTCTCGAGTTGGAAGAGATGGGTACGAGAAGGAAGGGTTCGCGAAGGGGGGTGGACCGGTGGTAGTCACGGTGGTCTTTGATGGACGGAGGTACGTGAAGTAGTGGTCAAAAGGGGTGTCAACGGCGGGTATTTTGATCCTGGAAATTGTGAAAATCAATTTGGGGAAGATGATGGAAGTATGTCGGGTTTTAAAACACGCGGGTGGGCTGAAGTGTTAAATGGGTAAGGGCCCATTAGAAATATAATTAAGTTTTTATTTAAATTTAATTATCGTATAAACTTCGTAAGGTAATAACTTCTCCATACGTTATCGGAATTCAGCGAAACAGGATCCGACAGGATCGTATGGACGGGAGCAACACAATGTGACTGACCGGGAGAGAAACAGAGCTCGTTACAATTTATGGCAAAATAAATTGTCCGTCTGAATCAAAGACAGTTAATCGTTTTTAACGATAACAGTCCAATGTGAGTAAAATCTCACCAACTCTAAACAGTTTAAAATTTCATGTTGTGTTTTTTTTGAACTGTTAGAAATTGTCTGATTTACTGTGTGTTGACTGTTTGATTGAACTGCTAGTCAGTTAGTTGAATTTCTATATTGATTCTGTTTAACAGAATATATCATATGGAATTGAAAGTGATGTTATCTATATTGTTTAACATCTGTGATGCAGGGAAACAGGTTGGAGTAATCCAACTGGATTCCTCAACAGTTATTTTATTGTTTTTCATATATATTGTTATATGATGTGATATAAAATCTGTGGGCAATTATATGTGCTTGGACGATATTGAACATCGTGATTTGTTATGATTGAATACCATAACATATCAGAATGTAGATAAGGGAATTTTCAAAGTGATATTGAAAATAGCATATTTATAAAATGGGATATTTATAAATAAGAGATATTTATAAAGTGGAATATTTATAAATAAGAAATGTTTATAAATTGGAATATTTATAAATAGGAGATATTTGAAAAGGAAATAAGTTGGAAACATTTCTTTTTGAATGGAAAGGCCTGTGTGGCGAGTTTGGGGATTTTCCCGATGCTCCCGATACAAAGGAGGTTATGGCGAATTTTCCCGGGAATTTAAGGAGTTAGAATATTTCAAGAATAAATTTGAAAAGGAAATATTTGTAAACCATTTACAAATAGAATTGGACAGGGAACGTTGTTAAAAAGGAAATCATTTTTAAAGTGTAGAACCGTTATTTAAAAGTAAATCTTTTCAAATGAATAAAACGTTGTTAAAAAGGAAATCTTTATAAAGTGAATAAAGTAAATCGAATATGGTATTCGAAAGGAGAAATCGAATATGGTATTCGAAGTTAGTTAATCGAATATGGTATTCGAAAGGAGTTAATCGAATATGGTATTCGAAGTTAGTTAATCGAATAAAAACATTCGAAAGGAGTTAATCGAATATGGTATTCGAAGTTAGTTAATCGAATATGGTATTCGAATGTTAGTTAATCGAATATGTTATTCGAAAGGGGTTAGTCAAGTCGAGTTAGTCAAATAGAGTTAACCAGTTAGAGTTAATCAGTTAGAGTTAACCAGTTGGAGTTAATTAGTTAGAGTTAATCAGTTAGAGTTAACCAGTTGGAGTTAATTAGTTAGAGTTAATCGATTAGAGTTAAAACGAACTAGAGTTAATCAAATATAGTTATTTGAGATAGAGTTAGTCAAACATAGTATTCAAGGTAAGTTGCCATCTTGTACGACTGTTAGCGTAATTCGCAGGGCTGTAAATAGCCTACGACAGTCGGATGTTTCCTGATGGAATCATGTGTAACCATTTGTGATCGCTGCGATCTAGAGTCAAACGAATGGAGTTAAATCGAATATTAATCATTCGATAGGAGTTAATCAAGTTGAGTTAATTAAACCAAGTTAGTCGAGCCTAGTTAATCGAATCGAATCGGTCGAACCAAGTAAGTTAAGATAGTCGATTTAGTCGAGTTAAGTTCGTCGAGTTAAATTAATCGATGTTAGTTTCATCGAAAGGAGTTATCGATGTTAGTTTCATCGAAAGGAGTTATTGATGTTAGTTTCATCGAAAGGAGTTATCGATGTTAGTTTCATCGAAGGGAGTTATCGATTATAGTTTAATTGAAGTGAGATTTTCAAATATGAGATATTTGAAAAGGAAGAGTTATCGAATATTAGTTATTCGAAGAGAGATTATCGAATATCGTTTATTCGAGAAGGAGTTAATCGAATATAGGTTATTCGAAGAAGAGTTAATCAAATAGAGATTTCTCGAAGAGAGTTAATCGGCAAATTCGATTATATCGAATTCGGGAAAGTACTTATACTTTCCAGTGTTTAAATAGAGAATTATTTATTTATAAATAAATAAGTGTTAGGTTATTTATTCACTAATAAGAATAGAAGTTATAATTAAAGTTAGATAATTCGAAAGGAGGGATTATAACGTTATCGTTATAACCAATGTTTTAAATATAGAAGTGGATTAGTAAAATTGGATCCGAGGAAGGCGTAAAGAAGTTGTTAAAGATTAAAAGATAAACTTTGACCATTTTGAAGTTATAACGTTGTTCAGTTAAGGTCTGAGAGGTAATTATACCCCAACTTGAGTGACTTCCTTCTTAACTTAGAAATGGTAAGGTTTGATCGTAAAGGAGTTTTGGAAATGTTTTCCAAACGAGAATCAGAAATGTTTTCTGATAAAAGAAAATAAGAATTTAGAATACAGGGAAACAGGAGATAAGTAAACAAATGAACTAAAGAGATTTATGTTAAATGATGTTTGTTCGATATAATTTCCATTTGGAAATAATATCGTTGTTTGCACACTTGTTTTTCTTTGATAGTTAACTCATCGACTATCGAAGTTTTTACCATTTTAACGTTGTTAATATGGAGAGACCGGTTGGATTATTATCCATAGAACCACTCTGTATTGGCATAAGCGTTGTGAATCATATATGCCAAAGATAATTGAAGACGGAGTAAAATGCAAGGGTTGTTGTATAAGTCTTAGATAACAGTGACTAAGATGGATATACTGAATAGTGCCTTCGGTTTGTCCAGTCCCAGGACAACTTGTATGGACGAAGGTCTGACAGAGTATATCCAATGGATCGCGTAAGTTGATCTGTTCAAACGTATTCATGTTTGGTGGCGGAGGAATTTGTTTCTCTTAGCTGTATACCCGTGTTATTTTTGGATAAGTCAATTTGTGATTTGGCGGGTATGACGATGTGACATTCTAAGTGAATGAGGATGACTTGTGTTGATGAATGTCTGACAGAGTATTTCCAGAAAAGTCACGTACATTGATTTCTTCAACCGTACCAAGAGTGGAAGCGGAGAAGGAAACTTCTTTAGCTAACACGTAATGTACTGTTGTAGATGTCAATTAGCGATTTTCGATGGATCTGACAACGTGGCATTCGAAGTGAATCTGTAGTGATGATAAAGCGTAGCTTCTAGCCTCATCAACCGGTAAATGACAGAAATCGGGCAGGCAGCATGGCTAAGTCGGTCGCACCGAAGTAGGGTGTATAATCACCTATCTAGTGAATATTCATTTGTTTCTTAAATCTATCAATGCTGTCCCATATATATACGGGAACGGTTGCTGATCCCAACCATTGGTGATGTACATTCGATACACTGAAGTGAAATGAGTGGTCGGTCATGTGTGGCTAAGTTACAAGATGTTCTTGTTGAACTCCAGTGTATCGTTCCTAGAGTACACTGATCGGAAGGTGGTTCCCTACCTTGTCATAGTTGGAAATCCATTATCCAATACGTGCTTGCGATTTTGATTGTATAATATATATGTAGAACGTGAGATGAAAGCGTTTCTGCTAGTTGATATCTATTTGTACATAGACATTATTATAATATCAAAAGGTTTTTGATATAAAGATATTTTGGATTCTCATAAGGGAAAAACCCGTTCCGTTCTGCGGCGTGGTCTTATGAGATATCGTTTACTTGTTCATATACCTGTTTAAACTGTTTTACTCACACCAGTCCCATGACTGACCCGGAGTTTACTTTGTTATTTCCCCTAAACTCTTGGGTGCCTAAATTTGTACGGGCAGTCAAGTAGTCGGGATTTGCAGATACATTGAAGAGCTGGAGCAGGAGGCTTTTGAATCATATAGCTATAGTTTATTTCCGCTGTGTTGTAAGTGTTGTACTCTGATAAGTGTTATTGTATACATAACTGTTATATTTCAAAGTTATGTTATATATTATATATTATTCGTTCCGCTGTGAGATTCGTATTACTCTGATGATGTAAGTTCTTCTTTTCTTCTTCTATTCTAAGTTTCTATCTTATCTATCCTCACCTTCTAATTTCTTTCATTAATTACCGGGATTTTTCGATGTTTTGGTTATCGACATCGAGCTTATGTCGATAACCAAAGTCTTCTCAAAATCTGGGTCGTTACAGTTGGTATCAGAGCTTAGGTTATGTTTTACCTTGGCTCTGTGGCGTGACTCGGTAGAGATAGGGTTAGTAATACCCTAGATTGAGTTTGAGTGTATATATACGAGTGCGTATTTGTATTTGATATAAAAAAAATGGTTTTATATTGTGGAGATTCATTGGTTGAGTTGTTTATGAGTTCTGATCGATCAGTTTGATCCACTGTATCGGTAGGAGTAAATAAACACTTGAATACGATGGACCGACATAGTATGGATATGTGATATATTATCATATATAGGATATATTTGTTGCTATTATAATCGAGTAAGATTATAAATTAAATGGTTAAGTATATAACCAATTAGAATCATATAAGTAAAGTATATGAAATAAGATGAATTAAATTTGAATTTAAATCAGATTTGGAATTAAAATAAGGAAATTTTAAGTTCCTGGGAGATTTTGAAATGTTTTCAAAATGGAAGTATTTAGTAATGGTAATTGAAAATGATATAGTATTGAAATCACTTGGGTCACTGGAAAATAATTCCGATGATGACTGCGCAGTATCATCGGTGTGATTTTCGAGTTATAAGTGGTGGATTACTACCAGAGATTTTGATTTGAATTGTTTTGAGAAAAAAAAGTTGTTCAGAAATTCAAAGGTTATGAATTGGTATTATGATTTCAAATTGATTTGAAAGAAACCCAAGAATTTAAGTTCTGGAATTAAAAATTTAACTAATGAAGTTAAATAAAATGAGATGTAAAAATAAATTGAAATTTAACTTGAACTGAGTTAAATAAAATTGAATGGATTAGAGATAATCTAGAATGGAACCAATTGATAAGTCAATAATTTGGAATTTGATATTGAGGTTCGAATGAAATTCAATTTGGATTTAAGGATATGAACTGATTGGAATTTGATTGAGATAACATTGGTATATGCTGAATTGATAGCATATAAAAGTGATAGAGTTGATATGCCCAACAAAAAGGTACAAGTTTATATTTTATATGAGTTTGGAATTTATGAGCCGAATTGGCAAGCCGTTTGGCGTTTTGATTTTCTTTTGGGTTGGAGATGGCCTAGAGAGGCGAGTTGGAGTTTGAGCTATTGACCAGTACAAAGGAGGTGCTGGCGAAATTTTTCAAAAGTTTAAAGTGTTAGAAAATTTTCAGAATTTTTGGAAATTTTAGTTAGTCGGAATGAATAAATATTTTATTCGATATTAATTGGTTCAGTTAAAATCAGAAATATGGGGTAAACAAATCTTAGGAATTCCAATAGACAGGGTCGTCCTCTAACTTAGCAATTTCGAGGACGAAATTATTTTAAGTGGGGAAGAATGTAATGACCCGCATTTTTAGAGATATATAATTAATTTATTTAATTATATAATTAGTGATTTAGAGAAGTTAATGATCGTTTAATTAAATAATATTGAATATTTAATTAATAATTATAATATAATAATATATTATAATGTCGAAATAGTCGGAAATAGTGAAATTCACAATATCATGTGAATTGAATAGCATACGAGATTTGGTGGAGTTTCGATTCGAAATATAATAACGATTATATTGAATCGACGACAGTTGAACGTATAGTTTATAATATATTTATAAACGAGCTCGAAATGGCACGGCAGTTCGCTATTTGGCGATTTGAACTTCAACTGAATGTACAGGGTTCGTTTTAAGCCGGATTTCTGTGAAACAAGAAACGTGTGGAGCTGGTGGAGTATATCTTTCTAGTGGAAGAGAAAAATCGGGATTTCATCGTGTAGATTTTGAGATATGTCCAAATCAAATTTTAGAAAAGCCGCTGTGGAATTCCTTTATATTTTATAAAGGAATTATTTATATTTTAAAAAAGGAATTTCAATATAAATCGAATATCGGATTGACCCAGAAGTGAATATCATGTTAGAAATTCATAGAGGAATATTCTAGAGCTGTATGGTATTCCACTGTGAATATATACGATAATATAAATTTATTTATATTTAATTTAATTTAATTTAAATATATTTATATATTTAAATGGGTCATTCAAAGCTTTAAAAATAGCCACTTGTGCAAACGAAGTCGGAATTCGACGAAACTAATTTTGTTGGATCCGCAATATCAAATAGTTGCTAGATGTCAAGTTTCGTGATTTTTAGAGTCACTGTGTGGCCGTACGGATTTTTAGAGTGAAGAACAGTCAGTATTTCGACAGTTAAAAATACGCTGTGTGAGCAGACGGAGTCAGAATTTGACGAAACCAGTTTCGTTGGGACCGTAATGTCGAGCTCTAGCTACATGTTCAGTTTGGTGATTTTTAGGCAACGTGCATGTTCGTAGGGATTTTTAGAATGCATAAGCCAATAGAAAATGATGGAAATAAAATAAAATATTAACACAAAAATATCTTAACTATTTTCTGTGATCAACAAGGAGGCCACGCATCTCATAATTTCAGCCACTACTTACAGATGGAGAACCCAGCTCCATGTTTCAAACCATGACAATATAAAACCAAACAACAGAGAACGATTTCCAATTTTCTCAACACATAACACAGAATGAAAAATCCAAATCAATCCAAAGAAAAATCGTTAAATCACAATAGAGTTGGATTCGGAATCCCTGTGAGTAGTTCTTCGCCTTGGCGTGAGTTGTGTGGGGGTGCGACTTACATTCGCTGGAGCTCAAAAACGTCCAGTGGACTTAGGGTTTGCTGTAACTTGGAGGTGGGGCACCGATTGGAGGAGTAAAGTTCGTAATCGGGTTGGGAGTAGGATTTGGTTTCGGTGGTGGTAATGGTGTGAAACTCGGTTGTGAGTTTGGGTCGCGAGCTGGGTGACGAGCTCGAAGAGCTGCTGTCGTTTGGGTCTCGAGTTGGAAGAGATGGGTACGAGAAGGAAGGGTTCGCGAAGGGGGTGGACCGGTGGTAGTCACGGTGGTCTTTGATGGACGGAGGGACGTGAAGTAGTGGTCAAAAGGGGGGTCAATGGCGGGTATTTTGATACTGGAAATTGTGAAAATCAATTTGGGGAAGATGATGGAAGTATGTCGGGTTTTAAAACACGCGGGTGGGCTGAAGTGTTAAATGGGTAAGGGCCCATTAGAAATATAATTAAGTTTTTATTTAAATTTAATTATCGTATAAACTTTGTAAGGTAATAACTTCTCCATACGTTATCGGAATTCAGCGAAACAAGATCCGACAGGATCGTATGGACGGGAGCAACACAATGAGACTGACCGGGAGAGAAACAGAGCTCGTTACAATTTATGGCAAAATAAATTGTCCGTCTGAATCAAAGACAGTTAATCGTTTTTAACGATAAAAGTCCAATGTGAGTAAAATCTCACCAACTCTAAACAGTTTAAAATTTCATGTTGTGTTTTTTTGAACTGTTAGAAATTGTCTGATTTACTGTGTGTTGACTGTTTGATTGAACTGCTAGTCAGTTAGTTGAATTTCTATATTGATTCTGTTTAACAGAATATATCATATGGAATTGAAAGTGATGTTATCTATATTGTTTAACATCTGTGATGTAGGGAAATAGGCTGGAGGAATCCAACTGGATTCCTCAACAGTTATTTTATTGTTTTTCATATATATTGTTATATGATGTGATATAAAATCTGTGGGCAATTATATGTGCTTGGACGATATTGAACATCGTGATTTGATATGATTGAATACCATAACATACCGGAATGTAGATAAGGGAATTTTCAAAGTGATATTGAAAATAGCATATTTATAAAATGGGATATTTATAAATAAGAGATATTTATAAAGTGGAATATTTATAAATAAGAAATGTTTATAAATTGGAATATTTATAAATAGGAGATATTTGAAAAGGAAATAAATTCAAAACATTTATTTTTGAATGGAAAGGCCTGTGTGGCGAGTTTGGGGATTTTCCCGATGCTCCCAATACAAAGGAGGTTATGGCGAATTTTCCCGGGAATTTAAGGAGTTAGAATATTTCAAGAATAAATTTGAAAAGGAAATATTTGTAAACCATTTACAAATAGAATTTGAAAGGGAACGTTGTTAAAAAGGAAATCATTTTTAAAGTGTAGAACCGTTATTTAAAAGTAAATCTTTTCAAATGAATAAAACGTTGTTAAAAAGGAAATCTTTATAAAGTGAATAAAGTAAATCAAATATGGTATTCGAAAGGAGAAATCGAATATGGTATTCGAAGTTAGTTAATCGAATATGGTATTCGAAAGGAGTTAATCGAATATGGTATTCGAAGTTAGTTAATCGAATATAGACATTCGAAAGGAGTTAATCGAATATGTTATTCGAAGTTAGTTAATCGAATATGGTATTCGAAAGTTAGTTAATCGACTATGTTATTCGAAAGGGGTTAGTCAAGTCGAGTTAGTCAAATAGAGTTAACCAGTTAGAGTTAATCAGTTAGAGTTAACCAATTGGAGTTAATTAGTTAGAGTTAATCAGTTAGAGTTAACCAGTTGGAGTTAATTAGTTAGAGTTAATCGATTAGAGTTAAAACGAACTAGAGTTAATCAAATATAGTTATTTGAGACAGAGTTAGTCAAACATAGTATTCAAGGTAAGTTGCCATCTTGTACGACTGCTAGCGTAATTCGAAGGGCTGTAAATAGCCTACGGCAGTTGGATGTTTCCTGATGGAATCAGGTGTAACCATTTGTGATCACTGCGATCTAGAGTCAAACGAATGGAGTTAAATCGAATATTAGTCATTCGATAGGAGTTAATCAAGTTGAGTTAATTAAACCAAGTTAGTCGAGCCTAGTTAATCGAATCGAATCGGTCGAACCAAGTAAGTTAAGATAGTCGAGTTAGTCGAGTTAAGTTCGTCGAGTTAAATTAATCGATGTTAGTTTCATCGAAAGGAGTTATCGATGTTAGTTTCATCGAAAGGAGTTATTGATGTTAGTTTCATCGAAAGGAGTTATCGATGTTAGTTTCATCGAAGGGAGTTATCGATTATAGTTTAATCGAAGTGAGATTTTCAAATATGAGATATTTGAAAAGGAAGAGTTATCGAATATTAGCTATTCGAAGAGAGATTATCGAATATCGTTTATTCGAGAAGGAGTTAATCGAATATAGGTTATTCGAAGAAGAGTTAATCAAATAGAGATTTCTCGAAGAGAGTTAATCGGCAAATTCGATTATATCGAATTCGGGAAAGTACTTATACTTTCCAGTGTTTAAATAGAGATTTATTTATTTATAAATAAATAAGTGTTAGGTTAATTATTCACTAATAAGAATAGAAGTTATAATTAAAGTTAGATAATTCGAAAGGAGGGATTATAACGTTATCGTTATAACCAATGTTTTTAATATAGAAGTGGATTTGTAAAATTGGATCCGAGAAAGGCGTAAAGAAGTTGTTAAAGATTAAAAGATAAACTTTGACCATTTTGAAGTTATAACGTTGTTCAGTTAAGGTCTGAGAGGTAATTATACCCCAACTTGAGTGACTTCCTTCTTAACTAAGAAATGGTAAGGTTTGATCGTAAAGGAGTTTTGGAAATGTTTTCCAAACGAGAATCAGAAATGTTTTCTGATAAAAGAAAATAAGAATTTAGAATATAGGGAAACAGGAGATAAGTAAATAAATGAACTAAAGAGATTTATGTTAAATGATGTTTGTTCGATATAATTTCCATTTGGAAATAATATTGTTGTTTGCACACTTGTTTTTCTTTGATAGTTAACTCACCGACTATCGAAGTTTTGACCATTTTAACATTGTTAATATGGAGAGACCGGTTGGATTATTATCCATAGAACCACTCTGTATTGGCATAAGCGTTGCGAATCATATATGCCAAAGATAATTGAAGACGGAGTAAAATGCAAGGGCTGTTGTATAAGTCTTAGATAACAGTGACTAAGATGGATATACTGAATAGTGCCTTCGGTTTGTCCAGTCCCAGGACAACTTGTATGGACGAAGGTCTGACAGAGTATATCCAATGGATCGCGTAAGTTGATCTGTTCAAACGTATTCATGTTTGGTGGCGGAGGAATTTGTTTCTCTTAGCTGTATACCCGTGTTATTTTTGGATAAGTCAATTTGTGATTTGGCGGGTATGACGATGTGACATTCTAAGTGAATGAGGATGACTTGTGTTGATGAATGTCTGACAGAGTATTTCCAGAAAGGTCACGTACATTGATTTCTTCAACCGTACCAAGAGTGGAAGCGGAGAAGGAAACTTCTTTAGCTAACACGTAATGTACTGTTGTAGACGTCAATTAGCGATTTTCGATGGATCTGACAATGTGGCATTCGAAGTTAATCTGTTGTGATGATAAAGCGTAGCTTCTAGCCTCATCAACCGGTAAATGACAGAAATCGGGCAGGCAGCATGGCTAAGTCGGTCGCACCGAAGTAGGGTGTATAATCACCTATCTAGTGAATATTCATTTGTTTCTTAAATCTATCAATGTTGTCCCATATATATATGGGAACGGTTGCTGATCCCAACCATTGGTGATGTACATTCGATACACTCAAGCGAAATGAGTGGTCGGTCATGTGTGGCTAAGTTACAAGATTTTCTTGTTGAACTCCAGTGTATCGTTCCTAGAGTACACTGATCGGAAGGTGGTTCCATACCTTGTCATAGTTGGAAATCCATTATCCAATACGTGCTTGCGATTTTGATTGTATACTATATATGTAGAACGTGAGATGAAAGCGTTTCTGCTAGTTGTTATCTATTTGTACATAGACATTATTATAATATCAAAAGGTTTTTGATATAAAGATATTTTGGATTCTCATAATGGAAAAACCCGTTCCGTTCTGCGGTGTGGTCTTATGAGATATCGTTTACTTGTTCATATACCTGTTTAAACTGTTTTACTCACACCAGTCCCATGACTGACCCGGAGTTTACTTTGTTGTTTCCCCTAAACTCTTGGGTGCCTAAATTTGTACGGGCAGTCAAGTAGTCGGGATTTGCAGATACATTGAAGAGCTGGAGCAGGAGGCTTCAGAATCATATAGCTATAGTTTATTTCCGCTGTGTTGTAAGTGCTGTACTCTGATAAGTGTTATTGTATACATAACTGTTATATTTCAAAGTTATGTTATATATTATATGTTATTCGTTCCGCTGTGAGATTCGTGTTACTCTGATGATGTAAGTTCGTCTTTTCTTCTTCTATTCTAAGTTTCTATCTTATCTATCCTCACCCTCTAATTTCTTTCATTAATTACCGGGATTTTTCGATGTTTTGGTTATCGACATCGAGCTTATGTCGATAACCAAAGTCTTCTCAAAATCCGGGTCGTTACAATCCTCCTTCAATTGCATGTCGTGTTGTGCTAGTGTTTGGAAAATGTACCCTTCCTGATCGTAGTCCATGCCAAGGAGTAGAGTTTCAGATTGCTGGGAAGGATGTGCGTGTTCCCAACTTTCAACACACAGCTTCACAGCGTGATTATTCAGATATGAGATGAATGTACATGGAGTGGAAATGCCATCGTAGAGTTGCACTTTCGCATAGAGGTAGCGGTGGTCAACGTGAGACCAATCACAAGCATCGACCTCAATTAGATGCTCCATTGGTTTAAGAGCTTCGTTGATGGCGTTGGCGTCAAATCTTAAGAATTCTGGGAAGCCACTCACTCTAATCCATGAATCAGGCTAGAACACTGGTTCAGGAGTGGCCTCGAGGGGGGAGGCATGCTGCAGAAACACAATTCCATCTTTCTTCGTCAGCAGTTTCAGATGAAGGGTGTGTTCTTTGGTATGGATGTCTGGACAGCAAATCAGGAACGAGTTGTCAGAGGAGTGCCAGATGGGCCAGTCACGGTCAACGCCAAGGCCTTCGTTGAGAGCGCGAGCAACCATTTCGATGGACCAGAGGCCGTCAATGATGGTGGCGGTAATGTATAGATAAGCATCATCCATTTCAGCAAGAAGAGGATATTTTTTCTTAGGTTCAGATAGAGAGGAAGGAGATGAAGGAGTAGAATCTGTTGAATGAGTTAACAAAGCCTTGTTACGTGTGTTAGAGGGGTTAATCTCATAATTACGATTTGAGATGTGAGGCGACTTGTGGGGTCCGTCCTTCTGACTGCGCAGTGATGCAGTGCCGCGACTCTTCGATGCTCGAGTGATATTGGGATGGGGCGACAGCGTAGCATAAGTATGAAAAGCGGATTTTTTCTTATCGGGACACTGCGCAGCTGCATGACCAAAACACGAGCAGTAAAAACATATGGACATGTTTCTACACGCGTTTGCCACGTGGCGCCTATCCGCACATTTCAAACTGCGTTTTTCAAATTTCAAAAATTCAACCATCTTCCTTACTGATGTGAATGGTGGAAGGATCCGACGCCGCCGCTGTGGGGGTGGGTTCGGAAGGATGGGCGGGAGAGGCGATGGCGAAGCCGCCACCTGGGCAAATGATTTAGCGGGTAAGGAGGAGAGATGAAAGCTGACAGGGAATTGATGGACGGGGAGAGAGTCAATGTCGTGGGGTGATGAAGCAGGCAATGAGGAGAATGACGACGAGAGTGGTGGTGAAGCGGAGTGGAGGCTGATGGAGGCTAAGGAAGGTTGTATGGGATTAACGAAGGAAGAGGAGGATGCCATTAATTTGAAAGTATTTTGATTTCGTTTAGTATTATTTCAGTAAACAAATTAATTCAGTACATAAAATTCCCCAGTAATTCTATCTAGAAATTACATAAACGTGTTTACGTAGTTCTAAAACAGAATATCAGTCAACATTTTTACAAGATATCAAAACAGCATTTTTCCATAATTTTAATCACTTGGACATTTGCATCTAATAGCCGGTACGTCTGTGTGCGGTGATCATCTATAGACCAACTATAACGTTTTCAACTGAGAATCTTGTGAGCAAGCACTGGTCGTTGAGCATTAACAACGTCACTACTGTATATTTCATCATCCTTATTGATTTCTCTGTCCTCGCTTCTTTGTTTCATTATATAAATAATGAACCTTCCCCAATCGACGCAGTAGAATTGTAAAAAGTTATCAATTTGTTTGAATAATTGTTTTTGATATGTAAACATGCATACAAATATGCAAGCTTTCTCAATATCTGCATACAACATAACATATACAACTTTACTGAATATCTGCTTAGAAGTATTCTAATATTTAGGAAATCTGCATACAAGTATTCTAATAAACATTCCTAATTTTCCTAATAAATGCATTCAAATGTGCAACTATTTTGAATAGATGCACACGAGTGTGAAGATATTCTGAATAGATGCATATTAATATGAAAGTACTTCTGAATTAATGCACAGTTGTGAGCAAATATTCTTAATATATGCGTACTAATGTGCAAGTATTCTTAATACATGAACACTAGTGTGAAAGTGTTCTGAATATATGCATATGAATTATGATCAATTTACATAACATATCATGCAATAGTACTTAATAACAGCAGCCAATAATGCAAGAATTCTTAATTAAAATCATACAATCATGCAAAATTCCTTAATACAATCATGCTACAATTACTTATACAAGCATAATCGCAATCAGTAGTACTTAATAAGAGCATACAATTATTCTATAATAAGAGGATACAATTACAATCAGTAATACAGGAAACAAGCACGCACATTATTTCGTTCAGTATTATTTCAGTACATACTATGCCGTGATAATCAATTGTCGGAGATGAATTAAAAAAATAAGAATTAATACCTTCTTTCTCTCCATTTCCTATAAATCGTTGCTGAATACAACAAATAATTTTCATATTTTTTTGAGATCTAGATTAAACGATGAAGATCGGCTGGGGATTTTAACTTTTCGCTTTTATCGATTGAGGTAAAAAACGATCGGCTGTGAATTAGGTTTTGAGCGAAATTAAAGGAGTGATATGACTGATTAAACGATGACGCATCTTGGTTGGAGGGTTTCTTAATTGCGAAAAGGGTAGAACTGGATTTTTATCAGGGGAATTTCAAAAATAGGGATGTATTTTATATTCTTTTTATCAGTGATTTTTTTTATATTTTGAAACTTAGTACGGACCTGTAAAAAAGCACCCTTTAGTCAATTTTGATCGACCATAAAATGACCATTTTTCAAACAGTCTCCAAATTTGACGAAATTAGTTTCGTTAGAACCGTATCGAAGCTAGAAAATATTTTTCGGGAATTTTTAGTGTCCGTATGTGGCCCCGGTAAATTGAAATGAGCGTTCAAATTCAATATATAGATTTATATTTTGATTTTGACGGAAACAGATCGAAACGGCCGAACTGGCTTACGATACATATTCCATTGTGTTCGGAATGGGGGTAGTTAGGTGCGGACGACAGGCGGTGGGTCTCGTTTGGAAATCGAAATTTAAAGTTAATTTTTGGAAATTTAAAATAATAAAATAATTAAATTTTATATAAAGCCCCCTATTCTCCTTCTCTCTTCTACAGTCAAAACCCGATTGGATAAAAAAGAAGAAGAAGAAAGAGAATCGAGCCCCCTACCTCGCGACAGCCACTACGCCCCTGACCTGACGACAGAAGACTGTTGCCGCCATTGTCCTTTTCCCCTCCGACCCTCCCCCTTCCCTCGTTCCTCCGTCAAACCGAACCCCTCCCAATTCAAACACCCATCGCGACGTCCCCCTCCTTCGTGAGACGGACCACCACCACCACATCCGACCTGGACCCCACCTCCGTGCTTCGCCCATGGCACCACCGCCCCTCCTGTCAACTCAGCACCCCTTCTTCAGCAAGGAATCGATGGTTACAAAGAAAAGTGAGTTTTATTCATGTTTCCTTTATGTTATTTACTTAATAAAGAAATCTGAAGTTTATTTACATGTTCTTGATTTTTAATATGATAAAAACGTGATTTTTAATATGATAAAAGGGAGACTTTTTTTTATATGATAGGGATTTGATTTTTAGAATTGAAAAGATTAGATCTTTCTATATGAAAAGATTAGATCTTTCTATATGAAAAGATTAGATTTTTCTATGTGAAAAGATTTGATTTTTCTATATGAAAAGGCTAGATTTTTATATTACAGAGATAATAAAAATATGATTTTTATATTATAGATATCATAAAAATATGATTTTTATAATGCTAACATCGATATAAATGTATGATTTCTATAAGGTGGTCATGAAGAGAAAAATGCTATTTTTATAGGAATAACATAATAAAAATGTAATTTTTATTATAGGAGAAGTGAAATAAAAATACGATCTTTATATAAGAAGTAGGGATATAAAAATATAATTTTTATATAGAAAGGAGCATTGTAAAAATATATGATTTTTATATAGGAAGTGCCATTGTAAAAATGTGATTTTTAAAATAAACATCATATTAAAAATGCGATTTTTACTATGAATAGCGGGAAAAGATCGCATTGGAATTTTAGGCAAATCCGAACCGTTCAGAAATAAAGAATGGAGGAGTGGAACCCAAAGGTGAGAACTTCTCACTTTTATTTTAATTTTCAAGTTATAATATATACTAGGATGCAGACGGTGCTTAGCAGCACCCGACACCCGTCGTCCACAGACCATGGATGGCTTGTTGGTTTGATTGATGTGTTGTGAAAGTTGATTGTGTGATGTAGAATGAAGTAAAATATTTTATAGTTAAAATTATAATTTTTAACGTGTATATAAATAAATATTTATAAACAAATCGGATGATTTGTTTATAAACACACATTTGACTGATATTGATTGGGACGATAAATTTTACACATCGCCCAACTGCACAAATAAATCTGTGTTCGTTGTTTGAAAACCCCACACGGATGTAGGGGTGAAATTGGACGTACACTAATCCCAATAATTAGCTGTATGTCGATCGATTGATTGACAGGCTGTTATAAGCGTTAAATATTTATATTTGATGTTTATGCAGCGTAGAATGCACTCTGGATGATGGATTGCTGTTTTCATTGTTGTTATACGCATTTATTGTGTGAAGTCCATAAAATCACATCATAAGGTTATTGACTGTGTCTGATTACAGTTCAGAAAGAATGAATATTATAAAATAACGGTTATTTTAAAATAACGAATATCTTCAAATAATATTCAGAAAAGAATCAAAATATGATTTTGATGTCCGAATAGGGATGGACACGAATAAATATAAATATATAAAGCCGTGTTGATTAGATTAACACCATTTTGACATGAATGATATTTATATCGATTTTATTCATTTTTATAATGAATATGGAAAAGGAATTGATACCAAAATATAATGTTTTGAAAATATTGTCATTTATATATCGATGATATAGAATATTCAATTTTGATTTGAAATTGAATATGAAGTTGAAATCGTTTTGAAAACGAATTTAAACGATTTATAAAATACATTTGAAAAGCAAATCGATGAAGTATATATTATATATACTATATATATAATATAATGGCCTGTATAGAACTCGTCGAGCTGTGGCAGTTCGCGAATTTCGACCATTGACTTCTAATGGACATTACGGGAGATCCGACCGTCGGATTCTCCTAAAACGAGAACCGTTGGTTTCGTATCGAAAAGAGATTTCTAACGAATATTAAAAATTAGAAATCTAATGGTTGGATTTGGAATTATGTCCAAATCAAATTTGGAAAAGGTCATAGTAAGTGCAGTTCGATGGCCGTTTATGTAAATCGACTGTACGAGCCTAGTTAAAATTATTAAAAATATCAATAATTAATGTAAAATCATAATAAATGGTTTGGAATGAATTGGGATGAAAAATCCCATATTTGAAAAGATAAAAATCGTTTTTTTATCGAAATGAACTAGTTTTGAACTAGAATTATAATCCCACTTATTTTTAAAATAAATAAATTGGATTTGAAATGGTTTTAAAAATAACCAGAATTTCCAATATGTAAATTGGAATGGATTTGAATCGAAATTGTCTTTGGAATATTTCGATGTTTGATTCGTGATTATACAGATATTGTTATGGAAATTTGAAAGATATATTTATATCCTTATTTCCAATACGATATTTGTTGGTCGTAGAATTTGATATTAAATATAAGATGGCATATTTTCTATTCAGAGCCTTGTATTTAGTAGCAAATGGGATTTGGGTTTGTCATGAATGGTGTCTTCATTAACACTGCTCTTAAACCCAGTTGAGAAAAAGATTAAATCTTTTTATTTAGATTTAATGAAGTATACCAATTAATTAATATTTAATTGGAATTGAATTGGAATTGTTTTTTGGGTTCATCATGAACGGTGTTTTAAATAACATTTGTTCTTTAACCCGATAATTAATGCAATGTGAATTGGGTTTGTTGTGAACTATGTTTTAACGACATTGGTTCTTTAAACCGATTTACAGTGAAATATGATTTGGAATTTATAAATCTTTCGTTAAGATTTAAAGGAGATTTTCCAAAGTAAAGTTTTCCAATTTAATAAAATAAATTGAAATTAAATGGAATTCGATTTGGTAATAATCGGGGTGAGCCTCTATAGAGGAAGAATGTGAATATATATGGAATTTAAAAGGCCTTGCCATTATTCCATTTATATTATCCATTGGATATGGAAGTTCATATCGATTATATATATTGATCTATTTTCCGTGAAGGTTCCATTGTTAATGGAATTTTGGGTTTATCGTGAACGTTGTTTTAAATGACATTAGTTCTTTAACCCCGTTAAATATAAGATTTATTTTTTAACTTTGAAAGATCATTAAGTAATGATTATTAGAAATTAAAACTGAAATGAATCTTTAAATAGAATTGAAAGGTGAATTTGATAACTAAAGTTATCAAATTCAAGAAATAGTCAAAAATGGAGTACCACCAGTTTTGCTCCAGTCGATAGTTAAATCATTAATTAGATTTGAACGGGAAATGGTAATTAATTTTACCAGTAACATCGTGGTGTTAGATATGGATTATTACTAGTTTTTCTCCATGGGTTGAATAGGTTGGTTTTGGGAAATAAAATAAAGGATTACTTCGGTAAGGTGCGCTAATCCCGGCTAATTTGGAAAACCTTAATATGGTTTGAAATGATATCAAAAGGAAGATTAAAGAATAAATTTTAAAGAATTTATCTTTGATAAAATTAATGGGAACCTTTCCCTAAGAATGTGAATATTTGAATAAAAGAATATTCTAAATTGGAATGAGGCGTATGTTGTGTTTGTGTAACAATTGTTTATTATATACGCGAGTTATTCGGAAAAACCGGGTTTATCCCATTCTGAATAACTGATAGGATGATAAGTCGAAGATGAAGATGGTGGTTGAAGACCGAAGGTCTTCACATCGTTTGGATGATTCCTGCTAAACTTGATTGGGTCGTACACCGAAGAGGAGGGAATAAGTTGGTGATCGTCCAGACGTACTTGGAGATCGATGGGTATGCGAGGAACAAGGTGCCTCCGGTTTCGTTCAAACGCAGAACGGACTTGTAAATGGACTGTGTGTCTGACATGGGATTTTTCCCTATGTTGATTGATCTTTATTAAATATACATCTGCCTAGTGAAGGGGAATTTATTCCCTTACTTCACCCTTCTCTGAGACGTACGGGATCAGAGGTTGTATATCGATAGGAATCAGTCGCATGGAGTGAATTGCTTCTGTGGCATGCTGAGATGCAAATGATTAAGGCTTTTATTGAAAAGCAGAGCCTTGTGGTTGATGATCAAAGCATGGCTTCAATATAGTGTCTGTTAGCCTACTTTGTGAACTAGGCAACACAAAGTCAAGATGTCAAACATTGAAGAGCATTTTTAATTAGAAGACTTCGGTTCGGATCGGAGAGACCATCACTACTCAGATCGGAGAAGACACTACAGCCTAGATCGGACAGCTGCAATCGTTCGGGTCGGGTCAGAGCAACGTATCGGTTCGGGTCGGATAAAATCTCCTGTTCGGATCGGTGAGCTATTGCTGAGGAAATTAGAAAGGCACAACTGTTCGGATCGGAGGATAATATAGTCTTAATTGGATCGAAAAGCCATTTGGTTGTTGCAGAAATAAGTCGGAGCGGAGCGGAACAGACTAAAGAGGAGAAAGCGTTGTATCCAAGCCAATCCGGGTCGGATCGGATAACCCGAACCGAACCCCTTGCACGTGTCTCTCCGACCCGAACCCATTTTCCATATTATTCTCCAGCATAAGCGCCTGGATATCCGGATCGGCTATGACCAGTTCCTGCCCATAACGTCCATTATTCTGATGCGTTGTCAACGTAGAAATCAATCCGAATCCGATGGTGATGGGATGAGTGACACGTGGCTCCGATCCGGATCGGGCTCTGAGCAAATTCACACCTATAAATACCCCGTCTGGAGACAAAGAAAAGGATCTTTTTTCTGGCACTTGGAGAGTTCAACCACCTTCATAACCCGAATTCCAGCAATCCCGGAAAATCCAAATCTTCTTTTATTATTTGTTTTCAAACAATTGAGTGATTGTGAGTGAGTTGTGAGAGAGATCAAGTGAGTATTTCATTGTATTTGTAACTGAATCATTAAAAATAGTGGAAAACAAGTGGACATAGGCATTTCTTCGCCGAACCACTATAAATCCTGTGTGTTCATTTTTATTTTTATCTCATTTCATTTTGCTTTTAATCAATTTGGGTGTTAGAACCACTTTTTGGTCTAACATTTTGGTGCTTTCACTGAGAAACCTCATCTGAATTCTTTATTTTTCGGGATTTCTTTCTACTTTTTGGACCGTTGAGTTCAAAGAAGTTAATCCTTAAGTTTCTCCGCTCTTTTATATTTGTTGAAGTGATTGTCAAAGAATCATGGCCAAAGGAAAAGGCAAAGAAGTTCAATCTGGTCGAGGAAATGGAGCTGGCGAAGAACAGCAAAATGCGGTTGTAACAAGGTCTCGGGGGCAGAGTTCAGCAGCAGGAAGAACCAATGCAGGAAATCCGAGCCGCCAACAGGGGGAGAGCTCCGATCCGATCCGGGTAGGAGATTCTGAAGCAGTGCATTCCCCCAATCTGAACCGACCCGAGCAGCTTGCCACGTACCGATCCGATCAGGCTCTCCAGCTCCGAACCGACCCGACCTCCTATCTCCGATCCGATCCGACGCTTGGTGAAGCTGGAACCTCCACTCGAGTCCCTACGAATGCTCCGATTCCAGCCACCAGGGTTAGTGATCAGGTTAATCCATCTGCGCCCATCACACAAGGAGATTTCTCGCGTTTACTTGACATGCTTGAGAGCACAAGGGAGGCTATGAAAGTCCACGAGCGCACTAATCTCATGATAAAGGAAAATATGAGGCTCATGAGTCGGGAGATTAGTGAACTCCGTCGACAGAGAACTCCATCACCGGTTCGTCACACACCAGTGGATCAATCTTCATCTTCCGAGGAAGAGCGGCCCCGTGAACGAAGGCCGCTCGAACGACCTCAGAATGTGGAGCAGCTGACATTTGGATCTCTGGGATCTCGTGAGGATATTGCACGAGCGCTAGGAAACAATGACCCCACACGGGGGCAAAGACTCCAGTCCCCTCCTCCCGAGATCGACCGGGAGCGCAGGGAACGGAATCGAGCAGAAGCAGCTCGAAGAAGAAGGGCATCTCCTGAACAAGAGCCCAGAAGGAACTCGAATACTAGGGCCAGGGAACCTGAGCGGCCCCTAACTAATGCAGATGTGCAGGCAATGGTTCGCCAGATCATGTCTGAGAGCCGGAACTATACAAATGAAGATTATGGCATTGAGCGAAGCCATGCTCCTTTCACCGACGATATCCTCGACTTCCAATTTCCCCGGCGCTTTAACTTGCCACAGATGGACAAGTATAACGGAAGGACTGATCCGGGACAGCATTTGATGCGATACTCATGGCTCATGAATGCTGCTGCTTCCCCTGATGAAGTGAAATGCAAAGCATTCCCAATCTACTTAGAAGATGTGGCGCTGTTCTGGTTTACCCGACTTCCTCCTCGTTCGATTTCGAATTACAAGGAACTAAGCGAGCGTTTTATGAACCAGTTGCGACTCCATGCCCGAAAGTCCAAAAGTGTTATTGAATTATCGAGAATCAAGCAGGCACCAGGAGAGTCTTTGAGGGCATATCTTGACCGTTTTAACCAAGCGGTGACTGAGGTCAGTGACCCGCATGAGCCCACTATTCTGATGGCATTGAAGGAAGGAGTCGATCCTGAATCCGAGTTTGGAGATTACCTTTCTGGGAAAACACCCTCCACAAGAGAGATATTCTACGAAAAAGCCGATATTTATCTAAGGCGGGAGGAGGCCATGGCAAACCGAAAGAGAAAGTCTGAGACGGCTTCAAAAGAAAATGTGCAGAGTAATATCGCCGTGAAGCAGTCTGGGGAAAGTTCTGGCAAAGTTGAAGTAAATGTGGGAAACAAGGGTGGAAACAACAATGCTGGAAGCGGGGGTAACAACAACAATAATCGTAATCCGAACGGTAGCAGAAGAAACAGAAATAGGGGAAGCGATCCTAACAAAAGACCCCGATTCCAGACCTACGAGAATTATACACCATTGAACGACACCCTGGAAAATATTTACCTGGATACGTACAATGTGTTACAGTACAAAAGACCGCCACCTCGTGATTCGACCGAGAAAGAAATGGCGACAGGGAAATTTTGTTTGTTTCATGGAACTCATGGGCATTCAACCAATGAATGTCGGCATTTGAGGGATGTGATTGAGAAGCTGCTGCGTGAAGGGAAGTTGGATGAATACAAGGTTGCCCCGAGGGACAGGGGGCAAGGAGAGCAGGCTCCAAAACAGATTCTACCTGCTCCCAAGCCTAAAGCGCAGCAGAAAGGTAAAGGAATTGTTATCAACTCCATAGTAGGCGGACCTCACCCGGCAATCCGAAGTTTCAGATCAATGGATCAATATGTAAATGCTGCCAAGCACCTAGATGTGAATGAAGGTGATGATTTGGAAGATATCACCCCCATAAAACAACAGAAGACCATGTTTGACGACGTGGTATTCCGCAGCCGAGACAATACTGGGATCCAATCACCCACTGATGATCCGTTGGTTATTACTACCACTATTGGGCCAGCCTTGGTCCATAAGGTATTAGTAGACAACGGAAGTTCTGTTAATATTTTATTTAAAAAGTCATTCGATCAGATGAAGCTTGAATCTGAAGATTTGAAGCCATGTGAAGGATGGATCAGAGGCTTCAACGGGGCGTCGACAGCTCCCATGGGATACATAGAGTTGCCCGTGACCTTGGGGCAAGGAGAACGTAGAAGAGTGCGGATGCTTCAGTTCGTAGTATTGGACGTAGATTCGCCTTATAATGCATTTTTGGGGAGGCCTGCCCTTGCTGAATTCAGAGTTTGTATCGCCCCTTGGTGTTTGTTACTTAAGTTCCCAACCGAAGCCGGAACTGGAGTAATGAGAGTGGATCAAGTTTCCGGACGGGCCTGCTATGTGGCCGAGTTAAAGATGTTGATGAAAGGACTTAACGTTGAGAGTAAAGATGCCTCGTCTCCCTCAAAGGGGGGCTCGGCATAGCAATTAGAGAGATTGACCCCAAAGGAGTTGCCCAAAGGAACGCCTGAAGACCTGGATCCCAGAAAAGACGAGGAACCAGAGGCTAGGAATGCAACTCCTAATGAAGCGACAGTGGAAATTCCCATTGATGAAGCTGATCCGACAAAAGTTTTGAAAATTGGTTCTCAATTGGATCCACGTCGAGCTAAAGAACTAACGGACTTCTTGAAGGCAAACTTAGACGTATTTGCCTGGACCCATGCTGACATGTGTGGGATATCGCCATCCATTATAAGTCACAAATTGAATGTAAACCCGAAACATCCGCCTGTGAAGCAAAAGAGACGCATGTTGGGCCCAGAGAGGTCGGCTGCTCTCAAAGAGGAAGTAGAGAAGTTGAAGCAGAATGGATTTATTCGAGATTCGACATATCCCGACTGGATATCGAATCCCGTCTTGGTAAAGAAGCCAAACGGAAAGTGGCGGACTTGCATTGACTTTTCAGATTTGAACAAAGCTTGCCCAAAAGATAGTTTCCCACTTCCCAGGATTGACCAGCTTGTAGATTCGACAGCAGGTCATGAACTTCTCTCTTTCATGGACGCATATTCTGGATACAACCAAATTCCTATGCACGTGCCAGACCAAGAACATACGAGCTTCATTACGAATTTGGGATTATATTGTTATGTTGTAATGCCATTCGGATTGAAAAACGCCAGAGCTACTTATCAGCGCTTGGTGAACAAAATGTTTTATAATCAAATAGGAAAGACTATGGAAGTTTATGTGGATGATATGCTTGTCAAATCGAAACAGTCCTCCAGCCATACGCAAGACTTGGCGGAAATGTTTGGTATCCTGCGAAAGTATCGGATGAAATTGAATCCTCTGAAATGCTCATTTGGAGTGGCATCGGGAAAGTTCCTTGGCTTCATTGTAAGCTCCCGAGGAATTGAAATCAACCCTAGCCAGATAGCAGCGGTTAGAAATATCGAAGAGCCGAGGAGAATTAAAGACGTCCAAAGTCTTGCAGGGAAAGTAGCGGCGCTGAGTAGATTCATCTCCAAAGCCACAGACAAATGCATTCCGTTTTTTGATTTGATTAAAAGAGGAAAGAAGAACTTCGAGTGGACTCCGGACTGTGTTGAGGCCTTTCGAAATTTATTGGAACTGCTAGAGAAACCGCCGATTTTGTCAAAGCCCATAGATCACGAAGAATTGTTTGTTTACTTGGCAGTCTCGGCTCACGCCGTCAGCACAGCCCTGGTTCGAGAAGAAGAAAAAGTACAAAGGCCAGTGTATTATGTAAGCAAGAAATTAGCAGCGGCAGAGCGCAACTACCCAAAAATTGAGAAGCTCACTACAGCCTCCTGATCGCATCCCGAAAACTTCGTCACTATTTCCAAGCTCATCCAATAACCATATACACTGACCAGCCCTTAAGGCAGGTGTTGCAGAGACCCGAAGCATCGGGAAGGTTGATCAAATGGAACATAGAACTAAGTCAGTTTGATTTGAATTTTCAACCACGAAAGTCAATCAGGGGGCAAGCTCTAGCAGACTTTATTGCGGAGTTCACTATTCCAGAGGAGGAAGTAATCGATGACAGAGTGGTTAAGTCCGAGGATGAGATAAAGATAGATCCGTGGAAACTATATACAGATGGAGCCAAGAACGACCGAAGGTCCGGAGCTGGAATCGTCTTAGTCACTCCCGAAGGACGGTCGTTATATTACGCCCTGCGATTAGAATTTTCGGCGACTAATAATGACTCTGAATATGAAGCCCTGATTGCCGGGCTGAAGCTTGCAAAAGACCTCGGAGTAAAAATGTTAGACATATTCTGTGACTCAAAAATTGTTGTTTGCCAAGTGCGAGGGGAATTTGTGGCTCGAGGACCTCGACTTATCGCCTACCTCAGGAAAGTGAGAGAGCTATTGAATAGCTTAGAGCGGTACAACATAACACACATTCCCAGAGTTGAAAACCAGAAAGCGGATAGGCTGGCAAAGCTGGCTAGTTCCGATAATCCAGAAGAGACTGAAATAATTACAATTGAAACGTTGGAATCGCCAAGCTTTGAGTCAATGGAAATTGAATTCGCTTTTGAAGCGGAACCAGAGAAGGAGTCGTGGATGACTCCAATTAAGAATTTCCTTAAGAATGGGACACTCCCATCAAAGAAGAGTGAGAAAAGAGCTGTAGTTCGCAAAGCTACCAGATATGTCATACAAGATGATACTCTTTATAGGCAAGGATTTTCTATGCCCCTGTTACGATGTATAGCACACGACGACATCAAGCGTGTACTAAGAGAAGTACACGAAGGTGAGTGTGGAGATCATACAGGAGGTCAAACTTTAGCAAAGAAGATATTGCGATACGGATACTTCTGGCCTACGATTAATAAAGATGCAGCTGATTATTCGCGACGCTGCGATAAGTGCCAGAGATTCGCCAAAATCCCCAGGGCACCGTCGACCCAACTTAAATCAATGGTGAGTCCTTGGCCATTTGCCACGTGGGGAATTGATATCATTGGAGTTCTACCAATTGCTAAAGGAGGAGCTAAGTATGCAATAGTGGCCGTGGACTATTTTACGAAGTGGGTGGAAGCTGAGCCCTTGACCAAGATCACGGCAAGAAAGGTGATAAGTTTTGTGGTCAGAAATATTATATGCCGGTTCGGGATCCCAAGGACGATTATAACTGACAACGGAACCCAATTTGATAGTACTGAATTCAGAAATTTCTGCCAGAAGTATAAGATAGACAAACGATATACTGCAGTTGCCTATCCACAATCGAATGGGCAAGTAGAGGCAATAAACAAAGTAATAAAATCCATCCTCAAGAAACGGTTAGAGCGTGCAAAGGCAAAATGGGTTGACGAATTGCCCCTAGCTTTGTGGGCATATCGAACAACATTTAAAACGGCCACCGGTCATACCCCTTTCTCTCTCCTTTGGCTCAGAAGCTGTAATTCCAGTTGAACTGGAAGTTCCTTCCCACAGGGTGACATATTATGACCCGATGATGAATCGGGCACTCTTACTTGAGTCTCTTGATGAAGTCGAAGAAAAAAGGGACGAAGCAGATTTGCGTGCGGCAAGACATCGACGTCAGATGGCACGCTATTACGACAAAAAAGTTCGCCTCAGGACTTTTGAACCAGGAGATTTGGTGCTAAAGAGAGTCTTTCCATCCCTTCCTCACCTCGGTCCAAAATGGGAAGGACCCTTTGTCATCCAACGGAAACTTGAAAAAGGAACCTTCAAGTTAACGACCGTAGATGGCGAAGAAGTCCCCAGAGCATGGAATGCACAACACCTAATGCGATATTTGGATTAGAAATGCTGTACTTTGTGTTATTTTTCTTATAAACCCTGTAATAAGGCACGACTTGCCTTGGGAAAATCTGACGATATGAATGAAGAACTATAAAGTGGATGTAGGCTACGACTTAGCCGAACCACTATAAAAATATTGTGTGTTATTTACTTTTTTGCATTACATATATACATTCATCAGTTATTCTGTTGTGATTATAAAATACAGGATGACTCACAGCCTAAAAAGGTTGAAAACAGTTTAGACATAAAAAGAAGCGCAACGACTATTTGTGCGATAAGACGTAAAAGAATGAGAAAACGACATTCTTATCTCTAACTCTCCAGAGAGAGAGAGAGAGAGAGTATAAAAGCGTCTCCGACTGAGCGCTGAAAAAGAAATTCTTCTCCTAACTCTAACTTTCCAGAGAGAAAGAGAGTATAAAGGCGTCTCCGACTGAGCGCTGAGAAAGAAATCTTTCCCCGTTGAAAGACCGGGGAATGAATAGATGACTGAGCTCGAACTCTAACTCTCAAGAGAAAGAGAGAGTATAAAAGAAATGCCAGAAAAAACGACAGGTACTGACGACACAGGAAGTGCTATCCCGTCAGAGAATCGGGAGCATTCAGATTGCTTGATTAAGCATTAAATAATTTGTGGGAATTGACTGGGGACACGTATGTATACGCATATTTCCTCCCTCCACAACTTCGTTTCATAATTATAGACATGCATTTTTACATAAGTGCAGAACTACTAACAAACAAACATTGCAGAAAATGAGTTATTTTTATTTACAAATGAATGAATTTGTACAGGAAAATAGCTAAAAAAGAAAGTGCAGGAGCTACTCTTGTAGCAGCAATTATTGGTTCACTAAATGCTAAAACGATACAAGGCAATCCACTATTTAGATTTTGAATGAGCCTTGGATTTCTTGGCGGCTTTCTCCGCGTCCTTTGCTTCTTTCTCAGCCTCCGTCAAGATTCGTTTTGACTTCTTTTTTCCTGAAGATGCGGTGCTGGAGCCAGTAGACTTCTTCCCGGAGGGCGGGGCGCTGGAATCAAGAGAAGATTTTTTAGCGAGTTCCTCTGTAATAGATCTAGTTGAGAGCTTAACAACTAACCTTGATCCCGCATCCACAACTGCGAGGGGCTTGAGGGCCTCAGGGTCTAGTTCTTCGGCTTTTAATTGCAAGCGCTTGTCTTGATCAGCCTTCATTGCAGCCAAGGTAACGTCATCAGCACTTTTTGACTCCCCGATTATTGCAACTTCTGGTTCCTCTTCCTGACCCCCGTCACCGCCATCATCCCTTAAAGCCGCTATCATTTCTTCATCATGGGGAGTGGCGGCCTTAGTCGGCTCACTTCCTTCTCCCAAGTCTATAGAAGCAGCCTTGTCTTCCCCTCTTTTGGCCTTTTCTGCGGGCTTTGTCCCGGCGGTGGCTCCTTGAGTCACATCTGTCTTTTCGGATGACTCAACACCTACAGAATGAGAAGCAACAGTTATCAACTCAGGCGAAAACAATGGGTCTTTCATTGATTGTTCAATCACGTGGCGAAAGGTAGAAATAGCCTTGGCAAATTGAGGAGAAAAGGTAGGGATACCTTCCGAAGACTTCTCGGCAGGGGTGACTACTACCTCTGGTGCTATTTCAGGAATAGGGGATAGCAGAGTTGTTCGGGGAATTCCCGGATTTTCAGGATCATACCCCTCTACTTCAGAAGTTGCAGGGGCAGAAGAAGAGGAACCAGCTTCGAGAACAGTTTTTTGTTTAGACTTCCGTCTCTCTTCTTCCATGGCCTCAGCAATAAGGCGGCGCCCTTCAGCTAGGCGCTCCGGTTCATCATCCCTCAAGTATTTCTTCATTAGCTTATCTTCGTCAATGGAATCAACCTTAAGTTCCTCCTTTTCCCACTCGATGATCTGATTCCACACTTGAACTAGAGTGGATGGATAGTCCTCGATCCAAGAAATGTTTCGGCGACGGATAATATGTGCGAAGAATTCAATCATTAGTTCGCCGAAACCCTGAATATCAGCCTCCGCCTCTGATAATTGCTTGCGGGCTTCCTCCGCAGATTTGATGGCACACTCCACATTTCCCTCGGCCAGGGCAGCTCTGTTCTCTGCCTCCAATAGCTTTGAAGCCAAGTCGGCATTCTTCTTTTCTAATTCAGCACTCCTCTTTGCTAACTCGGCGTTTTTCCGTTCAAGCTCAGCATAAGCAAGGCGTGTCTTAGCAGCTTCTGACTTGGCCTCGTCAGCTTGCTTTTTTAATTCAGAGCGCTCCTGAGTGTGAGATTCAAGCAAGTCATGATAACGCTTTTGCATGTCCTCGAATTGTTGTTTGAAGTTAGAAGCATCCCTTTGAGCGACAGCTAGTTGAGCTTGAGTGTCTTCCAAATCTTTTCCTAGAGCTTTTAAGGCCTTGGCATCCTCCTCCGCGGTCTTTTGCATTGAGTCGGTATTTGTGATTAGAGTGCGGATGATTCTGGAGAGGTTGCATGAATATTTAAACATCTCAGAATACTGCTTTTCCACCGCATCAATCTCTGCTTTGGCCTCATCTGCCCACTTAGAAGAAATAGGTTCAAGGGCAGGTAAAAAAGTCAAAGTCTCGAAGTAGTGCTCGGGAAATTGCTCCTCCAAATATGCCCGCTTTACTGCAATTTCCGCATCTAGTGGGGGAGGAGCGGGGATCAATAATTCGATGTCCCTGTGTGAAGAGGATTCGGTAGTCTCTTTGTCTGTCCTAGGTCGTTTAGTAGCAGGGACCTTGTGCTTACTTCGAGACCCAGTTTCTTTTGGAGGAGTTCTATCCCTACTGCGCTTTTCATGGGAAGAAGTGGAGTCTTTAGATGGTGGTCTGTCCTCTTCCCTACGGCTCTGATAACCCTTGTATTTCTCTTGTTCCGGCCGAACTAGTGAGCGAGAGCGTGAGGGTCGAGAACGATAGGGATCGTAAGGCCTTCTCTCATCCCTGCCACGATCATCACGACGATCATACTCGACATCCTAAGGAGGATTGGACATGCTGCGACGAAGCTTCCTGATATCGTAGTAGGATCGAGACATCGTACCTGCACGATAAAACAAACGAAATTTAGAATTAATGGATTCACGAAGAAAGAGGTGCAATGAATGCTAATGCCGTTATATAAAGTGTATCCTAAGTGTTGTGTTTCCCCCCAACCAACCCGAGTCTGAAGCTAGACTAGTACGGGCAGGCTCTTTGGCCTTAGCGGGAGTGGTCTCTTCAGAAGAGGTGAAGACTAAAGGATCCTTCCTGAAATCCTCTGAAGTGTATATAGTCTCAGGTAAGGGGAGATCCCCCAAACCCTGAAATATTTGCTCATCAGTACTAGGGACATCCCCCTCGGAAGCATGCAGCGGCGACTCTTGGGAGGATTTTGACTTTTCCAGAGAAGTAGCCTCCTCGGGGGCAGTATATCCTTCACGATGCTCTTCGGCCAGATTAGCCAACTCATCATCTTGTGTAGAAGATGGAGAAGGTGAAGTTTGAAGAGGCGCTGTAGGAACTCCTGAGCCTTCTCCTGTATCTGGGACTACCTCCACTAGAGGAATGTATGCGTATGGAGCTGTCCCACGACCGATGCTACGAAAAACGGATAACAGCCCATGAAAGTGAAGGTATTCGTCTTTAAGGACTTCGTCGATAGTCAAGAATTTCTGATCGCCATTAAGAAGTCGGTGCATCCGATCAAAGAACACCTGATCTGATATCTATTTGGGATTGTCGACTGCAAACGAAAAGGAAAACAAGTTAAGGTGATGATTCAAGTGTATAGAGCCCGGATTTAGAAAATCAGTGCTTTACTTGATTTTGTCCACCTCCTGGCGCATCCAGGCTGTCGCTTCACGTAGAACCATTCTAGTCTGGAATCTCCAGCTTTACTGCTGAATGGTGCTGAGATTATCTTCCTTTTTGGAACTGACTCAAAGTAGCAGAAAGATGGAGTCTCTCGAGTCCGATGCTTGAAATTATAGAAGAAGTGAACGTCATCGAACGTGAGCTCTATGCCTAAGATTTCACGATATGCTATGTACAAGGTGTGCAAATAGGCATATGAATTGGGATGCAACTGCATGGGGGCAATCCGCATTTGTCTTAAAAAGTCAACGATGAAGGGAGAGAATGGAGGAACGGCGCCGACCATGCACATCAATCGAGTGACCGTCATATATCCTTCTGGAGGGTTGTGGGGACGGTCAGAGCGTGAAGGCACTAGAGTGTCCCTTTTCATTATCCCGTACTTTAAGCAAATTCGGACAAGTCGATCGTTGTGGATTGTTGATTCAACGGAGTCTGGGGGTGATTCCAATATAATGGCCGATTCAAATTCATCAGGGGCTCGATCGTCACCAATACCTCCTTCCTCCTCAAAACCCAGAGAAACTTCATTCTCTGAAGACACCTCGTTGCTTTCTCGATTTCCAACCCCGTAATCTGAACCCTCACTGTCCCATTCTGGATCCGAAGGAGAAGATATATCCTCGAGAGTGATTTTGTTAGAAGTTTCCGGGGCTTCTTTCCTCTCAGCTAGTCTAGAAGAGCGTCTGGGTCTCATTGTCATAGAACTATTGAAGAAGCAATAGCACGAATTAGAGTAAATTAGCCCGTACCCCCTGTGCATGTGTGTGAACTAAAATGTGTGCAGCGAATGTGAGAAATGCAAAGTAAAGGTGCAACAATGTAAGACGAAACTTTGAAGAGAAAGTGATAGTCAGAGTAGTTCTTAATGTTCGTTTATGTCCGCAAGGCACTATCCTAACTGTTCATGAAGTTGGAAGTAATATCTAGCATTGTTTTAAATAGTTGGACAAAAGTTTGTGTTTTTGATTGAGTAGTTTTCGGTTCGGATGTATACACCAGGTTCAGATCGGATAGGAAAGGTCACATGTCAGCTTAAAGCAAAGGCTCACACTCAGAGAGATATATCCGGATCGGTTCGGGGATTGACTTTCGGGGCGGGTCGGATTAACCTGAATAACCATACCACTATTCTCTCTTTTGTTTCACAACCCGGTCCGACCCGGGCGCATAAGTCTTGACCTCCATTTTATTCATAGGTCCGACCCGACCCGGTCAAACAAGTTAAGTCCCATTTCTTTGCCTTATTGCCCCGACCCGATCCGGTTCTGTGAATTTCTCTCTTTCCCTTTTTCTCCTACTGTTCCCCCACCCGAACCGATCTCCTTCAATTACCTTCCTCTTCCTCCTCTTAAGTAGCGAACCCAACTCAATATCCAAAGCCTTAATTAAAGTCAAGTGCTTAAGCACTCAAGTATTCAACGACGAATCTCAACACCCTCCACCAACGCCTCGAAATGGCGTCGATGCCATTAACGACGAAGGCGGAGGATGAAGGAAGCCATGGCGATGGAATTAGTCAAATACCTTGCTAGAATCGTTCAACTTAACTGCGAATGTAAATTAAAAACAATTATGACAACGGGATTCTAGATTGCAAGACTACCTATGTATTTGATTCAAAGATTGAAGCGAGAATTTTGAATTTTTTTGGAAAGACTAGGGTTTCGATGTGGAATCGGTTCGGTTGGGCAAGAACAGTGAATAAAAGAAAAGAAGAAAAGTGAAGTAAATTTATATAAAAAGCAAGCTGACTATTCGTATTCCCGCTCGGACCGGCTCGAAAAGCCCAGTGACGCAGCTTGGCCCACTAATCCATTGCAGAGTATAGGAAGAAGAAGATCCGTCCGGGTCGGAACCCGAACCAGAAATCCGTTCGGGTCGGAATCCGAACCGAACAGGATGCAGTACGACAGCTTGGCATGTGAATTTAAAGGGAAGGATGAAGGTATTGTGCCATGGCAGTCAAAGCATGCTCCGTTTCCAACAGAAGCATCCTTTGAGGGGGCAAAATGTTAGCCTACTTTGTGAACTAGGCAACACAAAGTCAAGATGTCAAACATTGAAGAGCATTTTTAATTAGAAGACTTCGGTTCGGATCGGAGAGACCATCACTACTCAGATCGGAGAAGACACTACAGCCTAGATCGGACAGCTGCAATCGTTCGGGTCGGGTCAGAGCAACGTATCGGTTCGGGTCGGATAAAATCTCCTGTTCGGATCGGTGAGCTATTGCTGAGGAAATTAGAAAGGCACAGCTGTTCGGATCGGAGGACAATATAGTCTCAATTGGATCGGAAAGCCATTTGGTTGTTGCAGAAATAAGTCGGAGCGGAGCGGAACAGACTAAAGAGGAGAAAGTGTTGTATCCAAGCCAATCCGGGTCGGATCGGATAACCCGAACCGAACCCCTTGCACGTGTCTCTCCGACCCGAACCCATTTTCCATATTATTCTCCAGCATAAGCGCCTGGATATCCGGATCGGCTATGACCAGTTCCTGCCCATAACGTCCATTATTCTGATGCGTTGTCAACGTAGAAATCAATTCGAATCCGATGGTGATGGGATGAGTGACACGTGGCTCCGATCCGGATCGGGCTCTGAGCAAATTCACACCTATAAATAACCCGTCTGGAGACAAAGAAAAGGATCTTTTTTCCGGCACTTGGAGAGTTCAACCACCTTCATAACCCGAATTCCAGCAATCCCGGAAAATCCAAATCTTCTTTCATTATTTGTTTTCAAACAATTGAGTGATTGTGAGTGAGTTGTGAGAGAGACCAAGTGAGTATTTCATTGTATTTGTAACTGAATCATTGAAAATAGTGGAAAACAAGTGGACGTAGGCATTTCTTCGCCGAACCACTATAAATCCTGTGTGTTCATTTTTATTTTTATCTCATTTCATTTTGCTTTTAATCAATTTGGGTGTTAGAACCACTTTTTGGTCTAACAGCGTCGCTTTATGTAGCATTAATTCGCAAGCCTCACACCCCGGTGTGAACCAAAAATGGGAGAGGACATCAGGGAGGGCATGTGTTTCCTTCTAGCTAGAAGTGGCGTCAGTGGTTTTACATGCCCTAACGGGTTTGACTTATGTGGTTGTTGGAATGCGAGGCGCCTCAATTATATCGATCGATCCGGGACCTGGCTTATTTACGCCCCATAGGGCGGGGAAACGCATGTTCAGGGTTTAAGTTTAATACACTCCGTGTGGACTGGCCCTGAGGATCCAAGGTGCAGTTGCGACTGTTCCTGAGGCTCGGGCTAGAGAGTCTCGAAGCGGTGAGAACGATCCCTTGCCTCGGTTCATAGATGGAAATCCAACTTCCAATACGACATTTTGCGGTTTTAATTGTAAACTTATATATGGCGACATAGTGGTATGGGGCACTTATGCCGTCTATGATTGATACTTACGATTGAAGTTGTTTTATACACTATGCACTTATAATTGTATCAAATGATTTGTTTTAACATACCAAGAATGTTTGGCTACTATAAGGAAAAACCCTATAAACCGGCTTGCGTTGCATTGTGTGATTGGACCTGGGTCTTATAGTAGCCTCATTTTTCCAAAAAGAATTGCGCTGTTTTGTTATATGCACTGGTGTTCTTGGGAGGAAACCCGTTTCATGTTTTATGGCGTGGTCCTCGATATATCTGATTTAGAGTAAAGTTTTAAATAACTGTTTTAGTTCTCACGCCAGTCACATGACTTACCCGGAGTTTATTGTTTTAACCTAAACTCTGGGTGCCCCTATTTCCACACGGACAGCTAGTAATTTTGGTTTTGCAGACTTATATTCACAGGATCCTGGTTTTCAGCTGGAACGATATTCGGAAAGCTCTGTATTCGTTTATCTCTTTCAGTTGTGTATTGTATTATTTTTCTGCTGCTGTGTAATGTAATTTAATTCTCTGATATTTATCGAATGTATAATATTTATGTATACTCTGTTATATTCCTGTATTCTGATGAATTGTAGTAATAAGCAATGAAATGTTCTTATGTTTGTGTTCTAATTGTTCGTGTTCTCAAAGCAATCCGGGCTTTGCTACACAGGGAAGTTTGGGTCGTCTCAGTTTGGTATCAGAGCTCTGGTTTACAGAGCTCGAGAAAAAGGCACATTAGAACCATACGAAAGAATTCATCGGAAATTGGATTGGTAATATCCGTTGAGAATGACTCGTTAGAGATGGGATCAGTAGTATCCTAGAATGAATCGGGAGAGTATATTTTTAAAATGAAAACTAATTTTGTTTTGAAATTTAAATCGTATTATATGTATTTGAATATTTATTTTAAATTGATTTGGACAATCAAGTATATAAAGATTTTGCATATACGTCTGATCCACGTGTATACGAAGTCTTAATATACTGGATAGATATAGAATCACACTCTAGTCGCCCGAACATGGTTCTGATGATTGCTATAGCGATCGCATCATCCGTATTCATGTTCGAGTTTCAAAGGTGGGATGTCTATATATTTCCTATTGATTGGTGTGAGAACCAAAATTAGGTAGGGCTTATTGTCGTGATTTGGCATCAAAAATATGATTTTTTGCTATGTATTAAAGTTATGTGATTGAAATGTTATTCAACTAACTGATTTCTGATTGATGGTTGTGTTGTATGATTATTCCTTTAAACCATTATGTGAATGAACGGTAAATTTAGCCAAATTGTATCAAATGTTGAATAAGATTGAAAATTATTTGGAAATGCATGCAGGTACATATATATATGTGTGAACAGGTCATTGCAAAGAGGCTAGAGCAGAGGAATAAAATTGTTTGCCCGACAAATAGGTACATGTTTATTGTTTTTCTTGGGGTTTTTGATGATTCTATGAGCCGATTGGCTGTTTCTTTTTCTTTTTGGATTGGAGAGGCCTGTATGGAAATTTTGGGATTTTCACGGTGCTCCCGTGCAGGGGAGGTTATGGCTAAATTTTTCAAAAATTTAGGGTGTTAGCCAAATTTTTGAAGAATTTGAAAAGTTCTTAGAAACTGAAAAGTTGAAGAACTTAAGCCATAATGAAAGTTGAGTTGATTTGTAAAACAACTTTCAGCTTCGTTCCTTTTCGGGGATGAAAAGTTTTAAGTGGGTGAGATTGTAACAACCCGGAAAATCCGAACAGATTTAAAAATTTTATTTTGGTAATTTTGATGAATTTTGAATATTTAAAATGAATTATTTTAAATAATCACGACGAGAAATTTATTTTGAATTGAATTAGAACGCAAATATTTATTTGAATCGAAGTTAGAATATAATTATTTATTTTTAATTATAAAAGGAATTGAAAATGGCGCGGTAGTTTGAAAATTCGATTTCAAAGTTCAAATGAATGTACAGGATTCAAAATAAACCGGATTTTGGCGAAACCAAAAATTTTAGAATCTAATTGAGAATATCTTTCCAACGAATCCAAAAAATCAAAATTTCATAGCGGGGATAAAAAGTTATGCCCAATTGAAAATTTAGAATAGTCGCTATGGAATTTTGGCCCTTAAAAATGGAAATTTTGCAAACGACCTCCGTTTTCGACGAAACCACTTTTGTTGGATTCGGGATGTCAAGTTATTGCTAGATTCCAAAATTCGTAATTTTCTGAATCAATATGTGAGCGTGGCGATGTAAAATGGGTTTTAATAGTTTTAGGTAATTTCGATCAACCGGAAAATGGCCATTTTTTAAACGGTCTCCAAATTTGACGAAATTAGTTTTGTAAGAACCGTATCGTCAATACGAAGCTAGAAAATATTTTTCGTGAATTTTTAGAGTCCGTATGTGACCCCGTAAAATTGAAATGAGCGTTCAAATTCAATATATAGATTTATATTTTGATTTTGATGGAAACTTATCAAAACGGCCGAACTGTCTTACGATACATATCCCATTGTGTTTGGAATGGAGGTAATTAGCTGGGGACGATAGGCGGTGGGTCTCGTTTGGAGATCGAAATTTAAAGTTACTTTTTGGAAATTTAAAATAATAAAGTAATTAAATTTATATAAAGCCCCCTATTCTCCTTCTCTCTCTTCTACAGTCAATAATCGATTGAATAAAAAAAAAAGAGCCGCGCTTCCCTACCTCGCGACGACCACCACGCCCCTAACCTGATGCGGGAAGACTGCCGCCGCCGTTGCCCTTTCCCCCTCTGACCCCCTCCCCCCCTGTTCCTCTGTCAAATTGAACTCCTCCCAATTCAAACACCCATCGCGACGCCCCCCTTTTCGTAAGCCAAACCACCACCGCCACATCCGACCTGCGCCCCACCTCTGTGCTACGCCAATGGCACCACCGCCCCTCCCATCAACTCAGCAACCCTCTTCAGCAAGGAATCGACGGTTACAAAGAAAAGTGAGTATTTTTCATGTTTTCTTTATGCTATTTACTTAATAAAGAAATCTAAAATTTATTATATGTTCTTGATTTTTAATATGATAACAACGTGATTTTTAATATGATAAAAGGGTGACTTTTTTTTATATGATAGAGATTTGATTTTTAGAATTGAAAAGATTAGATCTTTCTATATGGAAAGATTAGATTTTTCTATGCGAAAAGATTAGATTTTTCCATATGAAAAGGTTAGATTTTTATATTGTAGAGATAATAAAAGTATGATTTTCATATTATAGATATCATAAAAAATTGATTTTTATAATGCAAACATAGATATAAATGTATGATTTTTATAAGGTGTTCATGAAGAGAAAAATGCGATTTTTATAGGAATAACATAATAAAAATGTAATTTTAATTATAGGAGAAGTGAAATAAATATACGATCTTTATATAAGAAGTAAAGATATAAAAATATAATTTTTATATAGAAAGGAGCATTGTAAAAATATATGATTTTTATATAGGAAGTGCCATTGTAAAAATGTGATTTTTAAAATAAACATCATACAAAAAATGCGATTTTTACTATGAACAACGGGAAAAGATTGCACTGAAATTTTTGGCAAATCCGAACCGTTCAGAAATAGAGAATGGAGGAGTGGAAACGAAACGTGAGAACTTCTCACTTTTATTTTAATTTTCTAGTTATAATATATACTAGGATGCAGACGGTGCTTAGCAGCACCCGACACCCGTCATCCACAGATCATGGATGACTTGTTGGTTTGATTGATGTGTTGTGAAAGTTGATTGTGTGATGTAGAATGGAGTAAAATATTTTATAGTTAAAATTATAATTTTTAACGTATATATAAAATAAATACTTATAAACAAATCGGACGATTTGTTTATGTATACACATTTGACTAATATTGATTGGGATGATAAATTTTACACGTCGCCCAACTGCACAAACAAATCTGTGTTCGTTGTTTGAAAACCCCACACGGGTGTTGGGATGAAACTGGACATACACTAATCCCAATAATTAGTTGTATGTCGATCGATTGATTGACAGGCTGTTATAAGCATCAAATATTTATGTTTAATGCTTATGCAGTGTAGAATGCATTCTGGATGATGAAAATATTGTCATTTATATATCGATGATAAAGAATATTCAATTTTGATTTGAAATTGAATATGAAGTTGAAATCGTTTTGAAAATGAATTTAAAACTATTTATAAAATACGGTTGAAAAGGAAATCGACGAAGTATATATTATATATATAATATAATCGCCTGAATAGAACGCGCCGCGCTGTGGCAGTTCGCTAATTTCGACCATTGACTTCGAACGGACAATACGGGAGATCCGTCCGTCGGATTCTCCTAAAACCAGAACCGTTGGGTTCGTATCGAAAAGAGCTTTCTAAGATTATTAGAAAGTAGAAATCTAACGGTTGGATTTGGAATTATGTCCAAATCAAATTTGGAAAAGGTCGCTGTAAGTGCAGTTCGATGGCCGTTTATGGAAATCGACTGTACGGGCCTTGATAAAATTATTAAAAATATTAATATTTAGTGTAAAATCATAAGAAATGTTTTGGAATGAATTGGGATGAAAAATCCCATATTTGAAAAGATAAAAATAGATTTCTATCGAAATAAACTAGTTTTGAACTAGAATATAATCCCATTTATTTTTAAAATAAATAAATTGGATTTGAAATGGTTTTAAAAATAACTAAAATTTCTTATATGTAAATTGAAATGGATTTGAATCAAAATTGTCTTTGGAATATTTTGATGTTGGATTTCGTGATTATACAGATATTATTATGGAAAATTGAAAGATATATTTATATCGTTATTTCCAATACGATATTTGTTGGTCATAGAATTTGATATTGAATATAAGCCGATATATTTTCTATTCAGAGCCTTGTATTTAATATCAAATGGGATTTGGGTTTGTTGTGAATGGTGTCTTCATTAACACTATTCTTAAACCCAGTTGAGAAAAGATTAAATCTTTTTATTTAGATTTAATGAAGTATACCAATTAATTAAAATTTAATTGGAATTGAATTGGAATTGATTTTTGGGTTTATCGTGAACGGTGTTTTAAATAACATTTGTTCTTTAACCCGATAATTAATGGAATGTGAATTGGGTTTGTTGTGAACTATGTTTTAACGACATTCGTTCTTTAACTCGATTTACAGTGAAATGTGATTTGGAATTTATAAATCTTTTGTTAAGATTTAAAGGAGATTTTCCAAAGTAAAGTTTTCCAATTTAATAAAATAAATTGGAATTAAATGGAATTCGATTTGGTAATAATCGATGTGAGCCTCTGTAGAGGAAGACTTTGAATATATATGGAATTTAAAAGGCCTTGTCGTTATTCCATTTATATTATCCGTTGGATATGGAAGTTCATATTGATTATATATATATATATATATATATATATTGATCTATTTTCCGTGAAGGTTCCATTGTTAATGGAATTTTGGTTTTATCGTGAACTGTGTTTTAAATGACATTAGTACTTTAACCCCGTTAAAGATAAGATTTATTTCTTATCTTTGAAAGATCATTAAGTAACGATTTTTAGAAATTAAAACTGAATTAGAGTTTTAATGAATCTTTAAATAGAATTGAAAGGTGAATTTGATAACTAGAATTATCAAATTCAAGAAATTGTCGAAAATGGAGTACTATCAGTTTTGCTCCAGTCGATAGTTAAATCTTTAATTAGATTTGTATGGGAAATGGTAATTGATTTTACCGGTAACACCATGGTGTTAGATATGGAGTATTACCAGTTTTCCTCCATGGGATGAATAGGTTGGGATTGGGAAATAAAACAAAGGATTACTTTGGTAAGGTGCGCTAATCCTGACTAATTTGGAAAACCTTAATATGGTTCGAAATGATATCCAAATAAAGATTAAAGAATAAATTTTAAAGAATTTATATTTGATAGAATTAATGGGAACCTTTCCCTAAGAATGTGAATATTTGAATAAAAGAATATTCTGAATTGGAATGAGGCGTATGTTGTGTTTGTGTAACACTTGTTTATTATATACGCGAGTTATTCGAAAAAACTGGGTTTATCCCATTCTGAATAACTGATATGACGATAAGTCAAAGATGAAGATAGTGGTTGAAGATCGGAGATCTTCACATCATTTGGATGATTCCTGTTGATCTTGATTGGGTCGTACACCCAAGAGGAGGGAATAAGTTGGTGATCGTCCAGACGTACTTGGAGATCGATGGATATGCGAGGTACAAGGTGCCTCTGGTTTCGTTCAGACCCAGAACGGACTTGTAAATGGATTGTGTGTCTGACATGGGGTTTTGCCCTATGTTGATTGATCTCTATTAAATATACATCTTCCAGGTGAAGGGGAATTTATTCCCTTATTTCACCCTTCTCTAAGACGTACGGGATCAGAGGTTTTATATCGATAGGCATCAGTCGCATGGAGTGAATTACCTGTGTGGCATGCTGAGATGCAAATGATCAAGGCTTTTGTTGAAAAGCAGAGCCTTGTGGTTGATGATCAAAGCATTGCTTTAATATAGCGTTGCTTTGTGTAGTGTTAACTCGCGAGCCTCACACGTCGGTGTGATCCAAAAACGGGAGAGGACGCCAGGGATGGCATGCGTTTCCTTCTAGCTAGAAGTGGCATCAGTGGTTTTACACGCCCTAACGAGTTTGACTTATGTGGTTGTTGGAATGCGAGGCGCCTCAGTTATGTCGGTCAATCAGGGACTGATGGAGTCATTCGTTCGGTCATTTACGCCCCATAGGGCGGGGAAACGCATGTTCAGGGTTTAAGTTTAATCCACTCCATGTGGACTGGCCTTGAGGATCCAAGGTGCAGTTGCGGCTGTTCCTAAGGCTCGGGCTAGAGAGTCTCGAAGCGGTGAGGACGATCCCTTACCTCGGTTCACAGATGGAAATCCAACTTCCAATACGACATTTTGCGGTTTTAATTGTAAACCTATATATGGCGACATAATGGTATGGAGCACTTATAATAGCCTGTCCCCCGGCTTGCGTTGCATTGTGTGATAGGACCTGGGTCTTATAATAGCCTCATTTTTCCAAAAAGCATTGCGTTGTTTTGTTATATGCACTGGTATTCTTGGGAGGAAACCCGTTCTATGTTATACGGCGTGGTCCCTCGATAAATCTGATTTAAAGTAAAGTTTTAAATAACTGTTTTAGTTCTCACACTAGTAACATGACTGACCTGGAGTTTATTGTTTTAACCTAAACTCTGGGTGCCCCTATTTCCACATGGGCAGCTAGTAGTTTTGGTTTTGCATATTTATATTCAAAAGATCCTGGTTTATAGCTGGAACGATATTCAGAAAGCTCTGTATCCGTTTATCTCTTTCAGTTGTGTATTGTATTATTTTTCCACTACTACGTAAAGTAATTTAAATTTCAGATATTTATCGAATGTATTTATACTCTATTATATTCCTGTATTCTGAAGAATTGTTGTAATAAGTAATGAAATGTTTTTCTATTTGTGTTCTAATTGGTCGTGTTCTCAAAGCAATCCGGGCTTTCCTACACGGGGAAGTTCGGGTCGTCTCACCTGCTCTGATACCACTTATTAGATCTAGATTAACCCTAGAGGAGGGGTGAATAGGGTTTATCACAGTTTTTCACTGAATAAAAAATATGATAGGATATTACAATAATAAACAGATCACAGAATGCAGCAAAAATAAAAGTGCAGAAAATAAATCACACACAGATATACCCAGCTTTGGCAAAACCCTGCCTACTGCTGCATTCCTAAGCTTTCTACTAGGTAAAAGAACAGATCCCGCATACAAGACCATGTACACTCGTGAACCCCTCACTCCTAGTCTAGTCCTACGCTCAAAACCCTAGACTAACCAATATCCCCTGGATCAAATTTCCCCTGATTATGACCTCGTAACTAGTAACCCTAGTTTTTACAGACTCTAGTATACTACCAGTCAACGCCCTGACTAGATCCCCTAGTATTTTACAGACACTAGAAACTGTTTGTTCTGTTTACAAAGAAATATAAAAACAATACAAAGAATTAAAATTAAATAAAAAAATCCCTAGAAACTAATTTAATTTCCCCTTGAAAGAACTTGTCTTAGCCAAGGGTAATTAGCCTGGCCATTTTACTTGCGTTGCATCCTATCTCTTTACTCCCGTTCCCTTTGCTTCTGGAAAGAAAAATATCGGTGGTGATGTGGAAATTTTCTAGTGTTTCTTGTTTGTTACCAAATCAAAAACGATTGCTTGATGAAATCTCGTGTGGATTTAATCTCGAATTTCTTTCTTCTCCGATTGACTGCTATCTGATTTGGGAAATTGCAGCGATCGAAATCCAGATAGAAAATGTGAGTTTTTAGAATTTTCTCTCTTTGAATTTGATTGTTGATTCGATACACTATTGCCTGTGATGATTGGTGATATATATAGGACTACAAAATCCTAATTTTGCTCTCTGATTTCATTGAATGATTCGATCTAATTTTGGCAAGAAAAAATGTCCCTTTTAATCCTGAGTGAATGGATATACCCCTTTTGATTATGTCTGCATATAATGATTTTCCCGATTGAAAAAATATTGCCTTGATTGCCTTGATGAATTCGGATTTGAAAACAAATACTTCTTGACGAAAACGAAAAATGATTTTAGGGAAAAAAAATTGTCATTGCCGAAAATTTCTTGATCAAATTTTGGGTTAAAAAATGATTTTAAGAGAATGATTGTCTCCAAAAAAAACTTTGGATTACAGGAAAAAAAAACTTTCCCAAAAACATGGTCAAAAACAGGAAACAATTAATTGATTTTCAAAGAAGTTGTTGAGTGATTGAGAGATTTCTTTCCACATATGTTAGCTCTGATTTTTCAACAGGAATTTCTTGGCAAAACATAATGTTAATTTGATGAGTAGATTTTCCATAATTAATGCAATTTAAAAACTGAAAGCATTCTATCCATTCATATGTTTCAATGAGAATTGTTGGAATGATTTTCAATCACTCTAGTCTAAAACTGCTTGCTGATTTGTTCACCTGCTTATACATGTATTGTCAATACCATATATGTTGATCTGCATCACATTTTTTCCTGCATGATTGTGTATTGCACATGCAAAAGAAAACTTGCCAAAAGTAATTCCCAATCTTGCTGTGTGTGTACATGAACATTTGAACACTTCTTGATTTGCCATGGATACACTGTTTTTCCTGAATCATAAACTGCTGCTTCACTTATGAATTGATCCATTCATGAATATGCTCCTCTGTCCCTTGGATTTGATCACCAAGTTGTGTACAGACCATGTACACATGCACCTTGCTCATGTTGTATTTGTTCACTGAACCCTGCACCATTAATATAGCTTGAACTTGCTGAGATGTCGTGTACATGACTAATGAACCATACTGTTGTTTTTGTTGTGATCATGTCTGCACCAGTTTTTTGTCCTCGACTACATGAATCTGCCATGAACATTGCTTGAGACTAAAACAGTTTTCGTGCTCGACCATTTGTTTGCATATGATCCTGCATTTTCCAGTTTTCACATATGTTTCTTGCATACTGAGTTGACCATGATTTTGCATGCACCGGTCTTGGATTGATCACTTGCTTGTTCTTGGCTGCACCATGCTTTGCAATAAAAGTGATCTGCCATGTTGCATCTTTGTTGTTCCATTCATGACTACCATGATTTACACAATTCTGTATTCATCAGTTTGTAATGTGTATCTTCATGTGGACTCGACCATTTTCTTGCCAAACTTTGATGACTGAACCACGTTACTCGTCTTGAATATTTTGAATTATCACCTTTGTAAAACTGCTGCTATGTCCATTGTAACATGAAGTTCTTGCTGCTTTGATCCTAATGCTTGCTGCACTCTTGTATTTGTGTTGACATTGCTGCTATATGATTCATGCACTATTGTTTAGACTTGCACATGTTTGACTTCTTGAGCTGCTCCAAACTGTCTATCCATGCCTTTTGTTGAGTGCTTGACTTACTTTCTCTTGCACTGGGTCGAGTTGGTCCACGTGGCTGCTCCTCAGTTGATCGCTGATTAACGAGGAAGTGCACATGTGTATATTTATACATGTGTGTATGCAGCCATCAGACATAATTTCCTGTCCTTGCACTGAAATGTTTTGTATATACATTGACTGCCTTGTGATATTTACAGTGTATCACTGTGAATATCACAAGCTGTCTAGACACAGATGAATCAGATCAAGTCATGAAAAATGATGAGAAACACACCAAAAAACTGAGGCAAATAAAATTTAAAAAAAAAATTACATTTGCATGAATTTTGAATATTATTTCTGTTCCATACACTGTGTGTGTTTCTGTATATAACAGGTATGAAGTTGATGACTGGACTGACGGTGACTGGATTGACTGTGCAGTGTGAAGACAGAGAAATGAAGATAGACGATAAAGGACAAAAGATAAAGCAGTGTTGTGTCAGTGTATATGAAATGTAACTGTTTCGGAGAATGTATTGAGTGATGGGTGATGTAGTGAGGAGCAACTGTACAGAATGAAAGAATTGTACTTTTATTTGTAATAAACAAATTTGATTGAAATAAAATATTTTATTGTGTTCAAACAAACTTGTCTATTATATTTAGTTTATTACAAGTACAATCTTCTGTGAATGTATATGAAAAGTGATGTGTTCAAAAGTGGAGTTATAAGCAGTTGTACTGTCTGATTGTTTGAAATATAATATTTATATTTGAATAAAATACTGTATGAATATATGAATGTCAGTATAGTCGTATTCTATTTAAATATAAATATTATATTCCTGTCTATGATGAATATATGAAACAGTACAGACACATTTATATTAATACATATTTGGTTGTTATCATCAAACAAAAATCATATAATTGTGTATACAACACCGTTATATACAACAAGTACAACTTACAGTCAACACATTTGGATAGGTATAACAATCCGTCCTCATACATAACACACATCAGAATAAATATCAATACAACTGAACTCCTTGAGCATATCTTTTGAAGTTTGTATCATCCAAAATTGGACTTGTAAAACTCGGTCTAACCCAAGCATTGCAAACGCCATGGATCTGTTTAGTGAACCAAAATGAGAAAACTTACTAAGTTTAGAGGTGATTTTAGAGTCAAAACATTTCTTTCGAAAGAACGGACAATCGTAAGACCAGTCCACACATAAATACGAACGGTTTTTACCTTACGATTACTCAAAATTTTTTGAAATCATATCTATTCTGATATTATAATAATGTCTAAATCAAATACATGACCATCTACCAGAATGCTTGCATCTCACTCTCTACAAACAAAATATATAATAAAAAACACGAGTGTTTATTGGTGATGGGATTTCGACTATGACAGGTATGAAACCACCTTTTAATAGTTTTTCTGTAGAGAAGAATGCACTGGGTTCAACAAGAACATTTTGTAATCTGGCCACACATGACCAACCACTCATTTTTCTTGAGTGTTTCAGATGTTGTTGTCAACAATGGTTGGGATCAACAATTGTTTCCCAAAAGTGACAACATCGATAGAATAAAGAAGTAAATGGATTTTCTCTAGATATGTGTGACACCCCATGACCGTTAATGTTACTCACAAAGGGAATGCATTAAGTTTCATGAAGTGTTATAGGTAAACAGAAACTAAAATATTACAAGATAGATGTAAAAGCAACAGCGGAATTTTTATTTTTATTTCAAACATAAAATCATAACATCATGGTCCAAAATACCGTAAGTCTGAAACTGCATAAAAGCCATTACAATAATATAAAACTTTCTGTCTTGTTCCATCAGAGTAAATGAAAAGCATAATTCCCCAAAAAGAGACAAAGCATAGTAGAGATAAGAACTTGAGAAATACTTCACAACCTGCGCCAATCAAGATGATAATCGAGTCCTGACTAAGCCTGAGAATTCCGACCATGTAAACCAAAGGGGGGAGGAACGAAAGAAAGAAGATATGATTAGATTTAATTCAGGCACTGACAACCTTTTGCCTCCACTATTTTTAGTATGAGAAAATCGAGATATGAGGGTATATTTATAGCTGGTAGCCCCCAGAATTCGAATGCCACCTCAGCCCTAGGGTGAATCAGGCCACGGGTCGACACCTCCTTGGGTCCGGGTGCCCAAAAACATACATGGGCGCACTTTACAGGTGCGCCAGTGCAAAAATACATTAGCGCACTTGTCAAGAGCGCCAGGAATTCCTGCTCTTTTCACCAAACTTCTATCATCCATAACTTCTTCATTCATTATCCTTTTTACGCAAGCCAGGTGTTTATCTTAACCATAATTTCGAGACGGACACAATGACATAGTCCGTTTCCCTTAATTATTAATATTAAATTAATTATTCTTTAATTTATCCACTTTAATGTTGTTAAAATTTCAGGGTGTTACATTCTCCCCTACTCAAAGGATTTCATCCCCGAAATCTTCAAGCTAAGAAGAATGTATCCTACCATCCATCATCCATCTACTCATCCACTAATTACAGGCATCCATTGTCCTTAAAATTTTCTAATGCTTATATGAATATATACAAAGGTGGGTGTATATGTCCCAATACTGATGCGAAAGATCAGGTGGTCTACTGATTCAGTCGACCTCCTTAATGCAATGTATGTTAGTGCCATGAATCCAACATGTATGCAAATAATCCTATTATAACATGCAAGTTCTATATATGTTGACAATCATCCATCCAAATGCAACATCCATATGATGATATATCCACTTTCGTACATTAAAAGAAGAAAAATACACACACATCCATATCCAATATGAGAGTGATTGAGCCGATCTAGTGCCGAATGTGTGTGTATACGCATCCACGTGCAAACACTTGCATCCACTTGCATCCATCAAACATAACATGACTCAAACACATATTTATAATCATGGGACTTCTACCTAAAGGTCGAAGATTCGATTGATAGGATATACTCAGATGATAGAAGCAACCATGAATAAAAGCTTTTGGAAGAGAAGTTAAGAACATTCCCTTGAAGAGAAAAGGGTACAAAGCACAAAAATCTTGTCTTTGATCTCCCCAATTGCATCCTTTTGGTTTTCTCCCCACTGAACCTTCACCAACTTGACTTCTCATTTGCGTAGCTTCTAAACCTCATACCCAAGTAAAAGTCTTTCTATAGATCCCCACCAACGAGTCGGTGGTCTACAGGGTCATCCATATAATGCTTCGAAGGGTTCCATGCCAATGTTAGCTTGATGGCTGTTGTTGTAGGTAAACTCTACTAAAGGAGGGTACTCTTCCCAAGTCCCTCCGAAGTCTAGGATACATAGCCTCATAAGATCCTCTAGAACTTTGTTCACCCTCTCCGTCTATCTATCGGTCTGAGCATGATAAGCGATGTTCAAACATTATTGTGTACCTAATGCTTCTTGCAAGCTCCTCCAAATTTACAGGTGAAAATAGGATCACAATCACTTACGATACTGTAAGGTACTACATGAAGACGAACTATCTCACGAACATAAAGTGCTGCCAACCATACTAATGTCCTCTTGCTCTTAAAGAGAATGAAATGGGCGCTCTTAGTAAGTCTATCTATTACTACCCAAATGCTGGTGTTGCCCTTCGTTGATCTAGGAAAACCATCTATGAAATCCATGGGGACGCTCTCCCTCTTCCACTACGGGACCTCTAAAGGCTGAAGTAAACCATCGGGCTTCCTTTGCTCAGCTTTGACTTGCTGGCAAATCATACATTAAGAAACAAACTCTGCTGCATCTTTATTCACCCCATTCCAAAAGAAAACCCTTTCTCAAGTAGCTCCCCTATTTGTTTGCTGAGCTCCCTTCTTTCTCTTAGTGCCATATGGCGCACGGGCAATGCAACTGGCTTTGCATTGTCCATCAAATATATGTGGAAATCGATCTCGCGCCTTGGGGCAAACCCTGAACCTCATCAAAGACATTAGGATACTCACGGACTACTAGAACTGATTTTAGATCATCGATAGATGCATCAAGTGACTCTAGGAAACTCAACATAACAGACCCCTTGGGGTCACAAGAAATCTCGAGGGTCCTCCCTTGGGAAGTCAGAAGCCTAACAACCCTCCTCTCACAATCCAGAATGGCACCATATATGGTTAGCCAGTCCATCCCTAGAATCAACCCATAGCCCATGATCCCAAGTATATACGCGTCGCACTCGAACTCAACGCCCAATAATGATATTCTCAAACCACGACAAATCGTAGATAAATGAGCTGAATCACCTATGCGGTTTAAGACAACAACGAGATCCACTACCATACTAGTATTTAAGTGCAGAGATTCAACTACCGAACTAGATATAAACGAATGTGAAGCGCTAGAATCAAAAAGAGTTTTTATAGGATGATTGGAAAGAGAAATCAAACCTTCCATGCAAACTTTCCTACCTCTATCTAGTGCACTAGCCACGAGAGCATTCACTTGCCCTCCAGAGGTTCCTGTCCTTTGGCCTTACCCTTGCTTCCTTGGACACTCTCTAGAATAGTGCCCAACCTCTTCACAAACGAAGCAAGCATTCTTCCTTTTCCTGCAGTCCAGGGCCAAGTGACCCTCTCACCCGCAACTATGGCACTTCCTCTTACCCTTAGCCTTGTCATTCTTCCCGTCCTTCTTTTGTTGTTGTTGGCCTCCTTTCTTGGGCCATAACTTTTTATTTCGTGTTTCCTCAACCTTAACTTTTTCCTTTTCACCTTTATTTGAACTTTTCTATGTTCCCTTCCCAGGCCATCATTTTTCTCATCCTTGGGCGATGCTCTTTAGCCCTAACTTCCGTATTCTCCTTTTTACCATATTTGTGCAACAAGCTAACTATTCTCTTGAAAGTTGCCTCCATCGCACGGAAATCCTAATGAAGCTCGAGAAAATTAGCCACCGATGATACTACTGCAGCTACAGATGGAGATTAGGCACTTCCTTTCCCTTCGACATGTGCCGCAGTTTAAACATGCCTACGACATCATGCCGGAATGGAGACCTTTCAGGAAGAATCTGTTCCCCAGACAAAAAGGAAAAAGGAATCAAGTGGAGAATCGAGAGATATTACATATGGCTTTGAGGAATATATTTTTCAAATGGACTTTTCTTTTTGAAAATGATTTCTTTTAAAACCTTTTTGAAAATAATTTTCAAAAACTTTATCCAATCTGGTAACCTTCAACTCTGATACTAAGTGTGACATCCCACGTCCGTTAACGTCACTCACAAAGTGAATACAGATATAAAAGCAACAACGAAATTTAAATTTTTATTTCAAACATAAAATCATAACATCATGGTCCAAAATACCATAAGTCTAAAACTGCATAAAAGCCATTACAATAATATAAAAACTTTCTGTCTTGTTCCATCAGAGTACATGAAAAGCATAATTCCCCAAAAAGAGACAAAGCCATAGTAGAGATAAGAACTTGAGCAATACTTCACAACCTGCTCCAAACAAGATGATAACCGAGTCCTGACTAAGTCTGAGAATTCCCACCCTGTGAACCTAAGGGGAGGAACTAAAGAAAGAAGATAGGATTAGATTCAGTTCAGGCACCAACAACATTTGACCTCCATTGTTTTTAGTATGAGAAAACAAGATATATGAGGGTATATTTATAGCTGGCAGCCTCCAGAATTCGAATGCCACCTCAGCCCTAGGGTGAATCGGGCTACGAGTCGACACCTACTTGGGTCCGGGTGCCCAAAAAAATACATGGGCGCACTTTACAGGTGCGCTAGTACAAAAATACATTGGCGCACTTGTCAAGTGCGCCGGGAATTCATGCTCTTTTCGCCAAACTTCTATCGTCCATAACTTCTTCATATGTAATCCGTTTTACACAAAACAGTTGCTTATCTTGACTAGAATTTCGAGATGGATGCAATGATGTAGTTCGCTTCCCTTAGTTCTTTATATTAAATTAATTATTTTTTAATTTATCCACTTTAATTTTGGTAAAATTTAATATTGTCACATATTGTAACACCTCGTATTTTTAACTACACTAATAGGACCTATGGGTTAAAATTTTGGGGTGTTACAATATGTGATAACACACCCTAATAGGACTGACTCACATAGTAATGCAGCCTGCCCGATTTTTGTCTTTTCACTATTGAAGAGGCTTGAGGTTAACATTACCTTTTGGAATATCATATCATCATTCTCTCTAAATGCCACATCGTCATAATGCATCAAATCACTAATAGACGTCCACAAATATGTTGTGGGTGTTATGCTAGAAGAAGTTTCCTTCTCTACCACCATACTTGTTATATTTGTAATAATCAACGTGTGTGACTCTTAAGAAATACTCTGTCAGACATTCGTCCATACAAGTCATCCAGGAACAGGATTGACCGAAGGTACCCTCCTACCACATCCTAGGAAACATCCTATAGATCAGTAGCAAGTAGTCCTTGCAAATCCATCGATTCCAACCACGATAGAACCACAGTTATCTCAAGTTGCAAAGCAAAGATTTAAGCAGTTCTTACATGTATGAAGATCTACGGTCTTCAGTTGATCCATCTCGATTAGCATTTGATATCTTCCTTATTTGCGTATTTGATAGTTTAAATGGTTTTCGAATATAATTTCGATCCCAGTCTTTCCATACCAACAATCATAATAAGAAAGATTTGATAGTCAGTTATTTAGCTATCAAAAAAACAACCATGCAACCATAAAAATAAAATGAATTCACTGGTTTCAATACTGAGCGTCACTTGGCCTTTTTAACTTAAACTAATTAACAAATGGTTAATTAAACTTCTAAATCTTTCAATATTTTTAAACATAGTATTTACTCTTATTTTAATATAAGAATATTTTCAAAACTATTTAAAATACTTCAAGATTGAATCATTCATATTTTCCTATCTTTGGTTTCGATCAAGTTTCACATAAAACAGATTACGACATCTCTTTTGTTTCATTTCTCGAAAACAATAACTAACACTTCCCCTTTTAAATGAACTTACACAAATTCATCTTATTAGTTCCTTAAATCTCGAAAATATTGTTATATTTTCACAAAATCTATTTTTATTTCCGTCACTTCAACATTTATTAGTCTCTGACTATAAATTGGTAATCGAATAACTCCCTAAGTATTGACCTCGAATACCGAAATCAACATCAGATTAACACTCAGAAAATCACTCAACTCAACCAATCTCCAATTAGGTTCCAATTCTTCAATTTCTTATCTTAACTCCTTATCAACCAATATTATTCCACTTCTAATCCATTCAATCCATTTTCCGCTTTGAAAATCTTATTCATTTTACTTAATTCCAATGTTAAGTCAACATTTATTTTGAACCATCGTATCCACTTAAAATCTCTTTAATAACTATGTTATAAAGACTCGAGCTAATATAAATCTCATTCATAAACTCCAATCAAAATTCATCTAAACTTCATTTCAACTTCGATTATTTCACTTAAATGAATTTCATTTAAGAAAAGTATTCATTTGAATTATTATTAATTAAATTAAATATTTACTTCCTTATTAACTGAAAATAAATATTAATTTTTTTTATAATTCTTATTATAATTAAAACAAATATTCATCCAACTATTAACCATTACATTAATTTCTGCTCATTTGCATATAAATCTTATTAACATAAGAATTTGCTTTATAAAATCATTTAATAATTACTTATAAACTTAAATAATAAATATTTGTTTCCTTTTTACAAACTTCCATTCGAAATAACAGATTTAGAAATCTATCTTCATTTATAAAATAATTTTTATAACTTCATTTTTGTTGATTCATCTGATAATAAATCAATATTTATAAAATGGTTGATTTATAGGACATACGCCGCCAATTACTCAACCAATACTGCCCATTGGTTAAAACAAAATAAACGTTGAATCTCAATTCAACTGTTAACAACCAAATCACTCATCTAATCAGATTGGTTAAACAGTTCATATAATTGTCAGTGGAAATAAGCCACACATCCCTAAAAACTTTCATAATATAAACGACATCCTCCCCATCTTTTCTATTCAAAACGGGTCCTTGTTTATGGACTTACGTATTTTCTAGAAAAAAATGTGCGCTGCTACATAAGAAAAAGTTCTAAAATCTGCAAATATACCCAGAAGTCCACGAAAAAAATAAAAACAAAACTTGCATACATGTATGCAAGTATACGCAATAGTTGCACACATGTATGTAAGTATTCCTGAAGCAGTTTACACCGAAATCTACGTGAATTCTTGCATGCATGTATGCAAGTATTTTGTTTTCTTTCTTACATGCATGCAAGTAAAAATGAGCTAATATTTATGCCTACGGATTTTTGCATACATGTATGCATTTATTATGAATACTTGCATGCATGTATGCAAATAAATATGAATTGATTTGTATGCCTACTAATTATAACATACTTGTATGCAAGAATTCCGTATTACTTGCATGCTTGTATGCAAATAAGTCAAAGCAGATGCATAACTGAAATAGTTGCACTGATATATGCAAGAATTTCAAATATATGCATTTGTTGATGCAATTAACTGCTTTTTCGCTGTTTTTATGTATTTTTGGTTTTTGACGTGCTTTTTGATGGTTTTTTCAACTGAATTTTTTATGTGTATGTGTTTAAATTAAGTAAGAATTTATGTGCTATTTTTGAAAAATAAGGGTGTAATTTATAATAAGTTTTGTACCGGATGTGAGCCTAATTTTGAAACTTAATAGGGACCTGTGCCAAATGCACCATTAATTATAATATGAAAACAATAATAAATTTGAGGAATCCAGTTGGATTCCTCCAACCGATTTTTTTCCCTATATCCAAATAAGTTACCTCAAATAATATCATTCAACTAAAATAAATTGAAAATAATATTCAACAATCAATCAATAACAAAGATTTAAGCATTCGTCTTTTCTTTCAATTTAATACATTCATATTATTTTAAACATAACCAATAAGGTAAGTTACTTCGTTTGGAACTAATCGTTAAAATAACGATTAGATTTCATTTAAACTAAACTAACATGTAATTTAACTAATTCATCAAATATACATACATACACATACACACACAAACATATATATGTATATGTATGTATATATATAAACATTCAGCATTCATCAAACAATTATCAACCATAGCACACAAAATAAAAACCGACATATATAAAATAGGAGTGGGTTAAAATTGAGCGAGTTATACTCACTGTGCTTTTATTCGTTGTTGAAAAGTTCAGTTATAGTTAAATTAAATAGTCATTTAATTTAATTGTAAATTCCTGTTGTCTCCATTTCCTTCTAGATTAGTTCCCTAATATTTTGTTCACTATAAGAAAAATGATTTTTTTTGCAAAAATCTGTGGCGTTTATTTGTAATGTAAAAAAGGAGTTTTCGCTCATAGTATAAACGCAGCAAAAAAAAATCACTTCCCCGCCTAACAAAAATTAGTCTGCGTGGTCAAAAAAACGTGACCACCTAGTTTCTATTCCTATCCCGCTCATACTTAGAAATTTTTAAACCTCGTTCCCTTTTCCCCAAAATCCCTCTGCCGAAAAATTCTCTTTCCCCCAAATCTCTCTACCGAAGAATTCACACCGATTAATGTTCTCATGTCATCATCAATTCCGTCGTACTCCACTTAATAACTTCGCAGAATCCAGCGAAATCTCTGCTAATGGTATCAGTAAATTTGGGGATGAATTCTTTGACTCGATTTTGTGATTCTATTCGTATTGTGTATGAAATATTTGAATGCATGCTATTTTCTCATCTCCTATTTTGCTAGGTTTTTGTTATGGTATAGCTGATTAACCCTAATTGCAATCATTCATAGATGTGCATTCCGTCCTTTTTGATTTTCTCATCTCCTATCTAGCTAGGGCTTGGTTATGGTATAACTGCTTGATCTTCATGTTTTATTTGGATGCTTTTCTAATAGGTTATTTTGGATGATTGTTATAATTGTGGATCATGTGATAGGTTATTTTGCAGATGCTACACCATTTTGATTCAAACTCTTTAATTAAACAGAAAATGTGTTTCAAATCCAGTTGTTCTTGAATTTAACCTTATATTTATCATTGTTACAAAAAAATTAATGTACAAATTTCAGTGAGATTATGTTGTACTCTTTTGATGTGATGGAACTCTCTTTAGTTATAGGGAGTAATGGGTCATGAAACCATTCAGGAGTTTTGAAATAGACAAACTTTCATGTCTTATATGTGAATCTAGGATCTGCGAGATCTAGTTAATGTACAATAATAAGCTGATGATATCATGTATGTTGTATATGGGTATAAGCAGTGGCTTATGCAGTCACACTAATCGATATCATGTCTTACATGTGAATCTAGGATTTATCTAGATTTCATGTTTTGAATAATGTGGATAATTTCTACGGCATTTGATATATCTCGTTTAATAAAAGTAAATAACCTAGCACGACCCTCTAAACTTTTGCATAGCTAATCCTTAATAATTTTCATAGTCAAAATTACTTTCAAAAACAGAGGTAAAAGTAATTTTTTTAATACGTTTCCACTTGGAACGGCCTAGCTCGCAGTCATACTAATCGACAATGGTTGTGACCTGATTAAATTTCCGACTTTTGCCTCGTCCCAGGCTTTAATGATCCAAGCCTGTACTTCTTACTATCTCCTTCTTGCCTTGTAAATGAGATATTATGGAGTTTGCCCTTTTCTATTTTTTGTTTCACTGGCCTTATTTAAATCACGCAAAGCCTCTGGTGGATAAGATACTCATATCTCAAATCTTTGTTTGCTCTTTATGACTTTATCCTATATGGTTCTCAATAATATCTAATTGTCTAATTCTCTTCAGTTGACTTGGCCTTGTTCAAATCCCTATAAGATTTTGCAGATAAAATATTCATATATTTTTATTCTTTCATAAATTTTCTCGTTGTTTATACGTATTAGTTTGAGAATATAACTTTATTCCATTATAGGATTATTTTGCTTGATTGCTGTCATCTTAGATAGGCACACTTATGTAGTATTTTAATGGAGATTTTTACTATTACAAGACTAAAAATATTATTAAAAAAATCCAGTAGGGGCAGCGGCCCCCACTGGACCTACAGTGGATATACCTCGGTGTGTAAGTGTATTAAAATTCAAGGTTAATTGATTTTTTGCTAATAACAGATAACCAATTTATATGCCAAAGATTGGAAACTTATTTGCCTTCATATTTCGATGATGGAAAAAGATTAGGATTTTTTAGACAGGTGATAAAACCATGCTTAGCTTAATACATATTTTGAGAATTAGAACATAAATCTAATTAATATTAAAACTAAATTTTTTTATGTCTTTAACTTTTGCCATAGAACTTAAGAAATGTAGATTTTTTGCATGCTACAAAGAGGAACGTAAGAAATATAGAAAAAAAATTATGCCCTTGCAGAGATTGTCGGAATCTTAGTCGCCATAATGACCAAATTATTTTTGATCATTTAATTATAAAAGGAATGGATCCTAGATACATTGATGGTGAATGGTTTAAGTATGGTAAAAAGATAAATGTAGAGAAGAAAACAAATATGTTTGACGTATATGATCTATCCAAGATGATTCACTATCAAAATGAAGATTTTATGAATAATAATTTTTTTGATGATGATAATGATAATGTTGATTCTCGAAGAAAAGTGGATGAGTTACTCAAGAACTTGGAAGATGTAGAAACTCCACTATATCCTGGTTGCATAGATCACACAAAATTATATACTATCACCATCTTGTATAATCTTAAATGTGAGACTGGCTTGTCTGATAGTGGGTTTGATAAGCTTTTAGTTGTGCAGCATCTATTTCTTCCGAAGGGTAATATGCTTCCTAAAACCTTATATGAAGTTAAGAAATATCTTAAAGCGTTCAACATGGGTTTTGAAAAGATACATGCTTATGAGAATGACTGTTGCCTTTTCAGAAAAGAATATAAAGATTTTGAAAATTGTCCAAAATGTACTTCTTCGAGATGGAAGAAAAATTAAGATACTGAAGAGGTTATATAAGGTGTTCCGGTGAAAGTATTGAGATATTTCCCAATCATTCCAAGATTTAAAAGAATGTATAGATCTCAAAAGGTGGTAGAAGATTTAAGATGGCATTTTACTAATAAAAGTAATGATGGAAAAATGCGTTATCCCATGGATTCTATGACATGGAAATTGGTGGATATAAAGTATAAATATTTTCATCAGATCCACGTAGTATTAGGCTTGGTCTTGCTAAATATGGGTTCAATCTATTCTCCGTGTTGAGTTTGAAATATAGTTGCTAGCCGGTAATGCTTGTAAATTGCAATCTCTCGTATATGTCTTGTATGAAGAAGGAAAATATTATGTTGACTTTACTTATTCCAGGCCCGAAGAAACCCGAAAATGATATTGATGTATATTTGGCGCCTTTGGTGGAATATATGCATCACTTATGGTCTAACGGAGTTACTGCATATGATGCGTTTAGAAAAACATTATTTAAATTGAATGCAATTTTGTAATGGACGATTAATGATTTTCCTGCTTATGGAAATCTTGTTGGATGTCGTGTGAAAGGGGAAAACGCTTGCCCATTATGTGATGTCAATAACCATTCTCGTTGGTTGAATCGTAGTTGAAAGTTTGCCTGAATGGGTCATAGAAGATTTCTACTTCCTGTAGATACACGCAGGAAACAAAAGGCATTGTTTGATAACACCATAGAGAGAGATAGTGCTTCTAGATTGCTTACTGGGAGAAACATCTATGCATTATTGAAGGATTATCCAAATGTTTTTGAAAAAGGAAAAGAAGACAAAATTAATAAGAGAAAGTGTGTTTATGATGAAGAAGATGAAAATGATGATATTAACACTTCCAGGAAAATGGAGATATCAAGGTGGAAAAAAGGTCAATTTTCTTTAATTTGCCTTATTGGGAGGTTAGTGGTTAATTATTTTTTTTCACTGTTTTAGTATAAGAAAATCCCAGTAATGCATTATAGTTATGCTTTTCGCTAGAACTTCCACTATGTCACAATATAGATGCAATGCATGTGGAGAAGAACATTGGTGAAAGCCTATTGGGCACGATGTTGCATGGTAATAAATTCAAAGATGGAACCAACTGTAGGAAGTATTTAGAGGATTGGGGAACTCGACGTGAGTTTCATACACAACCTCATGGGACTAAAACTTATCTTCCACCGGCTCCAAATTTGATGTCAAAATCCGAGAGAAAAATATTTTGCAAAAGATTGTATGATTTCTTAGGGCCGGATGGCTACTGTTCAAATTTAAGAATCGGATTTCGTTGTCGGATTGTAAAATTAGTGGATTTAAGTCACATGATTACCATGTATTAATGCAACATTTATTGCCAGTAGCATCGAGAGGATTAATGGAAAAGAAAAGCAATAATTCACTTATGTTCTTTTTTCAACAAATTATGTCAACGTGTTCTTGATAGAGAGAAGGTAGGAAAATTAATGTTGAGATTATTGATGTTTAATGTGAGCTTGAAAATTATTTCCCATCATCTTTCTTTGATATAAAGGTACATTTATCCATTCATCTTGGAAAAGAAGCACAAATTGTGTACCGGTTCATTTTCGTTGGATGTACCCATTCGAAAGATATATGAAGACATTCAAAGATTATGTCAAGAACTATGCACAACCAGAGGGATGTATTGCAGAATCGTATCTAGCAGCAGAATGCATGTTGTCTTTCAATGAATTTTTGAAAAAAATCAGGACATATAGACGAGAAAAGAGCTTGAAATGAAAAGTTTGAAAGTAGTGTAATACTCAAGGGATGTCCAATTTCAACATCGTAAGCAATTACATTGTCGGCTAATGAGAAAGAAATTTCTCATTTAGTTGTGTTAATGAATACGGTCACGGGGGAACCATTTATGGAGTATGTTTATGTTATATATTCTTTTAGTTACTTTCATGTGTTCATAATGATATATATAACTAATAATAAAATGTTCAATACTAGTTTACATTTGGAGGAACTAGAAAATTTAGACCAATGCATGAAAAAAATGCGACCTTACTTTGGGAAACACATACCAAAATTTTTGCCATTTAGAATAAAAGGAAGGTTAGTTAGATTTCAAATATATTCTCATATGACTATTAATATATTATAAAATTTAAATGCTAAATGAAATTCGTTGTAGATACCTATTACCTTCAAGGATCATAAAGACATGTTGAAATGGATTGCTTACAGTCCGAAGGATGATGCTGTGTCTTACAAAGGATATATTATCAATGAACAACGTTTCATGCAAAAGATTTAGGGAGACAAACTTAGAATTGTGGGGTGTCTTTTCATGGGACTACTATGTGTAGAGCCAGTGCAAAAGACATGTCCCATGTGGTTGATGTAGTCACTTATTATGGAATATTGATAGATATAATTTTATTACATTATCATTTGTTTTATATTCCAGTTTGTAAGTGTCATTGGGTGTATAAAGGAAATAAAGTAAAAATTGATGATGATGGATTCACTCATATTAATTTACATCAAGCATCATTTTCACGAGACCAATACATACTCACATCTCAAGAAAAACAAGTATTTTATTCAAGGTAGAACGATGATTCTAATTGGTATGTTGAATGAAAGCACCATCAAGAAGTTTTACTGATTTAGAGGATCCCGAATGCATCGAGGAAGATATCCAAGTGGTGGAAGATGAAATAACCGAAGTGGATGATGAAGTTGTTAGCTATGTCAGAGAGGATTATAAGGGCATACTTGAGTAGATTATAAGTCCTGCTTGAGCATCGTCGTTCATTTGCTTTAGTGTTGGTTGTTCATTGTACTCGTATTGATTTTCTGTAGTGTTGGTTGTTCATTGTTGTTACACCTAAAACTATGTTATATACATTTTTGTTGTACCAGAATTTCTGGCATTTCTTGGCCATGCGGTCTGACCTGTTTTTCATATTACACGCACATGCACTAGTACATCGTGTTGCCTTGTTTGGTTTTGCCATTAAACCCGATATTTGTCTGGACTGGTCTGCTCTTGCATTTCTTTACATGTGTATACTTTGTATACATATATATCTGTATATACAAATACATTATGCTGCCTTGTCTGGTCTTGCATTTCTTTACATCAAACCACACAATTTAAATTATATATGTATATTTATGACTGTATATACAATTCAAATTGTGTACTTTGTTTCATTTGCAAAAAAAGATATCGACAAGCAATGTACGTACTTGCAACTAGATAAAGGCTGCAGAGGAATCCTGAAAGAATAAGCCAGATCGGAAGCATAAGTCAAAGCTAAAGCATAGCATTCAATGTGAAGAACATCTAGCCAATGTTAAGAAGGAAGCCATTGTTCACAATAAAGGCGAAGAACAAACTATCCTGAATGACCGAAATGAAGAAGGACCATGCTCAGAAAATCAAACCGGTCTTGAACAAACTGATGATGTCGGGCTGGAAATTGGGAAACAAAATACAGCTAAAATCGGGAGTACATCTCGAAAAAGAGGAGGTAGAGGTCCAGCAAAAGAAAAAAGGCTCTCGTTATGGAGTTAGGATCAAATTGAAATTGAGTTTAATGATCTAGGTGTACCGATAGGGCAAGGGTCGATATATTTATCCTCTTTTATTGGACCGCTTGTGTGGGAGAAGGTTCCATACACTATCGATGATTGGCAGAGTATAAGTGACGAGTTAAAACAAGTTTTGTCATAGTTGGTTCAGGTATGAAGTCAGGCAAAATTTGGGTAACTTAGTTACATGATAACTCATATAAAATCTCAGATTGATGCTTCTTGGTTACCATATGCATGTAGAAGTATACTGATTTATAATATTCTTAACTTTGGCTATATATATACATTTAAGGTTACGAAATTAACCAAAATGAGCAGATTATATCGCTAGGTTGCCTGATCAACAAAGCGATACTGGTTCTTTGTGATAATCCGAAACTTTGCATGCTCTTTTTCATGTATGATGTGATCCCAAAGTGAAACCTGCCAACATTTAAAAGATGTAGCAACTTTTAGATATACACGTTGTTATGTGCTATCGATGTAGTTGGTCTGACAAAAGCGGTTATTTATCTATGTATAAAGGAGGATACATAGTTTTGAACTGTCATAAATACCCACTTAGTTGTATAACATGACAAGGATCTTTTTTTTTTGGGGAGGGGGGGTCATTTATACTCCCTTGTTCTGCTGCACTAATTAATCCTCCTAGCAGATAATATTTTTCTTTCCCTTTATAATTTGAAGATTATTCCTTTGACAAACCAAACTGAATAAAGCAAAGGTTCATGTGAATTGCAGAAAATACAACATAAGATGCAGTTTTCATCATTTTTTGATAAGAAGATAAGTCATTACATCGAATTGCTTAGCTTTTACCCAGTAACACAATTTTATCAGATTAGTAGTGGAAATATTTGATTTTTATATCATGTTTTCATGTACTGATTCAGGTTAGATTAAAATTCAAAGAGGAATGGCAAAGAAAAGCCATATTTCAAAAAATAGGAGTACTTTGGAGATCGTCAAAAAGCAAATTGGTTCGAACTTTGCAAAAAGCAGAGAGTGAAGAGGAAAGACTTAAACTGAAATCTACCAACATCGAAAACATGAACGAATGGAGAAAGTTCGTGAAGGCGAAAACAAGTGTGGAGTTTAAGTTAAATCTACGATAAAATTCAATATTTCAATTATAGATCATTCCTATGCTCAACTCTATTAGTATGCTAATTTTAACATCTTTTTATATTTCTAGCAAAAAAGTGGTAAATATTCAGACCTTTGGTACAGAAAACTTCCACATACAACCGCTTGTAAGGGAATGGCTAGAATGACCGAAGACATGGTTAGTTAATTAACTATAGCTGTATTTAATATTATCTTTTACTTGTCAGTTTGCTTATTTAATGTTATCCTAAATTTAGAAAAAAGAAAGTGTAGATCAATCGTCCGTAACTGGAGCTGATGTGTGGATCAAATCTCACATAAAAAATAGTGTCAACCAGTGTCCATGGAAGCTGCAAATACTAGTGTATAATTGTTTTTAATTTTATCGAATTTTTTCTTTTTCGAAACTATGATATTTTTACCATTGTATATCATCTACGAGTTTATATTTATGTAGGGGAATATTAAAAAGTTTGGTAGCTTATCCCAGTCTAGCTCGACACAGAATGTCAATGGAGATGCTTTTGTACATGTATTGGGAGAAGATAGACCAGGAAGGTTAAGGGTATTGGGAAGGGGTTGCACTTTAACCAAACTAGTTGTGGCTCAGCCCAAAGATAAAAAAGTGCCAGGGTGTCGAGAGGAAATAGCATAATTAAAGGGATTGATACATACTCTGATGCACCAGAAGGTAAACTTTTAAAATTAATTTTTATTCGTTAAATATAAAATTTAGCACATTCTATAATTTAAAATACTAAAAAGAATAAATTTTGGTGCTTTACTGCAGGGTAAAGAAAGCTTGAAAGGAAGCACGCATGAAATGGTAAAAATAATAATTATTATTACTCAATAAATATCATTTAAATTTAAATTTTGATCAAGTAATGTTTTATTTTAAGCATTATGGCATCCACTTGAGTGCTCCTAAGATTAAAATATCGTATATTTGTGCTTTACAGTAGGGTAAAGAAAGTTCAGGAAAGATCTCACCTGAATTGGAAAAATAATTATATTACTCAATAAATAACATTTAGATTTTAATTTTGATCCAATATTTGATATAATTTTCAGTTCAATAATTCTAGAGTGATGACGAAGTATGTTCGTTGTTGAATTGGGATGGAACCTCTGAAGTTATTGAATATGGGAGTTGTTGTCCTTGGACCCAAATGACGTTGTCAATGACATTCGTCCTGGGCCAAATGTTGTAAGCGTTTTAATAAATTTTGTGGATAAACCAGATACTTATTTATGGAGGCCTACACCTAAAATGATAGTATTAGCAGATGTTATAAATAAGGTAGTTGCTTGGCCATCAGTTTACGTCAAGGTAACGCTGTGAACATGCTTGAACTTTGATGACGCCAATACGGTAAAATTTACACTTCTCACATTATATTTATAGTTATTTTGTGTGTGTGTATAAAATAAAAGTACCATGTATATATATATATATATATATATTCATAATTATATTTATTAACAGATTCAGATTTGATTTAGAATAAAGGTACCACGTATATTTGTTTACAGTTAAGCGTGAAGCTTTTAGCAACAGCTACATAGAAATAGTACCACTACTACAAAAGTGGGCATATTCGACACTATTTTTATGTGGTCATAGATCAAAAAAGCATTGCCATAGTCCATTTTTTCAAATAGGCAACACCATGGGGGCGTGGCATCCGTGGCCGTTGCATTAGCCATCTAAGGCAACATTTTTGCCCATCAACGGCCACGGAAAGAAAGTGTTGCATTATAACCCTATTGCAACAGTATATGCATGTAATGTAACAACATATAGCGTTGCCTTAAGCAGAAGCTAGAGCCTGACTTTCAGATCATGATAGTGGGGTCCACATGGACTTTCCACGTCAGCCGCCAACGTGTCACATGCCACGTCAGCTGCACATGTGTCACATACCACTTCAGCTATCCACGTGGCACCACATAAGTTTTGGGCCCCACATGCCGTACCATTGTGGAGTCAATAATATTACACTTAATGCAACACCACAGCATAATCTAATGCGACACCACAACAATTTAATGCGACACCACAACACCATCTAATGCGATACCACAACACTATAATGCAACACCAGAAAACATCAACTGCAATGGTAAAAAAATCAAATGCAACACCAAAACAAAATCAGCAGTGGCTGTAATACAACCCTGTAATTACAATTTTTTTTAGTACATATATTCAATCCAAAACATTGTACCACATTCATACATATATACCAAAATATTCCTACTATAAATCCTCCAAAAAAATTCATCACAACAGTAAAACCGACCAATTATATATACCGACTCACAAGTGCCATCACCAAAACATACCACAAGTGCCATCACCAAAACATACCACAAGTGTCGTCACGAACACATGCCAGAAGTGCCATAATTTAAAAGAACGACTCGAATATATCACAATCTGACACATACCATCCAAATACTTCATTCAGTTATCGGAGTTGCAGGAGTACCAATGTCATCTTCATCACTTGTTGTGGTGACACAAAAGTCTCCAACATATAAATTAATATATAGATTGGCTTCACCTAGATTTTTTAACACCCATGACACGTTCTCTTTCACTTTTCTCTTCACCTTTTCTTCTATATCCGCCTCATGCCCTTGTCTTATTTTTTTTGGTCAGCTCTTGCACATAACTGTCCGAAGAACCAGGAGTTGTTGTAGACTTTTCAGCCATTTTACCTCGCCTTCCTACAAGTCAGTTCCATGTATGGCTCTTCCCACCAGAAACAAGTGCATCTACCATAGCAATGTTTCCTGCATCCACCATTGCTTGAACCTTCGCCTACAAAATGAAAACCTGACAAGCGTATATATAAACAGGCAGTTGGCAGGAATGAGTTTATTAACAAAACTGGTTTTCTTTCAAACTAACTACGTGTTCGATTTAATAAGCAGCTCCAACAAACATACAATGTGTCAATTATTCTGACACAAGTATTGTTGTTTCAATATCTAATATACTCACATATTTGGCCTTTAGTTCATCCGTGTTAGTCTTGTAAGTTCTCCTCGGTTCTCGTTTATACGTTTCCAAATAAACAAAGGCAGCGGGTGAGGTAGCTTTTTTGGGTCCTTTCTTTGCTAAGTATTATGATTACCAAAAATTAAACAGAATTTTTAACATTCAATGTTAAGAATTTACAGATCTAGCTGTTGCCTATGAACATTGTGACAATGATATAAAATATAATTCAATGATATGACAAAATAGTATTATCATGCGGCCAACTCAACTCAATCACAAAAAAATTAACTTAAGTTCAAAAAAACACTTGCTATCTGTTCTTTGGCTACCGCATGAGTTTTCGGATCCATGGTATGTGTCTCATTTAATGATTTACGATGCGCAGAATTAGTATCGGCTAGGACCTGGAAATCAAAAAAAAATAGCACTAAACAAGAAAATGTGAATATCATTGAATTATTTTATTTATTTTTTCCATCTTTTGCCTGATTATTTAATTAGCATTATACAAATTAGTTTTCTTTTGTGGTCACATTAAAGTCGTACTTGAACTGCTTCATCCTGCCAATATTCCAAGAGCATTTTAAAATCCTCCAACGGAATTGTACTGGGCCTATTTGCAAGTCTTTCCTCATCGGTTGAATATTTTTTATAATACCTTGCTTTGATGTGATACTTGTACTGCTTCTAAGAGTGGTTAAGTGTGTTAAAGACCCACTTGTGTCCTTCCGGGATGACATACCTAGCCTACAATATATCAATCACAAAATTCAGGAAACAAACTAATTAATCAAAACTAAACATTTAGGAAGTCAATTAAGCTATATATGGTTTAGGGTGATAGATTGTACCAAAGCATATTCCAACATTTGTCGCTTTATTTTATCAGGAACAACATGCCAATTGATGTAAGTAAGAGACACATTATCCTTTGCTAGTGTCCGAAGAAAATTTCTTAACTCCGTAATATTATTTGATACTGGTTGACCATCTTCATTCAACTCAATGACCAATTTATCACCAGGGGTTCTAGTATGCACCTTGGTCATTTTTGATTTCCCTGTAGGTTTTTTTGGACCTTGTACTTTATCTACCAGGTTCAAAAAAATGAATAGAAAATTAATGTATGGCATTACAGAAACATAATACGCATGCAAAACTTAAAATAGACACACTCAATAGTGCAGTGTAGTGCACAGATAAAGAAACATTGTACAAGTACCTGCTTCATCTTCCTGTGCAATCCATTCGTGCTCTAATCGATTAGTAAGATTTTCCATTGTTGGATGCGCTTCAACATTCTGCTTTTGACATTTCTGCATCGCTAAGTAAGCATCAACTGAACCAGCAGCTTCACATGAACTAGTTGATTGTTTAAACATTTTGCTACATGTAGGTCTTAAAACAGATGGACGGGGCATTGTAGGTTTTAAAACTCCTGAAAAAGACGTTGTAGGTTTTGTCAATTTCTTTAATGTTTCTGCGAATTTCTCCAGATTACTGAGTTTCTTTGGACTGGGAATGCATGTCATGAACAACTCCTTGTTGGAGCCAAATTTGTTTGGAGGGGGGTGCGGGTCATCGCTTCCTTCTCAATTTCAATGGCTGGATTGGTTCGCAAACGAGTTCTCGGTCCAGGTAAAGGATCATTTGACTTAACAATTTTGATTCTCTATAATTAAGTTGAAGTTCAATATTTTTTACATTCATAAAGTCAAAGACAATAAGTAATAAACAATTAACTTTTTTATACCTCTGAATCCGATGAATCATCATTGACGTCTTCACCAGCATTTTCTGGGATGTATTCATCATGTCCAGCAACATCTTTACTTTTATCTTTTCTATTTTATGAGGCAGCCTCTTGCATAAAACTAACCAATGAAGGCACCCTAGGTGATCTACTAACTGCATCATTTTCTTGCATTTGCGTGATTCGCTCTTGTTCTTACTTTGTCAAAACTGATGGTTGTGAGATCTGCAAGAAAATTAACATTATTACTCACCATCGATGATAAATTTAAGATAGTTAAACAAATAGAGTCAATGTATAAACAGTTCTTGCTATTTTGATAGAACGCATGCACAAAGAACAAATAGTTACTTGAATTAACTACAGCCTTCGTTGTCGGAATAGGACATTAACACAGTAATAGAAAACACTAAAATTCAATTATTGCTTTTACGTGCAGAATTTTAATAAAAAGTAGTTTGAAATACAAGATTTCATCAGGATTAATAAAATTGAAATGAAAACTGAAGAATACCTGAACATCAGCTTCATCTCTCGGGTATCATCATCATTATCTGTTTCATTTTCTACATTTAATCTCCTCCTAGTCCTTTGTCCGTCACAGTAACATCTTCTTCATAATTATTCATATCAGGATCCGGTAATAGTTTCTTCTGAACCACTTGAGTTGGGTTGTTATTCATCATTTTGTGTTGCTGCAGAAGTCTATGTGCAGTAATATACTTGCGCTTTGCAACCGGCTTCTTAGCAGAACCTGTAACAATAAAAATAATAACGATGGCCTCCTTCATATTTCTTTACACGCACACAGAGAGATATATATAAGAATGGATCTATATTACATATACATATATACCTTGAATTATGTTTTTCCTTAGCCATATAATTACATGTAGTTGTAGTTGAATCAATGGCTCACCGCTTTGTCAATGGTGTTGTCGATGTAAAAAACCACTTCTTCTTACTTATTCCAGCCCTATACATATTCGTTTACTTCCTTGTTATTTAATATCAGCTGCCAGCCACCCATCGTTGCTTTGTTGATATAGACTCCGCCTATTTCAGTGTAATGGAGACAACCTTTAACAAAGTCCATAAGCACACTATAAGAAAAGCGGTCTACATTACGTTTTGTTACTACAAAGGATTCTCCACCGACGTAACATGTCCTTCAAAACTGTTCGCCATGTTGCAGTCGGATATTTATAAGTTCATCCATCCAATACAAAATGAATAGATTAGAACAAGGTACATGCTTGTTAAAGTTGACAAAAAACAATAACTATAACATTTCAGTCTATAACCAATTTAGATAACAGTAAAGAGGAAATTTTGGTCCTAACGAGACGGAATAGATTAGGACAAATACATTCATCAAAGATAATAATTAATAGCTAAAAACAAGTGCCAAATACATCATAAATTAGACAACATATTAGACCAAATTAAAGCAATAAGAAAGAGGAATTTTTTGTCCTAAAGAGACAGAATAGGATCAGGAACTTCTGCTTCTAGTTCTGTTTCTAGTTGTATTACGGGGACATCATCCCTAATCCAACCCCCATCAATAACTCCTGGTTCTAGTTGACACCTATGCCCATATCATGTAAATGAATATTGCTTATGTCTTCTTCCATTGCATTCTGATTTTCAGTATTACACCAATCTCCCGGCATTTTTTCAATAACATTATGTCTGTGCTTTTCAATGGCATCTTCCACATAAAATACTTGCTGCACTTGCGAAGACAGGACATAAGGATCAGTTTTATGGCACTTGCTAAGATTTACTCGAGTAAGACCACATGAATCTTTTTCCTCTTGGTGCCAGAAACACTTAAAAAGGACCACTGTGAAAACTCCCCAATAATCAAGCTTAAAAATTTCTTCCATTGATCCGCCATAATTGACATCACCCACTATTGGGTTTTGGTCTTTCGAACTTTCAAAGCTGGTGGTTTTGGCAGTCAAAAATACACCATTATTTTGTGTTGTACATCGAGAATCTCTAAATTTTGGGTGGAAACTATATCCATTTACTATATAACCGGTAAACTTCTTAGCTACTCGATTAGGACCTAGTGCAAACACCTCTAAATCTATTGAAATATTGTCCTTTTTTAGAACCTCTTCTTTAAGCCAATTCCAAAACTCTTCGAAATGTTCTCATTTCCTCTTGTATCTTCTTGGATTTGCAAGGCCATACACGAAAGCTCGATGAACCCTAAATAATAATTAAGGTAAAAAAACTATGAAATGCAGGAATTAGTTTATAGTTATGGAAAATAATATAGGAACTTAAGAACTTGCTCGATCAAAATCTCAATTTCTTTATTACCGGAATTGAACAGAATATAGCGATGTGTTGCCTTCCAATCTGCATCTTTCAAATTGAACATCTTTCCATCTTTATTCTTATTTGTTCCAATATGATATTCCAAATTTGTTGGACATCTCCCAAAATCAATCGACATGTTTTCTATTCCTCCATCAACGCTTCAAAATCTTGAACAGAAGGTCACACACTCTTCTGCCAAGTAACCTTCTATAATCGAACCTTCCGGTTTGTTTCTATTTCGCACATAAGATTTCAAGTTTTCTAGATATCTCTCAATTGGATAATTCATCAAAGATGTTCAGGCCCGCCATATTTGATTTCTCTGCATAAATGAACAGGCAAGTGTACATTATATCGAAAAAAGCTTGTGGAAAAATCATTTCAAAATGATAAATTATCTCGACAATTTCTTTTTGTAGCCTCATGGTATCATCCACTTCGATAACCTTACTCCATAGTCCTCTAAGGAATGCACTAAATCTGATCATTGACAACGCAACCTCGGGTTTTGACGCTTTCTTCACAGAAAATTGTAACAAATAGTGGAGTATGAAATGTGCATCATGGCACTTATATCCCGCAACCATTCTCTCTGTTATATGCATGTACCGACTAACATTCGAGGCACAATCGTGGGGCAGTTTGGCGTTCTTCAATACAAAGAAAAATATTTCTTTTTCCTTATTTTTCATATCAAATATTGCAGCTCTAGTTTCAACATGCTTTCCATCACCACATTTAACAGGATGAAGGGCCCTCCTTATGTCGGATTCCTATAAATCCAAACGAGTGTTTAGGTAATCCTTCAACATGCGACCTATATTTAGTAAAGTACCTAATATTTTGTCGCATATGTTATTCTCTATGTGCATGGCATCCGGGTTATGTCGAAGGGGATTATGACACCAAAATGGTAAGTCAAACAGTATTGACCTTTTTTCAAAAGGGCCGTCACTTTTACTTGGTTTCTTCGTCTTATCCCCATACTGATTTTTGAACCCCCACAATAACTCTTCAATATCTGTTCCTGATAATATTTATGGAATGCTCCCCATTTCAGTTTCGCCATTAAATCTCCTCTTATCCAGCCTCCACTTATGTGTCGGATCAAGAAACTTTCTATGGTGCATATAACATATTTTTTTGTTTTGCTTCAAATAATTTGAAGAAGTTTCATAAAGGCATACTGGACATGCTAGTTTCTCCTTCGTGCTCCAACCTAACAACATGGCGTACCCCAGAAAATCACTAATTGTTCATAAGACGCTTGCATGTAAATTAAAATTCCCATCAGTCAAGGAATCATAAGTTTCGACGCCAACATTCCATAACACTTTCAATTCTATAATTAAAGGCCGCATATATACGTCAATACTATTCTTTAGAGAATCTGGAGCAGATATTAATGTTGAAAGAATCAAATTCCCTTGTTTCATACATAACCAAGGAGGAAGATTGTAATTTACTAACACAATTGGTCATGTACTATAACTTGAATTCATTAAACGATATGGATTAAATCCATCAGATGCTAGACCCAATCTAACATTACAATTTTCTGATGAAAAATCAGGATAGCGAGCAACCATCATCTTCCATGCCACACCATTAGCCAGATGTCTTAGTTTTCCATCTTCTTTTCGTTCAACTTGGTGCCATCTCATAAGTTTGGAAAATTCTTTGCACATAAACATCCTTTGTAACCTTGGTCTTAGAGGAAAGTACCTCATAAAATCTGCCGGCACTTTGAGAATCGACTTTGGTGGATCATTATTATCAAAGATATCTTCATTTTCTTTTACAGTCCACCTCGAAATACCACAAATATCACAATCCTCTTTATCTTTATTCTCTCCCCAATATAACATGCAATGGTTTGGGCAGGAATGTATTTTATGGTAATCAAGACCTAAACCCTTAATGACATTCTTTGCAGCGTAGGAAGACAAAGACAGCTGGGCATCAGGAAAGGCTTCTTTTATAAGCTTTAGTAATTCCCCAAACGCAGACTCGTTAATTCCATAAGCACATTTTAAATGATAAAGCCTGATCAAGAAACTTAGTCGAGAAAATTTAGTGCAGCCAAGATATAACGGTTTTTTTTCCTTCTTTAACATGTCGATAAATTTTCTCGGCCTCTGGATTTGGTTCAACTTCAAAGTCCCTGGAATTTTGACCAAATTTGTAACCCGCACATTTGAACATCACATTTGATTATCCTCCAAAACCATCTCCGTTGCACAATCCATATGGTCATCAACACCTATTAATTTTGTCTGTGAAACTTCACAAATCCACCTGGTATGTAATGGAGAAGGGCCATTAAAAATAAGATGATCGTATATGACATTTTCACAATACCAGTTACGTTCTGTACATATTTTGTAGGGGTACTTCATCTCATCACCTACTTTATAAATTGGAAATGCATATCTTAGAAAAGCTGGTACCCCTCTTACATATTCTGCACTCGATATCGGAAGTCCTGTCCCTATGTAATACTCACTATCCATTGCCACAATTTAACCACGGCCTAGTACGACTAAATTTGATACCACTAACAGTTTTAAGACACGAACAAGGGCTACCTTGTAAGGTTTGATTAAATTCGAAATAAAAATAAAACAAGTTAATAATTTACAAATAAACATGATCAGTGTGATGATACAAAGATGATTATTTTGATATGAATTATTACTAACTTTGGAACTGAGTTATCATGAGAATACAAAAAACAAGCAACTAAGGATACTGAACACAAATTCATAACATTACATGAATGCACCAAAACAAAACAGTACAAATACAAAGACTATATACAGGTGATACAAAGACGATACAGTTGTACCTAATACAAAGAACGATGCAATAATTTAATTTTGTCTTCTAATGTTTAGCCCTTGAAGCTGGTCATTAAGTCTATTAACATCAGCTCGAAAACTAATAACTCGATTTTGTAGCATTGTAAGTTGATGTTGTAATTCATCTGCATACTCAGTGGCTCAACTTAGAAATTGTTGGTCAATCCACTGCCAAAAGGTACACCCTGTGGGATAAACACGACATCTAAAATAATGACGACCACAATGTCGAATCCAACTGAAGTAACATCTTCTACAGCAGTGTAACCACAATCACACATTATGATTGGTTAGTCAGCATGATATTCCTTAGCGACTTGGTTGTTTTGATGCTGACGATGCATAGAAGCACGACTATGCCGTCGCATCGCCCTTTCTTCATGCCATTCTTCTTCTCGCCATTGTCTTCGGAGTTCTTCTTGCCCTAGTTCATACTCATGCAAATCATCGTAGTGCCTTTCTTATATCTCTATATAAAAATCAATAGGTGTTTCTGGTGATGATGGGTTTAACAATCATAGATCACCCATGCCTAGGGTATCTTCATAGTCATACGATGTAGGAAGAGAAATAGGCATTATTTAACTATGAACAGAAATAGACATTTAAACATTTAAAGTGGATTTCTTTTGACCTCTGAATTTTGTTTCCACCTTTCGAAGTAGGCATTATTTACCAATACATCAATGGTTTGGCAAACATAAAAATACAGAACTTGCACAATTTCAACACATGTAAACATAGAAATAAAACACGTCAGGTATAAAAAATCCAAATTTAAGGCAACTAATATACACAAATCACCCAGAGATTTTGAACGTAGACCAAAATAAGTTAGAGATGAAATCATCTAAATAAAAACGAAATGATGAAGCCCTAACTACCTGTAATTGTCCTAAATGATCCAAATTGGTGGTGTAAAGTTTGTAAAAAGGAGCAACCAGAGGTTTGTAGTTTGTAACGGAGGTGGATAGCAATCGGAGGTATTCGTGGGCGGATTTCATGGAGAGAGAAACACACAGAAGGAAGAGTATGGGAGAAATTCATTTTGGGGGGGGGAGTATTTCGTGAACGGGGAAAGGATCGCGCTAAATTTTCACTAAACTGAAGCAGTGATACGTTTGGAACATTGGATTAATCAACATCTATGGTTATTTATTTGTTTAAACTGATAACGCGGATCGCTGACCTGGCATGTATTTATGTAAAGCAACACTTTGAACTGGTGTTACACGTCACAGCACAAGAATTCTAACCGCAACACTGCATTCACATGTAATGCAAAAACATATGAATGTTGTTGCAAAAGATCGATGAAAGCATAGCTTTCGCAACACTTTTAATGCAACGCACATAAATTAGTGTTGAATATGCCTACTTTTGTAGTATTGAGTACAACATTCTCTTGTTTTGATACTGTCATGACTAGAAGTACAATTGCTAATATTGAAGTATATTCTCATTTTTATAGTACCAACAACATCCACGTTATTTACAAGATTTATGGTTGGAATGAGGGTGAAGGTGTAGTTGCCGAAGGACGAATCTACGCAAATGATCCAAAATATATTGTTAATGGTATTCCGCTTGGTCCGTCTGCCGTTGTGATTTGGGTGGGCAACACAATAAATAAAGACGCTTATTTGCGACGACCCACATCTGATATGTCGTTCATTAGAGATGAGTTGGTAGGAAAGTAGCATGGCCAAGATCAAAAGTAGAAGCTGATAAATAAAATCCAACTGAGAGTCATCATGATAGTGAAAATCATGCGACTTCTCCCTCGAAATCTGCATATATGTTCGTGAATAAATCGCAACATGTAAGTATTATGTTTCAACATTGATCACTATGTAAGCATATATTAATGCATATGGATATATTCTACATAATAATCTTTTTTCCTTTCAGGCGATTACAACCGTGAAAAAGGATGCCAAATGCAAGCTAATAGAATTGGGTGGAACAGATGTAGTAGCTGAAGGAACTGTTACATCAACTGGTCCGATAACGATGATCCATTGTCGTCCATTGGGAAAGGATGTTGTGAAAGTTTAGGTTGAACATGTGATAGTTCCAGTTGTAGAGCTATGGAGACCAGCATCAGCTCTGACGTGCATGGAAGATGCCTTCGGCGTTCTCATAGGTCGACCAATGGAAAAAATTATTATTGAAACAAAATGAAAGGTATGTAAATATTTTTTAATATACATTTAGAAGTTACTATGGTATGGAAGATGCCTTATAGGCTTATAGAGTTTTGGAAAGTGTTATATGTTTCAGAAACCACAGACATGTTCAAATATAAGGCATCTTATATGTTTCAGAAACCACAGACATGTTCAAATATAAGGCATCTATTATAATTTGATATAAAAAAATGGTGAACTTAGGTTCAACTTGCAATGCAAGTATATACACATGTACTTTTTTCTTTCAATCAAATTTATATGGTTGTCATTATTATATGCAATGGACATTGGTTAGGCAAAAATTGAGGTTGAGAAAAAAAATCAGGTGTATGTACTTAGCATATCCATAATGTGCTTATTTAGCATTTGTTTTGGAAATGGCGATTTTCATAGTAAAATCCAAGAATATCCATAGTGTGCTTGTCCAGCATTTGTCTTGGAAAATGGCAATTTTCAGAGTAAAATCCAAGCATTTGTTATCATTATATTATGTGAAAAAAGAAACCTGGATCGTTCTGCAAGATCTGCTATTAAATGACCTTTACGTATAAGAAAATGACCAACAATATTTGTAGTGTTTGAAAGATCCATAGTGTCTGTAAGGTTTATGTTATGTAGTGTTATGTTCAGTGTTTGACCTGCTATTTATATTCTTAAGTTATGTTTTGTTATTTGTTTTATGGGTAGATCAACAATATTTCAGATGTTTTGAAGACAATAGCACTACGATATTTGCTTGGTAACTTGGTTATTTCAGGTGTTTATTGTACTTTGGTTATGACAATGTTATTGGTAGTCTGGTTGTGTATGTTGTGGTTGTGACAATGTTATTGGTGGTTTGTGGATGTTTGAATTTCTGGATGTTTGAATGTGTATGTTTTTTGTGGTTCTTTAGTATGTTATGTTCAAAAGTGAATGTGTTTGTGGATTATTCTTTATAATTTGCGGCAAAATTATGGGTAGGTCTGAAATAATATAATACCAATTTGGTACTAAATGGTGGCGGGGAAAACGCTAGAAAATATTAAATTTATTCCTAGTGATTAAAAATCGCTATAAATAAATGAATACATAAAACAAAAATCAATGCGATGGCGTGTATTAAACACTATAAAAAAGAAAAAAGAACGTAAAAAAAAGAATCGCAATGTAGAAACCTTTTTGGTGGTATTTAATAAATGCAGCAAAAAGAACATTTGTAATGTTAATAAAGTGCCATTAAAAAAAAATAAGTGGCGTTTTTATAAAGTGCAGCGAAAAAAAATATTTTTAGTGGCATTTTTCTCATAAGATTATCGAAACGCCACCAAAAATGATTAGTAGCGGTTTTTGGGTGCTACAAAAAATCATTTTTCTTGTAGTGATTCTTCGATACGATTCCAATGTGACTCATTTTGTTCCATTCTGATAACCTAAGCATAAGCTATAACCATTATAGCTTCATATGATTTAATTATATAATTAATTTCTTAATTAAATATCAACAATAATTAATTACTTTTATTTATAACTGGCCACGATATTCTTTATTTTCCCATAAGTCTCGTTCATTTTTTCCAACTTTAGCTTCTACTGTTTTCATAACAAGATGCTTTATCACATTGCGTGCTACTTTTCCTACCTTCGTTCCTAACTATTCCCACTATACTTCATTTTGAAATATGCCCAATTTTTGCTTCTGCCCTTCACTACTTCGTTCCATTTTGTTCGTGCTTCACTCCCGTTCCAGAACAGGCTCCATCTGTAACACGCGCGACCCCCAAACACCTCTGATGCACCCAACGTCGTTTCCTAAGAGATGACCAGAACCCACCATTTTCTTATCCTGACCCTCGCTGTCCTCCCTCATGAACTTTATTCATCTCGACATCACCCCTCTTCTGTAATCTCGACACAAACGCCAGCGATTTCATCACAAATTCCGATCACCAGGGTGCTCAGATCTCCTATCATATTTGATCAACCTCAAGAGCTCACTGAGCTGAAGTTATTTCCAATTGAACGTTTAGTGTATTGATGAACAGCATTCGAGATAGAGGAGGGAGAAGATCAGAATGATTTAGCCATTGAGATGTTCAAACGGCGGCTGTTCACCCTGATTGACCATGTAATATATGTTGATCAAATTTTTGGGTTTATGGCCCTTTTATAACCAAACCATTGAGTAGAATATTAATATTGAAACTTCAATGCAAAGTAATGTATAAAAACTACCACATACGACTTCCATTTTTGATGAAAATTTAAATCCTAGTTTTAAACAATATTTTGGACACAATGGGATAGGTTTCATCAAATTCTAAGATAATTAATATTCCTTTATAATTCACATATGTGAATCGACATATGTTTAAATTGTGTACGATCACAAATTAAATCGAATTGACCTAAAATTTGAAATACTACAATACTTAATCACTGCGGATTTAATATAATTAGTTTTCTTGAATTGAAGTTGGTATTAGAATCAGATATTCCTAAGTTACATACTAAATCGATAAAACGAACAACTAGAAATCTAAGCGTTTACTATTCGTATGATCAAATGATAAGTCCAATCGTACACAAATCGAAATCCTTTAATAATTTATTAATGCGAATCCAATGGCACAAGTTTCATCGCATTACGAGACTGTTTCTCAAAATGATATTTTATATGCCAAACAACGCTAACTTGGACACCAAAATACCTAATCTCAAAAAATAACGAACTACCTACCTGTCCTGACTCTAAATGTCAATACGAATTCAACAGAAGTTGTTTCGTGTTTTAGTTCGATTGTTTTCTCATGTTACGCTCAAATACTCATCCATTAAATTAAATTAATTACGTGCTCTACAAAATGACTAAGCTTTTATGGACACTATTGTCGCATATGATGTCGGATTGCCACGAAATTAATTTCGTATAATAATTTAACGTTACAATTCCAATAAAACTAATTTTATCGAAAACCAAGACTGTTTGCAGAATGCCTATTCTTAAGTTTTATATAATATCAATAAAATATACAAATTCCAAACATCCGAATTAAATAATAATAAATTTTTGTTATAATCATATATTTATATCCATATGGAACTATATATATAGCTTTAAATATAATTAATATGGAATTATAACTCAACGTCAACATTTTTGAATTAAACGATATTCTTATTACACACAAATCCTTTTTCATATTTACTAAATAAAAGTTACAATTTATAAAGGATTCCATAACGACTATTTGAAATTTTGATTTGGACGTAACTCACAATCTATTATATGAAATTTCTATTTTCCTCTTTTATTAGAAAATTTTAATTAAATAGATTCGGACGATTCTTGTTTTAAAGAATTCCCACTTAAAATGGATTATGTATTTCAGTTGACGTTTAAAACTCAATATTACGAACGAGTGCAATGTTACATGCTCGTTTTATAATTAAATATAAGTTATACGTTCAAACTTCGTAATATAAATGAATTCTAAATTATATATCCATTTATAATTCCAAATCAGTATTTAAAAAAATAAAATAAATAGAATATCATATTACCAAAAATACTGGATGTTGCAAGTAGTTTAGGATTTTATAGATACACCGAATGAGCTTAGGGCAAGAGGCTTCAATGTTAGATATTGTTGACATGGAAAGTTGTCGACTCAACGCACGCCAGCACCCAAATGTTTGTGTATAATTAACATAAGAATCCAAATATAAAATAGAGTAATGCAGGGAGAACACATTATTTTATAGTGGCTCGGCACTCTTCCCTACATCCACTTCATATCATTCATCGTATAGTAGCTGATTACAAGAGTTGAATAAGTTCAGACAATATTTGTGTATGAAGCATTGTAATAAAACAACAAAATATTTGTTAATTCTAAACTTTGACCAAAATTCCCTTCTTCTTCTTTGTAGAGTAGAAAAAGTGTTGACTTGGTCAACAATGTCCAAAAAGTAGCTTCAATGTCCAAAAAATCCAAAAATATCCAAAACAGTCAAAAATTAGTGTAAATATCCAAGGAAATGTCCAAAAATCCAAAAATATCCAAAACAACCCAAAAACTGGTTAAAGGTCCTTTTGAATATCCAAGAGTTGAAGGAAAACGTGTATGCAATGTTTTAGAGGTCCGTGCCATGTCCAATGGTCATATGGAAGAAGGTAGCTACCATTAATGGTGCTTGAGAGCAACAAGTAGTCCAAAATATCAAATGAGAACCAACCCCTTTGAATGCCAAGCAAGGGGCTAGTTATATGTGAGTTTGTTATGTGATAAGACAAATTTCGTATCCTTGGGGGATACGAAATTTATATCCCAAAATCGGAGAAAAATCAGTGTTTTGGCCAAAATTGTGAAATTTGGAAAAACTGCTAAAAATGCATGTTGATCAGCCTAAAATATGTGATCAACACGGTGAAAATAATAAAATGTGATCTGGCACGTTTCTGGCATGTTTGCCACTTCGAAATTTCGAATCCTTGAAAATCTGTTGAAAATGTGTGTTGATTAGGAAAAATTAGTTGATCAACATGATAAAATTGAAAATATACATGGTCTTCCACTTTTCTAGATTTGCTAATTTCGAATCCTCAAAATCGGGTGGAAACACTATTGACCAGCCAAAAATATGTGATCAACATGGTAAAACTGCTCACCTGGGTGATCTGCCACTTTGGTAAAATTTCGTATCCTTCTGATCGGCCAAGATTTAATATCAAAAAACATGCTGAGCTAAGGAAATTTCGAATCACTCTATGTTGATCACCAAAATTTCATATCCCTAGTCTGGCAAATTTCAAATTCCTTACTAGATCCAGTTTTTGAACCAAGTTTTTTGCGTGACCTGGCACAGTGCAATAAGTAGATTCGAGTTGTTTTCAGGTGTTCATCAATCAATTTTGGGCATACCAAATTTACCAGATTTACCAGATTTGATTAGCCAAGTGTAGTGACCCAGGATTCCGGTCCAATTTGAGTTGATCAAATAACACAAGTCGAACCCCAATTACACTGGAAAATCAGAAAACTAATAGAAAGAAAACAAAGGGCGAGAATAGATAAGATAGAAACTTAGAATAGAAGAAGAAGAACACAAAATCAGAGTAACACGAACCTCACAGCAGAACGAATAACATATAACATATATAACATAACTTGAAATATACATCTGTACTTGAATATATATCATTTCCAAAGTACAACACTTACAACACAGTAGAAATAAACTATAGCTATATGATCCTGAAGCCTCCTGCTCCAGCTCTTCAAGTATCTGTAAATCACGACTACTTGACTGCCCGTACAAATTCGGGCACCCAAGGGTTTAGGGAAAACATAACAAAATAAACTCCGGGTCAATCATGGGACTGGTATGAGTAAAACAGTTTAAAATGATTTGAGTTATTAAACGATATCTCATAAGACCACGCCGTATAATGGAACGGGTTTTTCCCTTATGCGAATCTAAAATATTTTTATTTCAAAAACCTTTTGATATTATAATAATGTCTATTAACCACAATATAATAATCATCTAGCAGAAACGCTTTCATCTCACGTTCTACATATATAGTATATAATCAAAACCGCAAGCACGTATTGGGTAATGGATTTCCAACTATGACAAGGTATGGAACCATCTTTCGCTAGTGTACCTCTAGAGAGGAATACACTGGGTTCAACAAGAACATCTTGCAACCCGGCCACACATGACCGATCACTCATTTCGCTTGAGTGTATCGAATGTATATCACCAACAGTTGGGATCAGCAACTGTTTCCCGAATGGGACAGCATCAACAATAGATTTTTAGAAATAAATGAAACTCTAGATCAGGTGATTATACACCTTAATAGGTGTGACCTACATAGCCATGCTACCTGCCCGATTTCTGTTATTTATCGGATGTGAGGCTAGAAGCTACACTTATCTTTTACATGCCACATCTTCATTCACTTTGAATGTCACATCGTCATACCCGCCAAATCACAAATTGATTTTCCCAAAAATACCACGAGTATACAGCTAAGAGAAACGAATTCCTCCTCCACCAAACGTGAATACGTTTGAAGAGATCAACTTACGCAATCTATCAGATATACTCTGTAAAACCTTCATCCATACAAGTTGTCCTGGGACTGAACAAACCGAAGGCACTATTCAGTTCATCTATCTTAGGTAATCTTTACCTAAGATTTATACAACAGCCCTTGCACTTTACTCCGTCTTCAATTATCTTTGGCATATATGATTCGCAATGCTTATGCCAATACGGAGTGGTTCTTCGGATAATAATCCAACCGGTCTCTCCATATTAACAACATTAAAATGGTCAAAACATTGATAGTCTGTGATTTAACTATCAAAGAAAAACATGTGTGCAAACAACGATATTATCTCCAGATGGAAATTATATCGATCAATCATCATTTTAACATATATATATTCACATTGCCTTATTTTCTATGTTTAGAAGATATATGTTATTAACACTGGAAAACATTTCCATGGCTTAATTACGGTTATGGCCACGAACAATATACCACTGTTTTTCTGAATATTTAATTTGGACATAACTAAAAATCTACATGACGAAATCCTGATTTTTCTCTTCCACTAGAAAAATATACTTCACCAGCTCCTAACATTTCTTGTTTCACAGAAATCCGATTTAAAACGGCTTTTGTATATTCGTTTGAAGTTCGAATCACCAAATCGCGAACTACCGCGCCATTTCGAGCTCGATTATATTTAAAATATATTTTATACGTTCAACCGTCGTTAATTAAATATATTCGTTATCGTAATTCAATTTTAAACTGAATTATATATATTTTGAATTTCCTAGTTCACACCATATCGTGAATTCCACTAATTCTGATTATTTCAGAATTAAATATATTATTTAATTATTATATTAATTTAATATTCAATATTCAATATTATTTAATAAAACGACCATTTAATTCTCTGAATCACTGTATAAGTAATTAAATAAATTAATTGTTATATCACTGAAAATGCGGGTCATTACATTCTTCCCTACTTAAAATAATTTCATCCTCGAAATTGCTAAGTTAGAAATCAAACTCTATCGAATGGCCAGAATTATTTGTTCACTTCTTAACTTCAGTTCCACTGATCCCATTTAATTCAACTGAAATATAAATAAATTCTTATTATCGGAAAAAATTCAAAAATCCTGAAAAATTTTCTAACTCCCTAAATTTCTGAAAAATTTCGCCAGCACCTCCTTTGTACTGGTCTATAGGTCAAACTCCCACTCGCCTCTCTGGGCCATCTCCAACCCAAAAGAAAATCAAACAACCAAGCGGCTTGCCAATTTGGCTCATCAAAATCTCATACTCAATATATAATATAAGCTGGTACCTTTTTGTCGGGCGTATCAACTCTATCACTTCCATATGCTATCAACTCAGCATATACCAATGTTATCCCAATCAAATTCTGCAATCACTTTTATCTCCAACACACCTATTCGCTTTTATGCAATCAAAATATCATTTCAAACTCGAGTTTTATTCTTGATTCCAAACTCTTAACTCGATTATCCAATCACATTTCAAATTCTTACAACAGCAATCCAACTTACTCGATATCATTATATCCTAATTCAATCTCCACTTAACTGGTTTCAGTTCAATTCTAGTTTTCTTTTACAAATTTCTATTTAAATTTGTTTTTAATTCAAACGGTCAAATCCTGGGATTTTTAAACAGCTTTGCTTTTCTAGAACCAAATATTCCTCTTTGGATTTCAAACAACTTGCTTTTCCCAAAACAAATTCAAAAACAATCTCTTTGGTAGTAATCCGTCACTTACAACTCGAAAATGAACACTGATGATGCTGCGCAGTCATCATCAGAATTATTTTCCAGCAACCAAAGTGAGTTTAGTACTATATCACTTTCAAAACCACTTTTATACACTTCCATTTGAAATTTATTTCAAAATATAATTCACACTGCTTGTAAAACAATTTAAAAATCTCCCAAGATCTTAAATTTTCCTTATTTTTAATCCAAATCCAATTACAAACACTTTTATAAATTATATAGTTTTAATTTCAATTCTGATTTTAATTTCAAATTTAATTCATCTGATTTCACGTATTTCTCTTATATGAATTCTGATTGGCTATTTACATAACCATTTCACATTTTATAATCTTATTTGATTATAATAGTGGCCAACCCATCCAATATATTATAATCATTTCAATATAAATCCTTTATATCAAAAATCTAATTTGGGTAAAATTGTTGTATTTACCCTCTTTTCAAAACATACAGTGTCGGTTCATCGTATACAAGTGTTTAGTTACTCCTACCGATACAGTGGATCAAACTGATCGACCAGTATACATAAACAACTCAACCAATAAATCTCCACAATATAAAAGAAATTTTTATGGTAATAACAAATACGTTCACTCATATATGTACACTCAACTCAATCTAGGGTATTACTAACCCCATCTCTAATGAGTCACGCCACTGAGCCAAGGTGATTACTTATCCTTAAGCTCTGATACCAACTGTAGTGACCCGGGATTCCGGTCCAATTTGAGCTGACCAAATAACACAAGTCGAACCCCAATTACACTGGAAAATCAGAAAACTAATAAAAAGAAAACAAAGGGTGAGAATAGATAAAATAGAAACTTAGAATAGAAGAAGAAGAAGAACACAACATCAGAGTAACACGAACCTCAAAGCGGAACGAATAACATATAATATATATAACATAACTTGAAATATACATTTGTACTTGAATATAAATCAATTTCAAAGTACAACACTTACAACACAGCGGAAATAAACTATAGCTATATGATCCTGAAGCCTCCTGCTCCAGCTCTTCAAGTATCTGTAAATCCCGACTACTTGACTGCCCGTACAAATTTGGGCACCCAAGATTTTAGGGAAAACAAAACAAAATAAACTCTGGGTCAGTCATGGGACTGGTATGAGTAAAATAGTTTAAAATGATTTGAGTCATTAAACGATATCTCATAAGACCATGCCGTATAACGGAACAGATTTTTCCCTTATGAGAATCTAAAATATCTTTTTATCAAAAACCTTTTGATTTTATAATAATGTCTATTAACCACAATATAATAATCATCTAGCAGAAACGCTTTCATCTCACGTTCTACATATATAGAATACAATCAAAACTACAAGCACGTATTGGGTAATGGATTTCCAACTATGACAAGCTATGGAACCATCTTTCGCTAGTGTACCTCTAGAGAGGAATACACTGGGTTCAACAAGAACATCTTGCAACCCGGCCACACATGACTGACCACTCATTTCGCTTGAGTGTATCGAATGTATATCACCAACGGTTGGGATCAGTAACCGTTTCCCGAATGGGACAACATCAACAATAGATTTTTAGAAATAAATGAAACTCTAGATCAGGTGATTATACACCCTAATAGGTGCGACCTACATAGCCATGCTACCTGCCCAATTTCTGTCATTTACCGGATGTGAGGCTAGAAGCTACACTTATCTTTTACATGCCACATCTTCATTCATTTTGAATGTCACATCGTCATACCCACTGCAACACACCACGTCCGTTAGTGTCACTCACAAAGGGAATGCACTAAGTTCCGTGGAGCATTTTGGGTAAAAGATGCAGATAAATTACAAGACAGACAAATATTAAACAGCGGAAAATAGAACTTTGCTTTATTGATAAAATAGTCTGTACAAGATTATTTTACAATATCAGAGTATCATCTGTCTTTACAAAATAAAGAAGCATAAAACAACATTTTATATTCCCCAATGTAGCAAGAGCCAGCCATAGCATCTGAAAGAGAATCCAAGGACGACTTCGTCAAATCTTCAAGCTGGGGAAAGAGCAATGGTCCAATCTAATCCTGAGTTATACTATTCCCTCCTCAACTACCTAGGGGGGAAACGGAAGAAAAGAAGCGAAAGAAAAACAGAGTCAGACATAAAGCCTGAGTAAGTCAGTAACTTCTAGCATGTGAACAGGGAAAAATGAAACGACATGAATTAACTAAATACAAGACAGTACCATGATGATAGGGTCAACAGGATAAGATAAGATTACCACAAGATATACTAAGGCAAGATAAACTGGATATACTTTAATACTTTCTCTGCTTCGCTATTACCTTATTATTCTGGTTTCTATATCTCTGCACCGCCTAACTAGTGTCCCTACTAGTAACGATAACGTGATCCCAATCCCTGTAGTTTCCGTCGCCTTCAGGCATCCATTTATTATTTAATTACCTAGATCTAATCTAGGGTTTTCTATCAAGTGCCTTCTAGATTCAACTAGAACTTACGCTATTTTTCTGAATGCTTCTTGGATTCAGGGTTTATGCCACCTAGTTCCAAACTAGGGATCATGCTACCTGTCGAACGATGCCCTTTAGTCTAGGACACACCACCTAGGGTGGTACATGTTCCTAGACTTTTCCCATGCATGTATCGTGAATCGTTATCGCTTGTCTAGATGCACATGTCCAGTAATGTGCGGTCCGAGTTCCGCTGTCAGGGCTACTCTAGAAATACGGAACTCGGTCGGGAGCTTTCAATATCTGCCGATGCAGATGCTAAGGTCTGTTTTTCCAGTGGCTATGGTCCCACTCGACCCCTCCCTCAACTAATGGAAGGCCACCCTTGTAAAATGAGAACTGTACGAAGGCCCCTATCTGCCCCACTAATTCTATGGCCAACAACACCCCGCAACCACAACTAGATAGCAAGTATGTGGTCCGTATGAGTCCTCCAGCCTTCCCGCTTCACGTGTCTCGCTTGACTGAAGATGGTAGGTAGACGACGAGTTGCTATCACAGGGCTTCCGTCTTCTCGTCGAATCACGCTGGTCAATCCTAGTCTTTTGGTTGCCATATATTGCAACCATGGCATACCCTTGGCTCTTCTACCGCAGACCTTAACCTCTGTGCGCCCAGGCGGATCATCTGCAGCCTCACAGAGGGATACCAAGAGTACCCTCACGTCCCCTCGAAGCCTCGGGCTTCGTATCCCAATTCATTGGAGTCTTCTTTAAAATCAGATGGACGTCCGCACCTTCGTGTTATAATAAGAATTACTACTTAGTTCTACTAACTAAGGTTTACCGCTTAGTTTCCAAATTCCTTGTTTTCTTAACTAAGTTTTACTACTTAGTCCCCTTTTCAACTGAGGTTTACTACTTAGTTTTCTTTCTCGCCAGGTTGGATTGGTTAAGTGTCTTTAGTCGATTCAAGCTATCTTAACCCTCTTCCCTTATCCTGTTAAACTGGTTAAGTGTTATCCCTTTATGATTTTTACTTAACCCTATTCATTTATCATATTCTGATGGTTAAGCGTTCAAGTTTACTTAACCCTATGGTCTATTCCGGCTAACATATTAAATTGGCTAAGTCTATTACTTAACCCCAACCTCTAGTCTAATTAACATGTTAAATTGGCTAAGTGTATTAACTTTACTTAACCCCACCTTCTAGTCTAGTCAACATGTTAATTTGGCTAAGTATTCCCATGGACTTAACCCTCCCATTCTAGCTTTAACTGTGCTAAGTTCGTTAAGTGTTCCTTAACCTTCCCATTCTAGCTTAACTGTGTTAAGTTGGTTAAGTGTTCATATGGACTTAACCTTCCCATTCTAGCTTAACTGTGTTAAGTTGGTTAAGTGTTTCTATGGACTTAACCCACCCATTCTTGCTTAACTGTGTTAAATTGGTTAAGTGTTTCTATGGACTTAACTCTCCCATTCTTGTTCTAGCTTTAATTAATAAATTAAAGCCGCAACCTCTCACATAAGACAGATATTGCTGCGGTTACTGGATGTGCCGGTCGGTTCCGGGCAGGTTTACACCGCAACTCAGTCTAACCTCGGGTTAGGCATATTCATGTTTTCTAAGTTCAAAGGGTTTTTGATTAATTTCCAAATCTGGTTTTGAAAACAACCATCCCGTCCTTCGGATCAGTTAGGGATAGCAAGGGAGGGCAGGAAACTTGTATTTTCCAAACCCAAGCCTAGACACTATCCTCTCTGTCACCCTAGAACTTTCAGGTGTATGTGTTATTCAAAGAGAAAACCTTTCTTTTGTCCATATATAAATTGTCAACAATTTATCTTCAAAGTCCATTTTCCCTTTTTAAATAAACTTGGCCTATACCATTTTCATTTTGTCTTGCCCACTAGTATACTTATATTCTAGGCCCAAGTCCTAACCCAACTTGCAGTTCAGGCCATTTCCTATTTCATTGCCAAAACTAGATTAAATATCCTAGTTTATAATTTATGGCCAAAACTTTACCTACATGCAAGTTACATATTTTGTGGTAAATGAACAATTTATCATTTATGACAAATTCTATAAGTAAATTTACTGCTAATTTACTTATTTCATTATTACACTTTTAATGTACATTGTCACATTTATTATTATGGCCCGTTCCCTCTTATTTATCATATTTATACTTTTTGGTATGTAAATTATACCAAATTAAGTGTCACTAACCATAATTTATTCTAAACATGACAATTTCTCACAATTACGGCTAAATTCAAAATTGTGCTAATATACTTATTCCAAATCTTTAATAAACACAATTTTGATTTAACATTCCTAATTCATAGTTTATGGAAAGACTAGAATTATTATTCTAGTTTACATTTCATGCCTAAAATTTAGCTAACTTGCTAATACTAAATTTAATATGTCAAACTTATCCAATTTGCATTCCTATGAACATGCCATAATACATATTCCCAATTTATGCCAATTTCCAAGCTTATAACTACATTTATGTTCATTTTCATATTTTCCCCAAATTGCATTCCCACCGTTCGTATAATCGTGATTTAACCTAGATTGTAAATAAATCTAGATTCGTAGAAAATAGGGAATGAACCAAAAATGCTATGAAAAGGGATAATAACTGGCATAAAAGGTTTGGATAACGACGTAGGTTCAAGAATATGGGTAGACCTAACTGAATAGGTAAATTCCCACGGTCTAAAACCAATAGATAGAATAGGTTCAAGAACATGGGTAGACCTAACTGAATAGGTAAATTCCCACAGTCTAAAACCAAAGAAAAACAAGGAACAGATAAAATAGATAATCGGGTTTAGACCCAATTTCATAGCCACAAAACTTAAGCAACAATTTTCCTAATTATGAATCATAGGCAAAGTTCATAATCATAGGCAATGTTCATAGTCGAAACGGGAAAATAATTCCCATAGTCATAAGTCATTGTCATAGGCAATGTCATAGTCATATGCTGTATGTCCCAAATCAAGGTTCATGTTCGTAATTCAAAGGCAATAGGTTCATGGTCATAGTTCTCATAATCATGATCATAGGCATAGGCATATCCTCTTTGTTCAATAGTCATAGGCCGTCAATTAAAGTCATAGTATGTTCTGGGCCATAGTCAAGAATTAGATCCAAAAACTTAAATAAACACAGATCCAAGTGAAGAGATTAGGCATTTTTCTTATATCCTTTTAATTTCATGTCACAAATAAAAATAAAACGTTCAAGTTTAGAAATAACCAACTTACAGAAATTAGATTTAGAATAGAAGAACGGCGATGCTAAGATTCGTATGTCGTTGCTCGAGGTTTGTTGATTTAGCCTTTGAATTCTTCACTTTGATTTGAATCTTCTCTTGAACAGATTTGAGCAGCATCTCCATGTCTTGAATTTATATTTTATTTTAATTATTTAAGAAAATTTAGAGGAGGGGAAGAAGCCATGAATCTTAGCAGCATAAGGATAGAAGAGAATTGGTGCAAAGAGAATGAAGACTAGGGCTGTTTATATAACTGCTCAAGACCTTATCGTTCACGCAGCGCTGAGTCAGCATTGAACCCAATTAAGAAAATAGTCCAGGAACGTAGATGAATCTAGCCAAACCTTATCATACACGAAGTGCTGAGTCAGCATTGGGTCCCACAAGCTATTTTGGCGTAGAAATTTGAATTTCGAATGAATTGTTTTGGCGTAGAAGTTTGATTTTCGAACTTTTGAATTTCTGGAATTTATTTAACTGTTTTATTCACATGAAATATTCTTATATGTATACAATTCCTCTAACGACCATTTTACGCGTATATATATACGCACAACTTTCATTTTATTTTCAAAATTCAAATGATGTTGCCATATTTCATTGACTGTAGCCTTATCTTGAATTTTATCTTTCGTATACATATGTTTTTGCATATATATATATATATTTATATTCTCATATGTATATATATATATATTTTCTTTATTTCCTTATATGTACGAACTTATCCTTTCAAATTTTGAATTTGTATACGTACATATATTTGCATGTTCAGTTGGCCCTCTCTAAAACAAAGATAAAAAATTATGCCGCCGCCGGGGTTCGAACCCCCGACCTCCATGCTACAAATCCAATGCTTTAACCAACTGAGCTACAAAGGCTTTTGTTAATAAGTCTTAGAACAATAATAATCATTGTTCTCTCCTTACTTCTCTTTTTCATGTTAGTTACAATACTTAAATTAAACAACTGCATGGATCTTTTTCTTTTTCTTTTTCTTTTAAAAACTAATTATACTTTAATTTGAGAATCTTAATGTCACAGAATTACGGGGTGTTACATTCTCCCCCACTTAAAAGGATTTCGTCCCCGAAATTTTCTAGTTAGGAAGAATGTGTCCTACCATCCAATCACCCATCTACTCAACCATCCATTCATAGGCATTCATTGTCCTTAAAAGATTTCTAATGCTTTCATGTTCATATGCATAGTGTGTGTATATGTCTCTATCTAATGGAAAATCAGGCGGTCTACTGATTCAATTGACCTCCTTAATGCAAATCATGTTAGTGCCATGCGTCCAATCATGCATGCAAACATCCCTAGTCATGTAAATACTACATGCGTGCACAGCCATTCATCCATATGCAACGTCCATATGATATCATATCAAGTTCAACTTATAAACAAATGCATATATGTAAATGCAATATGAGAGCGTCCGAACTTGATCTAGTGCCTAATACGTATGCATATGCATCCACGAGCAACCATTTGCAACCACTTGCAACCATTCAACCATAACATGTTTCAAATACATGTTTACCTCCATTGGCTTCTACCTAAGGATCGCAGATACGACCTAGAGGATATACTTTGGAAAGAGAGAAACAACTACGCGTAAAGCTCCTAAACAGAGAAATCAAGGATGCACCCTTAAGGAAAAAGGGCATGTTGCTAGTATCTAGCCTTCTTGAGCTTTACTCCACTGTATCTTAACCAATTTAACTTCACGATTGTGAAGTTTCTGACCTCCAATTCCAAAATAAACAGATGTCAATCACGGTACCAAGTATACGTACTAAGATGATTAGAGGTTTCCCTCTTATCCGTCATGCCATAATTATAAGAGTCGAAAGGTCACTACGTGCTCTTTGGAGTGCCTACCACAACTATTCATCTCTCGCGCAAACCATCCAAACCGAACTCGACATTCCTCAAGTACAAGCCCCAAAGGCCTAAACCAATATCAGACAAGCACCCAAGGAATATCTCCCCCAAATTTAGACGATCTACTTGAGATGATATAAGAAAACTCAATAGCTATTCTCAAATCCCTACTAAAAAAAATAAACTGGTCGGACCACCAATTGGATTTGAGACTCTAGTGGGATCTTTCTACTATACAAGTACTATGGTGCAGAGACCCAACTATGGAAGTGGATATGAACAACTGAGAAGTGCTGGAACCTAAGGAAATAGTATGAACAGAAAACTAGACTCTTCCAACAGAACTTTACTACCTTTTCCTTAGGTACGCTTGGTGGTGAAAGTATGTACTTGCCCTTCTGAAAATCTTGTTCCTCATTCTTTCCCTTGTCCCTAATTATATGCCCTATCATACCCTAGCAAAGATACTTCTTCTTGTCTTAGGTTTTATCCATGAATTCCTCATCCTCAGGTTGTGCTCCCTAGCCAAACTCCTCATCCCCTTCCGTGTGTAGTCATGTTGACAAATCCCTCGAAAGCTGCCTCCATCGTACAGAAAATCCTACTAAGCTTGGAAGAAAACTAACCGCAGGTGAAACTACTACGGTTATATATGGAAGTCGGGCACTACTTCGCCCATTTATGAGGTCACCTCCCAGAAAGCCAAGAGCCCGAGAGACTCAAGAAAGAAGGGGACAAGAATTCAAATAGAGGAAGAGAAGACAATGTGTATGGCTTTGGGGAATATGCCTTTAAAACAAATCTTTTCTCTTGAAAATGATTCTTTTAAAACCGTTTTGAAAATAATTTTTCAAATCTTTTATCTGATCCGGTAACCTTCAGCTCTGATACCACGTGTAACACACCACGTCCGTTAGTGTCACTCACAAAGGGAATGCACTAAGTTCCATGGAGCATTTTGGGTAAAAGATGCAGATAAATTACAAGACAGACAAATATTAAACAGCGGAAAATAGAACTTTGCTTTATTGATAAAATAGTCTGTACAAGATTCTTTTACAATATCAGAGTATCATCTGTCTTTACAAAATAAAGAAGCATAAAACAACATTTTATATTCCCCAATGTAGCAAGAGCCAGCCATAGCATCTGAAAGAGAATCCAAGGACGACTTCGTCAAATCTTCAAGCTGGGGAAAGAGCAACGGTCCAATCTAATCCTGAGTTATACTATTCCCTCCTCAACTACCTGGGGGGAAACGGAAGAAAAGAAGCGAAAGAAAAACAGAGTCAGACATAAAGCCTGAGTAAGTCAGTAACTTCTAGCATGTGAACAGGGAAAAATGAAACGACATGAATTAACTGAATACAAGACAATACCATGATGATAGGGTCAACAGGATAAGATAAGATTACCACAAGATATACTAAGGCAAGATAAACTGGATATACTTTAATACTTTCTCTGCTTCGCTATTACCTTATTATTCTGGTTTCTATATCTCTGCACCGCCTAACTAGTGTCCCTACTAGTAACGATAACGTGATCCCAATCCCTGTAGTTTCCGTCGCCTTCAGGCATTTATTTATTATTTAATTACCTAGATCTAATCTAGGGTTTTCTATCAAGTGCCTTCTAGATTCAACTAGAACTTACGCTATTTTTCTGAATGCTTCTTGGATTCAGGGTTTATGCCACCTAGTTCCAAACTAGGGATCGTGCTACCTGTCGAACGATGCCCTTTAGTCTAGGACACACCACCTAGGGTGGTACATGTTCCTAGACTTTTCCCACGCATGTATCGTGAATCGTTATCGCTTGTCTAGATGCACATGTCCAGTAATGTGCGGTCCGAGTTCCGCTGTCAGGGCTACTCTAGAAATACGGAACTCGGTCGGGAGCTTTCAATATCTGCCGATGCAGATGCTAAGGTCTGTTTTTCCAGTGGCTATGGTCCAACTCGACCCCTCCCTCAACTAATGGAAGGCCACCCTTGTAAAATGAGAACTGTACGAAGGCCCCTATCTGCCCCACTAATTCTATGGCCAACAACACCCCGCAACCACAACTAGATAGCAAGTATGTGGTCCGTATGAGTCCTCCAGCCTTCCCGCTTCACGTGTCTCGCTTGACTGAAGATGGTAGGTAGACGACGAGTTGCTATCACAGGGCTTCCGTCTTCTCGTCGAATCACGCTGGTCCATCCTAGTCTTTTGGTTGCCATATATTGCAACCAAGGCATACCCTTGGCTCTTCTACCGCAGATTTTAACCTCTGTGCGCCCAGGCGGATCATCTGCAGCCTCACAGAGGGATACCAAGAGTACCCTCACGTCCCCTCGAAGCCTCGGGCTTCGTATCCCAATTCGTTGGAGTCTTCTTTAAAATCAGATGGACGTCCGCTCCTTCGTGTCATACTAAGAATTACTACTTAGTTCTACTAACTAAGGTTTACCGCTTAGTTTCCAAATTCCTTGTTTTCTTAACTAAGTTTTACTACTTAGTCCCCTTTTCAACTGAGGTTTACTACTTAGTTTTCTTTCTCGCCAGGTTGGATTGGTTAAGTGTCTTTAGTCGATTCAAGCTATCTTAACCCTCTTCCCTTATCCTGTTAAACTGGTTAAGTGTTATCCCTTTATGCTTTTTACTTAACCCTATTCATTTATCATATTCTGATGGTTAAGCGTTCAAGTTTACTTAACCCTATGGTCTAGTCCAGCTAACATATTAAATTGGCTAAGTCTATTACTTAACCCCAACCTCTAGTCTAATTAACATGTTAAATTGGCTAAGTGTATTAACTTTACTTAACCCCACCTTCTAGTCTAGTCAACATGTTAATTTGGCTAAGTATTCCCATGGACTTAACCCTCCCATTCTAGCTTTAACTGTGCTAAGTTCGTTAAGTGTTCCTTAACCTTCCCATTCTAGCTTAACTGTGTTAAGTTGGTTAAGTGTTCATATGGACTTAACCTTCCCATTCTAGCTTAACTGTGTTAAGTTGGTTAAGTGTTTCTATGGACTTAACCCACCCATTCTTGCTTAACTGTGTTAAATTGGTTAAGTGTTTCTATGGACTTAACTCTCCCATTCTTGTTCTAGCTTTAATTAATAAATTAAAGCCGCAACCTCTCACATTAGACAGATATTGCTGCGGTTACTGGATGTGCCGGTCGGTTCCGGGCAGGTTTACACCGCAACTCAGTCTAACCTCGGGTTAGGCATATTCATGTTTTCTAAGTTCAAAGGGTTTTTGATTAATTTCCAAATCTGGTTTTGAAAACAACCATCCCGTCCTTCGGATCAGTTAGGGATAGCCAGGGAGGGCAGGAAACTTGTATTTTCCAAACCGAAGCCTAGACACTATCCTCTCTGTCACCCTAGAACTTTCAGGTGTATGTGTTATTCAAAGAGAAAACCTTTCTTTTGTCCATATATAAATTGTCAACAATTTATCTTCAAAGTCCATTTTCCCTTTTTAAATAAACTTGGCCTATACCATTTTCATTTTGTCCTGCGCACTAGTATACTTATATTCTAGGCCCAAGTCCTAACCCAACTTGCAGTTCAGGCCATTTCCTATTTCATTGCCAAAACTAGATTAAATATCCTAGATTATAATTTATGGCCGAAACTTTACCTACATGCAAGTTACATATTTTGTGGTAAATGAACAATTTATCATTTATGACAAATTCTATAAGTAAATTTACTCCTAATTTACTTATTTCATTATTACACTTTTAATGTACATTGTCACATTTATTATTATGGCCCGTTCCCTCTTATTTATCATATTTATACTTTTTGGTATGTAAATTATACCAAATTAAGTGTCACTAACCATAATTTATTCTAAACATGACAATTTCTCACAATTACGGCTAAATTCAAAATTGTGCTAATATACTTATTCCAAATCTTTAATTAACACAATTTTGATTTAACATTCCTAATTCACAGTTTATGGTAAGACTAGAATTATTATTCTAGTTTACATTTCATGCCTAAAATTTAGCTTACTTGCTAATACTAAATTTAATATGTCAAACTTATCCAATTTGCATTCCTATGAACATGCCATAATACATATTCCCAATTTGTAACACCCCGAAAATTCTATAACTGTGAAATTAACAAATTAAAGTATAATCAAATTCAAATCAAAGAACCAAGGGAAACGGGATACGCCATTGCGTTCGTCTCGGAAAAATACGCGAAATAGAGTCCGAGTTTTCGAAAAACGGAGTTCGTATGAAGAAGATATGGCCTTCGGAAGTTTTGAATTAAATTTAAAAATTCAAACAGAATTAAATAATTAAATATTCCGAAGTGGGGCCCATTGGGCCAGGGTGGAAGAACACCCGCCTGGGCCACCCAGGTCGACTGGGCTGTCGACCTGGGCTACCCATGTCGACAGGGCTGTCGACAGCCCTGTCGACAGGGGTATCGACCTGGTCGAGCCCAGTCAACCTGGCTGGCCAGGTCGGTGTGTGGTCGAATTTCTGTGGTCTGCTTTGTCATTAGGGCTAGGTGGCGGGTTTTTATTGGTCTCTCTTCCTAATGAATGGCTATGATCAATCCTAGCAACATCAATGGTCCTAATCAATTCCTAACCTCTATATAAACAACCCTAGACTAAACCCTAATCTATTCATTCAAAATAAGATTATAGCCGCCATGTTGCTGAGGAACGACAAAGATTAGCCGCCGACTAGAGAGAGGATTAGGAAGAAAGTTCTAAAGCCTAAAGCAATTCAAAGCAACCTAAAGCTAATCAATTCAACAAAGGAATCGTGTCTCTTAATTAGAGAATTCGCCGCAACCATTGTAAGTAGAGTATTACTTTGGTATAAATAAACAACTGTGTTGATGTGTATGCTTGAATTGTGGCAATGGAAGTAATTCATGTTTGTACAAAATTATGTTATTCATTATAAAGAACTACATGCGGTAGTTCTATGCAAATATACGTTTGGAATATTGCGCAAATTATGTAATCTATGTTGAAGCTACATGTATGTAGTTGAGTGAAATTTATGCAGATTTGGGGCTTTGTTATTATGTCGTCATGATGTATACTTTGTGCATAAATCGTTTTGCAAGCAATTGAGACAAGTTTGGTTGTTATAGTTCATATGAAACTATGTTGGAATTTTGACACCAGAATCCATGTATTAAGTCATGCTTTTGCAAATTTATGGCTAGGCTATGAATGATATTTGGCATAATTGAAATCTATGTTAGTTCTATATTGTTAAATGACATATGTGAAACATGGCTAGGTTGGACTCAAAAATCCCCTTTTTGCAAGTTTAAAGCAAACACCATGATTAGGAATATTTATGCATAAGGATGTTTATACCATTGTTATGTAATTAGACTTAAATCATGATTAAGTTGAACTATGCCTTTTGTGCTAGTAACAAAGTATCCCTTTGTAAACATGTAGAAACCTTATGAACATGACTTGTTTATGTTTATGCTAGAAATATTTATGCCATGCTTATGTTTGACATTATGCCATGTTTATGCTAGCAGTATTTATGCCATGCTTATGTTTGACATTAGGCCTAAATAAGAATATAGGTTCATGTTGTAGTTAAACCTATGCAAGTTCACATGCTTTGATTCATGTCACCTATGTTACCACTATGCAAGTACACCAATTTCTATTATGTATTTTCCAACGTCATATGCAAGTTCATGCGCTCACCTTCCCCTCTTTGTGTATACGCCATAAGCCTCCCCTTTTCGCATGGCTAAATTGGGCTTTAAAAGGCTAAGCCCAATATATATATAAACGGACGTGTAAAACGGGGGAAAATAACGTTGGGTTAAAAATAAATTAATGAATGAAAATATAAAATAGAAGGGCCCAAATTCAAGTATGGGTTGGGCCCGTGGTTGGTGTAATCTTTACACCCTTAACTTAATAATGGGCCGCAAATATTTACATATAAATAAAGAAGAATGACAAGATATGTAAATGTAGAACATACGATGTGTTTAACCCGAGGTTGGATTGAGTTGTGATGTAAACCTGCCTGGAACCGCCCGGCTGTCCAGTAGTCACAACAATACCTATCCAATGTGGGAGGTTAAACATGGAGCCCAGCAAGGACCCGAGGTTAGACTGAGTTGTGGCGTAAGACTGCCCGGAACCAACCGGCAACAGGCAGCCACAACAATACCTGTCTAATGTGAGAGGTCAGGGCCTTAATAAGACAATTAAGGCTGAGTCAGGATTGTTAGGATTAAGTGGACTAAAAACTTAATCAAAATGGAACATGCTAAACTAAACGGACTGGTGGGGTTAGGTTAGAAACACTTAACCAACTTAGCATGTTGGCTAGAGATAGAAAACCTAGTAACGGGGGACCCTTTTCAGCAGTAACCCTAAAAGGTGTATCAGGATACCCTGAAACTAGGCAGGGTGGGGCACGATTACTGGGCTGATTGTAAGAGGTCAAAGCGACGGCGGTGGTGTAGCAGTGTAGGTTCTAACGGAGTGCGGGCGTGCACACACTCCGGCGCAGAAAAATAAGGCACTGGACACCAGTAGCATACCTGTGCACTCTAAGGTTGTGTCGGGTTGCCACTATGGGACTTGATACACCCCATGGCGGGACCAGCATAGGTAACTACAGACACCGGGGGCCGTAAGACACATGTAACTATGCGAGTAGGAGCCGATCATCATTAAATGGATCACATCACCCTGATTATGGGGTGCAAATTGGAAACTAGTTTATATGGGTTCAGAGATCAACATGGGGTATGATAGTATATTCGACCCTAGATAATTTGACCAAGTTCATAGTGTTGCCCACTTCCTGTTTTACTTATCATACCCAGTTCTTTATTCATAGACAAAGTAGTACTAGACTTACTCAGGCTTTATGTCTGACTCTATTTTTCTTTCGTCTTCTTTCTTCCGTTTCCCCCCCCCCAGGTCCTCAGGGAGGGAACACAGCAGCTTGACCTACCTCAACATCCAGCTTGAAGAAGAGAAATGTATTGCTTGGACTTTCCTGTTTTGAACTATGGCTTTGGACAATCCACTATGGGGCTTTTGCAGTTTATCTATGTTTTATTTATGCTTCTTTAAAAATAATGTACTCAAGACAGATTATGAAAGTGTTATGTTATGTTTTTGGAAAGGATGTTGTTGTAACACGTATTTGACTTGATGAAATAAAGTTTGTTGTTCTTCCGCTGTTTACAAATATGTGTTCTTATATCTGTCTTGTATATCTGTGACTTGTACTTATAAACCTCCACCAAAATTAGGGCATTCCCTTTGAGAGTGACCCTAACGGAGGTGGGGTGTTTCACTTGGTATCAGAGCACAGGTTTACCGGATAAGATAAAAAGTTTTGAAAAATTATTTTCAAAAAGAAAATTTAAAGAAGCATTTTTAAAAGAAAAATATTATTTTATTTTAAAAAGGCAAAGTCCACTACCCAAAGCCGTAGGTACTATCACTTATCCTTCGTTTTGAATCTATCCTTTTTGTTTCAGCATGTCCCAAGATCTTAACTTGCCGGAAGGGGTGCCCATACCTGGTTGGTTTAGACGTTTCTTAGAAGCAAGGGCCACTCAGCCAGGTCTTACCGTTCCTCCTCCTCCAGCTGAAGGAAACCATCCAGCTGCAGCAGCACCTTTTCCTCCACCTCCTCCTCGGGGAAACAATTTTGCTAAGATATGTAAAGATTTTAAAGCTATGGGAGGAAGGGATTTCCATGGAACTGAGTCCTTCGTGGCAGCCAGAAATTGGCTGAAAGAAACTGAAGACCTATTCACCATCTTTGAGGTAGAGGATAGACAAAAAGTACAGTTAGCAGTGTGGCTATTGAAGGGTGAGGCTTCCTACTGGTGGGAAGTCACTAATGCTGAAAGACCAGTGGAGACATGGGAGGACTTTAGGGCAAGGTTTGAGACCAAATTTCTCTCAGATGCGGAAAGAAGTTTGCAGTTGGAAAAATTCTTATTTCTTAAGCAAGGGGACAAGACAGTCAGAGAATATGTGAATCAGTTTGATGAGCTGGCTAGGTTTGGACTTGACCTAGTCAACACCCCGCACAAGAAGGCTCTCCGTTTCGTCAAAGGGTTAAATGACCCATTACACAGCTTGGCCATGACCCATATACCCATGGGAGCCACGTATGAAAGATTGGTGCAAATGGCATTGCTGAATGAAGAGGATAAGGGCAAGAAGGAGACAAAGGCAGAAAGCTCTCAAGGGAAGGAAGAGGGTTTGCAGCCTAAGAAGACAGACTTTAAGAAGGGCGGAAAGGGCAACAAAGAGAAGAGGAAGTGCAATTTCTGTGGCAAAGTGGGGCACTTAGTAAAGGATTGCCGGAAGAAGAAGGCCAAGGAGAATGGTGGGTGCTTTTCGTGCGGTCAGACAGGCCACAGGGCTAAGGACTGCCCAAAGAAACGAGGACAGGGGCAGGGCGCTGGATCCACCCCAGGGGCACAGGTTCATGTGCTAGAAGCGCCACCATTGCAACAGCGAGGTATAAATACTTCTGTAGAAAGTGTAGTTTATCTTTATGATCACCCCGTTCGCACTTTGTTTGATTCTGGCGCATCACACTCCTTTATCTCGTCTGCTTTAGTAGAATCTCTGCACCTAAAAACTAGTATGGTAGAGGACCCCTTAATTGTTTCAAACCCAATTGGGGGCCCAGCTCATTTGTCTATGATCTGTCTGGATTTGAAAATTTCTATCCTAAGTGTTGAATTTCAATGTAGTGCCTTTGTTTTGGGCTTTTCGGGGTATGGTTTGATTTTGGGTATGGATTGGCTATCCAGTAATGGGGCCATCCTTGATTGTGAGAAAAGGGTTGTTAGGCTCCTAACCCAGCTCGGTAATACTTTGGAAATTTCTTGTAATCCCTCGTATGCGGTTATGCTTAGTTATCTTGAATCGCTAGATGCCTCTGTTGAAATTTTGAAATCAGTTAGAGTGGTCCGGGAATATCCGGATGTCTTCGAAGAGGTGAAGGGCTTGCCTCCAAAGCGGGAAATAGACTTCCGCATATATCTTGTAGATAATGCAAAGCCCGTTGCGTTGCCCGTTAGACATATGGCTCCACGAGAAAGGAAAGAGCTCAGTAAACAGATTAAAGAGCTTCTAGAAAAGGGGTTCATTAGGAGGAGCATTTCGGAATGGGGCGCTCCAGTGGTGTTCGCTACAAAGGCGGATGGTTCACTCCGTCTATGTGTTGACTATAGGGAGCTCAACAAGCTAACGAAAAAGAATAGGCACCCTCTCCCTAGAATTGACGATTTATTTGACCAGCTTGTAGGAGCGTCTGTTTTCTCCCAACTCGATTTAGCAACCGGTTTTCATCAGCTAAGGGTGGCTGAAGATAGCATCGATAAAACGGCGTTCAGAACCCCAGACGGCTTCTTTGAATGGCTTGTCATGCCTTTTGGCTTGACAAATGCACCTGCGTACTTCGTGGACCTGATGAGTAGGGTATTTAGAGATTTCCTCAACAAATTCGTAGTGGTCTTCGTAGATGATATCCTTATCTTCTCAAAGAGTGAAGAGGAACATGCTCAACACTTAAGGGCAATCATGGAAACTTTGCGAGTCCATCAACTAAAAGCCAAATTCTCCAAATGCCACTTTTGGAGAGAAGAGGTGAGGTTCCTTGGGCACATAGTATCCAAACAAGGGTTAGCAGTGGACCCTGCGAAGGTAGTGGCGGTACAGGATTGGAAGACACCAAGGAATGCAACTGAGGTCCGAAGCTTTCTAGGACTAGCAGGTTTCTATCGAAAGTTCATAAGGGATTTCGCGAAAATCTCAGCTCCGCTCACGAAATTGACTAAGAAGAATCTAGTGTTCAATTGGGATTTGGATTGCGAGTTTGCTTTCCAACGACTAAAAAGGGCTCTCACAACAGCCCCAGTTTTGACGCTGCCAGATGGGAGCAAGATGTTCACTGTTTATACGGATGCATGTGGGACAGGGCTAGGAGCCGTCTTAATGCAAGAAGGAAGGGTAGTAGCTTATGGCGGGAGGCAGTTGAAGGTGCACGAAAAGAACTACCCAACCCACGATCTTGAGTTAGCCGCCATCGTCTTTGCACTCAAGTCTTGGCGACACTATCTCCTAGGTGAGAAGTTCGAACTTTACACTGACCATAAATCGTTGAAATATCTTTTCTCGTAGAAAGATCTTAACTTGAGGCAACAAAGGTGGATGGAGTTTCTTGCCTCGTACGATTTCGAAATCTCCTACACTCCGGGCAAAGGCAACGTAGTAGCAGACGCGTTGAGCCAAAAGAAATTGACCCTAAGCCCGTTGTTTGTTGAAAGACAAAGCCTAGAGTTTATAGCCAGCTTCGACTTTAGGCCCTCCTCCGATTTCGTACCGGGCTTGCTTGCATCTCTCGAAGTGTGCCCAACTTTAGTGGATTCAGTAGGGACAGCACAGCGCGTAGACCCTCAGCTTGTGGAAATAATTGAGAGGCTAATTAGGGGTGAGACTTCAAGTCACCTCAACAGATACTCCATCGACGATAAGGGTTTGCTAAGGCAAGACGGAAGACTATGCGTCCCACAGACAAACGATTTAATAAAGAAGGTTCTAGAGGAAGCACATCACTCCAAGACGACGATACACCCAGGCGGAGATAAAATGTACAAAGACATAAAAAGAACTTTCTTCTGGAACGGCATGAAAAAGGACGTGGCAGAGTTCGTTTCTAAATGTATGGTGTGCCAACAGGTTAAGGCGGAACAGAAAATGCCTGGCGGACTACTACATCCTCTGGAGGTCCCGCAGTGGAAGTGGGATAGCATCTCAATGGACTTCATCGATGGGTTGCCTAGGTCTAGGAGAGGCAACACTAGTATTTGGGTAATAGTGGATAGGCTTACTAAAAGCGCCCACTTTTTACCTGTCAAAAGTAAGAGAACTGCCTCATCCCTGGCATCACTTTACCTCAAGGAAATCGTTCGACTCCATGGAATACCGTCTAGCATCGTTAGTGACCGAGACCCCATCTTCACCAGCGAGTTTTGGCGGAGTCTGCAAGAAGCAGTAGGAACGCAGTTATGCTTGAGCACAGCCTATCATCCCCAAACCGACGGCCAAACAGAGAGAGTAAACAGAGTTTTGGAAGACCTTTTAAGGCTATGCATCCTCGACTTCGGAGGGACATGGGAAGACCACCTTCCTTTGGTGGAATTTGCCTACAACAACAGCTATCAAGCAACCATCGGAATGGCGCCCTTCGAAGCTTTATATGGAAGACCGTGCCGATCGCCCACTTGTTGGTGGGAGTCTACTGATAAGCTCATACTTGGACCAGATATGATCCGAGAGACCTCAGAGAAAGTAGACTTAATACGAAGAAGGATGAAGACGGCCCAAGACAGACAAAAGTCCTATGCCGACAAGAGGAGGACCGACCTTGAATTCGAAGTTGGAGACAGAGTTTTTCTCAAGGTATCACCACTAAGAAACGTTGTTCGTTTTGGAACCACAGGAAAGCTAGCGCCAAGATTCGTCGGGCCATTCCCTATTATCGAGAAGATTGGGAAAATGGCCTATAGATTAGAGCTACCCGAGAAGTTGGCTGGAGTCCACAACGTTTTTCACGTTTCACATCTCCGAAAATGTCTGCATGAGTCTGCTGAAGTGGTAGAGCCAAATATCCTCGAAGAGGCCGAAGTGGAGCGCGAAGCAACCATAAGGAGAGTTCCAACCCGCATATTAGGAACGGAAGTGAGAAAGCTACGCAACCGTGAAGTCAAGCTCGTCAACGTCCAGTGGAGCGACGCCGAGGGAGACGCGACTTGGGAAACTGAAGCTAGAATCCGTACAGCCTACCCTTTTCTGTTCGAGGGTACATCCTTGATCTTTCTCTTTCCTTAAGTTGCGTTTTTATCTATCTTTTAGGTATATTTCCTCGACCTTATCTTTTAGGTAGAAACTATTTGGATGGAAACATGTAGTTGAAACATGTTATGTATGAATGGTTGCAAGTGGTTGCAAGTGATTGCTAGTGGTTGCTCGTGGTTGCATATACACACACAATCTAGGGTTTTAGATCGGCTCAGTCACTTCATATTGCATATGCATATATGTTTGTATTCGTATATGGTTGAACTTTAATGTGTTGTCATGTGGATGTTGCATTTGTATTGAATGATTGTGCACTCATGTAGAATCAAGAATAGGAAAATTTGCATACATAATGGATTCATGGCACTTACATAATTCGCATTAAGGAGGTCAACTGAATCAGTAGACCGCCTGATTTTGCATTAGATAAGTTCATATACACACACTTCGCATATGATCATGAAGCATTAGAAGTCTTTTAAGGACAATGGATGCTCGTGTTTGATGGATGAGTAGATGGATGATTGGATGGTAGGATATACATTCCTCCTAACTTGAAGATTTCGGGGACGAAATCCTTTTAAGTGGGGGAGAATGTAACACCCCGAAAATTCTATAACTGTGAAATTAACAAATTAAAGTATAATCAAATTCAAATCAAAGAACCAAGGGAAACGGGATACGCCATTAAGTTCGTCTCGGAAAAATACGCGAAATAGAGTCCGAGTTTTCGAAAAACGGAGTTCGTATGAAGAAGATATGGCCTTCGGAAGTTTTGAATTAAATTTAAAAATTCAAACAGAATTAAATAATTAAATATTCCGAAGTGGGGCCCATTGGGCCAGGGTGGAAGAACACCCGCCTGGGCCACCCAGGTCGTCTGGGCTGTCGACCTGGGCTACCCATGTCGACAGGGCTGTCGACAGCCCTGTCGACAGGGGTATCGACCTGGTCGAGCCCAGTCAACCTGGCTGGCCAGGTCGGTGTGTGGTCGAATTTCTGTGGTCTGCTTTGTCATTAGGGCTAGGTGGCGGGTTTTTATTGGTCTCTCTTCCTAATGAATGGCTATGATCAATCCTAGCAACATCAATGGTCCTAATCAATTCCTAACCTCTATATAAACAACCATAGACTAAACCCTAATCTATTCATTCAAAATAAGATTATAGCCGCCATGTTGCTGAGGAACGACAAAGATTAGCCGCCGACTAGAGAGAGGATTAGGAAGAAAGTTCTAAAGCCTAAAGCAATTCAAAGCAACCTAAAGCTAATCAATTCAACAAAGGAATCGTGTCTCTTAATTAGAGAATTCGCCGCAACCATTGTAAGTAGAGTATTACTTTGGTATAAATAAACAACTGTGTTGATGTGTATGCTTGAATTGTGGCAATGGAAGTAATTCATGTTTGTGCAAAATTATGTTATTCATTATAAAGAACTACATGCGGTAGTTCTATGCAAATATACGTTTGGAATATTGCGCAAATTATGTAATCTATGTTGAAGCTACATGTATGTAGTTGAGTGAAATTTATGCAGGTTTGGGGCTTTGTTATTATGTCGTCATGATGTATACTTTGTGCATAAATCGTTTTGCAAGCAATTGAGACAAGTTTGGTTGTTATAGTTCATATGAAACTATGTTGGAATTTTGACACCATAATCCATGTATTAAGTCATTCTTTTGCAAATTTATGGCTAGGCTATGAATGATATTTGGCATAATTGAAATCTATGTTAGTTCTATATTGTTAAATGACATATGTGAAACATGGCTAGGTTGGACTCAAAAATCCCCTTTTTGCAAGTTTAAAGCAAACACCATGATTAGGAATATTTATGCATAAGGATGTTTATACCATTGTTATGTAATTAGACTTAAATCATGATTAAGTTGAACTATGCCTTTTGTGCTAGTAACAAAGTATCCCTTTGTAAACATGTAGAAACCTTATGAACATGACTTGTTTATGTTTATGCTAGAAATATTTATGCCATGCTTATGTTTGACATTATGCCATGTTTATGCTAGCAGTATTTATGCCATGCTTATGTTTGACATTAGGCCTAAATAAGAATATAGGTTCATGTTGTAGTTAAACCTATGCAAGTTCACATGCTTTGATTCATGTCACCTATGTTACCACTATGCAAGTACACCAATTTCTATTATGTATTTTCCAACGTCATATGCAAGTTCATGCGCTCACCTTCCCCTCTTTGTGTATACGCCATAAGCCTCCCCTTTTCGCATGGCTAAATTGGGCTTTAAAAGGCTAAGCCCAATATATATATAAACGGACGTGTAAAACGGGGGAAAATAACGTTGGGTTAAAAATAAATTAATGAATGAAAATATAAAATAGAAGGGCCCAAATTCAAGTATGGGTTGGGCTCGTGGTTGGTGTAATCTTTACACCCTTAACTTAATAATGGGCCACAAATATTTACATATAAATAAAGAAGAATGACAAGATATGTAAATGTAGAACATACGATGTGTTTAACCCGAGGTTGGATTGAGTTGTGATGTAAACCTGCCCGGAACCGCCCGGCTGTCCAGTAGTCACAACAATACCTATCCAATGTGGGAGGTTAAACATGGAGCCCAGCAAGGACCCGAGGTTAGACTGAGTTGTGGCGTAAGACTGCCCGGAACCAACCGGCAACAGGCAGCCACAACAATACCTGTCTAATGTGAGAGGTCAGGGCCTTAATAAGACAATTAAGGCTGAGTCAGGATTGTTAGGATTAAGTGGACTAAAAACTTAATCAAAATGGAACATGCTAAACTAAACGGACTGGTGGGGTTAGGTTAGAAACACTTAACCAACTTAGCATGTTGGCTAGAGATAGAAAACCTAGTAACGGGGGACCCTTTTCAGCAGTAACCCTAAAAGGTGTATCAGGATACCCTGAAACTAGGCAGGGTGGGGCACGATTACTGGGCTGATTGTAAGAGGTCAAAGCGACGGCGGTGGTGTAGCAGTGTAGGTTCTAACGGAGTGCGGGCGTGCACACACTCCGGCGCAGAAAAATAAGGCACTGGACACCAGTAGCATACCTGTGCACTCTAAGGTTGTGTCGGGTTGCCACTATGGGACTTGATACACCCCATGGCGGGACCAGCATAGGTAACTACAGACATCGGGGGCCGTAAGACACATGTAACTATGCGAGTAGGAGCCGATCATCATTAAATGGATCACATCACCCTGATTATGGGGTGCAAATTGGAAACTAGTTTATATGGGTTCAGAGATCAACATGGGGTACGATAGTATATTCGACCCTAGATAATTTAACCAAGTTCATAGTGTTGCCCACTTCCTGTTTTACTTATCATACCCAGTTCTTTATTCATAGACAAAGTAGTACTAGACTTACTCAGGCTTTATGTCTGACTCTATTTTTCTTTCGTCTTCTTTCTTCCGTTTCCCCCCCCCCCCCCCAGGTCCTCAGGGAGGGAACACAGCAGCTTGACCTACCTCAACATCCAGCTTGAAGAAGAGAAATGTATTGCTTGGACTTTCCTGTTTTGAACTATGGCTTTGGACAATCCACTATGGGGCTTTTGCAGTTTATCTATGTTTTATTTATGCTTCTTTAAAAATAATGTACTCAAGACAGATTATGAAAGTGTTATGTTATGTTTTTGGAAAGGATGTTGTTGTAACACGTATTTGACTTGATGAAATAAAGTTTGTTGTTCTTCCGCTGTTTACAAATATGTGTTCTTATATCTGTCTTGTATATCTGTGACTTGTACTTATAAACCTCCACCAAAATTAGGGCATTCCCTTTGAGAGTGACCCTAACGGAGGTGGGGTGTTTCACAATTTCTGCCAATTTCCCAGCTTATAACTACATTTATGTTCATTTTCATATTTTCCCCAAATTGCATTCCCACTGTTCGTATAATCGTGATTTAACCTAGATTGTAAATAAATCTAGATTCGTAGAAAATAGGGAATGAACCAAAAATGCTATGAAAAGGGATAATAACTGGCATAAAAGGTTTGGATAACGACGTAGGTTCAAGAATATGGGTAGACCTAATTGAATAGGTAAATTCCCACGGTCTAAAACCAACAGATAGAATAGGTTCAAGAACATGGGTAGACCTAACTGAATAGGTAAATTCCCACAGTCTAAAACCAAAGAAAAACAAGGAACAGATAAAATAGATAATCGGGTTTAGACCCAATTTCATAGCCACAAAACTTAAGCAACAATTTTCCTAATTATGAATCATAGGCAAAGTTCATAGTTATTGGCAATGTTCATAGTCCAAAAGGGAAAATAATTCCCATAGTCATAAGTCATTGTCATAGGCAATGTCATAGTCATATGTTGTATGTCCCAAATCAAGGTTCATGTTCGTAATTCAAAGGCAATAGGTTCATGGTCATAGTTCTCATAATCATGATCATAGGCATAGGCATATCCTCTTTGTTCAATAGTCATAGGCAGTCAATCAAAGTCATAGTATGTTCTGGGCCATAGTCAAGAATTAGATCCAAAAACTTAAATAAACACAGATCCAAGTGAAGAGATTAGGTATTTTTCTTATATCCTTTTAATTTCATGTCACAAATAAAAATAAAACGTTCAAGTTTAGAAATAACCAACTTACAGAAATTAGATTTAGAATAGAAGAACGGCGATGCTAAGATTCGTATGTCGTTGCTCGAGGTTTGTTGATTTAGCCTTTGAATTCTTCACTTTGATTTGAATCTTCTCTTGAACAGATTTGAGCAGCATCTCCATGTCTTGAATTTATATTTTATTTTAATTATTTAAGAAAATTTAGGAGGGGAAGAAGCCATGAATCTTAGCAGCATAAGGATAGAAGAGAATTGGTGCAAAGAGAATGAAGACTAGGGCTGTTTATATAGCTGCTCAAGACCTTAACGTACACGCAGTGCTGAGTCAGCATTGAACCCAGTTAAGAAAATAGTCCAGGTACGTAGATGAATCTAGCCAAACCTTATCATACACGCAGTGCTGAGTCAGCATTGGGTCCCACAAGCTATTTTGGCGTAGAAATTTGAATTTCGAATGAATTGTTTTGGCGTAGAAGTTTGATTTTCGAACTTTTGAATTTCTGGAATTTATTTAACTGTTTTATTCACATGAAATATTCGTATATGTATACAATTCCTCTAACGACCATTTTATGCGTATATATATACGCATAACTTTCATTTTATTTTCAAAATTCAAATGATGTTGCCATATTTCATTGACTGTAGCCTTATCTTGAATTTTATCTTTCGTATACATATGTTTTTGCATATATATATATATATATATTTATATTCTCATATGTATATATATTTTTTCTTTATTTCCTTATATGTACGTTCTTATCCTTTCAAATTTTGAATTTGTATACGTACATATATTTGCATGTTCAGTTGGCCCTCTCTAAAACAAAGATAAAAAATTATGCCGCCGCCGGGGTTCGAACCCCCGACCTCCATGCTACAAATCCAATGCCTTAACCAACTGAGCTACAGAGGCTTTTGTTAATAAGTCTTAGAACAATAATAATCATTGTTCTCTCCTTACTTCTCTTTTTCATGTTAGTTACAATACTTAAATTAAACAACTACATGGATCTTTTTCTTTTTCTTTTTCTTTTAAAAATTAATTACACTTTAATTTGAGAATCTTAATGTCACAGAATTACGGGGTGTTACACCCACCAAATCACAAATTGATTTCCCCAAAAATACCATGGGTATACAGCTAAGAGAAACGAATTCCTTCGCCACCAAACGTAAATACGTTTGAAGAGATCAACTTACGCAATCTTTCATACATACTCTGTCAGACCTTCGTCCATACAAGTTGTCCTAGGACTGAACAAACCGAAGGCACTATTCAGTACATCTATCTTAGGCAATCTTTACCTAAGATTTATACAATAGCCCTTGCACTTTACTCCGTCTTCAATTATCTTTGGCATATATGATTGGCAACGCTAATACCAATACGGAGTGGTTCTTCGGATAATAATTCAACCGGTCTCTTCATATTAACAATGTTAAAATGGTCAAAACATTGATAATCTGTGATTTAACTATCAAAGAAAAACACGTATGCAAACGACGATATTATTTCCAGATGGAAATTATATCGATCAATCATCATTTTAACATATATATATATTCACATTGCCTTATTTTCTATGTTTAGAAAATATATGTTATTAACACTAGAAAAAATTTCCATGGCTTAATTATGTATCACTATCCTTCTACAACTATCAGACTCTAACTATAAACTAACAAGAGAACAACTTCCTAAATATAAACCCCGAAGGCCGAAACCAACACTAGATCGATACTTAGGAAACCATTCAACTTATTAATCTCTAGTCAGTTTCTAATTTTTGTTTAACTCCATTTTGATTAATTATGTTCAATTAACCTCTTTCGAATAACTAAATTCGATTAACTCCTTCGAATACTAAATTAGATTAACTCCTTTTCATTCACTCTATTTATTTTCCCAATAAATATTCCTTTGTTCTATTTATTTTCTAAATAAATATTCTTTATAATATCTTATTTATTTTTCCAAATAAGTAATCCCTTTTCATTTATTTTACAAATATTTTCCCTTTTATTTGTTTTACAAATCTTTTCCTTTATAACACTTTGATTTTATAATTATTCCCTTTTATAAAACCCTTTTCCTTTTATATATAAAATCCATTGATTTTATATAAATAATTTATTTTCAAAATACACTTTGAAAATTCCCTTTTATACCTTCGCGTATTTCTTACGGTATTTAAAATACCAAAAAACGGTGATCGATGTCATCCAAACACACATAATCATCAACAGATTATATATCACATCATATATTACAATATATGAAAACAGAAAAATAAATGTTGAGGAATCCAGTTGGATTCCTCCGACCTGTTTCCCTGCATCCACAGATGTTAAACAATATAATTCACATTAATTTCATTTCGATATGAAATATTCTGATAAACAGAATCAATATTTGATTAACGATTTATATATATATATATATATTGTTATCAATAATTTCAACCAATCATTCAGCATTTCAACCAAACAGTTAACACACAGCAATCAACAGATAATTATCAGTTATAAGAATACATTGTAAAAACAGAACTGTTCAGAGTTGATGAGTTTTACTCACATTGGACGATCATCGTTAATAACGATAACCATCGCTTGATTCTGACGGACAATTTATTTCGCTATAAATTGTAAGAGCTCGAATCCACTTCCAGTCAGTTCCATTGGGTAGCTCCCATCCATACGATCCTAACGGATCTTGTTTCGCCCTTTATCACGTGCCTCAACTTTATCTTCTTCCATACTGAACGATCCCGTAACCCCACTCTTTCTTTTCTTCTATTTCAGCCCATTTTTAAACCGAACCCGCAAGAAAAAGTGCTTCCTTCCTCCTCTTTATTTAAACCATCACATGCACCTCATTTTCACCATATTCGAATTCTCTTGTCTTTAACTTCCCTTCTTAAGCAACAACAAGTCATAAACTACCACCGTGGAATCCACTTTTGCAAACACTCTGACGCCATAACCACTATTACAAATCTGTACGTCCCTTCTGAATCCCGGTTCCAGGCAAAAACTGTTGAACACTTTTTCCATATATTACAACGAAATGCTCCGGTCATTTTATTTCCACATCCATTTTCTTTTCATACAAAACCGTACATCCCAAAGTATTACCTTACCACTTCTGCAGAACGAAACTTCATATCATCAAAATTTCCACTCATGTGCTCCTCCTTGCTGTCAACGAACCACCTATACCATTCACCCTTTTTCATGCGAGTTCGAGCCTTCCAGAAACTCAGCCAATCTTGACGCAAATACTAGCGAATGATTTTGTGTTGAGATAGAACAAAATACCAACGAGATGAGCGATAGCCCCATGCCTACTCGAAAGTACCGGTTGTGTGGTTTTAAGAGGATTGTGAATCTAGTTTCGATCCTCCAAAACCATGAAGAAGAAAAAAAAAAGAAAAAAAAGAGAAGTAAACTTCGGCTTGGTGTTTTCTGAAGCCAAAACAAGAGGAAACTGTTCTCTCAAGTATTTATACAACGCCGAGGCTTCATGGCTAAGTAAATGTTTCTAGGGTGTACGAGATCGCACGATTTTAGTTTAAGGGCCAAGGGAACTAGCGGTTGAGAGAAGTGGTGCGTGCACCAATTTTGACCAGAAATAGAACAAATGAATTAGGTTAAAACTTAAGGGTTATTTATAGATAGATTTAGATATTTTTCTTTTAAAGTTTTAAGAGCTACCCACCACACTATGTACGGTTATATTCATATATGAGTGTTGCAGACTGAAATAAAAATACAGTTGTGTTCAGTGAGGTGGTGCGATCCCAAAAATATAATAATACCAATAGGTTAGCTTATTCTGTGAAATCCCAGATTCCTGATTAAGGGTGCCAAATACCCCAAATAAAAGGTTGCTTATTTAATTAATTAAAAATTACATTAAAATTCTAAAAACTAAATTATCGTTATGTCTCAAAAGAACCTTGTCTAAATTCAAACCTAATATTCAAATATTTTTAAATAACGGTTATGGCCACGAACGAATATACCACTGTTTTTCTGAATATTTAATTTGGACATAACTAAAAATCTACATGACGAAATCCCGATTTTTCTCTTCCACTAGAAAAATATACTTCACCAGCTCCTAACATTTCTTGTTTCACAGAAATCCGATTTAAAATGGCTTCTGTATATTCGTTTGAAGTTCGAATCGCCAAATCGCGAACTGCCGCGCCATTTGAGCTCAATTATATTTAAAATATAATTTATACGTTCAACCATCGCTAATTAAATATATTCGTTATCGTAATTCAATTTTAAACTGAATTATATATATTTTGAATTTCCCAGTTCACACCATATCGTGAATTCCACTAATTCTGATTATTTCAGAATTAAATATATTATTTAATTATTATATTAATTAAATATTCAATATTATTTAATTAAACGACCATTTAATTCTCTGAATCACTATATAAGTAAATAAATAAAATAACTATTATATCGCTGAAAATGCGGTTCATTACACCAAGGATTTACACGTGATTTTTCATGATTTTCACGTTTTGATCACTGTTTTTTGAATGTGCCATACATATGTTTGCCAAATTTAGCCAGGATGATCAGCTAAGGTTTTACACATGGTTTTTTATTATTTTCACATGCCAATCACCATTTTTCGAATGTACTAAACCTATGTTTGCGTGACATTGTTTTTTTTGGAAAATTCCAGATTTTGATGTCGTGAGTCGCACAAGCCATTTTTCATGATCGCGTCGTGCCGATCGGTTGCTTTTGAGTTTGTGCGACACTATTTTTTGGTGAACACCAATTTTACCAAGTTTAATTGCGCTGTGAGTTACATAAGTCTTTTTTGTGATTATGCCATGCCAATCATATGTTTTTGGATGTACAAAATGCGATTTTGTCGAAATCCATATATTTTTACGCAATGAGTTTTGCCTTGTGATCGGACCGAAGCGATCAGCCATTTTCAGCTGATTGGACCGTGTCAATTACATATTTTCACTATGCTAGATTTTCTGATTCCATCGACGATGATTTTACAAATCAACGTCCTTTCCAATCCTATTCTGAATACGTCGCAACTTCGATTGAATCACTTTGTGTTTTCTGATGATTTTCTTGATACTTGAGCATGTTGCTAACCAAAATCTTGTCGTGTGATAGCTTCGACCAAAAAGTGTGTCAACATTTGTCCTCCAAAACATGTCTTGCTTGATAGGAGGAAGATTTGTTTTGCGAGAAGGAAAAAAATCCATAAAACCAAAGTTTGGAGAAGTCCAAAGCGAACTTCAGTAATCAGAAAATCGAAGAGCTATGATCGTGCCGGATTGTATTATATAAGAATTTGGAAACCAGAAAGTTTTTAATTCAATGAAAGGTAATGATCACTGAGATCATAGCAGAATAAAAGACTGATGGTCGTTGAGCTCGTATTAGAATAGAAACCCGATGATTGTTGAGATCGTATTTAGGATGGACTGCCGAGTCAAAGATGCTTGAGATCCAAAAAATGGGAAGCCTTGGGCTTGCTGAGGTTTGCCGGAGCGTGTGTGTACCTACACGAGAGGGAAGAGCAAAGTCTGAATTTTATACCGGACTGATCCAATATGGAGCCTGTAACACCCCACACATTCCTATACCTAAATTTTGAAAAAATCAAAACTTGGACACATCCAAGCATGGGGCTCGTATATCTGGTACCTACAACAATGAGCATGAACATAATCAGAGTACGTTAAATATAACTCACAGCGGAAACAAAATAGGATAACTAGTATTTACTCAAGTAACAACCTTTTTCAAAGAAATTCACTTTGCCATTACCGAGCATGAGAGAGAACGAGAACCAAAAGCCATAATTGATCATCTTTGAGAACCCGACCTTATCTAGGAAACCTGGGAGGTTATAATGCGGAGGGGCTCAGAACAACAAGTTCTGGCGACTAAGAAATGTACAACACCGACTATAACAAAGGTATATTTAGTTTGGTTCAATCAAAGTTGCATGCCTAACAAGGTTAGTGACTCTATATCAACCTTGTTAATGTTTACGAATGACTCTACTATTCTTCCCAACGCCGTATTCCCAAATTACGTTACTGAGATAGGATATTTACACACATTTCGTGAAGCCTTTATACCAGAGCTTAACTGGTTAACTATACTGAGAGTTGGCCTCTAATTTTGGGGTTCCTATCTATATCCTCATTCACTATTATTTATTATTTATCGCCTGACTATCAATGACAGATAAGGTGGGTTCTTCCTGATCGCTTAAGACCTTAGGCGGACCGATTGGTCACTTATTAAACCTCGATAATATACTCAATGTTAACAGAAACAAGAGGGCACTAGCTACGGCCCCTACTAGTTAAGTCTTCCATCATTCACGCATATACCCTTGCCCCGCATAAGGTGAGAGATGGTATTTATCGTTCGCTATACCTTCTAGTTGACCTTATTGGATAACCTACTTAATCCCCTATTACTTCCCGTAGGATATGTAGTCATATTATACGTTTTAATTCCCAGGATTGGGTAGGCCCACACACACCTACCATTTAAGACCTCTAAAATGAAAGACTTATTCCCAGGTGGACTCTTCATCCCTAGTCACTTAGCCCTTTAGAACCCAGGAAGCGGACTATACGCGAAGGTTATTAGTTCATACCAAATTTGCCTTTAGCACCTTTCTCTATTGGGATAAAGTAGGCTATGTTAATTCATTACAATTTAATCCCTCTATACAGAAATACTATACTTATACCATTTATTTTCGTCACGGGTTTATATGGTTAATAATATCTTACATTATTGACTTAATAAGTCCAACTGTATTTTCTGTTTCCATTACTATCAATAAGGAAGGTTATATTCCGTTTTCTTCCTAGGATAGTTATTTAATACCTTTCCTAATTTGGACTTATTGTCTAAACGACAATCGTAAAATCCTTTATGATACCCATTTCCATTTATTTCCTTTTTATTTCCTTTTATGACTCTAATGATCATATTTTCCTAAGGAAACTATTTATCAGTCCCAAGTTATTTATTTGTTGTACCCCAATAGACAATTACTATTCTTGATATTTTATTTATCTGTTTATTGTTGTTATACACACACACACACACACACATATATATATATATTTATGCACTAGGCCTCCCACATTAAGTTGACTACCTGTGGATGCTGGATTTGTCGACCAGTTCCAGGAAGACTTCTACCACAAGTGAACTTAACCACGTGCCTTAGTACATTTATTTTTATGTGTTAGACCCATCACATTAACCCGACTACATGTGGTTGCTGGATTTGCCGGTCGTTTTCGGCAGGCTTACACCACAAGTTGATCTTAACCTCATGTCCAAATGCTGTTATAATTTAAATTTCCTAATTTGGGACCCACAACAATTATCCAAATTGATTTTAGGAATTGTAACCATTTCCTATCACATTTATTCTCCCCCAAATCAATATTGGTTACAATGGTTATTTCCTCATTTGCAGTCTCATTTATGGAAGTTAACTATATTTATTGCTGCAAATGGTCACCACAAATATATTAATTCAAAATGGATTATATTTACTTATGATTCCATATTTGGTTCAAATATTAAACATTTGTCACAATTGTTATTTATTTATTTATGGCCTCCTTTATAGCAGTAAATTACATTGATTGCTAGAAAAGTCACCATAAATATATTCACTAAATATGGAATATAATTTACATGTATGATTCCATAAATGAATACCATTCAACATTTCAAACCTAAAAATATTTAATACCATGTATATTTTACCTTTTAATGCTGATTTGGACGAGTAATATGTATATATTTATTTTTATGTTTGCATGCGGTCAACATAGTTATTATTATTATTTTTATTGTCTTGCAATACTTATTTTAAAATTAATGATTTGGTCTAATCAATTAACCAAACATTCCCTTTTTATATTCAATCTTGCCAAAAAGGTTTCCAAGTCTCACAAGGATCGTTAGTTGTAATCATTGTAAAATTGCCTATTTTGTGGAATTTGACATATTTCCAAATCACAAGGTATATATGCAATATGTATATATTGGAATAGTCGATGCAAATTACATACATATACATGTATTTATATTTATATGTATATTTGCACCACTTTTCCCTATTTAATCCTTTTTTCAGACTTCTTGTGATTCTAAAATAATGCCTTCTTATATTTTTAAGGAAGAAAAAGGCATATTTTACAATGCTTAAACCGAAACCAAACAATATAGAATATAACAGGAATATATCTTTTTATTCTTAAAATCACATAATACACAAATTCATCTTTCTATCTAAATTTACATATTTCATATTTCAGCACTGAACTAAAGATCTGGAACATAATTACAAAAAATTTATGTTTAATGGGATTGATTTCCAGATCCACAGTGACATATAACCTGTACAACATATTTCATGAAATAACTGTAAGAATACGTGGGAAAATATATAAAATTCCTATAGTTCATGTTATACATAATCACAGCTTATCACTCACTAATTTTTAAACATATTCATAATTAGATCTGATGGTTGCCACAATTTACAATTATTTAAATAAACAGATCTGATAGACATAGAACATAGATTGAATTCAAACGAAATTGATAAGCCATTATAATTTATTCGTAAATTTCGAGGAAGTGGACTATACGCGAAGGTTATTAGTTCGTACCCCATATGCCTTTAGCACCTTTCCCTATTGGGATAAAGTAGGCTATGTTGATTCATTCCCATTTAACCCCTCTATACGGAAATACTATACTTACACCATTTATTTTCGTCATGGGTTTATATGGTTAATAATATCTTACATTATTAACTTAATACTGTATTTTCTGTTTCCATTACTATCAATAAGGAAGGTTATATTCCGTTTTCTTCCTAGGATAATTATTTAATACCTTTCCTAATTTGGACTTATTGTCTAAACGACAATCGTAAATTCCTTTATGGCACCCATTTCCATTTATTTCCTTTTTATTTCCTTTTATGACTCTAATGATCATATTTTCCTAAGGAAACTATTTATCAGTCCCAAGTTATTTATTTGTTGTACCCTAATGGATAATTTTTTATTTTTATTCATTTATTTATTATTTGACTGTTATATATATATATATATATATATATGTACAAGGCCTCTCACATTAAGTTGACTACCTGTGGATGCTGGATTTGCCTGTCAGTTCCGGGCAGACTTCTACCACAAGCAAACTTAACCTCATGCCTTAATATGATTATATTTATGCATTAGACCACTGGCATTAAATTGATGGCATGTGGTTGCTGAATTTGCTGGTCAGTTCCGGGCAGGCTTAGACCACAGGTTGAGTTTAAACTCGTGTCTAAATGCGGTTACAATTCAAATTTCCTAATTGGGGTTCACAACATTTATCCTAATTGATTTTAGGAATTGTAACAGTTTTTCCCATCACATTTATTTTCTCCAAATCAATATCAATTACAATGGTTATTTATTTATTTGCGGTCTTATTTATAGCAGTTAATTACATTGATTGCTACAAATGGTCAACACAAATATATAAATTCAAAATGAATTATATTTACACATAATTCCGTAATTGAACCTTATTCAGTCATTCAAACATTCCATACAATGTGTATTTTACCATTTTATGATGATTTGAATGGATAAAATGTATATATTTTTTATGTTTTCATGCGGTCAACATAGTTATTAATATTGTATTATATTTATTTTTCTTTTAAATTAAATATTTGGTCTAATCAATTATCCAAACATTTCCTTTTTATATTCAAACTTGCCAAAAGGTTTCAAGTCTCACAAAGGACTGTTAGCCGTAATCATTGTAAATAATGCCTATTTTGTGGAATTCACATATTTCCAAATCACAAGAAATATATGTAATATGTATATATAGGAATAGTCGATGCAAATTACATACAAATATATGTATTTATATTTATATGTAACTTTGCGCCACTTTTCCCTTTTTAATTCTTTTTGGCATACTTCTTGGGATTCCAAAATAATGCCTCTTTATATTTAAGGAGGAAAAAAGCATATTTTACAATGCTTAAGCCAAAACCCAACAATATTGAATATAAACATGAACATTTCTTTTATTCTTACAACCCCATGATACACAAATTTCACCTTTTTTACCTAGATTCACTTATTTCATATTTCAGCACTGAACTAAAGATCTGGAACATAAGTACAGCTAATTCATGTTTAATGGGACTGATTTCTAGATCCACAGTGCTATGTAACATGGGTAACATATTTCATGACATAACTATAGGAATATGTGGGAAAAATATTTAAGAATCCTACAATTCATGTTATACATAATCAAAACTTATCATTTACTAATTTTAACCATATTTATAATCAGATCTGATGGTTGCCGACAATTCATAGTTTTTTAAATAAACAGATCTGATAGGCATAAAACAAAGATTGGATTCAAACGAAATAAATAAGTCATTATAATTGTATTATTAAATTTCCCACTCACCTTATAGCTTCCAATTTCACAGTTTTGAACCCTTTAGGCTTACAATCCCCAAATTCTTATAAATCTATAATTTATCTAGAAAGGGGAAAATTTTATATTTGTATAATATAAGAAAAAAGGAAGAGAACGAAGAATCTTTCGTCGAGTATCCACTTCTATTGAATCTATTAATCTTCCCAATTCCATACGAATTTGATTTGACTTGGTATATACATGAATATATTTTAGTTAGAAATTAGGTTAAAAGAGGAAGAAAAATGGCAGAGCTCCACTACCTCTGTACATTTTGAATGGAAGAGAATGAGGCTCTACCCCTTTACTTATAGGGGTGGAAATGGCCAGAACTGTCGGATTAGTTTTAAGTTATATTTTTCCATTCGTTATATATAAAACTTAACCTAGCCCTTCAAGACCTAGCCGCCATTGGGGGATCTGACGCCCAGTAGTTCAACCTGGACGGTCGACCTCTGGTCGACCCCCATGTCCACCGCCTGGGCACCAGATTGCCCAGGTCGGCTGGGTTATATAAGATATATTATTAATTAAATATTTTGTTTATTTATTTTCCGTCCATTTTTGTTTTTCTTTTGTAACTTTTGTATACAGACTACATTTGCGAAACTCCAAGCATGAAAGTTGACCAGAATTCTGAGATGAATGCAATGGTTAAATTCTCGTGACCAAATAACATCATTTGCAAAAGTTCCTATTTTTGAAATTCTAATAATTAATTTATATCGCTAAAATTACGGGTTGTTACAGAGCCGGAGCCTAGACTTTATGCTTGACTCGTCAAGCCGGAGCCTGTAACAACCCAGAATTTTTACAATAAACTGTTAATTAATTAGAAGCTAACAATAGAAATTCTACAAATAATGGAATTTGTCCACGAGAATTTAACAGTTGCATTTGTCTCGGAATTTTGGTCAACTTTATGTTTGGAGTTTCGCGAACGGAGTCCGTATGAAAAATTTATGGACAAAATACGAAAAATGGATGGAAATAAATGAAAAGATAATTAATTATTAATTTACCTTAATTATCCAAGACGACCTGGGCAGTTTGATGCCCCTTTATCCACTTTTTAGTAATATTTATAAAGAATGGACGGCTTACTGGGCATCAAACTGCCCAGTGACAGCTAGGTTTTGAGGGATTTGTTTATATAATATTTATAAAGAAAGGATGAATATAACTTAAAATCAATCCGACAGTTCTAGGCCATTTTCACCCGTATAAATAAAGGGGTAGATCCCCATTCTCCTTCATTCAAATCTATAGAGGCAGCGAAGCTCTACAATTTTCCTTCCTCTTCTAACCTAATTTCTAAATAAAATATATTCATATATACACCAAATCAAATCAAATTCATATGCAATTGGGAAGATTAATAGGTTCAATGGAAGAGGATGCTCAACGACAGATTTCTTCGCTCTCTTCCCTTTTTCTTACATTCCTACAGATCTAGAATTTTCCCCTTTCTTGATAAATTGAAGACTTATAAGAATTTGGGGATTGTAATCCTAAAAGGGTTCAAAACAGAGAAACTAGAAGCTATAAGGTAAGTGGGAAATTTACGAATAAATTATAATGGCTTATCAATTTCGTTTGAATTCAATCTATGTTCTATGTCTATCAGATCTGTTTATTTAAATAATTGTAAATTGTGGCAACCATCAGATCTAATTATGAATATGTTTAAAAATTAGTGAGTGATAAGCTGTGATTATGTATAACATGAACTATAGGAATTTTATATATTTTCCCACATATTCTTACAGTTATTTCATGAAATATGTTGTATAGGTTATATGTCACTGTGGATCTGGAAATCAATCCCATTAAACATAAATTTGTTGTAGTTATGTTCCAGATCTTTAGTTCAGTGCTGAAATATGAAATATGTAAATTTGGATAGAAAGATGAATTTGTGTATTATGTGATTTTAAGAATAAAAAAAATATTCCTGTTATATTCAATATTGTTTGGTTTCGGTTTAAGCATTGTAAAATATGCCTTTTTCTTACTTAAAAATATAAGAAGACATTATTTCAAAATCACAAGAAGTCTGAAAAAAAGGATTAAATAGGGAAAAGTGGTGCAAATATACATATAAATATAAATACATGTATATGTATGTAATTTGCATCGACTATTCCAATATATACATATTGCATATATACCTTGTGATTTGGAAATATGTCAAATTCCACAAAATAGGCAATTTTACAATGATTACAACTAACGATCCTTGTGAGACTTGGAAACCTTTTTTGCAAGATTGAAAATAAAAAGGAAATGTTTGGTTAATTGATTAGACCAAATCATTAATTTTAAAAAAAGTATTGCAAGACAATAAAAATAATAATAATAACTATGTTGACCGCATGCAAACATAAAAATAAATATATATACATATTACCCGTCCAAATCAGCATAAAAAGGTAAAATATACATGGTATTAAATATTTTTAGGTTTGAAATGTTGAATGGTATTCATTTATGGAATCATACATGTAAATTATATTCCATATTTAGTGAATATATTTATGGTGACTGTTCTAGCAATCACTGTAATTTACTGCTATAAAGGAGGCCATAAATTAATAATTAACAATTGTGACAAATGTTTAATATTTGAACCAAATATGGAATCATAAGTAAATATAATCCATTTTGAATTAATATATTTGTGGTGACCATTTGCAGCAATAAATATAGTTAACTGCCATAAATGAGACTGCAAATGAAGAAATAACCATTGTAACCAATATTGATTTGGGGGAAAATAAATGTGATAGGAAATGGTTACAATTCCCAAAATCAATTAGGATAATTGTTGTGGGTCCCAAATTAGGAAATTTAAATTATAACAGCATTTGCACATGAGGTTAAGCTCAACTTATGGTGTAAGCCTGCCGAAAACGACCAACAAATCCAGCAACCACATGTAGTCGGGTTAATGTGAGGGATCTAACGCATAAAAATAAATGTACTAAGGCACGTGGTTAAGTTCACTTGTGGTAGAAGTCTTCCCGGAACTGGTCGACAAATCCAGCATCCACAGGTAGTCAACTTAATGTAGGAGGCCTAGTGCATAAATATATATGTGTGTGTGTTTAACAACAATAAACAGATAAATAAAAGAACAAGAATAGTAATTGTCTATTGGGGTACAACAAATAGATAACTTAGGACCGACAAAAAATTTCCTTAGGAAAATATGACCGTTGGAGTCATAAAGGGCAATAAAAATAAAATAAAAGGAATTGGGGGTCATAATGGAATTATTGATTGTCGTTTAAATACTAAATCCAAATTTGGGAAGGTATTAAATAAATATCCTAGGGAAAAAAGAATATAACCTTCCTTATTAATAGTAATGGAAATAGGAAACATAGTTGGACTTAGTTGGTTAATAATGTAAGATATTATTAACCATATAACTCGTGACGCAAATAAGTGATGTACGTATAGTATTTCCGTATAAAGAAATTAAACGAGAATGACTTAAGTACGCAACCTACTTTATCCCAAAAAGGGAAAGGTGTAAAAAGGCAAATGGGGTACAAACTAATAACCTTTGCGTATAGTCTGCTTCCTGAATCCTAAAAGGCTGTGAGACTAGGGGCTGAAGGGTCCACCTGGGAATAGGTTTTTCAGTATAGTGTTCTTAAATGGCATGTGTGTGTGGGCCTACCTTAACCTTGAAATTAAAAGGGTCAGATTTGGTTGTCTATCCTACCGGAAGTAATAAGCGACTAAGGAGGTCATCTAATAAGGTCAGCTAGAAGGTATAATGCACGAAAAAATACCTTCTCTCACCTTATGTGGGGCAAGGGTATATGCGTGAAGGGAGGAAGCCTTAACTAGTAGGACCCGTAGCTAGTGCCCTTTAGTTTATGTTAACATTAAAAATATTATCGAGGGTTAATAAGTGACCAATAAGTCCGCCTAAGGTCTAAAGTGATCAGGGAGAATCCACCCTATCTATCATTGATAGTGAGGCGTTAAATAATAAAGAATAGTGAATGACGATATAGATAGAAACCTTGTAATTAGGGTGTAACGACCACGGGATTTTTGATCCCGAGACATAAAACATAATGTCGACTAATCAGACATAAAAAACACCGGATCATTTAGAGAAAGAAGTCAAAGGGTGAGAATAGAAAGAAAGAAAGTTAGAATAGAAGAAGAAGACAACTGAATTGAATCAGAGTAAGCACGAATCTCACAGCAGAACAAATAAAATATAATATATAACATAACTTTTAAATATAAACTGTATTTGTACTTATATATGTCATCAGAGTACATTATATATATATATATCATAATGGAAATAAACTCTCTATATAACTAGTGTTGAAGCCTTCTACACCAAGATCCTCCAAGTATCTGTAAAATCCTAAATACCTGACTGCCCGTACAAATTTGGGCACCCAAGAGTTTAGGGAAAACAAAACAAAATAAACTCTGGGTTAGGCATGGGACTAGAATGAGTAAACTCCAACCATTCGGTTTAACATTGAAAAATCCTTTTGAAAGAAAAAGATAATAGTAAGACCAGCCTACACATAAATATGACGATTTTACCTTACTATAACCCAAAACATTTTCAAAATCAATACATTTCTGATATTATAATAATGTCTAATCATAAGTAAATAAAATCTAGCAGAACGCTTGCATCTCACGCTCCACATATATAATATACAATCAAAACCGCGGGTGCTTATTGGAGATTGTGGAACCACCTGCCGATAGTGTATCTCTAGAGAGGAATACACTGGGTTCAACAAGAACGTCTTGCAACCCGGCCATACATGACCGACCACTCATTTCTCTTGAGTGTATCGAATATATTGTCACCTACGGTTGCTAGCAACATAACCGTTCCCGGGAGATACATAAGCGAAAAGAAGTAACAAATATGAATATTCTCTAGATGGTGACAATAGACCCTAATGGGGGCGACCCGCATAGCCATGTTGCCTGCCCGATTTTTGTCAGTTCCCAGTTGATGAGGCTTGAGGCTATAACGTATCTCTTGACAGATCACACCTTCACTTTCTTTGAATGTCACATCGTAATACCCACCAAATCACAAATTGAATTCCAAAAATATCACGGGTATTAAAAGATAAGAGGAACGAATTCCTCCACCACCGGACATAATATGTAACAACCCGGAATTTTGGGGCCAATTTAAAATTTTATTTTAAGTGATTTTAATAAGTTTGATATTTAAATAATCTATTTTAAATAATAATGATCACAAATTTGATTTAAATCGAAGATAGAATGAATAATTTAATTTTAATTAACAAAAGAGTTAGAAATAGCGCGGTAGTTTGAAAAGTCAAACTTGAACTTTGACTGACCGTACAGGATACAAAATTTAACGGATTTTAGTGAAACCAAGAATATTAGAATCTATTTAAAAATATCTTTCCAACGAATCCGAAAAATCGAAATTTCATAGCGGAAATCAAAAGCTATGGCCAATTCAATATTTAGAAAGGTCGCTATGAAATTTATAAGGGCCAAAATGCCACTTTTTGCATACGAAGGAATTTGAACTCGAAACCACTTCCATTGAGTTTAGAATGATGTTTCTACATTGAAAAACAGTAAACACTTATATATTTTGAGTTTCAGGATTTATTTGTTTAAAAATGTATTTTTAATATTAAATATATTGGCCTTAAAAATAGTCATTTTTCAAACGACCTCTGTTTTCGATGAAACCACTTTTGTTGGATCCGGAATGTCAAAATATTTTTAAGTTTAATTTTTCATAATTTTTAGAATTAATTTGTGGCCGTGGCAAAAAGATTTCTGTTTTGTCAATTTACAGTAAATTTTAAACGACTTGAAAAAGGCCATTTTTCAAACAGTCTCAGAATTCGACGAAATTGGTCTCGTTAGAACCGTATCGTCATAAGAAAGCTAAAAATATTTTTTTTTAGAATTTCTAGAGGTCGTATGTGGCCCCGGCATATTTAAATGTACGATAGAAATTAAATAATTAATTTAATATTGTATTTTCAAGTAAAACCGATAAAAAAACTGCTGTATATTTCGGAATTGGACCTTGGGACATAGCCCATCGCGTTCAGAAGGCCTCAAAACGTTTAGATCGACAGTAAGCAGGCCCAAATCCGAGAAAGTCCAAAATTCCACTTTATTTCACGAAATTCGGAATTAAACATTAAAATAATATAAAAAATCCGAAACCCTAATTCTCTAATGGCCAGCCGCCGCCCCGAATTTGATGGCCAGAATTGTCCGATTTTCAAACCTCAATAACTTTTGATCCGCTCAACGAAAATCGACGTATGACCTACCAAATCGAAGAGAATTCAGAGACCTTTCAATCTATACGGTTAAGATCGGTTTTTGGTGCACGGATTTTGCGGATTTTGGACGAGAAGGTGCTGCGTTTATGGGTTATTTGTGGGTCCTAGGGGGGTGCGAGTGGGGCCCGGGTCTCGACGCGGGTGTGTCTCGAGGTGGCCGACGAGGTGGTGGCTTTTGATCGTGGTCCGGGTGCTTGTGGTGGCGTGCGTGTAGAAGGAGCAACGGTGGATGATGGGTTACAAGTTCGGCCGTGAGAAGAACGACGTGGAGGAAGAAAGGTTGCGTCTTTTTTTTATTATTATTTAATTATTTAATTTGTCCGATCTTTAAAAATTCATAACTTCTTCATACGAGAGCCGATTGACAAACCGTAAGTTGCGTTGGACTCGTCTTTCCGAGAGCTTCGCGATGGCGAAGACCGCAGCTGAAAAGGAGAGAGTAAAATTTTGGCTAAAAATTCAAGGTGAGGATTCTAATTTTATTTGTTTAATTAATTATAAATTATTTTCTTGCATTAAAAATAATTGTTTGATCATTTAATTCTGACCTGAAAAGTTGGGTGTTGTTTGGAATGATAATTGTTGCTTGTTGAATGATTGTTGTACATGATTTGCAAATCCGCTTGGAATTATATACATCTTATTTGCGGTTGAGAATTGGATCTAAAATGAGATCAAAACATATTTTATTCAGTATATATATATATATATATATATATATATATGTTAAGATTGGATTAGAACTTGTAAAAACAAATAAAATCCTCTTTTATTTTTAGAACATGTACACAAATGAATTTCTTTTTGTCCTTATAAAAATATAAAAAAAAACAAGTTCTTTATTTACATTTCTGTTATTAATAAAAGAACAAGTTTTTATTTACATTTCTTTGTAAATAAAAGAACACATTTAGAAAGCAAGTTTTTATTTACATTTCTTTTGTAAATAAAAGGACAATTTTAGAAAATACGTTTTTATTTACATTTTTTTTATGGTAAATGAAAAGAATAAAATTATGTTAATCATTTTATTTTCATTTTCTATTGTAAGTAAAAAGAATAAAATATGTTAATCATTTTATTTATGTAACACCCCGAAAATTCTATAACTATGAAATTCATGAATTAAAGTATAATCAAATTCAAATCAAAGAACTAAGGGAAACAGGATACGCCATTGTGTTCGTCTCGGAAAAATACGCGAAATAGAGTCCGAGTTTTCGAAAAACGGAGTCCGTATGAAGAAGATATGGCCTTCGGAAGTTTTGAATTAAATTTAAAATTCAAACAGAATAAAATAATTAAAAATCGGGCCCAGTGGGCCAGGACGGATAAACACCCGCCTAGGCCACCCAGGTCGACTGGGCTGTCGACCTGGGCTACCCATGTCGACAGGGCTGTCGACAGCCCTGTCGACAGGGGTGTCGACCTGGTCGAGCCCAGTCAACCTGGCTGGCCAGGTCTGTGTTTGGTCGAATTTCTGTGGTCTGCTTTGTCATTAGGGCTAGGTGGCGGGTTTTTATTGGTCTCTCTTCCTAATGAATGGCTATGATCTAACCTAGCAACATCAAGGGTCCTAATCAATTCCTAACCTCTATATAAACAACCCTAGACTAAACCCTAATCTATTCATTCAAATTAAGAACATAGCCGCCATGTTGCTGAGGAACGACAAAGAATAGCCGCCAACTAAAGAGAGGATTAGGGAGAAAGTTCTAAGGCCTAAAGCAATTCAAAGCAACCTAAAGCTAATCAATTCAACAAAGGAATCGTGTCTCTTAATTAGAGAATTCGCCGCAACCATTGTAAGTAGAGTATTACTTTGGTATTAATAAACAACTGTGTTGATGTGTATGCTTGAATTGTGGCAATGGAAGTAATTCATATTTGTGCAAAATTATGTTTTTCATTATAAAGAACTACATGTGGTAGTTCTATGCAAATATACGTTTGGAATATTGCGCAAATTGTGTAATCTATATTGAAGCTACATGTATGTAGTTAATTGAAATTCATGCAAGTTTGGGGCTTTGTTATTATGCCATTATGATGTATATTTTTGTGCATAAATCATTTTGCAAGTAATTGAAACAAGTTTGGTTATTATAGTTCATATGAAACTATGTGAAATTTTGACACCATAATCCATGTATTAAGTCATGCTTTTGCAAACTTATGAATATGGCTAGGAATGATATTTGGCATAATTGAAATCCGTTATTAAGTCTATCTTGTTTCAAAGGATTATATGATGACATGGCTAGGTTGGACTCAAAAATCCCTTCTTTTTTTGCAAGTTTAAAACAAACACCATGTTTAGGAATATTTATGCATAAGTATGTTTATACCATCGTTATGTGATTAGGCTTAAATCATGATTAAGTTGAATTATGCTATGTTCATGCTAGAAGTATTTATGTCATGCTTATGTTTGACAATATGCCATGCCTATGCAAGAAGTATTTTATGCCATGCTTATGTTTGACAATATGCCATGTTTATGCTAGAAGTATTTAGGCCATGCTTATGTTTGACATTATGCCTAAATAAGAATATAGGTTCATGTTGTAGTTAAACCTATGCAAGTTTACATGCCTTGATTTATGTCACCTATGTTTTATGACCAAAATACATGTCACCACTATGCAAGTACACCAATTTCTATTATGTATTTTCCAACGTCATATGCAAGTTCATGCGCTCACTTTCCCCTCTTTGTGTATACGCCATAAGCCTCCCCTTTTCGCATGGCTAAATTGGGCTTTAAAAGGCTAAGCCCAATATATATAAACGGACGTGTGAAACGGGGGAAAATAACGTTGGGTTAAAAATTAATTAATGAATGAAAATATGAAATAGAAGGGCCCAAAGTCAAGTATGGGTTGGGCCCATGGTTGGTGTAACCTTTACACCATTAACATAATAATGGGCCGCAAATATTTACATATAAGAAATAAAGAAGAATGACAAAATATGTAAATGTAGAAAAGACGATGTGTTTAACCCGAGGTTGGATTGAGTTGTGATGTAAACCTGCCCGGAACCGCCCGGCTGTCCAGTAGTCACAACAATACCTATCCAATGTGGGAGGTTAAACATGGAGCCCAGCAAGGACCCGAGGTTAGACTGAGTTGTGGCGTAAGACTGCCCGGAACCAACCGGCAACAGGCAGCCACAACAATACATGTCTAATGTGAGAGGTCAGGGCCTTAATAAGACAATTAAGGCTGAGTCAGGATTGTTAGGATTAAGTGGACTAAAAACTTAATCAAAATGGAACATGCTAAACTAAACGGACTGGTGGGGTTAGGTTAGAAACACTTAACCAACTTAGCATGTTGGCTAGAGATAGAAAACCTAGTAACGGGGGACCCTTTTCAGCAGTAACCCTAGAAGGTGTATCAGGATACCCTGAAACTAGGCAGGGTGGGGCACGATTACTGGGCTGATTGTAAAAGGTCAAAGCGACGGCGGTGGTGTAGCAGTGTAGGTTCTAACGGAGTGCGGGCGTGCACACACTCCGGCGCAGAAAAATAAGGCACTGGACACCAGTAGCATACCTGTGCACTCTAAGGTTGTGTCGGGTTGCCACTATGGGACTTGATACACCCCATGGCGGGACCAGCATAGGTAACTACAGACATCGGGGGCCGTAAGACACATGTAACTATGCGAGTAGGAGCCGATCATCGTAGAATGGATCACATCACCCTGATTTTGGGGTGCAAATTGGAAACTAGTTTATATGGGTTCAGAGATTAACATGGGGTACGATAGTATATTCGACCCTAGATAACTTAACCAAGTTTATAATGTTGCCCACTTCCTGTTTTACTTATCATACCCAGTTCTTTATTCATAGACAAAGTAGTACTAGACTTACTCAGGCTTTATGTCTGACTCTATTTTTCTTTCGTCTTCTTTCTTCCGTTCCCCCCCCCAGGTCCTCAGGGAGGGAACACAGCAGCTTGACCTACCTCAACATCCAGCTTGAAGAAGAGAAATGTATTGCTTGGACTTTCTTGTTTTGAACTATGGCTTTGGACAATCCACTATGGGGCTTTTGCAGTTTATCTATGTTTTATTTATGCTTCTTTAAAAATAATGTACTCAAGACAGATTATGAAAGTGTTATGTTATGTTTTTGGAAAGGATGTTGTTGTAACACGTATTTGACTTGATGAAATAAAGTTTGTTGTTCTTCCGCTGTTTACAAATATGTGTTCTTATATCTGTCTTGTATATCTGTGACTTGTACTTATAAACCTCCACCAAAATTAGGGCATTCCCTTTGAGAGTGACCCTAACGGAGGTGGGGTGTTTCACTTGGTATCAGAGCCAGGTATGGCCTTCGGAAGTTTTGAATTAAATTTAAAATTCAAACAGAATAAAATAATTAAAAATCGGGCCCAGTGGGCCAGGACGGATAAACACCCGCCTAGGCCACCCAGGTCGACTGGGCTGTCGACCTGGGCTACCCATGTCGACAGGGCTGTCGACAGCCCTGTCGACAGGGGTGTCGACCTGGTCGAGCCCAGTCAACCTGGCTGGCCAGGTCTGTGTTTGGTCGAATTTCTGTGGTCTGCTTTGTCATTAGGGCTAGGTGGCGGGTTTTTATTGGTCTCTCTTCCTAATGAATGGCTATGATATAACCTAGCAACATCAAGGGTCCTAATCAATTCCTAACCTCTATATAAACAACCCTAGACTAAACCCTAATCTATTCATTCAAATTAAGAACATAGCCGCCATGTTGCTGAGGAACGACAAAGAATAGCCGCCAACTAAAGAGAGGATTAGGGAGAAAGTTCTAAGGCCTAAAGCAATTCAAAGCAACCTAAAGCTAATCAATTCAACAAAGGAATCGTGTCTCTTAATTAGAGAATTCGCCGCAACCATTGTAAGTAGAGTATTACTTTGGTATTAATAAACAACTGTGTTGATGTGTATGCTTGAATTGTGGCAATGGAAGTAATTCATATTTGTGCAAAATTATGTTATTCATTATAAAGAACTACATGCGGTAGTTCTATGCAAATATACGTTTGGAATATTGCGCAAATTGTGTAATCTATATTGAAGCTACATGTATGTAGTTAATTGAAATTCATGCAAGTTTGGGGCTTTGTTATTATGCCATTATGATGTATATTTTTGTGCATAAATCATTTTGCAAGTAATTGAAACAAGTTTGGTTATTATAGTTCATATGAAACTATGTGAAATTTTGACACCATAATCCATGTATTAAGTCATGCTTTTGCAAACTTATGAATATGGCTAGGAATGATATTTGGCATAATTGAAATCCGTTATTAAGTCTATCTTGTTTCAAAGGATTATATGATGACATGGCTAGGTTGGACTCAAAAATCCCTTCTTTTTTTGCAAGTTTAAAACAAACACCATGTTTAGGAATATTTATGCATAAGTATGTTTATACCATCGTTATGTGATTAGGCTTAAATCATGATTAAGTTGAATTATGCTATGTTCATGCTAGAAGTATTTATGTCATGCTTATGTTTGACAATATGCCATGCCTATGCAAGAAGTATTTTATGCCATGCTTATGTTTGACAATATGCCATGTTTATGCTAGAAGTATTTAGGCCATGCTTATGTTTGACATTATGCCTAAATAAGAATATAGGTTCATGTTGTAGTTAAACCTATGCAAGTTTACATGCCTTGATTTATGTCACCTATGTTTTATGACCAAAATACATGTCACCACTATGCAAGTACACCAATTTCTATTATGTATTTTCCAACGTCATATGCAAGTTCATGCGCTCACTTTCCCCTCTTTGTGTATACGCCATAAGCCTCCCCTTTTCGCATGGCTAAATTGGGCTTTAAAAGGCTAAGCCCAATATATATAAACGGACGTGTGAAACGGGGGAAAATAACGTTGGGTTAAAAATTAATTAATGAATGAAAATATGAAATAGAAGGGCCCAAAGTCAAGTATGGGTTGGGCCCATGGTTGGTGTAACCTTTACACCATTAACATAATAATGGGCCGCAAATATTTACATATAAGAAATAAAGAAGAATGACAAAATATGTAAATGTAGAAAAGACGATGTGTTTAACCCGAGGTTGGATTGAGTTGTGATGTAAACCTGCCCGGAACCGCCCGGCTGTCCAGTAGTCACAACAATACCTATCCAATGTGGGAGGTTAAACATGGAGCCCAGCAAGGACCCGAGGTTAGACTGAGTTGTGGCGTAAGACTGCCCGGAACCAACCGGCAACAGGCAGCCACAACAATACCTGTCTAATGTGAGAGGTCAGGGCCTTAATAAGACAATTAAGGCTGAGTCAGGATTGTTAGGATTAAGTGGACTAAAAACTTAATCAAAATGGAACATGCTAAACTAAACGGACTGGTGGGGTTAGGTTAGAAACACTTAACCAACTTAGCATGTTGGCTAGAGATAGAAAACCTAGTAACGGGGGACCCTTTTCAGCAGTAACCCTAGAAGGTGTATCAGGATACCCTGAAACTAGGCAGGGTGGGGCACGATTACTGGGCTGATTGTAAAAGGTCAAAGCGACGGCGGTGGTGTAGCAGTGTAGGTTCTAACGGAGTGCGGGCGTGCACACACTCCGGCGCAGAAAAATAAGGCACTGGACACCAGTAGCATACCTGTGCACTCTAAGGTTGTGTCGGGTTGCCACTATGGGACTTGATACACCCCATGGCGGGACCAGCATAGGTAACTACAGACATCGGGGGCCGTAAGACACATGTAACTATGCGAGTAGGAGCCGATCATCGTAGAATGGATCACATCACCCTGATTTTGGGGTGCAAATTGGAAACTAGTTTATATGGGTTCAGAGATTAACATGGGGTACGATAGTATATTCGACCCTGGATAACTTAACCAAGTTTATAATGTTGCCCACTTCCTGTTTTACTTATCATACCCAGTTCTTTATTCATAGACAAAGTAGTACTAGACTTACTCAGGCTTTATGTCTGACTCTATTTTTCTTTCGTCTTCTTTCTTCCGTTTCCCCCCCCCCAGGTCCTCAGGGAGGGAACACAGCAGCTTGACCTACCTCAACATCCAGCTTGAAGAAGAGAAATGTATTGCTTGGACTTTCCTGTTTTGAACTATGGCTTTGGACAATCCACTATGGGGCTTTGGCAGTTTGTCTATGTTTTATTTATGCTTCTTTAAAAATAATGTACTCAAGACAGATTATGAAGTGTTATGTTATGTTTTTGGAAAGGATGTTGTTGTAACACGTATTTGACTTTATGAAATAAAGTTTGTTGTTCTTCCGCTGTTTACAAATATGTGTTCTTATATCTGTCTTGTATATCTGTGACTTGTACTTATAAACCTCCACCAAAATTAAAGCATTCCCTTTGAGAGTGACCCTAACGGAGGTGGGGTGTTTCACTTGGTATCAGAGCACAGGTTTACCGGATAAGATAAAAAGTTTTGAAAAATTAGTTTCAAAAAGGAAATTTAAAGAAGCATTTTTAAAAGAAAAATATTATTTTATTTTAAAAAGGCAAAGTCCACTCCCCAAAGCCATAGGTATTATCTCTTATCCTTCGTTTTGAATCTATCCTTTTTGTTTCAGCATGTCCCAAGAACTTAACTTGCCGGAAGGGGTGCCAATACCTGGTTGGTTTAGACGGTTCTTAGAAGCAAGGGCCACTCAGCCAGGTCCTACCATTCCTCCTCCTCCAGCTGAAGGAAATCATCCAGTGGCAGCAGCACCTTTTCCTCCACCTCCTCCTCGGGGAAACGCGTTCGCTAAGATATGTAAAGATTTTAAAGCTATGGGAGGAAGGGATTTCCATGGAACTGAGTCCTTCGTGGCAACTAGAAATTGGCTGAAAGAAACGGAGGACCTATTCATCATCTTTGAGGTAGAAGATAGACAAAAGGTACAACTAGCGGTGTGGCTATTGAAGGGCGAGGCTTCCTACTGGTGGGAAGTCACCAATGCTGAAAGACCAGTGGATACATGGGAGGACTTTAGGGCAAGGTTTGAGACTAAGTTTCTCTCAGATGCAGAAAGAAGTTTGCAGTTGGAAAAATTCTTATTTCTTAATCAAGGAGACAAGACTGTCAGAGAGTATGTGAATCAGTTCGATGAGCTGGCTAGGTTTGGGCTTGACCTAGTCAACACCCCGCATAAGAAGGCTCTCCGTTTCGTCAAGGGGTTAAATGAGCCATTACATAGTTTGGCCATGACCCATATACCCATGGGAGCCACGTATGAAAGATTGGTGCAAATGGCATTGCTGAACGAAGAGGACAAGGGCAAGAAGGAGACCAAGGCAGAAAGCTCTCAAGGGAAGAAAGAGGGTTTGCAGCCTAAGAAGACAGACTTTAAGAAGGGCGGAAAAGGCAACAAAGAGAAGAGGAAGTGTAATTTCTGTGGCAAAGTGGGGCACTTAGTAAAGGACTGCCGGAAGAAGAAGGCTAAGGAGAATGGTGGGTGCTTTTCGTGCGGTCAGACAGGCCACAGGGCTAAGGACTGCCCAAGGAAACGAGGACAGGGGCAGGGCACTGGATCCACCCCAGGGGCACAGGTTCATGTGCTAGAAGCGCCACCATTGCAACAGCGAGGTATAAATACTTCTGTAGAAAGTGTAGTTTATCTTTATGATCACCCCGTTCGCACTTTGTTTGATTCTGGCGCATCACACTCCTTTATCTCGTCTGCTTTAGTAGAATCTCTGCACCTAAAAACTAGTATGGTAGAGGACCCCTTAATTGTTTCAAACCCAATTGGGGGCCCAGCTCATTTGTCTATGATCTGTTTGGATTTGAAAATTTCTATCCTAAGTGTTGAATTTCTATGTAGTGCCTTTGTTTTGGGCTTTTCGGGGTATGGTTTGATTTTGGGTATGGATTGGCTATCCAGTAATGGGGCCATCCTTGATTGTGAGAAAAGGGTTGTTAGGCTCCTAACCCAGCTCGGTAATACTTTGGAAATTTCTTGTAATCCCTCGTATGCGGTTATGCTTAGTTATCTTGAATCGCTAGATGCCTCTGTTGAAAATTTGAAATCAGTTAGAGTGGTCCGGGAATATCCGGATGTCTTCGAAGAGGTGAAGGGCTTGCCTCCGAAGCGGGAAATAGACTTCCGCATATATCTTGTAGATAATGCAAAGCCCGTTGCGTTGCCCGTTAGACATATGGCTCCACGAGAAAGGAAAGAGCTCAGTAAACAGATTAAAGAGCTTCTAGAAAAGGGGTTCATTAGGAGGAGCATTTCAGAATGGGGCGCTCCAGTGGTGTTCGCTACAAAGGCGGATGGTTCACTCCGTCTATGTGTTGACTATAGGGAGCTCAACAAGCTAACGAAAAAGAATAGGCACCCTCTCCCTAGAATTGACGATTTATTTGACCAGCTTGTAGGAGCGTCTGTTTTCTCCCAACTCGATTTAGCAACCGGTTTTCATCAGCTAAGGGTGGCTGAAGATAGCATTGATAAAACGGCGTTCAGAACCCCAGACGGCTTCTTTGAATGGCTTGTCATGCCTTTCGGCTTGACAAATGCACCTGCTTACTTCGTGGACCTAATGAGTAGGGTATTTAGAGATTTCCTCAACAAATTCGTAGTGGTCTTCGTAGATGATATCCTTATCTTCTCAAAAAGTGAAGAGGAACATGCTCAGCACTTAAGGGCAATCATGGAAACTTTGCGAGTCCATCAACTAAAAGCCAAGTTCTCCAAATGCCACTTTTGGAGAGAAGAGGTGAGGTTCCTTGGGCACATAGTATCCAAACAAGGGTTAGCGGTGGACCCTGCTAAGGTAGTGGCGGTACAAGATTGGAAGACACCAAGGAATGCAACTGAGGTCCGAAGCTTTCTAGGACTAGCAGGTTTCTATCGAAAATTCATAAGGGATTTTGCGAAAATTTCAGCTCCGCTCACGAAATTGACCAAGAAGAATCTAGTATTCAATTGGGATTTGGATTGCGAGTTTGCTTTCCAACGACTGAAGAGGGCTCTCACAACAGCCCCAGTTTTGACGCTGCCAGATGGGAGCAAGATGTTCACTGTTTATACGGATGCATGTGGGACAGGGCTAGGCGCCGTCTTAATGCAAGAAGGAAGGGTAGTAGCTTATGGCGGGAGGCAGTTGAAAGCGCACGAAAAGAACTACCCAACCCGCGATCTAGAGCTAGCCGCCATCGTCTTTGCACTCAAGTCTTGGCGACACTATCTCCTAGGTGAGAAGTTCGAACTTTACACTGACCATAAATCGTTGAAATATCTTTTCTCGCAGAAGGACCTTAACTTGAGGCAACAAAGATGGATGGAGTTTCTTGCCTCGTACGATTTCGAAATCTCCTACACTCCGGGCAAAGGCAACGTAGTGGCAGACGCGTTGAGCCGAAAGAAATTGACCCTAAGCCCGTTGTTTGTTGAAAGACAAAGCCTAGAGTTTATAGCCAGCTTCGACTTTAGGCCCTCCTCCGATTTCGTACCAGGCTTACTTGCATCTCTCGAAGTGCGCCCCACTTTAGTGGATTCAGTAGGGACAGCACAACGCGAAGACCCTCAGCTTGTGGAAATAATTGATAGGCTAATTAGGGGTGAGACTTCAAGTCACCTCAACAGATACTCCATTGACGATAAGGGTGTACTAAGGCGAGATGGAAGACTATGCGTCCCACAGACAAACGATTTAATAAAGAAGGTTCTCGAGGAAGCACATCACTCCAAGATGACGATACACCCAGGCGGAGATAAAATGTACAAAGACATAAAAAGGACTTTCTTCTGGAACGGCATGAAAAAGGACGTGGCAGAATTCGTTTCTAAGTGTATGGTGTGCCAACAGGTTAAGGCGGAACAGAAAAAGCCTGGCGGACTGCTACATCCTCTGGAGGTCCCGCAGTGGAAGTGGGATAGCATCTCAATGGACTTCATCGATGGGCTGCCTAGGTCTAGGAGAGGCAACACTAGTATTTGGGTAATAGTGGATAGGCTTACTAAAAGCGCCCACTTTTTACCTGTCAAAAGTAAGAGAACTGCCTCATCCCTAGCATCACTTTACCTTAAGGAAATCGTGCGACTCCATGGAATACCATCTAGCATCGTTAGTGACCGAGACCCCATCTTCACCAGCGAGTTTTGGCGGAGTCTGCAAGAAGCAGTAGGAACGCAGTTATGCTTGAGCACGGCCTATCATCCCCAAACCGACGGCCAAACAGAGAGAGTGAACAGAGTTTTGGAAGACCTTTTAAGGTTATGCGTCCTCGACTTCGGAGGGACATGGGAAGACCACCTCCCTTTGGTGGAATTTGCCTACAACAACAGCTATCAAGCAACCATCGGAATGGCGCCCTTCGAAGCTTTATACGGAAGACCGTGCCGATCGCCCACTTGTTGGTGGGAGTCCACGGATAAGCTCATACTTGGACCAGACATGATCCGAGAGACCTCAGAGAAAGTAGACTTAATACGAAGAAGGATGAAGACGGCCCAAGACAGACAAAAGTCCTATGCCGACAAGAGGAGGACCGACCTTGAATTTGAAGTTGGAGACAGAGTTTTTCTCAAGGTATCACCGCTAAGGAACATTGTTCGTTTTGGAACCACAGGGAAGCTAGCACCAAGGTTCGTAGGGCCATTCCCTATCATCGAGAAGATTGGGAAAATGGCCTATAGATTAGAGCTACCCGAGAAGTTGGCTGGAGTCCACAACGTTTTTCACGTTTCACATCTCCGAAAACGTCTGCATGAGTCAGCTGAAGTGGTAGAGCCAAATATCCTCGAAGAGGCCGAAGTGGAACGCGAAGCAACCATAAGGAGAGTTCCTACCCGCATCTTAGGAACGGAAGTGAAGAAGCTACGCAACCGTGAAGTCAAGCTCGTCAAAGTTCAGTGGAGCGACGCCGAGGGAGACGCGACTTGGGAAACTGAAGCTAGAATCCGTACAGCCTACCCTTTTCTGTTCGAGGGTATATCCTTGATCTTTCTTTTTCCTTAAGTTGCGCTTTTATCTATCTTTTTAGGTATATTTCCTCGACCGTATCTTTTAGATAGAATCTTTTTGGATGGAAACATGTAGTTGAAACATGTTATGGATGATGGTTGCAAGTGGTTGCAAGTGATTGCTAGTGGTTGCTCGTGGTTGCATATACACACACAATCTAGGTTTTAGATCGGCTCAGTCACTTCATATTGCATATGCATATATATTTGCTTTCGCCTATGGTTGAACATTAATATGTTGACATGTGGATGTTGCAATTGTATTGGATGATTGAGCACTCATGTAGAATCATGAATAGGAAAATTTGCATACATAATGGATTCATGGCACTTACATAAGTTGCATTAAGGAGGTCAACTGAATCAGTAGACCGCCTGATTTTGCATTAGATAAGTACGTGTACACACACACTTTGCATATGATCATGAAGCATTAGAAGTCTTTTAAGGACAATGGATGCTCGTGTTTGATGGATGAGTAGATGGATTATTGGATGTTAGGATTTACATTCCTCCTAACTTGAAGATTTCGGGGACGAAATCCTTTTAAGTGGGGGAGAATGTAACACCCCGAAAATTCTATAACTATGAAATTCATGAATTAAAGTATAATCAAATTCAAATCAAAGAACTAAGGGAAACGGGATACGCCATTGCGTTCGTCTCGGAAAAATACGCGAAATAGAGTCCGAGTTTTCGAAAAACGGAGTCCGTATGAAGAAGATATGGCCTTCGGAAGTTTTGAATTAAATTTAAAATTCAAACAGAATAAAATAATTAAAAATCGGGCCCAGTGGGCCAGGACGGATAAACACCCGCCTAGGCCACCCAGGTCGACTGGGCTGTCGACCTGGGCTACCCATGTCGACAGGGCTGTCGACAGCCCTGTCGACAGGGGTGTCGACCTGGTCGAGCCCAGTCAACCTGGCTGGCCAGGTCTGTGTTTGGTCGAATTTCTGTGGTCTGCTTTGTCATTAGGGCTAGGTGGCGGGTTTTTATTGGTCTCTCTTCCTAATGAATGGCTATGATATAACCTAGCAACATCAAGGGTCCTAATCAATTCCTAACCTCTATATAAACAACCCTAGACTAAACCCTAATCTATTCATTCAAATTAAGAACATAGCCGCCATGTTGCTGAGGAACGACGAAGAATAGCCGCCAACTAAAGAGAGGATTAGGGAGAAAGTTCTAAGGCCTAAAGCAATTCAAAGCAACCTAAAGCTAATCAATTCAACAAAGGAATCGTGTCTCTTAATTAGAGAATTCGCCGCAACCATTGTAAGTAGAGTATTACTTTGGTATTAATAAACAACTGTGTTGATGTGTATGCTTGAATTGTGGCAATGGAAGTAATTCATATTTGTGCAAAATTATGTTATTCATTATAAAGAACTACATGCGGTAGTTCTATGCAAATATACGTTTGGAATATTGCGCAAATTGTGTAATCTATATTGAAGCTACATGTATGTAGTTAATTGAAATTCATGCAAGTTTGGGGCTTTGTTATTATGCCATTATGATGTATATTTTTGTGCATAAATCATTTTGCAAGTAATTGAAACAAGTTTGGTTATTATAGTTCATATGAAACTATGTGAAATTTTGACACCATAATCCATGTATTAAGTCATGCTTTTGCAAACTTATGAATATGGCTAGGAATGATATTTGGCATAATTGAAATCCGTTATTAAGCCTATCTTGTTTCAAAGGATTATATGATGACATGGCTAGGTTGGACTCAAAAATCCCTTCTTTTTTTGCAAGTTTAAAACAAACACCATGTTTAGGAATATTTATGCATAAGTATGTTTATACCATCGTTATGTGATTAGGCTTAAATCATGATTAAGTTGAATTATGCTATGTTCATGCTAGAAGTATTTATGTCATGCTTATGTTTGACAATATGCCATGCCTATGCAAGAAGTATTTTATGCCATGCTTATGTTTGACAATATGCCATGTTTATGCTAGAAGTATTTAGGCCATGCTTATGTTTGACATTATGCCTAAATAAGAATATAGGTTCATGTTGTAGTTAAACCTATGCAAGTTTACATGCCTTGATTTATGTCACCTATGTTTTATGACCAAAATACATGTCACCACTATGCAAGTACACCAATTTCTATTATGTATTTTCCAACGTCATATGCAAGTTCATGCGCTCACTTTCCCCTCTTTGTGTATACGCCATAAGCCTCCCCTTTTCGCATGGCTAAATTGGGCTTTAAAAGGCTAAGCCCAATATATATAAACGGATGTGTGAAACGGGGGAAAATAACGTTGGGTTAAAAATTAATTAATGAATGAAAATATGAAATAGAAGGGCCCAAAGTCAAGTATGGGTTGGGCCCATGGTTGGTGTAACCTTTACACCATTAACATAATAATGGGCCGCAAATATTTACATATAAGAAATAAAGAAGAATGACAAAATATGTAAATGTAGAAAAGACGATGTGTTTAACCCGAGGTTGGATTGAGTTGTGATGTAAACCTGCCCGGAACCGCCCGGCTGTCCAGTAGTCACAACAATACCTATCCAATGTGGGAGGTTAAACATGGAGCCCAGCAAGGACCCGAGGTTAGACTGAGTTGTGGCGTAAGACTGCCCGGAACCAACCGGCAACAGGCAGCCACAACAATACCTGTCTAATGTGAGAGGTCAGGGCCTTAATAAGACAATTAAGGCTGAGTCAGGATTGTTAGGATTAAGTGGACTAAAAACTTAATCAAAATGGAACATGCTAAACTAAACGGACTGGTGGGGTTAGGTTAGAAACACTTAACCAACTTAGCATGTTGGCTAGAGATAGAAAACCTAGTAACGGGGGACCCTTTTCAGCAGTAACCCTAGAAGGTGTATCAGGATACCCTGAAACTAGGCAGGGTGGGGCACGATTACTGGGCTGATTGTAAAAGGTCAAAGCGACGGCGGTGGTGTAGCAGTGTAGGTTCTAACGGAGTGCGGGCGTGCACACACTCCGGCGCAGAAAAATAAGGCACTGGACACCAGTAGCATACCTGTGCACTCTAAGGTTGTGTCGGGTTGCCACTATGGGACTTGATACACCCCATGGCGGGACCAGCATAGGTAACTACAGACATCGGGGGCCGTAAGACACATGTAACTATGCGAGTAGGAGCCGATCATCGTAGAATGGATCACATCACCCTGATTTTGGGGTGCAAATTGGAAACTAGTTTATATGGGTTCAGAGATTAACATGGGGTACGATAGTATATTCGACCCTGGATAACTTAACCAAGTTTATAATGTTGCCCACTTCCTGTTTTACTTATCATACCCAGTTCTTTATTCATAGACAAAGTAGTACTAGACTTACTCAGGCTTTATGTCTGACTCTATTTTTCTTTCGTCTTCTTTCTTCCGTTTCCCCCCCCAGGTCCTCAGGGAGGGAACACAGCAGCTTGACCTACCTCAACATCCAGCTTGAAGAAGAGAAATGTATTGCTTGGACTTTCCTGTTTTGAACTATGGCTTTGGACAATCCACTATGGGGCTTTGGCAGTTTGTCTATGTTTTATTTATGCTTCTTTAAAAATAATGTACTCAAGACAGATTATGAAGTGTTATGTTATGTTTTTGGAAAGGATGTTGTTGTAACACGTATTTGACTTTATGAAATAAAGTTTGTTGTTCTTCCGCTGTTTACAAATATGTGTTCTTATATCTGTCTTGTATATCTGTGACTTGTACTTATAAACCTCCACCAAAATTAAGGCATTCCCTTTGAGAGTGACCCTAACGGAGGTGGGGTGTTTCAATTTACATTTCCTAATGTAAAATAAAAAGAAAAAAATTTGTGAATCATTTTTATTTTCATTTTCTATAGTAAATGAAAAGGATAAATGTGTGAATCATTATATTTACATTCTCAAATGTAAAATCAAAAGAACAAAATATATGAATCATTTTATTTACATTTTTTATTGTAAATGAGAAGAACAAAATATGTGAATTATTTATTTACCTTTTCTATTGTAAATACAAAGAATAGAATTTAGAGATAAATTTATTTACATTTTCTTTTATAAATAAAAAGAATAGAATTTAGAAATATATTTATTTACATTTTCTATGTAGGAAAAATAGAATTGTTAATGTTGAATATTTTATCGTCATTTTGAATGCGGTAAAAATAGAATTGTTAATGTTGAATATTTTATCGTCATTTTAAATGCGGTAAAAATAGAATTGTTAATGTTGAATATTTTATCGTCATTTTGAATGCGGTAAAAAAATAGAATTGTTAATGTTGAATATTTTATCGTCATTTTAAATGCGGTAAAAATAGAATTGTTAATGTTGAATATTTTATCGTCATTTTGAATGCGGCAAAAATAGAATTGTTAATGTTGAATATTTTATCGTCATTTTGAACGCGGTGAAAATAGAATGGTTAATGTTGTCATTTTTATCGACATTTTTGGTGCGATAAAAATAGACAATGTTAGTGATTCATTTTTATCGACATTTTTGGTGCGATAAAAATAGACAATGTTAGTGATTCATTTTATCGACATTTTTGGTGCGATAAAAATAGACAATGTTAGTGATTCATTTTTATCGACATTTTTGGGTGCGATAAAAATCGACAATGTTAGTGATTCATTTTATCGACATTTTTGGTGCGATAAAAATAGACAATGTTGGTGATTCATTTTTATCGACATTTTTGGTGCGATAAAAATAGACAATGTTAGTGATTCATTTTATTCGACATTTTTGATGCGATAAAAATAGCGATGTTAATGGCACATTTCTATCGTCACTTAGATGTGATAAAAAGAACAGAAACATGAGAATCATTTATTTACAACTCCTATTGTAAATGAAAAGAGTAAAAATATGAGGACCACTTTATTTATAACTTCTTTTGTAAATGGAAAGACCAAAATATGTTGATCATTTTATTGGTATTTCTATGGTAAATAAAAAGAACAAGATATGTGAATCCTTTTATTTACATTTTCTATTGTAAATAAAAAGAACAAGATATGTGAATCCTTTTATTTACATTTTCTATTATAAAAGAAAAAGAACAAAATTGTGTGAACCATTTTATTTACACTTTCTATTGTAAAGAAAAAGTAAAAAGAGAGTTATATTTCTTATTTGCATTTTTTGATGCAAATAAAGCATAGAAAGAAAATTATACTTTTATTTGTCATTGTTTTGTTAAATAAAAGTAAAAGAGTTAAAAAGACATTTTATTTACCATTGTTTTGTTAAATAAAAGTACAAGATATAAAGAAACATTTTTATTAGCATTGTTTTGTCAAATAAAAGACAAATACATGAGATACACTTTTATTTGTGTTTTATGTACAAATATAAGTACAAGATTAGAAATACACTTTTATCTACACTGTATTTGTTGAAATAGAATTGCTAACAAAATGAGTGTATCACTTTACTCATCTTTGTTGAAAACAGAAATTATGTGAAAATATAAGAATCACTTTTATTTGAATAATATACAGTAGAATTTATACGCAGATATAAAATCCAATTTTTATTTGCAAACTTGCATTAGAATTTATATTCTAATATACAATTGTATTGTTGTTCAAAATATACACTGAAAAGTATTGTTAAGAAACTTCATACAAATAAAGAATAATGGAAATTATATCCCATTTGTCATCCACAATAAAGCTATATAAATAAATTACTGTTTATGTGACTTTAGAAGTATATAGGGAAGTCATACGAGTAAAATACATTTTACGCGCTATAAGTGACATGTTTAGTGAAATTGAAATTGGTTAAACCTATTAACCAACTCTGTATTTATTTATTTATATGAACTGTTGTTGGCTGAAAACCCCACACGGGTATTGGGACGATACTTGACTGACACAAATCCCAATGTTTAATTATATGTCTATCGATTGATCGGCAGGCTGTGATGAGCGTTATTGTTTTATTTTAATGCTCACACAGTTGACATTATCACTCTGGTTGTTAATGGATGGATTGAGGATTATTTCCTGTTATTATCCTATATATGAAATGTATGAAACCCATATGACCCAAATTATATGGTACATGGTTGAGTCGCATTCCAATGCAGAATTTCTTTTTAAATAAAGAATTTTTATATAATAAAAGGATTTTTGTAAAATAAAAGATTTTGTATTATAAAGAATATTTTACATTCAGAATCTTTTATATATAGAATATTTTATTGATTATTTTAAAAAATGTTTTTTATATAGTAATGAATTAATATCTTTAGGATGAACCTTTTATTTAAGATTATTAGATCTTAACAATTATGTTTGGTGATTGATATGTGAATTGGATTTGCAGTGGACGATGTTTTAAATAACATTTATCCTTTAATTCAATTTACACCGAAATTACTATTTGAAATTTGTAAATCTATTTTATAAATTTAAAAGATACAGAAATTTATAACGATTATTTGTTGATTTGGTTTCTGTAGAAATTTCATATTTTGGAAATTGGTTTTGGGTTTATCGTGAACTGTGTTTTAAATGACAATAGTTCTTTAATCCAATTTAAGACAAGATTGGCTTATTAAAATTAATAATCTTGTAATAATGATTTTTGTATTAAAAAAAAATTGGAATATTAATAAATCTTTTTAGAAAGATTAAAATGTAATTTATTTTATCTTTGATAAAATTAATGAGAACCTTTTAACATAAACAATAATTTTTATTTAAAAGGATATTCAAAGTTGGAATGTGGCGTATGGTTGGTTTTAATTACAAATACGCGAGTTATTCAGAAAGACCGGGTCTAACTCATTCTGAATAATCATCACGACGATCAAGAGTCAAAGATGAAGACGGTGACTGAAGATCGGAGAGCTTCACATCGTTTGGTTGATGGTGACTGATATCTTGAATTGGGACTGATCCCCCAAGGCAAGGTAAAAAGTGATGATATTCCAGACGTACTGGAGATCGACGAATACGTTGTTTCGTTCAGACCCAGAACGGACTTGTAAATGGATAGCATGCCTGACATTGAAATTTATTTCATGTAATTAAATTGGTTTTTATTTAATATATAAATGCATGGTAGCGGAGGATTTATTCTCTTGCTTAACACCCTTTTGTATGTTAAATAATTACCGATCGCATGATATGAGTTGTTGATGTGGTATGCCAAGTTGCACTTGATCAAGGCTTATTGTTGCAAAGCAGAGCCTTGTGGGATGATCAAAGTATAGTCTATTTAGGCACAGCTTTGTGTAATGTGACTTCGCGAGCCTCACAGCCCGGTAGAGTCTAAAACGGGAGAAGGGAACGCAGGGAGTGCACACGTTTCTTTCTAGCTAGAGTGATGCCAGGGACTTACCAGCGCTGGCATTTATTCATTGTGGTTGTTGGATTTTCCGAGGCCTCGGGTTATGCGGTCGCCACTGGCCGTATTATAGGTCCAAAAGGACCGGGGAACGTGTGTTCAGGCATTTCTAATCCACAAAAGTAAGTGTGGACCGGCCCTGCAGCTATCCAAGGGTTGGACAGAGTACCAATCCTGGGGCATTTGCTGGAGTGTCTCGAATCGGTAAGGATCTCCTCCCTAGCCTTGACTCAGATGGAAACCCAAATTTCCAATACGACATCACGCGGTTTTGATTGTATACCTATATATGGCGACATAGTGGGATGGGGCACTCATGCCTCTAGGATTAATACATTTACTTTGATGTATTTCAAATTGGTTGCACACTATTATTATATAATACCGTGTTTATCGTATCAAGCATCTTTTGATCATTATAAGGTAAAACCCTATCCTCCGGTTTGCGTTGCATTGTGTGATGGGACTTGGGTCTTATAATGGTTTCATTTTTCTAAAAAGCATTGCGTTATTTTGACGATTAACTTTAGTCATGCACTGGCAATCTATAGGAGAAAACCCGTTCCGCGAAAGTGGCGTGGTCCTGTGATTAGCCTTATTATATTATATAGGTTAAGTAGAATTCTCCCACCAGTCCCATGACTGACCTGTAGTTTGTCCACTGGCAAACTCGGGTGCCCATATTTTCCACACGGGCAGTCGAGTAGCTATTTTTGCAGATATATTAAATAGGATTCTGGGTTGAAGCTTAAAGCTGTGTCCAGAGATAGAGAGTCTTCCGCTGTGTTCTTCCGTTGCAGTATATTACATTTTTTTTATATTTATCTTCCGCTGTAATTATATTCCAATGTACTCTGATATGTATATTTTGTACTTTGTTGTAACATTTATTATAGTGTTATAAAAGTCTTATGTTGTTGTTTTAATATGTTGTATGCCCAAAGTTAAAGTATTCGTAGATTTTCACTTTTTGGGTCAGACCTGTGTGGTTTATGGTCGATTCAAAGGTGGGAATTTGCGGGTCTTTACAGTTGGTATCAGAGCTCTGGTTAGCTCAAATCTTTGGGGTACAACTCATTAGAACTGAACAAAAGACTCATCAGAGATTGGATTAGTAATGTCCAATAAGAATACTCATTAGAGATAGGATCAGCAGGATCCTAGAATGAGTAAGCTCGTTAGAGATGGGGTTAGTAATGCCCTAGAACGAGTTAAGAGTTACGAATGTATAATTAACGTATTTTTGATATTTATAACCTATTCTTTGAAATATGATTTTTATATAAAGTTATGTATATTTTGACAAGATAATCAACCATTAAAATTTAAAATTAAGATAGTTAATTTTACAATTTTTAGCTACGTTCCTTTTCGAGGACGAAAAGTTTTTAAGTGGGGGCGATTGTAACAACCCGGAATTTTAGGGCCAATTTAAAAATTTATTTTAAGTGATTTTAATAAGTTTGATATTTAAATAATCTATTTTAAATAATAATGATCACAAATTTGATTTAAATCGAAGATAGAATGAATAATTTAATTTTAATTAACAAAAGAGTTAGAAATAGCGCGGTAGTTTGAAAAGTCAAACTTGAACTTTGACTGACCGTACAGGATACAAAATTTAACGGATTTTAGTGAAACCAAGAATATTAGAATCTATTTAAAAATATCTTTCCAACGAATCCGAAAAATCGAAATTTCATAGCGGAAATCAAAAGCTATGGCCAATTCAATATTTAGAAAGGTCGCCATGAAATTTATAAGGGCCAAAATGCCACTTTTTGCATACGAAGGAATTTGAACTCGAAATTACTTCCATTGAGTTCAGAATGATGTTTCTACATTGAAAAACAGTAAACACTTATATATTTTGAGTTTCAGGATTTATTTTTTTAAAAATGTATTTTTAATATTAAATATATTGGCCTTAAAAATAGTCATTTTTCAAACGACCTCTGTTTTCGATGAAACCACTTTTGTTGGATCCGGAATGTCAAAATATTGTTAAGTTTAATTTTTCATAATTTTTAGAATTAATTTGTGGCCGTGGCAAAAAGATTTCTGTTTTGTCAATTTACAGTAAATTTTAAACGACTTGAAAAAGGCCATTTTTCAAACAGTCTCAGAATTCGACGAAATTGGTCTCGTTAGAACCGTATCGTCATAAGAAAACTAAAAATATATTTTTTAGAATTTTTAGAGGTCGTATGTGGCCCCGGCATATTTAAATGTACGGTAGAAATTAAATAATTAATTTAATATTGTATTTTCAAGTAAAACCGATAAAAAACTGCTGTATATTTCGGAATTGGACCTTGGGACATAGCCCATCGCGTTCAGAAGGCCTCAAAACATTAAGATCGACAGTAAGCAGGCCCAAATTCGAGAAAGTCCAAAATTCCACTTTATTTCACGAAATTCGGAATTAAACATTAAAATAATATAAAAAATCCGAAACCCTAATTCTCTAATGGCCAGCCGCCGCCCCGAATTTGATGGCCAGAATTGTCCGATTTTCAAACCTCGATAACTTTTGATCCGCTCAACGAAAATCGACGTATGACCTACCAAATCGAAGAGAATTCAGAGACCTTTCAATCAATACGGTTAAGATCGGGTTTTGGTGCACGGATTTTTCGGATTTTGGCTGAGAAGGTGCTGCGTTTATGGGTTATTTGTGGGTCCTAGGGGGGTGCGAGTGGGGCCCGGGTCTCGGCGCAGGTGTGTCTCGAGGTGGCCGACGAGGTGGTGGCTTCTGATCGTGGTCCAGGTGCTTGTGGTGGCGTGCGTGTAGAAGGAGCAACGGTGGATGATGGGTTACAAGTTCGGCCGTGAGAAGAACGACGTGGAGGAAGAAAGGTTGCGTCTTTTTTTTTTATTTTTTTATTATTTAATTATTTAATTTGTCCGATCTTTAAAAATTCATAACTTCTTCATACGAGAGCCGATTGACAAACCGTAAGTTGCGTTGGACTCGTCTTTCCGAGAGGTTCGCGATGGCGCAGACCGCAACTGAAAAGGAGATAGTAAAATTTTGGCCAAAAATTCAAGGTGAGGATTCTAATTTTATTTGTTTAATTAATTATAAATTATTTTCTTGCATTAAAAATAATTGTTTGATCATTTAATTCTGACCTGAAAAGTTGGGTGTTGTTTGGAATGATAATTGTTGCTTGTTGAATGATTGTTGTACATGATTTGCAAATCCGCTTGGAATTATATACATCTTATTTGCGGTTGGAGAATTGGATCTGAAATGAGATCAAAACATATTTTATTCAGTATATATATGTATGTTAAGATTGGATTAGAACTTGTAAAAACAAATAAAATCCTCTTTTATTTTTAGAACATGTACACAAATGAATTTCTTTTTGTCCTTATAAAAATATAAAAAAAACAAGTTCTTTATTTACATTTCTGTTATTAATAAAAGAACAAGTTTTTATTTACATTTCTTTGTAAATGAAAGAACACATTTAGAAAGCAAGTTTTTATTTACATTTCATTTGTAAATAAAAGGACAAATTTAGAAAATACGTTTTTATTTACATTTTTTTTATGGTAAATGAAAAGAATAAAATCATGTTAATCATTTTATTTTCATTTTCTATTGTAAGTAAAAAGAATAAAATATGCTAATCATTTTATTTACATTTCCTAATGTAAAATAAAAAGAACAAAATTTGTGAATCATTTTTATTTTCATTTTCTATAGTAAATGAAAAGGATAAATGTGTGAATCATTATATTTACATTCTCAAATGTAAAATCAAAAGAACAAAATATATGAATCATTTTATTTACATTTTTTATTGTAAATGAGAAGAACAAAATATGTGAATTATTTATTTACCTTTTCTATTGTAAATAAAAAGAATAGAATTTAGAGATACATTTATTTACATTTTCTTATATAAATAAAAAGAATAGAATTTTGAAATATATTTATTTACTTTTGCTATGTAGGAAAAATAGAATTATTAATGTTGAATATTTTATCGTCATTTTGAATGCGGTAAAAATAGAATTGTTAATGTTGAATATTTTATCGTCATTTTAAATGCGGTAAAAATAGAATTGTTAAAGTTGAATATTTTATCGTCATTTTGAATGCGGTAAAAAAATAAAATTGTTAATGTTGAATATTTTATCGTCATTTTAAATGCGGTAAAAATAGAATTGTTAATGTTGAATATTTTATCGTCATTTTGAATGCGGTAAAAATAGAATTGTTAATGTTGAATATTTTATCGTCATTTTGAACGCGGTGAAAATAGAATGGTTAATGTTGTCATTTTTATCGACATTTTTGGTGCGATAAAAATAGACAATGTTAGTGATTCATTTTTATCGACATTTTTGGTGCGATAAAAATAGACAATGTTAGTGATTCATTTTATCGACATTTTTGGTGCGATAAAAATAGACAATGTTAGTGATTCATTTTTATCGACATTTTTGGGTGCGATAAAAATAGATAATGTTAGTGATTCATTTTATCGACATTTTTGGTGCGATAAAAATAGACAATGTTGGTGATTCATTTTTATCGACATTTTTGGTGCGATAAAAATAGACAATGTTAGTGATTCATTTTATTCGACATTTTTGATGCGATAAAAATAGCGATGTTAATGGTACATTTCTATCGTCATTTAGATGTGATAAAAAGAACAGAAACATGAGAATCATTTATTTACAACTCCTATTGTAAATGAAAAGAGTAAAAATATGAGGACCACTTTATTTATAACTTCTTTTGTAAATGGAAAGACCAAAATATGTTGATCATTTTATTGGTATTTCTATGGTAAATAAAAAGAACAAGATATGTGAATCCTTTTATTTACATTTTCTATTGTAAATAAAAAGAACAAGATATGTGAATCCTTTTATTTACATTTTCTATTGTAAAAGAAAAAGAACAAAATTGTGTGAACCATTTTATTTACACTTTCTATTGTAAAGAAAAAGTAAAAAGAGAGTTATATTTCTTATTTGCATTTTTTGATGCAAATAAAGCATAGAAAGAAAATTATACTTTTATTTGTCATTGTTTTGTTAAATAAAAGTAAAAGAGTTAAAAAGACATTTTATTTACCATTATTTTGTTAAATAAAAGTACAAGATATAAAGGAACATTTTTATTAGCATTGTTTTGTCAAATAAAAGACAAATACATGAGATACACTTTTATTTGTGTTTTATGTACAAATAAAAGTACAAGATTAAAAATACACTTTTATCTACACTGTATTTGTTGAAATAGAATTGCGAACAAAATGAGTGTATCACTTTACTCATCTTTGTTGAAAACAGAAATTATGTGAAAATATAAGAATCACTTTTATTTGCATAATATACAGTAGAATTTATACGCAGATATAAAATCCAATTTTTATTTACAAACTTGCATTAGAATTTATATTCTAATATACAATTGTATTGTTGGTCAAAATATACACTGAAAAGTATTGTTAAGAAACTTCATACAGATAAAGAATAATGGAAATTATATCCCATTTGTCATCCACAATAAAGCTATATAAATAAATTACTGTTTATGTGACTTTAGAAGTATATAGGGAAGTCATACGAGTAAAATACATTTTACTCGCTATAAGTGACATGTTTAGTGAAATTGAAAGTGGTTAAACCTATTAACCAATTCTGTATTTATTTATTTATATGAACTGTTGTTGGCTGAAAACCCCACACGGGTATTGGGACGATACTTGACTGACACAAATCCCAATGTTTAATTATATGTCTATCGATTGATCGACAGGCTGCGATGAGCGTTATTGTTTTATTTTAATGCTCACACAGTTGACATTGTCACTCTGGTTGTTAATGGATGGATTGAGGATTATTTCCTGTTATTATCCTATATATGAAATGTATGAAACCCATATGACCCAAATTATATGGTACATGGTTGAGTCGCATTCCAATGCAGAATCTCTTTTTAAATAAAGAATTTTTATATAATAAAAGGATTTTTGTAAAATAAAAGATTTTGTATTATAAAGAATATTTTACATTCAGAATCTTTTATATATAGAATATTTTATTGATTATTTTAAAATATGTTTTTTATATAGTAATGAATTAATATCTTTAGGATGAACCTTTTATTTAAGATTATTAGATCTTAACAATTATGTTTGGTGATTGATATGTGAATTGGATTTGCAGTGGACGATGTTTTAAATAACATTTATCCTTTAATTCAATTTACACCGAAATTACTATTTGAAATTTGTAAATCTATTTTATAAATTTAAAAGATACAGAAATTTATAACGATTATTTGTTGATTTGGTTTCTGTAGAAATTTCATATTTTGGAAATTGGTTTTGGGTTTATCGTGAACTGTGTTTTAAATGACAATAGTTCTTTAATCCAATTTAAGACAAGATTGGCTTATTAAAATTAATAATCTTGTAATAATGATTTTTGTATTAAAAATCAAAATTGGAATATTAATAAATCATTTTAGAAAGATTAAAATGTAATTTATTTTATCTTTGATAAAATTAATGAGAACCTTTTAACATAAATAATAATTTTTATTTAAAAGGATATTCAAAGTTGGAATGTGGCGTATGGTTGGTTTTAATTACAAATACGCGAGTTATTCAGAAAGACCGGGTCTAACTCATTCTGAATAATCATCACGACGATCAAGAGTCAAAGATGAAGACGGTGACTGAAGATCGGAGAGCTTCACATCGTTTGGTTGATGGTGACTGATATCTTGAATTGGGACTGATCCCCCAAGGCAAGGTAAAAAGTGATGATCTTCCAGACGTACTGGAGATCGACGGATACGTTGTTTCGTTCAGACCTAGAACGGACTTGTAAATGGATAGCATGCCTGACATTGAAATTTATTTCATGTAATTAAATTGGTGTTTATTTAATATATAAATGCATGGTGGCGGAGGATTTATTCTCTTGCTTAACACCCTTTTGTATGTTAAATAATCACCGATCGCATGATATGAGTTGTTGATGTGGTATGCCAAGTTGCACTTGATCAAGGCTTATTGTTGCAAAGCAGAGCCTTGTGGGATGATCAAAGTATAGTCTATTTAGGCATAGCTTTGTGTAACGTGACTTCGCGAGCCTCACAGCCCGGTAGAGTCTAAAACGGGAGAAGGGAACGCAGGGAGTGCACACGTTTCTTTCTAGCTAGAGTGATGCCAGGGACTTACCAGCGCTGGCATTTATTCATTGTGGTTGTTGGATTTTTCGAGGCCTCGGTTTATGCGGTCACCACTGGCCGTATTATAGGTCCAAAAGGACCGGGGAACGTGTGTTCAGGCATTTCTAATCCACAAAAGTAAGTGTGGACCGGCCCTGCGGCTATCCAAGGGTTGGACAGAGTACCAATCCTGGGGCATTTGCTAGAGTGTCTCGAATCGGTAAGGATCTCCTCCCGAGCCTTGACTCAGATGGAAACCCAAATTTCCAATACGACATCACGCGGTTTTGATTGTATACCTATATATGGCGACATAGTGGGATGGGGCACTCATGCCGTCTAGGATTAATACATTTACTTTGATGTATTTCAAATTGGTTGCACACTATTATTATATAATACCGTGTTTATCGTATCAAGCATCTTTTGATCATTATAAGGTAAAACCCTATCCTCCGGTTTGCGTTGCATTGTGTGATGGGACTTGGGTCTTATAATGGTTTCATTTTTCTAAAAAGCATTGCGTTATTTTGACGATTTACTTTAGTCATGCACTGGCAATCTATAGGAGAAAACCCGTTCCGCGAAAGTGGCGTGGTCCTGTGATTAGCCTTATTATATTATATAGGTTAAGTAGAATTCTCCCACCAGTCCCATGACTGACCTGTAGTTTGTCCACTGGCAAACTCGGGAGCCCATATTTTCCACACGGGCAGTCGAGTAGCTATTTTTGCAGATATATTAAACAGGATTCTGGGTTGAAGCTTAAAGCTGTGTCCAGAGATAGAGAGTCTTCCGCTGTGTTCTTCCATTGCAGTATATTACATTTTTTTTTTTGTATTTATCTTCCGCTGTAATTATATTCCAACGTACTCTGATATGTATATTCTGTACTCTGATGTAACATTTATTATAGTGTTATAAAAGTCTTCTGTTGTTGTTTTAATATGTTGTATGCCCAAAGTTAAAGTATTCGTAGATTTTCACTTTTTGGGTCAGACCTGTGTGGTTTATAGTCGATTAAAAGGTGGGAATTTGCGGGTCTTTACATAATAATTTTAAGAGATCAACTATACATGATTTATTAGTTACACTCTGTCAGACACTCGTCCATACAAGTTGTCCTGGGACTGGACAAACATAAAGCACCATTCTGGAACGGAACGACTCTCTCATTTTACTCCATCTTCAATTGTCTTCAACATAATCAAATTCGCAGCGCTTATGCTTGTTCTGAGTGGTATTCGGATAATATATCAAACCGGTCTCACCGTATTGACAACGATGGTCAAAATACTTCGATAGTCAGTTATTTAACTCTCGAAGTAAAAACAAATATCCCTCAAATGTATAACAAAACATCACACAACCACGGGCACTTTTATTTAACATTCAATTTTATTATTCAAATTCTCATATCTTACCAGATATTTCTCAAATCTCGTTTTATCCTTTTCACACTTCTTGGAAAACATTCCCAGTTATTATAAATTCTCATTCTCCCATGTTCCAGAAAATATACGTTATTAATGTTAGAAACATTTCCATTTTTTTTTTCATTCTTTATTTTCTACACTTGGATAATATACCCTATCTACATTGGAAAAATATTTCCAATTTCATTATAAATATTTTAATTTGACAAAAGTTCACTTTTAAAATATTATTCACTTTACAATGTGCATATCATACCGATTATAGAAATCTGAACACCTTTATCAAGTAACTCTTTACTCGAGTGATAAATACCCTTATCTCGTTTACCGAAATCTCTTCATAATTTTATATTCCCATTCCTTTTTATAAAATCTATTTCTATGTCACTTCTTGTCTATATCAAGTTTATAACTAAATATTGATTACATATCCTTATTCTAATCTGTTGGTTTAACTAAAAATTTACTATCCTATCAGATTATAACTCCTAAAAATATTTTACTTTAAATCTATTCGACATCGTCGAATTTTAGTTCCAATTCCTAATAGTGTTATATATAAAAATCACGCTTAAGCTTAGTCAACAATGTTAATTTATCGTTACAATTTACAAACTTGCAATACGCTGTAATATTCCCCCTTTTATAGCTAATGCAATATGCTGTAATATTCTCCCTTTTGTAACTAATGCCATACGCTGCCATATTCCCCTTTATAACTAATCTCGACGTCTCGGCCCATTACAAACTAATACCATCCCTTGATAATGGTGAAGTCGTTCAAGTTGGGGTATTCTATTTACCTCTCAGACCTTGATCGATGACGTTCTTATCTTAGAATAGATATAAGCCTGTAACTCTAAACTCCATAATACCTATAATATTCACTAACCCGTATTTCTTGCTTAATTTTAATATGGTTTTACGATGTCGTATCCTTATTCTGAAACTCGGTTGTTTACAACTATTTATATTAAACATTAACTTTTCGCTTCGTCTTCATTATACAATTATATTTATAATCTCTTTACCAAAATCCATTTACATTCTTTGTCTTCACACACTTTACTTTTATTTGAATCATTTTCTTAATTCAAGTAACATCTCACTACCAATTCACTAACATCTTAAATGAGGTCCATTTAAGAAACAATTATTTAATTAAAAATAATTAAATAATATTTTAATTCATTATTGCTGAAGTAAACAATTTACTTCATCGTTAATCTAAAATAGATTGGTTGCTTACTTTATATAAACAATAACTAATTATATTTTTTCAATAATTATTTAATACCTCATTAATTAAAAAGGGTATTTAATAAGGAATCTTATAAACTTTTTGATTAGTTTACCGCTAAGTTATTTTCATTAGATTAATTAAAGACCAGTTAATCTAATAATCATTTTCCAAATAAACAGTTGATTTATTCAACTTCATTCCATCAGTAAATTCATTAACTGATTTTATTTACTTCTCACCATTAAATTAATGTAATTAATCTAATAATATTTCTTAACTGTTTTCTTTAAAATAATTATCCAAATTTATTTACTTGCCAGATAATTACAACTTCGTACTTATTTAAATGTCAAAGAATCATTTATATTTACTTTTTAAAATACCAGTTGATAATAGAAATTCTATTATAATTTAAACTACTCTTAAATTATAAAAATATAATTTTTATAATTATCTTCGTTGATTTGCCTGACTGCCAATCAGCTTCTTAACAAAAATGGGTTTATGGTCGACTGTTGCTATTTTCTTAATTGATATCGTCTATTTATTAATTCAACATAACATGGAATTTTCATTCAACATGGTTCAAACAGTGCATATATAAAACAAATAGTACGTATAAATATTTAGGAATCTGGTTGGATTCCTCCAACCGGTTTTCCGCATCCACAGTTGTTAGTCAAACAATTAACACTGATTCCATACTAGGGAATATTATAATCGATGGAATCAATATCCAACCGATGATATGTACATATGCAACGATATATAATATCCAACCAATTTAATTGTAATTTATCTAAACGACCATAACACAACATTAAACTAATATTAAAATATAATTATGTTATTTAAAATAGATCAGGGTTAGTGAATTTACTCACCTTTGCGCGTTAACCGTTAAATAACGATTTGTGTCAGTTGATTAAACCAGGCGTTCTATTCCTTGTTACGTGCGCGATGCATCATAAGCAAACCCGCCACTCTTGTTTCCTTCATAACCCTAGAAAACAACGTGCCCCTTTATTTTGTTACCATGGCCATACGGAAAAATCTATCCCGTTTCCTTCTTCTTCTTCTTTTTCTTTACTTTCTCTTTAATCTGGGTTTTACGAAATTCGGTCTACGTACCAACCATTCGACCTGGTCCATACCCCAACTGAACCCGCTCACCCTTGTCCTTCCCAAAAAGTAGCCACACCCTGTTATGTGAAAACATAACGTCTCCGCAGGTTTGTAAATCCATTATCCCATCCTTTTTTTTCTTTTTCCTTCATTTTATAAAACTGGGCAAACGTGACATATATATTAGCCCATATTCATACTCGTTAGAGCCCAAACCCACTTGCAAAACTTCTCTTCTTCTTCCTACTAAAAAGTAAAATGCAGGTTCCAGCTTGTTTTCATGGCCATAACACATGCCCCTTTATCCACTTTCATAATGTCGTAGCCTTCCCCAACTTATTCCTATGACCACATTTTTCCACCTCCTTCCAGTCCTTGCTTCATGCATTTAGACCCCTATATTTTCCATCCTCACTTCCAGTTCCTATGCCACGTTTCTCATTTCAAGCTCCTTCTATGTTTTCGCATGCTCCACATGATCCGCGCTCAACAGTATCCCCTTAGTATGAATACACTCCTCATTCTCACTCAGTGATGCTTTTACACTCCTTGTCTTTCCACCCTAGGCACGCTATAGTCATAAATCGCGACAAAAAGGGTGCTTGATCCCCTTGAAAGCCATACGAGCTTAAAGCTCTAACCATCACGAGTTCAACTATCTTAGTTTCGCGATGCATGCATTTCTATTTTGGTTTCACGAACGTTGGGAAATGAACAAGCGGAGAAGAGGAAGATAACGTGAAAGAATGAAACAAAAGGACCTCAGATTTCAGAACAAACAGGAAAAATACAAAGACAAGAGAGACTGGCTTCTGCACGAATGTGCCCAGTATTTATATAATCCAGTTACTTTGCACCCACGTATTAGGCCATAGGATAGCTGCTTTAATCTATGTTGATTTGATGAAAGCAACATGCTGCGTGATAAGTTTTGTCATAGGGTTATGGTTGACAATGTAGGAGTGGACTTTTGCGGTTTCTTCGGTATGAAGGATTAGGGGCAGGTAGGCTTGTATCAGTATGGGTTTGTGACGTGAAGGCATGTATGTCTGCATTGTACGAGTCTGGTTCATTAAATGGAACGTGTTGTTTGCCGTACTTTTCCAGCAAATTGTTATATACTAAGAGATTTGATTTTTCTTCATTAAATCCTGCCATGTATTTTTATTTCATTAGGTTGTTGTTCCTACTTCCTTAGGTCCGCCAACGACATGTGCATTTGCTTCACTGGTAAGTAATATAACAGCATAGGTCTGAGTATACAACTTGCTAATTTGAAGTTTACACACACCATATATTATACAGCATTTCGCTTATTAACGGACCGCTACGGACAAAAATAAAAATACCATCGCGTCCAGCATGGTGCCATGATCCCAAAAATATAAAAATATCGGTAGGTTAACTTGTATTGTGAAACCCCAAAATATTGATATAGGGTGCAAAATACTCCAAATAAAAAGTTGCGTATTTAATTAATTAAAAATTACAGTAAATTTTTAAAAATTAAATTATCACTACATCTCAAAAGATTCTTGTCTAAATTCGAATCTGATATTTAAATATATTTAAATAACCGTTATGGCCAAAAACGAATATACTACTGCTTTTCTGAATATTTAATTTGGACATAACTTACAATATATAATCCGAAATTTCGATTTTTCACTTCCATTAGAAAATTATAGTTAAACTGGTTCCAATATTTCTTGTTTCGCAGAAATCCGACTAGTAACGGGTCATGTACACACAATTGAAGTTTAGAACGCTAAATTATGAACTATCGCGATATTACGGGCTCGATTATATTTATATGTATTTTTATACGTTCAACTTCGTTTTAATTAATATATAAATCCACTTATATTAAGATTTCAATATTTAAACTGATTTAGATATTCAAATATAAACCGATAAAAATGCGGGATGTTACATAGGGGCTCACTCTTAATAAAATAACCAGTTTTGTTCTGGTATAAAGGCTTCACAAAAATATGTGTAAACGTCTTATCTCAGTATTATACTTTGGAAATACTACTTTGGGAAGGGTTGCAAAGTCGTGCATAAACATTTACTAGGTTGGGCTATAATCACTAACCCGGTTAGGCATACATCTTCGGTCGAACCAAACGAGATACATCTGTGTATTATAACCTGTGTTGTAAATTTCTTATTCACCAGAACTTGTTTTTCCGACCACCCTTCGCATTACAACCCTCTAGCTTTTCCAAAGAAGATCAGGTTCTCACAGTTGATTAAGTTTGGCTTTCGGTTCTCGTTCTCTCTCATGCTCAGAATTGGCAAAGTGACTTACTTTGAAAAAGGTAGGTACTTGAGTTAATACTACTTTATCCTATACTGTTTCCACTATGAGTTTTCTTTTATCATACTCTGATTATGCTCATGCCCATTTATTGCAGGTACCAAATTACACGCTCCATGCTTGGATGTATTTGAGTTTCGATTTTTGTCGAAATTTGGGTGCAGAAAAGTGTGGGTTGCTACATTTGGTATCAGAGCTTAGGTTAAGCGATCAAAGGAATTAGTTAAATTAGGGCTCATGAGAGAATGTAACTCGATTTTCTTTTCTGTTTTTCTTTGCCTTTCTTATTCGACTTTAATCTATTTCAATAACGAATTAGCCATGGGCCTAATAATTAAAATGGGCTTTTAATCGACTAAGTGTTGAAGTATGTTTAGTTCGGGTTTCTAGCTAATTCTGTCTTACCCAACAGCACGCTAGCGATCTCGTCGGGAAGAGCATGAGGACGACATATGGTGGATTTCATTCATTTGCGTTTGGAGACTGGACAAAAATCTAGCTACAACCGAGATAGTGGCGATTTATATTTTTTGGATTTGTTTGGTAGTTCCAGTTAAGACTCTTACTCGATCCAAAAATGGGGGAAAAAAATGCCACATTAATATGTCGTATCCATTTCAGAAATATAATACGAGGTGTAACCATTCACTACTTCATTATAATTTCGATCTACCTTTGTTGGAATATTCAATTGAGTTCTTAGCCTTGTATTCGAGGAAATTTATTTTTTAAAACTATTTGAGAAATAAAAATGGATTTCAACGGTTTGGAACTAAAGTTTCGGGAAATGGTTTCATGGGGGCCTAGTTTTATAAACATATGGTTTTTAAAACTCCTAATCTATTCGTGTTTCGAAATTATAGGGATATTATGTAATTTTAATAGACATAGTCTAATTGGTATGAAAGATGGAATTAGAAATGACAAGCAATATGCCCCTTAACATTAAAATAATAAATATCTATTCCTTGTAGTTTTTAATGTCCCTTTTCCTATATATATTGGATAATTTATTGGAATTATCACAATTAACCATTAATATTTACAGCTCCAATATTTTGAACATGAAATGGTTTTCCGTTGTGAAATATAAACTAGAATATAAATAACAGTAATAGTAAACTTGGTTTATAAATACAAAACCATTTGTTTATAATAAATTCCATTATTGGAAAATTTTTAAAATTTTCTTCGGAAAGGCTAAGGAAAATCCTTCATCCGGATTTTGGTTTATTTGACTTTGTAAACCGTCTGTTTGTTGTCAGCTAGGTAAGGGGAAAAACTATTTTAATTTATATTACGGATTTATAGCTGAATTATCTTTGGAATTCGTTCGGTCATTGTGTAATAACAACATCGTTATTGAGACTATAAATCCTTGGAATTGGTTCGGAGTTTAGCTATGGTCTTTGATACCATTGTGATGAGGATGATTGTTTTTTGGATCGCGTTAAATCTTAAAAGATGATGCGGGATGATTAATATTTTAATTCGGCCTACTAAGGTCAAGGTCCAACCTCTGTCCAAAGCCCGTTTGGTAGTTGACCAGTTAGTGCTATAATAGGATGGTCAATTAGTTGATGAGTTTTTGTACAACTTGGACCTAGGACTCAACCATAAAGTTGCGTCCAGGTTTCCCCTTAACTTCCTTCTTTCGTCCTTATCTAGCTGAACCATATTCCTATCATTCTTGTCATTGCCTTGTCTGTTCATTTTCCGCATTTGTTCGCGCATTAGATCTTTCCTCACTAGTACTCCAAGATCTAACTTTCTTCTTTCCGACCTTCTCTTAGTCCATAGTATCTGATTCTTCTATCTGATCGTACTCATGACATTTAATCCTCACCCTTGGGTAGAGATCATTTGGTTGGATCGGAATGAGCAAAAGTGTCTCACCTCTCTAGGGCTAAGAACATTTGTCAAGACAGTTGGGTTTACACCGGCCCAATTGCTCGAGATCTTAGAATTAGATTGTGTTTGTGCTGCATTCGCCATTGATATGCGTTGTTAAAATAGTTTCTTTTGATGTAAATCTTCATTTTGGAGATGAAGATTACGCTATCTTTTGATGGTTCTTCTGGAGATAACCTCAATGAGGTTTTAAAGGAATCCGTGTTGAATGCGGACTTGAATGGTGTTTTGTTTGACCGTCTTTGGAGATTTTGCTGCAAATCTCTTTTTCTTAGTGACTGTTTTTGTGTTTGGGAATCTATATTCGAACTGCCCATGTAGATGTGTGACCCATTTAGCACATCATTCTATAAATTGAAAGTTGTGACTAGATTTGTCTCATGATGCAGGAATTTAATCCTTTGTTTAATCGATGACATGACCATCACTTAGTGCCGCATCATATTCGATTCAGCTTGTTGTTTTTGAGTGTTGTCTCATGGAGTTACTTTATGTAAATTCGCCTATTCGCCTTTGTCTTTAGGCCTTGTTAGCTGGGTTTCCATGAGAAACTATTTTGTGGTAGGTTTCTTTTCTCACCCTAAATTCTCTCTTAAAAGAGATGGTGATGTGGGAACCTCCGACAACACCAGTAGTGTTTGTAACACAAGATTGACCATTATGCTACCATAATATGGTTAATCAAAGATCATAGAAATTGGTATGAGCTCTAGCTGTGGAGCGAGACGTCTCGTTGTTCATAGCCATTGTTTGGGAGTTTTGGTGTTGTTTTGGTGTTATCTCTTTCTAGCATCGGGATACTGGTTTTGTGGTGATTCGTTCTTGTAACTATTAGTGGACTTAGGTTAATGTGATTTCTAAGTTTGGAAATGTTTATGTCGTTCACATGTGCCTGTTTGAATGAAATCTCGTTTTTCTTATCTAAACTAACAGTTGTCCTAGGGCAAGAAAGAATAGAATTCTATGTTGGATAAATTTTGGCAAAGGACTGGTTTTGCGTTGCTTTTCATCACGGGTACATAAATAAATAAAACACCGTTCCTTGTTAAACCTAAAATTTATTTTGGTCGTTTTGTGTGTGATTTCAATTTTCGCATTTTGGCATGACTGACTTCCTTTTTCGCCATCATATGACTTGAATCGTTTAAATTTCCGCAAAATACGTTAACAAAGTTTATGGAAAAAGTTGTTTGAATTTTTTTTATCATTTTCTTAATTTATATAGGAAAGTGAAGCAGTTTTGGAAGGAAAATTCTAAAATAATCATGACAAGTTTTCAAATGGAAATTTATTTTTGTGAAAAAATTTGATTTTTTGTCATATGAAAGTTTCAAGGAAGATTTCTGAATGCTTTGTGTGCGCGTTGTAGAGGAGCAATAGGACCGATGATAAAATTAAAAAATTAACAGTAACAAGGAAAATGATGTTTTAGCCTTGGAAACGTTGTTTCCATGCCTTGTCAACAATGCGTGCGAGCAATTAGTTAACTCATTTACCCTTTTAGAGCTTATTTTCAGCCTCGTTTAGAGTCTATAGATGGAAATATTTGGAGTATTTTGGGTAACTGAGGTGAAAATTCCACTGTAGGGTGAGAAATGGAATAATTGTAAGCGGAGGAAATGTTTAAATTCTTTGCTTTGATTTCCTTTTCCCGGTTTGGGAGAAATTAAATAGGAAATGATTAAATTGCAAAAGGTTCTGGATGGTAGGGTTTGGATGCAAAATTGGTTGCTTCCCACTTTTATTCGTAATTGTGTGAACGTTATGGATGAAAAGGAATTTTCAAAAACTTGCATTCATATAGAACTACCAGTATATTTATGATGCTTTGCATCATGTTTTTGGAAGTGTTTTAAAAATCTCAATGCATACATATAGAGGACCCGATTTAGAATCATCTTGCATGCATATTTTATGGATGGAATGCATTATGTACATCATGCACATATACACATGGTTGTAAAGTGCATGTACACAAATTGGTTTTATAGGACAGGATAAATAAGTGTTAGAATTTCGGGATGAAATTCCTTTTAAGTAGGGAAGAATGTAATGACTTGGAATTTTGACAATAAAAAGTTATTTAATTAGAAGCTCAGAAATAGGAATTTCTACAAAAATGGAATTTGGCTGTAAGACTTTAACCACTGTTCGTCTAGGAATTCAGGTCAACTTTCATATTTGGAGTTTCGCGGACGGAGTCCGTATGAAAAAGTTACGAACGAAATATGAAAAACAGACGGAAATAAATAAAAAATAATCAATTACTAATTTACCGTAATTAACCAAGCCGACGTGGGCAGTTTGATGCCCAAGCGGTCGATATGGGGGTCCACCGGCAGTCGACTGCCTAGGTCAACCTACTGGGCGTCAAACTACCCAGTGACGAGTAGGTTTTAAGGGTTTTGTTTATATTATATTTAAAACGAATGGATGGATATAACTTAGAACTAATCCAACGGTTCTAGGCCATTTTCACCCCTATAAATAAAGAGGTAGAGCCTCATTATCTTCCATTCAAATCTATAGAGGCAGCAGAACTTTACCATTTTTCTTCCTCTTCTAACCTAACTTCTAAATAAAATATATTCATATATATGCCAAATCAAATCAAATTCATATGGTATTGGGAAGATTAATAGATTTAATGGTAGAGGATGCTCAACGATACATTTCTTCACTCTCTTTTCTTTTTCTTACATTTCTACATATCTAGAATTTTCCCTTTTCTAGATAAATGTAGATTTATAAGAATTTGGAATTGTAAGCCTAAAAGGGTTCAAAAGAGAGAAATTGGAAGCTATAAGGTGAGTGAGAAGTCTACTAATACAGTCATAATGACTTATCTATTTCGTTTGAATCCAATCTATGTTTTATGCCTATTAGATCTTTTTATTTAAATAATTGTAAATTGTGGAAACAATCAAACCTGATTAACGATATGTTTAAAAATTAGCAAATGATAAGTTGTGATTGTGTATAACACGAATTGTAGGAATTTTATATATTTTTCCCACATATTCCTATAGTTATATCATTAAATATCTTGTACAGGTTATATAGCGCTGTGGATCTGGAAATTAGTCCCATTAAACATAAATTTGTTGTGGTTATTATCCAGATCTTTAGTTCAGTGCTGAAATATGAAATATGTAAATTTGTGTAGAAAGATGAATTTGTGTATTATGTGATTTTAAGAATAAAAAGAAATATTCTTGTTATATTTAATGTTGTTGGGTTTTAGTTTTAGCATTGTAAAATATGCCTTTTTCTTCCTTAAAAATGTAAGGAGGCATTATTTTAAAATCACAAAAAGTATAACAAAAAGGATTAAAAAGGGAAAAGTGGTGCAAAGGTACATATAAATATAAATACATGTTGTATGTAATTTGCATCGACTATTCCAATATATACATATTAAATATATTTCTTGTGATTTGGAAATATGTCAAATTCCACAAAATAAGCATTTTTACAGTGATTACAGCTAATGGCCCTTGTGAGAATTGAAACCTTTTTGGCAAGATTGATTAGATCAAATCATTAATTTAAAAATAAGTGTTGCAAAATAATAATAATAACCGCACGCAAGCATAAAAATAAATATTTACATATTATCCATTCAATTCAGCGCAAAACTGTAAAATATACATGGTATTAAATGGTTAAAGGTTTAAAATGTTGAATTGTATCCATTTATGGAATCATACATGTGAATTATATTCCATATTTAATGAATATATTTATGGTGACCTTTGTAGCAATTACGGTAATTGACTACTATAAAGAAGGCCATAAATAAATAATTAGCAATTGTGACAAACGTTGAATGCTTGGATAAGATTCAATTATAGAATTATAAATAAATATAATCCATTTTGAATTAAAATATTTTTATTGACCATTTGAAGCAATAAATATAATTAATTTCCATAAATTAGACCGCAAATCAAGAGCATGTTTCTCTATGCGCAATTTCTCTAGCTCTTATATCTCACTTTCTTCATTAGACCCACTGGAACACCTTTTCTCCCACGGGAACCAATTCGAATTTGGATCTTGACATGTCGGTTGTTTTTAACTGTAGGCATCTCGCCAGGAAGTTGGTGGGCTCATCATGATTAGGTCGGGGTGGCTGGCGGTTTCGGGATCCGTAAAAAATGCATCTTTTATGCCTTGGGTATTAGCCACAGCTCATATTCATTCAGTAATTCTACCCCTTCTTCATTCTTGGACCTCGCTTAAAAATATTTTGACTCTTCCATGATGTGTCCAGGAACCTCTTCAATACGGTCCTGATTGCTAATGGAGAACCCCGAACCAAATTCATCGAACTCATTGCTTCGCACTTCTTTGTCTCTGTCCGGTGGTCTTAAGTCAGCTGAGCTAAGTCCAGTAGGAAGCTTTTCCCCGTTTCTGGTGTTTTAGTCATCTTTCGATGGATCCTATAATCTAAAATCTTAATGTATGGAAGTTTCTAGTGGCTTACTCCCTGAAAATACCCCGCTCCACTACCAATGCTTATATTGGTGTCGTTGGGGATAAAAATCTTACGCTGTTCTCATGAAAAGTGCTAGCCTGGACTCCTGCTTTCTATCAAACTACCATTTCCATCTCATCCACATGAATGCCTAGAATATGATGGTCTCTTTCCTGCGGCTAATTGCGTTTGCCAGGGATGAGGTTGCCTAACTTACGATCAGTCAACGTATTTAAGATGTGGCTTGATTTAGGGAAAAATAAATGTGATAGTAAATGGTTACAATTAGAAAATTCAATTAGGATAATTGTTGTGGACCCCAAATTAGGAAATTTAAATTATAACTGCATTTAGACCTGAGGTTAAACTCAACTTGTCGTGTAAGCCTTCCCGGAACCTTCCGGCAAATCCAACAACCACAGGTAGTCGGCTCAATGTGAGAGGTCTAATGCATAAATATAAATGTACTAAGGCACGATGTTAAGTTCACTTGTGGTCGAAGTCTGCCCGGAACCGACCTGCAAATCCAGCATCCACAGGTAGTCAACTTAATGTGAGAGGCCTAGTGCATAAATATATATATATATATGTGTGTGTGTGTGTGTGTGTGTAACAACCAACAAACAAATAAATAGATAAATAAAAGAACAAGAATAGTAATGGTCTACTGGGGTACAACAAATAGATAACTTGGGACTAACAAATGGTTGCCTTAGGAAGATAGGATTGTTAGAGTCATAAAGGGCAATAAAAATAAAATAAAAGGGAATGGGATCATAAAGGAATCACTAATTGCCATTTTAACACTAAGTCCAAGTTAGGGATGATATTAAACAAATATCCTAGGGAAAAAAGAATATAACCTTCCTTATTAATAGTAATGGAAATAGGAAATATAGTTGGACTTTATAGGTTAATAATGTAAGGTATTATTAACCATATAACCCGTGATGCAAATAAATAATGTACGTATAGTATTTCCGTATAACGGAACTAAATGGGAATGACTTAAAAACATAGCCTACTTTATCCCAAAACGGGAAAGGTGTAAAAAGGAAAATGGGATACAAACTAATAACCTTCGCGTATAGTCCGCTTCCTGGGCCTAAAAGGCAAAGATACTAGGGTTGAGAGTTCACCTGGGAATAGGTTTTTCAGTATAGGGGTCTTAAATGGCATGTGTGTGGGGCCTACCAAAACCTGGAAATTAAAAGGGTCAGATATGGATGTCTATCCTACGGGAAGTAATAAGAGACTAAGGAGGTTGTCTAATAAGATCAACTAGAAGGTATAACGCACGATAAAATACATTCTCTCACCATATGCGGGGCAAGGGTATATGCGTGAATGACGAAAGCCTTAACTAGTAGGTCCCGTAGATAGTGCCCTCTAGTTTATGCTAACGTTGAAAATATTATCGAGGGTTAATAAGTGACCAACAGGTATGCCTGGGGTCTTAAGTGATAAGGGAGAATCCACCCTATCTATCATTGACAGTCAGGTGTTGAATAATAAAGAATGATGAATGTGGATATTGATAGAAACCCTGTAATTAGGGGCCTACTCTTAATTAAATAACCAGTTATGTTCTAGTATAAAGGCTTCGCAAAAATATATGTGTAAATGTCCTATCTCTTTATTTTACTTTGGAAATACTACTTTGGGATGGGTAGTAAAGTCGTGTGTAAACATACTAGGTTGGGCTAGAATCACTAACCTGGTTAGGCATACATCTTGGATTGAACCAAACGGGATACACTTGTGTGTTATAACCTATGTTGTAAATTTCTTAGTCACCAGAACATGTTGTTCTAACCCACTTCCTTATTACAACCCTCCATATTTCCTAGAGAAGGTCAGGTTCTCATAGGTGCTTAAGTTTGGCTTTCGATTCTCGTTCTCTCTCTTGCTCGTTATTGGAAAAGTGACTTACTTTGAAAAAGGTAGTTACTTGAGTTAATACTAGTTTATTCTATCTTGTTTCTCGTTCTCTCTCTTGCTCATGCTCATTTATTGCAAATACCAGATTACACGCTCCATTCTTGGATGTGTTTAAGTTTCGATTTTTGTCGAAATTTGGGTGTAGAAACGTGTGCGGTGTTATAGAGCCAGAGCCCGAATTTTATCCTCGACTGGTTGAGTAGGAGCCAGAGCCCGGATTTTTTACTGGACTAATCAAGTGTGGAACCAGACCATGAATGATATATACTAGACTGGTCCAGTGTGGAATCATATTTATACTGGACTAGTCTAGTGTTGAGTCGGAGCTCGAATTGTATTTATACCGGACTGGTCTAGTGTTGAGCCTATGCTTGTACCATATTTATACGGGATTGGTCCAGTGTTGATCTAGAGCTCGAATCATAATCAAACCGGTTAGGTCCAGTGTTTAGGTGGAGCTCGTATCATATTTGTACTGGACTGGTCCAGTATTGAGCCGAAGCTTGTATCATACTTATACTGAACTGGTCAGTGTTGATCCATAGCATGAATGACATTTTTGTTGGATTGGGCCAGTATTAAGCCCTAGCTCGAATCATATTTATACTGGACTGGTCTAGTGTTGAGTCGGAGCTTGTATCATATTATACTGGACTGGTCCAGTGTTGAGCTGGAGCTTGAATCAAATTTATACCGGATTGGTCTAGTGTTGAGGCGGATCTCGAATCATATTTATGTCGGACTGGTCCAGTGTTGAGCCTGAGCTCGAACCATATTTATACTGGACTGGTCCATTGTTAGGGGACATAGCCCTATGTTTATACTAAATGGATCTAGTAAGGGGGGCCGGAGCCCTATGCACAATATTTGTGGATATTAGAGAAGTACAACGATCGTTAGCCTAGCCCCGAACACGAATGGAGACCACAAGCCAGTTACGTGCTTGCGGGCTAATGTAACACTCTGCATTTTTAACTCAAGATAATGAAATGAGAGTGACTTAATTTAATGTTTAGAATTAAGTAAAATGGATGGTATCCTTGCGTTCGTCTCTGAATTCTGGTTCAAATGGACCCTAAGTTTGCGTAAAACGGAAACCGTATGAAGAAGTTATGAGCATTAGAATTTCGTATATATATATATATATATAAGCCTCATATAAATAAATATATTAACAATAAATATATCCAGAAAATAAAAACACGAAGCATGAATCCAGAGCGTGAAAATGTCCTGTTGGGGGTCGACCCACCAACAGGGGGGATCGACTCATTGGTCAACCCACCCAAAGAGGGGTCGACCCCGGGATCGACCCCACCGCAGATCTGGGCGGATTCTTCTACATGACGTGGACTGTTTCTGGTCTAAATTCGTTGTTGAACCCCTATAAATAAGTATGTAGAACCTACCTTAAATCTCATATTTCTGAGACAACGCAGAAGCTCTGCGATTCTTCTTCCTCCTCAAATCTCTTTAGAAAATAAAGATTTTTTGTTAGGAAAAATTATAAATCAAGATCTAGAGGAAAAGAATTGACGTTAATAAAAAGGTATTCAGAATCATATGCATAGTGAGGTAATTTTCTAGATCTGGTCTATTTATTTCTCTTCCTCTTTCTTCCCTTTTCCTTTTAGTAAAAACCGTGGATCCATGGTTATTAGGTTCTGAATTCAATTAGGGGGAAACTATGGAATGATAGATCTGGACCATATCCAAGATTTGGTAAGCATGTGAGGTGGGTGGATTTAAGTTATATCATTTTTGAAAATGATATATTATCGTTTAACATTCCCCGTTATTATACAATGTGAATTTGCTAAAATAATTAAAAAGCATTGAAATGTTATATATGACATGTTGAAATATGATATGTTGAAATGTTTAAACATATGTTAAAAAGATTAAAGTGAAGAATATGACATGTTGGAATATTAATATGTTAAGACATTACTATGTTGGAAAATCATATGGTGAAATATTAACTTGTTAGAATATGGGTAGCAACTACCTCGTTCGTATTACATGTTAACTTGTCACATGAACCCTTACTTGTATTAATTGGAATAGTTATATGATTAAATGGTTTTATGTTAGCATAGAATTGAATACATGAATATGGATTTGGGGCATAAATCAAATTATGATTAAAGATCTTAATTTGGGAAAATGGTACATTATAAATATGACTTGGGAAAGGGCCATGAAAACCTATAATGAAATAGAAATAATTGTTAAAGAATGAACATGCCTAGATTCACAGTAATTTGGAACTGTAACGCGCTTAGACACGAGGTTAGATTACACTTGTTGTAGAAGTCTCCCCGAAACTGCCCGACATATCCGGCATCCACAAGTGGTAAATCTAATGTGAGGGGTCTAAGTGCATAAATAAAACATGTAGTGGTGCTAATACACGAGGTTAAGTCAACTTGTTGTAGTAGTCTGCCCGGACCCGCCCGACAATTCCATCATCCACAAGTGTGGGCTTAATGTGAGAGGTCTAGTGGTTAAATATATATATAAATATATGTATATAACAAGATATGAATAAATGAGAATGATGGTAATTAAATGTCTAATTTAGAAAGTAATAAAGGAAGGGATGTAATGGACTGAGTTAGTGCGATGCGAAGGAAAAGTAATGTTTTCCCTGAATGACCTATTTCTAAGAACGTTGTTGCAAGTAAGCCACAGTGAACCAAGTAAGAAAAGAAAGAGAAATTACTTGCCACCACGGAGTTGGATGGGAATACGTTATGAAAATAAATCACTAATTCCTTCTGCAAATTAAACTAATAAGGTGCATGAAGTGTTTTCCTTAATAAATTATGGAACATATATCGCAGGGAATGAAGAATAATGGGTTACAACTGTAAATGGTTTGGAATAAATGGGGAACGATAATAACCTATTATAAATAAATTACATTGATGAGAATGTTGTATAATATGTAGAATTGTCATAGGGACAAGTGAAGATTATAACTTAGGTTATAATAAACTAGTAAGGAAATGAGATAACTGGTGAAATGAGATAAGTGGCACTTAATTGTAAATTAAGTAATCTGTAAATGGGGAAAACCTAAAACTAGTTGTTTTTAATAAGTAGAGAAAAGGGGGAAAATATATGAATTATAAAAAGTTGTACATAATTATAAATTTAGTAATCTGTAAACTTGGAAATATGAAATCTGCTGATAAGGATAACATGCTAAGGCTTGTCCTCGGGATAAGTGGAAATTATAACATAGGTAATAATAAATGGAAAGGAGACTTATTAGTAAACCTTAGTTAAGAGAACTAAGTTAATAAGTAAACAAAGATAAGTTGTAGTGACAGTACAAGATTGGGATTATGATTAAATAAGAAAGAAATAAGCAAACTTATGAAATGAAATAAGTTATATTTAATCATAAAAAATGACTGAGACGTTAAATAGAAAACATGTGATTTGAGATATACTTAATTACATATTAAGTAGAACATGTTATTGTAATTTTGATATTAATTAGAATATAAAGAGATTGTGGATTACAAACCTTGGATTACAATCTAGAGAATAACATGTTATGGGTTTATTAATAAACTTAAATGGGTTAAGTTATATGACTGAAATTAATAAGCAAGAGGAACTTGGTAACATGAATAAGAAGTTGATGTGAATGGGGATAACCAAGTTGAATGGAAACTTGATAAGGTAAAGCAAGCGCATAAAAGAATGTTTAGACATAGGGTCTAATAACATGTTAAAATGAGGTGCTTGGATCAGTCCGCACGTTTAAGGGTGAATAACCCAACGGGGTAGATCAACATGGTGTCATAAGGCACGAGGGGAGCGCACGTTCATCTGATTATTCTGTTGGCTCCGAAGGACTGGAAGGGGAAGCAGGCGGTTTCCTGTGATACATAAAGTGCTCCTCGTAGTCCTCTGTGCGTGGCAGATGTTTAGGCTGTGCTCACAAAGGCTGGGTCTGCGCGTTACTACTAGGTGGATAGGGTAAGAAGGGGTAGAGAAAATGCCTCGAGCCAATGTCCGAGTACCATGCGCTACGTCGCTGAAGTAACCCATGCCATACTCCCAGGAAAAGCTCGAACGACCTTCAACAAAAGGGTACCTGTACCCGAAACCGACACAGGTGGGTAGATAGAGAATACCTAGGGGCGCGAGACAACTCTCTCTAAGGAACTCGGCAAAATAGCCCCGTAACTTCGGGAGAAGGGGTGCCTCCTCACAAAGGGGGTCGCAGTGACCAGGCCTGGGCGACTGTTTACCAAAAACACAGGTCTCCGCAAAGTCGTAAGACCATGTATGGGGGATAGGCCTTGACTGCAAAAGTAGCTTTGCAGCCAGAATGTTGTGACGTGGTGACACTAGGGTGAGTCGTGATCGCCTCAACGAGAGGCGAGGTCCGGACCAACAAAGACAATAAACCGTCGGGTACTCATCATCGGCAGCCAATGGGATGCGAAAATACTAGAGCTGAACCCGATAGACCATCCACCTTTCACTATTGAGGTATGGTGGTTGAGGGGGGATGCCAACTGGATGTTTATAATATTTGTTAGGGGCAAGTCACTTAGCTCTTGTAGTATTTACTAGTTGAGGGAGAGGCCATGGTGGACCATACCTACTATGAATAACAGACCCGAGGGATATCTGTATATTTAAGGCTCTAAAAGGCGCGCCAGTACAGGTATGGAAAAGCTCCCCGACCGAGTTTCGTGTTTGTTGTGTAACCCTACCACGGAACTCGGTGAAAATTATGTGCGGTTTAGGCATCAAATAGGATTGATGATACGTACTTGGAAAAGTCTAGATACATGCATGTCTTCTCTGGGTGGTGTATCATAGACTTGAGGGCATTACTCTGGTAGGGAATCTGATTCGATCGAAAGTAGCAGTCCATACGCATACATAGCATAATAATGACAGATATATGCGAAACGTAACATTGTTATGTAGAGATCTATACGTCACTCCGATGTAGGATGAGGGACTACGTTCATTTCTATAGCATTACGGTGGAGACTGTGCGAGCGGGATACCATGGGGTGTACCTCAATATTAGGGGTAGCTACACATATACTGTATTAGGTTAAACCACTGGGAAGTAAATGGGTACGACATGTGTTTAAGTCTTTAGTGTTGTTAACCCAAGTAACCTAATAAAAAAGAAAGTGTGATTGAACGGTATATGTAGGATTATCCAAAGTGTATAGTTTAAATCCAGTCACCAGAACTTATGTTCTGATTCCCTCCTCATAGCGTACTCGCATGTTAGATTTGTGGCAGATACATAATAGCTTTGGATACTGGTTAGGCAGCATGATTAATACGGTAAGGCTATACTTTGATTATATTATATTTAATCCATTCCACTATGAGATATTTTCTGAGCTATGACATATTTTACATCTCTATTTTTCTTCAGGATACCAGAGCAAAGCAACACGAGTTTCGATAGATTAGAATTTTGAAAAAAATTCAGTTTGTCGAAACTCGGGTTTTACATCTAGTATCAGAGCTTAGGTTTAGGATTCCTGTGTAGATAGTGAGTGAACATATATGTATTTTTAAAAATACAAATATTATATATATAACTAGATCCATAGAGGAACCCACTAAATAGAAAGAGTATGACATGGTAAGAATTGGGATGTCCATTTTGTACACTAAAGGAATGAGTATGGAAATTTGAGACCCTCAGGAAATTTGGGTGGGGAGTGTACAATATATGCTGAAATACAGGAAGATAAACCCCATATGATTAATATTTCAGATTAATGGGCTTGGCGGTAAGACCTTATAAATTGGAAAAGGTTAAAAAGAGAAAAATGGATTAGGAATATATATAGTTGAGAGAATTGACTTTATGGTAGTCTCTAGGAATGCCTAGAAAAAAAATTGGAAACCGGCTTTGAGTCTAACCCTATTGTTAACTTTTAAGAACTTGAAATTGTAAAAGTTTTGGGAAAATTATTTATGGTGTTTTCAAGTTTTAATCTTAAAAGTTATGGTTTTAAAATATGTAAAGAAGTACACATTGGGTTGTGAAGTAAAATGGGGTATATTTTGTAAATAGTGATTTCTTGCGAAAACTTTGTCTAAAGTAAAATTTTCTCAATAAAAGGTGCATAGAGTAGAGCATATATAACTCACTAGTATTCTTGTTATATTTCATACAAGAATTCTTAATAAAGAAAGTTTTGAAGTCTCAATTTTTTTGACAAACATTTTTGATAAATTGTTTAAAGGAGAAAATTTTGTTGGGTGGACAAAATAAGATGTAGAAATTAAGTATAGAGTGGATGATTGCACCTTGTGGTAGGAGACTGAACTGACCTTATAGGCAAGAACAAGTGATAAACCCGATTGAGAAATAGTTGTCCTTATCTACTCCAGTTTTTGTGACTTGAGAAAAAAAATGATTTACATTTTTATGTATGACATGTTGTATGGTTTAGCATGAAAAAAATAAAGTTTTGACACTTTTAAATTTTTGGAAGAAAAATTAAATGAAAAGGATCAAACCGTGTTTTAAAAAGTATGGAGTAGGTAAGGATTAGTGCCTAGGGAAGACGGAAAAAGTTTTGAGGCTATGAAGTAAATAGCGAGAATTTTCTTAGAATAATGGTAAGTTCCCATAGAATGCGTGAGCATTGAAAAGCCTAGGGTGTTGCTTGAAATAATTGTTGGTACACAGTTTGGACTAGTAGCGACTACTAGATAGTAAAAATGGCAAGTAAGTGTTTAGATCATGTTGCTAATTTTTAGGTTAGGGGTAAAACCCATTACTACATTTCTGTTGGGATCGTTCAGTTATTTTGTTCTTGTTGGTTAGTTGGGGTAACACCTAAACCTGTCGTGGATCCCATGGTTTGGACTTTTTTGTCTGAGGGGGACAGTCCTGAGATTCTTGGCCCTTAGTAGTAGATGCGTAGAGCGTCTGTTTAACATTTTTTTAGTTGAAAAACTAGAAGGATTATTTGAAAACTAAACTTAGATCAGATGATTAAATAAGCTTAGAAAAGAGAAATGGTACAACTAAAAAGGAAATAACAAATTTAGTAAAGGAAAAAACATGATAAATTATGAGAAAAATAGATAAAGATAAAAAAATCTAGGATAAGATGAAAAAGAAAATTAGTAATGGAGAAAATTTTCTTATGTGGGTTGTGCTTGGATAGGAAAATAGGGAATCTTTATAGATAGTTACATAAAATCCAAGTACAGTCGGAAGAAGGTACTTAAAAGAAAAACGGAAGATGTGAATTTTTCATTTTCCACCTTTTTGTAACATAAGAAATCAAATTTAAAAAATTAGATTTTTCTGAAATTCGAAAAATAAAGTTGGTTGGTAGGATTTTGGATGCAAATATTGGATGAACTACGCTCTTACTCAGTAATAGTGTGGGAAAAATTTGGATGAAAAAGCATTTTTGATTTTCAAAATATTGCATTCATGTAGAACTGCCAGTATATTTAGGATATGAGCATTATATTTTAAGGATTTTTGAAAAATTTGCATACACATAGGAGGTACTGCTTAGGCATACATGCATTATTATGTTGTATTTCACTTTGCACAAGTGCTCAATGTTTGCAAAAATATGGCGGACACATGATGGATATATATTATGTGAGGGGTTAATTGATTTTTACCCTTATCAAATTTCTGGGATGAAATTTCCTAAGGGTAGAAGAATGTAACACACCACATTTTTAACTCAAGATAATACAATGAGAATAACTTGATTTAATATTCATAATTAAGTAAAACGGATGGTACATTTGCGTTTGTCTTGGGATTCTGGTTCAAATGGACCCCAAGTTTGCGTAAAACGAATAACGTATGAAGAAGTTATGAGCATTAGAAGTTTGTACATATATAAGGCTCATATATATAAATATATTAACAATAAATATATCTAGAAAATCAAAACGCGAAGTGGTAAACCAAAACGGGAAAATGTCCAGTTGGGGGTCGACCAAGTGGTCGACCCACCAATAGGGGGTCGACCCACCCAAAGGGGGGTCGACCCCGGGGTCGATCCCACCGTAGATCTGGGAAGATTCTTCTACCTGAACGTGGACTGTTTCTGGTCTAAATTCGTTGTTGAACACCTATAAATAAGTCTGTAGAGCCTACCCTAAATCTCGTATTTCTGAGACAACGCAGAAGCTCTTCCATTCTTCTTCCTCCTCAAATCTCTTTAGAAAATTAAGATTTTTAGTTAGGAAAAATTATAAATCAAGATCTAGAGGAAAAGAATTGACGTTAATAAAAAGGTGTTCAGAATCACATGCGAAGTAAGGTAATTTTCTAGATCTGGTCTATTTGATTCTCTTCCTCTTTCTTCCCTTTTCCTTTAGTAAAAATTGTGGATCCATGGTTGTTAGGTTCTGAATTCAATTAGGGGAAAACCATGGAATGATAGATCTAGACCAGATCCAAGATTTGGAAAGCATATGAGGTGAGTGGATTTAAGTTGTATCATTTTTGATAATAATATATTATCGGTTGATATTCCATGTTATTATACGATGTGAATTTGCTAGAATAATTAGAAAGCATTGAAATGTTATATATGACATGTTGAAATATGATATGTTGAAATGTTTAAACATTTGTTAAAAAGATTGAAGTGACGAATATGACATGTTGGAATATTAATACAATAAGATATTAGTATGTTGGAAAATTCATATGCTGAAATATAAACTTGTTAGAATATGGGTAGCAACTACCGTTGTTCGTATTACATGTTAACTTGTCACATGAACCCTTACTTGTATGAATTAGAATAGTCATATGATTAAATGACTTCATGTTAGCATAGAATTAAATACATGAATATGGATTTGGGGCATAAATCATATTATGATTAAATATCTTAATTAGGGCATATGGTACATGATAAATATGACTTGGGAAAGAGACATGAAAACCTGTAATGAAATAGGAATGAATGTAAAGAATGAACATGCCTAGATTCATAGTAATTTGAAACTGCTACGTGCTTAGACACGAGGTTAGATTACACTTGTGGTGGAAATCAGCCTGGAACCGCTCGGCATAACCAGCATCCACAAGTGGTAAATCTAATGTAAGAGGTCTAAGTGCATAAATAAAACATGTAGTGGTGCTAAGACACAAGGTTAAGCCAACTTGTGTTAGAAGTCTGCCCAGACCCGCCCGGCAATTCCAGCATCCACAAGTGTAGGTGTAGCAACCCCAATTAATAATTCTAACCTATCGAAACTCAAGTTGTTGTGCTCTGGTATCCTGCAGAAAAGACAAAGACATAAAACATGCAGAGCTCAGAGAACATCTCACAGCGGAATGGATAAAATATAATATAATCAAAATATAGCCTTACCGTATTAATGATACTGACTAACCAGTATCAAAGCTATATGTCTCAAATCTCTGCTACAAATCTAACATGCGAGTATGTTATGAGGAGGGGATCAGAACACAAGTTCTAGTGACTGGATTTAAATTATACACCTTGGATAACACTACATATACCGTTCAATCATATTTTCCTATTTATTAGGTTACTTGGGTTAACAACACTCAAGGCTTACACACACGTTGTACCCATTTACTTCTCAGTGGATTCACCTAATATAGTATATATGTAGCCACCCCTCAATACTGAGGTTCACCCCATGGTACCCTACTCGCATGGTCTTCCTCGTAATGCCACAGAAAAGTACGCAGTCCCTCATCCTACGCCGGAGTGACGTATGGATCTCTATATAATAATGTTACGTTCCACATATATCTGTCAATACTATGCTATGTAAGCGTACGGACTGCCACCATCGATCAAATCAGATTTCATTCTGGAGTAATGCCCTCAAGTCTATGAAACATCATCCAGAGCAGTCATGCATGTATCTAGACTGTCCCAGTATATACTGTAATTGTAGCTCGATACCTCAATCGCACGTCCTCTAATGTGCACCAAGTTCCATGGCAGGGCGATACAAGGAACATGGTACTCGGTCGGTAGCTTTTCCATATCTGTACAGCCTCGACTTTAAGAGCCTCAAAGTACAGATATTCCTAGGGTTTATTTTCCATGGTGGCTATGGCTCCACCTCGGCCCCTCCCTCAACTAGTAAAGACTATTAGAGCTAAGCGACATGCCCCTAATAAAAAACAATCTAAAAAATCCATTTGGCGTCTCCCCTCAACCCCTTACCTCGATAGTAAAAGGTGAATGATATCTTGGGTTTAGCTCTAGTCTTCTCGCATTCCAATGGCTACCGATGGCGGGTACCGGACGATCTACTATCTTTGTTGGTCCTGACCTCGCCTCCCGTTGATGCAATCGCCGAATCACCCTGATGTTGCCACCATGGAAAAAAACCCTAGGAATATTTGTATTTTGAGGCTCTTAACGGAGGGCCTATACAGATATGGAAAAGCTCCCGACCGAGTATTGTGTTCCTTGTATCACCCTGCCACGGAACTTGGTGCACATTCGAGGACGTGCGATTGAGGCATCGAGCTACAATTACAGTATATACTGGGATAGTCTAGAAACATGCATGACTGTTGTAACACCCCGTGTATTCTATAACAGTGAAATTCACAAATTAAAGTATAATTAATTTCAAATCAAAGAATTAAGGGAAACGGGATACGCCATTGCGTTCGTCTCGGAATTCTGCTTGGGATAGAGCACGAGTTTGCGTAAAACGGACTCCGTAGGAAGAAGATATGGCCTCCGGAAGTTTCAGAATTCAGTTTAAAATTCAAACAGCTCAGAAAACCAATTCAAAATTCAAAAATCGGGCCAGATTGGCCAAGGTGGGAATTTTCCCGCCCAAGGCACACAGGTCGACTGGGTAGTCGACCTGGGCTACCCAGGTCGACTGGGTAGTCGACCTGGGGCACCCAGGTCGACTACCAAGTCGACTGGGGAGTCGACCTGGCCCCTGAGCTAGGTCGAACCCAGCCCCTCCTGGCTGGCCTGGTCTGTGCTTGGCCGGATTTCTGAGCCTTGCCTTGTCACTAGGGCTAGGTGTCAGCTCCTGATTGGTCTCTCCTTCAAACGAACGGCTATTATTAATCCAAGCTCCATCGACGGTTCTAATCAATTCACAAACTCTATAAAAAGGACCTAAGACTCCACCTAATTCATACAAATAAAAATGAGAATGAGACCGTCATGCTGCTGAGGAAAGACTAGGAGTAGCCGTCAAAATTGAGAGACGATTAGGAGACAATTCAAAAGCTTAAAGCAACGACAACTAAATCAAAACAACGCCTACAACAAAGGATAGCATCTCCAAATTCAGAATTCAGATTCCTGAATTGAAGATTCGTCATACGTTGTAAGTAGAGTGCTATTCCGATGTGAATGAATAATTGTGTTTTGATTTGTGTAAAATGAGAAATGGAATTGTACTTAATTTGTGGTGATAATAATTCCTAATTGTATGTTGCTATGATTCTAATCGATTTGGGATGTTGTGGTATAACGATGTTAGACCTATTGGATAATTGCAAGTATATGATTCATGTTAACGACTATATGTTTGTGGTAGTTTATTTGAGATTCATGCAAGTATATGGTTCACTATTATGCCAACATGGTGTATATTTTTTATAATCACTTTTAGTGTAGTTGGATCCGTTTGGGTATTATGACTCATATGAATTTATGTTGGAATTGGCATCATGATTCAAGTGTAAAACCATACTTTTGTATTAGAGACAAAAGTAAGCATCTTTGTGAACTTGTGTCGACTCTATGAACATGACTAAACTATGTTTGGTGTTATGCCTAATTGAAAACATGTTTTAGGCCTATGTTGTTATCAAAATCATATGATAATATATGTGACACATAATTAAGTTAGACTTACATTCCAATTGCAAGTTTATATGAATAGATTAAAAACCATGATTCATGTTTAGGTATGTTAATGCCATGATTATATGAATAGATTAAAAACCATGATTCATGTTTAGGTATGTTTATGCCATGATTATATGCTATTACAATGCAAGTTCACAAGTGGCTAATTCATGTTAATTAGATCGTTATGTTGCAAGTTCATGCGTTCACACTCCCCTTTTGATGTTACTTAGAATATATAAACACCATGTTCTAAGCCTCCCCTTTTTCATGTGGCTAAGTTGGGTTTAAATGTTAAACCCAACATATGTTATATTGTAGCGAACGTATAAAACGGGGGTAATGATGTTTGGGTTAAAATATAAACATATGTGTTGGCATGTTTGACGCATGCCAACGACCTTGAAAACAATTAAGTGGTATAAATTAATTTTACCCAATAAAGATGAATTTGAATAATGGGCCGCAAATATTTACATATAAAAAGAAAAGAGACAAAATATGTAAATTTAGAAAATACGATGTGTTTAACCCGAGGTTGGATTGAGTTGTGATGTAAACCTGCCTGGAACCGCCCGGCTGTCCAGTAGTCACAACAATACCTATCAATGTGGGTAGTTAAACATTGAGCCCAATAAAGACCCGAGGTTAGACTGAGTTGTGACGTAAGAATGCCCGGAACCAACCGGCAACAGGTAGTCACAACAATACCTGTCTAATGTGAGAGGTCGAGGCTTTAATAAGACAATTAAGGCTGAGTCAGGATTGATAGGATTAAGTAAATTGAATTAATACTTAATCAAAATGGAACATGCCAAACTATACAGACTGATTGGGGGTTAGGTTTACAAAACACTTAACCAACTTAGCATGTTGGCTAGAAATAGAAAACCTAGTAGCGGGGGACCCTTTTCAGCAGTAACCCTACAAGGTGTATCAGGATACCCTGAACTAGGCAGGGTGGGGCACGATTACTAAGCTGACTGTAAGAGGTCAAATCGACGGCGGTGGTGCAGCAGTGTAGGTTCTAACGGGGTGCGGGCGTGCACACACTCCGGCGCAGAAAAATAAGGCACTGGGCACCAGTAGTATACCTGTGCATTCTAGAATTGTGTCGGGCCGCCACCATGGGACTTGATACACCCCATGGTGGGACCTGCATAGGTAACTACAACATCAGGGACCGTAAGACACATGTAACTATGCGAGTAGGAGCCGATCATTAGAAATGGATCACTTCACCCTGATTATGGGGTGCCTGTTGGGAACTAGTTTGTAGGGGTGCAGAGATTAATATGGGGCACGATAGTATATTCGACTCTAGACAATTTAACTTAGTTTATGGTGCTTTCCCATTTCCAGTTTATACTTATCATGCCCAATTCTTTATTCACAGACTGAATAGTCCTAGACTTACTCAGGCTTTATGTCTGACTCTACTTTTCTTTAGTTCCCCCCTCCCCCCCCAGGTCCATAGGGAGGGAATACCGCAGCTTGACCAGTTTTTACTTCCAGCTTGAAGAGAAAGAATGTATTGCTTGGATCTCTTTCGTTTTGGACTATGGCTTTGGACAAAAATTATGGGACATATGCAGTTTACATATGTTTTTATGCTTCTTTAAATAATGAAATCAAGACAGTTATGAAAATGTAATGTTTTTGGAAGTATTGTAAGACAATTATGACATGGTTTGTGTAACACGTATTTTGTTGAAATAAAAAAATTGCTGTTGTTTTTCGTTGTTCAAAAATATGTGTATTTATATCTGTCTTGTGTATCTGTGACTTATACTTATAAACCTCCACCAAAATTAGGGCATTCCCTTTGAGAGTGACCCTAACGGAGGTGGGGTGTTTCACTTGGTATCAGAGCATAGGTTTAGCAGATAAGATAAAAAGTTTTGAAAATCTATTTTCAAAAGAAAATTTAAAGATGCATTTTTAAAGATAAAATGTTATTTTATTTTTAAAAAAAAGGCATAGTCCCCCAAAGCAATAGGTACTATCTTTTATCCTTCGTTTTGAATCTATCCTTTTTGTTTCAGCATGTCCGAAGAACTTAACTTTCCAAAGGGTGTACCAATACCTGGTTGGTTTAGACGATTTTTAGAAGCAAGGGCCAATCAGCCAGGTCCTACTGTTCCTCCTCCCCCAGCTGCAGGAAATCATCCAGCTGCAGCAGCACCTCTTCCTCCACCTCCCCCGCGGGGTAATACTTTTGCTAAGATATGTAAAGATTTTAAAGCTATGGGAGGAAAGGACTTTCATGGAACCGAGTCCTTCGTGGCAGCCAGGAATTGGCTGAAGGAAACCGAGGACTTATTCGTCATCTTTGAGGTAGAAGATAGGCAGAAGGTACAACTGGCAGTATGGATACTTAAAGGCGAGGCTTCCTACTGGTGGGAAGTCACCAATGCAGAAAGACCAGTGGAAACATGGGAGGATTTTAGGGCAGGGTTTGAGGCTAAATTTCTCTCAGAAGCTGAAAGGAGTCTTCAGTTGTAAAAAATCTTATTTCTTAAGCAAGGGAATATGACAGTCAAAGAGTATGTTAATCAGTTCGATCAACTGGCTAGGTTCGGACTGGACCTAGTCAACACTCCGCACAAGAAGGCTCTTCGCTTTGTCAAGGGATTGAATGAGCCATTACACAATTTGGCCATGACCCATATACCCATGGGAGCTACGTATGAAAGGTTGGTGCAGATGGCATTGTTTAATGAAGAGGATAAGGGTAAGAAGGAGACAAAGGCAGAAAGCTCTCAAGGGAAGAAAGAGGGTTTACAGCCTAAGAAGACAGACTTTAAGAAGGGCGGGAAAGACAACAAAGAGAAGAGGAAGTGTAATATCTGTGGCAAAGTGGGGCATTTAGTGAAAGATTGCCGGAAAAAGAAGGCCAAGATGAATGGTGGGTGCTTTTATTGTGGTGAGATAGGCCACATGGCTAAGGATTGCCCAAAGAAACGAGGGCAGGGGCAGAGGGCTAGATCCACCTCAGGGGCACAGGTTCATGTGCTAGAAGCGCCACCTCTGCAACAGCGAGGTATAAATACTTCTGTAGAAAGTGTAGTTTATCTTTATGATCACCCAGTTCGCACTTTATTTGATTCTGGCGCATCACACTCCTTTATCTCATCTGCTTTAGTAGAATCTCTGCACCTAGAAACTAGTATGGTAGAGGACCCCTTAATTGTTTCAAATCCAATCGGGGGCCCGACTCATTTGTCTATGATCTATGTGGGATTGAAAATTTCTATTCTAAGCGTAGAATTTAGATGTAGTGCCTTTGTTTTGGGCTTCTCGGGATATGGTTTGATTTTGGGCATGGATTGGCTATCCAGTAATGGTGCCATCCTTGATTGTGAGAAAAGGGTGGTTACGCTTCTGACCCAACTCGGTAACACTCTGGAAATTACTTGTAATCCCTCGTATGCGGTTATGCTTAGTTATCTTGAATCGCTAGATGCTTCTGTTGAGAGTTTGCAATCGGGTAGGGTGGTCCGGGAATATCCGGATGTCTTCGAAGAGGTGAAGGGCTTACCTCCGAAGCGGGAGATAGACTTCCGCATATATCTTGTAGATAATGCAAAGCCCATTGCGTTGCCCGTTAGGCACATGGCTCCACGGGAAAGGAAAGAGCTCAGTAAACAGCTTAAAGAGTTTCTAGAGAAGGGGTTCATTAGAAGGAGCATTTCAGAATGGGGCGCTCCAGTGGTGTTCGCCACAAAGGCGGATGGTTCACTCCGTCTATGTGTTGACGATCTGTTTGATCAGCTTGTAGGAGCGTCTGTTTTCTCCCAACTCGATTTAGCAACCGGATTTCATCAGCTAAGGGTGGCTGAAGATAGCATCGATAAGACAGCGTTCAGAATCCCAGACGGCTTCTTTGAATGGCTTGTCATGCCCTTCGGCTTGGCAAACGCACCCGCTTACTTCGCGGACCTGATGAGTAGGGTGTTCAGGGAATTCCTAAACAAGTTCGTAGTGGTCTTCGTAGACGATATCCTTATCTTCTCAAAGAGTGAAGAGGAACATGCTCAACACTTAAGGGCAATCATGGAAACTCTGCGAGTCCATCAGCTAAAAGCCAAATTCTCCAAATGCCACATTTGGAGAGAGGAAGTGAGGTTCCTTGGGCACATTGTATCCAAAGAAGGGTTAGCTGTGGACCCTGCCAAGGTAGTAGCGGTACAGGATTGGAAGACGCCAAGGAATGCAACTGAGGTCCGAAGTTTTCTAGGACTAGCAGGTTTCTACCGAAAATTCATAAGGGATTTTGCGAAAAGCTCAGCTCCACTCACGAGGATGACAAAGAAGAATCTAGTGTTCAATTGGGACTTGGATTGCGAGTTTGCTTTCCAACGACTAAAAAGGGCTCTTACAACAGCCCCAGTTCTGACGTTGCCAGATGGAAGCAAGATGTTCACAGTTTATACAGATGCATGTGGGACAGGACTAGGCACTGTCTTAATGCAAGGAGGAAGGGTAGTAGCTTATGGCGGGAGACAGTTGAAAGTGCACGAAAAGAACTACCCGACCCACGATCTTGAGTTAGCTGCCATCGTCTTTGCGCTTAAGTCTTGGCGCCACTATCTCCTCGGTGAGAAGTTCGAACTTTACACTGACCATAAATCGTTGAAATATCTCTTCTCGTAGAAGGACCTTAACTTGAGGCAACAGAGATGGATGGAGTTTCTTGCCTCGTACGATTTCGAGATCTCCTACACTTCGGGCAAAGGCAACGTGGTGGCAGACGCGTTGAGCCGAAAGAAACTGACCCTAAGCCCGTTGTTTGTTGAAAGGCAAAGCCTAGAGTTTATAGCCAGCTTTGACTTTAGGCCCTCCTCCGATTTTGTACCGGGCTTGCTAGTATCTCTCGAAGTACGCCCGAATTTAGTGGACTCAACAGGGACAACACAACGCGAAGACCCTCAGCTTGTGGAAACAATTGATAGGCTAATTAGGGGTGAGACTTCAAGTCACCTCAACAGGTACTCCATCGACGATAAGGGTTGGCTAAGGCGAGATGGAAGACTATGTGTCCCACAGACAAGGGATTTAGTAAAGACGGTTCTCGAGGAAGCTCATCACTCCAAGATGACGATACATCCAGGCGGAGATAAAATGTATAAGGACATAAAGAGAACTTTCTTTTGGAACGGCATGAAAAAGGACGTGGCAGAATTCGTTTCAAAGTGTATGGTTTGGCAACAGGTTAAGGCGGAACAGAAGAAACCTGGCGGTTTGCTCCATCCTCTAGAGGTCCCACAGTGGAAGTGGGATAGCATCTTAATGGACTTCATTGATGGGCTGCCTAGGTCTAGAAGAGGCAACACTAGCATTTGGGTAATAGTGGATAGGCTTACTAAAAGCGCCCACTTTTTACCTGTCAAGAGTAAAAGAACTGCCTCATCCCTAGTATCTCTTTATCTCAAGGAAATTGTTCGACTCCATGGAATACCCTCCAGCATTGTTAGTGACCGGGACCCTATCTTCACAAGTGAGTTTTGGCGGAGTCTGCAAGAAGCGGTAGGCACACAGTTATGCTTGAGCACAGCCTATCATCCCCAAACCGACGGCCAGACAGAAAGAGTGAACAGAATTTTGGAGGACCTTTTGAGACTGTGCGTCCTTGACTTCGGAGGGACGTGGGAAGACCATCTTCCTTTGGTGGAATTTTCCTACAACAACAGCTACCAAGCCACCATCGGTACGGCGCCCTTCGAAGCTTTATATGGAAGACTGTGCTGATCGCCCACTTTTTGGTGGGAGTCTACTGATAAGCTCATACTTGGACCAGATATGATCCGAGAACTTCAGAGAAAGTAGGCTTAATACGAAGAAGGATGAAGACAGCCCAAGACAGACAAAAATCCTACGCCGACAAGAGGAGGACCGACCTTGAATTTGAGTTTGGGGACAGAGTTTTTCTTCAGGTATCTCCGCTAAGGAACGTTGTTCGTTTTGGAACCACAAGAAAGCTAGCACCAAGGTTCGTAGGGCCATTTCCTATCATCGAGAAAATTGGGAAAATGGCCTATAGATTAGAGCTACCCGAAAAGCTGGCCGGAGTTCACAACGTTTTTCATGTTTCGCACCTCCGAAAATGTCTACATGAATCTGCTGAAGTGGTAGAGCCAAACATCCTAGAAGAAGCTAAAGTGGAACGCGAAGCAACCATGAGGAAAGTTCCAACACGCATCTTAGGAACTGAAGTGAAAAAGCTACGCAACCGCGAAGTCAAGCTCGTCAAAGTTCATTGGAGCGACGCCGAGGAAGACGCGAATTGGGAAACTGAGGCTAGAATACGCGCAGCATACCCTTTTCTTTTCGGGGGTACATCTTTGATCTTTCTTTTTCCTTAAGTTGTGCTTTTATCTATCTTTTTAGGTATATCTCCTCGACCTTATCTTTTAGGTAGAAACCCTTTGGATGAAAACATGTAATTGAAACATGTTATGGATGATGGTTGCAAGTAGTTGCAAGTGATTGCTAGTGGTTGCTCATGGTTGCATATACACACACAATCTAGGTATTAGATCGGCTCAGTCACCTCATATTGCATATGCATATATATGTTTGCATTTGAATATGGTTGGAGTTTAATGTGTTGTCATATGGATGTTGCATTTATATGAACGATTGTGCACTCATGTAGAATCATGAATAGGAAAATTTGCATACATAATGGATTCATGACACTTACATAATTCGCATTAAGGAAGTCAACTGAATCAGTAGACCGACTGTTTTGCATTAGGTAAGTACATGTACACACACTTCGCATATGATCATGAAGCATTAGATGTAACAACCCGAATTTTTATAAAATGTTATAACATAAATCAAGGCAGAATTAAATTTTAAAATCTGAATCAAGAGAAACGGGCTGCGCCATTGCGTTCGTCTCGGAAAAATACACGAAATAGAGTCCGAGTTTTCGAAAATCGGAGTCCGTATGAAGAAGATATGGATGAACGAAGTTAGGCAGAAAAACCGAAAACAAGCCAGAATGCACTGGCGCACTTGGGAAGTGCGCCCGTGTTGGGCCAGAAACCTGCACAGCTTTCTGGCTTGACCCTGGCTAGCCTGGTGCACCTGTTTTGGTTCTCTAGTCTGTTCTGCTGGCCTGTGACGATTTTTGATGGTTTAGATCTAAACTAGGGTTAATCCTATGGCCTAAACTTGTCTCTACTCCTATAAAAACACCCTAAGACCTAGCCTAAACCCACACAAATCATTCCTACAACTAGGTTATGCCAAAATGCTCCCTAATCATGGCCTCCATCTTCATCTTGAGAGCATGAGTGTTCCAAATCAAATCTAAGTCCAAGAAGCTATCTTTCTTAGTTCAAAGAGCCATCTTTCTTCGTCATAGAAGCTATTTTACTTATTTCTCAAGGCTTAGGGTGGAGCATATTATTTTCCTTGCGGATTTGCTAGTGGCTTCGTCTCAATCTTGTTTTATTTTATAGTCTTCATAGCATTGTAAGCCCTATTCTACTCTTAGATTTAAACTATGAAGTTAAATATGACATGTTGCAAGTTTGAGTTTGGGCCTAAGTATGATTTGTGCTTTGAATCTATCATGTTATGCATAGATTTGTTCTATGTATGCTTGTAAAGCTGTCACAGTGACTTTGTGGATTGAAAGCTATGAGCTTTGTTTGGAAATGTTGCATAATGCAACATAGAAACTCTCATAACCTTTACGTTAACTTGCATATGATGTTATATGCGAATCACTAGTTATCATCCAATGCCATCTATGACCATGTACCACCTATTTGCTAAGTTTGATGTCATGCATGTTTTGAGGCTTATAATTGTAATATGCAAGTTTAATGAACACATTTTGCCTCATGTGCCACCATGTTTAACTTGTGGCCAAATCCTATCACCTTATGCCCATTTTTGTCATGCTTCTAAGTTCCCTCTTTTAATCCATTTTGTGTTGTGACGAAACGTACATGCGATGGGAATGCGTATGGGTAGTTAGGTAACTTTAATGACATAAAAACATGGTTTTGAAATATGACATGTGATTATGCTTGAAAACATGAACGTGGACATGACATGTAGAAAACATGAAAGTGGCCAACTCGAGGTTGGGTTGAGTTTGTAGCATAAATCTACCCGGAACTGACCGGCTTAACTAGTGGCTACAAACAATATGACCCAATGTGAGTAGTTGGTCATATCGCACTTAAAACCCGAGGTTAGACTAGGTTGTGGTGTAAAGCTACCCGGACCCGCCCGGCTGAACTAGTAACCACAACAAAGTCTAATGTGAGAGGTTGGGGTGCATTAAGTTAATTAATGCCACATGGTAGGGTTAAGTCATGGACTACTTGAATACTTAACCAATTAAACACGATGGATTGGTAGGGTTAAGTCATGGACTACTTGAATACTTAACCAATTAAACACGATGTATTGATAGGGTTAAGTCATGAACTGCTTGGATACACTTGACCAACTCAATACATGGTTTGGATAGGGTTAACCACACTTAACCCGCTTGAAATCCTAGTTACGTGGTCCTTTTCAACAGTAACCCACTAGGGAGTATCATGGGTACCCTGGACTAGGCTAGGGTGGGCACGATTACTGGACTGATTGTAAGAGACCAAAAGAGACGGCTGAATGGTGCACCGGTTGTTCAGGCGGACCATGGTCATGCACATTAAGTCCGTAGTTGAACATGGGCACCAGTAGGTTTAGACTGTGCGTGCTTGATTTGTGTCTGTGGTTTACACCTTAGGGCTGGATACACCCTAGGGTGGACCTTGCACAGTTAAATACATTCCATGATTAAGCCGTATGACACCGATACACGACGAGTTAGGCTTATAGGGAGCCGATCGACTAGACCGAGTAGTTGGACCTTGATTTAGGCCATCTCATGATGTTGGGCCAACTTTGGGCCAAGGGATCATTTCTTGTTTATAATTGACATGCATTAGAATACTAGTACACGTGGTGCAACTTAACCTTGTATATGTGATGCCACACTTGATCTATCTTGTTAACTTTTCACCATGCCAGTTATCACCCTATGTTTCACCCCTGTTTTACATGTCCAGTTAACTTTATTAGTTTTTATACTAATAGTAGGTAGGACTTACCAGTCTTTTTGACTGGCCCATTTTCTTTCGTCTCTTTTCTTCCGTTCCCTCCCCCCTTGGGTTCTCAGGGTGGGAACACTAGCACCTAGCTTGGATCTTTAGCTTGCTTTCTGGATAGCTCATGTACGGTTTGGACTTGAGCTCGCTATGGCTTTACCACGTCTACTTTGGGGATAGTTTACTTTATGTTATTTCCAGTTTTTAGTTTATGTTTCTAGACTTGTAGTAGTTGGAAAATAATGACTAAGTACTTTGATGTAACTTGACTATGGTTTTGAAATAGTAGTTTTATCCGCTGCTTTATTTACTCTGTTTTACTTATATGTTCTGCCTTGTGATAACTTTATGCATGTTTACCTTGTCCAACACCCCTCCAAAGCCAGTGTACTTGCAAGAGTGACCCTGGCAGAGGTGGGATGTTACATTTGGTATCAGAGCATAAGGTTTTACTAGACCGGACAAAAGTTTTAAAACCCTTTTGAAAAACTATTTTCAAAACTAATTAAGTATTTTCCAAGAAAAGTCTAGTTTATTTTAAAAGGCTATTCCCCAAAAGCCATTAGCACTATCCTTTGCTTCCTCATTCTAAATATATCTTTTTCTTTTTCAGCATGGCCGCTCTTAACCTTCCCGAGGGAGTAACCATACCCGGATGGTTCCGAAGGGACTTGGAAGCTAGGGCCAACGATGCGGGCCCAGCAAACACTCCCACTGTACCTGAGGTTCCTCCTCCTCCTCCTCAGCGTCCACAAGCGGATTTCGCAAAGATTTGCAAAGTCTTTAAGGCGATGGGTGGCAAGAATTTTATTGGGACGAAGACTTTTGTTGAGGCAAGAAATTGGTTAAAAGAAACTGAAGACCTCTTTGCCATCTTTGATGTGGAAGACCGTAGAAAAGTTCTGTTGGCAGTATGGCTATTGAAAGAGGAAGCTGCTTATTGGTGGGAGGTCACCAACGCTACTAGGCCTATAGAGACTTGGGCCGACTTTAGGATGAGGTTTGGGCTTAAGTTTCTATCATCTGCTGAGGAGAATCTACAAATGGAGAAGTTTATATCTTTGAAGCAAGGGGACATGACAGTGAGGGAGTATGTGAATAAGTTTAACCAGCTTGCTCGATTCGGTTTGGACATGGTTAACACACCCTAGAAGAAGGCTTTACGCTTTGCACGAGGGTTGAATGAGCCATTACAAGGTTTAGCCATGTCTCATATACCCATGGGGGCCACTTTTGAAAGCCTAGTAGACATGGCATTGCTTCAGGGAGATGATAAGAATGGCAAGAAAGAAGTCAAGCCGAATGAGACTCAAACCAAGAAGGCGGACTCCAAGTGGGGAGGCAATCAGAGAAACCAGAGCAACCAGAACAACAAGAACAACAAGGGTAACAAGGCCAACAACAACAAGGCAAGGGACACAAGGAAGTGCAACTACTGTGGGATCATTGGACACATAGCCAAAGATTGTAGGAAGAAGAAGAGGAAGTTGGGAGAATGCTTTCATTATGGAGAGTCTGGACACTTCAGTAAGGATTGCCCAAAGAAGCAAGGGCACGGGCAAGGACAGACTCAGCGAGCAGGACCTTCTGGAGGGCAGATGCATGCTCTCAACACTGCTCCAGTTCCGGACCGAGGTAGTATTTCTGTAGAAAGTCTTGTTTATATTTCCGGTTTTCCTGTTCGAACTTTATTTGATTCTGGCGCATCGCATACCTTTATCTCTTCTGACATTGTTGAAAGTTTGCACCTAAGTACTAGTCTTGTTGAGGATCCCGTTAGTGTTTCAAATCCAATTGGGGGTTCCGCCCATTTATCTATGATTTGTATGGATTTGAGAATTTCTATCTTGACCGTAGAATTCACATGTAATGCTTATGTTCTCGGGTTCATGGGATATGGTTTGATTTTGGGCATGGATTGGTTGTCTAGTTATGGAGCCATTCTCGATTGTGAGCATAGGGTAGTGAGGCTTATGACTCGCCTTGGCAATACCCTAGAGATTTCTTGTAACCCTCTGGATCCCGTCATGTTATGTTATCTTGAATCCCTCGATCATCTATTGACAATCTTCAATCTGTGAGGGTGGTCCGAGAATATCCTGAGGTTTTTGATGAGGTGAAGGGGTTACCCCCTAAACGAGAGATAGATTTCCGTATATATCTTGTCGATAATGTCAAGCCAGTTTCATTGCCTGTTAGGCACATGGCCCCGCGAGAAAGAAGGGAGTTTAGCAAGCAAATCAAGGAGTTGCTTGAGAAAAATTTCATTAGGCGAAGCATTTCAGAATGGGGTGCTCCAGTGGTATTCGCTACTAAGGCGGATGGTTCACTTCGTCTATGTGTTGATTGTCGTGAGTTGAACAAGCTGACAAAGAAGAATAGACACCCGTTACCGAGGATTGATGATCTCTTTGACCAGCTTGTTGGTGCTTCTTTTTTCTCTCAGCTCGATCTAGCCACCAGATTCCATCAGCTTAGAGTGGCTGAGGATAGTATTGACAAGACTGCGTTTAGGACTCCAGATGGATTCTTTGAATGGCTAGTCATGTCGTTCGGTTTGACTAATGCACCCGCATACTTTGTTGATTTGATGAGTAGGGTGTTCAGGGAGTTCTTTAACAAGTTTGTGGTTGTCTTCGTGGATGATATTCTGGTCTTCTCTAAGGACGAGGAAGAGCATGCTACACACGTTAAGGAGGTTATGGATACGCTTAGAGCTCATCAGTTGAAAGCCAAGTTCTCTAAATGCCATTTCTGGGGAAGGGAAGTTCGGTTCCTTGGGCATATAGTTTCTAAGCAGGGCATAGCTATGGATCCCGCTAAAGTGGTGGTGGTACAAGACTGGAAAGTTCCGAAGAATGCAACTGAAGTAAGAAGCTTTCTCGGTCTGGCAGGATATTATAGGAAGTTCATTAAGGACTTCACTAGGATTTCAGCTCCTCTCACTAAGTTAACGAAGAAGAACTTAGTCTTTGCATGGGACTTAGAGTGTGAGCTTGCTTTTCAAAGGCTCAAGAAAGCCCTCACCACAGCTCCAGTTCTAGCATTACCCGATGGAGGGAAGTTGTTTACCGTGTACACCGATGCATGTGGCACGGGATTAGGTGCTGTCTTGATGCAAGAAGGGAGAGTGATATGCTTTGGGGGTAGGCAACTCAAAGTTCATGAGAAGAACTATCCCACTCATGATTTGGAGTTGGCGGCGATCGTCTTTGCACTCAAATCTTGGCGCCATTATCTTCTAGGTGAAAGGTTTGAGTTATATACTGATCACAAGTCGCTCAAGTACCTCTTCTCGCAGAAAGATTTGAATCTAAGGCAGCAGAGGTGGATGGAATTCTTGGCATCATATGACTTCGATATAGCTTATACCCCTAGCAAGGGTAATGTTGTGGCAGATGCGCTAAGCAGAAGAAGTTTGACTTTGAGTCCCTTGTTTGTTGAGATAAAGAGCCTAGAGTTCTTGGCAACCTTTGATTTCACACCGGCTATTGAGTCGATGACTGGTTCGTTAGCATCCCTTGAGCTTAGACCTATACTTCTTGATCAAGTTGGGGCTTCACAGAGGGAAGACCCGCAGATAGTCGAGATCATAGACAAGTTGATCCGGGGTGAGACGTCAAGTCACCTCGCTAGATATACTATTGATGACAAGGGATGGCTAAGGCGTGATGGAAGACTATGTGTCCCACGAGTGGGAGACTTAGTAAATAAAGTTCTTGAGGAGGCGCATCACTCGAGGATGACTATACATCCCGGAAGGGATAAGATGTACCGGGATATGAAGCGCATTTTCTTTTGGGATGGGATGAAGAAGGATGTAGCAGAGTTTGTTTCTAGATGCATTGTTTGCCAACAAGTAAAGGCCGAGTCGAAGAAGCCCGGTGGGTTATTGCATCCATTGGAGGTCCCGCTATGGAAGTGGGAAAGTATCTCTATGGATTTTGTGGAGGGGTTGCCGAGATCAAGAAAGGGGAATACTGGCATATGGGTCATAGTGGATAGACTCACGAAGAGCGCTCATTTCATTCTAGTAAAGAGCAAGAGGACCGCATCATGGCTAGCATCTGTTTATCTTCGAGAGATAGTGCGAATGCATGGAGTTCCTTCAAGCATAGTTAGCGATCGTGACCCAATCTTCACTAGCCAATTTTGGAACAGTTTGCAAGAAGCGATGGGTACGCGATTGAATCTAAGTACGGCCTATCACCCACAGACGTATGGTCAGACCAAAAGGGTGAATAGGGTACTAGAAGATCTATTGAGGCTATGCATTCTTAACTTTGGTGGTACTTGGGAAGATCATCTTCCTCTAGTAGAGTTTGCTTATAATAACAGCTACCAAGCAAGCATAGGGATGGCACCATTCGAAGCTTTGTATGGGAGGCCGTGCAAGTCACCAACATGTTGGTGGGAGACGATGGATAAGCTTATACTTGGGCCCGACATGATAAGGGACACATTCGAGAAAGTTGAGTTGATTCGAAGGAGGATGAAAACGGCCCAAGACAGACAGAAATCCTATGCAGACAAGCGAAGGACAGACTTAGAGTTTGAAGTTGGAGATATGGTCTTTGTGAAGGTTTCTCCTTTGCGAAATGTGGTTCGTTTTGGAGCAGTTGGAAAGCTAGCACCAAGGTTCGTTGGACCCTTCCCTATCATCGAGAAGATTGGGCAAATGGCTTATAGGGTGGAATTGCCCGAGAAGCTGGCTGGAGTGCACAATGTTTTTCATGTCTCGCATCTCCGAAAATGCCTACATGAGTCAGCCGAAGTAGTTGAGCCTAGCATTCTTGAAGACATGGAGGTAGAGAAAGAGGCAACCTTGAGGCGAGCTTCGATTCATATCTTGGGAACGGAGATCAAGAAACTGGGGAATCGAGAAGTCAAGTTAGTAAAGGTTCAGTGGAGTGAAGCCGATGAAGATGCAACTTGGGAACCCGAGGAGAAGATGCGTGGGCTTTATCCATTCCTTTTTTAGGGTACATTCTCAATCTCTTTTCCTAGTTAGCATATCTTTCCTTTGCTATCCATGTTTATCTTGTTATCTCGTTAACCTTGTCATGAGAACCTTAGGTAGAAACCCTTTGGATGAAACATGTATTTGAAACATGTTATGCTTGATGTTTGCCAGTGGTTGCAAGTATTTGCAAGTGGATACTCGTGGATGCATGATACACATTAGGCACTAAGATCGTCTCACACACTTTCATATTGCATGTGCATGAGTGCTTATACTTATTCGTGGCTGAAACTTGTCATGCTATCACGTGGATGTTGCATATGGATGAATGTTATGTGCACTCATATAGAGATTATGAATTATGTTAGGAATTTGCGTACATATGGACTCATTTCACTAACATACTTTGCATTAAGGAGGTTTACTGAATCAGTAACCGCCTGATTTTCGCATTAGATAAGTACATATACACACAACTTTGCATATGATCATACAACATTTAGAATCTTTTAAGGACAATGATTACTTGTGGATGATGTTTTGATTAGATGGATGATGGATGGTAGGATACGTTCTTCCTAACTTGGAGAATTCGGGGACGAAATCCTTTAAGGAGGGGCGAATGTAACAACCCGAATTTTTATAAAATGTTATAACATAAATCAAGGAAGAATTAAATTTTAAAATCTGAATCAAGGGAAACGGGCTGCTCCATTGCGTTCATCTCGGAAAAATACGCGAAATAGAGTCCGAGTTTTCGAAAATCGGAGTCCGTATGAAGAAGATATGGACGAACGAAGTTAGGCAGAAAAACCGAAAACAAGCCAGAATGCACTAACGCACTTGTGAAGTGTGCTAGCACAAAAATACACTGGCGCACTTGGGAAGTGCGCCCGTGTCGGGCCAGAAACCTGCACAGCTTTCTGGCTTGACCCTGGCTGGCCTGGTGCACCTGTTTTGGTTATCTGGTCTGTTCTGTTGGCCTGTGACGATTTTTGATGGTTTAGATCTAAACTAGGGTTAATCCTATGGCCTAAACTTGTCTCTACTCCTATAAAAACACCCTAAGACCTAGCCTAAACCCACACAAATCATTCCTACAACTAGGTTATGCCAAAATGCTCCCTAATCATGGCCTCCATCTTCATCTTGAGAGCATGAGTGTTCCAAATCAAATCTAAGTCCAATAAGCTATCTTTCTTAGTTCAAAGAGCCATCTTTCTTCGTCATAGAAGCTATTTTACTTATTTCTCAAGGCTTAGGGTGGAGCATATTATTTTCCTTGCAGATTTGCTAGTGGCTTCGTCTCAATCTTGTTTTATTTTATAGTCTTCATTGCATTGTAAGTCTTGTTCTACTCTTAGATTTAAACTATGAAGTTAAATATGACATGTTGCAAGTTTGAGTTTGGGCCTAAGTATGATTTGTGCTTTGAATCTATCATGTTATGCATAGATTTGTTCTATGTATGCTTGTAAAGCTATCACCGTGACTTTGTGGATTGAAAGCTATGAGCTTTGTTTGGAAATGTTGCATAATGCAACATAGAAACTCTCATAACCTTTATGTTAACTTGCATATGATGTTATATGTGAATCACTAGTTATCATCCTATGCCATCTATGACCATGTATCACTATTTGCTAAGTTTGATGTCATGCATGTTTTGAGGCTTATAATGTAATATGCAAGTTTAATGAACACATTTTGCCTCATGTGCCACCATGTTTAACTTGTGGCCAAATCCTATCACCTTATGCCCATTTTTGTCATGCTTCTAAGTTCCCTCTTTTAATCCATTTTGTGTTGTGACGAAACGTACATGCGATGGGAATGCGTATGGGTAGTTAGGTAATTTTAGTGACATAATAACATGGTTTTGAAATATGACATGTAATTATGCTTGAAAACATGAACGTGGACATGACATGTAGAAAACATGAAAGTGGCCAACTCGAGGTTGGGTTGAGTTTGTAGCATAAATCTACCCGGAACTGACCGGCTTAACTAGTGGCTACAAACAATAGGACCCAATGTGAGTAGTTGGTCATATCGCACTTAAAACCCGAGGTTAGACTAGGTTGTGGTGTAAAGCTACCCGGACCCGCCCGGCTTAACTAGTAACCACAACAAAGTCTAATGTGAGAGGTTGGGGTGCATTAAGTTAATTAATGCCACATGGTAGGGTTAAGTCATGGACTACTTGAATACTTAACCAATTAAACATGATGGATTGGTAGGGTTAAGTCATGGACTACTTGAATACTTAACCAATTAAACACGATGTATTGATAGGGTTAAGTCATGAACTGCTTGGATACACTTGACCAACTCAATACATGGTTAGGATAGGGTTAACCACACTTAACCCGCTTGAAATCCTAGTTACGTGGTCCTTTTCAGCAGTAACCCACTAGGGAGTATCATGGGTACCCTGGACTAGGCTAGGGTGGGGCACGATTAGTGGACTGATTATAAGAGACCAAAAGAGACGGCTGAATGGTGCACCGGTTGTTCAGGCGGACCATGGTCATGCACATTAAGTCCGGAGTTGAACATGGGCACCAGTAGGTTTAGACTGTGCGTGCTTGATTTGTGTCTGTGGTTTACACCTTAGGGCTGGATACACCCTAGGGTGGACCTTGCACAGTTAACTACATTCCATGATTAAGCAGTATGACACCGATACACGACGAGTTAGGCTTATAGGGAGCCGATCGACTAGACGGAGTAGTTGGACCTTGATTTAGGCCATCTCATGATGTTGGGCCAACTTTGGGCCAAGGGATCATTTCTTGTTTATACTTGACATGCATTAGAATACTAGTACACGTGGTGCAACTTAACCTTGTATATGCGATGCCACACTTGATCTATCTTGTTAACTTTTCACCATGCCAGTTATCACCCTATGTTTCACCCCTGTTTTACATGTCCAGTTAACTTTATTAGTTTTTATACTAATAGTAGGTAGGACTTACCAGACTTTTTGACTGACCCATTTTCTTTCGCCTCTTTTCTTCCGTTTCTCCCCCACCCTGGGTTCTCAGGGTGGGAACACTAGCACCTAGCTTGGATCTTTAGCTTGCTTTCTGGATAGCTCATGTACGGTTTGGACTTGAGCTCGCTATGGCTTTACCACGTCTACTTTGGGGATAGTTTACTTTATGTTATTTCCAGTTTTCAGTTTATGTTTCTAGACTTGTAGTAGTTGGAAAATAATGACTAAGTACTTTGATGTAACTTGACTATGGTTTTGAAATAGTAGTTTTATCCGCTGCTTTATTTACTCTTTTTTACTTATATGTTCTGCCTTGTGATATTTTTATGCATGTTTACCTTGTCCAACACCACTCCAAAGCCAGTGTACTTGCAAGAGTGACCCTGGTGGAGGTGGGGTGTTACATTAGAAGTCTTTTAAGGACAATTGATGCTCGTGTTTGATGGATGAGTAGATGGACGTTTGGATGTTAGGATATACATTCTTACTAAACTTGAAGATTTCGGGGACGAAATCCTTTTAAGTGGGGGAGAATGTAACACCCCGTGTATTCTATAACAGTGAAATTCACAAATTAAAGTATAATTAATTTCAAATCAAATAATTAAGGGAAACGGGATAAGCCATTGCGTTCGTCTTGGAATTCTGCTTGGGATAGAGTCCGAGTTTGCGTAAAACGGACTCCGTATGAAGAAGATATGGCCTCCGGAAGTTACAGAATTCAGTTTAAAATTCAAATGGAACAGAAAACCAATTCAAATTTCAAAAATCGGGCCAGATTGGCTAGGGCGGGAATTTCCCCGCCCAAGGCACCCAGGTCGACTGGGTAGTCGACCTGGGCTACCCAGGTCGACTGGGTAGTCGACCTGGGGCACCCAGGTCGACTACCAAGTCGACATGGGGGTCGACTGGGGAGTCGACCTGGCCACTGAGCCAGGTCGAACCCAGCCCCTCCGGGCTGGCCTGGTCTGTGCTTGGCCGAATTTCTGAGCCTTGCCTTGTCACTAGGGCTAGGTGTCAGCTCCTGATTGGTCTCTCCTTCAAACGAACGGCTATTATTAATCCAAGCTCCATCGACGGTTCTAATCAATTCACAAACTCTATAAAAAGGAACTAAGACTCCACCTAATTCATACAAATAAAAATGAGAACGAGACCGTCATGCTGCTGAGGAAAGACTAGGAGTAGCCGTCAAAATTGAGAGACGATTAGGAGACAATTCAAAAGCTTAAAGCAACGACAACTAAATCAAAACAACGCCTACAACAAAGGATAGCATCTCCAAATTCAGAATTCAGAATTCAGATTCCTGAATTGAAGATTCGTCATACGTTGTAAGTAGAGTGTTATTCCGATGTGAATGAATAATTGTGTTTTGATTTGTGTAAAATGAGAAATGGAATTTTAATTAATTTGTGGTGATAATAATTCCTAATTGTATGTTGCTATGATTCTAATCGATTTGGGATGTTGTGGTATAACGATGTTAGACCTATTGGATAATTGCAAGTATATGATTCATGTTAACAACTATATGTTTGTGGTAGTTTATTTAAGATTCATGCAAGTATATGGTTCACTATTATGCCAACATGATGTATATTTTTTATAATCACTTTTAGTGTAGTTGGATCCGTTTGGGTATTATGACTCATATGAATTTATGTTGGAATTAGCATCATGATTCAAGTGTAAAACCATACTTTTGTATTATAGACAAAAGTAAGCATCTTTGTGAACTTGTGTTGACTCTATGAACATGACTAAACTATGTTTGGTGTTATGCCTAATTGAAAACATGTTTTAGGCCAATGTTGTTATCAAAATTATATGATAATATATGTGACACATAATTAAGTTAGACTTACATTCCAATTGCAAGTTTACATGAATAGATTAAAAACCATGATTCATGTTTAGGTATGTTTATGCCATGATTATATGAATAGATTAAAAACCATGATTCATGTTTAGGTATGTTTATGCCATGATTATATGCTATTACAAAGCAAGTTCACAAGTGCCTAATTCATGTTAATTAGATCGTTATGTTGCAAGTTCATGCGTTCACACTCCCCTTTGATGTTACTTAGAATATATAAACACAATGTTCTAAGCCTCCACTTTTTCATGTGGCTAAGTTGAGTTTAAATGTTAAACCGAACATATGTTATATTGTAGCGGACGTATAAAACGTGGGTAATGACGTTTGGGTTAAAATATAAACTTATGTGTTGGCATGTTTGACGCATGTCAACGACCTTGAAAACAATTAAGTGGTATAAATTAATTTTACCTAATAAAGATGAATTTGAATAATGGGCCGCAAATATTTACATATAAAAAGAAAAGAGACAAAATATGTAAATTTAGAAAATACGATGTGTTTAACCCGAGGTTGGATTGAGTTGTGATGTAAACCTGCCCGGAACCGCCCGGCTGTCCAGTAGTCACAACAATACCTATCCAATGTGGGTGGTTAAACATTGAGCCCAATAAAGACCCGAGGTTAGATTGAGTTGTGACGTAAGACTGCCCGGAACCAACCGGCAACCGGCAGTCACAACAATCCCTGTCTAATGTGAGAGGACGAGGCTTTAATAAGACAATTAAGGTTGAGTCAGGATTGATAGGATTAAGTAAATTGAATTAATACTTAATCAAAATGGAACATGCTAAACTATACAGACTGATTGGGGGTTAGGTTTACAAAACACTTAACCAACTTAGCATGTTGGCTAGAAATAGAAAACCTAGTAGCGGGGGACCCTTTTTAGCAGTAACCCTACAAGGGGTATCAGGATACCCTGAACTAGGCAGGGTGGGGCACGATTACTGGGCTGACTGTAAGAGGTCAAATCGATGGCGGTGGTGTAGCAGTGTAGGTTCTAACGGGGTGCGGGCGTGCACACACTCTGGCGCAGAAAAATAAGGCACTGGGAACCAGTAGTATACCTGTGCATTCTAGAATTGTGTCGGGCCGCCGCCATGGGACTTGATACACCCCATGGTGGGACCAGCATAGGTAACTACAACATCAGGGGTCGTAAGACACATGTAACTATGCGAGTAGGAGCCGATCATTTGAAATGGATCACTTCACCCTAATTATGGGGTGCTTGTTGGGAACTAGTTTATAGGGGTGTAGAGATTAATATGGGGCACGATAGTATATTCGACTCTAGACAACTTAACTTAGTTTATGGTGCTTTCCCATTTCCAGTTTATACTTATCATGCCCAATTCTTTATTCATAGACTGAATAGTCCTAGACTTACTCAGGCTTTATGTCTGACTCTACTTTTCTTTCATTTCCCCACCCACCCACCCCCCCCCCCCCCAGGTCCACAGGGAGGGAATACCGCAGCTTGACCAGTTTTTACATCCAGCTTGAAGAGAAAGAATGTATTGCTTGGATCTCTTTCGTTTTGGACTATGGCTTTGGACAACAATTATGGGACATATGCAGTTTACTTATGTTTTTATGCTTCTTTAAATAATGAAATCAAGACAATTATGAAAATGTAATGTTTTTGGAAGTATTGTAAGACAATTATGACATGGTTTGTGTAACACGTATTTTGTTGAAATAAAAAAATTGCTGTTGTTTTCCGTTGTTCAAACATATGTGTATTTATATCTGTCTTGTGTATCTGTGACTTATACTTATAAACCTCCACCAAAATTAGGGCATTCCCTTTGAGAGTGACCCTAACGGAGGTGGGGTGTTTCAACTGCTCTGGGTGATGTATGGTAGACTTAAGGGCATTACTCCGGAATGAAGTCTGATTCGATCAATGGTGGCAGTCTGTACACTTACGTAGCATAGTAATGATAGATATATGCGGAACGTAACATTGTTATATAGAGATTCGTACATCACTCCGGCGTAGGATGAGGGACTGCGTACTTTTCTGTGGCATTACGAGGGAGACCGTGCGAGTGTCGTACCATGGGGTGAACCTTAGTATTGAGGGGTAGCTACATATATACTATGTTAGGTTAATCCACTGGGAAGTAAATGGGTACGACATGTGTGTAAGCCTTGAGTGCTATTAACCCAAGTAACCTAATAAATAAGAAAATATGATTGAATGGAATATGTAGTGTTATCCCAAGTGTATAATTTAAATTCAGTAACCAGAACTTGTGTTCTGACCCGCTCCTCATAACATACTTGCAGGTCAGATTTATGGAAGAGACTTGAGATATTATAGCTTTGGATACTGGTTAGGCAGTATTATTAATACGGTAAGGCTATATTTTGATTATATTATATTTTATCCATTCCGCTGTGAGATGTTCTTTGAGCTGTGTCATGTTTTATGTCTCTGTCTTTTCTGCAGGATACCAGAGCACAACAACTTGAGTTTCGATAGATTGGAATTTTGGGTCTGTCGAATTTGGGGTTGTTACATCTGGTATCAGAGCTTAGGTTTAGGATTCCTATATAAATAGTGAGTGAACATATTTGTATTTTTTTTAAAATATAAATATTATATATATACCCCTAGATCCATAGAGTAACCCACTAAATAGAAAGAGTATAGTATGGTAAGAAATGGAATGTTCGTTTTGTACACTAAAGGAATGAATAAGGAAATCTGAGACCCTTAGGTAATTTGGGTGGAGAGTGTACAATATTTTTTGTATGGAGGTGAATCCCATATGATTAGTATTTTAGGTTGGTGGGCTTGAAAACCTTATAGATTGGAAAAGGTTAAAAAAAAAGAATGGATTAGGAATATATATAGTGGAGAGAATTGACTTTGGGGAGTGTCTAGGAAAGCCTAGAAAAATGGGAAACCCGCTTTGAGTCTAACCCCATTGTTAACTTTTAAGAACTTGAAATTATATAAGTTTTAGGAAAATAGTTTATGGTGTTTTCAAGTTTTAATCTTAGAATTTATAGTTTTAAAATATGTAAAGAAGTACATATCGGGTTTTGAAGTAAAATAAAGTATATTTTGTAACAGTGATTTCTTGGGAAAACTTTGTCTAAAGTAAATTCTCTTAGTGAAAGGTGCATACTATAAAGCATGTATAGCTCGCAAGTTTTCTTGTTATATTTCATACAAGAACGTTTTTTTAATAAAGAAAGATTTGAAATCTCTATTGTTATGACAACCCTTTTTGATAAATTATTTATCAAGATAATTTTGTTGGGTGGACAAAATAAGTTGTAGAAATTAAGAATAGAGTAGACGGTTGCACCTTGTAGTAAGAGACTGAACTGACCTTATAGGTAAGAACAAGTCATAAAACCGATTCAGAAATAGTTGTCCGTATCTAGTCCAGTTTTTGTGATTTGAAAAAAAAATGATAATTTAATTTATTTATTTTTAAGATGACATTTTTTTCTATGGTTTGGCAAAAGAAAAGTTTTCATGAGGAAAATAAGGTTTTGACATTTTTAAATTTTTGGAAGAAAAGTTTAAATGAAAAAGGCCAAACCATGTTTTAAAAGGGTGGAGTAGGTAGGGATTAGAGCCTAGGGAAGACGGAAAAAGTTTTATGGCTATGAAGTAAATAGCGAGAATTATCTCAGAATACTAGTAAGTTCCCATAGAATGTGTAAGCATTGAAAAACCTAGGGTGTTGCTTGAAATATTTATTGGTACACAGCTAGAGTTAGTAGTGACTACTAGATAGTAAAGGGCAAGTAAGTGTTTAGATCCTGTTGCTAATTTCCATGTTAGGGTTAAAATCCGTTACTACATTTTTGTTGGGATCGTTCCATTGTTTTGTTTTTATGTGGCAGTTAGGGTAACACCTAAACCTATCATGGATCCCATAGTTTAGACTTTTCTGACTGAGAGGGATATAGTACCGAGATTCTTGGCCCTTAGTAGTAGCCGTGTAGGGTGTCTGTTCTCCTGTTTTAGTTGAAAGACTAGAAGGCTTATTTAAATTTAAACTTAGATTAGATAATTAAATAAGCTAAGAAAACAGAGAAGCTACAACTAAAAAGGAAGCAACAAATTCAGTAAAGCAACGACATGATATGTTGTGAGAAAAGATGGATAAAGATGAAAATTTCCAAGATAAGATGAAAAAGAAAATCAATAACAAGTGAAAATTTTCTTATGTGGGTTGTGCTTGGATAGGAAAAATAGGAGAATCTTTATAAATAGTTTCATAAAATCCAAGTATGGTTGGAAAAAGGTATATAAAAGAAAACCGGAAGATGTGAAATTTTCCATTTTCCATCTTTTTGTAACATAAGAAATCGAATTTAGAAAATTAGATTTTTCTGAAATTCGAAAAATAAAGTTGATTGGTAGGATTTTGGATGCAACAATTGGATGAACTACGCTCATACTCAGCGAGAGTGTGGGAAAATTTGGATAAAAAAGCATTTTGATTTTCAAAAATTTGCACTCATGTAGAATTGTCAGTATATTTAGGATGTGAGCATCGTATCTTAAAAGGATTTTTGAAATTTGCATACACATAGGAGGTACCGCTTAGGCATACATGAATTATTATGTTGTACTTCACTTTGCATAATTGCACAATGTTTGTAAAAATTGGATGCACAAATGATGGATGTATATTACGCAAGGGGTTAATTGATTTTACCCTTATCAAATTTCGGGGACGAAATTTCCTAAAGGTAGGAGAATGTAACAACCCGCATTTTTAACTTAAGATCATAAAATAAGAATAACTTAATTAAATATTAATAACTAAGTAAAATGGACTATGCCATTGTGTCCATCTCGAAATTCTGGTCAAGATAGACACCAGATTTGCGTAAATTGAACACTGTATGAAGAAGTTATTAAGGCTTGAAGTTTGTATACGTGTAGAAAGAAAATATATATATATATATATATTAGGTTCAGAAATTCAAACATGGGTCCATAAATTCGAAAATCGGTCCAAAATTCAAAATTTCCGAACGTGGCAGATTTCCCGCCCAGGGGTGTCGACCCCCTACGGTGTGGGTCGACACCGGGGTGGAACCACCTGCTGCAGATTTTGGTAGTATTCATTTTTCTGAACGTGGACACCTTTCTTGACAAAATTCATTGATTCTAGGCTATAAAAGGACCCTAAACCCATTGTTTTATTCATCCAATTCAATGGCGATGACGAAGTGCTGCTCCAACGTAATTTGATCTAGCCATTTTCTTCTTCAACAATCTAAAGCTAGACTGATTTAGAGATCTGCAAACCTTCTTTTGTCTTAGCGAATCTACGTTAATTTTAGATCACTTATCGAAGTAAGGTAATTCCTAGATCTGGTCTATTTTTCTATTCCCTTATGTTTTTCTTCCCTTTTTCCTTTGGTAAAAAAAATAGTCAATCCGTGGTTGTTAGGTTCTGAATCCAATTAAGGGAAAAATCATGGAAAGAGTAGAACTGGACCAGATCTAGGATTTGAAAAGCTTACGAGGTGAGTGGATTTAGGCTATACAGTTTAGATAAGAATATGTTATTGTTTACCATTCCTCTGTATGTATAATTAAAATGCAATATGTTGAGAAATGTAACATATGTTAATAATGCCTAAAGGGATGGGTACGAAGTAGGAATCATTAATATGCTAAATATTAATTTGTTGGGATATGAACTTGTCAAATCTTGTATAGTAGTTACTGTTACTTAAATTTCATGTTAATTTGTGTAAATTGTGTACCCAAGCCATTAACTATAAGAATTGAGAAAGGTACATATTTGTTTATGTGATTTAAACAATTATGTAATTAATTGATACATGTTATGAAGGAATTGATTATATGTGAAGAATTACAATAGGCATGATACAATCACATGTGAATTATAATTTATAATGGATAATTGGAAGTAATAAACATGCCTAGACTACATAAAAGTTTTATGATAAACAAGAAATTTAACCACTCTTAGATAAGAGGTTAGATTTACCTTGTGATAGAAGTCTGCCCGGAACTGCCCGACATATCAAGCATTCACATGTGGTAACTCTAATGTGAGGGGTCCAAGTGCAAAAATTAAAAACATGTAATGGTGCTAAGACACGAGGTTAAGTCAACTTGTGGTAGAAGTCTGCACGGACCCGCCCGGCAAATCCAACGTCCACGAATGTAGGTTTAATGTGAAAGGTCTAGTGCTTATATATATGTATATAACATGATATGAATAAATGGCAATAATAGCAATTAAATGTCTAACTCCAAAACAAAGTAAAAAAGCGATGTAATGAATTAAGTTAGTGTGATGCGAAGGAAAAGTGATGTATTACCCTAAATGACCTATTCCTGAGAACGTTGTTGTAAGTAAGCCAAAGTTAATAAAGTAAGAAAAGTAAAGAAATTACCTGGTACCACGGATTTAGATGGGAATACGTTATGAAAATAAATCATTGATTCCTTCTATCAAACTAATTAGGTGCATAAGTATTTTCCTTAAATATAATAAGGAATATATATTACAGTGAATAAAGAATAATGGTTTACAACAGTAAATGGTTTAAAAGGGGAATGATAATCACCTATTATAAATAAATAACATTAATGAAAATGTTGTATAATAGGTAGACTTGTCCTAGGGACAAGTGAAGATTATAACTTAGGTTATAATAAACTAATAAGGAAATTGGATAACTGGTGAAATAAGATAAGGGACACTTAATTGTAATTAAGTAATCAGTAAATGGGGAAAACCGGAAACCGGTTGAGAAAAAAGGGGAAAATATACGAAATATAAGAAGTTGTACTTAATTATAAATTAAGTAAGCTGTAAACTTGGAAGTCTGAAACCCGTTGATAAGAATAACATGTTTAGACTTGTCCTAAGGACAAGAGGAAATTATAATATAGGTTATAATAAATAGGTAGAGAAACTTATTAATGGGGTTTAGTTAAGAGAACTAAGTTAATAAGTAAACAACGATAAGTTGTAGTAACGGTGTAAAATGGAATTATGATTAAATGAGAAAGAATGAGGAAAACTTATGAAATAAGTTATATCTAATCATAAATAATGACTGACATGTTAACAGAAAACATGTGAATTGATATACACTTAATTACATATTAAGTAGAACATGTAATTGTAATGATGAAATCAAACCAGAATAAAGAAAGGGTTGTGGATTACAGACCCACTAGTACAAAACTGATTATTTGCGTCGCCTTATTTGCGACGGTTTAGCTAAAAAACAGTAGCACATATAGTTATGTGCAACTGTTTTAGTTGAAACCGTAGCAGGTTGTCAGGGAAATGTTGTAAAATATAAACTTGCGACGGTTTTATTTAAAAGTAGTAGCAAATATTTACAATTTGCAACCATTATTTTTAAATCAGTGGCAAATGAATCGGGGTTGGAGCCAATGAAATTTCATTTTGCGACTATTATACATAGGACGGTCGCACATGCCTTTTTATTTGGTACACCCATCCTTCACCTTTCGTTAACCTACTTTTCTTTTTTCAATCAAACAAATTAATTCTCCACCTGTTTTCAAACGAATCTCCTCCATATTTCGGTCGAACAAAATCTCCCCCGTATTTCAATTGAACAAAATCACGGCTTCTAAATCTTCCATGGACCACGCGACATTAGTTTCTCTTGCATTAGTTCTTCATTTCCTCGCGTTAGTTCTTGATTTCAGATTTCAATGATATGTTTAAATATGTTCTTGTTCTCCATAGGTAGTTATTTTCAATCTTTTGTTTAACCCTGCTTCGTAATCGTATTTATTTGGTGTATATTTTCATGTTTTTATCTTTTGTAGTTCTTTCTTTTGTTGTCTTTGTACGGTATTTTCATTGTTTGCATTGTCCAGTTATCTTGTTTTGGTGCAGTTGATTTTTCATCGATTTTTAAGTTGATTTTTCCCGATTTTTGGTCTAAAAAGAAGAAATCTTAAGAAACTGCAGTGGTAAGGCTATAGGAATGACATCAATTGGACTTACGAGGAACTCAATTTTACTGATTTTCTGGATACTTCCACTTAAACTATAAAGAGTATAAAAAGTTTACCATTAGGATGTTGACGCAAATGCTTAGGTAGGCAAATAAATCATTGAGGTAGCAAGCATATTCGGCAAGTACCTGTGCATTGTAATGTTCACTGATCAATGAGACTTATGGTATACGTGGTTTGTCATTTGGTTTGGGCATATTAACCCATTATTGGTTAGAAAGATTAGCAATCAGATTTGACATACTGGGAATTTATCTAAAATTGTTAGATGTTAGTTGTTCAATTCTTGATTTGGAACCTTTGTAAGTTTTTATGGTTATAGTTACAATTAGCTTAATACCTATTGTTGTAAAATCCCAAATCAGGGAAATAGTGTTAATAACAATTAGCTTAGTACCTTGTATTGTAAAATAACCAATACTTTTATGTAGCAGTTAAAATTAAATGGACATTTGTAACGACCCGCATTCTACGCATCGAAGGATCGTAGAATATTTATTTCTTTCATATACGAAGTCGTATGGTCATGTAACTTTGGGAGACGACTATTGGGGTCATTTCCCATGTTCATGATTTTTGCTAATTTTTAAATGACCGTTTTGCCCTTATTTGATCTTGTTTTGGCCATAACTTTTGATTGGAAAAGAGTGTTGACCTGAAACCACTTCCATTAGATCCGGATGATGGTTTATCTTTCCATAGAGTGGTCATATGTGAAAAATGGACATACCGTTTGGGAGATATGGCTGAAATAAGGTTTAGAAGGTGAAAAACTGCTTTACCGGGCCAAATGTAGTGAATAGTGAATGGGCCCATAACCCATTTCGGGATTTGGGTTATGGGGAGGCTGAAATGAGTTAGGTTTTCATTCTATTTCAGTTTTCTAGCCGCCGTTTACCTCTTAGAAACCCTAGCAATGGCCTCCATTTTCTAGAATCATTTCTAGTCACCGTTTAATCAAGGATTAGCCTAATCTACACCAAATTAAGGAGAAACAGCACCAAAGAAAGGTTGGAGCTGCTGTTAGACATTGGTATTCGCCTAAACTAGAGGAGTTTCAGCTCTAAAGGTTTTAATTGTGGCAAATGTGAGTGATTAGCCTTGTTTTTACAGTAATTATGGTTAATTAAAGGTAATTAGTATTAATTAGTGAATTTAAACGTAATTAAATTCTGGAAAAATGTTTATAAATTTTGAAACACCGTTTTAGACCTTTGTTGGAATTTTGGGTTAATTTAGTTAAGTTTTGCTAATCCTATCGTTAGATTTGCTTAAACATGCTTAAGGGGAAAATATGGGTTTTGGGTGGATTTGATCCATTTTGACATATCAAATTGTTGTTTTAGTGTTTGTGATTAATTCTATATATTGTTATGACTATATGGTATGCTTTGTGATTGATTAGAACAGTTAGAATAATTGAAAATGCCGTCGTACGGCGTAAAACAGTCGTAGGAAGAGTTGCAGGAATTTGACCCAGACCGGTTCGGATCTCCCCTACCCGAACCGACCCGACACTACAACAAAAATATCCTATTACAACTCCTTTTTACAATGGGCCTTGCTGCTCGTTGTAATATATTGATATTACAACGGTCTATTCATGACCGTTGTAATAGATGCCTTATAGAACGCATTTTCTACAACGGGCAATAACAACCCATTGTAATAGACTTCTATTACAACAGTCTTTCGATGCCCTTTATAACAGATGCCAATTTTACAACGTTCACATATTGCCCGTTGTAATAAATACCAAGATTTACAACGGTAACATAATGTCCATCATGATGCCTGTTGTAATAGGTGCCAATTTTACAACGAGAAAAAAATGCCCGTTGTAATAGGTGCAATTTCACAACACGTTAAAAATGGCCATTGTAATAAATGATATTAATCATATATTATTAATTACTAATTATAACATTATATTACTAGTCTTAATCACTAATCATTAATAATATTATATTATTTATTAATAATTAACAATTAACCATTAACAATAATATATTAATCATTTATAACTTATAATAATTAATGATTATTAATAAATAATCATTAACTATTGTACATAATCAGTATTTCAACATGTTTAATTTTACATTCCAGTTATTAGTAAGTAATTTTGAGTAACTAATATTAAATACATACTAATTTTGTCAGAATGTTGTGTCATACACGGAGAGGTGGAATCAAAAGGCAATCCAATGGCTGAAATCGATTGTGTCACAAATTATGTCAGAATGTTGTGTCTAAATAGACTTTCCTTAAACAAATTACATCAAATAATTAACATTCAATATTCAATACTAATATTTAATGATTAATAATCGATTCTTATTAATAACTAACAAGTCATATTTTTATTTTGTATTTGTTATTTAATAATTGAAATAATATTTATATTTAACATTCATATTTCAAAAACATAAAATATTCTACTGTAGGTTAAAAAAAATAGTTTTACTACTATCCACAAATATAAGTTTTACTGGCAAATATTTATATAAAAAGCAAAATATAGTGGGAAGTGCTAACAGTGGTTTGCAAAAAAATTGAGCATACAGGTTAAATTTTGAGCGGGGACACACAATTATTTCACCCGTCCGCCTTTTCTTTTAGTTAGATTACTCCACATTTTCGTGTCCCGCTTGAGTTATTTTTCGTCCCCATCATTTTTCCCTAAGTCCCAAATCGCGCCGGAAATCCAAAAATCAAATGTTCCCCTTCTTTGCTTTCTCCACCAAAAGCCCAAATCAATCAAGATCCATGTAATCTGGTTGTTGAATATCGAATCTGCAATCGCGCTCATCCGCAACATCATTGATGATGACCCCTACATAGCAATGGACATGAAGTTCCCGGCGTCGTCCTTCGCCCCCATTGGATCCTTCAAAACTACATCCGATTACCACTATCAAACCCCTAATTCCAACGTCGATCTTCTAAATCCCATCCAGCTAGGACTCACTTTCTTCGACCCCGATCTGAACCACCACTTTGTGTTCCTGTTCAACTTCTGTGCCACTGATTCAATCGATCCATTGCGAGATTCTGGAATCAATTTTGCTACGAAACTCGAGTACATCGTCGATGTTGTGAAATTTGGGGAGCTTCTTATGACCAATGGAGTTGTGTTGTCTCTTATCTACTTGCAGACTGAGGAAATTTGTTGAAGGTGCTGTCAAAGATATACAATTCATCACTTTCATTCTTTTGAAAATTGTAAATAAATGGTGGACACTGAAGTTCTAGATCTATTCTTATCCATTGGCTTAGACAAGCGAATAGGTGTAGAGAATGGACGATGAGCTAGTTGAGGTAACGTTACTTATGTTTTCGCTGCTGTTGTGGGCATTTCATTGTGGTAGGTAGTGTACTGATTCGTTTGAGTAACTTATTATATGATAATAGCTGCTATGTCATGCACACTTGTATCAAGATAAATTGTATATTTGAAGTTATCGTTGAGGAATGACACTTACATCATAAACAAAAAAAAGAGAATGAAAATAGCATTAGGTGAAAACTTGTATAAGATTTGATATAGTGACAAGTACATGTAACAAAACAGTAATGGCAATGGATGCACATCATGCATTAAAATGTGTTGATTATTTGGCATCGAAATAAAAAATTGAAAGGGGATACATTTAAAAATATATAAAGGTCGCCTTGATAAAAATTAACATTAAAAGTCTCAAAAAAGGTAAGCAAGACACAAATGATTAATTCTTACATAGTGATATTTGAGATGATAATCCGTTTTAAATCCAAATAAAAGACAACGTAAGTAAGAAGTGAATTCTAATGTAAAATACTATGTATATTAATCATAGAACAGTTAATTCAGTTAATTTGACCTTGAACTGATTGTTTGTATCTAGTCGGAATTTGTTATGCAGAAAACGCTCAAAGCTATTTGCTTATTACTGGTTGAAGTGTTCTTAGTGGTGGAAGAGGGTATATATCTCGTTTATCATCTATACTTAGGAATTGGATGTTATCATACTAAAGGAGAAGATTGTGTAGCACGACAGGGATGCAAATGCAACAGCCACATCCAGGTATGTGCTTTTCAAAATAACATGTGTTTAACTTGCTTCAATTTATGCCAATTTATTGTGCTAAATTTATTTGTCATGTTTTTGACGCTGGATTACCTGCTATATTATTAAGTATTGTGATTAACATGCATGGATTTGAGATTTAATTCCAAATCCATGTACTACCTTTATAGTATGTGTTGTGTTTGTTCGCCACTTATATACCATACACTTTGCTTTTGAGTTTATATAAACATTTCTTACTTCGTGGGACCTCATGACCATGCTGATACAAAAACATTCCTGTAATTTGTAGAATGAGCTATACAACTATATCAAACATGGAATCCATGTATTAATTATGAGCTGGTATTGCCGTTTAAAGTATAACACTCATAGTGAGTGGAAGACATAATTATTACCTTAATCAAGACTGTATCATGGGGGGGTGTATATATGTATGTATGTGTATGTAAACATGACAATTGTAATATGAATATAGAGTTTTATTCATTTTTTGGATCTCTATTGAAAAAAAAAAGGCTTGTAAATTAGCAAAAGGTTGTTGTTACAATAAAAGAGAAAAAACATTGAAAATTACTTTTTTTATATAAGAAAAGTAGTTAGCTAATACAATAAAAGAAATAAAGAAAAGGCTACCCATGGATGTGATGTAACAAGGGCGTTTCTCATATCTTCTGAACTCATTATTGAGATGATATATTTTTCTGGTTGCATTTCATTTTCTATCACTAACTTCAACTGAGTGACTAAACAACATGTAACTTGTTCTATTTGATTATATTTTGATGAGATATGCAACAACATTGACAGCATTATGTAAGCTCCATTTTTGCTACATAATTTGATGATAACACTTGGTAAAAGGGTTAACAACATAAATATTTAACGAAGCGTAGGCTTCTAGAAAATCATCCATAATGGTTTTGTATGAAGCCTAAAGCACTGAAGGAGCATCGTCTTCATATAAGCTGCAGGAGTTTCTATGGCAATTAAAGCATCATCCTGTTTGCATGAAGTTTACTTGAAGAACCCGCCTCGTCTCGTAACTTCTTTAAATACGGGTTGGGTTGTATGGCAAGGGCACATCATGGAGATCCTATTTGGAAGCTAATTGAGGTCCATTTTCATATAGAAAATTCCCCTGGTGTCTCTTATGTCGTGTGGCCTGCCTCCCTAATTATGTAAGTTCAGATTAAATAAAATTTGCTCTTATACATACCTAAAAGTTGTCAAGCCAAAGTTGAATCAATCGTTAATTATAAGTAATGTCAAACAAATATTATTGGAAAGCTTCTTCTCTTTATTATTGTCCATGAATGGTCATATTAATAGTTGTTTATAATATTGTGCTTATGTATAATAAACATCTAAAGCTAGTCATGGCAAGACAACATTGGTATTAAGGTTGAAGGCATAGTTAATGTTGTTATACTTTTGTAGGGAAAGTTTGGTCCTATTCAACCTTATATATATTTCTATTAGGAAAAAATCATTTTGATTTTATTGCAGCTGTAAGGTCCCGGTTCCCTTATGAGTGCAATCTGGACATTTTCTTCTAAGGTTCATGTTTGGTGATGAACTGGTAATGTAATTAAATAATTTATGTGAATCATATTTAAGGCGCCATCTATTTTCTTTCTTCTGTGAATCTGATAACATGTGCATATTGTGAAATGTACACAATATGCAGTTGAAGTTACTGGATTACCGTCATCAGCATCATGGCAGGACTTGAAGGTTTTTCTGAACTGATTTCACTACGCTTCTTCGTATAATTTCTGAAGTCTAGAAATTTTTCCTCTAGGACATGCCTCAAGCAGATGATGGTCTCTCTGAAAGTATGTCATGATGGTGAAGGTAAATACAACAGATTAAATTATAAATATGTTTTCCTCTTTTATGTATCAAAGTATCTTGCACCGCAAGTTTTGACTGGATATAAATAGTCAATCATCATCTACGAAATTAGAAATGTTTTTGTTACATCCACTACTGGAATAGTGGATTTCACAAACAATAATGATATGAAATATGAAGGAAGATTTTTTACTTTGCTTGACGAACTCCTTATCTGATCAGCATATCAAGGGGCTTTGACAACCAATTGGATTATTTCCTCTGCTGTAAATCAAAAGGTTTGATGGATCTGAGTACAAAAATGCATCTTCTCATTGCACAACATTGTAGTTCCCTAGTTTCCGTTATTTTGCCAACATGTTATAATTGGAGATTTAATTTTAAATGCTGTTTTGAGTTTACGCCATGGTGTACATGAGTTCCCTATGCATACATAAATTGATTTAACATGATATAATACAGTAAGCACTTGATCAGTTTTTTATGTATTCAGCTGAGTTTTTAAATACATTTTAGATAAAAGATTCACAATGGTTTTTCAAAGGTGAACTTAGTTCCAATCTACATCTTCATATATTTGGACTTTCAATAGAAGCCTATTATGTAATTAATTCTTCCTTTGGTTATATAATTGTAGAAATAAAAGTTCATATATAATGTCAGTTACAAATACAAATATTTTTACTTGAATACAAATGCAAGCTGTGGATATGGTAGTGTCTAAACTATGTCTAAACCGAAGTAGGAGGACTATGGAACCAAAGCTGATAAGCTAAGCAAGCGTTAACCCCGTTGAACATATACTTCACTAGTATGGGTGAAAAGCCCTATGTTTGGCCGACACCATATGCAGTAACAGGGACATGGTTGGATACTTGTGAAAAGCAACCTTTGGAACTTAGTTATGTTGCTAGGAGACAGTTACCTTTGGAACTTAATTACTATAGTTTGCACTTGTACCCTTTGTTCTACCTTGCTGCTCAAGATGACTTGAAGTAATAATATACTCAAATGTTGTACAATAATATTTGGTGATATGTGTACAAAAATTAGGAAAAAAACAGTTCACTTTTTGTACACTCCCAATTTAGTGCAATTCTTTAAGGTTACAGCAATGCAAGACTTAAATGTTGTATAATAAGTTCTAAATGGTGTATAATAATATATTCTTTCTACATTTGGTAACTTTTTACTTTTTTTGCAGTCACACCGCGCTAGTAACAATATGCAGACTCAAGATCAACAAGCCATTGGATCTGTCGTCGCGTCGCGTGGCACAAAGATTACGTTTCCTTGGTCTAGTGTTGGTACTTATGAAACTAGTTATGTAATTTATGTTAGAACTATGTCGACATAACTTATCTAACCTTTTGGAATGTAAACTTATCTAGTCTTTTGGAGTATAAGCTTATCGAACTTTTTGAAATGTGTTGGAATTATATGATTCTTGCTTCAGTCTTTTAGTATGTGTTGTTATGTGATTTTGATAGTTGCATTACAGTATTTATTGCATGTTAAAATATTCATTATTATTATGGATGTATATCACAACAGTTATATTTAAATTTGCATTTATTTCGCAATGGGCAAAAACTGTTGTTATATGGTAATTTTACAATGGTCCATGGCCTGTTGTAAAATAGGTTTACCATATAGAATGTTACAACGGTTGACGACCGTTGTAATATACTGTATTACAACGGGCAAAAGCCGCTTGTAATTTATTAGCTATTACAACGGGTTAATAACCACTGTCATAGAGTCAGTGCATGTGACAAAGCAAGTTATTACAACGGTCCTTTACAACAGTCATTGCCTGTTGTCAAATAGTCAGAAGCTATTACGATGACGCATATTAAGATGGGTATATGTACGTTGTGAAATGCATATTACAATGATTTTTTCCCGTCGTAAAAGGGTTGTTTTGTTGTAGTGCGATTGTAAGTCCTTCCCCACGAGCCGACCAGATCGAGCCCATGTACCACGAGCCGTGGAGCACCATACACCACGAGTCACTAGATGTTCCTCACCTCTTCGAGTTTGATCACCACGAGCGGAGCATCCACGAGTCGATCGCCTTGAGGATCGTGAGCTGAGACAAGCCAGCACTTGCAGACCATGACCCGACCCGGATGCTCATCACGAACTGAAGACCTGGGAGAATGCAACCGACCCGACCCAGTTGGGTGACCACGACCTGAACCGCGCACACCGATTGTGAGGATGATTATGAACCCCATACCTCGACCGTGAGGAAGATGGAGAACCTTCACACCCCGACCGTGAGGAATAGGATGAGCCACCTAGATGTTGCATGAGCCAAATCGGTCACCACGAGATGGAGGAGGCAGACCACGAGCCGCGAACCGATGTTGGGGCATGATATCACGAGCCACGAGCTGAAGGAGAGACCACAAGCCGATGGCCAGGGGGAAATCACGATCCAATCTTTGAGTCTAGATAGCGAACGAACTGAATTGAAGAATCACGAACGGAGATGATGACCAAAACCCGAGATGCAAAGGTAGTCCAAATGGGAAGTTTGTACTCAGGATCCAGACAGGAACCAACGAGTTAACTTCATGAGTTGGACTTTGCTGCAGGACGTGTGCAAAGGGGTTATCGATATCCATAACTTTAGTTCACCACTGAGAGACAGATTAGTGGCTATGGATCAGTGCAATGGGGCCATTGTGACTCCATGGAGAAAAGTGATCGTAGCAAAGGATTAGGTTATCGAGTGGTGGATATCGTATGCTTTACGCACTAAGTGAGAGATGTGAGGATGATTGCTATGTTTGATGTTTGCTATCACCATGCCTCCATCCACGTATCTTTACACCATATGTTAGTGTCACCTTAGAGTATTGTACATCTTGTTGTGATAACTCTTTGGTTGTAGGTCAAGGTTCAGATAAGATTGGATTATACCTGTTATTGTTCTGTTTTGTTGTTTATCGCCCATACCAGACTTTTGTCTGACCCAGAGTTTTATGTCTCTTCTTATTACCCTGGGTGCTCCTAAACGAGCAGACTAGAGACAAGTCAGGTGGATATGCACGAGTAGATTTCCGAAGACGAGCAGAAGGCTTACAAGTACCATTTATACATATATTCTCCCTATGTCGCTACTGGTCACTACTTTGGACATTAGTAGTGTACCTTTCTTATTTTGCTTTAGAGACAGTTTTTAAAAGTTGCAATAGTGATGATGTGGAACATAAGATGTATTTTGGATTTTCCGCTGCTATGATGGTTTAGTTTTCAGCTTATGCACTGTCTCACCTGTTTTATGTCAAAGTTATGTTATTATTATATTTTATCCCATGCGCTGTGAGACATTCTACAGGTTCCTTGTTAGTTCAAATTCCTTTCTTTTCCTTTCTTTGGCGATCGTCCTGTGCTAGTCGGGTATTGGCATAATGCATTTCAGGGAAATGTCGACTGGTGCGGGGAGGGGGGCTTCACATTTGGTATCAGAGCTCTACGTTGCGTAGTTAACTTAGGGAAAGACACCAGGGAGAGATAGTATACGTATATGAGAGCGCGTATTTGTGATATTTTGTTTTTCAAAAGCTATATATATACTACTAGTATATCTAAGGATGGAGTTGCACTGCACTTGCACCACTGAAGAGATGGTTAATCGTTTTCTCCTTACAGATTGAAGGATGAGCCGATATACTAGGGGTACTGGTAGAGGAGCTAATAATGGGAATGCTCCTGATATGAGGATGATGTTCACAAACCTCACGAGAGAAATGCTTAGGGATGTTCAGAGGACAGCTCCTAATGCTGCAAATGGTGGTGGTGCAGCGATGTAGGCACCTAGGGCCGATTTCGCCAAGCTCCTAATGAAAGCATATGCTATCAATGTTGTTCCTTCTTCATCGAATGCCCCAACTACGGCGGAGAAGGGAAAGGGCGTCATTATTCGAGGTATGCTTTCTATTTATGATGTTTATGTTCTAGTTTTGTTGATAGTGAGACATCCCATTCCTTCATATCTAGTGACCTGGTAGATAAGTTGGGATTGGAACCCGAGATTGTCGATAGACCTTTAGTTGTTACGAACCCGACTGGTGGCTCGATTAGCCTTTGCATAATTTGTTGTAATGTGGTCTTATCGAGTTATGGATGTATGTTTGCTTGTGATTGCTTAGTTGTTTTGCTAGTAACATCTCACGTAGATTGTCTGAATTTGGAGGAGATGTTCCTTGAGTGTTTGTCTGATATTGGTTTAGGCCTTTGGGGCTTGTGCTTAGGGAATGTCGAGTTCGACTAGGATGGTTGGCGTGAGATATAATTAGTTGTTGTGATTTCCATTGAATGATATCTCGGCTTACTCGAGGAGTGATGTGCAGCCATGACATGATAAGACTGTTCAATGGTATGGGTTGATGCGAGTTAGACTCGATAGGGTTATGAGATGACTCGAGTGGGACTCGAGAAAGATGCAAAGTAATGGATTATTTAGGACCCCATGTTGATGTTCTTTTTGAAGGAATAAGATGTGTTTGTTGATCATGGAAGATGCAATGAAGGTTAGGACGACTCAAGTTAGACTTGAACTCGTAAAAGAAAATAGGTGTTCGTTGATCTTGCAGATGCAACGAATAGGTAGACGACTCACACTGGATTAGAGTTTGTCGGTAATGGATACTCAAGACTGGGTCTGAGTTTATGGGTAATAGATTGACTCGAGTTGGACTCGAGAAGGCTACAAGGAAATGGATTGGCACGAGTTGAACTCGAGAGGGAAGCAAGATAATGGAAAGACTTGGGTGGGACTCGAGTCTTTTAGACGGACTAGAAGCAGGGGTATCTGGGGACGCCCATTACCTTGGATCCGTTGGACGTGATCTAGTTATCCTTGGAGGATAAACGTACGTTGGATGTACGGTAGTCTGTACAGAGGCGGGGCTTCCACTAGCCTTGGGATTGGTTGGAACAGTCAAGTAGGCATCGTCGTATGCATGGAGGCGGGGCTTCCGTTAGCCTTGGGATTGGTTGGACCAGTCAAGTAGGTATCGACGTGTGTATGGCTTTAGCAGGTGATAGATAGGACATGTTTGATGGATGCTATGTTTGTTCCTGTTTTATTCCCTTGAGTAGACTATCACCTATATGATTCTGGTAATAGAGAACGAAGAGATGATGGTACACCCAGATGCATGTGGTACCAGACTAGGTGTTGTACTGATGCATTGAGTAGGAGACATATCAGTTTAGGTGCTATGTTTCTTGAATGAAAGTAACTGGAGTATATCGTGGGATATGATTTCAGACCTATGTATGGATTAGATCCAGAAATGTTAACAAGTTTGACGATCAAACCTACTTTGATTGAGAGTTCCAGTCAGAGGGACGATCCTAATCTATTGGAAATCATCTCCAAGGTAGAGATGGGCATCGACAGTGAGAAGATGAACAAGTATGGACTTGATCGAGGAAGATGGCTTCGAAAGAATGATAGACTAGTTATACCCAATGTCAATGGATTGAGAGATGAAGTTCTTAGAGAATGTCATCACTCAAGACTGACTATATATACCGCTAGTAACAAAATGTATCAAGACATGAAGAAGGCCTACTACTGGGAAGGTATGAAGAGAGACGTTGGGAAGTTTATCCCCAAGAGTATAAATTGCCAGTTAGTTAAAGTTGAGCAAAGGAAGCCTAATGGTTTGTTACAACCGTTGAAAATTCCCAAATGGAATTGGGAATAAGTCGATGGATTTCATAGATGGTTTACCGAGGATTAGATCGGGCCGTGATAGTATTTAGGTGATTATGGATCGATTAACCAAGAGTGTAAGGTTTATACCTGTCAAATCGAATAGAACGGCAGCTAAGTTAGTAAAACTATATATGAAGTGGGTAGTGAGATTTCATGGAGTACCCAAAGGCATTGTGAGTGACCGAGATCCATTATTTACTAGTGGGTTTTGGAAGAGCTTACAAGAGGCTTTAGGATCAGGATTACATCTCAGTACCCCGTATCATGCTCGAACCGATGGTCAAACAGAGAGGGTGATTCGAGTATTAGAAGTTCCCTTGAGAGCTTGTATATTGGATTTCGGTGGATCATGGGATGACCATTTGCATCTAGTTGGATTCGCATATGATAATAGTTATCAGTCTAGTATTGGAGTAGCTCCATTTGATGCTTTGTACGGAAGACTGTGCAATTCACCGTCATGTTGGTTAGAAACTGGTGAGAAGTTTGTGCTTAGGCTAGATGTGATAAGAGAAACCTTAGATAAGATCAAGGTTATCCGACGACGAATGAAGGCTGTCCGATAGGCAGAAGAGTTATACCGATAAGAGGAGAAGAGATTTAAAATTCTCCATTGGCGACTTGGTGTTTGTCAAGATTTCTCCATTAAAGAGCGTGATACGATTTGGTAGGAGAGGCAAGTTAACACCAAGATTTGTTGGTCATTCCCAGTTCTCGAGGAAGTTGGAAATTTGGCATATAAAGTTGAATTACCAGAGAAGATGGCAGGAGTTCATAACGTATTTCATGATTCCCAGTTAAGGAAATTCGTGCATGACCCCGATATTATATCACCTGATCAGTTGGATGATATCGAAGTAGAACCCGAGGCGGTTGGGAACTGCAAGCCAATTCGTATTGTCGAGCACCATACGAAGCAACTTTGAAGGAAAGCCGTGAATCTAGTCAAAGTTCAGTAGGGCGAGAATGAGAATGACTATACTTGGGAGACAGAGGAGAGCATTAGGAAGACGTATCCAGAACTCTTTGCCTGGTAAGATTTTAATTGCAATTTAGTTTTCTGCATGCTAGGATAGACTTATTTGTTGTTTTTGTATGTTTGATTGTTGTAAATGGTTGGTAGGCATGCGAGATCCTTTGCTTGTTTCTTAGTTAAGGAATTTCGGAGGCGAAATTTCTTAAGAGGGAGAATGTAACGACCCACATTCTACGCATCGAAAGATCGTAGAATATTTGTTTCTTTCAGATATGAAGTCGTATGGTCATGTAACTTTAGGAGATGACTATTGGGGTTATTTCCCATGTTCATGATTTTTGCCGATTTTTAAATGACCGTTTTGCCCCTATCTGGTCTTGTTTTGGCCATAACTTTTGATTGGTAAAGAGTTTTGACCTTAAACCACTTCCATTAGATCCGGATGATGGTTTACCTTTCAAAAAAGTGGTCATATGTGAAAAATGGATTTACCGTTTGGGAGATATGGCTGAAATAAGATTTAGAAGGTGAAAAACTGCTTAACTGGGCCAAATGAGGTGATTAATGAATGAGCCCATAACGCATTTCGGGATTAGGGTTATGGGGAGGCTGAAATGATTTAGGTTTTCATTCTATTTCAGTTTTCTAGCCCCCATTTACCTCTTAGAAACCGTAGCAATGACCCTCATTTTATAGAATCATTTCTAATCACCGTTTAATTAAGGATTAGCCTAATCTATACCAAATTAAGGAGAAATAGCACCAAAGCAAGGTTGGAGCTACTGTTATACATTGGTATTCGCCCAAATTAGAGGAGTTTTAGTTCTAAAAAGTTTTAATTGTGGTAAAGGTGAGTGATTAGCCTTGTTTTTACACTAATTATGGTTAATTAAGGGTAATTGGTGTTAATTAGCGAATTTAAACATAATTAAATTCTGGGAAAATGTTTAGAAATTCTTAAACACCGTTTTAGACCTCTATTGGAAGTTTGGGTTAATTTGGTTAAGTTTTGCTAATCCTATCGTTAAATTTGCTTAGACATGCTTAAGGGGGAAAATGGGTTTTGGGTAGATTTGATCCATTTTGACATATCAAATTGTTGTTTTGGTGTTTGTGGTCAATTCTATATGTTGCAATGACTGTATGGTATGCTTTGTGATTGATTGATTAGAATAGTTAGAATAGTCGAAAACGTCGTTGTATGGCGTAAAACAGTCGCATAAAGAGTTGCAGGAATTTGACCCGGACCGGATCGGATCGCCCCTACCCAAACTGACCCGATCGTGAGTCCTTTCCCGCGAGCCGACCAGATCGAGCCCATGTACCACGAGCCGTGGAGCACCATACACCACGAGTCGCTAGATTTTCCTCACCTATTTGAGTTTGATCACCACGAGCGAAGCATCCACAAGTCGATCGCCTTGAGGATCGTGAGCTGAGACAAGCCAACACTTAAAGACCATAACCCAACCCGGATGATCATCACGAACTGAAGACCTTGAAGGATGCACCCGAACCGACCCATTTGGGTGACCACGACCCGAACCGACCCATTTGGGTGACCACGACCCGAACCGCACACACCGATCGTGAGGATGATCACGAACCCCACACCCCGACCATGTGGAAGATGGCGAACCCTCACACCCGGACCGTGAGGAATAGGATGAACCACCTAGATGTTGCACGAGCCAAATCAGTCACCACGAGATGGAGGAGGCAGACCACGAGCCACGAACCGATGTTGGGGCATGATGTCACGAGCCACGAGCTGAAGGAGGGACCACGAGCCGATGGCCAGGGGAAATCACGATTCAATCTTTGAGTCTGGATAGCGAACGAACCGAATTGAAGAATCACGAACGGAGATGATGATCAAAACCCGAGATGTAAAGTTAGTCCAAATGGGAAGTTTGTACTCAGGATCTAGACGCGAACCAACGAGTTAACTTCATGAGTTAGACTTTACTGGGGGACGTGTGCAAAGGGGTCATCGATATCCATAATTTTAGTTCACCGCTGAGAGATAGATTAGTGGCTATGGATCAGTGCAATGGGGCCATTGTGACTCCATGGAGCAAAGTGATCGTAGCAAAGGATTGGGTAATCGAGTGGTGTATATCGTATACTTTACGCACTGAGTGAGAGATGTGAGGATGATTGCTATGTTTGATGTTTGCTATCAACATGAACCCCACCCCCGTATCTTTACACCATATGTTAGTGTCAACTTAGAGTATTGTACATCTTGTTGTGCTAACTCTTTGGTTGCAGATATAGGTTCAGGTGTGATTGGATAATATCTGTTATTGTTCTGTTTTGTTGCTTATCGCTCATACCTGACTTTTATCTGATCTAGAGTTTTATGTCTCTTCTTATTACTCTGGGTGCGGATATGCACGAGTAGATGTCCGGAGACGAGCAGGAGGCTTACACGTACCATTTATACATATATTCTCCCTGTGTCGCTGCTGGTCACTACTTTGGGCATTAGTAGTGTACCTTTCTTATTTTGATTTAGAGACAGTTCTTAAAAGTTGTAATAATGATGATATGGAACATAAGTGTAGGGGTGAGCATTATTTGGTTAAACCGAATAAACCAACCAAACCAATTGAATTTGGTCGGTTTGGTTTGGTTTTGAAATAAGAACGGTTTGTAGTCGGTTTGGAAAAATATTTAGTTTGGTTATCGGTTTAACCGAATTAACCGAACTTTTATTATATTTTCAAAATTATCGATATTATAGTAAATATTTTAGATTAATTTAGTTATCCAAATTAATTTTAATCATCACATATGTAACATAATTACTATTGAGAAACATAAAAATCATAAATAATAATACTTTAATCATATATTTATAATTTATTTCAAATTATAGTTAATATTACAAGCATAAAGTCTAAAATAGTTTAAGTTCGGTTAAATCGGATAACCAACCGAACCAACCAATCTTCATTCGGTCGGTTTGGTTTGGTTTTCATTTTTATCGGTTTTAGTTTGGTTTGACAATTTTCATCATCGGATAAACCAAACCAACCAAACGCTCACCGCTACATAAGTGTATTTCGGATTTTCCACTGCTATGATGGTTTAGTTTTCAGCTTATGCACTGTCTCACCTGTTTTATGTCAAAGTTATGTTATTATTATATTTTATCCCATGCGCTGTGAAACATTCAACAGGTTCTTTGTTAGTTCAAATTCCTTTCTTTTCCTTTCTTTGGCGACCGTTCTGTGTTAGTCGGGTATTGGTACAACGCATTTCAGGAAAATGTCGCCTGATGCGGGGTGGGCCGTCACAACATTCTAAGTCATGTGTGTTACGAATGAAGTTAATTGCTTGTGAATAATATACGCTGGTAATATAATTTTTTCATCAGACTTTGTCTGATCCTATCTTTCATACCCACATGCATCTGGAGACCAATAGTGCACAACTGTTATGGTCACTGAGGTCCCAAGAAAACTTAAAATGGTTTTTTGGTGAGCATAGCGTGCTACATATATGTATCTGGGTTCATTATTTCTCTGATCATACCAAATTTCATTGAGTTCCAGAGAATGGCGATGGGCCTACAGAGTTAAATGTTTATGATTACGGAAGTTTTCGAGTTGCACTTACAAAGAGCCAAGCAAACAATTTGATTTATTTCAGTCGAGATATATGGTTTGACCACATCTACTTCACCCCCATTGTATGATTTTACTGTTATTATTCAGTTAATTATTTTGCACAGTCATAAATACTAGCACATTGACCTGGGCCTTTACAAGATATAAAAAAGAATGGGAAAAAAAATGTCCAGTACGTGTGAGTTCTTGTTTTTACAGCAGCAAGAAGTTTGCAGAATGTGTTCAGTTGCTTTATCATTTGCGCCATGGAAGAATAAAGGTCAAAGGCAATTTATAGTTTTACCACATAAGGCTGAAAAGATTTCTAGCCTTGTATGGTTTGTAGTATTGTCATTTTCCACATTCTTTTACCTTTTAATCTTTAGGAAAATTTTACCAGATATGAATACATATCTTATAAGTTTCTTTTATAATTTGTTTGTGAATATACATAACTTTTAAGAGGCTCCTTAGACGTTTAATTGACCATTTCATTGGTCATATGAACTCATGACCTTATATTGTAACAGATATCTCTGTTCATTTATAAAAGTGCAGCAACCAAGATACACTGAGGCCGATTTGCTTGTCCTATGAGGAAATAGGTTGGAACTACTCAACTTGAGGTAGCAAGAAAACTTGAGAACATAGTAATCAACACTACAGTTTCACTGCAATGGGAAGCACTTAACAAAAAAAGATAAAGAGCAGGTGCTAATAAAGATGCTCATGTTCGAAGTCGGTTGATTCAATCGCGATAAGAGCTTTACTGGCGCCATATGTTCTCGACTCGTCGATGATGCTAATTTAGTTGGTAATCTTTAACCATAAAATAATTTTGCACCATTAACATTTAATTAAAAAAAAAAAAAAAAAAAACTTTAGTGTTAGGTGAACATTGTTGGTAAGATCGGTGATCAGAGACAGAATAGCTTTGCTGGTTAAATTGACGACGCTTTACAAAAACCTGACCAAATGGATATTTGCAGCTACAGTGAGCGGCTCAATTAGAAAGGGCAAAAACGTTACTCATGTCAGCAAATAAAACCATGGACAGTGAGCTCATTGATTTCATAGATTGGAAAAAGGTAAAATACTTCCACCCCTATTTGATATATCTCACGTATTAAACTCATTCCCTTGTCAATTTAAACTAGTAGTAATTCATTTATAAATATTAATCTCGACCATATGATAACTGATACAGCAAAAGCTGCATAAAAAATGACCAGACTCTAGTTACTGTCAAATTGTAATAAGAGACTATCGAAAAGATGAGGCGTGCCATAATGCTAAAGGACAAAACACTTCTACACTTCAACCAACCTTTTCTAAAATGCTCCCATGATTTACACTTCCCCTCTATTCTGCTTTTGATCATCTAAAGCTATCTTCTGACATCAGCGATAAAAATGCGTAGATCGCTTCATTAAAAACTATTAGATAAATCTGAAGCAAATTAGTTTAGTCAAAAATTATCATATTAAAGCATAATCACAAGCTGTAGTTTTTATGTTGTTTAATCATCAAACTGTCAAATGTTTCGAAATTTGTGTAGTATCATCAATTTGCTTCAAATTTCTTGTTCATAATTCTTGTCAGCATATTGCTTAGTGTAAATATGAGTGGCTATGATTTTTTTCTTCTAAGTTTATGATTTAGTTGAGGATCTCATGTTTGCTAGAGTCAATTTTTCTTTTTTATTAATTTACATTTAACAATATGCTGATTGAGTTGTGGGTTTATTGCTAGCTACTCTTAAGTTATTGGATCTTGATGTTTGTGATTGAAACATTTAGACAATCACTGTAAGTTTAGTGGAAAACAATTAATGTTTTTTGTTTTTGTTAAGCATGCACATATAATTGAAATCTTGTAATTATCCATTAAATTGCACAAGTGCTGTATTTGAAACCATTAGACGTTTGAAATATCATGTATGTCTTGTCAAGGTGTAACATAGTGTATTTGTTCTCTTTTCAGTTTTGAAGGTTTTTAACTCTAAGTTATCTCATGGGATTTTGTTTTATTGCTATAGAATTTGCTCAGACAGATCTATCAAATATAGTTGTAATGATTTTGTTTTTGCAGGCTGTTTTTTTGCTATAGAATTTTCTCTCGGACAATGACTAAAAAGAACCAAGTCCATCAATATTTTCACAGACTGAACTCGCTCGCACTATCAGCCGTTGGGACTCATACTGTCATCCTTACAAGTTACATCACACAAGAAAGTGCCAATGATATTTGATCAACTGGTAATCTGAATTATATCTAATACAAAAGCTGTAAGTGAATCTCTCATCTGAAAAACTACTACGGTCCCATCTCTCTTATACTCAGGGGCTGTTCTTTGGTCCTTAACGGACCATACTCTCAGCGGACGCGTCCGAGGCGTCGGACGCGTCCGTTGAGAAGTGGTCCATTAAGGACCGTTTGCCCAACGGCTCCAATTTAAGCCGTTGGGCAAAACCCTAATCCCCTCAATAAAATATCACCCCCCTCCATTCCTCCATCTACCACAAATTCATCTTCTAATTCTCTAAACACTCCTCTATCTTCATTTAAAAATGGCAAATCGACAACCTAAACACTATTGGAGCAGTGAATCAACACGACTATTGCTTAAATGCGCCGTTGCGGCGTATGGAAAATGTGGTAATAACAAGAAAGGGGTTACCAAAGCGATAGCTGAAAAATTTAATGCTGCAACGGTCGAAATCAACATTACAAGAACAGACGAAACTCTGGATTCGATCGACGAAAACAAAGTTCGGCACAAGTATGATAGTCTTCGAAGGGAATGGGTTAGATGGGAAAGCTTGAACAACAAAACTGGAGCTGGTTGGGATCCTAATCGTCAAACTGTTTCAGGCTCTGATGAATGGTGGGATGATCGTTTAAAGGTATTCGCAACAAATTGCTGCTTTGTTTTTTAATAGATCCGTTATTAATTAATGTTGTTAAAATAGGAATTCGGGACATCCATTCTGAAATTTAAAAAGTCACCGCTTGAGCATTTGGATCTACAACAATAACTGTTTCAAGTCACACATGCAACTGGACAGACGGCGTATACGCCAGCATATACGCCTGCTGTTACTCAACCTGTGCAAACACCACAGTTTACTCCCTCTTTGCCTGGAAATTATGCTAATCCATTTGCATTTGACCAATTCCACAGTCAGCTCAATGAAACAGAAGATCAAGGGCAAAGTAATATTCCAAATTTGAATTCACCAACACCTCATTCTTGGGATCCTGAACCGGGCACTCAAACAAACGTGCCCGAAACTCCCATTCCACGGCGAAATCGACATGTTGGTTCAACCTCTGGTAAAAAGAGAAGTTTCAAAAAAGGGCGTAGTGACATGGAGGGAAAGTTTTCTGATCTCGTCAATTACCTCCATGCCCGAAAAGTGCAAAAATCTACAACTACGGAAAGTCCGACTCCAAACAATTTGACAGGAAACAGTGTACGGTCAACAGGAAATTCTTTAAATCAAGCTGATGTGATAGCACGCGTTAAACGTTTGAGTGAAGTAGCAGATTTTAATTTGGTGGAAGCATTACACATAATTGTAGATCCCAACAAGGCAGATATGTTCAACCTCTTAAACGATGACGATGCAATAACATGGATGTCATTTGAGACAAAGCGCGATCAACTTTCTGCTGACTACAAGTACTTTGTGATGAAGAACGGCCCAAGCAACGTTTAGGATTCCTACTATTATTTCAGTTTTGTATTTCTGCAATGTACCACTTTCTGTACTGTTTTTATGTAATGGACTGTTATGTTTTGTTAACTGTGTTATTCTGCAATAATTGTAATGTTATGTTTAATCTATAATTAGTTAAATTACAAAATATAAATAAAATACTCGGCTTAAATTCTCCGCTTAAATACTCCGCTTAAACCGCCAAACGCATCGTCCGCTAACTACTATTCTCCGCTATAATACTCCGCTCAAATTCTCCGCTTAAATTCTCCGCTTCCGCTTGCAAAGAACACACCCTCAATACATTAGCTATTGTTAGGAATCATAACTATCTATTAATTCCAATCTGACTCATTGTTCACTCATAGTAGGCAAAGTTTGTTCACCTACTTCCCCTATAAATACAAAGAACCACCCTCCCAATCTCAAGCCAAAACACAATGAACATGAATCAAACTACGTTTTTTAAAATGCAAGGTCACCATTCACGGAACATTATTATTTCAGTTGTAATAAAAAAGCACTAGTAGATTCTTAAAGACATTTTTGTTGTATGCATACACAACTACTGCGCGTGGTGGACTTGGATCTCAAAGACCAAAACAGAATTGGGTTGAATTCCCATGCTGCAAATCCACTAGCTCCATAAGCATATTCAGGAGTGCACTCAAGTCTAGCAACTTCTCCAATTTGCATGTCCAGAACACCTTCATCCCACCCTTTTATAACAGAGCCATAGCCAATATTAATGGTGAAAGGCTGCTGCCCAGGATCCTTGGTGCTCCAGAACTTCTGTGACAAATCCCGATCCCTGCCGAATCCAGTACAATGAACTGTAGCCGACTGGCCTTTGACAACCTTTGGGACATTTCCAGCTTTCAAGATCTGCTTCTGAACTTCCATTTCGGATTAATTTTTTTATCAAATTGAAACGAACTACATTGACCATACTGTACCTTACAACAATGTGGACCGGATCCATCGCCCAACAAAGTTTCCAACCCACAATAATGAGTCTGTCTCCGTGTCTAGGGTTCATGTGCTCTTATAGTTGTCTCTTAGTGCAATTGATTTCAGTTGAAAATCCAAAAAAAAAAAAAAAAAAAGAAGAAGAAGTAGAAGAAGATGTAAGTCTTATTCTTCTTTCACTTTTGTTACTACTCTTTTTATGGGTTTTCTAGTGTTAGTAATGTTGCTGGTTAGTTGTACGGAGTGATTGATGCAAATCAATTGGAAGGTCCAATTCATGCAATGATGCAACTGACTGTTAGAGCATTCCCAGCAGTTCCTCACATTTGCAGCGGGAATAGCATATTCCCAGCGTCGATCCACCCCACTGTCCCAGCAGACAGTGGGGCGACATTGGGAATTTAATATTTTTTTAAAAAAAAATCACTAAACAGTTTTCTGAAAACCGTTTAGTGTCTAAACGGTTTTCAGAAAACCGTTTAGTGTGCGTGAAAATTAAAAAAAAAAAATTTGCGAGCGTCTGTTTTACAGAGTTATTATACTCTGTAAAACAGACGCTGAAGTAAATCCACAAAATCCCCAAATTCTCAAAACCCTAGTTCAAAAATTGAGGTAAAAACATCGGATTTTTGCAACAACTTCATTATCTACCCTTCCTCGTCTCTTTAGCACAACCAATTCCATCGTTCTACACCATAAACCCATCATTTTGGTCATCTTTGTTGATTTAACAAATTAGTTGAATTTGTTGAGGATGGAAGAGGAAATCATAGAAGGTACTAGCGCTGCGAGTGGGTTTCGGAGGAGAAAAAGTTCATGAAAGAGTCGTAAAATGATTGAACGCGAAGAAGGAGGCTACGGTGCTAGGAAGGAGACAGAAATCGAGCCGGGGTTTCCATTCATGTCCATCACAAGTCTACAAGAAGGAGTTTCACATATCTTCAACAGCGAAAATGAGCTTACGGTATATTTTTTGTTTTTAAATTGAGTTAAAAAGAATTATTCGATACGAAAACATTATGTATCCGTTTTTTTTTGTAAACAGAATCGAGACAAGATGAGATGTCATGGGGCATTTACAACGATGTTGAAATGGTGGAAGAAAGTTAAAGTCTACCCGCAAATTTATGAGCCGATTGTGAGTATATTTGGTAAATTCATGGAAATTGAGTTGAAAAACTCTGATAACAGATGCATACATGCTATTGTGGAGCGTTGGTGGCCGACTACACATACCTTTTTTTTTCCTAGTACGGAGATTGGGTTCACACCTTTAGATTTTACCATGCTGACATCCATTCCCGTGGGAATGCATAATCTAACTTTACCGTATGATGAGACTTGGGGGCAATTCGAAAATGTAAAGCAACTACTCCCACTTCTTGAGCCGAATGATATTAAGGTAGGAAATGTTCCTTTATCGCATCTTATGAGGTACTTTCGTGACGACTATCTTGAGGCTACGGATAACAAAAGCCATATTGCGCGCATTTTTGTTTTGTATATGATGGGAACTCTTTTTTTTACAACAACAAATGACACTATTAGTCTGGGTTATTTGGAGGCCGTTTTTGATTTATGCTTAGCGGAACAGTTCGACTGGGGTTCTGCGATTATGGGTTACCTCTACCAGAGTTTGGATGTTGTTGTAACTAAGGGAGGACATATCACTGGTTTCGTTGAGCTATTGCAGGTATGGTAACTTATATGAAGCACAAAGTTTTTTAGGTTTACGAAGGTTTATTCTAGTGATTAATATTACATCTTTCCTTACTGCAGTACTGGTTTTTTGAGTACATGATGGTGTGCGGCTATATTGTCAAAGAAGAGGTGAAACAAGCTTCCTATCCGAGATTGAGAGCCTGGGAGAAAGAAAATAGGCTTATCACGCATGATACTTCAGCTCATTTGTTCTCGAGCACACGGTACCATATAGATCATCGCCACGCAGCGCATGTAAATTGGAATCCATGGCATAATTCAGTCGGTTTCGCTAATGCAGAGGTTGTCCATGCACGCAACCTATCTATGAAACGGTTGCCTTTGATTGTTCCGCCCGGTAGCTCCTATGAGATGTATTTAGGAGAGAGATGTATGCGGCTACTTACAGGGTGGGCGACTATTCCCCTTGATCCTCCCGCACATATGACCCGCAAGATGACATTTTCCACATATGTGGAGATGCAACAAGCGTTATACGAAGATGACTGTCAACAGTACATATATAAAGAGCCAGACATTGATTACAGCACGTATTGGCGCTCTGTGGCCAGAGATGTTGGTCCATTGTTAGAAGCTTCTGTCCGTATCGGTAATATGGATTTTTTCGGACCTTCTGCTTTAAAGACAGGAATTGAAGCTCCAATCGTCACGTCTTCAGAAGTTAATTACGCATCTCAGTTTTACCCACAGCCGCAGCATAGTGAGTGGACCGAGGATCCGGGGTGGAACTTGCAATGGACAGGACATGATCCGTTACCGATTCCTCATTTGACGGATATACCGCCAGTTCCGTCCCATTACACCGTTGATAGTCTATGGGAATTGAGTATGGGTATGCGACAGTTAGCTCTTGACCAGTCGAAGTATTATGAAGAGGGCTTGGATAGGATCAACACAGCTGCAGACGATTTTGTAAGTTATCGATTTAATTTTTGAGAAACATGTTTGTTTTCCAAAACTGCTCATAACATACAATCCCTAGTATTATTTGTATAATGATAGTGTGTATGTTTTTAAAAACTGTGCAGAACATGCAAGTTTATAGGGAACCAGTGTTGCATTTGGGAACCAATGTGGCGGGTCGAACAACAAGCAGGAAAAAAAGAAAAACTCAAGTACAGGTGGAAGCGGATGAGGAAGAAGATGACGACGAGGGTGATGAGGAAGATGAGGAGGTAGGTGATGAGGAGGATGACGACGAGGGTGATGATGATGATGATGATGATGATGATGATGATGATGACGGTCAACCCAATGATGTACGTACTAATCAGTATGGTGTTAGGTTTAGATATCCATCTGCATCATCGTCGACGCCTGGTACTTGTTCATTTAACTCCATACACACTTGTTACCCGTGCACATAAATCTATTTATTTTGTTCTAAGTTCACATATAAATACCTGGTCAAGTTCACATATAACCAAGTGTTTATGTATGTGCAGGCAAGAGTTTAGACAAAGGGAAGCAGAAGAGCAGGGGTTTCGTCAGCAAGGTGAAATCTATATTTACGGGAAAGGGAAAGAAGAAAGGAAGTGGGATTTACATTCCAGGCATTGAGGACATTCAATGATGATCGATGAGTTGATTGTATGACTTTTTAGGTGCTAATGTTAATGTTATGAGATGTTAGTGTAATGGTATGTGAGTTTAATGGTACTATAATATTGTTATGAAGACGGTGTGTTAGTGTAATGGTTTGTACTCGTATGGTTTGTAATGGTTTTGGTTTAATGATAATGGACTATTGTTTATTATAGACTGTATTTGTTTTGTGTATTTTACTGGCTCGTATGTAGTAAAAATTGAGTGGAAACAATTAATTATGTGTATATAAAGTTACCAATAAGCTTACAACATCGGCTATTACAACAGTAAGAACTGCAACGTACACGAGTACGAACTACAATAATTAAACACGCAAACATCAAATTCAAATTCAAATCAAGATACAACGGAGTTAAAAAACATAACGGAGTTAAGAAACATAACGGTGTTAAGAAACATAACGGCGTTAAAAAACCTTAAAGTTGGACGTGAGTAGTCATATCGCTTTATATAGGTGTAAAAAAACAAAACAGGGTTGTGCTATCCTGTCGCTTTAGTGCTTTTTTTATGGTGCTTTGTTAATTGGAAATACCCTGTCCATTCAAGTTCTAGCGATTGTGCTTTGTTAAAAATCAAAATTTGGTCGTCCTATCCTTTTACTTTAGTGCTTTCTGTACAGTTGTCTATTGCACCAGTGTTGCATTATTACAGTCTATTACCCTGTCCTTTCATATCCTATCCCTTTACTGCTTTGCTAAAAAACATAACTGGGTCGTCCAGTAATGCATTGTTCCAGTCTTCGCCACTGACTCGTCATATCTTGTCCTTTCATACCCTACAACTTTACTGCTCTTAAAAAGCATCACTGGGTCGTCCTGTCCTATCACTGAGCCCGCTGTCTTGTCCTATCGCTTTAGTGCTTTTCCTATCATCTTAGTGCGTTGACTAGTCTAACGAATCTCAATTATATGTATGTTAGCCCTCATATTTTCCCCTATACAAATATCTATCTTTACTACGATTTAGTTATCTAGAACCAAATTTTTCATCAACAGAAAAACATGCCTTCATGGTCATGGCCCTCATCAATGGATTCAAACTATGATCAAAACTTTCCTGAGCGCTCGCCTTCAACTCCAAGAACAGATATTGATTGGAATATCGAATACCAAGAGCAGCACTACGAGGACCTGCGTCAAAACTACCCGGAGTTGGCACGCCTGACGATTCATCCACCAATTAATCAAGTTCCTGATGTAGGTCATGGACAAGTCCAAACTGGGAATGAAGAACCCTTACGAGCGGCTCCAGTCCCTCGTTCACCGACTTATCAGGATGTTGCTCGTACTCCGCATGTTCAAGTTGTACGTCATCAGGAGATACGACGAGTTTCAATTAACCAGACTCCTTACGAGCAGGAGGTTAACTCCTATCCCGTCTGTTGCTACTGTGGTTACGAGGTGGAGGTAGTAGTACGGGCGGACGGAGAGAATATTGGTCGTAGGATCCATTTATGCTCGCTGTGGCCTAACGGATGCAATTATTTCGAGTGGATCGACGATCGTTTCCCTCCTAGGGCTATTTCTTACGCCAACGAGTTAGAACAAGAGAATCGGCGGCTTCGAACCTCTTTAGAAGCTCTTCAGAATGAGCGTAATAATTAATGTGTTTGCGTACTGAATTCCCTAGTTTCCTATATTTTACTAGCTAGTATTTAGTTTTCTCTATTGTATCCTAAGTTTGGCTGGTGATATTATATTGAACACCAGTTTTATCACAAAATCTTTGTATCGTTTTTAATATCTAGCGTATGTTACCAACTTACAACTAGCAAACTGGAGATAAAAACCAAAATAAAAATTGAGTGGAGGTAAAAATTCACAAATAAAAATTTTATCTATAAAACAAGATAAAATTTACATATAAAAAACCAATTTAAATATAAAACAATTTTAATATAAAACTTTAAAATTTTAAATATAATTTTTCAAGCTTAAAAAATCAGTGAATTTAAATATAAAACAAGCATCAAATTTTCACTGAAACAAATTAAAAAAATTACTTATGAACTATAAAAAATTAAATAAAATAAATATATTACGTTTAGATAACCACATTCATTAAATCCAAAAAACTCAACATGTTTAACCAAGTACAAAACAAGATACAGTGCAAAAGAATTTGCATTTAAAAAAAGCACAGTTATTGTATAAACGGTTTTCTCAAAACCGTTTCCATACCGACGCTCAAAATTGGAAATGGCGAGCCTCGCCATTTCCAATTGCCCCCCACGCTGGTCCTGCTTCTGCTGGACAGCGTTAAAACTAATTTCGTCCCCATTTCATCAAAAATCAACGCTGATGGGAATGCTCTTAGCATGCTAGTGAATTTTAGTCCAGTATTAACCATTTATTAATATAATATTAAGAGCCATTAACCAGGGTTATTATACAGGTTTATTGCTTCCAACTATTTCTCTCGTGAGGTACAGAGTGATTGACGCAAACCAATCGGAAGGTGCAATTCATGAAACTGACTATTAGCATGACAGTGAAATTAGTCCAGTATTGACCTTTTATTAATATAATATTAAGAGCTATTAACCAGGGTTATTTTTATGCTTTTGTTATGCTATTCATACAGGTTTATTGCTTCCAATGTTTTCTCTGGTGAGGTACCAGAGACATTAGAGAATCTTAATAGTATGTATAGCTTGTAAGTTTTTTTTTGTTATTTTATTAATTTATGGATACACAACATGCATATTGAATTATTGACTCATAGTCCAGATTGCTTGAAAACTGAACCTGGACAGCCTGTTTAGTAAAATCTTAATCAGTGCGCTACCCAAACTTTCAAAACCGTTCCCTAAGGTAATCAGGATTTTGAATTTAGATAAATGATAAATCCCAGCTGTTAATTAGTAATGAAACTGTTCAAAAATGAAGCAATTATCATGGGTCCACTTCAATCCTTGATGTTGTTATCGAATTTTCTTCATATCCTTGATGCTGTTTTCGAATTTTGTTCATACATTGTAAGTATTATTTCAAATGAAATAGTTGAAACTGTTGTTTAATTTACAGAATCGGATTGGTTTTGAGGCGCGATATACCTTTCCTTAAAGCAATATCTGCCCCCACTCGGATTTGAGTTTGCTAAAGGGTTAAGCGGTAGATTGCTTCGCAGAATACAACAAAACCAGAACTCAGAGACTCAGCAATGTCTGTGAGGTCAGCGAGATTTCTTATTTGGAAAGAAAAAGATAAAACAAAGAGATGGAAGAAGATGGAAACGAAGAGAGTACACATATAGGCGCGGAACAGTCACGACTGTTGGATGCAGTTGTATACAAGCAGACGCGTCCGTCCGTTTAAATTTAAAAATTATGACTGTTGCCAATAGACGGGCCGCTTCAGTACGATCACGCACGCGCTCACGTACCCCAAGTGTCCATCTTTTGACCATAATAATGTTTATAGGCCCAACCAAGCCCACATGCATTCACATCCAAGCCCCTTGTTCAAGCCCAAGTTATTTAATTCACAATATCATATGCAGAGCATTCATATATATCTTGGAATAGGCCAAATGACTTGGTGATGTGGTAATTGTTCCCTTCATTAAAATAATCTTCCTTAACAATCCCCCGCTAGATTGTTTTATTTATGATGTTCAGTTTTATCTTAGCTAGAAATTGCGCATCATATGTGGTATCTATTCGATTAAACCTCATATTAGTGTGAATATTTCAAGGCTTTAAAGAAGGGCTGGGTGGTCACAACTTAAACCAAGTCTCCTTAATTTATAAAATCGGAAATACTACACACGCAATTTCAATTTCCAATAAATTTCCTACCCGTGAGCATCATTATGGCCATGTGCTCCATCCCAGCTTAATGAACTCTTGTAAGAGTAAACCCTAAAACTCTTGTTTAGAAGCGGCACCACTTCCAAGTTCATAAAGGTAAAGTTCTGTTTCCTTTTCGATGTCTCTGTTACTAGACTAACTAGAACTTTATTAAGAGTTATTCAACTTAGCCTCTTCATACCTGTAACAGTTTACACTAATTTGATTTTGTGTTTTCCCAATCATATGATAATTTGTTTTTATCCGTTAAACCTTAAAATTAAGTTAATTAATATTAAGGTTGGGTTTCCACTATTATTGATTAATACAAGGTTTAAGTCCCATTTCAAATGACGTGGATCTTACCATTTCCCTAGTCAAAGCTTTTGTGAATGGGTTTGCTAAATTATCGCTAGATCTTATGTAGACAATAGTAATTATTCTATCATTTATTATTTGTCTAACATACTCATGTCTAAGACTTATATGTCTTGACTTTCCATTTTATATGTTACTATATGCTCGTGACATAGTAGCCTGACTATCACATCGTAATGATATGGCTAACATTGGTTTTGGCCATAGCTTGATATCTAGTAACATATTTCGTAGCCATTATGCCTCTTTTCTGGCAGCAACAAGTGCTATAAATTCCGACTCCATTGTGGAGTGCGAAATGCAAGTTTGTTTCTTTGATGCCCAAGAAACAGCACCTCCACCTAACGTGAAAATCCAACCCGAAGTAGATTTATTATCACCAGAGCTAGTTATCCTACTTGCATCAGTGTATCCTTCTAATACACTTGGAAATCCATTGTAAACAAGTCCTAAATTATTAGTTCTTTTTAGGTAACCAAGTAATCTTTCAATTGCTTTCCAATGATCTATACCAGGATTACTAGTATACCGTGCAAGTTTGCATATTGCATATGCTATGTCAGGTCTCGTACAATGCATTGCATACATTATACTTCTAATAGCGCTTGCGTATTCGAGTTGAGCAATACATCTTCCTTCATTTTTATTGAGATTGATACTCGAGTCTATTGGGGTATTGGCATCTTTAATTTTTAGATGTCCAAACTTCTGGATTACCTTTTGAATATAATGTGATTGATTTAGTGCATAGCCCCCACTATCTTTACTAACCTTTATACCTAGAATTGTATCAACTTCATTTAAATCTTTCATTTTGAATTTTGAAGTTAAATAATTTTTGGTGTCTTGTATTCCTTTCATGTTAGTACCGAATATTAATAAATCATCTACAAATAAACAAATGATTACTCCATATTCCTTTGTAAACTTGGAATAGACACATTTGTCTACACTATTACATGAGAAGCCATTTTGAAGTATAATTAAGTCAAATTTCTCATGCCAATGTTTTGGTGCTTGTTTTAATCCGTATAGTAATCTTGTCAGTTTGCAAACTTTTCTTTCATTCCAAGGAAGGATAAAACCCTCTGGTTGTTTCATGTAAACTTCTTCGTTAAGTTCACCTTTAAGGAAGGCTGTTTTGACATCCATTTGGTGGATATGCAACTGATAGATTGATGTTAATGCTATTAGTACTCGAACTGATGTAATTCTTTCAACTGGAGTATATGTATCAAAGAAATCAATTCCTTCCTTTTGTCGAAATCCTTTGGCTACTAATCTAGCCTTGAAAGTTTGTACGCTACCATCGTTGTTACGTTTTCTTCGAAACACCCATTTACAACCAATAGGTTTTGACCCTTGAGGCAAGTCTACCAATACCCAAGTATTGTTTGATAAAATTGAATCCATTTCATCATTAATTGCCTCCTTCCAACAAGCAGAATATCTCGAAGTTATAGCTTCTTTGTATGTTTTTGGATCATATTCTATATTCAGTACAATAGGAATTTTGTTAGTAACTTCATCTCGAGTTCCTTCTACGAGTAATTCAATAGCTTGAGATGATATAAAATCTGGACCAAAAGATTTCTCTTTTCTGATTCTTTGTGTCCTTATTTCTGTCTGTTCATTAGTTACTTTCCTTTTATTGCCAGCAGAAGCTTTAGTAACGTCTGTTGGTATTTGAATAATTTTGCGGTTTAATGACTGATTAGTTTTTGAATCATCATTGAATTTATTTTCAATAAACTCAACATCCCTTGATTCAACAATCGTGTTTGAGGATAAATCTAGTAGTCTATATGCTTTAGAGTTTTCATCATATCCTACAAACAAACTTTTCAATGCTCTTGGACCCAGTTTTGTCCGTTTTGGATCAGTCAACCTATAGAAGGCAATACACCCCCACACCTTTAGATATCGCAGATTAGGTTTTTGACCATTCCATAGTTCATAAGGAGAAACTTTAGTTTTCCTTGAAGTGATTCTATTGTGCAAATGACATGCAGAAAACAATGTTTCTCCCCACAAATTAAGTGGTAATTTAGCATTTAATAACATAGAATTTACCATATCAACCAGAATTTTGTTTTTCCTTTCAGCCAAACCATTTTGATGTGGTGTGTATGGCGCAGTGTGCTGATGAATAATCCCATGTTCTTCACAGAAGTTAGAAAATTCAGTGAAGAAGTATTATCCTCCTCTATCACTACGTAGGACCTTTATTTTCCTACCCTTTTGATTTTCAACTTCTGTTTTATAATGTTTGAACATGTCAAAAGCTTCATCTTTATTTCTTAGTAAATACACATGTGTGTATTTAGAAAAATCATCAATAAAGGTAATGAAATACCTTTTTCCACCTCTGGTCAAAACTCCATTTAATTCACATATATCAGAATGAATTAAATCCAAGAGTTCTGAATTTCTTTCAATTGTTGGGAATGGTTTCTTTTTTATCTTTGCATGTATACATATTTCGCATTTATCATAGTTATCATTAGTAACAGAAATAAGACCATGCTTTAACATATACTTCAAAGATTTATAATTTAAATGTCCTAAACGTGCATGCCATAATGATAAAGAATCAACAGTATAAGCAGAACATTCTTTTATTTCATTAATACTGAGTTTGAACATCCCATTACATGCATAACCTTTACCCACAAACATGCCATTTTTAGACAATATCAAACTATCAGCCTCCAAGATTGATTTGATGCCACTCTTGCACAAAATTGATGTAGAAACCATGTTCTTTTTAATATCAGGAACATGAAGAACATTAGTAAGAGTTATTTTCTTGTTAGAAGTAAAATGAATCTCCACATTTCCTTTTCCCAGAACTTTTGCACCATTTTCATTTCCCATGAGCACTTCTTGTTGGTCAACCACCTCTGTATAGGTTTTGAATAGACCTTTGTTTTTGCAAACATGAACCGTGGCACCAGAATCGAACCACCAATCCGAAGATTTTGTTTCAGCGGTAGCCATATGCAAATCAATTATTGTGACAACCCCAAACTTCCACGAGTGAAAGCAAGGAGAAATCATATGGAATACAGCATAAATACAATAAAACAGAACACAGATACAATATAGCAAAGGAGATTCATAGAGTAATAACATTATAGCAGCGGAAAAATATAATGTCATCAATCACAGAAAATCCACAGTCACAGAATCTAAGCTATTACAACAAGTTTGCAGAAAAGAAATAAGTTTGATGTCTAAAAAGAAAAGAATAGATGCCAATAGAAACAAAAAGTCTTCAAGCTCCAAGTCATCACCTCTTCTCCCAAGCAGAATCCAAGAGAGAGAAAATAAGCAGCTTCAAAGAAAAGCTCCAAGCAAAGAATGAACCTGTCTACTTGGCTGCCCGTGTAGAAGAGAGGGCACCCAAGTTTGCAAAAAGGTGAAACAAACTATGGGTCAGTCGTGGGACTGGTGTGAGAATTCTTAAATAACTTATACTAATAAGGCAAATCCAAAGACCACGCCGCTAACGCGGAACGGGTTGTACCAATGGATTGCCGTGCATAACTATAGTGTCAATACAGATAAGTAAAACGTAACAAAACGCAATGTCTTTTGAAAAATGGAACCACCATAAGACTCAGGTCCCATCACACAATGCAACGCACACCAAGAGGATAGAGTTTTACCTTATGGTGGTTAAACATGCTAAATACGCCAAATACGTAACTAATACTATTATTAGTGTATATGGTTTCAAAACAATTCAAAGCAATGTATTAATCCTAGGAAGCATAGGTACCATATATTATGCCTCCAATAGTAGTAATACAATCAAATCCGTCGGGGTCGTATTGGAAATTTGGGTTTCCATCATGAGTCCAGGCTAGGGAGGACTCCTTACCGATTCGAGACGCTCTAGTTAACGTCTCAGGATTACCCGCAGTTAACCCTTGGATCCTGCAGGGCCGGTCCTCACATACAGCTTAGAGGATTGGCAATTCCTAAGCACACGTTCCCCGGTCCTATAGGACCTATCCGAGGCGCCTCATTTCATCATCCTCCAAAAGTAAAATGACTACTAACTAGAAAGAAACGTGCTACTTTCCCTGCGTTCCCTTCCCCCTTTTTAGACTCTACCGGTTTGTGAGGCTCGTGAAGTCATGTTCTTCATACCACAAGGTTCTGCTTTTCAACAAGAAACCCTGATCATTGCATCTTAGTATGCCACACCGTCACTCCATACCGTACTATTGATCTTCCGTCACTATATAAACGGGTGTTAAGTAGAGAATAAATTCTCTACCACCAATCGTTTATATATTAACTGAATATCAACAACATAATATTTTGTGGGGTACGATGTCAGACACACTATCCATTTATACCCATGCTCTAGGTCTGAACTAGGGTCAAACCCGTGAAATCAACACGTACGTTTGGGCAATTACCCCGACCCTTGAATTGGGATCAAACCAATTCAGAGACTTGATCGTTGTCCATTCGAGGGGAGATTTACGGTCTTCATACGCCGTCTTCATACTTGAATTCTTGAAATCGTACGATCATTTGGAATGGGATTAACCCGGTCTTTCCAAATAATCTCGCATTCATATATTTTGAGAAAAACATATTTCATATTGTTATTTTATTTTATAACGATTAATTCTTGCCTTAATTATTTAATATAATTAATTTCCTTATTTAACGACGCTTCAGGTCAAGGGCGACCTTGGCGCTGTTTTCCATCAATTTTTTTTTCACTTTCCTCAAAATCTAACCGTTGGATTTTAGCGTAGCATATATCGTTGGAAAGATTTTTCCAAGACGGTCCTAACGGTTTCAGTTTTGGGAAAATCCGACGGTCGGATCTTCCGGTATAATCATTTAAAAGTTTGATTTCAAAACACGAACTACTGCGCTCGATTCGTTATATTATAATTATATATATATAAATATATATAAATAATTCGTTTAGTTTATCGTCCCTACGTGCAGCTTACATTTATCTTAACTTTCACCTTCTACTTACATGACAATGTAGTTTAGGATTAGACGATAATTCTTCCCTTTTTAATTCATTATTATTTATTTTATACTTTATAATTTTCATTTAAGAATGTAAATTATAATGTGCCATCCCATTCATTTCTTTATATATTTCTTTTCCAATTTCATTATGAATAATGAACACTTTCCTATGGTGTAAGTTCCCTTTTACCTACATTATAAATAATGTTAATGTTTCAATACAGTTCCTTACCTTTCATTTAACATTATAAATAATGTTATTCTTACATACGTTTCATTTCTTTTATTTAACATTATAAATAATGTTAAACCTTACATACAGTTTCATTTCTTTTATTTAACATTATAAATAATGTTAAACCTTACTATGGGGTGAATTCTCTTTTTATATACATTATAAAATAATGTCAATACCATACGGTATAAATTCTTATGTGTTAACATTAAAATTAAATGTTAACTTGACATACGATGAAATTTTCTCTTATATTAACATTAAAAATAATGTTAACTACATACAGTGTTATTTTCTTTTTAACATTAACATTAAAATGTTAATATCATACAATGGTGTTATTCTTATAATATAATGCATAAATAAAATGTAATCTCTTTCCTACAGTTAATCCTCTTTAAATTACCATTATAACTAATGTCGATTTCTCATGCATTGTAAATTACTTATTTTTAACATTAAAAATAATGTACTCTTCCTACGATAGAAATACTCTTTTTATTAACATTTAAAATAATGTTACATTTACATACAATAAATGTTAATGAATCATATAGTGAGTTTTTCTCTTTTAGTTTCCATTCCATTAACATTAGAAATAAATGTTAATGAATCATACAATGCATTTTCTATATTTTTAATATAGACAAAAATGTTAAATTATCATATGGTGAAATTTTCTATATAACATTAACAAAAAATTTCCATTCAACATACGGTGAAAATTTTCTATAATTCTAATATTAACACAAATGAATGTTAATCTCATACGGTTCATTTTCTTAGTACATAACATTAAAAATAATGTTAATGAATCATACGGTGACATTTTCATATTTAACAAAATAAGTATCAATCAATCATACGGTAAATATTTTCATTTTTTACAAAATGCTATTTTATCATACGATGCAAATTTATATTTTTATAACATGCCCAAAAATGTTATTTAACATACAATGCAAACTTATATTTTTATAACATTAAATAAAAATGACAAAAATACCATTCACATACAATGCATTCTTATATGTTAAACATTAAATAAAAATGACAAAAATACTATTCACATACAATGCATTCTTATATGTTAAACATTAAATAAAAATGACAAAAATACTATTCACATACAATGCATTCTTATATGTTAAACATTAAATAAAAATGACAAAAATACTATTCACATACAATGCATTCTTATATGTTAAACATTAAATAAAAATGACAAAAATACTATTCACATACAATGCATTCTTATATGTTAAACATTAAATAAAAATGACAAAAATACTGTTCACATACAATGCATTCTTATATGTTAAACATTAAATAAAAATGACAAAAATACTGTTATCTTAACATTAAAAATAATGCTAAATCATCCTTTCTTTTTATATAACAAAAATGAATGTTAATTTAATATGCATTCATTTCATTTTTAATTAACATAGAAAATAATAAATGTTAATTTAACCTACAATACATTTTCCTTTTTATTAACATTAACAATAAATGTTAATTTTACATGCCTTACATTTCATATTTATTAACATTAAAAATAAATGTTAATTTTTCATGAAATGAAAATTCTTTTATTTCTTAACACTTAAACAAAAATGTTATTTTACTTACAATGCATTTTCTATTTTTTTAACATAACCAAAATGCTAGTTTACATAAAATGCAAATTTATATATTTTTAACATGACAAAACGCTGGTTTAACATACAGTGCATTTTTATATTAATAACATGACAAAAATGCTGATTTAACATACAGTGTATTTTCTATGTAACATTAACAAAAATGTTATTGAATCATACGGTGTATATTTTCATATTTTTATCATAACAAAAATGTCATTATCATAAGGTGACCGTTCTTTATATTAACATTAAATAAAAATGTTAATTTCATACGGTGAACATTATATTAAAAAAAATTGCTCATTAACATACGGTGAATAATTTCTATTTTAATATTGACAAAATTTATCAATTAACATACTATGGCAATTTCTATTTTATTAATGAACAAAAATAGTGCCCATCAACATACGGTGTATAATCCCATTTTATAATGACACAAATTTGTCCATAAACATATAGTGACATATTCTATTTTATAATGACAAAAATAGTTCATTTCATACGGTGACATATTCAATTTTATACATACCAAATGTCATTGAACATACAATGAATAATTTTCTATTTTTAAACATTGACAAAAATGCCAATGAACATACCATGAATAATTTTCTATTTTAAACATTGGCAAAAATGCCAATGAACATACCATGAATAATTTTCTATTAAATATTGAACAAATTTGTTCATTAACATAGTCAATTCTATTTACCTATGAACATGAAATCAAGGGATCTAATATTAGCCATTCAATCATATAACAAGGCATCACCAAATCATAACCAACAACAGATCAGAATCATATTATAATCGCATCATATACTGAATAGTTTATTTTAATGCAAAAATTTTAAAAAAAAAGATTCTCACCTTGCTTGGATAATAAATATAATAAATCCAAATTAATTTTCAGAAGGCTCCAATCGGTCTCAGCAAATACTACTCGTCCTCACGGTCATGTCGGATCTGAAATTTTCAGAATCGGTGTTCAAACGAATAAGTTATCAATGTTTTTAATTAACCAGACTTTTAACAACTGCTTCTGTCACGCTTAAAAGCGTTACAAAATCTGAAATAATTCATACCCTTTTGTTCAAAACTTCAAATCCGGATTTCTCTTGATTTACTGAACGGTTTTGGGTGCCGTTTGTTGGAGCTTGGAGTGCTACGAGAGGCCGATCTTCGCCGGGAGTTGGGGCGGTGCGGTTGGACGTGGTGGGGCCCAGGGGGCTGCGTTCGGCGCGAGTTTGCGGGCTCGGTGGCGGAGCTACAGGGCACGAGGGAGGCTGTGATTTGTCGGAGAACGTAGAGCTCGGAGAGAGCTTCGAAATGAGTACAAGTTTGTTGAAAACCGTTGAGAGATGAAGGAGAAAATTGAGTTTGAAATTTTGATCACTTATGGGTTACGGCGGCTCAAGACAACGGAGGAGAAAGAAGAAGGATACGGTCTGTATACGTGCGTATTTATACTATAATACTAGGTTTTTCTAATGATTATTTTATTTAATTAATTAATTCTAGAAAATACAGTTTTCACATACGATCTCCGATTCGCGCTCAACGACTGTCGAACTTAATGTTTTGACGTCTTCTGAACGCGATGGCGCTATCGCCAAGGTCCAATTCTGAAGTTACAGTATGGTTTACTTTTATTTTCAAATAAATCCTTTATTTTAAATTCGAACGTAAATATAATTTTGCCGGGGCCACATACGAAGTCAGAAAAATCCGGAAAAATTATTTTTGGCTTTCTTATGCCGATACGATCACAACAAAATTCGTTTCGTTCAATTCTGAGACTTTTTGAAAAATGGCTATTTTCAGGGCGAATATATTTAATATTAAAAATACATTTTGAAAATAATAATTTCTGAAACTCAAAATATATAAGTGTTTACTGTTTTTCAATGCAGAAACGTCATTCTGAGCTCAATGGAAGTGGTTTCGAGGCCCAATTCCTTCGTATGCAAAAAGTGGCATTTCTGACCTTTATATATTTTATATATATTCCATTTCATAGCGACTTTTCTAAATTTTAATTTTGACATAACTTACAAGTTTTAAAGTGAAATTTCAATTTTTCAGATTCATTAGAAAGATATTCTGAAACAGATTTAAATATTTTTGGTTTCACTAAAATTCGTTTTATTTTGAATCCTGTACATTCAGTCAAAGTTTAAAGTCAAAATTTCAAACTGCAGCGCTTGTTTTCAATTCCTTTTATATATAAATTAAATTTATTCGTTTTAACTTCGATTAAAATAAATCAATCATTTAAAATACTTTAAATTCATTAAAATAAAAATTTTAAATTGGCCCTAAAATCCTGGGTCGTTACAATTATCATGCCAATTTGCAGATTAGAAACCATAGCAATGATTTCTTGCATTTCCTTGTTTTAAACCATATTTGCATTTTCAGAATTCTCCATTTTCTATTTTGGAGGAGCCCTGCATTCACGCTTAATGTGTCCAAGCTTACCGCAATTATAACATGCTTTCTTCTTTTTGTCTATTGGGTTAGAGTCGCTTCCTTGCTTACTCTTCTTGTTTGGGTTGAAGTTCTGGTTTTGATTGCCTTTTCTTTTCTTTCCAGAAACTACATTGTTCACATCAGCAGAAATGAAAACGCCATCATGAATTCTGTTTTCTTCCTCAATTCGTACGTTTTTTCCGATCTTTTCCAATAGTAGTTCCTCAGTCATATGCATGAGCTTTTTGCAATAATTATTCCAACTTGGTGGAAGTTTAGCGATTATCGCCCCGACTTGAAATGATTTGGGAATCTGCACCTTCAAGTCATTAAGTATGCTTACCAGAACTTGTAAGTCGTGCATTTGATCTATAACAGAAACATCGTCTTTCATTTGGAATTCATAATAATTTAAAGTAGGTGCGGAACAATCACGACCGTTGGATGCAGTTGTATACAAACAGGTGTGTCCATCTGTTTAAATTTTGAAAATTATGACTGTTGCCAACAGTCGGGCCGCTTCTGTACGATCACGCACGCGCCCACGTGCCCCAAGTGCCCAAGTGCCCATCTTTTGACCATAATAATATTTATAGGCCCAACCAAGCCCACATGCATCCACATCTAAGCCCCTTGTTCAAGCCCAAGTTATTTAATTCACAATATCATCTGCAAAGCATTCATATATACCTTGGAATAGGCCAAATGACTTGGTCATGTGGGACTTGTTCCCTTCATTAAAATAATCTTCCTTAACAGAAACTACCTCGGTTGCTCTATTAATTAAATAACCGTTCGGGAGACTCTGGTGAGTATAGATTTTAGTATTTGCAGTTATTGCAGCTCTCCTTTTTTAATGTATGATGCATTTGTATTGACGAAGTTGAATTATTTTTGCAAAGCTGATGCATTGGTGTTGACTGGGTTTGCTAAGCTTGGTTACATATATGTGAACATGGTAACTTGTGTGGAATCTAATGTCTGTTTTGTGTGTTAACCTGAGCAAATGCTTTATTAGGATTATTATGGAAAATCATTAAATATATAATGATTTCTTATTCTGCAGATGATTACTGGGCTATGAAAGAAAACTTCAATCATGCAAAGTAGAAAATTCTAACTTTTATGGTAAGCACTATCAGCGCATCTTTTTCTATCTTGAATTTAGAGTTTTGGTTCCTTGATGTTTAACCGTTTTCTTTCTTAAATTTAGAGTGCATTTTTTGTCAATAGCTTGTAATAAATCACTCAATTTTAAATAATTTAATCGTTCATATTATTTTAGTAGGGGGTGCAGTTTACTGTTGCAGATTGGGAGAAAAATACACTTAAATTTACAAATGATTGGGGGGAAGTTTATCTTCTTAACTGTTATCTAGTTGTGTATTTTATTACATTTTTTTTAAGCTGTTGGAAAGAATAAATGAAAGCATATAACGTTATATAGGCTTATTTGTTGGTTAATTAGATACTACAAACAAGTTTAAGTTGATGCCAAAGGTTCCAGGTTAGATACTTATAAATCAGCAACTGATATTTGAGAAACATAGATTGCAAAGCCATCAAAAAAATGCAAGATTTTTTGTAGCCACCAAGGTTGACTTGCGTATAAAAATTGAGTCATATAGTTATTTAGGTTCTTTGGTCAGTCCTTATCTTGACATGTATTGTAAATAGAACTGCTTATTTTGAAGTGTAATTTACATACATCTTTTCAATGTGACGACTTCCTGACCTGTCATTGTTCAAACTCCTTCCATCATTGAGATGGTTTCTAGACTGCACCATTTGTTTTACCTATTCTAATGCATATGGCCTTGTATAGTTCCTGGCCTGTCATTGTTCAAACTCCTGCTATCATTTGATGACTCCCTGGCCTTGTATTAGTTTGAATGAGCTGGTGACAGTTTTATGAGATCGCACCCTGTGTTTCATCGTCCACTTGTTTGCTTTTGACTGCACTCTTCCACTTGTACCGATAGGTTTTTGATTTTTTAGTTGTGTGGCGCTCTGTATTATTGTTCATATTCATCCGCAACATGCTAATAATAACTGTATGTATGACAGATACAGACCTCAAAAATATAAGTTTAATGCATACCATTATGACTATAGAGCTGTAAATTAAATGTTCATTAGTAAATTACATATACATTTAAATACACCTCTTGTATTCAATACATGCTAATTAGGCTTCCTACAGATTTTGAGCTGAGCCTAATATTGCTAAATGCAGAAAATCACAGGAATTGACCATGAAGTTTTTGTTGTTTTCACTATATATGTTGGCATGTTTTCACTATGTTTGCATGATTTTGCATTTTGTATGGGAGGCAGAGGATGCATGGAAACTAATTGCATAGAACTTAAGTGCAATGAAACCCAGCCCTGACACCAAAACCCAACCCTGTAGCTTGTCATCCCAGCCCTGTAACTTAAGTGCATTTTGTATGGGAGGCAGAGGTGTGCCCCTTAAGTGCATTTTGTATAGGAGGCAGAGGTGTGCCCAGTTCAGTATTGTGTATGTGTTTTTTGTTTCAGTATTCTTTATTGCATGAATTTGATTTTACATGTCTTGAAAATATTGACAGTTAATGCTTTCTGCTTTGCTCAACTGCGGAGGACAAAAACTACAAACCATTTACGGAACTTTTCATGTTAATGGCAGAAAATATTACCCATCAATTTACAAAATGGATACGATCAGTTCACATTACTTCTGGGATACTATTTACGGTACTTTTCATGTCACTATTTACGGTTCTTTGTTTGATATATTTTCAATTGCAGTCAAAATAATGTATGTTGGTTTTTTTGACAGATGCCGATTCAAGTCGACAATTACAAAGACGAATTGTGCTATTTTAAGTTTTAAGCTGGATGAACCATTCTGTTGTTTTGTAGTCATGTGAAGAATGTTAATTTCTGATGAAATAACTATTATGTAAGTATTTACACGTATTGGTTGGAGCTTAGCATATGACTAGTTATGACTCATGCGAACTAATTCTGTTGTATGGTTATCAATGTTACTGTTTTCTTGTCAAATGATAAAAGATTTTGTGAGTTGTGTATGTATTTCTTGTATTCATATATTTTGTGAATTGCTTATAGGTTAGGAAATGTTGAATTGTATTGACAACTGACAATCAAAATGGCTGAGATGAAATATGGCTGAATTTGCCTTTTGAATTCAGAAGTTACTCTTTTGCATACGTTGTGAAAAAACCGTAGCAATAATTAAATTTATTGCTACAGTTGTAAATAAATCATTGTCGCAAATGCTAAACTTATCGCGTTAGTTATTTTAAAACGTGTCGCACATGGTCAAAGGTTTGAAGTTAAATATCGGTTTCTTGCTACGGGTGTAAAAAACAATCGCGAATGAATTAGTCTACAGCGAAGGTTATTACAGAATACCTATCGCAAGAACCTGTATATTGCAACGGTTTTATAACTTTCGCAATAAGTTTACACTTGTTGCGACGGTCGCATATGCTACGGTTGTAGAACAATCGCAAATAAGATTAAACAACCGACGGAAATGACGTGTTTTGTACTAGTGACCTTAGACCACAATCTAGGGCAGAACATGTTGTGGGCTTATTAATAAACTTAAATGGGTTTAAGTTATATAACTGAAATTAATAAGTATTTGGAAATTGGTAACTTGATTAAGAAATTAATATGAATGGGAATAACCAAGTTAGATGGAAACCTGATGGGGTAAGGCAAGCACATAAAAGAATGTTTAGACATAGGGGCTAGTAACATATTAAATCGAGGTGCTTGGATCAGTCCGCATGTTTGAGGGTGAACAACCCAAAGGGGTAGATCATCGTGGTGTTATAAGGCGCGAGGGGAGCGCACATTCATCTGATTATTCTGTCGGCTCCGATGGACTGGAAGTGGAAGCACGCGGCTTCCTGAGATACGTAAGGTGCTCCTAGTAGTCTCTTTGTGGTGGAAGATATTTAGGCTGTGCTCACAGAGGTAGGGTCTACACATAACTACTAGGTGGGTGGGCCTTGACTGCAAAAGTAGCTTTGCAGTCAGAATGCTATGACGAGGTGACACCAGGGTGATTCGGCGATTGCCTCAACAGGAGGCGAGGTCAGGACCAACAAAGATTGTAGATCGTCGGGTACCCGTCATCGGTAGCCAGTGGGATGTGAGAAGACTAGCGTTAAACCCAAGATACAATTCACCTTTCACTATCGAGGTAAGGGGTTGAGGGGAGACGCCAAATGGATGTCTTAAATTGTTTGTTATTAGGGCTTGTCGCTTAGCTCTAATAGTCTTTACTTGTTGAGAGAGGAGTCGAGGTGGGGCCATAGTCACCATGGAAGACAAACCCTAGGAATATCTGTATTTTGAGGCTCTTAAAGGCGGGCCTGTACATATATGGAAAAGCTCCCGACCGAGTACCGTGTTTCTTGTATCGCCCTACCACGGAACTTGGTGCACATTAGAGGATGCGCGATTGAGTCATCGAGCTACAATTATAGTATATGCTAGGACAGTCTAGATACATGCATGACTGCTCTGGGTGATGTATCATAGACTTGAGGGCATTACTCCAGATTGAAATTTGATCCGATCGATGGTGGTAGTCCGTACGCTTACATAGCATAGTAATGACAGATATATGCGGAACATAACATTGTTATATAGAGATCTGTACATCACTCCGGCGTAGGATGGGGGACTGCGTACTTTTCTGTGGCATTACGAGGGAGACCGTGCGAGTGGGGTACCATGGGGCGAACCTCAGTATTAAGGGGTAGCTACATATATACTATATTAGATTAATCCACTGGGAAGTAAATGGGTACAACATGTGTGTAAGCCTTGATTGCTGTTAACCCAAGTAACCTAATAAATAAGAAAATATGATCGAACGATATATGTATTGTTATCCAAAGTGTATGTTTTAAATCCAGTCATCAGAACTTATGTTCTGGCCCCCTTCTCATAACATACTTGCAGGTTAGATTGTAGGAGAGACTTGAGACATTATAGCTTTGGATATTGGTTAGGCAGTATTATTAATACGGTAAGACTATATTTTGATTAAATTATATTTTATCCACTCCGCTGTGAGATGTTCTCTGAATTCTGACACGTTTTATGTCTATGTATTTTTTGCAGGATACCAGAGCACAACAACTTGAGTTTCGATAGATTGGAATTTTGAAGAAAAAAAACGGTCTGTCGAAATTGAGGTTGTTACAATAGGCTTAATGTGAGAGGTCTAGTGCATAAATATATATATATATATATATAACAAGATATGAATAAATGAAAATGAAGGTAATTAAATGTCTAACTCAGAAAATAAGAAATGAAGGGATATAATGGACTGAGTTAGTGCGATGCGAAGGAAAAGTGATGTATTTCCCTAAATGACTTATTTCTGAGAACGCTGTTGCAAGTAAGCCACAGTGAACCAAGTAAGAAAAGAAAGAGAAATTACTTGCCACCATGGAGTTGGATGGGAATATCATATGAAAATAAATCACTGATTCCTTCTGTAAATCAAACTGATAAGGTACATAAAGTGTTTTCCTTAATAAAATAGGAACATAAATTGCAGGGAATGAAGAATAATGGGTTACAACTGTAAATGGTTTGGAATAAATGAGGAACGATAATAACCTATTATAAATAAATTACATTAATGAGAATGTTGTATAATAAGTAGACTTGTCCTAGGGACAAGTGAAGATTATAACTTAGGTTATAATAAACTAGTAAGAAAATGAGATAACTAGTAAAATGAGATAAGTGGCACTTAATTGTAAATTAAGTAATCAGAAAATGGGGAAAACCTAAAACCAGTTGTTTGTAATAAGTAGAGAAAAGGGGGAAAATTTATGAATTGCAAGAAGTTGTACTTAATTATAAATTAAGTAATCTGTAAACTTGGAAATATGAAATCTGCTGATAAGGATAACATGTTAAGGCTTGTCCTAGGGATAAGTGGAAATTATAACATAGGTTATAATAAATGGAAAGGAGACTTATTAGTAAACCTTAGTTAAGAGAACTAAGTTAATAAGTAAACAACGATAAGTTGTAGTGACAGTATAAGTTGGAATTGTGATTAAATAAGAAAAAATGAGGCAAACTTATGAAATGAAATAAGTTATATTTAATCATAAATAATGAATGACATGTTAAATAGAAAACATGTGAATTGAGATATACTTAATTACATATTAAGTAGAATTTGTTATTGAAACTTTGAAATCAACAAGAATATAAAGGGATTGTGGATTACAGACCTTGGATCACAATCTAGAGAATAACATGTTATGGGCTTATCAATAAACTTAACTGGGTTAAGTTATATGACTGAAATTAATAAGCAAGAGAAACTTGGTAACATGAATAAGAAGTCAATGTGAATGGGGATAATCAAGTTAACTGGAAACCTGATGAGGTAAAGCAAGCGCATAAAAGAATGTTTAGACGTAGGGTCTAACAACATGTTAAAATGAGGCGCTTGGACCAGTTCGCACGTTAGAGGGTGAATAACCCAATGGTGTAGATCATCGTGGTGTCATGAGGCATGATAGGAGCGCACGTTCATCTGATTATTATGTCGGCTCCAAAGGACTGGAAGGGGAAGAACGCGGTTTCCTGTGATACGTAAGGTGCTTCTGATAGTCCTCTGTGCAGTAGCAGATGTTTTGGCTGTGTTTGCAGAGGTTGGGTCTGCGCGTTACTATCAGGTGGGTGGGCCTTGACTACAAAAGTAGCTTTGCAGTCAGAATGTTGTGACGTGGTGACACTAGGATGATTCGGCGATTTCCTCAATAGGAGGCGAGGTCAGGACTAACAAAGATAGTAGATCATCGGGTTGCCGTCATCGATAGCCAGTGGGATGCGAAAAGACTAGAGCTACACCCAATAGACCATTCACCTTTCACTATCAAGGTACGGTGGTTGAGGGGAGATGCCAACTGGATGTTTAGATCGTTTGTTAAGGGCAAGTCGCTTATCTCTTGTAGTCTTTACTGTTGAGGGAGGGGCCGCGATAGGGCTGTAGCCACCATGAAAAAAACAACCCAAGGAATATCTGTATTTTGAGGCCCTTAAAGGCGGGACTGTATAGATATGGAAAAGCTCCCGACTGAGTTCCATGTTTCTTGTATAACCCTGCCACAGAACTCGGTGCACATTATGTGTGGTTAAGACATCGAATACGATTGATGATACGTAAGTGGGAAAGTCTAGATACATGCATGTCTGCTCTAAGTGGTGTATCGTAGACTTGAGGGCATTGCTCTGATATGGAATCTAATTCAATCGAAGGTGGAAGTCCGTACGCCTACGTAGCATAGTAATGGCAGATATATGCGGAACGTAACATTGTTATGTAGTGATCCGTACATCACTCCGCGTAGGATGAGGGACTGCGTTCTTTTCTGTAGCATTATGGTGGAGACCGTGGCGAGTGGGGTATTGTAGGGTGTACCTCATTATTGGGGGTAGCCAAAGTGTATAGTTTAAATCCATTCATTAGAACATGTGTTATAACCCCTCCTCATAACATACTCGCAAGTTAGATTTGTGGCAGAGACATAATATCTTTGGATACTGGTTAGGCAGTATGATTAATACAGTACGGCTATACTTTGATTATATTATATTTTATCCATTCCACTTTGAGATATTTCCTGGGCTCTGACATATTTTTTGTCTTTGTCTTTTCTACAGGATACCAAAGCAAACCAACGTGAGCTTCGATAGACTAGAGTTTTGAGAAAAAAATCGGTTTGTCAGAATTCAAGTGGTTACAGCTAACGTTGCCTCTTTGATTACATGTAGGAAAAAAAGAAAAGGCGAGAAGTCACCAACCAGGAAAATAACATAGGTGTCGGACATGGATCCAGGACCGCCAAAGAGGATCTACAAAGTTGGGTCAGTTGAGAGGTGGATCATGAGCACTAGGCTCGGGCCTGTCCTGAGCAATAGCTGGGGGTTGTGCACGTGCAGGCACCACAGCTCAGGGTCAAACATATCATGCCAACTCTCTATATCTGACATGCCTTACGATTATGTTCCAAAGATGCCAATAGCCGTTTGTGTTGTGACGGGGGAGCTCATGGCACAAGCAATACCAATCAGAATCCTTCTGGTTCTGAGTAGGTTCATGCCTGGGAGGCTGTTTGAATGGCGTGTTGGATCGAAACTTTATAAAGATTTCTTCTAGTGTGTGAGTAAGGTCCAGGGATGATGGGAGATTAAGCCTTTTCTCATACCCTGAGCGGTTATTCCTAAAAAAGGGGTTGCCTTTGCTTGAAACTATAGCTTGGCTACTAAAAACTTAGAGAACGAGCTTCCGTCGAGAATGGGATGCCCCTGAATGTAGCAGGTGCGATGTTGGTCTAGGGTTAACATCGTCCTGTTGTAGAATTTGTGAGGTTGGCCCTAAGTCCCGATTTACGAACTGTGGAATGAAAGCACTTGTTCCATTGATGTTTGTTTGGTCAATAAACCTTATAGAGCCATGAGATCTACCATCAATCCGAGCGAGAAAGGTATTCGTAACTTTCGCTTGTTGATCCAGGCAAACAATCAAACCTCTAGCCAATTTCGCTAAGTCCTCTCGAGTGACCAAGTCCAAGAGTTCCTCAGTCGCGAAGTGTTCTTGACTTCCTTCGCTACCAGTAGCTTGAGCCTCAGAAGTAGCAACGAACCATTTATGTTTAACCATGATTAAGAGCGAGTAACAAAGTTGAATTCTGAAGACAAAGTTGAAATTCGAGAATAAAAAACGAAGCAGAAGTCAAAGTTGTGCGCCCCCTACATGGCATGCCAAAATATTGACGTAGAAAGTTGTCATCGACTCAATACATGCCAACACCGAAGTGTGTGTTTGTGTGTGTGTATTAGCAACCCAACAATCCAAATATAAAATAAAGTAACACAGGGATAACACAACTTTTATAGTGGTCCGGCACTAACGGCTACGTCAACTTCATAGTAATAATTCACCATATAATAGATGATTATAAGATTTAAACAAGTTGGACAATATTTGTGTACGAAGCTTTGCAATAGAACAACAAAATATTCGTTAATTCTAAATTTTGACAAAAATGCACTTGTTCTTCTTCGTTGAGAGGAAAAACTGTTGACTTGGTCAACAATGTACAAAAATTAGCTTCAACGTCCAACAAATCCAAAAATAACCAAAACAGTCAAAAGCAGTGTAAATGTCTAACGAAATGTCTGTGGAATCCAAAAATATCCAAAAAAGTCCAAGAAACAATGAAAAGGTCTTTTCGAATGTCCAAGAGTTGAAGGAAAATGTGTATGCAACATTTTAGAGGTCCATGCCAGGTACAATGGCCATAGGGAAGAAGGTGGCTGCCATTAATGATTCTTGAGAGCTCCAAGAATTCCAAAAAAGCAAATGAGAACCAACACCTTTAGTGCCAAGTAAGGGGCTATTTATAGGTGAGTTTTTTGATGTGATTGGTCAAATTTTGTATCACTAGGGGATACGAAATTCGTATCCCAAAATCTAATTCGAAAAATCAGTGTCTTGGCCAAAAAACGTGAAATCTGGAAAAAGTATTGAAAATGCGTGTCGATCAGCCTAAAATAGGCAATCATCACGGTGAAAATCAAAAAAAAAATACGTGATCTGGAACGTGCTTATTTGCCACTTTGAAAATTCGAATCCTTGAAAATCTATTGAAAACATGTGTTGATCAGGCTAAAACAGATGATCAACACGGTAAAATCCAAAATCCACGTGATCTGCCACTTTCCTGGGCTCGCCAATTTCGAATCCCAAAAATTGGGGGAAAGCACGTGTTGATTAGCCAAAAACGCGTGATCAACATGGTAAAACAACCCGCTAGGGTGATATGGCACTTTTGCAAAATTTCATATCCCTCTGATCTGCCAAGATTTCATCTCGATAAACCATGGTACAAAGCTGGGGAAATTTCCAATCCCTCCATGTTGATCACCCAAATTTCATATCCCAAATCTAACAAATTTCGAATCCTTTGCCAGATCCAGTTTCTGAACCAAGTTTTTTGCGTGATCTAGCAGAGTGCAACATGTAGATCTGAGCTTTTTTCAGGTGTTGATCCATCGATTTTGAGCATGCCAAATTTACCAAATTTGCCAGAGTGATCAGTTGTTGATGGAAAAAATTATCGTAACACCCAAAAATTCTCCTTTACTTAGAGAATTACGTTTCATATCGAAATATAAGTTCAGAAAGTGGTAAATAATCAATATATTTGTAGTGGTTCGGTCCCATGAGGGGTCTACGTCCATTTTGGAAGAGTTGCTGATATTTTATTGATAATAATGAGTTACAAGCTTAAGACTATCTCACGATATCCTTTTACAAGCATTTCTAAGTATTTTATGAAATAATTATCATATATGAATATTAGGAAAAAAGTCACTTTTGTGCTTCTTCTTCCTCAAATAAAGGATGCCATTAAAGAGGCACTTGGAGCTCTCAAGAGGTGTCAAATAAGCCAATTTCTAGCCCTTTTGAAGTGTGAGCTTGGGTGTATTTATATTGGAGTAGTTAGGTGGGAGTAGGTATGATTTAGGGACTATAACAGTACATTTCGTATCCCTGAGTGCAGACCTTTAGAACTTCGAACCCCCTTGTCATACCTAAAAAACTCGTACCCCTCCCAAGAGTATGAATTTCGCACCAATGGGGTACGAAATTTGTACTTGTGGGGTATGAAATTCGTACTCCATGGGGGTACGTTAGATGCATTAGTGCCATAGTGGGGTCTGAAGTGGTGGGTTCGAAACTTAGAGGAGGCAAGGGATTTGAAGGTGTATTTTAGGGGATGCGTAGTGAGGGGTCCGAACCCAAGGGGTTCGAAACTCTAGGGATGCGAAAGTATGTTTGGTGCACTATTTTGAGGTGCTGTGAGGCTTGCACTCGCATGAACTTTCCCGAGCTTGTTTCCTTAGCTTCTTGGAGACACTTCGGCCTGTATTTTCACGCGATGTGTTGAGTCGAGCGTATCTTGTGTACTTTTGGGAACTGGACCAAAAAGCCAGTTAACATTTGCCCCCCAAAGTATGTCTTGCCTTGGCATGATGTACTTTGAGTTGGTAGAAAATTTTGGTCGAACGTTGATTTCCTGTTAACTCATGAAAATAAATGTTAGTTGTCGACTCTCGTTTACATTGTAAGTAAACGAGTTGTTGTCGATGTGACGTCGAACACGTTTTCTCGCTTAACTTCGCACGACGCCATGGGAATTAAGAAATGAAAATAACATATGCAGAGTGAAGGGGAACGTACGTAAGTGCATGTTGTGAGCTTTTGCTCTGTACATGCATTATTTCGTATGTGTGTATACGTTCGCTGTAACACCCCGAATTTTGGTTAATGCTAAAATTCACTAATTGCAGAATAAATAATCTCAAATGTGAGAATTGGGGGAAACGGACTGCGTCATTGCGTTCGTCTCGGAAAAATACACAGAATAGAGTCCGAAATTTTGTAAATCGGAGTCCGTATGGCCCAGTTATGGCCCAATGAAGTTTGCAGAAAATTCAAAGTTAAAAACAGATTTAAAAATTAATTTCGAAATTGGAGCCAGCAGGGGGCCAGGCGGGAAACTTCCCGCCCTACCCATGTCGACAGGCCTGTCGACTGGGGAGTCGACTGCCCTGTCAACTTGCCTGTCGACACAGGGTGTCGAGCCAGTTGGCTTAGGTGCACCAGATCTGGTTTTCTGGCTAGGGCTGGGCTGTTCTAGAGGCTTCCTAAATCTGACGGACCTAATCTAACTTAGGGTTAATCCTATGGTCTAAAACACACCCTAATCCTATAAATATACCCTAATGCAAGCCTAATCCATACTAAAAATAGAAATGATGGCCTCATGCCGCCAAAATCAAACTTAAGAGGAGCCTCCACTAGTTTATGAAGGAAGTTGCAAGCTAATCAACCTCTAATCATCATCTTCTTCATATTTAGCAACTAGTTCTACTTCATAAGTTTGCTAATCTTGGTTTTGGTGAGTTCCTATGCCTTTAGCAAGTAATTGCTAAACTAATCAGGATAGGATATTAGGAGGCTATGGATGTAAATGTGGATTATGCAAGTTGTGGTTGTCATATGTTATAAGTTCATATGTAAACTTGCCTCTTTTATGATATGGTGTGTCATGTAAGTTCATATGCAAGTTTTATACAAGTTTATATGTAAGATCATATGCAAGTTAGTCTCTTTTTATGATATGCATAACATATGCAAGTTTGCCTTTGTGATATGACATGATTCATATGCAAGTTAGTCTCTTTTTATGATATGCATAACATATGCAAGTTTGCCTTTGTGATATGACATGATTCATATGCAAGTTAGTCTCTTTTTATGATATGCATAACATATGCAAGTTTGCCTTTGTGATATGACATGATTCATATGCAAGTTAGTCTCTTTTTATGATATGCATAACAAATGCAAGTTTGCCTTTGTGATATGACATGATTCATGTGCAAGTTAGTCTCTTTTTATGATATGCATGACATATGCAAGTTTGCCTTTGTGATATGACATGATTCATGTGCAAGTTGGTCTCTTTTTATGATATGCATGACATATGCAAGTTTGCCTTGTGATATGACATGATATGCAAGTTTTATGCAAGTTCATATGCAAGTTTTATGCAAGTTTTATGCAAGATCATATGCAAGTTTTATGCAAGTTTATATGCAAGTTCATATGCAAGTTTGTCTCTTTTTATGATGTACATAACATATGCAAGGTTGTCCCTATGTATGACATGTTATGTAAACGAATTACATGGGAAACGATGGGGTTAATATGCATGATTATAAAAAGGTGTAAAGTTGTTAGGATTAAGCATAACATAAAATGAATGGACATAATTGGGAATTTACCTATTAAGTTAGGTCTACCCACATTATGGAGTTGGGAATTTACCTATTAAGTTAGGTCTACCCACACTATGGAATTGGGAATTTACCTATTGAGTTAGGTCTACCCATATTCTTAAAAATGTGTAATTAATTAGGGATAATTAATTATGGGGGTGATTAATTAGGTGTAATTAATCAACTAAGACACGAGGTTGGACCCTTTTGTAGCGGAAGTCTGCCCGGAACCGACCGGCCATCCAGCGGCTACAAATGATAGCCCCAATGTGAGAGGTCTTAGTCATAAATTAAATACGTGATTAAAGTAAAGACACGAGGTTAGACCCTTTTGATGACAGAAGTCTGCCCGGAACCAACCGGCATATCCAGCAGTCATAAAAGACGGTCTAATGTGAGAGGTCTTTATGAGGTCATGATCTTAATTAATTAATTAAGAAACACTTAACCATATTAGCATGTAGAGGGACATGAGGGGTTAAGTGGGTGCCTTGGGTGGCATGTGGAAATCTAGTGGGTTGCCTTGGGTGGCAATAGAAAATACGATTAGAATACTTAACCAAGTGGAAACATGTAATTAAACATGATTAAAGGGTTAAGTGGGATGCACTAGAAAAAGGGACAAGCTTAGGCGGGTAGCTTGTGGGGGCCCATTTCAACCAGTAACCCATATGTATCTTATTGGGCTCGACCCATGTCGAGGACGGGACACGCGTACTGGGCTTGACTATAAGAGGCCAAAACGGGTTAGCGGTGGCAACGCAAGTCCAACGGGTTTCATATGCGTGTGTGGACCCGGGCTGGTAGGTAAGACGTTGTGGCATCGTGTAGATATAAGCCGTGCACCGTTAATTATGTCGGGTTGCCACTTTGGGGCGTGATACACCCCACTGTGGGGACGGCACGGGTATCTACGGTAGGGAGCCGATCGCTTGGGAGTAGTGGGTACACCTAGTGGAGATAGGGGCAGACGGCACCTATGTAGTCAGCTAGGGGTATACGAAACTACTGGGTAAATCTTCTAAGTCCTTGGGAGGGATCAACCTTTAAGTAGGAATGACTGGTGTAGTGCAGTGTAGTAATTATCCTTGGACGGGTAGATGCGTCTTTATCGTTATCTTAGTTCACTCTAAGTCTGATTGGCTACTGAGTGTAGTCATTTATCCCCAGTCACACCGTACCAAGTTATATCATATCCTTATTACTTTAATGATTACATTGTTAAAGTTATAGGACTCGCTCAGACTTATGTCTGACCCCGTTGTTTTTATCTTTTTTTTCCAACCCTCAGGTTTTCAGAGTGGGCCCAGCATGAGTGGGCTTTGATGAGACTGCTTTTATTACTCTCTTGGAGCTTGGACCCTAGATGTAGAGCTCAGCTTACCCTTTTCTTTTATGGCTATCAGTTCATGTATTGGGATTATGTATTTTATTTATCATGATGGATATTTGTACTTGACTCCTATTATGGTTTTGTGATGTAACCAGACATGTTTTATTTTCCGCTGCAAGTGAAATGATGTTTTAAAATTTTCAAGTATTACTTATATCTGTCTTGCTGTAATTACTCTGTTCTATATTCACTCAAAATACTCCACCGATGTTATGGCATTCCCATAGAGAGTGACCATAGCGGAAGTGGGGTGTTACACGTGGTATCAGAGCGAGGTTACCGGAACAGATAAAATTTTTAGAAAATTATTTTTCTAAAAACATTTTGGGAAGAGATATTTTCAAAAACATGTCTTTAAAGAGAAAAGTTTTTGAAAGAAAAGCATAATCCCCAATAGCCATATCTTTATCTTTCGAATTCTCCGTTTTGAATCTTTCCTTTTTCGTTTCAGCATGGCTGAGGATCTTAACTTTCCGGAAGGTGTGACGGTACCAGTATGGTATAGGAGATTGATGGAGGCTAGGGCCACCACTGCGGGTCCAGCAAATGTTCCTCCACCAACCGTAGCACCCGATCTTCCTCCTCCCCCTCCTCCTCGCACGGATACTTTTGCTAAGACTTGCAAGGAATTTAAAGCTATGGGAGGGAAACCTTTTCAAGGATCTGAAACTTTTGTGGAGGCTAGAGATTGGCTTAAGGAGGTGGAAGAGTTGATAGATATCTTCGATATGGAAGAAGGAAAGAAAGTCAAGTTAGCTGCTTGGTTAATGAAGGGAGAGGCCTCATTCTGGTGGGAGGTCACTAATGGAGAACGCCCCGTTGACTCTTGGGCAGATTTTAGGCAAAGATTTGTGGCAAAGTTTCTCTCAAGGGCGAAAGAAAACTTGTATATGGAAAGGTTCTTGACTCTAAAGCAAGGAAATCTCTCAGTGAAGGAATATGTCAACAAGTTTAATCAATTGGCAAGGTTTGGCCTAGACATGGTGAATACACCGGAGAAGAAGGCTTTGAGGTTCGTGAAAGGTTTGAATGAACCAATGCATGGGTTGGCTATGACTCATATCCCTATGGGGGCCACCTTTGAGAAGCTAGTTGACATGGCACTCATGCATGAAGAAGAGAAGGGTCCTAATGCTAATAAGGCACCCGAGAAGAAGGGAGATCAAAAGAGACCTCAGCAACAACAGCAAAACAAAGGTGGGAAAGGCAACGGTGGCAAGGGGAAGAAGAAGTGCTTCAATTGTGGAATACCAGGCCACATAAGCAAAGATTGTAGAAAGAAGAAGAAGACTGGTTGCTTTCACTGTGGCGAAGCAGGGCATCTAGTGAAGGATTGCCCTAAGAAGGGGCAAAGGACGGGATCTACCTCAGGAGGGCAGGTGCAAGCTCTTATGGCACCGGGTCAGGCTAGGGGGCAAGTACAGGCTCTTGCGGTTCCACCAATTCAGGAAAGAGGTAGAACTATTTCCGTTGAAAGTCTGGTTTTTCTATTTGATCATCCTGTCCGTACATTGCTTGATTCAGGCGCATCGCATTCGTTTATCTCATCATCATTAGTTGAGTCACTGCACTTAGACACCAGTTTGGTAGATGATCCCTTGGTTGTTTCAAACCCAATTGGGGGCTCCACTTACTTGTCCATGATATGTTTGGCTTTGAAGATTTCTATACTTAGCATTGAGTTTAGATGTGATGCTTTTGTGTTGGGCTTCACGGGCTATGGGTTGATTTTGGGCATGGACTGGTTATCCAGTAATGGTGCCGTTCTTGATTGCGAAAGGAGAGTTGTTAGGCTCATGACCCGCTTGGGTAACACTCTCGAGATCTCTTGTAATCCCATGGATTCTGTTATGCTAAGTTATCTTGAATCGCTTGACGCTTCGGTCGAAAGTTTGCAATCTGTTAGAGTGGTCCGGGAATACTCGGATGTGTTTGAGGAGGTGAAGGGCTTACCTCCGAAGCGGGAGATTGACTTCCGAATATATCTGGTGGATAATGCTAAACCTGTATCTTTACCAGTGCGCCACATGGCTCCTCGTGAGAGGAGGGAACTCCATAAGCAAGTAGGGGAGTTGCTTGAGAAGGGGTTCATAAGACGAAGTATATCGGAGTGGGGTGCTCCAGTAGTTTTTGCTACGAAGGCGGATGGGTCCCTCAGGCTTTGTGTAGACTATAGAGAACTCAACAAGCTCACAAAGAAGAATAGACACCCATTGCCGAGGATTGATGATCTTTTCGATCAATTGGTTGGCGCTTCAGTATTTTCTCAATTGGACTTAGCCACAGGGTTTCATCAGTTGAGGGTGGCTGAGGATAGCATAGACAAGACTGCCTTTAGAACTCCGGATGGTTTCTATGAGTGGCTGGTGATGCCATTTGGGTTGACGAACGCCCCTGCATACTTTGTTGATTTGATGAGTAGGGTGTTCAGGGAGTTCCTTAATAAGTTCGTGGTGGTCTTTGTGGATGATATCTTAGTATTTTCTAAGAGTGAAGAAGAGCATGCCTTACATCTTGGGGAGGTGTTGAAGACTCTTCGAGCACATAGCCTTAAGGCGAAATTCTCTAAATGTCACTTCTGGAGGAAGGAAGTGCGGTTCTTGGGGCACGTGGTCTCCAAGGAAGGGATAGCTGTGGATCCCGCAAAGGTAGTATCAATTCAGGATTGGAAGGTTCCGAAGAATGCTACCGAAGTGAGAAGTTTCTTGGGTTTGGCGGGTTATTATAGGAAGTTTATCAAAGACTTCGCGAAGATATCAGCCCCATTAACCCGCTTAACGAAGAAGAATCTTGTTTTCACATGGGACGTAGATTATGATGATGCGTTCCGACGATTAAAGAGAGCTTTAACCACTGCTCCAGTTTTAGTGTTGCCAGATGGGAGTAAGCCATTTGTTGTCTACACCGATGCTTGTGGGACAGGACTGGGCGCAGTCTTAATGCAAGAGGGAAAGGTAATAGCCTATGGTGGAAGGCAGTTGAGAATGCATGAGAAAAATTACCCTACCCATGATTTAGAGTTGGCCGCTATTGTTTTCGCGCTTAAGATTTGGCGCCATTATCTTCTTGGTGAGAGATTCGAATTGTTCACTGACCACAAATCATTGAAGTACTTATTTTCTCAGAAGGATTTGAATTTGAGACAGCAAAGGTGGATGGAGTTCTTAGCATCCTATGATTTCGAGATAGCGTATACCCCTGGCAAGGGTAACGTGGTGGCGGACGCTTTGAGCAGAAAGAGGTTATCCTTGAGTCCATTGTTCGTGGAACAACGAAGCTTGGAATTTATCTCGATGTTTGATTTCAGACCTTCCATTGACTATATACCCGGTTTGCTAGCATCCTTGGAGGTCAGACCTACTCTTTTGGGGCGGCTTGGAGAAGCACAGAGGGACGACCCACAGTTGGTTGAGTTGGTGGAGAAGCTCATAAGGGGGGAGTCGTCCAGCCATTTGAGTAGGTACACGCTAGACGATAGGGGGTGCTTGCGTAGAGACGGTAGACTTTGTGTACCGCAAGACGAGGGTTTGAGGAAGGCTATTCTTGATGATGCACACCGTTCTAGGATGACCATTCATCCCGGTGGGGACAAGATGTACCAGGACATGAAGCGGGTTTTCTTCTGGGCCGGTATGAAGAAAGATGTGGCCGAGTATGTCGCTCGATGCTTGGTGTGCCAACAGGTGAAAGCGGAGCAAAAGAAACCTGGTGGGTTGCTTCACCCATTGGAAGTTCCGCAATGGAAGTGGGATAGCGTCTCGATGGATTTTATTGACGGGTTACCCAGATCAAGAAAGGGTAATACGGGAATTTGGGTTGTGGTAGACAGACTTACTAAAAGCGCCCATTTCATACCTGTGAAGAGCAAGAGGACTGCTCCATGGCTAGCTTCAGTATATCTTCGAGAGATAGTTCGATTGCATGGGGTACCCTCTAGCATAGTGAGTGATCGAGATCCTATCTTCACTAGTGAGTTCTGGAGAAGCTTGCAAGAAGCAGTAGGGACTCAATTGTGTCTGAGCACCGCATATCATCCTCAGACGGACGGCCAGACCGAGAGGGTGAATCGTGTCCTAGAAGACCTTTTGAGGCTTTGTATCTTGGATTTTGGAGGTACATGGGAAGAGCATCTTCCATTGGTGGAGTTCGCATATAATAATAGCTTTCGGTCCAGTATTGGTATGGCTCCTTTCGAAGCTCTTTATGGAAGGCCTTGTCGATCACCTACATGTTGGTGGGAATCTACGGATAAGATCTTGCTTGGGCCAGATATGGTTAGGGAGACTTCTGAGAAGATTGACTTGATTCGAAGAAGGATGAAAGCAGCGCAGGATAGGCAAAAATCTTATGCGGACAAGAGGAGGACGGACCTTGAGTTTGAAGTTGGGGACATGGTCTTTGTCAAAGTGTCGCCGTTACGAAATGTGGTTCGCTTTGGATCTGTTGGGAAGTTAGCACCAAGGTTCGTAGGGCCGTTTCCTATTAAGGAAAGGATCGGACGGATGGCATATAGAGTGGAGTTGCCCGACAGACTTAGTGGTGTACATGATGTATTCCATGTGTCCCATTTGAGGAAATGCTTACATGAGACCGCAGAGGTGGTAGAGCCGAGCTTGCTTAAAGAAGTGGAAGTAGAGCGTGATGCGACTATTCGACGAGCTCCTACCCGCATCCTTGGGTCAGAGACTAGGAAATTGAGGAATCGAGAGGTTCAACTAGTCAAAGTACAATGGGGAGAAGACGAGAGCAACGCAACTTGGGAAACGGAAGCGAAGATGCGTTCATTGTACCCGTTCCTTTTTGAGGGTATGTCTTTTAACTTCTCCTTTATCGTTTGTCTAGTACTTATCTTATCTTTAGTATGTCCTCTCATTTGTACCTTTGACCTTTAGATAGGGTAAACCTATGGTTGAAACATGTGTTTGAGACATGTTATGTTTGATGGATGCATGTGGATGCAAGTGGTTGCTAGTGGTTGCTCGTGGATGCATATACACACACTCTAGGCACTAGATCGGCTCAATCACTTCATATTGCATATTGCATAAAATTGTGTGTAGGAAGCTATATTTATGGATGTATAATGATTGTGCTATCATATGGATGATGCATTTTAGTGAATGATTGTGCACTCATGTAGATATTGTATGTGTCGATAGGGTTCTTTCGCATACATAATGGATGCATGGCACTATCATGGTTTGCATATGTTCATACATTAGATAGGGAACATATACACACACTTTTTGCATATGCTCATACATCATTAGAAATTGTTCTAAGGACAATGGATGCCCGTGTTTGATGGATTGAGTAGATGGTTGTTTGGATGGTAGGATATGCATTCTCCTTAGCTTAGAGATTTCGGGGACGAAATCCTTTAAGGAGGGGAGAATGTAACACCCCGAATTTCGGTTAATGCTAAAATTCACTAATTGCAGAATAAATAATCTCAAATGTGAGAATTGGGGGAAACGGGCTGCGTCATTGCGTTCGTCTCGGAAAAATACACAGAATAGAGTCCGAAATTTTGTAAATCGGAGTCCGTATGGCCCAGTTATGGCCCAATGAAGTTTGCAGAAAATTCAAAGTTAAAAACAGATTTAAAAATTAATTTCGAAATTGGAGCCAGCAGGGGGCCAGGCGGGAAACTTCCCGCCCTACCCATGTCGACAGGGCTGTCGACAGGCCTGTCGACTGGGGAGTCGACTGCCCTGTCGACTTGCCTGTCGACACAGGGTGTCGAGCCAGTTGGCTTGGGTGCACCAGATCTGGTTTTCTGGCTAGGGCTGGGCTGTGTTCTAGAGGCTTCCTAAATCTGACGGACCTAATCTAACCTAGGGTTAATCCTATGGTCTAAAACACACCCTAATCCTATAAATATACCCTAATGCAAGCCTAATCCATACTAAAAATAGAAATGATGGCCTCATGCCGCCAAAATCAAACTTAAGAGGAGCCTCCACTAGTTTATGAAGGAAGTTGCAAGCTAATCAACCTCTAATCATCATCTTCTTCATATTTAGCAACTAGTTCTACTTCATAAGTTTGCTAATCTTGGTTTTGGTGAGTTCCTATGCCTTTAGCAAGTAATTGCTAAACTAATTAGGATAGGATATTAGGAGGCTATGGATGTAAATGTGGATTATGCAAGTTGTGGTTGTCATATGTTATAAGTTCATATGTAAACTTGCCTCTTTTATGATATGGTGTGTCATGTAAGTTCATATGCAAGTTTTATGCAAGTTTATATGTAAGATCATATGCAAGTTAGTCTCTTTTTATGATGTACATAACATATGCAAGGTTGTCCCTATGTATGACATGTTATGTAAACGAATTACGTGGGAAACGATGGGGTTAATATGCATGATTATAAAAAGGTGTAAAGTTGTTAGGATTAAGCATAACATAAAATGAATGGACATAATTGGGAATTTACCTATTAAGTTAGGTCTACCCACATTATGGAGTTGGGAATTTACCTATTAAGTTAGGTCTACCCACACTATGGAATTGGGAATTTACCTATTGAGTTAGGTCTACCCATATTCTTAAAAATGTGTAATTAATTAGGGATAATTAATTATGGGGGTGATTAATTAGGTGTAATTAATCAACTAAGACACGAGGTTGGACCCTTTTGTAGCGGAAGTCTGCCCGGAACCGACCGGCCATCCAGCGGCTACAAATGATAGGCCCAATGTGAGAGGTCTTAGTCATAAATTAAATATGTGATTAAAGTAAAGACACGAGGTTAGACCCTTTTGATGACAGAAGTCTGGCCGGAACCAACCGGCATATCCAGCAGTCATAAAAGACGGTCTAATGTGAGAGGTCTTTATGAGGTCATGATCTTAATTAATTAATTAAGAAACACTTAACCATATTAGCATGTAGAGGGACATGAGGGGTTAAGTGGGTGCCTTGGGTGGCATGTGGAAATCTAGTGGGTTGCCTTGGGTGGCAATAGAAAATACGATTAGAATACTTAACCAAGTGGAAACATGTAATTAAACATGATTAAAGGGTTAAGTGGGATGCACTAGAAAAAGGGACAAGCTTAGGTGGGTAGCTTGTGGGGGCCCATTTCAACCAGTAACCCATATGTATCTTATTGGGCTCGACCCATGTCGAGGACGGGACACGCGTACTGGGCTTGACTATAAGAGGCCAAAACGGGTTAGCGGTGGCAACGCAAGTCCAACGGGTTTCATATGCGTGTGTGGACCCGGGCTGGTAGGTAAGACGTTGTGGCATCGTGTAGATATAAGCCGTGCACCGTTAATTATGTCGGGTTGCCACTTTGGGGCGTGATACACCCCACTGTGGGGCCGGCACGGGTATCTACGGTAGGGAGCCGATCGCTTGGGAGTAGTGGGTACACCTAGTGGAGATAGGGGCAGACGGCACCTATGTAGTCAGCTAGGGGTATACGAAACTACTGGGTAAATCTTCTAAGTCCTTGGGAGGGATCAACCTTTAAGTAGGAATGACTGGTGTAGTGCAGTGTAGTAATTATCCTTGGACGGGTAGATGCGTCTTTATCGTTATCTTAGTTCACTCTAAGTCTGATTGGCTATTGAGTGTAGTCATTTATCCCCAGTCACACCGTACCAAGTTATATCATATCCTTATTACTTTAATGATTACATTGTTAAAGTTATAGGACTCGCTCAGACTTATGTCTGACCCCGTTGTTTTTATCTTTTTTTTCCAACCCTCAGGTTTTCAGAGTGGGCCCAGCACGAGTGGGCTTTGATCAGACTGCTTTTATTACTCTCTTGGAGCTTGGACCCTAGATGTAGAGCTCAGCTTACCCTTTTCTTTTATGGCTATCAGTTCATGTATTGGGATTATGTATTTTATTTATCATGATAGATATTTGTACTTGACTCCTATTATGGTTTTGTGATGTAACCAGACATGTTTTATTTTCCACTGCAAGTGAAATGATGTTTTAAAATTTTCAAGTATTACTTATATCTGTCTTGTTGTAATTACTCTGTTCTATATTCACTCAAAATACTCCACCGATGTTATGGCATTCCCATAGAGAGTGACCATAGCGGAAGTGGGGTGTTACATTCGCACACAAATGTATACAGTCATGATGCTACATCGCGAAGCGTATGTACACATTAGTATATACATATATCAATATATATATACACATTATTATATATATTATTGTATTATTATTATTTTTTAGGGGGCTCGTATCCCTAGTGGTGAAACGAGATTTTCATGCCCTATTGCTCTGGCACGAAAACTCGTACCCCGTGGGGTACAAAATTTTCGCATCCCTTTATGTAGGATATGAACTGACACGGGCCAGGCCCTCCTTCCCCAATAAATTCGAGTCCCCTGCTCACTCTTTCTTTTTCTTTCACTTCATGCGAGCTGTGAGTTTTAGGAGGACTGAACATCAAGACATTGAGCACTTTAGGCATTGGCATATAGGTGGGAGCCCCTAACATGAGCCATCCGTGGCCGTAGGCCGATCTCGTAGTGGACCTCGACGTTGATTTGAGAACCCTTGCGCCTTTGGCCTTGGAATTGATGCTCGAGGAGGTTCATAAGTGGTTCCAAGATCGAAGATGAGGTCCTCTCTCGAGATGCGGGCTTGAGCGATGGACTTGAATTCATACCTGGAGAGAGAGAGAGAGAGAGAGCTTCAAGGGATATGAGAGTTGGGAGAGGAAGAAGAGAGTGGGAGTTGGATTTGGAGCGGAGGAGAAGAGAGGAAACAAAGCATTGGGGAATTCGAGATAAACGGTTGAAGACATTGAAGTTCGTACCCCTCGGAGGGTACGAATTCTCATATCCTCTATGGGGGTACGAAATTTCATACCCTTATAGGGGATATGAAGTTTTGAAACCCTTAGATGGGATACGAAATCTCATACAGCTTATTGGGAATACGAAATTTTGTACTTCTAAAGTGATACATGACCTTTGCTGGCCTTAGTATCTCGAATCCACCTTGGCCACACTTTTCTTTCCTTATTCGAGGCTCGGACTCCATATGACTCGCCCCTGGGTTCGTGTTGCTCTCATGACATTATACGACCGGGTCGAAGTTTACTTTGATCATAATTGAATTGGCAGTTCAGTCCAGTACATAGGAACAAAACATATATTTGGATTGTAAACGAACTATATAACTGTCGAGCATGTTTTATTAACGCCAATCGTGATGTCATCGTGAGTCGATGCGAGTCTGATGAAGTGGATCGACGATGATGATGGTTACAGTCCTGAGGACTTGTGATCGTCGCCGCGTCCCAAGTTTTCAGTTTCTAGTTATATTAGCATGGTACTGCACAACAATGCATGCACATGTTAGCTTGCACCAACACAAGGGGTACAGGTTATACAACTGCGATGTCTAACGCTAGCTTGTTGGAAGTATAGCTAGTAATGATGACAAGGTCTAAGATACAGAAGACTTCGTGGGCTGAGGCTTTACCGCATTCTCCATACATGTCTGATTCAACTAGTGATGCCAGCTCGAAGAGCAGCGAGCTTGAGACCTTCGGAGAGTCCACCCCTTCGTAGACAGCAGATTCACCGAAAAGCGTTTGACCACGGGGCATAGCCAGAAGAACAACAACTGTTGGTTGAGTATAAGGAGGTAGAGCACGTAGACGACTGTTGGCTGAGTATAAGGAGGTAGAGCACGTAGACGTTGTTGAGGGAAGTCCGTTGGTGGCACTGGACATGTTAGCGGGCGCGGTTATACTTGAGAATCTGGCGGATTCGGTGCCATCGCATATGGATGAAACAGCGGTGAGGCGCATGGCATTGCGGTTCAGCATTTCAAAGAAAGTTGTTCATACGCTTGGGCAGAGTGGCAAGACTCATGCACCGCTGGAAGGATATACTGCCTGGAACAACCAAGTATGTGCTACCGGGTGCGTGCCCTCGGCTAACAACTTTATTCGGGATATGCTGCATTATTTCCGCCTTGCGCCATCGTAGCTTCATCCAAATGCTTATGTTTCCCTCTTAAGAACCTGCGTTTTCTACAAAGAGTATCTGCACTTAGAGCCCACCAGGGAGGACATCCATCACTTATTTCAGTTGAAGAGAAGAGCCAATATTTCGTCGTCTCAGTACTTCTATGAAGCACTACCCTGTACCAAGTTCGTTGTTGGGAAATGGTCCAAGCGGACTGTATATATGCACGACTAGTTCTTCTTGCGCTGTCCTCTCAGATTTGTGAGGAGGTGGTTGGAAGGAAGTAAGCATTCTCAACTGCCCTAAGTTTGAAAGTCAATGAGCCGACAACTTAGTGTTGAGTTTTTTCTTGTATGGTAGGGAATCGTGAGGCATCCACAGACACTATATATCAACAACGTCTCGAGTCTTTGTTGGCTATCCCGACCGGGGCTCCTTCCACCGCGAGCATTCTAGGTCAGGACCGTCTTCATCATGCTAGACTACTTCTTGCTGACCGTGCAATAATTAGATCGGCCGTCGTTGGAGGCGGGAAGAAAACAATGACTAGGAAAGAAGCAGGCTCTCCTAGCCAGAAAAGGAAAGTGCCCTCTGTCGGGTCAAAACCGCGCAAGGCAGTGAAGATTCAGGAAGAAACTGGCTGGGGCGAGGTTGGCGATGAAGTGGCAGTTGCTAGGGATGAGGGCCCATCGATCGCTCATGTTCTGCCTGCAACAGATAAGGCAAGGATCGAAACGTCGACTAGGTCGTAGTCCCTAGTAACTCCCTCTGAGACTGCCATCTCGCTCAAGAGAGAGGGCCAATTTGATGAGTTTAATAAACTTCTGCTAGAAATGTTTTCCTGGTCTAGTACCGCAAATATAGAAGAATTAGCTTTAGCAGAAGGGGAGATCACCCCTTCGGGCGTACCATCATATGGTCTGTTGTGAGAATACTTAGGATACACATTCAAAAACACTACATGACACAACATTTGTTTGCAAGCATAAGGTGTTTGAATTTAAACATTGATATGTTTCCATTGCAGGTGACATGACTCGAGGAAGAGGAGGTCGAGGCTATGGGTATGTGAGTAATAGACCGTCTAAAGGTGGCTTCCTTTCGGGCTGTAGGAGGAGTGCTAGTTTGTTATTTTCAGTTTTTAAAAAACAAAGTCGTTACCTCAGCAATTTCTTCCAAACTAGGTTTTGCTTTTTATTCCAAACCGTAGCTCGAGGCCTATATCGGATTGCACCACCTGAATGGGCATAGAGAAGCGCGCCGATCGAGGTGGGGGTGGGTAAACTCGGTGGAGGATCTAGGGCGTGGCGGCGCTGCAAAGTGTGGAACTTCCCGGAGGTGATTCTCGAGGTACGGTGCACGATAGGGGGAACTCCTTATATGGATTTGAAGAGGAGGAGGTGTTCTTCAAAAAGTTGCAAAGAGGCAAGGTGTAATTCGTGGAGGATTGGCCAGAAAATGGACAGGAAGGGAGGAGCTCCGTTCGCCATCGAGAGCAGGTTACAGGCGGGGGAGGGGGATTTATATTTTTATAAAATTAAATAATGAAAGAAAAAAATCCTATTCGCCGATATTTATGTTATTTCAAAAAATTAGGGGTTTTTCCATATGAACTCCGATTCAAACCCAACGACTGTCGCCACTAGCTAAAAACCCTCATCCCGGACACAATGGAATATGTTTCGTCAGCCCATTCGACTGTTACAGCCAGTTATTTTTCAAATTAAAATATAAAACATTCAAATTCTGTTTTTAACGTACATTTTAATTTGTCGGGGCCACATACTGATTCCAAAAATTCCCAAAAAACAAATCTGGCTATGTTGGGACGATACGGTCCCAACAAAACTAGTTTCGTCGAATTTTGAGACCGTTTGAAAAATGGCCATTTTCTGGTCAATCCAATTTAAGTGAAATCAACCAAACACATTTTCCATTGCCGCGCTCACATATTAATTCCAAAAATTATGGAATTTGAAACGTAGCAATAAATTGACATCCCGAATCCAACAAAAGTGGTTTCATCGAAAATGGAGGTCGTTTGCAAAATGTCAATTTTCAAGGGCTATATTTATTCTATATCTACCATTCTGAATATTCAACTGGCCATAACTTTTTATTCCCGCTATGAAATTTCGATTTTTCAAATTCGTTAGAAAGATATTCTTAAACAGATTTAAATATTTTTAGTTTCGCCAAAATCAGTTATATTTTGCATCCTGTACGTTCAGTCAAAGTTCGAATTCAAAATTTTAAAATACCGCACTATTTCTAACTCATTATATTATTGAAATATTTTATTTCAATTCCTCCAAATTCATTAAAATAACCAAATTAAAATTTTTTAATTGGCTCGTATTTTCCGGGTTGTTACATTTCAATTAAGCTACTTTATTTGCATAAGAATATTAGTTATGACTAGAGTATTTAGTTTTTGTTTATGTTCGGCTCTGACCGTGTGTCGCAGGTATTTGAGATTCGCCTTTCGAAGCTAAAGACATGTTGAAGATTCTATCTATCTAATTATTTCAGGTAATTCCTTATGTATTAAAAATTCCATGTATTTAGACTTCCGATGTATTCGATTTTGTAACTTTGATGTATTTTTATTACAAGCTTCATGAACTACTATCGTATTATTTTATTCTGCTGCGAGACATTGGACTATTCAATATCTATGATTCCAGGATTTGATTTTTACTAAACCCAGCTGTAACACCCCACCTCCGTTAAGGTCACTCACAAAGGAAATGCCTTAACTTTGGTGGAGAGTTTTAGTAAAAAGAACAGAATATTACAAGACAGATAAACAGTACTTGAAAAATAATAACTTTATTATAGCGGAAAACAGAAATCAGTATGGTTACATCTTTATCAAAAACTCAAGTACATAAATATTAGTCTTGTTCAGACTATCAGAGTACAAAACTTTAAAAGCATAATCCCCACAGAACAGAAGCTATCATGAGCCAAGCCATACTTTAAGCACTTCAAGCAGAAGGAATCCGGATCAAGCTAGAGTATTCCCTCCTTAGAAAACCTGGGGGGAACGGAAGAAAAGGGGCGAAAACAAGCAAGGTCAGACATAAAGTCTGGCAAGTCCAGTGATTTTCAGTTATGAACAGATAATAGTAATGATGACATGAACATAAAGCTGGACAAGAGATAACGTAACAGAAGCAACAGATATACTTAAGTTAAACAGAAGAAACAGAATTACATAAGCTATTACTTTTCACTTCTCTGCACTAATACTAGTATAAAAGAATTAGGTGTTACCCTAGCGTTCAGACTACAACAGAAACGGAGTCAGAATAATTTCTACAGAAACAGAGTACTAGTAAATGGGCTTTTACCGCCCAAGCAGAAACATATGGTACAGAAACAGAAACAGAGTGCTAGTATTGGGCCTTTACCACCCGAACAGAAATAATGGGCCTTTACCACCCGAACAGACGGTACCACACTGAAGCAGATAAGTATTACACCCAACAGAAACAGACGGTACCCCAACAGAATTAGATAGAATTAGATGTACCCTAAATTCTACCCCAAGCGATCGGCTCCCTAATACATAAATACCCTGTGCCAGCCCCACAGAAGGGTGTATCGTTCCCTAAAGTGGCAACCTTTGAACGACACAGACCTATTTATGGATGTCACGGCGTCTTACATCCACAGAGGCAGACCGGGATCCATGCACGCACATGACCCGGTTGGAACGCACCATCAACACCCCTCGCCATTATCAGAATGAACCGCTTATAATTAGTTCAGTAAGCGTGCCCGGACCCTACCTACTGTTGGGTCAAAGTTTTGATACCAGAAAGGGTTACTGACTAATATGGGTCCCAAACAACAGATGACACAAGTAAATTCCCTCCTAACCTTGTGTCCCCAAACTAACAGATTTCAGATTAACTTGTTTACAAGTTCAGACATACAGAGTTCAGATTTACCAGTTCACAGATCAGAAAATCCAATCAACAAGTTTTCAGACTAACGGGTCAGATGTACAGATTTAACAGATTTTCAGATTTGTCTAACTTTGTATTGGGCCTACAGATTCATGAACGGGTTTATCACATATATTAGTCTAGTTGGTTTAACCCTATCCACCCAACACGTTTTTGTTGTCATATTACTTAACCCACTCATTCTTACCATATTGGTTAAGTGTTGTTAGCCTAATCATATCACTTAACCCACCCATTCATACTATATTGGTTAAGTGTCATTAGCCTAATCATATTACTACCGCAACCCTGTAGGACCTCTCACATTGGGCTACCATTTATGGTTGCTGGATTCGCCGGGCGGGTCCGGGCAGTCTTATACCATAAATGAGTCCAACCTCATGTCCATACAGTTGTCACGCATCTAATTTTCAAATTAGGTTTTTAAGGTAACCATCCCGTCCATCGGATCAGTTAGGGATAGCCAGGGAGGGCAGGAAACTTCTATTTTCCAAACACAAGCCTAGACACTATCCTCTCTGTCACCCTAGAACATTCAGGTATATGTGTCATTAATCTATTCATAAATTCACTATAAAGGTATACCAATTTATAGCCTTTTATTCACACGTATATTTTTTCTAATTTACTTACTCCATAATTTACATTAATAAACATTTATTATTATGGCCCACCTTCCCTTCAAATCATGTTTATAATTTTTGGTATGTAACTTATACCAAATTAAATGTCACTAACCATGATTATGCTAACATGACAGTTACATGTAATTTCAAATTATTAATCAGAGTAGGCTGTACCCCACCTTCCCAAACTTGCCATAATAGCCATGCCCAAAATTACTATGTCATATATTTGGCGTTCCAAATCAATAGTTAAGCCTAATCTAGATTTTATATTACATTTTTTATACAAATCTAGATTAAATATCCAAATTCACAATATGATCATATACTTCCATGTTTGCATAAATTTACATAGCGCAGAATATGGACATAATTTACCACATAACATATGTTCCAATTTTGGTTAAATTGGCATTGTACAGCAGATTCACATATAAATTATACCAAATATAACCATTAATTACAATGCATGTCATATATCCAAAAATCCCTATTTAGGTGTGTTCACACTTAATAGTCATCAAATCTTATTATAGATTTTAATCCCCACACCTAAATCACATATCTTAAAATGTGCCACAAATCTAGGTTCATGTATCATATTCTTAAAAATCAAATATTGAATTATGTCCCCAAATCATGGTATGAATTATGCCAAGTTATAGCCTTTAATGCCAAATATCCAATATCCATATTAGGCGTGTCCACATTAATAATTATCCTATTTTGGTGTAGATCTTTTACGCCTAAGCCACACCTTCCTTTTTGTTCAAGTCATAGTCCGTTATATAAAATATGCCCAAGGATCTAGATCTAACATGTATTATGTCTTTTAATTCAGATCTTAATTTTTAATTTGCCTTATATTCCAAATTTACAACTCATATATTATCATATGATAATCCCAAACTGACATATATGCACAGATCTAGATCTAGTTTACAACCTATATCCTTTACTCAAAATCAGTCACAGATTAGTCCAATTATGCATCATTCATTACATTGTCCCAAATATTTTTGCGTATGTCAATCTCTTATGAGATTGGCTCAGGCTCGTGGTAGCCTGGCTATAGAACAGAAAGCAGAAAGAAATACAGAATAAAATAGATCAGAACATAACATCCTCAAATTCAGATTTACAATCATGTCAGAATTACAATTAAAGTTTATATCGGAAAATAACTGTGCTTGCCTTGATTGGATTAAAGAAAGAATCTTTAATTGTTGTAGAATCGTTGCAGAAGCTTTAATCTTTTACTTGTATTAGCTTTGTTGTTCGTCTCTTTCAAATGGAGGCTCCCTCTAATTCTCATTCGACAGCATGGCGGCTTCAACTCTTATTTTCATGTGAATATTTAGTTGGAGACCTAGGGTCTTTTTATAGAGTTGCATTTTAATTTGAGCCGTCTGATAATGCTAGGGTTAATCAAGGCCATCAATTTCAAAAGAGGCCAATTATGTTCACAATTAAGGACTGTAAATTACTACCATTTTAAATTATGTCATAATTAATATGCATGCAGATTACCCCCATTTTGAATTATGCCATAATTACTATGCATGCAAATTACCCCCATTTTGAATTATGCCATAATTACTATTTCAATTACATGTAATTTCATGTTTTAGCATATATATATATATATATATATATATATATATATATATATATATATACTCTACAATGTACACATTTCTCATAGGACAAATCCTATATGTAAATAATTCCTAACTTTACTTATGCCATAATTACTCTCTTAATGTACATTATCAACATTTACTATTATTTGTTTATCCATATAAATATGTACACATTAGATACATCCCCCTTTTACACACTTATTATTATTTTTATATGCACATTAGATACATCCCCCCTTTACTCACTTATTATTATTTTTGTATGCATATTAGATACATCCCCCCTTTACTCACTTATTATTATTTTTGTATGCATATTAGATACATCCCTCCTTTACTCACTTATTATTATTTTTGTATGCATATTAGATACATCCCCCCTTTACTCACTTATTATTATTTTTGTAACCTTAATGTTAACAGAAAATTCGGGGTGTTACATTCTCCCCTCCTTTTAGGATTTTGTCCCCAAAATCTTCAAGTTAGGAAGAATGTGTCCTACCATCCAATCATCCATCTATTCAACCATTCAATCACAGGAATCCATTGTCCTTAAAAAGACTTCTAATGCTTCATGATCATATGCAAAGTGTGTGTATATGTCCTTATCTAATGCAAAATCAGGCGGTCTACTGATTCAGTTTACCTCCTTAATGCAAATTATGTCAGTGTTATGAATCCATTATGTATGCAAATTTTCCTATTTGATACATATCATTTCTATATGAGTGCACAACCATTCACTCATATGCAACATCCACGTGCTGTTTCAACCAATTTTCATCCATAAAAATTTAAAATGCTCACACATCCATATGCAGTATGAGAGTGTTTTCGAGCCGATCTAGTGCCTAGTGTGTGTATATGCATCCACGAGCAACCACTAGCAACCACTTGCATCCACTTGCAACCATCAAACATAACATGTCTCAAACACATGTTTACATCCATAGGATTCCTATCTATAGGTTGAATACTCGATCGATAGGATATAGTCGAGTGATGGAAGCGAGTACTGATAAAACAAAAACTTGGTTCCCATCAGACATTAGTTGAGAGAATAATTCCCCTAAGTATCAACCCCGAAGACCGAAATCAACATCAGATTGACACCCAGAGGATTACCCTCTTTAGAAAATGTCAGAATTGGAAATCTTATCAGAAATATTCAGATATTTGCGGACTACTGGTACAGATCAGGTTCCCTTAATGATTCTTAGGAAGCTAAGCATGATAAAATCATATTCCACAAAATTCAGAATGTATGCGTCATACTTGACGCCTAACACAGATATACCTCAAACCCCAATCTATCAAAAACCGATGAGTCGTACCCCCTATGGGGTTCGAGATTATAACCAGATCAGAAACAAGACTAGTATTAAAGTACAGAGACCCAACTACAGAATCAGAGTGTCAGAATCAGAAAGAGTTCTATTCAATGATCAGATAAGGAAATTAAACTTTCTATAGAAATTTTTCCCTGCTTCTATCCTATCTACCAACCACAAGAGCATTCGCCTGTCTTCCAGAAGTAGGTCATGTCCTTTATCCTTGTCCTCGTTTCTACGGGCAGTCCCTAGTGAGGTGTCCCATCTTACCATAGTTGAAGCAAGTGCCCTTCCTCTTCCTGCAATCCTTATTCAGATGAGTCGAGCTTCCATAAGTAAAGCACTTTTCTCCTCCTTATCTTCAGACTTTTCTTCCCTCTTTCGTGTTTCCTTTTTGCCTTCTTTTTTGAACCAAGTTCATATCCATGAGTTTCTTATCCTTGAGTTGTGCTCCTTAGCCAAACTCCCTCATTCTCATCTTTACTATACTTGTGTAGCATGTTGACCAGTCCCTCGAAGGCTTCCTCCATCGTGCAGAAATCCATACAAAGCTTGAAAGAAAACTAGACGCAGGTGAAACTACTACGGCTATCGATGGAAGTCGGGCACTACTCTGCCCTTCGATGAGGTTACCTCCCAGAAAGCCGGGAGCCCCAGAGACTCAAGAAAGAAGGAAACAAAGATTCAAACAGAGGATCAAAAGATAGATATATGGCTTCGGGGACTATGTTTTTCAAAATAAGCTTTACTTTTGAAAATACTTCCTTTTCAAAACCTTTTTGAAAATAGTTTTCAAAAATTCTTTATCAAATCTGGTAACCTTCAGCTCTGATACCAAGTGTAACACCCCACCTCCGTTAAGGTCACTCACAAAGGAAATGCCTTAACTTTGGTGGAGAGTTTTAGTAAAAAGAACAGAATATTACAAGACAGATAAACAGTACTTGAAAAATAATAACTTTATTATAGCGGAAAACAGAAATCAGTATGGTTACATCTTTATCAAAAACTCAAGTACATAAATATTAGTCTTGTTCAGACTATCAGAGTACAAAACTTTAAAAGCATAATCCCCACAGAACAGAAGCTATCATGAGCCAAACCATACTTTAAGCACTTCAAGCAGAAGGAATCCGGATCAAGCTAGAGTATTCCCTCCTTAGAAAACCTGGGGGGGAACGGAAGAAAAGGGGCGAAAACAAGCAAGGTCAGACATAAAGTCTGGCAAGTCCAGTGATTTTCAGTTATGAACAGATAATAGTAATGATGACATGAACATAAAGCTGGACAAGAGATAACGTAACAGAAGCAACAGATATACTTAAGTTAAACAGAAGAAACAGAATTACATAAGCTATTACTTTTCACTTCTCTGCACTAATACTAGTATAAAAGAATTAGGTGTTACCCTAGCGTTCAGACTACAACAGAAACGGAGTCAGAATAATTTCTACAGAAACAGAGTACTAGTAAATGAGCTTTTACCGCCCAAGAAGAAACATATGGTACAGAAACAGAAACAGAAACAGAGTGCTAGTATTGGGCCTTTACCACCCGAACAGAAATAATGGGCCTTTACCACCCGAACAGACGGTACCACACTGAAGCAGATAAGTATTACACCCAACAGAAACAGACGGTACCCCAACAGAATTAGATAGAATTAGATGTACCCTAAATTCTACCCCAAGCGATCGGCTCCCTAATACATAAATACCCTGTGCCAGCCCCACAGAAGGGTGTATCGTTCCCTAAAGTGGCAACCTTTGAACGACACAGACCTATTTATGGATGTCACGGCGTCTTACATCCACAGAGGCAGACCGGGATCCATGCACGCACATGACCCGGTTGGAACGCACCATCAACACCCCTCGCCATTATCAGAATGAACCGCTTATAATTAGTTCAGTAAGCGTGCCCGGACCCTACCTACTGTTGGGTCAAAGTTTTGATACCAGAAAGGGTTACTGACTAATATGGGTCCCAAACAACAGATGACACAAGTAAATTCCCTCCTAACCTTGTGTCCCCAAACTAACAGATTTCAGATTAACTTGTTTACAAGTTCAGACATACAGAGTTCAGATTTACCAGTTCACAGATCAGAAAATCCAATCAACAAGTTTTCAGACTAACGGGTCAGATGTACAGATTTAACAGATTTGTCTAACTTTGTATTGGGCCTACAGATTCATGAACGGGTTTATCACATATATTAGTCTAGTTGGTTTAACCCTATCCACCCAACACGTTTTTGATGTCATATTACTTAACCCACTCATTCTTACCATATTGGTTAAGTGTCGTTAGCCTAATCATATCACTTAACCCACCCATTCATACTATATTGGTTAAGTGTCATTAGCCTAATCATATTACTACCGCAACCCTGTAGGACCTCTCACATTGGGCTACCATTTATGGTTGCTGGATTCGCCGGGCGGGTCCGGGCAGTCTTATACCATAAATGAGTCCAACCTCATGTCCATACAGTTGTCACGCATCTAATTTTCAAATTAGGTTTTTAAGGTAACCATCCCGTCCATCGGATCAGTTAGGGATAGCCAGGGAGGGCAGGAAACTTCTATTTTCCAAACCCAAGCCTAGACACTATCCTCTCTGTCACCCTAGAACATTCAGGTATATGTGTCATTAATCTATTCATAAATTCACTATAAAGGTATACCAATTTATAGCCTTTTATTCACACGTATATTTTTTCTAATTTACTTACTCCATAATTTACATTAATAAACATTTATTATTATGGCCCACCTTCCCTTCAAATCATGTTTATAATTTTTGGTTAAATGTCACTAACCATGATTATGCTAACATGACAGTTACATGTAATTTCAAATTATTAATCAGAGTAGGCTGTACCCCACCTTCCCAAACTTGCCATAATAGCCATGCCCAAAATTACTATGTCATATATTTGGCGTTCCAAATCAATAGTTAAGCCTAATCTAGATTTTATATTACATTTTTTATACAAATCTAGATTAAATATCCAAATTCACAATATGATCATATACTTCCATGTTTGCATAAATTTACATAGCGCAGAATATGGACATAATTTACCACATAACATATGTTCCAATTTTGGTTAAATTAGCATTGTACAGCAGATTCACATATAAATTATACCAAATATAACCATTAATTACAATGCATGTCATATATCCAAAAATCCCTATTTAGGTGTGTTCACACTTAATAGTCATCAAATCTTATTATAGATTTTAATCCCCACACCTAAATCACATATCTTAAAATGTGCCACAAATCTAGGTTCATGTATCATATTCTTAAAAATCAAATATTGAATTATGTCCCCAAATCATGGTATGAATTATGCCAAGTTATAGCCTTTAATGCCAAATATCCAATATCCATATTAGGCGTGTCCACATTAATAATTATCCTATTTTGGTGTAGATCTTTTACGCCTAAGCCACACCTTCCTTTTTGTTCAAGTCATAGTCCGTTATATAAAATATGCCCAAGGATCTAGATCTAACATGTATTATGTCTTTTAATTCAGATCTTAATTTTTAATTTGCCTTATATTCCAAATTTACAACTCATATATTATCATATGATAATCCCAAACTGACATATATGCACAGATCTAGATCTAGTTTACAACCTATATCCTTTACTCAAAATCAGTCATAGATTAGTCCAATTATGCATCATTCATTACATTGTCCCAAATATTTTTGCGTATGTCAATCTCTTATGAGATTGGCTCAGGCTCGTGGTAGCCTGGCTATAGAACAGAAAGCAGAAAGAAATACAGAATAAAATAAATCAGAACATAACATCCTCAAATTCAGATTTACAATCATGTCAGAATTACAATTAAAGTTTATATCGGAAAATAACTGTGCTTGCCTTGATTGGATTAAAGAAAGAATCTTTAATTGTTGTAGAATCGTTGCAGAAGCTTTAATCTTTTACTTGTATTAGCTTTGTTGTTCGTCTCTTTCAAATGGAGGCTCCCTCTAATTCTCATTCGACAACATGGCGGCTTCAACTCTTATTTTCATGTGAATATTTAGTTGGAGACCTAGGGTCTTTTTATAGAGTTGCATTTTAATTTGAGCCGTCTGATAATGCTAGGGTTAATCAAGGCCATCAATTTCAAAAGAGGCCAATTATGTTCACAATTAAGGACTGTAAATTACTACCATTTTAAATTATGTCATAATTAATATGCATGCAGATTACCCCCATTTTGAATTATGCCATAATTACTATGCATGCAAATTACCCCCATTTTGAATTATGCCATAATTACTATTTCAATTACATGTAATTTCATGTTTTAGCATATATATATATATATATATATATATATATATATATATACTCTACAATGTACACATTTCTCATAGGACAAATCCTATATGTAAATAATTCCTAACTTTACTTATGCCATAATTACTCTCTTAATGTACATTATCAACATTTACTATTATTTGTTTATCCATATAAATATGTACACATTAGATACATCACCCTTTACACACTTATTATTATTTTTATATGCACATTAGATACATCCCCCCTTTACTCACTTATTATTATTTTTGTATGCATATTAGATACATCCCCCCTTTACTCACTTATTATTATTTTTGTATGCATATTAGATACATCCCCCTTTACTCACTTATTATTATTTTTGTAACCTTAATGTTAACAGAAAATTCGGGGTGTTACACCAGCTTTATTAAAAAATTGTTGTTTCAAAGGATTCGAGTTGGTTCTATCATTGGCTTGAATGGTACGAAAAGGGCGAGTCGTTCCAACAATTGTACTTATAAAAAAGAAACCAAAAGTAATACTAAATAGTAACATCACTGCACATTGTCATCTACTTCCTAAATTTATTGTTGTCTCTTCCTTAACACTACTCTTTCAACATGGTTGTTGACAGTGGAATTCTCCATCATTACTAATCGCCACAACATTATTTAAAATATTTTAACTTTATACTTTCTCCTAAACTCTAGTCGACCACAATCGCCTTTACCTATCTAGTTACCATAATTGATGATCATCGCACCACCGTCGATAGAGCGGCAATATTATTAAGACCTATCATACCTCTTCTCCGCCATCTAGACTTCAAAAAAACACAAATCTAATATAAAATGTATTACATTTTAAGTTATTTGCCATTCTGCTTTATTTAGATTCAATTTTTGTCATTCACACACAATTATAAGCGAATGTCCTAAAGGTTGACAAAATCATTTTGAAATTCTATGCTCAATATTTGTTTTTTTTTTTAAATTATAACGAGCGTTATGCCATGACTCTTGCTCGTGATCATGATACATGTGTGTGTGAATTATGCTTTTACAAAATGTATATGTTTAATATATTCATAAGAAATTGATTTGTGTGAATATCTAGTGATATTATTGGGTTGAAATCATATGTAATTAGTCTGAATTTTTATTCTTTGAGTTATAATATCCAAAAAAAATATTGGTTTGACTTTTTATTTATTTTGTTAATTATCAAAAAACGATGATGTAAAAAAAATTATTTGATAGATTATATTTTAAGTGATATTAAGATTTGTTAACATGTGTAGAAATTAGTTTGAATTTGAAAAAGAAATAAACAAGATTTTATGTTCACCTTATTCATAAATCTAAGGATATATAAAACTATAATAATTATTCTGGTAATGTCAAATTTAGCTTACTTATAATTTTTATTTTTTTGCCCAAAACTTGTTGTCCTAAAATTATTTGTTTACTCATAATATATAACTAACCATATACTTAGTTGTGTATAATATGCATTTAAGAGCAAAGTAAATAGCCATATCTGCAAAATAGCCATATCAGTTGAAATTATACAATGGCTTATCACAGCAAAAATTTAGAATAATTACTGAACAATTTTGTCCCATATTCATTAATTCAGATCCGAAACTTTAATGAATACGGTACACAGCTTCCAACGTAATTAATCATAGGTACATGGATACGGTACAAATTTTGCATATTTTTACGGTTTTTTTTTTTTTTTTTTTTTTTTTTTATTTGGCCACCATTATAAAACTAATCATTGAATTAGCCTGATTTTAAAAGTTATTACGGTCATAACCTGGTTTTGGCCTTGACAAAAACAGTTATTTTTTACTAAAGCCATTCGAGATGCGCAATACAACTTTGCGTTATTTGAAATAACACTCGATTGTGCTATCTGAAACATCACACCAATTTTTTATTTTGTGTGGCATCTCAAATGAAGCACCTTGCGGCATCTCAAATAGAGAAACTAAAAATAATTGTTTTTGCTAGCAATGCCAAAATCAGGATATGACCATAATAATTGTTAAAATAGGCTAATTCATTGATTAGTTTTCTAAAGATGGCTAAATCTAATATAATTTTTTTTTTTTTTTTTTGCATAAACACTTTATGAACCCAAATGAGTGCAATGTGCAGGTTACCAAATTAGTCGGCCATGATTATGATTCCCTCTGGACCTCTGGTTGAGCTCGTTTATTGTCTCATATACAGAAATTCAACTCATTTAATAAATAGAATATTCAACTTTAACATCAATATAATAAACCAATTTGACTAGCTTTCGCTACAGTCTTTTGCCATTACTTATCCAGGTCGTAACTTTTATGTAACCGCCACATGACGCGATCTCTTTTTTTCTGTTCAAAAGTTCTCATGTTTTCCGTGGAACTGTCTCTGTCCTTTCTTCTCAGTTATGACATAAAATTATGTTTAATGCTCATATTATTTAATTTTTCACCAAACAAACCCAGAGATCTCACTCTGTTGCATTGGATCTCCATAAAGAAGAATAGAAGAAGAAGAAGAGGATGATGAATAATATTCCATTTTCTTTTACTTCAATCTTTGTCATTAACTTAATCGTGCTTGCTAATGGAAGAGAAACGCCATTTTACCCTCCAACTTATGCTCCTCTTCAGTCTTCCACTTTCAAATTTATGGGATCGCCTTCTCAAGGTACGTAGCATTTTTACTAAAAGAAGATCGATCATTGAATATTTTGTTCGCGGATGCTTTATGGGATTTCTTTGTTTTTTGTTTATACAAGATTTTTGGTTTCCAAATCTTTCTCTAATTGTATTTAAAATTGCAACCATTTTTGATAGATGTTTCATGGGTCTTGTTTACGTATGATTTTAGGGGTAAAAAATGCAATCTTTTTGTTTGTTTGCTACTGTATTTGACTGAGGTTTTAGTTCTCCCATCCCCTGAGGATTCAATCTGTCTTATTCCTGCGTTAAGAATTACATGCAGTTATGATGCTCAACAGAATTTCTTACCCTTTTTTTTTTTTTTTTTTTTTTTTTAATCGATTTCAGAAATCCGGACAATTGTAGTATATAAACACCACCATCTGGGAAAAGAATTAATCTTGGCAATTGCACTATCTTTAGCTGCACTTGCTTTGATTGTTGTATCTGTGGTGATAACTTGTTTGCTCTGGCGACATAACCAATATAATGCTAATTGCAAGAAGAAGAAAAGCTTAGGTATGTATTCTATTTACTTAGTTTATATATCCTGCAAAAAAAAAAAAAAAAAAAAAAAAAAAAAAATTGATTTCGTTGTGAGATCATATTACTTTAAGTATGCAGATTCAACTAGTAGAGGAATTACATTAGCCCCAATTTTGGGCAGATTCAGTTCATTCAAAATGGTTGGAAGAAAATATTCTCTTGCCATGGTTGAGTATCATATGTTAGAATCAGCAACTGATAATTTTAGTGAGAGTAATCTTTTGGGTTCAGGCCGAATTGGGTATGTGTATAAAGCTTGCTTCATTGGAGGTGTTCAAGCAGCTGTAAAAAAACTAAATGGCAGTAAGCAAGGCAGTGAAAAAGAATTTGAGGTAAATAAGTTGCAATCTGATTATAGTTTCAACTAGTAATGATGATAAACCACCTTTTTGATCTCCCCAGTTTGCAACTTTAACATGTTTTGATCAAATATTAACAATTAAATAACAATTTCTTACTTTAAATCTTAGACCATAAATTTTTTCTTTCTTTTTTTTGCCTTTGAGAACTAACTTTAACATGTTTTGATCAAATATTAACAATTAAAAGTTTTTGGATGAGTTTGTAACTTAAAATAAGTTAATTATTCGGTTTTGAATTTTGATGCTATGATTTATAGGAAAAGTATGTGTACCAAATTACACAACTGAACATATTGTAGTGAATACTAGATGAAATCGTTTTACGCATAAGTCATCTGTATCTATTTGACTAAAATTAAATATAAAATTCCACCTTAAGCCACAAGTAACAAATAATTGTTTTTCCAATTTAAACTTCTAAGTTGCTATGGTACTTCCTTATATGGAGATTTTAAACATGCAAATTTAAATAAGCCACTTACAATTAATTTTGATTGCTTAAAAGGACTTGTAATATGTTAAGCAAGCTTGTAGTGTGATCTTCTGATAGAACTGAATAAAAACATTCCGTGTTAGCACCATAATATGTTAATGTATGCTTGAATTTTTATTGCAGAATGAGATAGATGTTCTTGGAAAGGTTCGACATCTGAATGTAATTAACTTATTGGGTTATTCAGTCTACGGAGAAACGAGATTTCTTGTGTATGAATTGATGGAAAATGGATCTCTCGAAACACAATTACATGGTATGTATATGTCTATTCAACTTGTGCGAATTGGAGTAAAGCTGGTAGTATTCAAAGTTGATGTTGATATGTAGGACCATCTCAGGGCTCTAAACTAAGCTGGCACATTAGGATGAAAATTGCATTTGATGCTGCAAGGTAAACAATCACATTCATTTCTTAATAAGATGCTGACTTTTTTCCTTTTTAATGATTTTCAACAACTAAATATTTTATGTTATAGAGGGCTAGAGCATCTTCATGAGCACTGTAATTTAGTCCATAGAAACTTGAAGTCATCCAATATCCTTCTGGATGCTAACTTCAATGCCAAGGTAAAAAGCTACCTTTTGGCTTTCTTCCCCACATTTATTACATTTGTAGACTCACAGACTATATTGTGATTTCTATCGTGTACTCAATAAAGATATCAGATTTTAGTCTTTCGGTGACTGGAGGGAGCCAAAACAAATCGAACATTAGACTGTCAGACACACCTGGTTATGTAGCTCCTGAATATCTTCTTGATGGTGATTGTTTTATTTCATAACTTAAAATTCAGTAATCAATGTAAAATGCTGAAAAATTAAAATAATATGCATGATAGGTAGGTATACGGAGAAAAGTGATGTATATGCCTTTGGAGTGATTCTTCTTGAGCTTCTCATGGGAAGAAAACCAGTTGAAAAACTGGCACCTTCTCTGTGCCAAACAATAGTCACTTGGGTATGCAAAATTCCAGACTTTATATTTATCAATTACAGTATTTGAAAGGCTTCGACAAGAATCTGTTAGAGAATCTTCAACAGTGAAGAGTGCAAATATTTCATTTTGTTTGACTACAAAATATAATCAAGTAATGTTCCTACGTTTTATGGGTTAGGCACTTGTTTAACAAGTGCCCGAGCTTCAAGTGTATGTTTAACAAATGTCTAAAGATCAGACACTTGTTGAACAAGCACCCATGCTCTCAAGGATGAGGGAAGCATACATCTGGCGCTTATTCAACTGAAACCCGAAGTAGGACGCCTCTTCATTAGGCTCATGGCGCCTCTTCACGAAACGCCCAAGTATATTACAAACTCCAAAGCAAATCAACTGAATTTGTAACTTATTCAATAATGTGTACTCTGTTGCATTTCATTTTGGGTGGGGATTTTACATTTTGTGAAATGTAATCTCCCGTTAGAGATGCTTTTATACATCATATAAGGTTTTATGATTTTTATCTCAGTAGCTGTATGTAGGCAGGCTTTTTTTCACGGAGGATTGTTATTCAGTGTTTCTAATCAAAACATTCTAATATAAGAAAGTTCTTATAGTGTTTTTTTGTAACATATTTTCAGGCAATGCCTCAGCTCACTGATCGATCGAAGCTTCCTAGCATTATAGATCCAGCAATTAGAAACACAATGGACTTGAAACATCTGTACCAAGTCAGTTTCTTGATTGTCCATACATTCTCTTTATTATATCTTGGCTACTGGATATAACATTGTGTTGATAAATCCTTAAGTTGAACTTCAAGCTGACAAGTTATAAGTGTGGAATTTGAATCTGAGCTAAGAATTAACATTCATGTAACCTTTCAAACTTATTCGACATAAGCCTTAGGATTTTATCCAGATATATGTTACTCGTATACATACTACTTTCGGAATCTAGGAATGAATCTCAATTTCATGGGGCATTGAACATAAAAAGAATGAATTGTTATGCTTTTGCTGTTTATAGGTTGCAGCTGTAGCTGTTCTCTGCGTTCAACCTGAACCTAGTTATCGACCCCTAATAACTGATGTTCTTCACTCTTTTATACCATTGGTGCCTACAGAGCTTGGAGGGATGCTTAGAGTTTCCAATTAAAACCAATCAAAAAGATTGATATTTGGAGTTGTGTATGAGAGCATTTACCTTGTATTTTTGACAGAATTCAAGTTCATTTTTTCTGAATTTATGTATGTTCAATTCATAGCATGAGGAGGAACATTTAAAGATGTGAATATAGGAGAGTTGCCAAAAGAGAAATGAGTTACGGGGAAAAAACAAAAAAAAGACGATGATGTACGGCGGGAGAAACATTGCAATTGGGAGTAAACTCTGTTCTAATTATTTTGATATCGAACACATCTGGCATGTGTTTTTTCATATATTTTGTAGTGTGCTGTTAAAGGCACCCCAATATATTCTTTCTAATACGACGACTAAAAAGTATCATAAAATTAGTATTACACTCTTCTTAATACCACACATTTAAAAAATAGAGGCTACCACACTGTTTTACCCTATTTCTATTCGCTTGATACTCGTTCGTCTTGATTTGTAAAACCTATCAACGAGCTAAACCCTAGATTTATAACCGATCAATGAATTCGACGCCACTACATACAAAAGCCATTAATAAGGTTTGAATTAAGCAAACCAGAAGAGAAAGTGAGAGATTATGATTTTCATATCACCAAACAATTAAGAGATTACCGTACGAATTTGAATTTTCCCGCGAGAGATGCGAAGAAGACAACGATTACGAGAGATTAGGGTACTTAGATTAGCTTAGTACGTGATTAGTTCAACAAATAATGATTGAGTGGGAGATTAGATTGGAAAGGTAATGTGGTATTAGTAAGCATACAAAATTTAATGAGTTTTATTTTTTTTAAGTGCGGTATTATAAAGAACGTATTGGGGTGCCCATAGCACCACACTTTTTAAATTATAGGATAAAATTTGGATTCTCACATAGTCACATTTGATAAAAGAAAAAGCCTCTAAATTTAGTCCTCACTGGAAACTAAGTGCGCAATCTAAAACGGTGCGATTTTAGATTTCTCAACTTATAAAAATTTCAATTTTCTATCGTTTTTTTTTTTTTTAATACTTGCACAATTTTGTATTATTAGAGTTCAACATCTTTATTGTGTAAAATATATGACTGTTTTATCTCTCTTCATTCCATCTCTTTCACCGTTCGAAACTCAACTTATATTCACTTAAGTTTCTTGTATTCTCCAAAATTTGTTATCATAAACATAAAGTTAGTCGAAATAAATGCGCTTTTGGCTTAACATTCTCTTAAAAGACAAATCTTCTTTTCTAATGAAGATGTTAATTTTAAAATTAGGGTTTTTTCTTAAAATATTATTTGCTTAACCTAGATTAGATAAAGCTATTAAATAAAGTTTTACCTAATTTCTAATTATTGTTTTTAGTGGTAATATCTCCTCATATATGAAACTTTTTTTTAATATTGTCAACTGTTTCAATTTTATTTAATCATAATGAAAAGTATTTGTTGATTAAGACGATAAACCTGTTTATATTGGTATTAAACAAAAATAATCAAAATTAAAAAAAGTACAATGATCTCAGGGAGTTTAAAGGATGCGTACATGAAGCAGTAAGAATTGATCATCTTGAGTATGATTTGAAAACAGCAGGAAAATGGCTCAAACATGGTGGTTTGTGTAAACTGATGTGTAAGATGATGATTATTTACATTAGATTTTGGTCAATCAAATGTCAATATCCAAATCATAAGCAAACCACAATTTGTAATCACATAGCAGCCACAGATCACAACTACAGAGTACGAAAAAGTAAACAACGTAAAACTTTTAGTGGTTCAGCAAACATTAGCCTACATCCACATCAAGTAAAAGTTGTATATACTATTGAATACAAGTATGATTATTATTTATATGAATGAAGAGAGAAGATGTTGATGTTGTCTGCAAATTGTAGTAGGGCTTTTGCATAGAGAAGAAAAGATAAAGGAGAATATACTTTTTTTGGAGCTCGCGGAGGTGTACATATGGAAGTCGGGTCGGCATGAAAACGAATGGGGAGGCCCGCCAAGGGGGTAAGAGTCGGCCCATAAAGTGGGGGCCAAGATCGTATCCTACATGAGGGGTCAAATCCGGTTCCTCTTAAGGAGTCGATACCAACCCCTAAGGTAGCATCCTACAAGGTGTGACCCCTATGTTAGGTCTCTCTGTATGTTAGCTTCCACCTCCAATTAATGGTTCATCATTCTAGTTACAAATGTTCAAGTTATGGATGAAGTTCTGTCCAGCTATTGAGTTTTGAAGTTTCAAGTATTCGAAACGTACCAAATCCTGTTTCGAATACGTACCAATCTTGTACTTAACTAAATTTCTAGTTCAATCCTACTTCAGAGTCTTCCCTTAGATTTGTATTGATCTCGTACTTAGCCAAATTTTGAGCATTTTTTCAACTTGTTACAAAGCGATATCTTATGAATCCAAACACTCATGGGTTCATATGATCATCCATATTCGATCTCGAGCAATCCAAATGTCCACGGCCATAGAATAACGGTTTTGCTAAAAGGAGGGTCAACACTTACCCCCCACAAAGCATGTCTTTTGGCAGAAGACGTGTTTTGAATAAGTCCAGTTTCCGCGATCTCTTAGGGTCGATCATGAGTTCCATGGTCTTTCTGAACCGCAATTGATGTCTAAGATCTCGTGGGATCGTTTATGACCAATAGCTAGCATAGATGGCTTTAACGAGCCTTTGCAAAGTTCCATAACCATTTCAGGTTGGTGTTTAGTGTTCACGACCATGCTTGGTTGATTCCGTGCTAAGCGTCATCCGCACTTGATGATCAAAGTTCTATAAGCACCAACTATTATCCATAGTTGGCAATCTGAGCCTCGTCGGACTAATAGTTGAGCATATGTCTATTCGTCTCTTTGTAAATTCATCGGGTTTTGTTCGTACATTCGCCATACATGTTGGTTTGGAGCCGCGTTGGGCTTTCGCTAAGCATCAACTATACTTAGCTTTGCATAATTTGGTTGATCCCCTTCAAACATCAACCATACTTAATAGTTCATGGTTCGGTTAGACTGCCAAGCGTCGCCATACCTAATATCTCATAGTTTGGATTCCTATCAAGTATCAGCCATACATGATGGTTCATTGTTTTTTTTTTCACATTTTGCCAATCATTAGTCATATTTGACAGTTTATAGCCTCATAGGACCTTGTCGAGCATCATCTACACTCATCAAGTGATTAAAATTATTTGAAATCAAATTTTTCATCCAATGAGCATCATCCATACTTATTAAATGGTGTTATTTGTTTTATCTAATTTTAGACTCCACATCTGACGAGCATCAACCATACACGTTAAGTGGTTTTATTAGAGTAATAAAATACAGAATCCATATCTGATGAGCATCAGATAGCTTTATTAAGGTGAATAAAAGTAAAATTTATTGTAAAATCTTATAGGTTTATTACCATTTAGAGCTTGCTAAGATATCTTGTCGGTTTCCTACAAGAGTAAAAAGTTTATCCTTTTATTACAAATTGATTGAAAAGTAAAAGAGATAAAATTAGTTTTGTTTTTATCATCGTCCAAAAGCATTCCTAAGGATCTCGTCAGTTTTCGTACATGGGTGGATACTTAGCTACCATTATTATCCGATATTTGCTTGTCAATCGATGACAAGGCCTCGAGAAGAGCTAGGCTTGTCTCTATTCCTTGCAACCAAAGGTTATTCATGTTCTATATATGCATTTTGATTTTGGATGTATCGGGTAGTTATCCATTCCTTACTTTCTCTTTGATGACCTCTCGCAAGTGTTTGCATTCATTTGTTTTATGTCCTGCTATTTCTGAAACAAGCAGAATTTTTCGAAAGCTATGTCTCGTTCGGTAGGCTCCCATCTAGTTTGCCTTCTCGCCGAAAGACAATATTTGATGTCCATTGTAAGGACCTATATTTTTGATCGTTCAAGTCGACAATATCTGCACATGTTAACTCAAACAAATCCAAAATACAGATAGTTATTAGTGGTAAATAAGAAAAAGAAAGAAAGAAAAACAATCACAGAATTTCATAGCAGAACGACAAAATATAATAAATAAATAATAGTTTATAAAGCTGTTAAAATATATATTTGATTATACTTTACAAAAATTATCAAAGTTAAACTATCACAAAACATACCTATAAATGTAGCGGAATAATAAGTACGTCTATCAAGCTCCATCTTCATCTTCATAACAAGATCGTCTCTAACTAAAAAAACCAGACTGAACTGAGCAAAAATGAAAACACAAAAACCCTCGGATTGGAACTAAATTATTCTCATATCAGTCAAATCAAAATCATGTAACAGTATGGTGCCACAGCGTCATAGATGCTTATGGTAATTCACACCTCATATCAATTGTGTTTATGGATGCAGTAACTTAAGAGATGTTACGGGAGTTCTCATCTTCTAGTATCCATTATACTATATATTATATAATAAATACGTTGTTGTATTAGTGTTTATGGTTGAATATACTATTGAAAATAACATAAGCGGGATTACCATTATTACCTTTACACCATGTATAATTACCGTAGACATTGCATATAAAACACCTATTAAACGTTCGATGGATATGGATGTGCCGCTAGCTATACAACAACATTAAATCCAAATTGTAAAGGGCTCGATCATGATAATATGACAAGGCACATGAGGCAATACCCAGGGTAGGTATCTATCAATTGCACACCTGGACTGGTGGTAACTCATAGTCGTAGCTACCGCCCACCTCGAACAACACTCTCAAAATCAAGGATGCACATCAAATCAGTCAAACCGAGGAACTATATAAATCAAAATAGTATTGTCGGTAGGAGTAGCTAACACCCTTGGTCACATTATAGCTCTTGTCTGAGTCATTTTAATTATGACCCGTGTAACACCCCGTAAAATATATCCTAAAATAGACATAGGGTGATTTAGTTTAAAATAAATAATAATAATAATAAATAAAATATTTATGGGCTAAAAAAAGAAATTTGAATAAGTCAGAACTGGGCTAGCAGAGTATTTTAATATCGTTTGTGGTGAAATTCTGATCCGTTTTCATATTTTATTTACTGAAAACGGAGTCTGTATGTAAAAGATATTAATAAAACAAGTTGTACGTAAATATTAACTCACAAGGTTTAAATTTCAAATAAATAAATATATAAATCTAGAATATATTAATTATGGATTGGCATGAAAAGAATATTCCAATCAAAATTCGAATTTGTATGTATATATTTATATATAATAGGGGACAAACTTAAGTAAGCAAAAGAAAAAAAATCAATGTAATAAATAAACATTTAATAAATTAGGTGATGTACCAACAAATTAACTTTACTGAACAAATTATGCCCCAAGGGGTCGACCACTTCTAGTAAAAAGGTCAACCGCTTGGTCGGTTCAAGGAGCAGAGGCCTTATATTGTGAGGGTTTCAATATAAATTTGCATGAACGGATTGCTTGATTTATTGTAATAAATCCTATGGTCTTTATTTACACTTACAACTATATATACCACCCTCCTGGCCTCTCCTAATACCTATTGTCATTTCATTCTTATGCCTCCACTATGTTTCTTCATTTCTTAATTCCAGACCTCAGTTTTTGAAAATATGGCACTTTGTTTATCTTTGATTATTTAGATAATCAAACCTAGGTTACAAGTTTTTGTGTTGATATTGTTATTTTCCCATTTTAATTGTTATATGTTAATATGCATGTTTATGCCAAGATTGAGAGAGACTTAGGAAACAAACTTGTACACCTTTAATTTGTTAGGGGTTGACATTTCAAACGAATTAGGACATTTATTTACGCACGCCTGATTTACGCACTATATATATAGCGTAATTAACATAATATAAATGCGTATTAAATACGTACTTAAAGCGTTAAATTAGGATAATAGAATTTGAATGTCCCCATAGAAATTTGTATGTATTTGTGTGAGTTAATGGCCTTGAATTATAATTAATGACACATAGACACGAAGTTAGACATTACTTGTAGTACAAGCCTGCCCAGAACTAACCGGCGTATCCATCATCTACTGGTGGGACCGGTAAACGTGAGAGGTCTCGATGTCATGGGGAATTATACTTATTACACTGAGATGCGAGGTTAAGCCCAACTTGTAGTAGAAGTCTGTATGGAACTGCCCGGCAATTCCAGTATCTTCGAGTGGTCGATTTAATGTGAGATGTCTAGTGTGTGTGTATTGTGTGTGTATTGTGTGTGAAGTAGCCCTGTCTTGGAAAAAGGTGTTAAGTGGCTGACCCAACTCTTTTTGGGTATTAAGCGATTAGGACTGGGTCTCATTCCTAAGGTTCACTCCTTGTTCCGGACCAAAGTCATAGGACCCCCCTCCCCTTTGAGGGTTTTAAGTGGTCTTTTAGGTCCGCCTTTCTCCTAAAAGGTAATAGATGATCTTAATATACAATAGCGTTAGTAGGGTAGTTCTCCAAGCAATGTCCGCTTATTATATAGGGCTAGTGAGTGCTGACTATGGACAGATTATAAAATGGCCTAAAGGAACCACCGTCTAAGGAAGTACTAAGTGATTAGGAGTTCACCAGTTAGGACAGCTAGATCGTAATAAGATATTCCGCTAGGAGGGTTTTAAATGAAATCGTGTCCCTATCTAAACCTGGTCTTAAGTGGTTATTACTATTTCTCGACCTACAAGGACAGTTTACATATATGACGTTGACATCAGGGACGAGGTCTTAAGTGGCTAGGGGTCCGCCTAGGGTCTTAAGTGACTGTAGGGACGTCCACCCTTAGTAAATTAAAATATGGCCTTAAGTGACTAGGTATGGCCCGCCTCATGAGGTATTAAGTGAATGTAAGAATGTCCGCCCTTAGATTACTTCATGGGGTATTAAGTGACCATGAGAATGTCTGCCCTTAGATTTACATATAGGCCTTAAGTGACTGTTAAGATGTCCGCCTTATATGTTTATTTGTGTATATGCTTGTTTGCGTGGACATATCGTGAAGAAATTATACTGCCAAATATAGGGGATAGTATTCCTTAAAACTTATGTGATTTTCATTCACCAGAACTTTATGTCCTGACCTCCTTCCTCATAACATATAATAAGATAGTAGAAAGAGAATGGTTGGAATAGTGATATCGTGGTGATGTAGCTTAATGATGGAAGATCCATAGCTATTAGTCCTCATTTATGGCAGTATTACTATTGGGATAATTATTATTGGTGTACCTATTAATGCATGATACTCGTTTTAACCGACATTTATGATGGTTATAATTAAAGGTGCATCTATTTTAAGTTATTATATTTTATCCCTTCCGCTATTTGAGATTATAATTTGGTTTTAGTATGCTCTGTAATATCTGTTATACCATCTCCTTATAGCAACCAACGATCGGTTCAGAATAGTTCTAAGTTTTGATTGCCTTTTTTAATCAAAATTTAGGCCTATTTCGAGCGGGTTGTTTCACTCGGTATCATAGAATAGGTTGCCTGATTATGAAAAAATATATACATATGAGAGGCGTACTTGTTATTTTGAAAAAGGATTTTCAAAAGTTTTACTATATATTTATTTATTTATTTATTTAAAGTACACATGCCTTTAGAAAATATTATATATATGTCCTTATAGGAATGGATTAAACTTAATTTCTAGAAAATCCCTAGAAACCACGTGTAGTGATTCAGTAGCTTCCTTATTGATTTAGAATTCTACAAGAACACAAATGATGTAAGCACCAAAAAGCTGGAGAAGTGGAAAGGAATGAAACTCCATAATTTAATGGGCAGTTAATAGGAATAAACTTGTGTTTTAATTCTCATTCACGGAAAATGTTACTACCAGAATTTGACACCGAAAACAAGTTAAAGTAAAGGGGTATCGTACAAGGGTCCATACCATAGTAGGAATTAAGAAAACGAAGCTGATGTCAAAGTAGAAATTCTATCGACACCATCTTGGGATCATATTGCTTGATGTCGATGCTGAGATATAGGGGAAGAAAGCATGCGATCGACACCAATATGTTAAGAACATTTGCCTTGGTGTCGATACTAAAGGGAGAGATAGTTGATCCAGTTTCAGTACTAATAGGAAAGAAGCAGAGGCCCAAAGTTAAAAGGAAGGAAGCAAGTTTAAAGCATTAAAGCGATGCTGAAAGCTTACAAATCAAGCACTGGACCCAAGTACAAATGTTAGAGGAAGCGATAACGCTCGCAAAGAAGAGCATGAAGGCGATAGTGGAAATTAACACATCAAATAAATAAGAGGAAAGACACAGCAAAGTTAAAAATTATTATCGATAGAGGCAATATTACACAAAAAAGAGGTGAGCACCATACCAAATCAAAGTGGAGCACAGAGCCGATAGCCAATTGAAAGACCAAATAGAGTGCTATCAATACCAGCAAGCTTGGTACCAATACCATTGCCTAAGGAAGGACGAAGTCACAAAGGAAGAAAGTTAAGGAATTGATACCGAAAACAAAGATCCTTCGAAGCGGATCGACACCAAAGCAATTTGCCTCCGAAGACGAGAGCTAACAAAAGTGGGTCAATACCGGAAGGTTAGAGTGGAAGCGGGCTTCCTATCAAAATGCTACCTAAGAGGGCCCAAATTATCTATAAATAAGACCCTAAGGGTCTCATTTTTAGGGGACTTTTCTCATTCCACAATCTCGTATTCTTTTCTGAGAGCTCAAACCCTAATTTCTAAACTGAATTGAGGATTTCCACATCACTTATAATTAATTCATAAAAATGTAAAAAGGAAACTGAAATAAAACTAACTCTTGATTCGATAATCATGTTGTTCCCTTATTGATTTAATAGGGAGTTAACACTAACCTCGTACGTGTGGCACTAAAGCATAAATGCATCAAAAGGGGGATCTTTGAGTGCAATCAAAAAAATCCTCTTTTATGATTCATATTTATGTTTCATCCTTCTTGCAATAAGCCTAACATAGAAAAATGTTCTAAATAGACCTGTTGTAACCTTAGGATGCGATAACTGACGCAGCCAAGGCCTTTCGTAGGCTGGATGATGCAAAAATATCATTTTCATCATTAAAGGCTATAATATGTCACAAAACATAACCGTTGTGGTAGATTAGCCTATTTCTTCTCTAGATATTGTATATTATTCTATCCCGGATCTAGGAAACATATTGAACAAGGTTCTCTACTATTTGTAAGCCTAAAATGCCCTTATTCCAAGGCAACTGTTGATCTTTAAGTCTAGTAAGCATGATAATCACCTCTCGAAGGAAGATTAACTAATCTTTGGGCTTAGGATCTAGATATCTTGGAAACGACAAGTTAGGTTGAGCTTGGTGAGGCTAAGTTATCCTTAAATGCCCTCTAGATCGATTACCCTGTAAATTCCACCATATATGCATTGTCAACTCTTAAATTAGGTGTTAGACATTTTTATCGTTAACATTTTGGCGCTAGAAGGAGGGCCTGAACCTCCGATTCACTTACCTTAATTATGGATTAATTTTGTAAATTTGTTGTCTAATAGCAAGGAATGATGAAATCAAAAAATTTGAATGCCTTAAATGAAGAAGTAGTTCTCGATGTTACCCTCGAGGAGAACATACCTCTGTCATTCAACTTAAATGCCGCTGAATTTGGCGAAACCTCTAATCTAGTACAGCCTCCAAACCAGAATTATGCCAATGAGAATGCTATATGAATCAAATCTCTTGAACAAAAACTAATTGAAATGCGGAGTATGTGGAAAACTGTCCAGGCATAGAGGTCCTCAAATAACACCGGCCCAAGTTAAAGGGATGAAGTCGAGTCTCCTAAGAAAAATGCACCCATCCAACAATCAGAAGGAAAGGTGAAAATAAATTTAGTTTCCTCCAAGAAGAAGAGAACCAATATTTCGGAGGTCGAAAATAAAGGGAACCAACAGAGAAAACACACAGAATAGTTAGTAAGATCGGATGCGAAGGGATACAGTCCTAAAATATCAAACTACGACAATACATATGCTTATCTCAAGGACATGGCAAAGAAATATGTCAAAGATTTGCTTGGGAGTAAGGGACATAGGACCCTGGATGAGAGGGTTAATGACAATGAAAGGGTGGCCCCTTTCACTGATGAGATTATGAATACTATAATACCATCTCGAGTGAAGATCCCAACCATGAATTATCTTGGAACCACTGATCATGATGATCATTTAATGGCTTTTGAGGGCCAAATGTACCTTTATAATGCTTCAAGAGCCATCCGATGTCGACTCTTTCCAGTAACACTTCAAGTAGCAGTCGGAAAATGGAACCACCAATATCGGAAGAATACCATTTATTCTTGGAAGCAATTCTCTTACGAGTTCTTCACATAGTTCTATATCTGTAAGGACCCACCAGTGGATTACACTGCCGTCGCGAACATAAAGCAAAGCAGGGTGTTTGTAGGCGATTATCTGAAAAGGGTCAATATTGAAGCACTAAAGGCAAAAGAAATGAACAACTATGACAAGCTTATTCCTGTTCATTCAAGGCTAATCGAGAAAACTCCGTTCTAGAAGGAGCTTTATATTCATGGATGCAAGGATTTGTAGGATTTCCATTTCCAAACAAATAAATTCATTCGCATGGATGAATTGTACTACTCAAAGAAGAAGTTTGGCCCCTGAGGGGAAGGAGGGAAGCCGGGCTTTAGTCGAAAAACTCAAGGTGGAAAGTTTGGATTCGATGGAAGTCAAAAGAAGCCAAGGTAGGAAGATTCCAACACTAACTCCATTGCTTTGAGCAAACCAATCTCATTCATATATGCTATGACAAAGGAGAGAGTCAACAATTTCCAAGTTTCTTTCAAGGCTAAAAAATACCAGAACCATACAGTGGAGGAAAGCATTGCGAGTACCACAAGACTAACGGGCACAAGACTGACGAATGAAAAGTACTAAAAGGCATAATTCAAAAACTCATTTGATAAGGGAACTTAAAAGAATTCATTTTGGGAAAACAGCAAGTAACCCAGCATACCAATGGGCATTAAAAGATCTCAGCTAACTCAGTAGAAGACCCAATTGAAGAGGGTCAACTAGATCTGGGCCCTTCGACAAACCAAATAAACATGATTCGTGGAGGGCCCCACCTAGCCGGGAATGGTCAACTTGCTCGAAACCGATATCTGAGAGAGCCCTAAGAGGGTGTATTTTCTGTTCAAGAAGAACCATTGCTTAAGAATGCCCACTACAGCATCAAAATGCATAATCTAGTGATGTCGCCAAATGAGATGCAAAAGGGTGCTCACCATCCACATAGTGACCCTCTCATAGTAACAATGCAAATTGGGTTTTCGATGGTCTCCAAGATTCTTGTTGATGCTGGGAGTGTAGTGAATGTGATCTTTAAACATGCTTTCAACCAAATGGGCCTTTCCGAACAGAGGTTGGAACCAAGTAATAAGCCTATCTTCGGTTTCAACAAAAAGGGTCCGTTCCCATCGGACAACTCAAGCTTTTGGTCCAAGTTGGATTTCCTCCTCTCTGTAAAACTTTTGAGACTCTTTTTTCATCATTGACCAACCTTCCTACTACAGTACTTTCTTTGGCTGCCCAGCTTTGGATGAAGTGGATGCCATTGTCTCATCAAAATTTATTATGATGAAGTTCCTAATAAAATATTATTAGGGCACAATCAAGGGAGAACAATTCAACTCTTGCGAATTGTATTTTGCTACTGTAGACCAACATAAAAGGGAGTATCTTGCTTACTTCGATTCTTTTACAATTTTTCAACCTTCGGATGATGGATTTTTACATCTGACATTTGAAGCTAAATAAGAATCAATAAGACAAACAAGCATATGAATGATAGTTACGCTTTTTCGAGAAGCAAAAGGAAGAGGAATAAAGAAATAAACTTATCCAAAGAGGAAGAGATCATTAGAGAACCAGATTCACGAGGGGATACAGAAAGAATTAAACACATGGAAGATTAAGAGGAAATAAGCATAGATCCAGCTGATACAGCTAAGACCATCAAAATTGGGAACATATTGGAAGGACCATTGAAAACAGATTTGATTCAGTTCCTGAAACATAACAAAGATGTGTTTGCTTGGACCCATTCAGATATGGTAGGGTTCAACCTGTAACGACCCGCCCTATACTAGCCGACATTTCCTCCGAAAGTGCGCTGTACACATGTCTAACTAGCATGGAACGGTCGTCGGAAGGAAAGAAAGAAGGTGAAGAACTAACACAGAACCTGTAGAATGTCTCACAGCGCATGGAATAAAATATAATAATCACATAACTTTGACATAAAACAGGCGAGACAGTGCATAAGCTGAAAAACTAAATCATGTCTAACATGGCAGCGGAAATCCAAAATACAGCTTATGATCCAACATCCTTATTACAACTTCAAAAATACTGTCTCTAAACAAAAGAAAGGAAAAGGTACACTACTAATGCCCAAGCAGTGACCATCGATAACATAGGGAGATAATACATAAATATCATACGTGGAAGCCTCCTGCTCGTCTCCAGTACAGCTACCCATGCATCCACCTAACTTGTCTCTAGTCTGCTCGTGTGAGCACCCAGAGTAATAAGAAGAGACATAAAACTCTGGGTCAGACATAAAGTCTGGTATGAGCGATAAGCATCTAAACAGAATAATAACAGGTATAATCCAATCATACCTGAACCTGGACCTGCAACCAAAGAGTTAGCACTACATACTGTACAACACTCTAAGGTGCCCTTTCAAATGGTGTAAAGATAACGGGGGTGGGGGTGTGCATGTCATAGTGATGTCAAACAATCAAGCATAGCAATCATCCTCACATCCCTCACTCAGTGCGTAAAGCATACGATATCCACTACTTTGGTCACCTAATACTTTGGGCCATGGCGGAATCCAATCCCGTGTAACTATCACTACAAGTCCACTATCCATCTCTCAGTGGTGAACCAAAGTTATGAATACCGACAACTCCTTAGCACACGTCCCGCAGCAAAGCCCAACTATGAAGTGAACTCATTGGTTCCCAACTGGATCCTAAGCTCTAACTTCCCATATTGGACTACCTTTGCATCTCGGGTTATTGGTCAATACTGGGTCGGGTCGGGTTCCTTCTCAAGCCATCGGTTCGGGTCGGGTGTCCTTCATCTGTTCGGGTCGGGTCTTCTCCTGGTGCGGTTCGGGTCGGGTCTTCTCCTAGTGCGGTTCGGGTCGGTTGTCCTCCATCGGTTCGGTTCAGGTGCTTTACCTCGGGTCGGGTCGGGTCGGGTGTCATCTCCCCTCCAGCTCGTGCCTCCGTTCCGATCCGTGCCCTCGTCCTTCACATGCTCCTATCCGATCCATCCTCATGCCTTCACTCCGATCCGTCCTCCTCGATCCGATTCGTCCTCCTCGATCCGATCCGTCCTCCTCGATCCGATCCGTCCTCCTTGATCCGATTCGATCCCAGTTCAGCTAGCGTGGCCTTCCTTTTTGCCATTTTCCCCCAAGTGTTGGGTTCCGATCCGATCGGGTTCTTTGCTCAGTTCAACATATCCGACCGAGCCCTATGTCCGATCCGATCCGAACCCTACACTGTTTTCTGAGACTGTTCCAGCAAGTGTTTACGCCATTCGACGACGTTTTCGACCATTCTAACTTTTGAAATCAATCACAAAGCATTTCATACAGTTATAGCAACATGCATAATCAATCACAAACACCAAAACAACAATATGATAGGTTAAAACGGATCAAACATACCCAAAAATCCATATTTTCCCCTTAAGCATGTTTAAGAACAACTAATGATAGGATTAGTAAAACTTAACCAAATTAGCCAAATTTTCTAACAGAGGTCTAAAACAATAGTTATGAATTTCTGAATATTTTTCCAGAATTTTATCACGCTTAATTTCGCTAATTAACACTAATCACCCCTTAATCCCCTAATTCCGGGATTAACAAAATTAGTCCAAATTAACCCAAATTCATATCAGAGGCATAAAATGATGTTTTAGAATTTTGGGAATTTTTCTAGATTATTCTGAGCCATAATTTCGCTAATCTTCGCTAATTACCCTAATTAGCCGTAATTAGTGAAAAAACTAAGCAAATCACTCACCTTTGGCACAATTAAACTTTCAGAACTGAAACTCCTCTGATATAGATCCAATCTCTATGTGTTCCAGCAACTCTCTCTCTGATTTGGTGCTAATCCCCTTTGGTTTGATGTAGTTTTGCTTAATCTTTGATTAGAAAGTGATTAGAGGTGATTTGGAGTGAAATTAGAAGGTGGAGGCCATGGCTATACTTGAAGGAATGTCTTAGGCGGCTGGAAAATGAAGTAAAAACCGAAATCATAACCCTAGCAGCCCCTAAGTACCACTAATCCCGAAATCCCCCTTTGGGCCTAGCTGCTAATTACCCGGTTAAGCCCAATTAGCTGAAAATAACCCTTTAAACCTTAATTTAGTCATATCTCCCAAACGGTAAGTCCGTTTGGCTAATGTGACCACTCTACGGAAAGAGAAACCATCATTCGAATCCAATGGAAGTGGTTTCAGGTCAAAATTCCTTTCCAGTCAAAAGTTATGGACGAAACAAGATCAACTAGGGGCAAAACGGTCATTTAAAAATTGGCAAAAATCATGAACATGGGAAATGACCCCACTAGTCATTTCCCAAAAATACACGACCATACGACTTACCTAGAAAAAGAAATAAATATTCTACGATCCTAGATGCGTAGAATGTGGGTTGTTACATTCTCCCCCCCTTAAGAAATTTCGCCCCCGAAATTCCTTAACTAAGAAACAACAATGGGTCCCGCATGCCTATCAACCAATTTCAAACAATGAAACATACATGATAGTAAAACAAGCATATCCTAGCATGCGGTTTTCTAACAAAGGAAGAATCATCGCCGCTAAGATCTTACCAGACAAAGAGCTTCAAATACGACCTTCTTATGTCATCCTCTACTTCCCAAGTACAGTCGTCCTCTCGCCATCGATTCCCATCTTTATCCTAGAGGCGATTTCCAATAGGTTAGGATCGTTCCTCTGACTGGAACTGTTCCACTCAATCCAGATCGATCTAATCGTCAAGCTTACTAGCGTTTCTGAATCCAATTCACACTTAGGTCTGAAGTCATGCCCCATGATATACTCTAGTAGCTTCCATTCCAGAAACATAGCCTCTAAACTGGCATGTCTCCTACCCAATGCATCAGCTACCGCACCTAGTCCGGTACTACGGCATCCGTCCATACTGTCATCTTCTTAGGTAATCCAACCATATACGTCAAATTACCAACTACATTCCAAATGTCCTTTCAAGTCTAACCCGAATATTGCCTACATCCATACTGCACGTCCAACGTATATTCACCTCTTAGAGGCAAACTAGATCCATCCAATGACCCTAGGCACTACATCTATATCCGTACTGTACGTCTAACGTACATTCACCTTCTAAAGGTGAACTAGACTCATCTAATGAATCTAGGTACCTTACCCATATCTGTACTGCACGTCCAACGTACATTCACCTTCTAAAGGTGAACTAGACTCATCCAATGAATCTAGGTACCCTACCTATGAGTCCAAGTCCAACTTGAAACTCTTATTTCCGCTGAATCTCCAAGATCAACGGACGCTCCACAATTCCCAAACATACTTCAAGTGTAACGTAAAGTATCTTCGTATCCGTTATATCACCATGACTAACGAACTCGTCCCATTTCCATTCAACAGAATCCTACAGGTGATAGTCTACTCAAAAGAAGAAAGGTAGGAACAAACATAACAACCATAGCATCCATCAAACAAGTCCTATCTATCACCTGCTAAAAGCCATGAATACATCAATACCTATAAGTCTGGTCCAACCAACATCAATAACTAATGGAAGCCTAGCCTCCAAACGGACTACCGTACGTCCAACGCACGTTTATCCTCCAAGGATAACTAGATCACGTCCAACGGATCCAAGGTAACGGGCGTCCCCAGATACCCCTGCTTTTAGTCCGCCTGAAACACTCGAGTCCCACCCAAGTCTATCCCTTATCTTGCTGCCCTCTCGAGTCCAACCCGAGCCAATCCAATTCCTTGCAGCTTCCTCGAGTCCATCTCGAGTCAATCTATCACCCATAAACTCAGACCCAGTCTTGAGTATCCATTACCTACAAACTCTAGTCCAACGTGAGTCGTCTCCCTATTCGTTGCATCTCTAAGATCAATCGAACATCTAATTTCTTTTACGAGTTCAAGTCCAACTTGAACCGTCCTAACCTTCGTTGTATCTTCCATGATCAACGAACACATCCTATTCCTTCAAAAAGAACATCAACATAGGGTCCTAAACAATCCATTTCTTCGCATCTTTCTCGAGTCCCACTCGAGTCATCTCATAACTCTATCGAGTCTAACTTGGGCAGTCCATACCATCGAATAGTCTTATCACGTCACGGCTGCCCATCACTACTCGAGTAAACCAAGATATCATCCAATGAAAATCACAACAACCACTTATCTCTCACGCAGACCATCCTAGTCGACCTCGACATTCCCCGAGCACAAGCCCCAAAGGCCTAAACCAATATCAGACAAGCACCCAAGGAACATCTCCTCCGAGTTCAGACAATCTACGTGAGATGATATGAGCAAAACATCCAAACACTCAAGCATCCATAACTGACTCTGGCTATCCTCGCCAATCTTGCTTGAAACTATCGTCGATCGCATGACCAAGTCCTGACCAAACTACTGTACATCCAATGTACATTTGCTTCTTTAACTCTCGTTATCATCTTCATCATAAGGTAGGCGATCCAATACCACCTTTCGTCCATTATCCACTCTAATGGTCGTCAAAGACTCTTTACAATCTACTATCACTCCATACATTTGGAGTCAATCGACTCCCAAAATCAAGCCAACCCTAGTAAAGCTCGAAATAAAGCAATCAAAACAAACATACATCCATGACTCGATAAGACCAAATTACAACAAGTCATACTAAGGTTAGTCAAACCACCTATCGGGCTTGTCACTACTAAAGGTCTATCGACTACCTCGGGTTCCAATTCCAACCTATCTACCAGGTCACTAGGTACGAAGGAATGGGAAGTCCCGATATCAAACAAAGCTAGAACATGAACATCTTAAATAGAAAGCATACCTCGAATAACGACACCTTTTTCCTTCTGCGCCGCAGTTGGGGCATTCGACGAAGAAGGAACAACGTTGATAGCATATGCTTTCACGATCTGCTTCTCCCTAGGAGATTGTGGACATTCATTCTTGTGATGTCCCGCTTGGCCGCAATTAAAGCACTTTCTTTCCCCAGACTTTTCTCGACAATCTCTGGCATAGTGGCCCTTCTTGCCACAGCTAAAGCACTCGCCATCTTTCTTATTCTTCTTACTCTGACCATCCATGGTTTGGTCTTGTTTCCTCTTAGTCTGGGAATTATTCTTGCCTCCGCCGCCTGCTTGCGGCTTTGGCTCCTTTGCAGATGCATTAGCGACCTCAGTCTTAGGCTTAGGGTAAAGACTTTCTGACCTTAATGCCTTTCCTACAATCGATTCAAACGTCTCATCGATGTGGTTTATAAGCCTTTCCCCCAAGTACCCATCTAAACCAGTTATGAACTTCTCGTTCTTCTTCTCGGCAGTGTCGATAAGAGATAACCCATATTTCGATAAAGTATCGAACTCAGCAACATACTCTGAAACTACCCTTCCGTTCTGCTTAAGCTCCAGAAACTTTCTAAACAATTCTGACTTCTGAGCAGCTGGTATAAACTTATCGCAAAAACGAGCCTTAAACTGATCCCATGTAATCTGATCCTCTGGAGTTGCTGCCTTAATAGCATTCCACCAATTCATTGCTCGTCCTTGAAGCTGACGGGATGCTAGCTTCCTCTTCATGGCATCTTCAATACCCAAGTCTTCGAAGATACGCTCACAGCTATCCAACCAATCCTGAACAACCATAGCCGACTCCGTTCCGTGGAACGGCTTCCCACCAAGACTAGTATAATCCTTGTTAAGCTTGGCGAAATCGGCCCTAGGCGCCTGCACTGCTGCACCACCACCGTTAGCAACATTAGGAGCTGCCCTCTGAACATCCCTAAGCATCTCTCTCATGAGGTCAGTAAACATCGTCCTCATCTCAGCAGCATTCCCATTATTGTCTCCTCTACCAGTACCCCTCACGTATCGGCTCATCGTTCAATCTGTATAGAGAAAACGATTAACTATCTTCTTTGTGGTGTCAGTGCAGTGCGACTTCATCCTTAGATATACTAATAGTATATATATATCTATATAGCTTTGAAAACCAGTTTTGAAAAATCAAAATAATCACAAATACGCGCTCTCATATACGTATAATATCTCTCCCTGATGACTTTCCCCAGGTTAACTACGCAACCTAGAGCTCTGATACCAAATGTAACGACCCGCCCTATACTAGCCGACATTTCCTCCGAAAGTGCGCTGTACACATGTCTAACTAGCACGGAACGGTCGTCGGAAGGAAAGAAAGAAGGTGAAGAACTAACACAGAACCTGTAGAATGTCTCACAGCGCATGGAATAAAATATAATAATCACATAACTTTGACATAAAACAGGCGAGACAGTGCATAAGCTGAAAAACTAAATCATGTCTAACATGGCAGCGGAAATCCAAAATACAGCTTATGATCCAACATCCTTATTACAACTTCAAAAATACTGTCTCTAAACAAAAGAAAGGAAAAGGTACACTACTAATGCCCAAGCAGTGACCATCGATAACATAGGGAGATAACACATAAATATCATACGTGGAAGCCTCCTGCTCGTCTCCAGTACAGCTACCCGTGCATCCACCTAACCTGTCTCTAGTCTGCTCGTGTGAGCACCCAGAGTAATAAGAAGAGACATAAAACTCTGGGTCAGACATAAAGTCTGGTATGAGCGATAAGCATCTAAACAGAATAATAACAGGTATAATCCAATCATACCTGAACCTGGACCTGCAACCAAAGAGTTAGCACTACATACTGTACAACACTCTAAGGTGCCCTTTCAAATGGTGTAAAGATAACGGGGGTGGGGGTGTGCATGTCATAGTGATGTCAAACAATCAAGCATAGCAATCATCCTCACATCCCTCACTCAGTGCGTAAAGCATACGATATCCGCTACTTTGGTCACCTAATACTTTGGGCCATGGCGGAATCCAATCCCGTGTAACTATCACTACAAGCCCACTATCCATCTCTCAGTGGTGAACCAAAGTTATGAATACTGACAACTCCTTAGCACACGTCCCGCAGCAAAGCCCAACTGTGAAGTGAACTCATTGGTTCCCAACTGGATCCTAAGCTCTAACTTCCCATATTGGACTACCTTTGCATCTCGGGTTATTGGTCAATACTGGGTCGGCTCGGGTTCCTTCTCAAGCCATCGGTTCGGGTCGGGTGTCCTTCATCTGTTCGGGTCGGGTCTTCTCCTGGTGCGGTTCGGGTCGGGTCTTCTCCTAGTGCGGTTCGGGTCGGTTGTCCTCCATCGGTTCGGTTCGGGTGCTTTACCTCGGGTCGGGTCGGGTGTCATCTCCCCTCCAGCTCGTGCCTCCGTTCCGATCCGTGCCCTCGTCCTTCACATGCTCCTATCCGATCCATCCTCATGCCTTCACTCCGATCCGTCCTCCTCGATCCGATTCGTCCTCCTCGATCCGATCCGTCCTCCTCGATCCGATCCCAGTTCAGCTAGCATGGCCTTCCTTTTTGCCATTTTCCCCCAAGTGTTGGGTTCCGATCCGATCGGATTCTTTGCTCAGTTCAACATATCTGATCCGAGCCCTATGTCCGATCCGATCCGAACCCTGCACTGTTTTCTGAGACTATTCCAGCAAGTGTTTTACGCCATTCGACGACGTTTTCGACCATTCTAACTATTGAAATTAAGCACAAAGCATTTCATACAGTCATAGCAACATGCATAATCAACCACAAACACCAAAACAACAATATGATAGGTTAAAACGGATCAAACATACCCAAAAATCCATATTTTCCCCTTAAGCATGTTTAAGAACAACTAATGATAGGATTAGTAAAACTTAACCAAATTAGCCAAATTTTCTAACAGATGTCTAAAACAATATTTATGAATTTCTGAATATTTTTCCAGAATTTTATCACGCTTAATTTCGCTAATTAACACTAATCACCCCTTAATCCCCTAAATTCTGGGATTAACAAAATTAGTCCAAATTAACCCAAATTCATATCAGAGGCATAAAATGATGTTTTAGAATTTTGGGAATTTTTCTAGATTATTCTGAGCCATAATTTCGCTAATCTTCGCTAATTACCCTAATTAGCCGTAATTAGTGAAAAAACTAAGCAAATCACTCACCTTTGGCACAATTAAACTTTCAGAACTGAAACTCCTCTGATATAGATCCAATCTCTATGTGTTCCAGCAACTCTCTCTCTGATTTGGTGCTAATCCCCTTTGGTTTGATGTAGTTTTGCTTAATCTTTGATTAGAAAGTGATTAGAGGTGATTTGGAGTGAAATTAGAAGGTGGAGGCCATGGCTATACTTGAAGGAATGTCTTAGGCGGCTGGAAAATGAAGTAAAAACCGAAATCATAACCCTAGCAGCCCCTAAGTACTACTAATCCCGAAATCCCCTTTGGGCCTAGCTGCTAATTACCCGATTAAGCCCAATTAGCTGAAAATAACCCTTTAAACCTTAATTTAGTCATATCTCCCAAACGGTAAGTCCGTTTGGCTAATGTGACCACTCTACGGAAAGAGAAACCATCATTCGAATGCAATGGAAGTGGTTTCAGGTCAAAATTCCTTTCCAGTCAAAAGTTATGAACGAAACAAGATCAACTAGGGGCAAAACGGTCATTTAAAAATTGGCAAAAATCATGAACATGGGAAATGACCCCACTAGTCGTTTCCCAAAAATACACGACCATACGACTTACCTAGAAAAAGAAATAAATATTCTACGATCCTAGATGCGTGGAATGTGGGTTGTTACACAACCCATCTGTAACAACCCGAATTCCGACAGACTGATTTTTTTTTTCAAAATTCTAATATATCGAAATTCGTGTTGGTTCGCTCTGGTATCCTGCAGAAAAGACAGAGACATAAAATATGTTAGAGCACAGAAAATATCTCACAGCGGAATGGATAAAATATGATATACTAAAAGTATAGCCTTACCGTATTAATAATACTTCCTAACCAGTATCCAAAGTTATCATGTATCTTCCACAAATCTTTCCTGCGGGTATGTTATGAGGAGGGGGTCAAAACACAAGTTTTGGTGACTGGATTTAAACTCTACATTTTGGATAACACTACGTATACCGTTCAATCACATTTTCTTATTTATTAGGTTACTTGGGTGAACAGCACTCAAGGCTTACACATATGTCGTACCTATCTACTCCCTAGTGGATTAACTTAATATAGTACATATGTTGCTACCCCCCCCCCCCCAATATTGAGGTACGCCCCATGATACCCCTCTCGTACGGTCTCCATCGTAATGTCATAGAAATGAACGCAGTCCCTCATCCTACGTCGGAGTGACGTACCGATCTCTGCATAACAATGTTATGTTCTGCATATATCTGTCATTACTATGCTACATAAGTGTATGGACTGCCACCTTTGATCGAATCAGATTCCATACCAGAATAATGCCCTCAAGTCTACGTAGAGCCATCATGCATATATCTAGACTTTCCCACGTATGTATCGTCGACCGTATTCGATGCCTTAACTGCACATAATGTGCACCGAGTTCCGTGGCAGGGCTATACAAGAAACACAAAACTTGGTCGAGAGCTTTTCCATATTTGTACAGGCCCGCCTTTAAGAGCCTCAAAATACATATATTCTTAGGGTTTGTTTTTCACGGTGGCTATGGCCCTACCTCGGCCCCTCCCTACTAGTAAAGACTACAAGAGCTAAGCGACATGCCCTTAACATACAATCTAAACATCTAGTTGGCGTGTCCCCTCAACCATTGTACCTCGATAGTGAAAGGTGAATGGTCCATTGGGTTTAGCTCTAGTCTTTTCGCATCCCGCTAGCTGTCGATGACGGGTACCCGACGATCTACTATCCTTGTTGGTCCTGACCTCGCCTCCCGTTGAGGCGATCGCCGAATCACCCTAGTGTCACCTCGTCACAACATTCTGACTGCAAAGCTACTCTTGTAGTCAAGGCCCACCCACCTGGTAGTTACGTGCAGACACAACCTCTTCGGGAACAGCCTAAACATTTGCCACCGCACAGAGGGCTACCAGGAGCACCTTACGTATCTCAGGAAACCGCGTGATTCTCCTTCTAGTCCTTCAGGGTCATCAGAATAAGCAGATGAGTGTGCGCTCCCTCGTGCCTCATGACACCACGACGATCTACATCGTTGGGCTATTCACCCTCAAACGTACGGACTGGTCCATGTGCTTCATTTTAATGTGTCATTAGACCCTATTTTCAAACATTCTTTTACGCGCTTGCTTTAACTCATCAGGTTTCCATTTAACTTGGTTATCCTCGTTCACATTGACGTCTTATTCAAGTTACCAAGTTTCTCTTGCTTATTAATTTCAGTCATTTAAGTTAACCCATTTAAGTTTATTAATAAGCCCATAACATGTTATTCTCTAGATTATGACCCAAGGTCTGTAATCCACAATCTCTTTATATTCTTGTTTGATTTCATTGTTACAATAACATATTCTACTTAATATGTAATTAAGTATATCTCAATTCACATGTTTTCTTTTTTACATGTCAATCATTATTTATGATTAAATACAACTTATTTCATTTCATAAGTTTTCCTCACCCTTTCCTATTTAATCATAATTCCATCTTACATTGTCATTACAACTTATCGTTGTTTACTTATTAACTTAGTTCTCTTAACTAAGGTCCACTAATAAGTTTCTCTTCATATAAATATAACTTATGTTTTCCTCATCCATAGATTTCAGATTTTTGTTCTTATAAATAACTTAATTTATAATTAAAAAATTTTATCTCGTAACATAAGCTATTCCATTCCCATTATTGTTTATTATAACCTAAGTTATAATTTCCACTTGTTCCTAGGATAAGCCTAAACATCTTACTCTTACCAGCAGATTTCAGACTTCCAAGTTTACAGATTACTTAATTTATAATTAAGTACAACTTATATTTCGTAAACTTCTACTTATTACAAACAATTAGTTTCAGGTTTTCCCCATTTACTGATTACTTAATTTACAATTAAGTTCCACTTAACTCATTCCCTTACTAGTTTATTATAACCTAAGTTATAATCTTCACTTGTCCCTAGTGCAAGTCTACCTATTATATAACATTCTGATTAATGTAATTTATTTATAATAGGTTTTTATCATTCCCCATTCATTCCCTTTCCTTTCTTATTTTCTGAGTTAAACATTTAATTTCCATCATTGTGACACCCCACGTCTGTTAATGTCACTCACTAAGGGAATGCATTAAGTTACGTGAAGCTTATAGGTGAACAAATACAGAATATTATAAGACAAATATAAATAAGATAGCAGCAAAAATTTCAAATATAAATCATAACATCATGCTCCAAAATACCATAAGTCACAAAAACCATTACAATAATATAACTTCTTTCTTGTACCATCAGAGTATATAAATATATAAAAAAACATAATCCCCCTCCCTCCAAATAGAGCTAAGCCATAGTAGAGATAAGAACTTGAGCTATACTTCAAAAGCAGCTCCAACAAGACGATAACCGAGTCTTGACTAAACTTGAGAATTCCATCCCTACGAACTGGGAGGGGGGTGGGGAGGGGAAACCGAAGAAAGGAGAGAAAACAAAAAGGGTCAGACATAAATTCTGGCAAGTCCAGTTACTTTTAGTAAGTAAATAAGCAAAAGTAGCATGACAAGCATATAAGATGGATAAGAAGGATAACATCATAAAAGGTGAGCTTGACAAGGTAACATGATGGACTATATACGCTTCACTAATGATTATTCTGAATCGGTACTAATATAACCAGAATGAGATGATCCCAACAACTATCAAGCGGTAGGCTTAGGCATACGTCCAGATGTATCCTAACTACTACCCTAATCGATCGGCTCCCTAATCCGCGTAGATACCTTGTGCCGGCCTCACAATAGGAGGTATCAATTCCTAAAGTGGCAACCCCTCGTCTTAATAATGTGCACAACCATATCTACAGGTGTCACGGTCGTCTTATCCCCTTCTGCCCGGCTCATGCACGTACGTAGCCCGGTCGGTTTGCGCCGCCCACACCATCCTCCACGTTTGGATCTCTTACAATCAGTCCAGTAAGTGTGCCCCTTCTCCGACCTTGTTCGGAGTATATGTTTGATACCAATTCCGGGTTACTGGCTGAAATGTGTCCCACACAATATGATACAAGCTCTCCCCTTTGTATTGTATCCCCACTAGGTTTCCATTGGCTATGTATACCACTAGGTGTCTTTAATTACATAACCATATTATTTCTACAAGTTATGCTTACCCTAAAAGGTGTCTTTAATTACATAACTTTATTATTTCCTCCGTTTATGTATACCACTAGGTGTCTTTAATTATATAACCTTATTAGGTTAAGTTTGTGGGCCTATATGTAAATATTACCTACCCAGGTTTACTTAACCCACCCACTGTTCAACCAAATTTACTTAATTAACCCCAATTTTAGTTCATATTCATAAAATCCTTATGGATTCAACTAGGCTAAGTATTATAATTCGTTACCATGTCCATTTATGGTTATAATGGGCTAGACCTCCCACATTAGGCCTACAGCTTGTGGATGCTGGATATGCCGATCGGGTCCGGGCAGACTTCTTCCACAAGTTGGGCCTAACCTCGTGTCCTAGCTTGTCTCGTATTTGTGCACTTAGACCCCTTGCACTAGATTTAACATTTGCGTTTGCTGGATATGCCAGTCGGGTCTGGGTAGACTTCCACCACAAATACAATCTAACTTCGTGTCATAAGTGCCGTTACAGTTTTCTAATTACTGTAGTCCTAGGCATTTTAATTGTTAACCAATTAATTATACCTATGTCTTTATAAGTGTTCATGCCCATTTACCCAATTATATTCATAGTGGATAATATGTCCAAATTCATATTCGTCATTCAAGTTATGCCAATTCTAATATTTTCCCCGGTTCCCTAACTAACACATTCACATATAATTCACGGCATACCTAGGCTAGGTAATAGCCTGGTCATAAACAATAAAAGGGAAAGGTGATGGGAATATGACAAAAGTGATTGTATAAACATAAATGGCATAATCATATACTAACATAGTGATAAGGTGAACATATAAGCACAGATCTGATGAACTTGTGGAAGTTAACTAGTTCTAACATAGCAAAGATGTTATAATAAGAATGACAAGATCTAAACATTAATTTAGATGTCCAAATAGTTCAAATCTATTATGATAGGCACAAAGGGATACAAATAATAAGCCAGATATTACTAATAATTTAGATGTCCACATGATTCAAATCTAATAGTCAAAAGTAGGTCTGACACAAATGAGGTTAAGATTCATATCATAGGATGTCATAGAAGTTGCAAAGGATCCGATATGATAAAGATTGAGATCCAAGTCATAACCAATTTAGAATGTCATACATTATAACATATCTGGTCATTTCAATAACAAGAACAAATCCAAACTATAGTCATATCACGTTTACTTTTAATCATTTAAATCAAAAAGAAACTTAGAACCCACAGTGTTTGGATTAGAAAATAGAACTAGAAGAAGAATGAATCTCTAATCTTTTAATTGCAGAAGAAGTAGAAAAGAATCCTATTCAGTCCAGGCACTGACATCATTTGGCCTCCATTGATTCCAATGAAGAAAATAAGAGAAATGGAACTGTATATATAGCTGCCAGTCCCCCAGAATTCGTTTTCCATCTCATCCCTAGGGGGTTAGACCCCACTTAAGGGGTCGACCCATGTGTCGACACCCCCCTTGAGGGGTGGACCCCGGGGTCGGCACCCCTCCTATGGGGTCGACTCCCCTAGGATGATTTTTCCCGCTTCCCCGAATTTCTATATTTTGAATTTTGAACTGAAAATTTTGAATTCTTGGGTCCGATATATTTATATATAATTATCTTGCGTGTATACAAACTTCAAACCTTCATAACTTCTTCATATGTGTCCGTTTTATGCAAACCAAATGTCTATCTTGACCAGAATTTCGAGACAGACGCAATAGCGCAGTCCATTTCCCTTAATTTTGAATGTTAAATTAATTATTATTTAATTTATCCTCTTTTAGTGTCGTTAAAATTTTGGGGTGTTACATTCTCCCCTACTCAAAGGATTTAGTCCCTGAAATCTTCAAGTTAAAAAGAATGTATATCCTACCATCTATCACCCATCTACTCATCAATTAATCACAGGCATCCATTGTCATTAAAGACTTTTAATGCTTATATGAACATATGCAAAGGTATGTGTATATGTCCCAATACTAATGCGAAGATTAGGCGGTCTGCCGATTCAGTTGACCTCATCAATGCAATGTATGTTAGTGCCATGAATCCGATATGTATGCAGATAATCCTATTAAAATGTGTAAGTTCTATATATGTCCACACTCAATCGTCCAAATGCAACATCCATTTGATAATACATCCATTTTCATCCATCAAAAGAAAAAGGAAAATACACACACATCCATATGCAGTATGAGAGTGATTGAGCCAATTTAGTGCCTAATGTGTGTGTATATGCATCCACAGGCAACCACTAGCAAACACTTGCATCCATCAAACATAACATGTCTCAAACACATGTTTACACCCATAGGATTTCAATATAAAGGTCGAAAATACTATTGATAGAACATACTCAAATGACAGAAGCAAGCATAGATAAAACTTTGGAAAAGGAGTTAAGAATATACCCTCGAAAAGGAAAGGGTACAAAGCACGAATCTTGTCTTCGGTCTCCCAAATCGCATTCTCTGGATTATCCCCACATTGAACCTTTATCAACTTGATTTCTTTATTGCCTAGCTTCTTAACTTCTGATCCAAGAATGCAGGTAAGAACTCGTCTAACTGTTGCCTCCTGTTCCACTTCTACTTCCTCTAATGTACTTGGCTCAACAAGTTCTGTGGTGTCATGCAAGCACTTCCGCAGATGAGAAACGTGGAAAACATCATGAATGCCGGATAGATTTTCTGGGAGCATTTCTCTATGGGCCATTTGGCCGATCATTTCAGTTATGGGAAATGGTCCAACAAATCTGGGTGCCAACTTCCCTATAGATCCAAAGCGAATCACATTTCTCAAAGGCGATACTTTAATAAAAACCGAGTCTCCAACTTCAAATTCGATGTCAGTCCTTCCCTTGTCTGCATTGGATTTCTGCTTATCTTGAGTTTTCTTCATTCATTGTCAAATAAGATCAATTTTGTAACACCCCACATTTTTTTAAATTAAAAATGTACAAATATGTATATATGCATAGATAGATAAATAACAGTGATGTATAATGAAAATTAATTAATATATGGAAGAGAAGGAAAAATTAATTCGATAACAGTGTGCGTAACGGAAAAGATAATAAAATAAGGATAGTTAATTTAAATATCAGGAATTAAGTAAAATTGACATCACCATTGCGTTCGTCTTGGAATTCTGCTTGGAATAGAGTCCAAGTTTTCGAAAATCGGACTCCGTATGAAAGAGTTATGGCCTTCGGAAGATTCAAGAGAAATCCAGAAATTAAATAGTAAAATAACCCAGACAGGTCGACCTGGAGGTCGACCTACCCCAGGCAGGTCGACCTCCCCTAAAATAGGTCGACCTGGGGGTCGACCTCCCCCCAAATTTGGGCAGAATTCATTTTCTGCACCTAGACGCGATTTTTGACCTGATGCGTTGACTAAAAAGCTATATAATGACCCTTAACCCATTCTTTTTCTTCACCCAAGCCTATGGCGACGCCATGGCTCTGTTCTAACTCAAATTCTTCTTCTCCAAGAGATTTCTATATCCACTTTCTTCCCCTTTTCTCTTCAAAACATCTATTCTTAAAATTAAAAAGTTTAGAATCAAGACAACCTCCAAATTAAAGAGAAAAAGGGATTCAGATCCGCAATTTACACTACGCAAGGAGGAGAAATTCAGATTCACAACTTATGATGCGCAAAGAAATCAAATATAGATAAGATCTATGGATTGGGGCATAAAATCAATCAAAGTTAAATCATATCCATGAATTGAAGATGAAAAGCAAGGTGAGTGGAATTACAATAAACTTGTTGCATAATAGTATTATTATCGTTCATTATTCCCCAGTTATAAATTCAATTCAAGATTCATGTTATAATAATTGTCCTTTTATTCTCCTTCCCTTTTTTATTTTTGGATCTAGGTTATCTCGAACCTAGACGAAATCTTATTATACATACGTACGATTGAAATATGGGAATAATGGGGCATAATTTATTTTATGCAATCGAGGAATATAATATGCAATTTGGGGATTGTGGCATAACAATTATTATTGCAAATATTGGGACAATTGGCGAATTGTATATTGGGATTATTCAACGAAATAAAGTTTGAATTGGGAATTTTAGAGCATATTTCAATATGAATCTTTGGGTATGTTTTGGAAACATGAATCTATGCTGAATAGTGCGCAACTATGAATTCCGATTTATAATGTTAACCTGAAATTGTGTAAATTTAATTGGAATTATTGAATATGGAATGGGATTAGGAAGAGGTGATTTATTTCAAATCTAATATTGCGGGATTGAGGTTTTAAACTACAAGTTTAAATTTTGGGTTTTGGGAAAAACGAATCTAAAGGTAAGAATCCTAAGTTGATAAAGGAACGGATAAAACTTAGCTTATGCGATTATGAGACCTCTTATGTTATTATGAAACCTAACTCATAACCTAAAATTGATGCTTAACGTTCTCATAAAAATTGTTAATTGGCTAAAGATGAAACATGACTAACTCGAGTATAGAATGAGGTTGTGGTGTAATTCTGCCTGGAATCGCCTGGCATATCCAGTGGACGCAAACAATAAGGTCTAATGTGAGGAGTTAGTCATAACGCGCTTAAACTCGAGGTTAGATTGAGTTATGGTGTAAGGCTGCCCGGAACCTCCCGGCACATCCAGCAACCGCAACAACAGGTCTAATGTGAGAGGTTGGTGCATTAATAATCAATTAATGCTAATGACACATGCTAGTATGGTAAGGTTAGGTTAACAACACTTAACCAATTTGACATGATGCGTAGTCAATATGAACTGAAAGATAACACTTAACCAAATTTGTGGAATATACGAGTAATGCATGAGCGGGAAGGTAGGTTTAAGTAAAACTTGACATATGGGAAAACTTAACCAACACAGTAATGAAGAATGATAACTACCTATTATAAACCAGAGTTGCGGTAATGTAAAATTAAATAATAGGTAAACTTGTCCTAGAGACAAGGGAATATTATGACTTAAGATGTAATACAAGACTTGAAGGGTGCGACGACTTATACTATGAAATAAGTTAATCTAAGCTGAAAATGTGGGAAAGCACCCATACGCTATCGTTTGATAAAGAAAACTTAAGTCATGTTTGAGTTCATTGGTAAACCTTAGTTAGTGAACTAAGTAAATAACGATAAAGGCAACCAACTGTTGAACCTTAGTTAGAGAACTAAGTAAATAAAGATGAAGTTAACCAAGTGTAACTAAGTAAATAATGATGATGGCAACTGGGTAATGAACCTTAGTTAGAAAACTAAGTAAAATGGCAACCGAAGTAATGAACCTTAGTTAGAGAACTAAGTAAGCAATGGTAAATATAACTAAGTAAGTAAACCTTAGTTGAAGAGGACTAAGTAATAAACCTTAGTTAAAGAGAAACTTGGTAATTAGAATTGAAGGACAACATAAACGAGGATAACCAAGTTAATAAGACAAATCAAGCGCGTAATCAGAAGTTTAGACATAAGGTCTAATAGTACGAAAGGATAAGGCGCTTGGACCAGTCCATACGATTGGGGATGAATAACCAAATTAGGTAGATCATCACGGTGTTGTATGGCACGAGGGGGAGCGTACGTCCATCTGATCATATAGAAGGCTCCAACGGACTGGGTTACGAAGCACACGGCTTCGAGGGGACGTGAGGATACTCTTGGCATCCCCCTGTGAGAATGCAGATGATCCTCTTGGGCTCACAAGGTTAAGGTCTGCGTAAGAAGAACCAAGAGTATGCCTTGGTTGCAATAATAAGGCAACCTAAAGACTAGGATGGACTAGCGTGAGTCAGCGATAACCAGTTGGCCCTGTGATAGCACATCGTCGGCTACCTACCATCTTGAGTCAGTCGAGCACGAAAAGCGGAAAGGAGGAGAACTCCAAAAGACCATATACTTGCTATCTAGTTATGGGTGAGGTTGGCCAATAGGTTTTTGGGGGGCATAGAGGGCCTGCGTACAGTTCTCGTTCTTTATATTCTTGGGTGCCTTTCATTAGTTGAGGGAGTGGTCAAGTGGGACCATAGCCACAATAAAAACAGACCTTAGCATTTGCATCGGCAGATAACTTAAAGCTCCCGACCGAGCTCTGTGTTTCTTGATTTGCCCTGCCACGGGACTGGGGTTGCACATATAGAGGACATGTGCAACTAGATATCTAGCACGTTTAACGATACGGTTGGGGCGTAAAGTCTAGGAACGCATATCGCTCGGGGTAGTGTGTCCTAGACTAGAGGGCATTGTTCGATAGGTAGCATAAACCCTAGTTTGACCTAGGTAGCGTAAACCCTGGTTGAACCTAGGAAGCGTTCGATAAAATAAACCCTAGTTGGACCTAGGTAACACTCGATGGTAAACCCTAGTTAGATCTAGGTACATTCGATAACAGAACCTAGTAGACCTAGGTTGGCAGTCCAAACACTTACGCAACACAGGAATGGTGGTTTTACGCAGACCTAGTGAGAATATATATATATATATATATATACGTGAAAGACCGTACGACGTACGTCATTGGATAAGGAACTGCGTACACATGACAAGATGACACCAGTTGGATTAGGGACTGCGTACACATGAAAAGAGGACACGAGTAGGGGGTAACTACATATACATTGTATTAGGTTAATCTACTAGTGGATGGATAAGTATAGCTTAAAGAGCTAACATTGTTAACAACCTAATAACCAAGAAAATGTAACTGAACGGTATATGTAAGATTATACAGAATTTTATTCTATGTCCAGTCACATAGAACTTATGTTCTGACCCCCTCCTCATTACATACTTCCAGGTTAGGTTCATGACAGAGATGGTATAGCTTTGGATACTGGTTTAGCAGTATTGTTAGTAAGGTAAGGCTATATTTGAATATATTATACTTTATTTCCTTCCGCTGTGAGATGCTTTAAGAGTTCTGACATGTTTCTTTATCTCTATCTTTTCTGCAGGATACCTGAGCACCCAACTCGGGTTTCGATAGATTGGATTTTTGAAAAAAAAAATCGGTCTGTTGGAATCCGGGTTGTTACATCTGGTATCAGAGCTTCGATTTAGTGTTCCTAGGGAGATAATGAGTGAACGTATTTGTATTTTCTAAAATATAAATATTATATATATATAAACCAAAATCCATAAAGTAGCCCACTAGGTATGGAAAGAGTTGGGATAGCTATTTTGTACACTAAAGGAATGAACCTAGAAATTTTAAGACCCTTAGGTGGTTTGGTTAGAAAGTGTACAATGTGATTTGGTATTGGAGAAAGGAAGTATCCCATAAGAATTAAAACTGAAATGCTGTTATTTCATAGTAGTGGGTTTAGAAGTGAAACCTTATAAATTAGAAAAAGGTTAAAATGTGGAAAATGGATTAGAAATAAATATAGTTGAGAGAACCGGTTTGGAAAGTGCCTAGGATAGCCTAGTTGAGTTGAAAGACCCACTTTGAGTCTAGCCCAATGATTTACTTTTAAGAACTTGAATTTGTAAAAGTTTTGCTATAAAGATATTGTAGTATTTTCAAGTTTTGATCTTAAAAGTTAATTTTGGATGTTTGAGAAATTATTTAGTGCATGTTGGGTTTTAAAAGTAAAGTAGGGTATATTTTGTAAAACAATGATTATTTGTTTAAAAAAAAGAAAAGAATTCTCTCATTAAAATGTGCATAATATAGAGCATATATAGCTCGCTAGTTTTCATATTATAATATATGAAAGGATTGAAAAGAAAGTGTTGCATTTTGTAAGAGAAGTTTTAAAATCTCTATTCTGTTAACAATAAATTCTGATTATTGATTTACAAAGAAATTTTGTTGGGTGGACAAAGTAAGTTGTAGGAATAGAATAGATGTCTGCACCTTATAGCGAGTAGTTAAATTAACATTGTAATTATAAACAATGTAAGCCTGATAGTCGTCCTTGTCTACTCCAGTTTTTTGATTTGAAAAAAAATGTTTTGCATTTTATTTTGTAACATGTTTTTATGGTTTGGCGAAAACAAGTTTTGGAGAAGAAAATAATGTTTTAACACTTTTAATTTTTGAAAGAAAAATGTAATGAAAAGTAAGGAGGCCAAACCATGTTTTAAAAAGAATGGAGTAGGTAAGGTTAGTGCCTAGAAAAGAATGAGAGAAAGTTAAAGCTATGAATTAAACAATTGGAACCAACTAGAGAATGGTTGAGTTGAATGATTCTCTGAGTGTCAATCTGATGTTGATTTCGGTATTCGAGGTTGATATTTAGGGAGTTACTCTCTTGCTAATTTACACTCAGGGATTAGCTAATATTAAACTAATGGAAAATTTCCCGTAGAAGCATAAGCATTGAGAAACCTAGGTTTGTTGCTTGAGAAAAAGAAAAAGGATAGGCTATTAATACACAGCAAGGACTAGTAGTGACTACTAAGTAGTAAAGGGAAAATAAGTGGGTAGATCCTATTGTGTTGACTCGCAATTGTCTGAGATGACAAAGTCCTAAGATTCTTGGCCCATAGTAGTAACTGTGTTGGATGTTGTTTGAGTTGAAAACAAAAAGGGTTATTTGAAAATAATAAACTTAAGTAATTTTATTAAGTCAAATAAACTAAGAAAGAAACTAGCCTAACTAAAAAGAAAACAACAAATCCAGTAAGACAACAAATGTGACAGGAAAAGAAAATGAAAATCTTAAGAAAAAGACGAATAAATATGAAATTTTTCCAAGATAAGTTGTAAACGAGAATAAATTTTCTTATGTGGTTGTGCTTGGATAGGAAAATAGGAAATCTTCATAGAACAGTCATATAAAAATCCAAGTATGATTAGAAAAGAAAAACAGAGGATGTGAATTTTTCTGTTTTATACCTTTTCGTAACATAAGAAATCGAATTTGGAAAATTAGATTTTTCTACATTTCGAATTTAGTGATGGGTGGTAGGGTTTTGGATGCGACAATTGGGTGAACTATGCTCTTATTCTATAAGAGTATGGGAAAACTTGGATGAAAAATATTTTGATTTTTCAAGAATATTGCATTCATATAGAATTGCAAGTATATTTAGGATGTGAGCATCATGTTTTGAAAGAGTTTTTAAAATTTTCATACATATAGGTGGATCAAAATTTAGCACACATACTTTACTATGATGTATCTCACTTTGCACATGTGCACAATGTTTGCAACAATTGGATGCACACTTGATGGATGGATATTGCGAGGGATTATCTATTTTACTCTTATCGAATTTCGGGGACTGTAATGACCCAGGTTTTTAATCCATTTATTTTAAATATTTAATATCATTTTAAATATTTATTTGATAAAATACTTGAATTTTTATAATCAAATTATCAGTTTAAATATCGATTTTGATTTAATATCGAATATATTAAATTATCGAAATACGAAATATAATGGAAATCGAAGTTAAAAACTGAATCAAAATGATTTAGATGATAAATAGGAATTTTATTTGACTACAAATGATAATAATACTACTTTATTTTCGAGAAATTGATTTGTTTCTGAATTCAAATTATATTATATTAATTTAATATGGTATATACATTCAAATTAAATTTCAGAAAATATTCTGTTCAACTCAAAATAGAGTTATAACATTTATTCGTCAGTCGTTATGCTAAAATAAAGGTTCGTGAATTCAAGTGATGAACCCAGATATTTTTTAAAAAACAGATAAGCTCAACATCAAATCGTAATCAAATCAATTTAATAAAAATGTACCAAGCTACCCTAATCTAACCTATAATCAGCTACCCAAAAGTTGTACTAGCGCAACCCATTTTTACTTCGAAGCAAAGTATTCCACGTCTATAAATTCACCCATCCCCTTTCTATTTTTCATTCTTTCTACAACAAGTTGAAAGCCTCGACCAAAATAAAAAGTGCCGCTCCTCTTAAAATTTCTTCTGAATATCAATACGAATTTTAACATCAATTGAATGCTAATTGTTTTAATTATTTATTTTGATCATAAGCTTCAAACCGGGTATCTTTGTTTTGGGCGCACATGTGTTTTTCCAAGAATCGATTTCAGGAATCACGGGCTAGTAGCTGCGCGAGTTCAATAGGGGAGGACAGAAGTTGAATTGAAGAACAAGGTGAGTTCACCAGGTGTTTAATAGGAGCAGCGTTCAACCCTGATCGATTTTAGCGTAGAGGACATGTTGGTCATCGAAATTTAGGGCATTGGTTTTTGATGTTCAAAGTCAAACTGATAGGAGTTCGATGCGGAGGAAGGTCGCGATTGGGCTCGCGATTAGTGTTTTTGTTGTCAGGGTGCGATGTGTAGCATCACGATGATTTCTAGAGTCAACGTTAAATCGGGATTTACAGAAAAGAGACCTGCGATTTTTAGTGAAGGGGCACATTGTGATTTTAAAGGAAAATGGAGTGATCTTGGTCACATTGTGGTATTACTGAGTGGCGGTGGAAGGTGGATGATGAAGGGATAAGTCTGGCATATGATTTTGGGTCTGAAATAGCGGTGGTGTTAATGCAGTAGAGTATGGAGTTAGGCTTTGTGATTTTTTTGGGAGACTCAGAGTTCTGTAGTGATGTTGTTTCAAGATTTCACTACAAAGTTAAAATAGAAGTGGTTGTTTGGGTTGTTGGAAAACAATGGAGTTTGGCTATGCTGAGGTTGAAAGGAGCAGGATGTTGGTTTTGATCGAGGAAGGAAAAAGACCTTTTACAATAAGGTATAGTTTAGGTAAATAATTTAAATACTTTTTTACTCAAAATTCATTTATTCTACATATATATATATATATTGTCTTGGTAACTAATGGAAGTCCTATTAAAATATATACGAGGGTTTTTATCGAATGCAGTTAGTCGTGAAATTCATAACTTAGGATTTCATATGCTGCAATTAAATTTGATATCAGAATGGATCGATCTAAAAATCACGGTGAGTAAATCTCACTCAATTTATTTATTTTGAATTATTTTTAGTTGTTAAAAATAATTGATTGTTGTTGGTTGCACTGAAATATTATTTGGCTGTTAAATATATATTAGCTATGTAGGATTTGTGTTTGTGGCTACTATATATGTTGGTGATTGGTTGGATTCCCGCAGTACCATTAGCGGATGCCCGCAGTATCATTAGTAGATGACCCTATACGCCCTACGCTATGATTGTGGATGACTTTCTATACCGCGATATCCTGCTTCGAAGCAGAATGGGTATTATTTATGTTGGCTAACTTCTGTGGATGCAGGAAAACAGGTTGGAGGGATCCAACTGGATTCCTCAAAAATATTATTATTTTTGTTTTCATATATATCATCATATTGAGGTGTTAGAAAACAGTGATTGATAATTGAATGGTTTGGATGTTTAAAATATCACTGGGACTAAATGGTCATTTATAAAAATATCAAATAGGGTTTTGAGATTTAAAAAGGGGAAAAACTATTTTCTAAAATAGAAATTGAATTTCGAATGGGCTGTAAATGTATTAACTTGTTTTGAATAAATAAAACAAACATTGAATTTATAAACGATGTTTATAAATTAAATAATACAGGAAATTGAAGAAAATTTATAAACGGTGTTTATAAAGAAAATGGAATGATTTTCATTGGAAAATCAGGGAATTGAAATGAATTTATATAGTGTTTATAAATAAAGTGGAAAAATTATCATTTGATAAATTGAATATTTAAATTCAAATGTGAATTTAAAAATAAAAATGGGGAAATCGTTTTAAAGAAATAAATGATGGAATTTATTCTGATGTTCAAAATATAAATTAAACTAAAATAAATCCATAAGGATATATGATTTGAATTCGATTAATTCGAATTTATTTAAATAGAAGTTAAATTGAATATGAAAATAAATTGGGTGTTATATATATAAGTTATTATAAATAGAAATTTCCAAAATAAGATTTTTGTTTTAAATAGATTTCGAAATAGACTTGTTTAAATTTAAAACAAGGAAATTTATAAAATGGTGTTTATAAATATAATGAATTAATTATTAAGAGATAATTTGAATATTTAAATTCAAATATGAATTTAAAAATAGAATTTAAAATCATTCGAAAGTGAACAACGGTTTTTATTCCGCAATTCGGAATATCAAAGGGATGGAGTTTCAAATAGAGATTTGAAAAGGGTCTTATTTAAATAAATGAAACAAGGAAGTTGAATTTATAATAGTGTTATAAATTTGGTGAAATAAATTATCGTTGGGAAAATTTAAACCATTTAAATTCAAATAGGTATTTAAAAGTAAATTGGGAAGTGTTTTGAAACAAAACGATTGATTATATTTCAGAATTCGGAATATAAGCTAAATTGAGAAGAATTTAACGGGTTTATAATTGAATTTTGATTATATCGAATTTTGTAAATAATTTATTTTTAAAAGGAATTGGAATTAAATATAGATGATCGAAGTATAAATAAATTTATTACCGAGTAAGGAAAAATCGACAAGTATAGATAATCGGAAATATTATGTTGAATTGGGAATTTTGATTTGATATATATTAAAATATACTAGAATAGAGTTGGAATTTTTGTATAAACAAAGTTTAAAACGTTTATATATTAAATATAATTAAAACGAACTCGCCGCAGCACGATAGTTCGTAAATTGGCGATTCGAACTTCAATTGAGTATATAGAACTCAATTTAAGTCGGAATTCTTTGAAACAAGAATCGTCAGGACCGATTAGATAATAGTTTTCTAATGGAAGAGAAAAATCTGAATTTCATCGAATAGATTTTGAGTTATGTCAAAATCAAATTTTTAGAAAAACAGCGCCATAACCATTATCTAACCATAATGGTTTATTTAAATGAAAAAAAAGATTTTAAGTAAATAAAATCCGTATTTCCATTAGAAAAATCTGAACTGGAGATGTAAAATAAATACGAACTCAAATTGTGTAAATGAATTGATTTAAAAAAAAAATCATACTTCTAATTATGGAATAGAATTAACTAATTTGAAGGATAATAAGGTAATCGTGTTTGAATCAGAATTAGGCGTTGGATAGGTAAATGAGATTTGAGAATTTATATTTGGAATCGAATATGATATTTGAGTTGAAAATGGAATTAGACCGAGTTCCTAAATAAATTAAAATATATTTGAACATGATATGTTCAAATAAGAAGTGAAATAGGCAAATAGCTAATTAGAAAATAAATTAGCTAATTGGGTTAAGACGAACGGATTGAGTTGAAACCAAATGGAAATATTTGGATGTGTTAGGAAGGTATGGAATAAAGTGTTTGAAGATTTTAAATTCATGTGCTCGACAAAAAAGTACACATTTAAATTCCATATGAGACTTTGTGCGCTGAATCAGCAAGCCGCTTGGCTTTTTGATTTTCTTTTTAAATGGAAAGGGCCTATAGAGGCGAGTTGAGGCTTGAACTATCGACCAGTACAAAGGAGGTTATGGTGAAATTTTTCGAAAATTTAAGGAGCTAGAATATTTTTAAGAAAATTGGATAGTTAGAAATCAACGTATCGATATATATATATATATAGAATTCGATAAGGAAACAAACTTAAAAATAGAATGTTATAAACAAAAGGGAAATCTATAATTAAATCTGGTAAAATTAGAAAGCAAAACGTATAGGGTTTAAAAATGAATAGTTGGTTTTTATGATGTTGACTATTCGAGGTAAATGGTCTTGTCCGTTTTGAAGTTAAGGATGTTTCCAGTCAAGGTCTGAGAGGTAGTTATACCCCAACTTGATTGATTTCATTTTTAACCAATAAACAGCAAGATCCAGTCTCGAAGAGAAATATTTGAATAAGACTTAGTGAATGCAATATTTTTGGTTGTTGTAACGATGTTTTACACCACATTCGTTTTACCCAAGTAGGTGGAATTTTGGAAATATATCAATAAATATTTCCTAAGTATATAAATGAATGGTCGAGAAAGAAATAAGTAATTGGAATATTTTCCAATTGTGAATAGAAGATATTTTCTAAGTATAGAAAATAAAAGAAGGCGATATATGGAAATGTTTTCCAAATAGCGTAAGAGACCAAGATGATTATTGAAAATATCATGTTAACGAATATTGATAAGGAAATGGAGAAATGTTTTGAATTAATGAAATATTAATTAAAAGGCCCAGTGATTTGTTTGATATTTTGAATGGATATTTGTTTTTCTTCGATAGTTAAATAACCGATTATCGAAGTGTTTGCCAATATCGTTGTCAATATGGAGAGACCAGTTGGATTATTATCCGAGAACCACTCCATATTGGCAGTAGCATTGCGAATCAGATTATATGAATATAATCAAAGACGGAGTAAAGTGCAAGGACTTTTTCTATTAATAGAAAGTATGCCTTCGGTTTCGTTCAGTCCTATAACGAAGTGTATGGACGAATGTCTGACAGAGTATTTTCAGTGATCGCATATGTTGGTCTGTATAGATATATATGGTGGCGGAAAATTTATTCTCTTAGCATAATATCTAGAATATATTTGTGCAAATCAATTAATGATTTACATATCTGACAATGTGGCATTCAAAGTGATTGTGCTATCAATGAATGATAAGAAATCGTAGCCTCAGGCCTCAACAACCGGGGAATGACAAAAATCAGGCAAGCATCATGGCTATGTGGGTCGCTCCCATTAGGGTGTATATCACCTATCTAGAGAAATTCCATTTGCTTCTTTAATCTATCGATGATGTCCCTATTCGGGAAATGGTTGTTGATCCCAACCATTTGTGATATACATTCGATACACTCAAGCAAAATGAGTGGTTGGTCATGTGTGGGCCGGGTTGCAAGATGTTCTTGTTGAACCCCAGTGTATCCCCTCTAGAGATACACTATCGGAAGGTGGTTCCATACCTTGTCATAGTCGGAATCCAATCTCCAATAAGCGCCCTGCGGTTTTTGATTTTATATTATATATGGAGCATGAGATGCAAGCGTTCCGCTAGATTGTTATTCATTTGATTTAATCACTATTATAATATCACTGGATTTTCGTATCAAAGTGTTTTGGGTTATAGTAAGGTAAAAACCATCCATGTTTATGTGTGGGCTGGTCTTACTATTATCCTTTCTTTTGAAAGGTCTTTGAAAGTTAAACAAATGGTTAGAGTTTACTCACACCAGTCCCATGACTGACCCAGAGTTTATTTTGTTTGTTTTCCCTAAACTCTTGGGTGCCCAAATTTGTACGGGCGGTCAAGTAGTCGGGATTTTACAGATTCACTTGGAGGAGCTTGAAGCAGGAGGCTTTACCTGTTAGCTATAGACTATCATATTTCCACTATTTACTATGTGGTATCTGGAAATATGTGTTTATAACTGTTCCAGGAATAGCTGTTGTGCTCTGATGATGGTATGTATATAAAGTTACTGACTTGTATTTCAAAAAGTTATGTTATATAATATATTTTATTCGTTTTGCTGTGAGATTTGTCTTCTTTGTTTTCTTCTATTCTAACATTTCTTTCTTTCTATTTCTTATTCTCTAACTTCTTTCTAATAATGATTCGTATTTCTGTGCAATTTGGGTTGAACGTGTGGTGTTATTAGTCAACTCAGATAGTACGGAATTGCGGGCCGTTACAGTTGGTATCAGAGCTTAGGTTTAGCGAATACCTAGGCTTTGGTGGGAATGTGCTCATTAGAGATAGGGTCAGTAGTACCCTAGAATGAGTCGTGTGTGTGTGTTTATATACGAGAGAGCGTAATTGTTAATTGATATAAATATTGTTTTATATTATGTTGACTTGTCTGTTGAGTGGTTTTATGAATTCTGATCGAATTGTGGGACGCCACGAAGTCGACAGGAATTTCTATACACTTGAACAGAAAAATTCGACACAATATTGTTTTAAAATGGGTAAATGAAATAATTTTACCTAGAATTCTATTTTTGTTAGAAAAAGAATAACTTTCTGAAATTATTATAATATATGGATGTGTTGGATGTTAATATTATAATCAAACTAGATTATAAAAATTGGAATTGTTATATATAACCAAAACAAAATTTGTATATGAATTAAATATACAAATGAGATGAATTAAAGTTGAACTTAAACCAGAATTTGAAGTTTTAAAATCCTGGGAAGTTGAAAAATGTTTTTTTAAGTATATTAAAACAATATAGATTTGTTTTAAAAGAATTTTAAATAGGTTTTGAAATTTTTTAAGCATTGAACTCACTTCCGTCGTTGGGAGATAATTTTGATGATGACTGCAGCATTATCAGTGTTCATTTTCAAGTTTCTAAGTGATAAATTGCCACTTAGAAAAGAATCTGTGATGTAAATTTGTTTGAAAGAAAACAAGCTGGTTTGAAAATTTAAATGTTTTGAATTTTAAATGGAAATAAATATATGTATATATTTATGGGATTTCAAAGAGGTTTGAAATGAAAACCCAAGGGTTTGAATTTGAGAATTTAAATTTAACTCAAGAAAGTTAAATAGATTGAAGTGAATAAATTGATTAAAATCAATTTGAATGAATTTGAATTAAATGGAAATATATTAATTGTAAACCATTAGAAAAAATGAATGTAAGCCTATATGATGTGGAATATGAATGAAAACAAATGTTTTGTAGGAAATAAACTTTGTTGAAATATGAAGAGTTGAGTTCAACTAAATGAGTTTTGAAAAGTAAATGGGTTTGAAGCACTTTTCTACCTTAGTAATTTCGGGGACAAAATTCTTTTAAGGGGGAAGAATGTAACGACCCGGATTTTTGATCCTTTTATTTTAAATATTTAATATCATTTTAAATATTTATTTGATAATATACTTGAATTTTTATAATCGAATTATCGGTTTAAATAGGAATTTTATTTAACTGCAAATGATAATAATACTTCTTTATTTTCGAGAAATTGATTTGTTTCTGAATTCAAATTATATGATATTAATTTAATATAGTATATACATTCGAATTAAATTTCAGAAAATATTCTGCTCAGCTCAGAATAGAGTTATAACATTTATTCGTCAGTCGTTATGTTAAAATAACGGTTCGTGAATTCAAGTGATGAACCCCGATATTTTTTTTAAAAACAGATAGGCTCAACATCAAATCGTAATCAAATCAATTTAATAAAAATGTACCAAGCTACCATAATCTAACCTATAATTAGGTACCCTAAAGTTGTACTTACGCAACCCATTTTTACTTCGAAGAAAAGTAATCCACGTCTATAAATTCACCCATCCCCTTTCTATTTTTCATTTGTTATACAATAAGTTGAAAGCCTCGACCAAAATAAAAAGTGCCTCTCCTCTTAAAATTTCTTCTGAAGATCAATACAAATTTTAACTGCTATCGAATGCTAATTGTTTTAATTATTTATTTGGATCATAAGGTTCAAACCGGGTATCTTTGTTTTGGGCGCACGTGTGTTTTTCCAAGGATCGATTTCAGGAATCACGGGCTAGTAGCTGTGCAAGTTCAATAGGGGAGGATGGAAGTTGAATTGAAGAACAAGGCGAGTTCACTGAGGTGTTTAATAGGAGCAGCGTTCAACCCTGATCGATTTTAGCATAGAGGAGCTGTTGGTCATCGAAATTTAGGGCATTGGTTTTTGATGTTTGAAGTCAAACTGAGAGGAGTTTGATGCTAAGGAAGGGTGCGATTGGGCTTGTGATTAGGGTTTTTGTTGTCAGGGTGCGATATGTAGCATCACGATGATTTCTGGAGTCAACGTTAAAATCGGGATTTAGGGAAAAGAGACCTGCGATTTTCAGTGAAGGGGCACGTTACGATTTAAAAGGAAAATGGAGTGATCTTGGTCACATTTTGGTATTACTGAGCGGAATTGGAAGGTGGATGATGAAGGGGGAAGTCTGGTATATGATTTTGGGTCTGAAATAGCGGTGGTGTTAATGTAGTAGAGTGTGGAGTTAGGCTTTGTGATTTTTTTGGGAGACTCAGAGTTCTGTAGTGATGTTGTTTCAAGATTTCACTACAAAGTTAAAAAAGAAGTGGTTGTTTGGGTTGTTGGAAAACAATGGTGTTTGGCTATGCTGAGGTTGAAAGGAGCAGGATGTTGGTTTTGATCGAGGAAGGAAAAAGACCTTTTACAATAAGGTATAGTTTAGGTAAATAATTTAAATATTTTTCTACTAAAAATTCACTTATTCCATATATATATATATATATATATATATATATATTGTCTTGGTAACTAATGGAAGTCCTATTAAAATATATACGAGTGTTTTTATCAAATGGAGTTAGTCGTGAAATTCATAACTCAGGATTTTATATGTTGGAATTAAATTTGATATCAGAATGGATCGATCTAAAAATCACGGTGAGTAAATCTCACTCAATTTATTTATTTTGAATTATTTTTAGTCGTTAAAAATAATTGATTGTCGTTGGTTGCACTGAAATATTATTTGGCTGTTAAATATATATTAGTTATGTAGGATTTGAGTTTGTGGCTATTATATATATATACTGGTGATTGGTTGGATTCCCGCAGTACCATTAGCGGATGCCCGCAGTATCATTAGCGGATGACCCTATACGCCCCATGCTTTGATAGTGGATGACCTTCTATACCGCGATATCTTGCCTCGAAGCAGGATGGGTATTATTTATGTTAGCTAACGTCTGTGGATGCAGGAAAACATGTTGGAGTGATCCAACTAGATTCCTCAAAAAAAAAAATATTATTGTTGTTTTTAGATATATCATCATATTGAGGTGTTAGAAAACAGTGATTGATAATTGATTGGTTTGGATGTTTAAAATATCACTAGGACTAAATGGTAATTTATAAAAATATCAAATAGGGTTTTGAGATTTAAAAAGGGGAAAAACTATTTTCTAAAATAGAAATTGAATTTCGAATGGGCTATAAATGCATTAACTTGTTTTGAATAAATAAAACAAATATTGAATTTATAAATGATGTTTATAAATTAAATAATACAGGAAATTGGAGAAAATTTTTAAACGTTGTTTATAAAGAAAATCAGTGTTTATAAATAAAGTGGAAAAATTATCATTTGATAATTTGAATATTTAAATTCAAATGTGAATCTAAAAATAGAAATGGGGAAATCGTTTTAAAGAAATAAACGATGGAATTTATTCTAATGTTCAGAATATAAATTGAACTAAAATAATCCATAAGCATTTATGATTTGAATTCGATTAATTCGAATTTATTTAAATAGAAGTTAAATTGAATATGAAAATAAATTGGGTGTTATATATATAAGTTATTATAAATAGAAATTTCCAAAATAAGATCTTTTTAAATATATTTCGAAATAGACTTATTTAAATATAAAATAAGGAAATTTATAAAATGGTGTTTATAAATTTAATGAACTAATTATCAAGAGATAATTTGATTATTTAAATTCAAATATGAATTTAAAAATAGAATTTTAAATCATTCGAAAGGGAACAACAGTTTTTATTCCACAATTCGGAATATTAAAGGGATGAGTTTCAAATAGAAATTTGAAAAGGGTCTTATTTAAATATATGAAACAAGGAAGTTGAATTTATAAATAGTGTTATAAATTTGGTGAAATAAATTATCATTGGGATAATTTAAACCATTTAAATTCAAATAGGAATTTAAAAGTAAATTGGGAAGTGTTTTGAAACAAAACGGTTGATTATATTTCGGAATTTGGAATATAAGCTGAATTGAGATGAATTTAATGGGTTTATAATTGAAATTCGATTATATCAAAATTTATAAATAATTTATTTTTAAAAGGAATTGGAATTAAATATAGATGATCGAAGTATAAATAATTTTATTATCGAGTAAGGAAAAATCGACAAGTATAGATAATCGGAAATATTATGTTGAATTGGAAATTTTGATTTGATATATATTAAAATATATTAGAATATAGTTTGAATTATTATATAAATGAAGTTTAAAATGTTTATATATTAAATATAATTAAAACGAACTCGTCGCAGCACGACAGTTCGTAAATTGGCGATTCGAACTTCAATTGAGTATATAGAACTCAATTTAAGTCGGAATTCTTTGAAACAAGAATCGTCAGGACAGATTAGATAATAGTTTTCTAATGGAAGAGAAAAATCTGAATTTTGTTGAATAGATTTTAAGTTATATCAAAATCAAATTTTCAGAAAAACAGCGCCATAACCATTATCTAACCATAATGGTTTATTTATATGAAAAAAAAAAAGATTTTAAGTAAATAAAATCCATATTGGAGATGTAAAATAAATACGAACTCAAATTGTGTAAATGAAATGATTTTTGAAACAAAAATCATATTTTTAATTATGGAATAGGATTAACTAATTTGAAGGATAATTAGTTAATCGTGTTTGAATCAGAATTGGGCGTTGGATAGGTAAATGAGATTTGAGAATTTATATTCGGAATCGAATATGATATTTGAGTTGAAAATGGAATTAGACTGAGTTCCTAAATAAATTAAAATATATTTACACATGATATGTTCAAATAAGAAGTGAAATAGTCAAATACCTAATTAGAAAATAAATTAGCGAATTGGGTTAAGACGAATGAATTGAGTTGAAACCAAACGGAAATATTTGGATGTGTTAGGAAGGTATGAAATAAAGTGTTTGAAGATTTTAAATTCATGTGCTAGACAAAAAGATACACATTTAAATTCCATATGAGATTTTATGCGCTGAATCGGCAAGCCGCTTGGCTTTTTAATTTTCTTTCTGAATGGAAAGGGCCTAGAGAGGCGAGTTGAGGTTTGAACTATCGACCGGTACAAAGGAGGTTATAGCGAAATTTTTCGAAAATTTAAGGAGTTAGAATATTTTTAAGAAAATTGGATAGTTAGAAATCAACGTATCGATATATATAGAATTCGATAAGGAAACAATCTTAAAAATAGAATGTTATAAACAAAAGGGAAATCTATAATTAAATCTGGTAAAATTAGAAAGCAAAACGTATACGGATTTAAAAATGAATAGTTGGTTTTTATGATGTTGACTATTCGATTAAGTGGTCTTGTCCGTTTTGAAGTTAAGGATGTTTTCAGTCAAGTTCTGAGAAGTAGTTATACCCCAACTTGATTGATTTCATTTTTAACCAATAAATAGCAAGATCCAGTCTCGAAGAGAAATGTTTGAATAAGAGTTAGTGAATGCAGTATTTTGGGTTGTTGTAACGATGTTTTACACCACATTCGTTTTACCTAAGTAGGTGGAATTTTGGAAATATATCAATAAATGTTTCCTAAGTATATAAATGAATGTTCGAGAAAGAGATAAGTAATTGGAATATTTTCCAATTGTGAATAGAAGATATTTTCTAAGTATGGAAAATAAAAGAAGGCGATATATGGAAATGTTTTCCAAATAGCGTAAGAGACCAAGATGATTATTGAAAATATCATGTTAACGAATATTGATAAGGAGATGGAGAAATGTTTTGAATTAATGAAATATTAATTAAAAGGCCCAGTGATTTGTTTGATGTTTTGAATGGATGTTTGTTTTTCTTCGATAGTTAAATAACCGACTATCGAAGTGTTTACCAATATCGTTGTCAATATAGAGAGACCGGTTGGATTATTATCCGAGTACCACTCTATATTGGCTGTAGCATTGCGAATCAGATTATATGAAGATAATCAAAGAAGGAGTAAAGTGCAAGGACTTTTTCTATTAATAGAAATTGTGCCTTCGGTTTCTTTCAGTCCCAGAACGAAGTGTATGGACGAATGTCTGACAGAGTATTTCCAATGATCGCATATGTTGGTCTGTATAGATATATTGGTGGCGGAGAATTTATTCTCTTAGCATAATATCCATAATATATTTGTGCAAATCGATTAATGATTTACAGATCTGACAATGTGGCATTCAAAGTGATTGTGCTGTCAATGAATGATAAGAAATCGTAGCATCAAGACTTAACAACCGGGGAATGACAAAAATCGGGCAGGCAGCATGGCTGTGTGGGTCGCTCCCATTAGGGTGTATAATCACCAGTCTAGAGAAATTCCATTTGCTTCTTTAATCTATCGATGTTGTCCCTTTTTGGGAAATGGTTACTGATCCCAACCGTTGGTGATATACATTCGATACACTCAAGCGAAATGAGTGGTCGGTCATATGTGGGCCAGGTTGCAAGATGTTCTTGTTGAACCCCATTGTATCCCCTCTAGAGATACACTATCGGAAGGTGGTTCCATACCTTGTCATAGTCGGAATCCAATCTCCGACAAGCGCCCTGCGGTTTTTGATTTTATATTACATATGGAGCGTGAGATGCAAGCGTTCCGCTAGATTGTTATTTATTTGATTTAAACACTATTATAATATCACTAGATTTTTGTATCAAAGTGTTTTGGATTATAGTATGGTAAAAACCGTCCATGTTTATATGTGGGCTAGTCTTACTATTATCCTTTCTTTCGAAAGGTCTTTGAAAGTTAAACAAACGGTTGGAGTTCACTCACACTAGTCCCATGACTGACCCAGAGTTTATTTTGTTTGTTTTCCCTAAACTCTTGGGTACCCAAATTTGTACGGGCGGTCAAGTAGTCTGGATTTTACAGATTCACTTGGAGGAGCATAAATGAAACACCCCACCTCCGTTAGGGTCACTCTCAAAGGGAATGCCCTAATTTTGGTGGAGGTTTATAAGTATAAGTCACAGATATACAAGACAGATATAATAACACATATTATTGAACAGCGGAAAACAACAACTTTTATTTCTTCAAAATACGTGTTACACAAACCATGCCATAATACTTCCCAAAATCATAACTGTCTTGATTACATTATTTAAAGAAGCACGAAGAAAACATAAATAAACTGCAAAAGTCCCCTAATTGCTGTCCAAAGCCATAGTCCAAAACGGAAAAGATCCAAGCAATACATTCTTTCTCTTCAAGCTGGATGTGAAAACTGATCAAGCTGCGGTATTCCCTCCCTAAGAACCTGGGGGGGGGGAACGAAAGAAAAAGAGGCGAAAGGAAAAGGGTCAGTCATAAAGACTGAGTAAGTTCTAGTGACTTTCAGTGTAGAAACGGTTAAAACAACCTGTCATGTATGAACTGGAACTAAACTTAAGAATGGTGTCAAGGTGAACAAGATAGACTAAGGTGATCAGGACAAGTCAAGTAAAGCATCACATGTTCGAGATTCGTTGCATCGACTGTACTAGTATACTAAGCCCATGTCACAAGTTAATCACAAAATAAATCCCACGGCCCAATGTCATGAAATGACCCTGAAACGGGGTCTGACCCAAGTACGGGGTCCTACGGAGCGATTATCTAGTCGATCGGCTCCCTACAAGTTCTAGCTCGTCAAGTGTCCGTGTCATACGGCTAATCACGAATGTAGTCACCTGTGTTGGGTCCACCTTCGGGTGTATCAGCCCTAGGGTGTCAACCCCTGACACGATTCAAGATGCACAGATAAATCTACGGATACCCAGTGTCTGCCCCGGATACGTGCACGATCGTAGTCCGCCGAACCTACACTGGCGTACCCTACTGCCGTCGTTCACCTCTTACAATCAGCCCAGTAATCGTGCCCCACCCGGCCTAGCCCCAGGGTACCTTGATACTTCTAGAGGGTTACTGCTGAAAGGGGTCGTGTCTAGGGTTTCGCCTAATAGATTAGGTCATGTAATTCGTGACCTAACCCACCTAACAGATTAAGTCATGTAATTCGTGACTTAATCCTTTTCTAGTCTAGTCATGTCAAGATGGTTAAGTATGTCATTTCAGTTCGCGACTTAACCCGCCTACGTGTCATGTCAAGTTGGCTAAGTGTTGTCGTTTTCAAGTTCATGACTTAGCCCTACAAATCGTGTTCAAGTTGGTTAAGTTGTCTTTTCATGTTCATGACTTAACCCTAATTGGCATTAATTGATTCGTTAATGCACCGAACCACTCACATTGGATCCTGTTGTTCGTAGCCACTGGATTTGCCGGGCGGTTCCGGCAGGTTTACGCTACGAACTCAACCCAACCTCGGGTTTCAAGCGCGATGTGACCAACTACCCACATTGGATCCTATTGTTTGTAGCAACTGGATTTGCCGGGCGGTTCCGGGCAGATTTACACTACAAACTCAACCCAACCTCGAGTTGGCCACTTTCTTGTTTTCTAAAGTCATGCCCATGTTCTTATCAGATTTTGCTATTTCCACATCATGTTCATATATCAACTTCGTGCCCAACTACGGCATGTTTAAAGTCAAGTTATGGCATGTTCAAGTCAAGTTTTCGTGCCATATTTCATGTTCTACTTATGCCAAATTTCACAGTTTATGCTTATAATTAATTCAAGTTTTGCCTATTCTACCCAATCGTATCCCCAACGTATATAAACGCACTTCGTTCACAAGCATAAACAATTCAAGAGATAAAGGGGAATAACACCAAACATGTGATAGGCATATGTGACAATTCCAACATCACTTGCATAATAAACAGGCTATAACATATCACATGGTTGCAATACTAGTATGATGATAACTTGGCATAGTAATGATTCCAACTTAATTTAACATGATGATTTCAACTTTACATCATAGGCATAATAATCATTGCGGGCATAATAATAATTTTATTATAAACATGAAACATTAAAGGCATAGAAATCCTAATAGGCATAGTGGATTCCAATTTAGCATTTTTAACATAATAATTCTCATAGACATAATGATTCCAATTTATCATAATGATTCTCATCTAACATTATAAACATAATGGTTCCAACTTAGCATTTTTAACATAATGATTCTCAACTAACATTATAGACATAATGATTCCAATTTAGCGTTTTTAACATAATGATTCTCAACTAACATTATAAACATAATGGTTCCAATTTAGCATTTTTAACATAATGATTCCCAACTAACATTATAGACATAATGATTCCAATTTAGCATTTTTAACATAATAATTCTCATAGACATAATGATTCCAATTTAGCGTTTTTAACATATCTAACATTATAAACATAATAATTCCAACTTTTCATCATAACCTAGCAATACCCAATTTTTCATTAATCATGATGGGTATATTAACATCACAGGCATAATTCCATCAATAGTCATAGCCATGGTTTAATTAGTACCATAGACATGGTTTAATCAACATAAAGATTTCAATAAACATAGTGATTCCGTGGACATGTATTAGTCCAACTTGCCAAACAATTAAGCCCAAGTGATTCATAACAACATCAAAATCATGACAAGTTTAACTTGCAACGTTGCCATAACAGTATCCCCAAATTATAATTCAAAGATAAACAATATAAACAATGGATTAACAATAGTTCCTAAATCCGGTTTCAATTCATGGCATGTCCATATTGTTTTAGCGTTTTTGCCTAAAAAGTAACATAGAACTTACAATATGAAGCAAATAACCCAAATAAAAATCCCAAATCAAATAGTCCCAAATTCGTTGTCTAAGGCGTCGTAGTTGTTGTAGCTTCTAGTTGTAGACTTCAAGAATCATCCTCTATCTTCTATAATTTTATTCTTTGTATTTTTAACTCAGAGCTCTAGGTTTAATGGCGGCGGCCTGAGGCTAAAATGAGATAGTATGATTTAGGCTAGGTCTTAGGTCCTTTTTATAATGTTTGTGAGTTGTTTTAGACCGTCGATGGAGCTTGATTCAATAATAGCCGTTCGTTTGAAGGAGAGGCCAATCCGGAGCTGACACCTAGCCCTAGTGACAAGGCAAGGCTCATAAAATCGACTAAACATAGACCAGGCCAGCCAGGGTGGGCTGGGTTCGACCTGGCTCTAGGGCCAGGTCGACAGCCCAGTCGACACCGTGTCGACTTGGCAGTTGACACGCGTGTCGACAGCCCTGTCGACCTCTAGCCCAGGTCGACTGCCAAGTCGACCTGGGTGCCTTAGGCGGGAATTTTCCCGCCCTGGCCAATTGGGCCCGATTTTGAATTTTAAACTTGTTTTTCTGAGCAGTTTTCGTCTGTTTTGAATTTTAACCTGAATTCTGAAACTTCCGGAGGCCATATCTTCTTCATACGGACTCTGTTTTTTGAAAACTCGGACTCTATTTCGCGTATTTTTCCGAGACGAACACAATGGCGTATCCCGTTTCCCTTAATTCTTTGATTTGAAATTAATTATACTTTAATTTGTGAATTTCACTGTTATAGAATACACGGGGTGTTACATTCCCCCCCCACTTAAAAGGATTTCGTCCCCGAAATCTTTAAGTTTAGGAAAAATATATATCCTAACATCCAAACATCCATCTACTCATCCATCAAACACGAGTATCCATTGTCCTTAAAAGACTTCTAATGCTTTATGATCATATGCGAAGTGTGTGTATATGTTCCTTAGCTAATGCTAATGATCAGGCCTGATTGATCTTCTAAATGCAAAATATGTTTAGTGAAATGAATCCAATATGTATGCAATTTTTTCCTATTATAATTCATAATTTCTACATGAGTGCTCGAACATTCAATCATATGCAACAACCAAATGATGGCACAATCAAGTTTCCAAAATAAACACTCATGCGTATGCAACATGAAAATGTGTCTGAGCCGATCTAGTGCCTAATGTGTATTCATGCATCCACGAGCAACCACTTGCGACCACTTGCAACCATTTTGCAATCATAACATGTTTCAATTACATGTTTACATCCAAAAAGATTCTAACTATGGTTCTCAAGATAGGATCGAGGAGAGAAATAAGATAAAACAAAGCATCTAGAATAGGTTAACGATGTACCGCCAGAAGGTCCGGTCTGCTTCTCAGGGCAGTCTTTGCTGATGTGTCCAGTCTTCCCACAATGAAAACATTCACCTTGCTTTCTCTTCCTCTTTCTACAATCCTTGGCTATGTGCCCTTCCGTACCACAGTAATTGCATTTCCTTTTATCGCGTGAGTTGTTGTTCTTGCCTCCCTTCTCGGAGTCTACCTTCTTATTCTTAGAATCGTTAGGCTTGACCTCTTTCTTCCCTTGAGAGTTTTCTGCCTCTGTCTCCTTCTTGCCCTTATCTTCCTCGTTCAGCAATGCCATCTGCACCAACCTTTCGTACGTAGCTCCCATGGGTATAATATGGGTCATGGCCAAACTGTGTAATGGCTCATACAACCCTTTGACAAAGCGGAGAGCCTTTTTGTGCGGGGTGTTGACTAGGTCTAGTCCGAACCTAGCTAGCTCGTCGAACTGATTAACGTACTCTTTGACTGTCATATTTCCTTGCTTAAGAAATAAAAATTTCTCCAACTGCAAACTCCTTTCGGCTTCTGAGAGAAATTTAGCCTCAAACCTTACCCTAAAGTCCTCCCATGTTTCCACTGGTCTTTCTGCATTAGTGACTTCCCACCAGTAGGAAGCCTCGCCCTTTAGTAGCCACACTGCCAGTTGTACTTTCTGCCTATCTTCTACCTCAAAGATGACGAATAAGTCCTCGGTTTCTTTCAGCCAATTTCTAGCTGCCACGAGGGACTCCGTTCCATGAAAGTCCTTTCCTCCCATAGCCTTAAAATCTTTACATATCTTAGCAAAAGTGTTTCCCCACGGAGGAGGTGGAGGAAGAGGTGCTGCTACAGCTGGATGATTTCCTGCAGCTGGGGGAGGAGGAATGGTAGGACCTGGCTGGGTGGCCCTTGCTTCTAAGAATCGTCTAAACCAACCAGGTATTGGTACACCCTCTGGCAAGTTAAGTTCTTCAGACATGCTGAAACAAGAAGGATAGATTCAAAATGAAGGATAAGAGATAGTACCTATGGCTTTGGGGGACTTTGCCTTTTTAAAATAAAATAATATTTTATCTTTTAAAAATGCTTCTTTAAATTTTCTTTTGAAAATAAATTTTCAAAACTTTTTATCTTATCTGGTAAACCTATGCTCTGATACCAAGTGAAACACCCCACCTCCGTTAGGGTCACTCTCAAAGGGAATGCCCTAATTTTGGTGGAGGTTTATAAGTATAAGTCACAGATATACAAGACAGATATAATAACACATATTATTGAACAGCGGAAAACAACAACTTTTATTTCTTCAAAATACGTGTTACACAAACCATGCCATAATACTTCCCAAAATCATAACTGTCTTGATTACATTATTTAAAGAAGCACGAAGAAAACATAAATAAACTGCAAAAGTCCCCTAATTGCTGTCCAAAGCCATAGTCCAAAACGGAAAAGATCCAAGCAATACATTCTTTCTCTTCAAGCTGGATGTGAAAACTGATCAAGCTGCGGTATTCCCTCCCTGAGAACCTGGGGGGGGGGGGGGGGGGAACAAAAGAAAAAGAGGCGAAAGGAAAAGGGTCAGTCATAAAGACTGAGTAAGTTCTAGTGACTTTCAGTGTAGAAACGGTTAAAACAACCTGTCATGTATGAACTGGAACTAAACTTAAGAATGGTGTCAAGGTGAACAAGATAGACTAAGGTGATCAGGACAAGTCAAGTAAAGCATCACATGTTCGAGATTCGTTGCATCGACTGTACTAGTATACTAAGCCCATGTCACAAGTTAATCACAAAATAAATCCCACGGCCCAATGTCATGAAATGACCCTGAAACGGGGTCTGACCCAAGTACGGGGTCCTACGGAGCGATTATCTAGTCGATCGGCTCCTTACAAGTTCTAGCTCGTCAAGTGTCCGTGTCATACGGCTAATCACGAATGTAGTCACCTGTGTTGGGTCCACCTTCGGGTGTATCAGCCCTAGGGTGTCAACCCCTGACACGATTCAAGATGCACAGATAAATCTACGGATACCCAGTGTCTGCCCCGGATACGTGCACGATCGTAGTCCGCCGAACCTACACTGGCGTACCCTACTGCCGTCGTTCACCTCTTACAATCAGCCCAGTAATCGTGCCCCACCCGGCCTAGCCCCAGGGTACCTTGATACTTCTAGAGGGTTACTGCTGAAAGGGGTCGTGTCTAGGGTTTCGCCTAATAGATTAGGTCATGTAATTCATGACCTAACCCACCTAACAGATTAAGTCATGTAATTCGTGACTTAATCCTTTTCTAGTCTAGTCATGTCAAGATGGTTAAGTATGTCATTTCAGTTCGCGACTTAACCCGCCTACGTGTCATGTCAAGTTGGCTAAGTGTTGTCGTTTTCAAGTTCATGACTTAGCCCTACAAATCGTGTTCAAGTTGGTTAAGTTGTCTTTTCATGTTCATGACTTAACCCTAATTGGCATTAATTGATTCGTTAATGCACCGAACCACTCACATTGGATCCTGTTGTTCGTAGCCACTGGATTTGCCGGGCGGTTCCGGGCAGGTTTACGCTACGAACTCAACCCAACCTCGGGTTTCAAGCGCGATGTGACCAACTACCCACATTGGATCCTATTGTTTGTAGCAACTGGATTTGCCGGGCGGTTCCGGGCAGATTTACACTACAAACTCAACCCAACCTCGAGTTGGCCACTTTCTTGTTTTCTAAAGTCATGCCCATGTTCTTATCAGATTTTGCTATTTCCACATCATGTTCATATATCAACTTCGTGCCCAACTACGGCATGTTTAAAGTCAAGTTATGGCATGTTCAAGTCAAGTTTTCGTGCCATATTTCATGTTCTACTTATGCCAAATTTCACAGTTTATGCTTATAATTAATTCAAGTTTTGCCTATTCTACCCAATCGTATCCCCAACGTATATAAACGCACTTCGTTCACAAGCATAAACAATTCAAGAGATAAAGGGGAATAACACCAAACATGTGATAGGCATATGTGACAATTCCAACATCACTTGCATAATAAACAGGCTATAACATATCACATGGTTGCAATACTAGTATGATGATAACTTGGCATAGTAATGATTCCAACTTAATTTAACATGATGATTTCAACTTTACATCATAGGCATAATAATCATTGCGGGCATAATAATAATTTTATTATAAACATGAAACATTAAAGGCATAGAAATCCTAATAGGCATAGTGGATTCCAATTTAGCATTTTTAACATAATAATTCTCATAGACATAATGATTCCAATTTATCATAATGATTCTCATCTAACATTATAAACATAATGGTTCCAACTTAGCATTTTTAACATAATGATTCTCAACTAACATTATAGACATAATGATTCCAATTTAGCGTTTTTAACATAATGATTCTCAACTAACATTATAAACATAATGGTTCCAATTTAGCATTTTTAACATAATGATTCCAAACTAACATTATAGACATAATGATTCCAATTTAGCATTTTTAACATAATAATTCTCATAGACATAATGATTCCAATTTAGCGTTTTTAACATATCTAACATTATAAACATAATAATTCCAACTTTTCATCATAACCTAGCAATACCCAATTTTTCATTAATCATGATGGGTATATTAACATCACAGGCATAATTCCATCAATAGTCATAGCCATGGTTTAATTAGTACCATAGGCATGGTTTAATCAACATAAAGATTTCAATAAACATAGCGATTCCATGGACATGTATTAGTCCAACTTGCCAAACAATTAAGCCCAAGTGATTCATAACAACATCAAAATCATGACAAGTTTAACTTGCAACGTTGCCATAGCAGTATCCCCAAATTATAATTCAAAGATAAACAATATAAACAATGGATTAACAATAGTTCCTAAATTCGGTTTCAATTCATGGCATGTCCATATTGTTTTAGCGTTTTTGCCTAAAAAGTAACATAGAACTTACAATATGAAGCAAATAACCCAAATAAAAATCCCAAATCAAATAGTCCCAAATTCGTTGTCTAAGGCGTCGTAGTTGTTGTAGCTTCTAGTTGTAGACTTCAAGAATCGTCCTCTATCTTCTATAATTTTATTCTTTGTATTTTTAACTCAGAGCTCTAGGTTTAATGGCGGCGGCCTGAGGCTAAAATGAGATAGTATGATTTAGGCTAGGTCTTAGGTCCTTTTTATAATGTTTGTGAGTTGTTTTAGACCGTCGATGGAGCTTGATTCAATAATAGCCGTTCGTTTGAAGGAGACGCCAATCCGGAGCTGACACCTAGCCCTAGTGACAAGGCAAGGCTCAGAAAATCGACTAAACATAGACCAGGCCAGCCAGGGTGGGCTGGGTTCGACCTGGCTCTGGGGCCAGGTCGACAGCCCAGTCGACACCGTGTCGACTTGGCAGTCGACACGCGTGTCGACAGCCCTGTCGACCTCTAGCCCAGGTCGACTGCCAAGTCGACCTGGGTGCCTTAGGCGGGAATTTTCCCGCCCTGGCCAATTGGGCCCGATTTTGAATTTTAAACTTGTTTTTCTGAGCAGTTTTCGTCTGTTTTGAATTTTAACCTGAATTCTGAAACTTCCGGAGGCCATATCTTCTTCATACGGACTCTGTTTTCCGAAAACTCGGACTCTATTTCGCGTATTTTTCCGAGACGAACACAATGGCGTATCCCGTTTCCCTTAATTCTTTGATTTGAAATTAATTATACTTTAATTTGTGAATTTCACTGTTATAGAATACACGGGATGTTACAATAAAGCAGGAATAGCTGTTTACTATGTGGTATCTGGAAACAGGTGTTTATAACTGTTCCAGGAATAGCTGTTTTGCTCTGATGATGGTATGTATATATAGTTACTGATTTGTATTTCAAAAAGTTATGTTATATAATATATTTTATTCGTTCCGTTGTGAGATTTGTCTTCTTTGTTTCCTTCTATTCTAATATTTCCTTCTATTTCTCATCCTCTAACTTCTTTCTAATAATGATTCGTATTTCTATGCAATTTGGGTTGAACGTGTGGTGTTATTAGTCAACTCAGATAGTACTGATTTGCGGCCCGTTACAGGGACGAAATTCTTTAAGAGTGGGAGAATGTAACACCCCGGATTTTTTTTTAAATTAAAAATGTACAAATATGTATATATGCATAGATAGATAAATAATGGTGATGTATAATCAAAATTAGTTAATATATGGAAGAGAAGGAAAAATTAATTCGGTAACAATGTGCATAACGGAAAAGAAAATAAAATAAGGATACTTAATTTAAATATCATGAATTAAGTAAAATGGACATCACCATTGCGTTCATCTAAGAATTCTGCTTGGAATAGGGTACATTTTTTGAAAATCGGATTCCGTATGAATGAGTTATGGACTTCGAAAGATTCAAGAGAAATTCATAAAATAAATAGTAAAATAACCCAGACAGGTCGACCTAGAGGTCGACTTATACCAAGGCAGGTCGACCTGGGGGTCGACCTCCCCCAAATCTGGGTAGAATTCATTTTCTGCACCTGGACGCGATTTCTGACAAGATGCGTTGACTAAACAGTATATAATGACCCTTAACCCATTCTTTTTCTTCACCCAAGTCCATGGCGATGCCATGGCTCTGTTCTAACTCAAATTCTTCTTCTCTAAGAGATTTCTAGATCCACTTTCTTCCCCTTTTCTCTTTAAAACATCTATTCTTAAAATAAAAAGTTTAAAATCAAGACAACCTCCAAATTAAAGAGAAAAAGGGATTCAGATCCGCAATTTACACTAAGCAAGGAGGAGAAATTCAGATTCACAACTTACGATGCGCAAAGAAATCAAAGATAGATCAGATCAATGAATTGGGGCATAAAATCAATCAAAGTTAAATCAAATCCATGAATTGAAGATGAAAAGCAAGGTGAGTGGAATTACAATAAACTTGTTGCATAATAGTATTTTTATCGTTCGTCATTCCCCAGTTATAAATTCAATTCAAGATTCATGTTATAATAATTGTCCTTTTATTCTCCTTCCCTTTTTTATTTTTGGATCTAGGTTATCTCGGACCTAGATGAAATCTTATTATACATACATACGATTGAAATATGGGAATATTGGGGCATAATTTATTTTACACAATCGAGATATATAATTTGTAATTTGGGGATTGTGGCACAACAATTATTATTGCAAACATTGGGACAATTGGCGAATTGTATATTGGGATTATTCAATGAAATAAAGTTTGAATTGGGAATTTTGGAGCGTATTTCAATAATGAATATTTGGGTATGTTTTGGAAACATGAATCTATGCTGAATAGTGCGTAACTATGAATTCCGATTTATAATGTTAACCTGAAATTGTGTAAATTTAATTGGAATTATTGAATATGGAATGGGATTGGGAAGAGGTGATTTATTTCAAATCTAATATTGTGGGATTGAGGTTTTAAAATATAAGTTTAAATTTTGAGTTTTGGGAAAAACGAATCTAAAGGTAAGAATCCTAAGTTGATAAAGGAACGGATAAAACTTAGCTTATGCGATTATGAGACCTCTTATGTGATTATGAAACCTAACTCATAACCTGAAATTGATGCTTAACGTTCTCATAAAATTTGTTAATTGACTAAAGATGAAACATGACTAACTCGAGGTTAGAATGAGGTTGCGGTTTAATTCTTCCCGGAACCACCTGACATATCCAGTGGCCGCAAACAATAGGGTCTAATGTGAGAAGTTAGTCATAACGCACTTAAACCCGATGTTAGATTGAGTTGTGGTGTAAGACTACCCGGAACCGCCCGGCACATCCAGCAACTGCAACAATAGGTCTAATGTGAGAGGTTGGTGCACTAATAATCAATTAATGCTAATGACACATGCTAGTATGGTAAGGTTAGGTTAACAACACTTAACCAATTTGACATGATGCGTAGTCAATATGAACTGAAAGACAACACTTAACCAAATTTGTGGAATATACGAGTAATGCATGAGCGGGAAGGTAGGGTTAAGTAAAACTTGACATATGGACAAACTTAACCAACACAATAATGGGGAATGATAACTACCTATTATAAACCAGAGTTGCGGTAATGCAAAATTAAAAAATAAGTAAACTTGTCCTAGGGACAAGGAAAGATTATGACTTAAGATGTAATACAAGACCTGAAGTGTGGGACGACTTATACTATGAAATAAGTTAATCTAAGCTGAAAATGTGGGAAAACACTCGTACGCTATCGTTTGATAAAGAAAACTTAAGTCATGTTTGAGTTCATTGGTAAACCTTAGTTAGTGAACTAAGTAAATAACGATAAAGGCAACCAAGTGTTGAAACTTAGTTAGAGAACTAAGTAAATAAAGATGAAGTTAACCAAGTGTTGAACCTTAGTTAGAGAACTAAGTAAATAATGATGATGGCAACTGGGTAATGAACCTTAGTTAGAAAACTAAGTAAAATGGCAACCGAAGTAACGAACCTTAGTTAGAGAACTAAGTAAGCAACGATAAAGATAACTAAGTATGTAAACCTTAGTTGAAGAGGACTAAGTAATAAACCTTAGTTAAAGAGAAACTTGGTAATTAGAATTGAAGGACAACATAAACGAGGATAACCAAGTTAATAAGACAAAGCAAGCGCGTAATCAGAAGTTTAGACATAAGGTCTAATAGTACGAAAGGATAAGGAACTTGGATCAGTCCATACGATAGGGGATGAATAACCAAATTCGGTAGATCATCATGTTGCCGTAGTGCACGAGGGGGGGTGTACATCCATCTGATCATATAGAAGGCTCCAACGGACTGGGTTACGAAGCACGCGACTTCGAGGGGACGTGAGGATACTCTTGGTATCCCTCTGTGAGAATGCAGATGATCCGCTTGGGCTCACAGAGGTTAAGATCTACGTAAGAAGAACCAAGAGTATGCCTTGGTTGCAATAATAAGGCAACCTAAAGACTAGGATGGACCAGCATGAGTCGGCGATAACCAGTTGGCCCTGTGATAGCACATCGTCGACTACCTACCATCTTCAGTCAGTTGAGCACAAAAACCGGAAAGGCGGAGAACTCCAAAAGACCATATACTTGCTATCTAGTTATGGGTGAGGTTGGCCAATAGGCTTTTGGGGGCATAGTGGGCCAGCGTACAGTTCTCATTCTTGATAATCTTGGGTGCCTTTCATTAGTTGAGGGAGGGGTCAAGTAGGACCATAGCCATAGTAAAAATAGACCTTAGCATCTGCATTGGCAGGTAACTTAAAGCTCCCAACCGAGTTCCGTGTTTCTTGATTTGCCATGTCATAGGACTCGGGTCGCACATATAGAGGACATGTGCAACTAGATATCTAGCACGTTTAACGATACGGTTGGGACGTAAAGTCTAGGAACGCATATCGCTCGAGGTAGTGTGTCCTGGACTAGAGGGCATTGTTCGATAGGTAGCATAAACCCTAGTTGGACCTAGGTAGCATAAACCCTGGTTGAACCTAGAAAGCGTTCGATAAAGTAAACCATAGTTGGACCTAGGTAACACTCGATGGTAAACCCTAGTTGGATCTAGGTAGTATTCGATAATAGAACCTAGTAAGACCTAGGTTGGCTGTCCAAACGCTTACGCAACACAGGAATGGTGGTTTTACCTAGACGTAGTGAGAATATATATGTATATGTATGTATATATATATATATATATACCTGAAAGCCCGTACGACGTACGACATTGGATAAGGAACTGCGTACATATGACAAGATGACACAAGTAGGATAAGGGACTAGTTACACATGAAAAGAGGACACGAGTAGGGGGTAACTACATATACATTGTATTAGGTTAATCTACTAGTTACACATGAAAAGAGGACACGAGTAAGGGGTAACTACATATACATTTTATTAGGTAAATCTACTTGTGGATGGATAAGTATAGCTTAAAGAGCTAACATTGTTAACAACCTAATAACCAAGAAAATGTAACTGAATGGTATATGTAGGATTATACGAAAGCTTATTCTAAGTCCAGTCACACAGAACTTATGTTCTGACCCCCTCCTCATTACATACTTCCAGGTTAGGTTCATGACAGAGATGGTATAGCTTTGGATACTGGTTTACCATTATTGTTAATAAGGTAAGGCAATATTTGAATATATTATACTTTATTTCCTTCCGCTGTGAGATGCTTTACGAGTTCTGACATGTTTCTTTGTCTCTGTCTTTTTCTGCAGGATACCAGAGCACCCAACTCGGATTTTGATTGATTGGATTTTTGAAAAAAATTCGGTCTGTCGGAATCCGAGTGTTACAAATTTTCTCGAACGTTTCTCTAACCATATCAGGTCCAAGTAACAATCTTTCTGTAGATTCCCACCAGCAAGTTGGTGATCTACAGGGTCATCCATACAATGATTCAAAGGGTTCCATGCTGATGCTAGCTTGATAAATGTTGTTATAGGCAAACTCTAATAAAGGAAGGTGCTCTTCCCAAGTCCCTCCGAAGTCTAAGATACACAGCCTTAAAAGATCCTCTAGAATTATGTTCACCCTCTTCGTCTGTCCATCGGTCTGAGGATGATAAGCGGTGCTCAAACACAACTGTGTAGCTAATGCTTCTTGCAAGATCCTCCAAAATTCACTGGTAAAGATGAGGTCACGATCGCTTATGATGCTGGAAGGTACTCCATGAAGAGGGACTATCTCACGAACATAAATTGCTGCCAACCATGATGTTTTCCTCTTACTCTTAACTGGAACGAAATGAGCGCTCTTAGTCAGTCTGTCTACTACAACCCAAATACTGGTGTTTTCTTTCTTTGACCTAGGCAAACCATCTATGAAATCCATGGAGACGCTCTCCCACTTCCAACGTGGAACCTCCAAAGGATGAAGTAGACCACCGGGCTTCTTTTTCTCAGCTTTGACTTGCTGACAAACCAAACATTGAGAAACAAACTCTGCCACATCTTTCTTCATCCCAGCCCAAAAGAAAACCCTCTTCATGTCTTTGTACATCTTATCACCGCCTGGATGAATAGTCTTCTTAGAATGGTGGGCTTCTTCTAGGGCTGCCTTCCATCTCGTCGTAACCACCCCTTTACATCTATGGAATATCTACTGAGGTGACTAGAAGTCTTCCCTTTTCTGAGCTTACCCATGATGTCTAAAACCTGTGGGTCACCTTGCTGCGAAGCTCCTATCTGAGCCATAAGAGTTGGTCGTATTTCTAGCGATGCAAACAAATCAAGCAGAATATTGATGGAGGGTCTAAAGTCAAAAGTTGATATGAACTCTAAGCTCTTCTTCTCTACAAACAAAGGACTTAAGGACATCCTCTGCCTACTTAATGCGTCGGCCACCACAATACCCTTGCCAGGGGTATAAGAAATTTCAAAATCATAAGAAGCTAAGAATTCCATCCACCTTTGTTGCCTTAAATAAAGATCCTTCTACGAGAACAGATACTTGAGAGATTTATGATCGGTGTATAACTCGAACTTCTCTCCAAGTAAATAATGACGCTACGTCTTTAGCGCGAATACTATGGCAGCTAGCTATAAATCATGGGTGGGGTAGTTCTTCTCGTGAACTCTCAACTGTCTACCCCCATAACACACTACCTTTCCTTCTTGCATCAGAACCGCACCAAGCCCTGTACCACATGCATCGGTGTAAACCCTAAACACTTTGTTCCCATCGAGCAAAGTCAAGACTGGGGCTATTGTTAGAGCCCTCTTCAAATGTTGGAAAGCAACATCGCAATCTATATCCCATGAAAATTCCAAGTTCTTCTTTGTCAGCCAGGTGAGTGGGGCTGATATCTTTGCGAAGTCCTTAATGAACTTCCTATAATAACCTGCCAATACCAGAAAGCTTCTCACCTCTGTTGCAATTTTCGGAATTTACCAATCCTGCACTGCAACTACCTTTGCGGGATCCAGAGCTATCCCTTCTTTGGAGACTACATGCCCTTAGAATCTTACCTCTTTTCTCCAAAAATGGCATTTGGAGAACTTTGCCTTAAGCTGATGCTCACGGAGAGTTTTCAAAGCTTCTCTCAAATATTGGGCATGCTCATCTTCGCTTTTAGAGAAGATCAAAATATCATCAATAAAGACTACGACATATTTATTTAGAAACTCTCGAAACACCCTACTCATCAGATCGACAAAATAGGCGGGTGCATTCGTCAGCCCAAAAGGCATAACTAGCCATTCAAAGAAACCATCCGGAGTCCTAAAAGAAGTCTTGTCTATACTATCCTTAGCCACCCTCAATTGTTGAAACCCCATGGCCAGGTCTAACTGAGAGAATACCGAGGCAACAACAAGCTACTCAAACAAGTTGTCTATCCTCGGATGTGGGTGTCTATTCTTCTTTGTGAGTTTGTTCAACTCCCTATAGTACACACACAAATGAAGCGAACCATCCACCTTAGTTGCGAATACAACTGGAGCACCCCATTCAGATATGTTTCATCTGATAAATCCTTTCTCAAGTAGCTCCCTTACTTTCTTACTCAACTCCTTCCTTTCCTTGGATCCATATGGCGCACTATTAATGCAATTGGCTTTGCATTGTCTACCAGATATATACGAAAATCGATCTTGCGCCTTGGAGGTAAACCCCATACCTCATCAAAAATATCAGAGTAATCTCGGACTACTGGAACAGATTGCAAATCATCGATAGATGCATCAAGAGACTCTAGGAAACTAAGCATAGTAGACCCTTGTGGGTCATAAGAAATCTCGAGGGTCCTTCTATGGGAAGTCAAAAGTCTAACGACCCTCTTCTCACAATCTAGAGTGGCACCATACGTGGCTAGCCATTCCATTTCTAGAATAAACCCATAGCCCATGAACCCGAGCACATAGGCGTCACATTCAAATTCAAAGCCTAACACAGATATTCTCAAACCCCTACAAATCATAGATAAATGAGCCGAACCACCAATGGGGTTTGAGACAACTACGGAATCCACTACCATACTAGTATTTAAGTGCAGAGATTCAACCACTGAACTAGATATAAATGAATGTGAAGCACCAGAATCAAAAAGTGTTCTAATAGGATGATTTGAAAGAGAAATTATACCTTCCATAGAAATTTTTCTACCTCTATCAGAAGCACTGAACACAAGAGCATGCACCTTCCCTTTAGAAGTTCCTGCTCTTTGACCTTGTCCCTGCTTCTTTGGGCACTCTTTAGCAAAGTTTATGATCTCTTCGTAATTGTAACAAGAGTTCTTTCTTCTTTAGCAATACTTCACCAAGTGACCCTCACACCCAACTCTGACACTTTCTTTTATCCTTACCCTTGTCATTCTTTCCACTTTTCTTCTGTTGTTGCTGTTTTTGTTGCCCTTTCTTGGGCCATATCTTCTTGTTTTGCATTGTTTCCTCAGCTTTAACCTCCTTCTTTTCTCCTTTCTCTTCCTCATACATCAAGGCCATACCAACTAGTCTTTCAAAGGTAGTCCCATTGGAATATGGGACATGGCTAACCCATAAAGGGGTTTGTTTAGCCCTTTAACAAACCGCAAAGCCTTCTTATGTGAAGTGTCTACCAGTTCTAGTCCAAATATTGCCAGCTGGTTGAATTTGTTCACATACTCTCTAACCGTTAAGTTTCCTTGTTTGAGTGCTAAGAGCCTCTCAATTTGCATGCTTTTCTCAGCTTGGGAAAGAAATTTCATTTCAAACCTCTGTCTAACGTCATCCCAATTTTCCACTGGACGGCCTGCTTGGGTTACCTCCCACCAAAACTGTAACACCCCGTGTATTCCACAACCGTGAAATTCATAAATTAAAGTATAATTAATTTCAAATCAAAGAATTAAGGGAAATGGGATACGCCATTGCGTTCGTCTCGGAAAAATACGTGAAATAGAGTCCGAGTTTTCCAATATCGGAGTCCGTATGACCAAGTTATGGCCCGTCAAAGTTTTCAGAAAATTTCAAATTCAGAAAACAGCTCGAAGATTCGAATTTCAAACACGCAGGGAGGCAGGGCGGGAAAGTTCCCGCCCAGGACAAGTCGACAGGGGTGCCGACTTGCCAGTCGACACCCCCCCCCCGTGTCGACTGCCCAGTCGACACGGGTGTCGACTTGCAGGTCGACCTGCTTGGTCGGCCTGGCTGGCCTGGTCTGTGCTGGGTCCGAATTTCTGAGGCTGCTTTGTCACGAGGGCTAGGTTTCATCTCCTGACTGGTCTCTCTTTCGAATGAATGGCTACGATTAACCCAAGCTACATCGACGGTCCTAATCAGTTCATAAACTCTATAAAAATGACCCTAGACTCTACCTAATCTATTCATTCAAAAATAAGAATGAGGCCATCATGCTGCTGAGGAACGACTAGGAGTAGCCACCAATTTGAGAGACAATTAGGAGACAAACTCTAAAGCATAAAGCAACTACAAGTTAAACTTAAACCAATCAAATCAACGCCTACATCAAAAGAATAGCATCTCCAAATCCAGAATTCAGATTCCTAAATTGAAGAATTCGTCACACGATTGTAAGTAGAGTACTATTCCGATGAGAATAAATAACTGTGTTTGATTTGTGTAAAATGAGAATTACACTTGATTTGTGGTGATAGTAATTCATATTTGTGCGTTGCTATGATTCTAATCGATTTGGAATGTTGTGATATAACGATTGGATATTCGCAAGTATGTAATTCATGATAAAAACTACATGTTTGCGGTAGTTTATTTGAGATTCATGCAAGTATACGATTGGATATTCGCAAGTATGTAATTCATGTTGAAGCTACATGTTTGTGGTTGTTTAATTGAGATTCATGCAAGTATGTGGTTTTGCTACTATACCAACATAATGTATATTTTTGTACAAAATCACTTTGTGTGTAATTGGATCAAATTTGGGGTATTATGATTCATATGAAATTATGTTGGAATTGGCATCATGATCTATGTATAAAACCATACTTTTTTATTAGAAACAAAAGTAAGCCTCTTTGTGAACTTATGTTGATTTTATGAATATGACTAGGCTATGTTTGGTATTATGCCTAATTGAAAAACATGTTAGGCCTATATTGTTAACAAGAATTATATGATAATATATGTGACACATAGCTAAGTTAGATTTACATTCCAATTGCAAGTTTGCATGAATAAAGTAAAAACCATGATTTCATGTTTAGGAATATTTATGCCATGATTACATGAATAGATCAAAAACCATGATTTCATGTTTGGGTATATTTGTGCCATGATTATGTGAATAGATAAAAATCATGATTAATTTGGAATAATTCTAGTTGAACTATACTTTTGTATTAGTAACAAAAGTAAGCACCTTTGTAAACATATAGTAATTTTATAAACATGATTTGCTTATGTTTGACATTATGCCTAAGTAAAAATATAGGTTTATGTTGTAGTTAAGACTATGTGTCAATAATGATATCTAATTTAGTTAGATTCTTAACTTAACTACAAGTTTACATGGTTTGATTCATGTCACTTATGCTTTATGACCAAAGTATATGTTACTACAATGCAAGTACACCAGTTTTATTTTGTAGTTCCAACGTTATGTTGCAAGTTCATGCGTTCACATTCCCCTTTTTGTGTATATAATCACATTTTAAGCCTCCCCTTTTTCACCTGGCTAAGTTGGGCTTAAAAGGCTAAGCCCAACATGTATTATAATAAACGAACGTATTAAGCGTGGGAAATAGCGTTGGGCCAAATTAATTAATAAATGAAAATATAAAAGTAGATGGGCCCAAATTCAAGAATGGGTGGGGCCCATGATTGGTGTAAACCTTTACACCATTAGCTTAAATTGATTTTGAATAATGGGCCGCAAATATTTACATATAAGAAAATAAAGAAGAAAGACAAAATATGTAAATGTAGAAAACACGATGTGTTTAACCCGAGGTTGGATTGAGTTGTGATGTAAACCTGCCCGGAACCGCCCGGCTATCCAGTAGTCACAACAATACCTATCCAATGTGGGTGGTTAAACATGGAGCCCAATAAGGACCCGAGGTTAGACTGAGTTGTGGCGTAAGACTGCCCGGACCCAACCGGCAACAGGCAGCCACAACAATACCTGTCTAATGTGAGAGGTCAAGGCTTTAATAAGACAATTAAGGCTGAGCCAGGATTGATAGGATTAAGTAAATTATATTAATACTTAATCAAAATGGAACATGCTAAACTAACTTAGGTTTATAAAACACTTAACCAACTTAGCATGTTGGCTAGAAATAGAAAACCTAGTAGCGAGGGACCCTTTTCGCAGTAACCCTACAAGGTATCATGATACCCTGAAACTAGGCAGGGTGGGGCACGATTACTGGGCTGATTGTAAGAGGTCAAATCGACGGCAGTGGTGCAACAGTGTAGGTTCTAACGGGGTGCGGGCGTGCACACACTCCGGCGCAGAAAAATAAGGCACTGGGCACCAGTAGCATACCTGTGCATTCTAGGATTGTGTCGGGCCGCCACCATGGGACTTGATACACCCCATGGTGGGACCAGCATAGGTAACTACAACATCGGGGGCCGTAAGACACATGTAACTATGCGAGTAGGAGCCGATCATCATAAAATGGATCACTTCACCCTGATTATGGGGTGCCTGTTGGGAACTAGTTTATATGGGTAGAGAGATTAATACGGGGTACGATAGTATATTCGACCCTAGACAACTTAACTAAGTTTATGGTGCTTTCCCATTTCTAGTTTATACTTATCATACCCAGTTCTTTATTCATAGACTGAATAGTCCTAGACTTACTCAGGCTTTATGTCTGACTCTACTTTTCTTTCGTCTTCTTTTCTTCCGTTTCCCCCCCAGGTCCACAGGGAGGGAATACTGCAGCTTGACCAGCCTTCATATCCAGCTTGAAGAGAAAGAATGTATTGCTTGGATCTTTTCGTTTTAGACTATGGCTTTGGACAGCAACTATGGGACTTTTGCAGTTTATTTATGTTTCTTTAAATGATGTAATCAAGACAGTTATGAAGATGTTATGTTTTTGGAAGTATTGTAAGACAATTATGGTATGGTTGTTGTAACACGTATTTTTAATGAAATAAAAGTTGCTGTTTTTCCGCTGTTCAAAAATATGAGTTCTTATATCTGTCTTGTATATCTGTGACTTATACTTATAAACCTCCACCAAAATTAGGGCATTCCCTTTGAGAGTGACCCTAACGGAGGTGGGGTGTTTCACTTGGTATCAGAGCATAGGTTTACCAGATAAGATAAAAAGTTTTGAAAAATTATTTTCAAAAAAGGAAATTTAAAGAAGCATTTTTTTTAAAGAGATAAAATATTATTTTATTTTAAAAGGCAAAGTCCCCCCAAAGCCATAGGTACTATCTCTTATCCTTCGTTTTGAATCTATCCTTTTTGTTTCAGCATGTCCGAAGAACTTAACTTGCCAGAGGGTGTACCAATACCTGGTTGGTTTAGACGGTTCTTAGAAGCAAGGGCCACTCAGCCAGGTCCTACCGTTCCTCCTCCCCCAGTTGCAGGAAATCATCCAGCTGCAGCAGCACCTCTTCCTCCACCTCCTCCACGGGGAAACACTTTTGCTAAGATATGTAAAGATTTTAAGGCTATGGGAGGAAAGGACTTTCATGGAACTGAGTCCTTCGTGGCAGCTAGGAATTGGTTAAAGGAAACCGAGGACTTAATCGTCATCTTTGAGGTAGAAGATAGGCAGAAGGTACAACTGGCAGTGTGGCTATTAAAGGTGAGGCTTCCTACTGGTGGGAAGTCACTAATGCAGAAAGACCGGTGGAAACATGGGAGGACTTTAGGGCAAGGTTTGAGGCTAAATTTCTCTCAGAAGCTGAAAGGAGTCTTCAGTTGGAAAAATTCTTATTTCTTAAGCAAGGGAATATGACAGTCAAAGAGTATGTTAATCAATTCGATGAGCTGGCTAGGTTTGGGCTGGACCTAGTCAACACCCCGCACAAGAAGGCTCTCCGCTTTGTCAAAGGGTTGAATGAGCCATTACACAGTTTGGCCATGACCCATATACCCATGGGAGCTACGTACGAAAGGTTGGTGCAGATGGCATTGCTAAACGAGGAAGATAAGGACAAGAAGGAGACAGAGGCAGAAAACTCTCAAGGGAAGAAAGAGGTCAAGCCCAACGATTCTAAGAATAAGAAGGTAGACCCCGAGAAAGGAGGCAAGAACAACAACTCACGTGATAAAAGGAAATGCAATTACTGTGGTACGGAAGGGCACATAGCCAAGGATTGTAGAAAGAGGAAGAGAAAGCAAGGTGAATGTTTTCATTGTGGGAAGACTGGACACATCAGCAAAGACTGCCCTGAGAAGCAGACCGGACCTTCTGGCGGTACATCGTTAACTTATTCTAGATGCTTTGTTTTATCCTATTTCTCTCCTCGACCCTATCTTGAGAACCATAGGTAGAATCTTTTTGGATGTAAACATGTAATTGAAACATGTTATGATTGCGAAATGGTTGCAAGTGGTCGCTAGTGGTTGCTCGTGGTTGCATATACACACACAATCCAGGTTTTAGATCGGCTCAGTCACTTCATATTGCATATGCATATATGTTTGCATTCGTATATGGTTGAACTTTAATGTGTTGTCATATGGATGTTGCATTTGTATGAATGATTGTGCACTCATGTAGAATCATGAATAGGAAAATTTGCATACATAATGGATTCATGGCACTTATATAATTCGCATTAAGGAGGTCAACTGAATCAGTAGACCGCCTGATTTTGCATTAGATAAGTACATGTACACACACACTTCGCATATGATCATGAAGCATTAGAAGTCTTTTAAGGACAATGGATACTCCTGTTTGATGGATGAGTAGATGGATGTTTGGACGTTAGGATGTACATTCTTCCTGAACTTGAAGATTTCGGGGACGAAATCCTTTTAAGTGGGGGAGAATGTAACACCCCGTGTATTCTACAACCGTGAAATTCATAAATTAAAGTATAATTAATTTCAAATCAAAGAATTAAGGGAAACGGGATACGCCATTGCGTTCGACTCAGAAAAATACATGAAATAGAGTCCGAGTTTTCCAAAATCGGAGTCCGTATGACCAAGTTATGGCCCGTCAAAGTTTTCAGAAAATTTCAAATTCAGAAAACAGCTCGAAGATTCGAATTTCAAACACGCAGGGAGGCAGGGCGGGAAAGTTCCCGCCCAGGACAAGTCGACACCCCCCCTCGTGTCGACTGCCCAGTCGACACGGGTGTCGACTTGCAGGTCGACCTGCTTGGTCGGCCTGGCTGGCCTGGTCTGTGCTGGGTCCGAATTTCTGAGGCTTGCTTTGTCACGAGGGCTAGGTGTCAGCTCCTGATTGGTCTCTCCTTCGAATGAATGGCTACGATTAACCCAAGCTACATCGGCGGTCCTAATCAATTCATAAACTCTATAAAAATGACCCTAGACTCTACCTATTCTATTCATTCAAAAATAAGAATGAGGCCATCATGCTGCTGAGGAACGACTAGGAGTAGCCACCAATTTGAGAGACAATTAGGAGACAAACTCTAAAGCATAAAGCAACTACAAGTTAAACTTAAACCAATCAAATCAACGCCTACATCAAAAGAATAGCATCTCCAAATCCAGAATTCAGATTCCTGAATTGAAGAATTCGTCACACGATTGTAAGTAGAGTACTATTCCGATGAGAATAAATAACTGTGTTTGATTTGTGTAAAATGAGAATTACACTTGATTTGTGGTGATAGTAATTCATATTTGTGCGTTGCTATGATTCTAATCGATTTGGAATGTTGTGATATAACGATTGGATATTCGCAAGTATGTAATTCATGATAAAAACTACATGTTTGCGGTAGTTTATTTGAGATTTATGCAAGTATACGATTGGATATTCGCAAGTATGTAATTCATGTTGAAGCTACATGTTTGTGGTTGTTTAATTGAGATTCATGCAAGTATGTGGTTTTGCTACTATACCAACATAATGTATATTTTTGTACAAAATCACTTTGTGTGTAATTGGATCAAATTTGGGGTATTATGATTCATATGAAATTATGTTGGAATTGGCATCATGATCTATGTATAAAACCATACTTTTGTATTAGAAACAAAAGTAAGCCGCTTTGTGAACTTATGTTGATTTTATGAATATGACTAGGCTATGTTTGGTATTATGCCTAATTGAAAAACATGTTAGGCCTATATTGTTAACAAGAATTATATGATAATATATGTGACACATAGCTAAGTTAGATTTACATTCCAATTGCAAGTTTGCATGAATAAAGTAAAAACCATGATTTCATGTTTAGGAATATTTATGCCATGATTACATGAATAGATCAAAAACCATGATTTCATGTTTGGGTATATTTGTTCCATGATTATGTGAATGGATTAAAAATCATGATTAAGTTGGAATAATTCTAGTTGAACTATACTTTTCTATTAGTAACAAAAGTAAGCACCTTTGTAAACATATAGTAATTTTATAAACATGATTTGCTTATGTTTGACATTATGCCTAAGTAAAAATATAGGTTTATGTTGTAGTTAAGACTATGTGTCAATAATGATATCTAATTTAGTTAGATTCTTAACTTAACTACAAGTTTACATGGTTTGATTCATGTCACTTATGCTTTCTGACCAAAGTATATGTTACTACAATGCAAGTACACCAGTTTTTATTTTGTAGTTCCAACGTTATGTTGCAAGTTCATGCGTTCACATTCCCCATTTTGTGTATATAATCATGTTTTAAGCCTCCCCTTTTTCACGTGGCTAAGTTGGGCTTAAAAGGCTAAGCCCAACATGTATTATAATAAACGAACGTATTAAGCGGGGGAAATAGCGTTGGGCCAAATTAATTAATAAATGAAAATATAAAAGTAGATGGGCCCAAATTCAAGAATGGGTGGGGCCCATGATTGGTGTAAACCTTTACACCATTAGCTTAAATTGATTTTGAATAATGGGCCGCAAATATTTACATATAAGAAAATAAAGAAGAAAGACAAAATATGTAAATGTAGAAAACGCGATGTGTTTAACCCGAGGTTGGATTGAGTTGTGATGTAAACCTGCCCGGAACCGCCCGGCTGTCCAGTAGTCACAATAATACCTATCCAATGTGGGTGGTTAAACATGGAGCCCAATAAGGACCCGAGGTTAGACTGAGTTGTGGCGTAAGACTGCCCGGACCCAACCGGCAACAGGCGGCCACAACAATACCTGTCTAATGTGAGAGGTCAAGGCTTTAATAAGACAATTAAGGCTGAGCCAGGATTGATAGGATTAAGTAAATTATATTAATACTTAATCAAAATGGAACATGCTAAACTAAACAGACTGATTGGGGGTTAGGTTTATAAAACACTTAACCAACTTAGCATGTTGGCTAGAAATAGAAAACCTAGTAGCGAGGGACCCTTTTCGCAGTAACCCTACAAGGTATCATGATACTCTGAAACTAGGCAGGGTGGGGCACGATTACTGGGCTGATTGTAAGAGATCAAATCGACGGCGGTGGTGCAGCAGTGTAGGTTCTAATGGGTGCGGGCGTGCACACACTCCGGCGCAGAAAAATAAGGCACTGGGCACCAGTAGCATACCTGTGCATTCTAGGATTGTGTCGGGCCGCCACCATGGGACTTGATACACCCCATGGTGGGACCAACATAGGTAACTACAACATCGGGGGCCGTAAGACACATGTAACTATGCGAGTAGGAGCCGATCATCATAAAATGGATCACTTCACCCTGATTATGGGGTGCCTGTTGGGAACTAGTTTATATGGGTACAGAGATTAATACGGGGTACGATAGTATATTCGACCCTAGGCAACTTAACTAAGTTTATGGTGCTTTCCCATTTCTAGTTTATACTTATCATACCCAGTTCTTTATTCATAGACTGAATAGTCCTAGACTTACTCAGGCTTTATGTCTGACTCTACTTTTCTTTTGTCTTCTTTTCTTCCGTTTCCCCCCCAGGTCCACAAGGAGGGAATACTGCAGCTTGACCAGCCTTCATATCCAGCTTGAAGAGAAAGAATGTATTGCTTGGATCTTTTCGTTTTAGACTATGGCTTTGGACAGCAACTATGAGACTTTTGCAGTTTATTTATGTTTTCTTTATGCTTCTTTAAATGATGTAATCAAGACAGTTATGAAGATGTTATGTTTTTGGAAGTATTGTAAGACAATTATGGTATGGTTGTTGTAACACGTATTTTTAATGAAATAAAAGTTGTTGTTTTTCCGTTGTTCAAAAATATGAGTTCTTATATCTGTCTTGTATATCTGTGACTTATACTTATAAACCTCCACCAAAATTAGGGCATTCCCTTTGAGAGTGACCCTAACGGAGGTGGGGTGTTTCACAAACGAAGCTTCATCTTTCAGTAGCCAAGCAGCTAACTGAATCTTCCTTCGATCCTCTACTTCAAAGATTACAAAAAAGTCCTCGGTCTCCTTGAGACAATTCCTTGCCTCCACAAATGTCTCGGTTCCATGGAATAGCTTCCCTCCCATAGCATGGAAATCTTTGCATATCTTAGAGAAGTTGTCTATACGTGGAGGAGGAGGAGGAGGAACAACGGGTGTAGCTGGGGAAGGAATGTTTCCTTAGCTTTCGGCAGGGACCGTGGCCTCCAGATACCTATGGAACCAGCCTGGTATCGTAACGCCCTCTGGAAAGTTAGGTTCCCCGGATATGTTCAAAAAGAAAAGGAAAGAAATTCAGACAAGGGATCGAAAGATATTACTTATGGCTTTTTGGGGAATGTTTTTCAAAACAGACTTTTCTTTTTGGAAATGCTTTCTTTTAAAACCCATTTTGAAAATAAAATTTCAAAAACTTTTATCTAATCTAGTAACCTTCAGCTTTGATACCAAGTGTGACACCCCATGTCTGTTAATGTCACTCATTAAGGGAATGCATTAGGTTTCGTGAAGTGTTATAGGTGAACAAACACATAATATTAAAAGACAAGTATAAATAAGCTAGCAGCAGAAATTTCAAATTTTTATTTCAAACATAAATCATAACATCGTGCTCCAAAATACCATAAGTCACAAAAAACATTACAATATTATAACTTCTGTTCTGTACCATCAGAGTACATAAATATAAAAAAAAACATAATTCCATCAAAAAGAGCTAAGAAACAGTAGAGATAAGAACTTGATCTATACTTTGAAAGCAGCTCCAACAAGACGATAACCGAGTCTTAACAAAGCCTGAGAATTTCCTCCCTGCGAACCAGAGGGAGTGGGGAGGGAAACGGAAGAAAGGAGAGGAAACAAAAAGGGTTAGACATAAAGTCTGGCGAGTCCAATTACTTTTAGTAAGTAAGCAAGCAAAAGTAGCATGACATGCATATAAGATGGATAACATCATAAAAGGTGAGCTCGACAAGGTAACATGATGGAGTATATACGCTTCACTAATGATTATTCTACACTGATGCTAGTATAACAAGAATGAGATGATCCCAACAACTATCAAACGATAGGCTTAGGCATACATCCAGATGTATCCTAACTACTACCCCAACCGATTGGCTCCCTAATCCGCGTAGATGCCTTATGCCGGTCCTACAGTAGGAGGTATCACTTCCTAAAGTGGCAACCCCTCGTCTTAATAATGTGCACAACCATATCTATAGGTTCGCGGTCATCTTATCCCCTTCTTCCCGGCTCATGCATGCACATGGCTCGGTCAGTTTGCACCGTCCATACCGTCCTCCACGTTTGGATCTCTTACAATCAGTCCAGTAAGCATGCCCCTTCTCTGACTTGGTTTGGAGTATATGTTTGATACCAACTCCGGGTTACTGGTTGAAACATGTCCCACACGATATGATACAAGCTCTCCCCTTTGTCTTGTATCCCCCACTAGGTTTCCATTGGCTATGTATACCACTAGGTGCCTTTAATTACATAACCCTGTTATTTCTACAAGTTATGCTTACCCTAAAAGGTGTCTTTAAATACATAACTTTATTATTTCCTCCGGTTATGTATACCACTATGTGTCTTTAATTACATAACCATATTAGGTTAAGTTTGTAGGCCTATATGTAAATATTACCCACACCCTCAGATTTACTTAACCCACCCACTATTCAAAAAAAATTACTTAACCCCAATTTTAGTTCAAATTCATAAAATCCCTATGGATTCAACTAGTTAAGTATTACAATTCGTTACCATGTCCATTTATGGTTATAATGGGCTAGACCTCCCACATTAGGCCTACAGCTTGTGGATGCTGGATATGTCAGTCGGGTCCGGGCAGACTTCTTTCACAAGTAAGGCCCAACCTCGTGTATTAGCCCATCTCGTATTTGTGCACTTAGAATCCTCACATTAGATTCAACATTTGCGGTTGTTGGATATGCCAGTCGGGTCCGAGCAGACTTCCACCATAAATGCAATCTAACCTCGTGTCATGTGCCATTACAGTTATCTAATTACTGTAGTCCTAGGCATTTTAATTATTAACCAATTAATTATACCCATGTCTTTATAGGTGTTCATATTCGTCATTCAAGTTATGCCAATTCTAATGTTTTCCCCCGTTCCCTAACTAACGCATTTGCATATAATTCGCGGCACGCCTAGGATAGTAATAGCCTAGTCATAAAAAATAAAATGAAAAGGTGATGGGAATATGAAAAAAGTGATTATTCTAACATAAATGGCATAATCATATACTAACGTAGTGAAAAGGTGAACATATAAGCATAGATCTGATGAAATTGTGGCAGTTAACAAGTTCTAACATAGCAAAGATGTTATAATAAGCATGATAAGATCTAAACCTTGATTTAGATGTCCAAATAGTTCAGATCTAATATGATAGGCACAAAGGGATCTAAATAACAAGCTAGACCTGACTAATAATTTAGATGTCTACGTGATTCAAATCTAATAGTCAAAAGTAGGTCTGACACAAATGAGGTTAAGATTCATATCATAGGATGTCATACAAGTTGCAATGGATCCGATATGATAAATATTAAGATCCAAGTCATAACCAATTCAGAATGTCGTACATTATAACAGTCTGATACATTTCAATGACAAGAACAAATCCAAACTATAGTCATATCACGTTTACTTCTAATCATTTAAATCTAAAAGAAACTTAGAACTCACAGTGTTTGGATTAGAAAATAGAACTAGAAGAAGAATGAATCTCTAATCTTTTAATTGTAGAAGAAGAAGAAAAGAATCCTATTCAGTCTAGGTACTGACAGCATTTGACCTCCATTGATCTCCAATGAAGAAAACAAGAGAAATGGACCTGTATATATAGCTGCCAGCCCCCCAGAATTCTTCTGCCACCTCAGCCCTAGGGGGTCGACCCATGGTTGACACCCCCTTGAAGGGTCAACACCCTTCCAATGGGGTCAACTCCCTTAGGCAGGATTTTTCCTGCTTCCCCGAATTTCTGTAATTTCGAATTTTGAACTGAAAATTTTGAATTCCTGGGTCATATATATATATAATTATCTTGCGTGTATACAAACTTCAAACCTTCATAACTTCTTCACACGGTGACCTTTTTACGCAAACCAAATATCTATCTTGACCAGAATTTCGAGATGGACGCAATGGCACAGTCTGTTTCCCTTAATTCTGAGTATTATGCTAATTATTATTTAATTTATCCTCTTTTAGTGTCGTTAAAATTTTAGGGTGTTACAATCATGGCCATTTATTCATATATTGTTATATACGCACACACACACACAAACATATATGCACTAGACCTCTCATATTAAGTTTACACTTGTGAATGCTGGATTTGCCGGGCGGGACCGGGTAGACCTCTACCACAAGTTGACTTAACCTCTTGTATTAGCACTATTACATGTTTCATTTATGCACTTAGACCCCTCACATTAGATTTGCCACTTGTGAATGCTGGACATGCCGGACGGTTCAGGGTAGACTTCTATCACAAGTGTAATCTGACCTCTTGTCTAAGCGCTTTGCAGTGTCAAATTACAATGAATCTAGGCATATTCATTCTTTAATAATTATTCCTATTTCATTATAGGTTTTCATGCCCCTTTCCCAAGTCATAGTTATTATGTACCATATGCCCAAATTAAGATCTTTAATCATAATTTGATTTATGTTCGAAATCCATATTCATGTATTCAATTCTATGCTAACAAGAAATCATTTAATTATATAACTATTTCAATTCATACAAGTAAGGGTTCATGTATACAAACGTGAGAAGTTAACATGTAATATGAACAACAATAGTTGCTACCCATATTCTAACAAGCTTTTATTTCAACATATGAACTTCCCAACATATTAATATCTTAAAGTATTAATATTCTAACATGTCACTTTAATCTTTTTAACATATGTTTGAACATTTCAACATATCATATTTCAACTTGTCATATATAACAATTCAATGCTTTTAATTGTTCTAGCAAATTCACATCGTATAATAATGGGGAATGTTAAATGATAATATATCATTATCGAAAATGATATAACTTAAATCCACTCACCTCATATGCTTTCCAAATCCTGGATCTGGTCCTGATATATCATTCCATGGTTTTTCCCTAATTTAATTCAGAACCTAACAACCATGAATCTACAATTTTTACTAAAAGAAAAAGGAACGAGAGAAAAGAGAATAGAAATAGACCAGATCTAGAAAATTACCTCACTTCGATAAGAGATCTGAACACCTTCTAATTGATTTTCATCCTTTTCCTCCAGATCTAGATTTAGAATTTTCCTAAAATAATAATCTAAAGTTTATGAAGAGATTTAAGGAGGAAGAGGTGGCAGAGCTTCTGCGTAGTCCTAGAAATATGGGATTTCGGGTTATCTCTACAGACATATTTATAGGTGTATAAAAGAAACCGGGTCCTTTAGATTTATTTGCAAGTCATCAGAACCGTTCACGTCCAAAAACAGTTTTCAGATCTGCGGTGGGGTCGACCCCCTTTTGGTGGGTCGACCCCCAACGGGAAAGTTTCCCGCTTGTTTTCCCCGCTGCGTGAATTTTGATTTTTTTTGGATAAATTTAATTCATTTATATATACATATAAGTTCCTTGTATGTATACAAATTTCTAATGCTCATAACTTCTTCATACATTATCCGTTTTACGCAAACCAAGCATCTAATTTTGACCAAAATTCCGAGATGAACACAATGGCGTAGTACGTTTCACTTAATTCTAAATATTTAATTAAGTTATTTTTATTATCTTGAGTTAAAAGTGTGGGGTGTTACCTTCTCCCACCCTAAGGAAATTTCGTCCCCGAAATTTGATAAGAGTAAAATCAAATAACCACTCGCATAATATCCATCCATCATGTGTGCATCCAATTTTTGCAGCCATTGTACTCTAGTGCAAAGTGAAATACAACATAATATTGCATGTATGCCTAAGCGGTACCCCTATGTGTACGCAAAATTTTCAAAAATGCTTTTAAAATACGTTGCTCACATCCTAAATATACTGGTTGTTCTACATGAATGCAATATTTTGAAAATCAAAATGGTTTATCATCCAAATTTTCCCACACTCTTACTGAGTAAGAGCGTAGTTCATCCAATTGTTGCATCCATAATCCAACCAACCAACTTTATTTTTCGAATTTCAGAAACATCTAATTTTCTAAATTCGATTTCTTATGTTACAAAAAGGTGGAAAACGGAAAATTCCACATCTTCCCTTTTTCTTTTATGTACCATTTTCCAACCATACTTGGATTTTATGTAACTTTTTATAAAGAGTCCCTATTTTTCTATCCAAGCACAGCCCACATAAGAAAATTTTCTTTTGTTGTTGATTTTCTTTTTCATCTTGTCATGGAAATTTTCATTTTTATCCATCTTTTCTCATAATTTATCAAGTTTGTCGCTTTACTGAATTTGCTGTTTCCTTTTTAGTTGTACCATTTCTCTGTTCTTAGCTTATTTAATCATCTGATTTAAGTTTAATTTTCAAATAAGCCTTCTAGTCTTTGAACTAAAACAGGAAAACAGTTGTACCATTTCTTTGTTCTTAGCTTATTTAATCATATGATTTAAGTTTAATTTTCAAATAAGCCTTCTAGTCTTTCAACTAAAACAGGAAAATAGACGCTCTACATAGCTACTACTAAGGGCCAAGAATCTTGGGACTATGTCCCCCTCTGAAAAATTCAACCAACCAGATGTAAATACTTACTTGCCCTCTAATGTCTAGTAGTCACCACTAGTCCTTGCTGTGCACCAACAATTATTTCAAGCAACACCCTAGGCTTTTCAATTCTTACACATTCTACGGGAACTTACCATTATTCCAAGATATTTCTCGCTATTTACTTCATAGCCTCGAAACTTTCCCGTCTCCCCTAGGCACTAATACTCAACTACAATATACTTTAAAAACATGCTTTGGCCTTTCATTAATTTTTTTTCTTCAAAAATTATAAGTGTCAAAACTTTATTTCCCTCTTCAAAACTCACTTTTGCCAAACCATAAAAACATGTCATCATAAAAAAAGTAAATCATTTTTTTAAATAACAAAAACTGGAGTAGATACGGACAACTATTTCTGAATCAGGTTTATAACTTGTTCTTACCTATGTAAGGCCGGTTCATTCTCTTACTTTAAGGTGCAAACATTTACTCTATTATTAATTTCTACAACTCATTTTGTCCACCCAACAAAATTTTCTCTTTTAAAACAATTTATTAGAAATGAATGCTAAAAGAATAGAGATTTCAAAACTTTCTTTACTGAGAATTTTAGAAAAATGCAATACTTTATAAGTTTTGCTTTTTAATCCTTTCATGAAATATAACAAGAAAAATAGCGAGCTATACATGCTCTATAATATGCACCTTTTATTGAAAGAATTTTATCTTAGACAAAGTTTTCGCAAGAAATCACTATTTGCAAAATGTACCTCATTTTACTTTAAAACTCAATATGTACACTTTACATATTTAAACTATAACTTTTAAGATTAAAACTTGAAAACACCATAAACCATTTTCCCAAAACTTTTACAATTCCATATTCTTAAAAGTTAACAATGGGGTTAGACTCAAAGCAGGTTTCCAATTTTTCTAGGCATTCCTAGACACTCCCTAAGGCCAGTTCTCTCAACTATATATATATATTCGTAAGTGAATATTAGGCACACATCCCACCAAACCTAATTAGGCTCAGGTCCAGTCATAAACTTATTGTAAATTTAGTCCTTATTTTTCGAAAATAGGTTTAAAAAACGTAAATTAATATTAAAATGAATTATTCATTCAACAAAAAATTCAGTCCAAAAAACATGGCAAAAACAAGAAAACAACATAAAACAGCGAAAAGTGCAGTTAAATGTACAATATTATGCAAATATTTGAATTTTATTGCATACATATGTGCATGTATTCCAGTTTTTGCATCTGCTTTGATTTACTTGCATATTTCAGTGCAATTATTGCATAATTCTAGCATAAAAATGTGCAATAATTCATAATAGTGCAACTTAGTTCATTTTTATTTGCATTCAAGTGTGCAAACAGAAAACATGCACACATGTGTACAACATATCTGCAGGCAAAATGTTAGCTGAATTTCCTTTATGCAATAGTTGCATACATGCATGCAATTATTGGCAATAGTTGCATACATGTATGAATTTTTTTTTTAAATTGGCGTGGACTTCTGGGATTATTTCCAGATTTTAGAATTTTTTTTTACCCAGTGCCGCAATTTTTCCTGGCACAAAATGAAGGAGGCGGAAATTTTCAAAGCAGGAGGCGGAAGGTAAAAACAAGGACCGGGTTTATATGTGAAAAAGGGGAGGGACGTAGCGTGTATTTCAAACTGTAATAGGGATGTCGCGCAAAAGTACTCTATTCCTTATCCATTTTTCCCTTTTTAACCTTTTCCAATCTATAAGGTTTTCAAGCCCACTAACCCAAAATACTAATCATATGGGATTCACTTTCCTTCCATACCGAGTACATTGTACACTTTCCACCCAAGTTACCTAAGGGTCTCATATTTCCATATTCATTCGTTTAGTGTACAAGACAAACATCCCATTTTTTACCATGTTATACTCTTTCTATTTAGTGGGTTCCACTATGGATCTAGATACGTACATAATATATTTATATTTTAAAAAATACAAATACGTTAACTCACTATCTATATAGAAATACTAAACCTAAGCTCTGACACTAGATGTAATAACCCAAATTTTGACAGACCGAATTTTTCTCAAAATTCTAATATATCAAAATTCATGCTGGTTTGCTCTGGTATCCTGTAGAAAAGGCAGAGACATAAAATATGTCAAAGCTCAGAAAATATCTCATAGTGAAATGGGTAAAATATAATATACTAAAAGTATAGCCTTACCGTATTAATAATATTGCCTAATCAATATCCAAAGCTATCATGTCTCTGCCACAAATCTGTCCTACGAGTATGTTATGAGGAGGGGGTCAGAGCACAAGTTCTAGTGACTAGATTTAATCTATACATTTTGGATAACACTACATATACCATCCAATCACATTTTCTTATTTATTAGGTTACTTGGGTTAACAACACTCAAGGCTTACACACACATCGTACCCAACTACACCCAAGTCGATTAACCTAATATAGTATATATATAGCTACCCCTCAATATTGAGGTACGCCCCATGGTACCCCACTCGCACGTCTCCACTGTAATGCCACAGAAATGAATGCAGTCCCTCATCCTACACCGGAATGACGTATGGATCTCTATATAACAACGTTACGTTCCACATATATCTTTCATTACTATGCTACGTAAGCGTACAGACTGCCACCTTTGATCGAATCAGATTCCATACTAGAATAATGCCCTCAAGTATACGATACACCACCCAGAGCCGTCATGCATGTATCTAGATTTTCCCATGTACGTATCGTCAATCGTATTCGATGCCTTAACCACACATAATGTGCACTGAGTTCTATGGCAGGGCTATACAAGAAACACAGAACTTGGTCGGGATCTTTTCTTTATCTGTACAGGCCTGCCTTTAAGAGCCTCAAAATACAAATTTTCTTAGGGTCTGTTTTTCATGGTGGCTATGGCCCCACCTCGGCCCCTCCCTCAACTAGTAAAGACTACAAGAGCTAAGCGACATGCCCTTAACATATAATCTAAACATTCATTTGGCGTCTCCCCTCAACCACTGTACCTCGATAGTGAAAGGTGAATGGTCTATTGGGTTTAGCTCTAGTCTTTTCGCATTTCACTGGTTGCCTATGAGGGGTCCCGAAGATCTACTATCCTTGTTGCTCCTAACCTCGCCTCCTATTGATGTGATCGCCAAATCACCCTAGTGTCACCTCGTCACAACATTCTGATTGCAAAGCTACTCTTGCAGTCAAGGCCCACCTACCTGGTAGTTACGCGCAGACCCAACCTCTGCGGGCACAGCCTAAACATCTACCACCACACAAAGGGCTACCAGGAGCACCTTACGTATCTCAGGAAACCGCGTGCTTCCCCTTCCAGTCCTTTGGAGCCGTTAGAATAATCAGATGAACATGCCCTCCACTCGTGCCCCATGACACCACGATGATCTACCTCATTGGGTTATTCACCCTCAAACGTACGAACTGGTCCAAGCACCTCATTTTAATGTGTCATTAGACCCTATGTCTAAACATTCTTTTACGCGCTTGCTTTACCTCACCGGGTTTCCATTTAACTTGGTTATCCCCGTTCACGTTGACTTCTTATTCAAGTTACCAAGTTTCTTTTGCTTATTAATTTCAGCCATTTAACTTAACCCATTTAAGTTTATTAGTAAGCCCACAACATGATATTCTCTATATTGTGAACCAAGGTCTATAATCCATAATCCCTTTATATTCTTGTTTGATTTCATCGTTAGAACAACATGTTCTACTTAATATGTAATTAAGTATATCTCAATTCACATATTTTATTTTTTACACGTCAGCCATTATTTATGATTAAATATAACTTATTTCATTTCATAAATTTTCCTCACCCTATCCTATTTAATCATAATTCCATCTTACATTGTCATTACAACTTATCGATGTTTACTTATTAATTTAGTTATCTTAACCAAGGTCAACTAATAAGTTTCTCTTCCCATAAATATAACTTATGTTGTCCTCATCCGTAGATGTTAGATTCTTGTTCTTATTTATAACTTAATTTACAATTAAATACAATTTATCTCATAACATAATTTATTCCATTCCCTTTATCGTTTATTATAACCTAAGTTATAATTTCCCCTTGTCGCTAGACAAGCCTAAACATCGTATTCTTACTAGCAGATTTCAGACTTCCAAGTTTATAGATTACTTAATTTATAATTAAGTAAAACTTCTTATATTTCATAAACTTCCCCCTTTTCTCTATATATTACAAACAACCAGTTTCAGGTTTTCCCCATTTACTGATTACTTAATTTACAATTAAGTTCCACTTAACTCATTTCCTTACTAGTTTATTATGACATAAGTTATAATCTTCTCTTGTCCCTAGGACAAGTCTACCTATTATATAACATTCTCATTAATGTAATTTATTTATAATAGGTTTTTATCATTCCTCTCATCCTATTTAAGCTAGTAGTTGGCGAGGCAGTTTTGAATGTCATTAGCGCATATGCCCCACAGGTAGGTCTAACTGAAGAAGCCAAAGGAAATTCTGGGAAGACTTGGATGACATGGTTAGGAATGTGCATAGTGGCAAGAAGCTTTTTATAGGAGGAGACTTCAATGGCCATGTTGGCTCATCTAGCGGGGGTTTTGAGCGAGTGCATGGGGGTTTTGGATTTGGCAGTAGGAATCAAGAGGGTGAAGATATTTTGAATTTCGCACTCTCTTTTGATCTCATGATTGCTAATACCTTCTTTAGAAAAAGGAAATCACATATGTTCACCTTCAGAAGTGGCCAACAGGCTAGACAGATTGACTTTGTCCTAAGTAGGAGAGATAGTAAATGAGATTGTGTTGATTGCAAGATTATGCCTGGAGATTGTGTCGTCTCACAACATCAGCTCTTGGTATGTGTGTTTCGTCTTCGGGTGGTGAAGGATAAGAGAGCGAAGATTAGCAGGACGAAATGGTGGAAACTCAAAGGAGATGCTTCACGGGTGTTTAAAGATAGAGTGATGGGAGAAGGGGATTGGAATGTGGAAGGAGAAGAAAACGTCATGTGGAATGTGATGGCAACTTGCATTCAGATAGTCACCATTGAGGTATTTGGGATAACAAGAGGAAGCAAGCGAGAACCCAAGGATTCGTGGTGGTGGAATGACGAGGTGCAAAAGGCTATCAAAGAGAAGAAGGAATGCTACAAATGCATGTACCGTCATAGAAGCGAAGAGAACATGCACAGGTACAAAGTGGCAAAGAAGATTGCAAAGAGAGCAGTGAGTGAAGCAAGGGGACGAGCGTACGAAGATTTGTATCAAAGTCTAAGTACAAAGGAGGGTGAAAAAGACGTTTACAGAATAGCTAGGCTACGCGAGATGAGGACAAGGGACTTCAATCAGGTTAAATGCATTAAGGATGAGAATGATAGACTTTTGGTGAAGGACGATGAGATAAAGAATAGGTGGAGAGAATACTTTGATAAACTTTTCAACGAAGAAAGTGATAGCTCTTCGATCGAGTTGGAAGACTTAGCCGATAGCACCAATAGACATTTTGTGAGGAGATTTCAATAAGCTGAGGTAAAGGGGGCATTGAAACGTATGAAATCAGGCAAGTCGGTAGGACTTGATGACATTCCTATTGAGGTGTGGAGATGCTTTGGAGATGCAGGGATAAGATGGCTAACTAAGTTGTTCAATAATATTTTCAAATCAAACAAAATGCCAAATGAGTGGAGGAGAAGCATTTTAGTTCCAATCTTCAAGAATAAAGGAGATATTCAAAGTTGCACAAACTATAGAGGAATTAATCTTATGAGTCATACAATGAAGCTTTGGGAGAGAGTTTGCGAGCAGCGTTTGAGGAGGTTGACAAGTGTCTCTAGGAATCAATTTGGTTTTATGCCTGGAAGGTCAACCACTAAGGTGATTTTCTTGGTTAGGCAACTTATGGAGAGATACAGGGAGCAGAAGAAAGATCTCAACATGGTTTTTATTGACCTGGAGAAAGCTTATGACAGAGTGCCGAGGAGGATTATGTGGTGGGCGCTAGAAAGGAAGAGAGTTCCATCAAAATATATTACCCTTATTAAGGATATGTACGAGGGGGTTGTGACTAGTGTTAGGGCATGTGACGGTGAGACTAGAGACTTTCCAATTAACATAGGGTTACATCAAGGTTCGACTTTGAGACCCTATATTTTTGCATTAGTGATGGATGAAATCACAGAAGATATACAAAGGGAGATTCCCTGGTGTATGCTCTTTGCCGATGATGTTGTGCTGATTGATGAAAGTAGAATAGGGGTTAATCGACAACTGGAATTATGGAGGGAGACCTTGGAATCAAAGGGTTTCAGGCTTAGCAGAACTAAAACAGCGTATATGAAGTGTGAGTTTAGCAGTGTCAGGTCAGATGACAGAGATGTTACCCTGGCCGGTAGAGTAGTACCCAAGAACGAATCGTTTCGATACTTAGGATCTATGTTGCAGTTTGATGGAGAGATTGATAAGGAAGTTAGTTTTAGAATTCAAGCAGGATGGGTGAAATGGCGACTGGCATCTGGCATTCTCTGTGATCGGAAGATTCCTCAGAAGCTTAAAGGAAAGTCCTATAGGACAGAAATCAGGCCTGCTATGTTATATGGTGCAGTAGCGCTTGAGATGGTTTGGACATATCCAACCTAGACCATACGATGCACCTGTACACGTTGGAATTCTAGGCTGCGCCAAAGGCCCAAAGAGAGGTAGAGGTCGACCTAAAATGACATGGGAGGAGATAATAAAGAGAGATTTCAGTAACTGGAGTTTATCGGAAGAGCTGGTAGTTGATAGAAGTGCATGGAAATTGGCAATCCATGTACCAGAACCTTAGGGTTTTTTTTTAGACTTTATTTCACGATTACTGAACCTTTTTACTTTTTATTACTCTTTTAGACTTTATTTCACCTTTATTGAACCTTTTTACTTATTATTATTTTTTTTAAAAACCCTTTATCGGACGACTTTTTATTCGTTTGGTTATTTTAAACCCTTTATATATATATTATCATCATTATTAATTTTATTTTATTTCAATTTTGGGTTCAATATCTAGCCAACCCCAACTTGTTTAGGACATATGGCTTTGTTGTTGTTGTTGTAGGTTTTTATCATTCCCCGTGCATTCCCTTTCCTTTCTTATTTTCTGAGTTAAACATTTAATTACCATAATGGCCATTTACTCATATCTTATTATATATATATAAGCAATAGACCTCTCACATTAAGTCTACACTTGTGGATGCTGGATTTGCTGAACGGGCCCGGACTGATTTCAACACAAGTTGACTTAACCTCGTGTCTTAGCACTATTACATGTTTTATTCATGGACTTAGATCCCTCATATTAGATTTACCACTTGTGGATGCTGGACATGTCGGGCGGTTCTGGGCAGACTTCTATCACAAGTGTAATCTAACCTCGTGTCTAAGCGCGTTACAGTGTCAAATTGCTATGAATCTAGGCATGTTCGTTCTTTAACAATTATTCCTATTTCATTATAGGTTTTCATGCCCCTTTCCCAAGTCATGTTTATTATGTACCATATGCCCAAATTAAGATCTTTATTCATAATTTGATTTATGTCCCAAATCCATATCCATGTAATTCAATTCTATGCTAACATGAAATCATTTAATCATACAACTATTTCAATTCATAAAAGTAAGGGTTTATGTATATAATTATGACAAGTTAACATGTAATACAGACAACAGTAGTTGCTACCCATATTCTAACAAGCTTATATTTCAATATTTGAACTTTCCAACATATTAATATTCTAACATGTCACTTTAATCTTTTAACATATGTTTAAACATTTCAACATATCATATTTCAACTTGTCATATATAAAATTCAATGCTTTTAATTATTTTAGCAAATTCACATGGTATAATAATGGGGAATGTTAAATGATAATATATCATTATCGAAAATGATATAACTTAAATTCACTTACCTTTTTTTCCAAATCCTGGATTTGATCCATATCTATCATTCCATGGTTTTTCCTCTAATTGGATTCAGAACCTAACAACCATGGATCTACAATTTTTACTAAGAGAAAAAGGAATGAAAGAAAAGAGAATTGAAATAGACCAGATCGAGAAAATTACCTCGCTTCGATAAGAGATCTGAACACCTTCTAATTGATTTTCATCCTTTTCCTCCAGATCTAGATTCAGAATTTTCCTAAACTAATAATCTAAATTTTATGAAGAGATTTGAGGAGGAAGAGGAATGGTAGAGCTTCTGTGTAATCCCAAAAATATGGGATTTAGGTTTAGCTCTTCAGACATATTTATAGGTGTATAAGACAAACTGGGTCCTTTAGATTTGATTTGCAAGTCATCAGAACCGATCACATCCAAAAACTGTTTTCAAATCTATGGTGGGGTCAACTCCCCCTTTGGATGAGTCGATCCATGGGTCGACCCCCCTGTTGGTGGGTCGACCCCCAACGGGCAAGTTTCCCGCTTGTTTTTCCCCACTGCATGAATTTTGATTTTTCTTGATAAATTTGATTCATTTATATATATGCATATAAGTTCCTTATATGTTTTCAAACTTCTAACGCTCATAACTTCTTCATACGTTATTCGTTTTATACAAACCAGGTGTCTATTTTGACCAGAATTCCAAGACGAACGCAATGGCACAGTCCGTTTCACTTAATTCTAAATATTTAATTAATTTATTTTTATGATCTTGAGTTAAAAATGTGGGGTGTTACACCATTTGTTATGAACACTCTAAACATTAATCCATCTGTAACTCCCACCAATAAAAGAATAGGCAGTATGATAGAGACAGATCGGAATCCCTAAAAGTGGAAGTAAAGAAATTACTTTCAAGTGGGGGTCTTTTATCCCAAAAGGTTAGCCAATCCAGTGCCTGTGAAAAAATCCAATGGGAAATGGAGGACTTGTGTTGATTACAAATACCTGAACAAATCTTGTCCAAAGGATTGCCATCCCCTTCCCCGAATAGATCCATTGGTTGACGTGACTAGTGGACATAAGTTATTATCCATCATGGATGCCTACTAAGGATATAACAAAATCCCTATGTTCAAACTTGATGAAGAGAATACAAGCTTGATTGGGGGAAGTGTTTCTATAAGGTGATGCCCTTTAGATTGAAGAATGCATGTGCAACATACCAAAGATTGGTTAACAGAATGTTTCAAGATCACATAAGGTGAAAAATGGAAATATATGTGGATGATATGCTAATGAAATCTAACAAGGTAGAAAATCATTTGGAGGATTTAGAAGAAATGTTCAATATCTTAAGAGAGTATCAGATGAAGTTAAATCCTCAGAAGTGTTCCTTCGAGGTTCAATTTGGAAAATTTCTAGGGTATGTGGTTAGTGAATGTGGGATTGAAGTCAGTCCCGACCAAATTAAAACCATAAAAGATATGAACGAACCCAAAACAAGCAAAGAAGTTATGAGCTTAAACGCGAAAGTTGCAGCCTTAAGTCGATTCATCTCTAAAGCCATGGATAATTGTGTGCATTCCTTTGATGTAGTTAAGAAAAAGAAGAATTTTGGATGGAATGAGGAATGTAAAAAAGGCTTTTATGGAGTTAAAAGGAATATTTGGGAAAACCTTTAATTTTATCCAGCCCTGAAAGTAGGAAAGACCTATATCTTTACATGGTTGTTTCAGAATATGCAATTAGCTTAGTCCTCATTAGAGAGAGCAGTGGAATAAAATTCCCAATTTATTATGTTAGCAGGAGGTCAAAAGATGCGGAAACCCGATACCTTGTAATAGAAAAGTTGGCCTACTGTCTGATAATTATAGCTCGGAAGCATAGTGATTACTTTCAGGCATCCTATTAAGGTTCTAACCAACTTTCCCCTCAAGCAAGTTTTCGGTAAGCTAAAGACATCTTGAAGGTTAGCAAAGTGCAGAATCAAGCTTAGTCGGTATGAAATCGAGTTCCAACAACGAGCAGCAATTAAAAGACAAAATTTAGCCGATTTTGTCAGTAAATGCACATGTTTTATTATATAACAGTCAATAAAGAAAAATAACCTTAAGGCTAAATGGCAGTTGTTTGTAGATGGAGCGTCCTATGGGAAAGGGGTAGGATATGTAATAGTCACCCCTGACGGACATCATTTACACTATATGATAAAGCTTGGGCTCGCCGCAATAAACAATGTGGCCGGGTATGAATCGATGGTAGTAGGATTGAATTTAGCTTTACTATAACACCTCGTAATTTTAATAACACTAAAAATGATAAATTAAAGAATAATTGATTTAATATTCAGAATTAAGTGAAACAGACTGCGTCGTTGCGTTTGTCTCGGAATTCTGGTCAAAATAAACACCTGGTCTGTGTAAAACGGAAACCGTATGAAGAAGGTATTAAGGTTTAAAGTTTGTATACGCGCAAGAAGAATATATATATATTTAATTAAATTCAGAATTCAAAAATCAATTCGAAAATCCAAATTTGGGTAAGCGGCAAAAATCCCGCTAAGGGGTGTCGACCACTTGAGTGGGTGTCGACCCCTGGGTCGACCCCATAAGGGGGGTGTTGACCCATGGGTCGACCCCATAAGGAGAGGGTCGACCCCCCTGCGCAGATCTGGGCGGATTAGGGTTTTGGGTTGAGCTATAAATATGGCCTCATTTCTCATGTTTTTGCACACCAAAAATAATGAAAAACTAGATGCTGCCTCTGCCCAGATCAAATCAATTCTTTTCTTCTGCAATCAAGTTATTTAAGCTTAGAGATCTATGATTCAACGTCAGCAATTCCTTTTCTATTTTTTTCTAGATCCAAACACTGTGAGTCTATGTTAATTTTAGATCTAAATAATTAAATAGTTAATCTTAACATGAATATAACTTGGATCTATGCCTGTGACTACTTGAATCATATCAGATCTGCTATAACTTGTGTATCTATGATATTCTGACATGACTATGACTTAGATCTTAACATTTATCATGTCAGACCTGCCATTTTTGTAGATCTAGTCCACTGTTTAGATCACATCGTGCTTGTTACCATTATGTTTGTGGCTAAATCAGATTTGTTATAGTTAGTTATCTAATTCATTAGATCCTATCATGCTTGTTATGACATCCCAGTTATATTAGGATTACTTTTATTGTCACATGTTCAACAGATCTGTTCTTATATGCCTATCTAGTTATTCTGTCACTATATGTTTATGCCATTACGTGTCAATTGTAACACCCTACGTCTATTAATGTCACTCACAAAGGGAATGCATTAACTTCCATGGAGAGTATTTAGTGTATAGAATAGAATATAACAAGACAGATATAAATGATGGTACTTGAAAATTTTAAAACAACTTTTATTGCAGCGGAGAAATAGTTTGATAACAACAACTTCATAAACCAAGTACACTAAATATCCATCTTGATAAATTGTTTCAGAGTACATAAAATAAAAAGCATAAACCCCAACACAAGTAGCCATAAAATAGATGAGTTGAACTTTACTTTCAGCAATTCAAGCACTTCCAAAAGAGAGAGAAAGAGATCTGAGATCAAGCTCCACTAGTACTAGTCCCATCCTGAGAACCTGAGGGGGGGAGGGGAAGAAAAGAGGCAAAAACAAGGGGTCAGACATAAAATCTGGCGAGTATAATAACTTTAACAGTATAATTGTTAAAGTAACTAGGATAAGGCATAAACTGGTAAGATAAGATATGACCATGAAACAAGTGGGCATGATAAAGCAAATAAGAGGAATATTCTGGTGTTAATCTTGTTCCTAATCACTATAGGGTAATTACTATACTGCACCACCACTAGTCAATCCTGCCTACAGAAATTAATAATGAAAATGGTACTTTCGTGTACCCCTAGCTACCTTCATAGGTGTCGTCTGCCCTTATCTCCACTAGTTGTACCCACTACCCCCATTCGATCGGCTCCCTAACTCGTAGATACCCGTGCTGGTCCCACAGTGGGGTGTATCACACCCCAAAGTGGCAACCCGATACCACCAAAGATGCATGGCTTATATCTACACGATGCAACAACGTCTTACCTACCAGCCCGAGCCCACGCACATGATCCCGTTGGACTTGCGTTGCCACCGCTAACCCGTTTTGACCTCTTACAATCAAATCCAGTAAGCGTGTCCCGTCCACGACTTGGGTCGAGCTCACAAAGATACTTAATGGGTTACTGGTTTGAAAAGGGCCCCCCATGCTTGACACAAGCCTTCCACCTATGCTTGGTCCCCACTAAGGTTTCCCCACTTAACCCCATTCTTATTCATGTCTTCTTACGTGTTTCAATCTTGGTTAAGTGCATCTAATCGTATTTCACATGCCACCCAAGGCACCCACTTAATTTCACATGCCACCCAAGGCACCCACTTAATTTCACATGCCACTCAAGGCACCCACTTAACCCCCCCATGTCCCACCACATGCTTATCTGGTTAAGTGTTACTTAATTCAGTAGAACCGTAACCTTGTAAAGGACTCCCACATTAGGCTGACATTTGCGGTTGCTGGATTTGTCGGGCGGGTCCGGACAGTCTTATACCATAAACGTGCCTAACCTCGTGTCTTTACATATGTTACGCATTTAATTCATTCCTTTGACCTCTCACATTAGACTGGCATTTGTGGCTGCTGGATTTGCCGTGCAGGTCCGGGCAGTCTTACACCACAAAAGAGTCTAACCTCGTGTCTTAGGCGGTTAATTATTACACATCTTTATTTAACCCCAAATAGGATTAATATCCCTATTCAAATTTGTCAATAAATTCCAAATTTATTTATGTCCATAATTGTCTGTTAAAATTATGTCCATAAATACCAATTATGCCAATTAATGTCTCAAATTAATTATATGCCTTTTAAGGCCATTTTATGCCAATTCATAATTTATGTATATTCAATATTATCCCATCATCCCCACGCTATTCATACGTTTTCATATGACGTATGTTAGACTCGCAAATAGTCGAACTTATATAAAAAAAACATCACATAACACATAAAATATATCTAAGGATCATGACATAAGATTACATAGCCAATAACTTGCATACGAATTTCATTCAAACTAGCATATGATACAAAACTAGCATAGGTAATGGGCATAAACTTGCATAACTTATGTACTGCTATAGATCCAAATATAAAGGTGTGAACTTGCATATGGATCTAAACATAAAGATGTAAACTTGCATATAGATCTAAAAATAAAGATGTAAACTTGCATATAGATCTAAACATAAAGATGTAAACTTGCATATGAGTCTAAACATAAAGATGTAAACTTGCATATGGATCTAGACATAAAGGTTAATGTCACATAAACTAGCATATGCATATACATGTCTCACATATATTTTAACAACCCAAACTTGCATAAGATTCATACATGAATATATGATCCAATCATCATAAACTTGCATATGATATATGATTCAACTTGCATAAGATTCTCATAAGAACTAACATATGATCCAACTTGCATAAGACTAACATATGATTCAACACCACAAACATACATATAATTTACATCACATGATTCAAAATCATATTCTCATAATCCTAATTATATCTTATCATAATTAAATTAATTAATTATTTTGTGAAAGCTATCGTACTCACAATTAAGAAGAATAGTCTTGTCTTTCTGGGATCTGTGTTCTGAAACTGAATTGCTTGCCTTTGATGTAGACTAATCGTTATTTAGATTTGATTTGATTTTGATTCAAACTTCTAACTTGCTTTAGGGTTGGAAGTGTATGGCAGCTACTCTAGGTTCTCCATTGACGACATGACGACTCTTGTTATGAATTAATGTGATTAGCTTTAGGGGTTTATGAGTGTTTTTATAGAAGTTTAATTTAATAAGAACTGACTGATTAACCTAGGGATAACCAAAACCATCAGGACCACTCAGATGTCACATCAGCCCTTAGGGCGAATCGGGCCACGGGTTGACAGCCAAACACCCTGGATCGACCCTTAGTCGACCAAGCACGACTCGGGTCGACTCCAAAAATAGTGTGGTTTGGCTATTTCCCCTCCCGATTCGTTGTTTTGAACTTTTTTTTGAATATTTTTTTTATATATATCTATATATATATTTCTCTCATATGCATACAAACTTCAAGGCTTAATAACTTCTTCATAAGTTATCCGTTTTATGCAAACCAAATGTCTATCTTGACCCAAAATTTTGAGATGAACATAATAGCACAACCCATTACACTTAATTCTTCTTCTAAAAATTAAGTATACTTTAGTTTGTGAATACTAATGTTATAAAATTACAGGGTGTTACATTCTCCCCTCCTTAAAGGATTTCGTCCCCGAAATCTCTAAGTTAAGAAGAATGTATCCTACCAACCAATCATCCATCTACTCAACTATCATCCACAAACATCCATTGTCCTTAAAGAAATTTCTAATGCTATATGAACTTATGCAAAAATGTGTGTATATATTCCTTATATAATGCAAAGATCAGGCGGTCCACTTATTCAGTTGACCTCCTTAATGCAAATCATGGTAGTGCCATGCGTCCATTATGTATGCGAAAGAATCCTATCGATACATATTATTTCTACATGTGTGCACAACTATTCATCAAAATGCAGCATCCATATGATAACACAACCATTATACATCCATTAATTTAGATATGCACACGCATTTATATGCAACATGAAGGTGATTGAGCCGATCTAGTGCCTAATGTGTGTGTACATGCATCCACGAGCAAACACTAGCAACCACTTGCATCCATTTGCATCCACCAAACATAACATGTCTCAAACACATGTTTGCAACCATAGGGTTCTTCCTAACTAAAGATCGAAGATGTCGTCGCAAAGATAATACTAAAAGATAGGACAAGTGTCAACAAAGTGGTAGAAAAAGGAGAAATTAAAACATACCCTCAAAAAGGAAAGGGTACAGCGTACACATTTTGTCTTCCGTCTCCCAAGTCGCGTCTCTTTAATCATCTCCCCACTGCACTTTGACCAACTTGACCTCTTTGTTGCGAAGCTTTTTGACCTCCGATCCGAGAATGCGTGTAGGAGCTCGTCTTATCGTGGCATTGCTCTCTACTTCCACTTCTTCGAGCATGCTCGGCTCTACCATCGTGTAAACACTTACGCAAATGCGAAACGTGAAACACGTCATGAACTCTGCTGAGCTTCTCTGGTAACTTTACTCTATACGCCATCTGTCCAATCCTCTCCGTAATTAGAAAGGGTCCTACGTACCTCGGTGCCAACTTCCCTACTGATCCAAAATGGACTACGTTCCTTAACGGTGACACCTTAACAAAAACCATGTCCCCAATATTGAATTCAAGATCGGTTCGTCTCCTATCAGCATATGACTTCTGTCGGTCCTGCGCCGTCTTCATTCACCGTCGAATCAGGTCTATCATCTCCGAAGTCTCCCTAATCATGTCGGGTCCAAGCAAAACCTTATCAGTGGATTCCCAAACAACATGTAGGTGATCGACACGGTCGTCCATAAAGAGCCTCAAAAGGTGTCATGCCAATGCTAGCCTGAAAACTATTATTATAGGTGAACTCCACTAGTGGAAGGTGTTCTTCCCATGTTCCTCCAAAGTCTAGGATGCATAGTCTCAGAAGGTCTTCTAGAAACCGATTTACTCTTTTGGTCTGGCCGTCCATCTGAGGGTGATAAGCGGTACTTAAGCATAATTGCATTCCAACCGCCTCTTGTAAGCTTTTCCAAAATTCGCTTGTGAAAATGGGATCTCTATCGCTCACAATGCTAGAGGGTATGTCGTGCAGACGAACTATCTCTCGAAGGTAAATAGATGCTAACCACGCGGCGGTCCTTCTACTTTTAACAGGAATAAAATGGGCACTTTTGGTAAGTCTGTCTACAATTACCCAAATCCCCGTATTACCCTTCCTTGACCTTGGTAACCCATCTACAAAATCCATGGAAATGCTTTCCCATTTCCAAAGCGTAATCTCTAAGGGATGGAGCAAACCTCTAGGCTTCTTTTGCTCCGCTTTGACTTGTTGGCACACTAAGCATCTAGCAACGAACTCGGCCACGTCCTTCTTCATTCTGGCCCAAAAGAAAACTCGCTTCATATCCCTATACATCTTATCACCACCAGGATGTATGGTCATCTTAAAGCGATGTGAGTCTTCAAGAATTGCCTTCTTCAAACTCTCATCTTGTGGTACGCAAAGTATTCCATCTCTACGTAGCCAACCTCTTTTACCTATAACATATCTATCAAGATGACTCGAGGACTCCCCTCCTATAAGCTTGCCTACTATCTCAACCAACTTTGGGTCATTTTGCTGTGCCTCTCCAACTCGACCTAAATGTGTAGGTTGCACCTCTAACGATGCCAATAATCCGGGTACATAATTGATAGAGGGTCTGAAGTCAAAGTAAGACATATACTCCAAACTCTGCCACTCTAAGAACAAAGGACTTAAAGTTAACTTCTTTCTACTTAAGGCGTTGGCTACAATGTTACCCTTTCCAGGGGTATATGCGATCTCAAAATCGTAGGATGCCAAAAACTCCATCCATCTCTGTTGCCTTAAGTTTAGGTCCTTCTGAGAGAATAAGTACTTTAACGACTTATGGTCTGTATACAACTCAAACCTCTCGCCATGAAAATAATGACGCCATGAATTAAGCGCAAAAACTATAGCCGCCAACCCTAAGTTGTGGGTAGGGTAATTTTTCTTATGGGCATTCAACTGTCTTCCACTATAGCATATCACCCTTCCCTCTTGCATTAATACTACGCCAAGCCCTGTGCTGCAAGCATCGGTATATATAGTGAATGTCTTACTCCCGTTTGGTAAAACTAAAACTGGAGCTGTCGTCAAAGCCCTCTTCAGACATTGGAAAGCATCATCACAGTCAACGTTCCAAGTAAAAGTCAAATTCTTCTTCGTTAATCGAGTGAGAGGGGCTGATATCTTCTCGATGTCCTTAATGAACTTCCTATAATAGCCAGCCAGCCCTAAAAAGCTTCTTACTTCTGTTGCGTTCTTAGGAGTTTTCCAATCTTGGATTGCCACCACCTTGGCGGGATCCACAACAATCCCTTCCTTAGAGATCATGTGTCCTAAGAACCTCACTTCTTTTCTCCAAAAATGGCACTTGGAGAACTTAGCTTTTAGCTAATGCGCCCGTAGGGTCTCTAAGACTTCCCTAAGATGTAGGGCATGCTCTTCTTCATTTTTAGAGAAAACCAGAATATCGTCTACAAAGACTACCACAAACTTGTTTAGAAACTCCCTACTCATTAAGTCAACAAAGTATGCGGGTGCATTTGTCAAACCAAAAGGAATGACGAGCCACTCAAAGAAACCGTCAGGAGTTCTAAAGCAGTCTTATCGATGCTATCTTCAGCCACCCATAGCTGATGAAACCCTGTAGCTAAATCCAGTTGCGAGAAAACTGAAGCACCCACCAACTGATCGAATAAATCATCTATCCTCGGCAATGGGTGCCTGTTCTTCTTTGTTAGCTTATTCAGCTCTCTATAGTCCACGCACAATCTAAGTGAACCATCAGCTTTTGTAGCAAAATGACTGGAGCACTCCACTCTGAAATACTTCTTCTTATGAACCCCTTCTCAAGAAATTCTTTCACTTGCTTACTGAGTTCTCTTCTCTCTCTCTAAGCCATGTGGCGCACTAGTAATGCAACTGTCTTTGCATTATCTACTAGATATATTCAAAAGTCCATCTCGCGCCTCAGGGGTAAACCTCGAACTTCATCGAAGACGTCACTATATTCACGGACCACACGAACATATTTCAAATCATCATTGGATGCGTCTAGGGATTCTAGGTAGCTAAGCATTACCAGACCTCTAGGGTCACAAAAAATATCAAGGGTCTTTCCACAATGAGTCAACAATCTAACTACCCTTCTTTCAGAATCTAGGATGGCACCGTATCTAGTTAGTCAATCCATACCTAGAATCAATCCATAGCCCATGAAGCCAGGAACAAAGGCGTTGCATTCAAACCCAACGCCCAAGATAGACACTCTCAAATTCCGACAAATCATAGAAAGATGAGCCGAACCACCAATAGGATTTGAGACTACTATGGGATCCGTAACTAGACTAGTATTTAGGTGCAGTGTTTCAACTAATGAAGAAAATACAAACGAGTGTGAAGTGCCAGAGTCAACCAAAGTACGAACAGGATGATCAAACAGAAAAACTAAACTTTCAATGGAAATGTTTCTACCTCTCTCCTGTCCTGGTGCCATGAGAGCCTGAATCTACCCTCTCGCCTACACTGGTGCCATGAGAGCCTGAAGCTGCCCTCCAGAAGTTCTTTGCTCTTGCTCCTGTTTCCTTGGGCAGTCCTTAACAAGATGACCTGCCTCTACATAGTGGAAACAACCAGTCTTCTTCTTTTTCCTACTGTCTTTGCTCAGATGGCCTGGTGTCCCACAATTAAAGCACTTCTTCTTTCCTTTGCCATTATTGTTCTTCCCGCCTTTCCTGTTTTGCTGTTGAGGCTTCTTCTGGTCTCCTTTCTTCTTCGGTGCCTTATTAGCCTTCACACTTTCTCTTCCTCATGCATAAGCGCCATGTCAACCAGTTTCTCAAAGGTAGCCCCCATGGGAATATGGGTCATCGCCAACCCATGTAGCGGCTTATTCATACCTTTAACGAACCTCAGGGCCTTCTTCTCAGGTTTGTTTACCAATTCCAAGCCAAATCTCGCCAATTGATTGGACTTGTTGACGTACTCCTTTATTGATAAATCCCCTTGCTTCAACGCAAAGAATCTTTCCATATATAAATTCACTTCTGCTCGTGAGAGAAACTTCATTTTGAACCTACGCTTGAAATCCATCAATGTCTTCACCAGACGCTCTTCGTTCGTGACCTCCCACCAAAACGAGGCTTTGTCTTTGATTAACCAAGCAGCTAATTGGACCTTCCTTCCAGGTTCTACTTCGAAAACACCAAATAGATCTTCCACCTCCTTAAGCCAATTTCGAGCTTCAACAAACGTCTCTGATCCGTGAAAAGGTTTCCCGCCCATTGCCCTATTATCTTTGTATATCTTTGCAAAAGTATCAACATAGGGAGGAGGAGGAGCATTTGCTTGGCCTGCAACATTGGCACTAGCTTCCCGATACCTTCTAAACCATCCTAGTATCGGTATCCCTTTGAGTATCTCGGGAATTCCAGACATGCTGAAAAGAAAATGAAGAGATTCAAAACGGAGAATTCGAAAGAAAGATATATGACTCTTGGGGGTTATGTTTTTAAAACAAACTTTTCTCTTGAAAATACTTTCCTTAAAACATACTTTTGAAAGTATTTCTTTATAAAATGCTTTTTGAAAAATAGTTTTTCAAAATTCATATCTGGTCTGGTAACCTTAAACTCTGATACCACATGTAATACACGACGTCCATTAATGTCACTTACAAAGGGAATGCATTAACTTCCACGGAGCGTATTTAGTGTATAGAACAGAACATAACAAGACAGATATAAATAATGGTACTTGAAAATTTTAAAACAACTTTTATTGCAGTGGAGAAATAGTTTGATAACAACAACTTCATAAACCAAGTACACTTAATATCCATCTTGATAAATTGTTTCAGAGTACATAAAATAAAAATCATAAACCCCAACACAAGTAGACATAAAAGAGATGAGCTGAACTTTACTTTCAGCAATCCAAGGACTTCCAAAAGAGAGAGAAAGAGATCTGAGATCAAGCTCCACTAGTACTAATCCCACCCTGAGAACATGGGGGGAAAAGGAAGAAAAGAGGCGGAAACAAGGGGGTCAGACATAAAGTCTGGCGAGTATAATAACTTTAACAATATAATTGTTAAAGTAACTAGGATAAGGCATAAACTGGTAAGATAAGAAATGACCATGAAACAAGTGGGCATGCCAAAGAAAATAAGAGGAATATTCTAGCATTAATCTCGTTCCTAATCACTATAGGGTAATTACTATACTGCACCACCACTAGTCACCCTAAAAGTTGATCCCGCCTATAGAACTTAATAATGATAATGGTAGTTTCGTGTACCCCTAGATGCCTTCATAGGTTCCATCTGCCCCTATCAACACTAGTTGTACCCACTACCCCCATTCGATCGGCTCCCTAACTCGTAAATACCCGTGCTGGTCCCATAGTGGGGTGTATCACTCCCCAAAGTGGCAACCCGATACCACCAAAGATGCACGGCTTATATAACCACGATGCAACAACGCCTTACCTAACAACCCAGGCCCATGCACACACATGACCCCATTGGACTTGTGTTGCCACCGCTAACCCTTTTTGACCTCTTACAATCAAATCCAATAAGCGTGTCCCGTCCTCGACTTGGGTTGAGCTCACAAAGATACTTAATGGGTTACTGGTTTGAAAAGGGCCCCCATGCTTGACACAAGCCTTCCACCTATGCTTGGTCCCTACTAAGGTTTCCCCACTTAACCCAATTCTTATTCATGTCTTCTTACATGTTTCAATCTTGGTTAAGTGCATCCAATCGTATTTCACATGCCACCCAAGGCACCCACTTAATTTCACATGCCACCCAAGGCACCCACTTAAACCCCTATGTCCCACCACATGTTTATTTGGTTAAGTGTTACTTAATTCATTAGATCCATAACCTTGTAAAGACCTCTCACATTAGGCTAACTTTCGCGGTTGCTGGATTTGCCGGGCGGGTCCGGGCAGTCTTATACCGCAAACGAGCCTAACCCGTGTCTTTACAATTGTTACGCATTTAATTCGTGCCTTTGACCTCTCACATTAGATAGGCATTTGTGGCTGCTGGATTTGCCGGGCGGGTCCGCCAGTCTTACACCACAAAAGAGTCTAACCTCGTGTCTTAGGCGGTTAATTATTACACATCTTTATTTAACCCCAAATTGGATTAATATCCCTATTCAAATTTGTCAATAAATTCCAAATTTATTTATGTCCATAATTATCTCTTAAAATTATGTCCATAAATACCAATTATGCCAATTAATGTCTCAAATTAATTATATGCCTTTTAAGGCCATTTAATGCCAATTCATAATTTATGTATATTCAATATTATCCCATCATCCCCACGCTATTCGTACGTTTTCATATGACATATATTAGACTCACAAATAGTCTAACTTATACAAAGAAAAACAACATCACATAACACATAAAATAGATCTAAGGATCATGACATAAATTACATAGCCAATAACTTGCATATGAATTTCATTCAAACTAGCATATGATACAAAACTAGCATAGGTAATGGGCATAAACTTGCATAACTTACGTACTGCTATAGATCCAAACATAAAGGTGTGAACTTGCAAATGGATCTAAACATAAAGATGTAAACTTGCATATAGATCTAAACATAAAGATGTAAACTTGCATATAGATCTAAACATAAAGATGTAAACTTGCATATGTGTCTAAACATAAAGATGTAAACTTGCATATGGATCTAGACATAAATGTTAATGTCACATAAACTAGCATATGCATATACATGTTTCACATATATTTTAACAACCCAAACTTGCATAAGATTCATACATGAATATATGATCCAATCATCACAAACTTGCACAAGATATATGATTCAACTTGCATAAGATTCTCATAAGAACTAACATGTGATCCAACTTGCATAAGACTAACATATGATTCAACACCACAAACATACATATAATTTACATCACCTGATTCAAAATCATATTCTCATAATCCCAATTATATCTTATCATAATTAAATTAATTAATTATTTTGTAAAAGCTATCATACTCACAATTAAAAAGAATAGTCTTTTCTTTCTGGGCTCTGTATTCTGAAAATGAATTGCTCGCCTTTGATGTAGACTAATCGTTATTTAGATTTGATTTGATTAGATTTTAATTCAAGCTTCTATCTTGCTTTAGGTTTGAAAGTGTCTAGGTTCTCCATTGACGGCATGGCGGCTCTTGTTATGAATTAATGTGATTAGGGTTAGGGGTTTAGGAGTATTTTTATAGAAGTTTAATTTAATAAGGGTCATCGGATTAATCTAGGGATAACCAGAACCATCAGGACCACTCATATGCCACATCAGCCCTTAGGGTGAATCGAGCCACGGGTTGAAAGCCAAACACCCTGGATCGAGCCCTAGTCAACCCAGCGGAGCTCGGGTCGACTCAAAAATGGTGCAGTTCGGCTATTCCTCCTCTCGATTCGCTGTTTTGAACTTTTTTTGAATATTTTTTTTATATATCTATATATATATTTCTCTCATATGCATACAAACTTCAAGGTTTAACAACTTATTCATAAGTTATCCGTTTTATGCAAACCCAATGTCTACCTTGACACAAAATTTTGAGACGAACATAATAGCGCAACCCATTTCACTTAATTCTTCTTCTAAAAATTAAATATACTTTAATTTGTGAATTTTAATGTTATAAAATTACAGGGTGTTACATCAACCTTGTTAGTAGATCATTTCTGTCATCTTCCCTTCATCCTCTCCCTTTTATTTTTATAGCCACGTTACTTTCGAGCCTAGGCATGCCGCTAAAATTTGGGAATGCCTTAAATTGGGAATGAGCGGAAAACGGATTAATTTGGGGAATAACTTGTAATTGGAAATTTAGGCATCACTTGAATGATAAATATGAATATAATTTGGGGCATATGGTTCATTATGAACATGACTTGGGAAAGGGGCATGAAAACCAATAACGACGTAGGAATAATTAGTCAATAATTGGAATACCTAGGATTACAGTAATAGGAAATTGTAACCATGCTTAGACATGAGATTAGATTACACTTGTAGTGGAAGTCTATCCGGAACCGCGCGACATATCCAGCGAACGCAAGTGGTGAATCTAATGTGAAGGGTCTAAGTGCATAAACACGATACGTGCTAAGACACGAGGTTAAGTCCAACTTGAGGAAGAAGTCTGCCCAGAACTGACCGACACATACAGCATCCACAAGTGGTAGGTTTAATGTGGGAGGTCTAGTACATTATAACCATAAATGAATACGGCTATGAAGTTGAATACTTGTCCTAGTTGAATCCATAGGGATTGTATGAATATGATAAATTGAATAGGGGTTAAGTAAACTTGTTTGAAATAGTGGGTGGGTTAAGTAAATCTTGGGTTGGTGGGTAATATTTATATATAGGCCCACAAACTTAACCTGTTGGGATTATGAATTTTTGTGACACCGGTAGGAAGGCATAATCTATGGAAAACCTAGTGTGGATGCAAGACAAAGGGGAGAACTTGCATCATCTTTTGCGTGGGACCCATTTCAGTCAGTAACCCATATATAAGTATCAAACGAGTACTCCGAACTAGGTTGGAGTTGGGGCACGCTTATTGGGATGATTGTAAAAGATCCAAAAGTAGGAGACGGTGCGGGCGACGCGTACCGACCGGGTCATGTGCGCGCCGGTCCGAAAAGAGGAAGCTAAGATGTCGTGACACCAGTAGATATGGTTGTTGCACATCTGGAAAATGAAGGGTTGCCACTTTAGGGAGTGATACACCCTACTGTGGGGTCAGCAGAAGGTATCTACGGAGTAGGGAGCCGATAGATTAAGGTAGTAATTAGGGTACATTTAGACTCCAATATGTTGGGAAGCCCGTTAATAACCTTAGGGGTAACTCTGGTATGTTGGGTGGTCTCTTGATTGTATGGGTGAAAACCTCTCACTGGAAGTACACCTAAGTCTACCGTCTTATACTTGTTGGGGATCACCTTGTTAATAAGACACTAGTATTGGTGCAGAGGAACAGAGAAAATCATTAGGGAGGCACAATATACTCTATCATGTTTATCCTATTTACCTTGTCATAGCTGACTTTTATGATGTTATCTCTCTTATCCACTTTATATGCCTATCATGATACTTTTACTTATTTATATGCTAAAAGTAACTAGACTCGCCATACTTTATGTCTGACCCATTTTGTTTCCTCTTCTTTCTCCTCCGTCATCCCCCCTCCCCCCCCCCCCCCCCCGTTCTCAGGGTGGGAATACTCAAGCTTGATCAGGATTCTGCTATCTTTTTTGGTTGGAGCTGCTTAGATGTATTGCTCAAGTTTTTATCTTTGCTAATATGGCTATGTTTCTTTTGGTGATTATGCTTCTTTTATTATTGTAGTCTGATTTTTTAAGTACAAGACATAAGTTTTAATGATTTATTGGGTTTTATGTATTTCAGACATATGATGTGACCAAGTTTTGAACTATGATGCTTTAAGATTAATAAAGTTTTAAATTTTCCGCAGCTATTTTATATCTGTCTTGTAATGTTTCTGTTTTCATTTAACTATATCACTTCACGAAACTTAATGCATTCTCTTAATTAGTGACATTAACGGACGTGGGTGTCACACTTAGTATCAGAGCTGAAGGTTACCAGATCGGATAAAAGATTTTGAAGTTTTTTTCAAAAAGGTTTTAAAAGAAAGAAGTTTTAATAGAAAATCTTTTTTGGAAAACATATTCCCCAAAGCTATATGTAATATCTTTCGATCCTTTGTCTGAATCCCTTACTTTTGATTTCAGCATGTCTGGGGAGCCTAATATTCCAGAGATTGTTACGAAGCCGGGCTGATTCCGTAGGTATCTAGAGGCCATGGCGCCTGCCGGTGGTCAAACTGACGTTCCTCCCCCCGCTGCACCCGTCGTATCTCCTACTCCTCCTCCTCGACATGTAGATAACTTCTCTAAGATCTGCAAAGATTTCTGTGCTATGGGAGGAAAGCATTCAGTGGAACCGAGACGTTCGTAGAGGCAAGGAATTGGCTCATAGAAACGGAGGATCTGTTTGGAATTTTCGAAGTGGATGATCATAGGAAGATTTAGTTAGCTGCTTGGCTACTGAAAGATGAAGATTCGTTATGGTGGGGAGTGACGCAAGCAGGGCATCCAGTGGAGACTTGGGATGATTTTAGGCAAAGGTTTGAAATGAAGTTTCTTTCTCAAGCTGAGAAAAGCATGCAAATGGAAAGGTTCTTGGCGCTCAAGCAAGGAGGCATGAATGTTAAAGATTATGTTAACAAATTCAACCAACTAGCGAGGTTTGGGTTAGAGCTAGTGGATACTGCGCATAAGAAAGCTTTGCGGTTTGTTAAAGGACCGAATGAACCCCTTCATGGGTTAGCTATGTCCCATATTCCAGTGGGAGCAACTTTTGAAAGGCTCGTTGATATGGCCTTGATGCATGAGGAAGATAAAAGCGACAAGAAAGAAGTTATGGTTGAGGAAACACAAAACAAGAAAGTATGGCCCAAGAAAGGACAATAACAATAGTAACAACAAAAGAAAGGTAGGAAGAATGACAAGGCTAAGGATAAGAGGAAGTGCCATAATTGTGGACGCGAGGGTCACTTGGTAAAGGAATGCAAAAGAAGGAAGAATACTTGCTTCAATTCTGGAGAGGTCGGACACTTTGCTAAGGAGTGCCCGAAGAAATAAGGACAAGGTCAAAGGGCAGGAGCTTCTGGAGGGCAGGTGCATGCTCTTGTGACCAGTGCTCTAGATAGAGGTAGGAAAGTTTCCGTGGAAGATTTGATTTCTCTTTCCAATCATCATATTACAGCTCTTTTTCATTCTGGCGCTTCACACTCATTTATACCTAATTCCGTAGTTGAGTCTCTACACCTTAATACTAGTATGGTAGTGGATCCCGTTGTTGTCTCAATCCCCATTGGTGGATTAGCTTATTTGTCAATGATTTATCGGGGTTTGAGAATAACAATGTTAGGCGTCGAGTTTGAGTGTGATGCATATGTGCTCGGTTTTATGGGCTATGGTTTAATTCTAGGGATGGATTGGCCAGCCATGTATGGTGCTATTCTGGATTGTGAGAGGAGGGTTGTTAGACTTTTGACATTCCATGGAAGGACCCTCGATATTTCTTGTGACCTGCAAGGGTCTTTCATGCTTAGTTTCCTATAGTCTCTTGATGCATCTATCGATGATCTGTGATCTGTGCCAGTAGTCCGACACTATCTTGATGTTTTTGATGAGGTACGAGGCTTACCTCCGAGGCGCGAGATCGATTTTTGTATATATTTGGTGGAAAATGCAAAGCCAGTTGCATTGCTTTTGCGTCATATGGCTTTAAGGGAGAGAAGGGAGCTTAGCAAGCAAGTAGGGGAGCTACTTGAGAAAGGGTTTATTAGGCGAAGCATATCTGAATTGGGTGCTCCAGTGGTATTCGCAACTAAGGCGGATGGTTCACTTCACTTATTTGTAGACTATAGAGAATTGAATAAACTCACTAAAAAGAACAGGCACCCACTCCCGAGGATAGATGATCTGTTTGACCAGCTTGTTGGTGCATTGGTGTTCTCTCAGTTAGATTTGGCCACTGGATTTCATCATTTGAGGGTGGCCGAGGATAGTATGGATAAGACAGCTTTTAGGATTCCAGATGGTTTCTTTGAATGGCTCGTTATGCTTTTGGGTTGACGAATGCAACCGCCTATTTTGTTGATCTGATGAGTAGGGTATTTCTGGAGTTTCTAAATAAATTTGTCATGGTCTTTGTTGATGACATCTTGGATTTCTCGAAGAGCGAGGAAGAGCATGCCTTACATATAAGGGAGGTTTTGAAAACTCTATGTGCGCATCAGCTTAAGGCAAAGTTCTCCAAATGCCATTTTTGGATAAAAGAGGTGAGATTCCTAGGGCACATGGTTTCTAAAGAAGGTATAGCGGTAGATCCCGCAAAGGTGGTTGTAGTTCATGATTGGCAGATCCCAAAGAATGCAATGGAGGTGAGATGTTTTATGGGGTTAGCAGGCTATTATAGGAAGTTCATTAAGGACTTTGCAAAGATATCAGCTCCACTCACTAGGCCGACGAAGAATAATTTGACGTTTTCGTGGGATATAGATTGTGATGTTGCTTTCCAACGATTGAAGAGGGCTCTAATAACAACCCCAGTCTTAACCTTACCCGATGGGAATAAAGTGTTTACTGTAAAAGTTGATGCATGTGTTATAGGGTTTGGTGCGGTTCTGACGCAAGAGGGAAGGGTAGTAAGTTATGGAGGTAGACAACTGAGAATTCATGAGAAGAACTACCCTACCCGTGACATAGAGCTAGCTGCCATAATATTCGCGCTTAAGACGTGGTGTCATTATTTGCTTGGAGAAAAATTCGAGTTGTACACTAATCATAAATCTATCAAGTACTTGTTCTCGCAGAAGGATCTTAACTTGAGGCAACAAAGGTGGATGGAGCTCCTAGCATCTTATGACTTCGAGATTGCTTATACCCCTGGCAAGGGTAATGTGATGGCGGATGCACTGAGTAGGCAGAGGATGACCTTAGGTCCTCTGTTTCTAGAGAGGAAAATCTTGGAGTTTATATCGACTTTTGACTTTAGACCCTCCACCGTACCTGGCTTATTTGCATCACTGGAGGTGCGGCATACTCTTATGGATCAAATAGGAGCTTTGCAGCGAGAGAATCCACAGATTTCAGACATCTTGGATAAGCTCAGTAGAAGGGAGACTTCTAGTCACCTCAGTAGATATTCCGTAGATGATAAAGGGTGGTTGCGATGAGATGGGAGGCTTTGTGTTGCCCAAATTGGAAGCTTGTTAAAGACAGTCCTAGAAGAAGCCCATCATTCTACGATGACTATTCATCTAGGTGGCGATAAGATGTATAGAGATATGAAGAGGGTTTTCTTTTACACTGGGATGAAGAAAGATGTGGTGGAGTTTGTTTCTCAATGTTTGATTTGCCAACAAGTTAAAGCTAAGCAAAAGAAGCCCTGTGGTTTACTTCATCCTTTGGAGGTTCCACAGTGGAAGTGGGAGAGCGTCTCTATGGATTTCATAGATGGTTTTCCAAGATCAAAGAAAGGCAACACCAGTATTTGGGTTGAAGTGGACAGACTTACAAAGAGTGCTCATTTCATTCCAGTTAAGAGCAAGAGGACAACAACATGGTTGGCAACAGTTTATGTTCGTGAGATAGTCTATCTTTATGGAATACCTTCCAACATTGTAAGTGATCGTGACCCCATTTTCACCAGTGAATTTTGGAGGAGCTTGCAAGAAGCTTTAGATACATGGTTGTGTTTGAGCACCGCTTATCACCCTCAGACAGATGGACTAACGGAAAGGGTGAACATAGTTCTTGAGGATCTTTTAAGGCTGTATATCCTAGACTTCGGAGCGACTTGGGAAGAGCATCTTCCTTTAGTAGAGTTCGCCTACAACAACAGTTATCAAGATAGCATTGACATGGCACACTTCGAAGCATTGTACGGACGACCCTGTAGATCACCGACTTGTTGGTGGGAATCTACAGAAAGACACATACTTGGACCAGATATGGTTTGAGAAACGTCCGGGAAGATTGATCTAATTAGACGACGAATGAAGATAGCTCAGGATAGGCAGAAGTCCTACGCAAATAAGAGAAGGACTGACATTGAGTTTTAGGTGGGAGATATAGTTTTCATTAAGGTGTCAGCTTTGAGGATTGCGGTTCGCTTTGGATCCGTAGGGAAATTGGCACCAAGATTCGTAGGGTCATTTCCCATAATAGAAAGGATTGGCCAAATGGACCATAGAGTAAAGCTACCCGAGAGACTATCCGGCATTCATGATGTTTTCCACGTTTCTCATTTGCGGAAGTGTTTGCATGATACCACAGAGATAGTTGAGCCAAGTATACTAGAGGAAGTAGAGGTGGAACGGGAGGCGACAATTATGCGAGTTCCTACTTGTATTCTTGGATCAGAAGTTAAGAAGCTACGCAATAGAGAAGTCAAGTTGATGAAAGTTCAGTGGGGAGATAACCCAGTGGATGCAACTTGGGAGACTGAAGACAAGATTCGCGCTTCGTACCCTTTTCTTTTCGAGGGTATGTTCTTAACTTCCTTTCCAAAGCTTTTATTTATGCTTGTTTCTATCATTTAAAGTATATCCTATTGATCGAATCTTCGACCTTTAGGTAGGAATCCCATGGATGTAAACGTGTGTTTGAGACATGTTATGTTTGATGGATGCAAGTGAATGCAAGTGTTTGCTAGTGGCTTCTCGTGGATGCATATACACACATTAGGCACTAGATCGACCCAGTCACTCTCATACTGCATATGGATGTGTTTGCATTTTTCTTCTTTTAATGGATGAAAGTAAATGTATCATCATTTGGACGTTGCATTTGGACGGATGATTGTGCACACATATAGAACTTACATGTTATAATAGGATTGTTGCATACATGTTGGATTCTTGGCACTAACATACATTGTATTAAGGAGGTCGACTGAATCAGTAGACCACCTGATCTTTGCATTAGTATAAGGACATATACACACACCTTTGCATATATTCATATAAGCATTAGAAGCCTTTAAGGAAAATGGATGCCTGTGATTGGTGGATGAGTAGATGGATGATGGATGGTAGGATATACATTCTTTTTAACTTGGATACACTCACCCCGTAATATTAACAACACTAAAAATGATAAATTAAAGAATAATTAATTTAATATTCAGAATTAAGCAGAACGGACTGTGCCATTGCGTTCGTCTCGGAATTCTGGTCAAAATAGACACTTGGTTTGCGTAAAATAGACAACGTATGAAGAAGTTATTAAGGTTTGAAGCTTGTATACGCGCAAGAATATATATATATATATATAAATATTAAATACAGATTTGTTCGAAAATCGAAATTTGGGTAAGCAGCGAAAATCCGGCTCAGGGGTGTCGACCCCTTAAGGGGGGTGGGGTGTCAACCATGTACGGGGGTGCCGACCCATAGGTCGACCCTTTAAGGGGGGTCGTCCCCCTACGCAGATCTGGGCAAAATAAGGTTTTGGGTTCGACTATAAACATCGCCTCATTTCTCATGTTTTTGCACACCAAAAATAATGGAGAACTAGATGCTGCCTCTTCCCATATCAAATCAAGTATTTTCTTCTCCTACAATCAAGTTATTCAAGCTTAGAGATCTATGATTCAACGCTAGCAATTTCTTTTCTATTTTTTCTAAATCCAAACACTAAGAGTCTAATTTTAGATCTAAATAATTAAAAAGTTAATCTTAACATGACTATAACTTGGATCTATGTCTGTGACTATTTGAATCATATCAGATCTGCTATAATTTGTGTATCTATGATATTCTGACATGACTATGACTTAGATCTTAACCTTTATTATGTCAGACCTGCAATTTTTGTAGATCTAGTCCATTGTTTAGATCACATCATTCTTGTTACCACTATGTTTGTGGCTAAATCAGGTCTGTTATAGTTAGTTATCTAATTCATTAGATCTTATAATGCCTGTTATGACATCCCTATTATATTAGAATTAGTTCTATTGTCACATGTTCATCAGATCTATTCCTACATGCCTATCTTATCATTATGGCACTATATGTTTATGCCATTACATGTCAACCTTGTTAGTATGATCATTTCTATCATCTTCCCTTCATCCTTTCCCTTTTATTTTTATAGCCAGGCAACTTTCGAGCCTAGGCATGCCGTTAAAATATGCTAATGCGTTAAATTGGGAATGAGGGGAAAACAGTATAATTTGGGGAATAACTTGTAATACGAAATTTGGGCATCACTTGAACGATAAATATGAATATAATTTGGGGCATATGGTTCATTATGAACATGACTTGGGAAATGGGCATGAAAACCTATAACGACGTTGGAATAATTAGCCAATAATTGGAATACCTAGGATTACAGTAATAAGAAACTATAATCACGCTTAGACACGAGGTTAGATTACACTTATGGTGGAAGTCTGCCCGGAACCGCCCGGCATATCCAACAACTGCAAGTGGTGAATCTAATGTGAGGGGTCTAAGTGCATAAACACGAGACATGTTAAGACATGAGGTTAAGTCCGACTTGTGGAAGAAGTATGCCCGAAACCGACTTACATATTCAGCATCCACAAGTGGTAGGCTTAATGTGGGAGGTCTAGTACATTATAACCATAAATGAATATGGCTATGAAATTGAATACTTATCCTAGTTGAATCCATAGGGATTGTATGAATATGATAAATTGAATAGGGGTTAAGTAAACTTGTTTGAAATAGTGGGTGGGTTAAGTAAATCTTGGGTTGGTGGGTAACATTTATATATAGGACCAAAAACTTAACCTTGGGATTATGCAATTTTATGACACTGGTAAGTAGTCATAATCTGTGGAAAACCTAGTGGGGATTCAAGACAAAGGGGAGAGCTTGCATCATCTTGTGTGTGGGACCCGTTTCAGTCATTAACCTATATATAGGTATCAAACGAGTACTCCGAAATAGGTCGGGGTCGGGGTATGCTTATTGGGCTGCTTGTAAGAGATCCAAAAGTGGGACACGCTGTGTGGGGCGCATACCGATCGGGTCACATGCATGCATGGTCCCGATAGAGGAAGTTAAAACATCATGACACTAGTAGATACGGTTGTGCATAACTGTTAAACGAAGGGTTGCCACTTTAGGGAGTGATACACATTATTGTGGGGCCATCACAGGGTATCTATAGAGTGGGGAGCCGATCGATTTAGGTAGTAATTAGGGTACATCTAGACTCTAGTATGTTAGGAAGCCCGTTAATACCCTTAGGTGTAACTCCGGTATGTTGGGCTGTCTCTTGATTGTATGGGGTGAAAATCTCTCACTGGAAGTACACCTAAGTCTGTCATCTTATACTTGTTGGGGATCACCTTGTTAATAAGACACTAGTATTGGTGCAGAGGAATAGAGAAAATCGTTAGGGAAGCACAATATACTCTATCGTGTTTACCTTGTCATACCTGATTTTTATGATGTTATCTCTCTTATCCACTTTATATGCCTGTCATGATACATTTACTTATTTATATGCTAACACTAACCGGACTTGCCAAACTTTTATCTGATCCATTTTGTTTCCTCTTCTTTCTCTTCCATTTTCCCCCAGGTTCTCAGGGTGGGAATACTCAAGCTTGATTAGGATTCTGCTACCTTTTTTGCTTGGAGCTGCATAGATGTATTGCTTAAGTTCTTATCTTTGCTACTATGGCTATGTTTCTTTTGGGGATTATTCTTCTTTTATTATTATACTTTTGATTTTTTAAGTACAAAATAGAAGTTTTAATGATGTACTAGGTTTTATGTATTTCAGACATAGGATATAACCAAGTTTTGAACCACAATGCTTTATGACTAATAAAGTTTTAAATTTTCCGCTGCTATTTTATATCTTTCTTATAATGTTTATGTTTCTGTTTACCTATAACGCTTCACGAAACTTAATGCATTCTCTCAATGAGTGACATTAACGGACGTGGGGTGTCACATCTACAACTAAAAATACCCTGAATTGAGATCTTTAGTGATTCCCAGTTGATGGTGAACAAAATCAAACAAACTTACCAAACCAAAGATGCATGGTTAGCATTATATTTGAAGAGAGTATTAAAAATGCTTGCCTATTTCAAATATTTTTCCATACATCAGATTCTGAGAGGGGAAAATTCCCAAGCCAATTCTTTTGCAAAATTGGCTAGCTTTAGAGGAGTACCTGAAACTCGAATTATTCCTATAGGATATCGAGAAAAGCCTAACATAGAACAGGAGGCACTCGAATCGTGAAACGAATTAATAGTTTTAACTAGATCCCAAACCTTGACAACAAGAACCGAAAGAGAAAAGGATATAGATAAAGCTCCTAGTAAGGAACCCGTACATTCCAAAATGAACTATCATTATGAGAATACTTGGATGGCTCCCATTATAGATTATCTCTTGAATGGAACATTACCTACCAAAAGGCAAGATGCTAGAAGGATTAAACGTCAAGCTCCTACCTTCATTATCATGAATAAGGTGATTTACAAGAAATGACATTCGCTCCTCTACAAAAAATGTGTAAGCCTAGAAGATGGGCTCAAATTGCTAAATGAAACACATGAGGGCTTTTTGGAAACCATTCTAACATAACCAAACTAGCAAAAATGGTTATGCGATAAGGTTTCTACTGGCAATAAATGGTTAATCAAGCAAAAAAGTGTGTCAGGCAAGGTGAGAAATGCCAAAGGTATTCTAGGATACCCCGATTACCTCTGAATGACTTGACCACCATCTCAAGCCCATGGCCTTTCGACGTATGGGGAATAGAGTTAATTGGACCCTTACCTATATCTAAAGGAAGAGCTAAGTATGCGTTAGTATCATTGGACTACTTTACTAAATAGGTTGAGAGGGAACCACCCTCAAATATCACATCAAAGAAGGTGTTGAAATTTGTGACAAAGAATATCTTTACATGATTCAGAACCCTTTACAAGATCATATATGAAATGGGACACAGATCTAAAGTGAATAGTTCACATTATTTTGCAATAGGAATGGAATCATAAAGATTTTACTTCTATAGCACATCCGAGGGCAAACAGTGTCATTAAAGCTGCAAAAAAAAACCATAAAGACGATCTTAAAGAAATGATTAAACCAAGCTAAAGGAAATTGGGAAGATGAATTGCCATTGGTACTTTGGACATATAAAACCTTCATCATGACGACAACATGACACACTCCATGTTCTGTAACATATGGATGTGAGGCTGTACTTCCATTTGAAGTTGAAATCCCTACACATAAGAATAACTTATGCATTTGATCCAAATCAAGAGTTGAGGATGGAATCCTTTGACATAATTCAAGGATTAAGAGATGATGCAACAATTATAACATCTGAATATCAAAGAAGAATCACTAAATACTACAACCGAAGAGTTAAAACGAGAACCTTCCAAAAAGGAGACATGGTCTTGCAAAGGGTAATGGCTAATACTAAGAATCCTACGGATGGACCCACTGGTCCAAACTGGGAAGGAAACTTAATCATTCATCCAGAACTCACACCTGGAGCATACCAACTCTACAAACCATATAGTGATCTCGTACCTAGAACATGGAACGTAGAACACTTAAGACCGTTCTTTTCAACGATAATTGAATGAAAGAAGGTGATCCTGAGAATATCCACATGATTAAGGGGTATGGAAACCCCGTTCATAACTTGGAACTACCCCAGATGGGTAAAACAACCTACAATGGAAAAAAAACCTTGTTGCTGCTAAGATGACCAGGGAAAGACATCCCCGGAGGGAGGTGGCATGTAAGCCTTTGGCTGCGTCCAAATCATAAAGGGTCAGGTTAAAGCATCAAAAGCGTAAGCCTCTAATCAACTCCCGAAATTGTCGAGACATAGCATCTAAATAAGCACGCCCTGCCTCTGCTCATAGACGAGCACACCCTACCTCTGCTTCGACTAAGAACGTATGGCCTCTGCTCCAGAGAAGAGCACGACCTATCTTTGCTTATGTCTTTGTCACATAAAAGGGAACGAATGCTCTAGAGGAGCACAAAAAGCACTCCCTACCTCTACCTTTGCAAAACACGTCCCGCTTCTTCTCTAGAAAGAGCATGCTCTAACTTTGTATATGTCTCGTTCTGCAGAAGGGATCGAAAGGTCAAATTGAGCTCTATAAGCACATACATTCTTTACTTACATCTTACCTCGCAAGAGGGAACAAAGCTCTGGAGGAGCACTCTAGGCATGCATTCGCCTTTGCTTGCACATTATCCCGTAGAAGGGAACAAAAGCTCAAAGGGAGCGCTTAAAGCACTCACGACCTCTGATTTAAAGAATAAGCCTGGAATAGGCATCAAAACTACAAATACCTAAATCTGGGTTTGGTTCGGGACTTCTACTATTACCAGGTATGGATTTCTGGTCTTCTATTGAATACTCGAATCACGGTTACGGTTCATGACTTTTATTAATTCGAGATATGGATTTCTGATCTTTTGTAAAATACCCGAATTTGGGTTACGATTCAGGGCTTCTATTAATAACAAATATGGATTTCTAGTTTTCTGTTAAGTACCTGAATCTAGTTTACGGTTAGTGACTTCTATTATTACCAGAAGCAAAATTTTAATCTTCTATTAAACACCTGAATCTGGGTTATCGTTCGGGACTTCTATTAATACCAATTATGGATTTTTGGTCTTCTATTATATAACCTGAATCTGGGTTACAGTTCGGGACTTATGTTAATACTACATATGGATTTGTTGTCTTCTATTAAATACCTTGAATTTGGGTTATAGTTTGGGACTTCTATAATACCAGATATAGATTTCTAGTCTTTTGTTAAATACCTGAATCTGGGTCACGGTTCAAGACTTCTATATCCCTAGCTACGGATTTCAAGTCTTTTGTCAAATACCTGAATCTAGGTCTCAGGATTTCTATTATTACCAGATGTAGATTTCTGGATTTTTATTATTAATACCTAATCTCGGTCTCAAATTTCCAAAATTGTATTTTGATTGGTCTTCTATTAATACACGAATCTGGATCTCAAGGATGTGATTCTTATCTCCTGGAAAATGAGAATAGATTTCGAGACCTCTACTGTCATACCTAAAATATGGAATTCGGGCCTACTACCTAATTTCCAAAAAGAAGAAATGTTTCTTAAATAGTCTGCACGCTGATATCGAAGGATTTTCATGACAAAACCTTCTGAGGAATGCCATAATTTCCCACACCTCATACAAGGGGGTTTTCCTAAATTTAAGATGTGTAAGATAGTAAATCAGATTATCCCTTTTGGCAGGTTTTACCTATCATTAGGCTTAAGATCAAACGATGCTTAACATAATATGAGCAAATTATTATATGCATCCACTCTAAATAAAGGACTAACACAAAGTATTAGTTGTTGTTGTATCTTACACAGGGAAAATTCCAAATGAAGATGCTTGGTGTAGAAATACATGTGCCTACTTGAAAAGTCAGGAGTAACCCTTCACTAAGAGTGAGGGGGGAAATGTTACTACCAGAATTTGATACCGAAAACAAGTAAAGGTGAAGGGGTATTGTACAAGGGTCAGTACCAAAGCAGGAACCAAGAAAACGAAGCAGATGTCAAAGTAGAAATGCTAGCGACACCAACACAGGATCATACTGATGGAGAATGGAGTTTTGATTACAACAAACTTATTTCAATTATCATTGATTATAAAATATATACTAACACTTTTGTATAGAATATATATATATATATATATGCAGGAATAATATACATGAAATATTACTAAAGACTGTACAGTTTAAACATGATAAAGATTCAAAGTTCAGAGAAATATAAAGACTCATGTGTATTCAAAATTTCAAGAGTTCAAGATTAATATAGTTATAGAATCTAGATTTTATAAGACTCTAAATAGCACTCCAGGTTCAATTTCATATTCTGATTTTCAAATTCTGATTTTCAAATTCTATCCTCAATTCTCTCTATTTTATTTTTTCTATATTTTCTATTTTATCTTTGTTTTTCAAACTTAAGTTTTATGTATTTATAATTCTATACTTTATATTTATATATAGTTTAAAACCTTATAGTTTTATAAACATGTTTATATAATTTAAATTTATGTGTTCATATGTTTTCTACTTTAAAATATTAATTTACAACACTATATTTTTATGCAAGAATTTTCAGAATTATATTTATATCAAAAAACTTGAAAAATGTTTAAAATTCAAAATTGAACTAGAGTATATCGACATACAGAAAACGCTATGTCGACATATAACTGTCAGAAATTTAAATTTGGAAGGAAGTGTCTTTTCATCAATTGAAACATTTCAAAAACGTTGCAACCTTTCACACACTATAAAAATGGCTTGAATTCGAATTTTTAATCATCTCTTCTTTTCCACTTTCACTCTCTTTCATTATATAATTATTCTTAATAATTTTTATGATTTCTACACTTATACTCTGCCGAATTCAATTATGTTTCGATAAAACTTCTTCTCTCTACACTCGTTTTCATCTCTCTTTGAATCAAGTGCTATTGAAGAGTTATAGGGCTGTTTGTAATTGCTTGGGTTGTATTTGAGTCGAATCGATGGTATCCCTTATAGCCGTAAAATCAAGGACGTAATTGGTGGTATCCCTTGTTGCCGTGAAATCAAGGATGGAATTGGCGGTATCCCTTGTAGCCCTGAAATCAAGGAGGTTGTACTTGACTATTGATATAGTAATAAAACTTTGCGCAATCCAGCGTTATGCGGGACTAGACGTTGGAGCAATCCAAACCAATATAAAATCCAGTGTGTTCTTTATTTTCCTGCATTTTTATTTCTGTTTATTTTGCATTTGTGATTGTGTTTGTGGTGTTTGATTCATTTTGTAATTTAAATAAGTTTTAGATTTTGTTTAGATTCTCACATACAATATTCACCCCCCTAGTGTTTGTTTTGCCTTAACGATCCATTCCGCAATCCCTAACAATTGGTATCAGAGCAAGGTCTTTCAAAAAGTTCATAATCTGGTTTTTGAAAATAGTAATTATGGCAACCAACACTGGTAGCAATAATAGTCCTTTTATAGGAGGTCAATCCACCGTTAGACCACCATTGTTTAATGGAAGTAATTATTCATATTGGGCATGTAGAATGAAAATTTATTTAAAATCAGTAGGTTTAGACACATGGAATAGTACACAAAATGAGTATGTTGAACCCACAACTGCACTTGCACAATGGACAAGTGAAAAAAAGGCTGCTGCATAGAGCAATTCTGAAGCCATGAATATGTTATTTTGTTCATTAAATAGGAATGAGTTTAATAGATTATCAGTATGCAAAATTGCTTACAAAACCGGGAGAACTTTACAAGTTACTCGTGAAGGAATTAGTAGAGTTAAACAAACTAAGATAGTGACGCTAGTTAATCAGTTTGAATTTGTAACAACCCGCATTCTACGCATTGAAGGATCATAGAATATTTATTTCTTTCCCATATGAAGTTGTATGGTCATGTAACTTTGGGAAACAACCATTTGACTCATTTCCCATGTTCATGATTTTTGTCGATTTTTAAATGACCATTTTGCCCCTAGCTGATCTTGTTTTGGCCATAACTTTTGATTGGAAAGGAATTTTGACCTGAAACCACTTCCATTAGATTTGTTTGATGGTTTACCTTTCCGTAGAGTGGTCACATGTGAAAAACGGACTTACCGTTTGGGAGATATGGCTGAAATGAGGTTTGGAAGGTGAAAAACTGCTTAACCGGGCCAAATAGGGTGATTAGTGAATAGGCCCATAACCCATTTCGGGATTAGGGTTATGGGAAGGCTGAAAAGGGTTAGAGAATCATTTCATTTCAGTTTTCTAGCCTCTACTTATCTCCAAGTAACCCTAAAAATGGCCTCCAACCTCTAAATCACCTCCAAATCATCTTCTAATCAAGGATTAAGCTTAGCAACATCAAATCAAGGGAGATCTACTCCAAGTCAACATTGGAGCTGCTGTTTAGCATTGGGATTCGCATCAAATCAGAGATTTACTTCAGATCTAAGTTTTGTTTGTGGCTAAGGTAAGTGATTTGCATAGTTCCTCACTAATTATGGCTAATTAAGGGTAATTAGTGTTAATTAGCGAATTTAAACATGATAAAATTCTGGAAAAATATTTATAAAATTCGAAATGATGTTTTAGACCTCTGATATGAATTTGGGTTAACTTGGTTAAGTTTTGCTAATCACATCATTAGTTTCACCTAAACATGCTTAAGGGAAAATATGGGGTTTTGGGTATGTTTGATCCATTTTAACCTATCATATTGATGTTTTGGTGTTTGAGGTCACTTCTATGTGTTGCTCTAAATGTATGGTATGCTTTGTGATTGATTTCAAGAGTTAGAATGGTTGAAAACGTCATCGAATAGCGTAAAACACTTGCTGGAAAAATTTCAGGAAACAGTGCAGATTTTCGGATTGGATCGGAGGAATGGGCTCGGACCGGAAAGTGGGCTGGGCAAGGATCACTGAACCGAACCGGAGATTGGCATATGATGGAGTTTGGCAAAAAGGAAAGCCATGTTGGTTAAGCTGGGGATCGGACCGGAGTATGGCAAGGGGATCGAACCGGTGTATGGCAAAGGGATCGGATCAGATTAGAATAGGGAACGGGACCGGACGAGGCAAGAGGAGCTGGAGCACGAACTGGATGGGAGATGGCAACCCGACCCGACCCAAAGTGGGACACCCGACCCAAACCGATGCAATGTTGTGAACCCGAACCGAACCAATTCAAAGTAGAGGACCCGACCCGAACCGATGGCTAGAAGGGGAAACCCGACTCGATCCAGTATTGACCAAAAACCCGAGATGCAAAGGTAGTCCAAATGGGAAGTAAGAGCTCAGGATCCAATGGGGAACCAATGAGTTCACTTCATGGTTGGGCTTTGCTGCGGGACGTGTGCTAAGGAGTTGTCGACGTTCATAACTTCGATTCACCACTGAAAATGGATGATGGGCTACTTATCAGTGCAGTAGAGTCATTATGACTCGAGGGGCAAGGTGATGGTAGCAAGACTACGTTATCAGTGCAGTGAAGCCATTTATGACTTCATGGGGCAAAGTGATGCGTAGTAAGACTATGATCCAGTGCAGTGGGGTCATTGTGACTCCATGGGGCAGAGTGGACATAGTAAAGGATTAGTGAGGCTATGAGCCAGTGCAGTGGGGTCATTGCGACACCATGGGGCAAAGTGGACATAGCAAAGGATTAGTGGCTACATTATCAGTGCAGTGAAGCCATTTATGACTTCATGGGGCAAAGTGATCGTAGCAAGGTATGTTGGGTGATCGAAGTGGTGAATATCGTATGCTTTATGCACTGAGTGAGAGATGTGAGGATGGATGCTATGTTTGATTGTTGCCATCACTATGACATGCACACCCCCACCCCCGTTAGCTTTACACCATTTGAAATGGCACCTTAGATTGTTGTACAGTATGTAGTGCTAACTCTTTGGTTGTAGGTCCAGGTTCAGGTATGTTTTAGTCTACCTGTTATTGTTCTGTTTAGATGCTTATCGCTCATACCAGGCTTTATGTCTGACCCAGAGTTTTATGTCTCCTCTTATTACTCTAGGTGCTCACACGAGCAGACTAGAGACAGGTTAGCTAGTGATGCGCGAGTAGCTGATTCGGAGGCGGGCATGAGGCTTCCACGTATGATATATAGATATTCTCCTTGTGTCGTTGGTGGTCGCTACTTGGGCATTAGTAGTGTACCTCCTTTATCTTGCTTTTGCTTTTGAGACAGTTTGAAAAGTTGTAATAATGTTTAACTTTGGATCATAAGCTGTACTTGGATTTTCCGCTGCTATGTTAGTTGTTTCAGCTTATGCATTGTCTCACCTGTTTTATGTCAAGTATGTTATTATTATATTTTGTTCCATGCACTGTGAGACATTTTACAGGTTCCTTGTTAGTTCATTTCCTTCTTCCCTTTCCTTCTGATGACCCGTCCCGTGCTAGCTGGACATGTGTACAATGCACCTTTGGAGTAAATGTCGGTTGGTGCGGGGCGGGCCGTCACAGAATTATTCAAAATGAACGAGAATGAGTCAATTTCAGATATGTATTGCAGATTTCAAGAGATAGTGCATTCATTAATAACACTTGGAAAAACTTATTCTGAAGCCGATCAAGTCAGAAAAATATTGAATTCACTAACTGCAGAATGGGATCAGAAAACTTTGGCTATTGAAGAAGCCAATGACGTAAATGAAATGAAGATTGAGGAGATAATCGGAAATTTAATGTCTTATGAAGTCCAATTACAGAAAAGAAAAGAAAAATAAATCAACTGAAAAGAAATCTATTGCACTCAGAGCAACGATAAATGATTCTAACTCGAGTAGTGAAGATGATGAAGAAACAGTGCTTTTGACAAATCATTTTAGAAGATTTCTAAGATATAGAAGGAAGAGTTATAATCAAGGGAATTCAAAAGTTAATGATGGTCGATGTTTTAGTTGAAACAAACCAGGCCATATAAAGAGAATGTGTCCATATCCAGACAAATCGACTCAACAAACGGACAATAATGCTTTGTCAAGGAAAAGAAATAAAGCATACATAGCAAAATTAGATGATTCAGATTCATCATCAGGTGATGAAGAACCAAAAACCGGAAATACGAATATATGCTTATGGCAATTCAGAGTTCATAAAATCGTGAAGAAAAGGATCTAAAAACCGGGTACGCATTAATTAATTTTTAATTTTATTTGGTTGAATGGTTGCTTTATTTGTTTGCTTTGGTTTGAATTTTAATCTTTAAAAACAAATTTATGAAATTCAAATTTGAAATTCAAAATAATAGTATAATATTAAATAACCAATAAATTAATAAAATAAATTGTTTGAATGTTTATTAGGATTAGAATTATTTCAGGAAATCGTTAAACCTAAAATATAAATCGATAATATAAATTTCAAAACACAAAAATCCAATTTCCTTTGAAAATAGACAAGTATGTCGACATAATAAAATGTCTATGTCGACGTATTTGACCAGTTTTGAAATTGAAAACTTGAATTTCAAAAGTTTAAACTTTCAAACTTCCCTCCAATCTTTTCACCAACTCCCAAGGTCTGAAAAGGTGTCATTTCAATATGAAAAGTTGTGCCTATTTAATTCATATCCATTCAATTTTTGTATTTACATCTATCCTTTCTACCTTTCATTCACAACTCAAAACAATATTCTTCATATCTATTCTCTTCAAAATTATCAATTCAATGGCTTCCTCAAGTTCGTCTCAAAAGTTGAAGATAACAAAACCATCAAAGGCTATCTTCATAATGACAAAGAGGCATTTAGAACCTATGGTAACTATTTACCAAATGCCAAAACATGGGTGCTTTCACCGTCTTTAGCAACTTTCCCTCTTATGATTTTGTCTCTCTTTTTTAGCAAAATGAAGTGTTGAGTCTAATTGACTCTCATGACAATGACGAAGTATGTTATCCAAAATTCGTTAAGATGTTCTATGCAAATCTCAATCGCGGATTTTACGAAGGCAACGAAAATAAAATTTGGAATAATGTCAAAGGCACTCATATTGTTCTTAATGCCGAAATCTTAGGCACTATTATAAATTGTAGAAGCGCGAGCTTAGATTTTTCAAGATTTGCTATCGATGAAACTGATTTGGAAACCTATCATGATATTTTCGAAGATGGTGCTCCAATGGAATTCAAAAATCGCTTCTTTCGTCCAAAAACAAGAATTGTCAACCTTCTCCTCCAACATTCCATCACTCCCCGTTACGAAAATTTCAACAATCCAACTCTCAAAGTCTAAAAGGCTCTCTTTGCTATTATGGGTGTATATATCATCAATTGGGCCGAAATGATTCTAAATGAAATTAAGCCTATAGATTTATCTACAAGAATAAACACTCTCTAGTATGGTGTTTATCTCACTCGCATTTTCAAATACTTTAATGTTGATCTTCGTGGAGAACTTGTGCCTAGAAAACTGTTTGACGCACCAAACGTTCATCTCATGAAAATTTCTCTCACTTTCAAACCATATGAGACATTCGAGGCCAAACAAGCTCAAATGTGACAAGAACAAGAGCCAATGGATGTCGAAGAAGAAGAAGAAGCTTCTATGGAAAGTATTGAGTATCCAACCTCAAAGCGTATTTACAAAGAGACGATTGTTCAAAATCAAGTGAAAATCGTAGACAATCAAAAGAAGATTAATAAGAGACTTTCCAAAATATCCAAATTCATGGTCAAGATAGGAAAAAAGCTTGGAATTTCATCTTCCTCATCATTATCTGAAAACTAGGCCATCTAGTTTAGTCTACCTTTATGTATTCAACTATATTTCCTTGTATTTGCTTTCGAATCTCGTATTTAAAGTGTGTCTTGATTAGTTGGATGTATTTTCTTTCTATCAAGTAATGAATGAAGTTTTATTTATGATAAAATCATCTTTATGTTTCTGGAAAAATTATAAAACTAATTATAATATATTAAGTGTTCAAAAGAATTCAAAACTTCAAAATTTCCAAAAAAATTCACTATTGTATGTCGATATAGGAAAAAGGGTATGTCGACATATAACTGAAATATTTTCAAATTGTTTCAAAATTTAAAATTAAAATAACTACTTACGTCCATTCAAAATCCAATGAATTTCAAACCCTATTTAAGTCTATTTCTTCCAGAAAAATTCATTATTCTATTACTCCTTCTTCCTTATTCATTTCTTACTAAATCAATGGCAAATCCTATCCATAATCTTAGTGAAAATCTAGAATAAACCTAAAATTCTTTCAAAAATATTCTCTCAATCATTCTACGAAATCAACGTCATCTCGAACTAAGTCAAATAAAGATGTTCGAACAACAAGAGAAGCATTTTGATGCAATGCGATGGCTAATCTCTTCTCTTTTCAGAGATGAAGATAATAATCTCACAAAGGCTCCGCCAACCAAAGAAGATGAGGTTTGGGAAGTCATTAAGAAGGATCCTATCTTTAGATAAGATGGTTGGGTTGAAGTTCCAAGAAACATTTAGTTATTCGATACGATTTGATTGATTTGTTTAAATATTAAGACATATGGTGTGGTGTGATTTTATTTGGATTCTATTAGTTTGAAACTTGTATATATTAAGACATATGGTGTGATTTGGTTTGTATCAAACAAACATATGTAATTATAATACTTGGATTTATTTGTATTTAATCATCATATTGTTGGGTATTACTATTATAGGTTTTAATAGATTAAAGGGGAGTGTTCTACTTAGAATTAGTTAATATATTAAAGGGGGTATCATTATTGGGTTAGTTACTTAAGTTCTATTCAAAAAGTTATACAATTTAGTGGAAATACCTTTAGAATTTCTTTTGGATAATGTCAAAGGGGGGAAATTACAAAATATAGACATAGTTTATAGGATTATTACAGATAGGCGGAGTACTAGATGGATCATCAACAAGTATATACAGGTATGACATTTTATAAACTAAGGTTGTCATCTTCAAAAACGGGGAGATTGTTGGAGAATGGAGTTTTGATGACAACAACCTTACTTCAATTATCATTGATTATAAAATATATACTAACACTTTTGTATAGAATATATATATATACACACACACACATATGCAGGAATTATATATGAGAAATATTATTGAAGACTTTACAGTTTAAAGATGATAGAGATTCAAAATTTAAGGAAATATCAAGACCCATGAGTATTCAAGATTTCAAGAGTTCAAGATTAATATAGTTATATAGTCTATATTTTGTAACACTCTAAATAGCACTGAAGGTTTAATTTCAAATTCTGATTCTCAAATTCTATCCTCAATTCTCCCTATTTAACTTTTTCTATATTTTCTATTTTATCTTTGTTTTTCAAACATAAGTTTTATATATTTATAATTTAATACTTTATATTTATATATAGTTTAAAACCTTATAATTTTATAAATATGTTTATATAATTTAAATTTATGTTTTCATATGTTTTTCTACTTTATAATATTAATTTACAACACTATATTTTTATTCAAGAATTTCCAGAATTATATTTATATCAAAACACTTGAAAAATGTTTAAAATTTAAAATTGAACTTGAGTATGTCTACGTATAGAAAACGCTATGTCGACATATAACTGTCAGAAATTTAAATTTGAAAGGAAGTGTCATTTCACCATTTGAACCGTTTTAGAAATATTGCAACCTTTCACACACTATAAAAAGAGCTCGAATTCGAATTTTTAATCATCTCTTCTTCTCCACTTTAACTCTCTTTCATAATAATTATTCTTAATCATTTTTATGGTTTATACACTTATACTCTGCCGAATTCAATTCCATTTTGATTAAACTTCTTCTCTCTACACTCTTTTATCATCTCTCTTTGAATCAAGTGCTATTGAAGAGTTATAGGGCCGTTCGTAATTCTTTGGGTTGTATTTGAGTTGAATCGGTGTTATCCCTTGTAGTCGTGAAATAAGAAAGGAATCAGTGGTATCCTTCTAGCCATGAAATCAAGGACGGATCGGTGCTATCCCTTATAGCCGTGAAATCAAGGAGGCTGTACTTGACTATTGATATATTAATAAAACTCTGTGCAATCCAGCGTTGTGTGGGACTAGACGTAGGAGCAATCCGATCCAGTATAAAATCTGTTATGTTCTTTCCTGACATGACCCGAACTTCCCCGTGAAGGAAAGCACGGATTGCGTTGAGGACAAGACAAAATAGAACGCAAACGGAAGAACATTTCATTGTTATTACAACAATTCCATCAGATACAAGAATATACAGAGTATAAATGAATAAAATACATTCGACAAATATCAGAGATTACAATAAATTACATAGCAGCGGAAAAATATACAAAACACAACTGAAAGTGATACACGGATACAGAGCTTTCCGAGCGTCGTTCCAGCTGTAAACCAGGTTCCTGTGAATATAAATCTGCAAAACCAAAACTACTGGTTGCCCGTGTCGAAAATAGGGGCACCCAGAGTTTAGGTTAAAACAATAAACTCCAGGTCAGTCATGGGACTGGTGTGAGAACTAAAACAGTTATTTAAAACTTTACTTTAAATATAGTAATTCAAAGGACCACGCCGTATAACACGGAACGGGTTTCCTCCCAAGAATACTAGTGCATATAACAAAACAGCGCCATGCACTTTGGAAAAATGAAGCTATTATAAGACCCAGGTCCCATCACACAATGCAACGCAAGCCGGAGGATAGGGTTTTCCCTTATAATAGCCAAACATACTTGGTACGTTTAAAACAAATCATTTGATACTATAATAAGTGTATAGTGTCAAAACAATTCAAATCATAAATATCAATCATAGACGGCATGGGTACCATATATCATGTCGCCATACTAGTTCTACAATTAAAACCGCAATATCACGTATTGGAAATTGGATTTCCGTCATGAGTCGAGGCAAGGGGCAAGCTCCTCTCCGCGTTCGAGACACTCTAGCAAATGTCCCAAGACCCCACTTTGATCCTTGGAATCGGCTGGGCCGGTCCTCTCTTACTTTTGAGGATTGGCAATTCCTGAACACACGTTTCCCGGTCCTTACAGACCTATATCCGAGGCGCGTCGTATCCAACAACCACACAGGTGAAAAGTATATACATGTCAGGGCTGGTAGGTCACTGTCACCACCTTAGCTAGAAAGAAACGTCGTGCTCTCCCAGCGGTCCATCTCCCATTTTTGACTCATACCGAGGTGTGAGGCTCGCGAATTCACGTTATACACAAAGCTACACCACACAGGCCGTGCTTTGATCATCAACCACAAGACTTTGCTTTTCAACAGAAGCCCTGATCAATTGCCACTTACGCGTGCCACACTGGCAATTCACTCCATGCGACTGATGTCCATCGATATACAGCCTCTGAGCTCGTACGTCTCAGAAAAGGGCGTTAAGCAAGAGAATAAATTCTCCACCGCCAAACAGATGTATATTTAATAGAGATCAATCAACACAGAATAAAATCCAATGTCAGACACACAATCCATTTACAAGTTCGTTCTGGGTCTGAACGAAACCGGAGGCACTTTCCTCGCATACCCATCCATCTCCAAGTACGTCTGGACGATCACCAACTGTTTCCCTCATCTTGGGTGTACAGCCCAATCGAGATCATCAGTAATCACCCAAACGATGTGAAGACTTTCGGTCTTCTACCTCCGTCTTCATCTTCGACATCTCGTTGAATTGGTTATTCAGAATGGGTATAACCCGGCCTTTCTGAAAAACCCACGTATATGATAAACAAATGTTACACAAACACAACAAACGCCTCATTCCAATTCAGAATATTCTTTTATTCATAAAATCAAATTCTTAGGGAAAGATTCCCATTAATTTTATCCAAGATAAATTCTTCTAAATTTATTCTTTAATCTTCCTTCGGATATCATTTCAAACTAGTCGGGATTAGCGAGCCACACCGAAGTAATTATTTATTTTATTTCCCAATCCCAACCTATATATCCCATGGAGCAAAACTGGTGATACTCCATTCCTAACACCACGGTGTAATCGGTAAAATTAATTACCATTTCACGTTCAAATCTAATTAAAGATTTAACTATCGCTTTGGAGCAAAACTGGTGATACTCCATTCTCGATCACTTTTCTGATTTGATAATTTAAATTATCAATTCACATTTCAATCTAATTAAAGATTTATTAAAACTTCCACTTAGTTTTAATCTTTCAAAATTCAATATCCTGTCTTTAACTGGGTTAAAGAACCAATGTCATCTAAAACACGATTCACGATAAACCCAAAATCACATTCTATTGCTAATCGGGTTAAAGAACAGGTGTTGTTCAAAATACCGCTCACGATAAACCCAGAAACCAATTCAAATTCAATTCCAATTAAATATCATTTAATTGATACACTTCATTAAGTCTAAATAGAAAGATTTAATCTTTTTCTCTGTTGGGCTTAAGAACAGTGTTAATGAAGACACCATTCACTACAAACCCAAATCACATTTGATATTAAATACAAGGCTCTGAATAGAAAATATACCGGCTTATATTCAATATCAAATCCTGAAACCAATAAATATTGTATTGGAAATAATGATATAAAATATATCTTTCAAATTCCCATAACAATATCTGTATAGTCACGAAATCCAACATCGAAATATTCCGAAGATAATTTCGATTCAACTCCAGTCCAATTCACGTATTGGGAATATTGATTATTTTTAAAATCACTTTCAAATTCAATTTATTTATTTCAAAAATAAATTGATTTTGGTTCTAGTTCAAAACTAGTTCATTTCGACAAAAATATATTTTTATCCTTTCAAATGTGGAATTTTTCATCCCAGTTCTTTCCAATTCACATATTATGATTTTACACAAATTGTTGATATTTTTAATAATTTTACCAAGGCCCGTACAGTCGATTTCCATCAACGGCCATCGAACTGCACTTACAACGACCTTTTCCAAATTTGATTTGGGCATAATTCCAAATCCAACAGTTAGATTTCAAATTTCTAATATTCATTGGAAAGCTCTTTTCGATACGAACCCAACGGTTCCAGTTTTAGGAGAATCCGACGGTCGGATCTCCCGCAACGTCAATTCGAAGTCAATGGTCGAAATTCACGAACTGCCGCGGCGCGGCGCGTTCTATTCAGGCCATTATATATATATATATATATTATATATTTCATCGATTTCCTTTTTGAAACATATATTATAAATCATTTAAAATCGTTTTCAAAACCATTTCAACTCTATATTCAATTTCAAATCGATTTGATTTCAATTCGAATTCATTTCAATTTTATTTAATTCGAATTCAAATTCGTTTCAATTCAATTCAATTTGAATTTACCTTCTATTTACTTCAATTCGAATTCATTTCTAATTGATTTCAAGTCAAATTCAGTTCGTTTTAAATTTCATTCAAAACGATTTCAATTCGTTTTTAATTCAATTTCAATTTAATTCAATTTGAATTCATTTCTATTCAATTCGAATTCAAATTCACTTTCTATTCAATTCGAATCGAATTCATTTTCTATTCAATTCGAATCGAATTCATTTTCTATTCGATTCGAATTCAATTCAAATTGATTCAATAAAATTTCAATTTGAATTTTAAAATAATTTCATTTGAATTTCATTTCAAAATATTAAATTTTGAAATCACTTTTCAATATTCATTATAAAACGAATAAAATCGATATAAATATCGTTCACGTCAAAATAGCGCAACTCTAATCAACACGGCTTTATATATTTCAATAAATTCGTTATTCTATTCAGCAAATGAATATTTATCCCATTCAACACATGAATCTATATCTCTTTCAACACACGACCAATCTCAACACATGAGTACTGCCAACACACGACTATTTTCGTTATGTAAAATATTTTATAAAACTATGGTATCTATCGTTTGATTTTTAATTAGACTCCACCGTGAAGTAGTTCTAATTTTAAATATGATAAAGATGTAAATTTTATTGTTAAAATATTTTACTCAACACATAAATAGTTTCAACACATGAACATCGTCAACACATGACTATTTTATATTCAACACATGAATTTTCTTTTATAATATTCATTATTTTCCCGATTGGAACGAGGCCCAATCAATTACCATATAATGTTAATTATATGAATTCCATACAACACATGTATATAATAGCAACGATAAACAATCAACCATCATCCAAAGTGCACCACACAACTGCATAAGCATCAAATATAAATAATCAATGCTTACACAGTCTGTCGACCCATCGATCGACATACAATTAAATAATTGGGATTAGTGTACACCAAATATCATCCCAACACCCGTGTGGGGTTTCAAATCAACAAACGCAGATTTTTATTTGTGCAGTTGGGCGATGTGTAAAATTTATCGACCCAATCAATATCAGTCAAGTCAGTGTATATAAACAAATCGGCCGATTTGTTTATAAATATTTATTTATTAACATTCACGTTATTTTTTTTATTTTTAACGCTAATTAATTTATTTCAACCATCTACATTTTATTATCGATTTCACATCAACATCATAAACAATTTCACAACACATCAATTAAACAAACAAGCCATCCATGGTCTGTGGATGACGGGTGTCGGGTGCTGCTAAGCACCGTCTGCATCCTAGTATATATATAGATATATAACTAGAAAAAGAAATTTAGAGTGAGAAGTTCTCACCGATAGCTAATCCAATACCACGACTCTTCATATGTGGAAATGATCGCCGTTCTCGCCTTTTGTCACTTTCGTTGCTTGTAGCCACTACATATATAAAAATCGAATTTTTACTTCGCTATTCAATATATAAAAATTCTATTTTTACATCGTTACTATATAGATAAAAATTCTATTTTTACATCGTTACTATATAGATAAAAATTCTATTTTTACTTCGCTACTATATAGATAAAAATTCTATTTTACTTCGCGATTATATAATAGAGATTATATTCTTATCACGCTATTCTTTATAAAAAGATTTCGCCTTTTTAAATATAAAGATTTTATTTTTTCAAATATAAAGATTTTTCCTTTTCAAAAATAAATATTTCGCCTTTTCAAAAATAAATATTTCGCCTTTTCAAAAATAATTATTTCGCCTTTTCAAAAATAAATATTTCTATTTCGCTATATCTATAAGGATGATATTTCTACTATCTATATAATATAAAAATCGTATTTTTATACTTTCCATACTATAAAAATCATATATTTACATTGCTACTACTATAAAGATCACATCTTTATTACTCTACATTATATAAAATCATATTTTTATTCTTCTAAATCATATGAAGATTATATATATTTTTCGCCATTTCAACAATAAAAATCTGACCTTTCTATATTTAAAAATACGATCTTTCTATGTTTAAAAAAATACGATCTTTCCCATTCACAATCACTACCTTTCCTAAACAAAAATCATAGCTCTTCGCTTTTACACTATAAAAATCATACCTTTATAAAATATAAACTTTTTTAATGCTATATAAAAACTATTCCTTTCTTCGCTTATCACATATAAAAATTATTCCTTTCTCTGAATTAAATAATGTTTATACATAAAAAAAAAACAAATTTTAAAACGATTAAAACTCACCGTGTTCTTTCAGGGGGAGGGGGGGGTCTGCGTCTTGCGTCGGACTGGAGGAAGAGGGGTCGAGGTGGTCAGCAGACGGAGGTGGGTCATCGGTGGGCCTAGGGGTTGGTGAAGGCGGCGGATTGGCTTGGGGTCTTCGAATTGGGTGAAGTGAGAGAGGTGAGAGAGAAGAGGAGGGGGTGACAAGCTGGAGGCGTGGCGGCGGACGACTGGAGGCGCGGCGGCGACGTGGTGGGATGGCAGGGGCATCGCGTCGTCGAATTTATGGGGAGGCGGGTTCTTTTTTTTTCTGAATGAACGATGGGGGGGGGGGGGCAGATTGATAAAAGGAAGAGGGAGATGTTTTTTTTATTTATTTAATTAATTTAATTTCAAAATGGTAACTTTTTATTTCGACCTCGAAACGAGGCCCACCGCCTATCGTCCATAGCTAATTACCCCCATTCCGAACACAATGGGATATGTATCGTCAGCTGATTCGACTGTTTCGATCAGTTTCCGTTAGAATCAACATATAACTCTATATATTGAATTTGAATGCGCATTTCAATTTACCGGGGTCACATACGAACTCTATAAATCCCAAAAAAATATTTTCTAGCATCGTATTGACGATACGGTCCTAACAAAACTAGTTTCATTAAATTCTGAGACCATTTGAAAAATGGCCTCTTTCCAGTCGATTAAAATCAACTAAAACTGGTCAAACGCGTTTTCCTTTGCCATGCTCACATATTGATTCGAAAAATTATGAAATTTGTAATATAATAGTAATTTGACATCACGGATCCAACAAAAGTGGTTTCGTCGAAATCGGAGGTCGTTTGCAAAATGGCTATTTTTAAGGGCCTGAATTCCATAGCGACTATTCAGAATTTTCAACTGGACTTATCTTTTGATTCCCGCAATGAAATTTCGATTTTTCGGATTCGTTGGAAAGATATTCACAATTAGATTCTATTATTTTTGGTTTCACTAAAATCCGGTTTGTTTTGCACCCGGTATATTCAATTGAAGTTTGAAACCGAATTATCGAACTACCGCGCCATTTTCAATTCTATTTATAATTATATATAATTATTTTATTCTAACGACGACGTATATAATATATACGTTCGAATTCTATTCAAAATAAATTTCTCGTCGATATTATTCAAAATAATCTATTTTAAATGTTCAAAATTCGCTAAAATTGCCAAAATAAAAATTTTAAACTGGCCCAGATTTTCGGGTTGTTACAATCTCCCCCACTTAAAACTTTTCGTCCCCGAAAAGGAACAAAGTCGAAAGTGGTTTGATCAATCAACTCTACGTTCGATCTGGCTTCCATTCTCCAACTTTTCAGTTTCTGAGAATTTTCAAATTCTTCAAAAATTTGGCTAACACCCTAAATTTTCGAAAAATTTCGCCATAACCTCCCCTGCACCGGGAGCCACGGGAAAATCCCGAAATTGCCATATAGGCCTTCTGATCTCAAAAAGAAAAAGAAAAAGCCAAGCGGCTAGCCAATAGGCTCATAAAATCATCATCACCTAAACAAAACAGTAAATTATAGTAAATATGTACCTATTTGTCGGGAAAACAAATTTTATTCTCTGCTCTAGCCTCCTTGCTATGACTTGTTCAATGTAAGCACATGTATATGCAAGCAAATGCGACCAATTTTCAATACAATTCAATATGTGGTTCTATTAGGCTAAATGGTTCAAAATTATCAAATAAATAAACAACCAACACAAACATCAATCAATTAGTGAATTAACGTTTCAAATTCATAATTTTGATACATATACAGAAATCATGTTTTGATGCCAAATCACAACAATAAATCTATCTATATAAGTTTTGGTTCTCACACCAGTCTAATGGAAATATATAGAAATCACACCTTCGAAACACGAACATAAATATTGATGATGCAATGGTCATTATCAACATCATCTCCGGGCGACTAGAGCGTGATTCTATATCTATCCAGTATATTAAAACTTCGACTATACGTTCATGACACGTATACGCGAAATCTTTATATATTGGATTGTCCAAATTCAAAATAAATAAATATTCAAATACGTATAAAATGGTTTAAATTGCAAAACAAAATTGTTTTCGTTTGAAAAATATACCCTTCACACTCGTTCTAGCATACTACTGATCCTATCTCTAACGAGTCATTCTAATTGGATATTACTAATCCAATATCTGATGAATTCTTTCGTATGGTTCTAATGTGTCTTGTTCTCGAGCTCTGTAAACCAAAGCTCTGATACCAAACTGACACGACCCGAACTTCCCCGTGAAGGAAAACACGGATTGCGTTGAGGAAAAGACAAAATAGAACGCAAACGGAAGAACATTTCATTGTTATTACAACAATTCCATCAGATACAAGAATATACAGAGTATAAATGAATAAAATACATTCGACAAATATCAGAGATTACAATAAATTACATAGCAGCGGAAAAATATACAAAACACAACTGAAAGTGATACACGGATACAGAGCTTTCCGAGCATCTTTAAAGCTGTAAACCAGGTTCATGTGAATATAATTCTGCAAAACCAAAACTACTGGCTGCCCGTGTCGAAAATAGGGGCACCCAGAATTTAGGTTAAAACAATAAACTCCAGGTCAGTCATGGGACTGGTGTGAGAACTAAAACAGTTATTTAAAACTATAGTTTAAATATAGTAATTCAAGGGACCACGCCGTATAACACGGAACGGGTTTCCTCCCAAGAATACTAGTGCATATAACAAAACAGCGCCATGCTCTTTGGAAAAATGAAGCTATTATAAGACCCAGGTCCCATCACACAATGCAACGCAAGCCGGAGGATAGGGTTTTCCCTTATAATAGCCAAACATGCTTGGTACGTTTAAAACAAATCATTTGATACTATAATAAGTGTATAGTGTCAAAACAATTCAAATCATAAATATCAATCATAGACGGCATGGCTACCATATATCTTGTCGCCATACTAGTTCTACAATTAAAACCGCAATATCACGTATTGGAAATTGGATTTTCGTCATGAGTCGAGGCAAGGGGCAAGATCCTCTCCGCGTATGAGACACTCTAGCAAATGTCCCAGGACCCCCACTTTGATCCTTGGAATCGGCTGGGCCGATCCTCTCTTACTTTTGAGGATTGGCAATTCCTGAACACACGTTTCCCGGTCCTTACAGACCTATATCCGAGGCGCCTCGTATCCAACAACCACACAGGTGAAAAGTATATAAATGTCAGGGCTGGTAGGTCACTGTCACCACCTTAGCTAGAAAGAAACGTCGTGCTCTCCCAGCGGTCCGTCTCCCGTTTTTGACTCATACCGAGGTGTGAGGCTCGCGAATTCACGTTATACACAAAGTTATGCCACACAGGCCGTGCTTTGATCATCAGCCACAAGACTTTGCTTTTCAACAGAAGCCCTGATCAATTGCCACTTACGCGTGCCACACTGGCAATTAACTCCATGCGACTGATGTCCATTGATATACAACCTCTGAGCTCGTACGTCTCAGAGAAGGGCGTTAAGCAAGAGAATAAATTCTCCGCCGCCAAACAGATGTATATTTAATAGAGATCAATCAACACAGAATAAAATCCAATGTCAGACACACAATCCATTTACAAGTTCGTTCTGGGTCTGAACGAAACCGAAGGCACATTCCTCGCATACCCATCCATCTCCAAGTACATCTGGACGATCACCAACTGTTTCCCTCATCTTGGGTGTACAGCCCAATCGAGATCATCAGTAATCACCCAAACGATGTGAAGACTTCCGGTCTTCAACCACCGTCTTCATCTTCGAAATCTCGTCGAATCGGTTATTCAGAATGGGTATAACCCGGCCTTTCTGAAAAACCCACGTATATGATAAACAAATGTGACACAAACACATCAAATGCCTCATTCCAATTCAGAATATTCTTTTATTCACAAAATCACATTCTTAGGGAAAGATTCCCATAAATTTTATCCAAGATAAATTCTTCTAAATTTATTCTTTAATCTTCCTTCGGATATCATTTAGAACTAGTCGGGATTAGCGAGCCACACCGAAGTAATTATTTATTTTATTTCCCAATCCCAACCTATATATCCCATGGAGCAAAACTGGTAATACTCCATTCCTAACACCACGGTGTTATCGGTAAAATTAATTACCATTTCACGTTCAAATCTAATTAAAGATTTAACTATCGCTTTGGAGCAAAACTGGTGATACTCCATTCTCGATCACTTTTCTGATTTGATAATTTAAATTATCAATTCACATTTCAATCTAATTAAAGATTTATTAAAACTTCCACTTAGTTTTAATCTTTCAAAAATCAATATCCTGTCTTTAACTGGGTTAAAGAACCAATGTCATCTAAAACACGATTCACGATAAACCCAAAATCACATTCTATTGTTAATCGGGTTAAAGAACAGGTGTTGTTCAAAAAACCTCTCATGATAAACCCAGAAACCAATTCAAATTCAATTCCAATTAAATATCATTTAATTGATACAATTCATTAAATCTAAATAGAAAGATTTAATCTTTTTCTCTGTTGGGCTTAAGAACAGTGTTAATGAAGACACCATTCACTACAAACCCAAATCACATTTGATATTAAATACAAGGCTCTGAATAGAAAATATACCGGCTTATATTCAATATCAAATCCTGAAACCAACAAATATCGTATTGGAAATAACGATATAAAATATATCTTTCAAATTCCCATAACAATATCTGTATAGTCACGAAATCCAACATCGAAATATTCCGAAGATAATTTCGATTCAACTCCAGTCCAATTCACGTATTAGGAAAATTGATTATTTTTAAAATCACTTTCAAATTCAATTTATTTATTTCAAAAATAAATTGATTTTGGTTCTAGTTCAAAACTAGTTCATTTCGACAAAAATATATTTTTATCCTTTCAAATGTGGAATTTTTCATCCCAGTTCTTTCCAATTCACATATTATGATTTTACACAAATTGTTGATATTTTTAATAATTTTACCAAGGCCCGTACAGTCGATTTCCATCAACGGCCATCGAACTGCACTTACAACGACCTTTTCCAAATTTGATTTGGACATAATTCCAAATCCAACCGTTAGATTTCAAATTTCTAACATTCATTGGAAAGCTCTTTTCGATACGAACCCAACGGTTCCGGTTTTAGGAGAATCCGACGGTCGGATCTCCCGCAACGTCAATTCGAAGTCAATGGTCGAAATTCACGAACTACCGCGGCGCGTTCTATTCAGGCCATTATATATAATATATATATATATATTATATATATTTCATCGATTTCCTTTTTAAAACGTATTTTATAATTCATTTTAAATTCGTTTTCAAAACCATTTCAACTCTATATTCAATTTCAAATCGATTTGATTTCAATTCAATTTGAATTCATTTCAATTTTATTTAATTCGAATTCAAGTTCGTTTCAATTCAATTCTAATTCTAATTTGTTTCAATTCAATTCAATTTGAATTTACCTTCTATTTACTTCAATTCGAATTCATTTCTAATTGATTTCAAGTCAAATTCAGTTCGTTTTAAATTTCATTCAAAACGATTTCAATTCGTTTTTAATTCAATTTCAATTTGAATTCATTTCTATTCAATTCGAATTCAAATTCACTTTCTATTCAATTCGAATCGAATTCATTTTCTATTCAATTCGAATCGAATTCATTTTCTATTCGATTCGAATTCAATTCAAATTGATTCAATAAAATTTCAATTTGAATTTTAAAATAATTTAATTTGAATTTCATTTCAAAATATTAAATTTTGAAATCACTTTTCAATAATCATTATAAAACAAATAAAATCGATATAAATATCGTTCACGTCAAAATAGCGCAACTCTAATCAACACGGCTTTATATATTTCAATAAATTCGTTATTTTATTCAACAAATGAATATTTATCCCATTCAACACATGAATCTATATCTCTTTCAACACACGACCAATCTCAACACATGAGTACTGCCAACACACGACTATTTTCGTTATGTAAAATATTTTATAAAACTATTGTATCTATCGTTTGATTTTTAATTAGACTCCACCGTGAAGTAGTTCTAATTTTAAATATGATAAAGTTGTAAATTTTATTGTAAAATTATTTTACTCAACACATAAATAGTTTCAACACATGAACATCGTCAACACATGACTATTTTTATATTCAACACATGAATTTTCTTCTATAATATTCATTATTTTCCCGATTGGAATGAGGCCCAATCAATTACCATATAATGTTAATTATATGAATTCCATACAACACATGTATATAATAGCAACGATAAACAATCAACCATCATCCAAAGTGCACCACACAACTGCATAAGCATCAAATATAAATAATCAACGCTTACACAGTCTGTCGACCCATCGATCGACATACAATTAAATAATTGGGATTAGTGTACGCCAAATATCATCCCAACACCCGTGTGGGGTTTCAAATCAACAAACGCAGATTTTTATTTGTGCAGTTGGGCGATGTGTAAAATTTATCGACCCAATCAATATCAGTCAAATCAGTGTATATAAACAAATCGGCTGATTTGTTTATAAATATTTATTTATTCACATTCACATTAAAAAAATTTATTTTTAACGCTAATTAATTTATTTCAACCATCTACATTTTATTATGGATTTCACATCAACATCACAAACAATTTCACAACACATCAATTAAACAAACAAGCCATCCATAGTCTGTGGATGACGGGTGTCGGGAGCTGCTAAGCACCGTCTGCATCCTAGTATATATACAGATATATAACTAGAAAAAGAAATTTAGAGTGAGAAGTTCTCACCGATAGCTAATCCAATACCACGACTCTTCATATGTGGAAATCATCACCGTTCTCACCTTTTGTCACTTTCGTTGCCCGTAGCCACTACATATATAAAAATCGAATTTTTACTTCGCTATTCAATATATAAAAATTCTATTTTTACATCGTTACTATATAGATAAAAATTCTATTTTTACATCGTTACTATATAGATAAAAATTCTATTTTTACTTCGCTAGTATATAGATAAAAATTCTATTTTTACTTCGCTATTATGTAACAGAGATTATATTCTTATCACGCTATTCTTTATAAAAAGATTTTGCCTTTTCAAATATAAAGATTTCATTTTTTCAAATATAAAGATTTTGCCTTTTCAAAAATAAATATTTCGCCTTTTCAAAAATAAATATTTCGCCTTTTCAAAAATAAATATTTCTATTTCGCTATATCTATAAGGATGATATTTCTACTATCTATATAATATAAAAATCGTATTTTTATACTTTCCATACTATAAAAATCATATATTTACATTGCTACTACTATAAAGATCACATCTTTATTACTCTACAATATATAAAATCATATTTTTATTCTTCTAAATCATATGAAGATTATATTTTTTTTTCGCCATTTCAACAATAAAAATCCGACCTTTCTATATTTAAAAATACGATCTTTCTATGTTTAAAAAAATACGATCTTTCCCATTCACAATCACTACCTTTCCTAAACAAAAATCATAGCTCTTCGCTTTTACACTATAAAAATCATACCTTTATAAAATATAAATTTTTTTAATGCTATATAAAAACTATTCCTTTCTTCGCTAATCACATATAAAAATTATTCCTTTCTCTAAATTAAATAATGTTTATACATTAAAAAAAAACCAAATTTTAAAACGATTAAAACTCACCGTGTTCTTTCAGGGGGGGGGTCTGCGTCTTGCGTCGGACTGGAGGAAGAGGGGTCGGGTTGGTCAGCAGGCGGAGGTGGGTCATCGGTGAGCCTAGGGGGTGGTGAAGGCGGCGGATTAGCTTGGGGTCTTCGAATTGGGTGAAGTGAGAGAGGTGAGAGAGAAGAGGAGGGGGCTACAAGCTGGACGCGTGGCGGCGGACGACTGGAGGCGCGACGGCGACGTGGTGGGGCGGTAGGGGCATCACGTCGTCGAATTTAGGGGGAGGCGGGTTCTTTTTTATTTATTTATTTATTTATTTTCTGAATGAACGCGGGGGGGGGGGGGGGGGCAGATTGATAAAAGGAAGAGGGAGATGTTTTTTATTTATTTATTTAATTTCTAAAAGGTAACTTTTTATTTCGACTTCGAAACGAGGCCCACCGCCTATCGTCCATAGCTAATTACCCCCATTCTGAACACAATGGGGCATGTATCATCAGCTGATTCGACTGTTTCGATCAGTTTCCGTTAGAATCAACATATAACTCTATATATTGAATTTGAACGCGCATTTCAATTTACCGGGGTCACATACGAACTCTATAAATCCCAGAAAAATATTTTCTAGCTTCGTATTGACGATACGGTCCTAACAAAACTAGTTTCGTCGAGTTCTGAGACCATTTTAAAAATGGCCTCTTTCCAGTCGATTAAAATCAATTGAAACTGGTCAAACGCGTTTTCCTTTTCCATGATCACATATTGATTCGAAAAATTATGAAATTTGGAATCTAGCAATAATTTGACATCACGGATCCAACAAAAGTGGTTTCGTCGAAATCCGAGGTCGTTTGCAAAATGGCTATTTTTAAGGGCCTGAATTCCATAGCGACTATTCAGAATTTTCAACTGGACATATCTTTTGATTCCCGCTATGAAATTTCGATTTTTCGGATTCGTTGGAAAGATATTCACAATTAGATTCTATTATTTTTTGTTTCACTAAAATCCGGTTTTTTTTGCACCCGGTACATTCAATTGAAGTTTGAAATCGAATTATCGAACTACCGCGCCATTTTCAATTATATTTATAATTATATATAATTATTTTATTCTAACAGCGACGTATATAATATATACATTCGAATTCTATTCAAAATAAATTTCTCGTCGATATTATTTAAAATAATCTATTTTAAATGTTCAAAATTCGCTAAAATTGCCAAAATAAAAATTTTAAACTGGCCCAGATTTTCGGGTTGTTACATTTCCTTTTATGCATTTTTATTTCTATTTATTTTGCATCTATGTTTGAATCTGTGTCTGTGATTGTGTTTATGGTGTTTGATTCATTCTGTAATTCACATAAGTTTTAGATTTTGTTTAGATTCTCACAAACATTATTCACCCTCCCTCTAGTGTTTGTTTTGACTTAACGATCCATTCTGCAATCCCTAACATGTACTTCTTGATGTCGATACCAAGATAAAGAGGTAGAAAGCATGCTATCAACACTAACATGTTGTGAACAATTGGCTTGGGTCGATACTAAAGGGAGAGATAGTTGATCCAGTTTTGGTACCAACAGGAAGGAAGTAGAGGCTCAAAGTTAATACAAAGGAAGTAAGATTAAAGCGTTAGTGCGATACCGAATGCTAACAAATCAAGCACTAGAGCCAAGTATCTATGTCAGAGGGAGTAATACCGCTTGCAAAGAAAAGCATGAAGGCGATACTAGGAATTAATACATCAAATATAGAAGAGAAAAGAGGCATCAAATTCAAGAATTGGTATCAATGGAGGCAGCATTATACACAAAAATAGGGGAGCACGATACCAAAGTCAAAGCAGAGCACAGAGTCGATAGCCGAATAAAAGACCAAATAGAGTGCTATTGATACCAATAAGTTTGGTAATAGTACCATTGCCAAAGGAAGGACAAAGTCAGAAAAGAAGAAGCATCGGGGAATCGGTGCCGAAATCAAAGATCCTTCGAAGCGGGTCGATACCGGATGCTTATAGTGGAAGTAGTCTTCTTATCGAACTGGCAGCAAAGGGGGCCCAATTTGTCTATAAATAAGACCCCATGGGTCTCATTTTAAGAGGAGTTTTCTCATTCCATGATCTTGTATTCTTTTATGAGAGCTTATACCCTAATTTCTAAATTGAATTGGAGATTTCCACATCACTTGTAATACATTCATAATAAATGGAAAAGGGAAATCGAAATCATAATAACTCTTGATTCGATAATAATTTGTGTCCTTATTTATTAACAGGGAGTTAACACTAACCTCATATGTGATGGACTGAAGCATAAACGCATCAAAAGGGGGGATCTTTGGGTGAAATCAACGAATCCTCATTTATGATTCATATTTATGTTTCATTCTTCTTGCAATGAGCCTAACATATCACAATGCACTAAAAGGACCAATTGTAACCTGAAGATGCGATAACTAATGTAACCAAGGCCATTCGCAGGCTGGACCGATGGAACGCTATCATTTTCATCATTAAAGGCTACAATATGTCACAAAACATAACTCTTGTGGTATATTAGCCTGTTTCTTCTCTACACAATGTATATTATTCTATCCTGAATCTAGGGAACACTATTGTAACAAGGTACTCTACCTTCTGTAAGCCTATAATTCCCTTATCCCAAGGTAACTGTTGATCTTTAAGCCTTGTAAGCGTGAAACTCACATCTCGAAGGAAGAGTAGCTAATCTTCGGGCTTAAGATCTTAATATCTAGGAAATGACAAGTTAAGATGAGCTTGGTGAGGCTACGCTTTCCTCAAGTGCCCCTAGATCGATTACCCTATAAATTCCACAATATATGCATTATCAATTCTTAAATTAGGTGTTCACATAACAAAAAAGATATGGGAGAAATAAGTGGTAATAATTTGGAATAGGATAAATTAATGTCCATAGCATAAGGATATGCTAAGGATTCTCTAAAGGCCAGCAAATCCGCAGCCTTTGAGTTACTTGACATATTTCAACCCACATCTAACCAAAGTTGCACGGAAATACGAATCTTTAGTAAGAAAGAGAGGATATAAGATGAGCAAAAGAAATAATGAAATATTAGAATAGAAGTATGAGAAGAAAACACTAATACAACAGAATCAGAGTAGACTAGAATCTCACAACAGAACGAATAAAATATAATATATCATAACACTTTACACAAAGAGAAAACTGTATATATTATTACACAATTAGAGTACACACTAGATCAACCCATACAACACACAGTGGAAATAAATTAATACCAGAAAATACAGGAATACGTCTCGAGCCCAGCTCCTCTCCTGAAGCTCCAAGTAACCAATGCGACCTGGAAAATATACTCCATCTGACCCGCGCACATTTTGAAGCAAAGCAAAACTAATCAACCTGGATCTGTTTGGAATACTTTCAGCGATAAAACTCATAACAAATAGCTTGCTTAACCCTAGTCAAATCTTTTAAAAGAATGGAACTCTCATACGACACGACCCCACATAAACATGGCACGTGTTTTTACCTTACGATAACCAAAATCACTTTTTATATCAAAATCTAGTGATATTATAATAATGTCTATCAATCTACAAATAAAATAGGAATATAGCCGGCAAGCTTGTATCTAACTTTCCAACATAATTGGTTTACATCTAAAAATGAACGGCTCGTATTGGAGTTTGGATTTCCAATAGTGAAAAGGTATGAAACCACATCCGATCAGTGTTCTCAAGAGGGGAAACACTGGAGTTCAACATTAAAATCTTGCAACTGGACCACATATGACCGTCCACTCATTTAATTTAAGTGTATCGAATATATTATTACCCACGGTTATGATCAGCAACCATTTCCCATAAGTACAGAAGCAGCTTAAGAAGAAACAAATAATTTTCTCTAGATGTTGACAATACACCCTAATGGGAATGACCCATATAGTCATGCTGCCTACTCGATTTCTGTCATTTCCCAGTTAATGAGGCTTGAGGTCATGATTACCTTTTAGATCATAAAATTAACTTGGAATGCCACATTTTCAGATCCAACAATTGATTTTCTCAAATATACTCTTGGGTGTTAAGCTAAAAGAAGTTGCCTTATCCAACACCATACTTGGTATATTTGAAAAAATCAACGTATGTGATTCTAGGAAGCAATTAATCTAACCACTAACCTTTAAAATAATTATTAAATTCCCTTTTAAATTCTTATTAAAATTGAAACAAATATTCGTTAAATCATTTCAGTAGATTAATTGACAACAACTAATTAAATAATCAGTCCCAGTTAAAACATTTGACTTAGTCAACTCAAAACATGGTTATTTCGTTAACCAGTTCCAATTAATCCTTCCTTTAAATTAATTAATAATATAATTAATTTAAATAATTCTATTTAATTGTTTCTTAGAAACAATTAACCCAACACCTAACCGTTAGGTTAATTTCAGCTCATTTGCTTATAAATCTTATTAACATAAGAAACTGCTTTTATAAAATCACTTTATGATCATTTGTAAACTTAAATTTTAAATATTAATTTCATTTAATAAACTTTTATTCAAATTAATAGATTCCAAAATGTATAATTGATTATAAAATAAATTTTATAACTTTACTTCTGTCGATTTACCTGATGGTAAACCAATATTTACAAAACGATTGATTTATAGGCCATATGCTGCCAATTACTCAACCAATACTGCATATTGGTTAAAACAGAACAAACTTTAAATTTTCATTCAACGATCAACAATCAAATCAATCATTCAACCAGAACGGTTCGTATAATGATAGCATGAAAATAAATAGCATTTAATATGTTTGAGGAACCCAGTTGGATCCCTCCAACCAGTTTTCCCTTGCATCCAAATAGGTTACCTCAAATAATAGCATTAAAGTCAATATACACATATAATTGCTAACAATCAACCAGTAATAGTAATTTAAACATCCAATTATTAGTTCTGTACGTTTATATTATTATAAATGTGACAAACAAGGTAAGTTACCTTAAATGGTTACAATTTAAAATAACAATTAATTTAAATTAAACTAAACGAATGTTTAATTTAATTGGTTCAGTCAATATATAAGAATATATGCAATAATCATCCAATAGCAAACAACAATAGCACACAAATATTAAACTGGACTTATATAAATATAAGTGGGACAAAACTGAGAGAGTTGTAATCACCTTGGTTTGATTCGTTGAAATGGTTCAATTACAGGTAAATTAAACAATCGTTCAATTTAATTGTAAATTCTTGTTGTTTCCATTTCTATCCATATTGTTCCTAAAGGTAGATCTCGCCAGATTGATCACAACATCTTTGGTTTCGTTCAGTTCTGTCCACAGAATAAGAAGTTATTCAGGTTACACAATAACGTGATTTAATTAATTTAACTTTTAATTTAATTTAAATTGGACTAATCACTTAAGTTTTTAAACAGACCGACATATTAGCATAGGAACGGGTCCGACCGTTTTCTTTTCATGCACGTTATATATTGGATAGTTCAGTAAAAAAATGCATGTTGGCAGCGTTATAAACTATTGCAATTAATCATGCAAGTTGAACAATGGTTGGCATTTATAACCCTTAAAAAGTTAAACATGCACATAAATTATATAAATATAAATACGTTACTTATTAAAAAAATAAAGACTTGGGCCTTACCCCATTTTCAACCGAGCCTACCAATCATTACATTCGCATCCCATTTCTATGATTTAAAATTAAACTGGACTGATAAAATTTTCCTCCCTTCACACTGTTCATCTTCTCTTCCATCCGAATACAAACCACACTCCACCACTCCTTCATTCTCCGCATTTGTATCTGTCTCCCTCTTCTATTATTTACGATAACTCATGCTGTCTCAAACGATACCCACTGCAAATGCCATCCGCCCCATCACGTCTGTCCATCGCTCCCTTCACCGGACTGCCACCCGTACTTGCGCTGACCCCCACTTCCATTGGCCTGAGCATGCTTCACCTTCTCTCCATGCATGCATAACAGTTTCAAAAAAGAAAACACGTCCCTTCCCCTTAACTCACTACGCCATAGATAGCCTAACGCAACGAAAATCCAAGGTGTTGCCAGCTAAAATGTTGCCACAACTATAATTATTTTTGTCTATTGCAACGCACTCTTCAATGTGTTAGCATAGATATCAAATCGTGTTACAGTAGCTATAGTTATAAACTTATAAGTTTAATTAGCCACGTCATCGATTTATATCTATAAAAAGATGCATATCTGTCAGTTTACCTTTTAAACACAACATCTGTTGTTGACACCTCACTAATCCATTATAATCCTCCACCACCAATAGGAAATCAACTTACGGTACTCATTCATTACTCTTTCTCAACTCAGAACTGTTCTTTCTCACACCCAAAATTCCATTTCCAATCCCTAATTTTCATTCACCTACTACTTCTACTCCAACCCTCTCAACGTCATCCACTTATTATAGTTAGTCTTCAGCTCCAACTCCATATGCATCCACTACACTCCCCTTATCCATCATCAAACGGTAGTCAATTCAAGAAAGAAATGTAACGTCCCGCATTTTTATCGGTTTGTATTTGAATATTTAAATTAGTTTAAATATTGAATTCGGAATAATAAGTGGATTTATATTAAAACGAAGTTGAACGTATAAAAATAAATATTAAATATAATCGAACCCGTAATATCGTGGACGTTCGTAATTTAACGTTCTGAACTTCAACTGACTATACAGGAACTATTATTAGTCGGATTTCTGCGAAACAAGAAACATTGGAATCCGTTGAACTGTATTTTTCTAATAGAAGTGAAAAATGGAGATTTTGCCCTATAGATTACAAGATATGTCCAAATCAAATATTTAGAAAGTCGTTGTAGAATCGTTTATCGACCGTAACGTTTTATTCGATATAACTAGATATCAGTTTCGAATTTAGACAAGGTTCTTTTGATACGTAGTGATAATTTAATTTTTAAAATTTTATTGTAATTTTTAATTAATTAAATATGCAATTTTTATTTGGAGTATTTCGCACCCTATATCAATATTTTAGGGTTTCACAATATGAGTTAACCTACCGATATTATTACATTTTTGGAATCATGGAACCTCGCTAGACACGATGGTATTTTTATTTTTGTCCATAACAATCCGTAAAATGAATGAAAATTTATATATCGGAGACCGTAAAGACTTCACTTTGGAAAACAAAAGAAATTGTACGTTTTAACTGTTATAAATAAACCTGCTCCACATTAGTGAATGTTGTTGCTTCCACAGGGATGTCATATGATCCATTGGACAATAAAATGTCTAGGCCCTTTCACGGATGCAATAAATCTAGCATATATTAAAAGAATAATTGTAACGTATATAATTTTTGCCTTAACTATGAAGAAATGGTACCCCTATCCACCTAGCTAAGTAGCCTAACAAGTAAACCTGTACTTCATGACATATGCCTATTCCTCTATAAATATGATTGTTCCCATTTGATGTAAAGGAACCTTCCGCGCGTATACCTCATGTTTTCACCAAAGTCTCCTCCTACCCATCATCTAGATAGCTATGTCCAGGTTAATCAAGATTTGAAACCTGCAAACCTAACGTGTACCACATTATAACTTAGCACGATCATTCTAGGCTTCCAATAAGCCTACCCTGGTTATCAAAGTCGCAAGCTACCACATGAAAATATAATCAAAAGCAGCACCTACTCTAAACATCTTCCATCCTACCTATACCTAAATTCCTTGGCGACAAAGGAATTTAACACTATAAATGGACTAGAAAGAACAGTTTCTTCTATCCATCTTAACATACGAAGCAACACAGTACGTTCAAAACTAAATATATATGTATATATATATATATAAAGGAATTGGGTGCGGATGGCCAGCACAAACAATGGAGTAAGAGCTGACTCCGGCGATGGAAGACGGTGGACTGACGAAGGCGGTGGGAGAAAATGAAGTGTTCGACTATGGTAGTAGGGTATGAGTGAATACAATATGGTGTACTGTTAAGGGGACCAACATTTGGTACATTGGAGTCTTGAGGGTACATACTTTTTTTGAATTGGCGGTTTGGAGGATTTTTGCAAGACCAATACAATAAAATATGGGAAGGAATTTATATGCAAGCAGTATGTACAGAGAGCTATGTGTTGATAAAATCGACCATACTGTTAATACGTGAGGGTGGAGGCGCTAGTTCATCACTGGGTGGTGCGTTCAGGGGAGACATGGTGGAGTTTCGGGTTCTGTAGATGGTAGGAGTGAGGGGCAGTCAGGTTAGTTTGTGACATCGTTGTCAGTAGCATGTGGTTGGTAGGGTATGGGGTCATCAAGGAAAGGACCGAAGTTGTTGTGAATTCCCAATAACATGAGGCACGATTTTGTGGTTAAGGAACTAGCGGAAGTGGTGAATGGAGCTAACTGGTATTGTTCTGCGCTGACATTTCACTAGATGTCGGAGTCTAGCGTGAAGGGGTGCGAGCTATTGATAGAGGAATGATGGACTATTGGGACATGGTGTTGAATGATGATAATGGAGGAGCGTTGGAGTTATCTGTAAGATCATGACATTAATTTCACATTGCCGGGTCAATTACAATAAACCATATAATTTACATTTACGTCAAACTGCCGTATGAATTGAAGCACTAAACAAGTGATATTTAAACCAAGCAATAGCAAACTGTCAAATGCAATGCTTGCGGGTTGGATTTCCAGAAATGGGCTGACGGTGGAAAAGAAGAGCATGCGGGTTGGCCATGAACTGTTCACTGAAACGTGAAAAAAACATAGGACTGAGAAGAGAAGCATGCAAGCAATAAGTAGCATGAGGGGGGAGCTCACGGGTAGTTGCTGTTCTGAAGGATGTGGATGTTTCTTTCTCAAGAAAAAATACCCGAATGAAATATATGGAGGAGGGGCACGAATGTTGTAAGGGGGAGAAGAACTGTTTATAATGGGCTTTAATGTTAGGCCACGGGTTGACAATTAAAAGGAAAGCCCAGTTTTTGTAAAAAAGAAAAGAAAGAAAAAAATAAACATGAAGAGGGAACAAGAAATAAGACCACAAACGTGAAGAGTGGCCATGTAGTGGGATAGTGGATGTTGGAGCACGGTAATTAAAATCTGGAGATTTGTGTTGGAAACATCAGTCATTTGGAGATGTTAAATTACTGTTCACATGAATCTGAAGCAATGGATGTGGGCCAAAATAGATGGGTTGATATATGCGATTTGCGAACGGTCTATCGTTTTGAAAAGCGTACGGACTCAGACAACAAAATGGGGCGATCTGGAGAGATTTGGAGCTCGTTTGGATTTACGGCAGAATTGAATGCCTGATTTAGTTGACTGATGCAAATCGTTATTTAACGGTTAACACGCAAACGTGAGTAAATTCACTCACTCTGATCTATTTTAAAATATAATAATTATATTTTAATGTTGTTTGAATTCCGTGTGATGATTGATTAGGTAGATTGCAATTAAATTAGTTGAATATTATATATCGTTGCATATGTACGCATCATCGGTTGGATACTGATTTCATTGATTATAATATTCCCTAGTATGAAATCAGTATTAATTGTTTGACTGACATCTGTGGATGCGGAAACCGGTTGGGGGAACCCAACCGGATTCCTAAATATTTATATGTAATGTTTGTTTTATATTATTTATATATGCACTGTATAAACCATGTTTAATGGAAATTCAACGTTATATTGATTTAATAAATAGACAATGTCGATTAAGAAAATGGCAACAGTCGACCATAAGCCCATCGTTTTGTTAAGAAGTTGATTGACCGTCAGGCAAATCAACGAAGTTAATTTTAAAAATTATATTTTTATAATTAAAGTTAAGTTTTAAATTATAATAGACATTCTATTATAAACTGGTATTTTATGGTTCATTTTATAAAGTAAATATAAACGATTATTTGATAAGTTATAAAGCTGTAATTATCATACGAGTAAATATTGGATAATTATTTTAAAGACAATCGGTTAAAGAATATTATTGGATTAATTATATCAATCAAATGAATATAAATAATTAAAATTAGTAAACAAATTAACTGATGGCTTGAAGTTGATTAAATCAACTATTTATTTGAAATTGATTTTTAGATTAATTGGTCTTCAATTAATCTAATGTAAATAGTTTAGAAATAAATTAATAAAAGTTAATAAGATTTAATTAACTTTTTAATGAATGAAGTTTAAATAATTATTTGAACTAGTATAATTAGTATTGTTCATTAATAATGAAGTAAACTGTTTTATTTCAACAAATGATCAAGTTAATCACTATTTAATGAATTTCATGGTAGTGAGTTTATGATGAGATGTTTACCGGAATAGGGTATAATAATTCGAATAAAAAGGAAATGGTCACAAGACAAACAACGTTATTGATGTATGATAAGAGAAGTTTAAATGGATTTGTATAAGGAAGATGAAGCAAAGAGTTAATGACTAATGTAAACAATTATAAACAATAGAGTTTTCAAAATAAGGATATGGCGTCATAAAGCCATATTTAAAATAAAGTAAGAAATACAGTTTAATTAATATATTAATAATAAGGAGTTTAAAGTTACAGACCTATATCTGTTCAAAGGTAAGAATTTTGTCGATCAAGGTCGAGAGGTAAATAAAATACCCTAACTTGAACGACTCCACTATTATCGAGGGATAGTATTAGTTTTAACGGACAGAGACGTCAAGTTTAGTTATAAAAAGGGGAATATGGAAACATACTGCATTAGCTATAAAAAGGGGAATATGGCAGCGTATTGCATTGGCTATAAAAAGGGGAATATGGCAGTGTATTGCATTAACTATAAAAGGGGAATATGGCAGCGTATTGCATTAGCTATAAAAAGGGGAAATATTACAGCATATAATAAGTTTTTGAAATATAACGATAAATTAGCGTTGTTGACCAAGCTTAAGCGTGTTCTTTTTATATATAGCACTATTCCCTAGGAAATGAAAACAGTTTATTTTGAAATCCACTTATTCTAAAGTAATAAGTAACGATGTTTGAACAAAGAAATATAAGATCGAGTTTAGAAAGAGAATTGGAGAATCGTTTTAGAAAATGATGACATCATTTCGATGTTTGAAATATGATTATAATTAAATAACACTATTAGAAATGGGAACTATAATTCGACGATATCGAATGTATTAAGGTAAGTTATTTTTAGAAATTATAATCTGTTAGGATAGATAATATTTAGTTTTAAACCAATAAAGTATAATAAGATATGTAATCAATATTTAGTTATAAGCTTGATATTGATTTAACAAGAAGTTGACTTAGAAACAAAGTTTATAAAGTAGAATGGGAATAAAAAATTATAAAAGAGATTTCAGTAAACAAGATATGAACCTGTAAGGATATTTATTTCTTGAATGAAGAGTTAAGCAAACAATTTGCAGATTGAAATGATTAAATGGAGTTCGGAAATGCTTTCCAAAGATTAATAAGTTATATTTTCTAAAGTATAGAAAATAAGAAATGGGGAAAATGATAGGAATGTTTTCGAACATTAATAACGTAGATTTTCTAGGATACGTGAAGTTGGAAAATTAAATAAAAAGAGGCCAGTGATTGTGTGATGATTCGTTGTACATTTGAATGGATGTTTGTTTTTACTTCGATAGTTAAATAACCAACTATCGAAGTGTTTTGACCATCGTTGTCAATACAGAGAGACCGGTTGGATATATTATCCGAAAACCACTCCGTATAGGCATAAGCGCTGCTTATTATGTTATGTTGAAGAAACTTGAAGACGGAGTGAAATGTAAGGGTCGTTTTGTTCTAGAATGGTGCTTTCTGTTTGTCCAGTCCCAGGACAACTTGTATGGACGAATGTCTGACAAAGTATTCCTAACATATCACATAAGATGATCTTATTGAGATATTACGTCTGGTGGCGGAGAAATTCGTTTCTCTTAGCTTTTATACCCGTAATATTTTTGAGAAGATCAACTAGTGATTCGACGGGTTTGATGATGTGGCATTCAAAGTGAATGGTGATCAGATGTTCTGAAGATAGACGTAGCCTCTAGCCTCATAACCAGGAAATGACAAAAATCGGGCAGGAAGCATGGCTATGTGGGTCATTCCTATTAAGGTGTATTGTCACCATCTAGGGAAAATTCGTATTTGTTCTTCTTTCGTTTCTGTATATTTGGATAACGGTTGTATGGGCCCAACCGTAGGTGGCAATATATTCGATACACTCAAGAGAAATGAGTGTTCGGTCATGTGTGGGCCGGGTTGCAAGATGTTCTTGCTGAACCACAATGTATCACGTCTAGAGTACACTGATCGGGAGGTGGTCCCATACCTTGTCATAATTGGAATCCAATCTCCGATAAGCGCTCTGCGGTTTTTGATTTTATATTATGTATGTGGAGCGTGAGATGCATGCATTCTGCTATTTGATTATTTATTTGATTAGACATTATTATAATATCACTGGATTTTGATATCAAAATATTTGGGTTATAGTAAGGTAAAAACCGTCCATGTTTATGTTTGGGCTGGTCTTACTATTATCTTTTTGTTTCAAAAAGGATTTTCAAAGTTAAACAATATGGTTGGAATTTACTCACACCAGTCCCATGACTGACCCAGAATTTATTTTGTTTGTGTTTTCCCTAAATTCTTTGGTGCCCAAATTTGTACGGGCAGTCAAGTGTTCAGGCTTTGCAGATTCACTTGGAGGAGCTCAAAGCAGGAAGCCTCACCACTAGTTATTAGAGATTATTTCCGCTGTGATATGATGTATTGTACTCTGATAATGGTATGTATATACCATACAGTTTTGTATTTCAAAACTATGTTATATAATACATTTTATTCGTTCCGCAGTGAGATTCGTGTTTACTCTGATTACGTTCAGTTATGTTCTTCTTCTTCTTCTTCTATTCTATTAGTTATATCTTTTCTATATCATCCACTAACTTCTTTCTATTAATGATCTGAACTTTTGTGCACTTTGAGTTGAATGTGTAGGATATTAGTCTGCTCAAATCGGTACGGATTTTTGGGCCATTACAGTTGATATCAGAGCTGAAGGTTGAGTAATTACCTTGGCTCTGTGGCGTAACTCAATAGAGATGGGGTTAGTAATAACCTAGGTTGAGTATGAGTGTATATATATGAGCACGTATTTGTAAATTTATATAAAAACTGTTTTATATTGTGTTGACTAGTCAGTCAAGTGGTATATAAATTTTGGTCGAAACAGTAATGCAAACTGCGTCGATAGGTGTTTCTAAACTCTTGAACAGAGTAATTCGACATAGTATTTTTTGAAAAGAGGGTAAACGAAATAATTTTACCCAAAATTTATTTTGATATAAAAAGGAGTATATATCTTGAGATTATTATAGTGTTGATCATTGTTATGATCAAATAAAATTTATAATTGAGTTGGTTATATAAATAACCAATTGAAATATTATATAAGTAATATGCAAAATCAGATGAACTGAATCTGAGTTTAAAACCAGAATTGAAATAAAACTCTAGAAACTTGGAAAAGAGTTGGAAATAATGTTTGGATTAAATATATAGGAATTTTAAAATCCTGGGAGATTTGAAATTGTTTTCCAAGTGTTATGAAAGATATTTTGATATAATTTCAAAAGGAAGTGTTTAAAAATGAGTTTTTGAAAGCGATATAGTATTGAACTCACTTCGATCACTAGAAAATAATTCTGATGATGACTTCCACATCATAGTGTTCATTTTCGAGTTTCCAAGTGACGGATTACTAACAAATTTTTTTGTTTTTTGTAGTGTTTTGAGAAAACGAGTTGTTAAAAATTTAAATGCTTTGAATTTCTATTATTATTTGTAAATATATATTATTTCAAACTAATTTGAAATAAATCCCAGGAATTTGAATTTTGAAATAAAGATTTAACTTATGGAGTTAAAATGGTAAAAGGGGAACTTTAACTAAGATAAACAAAATTGGATTGAATTTGGAATGATCCAGAATGGAAATTGTAAAAGAGAAATATTGGAGATTCGAATTATTAAAATGAATTGATTCTTGGAGAATAAGAATCGAATTTGGAATTTGGAGACGAAGATAACTGATTTGTGAAATAAATCAGCAATTGGAATTGGGGTTGAAATAGAAATTGGCTTAGTAAAACCGAAAGATTGGTTTAAGAATGGATTGATGGGAGATCAACCAAGGATGCCTGATTAAATGCTAAAGTAATAGCAAATGGCAGAAATAGAGTTGAATGCCGGACAAAAGGGTACACGTTTACATTTTATATGGGTATGAGATTTTTATGAGTCTGTTTGGCAAGTCGTTTGGCTGTTTGGTTTTCTACTGAATTGAAGAAAGCCCAGAAAGGCAAGTGGTAGTAGTACCGAATGAGCCATGTTGGGGAGATGCTGGCAAAATTCTCTGAAAATTTAGGCTGTTAGGAAATTTTCAGAATTTCCGAAAAATATTCGGTAATAAGAAGAGATAAATATTTTCACTGGAATTAATTGGTTCAGTAAATAAAAGATTTTCACTCGGAATTAATAGAGATCATAGCATTTTTCTACCTTAGTAATTTCAGGGACGAAATTCTTTTAAGGGGGAAGGAATGTAACGTCCCGCATTTTTATCGATTTGCATTTGAATATTTAAATCAGTTTAAATATTGAATTCAAAATATAAGTGGATTTATATTAAAACAAAGTTGAACATATAAAAATATATATTAAATATAATCGAGCCCGTAATATCGCGGCAGTTCGTAATTTAATGTTTTGTACTTCAACTGACTATACAAGATCCATTATTAGTCGGATTTCTACGAAACAAGAAACGTTGGAATCCGTTGAACTGTATTTTCCTAATAGAAGTGAAAAATGGAGATTTTTCCCTATAGATTGCAAGATATGTCCAAATCAAATTTAAAAAGTTGTTGTAGAATCGTTTATCGACCGTAATGGTTTATTCGATATAACTAGATATCAGTTTCGAATTTAGACAAGGTTCTTTTTAGTCGTAGTGATAATTTAATTTTTAAAATTTTATTGTAATTTTTAATTAATTAAATATGCAACTTTTTATTTGGAGTATTTCGCACCCTATATCAATATTTTGGGGTTTCACAATATGAGTTAACCTACCGATATTATTACATTTTTGGAATCGTGGCACCTCGCTGGACACGATGGTATTTTTATTTTTGTCCATAACAATCCGTAAAACGAATGAAATTTTATATATCGTAGACCGTAAAGACTTCGCTTTGGAAAACAAAAGAAAATGTACGTTTTAACTGTTATAAATAAACCTGCTCCACGTTAGTGAATGTTGTTGCTTCCACAGGGATGTCATATGATCCATTGGACAATAAAATGTCTAGGCCCTTTCACGGATGCAATAAAGCTAGCATATATTAAAAGAATAATTGTAATGTAAATAATTTTTGCCTTAACTATGAAGAAATGGTACCCCTATCTACCTAGCTAAGTTGCCTAACAAGTAAACCTATACTTCATGACATATGCCTATTCGTCTACAAATATGATTGTTCCTATTTAATGCAAAGGACCCTTCCCCGCGTATACTCCATGTTTTCACCAAAGTCTCCTCCTACCCATCAACTAGATAGCTACGTTCAGGCTAATCAAGATTTGAAACCTGCAAACCTAACGTGTACCACACTATAACTTAGCATGAGCATTCTAGGCTTCCAGCAAGCCTACCCTGGTTATCAAAGTCGTAAGCTACCACATGAAAATATAATCAAAAGCAGCACCTACTCTAAACATCTTCCATCCTACCTATACATAAAGTCCTTGGCGACAAAGGAATTTAACACTATAAATGGACTAGAAAGAACAGTTTCTTCTCTCCATCTTAACATACGAAGCAACACAATACGTTCAAAACTAAATATATATGTGTATGTATATAAAGGAACTGGGTACGGATGGCCAGCACACACGATGGAGTCAGAGCTGACTCCGGCGATGGAAGACGGTGGACTGACAAAGGCGGTGGGAGAAAATGAAGTGTTCGACTATGGTAGTAGGGTATGAGTGAATACAATATGGTGTACTGTTAAGGGGACCAACATTTGGTACATTGGAGTCTTGAGGGTACATACTTTTTTTGTATTGGCGGTTTGGAGGATTTTTGCAAGACCAATACAATAAAATATGGGAAGGAATTTATATGCAAGCAGTATGTACAGAGAGCCGTGTGTTGATAAAATCGGCCATACTGTTAATACTTGAGGGTGGAGGCGCTAGTTCATCACTGGGTGGTGCGTTCAAGGGAGACAAGGTGGAGTTTCGGGTTCTGTAGATGGCAGGAGTGAGGGGCAGTCTGGGTAGTTTATGACATCGTTGTCAGTAGCATGTGGTTCGGTAAGGTACGAGGTCGTCAAGGAAAGGACCGAAGTTGCTGTGAATTCCCAATAACATGAGGCGCGATTTTATGGTTAAGGAATTAGCAGAAGTGGTGAATGGAGCTAATTGGGATGGTTCTGCGTTGACATTTCACTGGAAGTCGGAGTCTAGCGTGAAGGGGTGCGAGCTGTTGATAGAGGAATGATGGACTGTTGGCACTGGTGTTGAATGATGATAACGGAGGAGCGTTGGAGTTATCTGTAAGGTCATGGCATTAATTTCACATTGCCTGGTCAATTACAACATACCAGCTTATTTACATTTACGTCAAACTACCATATGAATTGAAGAATCAAACAAGTGATATTTAAACCAAGCAATAGCAAACTGTCAAATGCAATGCTTGCGGGTTGGATTTCCAGAAATGGGCTGACGGTGGAAAAGAAGAGCATGCGGGTTGGCCATGAACTGTTCACTGAAACGTGAAAAAAAAACATAGGACTGAGAAGAGAAGCATGCAAGCAATAAGTAGCATGAGGGAGGAGCTCACGGGTAGTTTCTGTTCTGAAGGATGTGCATGTTTCTTTCTCAAGAAAAATAATACAGGAATGAAATATATGGAGGAGGGGCACGGATGTTGTAAGGAGGAGAAGAATTGTTTATAATGGGCTTTAATGTTAGGCCACTGGTCGACAATTAAAAGGAAAGCCCAGTTTTTATAAAAAAGAAAAGAAAGAAAAAATAAATATGAAGAGGGAACAAGAAATAAGACCACGAACGTGAAGAGTGGCCATGCAGTGGGATAGTAGATGTTGGAGCACGGTAATTAAAGTCTGGAGATTTGTGTTGGAAACATCAGTCATTTGGAGATGTTGAATTACTATTCACATGAATCTGAAGCAATGGATGTGGGCCGAAATAGATGGGCTGATATATGCGATTTGTGAACGGTCTATCATTTTGAAAAGCGTATGGACTCGGACAACAAAATGGGGCGATCTGGAGAGATTTGGAGCTCGTTTGGATTTACGGCAGAATTGAACGCCTGATTTAATCGAATGACACAAATCGTAATTTAACGGTTAACGCGCAAATGTGAGTAAATTCACTCACTCTGGTCTATTTTAAAATATTATAATTATATTTTAATGTTGTTTGATTGCCGTGTGATGATTTATTAGGTAGATTGCAATTAAATTGGTTGAATATTATATATCGTTGTATATGTACACATCATCGGTTGGATACTGATTCCATCAATTATAATATTCCTAATTATGGAATCAGTGTTAATTGTTTGACTGACATCTATGGATGCGGAAACGGTTGGAGGAACCTAACCGGATTCCTAAATATTTATATGTAATTTTTGTTTTATATTATTTATATATGCACTGTTTAAACCATGTTAAATGGAAATTCAACGTTATGTTGATTTAATAATAGACAATGTCTATTAAGAAAATGGCAACAGTCGACCATAAGCCCATCGTTTTGTTAAGAAGTTGATTGATCATCAGGCAAATCAACGAAATTAATTATAAAAATTATATTTTTATAATTGAAGTGAAGTTTTAAATTATAATAGACGTTCTATTATAAACTGGTATTTTAAGGTTCATTTTATAAAGTAAATATAAACGATTATTTGATAAGTTATAAAGTTGTAATTATCCTAAGAGTAAATATTGGATAATTATTTTAAAGACAATCGGTTAAAGAATATTATTGGATTAATTATATTAATCAAATGAAGAGAAATAATTAAAATCAGTTAACAAATTAACTGATGGTTGGAAGTTGATTAAATCAACTGTTTATTTGAAACTGATTTTTAGATTAATTGTTCTTCAATTAATCTAATGAAATAGTTTAGAAATAAATTAATCAAAGTTAATAAGATTTAATTACCTTTTTAACGAATGAAGTTTAGATAATTATTTGAACTAGTATAATTTTTATTGTTCATTAATAATGAAGTAAACTGCTTTACTTCAGCAAACGATCAAGTTAATCACTATTTAATGAATTTCATGGTAGTGAGTTTATGATGAGATGTTTCCGGAATTAGGTATAATAATTTGAATAAAAAGGAAATTGTCACAAGACAAACAACATTTTTGATGTATGATAAGAGAAGTTTAAATGGATTTGTATAAGGAAGATGAAACGAAGAGTTAATGACTAATGTAAACAATTATAAACAACAGAGTTTTCAAAATAAGGATATGGCGTCATAAAGCCATATTTAAAATAAAGTACGTAATACAGTTTAATTGATATATTAGTAATAAGGAGTTTAGAGTTACAGACCTATATCTGTTCTAAGGTAAGAATGTTGTCGATCAAGGTCTGAGAGGTAAATAAAATACCCCAACTTGAACGACTCCACTATTATCGAGGGATGGTATTAGTTTGTAACGGACAGAGACGTCGAGTTTAGTTATAAAAAGGGGAATATGGCAGCGTATTGCATTAGCTATAAAAAGGGGCATATAGCAGCATATTGCATTAGCTATAAAGAGGGGAATATGGCAGCGTATTGCATTAGCTGTAAAATGGGAATATGGCAGCGTATTGCATTAGCTATAAAAAGGGAAATATTACAGCATATGATAAGTCTTTTGAACTATAATGATAAATTAGCGTTGTTGACCAAGCTTAAGCGTGTTTATATATATAGCACTATTCCCCAGGAAATGAAAATAGTTTATTTTGAAATCCACTTGTTCTAAAGTAATAAGTAACGATGTTTATCCAAAGAAATATAAGATCGAGTTTAGAAAGAGAATTGGAGAATCATTTTAGAAATCGATGACATCGTTTCGATGTTTGAAATATGATTAGAATTAAATAACACTATTAGAAATGGGAACTATATTTCGACGATGTCGAATGTATTAAGATAAGTTATTTTTAGAAATTATAATCCGTTAGGATAGTTAATATTCAGTTTTAAACCAATAAAGTGTAATAAGATATGTAATCAATATTTAGTTATAAGCTTGATATTGATTTAACAAGAAGTTGACTTAGAAGCAAAGTTTATAAAGTAGAATGGGAATAAAAAATTATAAAAGAGATTTCAGTAAACAAGATATGAACCTGTAAGGATATTTATTTCTTGAATGAAGAGTTAAGCAAATAATTTGCAGATTGAAATGATTAAATAGAGTTTGGAAATGCTTTCCAAAGATTAATAAGTTATATTTTCTAAAGTACAGAAAATAAGAAATGGGGAAAATGATAGGAATGTTTTCGAACATTAATAACGTATATTTTCTGGGATATGTGAAGTTGGAAAATTAAATAAAAAGAGGCCAGTGATTGTGTGATGATTCGTTGTACATTTGAATGGATGTTTGTTTTTACTTCGTAAATAACCGGCTATCGAAGTGTTTTGACCATCATTGTCAATACAGAGAGAACGGTTGGATATATTATCCGAAATCCACTCCGTATAGGCATAAGCGCTACATATTATATTATGTTGAAGAAAATTGAAGAAGGAGTGAAATGCAAGGGTCATTCTGTTCTAGAATGGTGTTTTCTGTTTCTCCAGTCCCAGGACAACTTGTATGGACGAATGTCTGACAAAGTATTCCTAACAGATCACATAAGATGATCTTATTGAGATATTACGTCTGGTGGTGGAGAAATTCGTTTCTTTTAGCTTTTATACCCGTAATATTTTTGAGAAGATCAACTAGTGATTCGACGGGTTTGACGATGTGGCATTCAAAGTGAATGGTGATCAGATGTTCTGAAGATAGACGTAGCCGCTAGCCTCACAACCAGGAAATGACAAAAATCGGGCAGGCAGCATGGCTATGTAGGTCATTCCCATTAGGGTGTATTGTCACCATCTAGAGAAAATTCGTATTTGTTCTTCTTTCGTTTCTGTATCTTCGGATAACAGTTATATGGGCCCAACCGTAGGTGGCAATATATTCGATACACTCAAGAGAAATGAGTGGTCGGTCATGTGTGGGCCGGGTTGCCAGATGTTCTTGTTGAACCCCGGTGTATCCCCTCTAGAGTACACTGATCGGGAGGTGGTCCCATACCTTGTCATAGTTGGAATCCAAACTCCAATAAGTGCCCTGCGGTTTTTGATTTTATATTATGTATATGGAGCGTGAGATGCAAGCATTTTGATATTTGATTATTTATTTGATTAGACATTATTATAATATCACTGGATTTTGATATCAAAATATTTGGGTTATAATAAGGTAAAAAAACGTCCATGTTTATGTGTGGACTGGTCTTACTATTATCTTTTTGTTTCAAAAAGGATTTTCAGAGTTAAACAATATGGTTGGAATTTACTCACACCAGTCCCATGGTTGACCCAGAGTTTATTTTGTTTGTGTTTTCCCTAAACTCTTTGGTGCCCAAATTTGTACGAGCAGTCAAGTGTTCAGGCTTTGAAGATTCACTTGGGGGAGCTCAAAGCAGGAAGCTTCACCACTAGTTATTAGAGATTATTTTCGCTGTGATATGATGTATTGTACTCTAATAATGGTATGTATATACCATACAGTTTTGTATTTCAAAATTATGTTATATAATACATTTTATTCGTTCCGCTGTGAGATTCGTGTTTACTCTGATTATGTTCAGTTGTGTTCTTCTTCTTCTTCTTCTATTCTATTAGTTCTATCTTTTCTATCTCATCCTCTAACTTCTTTCTATTAATGATCTGAACTTTCGTGCACTTTGAGTTGAATGTGTAGGATACTAGTCAGCTCAAATCGGTACGGATTTTCGGGCCGTTACAAGAAAGGTGCTAGCTTTTTATCCTGTGTTTCTCATGTATGTTTCTATTGCTTTTTTATCACCACTATTAATTAGCCTATCGAGAAACTAAAATTATTATCATTATGAATATAATTGGTGTTAGATGATTAACAATTCTTGTTTGTTATTTGTCATTGAATCCACACTTTTTTCAGTTTGAAGTTATATACAATTAGTTTCTGTTATTTTTGGTTCTTCTGTATGTTGATTCGCTAAAATTTTCTTTGAGCAGCTATTAGGTTGTTAATCAATTTCATAACACAGTGGTGATTGAGACATGACACTGCTAGCTTTTTTTTAATAGGATATACAGTAGTTTATGAAAATGTTTCATAAGGATGCTTACATATACATGATACTATTCATTTCTTAAGTATTTTCATGTTTATCATATGCATGATTTTTCCCCTAGTTCCCAATCAGAAAATTCTTAAGAAACCTGTTGTACATTGATGTGTGCATCACCATTGACATCATTGTATGCCAGTTAACCAAGCATTGTTAAAGTAATCCTTATCCTTATTATCAAAGGACATACAATGATATATCTACACACATGGATCAATAAACTGCTAATGGATGATTGTTTCTTCATGATGCTTGGTTCTAAAATTTGATGTGAGCTATGTTTTGGTGTATGTGTGTATAAGATTGTCTAATAAATATACGCATACAAGTACTAAATGCATGAAATACGTGCCTGAAAGCCTACTACATGAAATTTATGATATGGAATTGCAGTTTGTGATATTACTGAAATGATTTGCAGTTTGTGATATCTCTTCGATTCTTCTTTCAATTAGATTTCAATGACCGCTCAATCAATTTCCACTTCAAATTCATCAACAACAGCTGGAAGAAAGTACTGTCACCCCAAAATCCCAGCGAAGATGAGGACTGTGAAGGTAGGGTCGAATGCGGGGAAGAAGTTTTTTGGTTGCTCTATGTGGCCGGTAAGTATAAATTAGGTTTTTTCAGTTGCTTTGTCTATTATTATATCTTTTAGTGATGTTTTAGTCGAGAATTTAAGATATATGCATAATGGCAATTGCGGGTATTTTATGTGACATGATGAAGTGTATGAATTCAATAGCAATGTGGAATAGGATGATACTACTATTAAATTGATGAAAAAAGAAAAGGCTATATCGTAATTGCTCGTGGAAAGGAAGACAATTGAAGAAAAGATGCCGAAACAAAAGAAAAAGAGGGCAAAATCCAATGAATTTGTGGCAGATATGAAGGAAGAGTTGGCCCTAACGTGCATTAAATGTGGAAAACACGAGAAAGGAGAAAAATTCTTTGCAACAGCTTTAGTTATGTCCTGGATCATGTTTGGAGTTCTTTTGTGTGTTACTATGGCAATGTTTGGACAACTTTTCTGGTATAATTATAAGTTTTGTCACATTGTAGATTAGTGATAATTTTTGCCACATTGCAAATTAGTGATAATTTTTGCCACATTGCCCATTAAACCTAAAGTGCTGACTAGTGATAATTTTATCCATATTGTAACTGTCTAATTGTTTACTCAGCATGGTTTGCGCTTTGAACAAATTGAGTCATTGCATCAATTTGCAACAGAGGCATGCAGTGCATAAACTGAGGTATACAACTGAAATGCAAATGAAATGCAACTCAGTTATGTAATTTAGTTATGCAACTAAAATGCAAATGAAACTCAGTTTGTGCTGAAATGCAAATGAACTGAGGCATGTAGGTGAAGGAGGCAGTGATAAGGTTGTTCAAGAACTTTATACTAAAGTTACTAGAGGTACTCGATGTAGTAGAGGCACTGAACGGAGGCTCGCGCTATATTTTGAAACTATTTTAGTTTTTTGTATACAAGAATTTAGTACTGGTTGTGCTTGTAACTGAAATATTTGTAAAACCTTAATTTAGTGCTATATTTTGTTATTTTGTAATTGGCTAAGTAGTACCTTTGTTGCTGGTTAATTTGAAATAAAAAGTTCTTTGTTAATTTTAGTCTCATGTAACTGTTGTTATGTTGCAGTATGTTATGTAATGTTGCCATATCTATGATATAATATTGCATTATGTGATGTTAAATGTTGTCATAGCTATGATATAGTGTTGCCATTGGATGGTAAAAGCGTTGTCATAGATTAATGCTTGTGGGCCCCATAATTGGATTCCGTGAACCCGGGCTACAGATTTTAGTGGGCCACCTCCCCTGTTTGTTTTTCCTCTTCACGCACTATCCTTTATGCTGCCAAACATATCCTTCGTTTAAACCCCTTCATGGCCCTTTCCCCTTCATTCGAACCCATACTAACCATGGAAAATTTCATCACCGACGAGCTAAAGCCACATGAATAACCTTCCCTCCTCGACCATTAATACCAAAAGATTCACTCCTCCATCACACCCCTTCGAACCAAACAATAACCCCCTCCTCAAGTCGTGCAACCCGGTTCCTTACCTCATCACAACACGCGAGCGGTAGGAGGTTCTTACGAGTTGACCTACCCATCCTGTTGTGGCGCAGATATAAAAATGGAAGGAAGGTTTTTTTTTTCTTTTTCTTTTCGGTTCCTTGTGGGGAAGAAATGAACACAGAACATAGCAGGTAGAAGTACCTATTTATAGAAGGAGAGAAATGAGATATGATCAATGTCTCATACGAGGGTAGAAGGGAGGTTTGCATCTCAAAAATTAGACGGTGCATGTAATTTTAATGTGAAGTGATATATTTTGATGTGAAGTAACATGGCAGCATAGGCGTGCATAAGGAAATAGTTGTTATGCCCTTGTTATTCTTACGATTGAATTATGAAATATAAGTTGAGTACGTTTCAGCTAGTACTCTGAAAAGAAAATGCTTTGTTGTGGGTGTGTGTGTGTGTATATATATATATATATATTTTTACATATGCAAATATGTCTGCTGATTGTTATTGCAAGTGAAAGGTTAGGCTTCCTTGTATAAGTAGGATTTGATAGAATGCTTAGGGTAGAGGCATATATGGGATAGGCTGCATTTTAGGTTAGTATAGGATAGGTTCGTACACAATTCTTAAAGATAAGTTTTACATGTATATGTATTTTATACGATTAAATTTTACTACTATTTAACGCCAACGTTTAATATTCGTACTTCCATATATCAACTTCAAATATGACGAAAATGGGCGTACCGCTACGTCTCAACGTTTCGGTCCCAGCAAAATTAATTTCGTTGAAAACCGACTCCGTTTGCACAATGATGTTATTTAAATTTATTTATCGGTACACCTTTAAATTTGACACACAAATAAAACAACTCCGATTGGCTCCAAACTGGAAATCCAGCAACAATTAGTTATACATATTCCAATAATTTTCGTTTTGTTGAAAATGGATATTGTTTGAAAAGAAAGTTATTTCTAAGGCTTATATAATAACGATAAAATAAAAATAAATCAAAAACAAATCTATTTCAATAATAATAAATTATTATTATCGTATATCTCCAAATGAAATCTTATACAGCTTTAAAATAAACCAATATAGATTTTAAACTCATTATTCAAGATTTCGAGTAAAATGATATCCATATTATATAAGAATTCCTTTTATAGATATTAAATAAATGTTATTTTATAAACGATTCCATAACGACTATTCGAAAATTTGAATTGGACATAACTTATTATCTATAATATGAAATCTCCATTTTTCTCTTATGTTAGAAAATTATAATCAAATTGATTTAAACATTTCTTGTTTCATAGAGTTCCGACTTATATCGCACCTTGTATATTCAGTTGAAGATTAAATCGTAAATTACGAACTACCACGATGTTACGAACTCGATTTATTTATATATATATATATATATATATATATATGAAACACCCCACCTCCATTAAGGTCACTCACAAAGGGAATGCATTAACTTTGGTGAAGCATTTTAGGTAAAAGACATAGATAATTTACAAGACAGACATATAAATAGCGGAAAACTGAAATTATTTATTTAATAGCGTAGTTCAGTCGAAACAGTACAAGCATTGTCTCAAAACCCAAATTCTAAATTATTACAACAAAACACCTGTCTTGATTTAAATCTCCAAGTACATAAAGAAGCATAAAACAGAAGTAAGATAGCTAAATCCCCATTAAAAATGTAACCACAGCCATAGCCCAAGAAAAGAGAATCCAAGCAATACATCCACTCTCTTCACGCTTGAAAAGGTCTGCACTAAGCTGAAGTATTCCTTAACACCCCGTAATTCTTTAACATTAAGTTTCGCAAATTAAAGTATAAATAAATTTTAAAACAAGAATCAAGGGAAACGGGTTGCGCCATTGCGTTCATCTCGAAATTCTGCTTGGAAATGAGTCCGAGTTTTCGAGAAACGGAGTACATGTGAGGGAGATATGACCCTCCGAAGTTTCAAGAATTTTCAGAACAGAAAAACAGCTCGAAATTCGAATTCAAATTCGAATTCAAAACCCAGAACTGGCTGGGCGGGAAATTTCCCGCTCAGGACCAGGTCGACCTGGGGGTTGACCATAGTGTCGACCTCCCAGGAACCAGGTCGACCATAGTGTCGACCTGGTGCAGAATTCCAGTTTTTGAACCTGATGCATTGCGATGTATTTAGACGTATTTTCTGACTAGATTCGTAATCCTAAACCTATATAAACCTCCCCTAATCCCCACTAATCGTCACACCATTCTTCTCTATCCTTATGATGCGCAAATTCTTAATGAACAAGATGACTTCTTCTTCTCCAAAGACTACATGATTCAACAAAAACAAGATTAATCAAATTAAGAGAGTCCTTCTACCTTCTTCTTCAAGCAACGCGAGATTCACAAATTGGAGATTCAAATAAAGTTAAAGCTTCAAGAAGGGAAGCAAAGGCTAATTCAACGGCTTCGAGCAATGTCGCACGAATCATAGCAAATCACCTCAGCGTTATTATCCTTTTCTAAAGCCAATCAATGTAAGTCATTTACTTTTTAGATTTGAATGCCTATATCTATTTGTGACATGTAATCAAATGGATATAAGAATATGCCTAATCCTTTCGTTTGAATCGGTGCTTGTATATGCCTCTGGATCTGATTCTCGATTATGGCCTAGAACTTATTGTGGCAATATGTCAATGACTATGATTATGGGACTTTTTGCCTAAGACTATGACTATGAAACCGTGGCCCATGAAACTATTGCCTGTGACTACGAACATGAAACTATTGCCTATGACTACGAACATGAAACTATTGCTTATGACTACGAACATGAGACTATTGCCTATGACTAAGATTCATAACTATGAGACCATGACTATGACTATTGTGGTTAATTTCCTAGGACTATTTTGTGGTTAATTGCCTAGGACTATTGTGGTTAATTGCCTATGACTACTATGGTTAGTTGCTTATGCCCATAACATTATAGTTACAAATCATGATTGTATACCGAATTGGCATTATGTTGGATCAAGTCACCTATGTCTCCCTTGATTTTGTTGGATCTCATACTTAGGGTGTAATTTGCTTAATTTATTCTGGTTCTCTATTGTGTACACCAAACCTACTGGATCCATTATCTTTGTATTTGTGTATTTTGGTTCTCTTTTTCATGCCTATTCTCTTATGTTAATTCTTGTGCTTATCCCTTGTTCCTTTTGTTAGTTTCATTTCATGAGTACCTAGAAACTTGTGAAATCATGTTATACGTACAACTACGGCGGGGGAATTTGGGCATAGCTTAATTAAGATGATTTGGCATAACAAATATGTTAGAATAATCTGAATTGGCTATATTAGTAAATATTACATGCATATTAGACTTGGGCGTAAAATGGTAAATTGTTAATTGACCGCAAAGTATGTAATTGGCACGTAAGCCAAGTTTGGATATAAACTATAAACTAGAATATTAAATCTAGTTTTGACATGAACTGATCTAATTTGGCATAAACTGCAAGTTGGGTTAATTGATAGGTAAATCAAGATTTGGGCCTAGAATATAGGTATGCTAGTGGGCATGACAAATAAATATGATATAGGCCAAAAAAATTTAAAAGAGTTGTTAGCAATTTACATATAGACAAAAAGAATAAATATGAAAATCTAGGAAAGACGAATATGCCTAACCCGAGGTTAGATTGAGTTACGGTATAAGACTGCCTGGAACCGCCCGGCAAATCCAGCAACCGTAATAATACCTATCTAATGTGGGTGGTTAGAGCATTGAGCCCAAAAAGGACCCGAGGTTAGACTGAGTTGCAGTGTAAATCTGCCTGGAAACGACCGGCACATCCAGTGACCACAACAATATCTGTCTAATGTGAGTGGTTGGTGCTTTAAATGAATAATTTAAAGCTAAGAAACAGTTAAGCTAGAATGGGAGGGTTAAGTCCATAGGAACACTTAACCAACTTAACATGTTAACAAGACAAGACTTGTAGGGGTTAAATAACCATTATAACATGTTGACTAGACCAGTGGGCGAGGTTAAGAAAAGGTTTAACCGTTATAACATGCTAACTAGACTAGAAGGTGGGGTTAAGTAAAATACACTTAGCTAATTTAACATGTTAACTAGACTAGATGGTGGAGTTAAGTAAACTTAGAACACTTAGCCATCATAGTGCGACAAATGAACAAGGTTAAGTTAAAACATGAAGGGACAATGCTTAACCATTAGAACATGTGAATTAAACAGATGTTAGGGTTAAGTTAACTACGAGAACACTTAACCAATACAAGATCAAGGGGTGGGATTAAGTAAAAAGAAATACTTAACTAATATAATTTGATTTGGGGTAGGGTTAAGTCAACTTGAACTACTGATAACACTTAACCAGTTTAACATGACAAATGAATGGGTTAAGTTAACTTGAATTGACTAATGACACTTAATCAATCCAACTTGACGAGAAAAAGAATTAAGTAGTAAACCTTAGTTAAGAGGACTAAATTGTATACCTTAGTTAAGAAAACGACGATTCCGGAACTAAGTAGTAAACATTAGTTAAGGGAACTAAGTAGTAAACCTTAGTAGAACACGAGAAGGAGCGAACGCCCATCTGATCTTAAAGAAGGCTCCAACAAACTGGGTTATGAAGCACGCGGCTTCGAGGGGACGTGAGGGTACTCTTGGTATCCCTCTGTGAGGCTGCAGATGATCTGCCTGGGCTCACATAGGTTAAGGTCTGCGTTAGTATGCCTTGGTTGCAATATAAGGCAACCTAAAGACTAGGATGGACCAGCTTGATTCGGCGAGACCAGTAGCCTTGTGATAGCAACTAGTCGTCTGCCTACCATCTTGAGTCAGTCGAGATACATACAGCGGTAAGGCGGAGAACTCCAAAAGACCATATACTTGCTATCTAGTTATGGGTGTGGATGGCCATAGGTTAGTGGGGGCATAGAGGGTGTAATGACCCAAAAATTTGGTCCAATTTGAGCTGACAAAAAACACAAGTCCAACCCCAAATTAAACTAAAAATCGGGAAATTAATAGAAAGAAAACAGAGGGTGAGGAAAGATAAGATAGAAACTTAGAATAGAAGAAGAAGAATAACACACCATCAGAGTAACACGAATCTCACAGCGGAACGAATAACATATAATACATATAACATAACTTGAAATATATATTTGTACTTGAATATACATCATTATTAAAGTACAACACTTACAACACAGCGGAAATAAACTATAGCTATATGATCATGAAGCCTCCTGCTCCAACTCTTCAAGTATTTGTAAATCTAGACTACTTGACTGTCCGTACAAAATTGGGCACCCAAGAATTTAGGGAAAATAAAACCATATAAACTCTGGGTCAGTCATGGGACTGGTACTAGTAAAACAGTTTAAAACAGTTTGAACACGTAAATGATATCTCATAAGACCACGCCGTATAACGGAACGGGTTTTCCATTATGAGAATCCAAAACTTCTTTATATCAAAAACCTTTTGATATTATAATAATGTCTATCAACCACAATATATTAATCACCTAGCAGAAACGCTTTCATCTCACGTTGTATATACATAGTATACAATCAAAACCACAAGCACGTATTGGGTAATGGATTTCCAACTATGACAAGGTATGGAACCGCCTTCCGATCAGTGTACTCTAGGAACGATACACTGGAGTTCAACAAGAACATCTTGCAACTCAGCCACACATGACCGACCACTCATTTTACTTGAGTGTATCGAATGTATATCACCAACGGTTGGGATCAGCAACCGTTTCCCGTATATACGGGACAACATTGATAGATTTAAGAAGCAAATGAATATTCTCTAGATAGGTGATTATACACCCTACTTCGGAGCGACCGACTTAGCCATGCTGCCTGCCCGATTTTTTTCATTTCATGGTTGTTGAGGCCAGAGGTTACGCTTTATCATCTCATCAGACTACAAATTCACTTCGAATGCTACATTGTCAGATCCATCGAAAATCACTAATTGACGTCTACAACAGTACATTACGTGTTAGCTAAAGAAGTTTCCTTCTCCGCTTCCACTCTTGGTACGGTTGAAGAAATCAATGTACATGACCTTTCTAGAAATACTCTGTCAGACATTCATCCACACAAGTCATCCAGGAATAGGATGAACCGAAGGCACTATTTAGTACATCCATCTTAGGCACTGTTATCTAAGACTTATACAATAAACCTTGCACTTTACTCCGTCTTCAATTATCATTGGCATATATGATTCGCAACGCTTATGCCATTACAGAGTGGTTCTTTGGATAATAATCCAACCGGTCTCTCCATATTAACAACGTTAAAATGGTCAAAACTTCGATAGTCTGTGAGTTAACTATCAAAGAAAAACAAGTGTGCAAACAACGATATTATTTCCAGATGGAAATTATATCGAACAAACATGATTTAACATTAAACTCTTTAGTTCATTTTACATCTCCTGTTTCCCTATATCCAACATTTGCTATTTTCTATATTTAGAAAATAAAATTTATTAACAATGGAAAACATTTCCATTCCTTGTTTTCTGTATCAGAAAACATTTCTGATTCTTGTTTGGAAAACATTTCCAAACTCCTACGTTTGGATTAAGCAAATTTTAGATAAAACATCGCTATGCCAACTCAAACCATTTCCTTTAATTACTAAATTCACTTAACCATCCTTTACTGCCAAACCTTAACCAATCCTTAGTGAAATACGAAGCCAATCAAGTTGGGGTAGAACTACCTCTTAGACCTTAACTGAACAACATTTCAAACTTTGAAATAGGCAAAGTTTTTACATTTCTTTAACTGACTTCCTTACTTAACCTTTCTTTCGAGTAACTATATTTGATTAACTCTTTTCAATTAACTCTATTCGATTTACTCCTTTGGATTAACTCTATTCACTTAACTCCTGTCGAATAAACTATATTCGATAACTCCTCTAACTCTATACGAATAAACTATATTCGATTAATTCCTCTAATTCCATTCGAATAAACTATATTCAATTTATTCCTTTAACTCCATTTAACTCTATTTGAATAACTAATGTTCGATTAACTCCTTTTCGAATAAACTATTCATTTATAAAGATTTACTTTTAGTAACGGTTCTTCACTTTACAAATGATTTCCTTTTTAGTAAAGTTTTCCTTTTTGTAACGTTTTCCTTTTTATTACATCCTATTCGGTTATAAACAAATTTCCTTTTTATAACTGTATTTATTTTCTAAATATTTCCTTTTTATAAAATCTCCTTTGATTGTTATAAATATTATCTCTTTTATAAAATCCTTTGATTTTATAAATAATCTATTTTCAATATTCATTTTGAAAATTCCCTTTTCACCATTCCGGTATGTTATGGTATTCAACATATCAAATCACGATGATCAATATCGTCCAAACACATATAATTGACAACAGATTATATATCACATCATTTATCACAATATATGAAAAATAGTAAAATAAATGTTAAGGAACCCAGTTGGGTTCCTCCAGCCTGTTTCCCTGCATCTACAGATGTTACACAATAAAATCAACATCACTTTCAGTTCCATATGATATATTCTGTTAAACAGAATCAATATAGAAATTCACTAACTGACTAGCAGTTCAATCAAACAGTCAACACATAGTCAATTAGCCAATATTTAACAGTTCTAAAAATACAACATGAAATTATAAACTATTCAGAGTTAGTGAGATTTACTCACATTGGACGATCATCGTTAATAACGATAACCATTGCTCGATTTGATTCAGACGGACAATTTGTTTTGTTGTAAATTGTAACGAGCTTGGATTCACTCCCAGTCAGTTCCATGGTGTTGCTCCCGTCCATACGATCCCAACGCAACTTACGGTTCGTCAATCTGATATCGTAAGGTCAAGTTATGATACCGACAATTTCGAATACTTTTTAATTAAATTAAAATTCCCATTTCTAATTTAATTTCTTGGGCTTACCTTTAAAACAAGGCCCACTAACCCCCTTCTCATCCCAAACCCGCATCCTATGTTCTTCCCCCAAATAGATGTCGTGCTCCAGTACCCATCAACGCAAGAGCAGGCCGAACTTCCACCTCCAAATCCCCCATCAACACTTCAGTTAAATTCTTGGAAAAATTACCAAAATTCACTACGTCAAACCACCTTCCACCCCAACACAGCTGCAGATGACTCGGTGCCACCTCGCGTTCTCCGTCCGTCGACCTAACTCGCGACACACAGTAGGGCAGCGAACAGTTTCACCACCGAACAACCCCACAGTTTGCCAATATCTGCTATTCAAGCTTCTAATTTCAAGAACGAACTCAAAATCTCTCATTACTACTTCAATACCAAGGATTTCCGAACCTCAGGTATCTGTTGTCCGCGTTTAACCCCATAACACCACGTCGAGCTTCACCAAATCGGTGCCGGCGCGAAGCTCTTTCCATGCTGGATCCATATATACATATTTCAGAATTTATTGTGGAGGATTGAAGTTGTTTTGATTTTTCTTTTGAATTGTTTTGCTGCGTTTGGAGGTTACGGTATATATATATATATATATATACACACACTTGTGTTTGGGTAGGTACCATTTGTGGCGGTGAAGACATGAGGCGTGGCCTCCAATTTGGCCAAGAAAAATATTAGGATATTTTTATATTATGGTTTTATATTTTATTTTCTCGATTATATGCTTGTCTCTTGTCCTTAAAAATCACTGCGACCGCATACGATACCCAAAAATCACCAAACTGGACATATAGCTAGAGTTCGACATTACGGTCCCAACGAAACTGGTTTCGTCGAATTCCGACTCCGTATGCTCACATAGCGTATTTTTAACCATCAAAATACTGACTGTTTCTCACTCTAATAATCCGTACGGCCACACAGTGACTCTAAAAATCACCAAACTTGGAATCTAACAACTATTTGACATTGCGGATCCAACAAAATTAGTTTCGTCGAATTCCGACTTCGTTTGCAAATGTGGCTATTTTTAATGCTCTAAATAGACTATTTAAATATATAAATATATTTAAATATAATTACATTAAATATTTAAAATTAAATATTAACGTCTATATTTACAGAGGAATACCGTACAGCTTCAGAATATTCCTATATGGATTTACAACTCGATATTACATCGTCAGAGTTTTATCGATGTTCGATTTCAATTTAAATCCTTATATAAAATATAATTAAATCATTATGGTCAGGGCGCTGCATTTCTGAGAATTTGATTTGGACATAACTCAAAATCTACACGACGAAATCCCGATATTTCTCTTCCACTAGAAAGATATACTCCACCAGCTCCACATATTTCTTGTTTCACAGAAATCCGATTTAAAACGAACCCTGTACATTCAGTTGAAGTTCGAATCGCCAATTTACGAACTGCAGCACCATATCAAGCTCGATTTTAATTATAATATAATTATACGTTCAGGCTTCATTCAAATAATATATTCGTTATTCTAGTTCAATTCTAAACTAAATTAAATATCACAGATGATCCAGTTCACACCATATCGCCATTTCAGCCAATTCTGATTATTTCAGAATTAATTATATTATTTAATTTATTATTTTAATTAAATATTCACCATTATTTAATTCCACGACCATTAAATCCTTTAATTCACTATTTAAATAATTAAATAAATATATTATAATACCTTTGCAAATGCTGGTCATTACAATCTTCCCCACTTAAAATAATTTCGTCCTCGAAATTGTTAAGGTAGAAAACAACTTTATTAACTGGTTAGAACTCATTTGTTCATTTCATTAATTCAGCTTCCACTGGACTAATTTAATTTTAATTAAATATTTATTAATTCTTATCAACGAAAATTTTCAAAATCCTGAAAAATTTCTAACGCCTTAATTTTTCAAAAAAATTCGCCAGCACCTTCTTTGTACTGGTCAATACGTCAAACAACCACTTGCCTCTCTGGGCCATCTCCATCCCAAAAGAAAATCAAACTGCCAAGTGGCTTGCCAATTCGGCTCATAAATCTCATGTCTATATCAAATATAAACTTGTACCCTTTGTCGACATATCATTATAACCTTTCCCCCTGTTATCAACTCAGCGGATACAAGGGTCATCCCAATCAAATTCCAATCTGGTTTTATCCACAACACAACCATTCGCTTATATCCGAGCCAAATATCATTTCAACTCGAGTTTCTTCTCGATTCCCAACTCTTAACTTGATTATCACATTACACTTCAAATTTGAATCTCATAATCCAATTTGTCTTGATATCATTCTAATTCAATCTCAGTTACCACTTTACTTGTAACAACCCGAGTATTCTGTAACAGTGAAATTCAAAAATTAAAGTATAATTAATTTCAAATCAAAGTATTAAGGGAAACTAGATATGCCATTGCGTTCATCTCGAAAAAATACGCAAAATAGAGTCCGAGTTTTCGAAAAACGGAGCCCGTATGACCAAATTATGGCCTGATGAAGTTTCAGAAAATTCAAATTTCGAAAACAGATTTGAATTTCAGCCCAATCAGAGTAGGCGGGAAAAGTTCCCGCCCAACCCACCAGGTCGACCTGGGGGTCGACCCTAGGGTCGACCTGCCAAGCCAGGTCGACCAGGGAGTCGACCTGGGGGTCGACCTGGGGGTCGACTGGGGAGTCGACCTGGCCCCTGAGCCAGGTCGAACCCAGCCCCCCTGGCTGGCCTGGTCTGTGCTTAGCCGAATTTTTGAGCCTTGCCTTGTCACTAGGACTAGGTGTCAGCTCCTGATTGGTCTCTCCTTCAAATGTATGGCTAATATTAATCCAAGCTCCATCGACGGTCCTAATCAATTCACAAACTCTATAAAAAGGACCTAAGACTCCACCTAATTCATACAAACAAAAATAAGAATGAGACCGTCATGCTGCTGAGGAAAGACAAGGAGTAGCCGTCAAAATTGAGAGATGATTAGGAGACAATTTAAAAGCTTAAAGCATCGACAAGTAAATCAAAACAACGCCTACAACAAAGGATAGCATCTCCAAATTCAGAATTCAGATTCCTGAATTGAAGATTCGTCATACGTTGTAAGTAGAGTGCTATTCAGATGTGAATAAATAATTGTGTTTTGATTTGTGTAAAATGAGAAATAGAATTGTATTTGATTTATGGTGATAATAATTCATATTTGAATGTTGCTTTTATTCTAAACGATTTGGGATGTTGTGATATAACGATTCGATATTTGCAAGTATGTGATTCATGTTGAAAGTTAACAACTACATGTTTGTGGTAGTTTATTTGAGATTCATGCAAGTATATGATTAACTATTATGCCAACATAATATATATTATAATCACTTTTGGTGTAGTTGGATCCATTTGGGTATTATGACTTATGTGAACTTATGTTGGAATTGGCATCATGATTCAAGTGTAAAACCATACTTTTGTATTAGAGACAAAAGTAAGCATCTTTGTGAACCTGTGTTGACTCTATGAATATGATTAGACTATGTTTGGTGTTATGCCTAATTGAAAAACATGTTTTAGGCCTATATTGTTATCAAAAAAATCATATGATAATATATGTGACACATAGCTAAGTTAGATTTACATTCCAATTGCAAGTTTGCACGAATAAATTAAAAAACCATGATTTCATGTTTAGGTATATTTATGCCATGATTATATGAATAGATCAAAAACCATGATTTCATGATTATGTATATTTATGCCATGATTATATGAATAGATCAAAACCCATGATTTCATGTTTAGGTATGTTTATGCCATGATTATATGCTATTACAATGCAAGTTCACAAGTGCCAAATTTATGTTAATTGGTTCGCTATGTTACAAGTTCATGCGTTCACACTCCCCTTTTTTGTGTTACTTAGAATATATAAACACCATGTTCTAAGCCTCCCCTTTTTCATGTGGCTAAGTTGGGTTTAAATGTTAAACCCAACATATGTTATATTGTAGCGAACGTATAAAACGGGGGTAAGGACGTTTGGGTTAAAATATAAAACATATGTGTTGGCATGTTTGACGCATGCCAACGACCTTGAAAAACAATTAAGTGGTGTAAATTAATTTTACCCAATAAAGATGAATTTGAATAATGGGCCGCAAATATTTACATATAAAAATAAAAGAGACAAAATATGTAAATTTAGAAAATACGATGTGTTTAACCCGAGGTTGGATTGAGTTGTGATGTAAATCTGCCCGGAACCGCCCGGCTGTCCAGTAGTCACAACAATACCTATCCAATGTGGGTGGTTAAACACGGAGCCCAATAAAGACCCGAGGTTAGACTGAGTTGTGGCGTAAGACTGCCCGGACCCAACCGGCAACATGCAACCACAACAATACCTGTCTAATGTGAGAGGTCGAGGCTTTAATAAGACAATTAAGGCTGAGTCAGGATTGATATGATTAAGTCAATTGAATTAATACTTAATCAAAATGGAACATGCTAAACTATATAGACTGATTTGGGGGTTAGGTTTACAAAACACTTAACCAACTTAGCATGTTGGCTAGAAATAGAAAACCTAGTAGCGGGGGACCCTTTTCAGCAGTAACCCTACAAGGTGTATCAGGATACCCTGAACTAGGCAGGGTGGGGCACGATAACTGGGCTGACTGTAAGAGGTCAAATCGACGGCGGTGGTGCAGCAGTGTAGTTTCTAACGGGGTGCGGGCGTGCACACACTCCGGCGCAGAAAAATAAGGCACTAGGCACCAGTAGTATACCTGTGCATTCTAGAATTGTGTCGGGCCGCCACCACGGGACTTGATACACCCCATGGTGGGACCAACATAGGTAACTACAACATCGGTGGCCGTAAGACACATGCAACTATGCGAGTAGGAGCCGATCATTAGAAACGGATCACTTCACCCTGATTATGGGGTGCCTGTTGGGAACTAGTTTATATGGATGCAGAGATTAATATGGGGTGCGATAAGTATATTCGACTCTAGAAAACTTAACTTAGTTTATGGTGCTTTCCCATTTCCAGTTTATACTTATCATGCCCAATTCTTTATTCATAGACTGAATAGTCCTAGACTTACTCAGGCTTTATGTCTGACTCTACTTTTCTTTCGTCTTCTTTTCTTTCATTCCCCCCCCAGGTCCACAGGGAGGGAATACCGCAGCTTGACCAGTTTTCACATCCAGCTTGAAGAGAAAGAATGTATTGCTTGGATCTTTTTCGTTTTGGACTATGGCTTTGGATTGCAACTATGGGGACTTATGCAGTTTACTTTTGTTTTTATGCTTCTTTAAATTATGAAATCAAGACAGTTATGAGCATGTAATGGTTTTTGGAAGATTTGTAAGACAATTATGACATGGTTTGTGTAACACGTATTTCGTTGAAATAAAAATTGCTGTTGTTTTCCGTTGTTCAAAAATATGTGTATTTATATCTGTCTTGTGTATCTGTGACTTATACTTATAAACCTCCACCAAAATTAGGACATTCGCTTTGAGAGTGACCCTAACGGAGGTGGGGTGTTTCTCTTGGTATCAGAGCATAGGTTTACCAGATAAGATAAAAAGTTTTGAATTTTTTTTTCAAAAGAAAATTTAAAGAAGCGTTTTTAAAGATAAAATGTTATTTTATTTTAAAAAGGCAAAGTCCCCCAAAGCCATAGGTACTATCTTTTATCCTTCGTTTTGAATCTATCCTTTTTGTTTCGGCATGTCCGAAGAGCTTAACTTGGCAGAGGGTGTACCAATATCTGGTTGCTTTAGACGATTCTTAGAAGCAAGGGCCAATCAGCCAGGTCCTACCGTTCCTCCTCCCCCAGCTGCAGGAAATCAACCAGCTGCAGCAGCACCTCTTCCTCCACCTCCTTCGCGGGGTAATACTTTTCCTAAGATGTGTAAAGATTTTAAAGCTATGGGAGGAAAGGACTTTCATGGAACCGAGTCCTTCGTGGCAGCCAGGAATTGGCTGAAGGAAACCGAGGACTTATTCGTCATCTTTGAGGTAGAAGATTGGCAGAAGGTACAACTGGCAGTATGGCTACTTAAAGGCGAGGCTTCCTACTGGTGGGAAGTCACCAATGCATAAAGACCAGTGGAAACATGGGAGGACTTTAGTGCAAGGTTTGAGGCTAAATTTCTCTCAGAAGCTGAAAGGAGTCTTCAGTTGGAAAAAATCTTATTTCTTAAGCAAGGGAATATGACAGTCAAAGAGTATGTTAATCAGTTCGATCAGCTGGCTAGGTTCGGACTGGACCTAGTCAACACCCCGCACAAGAAGGCTCTCCGCTTTGTCAAAGGGTTGAATGAGCCATTACACAGTTTGGCCATGACCCATATACCCGTGGGAGCTACGTATGAAAGGTTGGTGCAGATGGCATTGCTGAATGAAGAGGATAAGGGCAAGAAGGAGACAAAGGCAGAAAGCTCTCAAGTGAAGAAAGAGGGTTTACAGCCTAAGAAGACAGACTTTAAGAAAGGCGGGAAAGACAACAAAGAGAAGAGGAAGTGTAATTTCTGTGGCAAAGTGGGGCACTTGGCGAAAGATTGCCGGAAAAAGAAGGCCAAGATGAATGGTGGGTGCTTTTCTTGCGATGAGACAGGCCATATGGCTAAGGATTGCCCAAAGAAACGAGGGCAGGGGCAGAGGGCTGGATCCACCTCAGGGGCACAGGTTCATGTGCTAGAAGCACCACCTCTGCAACAGCGAAGTATAAATACTTCTGTAGAAAGTGTAGTTTATCTTTATGATCACCCAGTTCACACTTTATTTGATTTTAGCGCATCACACTTCTTTATCTCGTCTGCTTTAGTAGAATCTCTGCACCTAGAAACTAGTATGGTAGAGGACCCCTTAATTGTTTCAAACCCAATTGGGGGCCCAGCTCATTTGTCTCTGATCCGTGTGGGATTGAAAATTTCTATTCTAAGCGTAGAATTTAGATGTAGTGCCTTTGTTTTGGGCTTCTCGGGATATGGTTTGATTTTGGGCATGGATTGGCTATCCAGTAATGGTGCCATCCTTGATTGTGAGAAAAAGGTGGTTATGCTTCTGACCCAACTCGGCAACACTCTGGAAATTACTTGCAATCCCTCGTATGCGGTTATGCTTAGTTACCTTGAATCGCTAGATGCCTCTATTGAAAGTTTGCAATCGGTTAGAGTGGTCCGGGAATATCCGGATGTCTTCGAAGAGGTGAAGGGCTTGCCTCCGAAGTGGGAGATAGACTTCCGCATATATCTTGTAGATAATGCAAAGCCCGTTGCGTTGCCCGTTAGACACATGGCTCCACGGGAAAGGAAGGAGCTCAGTAAACAGATTAAAGAGATTCTAGAGAAGGGGTTCATTAGAAGAAGCATTTCAGAATGGGGCGCTCCAGTGGTGTTCGCTACAAAGGCGGATGGTTCACTCTGTCTATGTGTTGACTATAGGGAGCTCAACAAGCTAACGAAAAAGAATAGGCACCCTCTCCCCAGAATTGACGATCTGTTTGATCAGCTTGTAGGAGCGTCTGTTTTCTCCCAACTCAATTTGGCGACCGGTTTTTATCAGCTAAGGGTGGCTGAAGATAGCATCGATAAAACGACATTCAGAACCCCAGACGACTTCTTTGAATGGCTTGTCATGCCTTTTGGCTTGACAAACGCACCCGCTTACTTCGTGGACCTAATGAGTAGGGTGTTCAGAGATTTCCTCAATAAGTTCGTAGTGGTCTTCGTAGACGATATCTTGATCTTCTCAAAGAATGAGGAAGAGCATGCTCAGCACTTAAGGGCAATCATGGAAACTCTGAGAGTCCATCAGCTAAAAGCCAAATTCTCCAAATGCCACTTTTGGAGAGAAGAAGTGAGGTTCCTTGGGCACATAGTATCCAAAGAAGGGATAGCTGTGGACCCTGCTAAGGTAGTAGCGGTACAAGATTGGAAGACACCAAGGAATGCAACTGAGGTCCAAGTTTTCTAGGACTAGCAGGGTTCTACCGAAAATTCATACGGGATTTTGCGAAAATCTCGGCTCCACTCACAAGGCTGACCAAGAAGAATCTAGTGTTCAATTGGGACTTGGATTGCGAGTTTGCTTTCCAACGACTAAAAAGGGCTCTTACAACAGCCCCGGTTTTGACGTTGCCAGATGGAAGCAAGATGTTCACAGTTTGTACAGATGCATGTGGGACAAGACTAGGCGCTGTCTTAATGCAAGAAGGAAGGGTAGTAGCTTATGGCGGAAGACAGTTGAAAGTGCACGAAAAGAACTACCCGACCCACGATCTTGAGTTAGCTGCCATCGTCTTTGCACTCAAGTCTTGGCGACACTATCTCCTAGGTGAGAAGTTCGAACTTTACACTGACCATAAATCATTGAAATATCTTTTCCCGCAGAAAGATCTTAACTTGAGGCAACAGAGATGGATGGAGTTTCTTGCCTCGTACGATAGCAAGATCTCCTACACTCCGGGCAAAGGCAACGTAGTGGCAGAAGCGTTGAGCCAAAAGAAACTGACCCTAAGCCCGCTATTTGTTGAAAGACAAAGCATAGAGTTTATAGCCAGCTTTGACTTTAGGCCCTCCTCCGATTTTGTACCGGGCTTGCTAGCATCTCTCGAAGTACGCCCGACTTTAGTGGACTCAATAGGGACAGCACAATGCGAAGACCCTCAGCTTGTGGAGACGATTGGTAGGCTAATTAGGGGTGAGACTTCAAGTCACTTCAGCAGATACTCCATCGACGATAAGGGTTGGCTAAGGCGAGACGGAAGACTATGCGTCCCACAGACAAGGGATTTAGTAAAGAAGGTTCTCGAGAAAGCACATCACTCCAAGATGACGATACAGCCAGGCGGAGATAAAATGTACAAGGACATAAAGAGAACTTTCTTTTGGAACGGCATGAAGAAGGACGTGGCAGATTTCGTTTCTAAGTGTATGGTGTGCCAACAGGTTAAAGCAGAACAGAAAAAGCCTGGCGGTCTGCTCAATCCTCTAGAGGTCCCGTAGTGGAAGTGGGATAGCGTCTCAATGGACTTCATTGATGGGCTGCCTAGGTCTAGAAGAGGCAACACTAGCATTTGTGTAATAGTGGATATGCTTACTAAAAGCACCCACTTTTTACCAGTCAAGAGTAAAAGAACTGCCTCATCCCTAGCATCTCTTTACCTCAAGGAAATCGTTCGACTCCATGGAATACCCTCCAGCATTGTTAGTGACCGAGACCCTATCTTCACAAGTGAGTTTTGGCGGAGTCTGCAAGAAGTGGTAGGCACACAGTTATGCTTGAGCACAACCTATCATCCCCAAACCGACGGCCAGACAGAAAGAGTGAACAGAGTTTTGGAGGACCTTTTAAGACCGTGCGTCCTTGACTTCGGAGGGACGTGGGAAGACCATCTTCCTTTGGTGGAATTTGTCTACAACAACAGCTACCAAGCCACCGTCGGATTGGCGCCCTTTGAAGCTTTACATGGAAGACCGTGCCGATCGCCCACTTGTTGGTGGAAGTCTACTGACAAGCTCATACTTGGACCAGATATGATCCGAGAGACTTCGGAAAAAGTAGACTTGATACGAAGAAGAATGAAGACAACCCAAGACAGACAAAAATCCTACGCCGACAAGAGGAGGACCGACCTTGAATTTGAGGTTGGGGACAGAGTTTTTCTTAAGGTATCTCGGCTAAGGAACGTTGTTCGTTTTCGAACCACATGAAAGCTAGCACCAAGGTTCGTAGGGCCATTTCCTATCATCGAGAAAATTGGGAAAATGGCCTATAGATTAGAGTTACCCGAAAAGCTGGCCGGAGTTCACAACGTTTTTCATGTTTCGCACCTCCGAAAATGTCTACATGAATCTGCTGAAGTGGTAGAGCCAAATATCCTAGAAGTAGCTGAAGTGGAACGCGAAGCAACCGTGAGGAAAGTTCCAACCCGCATATTAGGAACGGAAGTAATGAAGCTACGCAACCGCGAAGTCAAGCTCGTCAAAGTTCAGTGGAGCGACGCCGAGGGAGACGCAACTTAGGAAACTGAAGCTAGAATACGCGCTGCCTACCCTTTTCTTTTCGAGGGTACATCTTTGATCTTTCTTTTTCCTTAAGTTGCTCTTTTATCTATCTTTTTAGGTATATCTCCTCGACCTTATCTTTTAGGAAGAACCCTTTGGATGAAAACATGTAATTGAAACATGTTATGAATGATGGTTGCAAGTGGTTGCAAGTGATTGCTAGTGGTTGCTTATACACACACAATCTAGGTTTTAGATCGGCTCAGTCACTTAATACTGCATATGCATATATGTATTTATATTCGTACATGGTTGAAGTTTAATATGTTGTCATATGGATGTTGCGTTTATATATGAATGATTGTGCACTCATGTAAAATCATGAATAGGAAAATTTGCATACATAATGGATTCATGACACTTACATAATTTGCATTAAGGAGGTCAACTGAATCAGTAGACCGACTGATTTTGCATTAGATAAGTACATATACACACACTTCGCATATGATCATGAAGCATTAGAAGTCTTTTAAGGACAATGGATGCTCGTGTTTGATGGATGAATAGATGGATGTTTGGATATACATTCTTCCTAAAACTTGAAGATTTCGGGGACGAAATCCTTTTAAGTGGGGGAGAATGTAACACCCCGAGTATTCTATAATAGTGAATTTCACAAATTAAAGTATAATTAATTTCAATCAAAGTATTAAGGGAAATGGGATACGCCATTGCTTTCGTCTCGGAAAAATACGCGAAATAGAGTCCGAGTTTTCGAAAAACGGAGCCCGTATGACCAAATTATGGCCCGATGAAGTTTCAGAAAATTCAAATTTCGAAAACAAATTTGAATTTCAGCCCAATCAGAGTAGGCGGGAAAAGTTCCCGCCCAACCCACCAGGTCGACCCTAGGGTCGACCTGCCAGGCCAGGTCGACCAGGGAGTCGACCTGGGGGTCGACCTGCCCCAGGCAGGTCGACTCTAGAGTCGACCTGGGGGTCAACTGGGGAGTCGACCTGGCTCCTGAGCCAGGTCGAACCCAGCCCCCCTGGCTGGCCTGGTCTGTGCTTAGCCGAATTTTTGAGCCTTGCCTTGTCACTAAAGCTAGGTGTCAGCTCCTGATTGGTCTCTCCTTCAAATGAATGGCTAATATTAATCCATGCTCCATCGACGGTCCTAATCAATTCACAAACTCTATAAAAAGGACCTAAGACTCCACCTAATTCATACATACAAAAATAAGAATGAGACCGTCATGCTGCTGAGGAAAGACAAGGAGTAGCCGTCAAAATTGAGAGACGATTAGGAGATAATTTAAAAGCTTAAAACATCGACAACTAAATCAAAACAACGCCTACAACAAAGGATAGCATCTCCAAATTTAGAATTCAGATTCCTGAATTGAAGATTCGTCATACGTTGTAAGTAGAGTGTTATTCCGATGTGAATAAATAATTGTGTTTTGATTTGTGTAAAATGAGAAATAGAATTGTATTTGATTTATGGTGATAATAATTCATATTTGAATGTTGCTTTGATTCTAAACGATTTGGGATGTTGTGATATAACGATTGGATATTTGCAAGTATGTGATTCATGTTGAAAGTTAACAACTACATGTTTGGGGTAGTTTATTTGAGATTCATGCAAGTATATGATTCACTATTATGCCAACATAATATATATTATAATAACTTTTGGTGTAGTTGGATCCATTTGGGTATTATGACTTATGTGAACTTATGTTGGAATTGACATCATGATTCAAGTGTAAAACCATACTTTTGTATTAGAGACAAAAGTAAGCATCTTTGTGAACCTGTGTTGACTCTATGAATATGACTAGACTATGTTTGGTGTTATGCCTAATTGAAAAACATGTTTTAGGCCTATATTGTTATCAAAAAAATCATATGATAACATATGTGACACATAGCTAAGTTAGATTTACATTCCAATTGCAAGTTTGCACGAATAAATTAAAAAACCATGATTTCATGTTTAGGTATATTTATGCCATGATTATATGAATAGATCAAAAACCATGATTTCATGTTTAGCTATATTTATGCCATGATTATGTGAATAGATCAAAACCCATGATTTCATGTTTAGGTATGTTTATGCCATGATTATATGCTATTACAATGCAAGTTCACAAGTGCCAAATTTATGTTAATTGGTTCGCTATGTTGCAAGTTCATGCGTTCACACTCCCCTTTTTTGTGTTACTTAGAATATATAAACACCATGTTCTAAGCCTCCCCTTTTTCATGTGACTAAGTTGGGTTTAAATGTTAAACCCAACATATGTTATATTGTAGCGAACGTATAAAACGGGGGTAAGGACGTTTGGGTTAAAATATAAAACATATGTGTTGGCATGTTTGACGCATGCCAACGACCTTGAAAAACAATTAAGTGGTGTAAATTAATTTTACCCAATAAAGATGAATTTGAATAATGGGCCGCAAATATTTACATATAAAAAGAAAAGAGACAAAATATGTAAATTTAGAAAATACGATGTGTTTAACCCGAGGTTGGATTGAGTTGTGATGTAAATCTGCCCGGAACCGCCCAGCTGTCCAGTAGTCACAACAATACCTATCCAATGTGGGTGGTTAAACACGGAGCCCAATAAAGACCCGAGGTTAGACTGAGTTGTGCCGTAAGACTGCCCGGACCCAACCGGCAACAGGCAACCACAACAATACCTGTCTAATGTGAGAGGTCGAGGCTTTAATAAGACAATTAAGGCTGAGTCAGGATTGATAGGATTAAGTAAATTGAATTAATACTTAATCAAAATGGAACATGCTAAACTATACAGACTGATTAGGGGGTTAGGTTTACAAAACACTTAACCAACTTAGCATGTTGGCTAGAAATAGAAAACCTAGTAGCGGGGGACCCTTTTCAGCAGTAACCCTACAAGGTGTATCAGGATACCCTGAACTAGGCAGGGTGGGGCACGATTACTGGGCTGACTGTAAGAGGTCAAATCGACGGCGGTGGTGCAGCAGTGTAGGTTCTAATGGGGTGCGGGTGTGCACACACTCCGGCGCAGAAAAATAAGGCACTAGGCACCAGTAGTATACCTGTGCATTCTATAATTGTGTCGGGCCGCCACCGTGGGACTTGATACACCCCATGGTGGGACCAGCATAGGTAACTACAACATCGGAGGCCGTAAGACACATGCAACTATCCGAGTAGGAGCCGATCATTAGAAACGGATCACTTCACCCTGATTATGGGGTGCCTGTTGGGAACTAGTTTATACGGATGCAGAGATTAATATGGGGTACGATAAGTATATTCGACTCTAGACAACTTAACTTAGTTTATGGTGCTTTCCCATTTCCAGTTTATACTTATCATGCCCAATTCTTTATTCATAGACTGAATAGTCCTAGACTTACTCAGGCTTTATGTCTGACTCTACTTTTCTTTCGTCTTCTTTTCTTTCGTTTCCCCCTCCAGGTCCACAGGGAGGAAATACCGCAGCTTGACCAGTTTTCACATCCAGCTTGAAGAGAAAGAATGTATTGCTTGGATCTTTTTCGTTTTGGACTATGGCTTTGGATTGCAACTATGGGGACTTATGCAGTTTACTTTTGTTTTTATGCTTCTTTAAGTTATGAAATCAAGACAGTTATGAGCGTGTAATGGTTTTTGGAAGTATTGTATGACAATTATGACATGGTTTGTGTAACACGTATTTCGTTGAAATAAAAATTGCTGTTGTTTTCCGTTGTTCAAAAATATGTGTATTTATATCTGTCTTGTGTATCTGTGACTTATACTTATAAACCTCCACCAAAATTAGGGCATTCCCTTTGAAAGTGACCCTAACGGAGGTGGGGTGTTTCTCTTGGTATCAGAGCATAGGTTTACCAGATAAGATAAAAAGTTTTGAAATATTTTTTTTCAAAAGAAAATTTAAAGAAGCGTTTTTAAAGATAAAATGTTATTTTATTTTAAAAAGGAAAATTCCCCCAAAGCCATAGGTACTATCTTTTATCCTTCGTTTTGAATCTATCCTGTTTGTTTCAGCATGTCCGAAGAGCTTAACTTGCCAGAGGGTGTTCCAATACCTGGTTGGTTTAGACGATTCTTAGAAGCAAGGGCCAATCAGCCAGGTCCTACCGTTCCTCCTCCCCCAGCTGCAGGAAATCAACTAGCTGCAGCAGCACCTCTTCCTCTACCTCCTCCGCGGGATAATACTTTTGCTAAGATATGTAAAGATTTTAAAGCTATGGGAGGAAAGGACTTTCATGGAACCGATTCCTTTGTGGCAGCCAGGAATTGGCTGAAGGAAACCGAGGACTTATTCATCATCTTTGAGGTAGAAGATAGGCAGAAGGTACAACTAGCAGTATGGCTACTTAAAGGCGAGGCTTCCTACTGGTGGGAAGTCACCAATGCAGAAAGACCAGTGGAAACATGGGAGGACTTTAGGGCAAGGTTTGAGGCTAAATTTCTCTCAGAAGCTGAAAGGAGTCTTCAGTTGGAAAAATTCTTATTTCTTAAGCAAGGGAATATGACAGTCAAAGAGTATGTTAATCAGTTCGATCAGCTGGCTAGGTTCGGACTGGACCTAGTCAACACCCCGCACAAGAAGGCTCTCCGCTTTGTCAAAGGGTTGAATGAGCCATTACACAGTTTGGCCATGACCCATATACCCACGGGAGCTACGTATGAAAGGTTGGTGCAGATGGCATTGCTGAACAAAGAGGATAAGGGCAAGAAGGAGACAAAGGCAGAAAGCTCTCAAGTGAAGAAAGAGGGTTTACAACCTAAGAAGACAGACTTTAAGAAGGGCAGGAAAGACAACAAAGAGAAGAGGAAGTGTAATTTCTGTGGCAAAGTGGGGCACTTGTTGAAAGATTGTCGGAAAAAGAAGGCCAAGATGAATGGTGGATGCTTTTCTTGCGGTGAGACAAGCCAAATGGCTAAGGATTGCCCAAAGAAACGAGGGCAGGGGCAGAGGGCTGGATCCACCTCAGGGGCACAGGTTCATGTGCTAGAAGCGCCACCTCTGCAACAACGAGGTATAAATACTTCTGTAGAAAGTGTAGTTTATCTTTATGATCACCCAGTTCGCACTTTATTTGATTCTGGCGCATCACACTCCTTTATCTCGTCTGCTTTAGTAGAATCTCTGCACCTAGAAACTAGTATGGTAGAGGTCCCCTTAATTGTTTCAAACCCAATTGGGGGCCCAGCTCATTTGTCTCTAATCTGTGTGGGATTGAAAATTTCTATTCTAAGCGTAGAATTTAGATGTAGTGCCTTTGTTTTGGGCTTCTCGGGATATGGTTTGATTTTGGGCATGGATTGGCTATCCAGTAATGGTGCCATCCTTGATTATGAGAAAAAGGTGGTTAGGCTTCTGCCCAACTCGGTAACACTCTGGAAATTACTTGTAATCCCTCGTATGCGGTTATTCTTAGTTACCTTGAATCGCTAGATGCCTCTGTTGAAAGTTTGCAATCGGTTAGAGTGGTCCGGGAATATCCAGATGTCTTCGAAGAGGTGAAGGGCTTGCCTCCGAAGCGGGAGATAGACTTCCGCATATATCTTGTAGATAATGCAAAGCCCGTTGCGTTGCCCGTTAGACACATGGATCCACGGGAAAGGAAGGAGCTCAGTAAACAGATTAAAGAGCTTCTAGAGAAGGGGTTCATTAGAAGGAGCATTTCAGAATGGGGCACTCCAGTGGTGTTCGCTACAAAGGCGGATGGTTCACTCCGTCTATGTGTTGACTATAGGGAGCTCAACAAGCTAACGAAAAAGAATAGGCACCCTCTCCCCAGAATTGACGATCTGTTTGATCAGCTTGTAGGAGCGTCTGTTTTCTCCCAACTCGATTTGGCGACCGGTTTTCATCAGCTAAGGGTGGCTGAAGATAGCATCGATAAAATGGCATTCAGAACCCCAGACGGCTTCTTTGAATGGCTTGTCATGCCTTTTGGCTTAACAAATGCACCCGCTTACTTCGTGGACCTAATGAGTAGGGTGTTCAGAGGTTTCCTCAATAAGTTCATAGTGGTCTTCGTAGACGATATCCTGATCTTCTCAAAGAATGAGGAAGAGCATGCTCAACACTTAAGGGCAATCATGGAAACTCTGCGAGTCCATCAGCTTAAAGCCAAATTCTCCAAATGCCACTTTTGGAGAGAAGAAGTGTGGTTCCTTGGGCACATAGTATCTAAAGAAGGGTTAGCTGTGGACCCTGCTATGGTAGTAGCGGTACAGGATTGGAAGACACCAAGGAATACAACTGAGGTCCGAAGTTTTCTAGGACTAGCAGGTTTCTACCGAAAATTCATAAGGGATTTTGCAAAAATCTCGGCTCCACTCACAAGGCTGACCAAGAAGAATCTAGTGTTCAATTGGGAATTGGATTGCGAGTTTGCTTTCCAACGACTAAAAAGGGCTCTTACAACAGCCCCGGTTTTGACGTTGCCAGATGGAAGCAAGATGTTCACAGTTTATACAGATGCATGTGGGACAGGACTAGGCGCTGTCTTAATGCAAGAAGGAAGGGTAGTAGCTTATGGCGGAAGACAGTTGAAAGTGCACGAAAAGAACTACCCGACCCACGATCTTGAGTTAGCTGCCATCGTCTTTGCACTCAAGTCTTGGCGACACTATCTCCTAGGTGAGAAGTTTGAACTTTACACTGACCATAAATCATTGAAATATCTTTTCCCGCAGAAAGATCTTAACTTGAGGCAACAGAGATGGATGGAGTTTCTTGCCTCGTACGATTTCGAGATCTCCTACATTCCGGGCAAAGGCAACGTAGTGGCAGACGTGTTGAGCCGAAAGAAACTGACCCTAAGCCCGCTATTTGTTGAAAGACAAAGCCTAGAGTTTATAGCCAGCTTTGACTTTAGGCCCTCCTCCGATTTTGTACCGGGCTTGCTAGCATTTCTCAAAGTACGCCCGACTTTAGTGGACTCAATAGGGACAGCACAACGCGAAGACCCTCAGCTTGTGGAGACGATTGGTAGGCTAATTAGGGGTGAGACTTCAAGTCACCTCAGCAGATACTCCATCGACGATAAGGGTTGGCTAAGGCGAGACGGAAGACTATGCGTCCCACAGACAAGGGATTTATTAAAGAAGGTTCTCGAGGAAGCACATCACTCCAAGATGACGATACACCCAGGCGGAGATAAAATGTACAAGGACATAAAGAGAACTTTCTTTTGGAACGGCATGAAGAAGGACGTGGCAGATTTCGTTTCTAAGTGTATGGTGTGCCAACAGGTTAAAGCGGAACAGAAAAAGCCTGGCGGTCTGCTCCATCCTCTAGAGGTCCCGCAGTGGAAGTGGGATAGCGTCTCAATGGACTTCATTGATGGGCTGCCTAGGTCTAGAAGAGGCAACACTAGCATTTGGGTAATAGTGGATAGGCTTACTAAAAGCGCCCACTTTTTACCTGTCAAGAGTAAAAGAACTGCCTCATCCCTAACATCTCTTTGCCTCAAGGAAATCGTTCGACTCCATGGAATACCCTCCAGCATTGTTAGTGACCGAAACCCTATCTTCACAAGTGAGTTTTGGCGGAGTCTGGAAGAAGCGGTAGGCACACAGTTATGCTTGAGCACAGCCTATCATCCACAAACCGACGGCCAGACAGAAAGAGTGAACAGAGTTTTGGAGGACCTTTTAAGACTATGCGTCCTTGACTTCGGAGGGACGTGGGAAGACCATCTTCCTTTGGTGGAATTTGCCTATAACAACAGCTACCAAGCCACCATCGGAATGGCGCCCTTTGAAGCTTTATATGGAAGACCGTGCCGATCGCCCACTTGTGGGTGGGAGTCTACTGACAAGCTCATACTTGGACCAGATATGATCCGAGAGACTTCGGAAAAAGTAGACTTGATACGGAGAAGAATGAAGACAGCCCAAGACAGACAAAAATCCTACGCCGACAAGAGGAGGACCGACCTTGAATTTGAGGTTGGGGACAGAGTTTTTCTTAAGGTATCTCCGCTAAGGAACGTTGTTCATTTTGGAACCACATGAAAGCTAGCACCAAGGTTCGTAGGGCCATTTCCTATCATCGAGAAAATTGGGAAAATGACCTATAGATTAGAGTTACCCGAAAAGCTGGCCGGGGTTCACAACGTTTTTCATGTTTCGCACCTCCGAAAATGTCTACATGAATCTGCTGAAGTGGTAGAGCCAAATATCCTAGAAGAAGCTGAAGTGGAACGCAAAGCAACCGTGAGGAAAGTTCCAACCCGCATATTAGGAACGGAAGTAAAGAAGTTACGCAACCGCGAAGTCAAGCTCGTCAAAGTTCAGTGGAGCGACGCTGAGGGAGACGCAACTTGGGAAACTGAAGCTAGAATACGCGCTGCCTACCCTTTTCTTTTCGAGGGTACATCTTTGATCTTTCTTTTTACTTAAGTTGCGCTTTTATCTATCTTTTTAGGTATATCTCCTCGACCTTATCTTTTAGGAAGAAACCCTTTGGATGAAATCATGTAATTGAAACTTGTTATGGATGATGGTTGCAAGTAGTTGCAAGTGATTGCTAGTGGTTGCTCGTGGTTGCATATACACACACAATCTAGGTTTTAGATCGGCTGAGTCACTTCATACTGCATATGCATATATGTATTTATATTCGTACATGGTTGAAGTTTAATGTGTTGTCATATGGATGTTGCATTTATATATGAAAGAATGTGCACTCATGTAAAATCATGAATAGGAAAATTTGCAGACATAATGGATTCATGACACTTACATAATTTGCATTAAGGAGGTCAACTGAATCAGTAGACCGACTGATTTTGCATTAGATAGGTACATGTACACACACTTTGCATATGATCATGAAGCATTAGAAGTCTTTTAAGGACACTGGATGCTTTTGTTTGATGGATGAATAGATGGATGTTTGGATATACATTCTTCCTAAAACTTGAAGATTTCGGGGACGAAATCCTTTTAAGTGGGGGAGAATGTAACACCCCGAGTATTCTATAACAGTGAAATTCACAAATTAAAGTATAATTAATTTCAAATCAAAGTATTAAGGGAAATGGGATATGCCATTGCGTTCGTCTCGGAAAAATAAGCGAAATTAAGTCCGAATTTTCGAAAAATGGAGCCCGTATGACCAAATTATGGCCCGATGAAGTTTCAGAAAATTCAAATTTCGAAAACAGATTTGAATTTCAGCCCAATCAGAGTAGGCAGGAAAAGTTCCCGCCCAACCCACCAGGTCGACCTGGGGGTCGACCTGCCAGGCCAGGTCGACCAGGGAGTCGACCTGGGGGTCGACCTGCCCCAGGCAGGTCGACTCTAGAGTCGACCTGGGGGTCGACTGGGGAGTCGACCTGGCCCCTGAGCCAGGTCGAACCCAGCCCCCCTGGCTGGCCTGGTCTGTGCTTAGCCGAATTTTTGAGCCTTGCCTTGTCACTAGGGCTAGGCGTCAGCTCCTGATTGGTCTCTCCTTCAAATGAATGGCTAATATTAATCCAAGCTCCATCGACGGTCCTAATCAATTCACAAACTCTATAAAAAGGACCTAAGACTCCACCTAATTCATACAAACAAAAATAAGAATGAGACCGTCATGCTGCTGAGGAAAGACAAGGAGTAGCCGTCAAAATTGAGAGACGATTAGGAGACAATTTAAAAGCTTAAAGCATCGACAACTAAAACAAAACAACGCCTACAACAAAGGATAGCATCTCCAAATTCATAATTCAGATTCCTGAATTGAAGATTCGTCATATGTTGTAAGTAGAGTGCTATTCCGATGTGAATAAATAATTGTGTTTTGATTTGTGTAAAATGAGAAATAGAATTGTATTTGATTTATGGTGATAATAATTCATATTTGAATGTTTCTTTGATTCTAAACGATTTGGGATGTTGTGATATAACGATTGGATATTTGCAAGTATGTGATTCATGTTGAAAGTTAACAACTACATGTTTGTGGTAGTTTATTTGAGATTCATGCAAGTATATGATTCACTATTATGCCAACATAATATATATTATAATCACTTTTGGTGTAGTTGGATCCATTTGGGTATTATGACTTATGTGAACTTATGTTGGAATTGGCATCATGATTCAAGTGTAAAACCATACTTTTGTATTAGAGACAAAAGTAAGCATCTTTGTGAACCTGTGTTGACTCTATGAATATGACTAGACTATGTTTGGTGTTATGCCTAATTGAAAAACATGTTTTAGGCCTATATTGTTATCAAAAAAATCATATGATAATATATGTGACACATAGCTAAGTTAGATTTACATTCCAATTGCAAGTTTGCACGATTAAATTAAAAAACCATGATTTCATGTTTAGGTATATTTATGCCATGATTATATGAATAGATCAAAAACCATGATTTCATGTTTATGTATATTTATGCCATGATTATATGAATAGATCAAAACCCATGATTTCATGTTTAGGTATGTTTATGCCATGATTATATGCTATTACAATGCAAGTTCACAAGTGCCAAATTTATGTTAATTGGTTCGCTATGTTGCAAGTTCATGCGTTCACACTCCCCTTTTTTGTGTTACTTAGAATATATAAACACCATGTTCTAAGCCTCCCCTTTTTCATGTGGCTAAGTTGGGTTTAAATGTTAAACCCAACATATGTTATATTGTAGCGAACGTATAAAACAAGGGTAAGGACGTTTGGGTTAAAATATTAAACATATGTGTTGGCATGTTTGACGCATGCCAACGACCTTGAAAACCAATTAAGTGGTGTAAATTAATTTTACCCAATAAAGATGAATTTGAATAATGGGCCGCAAATATTTACATATAAAAAGAAAAGAGACAAAATATGTAAATTTAGAAAATACGATGTGTTTAACCCGAGGTTGGATTGAGTTGTGATGTAAATCTGCCCGGAACCGCCCGGCTGTCCAGTAGTCACAACAATACCTATCCAATGTGGGTGGTTAAACACGGAGCCCAATAAAAACCCGAGGTTAGACTGAGTTGCGGCGTAAGACTGCCCGGACCCAACCGGCAACAGGCAGCCACAACAATACCTGTCTAATGTGAGAGGTCGAGGCTTTAATAAGACAATTAAGGCTTAGTCAGGATTGATAGGATTAAGTAAATTGAATTAATACTTAATCAAAATGGAACATGCTAAACTATACAGACTGATTTGGGGGTTAGGTTTACAAAACTCTTAACCAACTTAGCATGTTGGCTAGAACTAGAAAACCTAGTAGCGGGGGACCCTTTTCAGCAGTAACCCTACAAGGTGTATCAGGATACCCTGAACTAGGCAGGGTGGGGCACGATTACTGGGCTGACTGTAAGAGGTCAAATCGACGGCGGTGGTGCAGCAGTGTAGGTTCTAACGGGGTGCGGGCGTGCACACACTCCGGTGCAGAAAAATAATGCACTGGGCACCAGTAGTATACCTGTGCATTCTAGAATTGTGTCGGGCCGCCACCATGGGACTTGATACACCCCATGGTGGTACCAGCATAGGTAACTACAACATCGGAGGCCGTAAGACACATGCAACTATGCGAGTAGGAGCCGATCATTAGAAACAGATCACTTCACCCTGATTATGGGGTGCCTGTTGGGAACTAGTTTATATGGATGCAGAGATTAATATGGGGTACGATAAGTATATTCGACTCTAGACAACTTAACTTAGTTTATGGTGCTTTCCCATTTCCAGTTTATACTTATCATGCCCAATTCTTTATTCATAGACTGAATAGTCCAAGACTTACTCAGGATTTATGTCTGACTCTACTTTTCTTTCATTTCCCCCCCAGGTCCACAGGGAGGGAATACCGCAGCTTGACCAGTTTTCACATCCAGCTTGAAGAGAAAGAATGTATTGCTTGGATCTTTTTCGTTTTGGACTATGGCTTTGGATTGCAACTATGGGGACTTCTGCAGTTTACTTTTGTTTTTATGCTTCTTTAAGTTATGAAATCAAGACAGTTATGAGCATGTAATGGTTTTTAGAAGTATTGTAAGACAATTATGACATGGTTTGTGTAACACGTATTTCGTTGAAATAAAAATTGCTGTTGTTTTCCGTTGTTCAAAAATATGTGTATTTATATCTGTCTTGTGAATCTGTGACTTATACTTATAAACCTTGTGAACACCTGTAGCTTCCCCGGTGAGGAAAGCGCGGATAGTTCGAGAACAAGCCACAACAGAACGCAGATGGAAGATCCTTTCATTGTATATCACAACAATGCATCATATTACAAGAATATACAGAGTATAAATGAATATACATTACACAGAAATATCAGAGATTTAAATTACATTTAAATACATAGCAGCGGAAAATAATACAATACACAACTAGAAGAGATATACGGATACAAAGCTTTCCGGATATCGTTCCAGCTGTAAACCAGGATCCTTTGAATATAAATCTGCAAAACCAAAACTACTAGCTGCCCGTGTCAAAATAGGGGCACCTAGAGTTTAGGTCAAAACAATAAACTCCAGGTCAGTCATGTGATTGGTGTGAGAACTAAAACAATTAATCTTTATTTTTAAAGCTAGGTAAATCAAGGGACCATGCCGCTAACGCGGAACGGGTTTCCTCCCAAGAATACCAGTGCATAAAAAAAACAGCGCAATGCTAAATAAAGAAAAATGAAGCTATTATAAGACCCAGTTCCCATCACACAATGCAACGCAAGCCAGAGGATAGGGTTTTTATCTTATAATAGCCAAGAATGCTTGATACGTGGAAAAACAAACCATTTGATACTATTATAAGTGCATAGTGTATAAAACAACTTCAAATCATAAGTATCAATCATAGGCGACATGAGCGTCCCATGCCACTATGTCGTCATATATAGGTTTACAAATAAAACCGCAAATGGCACGTATTTGGAAATTTGGTTTCCATCTATGAACCGAGGCCAGGGATCGTCCTCACCGTCTTCGAGACTCTCAAGCTCGAGCCTCAGGGTCAAAGCGCATCGACCCTTGGATCGTCAGGGCCGGTCCACCGATGTGGATTAAAATGTCTGAACACTGCATTTCCCCGCCCTTTGGGGCGTAAATGAGCCAACGAATGGCTCCATCGGACCCGGATCGTCCGATCTAACCGAGGCGCCTCGCAACAGCAACAACCACACAGGTGAAAAGTATATAAATGTCAGGGCTGGTAGGTCACTGACACCACCCTAGCTAGAAAGAAACGCATGCCCCCCCTGAGGTCCTCTCCCGTTTTTGATTCACAACCGGGGTGCGAGGCTCGCGAATTCACGTTACACAAAGCTGTGCCACACAGGCTGTGCTTTGATCATCACCACAAGGCTTTGCTTTTCAACAGAAGCCTCGATTAATTGCATCTTAGCATGCCACACAGGCAAACCACTCTATGCAACCGATATCAGTCACACAGAATGAAATCCCATGTCAGACACACAGTCCATTTACAAGTCCGTTCTGGGTCTGAACGAAACCGGAGGCACTTTCCTCGCATATCCATCGATCTCCAAGCACATCTGGACGACCACCGATTGATTCCCTCATCTTGGGTGTACAACCCAATCAAGATCATCTGTAATCACCCAAACGATGTGAAGACTTCCGGTCTTCAACCACCGTCTTCATCTTCGACTTATCGTCGTATCAGTTATTCAGAATGGGATAGACTCGGTCTTTCCGAATAACTCACGTATATTTTAAATAAGTGTTACACAAACACAACATACACCTCATTCCAATTCATCAGAAACTAACCGTAAATTAATCAAGAGAACAATTTCCCAAATATTAACCCCGAAGGCCGAAACCAACATCAGATCAATATCCAGAAAACCATTCTGCTTGGCTAACCGACAGTTAGTTTCTAAATTTTACATTCATAGGGAAAGGTTCCCATTAATTTTATCCAAGATAAATTCCTTGAATTTATTCCCTAATCTTCTTTTGAATTTCGATTCAAATCCATTCCAATGCAATCATTGGAAATTCTGGTTATTTTCAAAACCATTTCAAATTCAATTTATTTATTTAAAAATAAATAGAATTATAATTCTAGTTCAAAACTAGTTCATTTCGATAAAAATCTATTTTTATCTTTTCAAATATGGAGTTTTTCATCCCAATTCTTTCAAAATCATTTCTTATGACTTTACACAAATTATTACTATTTTTAATAATTTTATCAAGGCCCGTACAGTCGATTTCCATCAACGGCCATCGAACTGCACTTACAGCGACCTTTTTCAAATTTGATTTGGACAGAATTCCAAATCCAACCGTTTGATTTCTAATTTCTAATATTCGTTAGAAAGCTCTTTTCGATACGAACCCAACAGTTCCGGTTTTAGGAGAATCCGACGGTCAGATCTCCCGCAATATCCGTTCGAAGTTAATGGTCGAAATTCGCGAACTACCACGGCGTGGCGCGTTCTATTCAGGCCATTATATTATATATATAATATATATAATATATACTTTGTCGATTTCAATTCAAAACGTGCTGTATAAATCGTTTTAAATTCATTTTCAAAACGGTTTCAACTTCATATTCAATTTCAAATCAAAGTTGAATATTCCAATTTAAATTCATTTTAAATTCATTTCAAATTGATTTCAATTCAAATTGATTTCTAATTCAATTTCAGTTCGTTTTCAATTCAATTCAATTCAATTTCAATTCGAATTCATTTCTATTCAATTTCTATTCGAATTCATTTTAAAACGATTTCAAATCTATTTCAAATTCATTTCAAAACGATTTCAATTCTATTTCAATTCTATTCGAATTTCAAACCCTTTCAGTTTATTTCGAATTTCAAATCAATTCAATTAAATTCGAATTTCAATTCACTTTAATATTCACTTCAATTTGAATAAAATCGATATAAATATCGTTCACGTCAAAATGGCGTCAATCTATCAACGCGGCTTCATATATTTCAATTTTCAAATATTCTATTTTAAATAATTCTTTTTCAAATATTTCATTTCAAATATTTCATTTCAAATATTTCTATTTCAAAACTGGAATGAGGCCCAAACAATTGCCATATAATGTTAATTATATGGATTTTCTACAACACATGTATATATCAACAACGATGAATAATCAACCATAATCCAAAGTGCATTCTACACTGTATAAGCATCAAATATAAATATTCAACGCTTATAACAGCCTGTCAATCAATCGATCGACATACAACTAAACAATCGGGATTAGTGTACGTCAAATATCATCCCAATACCCGTGTGGGGTTTCAAGCAATCAAACACAGATTTTTATTTGTGCAGTTGGGCGATGTGTAAAATTTATCGTCCCAATCAATGTCCTTCAAATAAGTGTACATAAACAAACCGTCCGGTTTGTAAATGAATATTTATTTATTCACATTCACGTTAAAAATTATATTTTTAACGATCAAACTATTTTATTCAACCTATGAATATTCTATTCGGTTCATTTATTAAATAAAATGTTATCTTTATTTTCCTAACTTATTTTAGAAAATTTCGGCGGCATAACGACACGATACTAGAAATGGGACAAGGCCTAGCCTTATCCCCGGTCTAGTGAAGGCCCACGCCATTCACACATCAATCAAATCAATTTCATTTCACCAAACAATTCAATTTCAAACCAAATAATCTAACCAACTACACAACCAAACAATTAAACAAACAAGCCATCCATGGTCTGTGGATGACGGGTGTCGGGTGCTGCTAAGCACCGTCTGCATCCTAGTATATATATAACTAGAAAAATTAAATTGAAAGGTGAGAAGTTCTCACAGAATTGCTAATTCAACGCCACGACTCTTCTTAGGTAGAAATCTTCGTCGTTCTTGCCTCTTGTCACGTTCTCTGCCCGTATTCTCTACATATGTAAAAATCACATTTTTACTTTGCTACTCAATATATAAAAATCGAATTTTTACTTTGCTATTCAATATATAAAAATCGAATTTTTACTTTGCTATCCAATATATAAAAATCGAATTTTTACCATGCTATTCAATATATAAAAATCGAATTTTTTCTATGCTATTCAACATATAAAAATCGAATTTTTACTTTGTTATTCAATATATAAAAACCGAATTTTTACTTCGCTATTCAATATATAAAAATCGAATTTTTACTTCGCTATTCAATATATAAAAATCGAATTTTTATTTCTACTTCATCTATTTTTACAACGCTTCTTTCTATATAAAAATTATATTTTTATATTTCTACCTCTTATATAAAGATCGAATTTCTATCTTGTCACTACCTATATAAAAATCTCATTTTTATATGCAAAATCATATTTTTATTCTTCTAAAAATTATTCCATATCTTTACAATTCTAAAAATCGTATCTTTATACAATTAAAAATCTAATCTTTGTATAAACAAAAATCGTCTCTTCTGTTTTAAAAACATCTTCTTTCTATTTTTAAAATTCAGATCTTTCTATATTTTTAAAATTCAAATCTTTCTATCATACAAATCCAAGTTTTATCAAATTAAAAATCTAAGCATTTTCTATTTTGAAAAACAATGTACACTCTTATTCACACAAAAAAAATCAGATTTTTGAACAGATTAAACTAAACTATATATTTAAAATCAATTAAAACAAAACAAACAGAAAAAAAAACTTTCAGTGCATCGCTGGGGGGGGGGGGTCTGGTGGGTCTTGGGGTGCTGGCGGCGTGCCGATGTGGCGGTGGAGCTGCTGGGGGTCGGAGGTGGGGCAGAGGGCCGACGGCGGTCCTTCCTGGCGGTGGGCGACGACCTTAGGGTTTAAGAAAAAGGGGGTGATGGTCTAGTGGGTCTTGCGATGGCTTGGGGAGGCCGAGGGGATCGATGGGTTGGCGGTTGTGGAGGTTGGCGACGCCGCTGGGGGGGCGTGCGGTGGAGCGTCGACGATTGAGGGGCGGCGGTTTACAGGAAGCATCGGTTTTTTTCTTCTTTTTGATTTCTGATTTCAATCGAACGGGGGGGGGGGGGGTGGGGGGCGCAGAGGAATTTAAGGGGAGAGAGTTTTTTTTTATTTCTTTTTTTTCAAAAAAAGTTGACTTTTCCATACGACCTCTAAACGAGGCCCACCGCCTGTCGTCCAGAGCGTTTTACCCCCATTCCGAACACAATGGGATATGTATCGTAGGCTGATTCGATCGTTTCGATCAGTTTCCGTCAAAACCAACATATAACTCTATATATTGAATTTGAACGTGCATTTCAATTTACTGGGGTCACATACTAACTCGAAAAATTCCAGAAAAATATTTCCTAGCTTCGTATTGACGATACGGACCTAATAAAACTAGTTTCGTCGAATTCTGAGACCGTTGGAAAAATGGCCATTTTCCATTCGATTAAAATCAACTGAAACTGGTCAAACGCGTTTTCCTTTGCCACGCTCACATATTGATTCGAAAAATTATGAAATTTGGAATCTAGCAATAACTTGACATCACGGATCCAACAAAAGTGGTTTTGTCGAAATCCGAGGTCGTTTGCAAAATTTTCATTTTTAAGGGCCTGAATTCCATAGCGACTATTCAGAATTTTCAACTGGACGTATCTTTTGATTCCCGCTATGAAATTTTGATTTTTCGGGTTCGTTAGAAAGATATCCACAATTATATTCCATTATTTTTGGTTTCACTAAAATCCGGATTATTTTGCACCTGATACATTCACTTGAAGTTTGAAATCGAATTATCGAACTACCGCGCCATTTTCAATTCCTTTTATAAATATAAATAAATATTTATATTCTAACGACGACGAATATAAATATATACGTTCTAATTCTATTTAAAATAAATTTCTCGTCGTTTATATTTAAAATAATTCATTTTAAATAATCAAAATTCGTTGAAATTGCCAAAATAAAAATTTTAAACTGGCCCAGATTTTTGGGTTGTTACAATCTCCCCCACTTAAAACTTTTCATCCCCGAAAAGGAACAAAGTCGAAAGTGGTTTGATTAATCAACTCTACGTCGATCTGGCTTCCATTCTCCAACTTTTCAGTTTCTGAGAATTTTCAAATTTTCAAAAATTTGGCTAACACCCTAAATTTTTGAAAAATTTCGCCATAACCTCCCTTGCACAGGGAGCCACGGGAAAATCCCGAAATTGCCTTATAGGCCTTCTGATCTCAAAAAGAAAAAGAAAAAGCCAAGCGGCTAGCCAATAGGCTCATAAAATCATCATCACCCAAACAAAACAGTAAATTATATAGTAAACATGTACCTATTTGTCGGACAAATAAATTTTATTCTCTGCTCTAGCCTCCTTGCTATGACCTGTTCAATGTAAGCACATGTATATGCAAGCAAATGCGACCAATTTTCAATATAATTCAATATGTGATTCAATTAGGCTAATTGGCTAAAAATTAGCAAACAAATAAACAAACAACACAAACATCAATCAATTAGTGAATTAGAGTTTCAAATTCATAATTTTGATACATATACAAAAATCATGTTTTTGATGCCAAATCACAACAATAGGCCCTATCTAATTTTTGGTTCTCACACCTGTCAATAGGAAATATATAGATATTACACGTTCGTCACTCGAATATAAATTCTGATGATGATATATCAATCATCAGAATCACCCCCGGGTGACTAGAGTGTAACTCTATATCCATCCAATATATCAAAACTTCGAATACACGCTAACTAGGCGCATACGCAAAATCTTTATATATTGGATTGTCCTAATCAATATGGAATAAATAATCAAATACGAATAATTGATTTTAAATTTTCAAAACAAAATTCGTTTCATTTTTTTTTAAAATATACTCTTCACACTCGTCCTAGGATATTACTGATCCTATCTCAAACGAGTCATTCTCGTTGGATATTACTAATCCAATATCTGATGAATTCTTTCGTATGGTTCTAATGTGTCTTATTCTCTGAGCTTTGTAAACCAAAGCTCTGATACCAACTGTGAACACCTGTAGCTTCCCCGGTGAGGGAAGCGCGGATAGTTCGAGAACAAGCCACAACAGAACGCAGACGGAAGAACCTTTCATTGTATATCACAACAATGCATCAGATTACAAGAATATACAGAGTATAAATGAATATACATTACACAGAAATATTAGAGATTTAAATTACATTTAAATACATAGCAGCGGAAAATAATACAATACACAACTAGAAGAGATGTACGGATACAAAGCTTTCCGGATAACGTTCCAGCTGTAAACCAGGATCCTGTGAATATAAATCTGCAAAACCAAAACTACTAGCTGCCCGTGTCAAAATAGGGGCACCCAGAGTTTAGGTCAAAACAATAAACTCCAGGTCAGTCATGTGACTGGTGTGAAAACTAAAATAGTTAATCTTTATTTTTAAAGCTAGGTAAATCAAGGGACCACGCCGCTAACGCGGAACGGGTTTCCTCCCAAGAATACCAGTGCATAAAACAAACAGTGCAATGCTAAATAAAGAAAAATGAAGCTATTATAAGACCCAGTTCCCATCACACAATGCAACGCAAGCCGGAGGATAGGGTTTTTATCTTATAATAGCCAAGAATGCTTGATACGTGGAAAAACAAACCATTTGATACTATTATAAGTGCATAGTGTATAAAACAACTTCAAATCATAAGTATCAATCATAGGTGACATGAGCGTCCCATGCCACTATGTCGCCATATATAGGTTTACAAATAAAACCGCAAATGGCACGTATTTGGAAATTGGGTTTCCATCTATGAACCGAGGCCAGGGATCGTCCTCACCGTCTTCGAGACTCTCTAGCCCGAGCCTCAGGGTCAGAGCGCATCGACCCTTGGATCGTCAGGGCCGGTCCACCGATGTGGATTAAAATGCCTGAACACTGCGTTTCCCCGCCCTTTGGGGCGTAAATGAGCCAACTAATGGCTCCATCGGACCCGGATCGTCCGATCTAACCGAGGCGCCTCACAACAACAACAACCACACAGGTGAAAAGTATATAAATGTCAGGGCTGGTAGGTCACTGACACCACCCTAGCTAGAAAGAAACGCATGCCCTCCCTGAGGTCTTCTCCCGTTTTTGGTTCACAACCGGGGTGCGAGGCTCGCGAATTCACGTTACACAAAGCTGTGCCATACAGGCTGTGCTTTGATCATCACCACAAGGCTTTGCTTTTCAACAGAAGCCTCGATCAATTGCATCTTAGCATGCCACACAGGCAAACCACTCTATGCAACCGATATCAGTCACACAGAATGAAATCCCATGTCAGACACACAGTCCATTTACAAGTCCGTTCTGGGTCTGAACGAAACCGGAGGCACTTTCCTCGCATATCCATCGATCTCCAAGCACATCTGGACGACCACCGATTTATTCCCTCATCTTAGGTGTACAGCCCAATCAAGATCATCAGTAATCACCCAAACGATGTGAAGACTTCCGGTCTTCAACCACCGTCTTCATCTTCGACTTATCGTCGTATCAGTCATTCAGAATGGGATAGACCCGGTCTTTCCGAATAACTCACGTATATTTTAATTAAGTGTTACACAAACACAACATACGCCTCATTCCAATTCATCAGTCACTAACCGTAAATTAATCAAGAGAACAATTCCCCAAATATTAACCCCGAAGGCCGAAACCAACATCAGATCATTATCCAGAAAACCATTCTGCTTGGCTAACCGACAGTTAGTTTCTAAATTTTACATTCATAGGGAAAGGTTCCCATTAATTTTATCCAAGATAAATTCCTTGAATTTATTCCCTAATCTTCTTTTGAATTTCGATTCAAATCCATTCCAATGCAATCATTGGAAATTCTGATTATTTTCAAAACCATTTCAAATTCAATTTATTTATTTAAAAATAAATAGAATTATAATTCTAGTTCAAAACTAGTTCATTTCGATAAAAATGTATTTTTATCTTTTCAAATATGGAGTTTTTCATCCCAATTCTTTCAAAATCATTTCTTATGATTTTACACAAATTATTACTATTTTTAATAATTTTATCAAGGCCCGTACAGTCGATTTCCATCAACGGCCATCGAACTGCACTTACAACGACCTTCTTCAAATTTGATTTGGACATAATTCCAAATCCAACCGTTTGATTTCTGATTTCTAATATTCGTTAGAAAGCTCTTTTCGATACAAACCCAACGGTTCCGGTTTTAGGAGAATCCGACGGTCGGATCTCCCACAATATCCGTTCGAAGTCAATGGTCGAAATTCGCGAACTGCCGCGGTGCGGCGCGTTCTATTCAGGCCATTATATTATATATATAATATATATAATATATACTTTGTCGATTTCAATTCAAAACGTGCTGTATAAATCGTTTTAAATTCATTTTCAAAACGGTTTCAACTTCATATTCAATTTCAAATCAAAATTGTATATTCCAATTTAAATTTAGTTTAAATTCATTTCAAATTGATTTCAATTCAAATTGATTTCTAATTCAATTTCAGTTCGTTTTCAATTCAATTCAATTCAATTTCAATTCGAATTCATTTCTATTCAATTTCTATTCGAATTCATTTTAAAACGATTTCAATTCTATTTCTAATTCATTTCAAAACGATTTCAATTCTATTTCAATTCTATTCGAATTTCAAACCCTTTCAGATTATTTCGAATTTCAAATCAATTCAATTAAATTCGAATTTCAATTCACTTTAATATTCACTTCAATTTGAATAAAATCGATATAAATATCGTTCACGTCAAAATGGCGTCAATCTATCAACGCGGCTTCATATATTTCAATTTTCAAATATTCTATTTTAAATATTTCTTTTTCAAATATTTCTATTCAAATATTTCATTTCAAATATTTCTATTTCAAAACTGGAATGAGGCCCAAACAATTACCATATAATGTTAATTATATGGATTTTCTACAACACATGTATATATCAACAACGATGAATAATCAACCATCATCCAAAGTGCATTCTACACTGTATAAGCATCAAATATAAATATTCAACGCTTATAACAGCCTGTCAATCAATCGATCGACATACAACTAAACAATCGGGATTAGTGTACGTCAAATATCATCCCAATACCCGTGTGGGGTTTCAAGCAATCAAACACAGATTTTTATTTGTGCAGTTGGGCGATGTGTAAAATTTATCGTCCCAATCAATGTCCTTCAAATAGGTGTACATAAACAAACCGTCCGGTTTGTAAATGAATATTTATTTATTCACATTCACGTTAAAAATTATATTTTTAACGATCAAACTATTTTATTCAACCTATGAATATTCTATTCGGTTCATTTATTAAATAAAATGTTATCTTTATTTTCCTAACTTATTTTAGAAAATTTCGGCGGCATAACGGCACGATACTAGAAACGGGACAAGGCCTAGCCTTATCCCTGGTCTAGTGAAGGCCCATGCCATTCACACATCAATCAAATCAATTTCATTTCACCAAACAATTCAATTTCAAACCAAATAATCTAACCAACTACACAACCAAACAATTAAACAAACAAGCCATCCATGGTCTGTGGATGACGGGTGTCGGGTGCTGCTAAGCACCGTCTGCATCCTAGTATATATATAACTAGAAAAATTAAATTGAAAGGTGAGAAGTTCTCACAGAATTGCTAATCCAACGCCACGACTCTTCTTAGGTAGAAATCTTCGTCGTTCTTGCCTCTTGTCACGTTCTCTGCCCGTATTCTCTACATATGTAAAAATCACATTTTTACTTTGCTACTCAATATATAAAAATTGAATTTTTACTTTGCTATTCAATATATAAAAATCGAATTTTTACTTTGCTATTCAATATATAAAAATCGAATTTTTACCATGCTATTCAATATATAAAAATCGAATTTTTTCTATGCTATTCAATAGATAAAAATCGAATTTTTACTTTGCTATTCAATATATAAAAATCGAATTTTTACTTCGCTATTCAATATATAAAAATCGAATTTTTACTTCGCTATTCAATATATAAAAATCGAATTTTTATTTCTACTTCATCTATTTTTACAACGCTTCTTTCTATATAAAAATTATATTTTTATATTTCTACCTCTTATATAAAGATCGAATTTCTATCTTGTCACTGCCTATATAAAAATCACATTTTTATATGCAAAATCATATTTTTATTCTTCTAAAAATTATTCCATATCTTTACATTTCTAAAAATCGTATCTTTATACAATTAAAAATCTAATCTTTGTATAAAAAAAAATCGTCTCTTCTATTTTAAAAACATCTTCTTTCTATTTTTAAAATTCAGATCTTTCTATATTTTTAAAATTCAAATCTTTCTATCATACAAATCCAAGTTTTATCAAATTAAAAATCTAAGCATTTTCTATTTTGAAAAACAATGTACACTCTTATTCACACAAAAAAATCAGATTTTTGAACTGATTAAACTAAACTAAATATTTAAAATCAATTAAAACAAAACAAACAGAAAAAAAAAACTTACAGTGCATCGCTGAGGGGGGGTCTGGTGGGTCTTGGGGTGCTGACAGCGTGCCGATGTGGCGGTGGAGCTGCTGGAAGTCGGAGGTGGGGCAGAGGGCCGACGGCGGTCCTTCCTGGCGGTGGGCGACGACCTTAGGGTTTAAGAAAAAGGGGGCGATGGTCTAGTGGGTCTTGCGATGGCTTGGGGAGGACGAGGGGATCGATGGGGTGGCGGTTGTGGAGGTTGGCGACGCCGTTGGGGGGGCGGCGGTTTACAGGAAGCATCGGGCTTTTTTTCTTTTTCTTTATTTTTGATTTATGATTTCAATCGAACGGGGGGGGGGGGGGGGCAGAGGAATTTAAGGGGAGAGAGATTTTATTTTTATTTTTTTATTATTTCTTTTTTTTCAAAAAAAGTTGACTTTTCCATACGACCTCTAAACGAGGCCCACCGCCTGTCGTCCATAGCGTTTTACCCCCATTCCGAACACAATGGGATATGTATCGTAGGATGATTCGATCGTTTCGATCAGTTTCCGTCAAAACCAACATATAACTCTATATATTGAATTTGAACGCGCATTTCAATTTACTGGGGTCACATACTAACTCGGAAAATTCCAGAAAAATATTTTCTAGCTTCGTATTGACGATATGGACCTAATAAAACTAGTTTCGTCGAATTCTGAGACCGTTGGAAAAATGGTCATTTTCCAGTCGATTAAAATCAACTGAAACTGGTCAAACGCGTTTTCCTTTGCCACGCTCACATATTGATTCGAAAAATTATGAAATTTGGAATCTAGCAATAACTTGACATCACGGATCCAACAAAAGTGGTTTTGTCGAAATCCGAGGTCGTTTGCAAAATTTCCATTTTAAGGGCCTGAATTCCATAGCGACTATTCAGAATTTTCAACTGGACGTATCGTCTGATTCCCGCTATGAAATTTTGATTTTTCGGGTTCGTTAGAAAGATATCCACAATTAGATTCCATTATTTTTGGTTTCACTAAAATCCGGATTATTTTGCACCCGGTACATTCATTTGAAGTTTGAAATCGAATTATCGAACTACCGCGCCATTTTCAATTCCTTTTATAAATATAAATAAATATTTATATTCTACCGACGACGAATATAAATATATACGTTCTAATTCTATTTAAAATAAATTTCTCGTCGTTTATATTTAAAATAATTCATTTTAAATAATCAAAATTCGCTGAAATTGCCAAAATAAAAATTTTAAACTGGCCCAGATTTTCGGGTTGTTACAAACCTCCACCAAAATTACGACATTCCCTTTGAGAGTGGCCCTAACGGAGGTGGGGTGTTTCATTACTGGCTTTACTTTAATTCAATTTTTTTTCCACAAATTTCTGTTAAATTTGTTTTTAATTCAAACAGTCTTTCCCTGGGAGTTTTTAAATAGTTTACGCTTTTCAAAAATCAAATTTTCCTTTTGAACATGTCACTGAGCCCTTAGTTAATATTCCATTAGTTAAATCACTTCTCTATTTCTTTATCAATATTTGTTAACCAAATATTTTCAATAACCATATTGGCCTTTTATGTTATTTGAAAAACATTTCCGAATATCGCCTTCCTTTATTTTCTAAACTCTAGAAAATATATGCTATTTATAATTGGAAAATATTCCAATTACTTATCTCTTTTCAGATCTCGTTTATTTCTATACTTATGAAATATTATTTATTATATTTCCAAGCTTACACTTAATTGGGTTAAAACGGATGTTGTGTGAAACATCGTTACGACAACCCAAATACTATATTCAACTAACTCTTATTCAACATTGATCTTCGAACCTGAAATCTTACTATTTATTTGTTAATAATGAAATCAATCAAGTTGGGGTATAACTACCTCTCTGACCTTAACTGAATAACATTTATAACGTCAAAACAGATATGACTACTTACTCGAATAATCAATACCATACAACTACTTATTCACTTTTAAACACGTATACGCTTCCTCTTTCTATTCTTACTAGATTTTATTCTTAGTCTTCCTATTTGATTTTACTATTCTATTTCTAAGTTCGTTTCCTTATCGACTTCTATATATATATCGATACGTTGATATCTAACTATCAAATTATCTTAAAAATATTCTAACTCCTTAAATTCCCGGAAAAATTCGCCATAACCTCTTTTATACCAGGAGCATCGGGATATTTCAAATAGCCTCCCATGGCCCTCACCAATCCAAAAGAAAAAGAAAAAGCCAAGCGGCTAGCCGAGACAGCGCATAAAATCTCATATATGAATTAAATGCATACCTTTTCGTCGAGCATTCTATTTATATACCTTCATACCTTATCCATACCTATCTCATGTATACTTATACCTGCCCAATCTATTTTAATACCTTCATACCTTATCCATACCTATCACACGTATACTTATACCTGCCCAATCTATTTTAACTATACCTGATCGTTTTAACTCAATTCGTTAATTAATTTGTTAATTAACTCTTTAGTCTATTTCACTTTTATATTTGAACATGACATGTTCAAATATATTTTAACTTGCTTATTAACTAATTTGAATCCAAATTTCAAATTTAAGTTCTATATTCGATTTCGGATATCCATTTACAGATCCAATTCACCTTTCAAAGTTCAACTTCAAATCCAACACTCAATTAACTAATTCCTCATCGACTTAGTTAATTCTGTTCAATTTCTATTCAAATTTTATATCGCTTCTATTATTCAAATCTATATATCAAATTCTATATTATAAATCCCATTTTGAAATTCAACACAAGTTGTCTTTCCCAAAACAAATTCAAAACAGTATCTCTGGTAGTAATTCGTCACTCATAACTCGAAAATGAGTACTAATGATGCAGCTGTCATCATCAGAATCTATTTTCCAGCGATCGAAGTGAGTTCAATACTATAAAACCATTTCTAACATTTCCACTTTCAAATTCATTTCGAAATATAATTCACACTGCTTGTAAAACAATATAAAATCTCCCAAGATCTTAAATTTTCCTTATTTTTAATCCAAATCCATTTACAAACACTTATCCAATTTTCCAGAATTTTAATTCAATTTCTGGCTTAAATTTCAGATTTAACTCAATTGATTTCACATATTTCACTTATATGAATTCTGATTGGTTATTTACATAACCATTTAATTTATAACCTTACTCGATTATAATAACAACCAATATATCCAATATATTATAAAATTTTGATATATATATCTTCTCTATATCAAGATATACCTTGGGTAACTTATTTTAATTTACCCTCTTTTCAAAACATATCATGTCGACCCATCGTATTCGAGTGTTTATAAACTCCTCCCGATACAGTGGATCAAACTGATCGACCAGAACTCATAAACAACTCAACCAATAAATCTCCACAATATAAAACAATTTTTATATCAATAACAAATACGTTCACTCGTATATATACACTCAACTCAATCTAGAGTATTACTAACCCCATCTCTACTGAGTTACGCCATAGAGCCAAGGTAATTCACTTAACTTAAGCTCCGATACCAACTGTAATGACACAAAAATCTGGTCCAATTTGAGCTGACCAAAAACACAAGTCCAACCCCAAATTAAACTAAAAATCAGGAAATTAAAAGAAAGAAAACAGTGGGTGAGGAAAGATAAGATAGAAACTTAGAATAGAAGAAGAAGAACAACACAACATCAGAGTAACACGAATCTCACAGCGGAACGAATAACATATAATACATATAACATAACTTGAAATATATATTTGTACTTGAATATACATCATTATTAAAGTACAGCACTTACAACACAGCGGAAATAAACTATAGCTATATGATCCTGAAGCCTCTTGCTCCAGCTCTTCAAGTATCTGTAAATCCCAACTACTTGACTGCCCGTACAAAATTGGGCACCCAAGAATTTAGGGAAAACAAAACAAAATAAACTCTGGGTCAGTCATGGGACTGGTATGAGTAAAACAGTTTAAAACAGTTTGAACACGTAAACGATATCTCATAAGACCATGCTGTATAACGGAACGGGTTTTTCCCTTATGAGAATCCAAAACTTCTTTATATCAAAAACCTTTTGATATTATAATAATGTCTATCAACCACAGTATATTAATCATCTAGCAGAAACGTTTTCATCTCACGTTCTACATACATAGTATACAATCAAAACCACAAGCACGTATTGGGTAATGGATTTCCATCTATGACAAGGTATGGAACCACCTTCCGATCAGTGTACTCTAGGAACGATACACTGGTGTTCAACAAGAACATCTTGCAACTCAGCCACACATGACTGACCACTCATTTCGCTTGAGTGTATCGAATGTATATCACCAACGGTTGGGATCAGCAACCGTTTCCCGTATATATGGGACAACATTGATAGATTTAAGAAGCAAATGAATATTCTCTAGATAGGTGATTATATACCCTACTTCGGAGCAACCGACTTAGCCATGCTGCCTGCCCGATTTTTGTCATTTCCTGGTTGTTGAGGCCAGAGGTTACGCTTTATCATCACATAGAACCACATATTCACTTCGAATGCTACATTGTCAGATCCATCGAAAATCACTAATTGACGTCTACAATAGTACATTAAATGTTAGCTAAAGAAGTTTCCTTCTCCGCTTTCACTCTTGGTACGTTTGAAGAAATCAATGTACGTGACCTTTCTGGAAATACTCTGTCAGACATTCATCCATACAAGTCATCCAGGAACAGGATGAACCGAAGGCACTATTTAGTACATCCACCTTAGGCACTGTTATCTAAGACTTATACAATAGCCCTTGCACTTTACTCCGTCTTCAATTATCTTTGGCATATATGATTCGCAACGCTTATGCCAATACAGAGTGGTTCTTTGGATAATAATCCAACCGGTCTCTCCATATTAACAATGTTAAAATGGTCAAAACTTCGATTGTCTGTGAGATAACTATCAAAGAAAAACAAGTGTGCAAACAACGATATTATTTCCAGATGGAAATTATATCGAACAAACATCATTTAACATTAATCTCTTTAGTTCATTTTACATCTCCTGTTTCCCTATATCCAACATTTGCTATTTTCTATATTTAGAAAATAAAATTTATTAACACTGGAAAACATTTTCATTCCTTGTTTTCTGTATTAGCAAACATTTCTGATTCTTGTTTGGAAAAAATTTCCAAACTCCTAAGTTTGGATTAAGCAGATGTTTAGATAAAACATCGCTAAGCCAACTTAAACCATTTCCTTTAATTACTAAATTCACTTAACCATCCTTTACTGCCGAACCTTAACCATTTCTTAGTTAAATACGAGGCCAATCAAGTTGGGGTAGAACTACCTCTCAGACCTTAACTGAACAACATTTCTAACTTTGAAATAGGCAAAGTTCACTTTATATTTCTTTAACTAACTTCCTTACTTAACCTTTCTTTCGAGTAACTATATTCGATTAACTCTTTTCAATTAACTCTATTCGATTTACTCCTTTGGATTAACTCTATTCACTTAACTCCTGTTGAATAAACTATATTCGATAACTCCTCTAACTCTATTCGAATAAACTATATTCGATTAACTCCTCTAATTCCATTCGAATAAACTATATTCGATTTATTCCTTTAACTCCATTTAACTCTACTCGAATAACTAATATTCGATTAACTCCTTTTCGAATAAACTATTCATTTATAAAGACTTACTTTTAGTAACGGTTCTTCACTTTACAAACGTTTTCCTTTTTATAACGTTTTCCTTTTTATTATATCCTATTCGTTTATAAACAAATTTCCTTTTTATAACTCTATTTATTTTCTAAATATTTCCTTATTATAAAATCTTCTTTGTTTGTTATAAATATTATCTCTTTTATAAAATCCTTTGATTTTATAAATAATCTATTTTCAATTTTCATTTTGAAAATTCCCTTTTCACCATTCCGGTATGTTATGGTATTCAACATATCAAATCGCGATGATCAATATCGTCCAAACACATATAATTGACAACAGATTATATATCACAATATATGAAAAACAGTAAAATAAATGTTGAGGAACCCAGTTGGGTTCCTCCTACTTGTTTCCCTGCATCCACAGATGTTACACAATAAAATCAACATCACTTTCAGTTCCATATGATATATTCTGTTAAACAGAATCAATATAGAAATTCACTAACTGACTAGCAGTTCAATCAAACAGTCAACACACAGTCAATCAGCCAACATTTAACAGTTCTAAAAATACACCATGAAATTATAAACTGTTCAGAGTTAGTGAGATTTACTCACATTGGACGATCATCGTTAATAATGATAACCATCTCTCGATTTGATTCAGACGGACAATTTGTTTTGCTGTAAATTGTAACGAGCTTGGATTCACTCCCAGTCAGTTCCATGGTGTTGCTTCCGTCCATACGATCCCAACGCAACTTAAGGTTCGTCAATCTGATATCGTAAGGTCAAGTTATGATACCGACAAGTTCGAATACTTTTTAATTAAATTAAAATTCCCATTTCTAATTTAATTTCTTGGGCTTACCTTTAAAACAAGGCCCACTAACCCCCTTCTCAGCCCAAACCCGCATCCTATGTTCTTCCCCGAATAGATGTCGTGCTCCAGTACCCATCAACGCAAGAGCAGGCCGAACTTCCACCTCCAAATCCCCCATCAACACTTCAGTTAAATTCTTGGAAAAATTAACAAATTTCACTACGTCAAACTCCCTTCCACCCCAACACAGTTGCAGATGACTCAGTGCCACCTCGCGTTCTCCGTCCGTCGACCTAACTCGTGACACACAATAGGGCAGTGAACAGTTTCACCACCGAACAACCCCACAGTTTTCCAATCTCTGTTATTCAAGCTAGAACGAACTCAAAATCTCTCATTACTACTTCAATCCCAAGGATTTCCGAACCCTAGGTACCTGTTGTCCGCGTTGAACCCCAGAACACTACGTCGAGCTTCACAAAATCAGTGCCGGCGCGAAGCTCTTTCCATGCTGGATCCATATATACATATTTCAGAATTTATTGTGGAGGATTGATGTTGTTTTGATTTTTCTTTTGAATTGTTTTGCTGCGTTTGGAGGTTACAATGTATATATATAATTGTGTTTGGATTGGTACCATTTGTGGCTGTGAAGACATGAGGCGTGGCCTCCAATTTGACCAAGAAAAATATTAGGATATTTTTATATTATGGTCTTATATTTTATTTTCTAGATTATATGCTTGTCTCTTGTCCTTAAAAATCACTGCGATCGCATACGATACCCAAAAATCACCAAACTGGACATGTAGCTAGAGTTCGACATTACGGTCCCAACGAAACTGGTTTTGTCGAATTCCGACTCCGTATGCTCACACAGCGTATTTTTAACCGTCGAAATACTGACTGTTTCTCACTCTAAAAATCCTAACGGTCACACAGTGACTCTAAAAATCACCAAACTTGGAATCTAACAACTATTTGACATTGCGAATCCAACAAAATTAGTTTCGTCGAATTCCGAGTTCGTTTGCAAAAGTGGCTATTTTTAAAGCTCTAAATAGCCTATTTAAATATATATATATTTAAATATAATTACATTAAATATTTAAAATTAAATATTAACGTCTATATTTACATAGGAATACCGTACAGCTTCAAAATATTCCTATATGGATTTACAACTCGATATTAAATCGTCAGAGTTATATCGATGTTCGATTTCTATTTAAATCCTTATATAAAATATAATTAAATCGTTATGGTCAGGGCGCTGCATTTCTGAGAATTTGATTTGGACATAACTCAAAATCTACACGACAAAATCCCGATATTTCTCTTCCACTAGAAAGATATACTCCACCAGCTCCACACGTTTCTTGTTTCACAGAAATCCGATTTAAAATGAACCCTGTATATTCAGTTGAAGTTCGAATCGCCAATTTACGAAGTGCAGCGCCATTTCAAGCTCGATTTTAATTATAATATAATTATACATTCAAACTTCGTTCAAATAATATATTCGTTATTCTAGTTCAATTCTAAACTGAATTAAATATCACAAATGATCCAGTTCACACCATATCGCCATTTCAGCCAATTCTGATTATTTCAGAATTAATTATATTATTTAATTTATTATTTTAATTAAATATTCACCATTATTTAATTCCACGACCATTAAATCCTTTAATTCACTATTTAAATAATTAAATAAATATATTATAATACCTCTGCAAATGCAGGTCATTACAGAGGGCCTGCGTATAGTTCTCATTTTTCAAGGTGTGCCTTTCATTAGTTGAGGGAGGGGTCAATTGGGACCATAGCCACTGGAAAAACAGACCTTAGCATCTGCATCGGTAGATATCTGAAAGCTCCCGACTGTGTTCCGTGTTTCTTGACTTGCCTTGCCACGAGACTCGGGTCGCACATATAGAGGACATGTGCATCTAGACAGCGATAACGATCCACGACACATACGTGGGGAAAGTCTAGGAACATATACCACTCTGGGTAGTGTGTCCTAGATTAGGAGCGCCGTTCGATAGGTAGCGTAATCCCTAGTTGGACCTAGGTCGCGTAAACCCTAAAATTTGAGAAATGTTCAATAGGTAGCATAAACCCCAGTAGCCCTGGGTAGCGTAAACCTTGGTTGGATCTAGGAAGCGTTCGACAGAAAACCCTAAATTATATCTAGGTAATAAATAATAGATGTACACCTGAAAACAACCATAATTTCGGGATTGGGATCACGTTATTGTTTTATCAGTTTATACAGATTACTAGTTGGACACTAATTAGGTGGTGCAGAGATACAGGGTAATCGCGAAGCAGAGAAAGTATGGAAGCATATTCAGTTTATCAGTATATTCAGCTTGTCGATAGATCCAGTTTATCAGTACATTCAGTTTTATCTTGCCTTAACATAGCTTGCGTTATCTTGTTAACCCTATCATCATGGTAGTGTCTTGTATTCAGTTAATTCATGCCATGTTGCTTTTTACCTATTCACATGCTGAAAGTTACTGAACTTACCAGACTTTATGTCTGACTCTGTTTTCTTTCGCTTTCTTGTCTTCCGTTCCCCCCCAAGGTTCGTAGGGAGGTAATATTACTACTTAGCCCAGTTTTCTTTCCGAGCTCAAGATTAGTCGAAGTTTTGCTTGGATTCTCTTTTCCATTTCTATGGCTGGCTCACGCTACATTGGGGAATATAAATGTTATTTTATGCTTCTTTATTTTGTAAGACAGATATTCTGGTATTGGAAAATAATTGTTGTACAAACTATTTGATCAATAAAGTAAAGTTCTATTTTCCATTGTTTTAATTTTGTCTGTCTTGTAATTTATCTGTATCCTTTACCTATAACTCTCCACCGAAAGGCATTCCCTTTGTGAGTGACCTTAACGGATGTGGGGTGTTACACGTGGTATCAGAGTTGAAGGTTACCGGATCAGATAAAAGATTTGAAAAAAAAAATTATTTTCAAAATGGTTTTTAAAGAAGCATTTTTCAAAAGAAAAGTTTTGTTTTAAATGCATATTCCCCAAAAGCCATACGCACTATCTTCTGATCCTCTATTTGAATTCTTGTCCCCTTCTTTCTTGAGTCTTCGGGGCTCCTGGCTTTCTGGGAGGTAACCTCATCGCGGCACGGTTCCGTAGGCTTGATAAGACTATGATACCTATAGAAGGGGAAAGTACTGCCCGTCTCCCATCTATAGCCATAGTAGTTTCACCTGCAGCTAGTCTTCTTTCAAGCTTTGAAGGGTTTTCTATGCGATGGAGGCAGCTTTTGAGAAACTTGTCAAAATGATTACACAGGGATGGTAAGATGAGGATGAGAGAATTTGGCTAGGGAGCTCAACGCAAGGATGAGAAATTCATGGATATAAACTCGACTCACGAAGAAAGAAGGAATTATAAAACCTAAGACGAGAGGAAGTATCTTTTCCATGGTATAATGGGGCATACAATTAAGGACAAGGGCAAGGACGAGGGACAAGATTTTCAGAAGGGAGGGTGCATGCTTCCACCACCAGAATACCTGAGAGAGAGATAGTAAAAGTCTCTGTTGGAAAAGTTTAGCTTTTCGTTTTGATCAACCAGTTAGTACTCTTTTGATCTTAGCGCTTCGCATTTGTTCATATCTATTTCAATAGTTGAGTCTCTGCACCTTTGTACTTGTATAGCAGAAAATCCCATTAGTGTCTCAAATCCAATTGGTGGTTCGGCCCGTTTACCTTTGGTTTGTAAGGATTTGAGGATAACTATATTAAGCGTTGAGTTTAAGCGTAATGCTTATGTTTTTGGTTCCATGGGTTATGAGTTGATTCTAGGCATGGGTTGGTTGGCTAGTAATTTTGAAAGGAGGGTAGTTATACTTTTGACTTGCCTTGGAAATACCCTCGAGATTCCGTGTAAAAAAATAATAATCAGTTAGGCTTAGCAAGCTAGAATCGCTTAATGCATTTATCGACGATTTGCAATTCGTTAGGGTAGTCCACGAGTACGCAGATGTTTTTGAATAGGTTAGGAGTTTACCCCTAAATCGCGGGATAGACTTCCGCATGTATCCAGTTGACAATGAAAAGCCAGCTTTCCGATCAATGACAGTTTTGGAAATGGAGGTCAAGAAGCTTCGCAATCGTGAAGATTAATAATATAAGGTACAGAATAGTGAAGCTCAAGAAGATGCGACTTAGAAGACTGAAGACTAGATACACGCATCATACCCTTTTTCTTAAGGGTACATCCTTGATCTCTTTTTCTAGGAATTATGTGCATACTTTCTAGCTTTTAAGGTATATCCTCTAGGGCGTATCATCGATCCTTAGGTAGAAGCCAATGGATGTAAACATGTATTTGAAACATGTTATGATTGATGGTTGCAAATGGTTGCTCGTGGATGCATATACACACCATAGGAGCTAGAACGACCCAGTCACTTTCATATTGCATTAGCATATATGTATTTTCTTAATGGATTTAACTAGATATGTTATCATATGGATGTTGCATATGGATGAATGGCTACGCACACATGTAATATTTACATAACTAGGGATGCTTGCATACATGATTGGACGCATGGCACTGACATAATTCACATTAATGAGGTCAACTGAATCAGTAGACCGCCTGATTTTGCATTAGATAAAGACATATACACACACTATGCATACGAACATGAACGCATTAGAAATCTTATTGAATGGTTGAGTAGATGGGTGATTGGATAGTAGGATACAATCTTCCTAACTTGAAGATTTCGGAGACGAAATCCTTTTAAGAGAGGGAGAATGTAACACCCCGTAATTCTGTAACATTAAGTTTCACAAATTAAAGTATAAATAAATTTTAAAACAAGAATCAAGGGAAACAAGTTGGGCCATTGCGTTCATCTCGAAATTATGCTTGGAAACAAGTCTGAGTTTTCGAGAAACGGAGTCCATATGAGGGAGATATGACCCTCCGAAGTTTTAAGGATTTTCAGAATAGAAAAACAACATGAAATTCAAATTCAAATTCAAATTCAAAACCCAGAACAGGATGGGTGGGAAATTTCCCGCTCAGGACCAGGTCGACTTGGGGGTCGACCATAGTGTCGACCTCCCAGGGACCAGGTCAACCATAGTGTCGACCTGGGGGTCGACCTGGTGCCGAATTCTAGTTTTTGAACCTGATGCATTGCGATGTATTTAGACGTGTTTTATGACTAGATTCATAATCCTAAACCTATATAAACCTCCCCTAATCCCCACTACTCTTCACACCATTCTTCTCTATCCTTATGCTGGACAAATTCTTAATGAACAAGATGACTTCTTCTTCTCCAAAGACTACATGATTCAATTAAAACAAGATTAATCAAATTAAGGGAGTCCTTCTACCTTCTTCTTCAAGCAACGCGAGATTCACAAATTGGAGATTCAAATAAAGTTAAAGCTTCAAGAAGGGAAGAAAAGGCTAATTCAACGGGTTCGAGCAATGTCGTGTGAATCATAGCAAATCACCTCAGCGTTATTATCCTTTACTAAAACCGATCAATGTAAGTCAGTTACTTTTTAGATTTGAATGCCTAAATCTATTTGTGACATGTAATTAAATGGATATAAGAGTATGCCTAATCCTTTCGTTTGAATCGGTGTTTGTATATGCCTCTGGATCTGATTCTCGATTATGGCCTAGAACTTACTGTAGCAATATGTCAATGACTATGATTATTGTAACGACCCAGAAAATACGTATCAATTTAAAATTTTTAAATTGGCTAAAATAATGTATTTTAAATATTTAAAATAAATATTTTAGATAATGGCGATGAAAACTGAGTTTGAATTGACGTTTGAAAACGAATATAATTGATTATAATTATAAACAAGGCCTGAAAAGGCGCTGTAGTTTCAAAATTTGAATTCAAACTTTGTCGGACTGTACCGGGTGCAAAACAAAACGGATTTTAGTGAAACCAAAATTATTTAGATCTGTTAGTGAGTACCTTTCTAACGAATCTGAAAAATCAAATTTTCATAACAGAAAGCAAAAGTTATGGCCAAATGAATTTTCAGAAAGGTCGCTATGGAATTTATATAGCCCGTGAAATTGGCCATTTTGCATACGACCTCGGAATTCGACGAAACCACTTTTGTTGGATCCGGGATGTGAAGCTATTGCTAGGTTTCAAATTTCATAATTTTTGAAGCTAATATGTGAGCGTGGCAAAGGAAAACGTGTTTTGGCCAATTACACTTAAATTGGATCGACCAGAAATGAGCCTTTTTGCAAACGGTCTCGGAATTCGACGAAACTAGTTTTGTTGGGACCGTATCGTCAAAACATAGTTAGATTTATTTTTCTGGAATTTTTCGAATCAGTTTGTGGCCCTGGCAAATTGAAATGTACGTTCAAATTAAATATTGAATGTTTTATATTTTAATTTGAAGGAAAACTGACTGAAACATTCGAATGGGCCTTCGAAACATATCCCATTGTGTTCGGAATTGGGGTAAAACGCTAGGGACAACAGTCGTTGGGTTTGGATTGGTGGTCGTGTCAGAAAACCCCTTATAAAATCTACCGGTCAATCAGAATTTTTATAAAAAAAGAAAAAAGAAAAATCCATTTTCTCTCTCCCCGCTCAGCCGATATCGACGATCACCGTCGCTCCTCCCTTCTCTCCTCCGCCGCCGCCGCTACATGCACTTCCAGCCTTCGCCACCGCCACCACTCGAAGCGCCGCTCCCTCCTCTTCCAATCCGACCCCACCACGACCCCGATCGACGCCCCCATCGCCAGAATCGGCCCTCCAAGGCTCCGACCTTCCTGACGCCGCCGTTGACAGATCCGACCACCATACCCCCTCAACCACCATCGATCGACAGCCCTCACCTCCCTCTATGACGCTGCATCCACCGATCATCCCAGTTCTTCCCGGATTTCGCGAATTTCTCCGACCTAGTTTTGAACAGCGTATAAAGCTAGTTCCTTTATATTGTTTAAACACTTTTTAGTGTTGCAAACCTTTTAAAAATCATATCTTTTTCGTTCGTTAACGAAATTTGATGAAATAGGAAACATCGTGACCGTGTGGACGTCTTCTACATTTTAGAAGAGACCGCGTATTTTTCTGAGCCTTCTGCTATTTTTGGTGGAGTGGAAACCAATGTGAGATTTCTAATTTATAAACGATATGGAAAACGACGATGTATAAATTATATAGTCAATGTATGAGTTATATAAGCGTTGTACACCTCTTGTATAAGCGTTGTATAAGTTGTACGTTCGATGTATAAGTTGTATATGCGTTGTAAAAATTATATATGTGTTGAAATAGAAGTGAATTGCTATATATATATATATATATTTATATACGCCCCTCGTCCACAAACGATGGACGATATTTATTGGTTGTGATTGGTGTGAAAATTGATTGATAGCGAATGGTTGTTTGGGATTGTTTGTCGTTGATATTGATTGATTGTGGTTGAAAAATACCCGTTTGCGATTGAGAAATATTTGGTTGAAACCACATAGGATTAGTTTGTGGAAATGAAATAAATATATACATGCCACCTGCGTGCGAACTAGATGCATGATCCCCATTGTCAAAAACCGCGAGGTTTTAAGGTAGAGCGAGGAGCCGTACTTGGGACGGTCCCGGTTTTAACTACCCTACCGTTATGTTGCCGAAATTTTGAATAATATTCATGTGTTTGAATTATTTCCATTTGCTAAAACTATATATAAACTATAGAAAACCTTCATGTGTTGAATCGATATTCATTCATTGATTAGAAATTCATGTGTTGAATGGTATTCGTGGTTTAAATATAAAAATCACATTTTTATCTATATATATATAAACTATAGAAAACCTTCATGTGTTGAATCGATATTCATTCGTTGACTAGAAATTCATGTGTTGAATGGTATTCATATTTTGAAATAAATTGTTTTATAATAAAAATCACCTTTTTATCATCTATATACACTATATGAAATAATGGTGTTTTGAAATGAATTGTTTTACAATAAAAATCACATTTTTATTATATACATGACTTGTTAAATATAGTGAAGTGTTGAAATAGAAGACAGTTAGATGAAAATATCATTTTTATCAAATGTATGAAAAATTATATAGTTTTGAAATCGAAGAATCGATATATATTTTTAAATAGAATTGAAATATATCGAATAACGACGCTGCAGTTCGTATTTTGAAACCGTGGTTTCAAACGATTAGTACGGGAAATCCGACCATCGGATTTTCCTGAAATCGCAACCGTTGGGTTCGCTTTGTAAATTTTTTTCCAACGGCACCAACTTTGTAAAAATCCAACGGTTGGATTGTCTGGAATGTTTAATTCAAATCTGAAGAAAAACAGCGCCAGAATCGATTATATATATACATATATATATAAATATAATTATATTTAATCGAATAACGACGCTGCAGTTCGTATTTTGAAATCGAAACTTCAAACGATTATACCGGGAGATCCGACCGTCGGATTTTCCCGAAACTGGAACCGTTGTATTCGTTTTGAAAAGATCTTTCTAATGATGTAAATTTTGTGAAGATCCAACGGTTAGATTTTCGGATATGTGTACAACAAATCTGAAGAAAAATAGCGCCACGGCCGCGTTATGGCCCGAAGCGTCGTTTTGAATAAAATGGCTATTTTAAAATAAATAAAAATGGCGATAAATCGTTATAAAATATTATAAAAGATATGGATGTGATTTAGAAATTAACTAATGGTTGGCTAAGTCGAATGGTTCCCTGGGTGTTGATCTGATGTTGGTTTCGGCCTTCGGGGTTAATATTTGGGAAATCGTTCTCTTACTGATTGACGGTGAGTGACTAATGAATTGAAATGATGCGTGTATATGTTAGTGTTGCACTTGTTTATTATATACGTGAGTTGCTCAGAAAGATCGGGTTTATCCCATTCTGAATAACTGAATCGACGATAAGGAATCGAAGATGAAGACGGTGGTCGAAGACCGGAGATCTTCACCTCGTTTGGATGGTAACCGAGGTCCTGATTGGGAGGCATCCCGAAATATGGATAATGAGTGGTGATCGATGGGTTTGCGAGGTATATAGTGCCTCCGTTTTCATTCAGACCCAGAACGGACTTGTAAATGGACTGTGTGTCTGACATTGGACTTTATTCTGTGTTGATTGATCTCTGTTAAATATCTGTTTGGCGGCGGAGAATTTATTCTTTTGCTTAATGCCCTTCTCTGAAACGCACGAGCTCAGAGGTTGTATATCGATGGACATCAGTCGCATGGCATGAATTGCTGGTGTGGCATGCCTAAGTGGCAAATGATCAGGGTTTCTGTTGAAAAGTAAAGTCTTGTGGTGATGATCAAAGCACCGCCTGTGTGGCGTAGCTTTGTGTATAACGTAAAATCGCGAGCCTCACACCCCGGTATGAACCAGAAACGGGAGAGGACATCAGGGAGGGCCTGCATTTCTTTCTAGCTATAAGTGGCGTCAGTGGTTTTACACGCCTTGACGAGTTTGACTTATGTGGTTGTTGCTGTTGCGAGGCGCCTCGGTTTGATCGGACGATCCGGGTCCGATGGAGTCATTCATTGGCTCGCTTACGCCCCAAAGGGCGGGGAGACGTAGTGTTCAGGCATAATAATCCACATCGGTGGACCGGCCCTGACGATCCAAGGGGCAGTTGCGGCTGTTCCTAAGACACGGGCTAGAGCGTCTCGAATTCGGTAAGGACTATCTTTTGCCTTGGTTCAGGACGGAAATCCAATTTCCAAATACGTGACTGTGCGGTTTTGATTGTATATATATATATATGGCGACATGATATATGGAACCCATGCCGCCTATGATTGATAGTTATGATTCAAATTTTTTTTTGAAACATATAAACACTAGTAATAATATCAAATGCTTTTGCTTTATTCGTATCAATCATATTTTGGCCATTATAAGGTAAAACTCTATCCTCCGGTTTGCATTGCATTGTGTGATGGGAACTGAGTCTTATAATGCTTCATTTTTATAAAAAACATTGCGATGTTTAAAAGAAAGATTGGTTTTAAAGCACTGGCAATCCGATGGAGTAAACCCGTTCCACGAAAGTGGCGTGGTCCTGTGATTAGCCATATATTAAATGTGTTGAATAGATTTCTCATACTAGTCCCATGACTGACTCGTAGTTTGTTTCACTTTCAAACTCGGGTGCCCCTTTTTCTTCACGGGCAGCCTTGTATTCAGGTTTAGCTGGCTTTCTCTGGATAGCTGGAGCTGAAGATGGATTCTATCATTTATCTCTTTTTATGCTGTTCAACTCCTATTGTGCATATTATGTTTGTTTTCCGCTGTAGACATATATGTATAGGTGAACTGTATTTGTACTAAGTATGATCCTGTATACTGTGTAACTATGATGATTACTTTTATCCAGTATATTCTATTGTTCATTATCTGGTGTATTTATTTATTTCTGTTCTGCTATTATATGTTTCTGTATTATATTCCGCGGATTACCCTTGCCGCCGTCACTACGGGGTTTGGGGTCGTCTCAATTATGGGACTTTTTGCCTAAGACTATGACTATGAAACCGTGGCCATTGAAACTATTGCCTATGACTACGAACATGAAACTATTGCCTATGACTACGAACATGAAACTATTGCCTATGACTACGAACATAAGACTATTGCCTATGACTAAGATTCATAACTATGAGACCATGACTATGACTATTGTGGTTAATTTCCTAGGACTATTTTGTGGTTAATTGCCTAGGACAATTATGGTTAATTGCCTATGACTATTATGCTTAGTTGCTTATGCCCATAACATTATAGTAACAAATCATGATTGTATACCGAACTGGCATTATGTTGGATCAAATCACCTATGTCTCCATTGATTTTGTTGGATCTCATACTTAGGGTGTAATTTGCTTAGTTTATTCTGGTTCTCTATTATGTACACCAAACCCACTGGATCCATTATCTTTGTATTTGTGTATTTTGGTTCGCTTTTTCATGCCTATTCTCTTATGTCAATTCTCGTGCTTATCCCCTGTTCCTTTTGTTAGTTTCATTTCATGAGTACCTAGAAACTTGTGAAATCATGTTATACGTACGACTACGACGGGGGAATTTGGGCGTAGCTTAATTAAGATGATTTGGCATAACAAATATGTTAGCATAATCTGAATTGGCTATAATAGTAAATATTACATGCATATTAGACTTGGGCGTAAAATGGTAAACTGTTAATTGACCGCAAAGTATGTAATTGGCATGTACGCCAAGTTTGGATATAAACTATAAACTAGAATATTAAATCTAGTTTTGACATGAACTGATCTAATTTGGCATAAACTACAAGTTGGGTTAATTGATAGGTAAATCAAGATTTGGGCCTAGAATATAGGTACATTAGTGGGCATGACAAATAAATATGATATAGGCCAAATTTGTTTAAACGAGTTATTAGCAATTTACATATAGATAAAAAGGATAAATATGTAAATCTAGGAAAGACGAATATGCCTAACCCGAGGTTAGATTGAGTTATGGTATAAGACTGCCTGGAACCGCCCGGCAAATCCAGCAACCGTAACAATACCTATCTAATGTGGGTGGTTAGAGCATTGAGCCCAAAAAGGACCCGAGGTTAGACTGAGTTGCGGTGTAAATCTGCCCGGAACCGACTGGCACATCTAGTGACCGCGACAATATCTGTCTAATGTGAGTGGTTGGTGCTTTAAATGAATAATTTAAAGCTAAGAAACAGTTAAGCTAGAATGGGAGGGTTAAGTCCATAGGAAAACTTAACCAACTTAACATGTTAACAAGACAAGACTTGTAGGGGTTAAATAACTGTTATAACATGTTGACTAGACCAGTGGGTGAGGTTAAGAAAAGGTTTAACCGTTATAACATGTTAACTAGACTAGAAGGTCGGGTTAAGTAAAATACACTTAGCCAATTTAACATGTTAACTAGACTAGAAGGTGGAGTAAAGTAAACTTAGAACACTTAGCCATCATAGTGTGACAAATGAACAAGGTTAAGTTAAAACATGAAGGGACAATACTTAACCATTAGAACATGTGAATTAAATAGATGTTAGGGTTAAGTTAACTACGGGAACACTTAACCAATACAAGATGAAGGGGTGGGGTTAAGTAATAAGAAATACTTAACCAATATAACTTGATTTGTGGTAGAGTTAAGTCAACATGAACTACTGATAACACTTAACCAGTTTAACATGACAAATGAATGGGTTAAGTTAACTTGAATTGACTAATGACACTTAACCAATCCAACTTGACGAGAAAAAGAACTAAGTAGTAAACCTTAGTTAAGAGGACTAAGTTGTAAACCTTAGTTAAGAAAATGATGATTCTGGAACTAAGTTGTGACTATCCCAAAACCCCGTGACACGGTGTTAAGGATAATCATTGGAATATAACACATTAATCATCATTAGCAGATCACAGATAATAGCATAAACAGGAAATAGGATAATTTACACACATATGACAGCGGAATCATATAGATATCATCACATCAGAGAAGCACAGTACAGGATACAACTTAGTGCATAATGATACGTAATCAGTCACCATCGCCTGAGGCGGAATCATACATAAAGAGTACACAAAAGGAATATCAGTCTACATCGCCAATGGCGGAATCCTAATATAGATACAATAATGGCGGAGAAATCCAAGTCAGCACGGTGTAGTCAAGCCTCGCCATGAGCCAAAAGGTGCGTCAGAAACCTGTAACTAGGCTGCTCGTGTGAAAATGAGGGCACCCGAGTTTGCAAGGTGAAACAAACTACGAGTCAGTCATGGGACTGGTATGAGAAATCTACTTAACTTATTAACAACAATAATAAGGCAAATCAAAGGACCACGCCACTTTTGCGGAACGGGTTTACTCCAATGAGTGCTGGTGCATGAGGTAAAATAAATAATTAAATCAACGCAATGCTTTTTATAAAATGAAGCCATTATAAGATTCAGGTCCCATCACACAATGCAACGCAAGCCGGAGGATAGAGTTTTTACCTTATAATGGCCAAAGATGCTTCATACGAATAAAACAAAGGTGTTTGATATTATTACTAGTGTATATATGTTTCAAAAGCAAATTCAATCATAAATATCAATCCTAGGCGGCATAGCTACCATCTACAATGTCGCCATACTAGTAATACAATCACATCCGCATATTTCGTATTGGAAATTGGATTCCTTCATGAGTCGAGGCAAGGGGCAAGCTCCTCTCCGATTCGAGACACTCTGACAAATGCCTCGGGACCGCACACAGCAATCCCCTGGATCCTCCAAGGCCGGTCCTCTCTTACTTTTGAGGATTAATTATTCCTGAACACACGTTTCCCGGTCCTTACAGACCTATAATCGAGGCGCCTCGTATTCCAACAACCACACAGGTGAAAAGTAGATACAAATGTCAGGGCTGGGAGGTCACTGACACCACCATAGCTAGAAAGAAACGTCATGCACTCCTTGGGTCCTTCTCCCGTTTTTGACTCATACTGGGGTGTGAGGCTCGCGAATTCACGTTATACACAAAGCTACGTCACATAGACCATGCTTTGATCATCAACCACAAGACTTTGCTTTGCAACAGAAGCCTTGATCTTATGCCACTTAGGCGTGCCACACAGGCAATCCACTCCATGCGACTGATTTCTGTCAATGTATAACCTCTGAGCTCGTACGTCTCAGAGAAGGGCGTTAAGCAAGAGAATAAATTCTCCGCCGCCAAACAGATATATATTTAACAGAGATCAATCAACACAGAACAAAATCCAATGTCAGACACACAGTCCATTTACAAGTCCGTTCTGGGTCTGAACGAAACCGGAGGCGCCAATTCCTCGCATATTCGTACAATCAACAGTATGTTTGGACGGCTACTACTTCAATTCCTTCACGGTAGCTACTCCAATCATGAGCATCAGTAGCGCCCATCCATCCAATGTGGAGATCGTCGGTCTTCAGCCGTCTTCGACTCTTCGACTTCTCAATGTCGATCGATTATTTGAAATGAGACAAACTCGGCCTTTTCAAATAACCCACGTATATTTAGATTTTCAAATCAATTAATCACATGGTTGGACCATTCAACATTCTCTTTTCAGTTGTTTGGTTATAATTTTCATGTCAAATACATTCAACCATCACATCTCAAGCAAACGCAACAAAATTGGTTTATTTCCACTCTATATCGTCTATAGTATTTTATGACGATATATCGCCATTTTTATTTAATTTAAAATGGCCATATTTAATTAAACGACGTTTCAGGTCGCGTCGATGCACTGGCGCTGCTTTTCACTAATTTTGTTTTACCCATATCTGGAAATCTAACCGTTGGATCTTCACAAATTTTACATCATTAGGAAGGTCATTTCAAAACGAATCCAACGGTTTCGGTTTTGGGAAAATCCGACGGTCGGATCTTCCACACTAGCCATTTGAAGTTACGATTTCAATTTACGAACTACAGCGTCGTTATTCGATTTAATTTAATTATATATATATATATATATATATATAAATATAATCGTTTCTGGCGCTGTTTTTCTTCAAATTTGAATTAAACATTCCAAACAATCCAACCGTCGGATCTTCACAAAGTTGGTGCCGTTGGAAAGATATTTCCAAGGCGAACCCAACGGTTGCGGTTACGGGAAAATCCAATGGTCGGATTTCCTACACTAGTCGTTTGAAATCACGGTTTCAAAACACGAACTGCACGGCCACGTTTCGTTTTAATTCTATTTATATTTATATAAATATAGATATAGTTCATTCAAAAATTCCTATATCGTTTCCACTTCAATTATTTCACTAACGCCTTTAAATTTCGGAAAATTTCGCCATAACCTCCTTTGTACGGGAGGGTCTGGGAAAATTCCCAAATAGCCACACGGGCGTCTCATATCAAAAAGAAAAAGAAAAAGCCAAGCGGCTAGCCAACAGGCTCATAAAATCATCACCCAAACAAAACAGTAAATGTGTACCTATTTGTCGGGCACAAAATTTTATTTCTCTTCTCTAGCCCCTTTGCTTTAACCTGTTCAATAGATATGCATGTACATATATACAATTTATATCACTTATCATTTTCCATTCAATTTCACATTTGATTTACTTTGGTTTAAAAACACCATTCATTCTAATGTTGCATGCATAGGCTAAAATCATATCATTAGCTAGTTAATGTATATTTCAACTCATGCACATTTATTTGAACAAGTAGCTATTTTTAACACTTCACATTTCAATAGATGATAATTTTGGCAAACTAAAATAGATTTCAACACATGACTATTTTATTTAGTTCCTATGCATGTTAAAAATAATATTTCTACCATAAATATTTATTTCAACGTCAGCATATCTTTAGCATATCACAAATATGATAAAAATGATATTTTTATCGTTCAAAATATTTATTCGACAAATGGATGTTTCAACACTTCATAGTTTCAATAAAAATGTAATTTTTATTGTTCGATCTTTTTATTCAACACATGAACTTTTCCACTACACACACTTCTCAACAAATGAGTATTTCCACACATGGACATTTTATTTATGTTGTTCATATTAGAAAGATGGAATTTTTATTTTTGAAACTATTTATATAAGGCGAATATTTTTTCCTACTTCATATATATATAAAAATGTGATTTTTATTGTTAGAACACTCCATTCGTTCACAAATGAATTTAATTTTCACACAACACTTTTCAACACATGAACATTTCCACACATGGATATAGTTTCAACATATGGCTTTAATTTCAACGCATGAAAATAATTTCAACATATGAAAATAATTCTAACACACAAAGATTATTCAAAATTTCGACAGCATAACGGCAGGGTAGTTAAAACCGGCACCGTCCCTAGTACGGCTCCTCGCTCTACCTTAAAACCTCGGGTTTTTGACAATGGGGATTCATGCATCTAATTCGCACGCAGGCGACATGTTTATTTTTATTTCCACAAATATTTCCAATTCATTTCAATCACCAATGGGTATTTTTCAACCACAACCAAACAATATCAACCACAAACAATTATTCAACCATTCGTATTTTTCATCCAATGTTTCACACCAATTCACAACAATAAATATCGTCCATTGTTTGTGGACGATGGGAGTATATATATATATATATATAATTGCTATATTTCACTTGCATTTCAACACATATATCAATTATTCTATGCATGTAAAATTCATACTTCGCTTATATAGCTTACACTACGTATGTACATGAGGTATACAACACGTATGTAATTTATATTTCGCTAATATAAATTATACACGACATTTTCCATTCAATTTCACGTTAATTTATATTTCTCACATTGGTTTTCGGAGCGCTAAAAATCGATACGATGTCAGAAAAATCCACGGCTTCTTCTATTGGGTAGAGAGCTTCTTTGCGGTCCCGATGTTTCCTGTTTCATCGAATTTCGTCAACACACCAAAAAGATATGATTTTTTTAAAGTGTAAAGATCAAAGAAAAATTCACTTTCACGAAGCTTCAAAACTAGGTTTATAGTTTTCGCGAGAATCGAGGCACGAGGGGATGATCGGCGAGTTGGACGTGGAAGATGGAAGAGAGGGCTTCCTGTCGGTGGTGGTTTGGTGGCGTTCGGTGGTCCAGATCGGCGGCGGCGGCGGTGGAAAGGTCGGGACTTTGGGGCTTCGATACGGGCGGCACAGGCGACGAGAGGCGGCGATGGTTAGTCGGATTTGAAGAGGGGAGGGAGGCGCGTCGAGGGGTGGCGGTGGCGAAGGCTGGAAGCGACTGTGGCGGCGGCGGCGGAGGAGAGAAGGTCAGGAACGGGTTTCGCCGTTCGTTCGAGGGGGTTTTCTCTTCTTTTTTTTTTAAATTTATGAATGGAAAATTCTGATTGGCCGAGGACTATATTAAATTTTTAAATAGTGTTTTCTCAAACGAACTCCTTTTTAAACCCAACGACTGTCGCCCCTAGCTAAATACCCCCATTCCGGACACAATGGGATATGTTTTGTAGGCCAATTCGACTGTTACAGTCAGTTATTTTCCAAATTAAAGTATAAAACATTTAATTTTTAACTTTCAACGTACATTTCAATTTGCCAGAGCCACAAACTGATTCGAAAAATTCCAGAAAAATAAATCTAGCTATGTTTTGATGCTACGGTCCCAACAAAACTAGTTTCGTCGAATTCTGAGGTCATTTGAAAAATGGCCATTTTCTGGTCGATCCAATTTAACAGAAATTGACCAAACACATTTTCTTTTGCCACGCTCACATACTAGCTTCAAAAATTATGAAATTTGAAACCTAGCAATAGTTTAACATCCCGGACCCAACAAAAGTGGCTTCGTCGAATTCCGAGGTCGTATACAAAATATCAATTTTCCAGGGCCATATATTCTATATACCGACCCTTATGAAAATTCATTCGGCCATAACTTTTGATTCCCGTTATGAAACTTCGATTTTTCAGATTCGTTAGAAAGGTATTGACTAACAGATTTAAATATTTTTGGTTTCTCTAAAATCCGTTATATTTTCCACCCTGCACAGTCAGTCAAAGTTTGAATTCAAATTTTCAAACCGACTCACTATTTCCAATTCCCTATTTTATTGAAATATTCTATTTCAATTATTCAAATTCCTTTGAAATCACCAATTAAAAAATTTTTAAATTGGCTTGTATTTTCCGGGTTATACATAAGTAGTAAACCTTAGTTAAGGAACTAAGTAATAAACCTTAGTAGAACACGAGAAGGAGCAAACGTCCTTCTGATCTTAAAGAAGGCTCCAACAAACTGGGTTACGAAGCACGCGGCTTCGAGGGGACGTGAGGGTACTCTTGGTATCCCTCTGTGAGGGGTCATATGATCCGCCTGGGCTCACAGAGGTTAAGGTCTGCGTTAGAAGAACCAAGGGTATGCCTTGGTTGCAATATAAGGCAACCTAAAGACAAGGATGGACCAGCGTGATTCGGCGAGACCAGTAGCCCTGTGATAGCAACTATCGTCTACCTACCATCTTGAGTCAGTCGAGATACGTACAGCGGAAAGGCTGAGAACTCCAAAATACCATATACTTGCTATCTAGTTATGGGTGCGGATGGCCATAGGTTAGTGGGGGCATAGAGGGCCTGCGTATAGTTCTCATTTTTCAAGGTGTGCCTTTCATTAGTTGAGGGAGGGGTCAAGTGGGACCATAGCCACTGGAAAAACAGACCTTAGCATTTGCATCAGCAGATATCTGAAAGCTCCCAACCGAGTTCCGTGTTTCTTGATTTGCCCTGCCACGAGACTCGGGTCGCACATATAGAGGACATGTGCATCTAGATAGTGATAACGATCCACGACACATACGTGGGGGAAATTATAGGAACATATCCCACTCTGGGTAGTGTGTCCTAGATTAGGGGCGTCGTTCGATAGGTAGCGTAATCCCTAGTTGGACCTAGGTCGCGTAAACCCTAAAATCCGCTAAATGTTCAATAGGTAGCATAAACCCTAGTAGCCCTGGGTAGCGTAAACCCTGGTTGGATCAAGGAAGCGTTCGATAGAAAACCCTAGATTAGATCTAGGTAATAAATAATAGATGTACATCTGAAAACAACCACAATTTTGGGATTGGGATCACGTTATTGTTTTATCAGTTTATACAGATTACTAGTTGGACACTAGTTAGGTGGTGCAGAGATATAGAAACCAGAATAACAGGGTAATCGCAAAGCAGAGAAAGTATGGAAGCATATCCAGTTTATCAGAATATTCAGCTTGTCGATAGATCCAGTTTATTAGTACATTCAGTTTTATCTTGCCTTAGCATAGCTTTCGTTATCTTGTTAACCCTATCATCATGGTAGTGTCTTGTATTCAGTTAATTCATGCCATGTTGCTTTTTACCTGTTCACATGCTGAAAGTTACTGAACTTACCAGACTTTATGTCTGACTCTGTTTCCTTTCGCTTTCTTGTCTTCCGTTCCCCTCCCCAGGTTCGCAGGGAGGGAATATTACTACTTAGCCCAGTTTTCTTTCCAAGCTGAAGTTTAGTCGAAGTTTTTCTTGGATTCTCTTTTCCATTGCTATGGCTGGCTCACACTACATTGGGGAATATAAATGTTATTTTATGCTTCTTTATTTTGTAAGATAGATATTCTGGTATTGGAAAATAATTGTTGTACAAACTATTTGATCAATAAAGTAAAATTATATTTTCCGCTGTTTTAATTTTGTCTGTCTTGTAATTTATCTGTATCCTTTACCTATAACTCTCCACCGAAGTTAAGGCATTCCCTTTGTGAGTGACCTTAACGGATGTGGGGTGTTACAATTCCCTCCCGACGGACCTGGGCGGAACGGAAGAAAAGAAGGCGAATGAAAACGGCTCAAACATAAGTCTAGTAAGTTCAGTGATTATTCAGCATGTAAACAGGTTAAAGGATCATGACATGAATAAACTGAACGTAGGACCATACCATAGATAACATAAGATAAGATAAACTGAGTATGCTATCGCGCTCACTTCTATTTCTCTGCACCTACTATGAAGGTTTCAACTACCATCATGTGTTCATAACAAAGTGATCCCTTTCCCGATCGGCTTCTACTCGCATGCATTTATTACTTGTGCCATTCGGCCCTGCTAGATTGTAGATACCAGTGCTGGTCCCACCATAGGGTGTATCAATTCCAATGGCCACCCGACACGAATTCTAGATGCACAGTGTAAACTAAAGATGGCCAGTGCCTACTTTTCCCGCTCCGTAGCACGTGCACGCCCGTACCTCGTCGAGACCTACACTGCCGCACCCCCCGCCGCTACTTTTACTGCTTATAATCAACGTAGTAATCGTGCCCCACCCTGCCTAGTTCAGGGTACTGTGATAAATCTATGTGGGTTACTGCTGAAATGGCTCCTTGTTACTAGGGTTTCCTAATCAACATGTTTTAATGGTTAAGTGTTCTCAAATTAACCTAACCCCACCCATCTGTAAATTTAACATGTTGGATTGGTTAAGTGTTGCCTTAATTAACTTAATTCTACCATTCTTAGTCTGTCTGTTTCTTAGCTTTAATTTCATTAAAGCACCATCCTCTCACATTAGATTTATATTGTTGCGGTCGCTGGATGTGCCAGGCGGTTTCGGGCAGTCTTACATCGCAACTCAACCTAACCTCGGGTTTTTGCTCTTAATGCGCTAACCTCTCATATTAGATTTGTATTGTTGCGGTCGCTGGATGTACCGGGCGGTTCCGGGCAGTCTTACACCATAACCCAATCTAACCTCGGGTTAGGCATATTCATCTTAATTAATTTACATATTTACAATTTATGTTCATATGTAAATTATCCACAAGTATTGTCAATTAAAGTCATGCCCCATTTGCCCTCTAAATTATGTCCATACTCCTAGGTATACAAATTCTACCATTTCATGATACTAATCATTTACATGATTATGAGCCTATCTATGCCAATAGCCGGTAGTTTAATATTTTCCCCCAATGTCTCATCCGTTATTCGTTCGCATAATTCACATTGAATGCTAGGCTCGCAAATTAGCCTAACTTATAAACAAATGGGAAAAGAAAGGGACATGTAACATTCCAATAGGCATAAACAATATAGATCAACATGCGTAGTATAAATTTGGGATAGAACGACATAAATTTAATTAAACATGTAGGCATGATCTTGCATTTAAATTAGATCCAATCATGCAAACTAGCATAAGTTTAATTGTATAAACATGAACTTATATAGATCTCAAACATGGGTACTAGCTTGGATCTAACATATAACATGTATGAACATAACTTGGCATGTAACTTACATACATAAAAGAACCACAAATTTAATACAACATGATAGGTTCAATGGTATCAGTCACAATGGTCTTATAGGCATCATAGGTTTTACTATGTCAATCACAACAGTCCAATAGGCATGATAGGTTTTACTATGTCAGTCACAACAGTCCAATGGGCATGATAGGTTATGTCAATCACAACAGTCTTATAGGCATGATAGGTTTTATTATGTCAATCACAATAGTCTCATAGGCACGATAAGTGTCATTACATAAATCACAATAGTCTCATAGGCATAGGCAATTCATAATTGACAAAAGGATAGACACGAACAAAATTAGGCATAGTTTTAGATCTAGTTATTACAGTCATGATTTCTTATTAGGTGCTCACATCAAAATAATAACTGTACTTACAGAAAAAGGACGGATTTTGATTTTTGGGATCTGAATTCTGAATTTGAAAAGCTATCCTTTGATGTAGACGTTTGATTCTCTAGTCCTTCTAATTGATTCCTAGTTTGAATTTGATTATCTTAGTTTGGGGTAGATAAATGGAGGCAAGGCTAGTTTGTAGACGAACAACATGACGGCTTCATAGAATGAGTTCTAGGGTTGAGGTTTAGGGTGATTATATAGAAGTCTAGGTTCAATTCTAGCCTTTAGATTAGTCTAGGAGAAACCAGAGCCATCAAACCAAAGAGTTGTGTCATCCAACCAACCGTAGCATGACACATATGCCCTAATACCTCAGAAATCAGTCATTGTCCAATTAGAGAAGGCCACATCATCACAGGGCTATAAAAATTCGTCATAGGAGCTGGATCTAAAAAGGGGTTGACTCCCTATAGGGGGGTCGACACCTATGTCGACTACCCTATAGAGGGGTCGACACCTATGCCGACTCCCAATGGGCGGGTGGTCGACACCCTGAGTGGGAAATTTCCCGCTCAGTCGATTTTGAAATTTGAACTGTTTTTATTATTTATATTTATTTTCTGCTTGAACTTGAAATTTTCTGAACTCCATAGCTTCTTCATACATAGTCCGATTCACGAAAACTCGGACTCTTTCTCAAGCAGAATTCCAAGACGAACGCAATGGCATAACCCGTTTCCCTTAATTCTCACTTTTAAAATTAAGTATTCTTTAATTCGTTACTTTAACGTTCATAGAAAATAGGAGGTGTTACATTCTCCCCTCCTTAAAGGATTTCATCTCTGAAATCTCTAAGTTAAGAAGAATGTATCCTAACATCCATCATCCATCTACTCAACCATCAATCACATGCATCCATTGTCCTTAAAAATATTTCTAATGCATTCATAGTCATATGCATGGTGTGTGTATATGTCCTTATCTAATGCAAAATAAGGCGGTCCACCGATTCAGTTGACCTCCTTGATGCGAATCATGTCAGTGCCATGAGTCCGTTATGTATGCAATTATTCCTAATTATACTTTCTACATGAGTGCACAATCATTTATACAAATGCAACGTCCACACGATAACACATCAAGTTCCAATCCATATATAAATACATATATGCATATGCAATATGAAAGTGATTGAGCCGATTTAGTACCTAGTGTGTGTATATGCGTCCACGAGCAACCACTTGCAACCATCAATCATAACATGTTTCAAATTCATGTTTACTTCCATTGGTTTCTACCTACGGATCAAGACTAGGACCAAGGAGATATACTTAAAAGGATAGATATAAGCATGCATACACTTTATGGAAAACATGCACCTCAAAAAGATAAGAGTAGGCTGCGTGTATCTTATCCTCGGTCTCGCAAGTCACGTCTTCCTCTGCATCACTCCATTGTACTTTAACTAGCTTGACTTCACGATTGTGAAGCCTTTTAACTTCTATACCCAAGATATGAGTTAGAACTCTTCTCACCGTCGCTTCTCGCTCCACTTCGAAGATAACAAAAAAATCTTCTGTTTCCTTGAGCCAGTTTCTTGCTTCCACAAATGACTCAGATCCATCAAAGTTCTTTCCACCCATGGCTCGAAAGTCTCTACATATCTTCGAGAAAGCATTCACACGCGGAGGAGGAGGAGGAGGAGGAACGGCTGCAGCTGGGAGAGGAGGAATGTCTGCTTGGTCTGCGTCATTAGCCCTAGCCTCTAGGTACCTTCTGAACCAACCAGGTCCTGGTACGCCCTCAAGAAGATTAAGATCCCCAAACATGCTGAAACGAAAAGAAATGGTTCAAAATAAAGGATAGAAAGATAGTGCATATAGCTTTGGGGGTTATGCCTTTATAATAAAATAACACTTTTCTTGAAAATGCTTCTTTAAACTTCTTTTTGAAAAATAGTTTTCAAAACTTTTATCTGATCTAGTAAACCATCGCTCTAATACCAAGTGAAACACCTCACCTCCGTTAAGATCACTCACAAAGGGAATGCATTGATTTTGGTGAAGCATTTTAGGTAAAAGGCACAGATAATTTACAAGAAAGATGTATAAATAGCGGAAAACTGAAATTATTTATTTAATAGCGTGGTTCACTCAAAACATTACAAGCATTGTCTCAAAACCCAAATTCTAAATTATTACAACAAAACATCTGTCTTGATTTAAATCTCCAAGTACATAAAGAAGCATAAAACAGAAGTAAGGCAGCATAAATCCCCAATAAAAGTGTAACCACAGCCATAGCCCAAGAAAAGAGAATCCAAGCAATACATCTACTCTCTTCAAGCTTGAAAAGGTCTGCAATAAGCTGTAGTATTCCCTCCCTGCGGACCAGGGGGTAGGGGGTGGAAGAAAAGAAGGTGAAAGAAAACGGGTCAAACATAAGTCTGGTAGGTCCAGTGATTATTCAGCATGTAAATAGGTAAAAGGATCATGACATGAATAAACTGAATGTAGGACAATACCATAGATAACATAAGATAAGATAAATTGAGTATGCTATCGCACTCATTTCTATTTCTCTGCACCTACTACGATGGTTTCAACTACCATCATGTGTTCATAACAAAGTGATCCCTTTCCCGATCGGCTTCTACTCGCATGCATATATTACTTGTGTCATTCGGCCCCGCTAGATTGTAGAAACCTGCGCTGGTCCCACTATAGGGTGTATCAATTCCTATGGTGGCAACCCGACATGAATTCTAGATGCACAGTGTATACTACTGATGCCTAGTGCCTACTTTTCCCGCTCCGTAGCACGTGCACGCCCATACTCCGTCGAGACCTACACTGCCGCACCCCCACCGCTATTTTTACCGCTTATAATCAGCCCAGTAATCGTGCCCCACCCTGCCTAGTTCAGGGTATCGTGATACATCTATGTGGGTTATTGCTGAAATGGGTCCCCGTTACTAGGTAGTTTCCTAATCAACATGTTATAATGGTTAAGTGTTCTCAAATTAACCTAACCCCACCCATCTGTAAATTTAACATGTTGTATTGGTTAAGTGTTGCCTTAATTAACTTAACTCTACCATTCTTAGCCTGTCTGTTTCTTAGCTTTAATTTCATTAAAGCACCAACCTCTCACATTAGATTTATGTTGTTGCGGTCGCTGGATGTGCCAGGCGGTTTTGGGCAGTCTTACATCGCAACTCAATCTAACCTCGGGTTTTTGGGCTTAATGCGCTAACCTCTCACATTAGATTTATATTGTTGTGGTCGCTGGATGTACCGGGCGGTTCCGGGCAGTCTTACACCGTAAACCAATCTAACCTCGGGTTAGGCATATTCATCATAATTAATTTACATATTTACAATTTATGTTCATATGTAAATTATCCACAAGTATTGTCAATTCAAGTCATGCCCCCATTTACCCTCTAAATTATGTCCATACTCCTAGGTATACAAATTCTTCCATTTCATGCTACTAATCATTTACATGATTATGAGCCAATCTATGCCAATAGCCTGTAGTTTAATATTTCCCCCAATGTCTCCCCCGTTATTCGTTCGCATAATTCACATAGAACGCTAGGCTCGCAAATTTGCCTAACTTATGAACAAAAGGGAAAAGAAAGCACATGTAACATTCCAACAGGCATAAACAATATAGATCAACATGCGTAGTATAAATTTGGGATAGAACGACATAAACTTAATAAAGCATATAGGCGTGATCTTGCATTTAAATTAGATCCAATCATGCAAACTAGTATAAGTTTAATTGTATAAACATGAACTTATATAGATCTCAAACTTGGGTACTAGCTTGGATCTAACATATAACATGTATGAACATAACTTAGCATGTAACTTACATACATAAAAGAACCACAAATTTAATACAACATGATAGGTTCAATGGTATCAGTCCCAATAGTCTCATAGGCATGATATGTTATACTATGTCAGTCACAACAGTCTAATAGCATGATAGGTTTTACTATGTCAGTCACAACAGTCCAATAGGCATGATAGGTTATGTCAATAACAATAGTCTCATAGGCACGATAGGTTTTATTATGTCAATCACAATAATCTCATAGGCACGATAAGTGTCATTACATAAATCCCAATAGTTTCATAGGCATAGCCAATTCAGAATTGACAAAAGGATAGGCAAGAATAGAATTAGGCATAGTTCTAGATCCACTTATTACAGCCATGATTTCTCATTAGGTGTTCACATCTAAATAATAACTGTACTTACGGAAAAAGGACAGATCTTGGTTTCTCGGATCTGATTTCTGAATTTGAAAAGCTATCCTTTGATGTTGACGTTTGATTCTCTAGTTCTTCTAATTGATTCCTAGTTTGAATTTAATTATCTTAGTTTGGTGTAGATAAATGGAGGCTAGGCCAGTTTGTAGACGAACAGCATGACGGCTTCATAGAATGAGTTCTAGGGTTGAGGGTTGGGGTGATTATATAGAAGTCTAGGTTCAATTCTAGCCTTTAGATTAGTCTAGGAGAAATCGGAGACATCAAACCAAAGAGATGTGTCATCCAGCTAACCGTAGCATGACACATATGCCCTAATACCTCAGAAATCAGTCATTAGCCAATCAGAGAAGGCCATATCAACAAAGGGCTGTAAAAATTTGTCACAGGAGCTGGATCTAAAAAGGGGTCGACTCCCTACAGGGGGGTCGACACCTATGTCGACTCCCCTATAGGGGGTCGACACCCTAAGCGGGAAATTTTCTGCTCAGACAATTTTGAATTTTGAACTGTTTTTATTATTTAATTATTATTTATATTTATTTTCTGCTTGAACTTGAAATATTCTGAACTCCATAACTTTTTCATACAGATTCCGATTCACGAAAACTCGGACTCAGTCTCAAGCAAAATTCCGAGATGAATGCAATGGTGTAACCCGTTTCCCTTAATTCCCACTTTTAAAATTAAATATTCTTTAATTTGTTACTTTAATGTTCACAGAAAATACTGGGTGTTACAATATATATATTTATATAAACTATACGTTCGAACGTTATTTGACAAACAAAATATATATTATAAATCCATTTATAATGCCAAATCAATATTTAAAATAATAAAATATTTTAAATACTTGACTACCAAACATACGAGATGTTACATTCCTTCTCCTTTAAACGAATTTCGTCCCCGAAATTACTAAGGTAGAAGAAATGCTACAAATCTCATTATCTTCTCCAAAATCCAATTACTTTTAAATCGGTAACCTACTCAAACAACTCTTTTATTTAACCATTGCTGAATTATATTCAACCAATCTACCATCCAATTAAACAACCAATGCAAAACAATAATTAGTACACAACCAACTTAACCAAACTAATCCATTGATAATTTATTCAATTTATAAATTCTAAATCGGTTTTATTCATTTTTACTCTGATAATCATTCTTGAAATTAACTTAACCATGTTAAGTTCCAATCCCATATTCAAGTAACCAATTGATTTTCTAAATTAGTTTACTTCCTTTGAAAAATTTAAATTCTGATTTATTCATTCTCATTTACTGATTTCATATGTGAAATCTTCTTTGGTTATATCAAACCATTCCAAATTTCATTCTAATTTGTATTCCATTTAAATCAATCGAACAAACTAATATCTCAATAATTCGATAAAATTATTTCTTTTCTATATAAAAATATAATTTGGGTAAAATTATTTCATTTACCCTCTTTACAAAACAATATTGTATCAATTGCCAGTTCAAAATTGAACCGATCAAATAACAAAATGCAAAACATTTTAGAAAATATACAAGTACGCTCTGTCTTATATATACACATAAACTCAATCTAGGGTATTACTAACCAAATCTCTATCGAGTTACACCACAGAGCCAAGGTTATTACTAAACCTTATGCTCTGATACCACTGTAACGACTCGGGGAATTCGATGCTCGAATTTCGACAATAATACATAAACCCATATTTTTTCCCAAAACCCAAGTATCAAAAACACCAGATAGTTAATAGAAAGAAATTAGAGGGTGAGAAAAGAAAGAAATATTAGAATAGAAGAAAACGAACCAAAATAATACAGAGTCTCGCATTGTAATAGAACAAAATATAATATAGAAATTGATCTTTATTGAGAGCTTGAAATAAAACTTATAATCATCAGAGTACACAATACATTTGGACAATTATAATAACCTGTCCTCATATACAATACACAACGGAATAAATACTAATTCGTCTGAACTCCTTCATCATATCTTCAGTATTCATAGCATCCGATAACCTGAACTTATAAAAGTTGGTATAACCTGAGCATTTCAAACGCCGGATCAGTCTAGTGAAATAGAGTGAGAAAACTCGCTAAGTTTATAAGCAACATCCAAATTGATTTTAAATTTAACAAATTTTTCTGAAAGAAAAGAATAATTGTAAGATCGATCCATACACAAACACGGATGGTTTCTACCTTACGATAACCCAAAACATTTTGAAATCATATGTTATTATGATATTATAATAGTGTCTAAATCAAATAAATAGCAATTTAGCAGAACACTTGCATTTCACTCTCTACATACATAGTATACAATCAAAACCATAGTGCTTGTTAGTGATTGGATTCCAACTATGACAAGGCATGAAACCACCTTCCAATAGTGTGCCTCTAGAGGGGAATACATTGGGTTCAACAAGAACATCTTTCAACCTGACCACACATGATCGACGACTCATTTCGCTTGAGTGTATCGAATGTATACCACCAACGGTTGGTATCAACAACCGTTTCCTAAAAGCGACAGCATCGAATAGAATAAAGAAAGAAATAGAATTTCCCTAGATAGGTGATTATACACCCTAATTGGGAGCGACCTAGTTAGCCATGCTGCCTGCCTGATTCTGTCATTTCCCGGTTGAAGAGGCTTGAAGTTAAAATTACCTTTTTGAACATCTAGCCATCATTCACTTTGAATATCACATCGTCATATCCATCAAATCACTAATTGATGTTTACAAAAATACTCTGGGTGTCTAAGTAGTAAGAACGAATTTCTTTTGCCACCAACAAAAGTATGTTTGTAGAAATCAATGAACGCAATCCTTTGGAAAAACTTTGTCAAACATTCATCAATACAAGTTGTCCTAGGATAGGACAAACTGAAGGCACCCTCCTACCACATCGTAGGAATCACACAATAGATTAGAAGTGAGTAGTCCTTGCAAATCCGTAGGTTTCAATCATGTTAGAATTACATATCAAATAACTCTAGATGCATGCCAGAAAAATTCGATAAGTCACTCTTTTGCTTATGAAGATCCACGGTTTTCACTGCTCCATCTTCAATTTGCATCTTCGAAGATTTCATATGTGCTAGTTCGGAATGATTTTCGAGTATATTTGATATTGGTCCTTCAATAACAACAGTCGTATAGATAAGGTTTGATAGTCGGTTATTTAACTATCAAATAAAAAACCATGAAAATAAAATGAGTTCATTAGTTCAGTACTCAGCATCACTTGGCCTATTAATTCAAAATAATTACTGAAGGTTAATTTAAAACTTATAAATCTTTCAATATTACGAATATAGCTTTTCACATCTTATTTTAATATAAGAACATTTTAAGAATCATTTAAGTATTCTAGAATTATATATATATATATATATTCCCAATTTTGGTTTCAACAAATTTTATGTAAAACATCATTACGAAATCTCTTTCTGTAAGGACCCATAACTTCCACGTGAAGGAAAGAACAGATTGCTTTGAAATCAACACACATCGAAATGAAATCAGAAGAACATTTCATTGTTTATTACAAAAATTCCATCAAAATACAAGAATATACAGAGTATGAATAAAGATTACACATTTACTAAATATCAGAGATTACAATAGATTATATAGCAGCGGAAAATAATACAAAACACAACTGAAAGGAGATATATGGATACAGAGCTTTCCGGATATCGTTCCAACTATAAACCAGGAATATAAATCTGCAAAACCAAAACTACTAGCTGCCCGTGTGGAAATAGGGGAACCCAGAGTTTAGGTTAAAAAAATAAACTCCAGGTCAGTCATGTGACTGGTGTGAGAACAAAAAAAGATTAATCTTTATTTTTAAAGTTAGGTAAATTAAGGGACCACGCCGTATAACATGGAACGGGTTTCCTCCCAAGAATACCAGTGCATAAAACAAACAGCGCAATGCTAAATAAAGAAAAATGAAGCTAATATAAGACCCGGGTCCCATCACACAATGCAAAGCAAGCCAGAGGATAGGGTTTTACCTTATAATAGCCAAAGAATGCTTGATACGCTAAATTTCATCTTTTATTATTACTATAAGTGTATAGTGTCAAAACTATTTCAATCTTAAGTATCAATCATAGACGGCATAAGTGCCCCATACCACTATGTCGCCATACTAGTTCTACAATTAAAACCGCAAAGGTCGTGTTGGAAAATGGATTTCCGTCATGAGTCGAGGCAAGGGGCAAGCTCCTCTACGTTCGATACACTCTAGCAAATGTCTCAGGACCACACATAGCGATCCTGGATGCTTCAGGGCCGGTCCTCTCCTACTTTTGAGGATTAATTATTCCTGATCACACATTTCCCAGTCCTATAGGACCTATATCCAAGGTGCCTCGCATTCCAACAACCACACAGGTGAAAAATAATGTAAATGTCAGGACTGGTAGGTCACTGACACTACCCATAGCTAGAAAGAAACGTCGTGTTCTCCCTGCAGTCCGATCCCTTTTTGACTCATACTGAGATGTGAGGCTCACGAATTAACGCTATACACAAAACTGTGCCACATAGGCCGTGCTTTGATCATCAACCACAAGACTTTGCTTTTCAACAGAAGCCTTGATCATCTGCCCTTAGGCATGCCACACAGGCAATTTATGCCATGCGACTGATATCTATCGATATATAACCTCTAAGCTCGTACGTCTCAGAGAAGGGTGTTAAGCAAGAGAATAAATTTTATGCCGCCAAACAGATATATATTTAATAGAAATCAATCACACAGAATAAAATCCAATGTCAGACACACAGTCTATTTACAAGTTCGTTCTGGGTCTGACAGAAACCGTAGGAACCTTATTCCTCGCATATCCATCGATCTCCAAGTACGTCTGGACGATCACCAACTGATTCCCTCCTTTTGGGTGTACAACCTAATCAAGATCATCGATAATCATCCAAACGACGTGAAGACCTCCGGTCTTCAACCATCATCTCCATCTTCAACTTATCGTCGAATCGGTTATTCAGAATGGGTATAAACCCGGCCTTTCCGAATAACCCGTGTATATAATAAACAAATGTAACACAAACACAACATACGCCTCATTCCAATTCAGAATATTCATTATACAAACATTCACATTCTTAGGGAAAGGTTCCTATTAATTTTATCAAAGATAAATTCTTCTAAATTTATTCTTTAATCTTCCTTTTGATATCATTTCAAACCATGTTAAGGTTTTCCAAACTAGTCGGGATTAGCGAACCACACCAAAGTAATTATTTATTTTGTTTCCAATCCCAACCTATTCATCCCATGGAGCAAAACTGGTAATACTCCATATCTAACACCACGGTGTTATCGGTAAATATTAATTACCATTTCACGTTCAAATCTAATTAAAGATTTAACTATCGCTTTGGAGCAAAACTGGTGATACTCCATTCTTGATCACTTCAATCTAATTAAAGATTCATTAAAACTCCACTTAGTTTTAATCTTCTCATAAATCAATATCTTGTCTTTAACTAGGTTAAAGAACCAACGTCATCTAAAACACGGTTCACAATAAACCCAAAATCACATTCCATTGTTAATCGGGTTAAAGAACAGGTTATATTCAAAACACCGCTCACGATAAACCCAAAAAACCAATTTAAATCCAATTCCAATTAACTGGACAATTTCACTAAATCTTAATTAAAAGATTTATTCTTTTCTAAACTAGGTCCAAGAAGTGTTATTTAAGACACCATTCACGACGAACCGAAAATCCCATTTGATATTAAATACAAGGCTCTGAATGGAAAATATATCGGCTTATATTCAATATCAAATTCTTAAACCAACAAATATCGTATGGGAAATAACGATATAAATATATCTTTCAAATTTCCACAACCATACCTGTATAATCACGAAATCTAACATCGAAATATTCCGAAGATAATTTCGATTCAAATCCATTCCAATTCGTATATTGGAAATTCTGATTATTTGTAAAACCACTTCAAATCCAATTTATTTATTCAAAAACATTGGATTATAATTCTAGTTCATAACTAGTTCATTTCGATAAAAAAAATATCCTTTTTAAATATGGGATTTTTCACGCCAATTCTTTCTAAATCATTTATTATGATTTTACACAAATTATTGATATTTTTAATAATTTTATCAAGGCTCGTACAATCGATTTCCAATAACGGTCGTCGAACTGCACGCATAACGACCTTTTCCAAATTTGATTTGGAAATAATTCCAAATCCAACCATTAGATTTCAAATTTCTAATATTCATTGGAAAGCTCTTATCGATACGAACTCAATGGTTTTGGTTTCAGGAGAATCCGACGGTCGGATCTCTCGTAACGTCAATTCGATGTCAATGGTCGAAATTCGCGAACTACCGCTTCGCGGCGCGTTCTATTCAGGCCATTTAATATTTATAATATATATATTATATATATTTCATCTATTTCCATTCTAAATGTATTTTATAAATCGTTTAAATTCGTTTTAAAAATGGTTTCAACTTCATATTCAATTTTAAATCAAAATTGAATATTCCATATCATTAATATATAAATGATAATATTTTCAAAATATTAGCTTTTTAAATCACTTCCTTTTCTATATTCATTATAGAAATGAATATAATTGATATAAATATCGTTCGCGACAAAATGGCGCATATCTAATCAACACGGCTTTATATATTTCAATAACTTCGTTATTCTATTCAACAAATGAATATTTTCTTCAACACATGAATATATATTTTATTCAATACATGAATATTTATTATTTCTTACTTACAATAAAAATGTGAATCTTATTGTATAAATATTTCGCTCAACATATGAATATTTTCTACACATGAATAGTTTCAACACATGAATATTCTCAACACATGAGTATTGTCAACACATGATTTTTTTTTATTCAACACATGAATATATTTTATTTTCTAAATTGGAATGAGACCTACTCAATTACCATATAATGTTATTTATATGGATTACATACAACACATGTATATAATAACAATAATAAATAATCAACCATCATCCAAAGTGCACCATACAACTGCATAAGCATTAAATATAAATAATTAACGCTTACACAGTCTGTCAATCAATCATTCGACATACAACTAAATAATTGGGATTAGTGTACGCCAAATATCGTCCCAACACCCGTGTGGGGTTTCAAATCAACAAACACTGAATATTATTTGTGCAGTTGGGCGATGTGTAAAATTTATCGTCCTAATCAATATCCTTCAAATGGGTGTACATAAACAAATCGTTCGATCTGTAAATGAATATTTATTTGTTCACATTCACTTTAAATTTATATTTTTAACGATAAGTAATTTATTTCAACACATGGGTATATTTCCATTCATTCCACATCATAATCAATTTTCACAACACAACAAAATCAAACAAGTCGTCCATGGTTTGTGGACGACGGGTGTCGGGTGCTACTAAGCACCGTCTGCATCTTAGTATATATTTTTAACTAGAAAACAAGAATTGAAGTGAGAAGTTCTCACCGAGGGTTCCACTCTGCCATTCTTTATTTCTGAACGGTTCGGACTTCGTTTTCCACCAGTTCCATCGCAATTCTTTTCACGCTGTTCATAATAAAAAATCATATTTTTATCGCTTTATCCCAACAAATAAAAAACATATTTTTATTTCTACTTCGTATATTTTTACAACGCTTCCTTCTATATAAAAATTATATTTTTATATCTCTACTTCTTATATAAAGATCGAATTTTTATTTCGCTTCATATATAATAAAAATCGAATTTTTATCGTTACTTCATATATATATAAATCTAATTTTTACATAGCTAAAAATTATATTTTTACTTTGCCATTTCAACAATAAAAATTGAATCTTTATATACGCTACTTAATGATAAAAATCAAATCTTTTCTACTTCAAAGATATAATCTTTTCTACTATAAAAATATGTACTTTTCTACTTCAAAGATCTATTTTTTTTCTTATCATTCAAACAAATAAAAATCTAATCTTTGCTAAAGTATAAATCACATATTTGCTAATTTAAAAATCGAAACTTTTCATATTCAAAAATCATCTCTTTTCATATTCAAAAATCATCTCTTTTCTTATTCAAAAATCTAAACTTTCATGACATAAAAATATAAACTTTTTATCATGAAAAATCATACCTTTATAATGATAAAAATATAATCTTTACGTAAAATAACATCATACCATCAAGTAAATGAAAAATCAGATTTTTTACATCAGTAAATAAGGATTAAATAAGAAGGACTCACTATTTTCGGATGGAGAAGGGTTTTCAATCGAAGAAGAAGAAGAAGAGGGAGGCGACGCACGGCTTACATAGGGTGGAGGGCTGACTGGACGGTGCCGGGGTGCTGAGGCTCGCGGCTAGGATTTAGGCGTCGATGGCGGGCCACTGGTGGTCAGGGCGGAGCGATTTTGGGTGGAAAAAAGGGGTTATGGGCTTGGGTTGTTCGGAGAATGGGATGGAGCTTCTAATTTGAATGGAGGAGGGAAGGGGGAGGCGCGACCAGATCTGGTGGTGGCGCGTTGGGGAGGCGATGGCCGGAGGAGGCCAGGCGGTGGCGGGAAATCCTAGGCGGTGCAGTTATATATATATATATATTTCCTTCTGAATCGAACGAGCAAAAGGAAGGGAAGAGAGAGAGTGAGGTAGAGGTAGTATATAATTATATATATTTTTTATTATTTTTAATTTCAGAAAGTACCTTTTTATTTTGAACTCGAATTCAAACCCACCGACTGTCATCCCTAGCTAATTACCCCCATTCTGAACACAATGGGATATATCATGTAGGCTAATTCGATCGTTTCGATCAGTTTTCGTTAAATTTAAAATATAAATCAGTATATATTGAATTTGAACGCACATTTCAATTTACCGGGGCCACATACGGACTCTAAAAATTCCCGAAAAATATTTTCTAGCTTCGTATTGGCGATATTGTTCTAACAAAACTAATTTCATCAAATTTTGGGACTGTCTGAAAAATGGCCATTTTCTGGTCAATCGAAATTGACTGAAACTGTCAAAACACGTTTTACATCGCCACACTCACATATTGATTTCAAAATTTCCGAATTTTGGAATCTAGCAATAACTTGACATCCCGGATCCAACAAAAGTGGTTTCGTCGGAAACCAAGGTCATTTGCAAAATTTCCATTTTTAAGGGCCAGAATTCCACAACGACTATTCTGAATTTTCAACTGGACATAACTTTTTATTCCCGCTATGAAATTTTGATTTTTCGGATTCGTTGGAAAGATATTTTCAAATAGATTCAAATAATTTTGGTTTTGCCAAAATCTGGTTTATTTTGAATCCTGTACATTCATTTGAAATTTGAAGTCGAATTTTCGAACTACCGCGCCATTTCCAATTCCTTTTATAATTAAAAATAAAATATTTATATTCTAACGACGATTCAAATAAATATATACCTTCTAATTCTATTCAAAATAAATTTCTCGTCATTAATATTTAAAATAATTCATTTTAAATATTCGAAATTCATTTAAATCGCCAAAATAATATTTTTAAATTGGCTCAGATTTCTGGGTTATTACACTTTCTTTTCATTTCTCAAAAACAATAATTAATACTTCTCCTTTGAATAAACTTATTCAAACTTATCTCGTTAATTCCTTACATCTCGACAATATCATTATATTAAAATCTTTTTTTATTTTTTTACCTTGGAAATACTACTTTATATCCTCAAATCTTTTTTATTCCCATTACTTCAACATTCATTAGTCCCTGACTGTAAATTGGTAAGCGAATAACTTCCTAAGTATCAACCCGGAAGACCGAAATCAACATCAGATTAACACTCAGAAAATCACTCAACTCAAGCAATCTCCCGTTAGGTTCCAGTTCCTTAATTTCTTGTCTTAACTCCTTATCAACCCATGTTATTTCACTTCTAATTCATTGAACCAATCTCCCAGTTGAAAATCTCATTTGAATTCCATTCAGTTTACTTAATTTCATTATTAAGTATTGCTAATTTAAAATCAACATTTTAGCTTCACACCCCTTTCATAAATCTTATTCATAAACTCAGGTTTAATATAAAAACCCTTTCATAAACTCCTTTCATAATCCAATTAGATTCTATTTCAACTTTGATTTCCTAACTTTAATGAATTTCAATTACAAAATAACCACTAAAATTATTATTAATTAAAATATTAATTTACTTCCTCATTAACTAAAAACAATTATTAAATTCCCTTTTAAATTCTTATTAAAATTAAAACAATTATTTGTTAAATCATTTCATTAGATTAATTGACAACAACCAATTAAATAATCAGTCCCAGTTAAAATAGTCGACTTAGTCTATTCAAAACATGGTTATTTCGTTAACCAATTCCAATTAATCCTTCCATTAAATAATTAATAATATAATTAATTTAAATAATCACATTTAATTGTTTCTTAGAAACAACTAATCCAACCACTAACTGTTAGGTTAATTTCTGCTCGTTTGCTTATAAATCTTATTAACATAACAAATTGCTTTTATAAAATCATTTGTAAACTTAAATAATAAATATTAATTTCCTTTTAATAAACTTTTATACAAATTAATAGATTTCGAAGTCTATACTTGGTTATAAAATAAATTTTATAACTTCACTTCTGTTGATTTACCTGACGGTAAACCAATATTTATAGAACGATTGATTTATAGGCCATATGCTACCAATTACTTAACAAATACTGCCTATTATAAAAATAAATAAGAACATCAAAACAATAATAATGCAAATTCGAGTCCATTGGCTATGTAAATACAACTTCAATTTACTACTCATCGTAAAACCAATTTACTATTCATCTCAATGTTCAATAAGCCATAACTTATTCTTAACTTCTTCAAATTCAATTCTTTCTTTTGTAAAAGTTCATCGTTATTAAATCAATTTCATTTTCTAAAAGTATTGGAACTTAAATTCATACTTTTATCTTCTTCGATTATCTTATTATTAAAATAATAATTTAAAATCCAATTTCTGGAATGAGACTCATTAAACTCCTGTATATTCGAGAATCTGGGTATATACAAACATTTAATAAACATAAACAAGATATCATGTGTCTAACGAGTTGTAACCAAGCTCGTTAGTTATTTAAGAACAGATGTCGGTGCCATAATTGGTTCCATTTTATTAATTAACAACCAAATGGTAATCATAACCATTCCCAATACAACTAATCCAACCATCAAACATTCAAACCAAAATATCCAAACATGGATACCTCAAATCAATAATATTCACACATGAATGATTCTTAAGTAATAATCACAAAAGATGATTTCATGTCCATTGGCTAAGGTTTCACTTATATACACATTGATGAGACTAGGATCTCTAAATTTCAAACGAATCCAAACATAAAGAATGTTTCTTTATGTCTTTAACCAAATTTAGACCATGTTTTACTTTTCTAATCTTCACCAACCCAATATGTATTATCGACAAATTTTGCTAATAAAAAACAAGGAATTAGCTTACTAACTTTCAAAATTAGGCTCATAACCTAAACATGTTGACATATGTACTACATAAGGGTGTTAAGGAACTAAATTCAATCCTAATCCGTGAGGTTTTTATCACAAAATCCCTTTAGGTTTCTTTGAGACATTTCAACAAACATGTTGTGTGCATGTTATAAATCAAACTCAAAAGCCCTTTTTTATGAATTGATTTCTCATACAAACTTCAACTTTACGTATGGTTACACCTGAAGATCAAAACCTTAGGTGTTCAACATCTTTTACTACATCAAATTATTTACTAACAAACCACCAACAATAAAACATAACATGTATACACCTAATATTCCATAAAGTTGGGATTTTGTGAACTAAAGTAAAGAGTTTCATTCCCAAACCTAACTAAGATGTAATTTCTACTTCATGAATTTAGGTAGAAACTATTAGCAACCAATTTCCGACCATTTACTTAATATTTTCCTTTTAGGCATTTCATCGAACACCTTATGTGCATATAGGTTACCATTTTCCTGCTTTTAAATTCCTCACTAATAACTAATAAACATAGATATATAACCACTAATTAAACCCTTTAAACTATAGTTTCCTCACCCCGTGACGTCCTAGCTCTCGTTATAAGGTTGAATGCTCCTAGGACTAGCTTTTCTCCATTTTTTGATGAAACCCGAAATCTTCTTGGCTAAATCTGAAATTTTCCGTGGCTTTTGGGCTTCCAAATCCTTATTTAGGTTGAAGTACTCATTCCCACGATTCCAATGCCTCCAAGAATGCATAATTTCCTCTCCGTACGAGTAAGTTATGGCTGTTTAAAAATCATGGTGCATAATTTTCAGCCGGAGGTAGAAACGGGTTGGATAAATGAATGGATCATCCTTGAATCTATTTATATCTGAGATTTTTTGGGCTGGAAGAGGGTCTGGTCGGACTGAGGTGGTGCGGTGGTGGTGGTGGTGAAGGATTTGGCCATGGAGGATAAAAGAGGAGGAAGAGAAGAGGTGGATCTTCATTTTTTCTTCACTCTTTCTTCTCTCTTCTCTCTTTTCTCTTTTCCATTTTCTTTTTATTTTTCTTTGTTGCTACCATGGATGGCCAGGTGGAGAAGATAAGGAAGAAGGATGGGATAAGAATGAAGAGGGGATAAGGATGGAGGGTTTAAAAAATGGAATTTAAGGCGCTGACAGTGCAGGTACTAAAACACAAGTGTGTTTTCTCAGCTCTATTCGGACTTTAATTTGACTTACTTATTGATATCTTATTTAAATTGTTTTTCCACCATATTGTTCAATTTTTATTACTCTTTAATAACATATAAAAATATTTCAAATTCGAATTCGTTTGAATTTTCAAATAGTTTAAATTCGTTTCAAAATAGTGTTTTCTTCCTATCTTAATGTTCAGAACTCTGAAATGGACCCAACGAAAAGTGTATCCACCTAGTTACCCTTATTACGGACTCAAAGAAATAGGTTTTAAAAAATTAATTCATCCATCTAAATAGGTTAATTTCAAAAAAAAAAATGGGTCAAATTTAACTCTTTTTGACACGTTTTCCTATTACACGGTCACATACTGACATGAATTGACTTGAAACTTCCCCCACTACTATACTTTGACGTAACAAATCCGACTAAACTAAAATTTTCGAAATCCGTGACCTTTGGAAAAATGCCTATTTTTAAGGCGACCTAAATATTGTTTTTTTAATTAATTTTCAACTGATACCTATTAATTACCAATTCTAAAAAAACTGTAACTTTATTAACACATAATTCAACTTTAAAACTTATTTTCAATTGTTTCTGGGTTCAAATCTCTTATTCAAATCATTTAAAATCCTTTCATATTAATTTAAATTACATTTTAAATTGACAGAAAATCCGGGTCGTTACATTCACCCCCACTTAAAAAGATTTCGTCCTTGAAATCATGTCAGAACTAATGGTCATATACATAACCATACCTCGATTATTAACCCTAGAGCTATGTTGGTTAACTCCACTATTTAACTTTATATGTTTATTCATTAAAAATGAAGTCCATTCAAGTTGGTGTAATGTTACCCCTCAGACCTCAATTGTTCAATATTTCTAACTTCTAGCATCAAAATTTTAACTCATATCTCTCATTTGGGTTGCTATTTTACCTATTCTGCTAATATAATTGAACAAAAGTTTACCCAAAAGATATTATATTAATAGATAGATTCGTACATCCATACAAGCATTTATATATGCTTATGTACATACATCAAACATCCATACATCCATCCAAATACGCACATCCGGACAAACTTCCTTGTATATTCCCAAAATATTAGTTTCAACCTTAGGTTAATATTACTAATTAAATGACCATTTCATTCCGACCTATTCAAGGATTCTTATACTAACACATCATTAAGTAGTAAACTCATTTTTTTCTTATTGCAACTCTTGACAGTATGTCCTACTTTCATACACTGGAAACATCTTATACCCTTTCTGTGTTTCTTTTTCATTTTTGGACAGTTGTAAACATAATTCCCTTTAGACTACATCGGTAGTAAGTTATATCTTTTTGTACCATTTCCTTGCTCTTCTTCTTATTTTTATTTTTCCTGGAGTAGCAACGAATATACTTGCATAGGTCCAACTTATTTCCTTCTTCAATCTGCTCATAAATCCTTCTCGCTTGTTTTCGACTCATCGTCTTAGGTTCGACCATAGTTATCCATACCATACAACATTTAATATTTTACCAAAAAGTTTTATAATCTTTTTACCAAATGCCTCAACTGTCCAAAATCGTCGAGAATTCAAATTTCTTAATTAGTTAAATTAATTAGCACATCCAACAAGTAATTAGTGGATTAAATTTTCTAAAACATAACTCTCATCAAAACATATAACCTTTTTATGAAAATATACTTTGGACAAAATTATTTCATTTATCCATAAAACTAGGTTAGACTGCTCTGTTTAAGTGTTTAGAAACACATACCGATACAGTGAGCTCTTACTGTACTGACCAATGTTCATAACCCACTCAACAAATTAATCCAACACAAAACCATTTATATATCAAATTACAAATACGTCTCCCATATACATACACACACACACATTCACACACAACTCATCCTAGTGTATTACTAACCATATCTCTAATGAGTTGCTTGTCCTAGGATACTAGTAATCCTATTTCTGACAAGTCTGTATCCCACAGAGCCAAGGTTTATCTAACCAAAGCTCTGATACCAAGTGTGACGACTCGCACTTCAACTCACTTTAAACCAATCAAAAACCGAACCGATGTTGATTTAACTTAATAAAAAGTACATTTCATTAAGATTCATCAGAGCAAACACATTGGAATAGAAAACTCTCGTTGTAACACCCCATATTTTAACAACATTAAAAGAGGATAAATTAAATAATAATTAATTTAATAATTAGGATTAAGGAAAACTGACTTTGCCATTGCGTACGTCTCGAAATTCTGGTCAAGATAGACATTTGGTTTGCGTAAAACGGACACCGTATGAAGAAGTTATGGGGGGGTTTTAAGTTTGTATACACGCAGAAGAATTATATATGTAACAACCCGGAAATTTTAGGGCCAATTTAAAATTTTTATTTTAAAGAATTTTGTTAGAAATTGTGCCAGAATTTAAAATTTTCAATTTTAAATAATATTAAAACCACTGAAAATAGTAAATTTTCAAACGACCTCTGTTTTCGACGAAACCAGTTTTGTTGGAACCGGAATGTCATCTTATTGCTAGGTTTCAATTTTTAGAATTTTCTGAATCAATTTGTGAGCGTGGCAAAAGAAACTGTGTTTTGTCAGTTTCGGTCAATTTCAATCGACTTCAAAATAGCCATTTTTCAAACAGTCTCAGAATTCGACGAAATTAGTCTCGTTAGAACCGTATCGTCAAAACATAGCCAAATATAATTTTTCTGTAATTTTTAGAGGCAGTATGTGGGCCCGGTAAATTTAATTGTACGTCAGAATTAAATAATTAAGGGTTTTAAATATTAAATTAAAGAAAAACATGTCGTAACAATGGAATTGGGTTACGAGACCTGTTCCATTGCGTCCGGAACGGGGGTATTTGCCTAGGAACATTTTTCGTTGAATTTAATTTGGAGTTCCGGACGAGATGCAGATTTAATTGAATTAAAAGAATTAAATAAATAGAAAAATACGCGTATAAATACGCCGGGCTATACGAAACCCTAATCCACAAACTACAGCCGCCGTATTCAACTTCTTCAATGGCCAGAATTCATCGATCTTCTTCTCCTAAATTCTTTTGATCCATTCACCGAATCACACCCCTCCTTTTGACATTAGTGAAGAGGCCTTCCTCCTCTTCGATTTGATACGGCCTGATCTTGCCCTGGAGCCACGGCCGTCGAGTGCCAGGCTCGGAAACCGACGTCGTTCGTCGGAGAACGCCCACCACAGGCGGCGTGCGAGTTGGACGGGGAGGGGAGGTTCGGGGGCGCCTTCCAGAGGCCGTCACCGTGGTTGCATCAGATCGGCACCTCGTGCCTCGACTGGAGCGCAAATTCGAACCCTAATATCGAGCTTTATACGTTGAACCATCGGCCTAAGTTCCAGAGGAAGAAGAGAGGGTATTTTCCAATTAATTAATTTATTTATTTAATATAAATATCATTAATCTTGTTTAGACTATAACTAACACATACGTCAACGAAATTTAACGATATCAGAAGCTATGTGATCGTGTGACTGAGATCTACGCATCTAAACTGACTGGAGCTGATTCTGGACTGTTGGAAATTTTGACTAAAATCACGCACGACTGTGAGATTTCTCAGTTTTATAAATATATTTATTTATTTCTTTATTCATTTATTTAAATGGATCGTGATTGTGATTGTATATTGATGCACCATATAAATTGATTGACTGACTGTATTGATGATGAGTTGTTGAATCAAATTCTTGTAGGATTTAAAATAAAATCTTTGAATTGGTTAAGTAAAAATACCAATTATGTTAGAACAAAAATGTCAATTTGTGAGATAATTTCATGTTAGAATTGAAAAGGCATTTTTAGTGATGCTTGACAGGTTGGAATTGAATCGTCACCTTAGTTTCAAATGACATGTTAGAATTACCTTTTTTCATATTATATAAAGTTAACACTTTTGTTAGAATTGTTATGTAAATATATATATATATATATATATATATTAACATTTTGATTATAAAATGTGACACTAGAGAAAATGACATTTTCTTTGTGTGTCATTAGGTTAAAATGATAAATTTTGTTAAGAAAGGTCTAAAAATGACATTTTTATTTACAAATATTATGATAGCTTAAGAATGTCAAAATGTTACATTAAAAATGTTTTCATATTAGAATGTCATTATAATTAGAAATGTCATGAGATTTAAGAATGCCATTTTGATGTAAAAATGTTATATTAGAAAAATTAACCTTTTTGCATAAAGATGTACGATAGGAAAGAAATTTCATTTTTAGTATAAAAATGTACATTATGAAAGAAATCACATTTTTGAATTAAAAAATGATCATTAGGAAAGAAATTTCATTTTTGTTCACTTGTAAAAGAATGAAAACAAAATTAACCTTTTGTTCACTTGTAAAAGAATGGAAAGGGACAAAAATTAACATTTATTTTTGATTGAAATGAAAGACAAAATTAACATTCCTTTTGTTGAAATAAAAAGAAACATTCTGTCACTTTGAAAAGGAATGAATTGAAACCATTCACTTTTGTCACTTTGAAATAAGGGAAATTAAAAGAATAATTTTATTTGTCATTTTCTTTTTAAATAAAAGAAACATATTTGGGGTCATATCCTTTTTGAATACAAAAGGAATAAATTTTTATTGTCAAGTGGATAAAATAAAAAGATTACATTCAAAGGAACGATTAGTGAATAGAGTAACATTATTTTTGTCAAAATATGATATAGAAATAAAATCACATTTTTGGACTAGTTAAAATCACTATTTTGTTTTACATTGAGATTTGTGAATAAAATCACCATTTTGTTTTGCATTGAGATTTATGAACAAAAATCACTATTGTGTCTGCATTTAGAATTTATGAATAAAAATCTCATTTTTGTGTGTATTGGAAAGAATAAAAGTTAAAACAAAAATAAACATTTTTATTAAAGAATAAAAGTTGAAACAAAAATTAACATTTCTGTTAAAGAATAAAAGTGAAACCAAAATTAACATTTTTGGTTAAAGAATAAAGTTGAAACAACAAAATCTCATTTTTGTTAAAGAAAAGAGAAAAAGAAACATATTTTTTCTTATGTAAAGAAAAAAAGAAAAAGCAAGCATTTTCTATGTTAAAGAAAAAGAAAACATATTTCTAATTTAAAGGAAAAGTACATTTTCTTTGTAAAAGAAAATAAAGGGATAAAAAGTACATTTTCTTTGTAAAAGGAAATAAAAGTTAAAAAGAAAGGAAAAAGGAAATAAGAAAAATGAACATTACTTTTTATGTAAAAGTAAAAGAAACCAATTTTCTTATGTAAAATAAAATAAAATGTTAATATGAATGAAAAGGACATTTTGTCTATTTAATGTTAATATGATTAAAAAGGACATCTTGTTTAGAAATGTTAAATACGATAAGAATAACATTTTGTGGTAAACTTGATTAATGAATAAAATTAACATAATTGTCAATTAGGCCATGTTAAACAAAATTTACATTTTGTTTAATATAAAGAATGAAAGCAAAATAAATATTTTATTTAAAAGAAAAAGTACTAAAGATAAAATATATTTTGCTAAGATAAAAGATAAAATATACATTTGGTTAAATAATAAAAGAAAGGTTAGAAAAGAACTAACATAAGATATTCTTTTTATGTTAAAAAGGAATATTAGAAAAGAGTTAAAGAAATACAATTATTTATATTTACTATGTAAATAGGATTTACAAAGGAAATTGAAATTATTTATTTACAAATAGTGAAATAAATATGAATAAGAAATTAGATACATTTATTTACAATTAATGTAAATAAATATAGTAAAAGTAAACCCTTTATTTACATTAGGTAAATAAATAAGGAAAAGATAAGAATATTTATTTACATATAGAAATAGAAAAAGTTACATTATTTTCTATGTTAAGGAAATAAATAGGAAACATTATTTTCTATGGAAGATAAAAAGAAGAGTTATATTTTCAATGTAAAGGAAAAAGAAATAAAAGACATTTATGTTTTATTTGTAAATATAAAGGAGAAGATTATTTTTATACAATATAAAATATACTTTGTTGAAAACATTGTTTTTGTCGCATTAGAATTGGCGGAAAAAAAAAAATATAAATGAAATGATTTAAAGTAATAAATTATAATAGTGGAAAGCGCTACATGGTCTATACATATTTATATATATATTATATAAATTAAAACTAAGCGAAACACGCGCGGTAGTTCACGTTTTGAAATCATGACTTTAAACGGTTATACCGAAAGATCCGACCGTCGGATTTTCCCAAAACTGGAACCGTTAGGACCGTTTTGGGAAGATCTTCCCAACGATATAAGTTTCGTCAAAATCCAACGGTTAGATTTCAGGATATGTGTAAATCAAAATTGGCTGAAAACAGCGTCAGGGTCGCCCATCGACCCGAAGCGTCGTTAAATTAATTCTCGTTATCAAATATTAATAACGATATGAAATGTTTTCAAATTATATATATATATATATATATATATGCGAGAATCATTTGAAAAGACCGAGTTCAATCTCATTTCAAATGATTACACGACGTTCTAAATCTAAGAGTTGAAGACGGCGATTGAAGACCGACGATCTTCACATCGAATGGGTAACTAGTGTTGAGGTCCTGGATTGATTTGCTCCCAAGACGGGGCTAAGATGGTAGTTATCCGGACGTAGTGTTGATTTGTACGGATTTGACTTTCGTCCAGACCCAGGGCATAAGTTTATAAATGGAATGTATGTCTGACGTTGTAGCCCTTTATACTACATTCGTTGATCTCTGTCAATATACATCTGTTTGGTGGTTAACACCCTTCTCTGAGACATATGAGCTTAGAGGTTATATATTGGCAGAAATCAATGGTATAGTATGGACTGACAATGTAGCATACTAAGATGCATTGATCAAGGCTTTTGTTGAAAAGCAGGGCCTTGTGGTTGATGATCAAAGCATAGTCTGTTTAGGCATAGCTTTGTGTATATCGTGACTTCGCGAGCCTCACACCCCGGTATGAGTCAAAAACGGGATATGGACCGTAGGGAGTGCACACGTTTCTTTCTAGCTAGAGTGGTGTCAGCGACCTGCCAGCCCTGACATTTTACTTATGTGGATGATGGATTTTGAGGCGCCTCGTTATTTTTATAGGCCGTTGGTGGTCATACTATAGGTCCAAAGGGACCGGGAAACGTGTGTTCAGGCATAAACAATCCACTGCCCATAGGCGGGGACCGGCCCTACCGCTTCCAAGGGTTCACTGCGGGGAATCCTGAGGCATTTGCTAGAGTGTCTCGAATCGGAAAGGATCTTGCCCCTAGCCTCGACTCATGATGGAATCCAAATTTCCAATACGCCCTTGCGGTTTTGATTGTAGAACTAGTATTGGCGACATGCTATATGGTAACCATGCCGTCTAGGATTGATACTTATGATTCAAATCTTTTTATTAAAACATATATACACTAATAATAATATCAAATCCGTTTTATACGTATCAAGCATCTTTTGACCATTATAAGGTAAAACCCTATCCTCTGGTGTGCGTTGCATTGTGTGATGGGACCTGGGTCTTATAATGGTTTCATTTTTCCAAAAAGACATTGCGTTATTTCTCGATTTACTTTGGTTTATGCACAGACAATCCATTGGAATAAAGCCCGTTCCGCATTAGCGGCGTGGTCCTTGGATTTGTCTTATTAGTTAAATTAGTTTAGAATTCTCACACCAGTCCCATGACTGACTCGTAGTTTGTTTCACTTTGCAAACTCGGGTGCCCTCTTTTCCACATGGGCAGTCGAGTAGCTTTTTGCAGATATCTCTCTTTTTAGCAGGGTCCTGGATCGAAGCCTAAAGCTGTGTCCAGAGCTTAGAAGTCTTCCGCTGTTTAATGTATTAAATCTGTTGTAGTTTATCTTCCGCTGTAGTTTACTTTATTTGTACTCTGATATATTCTGTACTCTGATGTAACATTATTATAATGTAATAAAAGTCTGCTGTTATTGTTCTGATGTTTTGTATTCCCAAAGTTAAAGTATTCGAAGATTTCCAACCTTTGGGTCAGACCTGTGTGGTTTATGGTCGATTCGAAGAGCGGGAATTTCCGGGTCTTTACAGGTGGTATCAGAGCTCTGGTTAGCTCAAATCTTTGGGATACAACTCGTTAGAACTGAACAAAAGACTCATCAGAGATTGGATTAGTAATGTCCAATAAGAATACTCATTAGAGATAGGATCAGCAGTATCCTAGAATGAGAATACTCATTAGAGATGGGGTTAGTAATGCCCTAGAATGAGTTCAGAGTGATAAGCTTATAATTAGCGTATTTTTGATTATATAATCTATTTCTGAAAATATGATTTTTAAATATATAAAAGAGTATATATATTTGATAAGTTAGCCAACAAATGAAATTAATTAAAATTAAAATTTAGTTAGTTAATTTAACTACTTTTACCTTAGTTCCTTTTCGAGGACGAAAAGATTTTAAGTGGGGGCGACTGTAACAACCCGGAAATTTTAGGGCCAATTTAAAATTTTTATTTTAAAGAATTTTGTTAGAAATTGTGCCAGAATTTAAAATTTTCAATTTTAAATAATATTAAAACCACTGAAAATAGTAAATTTTCAAACGACCTCTGTTTTTGACGAAACCAGTTTTGTTGGAACCGGAATGTCATCTTATTGCTAGGTTTCAATTTTTAGAATTTTCTGAATCAATTTGTGAGCGTGGCAAAAGAAACTGTGTTTTGTCAGTTTCGGTCAATTTCAATCGACTTCAAAATAGCCATTTTTCAAACAGTCTCAGAATTCGACGAAATTAGTCTCGTTAGAACCGTATCGTCAAAACATAGCCAAATATAATTTTTCTGTAATTTTTAGAGGCAGTATGTGGGCCCGGTAAATTTAATTGTACGTCAGAATTAAATAATTAAGGGTTTTAAATATCAAATTAAAGAAAAACATGTCGTAACAATGGAATTGGGTTACGAGACCTGTTCCATTGCGTCCGGAACGGGGGTATTTGCCTAGGAACATTTTTCGTTGAATTTAATTTGGAGTTCCGGACGAGATGCAGATTTAATTGAATTAAAAGAATTAAATAAATAGAAAAATACGCGTATAAATACGCCGGGCTATACGAAACCCTAATCCACAAACTACAGCCGCCGTATTCAACTTCTTCAATGGCCAGAATTCATCGATCTTCTTCTCCTAAATTCTTTTGATCCATTCACCGAATCACACCCCTCCTTTTGACATTAGTGAAGAGGCCTTCCTCCTCTTCGATTTGATACGGCCTGATCTTGCCCTGGAGCCACGGCCGTCGAGTGCCAGGCTCGGAAACCGACGTCGTACGTCGGAGAACGCCCACCACAGGCGGCGTGCGAGTTGGACGGGGAGGTTCGGGGGCGCCTTCCAGAGGCCGTCACCGTGGTTGCATCAGATCGGCACCTCGTGCCTCGACTGGAGCGCAAATTCGAACCCTAATATCGAGCTTTATACGTTGAACCATCGGCCTAAGTTCCAGAGGAAGAAGAGAGGGTATTTTCCAATTAATTAATTTATTTATTTAATATAAATATCATTAATCTTGTTTAGACTATAACTAACACATACGTCAACGAAATTTAACGATATCAGAAGCTATGTGATCGTGTGACTGAGATCTACGCATCTAAACTGACTGGAGCTGATTCTGGACTGTTGGAAATTTTGACTAAAATCACGCACGACTGTGAGATTTCTCAGTTTTATAAATATATTTATTTATTTCTTTATTCATTTATTTAAATGGATCGTGATTGTGATTGTATATTGATGCACCATATAAATTGATTGACTGACTGTATTGATGATGAGTTGTTGAATCAAATTCTTGTAGGATTTAAAATAAAATCTTTGAATTGGTTAAGTAAAAATACCAATTATGTTAGAACAAAAATGTCAATTTGTGAGATAATTTCATGTTAGAATTGAAAAGGCATTTTTAGTGATGCTTGACAGGTTGGAATTGAATCGTCACCTTAGTTTCAAATGACATGTTAGAATTACCTTTTTTCATATTATATAAAGTTAACACTTTTGTTAGAATTGTTATGTAAATATATATATATATATATATATATATATTAACATTTTGATTATAAAATGTGACACTAGAGAAAATGACATTTTCTTTGTGTGTCATTAGGTTAAAATGATAAATTTTGTTAAGAAAGGTCTAAAAATGACATTTTTATTTACAAATATTATGATAGCTTAAGAATGTCAAAATGTTACATTAAAAATGTTTTCATATTAGAATGTCATTATAATTAGAAATGTCATGAGATTTAAGAATGCCATTTTGATGTAAAAATGTTATATTAGAAAAATTAACCTTTTTGCATAAAGATGTACGATAGGAAAGAAATTTCATTTTTAGTATAAAAATGTACATTATGAAAGAAATCACATTTTTGAATTAAAAAATGATCATTAGGAAAGAAATTTCATTTTTGTTCACTTGTAAAAGAATGAAAACAAAATTAACCTTTTGTTCACTTGTAAAAGAATGGAAAGGGACAAAAATTAACATTTATTTTTGATTGAAATGAAAGACAAAATTAACATTCCTTTTGTTGAAATAAAAAGAAACATTCTGTCACTTTGAAAAGGAATGAATTGAAACCATTCACTTTTGTCACTTTGAAATAAGGGAAATTAAAAGAATAATTTTATTTGTCATTTTCTTTTTAAATAAAAGAAACATATTTGGGGTCATATCCTTTTTGAATACAAAAGGAATAAATTTTTATTGTCAAGTGGATAAAATAAAAAGATTACATTCAAAGGAACGATTAGTGAATAGAGTAACATTATTTTTGTCAAAATATGATATAGAAATAAAATCACATTTTTGGACTAGTTAAAATCACTATTTTGTTTTACATTGAGATTTGTGAATAAAATCACCATTTTGTTTTGCATTGAGATTTATGAACAAAAATCACTATTGTGTCTGCATTTAGAATTTATGAATAAAAATCTCATTTTTGTGTGTATTGGAAAGAATAAAAGTTAAAACAAAAATAAACATTTTTATTAAAGAATAAAAGTTGAAACAAAAATTAACATTTCTGTTAAAGAATAAAAGTGAAACCAAAATTAACATTTTTGGTTAAAGAATAAAGTTGAAACAACAAAATCTCATTTTTGTTAAAGAAAAGAGAAAAAGAAACATATTTTTTCTTATGTAAAGAAAAAAAGAAAAAGCAAGCATTTTCTATGTTAAAGAAAAAGAAAACATATTTCTAATTTAAAGGAAAAGTACATTTTCTTTGTAAAAGAAAATAAAGGGATAAAAAGTACATTTTCTTTGTAAAAGGAAATAAAAGTTAAAAAGAAAGGAAAAAGGAAATAAGAAAAATGAACATTACTTTTTATGTAAAAGTAAAAGAAACCAATTTTCTTATGTAAAATAAAATAAAATGTTAATATGAATGAAAAGGACATTTTGTCTATTTAATGTTAATATGATTAAAAAGGACATCTTGTTTAGAAATGTTAAATACGATAAGAATAACATTTTGTGGTAAACTTGATTAATGAATAAAATTAACATAATTGTCAATTAGGCCATGTTAAACAAAATTTACATTTTGTTTAATATAAAGAATGAAAGCAAAATAAATATTTTATTTAAAAGAAAAAGTAGTAAAGATAAAATATATTTTGCTAAGATAAAAGATAAAATATACATTTGGTTAAATAATAAAAGAAAGGTTAGAAAAGAACTAACATAAGATATTCTTTTTATGTTAAAAAGGAATATTAGAAAAGAGTTAAAGAAATACAATTATTTATATTTACTATGTAAATAGGATTTACAAAGGAAATTGAAATTATTTATTTACAAATAGTGAAATAAATATGAATAAGAAATTAGATACATTTATTTACAATTAATGTAAATAAATATAGTAAAAGTAAACCCTTTATTTACATTAGGTAAATAAATAAGGAAAAGATAAGAATATTTATTTACATATAGAAATAGAAAAAGTTACATTATTTTCTATGTTAAGGAAATAAATAGGAAACATTATTTTCTATGGAAGATAAAAAGAAGAGTTATATTTTCAATGTAAAGGAAAAAGAAATAAAAGACATTTATGTTTTATTTGTAAATATAAAGGAGAAGATTATTTTTATACAATATAAAATATACTTTGTTGAAAACATTGTTTTTGTCGCATTAGAATTGGCGGAAAAAAAAAATATAAATGAAATGATTTAAAGTAATAAATTATAATAGTGGAAAGCGCTACATGGTCTATACATATTTATATATATATTATATAAATTAAAACTAAGCGAAACACGCGCGGTAGTTCACGTTTTGAAATCATGACTTTAAACGGTTATACCGAAAGATCCGACCGTCGGATTTTCCCAAAACTGGAACCGTTAGGACCGTTTTGGGAAGATCTTCCCAACGATATAAGTTTCGTCAAAATCCAACGGTTAGATTTCAGGATATGTGTAAATCAAAATTGGCTGAAAACAGCGTCAGGGTCGCCCATCGACCCGAAGCGTCGTTAAATTAATTCTCGTTATCAAATATTAATAACGATATGAAATGTTTTCAAATTATATATATATATATATATGCGAGAATCATTTGAAAAGACCGAGTTCAATCTCATTTCAAATGATTACACGACGTTCTAAATCTAAGAGTTGAAGACGGCGATTGAAGACCGACGATCTTCACATCGAATGGGTAACTAGTGTTGAGGTCCTGGATTGATTTGCTCCCAAGACGGGGCTAAGATGGTAGTTATCCGGACGTAGTGTTGATTTGTACGGATTTGACTTTCGTCCAGACCCAGGGCATAAGTTTATAAATGGAATGTATGTCTGACGTTGTAGCCCTTTATACTACATTCGTTGATCTCTGTCAATATACATCTGTTTGGTGGTTAACACCCTTCTCTGAGACATATGAGCTTAGAGGTTATATATTGGCAGAAATCAATGGTATAGTATGGACTGACAATGTAGCATACTAAGATGCATTGATCAAGGCTTTTGTTGAAAAGCAGGGCCTTGTGGTTGATGATCAAAGCATAGTCTGTTTAGGCATAGCTTTGTGTATATCGTGACTTCGCGAGCCTCACACCCCGGTATGAGTCAAAAACGGGATATGGACCGTAGGGAGTGCACACGTTTCTTTCTAGCTAGAGTGGTGTCAGCGACCTGCCAGCCCTGACATTTTACTTATGTGGATGATGGATTTTGAGGCGCCTCGTTATTTTTATAGGCCGTTGGTGGTCATACTATAGGTCCAAAGGGACCGGGAAACGTGTGTTCAGGCATAACCAATCCACTGCCCATAGGCGGGGACCGGCCCTACCGCTTCCAAGGGTTCACTGCGGGGAATCCTGAGGCATTTGCTAGAGTGTCTCGAATCGGAAAGGATCTTGCCCCTAGCCTCGACTCATGATGGAATCCAAATTTCCAATACGCCCTTGCGGTTTTGATTGTAGAACTAGTATTGGCGACATGCTATATGGTAACCATGCCGTCTAGGATTGATACTTATGATTCAAATCTTTTTATTAAAACATATATACACTAATAATAATATCAAATCCGTTTTATACGTATCAAGCATCTTTTGACCATTATAAGGTAAAACCCTATCCTCTGGTGTGCGTTGCATTGTGTGATGGGACCTGGGTCTTATAATGGTTTCATTTTTCCAAAAAGACATTGCGTTATTTCTCGATTTACTTTGGTTTATGCACCGACAATCCATTGGAATAAAGCCCGTTCCGCATTAGCGGCGTGGTCCTTGGATTTGTCTTATTAGTTAAATTAGTTTAGAATTCTCACACCAGTCCCATGACTGACTCGTAGTTTGTTTCACTTTGCAAACTCGGGTGCCCTCTTTTCCACACGGGCAGTCGAGTAGCTTTTTGCAGATATCTCTCTTTTTAGCAGGGTCCTGGATCGAAGCCTAAAGCTGTGTCCAGAGCTTAGAAGTCTTCCGCTGTTTAATGTATTAAATCTGTTGTAGTTTATCTTCCGCTGTAGTTTACTTTATTTGTACTCTGATATATTCTGTACTCTGATGTAACATTATTATAATGTAATAAAAGTCTGCTGTTATTGTTCTGATGTTTTGTATTCCCAAAGTTAAAGTATTCGAAGATTTCCAACCTTTGGGTCAGACCTGTGTGGTTTATGGTCGATTCGAAGAGCGGGAATTTCCGGGTCTTTACAATATATATACATATGAGTCAAAGATGAGTCAGAATCTTATCCAAAACTGTTCGAATTTGAAAAATAAAAAGTGGTGGCAGTCAGTTTAGAGAGGGTTGGCAGCTATATATAGAGGTCCCTTTTCTCTGTTTTCTTCATTGAGAATCCATGGGGGCTAAACTTTGCCATTGTCTGAACTGAATTGGATCCGTTATTCTCCTACAACTATTAACCTAAGCAAATCAGTAAGAGATTCAAGATCCATTCTTTCTCTATTTTCTAATCCAAACTCTATGAGTTCCTAGTTGCTTTTAGATTTAAATATAAAAGTAAACGTGATATGCCAATAGTTTGGATTTGTTCATGTGCCTATATTATATTGGATCCATTGTAAATTGCGAACATATGACATTCTAAATTGAGTATAACTTGGATCTAAATCTCTATCTTGTTGGATCTATTGTAACTTTTGTGGCATTCTATGATGTGGATCTTGACCTTATTTGTGTTAGATCTATTAATCTTAATCTCTATCTTGTTAGATCTATTGTAACATTCTATGATGTAGATCTTGACCTTATTTGTGTTAGATCTAGTGTTAACTATTGGATCTGAATTATGTGGACATCTAAATTGCTAATCAGATCTAGTTTATCACCTTGTGCCTATCATATTTTATCTAAACTAGTTGGACATCCAAACTGTTAATTTATATCTTATTATGCTTATTACAACATCATAGTTATGTTAGAATCGATTAACTGCCACAAGTTCATCAACTTTATGCTTATATGTCCACCTTTTCACCATGCTAGTTTATGTTTATGCCAAAACAATCACCTTTGTCATATTCCCATCACTTTTCCTTTTATTGTTTATGACTAGGCTACTTTCTAGCCTAGATGCCACTAAATATATGTGAATGCGTTAATTAGGGAACGGGGGAAAAAGGTTAGAATTGGCATAATTTAAGTAATGTCTATGAATTGGACATATAATTCGAAAAGGGGAAATTGGGTACATAATCACCGATAAAGACATAGGTAAGAATTGGATAAGAATGAAATGTCTAATAATTAATATTAGGAATTGTAATTGCACTTATGACACGAGGTTAGGTTACTTTAGTGGTGGAAGTCTGCCTGGACCCGACCGGCTTATCCAGCAGCCACTAATGTTGAACCTAATGTGAGAGGTCTAAGTTTGCAAATACGAATCAGGCCATGACACGAGGTTAGGCCTAACTTGTAGGAGAAGTCTGCCGGACCCAACTGGCATATCCAGCTTCCACAAGTTATAGGCCTAATGTGGGAGGTCAAACCCATTATAAACCATAAATGGACATGATAATGAATTGGACTACTTAACCTAATCTAATCCATAGGGATTGTATGATTATGAATCAAAGTTAGGGTTAAGTAAAATTGGTTGGACAGTGGGTGGGTTAAGTAAATCTGAGAGGGTGGGTAATATTTACATATAGGCCCACAAACTTAGCCCGATAAGGTTATGTAATTAAAGACACCAAGTGGTATGCATAACATGTAGAAAGATTGGTGTTATATAAAAAAAAATTGAAGACACCTTTAGGGTAAATATAAATTGTGGAAAGTGGGGGATACACGACAAAGGGGATAACTTGTATCATATTGTGTGGGACCCATTTCAGTAAGTAACCCGGAGTATGTGTCGAGTAGAGAACTCCGAACTAGGTCGGAGAAGGGGCACGCTTACTGACTGATTGTAAGAGATCCAATTGTGGAGGCGGTATTGGCGGCGCAAACCAACTAGGCCATGTGCGAGCATGAGTCAGGCCGAACGGGATAAGACGACTATGACACCTGTAGATATGGGGCTATGCATATCATCGAGTGGTTGCAACTTTAGGACGTGATACATCCTATTATGGGGCCGGCACAGAGTATCTATGGAGTCGGGAGCCGATCGATTAGGGTAGTAGTTAGGGTACATTTGGACGTATTCCTAAGTCTACCACGTTATAGTAGAAGGGATCATCTCATTCTCGTTATACTAGTAATAGTGCAAAGTAATCGTTAGGGAAACATACACACCTTATCATGTCTACCTTATCACACCTGCCTTTTATGTAGTAATCTCTTTTATCCACTTTATATGTCTGTCATGCTACTTTTATTTATTTACTTGCTAAAAGTAACTAGACTCGCCAGACTTTATGTCTGACCCTTTTTGTTTCCTCTTCTCCCCACCCCCCAAGGTTCTCAAGGCGGGAACACTCAGGCTTAGTCAGGACTCAGTTATCATCTTACTAGAGCTGCTTTCAAAGTATGGTTCAAGTTCTTATTTCTACTCTGGCTTTGTCTCTTTCATTTGGGGAATTATGTTTTCTTTTAAGTGTTTATGTACTCTGATGGTAAAAGACAGAAGTTATATTATAGTAATGGTTTTTGTTACTTATGGTATTTTGGACCACGATGTATGATTTGTATTTGAAATAAAAATTTGAATTTTTGCTGATATCTTAATTATATCTGTCTTGTAATATTTTGTGTCTGTTTACGTGTAAGGCTTCACGAAACTTAATGCATTCCCTTTGTGAATGACATTAATGGACGTGGGGTGTCACATTTGGTATCAGAGTTGAAGGTTACCAGATTGGATAAAGTTTTTGAAAACTATTTTCAAAAATGTATTTTAGAAGAAAGCATTTTCGAAAAGGAAAGTCTGTTTTGAAAAACATTCCCTAAAAAGCCATATGTAATATCTTAGATCCTTTGTCTGAATTTCTTTCTTCTTCTTTTCAGCATGTCTGGGGAACCAAACATTCCTAACATTCCAGAGGGCGTTACGATACCGGATGGTTCCATAGGTACATAGAGGCCACGGCGCTTGCCAAGGCCAAGGAAACATTCCTTTCCCAGCTGCACCAGTCATTCCTCCTCCTCCCCCTCCAGGAGTAGATAATTTCGCTAAAACTGCAAAGACTTCCTTGCTATGGGAGGGAAGTCATTCCATGGGAAAGAGACATTCGTAGAAGCATGGAATTGGCTCAAGGAGACCGAGGACTTGTTCGTAATCTTTGAAGTAGAGGATAGAAGGAAGATTCAGTTAGTTGCTTGACTACTGAAAGACGAAGCCTCATTTTGGTGGGAAGTTACCCAAGCTAGATGTCTGGTGGAAACTTAGGAGGATTTTAGACACATGTTTGAAATAAAATTTCTTCCCAAGCCGAGAAAAGCATGCAGATGGAGAGGTTCTGGGCACTCAAACAAGGGAACTTGACGGTGAAAGAGTATGTGAACAAATTCAACCAGCTAGCAAGGTTCGGGTCGGAACTGAGGGGTGCTTTGCATAAGAAGGCGTTTCGGTTTGCTAAAGGGCTAAAAGAACCCCTTCAAGGGTTAGCCATGTCCCATATTCCAATGGGAGCCACTTTTGAAAAGCTTGTCGATATGGCCCTAATGCATGAGGAAGACAAGGGAGAAAAGAAGGAAGTAAAGGCTGAGGAAACATAGTAAAATAAGAAGGTGTGGCCCAAGAAGGGGCAACTGCAACATTAACAGCAGAAGAAAGGTGGAAAGAACGACAAGAGCAAGGATAAGAGATAATGTCACGGTTGTGGGAATGAGGATCACCTGGTCAAAGACTGTAAGAGAAGGAAGAACTTGCTACAATTGTGGAGAGGTTGGACACTTTGCTAGGGAGCGTTCGAAGAAACAAGGATCGCAGGGACAAGGACAAAGGGCAGGAACTTCTGGAGGGCAGTGCATGCTCGCGCGATCAGTGCTCCTGACAAAGGTAGAAAAATTTCTGTGGGAGGTTTAATTTCTCTTTCAAACCGTCCTATTAGAACACTTTTTGATTCTAGCGCTTCACATTCACTTATATCTAGTTTTATGGTTGAATCTCTACACTTAATTACTAGTATGGTAGTGGATCCCATAGTTGTCTCAAACCCCATTGGTAGTTCGGCTCATTTATCTATGATTTGTCGGGGTTTGAAAATATCTGTGCTAGGCGTCGAGTTTGAATGTGACACATATGTGCTCGGGTTTATGGGCTATGGGTTGATTCTAGGAATGGATTGGCTTACCACGTATGGTGCCATTCTGGATTGTGAGAAGAGGGTTGTTAGGCTTCTGACTTGTCATAGGAGGGCCCTTGAGATTTCTCGTGACCCACAAGGGTTGGTTATGCTTAGTTTCGTAGAGTCTCTTGATGCATCTATTGATGATCTGCAATCTATTCTAGTATTTCGAGATTATTCTGACATTTTTAATGAGGTACGGGGTTTACCTCTGAGGCGCGAGATCGATTCTCGTATATATCTGGTGCACAATGCAAAGCCAGTTGCATTACCAGTGCACCATACGGCTCTGAGGGAAAGGAGGGAGCTAAGTAAGCTAGTAGGGAAGCTACTTGAGAAAGGATTTATCAAACAACACATATCTGAATGGGGTGCTACAGTTGTATTCGCAACTAAGGAGGATGGTTCGATTTGTTTATATGTTAACTATAGAGAGTTGTATAAACTCACCAATAATAACAGGCACCTGCTCCTGAGGATTGATGATTTATTTGATCAGCTTGTTGGTGCCTCGGTATTTTCTCAGTTAGAATTGGCCACGGGGTTTCATCAATTAAGGGTGGCCGAGGACAGCATAGATAAGAACGCTTTTAGAACTCCGGATGGTTTCTTTAAATGGCTAGTTATGCCTTTTGGGTTGACGAATGGACCCGCCTATTTTGTTGATCTAATGAGTAGGTTGTTTCAGAAGTTTCTAAACAAATTTTTTATGGTCTTTGTTGACGATATCTTGATCTACTCCAAAAGCAAATAAGAGCATGCCCAACATTTGAGAGAAGTCTTGAAACCTCTCCGTGTGCATCAGTTTAAGGCGAAGTTCTCCAAATACCATTTTTGGAGAAAAGAGGTGAGATTCTTACGGCTTGTGGCCTCCAAAGAAGGGATAACTATAGATAACGCAAATGTGGTCGTTGTGGAAGATTGGCAAGTTCCTAAAAGTGCAATCGACGTGAGAAGCTTTCTTAGGTTGGCAGGTTATTATAGGAAGTTCTTTAAGGACTTCACAAAGATATCAGCCCCACTCACCAGGCTAACAAAGAAGAATTTGGAGTTTTCATGGGATATAGATTGTGATATTGCTTTCCAACGACTGAAGAGGGCTCTGACAATAGCCCAGTCTTGATCTTGCCCAATGGGAACAAAGTGTTTACCATTTACAGTGATGCGAGTGGTATAGGGCTTGGTGTGGTTCTGATGCAAGAAGGCAAAGTGGTGTGTTATGGGGGTAGACAGTTGAGAATTCATGATAAGAACTACCCCACCCATGATCTAGAGCTAGCTGCCATAGTATTCGCGCTAAAGACATGGCGTCGTTATTTACTTAGAGAGAAGTTCGGGTTATACACTGATCATAAATCTCTCAAGTATCTGTTCTCGCAGAAGGATCTCAATTTAAGGCAACAACGATCGATGGAGTTCCTAGCTTCTTATGATTTTTAGATTGCTTGTACCCCTAGCAAGGGTAATGTGACGGCAGACGCAATAAGTAGGTAGAGGATGGCCTTAAGTCCTCTGTTTGTGGAGAGGAAGAGCTTGGAGTTCATATAAACTTTTGATTTTAGACCCTCCATTGAGATTTTGCCTGATTTGTTTGCATCCTTGGAGATATGACCAACTCTTATGGATCAAATAGGAGCTTCGCAGTAAGGTGACCCACAGATTTTATACATCATGGAAAAGCTCAGAAATGGGGAGACTTCTAGTCACCTCAGTAGGTATGCCATAGATGAAAAGGGGTGGTTGCGACGAGATAGAAGGCTTTGTGTTCCTCAAACTGGAAGCTTGATAAAGGCAGTCCTAAAAGGAGCCCACCATTCTTAGATGACCATTCATCCGGATGGTGGTAAGATGTACAGGGATATGAAAGGGGTTTTCTTTTGGGCTGGGATTAAGAAAGATGTGGCCGAATTTGTTACTCAATGTTTAGTTTGCCAGCAAGTTAAAGCTGAGCAAAAGAAGCCCAGCTGCTTACTTCATCCTTTGGAGGTTCATCAGTGGAAATGGGAGAGCATCTCTATGGATTTCATAGATGGTTTGCCTAGATCGAAGAAAGGCAACACCGGTATCTGGGTGGTGGTAGATAGAATCACTAAGAGCGCTCACTTTATTCCAGTTAAGAGTAAGAGGATGGCAACATGGTTGGCAGCAATTTATGTTTGGGAGATAATACGTCTTCATGGAGTACCTTCCAGCATCATAAGCGATCGTGGCCTCAACTTTACTAGTGAATTTTAGAGAAGCTTGCAAGAAGCATTAGGTACACAGTTGTGTTTGAGCACCGCTTATCATCCTCAAACCGATGGGCACACGGAGAGGGTGAATAGAATTCTAGAGGATCTTTTGAGACTGTGTATCCTATATTTCGGAGGGACTTGGGAAGAGTACCTTCCTTTAGTAGAGTTTGCCAATAACAACAGCTATCAAGCCAGCATCGGCATGGCACCCTTCGAAGCATTGTGCGGACGACCCTGTAGATCACCAACTTATTGGTGGGAATCTACAGAAAGATTATTACTTGGACCGGATATGGTTAGAGAAACGTCCGAGAAGATTGACCTTATTCGATTGCGGATGAAAACAGCTCAAGATAGGAAGAAATCCTAATTAGGCAAGACAAGGACTGACATCGAATTTGAAGTGGGGGACTTAGTTTTTCTCAAAGTATCACCTCTGAGAAATGTGGTTCGCTTCGGATCTGTAGGGAAGTTGGCACCTAGGTTTGTGGGGCCATTTCCCATAACCGAGAGGATTGGCCAAATGGCCTATAGAGTGAAGCTCACAGAAAATCTATCTGGCCTTCATAATGTTTTCCATGTTTCTCATTTGCGGAAGTGCTTGCATGACACCGCAGAAATAGTTGAGCCGAGTGTATTGGAAGAAGTAGAAGTGGAACTAGAAGCGACGGTCCGGCAAGTCCCTACCCGTATCCTTGGATCAGAAGTTAAGAAGTTAAAAAATAAAGAGATCCAGTTGATAAAGGTTCAGTGGGGTGATAACCAAGAGGATGCGACTTGGGAGACCGAAGACAAGATTTGTGCTTCATACCCTTTCCTTTTCGAGGGTATGTTCTTAACTCTTTTTTCCAAAGTTTTATCAGTGCTTGTTTCCATCATTTGAAAATATCCTATCCATAGTATTTTCAACCTTTAGATAGGAATCCTATGGATGTAAACATGTGGTTGAGACATGTTATGTTTGATGGATCTAAGTGGATGCAAGTGTTTGCTAGTGGTTGCCTGTGGATGCATATACACACACATTAGACACTAGATCGGCTCTATCACTCTCATGCTGCATATGGATGTGTGTGCATTTTCTTTTCTTTTATGGATGGAAATGGATTTATTAGCATATGAGTGTTGCATATGGATGAATGAGTGTGCACACATATAGAACTTACATGTTATAATAGGATTATTTACATACATGTTGGATTCTTGGCACTATCATACATTGCATTATTAAGGAGGTGAACTGAATCAGTAGACCGCCTGATGTTCGCATTAGTATTGGGAAATATACACACACCTTTGCATATATTCATATAAACATTAGAAATTTTTAAGGACAATGGATGTCAGTGATTGATGGATGATGGATGGTAGGATACGCATTCTTCTCAACTTAGAGATTTCGGGGACGAAATCCTTTGAGTAGGGGAGAATGTAACACCCTGTATTTTAACAACACTAAAAGAGGATAAATTAAATAATAATTAATTTAATATTCAGGATTAAGGAAAACGGACTACGCCATTGCATCCATCTCGAAATTCTAGTCAAGATAGACATTTGGTTTGTGTAAAAAGGACATCATATGAAGAAGTTATGGGGGTTTTAAGTTTGTATACGTGCAGAAGAATTATATATATACATATGAGTTAGAGATGAGTCAGAATCTTATCCAAAACAGTTTGAATTTGAAAAATAAAAAGTGGCGGTAGTTTTCCCGTTTAAGGGGGTCCACCCCCCTAGAGGGGTGTCGACACCAGGCTCGACCCACCTATAGGGGTGTCGACACCCCTAGGGCTGAGGTGGCAGTCAGTTTAGAGAGGGTTGTGTAACAACCCATATTTTTATAACATGTTAAAACAAGAAATCAAGGCAGAATTAAATTTTAAAATTAGAATAAGGGGAAACGGGTTACGCCATTGCGTTCGTCTCAAAATTTTACATAAAATAGAGTCCGAGTTTTCGAAAATCGGAATCCGGATGAAGAAGTTATGGTCTGTACAAGTTTCAGCCGTTTTCGGGCAGCACTGGACCAGGGGGTTGACCATAGGGTCGACCTACTCCCCCAGGTCGACCATAGGGTCGACCATAGTGTCGACCCCCCACCTTACAGGTCAACCTGGTCGGCCTGGTTTGACCCAGAACTCATTTTTGAAGCCTGAGACGTGTTTTGACGGTCCGGATTGGTTCTAGGGTTAATCTAAGGGCCTAAACTAGTTGCTACACCTATAAAAACACCCTTAGACCTAACCTAATTCATATCAAATCATTCTTACACTATAATGCTGCTAAAATGCCTCTTGATCATGGCCGTCGTATCTAATCAATTTCTTAAGCCTGCATACACAATCCGATTCGAAGATTTAAGCTTCTACAATGATTCAAGACAATAAATCAACAACGTTCTATGACAAATTCAGTTCCTAATTCATGGCCATGCTCTGTAAATTCTAGTTGTTTTTAGATTTAAACATTTAATTATAATATGGACATGAAATAAAATGGAATTGGATCTAAGTATGTTTATCGATTCTGGTCTATTTCTGTTGCTCTTTGAATCTTCTATTTTGGGACTTGTCTATCTTTATGTTCATGACAAGTTTATGATCTATTCAGCAGTTTTCATGATTCGTGATGACATTATCATCAAGTTGTAATATTTATGCCTATGATGATGTTTTCCTCTGATCTCATTTTTATTCACTTTCTATCTCCCCCAATTTATTTTCTTTTCATGAACCTTGGTCAATTTCGGACCTTGGCCTAAAAACGCGATTTGCGTACGATATGTATACGGGGAATTTATGGGATTATTGCCTATATGAATATGATGAAATAATTGGCAATATGAAATTGGATATTATCATTGTACTTGCAAGTTTGGGCTTGATCTGTAAATTTTGGTATAATCTTGTTATGAACAAATTTGCATAAATATTATACATGGAATTTGGCACAAATAGGATCTATGTAATGTAACATGAGATTTGGTATATATAACACGTATGTAATTTGGCATGTGTTATAATAAAAAGATTACAATTTGGGATAACTACATCGTGAATCATGATTTGGGTTTATTTGGGCATGATACATGCAATTTTGGCTAGAACTCGATATGTGTAAATTGGCATAAAGTTGACATACATGTAAAACGACATGAATTGAACATATGTAAATTTGGTAGGAATTGGGCATATGTAAAATTTACATGTAATCTAGAACTTGGGCATATGTTAATTATGTAAAATTTGGAGTTGAAACATATATGATAATTTATGACTTAGTAGAGGTTTAATATGAACGCGCCTAAGTTGGGTTTTGGGTAGTTGGCATGTATTGTAAATAAAAGGCTATAACTTGGCATAACCTTATAGTGAATTATGATAATAATTTGGGAATACGTTTTGGGGCAAAAACGTGAATCATGAACATTTCTATATGTTAAACGCATGAACTGATATTGGGGTTTTGGGTGGAATACGACCATTAATGAACCTTTGACACGAGGTTAGACTCGGTTTGTGGTGTAAGTCTGCCCGGAACCACCCGACAAATTCAGTCGCCACAAAGTGTCAGTCTAATGTGAGAGGTCAAAGGCCAAATTGTAGGCATAACGGTTTATGACACGAGGTTAGACCCAGTTTGTGGTATAAATCTGCCCGGAACAGCCCGACAAATCCAATGGCCACAAAGTGCACGGTCTAATGTGAGAGGTCATGATCCATTCGTCATAATGAATGAATTAAGGAATACTAATCATAATAAGACGTGGGTATGGTTAGAGGGTTAGGTGGGATGACATGGAAATTTGACATGTAAATATGGACCTAACCAGTATGAGTTAAGAACATGTAAAACTTATAAATGTAGGCTCAACCAACCTAATTGTTAATCAGACCAATGGGTGGGTTAAGTAATATGACTAGACTAATGACACTTAACCAATATGATATGAATGGGTAGGTTAAGTAACGTGGCTAGGCTAATGACACTTAACCATTATAACATGACTAGCGGATGGGTTGGGCTAACTGGAAAAGGTTGATAACACCCAATCGATATAACATGATGCGTGGTAGGGTTAAGTAAACACACGAGGGTGACACTTAACCATTATAATATGACTGGTGGATGGGGTTAAGTTAACATGCACTTAACCAATATAACGTGATGCGTGGTAAGGTTAAGTAACAATAGAGGGTAACACTTAATCGTCACAACATGATAAGTAGGTGGGCTAAGTCAATGTACACTTAACCATATGACATGACATGCGGTGGGGTTAAGTTAACACAAGGGAGAACACTTAGCCAGTATAACAAGGTTTGCGGTAGGGTTAAGTAACACAAGGAACAACACTTAACCGATATAACATGATGTGTGGTAGGGTTAAGTAAAACAAGAGAAAACACTTAACCAACTTAACGTAATGGACGGAGAGGGTTAAGTACATATTGGGTTGGTGGGTAATATTAGTAAATATAGGCCCACAAACTTAACCATTAATAAGCACGCTTGAATATGTGGGTTAAGTACATCACGGGAAGGTGGGTAATATCTATATATATATATATATATAGGCCCACACACACTTAACGAGTAGGAAACCCTAGTAACGGGGACCCATTTCAGTAGTAACCCAAATCAGGTATCAACGGTACCCTGAAACTAGGCAGGGTGGGGCACGATTACTGGGCTGATTGTAAGCGGTCAAACGACAGCGGTGGGTGCACAGTGTAGGTCTAACGGGGTGCGAGCGTGCACACACTCCGAAGCAGACAACCAGGGCACTGGGGACACCAGTAGTATAACATATGCCTTCTAGAATTGCATCGGGCCGCCACCATGGGTCTTGATACACCCCATGGTGGGACCAGCATAGGTATCTACAATCATTTGGGTCCGTATGACACACGTAGGTAGCATAATCCCTAGGTTGGACCTAGGTGGCGTAAACCCTAAATCCGAGAAGTATTCAATAGGTAGCATAATCCCTAGGTTGGACCTAGGTGGCATAAACCCTAAATCCGAGAAGTGTTCAATAGGTAGCATAATCCCTAGGTTGGACCTAGGTGGCATAAATCCTGGTTGAATCTAGGAAGCGCTCGATAGAAAACCCTAGATTAGGTCTAGGTAATAAATAAATAGATGTTCACGTGAAAGCAACCTTAATTTCGGAGATTGGGATCACGTTATGATTTTATCATTTTATATAGATTACTAGTTGGGACACTAGTTAGGTGGTGCAGAGCAAATAGACATCATTTTAATGGTGAAGCAGAGAAATCTTGCGATGCTTGATAGAAATCTTGCGAAACTATACTTAGTTCATCTTGAATGGGAACCTTGCAATGTTATACATGACAAAAATCCTATGATGTTATTCTTGGTTATCGTGCATGTAGCTTATCTTGTCATCATGCTTATGTTTACTTTCAGTTTATTCATGCCATGTTATCTTTACCTGTTTTTATGCTGAAAGCCACTAGGACTTACTCAGTCTTTATGACTGACCCAGTTTGTTTCGCCTCTTTTTCTTCCGTTCCCCCCCCCTCCCAGGTTCACAGGGTGGGAATACAGCTTAGTTTGAATCTTACCAAGCTCCAAGGCTCTTTCATGTGCTGCTTGGATCTCTCTGGGCTATGGCTTGCTTTGCTTTATTGGGGAATACTACAACTTATTTACATGCTTCTTTGTTTTTGAGCAAGACAGATATTTTAGCTATGTAATTGGGTATTGGAAGTTGATGGGCTTTTATTGTAAACAATTTATATTTAATAAATGATTTGAAGTACTTCCACTTTACTTTCCGCTGTTTTATATATGTCTGTCTTGTACTATTTCTGTTCCAGTACCCATAATGCTCCATTGAAGTTAAGGCATTCCCTTTGTGAGTGACCTTAACGGATGTGGGGTGTTACAGTTTGGCAGCTATATATAGAGATCCCTTTTCTCTGTTTTCTTCATTGAAAATCCATGGGGTCTAAACTCTACCGGTGCCTAAACTGAATTGGATCCATTTTTCTCCTACAACTATCAACCTAAGCAAATCAATTAGAGATTCAAGATCAATTCTTTCTCTATTTTCTAATCCAAACTCTGTGACTTCCTAGTTGCTTTTAGATATAAATATTTAAAAGTAAACGTGATATGACAATAGTTTGGATTTATTCATGTTCCTATATTATATTGGATCCATTGTAAATTGCGAACATATGACATTCTAAATTGAGTATAACTTGGATCTAAATCTCTATCTTGTTGAATCTATTGTAACTTTTGTGGCATTCTATGATGTGGATCTTGACCGTATTTGTGTTAGATCTATTGATCTAAATCTCCATCTTGTTGGATCTATTGTAACATTCTATGATGTGGATCTTGACCTTATTTTGTTAGACCTAGTTTTAACTACTGGATCTGAATTATGTGGACATCTAAATTGCTAATCAGATTTAGTTTATCACCTTATGCCTATCATATTAGATCTAAACCAGTTGACATCCAAATTATTAATTTAGATCTTATTATGCTTATTATGACATCATGGTTATGTTAGAATCAATTATCTGCCACAAGTTCATCAGTTTTATGCTTATATTTCCACCTTATCACAATGTTAGTTTATGTTTATGCCAAAACAATCACCTTTGTCATATTTCCATCACTTTCCCTTTTATTGTTTATGACTAGGTGTAATAACCCGGAAAATCTGGGCCAATTTAAAATTTTTATTTTGGCAATTTTAGCGAATTTTAATTATTTAAAATGAATTATTTAAAATAATATCGACGAGAAATTTATTTTGAATATAATTCAAACGTATATATTTATTTGAATCGTCGTTAGAATATAAATAATTATATATAAATATAAAAGGAATTGAAAATGGCGCGGTAGTTCGATAATTCGATTTCAAACTTCAATTGCACATACCGGGGGCAAAATAAACCGGATTTTAGTGAAACCAAAAATAATAGAATCTAATAGAGAATATCTTTCCAACGAATCCGAAAAATTGAAATTTCATAGCGGGAATCAAAAGATATGTCCAGTTGAAAATTCTGAATAGTCGCTATAGAATTCAGGCCCTTAAAAATGGAAATTTTGCAAACGACCTCGGATTTCGATGAAACCACATTTGTTAGATCCGGGATGTAAGGTTATTGCTAGATTCTAAATTTCATAATTTTTTTCGAATCAATATGTGAGCGTGGCAAAGGAAAACGCGTTTGACCAGTTTCAGTTGATTTTAATCGACTGGAAAATGGCCATTTTTCCAACGGTCTCGGAATTCGACGAAATTAGTTTTGTTAGGACTGTATCGTCAATACGAAGCTAGAAAATATTTTTCTAGGATTTATAGAGTTAGTATGTGACCCCAGTGAATTGAAATGCGCTTTCAAATTCAATATATAGAGTTATATGTTGATTTTAACGGAAACTGACTGAAACAGCTGAATCAGCTTACGATACATATCCCATTGTGTTCGGAATGGGGGTAATTAGCTATGGACGATAGACGGTGGGCCTCGTTAAGAGGTCGTATGAAAAAGTCAACTTTTTGTTAAAATAAATAATTAAAATAATAAAAAAAATCCCCCTTTCCCTCTCCTAACTCCTCTGCCCCCCCACGTTTTGAATTCATACAGAAGAAAAAAACCCTAAACTAATCGCGTCGCGCCCTCCATCAGCGACGCCACCGCGTCGATCGCCCCCCCCCCCCCACTCCATCCGCCGCCGCGAATCCCCTCCCCCACCCCCACCCCACTCCATCTGCCGACGCGAATCCCCTCTCCCACCTTCTTCCATCTGCCGACACGACCCCCCCCCCCTCTCTCCACCTGAGCTCGACCTCGCCTCCAACGCCAGCTGCACCTCCCCGGCTGATCAACGACACCCCCCTCCTCCTCCACATATCGATGTAAGCTTTTTATTCAATAAAAAATTAGATTTTTATGCTGAGAAAAATTAGATTTTCACACTAGGAAAGTTTAGATTTTTATATATTGAATAGCGAAGTAAAAATTCGATTTTTATATATTGAATAGCGAAGTAAAAATGTGATTTTTATATATTGAATAGCGAAGTAAAAATGTGATTTTTATATATTGAATAGCGAAGTAAAAATTCGATTTTTATATATTGAATAGCGAAGTAAAAATGTGATTTTTATATATATTGAATAGCGAAGTAAAAATACAATTTTTATATATTGAATAGCGAAGTAAAAATGTGATTTTTATATATTGAATAGCGAAGTAAAAATTCGATTTTTACATATGTAGAGAATACGGGCAAAGAAAGTGACAAGTGGAAAGAACGGCGAAGATTTCTACATAAGAAGAGTCGTGGCGTTGGATTAGCTAATCTATGAGAACTTCTCACCTTTTTATTTTATTTCTAGTAGAAATATATACTAGGATGCAGACGGTGTTTAGTAGCACCCGACACCCGTCGTCCATAGACCATGGACGGCTTGTATGCTTGTTTGTTTGATTTTGATGTGTAGTTGATTGTGTGATGTGATGTGAAATGAAATAAAATATTTATATAGTTAAAATATTTTATAGTTAAAAATAGAATTTTTAACCTGTATATGAAATGAAATAAAAATAAACAAATCAGACGATTTGTTTATTATATACACACATTTGACTGATATTGATTGGGACGATAAATTTTACACATCGCCCAACTGCACAAATAAAATCTGTGTTTGATTGTTTGAAACCCCACACGGGTATCGGGATGATATTTGACGTACACTAATCCCGATTGTTTAGTTGTATGTCGATCGATTGATTGACAGACTGTTATAAGCGTTGAATATTTATATTTGATGCTTATACAGTGTGGAATGCACTTTGGATGATGTTTGATTATTCATCTTTGTTGATATATACCTGTGTTGTAGAAAATCCATATAATTAACATTATATGGTAATTGATTGGGCCTCATTCCAGTTTAGCGGTAGAAATATTTGAAAAAGAAATATTTGAAATAGAATATTTGAAATAGAAATATTCGAAATGGAATATTTGAAAATATCAATATATGAAGCCGTGTTGATTAGATTTACGCCATTTTGACGTGAACGATATTTATATCGATTTTATTCATTTTATAACGAATATCGAAAGTGATTTAAAAATCTGAAATTTTGAAAAGAATTGAAATTCGAATTAAATTGTATAGAAATGAATTCGAATTGAAATTGAATATAAATGAATTCGAATTGAAATTGAATAGAAATGAATTCGAATTGAAATTGAATATAAATGAATTCGAATTGAAATTGAATAGAAATGAATTCGAATTGAAATTGAATATAAATGAATTCGAATTGAAATTGAATATAAATGAATTCGAATTGAAATTGAATTGAAAACGAACTGAAAGTGAATTCAAAATCGATTTGAATTGAAATCAATTTGAAATGAATTTAAAACGAATTTATATTGGAATATTCAATTTTGGTTTGAAATTGAATATGAAGTTGAAACCGTTTTGAAAATGAATTTAAAACGATTTATAAAGCACGTTTTGAATTGAAATCGACGAAGTGTATATTATATATATAATATAATGGTCTAAATAGAACGCGCCGCGCCGCGGCAGTTCGCGAATTTCGACCATTGACTTCGAACGGATATTGCGGGAGATCCGACCGTCGGATTCTATTAAAACCAGAACCGTTGGGTTCGTATCGAAAAGAGCTTTCTAACGAATATTGGAAATTAGAAATCTAACGGTTGGATTTGGAGTTACGTCCAAATCAAATTTGGAAAAGGTCGCTGTAAGTGCAGTTCGATGGCCGTTGATGGAAATCGACTGTACGGGCCTTGATAAAATTATTAAAAATAGTAATAATTTGTGTAAAATCATAAGAATTGATTTGTGAAGAATTGGGATGAAAAACTCCATATTTGAAAAAATAAAAAAAGTTTTTTATCGAATTGAACTAGTTTTGAACTAGAATTAAAATTCTATTTGTTTTTAAATAAATTGAATTTAAAAAGGGTTTTAAAAATAACCAGAATTTCCAATAATTGAATTGGAATAGATTTGAATCGAAATTTTCTTCGGAATATTTCGATGTTGGATTTCGTGATGATACAGATATGGTTATGGGAATTTGAAAGATATATTTATATCGTTATTTCCAATACGATATTTGTTAGTCGTAGAGTTTGATATGGAATATAAGCAGATATAATTTCTATTCAGAGCCTTGTATTTAATATCAAATGTGATTTGGGTTTGTCGTGAATGGTGTCTTGACTAACACTGTTCTTAAGCCCAGTTGAGAAAAGATTAAATCTTTTTATTTAGATTTAATGAAGTGTACCAACTAAATAATATTTAATTGAATTGATATTGATTTTTGGGTTTATCGTGAACAGTGTTTTAAATAACACTCGTTCTTTAACCTTATAATTAATGGAATGTGATTTTGGGTTTATCGTGAACCGTGTTTTAAATGACACTGATTCTTTAACCTAGTTAACGATTAAAACTAAGTGGAGTTTTAATGAATCTTTAATTAGATTGAAAAGATCGAGAATGGAGTATCACCAGTTTTGCTCCTGGCGATAGTTAAATCTTTAATTAGATTTGAACGTGAAATGGTAATTGAATTTACCGATAACACCGTGGTGTTAGATAGGAAGTATGACCAGTTTTACTTCATGGGATGAATAGGTTGGGATTGGGAAATTAAAATAAATGATTACTTCGGTGTGGTTCGCTAATCCCGACTAGTTTGAATTGATATTCAAAGGAGATTAAAGAATAAATTTAAGGAATTTATCCTTGATAAAATTAATGGGAACCTTTCCCAAAATATAAGAATATTTGAATAAAAGAATATTCTGAATTGGAATGAGGCGTATGTTGTGTTTATGTAACACGTGTTTATTATATATATACGCGAGTTGTTCAGAAAGACCGGGTTTATCCCATTCTGAATAACTGATTTGACGTGGTGTCGAAGATGAAGACGGTGGTTGAAGACCGGAGGTCTTCACGTCGTTTGGGTGATTACTGATGATCTTGATTGGGCTGTGCACCCAAGAAGATGGAAACAGTTGGTGATCGTCCAGACGTACTTGGAGATCGATGGATATGCAGGGTACTAGGTTCCTCCGGTTTCGTTCAGACCCAGAACGAACTTGTAAATGGACTGTGTGTCTGACATTGGATTTTAGTCTGTGTGATTGATTTCTATTAAATATACATCTGTTTGGCGGCGGAGAATTTATTCTATTGCTTAACGCCCTTCTCTGAGACGTACGAGCTCAGGGGTTATATATTGATGGATATCAATCGCATGGAGTGAATTGCCTGTGAGTGGCAGATGATCAAGGCTTTTGTTGAAAAGCAGGGTCTTGTGGTTGATGATCAAAGCACCGCCTGTGTGGCATAGCTTTGTGTAACGTGAATTCGCGAGCCTCACACCCCGGTTGTGAACCAGAAACGGGAGAGGACCTCAGGGAGGACATGCGTTTCTTTCTAGCTAGGGTGGTGTCAGTGACCTACCAGCCCTGACATTTATATACTTTTCACCAGTGTGGTTGTTGCTGTTGCGAGGCACTTCGGTTAGATCGGACGATCCGGGTCCGATGGAGCCATTCGTTGGCTCATTTACGCCCCAAAGGGCGGGGAAACGTAGTGTTCAGGCATAATAATCCACATCGGTGGATCGGCCCTGTCGCTCCAAGGCTTGCCTGCGCGCTTGCCTGAGGCCCGGGCTAGAGAGTCTCGAATCGGTTGAGGACTATCTTTTGCCTCGGTTCATAGATGGAAACCCAACTTCCAAATACGTGACATTTGCGGTTTTATTTGTAGAGCCTAGTATTGGCGACATGATATATGGTACCCATGCCGCCTATGATTGATACTTATGATTTGAAGTTGTTTTATACACTATGCACTTATAATAGTATCAAATGATTTGTTTTAAACGTATCAAGCATTCTTGGCTATTATAAGGTAAAAACCCTATCCTCTGGCTTGCGTTGCATTGTGTGATGGGACCTGGGTCTTATAATAGCTTCAATTTTCTTTATTTAGCATTGCGTCGTTTGTTTTATACACTGGTATTCTTGGGAGGAAGCCCGTTCCGTGTTATACGGCGTGGTCCCTTGATTTACCTAACTTTAAAAATAAAGATTAATAACTGTTTTAGTTCTCACACCAGTCACATGACTGACCTGGAGTTTATTGTTTTAACTTAAACTCTGTGTGCCCTTATTTTGACACGGGCAGCTAGTAGTTTTGGTTTTGCAGATTTATATTCATAGGATCCTGGTTTACAGCTGGAATGATATCCGGAAAGCTTTGTATCCGTATATCTCTTCTAGTTGTGTATTGTATTATTTTCCGCTGCTATGTATTTAAATGTAATTTAAATCTCTGATATTTCTGTGTAATATTCATTTATACTCTGTATATTCTTGTATTCTGATGGAATTGTTGTAATAAACAATGAAATGTTCTTCCGTCTGCGTTCTGATTTGTCTTGTCCTCACAGTATTTCGTTCTTTCTCATCTCTTGAGGAAGTGCGGGTCGCTTTAGTTGGTATCAGAGCATTGGTTTACAAAGCTCAGAGAACAAGACAAGTTAGAACCATACAGAAGAATTCATTAGATATTGGATTAGTAATATCCAATGGGAATGACTCGTTAGAGATGGGATCAGTAGTATCCTAGAACGAGTGTGAAGAGTATATTTTTGAAATGAAAACAAGTTTTGTTTTGAAAATTTAAATCAATCATTCGTATTTGATTATTTATATTGATGTAGACAATCCAATATATATAGATTTTGCATATACGTCTGATCCACGTGTATTCGAAGTTTTAATATACTGGATAGATATAGATTCGCACTCTAGTCGCTCGGGGATAATTCTGGTGATGTCCGGACATCATCAGTATTTATATTCGTGTTTCGAAAGTGTGATTTCTATATATTTCCATTGGACTGGTGTGAGAACCAAAGCTATATAGGATTTATTGTTGTGATTTTGCATCAAAAATCTGATTTTTAGAATATATATCAAAGTTATAAATTTGAAATGATAATCAACTAATCGATTGCTGATTGTGTTGTTTGATTATTAGTTGATTAATTAAAATGTTGAACCGTTAGCCAAATTGAACCAAATAGTGAATTGTATGGAAAATTTATCGCATTTGCTTGCATATACATGTACTTACATTGAACAGGTCATTGCAAGGAGGCTAGAGCAGAGAATAAAAATTGTTTGCCCGACAAATAGGTACATGTTTATCATAATTTACTGTTTTGTTTGGGTGATGATGATTTTATGAGCTGATTGGCTAGCCGCTTGGCTTTTTCTTTTTCTTTTTGAGATCAGAAGGCCTGTATGGCAATTTCGGGATTTTCCCGTGCTCCCGGTGCAGGGGAGGTTATGGCGAAATTTTTCGAAAATTTAGGGTGTTAGCCAAATTTTTGAAAAATTTGAAAAGTTCTTAGAAACTGAAAAGTTGAAGAACTTAAGCCGTAATGAAAATATTGAAAGTTGATTTGGTTAGTTAAACAACTTTCGACTTCGTTCCTTTACGAGGACGAAAAGTTTTAAGTAGGGGAGATTGTAATAACCCGGAAAATCTGGGCCAATTTAAAATTTTTATTTTGGCAATTTTAGCGAATTTTGATTATTTAAAATGAATTATTTTAAATAATATCGACGAGAAATTTATTTTGAATATAATTCGAACGTATATATTTATTTGAATCGTCGTTAGAATATAAATAATTATATATAAATATAAAAGGAATTGAAAATGGCGCGATAGTTCGATAATTCGATTTCAAACTTCAATTGAACATACCGGGGGCAAAATAAACCGGATTTTAGTGAAACCAAAAATAATAGAATCTAATAGAGAATATCTTTCCAACGAATCCGAAAAATTGAAATTTCATAGCGGGAATCAAAAGATATGTCCAGTTAAAAATTCTGAATAGTCGCTATAGAATTCAGGCCCTTAAAAATGGAAATTTTGCAAACGACCTCGGATTTCGACAAAACCACTTTTGTTAGATCCGGGATGTAAGGTTATTGCTAGATTCCAAATTTCATAATTTTTTTCGAATCAGTATGTGAGCGTGGCAAAGGAAAACGCGTTTGACCAGTTTCAGTTGATTTTAATCGACTGGAAGATGGCCATTTTTCCAACGGTCTCGGAATTCGACGAAATTAGTTTTGTTAGGACCGTATCGTCAATACGAAGCTAGAAAATATTTTTATGGGATTTATAGAGTTAGTATGTGACCCCAGTGAATTGAAATGCGCGTTCAAATTCAATATATAGAGTTATATGTTGATTTTAACGGAAACTGATCGAAACAGCTGAATCAACTTACGATACATATCCCATTGTGTTCGGAATGGGGGTAATTAGCTATGAACGACAGGCGGTGAGCCTCGTTTAGAGGTCGTATGAAAAAGTCAACTTTTTGTTAAAATAAATAATTAAAATAATAAAAAAAAAACCTTTCCCTCCCCTAACTCCTCTGGCACCCCTCGTTTCGAGTTCATACAGAAGAAAAAAAAACCCTAAACTAATCGCGCCACGCCCTCCATCAGCGACGCCACCGCGTCGATCCCCCCCCCACTCCATCCGCCGCCGCGAATCCCCTCCCCCCCCACTCCATCTGCCGACGCGAATCCCCTCTCCCCCCTTCTTCCATCTGCCGACGCGACCCCCCTTCTTCCATCTGCCGACGCGACCCCCCCTCTCTCTCTCCACCTGAGCTCGACCTCGCATCCCACGCCAGCTGCACCTCCCCGGCTGATCAACGACACCCCCCTCCTCCTCCACATATCGATGTAAGGTTTTTATTTAATAAAAAATTAGATTTTTATGCTGAGAAAAATTAGATTTTCACACTAGGAAAGTTTAGATTTTTATATATTGAATAGCGAAGTAAAAATTCGATTTTTATATATTGAATAGCGAAGTAAAAATGTGATTTTTATATATTGAATAGCGAAGTAAAAATTCGATTTTTATATATTGAATAGCTAAGTAAAAATGTGATTTTTATATATTGAACAGCGAAGTAAAAATACGATTTTTATATATTGAATAGCGAAGTAAAAATGTGATTTTTATATATTGAATAGCGAAGTAAAAATTCGATTTTTACATATGTAGAGAATACGGGCAAAGAAAGTGACAAGAGGCAAGAACGACGAAGATTTCTACATAAGAAGAGTCGTGGCATTGGATTAGCTAATCTGTGAGAACTTCTCACCTTTTTATTTTATTTCTAGTAGAAATATATACTAGGATGCAGACGGTGTTTAGTAGCACCCGACACCCGTCGTCCACAGACCATGGACGGCTTGTATGCTTGTTTGTTTGATTTTGATGTGTAGTTGATTGTGTGATGTGATGTGAAATGAAATAAAATATTTATATTGTTAAAAATATTTTATAGTTAAAAATAGAATTTTCAACGTGTATATGAAATGAAATAAAAATAAACAAATCGGACGATTTGTTTATATACACACATTTGACTGATATTGATTGGGATGATAAATTTTACACATCGCCCAACTGCACAAATAAAATCTGTGTTTGATTGTTTGAAACCCCACACGGGTATCGAGATGATATTTGACGTACACTAATCCCGATTGTTTAGTTGTATGTCGATCGATTGATTGACAGACTGTTATAAGCGTTGAATATTTATATTTGATGCTTATACAGTGTGGAATGCACTTTGGATGATGGTTGATTATTCATATTTGTTGATATATACCTATGTTGTAGAAAATCCATATAATTAACATTATATGGTAATTTATTGGGCCTCATTCCAGTTTAGAGGTAGAAATATTTGAAAAAGAAATATTTGAAATAGAATATTTGAAATAGAAATATTCGAAATGGAATATTTGAAAATATCAATATATGAAGCCGTGTTGATTAGATTTACGCCATTTTGACGTGAACGTTATTTATATCAATTTTATTCATTTTATAACGAATATCGAAAGTGATTTCAAAATCTGAAATTTTGAAAAGAATTGAAATTCGAATTAAATTGAATAGAAATGAATTCGAATTGAAATTGAATAAAAATGAATTCGAATTGAAATTGAATAGAAGTGAATTCGAATTGAAATTGAATATAAATGAATTCGAATTGAAATTGAATAGAAATGAATTCGAATTGAAATTGAATATAAATGAATTCAAATTGAAATTGAATATAAATGAATTCGAATTGAAATAGAATTGAATTGAAAACGAACTGAAAGTGAATTCAAAATCGATTTGAATTGAAATCAATTTGAAATGAATTTAAAACGAATTTATATTGGAATATTCAATTTTGATTTGAAATTGAATATGACGTTGAAACCGTTTTGAAAATGAATTTAAAACGATTATAAAGCACGTTTTGAATTGAAATCGATGAAGTATAGATTATATATATAATATAATGGCCTGAATAGAACGCGCCGCGCCGCGGCAGTTCGCGAATTTCGACCATTGACTTCGAACGGATATTGCGGGAGATCCGACCGTCGGATTCTCCTAAAACTGGAACCGTTGGGTTCGTACCGAAAAGAGCTTTCTAACGAATATTTGAAATTAGAAATCTAACGGTTGTATTTGGAGTTACGTCCAAATCAAATTTGGAAAAAGTCGCTGTAAGTGCAGTTCGATGGCCGTTGATGGAAATCGACTGTACGGGCCTTGATAAAATTATTAAAAATAGTAATAATTTGTGTAAAATCATAAGAAATGATTTGTGAAGAATTGGGATGAAAAACTCCATATTTGAAAAGATAAAAATAGATTTTTATCGAATTGAACTGGTTTTGAACTAGAATTAAAATTCTATTTGTTTTTAAATAAATTGAATTTAAAAAGGGTTTTTAAAATAACCAGAATTTCCAATAATTGAATTGGAATAGATTTGAATCGAAATTGTCTTCGGAATATTTCGATGTTGGATTTCGTGATGATACAGATATGGTTATGGGAATTTGAAAGATATATTTATATCGTTATTTCCAATACGATATTTGTTAGTCGTAGAGTTTGATATGGAATATAAGCCGATATAATTTCTATTCAGAGCCTTGTATTTAATATCTAATGTGATTTGGGTTTGTTGTGAATGGTGTCTTGGCTAACACTGTTCTTAAGCCCAGTTTAGAAAAGATTAAATCTTTTTATTTAGATTTAATAAAGTGTACCAATTAAATAATATTTAATTGAATTGATATTGATTTTTGGGTTTATCGTGAACAGTGTTTTAAATAACACTCGTTCTTTAACCCGATAATTAATGGAATGTGATCTTGGGTTTATCGTGAACTGTGTTTTAAATGACACTGGTTCTTTAACCCAGTTAACGATTAAAACTAAGTGGAGTTTTAATGAATCTTTAATTAGATTGAAAAGATCGAGAATGGAGTATCACCAGTTTTGCTCCTGGCGATAGTTAAATCTTTAATTAGATTTGAACGTGAAATGGTAATTGAATTTACCGATAACACCGTGGTGTTAGATAGGAAGTATGACCAGTTTTACTTCATGAGATGAATAGGTTGGGATTGGGAAATTAAAATAAATGATTACTTCGGTGTGGTTCGCTAATCCCGACTAGTTTGAATTGATATTCAAAGGAGATTAAAGAATAAATTTAAAGAATTTACCCTTGATAAAATTAATGGGAACCTTTCCCAAAATATAAGAATATTTGAATAAAAGAATATTCTGAATTGAAATGAGGCGTAGGTTGTGTTTGTGTAACACGTGTTTATTATATATACGCGAGTTGTTCAGAAAGACCGGGTTTATCCCATTCTGAATAACAGATTTGACGTGGTGTCGAAGATGAAGACGGTGGTTGAAGACCGGAGGTCTTCACGTCGTTTGGGTGATTACTGATGATCTTGATTGGGCTGTACACCCAAGAAGATGGAAACAGCTGGTGATCGTCCAGACTACTTGGAGATCGAAGGATATGCGGGGTACTAGGTGCCTACGGTTTCGTTCAGACCCAGAACGACATTGTAAATGGACTGTGTGTCTGACATTGGATTTTAGTCTATGTGATTGATTTCTATTAAATATACATCTGTTTGGCGGCGAAGAATTTATTCTCTTGCTTAACGCCCTTCTCTGAGACATACGAGCTCAGGGGTTATATATTGATGGATATCAATCGCATGGAGTGAATTGCCTATGTGGCATGCCTAAGTGGAAGATGATCAAGGCTTTTGTTGAAAAGCAGGGTCTTGTGGTTAATGATCAAAGCACCGCCTGTGTGGCATAGCTTTGTGTAACGTGAATTCGCGAGCCTCACACCCCGGTTGTGAACCAGAAACGGGAGAGGACCTCATGGAGGACATGCGTTTCTTTCTAGCTAGGTTGGTGTCAGTGACCTACTAGCCCTGACATTTATATACTTTTCACCTGTGTGGTTGTTGCTGTTGCGAGGCGCCTCGGTTAGATCGGACGATCCGGGTCCGATGGAGCCATTCGTTGGCTCATTTACGCCCCAAAGGGCGGGGAAACGTAGTGTTCAGGCATAATCATCCACATCGGTGGACCGGCCCTGTCGCTCCAAGGCTTGCCTGCGCGCTTGCCTGAGGCTCGGGCTAGAGAGTCTCGAATCGGTTGAGGACTATCTTTTGCCTCGGTTCATAGATGGAAACCCAATTTCCAAATACGTGACATTTGCGGTTTTATTTGTAGAGCCTAGTATTGGCGACATGATATATGGTACCCATGCCGCCTATGATTGATACTTATTATTTGAAGTTGTTTTATACACTATGCACTTATAATAGTATCAAATGATTTGTTTTAAACGTATCAAGCATTCTTGGCTATTATAAGGTAAAAACCCTATCCTCCGGCTTGCGTTGCATTGTGTGATGGGACCTGGGTCTTATAATAGCTTCATTTTTCTTTATTTAGCATTGCGTTGTTTGTTTTATGCACTGGTATTCTTGGGAGGAAGCCCGTTCCGTGTTATACGGCGTGGTCACTTGATTTACCTAACTTTAAAAATAAAGTTTAATAACTGTTTTAGTTCTCACACCAGTCACATGACTGACCTGGAGTTTATTGTTTTAACCTAAACTCTGGGTGCCCTTATTTTGACACGGGCAGCTAGTAGTTTTGGTTTTGCAGATTTATATTCACAGGATCCTGGTTTACAGCTGGAATGATATCCGGAAAGCTTTGTATCCGTATATCTCTTCTAGTTGTGTATTGTATTATTTTCCGCTGCTATGTATTTAAATGTAATTTAAATCTCTGATATTTCTGTGTAATATTCATTTATACTCTGTATATTCTTGTATTCTGATGGAATTGTTGTAATAAACAATGAAATGTTCTTCCGTCTGCGTTCTAATTTGTCTTGTCCTCACAGTAATTCGTTCTTTCTCATCTCTTGAGGAAGTGCGGGTCGCTTCACTAGGCTACTTTCTACCCTAGATGTCGCCAAACATATGTGAATGCGTTAATTAGGGAACGGGGGAAAAAGGTCAGAATTGGCATAATTTAAGTAATGTTTGTGAATTGGACATATAATACAAAAAGGGGATATTGGGGACATAATCACCTATAAAGACATTGGTAAGAATTGTATAAGAATGAAATGTCTAATAATTACAATTAGGGATTGTAATTTAACTTATGACTCGAGGTTAGGTTGCATTAGTGGGGGAAGTATGCCCGGACCCGACCGTCATATCAAGCAGCCACTAATATTGAACCAAATGTGAGAGGTATAAGTGCGCAAATAGGAATCGGGCTATGATAAGAGGTTAGGCCCAACTTGTGGAAGAATTCTGCCCGGACCCGACCGGCATATCCAACATCCACAAGTTGTAGGCCTAATGTGGGAGGTCTAGCCCATTATAAACCATAAATGGATATGATAATGTATTGGACTACTTAACCTGATCTAATTCATAGGGATTGTGTGATTATGAACTAAATTTAGGGTTAAGTAAAATTGGTTGGACAGTGGGTGGGTTAAGTAAATCTAATGGGGTGAGTAATATTTACATATAGGCCCACGAACCTAGCGCAATAATGTTATGTAATTAAAGTCACCAAGTGGTAAGCATAACCGGTAGAAAGATTGGGGTTATATAAAAAAATTAAAGACACCTTTAGGGTAAATATAACCTATGGAAAACCTAGTAGGCGATACAAGACAAAGGGAAAAGCTTGTATCATATTGTGTGGGACTCGTTTCAGTTATTAACTTGGAGTATGTATCGAGTAGAGAACTCTGAACTAGGTCGGAGAAGGGGCACGCTAATTGACTGATTGTAAGAGATCCAAATGTGTTGGCGGTGTTTGCGGCGCAACCTGACCGGGCCATGTACGTGCATGAGCCAGATCGAAGGGGATAAGACGACAGTGACACCTGTAGATATGGGGTTGTGAATATCATCGAGGGTTTGCAACTTTAGGATGTGATACATTCTACTTTAGGGACGACAAAGAGTATCTACAGAGTAGGGAGCCGATCGACTAGGATAGTGGTTATGGTACATTTGGACGTATGCCTAAGTCTACCACCTTATAGTGGAAGGGATCAATCTCATTCTGGTTATACTAGTAATAGTGCAGTGTAATCATTAGGGAAGCATACACACCTTATCCTGTCTACCTTGTCACACCTGCCTTTTATGAAGTAATCTCTCTTATCCACTTTATATACCTATCATGCTACTTTTATTTATTTACTTGCTAAAAGTAACTAAACTCGCCAGACTTTATGTCTGACCCTTTTTGTTTCCTCTTATTTCTCCCGTTCCCCCCTCCCCCCAGGTTCTCAGGGCGGGAACACTCAGGCTTATTCAGGACACAGTTATCATCTTGCTAGAGCTGCTTTCGAAGTATTGCTCAAGTTCTTATCTCTTCTATGGCTTTGTCTCTTTCATTTGGGGAATTATGTTTTCTTTTAAGTGTTAATGTACTCTGATGGTAAAAGACAAAAGTTATATTGTTGTAATGGTTTTTGTGACTTATGGTATTTTGGACAATGATGTATGATTTGTGTTTGAAATAAAAAATTAAATTTTCATTGCTATCTTAATTATAGCTGTCTTGTAATATTCTGCGTCTGTTTACCTATAACGCTTCATGAAACTAAATGCATTCCCTTTGTGAGTGACATTAACGGATGTGGGGTGTCACACTCATTATAAGGTCGTTGGCTTTTGGGCTTCCAAATCCTTCTCTAGGTTGAAGTGCTCATTCCCACGATTCCAATGCCTCCAAGAATGCGTAATTTCCTCTCCATATGAGGATGTTATGGCTGTTTAAAGATCAGGGTGCGTAATTTTCAGCTGGAGGAGGAAACGGGTTGGATAAATGAACGGATTGTCCTCGGATCTATTTATATCCGATATTTTTTGGGCTGGAAGAGGGTATGGTCAGACTGAGGTGGTGCGGCGGCGGTGGTGGTGGAGGATTCGGCCATGGAGGATGAAAGAGGAGGAAGAGGAGAGGTGGATCTTCATTTTTTTCTTCAATCTTTCTTTTCTCTTTTCCATTTTCTTTTTATTTTTCTTTGTTGCTGCCATGGATGGCTAGGTGGAGAAGTTAAGGAAGAAGTAGGGGATAAGAATGCAGAGGGGATAAGGATGGAGGGTTTGAATAATGGACTTTAAGGCGTGGATCGCTGACCGTGCAGGTACTAATAACACAAGTGTGTTTTCTCAGTTCTATTCAGACGTTAATTTGACTTACCTATTGATATCTTTTTTAAAATATTTTTCCACCATATTGTTAACCTTTTCTTGCTCTTTAATAATATAAAAATATTTCAAATTCGAATTTGTTCAAATTTTCAAATAATTTAAATTCAATTCAAAATAGTGTTTTATGCCTATCTTAATGTCCAAAACTCCGAATTGGACCCAACGAAAGTGTACCCACCTAATTACCCCTATTACGGACTGAACGAAATAGGTTTCAAAATTAATTCATCCATCTAAACAGGTTAATTTCAAAAAAAAAATTGGTCAAATTTAACTCTTTTCAACACGTTTTCCTATCACATAGTCACATACTGACTTGAATTGACTTGAAACCACCCCCACTACTATATTTAATGTAACGGATCCAACAAAACTAATATTGTTGAAATTCGTGACCTTTGGAAAAATGCCTATTTTTAAGGCGACCAAAACATAACATTTTTTTATTTTTCAATTGATACCTATTAATTATCAATTCTAAAAAAACAATAACTTTATTAACACATAATTCAACTTTAAAACTAATTTTCAATTGCTTATGGGTTCAAATCTCTTATTCAAGTCATTTAATTTCCTTTCATACTAATTTAAAATCACATTTTAAATTGATCGAAAATCCGGGTTGTTACATATAACAAATTTTTAAATACGAACTGTAATTTGTAATACATACCATTATCGAAGTACAACACATAACATCATAGTGGAAATTACTCTATATATGTCTAATGTTGAAGCCTCCTGCTCCAAGCTCTTCCAAGTACCTAAAAAATCCCGACTACTTGACTGCCCGTGCAAATTTAGGCACCTAAGAGTTTAGGGTAAACAAAACGAAATAAACTCTGGGTCAGTCATGGGACTGGTGTGAGTAAACTCCAATCACTTGGGTTAACTTTTCAAAAGAAAGGATAATCATAAGACCGATCCGCACATAAATATGGATGGTTTTTACCTTACGATAACCCAAAATATTCCTTTAAAAAACAATAAATTTCTGATATTATAATAGTGTCTAATATAAATAAATATCAATCTAGCGGAACACTTGCATCTCACGATCCACATGTATAATATACAAATCAAAAAACACGGGCTCTTATTGGAAACTGGTTTTACAACTATGACGAGGAATGGAACCATCTTCCAGTCAGTGTACTCTAGAGGGGATACACTATAGTTTAACAAGAACATCTTGCAATTCAGCCACACATGACCGGGCATTCATTTCGCTTTAATGTTCCTTATATATTTCACCTTACGGTTGGTATACCATCATAACCGTTCCCAGGAGATACAAAATTGAAAGAAATAAAAAATATAAATATTCTCTAGATAGTGACGATATACCCTAATTAGATGCGGCCCACTTAGCTATGTCGCCTGCCCGATTTTTGTCATTTCCCGATCGATAAGGCTTGAGGTCATAACGTATCTTTTAACAGATCACACCTTTATTTACTTTGAAAGCCACATCATCATACCCGCCAAATCACAAATTGATTTCCTAAACAATACCACAGTAATAAAGCTTTGAGAAACGAATTCCTCCGCCACCAACATAAATACGTTTGCAGGGAATAATTTATACAATCTATTAGATATACTCTGTCAGGCATTCATCCATACACGTTGTCCTAGGACTGGACAACCTGAAGGCACTATTCTGTAAATCCATCTTAGGCAATTTCTACCTAGGATCGCCAGAACAGCCCTTGCATAAACTCCGTCTTCAATTATCTTCATTATATGTGATTCGTAACGCTAATGACCATACTGAGTGGTTTTCAGATAATAAATCTGGTCCTAGTCTCTCCGAAACGACAACCGTAAAATGGTTAACAAATTTGATAGTCTGTTATTTAACTATTAAAGGAAAACATCCATATAAACAACGATCTTATTTCCATATGGAAATTTTATCAATCAACCATCAATTAACACTGAGCCCCTCTAAATAGATTTATGATTTAATTATTCATTTCCAATTTCTCTTCAATATCCTTACCAAAATATTTCTCCAACTCATTTATACTCTCACGATTTTTGGAAAACGTTTCCATATATTCGCAACTTCTTATTTTCTAAATTTAGAACATATATGTTATTAACATTGGAAAACATTTTCATTTCTAATTCACGCATCACTAGTCTTCCACATTCATCAGTCCCTAAGTGTAAACTAGTAAGAGAATAACTCCCTAAGTATCAATCCTGAAGGCCGAAACCAACATCAAATTGATACTCAGAAATCTATTCGACTTAACTAATTTCCAGTCAATTTCTAATTTCCTTAATCCCATTTCTTAATTTCTTATCAAATCATTGCTTACGCAACTTTCGAATCTGGTTTACGAACCCATTTCTTTTACGGAAAATATTGATTATAACGATAGCCTTAAAACCCATGTTTCCAACATATTTAACTTTAAAATATAACTCTGATTCGTTACTTTGAATAAATAAACAATAATTAATTAATGAATTAATCTTCATCTAAAAACGAAAGGTAAATATTACCTTCCTTGTTTTGATATAATCGAATTTCAACTTATATCTCTCTTAAGAATAATCTATATTTGATTAACGTTCTGAACTCTAGAATAACTCACAGTTTCAGGTCAACCCAAATTTCTAAAGTCAATTTTGAATTTATCACTTCCAGCATTTAACAATTTCCTTTTATCACCATTCCGATTTGCAAACCGTTTGTTCTAAACCATTATTCACTTTAAATTGTGAATATTATTTCTTTACAGAAATATGGACTCTTTTTATTAAACCAAATCTTTATTTAAATAATAAATACCATTTCAGTTTAAAATTCCATTTATCTTGTTATTTAAAAATCCATACTTCATAAACTAATTTTATAGGTTATAACTTAATCTCGATTACATATTCCATAATAAATCCAAGTATTAATTATCTCATCAAATTCTTAATTTCATTCTATATAATTTATAAGAATAAATTATTTTTAATATATTCGATACAGTCGAATTCTATTTATAAATCCTTACAGATTTATTTCAGTCTTATCTACATTTCGAACATCGAAATAATTTCATTGTTTTCTTTTGAAATAATTTTCTAGTTTCCCCTTCCAAAATTCATCCTCGTATTTTCAAATAATTTAATAATAATTATTTTACTTTATTTCTAAACATCTTTTATAAATCAAACTACTTGTTTTAATATAATTAAAACAAGTTAATATATTCTAGTTTATTTGAAATTCAACTTCTATTTAAAAATAGTTTTTTCCCTTTTTAAAACTCCAAATTCTTTTCCAATATATTCGTATATATTTTACGGTATTTAAATACCTTTTATTTTAGGGTCGATGTTATTCAACATTCCAGAACACACAATAATCAATCACATATTATTTGTCACATTATATAACGCAATATATGAAAAACAACAATACAATTGTTGAGGGATCCAGTTGGATCCCTTCAACCTATTTCCCTGCATCCATAGATGTTAATCAACATATATAACACTAATTTCATATTAATATGAAATATTATAATAAATAGAATCAATATTTAAGAAACATTTTATATATATAACATTATATATATAATTTCAAACAATTAATTAGCAATTCATACAAACAACCATCACACACAACATACAATCATTTTTATCAATATTAAATAATGTTTATAAAATTATAAAACTGGACAGAGTTAGTGGGTTTACTCACCTTGGTCGTTAACTGTCGGTTGATTGTACCAAACAATTTATTTTTCCTAAATTCAAACAAGCTCCAAATCACTCCAAACCAACTCCAGTACGTAGGCTACGTCTAGACGATCCCAATGGATTAAACCGTTCGTGATTTTGATAACGTGTGGATGAGATATTATAAATACAAGTCAATATATATATATTATATAAGTTAAATAAACACTTAAGTTATTTAAAACTTTGGGCTTTACCCATAACCGTCGGCCCATCCATAACCCTAAAACCAGACTCACGTATGATCAGTACTCCATCTTCCATATTTCAAAATCATGAGCACCTGTATACAAATGTTCCCTTTTCACGTTCAATTTTCTTCTTTTCTTTTATTAACTTTGGGCTTTTCTTTAAAAAAAAACCATCGGCCCATGTAACCATTCGGATACCGACTTCTTCCACATTAAACAGAAACCAACTCCAACTCTTTGAAAATGTCACGGCTGTGATCATCTTCCACTTCCTCAGTAATTCCACCGCAAGCTCCAATCCTATACTCTTAAATTCACGAAACCGAAGTCTGACACCACTACATAACTCTGCGCTTCCATTTATCATCGTGGCCCTGTTAACTTCTCAAACTACTCCAATATATCACCCATGGCTGCTCCTTCGCCATTTCCTCCATGAATTTAACAACAATAATTACCACTAGATCTCCTCAAATAACCTTCTCATACCCAAGTGCTGAAGCTCGAGACTCTTCTTTTTGCTGTCGCGTTTTGACAACAGGTCTTCACACTCCTCCATGAACTCGCAAAAAATTATTTCTCTAAACTACCCCCAAATTCATACGCGAGACGCGGTGCACCACCAGAAACCCTACGGAAAAACCTGTTCGACCCAGCTCTGCTCCGTTCGTCGATACATTGAAGCCTTAGGTGGTACGGTAAAATTTTCAAACTCCAAACTTGGTAGTTGCTCCAAATTTGTATTAGCGCAAAGAAGAAATCGATAAGAGCTGAAACGTATCGGTATTAGATTTTACAGTGGAGAGTATGATTTTATTCAGTGTAAAAGGCCGGAATTTTTCCTGAGTTTCATTCCGAAAATAAAGAAATGCTTGCGTATGTCCTTATTTATAGATTTTAATTCCTTCGTGATGAAGGAATAGAATGTTGTAGCTTAGATGTAGGAGATACTGTTTTGATTTAACCATTCAGTTGCATCATAGAGTTAGGGACTGACATAGCTTGCATTGGGAAAACATGCTGTACCAATTTCTTAACCGGGAAGGAAACACTTATATATATATATATATATATATTAGATTTTTATTACGATACCGTGCTACACAAAATTTTATCATTCAAGGACCGCTATTGACAAAAATAAAAATATTTTTGAGACGAGCAATGTGCCACGATCCCAATAGTATATTAAAATACACAAGTTAACTTATTGTGTGAAACCCAAAAAAGCTGATTTAGGGTGCAAAATACGTTAAACAAAAAGTAGCTTATTTTCCAAAATAAAAATTACGGGAAAATTCTATAAATTAAACTGAAGATACATCAAAAAATCCTTATCCAAATACGAACCCAATATTTAATTATATTAAATAAATCGTTATGGCTTATAAACGATTCCATAGCGACTATCTGAAAATTGGATTTGGACTTAACTCACCATTTATAAGACGAAATCTCGATTTTTCACTTACATTAGAAAAATATAACTTAATAGATCTGAATGTTTCTTGTTTCAAAACAATCCAACTAAAAATAAATCTTGTATATTCAGTTGAAGTTCAAAATGTAATATTACGAACTACCACGACGTTACGAGCTCGATTATTATTTATTTTAAAATAAATACATTTAATTATCGTTAAATAAATATATTTGTTATTATAATTCAATTTTAAACTGAATTAAATCTATTATATTATCCAATTTACACCATACTGCCAATTCAGTTATTTCCGACTATTTCGAGATTAGATTTTTATTATCTCAAAATTTATATTAATTAAATATTCAATATATTTAAATTCAAACCATTTACATTCCTAAACCATTATTCTAATAATTTATTTTTATATCGTTCAAATACGGGTCGTTACACGTGATAGCGTAGAACATTGAAAAGGACCTTGAGATGGTTCAGCGGACGAATCAGGATTGATTTGGGTGTTTAAATTGGTTGAGGCCATTGTTTATTTTAATTTAGATTTTTTTACATAAGTGAGAAATTATAATGAAGAAGAAAATTCGAAATGGAGGGTTTATATAATTAATATAACTAACTTTTGGTGGGAATTAATTTTAAAATTCTGGTAGTTATATGTCGACATATACATAAATGTATTTCGACATACAGGAAAATAGCGTGAAGGAAAAAGTTAGAGAAAAATTTAGGCTAAAGGACAACAAGTTTGGAATTTAGGCTGAAGGATAAACTTTAGTGTAAAAGAGGAAATGATAGTGGGCCCTTAAATTCGACTTTTACACTAAATGGTGGCTTTATGCCTAAAATCCAAACTTGTTGTCCGTGTAACTAAAAAATTTCCTATGTTTTTCCTTCTTCCGAAAAGCCCCTTCGACATATTTATCTTTTAAAATTTATTTTTCTAATTTTTAATGTAATATATATTTAATTATTCTAACTCAATTAATGAACATATGCCTAATTCTCTACTAAATTTAGTAAATGTTCCTTCGTTTACTGGTTTTGTTAATATATCTACTGTTTGTTTATCTATTTCTATAAATTCAAGTGGTATTTTCTCTTTACTTACGTTATCTCTTGGAAAATGATGTCATACATTGATATATTTAGTTCTTGAATGATGAGTTGGATTTTTAGAAATATAGCACTCGTATTATCATAGTATATGGGTGATTTATTTATATTTAATCCAAAATCATTTAGAGTTTGTTGCATATATATTACTTTTGAACAAGCCAGAGCAGCCGAGATATATTCTGCTTCAGTTGTCGATAAAGATACAATATTTTACTTTTTACTAAACCACGAGACTATCGAATGTCCTAAGAAGTGACATGTTCAACTAGTACTTTTACGATCGGATTTATATCTTGCATAGTCAGTGTCATAATAAGAAACTAAGTCAAATGAATCATCCTTCTTATAAAATAATCCAAAGTCTGATGTATGCTTTACATGCCTTAGAATACGTTATATGGCTTTTAAATGTGTTTCCTTAGGTTGCGATTGATTTCTTGCACAGAGACATACACCGTGCATTATATCCGGTCTACTAGCAGTTATATATAGCAACGGTCCTATCATTCCTCTATATAGTTTTTGATCAACGTCTTTAGAAGTATCATATTTATATACTTAATGCTATATTAGTCGCCATAGGTGTTGGTCTTCCATTAGTTGTTGTTAGATTATATTATTAATTAGATCTCTTGCATATTTTTCTTGATTAATAAATATTTCATTCTTCAATTGACGAATCTGTAATCCTAAGAAGAATGTTAATTCTACCATATGGCTCATCTCGAATTCTTGGGTCATAAGATCTGAAAATTCTTTATTCATTTTATCATTTCTTGATCCTAAAATTATATCATCAATGTATACTTGTACTAATTGTATATCTTTACTGTTTTTCTTAATAAACAAGGTATTATCTAATTTTCCTATTTCAAAAATGGATTGTAACAGATAATTTCTTAATCTATCATACCAAGCCCTAGGAGCATGTTTTAATCCATATAACGCTTTCTTTAACTTATATACGTGATTTGGTAATATTTCCTCTTCAGATAGAGGTGGTTGCTCTACATATACATCTTCTTTTACAAATCCATTTAGAAAAGCACTTTTGACATCCATTGACATAATTTGAAATTATTATGGTTCGTAAATGCTAGTAAATTCCTAATGGCTTCTAATCTTGCTGTGGGGGCAAAGGTTCCCTCTTAATCTATTCCTTCTTTAAGTATATCCTTGTGCTACTAGACGTGCCTTATTTCTTACGATCTCACTGTGTTCATTTATTTTATTTTTCTAAACCCATTTGGTCCTACTATAGTCTTATCCTTATATCTAGGAACAAGTTTCCATACATCATTCCTAGTAAACTGATTTAGTTCTTCTTGCATAGCAAGTATCCATGAATCATCAGAAGTTTCTTTAGGTTCAATAGTTGAAATAAATGCAGTACTACTCATATTATTTAATTGATTATGGGTTCTAACAACTGATTCAATATCTCCAAAGATATTTTCTACAGGATGGTCTTTAAGTAATCTAATTCTTTTATTTGGTTGGTTATCCCCATGATTTATTTCATTAATTTCATTTTCACATTCATCTTCAATGTTTTGAGTTACACTTTTATAATTTTCGTCAAAATATACATTTAAGGTTTCTTCTATGGTATTAGTTCTAGTATTGAAAACTTTATATGCTTTACTTCTATCTGAATATCCAATAAATATTCCTTTATCGGATTTTGAGTCAAATTTGTCTAAATTTTCTTTAGTATTAAATATAAAACATTTACTTCCAAATACTTTAAAATATGACATTTTTGGTTTCTTATTGTACAAAAGTTCATAAGGAGTTTTATGAGTTAAAGGTCTAATTGATATTCTATTTAAAATATAGCAAGCTGTTGCAACTGCCTCAGCTCAAAAATTTCTTGGTAAATTATTATTAGATAACAGTTTTAGAACATTCTTGTATCGTCCTACTTTTATGTTCAACTACTCCATTTTGTTGAGGGGCTCTTGGAACAGAAAAGATACGTGTTATTCATTTTTTATTACAATATTTTTCAAAATTTTCATTTTCAAATTCTTCGCCATGGTCACTATGCATTGTTTTGATCAAAAGCATCATTTTATTTTTAAGAAACAAAGTCCAAGTAAATCTAGAAAAATCGTCGACTATTACATAAACATATCTATTATGATTTATCGATTTAATTTGAGATGGACTGAATAAATCCATGTGAATTAACTCTAATGGTTTTGAGGTAGTAATTTCCTCTTTTGATTTAAGTGAACTTCTCTTTAATTTCCCGAATTGACAAGCGTTGCATAAGTTATTAACTATAAATTTCATGTTGGGTAATCCTTTAATTGAATATAATTTCGAAATCCTAGAGATGTGTTTGAAATTTATATGACCAAATCTCATATGCCAGATCTAGGGGTCACTTGTATTGGCCATAAGACATAGATTATCACTGCAGATTTTTATACTCAATATATAGATATTTTTCTTTATATCTCCTTCAAATACTACTTTTGAATTCCTATCTTCTATAAAACATTTATCCTTTTCAAAGTTTATTTTATAACCCTTATCACAAAGTTGACTTATACTTAGCAAGTTGTCTTTTAGATTCCTAACTAATAAAACATCAGAAATAATAGGAGTTTTAGAATTACCAACATTGTCGATCCCAATAATGTAGTCTTTAGAGTTATCTCCGAAGTTTACCATTCCACCATCTTCATATGTCAGATTATTGAATAATCCAGGATGTCCCGTCATATGTCTCGCACAGCCACTACCCAGTATCCACTTATCCTTTTTAATTTCTGCCAACTACTTTCCAGAATTTGAATTCTCAATAGCCATGTAACACACCGGTCTTGAATTTTAATTTCCAGCAGCCACCTTTTCAAAATTTGAATTTTCAATTTTCAATAGCCACTTCACCCATGTTTTCAACTTTTGAATTTTCAAATGCCATAAAACACATCTTTTCCCATATTGAACAATATTTTAGTAGATCACTTGACTTTTCAACACGATTGTATGCAACCTCTTTCAACATTGATACAATGCATGAATTGACACTAGTGTTAACAAATCTTTCAAAATTTGCCATTTAAATTTTTTCAAAAATCAGATTACGAACTTTTTGAAAGACCTTGCTCTGATACCCATTGTTAGTGATTGCAGAATGGATCGTTAAGGCAAAACTAACACTAGAGGGGGGTGAATAGATTTTTAGAGAATTTAAACAAAATATAAAATTTATATGATTAACTATATGAATTAAACACCACAGAAACAATCACAGACACAAAATCTAACACAAACACAAAGATAAACAAAAATAAAATGCAGAAAAGGAAAGAACACACCGGATTTTGTACTGGTTCGGAATTTCTCCTACGTCTAGTCGCCCGCAATGCTGGATTGCGCAGAGTTTTATTACTATATCAATATCCAAGTACAATCTCCTTGATTTCATGGATACAAGGGATACCACTGATTCCACACACTTGATCAAGTATACTCTTTTTGGTTTGCTACAAGAGATACCACTAATCCTAACCTCCTTGATTTATAGGCCACAAGGGATACCACCGATTCATACACTACCCAAACAATTACAACAGCCCTATAACTCTTCAATAACACTTTGATTCAGAGAGTAATAATAGAGAGTGAGAAGAGAAGTAGTTTTATGATAATAGAATTGAATTCAGTAGAGTATATGTGTAGAAATCATAAAAATGAGAAGATATAATGGTGTAAAGAAAGGAGATGAAGATGGAGAAGTAGAATTGTGAAAAAATTCGAAATCAGTCCCTATTTATAACATTTGAAAGGTTGCAACGTTTCTGGAGCGTCACAAATAGTGAAAAGACACATCCTTTCAATTTTGAAAAAATGACAATTATATATCGACATGTATATAAATGTATGTTGACATATGTATGTGTAAAACTAAATTTTGAACATTTTTGAAGTGTTTTGAAATATATATAATTTTGGAAATTCTTGAATTAAAACATAGTGTTATAAATGAATATTATAAAGTAGGAAATCATATGAAAACATAAATATAAACTATATAAACATATTTATAAAACTATAGAGTTAAAACTATATAAGTATAAAGTGTATAAAAGTATATAATATATATATAACTTATAAACTATAAAACTTGAGTTTAAAATCAAGAATAAAGTAAGGAAAGTATAATAGAGAAGATAGAGATTAAAGATAGAAATTGAAAATAGAATTTGAAATCAGAGTTTGAAAAACAGAATTTGAATTTGAATTTAAATTCGAATTTGAACTTGGAGTGCTATTCAGAGTCTTGCATAATCTAGACTATATTACTATATTTATCTTGAACTCTTGAAATCTTGAATACTCATGTGTCTTGAATCATCTCTGAAATCGGAATATCTAATATCTTTAAACTATACAGTCTTCAATATAAATGCCTATATATAAACCTGCATATGTATATATATATTCTAGATAAAAAGTGTTAGTATATATTTTATAATCAGTTAAGATTGTTGTCATCAAAACTCCATTCTCCAACATTGGGGTTTGTGCGTCCAGTGCGCTTGGCTAGCTTATTCTCATGTAGGGCAAAAGGACATACTTAACTTCCCTCCAAAAGGCGCCTTACCATGGCCAGGGTTGGTGGTGATAAGGGCTTTAATGCTTTACCCTGGTGTTACTACCAAAATTACCTTAGAATAAGCTGATGGTGAAGGGATGTTGGATTAATACAAGCGCGGAAAGAAAGATACAAGAGCAACATAGATCGCCACTCCTTAGGAAGAAAGAAGCTCATCCAGCATGGTCCATCCGGCGGGGTTACCCGAAGGAGAGTTCCATGATGAAAGATAACCTAAGATAGGGATCAGGAAAGAGGAGCACAGGCTTTGCCCGTCGAAACCCAGAAGGACTATCAGAATTAACCTACTTAACACCGACACATCAGAGGGAGAAGAGTATCAGGCCAATATGTAAAGATTATCCAGAGCCGGCTTCTGAAAAATAGACTTCATGAATGACGAAGGGCTACCTTCATAAGTAACAGAGATATCACCGAAAGCCACCTTCCGGAGGACCAGACTACCCCAAAAGTTCCACCAAAAGGCTAACCGAGACCCATGCGGAGATACAGGCTACCAGTACTAATTTACCTAGTACCTAAACCAGCAACGGTTTTGAACTGCCAGATGTCTACGTAAATCATGAGGGAAGGCTTCTCTAAGTACTCACGATAAACCCGAAAGCCTACGTCCAAAAGATTACGTCAGAGAGCCAACACCTAGAAGCTATTACCAAGGGTTCAAACACCATTCGAAGGCCAACACGTCGACAAGTCCATCTTCATCCCACAGAAGCCCTAATTTACCCTTTGAAGACCATAACTGGCCCTCCGGAGACGGCGGAAAGCCAAGCATTCGAGACCAAGGCAAAAGTCGTCGGCAAAGGTCTTTGCAGGCCCAATAGCCCAACAGCAGAAGGGGCCCAAAGTCTCTATAAATAGAACTGTAGAAGCCACATAGAGGAGGACAAACTTCTCACTTCTCAAACTTGTTCTTTCTTCTCCGAAAAATAGAAAAATCCTAATTCCCCAAAGCGAATTAAGGATTTCCATAAACTCTTGTAATGCATCTACAATTTATGAATGGAGAATTACAGGGCTTAATTATCTCACAATTTGGTAATCTTGTTGTGCTGTAATGATGAAACATGGAGTTAACACTAACCTTTCATTTGAGAAAGTTGATCAGGCTGCCTCTACGAAGAAGGAGGACTTTTTGAAAACCCAAAATCCTCCTCCTTCCATTTAGAGGGTTTTGCACGTCGATCAACGTTCTCATAATGAGTCCAACGCTTCTCGATCTCGAGAAGGTAGTTATCCACTAGCTTATCACTTGGTTTTTGATGCATCCCTGGCCTTTGAAGCCGATCCGATGCAAAATAACCATCTAATTCAATGAGTATTGCGGTGATTTATTTCTTTATTCGGAGGACGCGTTGGTCTATTTTCCTCTTATCACAGTTTGTGTCATTGTATTCGCGACCTAGGGTGTTATTAATCTATTGAGACCTTAGTTATGTACCCCCTCAGGTTATTTCAGATCTCCACTGTATTGTTACTGATACATCCATTCATCCCCTGAAGGAAGGATATCTCATCTCCTGGATTGATATTCAATTGCTGGAGGAAGGGTGGACTTAACCCAATGATACTGATTATTGGACATCCTCCGCCAACCCTGGGTCGTGAATGCATCAAATAACTCGAACTCATATCCCCATTACTTAACCCGGGTGTTGACGGAAAATAACGTTAACATTTTGACGCTAGAAGGAGGGATGAACCTCTGTCCGTACGGTTAGTCTATTAAATAATTAACTTGGGGATTCTATTGCTCTGTGGCAGGAAAGATGAAATCAAAAATATTGGAAGAGCGAAACAAAGAACCTGCTGCTAATGCAACCCTATAAGGAAACATGGATCTGGCGCTTAATCTGAACAATAGAGAAAGAGGAGCCACATCCAATCCACAACAACCACCAAACTCAAACGCAATGGAAGATAATGTCGTAAGAATCTTAGTACTGGAGAATCAACTCCAAGAAATTCAAGCTCAGGTCAATGTCGTTCAGGCACAAAGTCCTCAGGGCTCACTAGATCTAGTCAGAGAGAGGCAAATGAATCTCTGAAAAGAAAGGCTCCCATTCAGCATTTAGAAGCAAAAGAGAAGCTTAAGGCAACTTCTTCCATGAAGAAGAAGTCCCATCTGACAAGAGTATATCATCAGGGGAACCAATGCGAGTAGGAACAATTTGGGAGCTCCACCTCCGAAGGTTATGATCCCAAGAGAGTAAACTATGACAACACAGAAGCTTACATCGAAGACCTCACTCAGAAGACCGTCAAGGACTTGTTAGGAAGCAAGGGGAAGAGGAGCCAAGATGACAGGGTTAATGATAACGAAAGAGTAGCTCCATTCATCGATTAAATTATGAAAACCATAATACTATCGAGAGTGAACGTTCCAACCATAAGTATCTTGGACAACTAACCCCGATGATCATCTGATGGCTTTCGACAGCCAGATGGATCTTTATAATGCTTCCAGAGCCATCAGATGCTGCCTTTTTCTGTTACCTTTCAAGGGGCAGCGGCGAAGTGGTATCGCCGGTATAGAGAAAACACCATTTACTCTTGGTAACAACTCTCCTACGAATTTTCCATGCAATTTTGCATCTGTAAAGATCCGATGGTCGACTACACTGTCATTGCTAACATCAAACAGAGGCAAGGGTAGTCTCTTGGGGATTATCTGAAAAGGTTCAACATCGATGCCTTAAAGGCCAAGGATATGAACAACTGTGACAAGCTGATCGCCTTACACTCAGGGTTAATAAAAAACACCTCCTTCTGGAAGGAGTTATATATTCATGGCTGTAAAGACAAGCAAGACTTTCATTTCTAAGCCGACAATTTTATTCACATGGACGAATTGTACTTCATGAAGAGGAAGTTCGGGCCTTATGGGGAAGGAGGAAGGCCGAACTTTGGACGAAAGCTCCCTGAAGGAAGCCAATAGAGATCAAGGTAGGAAGACTCTAATACCAACTCGGTCGCCCTGAACAGGCCCATCTCGTATGTGTATGCTGTCGCAAGAGAAAGGATTAATAACTTCCCTGTCTCTTTCAAAGTTAAAAATCGCCCTGAATCTCATTACGGTGGTAAATATTGCGAGTTCTACAAAACCAACGGACACAAGACCGACGAGTGCAAGATATTGGATGGGATTATTCAGAAGCTAATCCAAGAAGGATATCTGAAGGAATTTGTTTTAAACAAGACAATGTCAACTCCGCACGCAAGTGGATAGCAGAAGGATTCAGTGAATGCGATAGGAGTTGCTATGCAGGAGAACAACCTAGATTTGGTGCCACCTATAAATCGAATCAATATAATTCACAGTGGCCCACACCCGGCCAGAAACTGCCCAAGAGCAAGGAATCAATACATGAAAGAAGCCATGGAGGGAATCTTATCCATTCAAGAGGAACCATCATTGAAGAACGCTCGTTATGCTCTCAAGATGCACAACCTGGTGGTCTCTCCGGAAGAAAAGAAGAAAGGTGTCCGCCACACACAGAATGACCGCTCTATGATAATGGCACAGATAGGGATTTTGGTTGTTCCTAAAATCTTGGTGGACATTGGAAGCATTGTCAATGTCATCTTCAAGCACGCTTTCGATCAGATGGGAATTTCAGATAAGAAGCTGGAGCCTAGCAACGAACCAATCTTCAGCTTCAACAATAAAGGGTCGACTCCGGTTGGTCAAATCAACCTTCTAGTTCAAGTTGGATTATGTAACACCCCACATCCGTTAAGGTCACTCACAAAGGGAATTCCTTAACTTCAATGGAGCATTATGGGTACTGGAACAGAAATATTACAAGATAGACATATATAAAACAGCGAAAAGTAAAGTAGGAGTACTTCAAATCATTTATTAAATATAAATGTTTACAATAAAAGCCCATCAGCTTCCAATACCCAATTACATAGCGAAAATATTTGTCTTGCTCAAAAACAAAGAAGCATAAAAATAAATTCTGATATTCCCCAATAAAGCAAGGCAAGCCATAGCCAAGAAAAATCCAAGCCGTACATGAAAGAGCCTTGGAGCTTGGTAAGATCTGAACTAAGTTGTTTTCCCACCCTGCGAACCTGGGGGGGGGGGGAGGAAGAAAAGGAGGCAAAAAAAAAACGGGTCAGTCATAAAGACTGAGTAAGTCCTAGTGACTTTCAGCATCAAAACAGGTAAAGATAACATGGCATGAATAAACTGAAAATAAACATAAGCATGATGACAAGTCAAGCTACAAGCACGATGAATCAAGTATAACATCCCATAATTCCTATCAAGAGTAGCATCACAAGGCTCCTACCAAGTATCACATTGCAAGGTTTCTATCAAGTATAACATCGCAAGATTTCTAAGCTTCGCCATTACACTATTTTCCTTGATTTCCTATATTCTCTACACCACCTAACTAGCATTCCAACTAGTTTACTTAGTTATAATTACAAGATAAGTGATCCCCCATAACCCGCACGATAGATTTATAGGTACATATCCCACGATGAGGGTTCCACCTCATATTGACAGTTTCATGTCCCCACTGTACCAATCTTAATTGATCGGCTCTTACCTACAACGTTTCACATGTGTTATATACTAAGGTTATCCCAACCCCGTAGTTGTGGTAGCCTTCAGGACTACATCTAATATGAGGGTTTCACCTCAACCAGCCCAATTTCCATGAATGTGTTAGACGTATCCTTACTACCCTAATCGATCGGCTCCTACTCGACCTAGTTCTTGTTTGTGTCACGCGACCCCCTATTCGTAGATACCTGTGCTGGTCCTACCCTATGGTGTATCAATCCCTAGGATGGCAACCCCAAAACAATTCTTGATGCACAGCTTTATATCTACTGATACCCAGTTGCTAAATTTTCCACTCCGAAATACGTGCACGCCCGTAATCCGTCGAAACCTACACTGCTGCATCACCCGCCGCCGTTTTGACCGCTTATAATCAGCCCAGTAATCATGCCCCACCCTGCCTACCTCAGAGTACCGTTGATACCTAATGTGGGTTACTGCTGAAACGGTTCCCGCTACTACGGTTTTCCTAGGGTATATTCGTATACCCCACATGTTGGTTAAGTGTTATCCATTCAAGTTAACTTAACCCCACCCCCATCATGTTACCTTGGTTAAGTGTTCTCTCTTGTGTTACTTAACCCTACCGCATGTCTTGTTATATCGGTTAAGCGTTGCCTTCGCGTGTTTACTTAACCCTACCACACACCATGTCATATTGGTTAAGCATCGCCAACCCATTTAACTTAACCCTTCCATTCGTCAGATTGCATTGGTTAAGTATTTTCAAGTAATTCATGACTTAACCCGCCTACGTATCAAGCTAAGTTGGTTAAGTATTATCTATATGTTCAAGTTGATTTAACCCTGCCACACGTCATGTTATGTTGGTTGGGTGTTATCAAACCATTTAAGTTAAACCAACCCATCCGCTAGTCATGTTATAACGGTTAAGTGTTATCAACCTATTCAAGTTAACCTAACCCACTTGCTTGTCATGTTATGTTGGTTAAGTTTTATTACTTAACCGCAACCACTTGTCTAATTAACCCGTTGTATTAGTTAGGTGTTCTCACTTTACTAAACCCAATCCACTTGTCTAATTAACATGTTATTATGGTTAAGTGCTTTCAATTTACTTAGCCCAACTCACTTGTCTAATTAACATGTTATATTGGTTAAGTGTTCTCTATTTACTTAACCACACCTACTTGTCCGATTAACACGTTATCTTGGTTAAGTGTTATCTAGTGATTCATGACTTAACCCTACCAAGTGTCGTTTATCGGTTCACATTGACTTAACTCACCCATATGTCATGTCAAATTGGTTAAGTCCACACTCATAAGTTTTGTGTGTTCTTAACTCATACTAGTTAGGTCCATATTTACATGTCAAATTTCCATGTCATCCCACCTAACCCTCTAACCATACACATGTCTTATTATGGTTAGTATTCCTTAATTCATTCATTATGACAAACGAACCATGACCTCTCACATTAGACCGTGCACTTTGTGGCCACTGGATTTGCCGGGCGGTTCCGGGCAGATTTACACCACAAACTGAGTCTAACTTCGTGTCATAAACCGTTACGCCTACAATTCGACCTTCGACCTCTCACATTAGACTGACACTTTGTGGCTACTGGATTTGCCGGGCGGTTCTGGGCAGATTTACACCATAAACTGTGTCTAACCTTGTGTCAAAGGTTCATTAATGGTCGTATTCCACCCAAAACCCCAATATCAGTTCATGTGTTTAACATATAATAATGTTCATGTTCGTGTTCAAGTCAATTATCCAATACACAGTCATTTTCATGTTTCAAATTCCTAACTTTACATATTAATATATATACCCAAGTTCTAATTTTCATGCCGATTTACATATGTCCAATTCTAGCCAATTTACATATGTTCAACTCATGTTGATTTACATATATATCAAGTTTCATGTCGTTTTACATATATCAATATTCTAGCCATTTTACATAGGTCAAGTTTCATACCAAACTACATGTATTCCATGTTTACACCAATTCACCCATACTTACAAACTTTAATTATAACGATAATACCCAAATCCCAATTTCATGTTATGTCGTCAATTCTACCAAACATATATATCGAATATATACAATATTCCCATATTTCCCCGTATTCAATCGTACGCAAATCGCGGTTTAGGCCTAGGTCCGAAATTGACCTAGGTTCATCAAAAGAAAATAAATAGGGGGAGGTAGAATTTGTATAACAATAAGTACAAAGAGAAAACTAGCATAAGAACATCATCTCAGGCATAAAAGATAGAACTTGATAATAATATCAACATGAATCAAGAAAAACTGATTTACAACAAGCTGAATAGATCATAAGCTTGACACGAGAATGAAAATAGAAAAGTCCCAAAACTTAAGATTCAAGAAGCAACATAAATAGAACTGAATCGATAAACATACTTAAATCCAATTCCACTTTATTCCATGGCCATATTATAATTAACAAGTTTAAATATAAAAAGTAACTAGAATTTACAGAGCATGGCTAGCGAATTAAGAACTGAAATTGATGTAGAAACGTTGCGGCGTCGCTGATCTATTCTCTTTAATTGCTGTAGAAGCGTTGATCTTTGATTTGAATCGAGTTTGAATGCTTAAGCTTTAATTTGGAAGCGGCAGCCATGGTTCAAGAGGGAGTTCAGCAGCATAACGATGTAAGAATGATTTGTTGTGAATTAGGTTAGGTCGTAGGGTGTTTATATAGGTGTAGGAAACTTATTTAGGCCCTTAGATAAAACCTAGAATCAATCCTGACCTTCAGAAATCGTCCCAGCCCACTGACTCAACCGGTGCACCCAACCAGGCCACCCTGGCCCGACCAGGGAGGTCGACCCCCAGGTCGACCTGGTCTGGCCAGGTCGACCCCCAGGTCAACCCCCTGGTCGACCTGGGCTCTAGGCATGAATTTTCCCGCCTAGCCCGCTTTTGGGTCTTGAATTCGAATTTCCGAGCTGTTTTTGATTCTAAAAATTCGTGAAACTTCTAGAGGTCATGACTCGGTCATACGGACTCCAATTTTCGAAAACTCGGACTCGATTTCATGCAGAATTCCGAGACGAACGCAATGGCGCAACCCATTTCCCATGATTCTCATTTTAAAAGTTAATTTTACCCTGATTTCTAGTTTCAACATGTTATTAGAATTCGGGTTGTTACATTCTCTCCTCCTTAAAGGATTTTGTCCTCGAAATATTCAGGTTAAGAAGAATGTGTCCTACCATCCAATCATCCATCTACTCAATCATCAATCACAGGCATCCATCGTCCTTAAGAGATTTCTAATGTTGTATGAACATATGCAGAAAGTGTGTGTATATGTTCCTTATCTAATGCAAATGATCAGGCATGATTGATCTTCTAATGCAAAATATGTTTAGTGCCATGATTCCAACATGTATGCAAATAGCCCTAATCACATAAACACCATATGTGTGCACAAACATCCATACATATGCAACATCCACATGATAACACATTTAATTTCATCCATAAAAACACTCATGCATATGCAATATGAAAGGTGACGGAGCCGATCTAGTGTCTAATGTGCGTGTATATGCATCCACGAGCAACCATGAGCAACCACTTGCAACCATAAATCATAACATGTCTCAAACACATGTTTACACCCAATTGTTCCTACCTAAAGATATAGTCGAATGATAGAAGCAAGTAAAAACTTTGGGCCCATTAGGCAATGTCAAAACTAGAAATCTATGTCACATATATACTTATTAGGAGAAGAACTCCCTAAGCACCAGCCCCAAAGACCGAAATCAACATACAACTGACACCCAAAGAATTACTCAACCCAACGGACACCCTCAAGCCCCAATATGTATTACTAATAGATGATCCCTATGGGGTTTGCAACAGAAATAGGATTGAGAATAGGACCGAGAGGATATACTTAAAAGATAGCATGCAAGTATGCTCTACAGGAAAAGAGGGATCAAGGATCTACTCTTATAAAAAGAGATATGATGTGCGTATCTAGTCTTCAATCTTCTAAGTCGCATTTCCTTGAGCTTAACTCCATTGTGCTTTGGCCGTCTTTAACTTCATAATTTCATAGCTTCTTAATTCCTATTTCCAAAATATTAGTTGGAACTCATTTCATTGTCGCCTCTCGTTCCACTTTCACTTATTCTCTTTCTAGTATACCTGATTCAAACATAACTACGTACTCATGGTTTCATGCAAGCTCTCCAAAATTCACTAGTGAATCTCGGATCTCGTTCACTTACTAGAAGGTATTCAACATAAATGAATTATCTCTTGAAAATAAACAAATGCCAACCATGTTGCCAAGTGTACTTACTAAGGTGATTTTCTATAACTCATGCATAAGCGAGATGAACCATCCGCCTTAGTGGCGAACACTACTCGAGCCGATCAATAAATGTATCAAGAGATTCTAGGTAACTTAGCATGGCAGAACCCTAAGGTTACACTAGACTTCGAGGGTATTACCGAGGCAAGTCAAGAATCTAACTACCCTCTTTTCATACTCGAAAATGGTATCATTTCTGGATAACCACTCCATCCCTAGAATCAACCCATAGCCCAAAAACATAAGCACTACTTCTAAACTCAACACATAGCATAGACATTCTCAAATCCAAACAAGTCATGAATAAATGAGCCGATTCCCCAATAGGATTTGAGACAAAAATGGGATCCTCTACTATGCTAGTACTAAGGTGCAGAGACTCAACTATCGAAGCAGAATTAAAAGGATGCGATGTACAAAAACAAAGTTCTATCGGGATGATAGAAAAGAAAAGCTAAACCTTTAACAAAAACGTTACCACCACTCTAGGGTACGCTAGTAGTGAGAGCATACAATTTCCCTCTCGTTGTTCTTTGCCTTTGTCCTTGTCCTATAATACTTAACTACATGTCCCTTTTTACCATACTAAAGATACTCTCTCTTGTCATGGGTTTTATTATTCCTTCACTTTGGCCTCTTCCGTTTCACCTTTTCCTCCTTCGTGGATTAAGCCATATCAACAAGTTTCTCATCCTTAGGCTTGTGTTCTTTATCCTCGTTCTTACTATCCTTGTATAGCTTGTTGGCCAGTTTCTCGAAAGTTACCTCCATCACACTACAACCTTACAAAGCTTGAAATAAGATTAGTCACAGATGGAACTACTACAGCTACAGATGGAGGTTGGGCACTTCTTTGCCCTCCGACTTGTGTCGTACACCTACAAAATTATGGCGAAAAAGAAAGAAAGAAGAGATTTAAAGAGAGAATCAAAAGATAGTGCATATGGCTTTGGGAAATATGCCTTTCATAAAACAAAACTTTTCTTATAAGAATACTTCTTTGTAAATGTTTTGAAAATAATTTCAGAAGGTTTTTAAAAGCTTTTGCCCAGTCTCGTAACCTTCGGCTCTGATACCAAATATAACACCCCACATCCGTTAAGGTCACTCACAAAGGGAATGCCTTAACTTCAATGGAGCGTTATGGTACTGGAACAGAAATATTACAAGACATACATATATAAAACAATGGAAAGTAAAGTAGGAGTACTTCAAATCATTTATTAAATATAAATTTTTACAATAAAATCCCATCAACTTCCAATACCCAATTACATAGCGAAAATATCTGTCTTGCTCAAGAACAAAGAAGCATAAAAATAAATTCTGATATTCCCCAATAAAGAAAGGCAAGCCATAGCCAAGAGAAATCCAAGCCGTACATGAAAGAGCCTTGGAGCTTGGTAATATCTGAACTAAGCTGTATTCCCACCCTGCGAACCTAGGGGGAGGGAAACAGAAGAAAAAGAGGCGAAACAAAATAGGACAATCATAAAGACTGAGTAAGTCCTAGTGACTTTCAGCATCAAAACAGGTAAAAATAACATGGCATGAATAAACTGAAAATAAACATAAGCATGATGACATGTTAAGCTACAGGCACGATGACTCAAGTATAACACCCCGTAATTCTTATCAAGAGTAGCATCACAAGGTTCCTACCAAGTATCACATCGCAAGGTTTCTATCAAATATAACATCGCAAGATTTCTAAGCTTCGCCATTACACTATTTTCCTTGATTTCCTATATTCTCTGCACCACCTAACTAGCATTCCAACTAGTTTACTTAGTTATAATTACAAGATAAGTGATCCCCCATAACCCGCATGATAGTTTTATAGGTACATATCCCACGATGTGGGTCCCGCCTCATATTGACAGTTTTATGTCCTCACCGTACCTATCTTAATTGATCGGCTCTTACTAACAATGTTTCACATGTGTTATATACTAAGGTTATCCCAACCCCGTAGTTGTGGTAGCCTTCAAGACTACATCTAATATGAGGGTTTCACCTCAACCAGACCAATTGCCATGAATGTGTTAGATGTATCCTTACTACCCTAATCGATCGGCTCCTACTCGACCTAGTTCTTGTCTGTGTCACGCGGCCCCCTATTTGTAGATACATGTGCTGGTCCCACCCTATGGTGTATCAATCCCTAGGATGGCAATCCCGACATAATTCTTGATGCACAGCTTTATATCTACTGATGCCCAGTGTCTAAATTTTCCACTTCGGAATATGTGCACGCCCGTAATCCGTCGGAACCTGCACTGCTGCATTACCCGCCGCCGTTTTGACCGCTTATAATCAGCCCACTAATCGTGCCCCATACTTCCTATCTCAGGGTACCGTTGATACCTAATGTGGGTTACTGCTGAAACGGGTCCCGCTACTAGGGTTTTCCTAGGGTCTATTCGTATACCCCACAGTTTGGTTAAGTGTTATCCATTCAAGTTAACTTAACCCCACCCCCATCATGTTACCTTGGTTAAGTGTTCTCTCTTGTGTTACTTAACCCTACCACATGTCTTGTTATATCGGTTAAGCGTTGCCTTCGCGTGTTTACTTAACCCTACCACACACCATTCATATTGGTTAAGCATCGCCAACCCATTTAACTAACCCTCCCATTCGTCAGATTGCATTGGTTAAGTAATTCATGACTTAACCCGCCCACATATCAAGCTAAGTTGGTTAAGTATTATCTATATGTTCAAGTTGACTTAACCCTGCCATGCGTCATGTTATGTCGGTTGGGTGTTATCAACCCATTTAAGTTAAACCAACCCACCTGCTAGTCATGTTATAACGGTTAAGTGTTATCAACCTATTCAAGTTAACCTAACCCACTTGCTTGTCATCTTATGTTGGTTAAGTTTTATTACTTAACCGCAACCACTTGTCTAATTAACCCGTTGTATTAGTTAGGTGTTCTCACTTTACTTAACCCTATCCACTTGTCTAGTTAACATGTTATAATGGTTAATTGTTCCCAATTTACTTAACCCAACTCACTTGTCTAATTAACATGTTATATTGGTTAAGTGTTCTCTATTTACTTAACCACACCTACTTGTCTGATTAACACGTTATCTTGGTTAAGTGTTTTCTAGAGATTCATTACTTAACCCTACCAAGTGTCGTTTATCGGTTCACGTTGACTTAACCCACCCATATGTCATGTCAAATTTGTTAAGTCCACACTTATAAATTTTACGTGTTCTTAACTCATACCGGTTAGGTCCATATTTACATGTCAAATTTCCATGTCATCCCACCTAACCCTCTAACCATACCCAAGTCTTATTATGGTTAGTATTCCTTAATTCATTCATTATGATGAACGAAACATGACCTCTCACAATAGACCGTGCACTTTATGGCCACTGGATTTGCTGGGCGGTTCCGGGAAGATTTACACCACAAACTGAGTCTAACCTCGTGTCATAAACCGTTACGCCTACAATTCGACCTTCGACCTCTCACATTAGACTGAAACTTTGTGGCTACTGGATTTGCCGGGCGGTTCCGGGCAAATTTGCATCACAAACTGAGTCTAACATCGTGTTAAAGGTTCATTAGTGGTCGTATTCCACCCAAACCCCCAATATCAGTTCATATCGTGTTCAAGTCAATTATCCAATACACAGTCATTTTCATGTTTCAAATTCCCAACTTTACATATTAATATATATACCCAAGTTTTAATTTTCATGCCGATTTACATATGTCCAATTCTAGCCAATTTACATCTGTTCAACTCATGCCGATTTACATATATATCAAGTTTCATGTCGTTTTACATATATCAATATTCTTGCCATTTTACATAGGTCAAGTTTCATATCAAACTACATGTATTCCATGTTTACACCAATTTACCCAAACTTACAAACTTTAATTATAACGATAATACCCAAATCTAAATTTCATGTTATGTCGTCAATTCTACCAAACATATATATCCAATGTAGACAATATTCCCATATTTCCCCGTATTCAATCGTAGGCAAATCGCGGTTTAGGCCTAGGTCTGAAATTGACCTAGGTTCATCAAAAGAAAATAAATAGGAGGAGGTAGAATTTGTATAACAATAAGTACAGAGAGAAAACTGGCATAAGAACATCATCTCAGGTATAAAAGATGGATCTTGATAATAATATCAACATGAATCAAGAAAAACTGATTTACAACAAGCTGAATAGATCATAAGCTTGACATGAGAATGAAAATAGAAAAGTCCCAAAACTCAAGATTCAAGAAGCAACAGAAATAGATCTGAATCGATAAACATACTTAAATCCAATTCCACTTTATTCCATGACCATATTATAATTAACAAGTTTATATCTAAAAAGTAACTAGAACTTACAGAGCATGGCTAGCGAATTAAGAATTGAAATTGATGTAGAAACGTTGCGGTGTCGCTGATCTATTCTCTTGAATTGTTGTGGAAGCGTTGATCTTTGATTTGAATCGAGTTTGAATGCTTAAGCTTTAATTTGGAGGCAGCGGCAATGGTTCAAGAGGGAGTTAAGCAGGATAACGGTGTAATAATGATTTGTTGTGAATTAGGTTCGGTCTTAGGGTGTTTATATAGGTGTAGGAAACTTGTTTAGGCCCTTAGATAAACCCTAGAATCAATCCTGACCTTCATAAATCGTCTCATCCCACTGACTCAACCGGTGCACCCAACCAGGCCACCATGGCCCGACCAGAGAGGTCGACCTGGGCTCTGGGCGGGAATTTTCCCGCCCAGCCCTCTTCTGGGTCTTGAATTCGAATTTGAATTCGAATTTCTGAGCTATTTTTGATTCTAAAAATTCGTGAAACTTCTAGAGGTCATAACTAGGTCATACGGACTCCGATTTTCGAAAACTCGGACTCGATTTCGTGTAGAATTCCGAGATGAATGCAATGGAGCAAGCCGTTTCCCATGATTCTCATTTTAAAGGTTAATTATACCCTGATTTCTAGTTTCAACATGTTATTAAAATTCGGGTTGTTACAGATTGTCTCCGCTTCATAGGCCTTCGAAACTCTCTTCGTTGTGATAGATCAACTGTCCTATTACAATGCCTTCTTTGGATGACTGGCTTTAGAGGAGATGAACGTTTTCGTTTCTTCTAAGCATCTCATGTTGAAATTCCTAACCAAATAGGGATGTGGTACCAGTAGGGGAGAACAGTTTAGTTCCCGTGAATTGTACTTCGCAACGATTGACAAATACAAAAGGGAGTGTTCTTCGTACTTTGTTTCTTCTACTGTTTTTATGTCTTCGGATAGGGGATTCTGACGTCCCTAATTCGAAGCTGAAGTAAAAATAAATAAGACTGACAAATGCACAAATGGTAGGTACACTTCTCTGAAAAGAAAGAGGAAAAGATCCGATGAAGTGAACTTGACCGAGGAAGGAGAAATCATCATAGATTTTGATTCTATAGGAGATATTGAAAGAATAAAAATGATAGAAGAAGTAGAAGAACTAAATGTTGATTCAAAAGATAAATTTAAGGTCGTCAACATAAGGAAAAGGCTAACGGAGCCCCTTAGAAGCGACGTAATCCATTTCCTATAGCTCAACAAGGATGTTTTTGCTTGGACCCATCAAACATGATCAGTATCAGCCATTCTGTTATGATCCATGCCTTTAATATTGACCCTTAGGTAACCCCGGTCTGGCAAAAGAAGAGACAATATAATAGAGACCGAATAGAGGCCTTGAAAGAGGAAGTCAAAAGGTTGAAAACTAACGGGTTTATCTGAGAAGTCCTTTATCCGAAATGGTTAGCCAATCCTGTGCTAGTGAAGAAGTCCAATGGGAAATGGAGGACGTGTGTTGATCACACGGATTTAAACAAGGCTTGTATGAAAGATTGCTATCCTCTTCCGCAGATTGATCAATTAGTTGATGCCATGAGCGATCATAAGGTATTGTCCCTTATGGATGCTTACTCGGGGTACAACCAATCTCTGATGCATAAACCCGACAAGGAGAATACAAGCTTTATCACTGACTGGGGAACATTTTGTTACAAAGTGATGCACTTAGGTTTGAGGAACGCAGGGGCAACATACCAAAGACTGGTAAACAGGATGTTCCAAGAGTAAATACGGCGCAATATGGAGGTATATGTGGATGATATGCTGGTGAAGTCCACCAAAACAGAAGACCATCTAAAGGATCTGGAGGAAATGTTCGATGTCTTAATTAAGGAGACACCAAATGAAGTTAAACCCCTCAAAAGTGTTCTTTTGGAGTTCAGTCTGTAAAGTTTCTGGGATATGTGGTAAGCGAGCAAGGGATTGAAGCCAGTCTTGACCAAATCCAAGCCATAAGAGACATGGAAGAACCTAGGAAAAGTAAAGAGGTCATGAGCTTGAATGAAAAAGTAGCAGCCCTCAGTAGGTTTATTTCCAAAGTCACTGAGAAATGTGTCCATTTCTTTGATGTTATAAAGAAAAAGAAGAATTTCAAATGGAACGAAGAGTGTAGGAGGGTGTTCCAAGAATTGAAAGCCTATATGGGAACGCCTATTATTTTATCCAGTCCCGAGAAGGGAGAAGATCTAAACCCATATATGGCTGTTTCAGAACATGCGGTAAGCTCAGTCCTGATAAGAGAGAGTAATGGGGCACAACATCCCATTTACCACGTTAGCCGAAGGCTAAAGGACGCAGAAATCCAATACCCTGTTATAGAGAAACTTGCGTATTGCTAAATACTTTCCGCATGAAAGCTCAAAGGTTATTTCTAGATTCACCCTATTAGAGTTTTAACTATTTTTCCACTCAGGCAAGTGTTCAGCAAACCAAAAACCTTAGGGAGGCTAATTAAATGGGGTGTCGAGCTTAGCCAATCTGAGATCGAGTTCCATCCTCAAGCAGCAATTAAAGGACAAGCTCTCGCAGATTTCATGAACGAATGCACGAGTTTTATTTCAGAACAATCAGTTAAAGAAAGCGACTTAAAGACCAAATTGCAACTCTTTGTAGATGGAACCTCCAACAAGCAGGGGGAAGGTGCGGGTTAGGTTATAATTACCCCTGATAGACACTGCTTGCACTATGCCATGAAGTCAGGGTTCCCATCAAATAACAAAGTGGCCGAGTATAAATCAACGATGGCTAGTTTGAATCTGGCACTACAGTTGAAGATACCGCTGTTAGAGATCTTTAGTGATTCACAATTAATGGTAAACCAAATAAAACAGGCATATCAAACCAAGGATAAGCAGCTAGTCTTATATATGAAGAGGGTACTGAAGATGCTTTCCCTATTTGAGGACTACTCAGTTCATCAAATACCACGTGGGGAGAATGCCCAAGCGGATTCACTAGCGAAGTTAGCCAACTCCCGGAGGGCCCCTGAAACTCGAATAGTCCCGGTGGGATATCAGGAAAGACCTAGCATCGAGCAGGAGGAATCAGAAATGGGGAAAGAATTATTAGTCTTAACTAGATCCCAAGCATTGAGAAGGGAAGACAAAGAAGACCAAGAAGAAAACTCCAATTGGGAACCACCCCTAATGGAAACGAACTGCTAGCAGGAAACTACATGGATGACTCCCATAATAGATTACCTCCTAAGAGGAACTTAACCCCTTAGTAAGCAAGATGCAAGAAGGATAAAACACCAAGCTCCTACATTTGTGACTGTGAATAACATACTCTATAGAAAGGAACATTCACTTCCTTACTTGAGTTGTGTAAATTCCGAAGATGGACTTAGCTTGTTAAAAGAAGCTCATGAAGGATGGTGTGGGGACCATTCTAGTGGAGTTAAGTTGGCCAAGAGGGTCATGCGACAAGGTTATTATTGGCCGTGGATTGCTAGTCAAGCAATTGAGTACGTCAAGAGATGCGATAAGTGTCAGAAGTACTCTAAGGTGCCCCAACTTACTCCTAGCGAACTAACCATTATATCAAGCCCCTAACCATTTGATGTATGAGGAATATATTTAATTGGACCCTTGCCACTCGCCAAGGGTAGGGCTAAGTATGCAGTAGTAGCCATCGACAACTTCACTAAATGGGTAGAGGAAGAACCCCTTCCGACAATCACATCAAAAAGGTATTAAGATTCGTAATAAAAAACATCGTTACCCGCTTCGGAATTCCTCACAAAATCATATTAGATAATGGAACACAATTCGAGAGTGAAGAGTTCACCCGATTTTGTGAGAAAAATGGAATCATCAAAAGTTTCTCCTCGGTAGCCCATCTGAAGGATAACGGAGTTGTGGAAGCCGCCAACAAGACCATTATGCCAATCCTTAAAAAATCCTAAATCAAGCCAAAGGAAATTGGGCAGAAGAGTTATCTTTAGTGCTTTGGGCGTATAGAACCTCTACCAAAACAACCACAGGACACACCCGCTTGATCCTGACATATGGATGTGAAACTATGCTTCCAGCCGAGGTCGAAATCCCATCACATAGAAGGATAGCATATGCATTTGACCCTAATCAAGAATTGAGAAAGGAATCACTAGACTTAATAGAAGGACTAAGAGATGAGGCTGCAATCAGAACCGTTGAATATCAAAGGAGGATAGCAAAATACTACAATTCAAAGGTCAAAGCTAGAACCATCGCAAAATGTGAATTAGTGTTACGAAGAGTGATGTCTAACACTAAGAACCTAGCGGATGGCCCTCTTGGTCCGAATTGGGAAGGACCCCTGATCATCAATCAAGAAGTTATGCCTAGAACATATCGACTATGCAAATCCAACGGAGATCTTGTTCTGAGAACATGGAACTCGAAACATTTAAGACCTTATTTATCAACGATAAAGGAATAAGGAAAAAGATTTCCCTTCAAAGATAATTACACAACTAAAGGCACAGAAACCATTCCAGTAGCTCAAGAGAGACCCAAAAGGGGACGAGCTGAAAAAAGGATCAAATCCCTCGTCATCGCCAAATTGGTCAGGGCGAGGCATCCCCTGGAGGGGGATGGTGTGTTAGTCTTTCTCCATACCCAAATCAGATGGGGCAGGGTTAAAGCATCAAAAGCGTAAGCCTCCCTTTCACACCATAGGGGTTGTGGCAGTGCATATAAAATTAGCATGCCCTGCCTCTTCTCACAGAAGAGTACGCCCTGCCTCTGCTAGAACTAAGTATGTCCTACCTCTGCTCGAAGAAGAGCACATCCTACCTCTTCTTATGTTCCCGTCACCCGCAGAAGGGAGAGCAAACCCCTATAATCGCCTACGATGGTCAGGATAGGGCACCCCTCGGAGGGGGTGGTGTATAAGCCTCTATCAGAGCCTATGATGGTCAATATAGAGCGTCAAAAGATTATACCTTAGTTTTGTGTCTACGATGGCCCCGTCTAAGTTTCTAAGATCTTATCATCGCCTACAATGGTCAAGATAAGGCACATCCTGGAGATAGGTCGGGTAAGTCCATGGGCCCTACTTGTGGATAAGCTAGCTAAGCGCACGGGGCGCATAGGCCTAGAGAGTGGCCAACAAAGCACGTACATCCTATGCTTTGAGATCAAAATCCCAAGGGGTCGCTTAAGAAGCAAGTACAACCTTTGCTTCACCAATCGAATCCAAGGGGATGCCAAAACAACAAATACCATAGGGGATTTCTGGTCTTCTATCTATATTAATACCCGAATCTGGGTGGATTCGGTTCTTCAATAATACCGGAAGGGTTCCCGGTCTTCAATCTTTAAATACCCAAATCTGGGTGGACTCAGCTCTTCATTAATACCTGAAGTGTTCTAGGTCTTCAATCTTTAAATACCTGAATCTGGGTGGATTCGGCTCTTCATTAGTGCCGAAAGGGTTCACGGTCTTCAATCTTCAAAAACCCGAATCTGGGCGATTTTGACTTTTCATTATTACAAGAAGGAATTTCAGGTCTTCCATTTATATAAATGCCCGAATTTGGGTCAGTTCATTTCTCCACAAACGCCGAAAGAGGATCCCTTCACCAGGATCCATGACTTAACCCATCATTAAAAAACAACAAACAAATAAATAGAAAATAGCTTGGAATAGAAGCTTGACTTGAAAAGTCGAAGACACCCCTTCACTAGAGGGAGGAAAATGTTACAACCAAATTTACTTAGCATAAGCTGATGGTGAAGGGATGTGGGATGAACACAAGCGCGGAAAGAAGGATCCGAGAGCAACATAGATCGACACCCCTTAGGAATAAAAGAGCTAAAAATCTGCAGAATGCCAGCAAAGCTCATCCAGCATGGTTTATCAGGCAGGGTCTACCCGAAGGAGAGTTCCGTGACGAAAGGTAACCTAAGACAGGGATCAGGAAAGAGGAGAGCACAGGCTCCGCCGATCGAAACCTAGAAGGACTATCAGAATTAACCTACTTAACACCGACATATTAGAACGAGAAGAGTATCGGGCCAGTAGGTAAAGATTATCCAGAGTCGGCTTCTGAAAAATCGACTTCATGAATGACAAAGGGCTACCTTCATAAGTAACAGAGATATCACCGAAAGCCACCTTATGGAGAACCAGACTATCCCAAAAGTTCCACTAAAAGGATAACCGAGACCCAAGCGGTGATATAGGCGACCCGTACTAATCTACCTAGTACCTAAACCAGCAACGGTTTCGAACCGGCAGATGTCTACGTACATCATGAGGGCAAGCTCCTATAAGTACTCATGATAAAGCCGAAAGCCTACATCCGAAAGCTTACATCTGAGAGCCAACACAAAGGAGATGTTACCAGGGGTTACAACACCGTCTGAAGGCCACCATGTCGACAAGTCCATATTCATCCCACAGAAGCCCCAATTTACCAAGAACCCTACTTCGAAGACCATAATTGGCTCTTCGGAGACGGCCGAAAGCGAATGATCTAAGACCAAGGAAAAAGCCATCGTCAAAGGTCCTTACAGGCCCAGTAGACCAACAGCGGAAGGGGCCCAAAGTCTCTACACATAGGACCCTAGAAGCCACATAGAGGGGGACGAATTTCTCACTTCTCAAACTTGTTCTTTCTTCCCTGAAAAAGAGAAAAATCCTAATTCCCAAAAGCAAATTAAGGATTTCCTTAAACTCTTGTAATGCATCTACAATTTATGAATGGAGATTTCTAGGGCTTGACTATCACACAATTTGATAATCTTGTTGTGCTGCCATGATGAAACAGGGAGTTAACACTAACCTTTCATTTGAAAAAGTTGATCAGGCTGCCTCCGCGAAGAAGGAGGGCTTTATGAAAACCCAAAGTCCGCATCCTTCCATTTAGAGGGTTTTGTATATCGATCAACGTTCTCATAATGAGTCTAGTGCTTCTCGATCTCGAGAAGGAAGTTATCCGCTGGCTTATCACTTGGTTCTTGAAGCATCCCTGGCCTTTCAAGACGATCTAATGCAAAATAACCATTTAAGTTAATGAGTATTGAGGTGGTTTCTTTCTTTAGTAGGAGGACATGTTGGCATGTTTTCCTCTTATCATAGTTTGTGTCACTGTATTCGCGACCTAGGGTGTTATTAATCTAATGGGACCTTAGTTATGTCCTCCCTCGTGTTATTTCAGATCTTCGCTATATTGTTAGTGGAACATCCATCCCTTGAAGGAAGGATATCTCATCTCCAGGATTGATATCTAATTACTAGAGGAAGGGCGGACTAAGCCCAACGATACTGATTTCTGGACATCCTCCGTCAACCCTGGGTCATGAATCCATCAAATCACTCGAACTCATGTCCCGCATGACTTAACCCAGGTGTTGACGGAAAATAACGTTAACATCTGGCCATCGTAGTGCAGATAAAGGCTTAAACTTTTGATGCCCTACCCTGGCCATCGTAGGCGGTGATAGAGGCTTACACATCACCGCCCTCCAAGGGTTTCCTTAACCTATCCAACGTAGGCGCGGATAAGTGTTTTTGTTTCACTACCGTAGCCCTGTTTGATTTATAAGCGGATAAAGGCTTACACTCACCTTCCTTCAAGGGTGCCTTACCCAATTGTTGTAGGTGGGTGTAAGTGTTTTGTATGCTCCGCCCCAGGAATGGAGGCTTACTCTTTTGATGCTTAATCCTGGTCATTTCAGAATTAGATGCAACTAAAGGCTTACACATCGCCTCTCTCCAGGAGTCTCCTTGCCCTGGCCAACTTGGGGCGGACAAGGGTTTTCTTCCATCGTAAGTAGCTTCACCCATTTTAGTTGGTTCCAAATTTTAAGGATTTGTTCATACACATGTCCATGTAGACATTCTTTCTTCAAGGAATCCATTGTTAGAAATTGTTTAGGTTTTCTTTCATATCTGTATAACTAGCATTGATTAAAGAACTTGATAATCATTCCTTCAAGAACTCTATAGTGATTGGTTTCGTGTCCATTCAAAAAATGGTTGTGGAAGTATGGCCATCTTGATTACCTTTCATAATTGGGTTTCTTCTTTGTTGACGACCAAAAGTTGAGCTCGTGTTTGGTAAGGAAGTAGATATTTTCAACTGATGTGGTAAGGTGACATTCTTTAGGTAGCCATAACTCAAAGTTTTCCTTTCGACACTGGAACTTAGCCGTTTTGTTTCTCAACCTTGTTGCTTCATTTGTATCTTCAAATCTTCTTTCAATGTATCTTGAGACTGAAGAGCAATTCTTTTGGACCATTTAGAAGTAAAGTGGTTGAAATGTTTCATTATTATTTGCTCGATTATAGTTCCCTTAGCCTGTGCATGAATAGTACTGACGGAAAAAAATGTCGTAACACCCAAAAATTCTCCGTTACTTAGAGAATTATGTTTTACATGGAAAAATTAGTGTGGAAAGCAGTAAATAACACAATATATTTATAGTGGTTCAGTCCCATGAGGGACCTACTTTCACTTTGGAAGAGTTGCTGATATTTTATCAATAATAATAAGTTACAAGCTTAGCACTATCTCATGACATCCTTTTACAAATATTTCCAAATATTTTTGAGTCATAATTGTCATATATGAGTATTGGGAAAAAGTAACTTTTATGCTTCTTTTTCCTCAAAAGCATGGCTGCCATTAATGAGTTCCTAAAGCTCTCAAGAGATGTCAAATTAGCAAATTCCAACCCCTTTGAAGTGTGATCTTGGGGGTATTTATAGTGGAGTGGTTAGGATGTAGTAGTTAGGACTTGGGGACCACACAGCCGATTTTCGAATCCTTAAAGCCACGCGCTCGAAAATTCGTAGCTCCCCTTGTATTTTGACAATACTTCGTATCCCTTTAGTAGGATACAAATTTCGTATCCGAAGGGATAATAAATTCGTATCCTTTAGGATGTGAAGCATCACATCCCTCAGGGGATATGGTTGCGTTTTCTTAGTGTTGGAGGACCAGAAGTTCGGGGATTCGAAGCAAGGTATCTGAAACATGCAGTGTGGAGGGAATCACTTCTTTCGATTATGAAGCGGGGAGATCCGAAGGACATGGGATCTGAAGTTCGTGATACGAAGGCAAGGGACTCTAGCTCCCCGTATATAAGAATACGAGGTTCGATGTTTATACACACGAAGGATCTGAAACTACTAGGATACAGAAGTGAAGGATATGAGAATATTGCTACTCGAGGGATCCGAAGTTTTGTAGAAGTGGGGGACTCGAAATACTTTTATATGAGGGATATGAAAATGTGATGATGCATAGTTTTAAGGAGTTGTGAGGCTCTTGCTTGCACGACTCCTTCCGGGCTCGTATCGTTGGCCATTTAGCGACATTTCGGATTATAATGTCACGCGATATGTTAAGTCGAGAGTGTCTGGTGTACTTTTGCGAACCAGACCAAATGGTCGGTTAACATTTGCCCCCTAAAGTACGTCTTGTCTTGATATGATGTGCTTTGAGTTGATATAATTCTTTTCGGTAGAATTGTCTAACTCTTGCTCATAGAACCCACCAGAGAGGACACCCGGTATTTGTTTCAGTTGAAGAGGACAGTCAATATTGCATCGTGCCAATATTTCTTGAAAGCTCTGCCTATCACTAGGTTCTTTGATGGAAAATGGCCTAAGATAACTGTGTATAAACATGACAAGTTCTTTGTGCGTTGTCCTTCTGGGTTTGCGAGGATATGGAGTAAGCATTCCCCCGTGTTTTGAGCTTGAGATTTGTGGGTTTGACAGCTTAAGACTAATTTCGTTTATTGTGTAATAGGGAATCTTGATGCACCCATAGAAATTTTATACCAACAATACCTCGAGTCTTTGTTGGCAATCCCTACCGAGGCTCATTCTACCGATAGCATTTTGGATCAGGACTGACTTCATCGAATTGGATTGCTTCCCGTTGATCGAGTAATAATCAGACCATTCGTCATCGGAGTCAGAAAGAAGACGGAGACTGGGAAAGATGTAGGCTCTCCGAGCCAAAAAAGGAAAGCGTCCCCTGTTGGGTCTAAGTCGTGCAAGGCTGAAGAGATTCAGGAGGAAACCGGTGGGGGTGAGACCGCCGATAAGGAGGCAGTTGTTAGGCATGAGGGTCGGTCGATCAATCCTATCTTGCCTGCGGTGGGCGAGGCAAGGATAGAAACGTCGACTAGGGTGCAGTCTCCAGTAACTCCCTCTGAGACCATCGTCTCGTTTGAGAAAGAGATTTAATTTGACGAGCTTAATAACTTCTTACTTGAAATGTTTTCCTGGCCTAGTGCCACAACTATGGAGGAATTAGCTTTAGCTGTGGGGCAGATTACTTCTATGAGGGTACCACTATCAGGTCTATTGAGAGAACACATAGGATAGACATTCTAAAGCACTACATGACACACATTGGTTTATGTGCACATGATGATCGATGTTGACTTTGGATTTGTTTCTTTGGCAGGTGACATGACTCGATGAGGGAGAGGATGGATATGGGAGTCGCCGACCCTCAAGGAGTGGATTTATCTCGAAATTTAGGAAAAGTACCAGTTTATTTGATGATCCCCCGCCCCCTCGTAACTATAATAGCGAGTACTATCGTAGGGAGAAATCTTGGCGTTTAGAGTCTCCTCCTTCGTATACTTAGTCATCAGGGATGGATACAAGGCATGTTTCCCCTACCGTTGGGTTCCCTTCATGAATGACTACATATTACATTCCACTTATCTCTTTATCTAAGGAGAAAGAGTTGGCACATGCTAGTAGAAAGAAGAAAGTAGTCCCGAGGAAGAAGGGGCTAATGCCCGTGCAACCTAAAGCTCCAGATTTTAGTGTAGAAGAAAGGAAAGCCCGGCTGAAAAAGAAATTTCCCAGACATTACGTTGATGAACTTATGTGGCTTCCGGATCTTAATCTAGGGAATGCAGCTGTGTACTCTACTTATTATCAATGTAATGAGTATTACAAGTACTCGGGGCATCTCTTGGAGCTTATTTTCAAAAAGAATGTGGAGATTGTCAATTTGGGACGGGAGGTTGAGGATGACCAGTTGACTGTCCATAACCAGGAGGTTGTGTAAGATAATTGTTCATGTGGCTTTGATTTATCCACACATGAGCTACCTATTTACGTTCTAACTCTTTATTGGTCGAAACAGATGGACTGGAAGAAAAGTACAAGCTGGTGAGGGAGTCAAAGCATGTTGCTTCTTCTTTTAAGGACACTATGGCCTCGGTTTTGGCAGAGAATGCGCTACTGAAGAAGGAAAAAGCGGAGCTGGTGGAGGTGAACATTCATTTATCTACAAAAAATGAGAGATTACACTAGCTCTAAAAGGAAAATGAGGCTTTAATATTGGAGATTGAGAGGTCGAAATCAAAGAATGAGGTAGTCCAGGGATTGCAGAGGGAGAACGAAGAGCTGAGGATGCAGGTGGAAGTGGTTAGGCATGAGAAAGAGGAGGTCGAGGCCAACAATAAGGATGTGCTGAGCTTGCTAGATAGTCTAAAGGCCGAGTACCAAAGAAAGGTGGACAGACTTAAGGAAGAGATTGAGGACATCGAGGCTAGGGTGGAGGAATCACTGGAGGAGCCTGTCTGGAGAATGTATGTCAAGGCATTAAGGTTTCGCCGAATTTCATGGGTTAGTGATTAACCTCAAGAGATAGCTCAGACAAGGGAGAGTTTGGTACTGTTCAAGGCTCAATTGCGAAAGGTGGAGGCAGTGGATGAAACCAAACTCATGGTGGAGCTCTTGACCGAGGCTGAGCGCAAGATTTTGGGGGAAGGGAGGACATTGCTATGGGAGGATGCCGAGAGGGAGAGATTGGCGAAGCGTGTTGCTGAAAAGGGAAAGTTTGTTCCTTCTGAGAGTATGATCATCACTCATGAATTTGCAGAGGGAAGTTATTACCGGCCGCCAGTTCAACCGTCTGCCACAACTAGTGGTCCCACAGTCCCGACTCATGCCTCAGCTTAGTACGACCCCGCACATCAAGAGTTCTTCCATACCCACACCATACCTTTCTAGAGGTAAATTTCTGTTACTTCGAATACCCAAAGAGGATGAGAGCATTAAATCCTCAGAAACTAAATAGTCGCAATTTTCTTTGCTGGGCAACCCCTCTTGGAGCCAAAGTGACAACGGGCTTTATCCCCATGTTTCCTCAAACTTCTGAGTCTGAATTTTGGTTACAGGGAATACAATTTGGAGAAGTAAAACACATGGATACATTTTCGGATGTGGACTTGGCATCCATAATTTATAAGAATCTTCTTGAAGAAGAAGAGTTGTGGATTGCCAAAGCGCTCAAGTGACAGGTGCAACTGATGTTAATGTGCAAACAATGTTTGACTTGGTACAGTCGCAGAAAGCTCAGATGCTGGAGAAGTCAGAGGAGCAAGAGGAGAAGAGGAAATAGGATGAGGCCGCCATACAAGAAACTCAGGCCAAGGCCCGAGAGGAAGCCGAGGAAAAGGTCGCCGCTATGCTTGCGAAGAAGAAGCCTGACGATGAGGCAGAGATAGATGGGGCCGCTGAAGAGGCTAGAAAAAAAAAATTTGCTGATAAGGTCAAGAAGGAGAGAGTCGATGAGGAGGCCAAAAAGAAAAAAGCCGCAGAAGATGCTATAGAAGGGACAAGGAGGCCTTTAAGAAGCTTAGAAAGGATGAAGATACTCAACTTAAATCCAAGAAACTAGCTGATCAGAAGGTTGCCAGAGATCCCAAGAAGAATACGGAGTTGGTGGCCAAGAAGGCTAAGGGATAAACTGAGGTTGTGCTGGCCCTTGCTTCTGACATCGCCCTTAAGTCGCTGCAATGTATTGCCTCCGGGGAGGTCAGGGTGATTACAAGCGGTGAGGATGATGGAAGGAGGCGCACATTGGTGTCTTATGAGTCCGTCACTCTCGTGAAGGGCAGAGGAGGGAAAGGCGAGAGCGGCTCTTAAAGGAAAGGGTCTATAACTGGTGGTGACCCGCCTAGTGCCGAATCTGTTCAGAAAGAGAAAAATGAAAAAAGTGATATCAGTAGTTGTCATAGATTTTATAGACATTTCAGTTATGTAGGCTAATAGTATACGCAATGCGACCCTCGCTTTTGGCTTTTGGAGGCATGGTGTGGTTTTCATGTACACCATCTCGTTAGAAAGAAAGATATTTAAATATGTAGTTTACTATTGTCATGTGAATGAAAGTATTAGTTAACTTTTATTACATCACATTTCGTGTTAAGTGTTCCAATGTACGTCTTATGTGACGGCCCATCTGCACCAGCCGACATTTCCCCGAAATGCGTTGTGCCAATACCCGACTAGCACGGGACGGTCATCAAACGTAAAAGGGTTTTGAAACAATGAATCACCAAAAACCTGTAGTATATCTCATAACACAAGGGATAAAATATAAAATAACATACTTGATATAAAACAGGCGAGACAATGCATAAACTGAAAACTAAACCATAACCATCAGTGTAGCAGATTCCAAAATACAGCTTATGATCCAAACCATCATTACAACTTCAAAATACTGTCTCTAAAGCAAAATAGAAAAGGAACACTAGTATGCCCAAAGTAGTGACCAACAACAACATAGGAAGAATACATGTATATATACGTGGAAGCCTCATGCTCGTCTCCGGACAGCTACTCGTGCATCACTATCTAACCTGCCTCTAGTATGCTCGTTTAGGAGCACCCAGAGTAATAAGAAGAGACATGAAACTCTGGTTCAGACAATAGTCGGTATGAGCCATAGCAGCAAAATAAAACAAAAACGGGTATAAATAATCATACCTGAACCTGGGCCTCCAACCAAAGATTTATCACAACAAGATGTACAGTACTCTGAGGTAAACACAAACATAGATTGCGAAATAGGGGCGTGTGAGTCATGATGATAACAAACATCAAACATGGCAATCATCCTTATATCTCTCACTTAGTGTGTAAAGCATACGATATCCACTGCTTTGATTAACAAATCCATTGGGGCCATGATGAGTCCATGCCTTTCTGGACTCCGTACAACTAATTGCCATGACATGCCCTTCTGATCTATAGCCAATAACCCTTCCCAGTCCATACGTCTTCTGGCTCTGGTTCGTTTACAAGCCTCCTCTCTCATTTGTAAACCAAAGCTGTAGATATTGATAACTACATTGCACACGTCCCGCAACAAAGCTGTCAGGCTATCCTTTGGAAATTGGATCGGATCTCACCCTCCTTGACCAGCTCGCCATCCTAAGGCTCACCCCCATCCTAAGGCTTGACCCTTAGGGATCGTTCCTACCCTAGGAGTCGCCCCCTAGGGATCACTCCCTTCCTAGGGGTTTCTCCCCTAGGAATCTCTAACTTCCTAGGGGTTGCTCCCCTAGGAATCGCTAACTTCCTAGGGGTCGCTCCCCTAGGATCGCTCATTTCCTAGGGATCGCTTGCTGACTTCCTAGGTGTCGCACTCCTAGGATCGCTCACTTCCTAGGGATCACTCCCCTAGGAATCGTTGACTTCCTAGGGGTCGCTCCCCTAGGTATCCCTCCGTGCGACCCAAACCCGCACCGCTATCCAGCAAACTATTTTCGCCTCTCAATGGCGTTTTCGACGATTCTAAATTCCCTATGCAACCATAAGGCATACCAAACAATAGTAGTAACATGTAGAATCAATCAAAACATTATAACACCAATCATATGAAATATTTTAGATTAAATATACCTAAACGCATGATTTTCCCCTTAATCCCCTTAACCATGTTTTAACTATAGAATTAGCAAACTTAATCCAAATTAACCCAAATTTTCACTAATGACGTAAAATAATATTTTAGAATTTCTACATATTTTTCTAGATTTTTATGATGTATAATTTCGCTAATTATCACTAATCAACCTAATTAGCCATAATTAGTGAATAAAAGTGCAAATCACTCACCTTAGACACAAATAAATTTCAGATCTGAAATTCTAACTGATTTGGCATGGATTCTAATGTATTCCAATAGCTCTATATCGATTTCTATGCTAATCCGCTTCAATTTGATGTAGATTTGGATAATATGTGATTAGAAAGTGATTAAAGATGAATTTAAAAGGTGGAGGCCATTGTTAGGTTTGAAGGAATGAAAGTGGCGGCTGTGAAAATGAAATGAGATGGTTTCCTTGGTTTGGTTTGGGCATCTTTCTTATTCTTCTTTCTTTGACCATCCTTGGTTTGGTTCCGTTTCCTCTTATTCTAGGAATTATTCTTGCCTCCACCTCTTTCCTGCGGCTTTGGCTTCTCTGCAGATGTAACAGCAACCTCGGTCTTTGATTTAGGGTAAAGGCTCTCAGATCTCAATGATTTCTTTACAATAGATTCAAATGTCTCATCGATATGGTTTATAAGTCTTTCCCCTAAGTACTCATCTATGCCGGTTATGAACTTCTAATTCTTCTTCTCAATAGTATCGATAGGAGATAATCCATATTTCAATAAGGTATCGAACTAAGAAATATATTCCGAGGCGACCCTACCATTCTGCCTAAGTTCCAAAAATTTCCTAAATAATTCTAATTTCTGAGAAGCTGGAATAAACTTGTCACTGAAGCGAGTCTTAAACTGATTCCAAGTAAATTGATCCTTGGGAGTAGACGCTTTAATGGCATTCCACCAATTCATAGCCCATCCTTGAAGCTGACGTGATGCTAGCTTCCTCTTCATTGCATCATTGATCCCCAAATCCTCGAATATGCGCTCACAACTATCCAGTCAATCTTGAACTTTTGTTGCTGATTCTGTTTTGTGGAACGGCTTTCCACTAAGAATAATATAATCCTTGCTGAGCTTGGCGAAATCGGCCCTAGGCGCCTGCACCGCTGCACCACCACTGTTAGCAACATTAGGAACTACTCCCTGAGCATCCCTAAGCATCTCTCGCATGAAGGCAGTAAACATCATCCTCGTATCAGAGACATTTCCAATGTTGGCCCCTGAGCCCGACTCCTCGTATATTGGCTCATCGTTCAGTTTGTAAAGAGAAAAACGATTAACTATCTCCTTAGTGGTTCCAGTTTAGTGCGACTTTATCTTTAGCTATATTAATAAAATATATATATATATAGCTTTTGAAAACCGAAATATCCCAAATACGTGTTCTCATATACGTGTACTATCTCTCCCTGATATATTCCCCTAGGTTAAACTACACAACCTGGCTCTGATACCAAGTGTGACAGCCCGCCCCGCACCAACCGACATTTCCCCGAAAATGCGTTGTGCCAATGCCCGACTAGCACAGGACGGTCATCAAAGGTAAAAGGGTTTTGAAACGATAAATCACCAAGAACCTATAGTATATCTCACAGTGCAAGGGATAAAATATAATAATAACATACTTGATATAAAATAGGCGAGACAATGCATAAGCTGAAAACTAAACCATAACCATCAGAGTAAATACAACTTATGATCCAACCCATTATTACAACTTCAAAATACTGTCTCTAAATCAAAATAGAAAAGGTACACTACTAATGCCCAAAGTAGTGACCAACAACAACACAGGGAGAATATATGTATATAGTACGTGGTAGCCTCATGCTCGTCTCCGGACAGCTACTCGTGCATCACCACCTAACCCGCCTCTAGTCTTCTTGTTTAGGATCACCTTGAGTAAGAAGAAGAGACATAAAACTCTAGGTTAGACAATAGTCTAGTATGAGCGATAACAGCAAAATAAAACAGTAACAGGTATAAATAATCATACCTGAACCTGGACCTACAACCAAAGAGTTAGCACAACAAGATATACAATACTCTGAGGTAAACACTAACATAGAGTGTAAAATAGGAGTGTGTGTGTCATGGTGATAGCAAACATCAAATATAGCAATCATCCTCACATCTCTCACTCAGTGCGTAAAGGATACAATATCCATTGCTTTGATCACCAAATCCATTGGGGTCATGACCATGCCCTTTTGATCTATAGCCAATAACCCTTCTCAGTCCATACATCCTCTGGCTCTGGTTCGTCTACATGCCTCCTGTCTCATTTGTAAACCAAAGTTGTAGATATCGATAACTACAATGCATACGTCCCGCAGCAAATCTGTTATGCTATCCTTTGGAAATTGGATCAGATCTCACCCTCCTTGACTGGCTCACCATCCTTGGGCTCGCCCCCATCCTAGGGGTTTCCCCCTAGGGATCGCTCCTCCCCTAGGAGTCGCCCTCCTAGGGATCATTCCTCCACTAGGAGTCTCCCCTAAGGATCGCTCCCTTCCTAGGTGTCGCTCCCCTAGGAATCACTAACTTCCTAGGGATCGCTCCCCTAGGATCGCTCACTTCCTAGGTGTTGCACCCCTAGGAATCGCTCATTTCCTAGGGATCGCTCCCCTAGGAATTGCTGACTTCCTAGCGGTCGCTCCCCTACGATTGCTCACTTCCTAGGGAAGGCTCTCCTAGGAATCGCTGACTTCCTAGGGGTTGCTCACTTCCTGAGGATGGCTCCCCTAGGAATCGCTGATTTCCTAGGGGTTGCTCCCTAGGTATCGCTCTGTGCGACCCAAAACCTGCACCACTTTCCAGCAAATTGTTTTCGCCTCTCGATTGCATTTTCGACCACTCTAACTTTCCTATGAAACCATAAGGCATACCAAACAATAGTAGTAATATGTAGAATCAATCAAAACATTAAAACATCAATCACATGAAATATTTTAGATCAAACATACCCAAAAGCATGATTTTCCTCTTAATCCCCTTAACCATGTTTTAACTATAAAATTAACAAACTTAATCCAAATTAACCCAAATTTTCGCCAATGACATAAAATAATAATTTATAATTTCGACATATTTTTCTAGATTTTTATGATGTATAATTTCGCTAATTATCACTAATCACCCCTAATTAGCCGTAATTAGTGAATAAAAGTGCAAATCACTCACCTTAGCCACAATTAAATTTCAGATCTGAAACTCTAACTGATTTGGAACGAAACCTAATGTATTAAAACAACTTAATCTCAATTTCTATGCTAATCCGCTTTAATTTGATGTAGATTTGGCTAATATGTGATTAGAAAGTGATTAAAGATGAATTTAGAAGGTGGAGGCCATTGCTAGGTTTGAAGAAATGGAAGTGGCGGCTGAGAAAATGAAATGAGATGGTTTCCTAACTCATTTCAAACTCCCCAAAATCCTAATCCCGAAGTGGGTTATGGGCTCATCTACTAATTACCATATTAAGCTCGTTTAAGCAGTTTTTCACCTTCTAAACCTTGTTTCAGCCATATATCCCAAACGGTTAATCTGTTTGATCAATGTTACCACACTACGGAAAGGTAAACCATCATCTGAATCCAACGGAAGTGGCTTTAGGTCAAAACTCCTTACCAATCAAAAGTTATAGGCAAAACAACATTCAATAGGGGTAAAATGGTCATTTAAAATCGGAAAAAATCTTAAACATGGGAAATGACCCCAATAGGCGTTCCCTAATGTTACACGACAATACGACTTCGTATGAGAATGAAATAAATATTCTATGATGCTCCGATGCGTAGAATGTGGGTCGTTACATCTTATGCTTTCCCGTTTCCTATGCTTACGCAAGCGTACTTGTTGTTACACTTAATAAACATGATTGGAGTCTCTTCCTTGGGGGTGCCCCCCACCGTGCGGGGGTAGTGCACTGGCTCCACTCCTGGGTTTTCCTTTGCTTTGGAGTCTCGAGTCATGTAGAGTCCAAGTCAGGTACCCTCTCTCTTGGACCTCTCGGGGGTCGTTGGTCCTAATTCGTGAGATAGCATGGATGTCACAGATTCATCCTTTAGACTCTCTCGTTGTTTCGTTTCAACTAGAGTTCGTGGGCATCGTTGATTCACCAAATGGTACTCGGATCCGCACCCAGTGGGTCGGATGGAGCCAAGGGAGTGGTTCGTGTCACACTAGGCTAAGGTGCTATCCCCAAGTCCGGAGACATAAAAAAACGATTTATACTCGGTCTCCTCTTTGACTCGAGATTTGAGTGGCTTTTTTATACTTGGTCTTGTCGTTGATTCAAGACTCGAGTGGTGTTATTTATACTCGGTCTTGTCGTTGATTCAAGACTCGAGTGGTGTTATTTATGCTCGGTCTCATCGTTGATTAAAGACCCGAGTGGGGTTATTTATACTCGGCCTCGTCGCTGATTCGAGACTCGAGTGGTGTTATTTATACTCGGTCTCTTCGTTGATTCGAGACTCGAGTGGAGGTACCAGCTCCCATGCTTGGGGTGCCGATCCAGTGTTCTATGTGTTTGTGTGTGCAAGGTAGTTATGATTGTTAATCAAACATATTGATCTGAAAGTAAACACATCAAATTGATAAAGAATTGAACACTATCTTTAATAACAACTGTGGCAGTAATAGCCTTTACAATGACTTGAATTTAAAAAAAAACCAAACATTGTTGGAAAGCGAAAAATCTATACACCAAGTTATGTGAAGTAGCGAAGAAAATGTTCGATGTTCCATGTTCTTGGGAGTTCGGCGCCATCAACAGTCACTAATTTGAAGGTTCCATCTTGGAGCCTTGGTTGTATGATGTACGGACCCTCCAAGCGAGGACTGAAGCCAGTCGGTGAGGGAAAGACCCGTTTCAGGACGACGTTGCCTATATTGAGATCCTTGAGGCGTACTTTATAATTGAAGTACCGGGCTACGCATTGGTGCTAAGCGGCAGCTCTAAGTTCAGATTCGTTCCTTTTTTCTTCGATCAAGTCGGCAGGCTTTAAGAGTAAGCCTTGATTGGTCTTTGGAATTTAATAAGCAACTTAATGAGATTGAAGCTTTAGCTCAATGGGAATGACGACTTCAGATCGATAGGCAAGGTCGAATGGAGTGTGACCAGTCGCTGACGTATGGGTGGTCCGGTAGGCCCATAGGGCAAGAGGGAGCTCATCTGACAATAAGCTTCCAGCCTTTTCCATATGCTTCTTAATAATGGAATTAATTACTTTGTTGACATCCTCGACTTGCCCATTGGCCTGAGGATGGGACACTGTTGAGAACCTCTTTTCCATATTATGCAGTCGGCAGAAAGTCTTGAACTTTGCACTCTCAAACTGGGACACATTGTCGGAGATGATGGTTTAGGGGGCTCCACAGCAGGTAATGATATTGCAAACGATGAAGTTGATTACTTTCTTGGTGGTTATTGTAGCGAGAGCTTCGGCTTCTGCCCATTTGGTGAAGTAATCAACCGCGATGATGGCATAGCGTACCCCTCCTTTATCCATTGGGAGAGTTCCAATGATATTTATCCCCCACATGGGAACGGCCAAGGACTGACCATTTGCTTTAACTAGATAGGTTGGGCTCTTGGGATTTCTAAAAACCGCTGGCATTTGTCACATTTGCAAGAGTAGTTTGCGATGTCTTGGTCGAGTGTTGGCCAGAAATAATCATGCTTTATAATCTTTTTTGCTAGAGTTTGGCCCCACAGTGTGGGTGTTGCACTCGCCTTCGTGCACGTTTAGCAACACACGGTCGACGTCGTTATGGGCTACACACTGCAGTAATAGAATAGAGATGCATCTACAGTAAAGCACTCCATCTAAGATGATTTACGAGTGAGTTCTCATCTTTCTTTGTACCATCCAGGGAGAGCTCCATATTGCAAGTAGTTTGCACTTTGTGTCATCCAAGACTCAGGCTCGTTTCCGGTCTCCATTTCCACTACCGAATCAGTGTGCATCTAATTGATGCTCGGAGAATCGATTACTTCAACCGGGGCAAGTCGCATAAGTTGTGCATCCCCAGAGCTTGCCAGTTTGGCTAATTAGTAAGGTTTCTGTTTTTATCCTTGGGGGATATACGTGATGACACAATGGTCAAAGTGGGTTAGCAGTTTGCAAACCTGAGCGAGGTAGAGAGCGAGCCGTGCCCCATTGGCTTGGTATTCTCCTTGTGCCTGATGCATAATGAACAATGAGTCGAAGTAAATATGAATGGCCTTGTGTTAAGTTCAATTGCAATTCCGAGTCCAATGATCAAAGCCTCATATTCTACATCAATTTTGTTAGCGGGAAAGTTGAGCTTTAAAGATTATCATATTGAGCACTCCTCTAGAGTGATGAGCATGTCTCCGACGCCAGAACACTGATTGTTCGAGGATCCATCCATGAACAATTTCCATTGAATGTCTTGAGTTTTGATGTCTTCCGGCAGGGCACTTCCGGAATGGTGAATTCCACTATGAAATCAGTGAGGGCTTGTCCGAGGATGGCTAGGCGAGGAATGAATGTGACCTCGAACTATCTCATCTTTATATTCCACTTCAGTATTCGTCCAGATGCCTCAGGTCGCTGCAGGACCTGTTGTAGCAGCTGGTCAGTGTAGACTTTGATGGGTTAAGGCTGAAAGTATGGTCGTAGCTTCCGGAAGGTAATCAAGAGACAAAAGGAAAGCTTTTTGAATCTCAGATAGTTCTTTTTCGCTCTTGTTAACCTGTTGATAATGTAGTAAGCGGGTCGTTGGACACGGTCTTTAATGCGCACGAGCGTTGAGCTGATTGTATGCATGGAAACAACCAAATAAACATATAAGTCCTCATGATCCATGGGTTTGGACAAGATAGGTGGTCGCTATAAGTGATTCAGAAGGTCCTTTAATGCGGCAATGCACTCCGGTGTCCATATGAAGTTGCGCTTCCCTTTTCTAAGCAAGTCGAAAAAGGGAATGCACTTGTCGGTGTCTTTAGAGATGAATTGACCTAGAGCGGTGACCTTCCCGTTTAAACTTTTAATATCCTTGACACTCCTAGGGGCCTAAACATCCCAGATAGCTTTAATCTTATCCGGGTTGGCTTCGATTCCCCGCAAATTGATAATGAAGCCCTAATATTTTCTCGACGCAATGCCAAAAGAGCATTTCAACGGATTTAGCTTCATGCCATATTGATGGAGGACACTGAACATTTAGGAGAAGTCTTAGATGCATTTGTTCGATACCTCGTTTTAACGAGCATTTCGTCTAAGTATACCTCCATGGATTTCCCGATCTGGTCCTTACAAATGAAGTTGAATAATCGTTGGTAGGTGGCTCGAGTGTGCTTAAGGCCGAAAGGCGTGACGAGATAGCAGTAGTGCCCAAGGTCAGTTATAAAAGAAGTGTGATCCTGGTCCGAGAGGTACATTGGAATCTGATTGTAGCCTGAGTTAGCATCCGTGAAAGACAGGACCTTATAACCAGTGGTTGAATCAACGAGTCGGTCGATCTTCGGGAGTGGAAAGCTGTCTTTAGGGCATGCTTTGTTCAAGTCGGAGAGGTTGACCACGTTCACCACTTGCCATTTGGTTTCCTTACCGGGACTGGATTGGAGACCCATTCATGGTAGTGGGCCTCTCAAGAAAAATTACTGAGTAGCCTATCCACCTCTGCTTTGAGTGCAGCCGACCTTCCGATTCTAAGGACTCGAAATTTCTGTTTGACCGGAGGTTGCAAGAGATTGATATTAAACCTGTGGCAAGCGACTGCACGGTCGATGCCACAGATGTCGGTGTGGGGTACAAGCGAACAGGTTAAGGTTGGCCTTTAGAAATTCCACAAGATCTTCCTTTATTACGTGGTGGAGTTGCGATCCAACTTCCAAGACCTTTGTCTGGTTGTCGAGGCTGACCGGAACATCCATCGAAGATTCTACTGGGTAACCGTTCGAAATCGGGTTCTTCATCCTCACTTGGATCGAGATCGTCGGAAAGACGGCAGTGGTGCAGGAGTCAAGAATTAGACGCCTTTGATTGCTATGTGGAGATGGTCTTGGCGCAAGAAGGGGGAGGCACGGTCTTGCCTTTATCCTTATTGTGCGCATTCTTCCATTCTATTGTGTAGCAATCTCTAACTGTTGCTTAGTCACACTTGATTGTGCTGATTCCGCTTTTTGTCCGAAACTTCTTTAGGAGGGACCATGGTGATATGCAAACTATGAACTTTGCAAGGAAGGGACCTCCAAAGAAGACATTGTATGGGAAAATGACATCGATAAACACGAAGGTGAGGATTTGCACCCGACTCTGATCCCCTTCTCTGAGTTCTATAGGGAGGTCGACCATGCCCACTGGATGATTGGAAGACTTGTTGAACGCGTGGATTATGGCATGGCAGGGCTTCAAATCTTTGGCCTCAAGTTTCATTTGGTCGTTGGCCACCTTAAAGATGATGTTTACCAAGCTTCCTGAGTCGATAAGAATTCTTTAGACGAATGCTAATTCTATCTGGGCAGAGTTGACGAGAGTGTCAATGGTTAGGATTTCGATTCCGATGGAATCACTCTCACAGAAGACGATATCGTCCCATGTTGTCTTTTAAACCTTGGCGATGACAGACTCTTCCAAAGTAAAGAAAACTTCGTAGGTATCATGCTTTATAAAGTTGGAATATTCCTCCATCTTGCGGAAGCTATCATGTGTGGAGTGAGGTCCGCCACAGATAGTATTGATTACGATGCCATGTGACCTTTGGTTGGATGGTCCGGGGGCCACATTTGAAGGTTATGGAAGTGTAGGCATTGTAGGGCCCGTAGCTGCTTCGGGAGGAGCGGGATCTTGGATGTACTTCTCCAATCGTTTCACGTTGATGAGTTCTTCAATCGCATCCTTAAGGTGGTAGGTGTCGTTAGTATTGTGCCCATACATGTCATGGAATCGGTAGTACTTGCCAGTGTTTTTCTCGTGGCTTGCGGACTCGCTTGTGTTGGGCTTTTGGTACTAGAGAGTATTACAGGTTTCTAAGTAGACTGTCTCCATATCTCGATTCATTGGAGTGTAGTTCATGTAATTTAAATAGCCGGCATGCTTCTTAGGATATGTGGGAACTCGGTTGTTGTTATGACCACCAGGTTTGCCGCCGTTTGGCTTCGGCCGGTAAGGTTTTGTCCTTTACCTTCGTCGGAGGATTATCCGACCTACTTTCCTTTGGCACTATCATCGATAGTGCCAACCCGCGGTTTATTGAGTTGTTACCCCAAAAGACTCGATTACGCCAAGCTTCTTCTTGACATAGGAATTGCCCAACCTTTTCGTAGAAAGGCTCTAGGGTCTTAAGTTGTTTTCTATCGATCCAGGCTCCAAATTCGAAGGTAGGAAGGACACATTTTACAAGGTAGAAAAGTACAGTGCAAGGCTCCGGGTCGTTGATCTCTGCGAGGGTTGTATTGAATCGCTTAACGTAGATCTTGAGGGATTCTGCGGGATTCTGGTAAAGGTTGGAGAAAGTGGGAGCATTCTTTGGAGTCGGAACATGCATCCGGAACTTCTTAACCAAATTAGTGCACAACTGGCCGAAGTTTTTGACAGATCGGAGTGGAAGGCGAGAGAAACAAAACAGAGCTGTGTCTGACAAGAAAACCGAGAAACACTTGCATTTGACCGCATCGGTGGCCCGACTGGAGTCCATTTTCCACTCATAGCGGTTTGGGAAAGCACAAGGGTCAGTCATGCCATCATAGAATGCCATATGCGACATGTTAAATCATCGGGGCTAATCAGCTTTTTGCATGATCGTAGTGAAGGGGTTAAGCCTCAAGTGGGTTTCCCATGAGTCGTTGGTGTTCCCTTGCATATCTCTCATGATCCTTTGGACCATATTGGGGAGATATGTCGGTTGGACATAGTCTGAAGGGATCCATTGGTTTTGGCAAAATTAGGGAGTTCTGTTCTGTGGATGCCTATTGTGATGCACATCAGGCTCATCCTCTTCCATATCGTCGATATCAAAGGCCCTGGTCTTTGTCTGGCTGGTGAGGTTGAGCGGGTTGGTGTGCATTCTTGTTTGGAGGGACTTGGGCCTGCTCGGTAGCCGGGAGCGTGGGCCCCAAGTTCTAAGCAGTGATAGGTGAGTTCTATCAAGGAGGGGGTCGGTTACTCGGACCTCGTTCATCATTGATAACCAACCGGAGCAATCACGGTCTTGCGTTCCCCAACTGTAAGTGACAGTGGTTCTATCACCGTTTCCATTTCCGTTGTCACTGTCATTAGTATGATCATCAGAGCAGACGGTGACGTTATTGTTGAGGCTGAACCTCCTTCTTTAACGTGGTCCCCGAGATTCGGAAGAAGAGGTTTATGAGATATTGCACTGCAATCGGGAGTTTCTCTCAGCAAGTTGAAGTTGAGCGACGATGCATTGACTGTCTTGAAGTTGACGCATAAGGTCAGTGTCATTTTTTATGCTTGGTTGATTTCAAGAGCTATGTTTTCATACTTCTTATTGAGTACGTAAAGCTATTCTTGGGTTGTGGGAGCTTCGAGGTCCATAAGAGGAAGAAACTACATTTCGGTTGGGCCCTCTTCTAGTTGAGGTTGCTGAGAAGTGCCATTGTTGGCTACGACAGAAGGGCCGGAAATTTTATTTTTTTGTCACTTAGCTATCGTAGTCGGACCCAGCGACAGGTTAAGGAAGAAACCTAAGGCGCGTCAATGTCAAGATGGAAATGTGTGACAAAAAAGCGGGCCGAAGCTTTAAGTGAAAGAACTAGAATGTTGACGAAAAAAATGTCGTGACACCCAAAGATTCTCCGTTACTTAGAGAATTAAGTTTCGCATGGGAAAATAAGTGCAGAAAATAGTAAATAACACAGTAGATTTATAGTGGTTCAGTCCGTTGAGGAGCCTACATCCAGGAGCTGAGGGATACAGTGTTAAGGGTTTAAGAAATGGATGTGAGGGGTTCGAGCAACTTGGATACAGAAGTGAAGGATACAAAAATGTTGGTGCCTGAGGGATCCGAAGTTTTATGGAAGTGGGGGGCTCGAAATTCCTTTATACGAGGGATACGAAAATGTGATTGGTGCATGCTTTTGAGGAGTTGTGAGGCTCTTGCTCGCACGACTCCTTCTGGGATCGTATCTTTGGCCATTTGGCGACACTTCAGACTGTAATGTCACAAGATACGTTGAGTCGGGCATGTCTAGTGTACTTTTGGGAACCGTATCAAAAGGTCGATTAACAGACGGCTTCTTTTATGTGAGAAAATATGTTATATCACTTTGATGTAGAACCACTTAATGTGAAGAAAGAGGTTGATCTTATATGGAAAGGATTCATGCTCCAACGGTTGGGGTCGTATTGCTCTACTTCCTTTTTCTTATGTGTAATTCTCAAAGCTTCCATTCTTAAGCTTGGTTCTTCAATATTTCCTAGATCAATAATGTCTGATGTAGCAATTCGAGATTTAGATCCTTGTCGAGACCTTTGTCCATGGTCTATCTCCTTAATATATAACCAATGGGCTGGAATAGCTAGGGAGGTGATAGGTTATCCAAAGGATCGGAGGTTCGGCCATCCTTCTTGTACCAAATGTTAATGTTATTTTTCATCAACACCGGAATATAGGATTTAGTCGTAGTCCTAGGGGAATGTAGGGATGATCTAGTTTAAACAATTACGACTTAATTCACCATATCTTAGATATCAAGACCCTTAGTCCAAAGAATATTTACACATCCTTTAAGAAGAGGAGTGTAACACGCTTATGAGACTTAAAGATCAACATTTATCTTGGGACAAGGGATACATAAGCTCGACACGAGTAGAAGGCTAGATGGCTTATTAAGGGTAAATTGGTAGTTATCTTTAAGTAGAAGGCATGAAATCAAGAGGATGAAAGACAAGTATAATTGGTAGAGATTGCTAAGTAATTCTCTTTATTGCTCACTTGATTGAGTACGTAGACGGCTATAATTAAAATACCCAAATGGATTTACAAATTAGGGTTTCCTCTCTTAGAAATGAATACAAGATTTTAGAATAAGGAAAAAAGTCTCCAAAATGTGACCTTTAGGGTCTTATTTGTAGACAATTTGGGGCCCCTTTGGTGGCAGTCTAGTATGAAGCACGGCTCTGCATCACTGCTCCGGTATCCGCTCGATTGAAGGGCATTTGGCTTCGGTTTCAACTTCTTTGGTTCCGGATATAATCATTTGTTGCTTGTATTTCTGGGTATCGACCCGCATCATGGATTCTTGGTGCTGCTTTTGATGCCTCATTGGACATGGTATCGATACCAAGCTCATTGGTACCAAAGAACACTCTGTTTTCTTTGTTTGTCGACCATGCTCCTTTCTTCATGACTTTGGTATGATTTTTGACAATGGTATCGATACTAAGTCTATTGGTATCGATAGCATTTTGCCTTCTCCCATACTAGTCTCATTCTTTCCTTTGCATTCATTTGGTATCGAATTACATGATTCTAGCTTTTGATATCAAGTTGATTGCCTTTGTTCTTTATGCCAGTCTAGTCTTTGTTGCTTAGGTTGTTGTCTTTCAGTATTGACTCCATAACTTATCCTCGTTATTAATGATATTTTTCGTCAATACTAAAATGAGAGGTTACAGTTCTGGAACTAGGGTAATATAGGGATTATTTATTCCTACAAGCTCAAGTTAGTTCACTGTTTCCTAGATAACAAGGTCTTAAGCCTAAAGATTATTTACTCTTCGATCAAAGAGTTCAGTATCATGCTTACGAGACTCAAGGACCAACAGTTACCTTAGGATAAGGACTACATGAACAGTAACGACCTGCCATTTTTACCTTGCCGAATCAACAAAACATGTCAACACGAAATGTCCAAAACAACATATTATTATTAGCTTCAAAGGTAAATAGAATAAATCAAAGAATCACATATCACAGACATAGATACATAGCAATATAATACCTCACAGCGGAAATTACAAAATACGATAGTAGTTTATGAAACTACTAAAAAAAATTACATCAGAGTTTACATAAATAATACAGCGGAAGTCTAATATAGTAAATAAATGATAACAGTCTGAAACAGAAACGATAAGATACAACTGAACTGGAACACTGAGTAGGTAGATATAAATGAGCAAAATCCAATATAGGCTCCAAACTCCAAGAGTGAATCATGAAAGCTGTATACTCGATCTGACCCGAGCAATAATACAAAACAAAACAACTCGGATCAGGACTAACATTCTCATGGAAGTAAATCAACTCAAATGAAATGTTTGATGAAATGCATCAGTAACTTAAAGGATTTATGGGATCACCATCCTCTTAGGATCCGTCAAACTAATACTATATAATATAATACGCTATATACAATAGTGTCTATTAGTAAAATAAAAATATCAAAAAAGTGTAAGAGGGATTACCATGATTACCCTTACGTTTCTATATTCCCGTAGTATATATAGTACCCTAATTCCTCCGTAAACTGGAGATGATCAGAGGGCACTCTATATAAAACGGTACAAAACAAAGTCATAGTGGGATCGTATAAGGCATGTGACAAGACACGCAAGGAATGCCAGGGTGGATTCACCGTTTGCAGAGCCGGACTGGTGGTAACGCATAGTAGATACTACCGCCCACCTCGATACACACTCCCAAAATCATAAGGGCCTTTATTGAATCTCAATAGTAATAGAATAATATCGATGAAGTGTGCTCGATAAGAGGTATGACCTCACTTGGTCCGTGCATAGCTCTTGTTTTAGCCACCACAAGTTGTCTCAAGGTAGTCAGAGTCTCGTGATTAGTATGAAATACAAAATAGAGTCGTTCGCCAAATCATCCCCTTCATTCAGGAACTCCACCGCGTTCACAGTTGTTAAAGCGGTTTTAGGTATTGGCAGAAGGTATGACAATAGCCGATCCCGGTCTCTTTAACAACCAAACGTTTACATTTTTCACACCGTGGCCATCATTTTATAAATCACTTTATAAAATCATTTATACAAAAGCTTATATTTGAATTTGAAATCAAATTTAAATATACAACTTCGATTATATAAAATTTTGAAAACTACTCAAATCGTTTAAGTCAAATCGATTTAGAAATCATATCGTAAAGGTCTCGTAATATAGTATAAACCAATACCATTTAACTTAGAGGATATTTTAGTTCGACTTATATTCGAAATCCAAGTTTTAAACTATTCAACAATTTGCTTTACGTCGATTCAAAAATTCAACATTTGGTTCGAGTTCAAACTGTACGATTCAAGTCAAAACTTACATTTCAATTTAAACAAATTATATTGTACTTATAATTCAAGTCATATAGTTCAAAATTGTTACTTCTACATTTTGAATCCAAAATCTTATATTTCCATTCAAACAAATTATGATTTAAAAACATTCTTACGCATCGATTTAACAAATTCTTAATTCAAACCAAATGATATAAAAACCAATTCCGCATATAACATTTACATATATTCCAATTCATGTTTAATCACTTAAAATTTAATTTAATTCATATCGATTATAAATGTAAAATAAATCAATTTACCCAATTCACATTCATTTCTTACTAAAATCATAATTTAAAACAATTCAAATTCAATTTCTTATCAATCATAAATTTCAATTTAAACATCTATTTACACAATTCAAATTCATTTCATATTTTTACCCAATTCATCTCTACTAAAAGCTCGTATCGATTCAAATCCATAACTTAATATGAGTTCGTTATTCAATTATTGTTATATAAACTTACATCTTTAAACTTTGAATTTAAATCGCAATGTCTAACTTATCCATCTTGGGTTTATTATTAAAGTTTATAATATATATATATATTTATGAAATTTTGAAAAAATATATATATATATTAAAGTTTAAAAAATATATATACATAAAATATATAAAATCTTAAGTTATAATCAAATTCCAAATCATTTTTACTTTGAAAACACGACCAACGGTGTCCGTATATAGTTTTCTACCCTATGGTCAAGTGATACGGATATTTATCATTTCAACCTGTAGTATATAAAATTTCTATGGATCTATAATTTCAACCCGCAATCTCAAATTCAGTAAAAACCGTTCACGTCTATCATTTCAACCCATAAAGGTTTTTCCTTATTCTAATGTCTGTTCAGGTATGTATCATTTCAACCCTTAGTGATTTTTCTAAGCTAGGGGTATCAAAAATCACATAGCAACAATCACAACATATATATCATCATTGAAACTACGTGTCATATGAATATATCGTGTCACATATAAAATGTGCATGTGTATATCAGATCAAACAATTTCTACCAGCAATCCTACACATTTCATACACCAGTTCATTATTGATCTAACTCCATGAAATAAATGTGAGTCAGGTGTGAGATAAACGCACCTTTCGTGGCACATAATGGAGGCGGGACATGAGAATAGAACGATGCCATCCAAACGCAATTCAAGATTGAATCGAACATGATAACGTCCAAATTCAAATCAGTGATAGCTCTCAAATAAAATAGCCAAAATTCAATACCTTTTTTTAGGAGACAAATATATAAGCACCTATAACTTAGTAAGTAGTGAAAAACAAGCATGCCATAGATCAGAATGGTCCAAAGCAGATATTGCCAAAGACAGAATCAACACATTAAAATGGAATATATTTTCCATATAAGCAAGTACCAAATTCTAAGCAACATAGTCCAACATCAAGTCACGGCCAGCAAATAGCAAATGGAACGAATTTCAACACAGCACCTAATGCATGAATTTTTTTTTTATTAGAAGAAGCAATCATCTGCAAACAAATGGAAGAAGCCCAGCACACTCCTAGCAACACCACGTTCACAAATGGACGGAGAGAAGATACGTTCATGGCTGCTGGGTCAAGCCAACAGAGGCTAGGCATGGGTTGCTGAAGTTTATCGGGTATTGAGTTGCACACTTCTGTGGTTTTACGACTGCTCGGGTTTGGAAGATGATTTGTTTCAAGGCAAGTTGGTAGTTGTCAGAGGGAGGCTAGACTACTACATATGGTTGGACGTCGGTGTAGTATGGATTTTAGGAAAACGTGAATGGACGAAATAAAAATGACATGCGAGAGAAGAGAGGGGAAAAGGTGCATACGTGAGAAGAAGAATGCATGCATGACTCAAATTCCCTTTTCCCTCAAACATGCATTTGTGTTCCTTTTTTTTAAAGGATGGGAAGTTGAGAAAAAAATTGTGATGGAGTAAATGAAGTAGATCTGGGAATTGCAAACGAAGAAGATGAAGGAGCCTTTCTAAGCATGCGCAAGGATGACAGTTAGAGCCGAGATATTTGCAAGGTGTGGACTGTGTAAAAATCACACATTCAAAAATGTTTAAAAATCGCATTTCAAAACAAGCGTATTTCGTTGTCATCTGTTACTCATACCCCACTAATCGGTGTATGGGAATTCAAACATGATGTAAAACGGATAGAAACTGAAAGGTTATTTGGCTTGGGAAAACATAAATGTAATAATGAAACAAGTGAATGGAAATAATAGACTTGAAACCATATGGATGAAAAATACATGCATTTCTTGGATGAAATAAATGGACGTAGAAGAAATCAATGGTAATGTTGCATGCATTTGGAAAATACATGGCGATTGAAATTGAAATGGCACACACATGCATGTATTAAGATGGCTTTTGAAATTTGAAAAAGGTTCACGCATGGAAACAAAAGTTTAGAAAAGAAATGTTCATGCTAAGCTTTGGAAAAAAATAAAAAGTAAAAAAATGGGTACTTTAGTAAAATAAAAAGAGAAGTTTTGCAGACCCAAAATGGCTAGAAAAACATGTAGGATCTTAATCGGGACACATCGATCTCAACTGACTTTGTTTCAAAAATGAATTGTACAAGCATTTTCGTAATTTTAGCGCCATCCGAGCACCGAAACATACAAATGAATATATTGCGGAAATCAGCGCGAGGAGATGGAACCAATGTATATAATTTTCAACGTCAGCATGCTCCATTCAAAAACACGTTACGGACCCCTTTTAATGTAAAAGGGGATGAAAAACGGAGGTCAAAACGTCCGATTTTCGCGAAACGAATTTCGCCATTCGATTACTGACAACGAATAGAATACTTTTCATGTTTGTCCAAACTAGTTTCGGAGAAATTTTAAAATCACGAAAATTTGAACTGTTTTGCGTAGCTTTGCACTGAAAATTGCGCAATTGACAAACATTCAAATTTTCCGACGAAATTTTCACAACTGCAACATCTCATTGTACGCATTCCAAATTTTAAATTCCCGTTAGAAGAAATTGCAGAATGTTTTCAAAATAAAATTTTGATTTAAATCTGATTTAAACCCTTAAAAATAACGGGTTGTTACAATCTCCCTTACTAAAAACTTTTCATCCCCAAAAAAGGAACAATGCAGAGAAATAGTAATTTATATATTTAAACCAATGATTCATATTTATTATCATACATATATATAATATGAAATATATATAAATCAAAATTTAAAATATTTTCAAATATTTCAAAACAGTTTCAAGTATTCATTTGACGTCTTGACTGGCGATATATATGTATCCCACTTTTGAAACCAGAAAATACATATCGATGATGCTGCAGTCTTCACCAAAATCATTTTCAAGCGACTAGAGTGTGACTCTATATTTATCTAATACATATATGATTTAACATATACGTTGATCAGACGTATACCCAAATCACCAGGTATTCGATAGGCCAACTTTAACGTAAAGCAAGTACTCAAAACATTTTCTATATTTCAAACAGAATATATAACAAATTACCAAATAATATATTATTTCAAATCATTAAAATTCGAAATAGGGAAAATTATATCTCTCCCCTACTCATTTATTTATCAAAATTAAAATTCAATCCTTAATAAATATGCAATAATGTTATTAAATCAATATATAACAATATTATTCTATACTATACCAAAATATTTTTCAAACCCAAGTTATCAATATTATAACTAGTTTAATTCCACAAGTTTAAACATATATATGTATCAAAATAAAATCTTTTTAACCTATTTAAATTTGTAAATTCATATATATATATACACACATTAATAAACAATACCATTATATATCAACCAAGATAAAATTATTTTCTTACAAAATCTATATAAAATATATAATTTAGAAAAATATATCATCTTATAGTATAAACGTCAAATATTTCAAAATACATGTATTACCAAAACATAATGTCATTTACAAATATGTATCAAATGTATAATAAAATTTCAATATTGTATCATGAAAATCTTATATTATAATACCTGTTTCAAAATACCTATTTCAAAACGATATTTGATAAGATTGAACTCGCCAGAAGATCTATGCTCTTCTTCTACTTCTTACCCTATTATGGACAAGGATAAGTTATAGAATTCAAAACAAAGCTAAACGAAAGAAAGAACCTAATCAAGGAGGACCAACGAAGGAAGATGGATTCAAGTGGAAAGGAATTTCAGCAATAGATTTAAAAATTAAATAAGATTTTATATCCGAAAATGTTTGTTTAAAACATTTTTAAATTATTTTAAAATAATTTATACTTTCAAAATACGCTCTCTCAAGAAGGATTCTGCGGCTGATTCCATTCATTCTAGGTTATCAGTACCCTATCTCTAATGAGTTTTTACCTTATAAGCTAAAGCTTTGATAAACCAAAGCTCTGATACCATAAGTAAAGACCCTCCTTTTTGGTCATGCTGAATCGAAAAAACATGTTAACACAAAGCGTCCAAAACAACAGATTGTTATTAGCTTCTGAGGTAAATAGAATAAATCACAAAATCACATATCACAGACATAGATACATAGCAATATAATACCTCGCAGCGGAAATTACAAAATACAATAGTAGTTCATGAGGCTATTAAATAAAAATTACATCATAGTTTACATAAATAAAACAATGGAAGTCTAATACTGTAAATAAATGATAATAGTCTGAAATAGAAATGATAAGATACAGCTGAACCGGAACACTAAGTAGGTAGATGTAAATGAGCAAAATCCAACTTAGGCTCCAAACTTCAAGAGTGAATCATGAAAGTTGTATACTTGATCTGACCCAAGCAATAATGCAAAACAAAACAACTCGGATCAGGCCTAACATTCTCATGAAGTAAATCAACTCAAGTGAAATGTTCGATGAAATGCATCAGTAACTAAAAGGATGTTTGGGATCACCGTCCTCTAAGGATCCGTCAAACTAATACTATATAATATAATATGCTATATACAATAGTGTCTATAAGTAAAGTAAAAATATCAAAATAGCGTAAGCAGGATTACCATGATTACCCTTACACCGTTTCTATATTCCCGTAGTATACACAGTACCGTAATTCCTCTGTAAACTAGAAGTTGATCAGAGGGCACTCCATATAAAATGGTACAAAATAAAGTCATAGTGGGATCGTATAAGGCATGTGACAAGACACGCAAGGAATGCCAGGGTGAATTCACCGTTTGCAGAACCGGACTAGTGGTAACACATAGTAGCTACTACCGCCCACCTCGATACACACTCCCAAAATCAAAAGGGCCCAAATCGAATCTCAACACTAATAGAGTAATACCGAAGAAGTATGCTTGGTAAGAGGTATGACCTCACTTGGTCCGTGCATATCTCTTGTTTTAGCCACATCAAGCTGACTCAAGGTAGACAGGGTCTCGTAATTAATATGAAATACAAAATAGAGTCATTCGCCAAATCATCCCCTTCATTCTAGAACTCCACCGTGTACACAGTTGTTAAAGCGGTTTCCAGTATTGGCAGAGAATATGACAATAGTCAATCCCGGTCTCTTTAACAACTAAACGTTTACATTTTTCACACCATGGCCATCATTTTATAAATCACTTTATGATATCATTTATACGAAAGCTCATATTGAATTTGAAATCAAATTTAAATATATAACTTCGATTATATAAAATTTTGAAAACTACTCAAATCGCTTAAGTCAAATCGATTTAGAAATCATATCGTAAAGGTCTCGTAATATAGTATAAACCAATACCATTTAACTTCGAGGATATTTTAGTTCGACTTATATTCAAAAATTCAAGTTTCAAATTATTCAACAATTTGCTTACGTCAATTCAAAAATTCAACATTTGGTTCGAGTTCAAACTGTACGATTCCAGTCAAAACTTACATTTCAATTTAAACAAATTATGACGTACTTATAATTCAAGTCATATAGTTCAAAATTGTTTCTTCTACATTTTGAATCCAAAATCTTATATTTCCATTCAATCAAATTACGATTTAAAACCATTCTTATACATCGATTTAACAAATTCTTAATTCAAACCAAACGATATAAAAACCAATTCCGCATATAACATCTACATATGTTCTAATTCATGTTTAATCACTTAAAATATAATTTAATTCATATAGATTATAAATGTAAAATAAATCAATTTACCCAATTCACATCCATTTCTTATCAAAATTCATAATTTAAAACAATTCAAATTCAATTTCTTATTAATCATAAATTTCAATTTAAACATCTACTTACACAATTCAAATTCATTTCATATTTTTACCCAATTCTTCTTTACTAAAAGTTCGTATCGATTCGAATCCATAACTAAATATGAGTTCATTCATTATTCAATTATCGTTATATAAATTTACATCTTTAAACTTTGAATTTAAATCGCGAAGTCTAACTTATCCATCTTTGGTTTATTATTAAAGTTTATAATATATATATATATATAATTTTGAAAATAGTTATATATATATATTAAAGTTTAAAAATATATATATACATAAAATATATAAAATCTTAAGTTATAATCAAATTCCAAATCGTTTTTACTTCGAAAACACGACCAACGGTGTCTGTATATAGTTTTCTACCCTATGGTCAAGTGATACGGGTATTTATCATTTCAACCCGCAATATATAAAATTTCTACGGATCTATCATTTCAACCCGCAATCCCAAATTCCGTAAAAACCGTTCAGGTTTATCATTTCAACTCATAACGATTTTTCCCTATTCTAATTTCTGTTCGGGTATGTATTATTTCAACCCTTAATGATTTTTCTAAGCTAGGGTTATCAAAAATTGCACAGCTACAATCATAACATATATATCATTAGTGAAATTACGTGTCATATGAATATATCGTGTCACATATAAAATGTGCATGTGTGTATCAGATCAAACAATTTCTATCAGCAATCCTACACATTTCATATAACAGTTCATTATTGATCTAACATCCATGAAACAAATGTGAGTCAGGTGTGAGATAAACTCACCTTTCGTGGTACATAATGGAGGCGGGACATGAGAACAGAACGATGCCATCCAAACGCAACTCAAGATTGAATCGAACAGGATAACGCCTAAATTCAAATCAGCGATAGCTCTCAAATAAAAAAGCCAAAATTCAACACCTTTTTTTTAGGAACAAATATATAAGAAACTATAACTCAGTATGGAGTGAAAAGAAAGCATGCCAATGATCAGAATGGTCCAAAGCAGATATTGCCAAAGACAGAATCAACACAGCAAAATGGAATATATTTTCCAGATAAGCAAGTACCAAATTCTAAGCAACATAGTCCACCACAAAGTCACGGCTAACAAATAGCAAAGGGAACGAATTTCAACACAGCACCTTATACATGAATTCTTTTTTTTTAGAAGAAGAAATCATCAGAAAACAAATGGAAGAAGCCCAGCACACTCCTAGCAACACCACGTTCACAATGGAAGGAGAGAAGATACGTTCATGGCTGCTGGGTCGAGCCAACAGAGGCCAGGCATGGGTTGCTCAAGTTTATCGGGTATTGAGCTGCACACTTCGGTGGTTTTAATACTGCTTTAGTTTGGAAGATGATGGGTTTCAAGGCAAGCTGGTAGTTGTCAGAAGGAGGCTAGACTGTTGCATATGGTTGGACGTCGGTATAGTATGGATTTCAGGAAAACGTGAATGTACGAAATAAAAATGACATGCGAGAGATGAGAGGGGAAAAGGTGTATACGTGAGAGGTAGAATGTATGCATGTCTCATTTTCCCATTTTCCTCAAACATGCGTTTGTGTTTCTTTTTTTCAAGGATGGGAAGTTGAGAAAAAAAAATTGCGATGGAGTAAATGAAGTAGATCTGGGAATTGCAAACGAAGAAGATGAAGCAGCCTTTCTAAGAACGTGCAAGGATGACAGTTAGAGCAGAGATATTTGCAAGGTGTGGACTGCATAAAGATCGCACACTCAAAAATGTTTAAAAATCACGTTTCAAAACAAACATGTTTCCTTGTCATTTGTTACTCATACCCCACTAACCGGTGTATGGGAATTCAAACATGATGTAAAACGGGTAGAAATTGAAAGGTTATTTGGCTTGGGAAAACATAAATGTAATAATGAAACAAGCGAATGGATACAATAGGCTTGAAACCGTATGGATCAAAAATACATGCATTGCTTGGATGAAATAAATAGACGTAGAAGAAATCAATGGTAATGTTGCATGCATTTGGAAAATACATGACATTTGGAATTGAAATGGCACACACATGCATGGATTAAGATGGCTTTTTAAATTTGAAAAAGGTTCACGCATGGAAACAAAAGTTTAGAAAAGAAATGTTCATGCTAAGCTTTGGAAAAAAATAAAAAGTAAAAAAATGGGTACTTTAGTAAAATAAAAAGACATGTTTTGCAGAACCAAAATGGCTAGAAAAACATGCAGGATCTGAATCGGGACACATCGATCTCAACTGACTTTGTTTCAAAAATGAACTGTACAAGCATTTTTGTAATTTCAGCGCGATCCGAGCAACGAAACATACAAATGAATATATTACGGAAATCAGCGCGAGGAGATGGAACCAACGTATATAATTTTCAGTGTCAGCATGCTCCATTCAAAAACGCGTTACGGACCCCTTTTAACGTAAAATGCGGATGAGAAACGGAGGTCAAAACGTCCGATTTTCGTGAAACGAATTTCGCCATTCGATTACTGACAACAAATAGAATACTTTTCATGTTTGTCCGAACTAGTTTCGGAGAAATTTTAAAATCACGAAAATTTGAACTGTTTTGCGTAGCTTTGCACTGAAAATTGCGCAATCGACAAACATTCAAATTTTCAGACAAAAATTTCACAATTGCGACATCTCACTGTATGCATTCAAAATTTTAAATTCCCATTAGAAGAAATTGCAGAATGTTTTCAAAATAAAAATTCGATTTAAATCTGATTTAAACCCTTAAAAATAACGGGTTGGTACAATCTCCCCTACTCAAAACTTTTCGTCCCCGAAAAAGGGACAAGGCAGAGAAATAGTAATTTATATATTTAAATCAATGATTCATATTTATTATCATACATATATATAATTTGAAATATATATAAATCAAAAGTTAAAATATTTTCAAATATTTCAAAACAGTTTCAAGTATTCATTTGACGTCTTGACTGGCGATATATATGTATCCCACTTTTGAAACCAGAAAATACATATCGATGATGCTGCAGTCATCACCAAAATCATTTTCAAGCTACTAGAGTATGACTCTATATTTATCTAATACATATATGATTTAACATATACGTTGATCAGACGTATACCCAAATCACTAGGTATTCATCAGGCCAACTTTAACGTAAAGAAAGTACTCAAAACATTTTCTATATTTCAAACAGAATATATAATAAATTACCAAATAATATATTATTTCAAATCATTAAAATTCGAAATAGGGAAAATTATATCTCTCCCCCTCTCATTTATTTATTAAAATTAAAATTCAATCCTTAATAAATATGCAATAATGTTATTAAATCAATATATAACAATATTATTCTATACTATACCAAAATATTTTTCAAACCCAAGTTATCAATATTATAACTAGTTTAATTCCACAAGTTTAAACATATATATGTATCAAAATAAAATCCTTTTAACCTATTTAAAAATATAAATTCATATATATATACACACGCATTAATAAACAATACCATTATATATCAACCAAGATAAAATTATTTTCTTGCAAAATCTATATAAAATATATAATTTAGAAAAATATATCATCTTATAGTATAAACGTCAAATCTTTCAAAATACAAGTATTACCAAAACATAATGTCATTTACAAATATATATCAAATGTATAATAAAATTTCAATATTGTATCATGAAAATCTTATATTATAATACCTGTTTCAAAATACCTATTTCAAAACGATATTTGATAAGATTGAACTCGCTAGAAGATTTATGCTCTTCTTCTACTTCTCACCCTATTATGGACAAGGATAATTTATAGAATTCAAAATAAAGCTGAACGAAAGAAAGAACCTAATCAAGAAGGACCAACGAAGGAAGATGGATTCAAGTGGAAAGGAATTTCAGCAATAGATTTAAAAACTAAGTAAGATTTTATATCCGAAAATGTTTGTTTAAAACATTTTTAAATCATTTTAAAATAATTTATACTTTCAAAATATGCTCTCTCAAGAAGGATTCTGCGGCTGATTCCATTCATTCTAGGGTATCAATATCCTATCTCTAATGAGATTTTACCCCATAAGCTAAAGCTTTGATAAACCAAAGCTCTGATACCACAAGTACAGACCCTCCATTTTGACCATGCTGAATCGAAAAAACATGTCAACACAAAACGTCCAAAACAACAGATTGTTATTTGCTTCTGAGGTAAATAGAATAAATCACAGAATCACACATCACAGACATAGATACATAGCAATATAATACCTCGCAGCGGAAATTACAAAATACAATAGTAGTTCATGAGGCTATTAAATAAAAATTACATCAGATTTTACATAAATAAAACAATGGAAGTCTAATACATTAAATAAATGATAATAGTCTGAAATATAAACGATAAGATACAGCTGAACCGGAACACTGAGTAGGTAGATATAAATGAGCAAAATCCAATTTAGGCTCCAAACTTCAAGAGTGAATCATGAAAGATGTATACTCGATCTGACCCGAGCAATAATGCAAAACAAAACAACTCGGATCAGGCCTAACATTCTCATGGAAGTAAATCAACTCAAGTGAAATGTTCGATGAAATGCATCAGTAACTAAAAGGATGTTTGGGATCACCATCCTCTAAGGATCCGTCAAACTAATACTATATAATATAATATGCTATATACAATAGTGTCTATAAGTAAAGTAAAAATATCAAAATAGCATAAGTGGGATTACCATGATTACCCTTACACCGTTTCTATATTCCCGTAGTATATACAGTACCGTAATTCCTCCGTAAACTAGAGGTTGATCAGAGGGCACTCCATATAAAACGGTGCAAAATAAAGTCATAGTGGGATCGTACAAGGCATGTGACAAGACACGCAAGGAATGCCAGGGTGGATTCACCGTTTGCAGAACCGGACTAGTGGTAACGCATAGTAGCTACTACCGCCCACCTCGATACACACTCCCTAAATCAAAAGGGCCCAAATCGAATCTCAACACTAATAGAGTAATATCGAAGAAGTGTGCTTGGTAAGAGGTATGACCTTACTTGGTCCGTGCATATCTCTTGTTTTAGCCACATCAAGCTGACTCAAGGTATACAGGGTTTCGTAATTAATATGAAAGACAAAATAGAGTCGTTCGCCAAATCATCCCCTTCATTCTAGAACTCCACCGTGTACACAGTTGTTAAAGTGGTTTCCGGTATTGGCAGAGAATATGACAATAGCCGATCCCGGTCTCTTTAACAACCAAACGTTTACATTTTTCACACCATGGCCATCATTTTATAAATCACTTTACGAAATCATTTATACGAAAGCTCATATTGAATTTGAAATCAAATTTAAATATATAACTTCGATTATATAAAATTTTGAAAACTACTCAAATCGCTTAAGTCAAATCTATTTAGAAATCATATCGTAAAGGTCTCGTAATATAGTATAAACCAATACTATTTAACTTCGAGGATATTTTAGTTCGACTTATATTCGAAAATTCAAGTTTCAAATTATTCAACAATTTGCTTTTCATCGATTCAAAAATTCAACATTTGGTTCGAGTTCAAACTATACGATTCCAGTCAAAACTTACATTTCAATTTAAACAAATTATGTCGTACTTATAATTCAAGTCATATAGTTCAAAATTGTTACTTCTACATTTTGAATCCAAAATCTTATATTTCCATTCAAACAAATTACAATTTAAAACCATTCTTATACATTGATTTAACAAATTCTTAATTCAAACCAAACGATATAAAAACCAATTCCGCATATAACATCTACATATATTCTAATTCATGTTTAATCACTTAAAATTTAATTTAATTCATATAGATTATAATTGTAAAATAAATCAATTTACCCAATTCACATTCATTTCTTATCAAAATTCATAATTTAAAAAAATTCAAATTCAATTTCTTATCAATCATAAATTTCAATTTAAACATCTATTTACGCAATTCAAATTCATTTCATATTTTTACCCAATTCTTCTTTACTAAAAGTTCGTATCGATTCGAATCCATAACTTAATATGAGTTCATTCGTTATTCAATTATCGTTATATAAATTTACATCTTTAAACTTTGAATTTAAATCGCGAAGTCTAACTTATCCATCTTGGGTTTATTATTAAAGTTTACAATATATATATATATATATATATAATTTTGAAAATAGTTATATATATATATTAAAGTTTAAAAATATATATATACATAAAATATATAAAATCTTAAGTTATAATCAAATTCCAAACCATTTTTACTTCGAAAACAAGACCAATGGTGTCTGTATATAGTTTTCTACCCTATGGTCAAGTGATACGGTTATTTTTCATTTCAACACGCAATATATAAAATTTCTATGGATCTATCATTTCAACCCGCAATCCCAAATTCCGTAAAAACCGTTCAGGTTTATCATTTCAACTCATAACGATTTTTCCCTATTCAAATGTATGTTCGGGTATGTATCATTTCAACCCTTAGTGATTTTTCTAAGCTAGGGGTATCAAAAATTGCACAGCAACAATAATAATGTATATATCGTTAGTGAAACTACGTGTCATATGAATATATCGTGTCACACATAAAATGTGCATGTGTATATCAGCTCAAACAATTTCTGTCAGCAATCCTACACATTTCATATAACAGTTCATTATTGATCTAACATCCATGAAACAAATGTGAGTCAGGTGTGAGATAAACTCACCTTTCATGGTACATAATGGAGGCGGGACATGAGAACAGAACGATGCCATCCAAACGTAACTCAAGATTGAATCGAACAGGATAACGCCTAAATTCAAATCAGCGATAGCTCTCAAATAAAAAAGCCAAAATTCAACATCTTTTTTTTAGGAACAAATATATAAGAAACTATAACTCAGTATGGAGTGAAAAGAAAGCATGCCAAAGATCAGAATGGTCCAAAGCAGATATTGCCAAAGATAGAATCAACACAGCAAAATGGAATATATTTTCCAGATAAGCAAGTACCAAATTCTAAGCAACATAGTCCACCACAAAGTCACGGCCAACAAATAGCAAAGGGAACGAATTTCAACACAGCACCTTATATATGAAATCTTTTTTTTCAGAAGAAGAAATCATCAGAAAACAAATGGAAGAAGCCCAGCACACTCCTAGCAACGCCACGTTCACAATGGAAGGAGAGAATATACGTTCATGGCTGCTGGGTCGAGCCAACAGAGGACAGGCATGGGTTGCTCAAGTTTATCGGGTATTGAGCTGCACACTTCGGTGGTTTTAATACTGCTTGGGTTTGGAAGATGATGGGTTTCAAGGCAAGCTGGTGGTTGTCAGAAGGAGGCTAGACTGTTGCAAAAGGTTGGACGTCGGTATAGTATGGATTTTAGGAAAACGTGAATGGACGAAATAAAAATGACATGCGAGAGATGAGAGGGGAAAAGGTGTATACGTGAGAGGAAGAATGTATGCATGATTCATTTTCCCTTTTTCCTCAAACATGCGTTTGTGTTCCTTTTTTTTCAAGGATGGGAAGTTGAGAGAAAAAATTGCGATGGAGTAAATGAAGTAGATCTGGGAATTGCAAACGAAGAAGATGAAGCAGCCTTTCTAAGAACGTGCAAGGATGACAGTTAGAGCTGAGATATTTGCAAGGTGTGGACTGCGTAAAGATCGCACACTCAAAAATGTTTAAAAATCGCGTTTCAAAACAAATATGTTTCCTTGTCATCTGTTACTCATACCCCACTAACCGGTGCATGGGAATTCAAACATGATGTAAAATGGATAGAAATTGAAAGGTTATTTGGCTTAGGAAAACATAAATGTAGTAATGAAACAAGCGAATGGATACAATAGACTTGAATCCATATGGATCAAGAATACATGCATTGCTTGGATGAAATAAATGGACGTAGAAGAAATCAATGGTAATGTTGCATGCATTTGGAATTGAAATGGCACACACATGCATGTATTAAGATGGCTTTTGAAATTTGAAAAAGGTTCACGCATAGAAACAAAAGTTTAGAAAAGAAATGTTCATGCTAAGCTTTGGAAAAAATTAAAAAAATAAATGGTTACTTTACTAAAATAAAAAGACAGGTCTTGTAGACCCAAAATGGCTAGAATAACATGCGGGATCCGAATAGGGACACATCAAGCTCAACTGACTTTGTTTGAAAAATGAACTGTACATGCCTTTTTGTAATTTCAACGCGATCCGAGTACCGAAACTGACAAATGAATATTTTGCGGAAATCAGCATGATGAGACAACACAACGGTATATAATTTTTAGTGTCAGTATGCTCCTTTCAAAAACGCGTTGCGGACCCCTTTTAACGTAAAATGCGGACGAAAAACGGAGGTCAAAACGTCTGATTTTCGCAAAACGAATTTCGCCATTCGATTACTGACAACGAATAGAATACTTTTCATGTTTGTTCGAACAAGTTTCGGAGAAATTCTAAAATCGCGAAAATTTGAATTGTTTTGCGTAGCTTTGCACTGAAAATTGCGTGATCGACAAACATTCCAATTTTCTGACAAAATTTTCATGACTGCATCATCTCACTGTACGCATTCCAAAATTTAAATTCCCGTTACAAGAAATGGCAGAATGTTTTCAAAATAAAAATTCGATTTAAATCGGATTTAAACCATTAAAAATAGCGAGTTATTACATGAACTCGACATAAGTAGAAATGTAATGGCCCGCAAATCCGTACTATCTGAGTTGACTAATAACACCACACGTCCAACCCAAATTGCACATAAATACGAATCATTATTAGAAAGAAGTTAGAGGATGAGAAATAGAAAGAAAAAATTTTAGAATAGAAGAAAATGAAGATCACAAACTCACAGCGGAATATATGAAAGTCTATAGCTAACTGGTGAAGCCTCCTGCTTCCAGCTCTTCCAAGTGAATCTGAATAAAAACCCGACTACTTGACTGCCCGCACAAATTTGGGCACCCAAGAGTTTAGGGAAACAAAACAAAATAAACTCTGGGTCAGTCATGGGACTTGTGTGAGTAAACTCCAACCATTTGTTTAACTTTAAAAATCCTTTCAAAAGAAAAAATAATAGTAAGACCAGCCCACACATAAACATGGACGGTTTTTACCTTACTATAATCCAAAACACTTTGATACGAAAATCCAGTGATATCACCATAGTGTCTAAATCAAATAAATAGAATCTAGTGGAACGCTTGCATCTCACGCTCCACATACATAGTATAAAATCAAAAACTACGGGGCGCTTATTGGAGACTGGATTTCCAACATGACAAGGTATGGAACCACCTTCCGATAGTGTATCTCTAGAGAGGAATACACTGGGTTCAACAAGAACGTCTTGCAACCCGGCCCACACATGACCGACCACTCATTTCGCTTGAGTGTATCGAATGTATATCACCAACGGTTGGGATCACCAACTGTTTCCCGAATGGGACAGCATCGAATAGAACAAGGAATTAAATGAATCTCTAGATAGGTGATAATACACCCTAATGGGAGCGACCCACATAGCCATGCTGCCTGCCCGATTTTGGTCATTTCCCGGTTGTTGAGGCCTGAGGCTACGATTACTTTCTATTCATTGATAGCACAATCACGTTGAATGCCACATTGTCAGATCCGTTAATCACTAATTGATTTGCACAAATATTCTGGATGTTATGCTAATGGAATAAATCTGTTGCAACCATATATATTTATACAGACCAACTCATGAGATCATTGGAAATACTTTTTCAGACATTCGTCCATATACATTCGTTCTGGAATTGAATGAAACCGAAGGCACAATTTCTATTAATATAAAAAGCCCTTGCACTTCACTACATCTTCGATTATCTTCATATAATCTGATTCTTAACGCTACTGCCAATACAGAGTGGTTCACGGATAATAATCCAACCGGTCTCTCCATATTGACAACGATATTGGCAAATACTTCGATAGTCGGTTCTTTAACTATCGAAGAAAAATAAACAAACATCCATTCAAAACAAACAATCACTAGGCCCCTTGATTACTATTCATTAATTAAATCACCCCTTCCATTTCCTTATCAATATTTGTTAAACAAATATTTTCAATTATCATCACGGTCTCTTACATTCTTTGGAAAACATTTCTATATCCCGCCTTCTTTTATTTTCTACACTTAGAAAATATATTCTATTTGAAATTAAAACAATTTAAATCACTTATCTCTTTCCTGACTACTTTAATTATACTCAAGAAATATTTACTTTATATTTCCAAAATTCCATCACTTGGGTCAAAACGAATGCTGTATAAAACATCGTTATAACAACCCAAAATATTTTATTCGACTAACTCTTTTTTAAACACTTCTCTTCGAGACTGGATCCTGCTATTTATCAATTAAAAATGAAATCAATCAAGTTGGGGTAAAATTACCTCTCAGACCTTGACTGAAAACATCCTCAACTTCAAAACGGCAAAACCACTTACCTCGAATAAACACACTATAAAACCCTATTATTCATTTTTAAAACATGTATATGGTTCGCTTTCTATTTCCAATTTATAGATTTCCCTTTTTGTTTACAATATTTTATTTTTTTTAAATCCGTTTCCTTATCGAATTCTATATATATCAATACATTTATTTCTAGCTATCAAATTTTCTTAAAAATATTCTAACTCCTTAAATTCCCGGAAAAATTCGCCATAACGTCCCTTGTACCGGGAGCATTGGGATATTTCAAATAGCCTCCCATGGCCCTTTTCATTCAAAAAGAAAAAGAAAAAGCCAAGCGGCTTGCTGATACGGCGCATAAAATCTCATGTATGAATTTTAAACATGTACCTTTTTGTCGGGGCACATAAATTAAAATCTTCATATTCTCCATCCCATACCTGTCTAACACATGCTCACCTGTTTCCAATTCAATTCAACTCAATCCAATCGTTTGAATTCAGTTTTGCTCATGTATTCTTTAATTAGCTATTTTGCCTATTTAACTTCTTTGTTTGAACATAACATGTTCAAACAAAATATTTAACTTGCTCATAACCAAATTGAATTTCAATTTCAATTCTAGTTTCTTTTCGATTTCGAATATAAATTTTCAAATAGAATTCACTTATTCAAAACCCAATATTAATTCAAAATCTCATTAACTAATTACTATTCAAATTAGTTAGTTCTATTCAAAAATCAAAAATCTGATTTCTATTTCAAAAATCAATTCATTACCCCACTTGAGTGCACATATAATTTACAACTCAAATCTGACATTTTCTAAATAGAAATTCGGATTTTATTCGCTTGAAAACCTTTTATAAAATTTAATAAACCGTTGTTGTTTTTAAATGGTTATGGCGCTGTTTTTCTGAAAATTTGATTTTGATATAACTCAAAATTTATCTGATGAAATCCTGATTTTTCTCCTCCATAAGAAAACTATTATCAAATCAGTCCTGACATTTCTTGTTTCAAGAATTCCGACTTTAATTGAGTTCTATATACCCAATTAAAGTTCGAAATGCCAATTTACGAACTGCAGCGCTGCGGCGAGTTCGTTTTAATTATATTTACAAATATAAACGTTTAAATTTCGTCTATAATAAATTCAACTCCATTCTAATATATATCAAATCAAAATTTTCAATTCAACATAATATTTCCGATCTTCTAAAATTGTCGTTTTTCCCTAACTCGGAAATAAGTTTATTTATACTTCAATCTTCTATATTCAAATTCTATTTCCATTCAAACTGAATTTCCTATATTCACATTTCATTTTCAATCTCCATTTGAATTATATATTCCAATTCCCATTTCAACTCTATTTGAATTCTATATTCAAATTCCCATTTCAAATTCTATTTGAAATTCTATTTTCAAATTCCATATTTAAAATTTCTTTCTTGAAATTCCATTTCACTTCGATATTCAAATTCTATGTTTGAATTTCCTTTATATTTTCTATATACAAATCCTATTTTTGAAATCCATTTGGATTTCAATATTCAAACTCTATTTTAATTTCTATATTCAATTTCTGTTTGAATTTTCTTTATTCAAATTCTATTTTCAATTCCATTGAACTTCATATATTCAAATTAACTTCTATTTAAATAAATTCGAATTAATCGAATTCAAATCATAAATCCTTATCGATTTATTTTCGTTCAATTTATATTCTGAACATCAAAATAAATTCCATCGTTTATTTCTTCAAAACGATTTCCCCCATTTCTATTTTTAAATTCACATTTGTATTTAAATATTCAAATTATCCAAATGATAATTTTCCCCTTTTTATTTACAAACCCTATTTATTTTACTTGTTTATATATTTAAACAAGTCCCGATTTTAATTTCCTTTGAAATAGATATTTCTACTTTGGAAAAATAGTTTTCCCTTTTTCAAATTCAAACTTATAATTCCCTTCATTTAAAACATCATTTATAAATGAACTTCTTGTTTTATTCCTTTAAAACAAGTTAATATTTTTTTCCATTCAAATTTCAAATTCTATTTTAGAAAAATAGAATTTCCCTTTTTCACTCTGGAAATTTCCTTTTTCGATATTTTTAAATATCAACACTTAGGCCCAGTGATATTTAAACACCAAACAGTCAATTATTTATTTTCGGTTTTCTAACACATCATATATGACAGTATATATGCAAACAAATAAACAAACAAATAATATATTTTTGAGGAATCCAGTCGGATTCCTCCAACCTGTTTTTCTGCATCCACAGACGTTAGTCAACATTAATAATACCCATCCTGCTTCAAGGCCGGATATCGCGGTATAAAAGGGGATCCACTTATATACGTGGGCGTAGTGTCATCCGCTAATGATACCGCGGGCATCCGCTAATGAGACTACAGGAATCCAACCAATCATCAACCCAATATATATTTAATAGTCAACCCTAAATAACTAATATATTTAAATCAACCAAACAGCATTCAAACAAGCAACAACAATTATTTTAACTAATAAAAATAATTTTAAATGAAAGGTGAGTGAGATTTACTCACCTCGAATTTTTATTGCTATTCATTTCCATTTCGATTCCTTAGCAAAGATATTTCAACTCCAAAAGTCCAAACAACATGATTGATTCACCTTGTACATTGATTTATTCCATTTATTAATTTCATGATCAATTATATATGTACTTAATTACGTAAGCGCGAATTTATTTTCTATAACGATAACTGTAAAATAAATTACCTAGCTTAAATTAATGGCATACCTTAATTCACGTTTAAAATTCTTCTTCATTTTACTGTTGTGACATCCCTCCTTGTATCAAACTCAACAGCCGACCCTTCAAACTCTTCTCCAATGATCATATTCCCCACTAAATCCTCCACAGACTTCATGAAATCATTCCTGATGTTTGCAACAAATCCTAAAAATCCCCACTCTTACCAAACATCGCGACGTTCTTCACTGCGTTATCCAAATCCCATCCAAATACTCAGATCGATAAACAAACTCACAAGCCCCGTAACCCTAAATCGCAGCTACAGTAGATCGCAACCCCCTCGACTTCCCTGATCGATGACCATCAACCAAGCCAATGAACCTTATCAACTTCGATTGCGAGCTCCACCTCAAATCGCGATAAGCCGTGTGGTTCCCCCTACCACAGTCCATCGCGACATCGACTCCCCTTCTAGAAATTGTGACCTCGACTACGGGTCTTCCGCTTGAAGACGAGGGACAAGGGATCGATCGACTTTTGTTAGAGGAAGGATTTTAAAACTTTTGCTTAGCAGAAATTTGTGAACGAGGATAACAAATTAAATTGGGGGGTTTACTTTAATTTTATAGAATAAGAAAACTTGGGAGGCACGTAGTAGAGAGTGTCTGTAGAATAGGTAGGATGGTTGGGGAAAAGACGTTCATTAATTTGTTTAGAAATAAAGCAGTTTTTATTTTATTTAAAATGATATCGATTTGATTTTCAATCTTATCCATTATAAATATGTCGGGGTTCACAATTAAAAATCGTGAACCGCTATTTTAGCGTACCGACCGTCATTCCAATGTTATAGCGTTATACTGAACTCAACAGAATATTTTCTGAAATTTATTTTGAACATATATTTAAAATAACCATATTAAATCAATATAAAAATCTAAATTCTAAAACAAATAAATTCTTCAATAATAAATATTTTTACTATCATCTATATTCAAATACAATTAATACTGATCATCTGAATTGTTTTGATTTAATTATAACTTCGAATCGAATTATTTTAAATTCTCGTATTACGATGATAATCAAAATAAATCGTATTTCAATTATTTAATCGATAACTCAATATAAATATCCATTTATATTATTAATTCGATATTTAAACAATATTAAATATTTAAAATTAATCGATCAAAAACTGGGTCGTTACATTCTTCCCCCCTTAAAATAATTTCGTCCCCGAAATTGCTAAGGAAGGAAAAATGGTACAAATCCATATTTTTTTTTCCAAAATCTCACTTATGTTGAAACTCAACTCCTCATATTTCAACAAATTTAATTCCACCAAAACTTTTGGTCTTCCTTCATTTAATTCGAATGATCTACGATCCATCCATTTATATCCAATCTATGTTCTATTAAACCAATTCAAATTGATTCTAGTCAATTGATTCACTTCAATCCATTTAACTAGCTTAAGTTAAATTCCACTTCCAGAATCCAAATCCCAGGGTTTTCATTTCAAATCCTTTGAAATACATAAATATATACTTATATTTATTTCCATCAAAAATTGAAAACATTTGAATTTTCAAACCACTTGTTTTATACCAACTGTAACGACCCAAGGCAGTGGGCTAACCTCCCACCGTGGCTTATAGAGATACCCCAGAACTGCTTTTACGGCGAGCCTCTCGATTCGACCAACCCACATTGTCGAGAGATTTAGGGGTAAGAGTCTCCCGTCCGCCACCAAACGCAAAGCAAGAACCCTCTATCATCCGTACCAATTAAGCAACCAGCTCTGATACCAACTGTAATGGCCCGCAAATCCGTACTATCTGAGTTGACTAATAACACCACACGTCCAACCCAAATTGCACAGAAATACGAATCATTATTAGAAAGAAGTTAGAGGATGATAAATAGAAAGAAAGAAATATTAGAATAGAAGAAAATGAAGATCACAAACTCACACCGGAATATATGATAGTCTATAGCTAACTGGTGAAGCCTCCTGCTTCCAGCTCTTCCAAGTGAATCTGAAAAAAAAAACCGACTACTTGAATGCCCGTACAAATTTGGGCATCCAGGAGTTTAGGGAAAACAAAACAAAATAAACTCTAGGTCAGTCATGGGACTGGTGTGAGTAAACTCCAACCATTTGTTTAACTTTAAAAATCCTTTCAAAAGAAAAAATAATAGTAAGACCAGCCCACACATAAACATGGATGGCTTTTACCTTACTATAATCCAAAACATTTTGATATCAAAATCTGGTGATATTATAATAGTGTCTAAATCAAATAAATAGAATCTAGTGGAACGCTTGCATCTCACGCTCCACATACATAGTATAAAATCAAAAACCGCAGGGCGCTTATTGGAGACTGGATTTCCAACATGACAAGGTATGGAACCACCTTCCGATAGTGTATCTCTAGAGAGGAATACACCGGGTTCAACAAGAACGTCTTGCAACCCGACCCACACATGACCGACCACTCATTTCGCTTGAGTGTATCGAATGTATATCACCAACGGTTGGGATCAGCAACCGTTTTCCGAATGGGACAGCATCGAATAGAACAAGGAATTAAATGAATATCTAGATAGGTGATAATACACCCTAATGGGAGCGACCCACATAGCCATGCTGCCTGCCCAATTTTTGTCATTTCCCGGTTGTTGAGGCCTGAGGCTACGATTACTTTCTATTCATTGATAGCACAATCACTTTGAATGCCACATTGTCAGATCCGTTAATCACTAATTGATTTGCACAAATATTCTGGATGTTATGCTAAGGGAATAAATCCGTTGCAACCATATATATTTATACAGACCAACTCATGCGATCATTGGAAATACTTTGTCAGACATTCGTCCATATACATTCGTTATGGGATTGAACGAAACCGAAGGCACAATTTCTATTAATAGAAAAAGTCCTTGCACTTCACTACATCTTCGATTATCTTCATATAATATGATTTGTAATGCTACTGCCAATACAGAGTGGTTCATGGATATAATCCAACCGGTCTCTCCATATTGACAACGATATTGGCAAATATTTCGATAGTCGGTTCTTTAACTATCGAAGAAAAATAAACAAACATCCATTCAAAACAAACAATCACTGGGCCCCTTGATTACTATTCATTAATTAAATCACCCTTTCCATTTCCTTATCAATATTTGTTAAACAAATATTTTCATTTATCATCACGGTCTCTTACATTCTTTGGAAAACATTTCTATATCTCGCCTTCTTTTATTTTCTACACTTAGAAAATATATTCTATTTGAAATTGAAACAATTTCAATCACTTATCTCTTTCCTGACTACTTTAATTATACTCAGGAAATATTTACTTTTATATTTCCAAAATTCCATCACTTGGGTCAAAACGAATGCTGTATAAAACATCATTATAACAACCCAAAATATTTTATTCAGCTAACTCTTTTTCAAACACTTCTCCTCGAGACTAGATCCTGCTATTTATCAATTAAAAATGAAATCAATCAAGTTGGGGTAAAATTACCTCTCAAACCTTGACTTAAAACATCCTCAACTTCAAAACGGCAAAACCACTTACCCCGAATAAACACACTATAAAACCCAATTATTCATTTTTAAAACATGTATATGGTTCGCTTTCTATTTCTAATTTATAGATTTCCCTTTTTGTTTACAATATTCTTTTTTTTTTTAAATCTGTTTCCTTATCGAATTCTATATATATCGATACATTTATTTCTAACTATCAAATTTTCTTAAAAATATTCTAACTCCTTAAATTCCCAGAAAAATTCGCCATAACCTCCCTTGTACCGGGAGCATCGGGATATTTCAAATAGCCTTCCATGGCCCTTTTCATTCAAAAAGAAAAAGAAAAAGCCAAGCGGCTTGCCGATACAACACATAAAATCTTATATATGAATATTAAACATGTACCTTTTTGTCGGGCACATAAATTAAAATCTTCACATTCTCCATCCCATACCTGTCTAACACATGCTGACCTGTTTCCAATTCAATTCAACTCAATCCAATCGTTTGAATTTAGTTTCGCTCATTTATTCTTTAATTAGCTATTTTGCCTATTTCACTTCTTTGTTTGAACATAACATGTTCAAACAAAATATTTAACTTGCTCATAACCAAATTGAATTTCAATTCTAGTTTCTTTTCGATTTTGAATATAAATTTTCAAATCGAATTCACTTATTCAAAACCCAATATTAATTCAAAATCTCATTAACTAATTACTATTCAAATTAGTTAGTTCTATTCAAAAATAAAAAATCTGATTTCTGTTTCAAAAATCAATTTATTACCCCACTTGAGGGCACATATAATTTACAAATCAAATCTGACATTTTCTAAATAGAAATTCGGATTTTATTCGGTTAAAAACCTTTTATAAAATTTAATAAACCGTTATGGTTTTTAAATGTTATGGAGCTGTTTTTCTGAAAATTTGATTTTGATATAACTCAAAATTTATCCGACGAAATCCAGTTTTTTCTCCTCCATTAGAAAATTATTATCAAATCGATCCTGACGTTTCTTGTTTCAAGAATTCTGACTTCAATTGAGTTATGTATACCCATTTGAAGTTCGAAATGCCAATCTACGAACTTCAGCGCTGCGGCGAGTTCGTTTTAATTATATTTATAAATATAAACGTTTAAACTTCGTCTATAATAAATTCAACTCCATTCTAATATATTTTTAATATATATCAAATCGAAATTTTCAATTCAACATAATATTTCTGATCTTCTAAAATTGTCGTTTTTCCCTAACTCGGAAATAAATTTATTTATACTTCGATCTTCTATATTCAAATTCTATTTCCATTCAAATTGAATTTCCTATATTCAAATTCCATTTTCAATCTCCATTTGAATTTCAATATAATTTCAAACTTCATTTGGATTTCTATATTCAAATCTATTTTCAAACCCCATTTGAATTATATATTCCAATTCCCATTTCAACTCTATTTGAATTCTATATTCAAATTCCCATTTCAAATTTTTATTTGAAATTCTATTTTCAAATTCCACATTTAAAATTTCTTTATTCAAATTCCATTTCACTTCGATATTCAAATTCTATATTTGAATCTCCTTTATATTTTCTATATTCAAATTCTATTTTTGAATTTCATTTGGACTTCTATATTCAAACTCTATTTGAATTTCTATATTCAATTTCTATTTGAATTTTCTTTATTCAAATTCTATTTTCAATTCCATTGAACTTCATATATTCAAATTAACTTCTATTTAAATAAATTCGAATTAATCGAATTCAAATCATAAATTCTTATCTATTTATTTCCGTTCAATTTATATTCTGAACATCAAAATAAATTCCATCGTTTATTTCTTCAAAACGATTTCCCCCATTTCTATTTTTAAATTCACATTTGAATTTAAATATTCAAATTATCCAAATGATAATTTTCCCCTTTTTATTTACAAACCCTATTTATTTTACTTGTTTATATATTTAAACAAGTCCCGATTTCAATTTCCTTTGGAATAGATATTTCTACTTTGGAAAAATAGTTTTCCCTTTTTCAAATTCAAACTTATAATTTATTTCTGAATTATCCAATGAAAATTCTCTTCCCTTCATTTAAAACTTCGTTTATAAATGAACTTCTTGTTTTATTCCTTTAAAACAAGTTAATATTTTTATTCCATTCAAATTTCAAATTCTATTTTAGAAAAATAGAATTTCCCCTTTTCACTCTAGAAATTACCTTTTTCGATATTTTTTAATATCAACACTTAGGCCCAGTGATATCTAAACACCAAACAATCAATTATTTATTTTTGGTTTTCTAACACATCATATATGACAGTATATATGCAAACAAATAAACAAACAGATAATATATTTTTGAGGAATCCAGTCGGATTTCTCCAACTTGTTTTCCTGCATCCACAGACGTTAGTCAACATAAATAATACCCATCCTGCTTCAAGGACGGATATCGCGGTATAAAAGGGGATCCACTTATATACGTGGGTGTAGTGTCATCCGCTAATGATACTGCAGGCATCCGCTAATGGGACTGCGGGGATCCAACCAATCATCAACCCAATATATATATAATAGTCAACCCTAAATAACTAATATATTTAAATCAACCAAACAGCATTCAAACAAGCAACAACAATTATTTTTAACTAATAAAAATAATTTTAAATGAAAGGTGAGTGAGACTTGCTCACCTCGAATTTTTATTGCTATTCATTTCCATTTCGATTCCTTAGCAAAGATATTTCAATTCCAAAAGTCCATACAGCACGATTGATTCACCTTGTACATTGATTTATTCCATTCAATAATTTCATGATCAATTATATATGTACTTAATTACGTAAGTCCGAATTTATTTTCTATAACGATAACTATAAAATAAATTACCTAGCTTAAATTAATGGCATACCTTAATTCATGTTTAAAATTCTTCTTCATTTTAATGTTGTGACATCCCTCCTTGTATCAAACTCAACAGCCGACCCTTCAAACTCTTCTCCAGTGATCATCTTCCCCACTAAATCCTCCACGGACTTCACGAAATCATTCCTGATGTTTGCAACAAATCCTCAAAATCCCCTACCAAACATCACAACGTTCTTCACTGCGTTATCCAAATCACATCCAAATACTCAGATCGATACCCAAACTCACAAGCCCCATAACCCTAAATCGCAGCTACAGTAGATCGCAACCCCCTCGACTTCCCTGATCGATGACTATCAACCAAGCCAAGGAACGTTATCAACTTCGATTGCGAGCTCCACCTCAAATCACGATAAGCCATGTGGTTTCCCCCTACCATAGTCCATCGCGACATAGACTCCCCTTCTAGAATTTGTGACATCGACTACGGGTCTTCTGCTTGAAGATGAGGGACAAGGGATCGATCGACTTTTGTTAGTGGAAGGATTTTAAAACTTTTGCTTAGCAGAAATTTGTGAACTAGGATAACAAATTAAATTGGGGTGTTTACTTGCGATTTTATAGAAGAAGAAAACTTGGGAGGCACGTAGTAGAGAGTGTCTGTAGAATAGGTAGGGTGGTTGGGGAAAAGACGTTCATTAATTTGATTAGAACTAAAGCAGTTTTTATTTTATTTAGAAGGATATCGATTTGATTTTCGATCTTATCCATTATAAATATCTCGGGCCTCACAATTAAAAATCGTGAACCGCTATTTTAGCATACCGACCATCGTTCCAATGTTATAGCGTTATACTGAACTGAACAGAATATATTCTGAAATTTATTTTGAACATATATTTAAAATAACCATATTAAATCAATATAAAAAATTAAATTCAAAAACAAATAAATCCTTCAACAATAAATATTTTTACTATCATCTATATTCAAATACAATTAATACTGATCATCTGAATTGTTTTGATTTAATTCTAACTTCGAAATGAATTATTTTAAATTCTCGTATTACGATGATAATCAAAATAAGTCGTATTTCGATTATTTAATCGATAACTCAATATAAATATCCATTTATATTATTAATTCGATATTTAAACAATATTAAATATTTAAAATTAATTGATCAAAAACTGGGTCGTTACAAGAAAGCTAGAGGGCTTATGAAGGGTTATTTCGGTAATCTATTCCTTTTGAGCTTGATTGCACTCACTGCTCCTTTGGTATCTAAAACCTTAATACAAATATTAGTTACTCTTCCTTCAAGAGGTGAGTATCACGCTTATGGAACTTATGTACCAACAGTTACCATGGGATGAGATTACAACAACCGTCACTAATCAAAAGTAAAATACACATTTAAGGTTGTTTAGGTAATTGTTTGGAAGATTGGGTTGAGGAGAGTTGATACACATAAGCACAACAATACACAATATGATATGCAAAACAATAGAGAATGCAACAATTTATAGTGGTTTGGTTCGGATTGAACCTACGTCCACTTTAATGGATTTGATGATTTTATTCATGGAGGTGGTTAAATAAGAAATCCCCATTTCGAATTACAAATTAGGGTTAGCTCTATTAGAAATGAGTAAAAGACTGTGGAATGAAAAAAGTTCCTCTCAAATGAGACCCGTGGCATCTTATTTACAGGAAATTTGGGCCCGCTTTGGCAGTTTTTGATTAGCATTAGCTTTGGTGCACATTTGTTGTTGTTGACCCGCTTCTATGTTTCCTAGCTTCAGTGTCGAATTGTAGGAACTTCGATGCCAACATTATATGAATGCTTTAGTGTTGGTCTTGTTGTTTTCTTTTCTTTTCTTTACTCTTGGCTTCTGGTATTGAACTGTGGAGACTTCGATGCCAGTACTGAACGTAAGCTCGGTGTTAGTTTAGTTGCCTCCATTTCCTTATGTATATGTCTTACTCTTAATCATTACTATCTTTCAATACTCAATTCTTCCTTTGTCATATGTTATTTTATGTGCTTCCCACAATTATTGTTGTCGGTATTGTCGCTACCGGTGTTGGTGGTTTCATTTTATTTTGTTATGTTTGTTTCCAACACTGTGTCTTTCCTTTATGAACCTGGTTTCCGCTACATGATCTCTTATTATATATTTGGTATCGATCCAACTGACTTCCCTACTCAGGATTTGGTATCATCTTACATTATACTAGTTTTCTAAATTAGGCTTTGGACTTGTTGCCTTTGTATTGAGTGTCCAATCCATGTTTCCTCCTTTGAGATCTTGATACCATGGTTTTTGTATCGGCCTTGATGTTGAATTAACTGCTTCTTCTACTTTGTTGCTTTGGTAACAATCTGATGTCTTTATTATCTTGGTATCGACTTTATGTACTTGTCTTCCTTGTTTTGGTGTCGTCACTACCCGATATATGTTCATGTCGACATCGGGTCTTCGTCTTCTTCTTTTCTTGCTCTTCTAGAATTATTTTTATTATTATTCCCTCATGAACTCTTTGCCATTTTCATATCAATTTTTTATACTTTCTTTCATGGTTTTGGTGTCATTACTAAGCTAGTAGTCCACTGTATGCTTGTGTAGACACCCTATTTTTCTTTTTCTTTCATACTGCCTTAGCATTATTACAGCTGCTTCTAACCTTTTGCTATCGGTGTTAGACCAATACCCTTGTGCTCTGGTATCGGCCTTGATTCCCTTGGGCCTCCTCTTTGATTCCAATGTAATTTTGATATCGTCTGTCGAACTATACTAAGTGTTGATGCCAGGTTGTAACCTGGACCGTCTTGCTGTCGGTATCGGCTTTCCAGCTCTTGGTGTCGATATAGTTATCCTTAAAGTTTTTTCTTCTGGTATTTGTTGTTCCCTGACTCTCGGAGCTTGCAGTCAGCGTCACCTTAGCCAACTTTAAGGATTTTCTACTTGGTTTCGTCTTCATTTCTTAAAGCCTTTTGTTCTTCTGGCTTTATAACTTCCGTCTCTTTATATTTGGCTGTTGCAAATTTTGGTGTCAACAGTTAGCCCCCTAGAGTAAAAAGGCTTTTGTTCTTTAGGATAAAAAACCCATGCTTTCTGCACTGCCTTTCTTTAACTCAAGTAGCGTTAAGAGATTTCTATTCAGTAGTTCCATATACTTCAAAAAAATGATGCAAGAGGGAATATAAACTTTCCCTAGTGGACAATGTTGTATTATAGGTTCCAAGTTATGATTTTTTATAAACTCAATCATATATGTTGTACAAATCAGATAATGCATTCATGTGAGCCCTTATGATGATGGTCCTAAGACATAAGTTTTTTTTTAATGGGAAGCCTGAAACTCATATTAGGGAATCAATTGTTCATCTTTTGAAAATGTGGAAGGGTCAACCCAAAATCTAGACTTAGGTATCTATAAAAGAAGCTCAAATCCTAGACTTGATCGTTTACAATTGAAGTTCTGAACTTCATTTTCTGAGAAACATGATGTATTGATAAGAGTAATATGATTTGCACAGTGTTCAATATTTCATTTATAATGTGTTAAGCATTGTTTATAATTAAAAAAACATGGTAATGAAATTAGGAGTAAAGGTAACGTATGTTTAGGAAACCTCCCTGCGTCAGGTGTCAAGAACCCATTACGTTTGTTTGGAGATTTTAAACAATGACTTGAGGCACCAACCCGAGTATTTTATTTAAAGGTCCTCTTTTCGTAAATATGGTAGTTGGCCTAAATTTCATACTTGGGAATGATGATAGAAGCTAGAAAATTCTTACTTGGAAATAAGAATCGAAAATCTGTAAACAGATTCAAGTGTTAGAATAGTGTAAATATAAGGGTTCATTTCTGAAAACATTATAGGTTCAGAATGTTCATCTGGAATAATGAGGGAAAGGTCCAAAGCTCTGATTTGATTTGGTGTAACAAAATTCCTTTTAGCAATAATAGAAGCCCAATACCTAAATCTGGGTATTTATGATAGAAGCCAGAACCTTACAAACAGAAATTAGTAGAAACACTAAGACTCATACTTGGGTAAATAGGAAATCAGAAATTCACATCTAAAGTTAGTAGAAACCCGAGATTCACAATTAGGTAAACAAAAATCAGAAATAAACATATGAAATTAGTAGAAACCCCGAGACTCACGCTCGGGTAAATAGAAATCAGAAATCCACATTTGAAATTAGTAGAAACCCCGAGACTCATACTCAAGCAAATAGAAATAAAAAATTCATATCTGAATGTAATAAAGATCCCGAGACTCATGCTCGGATAAATGTAAAATCATAAATCCACATCTTAAATTATAGAAACCCCAAGACTCACACTCGAGTAAATAGAAATCAGAAATCCACATCTGAAATTAGTAGAAACCCCAAAACTCACACTCGGGTAAATAGAAATTTGAAATTCATATCTGAACATAATAGAGAACCCGAGACTCATGCTCGGATGAGCGGAAATCCAAAATCCACATCTGAAATTATATCTTAATTTGAAGTCACCCTTAAAACTCATAGTTAAATAAAATGCCTTATTAAAGGAATAGAAGAATTGTCGAAAACTATTCAAAAATCATCCTGTAGAAGCATTAGGAATTATTCAAAGACCATCTATGTGAATCAATGTTTGAATAACCCAAACATCATTGAAAGTGATCGAGTCATCATGAATTATGTGTAGGTTTCTCGTTGGTCTGTTCAGAGAAACACGTGACGAAAGAGTCTTAAATATCTCCAGAAGTAATTTTTGGATGTGTATATATTGAGGACTGCTTTCAGTATAAGTTATCCCTATCCTGAACTGATTAGTAATTCAGATGAAGTTTCATTTAGTTTTCTAGCCATTTGACCTCTCAGTAGTAGTCCTGTTCAAATTTTCAATTGCTTGATCATTCAGCAAGGTAGTTTCCATTTGGTTATCTAATTTCACAATCGTTTAGTTGGGAAGTACCGTTAGCTCATCTAACTACTCAACCATTCAATTAGATAGTTCTATTTGATTATTCGGCTATTGGGTATCTAACGTATAGTTTTACTCCCAACCCAGAGGATATGCAGATGAATGAGTAATCTCTAAGAGAGCGACACTGATCAATATTCAAGCGACATTGATCCTATTAAGTAACGATGCATGCATTATAACTAGCCCCACTTTGGGGATGACTCCACCAGCTGGAGATGTAAGTAATGTAGCCCTACTTAAAGGCGACTCCATCATAAGAGATGTAGCTTTTCTTCCTGGAAGCTTTGTATATTGTGGCTTCTCTCTTTGGAAACTTTATTTGATGTAGCTTCTCTCCCCAGATCTTTAGCTGATGTGGCTTCTCTCTCTAGAAATTTTGTTTGTTGTGGCCTCTCTCTTTGGAAGCTTTGTTTGTTGTGCCTTCTCTCTTTGGAGGCTTTGTTTGTTGTGTCTTCTCTCTAGAAGATTTATTTGATGTGGCTTCTCTCTCTCGAAGCTTTGTTTATTGTGACTTCTCTCTCTGGAAGCTTTAATTGATGTGTCTCCTCTCTTTGGAAGCTTTGTTTGATGTTCCTTCACCCTCCAAAAGCTTTGTTTGTTGTGTCTTCTCTCTCTAGAAGCTTTGTTTGTTTGATGTTGCTTCTCTCTCTGGAAGCTTTGTTTGTTGTGCCTTTTCTTCTAAAGGCTTTATTGATTCACCTTTTCTTCCAAAGGCTTTATTGATTCGCCTTTTCTCCTAAAGGCTCTATTGGACATCTTTTATCAATGATATGTTCCTCACCTTTCATAGAAGTGTTTAAATTTGTCAATATAACATTTTTGATAAAGATAGTTCATGAAATTTTAAGATAGGGTAGATAAGATCTTAAAGAGTCTTATTTAATCCAAGAAATAATGGCATTTAATCATTTCTTTGTCGTGTGTTTCTTTGGGTGGCTCTTATCGAAGATTGTTATTGAATGTAAACTCTGCCATGCTCTTATCCATGCATTGCATTCTTTAAATGCTCCATTATGAGATTTCGCTCCCTTCTGCAGGATGAGACATAAGCAGAGGTTAGGCGTGCTTTAAGTGCTCCACCTGAGCTCTTGTTATGTACACAAGGATGCCTGAACAGGGTTAGGTTTTTACCTGTAACGGCACTCAAACTTACATTAATATTTGTCTGATTTTAAGCGAATGACAAATTAAATGACTAATGATAATAATCATTAAGATAGGAAACTTATTGTTTAATTCTAATCCCATATTGTTGTGCTTTTGGCCACTTTTCTACTTGTCTTGCTTCAAACTTCTTAGTTAGGCTTTCTTTTCTGCCTGGTGTATTTTTATCAGATCACGACATTGATTGGTTTTGTATCCTCTTGCCTTGTGATAGGAAAAATAATCCATGTCTTTGCTTGACTTTGAAGTGACTTATGCAAAAGCATTGGAACTGAACTCTTTTTCCTTCTGGCCTTGTTTCAAGATTTTCTTCGTGTTAAACATCTCTTTCATAGGATAAATTTGTCGGCTATAGAATAAAATCATCTAAGCTTTCACATTCTCTTAAGGTAAGCTCTTTTGGAAAGGGGGATGGTGTTAACAATCCCCACTACACAGCTATTAGTTTTTCTCTTTCCGTCGCTCTTTTTACCATGAGTGACTCAGTGTGAAATCCCTTCACATAATGGTTTAGTGATTCTTCCAGTTTCTGTCCAATTCTAACTAGATCATAAATGCTGATTGCTAAGTCTTTATACACATGAAATTGTGTGCTAAAGGCAGTGGATAATTATTTCCATGTGGTGATGACTGGGCCACAATAATGCTTGCGCCATTTGCTAGCTTCTTTATGAAGGGTTTTCAGGAAGATCTTGCATTAAAGTGTTCTAAAAACATTGTACGCATCCATGTAACTCTCAAAGATAGTGAGATGTTGCTCGAATTCTGTATTCCCATTATATAAGAGTTGTGGTCCTTCTGTACCAGATGGAATTTCAACCATCATTTATCTCTTTGGAGAAGGGGATTCTCGGTAACTCCCTGTCCTCTAGCCACCTTAGGCTTTCTCTTTCTTTTGAACTGACCACTTCTCCTAATGCTTGATAGTTTCTTTGCAAAACTAAACTATTCTATGGATTTGACGAGGATTTAATTTGAAAAAAAAACTCTCAAGATGCCACAATATTTTATTCTACTTCATAGAGTTCCATTTCATGAAGTCTCCTTCAATGAATTTTCTAGTGGCATCGATCTGTGAAGCCAAGTGTATTATTTCCAACTTATTACTTTCTTCTTTCATTAAGGTTGAAGATCCTTTGGTTTTCAATTTTGCTAAATTGAAGTTGGAAGGTATGTTATTCTATAAAGTGGATGATGTGCTAAAATCATGTTCACCATTCTTTCCTTGTCCAACCATCTTCAATTGATTTTGAGAGAATTTATTATGATGAAATGAGAAACAAGGACGGAAGGTTTAAGCTAAGGATGGAGGTAGGAGAAATAAGGGTTAACTACAAGGGCGGACGTATAAGAAATAAGGTCGAGGGTTCAAGGTTATACTATTCTTCAAATATCTTAGAACAATGATGTTTGAAGTAGCCATTCAGTATTCAAAAGCTCATTGTCGAGACTATTTTTCTATAATCTTGCATCTTCAATGCTTACTCCAATTCGGGAGGGAACAACTATGGATTTGGTAGGTTATCCAAAGGATCAGAGGTCTAGGCCCTAATTCTAGCGCCAAAATGTTGATGATATTTTTCGTCAACACCAAAATGAGGGGTTATGGTTGTGGAACTAGGATAATCTTGGGATCACTTAGTTCCTACAAGCTTGATTTAGTACACCATTGCATAGATATCAATGTTTTAAGACTCAAGATTAGTTACACTTCCTTCAAAGAGGTGAGTATCATGCTTACGAGACTTAACGACCAACATTTACCTTAGGATAAGGGCTTTATGAATTCGACACAAGTATAAAGCTAAAAGGCATATGAAGGGTTATTTCGATAATCTAGTCCTTTTGAGCTTGATTGAAACCTTAGGTATCTAGACCCTTAATCCGAAGATTAGTTACTCTTCCTTCAAGAGGTGAGTATCATGCTTACGAAACTTAAGGACCAAAAGTTACCTTGGGATGAGGCTACAACAGTCGTTACTAATTGGAAATAAAACACACATTAAAAGGTATTAAGGTAATTGTTCGAAAGATTGGGTTGGAAAGAGTTAATACGCATAAGCACAATAGAGAACACAATGATTTATAGTGGTTCGGTTTGGATTGAACTGACGTCCACTTTACGGTCATTGGTGATTATATTCATGGAGGAGGTTACATAAGAAATCCCCAATTTGATTTACAAATTAGGGTAAGCTCTCTAAGAAATGACTACAAGATTGTGGAATGAGAAAAGTCCTCTCAAATGAGACCCTTGGGCCTTATTTATAGGAAAATTGGTCCCCTTTGGTTGCAGTTGCTTGGCAATAGCTTCGATGTGCATTTACTGTTGTTGACCCGCTTCTGTATTCCTAGCTTCGGAGTCGAATTGTATGAACTTCAGTGCCGAAACTATGTAAAGGCTTTAGTATCGGCCTTCCTGTTTTCTTTTCTCTTGGCTTCCAGTACTGAACTGTGGAGACTTCAATCACTACTGTATTCCGATACTATAACAACCCGAATTCCGATCGACTGAAATATTTTTCTCAAAAATTCCAATTTATTGAAACTCGTGGTGGATTATCTGGTTTCCTGCAGAAAAGACCGAGATAATAAATATATCAGAGCTTGGAATACATCTCACAACAGAATGGATAAAATATGTTATAATCAAATATAGCCTAACCAAAATAATAATACTGCCTAAGTAGTATCTAAAGCTATCATATCTCAACCAAAAACCTAACCTGCAAGTGTGTTATGAGGAGGAGGTCAGAACACAAGTTCTGGTGACTGGACTAAATTACACATTCTGAAATAACCCTACATATACCATTCAGTTGTATTTTCTTATTTGTTAGGTTGTTTGGATTAATAGCACTCAAGGCTCTATACTAATGTCATACCCATCTACCCCACAATAGATTAACCTAATGCAATACATATATGTAGCTATTCCAATGGATATCAAGGTACTCCCGATAGTACCCTCTTCGCACGATCACCACCGTCACGCGACGGAAGCGTATGCAACTCTCATCCTACGCCGAATGACATACGAATCTCCATATTACCACACCACGTTCGGCACAGAACTACCATCATTATGTTACATAAGCGTACAGACTACGATATCCAAACTCCCCCATCGAATAAATTCTCAACACGGAGTAATGCCCTAGCGTATACGATACACCACCCGGTGCGGAGTGCATTTACTAGCCCTCACACGTACGTATGGTCTACTATACCCCAAGTCCCGTAATAGGGTTGCATCCAATGCACGAAACTCGGTCGAGAGCTTTTCCATATTTGTATAGGTCGATATGGTCCCACCTCGATACCTCCCTCCATTAGTGAAAGACTTCATCAAGAGCTAAGTGACGTGCCCCTAGCAAACAATCTACATCCAAATTGGCGTGTCCCGCAACCAAAGTCTCGATAGTGAAAGATCGATGGTCTATAGGTTTAGCTCTAGTCTTTCTGCATCCCACTAACTCCCGATGACAGGTAGCCGATGATTACTATCTTTGATTTGGTCCTTACCAGCCTCCCGGTGAGGAAACCACCGAATCACCAAATGTCATTCGCCATAGCCTTTTGGCTGCCAAACTATCGTTGCAGTCAAGGTATACTCACCAGGTGGTAACTCGCAGACTCAACCTCTGTGATTACATACTGAGAATGCACCGCAATAGAGGACCACCATGGTGTACCCTTCCACGTCCCTCAGAAGTCGTGTGCTTCCTTCCAGTCTCGCAGAGCCAACAAGCAGAAAATCAAGCAGAAGAATCGGAGGACGTGCTCCTCTCGTGCCTCTAGACACCTCGATGATCTATCCCGTTGGTTTATTCACTTTTGTATATGCGGACTGGTCCAAGCGCATCACACTAACAAGTTACTAGACCCTATGTCTAATCATTTAATCGCGCGCTTGTCTTATCTTATCAGATTTCCAATTAACTTGATTATCCACATTTTATCTTTTTATTCAAGTTACCAGGTTTTCTCCTAGCCACTTATATATCGAAGGAACGGACCCCTTTTGCTTATTAATTCAGTGATATAACTTAACCCATTTAAGTTCATTAATAAGCCTGTAACATGTTATTCCCTGGATTGTAATTAACAAAAGTAATCTACACCCTTTTTACGTTATTACCATGCCATTCGTTGTTCAATTTCATGTTTACAGGTTAGAATACCATGTTCTACCTAATGTATAATTAAGTATATCTTATTCCACTCCACATGCTTTCTATTAACGTGTTACTTAATATATATAATTAAATATAACTTATTCCATTCCATTAGTCTGCCTCATTCTTTCTTATTTAATCATAAACTCATCTTACACTGTCATTACAACTAGTTATTGTTGTTTACTTGTTAACTTAGTTCTCTTAACTAAGGTTTATTAATAAGTTTCCTTTTCATTTATTATAACCTACGTTATAATTTCCACTTAGGACAAGTCAACCTATTATATTCCATTCTCATTTATATAATCAATTATAATAGGTTATATTCCCCGTTCATCACATTTTCCCTTTTTAACTAAACTTTTATTGTTGTAGCAACCATTTCTTCACCGTCTTGTTTATTTGCACAAATACCATTTAACACTAACGGTCATAGTTTCCTAAGAAATTAATTAACAATGAAGTATCTTCATTTTATCAGTCCTAAAATATCTATTTTTTGTACCCCCAACAGACATTACTAATTTATTTATTGTTTGTTGTATACATATATTTTTATATATGTTTAGGCACCAGACCTCTCACATTAAGTTGACCACTTGTGGACGCTGGATGTGCCGGGCGTTTCTGGGCAGGCTTCTACCACAAGTTGAGATTAACCTCATGTCTTAGTGCGATTATCTACACTATCCCAATTAGTGCAAATTTTACATACAAATTAGGCATATCTATTATTTTTCTTCTATTCCCAATTTCATTGTAATTTGATTTATAATAACCTACTTGTCATTAACAACATTTTCAGTAACATATTCACTTTTATTGTAAATTCTACAATTCCTATTACAGTGATTTTAATCCAATTAACAAATTCATAGAACAGATCTATACAACAGTAATATTCTTAATATAACTGAAAATGAATTATACTACAACTATTAGAACTTACAGTTATTTAATATGTTAAGAATGACGGGGAATGTGAATGGTAAATATACTATTATTTAAAAATGTATAATTTAAATCCACCCACTAGACAACTTTCCAATCCTTAAATCTGATCCATATCTGTTATTCCATGTCTTTCCTATTAAAACAACCATAGATTCACAAATCAGATGCTAAAATAAGAGGGAAAGAGAGAGAGAGAAACCTATATAAATCAGATTCGAGAACTTACCTCACGTTGATCGGAAATCTGAACACCTATTTGTAGATTTACATCTCTTATCTTCAAATCTTGAATCAGAACACCTATAAATTAATATTCTAATTTTCTAAAAAGATTTGTAGAAGGAAGAGAATGGCAGAGCCTAGGCGGCATCTCAGAAAATATAAGTTTAAAGCTAGGCCCTACTAGTCTATTTATAGGTATATGAGAAAATCTAGTTAATCGAATTTAATCAATTAAAAACCGAGACATTTATATCAGAAATCCACATCACACAGAAAACAGATCTGGGCCGACTGAGTCGACATCTATGTCGACCCACCTCTAAGGTGGGTCGGCCTCTAGATCGACACATGGGTCGGCCTCTTAGTCGACACTTGGGTTGACCCAGGTCTTATATGGGTCGACCCATCCTGGATCCAAACGAGGTTTCTACGCCGTTTTGTTTTCTGATTTTTATTGTTGATTAATAATGTTAATTGCTTTCTTAATATAGCTTATTTGGTTTATAATATTCTGGTTATAACTTAACTTGAAGTTCGAATCTTGAATTTGCATGTATATATATGCATGCAATCTTTTTGGTTATTAATTCATTAATAACTTTCCCATGCAAGCTATGTTTTATAGTAGCCAAATTAGTGTATTATTTTATTGCTTTTTGAATGCATTGTTTTATTCCCTTTGTAATGCATTGTTTTATTCCTTTTTTAATGCATGCATTCTAATTTCAGTTTGCAGCTAATATCTTGTCTACTTTTCATTCATGTATTTATTTATGCAATTATTTCTTTTTGTTTTTAACTTACACTTTTTATCTCAACATTATAATTATTCTTTACCTCTTTTATTATTTAATTAATGCAGGGTGTTACATTCTCCCATACTTAGGAAATTTCGTACCTGAAATTTGGTAAGGTGAAAATTAAGTATTTCCTCGCATAATTCACAACCATCAGGTGTGCATCCAATTTTTCAACTATTTTTGCACTTATGCAAAGTGTAGTACAACGTATTAATACATGGATGTAATGAATGCATAAGCAGTACCGCCTATATGAATGCAAATCTTTCTTGAAAATCTTTTGAAAATGTGATGCATACGCCATAAATATACTGAAAATTTCTATATGAACGCACTATTTTGAAAAAAAAAAGTTCACCCAATTTTTCCTATACTCTTACAGGGCAAGAGAGTAGTTCATCCAATTTTTGCATCCAAATTCCTATCAACCAACATTACATTTTCAAATTTTAGAAGAAGAAGGAAAATCTAATTTTCTAAATTCGATTTCTTATGTTACAAAAAGGTTAGAAAACAGAAAACTTGACATCTTCCATTTTTCTTTTCATATCTTTTCTATCCGTACTTGGATTTTATGCAACTACTATATAAAGATTTCCAATCTTCCTATCCAAACACAGTCCACATAAGAAAATATTCTTTGTTATAGATTTTCTTTTTCAACTTATTTAGGAAAAATCCATTTTTATTCCCATTTCTCAAAATTTTCTATTTTTCTCAACTATCATGTTTGTTGCTTTACTGGATTTGTTGTTTTCATTTTAGTTATGTCGTTACTCTTTTCTTTGCATATTTAACATAATGTATTGATCTAAGTTTAATTTTTAAAATAAGTCGTATAATCCTTCAACTAAAAAAGGGAAACAAACGCTCTCACACCTACCACCAAGGGCTAAGAATTCAAGGACTATTAGTGGTCACCGCTAGTCCTTGTTGTCTACTAATAGTCTTTTCTAAGAAACAACCTAGGCTCTATAATGCTTACGTAATCTACGTAACTTACCATTATCGCAAAATAATTTTCGCTATCTACTTTATAGCCACAAATATTTTTGGCCTTCCCTTGGTACTAATCCTTACCTACTCGATGATTTAAAAACATGGTTTGGCTTTCTCATTTCATTTTTCTTCAAAAAGTGGAAGTGCAAAAACTTTATTTTTCCTCATTAAAACTTGCCTTTTCCAAACCATAAAAATATGCCATCCCTTAAAAAAATTCAAATCATAAAAATTAGAGTAGACAAAGACAACTATTTTTCAATCAGCTTCACAACCCATTCATGTTTACAGTGTCAGTTCAATTACTTAAAACTAGGTGAAAAGATTTACTCTATTCTAAATTCTTACAACTTAATTTTTCCACCTAACAAAATTTTATGTCAAAACAATTATAAAAAATTATTGTCAAAAGAGTATAGATTTTCAAAATTTTCTTTACTGAAAATTTCCATTTTTAACAAAACGCAATCATTTCCATGTTTTTCTTTTTAATCCTTTCATACATTATAGCTTAAAAACTAGTGAGCTATACATGCTCTATAATGTGTACGTTTTTCTAAACGAATTCACTTCATAAAGAAATGCCTTATGAAATCATCATTTCCAAAATATACCACATTTTATTTTATTTTTCTCCGAAACCCAATATGTACTTTTTTTCAAATTTGTTCCTTACATTTTTTTTCAAACATAAAAAATACTCCCTTTTTGTTTCAAAAGTTGCTTCTACACAATTTATCTAGTACATATTTTGAATTGTAACATTTAACAACAAAACTTGAAAAACATCATAAAATGTCATGCAAAATCTTTTAATATTTCAAGTTCTTAAAAGTTAACAATAGGACTAAACTCAAAGTGGGTTCCCAACTTACCTATAGTTTTTTAGGTATCCCTACAAAGTCATTTCCCTCGTATACATATATATTCCTATTCCATTTCCCCTCTTTTCTTTTCCCAATTTATAAGGCTCTACTGCCAAATCCACTAATCCAAAAATACAAATATATCATATATATATTCAAGAACTTACCTCATGTTGATCGGAAATCTGAACACCTATTTATGGATTTATTTCTCTTATCTTCAAATCTTGATTCAGAACCCCTGTGAACTAATATTCTAATTTTTGGAAAGATTTGGAGGAAGAAGAGAATGGGTGAGCTTAGGCGGCATCTCAGAGAATATGAGTTTAAAAAAAGGCCTAGCTAGTCTATTTATAGGTGTATGAGAAAGTCTGGTCCATCGTATTTAATCAATTAAAATTCAATCCCTTTATATCAGAAATCTTCGTCACATTGAAAACAGATTTAGGTCGACACGTGGGTCGACCCAGGTCTCATATGGGTCGACCACCCTGGGTCCAGACAAGATTTCTACACCATTTTGTTTTCTGATTTTAATGTCATTAATTACATTAATTACTTTCTTAAATATCTTATCTAATTTATAGTATTCTTGTTATAACTTACCTTTAAGTTTGAATTTCGAATTTGCATGTATATATATACGCATGCAACCTTTTTGGTTATTAATTCATTAATAACTTTCCAATGCAAGCTCCGTTTTGTAGCTGCTAAATTAATGTATTGTTTTGTTCCTTTTTTAATACATTGTTTTATTCCCTTTTTAATGCATTGTTTTATTCCCTTTTTAATGCATGCATTCTAATTTCAATTTGCAGCTAATTTCTTGTCTACTTTTCATGCATGTATTTATTTATGCATTTTTCTTTTTTTTTTACTTGCAATTTTTAATTTTCAACATTATAATTATTTCTTACCTCTTTTATTATTTAATTAATGCAGGGTGTTACAGATACTCAATTCTGCCTTTGTCACTTGTTCTGTTGTGTGCTGCCCACACTTATTGTTGTCGTTATCGTCACTATCGGTGCTGGTGGTTAATCTTTATTCTGTTATGTTTCTTTCTAGCTCTGTGGCTTTCCCTGATGAGCCTGGTTTCGGCTTTATGATCTCTTCTTAAATATTTGTTATCGATCCAACTGACTTCCCTACTCATGGTTTGGTATAGTCTTACACGATATTGGTTTTCTACCTTAGGCTTTGGACTTGTTTCCTTTGAATTGAGTGTCTAATTCATATTTTCTCTTTTGATATCTTGGTACCGTGGTTTCGGTATTGACCTTGATGATGAATTAACCACTTCTTGTACTTTGTTGGTTTGGTATACATCCGATGTTTTTATTATCTTGGTATCGACTTTATGTACTTATCTTCCTTGTTCCAGTGTCGTCAATAAGCTAATGGTCCACTGTATGTTGGTGTCAACACCAGGTCTTCGTCTTCTTCTTTTCTTTCTCTTTTAGAATCATTATTATAATTATTCCCTTATGAACTCTTGGCCATCTTGGTATCAATTTTATATACTTGCTTTCCTAGTTTCGGCGTTGTCACCAGGCTAGTAGTCCACTATATGCTGGTGGCGACACCCTATTTTGCTCTTTTCTTTCCTGTTGCCTTAGAACTATTATTGTTGCTTCTAATCATTTGCTATCAGTGTTGGACCGATACCCTTGTACTCTAGTATGTACCATGATTCTCTTTGGCTTCCTCCTTGAAGCCGATGTAATTTTGGTACCGTCTTTTTAACGATACCAAGTGTTGATGCTAGGTTGTAACCTGAACCTTCTCCTTGATGGTATCAACTTTCTAGCCCTTGGTGTCAATATAGTTGTCCCCCAAAGCTTTTTCTTCTGGTGTCGATTTCCCGACTCTTGGAGCTTTCTCTCGGCATCGACTTAGCTATCTTTAAAGCTTTTTCTACTTGGTTCAGGCTTCATGCCTAAATCCCTTTCTTCTTCTGGCTTTGGAACTTCCGCCTCTTTATTTTTGGCTGATGCAAATTTTGGTGTTAACGCTTGCTTTTCTTTGGGGTTGGATTACTTGTTTCTTCTTTCGGTGTTGGGTACCGGCACCAGTCTAGGTCGCTTGTTGTATGTTGGTATCAGTGTCGTGCCTTGTTGCTATGCTCCTTGTATCGATACCAAGATTTTGCACCCTATGTTACCGACAGCATGTGGACCAAATCTTGTTCTTCGTGCTTTTGGTGACTACTTTTCCTGGTTCTGTAGTATCAACAAAAGGCTTTTTAGGCCTTCACTCTAGTGTTAGCTTCCCCTCGATACTCCTTTACCTCAATTTGTTTTTGGTATTAAAATCTAGTAGTAACAGTAACCATTTGAGTGAAATCCATGACATTCTTTCAACATGTCTCCATGGTATTTTTCTCAAGATCAAGTACATCATCTGCAAACTTTTAGGTAGCATGAGCATCTCCCACCTGAGAATCTAACAAGCTTTTTTTTCTTGCTCGCACTGACTGTTTTGGCTAGTTGCTCTTCAGCTCATTTTTCCGGTGGCCTCAACATCCTCGTTCACATTAATAAGTTTCTCAATTTTATAAATCATGTCCTTTGAGGGTCTTCCTAATTCCTTTGATCACTCTCCATGTAATAAGCAGCTCGAAGTTAAGATTACTAACACATTGGAGCTCATGTGTCAGTTTCTGGTAGCTAGACAACTTTTCCAAGTCACCTTGAAAATTTTCTAGGTTCTTCAGAATGGCCTCCTTATCCGCCGCCTTTAATTCCAAATTAAATCAAAGTCCATTAAGAAAGCATCCAGGCAGGTTTTGAGATAGCTAGGCAAGTCTAGGCAGAAGTAAATGATATGGTCGCTACACGATATTGTAGAAGTTGGGAGAAGATTTAGCGTTAATAGAGAGAGCAGGGACCGAAGTACCAGCGGGAAGTGGCACGGTGGATGTCATGGTTTGTTGGTCTCTTTAGGATCCTTGATCCGCCCCAGCGCGCTTCAATGGCTCAGCACCTTCGGTCGCCTTCTACTTATCATGCACTATGTCTTCCTCCCTCTTCCTATGTATTTCCTCCTACTTATTCTTATCTCACTCATGACACTAGTGATCTTCCAGGTCCCCTCGATCACGCTCTTCCCGATTCTTCTTCTCCCTCCTTGGTCTTCGAGTAATCTGGATAGCAGTGCTTTGAATCGCGAGGATCCCAAGAAGAGAGGTTTTTGAAATCTACGTACTATCAATGACTTATGGAGTGATATGAAATAAAATAAAAGAAAAGAGAGCATGTTAGACTCAGACTTGAGCATAAGTACATGAGAAGGGTGTACGTGTCAAGACTCAGTGATTCTAAGTGCACGTGAAGCGTCATCAACAACCCGATATCCTATGAACCGATCATTATTGTGAGGATTGATGGAGTTAGGATAGATTTAGAAGTAACGTGACTGACCAGGAAATTGTAAGATGGCGTTACAAGCATGCTAGAACATGAGGCGATAGGAGTGATTGGCATAGAATTTTTCTTGAAATAACTATTTTGGAGTGACATAGATATCACTTAATTCTCCAGATATTTCAAGGTAATCTCCATCTAATGAAGCTGGAGGAATATAATAACTAGGACCCACTGAACTGTTGTCAACTTCATGTCGGCTTATATCATAGGTATACATAAACAAATACACAGTTTCGTAATCAAAATCACTTTCCTTGGCTCTAGAATCATAATCATCGTCCTAAATCTCCCCTTCCTCCACTTTCCATAGCATACGGGCCTTCCCCTCACGGTGGGTGAAGTCTCCTTTATTGCCCTTACGAATCTAGGACATCCTAGGTTGAACTCCAAATTCCAACTCAACCTGCTGACCCAAATTTTTTACTCTCAGGAATCTCCTCGGACGAGTCTGTAACATGGGCATCTCCTTTGGCACTCTCGGAAGAACTAGTCTAAATTCGAGCCGGAACATGAGTTGGGGGTTTCTTAGGGTATTATGGATTTATAAAGATCGAAAAGCATGAATCTATAAAGGTGCTCGTCCCAAAGTAGAAATTCCTTTCTCCTCTCTCTAACTTGGAATATCCTTTAGAATATGAAAAGTAGTTTAATATCAGGGTTCTTTAACAAAAGTGGCCTAATCTACAGGGAAGAAAAGAGAAAATTAAGTTAAGATTCTCAAAGCATCGGACTCAAGTAGGGAAAAACTAAAAATAAAAAGATGACCTCCATAATTCCACAACCTATTGAATCCCACTAATCATCATATGTTAAAGAATTAATCCATAAATAGAGAAATTTTGTCAGGAAGATTGGGTATGAGTTTGCGGTTCCAGCTATTTTGAGAAAAACCAATAATGGATGGTCATTCCTCCTCTTGAATATCAGAATATTCCGAAGCTCCATGAAAGTAGGAATGCACCTTATGGCCTGCAGGAAAAGCACATATATACCCGTCAACACGGCATAGCCATTCAGGTGAACCTAATATGGCGAAATTCCCAGTTTCTAGAGAACCGTCCAAGTAGAAGGATTAAAAGGAAGGATTTCACCGTTCAGGCACATATAGCAATGGCAAGCAGTGAAATTAGGTGGAGGTCTATCAGTGACTTCGCCTTGTGTCGAAAATTGTACCCTGCTCTCAGGGATCCCAAACTGTATTCATACATACTAAAGCATTTGATAGGTAACTATTGAAAGGACGTCTCTAGGGTGGGTGAGGAATAAGCCTAAACATGGAGCAAGATTAAATGACATTGCAATTATGGATCTGTCCATGTGGACATGTGCAAAAGCTCTAGTATGAACCAATGAGTAGTGCATGGCCGAGGTTGACTTAGTTTTGGACTGCGAAGAATCTCCCTCTCTATAATGCAAGCGAGTTGGATATCGTGATGCCATTCTATACAAGGAAGCTTGTATTCAGAAAAGTTAGGTGTATGTGTTTCCTAAGTGTTGTGTTATGTTTGCATAACGGACAACGTTCACAATTCGAAGTCAGCATGTGTGACACTTTATGTCCGTTAATGTCACTCTTTATCAGAATGCATTAAGTTCCGTGAAGCGTTATAGGTAAATAGAAACTGAATATCACAAGACAGATATAAAATAACAGCGGAAATTTAAAACTTCATTATTTTGTAGAAAAACATCGACTCTCAAAACTAGTTACAACGTCAGGAATAAAATACTGAAACTAAGTACATCAAAACAAAACATCTATCTTGCACCAAAAACCTTCGGAGTACAGAAATGTAAAATCATAATCCCCAATAATAGCCATAATAAAGTAGACAAGTGGTCAAAGCGATACATAAAGCAGATCCAAATCCAAGCAGAAATAGTAGAGAGAATCCTAATCAAGCCTGAGCGTTCCTACCCTGAGAACCTGTGGGGGGGGGAGAGAGGAAGAGAGGGAAAAGAAAACAAAACGGGTTAGATATAAAGTCTGGCGAGTACAGTGATTTTTAGCATATAAAGAAGTAAAAAGAATCATGATAGGCATATAAATTGGATGAGAGATAATTGTGTCAGATAACAGATATCAACATGATGAAAAGATAAGAAGAATACACATAATAATATGGACCAAGTTATGCTTCTTAGTTATTTCCCTGCACCAATACTAGTATATCATATTACGACAGGATTAGGTGTCCCCTAATTACTTAATAGAAACAGAATGATCCCAACAGAAATATAACGGTATGATTAGGTGTACTCTAGTAATGGTTTTACCCAAACATAAATAAAAGGCACCTCAACAGAAATAACGGGTGTCACCCCAAACAGAAATAATAGGTACCTCAACAGAAAACAGACAGGACTAGATGTACCCTAATTACTACCACCAAGCGATCGACTCCCTAACTCGTAAATACCTTGTGTCGGCCCCACAGTAGGATGTATTACTTCCTAAAGTGGCAACCTACAAAAGGACACAGACCTATTTACTAGTGCTACAACGTCTTATTTTCCTAGGCAAGCCGAACCCATGCACGCACATGATTCCATTCGAATGCGCCAACAAACAGCCCCTCCTAAATGAACCTCTTACAATTGGTTCAGTAAGCATGCATGTCCCCTTCCTAGTGCGGGGTCCCCGTTTGATCCAGAATGGGTTACTGACTGATATGGTCCCCACACAACAGATGACATAAGCCAAGCCCCTAAGCTTGTGCCCCCAAATCAATTAGGATTTTTAACAGGTTAAGCCATACAGATTAACAGGTTCGTCTAACCCCCACAGATTAACAGGTTAAGTTTTACAGGTAAACAGGTGCATACAACCTTAACATATTATAAAAGTTTGCGTAACCTCACAGATTTAACATGTTACATATTAATAGGTTAACAGGTTTATACCACCCCATCAGATTAAATAGGTTTCAGATTAACGCGTTAACAGGTTCATACAACCCCAACAGATTAAACAGGTTACAGATTAACCAGTTTATACAACCCCATCAGATTAAACAAGTTACATATTAACGGGTTTATATAACCCAACAAGATTAAACAGGCTACAGATTAATGGGTTAACATGTTCATACATCCCCAATAGATTAAACAAGTTATTGATTAATTGGGTTATATAACCCCATTAGATTAAACAAGTTACAAATTAACTAGTTAACAGGTTTATACAACCCCATCAGACTAAACAAGTTACAGATTAACGGGTAACAGGTTCATACAACCCGAATAGATTAAACAGGTTGCAGATTAACTGGTTAATACAACCCCATCAGATTAAGCAGGTTACAGATTAACAGGTTAACAGGTTTATACAACCCCATCAGATATGCCCCCAAATTATCACTCCAAATCATTCCCAACTTATCCCAATTTCGTTCGTACGCATGTTTCAGCGATATTGGCCTAGGCTCGAAGGTATCCTAGGCTATAAAATAAAAAGGAAATGAGAGAGGAAGAAGAACAAAAATAGACGTATACTAGCAAAAATAGGCGTATGATAACAGAATAGGCATATAAGAACTGAACAATATAACAGGTGTACAGAAGAATACATGCATTTAATACTAGCAAAACTGTTTAGATACGAATCAGTTTTTTAACAGGCATAGGTTCAGATCCAAGTTTATAAACATGTCATGATTACTGTTAAAATTTTATATCTAAAAGTAACATGAACTCACATAGATTGGATCTAAGCACAATATTTCTTTCTGATATATGTATATATGCTAATGCTAAAGAAGATAATATAATTCAATCTAAATAGAGGTAGCATCTCATTGTCTTCATTGTTTTGGGTGTAGAAAAATAATACAAATGCTAGTCTTTATATAGGCTACCTCCAACGAACCCAGTCACCAAACAAGTCCAGGTTTAGAGAAACGAATTCGGCTAGATCTAGTGTGGGTCGACCCACCCCCACCTAAGTCGACCCATGGGTAGACCCACCTTCCCTTGGGTCCACCAATAGGTTGACCCAGCCAGGTAGGGACCGACACCTAACGGGTCAATTTCCCTCCCTGGTTTCCCGCTTCACTATTTGATTTATTTTGAAAATTCTAATAAGTTTTATTTATACATAAAGCTCTTATATGTATACAAACTTTTAACCTTCATATCTTTCTCATACGATGTCCGCTTTACACAAATTCAGAATTTATCTTAAGCAGAATTCTGAGACGAATGCAATGGTGTAGTCTGTTTTACTTAATTCCCAATATGTAATTAAGTACCCTTTAGTTATCGTTATAATGTCCTTTAAAATTACGGGGTGTTACATTCTCCCCTACTTAAAGGATTTCGTCCCCGAAATCTCCATGTTAAGAAGAATGTTTATCCTAATGTCCATCAACCATCTATTCAACCATCAATCAAAAGCATCCATTGTCCTTAAGAGATTTCTAATGCTTATATGAATATATGCCAAGGTATGTGTATACGTCCCTATGATAATGCGAAAATCAGGCGGCCTACTAATTCAGTCTACCTCCTTAATGCAATATATGTATGTGCCATGAATCCAAAATGTATGCAAATAGTCCGACTATATCATGTAACTCTATATGTATGCACAATCATTCATCCAAATGCAACATCCACATGATGATACATCCACTTTCATCCATTAAAAAGAAAAATGCAGACACATCGATATGCGGTATAAGAGTGCTTTGGGCCAATTTAGTGCCTAGTTTCTATATATGCATCCACGAGCAACCACTAGCAAGAACTTGCATCCACTTGCATCCATCAAACATAACATGTCTCAAACACGTGTTTATATCCATTGGTTTCCTACCTAAAGGTCGAAGATTTGATCGATAGAATATACTCAAATGATATAAGCAAGTATCAATAAAAGCTTTGAAAAGGAAATTGAAAACATACCCTTCAAAAGAAAAGGGTAAGAAGCGCGAATCTTGTCTTTAGTCTCCCAAGTTGCATCCTCACTATTTTCTCCCCGTTGAACTTTCATTAACTTAACCTCTCTGTTGTGTGGCTTCTTAACCTCTGATCCAAGTATACGAGTAGGAACTCCTCTAATCGTCGCCTCCCTTTCTACCTTTACTTCCTCAAGCATGCGCGGCTCAACTACCTCTGTTGTATCGTGTAGACATTTCCACGAATGGAAAAACGTGAAAAACATTATGAATACCCACCAATCTTCTGGCAATCTCACCTTCTACTGAGCCTATCAAGATGTCTACTATTAGTGGGTCCTCTCGCTGCGAAGATCCTTATCTGAATCATTAGAGTAGGTCACACCTCTAACAATGCCAACAGACCAAGAGTAAGATCCGTACATGGCCTAAAAATCGAAGGTCGAAATGTACTCCAAACTCCGCCCTTCTACGAATAGAGGACTCAAGGTCATCCTCTGCCTACTCAACGCGTCCGCCACCACATTACCCTTGTTAGGGGTATAAGCAATCTCAAAATCGTAGGACAGTAGGGACTCTATCCATCTATGCTATCTCAAATTGAGGTCATTCTACGAGAACAGATACTGGAGCGACTTATGGTCCGTGTATAACTCTTACTTCTCTCCAAGAAGATAATGCCACCAAGTCTTAAGCGCGAACAATATAGCAGCCAATCCCAAATCATGGGTAGGGTAGTTATTCTCATGGACTCTCAACTGCCCAGTCCCATAGCATACTACCCTTCCCTCTTGCATCAAGACGGCACCAAGCCCTGTACCACATGCATCACTGTATACTGTGTACACTTTGTTCCCATCAGGCAAAGTCAAAACCGGGGTTGTTGTCAGAGCCCTCTTCAATCGTTGAAAAGCATCATCACAGTCAATGCTCCAAGAAAAGGTCAGATTCTTCTTCATTAGTCTTGTGAGTGGGGATGGTATCTTTGTGAAGTCCTTGATAAACTTCCTATAATAGCCCGTGAAACCGATAAAACTCCTCACCCCCGTTGCATTCTATGGAACCTTCCAATCTTGAACTACAACTAGTTTTGCAGGATCCACCGCTATCCCATCCCTGGAGACCTCATGCCCTAGAAATCTTACTTCCTCTCTCCAAAAGTAACATTTGAAGAATTTCGCCTTAAGCCGGTGTGCTCGGAGAGTCCTCAAAACCTCCCCTAAGTTTAGGGCATGCTCTTCCTCACTCTTCAAGAATATCAGAATATCATCCACAAAGACCACAACGAACTTCTTCAGAAACTCCTTGAATACCCTGCTCATCGGATCCACAAAATATGTGGGTGCATTCGTCAAGCCAAAATGCATGGCTAGCCACTCAAAGAAGACATATGGAGTTCTGAAAGAGGTCTTGTCTATACTATCGTCGGACACCCTCAACTGATGAAATCCCACGGGCAAGTCTAACTAAGAGAAAATAGATGCACCAATAAGTTGGTCAAACAGATCATCAATCCTTAGAAGTGGGTGCCTATTCTTCTTGGTGAGCCTATTAAACTCCATGTAATCTACACATAGACGAAATGAACCGTCCAGCTTGGTAGCGAAGACGACTGAAGCACCCCATTCAGACATTCTTCATCTAATAAACCCCTTCACAAGTAGCTCCCCTACTTGTTTTCTAAGTTCCCTCCTTTCCCTAGGAGTTATGTAGCGCACATGCAATGTGACTGGCTTCGCATTATCCACCAAATATATCCGAAAATTAATCTCACACCTCGTAGATAATCCTATAACCTCATCAATAACATCCGGATACTCGAAAACTACAGGAACATATCACAAATCTTCGACAGAAGTACCAAGTTATTCTAGGAAACTAAGCAAGACAGACCCCTTTGATTATAGAAATCTCGAGAGTCCTCTCTCGGCAAGTCAAAAGCCTAATGACTCTCCTCTCATGGTCTAGAATGGCACCATACATGGCTAGCCAATCCATCCCTAGAATCAGACCGTAGCACATAAAACCAAGCACATACGCATTGCACTCAAACTCGACACCCTATATAGATATCCAAAAACCCTGACATATCATAGACAGATGAGCCGTGCCCCAATGAGGTTTAAGATAATAATGGGATTAGAAACAATGCTAGTACTAAGGTGCAGAGACAACCACATAATCAGATATAAAAGAGTGAGAAGTGTCAGAATCAAAAAGAGTAATAATGGGATGATCGGAAAGAGAAATCAAACCTTCAACAAAAATATTCCTACCTTTGCCTGGTACATTGGCCTCGAGAGCATGCACCTACCCTCCGGAAGATCATGCACCTTTTCCCCTGTCCTTGCTTCTTCGGGAATTCTTTAGTGTAATGTCTCACTTCATCACAGTTGAAGCAAGCATTCCTCCTTTTTCTGGAACTCTTGACCAAATGGCCCAAGCTCCTACCGTTTTCACCAAAAAATGGCTTAAACACCAAAGGTACTAGAATTATACTTCACCGATATGGTAAGAAAATAAATGGAGCTGTACTTAATAACAATTGAAAATAAAAAATGCGAGTAAGGAAAAATAGAGACGAGATTTAGAGTGGTTCAGCCTTGTGCCAGGCCTACATCCACAATGAAGATTACTTGCATTCTAAAAATGGAGATTACAAAATACACCAACTCTTTTTTTTCATACGTCTCTATATTCACTCAACATACTCTCATTTATACATATCAATCCTAGGATTCTATGAGAAAATGGTAGAGTTTGAGGACGAGAAAGACGGATGAATGATTGAGGATGAGGATGTCTTTGATTTTCCGATTACAAGGTTATACTAGGCGCCATGGCTAAACTGGTGATGAACCTTAGAATGGAGAAGATGGTCCAAATCTTTAAGGAATGATTGAAGATAGGATTTAGCAGCACTTTTTGGTTCAAAAGATTGGATCCTCTTTATTTTGGCAGCCATGGCCTATTTATAGGTGAGCCCCTCGAGAAGTGAGCTGAAGTTCATATATGCAAGCGACGGATCGTTTCAGTTAGTACTTACCAAAATGCCACTGTCTGGTTGTTGCCAGCTGTCTGTATCTGTTTCCAGCTGTCATACACGAGCGACTTTGTAGGAGCGAATGTTTCAAATAGTCAAATGGGTGACTTTATCTAGTGTTCTTCGGGCATGGCTATCTTCAGTAATTGGTGAGCGGTTATCTGATTCGATTTATTGTAAAATGAGCAGGTGACTAGGATTGTACTTATGGTCGAGCGACTCTGGAGTGGAGCATGGGACTGAGATTAATTCTTCTTTATGCTTTGCTCGACTGAATTCCTCGATTTAACAATGTGCGACCTTCTCTAATTCGGACGCTCTTAGCAGGTTACTTAAGGATATTCATTCTTACTGCCTTTTCACTGCGTCGTTTCTCAGTATGGCTATGCTATGTGGTAGCTCCTTATCCTGTTGAGTGAATGAATCGTCTTGTTTTGTTGTTCGAGCGGCTTTGTTCTAATACGAATGACCGACCTTTGCTTCCGTGACCGGGTCACGACTTGCATCTTGCTTTGGTTTGAGACGTGGGCACATAAAAACGTTGTGAGTGCTTGCTTTGTAATTCTAGCCAAGGCTCGGTCCTTTAAGAGATAAAAGTCTGAATCTTGTTCTGTATGGTTGCTTCCTATTCATTATGAGTTGTTTAAGTGCCTTGGAAAACAATACGCATGACCGACCCTGATGGCGCTTGTCTTGTAGTTTCTACTCAGATTTTGTAGCTCAATGTGCGTATGGCTTTTTTTAGGGATCAACACCTACAACCATGACATTTCTTCTTGCCTTTATTTGAATTTTATTAGGCTTTCCTTCTTTCTTCAATGTTCCCTTCTTGGGCCACCATTTTTCTCTTCCTTAGGCTATGCTCCTCAGCCTTAACTCCCTTATTTTCCCCTTTACTATCCTTGTGTAGCATGTTAACATGTCTCTCGAAAGTTTCCACCATCGCACTGAAATCCTTACGAAGATTGAGAGAAAATTAGCCGCAGGTGGAACTACTGGGGCTACAGATGAAGGTTAAGCACTTCCATGCCCTTCGGCATGTGTCATAGTTTTAACATGCCTACAGAACCATGCCATAATGGGGACACCCTTCGGGAAGTTGGAAGCCCAGATATTTAGAAAAGAGAAGAAACAAAGTTTCAACAAGAGATCGAGATAATGTTGAATACGGCTTTAGGGAATATGTTTTTCAAAAACACTTTTCTTTGAAAATACTTTATTTTTGAAAACAATTTTCAAAACTTTTATTCGACCTTGTAACCTTCAGCTCCGATACCAAATGTGACAACCCCACGTCTATTAATGTCACTCTTTATCATAATACATTAAAACCGTGAAGTGTTATAGGTAAACTTAAACAAAATATCACAAGATAGATATAAAATAGTAGTGGAAATTTAAAACTTCATTATTTTGCAGAAAAACATCGTAGTCTCAAAACTAGTTACAACATCAGGCATAAAGTACTAAAACTGAGTGCATCAAAACAAAACATCTGTCTTGCGCTAAAAACCATCAAAGTACAGAAATGTAAAATAATAATCCTCAATAATAGCTATAATAAAATAGACAAGTAGTCAAAGCGATACATTAAAGCAGATACAAATCCAAACAGAAACACAAGAGAGAATCATAATCAAGCCTGAGCGTTCCCACCCTGAGAACCTGTGGGGGAAAGAGAAAGAAAAGAAAACAAAACGGGTCAGACATAAATTCTGGCTAGTCCAGTAACTTTTAACGTATAAAGAAGTAAAAAGTATCATGACATACATATAAACTGGATGGGAGATAACTGTGTCAGATAACAGGTATCAACAGGATGAACAGGATAAGTAGAATACACTTGATAATATGGACCAAGTTATGCTTCTCTATTATTTTTCTGCACCAGTACTAGTATATCAGATTATGACAGGATTAGATGTCCCTTAATTACTAAATAGAAACAGTTAGATCCCAACAGAAATATAATGGTAGGATTAGGTGTACTTTAGTAACGGGTTGTACCCAAACAGAAATAACAGGCACCTCAATAGAAATAATAGGTGTTACCCCAAACAGAAATAACAGGAACCACGACAGAAAACAGACAGGACTAGATGTACCCTAATTACTACCCCTAAGAGATCGGCTCTCTAACTCGTAAATACCCTGCGTCGGCCCCACAGTGGGATGTATTACTTGCTAAAGTGGCAACCTACAAAAGCACACAAACCTATTTACTGGTGCTACAGCGGCTTATTTTCCCAAGCGAGCCAGACTCATGCATGCACATGACTCCGTTGGAACACACCATCAAGCACCCCCTTCCCGATGAACCTCTTACAATCAGTTCAATAAGCGTGCCCTAACCCTACCTAGTGCGGGGTCCCCGTTTGATATTAGAATGAGTCACTGACTGATAAGGGCCATACATAGCAGATGGCACAAGCCAAGCCTCTAAGCTTGTGTCCCCTAATCAACTAGAACTTATAGCACGTTAAGCCTTACAGATTAACTGCTTTGCCTAACCCTCATAGATTAATAGGTTAAGTTTTACAGGTAAAAAAATTGATATAAACTTAACAGATTAAACAAGTTTACTTAACCTCGCAGACAGATTAATAGGTTAACAAGTTTATACCACCCGATCAGATTAAACAGGTTACAGATTAACGGGTTAACAGGTTCATACAACCCCAACAGATTAAACAGGTTACATATTAACTGGTTTATACAACCCCATTAGATTAAACAAGTTACATATTAACATGTTAACAGGTTTATACATCCCCATCAAATTAAACAGGTTACAAATTAATGGGTTAACAAGTTCATACAACCCCGACAGATTGAACATGCTACAGATTAACTGGTTTATACAACCCCATCAGATTAAACAAGTTACATATTAACAGGTTAACAGGTTTATACAACCCCGTCAGATTAAACAGGTTATAGATTAACGGGTTAACAGGTTCATACAACCCCAATAGATTAAACAGGTTACAGATTAACAGATTAATTGGTTTATACAACCCCATCAGATTTAACAAGTTACAGATTAGCAGGTTAACAGGTTTATACAACCCTATCATATTAAACAGGTTTCACATGTTACTTATAGTTTCATTAATATGTTCCACTTAATCTTTAAATAAAGCCAACAAATTTATATGCCCCTAAACCTCCAGTCATAATTCACAGTATAAAATATGCCTCCAAATTTTAGTTATATTTCACAGTATAGGTTACACTCCCAAACTCCAGTCATGATTCATAGTACAAGATATGCCCCAAATAATCATTCCCAATCATTCCCAACTAATCCCAATTTTGTTCGTATGCATGTTTCATCGATATTGGCCTAGGCTCGAAGGTAGCCTAGGCTATAAAATAAAATGGGAATGAGAGAGGAAGAAGAACAGAAATAGACATATACCGGCAGAAATAGGGAATGATAACAGAAATAGGCATATAAGAACTGAACAATAGAACAAGTGTACAGAAGAATACATGTAATACTAGCAGAACTTTTTAGATACGAATCAGTTTCTTAAAAGGCAAGGTTCAAATCCAGGTTTTTAAACATGTTAGGATTACTGTTAATTTTTTATATCTTAAAGTAACATAAACTCATAGAAATTAGATCTAAGTATAAGAAATCTTTCTGATATATGTATGTAAGCTGATAAAATTCAATCCAAGCAGAGGCATCATCTCATTGTCTCCATAGTTTTAGGTATAGAAAAACAATAGAAATGTTGGTCTTTGTAAAGGCTACCTCCAACAAACCCAGTAACCAAACAAGTCCAGGTTCAGATAAACGAATTCGACTAGATTCGGTATGGGTCGACCCACCCTCACCTGGGTCGACCCACCTGCCCTTGGATTGACCCATAGATCCACCAAGGCAGGCATGGTTCAACCCATAACGAGTCAATTTCCGTCCTTGGTTTCCCGCTACACTATTTGATTTATTTTGAAAATTCTGATTAGTTTTATTTATACATAGAGCTCTTATATGTATACAAACTTCTAACCTTCGTATCTTTCTCATACGATGTTCGTTTTTACGCAAATTCGGAGTCTGTCCTAAGCAGAATTCCGAGATGAATGCAATGGTACAGTTTGTATTACTTAATTCCCAATATTTAATTAGGTACCCTTTAGTTTATCGTTATAATGTCGTTTAAAATTACGGGGTGTTACAACATGTGTCGATAAGGGAATCCCGAGCGTCGTCCACGGACAAGTGTCATGCTCTATCCACGTGACTGGGATCCAATAGGTCCTTAATTCTCAAATCAAACCATCTCATGTAGATAGATCGATTGAGCCTAAACTAACTTTCCATATTATTTCTTTGAGCCAGACTTAAGCTGTTAACCTAAGCAATCGACAACGAGTTCGTCATCCGAATCAGTGCGGGGTTCTCTTCGTTACAGGATCACAAGACATGAAAATGTGCTAAAAGCAAGGTTAGGAAATCGAGCTCGGCTATACACTGATTGGCTTTCTATACTTGGTTAAAACAGCATTAAAGTAGTTGAAAGCTTGGTGAGCTGCAAAATTTAAAATCTCCAAATAATTAAAAAAGTCCAAGTCAAGTCCATATGTTCATATGCATTACTAAAAGACTGTGACTTTGTTCAATAAAACATTCAAGTTTAAGTTCAAGTGTTCGATTTATTGTTCAATTAAAATCCATTCAGTTTCCCTTACGAATTGAAGCATAAATCTGAGTCGGAATCAGTTCAAGATGCAAATGCAAGTCCATAATTGTTTCATTTCCAGCTAGTGCTCAAATTTGAATTGAGTTATCAACCAAGTCCAGGAAGACATCGCAATGCTAAGCCCGATATCCTAAGTATCACTACACTTACTTCATGAAGTATATCAGACTATGGTCCAGAACACATCATGTTTTCAACAATGTGTACATTGGGGAGGCAATTAGTAACCTAGTTTAGAACCCAAAGGAAATATTTACAAGAAACGAAAGGGACATGATCTCAGATTCGATCTAAACTTCACAAACTAGTTAAAGACAAACATATAAATTAACTCAAAAGGAATGGAACAAAAATTTGCTCGGTCTATGGATCGGTACCAGTCCATAGTTTGTGGACCGGCACCAATCCACTGAATACGAAAATCACCATGAGGCTTGTTCGATGATGATCTTAATCGCCTGCACAACCTACTTACCAAGTTTCAAGTCAATGGGACATGTCTAGCTATGACAGCTCAGTGGACTGAACTAAGATCATACAAGTCAAAGCGATGGATCCCCAAGTACTATCAAATGAAGATTAAGTCATACAAAGTTTGTGGGTAGGATCACAAGAGCTTATCACAAAGGCTACAAAGCGAAATTACCTAAGTCTATGGACTAGTATTGTTCCATAACCTATTGACCGACATCTGTCCATGATATTAAGGTATTTTGTCTTGTAGCTTCATGCATGGTATTCTCCTACTTTATTGAGTCTACTTGCACCTAGGTTTGGCCCAACGTTGTCTAGAATTCCTATAAATATCCATATGCTCTCCTACAAGAAACGGATGATCAATTTCCACTTGCCGGAACTCTAGCATAATCCATCCTCAACTACTTCTAATACTCCAAAGACGACAAGCACTCTTCACCAAAACCTATTATCAAGACCTACTCAGATAATTAGTGGTACTTGTGACACTTGTGTACTTATTTTGGAGACATTTATATTCATATTCGTAGCCATTGTACTAAAAAATATTGTATCTAGCACGGCAAGCAAAGTATTAAAGATGTCCAAAGTGGATATAGACTTTATCAATGGCTGAACCACCATAAACCTTGTATCTTCTTTCTTTGCATACAATACCTTTGATTTTTATTTAATTTTACTTACTTTATATTGTTTTCCCCTAAAGGGGTGGTGCTTTCGCTAAAATCAGGTTTTATTGTCACTTTTGACCTCAACGGTATTCACCGGTACAAGATTGGGATTTCATCAAATGGAATAAATCTGGATAGCCATTGTAGCAATAACTTTAACTTCTGTTTCAAAATTGCATGTTGGTATACTATTTAGAATAGAAACAACTTTTTTAATATGAATATATGGTGTTGTAACCAAACCATAATTTTACAACATATCACACTGCAAGATAAAGCCAAGTCTTTTCATATGAAAATTTCCTTGATATCGTTCAGTATGCTTATTGAGTATTTCTTCTACCCACTCTATGCCAGTAAAAGTCGACATACGTATTTATAAGATTTGAGTCTTCCTTCCATAGTTGTACTCACTCAAAAAAGTTTATCCTTCGAATCTTCAAAATCGAAATCATGTTTAAATTCAGACATTACTTGTTATAGATTGATTTTGCGGAATGTTGTTGAGTTTGTGTGTAATAAGAGTGGTGTTGAGGAGCTATGTTAAGTTAGAGTGGTGTACAGAAGTTGTGGAGTTGGAGTTAAGTGGAATGAGTTTTTGTGTGGAGCATTTGATATAGAAATTGGCATCTGACATATCGGGCGTAAATGCACAAATTTCAACCGTTTAGTACAACGATTGGCATTGTTATTAACATTTGGACATGGTAAACCGCATAGAATTGACTGCTAATGATACCCATGTAAATCACTTTTAAAAAAAAAATTAGAAGATATAAAATTGCATCTTATGACTTATGTTACAATTTAATTCCTAATATCTCTGCCTTTTAAAGCAAATTTTCAAAAGATATGATGACTTTGTCCCCACCAATTTTATTCGTTTTCTCTGGCTAAAATCTTCTCAATTTTTTTATCATTGTAACTTCTATGTGACAGTGATGGCTGCTTTTTAAGGATTCACCCAACCATCATGATTCAAGTTGTTTAACATTCCCAAACCTTTTACCTCCAATGGAACTGAAAATCAAAAGATAACGCAATTACGTATAGGAATGACCTACCAGATGTATTATTATCAAAACAAAAAAGCAACATGGAACAACAGCCCACAAAACTACCTAACCCTTTCAATCAATAAGCAACCTAAGTTCGCTGTTTCAACCAAATCTACGCTGCCTCTCCTTACGAGTCAACATCGACCCATCACTTGCAACCAGAGAAGAAGAAGAAGAAAACAGTAAAGGAATGCAAGAACACTTATCAGTATCACTTTTCACCAAGCAGGCATTACGAAAATCTCGGCAGGGGTACGAAATTCTGCTACCGGCAATGCAAGGCTTGGTGAGCTCTCGAGCACTGTGAAGTGCACAGCCACAGTTTTTGTGGTACGGCCTTTTCCTTATCTCGAAGTCCGATCCCGATATCACAGCTTCGAACATGCACCGGAGCATCCCCTCTGCTGCTCCGGTGTGTGCCATTTTATCAGGTCGGGTAGTTGTGAGTGTGAGTTGCTTGTTTGGAGTATGTTCTGTTTATATACATGCGTGATGGTGAAGGTCTAACAAGTGCTGTGTACAAGGAGAATGTTCATGGCTTTGATTTCATCGCCCGGCCAATAGAAGATGATTAGTAATTCATTGTTAAGTGAAAAACTAAGTGATGTTAACTAAGGGTAACCTCGGTATGATAGCTTTTGTCTTGTATCATATCTTACAAATTCATGTATGTATGTAAACCAAAATTTGCGCTCTATACCAGAAATAGCACTGAAACTGGATGTAATTCGATGGTAGGTGAATCATGAGTGAAAATGAAGGTCTAAATTGTGCAGATATGTCGGCAGAAGAAGAAGTTTGCAATGCACCTTCTGGGTGTAGAATCATATCTATCTATCTTGAGTACGGACATATAATAAAACCGAATTTCATGCATGACTATGGGTCTATGATCTAGTGCTGTCAACTTTCACAGTTTGTTTGTAATGACTGTTAGCAAAATTTCGAAATGATTAACATTAATGGTTGTTTCTTTGTATTTATAGAGTATCTTAGTTATACATTTGTAGATGCGGAATATATATTCTAAATATTTCCTTCATGTATAGCCTATTTGAATCAACTATTTTATTATAGTTTTTTGGAGAAATGACGCATGTATAACGGTTAAGCGCAAGCATAATAGTTGTATTACTTGAAGTCCCAGACTCCAAAATTGTTGTTTGTAGTCTTAAAAATACAAGTTTCACATAGGAATATATATATATAACTAAGATCTTAAATAAATACAAAAAACTAAGAGATTAGGATCTTGAATAAATACAAAATAACTAACAGATTATTGTTCTAATCAAGGTTCGAAGTTCCGGTTTCCGGTTCCGTTCCGGTCATTAGAGAATTTTGAAATTCCGGTTCCGTTTCGGAAATTCCGGAAATTTCGTTTTATTTCCGGTTCCGGATTTCACTAGGATAAAGAAAAAATCATATAGCAGTAAATAGTAAAATTTTGTATTTAGAGGTATTATATCCAATTCCTTGATTTAAATGTGATCATACTATAAAACAAATTAAAATAAAACAAAAATTAATTGCTAAAACATTATAAAATACCTGAAGAAGAAGCCCAGATAGTTAAAATAATAAGGCTCTACTTTTTTCAAAGCAGCCCAGTTGATTAAAAAAATAAAAACATTACCTGTTCCTAACCCTACATAGAAACCGCGTCTTCTTCTCTTTCTCATTTCGCCGCCAAACCTAAGGAGAGAGAAAACCTTTGCCTGCTGCTTCTTCTTTCCGCTGCTTCCTCATTTGTACATCATTTCCTTCCTCAAATTCCTCTACTTGTTATTTTTCGATATTTCCTAAATCGATTTTCTGATTTTTTTTTCTTTTTTTGGTCATTGAGATCCGGAACCGGATTTTTTGCCTTATTCCGGTCCGGTCACCGCCGGAACCGGCTCGGAGCGACCGAAATTCCGGCGTGCCGGACGGAACTTCGAACCATGGTTCTAATTGACCAATCGAAGATATTACATAAATACTAAGAAACTACCAATGATGTTTGTGTTAGATATTATGATGCAGAGTTGAATGCAGGAATAGAACCAGAAAACACTCGAAGGCACATCGGAGATTTTTTTTTTTGTTTTTTTTGTTTTAGGGAATTAATTGTCCCCACTAGTCGGTATGCTACAAATGGATGGTACGACGGTTGTTAACACATAAATTTGCATCGACCAACTATAAAGAAGCGGAAGCTCCGAAACAAGAAGAGCAAAAGGCTTTTCGGGCAGTGAAACCGAAACCAAATAGCGAAATCAAGCTTCGAAATCTAGAGGACCGATACCAAATAGAAAGAGTATTGGAGACACAGCTATGTCGACACCAAAAGTAGTGGGCTGAAGGGCAACACCGACATCAAAGAGGTTCGGGAGAAACACTGAGAGAATCAGAGCCGACACCAGAACACAAGAATATCGGTCGAACACCGATAACAGAAGAATAGAAGAAGCAACAACAATGAAGAAAGAGGAAAAACATGGCGTCGACACTAGCATATAATGCACTACTATCCTAGTGACGACACCGAAACCACGATAGCAAAGAGCTCAGAAAGGAATAACCGTAGCGCCAATGATTCAAGAAAGAGTGAAGAAGAAGATAGAGACCTGGTATCGACACTAATGAATGATGAACAATTTAGCTTGGTATCGGCAACAAAACAAAAAGGCAAACTCATGAAGGTGACACCCAGAAAGCCAACGTCGAAAGGGAAGTAAGATCAAGACGTACGACTAGCACCAAAAGGATGTTTCAGAAACACATAATTGACACCAGACCACTGAAACGGCTGATACTGAAAGCAAAAGAAAAGGGACCTAGTCAGCGTGCTATCGGCATCAACAAAAGAGGCAAAGCTTGGTGCCGATCCAGATAAGATGAAAGCAAGGCAAAATCGAAAGCAGCAAAAGAGCAAGGAGCAATCGAGAGCAATTACAGTACTACCACCGAGAGTAAACATTCTGTTTCGATCCCGAAAGCTCACAATTCAACACTAAAACCTAGAAATTTGAAAGAAAAGCATAAAGCTAAGATAGGAAAGGGAGAAGAGCTATCGATACCCATATGCTTGGTATCAATACCGATACTGAATATTCAAGATGAAGGCATGAAACCGGAACTGGATCCATCAAAGGAGATAAAGGGCTAAAAACAAGTAAAACAGTGTAACGAGAAGCTATCGGCACCACTAGTCCCGGTGCCGATACCAATGGGCAGGACCTACACTTGCTAGAACAAGCGTCGAAAGTAGAAATTAATAGAAAAAGACAATACTGATTGGAGGTAAAGCCAAGCACATAAAGAAATGAAAGCAACTCAACCAGCATCGAATTGCATCGACATCGACATTTAGGTTATCACATTTCAACACCGAAAGCCAAGTGCAAGGGAAATGAGAAAATCAAAACCGTCACCCAAGCACATACAAAGTTTTGGCACCGAAACCAAGAAGTGCGGAAGTAGACCAAAATCAATAGTCTCGAAGCCGAAAGCTACCTAGGCAGGCTGATATAAAGAGGTTACAGTGGAACTGGGCTTTCTACCTGAATGTTACGAAAGGAGACCCATTTTTCCTATAAATAAGACCACAAGGGTCATATTCTAGGGGACTTCTCGTCATTCCACAATCTTGATCTCATTTCTAAGAGTGCTAACCCTAATTTGTAAATCATTTTAGGGATTTCTTATGTAACCTCCACCATAAATAAAATCATCAAATCTCTTAAAGTGGACAAAGATTCAATTCAGACCAAACCACTATAAATCATTGCATTCTTTTTATTTCGTATATTATATTGTACTTTACTATGCTTCTGAATGTGATCTGCTATGCTTCTGAATGGCTAAATAACCTTTCCTACACAGTTTAGCTTTCCACCAGCGATGAGCTTACAAAACCCTTATCCAAGGTAACCTTTGGTCCTTAAGTCTCATAAGCATGATACTCACCTCTTGAGGGAAGAGTAACTAATCTTCGAACTTAAGACCTTGATATCTAGGAAACAGTGAACTAACTAAAGCTTGTAGGAACTAAGCAATCCCTAAGTATCCGTAGGTCCATACCCTTATTCCCTTATTCCGGCATTGATGAAAAATATCATTAACTTTTTGGTGCTAGAGTGAGGGGTTGAACTACCGATCCTTTGGATATCCTACCACATCCCAAGTTGTTCTGTCCCGCGTTTGGACTAAGCTTTAAAGAAGCAAAATTATAGATAAAGAGTCTCGACAAGAAACTTCTGAATACTGAATGTTTACTTTAAACGTCATTGATCCAAGAGCTATTTAAAGAATAATATAACCTTGAACCTCCGTCCTTATTGTGAACCCATCATATTTTTCTTGAACCTTCCAACCTTATTTCTCATTCCATCATAACAAGCTATTCTGAAAATCAACTAAAAATGATTCAATCAGGAAGGAATGGTAGAAAGGATCCGACACATCATCCATTTCAGAAAACAATATGAACTTAGCCAAACTAGAAACTGGAAGACCTTCAACCTTAACGAAAAGAGAAAGTAATGAATTGGAAATACTATATTTAGCTATACAAATTGATACCACTATGAGATTTATTGAAGATGACTCGACCCGAAGGTCCTCTGAAGTAGAACCTCTAAGAAGAATTAAGAATAATAACACCTCGAGAGCTTTATAACCAAATTGAGTGTTCATTAAATCTACAGAGTGGTCCAATTTCATGGAGAAAGAACCAAGGACCAAAAGAGGAGGTCACTTTAGAAGAAAATGAAATACTAACAAGGATAGAAGGTAGGAAGTTGCAGGGAATCCCCTTCTCCAAAGAGATAATGATGGTAAAGATTCCATCTGGCATAGAAGAGAAAAAACCCGCGTAGGATGGGACTACAGACCCCGAAGAACACCATGCCATTTTCGAGAATTACATGGATACATATAATGCTTTTGAATCCCCTCGATGCAATGTCTTCCTAGCAACTCTTCGTGGAAGAGCTCTTAAATGGCACAAGCATTATCATGGGTTGGTCATCACAAGTTGGAAACAATTATCTACCGTATTTACATGCAATTCCATGCACGGAAAGACTCAACATGTAATAACTCGTATTTTTGGAACCAATTTAAAATTTATTTTAAATTGATTTTCAAAGAAATTAATATTTTAGATGAATTATTTTGAGAATAAATGACTTAAAATTTATTTAAATCGATGTTAGAACCTGTAAATTTAAAATTTAATTAAAATGAGCTTGAAATGGCGTGGTAGTTTGATAATTTGATTTCAAACTTTGAATGAATGTATAAAATTCAATATAAATCAGAATTTGATAAAACAAGAAACAGTAGAATACTTTTAATTGTAATTTTCTAGCGAATGTAAGAAATTGATATTTCACTTTATAAATTGTAAGTTATGTTTAAATTAAAATTTAGAATAGTCGCTATGGAATTTATATATATATATATATTAATATTATATATAGCCCTTAAAAATAACCATTTTGCAAACGACCTCTGTTTTCAATGAAACCAATTCCATTGAGCTCAAAATGTCGTTTGCGTGTTCAAAAACTATGAACATCGATACCTCCAAAGTTGGATGAAATTTGGTCTTTTTCTTTGAGTATATGACCAAAATATCACTTTTAACATATGGACGAATTTGGACTCGAAACCACTTCCATTGAGTCCAAAATGTCATTCGCATGTTCGAAAACTGTAAGCTTCGATATATTTCGAGCTTTTGAAAATTCGGACATTGGTTGGGGCTTGGGTTACATAACCTAGCCCACTCCATATTACCAAATCAGCCCTCTCGCTCTCATTCACCTTCAACACTTAGAACAAATTAGAAAATGGGGGAAAGGAATGGGAAATTAGATTTCCTAAGCTAGGTTTTGCAATTAGAAGCTCGATCCTTGAGGAAATCATGTGTAGACGCTTTGGTAAGCCTCCTCTTCATCTTCTCCATCTTCTCTTGCTTATCTCCTCTTCTATTTTTGAGGATTCCTATGACCTAATTTTTAGGAGACTCATTTGTTTGTGTTTAGATTGGAGATTTGCATGCAATATTGGAAGAGAGGTTGATTTTGCTTGCTATTGGATCTATTTCTTGTTTGTAAACAAGCATAGGTGAGCTCCTAAGAACCCACATATATGCCATAAGCTTTTAGCTTGTAAAAGTGTAGTTTAGAATTCATTTGACTTTGCATATGCTAGTGAATTGGGTAGGCTAGTGTAACTTAGTCGATTTCATGTATTCATGTTTCATTGAATTGAAAAATTATGTTAAGGAGTGTTCACACAACCTAATTCTTATAGTATGAGTGGATTTGGTGATCTTGTGAAGCTCCGTTGTTGCCCTGGCAAAGTCTTGAGTCTTCATAAGTCGCTTGAATCGCTTTTTCATGCTTTGGTTTGGAATCTAGTTCACTTCTGAACTTATAGTCAAAATCATTGAAAATCTCTTATATGAATGTTTGTGCATGCGAGTTTGGTGTTATGAGTTGCTTCAGTGGGTCTTAAAAGCCTCATATTCATGTATATAACATCATATGCCTTCAGGTGTTGGCTGATATCATTTTGAACATGTTTTCTAGGCCAAATTTTGCTTTGGCCCAGATTCAGACGTCTAAATATTTTGGGCCAGACGTGTAACCTGCTACGAATAATTAAAAAACACGAGTACCATAATTCAAAAGTCTGAATTTTTTCATTCAAACGTCTGAGGTGGAAAATTCATACATTTGAGTTACGGACAGAGAGTTATGTCTCTGTAAACAGCATTCAGAGATCTGAATTTTTATTTTAGACGTCTGAATCCTGTTTTCCCGCTATTGACCGGTGGACACCACGGTAACCAATTTAGGTCAATTCAGGCTCTTTCCCAGCAGAGTTTCGCCTTATTCGCCTTTGTTTGTGACTTTTCAGTTTCTTTAATTCACAAATTTCTTCAGCCCGATTTTTAAGAAATCGTTTCAAAATATTTTAAGCGATTTAGATTGTGTGCAAACCAATTTTTCTTGGTTTGAAAAATAAAAATGGTTAAGTACGATTTGGCGTGAAAACGTACAAAATGAATTATGGATATGTTATGACTTGAGTATTTAATTTTACGACCGAATTAAATTCTCGATTAAACCTCTTTACATAAGGTAGTGAATGGTGAAGGCCAATGATTTAACTAAGGGAAAGAATTTGATTTGAAATTTTTTGCGAGAACTATTTGAAAAGACCGAGTTAAATTTCATTTCAAATACTTAAACAACGACTAAAAGTTGAAGATAATGAAGACAGTGCAAGACCGGAAATCTTCACATCGAATGGATTACTATTAATGCCTTGGATATGGGTAGCTCCCTTGAAAGGGTTATAGTGGTAGTTGTCCGTACTTGTCGATTTTCCGGATATGCGAGGACCTCTCTTCTGTATTGGACATATTGGATAAGGAATAACGTGCCTCCGGTTTCGTTCAGACCCAGAACAGACGTGTAAATGGATTATATGTCTGACATTGCATTTCGTTCTGTATTGATTGATTTCTATTAAATATGTATCTGTTTGGCAGTGGAGAATTTATTTTCTTGCTTAACGCCCTTCTCTGAGACGTACGAGCTTAGAGGTTATATATTGATAGACATCAATTGTATGGCATAAATTGTCAGTGTGGCATGCTGAGATGCTATGATCAAGGCATTTGTTTAAAAGTAGAGTCTTGTGGTTGATGATCAAAGCATGGATTTAATATAGCATAGCACATGCTTTGATATAGCATAGCTTTGTGTATAGCGTTGATTCGCGAGCCTTACACCCCGATATGAGTCAAAAAGGGATAAGGGACATAGGGAGTGCATACGTTTCTTTCTAGCTAGAAATGGTGTCATGGTATGTAGCCCAGACATTTTTACTTATGTGGATGATAGATTGCGAGGCGCCTCAGATATATTTGGTTGACAATGGCCATTTCGGAGGTCCGATAGGACCGGTAATCGTATTGTTAGGAATAATTATTCCACAAACGCTAGATGTGGACTGGCACTGCAGGATCCAAGGGTTTCTCATAGGTGTGATCCTGGGTCATCTTGCTAGAGGTGATCCGAACCGGTAAGTAGACTATCCCCTTCCTTGACTCGTGAAGGAAATCCAGTTTCCAATACAGCATTATGCAATTTTTATTGTAAACCTATACAGCGACATAATATATGGTACCTATCTCGTTTGTAATTGATATATTTATGTTGAAATTGTTTTTGCAACATCTAGACACGAATAATAATATCAAATGATTTTTATTTTATGCATATCAAGCATATTTGGCCCTTATAAGGTAAAACTCTATCCTCCGGCTTACGTTGCATTGTGTAATGGGACTTGAGTCTTATAACGGCTTCAGTTTCTAAAAAGCATCGCATTGTTTATTGATGTACTTTATTTTATGCACCGGCAATCCAATGGAGTAAACCCGTTCCGTGACATACGGCATGATCCTGTGATTTGCCTTATTCTTATTAAGTAAATGTAGGAATTCTCATACCAGTCGTATGACTGACTCATAGTTTGTTTTTCCCTTGCAAACTCGGGTGCCCATATTTTCACATGGGCAGCCTAGTGAACAGATGATTGGCTTTCTTTTGGATATGCACTGTAGCATTGGTGCTCTTTTGGCTGAAGATGAAGACCTATCTTTTTAGCATTTCTTCTGAACTTTTAAATGCTACCTTATGTATGTTTATATTTGATTCTGCTGTAGACTTATTATCTATTTGATTAAACTTGTTATGTACTATGTAGGATCCTATATCTGTGTAACTCTAATGATGATTATGATTCCACTATTAGATATGATGTAAATTATTCTCTGATTTTATGTGTTATGCTATATTCTGTAATCCGCTAATGTGATTAATGTGTTATTTCCCAAAGACCGACCTTGCTAACATGGAGGAGGGGTTTGGTTCGTGTCAAAACAATCAACATCTACGATCTAGCTAGAATTAGAGAGAAACCAGAGGAATCACTTAACCATTATTTGAAAATATTTCATACCGAGTTGCTCAAAGTATAAAGGGAAATAAGTAGAGAAACTAATAGTTGTGCAATCAAGATTATAAGCACCATCTCCCTTTCTAAAGGAGCTTACCTTAAGAGAATGTGAAAGGTTGGGTGATTTTTATTCTAGAGCCAACAAATTCATTTGTATGGAAGAAATACTTAACACAAAGAAAACCTTGAAACAAGATCAAAAGGCGGAAAGGCCTGATTCCAATCTCCTAGTAGAAGGCGCTTTAAAATCAAGCGAAGGTGAAGATATATATATATAGATATAGATATATACACACACATATATATATATAGTGAGTTATATATATATATATATATATATATATATATATATAGAGAGAGAGAGAAAGCCACTACTTAAAGATAAAAATTTGACACAAATTGAAAGACTATTAAATCGTAGTCATTCGATTAATTAACCCTTGCGTGAGGGTTGGATATTAGGGACAATCTAATAAACGAGTTTTTGTGTCCTTCAAAATTGTTGTGCCTAAATAGCACCTATATAACCTCTGATTTTCACTATATAATCATCTTTCTTTGTTTTTCCACTATCTCTCTCTCTCTCTCTCTTTCTCTTTCAACTTACTTATTTAAGTATAAGTGAATAGCTTATAATGGTGTGTTACAAAACAGGGTTGCCTTGGGGCGTCTATACACGCACACTCTCTCTCGCCCCTCTCACATTAGAGTGCAACTGACTCCTTTGAAAAATAGAATTATTAATAATAATTTACATCTTATCAGTAAGCTTTCGCTTCATTTATTATTTTATTAGATTATACACAAACTTCAGTCCTATTCAACTTTTGATCCCTTTAGATTCGAAGGCTATATTTGTAACAACCCTGTTGTTAATCACCTAATTAATTAAATTTAATTAGAAAGGATTTATGCTAGATTGTGATTTATGGAATTTAACGGCCGAATTAAATCTAGTTTTGTGAATCATTCATTTGTTATTTTAGTTAATCTTAAGATAATTCTGGAAAAGTTTTAAAAATAAATGTATGTTTGTGTATAGATATATTGTTCCGAAATAAGAACTTCGACATGCTGATAAATTTGTGATTTTGGTAAGATATGGGTTAAGTGGAAAGTAATAACAACAACAGTGCTTTAGAGTTAGTAATTTAAAAATTAGTAAAACTTTACGAGATTTTACAACACTAGTATTTTTTATGGGCTTCTAACCAATAACCTCTTAGCCTAAGAAAGATGAGTTAAGTAGAGAACCAACTATATGTATATTTCATTTCTTCATTTCTGAAAATATTTCGAGAAACCCATCTTCCTCTTCTCTATCAAAACCTTAGCTTCTAAATTATCCAAAATTTAGCGTAAATCAAACGGGTTTTGGTTGATATTTGTAGAAATCAAAGCTAGGTAATCTTATCTACTCTCTAAACTCATAAAAATGTGATTTTTATCTCGTTTTTGAGCGTAGAGCTGCTAGTTGGTTTTAGGTTTTTGAGTCTTTGGGTGTAATGGTGATTAGCAAAGTGGTTGCAAGATTGTAGCAAGGTTTGATTGGCAAGCTATAGAAAGCATTGAAGTTGAGATGTTTGACTCACACAATCTATCTCTTAATAATGTGTTTCATGTTAGAAATTTTAGCTCAAATATGGTATATTTGATGATTGATTTGGTTGTAATACGTATTTGGACTCAAGTGATTGTTTGATTTTATGTGTTGGAAATTTTAGTGAAAATATCACTACAGTAAAATAGTGATAACTTGTGATTAGTTTATCCAGATTGACTTAATCTTTTTAGCTGCAACTGTTCTCTTAGTCATTTGTTGAAATTATGCTTTTTAGGAAGTCAAAAATGTGTTTTAAACTGAGCATGTAGCTCAGGCCCGTGTTAATGCCTTAGTTGATAGTAAAATGGGAATATCATTTGAGTTACTTATCGGAATTTGATAATTTTTATATTCTGGAAAGCTAATAGTTTATGCTACAACTTTCATTTGTTGTGTTTTTAGTGATTTTGGAGTTTAAACGGTGAAAACCCCATTTGTTCGTCGCTGGCCTAACGTTGAGAAATCATGAAAATACTTAAACCTGAGAATTTGAACAGGTCATAACTTTTGAGTTTCTTATCAAAATCTGATAATTCTTATTGTTCTTGAAAGATAAGATTTTAAGCTACAACTTTTATTTGGTGTGTTTCTCCTTATTTTGGAATTTAGATGGTGAAAAACCCAATTGTACGTCGTTGGCCTATCGTTAAGAAATCGTGTCAATACTTAAATCTGAGAATTTGTTTTAGATCATAACTTTTGATTTCCTTATCGGAATATGATAATTCTTGAGGTTTTGGAAAGCTAAGAGTTTTCGCTTTAATTTTCATGTAGTGAGCTTTTGTAAATTCAATGCTTAAGAGGACAGAAGTTGCACTATAAAACTTAGAGCTTTATAATGAACTTATGGAAATAATAAAATAGATTTGTGAACAACTAAATAAGTGTTTTAAAAATAGAATTCAAATAGATAATTGTTTTGAAAGTCTTAATTCTATAAACTGGAATGAGTTGATTTTCGACTTAATATTATTGATTGTTCTATATGCTCTTGTGAAACATTTTGTCGAAAATGATAGGTTATAGTGAATGGAATGTTGAAGTAGAATTTACTAATTCTTGAATGAATACTAGAACCTAACTAGTAGTATAGGATGCCAAGTTAGATTCTTATTATTGATTTTGAGATAGTAATTAACACTTTAGGGTTGTATTCTTTTATGGTGTGCTACAAGTGGTCTCCAGATCCATAAGAAAATATAATTTTGGTTTTTCAGGTATATCCATAATAAGTGATATTTACTAATTTTCAGCAAATACTTGTGTTTCGCTAGATGGTATGGGACGTCCATGTTAAAATAGAGTAGTTACTGTGAGTGACAGTATTTGACACTTTAGAGTTCACTTTCTTTTGGTGTGCGACATAGGCTACTATTTCCTTACGAAGGTTACTTTTGGATATTTTTTTCAGACTTGTAAATATAAAAAGATTGGGTAACTAGTTATTTTAAAAGATTGGACTTATATGACTACTTTTGTTTGTAATTTTTTAACTAAAATAATGATTAATATGTTGTAGCAAAGTCATGGTTGCCATAATCATTATGATTGTTGAGATTTTGTTTCTTTGATTATTGAGATCAGATATATGGTTCCTCGATCCCTCAAATCGAGCATGTGGAACTATGATCTACATGATCGTATTTTATGGTTCCTCAATCCCTTAGATTGAGAATGTGATTCCTTGGTCTTAGTAATCATAGAGATGAATTATTAATTGTTTGATTTCTTACGTTTCCTCGTTCAAGTCGATTGAGTATATATGAGTCCCTCGATCTTAGTGATCATGCATGAGTTCCTCAATCCTAGTGATCGTGCATGAGTTCCTTGATCCTAGCGACCGTGCATGAGTTCCTCAGTCCTAGTGATCGTGCATGAGTTCCTGATCTTTGGTATCTGATTGGTATGAGGGATACCAATAGGCCTCGATACCATCTTGGATTTTGGAATGTATGTTTGTTTGTTAGATACGTTGATTTGTTGTTCTACCTTGGTCATATAATTTAAAAAGAATTCCTTGATCAACTCGGTCATGAATGGGTTGTGTTAAATTGTAGGGCTTATAATTGAGAAAGAGTTCCTTGATCAGGTCGGTCATGAATGATCTGTGTTAGCTTGTCGTGCTTTTAATTGAGAAAGAGTTCCTTGATAAGGTCGGTCATGAATGAGTTGTGTTAACTTGTCATGCTTATAATTGAAAACCAGTCCCTTGATCAGGTCGGTCATGAATGAGTTGTGTTAAATTATCGTGCTTATAATGTGGACTTGTAACAGAGATAAAAACAATAATTGGAAACCAAATATACATCATTGTGAAACAATAAATTATTGTTACTGTCGTTTCCTGTTTGAACCAGAGTCTATTTGCATGTTATATATATATATGTGTGTGTGTGTCTATATATATATATATATATATCATTTTTCTGATATTTAGAGATAAACTAATCCGGATTTTGTGTTTCCGGTTCAGACCGGGATTTTCAGGTTTACAAGACATACAGACTTTTGGATAGGTGAAGTAGCCATGGATAGACATTTTGAGACCTTTAGTTTATCTTATATAAGATATTCACCTGATGTACTATGAGATATATTGTTAAGATATTGACTTATTTTGGAATGTGTGGAATGTAAGGGTAGAAGTATATTTTGTGAACTTACTCTATGTATGCAATAATGTGTACTTTTCTATTGTGATTTGTGATTGTTATGTGTTTGATATACTATTCCGATTCAGTTGAATAGTTGTGTCTATTACTTTATATCAATACTAAACACATCAAAATCAGATCAGACATTAAGTGAAAAGGTTTAAGTCATGTGTCAGTGTTAGTATAACATTCGATAGGTCCTAGTAAGTTGTATTCTCCGGATTAGCAGACGACATTACTTGTAATGTTCTTTGCTAAACTGGGTATAACGGTGGGTCGTTACAATATTCGCCTCCGATATTAATGAGTAAGCTTGCATAGTTTACATTATCATTAATAAATCTCCTCACAATATCAAATGGATTACCTATTGAAAACGCGATTTTAGTGTTTTGATGATAACAACTATACAACATTGCTACACTAATCTATTTATTGAGCTGTTTTAGGATAACTAGCTGAAAGATTGTAAAATTAATTCCAGTTAGCCATAAGTGACCAGGGAGAGTTTGTGAAAAATAAGATGTAGTAACATATGTTGAAAAAAGAAGAAGTAAGCAGTCACAAATTGGAAGGTGAAGGCAAAAGCATATCACAAAATACTGAAATGCAAGTGGGACTTGAACCCTGCTACATCAACAAGGAGGAATGCGCGCTAACCACAAGACCAAGTATGCTTTTGAAGCATTCAAATAACAAGGCCTTCATTAAGTGAAAATAAATTAAATGGCTTAAAATGCAACATGATGGTACTCAAACTGTAATAACCCGGAAAATGTGAACCAATTTAAAATTTTTAAATTAGGTTATTACCAAAGAATTTGAATAGTTGAAATAGCCTATTTCAATAAAATATAGAATTGGGTATAGTATTGCAGTTTGAAATTTTGAATACAAACTTTGTCCGAATGTACCGGGTGGAAAATATAGTGGATTTTAGCGAAACTGAAAATATTTAAATCTGTTTATCAATACCATTCTAACGAATCTGAAAAATCGAAATTTCATAACGGAAATCAAAAGTTATGGCCAATTGAATTTTCAGAAAGGTCGCTATATAGTATATATAGCCCTAGAAAATTGAGATTTTGCATACGACCTCGGAATTCGACGAAACCACTTTTGTTGGGTCCGGGATGTCAAATTATTGCTAAGTTTCGAATTTCATAATTTTTGAAGCTAGTATGTGAGCGGGGCAAAAGAAAATGTGATTGGTCAAATTCTGTTAAAATGGGTCGACCTAAAAATGGCCGTTTTTCAAACGAGCTCAGAATTTGACGAAACTGGTTTTGTTAGGACCGTATCGTCAAAACAAAGCTAGATTTATTTTTCTGGAATTTTTCGATTCAGTTTGTGGCCCTGGCAAATTGAAATGTACGTTTAAATTAAATATCGAATGTTTTATATTTTAATTTGAAAAATAACTGACTGTAACAGTCGAAATGGCCAACGAAACATATCCCATTGTGTCCGGAATGGGGGTATTTAGCTAGGGGCGACATCCGATGGGTTTAAAAAGGAGTCCACTTGCAAAAACACTATTTAAAACTTCCTATAAAGCTCTGATACCAACTGTGACGATCCCAAAATCCGAGGGGCGGTATTAAGGATAATCATAGGGAAATAACACATTAATCATCATAGCAGAGAGCAGATAATAGCAAAAACAATAAATAGAATAATTTTACATGTTGTGATTCCTCAGCTCTGGAGCATAGCGCGACAATTGGGTGAACTTATTTAGATAATCCTGAATAGAGAGATCTCCTTGCTGGAGATTAGCAAACTGCTCTCGCATCATCTCTAGAGCCTGTTCAGGTACAAACTTCTCATTGAACATAGTTTTGAATTGCTCCCAAGTTCTGACAGTACCAGCTGCATCCTCTGAGGTAATGGCATCCCACCACAGCTCTGCTTCCTCCTGAAGGAGCCAAATGCCAAGCTGGAAATAAGCGCAAGGCTTCAACAGATCAACCCGAATCTAGCATTACCGCGGCCGCTACTCAGAAACCTGCAAAGATCCCGAAAGGAAATTGCTACAACTGCGGGAAGCCAGGTCATTTTTCTAATGTATGCAAAGCTCCGAGGAAACCAAAGGCAAATGACTCAGCCGAATGCTACAACTTCCATAAGAAGGGGCACTATAGCAGGAACTGTCCTCTGAAGCAGAATGCACAAGTGGCTCATGTGTATGACGGGAAGACCCCGCCAGCTACCACCGATGGATCAGGTAAACCCGACGTCTTGGGAGGTACCCTTACCATTAAAAATATTCCTGTTTTTGTACTTTTTGATACTGGTGCATCACGTAGCTTCATTTCTGGTAACATTGTTCACAAGTTAAAATTGAAACAAGGAAAACTTAAAGAACCAATTAAAGTTCAAAACCCGATAGGAGGTTCTGTTAGTCTCAGTTCATACTGTAGAGTGCCTATCTCTTATTCTTGTTATAAGTTCTCTTTTAAAGTGATTGTCATGGACCTTTCCGAATTTGATATTATACTGGGGCTAGATTGGCTGACAAAATATGAGGTCGAAGTGAGATGTGCTGAAAGAGTCGTGAAAGTTAAAACAAAATCGGGGCATATCACTATACCATGTCTCGGTTCAGAAATTAATAGAACAGAATTTTGGTCTTCTTTAGAAGTTACTCCCCCTTCATTAGAAAAGATACCGGTCGTTAAAAACTATGCGGATGTGTTTGAAGAAGTAGAAAACTTACCGCCGCAAAGAGAAATTGAATTCAGGATAGATCTAATTCCTAACGCCCGACCAGTAGTGCATCCAATAAGAAGAATGGCCCCGAAAGAAAAAGAAGATTTAAGTAGTCAAACCCGAGAATTGCTTTGGAAAGGTCTAATCAGACCGAGCTTTTCAGCATGGGGAGCAGCAGTAGTATTTGTCCCGAAATCAGACGGTACTCTAAGACTTTGCGTTGATTACCGAGATCTCAATAAGCAGACAATGAAGAACAAATATCCCTTGCCCCGAATAGATGATCTGTTAGATCAATTAAATGGAGCAACAGTATTCTCCAGAATGGACCTAGCTACAGGTTTCCACCAATTGCGTATAGCCGAAGACTGTGTTCCTTTGACAGCCTTCAGGGGTCCCGATTTATTCTACGAATAGTAATGCCGTTCGGCTTGTGTAACGCTCCGGCATACTTCGTCGATCTTATGAACAGAGTGTTCCGTGGGGTATTGAATAAATTTGTTCTAGTCTTCATCGATGACATTTTAATCTACTCTAAGTCGGAAGACGAACATGCAAAACATTTAGAACAAGTGTTGAAAATTCTAAGGAGAAATGTCTTGAAAGCAAAATTTTCTAAATGTGTCTTCTGGCAGAATGAAGTTAAATTCCTAGGCCATGTCGTATCAAAAGAGGGGATTGCTGTAGATCCAAGCAAAATTACAGCGATTCAGAACTGGAAACAACCTACTACACCCACTGAAGTTCGAAGTTTCCTTGGATTGGCTAGTTACTATCGGAAATTCGTTCAAGATTTTTCAAAGATATCAGGAGTATTGACAAAGCTTACAAAGAAGCATGAGAAATTCAAATGGACTCCCGAATGTGAAGAAGCTTTCCAGGAGCTGAAACTGAAGTTGACAACCGCTCCAGTATTGACAATTATAGAAGGCAACCAAGACTTGACTGTATGAACAGATGCTTCTATTAGAGGGCTAGGCGCAGTGTTAATGCAAAAGGGCCAAGTGGTCGCTTATGCCAGCCGTCAGCTGAAGCCACATGAAAGAAACTATGCAACTCATGATCTTGAGTTATTAGCTATCTTGTTCGCTTTAAGAATCTGGAGGCATTATTTACTGGGCGAGAAGTTCGAACTATACACCGATCATCAATCCTTGAAATATCTGTTCACACAGAAAGATCTAAATTTGAGACAACAGCGTTGGTTAGAATTCCTTGCAGCATATGATTTTGAAATTCTATACACTCCAGGAAAAGTCAATGTTGTAGCCGATGCGCTCAGCAGAAAGAATGAAATCATCGCCAGTTTTGTCATCACGTCTTCATTAATTGACAGGATCTCGACCCTTCAGAAAGACGATGAATTTAATCAAAGAATCAATCAGAGAGTCAAAGGAGGTGAATCCACAAGTTTCCGACTCGACGACAAAGGAGTTCTAAGATTAAAGGGCAGAATTTGCATCCCAAACCTTCCCGAGCTCAGAAGAGAAATACTTGATGAATGCCACAAATCCAAATTGAGTATCCATCCCGGTGTAAGCAAAATGTATAACGATATCAAACGCACATTCTGGTGGAGGTCAATGAAAAGGGATATCTCATTATATGTTAGAAGATGCCCCACTTGTCAGCTAGTTAAGAGTGATCAGCAGAAATTAGCTGGATTATTACAACCCTTAGAAATTCCAGGATGGAAGTGGGAACAAATCTCGATGGATTTCATCGATGGCTTGCCTCGAACTAAGAAAGGAAACAACAGTATATGGGTAATCGTAGATCGCTTCACGAAGACTGCCCATTTCATACCTGTCTGATCCAACAGAACGACTCAAAGTCTAGCACAGATTTACTTCAAAGAAATTGTTAAACTACATGGAGTGCCGCTCAATATAGTCAGCGATAGAGATCCCCTATTTACTAGCAAATTCTAGGAAGCATTCCAGACAGAATTGGGAACCAAATTGAATCTAAGCACCGCTTATCACCCTCAGACCGACGGCCAAACTGAGCGGGTGAATAGAATTTTAGAAGATCTACTGCGGGCTTGCGTTATCGATTTTGGAGGCTCATGGGAAGATCACTTACATTTAGCAGAATTCTCTTACAACAATAGCTATCAAGCAAGTTTGGGAATGTCTCCATTTGAAGCATTATACGGTAGACCGTGCAGATCTCCCGCATGTTGGGTAGAACTTGGCAACAGCCTTGTGTTAGGGCCCGATATGATTCAAGAAGCATCGGATAAAGTCGATTTCATTAAGAAGCGATTAAAAACCGCACAGAGCCGACAGAAAAGTTATGCTAATGCGAGAAGAAGGGATATATCGTTTGCCGTTGGCGATTATGTTTATTTAAGAGTTTCTCCAATGCGAGGAGTAATCAGATTTGGCAAGACTGGGAAGTTGGCACCGAGATTTATTGGTCCCTTTCCTATACTTGAACGGATTGGAACTCTTGCGTATAGGGTTTCATTACCTAATTGGTTGCCTGGTATACATGATGTGTTCCACGTATCTCAACTCAGAAAACATGTTCATGATCCCGACCTTGTTGTGGAAGAAGCAGCGCAACATGATATTGACATAACTCCAGAACTAGCACTCAGAAGAGAGCCATTAAAGATAGTTGGCAAAGAAACTAGAGAGCTAAGGAGGAAAAAGATTCATTTAGTCAAAGTGCAGTGGAGTAGTGATCCTAGAGACTGTACTTGGGAGACTGAGGAAAGCATTAAACAAGCCTATCCCAAATGCAGAGTGGACATCTCTGACTAACTCCGGTGCAAGGTACCTTTACAATACTTTGCATTTACATTTTATTTCCTGCTTAGCTGTTATTTCCTTTTCGAGGACGAAAAGTTTTAAGTGAGGGAGATTGTAATAACCCGGAAAATGTGAACCAATTTAAAATTTTTAAATTAGGTTATTACCAAAGAATTTGAATAGTTGAAATAGCCTATTTCAATAAAATATAGAATTGGGTATAGTATTGCAGTTTGAAATTTTGAATACAAACTTTGTCCGACTGTACCGGGTGGAAAATATAGCGGATTTTAGCGAAACTGAAAATATTTAAATCTGTTTATCAATACATTTCTAACGAATTTGAAAAATCGAAATTTCATAACGGAAATCAAAAGTTATGGCCAATTGAATTTTCAGAAAGGTCGCTATATAGTATATATAGCTCTAGAAAATTGAGATTTTGCATACGACCTCGGAATTCTACGAAACCACTTTTGTTGGGTCCGGGATGTCAAATTATTGCTAAGTTTCAAATTTCATAATTTTTGAAGCTAGTATGTGAGCGGGGCAAAAGAAAATGTGATTGGTCAAATTCTGTTAAAATGGGTCGACCTAAAAATGGCCTTTTTTCAAACGAGCTCAGAATTCGACGAAACTGGTTTTGTTAGGACCGTATCGTCAAAACAAAGCTAGATTTATTTTTCTGGAATTTTTCGATTCAGTTTGTGGCCCTAGCAAATTGAAATGTACGTTTAAATTAAATATCGAATGTTTTATATTTTAATTTGAAAAATAACTGACTGTAACAGTCGAAATGGCCAACGAAACATATCCCATTGTGTCCGGAATGGGGGTATTTAGCTAGGGGCGACAGTCGTTGGGTTTAAAAAGGAGTCCACTTGCAAAAACACTATTTAAAACTTCCTATAAAGCTCTGATACCAACTGTGACGATCCCAAAATCCGAGGGGCGGTATTAAGGATAATCATAGGGAAATAACACATTAATCATCATAGCAGAGAGCAGATAATAGCAAAAACAATAAATAGAATAATTTTACATGTTGTGATTCCGCTGTCATATCCATGTAAAATTATTCTATTTATTGTTTTTGCTATTATCTGCTCTCTGCTATGATGATTAATGTGTTATTTCCCTTTGATTATCCTTAATACCGCCCCTCGGATTTTGGGATCGTCACACAAACCACACACCTCCAACATTGCAAATGGACACCTTAACCACCTAGTCTACATAGTACTTTATGAATAAGTGCAACATCTATCATTTTTAAACGAAAAAAGCAGAATTCAAAAATATAATGGATATGGGATTCGAAATTGGTACCCATTGAAATAAAGTGGTGTGTCTTAGCCAATTGAACCAGGCAACGTTTTACAATGAGGTTGAAATTTCTATTTTTCTAAGCAAAATAAGATAGAAAGTGAATAATTAAAAAAAATGAAAGTGGTGGGACTCGAACCAAATCATGCACATCGACAATGGAACGAAGCGCATTTACCAACTAGCCTATGTGACCTTTTAGTTTGAAATAACGACTAGTTTCCATAACCATTTTAAACTGAATATTCAAGTGCCACTAGAAGCATCTTTTCGAAGAGTTGCAAATTTACAATGGGTGCATCTCCTCCAAATAGAATTTCTAAAGGGTTATTATCGTTTAATTGCATCTGATCATTCCTATATAAGCCTCCTGCTACCCCAAAACCAAACACAATAATCATTCTCTCTAATTCACTCTCTTATTGCTACAAAACATTTAACATCTATTCTACCGCAAATACTAGGCCATTGTTATTTCACTCCATAAAATATTCGATTTTTTTCCAAATCCACCTCCTAACCTCTGCATTATCATTATTGAAAGTTGTGGATGTTGTACTGCACTACGAGTACTAGTGCATTGAGGACACAATATATAGTCAATTTACTTACTTTGCATTTGAAGTTTCGGTGAGCCTTTAGATCGTCCAATTCAAGTGGGTAAGCTTGTGGCCTGTGAAATCAAGTGGTGTTTGTAAACATGTTCCTCTAGGTGAAGTGAGGGATGTTTTGATAATTGGAAGACCGAAGGGAAACTTTGGGTGGAGGTTGGAGGAGAAGTCTGAACAGTATAAAATCAACTATGTGATTTATATTTTCCATTTGTATTACAATTTTTTTAGATGTGATTATTGCGCTTCAAATTCTCCATATATATTGACCATCATTGTCCGTTGCATAACGACTATTCATTCATCCCCGCACTGGGTCAACAATTGGTATCAGAGCAAGGGATTCCATTGATGATCACAATATCTTAGAATAATGACCAGAAAAAGATGTGGTCGAAATACAACAAGCAAGAAGTCCAGTGCAAACAAAGCTACAATAAGTGATGACTACAAAAACGCCCCATCCAAATTATAAATCTTAGTTCAAAATAATGATGAATTAGTTAGTATGAGCGATAAGATTTCTAAACTTAATTTCACTATTTAAGTAGAAAATAAAGCTTCTAAGGCTCACCAAAACAATTAATATCGCACGGGTCAAACATTCACAAAGATTTACCCTAGAATTGGTGTAAACGAATTCAAAACACATAAATTTGAAAGTTCACACAAAAACTATCGAAATCACACAATGCATACACTACATATATGTGCCAAGGGCACAATAGCTAAGCATATAAGCTTGCGTCATAAATGTGAGTTTGCAAAAACTCACCTTTGATATTAATAAGGATGAGAGGCTTCAAAACCAAGCAAGATCAACCTCTCTTCAACCAACACTCTATAATTTTCAATCTAAGATCATATAATAAAATTCCTAAGAGTTAGGTTGTATGAAATCACAAGGATTGAAGATAAAACAAGATGGAGAAGATGGATATGGACTTACCAAAAGTTATCTTTGAATTTACACTTGGTTTCTGCAGGAGTAGAGATTCCCAAGATCAAAGTAGGCTTAGGAATTTTGTTTTCCCTTTCCTTCCCCTATTTCTAATTTTCTCTAAGTGTTTTGAATGAATGAGAATGAGAGTGGCTAGGTGGGTTATAAGAATGTGGACTAGGTTTACAAATCTAATCCCCAACTAAAGTCCCAAATTTCACTAACTATAAATAGATCGATGTTTACAATCTAAAATACTGTAAATGACATTTTGAACTCAGTGTCAGTAGTATTGAGTCCAAATTCATTTGTTTAAAAGAAGTCACGAATTTTGGATTTTAAATCGAAGACATGTACGATATTTAATTAAATCTTATAGTTAAATAATTGTAAATTATGCAGGCAGTTACAGACTCCACTCTTAAAGAAATTACGTCCCCGCAATTATTTAAGGAAAACCCCATATATTAACAATCAAGCATCAACAAAAATATGTATAAAAATAGATTAAATAAAGAAATTCACTTTTGTTTTCATATTCAGTATATCATTATTACACTAATAACGCTTACGAATCATTACTCAAATTTTAACTTTGATTTATCAACCATTATATAACTTAAGTCTATACATGTATAACGTTCCAATAAAACTCATGAACATATACAAGCAACTAATTTATTCTTTTCATAAGTGTTTTCAACAATTTAGATATTTTTTTACATAAATTGTAAATATTCTAAACTTACATTTCATTGATTATTTAAATTTTAAATTGCGAACCACTACAGCACGATTTTTCTGAAAATTTGATTTAGACATATCTTAAAACCCATAAGATGAAATTTAATTCTCTCTTCCATTAGTAAACTATAATTCAATAGATCCAAATAATTCTTGTTTTAAAGAACTCCGGGTTATATTGGATCTTATAAATTCATTTGAATTTCACTCCTCAAAATCAGCATCTGCCTCTATGCGATGAGCTTGTTTTAACTAAATTTAATTGAATTGTTTCAAGTTCAATAAATGTACAAATCATAAATCTATTCTCTTATATTTTCATCATAAGCTAACTAAACATTCAAATTCAACTTGGAAATATCGACTATCCAAAATAATCAAACATTCCCTATAGCTTTTAGCTAGAAAATCCATCCCTTGAAAATTTATCAAAATTATTTTAGCCTGCAAATATTTTTCTTAAAAAGAAAATGATGTATATGATGGTCATATATATCTTATTCGTAAGGATAAGGGATGCAGTTTAGGAACCAAAATCACGAAACAAAATATGAGTGACACACCCCCAAATTGGAAATATTAGCACGTTCTCTAATATTCCATTAACAATTTCTAAGTCATGCGAACTTGATAAATGGAAGAAGTTGAATGAATTACATAAAACTTGAAAATATTAGTTTTCAAATTCACAAGAATGTCACCAATAAGGACGAGGTCAAACCAATCAGGATATTACCTCAAAAATTTTATTTCACTAAGGTTAACAAAATGAACTAGAATATTTGTTAAACCCAACTGACAAAATTAGAATATAATGGAGGCAAAGGAAGTCTATCCTTTTCTATCAAAACTTGGTGAAAACCAATTGCTAAGCCTAATAGTGAAATGACTACTGAACAACTAACCATTTGATTAGATCATCAGTCCAAAGCAAGAATTTTATTAAGCTGGCTGTTGTCGCAAAGCTAAAACATTACGACCAGTTTCTCCATAAAATAGCTCCCCTTTATCTCCAGTTATCGGTCACTAAGGAGGAAAAGCAAATAGATTGAGTCAAGGAAACAAAAAATCAATATTGAATTCAGTTACACATTAAGGTGGCAATCCTAAACTGGGTATAAAGATCCCAAAAAATTCATGAGAAGTGCGAATTTTAGAAATGCGTCATCTTTAACATTGAGCCCGTTACTATGAGAACTTTAGAAAACATAAGAAAGTTAATGAATCTAAATTAGAACCGTTAAAAACAACAAATATCTATCTCACAAAAATGGTACGTTGAAGATGAATGATACTCTCGCAAAATAAAATACGGGCCACAAAATGGTTATGTCAACCATCCCGAGAATCACCACGAAACTAGAACAAACAAGACATGCAAATAAGTATGGAAAGAATAGTCACATAAAAGAAGCTCATATCCATAAAATTAGTGTTTTATCATCCCACCGAAACTAGCATAAAAAATAATCTCACAAAGGAATAACTACTTTTTACAAAGTTGATTTATTGAAATAATAAATCTAATTTAGTATTCATGAGATTGAAATTGGTAATCACACAAGATTACCACATCATGGAAGCCCAGAGATCAAGAGTTAAATATAGAAACAAGATACTAAGTTCAATAAGCTAACTTTAGCTTATCACTTCTCAAAAGAAGATTAGAGAAAATTTTTGACAAAAAAAACTCGAATCACCTAAGTTTAAGTAATCACCCAAAGAAATCTAAAAAATATAAAATGGAAAGACACTCGAACCATAACAAGTATGAGCATACAAATTCATAAATCACAATGTTATTCACAACGATTCTCATAATATTATAAATAGACAAACAAACAACATGAAGTCAATCTCGACAAGGTCACTAACCACTACCAGAGCAGTTTCGCCTTATCGGCAAGGTTGTTGACACCTCCTAAGCAGTTTCATCATTTATTCACAAATGCGTCACAAGACCAGGAAAGATCAAATACTTAACAAAAGATCAAAAGATCAAGATTTCTACCGCACATAAATGAGCCGAAGCTCCACAAATGATCCCATATCAAACATCCAAAATTCTAGATATCCACTATGAGAAATCCAGAATATCACAGAAAAAATGAACGAAGGTGTAACGACCCGTACTCTACGCATCATAGGACCGTAGAATATTTATTTCTTTCACATATGAAGTCGTATGGTCATGTAACTTTGGGAGACGACTATTGGGGTCATTTTCCATGTTCATGATTTTTCCCGATTTTTAAATGACCATTTTGCCCCTAGTTGGTACTGTTTTGGCCATAACTTTTGACTGGAAAGGAATTTTGACCTGAAATCACTTCCATTGGCTCCGGATGATGGTTTACAATTCCGTAGAGTGGTCACATTAGCCAAACAGACTCACCGTTTGGGAGATATGGCTGAAACAAGTTTCAGATGGTGAAAAACAGCTTAATTGGGCTTAACCGGGTGATTAACAGCTAGGCCCAATGGGGGATTTCAGGATTAGGGTAAGGAGAAGGCTGAAATCAGTTAGAGAACGATCTTGTCCTCATTTTCCAGCCGCCACTTTCTTTCTTGCAACCCTAGCAATGACCTCCAACACCCAAATCACCTTCTAATCAAGTTTTGGCTTAATCTACGTCAAATTAAGGAGAGGAAACACGAAAGCAAGGCTAGAGCTGCTGTTAGACATCAGTATTCACCCAAATCAGCATGGTTTCAGTTCTGAGAATTTCGTTTGTGGCCAAGGTGAGTGATTAGCATCGTTTTGACACTAATTACAGTTAATTAAGGGTAATTAGTGAAGATTAGCGAATTTACACACTAATAAATTCTGGAAAAATATCTATAAATTCGAAAATAATATTTTATGCCTCTGGTAGAAATTTGGTTTAATTTGGTTAAGTTCTGTTAACCCTATGATTAGTTATACTTAAACATGCTTAAGGGAAAAATATGGGGTTTTGGGTATATTTGATCCATTTTGACATGTAAATTCATTGTTTTGGTGTTTGTGGTTAGTTTGCTATGTTGCTATGACTGTTTGACATGATTTGTGATTGATTAGTATAGTTATATTTGTCGAAAACGTCGTCGAATGGCGTAAACAAGTTGCAGGAAAAAGTTGCAGAAAGTTCTGCAGGGTTTCGGATCGGATATGGGCTCGGATCGGATGGGAGACCTGGGCAAGGAACCCGACCCGAACTGGAGCCTGGCACAAAAGAGGCTTGGCAAAAAGGAAGGCCATGTTGGTTAAGCTGGGGATCGGATCGACTTATGGACGAAGGGCTCGGATCGGAACTTGACACTTGGGAAAACTGGCAAGAGGAAAGGCCACGCTAATTGAACTAGGATCGGATCAGATGAAGAAGGAGGGATCGGATCGGGGCACGTAAAGAACGAGGGAGCGGATCGGAGCGGAAGCACGAACTGGAAGGGGGATAGCACCCGACCCGACCCGGAGGAGGACACCCGACCCGACCCGAAGTGGAGCACCCGACCCGAACCGATGCAACGCTGTGGACCCGAACCGAACCGCTACAGGGGAAGACTACGAACAGAGCCAATTCAAAGTAGAGGACCCGACCCGAACCGATGGCTAGGAGGGGAACCCGACCCGACCCAGTACTGACCAATAACCCGAGATGCAAAGGTAGTCCAATATGGGAAGTTAGAGCTCAGGATCCAGTTGGGAACCGATGAGTTCACTTCATGATTGGGCTTTGCTGCGGGACGTGTGCCAAGGGGCAGTCGATGTTTATGACTTTGAATCACTATGTATGGGAAGTACGTGAACGGATTCAGGGCCACAGTGGCGTAGGTACGACTAAAGGGCTATAGACCAATGAAGTGGGGTCATTTGTAAAGGTTTAGTCATGACTCCATGTGGTAAGCTTGGTAGTAGCAGTAGTTGTACAAGTCGAACTCCGTCACTACTTCGATGGGTCTAGTGATTGACAGTGGTGGACATCATATGCTTTACGCACTGAGTGAGAGATGTGAGGATGGTTGCTATGGATGATTTGTTTGCTATCATTATGACATGCACACCCCACCCCCGTATTCTTACACTATTTATTATGGCACCCTAAAGTATTGTACGGTATGTGGTACTAACTCTTTGGTTGTAGGTTCAGGTATGGTTTAGTATACCTGTTATTGTTCTATTTAGATGCTTATCGCTCATACCAGGCTTTATGTCTGACCCATAGTTTTATGTCTCCTCTTATTACTCTGGGTGCTCACACGAGCAGACTAGAGACAGGTTAGCTGGTGATACACGGGTAGATGATCCGGAGACGAGCAGGAGGCTTCCGCGTAATATATATAGTATTCTCCCTGTGTTGTTGAAGATCACTGCTTGGGCATTGGTGGTGCATCTTCTACTTTAGTTTTCTTTTGTTCAGAGACAGTAAATTTGGAAAGTTGTAATAAGTTGTATTTGGATTTCCGCTGCTCTGATGTTGATGTTGATATTGGTTTTAGTTATCAGCTTATGCACTGTCTCGCCTGTTTTATGTCAAGTATGTTATTATTATATTTTATTCCATGCGCTGTGAGACATTCTACAGGTTCTTTGTTGTTTCTTCGTCTTCTTTTCCTTTGTTCTGACGATCGTCCCATGCTAGTCGGGCATGTGTACAACGCACTTTCAGTGGAAATGCAGGCTGGTGCGGGGCGGGTCATCACACTTGGTATCAGAGCTCTAGGTTGCGTAGTTAACCTAGGGAAGTTATCAGGGAGAGATAGTATACGTATACGAGAGAGCGTATTTGTGATTATTTTGGTTTTTAAAAAGCTATATATATATACACTATTAGTAGCATAAGAATGAAGTCGTGCTGCACTAGCACCACTATGGGGTCGTTAATCGTTTCCTTTTTCAGATTGACGATGAGCCGATATGTTAGAGGTACCGGTAGAGGGGCCAATAATGGGAATGCTGCTGACATGAGGGCGATGTTTACTGACCTCATGAGAGAGATGCTTAGGGATGTGCAGAGGGCAGCTCCAAATGGTGGAAATGGTGGTGGTCCAATAGTGCAGGCGCCGAGAGTCGACTTCGCCAAGCTGAATACGGATTATGCTAGCCTTGGTGGGAAGTCGTTCCACGGAACGGAGTCGGCTACGGATGTTCAGGATTGGTTAGATAGTTGCGAACGTATCTTCGAGGATTTGGGTATCGAGGATGCGATGAAGAGAAAGCTAGCGTCCCGTCAGCTGCAAGGGTGGGCAATGAATTGGTGGAATGCTATAAAGGCAGCTACTCCCGAAGATCAGATTACTTGGGAGCAGTTTAAGGCTCGCTTTAGCGAGAAGTTCATTCCAGTTCCTCAGAAGTCAGTGTTGTTTAAGAAATTCTTGGAGCTCAAGCAGAATGGCAGAGCTGTCTCGGAGTATATTGCTGAATTCGACACTTTGTCAAAATATGGGTTATCTCTTATTGATACTGCCGAGAAGAAGAATGAGAAATTCATAACTGGTTTGGATCAGTACTTGGGGGAAAGGCTTATTAACCACATCGATGAGACGTTTGAATCGATTGTGGGGAAAGCATTGAGGTCAGAAAGTCTCTACCCTAAGCCGAAGACTGAGGTTGCATCCGCAGATGAGCCAAAGCCACAAGCAAGTGGTGGAGGCAAGGGTGCTTCCCAGAATAAGAGAAAGCAGAATCAGACAAAGGATGACCAGAAGAAAAAGAATAAGCAAGATGTTGAGTGCTTCAGCTGTGGAAAGAAGGGCCATTATTACATTAATTGTCGGGCCACGCCAACGGATAGGAAGTGCTTCAACTGTGGCCAAATGGGACATCACAAGGACAATTGTCCGCAACCCACTAAAGAAAAGCAAATGGTGAAAGCATATGCCCTTAATGCTATTCCTTCTTCGTCGAATGCCCCAACCGCGGCGGAGAAGGGAAAGAACGTCGTCATTCAAGGTATGCTTTCTATTTATGATGTTCCTGTTAGAGTTTTGTTTGATACCGGAGCTTCCAGTTCTTTCATATCTAGTGACCAGGTAGATAGGTTGGGATTGGAGCCCAAGATTGTCGATAGACCTATAGTAGTGACGAACCCGATTGGTGGTTCGACTAGCCTTAGCATGATTTGTCGTAATGTGGTCTTATCGAGTCATGGATGCATGTTTGTTTGTGATTGCTTTGTTTTGGGCTTTACTGGGTTTGGCATTATTTTGGGAGTAGATTGGCTCCAAAGATACGGGGTGGTGGTAGACTGTGAGGGCTTTTTGGTGACAGCTAGAGCGGATGATGGACGGAGGATAGTGTTTGGTGGTCTACCCAGTAAGGGGTTATTGGCTAGTTTTCTAAACTCCCTCGACATTCCGCATAGTGAGTTGTCAGGTTTGCCCGTGGTTGGCCAGTATCCGGATGTTTTCGAAGAAGTGACCGGGCTTCCACCACACCGAGAGATTGAGTTCCGTATTGATTTGGTGAAAGATGCCAGACCTATAGTGATGCCACTTCGTCATATGGCACCAAGGGAGCAGCGAGAGCTCGAGGTGCAAGTCAGCGATCTTTTGAAGAAGGGATTTATCAGAAGAAGTGTTTCTGAATGGGGAGCACCAGTTGTGTTTGCTACCAAGGTGGATGGTTCCCTTCGTTTGTGTGTAGACTACCGCGAGTTGAATAAAGTGACGAGGAAGAACAAGTATCCTCTACCGCGGATAGATGATTTGTTCGATCAGTTGAGTGGCGCGAGAGTATTTTCTCAGTTGGATCTCGCGACAGGTTTTCATCAGCTTAGAGTGGAAGCTGAGAGTATAGCTAAAACGGCATTTCGGACGCCGTCTGGATTTTATGAGTGGTTGGTCATGCCATTCGGGCTGACCAATGCCCCAGCGTATTTTGTGGATCTTATGAATAGGGTATTTAGAGATCAGTTGAATAAGTTTGTCCTTGTGTTCGTTGATGATATTTTGGTCTATTCGAGGACAGAGGAAGAACACAAGGAACATTTAAGAATTGTGATGGAGGTGTTGAGAAAACAGGAATTGAAAGCAAAGTTTTCTAAGTGTCACTTCTGGAAGTGGGAAGTGAGCTTCTTGGGCCATGTTGTTTCAGAGAATGGTATTGCCGTGGACCCGGCGAAGGTGGCTACGGTACAGGATTGGCCTACGCCCAAGAATGCAACAGATGTAAGAAGTTTCTTGGGGTTAGCTGGATATTATCGTAAGTTTATCCAAGGGTTCTCCAAGATAGCAGCACCATTGACCCAGTTGACCAAGAAGAATCAAGCTTTTGTCTGGGATGAAAAGTGCGGGAATGCATTCAAGAGTCTAAAGGACAAGTTGACACGCGCACTAGTGTTAGTCATTCCTAAGGGGAATGAAGAGATGACGGTATACACGGATGCCTGTGGCACCGGACTGGGTGCTGTATTGATGCAAGGTGGTAGGGTTGTAGCTTATGCAAGTCAGCAATTGAAACCGCACGAGAGAAGATACCCTACCCATGATTTGGAATTGGCAGCGATTGTGTTCGCATTAAAGATGTGGAGACATTATCTCTTGGGAGAAAGATTTGAGCTGTTTACAGATCATAAGTCGTTGAAGTATCTCTTCTCCCAGAAGGATTTAAATCTCCGGCAACAAAGGTGGTTAGAATTCTTGGCTTCCTATGATTTTGACATCGCATATACACCAGGAAAGGGCAATGCGGTGGTAGATGCATTGAGTAGGAGACATGCCAGTTTAGGGGCTATGTTTCTAGAATGGAAGCAACTGGAGTACCTCGCTGGGTATGATTTCAGACCAAAGTGCGAATTGGATCTAGAAATGTTAGCAAGTTTGACGATCAGACCCCCTTGGATTGAGTGGATCGGCTCTAGTCAGAGGGACTGTAACACCCTGTATTTCTGTTAATACTAATATTCACAAATTAAAAGAATTAATATTGATAATTTGCATGAAATAGCCTTAAAAAGGCATATAACAAATTTGAGATATGTGAATTGCCTTAAAAGGCGAAAAATGGAATTAAGACATTAATTGGAAAATTAATGTGTAGAAATGGTCATAAGTTAATTATGGATTAATTTGAATTCATGAATAGGTGCGTGTGTATATATATATATATATTTATATATATATGGGCAGTTAATGTAAACATGAATAGAAGTTTATTAATTTGCTGAGTGTTTGCTGAGTCACTTCTGACTCATTGCTGAGTCAATAAGATAAACCCCATCTTGTCTGAATGGCTGCGGTTATTTCTAGGTTAAATCTAATGGCCTAAATGAATCCTAACATCTATAAATAAGTGGGTAGACTCTAACCCTAAATCACTTGAAAAATTGGAGAGCTACCGACATGCCGTTGCCATGGAGTTCAGCATAGCCGTCACAAACTAAAGAAGAAGAAGGCCTAATCTACAAACTAAATCTACTTAAATCAAATCAAAAGCTCTCTCTCTTTCTATTTCTCTTCTTTAAAATTGTGAGTATGATGAATCTCACAATATTATTATAAAATAATTTGATTAAGTTATGAATGGATCACAAGAAAGTGATATGAATTGTTATGTACTTGTAAATTATGTTGTGGATCTCTTGTTATGCTATTATGTTATCATATATATGTTGTAGTGATTATGTTGTAAATAATCCTATGCTATGTCATATGTGATTAATCATGCTATGCTATGTTATAAATCATGTTATGCCATGTTGTAAATCATGCTATGCTATGTTGTAAATATCATGCTATGTTGCAAAATATGATATGCTATGTTGTAAATCTTATATATGTTGTAGATCTCATATTATCACATATGTTGAAACACTTATGTTATATGATAATGATGTCATGTTAAGTTGTGTTGAATCATACAAGTTGTAAAATCATGATGTCAGTATTTATGCGAATTGGATCATGTTTAAAGTTTATGTTTTTTTTTATAATAGACCTTGATTATGGGAATTTGCCTATTGAGTTAGGTGTACCCATATACATGAATCTACAAATTAATTCGATCTTGAATATGGGAATTTCCCTATTAAGTTAGGTGTACCCATATACATGAATCTATGATTAAATGAATTTTGATTTTTGGGAATTTGCCTATTGAGTTAGGTGTACCCATATAAAACCATATTGTTAATGATGTTGATTCACACATGCCCTATACAAGTTTATGAAATTTGATCAAAATCATATTATGTGAATTATGAATAAGTTGACACCCTAAGATCCATGGCATGTATAACCTTATGCAAGTTGTAATGTATGCAAGTTTTACCCCTTGTTATGATTTATTTAGTCACATATATATGTTGTTGTTGTGAATATTTTCTTTTATGCTATGAGTTAGACTAATCGGGTCTAGCATACATTTTGCGAATAAACGTTCAAACGTGGGGTAGGGGTAATATTAGGAAATTAATAAATTGGGGTGCAATTGATATGATTTTGCATGCCTTAAATGGATGTCCATAATTGAGTCAATTATGGACATTGTTAAATTTGGAATTAATTAATAATTCAAGTAGGGAATTATTAAAATTGGGGAAAGTGGATTATTAATAATAATCAATGCTTAGGACACGAGGTTGGACCCGTTTGTGACGTAAACCTGCCCGGACCCACCCGGCAAATCCAGTAGTCCCAAATATCGGCCCAATGTGAGAGGTCCTAGGCCCAAACTAAAGCATAACAGTTGTAAAGACACGAGGTTAGACTGTTTTATGGTGTAAGACTGCCCGGACCCGCCCGGAAAATCCACCTGCCATAAATGCCAGTCTAATGTGAGAGGTCTTTATGAGGTTATGGCCTTAATGAATTAAGAAATACTTAGCCATATAATCATGTAAGGTGGGACATGGGGGTTAAGTAGGTGCCTTGGGTGGCATGAGGAATCTAGTGGTTGCCTTTAGAGGCATTTGAAATACGATTAGACTTAACCAAATACACATGTAAATGAACATGACTAAGTGGGTTAAGTGGATGGACTAATGGGACAAGCTTAGGTGGAATGCTTGTGGGAAATAATGGGGGCCCATTTCAACCAGTATCCCAAAACGTATCTTTGTGGGCTCGACCCAAGTCGAGGACGGGACACGCATACTGGGTTTGACTATAAGAGGCCAAAACAGGGAGCGGTGGCAACACAAGTCCAACGGGTTTCATATGCGTGTGTGGACCCGGGCTGGTAGGTAAGACGTTGTTGCATCGTGTAGGTATAAGCCGTGCATCTCCGTTATATCGGGTTGCCACTTTAGGGGAATGATACACCCCACTGTGGGGCCAGCACGGGTATCTACGAGTAGGGAGCCGATCGAAAAATGGAAAGTGGGGTACACCTAGTGGAGATAGGGGCAGGCGGCACCTATGTAGTCAGCTAGGAGTACGTAAAGCCATTAAGAAAGTTTCTAAGTGAAGCTAAGTGGAATCAATCTTTAGGGTGACTGGTGTGGTGCAGTATAGTGTTTATCCTTTAGTATTTAGGAGCGCCTATAACGTTTCCTTTAGCGATTGTCTATGTCCTTAATCTGCTCTTTCATAGACATTTCCTTGTTTTCCAGCTTATGCCTTAGTCCAGTTATTTTGATAATAGTATTGTAGAATTATCATACTCACCAGACTTTATGTCTGACCCCCCCCTCTTTTTCATCTTTTTCTCCCTTCAGGTCCTCAGGTTGGGCCAAGTTCCAGTGAAGTCTGATTGGATTGCTTATCTCTTGGAAAGCTTGGACTGCTGAAGTAAAGTCCAGCTTGTTATCTTTCTTTTTAATGGCTATTTATGTAATGGGATTATGTACTTGTTTTATCAAGATAGATATTGTACTTGACTTTGATTATGGTGTTATGATGTAATCAAACATGTTTTGACTTCTGCTGCAATTGAAATAAAGTTTTTAAATTTCCAAGTACTATTTTATATCTGTCTTGTTGAAATTTTACTGTTCTATATTCACCTAAAACCTCCATAGAAGTTAATGCATTCCCTTTGTGAGTGACATTAATGGACGTGGGGTGTTACACGTGGTATCAGAGCATAAGGCTACCAGAACAGATAAAATTTTTAGAAAAATATTTTTCTAAAGTATTTTTGGAAGAAGTGCTTTCAAAAACATGTTATTTAGAGAAAGTTTTTATGAAAAACATAATCCCAAATAGCCATATCCTTATCTTTATCTTTCGAATTCTCCATTTTGAATCTTTCCTTTTTCGTTTCAACATGGCTGAAGATCTTAATCTCCCAGAAGGTGTGACGGTTCCAGGGTGGTTTAGGAGATATTTGGAGGCTAGGGCCACCACTGCAGGCCCAGCAGATGTTCCTCCACCCCCAGTTGCACCCATTCCTCCTCCTCCTCCTCGTGTTGACACTTTTGCAAAGACGTGCAAGGAATTTAAGGCTATGGGAGGAAAAACTTTTCAAGGGACTGAGACGTTTGTGGAGGCCAAAGACTGGCTTAAGGAGACTGAGGAATTGTTGGATATCTTTGAAGTGGAAGATGGGAGGAAAGTCCGTTTAGCTGCTTGGTTAATGAAGGGAGAGGCCTCGTTTTGGTGGGAGGTCACTAACGGGGAACGTCCAGTTGATTCATGGGCGGATTTCAGACGAAGGTTTGAGGCAAAGTTTCTTTCAAGGGCAGAGGAGAATTTAAATATGGAAAAATTCCTGACATTAAAGCAAGGGAGCTTATCAGTGAAGGTGTATGTCAATAAATTTAATCAGTTAGCAAGGTTTGGCTTGGAGTTGGTGAACACGCCAGAGAAGAAAGCTTTGAGGTTCGTTAGAGGCTTGAATGAACCGTTGCAAGGGTTGGCTATGACCCACATCCCTATGGGAGCCACCTTTGAAAGGCTAGTAGAAATGGCGCTTATGCATGAGGATAAGGCAGTTGAAAAGAAAGGGGATCAGAAGAAACCCCAACAGCAAAATAAGAAGGGTGGTAAAAACAATAATGGCAAAGGGAAGAAGAGATGCTTCAATTGTGGGACGCCTGGCCATCTCAGCAAAGATTGTAGAAAGAAAAAGAAGACTGGTTGTTTTCATTGTGGAGATGCGGGACATTTCGTGAAGGACTGCCCAAAGAAGGGGCAGAGGGCAGGGTCTACCTCAGGAGGACAGGTGCAGGCTCTTATGGCACCAGGGCAGGCAAGGGGGCAAGTTCAGGCTATTGCGGCCCCACCGCTGCAAGAAAGAGGTAGAACAATTTCTGTTGAAAGCTTAGTTTTTCTGTTTGATCATCCTGTCCGTACCTTATTCGATTCTGGCGCATCTCATTCGTTTATCTCTGCATCATTAGTTGAATTACTGCACTTGAACACCAGTTTAGTAGAGGATCCCTTGGTTGTTTCAAATCCAATTGGGGGTTCGGCTCATTTGACCATGATATGTTTGGATTTGAAAATCTCTATACTTAGCGTTGAATTTAGATGTGATGCTTATGTATTGGGCTTCACGGGCCATGGGCTAATTTTAGGAATGGATTGGTTATCTAGAAATGGGGCCATTCTTGATTGTGAAAGGAGAGTAGTTAGGCTTGTGACTTTCCTTGGTAATGCTCTTGACATCTTTTGTAGTCCCATAAATTCCGTTATGCTAAGTTATCTTGAATCGCTTGACGCGTCTGTAGAGAATCTGCGAATGGTAGAGGTGGTCCGGGAATATCCGGATGTGTTTGAGGAGGTGAAGGGCTTACCTCCAAAGCGGGAGATAGACTTTCGAATTTATCTTGTGGATAATGCTAAACCCGTATCTTTGCCAGTGCGCCACATGGCTCCTCGTGAAAGGAGGGAACTCAATAAGCAAGTGAAGGAGTTGCTTGAGAAGGGGTTCATAAGACGTAGTATATCAGAGTGGGGTGCTCCAGTAGTATTTTCTACAAAGGCGGATGGGTCCCTTAGACTTTGTGTGGACTATAGAGAACTAAACAAGCTTACTAAAAAGAACCGACACCCACTGCCGAGAATTGACGATCTCTTTGATCAGTTAGTTGGCGCCTCAGTGTTTTCGCAGTTGGACTTAGCCACTGGCTTTCATCAACTGAGAGTGGTTGAGGATAGTATAGATAAGACTGCTTTTAGGACTCCTGACGGATTCTATGAATGGCTAGTGATGCCCTTTGGTTTGACAAACGCCCCCGCATATTTTGTTGATTTGATGAGTAGGGTGTTTAGGGAGTACCTTAACAAATTCGTGGTAGTCTTTGTGGATGACATCTTAGTCTTTTCTAAGAATGAAGAAGAGCATGCCCTACATCTTAGGGAAGTGTTGGAAACCCTTCGAGCGCATAACCTTAAGGCAAAATTTTCTAAGTGTCACTTCTGGAGGAAAGAAGTACGGTTCTAAGGGCACGTGGTTTCCAAGGAAGGGATAGCAGTGGATCCCGAAAAGGTGGTGGCCATCCAAGATTGGAAGGTCCCTAAAAATGTAACCGAAGTAAGAAGTTTCTTGGGGTTGGCTGGCTATTATAGGAAGTTTATCAAAGACTTCGCAAAAATATCAGCTCCATTAACACGGTTAACAAAGAAGAACCTGGTTTTTACGTGGGACGAAGATTGTGATGATGCGTTCCAACGTTCAAAGAGAGCCTTAACTTCAGCCCCAGTCTTAGTGCTGCCAGACGGGAATAAACCGTTTACCGTCTATACTGATGCTTGTGGGACGGGACTTGGCGCGGTCCTCATGCAAGAGGGAAGAGTAATAGCCTATGGTGGAAGGCAGTTGAGGGTTCATGAAAAGAATTACCCTACGCATGACCTTGAGTTAGCCGCAATTGTTTTCGCGCTTAAGTCTTGGCGTCACTATCTTCTTGGTGAGAAATTCGAACTGTTCACTGACCACAAATCATTAAAATACTTATTCTCTCAGAAGGATTTGAATTTAAGGCAGCAACGGTGGATGGAATTCCTAGCCTCCTACGATTTTGAAATAGCATATATCCCAGGCAAGGGTAACGTGGTAGCAGACGCCTTAAGTAGGAAAAGGTTGTCCTTGAGTCCGTTGTTTGTTGAACGACGAAGCTTAGAATTCATCTCCATGTTTGACTTTAGACCCTCCGTTGACCTAGTACCTGGTTTGTTAGCATCCTTGGAGGTTAGACCTACACTTCTAGGACGAGTTGGTGAGGCACATCAAGACGACCCCCAGTTGGTTGAGATAGTAGAAAAGCTCAAAGGAGGGGAGTCGTCTAGCCATCTTCGTAGGTATACCCTAGACGATAAGGGTTGGTTACGAAGGGATAATAGACTTTGTGTACGACAAGACGAAGACTTAAGGAAGGCCATTCTTGATGATGCTCATCGCTCAAAGATGACCATTCATCCCGGCGGAGACAAGATGTACAAAGATATGAAGCGGGTTTTCATTTGGGCCGGTATGAAAAAGGATGTGGCCGAGTACATCGCTAGATGCTTGGTGTGCCAACGAGTAAAAGCGGAACAAAAGAAACCCGGTGGGTTGCTTCACCCATTGGAAGTTCCACTATGGAAATGGGAAAGCGTCTCAATGGATTTTGTGGATGGATTACCAAGATCAAGGAAGGGTAATACCGGGATTTGGGTTATAGTAGATAGACTTACTAAGAGCGCCCATTTTATTCCCGCGAAAAGTAAGAGGACTGCTCCGTGGTTGGCTTCTGTATACATTAAAGAGATAGTTCGTTTGCACGGTATTCCTTCTAGTATAGTAAGCGACCGTGATCCCATCTTCACTAGCGAATTTTGGAAGAGTTTACAAGAGGCGGTAGGGACTCAGCTATGTTTGAGCACCGCATATCATCCTCAGACGGACGGCTAGACCGAGAGGGTGAATCGTATTCTAGAGGATCTTTTAAGGCTTTGTATCCTAGACTTTGGGGTACATGGGAAGAGCACCTTCCGTTGGTAGAATTCGCATATAATAATAGCTTTCAGTCTAGTATTGGCATGGCACCTTTCGAAGCTCTTTATGGAAGGCCTTGCCATTCGCCTACATGTTGGTGGGAATCTACTGATAAAATCCTACTTGGGCCCGATATGGTTAGGGAAACCTCGGAGAAGATTGATTTGATTCGAAGGAGGATGAAAGCAGCACAAGATAGGCAGAAATCGTATGCTGATAAGAGGAGGACAGATCTTGAGTTTGACATTGGGGACATGGTTTTTATCAAAGTGTCTCCGTTACGGAATGTTGTTCGCTTTGGGTCCGTTGGGAAATTAGCGCCAAGGTTTGTAGGGCCGTTTCCTATAAAAGACAGGATTGGGAAGATGGCGTATAGGGTGGAGTTGCCTGAGAAACTTAGTGGAGTATACGACGTATTCCATGTATCACATTTGAGGAAGTGTTTGCACAAGACCGCGGAGGTGGTAGAGCCGAGCTTGCTTAAAGAGGTGGAAATAGAGCGTGATGCAACAATTAGACGTGCTCCTACATGCATTCTTGGGTCGGAGATCAAAAAGTTGAGGAATCGAGAGGTCAGACTAGTTAAAGTGCAATGGGGAGATGATGAGAGCAACACTACTTGGGAGACAGAAGGGAAGATGCGTTCGCTATACCCTTTTCTATTTGAGGGTATGTCTTTTAATTTCTCCTTTATCGCTTAGCTTATCTTATCTTATCTTATCTTTAGTATGTCCTCTCATTAGTATCTTTGACCTTTAGTTAGGATAATCCTATGGTTGAAACATGTGTTTGAGACATGTTATGTATGATGGATGCAAAATGGATGCAAGTGGTTGCTAGTGGTTGCTCGTGGATGCATATATACACACACTTTAGGCACTAGATCGGCTCAGTCACTACATATTGCATATTGCATAAATGAATGTATTTAGTATAATGGATGTATAATGGTTGTACCATCATATTGATGCTGCATTCGGTTGAATGGATGTGCACGCATATAGAAGTAGTTTGTAAGCAATTAGGATCTTTTGCATACATAATGGATGCATGGCACTATCATGAATTGCATCAAGGAGGTCAACTGAATCAGTGGACCGCCTGATTTTGCATTAGATACGGACATAGACACACACTGTGCATTTAAACATGAAAGCATTAGAAGTCTATAAGGACAATGGATGCCAGTGTTTGTTGATTGAGTAGATGGTTGATGATATGATATAAACTTGAAGATTTCGGGGTCGAAATCCCTTAAGGAGGGGAGAATGTAACACCCCGTATTTATGTTAATACTAATATTCACAAATTAAAAGAATTAATATTGAGAATTTGCACGAAATAGCCTTAAAAAGGCATATAACAAATCTGAGATATGTGAATTGCCTTAAAAGGCGAAAAATGGAATTAAGACATTAATTGGAAAATTAATGTGTAGAAATGGTCATAAGTTAATTATGGATTAATTTGAATTCATGAATAGGTGCGTGTGTATATATTTATATTTATATATATATGGGCAGTTAATGTAAACATGAATAGAAGTTTATTAATTTGCTGAGTGTTTGCTGAGTCACTTCTGACTCATTGCTGAGTCAATAAGATAAACCCCATCTTGTCTGAATGGCTGAGGTTATTTCTAGGTTAAATCTAATGGCCTAAATGAATACTAACATCTATAAATAAGTGGGTAGACTCTAACCCTAAATCACTTGAAAAATTGGAGAGCTACCGACATGCCGTTGCCATGGAGTTCAGCATAGCCGTCACAAACTAAAGAAGAAGAAGGCCTAATCTACAAACTAAATCTACTTAAATCAAATCAAAAGCTCTCTCTCTTTCTATTTCTCTTCTTTAAAATTGTGAGTATGATGAATCTCACAATATTATTATAAAATAATTTGATTAAGTTATGAATGGATCACAAGAAAGTGATATGAATTGTTATGTACTTGTAAATTATGTTGTGGATCTCTTGTTATGCTATTATGTTATCATATATATGTTGTAGTGATTATGTTGTAAATAATCCTATGCTATGTCATATGTGATTAATCATGCTATGCTATGTTATAAATCATGTTATGCCATGTTGTAAATCATGCTATGCTATGTTGTAAATATCATGCTATGTTGCAAATTATGATATGCTATGTTGTAAATCTTATATATGTTGTAGATCTCATATTATCACATATGTTGAAACACTTATGTTATATGATAATGATGTCATGTTAAGTTGTGTTGAATCATACAAGTTGTAAAATCATGATGTTAGTATTTATGCGAATTGGATCATGTTTAAAGTTTATGTTTTTTTATAATAGACCTTGATTATGGGAATTTGCCTATTGAGTTAGGTGTACCCATATACATGAATATACAAATTAATTGGATCTTGAATATGGGAATTTGCCTATTAAGTTAGGTGTACCCATATACATGAATCTATGATTAAACGAATTTTGATTTTTGGGAATTTGCCTATTGAGTTAGGTGTACCCATATAAAACCATATTGTTAATGATGTTGATTCACACATGTCCTATACAAGTTTATGAAATTTGATCAAAATCATATTATGTGAATTATGAATAAGTTGACACCCTTAGATCCATGACATGTATAACCTTATGCAAGTTGTAATGTATGCAAGTTTTACCCCTTGTTATGATTTATTTAGTCACATATATATGTTGTTGTTGTGAATATTTTCTTTTATGCTATGAGTTAGACTAATCGGGTCTAGCATACATTTTGCGAATAAACGTTCAAACATGGGGTAGGGGTAATATTAGGAAATTAATAAATTGGGGTGCAAATGATAAGATTTTGCATGCCTTAAATGGATGTCCATAATTGAGTCAATTATGGACATTGTTAAATTTGGAATTAATTAATAATTCAAGTAGGGAATTATTAAAATTGGGGAAAGTGGATTATTAGTAATAATCAATGCTTAGGACACGAGGTTGGACCCGTTTGTGACGTAAACCTGCCCAGACCCGCTCGACAAATCCAGTAGTCACAAATGTCGGCCCAATGTGAGAGGTCCTAGGCCCAAACTAAAGCATAACGGTTGTAAAGACACAAGGTTAGACTCTTTTATGGTGTAAGACTGCCCGGACCCGCCCGGAAAATCCAGCTGCCATAAATGCCAGTCTAATGTGAGAGGTCTTTATGAGGTTATGGCCTTAATGAATTAAGAAATACTTAGCCAGATAATCATGTAAGGTGGGACATGGGGGTTAAGTAGGTGCCTTGGGTGGCATGTGGAATCTAGTGGTTGCCTTTAGAGGCATTTGAAATACGATTAGACTTAACCAAATACACATGTAAATGAACATGACTAAGTGGGTTAAGTGGATGGACTAATGGGACAAGCTTAGGTGGAATGCTTGTGGGAAATAATGGGGGCCCATTTCAACCAGTATCCCAAAACGTATCTTTGTGGGCTCGACCCAAGTCGAGGACGGGACACGCATACTGGGTTTGACTATAAGAGGCCAAAACAGGGAGCGGTGGCAATGCAAGTCCAACGGGTTTCATATGCATGTGTGGACCCGGGCTGGTAGGTAAGACGTTGTTGCATCGTGTAGGTATAAGCCGTGCATCTCCGTTATATCGGGTTGCCACTTTAGGGGAATGATACACCCCACTGTGGGGCCATCATGGGTATCTACGAGTAGGGAGCCGATCGAAAAATGGAAAGTGGGGTACACCTAGTGGAGATAGGGGCAGGCGGCACCTATGTAGTCAGCTAGGAGTACGTAAAGCCATTAAGAAAGTTTCTAAGTGAAGCTAAGTGGAATCAATCTTTAGGGTGACTGGTGTGGTGCAGTATAGTGTTTATCCTTTAGTATTTAGGAGCGCCTATAACGTTTCATTTAGCGATTGTCTATGTCCTTAATCTGCTCTTTCATAGACATTTCCTTGTTTTCCAGCTTATGCCTTAGTCCAGTTATTTTGATAATAGTATTGTAGAATTATCATACTCGCCAGACTTTATGTCTGACCCCCCCCACTTTTTCATCTTTTTCTCCCTTCAGGTCCTCAGGTTGGGCCAAGTTCCAGTAAAGTCTGATTGGATTGCTTATCTCTTGGAAAGCTTGGACTGCTGAAGTAAAGTCCAGCTTGTTATCTTTCTTTTTAATGGCTATTTATGTAATGGGATTATGTACTTGTTTTATCAAGATAGATATTGTACTTGACTTTGATTATGGTGTTATGATGTAATCAAACATGTTTTGACTTCTGCTGCAATTGAAATAAAGTTTTTAAATTTCCAAGTACTATTTTATATCTGTCTTGTTGAAATTTTACTGTTCTATATTCACCTAAAACCTCCATAGAAGTTAATGCTTTCCCTTTGTGAGTGACATTAATGGACGTGGGGTGTTACAGGGACGATCCTAACCTATTGGAAATCATCTCCAAGTTAGAGATGGGTATCGATGAGGAGATGAACAAGTATCGGCTTGATCGAGAAGGATGGCTTAGAAAGAATGGAAAGCTTGTTGTACCCAATGTCAATGGATTGAGAGATGAAGTGCTTAGAGAATGCCATCACTCAAAAATGACTATACACCCCGGTGGTAACAAGATGTATCGAGATATGAAGCAGACCTACTACTGGGAAGGGATGAAGAGAGACATTGGGAAGTTTATGTCTAAATGCATAAATTGCCAGCTAGTTAAAGCCGAGCAAAAGAAGCCTAGTGAGTTGTTGCAACCATTAGAAATTCCCAAATGGAAATGGGAGCAAGTCTCGATGGATTTCATCGATGGTTTACCAAGGACTAGATAGGGATATGATAGCATTTGGGTAATTGTTGATCGATTGACTAAGAGTGCAAGATTTATACCAGTCAAATCAACCAGAACGGCAGCTAAGTTAGCAGAATTGTATATGAAGTGGGTAGTGAGATTTCATGGAGTACCTAAAAGCATTGTGAGTGACCGAGACCCGTTGTTCACTAGTGGGTTTTGGAAGAGCTTACAAGAGGCTCTAGGGTCAGAGTTACATCTCAGTACCGCATATCATCCTCAGACCGACGGTCAGACGGAGAGGGTGAATCGTATTTTGGAAGATCTCTTGAGAGCATGTATATTGGATTTTGGTGGATCATGGGATGGCCATTTGCATCTAGTAGAGTTTGCATATAATAATAGCTACCAATCCAGTATCGGTATGGCTCCATTTGAAGCTTTGTATGGAAGACCGTGCAACTCACCATCATGTTGGATAGAGACTGGCGAGAAGTTTATGCTTGGACCAGATGTGGTGAGGGAAACTTCAGATAAAATCAAGGTCATTCAACAACGAATGAAGGCTGCCCAAGATAGGCAGAAGAGTTATGCTGATAAGAGGAGAAGAGACCTAAAATTCTCCATTGGCGACTTGGTGTTTGTCAAGATCTCTCCGTTGAAGAGCGTGATACGATTTGGCGGGAGAAGCAAGTTAGCACCAAGATTTGTTGGCCCATTCCCTGTTCTTGAACCAGTCGGGAATTTGGCATACATAATTGACTTACCAGAGAAGATGGCAGGAGTTCACAACGTATTTCATGTTTCCCAACTAAGGAAGTTCGTTCACGACCCAGATATGACTATTTCACCTGATCAGTTAGAAGACTTCGAAGTAGAACCCGAGGCGGTTGGGAACCGCAAGCCGGTCCGTATTGTCGAACACGACATGAAGCAACTTCGAAGGAAGGCGGTGAAGCTAGTCAAGGTTCAGTGGGGCGAGGACGAGAATGATTGCACTTGGGAGACATAGGAGAACCTTAGGAAGACATACCTAGCACTCTTTGCCTGGTAAGATTTTGACTTCGATTTAGTTTTCCGCATGCTAGGATAGGCTTGTTTGCTTGCTTTACATGTTTGACTGTTGTATGTGGCTGTTAGGCATGCAGGATCTTTTGTATGTTTTGGTTAAGGAATTTCGGGGACGAAATTTCTTAAGGGGGGAAGAGTGTAACGACCCGTATTCTACGCATCATAGGACCGTAGAATATTTATTTCTTTCACATATGAAGTCGTATGGTCATGTAACTTTGGGAGACGACTATTGGGGTCATTTTCCATGTTCATGATTTTTCCCGATTTTTAAATGACCATTTTACCCCTAGTTGGTACTGTTTTGGCCATAACTTTTGACTGGAAAGGAATTTTGACCTGAAACCACTTCCATTGGCTCCGGATGATGGTTTACAATTCCGTAGAGTGGTCACATTAGCCAAACAGACTCACCGTTTGGGAGATATGGCTGAAACAAGTTTCAGATGGTGAAAAACAGCTTAATTGGGCTTAACCGGGTGATTAACAGCTAGGCCCAATGGGGGATTTCGGGATTAGGGTAAGGAGGAGGCTGAAATCAGTTAGAGAACGATCTTATCCTCATTTTCCAGCCGCCACTTTCTTTCTTGCAACCCTAGCAATGGCCTCCAACACCCAAATCACCTTCTAATCAAGTTTTGGCTTAATCTACGTCAAATTAAGGAGAGGAAACACGAAAGCAAGACTAGAGCTGCTGTTAGACATCAGTATTCGCCCAAATCAACAAGGTTTCAGTTCTGAGAATTTCGTTTGTGGCCAAGGTGAGTGATTAGCATCGTTTTGACACTAATTACAGTTAATTAAGGGTAATTAGTGAAGATTAGCGAATTTACACACTAATAAATTCTGGAAAAATATCTATAAATTCGAAAATAATATTTTATGCCTCTGGTAGAAATTTGGTTTAATTTGGTTTAGTTCTGTTAACCCTATGATTAGTTTTACTTAAACATGCTTAAGGGAAAAATATGGGGTTTTGGGTATATTTGATCCATTTTGACATGTAAATTCATTGTTTTGGTGTTTGTGGTTAGTTTGCTATGTTTCTATGACTGTTTGACATGATTTGTGATTGATTAGTATAGTTAGATTTGTCGAAAACGTCGTCGAATGGCGTAAACAAGTTACAGGAAAAAGTTGCAGAAAGTTGTGCAGGGTTTCGGATCGGATCGGATATGGGTTCGGATCGGATGGGAGACCTGGGCAAGGAACCCGACCCGAACTGGAGCCTGGCACAAAAGAGGCTTGGAAAAAAGGAAGGCCATGTTGGTTAAGCTGGGGATCGGATCGACTTAGGGACGAAGGGCTCGGATCGGAACTTGACACTTGGGAGAACTGGCAAGAGGAAAGGCCACGCTAATTGAACTAGGATCGGATCAGATGAAGAAGGAGGGATCGGATCGGAGCACGTGAAGAACGAGGGAGCGGATCGGAGCAGAAGCACGAACTGGAAGGGGGATAGAACCCGACCCGACCCGGAGGAGGAAACCCGACCCGACCCGAAGTGGAGCACCCGACCCGAACCGATGCAACGCTGTGGACCCGAACCGAACCGCTACAGGGGAAGACTATGAACAGAGCCAATTCAAAGTAGAGGACCCAACCCGAACCGGTGGCTAGGAGGGGAACCCGACCCGACCCAGTACTGACCAATAACCCGAGATGCAAAGGTAGTCCAATATGGGAAGTTAGAGCTCAGGATCCAGTTGGGAACCGATGAGTTCACTTCATGATTGGGCTTTGCTGCGGGACGTGTGCCAAGGGGCAGTCGATGTTTATGACTTTGGATCACTATGTATGGGAAGTACGTGAACGGATTCAGGGCCACAGTGGCCTAGGTACGACTAAAGGGCTATAGACCAATGAAGTGGAGTCATTTGTAAAGGTTTAGTCATGACTCCATGTGGTAAGCTTGGTAGTAGCAGTAGTTGTACAAGTCGAACTCCGTCACTACTTCGATGGGTCTAGTGATTGACAGTGGTGGACATCGTATGCTTTACGCACTGAGTGAGAGATGTGAGGATGGTTGCTATGGATGATTTGTTTGCTATCATTATGACATGCGCACCCCACCCCCGTATTCTTACACTATTTATTATGGCACCCTAGAGTATTGTACGGTATGTGGTACTAACTCTTTGGTTGCAGGTCCAGGTTCAGGTATGGTTTAGTATACCTGTTATTGTTCTGTTTAGATGCTTATCGCTCATACCAGGCTTTATGTCTGACCCAGAGTTTTATGTCTCCTCTTATTACTCTGGGTGCTCACACGAGCAGACTAGAGACAGGTTAGCTGGTGATGCACGGGTAGATGATCCGGAGACGAGCAGGAGGCTTCCACGTAATATATATATAGTATTCTCCCTGTGTTGTTGAAGATCACTGCTTGGGCATTGGTGGTGCATCTTCTACTTTAGTTTTCTTTTGTTTAGAGACAGTAAATTTGGAAAGTTGTAATAATCTGTATTTGGATTTCCGCTGCTCTGATGTTGATGTTGGTTTTAGTTATCAGCTTATGCACTGTCTCGCCTGTTTTATGTCAAGTATGTTATTATTATATTTTATTCCATGCGCTGTGAGACATTCTACAGGTTCTTTGTTGTTTCTTCGTCTTCTTTTCCTTTCTTATGGCGATCGTCCCATGTTAGTCGGGCATGTGTACAGCGCACTTTCGGAGGAAATGCAGGCTGGTGCGGGGCGGGCCGTCACAGTAGGCCTATCAATGAAACGGAAGCTTAAAGACTCACTACCACGTGTATCCCAAAACGAAACGAGATCACTAAGCAACTAACCTATAACAGTCCAAGACTAAAACAATCTGAAGATCAATACAGTCCAATGATCTAAATGATCTGAAGTAATGGTCCAACGACCAAAATGGTCCAATGGCCTGGTCCAACGACCAAAACGATCCAAGGATCCATTCCAACCATCAAACCGATCCAAGATCAAAGGGATCGCTAACAATCAACAAGGAAAGCGTAATTTACGTTAATCTAGTAAAGAGGCTAATTTATCCAAATGTCCCATAACTACTGACTTAACTCAAGTATTTACGAACAAATTGCAAAATCCACTATAGAACACAAAACACAAAATTGTTATTTCAAAATTTATCAAGCGAATTGTTTAGAAATCTTTATCGATACTTTGGCGTTCTACATCTCGACCATAATTCATAACAAACTTCATGGACAAAGCAACATAATTAAAACAATCTTGAAATTATTTCACAACAAACTAAGTGTTGCGAAACCGTTAGTTAGATTCGTAGTCCTTAGCAAGGTCGTCAGATACGAACCACACAAAGCATCCATCAAATAAACATCAACAAGTTCTTGTGATATAAAAAGAATTCATATTGGATGTATAAGAAACTCTGTTATTTCATTATGGATAAAATGAAAGTTACCTTAACCGGAAGAAGTGTTGTTGGAGGATTGCATCACACTTAGCCTTCCCTCCTTGTTCCAAAGTTGGGGGCATGAAGAAATTATATTACCCAGAGTCTTGCTATAGTGACAAGTGAGGGGCTTAAGGCACTTGTTAGCATAATGGTTTTTTTATCCGCAAACATTCCCCTCCATGTCTTGTAGATGTTCTTCTAAGAGAACTCCACCTCAACGTCGTTCTCTTTATCGGCTTCCTTAAGACATAGCGCGATATCCACAAGTTCATCAAAAGGCTTGGCCAACTTAAGAAGTTAGGGCTTCTTGAGATTTTTATTGAATCCATAAACAAATTTATGATTCTTCTTCTTTGTGATTTTAATGTACTTAATCTCATATTTGTAGAGAGAATCGAAATATGCGGCGTACTTTGTCACATAAGAATCACCTTGAACAAGGTTTATAAAACATCGGGCTAACGTTACTTTCACCCTTGGGTACGAACTTTGCTTTGAACCTTTCTTGGAATTGCTTCCAAATTATATCCGCTACTTGAAATTTAGAAGTCATACGATGATACCAATCGAGCGCACAGTCCTTGATCGTCCTAGAAGCTACCTGGACTTGATGCAAGTCCACAAGATTCACGTGAGAAAGAATGCGGTTGTGATTACCGCCTATAACTCCTACAGTTAACAAGAGGGATAATGCACTGAAAGACATGCTAGACAGCTATGGAAAATCATCAGGATAGATAATGTACACAAACTTATCGTACAACTCACATCGCAAGGATAAAATTTAATAGAACATATACAACAGACAATAATAGTGAAGCAGTATTGAGTAGAATTTTGACTTTCATATCATCATGAGTTATCCAAAACTTCAAACTGGATACACCATCAAATTATGTACAATTTTCCTCGCTACAAGTAACTCAGAGAATACATCAAACATAACAGCGTAAAACAACATATAATAGGTAATAGGAAACTAATATGTAAGCTTCCAGCTCGTCATTGATCAGCAACATCGTCCTCATCAAGACCAACTACCTGTCACCTGCTACTCAGTCTACCCATCCACATATTAGATGAACAACCCAAGGTAATAGGAGGAAACATAAACCTTGAGTCAAGCAACAGTCTTAATGAGCAATAAAATAGCAATCGAACATCATCAATAAAGTATATGAGAATAGGCAACACATCATCAGAGAAGAACTCCAAACCCAACTACTCCACATCCGACAGTGATAGCCTTTACAAATAATCAAACAGAAACAAACAATACATTCATAGCAACCAGTTATCAAGTGTAAACCATTCTATTCAAACTCAATGTCTCCCAAGAACAAGCCCCGAAAGCCTAAACCAACATCAGATAAGCACCCAAGATATATCTCCCGCGGCCTCGGACAATCTACACAAGATGATACAAGCAAAAAAATCATCATCCATGACTATGGCTATCACCGCTAGTCTTGCCATGAAACATTAATCGCACGATTGGCCACATCATCATGCCATCTGTTTAGGGCTAATGGTAAACCCGGTTGTAGCAAAAACTCCATGCTCCTTTCATCGATACATATTTAGGCCTTTCATCGATACCCAGGGTATTCGACTAATCATCTAGTCTTTATGGTGTCCCTATTATGCTCTTGCTTTGAGTCCGCTAGAACCTACGGCAACGACAATTCTTTGGCCTTCAATATCTCTAGTCGTCGTCATCAATGACCATCCATAAGATCAAATCATCTTGAGCATCCATTATTTATGAGCTCAAATCATCTTGAATTGTCTTCGCATTCATTGCTTTACGACAATCAATGAACACTTTAAAACATTTTGAACATTCCATCCTGAATTCACGTCGAAGCCATGACCATCATCGAACCAAAAACATACATCGTTTGGTCGATATTCGATTCACAGCGTTCCACTCACTTTTGCTATGAATCACATTCACAGCGTTTTCTTTTCTTTTCACAGTGTTTCTCAAACGTTGACGTTCTTGTCCAGGGTCGATCCATCAAATCTGGCCGATCCATCGCCTCTGCACCTTGCCTGATCGATGAAAATTCTATACCGATCCATCGGATATTTGCGTGGCCGATCCATCACAGTGTTTCTCAAATGTTGTCGTCCCTGGACAATCCATCAATCAGAAAATATTGCCCGATCCACGGTTTTGCATCGACCGATCCATTAAAAATACCATGTCGATCCATCCTCAAAAACATGCCCGATCCATGGTTTTACAACGTTTCTAGAATGTAGTGGTCTAATGAACTGTTGTTCCGTTCCATCAAATAATGCTCTGCTCGATCCATCAAAAAAACTGGTGCTCGACCCATATTTTGAGCTCCGGTCTATGGGTTGCACACGTTACTGATCCATTGGCAAAATTTGCTTACTCGATCCATGTATTTGCAAATGCTGTCGATCCAAGAAGTTCCAATCCACTCCAGGATATCCTAATCCATGTCAAAATACACCCGATCCAGGCTATACACTCATGCCGATCCATTAACTTGAACACGTCCGATCCACTATCCAAAATGTGGTTGATCTACCTCCGTCCACCCCAAATTAATGATGGTCCATCCATGCTTGCACAATAAGACATGATCCACACGCGTGCAATCTCAATCAACCATTCGATTTCAATCTCATATGTTTACAAACAACGATTCAACAACGAAATCATACAATCATCAATCAAACACTAACACATCAAACAAGATATGAATTCACTAGTTCATGATTAAACAATTAAACGAATCAAACAAATGGATCTAAGCATAGAATTAGCACATGAATTTATCGATTTAAGTTGCTAGATTAGATCCTATGGCGATTCAAATGAAAATATACTCACCATGATGTAGACCTAGGTGAAAACAACTTCAAATGATGAAAAATAAGAACAAACAACCCATATACTCAATTGACACTACAACAAAAACACCATTTCACAACTGTCAAAAACAGTTGTAATAGATCTATTACAACTGTCACCCGTCAGTCTTTATATCCAGAGTTGTAATAACGCTAGAATTTTTTACAATTGTTTTTAACAGTGGTAAAAGTTATGTTTACAACTATTTTTGGCAGTTATAAAGTGTTTTTTAACAACTTCTTCTGGCAGTTGTAAAAATCATCTTTATAATTGTTATATGCAAAAAAAATCCAAATACATATTTTGCAAAATAAATAAACATAGACAATGTAATCAGATTAATAATATAGTATAAACAAATCAAGTATTACACTATAAGAAAATTACATCATAAACGATTGCACTATATAAATTACTTGTTTCATTTTAAAAAACAAATCTAAACAACATTCCATACTACAAAAGTACAACTCAAAGACATAGAATATGAAAATTAAAATCCAACCTAAGCTCCTTTCTATCAAAGTTACGGTCAACATCTCAAATCCATTTTCCTTTTGTCCGTCACGATTGGTTAGTAGCAGAAAATGCATCGTCATCACATAGCATTCGTACCAATCATCTCATAACAGAAACAAGCTTATAAGAGAGCACACTTGCACCATCACAAACCATCCAAACTTCATCTTCCAACTGGAGCAACATCAACTCCAGAACAACTCGTCAAACAGTCCTCTACAACTGCTCCTTTGCAAACTTCTACTGCTCTACATCAACTTACTTAACAAGGAGACAACACCACAAACTAAATACCATACTCCTCCACCAACATACTAAAATGGTCATTAATCAACCACAATCCTCTTCTGCCAACCCCAGCCTTGCTACTGCAACCCAGCAAAAATATCTCTTCATATCGATAAACTAGAATCCAACAAACAGAGTTATCACCTCCGTTTACACATTGCTATCATGGTAAACTCATCTGCATCGCCCCCTCCTTGAGATAAAACTACACCAGGATATAACTGTCCAACAAACAATCAAAAATATTAATCTTCCTACCACAAACCAGTACGGAAATCGCAACCAGCCTTGACATCTTCTCCAATACATACCACCATACTTATTAACTTCTCTAATACAACAAAACATCCATCTTTTTCTATCAGCAGGCAGCTTGTACAGCCACACACATTTCACCAAAAACTCAAATTCAGTTCAACAAAATATAGACAGAACTGGAAAGATAACTGAGGTCAAAACTGGTGCATTAACATGAGGCACATCATTATCTAAGGTATGCGAGTCGGAGCCCACAGCCGGAGCATCAATGGAGAAAAGCACGCTGGATCTAATGGCAGAACCCAAATTTTCGAACCCAAATTAAGCTCCAATCGATACAGGCATTATGCTCCAGCACAACAGGAGACCTTAGTAAACCCGTCATAGAATCTACAACCATCGCAGGACTCAAATTATCATCCAAAAGACCAATTGATTACACCAAAATCTCATAATTAATATGACCAAGAACTGGCGCAACTTGTGCATCCACAATAGTACCTCGCAAATTGGAATAGAGAAGGGTAGGCCACTCTATTGGCGCGGATGTTAGAATAAAGGAGACTCGGACGTTCCTAAATAAAAATAAATCGCTGTAGTTTTTGGATCTATAGCAGCAGATAGGTCAGGCATTAAAGCCTTGGACTTCAAGGCTTCAAAGTTTTCAATTTGAAGAAGATTTATTTTGCGGTAAAAATTGTTTGGATGTGGAGGCGATCTGCTGTTCAGATCTGAACATGATTAAGAAGAAAGGAAGGCGTAATAAAAAATAACGAAGCGAAAGGATAAAGATGAATTAAAAATAATGCGGGGTCGGACTTTGTAGAAAAACGAGGCGGCATAATTTTGGCTTTGGTGGGAAATTTTCGCTTGGCGCCAAAATTTGTAGAAAACGAAGCAAATTTTGGGTTTGGACGAAAATTTTCACTTGGAGCCAGAATTTGAATGAAACGAAGCAGTAAAATTTCGGCTTTGGAGGGAAATTTTCGCTTGGGGCCAGAACTTGTAGAAAATGAAGCAGTAGATAGAAAAAATTCCAATTCGGAGGGAAAAGGATAAACTAAAAACAAAGTTTCTGCTACGAAAAGCGAAAGAATAGTTGTGTATACTAAATAAAAAATATTGCTAAAAAAACCTCAAGATGCATATAGATAATAAAATTAATAATTCACAATATTTTTTTATAATTTTAATTTTTTTTCTTATGAGTTTTTGAAATTTTAACAAAAAATATGAAATTCTAGTCAATATGCAAAAATTTAATCATTAATTGTAACATATTTACATTTAATTATCACTTATTAATTATCACTAATTACATCCTAATTATAATTTAATATTCGTAACTGAAAGTTAATTATTATTTATATGTTATAAATTATTTAATAGAAATAATTAGGAGCTAATTACTAGTTATTAATTATTAATAGTAATTATTGATCTATAAGGTTACTATTAAATAACAATCATTCTTAAAGATTAATGCTGTTGATAATTATTTATTAAATATTAAGTATGTGATATTTATTATTAATTATTAGTTATATAATATCAAATATCTTTTACAATTGACGGGAGGAGTTGTAATGGATATCTATTACAACTGATAAAAACGAAGAGTTGTTAAAAATAGACATCTTTTACAAGTGACAAAAGGAGTTGTAGTAGATATCTATTATAACTGGCAAAAATAAAGAATTGTAAAAAATAAGTATATGTTACAACTGACCATAAATAACAGTTGTAAGAGGCATCTATTACAACTGGCAAAATGAAATAGTTGTTGAAAGTTAATCTATTACAACTCACTGAATAAAGCAGTTGTAAAAAACCTCTATTGCAACTGGCGTTTTATGACAGTTGTAAAATTACCATTGTAGTAGGGTCATTTTGTTGTAGTGTGAATATGTGCGAGAGATGCTTATCACTTACCAACTCCACAAATAGCTATAAAATGATGGTCTATAAATCCGGACAGCAAAGAACGATGAAGAACGACCATCAAATAAATCACTTTGATGTGGTCTACCATTCTTTAATGTTGATCTTTAATCCTCTAATCTAGATCTAAGAAATTAATGGAGTGGAGAGGTATTTTATTGAAGTAGGGAGAATCTCATGCCCCAACCAAATAGAGAAATGAAGAAATCAAACAATTTTCCTTACCTATACCCCCTATTTATAGCCATTAAACCATCCCACTAATGGGCCACACCAAATCAGCCAACTAATGACTAGTTAACCTTTCCAGAAATCATGTAGCACTAAAACATCGATTCCTCCCAAACCACTGAACCTAATCTTTAATGTGACGAATCTACGGAATTGGAAACAATATTTCCTTTACAATGATATTGATCTTAGCACCTTATTCGATCCCATTAAAAATATGTTCCCTGTACAAAACTAGCAGGGGCAAAATGGTCAAAAATAAAACTGATAAAAGTTATGGACATGTCTCACATCCCCATAACCAACATATCAGAATATGCGAATGATCCAACCCTCAGGGAATTGAATAAAATACTTTACGATCCTCCGATACATAAAACGCGGGTCGTTACATCCCCTTCAGGAATTTCGCCTACGAAATCCCAAAATACCCAAGCAACTAGAAACAATTCTACATGCCTACCTTCCACTAACAGCCAATTTACCATCCAAACTAGCATCCATCAAGCCATGCATCCATAGCCTTAACCTAGTAGATGGAATTCTAACGAATGGCACAAGTTACAATGATGTAAGGGTGACATGGCCTTAATGGGTCATACTAACGAAGAGTTCTGGATGGATCGTCTTCATACTCTTTTCCGTTTCCCACATACAACCGTCATCATCATCACTTCACTGCACCTTGGCTAGCTTAACCGTCTTCCTCCTAAGCTGTTTCGTGTCATTACCTACAACGCGAAGCAGCTTATGAGGTCTCGTAACTACGGACTCGACTTCTAGGTCTTCGTACTATTCCGAAGATACCACCACATTCGAATCAAGCACACACTTCAGTAAAAATGACATATGGAATACACTGTTCGTGCTCGACATTTTTTTCGGGTAAATTCAATCTATACGCAAGCTTTTCTATTCGCTCGACTATCGAAAATGGTCTAACAAACCTTGGCGCTAACTTTCCCTTACTTCTGAATCGAATAACATGCTTTAACAGCGAAATCTTCATGAAAACCATATTGCCAACGTCGAATTCCAAATCCTTTCAGGGCATATCGGCGTAACTCTTCTGACGGTCTTGGGCTTCCTTCATTCATTGCCGAATAATCTCAATGCAACCTGATGCTTCTCTGATCATCTCAGGCCTATGTATCAACTTATCTCCAGTTTCTAACCAACATGCTGGTGAATTACATGGTCTACCATACAATGCCTCATATGATGTCATCTTGATGCTCGACTGGTAACTGTTATTACATGAAAACTCAACTAAATGTGGATGGTCTTCCCACGATCCTCCGTAGTCCAATACACTAGTTCTAAGGAGATCTTCCAAAACTCGGTTAACCCTCTCGATTTGACCATCAGTTTAGGGATGATAAGCTGTACTCAAACATAACTCGATTCCCAATGTCTGTTGCAAACTCTTCCAAAATCCACTAGTGAACAATGAATCTTGATCGGTTACTATACTCTTTGGGATTCCATGAAATCGAACTATCCATTTAATACATAGCTCAGCCAACTGCCGTTATAGTCGATTTGGCAGGAATAAACCTTGCGCTTTTGGTTAAAAGATTCACAATGACCCAAATGCCTTCATTTCCAACCCTAGTTCTAGGTAGTGCATCGATAAAATCCATCGATGCCAGCTCCCACTTCCACGTATGAACTTCCAATGGCTGAAGCAATCCGCTTGGCTTCTTCTGTTCATCTTTCACCAACTGATAGTTCATGCACTTTGAAATAATTTTTTTATTATTCCTCTTCATCCCTTCCCTGTAGTAGGCTCGCTTCATGTCCTGATACATCTTATTCCACTAGGATGAATCATTAACTTTGAGTGATGATATTCCCTCGGAACCTCATCTCTCAATCCATCAATATCAGGAACAACTGGTCGTCCTTTCTTTTGAAGCCAACCATCTCAATCAAATTTGAATTCCTTATTTTCTTGTTCCAACTTCTAGATAGTCTCAATTCGTCATGATTTTGGCTTTCGCCAATCCTTTTGATGAAAGTAGGTCTTATCGATAAGCTTGCCAACATTTTAGGTTCCAATTTACACCAAGTCCTAAAATCGAATCCTGCCAAGTACTCGATGTGCTTCCATTCCAAAAACATCGCTCCCAAACTTGCGTGTTTTTGACTCACGCATCTGCCAATGCATTGCCTTTACCAGGAGTATAGGCTATACCAAAATCTTAAATTGCCAGAAACTCTAATCGCCTTTGCTGTTGAAGATTCAAATCCGTTTGGGAGAAAATATACTTCGATGACATGTGATCCATAAACAATCGAATTGAATTCCTAGCAGGTAATGTCTCCACATCTGTAGAGCAAACACGATCGCTGCCAACTCTAAATCATGAGTCGGATAATTCATTTCATGCGGCTTTAGCTATCGACTTACTTAGGCCACAAGTCTATCCTTCTGCATCAGCACTGCTCTAATTCTAGTGCCACATGCATCGGTGTATACCACCTTTCTTCATTCCCACTTGGAATCTTCAAAACCGGAGCACTCATCAGTCTCTCTTTCAAACTTCCAAAAGCTTGCTCACACTTCACATCCCATGTGAACACCAGATTCTTCTTCGTCAGTCCTATTAATGGTGCAGCTAACTTGGAAAAATCTTTGATAAAACGACGATAATATCATGCCAACCCGAGGAAACTCCTAACATCGGTTCCATTCTTAGGCCTATCCCATCCTGGATTGATGCCAACTTAGCGAGATCCACTGCTATTTTGTATCCGAAAACAACATGGCCTAATAACCTCATTTCACTCTTCCAGAAGTGGCACTTCGAAAACTTAGCTCTCAGCTCATGCTTTCGCAAGATTTCCAAAACAACTCGCAAGTGCATCTTATGCTCTACCATATTCCAGGAGTTAACTATAATATCATCCACGAACAAAAGCACAAACTTGTTCAACTATTCCCTAAATACCCTATACATAAGATCCATGAAACATGTTGCCGCATTTGTCAACACAAGTGGCATCACTAACCATTCGACGAAACAGGATGGTGTCATAAAAGCAGTCTTCGGCACACTATCCTTTGCTACCCTCAACTGGTGGAATCCGGTTGCCAAATCCATCTGAGAAAAACACCTTGGCCTCATAAAACTGTTCAAACAAGTCATCTATACTTTGCAACAGATTCTTGTTCTTTTTGGTTACCTTGTTCAGGTGATGATAATCCATACACAATCTTGGATATCCATCAGCCTTGGTTGCAAACAAACCTGACGCACCAAGTTCAGATACACTTCCCTGAATGAATCCTTTTTCCAAAAGGTCACGAACTTGCACCTCTTGCTCTCGCTGTTCCTTAGACGCCATCCGTCTAAGAGGCATGATGATAGGTCTTGCACCTTCGACTAAATTGATCCTGAACTCAATCTCATGATGCGGCGGAAAACTTTGACCTCATCAAATACATCATCAAACTCACTAGCGATCAACACAGATGACAAGTCTTCCCGTGGAATCACAAGGGAATACAAATAGCCCATGATGACCCCGTCTTCCGGCTTACATCCAATCACCACCATTCTCCTTTCCACGTTTCTGACTGTCACCTCGAGCTTCTCACAATCCACTTTTTCCGCATGCCTCTTGGGCCAGTCAATAGCCAAAATAATCCTAAACCAAGAAAAGTTCAAAACAAAGCAATCACACACAAAGGAGCAACCATGACTTGACAACACTAGACCACGACAAATCATACAAAAACTGGATGAACCCCTGACTGGATTAGTCAAAATCAATGGTCTATCATAAATCTCGAGTTCCAAACCTAAGAGGAACACCAGCTCATTACCAATGAAAGAACGTGATGCTCCAATATCAAACAACACTCGAACAGAAAAATCTCTAATGGAAAGAATACCTTAAACAAAGACACTCTTTCCATTCTCCTCCGTCGTAGGAGACCTCGAAGAAGACGACACAACTTCCAAAGCATAGGCCTTCAAATGTGCTTTCTCTTAGTTGGTTCTGGACAATTCTTCTTGTTGTGCTCAGGTTTGCCATAGTTGTAGCATTTCTTCTCAGCTTTCGTATTCTTACAATTCTTGTAATAATGGCCCTTCTGCTGACAGTTGTAGCATATCACCTCGCTTTTTTGCTTTTTATGGCCATCTTTTCCTTTATGTTGTTTCTGTTTCCTCTTTTTGTTATTACCACCTTGTTGTGGTTTCTGTTCTTCTTTAGCTGCAACAACAGTCTCTTCCTTGGGAAACAAACTCTCATGCCTTAAAGCTTTCTCGATGATCTTCTCATAAGTATCATCTATAAGATCAATCAGCTGATTTCCAAGATATTTGTTCAAGTCCATGACAAACTTCTCATTCTTCTGGTAAGGATTCTCAATATATGAACGAGCATACTTGGAAAAAGCTTCAAAGTCAGAAACATACACCAACACTGGCCTACAATTCTGCTTCATCTCAACGAACCACTTGAACAGAATAGACTTCTTAACAGTAGAAATGAACTTCATCTTTAACTTGACTTGGAACTAATCTCACGTGATCTCATCCTCCTGGGTCTCTAATGTGACATAGTTTCACCAATCCGTAGCTCTGCCCTGTAGTTGTCTCGAAGCAACCTTCCTCTTTGTCACATCATCAATTCCTAAGTCTCCAAAAATACGAATACAGGTATCAAGCCACCCTTGAACCTCTATAATCAGCTCGGCCCCTCTAAGCGGCTTCCCTCCTAGAGTAGTGAAGTCTTTGCATAGCTTCGTGAAGTCCAAAACCGTAGGCACTTGCACCTGAACCCCTACATCTACCGTAGTTTCTCTGGAGCGGGGACCCTTCTCATGATCGCAGCCACCATGTCCTCAAACATAGCTGGGTAATCTGGTATACCTCCATCTCCCCCTCCAGGACAGTCCCTTCCCTAGCAGTATGCCTCGACGATCGACGGCTCATCCTATATTTTAAAAATAGAATGATTAGTCCATATCCGAGAAAAAAACTACAACGGAGTTCAAGCACTATTGTACTATACACCAACATACAATATACATCCATCAGAAGTCTACAAGTATGTCCCTCATACGTTATTACACCTTCGAACTTTTTAAAAATAGATTAACTAGATCTCTGATACAAATGTGATGAAAACCCATAAGTCCTGCACTTAACAAGAGGGATAATGCGCTGAAAGACATGTCAGGCAGCTATGGGCGATCATCAGGTAGGATAATGTACGTAGAACCTGTCGTATAACTCACAGTGCAAGGTTAAAATATAATAGAACATATACAATAGGAAATAACAGTGAAGCAGGATTGAGTAGAATTTTAAACTTTCATATCATCGAGAATTATCCAAAACATCAAACTGGATACAATATCAAATTCTGTACAATTTGCTTTGCTACAAGTCACTCGGAGAATACATCAAACGTAACAGCAGAAAACAACATAAAATAGGTAATAGGGAACTAATACGTAAGCTTCCAGCTCATCGCCGCTCAGCAGCATCGTCCTCATCAAGATCAACTACCTGTCACCTGCTACTCGATCTTCACATCCAATATTGGATGAAAACCCAAGGTAATAAGAGGAAACTTAAAACCTCGAGTCAGACAACAGTCTTAATTAGTGATAAAACAGCTAACTGACATTATCAATAAAGTATATGAGAATAGGTAGATCAATCATTTAATCTACCAACGCATAATCAGAGAAAAACTCCAAACCCCTCTCTTCCACTTCCGATAGCTATAGCCTTTACAATTAACCAAATAGAAACAAACAGTACATTCATAGCAACCACTTATCAATCGTAGACCATCCTAATCGAATTCGACATCTCCAAAGTACAAGCCTTGAAGGTCTAAACCAACCATCAGACAAGCACCCAAGAGATATCTCTTGCGACATCGGACAATCTACACAAGAAGAACAAGCAAAACAATCATCATCCATGACTCGGGCTACCACTGCCAATCCTGCTGTGAAACCATCGTTTATTTTATGATTGGCCATATCATTATGCCATTTGTCAAGGGCTAATGGTAACCCTGGTTCTAGCAAAAACTCCATACTCCTTTCATCGATAAGTGTTTCGGTCTTTCATCGATACCCATGGTACTTGACTAATCACCTATTCTTTTAGGCATCCCTATTATACCCCTGCTTTAAGTCTGCTAGAACATATGACAACGTTAATTCTCGGCTGTCAATATCTCTATTCATCATCATCGGCGACCATCCATAAGCTTAAATCATTGTGAGCTGCAATTATCTACGAGCTCAAATCATCATCTTCACATTCGTTACTTTATGATGATCAATGAACACTTTAAAATACTTCAAACATTCCGTCTTGAAGTCACATTGAAGCCACGACCATCGTCGAACAAAAAACATACATCGTTTGGTCGATACTCGATTTACAGCATTTCACTCACTTTTGCTATAAATCATATTCACAGCATTCCTCAAATGCTGTCGTTCCTGTCCATGGACAATCCATCAGATCTGGCCGATCCTTCGGCTCCGCACCTTGCCCGATCCATGAAAATGCTATACTGATCCATCAAATCTTTGCGTGGCCAATCCATCCATCCACAGTGTTTCTCAAATGCTGTCATCCCTGGCCGATCCATCATTCAGAAAATCTTGCCCAATCCATCAAAAATATCATGTCGATCCATCCACAAAAACATGCCTGATCCATGGTTCTACAATGTTTCTAGAACGTTGTGGTCCAATATATTGCTATGCCAATCCACCAAATAATTCTTTGCCTGATCCATTAAAAACACTAGTGCTAGACCCATGTTTTAAGCCGTGATCTGTGGCATGCAAACATTGTCGATCCATTAGCAAAAATCGCTTGCCTGATCCCTGTTTCTACAACATTTATAAAACACTGTCGATCCAACAAGTTTCGATCCATTCCAGGTTATGCCGATATACGTCAAAATACACCTGATCCATGACATACACTCATGCCGATCCATTAACTTGGACACGCCCGATCCACCTTCCAAAATGTGTTTAAACCACCCCAAATTAATGCCGATCCATTCATGTTTACACAACAACGCACGATCTACACTCGTGCAATCTCAACCAACCATTCGATTTCAATCTCATATGTTTACAAACAACGATTGAACAATGAAATCATACAATCATCAATTAAGCTCTAACACATCAAACAACATATGAAATTCACCAATTCATGATTAAACAATTAAAAGAATCAAATAAATGGATATAAGCAAAGAACTAACACATGAATTTACAGATTTAAGTTGTTAGATTAGATCCTATGGTGATTCGAATGAAAATATACTTACCATGATTTTGATCTAGGTGAAAACAACTTGAAATGATGAAAAATAAAATCAAAAAACCCATATACTCGATTGAATCTGCGCGAGAGATGCTTATCACTCACCAAATCCACAAATTATCTTTAAACAATGATCTACGAATCCAGACAGTGAAGAACGATGAAGAACGACCTTTGAATCAATGACTTTGATGCGATCTACCTTTCTTCGAGGTTGGTCTTCAATCTTCTAATCTAGTTCTAAGAAATTAATGGAGTGGAGAGGTATCTGGTTGGATTTGGGAGAATCTCTAATCCCAACCAAATAGAGAAATGAAGAAACCAAACAATTCTCCTTGCCTTTACCCCTATATGTATAGCCATTTAACCAGCCAAATAACAGGCCACACCTCAGCCCACTAATGACTAGTTAACATATCTAGAAATTGTGTAACACTAAAATAGAGATTCCTCCCAAACCGCTAAACCAAATCTTTACTGTGACCACTCTACGGAATTGGAAACATCAATTCCTTCCCAATGAAATTGATCTCAGCACCTGATTCAATCCCAATTAAAAGCTATCCCCTGTACAAAACTGATAGGGAAAAAATGTCATAAATAAAATTGATAAAAATCATAGGCATGTCTCACATCTCTACAACCAACATATAAAAATATGACAATGATCCAACCCTCAGGGAATTAAATAAGAATATTTTATGATCCTTCGACACGTGAAATGTGGGTTATTACAGTGGTTGCATGATTAAATCCAAGCTTTGATTTTACCACGTTTAGCGAAATCGTTATAAAAACTAGCAAACCCAGACTTGGGATGCGTAGGCACAGAGGAGGTTCCTACCGCTTGGGCACTAGTCAGCAACTCAAGAAGTCGTTGTGCTGAAATATTCACTCCCCTAGTAGGAGCAACACTAGGTTGAGCGATGCTTGGGAGGGCACACCTAGACATTTCTCTTAATTAAAAAAGAAAGTAAACTATTATTATCAAAGAATTAGAATAAGCTCGATTCAATAAACAAGGAATCATGCTATAAGATAGGATATGATAGGTTCTAAGAATTGATTTAATTCCTAAACACGATTTCCTAAGAGAGACTTAGGACAATGATCTTTGCCATAATATCTTATATCGTTTCAAACTTGGATCTGATACCACGCTGTGATGCTCTACCTTTGTACTTGCATTAGCCAAGGACATTGCAACTGATGTTGTCAACTAACCGGACGAATAAGGCTGTTAAGGAGCGACCATTTATATAATAGATTTGAATGAGTGTTAAACATGTCGGACAATATAGTCTTACTTTTTAAATCTCAAAAGGAAACCCGAAAATCCAATTTAGGTTTGAATCTACTACACAATGGCTATATATAATTCAGAATCAATCTAAAATACATGATAATATAATCAGAATTAGACACAAATATTTACATCACCAAGGTGGGAATAGATATGAATATAACACATAAGTGTAAATACAAAGATAGTAGTCATACTCGATATACTATAAAACAAAACAATATGTATATGTTCTGGCTAAAAGAATATGCATACATAGATCTTTGATATACATATAATCCAAAATTACTACAATGATAATGTAGTAGCCAAAAGCCAAGAGGTGGTCCCAACTAGAATTCATGAAGAAGCAATTGTAATACCTCAGTTTAACCTGAGTATTATTTATAAGAATGTAAACAGTAAACATACCAAACTAGCTACAATTATCATAATAAACCGAGATATGGTAAGAGATGTAAACAAATAATGGCATATAAACAATAAAAACAAACTTCACATGTAAATGTGAAACCCTAAGAATGTCCATACAATATCCCAAAGAAATCGTAGAACTTTGAGAGAATATCACATTCTGCATTGCATAGCCACTCACATGAAATGATGTCCTGTAACGTCACGTATTTTTACGGTATAATAATTAATTTATTTAATTATTTAAATGGTGATGATAATTTAATTTAAAAAGAGAAAAATTTGATTAATGATTGATTGGTAAGATTTCCATTTGGAAATACGACCATTGTTATACACATGTTTTCTTTGGTAGTTAAATCACCGACTATCGAAGTTTTTGACCATTTTTCCATTGTCAATACGGGGAGACCGGGATCAGATTTATTATCTGAAAACCACTCTGTATGGGCGTTAACGTTGCAATCAAATATGATGAAGATAATTGAAGACGGAGTTATGCAAGGGCTGTCCTATTTACAGAATAGTACCTTCAGTCTGTCCAATCCCAGGACGTCCTGTATGGAAGAATGTCTGACGGAGTATATTTAATAGATCGCGTAAGTTGATCTCTTCAAACATATTTACATTTGGTAGCGGAGGAATTCATTCTCTTAGCTGTATACCCGTGGTATTTTTGGAGAAATCAATTTATGATTTGGCGGGTACGACGATGTGACATTCAAAGATGAAGATGTGGGTTGTCAACGAACACGTATGGCCTCTAGCTCACAACTGAGAATGGTACAAAATCGGGTAGGTCGCATGGCTAAGTGGTTGGCTACCAATTAGGGTGTATTGTCACCTGATCTAGAGTTTCATTTACTTATATAATCTATTACGATGTTGTCCCTTTTAGGAAACGGTTGTTGATCCCTACCATTGGTGATAATACATTCGGTACACTCAAGCAAAATGAGTGACCGGTCATGCTTAGCCTGGGTTGCAAGATGTTCTTGTTGAACCCGGTGTATTCCTCTCTAGAGATACACTGTCAGAAGGTGGTCCCATACCTTGCCAGTTGGAATTCATTAACTAATAAGCGCCCACGGCTTTTGATTATATATTATGTATATGGAACATGAGATGAAAGCGTTCTGCTAGATGATTATTTAGTTGTGGTTGATAGACACTATTATAATATGAAAGGAGTTTTGATATAAAGATTATCGTTTCTTTCAAAAAGGATTCTGAATGTTGAATCAAGTGTTTTGGATTCTGATAAGGGAAAAACCTGTTCCGTGTTATACGACGTGGTCTTATGAGATATCATTTATTTTCTCAAACTGTTTTAAATTGTTTACTCACACGAGTTCCATGATTGACCCAGAGTTTATTTTGTTTTGTTTTCCCTAAACTCTTGGGTGCCCAATTGTGTACGGGCAGTCAAGTAGTCAGGATTATGCAGATATACTGAGAGCTTGAAGCAGGAGGCCTCAGGATTATACAGCTATTGTTATTTCCGTTATGTTGCAAGTGTTGTACTCTGATAATGTTACTGTATACATATACTAGTTTTATTTCAAAGTTATTTATCTATTATACATTGTTCATTCCAGTGTGAGTTTCGTGTTACTCTTATGATGATATATGTTCTTCTTTTATTCTAAGTTTCTATCTTATCTATTCTCACCCTCTAATTTTTATCATGGATTATCTGGTGTCTCCGATGCTTGGATAGTCGACATTGAGTTTATGTCGATTACTCAGGATCGCGAAAACCCGGGTCATTACAGTGGTATTTGAGCTGAAGGTTAAGTAATTACCTTGGCTCTGTGGCATGACTCAGTAGAGATGGGGTTAGAAATACCCTAGATTGAGTTTGAGTGTATATATATATGAGCGCGTATTTGTTATTTAATATAAAAATGGTTTTATATTGTGGAGATTTATTGGTTGAGTGGCTTATGAATTTTGGTCGATAAGTTTGATCCACTGTATCGGTAGGGATTTATAAACACTCGAGTACGATGAACCGACATGGTATGTTTTGAAAAGAGGGTAAATGAAATAATTTTACCGAAATTATATTTTGATATAAAAGACAAAATTTATATTGAAATGATTATAATATATTGGATATATTGGTTGTTATTGTAATCGAGTAAGATTATAAATTAAATGGTTATAAATAACCAATCAAATTTCGTTTAAGTGTAATATATGAAATCAAATGAATTAAATCTGAAATTTAAATCAAAATTGAAATTAAAACTCTAGAAATTTGTAGGAGTATTTGTAAATGGAATTGGATTAAATATATGAGAATTTTAAAACCCTGGGAGATTTTAAATTGTTTACAAGCAATGTGAATGGTATTTTGAAATGTATTTCAAGATGGAAGTGTTTAGAAATGGTTTTGAAAGTGATATAGTATTGAACTCACTTTGGTCGCTGGAAAAAATATTCTGATGATGACAGCTGCATCATCGGTGTTCATTTTCGAGTTGCTAAGTGGCGGATTACTACAAAGGATTTTGTTTTTGAACTGTTTTGTGAAAAGCAAGTTGTTTTGAATCCTCAAAAGGGATATTTGGTTTTAGAAAAGCTAAAATGTTTAAAAATTCCCTTGGGAAGATTGTTTGGATTAAAATAAATTAAATGTGAATTTGTGAAAGCAAATAGAAATAGAAATTGAAACCAGTTAAGGGGAAAATGAATTAAGATAGAAAATATCGAATTAGATTGGATTAGAGATAATCCGAAATGAAATTGGACTGGTAAGTTAAGAGTTGAAATTAAAAATTTAATCTGAGTTAAGAACAGAAATTGGCTTGAGTATAACCGAATGATTGGGATTACAATGGTATTGCAGAAATGGTAACAGTTGGAAAGGATATATTGATATGCCAAACAAAAAGGTACCAGTTTATATTTATATTGGGTATGAGGTTTTTATGAGCCAAATTAGCAAACCGCTTGGCTGTTTGATTTTCTTTTGGATTGAAGAAGGCCTACAAAGGCAAGTTGGAGTTTGAGCTATTGACCAATACAAAGGAGTTACTGGCGAATTTTTTTGAAAAGTTAAGGTGTTAGAATATTTTCGGGATTTTTGAAAATTTTCGTTAGTAGAAATGAATAAATATTTAATTGAAAATATATTGGTTCAGTTGAAACAGAAGTTAAGAAGTGGACAAATAAGTTCTAACCAGTCAATATGGTTTGTTTTCTACCTTAGCAATTTCGAGGACAAAATTATTTTCAAGGGGGGAAGAATGAAACATCATGTATTTTTACGGTATAATACTTTATTTATTTAATTATTTAAATGGTGATTTAGAGATATAAATCGTTGTTTAATTAAATAATAGTGAATATTTAATTAATATAATTAACAGAATAATATATTTAATTCCGAAATGAAAGAGTTTTATTTAAAATCTGTTTAAATCCAATGAAAGAGTTTTGGAAATGTTTTCCAAATAAGAATCAGAAATGTTGTCTAATGTAAAATAAAATAGAAATGAGAGTAAATATGGAAATGTTTTCCAATGATTAATAACGTATATTTTCTAAATTTAGAAAATAAGAATTTATAGAGATATGGAAATGGTAACTGAATAAATTAATGATAAATTAGTTTAAAAAGAGAAAACGTTGATTGATGATTGATCTGTAAGATTTCCATACCTTTCCAGTTGGAATTCATTACCCAATAAGTACTCACGGTTTTTGATTATATATTATGTATGTGGAATGTAACGACCAAATTTATAACCATTTAATTTAATATTTAATTTTGTTTTAAATATTGATTTGAGTTTTAAATGGTTTGAAATTAATAAATTTGAATCATTTATTTGTTTAAATAATAAAAAAAATTTAATTTCAATATAGTCGAAATTGGCTAAATTTGCGATATTATATGATTTGGTAACATAAGAGGATTTATTTAAGTTTTTATTTAATTTTTATTTACGATTTCGATCATAAACATTGCTTGAACGTTTAATTTATAATTCTAATTATATAACGAGCTACTGCGGCACGGTAGTTCGTAATATAGCATTTTGAACTTCAATTGATTATACAGGATCCAAAACAAGTTGGATTTCTTCGAAACAAGAAACGTTCGAACCCATTCGATAATATCTTTCTAACAAAGCAGAAAAATCGAGTTTTCATAGTGTAGATTTTATTTTATGTCCAAATCAAATTTTCAAATAGCCGCTATGGAATTTGATTATATATTATAGCGATTTATTTTATAGAAATAAAGGGATTTTAATTTATTTAATATTGTTTTGGCTCAGAATTCAACCCGGGGTATTTTATTTTTAAAATATATGAAATTCTACTCTGGTATGTCCAATTGTAATATTTTTATATTATTATATTTAGGTATTTTAAAATTGGTTTATTTTAATTCAAATTGGACCTTTTAAAAGGGACTATATTCAAACGATCTCCGTTTTCATTGAAACAAATTTTATTGGGACCGTAACAGCAAATTATTATTATATTTCAAGTTGCACGTCAAATGGAATTATTCTGTGAGCATGGCAAAATAAAATGTAAATAAATCGACTGTTTTGATTCGAACACCATTTTTTGCAAACGGACTCGGAATTCGACAAAACAAGATTCATTAGGACCGTAACGTCGAATTACACGATGCCGTCCATTCTCGTTACGATTGGAGTTCGTATGTGATCACGATAATCAAAAAACTGTGTTTGGAAATTGCGATAGGTACGTATAAAAATCGCTAGACATATCAATAAAAATCTTTAGTCAAATCAGAAGTAAAATAATTAAAATATTAAAATAATTAAATAAAATATTATATTTTTACCCTATAAATACACCTCCACCGTGACCCTTCTCTACCACCAAAACCACTTTCATCTCTTCCCGTTCTAATTTCATTTCTTTCAAACCATTCTTCAGTAAAATACTCCACTTATTAAATTCAAAAACAATTATATTAAAACACCATAAATTCAAAGAGTTATAGATTTGATTGCTGCTACAATAAGCTACAAATCCACCTATAAATTGTATGGTGCGATCGTCTATTTGGGGCTCCAATTCATTGGTCAGCACTAGCGGTTCTCGCTTGATTCCGCTGAACTCGGATTGAGATGGGGGAAACTGTTTCAGGTGAAGGTTGAGGGAAGTTGACTGGTCATTTTGTTGGTCGAGTAGCGGTTTTTGGTGTCTTGGATGGCCGGCGAGGAGGGTTTGAATAAAAGGGAATTGCTGGTTGTTTTTATTGGATGTTGGGTTCGAGTTTTTGATTTGGGGAGGCGCTATGGTACACCCGAGGGGGCGCGGCCGGTGTGGGGTGGAAGAGCAGGTGATGGCGATGATACTGGTGGCAGAATGGTGGGGGTCCAGTAACTAGAGGTTGACAATCAGGTGTGTTGAACAAAGGCATTTTCTATGGGTTACTTTTTGATCTGAGTTCGGTTTTTGGGATTCGGATGGACGGTGGTCCATCGGACGAGGCCATGGTCGGTCTGATGGGGAGTTGGATGGAGGCGAGGCCGACGATGGGATCGCAATGGGCCATAGTTGCAGGTGGCGACGGATATTTGGACGAGAGCAACTTCCGTTCATCGATGGAAAACTGGTACAGACAGCACGAGAAATGGTGGAACCATTGGGGCGTTAGTGCGCCTCAGTCAGGCGAAGCGAATGGTGTCTTGAGTCAGAGGTCTGGCGGCTGGGAAGTTGGCCAACGGTGTGGTGATGTTCAGGGATAGGTGGAGAAACCAAATCGGGTCAGAGATGGACATCGGTTTTATATTTGAAGAGAGGATCGAGTTCTTTACAGAAGGAAGGTGATTATCTGAGTAATTAATGACGTTAATTAGTTATTAAACTAATTTAAATGACTATAATTAAATTAAACTATTTCAAAATTTAAAATCTTAACAGGTTGTAGAAGAAGTTGGTTTCAAACTGGAAGGTCGGGCCTTAATCATGGATTTTTGGAAAGCTAACTACACGTTAACACTAATAATGGTAAATAGAGGTAAAACATAATTATAGATTTAAGTTAATTCTTAATTTTTAATTAAAACATTGTAATATGAATAACTTTTGCAGTTATTAACGGAATTGGACGAAACAAGTGCCGATGGGTTCGTATCGATGGTGCCGACGTATACGAACTGGAAAGGAGTGATTCAGAGGACGCTGGAATTTTATATAGTTTTAAATTCCAATTTGAAACTACATAAAACAACGCAACACCGTCGAAACACAAAAATGGTGAGTTAAATCTCACAATTCTGAAATACTGCGATGTGTTAAATTCATATCATTAATATTTATCATTAATAGGCTGAATTGACACTATGGATGCCATGGATGATTTTTATTTATTTATTGGTTGATTGTTTGTCTGCGTTATACTATTATTCTCATTTCATTTGTTAGTGATAAATGATATTATAAACTGTTGTGTAGGGAAGAACAGGTTGGAGGGAACCGACCGGATTCCTCAAATCAATCGTATATTTTTTGTTGTTTATTCTAATTTATATTATCTTGGTTAGTTATCAATAATTGAATGGATGTGGATTGTTAAACAGAACTGTAGTGTTTTAATCAATATGTAGTATTGATTAAATAATTGGCAGCGGATGGTTTAAAACCATCGTTTGAGATAATAATTCATCGTCAGGAGAATTGACACATTTTTAAGTTACAAAATTTATTTGTGCAACTGAATCAAAATTTTAAGTTTTATTTTAATTATTCAAATAGAATTTTGAACAAGTTAAAATCTATATCTTGATTTTATTAAGAAAAGAAAATATATAGCGAATTTTGTGTATGGATACATAAAGGAATCAGTGATTAACCGAAAGTTAATCATCTCGGACAATTGTTTCCAAAAAGTAATAATTCGATGAGTTTTTGTGTAAGTTAATTATATTTTCAATGGACTTTATAAAGAACAGTTTTAGTGGATAATTAATCAAACTTAATGATATTTTCTTTTAGTAAGATATTAACCTTAAGTTAAATACATTTAAGGTGAGTATTGGATAATTTATTATTTATAAAAGGAACTATTATAATAATAACTTGTTAAAGAAAGGTAACCAAACTATTTAGGTTAAGGAAGAAATAAAAGGGTTTTACTTCAGTAAATGACGAAGTTAATTACTTCTTAAATAAAATTCATTTAAGAAAGTAATTGGATATGTAGCAAGATTTAGTAAATTTAGAAGAAGCATATGTAAAGGATTTGTAACACCCCACCTCCGTTAAGGTCACTCACAAAGGGAATGCCTTAACTTTGGTGGAGCATTTTAGTAAACAGAACAGAAACTTAAAAGACAGATAAAACAGTACTTGAAAATTTTTAACTTTATTACAGCGGAAACAGAAATTAATATGGTTACATCCTTTCAATTTCAGAATTCAAGTACAAAATATCAGTCTTGTACAAAAGCCTTCAAAATGCATAGTTTAAAATCATAATCCCCACGGAACGGAAGCTATACAGAGCCAAGCCATACTTTAAGCACCTCAAGCAAAGAGAAATCCGGATCAAGCTAAAGTATTTCCCTCCTTGGATAACCTGGGGGGGGGAAACGGAAGAAAGGAGGCGAAACAACAAGGGTCAGACAAAAAGTCTGGCAAGTCCAGTGACTTTCAGCATATGAACAGATAATAATAATATGATATGAACATAAAACTGGATATGAGATAACTATAACAGGTGTAGCAGATATAACAGAAAAACAGAAGGATATAAACTATTGTTTTACACTTCTCTGCACTAATAATAGTATAGCAAAATTAGGTGTCACCCTAAGGTCTAAATTGAAGCAGGAACGGGTACAGAATACTTTAACAGAAACAGAATGCTAATAATGGGCCTTTACTACCCGATCAGAAACAGACAGAAGAAGAAACATATTTATCCCTATGGAAACAGAATGTGGAATTAGGTGTACACTAGTAATGGGCCTTTACCACCCGAACAGATGGTACCACACAGAAACAGACAGGTGTTACCACCCAACAGAAACAGACGGTACCAACAGAAACAGACAGAACTAAGCGTACCCTAAAACCCTACCCCAAGCGATCGGCTGCCTAATACATAAATATCCTGTGTCGGCCCCACGGTAGGGTGTATCACTCCCTAAAGTGACAACCAATTGGCACAGACCTATTTACAGGTGTCACGGCGTCTTACATCCTCAGAGGCAGACCGGGATCCATGCACGCACATGACCCGGTTGGAACGCACCATCAACACCCCTCGCCATTATCAGAATGAACCTCTTATAATTAGTTCAGTAAGCGTGCCCGGACCCTACTTACTGTTGGGTCAAAGTTTTGATACCAGAAAGGGTTACTGACTAATATGGGTCCCAAACAACAGATGACACAAGTAATTCCCCTCCTAACCTTGTGTCCCCAGACTAACAGATTTCAGATTAACTTGTTTACAAGTTCAGACATACAGAATTCAGATTTACTAATTCACAAATTAAGTTAACAAGTTTTCAGACTAACGGATCAGATGTACAGATTTTTCAGATTTGTCTAACTTTGTATTGGGCCTACAGATTCATGGACGGGTTTTACTGCATCTATTAATCCCTTTGGTTTAACCCTATTTTTCCCCAATACGTTTTAGACGTCATTCTTATCTTAGATTTGCATTAATTAATTATTAATGCACAGACCTCTCACATTAGGTCGGTAGCTTGTGGCCGCTGGATATGCCGGGCGGTTCCGGGCAGACTTCTGCCACAAGCCAGACCTAACCTCGTGTCTTACGCATGTTATGACTAACTTCTCACATTAGAACCTATTGTTTGCGGCCACTGGATGTGCCGGGCGGTTCCGGGCAGATTTACGCCGCAAACTCATTCTAACCTCGAGTTAGCCATGTTTATCTTTGCGGCCAATTAATTAATAATTTACCGTTTATGCGCACGCCCAATATATATGCCAATTCAGATTATATCAATAACAGGATGATTATATCAACATAGCAGATAACAGATTTTATATGACTTAACGGATTTAACAGATCTAGCAACTTAGCAGATTTTGGCATATAACAGGTTAGGCATTTCAACCGACAAATTTAACAGATTAGGCATTTCAATCTAATTAGCAGTCTAGGCAATATAACAAAACTAGTAGTTTAGGCAACTTGACAAATTAGCAGATTTAGCAAATTTAATATTTCTAAAAGTTCTATTTACATGCCTTGCCCAATCATAAATTGGCCTAAATTCATATACTTACATAATTGTCATGATTCACAACATATACTCCATGTTTGCATAAGCGCAGAATATGGACATAATTTGGCATATAACATATGTTCCAATTTTTGTTAAACTAGCATTTTACAGCAGATTCACATATAAATTATACCAAATATAACCATTAATTTCAATGCATGCCATATATCCAAAAATCCCTATTTAGGTGTAATCACAATAATAAATATCCTAATTAATGTAAATCTTTACACCTAAGTTTCCATATTTTCTTCTTTTTGAGTCATGAATCATTATGCAAACTATACCCAATAATATAAATCTTTAAATCATATCTTCTAAAAATCATATCTTGACTTTTATATGCATTTTGTCCAAAGTCTCAAATCATATGTAATCTTACAATGGTTCCTCTTTTCTTCTATCATAGAATATGCATAGATCCAAATCTAGTTTACAACATATGCTCATTTATTACAGTTCTAAATTACAACATAACTATGCATACAACATGCATAAATTATATGTTCATAGTCAAATTTATGCATATGTCCAATATATTTTATGCCTCAGACCTAAAGTCATACATTCAATTTGGTCTTGTCAAATTTCGCATCATTCATTATTTATCCCAAAATTTGCGTTCATACGTTCATCTCTTATGAGATTAGGCACAGGCTCGTGGTAGCCTGGCTATAAAAACAGAAAAGAAGAAAAGGGATACAGAACAGTCACAGAAAAACAAATCTGACAGAAGAGAATATATATACAATCTCAGATTCAGAATTAAAAACATATCAAAATTATAATTAACGTTTATAGCGGAAAATAACTGTACTTGCCTTGATTGGATTAAAGAAAGAACTTTAACTTGTTGTAGAATCTTTGCAGAAACTTTAATCTCTAGTTTGAATTGAGTTGCTTAGGCTGATGTTGATTATCTTCTAGTTTTAATTCCAGCAGAGCAGCGACGCCATTTTTATTTTTTTATTAGAAGAAGAGAGCAATGGAGGCTAGAGAATTGTGTAAGAAACCTAGGTGGAGTCTAGGGTCATTTTATAGAGGTTATGAACTGATTAGGACCATTGATGTTGCTTGGATTGATCGTAGCCATTCATCCTAAGGAGAGACCAATTAGAGTCTGCCACCTAGCCCTAATGACAAAGCAGACTACAGAAAATCGACCAACATAAAATAGGCCAGCCAGGTTGGACTGGGTTCGACCTGGCTCTGGACCAGGTCGACATGCCTGTCGACAGCCCTGTCGACAGCCCTGTCGACCTGGCAAGACCAGGTCGACAGCCCGGTCGACCTGGGTGCCTTAGGCGGGTGTTCCTCCGCCCTGGCCCATTGGGCCCCATTTTGGAATTAAACTTGATTTTTCTGAGTTATTTTATTCTGTTTGAATTTTAAACTTAATTCAGAAACTTCCGAAGGCCATATCTTCTTCATACGGGCTCCGTTTTTCGAAAACTCGGACTCTATTTCGCGTATTTTTCCGAGACGAACGCAATGGCGTATCCCGTTTCCCTTAGTTCTTTGATTTTCAGATTAATTATACTTTAATTTGTGAATTTCATAGTTATAGAATTCGCGGGGTGTTACATTCTCCCCCACTTAAAAGGATTTCGTCCCCGAAATCTTCAAGTTAGGAGGAATGTATATCCTAACATCCAATCATCCATCTACTCATCCAACAAACACGAGCATCCATTGTCCTTAAAAGACTTCTAATGCTTCATGATCATATGCGAAGTGTGTGTGTACATGTACTTATCTAATGCAAAATCAGGCGGTCTACTGATTCAGTTGACCTCCTTAATGCGAATTATGTAAGTGCCATGAATCCAACATGTATGCAATTGAATTCTGATGATATATATTATTTCTATATGAGTGCACAACCATTCACTCAAATGCAACATCCATGTGCTGAATCAACCAATTTGCATCCACAAGAATTGAAAAATGCTCACCCATCCATATGCAGTATGAGAGTGTTTTCGAGCCGATCTAGTGCCTAGTGTGTGTATATGCATCCACGGGCAACCACTAGCAACCACTTGCATCCACTTGCAACCATCAAACATAACATGTCTCAAACTCATGTTTACACCCATTAGTTTCTACCTAAAGTTCGAAGATTCAATCGATAGGATACAGTCGAATGATGGAAGCGAGTACAGATAGAACGAAAATTTGGTTCCCATTAGACATGGGTCCTAAGTATCGGCCCCAAAGACCGAAACCAACATCAAATTGAGACCCCACGAAAACTCAGAATGTATGCGTCATACTTGACGCTTAACACAGATATCCCTCAAACCCCAGTCTCAAACATATGATCTATAACCCTTATGGGTCTGAGTCTTTAGCGGAATTCAGAAATAATACTAGCATTAAAGTGCAGAGTATCGATTACAAAATCAAAATACCAAAATCAGAAAAAGTCACAATCAGATAAAGAAATTAAACCTACTATAGAAATTTTCCTATTTCTATCCTAGCCACTAGCCTCAAGAGTGTTCGCCTGCCCTCCTTGTCCTCGTCTCTTCGGGCAGTCCCTAGTGAAGTGTCCCATCTCCCCACAGTTGAAGCAAGCGCCCTTCCTTTTTCTGCAATCCTTGTTCAGATGAGTTGAGCTCCCACAAGTAAAGCACTTCTTCCCCTTCTTATCTTCAGACTTCTCATCCTTCTTTTGTGTTTCCTTTTTGGGCCCCGCTTTCTTATTCTGGGGTTCTTCCTTCTTTGTCTCTTTCGGGCCCTTGTCTTCCTCGTGCAGTAGTGCCATATCCACCAATTTCTCGTAAGTTGCCCCCATGGGTACATGGGTCATGGCTAGGCTGTGCAGTGGCTCGTTCAATCCTTTAACAAAGCGGAGAGCCTTTTTATGCTGAGTGTTGACTAAATCCAATCCGAACCTAGCCAGTTGGTTGAACTGGTTGACGTATTCCTTGACCGTCAAACTTCCTTGCTTAAGAGATAAGAACTTTTCCAATTGTAAACTTCGTTCAGCTTGCGAGAGGAATTTTGTCTCAAACCTTGTTCTGAAATCCATCCATGTCTCAACCGGCCTCTCGGCGTTAGTGACTTCCCACCAGTAGGAAGCTTCGTCTTTGAGCAGCCATACTGCCAACTGTACCTTCTGCCTATCGTCCACCTCGAAGATAACGAATAGATCCTCAGTTTCTTTGAGCCAATTCCTTGCTTCTACGAATGATTCAGTTCCTTTGAAATCCTTCCCACCCATGGCCCTAAAATCTCTACAGATCTTTGAGAAAGCAATTGCACGAGGAGGGGGTGGAGGAGGGGGATCATTTGCTGGACCTGCAGCGGCGGTCCTAGCCTCAAGATATTGACGAAACCAACCGGGTACATGAACACCCTCTGGTATCTCAGATGCTTCAGACATGCTGGAACGAAAAAGGAAAGGTTCAATACAAAAAGGACTGAAAGAAAGATATATGGCTCTTGGGGATCATGTTTTTTCAAAATAAGCTTTATTTTTGAAAATACTTCCTTTCAAAACCTTTTTGAAAACAGTTTTCAAAAACTTTACCCAATCTGGTAACCTTCAGCTCTGATACCAAGTGTAACACCCCACCTCCGTTAAGGTCACTCACAAAGGGAATGCCTTAACTTTGGTGGAGCATTTTAGTAAACAGAACAGAAACTTACAAGACAGATAAAACAGTACTTGAAATTTTTTAACTTTATTACAGCGGAAACAGAAATTAATATGGTTACATCCTTTCAATTTCAGAATTCAAGTACAAAATATCAGTCTTGTACAAAAGCCTTCAAAATGCATAGTTTAAAATCATAATCCCCACGGAACGGAAGCTATACAGAGCCAAGCCATACTTTAAGCACCTCAAGCAAAGAGAAATCCGGATCAAGCTAAAGTATTTCCCTCCTTGGATAACCTGGGGGGAAACGGAAGAAAGGAGGCGAAACAACAAGGGTCAGACAAAAAGTCTGGCAAGTCCAGTGACTTTCAGCATATGAACAGATAATAATAATATGATATGAACATAAAACTGGATATGAGATAACTATAACAGGTGTAGCAGATATAACAGAAAAACAGAAGGATATAAACTATTGTTTTACACTTCTCTGCACTAATAATAGTATAGCAAAATTAGGTGTCACCCTAAGGTCTAAATTGAAGCAGGAACGGGTACAGAATACTTTAACAGAAACAGAATGCTAATAATGGGCCTTTACTACCCGATCAGAAACAGACAGAAGAAGAAACATATTTATCCCTATGGAAACAGAATGTGGAATTAGGTGTACACTAGTAATGGGCCTTTACCACCCGAACAGACGGTACCACACAGAAACAGACAAGTGTTACCACCCAACAGAAACAGACGGTACCAACAGAAACAGACAGAACTAAGCGTACCCTAAAACCCTACCCCAAGCGATCGGCTGCCTAATACATAAATATCCTGTGTCGGCCCCACAGTAGGGTGTATCACTCCCTAAAGTGACAACCAATTGGCACAGACCTATTTACAGGTGTCACGGCGTCTTACATCCTCAGAGGCAGACCGGGATCCATGCACGCACATGACCCGGTTGGAACGCACCATCAACACCCCTCGCCATTATCAGAATGAACCTCTTATAATTAGTTCAGTAAGCGTGCCCGGACCCTACTTACTGTTGGGTCAAAGTTTTGATACCAGAAAGGGTTACTGACTAATATGGGTCCCAAACAACAGATGACACAAGTAATTCCCCTCCTAACCTTGTGTCCCCAGACTAACAGATTTCAGATTAACTTGTTTACAAGTTCAGACATACAGAATTCAGATTTACTAATTCACAAATTAAGTTAACAAGTTTTCAGACTAACGGATCAGATGTACAGATTTTTCAGATTTGTCTAACTTTGTATTGGGCCTACAGATTCATGGACGGGTTTTACTGCATCTATTAATCCCTTTGGTTTAACCCTATTTTTCCCCAATACGTTTTAGACGTCATTCTTATCTTAGATTTGCATTAATTAATTATTAATGCACAGACCTCTCACATTAGGTCGGTAGCTTGTGGCCGCTGGATATGCCGGGCGGTTCCGGGCAGACTTCTGCCACAAGCCAGACCTAACCTCGTGTCTTACGCATGTTATGACTAACTTCTCACATTAGAACCTATTGTTTGCGGCCACTGGATGTGCCGGGCGGTTCCGGGCAGATTTACGCCGCAAACTCATTCTAACCTCGAGTTAGCCATGTTTATCTTTGCGGCCAATTAATTAATAATTTACCGTTTATGCGCACGCCCAATATATATGCCAATTCAGATTATATCAATAACAGGATGATTATATCAACATAGCAGATAACAGATTTTATATGACTTAACGGATTTAACAGATCTAGCAACTTAGCAGATTTTGGCATATAACAGGTTAGGCATTTCAACCGACAAATTTAACAGATTAGGCATTTCAATCTAATTAGCAGTCTAGGCAATATAACAAAACTAGTAGTTTAGGCAACTTGACAAATTAGCAGATTTAGCAAATTTAATATTTCTAAAAGTTCTATTTACATGCCTTGCCCAATCATAAATTGGCCTAAATTCATATACTTACATAATTGTCATGATTCACAACATATACTCCATGTTTGCATAAGCGCAGAATATGGACATAATTTGGCATATAACATATGTTCCAATTTTTGTTAAACTAGCATTTTACAGCAGATTCACATATAAATTATACCAAATATAACCATTAATTTCAATGCATGCCATATATCCAAAAATCCCTATTTAGGTGTAATCACAATAATAAATATCCTAATTAATGTAAATCTTTACACCTAAGTTTCCATATTTTCTTCTTTTTGAGTCATGAATCATTATGCAAACTATACCCAATAATATAAATCTTTAAATCATATCTTCTAAAAATCATATCTTGACTTTTATATGCATTTTGTCCAAAGTCTCAAATCATATGTAATCTTACAATGGTTCCTCTTTTCTTCTATCATAGAATATGCATAGATCCAAATCTAGTTTACAACATATGCTCATTTATTACAGTTCTAAATTACAACATAACTATGCATACAACATGCATAAATTATATGTTCATAGTCAAATTTATGCATATGTCCAATATATTTTATGCCTCAGACCTAAAGTCATACATTCAATTTGGTCTTGTCAAATTTCGCATCATTCATTATTTATCCCAAAATTTGCGTTCATACGTTCATCTCTTATGAGATTAGGCACAGGCTCGTGGTAGCCTGGCTATAAAAACAGAAAAGAAGAAAAGGGATACAGAACAGTCACAGAAAAACAAATCTGACAGAAGAGAATATATATACAATCTCAGATTCAGAATTAAAAACATATCAAAATTATAATTAACGTTTATAGCGGAAAATAACTGTACTTGCCTTGATTGGATTAAAGAAAGAACTTTAACTTGTTGTAGAATCTTTGCAGAAACTTTAATCTCTAGTTTGAATTGAGTTGCTTAGGCTGATGTTGATTATCTTCTAGTTTTAATTCCAGCAGAGCAGCGACGCCATTTTTATTTTTTTATTAGAAGAAGAGAGCAATGGAGGCTAGAGAATTGTGTAAGAAACCTAGGTGGAGTCTAGGGTCATTTTATAGAGGTTATGAACTGATTAGGACCATTGATGTTGCTTGGATTGATCGTAGCCATTCATCCTAAGGAGAGACCAATTAGAGTCTGCCACCTAGCCCTAATGACAAAGCAGACTACAGAAAATCGACCAACATAAAATAGGCCAGCCAGGTTGGACTGGGTTCGACCTGGCTCTGGACCAGGTCGACATGCCTGTCGACAGCCCTGTCGACAGCCCTGTCGACCTGGCAAGACCAGGTCGACAGCCCGGTCGACCTGGGTGCCTTAGGCGGGTGTTCCTCCGCCCTGGCCCATTGGGCCCCATTTTGGAATTAAACTTGATTTTTCTGAGTTATTTTATTCTGTTTGAATTTTAAACTTAATTCAGAAACTTCCGAAGGCCATATCTTCTTCATACGGGCTCCGTTTTTCGAAAACTCGGACTCTATTTCGCGTATTTTTCCGAGACGAACGCAATGGCGTATCCCGTTTCCCTTAGTTCTTTGATTTTCAGATTAATTATACTTTAATTTGTGAATTTCATAGTTATAGAATTCGCGGGGTGTTACAGGATTTTATAATCCGAATTTCATAAACAAGTCATAAAAGAAAATTGAGTTTAAAATAAAGGTTCTATTTGGGTGGGAAATAAAAGAGAAGAATTACAAAACATGTAAATGGAAGTACTTATCGATTAAAGTAAAGAAGTAAATAAAATAGGTTTTTGTTATAAAATCCAACTGTTAGTTTTTACCAAATGTTAAAAGGAGTTTTGGACTAGTGAACAAATCCTAGTTTATAAGAAATGGGATTTGTAGTTTAAACTAAGGCAAGGCCTTAAATAACCATTTTACTTAAAAACCAAATCAAGTAAATGGCGTAACCAAAGTGAAATGTGAAAGGTAAAATGGATAGCTAATGTTTTGAATAAAAGAAACCAGAAAAAGGGGATTTACGGTTATAAATCCAAAGTCAGATCATATAATGAAAAGGTTTGGAAAAAAGATATGAGCGAATGGATTAGCATAGTATAATCCAAGTTATGAATCGAATACTATACAGGAGTTTTGAAGCAAGAGGTTAATATTTGGGTAAATGATTTATTTGCAAATATATTAAGTAAAATGGTGATGGTCGATCGAGACGTTCAAAAGAAAAGTATGGATTATAAACCATGTTTAAATAAAAATAGAAAGTAAGTTTTGATCGATATTATAAGAACGTGGGTTTTAAGTTACGAACTTCTATCTACTCTGAAATAAGAATGTCACCGATTAAGGTCTGAGAGGTAAATAAAATACCCCAACTTGACCGACTTCACTATTATCGAGGAAAGGTATTAGTTCGTAACGGTAAAGGAGTTTGGAAAGGAGTTATTATTTTTGTAAAATATTTGCAGTTCAATTGCAAGATTTGAAATGAAATTTAATACAATAAGTTTTAAATTATACGGTGTAAATGAACATTATTTAGTCCGAGTTGAGACATATAGTTTAATTATACCTATAGGCTATTTATATAGCACTATTTTCTAGAAAATGGAAATAATAAAGATTTGGAATTTAAGTAGTTAAAGCCATTAAGTTTTAATAAGAAAGTATGTGTCGTTTAACAGGGTTTTTCCCATAGAAGAATTGAAAATGGAATTATATTCATGAATTAACGATATATCAATATATGGACATTACAGAATCAAAGAAATAAATGGTTGATGCAAATATATCAATATTTTCAGAATGAAAAGGGAATTAAGAGAAGTAAGAATAAACGAGAGGTCTGTTTCCAAATAGTGAAACAAAAGAGGAGTTGGCAAGTTATTTAAATGAAATCGACTTTAAGTCGAGGGAATGATTCGATAAGAGTTTTAATGAACAGTTTTAAAAAAATAGAAACTGAGCTGCAAATATACTAGACCGTACTAGTTTGACATTGATAGTTAAAACACCTAATTATGAACGAAATATTTTATTGGACCGTTTGATGTGTTGTTTCGAAGAGACCAGGATGGGAACTAGACCCAAAACCACTTCGAATCAACATTACGTACGAAGCCAACTTGCGAGGGATAAAGATGGAGCATTTGAAGACCGTTGATATTCATAACGGAAGAACTACTTATAATCTTTGGTCTGCAGCCAAAGATATACTGTGGTTCCATCGTGATTGAAATCTACAGATTGGCAAGGACTACTCGCTACTGATCTATATGGTGATTCCTTAGATGCGGTAGTAGGGTGCCTTCGATTCATCCTGTTCCTGGATGACTTGTATGGACGAGCGTTTGACAGAGTATTTCCAAAGGAATCACGTACATTGATTTCCTCAAATGTATTACTGTTGGTAGCGGAGAAGACCTCTTCTCTTAGCTTATCAACTAAGAGTATTTTTGTGGACGTAAATTTGTGATATCTGGCGGATCTGACGATGTGGCATTCGAAGTAAATGATGGACGGGTATTCTAAGGGTAATTATAACCTCAAGCCTCATCAGATGAGAAGTGACAAAAATCGGGCCGGTAGCATGGCTATGCGGGTCGCTCCCATTAGGGTGTATAACCACCTATCTAGAGAAAATCCATTTCCTTCTTTAATCTATTTCAATGCTGTCCTTTTTCGAGAGACGGTTGCTGATCCCAACCGTTGGTGATATACATTCGATACACTCAAGCGAAATGAGTGGTCGGTCATGTGTGTGTCGGGTTGCAAGACGTTCTTGTTGAACACAGTGTATTCGCCTCTAAAGATACACTATCGACAGGTGGTCCCATACCTTGTCATAGTCGAAATCCAATCTCCAGTAAGCGCCCGCAGTTTCTATTTATACACTATATACGTTGAGTGTGAGATGCAAGCGTTCCGCTAGATTGCTATTTATTTTTGGATTGATAGACACTAGTATAATATCAGTCAAGTATATGATTTCGAAAATGTTTTGGTTTATAGTAAGGTAAAATCTGTCTGTATTTATGTGTGGGATGGTCTTACTATTATCCTTTTCTTTCAAAAAGGATTTCTAAAGTTAAGCCGATTATTTGACATGAATTTAGCATTGAAAGTATTTCAGACTGATCCGGGTGTTTTTGCTTTGCTTCAAAATGTGTTTGGGTCAGACCGAACATATTTAACAGGTTAGTTTTGGCTTGGGGTCCAGGAGCTGGAGGCAGCAGGCTTCACCGTTAGTTATTTTAAAGTTGTTCTGGTGTATCTGATTCATGTTGTACTCTGATGATTGGTATGTATACAAGATTTTCATTTGTAAAAAGATATGTTGTTATATTATATATTTATTTTAAAGTTGTTCTGCTGTGAGATTGTAATGTTCTTCTTCTTTCTTCTATTCTAATATTCCTTTCTTTCTCTCTCATCCTCTGATTTCTTTCTTTAACATTCTGCTTTTCTGTGTAATTTGGATTGACTGTGGAAGTTAACTGTCGACTTAAATTGTATTGAAAAGTGGGATGTTACAACTTGGTATCAGAGCTATTGGTTTAGTGATAACTTTGGCTTTGTGGCGTAACTCGATAGAGATACGGTTAGTAATACCCTAGCTTGAGTTTGAGTGTATTTATATGAGTGCGTGCATTTGTATTTGAATATAAAATTATTTTTAAATTATTTTGTAAATGGATAAATGAAATGATTTTTCCTAAATTATATTTTGTTGACTGGCGCAAACGGTAAGGTTACCCGGCTGGTAATCTGGAGCGCACAGGTTCGAGCCCCGGCATCTTCACATAATGTGAGGGAAAGGGTGTGCACGCTAATCGACCACCCTAAGAGCCCGGAAAGCCGTGAGAATAATACCAGATGGGAGACTGTCTAGGAAGTCCTCAAGCTTGAGTACGGGAGCCTTCGGCACTGGGTATCCACCACCTATATTTTGTTGACTGAATGTTTGAAACTTGTATTGCTTTGATTGATTGATTGATTTGAATATGTTTGATTATGAAGTTGGATTGGATCAATCGAAAGACATTTCAATTTGAAATGTGAAATTTGGACATTTAACTCATGTTGGGTTGAATAAATCGTATAAGTAAAATTTGAACTTGAATATTGAAATAAATTATAACTTAAGTCAACACTGATTCGACATGGGTTGAGAAATAGAAATATCCAAATGGGATGATTTGGGTTTATTTGGTTAAGATTGATTGCATAGATAAGGATTTAAAGTTGGATGGACTTGATTGAAACCAACCTTGAATAAAATTTATTTATTGAGACAAATCCAGGATGGTATGGGTATTTGAATTTAATTGTCATTGTTTTGAAACTAATGAAGTTCATTAGAGTTGAGAACAGGTGCAGAAGAGCTAATTTGTCTTTATAACATGTCCAAGAAGATTCTACAGTTAACTGAATCTAGTCTAATTGGGGCTGCATAGTAATTGAGCAGGCTCGCTTATTGTTTATCGCTTATTGCGTAATAACGTTTGAAAAGGGTATGCCTACGCAAAATATGAATTTTTGGTTTTTGAATTGGATTTTTTCTTTTTTCGACCATGCTGGTCGATGAATATATTTATTGTACCTGCAATATTGCAGATGTCCCTCCGTACAAGGGAGAATCTGCCAAATTATTTCCAAAATTTAGGGTGTTAGAAAAATTTCAATTTTTTTTTTGAAATTTTTGTTAATAAGAATAAATTTGTTTGTTCGATTGAAATTATTTGGATAAGTTTTTAATCAGAAATTTAGAAAGTGAGGATTTTAACTACAATAGATTTTTGAAATATAATGGGTTGGTAGCATTCTTCTTAACTTAGCAATTTTAGGGACGAAATTATTTTAAGGGGGAAGGAATGTAATGGCCCAAATTTTAACCATTAAATTTAATATTTAAATTTGTTTTAAATATTGATTTGAATTTTAAATGGTTTGAAATTACTAAATTGGAATAATTTATTTGTTTAAATAATAAAAAAAATTCCAAAATAGTCGAAATTGGCTAAATTTGCGATATTATATGATTTGGTAACATAAGAGGATTTATTTAAGTTTTTATTTAATTTTTATTTATGATTTCGATTATAAACGCTGCTTGAACGTTTAATTTATAATTCTAATTATATAACGAGCTGCAGCGGCGCGGTAGTTCGTAATATAGCGTTTTGAACTTCAATTAATTATACAGGATCCAAAACAAGTCGGATTTCTTCGAAACAAGAAACATCCAAACCCATTTGATAAAATCTTTCTAATAAAGCAGAAAAATCGAGTTTTCATAGTGTAGATTTTATTTTATGTCCAAATCAAATATTCAATTAGTCGGTATGGAATTCGATTATATATTATAGCTATTTATTTTATTGAAATAAAGGGTTTTTAATTTATTTAATATCATTTTGGCTCAGAATTCAACCCGGGGTATTTTATTTTGAAAATACATGAAATTCTACTCTGGTATGTCCAATTGTAATATTTTTATATTATTATATTGAGGTATTTTAAATTGGTTTATTTTAATTCAAATTGGACCTTTTAAAAGGGACTATATTCAAACGATCTCCGTTTTCATTGAAACAAATTTTATTGGGACCGTAATAGCAAATTATTACTATATTTCAAGTTACATGTCAAACGGAATTATTCTGTGAGCGTGGCAAAATAAAATGTAAATAAATCGACAGTTTTGATTCGAACGAACGCTATTTTTGCAAACGGATCGGAATTCGACGAAACAAGATTCATTAGAACCGTAACGTCGAATTAAACGATGCCATCCATTCTCGTTACGATTGGAGTTCGTATGTGATCACAGTAATCCATAAACTGTGTTTGGAAATTGCGATAGGAACGAATAAAAATCGCTAGTCATATCAATAAAAATCTTTAGTCAAATCAAAAATAAAATAATTAAAATATTGAAATAATTAAATAAAATATTATATTTTTACCCTATAAATACACCTTCACCGTGACCCTTCTATACCACCAAAACCACTTTCATCTCTTCCCATTCTGATTTCATTTCTTTCAAACCATTCTTCAGTAAAATACTCCACTTATTAAATTCAAAAACAATTATACTTAAACACCATAAATTCAAAGAATTATAGATTTGAATTGTTGTTGTAATAAGCTTCAAATCCACCTATAAATTGTATGGTGCGATCGTATATTTGGGGCTCCGATTCATTGGTCAGCACCAGCGGTTCTCGCTTGATTCCGGTGAACTCGGATCGAGATGGGGGAAACTGTTTCAGGTGAAGGTTGAGGGAAGTTGACTGTTCATTTTGGTGGCCGAGTAGCGTTTTCCGGTGGCTTGGATAGCCGGCGAGGAGGGTTTGAACAGAGGGGAGTTGCTGGTTGTTTTTATTGGATGTTGGGTTCGAGTTTTTGATTGGGGGAGGTACTGTGGTACACCCGAGGGGGTGCGGCCTGTGTGGGGAGGAAGAGCGTGTGATGGCGAAGATACTAGTGGCAGACTGGTGGGGTCCGGAGACCGGAGGTTGACGGTCAGGTGGGTTGAACGGAGGCATTTTTTGTGGGTTATTTTGGATCTGAGTTCGGTTTTTGGGATTCAGATGGACAGTGGTGCACCGGACGAGGCCAGGGTCGGTCTGATGGGGAGTTGGACGGAGGCGAGGCTGACGATGGGATCGCGGTGGGCCATAGTCGCTGGCGGCGGCGGATATTTGGACGAGAGCAACTTCCGTTCATCGATGGAAAACTGGTACAGACAACACGAGAAATGATTGAACCACTGGGCGTTAGCGCGCCTCAGTCAAGCGGAGCGAATATTGGCTTGAGTCAGAGGTCTGGCGGCTGGGAAGTTGGCCAACGGTGAGGTGATGTTCAGGGATAGGTAGAGAAACCAAATCGGGTCAAAGATGGACATCGGTTTTATATTTGAAGAGAGGATCGGGTTCTTCACAAAAGAAAGGTGATTATCTGAGTATTTAATGACGTTAATTAGTTATTAAACTAATTTAAATGACTATAGATGTAACACCCCGTAATTTTATAACATTAAAATTCACAAATTAAAGTATACTTAATTTTTAGAAAAGAATTAAGTGAAATGGGTTGCGCAGAGATATATATATATATATTGATATATATATATATATTAAAAATTAAATAAATAAATATGCGAAAAAGTTCAAAACAGCGAATTGGGAGGGGAAATAACCGAACCGGCCCATTTTTGAGGTCGACCCGAGCTCTGCTGGGTCGACTTGGGGTTAATCCAGGGTGTTTGGCTGTCAACCCGTGGGCCGATTCACTCAAATGCAGATTTTGCATTTGATTGGTTCTCATGGTTCAGGGTTAATCTAATGGTCCTAAATAACTTCCTACACCTATAAATACATCCTAATGCTAACCCTAAACCTAATTAAAATAGAATAGTTACCGTCATACCGTCGCCATGGAAATCAATGGAGCCGCCACCAACTAAGAAAGAAGAAAAGCAAATTCAATTATAATTCTCTCAACCCTAATGCAAAGCAAAACTCTCTCTTTTCTTCTCTAAATTGTGAGTATGACGATCTTAACAAGATTATTATCATTTTAATTAGGTTGAGTTATGAATGGATTATGAGTAGATGATGTGAATTATAATATATGTTGTTGTAAACCACTTTTGCTATCATGTATATTGTAAATCCAATGTTATGTGATGATGATATCTTATATGTTGTAAATCATGCTATGATGATGTTATGTATGTTGAAAGTTTCTATGCTAAGTTGTGATGAATCATACATGTTAAAAAGGCCATGATGTTACCATTTATGCTAGTTAGTTCATATTAATTAAATCATCATGTTTGGGTTATGTTGATCTATATGACAAGTCACATATGCAAGTTAGATTGATTAGAAAAGTTATGAACATATGCCCAAGACATCTATTATGACATCTAGAATTATGCTATGACATATGTGATATCCTATGCTAGTTCACACCATCATTATGTTGCCTAAAAACCCCATATGCAAGTTTATGTATAGATTTGGGCTATGATCATATCATGTAAATTGAGACATTTAACAAGTTGACACTTTTTGATCCTTAACATGTGTAGTTTATGCAAGTTTCACCCCTATTATGATTAGATTTATTTTAATTGTCTATATGTTGTGATAATTTATCTTTGTGCTATGTGTTAGACAATTCAAGTCTAGCCTATATTATGTGTTGAATAAGCGAACGTATAAACGTGGGGTACGGGTAATATTAAGGATTTAATAATAAGATGTTGGGGGTGCAATTGATATGATTTTGCATACCATGAGTGGATGACCATAATTGAGTCAATTATGGGCATCAATAAAAGTGGACTTAATTAATAATTTGGATAGGGAATTATTAAAACTGGGGTAAAAGATTGAAAGTTGTCAATCAATGCTTAGGACACGAGGTTAGACTCGTTTGTGACGTAAACCTGCCCGGAACCGCCCGGCAAATCCAGTGGTCACAAATGTCAGCCCAATGTGAGAGGTGCTAGGCCTAAACTAAAGCATAACAGTTGTAAAGACACGAGGTTAGACTCTTTTATGGTGTAAGACTGCCCGGAACCGCCCGACAAATCCAGCTGCCATAAAAGCCAGTCTAATGTGAGAGGTCTTTATGAGGTTATGGCCTGAACGAATTAAGAAATACTTAACCAGATAAACATGTAAAGTGGGACATGGGGGTTAAGTAGGTGCCTTGGGTGGCATGAGGAATCTAGTGGGTGCCCTTAGTGGCATGTGAAATACGATTAGTAAGACTTAACCAAACACACATGTAAATGAACATGACTAAGAGGGTTAAGTGGGATATACTAGTGACAAGCTTAGGTGGGTAGCTTGTGGGGGCCCATTTCGACCAGTATCCCAAACGTATCTTTGTGGGCTCGACCCAAGTCGAGGACGGGACACGTATGCTGGGTTTGACTGTAAGAGGCCAAAACGGGGAGCGGTGGCAACGCAAGTCCAACGGGTTTCGTATGCGTGTGTGGACCCGGGCTGGTAGGTAAGACGTTGTTGCATCGTGTAGGTATAAGCCATGCATTCTCAAGTTGTATCGGGTTGCCACTTTAGGGGAGTGATACACCCCACTGTGGGGCCAACACGGGTATCTACGAGTAGGGAGCCAATCGAAAGTGGGTAGTGGGGTACACCTAGTGGAGATAGGGGCAGACGGCACCTATGTAGTCAGCTAGGGGTACGTAAGGCTATTTATAAAGTTTCTGTGTGAAGCAAGTGGGATCAAACAATAGGGAGACTGGTGTGGTGCAGTGTAGTAATGTGCGGTGCAGTGTAGTAATCATTCGTTAGTAATTAGGTGTGCCTTTACCGTTATCTTTAACGTTATCTTAAACGCTATCTTTATCTTCCTAAGAGTTCATAGACATTTACTTGTCTTCCAGCTTATGCCTTAGTCTAGTTATTTTGATAATAGTATTGTTAGAATTATCATACTCGCCAGACTTTATGTCTGACCCCCTCTATTTCTATCCTTTTTCCCCCTCCAAGTCCTCAGGTTGGGCCCAGTTCTAGTGGAGTTTGATTAAATTGCTTCATCTCTCTTGGAAAGCTTGGACCGTTGAAGTAAAGTCCAGCTTGTTATCTTTTTAATGGCTATTTATGTAATGGGATTATGTATTTTATTTTTATGAAGATGGATATTGTACTTGGTTTTATGATGTAACAAACATGTTTAATTTCCGCTGCAATAAAATGAAGTTTTAGATTTCCAAGTACTATTTATTATCTGTCTTGTTGTAATTTTTCTGTTCTATATTCACTTATAACCTCCATGGAAGTTAATGCATTCCCTCTGTGAGTGACATTAATGGACGTGGGGTGTTACACGTGGTATCAGAGCTTAAGTTTACCAGAACAGATAAAAATACTTTAGAAAAATAGTTTTTTTTGAAGAAGTGCTTTCAAAAACATGTTTTATTGAGAAATTTAAAGAGAAAAGTTTTTAAGAAAGAAAAACATAATCCCCAAATAGCCATATATCTTTATCTTTCGAATTCTCCATTTTGAATCTTTCCTTTTTCGTTTCAGCATGGCTGAAGATCTTAACCTACCTGACGGTGTAACGATACCAGGATGATATAGGAGGCTGTTAGAGGCTAGGGCCGCCGCAGGTCCGGCCAATGTTCCTCCACCACCAGTTGCACCCATTCCTCCTCCTCCTCCTCGCGTAGATACTTTTGCAAAGACGTGCAAGGAATTCAAGGCTATGGGTGGAAAACCATTTCAAGGGTCAGAAACGTTTGTGGAAGCTAGAGATTGGCTTAAGGAGGTGGAAGAATTGCTAGAAATCTTTGAAGTAGAAGAAGGGAGGAGAGTTCGATTAGCAACTTGGTTGATGAAGGGAGAGGCCTCGTTTTGGTGGGAGGTCACTAATGGGGAGCGTCCTGTTGACTCTTGGGCGGATTTCAGACGTAGGTTCGAGGCGAAGTTTCTCTCAAGGGAGGAAGAAAATCTATATATGGAAAGGTTCTTGACATTGAAGCAAGGAAGCTCATCAGTGAAAGAATATGTCAATAAATTTAATCAGTTAGCAAGGTTTGGCTTGGACTTAGTGAACACGCCGGAGAAGAAGGCGCTGAGGTTCGTGAATGGCTTGAATGAACCATTGCAAGGGTTGGCTATGACCCACATCCCTATGGGGGCCACCTTTGAGAAGTTAGTAGAAATGGCGCTTATGCATGAGGAGAAAAGCGCTAAAGCTGATAAGGCACCCGAGAAGAAGGGGGATCAAAAGAAACCACAACAGCAAAACAAGAAGGGTGGAAAAGACAATAACGGCAAGGGAAAGAAGAAATGTTTTAACTGTGGGACACCAGGCCATCTCAGCAAGGATTGCTGAAAGAAAAAGAAGACAGGCTGTTTTCATTGTGGCGATGCGGGACATTTAGTGAAGGACTGCCCAAAGAAGGGCCAGAGGGCAGGAGCTACCTCGGGAGGACAGGTGCAGGCTCTTATGGCACCAGGGCAGGCAAGGGGACAAGTTCAGGCTCTCGCGGTCCCACTGCTGCAAGAACGAGGTAGAACCATTTCTGTTGAAAGCTTAGTTTTTCTGTTTGGTCATCCTGTCCGTACCCTATTCGATTCGGGCGCATCGCATTCGTTTATCTCTACATCATTAGTTGAATCACTGCAATTAAACACCAGTTTAGTAGAGGATCCCTTAGTTGTTTCGAATCCAATTGGGGGCTCAGCTTATTTGTCTATGATGTGTTTGGATTTGAAAATTTCCATACTAAGCGTTGAATTTAGATGTGATGCTTATGTGTTGGGCTTCACAGGCTATGGGCTAATTTTAGGAATGGATTGGTTATCCAGAAATGGAGCCGTTCTTGATTGTGAAAGGAGAGTAGTTAGGCTCGTGACTCGCCTTGGCAACACTCTCGAAATCTTTTGTAATCCCATAAATTCGGTTATGCTAAGTTATCTAGAATCGCTTGACGCGTCTGTGGAAAATCTACGATCTGTTAGAGTGGTCCGAGAATATTCGGATGTGTTTGAGGAGGTGAAGGGCTTGCCTCCGAAGCGGGAGATAGATTTTCGAATATATCTTGTAGATAATGCAAAACCAGTATCTTTGCCAGTACGCCACATGGCTCCACGTGAAAGGAGGGAACTCGATAAGCAAGTGAAGGAGTTGCTTGAGAAGGGGTTCATAAGACGTAGTATATCGGAGTGGGGTTCTCCAGTAGTATTTGCCACGAAGGCGGATGGGTCCCTTAGACTTTGTGTGGACTATAGAGAACTTAATAAGCTTACTAAGAAGAACAGACACCCACTGCCGAGGATTGACGATCTCTTCGATCAGTTAGTTGGTGCCTCAGTGTTTTCGCAGTTGGACTTAGCCACTGGTTTCCATCAGTTGAGAGTGGCTGAGGATAGCATTGACAAGACTGCCTTTAGGACTCCAGACGGTTTCTATGAATGGCTAGTGATGCCCTTCGGTTTGACAAACGCCCCCGCATACTTTGTTGATTTGATGAGTAGGGTGTTTAGGGAGTACCTTAATAAATTCGTGGTAGTCTTTGTAGACGACATCTTGATCTTTTCTAAGGATGAGGAAGAGCATGCCCTACATCTTAGGGAAGTGTTGGAGACTCTTCGAGCGCATAGCCTTAAGGCTAAATTTTCTAAGTGTCACTTTTGGAGGAAGGAAGTACGGTTCTTGGGGCACGTGGTTTCCAAAGAAGGGATAGCCGTGGATCCCGCGAAGGTGGTGGCCATCCAAGATTGGAAGGTCCCTAAAAATGCTACTGAAGTGAGAAGTTTCTTAGGGTTGGCTGGCTACTATAGGAAGTTTATCAAAGACTTCGCAAAGATATCAGCTCCATTGACACGCTTGACGAAGAAGAACCTAGTTTTCACATGGGACGTAGATTGTGATGATGCGTTCCAACGTTTGAAGAGAGCTTTGACCTCAGCCCTAGTCTTAGTACTGCCAGACGGGAGTAAGCCATTTACCGTTTATACTGACGCTGGTGGGACAGGAAGGCGCAGTCTTAATGCAAGGGGGCAGGGTAATAGCCTATGGTGGAAGGCAGTTGAGAGCGCATGAGAAAAATTATCCCACGCATGACCTAGAGTTGGCGCTATTGTTTTCGCGCTTAAGTCTTGGCGTCATTATCTTCTAGGCGAGAAATTCGAATTATTCACTGACCACAAATCGCTAAAATACCTATTCTCTCAGAAGGACTTGAACTTAAGGCAGCAAAGGTGGATGGAGTTCTTGGCGTCCTACGACTTTGAGATAGCATATACCCCTGGCAAGGGTAACGTGGTGGCCGATGCCTTAAGTAGAAAAAGATTATCCTTAAGTCCTTTGTTTGTTGAGCGGCGAAGTTTAGAGTTCATCTCTATGTTTGATTATAGATCTTCCATTGACTTCGTACCCGGTTTGCTAGCATCCTTGGAGGTCAGACCTACGCTTTTGGGACGGATTGGCGAGGCACAGCGAGACGACCCGCCGTTGGTTGAGTTAGTAGAAAAGCTCAAAGGAGGGGAGTCATCAAGCCATCTCCGTAGGTATACCCTAGATGATAAGGGTTGGTTACGTAGGGACGGTAGACTTTGTGTACCAAAAGACGATGACCTAAGGAAGACTATTCTTGACGATGCACATCGTTCGAAGATGACCATTCATCCCGGCGGGGACAAGATGTACAAAGACATGAAGCGAGTTTTCTTTTGAGCCGGTATGAAGAGGGACGTGGCCGAGTATGTCGCTGGATGCTTGGTGTGCCAACGAGTAAAAGCGGAGCAAAATAAACCCAGTGGGTTACTTCACCCATTGGAGGTTCCACTATGGAAGTGGGAAAGCATCTCGATGGACTTTATTGACGGATTACCGAGATCGATAAAGGGTAATACGGGGATTTGGGTTATAGTAGATAGACTTACTAAGAGCGCCCATTTCATTCCCGTGAAGAGTAAGAGGACTACTCCATGGTTAGCTTCTGTATACGTCCGAGAAATAGTTTGTTTGCACGGTGTTCCTACTAGCATAGTGAGCGACCGCGATCCTATTTTCACTAGCGAATTTTGGAGAAGCTTACAAGAGGCGGTAGGGACTCAGTTATGTTTGAGCACCGCATATCATCCTCAGATGGACAGCCAGACCGAGAGGGTGAATCGCATTCTAGAGGATCTGTTGAGGCTATGTATCCTAGACTTTGGGGGTACATGGGAAGAGCATCTTCCATTGGTGGAGTTCGCATATAATAATAGCTTTCAGTCCAGCATTGGTATGGCACCATTCGAAGCTCTATATGGACGACCTTGTCGTTCACCTACATGTTGGTGGGAATCTATGGATAAGATCTTACTTGGGCCCGATATGATTAGGGAGACTTCGGAGAAGATCGACTTGATTCGAAGGAGGATGAAAGCAGCACAAGATAGGCAGAAATCTTATGCGGATAAGAGGAGGACAGATCTCGAGTTTGAAGTTGGGGACATGGTCTTTGTCAAAGTGTCTCCATTACGAAACGTTGTTCGCTTTGGGTCCGTTGGGAAATTAGCACCAAGGTTTGTAGGGCCGTTTCCTATTAAAGAGAGGATTGGACGGATGGCGTATAGAGTGGAGTTGCCCGAGAGACTTAGTGGTGTACATGACGTATTCCACGTGTCACATTTGAGGAAGTGCTTGCACGAGACCGCGGAAGTGGTAGAGCCGAGCTTGCTTAGAGAGGTGGAGATAGAGCGTGATGCGACAATTCGACGAGCTCCTACGCGCATTCTTGGGTCGGAGATCAAGAGGTTGAGGAATCGAGAGGTCAGACTAGTCAAAGTGCAATGGGGAGATGATGAGAGCAATGCTACTTGGGAGATGGAAGAGAAGATGCGTTCACGATACCCTTTTCTTTTTGAGGGTATGTCCTTTAATTTCTCCTTTATCGCTTAGCTTGTACTTATCTTATCTTTAGTATATCCTCTCGCTAGTATCTTTGACCTTTAGTTAGGATAATCCTATGGTTGAAACATGTGTTTGAGACATGTTATGTATGGTGGATGCAAAGTGGATGCAAGTGTTTGCTAGTGGTTGCTCGTGGATGCATATACACACACTATTAGGCACCAGATCAGCTCAGTCACTTCATATTGCATATTGCATATATATGAATGTATTTTGTAAAATGGATGTATAATGGTTGTATTATCATATAGTTGCTGCATTCGGGTGGATGGTTGTGCACGCATATAGAATTAATATGTATCATTAGGAATCTTTTGCATACATATTGGACGCATGGCACTATCATGAATTGCACTAAGGAGGTCGACTGAATCAGTAGACCGCCTAATTTTGCATTAGATATGGACATACACACACACTGTGCATATAAACATTAAAGCATTAGAAGTCTTTTAAGGACAATGGATGTTGGTGTTTGATGGTTGAGTAGATGGACGATTAGATGGTAGGATATACATTCTTCTTGACTTGGAGATTTCGGGGACGAAATCCTTTAAGGAGGGGAGAATGTAACACCCCGTAATTTTATAACATTAAAATTCACAAATTAAAGTATACTTAATTTTTAGAAAAGAATTAAGTGAAATGGGTTGCGCAGAGAAATATATATATATTGATATATATATAAATTAAAAATTAAATAAATAAATATGCGAAAAAGTTCAAAACAGCGAATTGGGAGGGGAAATAACCGAACCGGCCCATTTTTGAGGTCGACCCAAGCCCGGCTGGGTCGACTAGGGGTTAATTCAGGGTGTTTGGCTGTCAACCCGTGGGCCGATTCGCTCAAATGCAGATTTTGCATTTGATTGGTTCTCATGGTTCAGGGTTAATCTAATGGTCCTAAATAACTTCCTACACCTATAAATACATCCTAATGCTAACCCTAAACCTAATTAAAATAGAATAGTTACCGTCATACCGTCGCCATGGAAATCAATGGAGCCGCCGCCAACTAAGAAAGAAGAAAAGCAAATTCAATTCTAATTCTCTCAACCCTAAAGCAAAGCAAAACTCTCTCTTTTCTTCTCTAAATTGTGAGTATGATGATCTTAACAAGATTATTATCATTTTAATTAGGTTGAGTTGTGAATGGATTATGAGTAGATGATGTGAATTATCATATATGTTGTTTTAAACCCCTTTTGCTATCATGTATATTGTAAATCCAATGTTATGTGATGATGATATCTTATATGTTGTAAATCATGCTATGATGATGTTATGTATGTTGAAAGTTTCTATGCTAAGTTGTGATGAATCATACATGTTAAAAAGGCCATGATGTTACCATTTATGCTAGTTAGTTCATATTAATTAAATCATCATGTTTGGGTTATGTTGATCTATATGACAAGTCACATATGCAAGTTAGATTGATTAGAAAAGTTATGAACATATGCCCAAGACATCTATTATGACATCTAGAATTATGCTATGACATATGTGATATCCTATGCTAGTTCACACCATCATTATGTTGCCTAAAAACCCCATATGCAAGTTTATGTATAGATTTGGGCTATGATCATATCATGTAAATTGAGACATTTAACAAGTTGACACCTTTTGATCCTTAACATGTGTAGTTTATGCAAGTTTTACCCCTATTATGATTAGATTTATTTTAATTGTCTATATGTTGTGATAATTTATCGTTGTGCTATGTGTTAGACTATTCAAGTCTAGCCTATATTATGCGTTGAATAAGCGAACGTATAAACGTGGGGTATGGGTAATATTAAGGATTTAATAATAAGATGTTGGGGGTGCAATTGATATGATTTTGCATACCATGAGTGGATGACCATAATTGAGTCAATTATGGGCATCAATAAAAGTGGACTTAATTAATAATTTGGATAGGGAATTATTAAAACTGGGGTAAAAGATTGAAAGTTGTCAGTCAATGCTTAGGACACGAGGTTGGACTCGTTTGTGACGTAAAACTGCCCGGAACCGCCCGGCAAATCCAGTGGTCACAAATGTCAGCCCAATGTGAGAGGTCCTAGGCCTAAACTAAAGCATAACAGTTGTAAAGACACGAGGTTAGACTCTTTTATGGTGTAAGACTGCCCGGAACCGCCCGACAAATCCAGCTGCCATAAAAGCCAGTCTAATGTGAGAGGTCTTTATAAGGTTATGGCCTGAATGAATTAAGAAATACTTATCCAGATAAACATGTAAAGTGGGACATGGGGGTTAAGTAGGTGCCTTGGGTGGCATGAGGAATCTAGTGGGTGCCCTTAGTGGCATGTGAAATACGATTAGTAAGACTTAACCAAACTCACATGTAAATGAACATGACTAAGAGGGTTAAGTAGGATATACTAGTGACAAGCTTAGGTGGGTAGCTTATGGGGGCTCATTTCGACCAGTATCCCAAACGTATCTTTGTGGGCTCGACCCAAGTCGAGGACGGGACACGTATGCTGGGTTTGACTGTAAGAGGCCAAAACGGGGAGCGGTGGCAACGCAAGTCCAACGGGTTTCGTATGCGTGTGTGGACCCGGGCTGGTAGGTAAGACGTTGTTGCATCGTGTAGGTATAAGCCATGCATTCTCAAGTTGTATCGGGTTGCCACTTTAGGGGAGTGATACACCCCACTGTGGGGCCAACACGGGTATCTACGAGTAGGGAGCCAATCGAAAGTGGGTAGTGGGGTACACCTAGTGGAGATAGGGGCAGACGGCACCTATGTAGTCAGCTAGGGGTACGTAAGGCTATTTATAAAGTTTCTGTGTGAAGCAAGTGGGATCAAACAATAGGGAGACTGGTGTGGTGCAGTGTAGTAATGTGCGGTGCAGTGTAGTAATCATTCGTTAGTAATTAGGTGTGCCTTTACCGTTATCTTTAACGTTATCTTAAACGCTATCTTTATCTTCCTAAGAGTTCATAGACATTTACTTGTCTTCCAGCTTATGCCTTAGTCTAGTTATTTTGATAATAGTATTGTTAGAATTATCATACTCGCCAGACTTTATGTCTGACCCCCTCTATTTCTATCCTTTTTCCCCCTCCAGATCCTCAGGTTGGGCCCAGTTCTAGTGGAGTTTGATTAAATTGCTTCATCTCTCTTGGAAAGCTTGGACCGTTGAAGTAAAGTCCAGCTTGTTATCTTTTTAATGGCTATTTATGTAATGGGATTATGTATTTTGTTTTTATGAAGATGGATATTGTACTTGGTTTTATGATGTAACAAACATGTTTAATTTCCGCTGCAATAAAATGAAGTTTTAGATTTCGAAGTACTATTTATTATCTGTCTTGTTGTAACTTTTCTGTTCTATATTCACTTATAACCTCCATGGAAGTTAATGCATTCCCTCTGTGAGTGACATTAATGGACGTGGGGTGTTACAATAGATAAATTAATCTATTTCAAATTTTAAAATCTTAACAGGTTGTAGAAGAAGTTGGTTTCAAACTGGAAGGTCGGGCCTTAATCATGGATTTTTGGAAAGCTAACTACACGCTAACACTAATAATGGTAATTAGAGGTAAAACATAATTAGAGAATTAAATTAATTCTTTATTTTTAAGTAAGACGTTGTAATACGAATAACTTTTGTAGTTATTAACGGAATTGGACGAAACAAGTGCCGATGGGTTCGTATCGACGGTGCCGACGTATACGAACTGGAATGGAGTAATTCATAGGACACTGGTATTTTATATAGTTTTAAACGCCAATTTAAAACTATATAAAACAACGCAACACCGTCAAACACAAAAATGGTGAGGTAATTCTCACACTTCTGAAATACTGTGATGTGTTAAATTCATATCATTAAAATTTATCATTAATTGGCTGAATGGACGCTATGGATGCTATGGATGATTTTTATTTATTTATTGGTTGATTGTTTTTATGCGTTATACTATTATTCTCATTTCATTTGTTAGTGGTAAACGATATTATAAACTGTTGTGCAGGGAAGAACAAGTTGGAGGGATCCGACCGGATTCCTCAAATCAATCGTATATTGTTTGTTGTTTATTCTAATTTATATTATCTTGGTTAGTTATCAATAATTGAATGGATGTGGATTGTTAAATCAAACTATCGTGTTTTAATCAATATGTAGTATTGATTAAATAATTGGCAGTGGATGGTCAAAAACCATCGTTTGAGATAATAATTCATCGTCAGGTGAATTGACGTATTTTTAAGTTACAAAATTTATTTGTGCAACTGAATCAAAATTTCAAGTTTTATTTTAATTGTTCAAATAGAAGTTTGAATAAGTTAAAATCTATATCTTGGTTTTATTAAGGAAAGAAAATATATAGCGAACTTTGTGTATGGATACATAAAGGAATCAGTGATTAACCAGAATGTTAATCATCTCGGACAGTTGTTTCCAAGAAGGAATAATTCGATGAGTTTTTGTTTAAGTTAATTATATTTTCAATGAACTTTATAAAGAACAGTTTCAGTGGATAATTAATCAAACTTATTGTTATTTTCTTTTAGAAAGCTATTAACCTTAAGTTAAATACATTTAAGGTGAGTATTGGATAATTTATTATTTATAAAAGAAACTACTATATTAATAACTTGTTAAAGAAAGGTAACCAAACTATTTCGGTTAATGAAGAAATAAATGGGTGTTACTTCAGTGAATGACGAAGTTAATTACTTCTTAAATAAAATTCATTTAAGAAAATAATTGGATATATAGCATGATTTAGTAAATTTGGAAAAAGCATATGTAAAGGATTTTATAATCCGAATTTCCTAAACAAGACATAAAAGAAAATTGAGTTTAAAATAAAGGTTCTACTCGAGTGGGAAATAGAAGAATTACAAAACATGTAAATGGAAGTACTTATCGATTAAAGTAAAGAAGTAAATAAAAAAGATTTTTGTTATAAAATCCAACTGTTAGTTTTTACCAAATGTTAAAAGGTGTTTTGGACTAGTGAACAAATCCTAGTTTATAAGAAAAGGGATTTGAAGTTTAAACTAAGGCAAGGCCTTAAATAAGAATTTTACTTAAAAACCAAATCATGTAAGTGGCGTAACCAAAGTGAAATGTGAAAGGTAAAGTGGATAGTTAATATTTTGAATAAAAGAAACTGGATAAAGGGGATTTATGGTTATAAATCCAAAGTTTGATCATATAATGAAATGGTTTTGGAAAAAAGATATGAGAGAATGGATTAGCGTAATATAATCCAAGTTATGAATCGAATACTATACAGGAGTTTTGAAGCAAGAGGTTAATATTTGGGTAAACGATTTATTTGCAAATATATTAAGTAAAATGGTGATGGTCGATCGAGATGTTCAAAAGAAAAGATATCGATTATAAACCATGTTTAAATAAAAATAGAAAGTAAGATTTGATCGATATTATAAGAACGTGGGTTTTACATTACGAAGTTCTATCTACTCTAAGATAAGAAAGTTGTCGATTAAGGTTTGAGAGGTAAATAAAATACCTAAACTTGGCCGACTTCACTATTATCGAGGAAAGGTATTAGTTCGTAACGGTAAAGGAGTTTGGAAAGGAGTTATTATTTTCATAAAATATTTGCAATTCAATTGCAAGATTTGAAATGAAATTTAATACAATAAGTTTTAAATTATACGGTGTAAATGAACATTGTTTAGTCCGAGTTGAGACATATAGTTTAATTATACCTATAGGCTATTTATATAGCACTGTTTTCTAGAAAATGGAAATAATAAATATTCGGAATTTAAGTAGTTAAAGCCATTTAAGAAAGTATGTGCGTTTAACAGGGTTTTTACCACAGAAGAATTGAAAATGGAATTATATTCGTGAATTAACGATATATCAATATATGGACATTACATAATTAAAGAAATAAATGGTTGATGCAAATATATCAATATTTTCAGAATGAAAAGGGAATTAAGCGAAGTGAGAATAAACGAGAGGTCTGTTTCCAAATGGAAAAACAAAAGAGGAGTTGGCAAGTTATTCAAATGAAATCGACTTTAAGTCGAGGGAATGATTCGATAAGAGTTTTAATGAACAGTTTCAAAAAAAATAGAACCTAAGCTGCCAATATACTTGACCGTACTAGTTTGGCATTGATAGTTAAAACACCAAACTATGGACGAAATATTTTATTGGACCTTTTGACGTGTTGTTTCGAAGAGATCGGTATGGGAACTAGACCCAAAACCACTTCGAATCAATGTTACGTACGAAGCCAACTTGCAAGGGATAAAGATGGAGCAATTGAAGACCGTTGATATTCATAACGGAAGAACTACTTATAATCTTTGGTCTGCATACAAAGATATACTGTGGTTCTGTCGTGATTGAAATCAACGGATTGGCAAGGACTAATCGCTACTGATCTATAGGATGATTCCTTAGATGCGGTAGGAGGGTTCCTTTGTTTCATCCTATTCCTGGATGACTTGTATGGACGAGTGTTTGACAGAGTATTTCCAAAGGAATCACGTACGTTGATTTCCTCAAACGTATTACTATTGGTAGAGGAGAAGACACCCTATCTTAGCTTATCGACTAAGAGTATTCTTGCGGACGTCAATTAGTGATATCTGGCGGATCTGACGATGTGGCATTCGAAGTAAATGATGGACGGGTATTCTAAGGGTAATTATAACCTCAAGCCTCATCAACCGGGAAATGACAAAAATCGGGCAGGTAGCATGGCTATGTGGGTTGCTCCCATTAGGGTGTATAATCACCTATCTAGAGAAAATCCATTTCCTTCTTTAATCTATTTCGATGCTGTCCCTTTTCGGGAGACGGTTGCTTATCCCAACCGTTGGTGATATACATTCGATACACTCACGCAAAATGAGTGGTTGGTCATGTGTGGGCCATGTTGCAAGACGTTCTTGTTGCACCCAATGTATTGGCCTTTAGAGATACACTATCGGCAGGTGGTCCCATACCTTGTCATAGTCGGAATCCAATCTCCAATAAGTGCCCGCGGTTTTGATTTGTATACTATTTACGTGGAGCGTGAGATGCAAGCATTCTGCTAGATTGCTGTTTATTTGTGGATTGATAGACACTAGTATAATATCAGTCAAGTATATGATTTCAAAAATGTTTTGGGTTATAGTAAGGTAAAAACCATCTGCATTTATGTGTGGGTTGGTCTTACTATTATACTTTCCTTTCAAAAAGGATTTCTAAAGTTAAGCCGATTATTTGATGTGAATTTAGCACTGAAAGTATTTCAGAATGATCCGGGTGTTTTTGCTTTGCTTCAAAATGTGCTCGGGTCAGACCGAACATATTTGACAGGTTAGTTTTCGCTTGGAGTCCAGGAGCTAGAAGAAGGAGGCTTCACCTTTAGTTATTTTAAAGTTGTTCCACTGTATCTGATTCATGTTGTACTCTAACGATTAGTATGTATACAAGATTTTCATTTGTACAAAGATATGTTGTTATATTATATATTTTGTTCGTTGTTCCGCTGTGAGATTATGACGTTCTTCTTCTTTCTTCTATTCTAATATTTATTTCTTTCTCTCTCATCCTCTGATTTCTTTCTTTTAACATTCTGCTTTTCTGTGTAATTTGGGTTGACTGTGGTAGTTAACTGTCGACTTAAATTGCACTGAAAACCGGGATGTTACATGGAACGTGAGATGAAAGCGTTATGCTAAATGATTATTTAGTTGTGCTTGACAGACACTATTATAATATCAAAGGAGTTTTGATATAAAGATTATTGTTTCTTTCAAAAAGGATTTTGAATGTTGAATCAAGTGTTTTGGATTCTCATAAGGGAAAAAACCATTCCGTGTTATACGACATGGTCTTATGAGATATCGTTTATTTTCTCAAACTGTTTTAACTTGTTTACTCACACCAGTCCCATGACTGACCCAGAGTTTATTTTGTTTTGTTTTCCCTAAACTCTTGGGTGCCCAATTTTGTACGGGCAATCAACTAGTCAGGATTTTACAGATATACCGAGAGCTTGGAGCAGGAGGCTTCAGGATTATATAGCTATTTATATTTCCTCTATGTTGTAAGTGTTATACTATGATTATGTTACTATATAAATATACTTGTTTTATTTCAAAGTTATGTATCTATTATACATTGTTCGTTCCGCTGTGAGTTTCGTGTTACTCTAATGATGATGTTTGTTCTTCTTCTTCTATTCTAAGTTTCTATCTTATCATTCTCACCCTCTAATTTCTTTCATCGACTATCCGGTGTTTCCGATGCTTGGATAGTCAACATTGAGTTTATGTCGATTACTCAGGATCGCGAAAACCCGGGTCGTTACGTGTCCCCTATCAAATTAATCACGAAATTGATAACCCGACACCCAAACATGAATGCGGTCCTAGACCAGAACGAAACAAGGATCGTTACTAGACGAGAGCCTAAAAACTCCATAAGACTAGAGACTAAACCTCTAATATGATCCTAGATAAAAATGGGTTGAAGGCTAAAACAGTCCAATGACCATAACAACCCGAAGATCGTCACATACAACACAAGGTGAACCGAAGTTCCTATGAATAACCTGAAGATCCACCTGAATCGAAGTTCCCTAAAATGATCCGAAGATCATCAAAATGATCTGGAAGATTCTCAAAATGTGAAATAAATTCCATAATAAAGAGACATCTCATAAAGTTAGTTTAATCTCATGGAGATAACAATTGATCAAGTATATTGTAAATTATTCTAAGCTAGTAAATATAAGGGTTAAGCTACATGTCCCATAACCACTTGTTTTACTCGAATAATTAGGAATAAGTTAGATATTCTAACAGAAACAAGAAACGATCATTGCCATAGTTTTTAACTGAATGAGTTCAAGAATTAATCATCGAAGCAAACGCAAGCATTTCGTACCCCTCGTTTTACTAAGGCATTTAATTGGATTTCTCATACGAGTGAGGAAAATGTTTAAAATGTACATATTGGGGGATTGGAAAACAATTTGTAAAATAATTTCATATAATGAAGTAGGAATAGAAACCAGTTTAGTAAAAAAAATTGGTATCTACTAATAAAACAAAACCCTTTAAAGTGGAAAATCTCATAGAATACCGATTGGAATAACAATCATTCCTAAAATTCACTTTTTAATAACGTAAATTAAATCTCATATATTACGATTATAAATTCGTTCACTATGAATTAAATAAAGGTCCAAGCTCTTAAAATTCATGAATTAGAGCAACTGAGAAAAAAAGAGCAAACAAGCCGAAACTCGACTGGGAAGAATCCTGGATCAAACTAGATTGTCGAGGTCTCCGCTGGTCAACAACAGAAAACGAGGCCACGCACGTATGACTTAGGGACATGTCTGTAAAATTCTCTATCATTTATATTTTAACTCGACACAAATGTCTGATGACCTAGCTCATACGTATGAGCTAAAGCCTAGGCAGTGGTTTGCCTTGGCTATGGCCTCCTAATCGATTTAGAACAAGCTTGGATGAGGATTAAAGGCTTATAATCATTATTTAAGTAGAAATGAAGCTTCTAAAGCTCAATAAAAACCTAATATCTCATGAATCAAACCTAAACAAATTTTTACTCTAGAATTCGTGTAAACGAATTCAAAACTCATAAATTAGAAGTTCACACACAAACAATCTAAATCATACAATGCATACACAACATATATCTGCCAAGTCACACTATCTGATCATATAAGATACAGTCATAGATGTGAGTTTGCAAGAACTCACCTTTAATCTTAAGAAGGAAGGAGAGACTCCAAGACCAAGCATGATCAACCTCTCTTCGAACAACACTCTAGAATCTTCAATCTAAGATCATATAAATAAAATTGCTAAGAGCTAGGTTATAAGAAATCACAAGGATTGAAGAGAGAACTAGGTGGGGAAGATGGATATGGAATTACCCATGCTTCTCCTTGAATTTATGGTTGGTTTCTACATGAGTAGAGTTTCCTAAGATCCACTAGGTTTAGGAATTTCAATTTCCCTTTCCATTCCCCATTTCTAATTCTCTCTAAGTGTTTGGAAGGAATGAGAAGGTGAGTAGCTAGGTAGGTTATAAGGTAGTGGGCTAGGTTTACAAACCTAAGCCCCACCAGAAGTCCCAAATTTCACTTACTCTAAATATATCGATGTTTACAATTTTAAATACCGTAAATAGCATTTTGAACTCAATAGAAGTGGTCTCGAGTCCAAATTCATCCGTTTACCAGAAGTCAAAAATTTAGGATTTTAAATCGAAGATATGGTACGATATTTAATTAAATATCTTAAATAAGTAATCATAAATTAAGTGCGGTGTTACACGGTCTCCTAGCCGAATGAGCACTATAAAAATGAATAAATAACTTATTGATTTAGAAAGAAAGAATTTTATTTGTCCAAGTAGCTCGCTATAGGGAGCTGCTAACATATTTGTGAAGAAGCCTGATGGAACGTTGGGAATGTGTATTGACTATCTAAAGCTTAACGAAAGGATGGTGAAGAATAAGTACTATTTGCATCGTATTGATGATCTATTCAATAAGCTAAGCGGAGCAAAGGTGTTTTCCCAGTTGGGCTTGGTTACTGACTTTCACGTACTGAGGATTCCGGAAGATAACATTCCATTGATAGCCTTATGTACTATGACACCCCACGTCCGTTAATGTCACTCATAAGAGAATGGATTAAGTTTCGTGAAGCACAACATGCCATCATTATAGAGAATATACAAGACATATAAAATAAGCAGCGGAAAATTTAAACTTTATCATAACAGAAATAGAGCATAATTTCAAAAATACATCAAAACCCCATTAAAACTAGCAAACTGTCTCAAATATGTCTTTCAAAACACCTTAGAAAATAAAATATCATAGTACATAAAATCATATTCCATGCCATAAGCCATACTAAAGCAGAGAGCAAGTTAAAACGATACATCTCAAGAAGTCCAAGTCAAGTCCAAGCTGTTAGAGAATTCCTAGTCACTGTTGAGTGCTGCCACTCTGAGGACCTGAGGGGGGAAAAGAAAGAAAGAGGCAAAAGAAAAAGGGTCAAACATAAAGTCTGGTGAATTCCAGTGACTTGCAAATATGCATAAAATAGGAATTCCAAGATAGGTAAATAAGACTGAATAAGAAAGGTATAGTGTTATAACGGATATACTAAACAGAATAGCATGATGGACAGAATAATAGGAATAAACTCATGACCTGGTAATGCTTCACATTAGTGTCCTAAACAGGTAATGTCTGAACATATATGTCTGCACCAATACTAGAATAACAAGTTTGACATGATCTCATAGCAACAGGATTAACAGCAGGAATAAACAAAAAGTTTAAATAGCAAGTTAGGTGTACTCTAATTACATAATGGGATTAGGTGTTAACCTTATTGCATAACATCATGGTTAGGTGTACCCTAATTAATACCCAAGTGATCAGCTCCCTACTACGTAAATATTCTGCGTCTGTCCCGACAGTAGGGTGTCTCACTCCCTAACCCAGCAACTATATACCACAGACCTATTTGCTGGTGTTATATCATCTTATCTTCCCTAGTCGGGCCCATGCACACTCATGACTCCATCAGAACGCGCCCATAACCACCCCCCATGTGAACCTCTTACTTTCCAGTTCAGTAAAACGTGCCCTAGCCCCTACCTAGTGTGGGACCCCTAATAACAAGATACCTATAGGGATAATTACTGATATGTGTTCCAAACAGCAGATTGACACAAGCTAAACCCCCTAAGCTTGTGCCCCCAAATATCTAGGATTTAAGAGTCCCCAAAACCCGATACAACAGTAGATGAGGGAACTCTTTGCTTATTAATATTTAAGTTTAACCTAGCAGGTTTAGGTTTACTAATAATCATGGTTGTAACGCCATTGTGTGAGTACAACCATATTCTTAACATGTCATTTACTTAATGTCCGTTTAAGTCAAATTTAAGATGTCTAGTTCATATGCATATTATTCATCAACTACATTCCCAAGTTCTAGGTTTATGCATAATGTCCATTTACAACAATTATCTACAGCAAGTCTAAACATGTATATTTATCTTTTTTCCCAAATTATAATCAATTAGTCCAAGTAAATAACATGCCTAAATTCCTCTTTCATATTACTCATTTTTACCCCAATTTGTACGCCCATTCTAATCGGGTATAGTCTAGGCTTTCAAAGGCTTGGCGTTAAATAAAAAGGAAAATAGAGGAAGAGGAATATGATCAAATTACACATGTATATAGGCAAGACGGGAAATAAAAATGGAAAATGGGAAAGGAAGATAGATACATATAACTTGTTAGTATTTCCAACATTACAGCCATATGTATAACTTGTTCAATTATCAACATCAAAGACATATGTATAACTTGTTATTTATCCAACATCACATGCATATACATATATAACTGATTCTAACAACATAGTTAATTAACAGGTGTAACATATATTTTATTATCATGGTAGATCCTAATTAGTTTTTTTAACTTTCATGTTCAAGGCCTAAGAAATCAGATTTGTAAATAACGGAAACTCACAGTGAGTCTTAGTGAAGATAAGTATATAACACTATGCTATAAGAAGTCCAATCCAAGTTGTATGTATGCAAGTCCAGATGTTGTCTCTGCTTGACCCAATCTCTAGCATCATTCCCTCATTATTTGTTTATAATTTTCAAAATAAGGAAGAAGATATGAAGAATTTGTGTGAATTTTGAATGAGGGAAGCCATTTATTCATAGAGTTGTAGAGCCAACATCAACCCTTAGATCATAGGTCTTAAATCTGAACCGTATAATTCATGCTGGTCAGCATAAATAGAGCCAGAAAGAAGTCCAGGTGCAGAAGGAAGAATTCAGATGGATCAGGATTAGGTCGACAAACCTACCCCTTGGGTCGACCCAGTGGTGGACCCGTGTTGGAGTTGGTCGTCCCCCAACGGGACAATCTCCCGTTTCCTTTTCCCGCTTGCTTCGTTCGAAATTCCTGGAATTATTAATTTTAATATATATACACACAAGCCTCTTATATGTGTACAAACTTCTAGAGCCCATAACTTCTTCATATGTTGTCCGTTTTGAGCAAACTTGGTACTATTTGAACCAGAATTTCGAGATGAACGCAATGGTAAAGCCGATCTCAAGTAATTCTAAATATTTATTAAGGTTATAGAGTATTATATTTTGGGGTGTCACATTCTCTCCTACTTAAAGGAATTCATCCGCGAAATCTCTAAGTCTAGAAGAATGTTACTATCCTAACATCCATCTACAACCATCTACTTATCCATCATTCACATGCTTCCATTGTCCTTAAGAGATTTCTAATGCTTGTATGAACTTTGTGCAAAGTGTTGTGTGTATGTTCTAACACTAATGCGAAAATTAGGCGGTCGACTAATTCAGTTGACCTCCTTAATGTCATGAGTCCAAAAGTATGCAAATAGTCCTAGTATAACATCTAAACTCTATATATGTGCATAATTATTCATCGAAATGCAACATGCATATGATGATACATCTATTTCACCCTTAGAAAAACTAAAATTCACACACATCCATATGCAACATGTAAGTGATTGAGCCGATCTAGTGCCTAGTGTGTGTATATGCATCCATGAGCAACCACTAGCAAACACTTGCATCCACTTGAAACCATCAATCATAACATGTTTCAAACATATGTTTCCAACCATTGGATTCTACCTAAGGATCGAAAGGTTCAAATGATAGGATAAAATAAACTCGAATGGTAGAAGCAAATGTAAAGTAGAAGCTTGGAAAGGAAGTTAAGAACGTACTCTAAAAAAGAAAAGGATAAGAAGCGTGAACCCTATCTTTGGGTTCCCATGTCACATCTTGGATATCTTCTCCCCATTGCACTTTAACCAATCTGATTTCCTTGTTCTGTAACTTCTTGATTTCTGATCCAAGGATATGAGTAGGGACTCATCTCACTGGTGCTTCCGTCTCAACTTCTACGTCCTCAAGTGTGCTCGGCTTTACTATCTCTACTGTATCATGGAGACATTTCCTTAGCATGGAAACATGAAATACGTTGTGTACGCCCGCCAATCTATCTGGTAGCTTAATCCTATATGTCATCTGTCCTATCCTCTCTACTGTAGGGAATGGCCGACAAATTATGGTGCCGACTTCCCTACTGAGCCAAAGAGAACTGCATTCTTTAGCGGTGACACTTCAATGAGGATCATATCTTCTACTTGAAATTCCAAATCGGTCCTCCTTTTATCGACATAAGATTTATGTCCATCTTAAGCGTTTTTCATTCTTCGACGGATGTGATCAATCTTCTCGGAAGTGTCTCGAATCATTTCCAGTCCAAGTAGAAGTCTATCCATAGACTCCCTCTGACAAGTTGTCCATCTATAAGGTCGTCTATATAATGCTTCGAAGGGTGCCATGCCTATGCTGGATTTGTAATTGTTGTTGTTGGCGAACTCCACTATAGGAAGATGCTCTTCCAATGTCCATCCAAAATCTAGGATACAAAGTCTTAGAAGAACCTCAAGAACTTTATTCACCCTCTCATTCTGTCCATCTACCTGAGGGTGGTATGTCATGCTCAGACCTACCTATGCACCTAACGTCTCTTGCAAGCTTTTCCAAAACTCACTAGTAAAGATGGGGTCACGGTCACTCACTATACTGGAAGGTACCCCATGCAATTGAACTATCTCTCGGAGATAAACTGATGCCAGCCAAGACATTGTCCTCTTGCTCTTCACACGAATAAAATGAGTGCTCTTTGTAATTCTATCCACTACCAGCCAAATGCTCGTATTGCCCTTCCTTGATCGGGTCAATCCATCGTTGAAGTCCATAGAGACGTTATCCCACTTCCACTATGGGACATCTAGGGGCTGAAGCAAACCGCTAGGTCTCTTATGTTCAGCCTTTACTCTTTGGAAAGTCATGCATCGAGCTATAAATTCCGCCACATCTTTCTTCATGCTAGTCCAAAAGAAAACCCTCTTCATGTCTCGATACATTTTGTCGCCGCCCAAATGGATAGTCGTCCTAGAATGATGAGCTTCCTCAAGCACTGCCTTTAGCAATTGCCCAATCTTAGGGACATATAGCCTTCCATCTCGTCGTAGCCATCCCTTATTATCTACGGTATATGTAGTAAGGTGACTAGAAGTCTCTCCTCTATTGAGTTTGTCCAAGTTTTCTGAAATCTGTGGGTCCTCTTGTTGCATAGATCAGTTCAATCCAACAGAGCAGGTCGCACATCCAATGATGCTGACAACCCTTTTGTGAAATCCATAGAAGGCTTAAAATCAAAAGTCAAGATGTACTCCAAGCAACGCCTTTCTACAAATAGAGTACTCAAAGTCATCCTCTTCCTACTCAGTGCGTCCGCAACTACATCACTCTTGCCAGGAGTATAAGCTATCTCGAAGTCGTAGGGCGCTAGGAACTCCATCCACCGTTGCTGCCTTAGGTTGAGATCCTTCTATGAGAACAAGTACTTGAGTGACTTATGATCTGTATATAGCTCAAATATTTCTCCAAGTAAATAGTGTCGCCAAGTATTCATTGCGAACACTATAGCAACCAATTCTAGATCATGGGTTAGGTGGTTCTTTTCGTAACCCTTAACTGCCTGCTTCCATAGCACACTACCCTTCCCTCTTGCGTCAGAACAATACCAAGCCCCATGCCACATGTGTCGGTGTAAACCGCCAACATCTTGCTTCCGTCTAGGAGAGTAAGAACTGGGGCTATTGTCAGAGCTGTGAGGACCGCCTATAACCCGTGCACTAAACAAGAGGAATAATGTGCTGAAAGGTGTGCCATGCAGCTATGGATGATCATAAAAGTTGATAAACAACATCGTAACCTGTTGTAGAACTCACAACACAAGGATAAAATATAATAGAACATATACAACAAATAATAGTAATGAAGCATCATATAGCAAACTTTTCAAACTTTCACAACATCATGAAAGATTATCCCAACATCATACGACATATCAAGTATGTACATAAGGCCTCACTACAACACTCATAAAGCAACTCGAACAGCGAAAACAAAAATGCTAGATAGTAGTAAAAGTAATACGCCAGCCTCCTACTCACCTTTGCACAGAGCATCGTCCTCACTAATCACCTGCCACCTGTTACTTGGTCTGCCCATCCACAACCGGATGAACAGCCCAAGGCGGTAAGAGGAAACATAAAACCTTGAGTCAGACAACAGTCTTAGTGAGCGATAAAACAGCTAACAAACTTCAACAATGAAGTATATGAGAATGGATAGATAAACATACTAATCTACCCAAAACATCAGAGAAGAACCCACCTCCCGTCTTCCCCACATCGGATAGTGATAGCCTTTACGATAACATTTTAACATACATCCATGAAAATCAGAACACCCATTCAATCATGGCAAAACACACATGACATTCAAATTACATATCTTATATAACCTATCCTAATCGAACTCCACATCCCTCAAGCACAAGCCGAAGAGGCCTAAACCAATATTAGACAAGCACCCAAGGTACATCTCCTTCGATGTTGAACAATCTACAAGAGACGATTCAAACAAAGCGACTAATCAACCATGACAGACTCTAGCTATCACCATCAATCCTACTTCGAAACCATCGTTAGTCGTATGATGGCCAACCTTGTCATATGTCAAGGGCTAATGTTAACCCCAGTTCTAGCATAAACTCCATATGCCTTTCAACGATACGTACGTATGTCCAACCTTGACAACTAGGACTTTCAACGATACCCAGGGTACTCGACCTACAACCGGTCTTTTAGGTGACCCTATCGTACCCCTGCTTTGCGCCTGCTAGAACTTACGACAACGATAATCTCTCATCCTTCTCATCTCTAGTCATCTAACTCGACGACTTTTCATAGCCCAAGCAACCTTCTCGAGCAACCATTATCCACAACTCACAACCTTTGAGTTGTTACCTCATTCGTTTTTCTACACCGATCAACGAACACATTTAACTCTTCGAGCCTTCCTATTTGAATTTACTTCAAACCTTCACATCATCAGAAATGACCCTGTTATGCACGACTGACCCTGGTGCGACCGACCCGAGTGCGACCGACCCTTGCCCGACCAAGATGACCGACCACCCTCTGTTCGACCACCTATGCTCGACCCAACCTTGTGCTCGACCCAACTTCCGTTCGAACGACCATGGTGACCGACCTTTCCACTACATGCATCGCTTCAACCGTGCTCGACCAAACATGTTCGACCCTCACCATGCTGCTCGACCCTGTGCATGAATGAACATGTAACGTCACGAAAATTTGTGATCTTTGGTCATCAACATAGTACCCACGTCGAATATCCAAACATCGAAAATACCGGTAGTTAATGAAAGAAGTTAAAGGGTGAGAATAGATAAGATAGAAACTTAGAATAGAAGAAGAAGAACATACAACATCAGAGTAAACAAGAAATCTCACAGCGGAATGAATAAATATATTTCATAACATAACTTTGAAATAAAAAAGTATCTGTATGCACTACCATTGTTAGAGTATAACACTTACAACACAGCGGAAATAACAATAGCTATATAATCCTGAAGCCTTCTGCTCCATCTCTTCAAGTATATCTGCAAAATCTTGACTACTTGACTACCCGTACAAAATTGGGCACCCAAGAGTTTTGGGGAAACAAAACAAACTCTGGGTCAGTTATGTGATTGGTGTGAGTAAACTCAAATCATTTGATTTAACTTTCAAAATCCTTTTGAAACAAAGGATAATCATAAGACCGATCCACACATAAACACGGATGGCTTAAACCTTACGTTAACCTAAAATATTTCTAAAACGATACTTGTCTGATATTATAATAATGTCTAGATCAAGTAAATAGAAATCTAGCAGAAACGCTTGCATCTAACGTTCTACATATATAATATACAATCAAAACCGCGGGCTCTTATTTGGGGAATGGATTCCAACAATGACAAGGTATGGATCCACCTTCCGATCAGTGTACTCTAGAAGCGATACACTGGAGTTCAACAAGAACATCTTGTAACTCAGCCACTCATGACCGACCATTCATTTCTATTGAATGTATGGAATATATTGTCACCTACGGTTGGTATACCAACATAACCATTCCCGGAAGATACAAAATCGAAAGAAGTAACAAATGAATATTCTCTAGATAATGACAATATACCCTAATTGGGTGCGGCTCACTTAGCCATGTTGCCTGCCTGATTTCTATCATTTCCCAGTTGATGAGGCTTGAGGTTATAACGTATCTTTTAACATATCATTCCTCCATTTACTTTAAATGTCACATCGCCATACCCGCCAAATCACAAATTGATTTCCTCAAAAATATCACGAGTATAAAGCTAAGAGAAACGAATTCCTCCGCCGCCAAACGTAAATATGTTTGAAGAGATCAACTTCCGCGATCTATTAAATATACTCTGTCATACATTCTTCCATACAGGTTGCCCTAGGACTGGACAAACCGAAGGCACTATTCTATAAATCCATCTTAGGCAATTTCTACCTAGGATTAACAAATAGCCCTTGCATAAACTAGTCTTCAATTATCTTCGACATATTTGATTCGCAACGCTTATGCCAATACGGAGTGGTTCTCGGATAATAATCCAACTGGTCTTTCCATAATGACAGTGGAAAAATGGTCAAAAACTTCGATAGTCGGAGATTTAACTATCAAAGAAAAACATGTGTACAACCAACGATATTACTTCGATATGGAAATTTTATCGACTATTATCAATCATCAATTATCTCTTAAATTAATTAACTTATCGTTTATTTATTCATTTACACATTTCCTATTTCCAAATATTCGTAAATTCTTATTTTCTTAGTTTAGAAAATATACTTTATCAATCACTGGAAAACATTTCCATATTTGCTCTCATTTCTTATTTTCTAAATTAGAAAATATTTCTGATTCCTATTTGGAAAACACTTAGAAAACTCCTTCTTTTGATTTAACAGATGTTTTACATAAAACATCGCTATGCCACTCACCATTATACTCATTAACTAATTCATTTAACCAACCTTCACCAACAAACCCTAATCATTTCTTAGTTAAAAATGAAGTCAATCAAGTTGGGTATAATTAGCTCTCAGACCTAAACTGAACCACGTTTCTAACCTCGATATTGATCAAGTTCAACCTTTTAATCTTTAACAAACTTCCTTACGTAACTCTCGGATTCTATTTATGAATCCACTTCTTTTATAAAAACATTGTTTATAACGATAACGTTATAATCCCTACTTTCAAAATATCTAACTTCAAATATAACTTTTATTCTTTAATTTGAATAAATAAATAAACATCTAATTTATAAATAAATAAATCTTGATTTAAACACCGGAAAGTATAAGTACTTTCCCGAATTCAATATAATCGAACTCGATGATTAACTCTCTTTGAATAATTAATATTCGATTAACTCTTTTCGAATAACTAATATTCGATTAACTCCTTTCGAAAACTAATTCGATTAACTCCCTTCGAATAAATTATATTCGATTAACTCTCCTTCCGGAATAACTTATATTCCATCGACTCTCTTCGAATAACTAATATTCGATTATCTCGCTTCGAATAACTTATATTCGTTTATCTCACTTCGAATAACTTATATTCGATTATCTCACTTCGAATAACTTATATTCAATTATCTGACTTCGAATAACTAATATTCGATTATCTCACTTCGAATAACTTATATTCGATTATCTCACTTCGAATAAATAATATTCGATTTTCTCACTTCTCGAATAAACAATATTCGATAATCTCACTTCAAATAACTTATATTCGATTATCTCACTTCGAATAACTAATATTCGATTATCTCACTTCGAATAACTAATATTCGATTATCTCACTTCTCGAATAAACGATATTCGATAATCTCACTTCGAATAACTTATATTCGATTATCTCACTTCTCGAATAAACGATATTCGATAATCTCCTTTCGAATAAATTATATTCGATTTATTCTCTTTGAATAATTTATATTTCTATCTCATTCAAATTTCCCTTTGAATTCTATTTCAAATCCAATCTTTTTTTATAAATGTTTTTATTTTCAAAATATTTATTAAATCCATTTATTCATATAAAATATGAATAACAACTCTTTTATAATCTTCTTCTTTGCAAGAATACTTGCCTTAATCCATTATTCATATTCAATATGAATAACATATTCTTTATGTAATTTAAACAGTTTGGTTTCGTATTTAAAATATTATCTTATTGTAAATATTCTATTTATACTTCTATTTATAAACAATTCATATAAAATCTTATTTTATATTCGACACTTCAATAAATCCCATTAATAAGTCTTGTTAACACTACGTTCATATTCAGTTTCAAATATCGATGTTAAAATCGATCTTACTTCTCTATATAATTTCTGACTTATATTTTCCATTTATCCAATGATAAATATTATACTTAATTTATAAAATATTATTTATAAATTAGTCTTCTCTGTTTATCTGTAAAAACAGATTTCTATTCAATATTTACTTTAAATCCTTATCACGTTATACCCGTGTGCGAAGCACGGGTCTGAACCTTCCAAATGTCAAATTCTCCTTTTATAAAATTCTATTGGTTTTATAAACATTTCCTTTTCTATTTGTTTTACAAATATTTCTCTTTTAAATCCTATCTATTTTCCAAATAAGTATCCCTTGTAATATCTTTTTTTTTCTAAATAAATAATCCCTTTATACTTCTATTTATTTTCTAAATAAAAAATTCATTTTATACTTCTATTTATTATCCCAATAAATATTCCTTATATGATTTTATTTATTTTCCTAATAAATATTCCTCTTTATAAAATCCTTTGATTTTATAAACAAATTCCTTTTATAAAATCCCTTGATTTTATGAATATTTTCTCTTTAAATAAATTTTAATTAATTTTATAAACAAATATCCTTTTTATAAAATCCTTTGATTTTATAAATATTTTATTTTCAATAAACACTTTGAAAATTCCCTTTATACATTCCGGTATTTCTTATGGTATTTAACGTACCATATAACAATGATCGGTATCATTTCAAACATACAAAAGCAGCAATAGATTTCATATCACATCATATAACACAATATAGGAAAAACAGTAAAACAAATGTTGAGGAATCCAGTTGGATTCCTCTGACCTGTTTCCCTGCATCCACAGATGTTACACAATAAAATTCACATCAATTTCATTTCAATATGAAATATTCTGATAACAAAATCAATATATATTTAACGATTTATATATATATATACATATATAATTTCAACCAACTGACTAGCAGTTCATCCCAACAGTTAACACACAGCAATCAACCAATATTCATCAGTTCTAAAAATATGTTATAAAAATATGAACTGTTCAGAGTTAGTGAGATTTACTCACATTGGACGGTTACCGTTAAATAACGAATAACTGTCGTTGATTTGATCGGAGAATTTATTTTGCTATAAATTGTAACGGACTCCAATTCACTCCCAGTCAGTTCCACTGTGTTGCTCCCGTCCATACGATCCTGATGGATCTTGTTTCATCCAAATCTGATATCGTATGATGAAGATATGGCATTTACAAATTTGAACCTTATTTAATATAAAAATAAACTTAAATTAAAACTTCCAATGGGCTTTTACCCTTAAATCCTTGGCACATCCTTACTACAAAGAACCTGACCTGTATTTGCTTTCTTCCCAAATGGAAAAACTGCGATTCCCTCCTTCTGTTCACACCGTTGACCGCGCCTCTGACCTTCGCCACCCAACACCTCGGCCACAAGTCGGCTTCGCAACCACCACTATCTGATTCAGCATCAAAATCTCAACCAACTACTCACCATCACTTGCGGTTCAAACCCAGTTCCTTCATCTCATTTCCCAGCTCAAACCCGCGATCCCCAGTAAGACCATCGACAACAATCTTTGCGGAAACACCCGGAATGAGCATACAAGGTGTGAAACTACTCCAAGGTTTCGAAAACAAACTCAGAAACACGATCCAAAGCTTGTATCACCCAAGAATCGTAACCCTAGAACCACTGTCAATTTCCGTGCTCGCCAAACATGAATCGCACTCAACGATGAGGGTATAGAAGTGAAGCCCTTGCCTTGCTCAACCCAAATATATACCTCATATGATTTATAGGATTTTATTTAATTTGTATTCGATTTTAGAAAGTGGCGAAGAAGGGGTTTTATTTTTTTTGGAAACCAACGGTGGAAATTTCGACCAGAGAATGAGTTGAATTAGGTTTAGACAATGGGAAGGGTATTTATAGAGATTTTTAAATAATTTTATATTCGAATTTTATATTTATTCATAATCAACAACTATTTGTATTTTCCCTTTAAAATTCCTGTGATCACATACAACATCCAAAAATCACGAAAACGGAAATAACCCTTCAGTTCGACGCTACGGACCCAACAAAACTGGTTTCGTCGAACTCCGACTCTGTTTGCTCACACAGCGTATTTTTAACCGTCACAATCCTGATTGTTTTTCACATTAAAAATCCATACGGCCACACACTGACTCCAAAAATCATGGAAATTGAAATCTAGCAATAATTTAATATTGCGGATCTAACAAAATTAGTTTCATCGAAAACGGAGGTCATTTGCAAAACTGACTATTTTTAAAGCTCTAAATAACCTATTTAAATATATAAATATATTTAAAAACAATTAAATAAAATAAAAATAATTTAATATTATCGTATATATTCTCACTAGAATATCATACAGCCCCAAAATAAATACATCAATATTTATAACTGGATATTTCAAAGTTCCCAGTTATATCGATATTTGATTTATATATTAAATTCCTTTTATAATATAAATAAATCGATATAAATTATAAAGGAATTCCACAACGACTTTTCTAAAATTTGATTTGGACATAACCAAAAATCTACACGACGAAATCCCGATTTTTCTCTTCCACTAGAAAAATAAACTTCACCAGCTCCGAACGTTTCTTGTTTCACAGAAATCCGGCTTAAAATGGACCCTGTATATTCAGTTGAAGTTTAAATCGCCAAATAGCGAGCTACCGCGCCATTTCAAGCTCGATTTTAATTATAATAGAATTATACATTCAAACTTCGTTAATTAAATATATTCGTTATTATAATTCAATTCTAAACTGAATTATATATTTTTGAATTGCCCAATTCACACAAAATTGCCATTTCAGCTTTCTCTGATTATTTCAGAATAAAATATATTATTTAATTATTATATTAATTAAAAATTCAAAGTTATTTAATTAAACGACTATTAAAATCTCTAAATCACTTTTTTTAAATAATTAAATTAATTAACTATTACTCCGTAAAAATACGGGACATTACAAAACACCTGTGCGGACCGACCCGGCCTTTGGTTTGCATGACCGACCTGTTTTGGTTCGACCGATCCCACGCCGCTCGACCCGAACCACCCTACGTGTGACTGACCCGACCATGATTTCTTCCCCATGCCATACATCTGAACAACGGACCCACCATCAACGTACCTACCATGAAAGACCCAAAACCTGCACCACCCCAATGCCACTCGGATTTCGACCAAAACTTCTCCAATCAACACAATCAACGATATATACTCGTCCAATTCATTCAACACAATCATAAGCATGTTATGAAATTACGACAACGATAATCTCTCAGCCTTCTGATCACTAGTCATCCAACTCAACAACGTTTCATAACCCGAGCAACCTTCTCGAGCAACCACTATCCCCCAACTCACGACTTTTGAGTTGTCACCTCATTCGATGTTCTACACCGATCAACGTACACCTTTCGACACTTTGAACCTTTCTACTTGAATTTTCTTCAAAATGACTCTTTTCTCCATGACCGACCCACCCACCCACCCATTGGGATACTCGACCGACCCTATGCTCGACAAGCTCGACTGACCCTTCTCGACCTGCTCGACTAACCATGCTCGACCAGATCGACAGACCCTGCTCGACCGACCCTACTCGGCCCCTCCACTATAGTCAACCCACTCCTGCACTTAGGACCGAACTAGTGTAACAATCCCCGGACCGACCCAGTTGCTTGCTAAACCTCGTGCATCGCTACTCAACTGACCTAGTTGCTCGCTCGACCCAAGATATTGCTCGACCCGACCCACTCAAGTGTGACCGAACCAACCCTGTACTTGGACCGCTCGACCCAACTGGTTTGTTCCCCAAGATGTGATTTTTGGCCCAACCGACCTAACCTCGACTGACCCAAAACCTGCACCACCCTAATGCAACTCCGATCTTGACCAAAACTTCGCCAAACGAAAAATCCAACGAAACCAACTCATCCAATTCACCAAAAAACATCATAATCGTGTTATGAAATCTTTAACAACATGAATATGACGATTTTATCCAAAATTATGCAATTCACTCCAAAATCATAATGAATGATCATATGAACAAAATTATAAATCTAACTTGCAAAATCATATGAAGTAGCATAAGAATTACCTGTTTAAACATGCAAAATTAGATCATATGGTGACTCATATGAAAATGGACTTGTCATGGTATAGATCTATGGGAAAATGCTTGAATTTGATGAAAAACTTTAATATACTTCATTGAATCCATGTGAGAGATGTAAATCAGTCACCAATCTTCCCAAATAAGCAAAAATCAACGCAATAAGATTCCGAACAACAAGCACTTCGAATCGAACCTCTTGATCCGATGAATTCCCACTTCAAATGATGTAGATCTACCCTCTAATGGTGTAGATCTTCGATTTTCTTCCTTAGATTTTGTTTTTTAATGGTGAAAAGGTGTTAGAGGAAGGAGGAACATAGGCCACCAAATGAGAGAATAGGGGAAACTAAACTATTTCCCATATCGCTCACCCTCTATTTATACCCTTACACTAGCCCACTAATGGGCCTTCCCAAATCAGCCCATTGTGGCTCTCCAAACCTGAACAGCCAACTGAAAAACCTTAAAACAGTGATTCCTCCTAGATCGCTGAGCCAAATCTTTAATGTTACCACTCTACGGAAAGGCAATTATCAATTCCTTTCCAATGGAACATGTCTCATCCTTTGATTCGACCTGTGTTAAAAGTTATGCTCTGTACAAGGCTGAAAGGGGTAAAATGGTCACAAACAAAATCAGTAAAAATTATGGACATGTCTCACATCCCCATAAGCAACATACCAAAACATGAGAACGATCCAACCCTCAGAGAATAAATTAAAAATATTTTACAATCTTCTGATATGTAAAATGCATGCTATTACAAGAGCCCTCTTTAACCTCTAAAAAGCATCCACACAATCAATGCTCCATGAAAAAGCCAGGTTCTTTTTCGTCAACCGGGTAAGTGGGGTTGATTCTCTTGCAAAGTCTTTGATAAACTTTCTATAGTAGACCACCAATCCTAGGAAACATCTCACCTCCGTTGCATTCTTTGAAGCTCTCCAATCATGAACTACAACAACTTTCGCGGGATCCACCGCTATCTCGTCCTTGGGGACCACATGCCCTAGGAACCTTAATTCCTTTCTCTAAAAGTAGAAAACTTCTCCTTAAGCTAATGTGACCTGAGGTACATAAAACCCTCCTAATTGTTGTGTATGTTCCTCCTCGTTCTTTGAGAAGATCAGAATGTCGTCTACAATGACACCCTACTCATCAAGTCCACAAAATAGACCGGTGCATTGGTTAACCCAAAAGGCATAACTAACCATTCGAAGAAGCCATATGGAGTTCTAAATATTGCAGTCTTATCAATGTTGTTATCTTCCACTCTCAACTGATGAAACCCCATGGCCAGATCCATCTGCGAGAAAACTGAAGCGCCAACTAACCGATCAAACAGTCTGTCAATTCTCGGTAGCGGGCGCCTATTCTTCTTAGTGAGCTTATTCAGCTCCGTATAATCCACACACAGTTGAAGTTCATTGTCTTCCTTAGTTGCAAAGACGACTGGAACTCCCCGTTCTGAAATGCTTCGCCTAATAAAACCTTTCTCGAATAGCTCCAACTACTTGCTTGCTTAGCTCCCTTCTTTCCCTAGGAGCTTTGTGGCGCACTGATAGAGCAACTGGCTTCACGTTCTTTACCAAGTAAATTCGGAAGTCAATCTCACACATTGGAGGTAGTCCCTTAACCTTCTCAAACATATCCGGGTAGCTTTTAACTATAGGCACAGATCGCAGGTCGTCAACAGAAGTAACAAGTGATTCTAGAAATCTGAGAATCACCGACCGCCGTGGGTTACAAGAAATTTTGAGAGTCCTACCATAACAAGAAAGAAGTCCAACAATTCTTTTTCCGCGATCAAGGATGGCACCATACATGGTTAGCCTATCCATGCCTAGAATCAAACTATACCGCATAAAGCCTAGAACATATGCAGCGCATTCAAACTCGGCGCCCAAGATAGTAATTCTCAAAGCCCTACACATCATGGATAAATGAGTCGATCCTCGTATAGGATTAGAGACTATTACAGGTTCAGAGACTATACTAGTATTTAGGTCCAGACTATCTACGAAATAACTGGATATAAATGAGTGTGAAGCACCAGAATCAAACAGGGTTCAAACAGTAGTCATAAAGGGAAATCAAACCTTCAACCGTGGATTTCCTACCTCGATCAGGTCCATTTGCTTCCAAATCATGAACTTGTCCAGATGTTCCTACCTCTTGCCCTTGCTTGTTAGGGTACTTTTCCTATCTGTCCACAATTAAAGCAAGCTCCCTTGGTCTTTTTGCAGTCTTTTACAAAGCGACCCATAGCACAATAACCATGACACTTTACATCCTTTTTTATTTTAGCCTTATTATGCTTTCCACCTTTCTTTTGTTGCTTTCCTTTCTTAGGCCACCATTTCTTCTTTTCGTCCTTAGCTTGAGGCTCCTCAGTCTTAGTCTCTTTCTTTTCTTCCTTGCCATCCTCTTGCATAAGCTCTATATCAACTGGCCTTTCAAATGTTTCCCCCATCGGTATGTGGGACAAAGCAAGTCCTTGGAGAGGTTCATTCAACCCTCTTGCAAATCTAAGCGCCTTCTTGTGGGGCGTATTCACCAACTCTAGTCCAAACCTCGCTAGTTGACTAAACTTATTCACATATGACTTAATCGGTATGTCTCCTTGTTTTGAAGCCAAGAACCTTTCCATTTGCAGTCCCTCCACCGACTGAGATAATAATTTCACCTTGAACCTTTTCCAGAAGTCATCCCAAGTCACCACCGGTTGCCCAGCTTGCGTCACTTCCCACCAGTAGGAAGCCTTATCCTTAAGTAGTCATGCAACTAATTGTATTTCCTTCGGTCATCGACCTCGAAAAGTCCGAACAAGTTTTCCGCCTCTCGTAGCCAATTCTGTGCTTCAACAAAGCTTTTCGTTCCATGGAATGGTTTTCCTCCCATAGCGCAAAAGTCTTTGCATAACTTAGAGAAGTTGTCTACTCGCGGAGGTGGAGGAACAACGGTTGCAGCTGATGGAGGAGCTTCCACTTGACCTCCGGCAGGTGTCGTGACCTCAAGATATCTATGAAAACATGTCTGTAACGGAATTCCCTCGGGAAGATTGTGCACCCAAGACATGCTGAAAATAAAATAAAAAGGATTCAACAAGAGATCGAGATAATATTGACTATGGCTTGAGGGGATATGTTTTTCAAAAACAAATTTTTACTTGAAAATACTTTTCTTTTATAACCAATTTTTAAAAAAAAATCTTTGATTTTGTAACCTTCAGCTCTGATACCGAATGTGACACCACATGTCCGTTAATGTCACTCATAAGAGAATGCATTAAGTTTCGTGAAGTGCACCAAGCAATCATTACAGAGAATATACAAGACAGATAAAATAAGAAGCAGAAAATTTTAAACTTTATCATAGCAGAAATAAAGGTAGTTTCAGAAATACATCAAAAACTAGTTACAACTAGCAAACTATCTCAAATTTATTTTTCAAAACACCTCAGAAAATAACATATCAGAGTACATAAAATCATATCCCATGCCATAAGCCGTACTAAAGTAGAGAGCAAGTCAAACGATACATCTCAAGAAGTCCAAGTCAAGTCCAAGCTGTAAGAGAAATTGTAACAACCTGGAATTTTGAAAATAAATAGTTATTTAATTAGAATCTCAAAAAAAGAATTTCCGCAAATAATGGAATTTCACCATGAAACTTTAACCGTTCTGATCAACTTTCATGTTTGGAGTTTCATGAACGGAGCCCATATGAAAAACTTACGAACGAAATACTAAAAAAGGACGGAAATAAATAAACAGAATAATTAATATACATGTTTCCCTCTTTAAACCAGCCCTCATTAGGAAAAACCGCTCAAGAGCGGTCAATACCCCTGTATAGAGCGGTCAACCGCTCCAAGCCTGTATAACCCAGTAACGGCTAGGTTTTAGGGGCAATTTCGTTATATTATATATTATTAACAAATGTATGTTAATTAAAATGAATCTAATGGTTCATGGCCAATTCCACTATTATAAATAAAGGGGTAAGGCCTCCTTCTTTTTTTACAAAAATCTGCTGGTAAAGCAAAGTTCTGCTATTTTCCTCCTTCTCCAAACCTAATTTCTTAAATAAAAATATATTCTTATACAAAAAATCAAATCCAAATCATATAGAATTGAGAGGATTATCAGAGCCAATGGAAAAAAATGCAAATTAGCGCTCAACAATAGATTCTCCCCTCTCTTCCTATTTTCTTACATGTGTACAGATCTGAAATCATTCCCTTTTTAGATACACTACAGATTCATAAGAATTTGGGAACTTTAGGCCTAAAAGGTTCAAACTTTGGATTTAGATGAGTGGGAAATTTATATATACATTTATAATAATGTATTTATCTTGTTTATATTAGATCTCAAGTTCATATGCCTGTTTTTACCAGTTCTGCTTATAGTATGGTTGTAATTGATTTCGCACCTATCAGATTTGACTATAAAATTTGTCAAAACTTGTGGATTGTAAATTGTGGTTATGTATAATATTAATTGTAGGATTTCTTAAATTTGTTTTCACCTATTTCCTACAGTTATATTATAAAACATATTGCAGCTGTTGAAATGCATTGTAGATCTGGAAATTAGTCCTGTGTAAACACCGACTAGATGTAGTTACAGTCTAGATCTCTAGTTCATTGTTGAATAATAAATTATGTGAATTTGGATAAAAGGATACCATTGGGAAATTATGTTATTGTAATATTAAAAGAATTATACCTTTTTGGATTCAATGTTGTTGGGTTTTGGCTTAATTGTTGTAAATTTGTCATTTTCCTCTTTTGAACAAAAAATGTCATTTTGAATTCACAAGAAATATGAAATAATGATTCCAAAAGGAAAAGTGGTGCAAACGTACATATAAATATAATAATAAATATCTGTGCATAGTATGCATCAACCATTCCAAATATATATATATATACACACACATACATACATACATACATACATACATACATACATACATATGTATTTCTTGTGAATTTGAGATATATCTATTTTAACTAATTAGGCATAGTTTACAACTATTACGACTAACAGTCTTTTCGTAAGGTTTGAAACATTTTGGCAAGATTGAACGCAAATATAGAATGTTTGGTTATTGATTTAACCAAATCATTCAATTTAGAATAATAACAATAATACTAATAATAATAACAACGTTGACAGCACGAAAACAAAAATATAAATATATACATATTATCCGTCCAAATTAGCGTAAAACGGTAAATTATACGTTGTATTGAATGTTTGAACGATATTCATTTATGGAATCATACATGTAAATTATATTCCATACTTAATGAATATATTTGTGGTGACCGTTTGTAGCAATCGATATAATTAATTGCTATAAGTAGGATCACAAATCAATAAATAACAATTGTAACCAATGTTGATTGGGGAAAGTAAATATAAAAGGATAATGGATACAAATCCTAAATTTATTAGGATAAATGTTGTAAATCCCAATTACGAAATGTAAATTATAACCGCATTTAGACACGAGGTTAAGTTCAACTTATGGTGGAAGTCTGCCCGGAAACAACCGGCAAATCCAGCATCCATAGGCACTCATCTTACTGTGAGGGGTCGAATGCGTAAACGCAAATGTACTACGAGTTTAAGTTTAACTAGTGGTAGAAGTCTGCCCAGAACCAAACGGGAAATCCAGCATCCACAAGTAGTTAACTTAATGTGAGAGGCCTAGTGCATAAATATATATATAACAGTCAACCGTTAAATAAAATAAACAAAAAAATAAATAAATATGAATAGTAATAGTCTATTGGGGTACAACAAATAGATATTCAGGACTGATAAAATAAGGATATCTAGAGTTAAGGGTTGCCTTAGGAAAATATTGCTGTTATGGTCATAAATGGCAATAAACTTATGGATAAGAAAACGGGGGCTAATGGGAATCGATTGTTGTTTAAATACTAAGTCCGATTAGGGAAGGTAATTAAATATACCCTAGGATAAGGAGAAAGCTAAAATAGAATTTATAATTTGAATTTTAGAGTTGGACTTAGTAGGTTAATACTATAAAATATTATTAACCATATGGACCCATGACGATAATGAATCATGTGCGTATAGCATTTCTGTGTAGAGCGACTAAACGGGAATGACTTAATAACTTAGCCCACTTTATCCCAAATAGGGAAAAGTATTAAAGGATAATGTGGTACAAATCTAATAACATTCCCGTATAGTCCGCTTCCTGGGTCTTAAGCGGCTGGGGTTGAAGAGCCACCCGGGAATAGATCTTTCAGTTTAGGGTTCTTAATGGTAGGTGTGTATAGGCTTACCCAAACCTAGAAACTAAAATGTCAGATATGGATACCTATCCTACGGGGAGTAATAAGTGACTAAGGGAGTTATCTCATTAGGTCAGCTAGAAGGTGTAGCGTGCGATGAAATACCATCTCTCACCTTATGCGGTGCAAGGTTATATGCTTGAATGATGGAAGCCTTAACTAGTACGTTCCGTAGCTAGTGCCCTCCAGTTTATGTTATTGTTAAATAAAACTTCGAGGAATAATATGTTGTGTGGTGCACTTTGGATGATGGTTGATTGTTTATCATTGCTATTATATACATGTGTTGTATGGAATCCATATAATTAACATTATATGGTGATTGATTGGGCCTCATTCCAATCGGGAAAATAATGAATATTATAAAAGAAAATTCATGTGTTGAATATAAAAATAGTCATGTGTTGACGATGTTCATGTGTTGAAAATATTCGTGTGTTGAGTAGAATGTTTTAATAATAAAATATACATCTTTATCATATTTAAAATTAGAACTACTTCACGGTGGAGTCTAATTGAAAATCAAACGATAGATACCATAGTTTTATAAAATATTTTACATAACAAAAATAGTCGTGTGTTGATAGTACTCATGTGTTGAGATTAGTCGTGTGTTGAAAGAAATATAGATTCATGTGTTGAATGGGATAAATATTCATTTGTTGAATAGAATAACGGATTTAGTGAAATATATAAAGCCGTGTTGATTAGAGTTGCGCTATTTTGACGTGAGCGATATTTATATCGATTATATTCGTTTTTATAATGAATATAGAAAAAGAAGTGATTTCAAAATATAACGTTTTGAAAATATTACCATTTATATAGTAATGATATGAAATATTCAATTTTGATTTGAAATTGAATATAGAGTTGAAATGGTTTTGAAAACGAATTTAAAACGATTTATAAAATATGTTTTAAAAAGGAAATCGACGAAATATATATAATATATATATTATATATATATATATATTGGCCTGAATAGAATGCGCCGCGCCGCGGCAGTTCGTGAATTTCGACCATTGACTTCGAATTGACGTTGTGGGAGATCCGACCGTCGGATTCTCCTAAAACCAGAACCGTTGGTTTCGTATCGAAAAGAGATTTCCAATGAATATTAGAAATTTGAAATCTAACGGTTGGATTTGGAATTATGTCCAAGTCAAATTTGGAAAAGGTCGTTGTAAGTGCTGTTCGATGGCCGTTGATGGAAATCGACTGTACAGGCCTTGATAAAATTATTAAAAATATCAATAATTTGTGTAAAATCATAATATGTGAATTGGAAAGAACTGGGATGAAAAACTCCACATTTGAAATGATAAAAATAGATTTTTATCGAAATGAACTAGTTTTGAACTAGAATTAAAATCAATTTATTTTTGAAATAAATAAATTGAATTTGAAAGTGATTTTAGAATAATCAATATTCCCAATTCGTGAATTGGACTGGAGATGAATCGAAATTATCTTCGTAATATTTCGATGTTGAATTTCGTGACTATACAAATATTGTTATGGGGATTTGAAAGATATATTTTAAATCGTTATTTCCAATACGATATTTGTTGGTTTCAGGATTTGATATTGAATATAAGCCGGTATATTTTCTATTCAGAGCCTTGTATTTAATATCAAATGTGATTTGGGTTTGTCGTGAATGGTGTCTTCATTAACACTGTTCTTAAGCCCAATAGAGGAAAAAGATTAGATCTTTCTATTTAGATTTAATGAAGAGTATCAATTAAATAATATTTAATTGGAATTGAATTTGAATTGGTTTTTGGGTTTATCGTGAGCGGTGTTTTGAAGAACACCTGTTCTTTAAACCGATTAACAATAGAATGTGATTTTGGGTTTATCGTGAATCGTGCTTTAGATAACATTGGTTCTTTAACCCAGTTAAAGGCAGGATATTGATTTTTGAAAAGATTAAAACTAAGTGGAGTTTTAATGAATCTTTAATTAGATTAAAAAAAGTGAATTGATAATTTAAATATCAAATCTGAAAAGTGACCGAGAATGGAGTATCACCAGTTTTGCTCCAAAGCGATAGTTAAATCTTTAATTAGATTTGAACGTGAGGTGGTAATTAATTTTACCGATAACACCGTGGTGTTAGATGTGGAGTATTACCAGTTTTCTCCATGGGATATATAGGTTGGGATTGGGAAATAAAATAAATAATTACTTCGGTGTGGTTCGCTAATCCCGACTAGTTTGGAAAACCATAATATGGTTTGAAATGATATCTGAAGGGAGATTAAAGAATAAATTTAGAAGAATTTATCTTGGATAAAATTAATGGGAACCTTTCCCTAAGAATGTGATTTCATGAATAAAAGGATATTCTGAATTGGAATGAGGCGTTTGTTGTGTTTGTGTAACATTTGTTTATCATGTACGTGGGTTATTCAGAAAGGCCGGGTTTATACCCATTCTGAATTAACCGATTCGACGAGATGTCGAAGTTGAAGACGGTGGTTTTGGGTGATTACTGATGATCTTGATTGGGCTGTACACCCAAGATGAGGGAAACAGTTGGTGATCGTCCAGACGTACTTGGAGATGGATGGATATGCGAGGAAAGTGCCTCCGGTTTCGTTCAGACCCAGAACGAACTTGTAAATGGATTGTGTGTCTGACATTGGATTTTATTCTGTGTTGATTGATCTCTATTAAATATACATCTGTTTGGCGGCGGAGAATTTATTCTCTTGCTTAACGCCCTTCTCTGAGACGTACGAGCTCAGATGTTGTATATCGATGGACATCAGTCGCATGGAGTGAATTGCCAGTGTGGCACGCGTAAGTGGCAATTGATCAAGGCTTCTGTTGAAAAGCAAAGTCTTGTGGTTGATGATCAAACCACGGCCTGTGTGGCGTAGCTTTGTGTATAGCGTGAATTCGCGAGCCTCACACCTCGGTATGAGTCAAAAATGGGAGACGGACCGCTGGGAGAGCACAACGTTTCTTTCTAGCTAGGGTGGTGTCAGTGACCTACCAGCCCTGACATTTATATACTTTTCACCTGTGTGGTTGTTGGAATGCGAGGCGCCTCGGATATAGGTTTGTAAGGACCGGGAAACGTGTGTTCAGGAATTGCCAATCCTCAAAAGTAAGAGAGGACCGACCCAGCCGATCCAAGGATCAAAGTGGGGTCCTGGGACATTTGCTAGAGTGTCTCGAACACGGAGAGGAGCTTGCCCTTTGCCTCGACTCATGATGGAATCCAATTTCCAATACGTGTGTTTCGGTTTTATTTGTAGAGCCTTGTATGGCGACATAGTAGATGGTAGCTATGTCGTCTATGATTGATATTCATGATTTAAATTGTTTTGAGACTATACACCTATAATAGTATCAAATAATGTGTTTTAAACGTATCAAGCATGCTTTGGCTGTTATAAGGTAAAAACCCTATCCTCCAGCTTGCGTTGCATTGTGTGATGGGACCTGGGTCTTATAACAGCTTCATTTTTCTTTATTTAGCATTGCGCTGTTTGTTCTATGCACTGGTATTCTTGGGAGGAAACCCCTCCGTGTTATACGGCGTGGTCCCTTGATTTACCTAACTTTAAAACCAATATTAATAACTGTTTTAGTTCTCACACCAGTCACATGACTGACTTGGAGTTTATTGTTTTAACCTAAACTCTGGGTGCCCCTATTTTCCATACGGGCAGCTAGTAGTTTTGGTTTTGCAGATTTATATTCACAGGGTCCTGATTTACAGCTGGAACGATGCTCGGAAAGCTCTGTATCCGTGTATCACTTTCAGTTGTGTTTTGTATATTTTTCGGCTGCTTTGTAATTTATTGTAATCTCTGATATTTATCGAATGTAATTTATTCATTTATACTCTGTACATTCTTGTATCTGATGGAATTGTTGTAATAACAATGAAATGTTCTTTCGTCTGCGTTACGATTTGTCCTGTTCTCAATTCTATCCGCGCTTTCCTTACCGGGGAAGTTCGGGTCGTCTCAGTTTGGTATCAGAGCTTTGGTTTACAGAGCTCGAGAACAAGACACGTTAGAACCATACGAAAGAATTCATAAGATATTGGATTAGTAATATCCAATTAGAATGACTCGTTAGAGATAGGATCAGTAGTATCCTAGAACGGGTGTGAAGAGTATATTTTTTCAAATGAAAACAATATTGTTTTAAAATTTTAAATCGTTTTATACGTATTCGAATATTTATTTATATTGAATATGGACAATCCAATATATAAAGGTTTTGTATATATGCGTCATGAACGTATATTCGAAGTTTTAATATACTGGATAGATATAGAATCACACTCTAGTCGCTCGGAGATGATTTTGATGATGGAGCTCCATCACCAAAATTTATGTTCGTGTTTCGAAGGTGTGATTTCTATATATTTCCATTAGACTGGTGTGAGAACCAAAACCAATATAGCTAGAATACATTGTTGTGAATTGGCATCAAAAACATGATTTTTGTATATGTATCAAAATTATGAATTTGAAACTCTAATTCACTAATTGATTGATGTTTGTGCTGTTTGTTTATTTGTTTGATAATTTTGAACCATTTAGCCTAATTGAATCAAATATTGAATTGTATTAAAAATTGGTCGCATTTGCTTGCATATACATGTACTTACATTGAACAGGTCATAGCAAGGAGGCTAGAGCAGAGAATAAAATTTCTTTGCCCGACAAATAGGTACATGTTTACTATATAATTTACTGTTTTGTTTGGGTGATGATGATTTTATGAGCCTATTGGCTAGCCGCTTGGCTTTTTCTTTTTCTTTTTGAGATCAGAAGGCCTATATGGCAATTTCGGGATTTTCCCGTGGCTCCCGGTGCAGGGGAGGTTATGGCGAAATTTTTCGAAAATTTAGTGTGTTAGCCAAATTTTTGAAGAATTTGAAAATTCTCAGAAACTGAAAAGTTGGAGAATGGAAGCCAGATCGAACGTAGAGTTGATTAATCAAACCACTTTCAACTTTGTTCCTTTTCGGGGATGGAAAGTTTTAAGTGGGGGAGATTGTAACAACCCGGAAAATCTGGGCCAGTTTAAAATTTTTATTTTGGCAATTTTAGCGAATTTTGAACATTTAAAATAGAATATTTTAAATAATAACGACGAGAAATTTATTTTGAATAGAATTCGACGTATATATTTATATACGTCGTCGTTAGAATATAATAATTATATATAAATATAAATAGAATTGAAAATGGCGCGGTAGTTTAGTAATTCGATTTCAAACTTCAAATGAATGTACCGGGTGCAAAACAAACCGGATTTTAGTGAAACCAAAAATAATAGAATCTATTTGAGAATATCTTTCCAACGAATCAGAAAAATCAAGATTTCATAGCGGGAATCGAAAGATATGTCCAGATGAAAATTCTGAATAGTCGCTATGGAATTCAGGCCCTTAAAAATAGCCATTTTGCAAACGATCTCGGAATTCGACGAAACTAGTTTTGTTAGAACCGTATCGTCAATACAAAGCTGGAAAATATTTTTCTGGAATTTTTCTAGTTAGTATGTGACCCCGGTAAATTGAAATGCGCGTTCAAATTTAATATATAGAGTTGTACGTTGATTTTAACGGAAACTGATTGTAACGATCGAATCAGCCTACGATACATATTCCATTGTGTTCGGAATGGGGGTAATTAGCTATGGACGACAGGCGGTGGGTGTGAAAACCCGTAACTTCCCCGTAAAGGAAAGTGCCGGATAGTTCGAGAACAAGCCACAACAGAACTCATACAGAAGAACATTTCATTGTATATTACAACAATGCATCAGATTACAAGAATATACAGAGTATAAATGAATATTACACAGAAATATCAGAGATTTAAATTACATTTAAATACATAGCAGCGGAAAATAATACAATACACAACTAGAAGAGATATACGGATACAAAGCTTTCCGGATATCGTTCCAGCTGTAAACCAGGATCCTGTGAATATAAATCTGCAAAACCAAAACTACTAGCTGCTCGTGTCGAAAATAAGGGCACCCAGAGTTTAGGTTAAAACAATAAACTCCAGGTTAGTCATGTGACTGGTGTGAGAACTAAAACAGTTGTAAATCTTTATTTTTAAGATAGGTAAATCAAGGGACCACGCCGTATAACACGGAACTGGTTTCCTCCCAAGAATACCAGTGCATATAAGTAAACAACGCAATGCTTTTCTAAAAATGAAGCTATTATAAGACCCAGGTCCCATCACACAATGCAACGCAGCCGAGGATAGGGTTTTCCCTTATAATAGCCAAACATGCTTAGTACGTTTAAAACAAATCATTTGATACTACTATAAGTGTATAGTGTCAAAACAATTTCAATCATAAATATCAATCATAGACGGCATGGGTACCATATATCATGTCGCCATACTAGTTCTACAATTAAAACCGCAATACACGTATTGGAAATTGGGTTATCATTTATGGTATGAACCGAGGCTAGGGGCAAGATCCTCACCGATTCGAGACGCTCTAGTCCGCCCCTCAGGAACAGCCGCAACTGCCCCTTGGATCGTCAGGGCCGGTCCACCGATGTGGATTATTATGCCTGAACACTACGTTTCCCCGCCCTTTGGGGCGTAAGCCTGGCCCGTCAGCAGACTAGAAGCATCGGCCGAAACCGAAATCACGAGGCGCCTCGCTTTTCAGCAAGTAATAATAAGTAACATCCACATGAGTCAAACTCGTCAGCCAGTTCAAGCACTGACGCCACTCCTAACTAGAAAGAAACGCATGTCCTCCCTGATGTCCGTCTCCCGTTTTTGGTTCATACCGGGTGTGATACTCGCGAATCAACGTTACACAAAGCTATGCCACAAAGGCCGTGCTTCGATCATCAACCACAAGACTTTGCTTTTCAACAGAAGCCTTGATCATTTGCCACTTAGGCATGCCACACAGGCAATTCACTCCATGCGATTGATATCCATCAATATATAACCCCTGAGCTCGTACGTCTCAGAGAAGGGCGTTAAGCAAGAGAATAAATTCTCCGCCGCCAAACAGATATATATTTAATAGAGATCAATCGCACGGACTAAAATCCAATGTCAGACACACACAGTCCATTTACAAGTCCGTTCTGGGTCTGAACGAAACCGGAGGCACTTTCCTCGCATATCCATCCATCTCCAAGTACGTCTGGACGACCACCAACTATTTCCATCCTCTCGGGTGTACAGCCCAATCAGGATCGTCGGTAATTATCCAAACGATGTGAAGACTTCCGGTCTTCTACCACCGTCTTCATCTTCGATATATCGTCGTATCAGTTATTCAGAATGGGATAAACCCGGTCTTTCCGAATAACTCGCGTATATTTTAAATAAGTGTTACACAAACACAACATACGCCTCATTCCAATTCATTAGTCACTAACTGTAAATTAATCAAGAGAATAATTCCCCAAATATTAACCCCGAAGGCCGAAACCAACATCAGATCAATATTCAGAAAACCATTCTGCTTGGCTAACCGACAGTTAGTTTCTAAATTTCACGTTCATAGGGAAAGGTTCCCATTAATTTTATCCAAGATAAATTCCTTGAATTTATTCTTTATTCTATTTTTGAATCTCAATTCAAACTAGTCGGGATTAGCGAACCTTACCGAAGTAATTATTTATTTTAATTTCCCCATCCCAACCTATTCATCCCATGAAGTAAAACTGGTAATACTTCATATCTAACACCACAGTGTTATCGGTAAATTCAATTACCATTTCACGTTCAAATCTAATTAAAGATTTAACTATCGCCTGGAGCAAAACTGGTGATACTCCATTTTCGATCTTTTCAATCTAATTAAAGATTCATTAAAACTCCACTTAGTTTTAATCGTTAACTGGGTTAAAGAATCCGTGTCATTTAAAACACGGTTCACGATAAACCCAAAGTCACATTCCATTGATTATCGGGTTAAAGAACGAGTGGTATTTAAAACACTGTTCACGATAAACCCAAAAATCAATATCAATTCAATCCCAATTAAATATTGTTTAATTGGTCCACTTCGTTAAATCTAAATAAAAAGATTTAATCTTTTCTCAACTGGGTTCAAGAACAGTGTTAGTGAAGACACCATTCACGACAAACCCAAATCGCATTTGATATTCAATATAAGGCTCTGAATAGAAAATATATCGGCTTATATTCAATATCGAATTCTACGATTAACAAATGTCGTATTGGAAATAACGATATAAATATATATCTTTCAAATTTCCATAACAACATCCGTATAATCACGAATTCCAACATCGAAATATTCCGAAGACAATTTCGATTCAATTCCACTCCAATGCAATCATTGGAAATTCTGGTTATTTTTAAAACCCTTTTCAAATACAATTTATTTATTTAAAAATAAATAGAATTATATTTCTAGTTCAAAACTAGTTCATTTCGATAAAAATCTATTTTTATCTTTTCAAATATGGAGTTTTTCATCCCAAATCTTCACAAATCATTTCTTATGATTTTACACAAATTATTACTATTTTTAATAATTTTATCAAGGCCCGTACAGTCGATTTCCATCAACGGCCATCGAACTGCACTTACAGCGACCTTTTTCAAATTTGATTTGGACGTATCTCCAAATCCAACCGTTAGATTTCAAATTTCTAATATTCGTTAGAAAGCTCTTTTCGATACGAACCCAACGGTTCCGGTTTTAGGAGAATCCGACGGTCGGATCTCCCGTTTTGTCCGTTTGAAATAAATGGTCGAAATTCACGAACTGCCGCAGCGCGGCGTGTTCTATTCAGGCCATTATATTATATATATAATATATATTTCGTCGATTTCTATTTAAAACGAATTATATAAATAGTTTTGAATTCGTTTCAAAAGCAATTTCAACTTCCTTTTCAATTCAAATCAAAATTGAATTCTTCTTTATAAATTCGTTTTAAAATTCATTTCTATTCAATTCAAATTTCAATTCAATTTGAATTCATTTCAATTCGCTTTCAATTCAATTTGAATTCGTTTTCAATTCAATTCATTTCGAAATCGTTTTCAGTTCAATTCATTTCGAAATCGTTTTCAATTCAATTCATTTCGAAATCGTTTTCAATTCAATTCATTTCAATTCAATTCATTTCGAAATCGTTTTCAGTTCAATTCATTTCGAAATCGTTTTCAATTCAATTCATTTCGAAATCGTTTTCAATTCAATTCATTTCGAAATCGTTTTATATTCAATTCATTTCGAAATCGTTTTATATTCAATTCATTTCGAAATCGTTATATATTCAATTCATTTCGAAATGAATAAAATCGATATAAATATCGTTCACGTCAAAATGGCGTCAATCTAACCAACACGGCTTCATATATTTCTGTTTTCAAATATTCTATTCAATAAATGAATATTTCTTTTTCAAAATAGTTGTTATTATCAAAATATTTCGTTCAACACATGACCAATCTCAATGGATGAGTACTGTCAACCCATGAACCTTTATTTTATATTGATAAAGATGTAAATTTTATTACTAAAATATTTCGTTCAACACATGACCAATCTCAATGGATGAGTACTGTCAACACATGAACCTTTATTTTATATTGATAAAGATGTAAATTTTATTACTAAAATATTTCGTTCAACACATGACCAATCTCAATGGATGAGTACTGTCAACACATGAACCTTTATTTTATATTATTCTTTATTTTCTAAATTGGAATGAGGCCCAATCAATCACCATATAATGTTAATTATATGGATTTTCATACATTACACGCATATAATAGCATTGAAAAATAATCAACCATCAACCAAAGTGCACTACACTGTATAAGCATCAAATATAGATATCTAATGCTTATAACAGCCTGTCAATCAATCGATCGACATTTTTAATCAATCAGGATGAGTGAACTTCAAATTTCATCCTAACACCCGTGTGGGGTTTCAAACAATCAAACACATATTTTATTTGTGCAGTTGGGCGATGTTTAAAATTTATCGTCCCAATCAATGTCATTCAAATAGGTGTACATAAACAAACCGTCCGGTTTGTAAATGAATATTTATTTATTCACATTCACGTTAAAAATTATATTTTTAACGATAAAACATTTTATTTTAACATATGAATTTCTATTCAGTTCATTTAGTAAATAAAATGATTTCTTTATTTTTCTAACTTATTTTAGAAAATTTCGGCGGCATAACGGCACGATACTAGAAACGGGACGAGGCCTAGCCTTATCCCCGGTCTAGTGAAGGCCCACGCCATTCACACATCAATCAAATCCATTCATTTCACCAAACAATTCAATTTCAAATCAAATCATCTAACTAATCTATGCAACCAAACAAATAAGTCCATGGTCTGTGGACGATTGTGTCGGGTGCTACTAAGCACCGTCTGCATCCTAGTATATATATATAACTAGAGAAAAGAAAGTGAAAGGTGAGAAATTCTCACCTATAGCTATCCAATCATCTTGACTCCTCTTGATAGAAATCTTCATCGTTATCGCATCTTCGTCATCTTCGTCGTCCGTAGCCACTACATAGGTAAAAATCGAATTTTTACTTCTCTATTCAATATATAAAAATCATATTTTTACTTCGATGTTCAATATATAAAAATCACATTTTTACTTCGCTATTCAATATATAAAAATCATATTTTTACTTCGATGTTCAATATATAAAAATCACATTTTTACTATGCTATTCAGTATATAAAAATCATATTTTTACTATGCTATTCAGTATATAAAAATCACATTTTTACTATGCTATTCAGTATATAAAAATCATATTTTTACTATGCTATTCAGTATATAAAAATCACATTTTTTACTTCGCTATTCAATATATAAAAATCACATTTTTACTTCGCTATTCAATATATAAAAATCACATTTTTTACTTCGATGTTCAATATATAAAAATCACATTTTTACTTCGCTATTCAATATATAAAAATCATATTTTTACTTCGATGTTCAATATATAAAAATTATATTTTTACTTCGATGTTCAATATATAAAAATCATATTTTTACTTCGATGTTCAAAACAATGTATATTATTCTTTTTTTTATCATATGTATATGTTTCTTTTTTTTGTCATACTATATATATTTTATAAAAACAATGCTCTATATATTTTATAAACAAACTGATTTTATATTTTATAAACAAACTATATTTATATTTTATCTAAACAAAGTATATTTATATATTTCTAAGTCATGCGTATTGATATTTTCAAAAACAATTCTATTTTTATTTCTAAAAACCATGCTATTTTCTATTTTAAACTTATATATTTAAATCACTGTAATTTATATTGTTCAAAATAAATGCTATTTTATTTTTCAAAATAAACAATGTTTTACATAAGTTTTTATTTTTAAAACTGATTTTAAACTGTTTTTATATATTTTTAAAACTATACTAATTTATATAAAAAAAAACTGAAAATTTAACAATGAAAATTTACTCACTTAAACGTTCTTCTTCCCCCTTCTGTATACTTGCCGCCTTCAAACCCTTTTGCTCCGACCTAGGGCATCGATTTGCGCGCCCATCAAACCCTTTAGCCTCAATCGGATACCACCACATCGTGGCCGCCACCCTCCTCCATCATCGCCTGAAAAGGCGTGCAGTTCGGTGGGCCTACCACCTCATAATCTGCGAATGAACACGGCGCCTTGGAGCTGCGATTTTGAGCAGCAGACACTACAATAAATCCCCAAATTCGATCTGTATGTGGATCTTGAAACCCTCTGCAAATTTCGTTCATGATGTCTGGATTAAAACGGTTTGAATTAGGAGAAAGAATTGGAGAAAGAATCGAGCTTTTCTGCTCGTTCAATCGGATGGAGGCGCTGAAGAGAGCATTGACCAATAACCCGTATTTGACTTAGGGTTTGGCCCATGAGGGATTTTATATGAATTTATATTAATTTTTAATTCAAAAATTATTCGTTTATCGATTCGAACTCCAAATCAAACTCAACGACTGTCGCCCTTAGCTAAATACCCCCATTATGAACACAATGGGATATGTTTCGTAAGCCAATTCGGCTGTTGCAATCAGTTTCCGTTGAATTTAAAATATAAATCTTTATATATTCAATTTAAACGCACATTTCAATTTACCGGGGCCACATACAGTCTCTAAAAATTCCCGAAAAATTATTTCTTGCTTTGTATTGACGATACGGTCCTAACAAAACTATTTTCGTCGAATTCTGAGACCGTTGGAAAAATGGCCATTTTCCAGTCGATTAAAATCAACTGAAACTGGTAAAACACGTTTTCCTTTGCCATGCTCACATATTGATTCGAAAAATTATGAAATTTGAAACCTAGCAAAAATTTTACATCACGGACCCAACAAAACTGGTTTCGTCGAAATCCGAGGTCGTTTGCAAAATTCCCATTTTTAAGGGCCTGAATTCCATAGCGACTATTCAGAATTTTCAACTGGACATATCTTTTGATTCCCGCTATGAAAATTTGATCTTTCGGATTCGTTGGAAAGATATTATCAATTAGATCCTATCATTTTTGGTTTCACTAAAATCCGGATTGTTTTGCACCCGGTACATTCAATTGAAGTTTGAAATCGAATTATCGAACTACCGCGCCATTTTCAATTCTATTTATAATTATATATAATTATTTATATTCTAACGACGACGTATATAATATATACGTTCTAATTCTATTCAAAATAAATTTCTCGTCGATATTATTTAAAATAATCTATTTTAAATATTCAAAATTCGCTAAAATTGCCAAAATAAAAATTTTAAACTGGCCCAGATTTTCGGGTTGTTACAATCTCCCCCACTTAAAACTTTTCGTCCCCGAAAAGGAACAAAGTCGAAAGTGGTTTGATCAATCAACTCTACGCTCGATCTGGCTTCCATTCTCCAACTTTTCAGTTTCTGAGAATTTCCAAATTTTCAAAAATTTGGCTAACACCCTAAATTTTCGAAAAATTTCGCCATAACCTCCCCTGCAATGGGAGCATCGGGGAATTTCAAATAGCTTCCCCGGTCCTTCAGATCTCAAAAAGAAAAAGAAAAAGCCAAGCGGCTAGCCAATAGGCTCATAAAATCATCATCACCCAAACAAAACAGTAAATTATGTAGTAAACATGTACCTATTTGTCGGGCAAACAAATTTTATTCTCTGCTCTAGCCTCCTTGCTATGACCTGTTCAAGGTAAGTACAAGTATATGCAAGCAAACGCAACCAATTTCAATACAATTCAATATGTGATTCAATAAGGCTTAATGGCTAAAAACTAGCAAACAAATAAACTAACAACACAAACATCAATCAATTAGTTGATTAGCTTTTGAAATTCATAACTTTGATACATATACAAAAATCAGATTTTTGATGCCAAATCACAACAATAGGCCCTATCTAATTTTGGTTCTCACACCAGTCTAATGGAAATATATAGATATCACACCTTCGACACTCGAATATAGATGCTGATGATGATGCACCATCATCAGGATCATCCCCGGGTGACTAGAGTGTGGTTCTATATCTATCCAGTATATTAAAACTTCGAATATACGTTTGCAAGGCGCATATGCAAAATCTTTATATACTGGACTGTCCAAATCAATACAAATAAATAATCAAATACGAATAATTGATTTAGATTTTCAAAACAAAATTTGTTTTCATTTTCAAAAATATACTCTTCACGCTCGTTCTAGGATACTACTGATCCTATCTCTAACGAGTCATTCTAATTGGATATTACTAATCCAATATCTGATGAATTCTTTCGTATAGTTCTAATGTGCCTTGTTCTCTGCTTTGTAAACCAAAGCTCTGATACCAACTGTGAAAACCCGTAACTTCCCCGTAAAGGAAAGTGCCGGATAGTTCGAGAACAAGCCACAACAGAACTCATACAGAAGAACATTTCATTGTATATTACAACAATGCATTAGATTACAAGAATATACAGAGTATAAATGAATATTACACAGAAATATCAGAGATTTAAATTACATTTAAATACATAGCAGCGGAAAATAATACAATACACAACTAGAAGAGATATACGGATACAAAGCTTTCCGGATATCGTTCCAGCTGTAAACCAGGATCCTGTGAATATAAATCTGCAAAACCAAAACTACTAGCTGCCCGTGTCGAAAATAAGGGCACCCAGAGTTTAGGTTAAAACAATAAACTCCAGGTCAGTCATGTGACTGGTGTGAGAACTAAAACAGTTGTAAATCTTTATTTTTAAGATAGGTAAATCAAGGGACCACGCCGTATAACACGGAACGGGTTTCCTCCCAAGAATACCAGTGCATATAAGTAAACAACGCAATGCTTTTCTAAAAATGAAGCTATTATAAGACCCAGGTCCCATCACACAATGCAACGCAGCCGAGGATAGGGTTTTCCCTTATAATAGCCAAACATGCTTAGTACGTTTAAAACAAATCATTTGATACTACTATAAGTGTATAGTGTCAAAACAATTTCAATCATAAATATCAATCATAGACGGCATGGGTACCATATATCATGTCGCCATACTAGTTCTACAATTAAAACCGCAATACACGTATTGGAAATTGGGTTATCATTTATGGTATGAACCGAGGCTAGGGGCAAGATCCTCACCGATTCGAGACGCTCTAGTCCGCCCCTCAGGAACAGCCGCAACTGCCCCTTGGATCGTCAGGGCCGGTCCACCGATGTGGATTATTATGCCTGAACACTACGTTTCCCCGCCCTTTGGGGCGTAAGCCTGGCCCGTCAGCCGACCAGAAGCATCGGCCGAAACCGATATCACGAGGCGCCTCTCTTTTCAGCAAGTAATAATAAGTAACATCCACATGAGTCAAACTCGTCAGCCAGTTCAAGCACTGACGCCACTCCTAACTAGAAAGAAACGCATGTCCTCCCTGATGTCCGTCTCCCGTTTTTGGTTCATACCGGGTGTGATACTCGCGAATCAACGTTACACAAAGCTACGCCACAAAGGCCGTGCTTCGATCATCAACCACAAGACTTTGCTTTTCAACAGAAGCCTTGATCATTTGCCACTTAGGCATGCCACACAGGCAATTCACTCCATGCGATTGATATCCATCAATATATAACCCCTGAGCTCGTACGTCTCAGAGAAGGGCGTTAAGCAAGAGAATAAATTCTCCACCGCCAAACAGATATATATTTAATAGAGATCAATCGCACGGACTAAAATCCAATGTCAGACACACACAGTCCATTTACAAGTCCGTTCTGGGTCTGAACGAAACCGGAGGCACTTTCCTCGCATATCCATCCATCTCCAAGTACGTCTGGACGACCACCAACTATTTCCATCCTCTCGGATGTACAGCCCAATCAGGATCGTCGGTAATTATCCAAACGATGTGAAGACTTCCGGTCTTCTACCACCGTCTTCATCTTCGACATATCGTCGTATCAGTTATTCAGAATGGGATAAACCCGGTCTTTCCGAATAACTCGCGTATATTTTAAATAAGTGTTACACAAACACAACATACGCCTCATTCCAATTCATTAGTCACTAACTGTAAATTAATCAAGAGAATAATTCCCCAAATATTAACCCCGAAGGCCGAAACCAACATCAGATCAATATTCAGAAAACCATTCTGCTTGGCTAACCGACAGTTAGTTTCTAAATTTCACGTTCATAGGGAAAGGTTCCCATTAATTTTATCCAAGATAAATTCCTTGAATTTATTCTTTATTCTATTTTTGAATCTCAATTCAAACTAGTCGGGATTAGCGAACCTTACCGAAGTAATTATTTATTTTAATTTCCCCATCCCAACCTATTCATCCCATGAAGTAAAACTGGTAATACTTCATATCTAACACCACAGTGTTATCGGTAAATTCAATTACCATTTCACGTTCAAATCTAATTAAAGATTTAACTATCGCCTGGAGCAAAACTGGTGATACTCCATTTTCGATCTTTTCAATCTAATTAAAGATTCATTAAAACTCCACTTAGTTTTAATCGTTAACTGGGTTAAAGAATCCGTGTCATTTAAAACACGGTTCACGATAAACCCAAAGTCACATTCCATTGATTATCGGGTTAAAGAACGAGTGGTATTTAAAACACTGTTCACGATAAACCCAAAAATCAATATCAATTCAATCCCAATTAAATATTGTTTAATTGGTCCACTTCGTTAAATCTAAATAAAAAGATTTAATCTTTTCTCAACTGGGTTCAAGAACAGTGTTAGTGAAGACACCATTCACGACAAACCCAAATCGCATTTGATATTCAATATAAGGCTCTGAATAGAAAATATATCGGCTTATATTCAATATCGAATTCTACGATTAACAAATGTCGTATTGGAAATAACGATATAAATATATATCTTTCAAATTTCCATAACAACATCCGTATAATCACGAATTCCAACATCGAAATATTCCGAAGGCAATTTCGATTCAATTCCACTCCAATGCAATCATTGGAAATTCTGGTTATTTTTAAAACCCTTTTCAAATACAATTTATTTATTTAAAAATAAATAGAATTATATTTCTAGTTCAAAACTAGTTCATTTCGATAAAAATCTATTTTTATCTTTTCAAATATGGAGTTTTTCATCCCAAATCTTCACAAATCATTTCTTATGATTTTACACAAATTATTACTATTTTTAATAATTTTATCAAGGCCCGTACAGTCGATTTCCATCAACGGCCATCGAACTGCACTTACAGCGACCTTTTTCAAATTTGATTTGGACGTATCTCCAAATCCAACCGTTAGATTTCAAATTTCTAATATTCGTTAGAAAGCCCTTTTCGATACGAACCCAACGGTTCCGGTTTTAGGAGAATCCGACGGTCGGATCTCCCGTTTTGTCCGTTTGAAATAAATGGTCGAAATTCACGAACTGCCGCGGCGCGGCGCGTTCTATTCAGGCCATTATATTATATATATTATATATATAATATATATTTCGTCGATTTCTATTTAAAACGAATTATATAAATAGTTTTGAATTCGTTTCAAAAGCAATTTCAACTTCCTTTTCAATTCAAATCAAAATTGAATTCTTCTTTATAAATTCGTTTTAAAATTCATTTCTATTCAATTCAAATTTCAATTCAATTTGAATTCATTTCAATTCGCTTTCAATTCAATTTGAATTCGTTTTCAATTCAATTCATTTCGAAATCGTTTTCAGTTCAATTCATTTCGAAATCGTTTTCAATTCAATTCATTTCGAAATCGTTTTCAATTCAATTCATTTCGAAATCGTTTTCAATTCAATTCATTTCAATTCAATTCATTTCGAAATCGTTTTCAGTTCAATTCATTTCGAAATCGTTTTCAATTCAATTCATTTCGAAATCGTTTTCAATTCAATTCATTTCGAAATCGTTTTATATTCAATTCATTTCGAAATCGTTATATATTCAATTCATTTCGAAATCGTTATATATTCAATTCATTTCGAAATGAATAAAATCGATATAAATATCGTTCACGTCAAAATGGCGTCAATCTAACCAACACGGCTTCATATATTTCTGTTTTCAAATATTCTATTCAATAAATGAATATTTCTTTTTCAAAATAGTTGTTATTATCAAAATATTTCGTTCAACACATGACCAATCTCAATGGATGAGTACTGTCAACCCATGAACCTTTATTTTATATTGATAAAGATGTATATTTTATTACTAAAATATTTCGTTCAACACATGACCAATCTCAATGGATGAGTAATGTCAACACATGAACCTTTATTTTATATTGATAAAGATGTAAATTTTATTACTAAAATATTTCGTTCAACACATGACCAATCTCAATGGATGAGTACTTTCAACACATGAACCTTTATTTTATATTATTCTTTATTTTCTAAATTGGAATGAGGCCCAATCAATCACCATATAATGTTAATTATATGGATTTTCATACATTACACACATATAATAGCATTGAAAAATAATCAACCATCAACCAAAGTGCACTACACTGTATAAGCATCAAATATAGATATCTAATGCTTATAACAGCCTGTCAATCAATCGATCGACATTTTTAATCAATCAGGATGAGTGAACTTCAAATTTCATCCTAACACCCGTGTGGGGTTTCAAACAATCAAACACATATTTTATTTGTGCAGTTGGGCGATGTGTAAAATTTATCGTCCCAATCAATGTCATTCAAATAGGTGTACATAAACAAACCGTCCGGTTTGTAAATGAATATTTATTTATTCACATTCACGTTAAAAATTATATTTTTAACGATAAAACATTTTATTTTAACATATGAATTTCTATTCAGTTCATTTAGTAAATAAAATGATTTCTTTATTTTTCTAACTTATTTTAGAAAATTTCGGCGGCATAACGGCACGATACTAGAAACGGGACGAGGCCTAGCCTTATCCCCGGTCTAGTGAAGGCCCACGCCATTCACACATCAATCAAATCCATTCATTTCACCAAACAATTCAATTTCAAATCAAATCATCTAACTAATCTATGCAACCAAACAAACAAGTCCATGGTCTGTGGACGATTGTGTCGGGTGCTACTAAGCACCGTCTGCATCCTAGTATATATATATAACTAGAGAAAAGAAAGTGAAAGGTGAGAAATTCTCACCTATAGCTATCCAATCATCTTGACTCCTCTTGATAGAAATCTTCATCGTTATCGCATCTTCGTCATCTTCGTCGTCCGTAGCCACTACATAGGTAAAAATCGAATTTTTACTTCTCTATTCAATATATAAAAATCATATTTTTACTTCGATGTTCAATATATAAAAATCACATTTTTACTTCGCTATTCAATATATAAAAATCATATTTTTACTTCGATGTTCAATATATAAAAATCACATTTTTACTATGCTATTCAGTATATAAAAATCATATTTTTACTATGCTATTCAGTATATAAAAATCACATTTTTACTATGCTATTCAGTATATAAAAATCATATTTTTACTATGCTATTCAGTATATAAAAATCACATTTTTTACTTCGCTATTCAATATATAAAAATCACATTTTTACTTCGCTATTCAATATATAAAAAACACATTTTTTACTTCGATGTTCAATATATAAAAATCACATTTTTACTTCGCTATTCAATATATAAAAATCATATTTTTACTTCGATGTTCAATATATAAAAATCATATTTTTACTTCGATGTTCAATATATAAAAATCATATTTTTACTTCGATGTTCAAAACAATGTATATTATTCTTTTTTTTTTATCATATGTATATGTTTCTTTTTTTTTCATACTATATATATTTTATAAAAACAATGCTCTATATATTTTATAAACAAACTGATTTTATATTTTATAAACAAACTATATTTATATTTTATCTAAACAAAGTATATTTATATATTTCTAAGTCATGTGTATTGATATTTTCAAAAACAATTCTATTTTTATTTCTAAAAACCATGCTATTTTCTATTTTAAACTTATATATTTAAATCACTGTAATTTATATTGTTCAAAATAAATGCTATTTTATTTTTCAAAATAAACAATGTTTTACATAAGTTTTTATTTTTAAAACTGATTTTAAACTGTTTTTATATATTTTTAAAACTATACTAATTTATATAAAAAAAAACTGAAAATTTAACAATGAAAATTTACTCACTTAAACGTTCTTCTTCCCCCTTCTGTATACTTGCCGCCTTCAAACCCTTTTGCTCCGACCTAGGGCATCGATTTGCGCGCCCATCAAACCCTTTAGCCTCGATCGGATACCACCACAACGTGGCCGCCACCCTCCTCCATCATCGCCTGAAAAGGCGTGCAGTTTGGTGGGCCCACCACCTCATAATTTGCGAATGAACACAGCGCCTTGGAGCTGCAATTTTGAGCAGCAGACACTACAATAAATCCCCAAATTCGATCTGTATGTGGATCTTGAAACCCTCTACAAATTTCGTTCATGATGTCTGGATTAAAACGGTTTGAATTGGGAGAAAGAATTGGAGAAAGAATCGAGCTTTTCTGCTCGTTCAATCGGATGGAGGCGCTGAAGAGAGCATTGACCAATAACCCGTATTTGACTTAGGGTTTGGCCCATGAGGGATTTTATATGAATTTATATTAATTTTTAATTCAAAAATTATTCGTTTATCGATTCGAACTCCAAAGCAAACTCAACGACTGTCGCCCTTAGCTAAATACCCCCATTATGAACACAATGGGATATGTTTCGTAAGCTAATTCGGCTGTTACAATCAGTTTCCGTTGAATTTAAAATATAAATCTTTATATATTCAATTTAAACGCACATTTCAATTTACCGGGGCCACATACAGTCTCTAAAAATTCCCGAAAAATTATTTCTTGCTTTGTATTGATGATACGGTCCTAATAAAACTATTTTCGTCGAATTCTGAGACCGTTGGAAAAATGGCCATTTTCCAGTCGATTAAAATCAACTGAAACTGGTCAAACACGTTTTCCTTTGCCACGCTCACATATTGATTCGAAAAATTATGAAATTTGAAACCTAGCAAAAATTTTACATCACGGACCCAACAAAACTGGTTTCGTCGAAATCCGAGGTCGTTTGCCAAATTCCCATTTTTAAGGGCCTGAATTCCATAGCGACTATTCAGAATTTTCAACTGGACATATCTTTTGATTCCCGCTATGAAAATTTGATCTTTCGGATTCGTTGGAAAGATATTATCAATTAGATCCTATCATTTTTGGTTTCACTAAAATCCGGATTGTTTTGCACCCGGTACATTCAATTGAAGTTTGAAATCGAATTATCGAACTACCGCGCCATTTTCAATTCTATTTATAATTATATATAATTATTTATATTCTAACGACGACGTATATAATATATACGTTCTTATTATATTCAAAATAAATTTCTCGTCGATATTATTTAAAATAATCTATTTTAAATATTCAAAATTCGCTAAAATTGCCAAAATAAAAATTTTAAACTGGCCCAGATTTTCGGGTTGTTACAGTGGGCCTCGTTTAGAGGTCGTATGTAAAAGTCAACTTTTTGAAATTAAAATAATTAAAAATAAAAAAAAACCCTCTCTCCTCCCCATATCTTCTCTCAGCACCCCCCCCCCCCCCCGTTCACTTTTTCAAAATCAAAAAGAAAAAAAACCGTTGAGATAAAACCCACCGCCGCCCAGGCCATTACCGCCGCGCCGCCTCGATCCGCCCTCCCCCACGCCGACGCGACCCCTGCTGCCCCACCTTCTCTCTCCTCCTCGCTGGAACCGAAAACCCCCAACGCCCAATCCCCAAATCGACATCCCCCTGACCAGTGTCGCCGCCAACCCCCTTTCCGCCGCCACTACGTCTGTAACGACCCGCAAATTCCAACCCTTTGAATCGACCATAAACCACACAGGTCTGACCCAAAAAGTGAAATCTACGAATACATTAACTTTGGGCATACAACACATTACAATAGATAACAGAAGACTTTTATAACACCATAATAAATGTTACATCAGAGTACAGAATATACATATCAGAGTACATTGGAATATAAAAGGCAAGTTTTTAACTTTATTTTGTTTACAAAATAAAACACCAATCTTTATCTTTAATTTTGTTTACAATAAATGTTTTAAATTTTCTTATTAATTTACACTATTTGTAAATATATGATTTAATTTCTTTTCATATTTATTTACTAAATATAAATAAATATTCTTTTTTTTTCATCCATTCATACGTCGCAGCGTCGCCGAAACTAAATATTTCGCCGTTACTATTTAAAATAACCTATTTTAAATATTAAAAACCCACTAAAATAATTGAAATAAAAATTTTAAATTCGGCCCAAAATTCTGGGTTGTTACAACGTCCTCCGACCCCCTCCGGCATACGCAGCAGCCTCCTCCCCCTGCAAACGAAAACAGTAAGGTTTTTATTTATTCCTTTGTATATATATAATGTTATGTAAAAGAAATCAGTTTGATTAACATTAGTTTATATAGAAATTGGATTGGAAAAAAATATATGATTTTTATTTGTTTGAAATTATAAAGTTAAGATTTTTATTTGACTAAAAATATGATTTTGTTCATGTGAGAAATATGATGTCTATTCATACGAAGAGTTTGATTTTTAACAACGAATAGAAAAGTGAGAGCTTTAAAATTAAAAAGGCGAGATCTTTATATAAGTGAAAGGCGATCTTTTTATATAGAGAAAGATGTAATTTTTATATTATAGAAAGAATAAAAATGTGATTTTTATAATATATAGATAATAAAATTTTGATTTTTATATACTAGAGATATTAAAAATTTGATCTTTATATTAGAAGTAAAAATATATAAATATGATATTTATATAAATTGAAGCGCTGTAAATATATATGAATTCGAAATAAAAATGGAATTTTTATTTACTGAAATGAAGTAATAAAAATATGATTTTTACTTGAACAGCGTGAAAAGAAATGAGATGGAACTCCATTGGAATTTCAAAAAGGAATCCAGATGATTCAACAGTTCAGCAGCAAAGCACGGCGGAGTGGAACCCTCTGTGAGAACTTCTCACTCTAAATCTCTTTTTCTAGTTATATATATATACTAGGATGCAGACGGTGCTTAGCAGCACCCGACACCCGTCATCCACAGACCATGGATGGCTTGTTTGTTTGATTGATGTGTTGTGAAAATTGGTTGTGATGTTGATGTGAAATCGATGATAAATTGTTGATGATTGAAATAAATTAATTATCGTTAAAAATATAATTTTAACGTGAATATGAATATAGTGAAAGTGAAAAATAAATATTTATAAACAAATCGGCCGATTTGTTTATATGCACTGATTTGACTGATATTGATTGGGACGATAAATTTTACACATCGCCCAACTGCACAAATAAAAATCTGTGTTTGTTGATTTGAAACCCCACACGGGTATTGGGATGATATTTGGGTACACTAATCCCAATTATTTAATTATATGTCGATCGATTGGTCGACAGACTGTGTAAGCGTAAATTATTTATATTTGATGCTTAAGCAGTTGTGTGGTGCACTTTGGATGATGGTTGATTGTTTATCATTGCTATTATATACATGTGTTGTATGGAATCCATATAATTAACATTATATGGTGATTGATTGGGACTCATTCCAATCGGGAAATTAATGAATATTATAAAAGAAAATTCATGTGTTGAATATAAAAATAGTCATGTGTTGACGATGTTCATGTGTTGAAAATATTCGTGTGTTGAGTAGAATGTTTTAATAATAAAATATACATCTTTATCATATTTAAAATTAGAACTACATCACGGTGGAGTCTAATTGAAAATCAAACGATACATACCATAGTTTTATAAAATATTTTACATAACAAAAATAGTTGTGTGTTGACAGTACTCATGTGTTGAGATTAGTCGTGTGTTGAAAGAAATATAGATTCATGTGTTGAATGGGATAAATATTCATTTGTTGAATAGAATAACGGATTTAGTGAAATATATAAAGCCGTGTTGATTAGAATTGCGCTATTTTGACATGAGCGATATTTATATCGATTATATTCGTTTTTATAATGAATATAGAAAAAGAAGTGATTTCAAAATATAACGTTTTGAAAATATTACCATTTATATAGTAATGATATGAAATATTCAATTTTGATTTGAAATTGAATATAGAGTTGAAATGGTTTTGAAAACGAATTTAAAATGATTTATAAAATACGTTTTAAAAAGGAAATCGACGAAATATATATAATATATATATATTATATATATAATGGCCTGAATAGAACGCGCCGCGCCCCGACAGCTCGTGAATTTCGACCATTGACTTCGAATTGATGTTGGGGGAGATCCGACCGTCGGATTCTCCTAAAACCAGAACCGTTGGGTTTGTATCGAAAAGAGCTTTCCAATGAATATTAGAAATTTGAAATCTAACGGTTGGATTTGGAATTATGTCCAAGTCAAATTTGGAAAAGGTCGTTGTAAGTGCAGTTCGATGGCCGTTGATGGAAATCGACTGTACAGGCCTTGATAAAATTATTAAAAATATTAATAATTTGTGTAAAATCATAATATGTGAATTGGAAAGAACTGGGATGAAAAACTCCACATTTGAAATGATAAAAATATATTTTTATCGAAATGAACTAGTTTTGAACTAGAATTAAAATCAATTTATTTTTGAAATAAATAAATTGAATTTGATAGTGATTTTAGAATAATCAATATTCCCAATTCGTGAATTGGACTGGAGTTGAATCGAAATTATCTTCGGAATATTTCGATGTTGGATTTCGTGACTATACAGATTTTGTTATGGGGATTTGAAAGATATATTTTATATCGTTATTTCCAATACAATATTTGTTGGTTTCAGGATTTGATATTGAATATAAGCCGGTATATTTTCTATTCAGAGCCTTGTATTTAATATCAAATGTGATTTGGGTTTGTCGTGAATGGTGTCTTCATTAACACTGTTCTTAAGCCCAATAGAGGAAAAAGATTAAATCTTTCTATTTAGATTTAATGAAGTGTATCAGTTAAATAATATTTAATTGGAATTGAATTTTAATTGGTTTTTGGGTTTATCGTGAGCGGTGTTTTGAAGAACACTTGTTCTTTAAACCGATTAACAATAGAATGTGATTTTGGGTTTATCGTGAATCGTGCTTTAGATAACATTGGTTCTTTAACCCAGTTAAAGGCAGGATATTGATTTTTGAAAAGATTAAAACTAAGTGGAGTTTTAATGAATCTTTAATTAGATTAAAAAAAAGTGAATTGATAATTTAAATATCAAATCTGAAAAGTGATCGAGAATGGAGTATCACCAGTTTTGCTCCAAAGCGATAGTTAAATCTTTAATTAGATTTGAACGTGAGGTGGTAATTAATTTTACAGATAACACCGTGGTGTTAGATGTGGAGTATTACCAGTTTTCTCCATGGGATATATAGGTTGGGATTGGGGAATAAAATAAATAATTACTTCGGTGTGGTTCGCTAATCCCGACTAGTTTGGAAAACCATAATATGGTTTGAAATGATATCTGAAGGAAGATTAAAGAATAAATTTAGAAGAATTTATCTTGGATAAAATTAATGGGAACCTTTCCCTAAGAATGTGATTTCATGAATAAAAGGATATTCTGAATTGGAATGAGGCGTTTGTTGTGTTTGTGTAACATTTGTTTATCATGTACGTGGGTTATTCAGAAAGGACGGGTTTATACCCATTCTGAATAACCGATTCGACGAGATGTCGAAGATGAAGACGGTGGTTGAAGACCGGAAGTCTTCACATCGTTTGGGTGATTACTGATGATCTTGATTGGGCTGTACACCCAAGATGAGGGAAACAGTTGGTGATCGTCCAGACGTACTCGGAGATGGATGGATATGCGAGGAAAGTGCCTCCGGTTTCGTTCAGACCCAGAACGAACTTGTAAATGGATTGTGTGTCTGACATTGGATTTTATTCTGTGTTGATTGATCTCTATTAAATATACATCTGTTTGGCGGCGGAGAATTTATTCTCTTTCTTAACGCCCTTCTCTGAGACGTACGAGCTTAGAGATTGTATATCGATGGACATCAGTCGCATGGAGTGAATTGCCAGTGTGGCACGCGTAAGTGGCAATTGATCAAGGCTTCTGTTGAAAAGCAAAGTCTTGTGGTTGATGATCAAAGCACGGCCTGTGTGGCGTAGCTTTGTGTATAGCATGAATTCGCGAGCCTCACACCTCGGTATGAGTCAAAAACGGGAGACGGACCGCTGGGAGAGCACGACGTTTCTTTCTAGCTAGGGTGGTGTCAGTGACCTACCAGCCCTGACATTTATATAATTTTCACCTGTGTGGTTGTTGGAATGCGAGGCGCCTCGGATATAGGTCTGTAAGGACCGGGAAACGTGTGTTCAGGAATTGCCAATCCTCAAAAGTAAGAGAGGACCGGCCCAGCCGATTCCAAGGATCAAAGTAGGGTCCTGGGACATTTGCTAGAGTGTCTCGAACGCGGAGAGGAGCTTGCCCCTTGCCTCGACTCATGATGAAATCCAATTTCCAATACGTGTGTTTCGGTTTTATTTGTAGAGCCTAGTATGGCGACATAGTAGATGGTAGCTATGCCGTCTATGATTGATATTTATGATTTGAATTGTTTTGACACTATACACCTATAATAGTATCAAGTAATGTGTTTTAAACGTATCAAGCATGCTTTAGCTGTTATAAGGTAAAAACCCTATCCTCCGGCTTGCGTTGCATTGTGTGATGGGACCTGGGTCTTATAACAGCTTCATTTTTCTTTATTTAGCATTGCGCTGTTTGTTCTATGCACTGGTATTCTTGGGAGGAAACCCGTTCCGTGTTATACGGCGTGGTTCCTTGATTTACCTAACTTTAAAACCAATATTAATAACTGTTTTAGTTCTCACACCAGTCACATGACTGACCTGGAGTTTATTGTTTTAACCTAAACTCTGGGTGCCCCTATTTTCCACACGGGCATCTAGTAGTTTTGGTTTTGCAGATTTATATTCACAGGGTCCTGATTTACAGTTGGAACGATGCTCGGAAAGCTCTGTATCCGTGTATCACTTTCAGTTGTGTTTTGTATATTTTTCCACTGCTATGTAATTTATTATAATCTCTGATATTTACCGAATGTAATTTATTCATTTGTACACTGTATATTCTTGTATCTGATGGAATTGTTGTAATAACAATGAAATGTACTTTCGTCTGCATTACGATTTGTCCTGTTCTCAATTCTATCCGCGCTTTCCTTACCGGGGAAGTTCGGGTCGTCTCAAGAATCCACCCTATCATTAATAGTGAGGTATTAAATAATAAGGAAGGAGTGAGTGAAAGTGTATATATATAATATATATATAAACTCCATAACCCTATCTCGGTATTATACTTTGAGAATCTACCTTGGGAAGAGTTGTAAAGTCGGGCGTAAATGTTTATAAGGCTATGCTAGAATCACTAACCTTGGTAGGCATACATCTTGGTTTGAAGAAAATAAGATACATCTGTGTATCATAATATGTGTTGTATATTTTTTGTTCACCAGAATCTTGTTTTTATGACCCCTCTCCTTATTACAACCACCTCGGTTTTCTGAAGGAGGTCGGGTTCTCACAAGTATTTAAGTTTGGCTTTCGGTTCTCGTTCACTCTCGTACTCGGTATTGGCAAAGTGACTTACTTTGAAAAAGGTAGTTACTTGAGCTAATACTAGTTTATCCTATTTTGTTTCCGTTTTGAGTTACCTTATCGTACTCTGATTATGCTCATTTATTGCAGGTATCAGATTTACATGCTCCATGCTTGGATGTTTTTGAGTTTCAATTTTTGTCGAAATTTGCGCATAGAAAAGTGTGGGGTGTTACATCTGGTATTAGAGCTTAGGTTAAACGATCAGAGGAATTAGTTAAATTAGGACTCGTGAGAGAACGTAATTCGATTTTCTTTTCTATTTTTCTTCGTCTTTCTTACTCGCTTTAATTTATTTCAACGATGAATTAGTCATGGACCTAATAATAATAATGTGAAAACCCGTAACTTCCCCGTAAAGGAAAGAGCGGATAGTTCGAGAACAAGCCACAACAGAACGCACACGGGAGAACATTTCATTGTATATTACAACAATTCCATCAGAATACAAGAATATACAGAGTATTAATAAATATTACACAGAAATAACAGAGATTTAAATTACATTTAAATACATCGCAATGGAAATAATACAAAACACAACTAGAAGGAGATATACGGATACAAAGCTTTCCGGATATCGTTCCAGCTGTTAACCAGGATCCTGAGAATATAAATCTGCAAAACCAAACTACTAGCTGCCCGTGTCAAAATAAGGGCACCCAGAGTTTAGGTTAAAACAATAAACTCCAGGTCAGTCATGGGACTGGCGTGAGAACTAAAACAGTTATTAATCTTTATTTTAAAGTTAGATAAATCAAGGGACCACGCCGTATAACACGGAACGGGTTTCCTCCCAAGAACACCAGTGCATAAAACAAACTGCGCAATGCTAAATAAAGAAAAATTAAACTATTATAAGACCCAGTTCCCATCACACAATGCAACGCAAGCCGGAGGATATGGTTTTTACCTTATAATAGCCAAGAATGCTTGATACGTTTAAAACAAATCATTTGATACTATTATAAGCGCATAGTGTATAAAACAACTTCAAATCATAAGTATCAATCATAGACGGCATAAGAGCCCCATCCCACTATGTCGCCATACTAGGCTCTACAAATAAAACCGCAAATGTCACGTATTTGGAAATTGGATTTCCGTCTATGAACCGAGGCAAAAGATAGTCCTCAACCGATTCGAGACTCTCTAGCCCGAGCCTCAGGCACAGCCGCAACCGTACCTTGGATCGTTAGGGCCGGTCCACCGATGTGGATTATAATGCCTGAACACTACGTTTCTCCGCCCTATGAGGCGTAAATGAGCCAACAAATGACTCCATCGGACCCGGATCGTCCGATCAAACCGAGGCGCCTCGCAACAGCAACAACCACATAAGTCAAACTCGTCAGGGCATGTAAAACCACTGACGCGACTTCTAGCTAGAAAGAAAACGCATGTCCCCCCTGAGGTCCGTCTCCCGTTTTTGGTTCACCACCGGGGTGTGAGGCTCGCGAATCAACGTTACACAAAGCTATGCCACACAGGCCGTGCTTTGATCATCACCACAAGACTCTGCTTTTCAACAAAAGCCTTGATCATATTGCCACTTAGGCATGCCACACAGGCAATTCACTCCATGCGTTTGATATCCATCGATATATAACCCTTGAGCTCGTACGTCTCAGAGAAGGGCGTTAAGCAAGAGAATAAATTCTCCGTCGCCAAACAGAGATATATATATTTAATTGAAATCAATCACACAGACTAAAATCCAATGTCAGACACACAGTCAATTTACAAGTCCGTTCTGGGTCTGAAAGAAACCGGAGGCACCTAGTTCCCCGCATATCCATCGATCTCCAAGTACGTCTGGACGATCACCAACTGTTTCCATCTTCTTGGGTGTACAGCCCAATCAAGATCATCAATAATTACCCAAACGACGTGAAGACCTCCGGTCTTCTACCACCGTCTTCATCTTCGACACCACGTCGAATCAGTTATTCAGAATGGGATAAACCCGGTCTTTCTGAACAACTCGCGTATATATATAATAAACACGTGTTACACAAACACAACATACGCCTCATTCCAATTCAGAATATTGTTTTATTCAAATGTTCTTATATTTTGGGAAAGGTTCCCATTAATTTTATCAAAGATAAATTATTTAAATTTATTCTTTAATCTCCTTTGAATATCAATTCAAACTAGTCGGGATTAGCGAACCACACCGAAGTAATCATTTATTTTATTCCCCAATCCCAACCTATTCATCTCATGAAGTAAAACTGGTAATACTTCATATCTAACACCACGGTGTTATCGGTAAATTCAATTACCATTTCACGTTCAAATCTAATTAAATATTTTACCATCGCCTGGAGCAAAACTGGTGATACTCCATTCCCGATCATTTCAATCTAATTAAAGATTCATTAAAACTCCACTTAGTTTTAATCTTCACAGAAATCAAAATCTTATCTTTAACTGGGTTAAAGAACAATTGTCATTTAAAACACGGCCCACAATAAACCCAAAATCACATTCATTAATTATCGGGTTAAAGAACAAGCGTTATTTAAAACACTATTCACGATAAACCCAAAAATCAATATCAATTCAATTCCAATTAAATATTATTTAATTGGTACCCTTCATTAAATCTAAATAAAAGATTTAATCTTTTCTCAACTGGGTTTAAGAACAGTGTTAATGAAGACACCATTCACGACAAACCCAAATCTCATTTGATATTAAATACAAGGCTCTGAATAGAGAATATATCGGCTTATATTCAATATCAAATTTTACGACCAACAAATATCGTATTGGAAATAACGATATAAATATATCTTTCAAATTTCCATAACAATATCTGTATAATCACGAAATCCAACATCGAAATAATCCAAAAACCATTTCGATTCAAATCCATTCCAATTCAATTATTGGAAATTCTGGTTATATTTCAAAACCATTTCAAATTCAATTTATTTATTTAAAAATAAATAGAATTATAATTCTAGTTCAAAACTGGTTCATTTCGATAAAAATCTATTTTTATCTTTTCAAATATGGAGTTTTTCATCTCAAATCTTCCCAAATCATTTCTTATGATTTTACACAAATTATTGATATTTTTAATAATTTTATCAAGGCCCGCACAGTCGATTTCCATCAACGGCCATTGAACTGCACTTACAGCGACCTTTTCCAAATTTGATTTGGGCATAATTCCAAATCCAACCGTTAGATTTCAAATCTCTAATATTCATTAGAAAGCTCTTTTCGATACGAACCCAACGGTTCCGGTTTTAGGAGAATCCAACGGTCGGATCTCCGCAATATCCATTCGAAGTCAATGGTCGAAATTCGTGAACTGCCGCGGCGCGGCGCGTTCTATTCAGGCCATTATATTATATATATATAATATATATTTCGTTGATTTCAATTCAAAACGTGCTTTATAAATTGTTTTAAATTCATTTTCAAAATGGTTTCAACTTCATATTCAATTTCTAATCAAAATTGAATATTCCAATATAAATTCGTTTTAAATTTATTTCCAATTGATTTCAATTCAATTTCAATTTAATTCGAATTTCTTTTCAATTCCTTTCGGTTTCAATTCGGATTCAATTCTATTCAATTTAATTTGGATTAAAATTCTATTAGAATTTCAAATCATTTCAGTGTATTTCGAATTTCAAATCAATTCAGTTTAATTCGAATTTCAATTCACTTTAAATATAATTCGGATCTCAATTAATTTCAATATAATTCGAATTTCAAATCTATTCGAATTTCAAATCTATTCGATTTCAAATCTATTCAATTTAATTCGAATCTCAATTCACTTTAAATATAATTCGAATCTCAATTCATTTCAATATAATTCGAATTTCAAATCTATTCGAATTTCAAATCTATTCGATTTCAAATCTATTCAATTTAATTCGAATTTCAAATCTATTCAGTTTAATTCGAATTTCAAATCTATTTCAATATTCATTGCAAAATGAATAAAATCGATATAAAAACAGTTCACGTCAAAATGGCGTCAATCTAATCAACACAGCTTCATATATTTTAATTTTCAAATATTCTATTTCAAATATTTCTATTTCAAATATTTCTATTTCAGATATTTCTTTTTCAAATATGGAATGAGGCCCAATCAATTACCATATAATGTTAATTATATGGATTTTCTACAATACATGTATACAATAACAACGATGAATAATCAACCATAATCCAAAGTGCATTCTACACTGTATAAGCATCAAATATAAATATTTAACGCTCATAGCAGTCTGTCAATCAATTGATCGACATACAACTAAACAATCGGGATTAGTGTACGTCAAATATCATCCCAATACCCGTGTGGGGTTTCAGACAATCAAACACAGATTTTATTTGTGCAGTTGGGCGATGTGTAAAATTTATCGTCCCAATCAACATCAGTCAAATGTGTGTATATAAACAAATCGTCCGATTTGTTTATTTTTATTTCATTTTATATACACGTTAAAAATTCTATTTTTACTATAAAATATTTTATTTCATTTCTCATCACATCACACAATCAACTACACATCAAAATTAAACAACCAAGCATACAAGCCGTCCATGGTCTGTGGACGACGGGTGTCGGGTGCTACTAAACACTGTCTGCATCCTAGTATATATTTCAACTAGAAAATTAAATTAAAGAGTGAGAAATTCTCACCGATAGCTAAACCAATCCCACGACACTTCTTATGTAGAAATCTTCGCCGTTCTTGCCTCTTGTCAATTTTCACTGCCCGTATTCTCTACATATATAAAAATCACATTTTTACTTTGCTATTCGATATATAAAAATCGAATTTTTACTTTGTTATTCGATATATAAAAATCAAATTTTTACTTCGCTGTCATGTGTATAAAAATCACATTTTTATACTACTACTATATAGATAAAAATTCTATTTTTACACCGCTAAAAATCGCATCTTTTCCATTTTAAAAATCTAATCTCTTCTATTTTAAAAATCTAATCTTTTCTCAACTTTCAATATATAGAATCATGTCTCTTTTGTAAGCATAATCGCATCTTTCCCCCTTTTTAAAAATCGAAACTTGTCTATATAAATTAAAAACTGCTTGAACAATGTATTTAAATTAAATTAATTTAACTTAAAAACTCACTCTTTCGTGTAAAAACCAAGTCTATATGCTCGAGGGCCCATCATCAGCACTGATAGGGCGGAGGAGGCTCGCTGGTGCTAGCCGGGGGGGGGATTGTGGAGTGGTGGCAGCGGCCTAGGGCTTCATGTGTGGGCGGTTTTGGGTTTAGGTTCGGGGTCTGTGGGTTTTGAGCTGGAGAGGGGCGGAGGAGGGAGGGGGCGCAGCGATTAGGAGGGGTGGCGGACCTCCGGCTGGGGCGGTGGTGACGGCCGATGAATTCGAGGGGGGACGCTCGCGTTTTGGGGTAACGGAGGGGCTGTAGGGGAAGAGGGATGGCGAGAAGAGGGGGATGGCCTTGGTGGAGCTCCGACGATGGGGAGGTCGCCATCGATGGCGGCGCACTAGGGCAGGCGCGTCCTCCCTCTTTTAGTTTTTTTTTGTTTTTTTATTTTGAAAACTGAGAATGAACGGGGAAGGGAATAGGGAAGGGAGGGGTCAAGTGAAAGGAATTTATATATTTTATTTTTATTTATTTTCTCTCTCCTAAGTTGACTTTTTATTTCGACCTCGAAACGAGGCCCACCGCCTGTCGTCCATAGCGTTTCACCCCCATTCCGAACACAATGGGATATGTATCGTAAGCTGATTAGATCGTTTTGATCAGTTTCCGTCAAAATCAACATATAACTCTATATATTGAATTTGAACGCGCATTTCAATTTACTGGGGTCACATACTAACTCGAAAAATTCCAGAAAAATATTTTCTAGCTTCGTATTGACGATACGGTCCTAACAAAACTAATTTCATCGAATTCTGAGACCATTTGAAAAATGGCCATTTTCCAGTCGATTAAAATCAACTAAAACTGGTCAAACGCGTTTTCCTTTGCCACGCTCACATATTGACTCGAAAAATTATGAAATTTGGAATCTAGCAATAACTTGACATCGCGGATCCAACAAAAGTGGTTTCGTCGAAATCCGAGGTCGTTTGCAAAATTCCCATTTTTAAGGGCCTGAATTCCATAGCGACTATTCAGATTTTTCAACTGGGCATATCTTTTGATTCCCGCTATGAAATTTCAATTTTTCGGATTCGTTGGAAAGATATTCTCAAATAGATTCTAATATTTTTGGTTTCACTAAAATCCGGTTTATTTTGCACCCGATACATTCATTTGAAGTTTGAAATCGAATTATCGAACTACCGCGCCTTTTTCAATACCTTTTATAAATTAAAATAAATATTTATATTCTAACGACGATCTATATAAATATATACGTTTGAATTCTATTCAAAATAAATTTATCGTCGATATTATTTAAAATAATTCATTTTAAATATGCAAAATTCGCTAAAATTGGCAAAATAAAAATTTTAAACTGGCCCAGATTTTCGGGTTGTTACAAATAATGGGCTTTAAGCGAATAAGGGTTCAAATATGTTGATTTCAGGTTTCTATTTAATTCTGTCTTACCCCACAGTACGTTGGCGATCTCATCGTGAAAAGAATGAGGACAACATATGGTGGAGTCCATTGATTTGAGTTTGGAGATTGGACAAAAATCTAGCTACAACCGAGATAAACGCGATTTCTGGTTTTTGATTTCGTTTGGTAGCTCCGGTTAAGACTATTGCTTGATCTAAAACGGGAAATGTTCACATTAGTATGTCGTATCCATTTTGGAAATAACTATGAGGTATATCCATCCATCACTTCGTTGAATTTCCGAATCTCCATTTATTGAAATATTCATTTGAGTTCTTGTCCTTATATTCGAATAAATTTATTTTAAAACTATTTAGAAAAATAAAATTTGTTTCAAAAATTTTGAAATACAGTTTCGAAAAATGGTTTTATAAATGCATAGTTTATAAAGATATGATTTTTAGATTTCAATCTATTCGTATTTCAAAATTATTAAGGCGATCGTGTAATTTTGATAATATAATCTGATTGGTAAGAAAGATGGAGTTAGAAACAACAAGGAATGTGCAACTAAACTTGAAAATAATAAATATTCATTCCTTATTATTTTTAGTATCCCCTACCCAATATATATTGGATAATTTATTGTAATTATCACAATTAATCTTTAATATTTTAAATCCCCACACATTTTTTAACACGAAAAGGTTTTTCAGATTGTAATATAAACTGGAATAATAATAGTAATAAAATGGATTTACAAATTCAAAACCGTTAGTTTATAATAAATTCCATGTTGGAAAAGTTTTAAAAAAAAATCTTCGGAAAGGCTAAGGAAAATCCTTCATCTTGATTTTTGTGGTATTTGATTTCATGAATCATATATTAGTTGTCAGTTAAGTAAGTGGAAATCCGTCTTAATTTATATTATGTGTTTCTAACTGAATTTTTTTTTGGAATTCATTTGTTCGTTGTGTAGTCGCAGCTCTGTTGTTGATACTATAAATCCTTGGAGTTGATTTGGAGTTTAACTACAGTCTAAAAATACCATGGTGATGTAACACCCCGCATTTTTAGTGATAATTAAAAATATGCATATATGTATATATTATATGCATAGATATATTTAAAGGAAAATTTTAAAAATAATAATAATATGTAAGTGCATTGAAACGAAGGAAAATGAATTGCATGCAATATACATATATGTATAAATTAAAAAAGAAGTTAATGCATGGAAAAAAAAAGTATGCAACACAATTGCGCATGTAATAATGTTAAAAAGGAAAAGGAAGTACATGCATGTAATTATGATAGAGAAAACAATTAATAAAGAGAAACGTTAATGTAATCAATGTAAATGGTAAAAAGGTAAATTAATAAAATTGCATGCAACAATAAATGAGAAGGGGCATACGTGCAAACATGTTATTTGAAATTCAAAATTTTGTAGGAAGATAATACATGCACAAAAAATAATAGGAATGTGTAGATGCATGAACCTAAATAAAAATAACATAAATGTATAGATGCATGAACCTAAATAAAAACGAAATGATGTCATGCAAATAAAAGAAAATGAATATAGAATGCAAACATGTCAATTATGCAATTAAAGCATGCATAGAAAAAAGGTTTAGAAAGAGGAACCAAGCAATTTAATGCGTTAAAAAGAAATAACATATCAACTACATGAAACGGGAAAGCATTAATGCATTTAAACAAGAATATTAGAAATATATGCAACAAAGAAATAATGTCACATGGGAAAGTTTAATGCATGGAAGGAAGTTGGAAAATAAACATAAATTGATTCAATTAAAGCAAGCTAATGTCAAAAGAATTAATATAATTCATATTATATATAGAATAATGACACATGGAAGGATGAATTAATGGAAAAGAAATGTATTTTGCATATATTAAGGAGCGTTTAAGATTTTGCTTGTACAAAAAGAAAAGAAACCGCATATAGGAAGGTGTCAACACCATCAGTGTCCACGCGTGCATATGGGTGCAACGCACCTGGGTTGGTTTAGCCTACTCTAGAACCTTCTTTTTTTTAGTGAGGTGGAAGGTTTAGATGGATTTTATTTTAATCCTAAGGCCCTTATTCACCTACTACAGCTATAAATAAACATCAAACCCAACCCTAATCTCATCTATCTCTTTAACCCTAGCCTCTGTGCTGCTAAATTCTCAACTAACCTGGCCTCCACCTTCAACATAAATTAAAGTAGAGATTTTTAGAGACAAGCTCTTCATCAACAATCACTTTAGATGGTTAATCAACATCAAAGTGTTACAACAACGATTTATCTCTTTTCTAATCCTGGCAAGGTGAGTGGGTTTAAATTATTCTTGTGAATAATTGTATTCATATCATTTAGCAATTCCCAATTAAAATGTTACAACTTTTATTATTATGCATGTTCTTTATCTCTTCCCTTCCTCCTTCCCTTTTTATTTTTACAGCCAGGCTACCTTCGAGCTTGGGCCAAATCTCATAGAGATGAACGTACGGATGGTAATTTAGCAAATGTTGGGAAATTTATCATAATATATGTTGGGTTGATTTAGGCATAATTAATGTTAAATTTTGGGTATAACCTATAATTGAAGAATTGTAGCATAACTTAAAATTAAAATTGGAAATTTGGTGCATAACCTTAAATAGTAATCTGGGACATTACTAAAAATATGTGTAAAATAAGTTGGAACAATTAAGTATGTTGGTATAATTGGGAAGTGCGTGGATTAATAATGGACATGAATAAGCAAGACTATAATTTGAGCGCAACTTAAGGTTAGGTAATTTTGGGAAAAACTGATAGGTTAGAATTTGGGAGCATAACTTCAATGAATATGAACAATTGGTAGAATTGGAATAATTTCACTTTATTGAAGTTAATTAAATGTAAGAAGAAATGTGACATATATGGGGAATTGAGCATAACTATGCTTGGAATTATGAATATAATTAGGGTGGGATTTATGTATATAAATCAAATTGGAATTATGAACATGAAATTGGGATTATAAGTTGAATTGGGATTATAGGCATAATCTGTTGATAGGATTATAAGCATAAATGTGAATTGAGGATTTATGGGTAATTGACATATATTATAATCCAAGATTTGAATTATGAGTATAAGTTATAATAAGAACAAATATGCCTAAGACACGAGGTTAGATTTGGTTTGCGGTAGAAGTCTGCCCGGAACCGCCCGGCATATCTAGCAACCGCAAATGGTAATCTAATGTGGGAGGTCTTAGGTGAAAATTGGACCCATAATGGGGTCAAGACACGAGGTTAGATTCAGATGCGGTAGAAGTCTGCCCGGAAGCGCCCGACATATCCAGCAACCATAAACGGCAATCTAATGTGAGAGGTCTTGCATGTTTACAAACATAATAAATAATAATGAACACTTAACCAAGATGACACAAGTTGGTTTGGCATGGATATAATAAAAGGGGTTAAGTGGGTAACATGGGTAGCATGGTAATTTGTTAAATTGGAATACTTAACCTAATTAAATCTATAGTGGTGTTATGAACCAGTTGAATTGAGAAGGGGTTAATTAAATTTGTTAAAGAAATGAGGCAGGTTAAGTTAATCTTAATTAATGCCAAAATGGGGAATGATGATAATAACCTATTATGAATGAACTTGAATAAGAAAGATAATAGGTAGGCTTGTCCTAGGGACAAGTGGGAATTATAACATATGAAATAAGATAAGTTATAAGGAATTATAGGGAAAAATGAAATTATTCTCTTACCAATGTATCTGTGAATTAAGATGTGCTTAATTATAAATTAAGTAGAACATGTTATGGTAACCATGGGATGGAATAATGAATAGATTATGAGAATAACATATTGTAGGCTTATTAATGAACTTAAATGGGTTACGTTATAAATTGAATTAATAAGCGAGGGTAACTTGGTAAACTTGAAAAGGAAGTCAACGTGAAGGAGAATAACAAAGTTAAATGAGAAAAATCATGAGGTGGCGCAAGCGCGTGATTAATGGTTAGATGTAGGGTCTAATGACATATAAAACTGAGGCTGTTGGACTAGTCCATATGTTAGAGGATGAATAACCATAAGGGGTACATCATCGGGGTGTCAAAAGACACAAAGAGGAGCGCATGTCCATCTAGATATTCTTGTAGGCTCCAACGGACTGGTTTAAGAAGAACGCGGCTTCCGAGGACATAGGGTACTCTTAGTATTCCTCTATAAGTGGTAGATGATCCGCATGTACTCACAGAGGTTAGGTCTGCGTAGGTGAACCAGTGAGTATGCCTTGATTGCAATAATAAGGGGCAATCAAAAGACTAAGATGGACCAGCATGATTCAGCGAGACCAGTTAGTGCCCTGTGATAGCAACTTGTCGTCTACCTACCATCTTCAGTCAGTACGTAAAACGGAAAGGCGGAGAACTCCAAAAGACCATATACTTTGCTATCTAGTTATGGGTGAGGTTGGCCAATGATCGACATAGAAATGTGTTTATTTTATGCTCTTATATCTTATCTTTTGTATATAAATGAATATTACTTGGGTATTGTTTTGTTACTTTTACAGATATTCCAACCCAGCCCGCATGCAACCAGAAATGTAGAGAAATAGAGATCAATTTGCTGTGTATTTGCATTTTGAAGAATCGTAGATGAGGATCTCACATCTGGCTGCTATTGGACAAGAGAAGGATTGATAAAAAGGCTTTGCACATCACAAATCAATGAAGAAGTGTCAAGGAAGCAAGAGGAAAAGAGAAAAGGCCCAAATTTGCTTTATTTATCTAAGGCCCATTTATGTTTCTCATTGTAAACTAATTAGTGATGTAATAACCAGGCCCAATTATCATTAGGGTTAGGGTTAGGGTTTGGCTATCTACCCTATAAATACCCTTGTAGCCACCATCCTACGAGATATCTCATTCTATTCTTTTCTTCATTAATAAAACTCATTTTTCTTTTTATCTTATGCAATTTTCTATTTCTTAGCAATTAGTGTTGTCTACACGATTAGATTCGATAGAACACTATTTGTATTTTGCATTTCTTTTCATTAGTGATTGACCGTCTGATTAGATTCAGCGGTAATCCTAATTTTATTTCCTGTTGTTATTTATATTCTGCACTTTTATTTTCTGTATTTTAATCGCGTTCATAGGTTAAATTGGATTTGATTAGATTTGAATCTGATTCATAGTTTCATTGCTTTTCCATTGAAATTGTGATTTGATCGTCGGTTCAGTTAGATCTGTTCTGAATCAAATTACAGTTTTAATTTTGTTTTGTTTAATTTTCAAAATCAACCTCCAAAGTTTTGTCTAACTCGCCCAAGAGATTAGATAAATAATTTGATTTAATTCACCTCCCTGTGTTCGACCTGTATGCTACACACCTGTATGCTTGCAGAATTTAATTTAAATGTCGCGCTTTTCTAATTCATAGACTAGCGTCGATCAAGTTTTTGGCGCCGTTGCCGGGGAGGAAAACATTAAATTTTATTATTTATCTAATTTCTGATTCGTGTTAGTTTTTATTTTATTTTTTGTTGCTTTTTTTGTATATATAGAAAAAAAGTTCTAGTTTGGTTGATTGAGTATTAAAATATTGATACTACAATCTTCTAATAAGGGGAAAGAATCTTGCCTTTTTGTTTTTATTATTTCTTTCCTCATTTTGATTCCTTTTCCTTTTTGTTTTCCCTTCTCCCATTTATTACTTTCCTTTTTTTTATATACATCCATTTTCTTCTTCTTACAACTTTCAAAGCAAATAAAAAAAACCTTACCAAATTTCCTTAATTTTATCTTCTTTTTTCTCATTTATTCCTTCCCCCTTTCAATTTTTTCCTTTTATATTTCTTTATCCTTTCCTACTTTCAAAGCAATAAAAAAAACAAAAACAAAAAAAAAATAGAAAACTTTCCATTCTTTCTTCCTTGTAGTTAATTCTCTGCTTTGTCATTTGATTACTACCCTCTTTTGCTGTTTCTTTATTTCTTTCCATTCTTTTTCTTTTTGCAATTACAACAGCAATCTCTTCTCATCTTCTTGCCATTCCGTACATCTTCTTCTCTTCCACCAAGACCAAAACCATCTTCACGCATACCCATAAAAATCCATATATCTTGCACCAACGAAAACTAATACAGCAAGTCATAACCTCCCCAAAACCATCCTTTCTCACAACCACCAACATCAGCACGTCACCCTCGTCCATCACAAATACCCCACGCACAACTTCTGCGCACCATCACCGCCATCAAATCCGATCACAACGCACTACTCAGAAGTTCCACTGCGTTTACCAGCCTCTATCCACTAAAACCGCTCCACAATACCACCACAAAAACTTGATCGACGCTAGTCTATGAATTAGAAAAGCGCGACATTTAAATTAAATTCTGCAAGCATACAGGTGTGTAGCATACAGGTCGAACACAGGGAGGTGAAATAAATCAAATTATTTATCTAATCTCTTGGGCGAGTTAGACAAAATTTTGGAGGTTGATTTTGAAAATTAAACAAAACAAAATTAAAACTGTAATTTGATTCAGAACAGATCTAACTGAACCGACGATCAAATCACAATTTCAATGGAAAAGCAATGAAACTATGAATCAGATTCAAATCTAATCAAATCCAATTTAACCTATGAACGCGATTAAAATAAAGAAAATAAAAGTGCAGAATATAAATAACAACAGAAAATAAAATTAGGATTACCGCTGAATCTAATCAGACGGTCAATCACTAATGAAAAGAAATGCAAAATACAAATAGTGTTCTACCGAATCTAATCGTGTAGACAACACTAATTGCTAAGAAATAGAAAATTTCATAAGATAAAAAGAAAAATGATTTTTATTAATGAAGAAAAGAATAGAATGAGATATCTCGTAGGATGGTGGCTACAAGGGTATTTATAGGGTAGATAGCCAAACCCTAACCCTAACCCTAATGATAATTGGGCCTGGTTATTACATCACTAATTAGTTTACAATGAGAAACATAAATGGGCCTTAGATAAATAAAGCAAATTTGGGCCTTTTCTCTTTTCCTCTTGCTTCCTTGACACTTCTTCATTGATTTGTGATGTGCAAAGCCTTTTTATCAATCCTTTTCTTGTCCAATAGCAGCCAGATGTGAGATCCTCATCTACGATTCTTCAAAATGCAAATACACAGCAAATTGATCTCTATTTCTCTACATTTCTGGTTGCATGCGGGCTGGGTTGGAATATCTGTAAAAGTAACAAAACAATACCCAAGTAATATTCATTTATATACAAAAGATAAGATATAAGAGCATAAAATAAACACATTTCTATGTCGATCAAATACCCCCACACTTATCTTTTACTCGTCCTCGAGTAAAACAAGAAATGAAAAACTACTAGATAGGTCACACTTTTGTAGGAAACACGATTGCATTGAGCGTATGCAACAAGCCGTTAAACCTCTAGGTGTCCCTAGTAGGACGAGTGGTGTCTCGTGAGGGTTTTCAGCGGATACTACCCACTCCAAATCTGATTCTCCGATCACGACATCATCCTCCAACCTCACGTTCGAATTCCAACACCACCTCCACCACGCAACAGATCCAAGAAACCCATAGATCGCCAATTCGAAACCAAGCCAAAAATCCCAAGTCAACAACGAAAAAGCAAATCGGAGGGGCCTTGAGTTTCATATTGAAAATTTTCCTTTTTTTTGGATCTCGAATAGCTTAGTTGTGGAGATTGATTGTGGGTGGAGTCTATTAGGGGAGTTGCGTCCTGTTTTCCAAGAAAAGGAGGAGGCGCGTCTCAGTGAGATCTCCCGTGAATTTTTTTTTTGGGGCACTGCAATTTTTTTTTTGGTGAACATTGAAGTTTGTGCATGGTGTTTAGCAATTGAGTAGGCAATTGATTTGTTTTCATTTTCTTTTTGATGTGGTCTCTTCGTGAAAGGTAAATTATACTACACACATTAAAAAAAAAATTGGGACTGCCATTTTTGGTTTCTGAGAGATTTTGGGAGCGCATATCCTGTATTTTGTTTTTGGCCTGTTCGACTATGCAAAAAAAATAGCAAAAAAAAAAAAATTGTGGTTTGAGGAGCATAATTAAGGCGAGAATTGGATTGTGTTGCCTAATTTTGGGTGCGTGCGTTTTGATTGAGAATTGACTTGGAGCAATTCTTTATTTAGTGCGTTAGTGCTTGTTCCCTGCTTTTTTATTTTTTTTATTTCTTTTGTTAGGCTTAGCTTTTATTTTAAGTTTAGTTTATTTATTTTGTTTGGTTTTATTTTTATTTTTATTCTAGGTTTTTATCAGTTTGTAGTTTTCTTTTGATTTTACTTCTTTTCTTTTTCTTAAAAAAAAAAAAGAGTACGTTTTTTTTTAGGCTTAATCGAGTAGGTTCACTTGTTTGTTTGTTTGTATTTTTTTTTTCTTTTTTTTCCTTTGTTAGTTTTTTTTTTCTTTTTCTTTTTAGGTTTTCTCCCTTTCAATTGTTTATATTTTTATTTTGTTTTATTTGCGTCTCTTTATTAAAAAAAAGAGGAAACCTCATTCAAATCAAAGGCAAAAAGCAAAGAATTCGAGCAAAAAAACAAGAAAACTCGGAAGCCAAGCAAATTTGCAAATCGCCAATGCTACTCAATTGCACTGGACAGACTGCCATACCCCGCTGTAAAATTCTCTTAACTCTACAGGTGCTCTGCTGCAAAATAAAAATATAGAAATTGTTGTAAAAATCTTCTACAGGGGCAGCGGCTTGAATGTAAAAAAATTTAATTCTGCAATTTATATTTCTGTGACTGAAATTTCTGAATTAGTTGGGTACGGACTGATATTTTCATAACTGTCATCATTCTCATCGTTTCTCAACAATAAATTCCGATTAGATATTTCAAAATAATATAATTGAAAAGTGGTGCTTTGTGAAGTTGACTGTCTCGTATAATTGGATCGCGGATATATATTAGTTCAATTTATTGGACTATTAGCAAAAGAGGTTGCATACTACCCGTAAAACATTGGTCGTATCCCTTAGTATTTATACTATACGTGAACGGCCATAAGACCCTCTTCCCCTTCTAATTGAGTCAGTTAATTAATAGAGCACCACTCGTTCTTTTATACTATTTTGAAGTGAGAATAATATATGTCTTACCCTGACTTCATTCAAATGTCTAATTCAAAAAAATCCTTGAGAGAAATGTGGGATAATAATCGGAGTAGACGTCCTCTTGAAGAGTATGAGTATGAATTGCAACTCATGAAACAAGATTTTCCAAACTTTCGTGAGCCCAATGTCAACAATTTTCAAAATTTTCCAACTGACCAACATTTTCAAAATCATAGATATAATCGAAATGATGATTTCAATTTAAATTTCAATAATTTCGATTATGGGCCACATCCACATCAAAACAGTTTTGAATCGCAACATACCTTTGATCAACATCAATATGAGGTTGGAAACCAGTTTGAAAATAATTTTGAAAATGATTTTCAAATCGATCAAAATTTCGAAATTTATAGCCCATATCAACATCTTGAAAACAACCAAAATTGCAATTTTCCACCGAATTTCAACAGCTTTGGTTACAAACATAATTTTTATGATCAAAATGATTTCCAATATCATTGCCATTTTTCTAAAAATTCAAACAACCACCTCATTGGAAATAATTTTGATTGTGAAATTGATGTGGACTATAATTTTGAGAATTAAGAAATCCAAAACGAGAGCTCTCAAATCAGCGATCGTCTTAACATTCTTAGAGAGAGGGAAGAAAGACTAAATAAAAAGGCTGATGAACTTCTTTGTTTATTGCAATCTTTGAAAGAACAACAAGAGCAACAAAATCAAATTCAAACAAGCGATGAATCAGAAAATAGTCCATTCTTTACTGATATGAAAATTTTCAAACAACAACTTTCAAAATTGAGAATGATGATCTAAATGAAGTTGTTCAAAATTCAATAAATGATTTGGATTTCGATTCTTTTCAAAAAGATTTAAGCTTGAATTTTGATCTTCCTCTTTTGGGCTGTGAGAAACCTGAAATCTTTGAAATTGAACAGAATAAAAATGTTGAATTTTTCAATTCAAATTTGGAAAAGGATTTTAACGAACATGAATTCTTTGGATTGTACGAGGATGAGTTGCCAAATGAGGAAGAAGTGGATTCACGTCACGAGTTCGAAAATTTTAACTCTGAGAAAATTTCAAACGAACTTGAAATTGTCAGTGTCGAAAAAACATTGTCAATTGAGAAATGTGATCACATACTCTTGAACAACACTCAGATTTTAAATTTCACTGAATTTGTATACGATCACAAATTCTTGAAAAATTACACTGACAAATTTGTTGAACACATGAACTATTTTTGGAATGTTAGCTTTGTTGAAAAACTTCGTGTTAGGTCGACCCTAGATATTTATCTCCTGGACTACAAATCGAGGTATAAAGATGAGATGGTTTTCAAAAATTCTTGCTTGTTAGAAAACATGTCTAGACACAGTGGGAATGGGACTCATAGGGCTAGAACCAAGTGTGGGGGAAAAAGTTGGTGGAATTCTTTGCATTGCGTTCACCGCAAACACATATATCATTGTACATATGATCCATTCCTACATATAGCTAAACTGCATTTCATTCTTCAAATAATTTTGCATCTCATTCACCTTTGGGTACGATCATTCAAATTTAGGAAACGTTTACAGTGTGGACACTGTTTAGTTCAAGTGTGGGGGTATTGAGTCTGCATTGCATTCATTTTTATTTTTCTTTAATTTTTCCTTTTCATTTCCATGCATTTAAATAGGACCCTCATGCATTTTAGATCGTAGTAACATACCATTTTTTTTTAAAAAAAAAATACGACTCATTTTCAATTGATACAACAAAATAAGTTTACAATTTTTAGCCAGTTGATAGTATTTTTTCTCTCAACTTAGATCGAATAAGAAATATAATGAAAAGTTTAATTTTGAGGGATAATAGTGTAACCGGTACATAGGGAGATTCTTAGGTGATGGCCATGAAATCTATTCTATATTGTAGACTTTGTTAATAAGTGGAGGACTTAAAATACTTATAATGGCTTGTCAAATCTTTAAAACTAAGTTGTGTTAAGTTGAATTCGCTAACTCTTTTTTGTGCTTATATTCAATAATAGTAATAGTAATCCAAGGGTATCCAACATTGCTTGTATATCGAGCGTTGGTGTGCAAACCCGCCAAGCTCTATCCGACACGTTGTTGACAAAGTCAGCGTTGGAATATCTTGGTCTCATTTTATGAGATTGGACACCTAAGGATTACCGACACGTTGTTGACAAAGTCAAAGTCGGCCTGCACAATCCGCCAAGCTCTTTACCCACTCTCCGTTAGTCCGCGAGGCAGTGCATGGGTGGTAAACCTTGGTCTTTTTAGTTAGGTGTATGTACTTAATCATAAATCTTAAAATTTTATAGAATAAAGAATAAGCGACGATACCCAAACACTTCTTGACCTTATTGATTTGACTAGCCATACATGAGAAAATTAGAATACCACTTTGCAAACTATGCCAAGCAAACTAAGAATTTATTTCATGGCTGCACTATGTTATCGACCGAACTAACTGGCCAAACTGGAATTTAACATTTGAAAACTTGATTTATATTGAAAATTTGTGACAAGTTGAGGTATCTAAAATAAAATCGACTGATTAGAAATTGTTAACTTAATTTATTGTACCACTTTCCTGAAATAGGTCGTGTTTTCAATTTTGTTTTCAATTGCATAAGTCCTTTGCATTCATGTAGTTTCATTAGAATCATAGCATACTGCATTTGGATTTTGTGGGTAGTATCCGCTGAAAACCCTCACGAGACACCACTCGTCCTACTAGGGACACCTAGAGGTTTAACGGCTTGTTGCATACGCTCAATGCAATCGTGTTTCCTACGAATGTGTGACCTATCTAGTAGTTTTTCATTTCTTGTTTTACTCGAGGACGAGTAAAAGATAAGTGTGGGGGTATTTGATATACATAGAAATGTGTTTATTTTATGCTCTTATATCTTATCTTTTGTATATAAATGAATATTACTTGGGTATTGTTTTGTTACTTTTACAGATATTCCAACCCAGCCCGCATGCAACCAGAAATGTAGAGAAATAGAGATCAATTTGCTGTGTATTTGCATTTTGAAGAATCGTAGATGAGGATCTCACATCTGGCTGCTATTGGACAAGAAAAGGATTTATAAAAAGGCTTTGCACATCACAAATCAATGAAGAAGTGTCAAGGAAGCAAGAGGAAAAGAGAAAAGGCCCAAATTTGCTTTATTTATCTAAGGCCCATTTATGTTTCTCATTGTAAACTAATTAGTGATGTAATAACCAGGCCCAATTATCATTAGGGTTAGGGTTAGGGTTTGGCTATCTACCCTATAAATACCCTTGTAGCCACCATCCTACGAGATATCTCATTCTATTCTTTTCTTCATTAATAAAACTCATTTTTCTTTTTATCTTATGCAATTTTCTATTTCTTAGCAATTAGTGTTGTCTACACGATTAGATTCGGTAGAACACTATTTGTATTTTGCATTTCTTTTCATTAGTGATTGACCGTCTGATTAGATTCAGTGGTAATCCTAATTTTATTTCCTGTTGTTATTTATATTCTGCACTTTTATTTTCTGTATTTTAATCGCGTTCATAGGTTAAATTGGATTTGATTAGATTTGAATCTGATTCATAGTTTCATTGCTTTTCCATTGAAATTGTGATTTGATCGTCGGTTCAGTTAGATCTGTTCTGAATCAAATTACAGTTTTAATTTTGTTTTGTTTAATTTTCAAAATCAACCTCCAAAGTTTTGTCTAACTCGCCCAAGAGATTAGATAAATAATTTGATTTATTTCACCTCCCTGTGTTCGACCTGTATGCTACACACCTGTATGCTTGCAGAATTTAATTTAAATGTCGCGCTTTTCTAATTCATAGACTAGCATCGATCAGCCAATGGGTTTGAAGGGCATAGGGCGCCGGGGTTAAGTTCTCATTCTTGATATTCTTGGGTGCCTTTCAATAGTTGAGGGAGGGGTCTAGTAGGACCATAGCCACTGTAAAAGCAGACCTTAGCATCTGCAATCGGCAAATATTTGAAAGCTCCCGACCAGGTTCCGTGTTTTTAATTAGCCCTGCCACGGGACTCGAGCGCACATATAGAGAATATGTGCAATAAGCATCGAGAACGATTGACGATACGTACGTGGGAAAGTCTAGGTACACTCATGTCGTTCTGGGTGGTGTATCATAAGAATAGAGGGCATTATTCGAGGATGGAACCTAATTCGATCGAATGGTTCAAAGATGGCAGTCCGAACGCTTACGTAATATAGAAGTAGTGGTTCTTTGCAAGCGTAGCACTGACATATGTACAGAAATCCGTACGACATTCGGGCGTAGGATTAGGGACTGCTATATTCCTGCGATGACACGGTGGAGACCGTGCGAGTAGGGTACCAAGGGGTGTACCTTAGTTGGGGGTAGCTACATATACACTGTATTAGGTTAATCTACTAGGGAGTAGATGGGTGCGGCATGTGTAAGCCTTAAATGCTAATGACATAGATAACCCAATAAATTGGAAAATGTAATTGAACTGTATATGTAGGATTATCCAAAAGTATAATTTAAATCCAGTCACACAGGACTTATGTTCTGACCCCCCCCCCTCCTCACAACATTCGCAGGTTAGGTTCATGATAGAGACTGTATAGCTTTGGATACTGGTTTAGTAGTATTATTAATAATGTAAAACTATGTTTTGATTACATTATATTTTATTCCTTCCACTGTGAGATGTTTTCGAACATTGACATGTTTCATGTCTCTGTCTTTTCTGCAGGATACCAGAGCAAACCAACTCGGGTTTCGATGAATTGGGATTTTTGGAAAAAAATCAGTCCGTCAGAATCCGGGTTGTTACATCTGGTATCAGAGCTTATGTTTAGGATTCCTTATATTGATAATGAGTGAGCGTATTTGTATTTTAAAATATAAATATATTATATATATAAATCTAGATCCATAGAGGAGCCCACTAAATAGAAAAAGGAAAATGGATTAGGAATATATATATATAGTTGAGAGAATTGACCTTGTGGGGGTGTCTAGGAAAGCCTAGGTAAGTCGGAAGCCAACTATGAGTCTAACCCTTGTTAACTTTTAAGAACTTGAAATTGTAAAAGTTTAGGCAAAAGAGTTTATGATGTTTTCAAGTTTTAATCTTAAAAGTATTTTTGATGTTTGAGAAAAAAAAGGCCAAACTATGTTTTAAAATTAAGGAGTAGGTAAGGGTTAGTGCCTAAAAAGAATGGAGAAATTTGAGGCTATAAAGTAAATAACAAAGGTTATCTTGGAATTGTAGAAAATTCCTGTAGAATGCATAGGCATTGTAAAGACTAGAACTGTTGCTCGAAAAAGAAAAAGTATAGGCTAGTAAAGCATAGCAAGGACTAGTAGTGACTACTAGAGAGTGAAGGGCCAGTGAGCGTTGAGAGTTTGTGGTTGGACTTTTCATTAGTGAAATAGTCATTTATTCTTGGCCCTTAGTAGTAGCTGTGTAGGATGGAAAGGCTTATTTGAAAAGAATAAACTTATGTCCTTGGATTAAGTAAAATAAGCTAAGAAAGAAAAATAACCTAACTAAAATGAAAACAATAAATTCAGAGAAGCAACAAAACATGATGGGAAAAGAAAAAGAAAAAAAAGTTTTCTTATGTAGTTGTGCTTGAATAGGAAAATAGGAAAACTTTGTATAGAGTAGTTACGTGGAATCCAAGTGCAATTAGAAAAGGAACATAAAAGAAAAAACGAAAGATGTAAATTTTTCCGTTTTATACCTTTTTGTGACATAAGAAATTTAAAGAAGGTTGGTATGATTTTGGATGCAACAATTGGATGAACTATGCTCTTATTCTGTAAGAATGTGGGAAAATTTGGATGAAAAGTGTTTTGATTTTCAAAAATATTGCATTCATATAGAACTGTAAGTATATTTAGGATGTGAGCATCATGTTTTGAAAGAGTTTTTGAAAGTTTGCATACAAATAGGTGGTACCAAATTAGGCATACATGCACCACTATGATGTATTTCACTTTGCACATGTGCATAATGTTTGCAAAAATTGGATGCACACATAATGGATGTATAACATGCGAGGGATCATTTGATTTTACCCTTACCAAATTTCGGGGACGAAATTTCTTAAGGGTGGGAGAATGTAACGCCCCGCATTTGTAGTGATAATTAAAAACATACATATATGTATATATTATATGCATAAATATATTTATAGGAAAATTTAAAAAATAATAATAATATATAAGTGCATTGAAATGAAGGAAAATGAATTGCATGCAATATATATGTATGTATATATATGTATATATATATATATATATTAAAAAAGAAGTTAATGCAAGGACAAAAAAAGTATGCAATACAATTGCGCATGTAATAATGTTAAAAAGGAAAAGGAAGTGCATGCATGTAATTATGATAGAGAAAACAATTAATAAAGAAAAATGTTAATGTAATTAATGTAAATGATAAAAAGGTGAATTAATAAAATTGCATGCAACAATAAACGAGAAGGGGCATATGTGTATACATGTTATTTGAAATTCAAAATTTTGTAGGAAGATAATACATGCGCTAAAAATAACAGGAATGTGTAGATGCATGAACCTAAATAAAAATAATAGAAATGTGTAGATGCATGAACCTAAATAAAAACGAATTAATGTCATGCAAATAAAAGAAAAAGAATATAGAATGCAAATATGTCAATTATGCAATTGAAGCATGCATAGAAAAAAAAGGTTTAGAAAGAGGAACCAAGCAATTTAATGCATTAAAAAGAAGTAACATATCAAGTGCATGAAACAGGAAATCATTAACGCATTTAAATAAGAATATTAGAAATATATGCAACAAAGAAATAATGTCACATGGGAAAGTTTAATGCATGGAAAGAAGTTGGAAAATAAACATAAATTGATTCAAATAAAGTAAGCTAATGTCAAAAGAATTAATACAATTCATATTATATATAAAATAATGACACATGGAAGGATGCATTAATGGAAAAGAAACGTACTTTGCATATATTAAGGAGCGTTTAAGATTTTGCTTGTACAAAAAGAAAAGAAACTGCATATAGTAAGGTGTCAACACCATTAGTGTCCATGTGTGCGTATGGGTGCAACGCACCTGGGTTGGTTTAGCCTACTCTAGAACCTTCTTTTTTTAGCGAGGTGGAAGGTTTAGATGGATTCTATTTTAATCCTAAGGCCCTAATTCACCTACTACAACTATATATAAACATCATACCCAACCCTAATCTCATCTATCTCTTTAACCCTAGCCTCCATGCTGCTAAATTCTCAACTAACCTAGCCTCCACCTTCAACATAAATTAAAGTAGAGATTTTTAGAGACAAGTTCTTCATCAACAATCAATTTAGAAGGTCAATCAACATCAAAGTATTACAACAACGGTTTATCTCTTTTCTAATCCTGGCAAGGTGAGTGGGTTTAAATTATTCTTGTGAATAATTGTATACATATCGTTTAGCAGTTCCCTAATTAAAATGTTACAACTTTTATTATTATGCATGTTCTTTATCTCTTCCCTTCCTCCTTCCCTTTTTATTTTTATAGCCAGGCTACTTTCGAGCCTGAGCCAAATCTCGTAGAGAAGAACGTACGAATCGTAATTTAGCAAATGTTAGGAAATTTGGCATAATATATGTTGGGTTGATTTGGGCACAATTAATGTTAAATTTCGGGTATAACCTATAATTGAAGAATTGTAGCATAACTTATGACAAAATTGGAAATTTGGGGAATTGTTGTACAACTTACAAAATACTTGAAATTAAGTGGGTTGGTAATTTGGTGCATAACTATAAATATTAATCTGGGGCATTAGTGAAAATATGTGCAAATTAAGTTGGAACAATTAAGTATGCTGGGATGATTGGAAGTGTGTGGATTAATAATGGACATGAATAAGCAAGACTGTAATTTGAGCGCAACTTAAGGTTGGGTAGTTCAGGGAAAAACTGATAGGTTTGAATTTTGGAGGATAACTTCAATGAATATGAACAATTGGTAGAATTGGAATAATTTAACTTTATTGAAGTTAATTAAATGTAAGAAGAAATGCGACATATATGGGGAATTGGGCATAACTATGCTCGGAATTATGAATATAATTAGGGTGGGATTTATGTATATAAATCAAATTGGAATTATGAACATGAAATCGGGATTATATGTTGAATTGGGATTATAGGTGTAATCTGTTGATAGGATTATAAGCATAAATGTTAATTGAGGGTTTATGGGTAATTGACATATATTATAATCCAAGATTTGAATTATGAGTATAAGTTATAATAAGAACTTATATGCCTAAGACACGAGGTTAGATTTGGTCTGCGATAGAAGTCTGCCGGGAACCGCCCGGCATATCCAGCAACCGCAAACAGTAATCTATTGTGAGAGGTCTTACGTGGAAATTGGTCCCGTAATGGTGTCAAGACACGAGGTTAGATTTGGATGCGGTAGAAGTCTTGCCCGGAACCGCCCGGCATATCCAGCAACCGCAAACAGCAATCTAATGTGAGAAGTATTGCGTGTTTACGGACAAAATAAATAATAATGAACAATTAACCAAGACGACACATGTAGGGTAGACATGGATATAATAAAAGGAGTTAAGTGGGTAACATGGGTAGAAATGATCAGTCTACATCAAGATCACTGGGACATATACATCATAGCGTACATAATAGAAGTAAATCTGTCTAGATCGCGATAAGCGGAATCATATACATAAGACACTAATGGCGGAATATCAAATAGCCAAAATACTGGGATATCTAGTTTCGCCATACAAGACAAAAGGTGCACTCCATGCTACAGTGCGAAAGCCAAAATATAACCTATCACATGTCACTAGGTTGCCCGTGTGAAAATAAGGGCACTCGAGTTTGCAAAGTGAAACAAACTACGAGTCAGTCATGGGACAGGTATGAGAAATCTACTTAACTGGATAAACAACAATAACAAAGCAAATCATAGGACCACGTCATTTTCGCAGAACGGGTTTACTCCGGTGATTGCCAGTGCATGAAATAAAGTAAATCTTTTGAACAATGTAATGCTTTTTATAAAAATGAAGCCATTATAAGACTCAAGTCCCATCACACAATGCAATGCAAACCAGAGGATAGAGTTTTACCTTATAATGGCCAAAATATGCTTAATACGTGTAAAGAAAAATCATTTGATGTTATTACTAGTGCATATATGTTTCAAACGCAAATTCAATCATAAATATCAATCATAGACAGCATAACTACAATCTATTATGTCGCCATATATAAGTTACAATCAAATCCGTAATTACGTATTGGAAATTTTGATTCCATCATGAGTCGAGGCCTGGGATGGCTCCTCACCGCTTCGAGACACACTAGCAAATGCCTCAGGATTACCCGCGGAGAATCCTTGGATCTTCAGGGCCGGTCCTCTCTTACGTTTGAGGGTTAATTATTCCTGAACACACGTTTCCCAGTCCTATCGGACTTATCCATCGGCTCCGTAGAGACCGATATATCTGAGGCGCCTCGCATTCCAACATCCACAAAGGTATAATAATCAACAATGTCAGGGCTAGTAAAATGCTGACACCACGCATAGCTAGAAAGAAACGCCGTGCACTCCCTGTAGTCACGATCCTGTTTTTGACGCATACCGAGGTTTGAGGCTCGCGAAGTAATGCCATACACAAAGATACGCTATATTAAAGCCTTGCTTTGATCATCAACCACAAGACTCTGTTTTTCAACAAATGCCTTGATCATTTGCATCTTTGCATGTCACGCTGTCAATCCACACCATACCACTGATGTCTACCGATATACCACCTCTTAGCTCGTACGTCTCAGAGAAGGGCGTTAAGCATGAGAATAAATTCTCTGCCGCCAAACAGATGTATATTTAGTAGAGATCAACGAATACAGCACAGATTACACGTCAGATACACATCCATTTACAAGTCCAACCTGGGTTTGAACGAAACCGAAGGCACCTTATTCCTCGTTTCATATGTCCAATACGGAAAAGAGGCCCTCGTACATCCGAACGATCAACAAGTACGTCCAGACCACTACCACTGTAACCTCGTCAAGGGAGCTACCCGTCTCAAAGGCATCAGTAGTAATCTACACGATGTGAAGATCACCGATCTTGCACCGTCTTCATATCTTCGACATTTATTCATCGATCAATTATATGAAATGAGAAAGAACTTGGCTTTTTCAAATAATTCACGTATATTAGAATTCAAATCAATTCTGTCTATGGTTAAATATTTGACATCCACATTTCAGTTCTTTATACAATTTTCATGTCAAACACATTCAACTATCAAATAACAAGCAAACCAGGTAGAATCGGTTTATTTCAATTCCATATCGCCTATAATATTTTATAACGATATTTTTCTATTTTTATTTATTTAAAAATAGCTCCATTTAATTAAACGACGTTTCAGGCCATAACGTGGCCCTAGTGTTGTGTTTCTCTAATTTTGATTTACACATTTCTCAAAATCTAACCGTCGGATCTTAACGAAGTTAAGTCCGTTGGAAAGACCTCTCCAAAGCAAACCCAATGATTCCGATTTCGAGAAAATCCGATGGTCGAATCTCTCGATATGATCGTTTAAAGTTACGATTTAAAAACACGAACTACAGCGTCGTTATTCGTTATATTTAATTTATATTTATCTATATAAAAATATAATTCATTCTGGCGCTATTTTTATTCAGATTTGAATTAAACATTTCATACAATCCAACCGTTGGATCTTAACAAATTTTATATTGTTGGAAAGATTTTTCCAAAGCGAACCCAATGGTTCCGGTTTCGGGGAAATCTGATAGTCGGATTTCTCGATATAATCGTTTAAAATTATGATTACAAAACACGAACTGCAGCGTCGTTATTCGTTTTATTTAATTTATTTATATATATATATATAATTCAGTCGACGATTTCTATATCGCTTTTCACTTCAAATATTTCACCAACGCCTTTAAATTTCAGAAAATTTCGCCATTTACACGGGGAGGGGTTTGGAAATTTATTGGACCATATTAGGCACCCAATAAATCCTAAAAAGCATGCACATATTTATAGTGATATATTCCGGTGTCTACAGGGGAGTGTGTATAGATCATAACTCCAGAGAATAAATTCTCGTCACCTTATAAATGGTTTTTGTGCCTTAATAACTAGAGAGACGTGTTTATTGTCATCCCCGCGTGGGGTTTTTATTAATCTGGCAATTTACCGTTACATTTTATATAGTCCATATCATTCTTCAGTTCAAATTGAAATATAGTCATCGCCATACTAGCCTCTCGCTTGTATGGTATATCTTCAACCTTGTCACATAAGCTCCAAATGCTTATGTGGTATATGATAGGGTACGCTATCTTCCAGAATTATGCTATGTAGTATAGTTCAAAATTAATTGTTACTATCCTATGGCGACGTTTATGATTTCACACAGAACAACCAGCACTCCGCATCCAATGGCATTCACAGGAGTTTATATAATAATAAAATTTCGTAACCAACTCATTAAGGCTTACCTATTTGTTGGGCATGTAAATATATTCTTTACTCAACAGCTAATCCATTTTTCCTGTTCAACATATGTATATATATGCAGAACGAAGCTAAAAATAATATTTCTAGCAAACAAATGTTTATTTCAACATGCGGTTATTTTTAACACTTCATACATAGGATAAAAATGATATTTTTGGCGAACACAAATATGTATCAACACATGTGTATTTTTAGCGAGTCGTATACGTGATAAAAATGATATTTTTATCGTTCAAAATATTTCTTCAACAAATGAATGTTTTTAGCACTTCATATTCACAATAAAATTGTAAATTTTATTGTTCAATCCTTTTATTCAACAAATGATTCTTTTTCACCACATGAATATTTTATATAGTTCATACATAAAATAAAAATGATATTGGTGTTAAAACAATTTATTCAAAACACTAGTATTTTATATAGTCCATATATATATATGATAAAAATGTGATTTTTATCTTTCAAAGAATTTATTCAACACACGAATATTTCATATACTTCATACATATAATAAAAATAATATTTTTATTATCTAAACAATTTATTCGACACATGAATATAATTCAATACATGAAAATAATTCAAACACATAGATATTTCTGAAAATTTCGGCAGCATAAAGGTAGGGGGTTTATAACCGGCACCGTCCAGAGTACGGCTCCTCGCACTACCTTAGGCCTCGCGGCGTTCCATAAGGGGCTTATCTAAATGATTCAAGATCAATTTCATATCATATGAATTTTCCATAACAATTCCCATTTGTTTCAACCACAAACAATTTATTTCAACCACAAACAAATATTTCCAACCATTCGTATTTCAACTAATTTTCAACCATTCGCATTATCAACCAATTTTCATGCCAAGCACAATCAATTCATATCGTCCATGGTTTGTGGATGAGGGGAGTGTGTGTGTTTATATATATTTCATTTCCATTTCAACACATATATGATTTTTACAATGCATGTATAATTTATGCATCGCTCATATAACTTATACAACGCTCATACATGAGGTGTACAACGCATATATAATTTATACTTTGCTTATATAATTTATACAACGCATTTCCATTCCATATTTGAATTTAGAAGTCTCACATCGATTTTAATCCTTCCGAAATTTGTAATGTGCTCGGAATGCATTCTACCTTCTTCTAGAAGGTAGATGACGTCGCTACGAGTCCGGTGTCTCTGGTTTCACTATATTTCGATCACATAGCAAAAAGTTATGATTTTTATTTGAAAAAAATGATTTGCAATGCTTAAAAGTGGTATGGCCTTTAATTAAAAAATCAAGCCGTACCTTTTAGTAAACATTCAAAAGTAGGGTTACGATTATCTCCAAACCCGCTGCACTAGAGGATGATTGACCTGTGCAGTGTCGAAGAGCCTGGAACGGCGCACCAACGGGTCCCCCTCCTGTCGAGATCGACGAAGTGATAACCCTTCGACGGCGCGATGAAGTTCCCAACTTTGGGGAGCTCGTTCTTGAGAAATACGAAGCTAGAGGGGGTGTACCAGGTATTGATTTGAAGAGGGGAGGAGAGCTTCAAAAAGTTCCAATGGGGCAGGGTGTTTTGATGAATGGAGTTGCTGGAAACTGGCCAAGAACGGAAGAGCAACCTCCGTCATCGAGAACAGGTTACGGGGGTAGGGGGTTTTCTGATTTTTTTTATATAAAATTAAATAATAAAAGAAAAAATCCTATTCGCCGATATTTATATTAATTCAAAAATTAGGGTTTTTTCCATACGAACTCCAACCCAAACCTAACGACTGTCGCCCTTAGCTAAATACCCATATTCCGAACACAATGGAATATGTTTCGTAAGCCCATTCGACTGTTATAGTCAGTTATTCTTTAAATTAAAATATAAAACATTCAAATTTGGATTTGAACGTACATTTTAATTTGCCGGCGCCACATACTCATTCTAAAAATTCCCAAAAATTAAATCTAGCTATGTTGGGATGATACGGTCCCAACAAAACTGATTTCGTTGAATTTTGAGACAGTTTGAAAAATGGCCATTTTCTGGTCGATCCAATTTAACAGAAATTAACCAAACACGTTTTCCTTTGCCACGCTCACATATTAATTCCAAAAATTATAGCACCTAGCAATAAATTGACATCCCGGATCTAACAAAAGTAGTTTCGTAGAAAACGGAGGTCGTTTGCAAAATGTCTATTTTCAAGGGTTATATTTATTCCATATCGACCATTCTGAATATTCAACTGCCATTAATTTTGATTCCCGTTATGAAATTTCAATTTTTCAGATTTTTTAGGAAGATATTGTTAAACAGATTTAAATATTTTTGGTTTCGCTAGAATCCGTTTTATTTTGCACCCTGTATGTTCAGGCAAATTTCGAATTCAAATTTTCAAACTGTCGTGCTATTTCTAACTCATTATTTAATTAAAATAAATTATTTCAATTACTCCAAATTCATTAAAATAGCCAAATTAAAAATTTTAAATTGGCTCTGATTTTCTGGGTTGTTACAATCTCCCCCACTTAAAACTTTCGGTCCCTGAAAAGGAAACGACAGTAAAGTAAGAAACAAAACGGAAACGTGAAATATTGTAAATTTACCTTGCACCGGAGGTAATTAGAGATGTCCACTCTGCAATTGGGATAAGCTTGCTTAATTCTTTCTTCTATCTCCCAAGGATAGTCTCTAGGATCTCCACTCCACTTCACTTTAACTAAATGAACCTTCTTGTTCCTTAGCTCTTTAGTTTCTTTGCCAATAATCTTTATCGATACTCTTCTAACTGCTAATTCTGGAATAATTTCCAAATCCTGTTGCGCTACTTCTTCTACAAATAGATCTGTATCATGCACATGCTTTCAAAGTTGAGATACTGTAACGACCTAACTTTCGAACATTCAGAAGTCGTGTCATTAATAAGAATAAGAATAGATAGAAGACAAAGTCACAGAAAACATCAGGATCTCACAGTGGAATTTTTCAAAAAGATGATACTTCATAATATTACATAGCATTACATATTACATCAGAGCATCATAGATCTAGTGATACAAGTCATTCATAGTACATCTTTCATTATACATATCATTGACGACTAACTTGCAGACTTAATTATACAGTAGATATGATAAGTAGACCAGCACACAGAAAGTTCCATCCAGCCTTCCAAGTTTTATCAAGACCTGATTCACTTGTCTACTCATAACAAGTTTTATGAGTACCCAAGAGTTTAAGGGAAAACACAGAAAAATAAACTCCGGGTTAGTCAGGGGACTGGTATGAGTAAACAGTTTAAAATAGATTAAAGAATATCTCATAAGACCATGCCATGAATACGGAACAGGTTTTTACCTTATGAGAATAAAACACTTTGTATACTTTTAATTAGATATTATCATAGTGTCTAGGTTTTTCCACAAATAATTTAGAATCTAGAAGAATGCTTGCATCTCACATTCTCCTATATAATATCCAAATAAAAACTGCTTGGCGCTTATGGAAAATTGGATTTCCTATTTTGACAAGGTATGGGACCACCTCCCGATAGTGTATTTCTAGAGGCGAATACACTTGGGTTCACAAGAACTTCTTGCAACCCAGCCCACACATGACCGACCACTCATTTCTCTTAAGTGTATCGAATGTATATCACTAATGGTTGTGTACGGCAACCATTCCCCTAATGGGACAGAATTGATAGAGTAAGAAACAAAAGGAATTTCTCTAAATAGGTGATGCTACACCCTAGTGGGAGCAACCTACATAGCCATGCGCCCTGCCCGATTTTTGTTATTTCCTGGGTGTGAGGCTTAAGGCTAGACTTACCTTTTTATCATCTTTATTTCTTTTGATTGCCACATCGTCAAAACTTGCCAATCACTAATTGACTTCACCAAAAGTATATTATAGGTATAAAGTAAGAGAAACGAATTCCTCTTCCACCATATAAATACGTTTGAAGAGATCAACGTACGTGATCAGTTAGAATTACTTTGTCGGACATTCGTCCATACAAGTTGTCCTGGGATTGGACAAACCGAAGGTACTATCCAAGAGTAGTCCTTGTATATCACCGTCTTCAATTAAAAAATCTCTGACGCATGGTGTATAATCAAATCAAAGTGAAATATGTTTTCGGTCTCTTTGAAATGAGTAGCGAATATATTCTCTTTTAAATTATTACTCAAAAAATAAAATTTACAGCTTTTATTTTATAAAACACAGACGGTATATGATCATTTATTTGTGTCAGGAAATTCAGGCTTACAGTTTACAATAGACAATTTGAGCGTATGTGTAACACCCCATAATTCTGTTAATATTAATATTCACAAATTAAAGAATAACTAATCTCAGACGTGAGAATTGTGGGAAACGGGTTGCGCCATTGTGTTCGTCTCGGAATTCTGGTTGAAATAGAGTCCAAGTTTGCGTGATTTGGACTTCGTATGAAGGAGATATGGCCATCGGAAGTTTCAGAAAATTCAAAATTCAAAATTCAAAGTCAAACAGGCCAGGCGGGAAATTTCCCGCCCAGCACCCCAGGTCGACTGGGGAGTCGACTGGGCAGTCGACACCCCCAGGACCAGGTCGACTGCGCAGTCGACTTGGGTGTCGACCAGGTCCAGTCGGCCAGGTTTTGGCAGAGCCCAGTCTTGAGCTGTTGATGTGTCTTTAGGGCTGCGTTGGCTAATTTAACGGTTCAGATTAGTTCTGAGTTGATCTGACGGTCTAAATAAATCCTAAACTCTATATATACCTAGGTAGTCTCTCACTCTAAAATCACATGAAAAATAGAATAGCCGCCGTCATGCCATCGCCATGGAACTCAGTGTTGCCGCCGCCAACTAAGAAGGAAGAAAGCTAATCAAAACTCTAATTCTACTCAACTCTAAAGCAAATCAAGACTCTCTTTCTTTTCTAATTGTGAGTATGATGATCTTAATAAGATTATTAGCAAACTAATTAGATTAAGACGTGATATGGATCATAAGAAAATGATGTGAATTGTCATATATGTTGTTGTAAACCTTATGTTATCATGTATGTTGTAAATCCTATGTTATGTGATGATGATATCCTATATGTTGTAAATCATGCTATGATGATATTATATATGTTGCAAGTTTCTATGCTAAGTTGCGATGTTACAAAGCCATGATGTTATTATGTTGTAGTTAGCTTATGAATCATGATGTTGATTATATATATTTGGGCTATGATGATTCACATGATAAATCACATGTACCTATGCAAGTTTAGATTTATTAGTATGTATAATCTCACATATTGTATGACATCTATTTAGATCTAGAATTATGACGTCTATTTAGATCTAGAATTATACTATGACATGTGTGAGTTCTATGTGTTAGATGCTAGTTCACACCATCATTGTGTTGCATAAACCACATATGCAAGTTTATACATGAACTTGGGTTATGATCATATTATGTAAGTTGTGACATTTAACCAAACAAGTTGACACCTTTAGATCCATGACATGTGTAGTTTTATGCAAGTTTCACCCCTATTATGATTAGATCTATTTTATTTGTCTATATGTTGTGATAATTTATCTTTGTGCTATGAGTTAGACTATTCGAGTCTAACGTATATTTTGCGTTGAATAAGCGAACGTATAATGTGGGGTAGGGGTAATATTAAGGATTTAATATTAAGAAATTGGGGTGCAATTGATATGATTTTGCATGCCATAAATGGATGGCCATAATTGAGTCAATTATGGACATCGTTAAAATTGGAATTAATTAATAATTTGAATAGGGATATATTTAAAACTGGGGTAAAAGATTATAAGTAATAATCAATGCTTAGGACACGAGGTTGGACTCGTTTGTGACGTAAACCTGCCCGGACCCGACCGGCAGATCCAGTAGTCACAAATGTCAGCCCAATGTGAGAGGTCCTAGGCCCAAATTAAAGCATAACAGTTGTAAAGACACGAGGTTAGACTCTTTTATGGTGTAAGACTGCCCGGACCCGCCCGGCAAATCCAGCTGCCATAAATGCCAGTCTAATGTGAGAGGTCTTTATGAGGTTATGGCCTGAATGAATTAAGAAGTACTTAACTAGATAAACATGTAAGGTGGGACATGGGGGTTAAGTAGGTGCCTTGGGTGGCATAAGGAATCTAGTGAGTGCCTTTAGTGGCATTTGAAATACGATTAGTAAGACTTAACCAAACACACATGTAAATGAACATGACTAAGAAGAGGGTTAAGTGGGATATACTAGTGGGGACAAGCTTAGGTGGATAGCTTGTGTTAAGTAATTGGAGGCCCATTTCAACCAGTAACCCAAACGTATCTTTGTGGGCTCGACACAAGTCGAGGACGGGACACGCATACTGGGCTTGACTATTAGAGGCCAAACGGGTTACCGGTGGCAACGCAAGTCCAATGGGTTTCATATGCGTGTGTGGACCCGGGCTGGTAGGTAAGACATTGTTGCATCGTGTAGGTATAAGCCGTGCATCCTCAAGTTGTATCGGGTTTCCACTTTAGGGGAGTGATACACCCCACTGTGGGACCAGCACGGGTATCTACGAGTAGGGAGCCGATCGAAAGTGGGTAGTGGGGTACACCTAGCGGAGATAGGGGCAGGCGGCACCTATGTAGTCAGCTAGGGGTACATAAAGCTATTTATATAATTTCTAAAGTTTGGTGAGTGGGATCAACCTTTAGGGTGACTGGTGTGGTGCAGTGTAGTAATTATTCGTTCGTAGTTAAATGTGCCTTTAACGTTATCTTTATCTGCTCTTCCATACCCAATAGTTCATAGACATTTCCTTGTTTTCCTGCTTATGCCCTAGTCTAGTTATTTTGATAATAGTATTGTTAGAATTATCATACTCGCCAGACTTTATGTCTGACCCCCCCTATTTCTATCTTTTTCGCCCCTCCAAGTCCTCAGGGTGGGCCCAGCTCTAGTGGAGCTTGATTAGATTGCTTTATCTCTCTTTTGGAAAGCCTGGACCGTTGAAGTAAAGTCCAGCTTGTTATCTTCTTTAATGGCTATTTATGTAATGGGATTATGTATTTTGTTTTATCAAGATGGATATTGTATTTGACTCTGATTTATGGTTTTATGATGTAACAAACATGTTTAATTTCCGCTGCAATGAAATAAAGTTTTAGATTTCCAAGTACTACTTATTATCTGTCTTGTTGTAATTTTTCTATTCTATATTCACTTAAAACCACCATGGAAGTTAATGCATTCCCTTTGTGAGTGAAATTAATGGACGTGGGGTGTTACACGTGGTATCAGAGCTTAAGGTTACCAGAACAGATAATTTTTTTAGAAAAACTATTTTTCTAAAGTATTTTTGGAAGAAGTGTTTTCAAAAACATGTGTTGATGAGTAATTTAAAGAGGAAAGTTTTTATGAAAAACATAATCCCCAATAGCCATATATCTTTATCTTTCGAATTCTCCATTTTGAATGTTTTCTTTTTCGTTTCAGCATGGCTGAAGATCTTAACCTTCCGGAGGGTGTAACGATACCAGGATGGTATAGGAGGTTATTAGAGGCTAGGGGCGCTGTAGGTCCAGCCAATGTTCCTCCACCACCGGTTGCACCCGCTCCTCCTCCTCCCCCTCCTCGCGCTGATACTTTTGCAAAGACATGCAAGGAATTTAAGGCTATGGGTGGAAAACCTTTTCAAGGGTCAGAAACGTTTGTGGAAGCTAGAGATTGGCTTAAGGAGGTGGAAGAATTGCTAGAAATCTTTGAAGTAGAAGAAGGGAGAAAAGTCAAATTAGCAGCTTGGTTAATGAAAGGAGAGGCCTCGTTTTGGTGGGAGGTCACTAATGGGGAGAGTCCTGTTGATTCTTGGGTGGATTTCAGACGTAGGTTTGAGGCAAAGTTTCTCTCAAGGGCAGAAGAGAATCTATATATGGAAAGGTTCTTGACATTAAAGCAAGGAAGCTCATCAGTGAAAGAATATGTCAACAAATTTAATCAGTTAGCAAGGTTTGGCTTGGACTTAGTGAACATGCCGGAGAAGAAGGCTCTGAGGTTCGTTAAAGGCTTGAATGAGCCGTTGCAAGGGTTGGCTATGACCCACATCCCTATGGGGGCCACCTTTGAGAAGCTAGTAGACATGGCACTCATGCACGAGGAGAAAGGCGCTAATGCTAATAAGGCACCCGAGAATAAAGGGGATCAGAAGAAACCACAACAGCAAAACAAGAAGGGTGGTAAAGACAATAATGGCAAAGGAAAGAAAAGATGCTTTAACTGTAGGACACCAGGCCATCTCAGTAAGGATTGCAGAAAGAAAAAGAAGACTGGCTGTTTTCACTGTGGTGAAGCGGGACATCTAGTGAAGGACTGCCCAAGGAAGGGGCAGAGGGCAGGGTCTACCTCGGGAGGACAGGTGCATGCTCTAATGGCACCAGGGCAGGCAAGGGGACAAGTTCAGGCTCTCGCGGTCCCACCGCTGCAAGAACGTGGTAGAACCATTTCTGTTGAAAGCTTAGTTTTTCTGTTTGATCATCCTGTCCGTACCTTATTCGATTCGGGCACATCGCATTCGTTTATCTCTACATCATTAGTTGAATCACTGCAATTAAACACCAGTTTAGTAGTGGATCCCTTAGTTGTTTCGAATCCAATTGGGGGCTCAGCTTATTTGTCTATGATGTGTTTGGATTTGAAAATTTCCATACTTAGCGTTGAATTTAGATGTGATGCTTATGTGTTGGGCTTCACAGGCTATGGGCTAATTTTAGGAATGGATTGGTTATCCAGAAATGGGGCCGTTCTTGATTGTGAAAGGAGAGTAGTTAGGCTCGTGACTCGCCTTGGCAACACTCTCGAAATCTTTTGTAATCCCATAAATTCGGTTATGCTAAGTTATCTAGAATCGCTTGACGCATCTGAGGAAAATCTACGATCTGTTAGAGTGGTCCGAGAATATTCGGATGTGTTTGAGGAGGTGAAGGGCTTGCCTCCGAAGCGGGAGATAGATTTTCGAATATATCTTGTAGATAATGTGAAACCAGTATCTTTGCCAGTACGCCACATGGCTCCACGTGAAAGGAGGGAACTCGATAAGAAAGTGAAGGAGTTACTTGAGAAGGGGTTCATAAGACGTAGTATATCGGAGTGGGGTGCTCCAGTAGTATTTGCCACGAAGGTGGATGGGTCCCTTAGACTTTGTGTGGACTATAGAGAACTTAATAAGCTTACTAAGAAGAACAGACACCCACTGCCGAGGATTGACGATCTCTTCGATCAGTTAGTTGGCGCCTCAGTGTTTTCGCAGTTGGACTTAGCCACTGGTTTCCATCAGTTGAGAGTGGCTGAGGATAGCATTGACAAGACTGCCTTTAGGACTCCAGACGGTTTCTATGAATGGCTAGTGATGCCCTTCGGTTTGACAAACGCCCCCGCATACTTTGTTGATTTGATGAGTAGGGTGTTTAGGGAGTACCTTAATAAATTCGTGCTGGTCTTTGTAGACGACATCTTGATCTTTTCAAATAATGAAGAAGAGCATGCCCTACATCTTAGGGAAGTGTTGGAGACTCTACGAGCGCATAACCTTAAAGCTAAATTTACTAAGTGTCACTTCTGGAGAGAGGAAGTGCGATTCTTAGGGCACGTGGTTTCCAAAGAAGGGATAGCTGTGGATCCCGTGAAGGTGGTGGCCATCCAAGATTGGAAGGTCCCTAAAAATGCTACCGAAGTAAGGAGTTTCTTGGGGTTGGCTGGCTACTATAGGAAGTTTATCAAAGACTTCGCAAAAATATCAGCTCCATTGACACGCCTGACGAAGAAGAACCTAGTCTTCGCATGGGACGTAGATTGTGATGATGCGTTCCAACGTTTAAAGAGAGCTTTGACCTCAGCTCCAGTCTTAGTGCTGCCAGACGGGAGTAAGCTGTTTACTGTTTATACCGATGCTTGTGGGACAGGACTAGGCGCAGTCTTAATGCAAGAGGGAAGGGTAATAGCCTATGGTGGAAGGCAGTTAAGGGTGCATGAGAAAAATTACCCTACACATGACCTAGAGTTGGCCGTAATTGTTTTTGCGCTTAAGTCTTGGCGCCATTATCCTCTTGGGGAGAAATTCGAATTATTCACTGACCACAAATCTTTAAAATACTTATTCTCTCAGAAGGACTTGAACTTAAGGCAGCAAAGGTGGATGGAGTTCTTAGCGTCCTACGATTTCGAAATAACATATACCCCTGGCAAGGGTAACGTGGTGGCAGACGCCTTAAGTAGGAAAAGGCTGTCCTTGAGCCTATTGTTTGTTGAGCGGCGAAACTTAGAATTCATCTCTATGTTTGACTTTAGACCTTCCGTTGACTTTGTACCCGGTTTGCTAGCATCCTTGGAGGTCAGACCTACGCTTTTGGGATGGATTGGTGAGGCACAGCGAGACGACCCACAGTTGGTTGAGTTAGTAGAAAAGCTCAAAAGAGGGGAGTCATCAAGCCATCTCCGTAGGTATACCCTGGATGATAAGGGATGGTTACGTAGGGATAGTAGACTTTGTGTACCTCGAGACGAAGGTTTGAGGAAGGCTATTCTTGACGAAGCACATTATTCGAAGATGACCATTCATCCCGGCGGGGACAAGATGTACAAAGACATGAAGTGAGTTTTCTTTTGGGCCGGTATGAAGACGGATGTGATCGAGTATGTCGCTAGATGCTTGGTGTGCCAACAAGTAAAAGCGGAGCAAAAGAAACCCGGTGGGTTGCTTCACCCATTGGAGGTTCCGCAATGGAAGTGGGATAGTGTCTCGATGGATTTTGTGGATGGATTACCAAGATCAAGGAAGGGTAATACGGGGATTTGGGTTATAGTAGATAGACTTACTAAAAGCGCCCATTTTATTCCCGTGAAGATTAAGAGGACTGCTCCATGGTTAGCTTCTGTATACGTTCGAGAGATAGTTCGTTTGCATGGTGTTCCTTCTAACATAGTAAGCGACCGTGATCCTATCTTTACTAGCGAATTTTGGAAGAGCTTGCAAGAGGCGGTAGGGACTCAGTTATGTTTGAGCACCGCGTATCATCCTCAGACGGACGGCTAGACTGAGAGGGTGAATCGTATTCTAGAGGACCTTTTGAGGCTATGTATCCTAGACTTTGGGGGTACATGGGAAGAGCGTCTTCCATTGGTGGAGTTCGCATATAATAATACTTTCAGTCCAGCATTGGCATGGCACCTTTCGAAGCTCTTTATGGACGACCTTGTCGTTCACCTACATGTTGGTGGGAATCTACGGATATGATCTTACTTGGGCCCGATATGATTAGAGAGACTGCAGAAAAGATCGACTTGATTTGAAGGAGGATGAAGACGGCGCAAGATAGGCAGAAATCTTATGCAGACAAAAGGAGGACAGATCTTGAGTTTGATGTTGGGGACATGGTCTTTATCAAAGTGTCTCCATTACGGAATGTTGTTCGCTTTGGGTCCTTTGGGAAATTAGCAACAAGGTTTGTAGGGCCGTTTCCTATTAAGGAGAAGATTGGACAGATGGCGTATAGAGTGGAGTTGCCTGAGAGACTTAGTGGTGTACACGACGTATTCCATGTGTCACATTTTAGGAAGTTCTTGCACGAGACCGCGGAAGTGGTAGATCCGAGCTTGCTTAGAGAGGTGGAGATAGAGCGTGATGCGACGATTCGACGAGCTCCTACATGCATTTTTGGGTCGGAGATCAAGAAGTTGAGGAATCGAGTGGTCAGACTAGTCAAAGTGCAATGGGGAGATGATGAGAGCAACACTACTTGGGAGACAGAAGCGAAGATGCGTTCGTTGTACCCTTTTCTTTTTGAGGGTATTTCTTTTAATTTCTCCTTTATCGCTTAGCTTGTACTTATCTTATCTTTAGTATGTCCTCTCGCTAGTATCTTTGACCTTTAGTTAGGATAATCCTATGGTTGAAACATGTGTTTGAGACATGTTATGTATGATGGATGCAAAGTGGATGCAAGTGTTTGCTAGTGGTTGCTCGTGGACGCATATACACACACTATTAGGCACTAGATCGGCTCAGTCACTTCATATTGCATATTGCATATATATGGATGTATTTAGTAAAATGGATGTATAAGGATTTTTTTTATCATATGGATGCTGCATTCAGATGATGATTGTGCACGCATATAGAGATAATATGTAGCATTAAGGAACTTTTGCATACATAATGGACGCATGGCACTATCATGATTTGCATTAAGGAGGTCAACTTAATCAGTGGACCGCCTGATTTTGCATTAGATATGGACATATACACACACTGTGCATTTAAACATGAAAGCATTAGAAGTCTATAAGGACAATGGATGCATGTGTTTGATGGTTGAGTAGATGGACGATTGGATGTTAGGATATACATTCTTCTTGACTTGAAGATTTCGGGGTCGAAATCCTTTAAGGAGGGGAGAATGTAACACCCCGTAATTCTATTAATATTAATATTCACAAATTAAAGAATAACTAATCTCAGACGTGAGAATTATGGGAAACGGGTTGCGCCATTGTGTTCGTCTAGGAATTCTGGTTGAAATAGAGTCCGAGTTTGCGTGATTTGGACTTCGTATGAAGGAGATATGGCCATCGGAAGTTTCAGAAAATTCAAAATTCAAAATTCGAAGTCAAACAGGCCAGGCGGGAAATTCCCCGCCCAGCACCCCAGGTCGACTGGGGAGTCGACTGGGCAGTCGACACCCCCAGGACCAGGTCGACTGCGCAGTCGACTTGGGTGTCGACCTGGTCCAGTCGGCCAGGTTTTGGCAGAGCCCAGTCTTGAGCTGCTGATGTGTCTTTAGGGCTGAGTTGGCTAATTTAACGGTTCAGGTTAGTTCTGAGTTGATCTGACGGTCTAAATAAATCCTAAACTCTATACATACCTAAGTAGTCTCTCACTCTAAAATCACATGAAAAATAGAATAGCCGCCATCATGCCATCGCCATGGAACTCAGTGTAGCCGCCGCCAACTAAGAAGGAAGAAAGCTAATCAAAACTCTAATTATACTCAACTCTAAAGCAAATCAAGACTCTCTTTCTTTTCTAATTGTGAGTATGATGATCTTAATAAGATTATTAGAAAACTAATTAGATTAAGATGTGATATGGATCATAAGAAAATGATGTGAATTGTCATATATGTTGTTGTAAACCTTATGTTATCATGTATGTTGTAAATCCTATGTTATGTGATGATGATATCCTATATGTTGTAAATCATGCTATGATGATATTATATATTTTGCAAGTTTCTATGCTAAGTTGCGATGTTACAAAGCCATGATGTTATTATGTTGTAGTTAGTTTATGAATCATGATGTTGATTATATATATTTGGGCTATGATGATTCACATGATAAATCACATGTACCTATGCAAGTTTAGATTTATTAGTATGTATAATCTCACATATTGTATGACATCTATTTATATCTAGAATTATGACGTCTATTTAGATCTAGAATTATGCTATGACATGTGTGAGTTCTATGTGTTAGACGCTAGTTCACACCATCATTATGTTGCATAAACCACATATGCAAGTTTATTAATTCCAAAATCATAGCATTTATAGTCTATATGTTAGACTATTCGAGTCTAACGTATATTTTGCGTTGAATAAGCGAACGTATAACGTGGGGTAGGGGTAATATTAAGGATTTAATATTAAGAATTTGGGGTGCAATTGATATGATTTTGCATGCCATAAATGGATGGCCATAATTGAGTCAATTATGGACATCATTAAAATTGGAATTAATTAATAATTTGAATAGGGATATATTTAAAATTGGGGTAAAAGATTATAAGTAATAATCAATGCTTAGGACACGAGGTTGGACTCGTTTGTGACGTAAACCTGCCCGGACCCGACCGACAAATCCAGTAGTCACAAATGTCAGCCCAATGTGAGAGGTCCTAGGCCCAAATTAAAGCATAACAGTTGTAAAGACACGAGGCTAGACTCTTTTATGGTGTAAGACTGCCCGGACCCGCCCGGCAAATCCAGTTGCCATAAATGCCAGTTAATGTGAGAGGTCTTTATGAGGTTATGGCCTGAATGAATTAAGAAATACTTAACCAGATAAACATGTAAGGTGGGACATGGGGGTTAAGTAGGTGCCTTGGGTGGCATGAGGAATCTAGTGAGTGCCTTTAGTGGCATTTGAAATACGATTAGTAAGACTTAACCAAACACACATGTTAATGAACATGACTAAGAAGAGGGTTAAGTGGGATATACTAGTGGGGATAAGCTTAGGTGGATAGCTTGTGGTAAGTAATTGGGGGCCCATTTCAACCAGTAACCCAAACGTATCTTTGTGGGCTCGACCCAATTCGAGGACGGGACACGCATACTGGGCTTGACTATAAGAGACCAAACGGGTTAGCGATGGCAACGCAAGTCCAACGGGTTTCATATGCGTGTGTGGACCCGGGCTGGTAGGTAAGACGTTGTTGCATCGTGTAGGTATAAGCCGTGCATCCTCAAGTTGTATCGGGTTGCCACTATAGGGGAGTGATACACCCCACTGTAGGACCAGCACGGGTATCTACGAGTAGGGAGCCGATCGAAAGTGGGTAGTGGGGTACACCTAGCGGAGATAGGGGCAGGCGGCACCTATGTAGTCAGCTAGGGGTACACAAAGCTATTTATATAATTTCTAAGTTCGGTGAGTGGGGTCAACCTTTAGGGTGACTGGTGTGGTGCAGTGTAGTAATTATTCGTTCGTAGTTAGGTGTGCCTTTAACGTTATCTTTATCTGCTCTTCCATACCCAATAGTTCATAGACATTTCCTTGTTTTCCAGCTTATGCCTTAGTCTAGTTATTTTGATAATAGTATTATTAGAATTATCATACTCGCCCGACTTTACGTCTGACCCCCCCCCTATTTCTATCTTTTTCCCCCCTCCAGGTCCTCAGGGTGGGCCCAGCTCTAGTGGAGCTTAATTGGATTGATTTATCTCTCTTTTGGAAAGCTTGGACCGTTGATGTAAAGTCCAGGTTGTTATCTTCTTTAATGGCTATTTATGTAATGGGGTTATGTATTTTGTTTTATCAAGATGGATATTGTATTTGACTCTGATTTATGGTTTTATGATGTAACAAACATGTTTAATTTCCGCTGCAATGAAATAAAGATTTAGATTTCCAAGTACTACTTATTATCTGTCTTGTTGTAATTTTTCTATTCTATATTCACTTAAAACCTCCATGGAAGTTAATGCATTTCCTTTGTGAGTGACATTAATGGACGTGGGCTGTTACAGTATGTGTAGCATACAGTTTCCCCTTCATTTTGTCAATTTTAAAATTTAAATACTCGCAGTAGAAAAATATTTTCAACTCTAATTATACACAAAATTTATAGTTTTATTTAATTACAGCTTTTACACTATATTTTCAACTTTTGTTAAAAACTTTCACTCGATCTTCAATACCTGATTCACTTCTTCTTTTCCCACTTGCTAATTCAAATAAAGATTCTATTTTTATTTTATTATTTATTTCTACTTTATGTTTAATCCATTATCTAATTAAAATATAGTTTTAATTAATATAATATTCAAAAATCCTTATTTGAAAACAAATATGGCAAAGTACCACTTTTTGACAAAGTACCAGTTCGAAATCATGGTGTGCGCATGTGAAAATCGGCCAGACCCTCACGATCTGGCCAAAGCACCACTTGTCCGGTCACCTCCAAAGTACCACCCCCAGACCATGGTATTTTTCTTGTTGATCCACTCTAAACCCCATGCGCTAGCCCTTACCAAAGTGCCAGTTCCCAATCACGCAAGTTCCAAAGTACCACTTCCTGAATCCTGTGATTTTTTGCCCAATCATCCCCAAGACCCTGTGCGCCAGCCCAGTACCATGTGGTAGTACCAGTGCCAAGTACCACTTCATGAAAACACGGCCGATTACCTACAATTTCCAGTGTTTCTGCCTCTGATCACCACTCCTGCTTGTGCACGTGCACACCCACGCAGGCCCACATCCACCACCTCCGACCACTGACACCGGCCACACTTCTTCATCTGATCACGTTGCACCACCCCGATCATCTCCTCCACGTCACCAGTAAAATCCCACCGTCCATTTCCAGAAAAAAATACCATCGAAGAAAGCCACCACCGTGCCTTTCCCTAACCCCTGGCCGTTGTCCCCTTCCTGCCACACCACCACCACTCCCTGACGCCGCAAATCCCCCTGGACCGCACCTCCTTAGCCTCGCCAATGAAGAGCAGTTCGGCGAGAAAGAAACAGAACCCAAAAGCCCAATTTTAAACTATTTCAATCTAGTACTCCAATTTTACCCAGTTGAAAAATTGTTTAGCATTTTTCCCTTAATCTAGGACTCCTTCTACCTCTCCTAGTCGAGTGCCATCAGCTTTTGTCGAACGGTTTGCCGGAAGTTCATCAAAGTTGAATTTTCGACTATTCCTTTATTTCTCATAACCCACACTTCTAAAAATCATGATTTTCTTTAAAAAAATTATCATTTGGATCCACAATTACTCTTATGTAGTCAAACCAGGTTTCTAAAACATTTGAAACTCTACTTTGGTTTGAGATTTATAGAGAGCTGCTGTTGATTTTCTGTTTTTATGTTCTGGGTATTTTTAAGTGTTTGCCTTACCTCCCGACAACAATGTGACTATGTAAGGCTTTTAGAACTAATATGGAAGTAATTTTCAATCATTTAACCTAGGTTTCACTGGTAAGTAAATCACCAGTTTGGCTATGAGAAATTTGAAACAAAATTAACAGGACCTAGTAACATATAGGATAATATAATATCCTAACATATTTGGTATTTAGGGTTGAAGTACCAACTAATATTTCTTTGATTAGGCAAAAACTGATATGCAAACAAAACATACAACTCAAGCAAGATCATCACAAAGCAAGATCCCACTTTCAATTCAAAAATAGAAAAGACAGTAAAGAAAATTTACTAGAAAAGTTTACTCACCGAAAGGTGCTTGAAACTCTTAGCTTTCTACTGATTTTACTTTGAATGGTTTGTGTGAGGAGAAGTGTGCATGCTCAGGTCTATTTATAGGGGAGAAAAATTATAAAATATTGGTGGCATTAATTGCATGGCTGCAAAACAGTTCCAGTTTTCATTTGTAACCAATGATAGACAACATTAAAAATCCTTTTCTCTCTCAAAATCAATGCGCCCTTTCCTAAATTCACATGGCTTTACTCAACCAATTCATGCTATGAAAATCCCCTTGCGCAGGGCACATTCTCCTCCCATTGGCCTTCTATGAAACATCACATTTAATGCCAATGTACATCTATGTTTTCACTAAATCTTTCCTTGGTTTAAAAAAACATGGTAGTCATCCTATTGTACCATAAATGCTCAGAATTTCATTGGGTTTCTCCACCACATTTCCCACATGACATTTTGATTTAACAAGAAATCATTTAAAACTCTTACTTGGCTTTCGAGGTGCTCTAAAATCTGAAAGTCTTGTGCAAAAGATTCAAGGCATGTGATGAAATATGCATAGAAAAATCTTAGAAAATCTATGTGTTAGCAATGATTGAGTGCACGTAAGATTTATGGTTTATTTGCAAGATTCAGCAAGATCTCTAGGCACATGCTTTCAATATTGAGTACAAGAAAAAAAATGAATTTGCTTTTTAAATTGTCTTGTGAATGACAGTATGAAATTTGCCTATATGTCCTTTATTTTAAGACTCAATAACTTGGGAAAAATAAGGATTTAAATTCTTTGTGAGAATGAATAAAGTATACGTAATAAAAATGGCATTTTGAAACTTTGCTATGCACATCTGTTATCATACATTCATGTAAAAAAATGAATTTAAACAAACGGTGTCTCATACATGCTATCAAACATACATGTAAAAGAAAAGGGAAAAATGAAACCCCTTTGATATGTTTTGCATTATTTAAGTATGGATTTTTAAATTGTATTTGTAGATACGTACTTACGATCAATCAACATTCATGTTAGAGATATATGTAAAGAACTGGGCTATTACAATCTACCCCCTTATAAAAAATTCATCCTCGAAATTTGTAAACAGAAGATAGGCAAAAGATATTATATCATACCATAGCATGTCAAATTGACTGCATCCAAAATATAAGTGCTATACTCGACTAGTATTGAGTTATAGACTACTATAATATACATATCTACCACACTACTAGTGCTACTATATGTGCAATACCATCCCAGTCCATCCATCCTACTCTGAGCTGCTGCTGATCTCGATGATATCCTCATCATCTGAAATTTCCGACTAAAAAATAATGAAATAATTTTCATTATAGAAACTGAAGTAATGGGCCCTCATATCAAGAGGCTCATCGTCTGGAATGATAATCATCTCTCATCATCTGGAATGATAATCACATCCTCGCTATCCGAGATATCAATCACCTCAACTACCTCATCACTCTCCTCAGGGCCGTCATCATCTGAGAGCTCTATGATCTCAATGGGAGAAGGTGGGTATAGCATCATATCAGGGTATGTATAATCCATGGGTATACCCAAATTACCTCTATTTGCCTGAAACTGTGCCATCTCCTAAGCGAGCTGTTCCCACAGGACTGCTAACTGTCCATCCAATGGTACTGGTGGGGTCTGAACCCATGGCTCGTACTATGGCTGAGCAGGTAGGATGTCCTCCTCTGGCTCTTCCTCTGGATCCTCCTCGGGCTCCTCCTCAGGATCCTCCTCAGTCTCCTCCTCAGGTTCCTCCTTATCATCCATATCATCATTGTCATCCCTGTCTCCGTCGTCTCCCTGCTGCTATCATCACTATCACCATCATCCTCTCCCTCGCTTGCATTGTACTCCTCCTGGTCGTCATCTCCCTCATGCTCAGGCTCTTGAAGGAAATACATATCGTCCTCCTCAATGGAAGACTCCCCATGGTAAATCCGACTCCTCTGTGTCTACATATCGTCTCTCCTCCTCATCATATTGAGCATGTCTCACACTATCCTGAGGACCAATAATCTCGTGAATGCTAATGCCGGTGTGAAACCTCAGCCTCTGTAGTGGAGTCAAGCGCTTACCTGCTGTCCTTTTGAAGATTGGTGCCATTTGGAAAAGAAACAAAGAACAGATTTCAGTACAAGTGATAGTAAACTGAAAGAATTCATAAGCCCTACGAATACTAAGTCCTCAACATCCATAATCCATAGAGGTGAAAAACCCAAAATTCTTCTTCCAGACATAAGATAACATCCATAATAAACCATACAATACCATCATATATAGGGTACATCCAAATCAAACATATGATAACTAACACCTAGTTCAAAACAAAATCCGGGTAGAATTCCTTTATGTGCTTCTCCGTTTCCCAAGTACAGTCATACGGATTATCACTCCATTGTATCTTGAGCAGTTTCACAACTTTATTCCGAAGTCGCTTTTCTTCTTTATCCACCACATAGACTGGATATCTACCCACAGTCAAGTTCAGTTCAATTTCAAGATCCTCCTGAACCGATGGTTCTAAAATCAAAGACGAGTCGTGAACACATTTGCGAAGGTGAGACACATGAAAAATATTGTGAATCCCTGCCATTCTTTCTGGTAATCCCACCCTGTAAGCAAGAGAACCAACCTTCTCAAGAACACGGAAAGGCCCGACATATCGTGGAGCTAATTTCCCTGTTTTACCAAATCTGATCGTTCCCTTGATTGGTGAAATCTTGACAAACACAAAATCTACAACAGAAAAATTAAGATCCCTTCGCCTTTTGTCTGCATAGATTTTCTATCGATCCTGGGCCTCCTTCATTCTTCTTTTGACTAACTCCACCTTCTCAGTTGCCTCTTGGATCATATCTGGTCCGAGAACAAGTTTATTTCCTGACTCTACCTAACAAGTTGGTGATCTGCACGGTCTTCCATAGAGAACTTCATTTGGTGCCATGCCTATACTCGTTTGGTAGTTGTTGTTGTAAGAGAATTCAACTAGATGTAGGTGATCCTCCCATGATCCCCCAAAATCAAGAATACACGCTCTTAACAGGTCTTCCAATATCCTGTTTACCCTTTCTGTTTGTCCGTCTGTTTGTGGATAATAAGCAGTACTTAAATTCAGCTTAGTCCCCAAAGTTGTTTGGAGTGCTTCCCAGAATTTATTGGTAAAAATGGGATCTCTATCACTTATAATACTTACCGGGACTCCATGTAATCATACAATTTCCCTTATAAAAATCTCGACTAACGAAGCTGCAGTACGAGTTGGTTTCACTGAATGAAATGCGCACTCTTCGTCAGTCGATCTATGATAACCCAAACTCCTTCATATCCCCTTCTGGTCTTGGGTAAACCATCGATGAAATCCATCGATATCATTTCCCACTTCCAGTTGGGAATCTCCAAAGGTTTCAGTAATCCTGCTGCTTTCTGGTGGTCACCTTTTATTTGCTAGCAGCATAGACACTGATTTATATAAGACAGAATATCTCTCTTCATCCCAGGCCACCAAAATACTTGCCTCATATCTCTGTACATCTTGTGCACTCCCAGATGAATACTTAGCTTTGATTTATGGCATTCTACCAAAACTTCTTGCCTTAACCCGTCAATATCAAGAATGTAAAGTCTCCCATAATTCTGAGAATACCTTGGCCATCTACTTCAAAATTCGACCCCCCCTCCTTTTATAAATCCATGAATTAACTTCTCCAGATTTTCATCTCTCCTTTGATTTGAAATTATTCTTCCTTGAAGTGCGGGAGTAGCTTCTAGAAGAGATAAGATGGCATTTCTACTTAGAGCGTCTTCTACGATATTTGCTTTACCTAGCGTATAGATAATATCCAGATCGTATGATGCAAGGAATTCCAACCACCTCTGTTGCCTCAAGTTGAGATCTTTTTGGCTAAACAGATATTTGAGCGGTTTGTGATCTGTGAAAAGCTCAAACTTCTCTCCTAACAGGCAGTGTCTCTACATTTTTAATGCAAAAACAACTGCCAATAACTCTAGATCGTGTGTAGCGTAATTCTTCTTGTGAATCTTCAATTGTCTACTAGCATACGCAATCACACGTCCATTCTGCATTAATACTACACCAAGTCCAAATCCACAAGCATCAGTATATACCGCGAATCCACTTTTCCCATCGGGAATAGCTAGAACTGGCGCTTATGTCAATTTATTCTTTAACTCCTTGAATGATTTATCACATTTTGGAGTCCATACAAATTTCTCACCCTTCTTAGTCAGCGTAGTTAGATGAGAAGATATCTTAGAATAATCTTGTAATGGCGCGTTTTGTTAGCTGTCGAATAATTAATTTATTTAATTGTTTATATATCGATTTGGCGATATCGATAACTTAAAGTACAACGTTCGAACTTATAATTTATAATTATAATTAAAACGAACCTGAAACGTCGCGGCAGTTCGCTATTTGGCGATTCGAACTTCAACTAAATGTACAGGATTCGTTCTAAGCCGGATTTCTGTGAAACAAGAAACATGTGGAGCTGGTGGAGTATATCTTTCTAGTGGAAGAGAAAAATCAGGATTTCGTCGTGTAGATTTTGAGATATGTCCAAATCAAATTTTAGAAAAGTCGCTGTGGAATTCCTTTATAATTTATAAAGGAATTATTTATATTTTTAAAAGGGATTTCGATATAAATCGAATATCGGGTTGACCCAGATTTGAAGTATCGAGTTGTAAAATTCCATTGGAGTCGTATGGTATTCCACTGTGAATATATACGATAATATTTATTTATAAATATTTTATTTAATTTTATTTAAATATATTTATATATTTAAATGGTCATCCAAAGCTTTTAAAATAGCCGATTTTGCAAACGAAGTCGGAATTCGACGAAACTAGTTTTGTTGGATCCGCAATGTCAAATAGTTGTTAGATTTCCAGTTTCGTTATTTTTAGAGTCACTGTGTGGCCGAACGGATTTTTAGAGTGGAAAACAATCAGTATTTCGATGATTTAAAAATACGCTGTATGAGCATACGAAGTCGGAATTCGTCGAAACCAGTTTTGTTGGGACCGAAATGTCGAACACTAGCTCCAAGTCCAGTTTGGTGATTTTTGGGTATCGTATATGGTCGCAGGATTTTTAAAGACCATAAATGAGAATAAAATAAAATAGAAAATCAACTATAAAATATTCCCCCCTATTTTTCTATGTTCACAAACAGACCACGCCCCTTCAATTTCAACCACAAATGGCACCAACCACCAACACAACCATATATATAACCGCAAGTGTTTATGCAGATAAAATTTGCCAAAAGAGAAAATCAGAACAATTCAAATAAAAATCCATAGATCACCAAACTCTGCTTTTCGAATTACTGATGGGAAGTTCTTCAACCTGATATCAATTCTGTGGAGCTCGACGCGGGTTTCCAGTTCACAGTAGCGCCTAGGGTTGGGGTCGGGTTTCAATTCGTGAAGCCGGAGTGGGAACTGAGTTCACCAATGAACTCGGGGATGTACCAGGGTCAGCTCGACGTGATTCAGTGCAACTCAAATGGCCTGAGGTGAAAAGCGACGTTGGTTAGGTTCGATTTAGGGTTGAGGGCGGAATTCCATCAGGGAGTGCGAACTGAATTTGATGAACATGAGGTGAAGCAGCTCGAGATGAGGAGGTCGATGGGAATGTTGGTTTTGAGAACGAGGGGTTGTCGAACGAGATAATGGAGGAGAGGCGGCCCTGTTGCGTCGAAGTGAATACTGGGTATGAACGGAAGTATTTGGGGAAGATAAAGGTGCGGTCTTGGGCCAAAACGGTGATGGGCTGCTATGGATCAAGGGGTAAAGCCCATATGGCAAATTTATTTAATTTAAGTTTTATTTAAAATTCGAATTTAAAATGTATTAACTTCGTAATCAAATATCTGTGTCATACGGTATCAGTTTCACAAACCGTAAGTTGCGTTGGGATCGTATGGACGAGCACTACATGTTGGAACTGACCGCGAGTCGATTGGAGTCCGTTACAATTTATAGCAAAATAAATTGTCTAGATCAAGCGATGGTTATCGTCATTGACGATGATCGTCCAAAGGTGAGTAAACTCACCAACTCTAAATAGTTCTATTTTTACAGTGTATTCTTAGAACTGTTAATTTTTGTCTGTTTGACTGTGTGTGGACTGTTTGATTGAACTGCTAGTCAGTTAGTAGAGATTATATATATATGTACATATATATATATATATATATATATATATATAAACCGTCAAATAGTTATATGTTGATTCTGTTTATCAGGATATTTTACTGGTGTTGTCTAACATCTGTGGTGCAGGGAAACAGGTTGGAGGAATCCAACAGGATTCCTCAACAGTTATTTTACTGTGATTTTTATATTGTGATATATAATGTGATGTATATAATCTGTGTGATTATGTGTGGTGGGACGATATTTATCGTTGTTATATGGTGTGTTAAATACCATGAGAAATACCAGAATGTAGGAGAGGGGTTTTCAAAGTATATTTTGAAAATAGTTTAATTATATAAAATCAAGGGATTTTATATATATATATAAGAAAAAGGATTCTGAATATAAAGGAATATAGTTGGTAAAAACAAATATAAAAGAATTATATTTGTAAATCAAATACAAGGGAATATATATGTTAATCGAATATAAGGGGATATATTTGTTAATCAAAATATAAAGGAATTATATTCGTTAAAAGAAATATAAAGGATATTTATTTAGAGATTAAATAAATAGAATTTAACTAAAGGAGATATTTATTTGTTAAATAAATAGGAGTTAACCAAGTGAATTGGTCGAGTTAACCAAGTGAATTGGTCGAGTTAATCGAAGTGAATTTGTTAAGTTAAACTAAGTGGTTAATCGATGTGAATTAGTTAAGTTAAACTACGTGGTTAATCGAAGTGAATTAGTTAAGTTAACTAAGTGGTTAATCAAAGTGAATTAGTTGCGTCAAACTAAGTGAATTAGTCAAGTTAAACTAATTGGTTAATTGAAGTAAATTAGTTGGGTCAATCAAAGTGAATTAGCTGAGTTAAACTAAGTAAATCGGTTAGAGTTAATCAAAGTGAATTAACTAAGTTAAACTAAGGGGATTAGTTCAGTTAATCGAGACAAGTAAATCAAGTTAGGTTAAACCATTTGAGTTAACCAGTTAAAATTTACCAGTTAAAGATAAACAGTTAGAGTTGACCAGTTAAAGTTGACCAGTTAAAGTTGACCAGTTAGAGTTGATCAGTTAGAGTTACTCAGTTAGAGTTGACCAGTTAGAGTTGACCAGTTAGAGTTATCCAAGTGGAGTTAATCGAGTAGAGTTGCCGAATATCACTTATTCGAAGTAGAGTTATCGAATATAGTGTATTCGAGGGAAGAGTAATCGAATATAGTTTATTCGAGTGGAGAAATCAAATGTTATTCATTTGAGAAGAGTTACCGAATATTATTTATTCGAAGTTAGTTAATCCAAAGGAGTTATTCGAAGTTAGTAATCCAAAGGAGTTATTCGAAGTTAGTTAATCCAAAGGAGTTAGTCGAAGAGTTAATCGAATCTAGTTATTCGAAAGAAAGTGTTAATCGAATATAGTTATTCGAGTAAAGTTAAAAGAGTTAATCGAATATAATTTATTCGAATAGAGTTAGAGAAGTTAATCGAATATAGTTCATTCGAATAGTGTTGGAGGAGATATCGAATATAGTTTATTCGATAGGATAGAAGTGAATATAATTTATCAATTAAGTTATTCGAATTAGTTATTCGAATTAGTTATTCGAATAGAGTTAAACACGTAAGAGTTAATTGAATTTTAGTTATTCAATTTGAGTTAATAAAATTTAGTTATTCGAAAGGAGTTAATCAATTTGAGTTAAGTTAATCGATTTGAATTAAGTTGAATCGAAATGGAGTAAATCAATTAGAATTAAGTTAATCGAGTTAGAGTAAATCGAATATTAGTTATTCAAATTAGTTATTCGAAGGAGTTAATCAATTAAGTTATTCGAATGAGTCATTCGAAGGAGTAAATCAAATTAAGTTAATCGATTAGAGTTGAGTTAATCGATTTGGGTTAAGTTAAGTAATCAAGTTAAGAAATCGAGTTAAGAAAATCAAGTTGAGTTAATCGAATAAGTTATTCGATAAGAGTAAATCCATTTAAGTTAAATCGGATGTTAGTTATTCGATAAGAATTGACACATTTAAGAAAATTGAATATTTGTTATTCGATAAGAGTTAATGAAATAGAGCCAACCAAGAAGAGTTATTCGAATATTAGTTATTCGATAGGAGTTAATCGAAATAGAGTTTATCGAATATAAGTTATTAAAAAGAGAGAGTTAATCGAATAGAGATTACTCGAAAGAGAGTTATACGTCGAATTCGATTATAGCGAATTCGGGAAAGTACTATTTACTTTCCAGGGTTTAAATCAAGATTTAGTTATTGATTTAGAAATTAGGTGTCTGTTAAATTATTCGAGTTAGGAGATAAAGTTATAATTTAGGTTAGATATTGCAGAAGTAGGAATTATAACGTTATAGTTATAATCAAACGTTTTCATATAAGAAGTAGATTCGTAACCTGAATCCGAGAATTAGCGTAAACAGATGATTGGAAAAAGTGAGTGACGAGCTTCATCTATTTCAAAGTAAAGGACGTTGTTAAATTAAGGTCTGAGAGGTAATTATACCCCAACTTGATTGACTTCAGAATTGACAAAGGAATAGTTGTGGTTCGATAGAAAAGGTTGATTTGAAATATAGTTAAGTAATAAGCGATTAATGGATTAAGCGTAACGATGTTTTATACAACGTTCATTTGAAATCCGTAAATGAGTTTTGGAAACGTTTTCCAAATATAGTCAGATATGTTTTCTAAACATAGAAAATGAAATGTTTTCATGATAAGAATTTAAGAAATAGAGTTGAGCAAATTCAGAAACTGACTGGAGAGGGTAAGTTGAACTGTTTTCTAAGTGACGATCTGATGTTGGTTTCGACCTTCCGGATTGATACTTAGAGAATTGTTCTCATACTAGTTACAGTTAGGGACTGATAGTTGCGAAATAATAGTGATGTGAAAATAAGCTATGGAAATGTTTTCCAATGATTAATAACAGATATTTTCTAAATATATGAAATAAGGAAATATGAACATATGATGATTGATCGATCGAATTTCCATTTGGAAATAAGATCGTTGTTTGTACACCGACATGTTTTCATTTGATAGTTGAATCACAGACTATCAAAGTTTTGACCCTATTTACGTTGTAAATATGGAGAGACCGGTTTGATTATTATCCGAAGAACCACTCCGTATTAGCATAAGCGTTGCGAATCAAGTACGCTGAAGATAATTGAAGACGGAGTGAAGTGCAAGGGCTATTGTGAAAAGCCTAGGTAGGATGGATTCACTGAATAGTGCCTTCGGTTTATTCAGTCCCAGAACAACGTATATGGACGAGTGTCTGACAAAGTATTCTTAACGAATCATATATGTTGATCTCTTTAAATGTATTACGTTGGTGGCGGAGAAATTCGTTTCTCTTAGCTTTTATACTCGTGATGCCTTGAGAAATCGATAATGATTTGGCGGGTATGACGATGTGACATTCAAAGTAATTGAAGAAATAATCTGTCAAAGTGATAAACGTGACCTCAAAACCTCACAACCGGGAAATAACAGAAGTTGGGCTAGGCAGCATGGCTAGTTGGGCCATACCCAAGCAGGGTGTATTATCACCATCTAGAGAATATTCAATTGTACTTCTTTATAATCTATTTCAATGCTGTCCCTTATCGGGAAGGATGGTTGCTGATCCCAACCATCGGTGATAATATATTCGTTACACTCAAGCTAAATGAGTGAACGGTCATGTGTGGCCGGGTTGCAAGACGTTCTTGTTGAACCCTAGTGTATCTCCTCTAGAGTACACTGATCGGAAGGTGCTCCCATACCTTGTCTGTTGGAATCCAATCTCCAATAAGCGCTCACGGTTTTATTTGTATACTATGTATGTGGAACGTGAGATGCAAGCGTTCTGCTAGATTGATATCTATTTGTATTTAGACATTATTATAATATCAGAAAGATATCCTTTATTTAACCAAGTGTTGGAGTTTTATTCACACCAGTCCCATGACTGACCCGGAGTTTATTTTGTTTGTTTTCCCTAAACTCTTGGGTGCCTAAATTTGTACGGGCAGTCAAGTAGTTGGGATTTTACAGATACACTTGGAGAGCTTGGAGCAGGAGACTTCAGGATTATAGCTATTATTATTCCGATGTGTTGTTAAGTGTTGTACTTTGAAATGGTATGTATATACGAGTACTGATTTGTATTTCAAAGTTATGTTATATTTTATTCGTTCCGCTGTGAGATTCGTGTTTACTCTGATGATGTAAGTTCTTCTTCTTCTTCTATTCTATTAGTTCTATCTTTTCTTCCTCACCCTCTACTTTCTTTCACTAACGTCTCGGAATTTTCGACTCTCGAGGAGTCGAAAATTTCCAGCCGTTACAGTTGGTATCAGAGCTTAAGTTAAGTGATTACCTTGGCTCTGTGGCATAACTCGATAGAGATGGGATTAGTAATATCCTAGATTGAGTTTGAGTGTATATATATGAGCGCGTAATTGTTAATCAATATAAAATGGTTTTATATTGTGGAGACTCATTGGTTGAGTGGCTTATGAATTCTGGTCGATCAGTTTGATCCACTGTATCGATAAGGGTTACTAAACACTCGAATACAATGAACCGACATGGTATGTTTTGAAAGAGGGTAAATGTAATAATTTTTCCCAAAATATATTTGTTTATAGAAGAAATATATATCTTGAAATTATTATAGTATATTGATTGTGTTGGTTGTTATTATAATCGAATAAGATTATAAAAGGGTGAAATGGTTATAAATGACCAATCAGAATTCATATGAATGTAATATATGAAATAGTTTGAATTAAATATGAATTTAAATCAGAATTTGGAATTTAAAATAAGGAAATTTTAAGTTCCTGGGAGATTTTGAAAATGTTTTTCAAATTGAAAATAATATAGTATTGAACTCACTTCGATAGCTGGTAAATAGATTTTGATGATGAATCTAGACATCATCAGTGTTCATTTTCGAGTTCTAAGTGACGGATTACTACCAAAGGTTTTGTTTTTGAATTGTTTTGAGAAAACAAGTTGTTTAGAAATTCAAGGGTTTTGAATTGGCATTATGGTTTCAAATTAATTTGAAAGAAACCCAGGAACTTAAGTTCTGGAATCAAAATTTAACTAATGAAGTTAAATAAAATGAGATGGTAAAAATAAATTGAAATTTAACTTGAACCGAGTTAAATAAAATTGAATTGGATTAGAGATAATCTAGAATGGAACCAAATGGATAAGTCAATAATTTGGAATTTGATATTAGAGTTCGAATGAAATTCGATTTGGATTTGAGGATATGAACTGATTGGAGATCAATTGGAATGGATAACATTGGTATATGTTGAAGTGGTAGCAGATGAAAGGGATAGAGTTAAATGCCCGACAAAAAGGTACAAGTTTATATCATATATGAGTTTGGATTTTTGAGCCGAATTGGCAAGCCGCTTGGCTATTTTGATTTCCTTTTGGATTGGAGGAGGCCTAGAGAGGCGAGTTGTGGTTTGACATATTGAGCCGTACAAATGAGGTTATGGCGAAATTTTTCGAAAATTTAAGTGTTAGAAATTTTTTAGAATTTTTGAAAATTTTAGTTGGTCGGAAATGAATTAATAAATTAATTAAAATTAAATGAGTCCAGTCGAAACTGAAATTTAGAGGTAAACAAAAAAAAAATGGATTTTTAAATCTAGTTAGTAGAGTTAGTAGCATTTTTCTAACTTAGCAATTTCGAGGACGAAATTATTTTAAGGGGGGAAGTCTGTAATGGCGCGTTTTGTTAGCTGTCGAATAATTAATTTATTTAATTGTTTATATATCGATTTGGCGATATCGATAACTTAAAGTACAACGTTCGAACTTATAATTTATAATTATAATTAAAACGAACCTGAAACGTCGCGGCAGTTCGCTATTTGGCGATTCGAACTTCAACTAAATGTACAGGATTCGTTCTAAGCCGGATTTCTGTGAAACAAGAAACGTGTGGAGCTGGTGGAGTATATCTTTCTAGTGGAAGAGAAAAATCAGGATTTCGTCGTGTAGATTTTGAGATATGTCCAAATCAAATTTTAGAAAAGTCGCTGTGGAATTCCTTTATAATTTATAAAGGAATTATTTATATTTTTAAAAGGGATTTCGATATAAATCGAATATCGGGTTGACCCAGATTTGAAGTATCGAGTTGTAAAATTCCATTGGAGTCGTATGGTATTCCACTGTGAATATATACGATAATATTTATTTATAAATATTTTATTTAATTTTATTTAAATATATTTATATATTTAAATGGTCATCCAAAGCTTTTAAAATAGCCGATTTTGCAAACGAAGTCGGAATTCGACGAAACTAGTTTTGTTGGATCCGCAATGTCAAATAGTTGTTAGATTTCCAATTTCGTTATTTTTAGAGTCACTGTGTGGCCGTATGGATTTTTAGAGTGGAAAACAATCAGTATTTCGATGATTTAAAAATACACTGTATGAGCATACGAAGTCGGAATTCGTCGAAACCAGTTTTGTTGGGACCGAAATGTCGAACTCTAGCTACAAGTCCAGTTTGGTGATTTTTGGGTATCGTATATGGTCGCAGGATTTTTAAAGACCAGAAATGAGAATAAAATAAAATAGAAAATCAACTATAAAATATTCCCCCCTATTTTTCTATGTTCACAAACAGACCACGCCCCTTCAATTTCAACCACAAATGGCACCAACCACCAACACAACCATATATATAACCGCAAGTGTTTATGCAGATAAAATTTGCCAAAAGAGAAAATCAGAACAATTCAAATAAAAATCCATAGATCACCAAACTCTGCTTTTCGAATTACTGATGGGAAGTTCTTCAACCTGATATCAATTCTGTGGAGCTCGACGCGGGTTTCCAGTTCACAGTAGCGCCTAGGGTTGGGGTCGGGTTTCAATTCGTGAAGCCGGAGTGGGAACTGAGTTCACCAATGAACTCGGGGATGTACCAGGGTCAGCTCGACGTGATTCAGTGCAACTCAAATGGCCTGAGGTGAAAAGCGACGTTGGTGAGGTTCGATTTAGGGTTGAGGGCGGAATTCCATCAGGGAGTGCGAACTGAATTTGATGAACATGAGGTGAAGCAGCTCGAGATGAGGAGGTCGATGGGAATGTTGGTTTTGAGAACGAGGGGTTGTCGAACGAGATAATGGAGGAGAGGCGGCCCTGTTGCGTCGAAGTGAATACTGGGTAGGAACGGAAGTGTTTGGGGAAGATAAAGGTGCGGTCTTGGGCCAAAACGGTGATGGGCTGCTATGGATCAAGGGGTAAAGCCCATATGGCAAATTTATTTAATTTAAGTTTTATTTAAAATTCGAATTTAAAATGTATTAACTTCGTAATCAAATATCTGTGTCATACGGTATCAGTTTCACAAACCGTAAGTTGCGTTGGGATCGTATGGACGAGCATTACACGTTGGAACTGACCGCGAGTCGATTGGAGTCCGTTACAATTTATAGCAAAATAAATTGTCTGGATCAAGCGATGGTTATCGTCATTGACGATGATCGTCCAAAGGTGAGTAAACTCACCAACTCTAAATAGTTCTATTTTTACAGTGTATTCTTAGAACTGTTAATTTTTGTCTGTTTGACTGTGTGTGGACTGTTTGATTGAACTGCTAGTCAGTTAGTAGAGATTATATATATATATGTATATATATATATAAACCGTCAAATAGTTATATGTTGATTCTGTTTATCAGGATATTTTACTGGTGTTGTCTAACATCTGTGGTGCAGGGAAACAGGTTGGAGGAATCCAACAGGATTCCTCAACAGTTATTTTACTGTGATTTTTATATTGTGATATATAATGTGATGTATATAATCTGTGTGATTATGTGTGGTGGGACGATATTTATCGTTGTTATATGGTGTGTTAAATACCATGAGAAATACCAGAATGTAGGAGAGGGGTTTTTAAAGTATATTTTGAAAATAGTTTAATTATATAAAATCAAGGGATTTTATATATATATAAGAAAAAGGATTCTGAATATAAAGGAATATAGTTGGTAAAAACAAATATAAAAGAATTATATTTGTAAATCAAATACAAGGGAATATATATGTTAATCGAATATAAGGGGATATATTTGTTAATCAAAATATAAAGGAATTATATTCGTTAAAAGAAATATAAAGGATATTTATTTAGAGATTAAATAAATAGAATTTAACTAAAGGAGATATTTATTTGTTAAATAAATAGGAGTTAACCAAGTGAATTGGTCGAGTTAACCAAGTGAATTGGTCGAGTTAATCGAAGTGAATTTGTTAAGTTAAACTAAGTGGTTAATCGATGTGAATTAGTTAAGTTAAACTACGTGGTTAATCGAAGTGAATTAGTTAAGTTAACTAAGTGGTTAATCAAAGTGAATTAGTTGCGTCAAACTAAGTGAATTAGTCAAGTTAAACTAATTGGTTAATCGAAGTAAATTAGTTGGGTCAATCAAAGTGAATTAGCTGAGTTAAACTAAGTAAATCGGTTAGAGTTAATCAAAGTGAATTAACTAAGTTAAACTAAGGGGATTAGTTCAGTTAATCGAGACAAGTAAATCAAGTTAGGTTAAACCATTTGAGTTAACCAGTTAAAATTTACCAGTTAAAGATAAACAGTTAGAGTTGACCAGTTAAAGTTGACCAGTTAAAGTTGACCAGTTAGAGTTGATCAGTTAGAGTTACTCAGTTAGAGTTGACCAGTTAGAGTTGACCAGTTAGAGTTATCCAAGTGGAGTTAATCGAGTAGAGTTGCCGAATATCACTTATTCGAAGTAGAGTTATCGAATATAGTGTATTCGAGGGAAGAGTAATCGAATATAGTTTATTCGAGTGGAGAAATCAAATGTTATTCATTTGAGAAGAGTTACCGAATATTATTTATTCGAAGTTAGTTAATCCAAAGGAGTTATTCGAAGTTAGTAATCCAAAGGAGTTATTCGAAGTTAGTTAATCCAAAGGAGTTAGTCGAAGAGTTAATCGAATCTAGTTATTCGAAAGAAAGTGTTAATCGAATATAGTTATTCGAGTAAAGTTAAAAGAGTTAATCGAATATAATTTATTCGAATAGAGTTAGAGAAGTTAATCGAATATAGTTCATTCGAATAGTGTTGGAGGAGATATCGAATATAGTTTATTCGATAGGATAGAAGTGAATATAATTTATCAATTAAGTTATTCGAATTAGTTATTCGAATAGAGTTAAACACGTAAGAGTTAATTGAATATTAGTTATTCAATTTGAGTTAATAAAATTTAGTTATTCGAAAGGAGTTAATCAATTTGAGTTAAGTTAATCGATTTGAATTAAGTTGAATCGAAATGGAGTAAATCGATTAGAATTAAGTTAATCGAGTTAGAGTAAATCGAATATTAGTTATTCGAATTAGTTATTCGAAGGAGTTAATCAATTAAGTTATTCGAATGAGTCATTCGAAGGAGTAAATCAAATTAAGTTAATCGATTAGAGTTGAGTTAATCGATTTGGGTTAAGTTAAGTAATCAAGTTAAGAAATCGAGTTAAGAAAATCAAGTTGAGTTAATCGAATAAGTTATTCGATAAGAGTAAATCCATTTAAGTTAAATCGGATGTTCGATAAGAATTGACACATTTAAGAAAATTGAATATTTGTTATTCGATAAGAGTTAATGAAATAGAGCCAACCAAGAAGAGTTATTCGAATATTAGTTATTCGATAGGAGTTAATCGAAATAGAGTTTATCGAATATAAGTTATTAAAAAGAGAGAGTTAATCGAATAGAGATTACTCGAAAGAGAGTTATACGTCGAATTCGATTATAGCGAATTCGGGAAAGTACTATTTACTTTCCAGGGTTTAAATCAAGATTTAGTTATTGATTTAGAAATTAGGTGTCTGTTAAATTATTCGAGTTAGGAGATAAAGTTATAATTTAGGTTAGATATTGCAGAAGTAGGAATTATAACGTTATAGTTATAATCAAACGTTTTCATATAAGAAGTAGATTCGTAACCTGAATCCGAGAATTAGCGTAAACAGATGATTGGAAAAAGTGAGTGACGAGCTTCATCTATTTCACAGTAAAGGACGTTGTTAAATTAAGGTCTGAGAGGTAATTATACCCCAACTTGATTGACTTCAGAATTGACAAAGGAATAGTTGTGGTTCGATAGAAAAGGTTGATTTGAAATATAGTTAAGTAATAAGCGATTAATGGATTAAGCGTAACGATGTTTTATACAACGTTCATTTGAAATCCGTAAATGAGTTTTGGAAACGTTTTCCAAATATAGTCAGATATGTTTTCTAAACATAGAAAATGAAATGTTTTCATGATAAGAATTTAAGAAATAGAGTTAAGCAAATTCAGAAACTGACTGGAGAGGGTAAGTTGAACGGTTTTCTAAGTGACGATCTGATGTTGGTTTCGACCTTCCGGATTGATACTTAGAGAATTGTTCTCATACTAGTTACAGTTAGGGACTGATAGTTGCGAAATAATAGTGATGTGAAAATAAGCTATGGAAATGTTTTCCAATGATTAATAACAGATATTTTCTAAATATATGAAATAAGGAAATATGAACATATGATGATTGATCGATCGAATTTCCATTTGGAAATAAGATCGTTGTTTGTACACCGACATGTTTTCATTTGATAGTTGAATCACAGACTATCAAAGTTTTGACCCTATTTACGTTGTAAATATGGAGAGACCGGTTGGATTATTATCCGAAGAACCACTCCGTATTAGCATAAGCGTTGCGAATCAAGTACGCTGAAGATAATTGAAGACGGAGTGAAGTGCAAGGGCTATTGTGAAAAGCCTAGGTAGGATGGATTCACTGAATAGTGCCTTCGGTTTATTCAGTCCCAGAACAACGTATATGGACGAGTGTCTGACAAAGTATTCTTAACGAATCATATATGTTGATCTCTTTAAATGTATTACGTTGGTGGCGGAGAAATTCGTTTCTCTTAGCTTTTATACTCGTGATGCCTTGAGAAATCGATAATGATTTGGCGGGTATGACGATGTGACATTCAAAGTAATTGAAGAAATAATCTGTCAAAGTGATAAACGTGACCTCAAAACCTCACAACCGGGAAATAACAGAAGTTGGGCTAGGCAGCATGGCTAGTTGGGCCATACCCAAGCAGGGTGTATTATCACCATCTAGAGAATATTCAATTGTACTTCTTTATAATCTATTTCAATGCTGTCCCTTATCGGGAAGGATGGTTGCTGATCCCAACCATCGGTGATAATATATTCGTTACACTCAAGCTAAATGAGTGAACGGTCATGTGTGGCCGGGTTGCAAGACGTTCTTGTTGAACCCTAATGTATCTCCTCTAGAGTACACTGATCGGAAGGTGCTCCCATACCTTGTCTGTTGGAATCCAATCTCCAATAAGCGCTCACGGTTTTATTTGTATACTATGTATGTGGAACGTGAGATGCAAGCGTTCTGCTAGATTGATATCTATTTTTATTTAGACATTATTATAATATCAGAAAGATATCCTTTATTTAACCAAGTGTTGGAGTTTTATTCACACCAGTCCCATGACTGACCCGGAGTTTATTTTGTTTGTTTTCCCTAAACTCTTGGGTGCCTAAATTTGTACGGGCAGTCAAGTAGTTGGGATTTTACAGATACACTTGGAGAGCTTGGAGCAGGAGACTTCAGGATTATAGCTATTATTATTCCGCTGTGTTGTTAAGTGTTGTACTTTGAAATGGTATGTATATACGAGTACTGATTTGTATTTCAAAGTTATGTTATATTTTATTCGTTCCGCTGTGAGATTCGTGTTTACTCTGATGATGTAAGTTCTTTTTCTTCTTCTATTCTATTAGTTCTATCTTTTCTTCCTCACCCTCTACTTTCTTTCACTAACGTCTCGGAATTTTCGACTCTCGAGTAGTCGAAAATTTCCAGCCGTTACAAATCTTGGATAGACCTCCGGTAATATCCTACTAATCCCAAGAAACTACGGACTTCCGTTGGTGTTCTAGGCTGCTTCCATTGTTGCACTGCTTCAACTTTGATTGTGTCTACAGAAATACCATCTCCATTTACAATGTGCCCCAAGAATCTAACTTCATACTACCAGAAATGACATTTAGAAAACTTCACCTTCAATACATTCATCCTCAGAGTCTCTAATACCACCTCCAGATGATATCGGTGTTCTTCTTCTGTCTTTGAAAATATTAAGATATTGTCAATAAAAACTAGGATGAATTTGTTCAAAATCTTTCTAAAGACACGATTCATCAAATCAACAAAATAGCAGGTGCGTTGGTTAATCCGAATGGCATAACTAACCATTCATAAAAGAAATCCGAGCCTCTGAAAGCAGTTAAAGGAATACTATCTTCGGTAATTCTTAACCGGTGGAATCTTGTTTCAAGATCCACTCGGGAAAATACCGTAGCTCCATTTACTGGTCAAAGAGATCGACAATTCGCGGCAAAGGATACTTATTTTTGATGGTCACTTTATTTAACTCTCTATAGACGCATAATCTTAGTGATCCATCAGACTTAACCAAAAAACTACTACTGAACCCCAGCTTGAAAAGCTTGGCCTGATTAATACTCTGGCCAACAAATCTTGGGTTTGCTTTTCGAGTTCCATGACTTACTTTGGCGCCATTCGTCTTTTTGGTTGAACTATCGGTCTGGCTCCTGGAATTAGATCGATGCGGAAATCTATTTCTCGAAGCGGGGGTAAATTCTTAACTTCTTCAAATACGTCAGAGAAATCTCTGACTACTTCTAACATCTCCAAATTTTCTTGTGGTGCTTCCAAAGCATACAAGAAACTACACATATGAATACCAGGTTTTCCACATGGTATCCTGGCTTTGCTTCCGATATTGGTTATCAAAGTTACGTTTTCTTTGATGCATTTAATCTTATCTTGGAATTTACTCAACCAGTCTATCCCAAGTACATAATTAAATCGTTCGAAATCCAAAACATAAAAATCAAAAAAGAAGGAATGCAAATGGTACGAGAGTGCCACATTATCGCAATACATTTTTAATTCAGTTTTTCCGCCAATAGGATTTGATACGCAAATTGGATTCGGGGTAATCTTTGGAATAAAATGGAATTTTCCTACCATTCCAGAAGAAATGAAACTATGCGAGGCGCCGGTGTCAAATAAAACTTGAACATCAATTCCATTTAAATCAAAAGTACCTTTGAGAACTCATTTCCCTTTCACATCCTGGGAAGTTGATGGTCCACTTTTAATAGCATACACCTTTGGTTGTTGTGCCTTTTTCATGAGTGGACAGTCCTTAACCATGTGTCCAGGCTGATGGCAGTTGAAACATAAAATCTTCATGACCGTTGCATTACCAGGGCCTTGCAGTTGTTTCTGCTGTTGTTGTTGGGGCTGTTGTTGCTGATGAGTTTGTTGTGGCTTTTTTGCTGTTGGTTTTGTGCAGAACTTAGCAATATGCCCCTTCTGCAGGCAATTGTATCTTTGAATCACTCCTTGGCTTTCTCCCCCATTTTTGGTACTCCTTTGTTGTTCCAGTTTGGGTTAAATTTCCTTTTATTGGGATTCTCGCCACTAGGTTCTCCTGTATATGGTTTTGCCACTGGCTTCTTTCCCTCAAGTGCCTCATAGCGAACTGCCATATCCACCAGATCAACAAATGGAATCTTGAGATGCCCAATCATTTTCACTTGCAGGCTATCCTTTAATCCAGCAATAAACATTTCATTCTTCTTGAGCGAGGTGTTGATCAGTTCTGGCCTAAAACAGGAAAGTGAATTGAACTTATTTTCATATTCAGATATTTTCATGTTCCATTTTTTAAGATCAATGAAATCCCGATACATCCTGGTTTTGCCAGCGGCAGGAAGAAATTGCGCTTCAAATGCCTCTTTAATTTTTTCCCACGTAAAATCTTCTTCGGGAACATTTGTAGTTTGAGCATCCCACCAAATTGCAACAGCTTCTTGAAGTTTCCATGAAGCTAAGAGATGTTTCTGCTCATCATTCAATTTCAGTCCTTAGAAAATCCTCTCAAAGGACCTCAACCATGCTTGGACTTCGATGAAAGATTCAGTCCCTTTGAAAACTTTTCCTCCAAGAGTGGTATATTCCGTACAGATAGTTGCAAAACTTTAATCCTACTGGACCAGCGTAACTTCCTCCACTGTTTCTCCTTGATCTTGGGAGACAGTATTACGACCAGTAGTAGTGGAAGTTCCACTAGCGCGACCTCTTCGTGCACATGTACTCATACTTAATTACCTGAATACGACAGGTTGACAATCAAGACTTAAGTGGATATAGCTAACTTAGATATACCATTCCAGTTGATCTAAATTTATCTTATTTATTTTAAATTTTAATAAAAATACGCTCTCTCACACTCACCCAAAGCCTAGGTAATCAGTAACCTAAACACTGATACCAACTGTGATGACCCAACTTTCGAACACATCGGAAGTTGTGTCATTAATAAGAATAAGAATAGATAGAAGATAAAGTCACATAAAACATCAGAATCTCACAACGGAATTTTTCAAAAAGATGATACTTCATAATATTACATAGTAGTACATATTACATCAGAGCATCATAGATCTAGTGATACAAGCCATTCATAGTACATCTTTCATTATACATATCATTGACGACTAACTTGCAGACTTAATTATACAGTAGATATGATAAGTAGACCAGCACACAGAAAGTTCCATCCAGCCTTCCAAGTTTTATCAAGACCTGATTCACTTGTCTACTCATAACAAGTGTTATGAGTACCCAAGAGTTTAAGGGAAAACACAGAAAAATAAAATCCGGGTCAGTCAGGGGACTGGTATGAGTAAATAGTTTAAAACATATTAAAGAATATCTCATAAGACCATGCCGTGAATACGGAATGGGTTTTTACCTTATGAGAATAAAACACTTTGTATACTTTAAATCAGATATTATCATAGTGTCTAGGTTTTTCCACAAATAATTTAGAATCTAGAAGAATGCTTGCATCTCACATTCTCCTATATAATATACAAATAAAAACCGCTTGGCGCTTATGGAAAATTGGATTTCCGATTTTGACAAGGTATGGGACCGCCTCCCGATAGTGTATTTCTAGAGGCGAATACACTTGGGTTCACAAGAACTTCTTGCAACATGGCCCACACATGACTGACCACTCATTTCTCTTGAGTGTATCGAATGTATATCACCAATGGTTGTGTACGGCAACCATTACCCGAATGGGAAAGAATTGATAGAGTAAGAAACAAAAGGAATTTCTCTAGATAGGTGATGCTACACCCTAATGGGAGCGACCCATATAGCCATGCTGCCAGCCCGATTTTTGACATTTCCTGGGTGTGAGGCTTGAGGCTAGACTTACCTTTTTATCATCACTGTTTATTTCTTTTGAATGCCACATCGTCAAAACTTGCCAATCACTAATTGACTTCCCAAAAGTATATTATAGGTATAAAGCAAGAGAAACGAATTCCTCTGCCACCATATAAATACATTTGAAGAGATCAACATATGTGATCAGTTAGAATTACTTTGTCAGACATTTCACCATATAAGTTGTCATGGGATTGGATAAACTGAAGGTACTATCCAAGAATAGTCCTTGTATATCGCCGTCTTCAATTAAAAAATCTCTGACGCGCGGCATATAATCAAATCAAAGTGTAATAATTATTTCGGTCTCTTTGAAATGATTAGTGAATATATTCTCTTTTAAATTATTACTCAAAAAATAAAATTTATAGTTTTTATTTTATAAAACACAGAAGGTATATGATCATTTACTTGTGTCAGGAAATTCAGGCTTACAGTTTACAATAGACAATTTGGGCGTATGTGTAGCATACAGTTTCCCCTTCATTTTGTTGATTTTAAAATTTAAATACTCATAGTAAAAAATTATTTTTAACTCTAATTATACACTAAATTTATAATTTTATTTAATTACAGCTTTTACACTTTATTTTCAACTTTTGTTAAAAACTTCCACTCGATCTTCAATACCTGATTCACTTCTTTTTTTTCCACTTGCTAATTCAAATAAAGATTCTATTTTTATTTTATTATTTATTTCTACTTTATGTTTAATCCATTATTTAATTAAAAACTAGTTTTGATTAATATAATATTCAAAAATCCTTATTTGAAAACAAATATGGCAAAGAACCACTTTTTGACAAAGTACCAGTTTCAAAATCATGGTGTGCGCATGTGAAAATCGGCCTGGCCCTCACGATCTGGCCAAAGCACCACTTGCCCAATCACCTCCAAAGTACCACCCCAGAAAAACATGATATTTTGCTTGTTGATCCACTCTAAACCCCATGCGCTAGCCCATACCAAAGTGCCAATACCCAATCACCCAAGTTCCAAAGTACCACTTCCTGAATCCTGTGATTTTTGGCCCGATCACCCCCAAGACCCCGTGCGCCAGCCCAGTACCATGTGGTAGTACCAGTGCCAAGTACCACTTCATGAAAACACGGCCAATCACCTACAATTTCTAGTGTTTCTGCCTCCGATCACCACTCCTTCTTGTGTACGTGCACACCTACGTAGGCCCACGTCCACCACCTCTGACCACTGATACAGGCCACACTTCTTCACCTGATCACGTTGCACCACCCCATCATCTCCTCCACGTCGCCAATAAAATCCCACCGTCCATTTCATTTCTAGAAAAAAAATACGATCCAAGAAAGCCACCACCGTGCCTAGCCCTGACACCTGGCCGCTGTCCCCTTCCTGCCATGCCACCACCACTCCTTGACGCCGCAAACCCCTCTAGACCCTACCTCCCTAGCCTCGCAAATGAAGAGCAGTTCGGCGAGAAAGAAACAGAACCCAAAAGCCTAATTTTAACTTAATTCAATCTAGTACTCCAATTTTACCCATTTGAAAAATTGTTTAGCATTTTTCCCTTAATCTAGGACTCCTTCTACCTCTCCTAGTCGAGTACAATCAGCTTTTGTCGAACGGTTTGCCGGAAGTTCATCAAAGATGAATTTTCGACTATCCCTTTATTTCTCATAATCCACACTTCTAAAAATCATGATTTTCTTTAAGAAAATCATCATTTGGATCCACAATTATGCTTATGTAGTCAAACCAGTTTTTTAAAACATTTGAAAATCTATTTTGGTTTGAGATTTACAAAGAGTTGCTGTTGATTTTCTGTTTTCATGTTCTGGGTATTTTTAAGTGTTTGCCTTACCTCCCGACAACAATGTGACTATGTAAGGATTTTAGAACTAATACGGAAGTAATTTTCAATCATCTAACCAAGGTTTCACTGGTAAGTAAATCACCAGTTGGGCTATGAGAAATTTGAAACAAAATTAACAGGACCTAGTAACATATAGGATAATATAATATCCTAACACATTTGGTATTTAAGGGTTGAAGTACCAACTAATATTTCTTTGATTAGGAAAAAACTGATATGCAAACAAAACATACAACTCAAGCAAGATCATCACAAAGCAAGATCCCACTTTCAATTCAAAAATAGAAAAGACAGTAAAGAAAATTTACTAGAAAAGTTTACTCACCGAAAGGTGCTTGAAACTCTTAGCTTTCTACTGATTTTACTTTGAATGGTTTGTGTTGTGAGGAGAAGTGTGCATGCTCAGGTCTATTTATAGGGGAGAAAAATTATAAAATATTGGTGGCATTAATTGCATGGCTGCAAAACAGTTCCAGTTTTCATTTGTAACCAATGATAGACAACATTAAAAATCATTTTCTCTCTCAAAATCAATGCACCATTTCCTAAATTCACATGGCTTTACTCAGCCAATTCATGCTCTGAAAATCCCCTTGCGCAGGGCACATTCTCCTCCCATTGGCCTTCTATGAAACATCACATTTAATGCCAATGTACATCTATGTTTTCACTAAATCTTTCCTTGGTTTAAACAAATATGGTAGTCATCCTATTGTACCATAAATGCTCAGAATTTCATTGGGTTTCTCCACCACATTTCCCACATGACATTTTGATTTAACAAGAAATCATTTAAAACTCTTACTTGGCTTTCAAGGTGTTCTAAAATCAGAAAGTCTTGTGCAAAAGATTCATGATATGTGATGAAATATGCATAGAAAAATCTTAGAAAATCTATGTGTTAGCAATGACCTAGCATGTGATGAAATATGCATAGAAAAATCTTAGAAAATCTATGTGTTAGCAATGACCTAGTGTAGGTAAGATTTATGATTTATATGCAAGATTCAGCAAGTTCTTTAGGCACATGCTTTCAATATTGAGTACATGAAAAAAATTGCTTTTTAAATTGTCTTGTGAATGATAGTATGAAATTTGCCTATATGTCCTTTATTTTAAGACTCAAGAACTTGGGAAAAATAAGGATTTAAATTCTTCGTGAGAATGAATAAAGTATACGTAATAAAAATGGCATTTTAAAACATTGCTATGCACATGTGTTATCATACATTCATGTAAAAAAAAATGAATTTAAATAAACATTGTATCATACATGCTATCATACATACATGTAAAAGAAAAGGGCAAAATGAAACCCCTTTGATATGTTTTGCATTATTTAATGTATGGATTTTTAAATCGTATTTGTAGATACCTACTTACGATCAATCAACATTCGTGTTAGCGATAAATGTAAAGAACTAGGCCATTACAGATACGTGAAACACATCATGTACTCCAGGAAACCAGTCAATTAAGTGAACCTTATAAGTAAGAGTTCCAATTCGTTCAAGTATAGGAAATGGACCAATAAATCTAGGCGCCAACTTCCCAGTTTTACCGAATCGGACTACTCCTCTCATCGGAGAACTCGCAAATAAACATAATCACCAACAGCAAATACTAAATATCTTCTTCTAGAATCTGTGTAACTTTTCTATCGGCTTTGAGCTGTTTATAATCGTTTCTTAATGAAATTGACTTTGTCAGAAGCTTCACGAATCATATCGGGACCCAATACAAGTTGGTTTCCAGGTTCTACCAAACATGCGGGAGATCTACATGGTCTACCGTATAAGGCTTTGAAGGGTGACATTGTCAAGCTCACTTGATAACTGTTGTTGTACGAGAATTCAGCCAAATGCAAGTGGTCTTCCCATGATTCACCAAAATCTATAACACAAGCCCTTAGTAAATTTTCAAGTATACGGTTCACCCTCTCAGTTTGGCCATCTGTTTGAGGATGATAGGCGGTGCTTAGATTTAGCTTCGTTCCCAATTCTGTTTGGAATGCTTCCCAGAATTTACCAGCAAAGATGGGGTCTCTATCACTAACAATCCTGATGGGGACTCCATGCAATTTAATGATTTCTTCAAAATAAATCTATGATAGACTTTGAGTGGTTCTATTGGACCTAACAAGTATAAAATGGGCAGTTTTTGTGAAATGATCTACAATCACCCAAATACTGTCATTTCCTTTCCTGGTTCGGCGCAAACCATTTATGAAATCCATACAAATGTGTTCCCACTTCCAATTTGGAATTCCCAACGGTTACAACAATCCGGCAAGTTTCTATTGGTCGCTTTTGACTAGTTGGCAAGAAGAGCACCTGCTAACATATAAAGAAATGTCCCTCTTCATGGACCTCCACCAGAAGGTGCGTTTTCTATCATTATACATTTTGCTCACTCCTAGATGGATACTAAGTTTAGAGTTGTGACACTCATCCAGTACTTCTCTCCGGAGTTCAGAAATGTTCGGAATACACATTAGACCCTTTAACCTCCGAACCCCTTCATTATCAACCTGAAAACTCGAGGGCTCGCCTTTTTGAATTCTCTCTCTGATCCTCTGAATGAAGTAATCATCCTTCTGAAGAACAGATATTTTATCAATCAATGAAGGCGTAATTATAAGATTGGCGATGATTGCGGTTTTTCTGCTAAGCGCATCCACTACAACATTGGCTTTTCCCGGCATATACAGAATACCTAGATCATACGCAGCAAGAAATTCTAGCCAACGTTGTTGTCTCATATTCAAGTCTTTATGGGTGAACAAATACTTCAATGATTGATGATCAGTATATAATTCAAATTTCTCACCTAATAGATAGTGCCTCCATATTTTCATAGCAAACACGATGGCTAACAACTCAAGATCTTGAGTTGCATACCTCGTTTCATGCGGCTTCAACTGACGGCTAACATAAGCGACTACTTGGCCTCTTTGCATTAATAATGCACTAAGGCCTCTAATAGAAGCATCCGTCCAGACTATCAAATCCTAATTACCATCGATTATCGTTAATACTGGAGCAGTTGTCAATTTTAATTTCATCTCTTGGAAAGCTGCCTCACATCCTGGAGTCCACTTAAATCTTTCATGCTTTTTTGTAAGCTTTGTTAATGAACCGGATATCTTTGAAAAATCCTTAACGAATTTCCGATAATAACTAGCTAATCCAAGAAAACTTCGGACTTCTGTGGGTGTAGTAGGATGCTTCCAATCTTGAAATGCTGTAATTTTGCTTGGATCTATAGAAATTCCTTTCTTTGACACGACGTAGCCAAGGAACTTCATTTCATTTTGCCAGAAGATACACTTAGAAAATTTGGCTTTGAAGACGTTCTTTCTCAGAATCCCCAATACTTGTTCTAAATGTTTTTCATGCTCGCTTTCTGACTTGGAGTAGATTAAAATATCATCGATGAATACCAGAACAAATTTATTCAGGACTTCTTTGAACACTCTATTCATTAAATTGACGAAATAAGCTGGAGCGTTACACAAGCTGAACGGCATTACTAACCACTCATAAAATATGTCTGGACCTCTGGAAGTTGTCAAAGGAACACATTCTTTGGCAATTCTCAGTTGATGGAAACCTGTAGCTAGGTCCATTCTAGAAAATACTCGCGCTCCATTCAATTGATCCAAGAAATCATCGATGTGGGGTAATGGATATTTGTTCTTGAGCGTCTTCTTGTTGAGGTCTCGGTAATCAACACACAATCGGAGAGTACCGTCTGACTTAGGAATAAACACTACAGCTGCACCCCAATTAGAGAAGCTAGGTCTGATCAGACCCTTCCATAAAAGTTGTCAAGTTTGATCGCCTAATTCTTCTTTTTCTTTTTGAGTCATTCTTCGAATTAGATGTAATATGGGTCTAGCATTTGGAATTAGGTCGATTCTGAATTCAATTTCTCTTTGCGGAGGTAAGTTATCAACTTCTTCGAACACATCTGCATAATGTTTAACGACAGGAATATTTTCCAACAAAGTAGGAATAATTTCCAGCGCAGACCAAAACTCTTTTCTATCTGAGTCTGAGCCATGGCACGGTATGACAATATTTCCCAGCTTCGTTTTAACTTTAACGATTCTTTCAGCACATTTAACTTCGGCCTCATATTTCGTTAACCAATCCAGCCCCAAAATAATATCGAACTCAAGAAAATCCATAACGATCAAATCAAAAGGAAACTGGCATCGAAGAAAGAAATAGGTACTTTACAATATGAACCGAGAACAACAGACCCTCCTATCGGATTATGAACTCTAACCGATTCTTTAAGCTTTCTTAGATTTAACTTTAACTTTTTAACAGTGTTACTTGCAATAAAAATTTGTGATGCACCAGTGTCAAATAGTACGGAAATAGGAATATTTTTAATAGTAAGGGTACCTCCCAAAACATCGGGTTTACTTGCTCCTAGAGTAGCAGCTGGCAGGTTCACCCCGTCATATACGTATGTAACCTATGAATTCTTCAGCAAAGGACAATTCCTTCTGATGTGCCCCGTCTGGTGGTAGTAAAATCAATCACTAGGGTTGCGGGGGTTTTGACTCGAGCTTGGTTGGTTGGTCTTCTACTGCTTTGGAACAGTGCATACATTGGAGTAATGGCCAGCTTGACCGCAGTTGTAGCAACTTCCCCTGGGTGGCCTATTTGTTTGCGGCTTGGCATTTGCTGCTGTTTGCTTGATTTGGGATGTCTTTCAGAAGCCTTGCGCTTGTTGCCTGCTTGACTCTTGGCACGACCTATTTGCATGTTCCTCATATCCAGGCTCTTATAATTGTATTCCATATCCACAATCTCGGCGAATGTAAGGTTAACGTAGCTCGTTGTCTTTCCTAATACCTGCGCGGAAGTCCATGAATGAACCTCTTATTCTTCGCCTTAACAGTTTGAACAAGATCTGGAGCGTAGCGGGATATCTGAGTGAACCTGTTGAGGTACTTCTGGATGGTGCGATCTCCTTGTTGGAGATTGGCAAACTCATCATGCAAGCGCTCCATCTCTTATTCTGGAACGAACTTCTCTTTGAACGGTGTTTTTGATTCATTCCATGTCATCACTACCTCTTCCTCATTCAAGGTGATGGCTTCTCACCATAGTTGGGCCTCGTCTTGCAATAGCCAAGCACCCATAAAGCTTTTCCTATGATCCTCAAGGCCTATGCCCCTGAAGATCTTCTCACATGTTTTCAACCAACCCAAGGCTTCAATTGCAGTACCGGTGCCCAAGAATGGCTTGCCTCCAAGATTCTTATATGTCTTTCCCACTCGGTCTAAATCAAACTGTCACGGGGGTGGTGGTGGCTAAATCAAAGGCTCTGGAACAACGGGGATATTCCCCCGCCCTCCACCTCGGCCTCCTCGACCTCCGCTAGCTCTAGCTGCTCGGGAAGCCATCTAAGTCAAGTTTGGTACAAGCAAGAAAAGAATCAAGCCCACAGAAATGATAATTTTTAAGATATAGCAGAAGTAGAAGAATATATGAAAAGATAATGATGTACTGATCAGATAATTTTGCTATTCTGCTTAGCTCATTCTAGGACATTACTAATCCTATCTCTAATGAGCTACTCGCCTTAGAACATTACTGATTCTATTTTGATGAGGTGTTTAATGTGTTAAATTCCAGAACTAAGATTAACCAAAGCTCTAATACAACCTGTGATGATCACAAAACCCCGTACGATGGTGTTAAGGATAATAGTTGGATTATAACACATTAATCATCTTTAGCAGAGAACAGATAATAGCATAAACAGAAAATAGAATAATTTACATCAATATGACAGCGGAATCATAATATGTAATAACATCAGAGTAGCATAGTGCAGGATACAACTTAGTGCATAAAAGGAAATGGTCAGTCTACATCAAGATCACTAGGACATATACATCATAGCGTACATAATAGAAGTAAATTTGTCTACATCGCGATAAGTGGAACCATATACATAAATCACTAATGGCAGAATATCAAATAGCCAAAATACTGAGAGATCTAGTCTTCGCCATACAAGCCAAAAGGTGCACTCCATGCTGCAGTGAGAAAGCCAAAATATAACCTGTCACCTGTCACTAGGCTGCCCATGTGAAAATAAGGGCACCCGAGTTTGCAAAGTGAAACAAACTACGAGTCAGTCATGGTACTGGTATGAGAAATCTAGTTAACTGGTTAAACAACAATAACACCACAAATCGTAGGACCATGCCACTTTCGTGGAACGGGTTTACTCCAGTGATTGCCAGTGCATGAAATAAAGTAAATCTTTTGAACAACGCAATGCTTTTATAAAAATGAAGTCGTTATAAGACTCAAGTCCCATCACACAATGCGACGCAAACCGGAGGATTGAGTATTACCTTATAATGGCCAAAATATGCTTAATACGTGTAAAGAGAAATCATGTGATATTATTACTAGTGCATATATGTTTCAAAAGCAAATTTAATCGTAAATATCAATCATAGACGGCATAGCTACTATCTACTATGTCGCCATATATAAGTTATTATCAAATCCATAATTTCGTATTGGAAATTTGGATTCCATCATGAGTCGAGGCCAGGGATGGCTCCTCACCGCTTCGAGACATTCTAGCAAATGCCTCAGGTTTCCCCACATAGAACCCTTGGATCTTCAGGGTCGGTCCTTTCTTACATTAGAGGATTAGTTAGTCCTGAACACACGTTTCCCGGTCCTATTGGACCTATCCATCGGCCCCGTAGAGACCGATATATCCGAGGCGCCTCGCATTCCAACATCCACAAAGGTATAATAATCAACAATGTTAGGGCTAGTAAAACACGGACACCACCCATAGCTAGAAAGAAACGTCGTGCACTCCCTGCAGTCACGATCCCAATTTTGACTCATACTGAGGTGTGAGGCTTGCGAATTAACGCCATACACAAAGCTACGCTATATTGAAGCCGTTCTTTGATCATCAATCACAAGACTCTGTTTTTCAACAAAAGCCTTGATCATTTGCATCTTTGCATGGCACGCTGTCAATCCACACCATACCCCTGATGTCTACCGATATACAACCTCTAAGCTCGTACGTCTCAGAGAAGGGCGTTAAGAAAGAGAATAAATTTCCGCCGCCAAACAGATGTATATTTAGTAGAGATCAATGAATACAACATATATTACACGTCAGACACACATCCATTTAGAAGTCCGTCATGGGTCTGAACGAAATCGGAGGAACCTTACTCCTCATTCCATATGTCCAATATGGAAGAGAGGCCCTCGCACATCCGGACGATCAACAAGTACGTCCAGACCACAACCACTGTAACCTCGTCAAGGGAGCTACCCATCTCAAAGGCATCAGTAATAATCTACACGATGTGAAGATCACCGATCTTGCACCATCTTCATATCTTCGACATTTATTCATCGATCAATTATTTGAAATGAGAATGAACTTGGCCCTTTCAAATAATTCATGTATATTAGAATTAATTCAGTCCATGGTTAAATTATCTGACATCCACATTTCAGTTCTTTATATAATTTTCACGTCAAACACATTCAACCATCAAATATCAAGCAAACCAGGTAGAATCGGTTTATTTCCATTCCATATCGCCTATAATATTTTATAATAATTTCGCTATTTTTATTTATTTAAAAATAGCGCCATTTAATTAAACGACGTTTCAGGCCATAACGTGGCCCTGGCGCTGTTTTTCTCTAATTTTGATTTACACATTTCGCAAAATCTAACCGTCGGATCATAACTGTAGTAACCCGCATTTTAGCTATTGAATAATTTATTTATTTAATTATTAAATATCGATTTATCGATATCGAAAACGTGAATTAAATAATATTGAATATTTAATTAATAATTATAATATAATAAAATATATTATAATGTCGAAATAATCAAAAATATTGGAAATCACAATATTCTGTGAACGGGGTCATCCCTAAGATGTAATTCAGCTTAGAGTTGGATTGTATTGACGAATATATTCAATCGACGACAGTTTGAACGTATAATTATATTATAATTAAAATCGAGCTCGAAATAGCGTTGCAGTTCGTGAATTGGCGATTTGAACTTCAACTGAGTATACAGGGTTCGTTTTAAAGCGGATTTCTGTGAAACAAGAAACGTGTGGAGCTGGTGGAGTATATCTTTCTAGTGGAAGAGAAAAATCGGGATTTCGTCGTATAGATTTTGATTTATGTCCAAATCAAATTTTAAAATAGTCGCTATAGAATCGTTTATCGATCAAAATGGTTTATCCGATATAAGTAGAGATCGGATTTGAATTTAGACAAGGTTCTTTTGAGAAATAGTGATAATTTAATTTTTAGAATTTTACTGTAATTTTTAATTAATTTAATAAGCGACTTTTTATTTGGAGTATTTCGCACCCTGAAATCAACATTTTGAAGTTTCAAAATATGAGTCCACCTACCGGTATTATTATATTTTTGGGATCGTGGCTCATCGCTGGACACAACCATATGTTTACTTCTGTCCATAGCGGTCATAAATAAACAGAGCTGTGTGTGACCGGTACCGCATTAACCGTAATATAAATAAATATCTAAAAGCTCCCACTATAAAAGAGACTTAAGTCTAAACCTAATTCCTCAGTAACAAATACCGCCGTCACTTTCCTTTCTCCACAGAAAAAGTCGATCTCCAAAATTATAAAGCAAAATCAAATTCTAACTTCCACAATGGAATCCAACGCGGTTTGTCTTGTTCAACTCGTCTCCTAACTGGCTTCACACTCGTACCAGGTCGCAACACTCGATCAGTTTTCTCCGAACTGGAAAGCTTAGGATGCTGCGTAGGGCTGAGGATATCGTCAACTCATGCTACTTTTAAAGGCCGAGGAGTATACATTGGTGTTCGGGAAGAGGTGTGACACTTGCTGGGATTCTTTTTGAAGGATTCGAAGGAACTGTTACCGCGACTTTTACTGGGAATGAAGTGTATGCGCGTGCGAGGTGAATATGAGGGAGAAGGTGCGTTGATGGAAGTCAGGTGCGGAAATGACTGAAGCTTCGGTTATGCTGGAACGAGTGAAGGGAGACGATGGTGGGTTCAAAGTTTTATCGCAAGCAGGTGGTCTGTTTTTCATTGGTGGACGGGTGGAGGTAGCTGCGGCGGGTTGAACTAGGGGAGTATGGTCGAAGTTGTCTGAGAGGATGTACCGAGTTGTGTTTAAAAACGTGAAGTAGCAGTAGGAGGTTACGGTTTTGATTTGATGGAGAAGGACTGGGCTTGCTTGCAGGAGGAGGTTGAACGAGAAGGTGGTGAGGAAGTGTGGACATAGGGGATTGTTGTTTGAAGTAGCGGAATGCAACAGGAAAGGGGGAGGCATGAAAACGAGTTGCAGAAGTCGAGCAGATGAAAAAGGGTTTGCAGTGGGATCCTTGAAGTTGAGGTCAAGCTTGGGATTTACGGGAACGGAGACAACGTCGGTCTGATGTTCAAAATCCGACCAAATGGGTTGCAATGGGATCTTGGTAACAAATACAACAACACGGATCTAGTCTGGAATGATGTGGAGCTTGTCTAGATCTTTGATGAAATTAAATGTCAGTTCTGAATCAACGACGGTTATCGTCATTCAACGATAAACCGACAATGTGAGTAAATCTCACTAACTCTGAACAGTTTACAATTTCATGTTGTATTGTTAGAACTGTTAAAATTGTCTGTTTGACTGTGTATTGATTGTTTGATTGAACTGCTAGTCGGTTAGTTAAAATTTCTATATTGATTCTGTTTAACAGAATATATCATATGGAACTGAAAGTGATGTTATCTATATTGTCTAACATCTGTGATGCAGGGAAACAGGTTGGAGGAATCCGACTGGATTCCTCAACAGTTATTTTATTGTTTTTCATATATTGTGTTATATGATGTGATATAATCTGTTGTCGATTTTATGTGTTTGGACGATAGTGATCATCGTGATTTGATATGTAGAATATCATAACATACCGGAATGTAGATAAAGGAGATTTTCAAAGTGATAATGAAAACAGAATATTTATAAATTGGAATATTTATAAATAAGAGATATTTATAAATTTAAATATTTATAAATAAGGAATATTTATAAATTGGGATATTTATAAATAGGAGATATTTTAAAAAGGAAAATAAATTCAAAACATTTCTTTTTGAATGGAAAGGCCTGTGTGGCGAGTTAGGGGATTTTCCCGATACTCCCGTTACAAAGGAGGTTATGGCGAATTTTCCCGGAAATTTAAGGAGTTAGAATATTTCAAGAATAAATTTGAAAAGGAAATATTTGTAAACCATTTACAAATAGAATTGAAAAGGAAACGTTAAAAAAGGGAAATCATTTTTAAAGTGTAGAACCGTTATGTAAAAGTAAATCTTTTCAAATGAATAAAACGTTGTTAAAAAGGAAATCTTTATAAAGTAAATCGAATATAGACATTCGAAGTCAGTTAATCGAATATAGACATTCGAAGTCAGTTAATCGAATATAGACATTCAAAGTTAGTTAATCGAATATAGACATTTGAAGTCAGTTAATCGAATATAGACATTCGAAGTTTGTTAATCGAATATAGACATTCGAAGTTAGTTAATCGAATATAGACATTCGAAGTTAGTTAATCGAATATAGACATTCGAAGTCAGTTAATCGAATATAGACATTCGAAGTCAGTTAATCGAATATGGTATTCGAAAGTTAGTTAATCGGATATGTTATTCGAAAGGGGTTAGTTAAGTCGAGTTAGTCAAATAGAGTTAACCAGTTAGAGTTAATCAGTTAGAGTTAACCAGTTGGAGTTAATTAGTTAGAGTTAATCGATTAGAGTTAAAACGAACTAGAGTTAATCAAATATAGTTATTTGAGACAGAGTTAGTCAAGTTAGTCGAGCCTAGTTGATCGAATCAAATTGGTCGAACCAAGTAAGTCGAGTTAGTCGAGTCAAGTTAAGTTAGTCGAGTTAAGTTCGTCGAGTTAAATAAATCGATGTTAGTTTCATCGAAGGGAGTTATCGATTATAGTTTAATCGAAGTGAGATGTTCAAATATGGGATATTTGAAAGGAAGAGTTATCGAATATTAGTTATTCGAAGAGAGATTATCGAATATCGTTTATTCGAGAAGGAGTTAATCGAATATAGGTTATTCGAAGAAGAGTTAATCAAATAGAGATTTCTCGAAGAGAGTTAATCGGCAAATTCGATTATATCGAATTCGGGAAAGTACTTATACTTTCCAGTGTTTTAAATAGAGATTTATTTATTTATAAATAAATAAGTGTTAGGTTAATTATTCACTAATAAGAATAGAAGTTATAATTATAGTTAGATAATTCGAAAGTAGGGATTATAACGTTATCGTTATAACCAATGTTTTAAATATAGAAGTGGATTAGTAAAATTGGATCCGAGAAAGGCGTAAAGAAGTTGTTAAAGATTAAAAGATAAACTTTGACCATTTCGAAGTTATAACGTTGTTCAGTTAAGGTCTGAGAGGTAATTATACCCCAACTTGAGTGACTTCCTTCTTAACTAAGAAATGGTAAGGTTTGATCGTAAAGGAGTTTTGGAAATGTTTTCCAAACGAGAATCAGAAATGTTTCCTAATAAAAGAAAATAAGAATTTAGAATATAGGGAAACAGGAGATAAGTAAATAAATGAACTAAAGAGATTAATGTTAAATGATGTTTGTTCGATATAATTTCCATCTGGAAATAATATCGTTGTTTGCACACTTGTTTTTCTTTGATAGTTAACTCACAGACTATCGAAGTTTTGACCATTTTAACGTTGTTAATATGGAGAGACCGGTTGGATTTTTATCCAAAGAACCACTCTGTATTGGCATAAGCGTCGCGAATCATATATGCCAAAGATAATTGAAGACGGAGTAAAATGCAAGGGCTATCCTGTTTACAGAATAGTGCCTTCGGTTTGTCCAGTCCCAGGACAACTTGTATGGACGAAGGTCTGACAGAGTATATCCAATGGATCGCGTAAGTTGATCTGTTCAAACGTATTCACGTTTGGTGGCGGAGGAATTCGTTTCTCTTAGCTGTATACCCGTGTTATTTTTGGATAAGTCAATTTGTGATTTGGCGGGTATGACGATGTGGCATTTCTAAGTGAATGAAGATGGATATCTGACATAGTATTTCCAGAAAGGTCACGTACATTGATTTCTTCAACCGTACCAAGAGTGGAAGCGGAGAAGGAAACTTCTTTTAGCTGACACGTAATGTATTGTTGTAGACGTCAATTAGTGATTCTGATGGATCTGACAATGTGGCATTCGAAGTGAATCTGATGTGATGATAAAGCGTAGCTTCTAGCCTCATCAACCGGTAAATGACAGAAATCGGGCAGGCAGCATGGCCAAGTCGGTCGCACCGAAGTAGGGTGTATAATCACCTATCTAGTGAATATTCATTTGTTTCTTAAATCTATCAATGCTGTCCCATATATATACGGGAACGGTTGCTGATCCCAACCGTTGGTGATGTACATTCGATACACTCAAGCGAAATGAGTGGTCGGTCATGTGTGGCTGAGTTGCAAGATGTTCTTGTTGAACTCCAGTGTATCGTTCCTAGAGTACACTGATCAGAAGGTGGTTCCATACCTTGTCATAGTTGGAAATCCAATCATCCAATACGTGCTTGCGATTTTGATTGTATACTATATATGTAGTAACGTGAGATGCAAGCGTTTCTGCTAGATTGATATCTATTTGTACTTAGACATTATTATAATATCAGAATGATATTGCTTTGAAAAGTTATTTGGATTCTCATAAGGGAAAAACCCGTTCCGTATTCACGGCGTGGTCTTATGAGATATCATATACCTGTTTAAATGATTTGAGTTTACTCATACCAGTCCCATGACTGACCCGGAGTTTATTTTGTTTTCCCTAAACTCTTGGGTGCCTAAAATTTGTACGGGCAGTCAAGTAGTCAGGAATTTGCAGATACACTTGGAAAGCTTGGAGCAGGAGGCTTCAGGATTCTATAGCTATTATTATTTCCGCTGTTGTTGTAAGTGCTATACTCTGATAAGTGTTATTGTATACATATACTGATGTTATTTCAAAGATATGTTATGTTATATTTTATTCGTTCCGCTGTGAGATTCGTGTTTACTCTGATGGTGATGTTCTTCTTCTTCTTCTATTCTATAAGTTCTATCTTATCTATTCTCACCTTCTAATTTCTTTCATTAATTACCGGGATTTTTCGATGGTTTGGTTATCGACGTCGAGCTTACGTCGATAACCAAAGTCGCCGAAAATCCGGGTTACTACAGTTGGTATCAGAGCTTAAGTTAAGAATTACCTTGGCTCTGTGGCGTGACTCGGTAGAGATAGGGTTAGTAATATCCTAGACTGAGTTTGAGTGTATATATACGAGTGAACATATTTGTTAGTTGATATAAAATGATTTTAAATTGTGGAGTTTTATTGGTTGAGTTGTTTGTGAATTCTGGTCGGTCAGTTTGATCCACTGTATCGATAAGGGTTACTAAACACTCGAATACGATGAACTGCCATGGTATGTTTTGAAAGAGGGTAAATGGAATAATTTTACCCGAATATATTTGATATAGTATATTGGTTGTGTTGGTTGTTATTATAATCGAGTAAAATTATAAAAAGGTAAAATGATTATAAATGACTAATCAGAATTCATATAAGTAAAGTATATGAAATAAAATGAAGAAAAAAAATCTGAATTTAAATCAGATTGGAATTAAAATAAGGAAATTTTAAGTTCCTGGGAGATTTTGAAATGTTTTCAAAATGGAAGTATTTGGTAATGATTTTGAAAATGAATATAGTATTGAACTCACTTTGATCGCTGGAAAATAATTCTGATGATGGTGTACACATCATCAGTGTGATTTTCGAGTTATAAGTGACGGATTACTACCCAAGATTTTATTTTCAAATTTGTTTTGCGAAAACAAGTTGTTTAAGAATTCAAATGTTTTGAATCGGTATTATGATTTCAAATTGACTTGAAATAAGAGCCCAGGGATTTAAATTCTAGAATTTAAAATTTAACTTGTTAAGTTAAGTAAAACTGGGGTGATAAGAGAATAATCTGAAATGGAATTTCATTGATGAGTTAAGAATTTGAAATTGATATTGGAGTTTGAATGGAATTTGGTTTAGATATAACCGAATGATTGGATTTGAGAATAAATCGATTTGAGTTGATTGGAATGACATCGGTATATGTTGAAGTGATAACAGATTGAAGGGATATAATGATATGCCCGACAAAAAGGTACCAGTTTATATTTGATATGAGTTTGAGATTTGGATGAGCCGAATTGGCAAGCCGCTTGGCTGTTTGATTTTCTTTTGAGTTAAAGAAGGCCCAGAGAGGCGAGTTGGAATTTGAGATATCGACCAGTACAAAGGAGGTGCTGGCGAAATTTTTCGAAAAGTTAAGGCGTTAGAAAATTTTCAGAATTTTTGAAAATTTAGTTAGTCGGAATAAATTAACATTTTAGTCGATATTAATTGGTTCAGTTGAAACCGGAGACAAGAGGTAAACAGATAAATTTTTACCCAGAAGATAGGGTCATCCCCTAGCTTAGCAATTTCGAGGACGAAATTTTATTAAGGGGGGAAGATTGTAGTAACCCGCATTTTAGCTATTGAATAATTTATTTATTTAATTATTAAATATCGATTTATCGATATCGAAAACGTGAATTAAATAATATTGAATATTTAATTAATAATTATAATATAATAAAATATATTATAATTTCGAAATAATCAAAAATATTGGAAATCACAATATTCTGTGAACGAGGTCATCCCTAAGATGTAATTCAGCTTAGAGTTGGATTGTATTGACGAATATATTCAATCGACGATAGTTTGAACGTATAATTATATTATAATTAAAATCGAGCTCGAAATAGCGCTGCAGTTCGTGAATTGGCGATTTGAACTTCAACTGAGTATACAGGGTTCGTTTTAAAGCGGATTTCTGTGAAACAAGAAACGTGTGGAGCTGGTGGAGTATATCTTTCTAGTGGAAGAGAAAAATCGGGATTTCGTCGTATAGATTTTGATTTATGTCCAAATCAAATTTTAAAATAGTCGCTATAGAATCGTTTATCGATCAAAATGGTTTATCCGATATAAGTAGAGATCGGATTTGAATTTAGACAAGGTTCTTTTGAGAAATAGTGATAATTTAATTTTTAGAATTTTACTGTAATTTTTAATTAATTTAATAAGCGACTTTTTATTTGGAGTATTTCGCACCCTGAAATCAACATTTTGAAGTTTCAAAATATGAGTCCACCTACCGGTATTATTATATTTTTGGGATCGTGGCTCATCGCTGGACACAACCATATGTTTACTTCTGTCCATAGCGGTCATAAATAAACAGAGCTATGTGTGACCGGTACCGCATTAACCGTAATATAAATAAATATCTAAAAGCTCCCACTATAAAAGAGACTTAAGTCTAAACCTAATTCCTCAGTAACAAATACCGTCGTCACTTTCCTTTCTCCACAGAAAAAGTCGATCTCCAAAATTATAAAGCAAAATCAAATTCTAACTTCCACAATGGAATCCAACGCGGTTTGTCTTGTTCAACTCGTCTCCTAACTGGCTTCACACTCGTACCGGGTTCGCAACACTCGATCAGTTTTCTCCGAACTGGAAAGCTTAGGATGCTGCGTAAGGCTGAGGATATCGTCAACTCATGCTACTTTTAAAGGCCGAGGAGTATACATTGGTGTTCGGGAAGAGGTGTGACACTTGCTGGGATTCTTTTTGAAGGATTCGAAGGAACTGTTACCGCGACTTTTACTGGGAATGAAGTGTATGCGCGTGCGAGGTGAATATGAGGGAGAAGGTGCGTTGATGGAAGTCAGGTGCGGAAATGACTGAAGCTTCGGTTATGCTGGAACGAGTGAAGGGAGACGATGGTGGGTTCAAAGTTTTATCGCAAGCAGGTGGTCTGTTTTTCATTGGTGGACGGGTGGAGGTAGCTGCGGCGGGTTGAACTAGGGGAGTATGGTCGAAGTTGTCTGAGAGGATGTACCGAGTTGTGTTTAAAAACGTGAAGTAGCAGTAGGAGGTTACGGTTTTGATTTGATGGAGAAGGACTGGGCTTCCTTGCAGGAGGAGGTTGAACGAGAAGGTGGTGAGGAAGTGTGGACATAGGGGATTGTTGTTTGAAGTAGCGGAATGCAACAGGAAAGGGGGAGGCATGAAAACGAGTTGCAGAAGTCGAGCAGATGAAAAAGGGTTTGCAGTGGGATCCTTGAAGTTGAGGTCAAGCTTGGGATTTACGGGAACGGAGACAACGTCGGTCTGATGTTCAAAATCCGACCAAATGGGTTGCAATGGGATCTTGGTAACAAATACAACAACACGGATCTAGTCTGGAATGATGTGGAGCTTGTCTAGATCTTTGATGAAATTAAACGTCAGTTCTGAATCAACGACGGTTATCGTCATTCAACGATAAACCGACAATGTGAGTAAATCTCACTAACTCTGAACAGTTTACAATTTCATGTTGTATTGTTAGAACTGTTAAAATTGTCTGTTTGACTGTGTATTGATTGTTTGATTGAACTGCTAGTCGGTTAGTTAAAATTTCTATATTGATTCTGTTTAACAGAATATATCATATGGAACTGAAAGTGATGTTATCTATATTGTCTAACATCTGTGATGCAGGGAAACAGGTTGGAGGAATCCGACCGGATTCCTCAACAGTTATTTTATTGTTTTTCATATATTGTGTTATATGATGTGATATAATCTGTTGTCGATTTTATGTGTTTGGACGATAGTGATCATCGTGATTTGATATGTAGAATATCATAACATACCGGAATGTAGATAAAGGAGATTTTCAAAGTGATAATGGAAACAGAATATTTATAAATTGGAATATTTATAAATAAGAGATATTTATAAATTTAAATATTTATAAATAAGGAATATTTATAAATTGGGATATTTATAAATAGGAGATATTTTAAAAAGGAAAATAAATTCAAAACATTTCTTTTTGAATGGAAAGGCCTGTGTGGCGAGTTAGGGGATTTTCCCGATACTCCCGTTACAAAGGAGGTTATGGCGAATTTTCCCGGAAATTTAAGGAGTTAGAATATTTCAAGAATAAATTTGAAAAGGAAATATTTCTAAACCATTTACAAATAGAATTGAAAAGGAAACGTTAAAAAAGGGAAATCATTTTTGAAGTGTAGAACCGTTATGTAAAAGTAAATCTTTTCAAATGAATAAAACGTTGTTAAAAAGGAAATCTTTATAAAGTAAATCGAATATAGACATTCGAAGTCAGTTAATCGAATATAGACATTCGAAGTCAGTTAATCGAATATAGACATTCGAAGTTAGTTAATCGAATATAGACATTTGAAGTCAGTTAATCGAATATAGACATTCGAAGTTTGTTAATCGAATATAGACATTCGAAGTTAGTTAATCGAATATAGACATTCGAAGTTAGTTAATCGAATATAGACATTCGAAGTTAGTTAATCGAATATAGACATTCGAAGTCAGTTAATCGAATATAGACATTCGAAGTCAGTTAATCGAATATGGTATTCGAAAGTTAGTTAATCGGATATGTTATTCGAAAGGGGTTAGTTAAGTCGAGTTAGTCAAATAGAGTTAACCAGTTAGAGTTAATCAGTTAGAGTTAACCAGTTGGAGTTAATTAGTTAGAGTTAATCGATTAGAGTTAAAACGAACTAGAGTTAATCAAATATAGTTATTTGAGACAGAGTTAGTCAAGTTAGTCGAGCCTAGTTGATCGAATCAAATTGGTCGAACCAAGTAAGTCGAGTTAGTCGAGTCAAGTTAAGTTAGTCGAGTTAAGTTCGTCGAGTTAAATAAATCGATGTTAGTTTCATCGAAGGGAGTTATCGATTATAGTTTAATCGAAGTGAGATGTTCAAATATGGGATATTTGAAAGGAAGAGTTATCGAATATTAGTTATTCGAAGAGAGATTATCGAATATCGTTTATTCGAGAAGGAGTTAATCGAATATAGGTTATTCGAAGAAGAGTTAATCAAATAGAGATTTCTCGAAGAGAGTTAATCGGCAAATTCGATTATATCGAATTCGGGAAAGTACTTATACTTTCCAGTGTTTTAAATAGAGATTTATTTATTTATAAATAAATAAGTGTTAGGTTAATTATTCACTAATAAGAATAGAAGTTATAATTATAGTTAGATAATTCGAAAGTAGGGATTATAACGTTATCGTTATAACCAATGTTTTAAATATAGAAGTGGATTAGTAAAATTGGATCCGAGAAAGGCGTAAAGAAGTTGTTAAAGATTAAAAGATAAACTTTGACCATTTCGAAGTTATAACGTTGTTCAGTTAAGGTCTGAGAGGTAATTATACCCCAACTTGAGTGACTTCCTTCTTAACTAAGAAATGGTAAGGTTTGATCGTAAAGGAGTTTTGGAAATGTTTTCCAAACGAGAATCAGAAATGTTTTCTAATAAAAGAAAATAAGAATTTAGAATATAGGGAAACAGGAGATAAGTAAATAAATGAACTAAAGAGATTAATGTTAAATGATGTTTGTTCGATATAATTTCCATCTGGAAATAATATCGTTGTTTGCACACTTGTTTTTCTTTGATAGTTAACTCACAGACTATCGAAGTTTTGACCATTTTAACGTTGTTAATATGGAGAGACCGGTTGGATTTTTATCCAAAGAACCACACTGTATTGGCATAAGCGTCGCGAATCATATATGCCAAAGATAATTGAAGACGGAGTAAAATGCAAGGGCTATCCTGTTTACAGAATAGTGCCTTCGGTTTGTCCAGTCCCAGGACAACTTGTATGGACGAAGGTCTGACAGAGTATATCCAATGGATCGCGTAAGTTGATCTATTCAAACGTATTCACGTTTGATGGCGGAGGAATTCGTTTCTCTTAGCTGTATACCCGTGTTATTTTTGGATAAGTCAATTTGTGATTTGGCGGGTATGACGATGTGGCATTTCTAAGTGAATGAAGATGGATGTCTGACATAGTATTTCCAGAAAGGTCACGTACATTGATTTCTTCAATCGTACCAAGAGTGGAAGCGGAGAAGGAAACTTCTTTTAGCTGACACGTAATGTATTGTTGTAGACGTCAATTAGTGATTCTGATGGATCTGACAATGTGGCATTCGAAGTGAATCTGATGTGATGATAAAGCGTAGCTTCTAGCCTCATCAACCGGTAAATGACAGAAATCGGGCAGGCAGCATGGCTAAGTCGGTCGCACCGAAGTAGGGTGTATAATCACCTATCTAGTGAATATTCATTTGTTTCTTAAATCTATCAATGCTGTCCCATATATATACGGGAACGGTTGCTGATCCCAACCGTTGGTGATGTACATTCGATACACTCAAGCGAAATGAGTGGTCGGTCATGTGTGGCTGAGTTGCAAGATGTTCTTGTTGAACTCCAGTGTATCGTTCCTAGAGTACATTGATCGGAAGGTGGTTCCATACCTTGTCATAGTTGGAAATCCAATCATCCAATACGTGCTTGCGATTTTGATTGTATACTATATATGTAGTAACGTGAGATGCAAGCGTTTCTGCTAGATTGATATCTATTTGTACTTAGACATTATTATAATATCAGAATGATATTGCTTTGAAAAGTTATTTGGATTCTCATAAGGGAAAAACCCGTTCCGTATTCACGGCGTGGTCTTATGAGATATCATATACCTGTTTAAATGATTTGAGTTTACTCATACCGTCCCATGACTGACCCGGAGTTTATTTTGTTTTCCCTAAACTCTTGGGTGCCTAAAATTTGTACGGGCAGTCAAGTAGTCAGGAATTTGCAGATACACTTGGAAAGCTTGGAGCAGGAGGCTTCAGGATTCTATAGCTATTATTATTTCCGCTGTTGTTGTAAGTGCTATACTCTGATAAGTGTTATTGTATACATATACTGATGTTATTTCAAAGATATGTTATGTTATATTTTATTCGTTCCGCTGTGAGATTCGTGTTTACTCTGATGGTGATGTTCTTCTTCTTCTTCTATTCTATAAGTTCTATCTTATCTATTCTCACCTTCTAATTTCTTTCATTAATTACCGGTATTTTTCGATGGTTTGGTTATCGACGTCGAGCTTACGTCGATAACCAAAGTCGCCGAAAATCCGGGTTACTACAGTTGGTATCAGAGCTTAAGTTAAGAATTACCTTGGCTCTGTGGCGTGACTCGGTAGAGATAGGGTTAGTAATATCCTAGACTGAGTTTGAGTGTATATATACGAGTGAACGTATTTGTTAGTTGATATAAAATGATTTTAAATTGTGGAGTTTATTGGTTGAGTTGTTTGTGAATTCTGGTCGATCAGTTTGATCCAATGTATCGATAAGGGTTACTAAACACTCGAATACTATGAACTGCCATGGTATGTTTTGAAAGAGGGTAAATGGAATAATTTTACCCGAATATATTTGATATAGTATATTGGTTGTGTTGGTTGTTATTATAATCGAGTAAGATTATAAAAAGGTAAAATGATTATAAATGACTAATCAGAATTCATATAAGTAAAGTAAAATGAAGAAAAAAAATCTGAATTTAAATCAGATTGGAATTAAAATAAGGAAATTTTAAGTTCCTGGGAGATTTTGAAATGTTTTCAAAATGGAAGTATTTGGTAATGATTTTGAAAATGAATATAGTATTGAACTCACTTTGATCGCTGGAAAATAATTCTGATGATGGTGTACACATCATCAGTGTGATTTTCGAGTTATAAGTGACGGATTACTACCCAAGATTTTATTTTCAAATTTGTTTTGTGAAAACAAGTTGTTTAAGAATTCAAATGTTTTGAATCGGTATTATGATTTCAAATTGACTTGAAATAAGAGCCCAGGGATTTAAATTCTAGAATTTAAAATTTAACTTGTTAAGTTAAGTAAAACTGGGGTGATAAGAGAATAATCTGAAATGGAATTTCATTGATGAGTTAAGAATTTGAAATTGATATTGGAGTTTGAATGGAATTTGGTTTAGATATAACCGAATGATTGGATTTGAGAATAAATCGATTTGAGTTGATTGGAATGACATCGGTATATGTTGAAGTGATAACAGATTGAAGGGATATAATGATATGCCCGACAAAAAGGTACCAGTTTATATTTGATATGAGTTTGAGATTTGGATGAGCCGAATTGGCAAGCCGCTTGGCTGTTTGATTTTCTTTTGAGTTAAAGAAGGCCCAGAGAGGCGAGTTGGAATTTGAGATATCGACCAGTACAAAGGAGGTGCTGGCGAAATTTTTCGAAAAGTTAAGGCGTTAGAAAATTTTTGAAAATTTAGTTAGTCGGAATAAATTAACATTTTAGTCGATATTAATTGGTTCAGTTGAAACCGGAGACAAGAGGTAAACAGATAAATTTTTACCCAGAAGATAGGGTCATCCCTAGCTTAGCAATTTCGAGGACGAAATTTTATTAAGGGGGGAAGATTGTAGTAACCCGCATTTTAGCTATTGAATAATTTATTTATTTAATTATTAAATATCGATTTATCGATATCGAAAACGTGAATTAAATAATATTGAATATTTAATTAATAATTATAATATAATAAAATATATTATAATGTCGAAATAATCAAAAATATTGGAAATCACAATATTCTGTGAACGGGGTCATCCCTAAGATGTAATTCAGCTTAGAGTTGGATTGTATTGACGAATATATTCAATCGACGACAGTTTGAACGTATAATTATATTATAATTAAAATCGAGCTCGAAATAGCGCTGCAGTTCGTGAATTGGCGATTTGAACTTCAACTGAGTATACAGGGTTCGTTTTAAAGCGGATTTCTGTGAAACAAGAAACGTGTGGAGCTGGTGGAGTATATCTTTCTAGTGGAAGAGAAAAATCGGGATTTCGTCGTATAGATTTTGATTTTTGTCCAAATCAAATTTTAAAATAGTCGCTATAGAATCGTTTATCGATCAAAATGGTTTATCCGATATAAGTAGTGATCGGATTTGAATTTAGACAAGGTTCTTTTGAGAAATAGTGATAATTTAATTTTTAGAATTTTACTGTAATTTTTAATTAATTTAATAAGCGACTTTTTATTTGGAGTATTTCGCACCCTGAAATCAACATTTTGAAGTTTCAAAATATGAGTCCACCTACCGGTATTATTATATTTTTGGGATCGTGGCTCATCGCTGGACACAACCATATGTTTACTTCTGTCCATAGCGGTCATAAATAAACAGAGCTATGTGTGACCGGTACCGCATTAACCGTAATATAAATAAATATCTAAAAGCTCCCACTATAAAAGAGACTTAAGTCTAAACCTAATTCCTCAGTAACAAATACCGCCGTCACTTTCCTTTCTCCACAGAAAAAGTCGATCTCCAAAATTATAAAGCAAAATCAAATTCTAACTTCCACAATGGAATCCAACGCGGTTTGTCTTGTTCAACTCGTCTCCTAACTGGCTTCACACTCGTACCGGGTTCGCAACACTCGATCAGTTTTCTCCGAACTGGAAAGCTTAGGATGCTGCGTAAGGCTGAGGATATCGTCAACTCATGCTACTTTTAAAGGCCGAGGAGTATACATTGGTGTTCGGGAAGAGGTGTGACACTTGCTGGGATTCTTTTTGAAGGATTCGAAGGAACTGTTACCGCGACTTTTACTGGGAATGAAGTGTATGCGCGTGCGAGGTGAATATGAGGGAGAAGGTGCGTTGATGGAAGTCAGGTGCGGAAATGACTGAAGCTTCGGTTATGCTGGAACGAGTGAAGGGAGACGATGGTGGGTTCAAAGTTTTATCGCAAGCAGGTGGTCTGTTTTTCATTGGTGGACGGGTGGAGGTAGCTGCGGCGGGTTGAACTAGGGGAGTATGGTCGAAGTTTTCTGAGAGGATGTACCGAGTTGTGTTTAAAAACGTGAAGTAGCAGTAGGAGGTTACGGTTTTGATTTGATGGAGAAGGACTGGGCTTGCTTGCAGGAGGAGGTTGAACGAGAAGGTGGTGAGGAAGTGTGGACATAGGGGATTGTTGTTTGAAGTAGCGGAATGCAACAGGAAAGGGGGAGGCATGAAAACGAGTTGCAGAAGTCGAGCAGATGAAAAAGGGTTTGCAGTGGGATCCTTGAAGTTGAGGTCAAGCTTGGGATTTACGGGAACGGAGACAACGTCGGTCTGATGTTCAAAATCCGACCAAATGGGTTGCAATGGGATCTTGGTAACAAATACAACAACACGGATCTAGTCTGGAATGATGTGGAGCTTGTCTAGATCTTTGATGAAATTAAACGTCAGTTCTGAATCAACGACGGTTATCGTCATTCAACGATAAACCGACAATGTGAGTAAATCTCACTAACTCTGAACAGTTTACAATTTCATGTTGTATTGTTAGAACTGTTAAAATTGTCTGTTTGACTGTGTATTGATTGTTTGATTGAACTGCTAGTCGGTTAGTTAAAATTTCTATATTGATTCTGTTTAACAGAATATATCATATGGAACTGAAAGTGATGTTATCTATATTGTCTAACATCTGTGATGCAGGGAAACAGGTTGGAGGAATCCGACCGGATTCCTCAACAGTTATTTTATTGTTTTTCATATATTGTGTTATATGATGTGATATAATCTATTGTCGATTTTATGTGTTTGGACGATAGTGATCATCGTGATTTGATATGTAGAATATCATAACATACCGGAATGTAGATAAAGGAGATTTTCAAAGTGATAATGAAAACAGAATATTTATAAATTGGAATATTTATAAATAAGAGATATTTATAAATTTAAATATTTATAAATAAGGAATATTTATAAATTGGGATATTTATAAATAGGAGATATTTTAAAAAGGAAAATAAATTCAAAACATTTCTTTTTGAATGGAAAGGCCTGTGTGGCGAGTTAGGGGATTTTCCCGATACTCCCGTTACAAAGGAGGTTATGGCGAATTTTCCCGGAAATTTAAGGAGTTAGAATATTTCAAGAATAAATTTGAAAAGGAAATATTTGTAAACCATTTACAAATAGAATTGAAAAGGAAACGTTAAAAAAGGGAAATCATTTTTAAAGTGTAGAACAGTTATGTAAAAGTAAATCTTTTCAAATGAATAAAACGTTGTTAAAAAGGAAATCTTTATAAAGTAAATCGAATATAGACATTCGAAGTCAGTTAATCGAATATAGACATTCGAAGTCAGTTAATCGAATATAGACATTCGAAGTTAGTTAATCGAATATAGACATTTGAAGTCAGTTAATCGAATATAGACATTCGAAGTTTGTTAATCGAATATAGACATTCGAAGTTAGTTAATCGAATATAGACATTTGAAGTTAGTTAATCGAATATAGACATTCGAAGTTAGTTAATCGAATATAGACATTCGAAGTCAGTTAATCGAATATAGACATTCGAAGTCAGTTAATCGAATATGGTATTCGAAAGTTAGTTAATCGGATATGTTATTCGAAAGGGGTTAGTTAAGTCGAGTTAGTCAAATAGAGTTAACCAGTTAGAGTTAATCAGTTAGAGTTAACCAGTTGGAGTTAATTAGTTAGAGTTAATCGATTAGAGTTAAAACGAACTAGAGTTAATCAAATATAGTTATTTGAGACAGAGTTAGTCAAGTTAGTCGAGCCTAGTTGATCGAATCAAATTGGTCGAACCAAGTAAGTCGAGTTAGTCGAGTCAAGTTAAGTTAGTCGAGTTAAGTTCGTCGAGTTAAATAAATCGATGTTAGTTTCATCGAAGGGAGTTATCGATTATAGTTTAATCGAAGTGAGATGTTCAAATATGGGATATTTGAAAGGAAGAGTTATCGAATATTAGTTATTCGAAGAGAGATTATCGAATATCGTTTATTCGAGAAGGAGTTAATCGAATATAGGTTATTCGAAGAAGAGTTAATCAAATAGAGATTTCTCGAAGAGAGTTAATCGGCAAATTCGATTATATCGAATTCGGGAAAGTACTTATACTTTCCAGTGTTTTAAATAGAAATTTATTTATTTATAAATAAATAAGTGTTAGGTTAATTATTCACTAATAAGAATAGAAGTTATAATTATAGTTAGATAATTCGAAAGTAGGGATTATAACGTTATCGTTATAACCAATGTTTTAAATATAGAAGTGGATTAGTAAAATTGGATCCGAGAAAGGCGTAAAGAAGTTGTTAAAGATTAAAAGATAAACTTTGACCATTTCGAAGTTATAACGTTGTTCAGTTAAGGTCTGAGAGGTAATTATACCCCAACTTGAGTGACTTCCTTCTTAACTAAGAAATGGTAAGGTTTGATCGTAAAGGAGTTTTGGAAATGTTTTCCAAACGAGAATCAGAAATGTTTTCTAATAAAAGAAAATAAGAATTTAGAATATAGGGAAACAGGAGATAAGTAAATAAATGAACTAAAGAGATTAATGTTAAATGATGTTTGTTCGATATAATTTCCATCTGGAAATAATATCGTTGTTTGCACACTTGTTTTTCTTTGATAGTTAACTCACAGACTATCGAAGTTTTGACCATTTTAACGTTGTTAATATGGAGAGACCGGTTGGATTTTTATCCAAAGAACCACTCTGTATTGGCATAAGCGTCGCGAATCATATATGCCAAAGATAATTGAAGACGGAGTAAAATGCAAGGGCTATCCTGTTTACAGAATAGTGCCTTCGGTTTGTCCAGTCCCAGGACAACTTGTATGGACGAAGGTCTGACAGAGTATATCCAATGGATCGCGTAAGTTGATCTGTTCAAACGTATTCACGTTTGGTGGCGGAGGAATTCGTTTCTCTTAGCTGTATACCCGTGTTATTTTTGGATAAGTCAATTTGTGATTTGGCGGGTATGACGATGTGGCATTTCTAAGTGAATGAAGATGGATGTCTGACATAGTATTTCCAGAAAGGTCACGTACATTGATTTCTTCAACCGTACCAAGAGTGGAAGCGGAGAAGGAAACTTCTTTTAGCTGACACGTAATGTATTGTTGTAGACGTCAATTAGTGATTCTGATGGATCTGACAATGTGGCATTCGAAGTGAATCTGATGTGATGATAAAGCGTAGCTTCTAGCCTCATCAACCGGTAAATGACAGAAATCGGGCAGGCAGCATGGCTAAGTCGGTCGCACCGAAGTAGGGTGTATAATCACCTATCTAGTGAATATTCATTTGTTTCTTAAATCTATCAATGCTGTCCCATATATATACGGGAACGGTTGCTGATCCCAACCGTTGGTGATGTACATTTGATACACTCAAGCGAAATGAGTGGTCGGTCATGTGTGGCTGAGTTGCAAGATGTTCTTGTTGAACTCCAGTGTATCGTTCCTAGAGTACACTGATCGGAAGGTGGTTCCATACCTTGTCATAGTTGGAAATCCAATCATCCAATACGTGCTTGCGATTTTGATTGTATACTATATATGTAGTAACGTGAGATGCAAGCGTTTCTGCTAGATTGATATCTATTTGTACTTAGACATTATTATAATATCAGAATGATATTGCTTTGAAAAGTTATTTGGATTCTCATAAGGGAAAAACCCGTTCCGTATTCACGGCGTGGTCTTATGAGATATCATATACCTGTTTAAATGATTTGAGTTTACTCATACCATTCCCATGACTGACCCGGAGTTTATTTTGTTTTCCCTAAACTCTTGGGTGCCTAAAATTTGTACGGGCAGTCAAGTAGTCAGGAATTTGCAGATACACTTGGAAAGCTTGGAGCAGGAGGCTTCAGGATTCTATAGCTATTATTATTTCCGCTGTTGTTGTAAGTGCTATACTCTGATAAGTGTTATTGTATACATATACTGATGTTATTTCAAAGATATGTTATGTTATATTTTATTCGTTCCGCTGTGAGATTCGTGTTTACTCTGATGGTGATGTTCTTCTTCTTCTTCTATTGTATAAGTTCTATCTTATCTATTCTCACCTTCTAATTTCTTTCATTAATTACCGGGATTTTTCGATGGTTTGGTTATCGACGTCGAGCTTACGTCGATAACCAAAGTCGCCGAAAATCCGGGTTACTACAATAACGAAGTTAAGTCCGTTTGAAAGATCTCTCTAAAGCGAACCCAACGGTTCTGGCTTCGGGAAAATCCGATGGTCGGATCTCTCGCTATGATCGTTTAAAGTTACGATTTCAAAACACGAACTGCAGCGTCGTTATTCGTTTTATTTTATATATATATATATATACACACATATATATATAATTCATTCGGGCGCTCTTTTTATTCAGATTTGAATTAAAGTTTTCACATAATCCAACCATTGGATCTTAACAAATTTTATATCGTTAGAAAGATTTTTCCAAAGCGAACCCAATGGTTCAGGTTTTGGGGAAATCTGATGGTCGTATTTCTCGATATAATCGTTTAAAATTACGATTCCAAAACACGAACTGCAGCGTTGTTATTCGTTTTATTTAATTTATATATATAAAAATATAATTCATTCGACGATTTCTATGTCGTTTTTCACTTCAAATATTTCACCAACGCCTTTAAATTTCAGAAAATTTCGCCATAACCTCCTTTGTATGGGGAGGGGTTTGGAAATTTATCGGGCCGTATTAAGCACCCAATAAATCCTAAAAAGCATGCACATATTTATAGTGATATATTCTGGTGTCCACAGGGGAGTGTGTATAGATCATAACTCTAGAGAATAAATTCTCGTCACCCTATAAATGGTTTTTGTGCCTTAATGACTAGAGAGACGTGCTTATTTCATCTCCAGACCCGTGTGGGGTTTTTATTAATCTGGCAATTTACCGTTACATTTTATATAGTCCATATCAGTCTTCAGTTCAACTTGAAATATAGTCATCGCCATACAAGCCTCTAGCTTGTATGGTATATCTTCAACCTCGTCACATTAGCTCCAAATGCTTATGTGGTACATGATAAGGTATGCTATCTTCCAAAAGTATGCCATGTAGTGTAGTTCAAAATTAATTGTTATTATCCTATGGCAATGTTTTTGATTTCACACAGAACAACCAGCACTCCGCATCCAATGGCATTCACAGGAGTTTATATAATAATAAATTTTCGTAGCCAACTCATTAAGGCTTACCTATTTGTCGAGCACGCAAATATATTCTTTACTCAACAGCTAATCCATTTTTCCTGTTCAACATATGTATATATATGCAGAACCAAGCTAAAAATAATATTTCTAGTGAACAAATGTTTATTTCAACATGCGGTTATTTTTAACACTTCATACATAGGATAAAAATGATACTTTTGGAGAACAGAAATATGTTTCAACACATGTGTATTTTTAGCGAGTCATATACATGATAAAAGTGATATTTTTATCATTCAAAATATTTATTCAACAAATGAATGTTTTTAGCACTTCATATTCACAATAAAAATGTAAATTTTATTGTTCAATCCTTTTATTCAACACATAAATATTTTATATAGTACATACATAAAATAAAATTGATATTTTTGGTGTCAAAACAATTTATTTAAAACACTAGTATTTTATATAGTCCATATATATGATAAAAATATGATTTTTATCTTTTAAAGAATTTATTCAACACATGAATGTTATTCAACAAATGAATATTTCATATACTTCATACATATAATAAAAATGATATTTTTATTATCTAAACAATTTATTCGACACATGAATATAATTCAATACATGAAAATAATTCAAACACATAGATATTTCTGAAAATTTCGGCAGTATAACGGTAGGGGTTTAAAACCGGCACCGTCCCGAGTACGGCTCCTCGCACTACCTTAGGCCTCGCGGCGTTCCATAAGGGGCTTATCTAAATGATTTAAGATCAATTTCATATCATATGAATTTTCCATAACAATTCCCATTTGTTTCAACCACAAACAATTTCTTTCAACCACAAACAATTATTTCCAACCATTCGCATTTCAACTAATTTTCAACCATTCGCAATATCAACCAATCTTCACGCCAATCACAATCAATTCATATCATCCATTGTTTGTGGACGAGGGGAGTATATATATATATATATATATATATATATATATACACGCGTATATAAATATATTTCATTTCCATTTCAACACATATATGATTTTTACAACGCATGTATAATTTTGTACATCGCTCATATAACTTATACAACATTCATACATGAGGTGTACAACGCATATATAATTTATACTTTTCTTATATAATTTAGACAACGCATTTCCAGTCCATATTTGAATTTAGACGTCTCACATCGATTTTAATCCTTCTGAAATTTGTAGTGAGCTCGAAATGCGTTCTAGCTTCTTCTAGAAGGTAGATGACGTCGCGATGAGTCTGGTGTCTCTGGTTTCACTGGATTTCGATCACCTAGCAAAAAGTTATGATTTTTATTTGAAAAACATGATTTGCAATGCTTAAAAGTGTTATGGCCTTTAATTAAAAAATCAGGCTGTACCTTTCAATAAATGTTCAAAAGTAGGGTTGCGATTATCTCCAAACCCGCTGCACTAGAGGATAATCAACTGCGCAGCGGCGAAGAGCCTGGAACGGCGCACCAACGGGTCCCCCTCCTGTCGAGATCGACGGCGTGATAATCCCTCGGTAGCGCGATGAAGTTCCCAACTTTGGGGAACTCGTTCTCGAGAAATACGAAGCTGGATGGGGTGTACCAGGTATTGATTTGACGAGGGGAGGGAGAGCTTCAAAGAGTTCTAAAGGGGTAGGGTGTTTTGATGAACGGAATTGGAGAAAATTGGCCTGGAACAGAAAAGCAACCTCCGTCGTCGAGAGCAGGTTACGGCGGGTGGGGAGGGGGAGGGAGGGGGTTTCTGACTTTTTTATAAAACTAAATAATAAAAGAAAAAATCCTATTCATCGATATTTATATTAATTCAAAAATTAGAGTTTTTTCCATATGAACTCCAACCCAAATCCAACGACTATCGCCCCCCGCTAAATACCCCTATTCTGAACACAATGGAGTATGTTTCGTAAGCCCATTCGACTGTTATAGTCAGTTATTCGTCAAATTAAAATATAAAACATTCAAATTTGGATTTGAACGTACATTTTAATTTGCCGGGGCCATATACTCATTCTAAAAATTCTCGAAAATCAAATATAGCTATGTTGGGATGATACGGTCCCAACAAAACTGATTTCGTCGAATTATGAGACCATTTGAAAAATGGCCATTTTCTGGTCGATCCAATTTGACAGAAATTAACCAAACACGGTTTCCTTTGCCACGCTCACATATTAATTCCAAAAATTATGGAATTTGATACCTAGCAGTAAATTGACATCCTGGATCCAACAAAAGTGGTTTCATTTAAAACAGAGGTCGTTTGCAAAACATCTATTTTCAAGGGCTATATTTATTCCATTATGACCATTCTGAATATTCAACTGGCCATAACTTTTTATTACCGCTATGAAATTTTGATTTTTCAAATTCGTTAGAAAGATATTCTTAAACAGATTTAAATATTTTTGGTTTCGCTAAAATCCATTTTATTTTGCACCCTGTATGTTCAGTCAAAGTTCGAATACAAATTTTCAAACTGTCGCGCCATTTCTAACTCGTTATTTAATTAAAACAAATTATTTAAATTACTCCAAATTCATTTAAATATCCAAATTAAAAATTTTAAATTGCCTCTGATTTTCCAGGTTGTTACACATGGTAATTTGTTAAACTGGAATACTTAACCTAAATAAATCTGTAGTGGTGTTACGAACCAGTTGAATTGAGAAGGGGTTAAGTAAATTTGCTAAAGAAATGAGAAAGGTTAAGTTAATCTTAATTAATGCCAAAATGGGGAATGATGATAATAACCTATTATGAATGAACTTGAATAAGAAAGATAATAGGTAGGCTTGTCCTAGGGACAAGTGGGAATTATAACTTATGAAACAAGATAAGTTATAAGGAATGATAGGGAAAAATGAAATTATTCTCTTACAAATGTATCTGTGAATTAAGATGTGCTTAATTATAAATTAAGTAGAACATGTTATGGTAACCATAGGATGGAATAATGAATAGATTATGAGAATAACATGTTGTAGGCTTATTAATGAACTTAAATGGGTTAAGTAATAAACTGAATTAATAAGCGAGGGTAACTTCGTAAACTTGAAAAGGAAGTCAACGTAAAGGAGATTACCCATGTTAAATGAGAAAACTCACGAGGTGGCACAGGCGTGTGATTAATGGTTAGACGTAGGGTCTAATGACATATAAAAGTGAGGCGCTTGGACCAGTCCATATGTTAGAGGATGAATAACCATAAGGGGTAGATCATTGGGGTGTCAAAAGACACAAAGAGGAGCGCATGTCCATCTAGATATTCTTGTAGGTTCCAATGGACTGGGTTAAAAGAGGCGTGCGGCTTCTAAGGACGTAGGGCACTCTTGGTATTCCTCTGTGAGTGGCAGATGATCCGCCTGTACTCACAGAGGTTAGGTCTGCGTTGGTGAACCGATGAGTATGCCTTGATTGCAATATTAAGGAGCAATCAAAAGACTAAGATGGACCAGCATGATTTGTCGAGACCATTTAGTGCCCTGTGATAGCAACTCGTCGTCTACCTACCATCTTCAGTCAGTACGTAAAGCGGAAAGGCGGAGAACTCCAAAAGACCATATACTTTGCTACTAGTTATGGGTGAGGTTGGCCAATAGGTTTGAAGGGCATAAGGGGCCGGGGTTAAGTTCTCATTCTTGATATTCTTGGGTGCCTTTCATTAGTTGAGAGAGGGGTCTAGTAGGACCATAGCCACTGTAAAAGAAGACCTTAGAATCTGCAATCGGCAGATATCTGAAAGCTCCTGAGTGAGTTCCGTGTTTCTTGATTTGCCCTGCCACGGGACTTGGGCACACATATAGAGAACATGTGCAATAGACATCGAGAACGATTGACGATACGTACGTGGAAAAGTCTAGGTACACTCATGTCGCTCTGGATGGTGTATCATAAAACTAGAGGGCATTATTGGAGGATGGAACCTAATTCGATCAAATGGTTCAAAGATGGCAGTCTGAATGCTTACATAATATAGAAGTAATGGTTCGTTGAAGACGTAGCGTTGACATATATACAGAAATCCGTATGACATTCGAGCGTAGGATTAGGGACTACTATATTCCTACGATGATACGGTGGAGACCGTGAGAGTAAGGTACCATGGGGTATACCTTAGTTGGGGGTAGCTACATATACACTGTATTAGGTTAATCTACTAGGGAGTAGATGGGTGCGACGTGTGTAAGCCTTGAATGCTAATAACACAGATAACCCAATAAATTAGAAAATGTAATTGAACGGTATATGTAGGATTATCCAGAAGTATAATTTAAATCCAGTCACACAGGACTTATGTTTTGACCCCCCCTCCTCACAACATTCGCAAGTTAGGTTCATGACAGAGACTGTATAGCTTTGGATACTAGTTTAGCAACATTATTAAGGTAAACTATGTTTTAATTATATTATATTTTATTCCTTCCATTGTGAGATGTTTTCCGAACACTGACATGTTTCATGTCTCTGTCTTTTCTGCAGGACACCAAAGCAAACCAACTCGGGTTTCGATGGATTGGAATTTTCGAAAAAAAATCGGTCCGTCAGAATCCGGGTTGTTACAGGTGATGAGGATAATTATTTTTCAGATCGCGTCAAAACTTAAAAGATGACGCGAACGATTAATACTTTAAATCGTGCCTAATAAAGCCAAGGTTCAACCTTTGTCCAAAGTCCATTTGGTAGTTGACCGTTTAGTGATATACCAGGACGGTTAATTAGTTGATGGGTTTTAGTGCAACTTGGACTTAGGACTCAACCGTGAAAGTTTTGTCCAAATCACCCCTTAACTTCCTTCTTTCATCCTTCCTTCCTTATCTAACCGGACCATTTTCTTATCCTTCTTCTTTATATTTGTCGTCGCCTCCCCTTCTCCTTTTTCGTGCTTATTTGCGGATTAGATCTTGCCTCACTTGTACACCAAGATCTAATTTCTTCTCTCTGACTATTTCATGGCCTATAATACCTAGTTACAATATTCGACCCTACTCACACCATTTAAGTCTCCTCCTTAGGTAGAGATCATTTGGTTGGATCGGAATGAGCAAAAAGGTCTCACCGCTTTAGGGCTAGGAAAACTTGTCAAGGCAGGTTGATTTGCACCGGCCAGTTGCTTCAGGATCTTAGAAAAGGTTATTGTTTGTGTTGCATCCGCCTTTGTAGTACCTTGTTGGAATAGGTCCTTTCAAAGGTGAACGTCGTTTCAGAGAAGAAGATTAAGCTATCTTTAGATGGTCTTTTTGAGCAGAATCTCAAAGAGATTTTAGAGGAATCTATGTTATCCGTGGACTTATATGGTCTTTTGTTTGACTGACTTTGAAGATTTTGCAGCAAGTCTCTTTTCTTAATGTCGGTTCTTGAGTTCTGGAATCTATGTTTAAACTGCCCATGTAGATGTAACACCCGAATTTTTAATGATACTAAAAGAGGATAAATTAAATAATAATTAATTTAATATTCAGAATTACGGAAAACGGACTACGCCATTGCATCCGTCTCGAAATTCTGGTCAAGATAGACATTTGTTTTGCGTAAAATGGACACCGTATGAAGAAGTTATGAGGGTTTTAAGTTTGTATATGCGTAGAAAGATTATATATATACATATGAGCCATATAGGAGTCAGATATGAGTCAGCACCTTATCCAGGATTGTTCAAAAATCAAAATTCCAGAAGGCGGCAAATTTCCCGCTCTAGGGGGTCGACCCCCTAGAGGGGTGCCGACACCGGTGTCGACCCCCCCTTAAGGGGTGTCGACACCAGGGTCGACCCACCCACAGGGGTGTCGACACCCCTAGGGCTGACGTGGCAGTCGGTTTTAGGGGGTCTGGACACTATATATACGTGGCATTTCTCATATTTTCTTCATTGAGAATTCATGGTGTCCAAACTCTACCGGTATCTGAACTGATCTGGATCTGTTATCTTCTTCAACTAAAGCAAATCAATTGGAGATTCAAGATCCAATCTTTTCTAGTCCTATATTCTTATCCAAACTCTGTGAGTTTCTAGTTGCTATTAGATTTGAATATTTAAAAGTAAATATGACAAGACTACGACTTGGATTTTTCATATGCCTAAATTATATCAGATCCATTGTAAATCATGAACCTATAACATTCTGAATTGGTTAGGATTTGGATCTAAATCTCTATCTTGTTAGATCTATTGTAACCTTTATGGCATTCTATGATTTGTGGTAGATCTATTTTAACTATTGATCTAAATCTCTATCTTGTTAGATCTATGGTAACTTCTATGACATTCTATGATGTGGATCTTGACCCTACTTGTGTAAGACCTATTTTTTTTAACCAATCTGAATTATGTGATCTAGTTTATCACCTTGTGCCTATAATATTAGAGCTAAACCAGTTGGAACATTTAATTTGTTAATTTAAATCTTATTATGCTTATTGTGATATCATACTTATGTTAGAATCAATTAACTGCCACAAGTTCATCAGTTTTATGCTTATATGTCCACCTTATCACCATGCTAGTTTATGTTTATGCCAAGTCATGTTAAAACAATCACTTTTTTAATATTCCCATTATTTTCCCCTTTTATCGTTTATGGCTAGGCTATTATCTAGCCTAGGCATTCCACCAATTTTGTGAGTGCGCTAGTTAAGGAACGGGGGAAAAAGGTTAATATTGGCATAATTTGAATATAAACATCTTTGGACATATAATTCAAATTATTGGGTAGAGTGGGCATTAACACCTATGAAGGTATATGTTTAATTAATTGATTGATTAATTAATAATGGAATGTCTAGTAATTACATTTAGGAATTGTAACTGCACTTATGACACGAGGTTAGGTTGCATTAGTGGTGGAAGTCTGCCCGGACCTGATCGACATATCCAGCCGCCACTAATGTTGAACCTAATGTGAGAGGTCTAAGTGCGCAAATACAAATCGGGCTATGACACGAGGTTAGGCCCAACTTGTGGGAGAAGTCTGCCCGGACCCGACCGGCATATCCAGCATCCACAAGTTGTAAGCCTAATGTGGGAGGTCTAGCCCATTATAAACCATAGTTGGACATGGTAATGAATTGGACCACTTGACCTATTTTAATCCATAGGGATTGCATGATTATGAACTTAAGTTAGGGTTAAGTAAAATTGGTTGGACAGTGGGTGGGTTAAGTAAATCTGAGGCGGTGGGTAATATTTACATATAGGCCCACGAACTTAACCCAATAAGGTTATGTAATTAAAGACACCTAGTGGTATACATAACCGGTGGAAAATATAAAAGTTATGTAATTAAAGACACCTTTTAGGGTAAGCATAACTAGTAGAAATGAATAGGGCTATGTAATTAAAGATACCTAGTGGTATACATAGTCAGTGAAAACCTAGTAGGGGATACAAGACAAAGGGGAGAGCTTGTATCGTATTGTGTAGGACCCATTTTGGTCAGTAACCCGGAGTAGGTATCAAACAAAGTACTCCATACTAGGCGGACAAGGGGAACGCTTACTGGCTGATTGTAAGAGATCCAAACGTGAAGGACAGTGTGGGCGGCGCAAACCGACTGGGACGTGCATGCATGAGCTGGGAAGAGGGGGGATAAGACGACCGTGACACCTGTAGATATGGGATTGTGCATATCAGTGAAGGGTTGCCACTTTAGGACGTGATACATCCTAATATGGGGCCAACACAGAGTATTTATGAAGTAGGGAGTCGATCGATTAGGGTAGTAGTTAGGGTACATTTTGACGCATGCCTATGTCTACCACCTACTGGAAGGGATCATCTCATTCTGGTTATACTAGTAATAGTGTAGAGTACTCATTAGGAAAGTGTATATACCTTGTCCTGTCTACCTTGTCACACCTGCCATCTATAGTGATCTCTCTTTTCCACTTTTTATGCCTGTCATGCTACTTTTATTTATTTACTTGCTAAAAGTAACTAGACTTGCCATACTTTATGACCGACCCTTTTTGTTTCTCCTTCTTTCTTCTGTCCCTCCCCCATCCAGGTTCTCAAGGAGGAAACATTCAGGCTTGACCGTGATTCTGCTTATTTTACTAGAGCTGCTGATATGTATGGCTCAAGCTCCTATCCTTATTGCTATGGCTATTTTTTTGTTCTTGGGGAATTTTACTTATTTTATGCACTCTGATATTTTTTAAGTACAAGACAGTAACTTTTATGTTGTAATGTGCTTTTATGTTTTAGACATGTGAAGTTTTTGGACCACGGTATCTTATGATAAATAAAGTTTTTATTCCGCTGTTATTCTATATATCCGTCTTGTAATATTTTGTGTATGTTTACCTATAACACTTCACGAAACTTAATTCATTCCCTTTGTGAGTGACATTAATGGACGTGGGGTGTCATAGTAGATGTGTGACCCATTTAGCACATCGTTTTATAAATGAGAAGTTATGACTAGATTTGTCTCATGACGCAGAAATTAATCTTTTACTTGATCGATGGCGTTACCATCATTTATTGCCGCATCATATTTGATTTAGCTTGTTTTTTTTGTCTCAAGGAGTTAACTTCTGTGAATTCACCTATTTATTTTGTCTTTAAACAATATTAGGTGGGTTTCCATAAGAAGCAGTTTTATGGTAGTTTTCTTTTCTCATCGCCAATTCTCTCTAAGAAGAGGTAGTGGTGTCGGAACCTCCAACAACACCAATAGTGTTTGTAACACGAGATTGAGCATTTTGCTACCATGATATGATTAATTAAAGATCGTAGGAATTGGTTTGAGCTCCAGCCACATAGCATGGCATCTCGTTGTTTATAACTATTGTTTTAGGAGTTTCGGTGTTGTTGTCGTCTTTGTTGTTTTCAATTCCAGCATCGGGTTCTTAGCTTCGTGGTGATTCGTGCTTGTAACTATTAGTGTCTTCTGAATCACACAACTTAGGTTAATGAGATTTCTATGTTTGGAGATATTTATGTCATTTACGCATACCTGTTTGAATGAAATCTCGTTTTTCTTATCTAAACTAACACTTGTCCTAGAGCTTGAAAGAATAGAATTCTGTGTTGGGTAAATAGTGAAGGGCCGGTTATACGTCCGAGTACATAAATAAATAAATCGTCGTTCCTTATTAAAAGCTAAAATTTATTTTTGATCTTTTGTGTGTAGTTTCATTTTTTGCATTTTTGGCGTGACTGACTTCCTTTTTCGCCAACATGCGACTTGAATCGTTTAAGTTTCCGCAAAATACATTTTAAAGCTTTTGGAAAACGTTGTTTAAAAAATTTATCCTTTTTAATTTATAATTGATTTACTTTCTTTTTTTTTCGTTTTGTGTGAAAACGCCAAATTTGGATACGACAATTTATGCATATTTAAATGTCTATTTTACATTATAATGGACGATTTGAATAGCGCAAAGTGTACATTACCGAAATTTTGATTTTTCATATGAATCTTGTATGGAAACTAAAAAGTACTGAAAATGAATTTTCAAAATAAACACAATAAGTTTTATATGGAAATTTGCTTTTATTAAAAATTACGATTTTTGGTCACAAGAGTAGCGTAAGGAAGATGTTTGGATGTTTTGTGTGCGAATTTTAGCAGTGCAGTAGGACCGACACTACGATAAAAAAGATAACGACAATAAGGAAAATGTTGTTTTAGCTTTGGAAACGTTGTTTACATACCTTGTCAACGATGCGCGCGAGCTATCAATGTACTCATTTTACATTTTAGAGCTTGTTTTAAGCCACCTTTACAGTCTACAGATAGAAATTTCTGGAGTATTTTGGGTAACTGAGGTGAAAATTCCACAGTAGGGCTGGAAATGAAATATTTTTAAGCGGGAAAAAAATATTAAAATTCTTCGCTTCGATTTCCTTTTTTCGGTTTAGGAGAAATTCAATAGGAAACGATTAGATTGCGTGACGTTTTGGATGGTAGGGTTTGGATGCAAATTGGTTGCTTCACACTTCTATTCTAGTTGTGTGAGGGTTATGGATGTAAAAGAATTTTTGAAATTTGCATTTATATAGAACTGCTATTATATTTGGGATATCTTGCATCATACTTTCAAACGTGTTTTAAAAATCTAAATGCATACATATAGAGGCCGCGATTTGGAATCATCTTCAATGCATGTTTTATGGTTGAAATGCATTATGTACACCATACACATATACATATGGTTTCAAAGTGGATGTACACAAATTGGTTATGCCGGACAGGATAACTAGGTGTAAGAATTTCGAGATGAGAACCTTTTAAGGTGGGAAGAATGTAAAAACTCGCAATTTTGACAATAAATAGTTATTTAATTATAATCTCAAAAATAGGAATTTCTGAAAATGATGGAATTTGACCGTGAAACTTTAACGATGCGTTCGTCTTGGATTTCTGGTCAACTTTCAAGTTTGGAGTTTCGTGAACGGAGTCCGTATGAAAAAGTTACAGACGAAGTACGAAAACCGGATGGAAATAAATAAACATAAGAACTAACATATATGTTTCCCTCTTTAAAAAAGCCCTCACTGGGCAAAATCGCTCAAGAGCGTCGATACCCCTATATAGAGCGGTCGACCGCTCCGAGTCCGTACAGCCCAATGACGGTTAGGTTTTGAGAGACAATTTCGTTATATTATATATTGTAAACGGATGGATGTTAATTAAAATGAATCTAATGGTTCATGTCTAATTCCACTCCTATACATAAAGGGGTAAGGCCTTATTCTTTTCCATAAAATCTGGGGGCAGTAGCGAAGTTCTGCCATTTTCCTCCTTCTCCAAACCTAAACCTAATTTCATAAATAAAAATAAATTCTTGTACAAAAAATCATATCCAAATCATATAGGATTGAGAGGATTATCAGATCCAATGGAAAAGAATGAAAATTAGAGCTCAACAATAGATTCTCCCCTCTCTTCCTATTTTTTTACATGTCTACTGATCTGAAATCATCTCCTTTTCAGATAAATAGTAGATTTATAAGAAAATGTAGGAACTGTAGGCCTAATAGGTTCATACTTTGGATTTGGATGCTTTCACGTGAGTGAGAAATTTATATATACATTTATAATAACATATCTATCTCGTTTGTATTAGATCTCAAGTTTATATGCTTATTTTTATCAGATCTTCTTATAAGACAATTGTAATTGAATTAACACCTATCATATCTAATTGTAAAATTTGTCAAAACTTGTGAATTGTAAATTGTGGTTATGCATAATACTTGTAAGATTTCTTAAATTTTTTTACACTTATTTTCTACAATTATGTGGTAAAATATATTGCAGCTATTGAAAAGCACTACAAATTTGAAAATCAATCCCATGTAAACACCAATTAGATGCTCCAGATCTCTAGTTTAGTGTTGAGTAATAAATTATGTGAATTTGGATAAAAAGATATGATTGGTAAATTATGTGATTGTAATTTTAAAAGAATTATACCTATTTGTAATCAATGTTGTTGGGTTTTGGCTTACTTGTTTTAAAATGCCATTTTCCTCTTTTTAACTACAAGATGTCATTTTGAATTCACAAGAGATATGATAAAAGGATTCCAAAAGGAAAAGGGTTGCAAACGTACGTATAATATAAAAATAAATATTTGTGCATAGTTTGCATCAACTATTCCATATATATATATATATATATATATATATATATAAACATACATACATACATACATATGTATTTATTGTGAATTTGATATATATCTATTTTGACTAATCAGGCACAGTTTACAATTATTACGGTGGTGTTTCATATGTATTTAAAAGGAAGGTCTAAACCCCTTTTAAAAAAATTGTGAACCACTAAATTTGGAACGAACTGATTACCTATTCCAACGTCACACGAAATATCAACAGTTTGATATTTTATTTATCCATATAATTATTTTCCCTTTAGAATGTTCTAAGTGTGTGAGCCTATAGGTTATTATAACGTTGGCAATGATTTTAAATCATATTTAATTTATGATCATAAACATCGATTGCCATTTAGTAATACGTCGTTGCAACCAAATTATAATAAGATCAATGATTCAATACAACCGTTTATGTGACTAGTGTCTCAATGTAATATAATCCTTTTAACCAATATATCCTGGATTAAACTCGGGGCATGGAACGTATCACCCTCTTTATAATTTAATCATTTTATCTTGATTGATGAGTAGACTATTTAAAACAAATCAATATTTGAGCATTGCCATGCATTTCATAGTCTCACTCTATCAAGAGGCCCATATATGTGTATATATATATACACTGTAGGGTTAAATTCCATCTACATCATTCATAATTTTCATTCAATTCGAGATGTATCCAATGATCACCTTTATCGTCAACTCAGTTAAAAGTAATTTTTGATGATATCAAAACACAACTATCCTCGAATAAAATTATAATGATTTCAGGTCAGAGGACCATTACATCGCTGTCACTACAAGAATAATAACATATGATGCTATGACACGCCACGTCCATTAATGTCACTCATAAGAGAGTGCATTTAGTTATGTGAAGCGCAATATGTAAACAATATAGAAACTTACAGAGCATATATATAGTAGCAACAGAAAATTTTCAACTTCGTTATTAAAATAAAACGTAGTTCTCAAAACTAGTTTCGTCAACCACTTACAAAGTACTTCAAATCCGTTTTTCAAAACAAAATAACATAATGACATAAAACAACATCACATCCCTCATCACAAGCCATGATGGAGTATAGTCAAAAAGGTACATCTCAAGAAATCCAAGTCCAAGCTGCTAGAGAAAGTCCTAGTCATTCTTGAGTGCTTCCACTCTGAGGACCTTAGGGGAAAGGAAGAAAGAAGAGAAAGAAAAAGGGTCATACCTAAAATCCGGCGAGTTCTAGTTGTTTTCATATGTGCATAAAATAGAAGTGCCAAGACAGGTAAATAGGACTGGATAAGAAAGGTACAGTGTCATATAAGGTAATAGATAAACTGACCAAAACAACAATATAGACATGAATAACAAGAATAAACGATGATCAAGTAATGCTTCACAGTTGTATCTTTAAACAGGTATGTCTGCACCAATACTAGTATAACAAGATTAACATGATTAGGTATTAACCTAATTACTCAACAGTAGGAATAACAACAGAATTAACAGCGGGATTAGGCATACCCTAATTACATAACATGATTAGGTGTTACCCTAATTACATAACATCAGAATTAGGTGTACCCTAATTACTACCCATGTGATCGGCTACCTACTACGTAAATACCATGTGTCAGCCCCGGCAGTAGGGTGTATCACTCATAACCCAGCAACTATATAACACAAACCTATTTACTGGTGTTACAGCGGCTTAGTTTCCCTAATCGCATTCGTGCACGCTCATGCCTCCGTCGGAACGCGCCCGTACCCACTTTCCCCATGTTAACCTCTTACTATCTGAAAGTGTGCGTGTACGTGCTAAGTATAATACACTCACAAGTATCGTGTAATATGACGAACAATATTCAAGAATGAAATAATAGCTAATCACAGATATAAGATAGTAAAAATAGAAAAATCACACCAGGGGTTTTTAACTGGTTCGGAGCACCGTCCTACGTCCAGTCTCAGACTTCCTTCTGGAATTTCACTAAGAATCTCCTCACTTCACCTGGAGGAATAGGTATACAACACCCGAGCAGTCGAACGGGAATTTCACGCCTCTATCAACACGAGGACTTCACAACTTGCCTCTTGCAACACGGAGGACCTCAAACTTGCCTCTGACAACACGGAGGACTTCAAACAAGACGAGTAGACTTGTAGTTTGACAATGTGTGTTCTCAATAACACGAATTTGTCAATTCTTGTACAACCTTCCTATAATCTGATCCTCGAGTATATACTTTGAATGCGTAGACTTAGGAAGTAGAATGCTTGTTGAATCAAATGATATTAAATTGATTCAAGGATTCAACAAGTATTTAAATTTGGAGAGCTTTTGTTTTGCAAAGAGTATGAAAATGCAATTCAGAAATTAGAGAGAATATAGAATGGTTCGATTATTGTAAAACAGGTTTGAAGTTGTTTAAATAATAATAGAAAGGTAGTAATTCTTCATGGAGAGTTTCTTTAAAAAGTTATGTCCATTTCCTTTGATTATTGAATAGAAATCTCTTCACAAATAGAAGCAACCTTTCAGATAAATCTTGCTGTTTAAAAACGGTCGACAGGTTAAAAATCACCGGTCGAATGGTTGAATTTAATTAAAATTAAAACTTCCAGAAAAATAGCCGTTATGTGCAAAAACACACAGACCGGTCGACCGCCCATATTTGGACTGGTCGACCGGTTTATGGTTGTGGACCGGAGAAACCGGTCCACAATCTAAATCGCTCTGCGCTCTTTCACGGTCGAAGCATGGACCGTTTTGGCTTTTTCTGTGACTTTTCAATTTCTCAAATATGCAGATTTCAACAATGAAGATATGATATAACTTTTTGTGCATTCTTGTTATACTTTGAGGATAGATTTTAACATATTTCTAACACGACTTAAAGTATATATATATATATATAAAACCTTATCTCTATGAAATGATCTTCATTACAATTTTATATGTTGGCATCGATCAAAATATTTTTCTCAACATTCTCCCCCTTTTTTGATGGATGACAACACCTTGGATTTTCTCTCTCTAAATATAAATCTCCCCCTGAATTTCTGCAACATTTGTTAGTTCATAATATAAATAATCTTACCTTTTGATTCCTGCCTTAACAAATGTTAGCACACATATACTATTACCATGTTAAGCACATAATTTTAAATGATAGTATATGTAACATGAATTATATGTATCATCATGAGAGAAAATATTTCTCCCCTTTGTCATCGATTAAAAAGAATAAATACCATAATAAGCACAGTAATCGAGAGTAGTAGAGAATACAAATAATTATAGCACCTTTAGGAGATATTGAATCATGTGATTTTTTGATAAGCTGAGTTTTCAAAGATATTTAGAGATACCGAATAACCTTCTCTTTGTTGTGGTGTACCTGCAAAAAATATGACATATATAGTTTTGGTACCCACTTGCTTTGTTTGGGTCCATGGGTTAGATGGAAGGTAACCATACCCAAGAGGGTTTAAAGGAACCTTTAAAGATAAAATTTTCATTATTAACTACTGAATCAAAATAATCATTGATATTTTTTTTTCCAATTTACAGGAACCCAAATACTTAAGTAATCTCTAGTGATAATCCTTTTCGTACTTCTATATTTATTATAAATACCGCTAGTCATAGAAGTATTCGAATTTCTATAATAATTGGGTCTTGGATGTGCATTAGTACTAGCAGTGATATTCTTATTGTACTTAAAAGCATATCTATACCTATTTCTATGATTGGTTTTTTGTTTCTTATATCCTAAACCTTGTTTATTTGAAGCAGGTTGTGAACTTTCAATGATTTTTGTCAATTTTTCTCGACCTTTGTTGAAGTTAGAAACATTTTGAGTAATATAATCTAACTTAGCTTGTAAACTAGCTTTTTCTAGGTCCAGAATTCTGACTTTTGCCTTGAGCTCATGATTTTCAGTAGTAAGAGCATCATTTTTCTCTTTTTGAGTTTCAATTTCTTAGCTCAAAAGAGATAATTGAGAATCAATATTAGATGATGACTCTTGAAGTTTTTCAAGTTCTTCTTCTAATATTTTCTTCTCATCTTTTAACATATCTCGTTCAAACTCTGATCTACTCAAATCAGCTTTGGCTTCTTTGTATTGTCGTTTCATGTCTTTAAATTCAACTATCAATTCAGCATTAATATCGAGTACTTCATCAAATGTAGGAATTTGTACCTCATCTTCTGCTTCCATGAAACAAACATTTGCTTATTCATCTTCTGAATCACTTTCACTTTCTGATTAAGACGAGTCTGAATCATTCCATGTGACTGGGAAAGCTCGTTTCTTTGATTTGTCCTTCTTGTATTTGAACTTGTCATTTTCTGACTTCTTCTTTTGCTTTGGACAATCTTTGTGCATATGCCCCTTTTTATGGCAGTTGAAACATTGTATAGCTGATGATGAAGGTTTATTTGAACCAGTTTTTCTTTTATTATATCGAATAGCTTTTCGATATTTTAGGAATTTTTTGAATCCTTTTGCAATAAAAGCTAAGACTTCTTCTTCAGATTCTGATTCATTTCCATCCTTCTCAGCATGAAATGCTATATTTTTCTTTTCTTCTTTCTATTCTTTTCTAGCCTGCAAATTAGCTTCATAGGACATTAGATTTCCTATCAATTCATCTGGCTTCATGACGGAAAGGTCATAGCTTCTTCAATTGCTAACACTTTTCCTTCCCATTCACTAGTTAGAGAATGTAGGACTGTCGAGATAACATCAAAATATGAATATTTTTGTCCTAAGCCAATAAGTGCATGATGAATAGTTTGAAATCGTGAATACATATCATTGATAGTCTCATTTGACTTCATTTTGAAATTTTGAAACTGACTTTTCAGCATGGCTATTTTGGCTTGTTTAACCTTGTTAGTACCTTCATGAGTGGTTTTTAGCATTTGCCAAATTTGATAGGCAGTGGTGCAGATACTAACACGATTATATTCATTTTGATCTAATGCACAAAACAACATATTTATTGCTTTTGCATTTACGGCTGCTGCCGTTTTCTCAGCCGATGTCCATTTTGAATACTCAGTTGTTGGATTCACTATTTCTTTTTGTGTAGCATTCCAAGCATCATAACTAGTTGACTGCATGTAAAATGACATACGTGTTGCCCAATAACTATAGTTAAGGCCATTGAAGAATGGAGGTATTTCTGTTGATTGACCTTCCGTGTAAGTGGTGTTTTGAGTGCTAGAACTAGGGTTATTTGCCATATTACAAGAATATATCAAATAACTGTGTTACGGTTATAAGATAACCGTGCTCTAATACCAAATGAAAGTGTGTGTGTGTGTGTGTACTTGCCAAGTATAAAGTACACTTGGATCGTTTAATATGGAATAACACACAACTACTTGTCTAATGCAATAGTTATGCAAGTAAATATAAAACAGAATGATATATCACAGAAACAGTATCACAGATAAGTAAATGCAGTAAAAATAGAAAAATCACACCAGGGATTTTTATACTGGTTCGGAGCACCGTCCTACGTCCAGTCCCAGACTTCCTTCTGTAATTTAACAAACAATCTCCTCACTTCACCCGGAGGAACAGGTATACAACACCCGAGCAGCCGAACGGGAATTTCACGCCTCTATCAACATGAGGACTTCACAACTTCCCTCTTACAACACGGAGGACTTCAAACTTGCCTCTGACAACATAGAGGACTTCAAACAAGACGAGTACACTTGTAGTTTGACAATGTGTGTTCTCAATAACACGAATTTGTCAATTCTTGTACAACCCTCCTATAATCTAATTCTCGAGTATATACTTTGAATGCGTAGACTTAATGAAGTAGAATGCTTGTTGAATCAAATGATATTAAATTGATTTAAGGATTCAACAAGTATTTTAATTTGGAGAGCTTTTTTTGCAAAGAGTATGAAAATGCAGTTCAGAAATTAGAGAGAATATAGAACGATTCGATTATTGTAAAATAGGTTTGAAGTTGTTTAAATGATAGTAGAAAGGTAGTAATTCTTCATGAAGAGTTTCTATAAAAAGTTATGTCCATTTCCTTTGATTATTGAATAGAAATCTCTTCACAAATAGAAGCAACCTTTCAGAAAAAGCTTGCTGTTTAAAAACGGTTGAAGGTTAAAAATCACCGGTCGACTGGTTGAATTTAATTAAAATTAAAACTTCCAGAAAAATAGCCGTTATGTGCAAAAACACACAGACCAGTCGACCGCCCATATTTGGACCGGTCGACCAGTTTATGGTTGTGGACCAGAGGACCTCGGTCCACAATCTAGATCACTCTGCGCTCTTTCCCAGTCGAAGCCGGGACCGTTTGGGCTTTTTCTGTGACTTTTCAATTTCTCAAATATACAGATTTCAGCAATGAAGATATTATATAACTTTTGTGCATTCGTGTTATACTTTAAGGATAGATTTTAACATATTTCTAACATGACTCGAATTATATATATATATATATATATATATATCTTATCTCTATGAAATGATCTTCATTGCAACTTTATATGTTGGCATCGATCAAATTCTTGTTCTCAACACTATCCAGTTTAGTAAAGCATGCACTGACCCATACCTAGTGCAAGGCCCCCTCTAACAAAATACCAACAGGGATACTGACTAATATGCGTTCCAAACTACAGATTGACACAAGCCAAACCTCCTAAGCTTGTGCCCCTAAAACTAGGATTTAAGAATCCCCAAAACCTGATACAACAGCAAGAACAAGGGACCACTTAGCTTATTAGTACACATGTTTAGCCTAGCAGGTTTAGATTTACTAATAAGCATGGTTGTAATATTACATGTCATTATGTGTTGTACAACCCTTCCCCAAAACACCTGCCCAGATGTATATAATTTCTACAGCATTTTAGTTTATTAGCCTACATCTGGTACTTACAATATTCTAACATATTATTTACTTAATGTCTGTATTAAGTCAAACCTAACATGTCCAATTCATATGCATACTATTCACCGACTATGTTCCAACTTATACAGGTTTATGCATATTATCCATTTTATCAACTTACAGCAAGTGTATACACATTATCCCTTTTATCATTTATAGCAAATCTAAACATGTGTATATTATCCCTTTCCAAATATAGTTAAATAGTCCGAGTTTAACAACATGCATGTATTCGTTATTGCTCAATTATACACATACTTATAAACGGGTATAGCCTAGGCTTCCAAAGGCCTAGGGTTAGAGTAAAATAAAAAGGGAAAACAGAGGAAGGATAATAGAATGAAATCACATAGGCATATAAATTAAAACATAAAAATAGGAAAAAGGAAGACAGATACATATAACTTGTAAATTTTCCAGCGGAGAAGGCATATGTTTTTACTTATCATAACGACATTAGTCATTAATAGTGAAAAACATACATAACATTTATCTTACAAACACTGGAAATCCTAACCTAATTTTATTTAATTTCCAAGTTATAGTCTATGAAATTATATTTGAAAATGACAGGGAACTCACAGTGGGTCATAGTGAAGAAGAGAATAAATCTCTTATATTTATACTATATTATAATTACTGAGTTCGATTCCTTTAGCTTTAAGCCATGCCACGTCAATGCAAAACTGAAGCGTCTCTTTCTACCCTTTTCAGTACACAGTCCCAAATTTTTTTATTATTCTCTCCCTTTCGAACTTATCCTCCATTCTCCAATTTTGAGATACACATACGGCCTCAATTCTCCGATCCTCTTCAGATTCGAACTCTAGATTCATCTCTATCGCTTTTTTCCCGATTTAAATTGGATCGAAGCCTGATGAATCTCCATTGCCCGATTCGCACAGTTACTGACAATCGAGTTTTTCCTTCCTTTTTGAAGCTACAATGCATAATATTATTCAGCCAAATGCTGACCGCTCATCATAGATATGGTATCGGGTAAAATTTCAAAACCTTAATTTCTATTGTTGTTCTATTTACAGGATTCCCTTCCATGTGATTGGATTTGGTCGTTGAATTTCACATCTTTCCGCCATTTAATACTTCCTATTCATTTCACATCTTTAGTACTATGGGTCATTCAGTATAAGTCTACATCATGAATATTCTGTATAACAAATGATAATTCGATCAAGCCCTTAACAGTCTAGCATCATGAATAGTAAAACAAGCATATTCAATCTTGGAAAATATTAATGTATACTGATTTAGTTTTAATTGCATTTTAAAAAAAATGTTCACTGTTACAAATTTTCAGTTTTAAAGGCAGAAACGGTTTGGGTAGTCCTATTATTTTGGGTAACAACATGCTTGAATCCGCTCCTTGGCCGTTCTCTAATTACTTCAAATAAGCAACTAATGTGGCTATTGGAAGCAACTGGTCTTTTTCAAAAGCTAATAGATATTTGTGCTTAATTAAAGCAGAAAACCGCCATAATTATGATTGCATTTTTTATAGTATATATTCATTTGAATCACATGTAGAGAATCTATCTTTTTAGAAACAGGCTTAAGGAACCACACGAAAAGTTTTCGTTAATTACCGGAGTAGAAGAGAATGTATATGTTAACCTAATGATTTATGTTCACCCGTTGACGGGGGTAAAAATTTTGATATAAATAGTCGCAACTGATAAAAAATAACAGTTTTTTAAGTAAAGCTTATGTTACAACTGCTTATTTATATGAAATTACACCATATGGAACTGAACCATGCAAAGGACCACCTAAAAGAAAATGGATAGATAGGAGATGATTGCGGTTTGTTATCGGTTTGAGTACCAATTGTCCCAAATCTTTGAAGTGCACTATTTATGGCAGTCGTATATTTTTTTCCCCATCAAGCACCTTATAAACTACACGTTTCATGTAGCAATGAGTTCTACTGCCATTTGATATTAATATTTCCTCACAATAACATTTTTTTTATTGCACATGGTAAGCATGGAACCCCGAAAGTCGAAAACCTGTCTTTCGATCATTGCATGAAAATATGCATTAAATTTCCACTTAATATGGTTATGAATCTTAAGGACATTTTGAATGACTAGACAAAACAACTAAATATATATGATTTTTTTTTCTTTTTCTTTTTTGGTGTTTCTCATTTTGATAGGCAAAATTAAAAGATTTTCCTTTACTTTCCAAATCATACCTTAGTAATTGTTGGGTAAAAGAATAATGTTATTTAAGACGTTGTTCACAACAAATCCAAAATCATACTTCCATCAGAAATGGAATCTTCATGAAGATTATAATGTCTCACAATCGATATAAATTCCCGTATCCAAATAAGACAATAAATGGAATAACTGTACGGCCTTTTAATTTCTTTAAACAGTAAGGGTCTTCTTCAACATGGACTCATCTCTATTTTCACTAAATTGATTCCAATTCAATTCTAATTAATTTCATTAATTAGAAACTTCAATTTGGAAAACTCCTTTAATCTTAATCAAAAGATTTATTTCATAAACTCCATCTTTAACTAGGTTAAAGAATGATGTTATTGAAGACAAAATTCACAAAAAACCCAAAATTCAATTGATATTAAATATAAGATTTAAATAGAAATCATATCAACTTATATTTAATACCAATTTCCACATTTAACAAATACTATTAGCAGAATAACGGTATAACTACCTTTTAAATTCCTCAAATAGTATACGTTCTCTCCGGTGGAATTTAAGATCAAATATCCGAAGATTTATCCCAATTCAAATCCAATAAGTTATGATTTGAAAACTTAAGTTCATTTAATCTTAAATTTCCAAAGCATTGTTTTACTGTATTTGGTAAGTTAGGCTGAAAAAAAAATATTAAAAATATACTTTAAAATGTTATATCTCTTTCTTAAATCATTTATTGTGATTTATCATAATTATTCCATATTTTTAATAATTTTTACAAAGCCATTTATATTGATTTCCAATTACGGTCATCGAACTACAAAATCCGTGTTTTTCTAGAAAATTGATTTTTACTTGTTTTAAAATCAAACCGTTGGATTTTAAAACTTTTTACTTCATTTGAAAGCTATTTTCAAATTAGACCCAACGTTTTTCATTTTGGGGAAATCCATTATCCGATCTCCTAGTACATTAGTTTTTAGTTAATGGTTGAAATTCATGAACTATAGCTACGCGACGAGTCCTATTCAGACTAGAATAAATTTCGAATCGAAATAAATTTGTTTCACTCCAAAATAAGTTTAAAATGAAAATCAACTCTATTTTAAAATAAATTTTCTATATCTTAACCTTTTAAAACAATTATTCATTTTAGACGAATAAAATAACATTATTTCACTCATATTAACTTCTAATACTTTATAAACCCTATAATAAATTATAAATATGTTTAAAAATGGCTTCCAAGTTTTAATCTCAATTTAAATCTTAAATTAAAAAAACTAATATTATAATATGAATACAATATTATAAATTTTCAAAACTTCATATTTGAAAACCCAACTTTGCGGAAATCAGTTTAAACATTTTATACGATATTTGGAATAATTAATTTGAGTTAAAAATGTTATTTATATATCTAATTCAAGTTCAATTTTGAATTCACTATTCAAAATCGATTTTCAAATTAAAATGTGATATTGCCAATTCAAAATTCTTTCAAATTGGTTTCAACTCTTTCAAAAGTGGTTCAGAAACACTTTAATGTCATTTCAAAATCATTTTAAATATATAATTCCAAATTTTATTTTCTTGTCATTTTCACTTGAATGAATACTATTCATTTAATATTCACAATGGAATGAGACTCAATCAATTCAAAATGATCCCAAATACGTGGTGTAAATTTTGTGTTAATAAACATAAACACATTCACATCAACTACCATCCATCACATCCAATAATTATAATATAAGTGTTTCCATTGTCAACGCTTATATTCATAGTTTACCAATAATAACAGTAACAATTGAAAAAAATCAATCATCAACCACGAAGCAAACAATGCTAACACAGTCAATCAATACATATTCAGATATGAATATAATAACTACACGTTTAATTTAATCAAAAATTTGTAGCTAGCTCTAAGTTCTTCAAAATCAGCTTCATTGCGAAGCTCTCATCTTCATGATTCCAACGCAAGTTGTATCATCGAATTCTGTTTTTTTATGAAGAAGTTATGACAATTTAAACTTTAGTTACGTAAATAAATAGTTATCAAAATTAATAACTTAATTAATTTTCCCAAATCTCCCTTACTCCTTGGTTTGTTACAGGTTATGAAGAACTCAAACTGCACCTCCCTCTTTTTGCTTGTGCATGGACCACCAGGCCATTGTCGGCCGATCAAATCGCACCACCTCGAAGCCCTTGCCATCGTCACCCACCGGCAGTTGCCTTGGCCAACACGAGGTCCCCCCTTTCACTTGAAAACATGACGAAGTCCACGCCTTTGAGTGCGAAAATCTAGCAAAATATTCCATGAAACATGATCATAACCATATGAAATCAAAGAGCTCACGAATCTCTATAATATTCATGTTGGAAGATTATGTTAATTCGTGGTGAATTGGAAATGATTAACGAATTAAAATCGAATTGTTTTGGCCTTTGATTCAGGTGGAGGTGGCGGTTGTAATAAGTGGGCTAGGGTTTTGGTTTTTAGGGATACCCTAATTATAATAATATTCAGTTCTATTATTTATTAAACCTGAAGTTTATCGCTCGGAACTCCAAACGAACCCCGACAACTAACATCCCTAGAAAAACACCTCTATTACAGACATAATAGAAAATGTTTTATAAGCTAATTCAATTGTATCAATAAGTTTTTCTTAAAAATAAAATATATATGAAATCTCAACGTGCGTTTTAATTTTCCATGACAATATACTAACTCTAAAATTACGAAATTTGAAATCTTGCTATTTTCACAAATATGGCTCTAACGAGCCTGGTTTTATCAAATTTGGAGACCGTTTGAAAAATGGCCTTATTTTAATTTTAATTGAATTTTGAATGAATTCAATATATGTTTATTTTTTGCACGCTTACATACGAATTCCAATTGACTTGAAATTTGTAAAGTAGCAATAATTTAACGTTCCGGATCTAATAAAGTTGATTTCTCGAAAACGGGGATCAATTGCAAAATCAAACGAATTCAATATACGTTTATTTTTTCCATGCTAACATACAAATTCCAATTGACTTGAATTTGTAAAGTAGCAATAATTTAACGTTCCGGATCTAATAAAGTTGGTTTCTCGAAAACGTGGATCATTTGCAAAATCGTCATTTTTAAGGCTTAAATAAAACCAATAAAATGTAAATAAATTCAAAAACTGCTCAAATAAACATAATAAATTAATATTATCATTTATATCCAAATAAAACATTATATAACTCCAAAACAAATATATTAGGGTTTATAGCTCGATATTTTCAAAATCCAAGTTTAATCGATATTCAGTTTTATAACAAATCTGTTTAGTTCATTTAAATCAATCATTATAAGTTATAAATGATTTCATGCGACTTTTTTGAAATTTTTAATTTGGACATAACTTACAATTTCTAACATGAAATCTAGATTTTGTCACTTCCGTTAGAAAACTAAAATTCAATAGAATCTAACATTTCTTGTTTTACCAAAATCCGACTTATAACGAATTCTAGACATTCACATAAAGTTCAAAGCGTAATATTACGAACTATTGCGACGTTACGAGCTCGTTTATAATCAATATATACTTATTTGTTCAAATTTCATTTTAAATAAATTCTAAGCCATTAATTCTCAAAATAAGTCGTTTTAAATAATTAATTTCCAATAAATATTTCTTAATAAATTTTGGGTCGTTACATTCTCCCCTACTTAAAAGTACATCGTCCTCGATATCGAGGATGGAACTAGAGGTTGTTTACTGAACCAACTCGGCCTTCATTCTAACTCAAGTTCTTTAACTTTTCAGTTTCTAAAAACATCCCAATTTCTGAAAATTTGGCTAATGCCTTAAATTTTCGAAAAATTTCATCATAATCTCATTTGTATAGGTTGATCGGTCCAACTACAACTTGCCACTCTGGGCCCTCACAAATCAAAAAGAAAATCCAAAAGCCAATCGGCTCATAAAATCATCAAACCCAATTAATACGGTAAATATGTACCTGTTTGTCGGGCATACAATTTTATTCCTCTTCTTGACCAATCAATAATCTGTCCAACGTATATATGCCAAATACCAATAATTACCAAATCAATTCAACACTAACCTTCAATTCACTAATTATTTCTTAATTAGTTTTAGCATTCCGTATCCTAATTTTATTTAACTTCTCTTAAGTTAAATTTTAATTCATTTGATTTACTTTAACTATTTTAATCCATTTAACTTGTACTAGTTAAATTCAGAAGTTACAAATTTATTTCTTTACCTAACAGGTTTTAGAATTTATAGACTGTCCAAAATCATCGACAATTCCAATTTCTAATTCAAATTCTTTATATTTTGTGAGATTTTAATCACAAAATAACTTTATTCAAAATTTAATGGTCTTGACTTTTAAATCATCTAAGTTTTAATCAACCACATTTATTTCAAACATCTTTTCTTTTAATATTCAAAATATAATACTTCAAAAATCAATTTTATATCGCATATCTTCTCTCTTGTATAAATAATACTCTCTACTCATGTTAGGGCATTACTAAACCTACTTCTGATGGGTTACTTCTTATAGGATGTTACTAATCCTATCCCTGGTGTGTAACGACCCGGAATTTTAGGGCCAAATTAAAATTTTTATTTTAATGAATTTAAAGTATTTTTAATGATTTATTTATTTTAATCGAAGTTAAAACGAACAAATTTAATTTTAATTATAAAAAGAGCGAGAAATAGCGCGGTAATTTGAAAAGTCAAACTTGAACTTTGACTGACCATACAGGATGCAAAATTTAACGGATTTTAGTGAAACCAAAAATATTAGAATCTATTTAAAAATATCTTTCCAACGAATCCGAAAAATCGAAATTTCATAGCGGAAATCAAAAGTTATGGCCAATTCAATTTTTAGAAAGGTCGTTGGGTAATTTGCATAGGACAAAAATGCTACTTTTTGCATACGAAGGAATTTGAACTCGAAACCACTTCCATTGGTCTCAGAATGACGTTTCTGCATTGAAAAACAGTAAACACTTATACGTTTCGAGTTTCAGAAAATATTTGTTTAAAATATATTTTTAATATTAAATATATTCGCCTTGAAAATAGCCATTTTTCAAAAAGTCTCAGAATTCAATGAAATAAATTTTGTTGGATTTGTATCATCAAAACAAAGCTAAAAATGATTTTTCGGTAATTTTTGGAATTAATATATAATTATAATTGATTTTTCAGTGTAAACGGGCAAATTTTTGACTTTAAAAATTCATTAAAAATTCATACGGGCTCAAAATTGAACGAAATTAATTTTCATAGGTCCACAGCATCAAAACATAGCTAAATATATTTTTCGAGAATTTTTTAAATTAATTTGTGACCTCGGTGAATTTTCACGTACGGTATACATTAAAATATTAATAAAATAATGTATTTATTCCAAAACTCATAGCAGACCTCGGAATTGGATCCCAGCACATAGCCCATTGCGTTCAGAAGGTGTCAAAACCTTAAGAACGACAGTAAGCAGGCCTAAATCGGAGTTCGGACCAAAACGGGCCTTAACGGGCTAATTACATAATTAGTTAACCCTAATATAATATTATAAAATTCGGATTTTACTGTTCATCCTCCATCTTCAGCCGACACCTCTTCATGCTGAACCCATCATGGCTGAAAACTTCAAACCCTCATAACTCTTTCATTTCTCAACGAAAATTAGCGTGTGAGTACACGTTTCGAAGCTCTCGCCGAGCTCTTCGATCTCCGACAAGTCCCGTCCCTTTCCGTCGCCTGAGCCGCCCGCACCGAAGCCTCAAAGCCGCCGCCGTTTTCTGTCCGCCGCCCCCTGTAGGTCCCGCCGCACCTCGCCACCTTCTGGCCGTGCATAGATCTCTCGTAGCCGGTCCTTCTCCAACAAACGGCTCGTCGTTTCGTCAACTACAACTCCAGAAAATCGAAATCAAAGTTTTGAACGTTCTAAGGTAATTTTCGCTTCAGATTTCCCCACGCTTTTAAGTGTTACACAGCCAGTTGTTAAAAGCCTGAATTTGATTTTTCCTATGAATTTGCATTGGAATCATTCCAGATCTGAAATCAAATTGAATACGAACACCGGATCTGATTGAACCCGAGCCATCTTTTCAGACTAGACCACGGTGAGAATTTTATTTTTATTTAATTTAATTTATTTTATTATTATTTTTATGATTATTAGCAGTAGAACCGATACGACATGATATTTAAACATAGATATAAACCGATCATAACATATGACGTGAAATCGGAATTGTCTATAATGCTATGTGATTAGACCTGAAATTTCAGGTTTAAATCTGAATTATAAATTAATTAAAATTATTTATATGTTCTTTATTTAATTACACTGAAACACCCCACCTCCGTTAGGGTCACTCTCAAAGGGAATGCCCTAATTTTGGTGGAGGTTTATAAGTATAAGTCACAGATGTACAAGACAGATATAAGAACACATATTTGTAAACAGCGGAAAAACAAGACTTTTATTTCATAAGAAGCAAATACGTGTTACAACAACATCACCATAATTGTCTTACATCCTTTCCAAAAACATAACATAATACTTTCATAATCTGTCTTGAGTACATTATTTAAAGAAGCATAAATAAAACATAGATAAACTGCCAAAAGCCCCATAGAGTTTGTCCAAAGCCATAGTTTCAAACGAAAGGGTCCAAGCAATACATTTCTCTTCTTCAAGCTGGATGTTAAGACCGGTCAAGCTGCTGTGTTCCCTCCCTGTGGACCTGGGGGGGAAACGGAAGAAAAGAAGACGAAAGAAAAGTAGAGTCAGACATAAAGCCTGAGTAAGTCTAGTACTATTTTGTCTATGAATAAAGAACTGGGTATGATAAGTATAATCAAGAAGTGGGAAAGCACTATAAACTTAGTTAAGTTGTCTAGGGTCGAATATACTATCGTACCCCATGTCAATCTCTGAACCCCATATAAACTAGTTTCCAACTGGCACCCCATAATCAGGGTGATGTGATCCATTCTATGATGATCGGCTCCTACTCGCATAGTTACATGTGTCTTACGGCCCCCGATGTTGTAGTTACCTATGCTGGCCCCACCATGGGGTGTATCAAGTCCCATGGCAGCGGCCCGACACAACCTTAGAATGCACAGGTATGCTACTGGTGCCCAGTGCTTTATTTTTCTGCGCCGGAGTGTGTGCATGCCCGCACCCCGTTAGAACCTACACTGCTACACCACCGCCGTCGATTTGACCTCTTACAATCAGCCCAGTAATCGTGCCCCACCCTGCCTAGTTTCAGGGTATCATGATACACCTTTTAGGGTTACTGCTGAAAAGGGTCCCCCGTTACTAGGTTTTCTATCTCTAGCCAACATGCTAAGTTGGTTAAGTGTTTTCTAACCTAACCCCCACCAGTCCGTTTAGTTTAGCATGTTCCATTTTGATTAAGTCTTTGGTTCACTTAATCCTAACAATCCTGACTCAGCCTTAATTGTCTTATTAAGGCCCTGACCTCTCACATTAGACAGGTATTGTTGTGGCTGCCTGTTGCCGGTTGGTTCCGGGCAGTCTTACGCCACAACTCAGTCTAACCTCGGGTCCTTATTGGGCTCCATGTTTAACCTCCCACATTGGATAGGTATTGTTGTGACTACTGGACAGCCGGGCGGTTCCGGGCAGGTTTACATCACAACTCAATCCAACCTCGGGTTAAACACATCGTATTTTCTACATTTACATATTTTGTCTTTCTTCTTTATTTATATGTAAATATTTGCGGCCCATTATTAAGTAAATGGCGTAAAGGTTACACCAATCATGGGCCCAACCCATACTTGAATTTGGGCCCTTCTACTTTATATTTTCATTTATTAATTAATTTAGCCCAACGTTATTTTCCCCCGTTTAATACGTTCGTTTATATGTTGGGCTTAACCTTTTTAAGCCCAACTTAGCCATGCTAAAGAGGGGAGGCTTAAAGCGTGATTACATACACAAAAAGGGGATGGTGAGCGTATGAACTTGCAATATGACGTTGGAACTACAAAATAGAAACTGGTGTACTTGCATAGTAGTAACATATGCTTTGGTCATAAAAGCATAAGTGACATGAATCAAACTATGTAAACTTGTAGTTAAGTTACGAATATCACTATTGACACATGGGCTTAACTACAACATAAACCTATACTTTTATTCGGGCATAATGTCAAACATAAACAAATCATGTTCATAAGGTTTCTAAAAGTTTACAAAGGGGATTACTTTTGTTACTAATACAAAAGCATAGTTCAACTTAATCATGATTTAAGTCTAATCACATAACGATGGTACAAATATACTTATGCATAAATATTCCTAAACATGGTGTTTACTTTATTCAAGCAAACTTGCAAAAAAAAAAAGGATTTTTGAGTCTAACCTAGCCATGTCTCACATATGTCATCATATAATTCTTGCTAATAATATAGAACTAACATGGTTTTCAATTATGTAAAATATCAATCATAGCCTAGTCATATTCATAAGTTTGCACATAGGTTTTTCTAGTACAAAAGCATGGCTTAATACATAGACCATGATGCCAAATTATCAACATAATTTCCTATGGATTATAACAATCCAAACTTAGTCCAATTTCTTCACAAAAATGATGTTTGTATAAAAATACACATTATGATGGCATAGTAGCAAAACCCCAAACTTGCATGATTTTCAATTTAACAACTACATACATGTAGCTTCAACATAAATTACATATTTTGCGAATATCCAAACGTCATACTTGCATAAAACTACCGCATGTAGTTTTTCATAATGAATAACATAATTCAAGAATATCCAAACGTATACAATATTCCAACGCATAAATATGAATTATTATATCGCCACAAATCAAGTACACATATCAACACAATTATTTGTTCATACCAAATTAATACTCTACTTACAATGGTGTGGCGAATTCTTTAATTTAGGAATTTAGAGATGCGACGTAGGCGTTGATTTGATTTGCTTGAATTGCTTTAGGCTTTAGAATTTTCCTCCTAATCTTCTCTCCAATTTGGTGTCTACTCCTAGACGCTCCTCAGCAACATGGCGGCTTTGTTCTTATTTTTGAATGAATAGATTAGGGTTAGTCTAGGGTTGTTTTTATAGGGGTAATGAACTGATTAGAGCCATCGATGTTGCCTGGATTGATCGTAGCCATTCATTCGCAAGAGAGACCAATTAGAGCCTGCCACCTAGCCCTAATGACAAAGCAGACCACAGAAAATCGGCCAAACACTGACCTGGCCAGCCAGGTTGGGCTGGGTTCGACCTGGCTCTGGACCAGGTCGACACCCCTGTCGACAGGGCTGTCGACAGCCCTGTCGACATGGCTAGCCCAGGTCGACAGCCCAGTCGACCTGGGTGCGTCAGGCGGGACTTTTTCCGCCCTGGCCCATTGGGCCCCACTTCGGAATTTTTAATTGTTTTATTCTGTTTGAATTTTAAATTTAATTTAAAAACTTCCGAAGGCCATATCTTCTTCATACGGACCCCGTTTTTCGAAAACTCGGACTCTATTTCGCGTATTTTTCCGAGACGAACGCAATGGCGTATCCCGTTTCCCTTAGTTCTTTGATTTCAAATTAATTATACTTTAATTTGTTAATTTCACAGTTATAGAATTTTCGGGGTGTTACATTCTCCCCCACTTAAAAGGATTTCGTCCCCGAAATCTTCAAGTTAGGAGGAATGTATATCCTAACATCCAATCATCCATCTACTCATCCATCAAACACGAGCATCCATTGTCCTTAAAAGACTTCTAATGCTTCATGATCATATGCAAAGTGTGTGTGTATACATGTACTTATCTAATGCAAAATCAGGCGGTCTACTGATTCAGTTGACCTCCTTAATGCGAAGTATGTAAGTGCCATGAATCCATTATGTATGCAAATTTTCCTATTCATGATTCTACATGAGTGCACAATCATTCATTATAAATGCAACATCCATATGACAACACATTACAGTTCAACCATATACGAATGCAAACATATATGCATATGCAATATGAAGTGACTGAGCCGATCTAAACCCTAGATTGTGTGTGTATATGCAACCACGAGCAACCACTAGCAATCACTTGCAACCATTTGCAACCATCATCAATAACATGTTTCAATTACATGTTTCCATCCAAAGGGGTTTCTACCTAGAAGATAAGGTCGAGGAAATATACCTAAAAAGATAGATAAAAGCGCAACTTAAGGAAAAGGAAAGATCAAGGACGTACCCTCGAACAGAAAAGGGTAGGCTGTACGGATCCTAGCTTCAGTTTCCCAAGTCGCGTCTCCCTCGGCGTCGCTCCACTGAACTTTGACGAGCTTGACTTCGCGGTTGCGTAGCTTCTTCACTTCCGTTCCTAAGATGCGGGTTGGAACTCTCCTTATGGTTGCTTCGCGTTCCACTTCGGCCTCTTCGAGGATATTTGGCTCTACCACTTCAGCAGACTCATGTAGACATTTTCGGAGATGTGAAACGTGAAAAACGTTGTGGACTCCGGCCAACTTCTCGGGTAGCTCTAATCTATAGGCCATTTTCCCAATCTTCTCGATAATAGGGAATGGCCCTACGAATCTTGGCGCTAGCTTTCCTGTAGTTCCAAAACGAACAACGTTTCTTAGCGGTGATACCTTGAGAAAAACTCTGTCTCCAACCTCAAATTCAAGGTCGGTCCTTCTCTTGTCGGCATAGGACTTTTGTCTGTCTTGGGCCGTCTTCATCCTCCTTCGTATTAAGTCTACTTTCTCTGAAGTCTCTCGGATCATATCTGGTCCAAGTATGAGCTTATTAGTAGACTCCAACCAACAAGTGGGCGATCGGCACGGTCTTCCATATAAAGCTTCGAAGGGCGCCATTCCGATGGTTGCTTGATAGCTGTTGTTGTAGGCAAATTCCACCAAAGGAAGGTGGTCTTCCCACGTCCCTCCGAAGTCAAGGACGCATAGCCTTAAAAGGTCTTCCAAAACTCTGTTCACTCTCTCTGTTTGGCCGTCGGTTTGGGGATGATAGGCTGTGCTCAAGCATAACTGTATTCCTACTGCTTCTTGCAGACTCCGCCAAAACTCGCTAGTGAAGATGGGGTCTCGGTCACTAACAATGCTAGATGGTATTCCATGGAGTCGAACGATTTCCTTAAGGTAAAGTGATGCTAGGGATGAGGCAGTTCTTTTACTTTTGACAGGTAAAAAGTGGGCGCTTTTAGTAAGCCTATCCACTATTACCCAAATGCTAGTGTTGCCTCTCCTAGACCTAGGCAGCCCATCGATGAAGTCCATTGAGATGCTATCCCACTTCCACTGCGGGACCTCCAGAGGATGTAGCAGTCCACCAGGCTTTTTCTGTTCCGCCTTAACCTGTTGGCACACCATACACTTAGAAACGAACTCTGCCACGTCCTTTTTCATGCCGTTCCAGAAGAAAGTCCTTTTTATGTCTTTGTACATTTTATCTCCGCCTGGGTGTATCGTCATCTTGGAGTGATGTGCTTCCTCGAGAACCTTCTTTATTAAATCTTTTGTCTGTGGGACACACAGTCTTCCGTCTCGCCTTAGCAAACCCTTATCGTCGATGGAGTATCTGTTGAGGTGACTTGAAGTCTCACCCCTAATTAGCCTATCAATTATTTCCACAAGCTGAGGGTCTTCGCGTTGTGCTATCCCTACTGAATCCACTAAGGTTGGGCGCACTTCGAGAGATGCTAGCAAGCCTGGTACGAAATCGGAGGAGGGCCTAAAGTCGAAACTGGCTATAAACTCTAGGCTTTGTCTTTCAACAAACAACGGGCTTAGGGTCAATTTCTTTCGGCTCAACGCGTCTGCTACTACGTTGCCTTTGCCCGGAGTGTAGGAGATTTCGAAATCGTACGAGGCAAGAAACTCCATCCATCTTTGTTGCCTCAAGTTAAGATCCTTCTGCGAGAAAAGATATTTCAACGATTTATGGTCAGTGTAAAGTTCGAACTTCTCACCTAGGAGATAGTGTCGCCAAGACTTGAGTGCAAAGACGATGGCGGCTAACTCAAGATCGTGGGTTGGGTAGTTCTTTTCGTGCACTTTCAACTGCCTCCCGCCATAAGCTACTACCCTTCCTTCTTGCATTAAGACGGCGCCTAGCCCTGTCCCTCATGCATCCGTATAAATAGTGAACATCTTGCTCCCATCTGGCAGCGTCAAAACTGGGGCTGTTGTGAGAGCCCTTTTCAGTCGTTGGAAAGCAAACTCGCAATCCAAGTCCCAATTGAATACTAGATTCTTCTTAGTCAATTTCGTGAGCGGAGCTGAGATTTTCGCAAAATCCCTTATGAATTTTCGATAGAAACCTGCTAGTCCTAGAAAGCTTCGGACCTCAGTTGCATTCCTTGGTGTCTTCCAATCCTGTATCGCCACTACCTTAGCAGGGTCCACTGCTAAACCTTGTTTGGATACGATGTGCCCAAGGAACCTCACCTCTTCTCTCCAAAAGTGACATTTGGAGAATTTGGCTTTTAGTTGATGGACTCGCAAAGTTTCCATGATTGCCCTTAAGTGCTGAGCATGTTCCTCTTCATTCTTTGAGAAGATAAGGATATCATCTACGAAGACTACTACGAATTTGTTGAGGAAATCTCTGAATACCCTACTCATCAGGTCCACGAAGTAAGCAGGTGCATTTGTCAAGCCGAAAGGCATGACAAGCCATTCAAAGAAGCCGTCTGGGGTTCTAAATGCCGTTTTATCGATGTTATCTTCAGCCACCCTTAGCTGATGAAAACCGGTTGCTAAATCGAGTTGGGAGAAAACAGACGCTCCTACAAGCTGGTCAAACAAATCGTCAATTCTAGGGAGAGGGTGCCTATTCTTTTTCGTTAGCTTGTTGAGCTCCCTATAGTCAACACATAGACGGAGTGAACCATCCGCCTTTGTAGCGAACACCACTGGAGCGCCCCATTCTCAAATGCTCCTCCTAATGAACCCCTTTTCTAGAAGCTCTTTAATCTGTTTACTGAGCTCTTTCCTTTCTCGTGGAGCCATGTGTCTAACGGGCAACGCAACGGGCTTTGCATTATCTACAAGATATATGCGGAAGTCTATTTCCCGCTTCGGAGGCAAGCCCTTCACCTCTTCGATGACATCCGGATATTCCCGGACCACTCTAACTGATTGCAAATTTTCAACAGAGGCATCTAGCGATTCAAGATAACTAAGCATAACCGCATACGAGGGATTATAAGAAATTTCCAAAGTATTACCGAGCTGGGTTAGGAGCCTAACAACCCTTTTCTCACAATCAAGGATGGCCCCATTACTGGATAGCCAATCCATACCCAAAATCAAACCATACCCCGAAAAGCCCAAAACAAAGGCACTACATTGAAGTTCAACACTTAGGATAGAAATTTTCAAATCCAAACAGATCATAGACAAATGAGCTGGGCCCCCAATTGGGTTTGAAACAATTAAGGGGTCCTCTACCATACTAGTTTTTAGGTGCAGAGATTCTACTAAAGCAGACGAGATAAAGGAGTGTGATGCGCCAGAATCAAATAAAGTGCGAACGGGGTGATCATAAAGATAAACTACACTTTCTACAGAAGTATTTATACCTCGTTGTTGCAGAGGTGGCGCTTCCAGCACATGAACCTGTGCCCCTGGGGTGGATCCAGCCCTCTGCCCCTGTCCTCGTTTCTTTGGGCAGTCCTTAGCCCTGTGGCCTATCTCACCGCAAGAAAAGCACCCACCATTCTCCTTGGCCTTCTTTTTCCGGCAGTCCTTTACTAAGTGCCCCACTTTGCCACAGAAATTACACTTCCTCTTCTCTTTGTTGCCTTTCCCGCCTTTCTTAAAGTCTGTCTTCTTAGGCTGCAAACCCTCTTTCTTCCCTTGAGAGCTTTCTGCCTTTGTCTCCTTCTTGCCCTTATCCTCTTCATTCAGCAATGCCATTTGCACCAATCTTTCATACGTGGCTCCCATGGGTATATGGGTCATGGCCAAACTGTGTAATGGCTCATTCAACCCTTTGACGAAACGGAGAGCCTTCTTGTGTGGGGTGTTGACTAGGTCAAGCCCAAACCTAGCCAGCTCATCGAACTGATTCACATACTCTCTGACTGTCTTGTCCCCTTGCTTAAGAAATAAGAATTTTTCCAACTGCAAACTTCTTTCCGCATCTGAGAGAAATTTGGTCTCAAACCTTGCCCTAAAGTCCTCCCATGTCTCCACTGGTCTTTCAGCATTAGTGACTTCCCACCAGTAGGAAGCCTCGCCCTTCAATAGCCATACTGCCAATTGTACTTTTTGTCTATCCTCTACTTCAAAGATGATGAACAGGTCCTCAGTTTCTTTCAGCCAATTTCTAGCTGCCACGAAGGACTCAGTTCCATGGAAATCCCTTCCTCCCATAGCTTTAAAATCTTTACATATCTTAGCAAAAGTATTTCCCCGAGGAGGAGGTGGAGGAAAAGGTGCCGCTGCAGCTGGATGATTTCCGGCAGCTGGGGGAGGAGGAACGGTAGGACCTGGCTGAGTGGCTCTTGCTTCTAAGAACCGTCTAAACCAACCAGGTATTGGCACCCCTTCCGGCAAGTTAAGATCTTCGGACATGCTGAAACAAAAAGGATAGATTCAAAACGAAGGATAAGAGATAGTACCTATGGCTTTGGGGAGTGGACTTTGCCTTTTTTAAAATAAAATAATATTTTTCTTTTAAAAATGCTTCTTTAAATTTCCTTTTTGAAAATAATTTTTCAAAACTTTTTATCTTATCTGGTAAACCTATGCTCTGATACCAAGTGAAACACCCCACCTCCGTTAGGGTCACTCTCAAAGGGAATGCCCTAATTTTGGTGGAGGTTTATAAGTATAAGTCACAGATGTACAAGACAGATATAAGAACACATATTTGTAAACAGCGGAAAAACAAGACTTTTATTTCATAAGAAGCAAATACGTGTTACAACAACATCACCATAATTGTCTTACATCCTTTCCAAAAACATAACATAATACTTTCATAATCTGTCTTGAGTACATTATTTAAAGAAGCATAAATAAAACATAGATAAACTGCCAAAAGCCCCATAGAGTTTGTCCAAAGCCATAGTTTCAAACGAAAGGGTCCAAGCAATACATTTCTCTTCTTCAAGCTGGATGTTAAGACCGGTCAAGCTGCTGTGTTCCCTCCCTGTGGACCTGGGGGGGAAACGGAAGAAAAGAAGACGAAAGAAAAGTAGAGTCAGACATAAAGCCTGAGTAAGTCTAGTACTATTTTGTCTATGAATAAAGAACTGGGTATGATAAGTATAATCAAGAAGTGGGAAAGCACTATAAACTTAGTTAAGTTGTCTAGGGTCGAATATACTATCGTACCCCATGTCAATCTCTGAACCCCATATAAACTAGTTTCCAACTGGCACCACATAATCAGGGTGATGTGATCCATTCTATGATGATCGGCTCCTACTCGCATAGTTACATGTGTCTTACGGCCCCCGATGTTGTAGTTACCTATGCTGGCCCCACCACGGGGTGTATCAAGTCCCATGGCAGCGGCCCGACACAACCTTAGAATGCATAGGTATGCTACTGGTGCCCAGTGCTTTATTTTTCTGCGCCGGAGTGTGTGCACGCCCGCACCCCGTTAGAACCTACACTGCTACACCACCGCCGTCGATTTGACCTCTTACAATCAGCCCAGTAATCGTGCCCCACCCTGCCTAGTTTCAGGGTATCATGATACACCTTTTAGGGTTACTGCTGAAAAGGGTCCCCCGTTACTAGGTTTTCTATCTCTAGCCAACATGCTAAGTTGGTTAAGTGTTTTCTAACCTAACCCCCACCAGTCCGTTTAGTTTAGCATGTTCCATTTTGATTAAGTCTTTGGTTCACTTAATCCTAACAATCCTGACTCAGCCTTAATTGTCTTATTAAGGCCCTGACCTCTCACATTAGACAGGTATTGTTGTGGCTGCCTGTTGCCGGTTGGTTCCGGGTAGTCTTACGCCACAACTCAGTCTAACCTCGGGTCCTTATTGGGCTCCATGTTTAACCTCCCACATTGGATAGGTATTGTTGTGACTACTGGACAGCCGGGCGGTTCCGGGCAGGTTTACATCACAACTCAATCCAACCTCGGGTTAAACACATCGTATTTTCTACATTTACATATTTTGTCTTTCTTCTTTATTTATATGTAAATATTTGCGGCCCATTATTAAGTAAATGGCGTAAAGGTTACACCAATCATGGGCCCAACCCATACTTGAATTTGGGCCCTTCTACTTTATATTTTCATTTATTAATTAATTTAGCCCAACGTTATTTTCCCCCGTTTAATACGTTCGTTTATATGTTGGGCTTAACCTTTTTAAGCCCAACTTAGCCATGCTAAAGAGGGGAGGCTTAAAGCGTGATTACATACACAAAAAGGGGATGGTGAGCGTATGAACTTGCAATATGACGTTGGAACTACAAAATAGAAACTGGTGTACTTGCATAGTAGTAACATATACTTTGGTCATAAAAGCATAAGTGACATGAATCAAACTATGTAAACTTGTGGTTAAGTTACGAATATCACTATTGACACATGGGCTTAACTACAACATAAACCTATACTTTTATTCAGGCATAATGTCAAACATAAACAAATCATGTTCATAAGGTTTCTACAAGTTTACAAAGGGGATTACTTTTGTTACTAATACAAAAGCATAGTTCAACTTAATCATGATTTAAGTCTAATCACATAACGATGGTACAAATATACTTATGCATAAATATTCCTAAACATGGTGTTTACTTTATTCAAGCAAACTTGCAAAAAAAAAGGATTTTTGAGTCTAACCTAGCCATGTCTCACATATGTCATCATATAATTCTTGCTAACAATATAGAACTAACATGGTTTTCAATTATGTAAAATATCAATCATAGCCTAGTCATATTCATAAGTTTGCACATAGGTTTTTCTAGTACAAAAGCATGGCTTAATACATAGACCATGATGCCAAATTATCAACATAATTTCCTATGGATTATAACAATCCAAACTTAGTCCAATTTCTTCACAAAAATGATGTTTGTATAAAAATACACATTATGATGGCATAGTAGCAAAACCCCAAACTTGCATGATTTTCAATTTAACAACTACATACATGTAGCTTCAACATAAATTACATATTTTGCGAATATCCAAACGTCATACTTGCATAAAACTACCGCATGTAGTTTTTCATAATGAATAACATAATTCAAGAATATCCAAACGTATACAATATTCCAACGCATAAATATGAATTATTATATCGCCACAAATCAAGTACACATATCAACACAATTATTTGTTCATACCAAATTAATACTCTACTTACAATGGTGTGGCGAATTCTCTAATTTAGGAATTTAGAGATGCGACGTAGGCGTTGATTTGATTTGCTTGAATTGCTTTAGGCTTTAGAATTTTCCTCCTAATCTTCTCTCCAATTTGGTGGCTACTCCTAGATGCTCCTCAGCAACATGGCGGCTTTGTTCTTATTTTTGAATGAATAGATTAGGGTTAGTCTAGGGTTGTTTTTATAGGGGTAATGAACTTATTAGAGCCATCGATGTTGCCTGGATTGATCGTAGCCATTCATTCGCAAGAGAGACCAATTAGAGCCTGCCACCTAGCCCTAATGACAAAGCAGACCACAGAAAATCGGCCAAACACAGACCTGGCCAGCCAGGTTGGGCTGGGTTCGACCTGGCTCTGGACCAGGTCGACACCCCTGTCGACAGGGCTGTCGACAGCCCTGTCGACCTGGCTAGCCCAGGTCGACAGCCCAGTCGACCTGGGTGCGTCAGGCGGGACTTTTTCCGCCCTGGCCCATTGGGCCCCACTTCGGAATTTTTAATTGTTTTATTCTGTTTGAATTTTAAATTTAATTTAAAAACTTCCGAAGGCCATATCTTCTTCATACGGACCCCGTTTTTCGAAAACTCGGACTCTATTTCGCGTATTTTTCCGAGACGAACGCAATGGCGTATCCCGTTTCCCTTAGTTCTTTGATTTCAAATTAATTATACTTTAATTTGTTAATTTCACAGTTATAGAATTTTCGGGGTGTTACATACACCGTGTTGATTTTACTAATGCCCAGTTATAACATCACCTTGTAATCACCTGGATGCTAGTTATTGGATTTGGATTTGTGGTTATGTTTGGATGTGTGGTCATGCGATGTGATGAAAATTTACAATTTATTTGATGCAAATAAATTAAGAATGCTACTTGTGATGAATGCTACTTGTGATGAGATTTATATTCTCTTCTTATGTAAAATTGAAATAGGGAAAAATTGACATTTTTTGTCAAATGTTAATATAGAAAACTGTCACCATATGACTAATTGACATTTTTGTCAAATGTTAATATAGAAAACTGTCACCGTATGAAATTTACATTTTTGTCAAATGTAAAAAAAAAAAAAAGAAAAAAAAAAGAAAATGTATTGTATGAAGAATAGCATTTTTGTCATGTTAATTAAAAAGAAAAGTGCATGGTATGTAAAATAGAATTGTTGTTATGATAAAAATAGAAGATGTCATATTATGTAAAGTAACATTATGTTCAATGTAAATACAAGAATTTGACATAGTATGATTTAACATTTATTTTAATGTTAAAATGAGAGAATTTTCACCGTAGGATAAGGGTACATTTTTATTTGTCAAAATAAAATAGCATATTCACTGTATGATAACATGTACATTTTTATTTGTCAAAATAAAATAGCATATTCACTGTATGATAACATGTACATTTTTATTTGTCAAAATAAAATAGCATTTCAACTATATGATAAGATGTACTTTTATTTGTAAGAATAAAGTAGGATGATTCAACATTATTTTATAATGTAGTATGGTAGAAATCCACCGTATGTTCATTTAACATTGTTTCTAATGTTAATACTAGAGTAATTTTAACCGTATGTATATTTCACATTTTTATTTATGTGAATTAAAAGAAAATGCGTCGTATGTTAAATTAGCATTAATTTCAATGTAATAAGAAGAGAATTTCCATCGTATGAAAAATTGAAATTTTGTTAATATAATAAAAAGAAAATACACCGTATGCTATTTTACATTATTTTATAATGCAATATAATTGAAATACACCGCATGTTAAGTTAACATTATTTATAATGTTAATATAAAGAGAATTAACTGTAGGACTAATTTACATTATTTTGTAATGTAAATAAAAAGGAATTTAACCGTAGGATTAAAGTATATTATTCTTAATGTAATAATGAAAAGAAATTCTCCGTATGTTATTTCACCTTATCTTATAATGAAACGTAAAAGAATTCCACTGCATGTAAATTTACATTAGAAGAATTGCACCGTATGTGAATTTACATTATATTATAATGTAATTATAAAAAGGATTTATACCGTAGAGAATTTACATCATTTTTAATGTAAAGTAGGAATTGATGTTAACATAAATTTAGATTTAATTATGTAAAATTAAGGTATGAAATTTGGAATGACATAAATTTACATTTAATTATGTGAAACCAAAGTAGGAATTTGTGTTAACATGTAATTTACATTGAATTATGTAAAATTAAAGTGATGAGAAATTAACATTTTGTTTAATGTTAAATATAAGGAATTTACATGGTATGAGAAAGTAACATTATTTTTAAATGTTAATAATAAGAAACTACACCGCATGAGCAATTAACATTATTTTTAATGTTCATTAAATAGTAATTTCACCGCATGTGTAAAGTAACATTTTTAAATGTTAAAGATAACACCGTATGATGTAATTAACATTTTTAATGTTAATATAATAAAACTTTAACCGTAGGATGTCATTAACATTTTTAATGTTAATATAAAAGTATTTACAACGTATAATAAATTAACATTTTTGTGTCAATGTTAATAATAAGTATTCACATCGAATGAAAATTAACAATTTTGTTAATGATACAAATAAGAATTTACGTTGTATGAGGAATTAATATTATTTTTTATGTTAAAAATAAGTAATTTACAATGCATGGAAAACGGACATTTTTAATGTCAATTAAATAGAAATTTTACCGTAGGATGAAATGGACATTTTTAATGTAAATTAACTAGAAATTTCAATCGTAGGATTTAGGTAACATTATTTATAATGTTAATATGAAGGAAATTTAACCGTATGATAAAATTAACTTTATTTTTAATGTTAATATTAAGAGAATTACTTCGTAGAATAAAATTAACATTATTTTATAATGTTAACATAAAAGAGAATTGACCGTAGGAATGTTACATTTTTTTTTATGAAATTAAGAAGGAATAACACCATAGGGTGAGTTAACATTATTTTTAATGTTAATAATGGGGTAATTTAACCATAGGATAAGTCAACATTATCTTTAATGTTAAAATTAAGAAAATATGCATCGTAGGATGAGTTAACATTATTCTAAATGTTAATATAAAAAGTGTATATACCATAGGGAAAAATTTACATTATTTTAATGTTAAAATAAAGGAATTCCACCGTAGGATGAGTTTATATTTTATTCAATGTAAATAGGTAAGAATGCGACATGTAAATGCAAGTTTACATTTTATGCAATGTAAATAAGTAAGAATGTGACATGTAATTTCAAGTTTGCATTTTATTCAATGTAAAGAAAGCAAGAATGCGATATGTAATGAAAGTTTACATTTTAATTAATGTAAATAAAAATATGATTTTGAGAATGCGTCGTTAAATAAGAAGTTTGACTATTTTAAATAATTAAAATAGAACGAATTGTTATAAAAATAATTATTAACAAATAAGAAGGATTTTCAAAATATATATATATATATATATGTATATATATACGAGGATTGTTTGGGAAGTCCGAGATATTCTCATCCCAAATTAATCCAGCGGCGTTAAAGATCGAAGTAAGAAGACGACGTATGAAGACCGTAAATCTTCCCTCGAATGGACAGCGATCGAGATCCTGAATTGACTTGCTACCAATTCATGGGTCAAGGTCATTGCCCAGACGTACGTGTTGGTTTCACGGATTTGACTTTCGTTCAGACCCAGAGCATAAGTTTAAATGGATGGTGTGTCTGACATCGTACTTCGTTATATATCATATTGTTGATTTTCTGTTAATATATAAATATTGGTGGTGGAGAATTTATTCTCTACTTAACACCCATTTATGTATTGATGGAGAAGCAATGGTACGGTATGGAGTGACAGTGTGACACACTAAGATGCAATGATCAAGGTTTATTGTTGAAAAGCAGAACCTTGTGGAGACGATCAAAGCATGGCCTGTTTAGGCGTAGCTTTGTGTAACGGGACTTCGCGAGCCTCACACCCCGGTTGAGTCAAAAACGGGCGAAGGGAACGCAGGGAAAGCAGCACGTTTCTTTCTAGCTAGAAGTAGTGTCAGGGACCTTCCAGCGCTGATACTTTACTTATGTGGATGATGGAATGTGGCGCGCCTCGGATAGGTCCTATAGGACCGGGAAACGTGTGCTTAGGAATTGCCAATCCTCTAAGCTGTATGTGAGGACCGGCCCTGCAGGATCCAAGGGTTAACTGCGGGGAATCCTGAGGCACTAGCTAGAGTGTCTCGAATCGGTAAGGAGCTCCGCTCTAGCCTTGACTCATGATGGAAACCAAAATCCAAATACGAACCGACGAATTTGATTGTATTACTAGTACGGAGGCATAGTATATGGTACCTATGCTTCCTAAGATTAATACATTTACTTTGAAATGCTTTCATATACACTAGTAATAATATTAGATGCGTATTTGCCGTATTTAGCATGTTTAATCACCATAAGGTAAAACCCTATCCTCTGGTGTGCGTTGCATTGTGTGATGGGACTTGGGTCTTATGGTGATTCCATTTTTTTCCAAAAAACATTGCGTTGTTTACGATGTACTTATTTATTTGTTATGACACTTTAAATTATGCACGGCAATCCATTAGAGTAAACCCGTTCCGCGTTAGCGGCGTGGTCTTTGGATTTGCCTTATATCTAATAGTTATTTTACTTAAGAATTCTCACACCAGTCCCACGACTGACCCATAGTTTGTTTCACCTTTTTGCAAACTTGGGTGCCCTCTTTTCCACATGGGCAGCCAAGTAGACAGGTTCATTTTTTTTTGCTTGGAGTATTTTTTTTTGGAGCTGCTTATTCTCTCTCTTGGATTTGCTTTTGTGGAGAGGTGATGACTTGGAGCTTGAAGACATTTATCTTTTGTTTCTATGGCATCCTTTCTTTTCTTTTTAGACATCAAACTTATTTCTTTTCTGCAAAACTTGTTGTAATAGCTTAGTTTCTGTGACTGTGGATTTTCTGTGATTGATGACATTATAATTTTCCGCTGCTATAATGTTATTACTCTATGAATTTCTTTTGCTATATTGTATCTGTGTTCTGTTTTATTGTATTTATGTTGTATTCCAAAAATTATTACTCCTGCTTTCATTCCGTGGAAGTTTGGGGTCGTCACAGTTGGTATCAGAGCTTTGGTTTACAAAGCGGAATATAACATATTTATAATAATTCGTTTACGTAGAATCACTATATTCTACGGCGAACAGTTCATGAGATACATAATAGCCAGTCACTTTATCGTCATCTTTTCATTCATCCTTCGATCTTTTCTATCTCTTAAATCACCATTACCGTTATTTTGACTCTTCCCTTGATCGTGCATTCGAAGAAGACTAAGTGAAGTGGCGATGCTTAATTGGCACATGTTTACGAAGGAACGAAAGGACCAACTTCTTCGGTGGAAAGCCTGATGTTATAGACGGTACCATCTCTGTTAAAAACATTCTCTGCGTTTATTTTTCCTCTTCTATTTTTCTTTTTCCTTTTCGGGGACGAAAAGTTCTTAAGGAGGGGAGATTGTAACGACCCGGAATTTTAGGGCCAAATTAAAATTTTTATTTTAATGAATTTAAAGTATTTTTAATGATTTATTTATTTTAATCGAAGTTAAAACGAACAAATTTAATTTTAATTATAAAAAGAGCGAGAAATAGCGCGGTAATTTGAAAAGTCAAACTTGAACTTTGACTGACCATACAGGATGCAAAATTTAACGGATTTTAGTGAAACCAAAAATATTAGAATCTATTTAAAAATATATTTCCAACGAATCCGAAAAATCGAAATTTCATAGCGGAAATCAAAAGTTATGGCCAATTCAATTTTTAGAAAGGTCGTTGGGTAATTTGCATAGGACAAAAATGCTACTTTTTGCATACGAAGGAATTTGAACTCGAAACCACTTCCATTGGTCTCAGAATGACGTTTCTGCATTGAAAAACAGTAAACACTTATATGTTTCGAGTTTCAGAAAATATTTGTTTAAAATATATTTTTAATATTAAATATATTCGCCTTGAAAATAGCCATTTTTCAAAAAGTCTCAGAATTCAATGAAATAAATTTTGTTGGATTCGTATCATGAAAACAAAGCTAAAAATGATTTTTCGGTAATTTTTGGAATTAATATATAATTATAATTGATTTTTCAGTGTAAACGGGCAAATTTTTGACTTTAAAAATTCATACGGGCTCAAAATTGAACGAAATTAATTTTCATAGGTCCACAGCATCAAAACATAGCTAAATATATTTTTCGAGAATTTTTGAAATTAATTTGTGACCTCGGTGAATTTTCACGTACGGTATACATTAAAATATTAATAAAATAATGTATTTATTCCAAAACTCATAGCAGACCTCGGAATTGGATCCCGGCACATAGCCCATTGCGTTCAGAAGGTGTCAAAACCTTAAGAACGACAGTAAGCAGGCCTAAATCGGAGTTCGGACCAAAACGGGCCTTAACGGGCTAATTACATAATTAGTTAACCCTAATATAATATTATAAAATTCGGATTTTACTGTTCATCCTCCATCTTCAGCCGACACCTCTTCATGCTGAACCCATCATGGCTGAAAACTTCAAACCCTCATAACTCTTTCATTTCTCAACGAAAATTAGCGTGTGAGTACACGTTTCGAAGCTCTCGCCGAGCTCTTCGATCTCCGACAAGTCCCGTCCCTTTCCGTCGCCTGAGCCGCCCGCACCGAAGCCTCAAAGCCGCCGCCGTTTTCTGTCCGCCGCCCCCTGTAGGTCCCGCCGCACCTCGCCACCTTCTGGCCGTGCATAGATCTCTCGTAGCCGGTCCTTCTCCAACAAACGGCTCGTCGTTTCGTCAACTACAACTCCAGAAAATCGAAATCAAAGTTTTGAACGTTCTAAGGTAATTTTCGCTTCAGATTTCCCCACGCTTTTAAGTGTTACACAACCAGTTGTTAAAAGCCTGAATTTGATTTTTCCTATGAATTTGCATTGGAATCATTCCAGATCTGAAATCAAATTGAATACGAACACCGGATCTGATTGAACCCGAGCCATCTTTTCAGACTAGACCACGGTGAGAATTTTATTTTTATTTAATTTAATTTATTTTATTATTATTTTTATGATTATTAGCAGTAGAACCGATACGACATGATATTTAAACATAGATCTAAACCGATCATAACATATGACGTGAAATCGGAATTGTCTATAATGCTATGTGATTAGACCTGAAATTTCAGGTTTAAATCTGAATTATAAATTAATTAAAATTATTTATATGTTCTTTATTTAATTACACCGTGTTGATTTTACTAATGCCCAGTTATAACATCACCTTGTAATCACCTGGATGCTAGTTATTGGATTTGGATTTGTGGTTATGTTTGGATGTGTGGTCATGCGATGTGATGAAAATTTACAATTTATTTGATGCAAATAAATTAAGAATGCTACTTGTGATGAATGCTACTTGTGATGAGATTTATATTCTCTTCTTATGTAAAATTGAAATAGGGAAAAATTGACATTTTTTGTCAAATGTTAATATAGAAAACTGTCACCATATGACTAATTGACATTTTTGTCAAATGTTAATATAGAAAACTGTCACCGTATGAAATTTACATTTTTGTCAAATGTAAAAAAAAAAAAAAAAAAAAAAATGTATTGTATGAAGAATAGCATTTTTGTCATGTTAATTAAAAAGAAAAGTGCATGGTATGTAAAATAGAATTGTTGTTATGATAAAAATAGAAGATGTCATATTATGTAAAGTAACATTATGTTCAATGTAAATACAAGAATTTGACATAGTATGATTTAACATTTATTTTAATGTTAAAATGAGAGAATTTTCACCGTAGGATAAGGGTACATTTTTATTTGTCAAAATAAAATAGCATATTCACTGTATGATAACATGTACATTTTTATTTGTCAAAATAAAATAGCATATTCACTGTATGATAACATGTACATTTTTATTTGTCAAAATAAAATAGCATTTCAACTATATGATAAGATGTACTTTTATTTGTAAGAATAAAGTAGGATGATTCAACATTATTTTATAATGTAGTATGGTAGAAATCCACCGTATGTTCATTTAACATTGTTTCTAATGTTAATACTAGAGTAATTTTAACCGTATGTATATTTCACATTTTTATTTATGTGAATTAAAAGAAAATGCGTCGTATGTTAAATTAGCATTAATTTCAATGTAATAAGAAGAGAATTTCCATCGTATGAAAAATTGAAATTTTGTTAATATAATAAAAAGAAAATACACCGTATGCTATTTTACATTATTTTATAATGCAATATAATTGAAATACACCGCATGTTAAGTTAACATTATTTATAATGTTAATATAAAGAGAATTAACTGTAGGACTAATTTACATTATTTTGTAATGTAAATAAAAAGGAATTTAACCGTAGGATTAAAGTATATTATTCTTAATGTAATAATGAAAAGAAATTCTCCGTATGTTATTTCACCTTATCTTATAATGAAACGTAAAAGAATTCCACTGCATGTAAATTTACATTAGAAGAATTGCACCGTATGTGAATTTACATTATATTATAATGTAATTATAAAAAGGATTTATACCGTAGAGAATTTACATCATTTTTAATGTAATTAAAGTAGGAATTGATGTTAACATAAATTTAGATTTAATTATGTAAAATTAAGGTATGAAATTTGGAATGACATAAATTTACATTTAATTATGTGAAACCAAAGTAGGAATTTGTGTTAACATGTAATTTACATTGAATTATGTAAAATTAAAGTGATGAGAAATTAACATTTTGTTTAATGTTAAATATAAGGAATTTACATGGTATGAGAAAGTAACATTATTTTTAAATGTTAATAATAAGAAACTACACCGCATGAGCAATTAACATTATTTTTAATGTTCATTAAATAGTAATTTCACCGCATGTGTAAAGTAACATTTTTAAATGTTAAAGATAACACCGTATGATGTAATTAACATTTTTAATGTTAATATAATAAAACTTTAACCGTAGGATGTCATTAACATTTTTAATGTTAATATAAAAGTATTTACAACGTATAATAAATTAACATTTTTGTGTCAATGTTAATAATAAGTATTCACATCGAATGAAAATTAACAATTTTGTTAATGATACAAATAAGAATTTACGTTGTATGAGGAATTAATATTATTTTTGATGTTAAAAATAAGTAATTTACAATGCATGGAAAACGGACATTTTTAATGTCAATTAAATAGAAATTTTACCGTAGGATGAAATGGACATTTTTAATGTAAATTAACTAGAAATTTCAACCGTAGGATTTAGGTAACATTATTTATAATGTTAATATGAAGGAAATTTAACCGTATGATAAAATTAACTTTATTTTTAATGTTAATATTAAGAGAATTACTTCGTAGAATAAAATTAACATTATTTTATAATGTTAACATAAAAGAGAATTGACCGTAGGAATGTTACATTTTTTTTATGAAATTAAGAAGGAATAACACCATAGGGTGAGTTAACATTATTTTTAATGTTAATAATGGGGTAATTTAACCATAGGATAAGTCAACATTATCTTTAATGTTAAAATTAAGAAAATATGCATCGTAGGATGAGTTAACATTATTCTAAATGTTAATATAAAAAGTGTATATACCATAGGGAAAAATTTACATTATTTTAATGTTAAAATAAAGGAATTCCACCGTAGGATGAGTTTACATTTTATTCAATGTAAATAGGTAAGAATGCGACATGTAAATGCAAGTTTACATTTTATGCAATGTAAATAAGTAAGAATGTGACATGTAATTTCAAGTTTGCATTTTATTCAATGTAAAGAAAGCAAGAATGTGATATGTAATGAAAGTTTACATTTTAATTAATGTAAATAAAAATATGATTTTGAGAATGCGTCGTTAAATAAGAAGTTTGACTATTTTAAATAATTAAAATAGAACGAATTGTTATAAAAATAATTATTAACAAATAAGAAGGATTTTCAATATATATATATATATATGTATATATATACGAGGATTGTTTGGGAAGTCCGAGATATTCTCATCCCAAATTAATCCAGCGGCGTTAAAGATCGAAGTAAGAAGACGACGTATGAAGACCGTAAATCTTCCCTCGAATGGACAGCGATCGAGATCCTGAATTGACTTGCTACCAATTCATGGGTCAAGGTCATTGCCCAGACGTACGTGTTGGTTTCACGGATTTGACTTTCGTTCAGACCCAGAGCATAAGTTTAAATGGATGGTGTGTCTGACATCGTACTTCGTTATATATCGTATTGTTGATTTTCTGTTAATATATAAATATTGGTGGTGGAGAATTTATTCTCTACTTAACACCCATTTATGTATTGATGGAGAAGCAATGGTACGGTATGGAGTGACAGTGTGACACACTAAGATGCAATGATCAAGGTTTATTGTTGAAAAGCAGAACCTTGTGGAGACGATCAAAGCATGGCCTGTTTAGGCGTAGCTTTGTGTAACGGGACTTCGCGAGCCTCACACCCCGGTTGAGTCAAAAACGGGCGAAGGGAACGCAGGGAAAGCAGCACGTTTCTTTCTAGCTAGAAGTAGTGTCAGGGACCTTCCAGCGCTGATACTTTACTTATGTGGATGATGGAATGTGGCGCGCCTCGGATAGGTCCTATAGGACCGGGAAACGTGTGCTTAGGAATTGCCAATCCTCTAAGCTGTATGTGAGGACCGGCCCTGCAGGATCCAAGGGTTAACTGCGGGGAATCCTGAGGCACTAGCTAGAGTGTCTCGAATCGGTAAGGAGCTCCGCTCTAGCCTTGACTCATGATGGAAACCAAAATCCAAATACGAACCGACGAATTTGATTGTATTACTAGTACGGAGGCATAGTATATGGTACCTATGCTTCCTAAGATTAATACATTTACTTTGAAATGCTTTCATATACACTAATAATAATATTAGATGCGTATTTGCCGTATTTAGCATGTTTAATCGCCATAAGGTAAAACCCTATCCTCTGGTGTGCGTTGCATTGTGTGATGGGACTTGGGTCTTATGGTGATTCCATTTTTTTCCAAAAAACATTGCGTTGTTTACGATGTACTTATTTATTTGTTATGACACTTTAAATTATGCACGGCAATCCATTAGAGTAAACCCGTTCCGCGTTAGCGGCGTGGTCTTTGGATTTGCCTTATATCTAATAGTTATTTTACTTAAGAATTCTCACACCAGTCCCATAGTTTGTTTCACCTTTTTGCAAACTTGGGTGCCCTCTTTTCCACACGGGCAGCCAAGTAGACAGGTTCATTTTTTTTTGCTTGGAGTTTTTTTTTTGGAGCTGCTTATTCTCTCTCTTGGATTTGCTTTTGTGGAGAGGTGATGACTTGGAGCTTGAAGACATTTATCTTTTGTTTCTATGGCATCCTTTCTTTTCTTTTTAGACATCAAACTTATTTCTTTTCTGCAAAACTTGTTGTAATAGCTTAGTTTCTGTGACTGTGGATTTTCTGTGATTGATGACATTATAATTTTCCGCTGCTATAATGTTATTACTCTATGAATTTCTTTTGCTATATTGTATCTGTGTTCTGTTTTATTGTATTTATGTTGTATTCCAAAAATGATTACTCCTGCTTTCATTCCGTGGAAGTTTGGGGTCGTCACATGGTGAGTCTTTTCCTTCTGTTCTAATGAGTCGTACCCCAATGCTTTGAATAGACCAAAGCACTGATACCAAATATAAAGACCCGCTTTTTCATGCGGTATCGAATCAATCGTTAAATCGACTTTGACCGATGACAAGGCATATCGCTTGAGGTTCCAACACATCATAAGAAACAAAAGACTTTTCATTAATATCATTACAATACTACATCAGAGTAGAAGAATATATCAGAGTTTACTATTAAATACATATATGGCGGAAATATAAATACATAGCATAAAACATAACTCTGGGCGAAAGACTATGAAATGATCCAGAGTATACCTCCAACCATAGTCCAGAATCCTGCTAAAAATCTGCAAACCAAAACTACTAGCCACCCATGTGGAAAATTATGGGCACCTAAAGTTTAGGAAAAAAACAATAAACTCTAGGTTAGTCATGTGACTGGTGTTAGAACTTAAAATAAATACTTTAAGTTTATTTCAAAGTTGTGTAAATCACAGGAAAACGTTGTATAACACGGAACGGGTTTTGCTCCATATGAATACCAAATTCATAAAAACTCGCAATGCTTTTGGAAAATGAAGCTACTATAAGCTCTCACTACACACACATATGCAAACGTAGATTAGGAGAGGTTGCCTCCTTATTATAGCCAAACATGCTTGATATGGAAAGTTTTCTTTTATTATTATTAGTGGATAGTGTGGAAATCATTTTCACAAATAAGCGAATCAATCTTAGAAGGCATAGGTACCATATATTATATCGCCATATAGGTTTACAACTATAACCGTACAAACTCGAAGTGGAGAATTGATTTCCAACAAATGACCGGGCTATGGAACTTCCTGGTCACGTCGGGATATCCTTTACTATGCCAACACAAGGCCAGGATAACCTTTCGTGGTCACGCTTTAGTCCATCATCTCTCGGTCGTTAATGATCTGTAAACCTAGGATCCCCGCGACATTAACAACCACATAAAAAATAGAAGTTGCCACTAATGTAATACATGGGTCCATACCACAATACACCTTTCTATCTAGAAAGAGATGATAACCCATAACCTTGCTGCATCTTCCCAGTTTCGGTCGCTTACCGAGGTGTGAGGCTTGTCGAAGTCTTGTTACACAAAGCTACACCACACTAGCCATGCTTTGATAATCATGCTCATCACATAACATGCCACACTGTCATCCTATAACATATGATCGATAATCACTAACCATATAACCTTTGAGCTCATACATCTCAAAGAAGGGTGTTAAGCTAAGAGAATAAATTCTCCGCCACCAACAGAAATATGTTTAACAAAAATCAATCACATACTACAAAATACGACATCAGACATACATCTATACAAGTTTTTTTTGGGTCAAAACAAAACTGAAGGCACCTTATTCCTCATCCAATAAAGGAGAGATGCCTTTGCAATCTAAAATTCCTTTAAGTACGTCCGTACCAATACCACTTAGCTGGTATAAAGTCCATCTTCAAATGGTCGTTAAACCATTTGAGACATTTAGCAAGCAGTCCTTTCGATGTGAAGGTTCACGTTCTTCAACACTATCTTTAGTTAATCCATTTCATCACATCACTATTCGAAATGGTTTTCGGGGAGAAATCCGATCTCAAACTTTCTGAATAACGGTCGTCATTTCAAAATCATATGGAATATAAAGAATATGCCAAGTCTCTTTCCACATTAATTGGTTTATTAAAAACCATTATTTAACCTCATAAAATACTTTATTCATTAATTCTAAATTTGAAATTTTGTAAAAATCATTATTTTTTAATCTCTAACTAAGACTCATTTAAATCTTAACGAAGATTTATTCTCAAAATTAACTTTGGAAAACCTTCATGAAATGTTAAATAAAAGATTTGTCATTATTTTCCAAATCATATCCTAGTCATTGTTGTAAAGAATAATGTTATATAAGATGTCGTTCATAACAAATCCAAAATTATACATCCAACATAAATGGAATCTTCATGCAAATCATATCAACTCACAATCGATGTAAATTCCTATATCCAATATAGAATATAAACGGAATAACAGCAAGGCCTTTTAATTTCCTTAAATAGTAAGGGACTTCATCCAATGGGACTCATCTCTATTTTCGCTAAACCCGTTTCCCATTCAATTCCAATTTAATTCATTAATTGGAAACTTCACTTTGGAAACCTCCATTAATCTTAATTAAAAGATTTATTTTATAGACTCCATCTTTACCTGGGTTAAAGAGCGATGTTTTTGAAGACACCATTCACGACAATCCTAAAATTCAATTGATATTAAATATAAAATATAAATAGAAATCATATCAGCTTATATTTAATACCAATTTCCACATTCAACAAATACTACGAGTAGAATAACTGTATAACTACATTTTGAATTCCTTAAAGTGTATAAGTTCCCTTCCCTGGAATTTAACATCAAATATCCAAAGATTTATCCCCATTCAAATCCAATAAGTTAAGATTTGCAAACTTAAGTTCATTTAATCTTAAATTTCCAAAACGTTGTTTTATCGTATTCGGTAAGTCTGGCTGAACACAAAAAAAATCAAAAATATTGCTTAAAATTTTATGTTTCTTTCTCAAATCATTTTAAAATCATTTATTATGATTTATCATAATTTTTCCATATCTATAATAATGTTTATAAAGCCATTTATACTGAGTCCCAATTACGGTCACCGAACTGCAAAATCCGTATTTTTCTAGAAAATTGATTTTGACTCGTTTTAAAATCTAACCGTTGGATTTTAAAACTTTTTACTTCATTTGAAAGCTCTTTTCAAATGGAGCCAACATATTTCGTTTCAGGAAAATCTGATGGTTGGATCTCCAGGTACGTCAATTTGTAGTTAATGGTCGAAATTCGCGAACTATCGCTGCACAACGAGTCCTATTCAGACCAGAATAAATTTCCAATTGAAATAAATTCGTTTCACTTCAAAATAAGTTTAAGATAAAAATCAATTCTATTCTAAAAATAAATTTTCTACGTTTCAGACTTTTAAAACAATTATTCATTTTAGACGAATAAAATAATATTATTTCACTAATATTTTATTTAATCAAAAATTAAATTCTAATAATTTATAAACCCTATAATAATTTACAATAATGTTTAAAAGTGACGTTCCAAGTTTTAATCTCAATTTAAATCTTAAATTCAAAATAAAACAATTTAATATTATAAAATGAATATAATATTATTATTTTTTAAAATTTCATATTCGAAAACCCAACTTTGCAGATGCCCATTAAAACATTTTATAAGATATTTGGAATAATCAATTTGAGTTTAAAACATTGTTTATGTATCTATATCAAGTTTAATTTTGAATTCACTATTCAAAATCGATTTTCAAATTAATATGTCATTTCCAATTCAAAAGTCTTTCAAATTAGTTTCAAATCTTTTAAAAGTGGTTTATAAACAATTTAATGTCATCTCCAAATCATTTCGGAAATAAAAACCCAAATTCCATTTTCATGTCATTTTTCACATAAATGAATAAACTTTTTCATTTAATATTCACAATGGAACGAAACTCAATCAATTCCAAATAGTCCCAAATACATGGTGTAAATTTTGTGTTAATAAACATGAACACATTCACATCAACTACTATCCATCATCCAATATTTATAATATAAGTGTTTCCATCTTTAATGCTTATATTCACAATTTAATAATAATAACAATAATAACTAAAAAAATCAATCATCAACCATGAAGCAAACATTGCAAACACAGGCAATCAATACATATTCAGATATGAATAATAACTTATAAAATCAGTTTGAGTGAGAGTTCTCACATTGGTCAGTTCGAAATCGTTATAAAACGATTGTTTTAATTAAATTAAACTTTGTGTTTGATTTATTCAAAAGTTTGTAGCTAGCTCCAAATTCTTCCGAATCACGTTCATTGCGAAGCTCTTGTTTTCATGATTCCAATGCAAGTTGTTTTTTCGAATTCTGTTTCGTATGAAGTTATGACGGATTAAACTTTTAATTAAATATATAATTAACTTAAAATAAATAAATAAATAAATAATCTAATTAATTTTCCTTAATCTCCCTTCCTCCTTCGTTCATTACAGGTCACAAAGAACCCAAACAACGCCTCCCTTTTTTTTCTTGCCTATGGACCACAAGGTCATTGTCGGTCGATCAAGTCACACCACCTCGAAGCCCCTGTCTTCGCATGTACCACTTGTCGCCTTGGCCAGCTCGAGGTCCACCCTTGCACCAGAAAACGTCACGAAGTCGACGTCATTGAGCATCAAAATAGAGAAAAATATTCCACGAAACATGGTCATAACCGTATGAAATCAAAGATCTCACGTATCTCTACAATATTCGTATTGGAAGTTTTGGTTAATTCATGGTGGATTGGAAATGATAACGAATTAAAATCGAATTGTTTTGGCCTTTGATTCTAGTGAAGGCGGCGGCTGTAATAAGTGGCTTGGGTTTTGGTTTTTAAGGGTATTTTATACCTTAATTATAATAATATTTAATTCTATTATTTCTTAAACTTGAAGTTTAGCGCTCCGAACTCCAAACGAACCGCAACGATTGACGTTTCTAGCTAAATACCCCTTTTTCGGACACAATTGAATATGTTTCAGAAGCTAATTCGACTACTTCAATAAGTTTTTCTTAAAATTAAAATATATGTCAATATAACGTTAAATCTTAAATTTCAACATGCATTTTAATTTGCCAAGACCATATACTAGCTCCAAAAATTAGGAAATTCGAAATCTCGCTACGTTTCACAAATACGGTTCTATCGAGCCTAGTTTCATAGAATTTGGAGACCGTATGAAAAATAGCCTTATTCTAGCTTTAACTGAATTCTAACTGGATTTCAATATACATTTATTTTGTCACGCTTACATACGAAATCCAATTTACTTGAAACTTGGAACATAGCAATAATTTAACGTTCTGGATTTAATAAAATTGGTTTCGTCGAAAATGGTGGTCATTTGAAAAACAGCCATTTTCAAGGCTTAAATAAAACCAATAAATAAAATAAATTCAAAAACAGTTCAAATAAACAATAATAAAGTAATATTATCGTATATATCCAAATAAAACATTATATAACTCTAAAACAAACATACTGGGTTTATAACTCGATATTTTCAAAATCCAAGTTAAATCGATTTTCAATTTCATAACAAATCTTTTTAGTTTAATTAAATAGATCGTTATAATTTATAAAAGATTACATATCGACTAATTGAAAATTTTAATTTGGACATTATTACTTGAAATTCACATTCTAAATAATGTTTATTTGAACCACAATTTATATAAAATCCATATTTTATCACAAAAGTTTACCTTTTACACCGTTATGTCATTCCTCAAAATAATTAATTAATTTTATAAGTCCACCACCTCAACCCCTAAAGATAATAACAACAACGAAGAAGAAAGACGGAAATGATGGAAGGAGGAAATAGGAGCTGATCGTACATTAAACCATTGTGAAAAGTTTCATTATACATATCAAAATTCACAATTTAGATGGTGATTGTTTAACCGCAGTTGCTACACTATTTTGAAAAGTTTCATTATACCTATCAAAATTCGCAATTTAGACGATGATAGTTTAACCGCTACAGAGTCTACATTTATCACAAGAGGTTTGCATTTGCACCAATATATCAACCTGCAAATTGATTAATTAATTTACAAAAGTCCACCACACAAAACATAAAAAAAACATAAAACGTTGAGAAAGAGGGAGAGAGTGGGCAAGGGATAGACGAAAATCACAAACATCCACACTATCTCCATAAGAAGATACTTAGCATCATATTTTTAGACAATGTTTAATTATTTCAGCGATGCACTTCTTCTTAGTTCAGGCTGCATGTTTGATTAACAAATGATGAAGTCACCTATTATGTATGTTATCTTGCTAACTCATAATAACAATTCTTGGAGGTTGAAATAAACTGTTAGTCTAAACCAAGTACATAACCATACTGAAATAAACAGTCTGCTTTATTTACATATTAATAATTTACGATTTACCTTAATAGATACTGTTAAACAAGTAAGCCATTTTCAAGATTTTTCATAATATATAGGTACAAGATTTACATAGATGGTTCGGCTTGGTCAGTGGGTGAGAAATACATATTGGCATGCGATTCATTATCACTAAAATTAGACCAAAATGGTTTAAGTTTTAGCGCAGCAGTGTCAATTTTTTACCATTGATATTCGCTACCATTGATAATAAATAGGTGATTAGTAATCTCGAGAATCATATCGTATTCGGTAAGAAACTTCAAATCAAAACAAACTAATAATAAATGTAACGACCCGGAAAATCCGAACCAATTTAAAATTTTTAAATTGGCTAAAATAGTGGTTTTTAAATATTTAAAATAAATATTTTAAATAATATCAATGAAAAGTGAGTTTGAATCGACGTTTGAAAATAAATATAATTACTTTGAATTATAAACAAGGCCTGAAATGGCGCGGTAGTTTCAAAATTTGAATTCAAACTTTGACTGACTGTACCGGGTGCAAAACAAAGCGGATTTGAGTGAAACCAAAAAATTTAAATCTGTTAGTGAATACCTTTCTAACGAATCTGAAAAATCGAAGTTTCATAGTGGGAAGCAAAAGTTAGGGCCAAATGAATTTTCAGAAAGGTCGCTATGGAATTTATATAGCCCGTGAAATTGGCCATTTTGCAAACGACCTCGGAATTCGACGAAACCACTTTTGTTGGATCCGGAATGTGAAATTATTGCTAGGTTTCAAATTTCATAATTTTTGAAGCTAGTATGTGAGCGTGGCAAAGGAAAATGTGTTTTGGTCAATTACAACTAAATTGGATCGACCAGAAATGGGCCATTTTGCAAACGGTCTCAGAATTCGACGAAACTAGTTTTGTTGGGACCGTATCATCAAAACATAGCCAGATTTATTTTTCTGGAATTTTTCGAATCAGTTTGTGGCCCTGGCAAATTGAAATGTACATTCAAATCAAATATTAAATGTTTTATATTTTAATTTAAAGGAAAACTGACTGAAACAGTCGAATGGGCCTACGAAACATATCCCATTTGTTCGGAATGGGGGTAAAACGCTAGGGACGACAGTCGTTGGGTTTGATTTCGAGTTCGTGGGAGAAAACCCTAATTTTCGAATAAATATAAATACCGGCCAATCAAATTATTTCTTTCATAATTTTAAAAATAAATAAAATTAAAAAAACCCTCGCCGCCTCTCTCTCACCGACGTTTCTCGAGCTCGATCCTTTCCAGCCCTTTTCCCATCGCCTCGGCCATCGCCAGCCATCGCCACCACTTCACCTCGACTCGCCTCCCTCCCCTCTTCAAATCCGACCCTACCTCGACACCTCTCGTCACCGCATCGACGAGATCCACGGCCACGAAGTCAGCGACTTCCCAGCGTCGCCACGGCCAACTCCGGCCACCGTTTCGGCCGAAACCCACCTCCGCCTGCTCGCCCCTCTCCCCTCTTCCACGTGATACCCTCCGATCCTTCCAACACTTCGCGGATTTCGAGAAAAATCCTAACCCTAGTTCGAACCAAAACAGAAAGGTATCGGCTTTGTAATCTTTGAATAGAAAATAACACTTTTAAACCGTTGCAAACTTTGAAAAATCGTATCTTTCTCATGTGTTGACGAAAATCGATGAAACAGGAAACATCGTGACCGTGTGGACGTCTTCTACATTCTAGAAGAGACCGCATATTTTTCTGAGCCTTCTGCTATTTTTGGTGGAGTGGAACCCAATGTGAGATTTCTAATTTATTAACGATATGGAAAACGACTATGTATAAATTATATAGTCGATGTATGAGTTATATAAGCGTTGTACACCTCATGTATAAGCGTTGTATAAGTTGTATGTTCGATGTATAAGTTATATATGCGTTGTAAAAATTATATATGTGTTGAAATAGAAGTGAATTGCTATATATATATATATGTATATACGCCCCTCATCCACAAACCATGGACGATATTTATTGGTTGTGATTGGTGTGAAAATTGATTGATAGCGAATGGTTGATTGAAATTGTTTGTGGTTGGAATTGATTGATTGTGGTTGAAAAATACCCATTTGTGGTTGAGAAATATTTGGTTGAAACCACATAGGATTAGTTTGTGGAAATGAAAAAAAATATACATGCCGCCTGCGTGCGAACTAGATGCATGATTCCCCATTGTCAAAAGCTGCGAGACTTTAAGGTAGAGCGAGGAGCCGTACTAGGGACGGTCCCGGTTTTAACTACCCTGCCGTTATGCTGCCGAAATTTTGAATAATATTCATGTGTTAGAATTATTTTCATTTTTTGAAACTATGTTTACTCGTTGAATCGAAAACCTTCATGTGTTGAATTGTAATTCATTCGTTGAATAGAAATTCATGTGTTGAATGGTATACGTGTTTTAAATATAAAAATCACATTTTTATCTATATATATAAACTATAGAAAACCTTCATGTGTTGAATCGAAATTCATTCGTTGAATTGAAATTCATGTGTTGAATGGTATTCGTGTTTTAAATATAAAAATCACCTTTTTATCTATATATACAAACTATAGAAAACCTTCATGTGTTGAATCAAAATTCATTCGTTGAATTGAAATTCATGTGTTGAATGGTATTCATATTTTGAAAGAAATTGTTTTATAATAAAAATCACATTTTTATCATCAATATGAAATATATAAAATAATCTTGTTTTGAAATAAATTGTTTTATAATAAAAATCCTATTTTTATCACCTATATTAACTATATAAAATAGTCGAGTTTTGAAATAAATTGCTTTACATTAAAAATCACATTTTTATTATATACATGAATTGTTAAAAATAGTGAAGTGTGGAAATAGAAGACAGATAAATAAAAATATCATTTTTATCAAATGTATGATAAGAATATAGTTTTTGAAATCGAAGAATCGATATATATATATAGAATTGAAATATATCGAATAACGAAGCTGCAGTTCGTATTTTGAAACCGTGATTTCAAACGATTATTGCGGGAGATCCGACCATCGGATTTTCCCAAAACCGCAACCGTTGGGTTCGCTTTGGAAATATCTTTCCAACGGCACCAACTTTGTAGAAATCCAACGGTTGGATTGTCTGGAATGTTTAATTCAAATCTGAAGAAAAATAGCACCAGAATCGATTATATTTATATATATATATATAAATATAATTATATTAAATTGAATAACGACGCTGCAGTTCATATATTGAAATCGAAACTTCAAACGATTATACCGGGAGATCCGACCGTCGGATTTTCCCGAAACTGGAACCGTTGGATTCGTTTTGAAAAGATCTTTCTAATGATATAAATTTTGTGAAGATCCAACGGTTAGATTTTCAGATATGTGTAAATCAAATCTGAAGAAAAACAGCGCCACGGCCGCGTTATGGCCCGAAGCGTCGTTTCGAATAAATTGGCTATTTTAATATAAATAAAAATAGCGATAAATCGTTATAAAATATTATAAACGATATGGATGTGAAATTTTGAAACTAACTGAAGGTTGGCTAAGTCGAATGGTTTCTTGGGTATTGATCTGATGTTGGTTTCGGCCTTCGGGGTTAATATTTGGGAAATCGTTCTCTTACTGATTGACGGTTAGTGACTATGAATTGAAATGATGCGTAGTAGTGTTTGTGTAGCACTTGTTTGTTATATATGCGAGCTGCTCAGAAAGACCGGGTTTATCCCATTTTGAATAACTGAATCGACGATAAGAAATCGAAGATGAAGACGGTGGTCAAAGACCGGAGATCTTCACCTCGTTTCGATGGTAACCGAGGTCCTGATTGGGAGGCATCCCGAAATATGGATAATGAGTGGTGATCGTCCAGACGTACGTGGTGGTCGATGGGTTTGCGAGGTATATAGTGCCTCCGGTTTCGTTCAGACCCAGAACGGACTTGTAAATGGACTGTGTGTCTGACATTGGATTTTATTCTGTGTTGATTGATCTCTATTAAATATACATCTGTTTGGAGGAGGAGAATTTATTCTTTTTCTTAACGCCCTTCTCTAAAACGCACGAGCTCGGAGGTTGTATATCGATGGACATCAGTCGCATGGCATGAATTGCTAGTGTGGTATGCCTAAGTGGCAAATGATCAGGGCTTCTGTTGAAAAGCAAAGTCTTGTGGTGATAATCAAAGCACCGCCTGTGTGGCGTAGCTTTGTGTACAGCGTGACTTCGCGAGCCTCACACCCCGGTATGAACCAGAAACAGGAGAAGGACCTCAGGGAGGGCATGCGTTTCTTTCTAGCTAGGAGTTGTGTCGGTGTTTTTACATAGTCTGACATTTTACTTATGTGAATGATGGATAGCGAGGCGCCTCGGTTATATCGGTCGATCCGGGACCGATGGAGTCATTCGTTGGCTCATTTACGCCCCATAGGGCGGGGAAACGTAGTGTTCAGGCATAATAATCCACATCGGTGGACCGGCCTTGACGATCCAAAGGGTTGATGCGTTCTGATCCTGAGGCTCGGGCTATAGAGTCTCGAATTCGGTAAGGACTATCTTTTGCCTTGGTTCATGATGGTAATCCAATTTCCCAATACGTGACTGTGCGGTTTTGATTGTATATATATATATATATATATATATATGGCGACATGATATATGGTACCCATGTCGTCTATGATTGATAGTTATGATTCGAAATTGTTTTTGAAACATATAAACACTAGTAATAATATCAAATGCTTTTGTTTTATTCGTATCAATCATATTTTGGCCATTATAAGGTAAAACTCTATCCTCCGGTTTGCGTTGCATTGTGTGATGGGAACTGAGTCTTATAATGGCTTCATTTTTATAAAAAGCATTGCGATGTTTAAAAGAATTATTTGTTTTAAAGCACTGGCGATCCGATGGAGTAAACCCGTTCCACGAAAGTGGCGTGGTCCTGTGATTAGCCATATTTTAAATGTGTTGAGTAGATTTCTCATACCAGTCCTTGTTGCTGGCCCTAAGTAGGTCGGGTACGCATGATAGGGGGTTCTCGCTTCGCGGTTTGGTGGCGAACGGGAGACTCTTACCCCTACATGTCCCAGTTTAGAGGGTTGGTTCGGCAATAGCCGCGAGACTCGAGAGGGTCGCCGTAAAACAAGAGGCTGGGGGACCAGTGGGAGCCGCGGTGGGTTTTACCTGCTGTACTGGAGGATGAAGGGATGGTTGCAAAGCCTACCGGATTTCGCGGTAACGTCTCATTTGGTATCAGAGCTTTGGTTAAGCTTAGTTCTAGAATATAACATATTAACGAACTCGTCACAAATAGAACCAGTAGTGTTCTAGGACGGGTAACTCATTACAAATAGGATCAGTAATATCCTAGTGTGAGTAGCAGAATGAAATACACCCCAATAGACACATTTACATTAGAAGTATATGTTTCTATGTTTTAAAATATCTTTTCTGTGACCTGACACTTGATCTGCTATTTGCAGAAGTACTAAAAAATGAGTGTCAGAAACAGAAGGAATGCAGAACCGGATATTGAGGACCTATTAATCAAGTATCAAAATATGGGTGAATACCGTTCTCTGGTGAAGAATCTATTATGAAGTCACAGGCTTGGATTCGTTCTGCTGAAAAGATCTTTGATGGTTTAAAGCTAAGGGATGACCAAAAAAGATTACTGGCCTCCTGGGCACTCAAAGACGAAGCTTTGTTCTGGTGGGATTCGGTTATTGAGAATAATCCAAAAGGTGATATCACCTGGGACAAATTCAAAGTGATTTTCCTGGAAAGATTTACTCCTCCCGAAGCGACTGAGCGATTATGCGATGAATTTTCTTATCTGATACAAGGAGATATGACCATTCCAGAATATCATAAGAAATTCAACGAACTTTCTCACTTTGCTCCACATCTAATTCAAAATACAAAGAGAAAGAATCTAAGATTTATTAACGGGCTTCAAAGGAAATACCAGAATAAAGTAATGGGGCATGTGAAGCTTCCTTTTTCAGAAATGATTTATATGGCTTATCAGTATGAAGATCTCCATAAGAAAGGCATGTTGTGTGACGAAGAGGAAGTCATCTCTAGTAATAAAATTGAGTCTGAAACTGATCGTCCTGAGGCCAGTACGATGTCAGAGGTCAGTAAGAAGCCCAAGGTAAATCGGAAAAGGGCAAGATCTGAGAATGAGCTAGTAATAACTGTCGTATGCAATAACTGCCATAAGCAAGGGCATTTGCAAGGAAAATACAAATCTTTAAAGAAGCAAAGAAAGGAAGGATCTAAATCTAATAAGAGGGTTCATGAGGGCAGAGGATGCCATAAGTGCCACCAGACCGGTCATATTGCGAAAAATTGCCCTCTATTCAGAAAACCTGAGGCGGTGCATGTAAATGAAGTGGCAGAAGTGCCTACATCTTCGTCTGCTCAGGAAAGGTCTGATGTTTTAGAAGGCACGCTCAATGTCAAGAACATTCCAGTTAAAGTACTATTTGATACAAGCGCGTCGCGAAGCTTTATTGCAAAGAGTGCAGTCAAGAAGTTGGATTTGAAATTGAAGAAAGCTCAAAGAACCAATGACTGTCCAAAATCCAGTTGGGGGTTCCATCGATCTCAGTTGGGTTTGTGGGGTGCCTGTCTCTTTTTCCTGCTATAAATTCCCTACTATCTCTATCGTCATGAATTTTACTGAATTCGATCTTATTCTGGGATTGGATTGGCTAACCAGATATGAGGCAGAGGTTAGATGCACCGATAGAGTTGTTAAGGCAAAGGCCCAATCAGGGAGTTATATAACCATACCATGTGAAGGCCCGAATTCAAATAGAAGGGACTTCTGAGGCAGCTTTGGATGTTTCTCCAGCTCAAATAGAAAATATCCCTGAAGTCACAGAGAATATTCCCGACCTCGTAAAATATATTCCTGTTGTCAAAAATTATGCGGATGTGTTTGAAGAAGTTGTTCGCTTACCTCCGCAGAGAGAAATAGATTTCAAGATTGCTTTGATTCTGAATGCAAGGCCAGTAGTTCACGCTATTCAAAGAATGTCCTTGAAAGAGAAAGAAGAACTTGACAATCAAACACGACAGCTAGTATGGAAGGGTCTGATCAGGCCTAGTTTCTCAGATTGGGGAGCGGCAGTGGTGTTTGTCCCAAAATCAGACGGTGCTCTACGGCTATGTGTGGATTATCGTGATTTGAACAAGCAGACCATAAAGAACAAATATCCATTGCCGCGAATCGATGATTTATTGGATCGTCTGAATGGAGCATAAGTGTTTTCAAGGATGGACCTAGCTACAGGCTTCCATCAGCTTCGAATTGCCGAAGAGTGTGTTCCAATGACAGCATTCAGAGGTCCAGACTTATTCTATGAGTGGTTAGAAATGTCGTTCGGCTTATGTAACGCTCCAGCTTACTTCGTCGATCTGATGAATAAAGTGTTCAGAGGGGTTTTGAATAAGTTTGTTTTGGTTTTATCGATGATATTCTAATCTTCTCTAAATCAAAAGCTGAACATGAAAAGCATTTGGAACAGGTTCTAGAAATTCTGAGAAGGAATGTATTGAAAGCCAAACTGTCCAAATGTATATTATGGCAAGATGAAGTGAAATTTCTGGGCCATGTCGTATCAAAAGAAGGAATTGTTGTGGATCCAAGTAAAATCACAGCTATTCAAAATTGGAAACAGCCCAGTACTCCTACAGAAGTCCGCAGTTTTCTTGGATTGGCTAGTTATTACCGGAAGTTCGTTAAAAACTTTTCGAAGATATCTGGTCACTTAACGAAGCTTACAAAGAAGCACTCAAAATTCAAATGGACTCCAGAAAGTGAAGAGGCTTTTGAAGAGCTAAAGTTAAGATTAACGACAGCTCCAGTGTTAACCATCATCGATGGCAATCAGGATTTGGAAGTCTGGACAGATACTTCTAGAGAAGGCCTTGGCGCAGTGTTAATGCAAAGAGGTCAAATGATTGCTTATTCTAGCCGTCAGCTGAAGCCGCATGAGAAAAACTATGTCACTCATGATCTTGAGTTATTGGCTATTGTGTTCGCTTTGAAAATCTGGAGACATTATCTTCTGGGTGAGAGATTTGAACTGTTTACAGATCACCAGTCGCTAAAGTATCTGTTCACCCAGAAGGACTTGAATCTGAGGCAGTAACGTTGGCTGGAGTTTCTTGCAGCATATGACTTTGAGATTATATACACTCCAGGGAAAGCCAATGTCGTGGCAAATGCGTTAAGCCAAAAGAATGAAACGATCGCCAGTTTTATCATCAAGACTTCATTGATAGATAAAATATATGCTCTTCAGAAGGATGATCAATTCATTCAGAAGATCAGAGAGATAATTCAGAAAGGCAAGCCCTCGAGTTTTCAAGTTGATAATGAGGGGATTCTAAGGCTAAAAGGTCGAATCTGTGTTCCTAACATTGCTGAGCTCCGAAAGGAAGTTCTGGATGAATGCCACAAGTCAAAACTTAGTATCCACCCGGGAGTAAGCAAAATGTATAATGACATCAAACGCACTTTCTGGTGGAAGTCGATGAAGAGGGACATTTCTTTATATGTTAGCCGATGCCCTACTTGCCAGCTTGTCAAAAGCGACAAACAGAAACTTGCTGGATTGTTACAACCGCTAGACGTTCCAGGCTGGAAGTGGGAACACATTTCCATGGACTTCATTGATGGTTTGCCCAGAACCAGAAAAGGAAATGACAGTATTTGGGTGATCGTAGATCGCTTCACGAAGACCGCCCATTTCATACCTATCAGATCAAACAGAACTGCTTAGAGTCTGGCGCAGATATACTTCAAGGAAATTGTTAGACTACATAGAGTGCCACTCAGTATAGTTAGTGATAGAGACCCGATATTTACTAGTAAATTCTGGAAGGCATTTCAAGTAGAGCTGTGAACAAAATTAAACCTGAGCACCGCCTATCATCCTCAGACAGATGGTCAAACTGAGAGGGTGAATCATATACTAGAAGATCTGTTGCGGGCTTGTGTTCTAGATTTCGGTGGATCATGGGAAGACCATCTGCATTTGGCTGAATTCTCATATAATAATAGCTACCAGGCGAACCCTCGAGTTTTCAGGTTGATAATGATGGGATTCTAAGGCTAAAAGGTCGAATCTGTGTTCCTAACATTGCTGAGCTCCGAAAGGAAGTACTGGATGAATGCCACAAGTCAAAACTCAGTATCCATCCAGGAGTAAGCAAAATGTATAATGACATCAAACGCACTTTCTGGTGGAAGTCGATGCAGAGGGACATTTCTTTATATGTTAGCCAATGCCCTACTTGCCAGCTAGTCAAAAGCGACCAACAAAAACTTGCTGGATTATTGCAACTGCTAGACGTTCCTGGTTGGAAGTGGGAACATATTTCCATGGACTTCATAGATGGTTTTCCCAGAATAAAAAAAGGAAATGACAGTATTTGGGTGATCGTAGATCGCTTCACGAAGACCGCCCATTTCATACCTGTCAGATCAAATAGAACTGCTCAGAGTCTGGCGCAGATATACTTCAAGGAAATTGTTAGACTGCACGGAGTGCCGATTAGTATAGTGAGCGATAGAGATCCAATATTCACTAGCAAATTCTGGGAGGCATTTCAAGTAGAGCTGGGAACAAAGCTGAACCTAAGCACCGCCTATCATCCTCAGACAGATGGTCAAACTGAGAGGGTGAATCGTATACTAGAAGATCTATTGTGGGCTTGTGTTCTAGATTTCGGTGGATCATGGGAAGACTATCTGCATTTGGCTGAATTCTCATATAATAACAGCTACCAAGCAAGCCTGACAATGTCGCCATTCAAAGCATTATATGGTAGACCGTGTCGATCTCCTGCTTGTTGGGTCGAACCTGGTAATAGACTTGTGTTGGGGCCAGATATGATTCGAGAAGCTGCCAACAAAGTCGATTTTATTAAGAAACGATTACTCGCCGCTCAAAGCCGACAAAAGAGCTATGCTGATAGGAGAAGAAGAGATATATCGTTTGCTGTTGGCGACTATGTATATTTGAAAGTATCGCCGATGAGAGGAGTTATCCGGTTCGGTAAAACTGGGAAGTTGGCGCCCAAATTCATTGGTCCGTTTCCTATTCTGGAACGGATCGGAACTCTCGCATATAGGGTTAAATTGCCTGATTGGTTGCATGGAGTGCATGATGTATTTCACATATCTCAACTTCGAAAGCACGTTCATGATCCAGACTTGATCGTGGAAGAAGCAGCTCAACAGGATATTGAAATTACCCAGAATTGGCTGTGAGAAGAGAGACGCTCAAGATTATCGGCAAAGAAACCAAAGAGCTGAGGAACAAGAAGGTTCACTTAGTCAAAGTGCAATGGAGTGGAGATCCGCGAGATTGTACGTGGGAAACTGAGGAGAGCATTCAGAAAGCCTATCGTAGATGCCGAGTGGATATATCTGATTGACTCCGGTGCAAGGTACATTTACCATACTTTGCATTATCAATTAGTTCTCTACTATGTTGTTATTTTCTTTCCATGGATGTGCACTTTTAATTCTATAGTCTGAATGATTTTAAAAGAGTATAGAAATTGATTAGTATATTTTTGAAAAGTTAAAAACAAATTGCTTGTTGTTTGTGTTGTGTGATTGAAAATTTGATTAATTGAATTATTAAAACGATAGTTAATTTAATCAATAAGAGAATAATGGTAGGATTTATTCATTTAAATCACACATTGAACTGATTAGAAAATAGATAGAAATATATACATGTGCGTTACATATGTTTGAACAGGTAAATGGATAGCTGTTGAGTAAAGATTTTATTTGCGTGCCCGACAAATAGATAAACCTTAATGAGTTGGATGTGAAATATTATTATATCAACTCCTGTGAATGCCATTGGATGCGGAGTTCTGGTTGTTCTGTGTGAAATAATAAACATCGCCATAGGATAGTAACAATTAATTTTGAACTACACTGCATGGCATACTTCTGAAGATAGGCATACCTCATCATATACCACATAAGCATTTGGAGCTTGTGTGACGAGGTGGAAGATTTACCATACGAGCGAGAGGCTTGTATGGCGATGACTATATTTTACAGGTTGAATTGATGACTGATATGGACTATTTAAATTGTAACGATAAAATTGCCAGATTAGTAAAAAACCCACACGGGTCTGGAGTTGACAATAATCACGTCTCTCTAGTTATTAGATACGGCACATGGACTATTTATTTCCCACATAGGACGAGGTGACGAGGATTTATCCTCTGGAGCATTTAAAATACACACTCCCTCAGGCTTTGACAGGGTGACGAGAATTTATTCTCTGGAGTTATTATCTATACACGCTCCCCTGTAAACACCAGAATATATCACTATAAATATGTGTATGCTTATTAGGATTTATTGGGTACCTAATACGGCCCAATAAATTTCCAAACCTCTCCCCGTACAAAGGAGGTTATGGCGAATTTTTTTGAAAATTCCGGGTGTTAGCCAAATTTTTGAAGAATTTGAAAATTCTCAAAAGAATTTGAAAATTCTCAAAAACTGAAAAGTTGGAGAATGGAAGCCAGATTGAACGTAGAGTTGATTAATCAAACCACTTTCGACTTTGTTCCTTTTCGGGGACGAAAAGTTTTAAGCGGGTGAGATTGTAACGACTCGGAAAATCTGAACCAATTTAAAAACTTTAAATTAGCTAAAATAATGGATTTTAAATAATTTAAATAAATATTTTAAATAATAGCAATGAAAAGTGAGTTTGAATCGACGTTTGAAAATAAATATAATTACTTTGAATTATAAGCAAGGCCTGAAATGGCGCGGTAGTTTCAAAATTTGAATTCAAACTTTGACTGACTGTACCGGGTGCAAAACAAAGCGGATTTGAGTGAAACCAAAAATATTTAAATCTATTAGTGAATTCCTTTCTAACGAATCTGAAAAATCGAAGTTTCATAGCGGGAAGCAAAAGTTAGGGCCAAATAAATTTTCAGAAAGGTCGCTATGGAATTTATATAGCCCGTGAAATTGGCCATTTTGCAAACGACCTCAGAATTCGACGAAACTACTTTTGTTGGATCCGGAATGTGAAGTTATTGCTAGGTTTCAAATTTCATAATTTTTGAAGCTAGTATGTGAGCGTGGCAAAGGAAAATGTGTTTTGGTCAATTATAGTTAAATTGGATCGACCAGAAATGGGCCATTTTGCAAACGGTCTCAGAATTCGACGAAACTAGTTTTGTTGGGACCGTATCGTCAAAACATAGCCATATTTATTTTTCTGGAATTTTTCGAATCAGTTTGTGGCCCTGGCAAATTGAAATGTACGTTCAAATCAAATATTAAATGTTTTGTATTTTAATTTGAAGGAAAACTGACTGAAACAGTAGAATGGGCCTACGAAACATATCCCATTGTGTTCGGAATGGGGTAAAACGCTAGGGATGACAGTCGTTGGGTTTGATTTCGAGTTCATGGGAGAAAACCCTAATTTTCGAATAAATATAAATACCGGCCAATCGAATTATTTCTTTCATAATTTTAAAAATAAATAAAATTAAAAAAACCCTCGCCGCCTCTCTCTCACCGACGGTTCTCGAGCTCGATCCTTTCCAGCCCTTTTCCCATCGCCTCGGCCATCGCCAGCCATCGCCCCCACTTCACCTCGACTCGCCTCCCTCCCCTCTTCAAATCCGACCCTACCTCGACACCTCTCGTCACCGCATCGACGAGATCCACGGCCACGAAGTCAGCGACTTCCCAGCGTCGCCACGGCCAACTCCGGCCACCGATCCGGCCAAAACCCACCTTCGCCTGCTCGCCTCTCTCCCCTCTTCCACGTGATACCCTCCGATCCTTCCAACACTTCGCGGATTTCGAGAAAAATCCTAACCCTAGTTCGAACCAAAACAGAAAGGTATCGGCTTTGTAATCTTTGAATAGAAAATAACACCTTTAAACCGTTGCAAACTTTGAAAAATCGTATCTTTCTCATGTGTTGACGAAAAGCGATGAAACAGGAAACGTCGTGACCATGTGGACGTCTTCTACATTCTAGAAGAGACCGCATATTTTTCTGAGCCTTCTGCTATTTTTGGTGGAGTGGAACCCAATATGAGATTTCTAATTTATTAACGATATGGAAAACGACGATGTATAAATTATATAGTCGATGTATGAGTTAATAAGCATTGTACACCTCATGTATAAGCGTTGTATAAGTTGTACGTTCGATGTATAAGTTATATATGCGTTGTAAAAATTATATATGTGTTGAAATAGAAGTGAATTGCTATATATGTATATATGTATATATATATATATACGCCCCTCGTCATATATGTATGTATATATATATATATATAAATATATATATATATATATACGCCCCTCGTCCACAAACCATGGACGATATTGATTGGTTGTGATTGGTGTGAAAATTGATTGATAGCGAATGGTTGATTGAAATTGTTTGTGGTTGGAATTGATTGATTGTGGTTGAAAAATACCCATTTGTGGTTGAGAAATATTTGGTTGAAACCACATAGGATTAGTTTGTGGAAATGAAAAAAAATATACATGCCGCCTGCGTGTGAACTAGATGCATGATTCCCCATTGTCAAAAGCTGTGAAGCTTTAAGGTAGAGCGAGGAGCCGTACTAGGGACGGTCCCGGTTTTAACTACCCTGCCGTTATGCTGCCGAAATTTTGAATAATATTCATGTGTTAGAATTATTTTCATTTGTTGAAACTATATTTACTTGTTGAATAGAAAACCTTCATGTGTTGAGTTGTAATTCATTCGTTGAATAGAAATTCATGTGTTGAATGGTATACGTGTTTTAAATATAAAAATCACATTTTTATCTATATATATAAACTATAGAAAACCTTTATGTGTTGAATCCAAATTCATTCGTTGAATTGAAATTCAAGTGTTGAGTGGTATTCGTGTTTTAAATATAAAAATCACCTTTGTATCTATATATACAAACTATAGAAAACCTTCATGTGTTGAATCAAAATTCATTCGTTGAATTGAAATTCATGTGTTGAATGGTATTCATATTTTGAAAGAAATTGTTTTATAATAAAAATCCCATTTTTATCATCAATATGAAATATATAAAATAATCTTGTTTTGAAATAAATTTTTTTATAATAAAAATCCTATTTTTATCACCTATATTAACTATATAAAATAGTCGAGTTTTGAAATAAATTGTTTTACATTAAAAATCACATTTTTATTATATACATGAATTGTTAAAAATAGTGAAGTGTTGAAATAGAAGACAGATAGATAAAAATATCATTTTTATCAAATGTATGATAAGAATATAGTTTTTGAAATCGAAGAATCGATATATATATATATATATATATAGAATTGAAATTTATCGAATAACGAAGTTGCAGTTCGTATTTTGAAACCATGATTTCAAACGATTATTGCGGGAGATCCGACCATCGGATTTTCCCGAAACCGCAACCGTTGGGTTCGCTTTGGAAATATCTTTCCAATGGCACCAACTTTGTAAAAATCCAACGGTTGGATTGTCTGGAATGTTTAATTCAAATCTGAAGAAAAACTGCGCCAGAATCGATTATATTTATATATATATAAATATAATTATATTAAATCGAATAACGACACTGCAGTTCGTATTTTGAAATCGAAACTTCAAACGATTATACTGGGAGATCCGACCGTTGGATATTCCCGAAACTGGAACCGTTGGATTCGTTTTGAAAAGATCTTTCAAATGATATAAATTTTGTGAAGATCCAACGGTTAGATTTTCAGATATGTGTAAATCAAATCTGAAGAAAAACAGCGCCACAGCCGCGTTATGGCCCGAAGCGTCGTTTTGAATAAATTGCTATTTTAAAATAAATAAAAATAGCGATAAATCGTTATAAAATATTATAAACGATATGAATGTGAAATTTAGAAATTAACTGAAGGTTGGCTAAGTCGAATGGTTTCTTGGGTATTGATCTGATGTTGGTTTCGGCCTTCGGGGTTAATATTTGGGAAATCGTTCTCTTACTGATTGACGGTTAGTGACTAATGAATTGAAATGATGCGTAGTAGTGTTTGTGTAGCACTTGTTTATTATATACGCGAGCTTCTCAGAAAGACCGGGTTTATCCCATTCTGAATAACTGAATCGACGATAAGAAATCGAAGATGAAGACGGTGGTCGAAGACCGGAGATCTTCACCTCGTTTGGATGGTAACCGAGGTCCTGATTTGGAGGCATCCTGAAATATGGATAATGAGTGGTGATCGTCCAGACGTACGTGGTGGTCAATGGGTTAGCGAGGTATATAGTGCCACCGGTTTCGTTCAGACCCAGAACGGACTTGTAAATGGACTGTGTGTCTGACATTGTATTTTATTCTGTGTTGATTGATCTCTATTAAATATACATCTGTTTGGCGGCGGAGAATTTATTCTTTTGCTTAACGCCCTTCTCTGAAATGCACGAGCTCAGAGGTTGTATATCGATGGACATCTGTCGCATGGCATGAATTGCTAGTGTGGCATGCTTAAGTGGCAAATGATCAGGGCTTCTGTTGAAAAGCATAGTCTTTTGGTGATGATCAAAGCACCGCCTGTGTGGCGTAGCTTTGTTTATAGTGTGACTTCGTGAGCCTCACACCCCGGTATGAACCAGAAACGGGAGAAGGACCTCAGGGAGGGCATGCGTTTCTTTCTAGCTAGGAGTTGTGTCGGTGTTTTTACACGGCCTGACATTTTACTTATGTGGATGATGGATAGCGAGGCGCCTCGGTTATATCGGTCGATCCGGGACCGATGGAGTCATTCGTTGGCTCATTTACGCCCCATAGGGCGGGGAAACGTAGTGTTTAGGCATAATAATCCACATCGGTGGACCGGCCCTGACGATCCAAAGGGTTGATGCGTTCTGATCCTGAGGCTCGGGATAGAGAGTCTCGAATTCGGTAAGGACTATCTTTTGCCTTGGTTCATGACGGTAATCCAATTTCCCAATACGTGACTCTGCGGTCTTGATTGTGTATATATATATATAGCGACATGATATATGGTACCCATGCCGTCTATGATTGATAGTTATGATTCAAAATTGTTTTTTAAACATATAAACACTAGTAATAATATCAAATGCTTTTGTTTTATTCGTATCAATCATATTTTGGCCATTATAAGGTAAAATTCTATCCTCCGGTTTGCGTTGCATTGTGTGATGGGAACTGGGTCTTATAATGGCTTCATTTTTATAAAAAGCATTGCGATGTTTAAAAGAATTATTTGTTTTAAAGCACTGGAGATCCGATGGAGTAAACCCGTTCCACGAAAGTGGCGTGTTCCTGTGATTAGCCATATTTTAAATGTGTTGAGTAGATTTCTCATACTAGTCCCATGACTGACTCGTAGTTTGTTTCACTTTCAAACTCGGGTGCCCCTTTTTCTACACGGCCAGCCTTATATTCAGGTTTTAGCTGGCTTTCTCTGGATAGTTGGAGCTGAAGATGGATTCTATTATTTATCTCTTTTTATGCTGTTCAGCTCCTGTTGTACATATTATGTTTGTTTCCGCTGTAGACATTTATGTATAGCTGAACTGTATTTGTTCTAAGTATGATCCTGTATACTGTGTAACTCTGATGATTATGTTTATCCAGTATATTCTATTGTGCATTATCTGGTGTGTTTATTTAATTATGTTCTGTTGTTATCTATTTATGTGTTATATTCCAAGGATTACCCTTGCCACCGTCAGTACGAGGTTTGGGGTCGTCTCAATAAATTTAGCATAAGTGAGCAGTATGCTATATAGTTAAAAAAATTAGCACATACAACACTTTTCAGGTGGACAAATAATGCACAACATCCAGCTGCCTATCCGAAGAGAGAGACATACGGTCAAAAGCTACTCATTAAACATTCAACTACTTTTCAATGCAACTATATTTTCTAAAAGATGAGGAGCAAAAATCTTAGATCAACGCTAAGTTCGAATCAAATCAAAATCGATTAATATAGAAGCGAATGATTCAACGGGACCCCTGTTCTCTAAAATGAAGTGAATGATTCAATTGGACTTTCTATTCTTTCATCAGGATTAACCACTATTTTAATCAAATTCATCGGTAATAACATAGAAATTAGCTTTACTCCGTGTGTGAAACACGGATGCATTAATATAGAAGTAAACAGGGACAAAAATGGGTTATCCACTGTTTGTCTTTGCATTCACTAATGACTTTGAAGAAATGCTAATATGCATTGAATTAACAGAGGCTTTTTAGCATGCCTGACGTATCAAAATAAGAGTTTCCTACTTCTATCTATCTATCTAATATGGTTGTCCTCTGATCAATCTATGCTACTTACATACATGTTATTTTTGAATTTATGACAATGCAATCTGAAATCAACTGGAACTACATAATGCTTTCTTATTTTTATTTCATAAATCATGGAACTACATTGTTGACACACTTTTTGGTCAAAGCTATCACACATGGAATTCCTGAGTAGCAACACGCTCAAGTAGTGGAAACAACGTCAAAAGACATAGAGCGATTTGGTCGAAATCACATCATCGACGTAAAATGACCCAAAACTCCTATTAGACAACCTCTTTTGGGCCCGAAAACAGCAATTACAGAGCTAAGCTATATAACTCTCATAGCCCTCTGAATGAGGTTCAAGTAGAACTTTCGTTTGGCTTAATCGGACTTACGGTTTGAAAGTTATGCCCATTTCCGTGAACGCGCATAGAAGAGCAACTCCGGTTCGTGAGCTTGGTCTCGATTCACCCTCAACATGACTCCTCCTAGACTGGCTCGTGGGACCCCCTTTGGGCTCGCCCCTCCTCGGATCATGGAGCCTCTTCAACTCGTGAAGCACCCTCCTCGACTCATGACGCACCCCCGTCTCGTGAAACCAACTCTGGCTCATGGAGCTCAGGTGGACCATGACTGTAATAACCCGGAAATCCGAGCCAATTTAATTTTTTTTTATTTTGGCAATTTCGGTGAATTTTGAATATTTAAACTGTATTATTTAAAATAATAATGACGGAAAATCTATTTTCGACGAAGTTAAAATGAATAATTTAATTTAATTATAACTCGATCCTGAAATGGCGCGGTAGTTCGAAAATTCAATTTCGAATTTCAAATGAATATACAGAATTCGTTTTAAATCGGAATTGGACGAAATAAGAAATATCTGAATCTGTTTAACTGTATCTTTCTAACAGATGTAAGAAACTGAGATTTCACTTTAAAAGTTGAGAGTTACGTCTAGTTTAAAATTCAGAAAAGTCGCTGTGGAATTTATATATTTTTTAATATATATAAAGGCCTTGAAAATAGCCATTTTGCAAATGATCTCTGTTTTCGATGAAACCACTTTTGTTGGATCCGAGATGTCAAATTATTGCTAGATTCCAAAATTCATAATTTTCTGAATCAATATGTGAGCGTGGCGAAGTTAAACGTGTTTTGTCAGTTCCAGTCAATTTGGATCGACCAGAAAATGGCCATTTTTCAAATGGTCTCAGAATTTTATGAAATCAGTTTTGTTAGGACTATATCGTCAATACGAAGCTAGAAAATATTTTTCTGGAATTTTTAAAGTCAGTATGTGGCCTCGGTAATTTAAAATGTGCGTTCAAATTAATTATATTGATTTATATTTTAATTTGAATGGAAACTGATCATAACAACCGAATTGGGTTACGAAACATATCCCATTGTGTTCGGAATAGGGGTAATACGCTAGGGACGACAGTCGTTGTGTTTGATTTGGAGTTTGAATGTGAAATCCCAATTTTACGAATTAAATAATATTAAATTATAAACTATATATCCTTTAGTCGGTCAAAGTAAAAGGTCAAAACCCTATTATCGTTCTCCCTTGGTTAACGCCGACCTCAGCCGCCTCCTCCCAAAGAAACCGACGATAATAAAAGCTCCAAACTATCCACCCAAATAACACGAAATCCACGCAACGATTTCTAACCCTCAAACATGATAATCGATCAGCTAGTGGTGCTTGACGAAATGAACGGCGGCGATTCTCTCCGGTGGGCTGAAGTGGATGTGGCGACGGTCCAAAGGGGACGCGGTTTAAGGCAAAATTGGAGACTGTTGGTGAACGATGAGGCTTGGGATGGGGTGGAATCGGACGAGCACGGAGCGACGCGCGCTGGGGGAGGCCCTGATCATCGTCCGGTCACTAGTGGTGGCAACAACGGGCGGTTTTCCTCATGGAGCTGATGGGTTTATGGTGGAACGTTATATACATGAAGAAGATAAAAGAAAGTAGCGGCCTGGGTTTTTTTAACCCCCTAATCAATGTAATGAGTGTTAAATTATGATTTAAATTGTATATTAGTTACTTTAGTTTAGTACATTAAGCAGTAATAAATTTTTAAAAATAAACCTTGTTTTTGAAAATATAAATATACCTTGTTTTTGAAAATATAAATAAACCTTATTTTTGAAAATATAAATAAACCTTGTTTTTGAAAATATAAATAAACCTTGTTTTTGAAAATATAAATAAACCTTGTTTTTTAAAATATAAATATACCTTGTTTTTGAAAATATAAATAAACCTTGTTTTTGAATTTAAATAGCATTGTATAAAAATATGATTTTTAATTCATATAACAGTTAAGAAAACTGTGATTTTTATTTATAAATATCATTGTTTAACAATGTGATTTTTAATATAAATTTCGTGAAACAGATTGCGTTGAAATTAGAACAATGAATCTGAGCGATAATAAAGAACAGAGGAGTGGGAACCCAAGGTGAGAACTTCTCACTTTTAATTTATTTTTAATTTATTTTCTAGTTGAAATATATACTAGGATGCAGACGGTGCTTAGTAGCACCCAACACCCGTCGTCCACAGACCATGGACGGTTTGTTTTTTTGATTGCTGTGTTGTGAAATTTGATTGTGTGATGTGGAATGAAATAAAATATTTTATAGTGGAAAATATTTTATAGTTAAAAATATGATTTTTAGCGTGTATATAAAATAAATAGTAATAAACAAATCAGAAGGTTTGTTTATATACACCAATTTGACTAATATTGATTGGGACGATAAATTTTACACATCGCCCAACTGCACAAATAACATCTGTGTTTGATTGGTTGAAACCCCACACGGGTGTTGGGATGATATTTGGCGTACACTAATCCCAATAATTAGTTGTATGTCGATCGATTGATTGACAGGCTGTTATAAGCGTTAGATATCTATACTTGATGCTTATGCAGTGTAGGGTACTTTGGATGATGGTTGATTATTTATCGTTGCTATTATATACATGTGTTGTAGAGAATCCATATAATTAACATTATACGGTAATTGGTTGGGCCTCATTCCAATAGAAAATAAATTCATGTGTTGAATAGAAAATAAATTCATGTGTTGAATAGAAAATAAATTCATGTGTTGAATTGAAAATAAATTCATGTGTTGAATTGAAAATAAATTCATGTGTTGAATAGAAAATAAATTCATGTGTTGAATAGAAAATAATTTCATGTGTTGAATACAAGCCGTGTTGATTAGATTGACACCATTTTGACGTGAACGATATTTATATCGATTTTATTCATTATTATAATGAATATAGAAAAGAAAGTGATTTCAAAATATAACGTTTTGAAAAATTATCATTTGTATATCGATGATGTGGAATATTCAATTTTGATTTGAAATTAAATATGAAGCTAAAATCGTTTTGAAAACGAATTTAAAACGATTTATAAAATTCGTTTCGAAAGGAAATCGATGAAGTATATATTATATATTATATATATAATATAATGGCCTGAATAGAACGCGCCGCGCCGCGGTAGTTCGCGAATTTCGACCATTGACTTCGAATGGATATTGCGGGAGATCCGACCGTTGGATTCTCCTAAAACCGGAACCGTTGGGTTCGTATCGAAAAGAGCATTCTAACAAATATTAGAAATTAGAAATCTAATGGTTTGGATTTGGGATTATGTCCAAATCAAATTTTGAAAAGGCCGCTGTAAGTGCAGTTCGATGGCCGTTGATGGAAATCGACTGTACGGGGCTTGATAAAATTATTAAAAAATAGTAATAATTTGTGTAAAATCATAAGAAATGATTTGTGAAGAATTAGGATGAAAAATTCCATATTTGAAAAGATAAAAATAGATTTTTATTGAAATGAACTAGATTTGAACTAGAATTATAATTCTATTTATTTTTAAAATAAATAAAGTGGATTTGAAATGGTTTTAAAAGTAACCAGAATTTCCAATAATTGAATTGGAATGGATTTGAATCGGAATTGTCTTTGGAATATTTCAATGTTGGATTTTGCGATGATACAGATATTTTTATGGGAATTTGAAAGATATATTTATATCGTTATTTCCAATACGATATTTGTAATAACCCGCAAATTCTGAGCCAGTTTAAAATTTTTATTTTAGCAATTTTAGCGAAATTTGAACATTTAAAATGAATTATTTTAAATAATATCGACGGAGAAATTTATTTTGAATATAATTCGAACGTATATATTATATACGTCGTCGTTAGAATATAAATATTTATATATAATTATAAATAGAATTGAAAATGGCGCGGTAGTTCGATAATTCGATTTCAAACTTCAATTGAATGTACCGGGTGCAAACAATCCGGGTTTTAGCAAAACCAAAAACATTAGGATCTATTTTAGAATATCTTTCCAACGAATCCGAAAAATCGGAATTTCATAGCGGGGATCAAAAGATATGTCCAGTTGAAAATTCTGAATAGTCGCTATGGAATTCAGGCCGTTAAAAGTGGAAATTTTGCAAACGACCTCGGATTTCGACGAAATCACTTTTGTTGGATCTGTGATGTCAAGTTATTGCTAGATTCCAAATTTCATAATTTTTCGAATCAATATGTGAGCGTGGCAAAAGAAAACGCGTTTGACCAGTTTTAGTTGATTTTAATCGACTGGAAATTGGCCATTTTTCAAACGGTCTCAGAATTCGACGAAACTAGTTTTGTTAGGACCGTATCGCCAATACGAAGCTAGAAAATATTTTTTTGGAATTTTTCAAGTTAGTACGTGACCCCGGTAAATTGAAATGCGCGTTCAAATTCAATATATAGAGTTATATGTTGATTTTAATGGAAACTGGTCGAGACGATCGAATCAGCCTACGATACATATCCCATTGTGTTCGGAATAGGGGTAAAACGCTATGGACGACAGGCGGTGGGCCTCGTTTTGAGGTCAAAAATAAAAGTTGCTTTTTGGTGGAAAATTTAATAATTAAATAATTAAAATAAAAAAAACCTTCCCTCTCCTTAACTACCCAGCCCCCCCCCCTCCCCCGTTCATTTCAAAACGAAAAGAGAAAAAGGAAAAAAATAACCCTATGCCCTAATCGACCGACGCACCGCCGTCCAGGCGAGGGCCTCGCCTCCCCATCGCCACCTCCGAACCACCGCACCCCTACCCCTCGTCCCTCCAGTAAATCGAAACCCCCCCCCAAATAGATCGCGACGCCTCCAGGTGGGACCACCACCGCGCGCCGGCCGATGACCACCGAGCCCCTCCTCCGATCAACCCCTCATCTTTTCTAAAACCTGTAAGTATTTTTACTTTTATTTATTCTGGGTTTTCTTGTTAATAAAACTGATTTTGTATATGTATAAAGAAAAAAAAAGAGAGAAAGAAAGTATGATCTTTAAAACGGAAATAATATTATTTTTAAAATGATAAAGGTTGAATTTTATGACGATAAAATTATGGTTTTTATTTTGAAGTTAGAATAGAAAATATACAATTTTCATATATATATATATATATCATATAGTTTTTTTTCAAAGGTTTGATTTTTTAATTTAAACAAAGGTTAGATTTTTGTTCATGTGAAGTAGCAAATAAAAATATGATTTTTATATTTTTAAAGTATTAAAAATATAATCTTTATTAAGTAGAAGATGTAAAAATATGATTTTTGTTTAGATAGAGAATTAAAAATATAATTTTTACACGATAGGAATAGTAAAGATATCATCTTTATATGTGTAGCAAAATGAAAAGGTGATTTTTATAATTATATATTTTTGAAAAGGCGAAATCTTTATATGAAGAATAGCGGGATAGAAATGGAATTTTTATCTATATGATAGCATAGTAAAAATTCGATTTTTATATATTTAATAGCATAGTAAAAATTCGTTTTTTTAATATATGGAATAGAGAAATAAAAATGTGATTTTTATATATATATAGTGACTAAGGCGACGAAAGTGATGAGATGCGAGAACGACGAAGACTTCTGCAAAAGAAGAGTCAAGATGATTGGATAGCTATCGGTGAGAACTTCTCACTCTTCAATTTCTTTTCTAGTTATATATATACTTGGATGCAGACGGTGCTTAGTAGCACCCGACACAATCGTCCACAGACCATGGACTTGTTTGTTTGGTTGCATAGATTAGTTAGATGATTTGATTTGAATTTGGTTGTTTGGTGATTTTGATTGATGTGTGAATGGCGTGGGCCTTCACTAAACCGGGGATAAGGCTAGGCCTCGTCCCGTTTCTAGTATCGTGCCGTTATGCCGCCGAAATTTTCTAAAATAAGTTAGAAAATTAAAGATAGCATTTTATTTAATAAATGAACTGAATAGAAATTCATATGTTGAAATAAAATGTTTTTATCGTTAAAAATATAATTTTTAACGTGAAGTGAATAAAATAAAATATTCATTTACAAACCGGATGGTTTGTTTATGTACACCTATTTGAATGACATTGATTGGGACGATAAATTTTACACATCGCCCAACTGCACAAATAAAATCTGTATTTGATTGTTTGAAACCCCACACGGGTGTTGGGATGAAATTTGAAGTTCACTCATCCTGATTGATTAAATATGTCGATCGACTGATTGACAGGTTGTTATAAGCGTTAGATGTCTATATTTGATGCTTATACAGTGTAGTGCACTTTGGTTGATGGTTGATTATTTTTCAATGCTATTATATATGTGTGATGTATGAAAATCCATATAATTAACATTATATGGTGATTGATTGGGCCTCATTCCAATTTAGAAAATAAAGAATAATATAAAATAAAGGTTCATGTGTTGACTGTACTCATCCGTTGAGATTAGTCATGTGTTGAACGAAATATTTTTATAATAAAATTTACATCTTTATCATATATGAAATCAGAAATTAACTGGAGGATAGATAAGATGAGTGGTCTCCTGGATATTGATCTGATGTTGGTTTCGGCCTTCGGGGTTAATATTTAGGGAATCGTTCTCTTACTAATTTACGGTTGGAGTCTGATTTGATATCAAACGATAGATACCCTAATTTTTATAAAATATATTAAATAGAAAAAATAGTCACACGTGGACAGTACTCATTCGTTGAGATTAGTCGTGTGTTGACAAAAATAAATATTCATTTGTTGAATAGAATATTTGAAAATAGAAATATATGAAGCCGTGTTGATTAGATTGACGCCATTTTGACGTGAACGATATTTATATCGATCTTATTCATTTTAAAATGAATATTGAAAAGTGATTTCGAAATCGAATAATTTGAAAAGAAAACCAATTTGAATTTAATTGAATAGAAAACCAATTTGAATTGAATTGAATAGAAAACCAATTTGAATTGAATTGAATAAAAAACCAATTTGAATGGAATTGAATAGAAAACCAATTTGAATTGAATTGAATAGAAAACCAATTTGAATTGAATTGAATAGAAAACCAATTTGAATTGAATCGAATAGAAAACCAATTTGAAATGAATTGAATATAAAACGATTTCGAAATGAATTGAATATAAAACGATTTCGAAATGAATTGAATATAAAACTATTTCGAAATGAATTGAATATAAAACGATTTCGAAATGAATTGAATATAAAACGATTTCGAAATGAATTGAATATAAAGCGATTTCGAAATGAATTGAATATAAAACAATTTCGAAATGAATTGAATTCAAAATGAATAGAAAACGAATTGAATTCGAAATGAATAGAAAACGAATTGAATTCAAAATGAATAGAAAACGAATTGAATTCAAAATGAATAGAAAACGAATTGAATTCAAATTGAATAGAAAACGAATTGGATTTAAATTGAATTGAAAACGAAATGAATTCGAATCGAATTAAAATCGATTTGAATTGGAATCAAGTAGAAATGAAAGTAAAAAGGATTTATGATAGAAAATTCAATTTTGATTTGAATTTGAAATAAAGGTAGAAATTGTTTTTGAAACGAATTCAAAACTATTTATAAAATTCGTTTTTAATTAGAAATCGACGAAGTATATATAATATATATATATTATATATATAATGGCCTGAATAGAACGCGCCGCGGCAGTTCGCGAATTTCGACCATTTATTTCAAACGGACATTACAGGAGATCCGACCGTCGGATTCTCTTAAAACTGGAACCGTTCGGTTCGTATTGAAAAGAGCTTTCTAACGAATGTTAGAAATTTGAAATCTAACGGTTGGATTTGGAGATACGTCCAAATCAAATTTGGAAAAGGTCGCTGTAAGTGCAGTTCGATGGCCATTGATGGAAATCGACTGTACGGGCCTTGATAAAAGTATTAAAAATATCAATAATTTGTGTAAAATCAGAAGAAATGATTTGGGAAAATTTGGGATGAAAAACTCCATATTTGAAAAGATAAAAATAGATTTTTATCGAAATGAACTAGTTTGAACTCAATTTAAAACCCGATTTTTTTTATTTTTAAATAAATAAATTAGATTTAAAAAGGGGTTTTAAATAATTGGAATTCCTAATATATTTGATTTGAATTGAACTAGAATTGATTTGTGGGTTTATCGTGAACTGTGTTTTTAAACGACACTAGTTCTTTAACCCGATGATAAATAGAATGTGATTTGGGTTTGTCGTGAACTGTGTTTTAAATGACATTAGTTCTTTAACCCAATAAAAGGAGTTTTAACGAATCTGCAATTAGGTTGAAATGTGAATCTATAATCTAAATTATCAAGTTTAGAAATGAGCGAGAATGGAGTATCGCCAGTTTTGCTCCAAAGCGATAGTTAAATCTTTAATTAGATTTGAACGTGAAATGGTAATTAATCTTACCAATAACACCATAGTATTAGATATGGAGTATTACCAGTTTTGCTTCATGAGATGAATAGGTTGGGATTGGGAAATAAAATAAATAATTACTTCGGTGTGGTTCGCTAGTCTCGACTAGTTTAGAAAACCATAATTTGGTTTGAAATGGCATCCAAAGGAAGATTAAAGGATAAATTTTAAAGAATTTATCTTGGATAAAATTAATGGGAACCTTTCCCTAAAAATGTGATTCTGTGAATAAAAGAATATTCTGAATTGGAATGAGGCGTATGTTGTATTTATGTAACATTTGTTTTAATATACGCGGGTTGTTCGGAAAGGCCGGGTTTATACCCATTCTGAATAACCGATTCGACGATAAGTCGAAGATGAAGACGGTGGTCGAAGACCGGAAGTCTTCACATCATTTGGATAATTACTGATGATCCTGATTGGGCTGTACACCCAAGAGGATGGAAACAATTGGTGGTCGTCCAGACGTACTTGGAGATGGATGGATATGCGAGGAAAGTGCCTCCGGTTTCGTTCAGACCCAGAACGAACTTGTAAATGGATTGTGTGTCTGACATTGGATTTTATTCTGTGTTGATTGATTTCTGTTAAATATATATCTGTTTGGCGGCGGAGAATTTATTCTCTTGCTTAACGCCCTTCTCTGAGACGTACGAGCTTAGAGGTTATATATCGATAGATATCAATCGCATGGCATTAATTGCCTGTGTGGCACGCTGAGTTGCATGAATCAAGGCTTCTGTTGAAAAGCAAAGTCTTGTGGTTGATGATCAAAGCACGGCCTTTGTGGCGTAGCTTTGTGTATAGCGTGAATTCGCGAGCCTCACACCTCGGTATGAGTTAAAAATGGGATACGGACCGCTGGGAGAACACGACGTTTCTTTCTAGCTTTGGTGGTGTCAGTGACTTACCAGCCCTGACATTTATATACTTTTCACCTTTGTGGTTGTTGGATGCGAGGCGCCTCGATATTAGGTCTGTAAGGACCGAGAAACGTGAGTTCAGGAATTGCCAATCCTCTAACGTAAGTGAGGACCGGCCCAGCCGCATCCGGGGTTGCCCAGAGTGTGCAGTCCCGAGGCATTTGCTAGAGTGTCTCGAACGTGGAGAGGAGCTTGCCCCTTGCCTCGACTCATGACGGAAATCCAATTTTCAATACGTGTATTGCGGTTTTAATTGTAGAACTAGTATGGCGACATAGTAGCATGGGATGCTATGCCGTCTATGATTTATATTTATGATTGAAACTGTTTTGACACTATACACTTATTATAGTATCAAATGATTTGTTTTAAACGTACCAAGCATGTTTGGCTATTATAAGGTAAAACCCTATCCTCCGGCTTGCGTTGCATTGTGTGATGGGACCTGGGTCTTATAATAGCTTCATTTTTCGAAAAAGCATTGCGTTGTTTATTCTGTGCACTGGTATTCTTGGGAGGAAACCCATTCCGTGTTATACGGCGTGGTCCCTTGAATTACTCTCTTTTAAAGTAAAGATTTAAATAACTGTTTTAGTTCTCACACCAGTCACATGACTGACCTGGAGTTTATTGTTTTAACCTAAACTCTGGGTGCCCCTATTTTCCGCACGTGCAGCTAGTAGTTTTGGTTTTGCAGATTTATATTCACAGGTTCCTGGTTTACAGCTGGAATGATATCCGGAAAGCTCTGTATCCGTATATCACCTTCAGTTGTGCTTTGTATTTCTTTTTCCGTTGCTATGTAATATATTGTAATCTCTAATATTTATCGAATGTAATTTATTCATTTGTACTCTGTATATTCTTGTATCTGATGGAATCGTTGTAATAGCAATGAAATGTTCTTCTGTTTGTGTTCTGATTTGTCTTGTCCTCACAGTAATTCGTTCTTTCTCATCTCTTCGGAGACCGGGGAAGTTTCGGGTCGCTTCATTTGGTATCAGAGCTTTGGTTTACAGAGCTCGAGAACAGGACACATTAGAACCGAACGAAAGAATTCATCAGATATTGGATTAGTAATATCCAATTAGAATGACTCGTTAGAGATAGGATCAGTAGTATCCTAGAACGAGTGTGAAGAGTATATTTTCCAAATGGAAACAATTTTGTTTTGAAAATTTAAACCATTTTATACGTATTTGAATATTTATTTATTTTGAATATGGACAATCCAATATATAAAGGTTTTGTATATTCGCGTCATGAACGTATATTCGAAGTTTTAATATATTAGATAGATATAGAATCACATTCTAGTCGCCCGGAGATGATGTTGATAATGACCATGGCATCATCAATATTTGTGTTCGTGTTTCGAAGGTGTGATATCTATATATTTCCATTAGACTGGTGTGAGAACCAAAACTAATATAGCTAGAACACATTGTTGTGAATTGGCATCAAAAACACGATTTTCGGTATATGTATCAAAAATTATGAATTTGAAACTCTAATCCACTAATTGATTGATGTTTGTGTTGTTTGTTTATTGTTTGATAATTTTGAACCATTATGCCTAATTGAATCAAATATTATCGAAAATTGGTCGCATTTGCTTGCATATACATATACTTACATTGAACAGGTCATAGCAAGGAGGCTAGAGCAGAGAATAAAATTTGTTTGCCCGACAAATAGGTACATGTTTACTACATAATTTACTGTTTTGTTTGGGTGATGATGATTTTATGAGCCTATTGGCTTTTTCTTTTTCTTTTTGAGATCAGAAGGCCTATATGGCAATTTCGGGATTTTCCCGTGGCTCCCGGTGCAGGGGAGGTTATGGCGAAATTTTTCGAAAATTTAGGGTGTTAGCCAAATTTTTGAAAATTTGAAAATTCTCAGAAACTGAAAAGTTGGAGAATGGAAGCCAGATCGAACGTAGAGTTGATTAATCAAACCACTTTCGACTTTGTTCCTTTTCGGGGACGAAAAGTTTTAAGTGGGGGAGATTGTAATAACCCGCAAATTCTGAGCCAGTTTAAATTTTTTATTTTGGCAATTTTAGAGAAATTTGAACATTTAAAATGAATTATTTTAAATAATATCGACGGAGAAATTTATTTTGAATATAATTCGAACGTATATATTATATACGTCGTCGTTAGAATATAAATATTTATATATAATTATAAATAGAATTGAAAATGGCGCGGTAGTTCGATAATTCGATTTCAAACTTCAATTGAATGTACCGGGTGCAAAACAATCTGGATTTTAGCGAAACAGAAAACATTAGGATCTATTTTAGAATATCTTTCCAACGAATCCGAAAAATCGGAATTTCATAGCGAGGATCAAAAGATATGTCCAGTTGAAAATTCTGAATAGCCACTATGGAATTCAGGCCCTTAAAAGTGGAAATTTTGCAAACGACCTCGGATTTCGACGAAACCACTTTTGTTGGATCCGTGATGTCAAGTTGTTGCTAGATTCCAAATTTCATAATTTTTCGAATCAATATGTGAGCGTGGCAAAAGAAAACGCGTTTGACCAGTTTTAGTTGATTTTAATCGACTGGAAATTGGCCATTTTTCAAACGGTCTCAGAATTCGGCGAAACTAGTTTTGTTAGGACCGTATCGCCAATACGAAGCTAGAAAATATTTTTCTGGAATTTTTCAAGTTAGTATGTGACCCCGGTAAATTGAAATGCGCGTTCAAATTCAATATATAGAGTTATATGTTGATTTTAACGGAAACTGGTCGAGACGATCGAATCAGCCTACGATACATATCCCATTGTGTTCGGAATAGGGGTAAAACGCTATGGACGACAGACGGTGGGCCTCGTTTTGAGGTCAAAAATAAAAGTTGCTTTTTGGTGGAAAATTTAATAATTAAATAATTAAAATAAAAAAAACCCTTCCCTCTCCTTAACTACCCACCCCCCCCCCCCACGTTCATTTCAAAACGAAAAGAGAAAAAGGGAAAAAAATAACCCTATGCCCTAATCGACCGACGCGCCGCCGTCCAGGCGAGGGCCTCGCCTCCCCATCGCCACCTCCGAACCACCGCACCCCTACCCCTCGTCCCTCCAGTAAATCGAAACCCCCCCCCCAATAGATCGCGACGCCTCCAGGTGGGACCACCACCGCGCGCCGGCCGGTGACCGCCGAGCCCCTCCTCCGATCAACCCCTCCTCTTTTCTAAAACCTTTTAGTATTTTTATTTATTTTGGGTTTTCTTGTTAATAAAACTGATTTTGTATATGTATAAAGAAAAAAAAGAGAGAGAGAAAGAAAGTATGATCTTTAAAACTGAAATAATATTATTTTTAAAATGATAAAGGTTGAATTTTATGACGATAAAATTATGGGTTTTATTTTGAAGTTAGAATAGAAAATATACAATTTTCATATATATATATATATCATATAGTTTTTTTTTCAAAGGTTTGATTTTTTAATTTAAACAAAGGTTAGATTTTTGTTCATGTGAAGTAGCAAATAAAAATATGATTTTTATATTTTTAAAGTATTAAAAATATAATCTTTATTAAGTAGAAGATGTAAAAATATGATTTTTGTTTAGATAGAGAATTAAAAATATAATTTTTACACGATAGGAATAGTAAAGATATCATCTTTATATGTGTAGCAAAATGAAAAGGTGATTTTTATAAATCTATATTTTTGAAAAGGCGAAATCTTTATATGAAGAATAGCGGGATAGAAATGGAATTTTTATCTATATGATAGCATAGTAAAAATTCGATTTTTATATATTGAATAGCATAGTAAAAATTCGTTTTTTTAATATATGGAATAGAGAAATAAAAATGTGATTTTTATATATATAGTGACTAAGGGCGACGAAAGTGATGAGATGCGAGAACGACGAAGACTTCTGCAAAAGAAGAGTCAAGATGATTGGATAGCTATCGGTGAGAACTTCTCACTCTTCAATTTCTTTTCTAGTTATATATATATACTAGGATGCAGACGGTGCTTAGTAGCACCCGACACAATCGTCCACAGACCATGGACTTGTTTGTTTGGTTGCATAGATTAGTTAGATGATTTGATTTGAATTTGGTTGTTTGGTGATTTTGATTGATGTGTGAATGGCGTGGGCCTTCACTAGACCGGGGATAAGGCTAGGCCTCGTCCCGTTTCTAGTATCGTGCCGTTATGCCGCCGAAATTTTCTAAAATAAGTTAGAAAAATAAAGATAGCATTTTATTTAATAAATGAACTGAATAGAAATTCATATGTTGAAATAAAATGTTTTTATCGTTAAAAATATAATTTTTAACGTGAAGTGAATAAAATAAAATATTCATTTACAAACCGGACGGTTTGTTTATGTACACCTATTTGAATGACATTGATTGGGACGATAAATTTTACACATCGCCCAACTGCACAAATAAAATCTGTATTTGATTGTTTGAAACCCCACACGGGTGTTGGGATGAAATTTGAAGTTCACTCATCCTGATTGATTAAATATGTCGATCGATTGATTGACAGGCTGTTATAAGCGTTAGATGTCTATATTTGATGCTTATACAGTGTAGTGCACTTTGGTTGATGGTTGATTATTTTTCAATGCTATTATATATGTGTGATGTATGAAAATCCATATAATTAACATTATATGGTGATTGATTGGGCCTCATTCCAATTTAGAAAATAAAGAATAATATAAAATAAAGGTTCATGTGTTGACTGTACTCATCCGTTGAGATTAGTCATGTGTTGAACGAAATATTTTTATAATAAAATTTACATCTTTATCATATATGAAATCAGAAATTAACTGGAGGATAGATAAGATGAGTGGTCTCCTGGATATTGATCTGATGTTGGTTTCGGCCTTCGGGGTTAATATTTAGGGAATCATTCTCTTACTAATTTACGGTTGGAGTCTGATTTGATATCAAACGATAGATACCCTGATTTTTATAAAATATATTAAATAACAAAAATAGTCACACGTGGACAGTACTCATTCGTTGAGATTAGTCGTGTGTTGACAAAAATAAATATTCATTTGTTGAATAGAATATTTGAAAATAGAAATATATGAAGCCGTGTTGATTAGATTGACGCCATTTTGACGTGAACGATATTTATATCGATCTTATTCATTTTAAAATGAATATTGAAAAGTGATTTCGAAATCGAATAATTTGAATAGAAAACCAATTTGAATTGAATTGAATAGAAAACCAATTTGAATTGAATTAAATAGAAAACCAATTTGAATTGAATTGAATAGAAAACCAATTTGAATTGAATTGAATAGAAAACCAATTTGAATTGAATTGAATAGAAAACCAATTTGAATTGAATTGAATAGAAAACCAATTTGAATTGAATCGAATAGAAAACCAATTTGAAATGAATTGAATATAAAACGATTTCGAAATGAATTGAATATAAAACGATTTCGAAATGAATTGAATATAAAACGATTTCGAAATGAATTGAATATAAAACGATTTCGAAATGAATTGAATATAAAGCGATTTCGAAATGAATTGAATATAAAACGATTTCGAAATGAATTGAATTCAAAATGAATAGAAAATGAATTGAATTCGAAATGAATAGAAAACGAATTGAATTCAAAATGAATAGAAAACGAATTGAATTCAAAATGAATAGAAAACGAATTGAATTCAAATTGAATAGAAAATGAATTGGATTTAAATTGAATTGAAAACGAAATGAATTCGAATCGAATTAAAATCGATTTGAATTGGAATCAAGTAGAAATGAAAGTAAAAAGGATTTATAATAGAGAATTCAATTTTGATTTGAATTTGAAATAAAGGTAGAAATTGTTTTTGAAACGAATTCAAAACTATTTATAAAATTCGTTTTTAATTAGAAATCGACGAAGTATATATAATATATATATATATTATATATAATATATATATATATTATATATATAATGGCCTGAATAGAACGCGCCGCGCCGCGGCAGTTCGTGAATTTCGACCATTTATTTCAAACGGACATTACGGGAGATCCGACCGTCGGATTCTCTTAAAACTGGAACCGTTGGGTTTGTATCGAAAAGAGCTTTCTAACGAATATTAGAAATTTGAAATCTAACGGTTGGATTTGGAGATACGTCCAAATCAAATTTGGAAAAGGTCGCTGTAAGTGCAGTTCGATGGCCGTTGATGGAAATCGACTGTACGTGCCTTGATAAAATTATTAAAAATATCAATAATTTGTGTAAAATCAGAAGAAATGATTTGGGAAAATTTGGGATGAAAAACTCCATATTTGAAAAGATAAAAATAGATTTTTATCGAAATGAACTAGTTTGAACTCAATTTAAAACCCGATTTTTTTTATTTTTAAATAAATAAATTAGATTTAAAAAGGGGTTTTAAATAATCGGAATTCCTAATATATTTGATTTGAATTGAACTAGAATTGATTTGTGGGTTTATCGTGAATTGTGTTTTTAAACGACACTAGTTCTTTAACCCGATGATAAATAGAATGTGATTTGGGTTTGTCGTGAACTGTGTTTTAAATGACATTAGTTCTTTAACCCAATAAAAGGAGTTTTAACGAATCTGCAATTAGGTTGAAATGTGAATCTATAATCTAAATTATCAAGTTTAGAAATGAGCGAGAATGGAGTATCGCCAGTTTTTCTCCAAAGCGATAGTTAAATCTTTAATTAGATTTGAACGTGAAATGGTAATTAATCTTACCAATAACACCATAGTATTAGATATGGAGTATTACCAGTTTTGCTTCATGAGATGAATAGGTTCGGTTTGGGAAATAAAATAAATAATTACTTCGGTGTGGTTCGCTAATCTCGACTAGTTTAGAAAACCATAATTTGGTTTGAAATGGCATCCAAAGGAAGATTAAAGGATAAATTTTAAAGAATTTATCTTGGATAAAATTAATGGGAACCTTTCCCTAAAAATGTGATTCTGTGAATAAAAGAATATTCTGAATTGGAATGAGGCGTATGTTGTGTTTATGTAACATTTGTTTTAATGTACGCGGGTTGTTCGGAAAGGCCGGGTTTATACCCATTCTGAATAACCGATTCGACGATAAGTCGAAGATGAAGACGGTGGTCGAAGACCGGAAGTCTTCACATCGTTTGGATAATTACTGATGATCCTGATTGGGCTGTACACCCAAGAGGATGGAAACAGTTGGTGGTCGTCCAGACGTACTTGGAGATGGATGGATATGCGAGGAAAGTTCCTCCGGTTTCGTTCAGACCCAGACGAACTTGTAAATGGATTGTGTGTCTGACATTGGATTTTATTCTGTGTTGATTGATTTCTGTTAAATATATATCTGTTTGGCGGTGGAGAATTTATTCTCTTGCTTAACGCCCTTCTCTGAGACGTACGAGCTTAGAGGTTATATATCGATAGATATCAATCGCATGGCATGAATTGCTTGTGTGGCACGCTGAGTTGCATGAATCAAGGCTTCTGTTGAAAAGCAAAGTCTTGTGGTTGATGATCAAAGCACGGCCTTTGTGGCGTAGCTTTGTGTATAGCGTGAATTCGCGAGTCTCACACCTCGGTATGAGTTAAAAACGGGATACGGACCGCTGGGAGAACACGACGTTTCTTTCTAGCATTGGTGGTGTCAGTGACTTACCAGCCCTGACATTTATATACTTTTCACCTTTGTGGTTGTTGGATGCGAGGCGCCTCGATATTAGGTCTGTAAGGACCGGGAAACGTGTGTTCAGGAATTGCCAATCCTCTAATGTAAGTGAGGACCGGCCCAGCCGCATCCGGGGTTGCTCAGATTGTGCAGTCCCGAGGCATTTGCTAGAGTGTCTCGAACGCGGAGAGGAGCTTGCCCCTTGCCTCGACTCATGACGGAAATCCAATTTCCAATACGTGTATTGCGGTTTTAATTGTAGAACTAGTATGGCGACGTAGTAGCATGGGATGTTATGCCGTCTATGATTTATATTTATGATTGAAATTGTTTTGACACTATACACTTATTATAGTATCAAATGATTTGTTTTAAACGTACCAAGCATGTTTGGCTGTTATAAGGTAAAACCCTATGCTCCGGCTTGCATTGCATTGTGTGATGGGACCTGGGTCTTATAATAGCTTCATTTTTCGAAAAAGCATTGCGTTGTTTATTCTATGCACTGGTATTCTTGGGAGGAAACCCGTTCCGTGTTATATGGCGTGGTCCCTTGAATTATTCTCTTTTAAAGTAAAGATTTAAATAACTGTTTTAGTTCTCACACCAGTCACATGACTGACCTAGAGTTTATTGTTTTAACCTAAACTCTGGGTGCCCCTATTTTCCGCACGGGCAGCTAGTAGTTTTGGTTTTGCAGATTTATATTCACAGGATCCTGGTTTACAGCTGGAATGATATCCGGAAAGCTCTGTATCCGTATATCACCTTCAGTTGTGCTTTGTATTTCATTTTCCGTTGCTATGTAATATATTGTAATCTCTGATATTTATCGAATGTAATTTATTCATTTGTACTTTGTATATTCTTGTATCTGATGGAATCGTTGTAATAGCAATGAAATGTTCTTCTGTTTGTGTTCTGATTTGTCTTGTCCTCACAGTAATTCGTTCTTTCTCATCTCTTCGGAGACCGGGGAAGTTTTGGGTCGCTTCAATATTTGTTGGTCGTAGAATTTGATATTGAATATAAGCCGATATATTTACTATTCAGAGCCTTGTATTTAATATCAAATGTGATTTTGGGTTGTCGTGAACGGTATCTTCAATAATACTGTTCTTAGACCCAACGGAGTTAAGAAAATCAGAAACTAACTGGAGATTAGTTAAGTTGAATGGTTTCTTGGGTATTGATCTGATGTTGGTTTCGGCCTTCGGGGTTAATATTTAAGGAATTGCTCACTTGCTATTTTACGGTTAAAGGCGGATAGAATGGAATGTGATTTTGGGTTTATTGAGAACCGTGTTTTAAATGACATTGATTCTTTAACCCAGTTAAAGATTAAAACTAAGTGGAGTTTTAATGAATCTTTAATTAGATTGAAATGATCGAGAATGGAGTATCACCAGTTTTGCTCCAAGCTATAGTTAAATCTTTAACTAGATTTGAACGGAAATGGTAATTAACTTTACCGATAACACTGTGGTGTTAGATATGGAGTATTACCAGTTTTGCTCCTTCGGATGAATAGGTTGGGATTGGGAAATAAAATAAATAATTACTTCGGTGTGGTTCGCTAATCCTGACTAGTTTGAAGTGATATTCAAAGGAAGATTAAAGTATAAATTTAAAAGAATTTATCTTTGATAAATTTAATGGGAACCTTTCCCTAAGAATATGAAATTTAGAAACTAACTGAAGATTAGTTATGATGAATGGTTTCCTAGGTATTGATCTGATGTTGGTTTCGGCCTTCGGGGTTAATATTTGGGGAGTTGTTCTCTTACTAATTTACGGTTAGTGACTGATGAATTGGAATGAGGCGTATGTTGTGTTTGTGTAACACTTGTTTAATATATACGCGATTTATTCAGAAAGACCGAGTTTATCCCATTCTGAATAACTGATTCGACGTGATGTCGAGGATGAAGACGGTGGTCGAAGACCGGAGGTCTTCACATCGTTTGGGTGATTACTGATGATCTTGATTGGGATGTACACCCAAGAGGAGGGAATTAGTAGGTGATCGTCCAGATGTACTTGGAGATCAATGGATATGCGAGGTACAAGGTGCCTCCGGTTTCGTTCAGACCCAGAACGGACTTGTAAATCGACTATGTGTCTGACATTGGATATCATTCTGTGTGATTGATGGATATCGGTTGCAAGGAGTGATTTGCCTGTGTGGCATGCTAAGGTGCAAATGATCAAGGCTTCTGTTGAAAAGCAGAGTCTTGTGGTTGATGATCAAAGCACGGCCTGTGTGGCATAGCTTTGTGTAGCGTTAATTCGCGAGCCTCACACCCAGGTATGAACCAAAAACGGGAGACGGGTATCGGGGGGACAAGCGTTTCTTTCTAGTTAGAAGTGGTGTCAGTGCTTGAACTGGCTGACATTGCTTATGTGGATGATGGAATTTGAGGCGCCTCGGTTATATCGGTTTCGGCCGATGCATTCTGGTCGGCAGATAGACTAGACTTATGCCCCATAGGGCGGGGAAACGCAGTGTTCAGGAATTATAATCCACATCGGTGGACCGACCCTGAGTCCAAGGGACGATGCGTTCTGTTCCTGAGGGGCGGACTAGAGGCTCTCGAATCGGTGAGGATGATCCCTAGCCTCGGTTCATATCATAAATGATAATCCAACTTCCAATATGACATTTTGCGGTTTTGATTGTAGAGCCTAGTATGGCGACATGATATATGGTACTCATGCCGTCTATGATTGATACTTATGATTGAAATTGTTTTAAACACTATACACTTATTATAGTATCAAATGACTTGTTTTAAACGTATCAAGCATGCTTTGGCTATTATAAGGGAAAACCCTATCCTTCGGTTTGTGTTGCATTGTGTGATGGGACTTGGGTCTTATAATAGCTTCATTGTTCTTTATTTAGCATCGCGGTATTGTTTTATGCACTGGTATTCTTGGGAGGAAACCCGTTCCATGTTATACGGCGTGGTCCCTTGATTTACCTAACTTTAAAATAAAGATTAATAACTGTTTTAGTTCTCACACCAGTCCCATGACTGACCTGGAGTTTATTGTTTTAACCTAAACTCTAGGTCCCTTATTTTGACATGGGCAGCTAGTAGTTTTGGTTTTGCAGATTTATATTCACAGGATCCTGATTTACAGCTGAAGTGATATTCGGAAAGCTCTATATCCGTGTATCTGTTTTCAGTTGTGTATTGTATTATTTTTCCGCTGCGATGTATTTAAATGTAATTTAAATCTCTGATATTTTCTGTGTAATATTTATTCATACTCTATATATTCTTGTATTCTGATGGAATTGTTGTAATAAGCAGTGAAATGTTCTTCTGTTTGCGTTCTGATGTGGCTTGTTCTCAAAACAATCATGGTTTTCGAACGGTCTTGGTCGGTTTAGCGATCGATTCGGATCAAGCGAAATTCCCAATCGTCACATTTGGTATCAAAGCTTTGGTTTACAGAGCTCGGAGAACAAGTCACGTTAGAACCAAATGAAAGAATTCATCAGAAAATTGGATTAGTAATATCCAATGAGAATGACTCGTTAGATATAGGATAAGTAGTATCCTAGAACGAGTGTGAAGAGTGATGTTTTTAAAAATAAAATTAGAACAAAAATTTAAATGAATTATTCAACGTATTTGAATATTTATTTGTATTGAATTTGGACAATCCAGTATATAAAGATTTTGCGTATACGTCTGATCCGCGTGTATTTGAATTTTTAATATACAGGATAGATATAGAATCACACTCTAGTCGCCGGTGATGGTTCTGATGATCGCTATAGTACGTACATAATCAGAATTTATATTCGAGTTTCGAAAGTGGGATTTCTATATATTTCCAATTGACTGGTGTGAGAACCAAAACTAGATAGGGCTTATTGTTGTGATTTGGCATCAAAAATCTGATTTTTGGATATGTATAGTAGTTATGAATTTGAAACGTTAATCAACTAATTGATTGTTGATTGTGTTGTTTGATTACTGTTTTGATTAATTGAATGTTGATCCTTTAGCCAAATTGAACCAAATATTGAACTGTATTGAAAATTAGTCGCATTTGCATGCATATACATGTATTTACATTGAACAGGTCATAGCAAGGAAGCTACAGAAGAGGAATAAAATTGTTTGCCCGACAAATAGGTACATGTTTATTGTATTTCTTGGGTATTTGATGATTTTATGAGCCGATTGGCTAGCCGCTTGGCTGTTTCTTTTTCTTTTTGGATTGATGAGGGCCATGGGAGGCTATTTGAAATATCCCGAAGTCCCCGGTGCAGGGGAGGTTATGGCGAAATTTTTCGAAAATTTAGGGTGTTAGCCAAATTTTTGGAAAATTTGAAAAGTTCATAGAAACTGAAAAGGTGAAGAACTTAAGCCGTAAAGAAAATAATGAAAATTGAGTTGATTAGTTAAACAACTTTCAGCTCCGTTCCTTTTCGGGGACGAAAAGTTTTAAGTAGGGGAGATTGTAATCACCCGGAAATCCAAGCCAATTTAATTTTTTTTTATTTTGGCAATTTTGGTGAACTTTGGATATTTAAAATGGATTATTTTAAATAATAACAACGGAAAATCTATTTTCAACCAAGTTAAAACGAATAATTTTATTTAATTATAACTCGAGCCTGAAATGGCGTGGTAGTTCGAAAATTCGATTCTGAATTTCAAATGAATATATAGAATTCGTTTTAAGTCGAAACGGGATGAAACAAGAAATATCTAAATCTGTTTAACTGTATCTTTCTAACGGATGTAAGAAACTGAGATTTCCCTTTAAAAGTTGAGAGTTACGTCCAGTTTAAAATTCAGAAAAGTCGTTGTGGAATTTATATATATTTTAATATATATAAAGGCCTTGAAAATAGCCATTTTGCAAACGATCTATGTTTTCGACGAAACCTCTTTTGTTGGATCCGGGATGTCAAAATAGTGCTATATTCCAAAATTCATAATTTTCTGAATCAATATGTGAGCGTGGCGAAGTTAAACGTGTTTTGTCATTTCCAGTCAATTTGGATCGACCAGAAAATGACCATTTTTCAAACGGTCTTAGAATTTGACGAAATCAATTTTGTTAGGACCGTATCGTCAATACGAAGCTAGAAAATATTTTTCTGGAATTTTTGAAGTCAGTATGTGGCCCCGGTAATTTATAATGTGCGACGGAAACTGATCGTAACAACCGAATTGGGTTACGAAACATATCCCATTGCGTTCGGAATGGGGGTATTACGCTAGGGGCGACAGTCGTTGTGTTTGATTTGGAGTTTGAATGCAAAATCTCAATTTTACAAATTAAATAATATTATATTATAAACTATATATCCTTTAGTCGGTCAAAGTAAAAGGTCAAAACCCTATTATCGTTCCCCCTTGGTCAACGAGGACCTCAGCCGCCTCCTCCCAAAAGAAACCGACAATAATAAAATGTGACGATCCCAAAACCCCGTGACACGGTGTTAAGGATAATCATTGGAATATAACACATTAATCATCATTAACAGATCACAGATAATAGCATAAAAAGAAAATAGAATAATTTACACACATATGACAGCGGAATCATATAGATATCATCACATCAGAGAAGCACAGTACAGGATACAACTTAGTGCATAATGATACATAATCAGTCACCATCGCCTGAGGCGGAATCATACATAAAGAGTACACAAAAGGAATATCAGTCTACATCGCCAATGGCGGAATCATAATATAGATACAATAATGGCGGAGAAAATCCAAGTCAGCACAGTGTAGTCAAGCCTCGCCATGAGCCAAAAGGTGCGTCAGAAACCTGTAACTAGGCTGCCCGTGTGAAAATGTGGGCACCCGAGTTTGCAAGGTGAAACAAACTACGAGTCAGTCATGGGACTGGTATGAGAAATCTACTCAACTTATTAACAACAATAATAAGGCAAATCAAAGGACCACGCCACTTTCGCGGAACGGGTTTACTCCAATGAGTGCTAGTGCATGAAATAGAATAAATGATTAAATCAACGCAATGCTTTTTATAAAATGAAGCCATTATAAGACTCAGGTCCCATCACACAATGCAGCGCAAGCCGGAGGATAGAGTTTTTACCTTATAATGGCCAAAGATGATTCATACGAATAAAACAAAGGTGTTCGATATTATTACTAGTGCATATATGTTTCAAAAGCAATTCAATCATAAATATCAATCCTAGGCGGCATAGCTACCATCTACTATGTCGCCATACTAGCAATACAATCTTATTCGCATATTTCGTATTGGAAATTGGATTCCTTCATGAGTCGAGGCAAGGGGCAAGCTCCTCTCCGTTCGAGACACTCTAGCAAATGCCTCGGGACCGCACACAGCAATCCCCTGGATCCTCCAAGGCCGGTCCTCCCTTACTTTTGAGGATTAATTATTCCTAAACACACGTTTCCCGGTCCTTACAGACCTATAATCGAGGCGCCTCGCATTCCAACAACCACACAGGTGAAAAGTAGATATAAATGTCAGGGCTGGGAGGTCACTGACACCACCATAGCTAGAAAGAAACGTCATGCACTCCTTGGGTCCTTCTCCCGTTTTTGACTCATACCGGGGTGTGAGGCTCGTGAATTCACGTTACACACAAAGCTACGTCACACAGACCATGCTTTGATCATCAACCACAAGACTTTGCTTTGCAACAGAAGCCTTGATCATATGCCACTTAGGCGTGCCACACAGGTAATCCACTCCATGCGACTGATTTCTGTCAATACATAACCTCTGAGCTCGTACGTCTCAGAGAAGGGCGTTAAGCAAGAGAATAAATTCTCCGCCGCCAAACAGATATATATTTAACAGAGATCAATCAACACAGAACAAAATCCAATGCCAGACACACAGTCCATTTACAAGTCCGTTCTGGGTCTGAACGAAACCGGAGGCACCAATTCCTCGCATATCCGTACAATCAACAGTATGTTTGGACGGCTACTACTTCAATTCCTTCATGGTAGCTACTCCAATCACGAGCATCAGTAGCGCCCATCCATCCAATGTGGAGATCGTCGGTCTTCAGTCGTCTTCGACTCTTCGACTTCTCAACGTCGATCGATTATTTGAAATGAGATAAACTCGGCCTTTCCAAATAACCCACGTATATTTAGATTTTCAAATCAATTAATCACATGGTTGGACTATTCAACATTCACATTTCAGTTATTTAGTTATAATTTTCATGTCAAATACATTCAACCATCACATTTTAAGCAAACACAACAAAATTGGTTTATTTCCACTCTATATCGTCTATAGTACTTTATAACGATATATCGCCATTTTTATTTGATTTAAAACGACCATATTTAATTAAACGACGTTTCAGGTCGTGTCGATGCACTGGCGCTGCTTTTTACTAATTTTGTTTTACACATATATGAAAATCTAACCGTTGGATCTTCACAAACTTTACATCATTAGGAAGGTCTTTTCAAAACGAATCCAACGGTTTCAGTTTTGGGAAAATCCGACGGTCGGATCTTCCACACTAACCATTTGAAGTGACGATTTCAATTTACGAACTGCAACGTCGTTATTCGATTTAATTTAATTATATTTATATATATATAAATATAATCGTTTCTGGCGCTGTTTTTCTTCAGTTTTGAATTAAACATTCCAGACAATCCAACCGTCGGATCTTCACAAAGTTGGTGCCGTTGGAAAGATATTTCCAAGGCAAACCCAACGGTTGCGGTTTCGGGAAAATCCAATGGTCGGATTTCCCGCACTAGTCGTTTGAAATAACGGTTTCAAAACACGAACTGCACGGCCACGTTTCGTTTTAATTTTATTTATATTTATATATTTATATAAATATAGTTCATTCAAAAATTCCTATATCGTTTCCACTTCAATTATTTCACTAACGCCTTTAAATTTTGGAAAATTTCGCCATAACCTCCTTTGTACGGGAGGGTCTGGGAAAATTCCCAAATAGCCACACGGGCGTCTCATATCAAAAAGAAAAAGAAAAAGCCAAGCGGCTAGCCAACAGGCTCATAAAATCATCACCCAAACAAAGCGGTAAATGTGTACCTATTTGTCGGGCACAAAATTCTATTTCTCTTCTCTAGCCCCTTTTGCTTTAACCTGTTCAATAGATATGCATATACACATATACAATTCATATCACTTATCATTTTCCACTCAATTTCATATTTGATTTTTCTTCAGTTTTAAAAACACCATTCATTCTAATGTTGCATGCATATGCTAAAATCATATCATTAGCTAATTAATGTATATTTCAACTCATGCACGTTTATTTGAACAAGTGGCTATTTTTAACACTTCACATTTCAAAGATGAAAATTTTGGCGAACTAAAATAGATTTCAACACATGACTATTCTATTTAGTTCCTATGCATGTTAAAAATAATATTTCTATCACAAATATTTATTTCAACGTCCGCATATCTTTAGCATATCACACATATGATAAAAATGATATTTTTATCATTTAAAATATTTATTCGACAAATAGATGTTTCAGCACTTCATAGTTTCAATAAAAATGTAATTTTTATTGTTCGATCTTTTTATTCAACACATGAACCTTTCCACTACACACACTTCTCAACAAATGAGTATTTCCACACATGGACATTTTATTTATGTTATTTATATTAGAAAGATGGAATTTTTATTGTTGAAATTATTTATACAAGGCGAATATTTTTATTTACTTCATATACATATAAAAATGTGATTTTTATTGTTTAAACACTTCATTCATTCACAAATGAATTTAATTTTCATACAACACTTTTCAACACATGAATATTTCCACACATGGATATAGTTTCAACATATGGCTTTAATTTCAACACATGAAAATAATTTCAACATAAGAAAATAATTCTAACACACAAAGATTATTCAAAATTTCGGCAGCATAACGGCAGGGTAGTTAAAACCGGCACCGTCCCTAGTATGGCTCCTCGCTCTAACTTAAAACCTCGCGGTTTTTGACAATGGGGATTCATGCATCTAATTCGCACGCAGGCGGCATGTTTATTTTTATTTCCACAAATATTTCCAATTCATTTCAATCACCAATGGGTATTTTTCAACCATAACCAAACAATATCAACCACAAACAATTATTCAACCATCCGTATTTTTCATCCAATATTTCACACCAATTCACCACAATAAATATCGTCCATGGTTTGTGGACGAGGGGAGTATATATATATATATATATATATATATATATATATATACAATTGCTATATTTCACTTGCATTTCAACACATATATCAATTATTCTATGCATGTAAAAATTCATACTTCGCTTATATAGCTTACACTACGCATGTACATGAGGTATACAACACGTATGTAATTTATATTTCGCTTATATAAATTATACACGACATTTTCCATTCAATTTCACGTTAATTTAGATTTCTCACCTTGGTTTTCTGAGCGCTAAAAATCGATACGATGTCAGAAAAATCCGCAGCTTCTTCTATTGGGTAGAGAGCTTCCTTGCGGTCTCGATGTTTCCTGTTTCATCGAATTTCGTCAACACACCAAAAAGATATGATTTTTCAAAGTGTAAAGATCAAAGAAAAACTCACTTTCACGAAGCTTCAAAACTAGGTTTACAGTTTTCGCGAAATCAGTGGCACGTGGGGACGATCGGGGGTGCTGACGTGGAAGAGGGAAGAGAGGGCTTTAAATCGGTGGTGGTTTGGTGGCGTTCGGTGGTCGGTGGCGTTCAGGGCGGCGGCGGGAAGTGTCCGACTTCCTGGCGTCGATACAGGCGGAGGAGGCGACGAGGGTGGCAGCGGTGGGGTCGGATTTGAAGAGGAGGCTGAGGCGCGTCGAATGGTGGCGGTGGCGAAGGCTGTAGGTGGCGGTAGCGACGGCGGCGGAGGAGAGAAGGTGGTCAACGGGTTTCGCCGTTGATAGGGGGGTTTTTTTTTTTTAAATTATGAATGGAAATTTTTGATTGGCCGAGGACTATATTAAATTTTTAAATAGTGTTTTCTCAAACGAACTCCTTTTTAAACCCAACGACTGTCGCCCCTAGCTAAATACCCCCATTCCGGACACAATGGGATATGTTTCGTAGGCCAATTCGACTGTTACAATCAGTTATTTTTCAAATTAAAGTATAAAACATTTAATTTTTAACTCTGAACGCACATTTCAATTTGCCGGGGCCACAAACTGATTCGAAAAATTCCAAAAAAATAAATCTAGCTATGTTTTGACGCTACGGTCACAACAAAACTAGTTTCGTCGAATTCTGAGGTCGTTTGAAAAATGGCCATTTTCTGGTCGATCCAATTTAACAGAAATCGACCAAACACATTTTCTTTTGCCACGCTCACATACTAGCTTCAAAATTTATGAAATTTGAAACCTAGCAATAGTTTGACGTCCCGGACCCAACAAAAGTGGTTTCGTCGAATTCCGAGGTCGTATGCAAAATATCAATTTTCCAGGCCTATATATTCTATATACCGACTCTTCTGAAAATTCATTCGGCCATAACTTTTGATTCCCGTTATAAAACTTCGATTTTTCAGATTCGTTAGAAAGGTATTGACTAACAGATTTAAATATTTTTGGTTTCGCTAAAATCCGTTATATTTTCCACCCTGCATAGTCGGTCAAAGTTTGAATTCAAATTTTCCAACTGACTCACTATTCCTAATTCACTATTTTATTGAAATATTCTATTTCAATGGTTCAAATTCCTTTGAAATCACCATTTTAAAAATTTTAAATTGGCTCATATTTTCCGGGTTATTACAATCTCCCCTACTTAAAACTTTTCGTCCTCGAAAAGGAAACAACAGTAAAGTAGGAAATAAAATGTAAATGCAAAGTATTGTGAAGGTACCTTGCACCGGAGTTAGTTAGAGATATCCACTCTGCATTTGGGGTAAGCTTGCTTAATGCTTTCCTCAGTTTCCCAAGTACAGTCTCTAGGATCACTGCTCTACTGCACTTTAACTAAATGAACCTTTTTGCTTCTGAGTTCTCTAGTTTCTTTGCCAACAATCTTTAATGGCTCTCTTTTGAGTGCTAATTCTGGAGTTATCTCCACATCCCGTTGCGCTGCTTCTTCTACAACAAGATCCGGATCATGCACATGTCTCCTAAGTTGAGATACGTGAAAAACATTGTGCACTCCAGGCAACCAATCTGGTAATTGAACCCTATAAGCAAGAGTTCCAATTCGCTCAAGTATAGGAAAGGGACCAATAAATCTCGGTGCCAACTTCCCAGTCTTGCCAAATCTGATTACTCCTCTCATCGGAGAAACCTTTAAATAAACATGATCACCAACAGTAAATGTCAAATCTCTCCTTCTAGAGTCTGCATAACTTTTCTGTCGACTTTGAGCGGTTTTCAATCGCTTCTTGATGAAGTCCACTTTATCAGATGCTTCCCTAATCATATCGGGTCCTAGTACAAGTCTGTTGCCAGGTTCTACCCAACATGCTGGAGATTTGCAGGGTCTGCCATATAATGCTTCAAATGGTGACATTCTCAAACTTGCTTGATAGCTATTGTTATATGAGAATTCTGCCAAATGCAAATGATCTTCCCATGACCCACCAAAATCAATTATACAAGCCCGCAATAAATCTTCAAAAATTCTATTCACCCGCTCGGTTTGGCCATCTGTTTGAGGGTGATAAGCGGTGCTCATATTCAGTTTTGTCCCCAATTCTGTCTGGAAAGCCTCCCAGAACTTGCTAGTAAATAGGGGATCTCTATCACTGACTATGCTGATGGGAATTCCATGCAGCTTAACAATTTCTCTGAAATATATCTGTGCTAGACTTTGAGCAGTTCTATTGGACCTGACAGGTATAAAATGGGCAGTCTTCGTGAAGCGATCTACGATTACCCAAATGCTGTCATTACCTTTCTTGGTTCGCGGCAAACCATCTATGAAATCCATGGAAATCTGTTCCCATTTCCAGCCTGGGACTTCCAACGGTTGTAACAGTCCAGCTAGCTTCTATTGGTCACTCTTGACCAATTGACAAGTAGGGCATCTGCTAACATACAAAGAAATATATCTTTTCATTGCCTTCCACCAGAAAGTGCGTTTGATATCGTTGTACATTTTACTCACCCCAGGATGGATGCAAAATTTGGATTTATGGCATTCGTCCAGCACTTCTCTTCGAAGGCCTGGAATATTTGGGATGCAAATCCTATTATTTAACCTGAGAACCCCCCTATTGTCAATACGGAAACTCGTGGTTTCACCTTCCTTGACTCTCTGACTGATTCTTTGAATGAATTCATCGTCTTTTTGAAGGGCTGAAATCCTATCAATCAACCCAGGTGTAATTATAAGATGGGCAACGATTGCGGCATTTCTACTAAGCGCGTCCGCTACTACGTTAGCTTTCCCCGGCGTATACAGGATATCCAGATCATACGCTGCAAGAAATTCTAGCCAACGCTGCTGTCTCAGATTCAGATCTTTCTGGGTATATAAATACTTCAATGATTGATGATCTGTGTACAGTATAAATTTCTCGCCCAATAAATAATGCCTCCAGATTTTCAAAGCAAAAACGACGGCCAGCAACTCAAGATCATGAGTCACATAATTCTTCTCATGTGGTTTCAGTTGGCGGCTTGCATAAGCAACTACTTGGCCTCTCTGCATTAACACTGCACCAAGACCTCTAATAGAAGCATCTGTCCAAACCGTTAAATCTTGATTGCCATCTATAATAGTTAACACTGGAGCGGTGGTCAGCTTCGATTTCAATTCCTGGAAAGCTTCTTCACAGTCGGAAGTCCACTTAAACTTCTCGTGTTTCTTTGTGAGCTTCGTTAATGGACCGGATATCTTCGAAAAATCCTTAACGAACTTTCGATAATAAATAGCCAACCCCATAAAACTTCTAACTTCCGTGGGAGTAGTGGGTTGTTTCCAGTCTTGAATCGCTGTTATTTTGCTTGGGTCAATAGAAATTCCTTTCTCTGACACGACATGGCCAAGAAATTTAACTTCCTCTTGCCAGAAGACACATTTAGAGAATTTGGCTTTGAAGACGTTCTTCCTTAGAATCTCCAATACTTGTTCTAAGTGTTTTTCATGCTCGGGTTTTGATTTGGAGTAGATTAAAATATCATCGATGAAGACGAGGACAAATTTATTCAGAACTCCCCTGAACACTCTATTCATTAGATCGACAAAGTATGCTGGAGCGTTACATAGGCCAAACGGCATTACTAACCATTCATAAAATATGTCTGGACCTCTGAAAGCTGTCAAAGGAACACACTCTTCTGCTATTCTCAATTGATGAAAACCTGTAGCTAGGTCCATTCGGGAAAATACTTTCGCCCCATTCAATTGGTCTAGCAAATCATCAATGCGGGGTAATGGATATTTGTTTTTGAGCGTCTGTTTGTTGAGGTCTCGGTAATCAACACATAATCGAAGAGTACCGTCTGACTTTGGGACAAACACAACAGCTGCACCCCAATTAGAAAAACTAGGTCTGATTAGACCCTTCCACAACAGTTGACGAGTTTGATCGCCTAATTCTTCTTTTTCTTTCGGAGTCATTCTACGAATTGGATGCACCACTGGTCTGGCATTGGGAATTAGATCGATTCGGAATTCTATTTCTCTTTGTGGAGGTAAGTTTTCAACTTCTTCAAACACATCCGCATAGTTTCTAACAATCGGAATCTTTTCTATGGAAGTGGGGATAAGTTCTAATGCCGACCAAAATTCTTCTCTATTCGGATTCGAACCATGACAGGGTATATATATATGTCCAAGCTCCGTTCGGATTTTAACAATCCTTTCTGCACATTTTACCTCCGCTTCGTATTTCGTTAACCATTCTAACCCAAGGATAACGTCGAATTCGGGAAAATCCATAACAATCAAATTAATGGGAAATTTGTAGAAAGAATAAGAGATTGGCACTCTACAACATGTACTGAGAGTAACAGGACCCCCTATCGGGTTATGAACTTCAATCGATTCTTTAAGCTTTCGCTGTTTTAACTTTAATTTGTGCACTGTGTTTCTTGAAATAAAACTACGTGATGCACCTGTGTCAAACAATACAGAAACAGGAATATTTTTAATTGTAAGGGTACCTCCCAAAACATCGGGTTTACCTGCTCCATCGGAAACAGCTGGCGGGCTAGACCCGTCATAGACATGAGCTACTGTAGCTTTCTTCAACAAAGGACAGTCTTTGACCAGATGATCGGTCTTGCGACAGTTGAAGCACGAGCGAGGGTTCTGAGAGCCTTGGCTCGAGCCTTGAGAATTCGTTTTCTGCCTCTTCGGAGCTGTGCAGACGTTTTGAGTAGTGGCCCGATTTACCACAGTTAAAGCAATTTCCTCTTGGCGGCTTGCCAGTCTGAGGTTTTGAAGATGCTGCTTGGCTTGACTCGCCCTGATTTACAGCAGGCTTGCGCTTGTTTCCGGCTTGGCTTCTAGCGCGATCCTGATCCAGATGCCTTTGATCAAGGTCTTCATAGTTGCATGTCATTTCCACCAGCTCGTTGAATTCCAGCTTGACATGGGCCATGGCTCTATCATGATATTGTCGTCTTAGTCCAAGGATAAACCTCTTATTTTTGGATTTCGCGGTGGCGACGAGCTCTGGAGCATAGGGCGACAACATTGTAAATTTGTTCAGATAATCTTGCACGGAAAGATCCCCTTGCTGGAGAATGGCGAAGTCATCGTGCATTCTTTCTAGAGCTTGTTCTGGGACATATTTCTCCTTGAAGAGTTCTTTAAATCCATCCCAAGTTCTTCCAGCTTCTCTGTTCCTGGCGGTAAGAGATTCCCACCATAATTCAGCTTGTTCCTGCATAAACCAGGCGCCCATAATAGCTTTGTCTTCGTCTCCTAGCCTTAGGCCTTCAAGAATTTTCTCGCATGTTTTGAGCCATGCAAGGGCCTCTATTACGGTGCCAGTTCCCGAGAAGGTCTTGCCTCCTAAGTTCTTATATCTCTTAGCTACACGGTCAAGCTCGAAGTATTGAGCTGCCGGAGGTTGTATCAAAGGTCCTTCTTGAGCTGGGATTTCTCCCCTTCCTCGGCCTCGGCCGGCACGGCCTCCTCTAGCGGCGGCTGCTCTGGTAGCCATTTTCAAATTCTGTATAAGCAACGAAAAAAAAAGTTAGCTAACAGAAATGATAGTCTATTGCATAGTTAAGCAGAAATTCTACGGAAAGATAACGATGGACTGATCAATTGTTTTTGCTATTCTGCTAGGCTCATTCTAGGACTTTGCTAGTCCTATCTCTAATGAGCAACTCGCCTTAGAATACTACTGATTCTATTTTGACGAAGTGTTTAATGTGTTAGACTCCAGAACTAAGGTTAACCAAAGCTCTGATACCAGCTGTGACGATCCCAAAACCCCGTGACACGGTGTTAAGGATAATCATTGGAATATAACACATTAATCATCATTAGCAGATCATAGATAATAGCATAAACAGAAAATAGAATAATTTACACACATATGACAGCGGAATCATATAGATATCATCACATCAGAGAAGCACAGTACAGGATACAACTTAGTGCATAATGATACATAATCAGTCACCATCGCCTGAGGCGGAATCATACATAAAGAGTACACAAAAGGAATATCAGTCTACATCGCCAATGGCGGAATCATAATATAGATACAATAATGGCGGAGAAAATCCAAGTCAACACAGTGTAGTCAAGCCTCGCCATGAGCCAAAAGGTGCGTCAGAAACCTGTAACTAGGCTGCCCGTGTGAAAATGAGGGCACCCGAGTTTGCAAGGTGAAACAAACTACGAGTCAGTCATGGGACTGGTATGAGAAATCTACTCAACTTATTAACAACAATAATAAGGCAAATCAAAGGACCACGCCACTTTCACGGAACGGGTTTACTCCAATGAGTGCTAGTGCATGAAATAGAATAAATGATTAAATCAACGCAATGCTTTTTATAAAATGAAGCCATTATAAGACTCAGGTCCCATCACACAATGCAGCGCAAGCCGGAGGATAGAGTTTTTACCTTATAATGGTCAAAGATGATTCATACGAATAAAACAAAGGTGTTCGATATTATTACTAGTGCATATATGTTTCAAAAGCAATTCAATCATAAATATCAATCCTAGGCGGCATAGCTACCATCTACTATGTCGCCATACTAGTAATACAATCTTATTCACATATTTCGTATTGGAAATTGGATTCCTTCATGAGTCGAGGCAAGGGGCAAGCTCCTCTCCGTTCGAGACACTCTAGCAAATGCCTCGGGACCGCACACAGCAATCCCCTGGATCCTCCAAGGCCGGTCCTCTCTTACTTTTGAGGATTAATTATTCCTGAACACACGTTTCCCGGTCCTTACAGACCTATAATCGAGGCGCCTCGCATTCCAACAACCACACAGGTGAAAAGTAGATATAAATGTCAGGGCTGGGAGGTCACTGACACCACCATAGCTAGAAAGAAACGTCATGCACTCCTTGGGTCCTTCTCCCATTTTTGACTCATACCGGGTGTGAGGCTCGTGAATTCACGTTATACACAAAGCTACGTCACACAGACCATGCTTTGATCATCAACCACAAGACTTTGCTTTGCAACAGAAGCCTTGATCATATGCCACTTAGGCGTGCCACACAGGTAATCCACTCCATGCGACTGATTTCTGTCAATACATAACCTCTGAGCTCGTACGTCTCAGAGAAGGGCGTTAAGCAAGAGAATAAATTCTCCGCCGCCAAACAGATATATATTTAACAGAGATCAATCAACGAAGAACAAAATCCAATGCCAGACACACAGTCCATTTACAAGTCCGTTCTGGGTCTGAACGAAACCGGAGGCACCAATTCCTCGCATATCCGTACAATCAACAGTATGTTTGGACGGCTACTACTTCAATTCCTTCATGGTAGCTACTCCAATCACGAGCATCAGTAGCGCCCATCCATCCAATGTGGAGATCGTTGGTCTTCAGTCGTCTTCGACTCTTCGACTTCTCAACGTCGATCGATTATTTGAAATGAGATAAACTCGGCCTTTCCAAATAACCCACGTATATTTAGATTTTCAAATCAATTAATCACATGGTTGGACTATTCAACATTCACATTTCAGTTATTTAGTTATAATTTTCATGTCAAATACATTCAACCATCACATTTTAAGCAAACACAACAAAATTGGTTTATTTCCACTTTATATCGTCTATAGTACTTTATAACGATATATCGCCATTTTTATTTGATTTAAAACGGCCATATTTAATTAAACGACGTTTCAGGTCGTGTCGATGCACTGGCGCTGCTTTTTACTAATTTTGTTTTACACATATATGAAAATCTAACCGTTGGATCTTCACAAACTTTACATCATTAGGAAGGTCTTTTCAAAACGAATCCAACGGTTTCAGTTTTGGGAAAATCCGACGGTCGGATCTTCCACACTAACCATTTGAAGTTACGATTTCAATTTACGAACTGCAGCGTCGTTATTCGATTTAATTTAATTATATTTATATATATATATATAAATATAATCGTTTCTAGCGCTGTTTTTCTTCAGTTTTGAATTAAACATTCCAGACAATCCAACCGTCGGATCTTCACAAAGTTGGTGCCGTTGGAAAGATATTTCAAAGGCAAACCCAACGGTTGCGGTTTCGGGAAAATCCAATGGTCGAATTTCCCGCACTAGTCGTTTGAAATAACGGTTTCAAAACACGAACTGCACGGCCACGTTTCGTTTTAATTTTATTTATATTTATATAAATATAGTTCATTCAAAAATTCCTATATCGTTTCCACTTCAATTATTTCACTAACGCCTTTAAATTTTGGAAAATTTCGCCATAACCTCCTTTGTACGGGAGGGTCTGGGAAAATTCCCAAATAGCCACACGGGCGTCTCATATCAAAAAGAAAAAGAAAAAGCCAAGCGGCTAGCCAACAGGCTCATAAAATCATCACCCAAACAAAGCGGTAAATGTGTACCTATTTGTCGGGCACAAAATTCTATTTCTCTTCTCTAGCCCCTTTTGCTTTAACCTGTTCAATAGATATGCATATACACATATACAATTCATATCACTTATCATTTTCCATTCAATTTCATATTTGATTCTTCTTCAGTTTTAAAAACACCATTCATTCTAATGTTGCATGCATATGCTAAAATCATATCATTAGCTAATTAATGTATATTTCAACTCATGCACGTTTATTTGAACAAGTGGCTATTTTTAACACTTCACATTTCAAAGATGAAAATTTTGGCGAACTAAAATAGATTTCAACACATGGCTATTCTATTTAGTTCCTATGCATGTTAAAAATAATATTTCTATCACAAATATTTATTTCAACGTCCACATATCTTTAGCATATCACACATATGATAAAAATGATATTTTTATCATTTAAAATATTTATTCGACAAATAGATGTTTCAGCACTTCATAGTTTCAATAAAAATGTAATTTTTATTGTTCGATCTTTTTATTCAACACATGAACCTTTCCACTACACACACTTCTCAACAAATGAGTATTTCCACACATGGACATTTTATTTATGTTATTTATATTAGAAAGATGGGATTTTTATTGTTGAAATTATTTATACAAGGCGAATATTTTTATTTACTTCATATACATATAAAAATGTGATTTTTATTGTTTAAACACTTCATTCATTCACAAATGAATATAATTTTCATACAACACTTTTCAACACATGAATATTTCCACACATGGATATAGTTTCAACATATGGCTTTAATTTCAACACATGAAAATAATTTCAACATAAGAAAATATTTCTAACACACAAAGATTATTCAAAATTTCGGCAGCATAACGGCAGGGTAGTTAAAACCGGCACTGTCCCTAGTACGGCTCCTCGCTCTACCTTAAAACCTCGTGGTTTTTGACAATGGGGATTCATGCATCTAATTCGCACGCAGGCGGCATGTTTATTTTTATTTCCACAAATATTTCCAATTCATTTCAATCACCAATGGGTATTTTTCAACCACAACCAAACAATATCAACCACAAACAATTATTCAACCATCTGTATTTTTCATCCAATATTTCACACCAATTCACCATAATAAATATCGTCCATGGTTTGTGGACGAGGGGAGTATATATATATATATATATAATTGCTATATTTCACTTGCATTTCAACACATATATCAATTATTCTATGCATGTAAAAATTCATACTTCGCTTATATAGCTTACACTACGCATGTACATGAGGTATACAACACGTATGTAATTTATATTTCGCTTATATAAATTATACACGACATTTTCCATTCAATTTCACGTTAATTTAGATTTCTCACCTTGGTTTTCTGAGCGCTAAAAATCGATACGATGTCAGAAAAATCCGCAGCTTCTTCTATTGGGTAGAGAGCTTCCTTGCGGTCTCGATGTTTCCTGTTTCATCGAATTTCGTCAACACACCAAAAAGATATGATTTTTTAAAGTGTAAAGATCAAAGAAAAACTCACTTTCACGAAGCTTCAAAACTAGGTTTATAGTTTTTGCGAAATCAGTGGCACGTGGGGACGATCGGGGGTGCTGACGTGGAAGAGGGAAGAGAGGGCTTTAAATTGGTGGAGGTTTGGTGGCGTTCGGTGGTCGGTGGCGTTCAGGGCGGCGGCGGGAAGTGTCCGACTTCCTGGCGTCGATACAGGCGGAGGAGGCGACGAGGGTGGCAGCGGTGGGGTCGGATTTGAAGAGGAGGCGGAGGCGCGTCGAATGGTGGCGGCGGCGAAGGCTGTAGGTGGCGGTAGCGACGGCGGCGGAGGAGAGAAGGTGGTCAACGGGTTTCGCCGTTGATCGGGGGGTTTTTTTTTTTAAATTATGAATGGAAATTTTTGATTGGCCGAGGACTATATTAAATTTTTAAATAGTGTTTTCTCAAACGAACTCCTTTTTAAACCCAACGACTGTCACCTCTAGCTAAATACCCCCATTCCGGACACAATGGGATATGTTTCGTAGGCTAATTCGACTGTTACAATCAGTTATTTTTCAAATTAAAGTATAAAACATTTAATTTTTAACTCTGAACGCACATTTCAATTTGCCGGGGCCACAAACTGATTCGAAAAATTCCAGAAAAATAAATCTAGCTATGTTTTGACGCTACGGTCACAACAAAACTAGTTTCGTCGAATTCTGAGGTCGTTTGAAAAATGGCCATTTTCTGGTCGATCCAATTTAACAGAAATCGACCAAACACATTTTCTTTTGCCACGCTCACATACTAGCTTCAAAATTTATGAATTTTGAAACCTAGGAATAGTTTGACGTCCCGGACCCAACAAAAGTGGTTTCGTCGAATTCCGAGGTCATATGCAAAATATCAATTTTCCAGGCCTATATATTCTATATACCGACTCTTCTGAAAATTCATTCGGCCATAACTTTTGATTCCCGTTATGAAACTTCGATTTTTCAGATTCGTTAGAAAGGTATTGACTAACAGATTTAAATATTTTTGGTTTCGCTAAAATCCGTTATATTTTCCACCCTGCATAGTCGGTCAAAGTTTGAATTCAAATTTTCAAACTGACTCACTATTCCTAATTCACTATTTTATTGAAATATTCTATTTCAATGGTTCAAATTCCTTTGAAATCACCATTTTAAAATTTTTAAATTGGCTCATATTTTCCGGGTTATTACATAAAAGCTCCAAACTATCCACCCAAATAACACGAAATCCACGGAACAATTTCTAACCCTCAAACATGATAATCGATCAGCTAGGGGTGCTTGACGAAATGAACGGCGGCGATTCTCTCCGGTGGGCTGAAGTGGATGTGGCGACGGTCCAAAGGGGACGCGGTTTAAGGCAAAATTGGAGATTGTTGGTGAACGATGAGGCTTGGGATGGGGTGGAATCGGACGAGCACGGAGCGACGCGCGCTGGGGGAGGCCCTGATCATCGTCCGGTCACTAGTGGTGGCAGTGACGGGCGGTTTTCATCCTGGAGCTGATGGGTTTATGGTGGAACGTTATATACATGAAGAAGATAAAAGAAAGTAGCAGTCTGGGTTTTTTTAACCCCGTAATCAATGTAATGAGTGTTAAATTAGGATTTAAATTGTATATTAGTTACTTTAGTTTAGTACATTAAGCAGTAATAAATTTTTAAAAATAAAACTTGTTTTTGAAAATATAAATATACCTTGTTTTTGAAAATATAAATAAACCTTTTTTTGAAAATATAAACAAACCTTGTTTTCGAAAATATAAATAAACCTTGTTTTTGAAAATATAAATAAACCTTGTTTTTGAAAATATAAATATACCTCATTTTTGAAAATATAAATATACCTTGTTTTTGAAAATATACATATACTTTTTTTTTTTGAAAATATAAATAAACCTTGTTTTTGAATTTAAATAGCATTGTATAAAAATATGATTTTTAATTCATATAACAGTTAAGAAAAATGTGCTTTTTATTTATAAATATCATTGTTTAACAATGTGATTTTTAATATAAATTTCGTGAAACAGATTGCGTTGAAATCAGAACAGCGAATCTGAGCGATAATAAAGAATGGAGGAGTGGGAACCCAAGGTGAGAACTTCTCACTTTTAATTTATTTTTAATTTATTTTCTAGTTGAAATATATACTAGGATGCAGACGGTGCTTAGTAGCACCCGACACCCGTCGTCCACAGACCATGGACGGCTTGTTTGTTTGATTGTTGTGTTGTGAAATTTGATTGTGTGATGTGGAATGAAATAAAATATTTTATAGTGGAAAATATTTTATAGTTAAAAATATGATTTTCAACGTGTATATAAAATAAATAGTAATAAACAAATCGGACGGTTTGTTTATATACACTAATTTGACTGATATTGATTGGGACGATAAATTTTACACATCGTCCAACTGCACAAATAAAATCTGTGTTTGATTGGTTGAAACCCACACGGGTGTTGGGATGATATTTGGCGTACGCTAATCCCAATAATTAGTTGTATGTCGATCGATTGATTGACAGGCTTTTATAAGCGTTAGATATCTATATTTGATGCTTATGCAGTGTAGGGCACTTTGGATGATGGTTGATTATTTATTGTTGCTATTATATACATGTGTTGTAGATAATCCGTATAATTAATATTATACGGTAATTGATTGGGCCTCATTCCAATATAAAATAAATTCATGTGTTGAATAGAAAATAAATTCATGTGCTGAATAGAAAATAAATTCATGTGTTGAATTGAAAATAAATTCATATGTTGAATTGAAAATAAATTCATGTGTTGAATTGAAAATAAATTCATGTGTTGAATTGAAAATAAATTCATGTGTTGAATAGAAAATAAATTCATGTGTTGAATAGAAAATAATTTCATGTGTTGAATAAAAGCCATGTTGATTAGATTGACGCCATTTTTACGTGAACGATATTTATATCGATTTTATTCATTTTTATAATGAATATAGAAAAGAAAGTGATTTCAAAATATAACGTTTTGAAAAATTATCATTTGTATATCGATGATGTGGAATATTCAATTTTGATTTGAAATTGAATATGAAGTTAAAATTGTTTTGAAAACGATTTATAAAATTCGTTTCGGAAGGAAATCAACAAAGTATATATTATATATATAATATAATGGCCTGAATAGAACGCACCGTGCCGCGGCAGTTCGCGAATTTCGACCATTGACTTCGAATGGATATTGCGGGAGATCCGACAGTCGGATTATCCTAAAACCGGAACCGTTGGGTTCGTATCGAAAAGAGATTTCTAACGAATATTAGAAATTAGAAATCTAATGGTTGGATTTGGAATTATGTCCAAATCAAATTTGGAAAAGGTCGCTGTAAGTGCAGTTCGATGGCCGTTGAAGGAAATCGACTGTACGGGCGTTGATAAAATTATTAAAAATTGTAATAATTTGTGTAAAATCATAAGAAATGATTTGTGAAGAATTGGGATGAAAAATTCCATATTTGAAAAGATAAAAATAGATTTTTATCGAAATGAACTAGTTTTGAACTAGAATTATAATTCTATTTATTTTTAAAATAAATAAAGTGGATTTGAAATGGTTTTAAAAGTAACCAGAATTTCCAATAATTGAATTGGGATGGATTTGAATCGAAATTGTCTTTGGAATATTTCGATGTTGGATTTCGCGATTATACAGATATTTTTATGGGAATTTGAAAGATATATTTATATCGTTATTTCCGATACGATATATGTTGGTCGTAGAATTTGATATTGAATATAAGTCGATATATTTTCTATTCAGAGCCTTGTATTTAATATCAAATGTGATTTTGGGTTGTCGTGAACGGTATCTTCAATAATACTGTTCTTAGACCCAACGGAGTTAAGAAAATCAGAAACTAACTGGAGATTAGTTAAGTTGAATGGTTTCTTAGGTATTGATCTGATGTTGGTTTCAGCCTTCGGGGTTAACATTTAGGGAATTGCTCACTTGTAATTTTACGGTTAAAGGCTGATATAATGTAATGTGATTTTGGGTTTATCGTGAACCGTGTTTTAAATGACATTGATTCTTTAACCCAGTTAAATATTAAAACTAAGTGGAGTTTTACTTAATCTTTAATTAGATTGAAATGATCGAGAATGGAGTATCACCAGTTTTGCTCCAAGCTATAGTTAAATCTTTAACTAGATTTGAACGGAAATGGTAATTAACTTTACCGATAACACTGTGGTGTTAGATATGGAGTATTACCAGTTTTGCTCCTTCGGATGAATAGGTTGGGATTGGGAAATAAAATAAATAATTACTTCGGTGTGGTTCGCTAATCCCGACTAGTTTGAAGTGATATTCAAAGGAAGATTAAAGTATAAATTTAAAAGAATTTATCTTTGATAAATTTAATGGGAACCTTTCCCTAAGAATATGAAATTTAGAAACTAACTGAAGATTAGTTATGATGAATGGTTTCCTAGGTATTGATCTGATGTTGGTTTCGGCCTTCGGGGTTAATATTTGGGGAGTTGTTCTCTTACTAATTTACGGTTAGTGACTGATGAATTGGAATGAGGCGTATGTTGTGTTTGTGTAGCACTTGTTTAATATATACGCGATTTATTCAGAAAGACCGAGTTTATCCCATTCTGAATAACTGATTCGACGTGATGTCCAGGATGAAGATGGTGGTCGAAGACCGGAGGTCTTCACATCGTTTGGGTGATTACTGATGATCTTGATTGGGATGTACACCCAAGAGGAGGGAATCAGTAGGTGATCGTCCAAATGTACTTGGAGATCAATGGATATGCGAGGTACAAGGTGCCTCCGGTTTCGTTCAGACCCAGAACGGACTTGTAAATCGACTATGTGTCTGACATTGGATATCATTCTGTGTGATTGATGGATATCGGTTGCAAGGAGTGGTTTGCCTGTGTGGCATGCTAAGGTGCAAATGATCAAGGCTTCTGTTGAAAAGCAGAGTCTTGTGGTTGATGATCAAAGCACGGCCTGTGTGGCATAGCTTTGTGTAGCGTTAATTCGCGAGCCTCACACCCAGGTATGAACCAAAAACGGGAGACGGGTATCGGGGGGACAAGCGTTTCTTTCTAGTTAGAAGTGGTGTCAGTGCTTGAACTGGCTGACATTGCTTATGTGGATGATGGAATTTGAGGCGCCTCGGTTATATCGGTTTCGGCCGATGCATTCTGGTCGGCAGATAGACCAGACTTATGCCCCATAGGGCGGGGAAACGCAGTGTTCAGGAATTATAATCCACATCGGTGGACTGACCCTGAGTCCAAGGGACGATGCGTTCTGTTCCTGAGGGGCGGACTAGAGGCTCTTGAATCGGTGAGGATGATCCCTAGCCTCGGTTCATATCATAAATGATAATCCAACTTCCAATACGACATTTTGCGGTTTTGATTGTAGAGCCTAGTATGGCGACATGATATATGGTACCCATGCCATCTATGATTAATACTTATGATTGAAATTGTTTTAAACACTATACACTTATTATAGTATCAAATGACTTATTTTAAACGTATCAAGCATGCTTTGGCTATTATAAGGGAAAACCCTATCCTCCGGTTTGTGTTGCATTGTGTGATGGGACCTGGGTCTTATAATAGCTTCATTGTTCTTTATTTAGCATCGCGCTGTTGTTTTATGCACTGGTATTCTTGGGAGGAAACCCGTTTCGTGTTATACGGCGTGGTCCCTTGATTTACCTAAATTTAAAATAAAGATTAATAACTGTTTTAGTTCTCACACCAGTCCCATGACTGGCCTGGAGTTTATTGTTTTAATCTAAACTCTGGGTGCCCTTATTTTGACACGGGCAGCTAGTAGTTTTGGTTTTGCAGATTTATATTCACAGGATCCTGATTTACAGCTGAAGTGATATTCGGAAAGCTCTGTATCCTTGTATCTGTTTTCAGTTGTGTATTGTATTATTTTTCCGCTGCGATGTATTTAAATGTAATTTAAATCTCTGATATTTTCTGTGTAATATTTATTCATACTCTGTATATTCTTGTATTCTGGTGGAATTGTTGTAATAAGCAATGAAATGTTCTTCTGTTTGCGTTCGGATGTGGCTTGTTCTCAAAACAATCAGGGGTTTCGAACGGTCTTGGTCGGTTTAGCTATCGATTCGGATCGAGCGAAATTCCTAATCGTCACATTGACCCTCATCCACGACCCGACCGTGGACACAATCTTCATCACTCCAGCTCGAGACCAGACCTCGGTTCGTGAAGGCTTCATCACGACCTGACCCCATGACCACGAACCGATCACCGAACCTGTTAATACACGCGTAGATCTTGACCTGTTCTCAAGGCTATTCCTGCTCCTACTATTCCATATCGTGTGCCACGTGCCCTGTCACGAACCGGTGATCCCGGAGGCTCTCCTACAGCTATAAATACACCTCTACATGGAATTTTAGAGGGATTCTCTCTGATTTTTGGCGAAGGTCTTTCTCCTACATCTCCACAGCCTCCACCATTAAGGAGTGCAAGGATTTTGCACCTTTCTACACATAAATTATCCTCTTGTAATCTCAATTAACACACGAATTATGTGTCTGCATGAAACTGATTCTTGTAATATGTCAGCATAACAATAAGATTATAAAGTGGACGTAGGCTACATCTACAGCCGAACCACTATAAAAACCTTGTGTGTTCCCTCTGATTTTACTTTTTACTGCATTCTGTGATTTGTGATCTACATTTGGGTGTTAGTGCCAATTTTTGGTCTAACATACATGCTACCAATGCCTTCTTATTTTTATTTCAGGAAGCATGTATGACTGTTATTTATGTTGGCACGAAATCTATTTGGATATTATGCAACTCGGACAACGTAAAATCAGCACACAACATTTACGTAAATATGTTATAAAAGGGGTGCCACATGAATCCAGCAGGCGGTAATCACTACAATCAATGTTAAATTCGAATCAAATCAAAATCGATTTAAAACAAGGGTTTTGTACCTTAAAATTGAAATTAGCGGCTGAAATCTCCACTGTCAGACGCGAGAAGATTGATGAATTATGGGTATACTTTTTATTTTGTTTTATTTTTGTTAGAAAGAGGCTTTAAAAAAATTTGGGGGAACGCTTTTTTTTGGGAGAACAAGCGGGAAACAACGCAATAATGTAAGGAGAAAGCAGGAGATAGCAAATCATTTTAGGGAGAGTGAAAATATTTCACCTTTTCATCGATGATGAAAAGCACGGGTACTCTATGCAAACATTAGGGTGGAGTAAAATGCTCACACATCTGCATTCGTTGGTTAAAAGCTAATGGGAAGCCGATGCAAACTTAAAATTTGCATCGGTTGTACACGTAAGTAGTGCAAATAATTTTATTTACTTCCCCTTATATGCACTGGTTTTCAATTAAAACCGGTGCAACTTATTTTTTTCTCTAATCTATTGCTTTTTCTGTACCAGTTGCACCGGTGGTTATCCTAGAATCGGTGCAACAAATTGTACTTGCACTAGTTGTTGACACAACCAGTGCAAATAAGGCAAAGCAACAGACCTATTTTGTAGTAGTTGAAGAAGTAGGGGTGTAAACGGGTCGGACCGGACGGAGGTGTGTCCAAGCTCTATCCTATAAGAATTCTGTCGGACATGGACCGAACATCATATAGCCTCGGACCGAGCCGGACAACAGACTGTCCTGTCCGATATAACCTTGGATAGTAGAAAAACATCAAACATTTTAGATCGGACTGAATACTAGTGTGTCCAAGCTCTATCCTATAAGAGAATCGGACGGACACGGACCAGACACATTATAGCTTGGGACCTAGCCGGACAACGGAGTGTCCTGTCCGATATACAGCCCTAAGAAGAACAAGAGGAGATACAACAAGAAGCCACAGATGAAGACGATCAAGTAATTTGCATGGGTGAATTTTTGTTCGATCAAAATGGAAATGTGATTGAATAAAATGGGGATTTTTGTCACCATTACCTAAATTGTCCAACCCATAAGTCTCCCATCATAAAAAATAACTAGAATTTAGGTTTTTCTTTTTTATTATTTTTGTTCCTTTGCGTTCATTCGATGTATTGCATTTGTAGTAATCCATGTAATATCGCTTGTAAAAACTCAATTTAATATAACGCTTGTTTTGTCTATCATAAGTATTCTATTACTTTGGTACATATGCAAGAGTTTAGGGGAAGTCATATATATTAAGTATTATAATCACAAGTTATACACTTATATATCGTAGTATAATATAGATATAGAATTTAAGGGGAGTATTTTTTAAATTTCTTTTTGATTATGCCAAAGGGGGAGAAATTATAAAACACAGACTTAGTTTAAGTAGAATATATAGGATTCATACAGATAGGGGGAGTATTAGAAGGATCATCATCAACAGGTATATATAGGTATGATATTTTATAAACTAAGGTTGTCATTATCAAAAAGGGGGAGATTTTTGATGAATGGAGTTTTGATGACAACAACCTTGTTTCAATATTAATTGATTATAAAATATATACGAACATCTTTATCTAGAATATATATATATATATATATACACACACACATATGTAGGATTTGTATACATGAGTTAATACTGAAGACTATACAGTTTAAGAGCTTTTTAAGAGATTCAGAATTCATAGAAGATTCAAGACTTACGAGTAGTCAAGATTTCAAGATAAATACAGTAATAGAGTCTAGTTTATGCAAGTCTCTGAATAGCACCCCAGGTTCAAATTCAAATTCTATTCCGATTTTCAAATTTCAGATTCCATTTTCAATTCCTACTTTAATTCTAATTAATTTCTCTATCTTACTTTTGATTTTAAACCAAAGTTTTTTAGTCTATAAGTTTTATATTATATACTTTATATTTATATAGGTTTAAATTTATAATTTTATAAATATATTTATATAGTTTATATTTATGATTTCATATGATTTTCTAATTTATAATACTTATTTATAACACTATGTTTTAATTCAAAAATTTCCTGAATTATAAATATATATATATCAAAACACTTGAAAATGCTTAATTTTAACTACTATATGTTGATATACATAGTTCCCTATGTTGACGTATAACTGTCACAAATTTTATTTTGAAAGGCAGTGTCCTTTCACTATTTGTACCATTCCAGAAGCATTGTAACTTTTCAAATCTTATAAATAGGGGCTGATTCCGAATTTTTTCATCATTCTTCTTCTCCATCTGTAACGAACCGGAAAATTCGATGCTCGAATTTTTGACACAAACACATCCAGGGTCCAAACTCGAGTACTAAACATCCAGAAATTTATTAGAAAGAAATTAGAGGGTGAGATAAGCAAGAAAGAAATATTAGAATAGAAGAATAAGAAGAAGGAAATAACACCACATAGAGTCTCACATCGCAGTGGAATAAAATAGGATACACAAATAAATCTTATTGAACTTGGAAAAATGTATACTTAAAATCATCAGAGTCAACCAATCTGAACAGTTATAATAACCAGTTCTCATATACAACGCACAACGGAAAAATAGTAGATAATATTATGCAACTGAACTCCTCTAGTTTCTCTCTGAACTTCACAGCATTCGATAACCTGAACCTGTAAACCGGGTTAACACGAACATTACAAACGACGGGTCAGTCTGGTGAACTAGAGTGGGAAACCCACTAAGTTTAAATAACATCCATATTAATTCTAAAGTTCAAGAATCCTTTTGGAAGAAAAGGATAATAGTAAGACCAGTCCACACATAAATACGGACGGTTTTTACCGTACTATAACCCAAACCGATTTTTGAAATCATATCTTATTCTGATATTATAATAGTGTCTAAATACAAATAAATAAAAATCTAGCGGAACGCTTGCATCTCACGCTCCACATATAGTATACAATCAAAACCGCGGGCGCTTATTGGAGATTGGATTCCAACTATGTAATAACCCGAAAATCTGGGCCAGTTTAAATTTTTTCTTTTGGCAATTTTAGCGAAGTTTGAACATTTAAAATAGATTATTTTAAATAAAATCGACGAGAATTTTATTTTGAATAGAAATCGAACGTATATATTATATACGTCGTCGTTAGAATATAAATATTTATTTTAATTATAAATAGAATTGAAAATGGCGCGGTAGTTCATTAATTCGATTTCAAACTTCAATCGAATGTACCGGGTGCAAAACAAACCGGATTTTAGTGAAACCAAAAACAATAGGATCTATTTGTGAATATCTTTCCAAGGAATCCGAAAAATTGAAATTTCATAGCGGGAATCAAAAGATATGTCCAGTTGAAAATTCAGAATAGTCGCTATGGAATTCAGGCCCTTAAAAATGGGAATTTTGCAAACGACCTCGGATTTCGACGAAACCACTTTTGTTGGGTCCATGATGTCAAATTATTGCTAGATTCCAAATTTCATAATTTTTCGAATCAATATGTGAGCGTGGAAAAGGAAAACGCGTTTGACCAATTTTAGTTGATTTTAATCGACTGGAAAATGGCCATTTTTCCAACGGTCTCAGAATTCGACGAAACTAGTTTTGTTAAGACCGTATCGTCAATACGAAGTTAGAAAATATTTTTATGGAATTTTTAGAGTTCGTATGTGGCCCCGGTAGATTGAAATACAAGTTAAAATTCAATATATAGAGTTATATGTTGATTTTGACGAAAACTGATCGAAACGATCGAATCAGCCTACGATACATATTCCATTGTGTTCGGAATGGGGGTAATTAGCTATGGACGACAGGCGGTGGGCCTCGTTTAGAGGTTGAAAATAAAAGTTTCTTTTTGGGAGATAATTAAATAAAATAATTAAAATAATCTCCCCTTCCTCCTTTATACTATCAGGCCCCCTCCTTTCATTGGTAGATCGATTTAAAAAAAAAAGAGGAAGGAGGACGCGCTCCTCCCAGCAGCGCGTCGCCGGAGTCCACGCCGCCGCTAGGAGGCGCAGCCCCCCTAGCCTCCCTCCTCACCATCCTCTCGTGCCTCCGACCTCTCCTCCCCCTTCAGCTCGTCGCCGCCCTCCAGGCGCTCCGCCTCGCGCCGCCGCCGATCTCCAGTCATCCCCTCCCCGTCGCCACCTTCCCCTCCTCCTCTTGCGACCTTCTGCGAACCCAACCCCCCCCCCCCCCCCGGATCCCTATAGTCCGTTGCTCCTCCACTAGAAGACCACCGCCGCCGCAGTTTAGGTCGCCCCGTCCCCTCTGATGGCCGACGCCAACCTCCACAGTCCTCGTCCACCTCCCTAGCACCCACTCTGATCCCCACCTTAACATTTCGGCTGTAAGTGTTAATATTTATTTATATTTGTTTATTTAGTATGATTAGTATAGAAAGGTTTGATTTTACTATATAGAAAGGTTTAAATTTTATAAAATAAAGGAGCATGAATTTGATTTTCAGTTCTAATTATTTATAGTGAATGAAGGTTTGATTTTTATGTATATATATAATATATAAAAATGTGATTTTTATGATGGGAAAGACAAGATCTTTACTTATATGAATAGCACGATAAAAATAGGATCTTTAAAGTAATAAAAATATGATTTTTATTTATGTAAAGTAATAAAAATATGATTTTTATTTATGTAGAGTTATAAAAATATGATTTTTATACATTAAGTGATATCATAAAAATGTGATCTTTATTTATATGACATCAAATAATGACTCGATTTTTATATATTGAATGGCGAAGTAAAAATTCGATTTTTATATATTGAATGGCGAAGTAAAAATTCGATTTTTATATATTGAATAGCGAAGTAAAAATTTGACTTTTATATATTGAATAGCGAAGTAAAAATTCGATTTTTATATATTGAATAGCGAAGTAAAAATTCGATTTTTATATATTGAATAGCGAAGTGAAAATTCGATTTTGATATATTGAATAGCGAAGTAAAAATTCGATTTTTATATATGTAGTGGCTACGGGCAACGAAAGTGATGAAAGGCGAGAACGACGAAGATTTCTACATAAGAAGAGTCGTGGAGTTAGGATAACGATCGGTGAGAATTTCTCACTCTAAATTTCGTTTTCTAGTTATATATATATATACTAGGATGCAGACGGTGCTTAGCAGCACCCGACACCCGTCATCCACAGACCATGGATGGCTTGTTTGTTTAATTGATGTGTTGTGAAATTTGTTTGTGTTGTTGATGTGAAATCGATAATAAAATGTAGATGTGTTGAAATAAATAAATTATCGTTAAAAATATAATTTTTAACGTGAATGTGAATAAATGAATATTTATAAACAAATCGGCCGAATTGTTTATATACACTGATTTGACTGATATTGATTGGGTCGATAAATTTTAAACATCGCCCAACTGCACAAATAAAAATCTGCGCTTGTTGATTTGAAACCCCACACGGGTGTTGAGATGAAATTTGGCTGACACTAATCCCAATTATTTAATTGTATGTCGATCGATGGGTCGACAGATTGTGTAAGCGTTGATTATTTATATTTGATGCTTATGCAGTTGTGTGGTGCACTTTGGATGATGGTTTATTGTTTATCATTGCTATTATATACATGTGTTGTATGGAACCCATATAATTAACATTATATGGTGATTGATTGGGCCTCATTCCAATCAGGAAAATAATGAATATTATAAAAGGAAGATTCATGTGTTGAATAGAATAAATAGTAATGTGTTGACAATGTTCATGTGTTGAAACTATTCATGTGTTGAGTAAAATATTTTAACAATAAAATCTACATCTTTACCATATTTAAAATTAGAACTAATTCACGGGGGAGTCTAATCAAAAATCAAACGATAGATACCATAATTTTATAAAATATTTTACATAACAAAAATAGTGATGTGTTGACAGTACTCATGTGTTGAGATTAGTCGTGTGTTGAAAGAAATATAGATTCATGTGTTGAATGGAATATATATATTCATTTGTTGAATAGAATAACGAATTTATTGAAAAATATAAAGCCGTGTTGATTAGAGATGCGTTATTTTGACGCGAACGATATTTATATCGATTTTATTCGTTTTATAATGAATATTGAAAAGTGATTTCAAAATTTAATATTTTGAAATGAAATTCAAATTAAATTAGATTAAAATTCAAATTCAAATTTTATTGAATCAATTTGAAATGGATTCGAATCGAATAGAAAATGAATTCGATTCGAATTGAATAGAAAGTGAATTTGAATTCGAATTGAATAGAAATGAATTCAAATTGAATTAAATTGAAATTGAATTAAAAACGAATTGGAATCGTTTTGAATGAAATTTAAAACGAACTAAAATTGAATTGAAATCAATTTGAAATGAATTCGAATTGAATTAAATAGAAGGTAAAATCAAATTGAATTGAAATGAATTAGAATTTGAATTGAATTGAAACGAATTGGAATTCGAATTAAATAAAATTGAAATGAATTCGAATTGAATTGAAATCAAATCGATTCGAAATTGAAGATGAAGTTGAAATTGTTTTTGAAACGAATTTAGAACTATTTATAAAATTCGGTTTAAAAAGGAAATCGACGAAATATATATAATATATATATATATATATTATATATAATGGCCTGAATAGAACGCGCTGCGCCGCGGCAGTTCGTGAATTTCGACCATTGACTTCGAATTGACGTTGCGGGAGATCCAACCGTCGGATTCTCCTAAAACCGGAACCGTTGGGTTCGTATCGAAAAGAGCTTTCCAATGAATATTTGAAATTTGAAATCTAACGGTTGGATTTGGAATTATGTCCAAATCAAATTTAGAAAAGGTCGTTGTAAGTACAGTTCGATGGCCGTTGATGGAAATCGACTGTACGGGCCTTGATAAAATTATTAAAAATATCTATAATTTGTGTAAAATCATAAGAAATGATTTAGGAAAAATTGGGCTGAAAAATTCCACATTTGAAAAGATAAAAATAGATTTTTATCGAAATGAACTAGTTTTGAACTAGAATTAAAATCAATTTATTTTTGAAATAAATAAATTGAATTTGAAAGTGATTTTAAAAATAATCAATATTCCCAATAGATGAATTGGACTGGAGTTGAATCGAAATTATCTTCGGAATATTTCGATGTTGGATTTCGTGACTACACAGATATTGTTATGGGAATTTGAAAGATATATTTTATATCGTTATTTCCAATACGATATATGTTGGTTTCAGAATTTGATATTGAATATAAGCCAATATATTTTCTATTCAGAGCCTTGTAGTTAATATCAAATATGATTTGGGTTTGTCGTGAATCATGTTTTAGATGATATTGGTTCTTTAACCCAGTTAAAGGCAGTATATTAATTTTTGAAAAGATTAAAACTAAGTAGAGTTTTAATGAATCTTTAATTAGATTGAAATGTGAATTGATAATTTAAATTATCAAATCTAAAAGGTGATCGAGAATGGAGTGCCACCAGTTTTGCTCCAAAGCGATATATAAATCTTTAATTAGATTTGAACGTGAAATGGTAATTGATTTTACCGATAACACCGTGGTGTTAGGAATGGAGTATCACCAGTTTTGCTCCATGGGATATATAGGTTGGGATTGGGAAATAAAATAAATAATTACTTCGGTGTGGTTCGCTAATCCCGACTAGTTTGAAATGATATCCAAAGGAAGATTAAAGAATAAATTTAGAAGAATTTATCTTGGATAAAATTAATGGGAACCTTTCCCTAAGAATGTGATTTTGTGAATAAAAGAACATTCTGAATTGGAATGAGGCGTTCGTTGTGTTTGTGTAACATTTGTTTATTATATACGTGGGTTATTCAGAAAGGTAGGGTTATACCCATTCTGAATAACCGATTCGACGAGATGTCGAAGATGAAGATGGTGGTTGAAGACCGGAAGTCTTCACATCGTTTGGGTGATTACTTATGATCTTGATTGGGCTGTACACCCAAGATGAGGGAATCAGTTGGTGATCTTCCAGACGTACTTGGAGATGGATGGATATGCGAGGAAAGTGCCTCCGGTTTCGTTCAGACCCAGAACGAACTTGTAAATGGATTATGTGTCTAACATTGGATTTTATTCTGTGTTGATTGATCTCTATTAAATATACATCTGTTTGGCGGCAGAGAATTTATTCTCTTGCTTAACGCCCTTCTCTGAGACGTACGAGCTCAGAGGTTGTATATCGATGGACATCAGTCGCATGGAGTGAATTGCCAGTGTGGCACGCGTAAGTGGCAATTGATCAAGGCTTCTGTTGAAAAGCAAAGTCTTGTGGTTGATGATCAAAGCACGGCCTGTGTGGCATAGCTTTGTGTATAACGTGAATTCGCGAGCCTCACACCTCGGTATGAGTCAAAAACGGGATACGGACCCAAGGAGTGCACGACGTTTCTTTCTAGCTATGGTGGTGTCAGTGACCTACCAGCCCTGACATTTATATACTTTTCACCTGTGTGGTTGTTGGATACGAGGCGCCTCGGATATAGGTCTGTAAGGACCGGGAAACGTGTGTTCAGGAATAACTAATCCTCAAAAGTAAGAGAGGACCGGCCTTGGAGGTTCCAAAGGATCATAGTGGGGTCCTGAGGCATTTGCTAGAGTGTCTCGAATGCGGAGAGGAGCTTGCCCCTTGCCTCGACTCATGACGGAAATCCAATTTCCAATACGTGATATTGCGGTTTTATTTGTAGAACCTAGTATGGCGACATAGTGGTATGGGTCATTCATGCCGCCTATGATTGATATTTATGATTGAAATTGTTTTGACACTATACACTTATAATAGTATCAAATAATGTGTTTTAAACGTATCAAGCATGCTTTGGCTGTTATAAGGTAAAAACCCTATCCTTCGGCTTGCGTTGCATTATGTGATGGGACCTGGGTCTTATAACAGCTTCATTTTTCTTTATTTAGCATTGCGCTGTTTGTTCTATGCACTGGTATTCTTGGGAGGAAACCCGTTCCGTGTTATACAGCGTGGTCCCTTGAATTACCAAACTTTAAAAACAAATATTAATAACTGTTTTAGTTCTCACACCAGTCACATGACTGACCTGGAGTTTATTGTTTTAACCTAAACTCTGGGTGCCCCTATTTTCGACACGGGCAGCTAGTAGTTTTGGTTTTGCAGATCTATATTCACAGGGTCCTGATTTACAGCTGGAACGATGCTCGGAAAGCTCTGTATCCGTGTATCACTTTCAGTTGTGCTTTTGTATTATTTTCCGCTGCTATGTAATTTATTGTAATCTCTGATATTATTCGAGTGTAATTTATTCATTTATACTCTGTATATTCTTGTATCTGATGGAATTGTTGTAATAACAATGAAATGTTCTTTCGTCTGCGTTCTATTTTGTCCTGTCCTCAAAGTATCCGCTCTTTCCTTCACGGGGAAGTTACGGGTCCTTACAGACTATGACAAGGTATGGAACCACCTTCCGATATAATGTATCTCTAGAGGGGAATACAATGGGTTCAACAAGAATGTCTAACAACCCGACCACACATGACCGACCACTCATTTCACTTGAGTGTATTGAACGTATATCACCAACGGTTGGGAGCTACCCACCATTTCCTGAAAAGGGACAACGTCGATATATTAAAGAAGCAAAAGGAATTTCTCTAGATAGGTGATTATACACTCTAATGGGTGTGACCCACATAGCCATGCTGCCTGCCTGATTTTTTTCATTTCCCGGTATTGAAGCTTGAGGTCATAACTTATCTTTTGGGACACCCGGCCACCATTCACTTTGAATGTCACATTGTCAAATCCTCCAGAAATCTCTAATTGATTTCCACAAAAATACTCGGGCTGTTAAATTAAGAGAAGGTGTCTTCTCGCCACCACAGAAGTATGTTTGAGGAAATCAACGTATATGAGCCCTTTTGAAATACTCTGTCAGACATTCGTCCATACAAGTTGTCTTGGGACTGGACAAACCGAAGGCACTCTCCTACTGCATCCTTGAATTACCTTATGGATCAGTAGCGAGTAGTCCTTGTAATCCACAGACTCCAACCACGACTAAATTACCATCAAAACCCTCTGGTTGCAAGCCAGAGAAATTCGACAGCAATCCTTTCGCTTATGAAGGTCCACGGTCTTCAATTGCTCCATCTCGATCAGCTTCTGAATATCTTCAATGTTAACGTTTTGTTGGTCGGAATGGTTTTCGAATATAAATTTGATCCCGGTCTTTCCGTACCAACAATCGATTTTAATAGTCGGTGATTTGACTATCAAAATAAACAACCATCATCCTTAAAAGTAAAACGAATTCACTAGTTTAGTACTCAGCATCACTTGGCCTTTTTTATTAAAGATAATTAACGAAGATTAATTTAAAACTTTTAAATCTCAATGCTTAGAATATGGTTTTAAATCCTTATTTCCTGAGTACTAACAAACTAACTTAAATACTGGAAATTAAATCAGGTACATGTATTCTCACTTTGGGTTTAATTAAATTTTACGTAAAACATTATTATTATATCTCTTTTGCCTTATTTCTCGAAAACAATAACTAACATTTCCCCTTTGAATAAAAATTTTTAAAACTCATTTTAATCTCGAACATATTGTTATAATCTCACCAAATCTCTTTTTTATTTCTGTAACAATTTATTCATCTTATAACTTTATGAATATAGTTTATAACATCCTTTATGGAAATATTATTTTAATCCCCTTAACCATCCTCGTTTCTAAACTAATACCATTCTTGGATAATCATGAAGTCGTTCAAGTTGGGGTATTTTATTTACCTCTCAGACCTTAGGTCGATAATATTCTTATCATCAGGATAGATATGAGTTTATCCACGAAATCTCACTCCAATAAATATCTCAATACTTATACTTACCATACGATTTAAACATGGTTTTAACTTCATCTATTTTCTTTTAAAAAACTCCTTTTTAATTCCAAAATCACGCTTTCTCAATTTAAAACATTTCTATTTCCTTGTCTTTAGGCTTTTAAATTCCCATTATAAACTTCCTTTAAATTACAAATCCCATTTTGAACTGGTTACGACTCTTATAACATTAACCCATTAATAATTTGCCTTTATAAATGTCTAATTTGGATTTTATAAAAATCCAACCAATATGATTCTTAATGGGGGTTCATATTAAACATAATTTCGTTTAAGAATTCCTTTAACCCCCACTTAAGGCTTTCCACTTCATAAACTTCCATTAAAAGGGTTTAGCTTCACGATTTATCACTTTGATTATTATTAAAACAATAATAACCAATGCCAACATTTCAGAAATCAATTAGTTTACTCCAACATTAATAATTAATCTTCCTTTCAGATAACGACAATCAGTTATAAACATAATTAATGAGTAAATAATTTATTTCATAACCTATCCTGGTTTAAAACATCTGACATAGTCAACTTAAAGCAAGGTTAATCCGTTAACCAATTCCATCAACCATTGCTTTTAATCACTTTAAATAGTTCCCTTTAATTTAATTAACAATTTAATTAAATAATCGTGACTAATTGTTATTTGAAATAATTTATTCAATCCTTAACCATTTGGTTAATTTCTGCTCAGTACATGTAAAACTCATTATCATACGAATTCGCTTTATATATTTAGTTTATAGTTACAGAATAAAAATAATTATTTATTTCTTTTAATAAACCTTTATTCAAATAATCTTAAAAAAAGTCAAAATCCGTTTTGGTTATAAAATAAATTCTTATAACCTAGTTTCAAATGGTTTACCTGACTGTAAATCAATGTTCATAAAATGATTCATTTTTAGGCCAACCATTGCCAATTACTCAACAAATATCATCCATTGGTTAATGACAAACAAATGTTGGATTTTAATTTAATGATCAACAGTAAATTCATCATTCAATGATACAGGTTAAATAGTTCATATATTATAATATGAATATAAACAACATATTTGAGGAATCCAGTTGGATTCCTCCAACCTGTCCATCCCTGCATCAAAATGGTTATCTCAAATCAATACGATGATATATTTATCATGGTAAACAACAATAAACAGTTTAACTAATAACATCTAACAATCAATTTATAACGTCCATTCAAATAGCCAATTATTTAATTAATACGTTTATATTATAATAAACGTAACCAACAAGGTAAGTTACCTTGTCTGGAATCTAATTATTGAAATAACGATTTGATTTGATTAAATTAAACAAACATTTAATTTAAATCAATGAATATTAAAATATTCAACATATATGCAACCAGTCATCAAATCATCAACCATCAACAATCATTGCACACAGAAATAAAAACCCGGATTATATAAAATATAAACAGGATAAACTGAGTGAGTTGAACTCACCTTGTTGCAATAATTCGTTTTAATTAAATTAAACAAATGTCTAATTTAATTAAAACTCTCAGCTACTCTCAACTCTATTCAAACCAGTTCCAAACATTACATCCGTCGATATGGACCCATCGCCTCTTCTTGTCCAATTTTTTTATTGGATGAACAAGTCATGAATTATACATTATACGATTACAACTAAATTGATTAACTAACTAATTATATATTCATTAATTATCCAAATTAAATTTTTATTTAATCAACTTCAGATTTAACTAAGCAGGTAAACTAAGTTTTATTTTTACTGCTATTCGTTATTTCAGATTCGAATAAACCGGGCTGACTTAACCCTTCCTCTTGGTTTCATTTCCGAATAGTCCAATAGCAATTTAAAATAACGTTTCTTAAAGTGCTTAGGCACAATACACCATGCTATTCAAAATGATATGCCTACGTTAATTATGTGTTTCCATGGATGTTCTTGAATAATACCTGATATCTAAGCCACGGTTAATGTTACCTATGTATCCTAGTCAATACGGAATCAGACATGCTGACACATCATTAGGGTAATATTATAATAATTAGGCATGCTTTACTTTATTTTACTGTATATCTTCTTTACTTGCCTGTTGATACACGAGAACCGCAGGCTCCTGCCACCTTCCCCATACCATCGCTTCACATGCTTTCGCCATTTCATTTCTCCATCGCGTCTCCCATGCTCCCGACCATGCCATTTCCTCTTTCCCATACCCATTCAAAGAACTCCCTCGCTTCACTGCAGTATGATCACGATTCACGCCCAGCTCAAAAGAAGACCATCACGCAACATGCTTCATATATATATTTTTCCGAAAGCTTCCTTCAAATGACCTTCACACCACTCTTTCACTTCTCACGTCATTTTCCACTTCTCGCGCATTTCCCCATTTACACGTAAAAATGACAGAACCCATTTTCTACTAACCCCTTCACATCACCACCTTCAGTACATCACTACCGCTTACTTTCAGTGTTTCCATCCCGTTTTCTTTAAGCCCAGCTAACACCCTTCTAAGACTTCTTCCCATTCCATGTCGAACCTCTCCATTTCGAAACAGTAGCCTCTTTTGTACACGCACAGAAACAACCGCCTGTCCATGCCTTCAAACACCTTCCATCTTCCTTGTTACTATACGAACCCATGCCACGTCCTTCTCCACTACTTCTCCATTCAACCCCACCATGATACAAACCCGTGACTGCCACTGAACCCACACCGTGTCAGTTACTCTTTCCTTCTACCTATCACACACACGCATTCACCCACTTAGAAGCTCGCCTGCCACCAACTCCTTGTCACGTTAAATAGAAAGTACCCTGAAGCTTTGCACGCATGCTGAAACAAAAATGAAATGTGGCATATTTTTAGTGGAGGGGAAATCCTGCTTTGGGTTCATTTTTTCATCAGAAGGGATGGAAAGAAATGAGTATTTTGCATGCTATTTATAGAATAAGATTAAGACGATAGGAATGACGTTAAATCACTTTGAATCAAGGTGGTATGATGTAGGCTAGCTGCAGGCGTTAGCTGGGTGCATGAATTTTCATTTTTAGTTGAAGGATAGGTATAGTTTCGTATGTGAATGGACAGTCATGTGCAAAAGATCCATGCCTTACTCAGGGGGAGTGAGTTTGTTGACACCATTTACATAGTGTCAACGTGACTCTCTCCCCTGATTGGTGGAAATCTGGGGGGCCCATAAGGATCCACCTGATTACCACCAATCAGGTGGGAGAGTCATTGTGACCTCACTTAAAATGAGGTCACCAAACTTGTATTGTTACTCAGGAAGGTTAGCATATTAGCTTCGCACAGAGTCATTTGTCATGAGCTGTAGATTTAGATAAGTATAAGTAATAGGGATAGAGTGAATACTGTTACAGCAGAAATTTACTTTATAATAGAGTACACTAAATTCTGGCGGAGTCAAGAAGTAATTCATACTTCACACAAATCTAAAAAAATGTAGAAGAGGGCAGAAATAGGTGCTAAGGGACCTCCACATGAAGCAATATGTCGATACACTGGAGAAAGGAATTAGGAACAGTAACTAGCATGTTAGATGACAGGGTAGGCTTGAATCAGTAGATATAAGGTAGTTTATATTTTTATTATTTTATACAATAAATTCTACTTCTATTTAACGTTATAGTCAATTATATGCACCACTAAACACCAATTTCAAATTCAACAAAAGAAATAAGTATACCGCTACGTCTCGCCATTCCGGTCTCAACAAGCCGATTTCCTTGAAAGCAGACTCCGTTTGCACAACAGTGATATTTAATCTATTGGTTCACCTCTAAACATTTCCCGCCAGTGAAAGCTCCAAACTGGAAATCTAGTCATAATTAATTATATGATTTCCAATAAAACTTGTTTCGTCAAAAACAGAGCTTGTTTGAAAAGAAAACAGTTTCTAAGGCCTATAATATATCGATAAAATATATTTAACATTCCAAAATAATTCGATTAACAAAAATAAACCAATATTATTATATATACCTAAATATAGTATTATATAACTTCAAAATAAACCGATATAGATTTATAACTCAATTTATAAAATTTCTGGTTAAATGATATTCAAATTATATATATAAATTCTTTATATTTATTAAATAAACGTTATCGTTCCTTAACGAATTTCATAGCGACTATTCGAAAATTTGAATTGGACATAACTCACAATATATACATGAAATCTCCATTTTTCTCTTCCATTACAAGAATATAGCCAAACCGATTCAAACATTTCTTGTTTAACGGAAATCCGACTTATATCCGATCCTGTATATTAGATTAAAGTTCAAATGGAAAATTACGAACTACTGCGGCTTTTCGAGCTCGTTTTAATTAATTTATAAATATATATTATCAAACTCCATTTTATTAATTAAATTCGATATAAAATCTATTAATATTGCAAAATCAATATTTAAACGGATTTAAATATTTGAAATTAACGTTCAAAAATCTGGGACGTTACACCATTTTCAACAACCACTACGCCATAGATGGCCTACGGCAACCCCAGAGAAGTGACGCGGTAGATGCCAAAAAGTGTTGCTGGAGGCAAAAAATGATCTGTGGCAACACTTTTTCGGGGTTGCCTTAGAGTCAAAGGCAACACCTTTGCGACTCTACGGTAACATCAGTACAGGTGTTGCCACAAGTACCACTAGAACAAAAAAATACCCTTTCACAACTGCCAAAAACAGTTGTAATATGTCTAGTACAGCTGGCAATCGTAATAAAGTCAACCCTTTTTACAACTGTTTCTAGCAGTTGTTAAAAAAATTACAACTGTTAAAAGTAATTATACCTCAATTGCTATTAATCAAAATTTTCGTAATATTATAATAAATATTATTATAACACAGTATTCGAACACTATATTTTATTCAAATAAATATTTTATTTCAACATTTCAAACGGTACAAATTTTTTGGACTCCAACATTGTACATTCACTGGTATATTTCATATTTACATACATTCCTCACTACATTTACACTCGATTCACTCATATACAGACTTACACATAAAACCATAAGCAAGAAAAAACACACGAAAATGATTATATAAACTACTACTTTCAAATCAATATTCATACCAATCTGATTATGTGTAGTTGCAAACAAATGTTGGACGATCTTTTGCTGCTGCTTCTTCTACATATTCCAATCTAATTATGGATGAACATAGTCCAAGTTAATTGGTGTACATGGAAATGCTAGACAGAAGACAAAAACGAATTATGCTTACCGAGAACAACAACAATAGTCCATGGCCAAAAGAAGTGTACAACAGCAACTGGTTTGATGCACTAACAGGGAAAAAAACAAGCCAATAACAAAAAAAACAGTGTTTTGACTCATATATTGCATATAGCAATGTTCTGATTCTATTTGAATAAAGAACTGAATAAGACTGTGTAATGCAACTTGTATTTAAGTATATGTATCAAAATAATTTATAAAGAAAACTAAGCACCTTTTGTCGAGCGTTTCTTTTCTGCAAATGTCTCAGCAAATTGAGTCGCCGCTTTCTACATCAAGTGTTTTGGAAGACAAAGCAATGAGTGAACCAAATCAGTTATATCATTCCATGTCTGATATTGCAGAAAAAGCCCCCTTCTGCGTGTCGTCCCTAATGAAACTACTTACCACAATGATCTTGAAATGCTGGTGTATATAGCCATCTTAGTCCTCACATTACGATCTATCTAACCATGGAAGGTAACAGAAATAAGCATTATGAACAACATAATACGCCAAGTAATCTTAAGATGAATCACACACACAAGATCGTTAAGTCTGCGCTATGAACACACAAGAAGAAGAATCTTGTACTGCATAAAGAATACACTGAAAACCAGTGATGCATTTGGACAAATATCAAGGAACAGGAACAAATTCTCCTCTCAAGCAATGTGGTTTTTCATGTTTCTCTTAGAAGAATGTCGTAGTGGCAACTGCAGTTGTTTTACTGTCCTAACGAGCAAGCTCAATATTGATTTCAGATCTCTTGTGATGCTCTTATTCTGGGTTTGTTTGTCATCAACAGTTGCTCTTTGAAGCAACTTATCTCTTTAATTATGTCGCACTAAATCAGAGGAGTTAGCCGCAACAGAGATTGGGATCGAAGAGTTGAATGATTGAACATGAGCATCTCATTTTCAACATGAACGTCGTCTGCAAATTACATAAATCTGGATGCAAAAGCATATATAACAATGGTAGAGAACACAGCAGAATAACATATGCTGCAAGGTGAAAAATTCAGAGAGAAACCATGTTAGTCGAACAATGGCGATTCGATCAAAAGTTGAAAAATAAGATGACCCTAAATTACAGGAGAAGATGTCAGACCTATCTTGTGTACTGATTAATTTGGAGAAAGAGAAATCCAGATTCTGATGCCCATGGCAAACCCACATGACTGCTTAATTATAGGATAGAATCATCAAGGGTGGTCATATTAATATATAGCATGCAACAACAGCATGTATGCAGTAAAAACTTTCCATTGGCATTCCCTTAATGCAAAATATATGTTCATAGTGTTGATCAACTATTCATTATAAGATTCATTAAAACACATGCTATAATCAACTAGCTAGGACAGATAATTAAAAACAGAGGGATGTTAACTTCAGAAAAAATTAGGAAACCTTTCTTGGAGCATCAAACCACATCCACAACATAAAATTATTAGTTGCTTCACAAACATGGCATGTAGCATGACCGGAAATGCAATATGTGACATGGAAAATTAAGGCGTGCTCCTTCTCTACTTTGCACTATACTATGCCTTGCAATAATATAGTTTTACTAGGATAATATATACAGGACAGGATAAAAGCGAAGAAAGAAAAGAAAGAAAGATTGCAAGAACGGTCATTAATTAATTGACATAAATCTATTTCTACCTTTGAAGAGAGACACAATAACCTTTGGCTGTTGCACAAATTAAGCATGGATGCAGTGATTATAGAAAGCACAGTAGGCCTAAATGTAATGCATCACATTGAAATCAAGCATCCTTCTTCAACAAAACATGACCACAAATTAATCTTTTGCTGATACACATCTTCTACAAATAAAACAAATTCGACGGTAGGACCATTGTTCTGTGAATGAATGCGGAAACATGGATTACGCATATTTGTCACTGCTTAAGCGCAATCAGAAACCGAAGTAGGACCAGACTTACCCATAAATAATTAGATTGACGGTGTATATGGAGAAAGAAAACCAAATTTGTATGGTGAAGAATAATAATACCCAAATTTCAGGGCTGGAACCGAAATCGGATGCAGATATGGCTTCAACGATGTACCCGGTTCCCCACTAATTCGAAGAGCTCACCTGCTTTGAATCGCCGGACTCGCTCTTCTCCACATGTACCCGGTTCCCAAAGTGGGCCCGCCAACATATCTCTAGAAGATTCGCCGATAACTCTGGAAGATTCTTTGGACTTTATGTGGAGGATCGGAGGAGGTAAGGAGATGGGCGCAGTTATATTTTGTGGAAATCAAATCGGGGAATTCAGAGAAAAATTGGGAGAAGCAAGGAGCGAAATATCGAGATTAGGGTTAGTATTTGGGAAGGAGATAGAAGAAACATCGAGCTAAGGAAAATGAAAATCAGATCGCGTGAATTATCTTGCAGCGGGGAAATGAAATTTTGGGAATTATCTTACAGCGGGAAAATGAAATTTTGGGGGGAAATCAGACTGACATGGATTGCTAGTGTAGACCGTTGGATTATTTTTCACGTGGATTGACAATTCTTTTAATTTTTTTAATTCGAATATATCTACAGCTATGCAACACAGTGGTATATCTACACTAACACCCTGAAGCATGTGTTGCAATAGACAAAAATCAGCATAGCTATGGTGACATTATAGCTAGCAACACCTTGTATTTTCGTTGTCATAGCTCATCTATGGCGTAGTGAACTTTCTATACACCATTAATATTTCATATTTTTATGATTTCTACACTTATACTCTGTCAATTTCAATTCTATACATATGAAACTTCTTCTCTTCTCACTCTCTACTCATTACTCTCATAATCAAAGTGCTATTGAAGAGTTATAGGGCTGTTGTAATTGTCTGGGAAGTGTTTGGAAAAAAGTGTAGTAACAACCCAAAAATTTATCACTTGAATTTATGGATATTCAATAAAATTTAAATATTGAAGTGATGAGTCGTAACTAAAATAAAGCTCTTTTAAATAATAAAGAGTGATAGTGAAATAGTTTTAAAACTAGTGTACAAAAATATTTAATTTGATGTGAAATTGAAAATGTGACCGGAAGTCGTTTATTAAATTGACGACCTTTCATCAACTAAAACTTATCAGAAAGGTCATGACGCTCTTGTGCATGCTAACACACATTATATATTAAGTTAGCATGTTGTATGTATTTATGTGAGGGAAATAAATTCAATATGAAGAGGCTTCTTATGTAAGCTAAAAAGAAAAAAAAGAAAAGAGATAAGGACACATAACCCTCTTAGGTGTGCATGTGTAGAAACATCTTAAGATACCTAAATAGGCATGTATCATTATCTTATTAGTTGCATGAAGATAAGGTGGACAAGTGTCTTAAAAAAGAAAGAAAAAATATAGGAGTTTAGTGGCTTCTCTTAGAAGCCAAATTTTTAGTGACTTCTCTTAGAAGCCAATTCTTGGTGGCTTCTTTTGGAAGCCAATTCTTAATGCCTTCCTCCTTGAGCTATTCTTAATGCCTTATTTCTTAAGTGCATAGCTTCTCAAAGAAGCTAAAGAGAGTAATAAGTATAAGAAGACAATTCTTTTTTTCTTCCTTAAGCTTATGGCTTCTTAAGGAAGCCTTAACACATGTATACATACATGTTAAGTAACGGTAGGAATATGACAAGTGTTCCTAATTTAATGACATAAATGCCCTTATACATGGCTATAAAAAGGCACCTACTCTTCTCATTTTCATGTAATCCTTACCTCTTTCCTTCTTCTCCTTACTCCTCCATTGTTCCTTCTGGCTGAATCCCTCTTTAAATAAAAATAATAATAAAGCAAAAGAAAAGGAAAAAAAGGAAGGAAAGCCATAGATCTAGGAGCATACAACCTTAGCTAAATTCTGGTGGAGTTTGGTAGCTTTTGGGTGAGGAAATCTCAACTTCTAAAGGGGTTTTATTTGCTAGTTTATATGATGCCTATAATGTTTGATGTTATGTCTCTTAGGAAATTTAAGGGTTTATATACGGTTATATTGATGGTATATGTTTGCTAATGATTCTTAAATAGATTCATGGAGTAAAAATGACATCTTTATGGAATATGGGAGTGAAACACCTTATGTTAGTTCAAAAAATTACACTTTTATGGAATATTAGTTAAACACATGCCATTGTTGATTTTTGGTGGTATTTTTGAATTATTTGCAAGTGATTTAATGTGGTAAAGAAAATTAAACTCTTAAAAAATTTGATCTTTAAGTAAAATTTGTGAAGCCACTTAAGTATGTGAAAACTCTTAAACGATTTTAAGGGCTAGTTAGCTATTAATTAATGTTTGTGCACTTGATTGATTATCTACTGACTTGTGGTAAATAATACGAGTTGATGAGATGGTTTAATGATGCTTAGTAAGGGAAAGATTCATTTTTGAGTAATATACATGTAGTCACTTAAGTATGTGGGAAGCTATTAATTGAAAAAGAGCTTGTTTATTATTAACTATTATTAGTAAACTTATATGAATTATATGATCATTAGTAGAAAGTTTAAACGAGGTATGATTAGTGTTTAAACGAGGTATAGATAGTGTGTACACAAGGCATGAATATTGTTTAATCGAGGTATGAATAGTGTGTAAACGAGGTATGATTAGGGTTTAAACTAGGTATGAAGACTGTTTAATCGAGGTATGAATAGTGTGGGTTTAAACGAGGTATGAATAGTGTGTGTTTAAACGAGGTATGATTAGTGTTCAAACGAGGTATGAATAGGGTGTGTTTAACGAGGTATGAATGGTATTGAACATAACTATTTCAGTTAAATCTTTGAAGATCTTTCCAAACATATATTAGAGGGATATAAAGGTGGTTTGAGATTAATATGGAAAATAAAAGATATTTATCTTATGAAAGGAAGTTTTACAAGTGATATCTTTTAAAACGAGTATTAGCAGAGTATTTTTACTTAATATAAAAAGTATCTTTGGAAGTAATTATTTTTAAATGTTTTGTGTAAAGAAGAACTACGTTGGCTTGATCCTGCATCCAATTTGCTCACCCAATTAGATAAACGTACGTAGGCAGTCACAAGTGGTAGTGATGCAGCTGCTTTATTAATAAAAATATTTTTTTTGTTATTACATCTTGTGTTGGTGCATCTTTCATGTTTTATCATTTAGGCTATACTGACGTTTTATCAAGTGTGTAGGAATGAATATCAATGTCCATCTTCTCAGAATTGCCTGATGGTAGAGGTATGGTAATTGTGTTTGGATTTGTATTTACGCACAAACAGTTAATTAGTAAAGTGGTATTTATTAAATTTTTATCCATATCATTTAGTGATGTTGTATATAATTATAAAATATGATGGTAGTTGTCATTCTTTGTTTTGGATCGAAGGATTTCAGATAAATTTCTCTCGGCGTCACAGTGGTTTTAAAGCTTAGGTTAGGTGCCTCAATAAAAATTTCATCGAAGATTAGCAAGTCATCTTAGAAATTTTAAAATGAAGTTACCATAATTTGATAAATAAACCGGATAGGTTAAGGCACCATTCCTCTGACCATGGTTATGTGTAGTATTTATTTTGTGTGTTTAACTTTTGTTTAGTGTTTATACTAATAATAATAATGCGTTGATTCATTATCAAGTACCACATAATGAGGTTTAACGAAGTTGTAAGTGCATATGATTAACTATAATGTAACGAAAAAATGAATGAAGTGGCTTGTAAAGGAAGGAATGTGGCAGCTTGAAATGGATGCAACAGAGTGGCTTAAGAGGAACGAGGTATTGCAACTTATCGAGGAATGAGTTAAATGACTTTGGGCAAAATAAATTGAGCAAGACCAAGAGGAGTAAAATCGAGCACTACATTCATGAAAAATCAAGGTGATTTTTTTATATATAACAAGATATTAGAATTGTTTAGCATTAGTGGTGTTAGCTTAAAAAGTTGTTGAAACATCTCTCAACAATTCAGTCATAACCATTAATTCCTTGATTTGGGTTTAGTCAAAGTTAATCTTATTGGGAAGCTAGATTAATTATCTAGAATACTTATATCATATATATTTCAAAATTTTGAAAGTATGTTATCTCAAAACATTGTTGTAAACTGATTAAGTGTTTGAATAAAAAAGGGATTCATACTTGAGATAATTTTCGAAGTTGAGAAAATGGATTTTCCAAAATAAAATGGTTATCCATATGAGAGTAATGATTACAAAGTATAAAAGTGCTTTGAGAGTATACGTTGTTTAAACTTACCAAAGATTTTTATTGATTATTTCATCAAGGATGGATACCTTCGGATGATGATGACGATGTGTGGTATAAGACAATAGATCTTGGGTAGTGCACTATTACTCTATGTTGGTATCGAGCCGAGTAGAGTACATCCTATTTGATGACGAGATGTCGTCACAAGACAATAAATCTTGGATAGTGCAACTATTACTCTATGCTGGTATCGAGCCGAGTAGAGTACATCCTATTTGATGATAGGATGCCGACTGCAATAGGAAAAAATATCCTAGATTGAGTATGTGGTTTGGATTCACTTTGATGAATATAATCATATTACAAAAAAAAATTGAAGATATTATTTGAGGTATCTATTACTCTCTGGTACATTTTGATGGGTACTACAACAAGGAGAGTAACTCATTATTTGACGAAGTGACTTTGATGAATATAATCATATTATTAAAAAAATTGAAGATATTATTTGAGGTGTGTATTACTTTCCGATACATTTTGATGGGTATTGCAACAAGGAGAGTACCTCATTATTTGACGAGGTGACTTTGATGAATATAATCGTTTTTCAAAAGAAAAGAAAAGAAAATGAAGATATTATATGAGACATCTAACTTGAAAATATTACTCTCTGGTACATTTTGATGGGTATTGCAACATGGAGAACATATACTTGCTTGATGATGATGAGTCGGAAAAGTCGGAGTACGATGAATCTTTGGTACATTTAGATGGGAACCACACAATAAGAGTATGTCTTTACTGGAAGATTTGAGTGTATGTACATGGGATGGAGGCTGGGTATCGATGTGGATTGCAAAGAACATAATCCTGAATTTGGGCATAAAAAGAAACTACTGCGTGCCTGATCCAGTAATAGCTTGCATATTTGATGGAATGTTGCTCACAAATTGAAAGGTTCAGGTATGTCTTAGAATTTCGATTTATGAAATTGTTTTGAAAGCATATTTTCAAGAAAATGCCTTGAATACTTAGAGTTTTATCTATGGAACTTTTGTTATTATTTTGATTAACTATTGCATAGAATTTCAGGGACGAAATTCCTTTTTAAGAGGGAAAGAATGTAACAACCCGAAAATTTACCGCTTGAATTTACGAATATTCAATAAAATTTAAATATTGAAGTGATGAGTCGTAACTAAAATAAAGCTCTTTTAAATAATAAAAAATGATAGTGAAATATTTTTTAAAATTAGTGTACAAAAATATTTAATTTGATGTGAAATTGAAAATGTGAACGGAAGTCGTTTATCAAATTGATGGCCTTTCATCAACTAAAACTTATCAGAAAGGCCATGATGCTCTCGTGCAAGCTAACACACATTATATATTAAGTTAACATGGTTGTATGCATTCATGTGAGGGAAAATAAATTTAATATGAAGAGGCTGCTTATGTAAGCTAAAAAGAAAAAGAAAAAAAGAAGAAGAGAGATAAGGACACATAACCCTCTTAGATGCCCATGTGTAGAAACATCTTAAGGCACTTAAGTAGGCATATGTCATCATCTTATTATTTGCATGAAGATAAGGTGGACAAGTGTCTTAAGAAAGAAGGAAAAAATATAGGAGTTTAGTGGCTTCTCTTAGAAGCCAAATTTTTAGTGGCTTCTCTTAGAAGCCAATTCTTAGTGGCTTCTTTTGGAAGTCAATTCTTAGTGCCTTCCTCCTTAAGCTATTGTTAATGCCTTCTTTCTTAAGTGCATATAGCTTCTCAAAGAAGCTAAAGAGAGTGATAAGTATAAGAAGACAATTTTGTTTTTCTTCCTTAAGCTTATGGCTTCTTGAGGAAGCCTTAACACATGTATACTTACATCTTAAGTAACGATAGAAACATGACAAATGTCCCTAAGTTAATGACATAAATGCCCTTATACATGGCTATAAAATGACACCTACTCTTCTCATTTTCATGGAATTCTTACCTCTTTCCTTCTTCTCCTTACTCCTCCCTTATTCCTTCCGGCCGAATCCCTCTTTAAATAAAAATAATAATAAAGCAAACAAAAAGGAGAAAAAGGAAGGAAAGCCATAGATCTAGGAGCATACAAGCTTAGCTAAATTCTGGTGGAGTTTGGTGGCTTTTGGATGAGGAACTCTCAACTTATAAAGGTATTTTATTTGCTAGTTTATATGATGCCTATAAGGTTTTTGATGGTATGTCTTTTAGGAAATTAATGGTTTATATATGGTTATATTAATGGTATATGTTTTCTAATGATTCTTAAATAGATTCATGGAGTAAAAATGACATCTTGATGGAATTTGGGAGTGAAACACCTTATGTTAGTTCACAAAAGTACACTTTTATGGAATATTAGTTAAACACATGCCTTAGTTGATTTTTGGTGGTATTTTTGAATTATTTGCAAGTGATTTGATGTGGTAAAGAAAATTAAACCCTTAAAGATTCAATCTTTAAGTAAAATTTGTGAAGCCACTTAAGTATGTAAAAACTCTTAAATGATTTTAAGGGCTAGTTAGCAGTTGATTAATGTTTGTGCACTTGATTGATTATGTACTGACTTGTGTTAAACAATACGAGTTGAAGAGATGGTTTAATGATGCTTAGTAAGGGAAAGATTCATTTTTGAGTAATATACATGTAGTCACTTAAGTATGTGAGAAGCTATTAACCGAAAAAGAGCTTGTTTATTATTAACGATTATTAGTAAACTTATATGAATTATATGATCATTAGTAGAAAGTTTAAACGAGGTATGATTAGTGCTTAAACGAGGTATGAATAGTGTGTAAACGAGGTATGAATATTGTTTAATTGAGGTATGGAAATTGTGTAAATGAGGTATGATTAGGGTTTAAACGAGGTATGAAGACTGTTTAATCGAGGTATGAATAGCGTGGGTTTAAACGAGGTATGAATAGTATGTGTTTAAACGAGATATGATTAGTGTTCAAACGACGTATGAACAAGATGTGTTTAACGAGGTATGAATGGTATTGAACATAACTACCTCAGTTAAATCTTTAAAGATCTTTCCAAACATATATTAGAGGGATATAAAGGTGGTTTGAGATTAGTATGGAAAGTAAAAGATATCTATCTAATGGAAGAAAGTTTTACAAGTGATATCTTTTAAAACGAGTATTAGCAGAGTATTTTTACTTGATATAAAAAGTATTTTTGGAAGTAATTATTTTTAAATGTTTTGTGTAAAGAAGAACCATGTTGGCTTGATCCTGCATCTAATTACTCACCCAATTAGATAAAGGTACGTAGGCAGTCACAAGTGGTAGTGATGCAGCTGCTTTATTAATAATTTTTTTTTGTTATTACATCTTGTGTTGGTGCATCTTTCATGTTTATCATTTAAGTTATACTGACGTTTTATCAAGTGTGCAAGAATGAATATCGATGTTCATCTTCTCAGAATTGCCCGATGGTAGAGGTATGGTAATTGTGTTTGAATTTGTATTTAAACACAAATAGTTAATTAGTTAAGTGATATTTATTGAAACTTTATCCAGATCATTTAGTGATGTATATAATTATAAAATATGATGGTAGCTATCATTGTTTGTTTTGGATCGAAGGATTTCCGATAAATTTCTTTTGGGGCATCACAGGTATGGAAATATTTTGTATTGAATCAATATAATAATTTTTGTACATTGTGCACATATTTATACATGTAGTAGCCGACATGGGCTTTTGAAATAAACACAGGAAAATGACTTAATGGGCTCAAGCCCATTTACACTGTAACCAAAGTGGGGTACGAAGAGAGTATTCTTCATACTCGACGCTAGGATGAAACAAGATTTGGGAGAAAAGGCAATATAGCAGGCAATTAAAGCAAAATAAAAAATATTGCCACCGAGAGATCAGAAAGGAATGTGTAGCTATGTGTATCTATTTTACTTTATTTGTTTCATTTTGCCTTTTTTTATATAGAAACTTTGAAACATCCATAAAGGATCCAACTTGATATTAGGTTGGCACTCAGAGACTTTTCCTTTCTACCTTATCCACACAAATAGAACTAATTGTAAAAGGCCCAAACTATTATATTCCATTATTCTACCAAAGCATCCATGCTTGCACAAGTAATAGAACGTATACTCTATAAACACTACAAGTACGTGTGTGTTTCCATGTATCTGTATACGTCGAACTGAATGTTTTCACATGTACATATAATTTTACAACGTTTAGTTGTTAGTTTTGATCCGATAACGTAAATAAAGGTTTGATCTGTATTTTTGAACGTAAATAATTGCTATAAACATATATTTTTCTAAGATTATGCATTTGAACGGTCGGTTTTTCCACCATTGTACGGTAATACTAGTTTAAACTAAAAAACCATAGTTTGGACGTGATACTAAGATTGTCATATCTTTTTTGGATTTTAAGATTAAGAAATGAAAAGGGAGCAAAGAAAGAATGGAATAGGTTGATAATAGCCCACTAGATTTGGAATGTCGTTATCTGTTTTTTAAATGAAAATATGATTGTCGTCATTTCAAATACCTTGAATCCGTACACGCGGCTACTAAGATAATTGAAAGTTATATATTTCAATGAGAAGAGGATTCTAGGGCATTCGATTTTGTAGCATCCAGCATCTCAATATGGGTCACTCCACTCGTTTATCTTTTAAATAATCGAGTGGGGGAGAGAAAGTGGAATAAGAAAGCAACCGAAATATGTGGTAAAAACTAGAAAGGACAAAAAAATGTTGTACTATTTGAGATGCTATTGAAACTTTTCTTCTTGCAATATGCGGAAGGGTCTAGCTATTCACACCTTATGATTTACTCTTCATCCCCCGATTAAAATTTCAGAATTTTATTTCCGAATTTACCCTTTAACAACTGATTATATAACTTGCTTAATGTTGACATGTTGTACAATGATTAAAAAATTTATCAGTCATATACATATAGGATGTTCGAGGCTAAATTGCAATAAAATCAACATTGTATATGAACATTAAAAAAAGAAAAATTAAATACAGAAGTTATAAATAATGATTTAAAAATTAAAACAATGATTAAAAATTTAAAAACGGTACAATTAGCGATGCGTATCATTATGTGTTTTGAGACCGAGATGTTAACAGTTTACAATTTTTAATTAATTCAAACAAAATTTTAAAGGGAAGAGTAGTAGAAAAAAGTGCAAGTTCGAACTAGAAAAATAGTATTGAGAACGAAAATGCAGTAAAGACATTTTTGGATTAAATGGGGTGGGAAGAGGAAATCATGGGGTGCATATTTTATTTTCTAATCAGCGGGGGGTGGATAGCAATTACCGGGGTGTTAATAGATGCACCCTATGCGGAAACTTACCTATTTCTCTAGTAAAATTTTAAAATGCCCCAAACCAAAAAAAGAAGAAAAATATAATAAAAAGAAAATAAAATCCTACTGTTTTGGGTATGCAACCTCGCAAACGACAAAAGCGCAAAATCCTCAACCACACTCCCGGACCTTATCCAATATCTTCTCCCTCCTGACTCGTCCCTCACAGGAAAAAGAACCCAACAAATGTGTTCGCAAACTGCCTTAATGTAGAATCCCTAAAACGCTCCGACAATGGAAGAAATCCTGACCCTTCAGCTCTCCTCTATTTCAATCCCCAAACAACAATTCTCTACCCATTTCTGTAATTTCGCCTGTGTAAAGCCAAACATAATTTTATTTATTTATTTACGTTAATTGCTGGAGTGGAGAATGTCGAGCACTTCACCAGCGTCCGCCTACACCGTCCGCCTGCGCAGCTAGAAATCGCTTCTTTCCCTTGTCACCTATTGCCAACCACCTGACACTGCTAGAAATCGCTTCTTTCCCTTGTCACCTATTGCCAACTATCTGACACTGCCCAACACCCGATGTCGTCATCAGCTCTCGATTGGATTTGCCCTAATTTGATTTTTCGCAGCCCTAGATCCCTGTACCATGTAAGCTTTTTTTTTTTAACTTTATTTCGACATAATTTCCTATCACGTTACTAATTCAATTCTACTTTATGCATTGCGTCTCAGACTGTTGAGTTCCTAAATTCTGTACATGTAAAACCTTTCTATATGATGATTCATTTAGCTGCTATGATCAATTTTGTAACAAGCAAAATAACGAAATCATTAAATCTCTTACTGTGTTATTTGTCTTGTTTAAATTTCTCAAATCTTTCTATTATCAAATATTGGAATGTAATTGTCTCACTTATTTGTTTGTTACGTTTTATGAAAACAAGAGCGATAATTTTTGAACTTTCTTGTTACTTTTTTGGCAAGGCCACTTTCTCGTTTCTTTTTATTTGACTGTTTCGATCATGTAGAGAGTACGTTAGGTTTGTTTGTTTATTTCACTCTGTATATGTGACAATAATTGTTTTAAGTCTGTGAACGACAAGAAAGGTGTGATTCCTTTTTTATTTTTTCTTTGCTCTAGTTTGGTTATTTGATTTAGGTATGTATAATATACAGTATATTTAAATCATCATGCCTATTTTTTTCTTTTTAAAATCCTGAACTAGGCTTTCCCTGTTTGATTTTTTTTTTTAAAAACCCAATTTTAGCTACTTAGCAATTGATTGTTAATTAGTTACTTAATAATCTTTAATATGCTATTCAGTCATGTAAATAAGTATCTACTTCATATTGATTGTTAAAAGTGATTGTTGTTGAAAAATAATTGGAGAATGATTTATTGAAATCATTTGAATTATTGTGTTAAGGAATGTTGATGAAAATAAACCGTTTAAAATTAAAATTGATGAAAATAATTTTTTTGACTATTATGATGCAAGAGAGAATAAGTAGACTAGCTATGATTTCAATTAAAAATGAGTACTTGGATTTGCTTAACTATAAAAGATAATAAACAGGTTTGCTTTCCAAAATGCAAGAAGAAGTTGCTTCTATTGTCATCTGGTGATAAATTGGGCATTTAGTTTTTTCTTCATATGTGTTCATATTGATTTGCTTAACCAATATTTTGCAATCGATAGATTTTTTTTATAATAGAATTTGCATTTATTCGTACATATTAACATATTGTTGTTTATTATCTAACAGGGTCAAGGTTTTCAAAATGAGATTCAAATCGTGAATCGTAAAATTCAAACTCTAAATCGAAATGGGATTTAAATCGTAAATCGTAGAGTCAAAAAACATGTATTTTAAGTTTTGCGCACTATTTAAAATTTATTTTGAAGTTTGAACTTTTATGTCTAAACCTAAAACTACATTTTCTCTTTTGTTCCTATTTTATTTTGCTTGGAAATGACTAGAAATGAGATTGTAGATACAAACAAGTATACACAATGCATCAATTTTGATTAAATGATTTTTTAAATCTGCGGTATTAGCTAGGGTTGAATCGAAGGATAAATAGAATTGTAGAGAGAGAGATTCGCTTTAAAACGGGATTCAAATCGTAGGATTTTAAGATTTTTGGCAACAATGAATAGGGTAACAAAACAATAATATATATACGTATATATATGTATATATATATATGTGTGTGTGTATATATATATATTGTTGATGCCAAAAGGTGGCACAAACACCCAAATAGAAATTATGAAGAGAAATAAATGAAGAAATATAAATGTAAATGAGTAAAACAACAATCACACACGAATTTATAGTGGTTCGACTTAAACGAGCCTACGTTTACTTTTTATTCTTTAATAACTCGAGGAAATTGATTACAATGGTGGGAATCCTCACACTCGAGTACAATGCAGTAACATAGAGTATAAAGAAGATAAACGTGCCAAAAGTCCTTTTTTCGTAGCTTTGGAGGGCTATTTATAGGCAGATCATACGGTCGGTTCGATATGCCACGTGTAAGTCGATCCGGCAATGTAGGAGGGTGGTGAAGCAAGTCTTCAACTCATGTAACAACTCAGTCTGGTTCGATATCAGACACGTGACGTTCTATCCGACATTTCAGAAGATGGTGGAAGCGTTCTTTTTGTAGCTGAAACGGTTCTTTAGGAGGAATATTTGGTGGGTTAGACATGTCCGGTTCGACAATGTCGAACTGAATATTCATCGATCCGGAGTCTTTGAAGCTGGTTTCCCATCGAGCCAAGACAATGTCGAACCGAGTATGACTCCATGGTGCACTTAGTCGAGCCAAGTCTGCATCGATCCGGAGGTGAGCTTGCCTTGCTTAATCTCTTTGACATGTGTTGGACGTGCAGTGTGGCCTACGAAATCAGTGGAGAAAAAGAGTTGTAATGTGGAGGAGAAAGCACTGTGTTCTTGGCTTGATGTGGGGCAACATCGAACCGAAGGAATTGTGGGATCGAAGAGGCCATGGAAGAGAAATTGGATAGGATTCTTGAAACTTGGATCGACGTGGCCACTTGTCGAACCAGATGAGGTCGGCTTATCATGTCGATATGTCGAGCCGGAGGGAGAATGATTTGGAAAAAGTATGAAGAAAATCGAAGAGGTTTGGATCGATAAGTCTATATGTTGATCTAGATGAGTCGACTTCGAAGTTTTGTCTACATAGATGTCGATCCGGGGTTATTGACCTGGATATGTCGAACCGATCCTGGTCGAACCGACCCTTGAGTCTTAGTGCTTCAAACAAATTTCAATAAACCCTACTACCTTTAGTGATAATAAACCAACACTGAACATCTGAACAGTTAGCGTAGAGCATATTAAGACACTTGACACTGCATATGACTTCGAACTACCCGAATACGAGAACATCATTTCCCGTTACCATTGACGAGTGAGATTTAGTCAGACAATTGGGAACAACGGTCTTTTGAGTTCTGAGTCGAATCGTCGCATACTTCTATTGCTTTTTTTTTACTTTCCATTCCAATACAGTTGCACTACACGCACTGCATAAGTACACACAGGGGGTACAGGTTCTTTATTCTAACCCACGACGTTTCTTGGATAGTACAACGAACATGTCGAGAAGATACAATATCAGATCGTCTGAGGTAGTGAAGGACACGATAGTTGAACAAATCCAAAAGAACAGGGATGTTCCAATTCTCGGACCTAGTCTGACAGTTATGATTCGCAGTTTGTCGTAAAAACCCATGAGAAAGAAACAAACACTTTTGAGGAAACTTCTATGGAGGAAGAAGCAGGAGGAATAGGCGAGGAAGGAGCTTCTGACACATTGTCTGGAGCTGTTTTTCTGAATAATCCAAACGATTCTTGGTTCACTACTGTGGATGCAGGCAAATTGAGAAGATTAAGTGCAAAACACATGATTCCCTGGGTTGATATTCAGATTCCTACGCAGGGAGAGACTGCCCACAATCCGTCGGAGGGTTTCATGGCTATAAGTCGGCAAATGTGCTGGTTGGATGTATTCCCCATTCAGTCTGTTTATCGTTAACTTTCTCCACCGCATGAGGCTAGCGCCGATGCAACTACACTGAATAGCTTATTCCTACATATTCTCCTTGTAAATAGCTTATAGAGAGCATCTGGGTCAGGAGCCGACCTTCGACAGCGTTGTCTTCTTTTACAATTTCAAACATCGACAAAACGTGACTCCGTCATTTCTGTATTTCGGGTCCGCCCGAGATAAGAAAATCATTCAGGAAAGATTTAGTAAATTAGGAGATATAAGACCTGAATGATTCTATGTTCCTTGCAAGTGGGCTGTGCTAGGAGATGGATCCAGTGCAGTAAGTGTCAAATCTTGGCTGTGCTAGGGGACACCGAATCGCTTTTCAAGGGGTTGAGCGACTTGCTGTTGTCGGATGTTATATAAACCTATCAAGATTTGGATTCTGCTTCTTTCTTCCCAAGGTCCGGGGAGGAGACTACTCTCATTGAGGTTGGGGAGACTAAAGCCACGAGGTTGACTCTGGGTTCTGGTCCGTCGGGGGGACGCTAGGGCATACACGTCACAAGCACTGCACCTCACAACACATTTTTCTTCTATGTATGTCAAGTGCTAACTTGAATTCTTTTCCCGGATTATAAGTTTCATGACAAAAGGAAGTACCACAGCTAGTTTGGTGCTAGTGTGAACAGGATTGGTCTCGGAAGTTGGACCTCTTCACAGGAAGAACAAAATTGTGAATATAAAGAGTGGCGCGCCCGCTAGAGGGAAGAGAAAGAGCGCGAACGGGAATGGCGAGACCGGGAGAAGAAGGAAAAGGAGAAGGAACGGGCTAAGGAGAAGGAGTGGGAGCGTTAAAAAGAGAAACGTCGTTCCGCTTCCCGCTCTCACGACAAAACCTCCCGGGTGCAGGTTTAGACGACAAGCGAGCACTCCTAGACCAAATGCTCTGAGCATCACTGTTATTACGGTGCTCGACTAGTCGCGATTAGTCGTCGACTAGTCGATTAGTCAACATTGGAGAATTTACTCGAAGAGTGGACTTGCCATTAGTTGAGCTTGAATCCTTAATCACGAAGTCGAAGTCGAACTCTAAGTCATGAAGTCGAAGCCCTAAATCACAAAATCGAAGTCGAAATCACGATATCAAAAGAAGCGAATTAATCGAGTTTTGTATCTAACACGGAATCATAGTCGAAATCGATCACGAAATCGATTTCATATTCCATGAAGCAAATTAATCACATAATCGAAGTCGGAATCGATGTCGTGATGTCGTGTATTTACATATTAACTAGTTTGTTAAATGATGGCAACGAATAACGATTGAAAAATAACTGCAATTCAAATTTAACTAGATAAATGTTTATTTAACAAGTTGCAGATAAATACACTGCAGTGAAAAATAAATGCAATTCGAATTTAACTAGTGAAATGCACTGCAAGTCGAATACAAAGTGGTATATAAACGTTTTATAAACTGCAATTATTTATTAATATACTACAAAGATGTATATTTATATACCACAATTATGTATTAATATATATATATATATATATATATATATATATCAACTAGTCGACTAGACCTCTATCGACTCGACCGAATGTGAAACTCAGCTTGCAACTACCATGAAGCTATATGACAGCACCAAAGAGGAGCTTGATAATTTGCAGGTGAGGCTCAATACTGAGCTCAACCATTGGTCGCTTATAACCAAGTTGGTCAAGGATGAGTTGCTGCTGGTAGGGGAACAAAACAAATCCCTTAATGCCGAAAATGATTTTTTTGGGAAGGGAAAGAGAGCAGCTGGCCCAGGAGAATGCAGAACTCAAGGCCAAACTAGCCGTCTTTGAGGAAATCAGAAAGAAAGCGGAGGTAATGCCCATACTGCATTGGAGTCTGCCTCAGACTCCCAAATCTAACATCATATTGCAACCCGGGAGCTCAAGGCGAAAGCGACAGAGCTAGAAAAATGCAGGATGAATTCAGCACCCAAGTGTTGACATTTTATGCCCGCGTTCTCCGATATCGGGATTTGTCATGGGTCGTCAACTACCTACAAACATTGGCCGACACTTGGGAATTATTCGTGGATGAAGAGAAGAGGGTTTCTGCCGAAGGTGCAATGAATGCAGAGGAGTTGAGAACCCGATTCTTGCAAGGTGATGAGCCTGAAGTTCTTGTTGAGGGTAGGCGGCTTCTTAAAGAAGTGGAAGACGCGTAACGATTGAGGCTTAAAGGAAAGACAATCATTGAGGGGGAGCTCAACTTGGGTAAGGGCGATGCAGCTTCCATGCAATCAACCAGTCAACCTACCCCCGCAGCGGATCCACATGTTGAAGTGGCAATCGTTCCGCCTCCTTCAGTTAACACTTCAAAGACAGACGAAGAGTACAATCCTGATGAACCCGAGTTTTCCCCGTGAAAGCCGCTAATTCCTATTCCCGAGGTCAAGACTCTCGCAACTCCTGGAGATGCTTCAGCTGAGGGTATTTCACTTCTTTCCCTTCAATTTTTGAAAGTAACTATGGCGTGTTGTTTAGCAGTCGGGCTTCCAGTCGGGAGACTCGTTACTCCACCAGGATTCATTATTGTTTTTCCTGCTTTATGTACACCTTTGGCCAAGACCGCTTCCGAGGCGAAAGCATAGAGAGTTGAGGAGCATCACATGCCCCTGGTGATGGTGCAGGCAAGGAGGAGGAGATGATCGACGCATTCAAGAACTTGGACGGGAAAGGGACTCCGACTGAAGGTGGCGACGATGTCATATAAACCGCCGAGTCTGGGAAGACTGGTCCCTTGAACGTTGCAGAATTGAAGGCACTGGATGAAGGGAAGCTCGTCCATCTCAAATGGGAGACAATCTTTGGACCCCTCTCTACCAAGTCGCTGCAAGTAATTCCTCCTCCCGGCACAGTCACATCGGTCCAACAAACTAAGCCACCATCCTCGGGCAAACGCCAAAAGAAGAAACATGATAAGCCCACGCCAAGGGCTGATGAGTCCTCAACTGAGAAGTCCAGAAAGCGCATTCTCACCGAGGCAGAGCTTGCTGAAAAGAAGAAGTCGAAGACGGATGATAAGCTACCAAAGGCTTAGTAGATCCATCTCTTGTTTTGTCTTTAGGCATGCTAGTGTTTTACGAGTGCGACCCTCGCGTTTTTGCCCTCTATTCCTATATAAACCTGTAATGTAAATAAAACAATGCTTTCATCTGCAAGTTTATTCCTGTATAAACTTGTGACGTAAATATAACAATGCTTTCATCTGCAAGTTTAGATCACTTTCCATTCACTGTACTTGCGATTTTAGTTTTACTAAATCAGGTTTAGGCTGTAAGTAATTCCTACTTGAAGTAAAAATATGTTAAATGCTAAGCCGTCTGGTCTAAACACATAACTCATAAGCTGTCTCGCTTAGAATGATTAGGCGTCGACAAAAATGTGTTAAGTACTAAGCCGTCTCGCATAAACACTTGACTCATAAGCCGTCTCGCTTAAAGTGATTAAGTGTTGGAACTTAACTAGTCCAGAGGTATAGTGTATATGCGTCCAATTAACTTTAAATCACGAGTCACATTCGAGACGTGTTCAAAATTATTTTATAAATGTACCCATGCCCCTAGCATCGGTGGGGTCCGAGTTAAGTCAGTTGGACGTCTGGTCCTCAAATGTTTTATACTCTCCTGTCGTTAGGTCGGGCTAGATTTGCGGGTTTAGCGGTCTTAAGTCATGGTGCACCATTCACGCCAACGGTTCGTGTACAATTCAGTAACAAAGAGTATAAAGAAGTTAAAAGTCCCAAAAGTTCTTTTTTTTATAGCTTTGGATGAATATTTGTAGGCAGGTCGTATGGTCGGTTCGATGCAACGCGTAAGCCAATCCGACAATGTAGGAGGGTGGTGGAGCAAGTCTTCAGCTCATGCAACAACTCGGTCCGGTTCGATATCAGATATGTGGCATTCGATCCGACATTTCATGAGGTGGTGGAAGCCTTTTTTTTGGTAGCTGGAACGGTTCTTCAGGAAGACTATCTGATTGGTTAGACGTGTCTGGTTCGGCAATGTCGAATTGAATATTTACCGTTCAAAAGTCTTCGAAGCTGGTTTCCTATCGAGCCGAAACAATGTCGAATCGAGTATGGCTCCATAGTGCATTTAGTCGAACCGAGTCTGCATCGATTCGGAGGTGAGGTTGCCAGCCTTGCTTAATCTCTTTGATATGTGGTGGACGAGCTGTAGACACCTTGATTTTCATACGTCGATGATGGCCTTTCCAAAAGGCAGCTCTCTCTCTCTCTCTCTCTCTGTTTCAAAAAAGTACATCTATCTGACTGCCTTAAAGTATCCACACTTTGTTATTTGTTTCCATCCTAATAATAATAATAATATTTATCTGTTTATTCACCATGATTGCTTCCACGTGTTCACTTGGTTTTTGATACATGGTAAGATTCTCATTTTTCTTCTGCTTGATCTGCTTCATGTTTTTGTTTTCAGCTTATATGCTGATACACATCTACATGATTTTTAAGATTTTGGTTATAAGGGACAAGCTTAATCTCTATTAGCATTAGATGCTGCAGTTAATAGTACAAAAATCTTCAAAAGTAGATAAACTGAAATCCACTTTATCACATCGCATTTCCTTGGTTGTAGGTTGGTCAGAGACCCATATTTGATTTCCAAACTACAACATTTAAAGTATATGCTAGTGTGTCACAAGATCTGTCTAATCAGTTATCATATAAAAGATATGGAAGGCAGCATCACCAAAATGTAGATCTTCCCCAGATACAACCTAAAAACAAGAAGAAACCATACGCTGTACCACTTAAAAAGATGCAAAGAGCTGCCAGGGCAGATAAAAAGCTAGCGGAGATGGGAATTGAGAAGCCTCTTGAGCCTCCGAAAAATGGACTCTTAGTACCTGAACTTATTCCTATTGCCTATGATACTTTAGAAGCATGGAAAGTACTGATTAGAGGGCTTTCTCAACTTCTCACTGTTGTTCCTGTTCATGGTTGTAGGTAAAACTACTATGTTTTTATTTGTTGTCTTTTCTTCCTTTGCAGTTCTGTAGTAAGCTCCAAAGTCATTGCCATTTTGGTTTTTGATTGTGGAACACGATATCAAAATCGGTATGCGTCAAATTTGCTCTTCCTATAATAAATAAATAAAATAAAAAGTTGGACCTTAAATGGGGTGTTCTTTTTGATAAAATTTAGTCCAAATTTCAACATAGGTGCCAGATAGTGGGATGTTATGTCTGTGACCTTCTACTGCTAAGTTTACCCCAACACCCCCCCCCCCTTTTAACCCCAAAAGAAAAAAAACCACCCCTCGACCCTTACCTCATCCTTTTTCCCTTTTGCCTCAAAGTCAATGGCAATTTTCTTATTCTCACAATCAATCGCAGATTTGCTTAATCTTATATAATCCTCTCTTATTCTCACACTGGATAATTACTACTAGAACATAAGATGCATTAATTTATCTGTTTAGAAGTATCATTATCAAATACTTACTAATAAGAAATAAAAAGAAACTATATCATAACGCTCAACAGTGTCTTTATGAAGTGATGAAAATATTTAACTTAGCAATTTAGCACTAATTAGCAAAATTACCCAAGCCTTATTCACAAACTTATTATTGATTTCAAAAATATGCAATTTTATATAAAAATTATGTATATGTGAATCCACACAAGTAATGTTTTAGTTTTTTTTATCAGTGTGCCCATTTTTCCTTTTTAGAAAATACCTGGAAATCCACGTGGGCACTATTGACAAACAAAACCAAGATTGTCGTAACCTCAATCATCAAAACCATTACGTACGATTTACGGGAGTTATCACTGAGCCCCCCCCCCCCCCTATCAAATTATACCATTTTTTGATCCATTTGGTCTTAGGATCAACTATCAAGCACGAGACCCATATTAGTACTACCACATGCCCGCAATATCCAAGTTATCCATCAAATTCAGTATAAACCCTTTAGAATTTCCTTCTTGATGCCGCGAAAACCCAATATGTGAGCTCATTTGGCGACAATAATAATAATCCACTGGGGTGATTTTTCGTAAATAAAATTAAAAATGTCCGACATCCCGTACCCACCTGCCGTGGATCCCTTGATCTTATAGTATGACCCTATGGCTGCAACGTCCATCATCACCATCATTACGATACGGAAAACTTATAGTGGCGGGAACCTGATATGCATATATAGCACCACTACATCACATGGAGACGTGCTATTTACTTTATTTGTATTTAGAAATTCACCTTTCTGTTACCAGTATGCAAATTGGTTATAATAGTAGGTTCTATAATAGCCACGTCAGCAAGTTTGTTACAAGATATTCTATATATGTGCCTGAATCAAAATGAATGATCATAGAAAAATTAATGCAAAATTTCTCTCTATTTCTATTTCTCTCTGTGTCAACCATGTCTTCTTCCTCCTAAATCTCTTCCTTCCCTTTCTTTGTTGCAAACTCTCTCTCTTTAACCTTGCTTTTCCAGCCTATCTTCCTCTTCTCCACGGATTCTTCTTCCTTCTTGTCTACAACCTGCCATGAGAATATCAATTTGGTGCTTTCACTGAGAACCGCCCGACGAAAGTTCGTGCCGCGAGAGGGGCGACCTATAGGCTAGATTAAAATACTGATAGGTGAGTGAAGTCATCCAAATAGAAAAGAGCTACCGTCGGGTCAGTGTCGATAGAGTGGGCCGACGCGGACGTCGGACTTTCGAAGGGTGGTGAAATGATATGTCCCATATTGCAAAATAAGGGATACAATGACTAATATATAGCCCATTAGGCACCCTCCCCTTACAAGTAGCTTTTGGGGGGTGAGTTCTACCTAATGGGGTGAGTTCTACTTTGTGGTGTTAATAACATGAATATCATATAACCGTATCAGAACCATGGAGGCATATGGTAAAGTGAGAGGTGGTGCGAGTCTGTTGATGAGGAGATATTCAGCCAATGAATGTTTCCCCATGAGGGCATAATAATGCTAAGCATTGTTGTCAAAATTTTAAAATCTTACAATACATATTGCATTTCAAATCAAATCTCTCCTTTCATGATTAGATTTACATTTAAATTCAAACCCATTTAGAATGCAGTCTAGCGAATTATTTATTTTTTTATTTTGCTTGAATCCACGATTACAATTCTAATGTTTTACAAACAAAACAATTGGGAACAAGGGAGGAAATCCAGTTTTAGGTTTAAATGTAGAAGTTCAAACATCAAAATCAATTTCAAAGTGTATACAAACCAAAATTACAGATCATTTGAATTTATGATTTTGCGGTTCAGATTTTGTTTTGATTTAGATTTTGAACCTAACAATTTGAATTTTGAATCCTTTCTTGAAAATCTTGCTTTGAAGCTTTATGGGGCTTTTAAACGCCAGTGGTGTTTTTGTTAATCGATTATTATTTTGCCAAGGAAAGGATTGGGTTGGTGCAATGTCGAGAAGGGCGTTTTGGAAGTTCTATGTCAGCTTGGTTGACTGCAATTCGCACCTAAATCGAAAATATTAGTTATATGTAATAATAAAAAGTAAATTTTTATTTGCATATGTTAATTTTTACTCATTTCTTTCCTTTTTGTGCGAATTCAAGTGGGATAGTGATGGTTATGCGATGCATACATGAAGCGAGGCATGATATTTTTGCTCTACGTTAAGCGACAGTAAAATTCTTTCATTTGAGTGTATTAGGTCTGAACCATAGATTAAGATTCTGTTCATCTGTTTGGTTAATTACCCAAACAAATTTCTACATAAATTTTGACTTTGGTGTGAATTCCAGTCATCTCCTGAGGTTAATTATCCAAACAAATTTTTACACAAATTCCAACTTAGATGTGAGTCCTAGCTTGTCTTGAAATTTTTGGTTTTGCTCTTTGAGTGCTTAATATATTTTTCACTAAATGTAAAAAAATTGCAGCAAGTATGTAAAAGAGTCAAAAAACTAACAAATCCGACAATTCAATATAACTAATTCAAGAAGGATTAACAATCTTTAAAAAGTCAAACTTTTGTCATTTCCAAGTGAAATCAGTTAAAATGTGAAAAATAAATAAATGATAGTTGAACCAATTTTGAATAAAACTACATGTTCTATATTTGTAGATATAAGTGTACACCATCTGTTAAACTATTTAACTATTATGTAAAGGAGTATACCTACGTAGTTAAAGCTGCTAAATTCTTGCCATATCCTGCCCAAGCGCTCAGCGTTATTCATTCGCCGTGTTTTTACAGTTTAATGTTGTTGAGCAGTGGATGTGCTTAAAGCATTGTTTCTAGGTCGAGTAAACAGAATATCCTAATGTCAGTTTCAGCAATTTAATATAAATCATATTAACCTAACAAGTTTCCTTCTGAAAAAAATAAAAAAATCAACAAAATTATGGTAATCGTTCAATATAAAGTAGAACATTGTCTAGTCTATAAATATGAACTACATGGACAAGACATTCATGGATTTCATTATATTAGAGTGAAAAATAATTGTTTTTCTACAACAGTGATTTGATGGTGATAAATAATCCATTTTGTAAGTTGAATTTTTCTTAAACATTGCCTTTTTGACCTTCCTTAATCCCTGCTTTATTCCTATTTGTTACTTTTTTCACCTCCACTGCCATGGAAACTACTAAGCGGTTTAACCACAATGTACCTGATTCCGGAACCAAAATTGGAAATGTAATTTAGAAATTTCAGCAGTTGGTTGGAATTTCAAAATGTTCATTCTATTTCGAAATTTTCAAATAAATGAAACAGAAACATAATCTGAAATTTTGAACCTCAGTACAAAGAAATGATGAGATTGAGTTACTGCTTTTTTTTTCATCAGATCATGAACTTTGATTTTTTGTTAAACATGTACGTTTTTTAGGAGGAAATAGCTTAATGGTACTGAGATATTCTTCATGATAATTTCATTTGCTTTCTCTTGCTGTTTTGCACGATAATTTCTTATTTTCACATGTGATAAATAACCATAGATCTTTAAAATATTTATCGTTTTCAAATCTTTAATATTAATTTTCCAAAAAAGGAAAAAGAAATTAAAGCGAACCTCTCAGTGGCTGGGGCTAAAACTTTTATGTTCCATTTGAAGCATCAAATATATATTTCAATCGTTAATGTTTTTCGTATTTCAGTTTTATCCTGTGTTTGAGATAAAAGAGTATATCTTTATTTATATGATTCAAAAATGATGGTCATATGTAGGGTTGTTATGATATTGATAACCGTTACCAGTGCGAGAAAACCGTTACCGTACCAATACCATTGGTAAGTTAAAAATGACAACCGATATTTTACCAGTGCCATTGTAAAATAATTTATGGATATTGATAAACCACTGACATTAACAGTAAATTCATCGGTACAGAACAATAAAAAAAAATTATTACATCAAAATTTTAATAATGATATATAGTATGTATTTTGTTCTCAATTTTAACTTAGTCAATATTCATATCAAGATTTCCCCTATTTCAGTTGACAGTAAATAGGTGCTTAATTCATCACAAATTATGTTTGAAAGCAATAAATTTGTTAATATCTGACTTTGAACCTAAAAAATAAAATGCAAACATCTTCTTAAACATTGATGTATCTTCAAATTGTATCTCAGTATTGGTTTCCATTTGCTTTTTGTTGTTGTTATCGACAGTGGCGCTTAATTTTAAGTGAGCACTCATTTTAGGTGATCAAACCCGAGATCTTTAGGACACAATCTATAATTCTTGAGCTTATGATCTTTGGTTATCAATTGCTTAGTATGTTACAGTAATGTAAATGTATCATTACCATAACAGTCCAAGTAATATGACATAAAAAGTACATTTTTACTTGTTTCTTCCTTTTTTAAAAAAATATTTCTATTTTTAATCATTCAAGTGGAATATTGTTGGTTATAATGTTATACAAGACATACAGGAATCAAAGCATGATTTTTCTGCCTTATCTGTAGCAATAATAAAATTCTTCCATTTGGGCGTAGTTGATCTGGACCATGGATCAAGATTATGTTCGGAATTCCAACCATCTCGTTTAACTAATTACATAAACAAATTCTGACTCAGTTTTGAATTTGTGTTTGCACCAAAATTTTGGTTTGCTTTTCAAGCATTGCTAACTTAAATTAATATAAATGAAAGGTGGAAATCAAGGAGCTATTGGGTTGCCATTGAATGCTTGACACACACACACACACACACACACACACACACACACACATATATATATATATATATATATATATATATATAGACACCCGAAACAAGTGCAGCACCTCAAAATGACCCTTGATTTCCACCACCTATTCCGTTTCTTTCTCCTTCCACTGCTTCTCTCTCTTCCCACTAACATAATCTAATATAAATATGTGGCTATAAGGGAGGTGCATTTGGGGGTGTCATTGAACCTACCTCGTGTGTGTGTGTGTGTACCCCAAATAGTGCAACACCCCTTTAGCCCCCTGATTTCCACCACATATTTCCGTTTATCTCTCCTTCCACTAACTCTCTCTTCTCCCACTAACTTTTTTTAACATAAATGTGTGGCCATAAATGAGGTGCATTTGGGGTGCTTCCAAATAGAGGTGTCATGGAACCCTCCTCACACACACACACACACACACACACACACACACACACACACACACACACACACACACACACACACACACATATATATATATATAAGGGGGTTATATGACATTCTTTTTTGTGGCAGCCCTTTTGCACCTCAATAATATCTACTTGTTTATTTTTAAATAATGTATGAGTGGAAGAGAGAATTAGTGGGAGGAGTGAGAAAGGGGATTGTGTGATCGAAATTAGAGAGTAAAGGGATGTTGCACTATTTGGGGTGCTCTTCAACTACTGTTAGCCTCATTAACTACCAAGTCAATTAAACTTAATAAAGACAGAATCATCAAACTCGGAAGCCACCTACGGGGAGTTCAGTCCTTAATTATGTGTCACTAAGCTTAACGTTTTGCGCAGGCGCAAAGCTGGTATTAACCTCCCACCCCTGGACCTCCACCCCCCAGGCCCAAGAATGAAGGATTTTCGATACACTGTGTGAATCAAGAGCTTCACATCTATTCGCTGCCTCCATCTGAAACTTCAAGGGCTCAACTCAACAATGAAAGTTTCTAATGAAATCTGTGAGTTGTCAGTTTCACATCTATTCACACCTCTCATCACTCATTTCAACTGAAATCCGGGCTCATTCAAACTCAATCAATCCGGATAAACAACCGAAACCAAAACATCTGATAGGAAATTCGAAAAGAAGGCCTTTGGGGACCCATTTTCGGTCATTCAGGGATATTTTTCCCTAAGCACAACGCAGGGAAAAATGATCGATTCATGAAATGCATTTTAGAAAGATAGAAAAAGGCATGAAATGAGGTATCGCTTCGCGTACTGTTTTTCCCTCGGGGTACCGAGGGGAATTAGAGGAAGGGTACCGAACAAGAGCGAAGCAGGTATCTAAGGCTGGAATAGGGAATTCCCCCATAGGGGGATATATTCCCGAATATTTTAATGGGGAATTCCCTCATTAACTACCAAGTCAATTAAACTTAATCAAGACAGAATCATCAAACTCGGAAGCCACCTACGGGGGGTTCAGTCCTTAATTATGTGTCACTAAGCTTAACGTTTTGCGCAGGCGCAAAGCTGGTATTAACCTCCCACCCCCCGACCTCCACCCCCCGGGCCCAAGAATGAAGGATTTTCGATACATTGTGTGAATCAAGAGCTTCACATCTATTCGCTGCCTCCATCTGAAACTTCAAGGGCTCAACTCAGCAATGAAAGTTTCTAATGAAATCTGTGAGTTGCCAGTTTCACATCTATTCACACCTCTCATCACTCATTTCAACTGAAATTCGGGCTCATTCAAACTCAATCAATCCGGATAAACAACCGAAACCAAAACATCTGATAGGAAATTCGAAAAGAAGGCCCTTGGGGACCCATTTTCGGTCATTCAGGGATATTTTTCCCTAAGCACAACGCAGGGGAAAATGATCGATTCATGAAATGCATTTTAGAAAGATAGAAAAATTGCATGAAATGAGGTATCGCTTCGCGTACTGTTTTTCCCTCGGGGTGCCGAGGGGAATTAGAGGAAGGGTACCGAACAAGAGCGAAACAGGTATCTATTAAGGCTGGAATAGGGAATTCCCCCATAGGGGGATATATTCCCGAATATTTTAATGCATTTTGTAACAAAGCAAATTTTTAATGGTCATTTCAGCCCTTTCAGTGGAAGACTTCATTGGGACTCCATCCAGGTGAAGACTTCATAGAGCCCCATCTCCGGAGGACCTAAGGACTCCGGGGGAGGAATCGAAACCAAGGAGAAGCTCATTCTACGGGGACACCTCTATCGCTTCGGCCATCCAAGGGTTGTCCTCGCTTGATAGTCTAAACATCAACGTTTTGATGAAAAATGAATTAGAATTCATTTTTCCTATATATATATATATATATATATATATATATATATATATGAGAGGGTTATATGACACTCGTATTCCATGTATAATTAAATAAGTTAGTAGGGGAGAGAATTAGTGGAAGGAGAGAGAAACGAGAATATGTAGTGGAAATTAGGGGGGCTAAAGGGGTTCTTGAATGCTCCTTATATATATATATATATATATATATATATATATATATATATATATATAGGGGAGAGTTCCGCTACACCTCTTATATTGCACGTGAACTCTCCCCCTGAATCTCATCCGTTCAATCTTCCCACTCATTCTCTCTCTTAGTCTCCACCACCTCTTATATTGCACGTGAACTCTCCCCCTTAATCTCCATCACCTCTTATATTGCACGTGAACTCTCCCCCTTAATCTACACCACTCATTCTCTCTCTTCCCACTAAGAAATAATATTGAAATGGGAAGAGAGAGAATGAGTGGGGGAAATGGATGGTGGAGATTAAGGGGGAGAGTTCACGTGCAATATAACGCGAACTCTCCCTCTTAATCTCCACCACCCATTTCCCCACTAATTCTCTCTTTTCCCATTTCAATATTATTTCTTAGTGGGAAGAGAGAGAATGAGTGGGAAAATGAGTGGTGGAGATTAAGAGGGAGAGTTTACGTGCAATATAAGAGGTGTAGCGGAACCCTCCTTATATATATATATATATATATATATATATATATATATATATATATATATATATATATCAAAAAATGAGGGCATAGGCTGGTCTTATTGTTTAATGTAAGTTGAAATATTATATCTGGTCCATCATCCGTTGTTTTTCACTCTATACCTACTTTATCCCCATTGAATTTTTGCATTTCCGAACCACTAAGCAATTTTACTGCATAAAGTGTACAAGCTTCCTAAACAGATTTGTAATGTCTTTTCTTCTTCTTTTTTTTTATAATAATTTCAGTAATGTATTGGAATATAAAGTTTTTAAATGAACTGAATGGAAGCATATAATGAAATTTTGAACCTTGATTTGAATAAATGAGATTGAATCAGTCTTTGCACTTTAGAACGTGAACTTCTAACTTTCAAAACATACATATTTAGAAGTAAAAAAAAGCTTAGTGGTGCCCAAAAAAAAAAAAAAAAAAAAATCTAGGTGATATTGTTCACTTTAATTTAGGTGATTCTTTCTTAATTTCACATGTTATAAACAGTATTAGTGGAGCATGAATTCTTTGAACTGTCATATTTGCAAATATCATTAATAATTGCAATACTTTGCAATCAACACAATCTCGTTTACTGTCTCTTCTAGCTGGTAAGAGAATGACGGCCCACTGAGGTTGACAAGTGTCTCTAGGAATCAATTTGGTTTTATGCCTGAAAGGTCAACCACTGAGGCGATTGTCTTGGTTAGGCAACTTATGGAGAGATACAAGGAGCAGAGGAAAGATTTTCACATGGTTTTTATTGATTTGGAGAAAACTTATGACAGAGCGCCGAGAAGGGTTATGTGGTGGGCGCTAGAAAGGAAGAGGGTGCCATCAAAGTATCTTACCCTTATCAAGGATATGTACGAGGGGGTTGTTACTAGTGTCAGGGCATGCGATGGTGAGACCGGAGACTTTCCAATTAACATAGAGTTACATCAAGGTTCGACTTTGAGCCCCTATATTTTTGCACTAGCGATGGATGAAATCACAAAAGATATACAAAGGGAGATTCCTTGGTGTATGATCTTTGCCGATGATGTTGTGCTGATTGATGAAAGTATAATAGGGGTTAATCAGCAACTGGAGTTGTGGAGGAAGACCTTGGAATCAAAGGGTATCAGGCTTAGCAGAACTAAAACAGAGTATTTGAAGTGTGAGTTTAGCGGTGTCAGTTCAGATGACGGAGAGGTCACCCTGGCCGGTAGAGTAATACCCAAGGAATCGTTTCGATACTTATGATCTATGTTGCAGTTTGATGAGAAGATTGATAAGGATGTTAGTTTTAGAATTCAAGCAGAATGAGTGAAATGACGTCTAACATCTAACATTTTCTGTGATAGGAAGATTCCTCAGTAGCTTAAAGGAAAGTTCTATAGGACAGCAATCAGGCGTACAATGTTATATGGTGCAGAATGTTGGCCTACTAAGAGGCAACACGTCCAGAAGATAAGTGTGGCAGAGATGCGGATGCTGCGTTGAAGTTGTGGGCATAACAGACGAGATCAGATTAGAAATGAGGATATTCGGGATAAACTTGGAGTTGCACCTATTGAAGAAAAGTTAGTCCAACACCGCTTGAGATGGTTTGGACATATCCAACGTAGACCATACAAAGCACCTGTGCGCATTGGAATTATAGGTCGTGCCGAAGGCTCAAAGAGAGGTAGAGGTCGACCTAAAATGACATGGGAGGAGATAATAAAGAGAGATTTAAGTAATTGAAGTATATCTGAAGAGTTGGTAGTGGATATGAGTGCATGGAAGTTGGCAATCCATGTATCAAAACCTTAGGGTTTTTTTTTTTCTATTAACTTTATTTCACTTTGTTGAACCTTTTTACTTTTTTTTTATTACTACTTTAGACTTTATTTCACTTTTACTGAATCTTTTTACTTTATTATTATTATTATTATTATTTAAAAAAAAACCTTTATCAGACGATTTTTCATCTGTTTGGTTATTTTAAATCTTTTTTTATATATGTATTATTACCATTATTATTTTTAATTTTGGGTTCCATATCTAACCAACCTCAACTTGTTTGGGATACATGGCTTTGTTCTTGTTGTTGTTGTATTAATAATTGTAATACTGTTGGTGTCACACTTTTTAGTGTCCATGTGAACTATCAAAAATGCCCTTATACAAATATTAACAAATATCAATTTTTCTTAAAAACATGATTTGACAGCTAAATTTCTTTACAATTTCAAAATATACCTCTATGCTTCAGAATTTTGATCTAACAAACTTATTTACTCCATGCTTAAAAATAGAATATAACAAGTATGTATTATTTATAAATTCGTTGATTGTTGATTAATAATATAAATAAAATTCAAACAAGCGGAAAATTAGGGTGTGTTTGGTTAAAAATGAGTTTTGGGTTTTTAGTTTTCAAAATTAATTACAAAATTTTAAAGGTGTAGAAGGAGGAATGGTAGAATGAAAGCAAGATGGAGGGGACCGCGGAGGGGATGTAGCAATCATGAAATGAGGATTGGTCTCCATATTTCTCTCATTTCTCAAAACATGAAAAATGGATAAAAGTTGTTTTTTATTTTGTATGTTAACTTTATTTTATAAAATTGTTGTTTTCCATGATTTACATGCGTTGTGCACATTTTTGTATGGACGAAAACCCAAAACTTAAAATGGTAAACCAAACACTACCTTAGATTTTCCAATTTAGAAATAAAAATTAAAAATTAGTTATACATGATTTTAATATGAAAACATTGCTAATTGTGTAGGCAAATTAATTTCTCTTGAATGTGTCAATCATGTATAATTTATAGGAAAAACAATTCAGTGCGAAGCATACACAAATGCCGCAACGTTCGTTATTAATAAAAGGGCCAATTTTGTAAGATTCAACCATGTTTTTTGAAACTGGGAAAGTACTTTTTCTGACATCTGCCACCACTTCATCTCTATCTAATAAGTAATAACTGAAGCCTCAACTAGTGCGGCTATTACTCATTTTTCATATTTTCTGCAAGGATGCTTTGTTTATTCATATCCATCTACTAGGTGTTTTCTGCAAGGATGCTTTATTTATTCATATCAATCTATTAGGTATCAGACAAAAGATTATTTGCTACTTACACAACATATCACCATTTTCTTTATAAATCTGTATTCTAAACGAGAAGTATGCATGAGAATTTAAACTCAATTATCAGCCTTCTATTTCATTTTATTAACGAACCTGTTTCTTCTATTTTAGAAAATGCCCAGAAATTCATGTAGGCACAACAGGCCATCGAATTCAAGATTGTCGTGGTCCAGGCAATGTCAGTCATCGCAGCCACCATTTATGGATTCCAGGATCAATAAGTGATGTCCTCATCCCTGTCGAATCATATCACCTATTCGACCCATTTGGTCGTCGGATCAAGCACGAAACCCGTTTCAACTACGACCGCATACCTGCCATACTTGAGCTCTGCATCCAGGCCGGTGTAGACCTTCCTGAATACCCTTCTCGACGCCGCACGAACCCAATCCGTGTCCTTGGGAAAAAAATAATCGATCGTGGCGGCTTTGTTGAAGAGCCCAAAGTGCCTAGTCCATCCGATATTGAACCCCTAATTTCACAGTATGACCCTACGGCTGTTACCAGGCATTCGCCCCTGTCACCACCACTGATGGACATAAAAAGATTGGCAGAGAGAACCATAAAAGCATACAGTAGAGTGCGAAGTGGTGCGAGACAGTTGATGAGGAAGTACTCGGTGAAGGCGTGCGGGTACTGCACAGAGGTGCACGTGGGCCCATGGGGGCACAATGCGAAGCTGTGTGGAGCTTATAAGCACCAGTGGAGAGATGGGAAGCATGGGTGGCAGGATGCCACGTTGGATGAGGTCGTCCCACCAAATTATGTGTGGCACGTGCGGGACACAGGTGGGGAACCACTGGGTGGGGCCCTTAAAAGGTTTTATGGGAAGGCCCCGGCTGTGGTGGAGGTGTGCGTGCAGGCTGGGGCGGATATACCGGATGCTTATAGGCCCATGATGCGTCTTGATGTTGTCATTCCTGATTCCGAAGAAGCCAGAATGGCAGCTTGATTACCGTTATATGACGATGATGATTTATGGACTAAAGCTGGGGGACCCGCTTGTGGAAATTTGCAGGTATCTTTATAAACAATTTTGTAGTTATTCTGAATTAAAACATGTACAACGTTACTAAAGCTGTTATTAAAGGCACATAAGTTATTTTCTTTAATATGCATCAATAACCTAAGTACGAGGATAATACTAGTGTGGCAGATGTGAACTTGGGTGATAACCTGTCCTTTTGTCAAGTTAAATACCAACAAGGAGATGACTACGAAAACATATATGTAAACAGATTTACACTACTATTCTTTATGAATTGATGTTTGAATTATTTACTTACTGATAATTATGACTTTATAATTATACAGTATGATTTCGCATAAGTATGTGGCCAACGTTTGCTTTTATATTTTTTGATTCGTAGCTATTATGTAAAAATCCTCTTGAAATTGCATGCGCCTTGGCCTAGGATGTAGCATAGGGTGAGGCCTTTTTAATCTAATTTGCGTGTTTAGTTTTTTATTAATAAATTTAATATACATAACAATTAATTTAAAAAGTCTATATAAGTTGCATTCATTTTTGCTAGAACACACGTAATAAAGATTTTAAGACATTCTGCAGAAAAAAATTATCCAATATGATATCATAAGAATAAAATTTGAGGCATGATAGTTTTGAGAAGCCAAATTTCAACATTTTAATATGATAAACTGGATATTTAAATTTGATTCAACAGTCGGCCATAATAAAAACAAATATTTCGAAGTTAATTAAAGATTAATTTGAAAAACAAAATCCACTTGAGATTATTTGTTCCATACAATAATAATTAGGACAAATAGTTTGAAATTTGTTTAGGTCATTTTGAATAATGCTACCATTCAAGAATATTTATTTGGTGTATGGTTATTATTAGAAAATCACATATATTATGTGATATGCTGAGCTGGCAGTGATTTGGAAATCAGTGAAGTTTGGGGATGTAATTTGTAGTTTTTCTGTTTATGTGATTTGTTGACAAAATCAAGTGTAGGGATGTACGTTGTAGTTTCTCTATTTATGTGATTTGTTGACAAAATCAAGTTTAGGGATGTAATTTGTAATTTTTCATATTTATGTGATTTGTTGACAAAATCAAGTTTAGGATGTAATTTGTAGTTTCCCTAATATGGATATTTGTTTTAAGGACACAATTTAGGGGAAAAAAATAGATTTAAGAACAAGCGACTTTTGCTATGTAAATCAAGGACTACTTTTATGTTTTAATTAGAAAAAGTCCAAATATTTTAAACTAAGGACAGTGTGTTGGCATTTCACAAATAATAAAAAGTTAATACAAAAATATTTTCATGTGATTATATGATTAAAAATTAATAAAATTTAATTATGTAATATTTTGGTTTGTAAATATGGAAGAAAAGACGATATAAGAAAATTCAAGACGGAAAGCTAAATGCATATAGCTTCGTTATTTACGGTATAGCTTTTCTATGGTGTAAATGAGATTAGCTTTAAAATGACTTAATTCTGTATTTGGGTGATAAATATAAAACTATATTTTTAAGTTATAATCATTTAGCTTTCCGAGCTGATGATTTTTATATGCTTATAATAAAATAAATTGACTAAAATAATTTTAAAATCATTTTTTTTCCTTTCAATTTTGAGGATAGTTTTTTATTTTATAGATTAATTCAATAATGATAAGATTTAAAATGAACTTCATTTTGCATAATAGAATTTGGCCTTTGTCCTTAATTTAACTATTAAACTTAGTTGTCCTTTCTAAATTTTTTTTGGAACGTGTCCTTAAATCTCAATATCCCTTCCCTATTTATGTGATTTGTTGACAAAATCAGAATGTGATGATGTATATAAATGGCTTCTGCTAATGAATGAAAAGATAAGACTTTCAACCTAAGAAATCTCAGTTTTTATCGTGGTATCAGAGCCTGGTAAACTCGAATTTTTCTCTCTAAATTTCATTCATGGCAAGTGAAACAACTCCACCACCTCCTAATCATTTAAATGGTGAGTGGATCATCGGTACATGTTGCTATAATCTTCTTACAGGGGAATCATTCTTATCTTAAGGATGTCAAAGATGTAATTCCATCATCTTCAGTTGGGCTTCCTGATGGTGGAAATGTTATGTCTCAAAGGAGAAAGTAGTTAAATTAAATGAGAAAATCATTCTTTATCATGTGTTTTATGTACCGAACTTAAATTGGAATCTAATTTCGGTGTCACAGCTGAATGGCGACTTAAAATGTTTTGTCATTTTTAATTCTAGTTTGTGTGTTATTCAGGACTAACTGACAAGGGAGGTGATTGGAATGGGTGAAACACGGGACGGACTTTACTACTTGCGTGAAGGGACACTTATTCAAGTTATTACAGTTGCAAGCATGTCTTCATTGGAATTTGGCATAATAGGTTCGGTCATCCTTCAGAAAAAGTAGTGAAGTGACTTTTTTTATTTTAAAGATAATTTGAATAAAGCACGTGAAATATGCCATCATGTTAAGCAACCTGGGGATAGTTTTCCTTTGACTGAAAATAAAAACAACTCGTATTTTAGAGTTAGCACATTGTGATCTGTGGGGTCCGTATGTTGACCTTCTTCTTGTGGTGCTCATTATTTTCTTATAATAGTGGATGATTTTTTCCGTGCTGTATGGGTTTATTTGTTGATTGATAAAACTGAATTTTTGAGATGTTTATGCAATTTATTGCTATGATTGATCGTCAATTTCCTCAAAAATTGAAAATTGTTCGTAGTGATAATGAAACAAAATTCAACTGTTTGAAGGATTATTTTTTTGCAACTGTGATTTTGTTCAAACTACTTTTGTTGGTACTCAACAAAATGAGAGAGTGGAAAGAATACACAAATATATTTTGAGTGTTGCATGAGCTTTAAGATTTCAAGGTGGTTTGCCTATTTCTTTGTGGGGGAAATGTGTTTTATCTGTTGCTCATGTTATTAATCGTACTACTAATGCTCTTCACAAAAAGACACCGTATGAGATTTTGTTTGGTCATCCACCATCCTTAACAGAATTGCGTGTGTTTGGTTGTCTATGTTTCGCTCATAACCAAAAGGTAAAGAGTGACAAATTCACTTGTAGAAGTCGTAAATGTGTTTTGTAGGATATCCGTTTGGTAAGTAGAGTTGGAACTTTTTGATTTAGATACTAAGAAATTCTTTGTCACTAGTGATGTTAAATTATATGAAAATATTTTCCCATATTTGGATGCTGAATCTAAAAATATGAGCCGTTTACTTGAGATGCATATGGATAGGAGTACTGTTGATGTTTTGGACTATGTTGATGGTGAGAACATGAAGTCAAACCGTGGACTACGTGTCAAGTATCCCTCAGTAAAATTGTATGATTTTGTGACTCATACGATGATCAAGAAAAGTCTAATCCTAGCTTCATTTGATTCCGGTCTCCATTAGGTGCTCCTTATCGCATAACACACTATGTTAGTTGTGACAAATTTTTTGTGAAACATCGAAATATTATTGCAGTAGTAACACCAAGATACCATAGAAAAGAATTTTTTACTTAGGCTCTTTAACTTGGTTTACTATAGACACTGTAGATAGTCGTCTTTTATAGCTCCTCATAATAGCTTTTCAATTAGAACTCTACAACACCAATAAAACCTTTTGTTTAAATCTATCAAAGGGATTCACCACACATTGAAATTTAACCACTGGGCGAGTCGATTCAGCGGATGATGGAGGAGTCGAATTTGAAATGCCAACTCCAAAAATAAAAAGACTTGCACAAAGATTCACTATTTCTCAGAAGGGGATTTTTCCCACAAGGACAAACTCACCAAATTATTTGCCCAAAAGGACAACCACAAAAAAAACTTGCCCAAAAGGACAAGTTTTAGTGCAAATGGTGAATTTCAGGGGGATCCCATGTTTTTCCACTTTGCACTAAAACTTGTCCTTTTGGACAAGTTTTTTGCCCCTTGTCCTTTTGGGCAATTTTTTTGGTTTTTTTGTCCTCCACAATTTTTTCCTGTTCTCAGAATATGCTTTGATTTGCCAAAAATGTTAGTATTCCTCGTTAAAAGACACATTTTCCCTCATTTCATGTTTGGTTACTATTAAAACCTTACCTACTTCGGAAGACGTTTGTTCTTTTCACGCCAAAATTCTTCATATCTAGTATTTTATAAAATAAGCAAAAATTAAAAGGTAAGAAGTGAATTTTAAGGGCATCACATTGCCCAAAACAAGTGACCACTGTTTCAAATCTCGCAAATATCGTCCGAGATCTCCTCCGAGATCTCGTTTTGGGCTCCTTCCGAAACGAAACAGCAAATATCACTCAAATCTCCTTTCGAATATATCGCCCGAGATATTGCAATATCGGACGATATATCGACCGAGACGAAATACTGGAATATCGTCCGAGATCTTAGTTTTTTGGTTAAAATTTAAATTTGTGCGCCAACTAGAACTATAATTAAAAAACTCAAATCTAGCCATATCAATCTTTTGTTATTTTACATTTTGCATGTTAAATGACTATATTGTATGTTCGTATATGTTTTACAATGCTTATGATTTTCATATTCGTCTTTTTATATACATGTTACGTATGAAATTATGTATTTTATTGTCTATTTATGCTGAATTTTTTAATGTTTTGGATCCTTTTAATGTTTCCTGTCTAACAATATTCCTGTTTTAAGCATATTACGATTTAGAGTATGAATGATCTTTCGCAAAATAAAGAATAATAAAGTTATTTTGCATTTTAAGATTAAGTTACTATGTTTTTGATAGCATTCATAAAAATTATTTTGTTAAAATATCATTTTTAACATATCATGTACCCCGAGATTATTCCGATATGAACTTTTAGACCCGAGATGAAAATCCGAGACAAACTCCCGAGTTAGACTCATCTCGTCCGAGATCTCTCCCGATACGAGACGGAGTCTATAAAATCCCCGAGACGAAACGCGACCGATATCCGAGATTTAAAACCTTGCAAGTGACTCTTAATTTTCAGAGTAGTGAGCCTTTTAGTTTTACTTTAACCAGATCGTTAATAAAGATAAAAGGATTTGATGGCAAGGAATTTTTTTTTTGTATTAAAGAAATAAAATATTTTATGAAGTTTTAATGATACAAAGGAAACACATTTACTAAGCATCCTCAAAACAAAAATTTCACTCCTTAACATATATCAAGAGGCTAAGATCAATTCAAGGCTTATTTAGCTTTCATAAGATGTTTTTGACAAAAAAGAGGTTTAAGGAATATAACTAATGGAAATCTTTCCAAAGGTCTGTTCCTTAATTTAGTAAAGTTTGAATAGAAATCTCAAATAGTGAACCTTCTTAAAATTAAGATTCCATGATTATACCACCAAAAGTTGCATGTCTGTTCATGTAACAACAAGGAATTTCGTTCGATCCGAATCGATCGCTAAACCGACCAAGACCGTTCGAAACCCCTAATTGTTTTGAGAACACAACAAATCGGGGCACAAACAGAAGAATATTTCATTGCTTATTACAACAATTTCATCAGAATACAAGAATATACAGAGTATGAATAAATATTACACGTTTACTAAACATCAGAGATTTACAATTTTATTACATAGCAGCGAAAAATAATACAAAAAATAACTGAAAGAAATATACGGATACAGAGCTTTCAAAATATCATCCCAGCTGTAAAATAGGATCCTGTGAATATAAATCTGCAAAACCAAAACTACTAGCTGCCCGTGTCAAAATAAGGGCACCCAGAGTTTAGGTTAAAACAATAAACTCCAGGTCAGTCATGTGACTGGTGTGAGAACTAAAACAGTTATTAATCTTTATTTTAAAGTTAGTTAAATCAAGGGACCACGCCGTATAATACGGAATGAGTTTCCTCCCAAGAGTACCAGTGCATAAAACAACAACGCAATGCTAAATAAAGAACAATGAAGCTATTATAAGACCCAGGTCCCATCACACAATGCAACGGAAGCCGGAGGATAGGGTTTTACCTTATAATAGCCAAAGAATGCTTGATACGCGAAATTTCATTTTTTTATTATTACTATAAGTGTATAGTGTCTAAACAATTTCAATCATAAGTATCAATCATAGACGGCATAAGTGCCCCATACCACTATGTCGCCATATAAAGGTATACAATCAAAACCGCACGATGTCGTATTTGGAAATTGGATTTCCACCTGTGAACCGAGGCAAAAGATAGTCCTCACCGATTCGATACTGTCAAGTCCGAGTCTCAGGCAAGTACTCAGTCAAGCCTTTGGATCGTCAGGGCCGGTCCACCGATGTGGATTATTATTCCTGAACACTGCATTTCCCCGCCCTTTGGGGCGTAAATGAGTCCTATGACTCCATCGGCTCCACATAGTCACCGATATATCCGAGGCGCCTCGTAACCCAACAACCACATAAGTCAAACTCGTTAGGGCGTGTCAAACCACTGACGCCACTTCTAGCTAGAAAGAAACGCATGCCCTCCCTGATGTCCTCTCCCGTTTCTGGTTCACAACCGGGGTGTGAGGCTCGCGAATTAACGCTACACAAAGCTGTGCCACACAGGTGGTGCTTTGATCATCAACCACAAGACTCTTCTTTTCAACAGAAGCCTTGATCATTTGCATCTTAGCATGCCAAACAGGCAAACCACTTCATGCAACCGATATCCATCAATCACACAGAATGATATCCAATGTCAGACACACAGTCCATTTACAAGTCCGTTCTAGATCTAAATGAAACCGGAGGCACCTTGTACCTCGCATATCCATCGATCTCTAAGTACGTCTGGACGATCACCAACTGATTCCCTCCTCTTGGGTGTACGCCCAATCAAGATCATCAGTAATTATCCAAACGATGTGAAGACCTCCCGTCTTCGACCACCATCTTCATCCTCGACACATCGTCGAATCAGTTATTCAGAACGGGATAAACCCGGCCTTTCTGAATAACTCGCGTATATAATAAACAAGTGTTACACAAACACAACAAACGCCTCATTCCAATTCAGAATATTCTTTTACTCAAATATTCTTATACTCTGGGAAAGGTTCCCATTAATTTTATCAAAGATAAATTCTTTAAATCTATTCTTTAATCTTCTTTTGAATATCAATTCAAACCAAGTTATGGTTTATCCAAACTAGTTGATCACTTGTTTTAATTTCCCAATCCCAACCTATTCATCCCATGAAGTAAAACTGGTAATACTTCATATCTAACACCACGGTGTTATCGGTAAATTCAATTACCATTTCACGTTCAATCTAATTAAAGATTTAACTATCGCTTGGAGCAAAACTGGTGATACTCCATTTTCGATCATTTCAATCTAATTAAAGATTCATTAAAACTCCGCTTGGTTTTAATCTTCCCAAAAATCAATATTAATGATTGTTTAACTTGGGAAATCATATCATGTCTTTAACTGGGTTAAAGAGCCAATGTCATTTAGACACGGTTCACAATAAACCCAAAATCACATTCTATTCCATCAGCCTTTAACCGTAAATTAGCAAGTGAATAATTCCCTAAGTGTTAACCCCGAAGGCCGAAACCAACATAAGATCAATACCCAGGAAACCATTCAACTTAACTAATCTCCAGTTAGTTTCTGATTTTCTTAACTCCGTTGGGTCTAAGAACGGTATTATTAAAGATACCATTCACGACAACCCAAATCACATTCCGTTAATTATCGGGTTAAAGAACAAGTGTTATTTAAAACACCGTTCACGATGAACCTAAAAGTCAATTCAAATTCAAATTCAATTCTAATTAAATGCCATTTAATTGGTATACTTCATTAAATCTAAATAAAAATATTTAATTTTTTTCTCAACTGGGTTTAAGAACAGTGTTAATGAAGACACCATTCACGACAAACCCAAATCCCATTTGATATTAAATACAAGGCTCTGAATAGAAAATATATCTGCTTATATTCAATATCAAATTCTACGACCAACAAATATCGTATTAGAAATAACGATATTAATATATCTTTCAAATTTCCATAACAATATCTGTATAATCACGAAATCCAACATCGAAATATTCCAAAGACAATTTCGATTCAAATCCATTTCCACTTCATATATTGGAAATTCTGGTTATTTTCAAAACCATCTCAAATCCACTTTATTTATTTTAAAAATAAATGGGATTATAATTCTAGTTCAAAACTAGTTCATTTCGATAAAAATCTATTTTTATCTTTTCAAATTTGGAATTTTTCATCCTAATTCTTCACAAATCATTTCTTATGATTTTACACAAATTATTACTATTTTTAATAATTTTATCAAGGCTTGTACAGTCGATGTCCATCAACGGCCATCGAACTGCACTTACAACGACCTTTTCCAAATTTGATTTGGACATAATTCCAAATCCAACCGTTATATTTCAAATCTCTAATATTCGTTAGAAATCTCTTTTCGATACGAACCCAACTGTTCTGGTTTTAGGAGAATCCGACGGTCGGATCTCCCGTAACGTCCATTCGAAGTCAATGGTCGAAATTCGCGAACTGCTGCAGCGCGGCGCGTTCTATTCAGGCCATTATATATATATATTATATATATAAAATATATATTATATATATTTCGTCGATTTCCTTTCAAAACGTATTTTATAAATCGTTTTAAATTCGTTTTCAAAACGATTTCAACTTCATATTCAATTTCAAATCAAAATTGAATATTACATATCATCGATATATAAATAATAGTATTTTCAAAATATTATATTTTGAAATCAATTCCTTTTCGATATTCATCATAAAAATGAATAAAATCGATATAAATATCGTTCACTTTAAAATGGCGTCAATCTAATCAACACGGCTTTATATATTTCAATAACTTCGTTATTCTATTCAACCAATGAATATTTTTCTCAACACATGAATTTTCTTTTATTCAACACATGAATATATATATTTTATTCAACACATGAATTTTCTTTTATTCAACACATGAATATTCTTTTTATTCAACATGAATTTTCTTTTATTCAACACATGAATATGTATTTTATTCAATGCATGAATTTTCTTTTATTCAACACATGAATATATATTTTATTCAACACATGAATTTTCTTTATTTTCCAACTTGGAATGAGGCCCAGTCAATTACCATACAATGTGATTGATATGGATTTCATACACACACGTACACTACAACAATCAAGCACAGTCAACCATCACACAAAGTGCATTTTACACTGCATAAGCATCAAATATAATTATTTAATGCTTATAACAGCCGGTCAATCAATCGATCGACATACAGCTAATTATTGGGACTAGTGTATGGCCAATTTCATCCCAACACCTGCGTGGGGTTTTCAAACAATCAAACACAGGTTTTATTTGTGCAGTTGGGCGATGTGTAAAATTTATCATCCCAATCAATATCAGTCAAATGTGTGTATATAAACAAATCGTCGAATTTGTTTATAAATATTTATTTTATATACACATTAAAAATTATATTTTTAACTATAAAATATTTATTTCATTCCACTACACACAATCATTTTTCACAACACATCAATCAATCAAACAAGTCATCCATGGTCTGTGGACGACGAGTGTCGGGTGCTGCTAAGCACCGTCTGCATCCTAGTATATATTTCAACTAGAAAATAAATTAAAAGTGAGAAGTTCTCACCTTGGGTTCCACTCTGCCAGTTTTACTTCTGAACTTCTGAACCTTTGGATTTGTTTGAAATTCCAATGCAGTCCTTACCACGCTGTTCATAATAAAAATTATATTTTTATTGCTTCATTCCAATAAATAAAAATCACATTTTTATTCCTACATCATATATTTTTACTACGCTTCTTTCTATATAAAAATTATATTTTTATATTTCTACTCCTTCTACAAAGATCGAATTTTTATTTCGACGCTATAAAAATCACATTTTTATCTCAACATATATATAATAAAAATCAAAATTTTATTTTGTTACATATATAAAAATTCTATTTTTATATTCTCTATTATATAAAAATTCTATTTTCAATCCGCTACTCATATAAAAATCGAATTTTTATTTTGCTACAACATATATAAAAATCGTATTTTTATATTTTCTATCTTATAAAAATCATACTTTTATTATCTCTACTATATAAAAATCATATTTTTATTATCTCTACTATATAAAAATCATATTTTTATACTTTTTAAAAATCTAGTCTTTTACTATATAAAAATAAAATCTTTATCTTGCTATATATAAACCTGAATTTTAAAACTGATTTTAAATATTAAAAACTGAATTTTCAAAGTAAAATATATAAAAAAAAACTTATAGTGTATTCGATGGGAGAGGGGGGGTCGGTGTTGCGCGGATTGAGGAGGCAGAGGCTGTCGGTCTTCGCGGTGGCGGACTCCAAGGCCTTGGCGGCGGTCTTCGTATTGGGATGGTAGGGGTTTATGGGGATTCACGGTGGAGATGGAGGAGCGACGGGCCAGTGGTGGGGTAAATCGGAGGTGCGACGGCAGCAGAGGGTTGCCACGGTGGTGCGGTGGCGAGCTGGGGGGCCCTGCGGCGGTGGCGTTCGACGATGAAGCGACGGGGTCAATTTGAGGAAGGTGGCGGGTTTCAGAACATGTTGACCACGAGGGAATATAATGAGGGTTTGACCGTTTCTACTTATATATATTTTAATATAAATATTATTATTTTATTTGTTTTAAAAGTTGAAATCGTTACGAACCCCAAATCAACCCCAACGAATGTCGCCCCTAGGTAAATAATCCCATTTCGAACACAATGGAATATGTTTCGTAAGCCTATTCGACTGTTTCAGTCAGTTATTCTTCAAATTAAAATGTAAAACATTCAAATATGGATTTGAACGTACATTTTAATTTGCCGAGGCCACATACTAACTCTAAAAATTCCAGAAAAATTATTTCTAGCTTCGTATTGACGATACGGTCCTAACAAAACTAATTTCGTCGAATTTGAAGACCATTTGAAAAATGGCCAATTCTAGTCGATCGAAATTGACAAAAACTTTCAAAACACGTTTTACTTCGCCACGCTTACATATTGATTCGAAAAATTATGAATTTTGGAATCTAGCAATAATTTGACATTCCAGATCCAACAAAAGTGGTTTCGTCGAAAATGAAGGTCGTTTGCAAAATGGCTATTTTCAACGGCCAGAATTCCATAGCGACTATTCTGAATTTTCAATTGGGCATAACTTTTTATCCCCGCTATGAAATTTCAAATAGATTCTAATATTTTTCGTTTCGCTAAAATCCGGTTTATTTTGAATCCTGTACATTCATTTGAAATTTGAAATCGAATTTTCAAACTACCGCGCCATTTTTAATTCCTTTTATACTTATAAATAATTATTTATATTCTAACGACGATTCAAATAAATATATACGTTCTAATTCTATTCAAAATAAATTTATGGTCGTTATTATTTAAACTAATTCATTTTAAATATTCAAAATTCATCAAAATTGCCAAAATAAAAAATTTAAATTGGCTCAGATTTCCGAGTTATTACAGTTCACATTAATCTCATTTCAAGGATTTGTACAAGCCACGATATGAAAGATACACAGTCAGAAATTTTGCTTTTCCTATGGAATACGGAGAATTTCTTCAATGACGGTAGGAAATAGGCTAACTATTAAATTCTCTTCTTTACCTAAAAGAAAATAACAAAATTCAAGTCATGACTCTTAAAACTCTAGGAATTTTGGCGAAACACATTCTGTATGAAATTCATGAGAAGTGCTTAGAATATCGACCCTAAAAATAATCAAAAAAGAAAACTATGATACTGTTCAAAATTTCAAAATCATAACTAACTACATTATTGTGAATTTGTAAGCTTTGCAGGTTGAAGGCATAGTCCTAAGAGAATTGACAAAGCAACACAAATAATTAAATAATGGATACTTGAGTCAAAGACTAAGTGAGGATGGACCAAAGCCTATTCTCTTACTTGATTTAAAGAGATCCTCGTTTCGAATGGAAGTAACTACAAATGTCTCCCAGAGGCTTTGAAGGTTGGAGCTAATCAAGGACCCTTCGATGGAAACATGAATCTAAAAATTCTCCCATGCCTGAATAAGAGGAGGGGACATGGTGAGAGACCAACCTTCTCCTTGATACCAAAGGAAAAAACGCCAGGGCCATCTCTGCAACCTAGGATGACAAGAAGACCATGTAGGAAACCTGAAAGTCGTAAATTTCAAAAGGAAAGAACTGTCAGAAAAAGAAATTGAGAAGAAAGGACTCTTCGCCCGATCACCAAAAATCTTCAACATTATCTTCTCAACTAACACAGTTTCAACAATGAAGGTTCACAAAAAGAAATCATCATACACATTAGAAAGGGAAAGAAAATAAACTATACTTCGAAAACCATAACAACAGAAGGAGTGAAATTCACCTGGTAAGAAGAAATCTTTAGTAATCACGGTAGGGAATTCAATAAAAATAGAAGTCGGTATCCTCAGTCTTAGCGACACTATTTCCTACCAAATTTGACAAGGAATTTGACTCAGCCAGTAGGGATTGAGCCAAGGTTCCTTTCACCTTAAGTTATAGTCCCTTTTCCAATTGGTTGGAAATAGCAACACCAAGAGGGAAAGAGGAATGCCAGAAGTAGTGGAAGGATATCCAACTGAAGATGAGGACCACGTCTCTAGAACTTGGGAAACCATTTAATGCAAATTCTGGTAAAGCACCTTGCCCCTCATAGAAACTTAACAAAATGGGGTCTCCTAAGCTAGGGCCAAATGCTTTACCGAATTTGCAAGAGGCGGAAACATCAAGGTAAAAGTAAAGACACTAGACAAAGGAAAATAAAGTCAAATGCTCTACCCAATTGGTAGAAGGCAGCAGCGCCAAAAGGAAGTTTCTAAATTCTAAAAAGATTGAAATTCCATAAAAAATTGATTTTGGTGAAGAAGTTTCTTTAAGTTATGAATGTGGGAATAAAGAAGAAGACGAATTCATAGAGGAGAATGTCCAAATTGTTACTAATAGATTAGATCTGGATGAATAAGCCGAAAAGGCAGGAAAAATCAAGCAAAGATGGAGGCCAGTTGGGATAATTAATGATCACAGTCTGAAAAGAGGCTTGTAGATTAATAGAAAAGGAAAGAGAAAATATGGCATGCACAGAGGAAGAGACAAAAAGAAATGAAGCTACAACTGTTGACCAAATCCCAACCATTTAGAAACAAGTGCTAAAAATAGAATATGATGAAATGATGACGCATACATAAGAATTCGAGCTAGTTTACTTGAAAAGTCAAGAACACACCTTCACCAAGGGATGGGAAAATGTTGGCACTAAAAAAAACAAAGACAGGTGGATAATAAAAACCAAGGTGAAAAAGCATGAGAACCAACGATGAAACGACCCAAACTTCCCTGTAAAGGAAAGCCCGGATTGAGTTAAGAACACGACAAATTCGAACGCAAACGACATAACATTTCATTGCTATTACAACAATTTACATTAGAGTACAAGAATATGGCAGAGTATGAATAAATATTATACACCAGGAAAATATCAGAGATTTGAATTATATTTAAATACATAGCAACGGAAAAATAACACATAATCACTCCAGCTGTAAACCAGGATCCTGTGAATATAAATCTGCAAAACCAAAACTGCTAACTGCTCGTGTGGAAAATAAGGGCACCCAGAGTTTAGGTTAAAACAATAAACTCTAGGTCAGCCATGGGACTGGTGTGAGAACTAAAACAGTTATTTAAAACTTTACTTTAAAATAGAGTAAATCAAGGGACCACGCAGTATAACACGGAACGAGTTTCCTCCCAAGAATACCAGTGCATAAAACAAACAGCGCAATGCTTTTTGAAAAAATGAAGCTATTATAAGACTCAGGTCCCATCACACAATGCAACGCAAGCAGGAGGATAGAGTTTTCCCTTATAATAGCCTTTTCCCATATAATAGCCAAACATGCTTGGTACGTTTAAAACAAATCATTTGATACTATTATAAGTGCATAGTGTATAAAACAACTTCAAATATGAATGTATCAATCATAGACGGTGTGGGTACCATATATCATGTCGCCATACTAGTTCTACAATTAAAACCGCAATGTCACGTATTGGAAGTTGGATTTCCATCATGAACCAAGGCAAGGGATCGTCCTTACCGAATTCGAGACTCTCTAGCCCGAGCCTCAGGATCAGAACGCATCGACCTTAGGAAAATGCAGGGCCGGTCCACATTAGTGGATTAGTAATCCCTGAACAATACGTTTCCCCACCCTATGGGGCGTAAACCCATCAGCCCCTTATTGACCGATATATCCGAGGTACTTTGCTATCCATCATCCACATAAGTAAAAATGTCTGGGCTCCATACCATGACAACACTCCTAGCTAGAAAGAAACGCTTGTCCTCCCTGCCGTCCTTCATCCTGTTTCTGGTTCATACCGGGGTGTGAAGCTCGCGAATTAACTCTATACACAAAGCTATGTTATTTAAAGCCGTGCTTTGATCATCAACCACAAGACTCTGGTTTTCAACAGAAACCTTGATCATTCGCATCTCAGCATGCCACACAGGCAATTCACGCCATGCGACTGATGTCTGTCGATATATTACCTCTGAGCTCGTACGTCTCAGAGAAGGGTGCTAAGCAAGAGAACAAATTCTCTGGCACCATACTAATATATATTTAATAGAGATCAATCAACATAGGATAAAATACAATGTCAGACAAACATCCATTTACAAGTTCGTTCTGGGTCTGAATGAAACTGGAGGCACCTTATTCTTCGTCCCATATGTCCAATACAGGAGAGAGGTCCTCGCATATCCGATCGATCTCCAAGTACGTCTGGACGATCACCACTTATTACATTGTCTTGGGTGTACAGCACATTCAAGATATCAGTAATCATCCAAACGATGTGAAGACATCCGGTCTTCAACCACCGTCTTCATCGTCGACTTATCATCAAATCAGTTATTCAAAATGGGTATAAACCCGGCCTTTCCGAATAACCCGTGTATATTATAATCAAGTGATATAAACGCACAACATACGCCTCATTCCAATCCAGAATATTCTTTTGTTCAAATATTCTCATCATTAGGGAAAGGTTCCCATTAATTTTATCAAAGATAAATTCTTTAAATTTATTCTTTAATCTTCCTTTGGATATCAATTCTAAACCAAATTAAGGTTTACCAACTAGTCAGGATTAGCGAACCTTACCGAAGTAATCATTTGTTTAAGTCCCCAACCCCAACCTATTCATCCCATGGAGTAAAACTAGTAATACTCCATATCTAACACTACGATGTTATCGGTAAATTTAATTATCATTTCATGTTCAAATCTAATTAAAGATTTAACTATCGTCTGGAGTAAAATTGGTGATACTCCATTCTCGATCATTTCCCAAATTTGATAATTCAAATTATCACATTCACATTTCTATCTAACTAAAGATTTATTGAAAATCCACTTAGTTATAATCTTCCCAAAAATCAATATTAATAATTATTTAACTTTGGATAATCAAACATGTTGCATTGACAATCTACACCGTACTATTGATTTCTGCCGATATATAACCTCTAAGCTCGTACGTCTCAGAGAAGGGTGTTAAGCAAGAGAATAAATCCTCCGCCACCAAATAGATATATATTTAGCAGAGATCAACTATACAGTTCGAAATACAATGTTAGACATGTAGTCCTATCTTTAACTGGGTTAAAGAACTAATGTCATTTAAAACATAGTTCACGATAAACCCAAAATCACATTCCATTTATTATGGAATCTTCACAGAAAACAATTCATTATATAATCGATATCAGTTTCTATATCCGACTAATAATATAAATGGAATAACGACAAAGCCTTTTAAATTCCATATATAGTAACAGTCTTCCTCCATAGAAGATCACTTCGATTATTACCAAATCGAATTCCTTTCAATTCCAATATATTAAATTAGAAAACTTTACTTTGGAATTTTTTCATTAAACTTAATTAAAAGATTGATAAATTCCAAATCACATTTCACTATTAATCGGGTTAAAGAACGAATGTCATTTAAAACACAGTTCACGATAAGCCCAATTCACATTCCATTTTATTCCAATTACTAAATATAACTGTAAACTCTAGTAATCTTAATTAAAAGATTTATTCTTTTCACACGGGGTTTAAGAACAGTGTTACTGAAGACACCATTCATGACAAACCCAAAATCCAATTTCAATACAACTCCAATTAAATATTAATTAATTGGTAAACTTTTCTAAATATTATTTAAAAGATTTATTCTTTTTTCATATGGGATTAAGAATAGTGTTAGTAAAGACACCCTTCACAACAAACCCAAAATCCCATTTGATATTAAATACAAGGCTCTGAACAGAAATAATATCGGTTTATATTCAATATCAAATTCTAAAACCAACAAATATCGTATAGGAAATAACGTTATAAATATATCTTCCAAATTTCCATAACAATATCTGTATAACCATGAAATCCAATATTGAAATATTCCGAAGATTATTTCCATTCCAAATCCAATCCAATTTGTTCGCTGGAAATTTCTGGTTATATTAAAATCATTCACAAATCCAATTTATTTATTTCTAAAAATAATTGGATAATTATTCTAGTTATAAACTAGTTCATTTCGATAAAAATGTATTTTTATCATTACAAACATGGAATTTTTCATCCCAATTCTTTACAAATCATTTATTAAGATTTTACACTAATTATTAATATTTTTAATAATTTTATTAAGGCTCTTTCAGTCGATTCCCATAAATGGTCACCGAACTGCACTTACAACGACCTTTTCCAAATTTGATTTGGACATAATTACAAATCCAACCGTTAGATTTCAAATATCTTATATTCATTGGAAATATCTTTCCTATACAAACCCAACGGTTCCGGTTTTAGGAGAATCCGACTGTAGGATTTTCCGTAATGTCAAATCGAAGTCAATGGTCAAAATTCATGAATGGTTGCTGCACGGCGCGTTCTATCCAGGCCATTATATATATATAATATATATATTATATATATTTCGGCGATTTCCATTTAAAACATATTTTACAAATCGTTTTAAATTCATTTAAAAAAAAAAGATTCCCACTTTCATTTCAATTTTAAATCAAAATTGAATACTCCTTATCATTATAATATTTAAATGATAATATTTTCAAAATATCAGATTTTGAAATCATTTCCTTTTCGATATTCATTATAAAAATGAATAAAATTAATATAAATATCGTTCATGTTAAAATGTCGCAAATCTAATCCACACGGTTCCATACATTTCAATATTCTCGTATCCATCCGAAATCGGACATCAAAATCATATTTTACTCCTTTACAGAATATTATTTTAAAATATTCATTATCCAAAATATTCGTTATTCCTGAATTGGAATCAGACACAGTCATTACCATATAATGTTATTTATATGGATTTCATACAACACATGTACGTAACAATAATGACACACAATCAACCATCATCCAGAGTGCAATTTACAACGGTATAAGCGTTAAAAATAAATAATTAACGCTCATCACGGTCTGTCAACCCATCAATTGACATGCAACTAAATATTGGGATTAGTGTATATCCAATATCATCCCAATACCCCTGTGGGGTTTTCAAACAACAAATACTGGTTATTATTTGTACAGTTGGGCGATGTGTAAAATTTATCGACCCAATCAATATCAGATAAATGGGTGTACATAAACAAACCGTCTGATTTGTAAATGAATATTTATTTCATTTCAGGAGAATTTTATGCCATTCATATATACGTTAAAAATTATATTTTTAACGATAAAATATTTTATTTAACACATGAATATTTTATATAGTTATACATTCAATAAAATGATATTTTTATTGTTCAAATAATTTATTCAACACATGAATGTTTTATATAATTCATCTCACATCATAACACAATGCAGTCCAAACAGACAATCTTGATTTGTACAATAAATGGTGTCAGGGGCTACTAAGCCCCGTCTGCATCCAAGTATATTTTTAACTGTAAAATAAATAGAGTGAGAAGGAGTTCTCACTTTTATTAGTTTCAGAAATCGATAAAATGATTATTTTAATCAAATTAAACAGGACGTTTAATATGATCAAAAATATCCACTAGCTCCAAAATCCTTCTGGTCAGTTCCATGTTGTAGTATTTTTGGACATGATTCCAACGACCCTGGGTTTGCGCGATTCTGAGATCGTATGACAAAGATATGAGTTTTTAAACTTTAATTACATATTTAAAATAATTAAAATAATTAATATCATTAATCGCCAATTAAAATTAAGGGTGTGTTTTCTACAGGTCCCTATTAAGTTTCAAAATTAGGCTCACATCCGGTCATAAACCTATTATAAATTTAGTCCCTGTTTTCATTTTTACGTGTTATTCATAATCTTTGCATACATGTATGCAAATATTCTGAATGAATATTTGCATACATGTATGAAAATATTTTGAATTTTTGCATACATGTATGCAACTATTCTGAACGAATATTTGCATACATGTATGCAAATATTCATCAGAATAGTTGCATACATGTATGTAAATATTCAAAATATTTGCATACATAATGCAACTATTCTGATGAATATTTGCATACATGTATGCAAGTATTCTAAATTTTTGCATACATGTATGCAACTATTCTGAATGAATATTTGCATACATGTATGCAAATATTCATCAGAATAGTTGCATACATGTATGCAAATTTTCAAAATATTTGCATACATGTATGCAACTGTTCTAATGAATATTTGCATACATGTATGCAAATATTCTAAATTTTTGCATATATGTATGCAAATATTCTGAATTGTTGCATGCATGTATGCAAATAAAGTTGAACTAATGCTGATGAATTGTTGCAGAAATGTATGCAATTTTTCTAAATAGAAAAATAGGGACCTAATTTATAATAAGTTTAAGATCGGATGTGAGCCTAATTAAGTTTCAAAATAGGGACCTTAGCCTAATTTCCACTAAAATTAATCCCCCTCCTTTCTTCTTTGTGACCCTCCCTGTACCAATGAACCCATCACACAGAACAGAATCCCACCGCCGCTGTCTGATGGAGTCACCGAAGTCCGATCCGGGACTGCCACGCCGTAGCCATAGGCGTGCGCCACCGTCGCCGAGAGAGGCAGCCACTTCGGTGGGGCCCTAGCGCCTGAAACCTCACGCGACTGCAGCGAGTTTGGACCACAAATTCTCACGCAAATCGAAACGAAAGAAGATCTCAACCGTTGAATCCACTGACCTCGAGGTGTTCTTCGATTTAGGTTTTATAAATTTCGTGAATTATCTCATGGATTGGAATATTTTAAGCAAAGAAATCTGGAAGATTTTCGCCCTCTTTTGCTGGAGCTGAACGTGGCTTATTTTGGACGAATGAGAATTAGGTTTTGGAATTTATTTAATATATATAATATTTTTAATTATTTATTAATTCCAAAAATGCATGTTTATTGCCACGAACTCCAATTCAAACCCAATGACTGTCGGCCTTAGCTTAATATCGCTATTACGGACACAATGGGATATGTTTTGTAAGCCAATTCAGCTGTTTCAATCAGTTTTTATCAAAATTAAAATATAAATATATATATTGAATTTAAATGTACATTTAATTTACCGGGGCCACATACTGATTCCAAAAATTACAGAAAAATAAATCTAGCTATGTTTTGACAATATAGTCCTAACAAAACTAATTTCATCGAATTTGGAGACCGTTTGAAAAATGGTCATTTTATGTTCGATCCAATTCAACTGAAATTGACAAAATACGTTTTCTTCTGCCACACCCACATATTCGTTCCAAAAATTATGAAAATTGGAATCTAGCAATAATTTGACATTCCGGATCCAACAAAAGTGGTTTCATCGAAAACGGTGGTCGTTTGAAAAAATGGCTATTTTTAAGGGCTATATATTGTATTAATATATATATAAATTCCATAGCGACTATTTCAGATTTTAAACTGGACATAACTTTCAATTTATAAAGTGAAACCTCAGTTTCTTACATTTGTTAGAAAGATATTATTAAATAGATTCAGATATTTCTTGTTTCGTCCAATTCTGACTTATATTGAATTCTATATATTAAATTGAAATTTGAAATCGAATTTTCAAACTATCGCACCATTTTAGCCTTTTTATATAATTAAAATAAATTTATACATTCTAACTTCGATTAAAATAATTTTTTAATCGTTGTTATTTAAAATAAATCATTTTAAATATTCAAAATACATTAAAATTGCTAAAATAAAAATTTTAAATTAATTCTGAAAATCCGGATTGTTACAATCTCCCCCACTTAAAATCTTTTCGTCCTCGAAAAGGAACGAAGCTGAAAGTTATTTGACTAACCAACTCAACTTTCATTCTTCAACTTTTCAGTTTCTAAGAATTTTCTAATTTCTCAAAAATTTGGCTAACGCCCTAAATTTTCAAAAAAATTCACCATAACCTTCTTTGTATGAGTTGATATTTAAAAATGCAACTAGCCTCACTGAGCCCTCATCAATCCCAAAAGAAAAAGCCAAGCGGCTCATAAAATCACCAAAACCCAAGAAAATGGTAAATATGTACCTATTTGTTGGGCATACAATTTTATTCCTCTTCTCTAGCCTCCTTGCTATGACCTATTCATTATGTACATGTACATATGTATGCAATTTCAACCAAGTTTCAATTCAGTTCAATATTCGACACAATTTGGTTATATTTACTATTCATTCTCATATTGGTTTAAATAATCATCATTCCAATATTGTTATTAGTTATACTAGTAATCACACAATACAACCAGTAATCAATTAGTTGATTAAATTTTCAAATTCATAACTTTGATATATATATATATATATATATATATATATTCAAAATCAAGTTTTTGATGTCAATTCACAACGATATATTCTAACTATATTTTGGTTCTCACACCAGTCAGTTGGAAATATATCGATATCCCACTTTCGAAACTCGAACATAAATTCTAATGATGCAGCCACTATCATCAGGATCATCTCCGGGCGACTAGAGTGTGATTCTATATCTATCCAGTATATTTGAGGCTTTGTATACACATTTGCAAGGCGTATATGCAAAATCTTCATATACTCAATTGTCCAAAATCAATTTAAAATAAAATACTCAAATACGTATAATAAGGTTTAAATTTTCAAAACAAAATTTGTGTTCATTTTTATTTTAAAAATAACACTCTTTGAAACTCATTCTAGGATATTACTGATCCCATCTCTAACGAGTCATTCTCATTGGATATTACTAATCCAATCTCTGATGAATTCTTTCGTTTGGTTCTAATGTGTCTTGTTCTCGAGCTCTGTAAACCAAAGCTCTGATACCAAGTGAAACGACCCAAACTGCCCTGTAAAGGAAAGCCCGTATAGAGTTGAGAACATGAAAAATTCGAATGCAAACGGCAGAACATTTCATTGCTATTACAATAATTTACGTTAGAGTACAAGAATATGGCAGAGTATGAATAAATATTATACATCAGGAAAATAAGATTTAAATTACATTTAAATACATAGTCGCGGAAAAACAATATATAACACAACTGAAAGAAATACACGGATACATAGCTTTCTGAATATCGCTCCAATTGTACATTAGGATCCTGTGAATATAAATCTGAAAACCCAAAACTACTAGCTGCTCGTGTGGAAAATAGAGGAACCCAAAGTTTAGGTTAAAATAATAAACTCCAGGTCAGTCATGGGACTGGTGTGAGAACTAAAACAGTTATTTAAAACTTTACAATAGAGTAAATCAAGGGACCACCCCGTATATCATGGAACGGGTTTCCTCCCAAGAATACCATTGCATAAAACAAACAGCACAATGTTTTTTGGAAAAATGAAGCTATTATAAGACTAAGGTCCCATCACACAATGCAACGCAAGCCGGAGGATAGAGTTTTCCCTTATAATAGCCAAACATGCTTGGTACGTTTAAAACAAATCATTTGATACTATTATAAGTGCATAGTGTATAAAACAACTTCATATATAAATGTCATAGACGACATGGGTACCATATATCATGTCGCCATACTAGTTCTACAATTAAAACCGCAATGTCATGTATTGGAAGTTGGATTTCCATCATGAACCAAGGCAAGGGATCGTCTTTACCAAATTCTAGATTCTCTAGCCCGACCCTCAGGATCAGAATGCATCTACCCTTAGGAAAAAGCAGGACCGGTTCACCTTAGTGGATTAGTAATCCCTGAACAATACGTTTCCCCGCCCTATGGGGCATAAATCCATCAGCTCCGTAGTGACCGATATATCTGAGGTACCTCGCTATCCATCATCCACATAAGTAAAAATGTCTGGCTCCATACCATGACACCACTCCTAGCTAGAAAGAAACGCATGTCCTCCCTGTCGTCCTTCATCCCGTTTCTGGTTCATACCGGGGTGTGAAGCTCGCGAATTAACGCTATACACAAACCTATGTTATTAAAGCCGTGCTTTGATCGTCAACCACAAGACTCTGGTTTTCAACAGAAGCCTTGATCATTTGCATCTCAGCATGCCATACAGGCAATTCAGGCCATGCGATTGATGTCTATCGATATATAACCTCTGAGTTCGTACGTCTCAGATAAGGGTGTTAAGCAAGAGAATAAATTCGCCGCCACCAAACAGATATATATTTAACAGAGATCAATCAACACAGAATAAAATCCAATGTCAGACACACATCCATTTACAAGTTTGTTCTGGGTCTGAACGAAACCGGAGGCACCTTATTCCTCGTCCCATATGTCCAATATAGAACAGAGGTCCTCGCATACCCGGTCGATCTCCAAGTACGTCTCGACGATCACCATTTATTACCTTGTCTTGGGTGTACAGCCCAATCAAGATATCAGTAATCATCCAAACGATGTGAAGACCTCCGGTCTTCAACCACTGTCTTCATCATCGACTTATCGTCGAATCAGTTATTCAGAATGGGTATAAACCCGGCCTTTTTGAATATCCCGCGTATATTATAATCAAGTGATATAAACACACAACATACGCCTCTTTCCAATTCAGAATATTCTTTTGTTCAAATATTCTCATCATTAGGGAAAGGTTCCCATTAATTTTATCAAATCTAAATTCTTTAGATTTATTCTTTAATCTTCCTTTGGATATCAATTCTAAACCAAATTAAGGTTTATCAACTAGTCGGGATTAGCAAACCTTACCGAAGTAATCATTTGTTTAATTTCCCAAATTCCAACCTATTCATCCCATGGAGCAAAACTGGTATACCCCACATCTAACACCATGGTGTTATCGGTAAATTTAATTACTATTTCACATTCAAATCTAATTAAAGATTTAACTATTGCCCAGAGTAAAACTGGTGATACTCCATTCTTGATAATTTCCCAAATTTGATAATTTAAATTATCACATTCACATTTCAATCTAATTAAAGATTCATTAAAACTCCACTTAGTTTTAATCTTCCTAAAAATCAATATTAATGATTATTTAACTTGGGTAATCAAACATGTCGCATTGACAATATACACCGTACTATTGATTTTTGCCGATATATAACCTCTAAGCTCGTACATCTCAAAGAAGGGTGTTAAGCAAGAAAATAAATTCTCCACCAACAAACAGATATATATTTAGCAGAGATCAACCATACAGTTCGAAATACAATGTTAGACATGTAGTCCTATCTTTAACTGGGTTAAAGAACTAATGTCATTTAAAACATAGTTCACGATAAACCCAAAATCACATTCCATTTATTATGGAATCTTCACGGAAAACAATTCATTGTATAATCGATATCAGTTTCTATATCCGACTAATAATATAAATGGAATAACGACAAAGCCTTTTAAATTCCATATATAGTAACAGTCTTCCTCCATAGAAGATCACTTCGATTATTACCAAATCGAATTCCTTTCAATTCCAATATATTAAATTAGAAAACTTTACTTTGGAATTTTTTCATTAAACTTAATTAAAAGATTGATAAATTCCAAATCACATTTCACTATTAATCGGGTTAAAGAACGAATGTCATTTAAAACACAGTTCACGATAAACCCAATTCACATTCCATTTTATTCCAATTACTAAATATAACTGGAAACTCTACTAATCTTAATTAAAAGATTTATTCTTTTCACACGGGGTTTAAGAACAGTGTTACTAAAGACACCATTCACGACAAACCCAAAATCCAATTTCAATACAACTCCAATTAAATATTAATTAATTGGTAAACTTTTCTAAATCTTATTTAAAAGATTTATTCTTTTCTCAACTGGGTTTAAGAATAGTGTTAGTAAAGACACCGTTCACGACAAACCCAAAATCCCATTTGATATTAAATACAAGGCTCTGAATAGAAATTATACCGTCTTATATTCAATATCAAATTCTGAAACCAACAAATGTCGTATTGGAAATAACGATATAAATATATCTTCCAAATTTCCATAACAATATCCGTATAACCATGGAATCCAATATCGAAATATTCTAAAGATTATCTCCATTCCAAATCCATTCCAATTTGTTCGTTGGAAATTTCTGGTTATATTAAAACCATTCACAAATCCAATTTATTTATTTCTAAAAATAATTGGATAATTATTCTAGTTATAAACTAGTTCATTTCGATAAAAATGTATTTTTATCATTACAAACGTGGAATTTTTCATTCCAATTCTTTCCAAATCATTTATTATAATTTTACACAAATTATTAATATTTATAATAATTTTATTAAGGCCCTTTCAGTCGATTCCCATAAACCGTCATTGAACTGCACTTACAACGACCTTTTCCAAATTTGATTTGGACATACTTCCAAATCCAACTGCTGGATTTCAAATCTTATATTCATTGGAAAGCTCTTTCCAATACGAACCCAACGGTTCTTGTTTTGGGAGAATTCGACGGTTGGATCTCCCATAATGTCAATTCGAAGTCAATCGTCGAAATTCGCGAACGGTCGTTGCGCGGCACGTTCTATTTAGGCCATTAAATATATTTAATATATATATATATATATTATATATTTTGTCGATTTCCGTTTAAAACGTATTTTATAAATCATTTTAAATTCGTTTTTTTAAAACGATCCCCATTTTCATTTCAATTTTAAATCAAAATTGAATACTCCTTATCATTATAATATTTAAATGATAATATTTTCAAAATATTAGATTTTGAAATCATTTCCTTTTCGATATTCATTACAAAAATGAATAAAATTGATATAAATATCGCTCGCATTAAAATGGCGCAATCTAATCCACACGGCTCCATACATTTCAATATTCTCGTGTCCATCCCAAATTGGACATCAAAATCTTATTTTACTCCTTTACAAAATATTATTTTAAAATATTCATTATTTTAAAATATTCGTTATTTTAAAATATTCATTATTCAAAATATTCGTTATTCCTGAATTGGAATCAGACACAATCAATTACCATATAATGTTATTTATATGGATTTCATACAACACATGTACATAACAATAATGATACACATTTAACCATCATCCAGAGTGCAATTTACAACTGTATAAACGTTAAAAATAAATAATTAACGCTCATCATAGCCTATCAACCCATCAATTGACATACAACTAAATATTGGGATTAGTGTATGTCCAATATCATCCCAATACCCGTATGGGGTTTTCAAACAATAAATACTGGTTATTATTTGTGCACTTGGGTGATGTGTAAAATTTATCGATCAAATCAACATCAGATAAATGGGTGTGCATAAAAAAAAACCGTCTGATTTGTAAATGAATATTTATTTTATTTCAGGAGAATTTTATGCCATTCATATATACGTTAAAAATTATATTTTTAACGATAAAATATTTTATTCATCACATGAATATTTTATTTAGTTCATACATTCAATAAAAATGATATTTTTATTGTTCAAACAATTTATTCAACACATGAATATTTTATATATTCGCATAACAACATAATACAGTCCAAACAAACAATCTTGGTTTGTACAATAAATGGTGTCGAGGGCTACTAAGCCCTGTCTGCATCCTAGTATATTTTTAAATGTAAAATAAACAGATGGTACACTCGTAAGTCAAAATGACTTGAGAACGTATGACAAGCGATCGAATCCACAACTCGATATCGTTTTCTCGAAATCTCACTCAAATACTCGTAAACCACCAACACGTTACTACTCGTACTTTATTTCCAAATCTTGATCGCATCACGTAAAAGCACACGAAAGCGTGTGCGCGTACATGTGACATTACGTCGACATTGGCTCATCTACATCACAACGTAAACGGAGTGGCCAACTAACGTTTAATTTCATAAGTAAGAAGAAATCAGGTGTCTGGAAGAGCTATTGACGAATCAGAATCCTCGACATGCTCGATGTGATGATTGCGATAAAGTATTCAATAACTTAGAGATCCCTCATTTTCCAAAGGCAATCTTTTCAACTCAAAGCACATCATGTCAAGACAAGACGTACTTTGAAGGCAAATGTTAACCGGCATTTTAGTCATGTTCACGAAAGCACACCAGGCCACTTGACTCAACCTATTGCATGGCTCCAAAGCTCGAAATGTTGCCAAAACATTGAAGATTTAAGTCCAGAAGGAATGTAGTGAGTGATAGCATCACTGCTTCCCAAAATGAACATATCGCGCCACTTTATAGTAGCTCGCATCACTCTACCTTGCAACACATGGCTCAATCGCATCACACTTACCAACCACCATAGCATCTGATTCCACACCCATCGGATCGCATCACGCTACACCACATACCATCAGATCGCATCATGTTACACCCTCTAATAGGATATCACATCAATCAGATGCAATACATTTGCATCCATAAGATGCGATGTACTTGCATCCCCTGAATTTGATGTACTCGCATCCCCCGGATGCGAGACATTTGCATCCATCGGATGCGATGTATTCACATCCACTGGATGCGAGGCATCTACCTTCGTAAAAAGCAATGCATCGGTCAGGATGTAAAAATTCATATCCCTCGTAGGGGATGTGATTTTCTGCATACGAGCGGGATGGGATGCAATTTTCCGATGTATGGACTCCTGGGATGTGATTTTCTACTATGTGGTCTCTAAATCTCACCTACTCCTACGTAACCTACTACCTATAATTACCCCTTTGCTCATTTTCCACAAGGTTTGGATTTATGTTTATTTGACATCTCTTGAAGCTCCTAGAACTCATTAATGGCAGCCTAGTGCCTGAGGAAGAAGAAGCATAAAGTCACCTTTTTCCAAGATGTAGCATATGACAACTACATTCTTCAAAATACGTGGAAACACTTGGAAACATGTGCTATGATGATGTTCAATGCTTTTAACTCATTGTTTCAAATAAAATATGACCAAACTCCTTCAAAGTTGACATAGGTCCTTCACGTACCGAACCACTATAAATCCCCATGTTATTTACCGCTTTATGCACTTTACTTTTGCACGCGAAACGATATTCTTAAGTAATTAAGAATTTTTGGGTGATATAAAATTTTCTACCATCAATAATAAATGTGCAGAGTTATCTTGAATTGTTGTAGCCATGTATGAGTATTCTAAGGTTGCTTATGTAGGTGATGAAGAGTTTCAATAAAGAGGAACAAAGGCGTCCATTCAAATGTGACAGTTGCAGTTCAAATTTGCAAGTCGAACTCTAGATCAAACATGTGGAACTTTTTGTCAGACGTTTGATGTTTGTTTTAGAAATCTTTTCAAAATATTATACCAGAAGTCTGGTTGAAGTTTCTAGATGTCTGATATTGTGTACCTGTTACTGTTAGACTTCTTGTGTATATCTGTTGTTGTTTCAATCGATTTGTAATCTCTTGTATTGTCTCTGCTTGTTTTTGAGCATCGTTAATCATTTCTAATTTGAGTTAATCTTGTAGGTAACCTGCATATATATATATATATATATATATAGACACACACACACATGAATATATACATACATGTATATATATGATTTCCATTGTAAGTTGTTGTCATTGAAACCATAAAATGGATTTCCTAACATTCTCCCTTTTTTTGATGATGACAACAATACAATGTATTTAGATATATAATTTAAAAAATCCCCTTGAATTAATATACTCCACATGAATATATGCTTAGAAATTTTTCCCCATTTATCATTATGTACAAATTCCTCCCCATTGTCATTATCAAAAAGAGATATTTAACTAGTGGTACGGTTTCTAACTTAAACCTTATATATCTTTTACACACCAAAATCAAAGATATATAACTACAAATATAATATTCACTGATATGAATCATAAATATTTTAAACTTGCATGATATATACGATATTCACTATTATGAATTTATAAATATTTAGACTTTAGATAACATGTACGCACCAAAATCCAAAGAGATATAATCGAGCATAGCATGATATGTATGAACATTATGAGACCATCAAAATATTATCGTTCCCATAAAATAGTCACAAAGTTTCACAAACATTCGCAAACATAGCTTCAAGTTTTAACAATACTTACATATCCAACACAAATAACAAATTTGAAAGGTTTTAAGTGTTGTCGTCTTGGGTTTTTCTTTCCACCTCTTTTCTTTTCTCATGTGTTTTAGAGGTTTCTTCCTTGTGTTCATATGTGTTTGTTGAAGAGGGAAGAGATGGTGGAGATAATGTGGGTGGACGTGTACGATGCTGAAGTTCCTTAAGTGAAAGCACAACAATTGTAACACCCCGAAAAATTCTATAACTGTGAAACTAACAAATTAAAGTATAATTAATTTGAAATCAAAGAACTAAGGGAAACGGGATACGCCATTGCGTTCTTCTCGGAAAAATACGCGAAATAGAGTCCGAGTTTTCGAAAAACGGAGTCCGTATGAAGAAGATATGGCCTTCGGAAGTTTTTAAATTAAGTTTAAAATTCAAACAGAATAAAACAATTAAAAATTCCGAAGTGGGGCCCAATGGGCCAGGGCGGATAAACACCCGCCTAGGCCACCCAGGTCGACTGGGCTGTCGACCTGGGCTACCCATGTCGACAGGGCTGTCGATAGCCCTGTCGACAGGGGTATCGACCTGGTCGAGCCCAGTCCAACCTGGCTGGCCAGGTCTGTGTTTGGCCGATTTTCTGTGGTCTGCTTTGTCATTAGGGCTAGGTGGCAGGCTCTAATTGGTCTCTCTATCGAATGAATGGCTACGATCAATCCAAGCAACATCAATGGTCCTAATCAGTTCCTAACCTCTATATAAACAACCCTAGACAAACCCTAATCTATTCATTCAAAATTAAGAACATAGCCGCCATGTTGCTGAGGAACGACTAAGAGTAGCCGCCAACTAGAGAGAGGATTAGGAGGAAAATTCTAAAGCTTAAAGAGACCTAAATCAAATCAACAAAGGAATCATATCTCTTAATTAGAGAATTCGTCACACCATTGTAAGTAGAGTATTACTTTGGTATGAACAAATAATTGTGTTGGTTTGTATGCTTGAATTGTGGCAATAAAGTAATTCATATTTGTGTGTTCTTATCAATTTATATACGTTTGGATTATGTTATTCAATTATAAAGAACTACATGCGGTAGTTCTATGCAAGTATACGTTTGGAATATTCACAAATTATGTAATCCATGTTGAAGCTACATGTATGTAGTTGATTGATTTAAATACATGCAAGTTTGGGGCTTTGCTACTATGCCATCATGATGTATATTTTTGTGCATAAATCAATTTGTAAGTAATTAAAGCAAGTTTGGTTATTATAATCCATATGAAATTATGTTGAGAATTTGGCATCATGTATTAAGTCATGCTTTTGTACTAGAAAACCTATTTGCAAACTTATGAATATGGCTAGGCTATGAATGATATTTGGCATAATTGAAATCCATGATTAAGTCTATCTTGTTTACAAGAATTATATGATGACATATGTGGTACATAGTTAGGATTAGATTCAAAATCCCTTTTTGCAAGTTTACATGACTAAAGTAAGAATCATGATTTCATGTTAGAGATATTTATGCCATGCTTATGTTTGACATTATGCCATGCTTATGTTAGAAATATTTATGCCATGCTTATGTTTGACATTATGCCATGCTTATGTTAGAAATATTTATGCCATGCTTATGTTTGACATTATGCCATGCTTATGTTAGAAAATTTATGCCATGCTTATGTTTGACATTATGCCATGCTTATGTTAGAAATATTTATGCCATGCTTATGTTTGACATTATGCCATGCTTATGTTAGAAAATTTATGCCATGCTTATGTTTGACATTATGCATAAATAAAAGTATAGGTTCATGTTGTAGTTATGACTATGTGTCAATAATGATACCCAATTTAGACTCTTATCTCAACTACAAGTTCACATGCTTTGATTCATGTCACCTATGCTTTATGACCAAAGTATATGTCACTACTATGCAAGTACACCAGTTTCTATTTTGTATTCCCAACGTCATATTGCAAGTTCATACGCTCACCTTCCCCTTTTTGTGTATGTAATCACGCCATAAGCCTCCCCTTTTCGCATGGCAAAATTGGGCTTTAAAAGGCTAAGCCCAATATATATAATAAACGGACGTGTAAACCGGGAGAAAATAACGTTGGGTTAAAATTACTAATGAATGAAAATATAAAATAGAAGGGCCCAAGTTCAAGTATGGGTTGGGCCCATGATTGGTGTAACCTTTACACCATTAACTTAATAATGGGCCGCAAATATTTACATATAAGAAATAAAGAAGAATGACAAAATATGTAAATGTAGAACATACGATGTGTTTAACCCGAGGTTGGATTGAGTTGTGATGTAAAACTGCCCGGAACCGCCCGGCTGTCCAGTAGTCACAACAATACCTATCCAATGTGAGAGGTTAAACATGGAGCCCAATAAGGACCCGAGGTTAGACTGAGTTGTGGCGTAAGACTGCCCGGAACCAACCGGCAACAGGCAGCCACAACAATACCTGTCTAATGTGAGAGGTCAGGGCCTTAATAAGACAATTAAGGCTGAATCAGGATTGTTAGGATTAAGTGAACTAAAGACTTAATCAAAATGAAACATGCTAAACTAAACGGACTGGTGGGGTTAGGTCAGGAAACACTTAACCAACTTAGCATGTTGGCTAGAGATAGAAAACCTAGTAACGGGGGACCCTTTTCAGCAGTAACCCTAGAAGGTGTATCAGGAAACCCTGAAACTAGGCAGTGTAGGGCACGATTACTGGGCTGATTGTAAGAGGTCAAAGCGACGGCGGTGGTGTAGCAGTGTAGGTTCTAACGGGGTGCGGGCGCGCACACACTCCGGCGCAGAAAAATAAGGCACTGGACACCAGTAGCATACCTGTGCACTCTAAGGTTGTGTCGGGCCGCCACCATGGGACTTGATACACCCCACGGTGGGACCAGCATAGGTAACTACAAACATCGGGGGCCGTAAGACACATGTAACTATGCGAGTAGGAGCCGATCATCATTGAATGGATCACATCACCCTGATTATGGGGTGCCAGTTGGAAACTAGTTTATACGGGTTCAGAGATTAACATGGGGTACGATAGTATATTCGACCCTAGACAACTTAACCAAGTTTATAGTGCTTTCCTACTTCCTGATTATACTTATCATACCCAGTTCTTTATTCATAGACAAAATAGTACTAGACTTACTCAGGCTTTATGTCTGACTCTACTTTTCTTTCGTCTTCTTTTCTTCCGTTTCCCCCCCCCACAGGTCCACAGGGAGGGAACACTGCAGCTTGACCAGCATTAACATCCAGCTTGAAGAAGAGAAATGTATTGCTTGGACTTTTTCGCTTTGAACTATGGCTTTGGACAATCCACTATGGGGCTTTTGCAGTTTATCTATGTTTTATCTATGCTTCTTTAAATAATGTACTCAAGACAGATTATGAAAGTATTATGTTATGTTTTTGGAAAGGATGTAAGACAATTATGGTGATGTTGTTGTAACACGTATTTGCTTCTTATGAAATAAAAGTCTTGTTTTTCCGCTGTTTACAAATATGTGTTCTTATATCTGTCTTGTACATCTGTGACTTATACTTATAAACCTCCACCAAAATTAGGGCATTCCCTTTAAGAGTGACCCTAACGGAGGTGGGGTGTTTCACTTGGTATCAGAGCATAGGTTTACCAGATAAGATAAAAAGTTTTGAAAAAAAAAAATATTTTCAAAAAAAAAAGAAATTTAAAGAAGCATTTTTAAAAGAAAAATATTATTTTAAAAAGGCAAAGTCCACTCCCCAAAGCCATAGGTACTATCTCTTATCCTTCGTTTTGAACCTATCCTTTTTGTTTCAGCATGTCCGAAGATCTTAACTTGCCGGAAGGGGTGCCAATACCTGGTTGGTTTAGGCGGTTCTTAGAAGCAAGGGCCACTCAGCCAGGTCCTACCGTTCCTCCTCCCCCAGCTGCAGGAAATCATCCAGCTGCAGCAACACCTTTTCCTCCACCTCCTCCACGGGGAAACACTTTCGCTAAGATATGTAAAGATTTTAAGACTATGGGAGGAAGGGATTTCCATGGAACTGAGTCCTTCGTGGCAGCTAGAAATTGGCTGAAAGAAACGGAGGACCTATTCATCATCTTTGAGGTAGAAGATAGACAAAAAGTACAATTGGCAGTGTGGCTATTGAAGGGAGAGGCTTCCTACTGGTGGGAAGTCACTAATGCTGAAAGACCAGTGGAGACATGGGAGGACTTTAGGGCAAGGTTTGAGACTAAATTTCTCTCAGATGCGGAAAGAAGTTTGCAGTTGGAAAAATTCTTATTTCTTAAGCAAGGAGACAAGACTGTCAGAGAGTATGTGAATCAGTTCGATGAGCTGGCTAGGTTTGGACTTGACCTAGTCAACACCCCGCACAAGAAGGCTCTCCGTTTCGTCAAAGGGTTGAATGAGCCATACACAGTTTGGCCATGACCCATATACCCATGGGAGCCACATATGAAAGATTGGTGCAAATGGCATTGCTGAATGAAGAGGATAAGGGCAAGAAGGAGACAAAGGCTGAAAGCTCTCAAGGGAAGAAAGAGGGTTTGCAGCCTAAGAAGACGGACTTTAAGAAAGGCGGGAAAGGCAACAAAGAGAAGAGGAAGTGCAATTTCTGTGGCAAAGTGGGGCACTTAGTAAAGGACTGTCGGAAAAAGAAGGCCAAGGAGAATGGTGGGTGCTTTTCGTGCGGTCAGACAGGCCACAGGGCTAAGGACTGCCCAAAGAAACGAGGACAGGGGCAGGGCGCTGGATCCACCCCAGGGGCACAGGTTCATGTGCTGGAAGCACCACCTCTGCAACAGCGAGGTATAAATACTTCTGTAGAAAGTGTAGTTTATCTTTATGATCACCCCGTTCGCACTTTATTTGATTCTGGCGCATCACACTCCTTTATCTCGTCTGCATTAGTAGAATCTCTGCACCTAAAAACTAGTATGGTAGAGGACCCCTTAATTGTTTCAAACCCAATTGGGGGCCCAGCTCATTTGTCTATGATCTGTTTGGATTTGAAAATTTCTATCCTAAGTGTTGAATTTCAATGTAGTGCCTTTGTTTTGGGCTTTTCGGGTTATGGTTTGATTTTGGGTATAGATTGGCTATCCAGTAATGGGGCCATCCTTGATTGTGAGAAAAGGGTTGTTAGGCTCCTAACCCAGCTCGGTAATACTTTGGAAATTTCTTGTAATCACTCGTATGCGGTTATGCTTAGTTATCTTGAATCGCTAGATGCCTCTGTAGACAATTTGCAATCAGTTAGAGTGGTCCGGGAATATCCGGATGTCTTCGAAGAGGTGAAGGGCTTGCCTCCGAAGCGGGAAATAGACTTCCGCATATATCTCGTAGATAATTCAAAGCCCGTTGCGTTGCCCGTTAGACATATGGCTCCACGAGAAAGGAAAGAGCTCAGTAAACAGATTAAAGAGCTTCTAGAAAAGGGGTTCATTAGGAGAAGCATTTCAGAATGGGGCGCTCCAGTGGTGTTCGCTACAAAGGCGGATGGTTCACTCCGTCTATGTGTTGACTATAGGGAGCTCAACAAACTAACGAAAAAGAATAGGCACCCTCTCCCTAGAATTGACGATTTGTTTGACCAGCTTGTAGGAGCGTCTGTTTTCTCCCAACTCGATTTAGCAACCGGTTTTCATCAGCTAAGGGTGGCTGAGGATAGCATCGATAAAACGGCGTTCAGAACCCCAGACGGCTTCTTTGAATGGCTTGTCATGCCTTTTGGCTTGACAAATGCACCTGCTTACTTCGTGGACCTGATGAGTAGGGTATTTAGAGATTTCCTCAACAAATTCGTAGTGGTCTTCGTAGATGATATCCTTATCTTCTCAAGGAGTGAAGAGGAACATGCTCAGCACTTAAGGGCAATCATGGAAACTTTGCGAATCCATCAACTAAAAGCCAAATTCTCCAAATGCCACTTTTGGAGAGAAGAGGTGAGGTTCCTTGGGCACATAGTATCCAAACAAGGGTTAGCAGTGGACCCTGCTAAGGTAGTGGCGGTACAGGATTGGAAGACACCAAGGAATGCAACTGAGGTCCGAAGCTTTCTAGGACTAGCAGGTTTCTATCGAAAATTCATAAGGGATTTTGCGAAAATCTCAGCTCCGCTCACGAAATTAACCAGGAAGAATCTAGTATTCAATTGGGACTTGGATTGCGAGTTTGCTTTCCAACGACTAAAAAGGGCTCTTACAACAGCCCCAGTTTTGACGCTGCCGGATGGGAGCAAGATGTTCACTGTTTATACGGATGCATGTGGGACAGGGCTAGGCGCCGTCTTAATGCAAGAAGGAAGGGTAGTAGCTTATGGCGGAAGGCAGTTGAAAGTGCACGAAAAGAACTACCCAACCCACGATCTTGAGTTAGCCGCCATCGTCTTTGCACTCAAGTCTTGGCGACACTATCTCCTAGGTGAGAAGTTCGAACTTTACACTGACCATAAATCGTTGAAATATCTTTTCTCGCAGAAAGATCTTAACTTGAGGCAACAAAGATGGATGGAGTTTCTTGCCTCGTACGATTTCGAAATCTCCTATACTCCGGGCAAAGGCAACGTAGTGGCAGACGCGTTGAGCCGAAAGAAATTGACCCTAAGCCCGTTGTTTGTTGAAAGACAAAGCCTAGAGTTTATAGCCAGCTTCGACTTTAGGCCCTCCTCCGATTTCGTACCAGGCTTGCTAGCATCTCTCGAAGTGCGCCCAACTTTAGTGGATTCAGTAGGGACAGCACAACGCGAAGACCCTCAGCTTGTAGAAATAATTGATAGGCTAATTAGGGGTGAGACTTCAAGTCACCTCAACAGATACTCCATCGACGATAAGGGTTTGCTAAGGCGAGACGGAAGACTATGCGTCCCCCAGACAAAAGATTTAATAAAGAAGGTTCTCGAGGAAGCACATCACTCCAAGATGACGATACACCCAGGCGGAGATAAAATGTACAAAGACATAAAAAGGACTTTCTTCTGGAACGGCATGAAAAAGGACGTGGCAGAATTCGTTTCTAAGTGTATGGTGTGCCAACAGGTTAAGGCAGAACAGAAAAAGCCTGGCGGACTGCTACACCCTCTGGAGGTCCCGCAGTGGAAGTGGGATAGCATCTCAATGGACTTCATCGATGGGCTGCCTAGGTCAAGGAGAGGCAACACTAGCATTTGGGTAATAGTGGATAGGCTTACTAAAAGCGCCCACTTTTTACCTGTCAAAAGTAAAAGAACTGCCTCATCCCTAGCATCACTTTATCTCAAGGAAATCGTTCGACTCCATGGAATACCATCTAGTATTGTTAGTGACCGAGATCCCATCTTCACCAGTGAGTTTTGGTGGAGTCTGCAAGAAGCAGTAGGAACGCAGTTATGCTTGAGCACAGCCTATCATCCCCAAACCGACGGCCAAACAGAGAGAGTGAACAGAGTTTTGGAAGACCTTCTAAGACTATGCGTCCTTGACTTCGGAGGGACATGGGAAGACCACCTTCCTTTGGTGGAATTTGCCTACAACAACAGCTCTCAAGCAACCATCGGAATGGCGCCCTTCGAAGCGTTATATGGAAGACCGTGCCGATCGCCCACTTGTTGGTGGGAGTCAACTGATAAGCTCATACTTGGACCGGATATGATCCGAGAGACTTCAGAGAAAGTGGACTTAATACGAAGAAGGATGAAGACGGCCCAAGACAGGCAAAAGTCCTATGCCGACAAGAGAAGGACCGACCTTGAATTTGAGGTTGGAGACAGAGTTTTTCTCAAGGTATCACCACTAAGAAACGTTGTTCGTTTTGGAACCACAGGAAAGCTAGCGCCAAGATTCGTAGGGCCATTCCCTATCATCGAGAAGATTGGGAAAATGGCCTATAGATTAGAGCTACCCGAGAAGTTGGCTGGAGTTCACAACGTTTTTCACGTTTCACATCTCCGGAAATGTCTACATGAGTCTGCTGAGGTGGTAGAGCCAAATATCCTAGAAGAAGCCGAAGTGGAACGCGAAGCAACCATAAGGAGAGTTCCAACCCGCATCTTAGGAACGGAAGTGAAGAAGCTACGCAACCGCGAAGTCAAGCTCGTCAAAGTTCAGTGGAGCGACGCCGAGGGAGACGCAACTTGGGAAACTGAAGCTAGAATCCGTACAGCCTACCCTTTTCTGTTCGAGGGTACATCCTTGATCTTTCCTTTTCCTTAAGTTGCGCTTTTATCTATCTTTTTAGGTATATTTCCTCGACCTTATCTTTTAGGTAGAAACTCTTTGGATGGAAACATGTAATTGAAACATGTTATGTATGAATGGTTGCAAGTGGTTGCAAGTGATTGCTAGTGGTTGCTCGTGGTTGCATATACACACACAATCTAGGTTTTAGATCGGCTCAGTCACTTCATGTTGCATATGCATATATGTTTGCATTCGTATATGGTTGAACTATAATATGTTGTCATATGGATGTTGCATTTGTATTGAATGATTGTGCACTCATGTAGAATCAAGAATAGGGAAAATTTGCATACATAATGGATTCATGGCACTTACATAATTCGCATTAAGGAGGTCAACTGAATCAGTAGACCGCCTGATTTTGCATTAGATAAATTCATGTACACACACACTTCGCATATGATCATGAAGCATTAGAAGTCTTTTAAGGACAATGGGTGCTCGTGTTTGATGGATGAATAGATGGATGTTTGGATGTTAGGATATACATTCCTCCTAACTTGAAGATTTCGGGGACGAAATCCTTTTAAGTGGGGGAGAATGTAACACCCCGAAAAATTCTATAACTGTGAAACTAACAAATTAAAGTATAATTAATTTGAAATCAAAGAACTAAGGGAAACGGGATACGCCATTGCGTTCGTCTCGGAAAAATACGCGAAATAGAGTCCGAGTTTTCGAAAAACGGAGTCCGTATGAAGAAGATATGGCCTTCGGAAGTTTTTAAATTAAGTTTAAAATTCAAACAGAATAAAACAATTAAAAATTCCGAAGTGGGGCCCAATGGGCCAGGGCGGATAAACACCCGCCTAGGCCACCCAGGTCGACTGGGCTGTCGACCTGGGCTACCCATGTCGACAGGGCTGTCGACAGCCCTGTCGACAGGGGTATCGACCTGGTCGAGCCCAGTCCAACCTGGCTGGCCAGGTCTGTGTTTGGCCGATTTTCTGTGGTCTGCTTTGTCATTAGGGCTAGGTGGCAGGCTCTAATTGGTCTCTCTATCGAATGAATGGCTACGATCAATCCAAGCAACATCAATGGTCCTAATCAGTTCCTAACCTCTATATAAACAACCCTAGACAAACCCTAATCTATTCATTCAAAATTAAGAACATAGCCGCCATGTTGCTGAGGAACGACTAAGAGTAGCCGCCAACTAGAGAGAGGATTAGGAGGAAAATTCTAAAGCTTAAAGAGACCTAAATCAAATCAATTCAACAAAGGAATCATATCTCTTAATTAGAGAATTCGTCACACCATTGTAAGTAGAGTATTACTTTGGTATGAACAAATAATTGTGTTGGTTTGTATGCTTGAATTGTGGCAATAAAGTAATTCATATTTGTGCGTTCTTATCAATTTATATACGTTTGGATTATGTTATTCAATTATAAAGAACTACATGCGGTAGTTCTATGCAAGTATACGTTTGGAATATTCACAAATTATGTAATCCATGTTGAAGCTACATGTATGTAGTTGATTGATTTAAATACATGCAAGTTTGGGGCTTTGCTACTATGCCATCATGATGTATATTTTTGTGCATAAATCAATTTGTAAGTAATTAAAGCAAGTTTGGTTATTATAATCCATATGAAATTATGTTGAGAATTTGGCATCATGTATTAAGTCATGCTTTTGTACTAGAAAACCTATTTGCAAACTTATGAATATGGCTAGGCTATGAATGATATTTGGCATAATTGAAATCCATGATTAAGTCTATCTTGTTTACAAGAATTATATGATGACATATGTGGTACATAGTTAGGATTAGATTCAAAATCCCTTTTTGCAAGTTTACATGACTAAAGTAAGAATCATGATTTCATGTTAGAGATATTTATGCCATGCTTATGTTTGACATTATGCCATGCTTATGTTAGAAATATTTATGCCATGCTTATGTTTGACATTATGCCATGCTTATGTTAGAAATATTTATGCCATGCTTATGTTTGACATTATGCCATGCTTATGTTAGAAAATTTATGCCATGCTTATGTTTGACATTATGCCATGCTTATGTTAGAAATATTTATGCCATGCTTATGTTTGACGTTATGCCATGCTTATGTTAGAAAATTTATGCCATGCTTATGTTTGACATTATGCATAAATAAAAGTATAGGTTCATGTTGTAGTTATGACTATGTGTCAATAATGATACCCAATTTAGACTCTTATCTCAACTACAAGTTCACATGCTTTGATTCATGTCACCTATGCTTTATGACCAAAGTATATGTCACTACTATGCAAGTACACCAGTTTCTATTTTGTATTCCCAACGTCATATTGCAAGTTCATACGCTCACCTTCCCCTTTTTGTGTATGTAATCACGCCATAAGCCTCCCCTTTTCGCATGGCAAAATTGGGCTTTAAAAGGCTAAGCCCAATATATATTATAAACGGACGTGTAAACCGGGGGAAAATAACGTTGGGTTAAAATTACTAATGAATGAAAATATAAAATAGAAGGGCCCAAGTTCAAGTATGGGTTGGGCCCATGATTGGTGTAACCTTTACACCATTAACTTAATAATGGGCCGCAAATATTTACATATAAGAAATAAAGAAGAATGACAAAATATGTAAATGTAGAACATACGATGTGTTTAACCCGAGGTTGGATTGAGTTGTGATGTAAAACTGCCCGGAACCGCCCGGCTGTCCAGTAGTCACAACAATACCTATCCAATGTGAGAGGTTAAACATGGAGCCCAATAAGGACCCGAGGTTAGACTGAGTTGTGGCGTAAGACTGCCCGGAACCAACCGGCAACAGGCAGCCACAACAATACCTGTCTAATGTGAGAGGTCAGGGCCTTAATAAGACAATTAAGGCTGAATCAGGATTGTTAGGATTAAGTGAACTAAAGACTTAATCAAAATGAAACATGCTAAACTAAACGGACTGGTGGGGTTAGGTCAGGAAACACTTAACCAACTTAGCATGTTGGCTAGAGATAGAAAACCTAGTAACGGGGGACCCTTTTCAGCAGTAACCCTAGAAGGTGTATCAGGAAACCCTGAAACTAGGCAGGGTAGGGCACGATTACTGGGCTGATTGTAAGAGGTCAAAGCGACGGCGGTGGTGTAGCAGTGTAGGTTCTAACGGGGTGCGGGCGTGCACACACTCCGGCGCAGAAAAATAAGGCACTGGACACCAGTAGCATACCTGTGCACTCTAAGGTTGTGTCGGGCCGCCACCATGGGACTTGATACACCCCACGGTGGGACCAGCATAGGTAACTACAAACATCGGGGGCCGTAAGACACATGTAACTATGCGAGTAGGAGCCGATCATCATTGAATGGATCACATCACCCTGATTATGGGGTGCCAGTTGGAAACTAGTTTATACGGGTTCAGAGATTAACATGGGGTACGATAGTATATTCGACCCTAGACAACTTAACCAAGTTTATAGTGCTTTCCTACTTCCTGATTATACTTATCATACCCAGTTCTTTATTCATAGACAAAATAGTACTAGACTTACTCAGGCTTTATGTCTGACTCTACTTTTCTTTCGTCTTCTTTTCTTCCGTTTCCCCCCCCACAGGTCCACAGGGAGGGAACACTGCAGCTTGACCAGCATTAACATCCAGCTTGAAGAAGAGAAATGTATTGCTTGGACTTTTTCGCTTTGAACTATGGCTTTGGACAATCCACTATGGGGCTTTTGCAGTTTATCTATGTTTTATCTATGCTTCTTTAAATAATGTACTCAAGACAGATTATGAAAGTATTATGTTATGTTTTGGAAAGGATGTAAGACAATTATGGTGATGTTGTTGTAACACGTATTTGCTTCTTATGAAATAAAAGTCTTGTTTTTCCGCTGTTTACAAGTATGTGTTCTTATATCTGTCTTGTACATCTGTGACTTATACTTATAAACCTCCACCAAAATTAGGGCATTCCCTTTAAGAGTGACCCTAACGGAGGTGGGGTGTTTCAACAATGCTCATGGACTTTTCAACCATTGCAGGTCGTGTAGCAAGAGGTAGCTCCGTATTAGAAATATGATTTCCTAAAGCCACTTTATTTTGATAAAGATTATTTTGATTTTGAAGCATTACATCTCATAGAAATACATTCGGTAGTAATTGAGTTTTAGGTTGAACTAACCTTTCACTAGATCAATACTTAAAAGAACGAGGATGAGGTGGTTCTTGTTGATGTTCTTGGCCTTCTTGTTGTACTTGATGTTTTCTTTCCATTCTTCGAGTGTACCTAATGTAGGAGATTCTTCGGGTAAGTGTATAAGATGAAAGAACTTTTTCGATGCTTCTTTAATCTGAACCTCTTCAAACGTAGATAAAGAAGGAACTTTATCCAATTTTAACAATCTCATAATATATGGAGCGTAGATGATTGATCGGCGTGATCGATTCCAAAAGTTCTTCACCTCATCAAATATATATTGTGCCCAGTTAATTTTTTGTTCCACCAAAGGCAGCATATAACGCTTTATGTTCAAGCTCGTATATTTGTTCATGGCTTCCTAGACGGGGAATAATGGTATTGATAAGCATTCTTGTAGGAAGCCTAGCTTTAGGGCATAAATATTTTGTAGTAAAATATGGCATATGACATATCCAAAGTTGATGTGCCACAATATCTCTTCGTTTATAGTGCATATCAAGAATGTCATATAGGCTTTGTTCGGTGTTAGAACAATGTAAAATACATCATACTTTCGGGGTGTATCAGACCATATTACCATAAACACTTGACCATAGCCATTCTTTATCGTTTTCGATATTCCAAACAGCAGTGTTATTTGAATTCGCGTATAATAGAAATATAGAAAGATGAGAATAGAATGGACCCATATGTAGCTTTTTTCTTTTGGATTTATTTATGTCGATCGATAGAATGTGGTGCATTATTCATCCATTTATCAATTTGGTTTTGGGAACAAACTTGTGGAACTCCAATGGTATTTTTTTGGGGATTTACTAGGGAGTTGATGAAGATCCTATCTTTCTTCCTTTTTGTAGTATTTTTTGCCTTGGTTGTCATGAATGTCCATGGAGTGGAAAATTCAGATGTTTTAGGTTGTGTAATTTGAAATTTGGATGGAAGAAAATGAAGAGGAGAAGGATAAATCGATCATTTTAGGGTGATATAAAAAGTGTTGATTTATTTCAGGCATCCGTTTTAAGGTCACAAAAGAACATGAGAGATTTTTCTGACGTTTGGGAGTTAAAAGCAGACATTAGGAAGGTTATTTTTTTGGATATAATACTTGAGAATTCTTTCAGATTTTTGGAATTGATAGGCATACGTCGTGAAGATGAGTATTTCGGTATAACATAACCCAAGATCATTTTCAAACGTCTGGTATCTTACAGATATGAATACTTAATGAATCTGAGAGTTATTTCAGACGTCTGGTTTTGTTTTCAGGCATCTGGAGCATGAAAATGTGTTTTGTTAGTATAAGATGTCAGACGTCTGAAACTTTAAGTTAGACGTCTGTAATTACAATATTTCTATACTTTTGAGTGTTAAAGCTTATTTTTTTGATATCCTAATTACTAGTAATAATGAGGGGAACCATTTTATTTTAAAAGAAAGTAAATGAAAATACACAACCTTAATGCTTTATTTTTCTTGACCATTTCGACAGGCTTATGATTCATGTCAACTGTCTTGGTTAACTGGTGACCAAGGTGGTTGTTTCGAAGAAGATGACGATGGTCCTTCATCCTATTATTTCTAAGGTGTATGTTCATTTTTGGAGTTTTGTAGAAACAAGGAGATTATTTATGCATACATCTTTTTGTTGAGGTATGTCTACATATTGCATAAAGCGCCTTTTCAAGAAAATTTAGATGTTGAATGGTTCCTTCTTGTTTGTAGTATATTTCTCTTTGCACGTTCTTCATATATGTTGATAGTGGGATAATTCATCTAATTTATCATCGGCCGTCTGTCTAATTTCTCTTTTGATTAGTTTGAGTAGTGGAGATAGTTCCTATTTCTTTTATAGAAAAAAATTTTGATGGCAGAACACGTGGTGGTGAGGGTGTTTTTATAGGGCTTGAATCAACGAAGTGATTTTGTGATGGCCACCCATAACTCCTGCACTTAAAAAGAGGAATAATGCACTGAAGGACGTGCTAGGCAGCTATGGACGATCATCAGAGTAGAATAACACATACGGTACCTGTTGTATAACTCACAACACAAGGATAAAATACAATAGAACATATACAACAGGAAACAATAATGAAGCGGAATTGAGCAGTATTTTTAACATTCATATCATCATGAATTATCCAACATCAAACTGGATGCAACATCAAATTATATACAATTTGCCTCACTACAAGTCACTCAGAGAATACATAAAATAGCGGAAAACAGAAATAGTAGATAGTAGGAACTAATATGCCAGCCTCTTGCTCGTCGTCGCACAGCAGCATCGTCTTCATTAAGATCTACTACCTATCACCTGCTACTCAGTCTGTCCATCCACAACCGGATGAACAACCTAAGGAAATAAGAGGAAACATAAAACCTTGAGTCAGACAATAGTCATAATGAGTGAAAAAACAGCTATCTAACATTACCAATAAAGTATATGAGAATAAACAGATTGATCAACTAATCTACCAAAAATCAACAAAGAAGAACCCATACCCATCTTCCCCATATCGGACAGTGATAGCCTTTACAACAATCAAGTAGAAACAAACAACACATTCATAGCAGTCAGTTATCAAGCGTAGACCATCCTGATCGATATTGACATATCCCAAGCACAAGCCCTGAAGGCCTAAACCAACATCAGACAAGCACCCAAGAGAGATCTTCTTCAATGTTGAATAATCTACACAAGACGATACAAGCAAAACAATCATCATCCATGACTTTGGCTATCACCGCCAATCCCACTTCTAAACCATCGCTAATCGTATGATGGCTATGACATATCATTTGTCAAGGGCTAATGGTAACCCCTGTTCTAGCCAGACTACTACACGTCCAACGTACATTTGCCTCCCAGAGACAACAAGGCCCATCCAATGGGCCCAGGGTACTCGACCAGTCCGACTAGTCTTTTAGGCGTCCCTATTATACCCCTGCTTTGATCCCGCTAGAACTTATGATAATGATAATCTCTTAGCATTCATAACTCTAGTCACCATAGCCGGCGACTATCTGTAAGCTCAGATCCAATTTTTAGCAGCCATTATCCACGAGCTCAAATCCCACTTGAGTCGTCTTCACATTCGTTGCATCTCCCCGATCAACGAACACTTCACAACACTTTGAACATTCTTGCTTGAATTCATGTCGAAGTTATAACCATCATTGATCCAAAAATATGTTTCATTTGGCCAATTCTACATTTCATAGCTTTTCCAGCTTTTTTGCTATGAAAAACTATGCATAGCATCAAAACAGCCTTTTACAGCGTTTCTGAAATGCTATCATATTTCTTGCTTCAATTCTGGACATGCCCTGACACTCGGCACTGTCATTTGATACTCTTCCATTTGGTACTGGCATTTGGTAATGTGATCCCTCAATGCGCACCTTGGCAAATCACCTATTTCACCGTGTTGCACATATCTGGCATTTGGTACTCTAGCACTTGATACTCTGAAATTTGGTACTCTGGTGCTTAGCCCGATCCATGCCATAGCATTTAGGAACGCTATAAAATGTTTTTGCCCCATCCATGCCAAATGCAGACCCACAGCGCGCACCTTGCATGATCCCCCTTTTGGCCTTGCGCAACACACATCTAGCGCTTTGCCAGTTTAGCTTGATCCATCACTATTGACATCAGAAGTTGGTTTTATGACGATCAAACCCCAACATGTGTTGAGTACACACGAAAAACTATCACAAAGATGCAAGAAAAAGTAAATGAATAAGGGACACACAATATTTTATAGTGGTTTGGCTTATATCAATGCCTACGTCCACTTATAATCTTTGTTTATACTGCCAATTACAGGTTACAGTGGTTTTTAGTGGAAGAAAGTAGAGATTACAATATCCTTGCATTGTTTGAGGAGCATGGGTTGATGATTCGAGTATACCAAGCGTGAATTATTGGTGGATAAATTCAACATGCCTTTCCATTTTCATCAATGGTGTATTCATAGGTAAAGAAGGTGGGATGAGCCATGTGCCACATGTCTTGCCTCTTTTTTGGAGCTTGGACATGTGGAGCTCGATCCGGTTGAGTAGTTGCGGTGGGAGGACCCGGTCTTCTGTTGATGAATATTTCTCCTCGGAAATCGCTGTCTATGTGGAGCTTGATATTTGAAGTATCAAAAGGAGAGCTAGTCAAAAGCTCATTTGAATTGGAAACCTTGGGAGTAGGTCTTTGTACGGTAGTGCATAACTCTCTAGGTACTTCTGGTTAGACCCGAGGCTTTAGGGTTGACGTGGTATTACGGGATCGACTCGATTTACTGATAGACGGCTCGATTGGTTAATCTGGCGATGGTTCGGTCGACTAGTTTTAATGCTGTTATGGCTTGGGGTTGGCTTATGGTTGGTTGACCCATGATAACAAACATCCCACAAAGCTTGATATGGGTCGTTATCTGGCTATGGCTCCTTCAATTGGTTGGAACGACTTTTTCCAAAAAGTTGGTCAACACTTTGCCCTCCATAATACATCTTCTTGAGGAAAGGAGATGTGTTCTGGTTCTTCCAAAAAGAATTGATATGATGTTCTTTATGTGAATCCACAATGAGAGGGTCCGGAAAACCGATGATTGACATGGTTTTACTATGGCCAAATATCCGACGAACGCTAAGGATCGTATTAAGCCCGGGAAAATGACAACCATTAGTGATCGTATTAAGGCCAGAAAACTTATGCATAATTCGATCATTCCAAGTTGGTCTTTGATAATAATGGAAGAACCGGGATTTTGTCAATTAAATGATGCCTGTCAAGGATGGGAGTACGAGCATTGGACATACTCGTTTTCTTTTTGGTGAGGCGGTATGTCTGAGGGACTTACACAAGCCACGTTCGGTTTCGCAAAGTTGGCTAGTATCAGCCATACCTAGCTTAGAGAATTGGGGAGTATAAACCATAATCGGCTTAAAGAGTTGGCAAGTATCAACTATACCGGACTTAAAGAGTTGGCGAGTATCGACCATACTCGGCTTAAAGAGTTGGCGAGTATAAACCATATGCGGCTTTTTCCTGTTGAGACGGTGTAGTCGGTTGTTCCAAGGTTTCCAAGGTCAAACTTTGACCACATTTAGTGACTGATCAGAAGGTTTGAGTATAAACCGTGTTCTTAGGTTGATAGTATTTACTTGTAAGATCCTAACAAGGTTTTGCGAAGCTTGGAGAGTGGAAATCACACTCGGCTGAGTTGATGAGTATCAATTATACTCGACTTATGGAGATATGGCAAGTATTAACCATACTCGGCTTATGGAGATGGTTAGATATGGTGGCGGGCATCGACCGTAGTTTAGAGACGATGAATAGCACTAACCATATGCGGGTCAGCGAGCATCAATCGTGCTCGGCTTGAATCGTTCAAACATAATTCATGTTCGAAAAAGAAGGTGATATGATCCGCATATGTTTGGTAAAAAGAATAATCTTCTTCTTTGATCCTAAATGGAAAGTGTTCAATTGGAACATGAAAACGTGAATGAATTATTAATTGGAATTAACTAGTTAGTAATTTTTATTTCTACAAATTTTCTAAAAATTTAAAAGATATAATAAATTTTACAGTTTATTGCTAAGGGAGTGATAGTTGAATCCAGAGCACGCCTAGGAGCTAGATCCTAACTCTGTACGTGTGTACTTCAACACAATCACATTATTGAGGAAAACGTATATTTCCTATATCCTATGAAGTGGGTAAAATCCATAATGGTCTAAACTTTATTAATTAGTGATGATGCTACGGTTGCTGGGCTCAGGGTCCTTTCCGTTTCGAGGAACTCAAGGACCGGCCTGAGGAGGTTGGGTCGGAGGTTGTGGCAGCATGGCCTGTGTAAATTTCTTGATGTACTCTGGTAGTTCTCCAGGCCTAACCCTATCCTCGATGAGATCACGCAAATGCCTTCATTCTCTGGTGCTGTGTCCTGCCATGTTGTGGTACATGTAGTGTTTTCCAGAGTCGAGTTCTTTTTGAGTTGGCTCCCTTCGAGGAGGTTTTGGGAAAGGTAGAATTCCTCATACGTCAAGGAAGATGTCGAGCAAGGAGGAGTTGAGCTCGGTGTATTGATCATACTTGTTCTCTCTCCAGAATCGTACATTGAGATCACTCTTGTCCAAGACTTTTCCTTTGCCTTTGTTCTGGCCATTGATATTGGATGGACCTCTGTCCTTTGTAGCGAGCACCTCGAGGATTTCCATCTCGATGCTAGTGTCTTCTTGTCGAAGTAATCTATTGGCCTGGGCATAAAAATCTTCAATGTCCTTGGGGGGTCTCTGGTTAAAGAGATACGGAATTCTGATCGATTCTGAACTCCTGCAATGGCGACCATAAGCACCATCGATGACTCGGGTCGATCGACGGATGCTATGGTCGCATTGAATCCTTCTAGGAAGGACCAGGGGATCTCATCAGACCACTTCTTGATGGAAGTAAGGAACATGACGCTCTTTGGTTAGGAGATATGAACTTTGAATTGTTCGATGTTGATATTCTGGATATTGATCGACTCGGTTGTTAACTGCAGGTTATGTCGGTGAGGAAGAGAGGCAAGCACTTGGCCATGACATTGGTTGATGTAGAAAGAACTTCCATGTGACGCATGTATCGCATGAGGTGAATAGTCGGGTCGGTCCTGCCTTTGTAAGTCTCCAGGACCAAAAATGAAGTTTGGAGGATTTCGAGAGTTTCTGATTTCCCGTGTGAATGGACTGTAGTGGATGTCATCCACATCCTGCTGAGAAGACGTGCCCTGGGTGAAGCATTTGATGATGCTTGCGCGTTGACTTCCATCTCTGAGGAGTCATTGCCACGAATCCAATTCTACACTGGGGACATCGGTGAGAATCCTAGTGCTAGGTTCCAACAAAAGCATGCCCAGAAGGCCAACCGTCGGTTGGGCTTGACCTCCGAAAGTTGAGTGAAGGTGATGGCAAGGGTGTAACCTAGCCTCGGGACCTGGTTCAGTCGCAGCTAAAGTCGCCTGGTTATTATTGGACTGAACCATACATATGGCAGTAGGATTGGGCCGATTCAGGTGACTGGTATCCATCCGGGTCTTGGTGTTGCCCCCGCTTGGGGCGATGTTAGAAGGGTTTACGGTTATGTTTCCCTCCATCACGTTGGGGTCGGTATGACGGAGTGGACTTGGTGACGTGGAGGGCTGATGTCCCCAGCTCGTCGTTGAAGGGGAGGCTACATAAGACGTGTTTGCATTAAGACATGGGGTCGAACCGATTGTTGCAACATTCCTAGTTCTAGCCCACCCAAAGATTGCACTGGATTGGGAGTTGTTTTCCTAGGGAGTTGAGTGGGTCCTGAAGTGGAGGCAAGGTGGCCGGTTGATCTAGGACTTGGCCATAGTCGACATGCGGATCTACAACTACTAGAGCTCCGTTTTGTACCGACAGTGATGATCCTAGCAATGGTCGATTGGGAAGTGAAGTTGAACTAGGAGGAAGCAAAGGTGTAGACCGATCTAGGGCTTGGATTTCCACAGACCGAAGATTAGATGTTGCCCCAGCCTCGTCCGGTGTAGGAAATGATATTGGAATGTGAGATCCCTTTTCCATCTGAGCAAGGAGGTTGTTCATTTCTTCCTCCTGATATTTGAGAAGTTTACCCTGAGATGCCATCTGGTTTTTGAATTCAGATAAGATTTTATCCATGTCATCCCTTGTAAGGTATTGGGACATGTCTTCGTGGGAGGAAGCCTTATGGCTTGCCCTCGTTACTGCTGTTCTTGCTACGTCAGCAGGTGAAGGACGAGAAGATGAAGCATCATTTTTCCGCTTGATTGCCATTTCTTAGAAATTGCTGAAGGTAGCAGAAGGTCGTAAGTTCGACACCTACCTGGCGCGCCAAAGTGTTGATATCAAAAGTTGGTCTTATGACGATCAACCCCCAACATGTGTTAAGTACACATGAAAAACTATCACAGAGATGCAAGAAAAAGTAAATGAAAAAGGGGCACACAATATTTTATAGTGGTTCGACTTATATCAGTGCCTACGTCCACTTATAATCTTTGTTTATACTGTCGATTACAGGTTATAGTGGTTTGTTTAGTGGAAGAAAGTAGAGATTACAATATCCTTATAATGTTTGAGGAGCACAGTTGGATGTTTCCAGTATACCGAGTATGAATTTTTGGTGGATAAATTCAACATGCCTTTCCATTTTCAGCAATGGTGTATTTATAAGTGAAGAAGGTGCACTGAGCCATGTGCCACGTGGCTTGCCTCTTTTTTGGAGCTTGGACATGTGGAGCTCGGTTCGATTGAGTAGTTGCGGTGGGAGGACCCAGTCTTCTATTGATGAATAGTTCTCCTCGGAAATCGTTGTCGACGTGGATCTTGATATTTGGAGTATCAAAAGGAGAGCTGGTCAAAAGCTCATTTGAATCAACAACCTTGGGAGTAGGTCTTCATCCCGTAGCGCATAACTCTCAAGATACTTCTGGTGAGACCCGAGGTTTTAGTGTTGACGAGGTACTGTGGGATCGACTCGGTTTACTGATAGATGGCTCGGTCAGTTGATTTGGCGATGGTTCGACCGACTAGTTTTAATGCTGTTATGGCTTGGGGCCAGCTTATGGTTGGTCAGCCCATGATAACAAACATCCAACAAAGCCTGGTATGGGTCGATATCTGGCTATGGCTCCTTCTATTGCTTGGAACGACTTTTGCCAAAATGTTGGTCAACAAACACCGTTTCTACAGCGTTTTTCAAATGCTATAATTTTTTTTTCTTTTCTCCTGATCCATTGACTACTTTTCCGCCTGATCCATGGCCAATAATTTTGACCCGATCCATGCACTAAAATTGGAAAAACTTCGACTAATCTTGACACTTGAGCACGACTCGATTCCATACTCGAAAACTAATCAAACTCCAACTTTTTCAACAATGATTCAATCAATAGAATAACAACAAATCACGCAATTATAAACAAATATTAAAACAATGATTTAACAACTATTCAAATCATTGAATGGATCTAAACGTAGAATAAGCATATAAAATACTATTTATAAGTCTATAGATTAGATCCTATGGTGTTTGGAATTAAAATCATACTTACGTGAATTAGATCTATATGAAAACAACTTGAAATGATGAACATAAGATAAAACAAACCATATACTCGATTGAATAAGTGCGAGAGGCGCTTATCACTCATCAATTCTTCAAAATAACTTGAAATTGACTAATCTCAAATCCCGAAAGCGATTATCAACTTGCGAACCTCTCAATTTGATGCGATCTTCTTTCACTCGATTTAGATCTAGATTTATTTGATGTAGATCTCCAATCTTCTCCCGTAGATCTAGAATTTTAATGGTGGAAGAGTGGTATTTGATTGAGCAAGGAGAATCACGAGCTCAACCAAATGAGAGAAATGAAGATACTAAAATTTCTCCCATGTCTCTACCCCCTATTTATAGCCAACATCCCAAGCCTTAGCGGGCCCCACAAATCAACCCACTGATTACCAATTAACCTGAACAGAATTTATGTAGCACTAAAACAACGATTTCTCCTAAATCATTGTACCAAATCTTTAATGTGACCACTCTACGGAATCAGAAACATCATTTCCATTTCCTTTTTAATGAAATTGATCCTAGCACCTGACTCGATCCCGGTCAAAAGTTATTCCCCGTAAAAAATAGGCAGGAGCAAAATGGTCAGAAATAAAATTAGTAAAAATCATGGACATGTCTCACATCCCCATAACCAACATATCAAAATATGAGAATGATCCAACCCTCAGGGAATTAAATAAAAATATTTTACGATCCTCTGATATGTAAAATGCGAGCTATTACATTCTCTCTCCCTTTAGGAATTTCGCCCCCGAACTTCCAAGCAAACACAAGCAACCAAATGCAAATCCGCATGCCTACCACCCACGAGTAGCCAATTTACCATCCAAGCTAGCATCCATCAAGCCATGCATCCATAGTCTTATCCTAGCATATGGAATTCTAATAATGATAGTACATGTTACAATGGTGTAAGGTGACATGATATTAATGGGTCATACTGACGAAGAGTTCTGGATGGATCGTCATACACTCTTCCTTATCTCACGTACAATCATAATCATCCTCACTCCATTACACCTTGATTAGCTTAACCGTTTTCCTCTGAAGTTGTTTCGTGTCATTCCCCACAACGTCAATCGACCTACAAGGTTTCATAACTACGATCTCAACCTCTAGGTCTTTGTACTATTCTAGAGATACCACCACATTTGAATCATGCACACACTTCCGAAGAAACGACGGAAAACATTGTGCACACTCAACATCTTCTCGGGTAAATCCAATCTATTTGTTAGCTTTCCAATCCGCTCGACTATCGGAAATGGTCCAACAAACGTAGGAGCTAACTTTCCTTTACTTCCGATTCTTTAACAGTGAAATCTACACAAAAACCATATCGCCCACGTCGAATTCCCAATCTTTTTTACGCTTACCGGCGTAACTCTTCTGACGATCTTAAGCTGCATTCATTCGTTACCGAACGATTTCGATACAATCCTAGGTTTCTCTGATCATCTCCCAAGTCATCGATATCAGGAACAACCAATCGTCCTTGTTTCCGAAGCCAACCTTCTTGATCGACCTCGAATTCCTTATTCATTGGTTCCAACTTCTGGATAATCTCGACGAGCTTTGAATCATGCTTTTGGTTCTTGCCAATCATTTCAATGAGAGTATGTCTTAACGATAAGCTTGTCAACATTTCAGGTTCCACTCACACCGTGGTACGAAATCAAATCCAACCAAATACTCGAGGTATTTCCATTCCGAAAACATTGCTCCCAAACTTGTGTGTCTTCGAATCAACGCATCTTCCACTACGTTACCTTTACCAGGAGTAGAGGCTATACCAAAATCATACGATGGTAGAAACTCTAACCACTGTTGTTGCCGAAGATTCAAATCCTTATGAGAGAAAAGATAATTCAACGACTTGTGATCCATAAACAACTCGAATTGAACTCCCAACAGGTAATGTCTCCACATGTTCAGGGAAAACACAATCGCTGCCAACTCCAAATCGTGAGTCTGATAATTCCTTTTGTGTTGCTTCAGCTGCCGACTCGCGTAGGCCACAATCTTATTCTTCTGCATCAGCATTGCTCCAAGTCCAGTACCACATGCATCGGTGTATACTACCATTTCTTCATTCCCACTTGGAATCATCAAAATGGGAGCACTCGTCAGTCTCTCTTTCATGATTCCAAAAGCTTGCTCACACTTCGCATCCCATGTGAACACTTGATTCTTCTTCATCAATCCTTTTAATGGTGCAGCTATCTTGGAGAAATCCTTAACAAACCAGCAATAATATCACACCAACCCAAGGAAACTCCTAACATCCGTCGCATTCTTAGGTCTATCCTAGTCCTTGATTGCTGCAACCTTTGCGGGGTCAACCACTATTCCATTTCTAGAAACAACATGGCCTAAGAATCTCAGTTCACTCTTCCAAAAGTGAAACTTCGAAAACACAGCTCTCAGCTGATGCTTTCTCAAGATTTCCAAATCAACTCGCAAGTGCGTCTTATGCTCTTTCTCGTTCTCGTTCCAAGAGAAAATAAGAATATCGTCCACGAACACAAGCATAAACTTGTTCAAATGATCTCTGAACACACTTTATTCATAAGATCCACGAAATACGGTGGCGCGTTAGTCAACCCAAATGGCATCACCAACCATTCGAAGAAACCGGATGGTGTCCTAAAAGCAGTCTTTGGTACACTATCCTTTGCCACCCTCGGCTGGTGGAATCCCGTTGCCAAATCCATATGAGAAAACACCTTGGCCTCGTGAAGCTGATCGTATAAGTCATCTAACCTTGGCATAAATACTTGTTCTTCTTGGTCACCTTATCCGGCTCACGATAATTCACACATAATCTCAACATCCATCATCCTTGTTTGCAAACAAAACTACTGTACCCCATTCGAATACACTTCTCCGAATAAATCCTTTTTCCCTTTTCCTAAAAGGTTACATACTTGCAACTCTAAATATCACTATTCCTTAGGCGCCATCCACCTAAGAGGCATGATGATAGGTCTGGAACCTTTGACCAAATTGATTTTGAACTCAACCTTTCGATGTGGCTGCAACCATTTGACCTCGTCAAAGACATCACTAAACTCACTTGCGATTGGCACTGGTGATAAGTCTTCTCGTGGAATCACAAGCGAACATAAATAGCTTACGAAGACACCATCTTCGGGCTTACATCGAATCACAACTATTCGCCCTTCCACATTCCCGATTATCACTCTAGCTTCTCACAATCCACTTTTGTCGCATACCTCTTGAGCCACTCCAAACCCAAAATAATCTCAAACCCAGTGAAGTTCAAAACAAAGTAATCATACACAAAGGAGCAATCATAACTCGACAACACTAGATCACGAAAAATCATACACAAACTGGATGAACCCCCAACTAGATTGGTCACTACAAGTGGTCCATCACAAATCTCGGGTTCCAAACCTAAGCGGCACACATTCTCATTGCAAATGAAAGAAACTGATGCTCCACTATCGAACACCACATGAACTAAAACATCTTTAATGGAAAGAATACCTTGAACAATGACACTCTTCCCTTTCTCCTCTGTCGTAGGAGCCCTTGAAGAAGATGACACACCTACCAAAGCATATGCCTTCACAACCTGCTTACCCTTGGCTGGTCCTGTACAATCCTTCTTGTTATGCCCAGGCTTCCCACAATTGAAGCACTTCTTATCAACTTTCGGATTCTTGCAATCCCTGGAATAGTGGCCCTTCTTCTGGCAGTTGAAGCATATCTCCATGTTTTTCTGCTTTTTCTGGCCACTGTTGCTGCTCCCTCTTTTTGTTATTACCACCCTGTTGTGGTTTCGGTTCTTTATTAGCTAAAACAATAATCTCTTCCTTGGGAAACAAACTCTCATGCCTTAGAGCTTTTTCAATGATCTTCTCATAAGTATCATCCAAGTGATCAACCAGCTGATTCCCAAGATATTTGTCCAAGTCCATGACAATCTTCCCGTTCTTCTGATAAGGAGTCTCGACATATGAATGAGCATACTTCGACAAAGCTTTGAAGTAAGAAACATACTCTAGCTTTGGTCGACCATTTTGCTTAACCTCCACAAACCTCTTCAACATAATAGAATTCTGAACAGTAGAGATAAACTTTGTCTCAAACTTGACTTGGAATTGCTCCCATGAAATTTCATCTTTTGGAGTTTCTAGAGTGACAGAGTTCCACCAGTCTGTAGCTCTGTCCTCTAGCTGTCATAATGCTAGCTTCCTCTTGGTCGCATCATCGATTCCCCTGAAATGGCTTCTTTCCTAGTGTAGTGAAGTCTTTGCATAACTTTGCAAAGTCCACAACCCTAGACACTTGCACTTGAACTCCTACATCTACCACAACTGTCACCTAAGTGGGTACCCTCCTCATGATCGCTGCCATCATGGCCTCGAACATAGCTGGGTAGTCTGGTACACCGCCATTATCCCCTATAGGAACAGTCTCCTCTCTAGCAGCGTGTCTCGATGGTTTACGACTCATTCTAAATCTGTAATACATAATGATTAGTCCATGCACGAGAAAAACTACAAACAGTGTTCAAACGTTATTATACTATACATCAATATATAGTATATATCCATCAGAAATTTACAAATACGTCTCTCACACATAATTACATCTTTAAACTTTGGCTAAAATCGATAACCAGAGCGTTGATACCAAATGTGACGACCACTCATAACTTCTGCACTTAAAAAGAAGAATAATGCACTGAAGGACGTGCCAAGTAGCTATGGACGATCATCAGGGTAGAATAACACATGTGGTGCCTGTCGTATAACTCACAGCGCAAGGATAAAATATAATAGAACATATACAACAGGCAATAATAGTGAAGCGGAATTGAGTAGAATTTTTAACTTTCATATCATCATGAATTATCCAAACATCAAACTGGACACAACATCAAATTATGTACAATGTGCCTCACTATAAGTCACTCAGAGAATACATCAAACAGCGGAAACCAAAAATAGTAGAAATAGTATATAGTAGAAAATAATTCACCAGCCTCCTACACATCATCGCACAGCAACACCGTCCTCATCAAGATCTACTACCTGTCACCTGCTACTCAATCCACTCGTGACCCATCCACAACCGGATGAACAACCCAAGATAATAAGTGGAAACATAAAACTTTTGAGTCAAACAATAGTCTTGATGAGCGATAAAACAGCTCTCTAACATCACCAATAAAGTATATAAGAATAAGCAGATTAATCAACTAATCTACCAAAATCAACAGAGAAGAACCCAAACCCGTATTCCCCACATCGGACAGTGATAGCCTTTACAACAATTAAGTAGAAATAAACAATACATTAATAATAGTCAGTTATCAAGCGTAGACCATCCTAATCGATATTGACATCTCCCAAGCACAATCCCCGAAGGCCTAAACCAATATCAGGCAAGCACCCAAGAGATATCTCTTTCGACGTTGAATAATCTACACAAGACAATACAAGCAAAACAATCATCATCCATGACTCTGGCTATCACCGCCAATCCCGCTTCAAAACCATCGCTAATCGTATGACGGCTACGACCTATCATTTGTCAAGGGATAATGATAACCCATGTTCTAGCCAGATTACTGCACGTCCAACATACATTTGCCTCCCAAAGACAACTAGGCCCATCCAATGGGCCTAGGGTACTCGACCATTCCGACTAGTCTTTTAGGCGTCCCTATTATACCCTTGCTTTTAGCCCGCTAGAATTTACAATAATGATAATCTCTCAACTTCATAAATCTAATTGTCATCGCCGATGTCTATCCGTAAACTCAAATCCCATCTTGAACTGCCATTATCCGCGAGCTCAAATCCCACTTGAATGTCTTCACATTCGTTGCATATCCTCGATCAATAAACACTGCACAACACTTCGAACACTCCTGATTGAATTCGCATCGAAGTTATAACCATCATCGATCCAAAAATATGCTTCGTTTGGCCAATTTTGCATTTCATAGCATTTCCAGTTTTTTTTGCTATAAAAAACAACGCACAATGGCAAAATAGCCTTTTACAACACTTCTGAAATTCTATCATATCTCTTGCTTCAAATTTGGACCTGCCCTGGAACTTGGCACTGTCATTTGGTACTCTGACATTTGGTACTGGCGTTTTGTACTATGATCCCCCAGCGCACACGTCGGGAAATCGCCTATTTCACCGTGTTGTGCATTTCTGGCACTTGGTACTCCGGTATTTAGCCCGATCCATGCCATAGCGTCTAGAAACACTATAAAATGTTTTTGCCTGATCCATGCCAAATACAGACCCCCCGGCGTGCACCTTGCCAGATCCCCCTTTATGCCATGCGCAACACGCATTTGGAACTTTGCCAGTTTAGCCCGATCCATCACCATTTTTACAGCATTTTTCAAATGTTGTAAAAAAAATCTTTTCGCCCGATCCGTTGACCACTTTTCCGCCCGATCCATGCATTGAGATTGCCAAAACTTCAACTAATCTTCATATTTGAACACGAATCAATTTGATACTCGAAAATTAATCAAACTCCAACTTTTTCAACAACGATTCAATCAATAGAAAAACAACAAATCATGCAATTATCAACAAGCAATAAAACAACGATTTAACAATTAACCAAACCATTAAATGGATCTAAACAAAGAATTAGCATACAAAATACCGTTTATAAGTCTCTAGGTTAGATCCTATGGTGTTTAGAAATGAAATCATACTTACAACGATTAGATCTATACGAAAACAACTTGAAATGATGAATATAAGATCAAACAAGCAGTATACTCAATTCAATCCGTGCGAGAGATGCTTATCACTTACCAATTCTTCAAAATAACTTGAAATTGACTAATCTCAAATCTGGACAATGATGATCAACCTTTAAACCTTCAATTTGACGCGATCTTCCTTCACTCGATGTAGATCTAGCTTTATTTGATGTAGATCTTCAATCTTATCACGTAGATCTAAAATTTTAATGGTGGGAGAGAGGTATTTAATTGAGAAAAGAGAATCATGAGCTCAACCAAATGAGAGAAATGAAGAAACTAAATTTTCTCTCATGCCTCTACCCCCAATTTATAGCTAACAGCCAAAGCCTTAGCGGGCCCCACAAATCAGCCCACTAATTTCCAATTAGCCTGGACAGAAATTATGTAGCACTAAAACAGCGATTTCTCCTAAACCGCCGAACCAAATCTTTAATGTGACCACTCTACGGAATCAGAAACATCATTTCCTTTCAATGAAATTGATCATAGCACCTGATTCGATCCTAATCTAAAGTTATGTTGTGACACCCCACGTCCGTTAATGTCAATCTTTAACAAAATGCATTAAGTTCCATGAATCGTTATAGGTAAACATAAACAGAAACATCACAAGACAAATATAAAATAACAGCGGAATTTAAAACTTAATTTTCAATATAGAAAACATCGTGGTCCAAATGCAGTTACAACATAAGTATGAAATACATAAAAGCCATTACATCAATTTAAATTATCTTCCTTGTACTAAAATCATCAGAGTACGATAATATAAAAAGCATAGTCCCCAAAAAAAGCCATATTAGAGTTTACAGGTACTCAAAGTGGTACATCTAAGCAGCTCCAAGCGGTAATAGAAGAGAGAATCTGAATCAAGCCTATGTATTCCTACCCTGAGAACCTAGGGGGAAAGAGAGAGAAGAGGAAACAAAACAGGTCAGACATAAAGTCTAGCGTGTCCAGTTACTTTTAGCATATGAATAAGTAAAAGCATCATAATAGGTATATAAACTGGATGAGAGAGAGATAATATCATCATAAGATAGGTATAACAGACTGAGCAGGATAAACAGAATAATAAGGACATAATATATATTGCACTTCCTAGGCGGATTCATGCACGCACATGAGTCCGACGGAATGCGCCGTCAACACCCTCACTCAAGTGATCTCTTATGATCAACTCAGTAACCGTGCGCTGACCCCTACCTAGTTCGGGGTCCTCCTTTCGATACCAAGATGGGTTACTGACTAAAACGGGTCCACACAACAGATGATACAAGCTACCCCCTAGGCTTCTATCACCACTACTAGGATTTTGACAGGTTATGCCTAAAATATTAACAAGTGATCTCTTATAATCAACTCAGTAAGCATGCCCTGACCCCTACCTAGTTCGGGGTCCTCCTTTTGATACCAAGATGGGTTACTGACAAAAACGGGTCCACACAACATATGATACAAGCTACCCCCTAAGCTTACATTCCCAATACTAGGATTTTGACAGGTTATGCCTAACAGATTAACAAGCTTGCATCCCCACTACTAGGATTTTTACAGGTTATGTGTAACAGATTAACAAGTGATCTATTATAATCAACTCAGTAAGCGTTCCCTGACCCCTACCTAGTTCGGGGTCCTCCTTTCGATACCAAGATGGGTTACTGACTAAAACGGGTCCACACAATAGATGATACAAGCTACCCCCTAGGCTTGCATCCCCACTACTAGTATTTTGACAGGTTATTCCTAACATATTAACAAGCCTGCATAATCCCACCGTGTAAAACAGGTTAGGTTTGTCAGGTTTATATAACCCCTATACGGATTCAAGCAAGTACTTAACCCCTAATGATTCAAGCATGTTTACTTAACCCTTACACAATTTTGACAGTTTCATATAGCCCTCATGGATTCAAGTAGGTTATGTATTACAGGTTAACAAGTTATTATCATTTTCCATTTATGCATGTTAATGCAACAGACCTCTCACATTAGTCGACCACTTATGGATGTTGGATATGCCGGTCGGTTCCAGGTAGATTTCTACCATAAGTCGGACTTAACCTCGTGTCTTAGCACCGTTACATGTACATTTACACACTAGATCCCTCACATTGGACAATCCACTTGTGGATGCTGGATTTGCTGGGCGGTTCCGGGCAGACTTCTACCACAAGTGTAATCTGACCTCGTGTCTAAGTGCGGTTACAGTTTCTATTTACTGTAAATTTAGGCACGTTCATTCTTAATCATTTTTTCATGTTCATCCAAGGTTATTCCCCAAATCCCAGTCATGTACATGATACAAGTTATGCCCCAAATTAAATTTTTAGGTCTAGGTATAGATTATGCCCCTAAATCTCAATCATGTTTTACAATACAAATTATGCCTCAATATTATTCCCAACCATTCCCAATTTCGTTCGTTCGCATATTTCAGCGGTAGGCCTAGGCTCGAAGGTAGCCTGACTATATAAATAAAAAGGGAAGGAGGGAGAGAAGAGAACAGGAATAAGCATAATAACAAAATGGGCATATAATGCCAGAAATAGGCATACTATCTGAATAGACATGCGGTGACAGAAATAGGCATAGTAGCAGAATGGGCATATGATGAAAAAATTAGGCATGATAACAGAACAGGCATATCAGGAATAGGAATATGAGAACTAATTAGTAGATTAGGTGTACAAGTAATGGCATATCTGATTAGTTATGGTTTAGGTAATTAACATGCGCATGTTTAGATCCAATCTTAAAAACATGCTAGGATTACTTATTAAGTGTTTATATCTAAAAATAACAAAAACTCACAGTGACTGGATCTAAGGAACAGAGAGATGACTGTTGATGTTGTAGCAGAGATTCTTGTATTCTTATTAGTTCTTGCTGCAGAAGAATAGGCTAATTTAATCTGAGTTGGGGTAGCACCTCGTTGTCACCATTGTTTTTGATGAATAAAACAATAGAAATGAGGTCCTATTTATAGCCTATGGTCAACGAATCTGGTCACGAAACAATTCCACGTTCACAAAATGGATCTGCGCCAGATTTGGGTAATGTCGACCCTAAGGTCAACACCCCATTGTAGGGGTTGACCCATGAAACGACACCTATAGGGCATGGGGTCGACCCCTTACGGGTCGATTTCCCGCGCCTTTCCACCTTCTGATTTTGATTTTCTAAACTGGTTTATATATATATTGCTTATATGTATACAAACTTCAAACTTTAATATCTTCTTCATATGATGTACGATTTATGCAGACTTGGAGTCTATCTTAAGCAAAATTCTTAGACGAACGCAATGGTGCAGTCTGTTTTATTTAATTCCCAATATTTAATTAAGTATTCCTTAGTTTATCATTATAGTGTCTTTTAAAATTACGGGGTATTACATTCTCTCCTACTTAAAGGATTTCGTCCCCGAAATCTCTAAGTTAAGAAGAATGTATATCCTAACATCCATCATCCATCTACTCATCCACCAATAATAGGCATCCATTGTCCTTAAAAATATTTCTAATGCTTATATAACATATGCAAAGGTGTGTGTATATGTTTCTATACTAATTCGAAAGATTAAGCGGTCTGCTGATTCAGTTGACCTCCTTAATGCAATGTATGTTAGTGCCATGAATCCAACATGTATGCAAATAATCCTAATATAACATGTAAATTCTATATCCATGCACAATCATTCATCCAAATGCAACATCCACATTATGATACACTCATTTCCGTCCACAAAAAGAAGAAAAACACACATACATCCATATGCCGTATGAGAGTGATTGAGCCGATCTAGTGCCTAATGTGTGTGTATATGCATACTCATCCACGAGCAACCACTTGCAAACACTTACAAACATCAAACATAACATGTCTCAAACACATGTTTAAATTCATTGGCTCTCTACCTAAAGGTCGAAGATTCGATCGACAGGATATACTTGAATGATAGAAGCAAGTATGAATAAAATCTTTGGAAAAGAAGTTAAGAACATTCCCTTGAAAAGAAAAGGGTACGAAGCGCGAATCTTGTCTTCAGCCTCCCAGGTTGCATCCTTATGATCATCTCCCTACCGAACTTTCATCAACTTAACCTCTCGGTTGCATAGCTTCTTAACCTCTATCCAAAAATACGGGTAGGAACTCGTCTAACTGTCACCTCCCGTTCCACCTCTACTTCCTCAAGCATACTCGGCTCAACTACTTCTGTAGTATCATGCAGGAACTTCCGTAAATGAGAAACGTGGAAAACATCATGGACACCCATCAATCTCTCTGGTAGCTTTACTCTGTAGGCCATTTGGCCAACTCTTTCTGTTATGGGAAATGGTCCTACAAAACTTGGTGCCAGTTTCCCTACAGATCCAAAGCGAACTACATTCCTTAAATGTGATACCTTGATGAAAACCATGTCTCCCGCCTCAAACTCAATATCAGTTCTTCTCTTATCTACGTAGGACTTCTACCTGTCCTAAGCTGTCTTCATGAATCTGCGAATAAGATCAATCTTCTCTGAAATTTCTCTAATCATCTTAAGTCCAAGTAGAAGCCTTTTTGTAGACTCCCACCAAAAGGTCGATGATCTACAGGGTCGTCCGTACAATGCCTCGAAGGGTGTCATGCCAATACTAGCTTGATAACTGTTGTTGTAGGCGAACAGTACCAAAGGAAGATGCTCCACCCAAGTCCTATTGTAGTCTAGGATACACAGTGTTAGAAGATCCTAAAGAACTCTATTCGCCCTCTCTGTCTGTCCATTGGTCTGAGGGTGATAAGCGATGCTCAAACACAACTGTGTACGTAATGACTCTTGCAAGCTCCTCCACAACTCACTATTGAATATGGGATCATGAACACTCACTATACTGGAAGGTACTTCATGTAGACGGAATTTCTCACGAAGATAAACTTCTGCCAACCATGATGTCGTCCTCTTACTCTTAACAAGAATGAAATGAGCGCTCTTATTATGCCTATCAACTATAACCTAAATACTGGTGTTGTCTTTCCTTGATCTAGGAAAACCATCAATGAAATCCATAGAGACGCTCTCCCGGTTGCTGACAAACCAAACATCGAGAAATAAACTCCGCTACATCTTTCTTCATCCCAGCCCAAAAGAAAACCCTCTACATATCTTTATACATCTTATCACCGCCTGGATGGATAGTCATCCTAGAATGATGGGCTTCTTCAAGGACTGTCTTCAACAGACTCCCAACTCAGGGAACACAAAGGCTTCAATCTCGTCGCAACCACCCTCTATCATCTGTGGAATATCTATAAAGGTGACTAGAAGTCTCCCCTCTACCGAGTCTATCCAATATGTATGCTATCTGCGTGTTCTCTCACCGCGAAGTTCCTATCTGATCCGTAAGAGTAGGTTGCATCTCTAAGGATGCCAACAAACCAGGTATAAAATCCGTATATGGCCTCAAATCAAAGGTCAGTATATACTCCAAGCTTCGCCTCTCTACGAATAGTGGACTCAAAGTCATCCTTTGCCTACTCAGTGCATCCGCCACCACATTACCCTTGCCAGGGGTATAAGCATTCTCAAAATCATAAGATGCTAGGAACTCCATCCATCTTTTTTGCCTCAAGTTGAGATCCTTTTGCGAGAACAAGTCCTTGAGAGATTTATGATCGATATACAGCTCGAACTTCTTCCCAAATAGATAATGTCGCCAAATTATAAGCGCAAATATTATGGCAGCCAACACTAAGTCATGGGTAGGGTAGTTCTTCTCATGAACTCTTAACTGTCTACCACGATAACATACTACCCTTCCCTCTTGCATTAAAATAGCACCAAGCTCTGTACCACATGCATCGGCTTATACAGTAAATACTTTGTTCCCATCAGGCAAAGTCAAGAGTGGGGTTGTCATCATAACCCTCTTTAATCGCTGAAAAGCATCCTCACAGTCAACACCCCAAGAAAATGTAAGATTCTTCTTCGTTAGCCTGGTGAGTGGGGCTGATATCTTTGCGAAATCCTTATTGAACTTCCTATAATGGCCCGCTAAGCCAAGAAAACTCCTCACCTCGGTTGCGTTCTTTGGGGTCTGCCAGGATCCATTGTTATCCCATCCTGAGAGACCACATGCTCAAGAAATCTCACTTCCGTTCTCGTTTTGCCTTAAGCTACTGCGCTCGGAGAGTCTTCAAAACCTCCCTTAAATGTAGGGTGTGATCTCATTCTTCTTGAAAATCAACATTTCATCAATAAAGACCACAACGAACTCATTTAGAAACTCCCGAAACTCCCTACTCATCAGATCCACAAAATAGGTGGGTACATTTGTCAATCCAAAAGGCATGACGAGCCACTCGAAGAAACCATCTAGAGTTCTAAAAGCAGTCTTGTCTATACTATCCTCGGCCACCCTCAACTGATGAAACCCCATGGCCAAGTCTAACTTGGAGAAAACAGATGCACCAACAAGCTGTTCAAACAAATCATCCATCCTCAGAAGTGGGTGCCTAATAAATCCTTTCTCAAGTAGCTCCCCTAATTGCTTGCTGAGCTCCGTCCTCTCTTTTGGAGCCATGGGGTGCACAGGAAATGCAACTGGCTTTGCACTGTCCACCAAGTATATATGGAAATCAATCTCGATCCTCAGAGGTAAGCCCTGAACCTCCTCAAAAACATCTGAATACTCACAGACTACCGGTACAGATCGCAAATCATCGATAGATGCATCAAGCGATTCTTGGGAACTAAGCATGAAAGACCCTTTTGGGTAATAAAAAATCTCGAGAATCCTCCCATGGAAAGTCAAAAGTCTAACGACCCTCCTCTTACACTCCAGAATGGCACCATACATGGCTAGCCAATCCATCCCTAGAATCAAACCATAACCCATGAAACAAAGCACATATGCATCGCACTCAAACTCGAAGCCCAACACATATATTCTCAAACCCCGACAAATCATAAACAGATGAGCCGTACCCCCAATGGGGTTTGAGACAACAACAGGATCCAAAACCTTACTAGTACTAAGGTGTGTAGAGACTCAAACACAAAAGTAGATATAAAATAATGTGAAGCGCTAGAATCAAAAAGAGTTCTAACAGGATGATCGAAAAGAGAAACCAAACCTTCAACAAAAACTTTCTTACCTCTATACAATACAATGGCCATGAGAGTATGCACTTGTCCTCTAGAATATCCTGCCCTTTGGCCCTGTCTTTGCTACCTCGGGCACTCCCTAATAAGGTGTCTGACTTCTCCACAATGGAAACAAGCATTCTTCCTTCATTTGCAGTTTTGCTCAAATGACCCACGCGGCCACAACTATGACATTTCCTCTTTTCTCAAGCTTGTCGTTCTTTCCGCCCTTTTTTGTTGTTGTTGTTGTTCTTTCTTGGGCCAGACTTTCTTATTTTGTGTTTCATTAATCTTAGCCTCTTTCTTTTCACCTTTATCTTCTTCGTCCATCAACGTCATATCAACGAGTTTCTCGAAAGTTGCCCCCATCGGAATATGAGACATAGCTAAACCATGTAGGGGTTCACTCAACCACTTGCAAACCTCAAAGATATCTTGTGTGGGGTATTCACTAGCTTCAATCCAAACCTCGCCAATTGAACTTATTGACATACTCTTTGACTGACATGCCTCCTTGCTTAAGTGCCAGAAACCTTTCCATTTGCATACTTTGCTCGGCTTGAGAAAGAAACTTCATCTCGAATCTCTGTCAAAAATCATCCCAAGTCTCAACTGGATGGCCTGCTTGCGTCACTTCACACCAGAATGAAGCCTCGTCTTTTAGTTGCCAAACGACTAACTGAATCTTCCTATGGTCGTCCACCTCAAAAATTCCAAACAAATCCTCTAGTTCCTAAGCCAATTCCTTGCTCCTACAAAAGTCTCAGTTCCTCGGAATGGCTTTCCTCCCATAGCACAACAATTCTTGCATATCTTGGAGAAATTATCCGCTCGTGGAGGAGGAGGAAAAGCAGCTGCAGCTGGGGGAGGGGCATATGCTTGGCCTCCGGCAGGCACTATAGCCTGAAGATACCTTCGAAACCAAGACGGTATCGTAACGCCCTCGGGAAGAATCGGTTCCCCAGACATGCTGAAAAGAAAGGAAAAAGGGGGAAAAACAGTGAGTCGAAAGATATTTCATATGGCCTTGGGGAATATGTTTTTCAAAAACAGAGTTTACTTTTGAAAATGCTTTCTTTTAAAACCTTTTTGAAAACAATTTTCAAAATTATTTATCCGATTTGATAACCTTCAGCTACGATACCAAATGTGACACCCCACATCTATTAATGTCACTCTTTAATTGAATGCATTAAGTTTCATGAAGCGTTATAGGTAAACAGAAACAGAAACATCCCAAGACAGATATAAAATAACAGCGGGATTTAAAACATTATTTTCAAGACAGAAAAACATTGTGGTCCAAATCCAGTTACAACATAAGTCTGAAATACAAAAAACCCATTACATCAACTTAAATATCTACCTTGTACTAAATTCATCAGAGTACAATAATATAAAAAGCATAGTCCCCAAAAAGAGCCATATCAGAGTTTACAGGTAATCAAAGCGGTACATCTAAGCAGCTCCAAGAGGAAATAGAAGAGAGAATCCTTATCAAGCCCGAGTATTCCCACCCTGAGAACCTGAGGGGAAGAGGAAGAGAGAGAAAAGGAAACACAATAGGCCAGACATAAAGTTTGCGAGTCCAGTTACTTTTAGCATATAAATAAATAAAAGCATCATGACAGGTATATAAACTGGATGAGAGAGATAATATCATCATAAGGTAGGTATAACAGACTGAGCAGGATAAACTGAATAATCAGGACAAATTATATATTGCACTTCCTAAATACTTTTCTCTGCACCACTACTAGCATAACAAAAATAAGATGATCCTAATAACAACAAGATGGTAGACTTATGTGTATTTCTAGTGACGGGTTTTACCCCCAACAATAATAACAGGTACCCCAACATAAATAACAGGTGTTACCCCTAACGATAATAACATGCTCCTAAACAAGCAAGACTAGATGTACCCTAATTACTACCCCAATTGATTGGCTCCCTATCTCGTAGATACCATATGCTGGCCCCACAGTAGGATGTATCACTTCCTAAAGTGGCAACCCCGTTATTTTCAACATGCACAACCATATCTACTGATGACACAACGTCTTATTATTCCAAAGTTAAGCGGATTCATGCACGCATATGCGTCCGACGAAAAGCGCCATCAACACCCTCACTCAAGTGACCTCTCATAATCAACTCAGTAAGTGTTCCCTAACCCCTACCTAGTTCGGGGTCCTCCTTTCGATACCAAGATGGGTTACTGACTGGAACGGGTCCACACAACAGATGATACAAGCCACCCCCTAGGCTTGCATCCCCACTACCAGGATTTTGACAGGTTATGCCTAATAGATTAACAAGCCCGTATAACCCCACCATGTAAAATAGGTTAATTTGTCGGGTTTATATAGCCCCTACAGATTCAAGCAAGTTTACTTAGCCCTTACACAATTTTGACAGGTTCGTATAACCCCTATGGATTAAAACAGGTTAAGTATTACAGGCTAACAAGTTATTATCATTTTCCATTTATGCATGTTAATGCACCAAACCTCTGACGTTAAGTCGACCGCTTGTGGATTATGGATATGTCGATCAGTTCCAGGAAGACTTCTACCACATTTCGGACTTAACCTCATGTCTTAGCACTGTTACGTGTACATTTACACACTAGACCCCTCACATTGGACTAACCACTTGTGGATGTTGGATTTGTCGGGCGGTTCTGGGCAGACTTCTACCACAAGTGTAATCTAACCTCATGTCTAAGTGCGATTACAGTTTCTATTTACTGTAAATTTAGGCTTGTTCATTCTTAATCAATTTTTCATGTTCATCCAAGGTTATGCCCCAAATTCCAGTCATGTCCACGATACAAGTTATGCCCCAAATTAAAGTTTTAGGTCTAGGTATAGATTATGCCCCTAAATCCCAATCATCTTTTACAATAAAAATTATGCCCCAATATCATTCCCAACCATACGGTGACAGAAATAGGCATAATAACTGAATATACATACGGTGACAGAAATAGGCATAGTAAAGGAATGGGCATATGATGACAAAATTAGGCATGATAACAGAACAAGCATATTAGGAGTAGGCATATGAGAACTAATAAATAGATTAGGTGTACAAGTAATGATAGATCTGATTAGTTATGGTTCTGGTTATTTACATTCACAGGTTTAGATCCAATCTTATAAACATGCCAGGATTACTTATTAAATGTTTATATCGAAAAATAATATAAACTCACGGTGAGTGGATCTAAGGAACAGAGAAATGACTATTGATGTTGTAGCAGAGATTCTTGTATGCTTATTAGTTGTTGTTGCAGAAGAATAAACTAATTTAATCTGAGTTGGGGCACAACCTTGTTGTCTCCATTGTTTTTTATGAATAAAACAATAGAAATGAGGTCCTATTTATAGCCTACGATCAACGAATCTGGTCATGAAACAAGTCCACGTTCACAGAATGTATCTGCCCTAGGTCTAGGTGGGGTCGACCCGGGGTTGACGCTGGGTCGACACCCCCCTTGTCGGGGTCAGCCCATGGGTCAACACCAATGAGGATTAACGGGCCGATTTCTCGTGCCATCCCGCCTTCTGATTTTGATTTTCTGGACTGGTTTATTTATATATATAAATATATATATTGCATATATGTATACATACTTTAAACCTTAATATCTTCTTCATACAATGTCTGATTTACGCAAACTCGAAATCTATCTTAAGCAAAATTCCGAGATGAACGTAATGATGCAGTCCGCTTTACTCAATTCCCAATATTTAATTAAGTATTCCTTAGTTTATCATTATAGTGTCTTTTAAAATTACGGGGTGTTACATATGCCCTGTACAAAACTAACACGGGCAAAATCGTCACAAATAAAATTGGAAAAAAATTATGGATATGTCTCACATCCCCATAACCAACATATCAAAATATGAGAATGATCCATCCCTTAGGGAATTAAATAAAAATATTTTACGAACCTCCGATACATAAAATGCGGGCTGTTATATTTCTTGGGAGAACATAATGTATATGAAAAGTCTGTTTTTTCTTATTTTTATTTTGTTTGCTTTTTAATTTATAGAAAGGAAAACTCTTATAAATAGCATCTGAAAAACTAATTCTAAAACTTGAATGGATAATAGTTGACAAGTCTTATTTATGGATAAAAATTCTATCATACTTTTAGGTAATTAGTTAAAAAATTCATTATGTAAGTTCAGTTAGAGAACGTATCCCTGAATCATTTTTGTTCATCTAATGGTTTGATGAAAATATCTGCTATCTGATTTTTAGTGTTTATATGTTCTAGGGTAATAGTCCCTTTATCCACATTATCACCTAAAAATTGGTGTCTAATATCCATGTGTTTTGTTCTAGAGTGGTTAACTGGATTTTTTGACAAATTTATAGCGCTAGCACTATCACAATAAATTGGATATTTTTCAATGATTTTGCCATAATCTCCAAGCTTCTACTACATGTGCATTACTTGTGCACATGCCAGAGCTATCGAGATATATTTGGCTTTGCAAGTTGATAAGGAGACACAGTTTTGTTTTTTTGCTAAACCATGAGATCAATGATTGTCCAATAAAATGACAAGTTCCACTAGTGCTTTTATGATCTGTTTTACTTCCTTGAAATGTGCATCGCTATAGCAAACAAGTTCAAATGATGATCCCTTGAATAAAACAAACCATACTCTTTAGTATTTAAGAAATATCGTAAAATTCGTTTGATGGTTCGTTGATGATACTCTTTCGATTTTGCTTGAAACCTTGCGCATAGACATACACTCATCATAATGTCTGGTTGACTAGCAATTAGTATAATAAGGAACCTATTATAATATGATATAATTTTTCATCAAAATCATTTTCATTATCGGCCTTATTTAAACGAACAGTACTACTCGTTGGTATTGGTTTGCTTGATGTTTTATCCAACCAAAACATCATAGTGAATCATTACAAAAATTTTTTTGGTGTACAAATATATCGTTTTAAGTTGTTTTATTTATAGACCTAAGAAAAAGTTTAATTCTCTCATGTATAACATTTCAAATTCATTTTTCATGATATTTGAAAATTCGACACATAAGTTTTCATTATTTGAACCGAAAATAATATTGTCAACATAAATTTGTACAACTAAAATATCATTGTTTCTCATTTAACAAATAAAGCGATGTTTATTTTTCTTATTTGAAAACCAAATGAGATTAGACGTTCATACCATGTTCGAGGAGCTTGCTTTAAACAATATAAGACTTTATTTAACTAGAAAATCATGATTAAGATATTTATTATAAGCATAAAGTGGAGGTTGTTCTACATATACGTTTTCTTCAATAAAACCACTTAAAAAGGAACTTTTGACATCCATTTGATATAATTTATAATCATGATGACCAGCAAAAGCTAATAACATATGTTTAACTTGTAGTCTAGCTATAGAGGCAAATGTTTCATTGTTGTCTATAACCTCTTCTTCTTTGTAACCCTGAGCCACTAATCATGCTTTGTTTCTTATTATGTTACTGGTTTCAGCAGTTTTGCTTTTATATACCATTTTTTCCAATAATAGATTGATTTTCTGGCCTTGGAACTAATTCCCATACATTGTTATGTTTGAGTTGATTTAATTATTCTTGCATTGCTAAAATACAAAAATCATCATTATATGCTTCTTTATAATTTTTAGGTTTAAAATTTGATACAAATGCAACAAGACTTATTTGGTTAAGTTGATTTCTAGAAAAACTCTAGAATTAATATCTCCGATGATATTATATTTTGGATGGTTTTTAAGAATTCTTAGTGGTGATATTAAAACATTATTTTGTGCATTTGTCTAATTAATAGGAGGATTTGTTGAATTATTTTCTGTTATATATATAATTTCTTCATCATCATTACTTTGATTATTAAGAAAACTTTCATCGAATGAAACATGCAAACTTTCTTCAATAGTATTAGCTCACTTATTAAAAATCCTATATGCTTTGCTATGATCCGAATATCTAACAAAGACTCTTGTGTCCGCTTTGGGATCAAATTTACCTATGTTGTCGTTGGTATTTAATATAAAACACTTTGATCTGAAAGTTTTAAAATATGAAACTTTATGTTTATTTCCAAATAATATTTCATAGCATGTGTTTTTTTGTTTTCGGACACGGTGTCACTCTATTCGAAACATAACAAGCTATAACAATAGCCTTAGCCCAAAAATGTTTTGGTAAGTTATTACTATTTAGTAATGTTCCTGCACATTCTTGTTTTTCTTTATACTACACCCTTTTTGTTATGGTGTGCGTGGAAATGAAAAATTGTGATTGATTATCTTTTTATTACAAAAATTTGTAAAAAGATCATTTTCAAATTCTCCACCATGATCACTTTGGATATTTTTATTTTTTAAACCCATTTGACTTTTGATTCTTTTAGAAAAAAATTTAAACATACCGAAAGTGTTACTATTATTTTTTAAGAAAAGAGTCCAAGTATATATTGAAATCATAAACTTGTACAGAAACATATTTTTGTGATTTATAGATCACATTTGAATTAGACCAAGTAGATCTAGATGTAAAAGTTCTAAGAGATGTTTTATAGAAATATTATTTTTAGATTTGAACATGTTTTGTTTCAATTTTCAATTTGACAAGTATCACATAAAATTTCTACTTTATAATTCATTTTCGATAAACCTCTTACCAACTCATATTTTGCTAATTTATTAATTATTTGAAATTAATATGACAAATGCCATAACCATGGATCATCATGTTTGACCTCTAAACATAAATCTGAATTTTGTTTTATATTTATATTTAAGACATAAATATTTTTATATTTCAAACCTTCAAATACTAGAATTTTATTATTATTAATAATAATACATCAATCACTTTTGAATTTTATTTGAAAACCTTTATCGGATAACTAACTTGTACTAAGTAGATTGTATTTCAATTTTTTAGCTAATAAAACATTTGTAATAATTGGAAAATTAGAAATACCGGAATTGATGACTTCCCCAATGCCGATGACATTTCCTTTTGAGTTATCTCCAAAGGACACCGTGCCTCCATCAATATATGTTGCATTTGATAACACTTTTTCACACTCCAGATGTCTTAAAACAGAAACCAAACGTTTGAAATAACTCTCGGCTTCATTAACTATTCAACTCTGTAATATATAGACGTCCGAAAATGGTCTCGGGTTTTGCTATACCAGAAAACTCATCTTCCTTACATATTTCTATCAATTCCAGATGTTTGAAAGAATTCTCGAATATTATATCTACAGCAAAATAACCCGCGAGATGTCTACATTAACTCCACGACATCTGAAAAATCTCCCGGATTCTTCTGCGACCTTAAAAAAGAAGTCTGAAATCAATACCAAACGTCTGAAAATTGAATCGACGGTTTTTATATAACCGTAAAACGATCGATTTCTTTTCTTCTTTATTTTCTTCCATCCAAATTTAAAATTATAGAACCTAAAACATTCGATTTTATCACCATTCGTAGCACCTAAGGCAAAAAAAACTACAAAGAAGAAGAGAGATGATGGGTCTTCATCAAAGCCCCATGCAAATCCCTAAGAAAATCCCTAAGTTTGTTCCCAAACCCAAGTTGATAAATGGATTAATAATGCACCACTTTCTATCGATCGATATAAAGAATTACGTAAGAAAAAGCTACATATGGGTCCACTCTATTCTCTCCAAGATTTTCCTTTGTATGAATTAAATGTATTATGTCAAGATTCTAGACTTGATACTCTTATTCCCTGTTCTCGTAATGGAATTCAAGTCGATCAACTTTCCATATTTCTATTCTATGCGAATTTAAATAGCATGTTGTTTGGAATACCGAGGATGATATTGAATGGCTATGGTTAAGTGTTTATGGTAATACGGTCTGATACACCCCCGAAAGTGTAGGACATATTTTACAATGTTCCAACACCGGACAAAACCTATATGACATTCCCAGTATGCGGTATAAACCAAGAGATAATGTCACACATCAACTTTGGGAAGATCATATGTCATATTTTACTACAAAATATTTATGCCCCAAAGTCAGGCTTCTTACACGAATGCTTATTAATACCATTGTTCCTTGTCTAGGATTCCATGAAGAAATAAACGAGCTTGAAAAAAAAAGAGTTATATGCTATCTTTAGTGGAACAAGAATTAATTGGGCACAATTTATATTTGATGAGACGAAGAACTTTTGGATTCGATCACAACAGTTAATCTTCTATGCTCCATATATTATGATGTTGTTAAAATCGGATAAAGTTCCTTTTTATTTGTCTACATTTGAAGAGGTTCCTGTTAAAGAAGCATGGAAAAAGTTCTTTTATCCTATGCACTTACCGGAAGAACCTCCTACATTTGGTACACTCGAAGAATGGAAGGAAAAACATCAAGCACAACAAGAAGGTCAACAACATAAAAAAGAACCACCTCCTCCTCCTCGTTCTTTTGAGTATCAATCTAGTGAAAGGTTAGTTCCACCTAAAACTCAATTTCTTCTGAATGAATCGCTAGGAGATGCAATGCTTCAAAATCAACATATCCTTTATCAAAATCAAGTGGCTTTAGGAAATCATATTGCTAATATGGAGCTATCTCTTTTTACATGATTAGCAATGGTTGAAAAGTCCATGAGTACTCTTATGCTTTCACTTAAGGAACTACTGTGTCGTACAGTCTACCCACATTATCTCTACATCTCCTCACTCTTCACTAAACATTGCTAAACATGAAGAAGAAACATCTAAAACTAGTGAGAAAATAAAAGAGGTGGAGAGCAAAACCCAAGATGACAATGCTTAAAAACCGTTTAAATTTGCTACTTGTGTTGGTTAAGTAAAATTGTTAAAACTTGAAGCTGTGTTTGTGAATGTTTTGTTAAACTTTGTGACTATTTTGTGGGAACAGAAATATTTTGAGATCTCATAATACTCACACATATCATGCTATTTTCAATTTTATATCTTTGGATTTTGGTGTACATGCTATCTAAAGTCTAATATTTATAAATTCATATTAGTGAATGTTGTATATATCATGCTATGATCGGTTAAATATCCTTGATTTTTGTGTGTACATGCTATCTAAAGTTTAAAATATATATGATTCATATCATTGAATATTGTATGCTTGCTTATATATCTTTGATTTTGGTGTGTACATGATGTCTGAAGTTTAAGTCAGAATTCATATCACTAAATTAATATCTCCTTTTGATAATGACACAAGAGAGAGATTATAAGCATATATTCAGGGGGATTTTATACAATCAAGGGGAATTTTTAAATTATATATCTAAGTACATTATATAGTTGTCATCATCAAAAGGTGGGATAATATTAGGAAATCTATTCTAAGATTTCGATGACGACAACCATACAAAGAAAATCGTGTGTGTATATATATATATATATACATTTATGTAGGTTACCTTTAAGATTAACTCGGATTAGCAATGATAAATAATGCTCAAGAACAAGATAAAACTATACAAGAGATTACAGATCGACACAACTTCTTATCTGTGTTTTCCTCTTATAACCTCTAGGATCACCACATTACAATGTTTACCATTATATGATAAGATCATTTCCAGGCTTGACTGTTGGTCATCAAGAATGCTCAGTCAAGCTAGCAGAGTCATTTTAATTAAAGCGATTGTTATATCGATGCAAGTTTAATGGAGCAAAACATTTCTTCTTTTGCAAAAACAAATACATATGATTAGGATTACATTCATACGATTTTTGTGGAAAGGAAATGTTCACATGAAATACTTAGCTCTTGTGTCCTTTACATTACTTGAAAAACCGATTTACAAAGGTGGTTTAAGCATTCTAAATATGCGCAAGTGGAATACAGCTGCTATTGGTAAACATTGCAATGGTGTCTTGTGTAAGAAGAATAGTCTTTGGGTTGCTTTGTCTTACTCGCATGTGATAAATAACAATAGTCTCTGGACTATGGCTGCTAATCAGAACCATAGCGGGACGTGGGAAGGTATCGTTAAGAATAGACATTTATTTTTACCATTCTTTGAATTTGGTGTGCATGCTTTTCCTAATATTAGTATTTGGCATGACCCTTGGTTGGATTTTGGCACTTTAACTGGAGAAAATCTTTCTTATCTGGATATTATGCAAACTGGCATTGGCTATAATAGTAGCGTTGAAAGTGTTAGAAATGGTGGCCAGTTCTTGCTGCCTGCATCTTCGAATCAGCTAATCAATGAAGTCTGGAACAAGATTCAGGCTAGCAATGTCTTAGGAAGCATGCACACTGGAGTTGGCAAGGTGAGCTTTATTCCGTTGAAAATATGTACATTAAACTACATGATGTTGCAACTATGCTTAATTGCAAATGTAGTAGAATTATATGGCGAAGGGATAATGCGGCAAAGGAAAACATGCTAACTTGGAAGGTTTATCACCATGCTCTCTTAACGAAGGACAAATTAATTCACTGTGGCATGTAAATTCCTCCGACATGCAACTTGTGTCACGCTGAAGATAAAATAGTGGACCGCCTTTTTTTGAACTGCAGTACGACATTTCCTTTGCTTCAGGCTGTTATGGCAAAAGTTGGGAATGTTAGAAATAGTACGGCTTTTACCTAGGAAAAGCTTCTTAAAAATGTAAAGAAGCAAGAATTACTAGCTATGTTCTAAAGAAGTATGTTAGCAATTTTTGGAGAGAGAGAGAAATATAAGAGTTTTAGAGCCAATCAAAGCTTCTACCAGCATCCAGCTGCAGCAACATCTCTGGCTTGAAATAAGGGACGGTCTTAAATTGGTGAAGCTCACTTTCGATCCTGGACTAAGTTTCTAACTCGCTTCTTTATGTAAATATATGTCTTGTTAGCTTCTTTACACATTGATATGCCGTGTTTCCCTTGTTGTCTTTTTGTTTTTTTCTACTCCTTGTTTCTATGTACTCATCTTCGGTGTATCAATAAAGTGGTAGGGGACCACTCAACCCCGTCGGCCTTGCAAAAAAAAAGAGATTACAGATCGATTGAAGCAACAACAGATAAACACAAGAAGGCCAACAATAATAGATACACAATATCATAAGTCCAGAAACTTCAGCCAGACGTCTGGTATCACACTCAATGTTTTTTTGAAACATACATCAGATGTTTAACATAAAGTTCCAGATGTCTAGTATGTAGTTCAGCCTTTAAATTATAACTAAAACTGTCACATTCGAATGGCCACCTCTGTTCCACTTCGCTGAATTTCTTCATCACCAACTAGAGCAACATTAGAATAATCATCTACAACTACAGTTATTCAAGATAACTCTCCATAATATATAGAATCGAGATTCAAGAGAACGCTCGCCGAATTTACTTACTCTGCGATCTATATATTTAATATTGTAAAATTCTATTTCCTGGTGCTCTAGCAATCTATATCCACAACTATTCTTCCATATACTCCTGCTCTTCACAACAAATTATATTTGAAGATATATTGGAAGTTATTGTACTCATTCATCAATATATGTGTTGTATCAGAACAAACATTTGACAAGAAGTAGAATTCCAAAGGGGAGCATCGGGACTAATCGTAGGACGGGTGGTCCAAACCAGTATAAAATCCAGGTGTGCATTTTCCATATTTTCTTTATTCTCTACTAATCTAGTTATATAATACTTGGTAGCATGCGCACACACACGCATATATATATATATACACACACACACAAACACATTTGCTTATACATTACACGATCTACCCCATAGATTTACAATTTTATCGTTTGCACTTTCATGATTACAGAAATGATATAATTATGTTGATTTTCCTAATACTACCCATTGATCGACTATTAAACCATAGAGTGATAACCAATGCCCACTATCGAACTTGGGTTTATCAGGCTCGACCCCTCCGCAAAAAGACAAAGCATCACCATATGTGTCACAATGTCTTATTTTCCCCAATCGATTCAATGCACGCACTTTGAACCATCAGAATGCATCCGTACCCACCTTTTTTGAACCATCTTACTACCTAACTTAGCATGGAGCTTGCCCTCGCCTCCTATTATGAGATCCTACGTGATGAAAAGGGAATGCTGACTGGCATGGATCCCCGACAAACAGACCTACTTGGCCTAAATCCCCTTTGATTAGGACCCCTATAAATTTACAATAGAATTAGGCTTATAACATACCATTAGTTCAATTTTACATCAAACCTATTTGTTTGTTCATTAACAATAGAACCATAGCCATATAATGCATAATCACAGGGTTGCCGCAGAATTGCCTAATCACAAAGCCACTAAAGAATTGCCTAATCACAAGATCACCATAGAATTTCCTAATCATAAGGCCTCCATATAATAACCATATATTTAGACTTATAAACTTAACATCATTTTAAGCTTAATTTCATTAAGCCTAATTGTCCATTTATTTATAACCCCATGTTATAATTATATTTGCATCTAAACCACAATTGTTTATTATGATTCTTTGTCCGTACAATCTATTATGTTTATGAAAATATGTTACGGTCCATTCTCTGTCACAGCCTGTGCCATAGTCATTTTTGCAAATCTTATCAAATTTTCCTGTTTTCAGTTGAAATTCCCTTTTTGTTACAGTGTTACATTATATGTCAATTTAGCCCTAAATTATCAATCCTTCTTTTACATAATTTCAATTGAATCATTCCAATGCACGCAAAATAAGGAATTATAATCGACCATATAAAATTTGGCCTACAAATCAGTTGCCTAGATTAATCGTATACAACACACGTAAAATAAAAGATTATAATCAGTCGTTTAACTTAGTCATATACATATACCAATATTGCAAATCTAGGCATACTTTGGGCATAACAAAAAATTAATATAAAAATGCAAAATGGGGGAAAGAAGACTAAGAAAATATCTTATAGCATTTTAAATATTAGTTTCATAAAACTATAAGAAACAAAGACATAAAAACTATAAAATAACTTACAGAAAAGATTATCTAGAGAAAAACTATAATTTATAGAAAAATAAACAAAAAATGTAAGGATTGTTAATAAAACTATAAGTTTAACAACTATAACTTTTCTAACGCCTATTTACTCTAAAATACCAAAAATATAATAATAATAATAAATCTCACTAGAAAAAGCTTCCTCGTGGCTCCGACAGAACCCACCTCCAGAGAATATATATATATGTATATATAACCACTATTCCTCTAAAATTTAAATTAGGTTGGCATATCTTCAAAATAGAAGGCTATCCTTTGGCATGTCTCAAAAATAGAAGAGTATCATAGGCGGGGAAGTGCTTTGTGTTGTAAAGAATGAGGGGGATTAGAGGTCTATTTATAGGTTAAGCTAAGGATCCTAGACCATCAGATTTATGGATTAAATCTAGACCAGCAATGTCGTCGGACCAATCAGAGCTTGCCACGTCAGCTTAGATTTGAAAATAGGCCAATAGAGATGTGCTAAGTTAGCAAAAATTTTAAAATCAATATCACTAATTATTCTAGGGAATAAATTGTTAATGTTATTTTTCGTCAACCAGAATATAAGGTATAGTTGTGGACCTAGGGGAGCTTAAGGATTATCTAGCTCTTCAAATTCGACTTAATTCGCCGTTTTCTAAAATCAAGGTCTTTAGCCCGAAGATTAGTTACTCATCCTTTAAGAAGAGGAGAGTATCACACTTATGAGACTCATAGACCAATAGTTATCTTGGGATAAGGGCTTCATAAGCTCAGTACAAGTAGAAAGAAAAATGGTTTATAGTGGTTACTTCGATAATTATGTCCAAGTAGAAGGATTGGATCGATATTAGCAATAAGGAAAAATAAATGGCATAGATTACAACTATCAAGTATCTCTTTTATTGCTCACTTGATTGAGTACATAGGCGATTACAATAGAAATAGAGAAATTCCCAGATCGATTACAAATTAGGGTTTTATCTCTTAGAAATGGATACAAGATTTTGAATAAGAAAAGGTCCCCCAAAATGTAACTCCTGGTGTCTTATTTATAGATAAGTTGGGCCCTCTTCGGTAGCAGCTTGGTAGGAAGCCTGCTCCGCTTCGAGTATTTGGTATCGACCCACTTTTGAAGTTTCCAGTGTCGGCTTGCTTTTCTTTAGTGATGATCTTACGGTGCATGTAGTCAACTCTAAGTGTTCAACCACTCTAGTGGCTTCAAGTTCCAGTGCCGGCTTAGTATGATTGTATCGACACTGAGTATATTGGTGTGAATAGCTTTCTTTTGCTTCAGTGTCACTCTTGGATTTGCGTTTCTAAGTGTTGTCTTTATACTTTATACTTTATGATTTTGATGTCTTCTTTGGTATCGACATCGATAGTACTTTGCTTGCTCCTGTATTGGTATTGTTCTTTCATCTTCACTATCCAATATCGAAACCAAGATAACTGCTTACGCACATTGGTTTCGATAATGTACTTCTTTCTAGTATTGGCATCAAGCGTTCTGCATATGTATGTTGGTGTCGTTGGCATGTAAAGTATGCGTTGGGGCTATCCTGGTATTCTGCTTGCTTTCGGCATCGTCTAATTTTTTCTAAGTCCCTATGAATTTGGTTTCGGCTCTTCAGGTTTTTGTTGTGACATTGAATCAAAATGATACTGCTTCACCTTTTCTTTGGTTTAGGTACTGAATTTTGGTAGTAACATTTTCCCCCTAATGGAGGTGTATTTTTGACTTTTCAAGTCAATAACTTCAGCTTTTGCACTATACTATCTTGACGGTACATGATTTTTCCACCTTTTGGCCTTGTAGGATCGATTTAGATCATTTGATTCATAACCGTTCGTACGACCCTGATGCAATGCGCTTTTTAGTATAAAGACTCTTCTTCTTCCTTCTTTATCTTCTTCTCCTACAAAAAATTACACTTAAACAAAAGATAACATTACCATATGTAAACTCCACAAGCGGCAAGTGTTGCTCCCCAACTCCGCTAAGGTCGATAATGCAAGCTTTGAGCAAGTCTTCCAAGATCCGATTTACTCTTTCTATTTGGCATTGGTTTGTAGGTGATAAGGCATACTTAAGTTGAATGTCGTCCCCAACCCTGCTTGTAAACTTCTCCAAAACTCACTCATGAATAAGGGGCCACGATCGGTCACTATACTAGATGGAATACCATGTAATTTGACTATCTCTCTAACATACAATTGGGCCAGCGAAGCCGCAGTTCTATTCTTCTTGTCTGGTATAAAGTGAGCACTTTTGGTCAAGCGATAAACTATAACCCAAATAGCCTCACTTCATTTCTGACTTCTTGGAAGCCTATCCACAAAATCCATGGAAATATGCTCCTAATTCCACATGGGAACTTCTAATGGTAACAGTAATCCTCCGGGCCTTCCTTTCTCGGCTTTTACTTTTTGGCACATCAAACACTTAGCCACAAACTAAGCTATTTCCCTTTTCATCCCTTCCCAATGGAGTTTTCTCTTCATATCCTTATACATTTTATCTCCATCGGGGTTTATGGTCATCCTCGACCTATGGCACTCCTCTAAAATTTCTATCCTTAACTCTTCATTTTTAGGGATGCAAAGTCGTCCATCCCTAAGAAAACTTCCGTCATCTCCCAGTGAATATCTAACCAAATGACGTTCTTCCCCACTTTATCCTTCAAGTTTCTTATCTCTCCGTCAAAGTCTTGCATATTTTGAATCATTTCTCTTAGAGCGGGTCTAACATACGTAATTCCAAGAAAATTAAGCTACTAGCAGGTGTTGTAAGTTAAAGTTAGAAAGAAACTCCAACTGTTTCCATTCCAAAATTGCATTCAAAGATGCCTGCTTTCTACTCAACGCATTTGCTACGACATTCCCTTTTCCTGGGGTATATTAGATCATAAAATCAAACGAGGCAATGTACTCCATCCATCGCTGTTGTCTTAAATTTAAGTCATGTTGAGAGAATAAATATTTTAGTAATTTATGGTTAGTGAAAAGCTCTAACTTGTCTCCTAAATGATAATTCCTCCCCATCTTTAGGGAAAAACTACGGCGGCTAATTCTAGGTCACGAACCAGATATCTTTTCTCGGGGTCCTCGAGTTGTTTACTAGCATAGGCAACAACCCTTCCTTCTTGCATGAGAACTGCTCCTAAACCAGTTCTGTAGGAGTCAGTATAAACCGTGAACATCCTTGAGCCATCAGGTATAATAAGAACTGGCGCACTAGTCAATGCTTCCTTTAATTTATTAAAGGCCACGTCGCACTTACTACTCCAAGGGAATATCGAGTTCTTCTTCGTTAGTTGAGTTAAAGACGTAGCAATCTTTGCGTTGTCTTTAATAAACTTTCGATAATACCCTGCCAATCCATCAAAGCCCATCACCCTCGTAGCATTTCAAGGTAATCTCCATTCCTTAATTTCCTCGATCTTCGTGAGGTCTACTCCAAACCTTTGCTTGACAAGATATGTCCCAAAAATCTAACTTCTTCTCTCCAGAAATGACACTTCAAAAATTTGGCTTTCAACTAGTTCTCTCTTAATATCCCCAGTACTTGCCTTAAGTGACTTTCATGCTCTTTATGGTCCTAGGATATCGTCAGCGAAAACTAGCACGATTTTATTCAGAATGCCCCTAAACACTCTACTCATGAGGTTTACAAAGAATGCAGGTGCACTCGTTAGTCCAATAGGCATAACTTTCCGTTGGAACAATACATCTAGCATTATAATGTGGTTTTGTCTTTACTATCCTCTAAAATTCTCAACTTGTGAAATAAAGTTGTAAGGTCTAATTGGGAAAATACTCAGGCTCCTCCAAAGTGGTCAAACAGATCATTAATTCTGGGTAAGGGGTACATATTCTTCTTTATTAGCTTATTAATCTCCCTATAATCCGTGCAAAGTCTTAAAGATCCATCTGATTTAGTGGAAAACACAATAGGTGCACCTCATTTAGATGTACTTCATTGAATGAAGCCTTTCTGTAGCTCCGAAATCTGTTTATCCAATTCTCTCCTTTCCTTTGGCTCCATATGCCTTAAGGGTAAAGCTACTGGTTTATCATCTTTCTCTAGGTCAATATGAAAAGAGGTCTCCCTATGAGGTGGATGTCCTGTTACTTCCTAAAAGACATCCAAGAACTCACATACTATAGGGACCGAAGATGGTCCTTTCGAACTAGAAGACAAGGTACACAATATGGATTTATCCTTGTTTCTAATGTCATAAAGGATTTTTAGACTAGGTCCTCCTCGGCTCCTAAGATGAACAATTCTTTTGTCGCAATCTAGGATGGCCACCAAAATTGATAGCGAATACATACGTAGGATAAGGTCATATCTCATAAAATACAACGCATACGCTTCGCAGAGGAACTCGACGTCGTCGGTATCCTATACTAGGTATTTACATATTATCTCAAGATACTTAGCTCCTTCGGTATGGTTGGACACCTCTATCAGATTATGAGTGATAGATAAGGAAAGTTCAACAAATCAACTAGTCTCTTAGATGTAAAAGAATGGTTCGCTCCAGGGTCAAACGAGGTATATACAGAAATTCCTAAAATAGAAGTTATACCTTTAAGTGAGGGTTGACCTTGATCTTTCAGGGGTCGGCTCTGTATTGGTGCTGCTTCCAACGTGTAATTCTAATTGTTCTGGATAACTCTAGGCTTTGGGAAATCCCTAAAAAAGTTTCCTTCCTCATGGAAATTGTAGAACTTTCCTTTAAACTCCCACTTTGTTAAAGAAGTCTTGCATTCCTTAGCCTTATGGCCCTTACGATTGCACCTTGTGCAGTTCTTCGCTTTTTTCTTAAACTTATCCCCTTTCTTCTTGTTCTTCCGCTATTCTTTCTTCTTACTCTTATTAGAACTAGAATTATCTTCTCCTTTCTACCATTATTATTCTCCTTAGGTCCTTCAGTTATGCACAAGATGGTAGTCTCCACTAATGTCTCAAAGGTCGCTCCGAATGTTATATGGGCCAACAAAGTGTCTTTCAATGGGGAGTTCAACCCTTTAACAAACTTTAAAGCCTTGTTCATCGGGGTATCTACCAAAACCTCTACCAAACTTACATAATCGATGAATTTAGCCACATACTATCGCAGACTCGAGTTTCCTTGTTTGAGACGGATAAACTTTTCTAATTGCATTGTCATCTCAACATTGGTAGAAATTTTTCTTCAAAGCAGGTATTGAATTCAGCCCACGAAAATACTTGGCCCACATTCTCTTCAGATACTACGTTCCACCATTCAAGGGCTTCTCCTTTTAAGTGTCAGGCCGTAATTCTCCTATGAACTTCGTCTGACCATCCTGTGTCCTCAAAAATCCTTTCACAGTCCATTAACCATGCTTGAGCACCAATAAAAACTTATGTCCTTAAGAATGGTTTTCCACCAACACTTGCGAAACTCTTAAAGAATCGAGGAAAATCAAAAGCTACCTTAGTGGCATGAGTTATAGGCTCCGCTGGGGTGGGATTAGCGATAGAGACTTGCTCCATAGTACAGGGATACTATTGAAACCATATTGTCAAATATCGAGGTCTTGCCTGGTTTCCCCGACCGAAAGGATTATAACCCATTCTACTATCTGAAAAAGAAAGGAAGAATCCTTCAGCGGATACACCTGAGAGTATTTAAGCTGAAAAGGAAGGAAAGCAATAAAAGTTGCCTAGAATAGTTGCATACGCATATCGGGTATATATATATAATATATATAGTTTGAAAACCTTTTTCAAAATAAGAATACGCCTCTCATAATTTCCCTATAATCGGGTTACCTAGGATCTGATACCAAATTTAACAACCCACCTAGAGTGGGCCTAAACTTCAACCTAGAAAAGGCCCATCAAAATTTTTAGCCGCTCTAAATAGGGCATCGGTTCCTATAAGGAATTACATTTGCATATAATAACAGAATAATATAATGTTATGAAATCTCACACAGCAGAATGAGAAGCTAAAATAATAAATAAGATGCACCATTTATTTAAAAGCCATAGATCCAAATACAAATTGTCGAATATATTTGTTTATAACAGTACATAGTCATTATTCATCATCCAGAGTTTCCATAATAAAAGATAAATAATAGCTAATAGCAATACAATAGTCACATCGCCTTCTTTAAACTCCATCATCGTTTCACCATCAAGTTGCTACCCCATATATTAACTTGTTGGATATGTTAAGGAGAGGGTCTGAACATAACATTCCGGTGACTGAAAATAATATGTGCTTAAAGACTATACTCTAGATTTATCTGATTATATATGTCAAAGTATGTCTATGAAATAAACAATACACAGATACAAAGAAATATTTTAATCAATGAGTTAGATATACGAGTCAATCGCTTAAGAGCTTCATTTATGCATTTAGGGTGGATCAACGATCACTTAAGAACCAACGAGATGGACATTCTTGGTCACTTAAGGCCCATTCAAATATGTTTATTGAAGGTGGATTCTTACGATCTCTTATGACTCTAAGGCAGACCCTAACCACTTAAGACCCCATCCTAGCACGTCAACATCCTTACAGAGATAAATTCTCATAAGTAATATGAGAAGTAGTGTCTCACTGCTTAATACCGGTTTAGGGTAGGTCCGCATGTAGCATTCAAGAACCCTTCGGCAGACACCTCATGTTACTACTTAACTGATATTACGGTAGTAGACCTATGCCTCTTAAGACTTTCCTTAGATGGTTGGTTAATTAAATAGCATGCTAGTTCCCATATATACCAAATTCATCCCTAGTTAACCCTCAAATAGCACCTAGAGGAAGCATACACTCCGGTAAACTACTATACTCCATTATCGCCATGACTAAACCACTTTTTAGAGAAGGAAGATCTACAGTCCAACTTCAATCTAATATGGGGGGTCCCATGACTTTGGTCCAAATCCAAGGAATAAAGCTTCAGAATGGTCCTAGTCCTATCCACTTAAGACCCAAACGAGATAAGAAGAAAGTCAGCCACTTAAGACCTTCTCAAGGCATAGTAAGCCTACCTATTTTCACACATAATAGGTATATATACACACTAGACTTCTCACATTAAACCATCTACTTGTAGATGCTAGATATGCTGGGTGGTTCCGGGAAGACTTCAAGTACAAGCGGGCTTAACCTCATGCCATAGTGCACTAAGTTAAATGGCCCATGGCACTCGGACCTTTCTCACATTAGCCAAACTTACTTGTGGTTTTTGGATTTTCCAGGTGGTTCAGGGCATACTTCTACTACAAATGACAACAAACCTCATGTTTGTGTGCCATTATTTAATATGTATAATAAGCCATTTTATAAGCACAAACAAGCAAAATTCATATGGGGACATATCAAATTTCTAACCTTAATCTAATGTATTTATTACATCATTATTACATTGGATTACATTGATTATGCTTTATAAATATAATATTTAATACGTACTATAAACGCTAAATTTCTTTCGAATGAAGAAACATTTTAACAGTATAAAATGTCACTCTGGTTCACATTAAGGTACACAAGCCTAATTCCCACATCAAACTACTAAATTCATGGCATAATTAATAATAGCAACACTAGGAAAACTAAGAACATAACTATCCAAACTTGTATCCTAGGCTTGTTAGAACAATTTAGGTAATGAAATAGGAACAAGGTGTTAATTATATACATAGATACATATTTAATATATATGCATATATACACACAAATATATATATATATACATATGTACATATATACATAAACCTCTATTTAATTCAATTCGCCTTTTTTCTATGTTATACATTAAAACATTAACATTTGATAAATTTGAATCTAAATACGTTCAAATTATCCATTTTAGAATGTAAATTTAAACCTATTCAAAAAATAAAACCAAATCAAATTCTATTTTTTTACATCATAATCACTTTTTAAATAAAAAGAGATAAATCCAATTAAACAAAAGTAAATCACCAAACTATTTTTTATACACAACCCAAATGACTTACAAACCCAAATATTGATTGATAAGTTTGCGATATATACAAAAATAGGAGATTTGGGGGGTTCATAATATGATGTTATCGTGAAACCAAATCTCCCTAGGCAAAAAAATCAATTATTGTTGACGTCAAAAGTTGGTCTAATGACGTTCAACCCCCAAAGTGTGTAATCCATGCATAATTATAATCATATAGTGCAAGAAAAAAGAGTAAACGCAGGGGACACACGATATTTTTATAGTGATCTGGCTTCAACCAAGCCTACATCCACTTTATAATCTTTGTTTATACTATCAATTACAAGGTACAGTTGCGTTTTTTTGAAAGAAAGTAGAGAGAGAAATGGTTTGTACACAAAATCCTTATGTTATGAAGTTGGAGATATGAAGTGTATGGCAGGCTATTTTTAGGGTGCCAACCATGATCTTTTCAATGGAAGTTTTTCGCATGCTTTCTATTTTAGGAAATTAAGTATTTATATGCGAAAAGTCGAGCTGATTGGAATGCTACATGGCCATCATCTGACACCGAGTCAGCCACGTCTTACTTGATCCGAAAAAGCAATTATAGGTGGCAAGTCCTATAGTCCTGTTGATGAATACTTCTACTCGGTATCTACGGCGTACTTGAAGCTCAAGACTTCGTGTATGCACAGCATAATAGGTCATCTTCTCGATTATAAAGGCATACGTGGACCTTGGAGTCCGAAGTTAGGAATGTTGAATATGCCCAATTTGACCAGTAAAGCAGCCTTGAGAATCGGGCTTTGTTGTGTAGCGTAGGAAATGTATCATTAGAATAAGGGGTCGATCAATTAGTTCGATCGACGTGGTCTTTGGACTTCGACCCATTTACTAAAGAATAATGTGTCGACCTGAGAGTGCTAAGATGGGTTGAGCTAAGTTTCGATTGACCAATGAATAAGTCTATTACGGTACGGATGAATCAATGACACCAAAGGAATAAAAATCCAGAGAATGGAATGTTAGTTAGGGAATAGTAGTCAGACGCAGACTAGCGCAGGTGGGCGCCATAGCTGTCTTCCTACATGTGATATCTATTATCACGCAACAGGAGATTCTTCAGAACCCCTTACATGAAAAATAATAACAAGAAGAACCTTCCTTTTAGGTATCGGCCGTACCTACCTAGCTCCTAGTTGGCCCTCTTTCATGGAATTTTATTCTTACTATATGAAATTTTAACTCTTAAGATATTAACTCCTCCCAAAAATTAAAGGTCTGTTTATACTAGCCAATTAATATACTGGGCTTGCGAGTTCTCTTATGCTTCGCTTTTGTCCTAATTATGCATTTCTTGTTCCAATCATCTCGAAGAGTATATAGTCTGCTTATATACTAGGGCTCCTCTCCCGTTATGTGGATTATCCAACGCGCGCGCTCCCCGTCCCAGCAAATCCCCTAAAAAATGCCCTGGGCTCTCTCTTATTTCTCATCAAGTCCAGTATATTAATTGGGGGGTTTATCGTTCTCTGACCCCTCGGTTAACATTAGAAAGAAGTAGCACTATAGGATGATTTCTCGTATCTCGTTCTAGAATAAAGAGATAGCCAATCTTTGGTGCAGATTCTGATTGTAACGGCTTTTACCAAAAAGATGGTAAACACTTTGCCCTAAGAACATATCTTTCTTGGTAAAGAAAGGTATTTTCTGGAAACTTTTGAGAAACGACGCGTAGAGATCCTTAAAGCCATGGTTACACTGAACCATATTATAAAATGGCCAGAAAATCGATGATCAATAACAATTGTATACGGTTGAAACCAGATATTAGTTTAGCTCGATAGGTTGTAAGAATGATTCATACCTGAAGAAAAAGGAGAAGAAAGTATGCTAAAACCTTACAATACTGCTTAACTATTAAGAGCATAAATCATGCTTATAGATTTGCTGGAGTATAAACCATACTCAAGTAGGGATCGAGTCATTGTGTCAAATCCAGGCAGGGTAGTTTGATTTTCTTAGTATAAGCCATACCTAGGAGTCGAGTATAAACCATACCTGAGTTGTAATTGAGTTAGCTTGCCATATATTAGTAAGACGGTTCGATCTTTCAAGTATAAGCCATACCTAGAGTAGGGGATTAACCATGCTCGGTGTGAGGTTTTTCCAAAGAGATTGAATATAATAAATACTGGAGAATTAGCATTGTTTACTTGACAAGTCTTGACAAGATTTGGTTCGAGTATTATCCATACTCATGTTGAAAGAGAGTAAAGCTTGTCACATCCTTACAAGTAAAGTATTAGCATCGGTACTAATCATACTTTAGAGATGAACATAAACCATGCTTGGTTTGAGAGAAAATTGGGCTCTCACATCCTGATGAGTGAACCGCATGCCTAGGTATCAGTCATAATTTAAGGATGAGTAATTTAAGGATGAGCATAAGCCATGTGTGGTTTTGAATTGAGGACTCTGCCACCTCCTCGCAAAGTACTTACATTCATCAAACATAATCCATATTCGGAAAATAAATCTTATTGTTGCTAATAGCTGTTACAAAACCCAAACAAATCCTAATGGGTCTATGGTTGAATCCATAGCACGCCTTTGGATTAAATCCTAACCCCGTTCGTGTGTATTTCAATGTGGCCATTTCATTTAAAATAATAGAAGTACATTTCTTATATACTAAGAAAAAAGGTGCATCCATAATGTTCTAAACCAGATCAGTTGATGATGATGCCATGATTGCTAGGCTCAGGAACCTTCCCATTCTGAGGAGCACGGGAAACATTCTGAGGAGCTTGGGAAGGTAGTTGTGGTGGTGCGGATGTTGAAGATTTGTTAACATACTCGGGTAGTTCTCCAAATTTGACCCTTTCTTCGATGAGATCACCCAAGCGCCTGCAGTCCTTGCTGCCATGACCTACCATATCATGAAACATGCAGTGCTTTCCTGATTCACATTCTCTTTGGGTCTGCTCCCTTCTAGGAGGCTTAGGAAAGGGAAGAGTTCCTCGTACGTTGAGATATATGTCCAGTGGCGAGGAATAAAGCTTGGTGTAGTTATCATACTTGGGCTCTCTTCGAAACCGCATATTTCTTTCATTCTTTTCTGAGACTTTCCCCTTACCCTTGTTTTGGACAACGGTGGTCGGTCCTCCATCCTTTGTAGTAAGTACCTTAAGATTTTCCATTTCAATGTTAGCTTCTTCTTGTCGGAGGAATCGGTTTGCTCTAGAGTAGAAATCTCCAATGTCTCTAGGAGGGTCTCTCTGAAGAGAGATTTTAAGTCTGTTCGATTCAAGACTCCGGCCATAGCGGCCATGAGCACCACCGATGGTTCAGGTCAATCAACTAATGCCACATCTGCGTTGAATCTTTCTAAAGATGCATGGTCTCGTTGGATCACTACTTGATGGATGTGAGGAACATGACGATCTTTGGTCGAGATATGCAAACTCTGAACTGCTCAATAAAGCGGGTACCAACATATTTCAGTTATTGATCGATTTAGTTGTTAGTTGTCGAAAGCACATAACAGCGACATTGGTTAGGAAATTGGCCATGAAATTGACCGATGTTGATAGTACTTCCATATGATGCATATATTGCATGAGATGTATGGTTGGATCGGTCCTGCCATTATAAGGTTCCAGGACAGGAAGCTTGAAGTCAGGTGGGTTTTGAGAATTCATGAATTCCATAAGCTGAGAAGTACTGCCTTGGTTGAAGCAATTAATGACGTTGGCGACCTGATTCCCATCTCCGAAAAGTTACTGCTACAAATCCAATTCGGCACCGCGGACATTGGTGAGAATCCTGGAAAGAGTGGAAGCATGCCCTGAGTTCTTGGGGTCAGTTCAGTACGGCCCACGAGTGATGGACGAAGGTGGTTCCCAGCCCTAGTTGTTGGTTCCAAATTGTCTTGGGATCTTGAGTTGGCATGTGTGTTGGTCTGAACCATACCCATGTCGGTAGGATTGGACCAGTTCGGGTGAGTGCTATCAGCACGGGGTTTGGCACTGCCCCCCCACCTAGGGCGATATCAGAATGGTTTACAGTAGCGTCTCCCTCCGTTGCATTAGGCATTGGTATGGAAGAGTGATTGTGGAGAGACTGAGGGTTGTTATCCCCATCTTGGCCTAGATCATTGTGCTGGCATGGTCGAGCGTGGGGTGGCAGTAAGATCCCGAATAAAGCCAAAGTTTGCATCGAACTAGGCTCGGGTTGATCTAGATGTTGCATCGGTCGATCTGACCTATGAATTGATCTACCAGGAAGTGAAGTTGGCCCAAGTGGAGGCAGAGCAGTGGGCCGATCTAGAGTTTGGATTTCATTGACTTGAAGGTCAGTTGTTTCCCTAGCTTCGCCTGGTGCAGGAAGTGATGCTTGGTTGCTCGGTCTTCCTTCCATCCAAGCGAGGAATTCATTCATCGTTTGTTGCTGCTTTGCAAGGAGTTTGTCTTAATGTGCCATCTGAGCTCTGAGTTCAGCGAGAACTCCATCCATGTCGTCCCTAGTTAAGTATAGGGACGGTTCTTCGTGGGAGGAAGCCTCCTGGCTTGCCTCCGCTGCTACGTTTACTGGACCAGTAGGTTGAGGTTGAGCGTAGGAAGGTGTTGCCTCCTTCTTTCGTTTTTCCATTATTTCTTTAGGAGCTGCCGAAGGTAGTTGTCGTTTCGCCTCCTTCCTGGCACACCAAAGTGTTGACATCAAAAGATGGTCTAATGACAGTTAACCCCCAAAGTGTGTAATCTACAAATAATTATAATCACAAAGTGCAAGAAAAAAGTGTAAACACAGGGAACACATGATATTTTTATAGTGGTTCCGCTTCAACCAAGCCTTTCTACTTTATAATCTCTTTTTATACTGTCTATTACAAGTTATAGTAGCAAAGTAGAGAGACAAGTGGTTTACACACAACATCCTTGTGTTATGAAGTTGGAGATATGAAGTGTACGGTAGGATATTTCTAGAATGCCAACCATAAACTTTTTAGTAGAAGTTTTTCACATGCTTTTTATTTCAGGAAATGAGGTATTTATAGGCGGAAATTCGAGCTGATTGGAATGCTACGTGGCCATCATTTGACATCGGGTCAGCCATGTGTTACTTGATCCAAAAAAGCAATTGTAAGCGGCGGGTTTTATTCTCCTGCTGATGAATAATTATCCTCAGTATCCACGGCATACATGGAGCTCAAGACTTGATGTATGCACAACATAATAAGTCATCTTCTCGATTATCAAAGCATACATGGACCTTGGCGTTCGGAGTTAAGGAGGTTGAATAGGCCTAGTTTGATCAGTAAAGTAGCCTTGAGAATCAGGCTTTGTTGCATAGCATAGGAAGTGGATAAACTGAATAGAGGGTGGTTCGATCGACCTATTCTTCGGACTTCGACCCATTTGCTGAAGAAAAATGCATTGACCCGAGAGTGCTGAGATTGGTCGAGACAAGTTTCGGTCAACCGATGAATAATTTGTTCCAGAATAAGGAGATAGCCAATCTTAAGTGCAGATTCTGGTTATGACGGTTTTTACCAAAAAGTTTGTCAATAATTACAAAATCTACAAAATGCATAATTTAGCCTAAACAAGTATTATTTCAACTCACAGAGATTTGGATAACGGAGATAATACTAATTTGAATGTTGAATGATATCATTATTCTTCAATTTTATTGCAGATTCATATAAGAGAATCATATAGATTTGAATCTCATATATAAATTAAAGAGAACTCTAGAATATAAACTAAACAAAATTAGATTAGGAATGAAATAGGTTAAGGATAGAAGAAGAAACCAAAATCCCCACAATGTCAGCAGCAGAATGAAGAAACAAAGAATAAGAGGGTTTAGAGAATTGTGAGGTGGGTTAGGTGGTGTTTATAGGTGTGTACATGAATAGTAATGGTTAGATTAACATATTTAATCTAGGCTATTCATTATCTATAAAACAAACCAAAACACCATCCAAACCAACCCGCATTGGGCTTTGGCCACACCAGGAGGTCGACACCCTCCCTAGGTAAGCAGTCGACTGAAGGTCGACACCCCTTCTAAGGGCGGTCGACCCCCTGGTCACGAAATTGGCTAGTGGCCTATGTTGATTACTGAGAATATATTTATTAAACGTTATTTCTATTTATTAATTCCAAACCATTCAACTAATAACTTGTCCCCAATTGTTTGTAAATATGTACACAATTTCGAATTGAATGGAATATTCTGATCAACTATTAATTAGTTATTTTTATTCCATATATTTATATTATGATTCAAATTTCAAACGTTCTTGTATATATATTAATGCACAACATCTTTAAAATGAGAATCCTTCATATGGACTCTAATTTTGACATATTATAATGACCCGTATTCTACGTATCGGAGGACCGTAGAATATTTGTTTTATTTTCATACGAAGTCATACGGTCATGCAACTTTAGGAAACGACTATTGGGGTCATTTCCCACATTCACGATTTTTGCCGAATTTAAAATGACCATTTTTCCCCTGGCGAATCTTGTTTCGCCTGTAACTTTTGACTGGTAAGGAGTTTTGACGTGAAACCGCTTCCATTGGATTTGGATAATGGTTTCTCATTCCATAGAGTGGTCACATTAATCAAACAGACTTTCCATTTGGGAGATATGGTTGAAATAAGATTTAAAAGACGGAAAACAGCCTAATTGAGCTTAATTAAGTGATTAGCAACTAGGCCCATAACCTAATTCGGGATTAGGGTTATGGGAGGGCTGAAAGGAGTTGGAGAATCATCTCCTTTCATTTTTCTAGCTGCAACAAACCTTTATCAAACCCTAATCGTGACTTCCATCTCCTAAATCTCTCCCTAATCACTTTCTAGTCACTAATTAATCAAATTTACGTCAAATCAAGCCGAATTAACACCAAATTCAAGGTAGAGATGCTGCACCGCATTTGAATCCGAGCCAAATCAATAAAGTTTCAGATTTATCACATATTATTGGCTAAGGTGAGTGATTTGCATGTTTATACAATAATCAATGCTAATTAGCGGTGATTATTGAAAATTAGCGAAATTAAACATCCAAAAACTATGCAAAAATATGCATAAATTCTAAGATCATATTTTATGTCATGTATATGAAATTGGGTTTATTTGGATTTATTTTGTTAATTCCGGAATTTAGGGGATTAAGGGGCGAAATCATGGATTTGGGTGGTCACGACCCCCGTGTCACGATCCTTAGGTCACAAGCCCCATGGTCACGACCTCCACTGTCACGACCCCCTATGGCACGACCCCATGGTGACCACGACCCTTATGGTAACCATGACCCCTATGGTGACCACAAGCCGATGAGTACCACAAGCCGAACCATGATGGTAACCACGAACCGAGCTGTGATGGTGACCCCGAACCGAACCGGATTTGAGCTTCTACCACGCGAGAACGATCATGAACTCTTCTAAAGATCAACTCCAATTCGACCAAAACCAGAGATGCAAAGGAAATCCAAGCGGGAAGTTATCACTTAGGATCCAGATGGGAACCAACGAGTTAACTTCAAGAGTTGGGCTTTGTTGCGGGACGTGTGCAAAGGAGTTATTGATTTCTATAACTTTGGTCCACCATTGAGAGAGGGGGCATGTAGACAAACCAAAGCCAGGGCGGTGTGGACTGGTTCGCACGTACCCAGAGCCGGGGCGGTGCGGACTATGTAGGGTTATTGACTATAGACCAGGGCGGTGTGGTCATAGCAATAGTTGTATGGAATCCAAGGCGGTGTGGACCCATCAAGGCCCCAATGGATTTGGTGATCAAAGCAGTGGATATCGTATGCTTTACGCGCTACGTGAGAGATGTGAGGATGATTGCTATGATTAATGTTTGCTATCACTATGACACACACACTTCCATTTACACTCAATATTATCTTAGGGTATTGTGCATATTTTTGTGCTAACTCTTTGGTTGCAGGTCCAGGTCAGGTATGATTATTTATACATGTTATTGTTATCGCTCACACTAGACTTTCGTCTGACCCAAAGTTTTATGTCTCTTCTTATTACTCTGGGTCCTTCTAAACGAACAGACTAGAGGCAGGTTAGGTGGTTATGCATGAGTAGCTATTCGGAGATGAGCAGGAGGCTTCCACGTACTTTATATATATTCTCCCTGTGTTGTTGTTGGTCACTGCTTTGGGCATTAGTAGTGTACCTCTTTTATTTCCTTTTAGAGACAGTATTTTAAAGTTGTAATAATTAGATATGAAGTTGCATTTTGGATTACGCTACTCTGATGGATATGGTTTAGTTTTCATCTTATGTACTGTCTCGCCTGTTTATATCAAGTTATGTTATTGTTATATTTTATTCCATGCGTTGTGAGATATACTACAGGTTCTTGGTGATTCTTCATTTCAACCCTTTTGACGATCATCTCGTGCTAGTCGGGCATTGGCACAGCGCATTTCAAGGAAATGTCTAATGGTACGAGGCAGCCATCACACTTGGTATCAGAGCCTAGGTTGCATAGTTTAACCTAGGGGAAGACATCAGGGTGATATAGTAAACGTATATGAGAGCGCGTATTTGTGAAATTTTGGTTTTCAAAAACTATATACAATATTATTAATATATCTTAGGATGAAGTCGCACTGCACTGACACCACTAAGGAGATGGTTAATCTTTTTCTCTTTATAGATTGAACGATGAGCCAAAATACGAGGAGCACGGTGAGGAACCCCGCATCGGGAGTTGAAGAGGTAGCGGGTTCAGGAGCCAACAATTGGAATGTCGCTGATATAAGGACGATGTTTACAGCCTTCATGCAAGAGATGCTTAGGGATGCTTAGGGAGTAGTTCCTAATGTTGCTAATGGTTGTGGTGTAGTAGTGCAGGCGTTTAGAGCCGATTTTTCCAAGCTTAACAAGGATTTTACTAGTTTTGATGAGGAGTCGTTCCACGAAACGGAATCGGCTACGAAGGTTCAGGATTGGCTTGATAGTTGTGAGCGCATCTTCGAAGATTTAGGGATTGATGAAGCAATGAAGAGAAAACTAGCATCGCGTCAGCTTCAAGGATGAGCAATGAATTGGTGGAATGTTATTAAAGAGGCTACTCCCGAAGACTAAGTTACTTGGGATCAGTTTAAGACTCGCTTCAGTGATAAGTTTATTCCAGCTGCACAGAAATCAGAATTGTTCAGGAAGTTTTTGGAGCTTAAGCAGAAGGATAGGGCATTCTCGGAATATATTGCTAAATTCGATACCTTATCGAAATATGGATTATCTCTTGTCGATACTGCCGAGAAGAAAAATGAGAAGTTCATAACTAGCCTAGATGAGTACTTGGGTGAAAGACTTATAAACCATATCGATGAGACCTTTGAATCTATTGTGGGAAAGGCATTAAGATCTGAGAGCCTTTACCCTAATTCGAAGACCGAGGTTGTTATTGCATCTGCAGAGGAGCCAAAACCGCTGGCAAGTAGTGAAGGCAAGAAGAATCAGAGAATAAGAGGAAACAAAATCAAACCAAGGATGATAAAAAAAAAGAACAAGAAAGATATCGAGTGCTTTGGCTGCTGCAAGAAGGGCCACTATATCAGAGATTGTCGAGCGAAGCTAGGGGAGAAGAAGTGCTTCAACTGTGACAAAGTGGGACATTTCAAGAATAAATGTTCGCAACCCCCTAAGGAGAAGTAGACCGTGAAAGCATATGCTATCAACGATGTTCCTTCTTCGTCGAATGCCCCAACTGCGGCGGAGAAGAGAAAGGGTGTCGTTATTCAAGGTATGCTTTCTATTTATTTTGTTCCTTTCGAGTATTATTTGATACCGGGGATTCCCATTCCTTCATATCTAGTGACCTGGTAGATGAGTTGGGATTGGAACCTGAGATAGTCAATAAACCCTTAGTTGTGACGAATCTAATCAATGGTTTGACGTATGATTTGTCATAATTTAGTCTTATCATGTCATGGATGTATGTTCGCTTGTGATTTCTTAGTTTTCGGCTTTACTAGGTTTGGCATTATTTTAGGAGTCGATTGGCTCCAAAGATATGGGGTGGTGGTAGACTGTGAGGGGTCTTCGGTGACCATTAGAGCGGATGATGGGCGGAGGGTGGTAATTGCTTGCCTACCTAGTGATGGGGTGATGGCTAGTTTTCTAAATTCCCTCGATATCCCGCATGATGAGTTATCAGATATACCTATTGCTGGCGAGTATCCGGACATCTTTGAGGAAGTGACCGAACTTCCACCACACAGAGAGATCGAGTTTCAAATTGATTTTGTGAAAGATGCCAGACCTATAGTGATGCCTCTTCGTCGTATGGCGCTAAGGGAGCAACGAGAGCTCGAAATTCAAGTAGTTATCTTTTGAACAAGGGATTTATCCGAAGGAGTGTTTCCAAGTGGGGAGCACTAGTTGTATTTGCTACTAAGGCCGATGGTTTCCTTCGCTTATGTGTGGACTACCGCGAGTTGAACAAAGTGACTAGGAAGAATAAGTATCCTCTTCCACGGATAGATGATTTGTTTGACCAACTAAATGGAGTAAGAGTGTTCTCCCAGTTAGATCCTGCGATAGTATTTCATTAGCTTTAAGTAGCAGCTAAGAGTATACCTATAACAACATTTCGTATGCCGTCTGGATTCTATGAGTGGTTGGTCATGCCATTAGGGTTGACCAATGCACCTGCATATTTTGTGGATCTTATGAATAGGGTTTTCAGGGATCAATTAAATAAGTTTGTTTTAGTGTTTATGGATGACATCTTGATTTACTCGAGGACAGAGGAAGAACACAAGGAACATTTGAGGATAGTGATGGAGGTGTTAAGGAAGCACCAACTGAAAGCAAAATTTTCTAAGTGTTACTTCTGGAGGAGGGAAGTGAGATTCTTAGGCCATGTTGTTTCAGAGAATGGTATTGTCGTGAATCCTGCGAAGGTGGCTACGGTGAAAGATTGGTATATGCCCAAGAATGCAACGGACATGAGAAGTTTCTTGGGATTAGCTGGATATTATCGTAAGTTTATTCAAGATTTCTCCAAGATAGCGGCACCATTAACTCAGTTGACCAAGAAGAATCAAGCTTTTGCTTGGGACGAAAGGTGTGAGAATGCATTTAAGAGTATAAAGGAGAAGCTAACGTGTGCACCAGTGTTAGTTATTCCTAAAGGGAACGAAGAGATGACGGTATACATTGATGCCTGTGGTACTGGACTAGGTGTTGTACTGATGCAAGGAGGTAAGGTTGTAGCTTATGCTAGTCGGTAGCTAAAACCACATGAGAAAAGATATCCTATTCATGACTTGGAATTGGTAGCGATCACGTTCGCGTTGAAAATGTGAAGACACTATCTCTTGGGAGAAAGATTTGAGTTGTTTACCAATGATAAGTCATTAAAGTATCTTTTCTCTCAAAGGGATTTAAATCTTCGTTAGCAGAGATGGTTAGAATTCTTGGCTTCATATGATTTCAATATCGCATACACACCCGGGAAGGGAAATGTGGTAGCTGATGCATTGAGTAGGAGACATGCCAGTTTGGGGGCTATGTTTCCGGAATTGAAGTAACTGGAGTATATCACGGGATATGATTTCAGACCTAAGTGTGAATTGGATCCAGAGATGTTAGCAAGTTTGACGATCAAACCGACTTTGATTGAACGGATCGGTTCCAGTTAGAGGGACGATTCTAACCTATTGGAAATCATCTCCAAGCTAGAGATGGGTATCGACAGTGAGGGAATGAACAAGTATAGTCTTGATCGAGAAGGATGGCTTCAAAAGAATGGGAGACTGGTTGTACCCAACTTTAATGGATCGAGAGATGAAGTGCTTAGAGAGTGTCGTCACTCGAAACTGACTATATATCTCGATGGTAACAAAATGTATCGAGACATGAAGCAGACCTATTACTGGGAAGGGATGAAGAGAGATGTTGGGAAGTTTATATCCAAGTGCATGAATTGCCAGTTGGTTAAAGTCCAGCCAAAGAAGCTTAGTGGTCTATTACAACCGCTGGAAATTCCCAAATGGAAATAGGAACAAGTCTCGATGGATTTCATCGATGGTTTACCAAGGACTGGATCGGGTCATGATAGTATTTGGGTGATTGTGGATCGATCGACCAAAAGTGTAAGGTTCGTATTGGTCAAGTCGAATAGAACGGCAGCTAAGTTAGCGGAACAGTATTTGAAGTGGGTAGTGAGATTTCATGAATTACCTAAAGGTATTGTGAGTGATCGAGATCCATTATTTACTAGTGGGTTTTGGAAGAGCTTACAAGAGGCCTTAGGGTCCGAATTACATCTCGGTACCGCGTACCATCCTCAAACCGATGGTCAAACAGAGAGGGTGAATCATGTATTAGAGGATCTCTTGAGGGCTTGTATATTGGATTTTGAGGGGGTCATGGGATGACCATTTGCATTTGGTTGAGTTCACATATAATAATAGTTATCAGTCCAGTATTGGTATGGCTCCATTTGAAGCTTTGTATGGAAGACCGTGCAACTCACCATCATGTTGGTTGGAAACCGATGAGAAATTTGTGCTTGGGCTAGATGTAATAAAAGAAACTTCAGAAATAATCAAGGTTATTCGGCAGCGAATGAAGGCTACCCAAGATAGGCAGAAGAGTTATGCTGATAAAAGACGAAGAGATTTGAAATTCTCAATTGGTGATTTGGTATTCGTCAAGGTTTCTCCATTAAAGAGTGTGATTCGGTTTGGTAGGAGAGGTAAGTTAGCACCAAGGTTTGTTGGTCCATTTCCAATTCTCGAGCGAGTTGGGAATTTAGCGTATAAAGTTGGATTACCTGACAAGATAGCGGGGGTGCACAACGTATTCCATGTTTCCCAGTTAAGGAAGTTCGTGCGTGATTCTGATATGACTATTTCACCAGATCAGTTGGATGATATCGAGATAGAATCCGAGGCAGTTGGAAACTGCAGACCACACGATACGAAGCAACTTCGGAGGAAGACGGTGAAACTGGTTAAGATCCAGTGGGGTGATAATGAGAACGACTTTACTTGGGAAACCGAGGAGAACATAAGGAAGTCATATCCAGAGCTCTTTACCTGGTAAGATTTTAGTTGCGATATAGTTATTCCCTTGTTAGTAAACCGCATGCTAGGATAGGATTGTTGTGTTTATTATGTTTGTTTGATTGTTTGTAAATGGTTGATAAGAATGCGGGACATTATTGTTTGGTTTCTTGGTAAAGGAATTTTGAAGGCGAGATTTATTAAGGGGGAGAGTGTAACGACCCGTATTCTACATATCAAAGGATCGTATAATATTTGTTTTATTTTCATATGAAGTCATATGGTCATATAACTTTAGGAAACAACTATTGGGGTCATTTCCCACATTCACGATTTTTTCCAGATTTAAAAATGACCGTTTGGCCCTTGACGAATCCTTTTTCGCTTCTAACTTTTGACTAGTAAGGAGTTTTGATGTGAAACAACTTCCATTAGATTTGGGTATGGTTTCCCATTCCGTAAAGTGGTCACATTAATCAAACGCACTTGCCGTTTGGGAGATATGGCTGAAATAAGATTTGAAAGATGGAAAATAGCCTAATTGGGATTAATTAAGTGATTGGCAGCTAGACCCATAACCCAATTCGGGATTAGGGTTATGGGAGGGCTAAAGGGGTTAGAGAATCATATCCTTTCATTTTTCTAGCTGCTACAAACCTTTCTCAAACCCTAATCATGGGTTCCATCTCCTACATCTCTCTCTAATCACTTTCTAGTCACTAATTAATCCAGTCTACGTCAAATCAAGCTGGATTAATACCAAATTCAAGGTAGACTGCTGCACCACATTTGAATCTGATCCAAATAAGTAAAAGTTTTAGATCTATCACATATTATTGGCTAATGAGTGATTTGCACGTTTATACACTAATCGGTGCTAATTAAGGGTGATTAGTGAAAACTAGCCAAATTATACATCCAAAAATTATGGAAAAATATGCATAAATTCTAAGATCATATTTTATGTCACATATAAGAAATTGTGTTGATTTAGATATATTTTGTTAATTCAGGAATTTAGGGGATTAAGGGGGGAAATCATGGATTTGGGTATGTTTGATCTAAATTAACATATGAAATCATTGTTTTGATGTTATTGGTTGATTCTACATGTTACTACTGCTATTTGGTATGTTTTGTGATTGCATAGGAAAGTTGGAATGGCTGGAAACGCTGTCGTTTGGCGAAATTAGCTTGCTGGAAAAACTATAGGATTTTGGTTTGTGATGGTGACCCCAGGGTGGTCACGACCCCCATGGTCACGAGCCCTATGGTCACGACCCCTATGGTCACGAACCCCATGGTCACGACCCCAAGGTCACGACCCCCATGGTCACGACCCCATGGTGACCACGACTCCTATGGTGACCACGAGCCGATGAGGACCACGAGCCGAACCATTATGGTAACCACGAACTGAGCCGTGATGGTGACCCCGAACCGAACCGTATTTGAGCTTCTACCACGTGACGACGATCGTGAACTCTTTTGAAGATCGACTCCAATTCGACTAAAACCCGATATGCAAAGGAAGCCCAAGCGGAAAGTTATCGCTCAGGATCCAGATGGGAACCAATGAGCTAACTTCAAGAGTTGGGCTTTGTGCAAAGGAGTTTTCGATTTCTATAACTTTGGTTCACCATTGAGAGAGGGGTATGTAGACGAACCAGAGCCAGGGCGGTGTGGACTGGTGGGCTTGTACCCTAGAGTCAGGGCGGTGTGGATTCGGCAGGGTTATTGACTATAGACTAGGGTGGTGTGGTCATAACAATAGTTGTACGGAGTCCAAGGCGGTGTGGACCCGTCATGGACCCAATGGATTTGGTGATCAAAGCGGTAAATATCATATGCTTTACGCACTGAGTGAGAGATGTGAGTATGATTGCTACGATTGATGTTTGCTATCACTATGACATGCACACTTCCATTTTACACTCAGTATTACCTTAGAGTATTGTGCATCTTGTTATGCTAACTCTTTCGTTGTAGGTCCAGGTCAGGTATGATTATTTATACCTTTTATTGCTTTATTTAGTAATATAGAATTGCTATCGCTCACACTAGACTTTCGTCTGACCCATAGTTTTATGTCTCTTCTTATTACTCTGGGTGTTCCTAAACGAGTAGACTAGAGGCGGGTTAGGTGGTTATGCACGAGTAGATGTCCGGAGATGAGCAGGAGGCTTCCACGTACTATATATATATTCTCCCTGTGTTGTTGCTGGTTACTGCTTTGGACATTAGTAGTCTACCTCTTTTATTTCCTTTTAGAGACAGTATTTTAAAGTTGTAATAATTGGATATGAAGCTTCATTTGGGATTCCAATACTCTGATGGACATGGTTTAGTTTTCAGCTTATGTACTGTCTCACCTGTTTTATATCAAGTTATGTTATTATTATATTTTATTCCATGCACTGTGAGATATACTACAGGTTCTTAGTGATTCATCATTTCAACCCTTTTGACGATCGTCATGTGCTAGTCGGGCATTGGCACAACGCATTTCGAGGAAATGCCTGATGGTACGAGGCGGCGGTCACACATATTATATATGAAAATGGGGCAGAATCTCGCCACGAGTGCAACTACAATATTTTCGTGGCTAAATTCCTAATGTTGTAATACTCCATTTTTCAACCAATTAATATATTATTATTTTATTGATGATTTTTGTTACTTATTATTACTTTAAATTAGATTATCTTAAGTCCGTTAGGTATATTTTTACGGGGTGTCACATTTTCTCCCTCCTTAAAATAGATTTCGTCGCCAAATCTATCTACAGGGATGAAAAGTCCAACTAGCTCTAAACATCTATGTTACACGCCCATTTTGTTTTTAATTCATCCATAAACGTCCATGATTTGCAGTGATTTTGAAATGTAGACTTACTAAAGTGGCCTCAATCCTAGCATGTATGTGAAATAAGTGATGCAATATGTATGCAAAACATCCTAATATGCATAGATATTTTTATGAGTGCACTATGCAACTGTGTTGCACCCATTTCCCTAGCATCCAGTCTAGAAGCCACGATGCATCCATAAATGCAATTTAGAGGAAAATTACCAAGAAAATCTTTGGGCGGGTCGATCTCATCTTGTCCTCGGTCTTTCATGTGCTTTCTGCAGGATCATTTCCCTATTGTACTCGGATGAGGAGAACGGTCTTATTGTGGGGTCTTTTGATTCTATGCTCTACAATCTTTGCAGTGGCATGGGACGCCCTAGACTCCAACTCGATTTTTCCTAGGTCCTCAACCTCGTCAAGCTCAAGTCTAATAGCAGAATCATGAAGGCACTTCCTCAAATGAGATAAATGAAAAACGTTATGGATCCCGGATAAGCATTCCGGGAGATCCACTCGATAGACCAAAGATCCTATTCTCTCAATAATTTGAAAAGACCCAATGAATTTGGGAGCCAACTTCCCAGTCTTCCCAAACCAGACAGACTTCTTAAGAGGGGAAACATTTACAAATACCAAGTCTCATATATAGAACTCAAGTTACCTCCTTCTCTTATCCGCATATGATTTATGGCAGTCTTGGGCTACCTTCATCCTCTACCTAATCAAAGAAACTTTCTCTGTGGTATCACAGACAAAGTCTAGTCCGAGTAGAACCTTTTCGGTAGTTTCCGACCAATAAGTTGGTGATTTGCATAGCCTCCCGTAAAGCACATCAAAAGGGGCACACAATTTTGAATTGAATGGAATATTCTAATCAACCATTAATTAGTTATTTTTATTCCATATATTTATATTACAATTCAATTTTCAAACGTTCTCGTGTGTGTGTGTATTAACGCACAACATCTTTAAAATGTGAATCCTTCATACAAACTCTGATTCTGACATATTATATACGAAAATGGTTTAGTTACTCGCGACGAATACAACAACGATATTTTCGTGGCCAAATTCCTAATGTTGTAAAATTCCATTTTTCAACCCATTAATATATTATTATTTTATTGCTGATTTTTGTTACTAATTATTATTATTTAATTTAAATTAGATTATCATAAGTCCGTTTAGGTATATATTTGCGGGTGTTACACCCATGCTAGTGTCAAGTCACCTTTGAAACCCTTTCAAAGCAAACTCTATGATCCTACTCTTGAATGGTTAGAACGAAAGCCACAATGACATAGTGATAACATAAATGTGTAATATGCAACATACAGTGGATTATCATCACACTTATTCCTGGTTACCCACGTTAATGGTTTCAAAATGAATTACCATCATTTTCCTTCTTAAACGATTACCCATAATTTAGTTCTTACTTTCAGTTTCGCTCCAAGGTGTCGCAAGGTAACCCCTTGCTAACCTTCAAAATCGAAGCACCTCCCAAGTTGAAAGAAGCATTGTATCCAAGTACATTTTCTTTTGGTTAAATCAACAAACCTAATCGTTTTTTACAGATATCCAAATTGTGCAACTCAAGGTAACCCCTTGTTAGGCAATAGTACCCTTCTGATCCCTTCCATGCTTCGCAAGGTAACCCCTGCTAACAACAGAACTGGAAGTCTTTAATTTAATTATTTAATTGGTACCCCGAATTATTTCTCACATTGGTATCCCCAATGTCCACACAAATGAAGATGTCATGTCCATGGTTATTGACAAAATAACATGTGCATCTTTCAATTGTGTCCTACAAAATTAAGCAATCGGTCATTTCCAAAAGTCTGAAAGGTAACCCTTTTTTGGTTACATCCAAAAGGTAACCCTTTCGAACTACATAAGATAAATTGTCATTTACTCCGAAGGTAACCCCTTCAACCTCGTTCAATTTCCCACGAAAGGTACCGCCTTCTAGGTTCATGCAAAAAATCAATCAATAAAGACATAACATCAATCGTCTCCGAAAAGTAACCCCTTTCGATTCTATAAAAGTTAAGACTCCTTTCTAGTTCCCTCGAAAGGTGCAAAGTTCCTCTATTCAAAGCAGTTCTTTCTCATAAAAGATACCCCCTAATCCCTATTGAAAAAGTGGAGGCTAAAGCCTCTGATGAAGTAGTTTATTTCGAAACACATAAGTGATAGAACCAAGACCCATCTGGATGGTAAGAGGCGAAGCTTGAACACTTTTTATGCCATGTTTTTTATTATTTGAGTATCGTGTGCTACCGAAAGTTGGCTTCCAAAAGCATTTGAACTTTATCTGCAGATACGGTAGTGGTACTGACACTAAATACTGAGAATATTAACTAATTTGCGTTTAAAGTAATTATTTATACTTACTCCACCATATTTTGTAAACTCTCATTGGGTCATAAAAAAATATTGTCTATATACAATCATTCAGTAGTACTTTTGTATAGGCCATGTATAAAATAACTATACAAATATATCAAGCAATTTAAATTGATACAAAATCCTTTTTCTTAAACAATCCAAACTCAGAAAATTCATAGCAAGTTCATATAGACATGGAAAATTATGAAAATTGAAACCCATCCCTAAAATTACATAACAACCATGACACAAAAAATCCATTACACTCAGAGATATCTAACCATAGGTTTTAGCCTAAATCCTACCCATTTTCATGTATATTAACCATGTAAACATGTCAAACATAGCTAGTGATTAACCATCAATTAACATCTTTTCTATCATGAAAACCCATCATGAATCCACAAACCCTTTCAGATATTTACCCAATAACCAAAAAATAAAGTTAAGAGTATTATACAACTTGATTATAAGAGGTTGTGATATTATTTAATGTTGTTTGCAAGTTAAAAATCCAGGCTTTACTTCCTTTTTCTTCTTTCCTAAATTTAATGGTTGGCCACCTTATGTTCTCTAGATTTTTGGAGAATGAATGAAAGTATATAAAAAATTGGTACGATATGTGATATATACAAGGGTCGAACATTTAACACTTTGCCTCTCTCATATGCCCTTCCCTAAGCATTCTCAAGCTATCTTGTTTCTAAGGCTAACCTGCTAGTTAATTTATTAAACACAAATCTCATTTTCCTCCTCATCCCCATTACTACCATTTAATTTAACCAAATAAATTCATGAATAATTTTATCAATTTTAGGGGCATTACAAGAAATCCACAACATGACTGTATATTTCATGTTACATATTATATTACCACCATTATTGTTTTGTATTGTGTTAACCATTGCATTGTAGGAGCACAAGTCTAGTTGCAAAATTTCAGCCTGGGGAAACCCATTCAACTAATCGTCATTGTCTTGTTGGTTATCAATTGGTGTTAGGTAAAAAATATATTATTACACCAGTATGTTTGGCTGACCTGTAGTTTTTGTTTCACCTTTAACTCTTGAGTACTCATTTGGAGCAGGCTGAGAGTATGGTTTTCAAGTAATCTTCTTCGAGTAAAGCTCAGGAGACGAGCAAGGTAATAAGGAGTTTTCCACTACATATTTATTTTTCTTTTATGGATAACTCTATAGGCAAAGCTATTTATTGCCTTTTATCTAGACTCTGATCACCCAAGAGGTCATCTTCATATGTCGCTTTTGAGTATTGTGATATTTATATTTTCTCTATATGGGTTAGACAAAAGGGAATATGTAATATATGTTATTCATTAAATGTTATCTTATGTTTTTTTTTCATATTCTTGCTCTTTGATGTTTTTGATTTGTCAACTCATCATTTTTTATCATCAAAAATTAACATTATAGATGACTGCAACATCCGCAGTGCTTAGCTTTTAGTCTTAGAAAATGGGGTGTTACGACTTGGTATCAAAGTTTAGGTTCGTGTAAGCATAAAAATGTTTTCATGCAAGGATTTTTAACTAAAAACACAAAGATCAATGAAATGCTTCAGGGTATGTGATAACAACACTACGACATACTTGTATTTGTATTATGTAAGATATAATTCTGCATTATTGGACCATCTCTTGGTATCTTACAATGGTTTGTGAGGCAGATAAGAAAGGTAAGTTATGGAAAGAAGGGATGGAAATGTGTATCTCGACCATAGAGGCACTATTACTAACGGAAATACTCGATTCAAAGTTCAGGGAGAACATGGTAGAATGGGCGATGAGGATAGAAATGCCACTACACCGGTAGTGGACATGAGGAGTAGGTTTCGTTCTCTATTCAAAGGGCGCAAGTTGTAACTGTTGCTATTTTATGGAACAAAAGTTGCAATGGCTATAGGAGCCTATCCCATTGCACAAGTAAGCGAAGGTTATGTCATACTTAGCCAAAGTTTCACCAAGGTGGAAAGGGAAGAGGAGGTACATGTCTCGAGATGTAGGCTGGTTAATACCTCGAATCTTCAAATGATGAAGATGAAGTTATTTCATGAACAAGAGACTTGAAAGAAAGAGAAAATAAAGCAAAATGGAGCTAAGAATGCTTGCTTTAGAGCCAAGACTTGAAAGAAAGAGAAAATCAAGCAAAATGGAGATAAAAGTGCTTGCTTTAGAAGTGACCGGAAGGGTTGTCGTGCTATATAATATCGAAAAGGAGAAGAAAGATCAGCTACAGAGAAGCAGTAGGTGCGATACTTCAATGGCGATCCACTTGCGAACTACAAGGGAAAGTGTCCAGAGGTATGATAGGTTAAAGCAGTTATTTAAAAACCCTCATCTTTAGACCACCTCCCATAAATAAAAGAGAAAGGTAGGAAGGAAGGAATGTGATCGGTCTAATGCTAGGGTATTCTTTTGCATAAAGGAATTGTACATTGCTATCGGTAGATGGCGGGTATGAGTTTCTAACCCAAGTTAGCTGGGAAAATGCTGCAAAGTAGATCGAAACAATTCGAATTTGATGGATCCATAATGGTCGGTTACTACGTAATAAAAAGTCATACGGGTATCAAGTGTCAGTAGAAATGGAACTATGCCCGGTATATCTCTAGTGTAGGGTGCGTTATATATTGTTTTATATAAACTAGTGGGTTACATTAGTATAGTTAGTATTGTATGTTTCTTTCGATGTTTATCTTAATCCTTAGCTGAATTTTGAGGATGAAATTCCTTTTGGAGGGGCGATGTAACGTCCCTCGTATTTATAAACAATATTCTAGATATTTAATTTAATTAATTAAGTAAGAATAATGTAATTAGATTGTTGTGTTGAGATTTATACACATAAACAAATAATAGTAAGTTTCGATCACCAGAATGAACTAAATATAAAAGTGGTATAATGGGTAACATTTGGCCTTTTATATAAGATCTTTTCTTACCTCTCTCTCATTTTTCTCATTCTCTCTAAACCTAAAATAAACCTAGGGGAAGCCGACCGTTAAAAGAAAGAGGAAGAATAAGAAAACCTAAAGAAGGCTAGAGATAAAAGCTTAGGAAATCCACGTCTATAAATTTCAAGCTCTCAATCCAAACGGGTGAATAATAATTTATACCCATGTTTTTATTTGGTTGTTTGTTTATACCTGAATAGTTTATGTTTATTCATAATTGTTTTCATGTTTAATGGTTGCTACGTAATTGTTACGCATGTTTTCATTTTGCATTATATGTTTGGTTTTGAATGAAAACGAACAGTTTTCAGGAAGAAATCTATAGCTAAAGATCTCTAAACGATATGAAACCTGGATACGTTGTTTATTACATGGTTTCATAGATAATTTTTTATTTCATAATTTTCTATACAATTTGGAATATTATTTGAATTTTCTAAGATGTTTTGTTGATAAGGAGATTAATAAATTAAATGGGTTAATTAATTATTTTAAATCTGAAACTTTTATAAATGATAGTAAAGGATATACTCTCCTCATTATATCTAACTTAGGTATTTCCCCTATGTTCTCTCTAACTGATATGAATATCCTAAAGTTGATTTTATTTAGGAAAGCTTGTGCGTTAAATAGGGTATTAATGCATAAATGCAAATATTCTCTAGTTTGAACTGGGAAAAGTACATAATGTAGTGAACTTTCATCAAAATGTTTCCCTCATAGACCAATGACAATTCAACAAACATAAAAGAGTTGACCAATTTTTCATTTTATTTACGTTTAGTGCCATCGTCTTGATGATATAAAGTGTCTTTCTAGTCTTTCGAAATGGTCGTAAGTACCTTCCACTTACTTTTGATTAGTATTTGGATGCTTGTAGTGCCACAGGTTAGCATATAAAGCGTTTGAACTTCCTTTTTCTTATAGAAGGCATGGCTTTCGGCTTTCATCTCAGATCATTGGCCACTGGCTCCAAAATTTGTAAAGCGTCAACTCAAGTAGAGCCTATTGCCTTCGCACTTGGGCTTCGTAGTTAGTCTAGAGTCAATGGGATTATTTTCTAAAAGAGAAGTGATTTATAGAATGAACCTAACGTGCATGACCTTGGTACCTTTTGGTTATGGTAAAAGGGATATTTTCCATAGATCTACAGTTCTTTGAAGATTAAAAATCTATAGACTTTGCTTCTTTTGAGCGATGAAAGAAGCTTAGTCCTAAACTAGATAAGAGAATCGGAGGATATGACCCAATCCCTTTGATGCAATCAAAAGTCGTTACTTCCCTTACTATCGTTTTATAAGGATAAAGTCTTACTCTTCGGCACCTTTTGATGGAGTTAAATCAGGCCTATTTCTCCTGACTATGGAGTATAAAAAGATAAAAGAATAACGCATTGCAACCTTTCAATGCAATGAAAAAGGTATTTCATGATTTATGTAATTTTTAAAGGCTAATGCCACCGAACTCTTTGGCTAGACAAAGGGATTAGTTATCTAAATAGCTCTGAATATAAAGGATTTCATTAAAAGTACTCATGGTTGTTTCCTTCCACCTTTCGTGGGCAATGAAAGGAGTAGGATTTTCTAAAGTCACTTTATATAAAAGCAAGGGGAATAATGCCTATGGTCCAACAATGAAGTCAAAAAGAAGCCCTTGTAAGGGTTTGTCTGTGTAAAGTTTTCTTTATAAAAGATAAGATAGGCCATATTCTTGGTGTCTCTCGACAAGGTCGAAGAGATCTTTTCTAGGAACTATGTTTTAAAGGATCTGAAGCATACTGTTTTTGTGCCATCTAGCAAGTTAAAAGGAGTCCTTCACATTTTGAAGGACTAATTGTCTAACTTTGACTTTTTCTTGAGCTTGTGGCCTTAACGCCCTTCGTAGGATTCAAGGGGACCTATCATGATAAAGAACTTACTTTTACAAAGAAGAAGAGATTTATCACCTTGCTGTCTTTTGAGGGATTCGAAAAGGGGTTCTAATTTACAACCATAAAATTTTAACTTGAGGATATGGCCTCAACACCCTTCCATGGATTGGAAGGGTTAGTTTTTCGATACAAGTTCGATAATTGGTTGACGTTGGTTTATGAGGTTATCAATTGCTTATGAAACATGCCGACACGGTTGTTGTGAGCAAGGAATATGTATGAGTCATGTCGACACAGGTTGTGTTGGCAAGGTTTAATTGTTGAGCATGTTGGCTTGCCGCCATAGTTTCTTTCAACACAAATGCTGCCGAAAAAATTAATATGCCGAGCCGAGTCTATTTTATAAAATTATTCTATAAACTATTTTTGAAACCAAAGCTCTTGCCTATGTCACGATCAACACCGTTAGTGTCAAAGGGGTAGGTTTATACTTTTTTCTTAAAAACCCATGAAAGTGGTTGCCAATGATGATAGGACTTTTTATAATTATGTTCCAACTTAATTCCTTGGACATGGTTATTGTCTTCAAGGAAACTTTTATTAAAAATGTTTTGAGGCTCTGCCTCCATGACCTGTTGACATTGGAAGATTGTCAAGGTGGAACTTGTCATGGTTTTGAAACTAGCTAAAGGTTATTGCCTCTATACCTTGTTGCTATAGTTTACATCGACAGATTGATCGCTTGATTGTTTGCGTTACGCCGATAGGGCTTTGCCTATCTTTGACTCGACTCTTGAAAGAAGAATCGAAGGGGTTTACTTTTAAGACTAAGAAATAAAAGAAAGAAGTCGTCACTTCAATACCGTTCGGCGGAACCGAAGGGGATGAGTTTAGACTTGAGCCTTAACTTGTTGAACAATTAAATTATTGCATTTTTCTTAGGCTTGTTTGCTAGCAACGGTTGTTTTTGTTCCGCTTTTTTCATGGGGTTTTAGCATGTGATTTGACACCGGTGGAGGGAATCGAGAGGCGTTTATAGTAAGAAGAGCTTTTCTATATCTAATAATTTGCTGGATAATTTGGTAGCAAGCTGATTCCATAAGTTTCATTGTTGTATCTAGCTTCTAGAAGGCTGGGCTCTTATTTGAATAATGGAAGGGAACTTTACATATCATTAAAATTTAGTAAACACATTGGGAGTACTAATAAGAGGGATAAATATGGGTGATATACCGAAATTAAACTTGAACAATTGTTGGGGAGACGAGCATAATACAAATTGATAGGTTCTTAGTTAACCTAAGGTAAAACTGTGAAATGTTAATACCGAAGCAAGCCTCTCAACATCAATGGACATGTTATTCCCTTTTTCTCGAGGACTAGATTTTGGGCTTTGGTAATTAATGAAAAAAATATTGCAGAATCAAAGCTCTAGTCTATGGTCAAATGAGTGAACCACTAGGAGCTAGGGTTTCACATCAGGTATATAATGGTTTATAGTCACCCTATAAGAAAATTTACACTACTTTGAATATTTGTTTATAGTCATTCCATGGCATAAAAGAACATGGTTCTTAGTTAACCTATACGAATAAAATTATGAGATGAGAGATGGATAATCCGCATTAGATGAAGGGTTTACAGTTATACCACGATATAAAACAACCAAGTTCTTAGTTTATAAACTATAAATATTATAAAGAGGGTGTCGGGTAGTTAGCTGGCATCCAGTGGAGGGTTTATAGTTATCCTAAGTGTAAAACTACCACATTCTTAGTTAATCTATAGATAAAACAAAGGGGTTATCTAGAAATTAGCGGACATCCATTGAGGGTAACTTCATAAATTTATTGAGGATTTTATCCAAAAGCTAATGAAGCGTATCCTATTGTTGAATGAAAAATAGTTTTTATAAATGAATTAGGAAACTATCATGATACTAATATAATTGGTAGGGGAAAGGCATATAAAGGAACCATTAACATAGTTAGTCCGTACACCAGGAGGGATGAGAAATTCACAATATGATTGCATATTGCATGTTATATTGTTACCGTTACTGTTTTGTATTGTGCAAAGCATTGAAGTGCAGGAGCACAGATTTTGTTGCTATGTTTCAGTATTAGTAAGGGGAAACTCGTTCCTCTAAGTGGCATTGTCTCGCTACTTATCTTTCAATGTCGGGTAAAAATGATACTATTTATACCACTCTGTTTGACTAACATGTGGTTTTTGTTTCCCCTTAACATTCGAGTACTCGTTTTGAGTAGGCTGAGTGTTAAGGTTTTCAGGTGATCTTCTTCGAGTAAATCTTTTAAAGACAAGCAAGAAGCTACATTTAATAAGGAGTTTTCCATTGTATGTTTATTTATCTTTCATGGATAAGTTTAGAAGCAAAGCTACTTATTGTCTTTTTACCGAGACTCTAATCACCCAAAATGGCATTGTCACTCTTATGGTTTATAATATTTATATTTTCTCGTATGAGCTACGCAAAATGAAATATGTAATGAATGTTATTCATATTTCCATGATCTCTAATGTTTTTAATTTATTAACTCGTCATTTTTTATCTTGGAAAGTAAACATTGTATATGACTGCAGCATTCATAGCGTTTAGTTTTGAGCCTTAAATGAGTGTTTCAATGCTATAAATTTTGTTAACTGGTGCAATTTAAAATTACACCTCAACGCTTCTAAATTTTTTTCATTACATAGCATAGGCGAAATCTCAAATTGTGTCTCTACGTGAAAAATAACAAAAGAGAAAGTCTATTTAGAGACAAAACGATGACACAAAGTTAGACACAAACAATCTCAACTATTAGATATTCTCATGAATTTCACTCACCACAAAAGGACAAATGAATCTAATGGTTCACAATTAGTGCTTCCAATCTTATGTTTATTTTTATGTCCAAATAGCCGCTCCAATAATTTAAACGTAGCAATTTGAAATTGCGTTAGTATAACGTCGGCAAAATAAAATAAAATAATGTGGACCAACGTAATTTCAAATTATTCCAGTACGTTTTGGCTAGCTTAGTACTGAATTGATCGAAAGAAGATTAGTTTTGAAATATGGCTAATTATGTAATATGTTGTAAAATAAGACTAAACTGGAAATAAAATCAGTATAAGTACATTCAAGATAGACGGTACAAGGTAGCATTTGTACATCATGTTATATACAGGTAGAATCGCGAACATGATATGTACACAAGTCAGCCTTTATACTTACGTTATATGTGCTACTAGATTATCACTGCAGTATGATGTTCTACTACTGTCTAAAAAAAAATGCATTAGACGTATTTGAAAATGCAGCTATAAAGATGTGATGCAGCAAAATTAAAAAAAAAGTAGAGCATTTGATATATAATAATGTTAAATTGAGTATCACGTGGATTATTAAAAATCCGGATAATAATCCATTCTTTATACGGTTATACTGTTATGATTATATGTTAATATTCTTCGACCAATACGTGTAATGGGTTAGCATTTATGTAAATGAATGAAGAAGCACGTAAAGAATAAAGGATGAGCTTAGTGACCATTAACGGTCCAACAAGTCGAAAATAATTTGTTTTCAAGAGTTTAAACTTCAGTCGAAGGTGTCCATAAAGTGTATGGAATAGAAATTATCAACCCTACAGGGTTGATATTTAACCAATTGCTTTACCTCATTAACTTAATTATTTTCATTTTATGACACATGAAACTATGAGATATATATGTACATAACTAATAACGCAAATAGCATACTTTTCAGTACTTTGCACAATACAGAAAACAGAATACGTCCTTGCAAAATACAAGCATGTACCATGTATCAAAAATATGAAATGAACTATAAATGGTATATAAACTAAAACTGGTATCCACATAACTGTGGAAATCCATTCATTTTTTTAAAAGTGCAGTTTAAGAATATGTGTCAATCAATTAGGTGGGTGGAGAGTGAAGTAAGACTTAAACAACAACAACAAAAATGGATGAATGCACTTTGACCTATAGCAGTTAATGAAATCTAATATCTCTTCCATAAACCTAGTAATTACGATCACATCATCACAACAACTTTGATAAATGAGCATTTTGCTAATTTGGCCCGGTTTTTTTTTTTCCTCACATTTAGCCTTTTTTTTAAATATTGCAAATTTGGCCTTCTTTTTGCCAACTCAGCGCTAAGTTGGTCAACAATGGAGATTATCCTACGGGCTCAATCATTGATTGCGCCCAGTAAGTGTTTTTTTATATAAATAAACTTACGGGCGCAATCTTTGATTGAGCCCCTTAAGTTGTTTTTTTTTTTAAAAAAAACCTACGAGCGCAATCATTGATTGAGCCCCGTAAGGTTTTTTTTTTTTAAACCGATGGTCCCCTTGGCAAAAGTTTAAACATCCATCAAAATCTAAAAAACCCTAAAACCCAAAACCGAAATCAAAACTCCAAATCCAAAATTAAAACTCCAATTTCAGCTTCTAAAGTAAACATGGCAAGTTCTTCAACACAGGAACAAGATTTTGGTAATTATTGAAATTATTTTTGTGTGCTTATCTCAGATTTTAGGTTTAGGGTTTCCTTGAGTTTTCTTGTAATTTTATACACCGATGGTTTACAGGTGTATATAGTTGATGTGTTGGTCATATATATGCAAAATTAATGATTGTTTGAGAGTTTTGTTGAGATTGGAAAATGTGGTCATATGATTTGTGGAGCCTTTTCTTGTGGTTTGAAATGGCATGTTAAGTTCGTTGTGGAGAATTGAAGATTGGTAATCGAATTTGTTATGTTGAATTTGCATAGATTTGAAAATTGGTAGGATCTATTGTTGTGTTAGAAACTATTTGTAAAATTTATAGCAAATTAGGGAGAATTGTATGTTCAGTTTGCCTTCATTGCTTTTAAACTTGGTGTTGTATGTCGGTGTAGATGCCTTAGCATACGTATATGCATAGAAATAAATAACTTCATTACAAAGATAGGAGGAGTAAAGTACAAAGAGTGAGATTCAAATAAATGTCTTGATAATCGAATTGATATCTCTGAATTTGTTAGCATTGTGTAATTTCAGAGTATGCGGAGATGGCGCCCGGACCTGTTGATGGTAGCGTCTTATATTTACAGGCACAGCATCGTTCAAACAAACCGGAGTTGATGACGGTAACCTAAACTCACCATTCAATACTAGTTTCATTATAGAGGTCGAGAATATTTGTGTGTGTTAACTAATCAAAATTTCACCTTTGTTATTTTGTGCCAGCTCAAAACTGCAGTTGAAACCATCGAGCACTCATCGTCCTTAAAGTTGGTCACTTCAAAATGCGCCGGTGTGTTAGATCTACTTGATCGAGCGGGTTTTCTGTTGATACATCGCCTTGAATCCATACAAATCGACCGCCATTATATAACAGCTTTAGTAGATCGATGGAGACCGGAAACATCGTCATTTCACCTTAGATGCGGTGAAGTGACGATCACATTGGCGGACGTGGCGATTTTGCTTGGCCTACCCATCGATGGTCGTCCGATCACCACTCCTGAATCCGATGATTATGCGGAAATGTGCGAGAGTTTGCTAGGGCTTTCTCCTCCAGGAGTCGAGTGGCACGGGCCCGAAATGATTAGTATGTCGTGGTTTAGGCAGCAATTAGCCGAAGACATTCCTGAGGATGCTTCTCAAGAACAAATGGAGCAGCGTGCACGGGCCATTATCCTTCACATTATCACTTCCCGTTTGTTTTGCGACCATTTGAAATCTTGTGTTTGGCTTAGATGGTTACATTACTTGGAGGACTTTGATTTATGCCGTGAGTATGCTTGGGCTAGCGCCGTTCTTGGCTTCACATATGCGGAACTAACACGGATGGCTTTGGGGCGGCTCGATTCAATTGGAGGTTGCCTTACATTAGTTCAGGTATTTAATTTTTTAGTGTTCTTTTTTGAGGGATATTTCTTTACTCGTTGTGTCCTATGTTTTATAATACTTTTACTTGTCTACAGACGTGGCCTTGGTCGTATCTCCCCGTTGGGAGAGTAACTATGAAGAAGAAAGCGCCAATTGATGTTTCGTTGCCTTTTGCTTCGAGGTAATATTAGTAAAAGTATATACTGAACATTGGATTTTTTAAATTTCCGTAGAAAGTATGTAATTTAATGTTTTCGTTAGGTGGGTTGGGCCGAAGAGCTCGTTGTTCACGCCTAGACACAACATTTCGTTCTATCGTAACAAGTTAGACGTACTCGATTACGACGTTGTTTCATGGACCCCATTCACCGAGGCGCTTCCTAATTTACCGGCATTGTGCGTTGCTTCAGTCCAGCTTTGGCAAGCACGCGTTCCGCTAATTTGCTTTAACGACGTCGCCTATCACCTACCGGAAAGAGTGATGAGACAGTTTGGCCTTCATCAACATATTTCGGAGAAACCACCACACTACTTGATTGAAGCCCGGGACAACGGGGCCTATCAAGCGGCAATCAATACATGGAACAATAGCTTCGAATTTGTCCAAGAGCAAAGTGCGGAACCGGCATCCGATATGGCGTACTACATATGGTATTGGAACATCACGCGGCGGTATATTATTCTTTCCATTGATCCGCCTTTAGATGTTCCGCAAGGCGATGAACCTTACATCCCAAGAGCGCCGCTTGAACGTGGTCTTGTATGTACTTTTTTTTTGCATATGGTATTTTAACACAAATGATATTTTAAAATACGAGCTTACAATATGTGTATTGCAGACCGATGCAATTTACCATACCGCCGCGTTGGTTGAGGAGTTATCGGCGGAGGTGCCGGAGCCGTCAAAGGTTAAGTGCATGAGCATTACCCGCATTCTTCAGTCGATTTTGAGGAAGAACAGACTTGCTTGTCCACCATCGCCTCCAGTTGTTCATGTTCGTAAGTCCGCAAGAAAAGACAAGGGGAAAAGAAAAGGGGCATCTTCTGAGCCGGCCCAAAGTGAGTTCGTGCACGGTCCGTCGCAGCCAGGCACCTCGCAGGGGGCAACTCAACGGACTCCCAGGAGAAAAGGAAAAGTTGTGTTCGGTGGTCCAAAAAAAGTAAACGTTAGATGTTGAAGCTGAGTTTGTTTTAAGTGGCATGTAGACTTGTTTTATTTTTATTTGCGTGAACTGGAAAGTAGTAGTGATAGTAGTATTGAAAATGTGCTTTTATTAAGTGGATGGTTGATGTGGACGAGTTGTTGGAACGATTACTTTGATGTACTTTTGAAATGTGGTAGTAGTAAAAATGTGCTTTTGAAAGTAGTAGTGCTTTTGTTTACTTTGAAATATCTATTGCATTGCATTTGCATATGCATTTGTTTACTTTGAGTGCTTTTGTATTTTTTTTGCATTTGTTTACTTTGAGTGCTTTAGTGTTGCATGAGTGTTATTGCATTTGAATAGCTATTTCATTTGTTTACTTTTAGTGCTTTTGTTTAGTTTTGCAATTGTAATGCCTGGGGCGCAAACAATTATTGCACCCAAGGCTTAAGTTTTGGAAAACTTAAGCCTGGGGCGCAGATATTGATTGCGCCCAAGGAATCAGGTTCTCTGGTTCATTTGGGCGCAATCAATTATTACGCCCAAGGCTTAAGTTTTGGAAAACTTAAGCCCGGGGCGCAGATACTGATTGCGCCCAAGGAGCCAGGTTCTCTGGTTTCTTTGGGCGCAATCAATTATTGCGCCCAAGGCTTAAGTTTTGGAAAACTTAAACCTGGGGCGCAGATACTGATTGCGCCCAAGGAACCAGGTTCTCTGGTTCCTTTGGGCGCAATCAATTTTTACGCCTCAGGCTTAAGTTTTCCAAACATACAGAACCCCAAATGGCTGAAAAAATATCTTTTGTACTATATAAAGATCGCCAACCACACAAATTAATAAATCATTCCCCGGGCCTCTCCATAACAACATTAAAATAGAACCTCATAACATAAAATAGAACCTCATAACAAAATATTCAAACACACACGTACAGACTATTGGTTACGGTCGAAACGCATATGGTCAATAACATTTTGGAGTCGTCTAATCTCGCATTCTAGTTCGTTTGCATAAGCTATTGCCCTCGGGCTGAAAGGTTTGTCTACCCATTCGCTGTAGTTGCAACCATTTGGATAGGCTCGACATATATGAATGCGGCAACCTATATCTTTGCCATCAGCTCTAACAACAACTTCAAGCTCTCTTCGTTTACAAAAATAATATACCGACCGAAAAAACGTACGCACAACTAGAGCTTTGACGAGCAATGATCGTGCACCTCTAAGTACACCATTAAAGCTTTCAGAAGCATTTGTCGTCATGACATGAAATCTACCACCGTCATCGAAACACAGAGCCCAGTTCTCTTCCTTCTCCCCCCCCCCCCAAAACTTTTCTCAATCCAATTATGTGCATCAACGTTAGTTAGTTTAATTTCGTCACGGATCTTTTGTTAATCAATCACTTCCGAAGCGCATGCTGCTGCATAAAACAACCCTATCAGATTTTGATCTTTGAATCCAACAGCTTGAAATTTGGCTTTTAAATGTCTGGCGCAATATCTGTGTTTGTGCGGGTATCTCCAAGAATTCTCCAAAGCAACCGGTATGCCCTTCATCCTATCGGAAATGAAAGTGATGCGCCAATTTTGCACACTACGGATGAATATTCGTATACACGCAAAAAATCAACCCCAAGTATCGGTTGATTCGGCCTCCACAATCCCATACGCCAACGGGTAAAGTGAATCATTTGCATCGACAGCAGTCGCAACCAGTAACGTGCCTTTGTATTTCCCATATAAATGTGTGCCGTCTATGGAAAGCAAAGGCCGACAATGCACAAATCCTTCAATGCATGGCCCAAAAGCCCAAAATGCCCTTACAAAAACTCTGCATGGTTCGGCTATTATATGTGCGACACTCCCCGGATTGGCTTTGATAAGTTCATCAAAATATTGACGGAGGGTAGAGTATGACTCGGCCCAGTCACCGTAAATGCCGTCGATTGCTCTGCTTAATGCCCTCCATGCCTTTGTATAACCAATTTTTATAAATAGTTGTTCCTGTATTAAAACTTGCACTGTTCCAGGGGTAATACTCAAATCCGCTTTCACAAACGGCATGATCTTCGAAACCAAAAAAGTCGACATTGCTTGTTTATGATTGGAGTTCACTGTCGGGTTTACACAACTATGTTCAACTGGGTATTTTTAATAACCCACAAACCTTTCTGCGTTTTTTTAGAATCTATGGAATGTATTCTCCACGAGCAATTGGGATCCATGTTGCAAATAGCAGTGTATTTCTTTTTGTTTGACCTGATCGGCTTAAACGAAACAGCGTGCAAAATCGACCATTCACTTAACTATTGAAGGAGTTTGCTTTTGCTCTCAAACATCATACCTACTTTGAAACCATTTTGAAGGCAGGACGACGAGAAAACTTCGTTGTTGAATTGCATATTTGCAACCACGGATCTAGCTGCCATTTGTGCATTGCATAAATCATCATCCAATGGTATCTCAAACTCCGGCAACTCCTCATCACTGTCTTCGGCCTCGTTGTCTTCGCCTCCTAAATCAAATTTAGGGGAGCATTGTCAACACGCATTAAATCAACCCATGACGTATCATTACCAGGAATGTTAACAACGGTCATGCTGTCAAGTGAAGGATCTGCATTTACCTCTCTCAAATCTTGATCGTCTAGTTCCATGTCGACATCGGGAATATTGGGTTCAACGTTAGATTCTGCTTCAGTGGCTTGTGTGGGATCCTATAGTACGCAAGCGGCAAATTCTGAAGTACATTTAATACACTACATAAATCTATAGCGATAACACTAGTGACTTACTGTTGGGTGCGCATTGGCTCCATCGGCGAACAACGGTAACTTCTAGATGGTCCGACGGAATTTTGTGTCGTGAGGTAATTCGGTACGAACCTGAAATATACACACTTTTTAGAATCATACAAAAGACAACGGTCGTATTGTGAAGGAGGAGAATTCTAAATTTCGAGTTACCCGTGCGTTATATTTTGGACACTTTTCCTGCGTTGGATATGGATAGCCCGGTAGCGATGGATGAAGCAAATTCATGTACGGATTAAACCCAAAACACATTTGTTGTTGCTCATACGAGGGAACACTCATAGTCGGATACGGATAAAAAGCTGCGGGAGCCGATACCACTGGTGTAACGGCTGGCTCTGTTGACAATCTCTGCTCTTTCATTACAAATAATTCAATAGATTTTGACACGGATGACAACATAATTTCAACGTCGTCGTCGTCTTTGATTTTAATTGCCTTAGATCCAGAATCTGTCGGTCAATTGCAAACTAACTCAATGTCAAACTCAACCGGATTAATTTTAGTACATTTATACACGGTCTCCTTCAACTGTACGAAATTTGACCCTTTTAAAACTTTTGCCAGTTTGTTAGATCCACCGTTATATATTCCACATTTATGTTCATCAATAACGAATTCTCTATCGTAATAGCATATAGTTCTAATATAATTTGACGTCATTCCAATCTACTCTAAAACCAAAATAATTTTAACTACGATGGATAAAATAGAATTAACATTAAAAAAACCAAATTCATACCTTTTGATACTCTAAATAGCCAAACTAGCTTCCTCTTAATTTTGATTTTTAATCAACTTGGATTTTGATATTTTTTAATGGTTTAGAAGTTTAGGTTTCGAGTGAGAAATGAGTTATGATGGTAAATGGGAGAAGGAAATGTAAAGTAAGTGTAAATGGTTTATAACTCTCTGCTTTTAATAAAAAAAAAAAAAAACTTTTTAGGCTCAATCAATGATTGCGCCCAGGTGGGGTTTAAAAGAAAAAAAAAAATGGCGCAATCAATGATTGCGCCTTTTGAAAATCTCCATTTTTGGCCAACTCTGAGTTGGCCAAAAGGAGGCCACATATATGCAATATTTCTAAAAAAAAAGGACTAAACGTGGGGAAAAAAAAAACTGGGCCAAAATAGAAAAATGCTCTTGATAAATTGATGAAGTCCATTGTAATTAATGAATTTTTTGTGATTCAAAATAAAAAGCTTTTATTCTGGCACATGAGAACAAAAAAGAAAGGACATTCGAACTGGTTCCATACAGCACATGGAACATTATTGTTCTCAATTTAATTTCAAAATTGATCTTCATAAGGAAGCATGTGTCGTATAATAATTAATATGTAGCATGTAGTTAGATTTCTATCAAAATCTATTCACAATTTATTTTATTTTAATTTGGTTAAAAAAACAAAACGCAATTTAAGAATATACGTAAACTGAATAGATGGGAGTTTTAGGCCATCTAATAAAACGGATGAATGGGCTTAGAGCTGAGACTAATAAATCAACATCGTTTGTTTTGAAAACTGTACTCATTAGGAAGAAAGGAAATTTGAAGCTTTCGAAGGTGGCATTATAAATATTATTTGGAATATGTAGTTAACTCAAATTACAAATTTTCACTTGCAGGTTTATTGGACCATTAAAACAAGTAAATCAAATCCATAGTTAATGAAAATTAAACTAGAGAAAAATAAACACACTTAAAGTACAATAGCTGCACGCATTGTCTATCAAATGGTGTTCAGTGTATGTTATTAGCAAAAGATTCTAGTTCATGTTTGTGTAATTAATGAGCAAATATTATTTTTCCACACTGAGATTTTCTACATTCAAAACCAAATCTTCAAACAAAAGTATAAAAAAACGTTATATTCATCAGGACCCTATAAAAAACTCTGGTACTATTTGCTTTCCAACACCTTCAAAATACAAGAATTTTCTGGCTTAAGTTGTAACTTATAAGTAATGCATCCTATTAGTACAGATTGGACCGAAGAAGAAATCAAGGCATTCAATGATGCACGAAACAAGATCAACATCAGCTCGTCTGACTGGTTTGAAACTCTACTTGACAAATTTCCAAACAAAAAACCTGAACAGATCATGGACAGATACATGGGTTTTACACCTAATTCTAAAAAATCACCCATTCATCCGCAAAAACACCCTTCGGTGGTGAATTCTGCAAGTGAGATGGAGGATACGTTGGAGCCAGTTCGCGATCCCGACTTGCAAGAATCGGGATTGACATCATTACAAAAGAAAACTGGACATGGGAAGGAACAAGAAGCTGGGTTAGAAACAAATGGTGGGGGCACAAAGAGAAAGTGGGCTGAAATGCAGGAAACATCAAGCGCAGGCAGAGGGAAATCATGGACTGAAGAGGAACACAGGTTCGGTATTTTTGCATGGTATATTTTTGTCCAAATATGAGTTCAAGACCAGTCATGATTCACAAAACAATAAAATAACCACTTTATACATATAAAAACGAAGACAAATCTCCAACACTTTATTTTAGTTAATTCTTTTAATTTGAAAAAAATAATGCTAAAAGCATATTAGATAATTAGATTATAATTTATCATCTTTATTCTAATACATTGAAATGTGCGGTTTTTGTTTAGTTTGTTCCTGGTAGGATTAAGAATTCATGGAAAAGGAGACTGGAAGAATATAGCCAAAAATTATGTTCAGACTAGAACATCTGCCCAAGTTGCGAGTCATGCTCAGAAGTTCTTTAAGCGTCAAGAAGATCAAAGGCCAAAGAATCATAAGAGTATCCTGGATAAAACTTTGCCCTAGGCTACAATTGTCATTGGAACAAACAATCCAGAATAGCAATTAAGCTTAACAGAAGTTCTCATGTTCGGAATTCACCTGTCCTCCTCCAATGTAAAAAGAAGCAAATATAATAAGTGAAAGGTCCATGCTTTTCAAATAATAAGGTTGTTAGCTACATGGCCTCGAATAATAAACAAATATTTAATGCTTTATCGAAAATGTGAAAAGAAAATCTAAAAAAAAAAAAAAAAAAAAACCGTTATATAGAAATTTGCATTGAATAATAAAGAACAGCTTTACACACATTTCTTGCAAAGAATTAACAAACAATAATTAGGCGATTATTGGCATTGCAACAAAAATGACATATTACAACGGCATTTTCATAACTGTAGAAAAATGCATGTTGTAATAAAATCTTATTACAGTAGTTTCATCTTGCCTTTTGTGGTAGATGGATGTTTCAACAACTCTTTTTTCCGTTGCTCATTGCAATGGATATCTACTACAATGTTTTCCATCAACCGTTTTAATTAGTGCCCATCACAGCATTTTTTTCGTTTTCCCATTGTAATAGATACCTAGTTTTAACTGCTCTTCATTCTTGCATGTTGTAATAAATATCTATTATAATAATTTATGTTTGTATGTTCTAATAATAAATTAATAATTATAACTAAATAGTGGTACTTAATAATTAAATAACAATTAATTTAAAATATGAAACAACTTCTATTATTAACAAGTATTGCAACAACCCAAATCATAGTGGCTTTAGAATATTGATAAAATACTGAAATCCAAGTCCATTGAAATTCGAGTTGGTTGTTTCGTATCTTATAAAATAGGCAAAGATAATATATAGAGCCCAATACATAACTCAAAGTGGAAATGATTAAAATATAATAGTACATAAACATTTATCAAGGGAATAACACTCTCTAAATCAAGTGTCTCTAAGCAGAAAAACGTCTATCTTCTATCTAACCTACGAGTGTGAGGAGAGGGTCAGGAATAAAATTATGGTGAATGACAAGATTTTATATATATATATATATATATATATATATATATATATATATATTCAAACATAACACTACATAGACCGTCTCATTTCCATTTTAATTATACTAGGTTCATTTAGATAACAATAATAGTCAATATATATAGCATCAAGCCCTTGGATCACCACACTCTTAGATACTACAAATGGTATCCCTCATATCCTCCTCGATAGGACACCACTATCTCTCCACGAAAGTGCTACAACTACCTCAGCAAAGGACATCCTCGTATGCCCTATAGTACATACCTACAATGCAAATGCTTCATCGTTTGTTAGAGAAACATGAATTTATTCCGTAGGATCTACACTATGGATATCCACGATGTAACATCCAGTGCACACATTGGGAATTCGCATGTAATTATCACTCTGTCTATAATTTTGAGTTTCGCTAACAAGTTGCATTACTTAAGCCCATTTCTTAAGGAACTCAATCGCGGTTCACTACATCCGTAAAGGATAGTTTCTAGGCCTACAATATAGATGTTCTGAATTGTCTGTCTCTTCTCAACATGTTAATGACCCCACGTCGCCATCCCCTAAATAGTTGGAAGACTTTCGAATGGGTTACGACCATTCCCTAAAACAAACAAATAAAGGAACCAAATGACATTGTCACCTTATCTAACGTCTCGATAGTGAAAGATCACTAACCTTTTGTTTTAACCAAAATCTTCCATGTGATTACTACTGATTAATAACGATGGGTATTCGAAAGGATACTATACTTATGGGTCCTGACAACTAAGCCAGCTATAGACAGCCACACAAATCATGAAATCACCCATTGTCCTTTTAATAGGCGCTTGTAAAGGACAACCCTGCTAGATATATAATACAAATGCAGTCAACACAGAGCCTCCTAACGGACACTACAAAATTGCCTTTAATTGATCGCTCCACTATGCCTATATCAGAGGGTCATCTTGGGGTATCCTCCACGTCTCATTTTGTAGCGACATGTATTCTAGTATCATAGAATATTTATAATTATTCATACATGAGGTCGTATGGCTGTATAACATCGAAAAATGACTAATAGGCCCATTTCTTATCTTCGCTATTTTTTTTATTTCTAATGCGACTATTTTACCCTTAATGGATCGTGTTTTGACCATAACTTTTTATTGGTAAAGAATTTTGACTTGAAACTACCTTCGTTGGACTCGGATGATGGTTTCTCATTCCATAAAGTGGTTACTTTAAGCAAACAGACTTACCATTTGGGAGAAATGGTTGAGATAAGGATGAGATGACTTAATTGGGATGATTAGTCATTAGCATGTGGGGTTCACAACCCATTTCGCATTTCGTGGCTTCTGGGGGTTGAAGAGATAAGAGAACCTTCTCCTAATCATTTCACCACTCCCAAAATAAATCTTTGCACCATTTAAGGACCTCTATCTCTCTAATCAATATTAAAACCACTCTTCATTTAACCAAACAACCATCTTAAGTGAAGATCAAGCCAAAACAATATCAAAACATAACAAGAGCTACTGTAACACCTTGGGATCCAAGCCAAATATTCTCTAATTTTGATCCAACACTTTTGTGGGTGAGTAAAGTGAGTAAATAGTATTCTTACTCACTAATTAGGATAGATTAACATATAAACACCTTATAAATAATTAAAAAAATGCTTATAATTAGTTATTTATCACATGATGACACATATATAGGTCTGGGTGGATTTGGGCATGATTTATGAAACTCAGAATTTAAGGGGTTAGAGGAATATATGCTTCTTTGGGGTATTTAATCTTGTTTGATTGTTCTAAATGTTGCTTGACGAAATAGGATACTTGAAATCATTTAAAAGATGTAGCAGATTTTGGCTCAGCTATCAAGCCACATAGAAATTGCTCGGTTCAGCATGAAATTTTATGCTGACAACAAGGAAGGTTCCACGTGGCTCTAGGCCAAGTTTCAAGTCGTTTGGACTTCAAAAGTCCAAGTTATGACATCATCAAATCTGGTTCGGTTAGGGAAAATGGCTCTGTTTCAACTAAGAAGAATTTGATTTAGCTAAGGAGAAGAAAGGGAGAGAACACCAGATCGGTTATGATGATCCAGATCCAGGCCGACCATGTCCGAACCAACTAAGTCGATCCGGGTATCATAACCATTCCTGATCGGCAAAATCGATCCGAATATGATGACCAAGTCCGGTTCGACCACGTCGAACCAAATCCGGTTCAACTTGGTCGAACCGAAGTTGGGCCAATCTGAGAAGGAATAAGGGGAATGGGGATATCTATATGATGGGACATACATAGCGTGTCGTTTCTTCGTGACGACAGACGCGTTCTTGGGAAGATGAACTCCCATACGACCATCCTAAGCCTGAGATGTAAGGAAAGTTTAAACAGGGAGTTATAACCAAGGTTCAAAATGCGAACCATCGGGGTGACTTCCAAGTTGGATTTTGCTACGGGAACGTGTATAAAGGAATTATTAGTACTAACAACTTTAGTGCATCTTTGAGAGAGGAGGAATATAATTGAATTAGAGCCAGGGTAGTACGGACTGATTGGCCCAGACCTCAGAGCTAAGGAAGTATGGACTGGGTAGGGTTAACGGCTATAGACCAGGGTAGTTGGTCGTAATGATAGTTGAGTGGAGACCAGGGAAGTTGGTCCCGGAATGACATCGATGGATTTGATGACTAAAGTAATGAGTACCATACATTCAATGAACCGAGTGAGGGATTGTGAGAATGGATTTTATGTCATTATGTCATGCACACATTTATTTACACTCAACATTGTGATTGCCATAGAGCAGAGTACATGAGTATATGTGCAAACTCTTTGGATGCAAGGATATGTCAAGTATGATTCTTCATACTTATGTTACTACTCTTGTAACACCCTAAAATTTAATACACTATAACCATACATTAAGATAATAATTTGGGTTTAACTTAATTAAATATTCAGAATTAAGTAAAACAGACATTACCGTTGTGTTCATATCAGAATTAGGGTTTAGATAGACCCCAAGTTTGCGTAAAACGGATAACGTATGAAGAAATTATGGTCTTTAGAAGTTTGTATACATATAAGGGCCATATATATAAATATAAGGTTAAATTAATTCCAAAATTTTCAAATTATCAAGTGGGAACCAGACCCGATGTGGGGCGACCCACACCAGGCCTAGATCAACCCATGGGTTAGGTGGGTCGACTCACCCCAGATCCGGGCAGATTCTGAGTACGTATCTGGACTGTTTTATGGCATTACTCGTGGCTAACTCAGCAATATATGTACGGTTTGGATTTAAAGCCTAAAATCTAAAGGCTGAGGTTGGCTCTATGAATTTATAAGTAGGTGGCTGCTCCCATTTCCAATTCACACAAATTATTCACAACCTTTTTTGCTTCTATGAAATTATTCTGAAAAATATAAACATATAATGGGAGAATGCTGCTAAGGATTGGATCAAACAGAGACAACATCAGGACTTCCATACATAAAACTTGGAGTGGACCTTCTTCTATTGTAGATATATATTTAATAGATTTACTCTCTTCTTCACCAAGGCCCACTGTGAGTTCTATGTATTTTTTACATTGGGCTATTTAAAAAGGTTTTAGACAGGAAATAAGATTGGATCTGATATAAATAGTGCCTAAAATAATCCCTATATATGTTTATATATGTTTTTCTGTTCAGATCTACAAGTTATGTTATGAACTTTAATCATCCTTGCTATGCCTCTCATTTATTTATAGTCCTTTCTATATGCCTTTATCAGTATGAAATCTGTTTTCTCCCATTTTCCTTTTATTTTACGCAGAACCTAGGCTACTCAAGCCTAGGCTATTACAATAATTGCGTATAAAGGACATAAATTGGAATGATTAGATAATGACACATAAATGGGGAAAATTGGGCATATGATGTACTAGAACCCTTGATTGTAAAAAGTGGGATAATTACATGTCAATCTACTTGGATAATTACATGTTAATCTAATTGGGATAATTACATATTAACCGATTAGGTTTGGATAATTACATGTTAATCTATTTGGGATAATTACATGTTATTCTTTTAAAGTTGGGTTAGCTACATGTTAGGAAGAACATGTGACACAATAATCAGTTAAATTGGACTTAATGTGATATTAAGTATGACATGTAAGAATAAAATTGTACCAGTTGTGAAAATTAAGTAAATTACTGCAGGTCTAGTTGCACATCTGGACAGGTGCTTGTTGGGGAAAAGGGTTGTAAACTAATAACATTTAGATAAATGTGATTTTACAACTGGGCTTATTATATAACTTAAACTTGCTAAGGTACACCTGTTAAATAATAAGCTAAAGAGGTCCCTAGTCTAGTTGCTGTATCAAATTGTCGGGACTCTTAAATCCTAGGTACATGGGGACACATGTCTAGTGGTTGGCTTGTGTCAGGTTGTGTGGAACCCATTTCAGTCGGTATCCCTGTTGGTAACACGGTAGCGACCTCGCACGAGGTAGGGGTCAGGGCACGCTTTACTAAACTTGATTATAAGTGGTTCAAGGTTTAGGGGGTGTACAGGGCGCATTCTGGTGGAGTCATGAGAATGCATAGGTCTGACTACAGGAAACTAAGCCCCAAGTAACACCTAGGAATATGGTTATGTTCTATAAGTTGCTGGGTTAGGGACTGATACACCCTACTACCAGGGTTGACACACACTATTCGGTAACAGAGAGCCGATCGCATGGGTAGTAATTAGGGTAACACCTAATCATGTTAATACTAGTAAAGTTGGTGCAGTTAGTTTGATTCTTGGGATATGTATAAGAAGCTTAATCTACCTTTATCTTGTTTTGAAATCTTGTTTATTTCGTATGCATATACATGTTTTGCTGTACTTTCTCTTCCGGTATTATTGATCTTCCTTGATGCCTTTTTCATATACATATGCTAGAAATTACTAGAACTCGCCAGACTTTATGTCTGACCCTTTTGTTTTCCTTCTTTCCCTTCCTTTTCCCGTCCAGGTTCTCATAAGTGGGAGTGGTCAGTTGTTGAGATCATGCTTCTGCTTGGATTTGGATACCTCTTTTTTTTCAAGTATTTCCTTCAGTTTATTCATGCTTAATGTAATGACACTTGAGGGATATTGTTATGTTTCTTGTACTCTAATTATGAGATAGATTACTTTTTATTTTTGAGAAAACATGATGCTGTAACTTTGGGTTTGAAACATTATTTTCCTGGTTAATAAAAAATTTAAGTGTTTTCGCTGCATTATTTATATTTGTCTTGTACATTTAGTTACTGTTTACCTATTGCGCTTCACGAAACTTAATGCATTCTCACTAGAGTGACATTAACGGACGTGGGGTATCACATTTGGTATCAAAGCTTAAGGTTACAAGATTGGAGAAAAAGTATTTGAAAAATGTTTTCAAAATAAAGGATTTTCTAATAAAAATTGATTTTTGAAAAGTAAAATCCCCTCAAGTATTTACAATATCCCTTCGATTCTCTTTTTGAATTCTTGTTTCGTCCTTTTTCAGCATGTCTGGGGCTCCTAACTTTCCGGTGGGCATTCCCATACGCACCTGGTTTCGTATATACATAGAAGCTATGATGCCTTCTGGGGTACAAGGGAATGTCCCTCCCCCAGCTGTAGCAGCGGTAGTGCATCCTCCTCCTCCTCCCCCTCCCGTAATCAACTTCTCTAGGCTCTGCAAAGATTTTAGCGCAACAGGAGGAAAACCTTTTCGTGGAACTGAAAGTTTTTTAGAAGCGCGAAATTGGTTAAGAGAAACGAAGCATGTGTTCAACTTGTTAGAGCTCGATGATAGGAGGAGAGTCCAGTTAGTAGTTCTTCATCTTAAAGATGAAGCATCATACTGGTGGGAATTAGCTCAAGCCGGACCAGAAGTAGCTACTTGGGATAACTTTAAAGTTATCTTTGAGGCAAAATTCTTATCATAAACCGAAAAAGGAATGCAAGTGGAGAAATTTCTAAACTTGAAACAAGGGACATGACTGTAAAGGAGTATGTCAATGCTTTTAATCAACTGGCAAGGTTTGGATTGGAGGTAGTAAATATCCTCACAAAAAGACCTTAAATTCGCTAAGGGATTAAATCAACCGCTCGAAGAATCAACACTAACACATGTACCAATGGGAGTAACCTTCGAAAAACTAGTAGACATGACCATAATGCACGAGGGAAAAAAAGGAAAAAGAAGGGAGAAAATAAAGAGGAAGAGAAGCCCAAGGAAGAGAAAAAGAAATGGTGGAATAATAAGAACAAGAAAGGGGGAAAGCCCGACAAATCTCAGATCAAGACAGAAGTGAAATGTCGTGGTTGTGGTGCCTTGGGACACTTTGTGAAAGACTGTAGAAATACAAAGAATGCTTGCTTCCATTATGGCCAAGTTGGACATTCCAAGGTACATTGCCCACTGAGACTAGGACAGAAGGCTGGAACGTCAAGAGGGAAGGTTAACGCTTTACAAGATGGAGGACCAAACCGGGGTAGGAAAGTCACATTTGAAGGTTTGATCTCTCTTTTGAACTATCCTATTAGAATTCTTTTTTATTCCAATGCATCTCACTCATTCATATCCAAATCAGTAGTAGAAAATTTGCACCTAAGTACTAGTATTATTTCTGATCCTGTTATAGTCTCAAACCCCATAGTATGGACGGCTCATTTATCCATGATATGTAGGGGTTTGAGGACTTCCGTTCTAGGTGTCGAATTTGAATGTGACGCATATGTTCTTAGTTTCAAGGGTTATGGATTAATTCTAGGAATTGATTGGCTAGCCATGTATGGTGCCATCCTTGATTGCGAAAAGAGAGTGGTTAGACTTCTTACTTACCATGGTAGAACTCTCGAAATTTTTTGTGACCCACGGGGCGTCAGTAATGCTGATTTATCTAGAATCTATTGATGCTTCCATTGATGATTTTCGATCAGTAGACATAGTTAGCAAATTTCCAGACGTGTTTGATAAAGTTAAGGGGTTACTTCTAAGGCGGGAGATAAACTTCCGGATATACTTGGTAGAAAATGCGAAGCCAGTCGCATTGCCAGTGCACCACATGGCTCCTAAGGAAATGAGGGAGCTCAACAAACAAGTGGGTGAGTAGTTGGAAATGGGATTCATTAGGTGGAGTATTTCAGAATGGGGAGCTCCAGTCGTTTTTACAAACAAGGCGTACGGCTCTCTCCGTCTATGTGTAGACTGTCGAGAACTGAAAAAACTCACCAAGAAGAATAGGCATCCACTACTAGGATTGATTACTTGTTGACCAACTAGTAGACGCTTCAGTTTTCTCGCAATTGGATATGGCCACATGATTTCATCAGTTTAGGGTGATGGATGATAATATTGACAAGACAACTTTTAGAACTCCGGATGGTTTCTTTGAGTGGATGGTTATGCCTTTTGTAATGACCTGGATCTTGAGCCAGTTAATTCTGAATATTTAAATTGGTTTTAAATATTTTATTTGGCTACAGGCTACATGATAGGAAGGATATAGGACATCCTACCAAATTAACAATTTCGTGTTAATGGATGGGTAGCTCCTTACATTTTTACCATGTGAGTTATTTTTAAAATTTAGAGATTTACTGAGAAAACAACACTAAGCTCGATGTGTATGAAACCGAATACACGATTAAATTTAGCCATTGGATAAGTTCTATGCTTCAACATAGATTCACCATGAAAAACGCATGTTGTCTATCTTTATTGTTATCAATATATATACTATTTAATAACATGATGATATGTTATTTAGTTTCAAATGCATTCTTAATTGGGAATACAACCAAATGCGGTGACCAAGTAAATGTGCCAACTAAGAAAGCGTGCCATCCACTTTTTTCCCATTCCGTGTGTACCAAGCTATTTGATACCGTGCCAGTCAAGCCATTTAAAAACCGTGCTATGCACGCTACTAAAATCTCTATAAAAAGAAAACAAGCCCCTTTTCCACTCCTTCCCATCAGCCATCATGAAACTCCCCTCCACAAAATACCAAGTCGTGACCCTTATAAATTCATCAAAAATCAGATACTCAAATAAAATTCAAATCTTGGGTTTGTTTGAGCCATTAAAACAAAAGCTTCATTTTTTTTACTGAGTTCGGGTACCAGAAAGTTCACACCTTTGCCATCAACGTCGGCCTGGAGTTGCTGTCGCTAGAGTTAGAGGGTTCGGTTTTGATTCAGCAAGTGGTTTTGCAGAGGGGCAGACCGATGTGAAGCAGGGTTACGGCGCCAGGGGTTTTTGCGTTCGCTGGTGAGTTTGGGGCCGCTGGAGGCGACCAGCATGGTGGTGAAGGGGAGTGTGGTTGATGGGGTCGTCGTGGAGGAGGGACTGGTGGGGTCCGATGAGGTCTAAACGTCGGTGGTAGTTTTTGAGTAATTGCAGTAAGTATCGATGCGAGAGGAACCTACTGGTGTAATCCATTTGAAAATTCATCAAGTCAAGAAGGAAATAGAAGGGGTTGAAGTATTTTGCATTTTTGAAGGACCTGAAACATTTTTTTGCGTTGAGGGAGAAAGAATTAAGGTTTAACGAGGGTGGAATGGGAAGTGCAGGTGTTATTTGTTTCAGCAAGGTGAAATTCTGTCTGTGGAAAAGAGAGGATGAACTCACTGATGTTTGGGAAGTTATCCGCAGTGGAGTGTCAGAGTTTGAAAACTGATGGTTTGCCGGGCGGAGGTGTGATTGGGGGACTAGGAGTTCACTGTAGTAATGCAAAATGGAAGTGTTGTCAGCGTGTTCAACTTCTAGCAGGAGGCGTGTGAGGCATTTGAAGATTGACATTGTTGAAGGCGGAGTTGTAGTGATGGTTGGCGATGGGAAACTTTTGTGTTTGACTGTTAAAAAGTATGGTGGTGATAAGAGAAGTCAGCATAGAAGGAAAATAAATGTCGTGAGCAAAACTGGGTTGTTTGATATTTCAAGAAACTCAATACTATTTAAGGAGGAATAAGGGAGGCCTTGTTTTGAAGTGATGCTGAACTAGGGGGTTGTTGATGCACTGTGGAAACGAGACAGTTAATTGATTTAAATGTTTGGGAAATGTTTTATTTAATGTGCATCTGGTGATAGAAGAGAAGACAAAATGGCAATAAGAAGTAGTTTTGTGATGAGGTGGTGATGGCTTGGTATTTGTAAAAGGAGTCAGATGGTATGTATATTGGAAACGAGAAGAAAAAGGATTTTTAGGGGAACAGAACTGGGAAGATGAGATGAATTATTCAGACGGAGATATATCAAATTTTGGTGTTAAAGAAATTGTTGCAAGCAATCTTTTTGGGTCCAGGCTGTCATCCAAAGCAGGACATGATGAGAAAATTGAAGCTTTGGAGCATACAGAAAAAGCTTATTACAATAGACTTGGCTTATCAGAAATTAAAGTAATTGGTGAGACTAATTATATAATTAAGAAATTAGTTAGTTAATTAATTTAATTAAAACCATGTTGACTAAATTGCAGATAATTTCTTAGTAATGGATAGAATTGAGCCAAAACAGTCACGTTGGAACCTTAACGACGAAATCTACATTATGATACCAATGTGGCTGAGAGCAGAACTACTGGAGTTTCAAGGAAAAAAATATCAAATGTCTGTTTGATTTTAAAACGAAATAAATGCAGAACCATCAACTGCAATCAACTCACTAACTCTGACTCGTTTATATTTTTATATAAACGAGTTTTAAATTTATTTATAGTAATTTTATACTGTGTGATGGTTGTTTGATGAATTACTGATAAAATTGGTTGAATTAGTTATATCATTGATCGTTTAATAATTTTGTTCACCATGATATTTCATATTGATGTGAAAATAATATTATTGATGTTGATTAACATCTATGGATGCAGGGAAATAGGTTGGAGGGATCCAACTGGATCCATCAACATTTATATTATTGTTTGTTATTTACTGTAATGCACATTGTGATTGATTACACTATGTTGAATTACCCTGCCCTAGAATTTTGGTATTTAAATACCATAAAATGTTTTCGAATACAGAAAATGAAATTTGAGATTTAAAAATGGAATTTATTTCCAAAATAGGAATAAAATTTCGAATAGAGCTAAAAATATAAACATGTTCAAACGGATAAATCAAGAAGTTATTTTTAAATGAAAGTATAATTATTTATCATTGGATACATTGAAATATAAATTCAAATTTGAATTTATATGGAAAAGTGGAAATCAGTTTGAAACCAATATTTGAAATGAGATTTGAACATAGTAAATTATAAAGGAAATTTTAAGCGAGAATTAAAATGATTGAATGAGATTTGTATGGAAAATTTTGAATAGAAGTTATAAATAGAATTTGGTTTAAGATATTAATTATAAGTACGAAATCAAACTGATTTGATTACATATAAAAGAAATAGTCACGATTAAAGGAAAAATTGTTTAAAACAAATATTTTGCAAATGAAATATCTAGAAGGGAAATTTAGATTTGAAATATGAACCAAATTGGAAATTGAATAAAAAAGGGAAATGGGTAATCGTTTTAAAAGAAAACGATGAGTTTTAATTCAAAATTCGGAATTTAAAATAAAGTGTGATAACGTTTTGTAGACTGGAATGGTTATAAAGGAATTTGGTAATGATTTGGAAAGGATAAATTCAAAAGTGAATTTGGAATTTGAATTAACCTGAAAGGGTAGATAAATTCCGAAGTTCAGAATATAATCGAATATAGATTATTCTAAAGAGAGTTATTTATTGGAATTCGATTATATCGAATTTAGGGAAGTAGTTATTTTTACTTTCCATTTTAAATCAAAATTATTTATTTATTTACATATTAATTGAATTAATAAGTACAAGTTATATTTTTATATACCAATTACTTAGGAACAACGATTATAACGCTAACGTTATAAATCTAAACAGCGATTATAATGCTACTATTATCATAAATGTTTTATAAATCTAAACAACGATTATAATGCTACTGTTATCATAAATGTTTTATAAATCTAAACAGCGATTTTAGCGCGGTCGTTATAATAAATGTTTTATAAATCTAAATAGCGATTATAATGCTGTTGTTATAATAAATGTTCTGTAAATCTAAACAGCGATTATAACGTTGTTGTTATAGTAAATGTTTTGTAAATATAAACAGCGATTTTAACGCTACCATTATAATTAATGTTTTATAAATCAAATACAGCGATTATAACACTACTGTTATAATCAATATTGTAACAACCCTCAATTTTGGGGTAAATTTAAAATTTATTTTAACTTATTTTAATGGGTTTTGATATTTAAAATAATTTATTTTAAATAATAATGATTAAAAATTTATTTAAATCGAAGTTAGGATGAATAATTTAATTTTAATTATAAAAGGAGTTAAAAATAGAGCGGTAGTTTGAAAAGTCAAACTTGAACTTTGACTGACCGTACAGGATGCAAAATTTAACCGATTTTAGTGAAACCAAAAATATTAGAATCGATTTAAAAATATCTTTCTAACGAATCTAAAAGATTGAAATTTCATAGCAGGAATCAAAAGTTATGCCCAGTTTAAAATTTGGAAGGTCGCTATGAAATTTATATATAATATATAAAGGTCAAAAATGCTACTTTTTGCATACGAAGGAATTTGGACTCGAAACCACTTCAGTTGAGTTCAGAATGATGTTTCTGCATTTAAAAAGTATAAACACTTATATATTTCGAGTTTCAGAAATTATTGGTATAAAAAATTATTTTTAATATTAAATATATACGCCTTGAAAATTGAAATTTTGCAAATGGTCTCCAAATTGAACATAATTAATTTTGTTGGGTTCGTATCATCAAAACAAAGCTAAAAATGATTTTTCGGTAATTTTTAGGATTAATATATAATTATAATTGATTTTTCAGTGTAAATAGATAAATTTTTACTTTAAAAATTCATTAAAAATTCATACTGACTCGAAAATTTACGAAACTAGTTTCTATAGGTTCGTATTGATTAGGATTAGCTGTGATCCAAATTCCATCGAATTTGAAATCAGTATGTAGTCGTACGGTTTTTAAAACTGTAAAACGGATGTAAATAATTACACTAAAGCTATAATTAAAATGAGCTAAATTACATATGGGCTGAATTAAAGTAACCCCTATATAATATCTCATAGACCAGCCATAACCTAATTCTGAAAATCTAAACAGAACCTAGCCTCCATCTTCTTCATCTTCATTTCCATGGCCTCCTCCAAAAAAAAAAAAAAAAAAAAAATATCGTTGTCCAAAATTCTCTGAAACTGAAAAATTTATATCTCCAAATCAGAATAAAATCCGACCAAACCCTTTCTGGGTTTTGAACACCTCGACATCCTCTACCTACCACGAAAAATCCAAGACCTATTGACGCACGGATTCACTGGAATCTGAGTTTGATTGCAAAAAAGTCAGTTTTGGATTTGGTGATTTCCCGCCAAACCGTCGAGAATTAGACGACGGCCCAATTGGAGAAAATGTAGCCAAGAGACATACGAACAACTTTGCTTCTCGGAGTTTCACCTGAAAGTCGAAGGAATTGCATGAAAATCCAGATGATCTGAAAAGCGAAATTCTGGCCAAAACAGCGAGCTCAAAACGTAAATCAACAAATTCCGGTAAATCGAGCGAGAACCGGGCGAAGTCATCAACAGGAAAATTCTTCGTCTACGTGAGATCTAACTGCTCAGAAAAATTCAGGTCGATCGGAGGTGGGTGGCGGCCTGTGGGGCCCGCGAGGCGGAGCAGCTTCTCTGGTAGATTTCTGGCGAACTAGGCGGCGGGACCAGGTGGTAGTGGAGCTCCTCGCCAAGACGGTTCCAGCGGTAGTCCGCGTTCGGCGATCGGAGGTCTGAGTCAACGGGAAAACGCGGTCAAAGTTCGGAAGGGGCTGGTTGACCGGCTGGGTACTATTTTAATGATTTAATTATTTAATTAATGTATTCAAACTTCAAAATTGTATAACTCTCTCATACGAACTCGAAATTTGATGATTTCAGATTCGCTGCAATCGTGGCGATAAGACCTTCGCATGGACACTAAATTCGTCCAATTTGGAGAAAGTTGAATTTCTGAGTATTTTCCATAATTAAATTAATTATTTAATTCGTTCGAACTTCAGAAAATCATAACTTTTTGATACGAACTCGAAATCGCACGAAACAGAATTTGCCGCGATTAGCACATCGAGAGCTTCGCGATGACACCAATTTCGTCAATTTTGGAGGAAGCTGAATTTTGGGCCAAAATTGGGCCCGAACCGTCAATTTAAACCCGGCAAATTGAAAATAAAGGTGAGAACTCTTTCTCGTTCAATATTTATTTTCAGTTATTATTTATTTTCATAAATAATTGTTATTAAATGTCTGTAATGAAATGTTTATACCTGTTGCATGTATATTGATGTTTGGATGTGATGTGGTGTTTGAATCTAAAAATATATGACATGTTAATTAATGTTATCTTATTAATCATCATTAAATTAATGTAACACTACCATTAAATTAAATTAATGCACAAATATTATTTAATTATTTGTTGGCTGAAACCCCACACGGGTCTTGGAATATATTCTGACTACACGTATTCTTTGGGATTAGTTGTCAATTGCACTTTGGATGTCATTTTGATGTGATATGAATTGTGACCATTATTGCTGAAATTTATGTTATAAATGAAATCCATATAAATAAATTATATGGTAATTGTTAAGTCTCATTTCAATTTAGAATTTAATTTGTTACCATTTCATGTTGATTAAAGAAAGAAATGAAAATTTTACATTTTTTAATGTAATAAATGTATGATTTGAAATTTTACATTATTATTAATGTAATTGAAAGGAAACGAAATTTTACATTATTTTTAATGTAATTGATGTGAAATAAAAGAGTACATTATCTTTATTTATGCAATTTAGAAGAATGAAAACTTACATTTGTATTTATGTAATAAGATATGGATAAGCATTTACATTATTAATGTAATAAGTTAAATTTTACATTTTTATGTAACTAAGATGAAATGGAAGATTTACATTTTTAATAATGTAATAAAGAAAAGAAAAGAAAAGATTTGATTTTAATGTTATTTATTTACATTAAAAATAAAAGAATTGAAAAAGAAGTATATTTTTATCAAAATGTATGTTTACACGTAATTTTGTTATGAACTGAAACTATATATTTTAAAGTATGAGATGTAATGATATACATTAATGTATGTAATGTAATAATATATATTAATGTATGCAATGTAATGATATATTTTAATGTACGAAAGGAAATAATATATTTTAACGTATGAATTACATTTATCATGTAATTAAGATGTTTAGGTATGAATCTTACCTTTATTAATATAATAAGATATGAATACTTACATATTTATTAATGTAATTTAAATTAGAATGAAAACTTACATTTTTATCAATGTAATAAGAAAGGAATGAGAAAAATATATTTACAATATATTAAAAAAGAATAGAATATATATTGTAAATTAAAGTTACATTTTATTGTGTAAATAAGAATAGAATATATATTGTAAATTAAAAGGACATTTTTTATGTAATTAAGAATAGAATATATATTTGAAATTAAAAGGACATTTTTTGTGTGTAATTAAAGATTAAAGTTTTGCATTGAAAATAAAATTACATTTTTATATGTAATGAAAGAATAAGAATTTGCATAGTAATAAAATTTCATTTTTAAATGTAATGGAAGTATACAAATTTACATTGAAAGCAAGATTATACATGTTATGTTAATTACATTTTTAATGTAATTAAAATGAGGATTTTTGCATTGTAAATTATTACATTTTAATGTAATTAAAAGAATGGATTTTCAGTGAAATTATAAGAATGTAATTAAAAGAATAAAAGAATGAAATGCAACGTTGAAATATAATTTACATTTTTATGTAAATAAACAATGAAAGAGGAAAATTTACTTTTTAGGTAAATAAGCAATGAAAAGGAAAATTACATTCAAAATGTAAACTAGAATATAAAGGACAATTTGTTAGGAAATGTAAATTAGAATAAAAAGGACATTTTTGTTAGAAATTGTAAATCAGAATAAAAAGTATAGAAATAAAGATTACATCTTTATTGACCTTTTATATGCAATAAAAAGAAATAAGAATTAGAAAAGTTACATTTTTCTTAATGTAATTAAGATTTAAAGTAAGAAAGTTACATTTTTAGGTAATGAAAAGATTAAATTTTGACATTGCAACATTATTTACATACTTTTTACGTAAATTAGATTAAAAAGGAAAAGTCACATTTTTAATGCAATGTAGATTATATTAAAAAGAAAAGTCACATTTTAATGTAGATTATATTAAAAAGAAAAGTTTACATTTTTAATGTGAATAAAAATAATAGAATTAAAATGTATATTTTTATCGTCATTTTAGATGCGATAAAAAAAGTAGAAATGAAATGTATATTTTTATCGTCACTTTAGATGCGACAAAGCAATAGAATAATTATTATATATTTTTATCGTCATTTTAGAGGCGGTAAAAAGAAGTTACATTTTTCAATGTAATAAAAGAAAAATAGGAAGTTACATTTTTATATGTAATTAGAGAAATATAGAAACTTACATTTTTTCAATGTAAATAAGGATGAAATAGATTTTTTTTTATATATGCAAATAAAAGAATTTACATTTTTCAATGTAAACAAAGAAATAAAAGAATGATTAGGAATTCACATTTTCCAATGTAAATTGAATATGAAATAAAAGTTACATTTTCAATATAATAATATATTGAAATATAAGTTTACATTTCTCAATGTAAATAAAATAGGAAAAGAAATTTACATTTTTTTTATGTAAATAAAAGGATTAGTAATTTACATTTTAATGAATGGATTTTCATTAGAAAGAATAATGAAACCAAATATACATTTTGTGTAATTTGAAAGAAGAAAATATACATTGTTATGTTTAGGATGTGTATGTGAATTAAAATAAAATAAACATTATTGTGTGCTATATTATACCTCGATATTATATACACAAATAGGGATATTCGATGTTAACAAAATATAGTGAAATGAAATGGATGGCGGAATTATATATAAGTATATATATGTAAATTATAATTAATCGAATCGCGCGCGGTAATTCGCAATTTGACAATCGTAACTTCAAATAGTTATACCGAAATATCCGACCGTCGGATTTTCCCAAAACTGAAACCGTTAGGTTCGCCTAGGGAAGACCTTTCCAACGATATGAATTGTGTTAAATTCCAACGCTTAGATTTAGAGAAACTTGTAAAACAAATTTGGGTGAAAACAGCGCCAAGGTCGCCTTTTGACATGAGGTGTTGTTAAATAAAATTTAATTATTTTTATATAAATAAAAATAGAGATTAATCGTTATAAATTAATATTAACGATAAGAAATGATTTTAAATTATATATATACGAGGATCATTTGAAAAGTCCGAGTTCAATCTTGTAACACCCCACCTCCGCTAGGGTCACTCACAAAGGGAATGCACTAGGTTTGGTGAAGCATTATCGAGGTAAACATGCACAGAAATATTACAAGACAGAACATATATAAAACAGCGGAAGTAAAACAAATTTCATTACCTTATAAAATGAGGTCTAAAGCCTTTTACATCAGAATACATCAAAACCTGTCTTGCAATAGTAAAGAAGCATAAAACCTTTTCATAAATTATTCCCCAAAATAAAGCGGTGAAGCAGCCATAGCCAAGAGAAGACCAAGCTATACATGATGACCTTCAAGCAGAAGAGGTCCGAACTAACAACAATATTTCCTTCCTGAAAACCTAGAGGGGGGGAACGGAAGACAAAGAGGCGAAAGAAAACGGGGTCAGTCATAAAGACTGGTAAGTCCTATCTACTTCCAGCATAAAAACAGGTAAAGGTAACATGACATGCATAAACTGAAAATAAACATAAGGATGACGACAAGATAGATAAACTAAACCAAGATAACAGGGTGAAATACAGTATCAAGATAAACTAAGGTATCATGATAAACTACGGTGTCAAGGTAAATCAAAGTATCACATCGTCAGGTTTCTATCAAGTATAATACCCCAAGGTATCTATCATGTATATTTGCTCTGCACCTCCCGTACTAGTATCCCAACCTGTGTCATGAGTTAACTATAAAATGTCCCTTGACCAAAGTCATGAAATGGTCCATGTCAACCTAATATATCGCGGACATAGGTTTTCCTAACTCGTATGTTTCTTTCCATGTATAAGTTCAGTCCTTTGCCATAGGCCGTACGGGCTTTCCCATGTAAATCTATACCACCTCAACGTAGTACCATTTTATCCATGAAGTTGTTTTGGACTGCTACCCTTGATCTGGTTATGTTTTCTTACCATGAACTATCGCGTGTTCACCTAGGATTTATGCCACCTAGGACCGCTAGGGATTATGCTACCTTATGAACGTTTTCGTATCTCGGTTTGGGTTTTAGCCACCTAGGGCTACTAGGGATTATGCTACCCGTCAACCGCGCCCTTTTTCCCACGTAAGCACCGTGAATCGTTTTTCCATGTCTAATTGCACATGTATCTCAATGTGCCATCCGAGTCCCGTGCCAGGGCAAATCAAGAAATACGAGACTCGGTCGGGAGCTTTAAGTCGTCTGCCAAATGCAGATATCAAGGTCTGTTTTTGTATCCGTGGCTATGGTCCCACGTGACCCCTCCCTCAACTACTGAAAGGAAATCCAAGAAAAATCATGCACGAGAACTATACTCCGACCCCCTATGCCCCACTTACCTATTGGCCAACCTCACCTATAACTCGATAACAAGTATATGGTCTGTTGGGAGTTCTCTGCCTTTCCGTATACGTACACGATTGACTAAAGATGGTAGGTAATCGACGACGCGCTATCCAGGGAAAAAATCAAGTATCGTCGACTCCACGCTAATCCATCCCAGTCTTTAGGTTGCTCGCACAGCAACCAAGGCATACTCTTGGTTCTTCTACCGCAGACCTTAACCTCTGTGAGCCCAGGCGGATCATCTGCAACCTCAAGAGGGATACCAAGAGTACCCTCACGTCCCCCGAAGCTACTGCTTCGTCACCCAGTTCGTTGGAGCCTTTATCTAAGTCAGATAATTTTCTCCTCCTCGTGTGTTTAAGCGATGACCTACCGTATCGGGTTACTCATCTATCTGTGAACTGGTCCAAATCCCTTGACTAAGAATTATTACTTAGTTATCTTAAACTAAGGTTTATCACTTAGTTCCCTTTCCCGTTATCCTTGTTAACTACGATTTCCCACCTAGTCCCCTGAACTAGGGTTTTGTCTAATGGGTTAAGTGTTGTCATTCCAGTTCATGACTTAACCCGCCTACGAATCATGTCAGGATTGGCTAAGTATTTAAGCTCAAGACTTAGCCCTACAAGTTGGTTAAGTATACCAAGAAGCTCATGACTTAACCCTATTCAATTATCAAGTCAGAATGGTTAAGTATTAGTTTGTCTTGACCCTATCAGATTATCGTGTTAGATTGGTTAAGCGTAGATTATCTTAACCCCATCAGAATATCGAGTCGGATTGGTTAAGTATGGGTTAGCTTAACCCCATCCCCTAACTGTATTTTACGGTTAAGTGTCATTAAGAAATCAAGTCCGGTTTCACTTAACCTACCCATTCATGTCATATCGGTTAAATGTCATTAGTCAGATTTACTTAACCTTATCATGTGGCATTAATTGAATTAATGCACTCTCAACCTCTCACATTAGACGTTGTTGTGGTTACTGGTTATGCCGGGCGGGTCCGGGCAGATTTACACCCCAACCTAGTCTAACCTCGGGTTTCAAGCGCGATATGACCAACTACCCACATTGGGTCCTATTGTTTGTAGCCACTGGATTTGCCGGGCGGGTCCAGGCAGATTTATGCTACAAACTCAGCCCAACCTCGAGTTGGCCACTTCCATGTTTTTCTACGTGTCATGTTCATGTCAAGTTTAGACCCCTTTTTAAGTCTATGTTTTCATGTAACCCCATGTCAAGTTTTCGTGTCCTATTCACGTTTATTATCATTACATGTCCATGTAATTCCATGTCAAGTTCATAGCCCATTTTCAAGTTTGCCTAAACTATCCAAAACGTGTCCCCAACGCACATGAAAGCGAATCAACATATTTGGAATAATATGACAAAGATGGGTACAAGATGGCAAAGATGAATCACAAGTTAAACATGGTGAAAATTGAGGCAAAGGTGTTTACATAACTAGCATATTGCATATTGGCCTCAAAACATGCACGATGTCATAAAGGGATTGGCCACAAACATGCACGGTATCATAAGGGGTTTGGCCTCAAACATGCATAATATCATAAGGGGTTTAGCCTCACATAAACATGAAATCATAAGGGGTTTTGGGTTCTTTTACATGCATAAGCCCCAAGTCAAATTCATGCACATATTTCACAAGTCAAAATGGTTCCAAGTGTTCATGCCAACATCCCACAAATAAAGGTTCAATCTTGCATGGCAAACTAAGTCCAATGCAACATGAGTAACTTGATTTAGTCACTAAACATAGCCTAAAGTCATAGGTTCAAGCAAAAGAGGCATGACAAGGTTCATATAGGCTAGCATACTTATGTTCATCGCATTTTATTCCATGTCACATTAGAACTATCGTTCAGATCTACAAGTAGCTAGAACTTACACAGCGTGGTTAGAGATTCATGAGCAAGCATTTGTCACAGATCGGTGTTGAGATGACACTCTAATTCCTTGATTTGATGTAGAAAACTTGCACCTTTTGACTTGAATCCAATTTGAATGCATAGGCTCTTGAAGTTGAAGATGGAAGCCATGACATGAAGATGGAGGCCATGATTAGGGAGCATTTTGGCATAACTTCGTTGTAGTGTTGATTTATGAGGGTTTAGGCTAGGTCTAAGGGTGCTTATATAGAAGTTTAGGTTAGTTTAGGCCATAGGATTAGCCCTAGGATAGATCTGAGCCACTGAAATCCGTCCAGGCCAACCAACCAGAGCCAAAAGACCAAACAGGTGCACCCAGCCAAACTGGCCCGACTAGGCAAGTTGACACCCGTGTCGATGGGCAGTCGACATGGGGGGTGGTGTCGACTGTGCAGTCGACACCCCTGTCGACTTGACCTGGGCGGGAACTTTCCCGCCCTGCCCCCTGTGTGTTTGAATTTCGAATTTTGCTCTAGTTTTAAACTGTTTTGAACTTGGAATTTTCTGAAAACTTCGACGGCCCATAACTTGGTCATACGGACTTCGATTCTCGGAAACTCGGACTCTATTTCGCGTATTTTTCCGAGTCGAACGAAATGGCGCAACCCGTTTCTCCTGATCCAGATTTTATGATTTAACTCTACCTTGATTCTTGTCCTAACACGTTATTAAAATTCGGGTTGTTACATTCTCCCCTCCTTTAAGGATTTCGTCCCCGAAATCTCCAAGTTAGGAAGAACGTATCCTACCATCATCTACTCAAAACATCATCCATAGGAAACCATGGTCCTTAAAAGGCTCCTAATGCTTTATGAACACATGTAGAAAGTGTGTGTATATGTTCCTTAGCTAATGCTAATGATCAGGCCTGAATGATCTTTCTAATGCAAAATATGTTTAGTGCCATGAGTCCAACATGTATGCAAATAGTCCTAGTCATATAAACACTATATGTGTGCACAACCATTCATCCACATGCAACATCCACATGATAACATATTCAATTTCATCCATAAACAAGTATAAATACTCGTGCATATGCAACATGAAATGTGACTGAGTCGATCTAGTATCTAGTGTGTATTCGCGCATCCACGAGCAACCACTTGTAACCATTTGCAACCATATCAATCATAACATGTTTCAAATACATGTTTACATCTATAGGGTTCTACCTAAGGTTCCCAAGATAGGATCGAGGAGATAAACAAGATAAACTCCTTACGGGGTTTGCAACGGAAACAGGATCGAGAGGATATCCACCAAGCGATATCATGCAAGCAAGCTCTACAGGAGAACCAGGGATCAACGATATACTCTTAAAAAGAGATATGATGCGCGCGTTTAAGCCGCATTTCCTTGAGCTTAATCCAGTGTGCCTTGACCACCTTTGACTTCATGATTCGTAGCTCCTTGATTCCTATTTCCAAGGTATGAGTTGGAACTCATTTCACCGTCGCCTCACGTTTCACTTTCACTTATTCTTTCCCTAGTATGCTCGGCTCAAACATATCTGCGTACTCATGCAAGCTCTCCAAAATTCACTAGTGAATTTTTGGATCTCTTTTACCGATGCCAATCCATGTTACCACGTGCACTTACTAGGGTGATTCCTATAACCCATGCTTAAGCGGAATGAACCATCCGCCTTATTGGCGAACGTTACTCGATCGGATCAGAGATTTCCGATAAATGCATCAAGAGATTCTAGGTAACTAACCATGACAAAAACCAAAATGTTATACGAGACTTCGAGGGTATTACCAAGGCAAGTTAAGAGTTTAACTACCCTCCTTTCAAAACCGAGAATGGCATCCCTTACTGGATAACCACTTCATCCCTAGAATCCATCCATAGCTCAACAATAGAAGAATTGCTTCTAATCTCAACACTTGGCATTTACACTCTCAATTCCAAACAAGTCATGAATAAATGGACCGATCCTCCAACAGGATTTGAGACAAAAATGGGATCCTCAACCACGCTAGTATTAAGGTGCAGAGACTCAACTATCGAAGTAGACTTAAATGATGCGATGATCAAGACAAAGTCTAGACGGGATGATAGAAAAGAAAGGCTAAACCTTCGACAGAAACGGTACCATCCCTCTTAGGTACGCTAGAAATGAGAGCATACAATTGCCCTCTCGATGATCTTGTCCTCGTCCCATAACACTTAACTATGCGTCCCGTTTTACCATGCCAAAGATACTCTCTCGTCATGGGTTTTATTGTTCATCTTTTCCCCTTCTTTGTGGATTAAGCCATATCAACAAGTTGCTTATCTTTAAGCTCGTGCCCTCTATCCTTGCTCTTATTATCCTTCCTTATAGCACGGCAACAGGTCTCTCGAGGACTCCCTCCATCGTATGGAAAACTCTTACTTAGCTAGACAAGGATTAGTCGCAGTTAAAACTACTGTGACTACGGATGGAGGAAGGAAAGGAAAAGAGACTCGATCAAGGAAACAAAGGATAGTGCTAATGGATTTTGGGGAATAGCCTTTAAAAACTTTTCTTGAAAAATGCTTCTTTGTAAACGGTTTCTCAAATAGTTCTCAGAAGGTTTTAAAAACTTTTGCCCGGTCTGGTAACCTTCTGCTCTGATACCAAATGTAACACCCCACCTCCGCTAGGGTCACTCACAAAGGGAATGCACTAGGTTTGGTGAAGCATTATTGAGGTAAACATGCATAGAAATATTACAAGACAGAACATATATAAAACAGCGGAAGTAAAACAAATTTCATTACCTTATAAAATGAGGTCTAAAGCCTTTTACATCAGAATACATCAAAACCTGTCTTGCAATATTAAAGAAGCATAAAACCTTTTCATAAATTATTCCCCAAAATAAACCGGTGAAGCAGCCATAGCCAAGAGAAGACCAAGCTATACATGATGACCTTCAAGCAGAAGAGGTCCGAACAAACAACAATATTTCCTTCCTGAAAACCTGGAGGGGGGGACGGAAGACAAAGAGGCGAAAGAAAACGGGGTCAGTCATAAAGACTGGTAAGTCCTATCTACTTCCATCATAAAAACAGGTAAAGGTAACATGACATGCATAAACTGAAAATAAACATAAGGATGACGACAAGATAGATAAACTAAACCAAGATAACAGGGTGAACTACGGTATCAAGATAAACTAAGGTATCATGATAAACTACGGTGTCAAGGTAAATCAAAGTATCACATCGTCAGGTTTCTATCAAGTATAATACCCCAAGGTATCTATCATGTATATTTGCTCTGCACCTCCCGTACTAGTATCCCAACCCGTGTCATGAGTTAACTATAAAATGTCCCTTGACCAAAGTCATGAAATGGTCCATGTCAACCTAATATATCGCGTACATAGGTTTTCCTAACTCGTATGTTTCTTTCCATGTATAAGTTCAGTCCTTTGCCGTAGGCCGTACGGGCTTTCCCACGTAAATCTATACCACCTCAACGTAGTACCATTTTATCCTTGAAGTTGTTTTGGACTGCTGCCCTTGATCTGGTTATGTTTTCTTACCATGAACTATCGCGTGTTCACCTAGGATTTATGCCACCTAGGACCGCTAGGGATTATGCTACCTAATGAACGTTTTCGTATCTCGGTTTGGGTTTTAGCCACCTAGGGCTACTAGGGATTATGCTACCCGTCAACCACGCCCTTTTTCCCACGTAAGCACCGTGAATCGTTTTTCCATGTCTAATTGCACATGTATCTCAATGTGCCATTCGAGTCCCGTGCCAGGGCAAATCAAGAAATACGAGACACGGTCGGGAGCTTTAAGTCATCTGCCGAATGCAGATATCAAGGTCTGTTTTTGTATCCGTGGCTATGGTCCCACGTGACCCCTCCCTCAACTACTGAAAGGCAATCCAAGAAAAATCATGCACGAGAACTATACTCCGGCCCCCTATGCCCCACTTACCTATTGGCCAACCTCACCCATAACCCGATAGCAAGTATATGGTCTGTTGGAAGTTCTCTGCCTTTCCGTATATGTACACGATTGACTAAAGATGGTAGGTAGTCGACGACGCGCTATCCAGGGCAAAAATCAAGTATCGTCGACTCCACGCTAATCCATCCCCGTCTTTAGGTTGCTCGCACAACAACCAAGGCATACTCTTGGTTCTTCTACCGTAGACCTTAACCTCTGTGAGCCCAGGCGGATCATCTACAACCTCACAGAGGGATACCAAGAGTACCCTCACGTCCCCCGAAGCTACTGCTTCGTCACCCAGTTCGTTGGAGCCTTTATCTAAGTCAGATAATTTGCTCCTCCTCGTGTGTTTAAGCGATGACCTACTATATCGGGTTACTCATCTATCTGTGAACTGGTCCAAATCCCTTGACTAAGAATTATTACTTAGTTATCCTAAACTAAGGTTTATCACTTAGTTCCCTTTCCCGTTATCCTTGTTAACTACGATTTCCCACCTAGTCCCCTGAACTAGGGTTTTGTCTAATGGGTTAAGTGTTGTCATTCCAGTTCATGACTTAACCCGCCTACGAATCATGTCAAGATTGGCTAAGTATTTAAGCTCAAGACTTAGCCGTACAAGTTGGTTAAGTATACCAAGAAGCTCATGACTTAACCCTATTCAATTATCAAGTCAGATTGGTTAAGTATTAGTTTGTCTTGACCCTATCAGATTATCGTGTTAGATTGGTTAAGCGTAGATTATCTTAACCCCATCAGATTATCGAGTCGGATTGGTTAAGTATGGGTTAGCTTAACCCCATCCCCTAACTGTATTTTACGGTTAAGTGTCATTAAGAAATCAAGTCTGGTTTCACTTAACCTACCCATTCATGTCATATCAGTTAAGTGTCATTAGTCAGATTTACTTAACCTTATCATGTGGCATTAATTGAATTAATGCACTCTCAACCTCTCACATTAGACGTTGTGGTGGTTACTGGTTATGCCGGGCGGGTCCGGGCAGATTTACACCACAACCTAGTCTAACCTCGGGTTTCAAGCGCGATATGACCAACTACCCACATTGGGTCCTATTGTTTGTAGCCACTGGATTTGCCGGGCGGGTCCAGGCAGATTTATGCTACAAACTCAACCCAACCTCGAGTTGGCCACTTCCATGTTTTTCTACGTGTCATGTTCATGTCAAGTTTAGACCCCTTTTTAAGTCTATGTTTTCATGTAACCCCATGTCAAGTTTTCGTGTCCTATTCACGTTTATTATCATTACATGTTCCATGTAATTCCATGTCAAGTTCATAGCCCATTTTCAAGTTTGCCTAAACTACCCAAAACGTGTCACCAACGCACATGAAAGCGAATCAATATATTTGGAATAATATGACAAAGATGGGTACAAGATGGCAAAGATGAATCACAAGTTAAACATGGTGAAAATTGAGGCAAAGGTGTTCACATAACTAGCATATTGCATATTGGCCTCAAAACATGCACGATGTCATAAAGGGATTAGCCACAAACATGCACGGTATCATAAGGGGTTTGGCCTCAAACATGCATAATATCATAAGGGGTTTGGCGTCACATAAACATGAAATCATAAGGGGTTTTAGGTTCTTTTACATGCATAAGCCCTAAGTCAAATTCATGCACATATTTCACAAGTCAAAATGGTTCCAAGTGTTCATGCCAACATCCCACAAATAAAGGTTCAATCTTGCATGGCAAACTAAGTCCAATGCAACATGAGTAACTTGATTTAGTCACTAAACATAGCCTAAAGTCATAGGTTCAAGCAAAAGAGGCATGACAAGGTTCATATAGGCTAGCATACTTATGTTCATCGCATTTTATTCCATGTCACATTAGAACTATCGTTTAGATCTACAAGTAGTTAGAACTTACATAGCGTGGCTAGAGATTCATGAGCAAGCATTTGTCATAGATCGGTGTTGAGATGACACTCTAATTCCTTGATTTGATGTAGAAAGATTGCACCTTTTGACTTGAATCCAATTTGAATGCATAGGCTCTTGAAGTTGAAGATGGAAGCCATGACATGAAGATGGAGGCCATGATTAGGGAGCATTTTGGCATAACTTCGTTGTAGGGTTGATTTATGAGGGTTTAGGCTAGGTCTAAGGGTTCTTATATAGAAGTTTAGGTTAGTTTAGGCCATAGGATTAACCCTAGGATAGATCTGAGCCACTGAAATCCGTCCAGGCCAACCAACCAGAGCTAAAAGACCAAACAGGTGCACCCAGCCAAACTGGCCCGACTAGGCAAGTCGACACCCGTGTCGACTGGGCAGTCGACATGGGGGGGTGTCGACTGTGCAGTCGACACCCCTGTCGACTTGACCTGGGCGGGAACTTTCCCGCCCTGCCCCCTGTGTGTTTGAATTTCGAATTTTGCTCTAGTTTTAAACTGTTTTGAACTTGGAATTTTCTGAAAACTTCGACGGCCCATAACTTGGTCATACGGACTCCGATTCTTGAAAACTCAGACTCTATTTCGCGTATTTTTCCGAGAAAAACACAATGGCGCAACCCGTTTATCTTGATTCAGATTTTATGATTTAACTCTGCCTTGATTCTTGTCCTAACACGTTATTAAAATTCGGGTTGTTACAAATCTCATTTCAAATGATTATTCGTCGATCTAAGTCGAAGAGTTGAAGACGTTGATTGAAGACCGACGATCTTCACGTTGAATGGATGAGTTACCATTGACGCCCATGATTGGAGTAGCTACCTTGAAGGAGCTACAATGGTGGCCGTCCAGACTACTTGTTGATTGTTCGCATATGCGAGGAATAAGGTGCCTCCGGTTTCGTTTAGACCCAGAACGGACATGAAAATGGATTGTATGTATGACGTTGTATTCCTTTATACGGTATTCGTTGATCTTTGCTAAATATATATCTGTTTGGTGTTTAACACCCTTCTCTAAGACGTACGAGCTTAGAGGTTATATATTGGTAGGAATCAATCGTATGGTATGGATTGACAATGTGGCATGCTAAGATGCAAATGATCAAGGCTTTTGTTGAAAAGAAGGCCTTGTGGTTGATGATCAAAGCACTGCTTGAATAAGCATAGCTTTGTGTATTACGTAGCATCACGAGCCTCACAACCCGGTTGGAGTCTAAAACGGGAGAAGTGAACGTAGGGAGAGTAGCACGTTTCTTTCTAGCTAGAAGTGGTGTTTGGGTTTTACACGGCCCGACATTTTACTTATGTGGATGATGGAATTAGGCACCTCGGATGATAGGTCATATAGGACCGGGAAACGTGTGTTCAGGAATTGCCAATCCGCAAAGTCGTATGTGCGGACCGGCCCTGCAGCTTTCCAAGGGTTCACTGCGGGGGATCCTGAGACATTAGCTAGAGTGTCTCGAATCGGTAAGGAGCTCCTCCCTAGCCTTGACTCATGATGGAAACCCAATTTCCAATACGACCTCATGCGGTTTTAATTGTAGAGCTAGTATGGCGACATAATAGGATGGGGTACTATGCCGTCTATGATTGAACTGTTTTTGAAACTTATATACACTAGTAATAATATCAAACCCCTTTTTTTTATCGTATCAAGCATTTTTTACCATTATAAGGTAAAACTCTATCCTCCGGTTTGCGTTGCATTGTGTGATGGGACTTGAGTCTTATAATGTTTTCATTTTTCTAAAGAGCATTGCGTTGTTTAACGATTTACTTTATTTTTTTGCACTGGCAATCCAATGGAGTAAACCCGTTCCGCGTTAGCGGCGTGGTCCTTAGATTAGCCTTATTATTAGGTTTGTTAAGTAAGATTTCTCATACCAGTCCCATGACTGACCTGTATTTTGTTTCACTTGCAAACTCGGGTGCCCTCTTTTCTACACGGGCATTCGAGTAGCTTATTTTACAGATATTTTGAGCAGTATTCTGGATCGAAGCTTAAAGCTGTGTTTAGAACATAGTTGTCTTCCGCTGTATCTATTTTATTGTTTCCGCTGCAATGTATTAAAATATTGTAATTTATCTTCCGTTGTAATTTTATTCGATGTACTCTGATATTATGTACTCTGATGTAACATTATTATGATGTTTTATAAAAGTCTGCTGTTGTTGTTCTGATGATGTTGTATTCCCAAAGTTACGTGTTCGGGTTCTGAACGGTCTTGATCGATCTAACGATCGATCGGGTCGGGCGAAACCGGGGCCGTTACAGTTGGTATCAGAGCTCTGGTTAGCTCAAATCTTTGGGGTACAACTCGTTAGAACTGAACAAAAGACTCATCAGAGATTAGATTAGTAATATCCAATAAGAATACTCATTAGAGATAGGATCAGTAGTATCCTAGAATGAGAAAACTCATTAGAGATGGGGTTAGTAATGCCCTAGAATGAGTTGAGAGTGCCCAATTTATAATTAACGTATTTTTTATTATATATAATCCGATCTTTGAAAATATGATTTTTGAATATATATAAAGTCTTATATTTTAAAAGTTAATCAACAAATAAAATTATTTAAGATAGGATACTTAAACAAATTTTTAGCTTCGTTCCTTTTCGAGGACGAAAAGTTTTTAAGTGGGGGAGACTGTAACAACCCTGAATTTTGGGGTAAATTTAAAATTTATTTTAATTAATTTTAATGGGTTTTGATATTTAAAATAATTTATTTTAAATAATAATGATTAAAAATTTATTTAAATCGAAGTTAGGATGAATAATTTAATTTTAATTATAAAAGGAGTTAGAAATGCGCGGTAGTTTGAAAAGTCAAACTTGAACTTTGACTGACCGTACAGGATGCAAAATTTAACGGATTTTAGTGAAACCAAAAATATTAGAATCTATTTAAAAATATCTTTCTAACGAATCTGAAAAATTGAAATTTCATAGCAGAAATCAAAAGTTATGCCCAGTTTACAATTAAGAAGGTCGCTATGAAATTTATATATAATATATAAAGGTCAAAAATGCTACTTTTTACATACGAAGGAATTTGGACTCGAAACCACTTCCATTGAGTTCAGAATGACGTTTCTGCATTTAAAAAGTATAAACACTTATATATTTCGAGTTTCGGAAATTATTGGTATAAAAATTTATTTTTAATATTAAATATATACGCCTTGAAAATCGAAATTTTGCAAACGGTCTCCAAATTGAACAAAATTAATTTTGTTGGGTTCGTATCATCAAAAAAAAGCTAAAAATGATTTTTCGGTAATTTTTAGAATTAATATATAATTATAATTGATTTTTCAGTGTAAAAGGACAATTTTTGACTTTAAAAATTCATTAAAAATTCATACGGACTCGAAAATTTATGAAACCAGTTTCTATAGGTTCGTATTGATTAGGATTAGCTGTGACCCGAATTCCATCGAATTTGGAATCAGTATGTGGTCGTACGGTTTTTAAAACTGCAAAACGGATGTAAATAATTATATTAAAGCTATAATTAAAATGGGCTAAATTACATATGGGCTGAATTAAAGTAACCCCTATATAATATCTCATAGACCAGTCATAACCTAATTCTGAAAATCTAAACATAACCTAGCCTCCATCTTCTTCATCTTCATTTCCATGGCCTCCTCCTAAAAAAAAAAATCTTTGCACAAAAGTCCCTGATACTGAAAATTTTATATCTCCAAATCAGAATAAAATCCGACCAAACCCTTTCTGGGTTTTGAACACCTCGACATCCTCTACCTACCACGAAAAATCCAAGATCTATTGACGCACGGATTCGCCGGAATCTGAGTTTGATTGCAAAAAAGTCAGTTTCGGATTTGGTGATTTCTCGCCAAACCATCGAGAATTAGACGACGACCAAATTGGAGAAAATGTAGCCAAGAGACATACGAACAACTTTGCTTCTCGGACTTTCACCTGAAAGTCGAAGGAATTGCACGAAAATCGAGATGATCTGAAAATCGAAATTCTGGCCAAAACAGCGAGCTCAAAACGTAAATCAACAAATTCCGGCAAATCGAGCGAGAACCGGGCGAAGTCACCAACAGGAAATTTCTTCGTCTAGTGAGATCTAGCTGCTCAAAAAAATTCAGGTCGATCAAAGGTGGGTGGCGGCCTGTGGGGCCCGCGAGGCGGAGCGGCTTCTCTGGCCGATTTCCAGCGAACGACAGCGAACTGGGCGACGGGACCAGGTGGCGGTGGAGCTCCTCGCCAAGACGGTTCCAGCAGTGGTCGGCGTTCGGCGATCGGAGGACCGAGTCAACGGGAAAACGCGGTCAAAGTTCAAAAGGGGCTGGTTGACCGACTGAGGTACTATTTTAATTATTTAATTAATGTATTCAAACTTCAAAATTGTATAACTCTCTCATACGAACTCGAAATTTGATGATTTCAGATTCTTGCGATCGTGGCGATGAGACCTTCGCGTGGACACTAAATTCGTCCAATTTGGAGGATGTTGAATTTCTGGGTATTTTCCATAATTAAATTAATTATTTAGTTCGTTCGAACTTCAGAAAACCATAACTTTTTGATACGAACTCGAAATCGCATGAAACAGAATTTGCCGCGATCAGCGCGTCGAGAGCTTCGCGATGACACCAATTTCGTCAATTTTGGAGGAAGCTGAATTTTGGGCCAAAATTGGACCCGAACAGTCAATTTAAACCCGGCAAATTGAAATCCAAGATGAGAACTCTTTCTCACTCAATCTTTTTTTTCAGTTATTATTTATTTTCATAAATAACTGTTATTAAATGTCTGTAATGAAATGTTTATACATGTTGCGTGTATATGTTGATGTTTGGATGTGATGTGGTGTTTGAATCTGAAAATATATGACATGTTAATTAATGTTATCTTATTAATCATCATTAAGTTAATGTTACACTACCATTAAATTAAGTTAATTCACAAATATTATTTAATTATTTGTTGGTTGAAACCCCACACGGGTCTTGGAATATATTCTGACTACGCGTATTCCTTGGGATTCGTTGTCAATTGCACTCTGAATGTCATTTGGATGTGATATGAATTGTGACCATTATTGCTGAAATTTATGTTATGAATGAAATCCATATAAATAAATTATATGGTAATTGCTGTAACACCCCGTATTTCTGTTAACACTAAAGTTACTAATTTAATATTAAATGTGTAAAGGGGAGATGTATCTAATGTGCATACAAATTTAATAATAAATGTGTAAAGGGGAGATGTATCTAATTGCATACAAATTTAATAATAAATGTGTAAAGGGGAGATGTATCTAATGTGCATACAAATTTAATAATAAATGTGTAAAGGGGAGATGTATCTAATGTGCATACAAATTTAATAATAAATGTGTAAAGGGGGATGTATCTAATGTGCATACAAATTTAATAATAAATGTTGATAATGTACATTAAGAAAGTAATTGTGAACATAATTGGCTTCTCTTTAGAACGGATGGCTTTGATTAACCTTGGCTTCATCGACGGCTCAAATTAACTTGCAATCCTATATAACCAGCCCCCTAGTCTCCTTCTCTTTGCACCATTCTTCTCTAACCTTATGCTGCACAAATTCTTGATGGACATGACTTCTTCTTCTTCCTCTAAATCTAAATAAATAAATTAAAATAAAATATAAATCAAGACGAGGATATCCTGCTCAAGTCTTTCAAGAGAAGATTCAAAACAAGTTAGGATTCAAGTAAAGATTCAACGGCTTCAAGCAACGCTATCTTTCTATTCTTTTCTAGATCCAATCAATGTAAGTCGGTTACTTTTTAGATTTGAACGCATTTTCTATTTGTGACATGAAATTAAAAGAATATAAGAAATATGCCTTATGTAACACCCCGAAAATCTTATAACTGTGAAATTAACAAATTAAAGTATAATTAATTTGAAATCAAAGAACTAAGGGAAACGGGATACGCCATTGCTTTCGTCTCGGAAAAATACGCGAAATAGAGTCCGAGTTTTCGAAAAACGGAGTCCGTATGAAGAAGATATGGCCTTCGGAAGTTTTTAAATTAAGTTTAAAATTCAAACAGAATAAAACAATTAAAAATTCCGAGGTGGGGCCCGATGGGCCAGGGCGGGAAAGGCCCGCCTGACGCACCCAGGTCGACTGGGCTGTCGACCTGGTCTAACCAGGTCGACAGGCCTGTCGACAGGGCTGTCGACAGGGGTGTCGACCTGGTCCAGAGCCAGGTCGAGCCCAGTCCAACCTGGCTGGCCAGGTCTGTGTTTGGCCGATTTTCTGTGGTCTGCTTTGTCATTAGGGCTAGGTGGCAAGCTCTAATTGGTATCTCTATCGAATGAATGGCTACGATCAATCCTAGCAACATCAATGGCCCTAATCAATTCATTACCTCTATAAAAACAACCCTAGACTAACCCTAATCTATTCATTCAAAAATAAGAACAAAGCCGCCATGTTGCTGAGGAGCGTCTAGGAGTAGCCACCAAATTGGAGAGAAGATTAGGAGGAAAATTCTAAAGCCTAAAGCAATTCAAGCAAATCAAATCAACGCCTACGTCGCATCTCTAAATTCCTAAATTAGAGAATTCGCCGCAACGATTGTAAGTAGAGTATTATTTTGGTATGAACAAATAATTGTGTTGATATGTATACTTGATTTGTGGTTTGTGCGTTGGAATATTGTATACGTTTGGATGTTCTTGAATTATGTTATTCATTATAAAGAACTACATGCGGTAGTTCTATACAAGTATGACGTTTGGATTATTCGCAAATTATGTAATTTATGTTGAAGCTACATGTATGTAGTTGATTAATTGAAATTCATGCAAGTTTGGGATTTTGTTACTATGCCATCATAATGTGTATTTTTATACACACATCATTTTTGTGAAGTAATTGGAATAAGGTTGGGATTATCATAATTCATATGAAATTATGTTGAAAAGTTTGGCACCATGATCTATGTATTAAGCCATGTTTTGTACTAGAAACCTATTTGCAAACTTATGAATATGGCTAGGCTATGATCGATATTTCGCATAATTGAAACCATGTTAGGTCTATATTGTTAACAAGAATTATATGATGACATATGTGGTACATGGCTAGGTTAGATTCAAAAATCCCTTTTTGCAAGTTTACATGACTAAAGTAAAAATCATGATTTCATGTTAGAAATATTTATGCCATAGTTATGTGAACAAATTTAGCTATACTTATGCCATGCTTATGTTTGATATTATGCCATGCTTATGTTTGACATTATGCCATGCTTATGTTAGAAATATTTATGCCATGCTTATGTTTGACATTATGCCTAAATAAAAATATAGGTTCATGTTGTAGTTAAGCCCATGTGCTAATAGTAATATTCTTAACTTAACTACAAGTTTACATGGTTTGATTCATGTCACTTATGCTTTTATGATCAAAGTATATGTTACTACTATGCAAGTACACCAGTTTCTATTCTGTAGTTCCAACGTCACATTGCAAGTTCATGCGCTCACAATCCCCTTTTTGTGTATGTAATCACGCTTTAAGCCTCCCCTCTTTCGCATGGCTAAAGTTGGGCTTAAAAAGGTTAAGCCCAACACATAAACGAACATATTAAACGGGGGAGAATAACGTTGGGTTAAAATTAATTAATGAATGAAAACATAAAATAGAAGGGCCCAAATTCAAGTATGGGTTGGGCCCATGATTGGTGTAACCTTTACACCATTAACTTAATAATGGGCCGCAAATATTTACATATAAATAAAGGAGGAAGACAAAATATGTAAATGTAGAAAATACGATGTGTTTAACCCGAGGTTGGATTGAGTTGTGATGTAAACCTGCCCGGAACCGCCCGGCTGTCCAGTAGTCACAACAATACCTATCCAATGTGAGAGGTTAAACATGGAGCCCAATAAGGACCCGAGGTTAGACTGAGTTGTGGCGTAAGACTGCCCGGAACCAACCGGCAACAGGCAGCCACAACAATACCTGTCTAATGTGAGAGGTCAAGGCTTTAATAAGACTATTAGAGCTGAGTCAGGACTGTTAGGGTTAAGTGGACTAAAGACTTAATCAAAATGGAACATGCTAAACTAAACGAACTGGTGGGGGTTAGGTTAGAAACACTTAACCAACTTAGCATGTTGGCTAGAGATAGAAAACCTAGTAACGGGGGACCCTTTTCAGCAGTAACCCTAGAAGGTGTATCAGGAAACCCTGAAACTAGGCAGGGTGGGGCACGATTACTGGGCTGATTGTAAGAGGTCAAATCGACGGCGGTGGTGTAGCAGTGTAGGTTCTAACGGGGTGCGGGCGTGCACACACTCCGGCGCAGAAAAATAAAGCACTGGGCACCAGTAGCATACCTGTGCATTCTAAGGTTGTGTCGGGCCGCCGCCATAGGACTTGATACACCCCATGGTGGGACTAGCATAGGTAACTACAACATCGGGGGCCGTAAGACACATGTAACTATGCGAGTAGGAGCCGATCATCATAGAATGGATCACATCACCCTGATTATGGGGTGCCAGTTGGAAACTAGTTTATATGGGTTCAGAGATTAACATGGGGTACGATAGTATATTCGACCCTAGACAACTTAACTAAGTTTATAGTGCTTTCCCACTTCTTGATTTTTCTTATCATTCCCAGTTCTTTATTCATAGACAAAATAGTACTAGACTTACTCAGGCTTTATGTCTGACTCTACTTTTCTTTTGTCTTCTTTCTTCCGTTTCCCCCCCCCCAGGTCCACAGGGAGGGAACACTGCAGCTTGACCAGCATTCACATCCAGCTTGAAGAAGAGAAATGTATTGCTTGGACCTTTCTGTTTTTGAACTATGGCATTGGACATCCACTATGGGGCTTTTGCAGTTTATCTATGTTTTCTTTATGCTTCTTTAAATAATGTAATCAAGACAGATTATGAAAGTATTATGTTATGTTTTTGGAAAGGATGTAAGACAATCATGGTGATGTTGCTGTAACACGTATTTGCTTATTATGAAATAAAAAAAGTTGTTTGTTTTTCCGCTGTTTTACAAATATGTGTTCTTCTATCTGTCTTGTATATCTGTGACTTATACTTATAAACCTCCACCAAAATTAGGGCATTCCCTTTGAGAGTGACCCTAACGGAGGTGGGGTGTTTCACTTGGTATCAGAGCATAGGTTTACCAGATAAGATAAAAAGTTTTGAAAAAATTATTTTCAAAAAGGAAATTTAAAGAAGCATTTTTAAAGGAAAAATATTATTTTATTTTAAAAAGGCAAAGTCCACTCCCCAAAGCCATAGGTACTATCTCTTATCCTTCGTTTTGAACCTATCCTTTTTGTTTCAGCATGTCCGAAGATCTTAACTTGCCGGAAGGGGTGCCAATACCTGGTTGGTTTAGGCGGTTCTTAGAAGCAAGGGCCACTCAGCCAGGTCCTACCGTTCCTCCTCCCCCAGCTGCAGGAAATCATCCAGCTGCAGCAGCACCTTTTCCTCCACCTCCTCCACGGGGGAACACATTCGCTAAGATATGTAAAGATTTAAAAGCTATGGGAGGAAAGGATTTCCATGGAACTGAGTCCTTCGTGGCAGCTAGAAATTGGCTGAAAGAAACTGAGGACCTATTCATCATCTTTGAGGTAGAGGATAGACAAAAAGTACAATTGGCAGTATGGCTATTGAAGGGCGAGGCTTCCTACTGGTGGGAAGTCACTAATGCTGAAAGACCAGTGGAGACATGGGAGGACTTTAGGGCAAGGTTTGAGACTAAATTTCTCTCAGACGCGGAAAGAAGTTTGCAGTTGGAAAAATTCTTATTTCTTAAGCAAGGAGATAAGACTGTCAGAGAGTATGTGAATCAGTTCGATGAGCTGGCTAGGTTTGGGCTTGACCTAGTCAACACCCCGCACAAGAAGGCTCTCCGTTTCGTCAAAGGGTTGAATGAGCCATTACACAGTTTGGCCATGACCCATATACCCATGGGAGCCACGTATGAAAGATTGGTGCAAATGGCATTGCTGAATGAAGAGGATAAGGGCAAGAAGGAGACAAAGGCAGAAAGCTCTCAAGGGAAGAAAGAGGGTTTGCAGCCTAAGAAGACAGACTTTAAGAAAGGCGGGAAAGGCAATAAAGAGAAGAGGAAGTGTAATTTCTGTGGCAAAGTGGGGCACTTAGTAAAGGACTGCCGGAAAAAGAAGGCCAAGGAGAATGGTGGGTGCTTTTCGTGCGGTCAGACAGGCCACAGGGCTAAGGACTGCCCAAAGAAACGAGGACAGGGGCAGGGCGCTGGATCCACCCCAGGGGCACAGGTTCATGTGCTGGAAGCACCACCTCTGCAACAGCGAGGTATAAATACTTCTGTAGAAAGTGTAGTTTATCTTTATGATCACCCCGTTCGCACTTTATTTGATTCTGGCGCATCACACTCCTTTATCTCGTCTGCTTTAGTAGAATCTCTGCACCTAAAAACTAGTATGGTAGAGGACCCCTTAATTGTTTCAAACCCAATTGGGGGCCCAGCTCATTTGTCTATGATCTGTTTGGGATTGAAAATTTCCATTCTAAGTGTAGAATTTCAATGTAGTGCCTTTGTTTTGGGCTTTTCGGGTTATGGTTTGATTTTGGGTATGGATTGGCTATCCAGTAATGGGGCCATCCTTGATTGTGAGAAAAGGGTTGTTAGGCTCCTAACCCAGCTCGGTAATACTTTGGAAATTTCTTGTAATCCCTCGTATGCGGTTATGCTTAGTTATCTTGAATCGCTAGATGCCTCTGTTGAAAATTTGCAATCAGTTAGAGTGGTCCCGGAATATCCGGATGTCTTCGAAGAGGTGAAGGGCTTGCCTCCGAAGCGGGAAATAGACTTCCGCATATATCTTGTAGATAATGCAAAGCCCGTTGCGTTGCCCGTTAGGCACATGGCTCCACGAGAAAGGAAAGAGCTCAGTAAACATATTAAAGAGCTTCTAGAAAAGGGGTTCATTAGGAGAAGCATTTCAGAATGGGGCGCTCCAGTGGTGTTCGCTACAAAGGCGGATGGTTCACTCCGTCTATGTGTTGACTATAGGGAGCTCAACAAACTAACGAAAAAGAATAGGCACCCTCTCCCTAGAATTGACGATTTGTTTGACCAGCTTGTAGGAGCGTTTGTTTTCTCCCAACTCGATTTAGCAACCGGTTTTCATCAGCTAAGGGTGGCTGAAGATAGCATCGATAAAACGGCGTTCAGAACCCCAGACGGCTTCTTTGAATGGCTTGTCATGCCTTTCGGCTTGACAAATGCACCTGCTTACTTCGTGGACCTGATGAGTAGGGTATTTAGAGATTTCCTCAACAAATTCGTAGTAGTCTTCGTAGATGATATCCTTATCTTCTCAAAGAGTGAAGAGGAACATGCTCAGCACTTAGGGGCAATCATGGAAACTTTGCAAGTCCATCAATTAAAAGCCAAATTCTCCAAATGCCACTTTTGGAGAGAAGAGGTGAGGTTCCTTGGGCACATAGTATCCAAACAAGGGTTAGCAGTGGACCCTGCTAAGGTAGTGGCGGTACAAGATTGGAAGACACCAAGGAATGCAACTGAGGTCCGAAGTTTCCTAGGACTAGCAGGTTTCTATCGAAAATTCATAAGGGATTTTGCGAAAATCTCAGCTCCGCTCACGAAGTTGACCAAGAAGAATCTAGTGTTCAATTGGGACTTGGATTGCGAGTTTGCTTTCCAACGACTGAAAAGGGCTCTTACAACAGCCCCAGTTTTGACGCTGCCAGATGGGAGCAAGATGTTCACTGTTTATACGGATGCATGTGGGACAGGGCTAGGCGCCGTCTTAATGCAAGAAGGAAGGGTAGTAGCTTATGGCGGGAGGCAGTTGAAGGTGCACGAAAAGAACTACCCAACCCACGATCTTGAGTTAGCCGCCATCGTCTTTGCACTCAAGTCTTGGCGACACTATCTCCTAGGTGAGAAGTTCGAACTTTACACTGACCATAAATCGTTGAAATATCTTTTCTCGCAGAAGGATCTTAACTTGAGGCAACAAAGATGGATGGAGTTTCTTGCCTCGTACGATTTCGAAATCTCCTACACTCCGGGCAAAGGCAACGTAGTTGCAGACGCGTTGAGCCGAAAGAAATTGACCCTAAGCCCGTTGTTTGTTGAAAGACAAAGCCTAGAGTTTATAGCCAGCTTCGACTTTAGGCCCTCCTCCGATTTCGTACCAGGCTTGCTAGCATCTCTCGAAGTGCGCCCAACTTTAGTGGATTCAGTAGGGACAGCACAACGCGAAGACCCTCAGCTTGTGGAAATAATTGATAGGCTAATTAGGGGTGAGACTTCAAGTCACCTCAACAGATACTCCATCGACGATAAGGGTTTGCTAAGGCGAGACGGAAGACTATGCGTCCCACAGACAAAAGATTTAGTAAAGAAGGTTCTCGAGGAAGCACATCACTCCAAGATGACGATACATCCAGGCGGAGATAAAATGTACAAAGACATAAAAAGGACTTTCTTTTGGAACGGCATGAAAAAGGACGTGGCAGAGTTCGTTTCCAAGTGTATGGTGTGCCAACAGGTTAAGGCGGAACAGAAAAAGCCTGGCGGACTGCTACATCCTCTGGAGGTCCCACAGTGGAAGTGGGATAGCATCTCAATGGACTTCATCGATGGGCTGCCTAGGTCTAGGAGAGGCAACACTAGCATTTGGGTAATAGTGGATAGGCTTACTAAAAGCGCCCACTTTTTACCTGTCAAAAGTAAAAGAACTGCCTCATCCCTAGCATCACTTTACCTCAAGGAAATCGTTCGACTCCATGGAATACCATCTAGCATTGTTAGTGACCGAGACCCCATCTTCACCAGCGAATTTTGGCGGAGTCTGCAAGAAGCAGTAGGAACGCAGTTATGCTTGAGCACAGCCTATCATCCCCAAACCGACGGCCAAACAGAGAGAGTGAACAGAGTTTTGGAAGACCTTCTAAGACTATGCGTCCTTGACTTCGGAGGGACATGGGAAGACCACCTTCCTTTGGTGGAATTTGCCTACAACAACAGCTATCAAGCAACCATCGGAATGGCGCCCTTCGAAGCTTTGTATGGAAGACCGTGTCGATCGCCCACTTGTTGGTGGGAGTCTACTGATAAGCTCATACTTGGACCGGATATGATCCGAGAGACTTCAGAGAAAGTGGACTTAATACGAAGAAGGATGAAGACGGCCCAAGACAGACAAAAGTCCTATGCCGACAAGAGAAGGACCGACCTTGAATTTGAGGTTGGAGACAGAGTTTTTCTCAAGGTATCACCGCTAAGGAACGTTGTTCGTTTTGGAACCACAGGAAAGCTAGCACCAAGGTTCGTAGGGCCATTCCCTATCATCGAGAAGATTGGGAAAATGGCCTATAGATTAGGGCTACCCGAGAAGTTGGCTGGAGTCCACAACGTTTTTCACGTTTCACATCTCCGGAAATGTCTACATGAGTCTGCTGAGGTGGTAGAGCCAAATATCCTAGAAGAAGCCGAAGTGGAACGCGAAGCAACCATAAGAAAAGTTCCAACCCGCATATTAGGAACGGAAGTGAAGAAGCTACGCAACCGCGAAGTCAAGCTCGTCAAAGTTCAGTGGAGCGACGCCGAGGGAGACGCGACTTGGGAAACTGAAGCTAGAATACGCACTGCCTACCCTTTTCTGTTCGAGGGTACATCCTTGATCTTTCATTTTCCTTAAGTTGCGCTTTTATCTATCTTTTTAGGTATATTTCCTCGACCTTGTCTTTTAGGTAGAAACCCTTTGGATGGAAACATGTAATTGAAACATGTTATGGATGATGGTTGCATGTGGTTGCAAGTGATTGCTAGTGGTTGCTCGTGGTTGCATATACACACACAATCTAGGGTTTAGATCGGCTCAATCACTTCATATTGCATATGCATATATGTTTGCATTCGTATATGGTTGAACATTAATGTGTTGTCATGTGGATGTTGCATTTGTATTGAATGATTGTGCACTCATGTAGAATCAAGAATAGGGAAAATTTGCATACATAATGGATTCAAGGCACATACATAATTCGCATTAAGGAGGTCAACTGAATCAGTAGACCGCCTGATTTTGCATTAGATAAGTTCATGTACACACACACTTCGCATATGATCATAAAGCATTAGAAGTCTTTTAAGGACAATGGATGCTCGTGTTTGATGGATGAGTAGATGGATGATTGGATGTTAGGATATACATTCCTCCTAACTTGAAGATTTCGGGGACGAAATCCTTTTAAGTGGGGGAGAATGTAACACCCCGAAAATCTTATAACTGTGAAATTAACAAATTAAAGTATAATTAATTTGAAATCAAAGAACTAAGGGAAACGGGATACGCCATTGCGTTCGTCTCGGAAAAATACGCGAAATAGAGTCCGAGTTTTCGAAAAACGGAGTCCGTATGAAGAAGATATGGCCTTCGGAAGTTTTTAAATTAAGTTTAAAATTCAAACAGAATAAAACAATTAAAAATTCCGAGGTGGGGCCCGATGGGCCAGGGCGGGAAAGGCCCGCCTGACGCACCCAGGTCGACTGGGCTGTCGACCTGGTCTAACCAGGTCGACAGGCCTGTCGACAGGGCTGTCGACAGGGGTGTCGACCTGGTCCAGAGCCAGGTCGAGCCCAGTCCAACCTGGCTGGCCAGGTCTGTGTTTGGCCGATTTTCTGTGGTCTGCTTTGTCATTAGGGCTAGGTGGCAAGCTCTAATTGGTCTCTCTATCGAATGAATGGCTACGATCAATCCTAGCAACATCAATGGCCCTAATCAATTCATTACCTCTATAAAAACAACCCTAGACTAACCCTAATCTATTCATTCAAAAATAAGAACAAAGCCGCCATGTTGCTGAGGAGCGTCTAGGAGTAGCCACCAAATTGGAGAGAAGATTAGGAGGAAAATTCTAAAGCCTAAAGCAATTCAAGCAAATCAAATCAACGCCTACGTCGCATCTCTAAATTCCTAAATTAGAGAATTCGCCGCAACGATTGTAAGTAGAGTATTATTTTGGTATGAACAAATAATTGTGTTGATATGTATACTTGATTTGTGGTTTGTGCGTTGGAATATTGTATACGTTTGGATGTTCTTGAATTATGTTATTCATTATAAAGAACTACATGCGGTAGTTCTATACAAGTATGACGTTTGGATTATTCGCAAATTATGTAATTTATGTTGAAGCTACATGTATGTAGTTGATTAATTGAAATTCATGCAAGTTTGGGATTTTGTTACTATGCCATCATAATGTGTATTTTTATACACACATCATTTTTGTGAAGTAATTGGAATAAGGTTGGGATTATCATAATTCATATGAAATTATGTTGAAAAGTTTGGCACCATGATCTATGTATTAAGCCATGTTTTGTACTAGAAACCTATTTGCAAACTTATGAATATGGCTAGGCTATGATCGATATTTCGCATAATTGAAACCATGTTAGGTCTATATTGTTAACAAGAATTATATGATGACATATGTGGTACATGGCTAGGTTAGATTCAAAAATCCCTTTTTGCAAGTTTACATGACTAAAGTAAAAATCATGATTTCATGTTAGAAATATTTATGCCATAGTTATGTGAACAAATTTAGCTATACTTATGCCATGCTTATGTTTGATATTATTCCATGCTTATGTTTGACATTATGCCATGCTTATGTTAGAAATATTTATGCCATGCTTATGTTTGACATTATGCCTAAATAAAAATATAGGTTCATGTTGTAGTTAAGCCCATGTGCTAATAGTAATATTCTTAACTTAACTACAAGTTTACATGGTTTGATTCATGTCACTTATGCTTTTATGATCAAAGTATATGTTACTACTATGCAAGTACACCAGTTTCTATTCTGTAGTTCCAACGTCACATTGCAAGTTCATGCGCTCACAATCCCCTTTTTGTGTATGTAATCACGCTTTAAGCCTCCCCTCTTTCGCATGGCTAAAGTTGGGCTTAAAAAGGTTAAGCCCAACACATAAACGAACATATTAAACGGGGGAGAATAACGTTGGGTTAAAATTAATTAATGAATGAAAACATAAAATAGAAGGGCCCAAATTCAAGTATGGGTTGGGCCCATGATTGGTGTAACCTTTACACCATTAACTTAATAATGGGCCGCAAATATTTACATATAAATAAAGGAGGAAGACAAAATATGTAAATGTAGAAAATACGATGTGTTTAACCCGAGGTTGGATTGAGTTGTGATGTAAACCTGCCCGGAACCGCCCGGCTGTCCAGTAGTCACAACAATACCTATCCAATGTGAGAGGTTAAACATGGAGCCCAATAAGGACCCGAGGTTAGACTGAGTTGTGGCGTAAGACTGCCCGGAACCAACCGGCAACAGGCAGCCACAACAATACCTGTCTAATGTGAGAGGTCAAGGCTTTAATAAGACTATTAGAGCTGAGTCAGGACTGTTAGGGTTAAGTGGACTAAAGACTTAATCAAAATGGAACATGCTAAACTAAACGAACTGGTGGGGGTTAGGTTAGAAACACTTAACCAACTTAGCATGTTGGCTAGAGATAGAAAACCTAGTAACGGGGGACCCTTTTCAGCAGTAACCCTAGAAGGTGTATCAGGAAACCCTGAAACTAGGCAGGGTGGGGCACGATTACTGGGCTGATTGTAAGAGGTCAAATCGACGGCGGTGGTGTAGCAGTGTAGGTTCTAACGGGGTGCGGGCGTGCACACACTCCGGCGCAGAAAAATAAAGCACTGGGCACCAGTAGCATACCTGTGCATTCTAAGGTTGTGTCGGGCCGCCGCCATGGGACTTGATACACCCCATGGTGGGACCAGCATAGGTAACTACAACATCGGGGGCCGTAAGACACATGTAACTATGCGAGTAGGAGCCGATCATCATAGAATGGATCACATCACCCTGATTATGGGGTGCCAGTTGGAAACTAGTTTATATGGGTTCAGAGATTAACATGGGGTACGATAGTATATTCGACCCTAGACAACTTAACTAAGTTTATAGTGCTTTCCCACTTCTTGATTATGCTTATCATACCCAGTTCTTTATTCATAGACAAAATAGTACTAGACTTACTCAGGCTTTATGTCTGACTCTACTTTTCTTTCGTCTTCTTTCTTCCGTTCCCCCCCCCAGGTCCACAGGGAGGGAACACTGCAGCTTGACCAGCATTCACATCCAGCTTGAAGAAGAGAAATGTATTGCTTGGACCTTTCTGTTTTTGAACTATGGCTTTGGACATCCACTATGGGGCTTTTGCAGTTTATCTATGTTTTCTTTATGCTTCTTTAAATAATGTAATCAAGACAGATTATGAAAGTATTATGTTATGTTTTTGGAAAGGATGTAAGACAATCATGGTGATGTTGCTGTAACACGTATTTGCTTATTATGAAATAAAAAAAGTTGTTTGTTTTTCCGCTGTTTTACAAATATGTGTTCTTCTATCTGTCTTGTATATCTGTGACTTATACTTATAAACCTCCACCAAAATTAGGGCATTCCCTTTGAGAGTGACCCTAACGGAGGTGGGGTGTTTCACCTTATCATTTCATTGAATCTGTGCTTGTTTATGACTTTGGATCTGATTCTTGATTATGGCCTAGAACACATTGTGACTAAATTGCCATTGCTTAAGATTATGACTATGGAACTGTGGCCTTTGAAACCATAAGCCTTTGACTATGAACATAAGCCTTTGACTATGAACATAAACCTTTGACTATGAACATAAGCCTTTGACTAGGAGCATAAACCAATGCCTATGACTATGACAAGGACAATAGTGGATAATTACCTATGATTCATGAACATGATATTATTGCCTAGGATTATGACTGTGAGATTGGATCTAAACTTGATTATCAATTCAGTTTATTCTTAATTATCCTTGGATCTTGATTATGGGAATTTATCTATTAAGTTAGATCTACCCATATACTTGAACCTATGTTATTTGTTCAACCCTTTTTATGTCATAATATTATCAGATCTATAGGCCTTCGATGCTTTAATCAATTTATTCAGTGTAATTTGTTAGATCTGTGATTAGTGAATTATCATCTTCTGCCAGTCATTATGTCTATCTTTTCATGGCATTTTGGTTCATTCCCTTTTTATCCACGAATCTAGATTTATAATCTAGGATGAAATCACGATTACACGAACGATGGGAATACGATTTGGGCAAATCATAAATTTGACTTAAACATGGTTGTAAACTTGGAAATTGGCATAATGTGGAACATTAACATAATTATGATTGACATAATTTAGAACATGTATTATGGCATGTTTATTAGAACGCAAATTTGAAAATTTGACATGAATTATGGAATATGTAATTTGACATATTAAATTTAGTATTGGCAAGTAAGCTAAGTTTTAGGCGTAAACGGTAAACTAGAATAATAATTCTAGTCTTGCCATAAACTATAAATTAGGATGTTAAATCAGAATTGGGTCAATTAAAGTTAATTTGGCACAATAAGTATATTAGCACAAATTTTGAATTTAGTCATAATTGTGAGTAATTGTCATGTTTAGAATAATCATGGTTAGTGACACTTAATTTGGTATAATTTACATACCAAAAACTATAAATATGATATATAGGGAAAATGGACCATAATAATAAATGTTGACAATGTACATTAAAAGAGTAATAATGGAATAAGTAAATTAGGGAAAATTTACTTATAGAATTTATCCTAAATGAGAAAAGTAAATTTAGACAATACGAACATGCTTAACCCGAGGTTGGATTGAGTTGTGATGTAAACCTGCCCGGACCCGCCCGGTTGTCCAGTGATCACAACAATACCTATCCAATGTGGGAGGTTAAGGCATTGTGCCCGATAAAGGCCCGAGGTTAGACTGAGTTGTGGCGTAAGACTGCCCGGAACCAACCGGCATACCGACAGCCACAACAATACCTGTCTAATGTGAGTGGCCGGTGCTTTAATAAGACAATTAAAGTTAAGCTAGAATGGGAGGGTTAAGTCCATATGAACACTTAACCGACTTAACACAGTTAAGCCAGAATGGGAGGGTTAAGTCTATAGGAACACTTAACCAACTTAACACAGTTAAGTTAGAACGATAGGGTTAAGTTAACTAGAACACTTAACCAACTTAACATGGTAACAAGACAAGATTTGTAGGGGTTAAGTAACTAAGAAAAACACTTATCCAATGTAATATGTTAACCAGACTAGAAAATGGGGGTTAAGTAAATTCAATACACTTAGCCAATTTAACATGTTAACTAAACTAGAGGTTGGGGATAAGTAAAGTTAATACACTTAGCCAATTTAATATGCTAACTAGACTAGAGGTTGGGGTTAAGTAAATTTAATACACTTAGCCAATTTAATATGTTAGATGGACTAGACCGTAGGGTTAAGTAAGCTTGAACACTTAACCATCAGAGTGTGATAAATGAATAGGGTTAAGTTAAAAACATGAAGGGACAATACTTAACCATTAGAACATGTTAATCAAACCAATGTTAGGGTTAAGTTAACTAAGGGAACACTTAACCGTTATAACATGCTAGTTAAAACAAATAGGCAAGGTCAAGTTAAAAAGGAACACTTAACCAATACAAGATGAATGGGTAGGGTTAAGTAAATACTTAACCAATATAACTTGATGCTGGTAGGGTTAAGTCAACGTGAATTACTGATAACACTTAACCAGTTTAACATGACAAATGAATAGGTTAAGTTAACTTGTATCGACTAATGACACTTAACCAATCCAACTTGACGAGAAAGAGAACTAAGTAGTAAACCTTAGTTAAAAGGACTAAGTGGTAAACCTTAGTTAAGAAAACGATGATTCAGGAAACTAAGTGGTAAACCTTAGTTAGGAAAACTAAGTAGTAAGTCTTAGTATAACACGAGGAGGAGCGAACGTCCATCTGATCTTAAAGAAAGCTCCAACGAATTGGGTTACGAAGCCCGAGGCTTCGAGGGGACGTGAGGGTACTCTTGGTATCCCTCTGTGAGGCTGCAGATGATCCTCCTGGGCTCACAGAGGTTAAGGTCTGCGTTAGGAGAACCAAAGGTATGCCTTGGTTGCAATTTAAGGCAACCTAAAGACTAGGGTGGACCAGCGTGATTCGGCGAGAACAGTAGCCCTGTGATAGCAACTCGTCGTCTACCTACCATCTTGAGTCAGTCGAGATACGTAAAGCGGAAAGGCGGAGAACTCCAAAAGACCATATACTTGCTATCTAGTTATGGGTGAGGATGGCCATAAGACAGTGGGGCATAGGGGGCCTGCGTATAGTTCTCAATTTTTCAAGGGTGGCCTTTCATTAGTTGAGGGAGGGGTCAGGTGGGACCATAGCCACTGGAAAAACAGACCTTAGCATCTGCATCGGCATATATCTGAAAGCTCCCGACCGAGTTCCGTGTTTCTAGAATAGCCCTGCCACGGGACTCGGGTCGCACATTTCAGGACATGTGCATCTAGACAGCGATAAACGATTCGCGACACATACGTGGGGAAAGTCTAGGAACATATACCACTCTAGGTAGTGCGTCCTAGACTAGGGGCATCGTTCGACAGGTAGCGTAATCCCTAGTTGGACCTAGGTAGCATAAACCCTGAATCTGTGAAGCATTAGATAAGCCGCGTAAACCCGAGTGGAATCTAGGAAGCACTTTGATATAAAACCCTAGATTAGATCTAGGTAATAAATAATAAATGTATGCCTAAAGGCAACCACAATTACTGGGATTGGGATCGCGTTATCATTTTAGACAGATTACTAGTTGGGACACTAGATAGGTGGTGCAGAGACATAGAAACCAAAATAACAGGTTAATAGCGAAGCGGAGAAAGTATTAAAGCACATCCAGTTTATCTTGTCTTAGCATATCTTGTGTTAATCTTATCCTATCTTGTTGGCCCTATCATCATGGTATTGTCTTGTATTCAGTTAATTCATGTCGTTTTGTTTTTCCTTGTTCACATGCTAGAAGTAACTGAACTTACCAGACTTTATGTCTGACCCAGTTTTCTTTCGTCTTCTTTTCTTTCGTCCCCCCTCCCCCCAGGTAGTTAAGGAGGGAATAGTATAGCTCAGGTTAGATTGGACCGTCACTCTTCCCAAGCTCGAAGATTCTTTGACAAAGTGCTTTGGACTCTTTTTTTCTGCTGCTATGGCTGGCTTATGCTACATTGGGGAATATAAATGTTATTTTATGCTTCTTTATTTTGTAAGACAGATGATACTCTGATATTGGAAAACAATTGTTGTACAAACTATTTTATCAATAAAGTAAAGTTTTATTTTCCGCTGTTTTAATTTTGCCTGTCTTGTAATTTATTTGCATCTATTACCCTAAATGCTCCACAGAACTTAGTGCATTCCCTTTGTGAGTGACACTAAAGGATGTGGGGTGTTACAATTGTTAAGTCTCATTTCAATTTAGAATTTAATTTGTTACCGTTTCATGTTGATTAAAGAAAGAAATGATAATTTAAAATTTTTTAATGTAATAAATGTATGATTTGAAGTTTTACATTATTATTAATGTAACTGAAAGGAAATGGAATTTTACATTATTTTTAATGTAATTGATGTGAAATAAAAGAGTACATTATCTTTATTAATGCGATTTAGAAGAATGAAAACTTACATTTGTATTTATGTAATAAGATATGGACAAGCATTTACATTATTAATGTAATAAGTTAAATTTTACATTTTTATGTAACTAAGATGAAATGGAAGATTTACATTTTTATTAATGTACTAAAGAAAAGAAAAGGAAAGATTTGATTTTAATTTTATTTATTTACATTAAAAAGAAAAGAATTGAAAGAGAAGTATATTTTTATCAAAATGTATGTTTACACATAATTTTGTTATGAAATGAAACTATATATTTTAAATTATGAGATGTAATGATATATATTAATGTATGTAATGTAATGATATATATTAATGTATGCAATGTAATGATATATTTTAATGTATGAAAGGAAGTGATATATTTTAACATATGAATTACATTTATCATGTAATTAAGATGATGAGGTATGAATCTTACCTTTATTAATGTAACAAGATATGAATACTTACATATTTATTAATGTAATTTAAATTAGAATGAAAACTTACATTTTTATCAATGTAATAAGAAAGAAATGAGAAAAATACATTTACAATGTATTAAATAAGAATAGAATATATATTGTAAATTAAAGTTACATTTTATTTTGTAAAAAGGAATAAAATATATATTGTAAATTAAAAGGACATTTTTTTATGTAATTAAGAATAGAATATATATTTGAAATTAAAAGGACATTTTTTTGTGTAATTAAAGATTAAAGTTTTGCATTGAAAATAAAATTACATTTTTATATGTAATGAAAGAATAAGAATTTGCATAGTAATAAAATTTCATTTTTATATGTAATGGAAGTATACAAATTTACATTACAAAATAAAAAAGCAAGATTAGACATGCTATGTTAATTACATTTTTAATGTAATTAAAATGGGGATTTTTGCATTGTAAATTATTACATTTTAATGTAAATAAAAGAATGGATTTTCAATGAAATTATAAGAATGTAATTAAAAGAATGAAAGAATGAAATGCAACGTTGAAATATAATTTACATTTTTATGTAAATAAACAATGAAAGAGGAAAATTACTTTTTAGGTAAATAAGCAATGAAAAGGAAAATTACATTCAAAATGTAAACTAGAATATAAAGGACATTTTGTTAGGAAATGTAAATTAGAATAAAAAGGACATTTTTGTTAGAAATTGTAAATCAGAATAAAAAGTATAGAAATAAAGATTACATCTTTATTGACCTTTTATATGCAATAAAAAGAAATAATAATTAGAAAAGTTACATTTTTCTTGATGTAATTAAGATTTAAAGTAAGAAAATTACATTTTTATGTAATGAAAAGATTAGATTTTGACATTGCAAAATTTTTTATATTCTTTTTACGTAAATTAGATTAAAAAGGAAAAGTCACATTTTTAATGCAATGTAGATTATATTAAAAAGAAAAGTCACATTTTGATGTGGATTATATTAAAAAGAAAAGTTTACATTTTTATTGTGAATAAAAATAATAGAATTAAAATGTATATTTTTATCGTCATTTTAGATGCGATAGAAAGAGTAGAAATGAAATGTATATTTTTATCGTCACTTTAGATGCGATAAAAGAATAGAATAATTATTATATATTTTTATCGTCATTTTAGAGGCGGTAAAAAGAAGTTACATTTTTCAATGTAATAAACAAAATAGGAAGTTACATTTTTATATATAATTAGAGAAATATAGAAACTTACATTTTAAATGTAAATAAGGATGAAATAGAATTTTTTTTTATATGCAAATAAAAGAATTTACATTTTTCAATGTAAACAAAAAAAAGAATGATTAGGAATTCACATTTTCCAATGTAAATAGAATATGAAATAAAAGTTACATTTTCAATATAATAATATATTGAAATATAAGTTTACATTTCTCAATGTAAATAAAATAAGAATAGAAATTTACATTTTTTTAATGTAAATAAAAGGATTAGAAATTTACATTTTAATGAATGGATTTTCATTAAAAAGAATAATGAAACCAAATATACATTTTATGTAATTTGAAAGAAGAAAATATACATTGTTATGTTTAGGATGTGTATGTGAATTAAAATAAAATAAACATTATTGTGTGCCATGTTATACCTCGATATTATATACACAAATAGGGATATTCGATTTTAACAAAATATTGTGAAATGAAATGGATGGCGGAATTATATATAAGTATATATATGTAAATTATAATTAATCGAATCGCGCGCAGTAATTCGTGATTTGACAATCGTAACTTCAAATAGTTATACCGAAATATCCGACCGTCGGATTTTCCCAAAACTGAAACCGTTAGGTTCGCCTAGGGAAGACCTTTCCAACGATATGAATTGTATTTAATTCCAATGGTTAGATTTAGAGAAACCGGTAAAACAAATTTGGGTGAAAACAGCGCCAAGGTCGCCTATTGACATGAGTGTTGTTAAATAAAATTTAATTATTTTTATATAAATGAAAATAGAGATTAATCGTTATAAATTAATATTAACGATAAGAAATGATTTTAAATTATATATATACGAGGATCATTTGAAAAGTCCGAGTTCAATCTCATTTCAAATGATTATTCGTCGATCTAAGTCGAAGAGTTGAAGACGTTGATTGAAGACCGACGATCTTCACGTCGAATGGATGAGTTACCATTGACGCCCATGATTGGAGTAGCTACCTTGAAGGGGCTACAACTGTGACGGCAAGGAATTTCGCTCGGTCCGAACCAGTCGCTAAACCGATCCAGGTCGTTCGAAACGCCCTATCGTTTGAGAACACGACAAAACAGAACGCATACAGAAGAACATTTCACTATATATTACAACAGTGCATCAGATTACAAGAATATACAGAGTATGAATAAAAATTACACAGAAATATCAGAGATTTAAATTACATTTAAATACATAGCAGCGGAAAATAATACAATACACAACTAGAAGAGATATACGGATACAAAGCTTTCCGGATATCGTTCCAGCTGTAAACCAGGATCCTGTGAATATAAATCTGCAAAACCAAAACTACTAGCTGCCCGTGTCAAAATAAGGGCACCCAGAGTTTAGGTTAAAACAATAAACTCCAGGTCAGTCATGTGACTGGTGTGAGAACTAAAACAGTTATTAATCTTTATTTTCAAAGCTAGGTAAATCAAGGGACCACGCCGTATAACACGGAACGGGTTTCCTCCCAAGAATACCAGTGCATAAAACAAACAGCGCAATGCTAAATAAAGAAAAATGAAGCTGTTATAAGACCCAGGTCCCATCACACAATGCAACGCAGTCGAGGATAGGGTTTTCCCTTATAACAGCCAAAGAATGCTTGATACGTTTTAAAACAAATCATTTGATACTATTATAAGTGCATAGTGTATAAAACACTTCAAATCATAAGTATCAATCATAGGCGGCATGGGTACCATATATCATGTCGCCATATATAGGTTTACAAATAAAACCGCAAATGTCACGTATTTGGAAATTGGATTTCCGTCTATGAACCGAGGCAAAAGATAGTCCTCAACCGATTCGAGACTGCCTAGCCCCAGCCTCAGGATCAGAGCTCGAGTGACCCTAGGAGCGACAGGGCCGGTCCACCGATGTGGATTAAAATGCCTGAACACTACGTTTCCCCGCCCTTTGGGGCGTAAATGAGCCACTAAATGACTCCATCGGTTCGAGAACGACCGATCAATCCGAGGCGCCTCGCAACAGCAACAACCACATAAGTCAAACTCGTCAGGGCGTGTAAAACCACTGACGCCACTTCTAACAAGGAAGAAACGCAGGCCCTCCCTGAGGTCCTTTCTCCCGTTTTTGGTTCATACCGGGTGTGAAACACGCGAGGTAAACGTTACACAAAGCTACGCCACAAAGGCCGTGCTTTGATCATCACCACAAGACTTTGCTTTTCAACAGAAGCCTTGATCATTTGCATCTTAGCATGCCACACAGGCAAACCATCCTATGCAACCGATATCAGTCACACAGAATGAAATCCGATGTCAGACACACAGTCCATTTACAAGTCCGTTCTGGGTCTGAACGAAACCGGAGGCACCTAGTACCCCGCATATCCATCGATCTCCAAGTACGTCTGGACGATCACTAACTGTTTCCATCTTCTTGGGTGTACAGCCCAATCAAGATCATCAGTAATTACCCAAACGACGTGAAGACCTCCGGTCTTCGACCATCGTCTTCATCTTCGACTTATCGTCGTATCAGTTATTCAGAATGGGATAAACCCGGTCTTTCCGAATAACTCGCGTATATATTAAATAAGTGTTACACAAACACAACATACGCCTCATTCCAATTCATTAGTCACTAACCGTAAATTAATCAAGAGAATAATTCCCCAAATATTAACCCCGAAGGCCGAAACCAACATCAGATCAATATCCAGAAAATCATTCTGCTTGGCTAACCGCCAGTTAGTTTCTAAATTTCACATTCAAATCTAATTAAAGATTTAACTATCGCCTGGAGCAAAACTGGTGATACTCCATTCTCGATCTTTTCAATCTAATTAAAGATTCATTAAAACTCCACTTAGTTTTAATCTGTGACTGGGTTAAAGAATCAGTGTCATTTAAAACACGGTTCACGATAAACCCAAAGTCACATTCATTAATTATCGGGTTAAAGAACAAGTGTTATTTAAAACACTGTTCACGATAAACCCAAAAATCAATATCAATTCAATTCCAATTAAATATCATTTAATTGGTACACTTCATTAAATCTAAATAAAAAGATTTAATCTTTTCTCAACTGGGTTCAAGAACAGTGTTAGTGAAGACACCATTCACGACAAACCCAAATCACATTCATTAATTATCGGGTTAAATAACAAGTGTTATTTAAAACACTGTTCACGATAAACCCAAAAATCAATATCAATTCAATTCCAATTAAATATCATTTAATTGGTACACTTCATTAAATCTAAATAAAAAGATTTAATCTTTTCTCTACTGGGTTCAAGAACAGTGTTAGTGAAGACACCATTCACGACAAACCCAAATCACATTCGATATTCAATACAAGGCTCTGAATAGAAAATATATCGGCTTATATTCAATATCAAATTCTACGACTAACAAATGTCGTATTGGAAATAACGATATAAATATATATATCTTTCAAATTTCCATAACAACACCTGTATAATCACGAATTCCAACATCGAAATATTCCGAAGACAATTTCGATTCAAATCCACTCCAATGCAATCATTGGAAATTTTGGTTATTTTTAAAACCCTTTTTAAATTCAATTTATTTATTTAAAAATAAATAGAATTATATTTCTAGTTCAAAACTAGTTCATTTCGATAAAAAAACTATTTTTATCTTTTCAAATATGGAGTCTTTCACCCCAAATCTTTCTAAACCATTTCTTATGATTTTACACAAATTATTGCTATTTTTAATAATTTTATCAAGGCCCGTACAGTCGATTTCCATCAACGGCCATCGAACTGCACTTACAACGACCTTTTTCGAATTTGATTTGGACATAATTCCAAATCCAACCGTTAGATTTCAAATTTCTAATATTCGTTAGAAAGCTCTTTTCGATACGAACCCAACGGTTCCGGCTTTAGGAGAATCCGACGGTCGGATCTCCCGTAATGTCCGTTTGAAATAAATGGTCGAAATTCGCGAACTGCCGCGGCGCGGCGCGTTCTATTCAGGCCATTATATTATATATATAATATATATAATATATATTTCGTCGATTCAATTTGAATTCGTTTTCAATTCAATTCATTTCGAAATCGTTTTCAATTCATTTCATTTCGAAATCGTTTTCAATTCATTTCATTTCGAAATCGTTTTCAATTCAATTCATTTCGAAATCGTTTTCAATTCAATTCATTTCGAAATCGTTTTCAATTCAATTCATTTCGAAATCGTTTTCAATTCATTTCATTTTGAAATCGTTTTCAATTCAATTCATTTCGAAATCGTTTTCAATTCAATTCATTTCGAAATCGTTTTCAATTCAATTCATTTCGAAATCGTTTTCAATATCGATATAAATATCGATCACGTCAAAATGGCGTCAATCTAATCAACACGGCTTCATAAATTTCTAATTTCAAATATTCTATTTTAAAACTGGAATGAGGCCCAATCCATTACCATATAAAGTTAATTATATGGATTTTCATACAACACATGTATATAATAGCATGGAAAAATAATCAACCATCAACCAAAGTGCACTACACTGTATAAGCATCAAATATAGATATCCAACGCTTAAAACAGCCTGTCAATCAACCGATCGACATATTCAATCAATCGGGATGAGTGAACTTCAAATTTCATCCCAACACCCGTGTGGGGTTTCAAACAATCAAACACATATTTTATTTGTGCTGTTGGGCGATGTGTAAAATTTATCGTCCCAATCAATGTCATTCAAATAAGTGTACATAAACAAACCGTCTGGTTTGTAAATGAATATTTATTTATTCACATTCACGTTAAAAATTATATTTTTAACGATAAAACATTTTATTCCAACATATGCATTTCTATTCAATTCATTTTTCCAATAAAAATGATATTTTTATTTTTCTAACATATTTTTAGAAAATTTCGGCGGCATAACGGCACGATACTAGAAACGGGACAAGGCCTAGCCTTATCCCCGGTCTAGTGAAGGCCCACGCCATTCACACATCAATCAAATCAATTCGTTATGCAAACCACAAAATTTGGAGTAAGGGTCTAACCTAGCCTTACTCCTTCGCCTTATAACGGCGCACGTCTAATCCTAACCAATTTATCGATTCGATTTTTCACACCACAAACCACATTCAAACCAATATCGCAATCAATAACCAAACAGCCAAACAAACAAGTCCATGGTCTGTGGACGATTGTGTCGGGTGCTACTAAGCACCGTCTGCATCCTAGTATATATATATAACTAGAAAATGAATTGAAAGGTGAGAAATTCTCACATATAGCTATCCTAGCTCCACGGCACTTCATTGATAGAAATCTTCATCGCTATCGCATCTTCGTTATCTTCGTTGCCCGTAACCACTACATATGTAAAAATCGAATTTTTACTTCGTTATTCAATTTATAAAAATCGAATTTTTAGTTCAAAGTTCAATATATAAAAATCGAATTTTTACTACTATGTCATATAGATAAAAATTATATTTTTATCACGCTATTTTCCATATAAAGATTTCGCCTTTTCAAATTTAAAGATTTCATCTTTATAAAAATCTCATTTTTATTTTTCTACACATATAAAGATGATATTTTTAATCTTCCTATCATGTAAAAATTATATTTTTAATTCTCTACCTAACCAAAAATCATCTTTTTACATCATCTATATAGTAAAGACTATATTTTTAATACCTTAAAAATATAAAAATCATATTTTTACTACGCTATTCAATATTCAAAAATCAAATTTTTAGTTCAAAGTTCAATATATAAAAATCGAATTTTTATTTCAAAGTTCAATATATAAAAATTCTATTTTTAATCGAAGTTCAACCTACAAAAATTCTATTTTTAATTACTTCTTTCATAAAAAGAAAATTCATATTTTATTTACTAAAAATCAAATCTTGTTGCTGTTGAAAATCACATCTTTTTCTGTTTTAAAAAAATCAATCTTTTTCAGTTTTTAAACTATATAAAAATCAGTTTTTTTCTTTTGTTAAAAATCAGTTTTAAAATTTTATAAAATCAGTTTTAAAATCTAAAACAAAATCAGTTTTTACTTAATTAAAATTTCAGTTTTAAATCCTTTATAAAATTTCAGGTTTAAAGTAAATAAAATAAAAAAAAACAGTTTTAAAGTAAATAAAAAAAACAATACAGTGAACTTACCTCGGGGGGGGGGGGGGGCTGATGTCGGCTTCGTCGGAGGATGGTGGGGAGGTCGGGGTGATGTACCGCGGTGGCGCTTCAGGGGGGGGTTCGGCGGCTTCAGCATTGCGTGCGAGGGGGCTTCGGCGAGTTCGTCGAGGGAGGGGGGAAGGGTTCGACGGCTTCGTCGAGGGAGGGGGGAGGTTCGGCGAGTTCGTCGAGGGAGGGGGGGAGGTTCGGCGATGGGCGGCGGCGCTTCAGGGGGGGGGCGGCTGGCGAAATCGAAAGGGCTCCGCCCCTTTCTTTTTTTTTTTTTTTTTTTTGTTTTGGTTCTGAAATGAAATCGGGGGGGGGTATATGAAAGAATTTTAATTTTTATTATTTTATTTAATTATTTTAATTTCTAAAAAGGTTGACTTTTACATACGATCTCTAAACGAGGCCTACCGCCTGCCGTCCATAGCGTTTAACCCCCATTCCGAACACAATGGGATATGCCACGTAGGCTGATTCGACTGTTTGAATCCGTTTCTGTTAAATTTACACTTAAATCGCTATATTAAATTTTAAACGTACTTTTCAAATTACCGGGGTCACATACTAACCCTATAAATTGCGGAAAAATATTTTCTAGCCTCGTATTGACGATACGGTCCTAACAAAACTAGTTTCGTCGAATTCTGAGACCGTTGGAAAAATGGCCAATTTCCAGTCGATTAAAATCAACTGAAACTGGTCAAACGCGTTTTCTTTTGCCACGCTCACATATTGATTTGAAAAATTATGAAATTTGAAACCTAGCAATAACTCGACACTACGGACCCAACAAAACTGGTTTCGTCGAAATCCGAGGTCGTTTGCAAAATGTCCATTTTTAAGGGCCTTTATATATATTAAAATATATATAAATTCCACAGCGACTTTTCTGAATTTTCAACTGGACATATCTTTCAATTTCTAAAGTGAAATCTCAGTTTCTCAACTTCGTTAGAAAGATATCCTTATACAGATTCAAATATTTCTTGTTTCGTCCAATTCTGACTTATAATGAATCCTATATATTCATTTGAAATTAGAAATCGAATTTTCGAACTACCGCGCCATTTTCAATTCCTTTTATAATTATATATAATTATTATATATTCTAACGACGACGTATATAATATATACGTCGAATTCTATTCAAAATAAATTCCTCGACAATATTATTTAAAATAATCTATTTTAAATATTCAAGATTCGCTAAAATTGCCAAAATAAAAATTTTAAACTGGCCCAGATTTTCCGGGTTGTTACAATCTCCCCCACTTAAAACTTTTCGTCCCCGAAAAGGAACAAAGTCGAAAGTGGTTTGATTATTCAGCTCTACGATCGATCAGGCTTCCATTCTCCAACTCTTTAGTTTCTGAGAATTTTCAAAATTTCAAAAATTTGGCTAACACCCTAAATTTTTGAAAAATTTCGCCATAACCTCCCCTGCAATGGGAGCATCGGGGAATTTCAAATAGCTTCCCCGGTCCTTCAGATCTCAAAAGGAAAAGAAAAAGCCAAGCGGCTAGCCAATAGGCTCACAAAATCATCATCACCCAAACAAAACAGGAAATTATGTAGTAAACATGTACCTATTTGTCGGGCAAACAAATTTTATTCTCTGGCTCTAGCCTCCTTGCTATGACCTGTTCAATATATATATGTATATGCAAGCAAATGCGACCAAATTTCAATACAAGTCAATATTTGATTCAATTAGGCTAAATGGTTCAAAATTATCAAACAATTAAACAAACAACACAGACATCAATCAATTAGTGAATTAGAGTTTCAAATTCATAATTTTGATACATATACAAAAATCAGATTTTTGATGCCAAATCACAACAATAAGCCCTATCAAATTGGTTCTCACACCAGTCTAATGGAAATATATAGAAAATCACACCTTCGAAACACGAACATAAATGTTGATGATGCGATCGCTATCATCAATATCATCTCCGGGCGACTAGAGTGTGATGCTATATCTATCCAGTATATTAAAACTTCGACTATACGTTCATGACGCGTATATGCGAAATCTATATATACTCGATTGTCCAAATTCAAGATAAATAAATAATCAAATACGTATAAAGAGATTTAAATTTTCAAAACAAAATTGCTTTCATTTGAAAAATATACTCTTCACACTCGTTCTAGGATACTACTGATCCCATCTCTAACGAGTCATTCTAATTGGATATTGCTAATCCAATATCTGATGAATTCTTTCGTATGGTTCTAATGTGTCTTGTTCTCGAGCTCTGTAAACCTCGCTCTGATACCAACTGTGACGGCAAGGAATTTCGCTCGGTCCGAACCAGTCGCTAAACCGATCCAGGTCGTTCGAAACGCCCTATCGTTTGAGAACACGACAAAACAGAACGCATACAGAAGAACATTTCACTATATATTACAACAGTGCATCAGATTACAAGAATATACAGAGTATGAATAAAAATTACACAGAAATATCAGAGATTTAAATTACATTTAAATACATAGCAGCGGAAAATAATACAATACACAACTAGAAGAGATATACGGATACAAAGCTTTCCGGATATCGTTCCAGCTGTAAACCAGGATCCTGTGAATATAAATCTGCAAAACCAAAACTACTAGCTGCCCGTGTCAAAATAAGGGCACCCAGAGTTTAGGTTAAAACAATAAACTCCAGGTCAGTCATGTGACTGGTGTGAGAACTAAAACAGTTATTAATCTTTATTTTCAAAGCTAGGTAAATCAAGGGACCACGCCGTATAACACGGAACGGGTTTCCTCCCAAGAATACCAGTGCATAAAACAAACAGCGCAATGCTAAATAAAGAAAAATGAAGCTGTTATAAGACCCAGGTCCCATCACACAATGCAACGCAGTCGAGGATAGGGTTTTCCCTTATAACAGCCAAAGAATGCTTGATACGTTTTAAAACAAATCATTTGATACTATTATAAGTGCATAGTGTATAAAACACTTCAAATCATAAGTATCAATCATAGGCGGCATGGGTACCATATATCATGTCGCCATATATAGGTTTACAAATAAAACCGCAAATGTCACGTATTTGGAAATTGGATTTCCGTCTATGAACCGAGGCAAAAGATAGTCCTCAACCGATTCGAGACTGCCTAGCCCCAGCCTCAGGATCAGAGCTCGAGTGACCCTAGGAGCGACAGGGCCGGTCCACCGATGTGGATTAAAATGCCTGAACACTACGTTTCCCCGCCCTTTGGGGCGTAAATGAGCCACTAAATGACTCCATCGGTTCGAGAACGACCGATCAATCCGAGGCGCCTCGCAACAGCAACAACCACATAAGTCAAACTCGTCAGGGCGTGTAAAACCACTGACGCCACTTCTAACAAGGAAGAAACGCAGGCCCTCCCTGAGGTCCTTTCTCCCGTTTTTGGTTCATACCGGGTGTGAAACACGCGAGGTAAACGTTACACAAAGCTACGCCACAAAGGCCGTGCTTTGATCATCACCACAAGACTTTGCTTTTCAACAGAAGCCTTGATCATTTGCATCTTAGCATGCCACACAGGCAAACCATCCTATGCAACCGATATCAGTCACACAGAATGAAATCCGATGTCAGACACACAGTCCATTTACAAGTCCGTTCTGGGTCTGAACGAAACCGGAGGCACCTAGTACCCCGCATATCCATCGATCTCCAAGTACGTCTGGACGATCACTAACTGTTTCCATCTTCTTGGGTGTACAGCCCAATCAAGATCATCAGTAATTACCCAAACGACGTGAAGACCTCCGGTCTTCGACCATCGTCTTCATCTTCGACTTATCGTCGTATCAGTTATTCAGAATGGGATAAACCCGGTCTTTCCGAATAACTCGCGTATATATTAAATAAGTGTTACACAAACACAACATACGCCTCATTCCAATTCATTAGTCACTAACCGTAAATTAATCAAGAGAATAATTCCCCAAATATTAACCCCGAAGGCCGAAACCAACATCAGATCAATATCCAGAAAATCATTCTGCTTGGCTAACCGCCAGTTAGTTTCTAAATTTCACATTCAAATCTAATTAAAGATTTAACTATCGCCTGGAGCAAAACTGGTGATACTCCATTCTCAATCTTTTCAATCTAATTAAAGATTCATTAAAACTCCACTTAGTTTTAATCTGTGACTGGGTTAAAGAATCAGTGTCATTTAAAACACGGTTCACGATAAACCCAAAGTCACATTCATTAATTATCGGGTTAAAGAACAAGTGTTATTTAAAACACTGTTCACGATAAACCCAAAAATCAATATCAATTCAATTCCAATTAAATATCATTTAATTGGTACACTTCATTAAATCTAAATAAAAAGATTTAATCTTTTCTCAACTGGGTTCAAGAACAGTGTTAGTGAAGACACCATTCACGACAAACCCAAATCACATTCATTAATTATCGGGTTAAAGAACAAGTGTTATTTAAAACACTGTTCACGATAAACCCAAAAATCAATATCAATTCAATTCCAATTAAATATCATTTAATTGGTACACTTCATTAAATCTAAATAAAAAGATTTAATCTTTTCTCTACTGGGTTCAAGAACAGTGTTAGTGAAGACACCATTCACGACAAACCCAAATCACATTCGATATTCAATACAAGACTCTGAATAGAAAATATATCGGCTTATATTCAATATCAAATTCTACGACTAACAAATGTCGTATTGGAAATAACGATATAAATATATATATCTTTCAAATTTCCATAACAACACCTGTATAATCACGAATTCCAACATCGAAATATTCCGAAGACAATTTCGATTCAAATCCACTCCAATGCAATCATTGGAAATTTTGGTTATTTTTAAAACCCTTTTTAAATTCAATTTATTTATTTAAAAATAAATAGAATTATATTTCTAGTTCAAAACTAGTTCATTTCGATAAAAAAACTATTTTTATCTTTTCAAATATGGAGTCTTTCACCCCAAATCTTTCTAAACCATTTCTTATGATTTTACACAAATTATTGCTATTTTTAATAATTTTATCAAGGCCCGTACAGTCGATTTCCATCAACGGCCATCGAACTGCACTTACAGCGACCTTTTTCGAATTTGATTTGGACATAATTCCAAATCCAACCGTTAGATTTCAAATTTCTAATATTCGTTAGAAAGCTCTTTTCGATACGAACCCAACGGTTCCGGCTTTAGGAGAATCCGACGGTCGGATCTCCCGTAATGTCCGTTTGAAATAAATGGTCGAAATTCGCGAACTGCCGCGGCGCGGCGCGTTCTATTCAGGCCATTATATTATATATATAATATATATAATATATATTTCGTCGATTCAATTTGAATTCGTTTTCAATTCAATTCATTTCGAAATCGTTTTCAATTCATTTCATTTCGAAATCGTTTTCAATTCATTTCATTTCGAAATCGTTTTCAATTCAATTCATTTCGAAATCGTTTTCAATTCAATTCATTTCGAAATCGTTTTCAATTCAATTCATTTCGAAATCGTTTTCAATTCATTTCATTTCGAAATCGTTTTCAATTCAATTCATTTCGAAATCGTTTTCAATTCAATTCATTTCGAAATCGTTTTCAATTCAATTCATTTCGAAATCGTTTTCAATATCGATATAAATATCGATCACGTCAAAATGGCGTCAATCTAATCAACACGGCTTCATAAATTTCTAATTTCAAATATTCTATTTTAAAACTGGAATGAGGCCCAATCCATTACCATATAAAGTTAATTATATGGATTTTCATACAACACATGTATATAATAGCATGGAAAAATAATCAACCATCAACCAAAGTGCACTACACTGTATAAGCATCAAATATAGATATCCAACGCTTAAAACAGCCTGTCAATCAACCGATCGACATATTCAATCAATCGGGATGAGTGAACTTCAAATTTCATCCCAACACCCGTGTGGGGTTTCAAACAATCAAACACATATTTTATTTGTGCTGTTGGGCGATGTGTAAAATTTATCGTCCCAATCAATGTCATTCAAATAAGTGTACATAAACAAACCGTCTGGTTTGTAAATGAATATTTATTTATTCACATTCACGTTAAAAATTATATTTTTAACGATAAAACATTTTATTCCAACATATGCATTTCTATTCAATTCATTTTTCCAATAAAAATGATATTTTTATTTTTCTAACATATTTTTAGAAAATTTCGGCGGCATAACGGCACGATACTAGAAACGGGACAAGGCCTAGCCTTATCCCCGGTCTAGTGAAGGCCCACGCCATTCACACATCAATCAAATCAATTCGTTATGCAAACCACAAAATTTGGAGTAAGGGTCTAACCTAGCCTTACTCCTTCGCCTTATAACGGCGCACGTCTAATCCTAACCAATTTATCGATTCGATTTTTCACACCACAAACCACATTCAAACCAATATCGCAATCAATAACCAAACAGCCAAACAAACAAGTCCATGGTCTGTGGACGATTGTGTCGGGTGCTACTAAGCACCGTCTGCATCCTAGTATATATATATAACTAGAAAATAAATTGAAAGGTGAGAAATTCTCACATATAGCTATCCTAGCTCCACGGCACTTCATTGATAGAAATCTTCATCGCTATCGCATCTTCGTTATCTTCGTTGCCCGTAACCACTACATATGTAAAAATCGAATTTTTACTTCGTTATTCAATTTATAAAAATCGAATTTTTAGTTCAAAGTTCAATATATAAAAATCGAATTTTTACTACTATGTCATATAGATAAAAATTATATTTTTATCACGCTATTTTCCATATAAAGATTTTGCCTTTTCAAATTTAAAGATTTCATCTTTATAAAAATCTCATTTTTATTTTTCTACACATATAAAGATGATATTTTTAATCTTCCTGTCATGTAAAAATTATATTTTTAATTCTCTACCTAACCAAAAATCATCTTTTTACATCATCTATATAGTAAAGACTATATTTTTAATACCTTAAAAATATAAAAATCATATTTTTACTACGCTATTCAATATTCAAAAATCAAATTTTTAGTTCAAAGTTCAATATATAAAAATCGAATTTTTATTTCAAAGTTCAATATATAAAAATTCTATTTTTAATCGAAGTTCAACCTACAAAAATTCTATTTTTAATTACTTCTTTCATAAAAAGAAAATTCATATTTTATTTACTAAAAATCAAATCTTGTTGCTGTTGAAAATCACATCTTTTTCTGTTTTAAAAAAATCAATCTTTTTCAGTTTTTAAACTATATAAAAATCAGTTTTTTTCTTTTGTTAAAAATCAGTTTTAAAATTTTATAAAATCAGTTTTAAAATCTAAAACAAAATCAGTTTTTACTTAATTAAAATTTCAGTTTTAAATCCTTTATAAAATTTCAGGTTTAAAGTAAATAAAATAAAAAAAAACAGTTTTAAAGTAAATAAAAAAAACAATACAGTGAACTTACCTCGGGGGGGGGGGCTGATGTCGGCTTCGTCGGAGGATGGTGGGGAGGTCGGGGTGATGTACCGCGGTGGCGCTTCAGGGGGGGGTTCGGCGGCTTCAGCATTGCGTGCGAGGGGGCTTCGGCGAGTTCGTCGAGGGAGGGGGGAAGGGTTCGACGGCTTCGTCGAGGGAGGGGGGAGGTTCGGCGAGTTCGTCGAGGGAGGGGGGAGGTTCGGCGATGGGCGGCGGCGCTTCAGGGGGGGGGGGGCGGCTGGCGAAATCGAAAGGGCTCCGCCCCTTTCTTTTTTTTTTTTTTTTTTTTTTGGTTCTGAAATGAAATCGGGGGGGGTATATGAAAGAATTTTAATTTTTATTATTTTATTTAATTATTTTAATTTCTAAAAAGGTTGACTTTTACATACGATCTCTAAACGAGGCCTACCGCCTGCCGTCCATAGCGTTTAACCCCCATTCCGAACACAATGGGATATGCCACGTAGGCTGATTCGACTGTTTGAATCCGTTTCTGTTAAATTTACACTTAAATCGCTATATTAAATTTTAAACGTACTTTTCAAATTACCGGGGTCACATACTAACCCTATAAATTGCGGAAAAATATTTTCTAGCCTCGTATTGACGATACGGTCCTAACAAAACTAGTTTCGTCGAATTCTGAGACCGTTGGAAAAATGGCCAATTTCCAGTCGATTAAAATCAACTGAAACTGGTCAAACGCGTTTTCTTTTGCCACGCTCACATATTGATTTGAAAAATTATGAAATTTGAAACCTAGCAATAACTCGACACTACGGACCCAACAAAACTGGTTTCGTCGAAATCCGAGGTCGTTTGCAAAATGTCCATTTTTAAGGGCCTTTATATATATTAAAATATATATAAATTCCACAGCGACTTTTCTGAATTTTCAACTGGACATATCTTTCAATTTCTAAAGTGAAATCTCAGTTTCTCAACTTCGTTAGAAAGATATCCTTATACAGATTCAAATATTTCTTGTTTCGTCCAATTCTGACTTATAATGAATCCTATATATTCATTTGAAATTAGAAATCGAATTTTCGAACTACCGCGCCATTTTCAATTCCTTTTATAATTATATATAATTATTATATATTCTAACGACGACGTATATAATATATACGTCGAATTCTATTCAAAATAAATTCCTCGACAATATTATTTAAAATAATCTATTTTAAATATTCAAGATTCGCTAAAATTGCCAAAATAAAAATTTTAAACTGGCCCAGATTTTCCGGGTTGTTACAATAATGGTGGTCGTCCAGACTACTTGTTGATTGTTCGGATATGCGAGGAATAAGGTGCCTCCGGTTTCGTTCAGACCCAGAACGGACTTGAAAATGGATTGTATGTCTGACGTTGTATTCCTTTATACGATATTCGTTGATCTCTCCTAAATATATATCTTTTTGGTGTTTAACACCCTTCTCTAAGACGTACGAGCTTAGAGGTTATATATTGGTAGGAATCTATGGTATGGTATGGATTGACAATGTGGCATGCTAAGATGCAAATGATCAAGGCTTTTGTTGAAAAGCAGGCCTTGTGGTGATGATCAAAGCACAACTTGAATAAGCATAGCTTTGTGTATTACGTAGCTTCACGAGCCTCACAACCCGGTTGGGGTCTAAAACGGGAGAAGTGAACGCAGGGAGAGCAGCACGTTTCTTTCTAGCTAGAAGTGGTGTTTGGGTTTTACACGGCCCGGCATTTTACTTATGTGGATGATGGAATTAGGCGCCTCGGATGATAGGTCCTATAGGACCGGGAAACGTGTGTTCAGGAATTGCCAATCCGCAAAGTCGTATGTGCGGACCGGCCCTGCAGCTTTCCAAGGGTTCACTGCGGGGGATCCTGAGACATTAGATAGAGTGTCTCAAATCAGTAAGGAGCTCCTCCCTAGCCTTGACTCATGATGGAAACCCAATTTCCAATACGACCTCATGCGGTTTTGATTGTAGAACTAGTATGGCGACATAGTAGGATGGGGTACTATGTCGTCTATGATTGATACATTATGATTGAACTGTTTTTGAAACTTATATGCACTAGTAATAATATCAAACCCTTTTTTTTATCGTATCAAGCATTTTTGACCATTATAAGGTAAAACTCTATCCTCCGGTTTGCGTTGCATTGTGTGATGGGACTTGAGTCTTATAATGGTTTCATTTTTCTAAAGAGCATTGCGTTGTTTAACGATTTACTTTATTTTTATGCACTGGCAATCTAATGGAGTAAACCCGTTCCGCGTTAGCGGTGTGGTCCTGAGATTAGCCTTATTATTAGGTTTATTAAATAGGATTTCTCATACCAGTCCCATGACTGACCTATAGTTTGCTTCACTTGCAAACTCGGGTGCCCTCTTTTCTACACGGGTAGTCGAGTAGCTTATTTTGCAGATATTTTGAGCAGGATTCTGGATTGAAGCTTAAAGCTGTGTCCAGAGCATAGTTGTCTTCCACTGTACCTATTTTATTTTTTCCGCTGCAATGTAATAAAATATTGTAATTTATCTTCCGCTGTAATTTTATTCGATGTACTCTGATATTCTGTACTCTGATGTGACATTATTATGATGTTTTATAAAAGTCTGTTGTTGTTGTTGTTCTGATGATGTTGTATTCCCAGAGTTAACGTGTTCGGGTTCTGAACGGTCTTGGCCGATCTAACGATCGATCGGGTCAGGCGAAACCAGGGCCATTACAAATATTTTCCTGTAAAAGAAGTTGATTCTTAGATTGAATCTAAGGGTCACATAAGCGATGTTTTGTTTGAAGTTGTGAGCTTTGGCTATTTCAAAGTTGAGAATGTTGTTCAGTTAAGGTCTGAGAGGTAATTATATCCCAACTTGATTGACTTCATGATTGATGGAGAAATGGTTAAGGTTCGATAGTGAAGATTGGTTAACAATATGGTTTGTTAATAAATGATTAATAGTTTGGGTTATAATAACGATGTTTTATAACATTGCGCTAATATAAAGGATTTTGAAATGCTTTATCCAAATAAAATGAGAGATATTTTCTATGCATTGAAAAGAAAATGAATTGGTCTACGAGGAATTAATAAATCGAATATGGAAACATTTTCCGATATTAATATTTTCTGAATAGAGAAAATAAGGATTTGTGAATATATAGAAATGTTTTCTAACTGTAATAAGAGATATTTATTCGAATAAAGAAATTATGATATTGAAATGTTTTTGCCAAGAATAGAGAGAGAAAATCGAGAAAGTGGGGAAAAGGAAATTTGAAATCGATAATGTAATCAAGAACCAACAAAAAAAAGGGCCAGTGTTGTTTGATGTTTGATCGGTAGAATTTCCAATTGGAAATAGGACCGTTGATTGTATGGATGTTTCTTTGATAGTTAAATCACCGACTATCAAAGTTTTGATTTACTTTATACCTTCGTTGTCAATATGGAGAGACTGGGATCAGATTTAATATCTGAAACCCACTCTGTATTGGCATAAGCATTACAAACCAACTTATGCTAAAGATGATTGAAAAAGGAGTAAAATACAAGGGTTGTTCTGTTAACCCTAGGTAGAAATTAACCAAGATCGATTAATAGAATGGTGCCTTCGGTTTGTCCAGTCCCAGGACAACGTATATGGATGGATCTGACAAAGTGCCATTCAAAGTAAATGGTGACAAGATGTTCTAAAAGATAATCATGACCTCAAGCCTCATTACCTGGGAAATGACAGAAATCGGGTAGGCAGCATGGCCATGTGGGTCATTCCCATTAGGGGTATTATCACCTGATCTAGAGAAAAATTCATTTGCTTCTTATTCTATTCGCTGCTATATGCTTTCGGTAATGGTTGCTGATTACAACCGTCGGTGATAATATGCTCGATACACTCAAGTTAAATGAGTGGTCAGCCATGTGTGGGCTGGGTTGCAAGACGTTCTTGTTGAATTCAGTGTATTCCCCTCTAGAGATACACTATCGGAAGGTGGTTCCATACCTTGTCATGTTGGAAATCCAATCTCCAATAAGCACCCTGCGGTTTTCGATTTTATATTATACCAGTACGTATGCACGCCCGATGGGCGTGTGCATAGATGATTTTGACTATAGCTGAAATTGTTTTTAAAATGGACGATCAGTTGCGTCTACAAATTTAGGTTATTGCAGTTTATAAAAAAAGAAACGCACCCATAGCATTTAAAAAATTCAAAATGTTATTCGTTTCTTTCTGTCAAATTACAAACAAACTGGGTACCCTAAATCACGTAAATCAGGACACGTATAATCAATATATAAAGGTTGGGTATGCTTCACGTATGACAACACTTATTGACAAATTAAACGAATACTTGAAATATTTGGAAAAACCAAGTTTCTTTCCAGGAATCAATCATTTCACTCACCACAATAATTCACTTTTGACTTGGGCATGTCTACTAACTCATGCCATACTCTTAATCTTTGGATTTTTGCAATCTGCTAATCACTCATATATAGTATAATTGAGATGATATATAAACTTAAATTAAATGAAGGACAATTGTTAGGGCATAGACTTTTATACTATTGTATGATAATGGTCCAAAATATCATTATACAACTTTTGTTACTCCACAGTATTACTACCGTGCGTATTAGATGACCAATCCATTTCCTGAAATTATATTTCGAGCCTACAGGAAGCGATCCAGATCTCTATTCCGAGAAGAAGAACTTCAACTTTCAGTTCTTTCGACTGCATCTTTCCATTCAACTCACAAAAGCTTTTCCACTTCTTTTTTCTAAACCAAACAGACAATACATGATGCATTATTAAGATCAAAACTAAAATATTGCCTTTCCTATTTCAAATGGAGTCATTCAGAAGTAAAATAATAACCACTGTCATATTCTTTTCATAGTATACGTACTTTTGTGAAGCTGTTGAAAATTACCATAGTTATCAGCATAAATAATTTGAAATGGCTTGAAATCAGGACAGCCAATGTAAGATCTGTATACCTAGGATGTGAAATAGCTTAGAACACGTTAGATACTTCCTGGAATTTATTATTTTTAGCAATAGAAATAGGAAATAGAAACAAATGCACTTTTTTGTATAATAACTAAATTTAAAAGAAAGAGAATGAACAAAACAAATGTAATATGCAGATTTTTTTTTGTTAAATTTCCCTAATCGAACCAAATGTTCAATAAACACAAACGGAGATAATTTGCATTCATGTTCAACAAATATACCATTTAAGGGTAATGCTAATAGGGAATGTTTTATTTGATTTGTATTCAACGTTTCCATTGTACTTTCAGGTCGCTTATTTCCGTCTATCCTAACATCTTTGCCATGGAATTGCATGACTTTAATCTATGACACAAAACATTTACGTAATTTTTCCATTTATGTTAAGACAGGTAAGACCTTGCTTCTTCATTTTAAAGCTATCTATTTATCATACTCTTTGTTTCTAGATATTTAAGCAAACCAAAGGATTTGCATGCAAGAAGCATCATAATGTAAAGGAAAGAAACATACATCACAATTCGTTTTAGTCATCAAAGATTGGAACAGAAGTGCAGGATCCATTGTGTACTTAATGGAGATGCAAGTAATTGAGCTACCAAAGCGTGCACACACAATTAAATATGTTATATAATTATGAAGCATGCGATATATATATTAATAAATAGGAAAATATTGTGAAAATTAGTTGAGATAAAAGCATAAAATCCTACTTTGTATATATTCATACAAAAGTAATGGATTTGTGATGCATTGACATGTTCATATTTATGAGTAGATGCCATGAAATACATGTGTGTGTGTGTGTGTAGATGAAATATAAAGCAATGTGAACATACTTTTCATTTTATTTTCCACGCAGGTGTGTAAGACAGCAATGCTTACCCACTGTTTTTTTATTTATGATGTTTTTAGACATGAAGTCCATGAACAAAACAACCAAAAATTATTACAAAATACATGCTCTTTACATTTAAATTCCATGTCACAACATTCTGCAAAACACATGTTTCTATGATCTTAAATTATGTTAAAAGATAATATTAATCATTAAAAAAGAGGCAACTGGAGAAATTATACCATTTTAGGATAATGCAAATAGGGAATGTTTTATTTGATTTGTATTCAACTTTTCCATTGTACTTTCAGGTCGCTTATCTCCGTCTATCCTAACATCTTTTCCATGGGATTGCATGACTTTAATCTATGACACAAAACATTTACGTAATTTTTTTCCACTTACATTAAGATAGGTAAGACCTTGCTTCTTCATTTTAAAGCTGTCTATTTATCATACTCTTTGTTTCTAGATATTTAAGCAAACCAAAGGATTTGCATGCAAGAAGCATCATAATGTAAAGGAAAGAAACATACATCACAACTCTTTTTAGTCATCAAATATTGGAACAGAAGTGCATGATCCATTATGTACTTAATGGAGATGCAAGTAATCGAGCTACCAAAGCCTGCACACACAATTAAATATGTTATATAATTATGAAGCATGATATATATATATATATATATATATTAATAAATAGGAAAATATTGTGAAAATTAGTTGAGATAAAAGCATAAAATCCTACTTTGTATATATTCATACAAAAGTAATGGACTTGTGGTTGCCTAGCAATATTGATAGAAGAAAATCAGATAAAGTTATGATCAAATGAGCACAGCGCATTTTCACAAAATTATAAACCCAGTCAGAACTGATTATCAACTTATGTAAAAAAATTTAAAATAAAAAGATAAGAATGATAAAGTTAATAGTAGAAGCAAAAAAGGCTAAGAAAGTGTTATATATATATATATATATGTAAAGAATAATACATGATAATCATGTAAAGGAAAAAAAGGTTTAATGGAGTGACAAACATATGAATGGATAGAAATCTAAATTTACCAAGTTGTTAACGGAAATCTGCCATTTTCGAGTATGTGCATTTACAATGGTGCATAATACACTTTCTAAAGAGTAATATCATAAATTGAATTAAGTGTTGGATAAAAATGAGGAAAAATACATGGTTGCACTTGTAATAACTCAGGCTTAAACATTCGTATACCTGCAATACCATGCCTTGTTAAGAAATCCCTCCATCAGACTTGGGCTTCATAGAAATATCAAAGCATTAGGTTTCTTCATCTTTCATCTACCTGAAATAGGAGCAAAAAAATAGGTTACAGATACTATAAATTTATTGTTATTGAATCTTGCTTGGTATTCTCTTTCAATGCCAATCCATTTACAAAAATTTTGCATTTTAAAGTAAAGTGTCACTGGATATTTATCTATGGCAGACTTTTATTATAATACTCCTCGCTCATTACAAAACTTGTTTGTTAGATTTAAAGTTAACTTTTACAATATATCGGAAGTAACGTTTTATGACCCGTTGAAATTCAGTCTTAGTTTTCCCATGAACAACATACAATAAATTTTACTTATTAATATCAATGCGTTGTTAATTAACCATAAAATACAAAAAGCAAAAAATTGGAATATGTCACTTAAGAAGAAATAGGACAACTCGTAGAAGAATGTTACTGGGTTGGCCGTTGATGCCCAAACCTAGAGACCAATGACAACACTGATGGTAGATATTGAACATACCCCTTCCCTTTCCAAACATCATTCCAGCGCAAAAATCACAAATATCTGTGGATTGTTTTAAAAATTAATCGAGTGGGCATTCTAAAATCATATAATTAAAGATATTGCAAAAATATTGATGAAATACACACATCTTGAATATTTCTTATGCACTGGTAGCATAAATAATGTGAGTTATACCCCTTTTGCATATATTTTATTGTCTTTTTAAGTAAGCAAAAACCACAATTTTCAAGCAATATTGAAGACAAAAAAAGTTAACTCTAGCACTATCAGTGAAGTAAACACAGACCTCGTTGCCATTGAATAATTATCATTTAAAAGATGGTAAAGAAATCTGTAAAAATTGTTTGACATTCCTATTTACAGTCCTAGTTTTTCTATAAATATTGTAAAATTCCAATTTAGCAATGAACAATTTGTATAAAAGTATAAAAAATCCTGCAGTAACAAAAATTAGAGAAACAATAAAGAGTTACGTTATATATATAAGATAAGGTAAATTTCTTAGAAACTGGCGGATTTGGGTAAACTATGCAAGATAATTGTGACATGGACTTTTCAAGCTAAAATATGCGTTTGAAACATGGTGCAAATTAGTGGCACATAAGAGATTCATAACCCAGTTCTACTTATGATGTTCAAGCACTACAAAACTGCCCAGTTCTACCTCGATTAACTGAGGATTAACATATGTATGTACAATTTATTCATTCAAAATGCCTTATTTCGAAAGGAAGAACACACAGCTCAGTCGGTCAAAATCCATTAGTGTACATTGCAAACAAACTGAAATATATTGCAAATATTGAATTAATGATAGATTATCTAATTTATCTTCATAAGGTAACCGTCCCTTTTGAGCTATTGATCCTACGAAGAAAGCAAATAAACAACAAAGTTGTATAGAAAATGGACAAATTAGAATCGAATGAGGAGCATAACTACTTGATTTGGCATATAGTTCATTGAAACATCGTCGAGGAAAAACATAAAAATCAAGCTATAGTTCATTCAAATTGTAAGCATTGCAACAGTGCAAAATTCAGTTCAGACATGAGCATGTTGCTGGTTAAAAATTGGTTTTTGACCATCTGCTATGATGGAAACAATTGAATCATCGAAACAATGAACATAATGACTTAATTTACTCACCTCATGGTTCTTTCTCTGACCACAAATTCACCAAATTGCACCCAGATGACTTCGTTCCTGACTTATGCTTCCATATCCAAATCGAAGACACCATAGCTGGATAAAATCGAAACAAAAGAACGAAATATTAGAAGTACAAAAAAAATCTCAATAGAATTTGTATACATGCAGTTCAGATTAAGTCGCATCCGAAAGAAGCGCAGATAGATCAGAAATGTTGAATCTGTCAGCAGCCTCACCCAAATAATCCTGGGTTTCATAATTTTCTTTTCTTCAACTTTCTTCACTGCTACCGCGTCAGTAACTCTGTTCTCCTCGACATCATTGCCGTAGTCGTCATCCGTTGTTGCAACTGCCTCTGTTCTCCTCGACTTCATTGCCGCACTCCTCATCCACGTCAATAACTCCGTTCTCCTCGACATGGCAACTGAAGCTCCGGAATCAACATGGCGACTGGAATTATAGAGTCACCGGATTGACGATGATAAATTTAGGGTTTCAGCATGTTCCTCCAAAGTGCTGGAAAGTGATATCTAAAAGAGGAGAAGGTGAAGCTGCTTCACGCTGTCAATATTTCCATCTCTCCGCCATGGATAAATTTCGTATTAATCTTTTTTTCTGATGTGTGGAAGGACAATGATTTTGGAAATGGGGAAACTTAAGCGGATAGATGGGTATTGCGGTTGGAAGAGAGAATGGGTTTAGTGGGAAACATGACAGCCAAGTGGTTGAGCATCTTGACGAAGACCTGAAGGACAAATACACATGAAGTGAAAACAACGGTCCAGAGGAAAGGGATATTTTTGGCAATTCAAAAAAGCTTCACCATCTCTAAAAGATTTTCTTTATTAGTAGAGATATGGAGCGTGAGATGCAAGCGTTCCGCTAGATTCTATTTATTTGATGTAAACATTATTATAATATCACTGGATTTGATATCAAAAATATTTTTTGGGTTATCGTAAGGTAAAAACCATTTGTGTTTATGTGTGGATCGGTCTTACGATTATCATTTCTTTCGAAAGGATTTTTAAAGTTAAACAAATGATTGTAGTTTACTCACACCAGTCCCATGACTGATCTAGAGTTTATTTTGTTTGTTTTCCCTAAACTCTTGGGTGCCTAAATTTGTACGGGCAGTCAAGTAGTCGGGATTTTACAGATTCACTTGGAGAAGTTTGAAGCAGGAGGCTTCACCAGTTAGCTATTGATTATCATATTTCTTCACTGTGTACTATGTTGTATCTAGAAACAGGTGTTTATAAATGCTCCAGGAATAAATGTTGTGCTCTGATGATGGTATATATATGCAGTTACTGATTTGTATTTCAAAAGTTATGTTACATAATATATTTTATTCGTTCCGCTGTATGACTTGTGTTCTTCGTTTTCTTCTATTCTAATTTTTCTTTCTTTCTATTTCTCATCCTCTAACTTCTTTTTATTAATGATTCATATTTATGTGCAATTTGGGGTTGGACGTGTGGTGTTATTAGTCGACCCAAAGGGTACGGAAATTCGGGCCATTACATTTGGTTTCAGAGCAGAAGGTTGAGTGGTAACCTTGGCTCTATGGCGTAACTCAATAAAGATGGAGTTAGTAATACCCTAGATTGGGTTTGAGTGCATATATATGAGCGAGTATTTGTAGATTTGATATAAATTGTTTTATATTGTGCTGGCTGGCTTGTTGAGTGGTTTATGAATTCTGGTCGATACAGGATGTACAACTGTATCGATAGGTGTTTCTAAACTCTCGAACAAAGCATTTCGATACAGTATTGTTTTAAAATGGGTAAATAAAATAATTTTGCCCAAACTTTATTTTGATATAAAAAGGGAATAATTCCTTAGATATAATAATATATGGATGTGTTGATTGTTATTGCAATCAAATGAAACTATAAATATTGAAATGGTTATATAATTTGTACATGGATAATGTATGCAAATGAGATAAACAAAGATTAAGTTCAAACCATAATTGGAATTTAAATTCCGGGTGTTTAGAAAATATTTTCTGAAATATTATAAAATAATATAACATTACTTTAAAATATTTTTGAATAAGAATGGTTTAGATGGATTTTTAAAGGGATTAAGCACTGAAATCACTTCAGTGGCAAGAAAATAATTCTGATAATGGGTCGCGACATTATCGGTATTCATTTTCAAGTTTCTGAGTGATGGATTGCTACCATAATAATTTGGGAATGAAAAATTTGTTTGAAAAGGACAAGATGTTTTATAAATTCAAATGATTTTGAGTTGAGTCGATTATAAATATATGTATATTTTATATACATGATTTCAAACTAATTTGAAATAAAATCCGGGAATTTGAATTCTGAAATTAAAATTTGATTTATATAAGTTGAATAGATTGAAATTGTAAAAATTTATCAAATGAATTGAAATTTAAGTTAAATTTTTTTTGGATTGAGTTAGAAATAATTCCGAATGAAACTAAATAAAGAAAAATGTTGAGATTCAAAATATTAATATGAATTCGACTTATGAATAAGCAAGTTAAATATATATTGGATGTTGTTAATTGAAATTGAATTGTGATAAATTTGGATTCAAGTATAATATGAAGATTGACTTAAATAGAAATCAGATTTGAATTTATAGAATGGAAGTGAACTAATCAGAAATTGATTAAAGTGTTAAGAACTGGAAGTTGGATTGGTTTGAAACCAACTGGAAATGGTTGTATGTATGCTGAGTAGATTTTAAACGGAAGCAAATACAAGATACAGAATTACGCCCGACAAGAAGGTACATGTTTACAATATTACTTGGGTTTGATGATTTTATGAGCCTATGGGGTAAGCCGCTTAGCTTTCTGATTTTCTTTTGGATTGGAGAAGGCCTAGAAAGGCGAGTTGTGGTTGTACTGATTGAGCCGTGCAAAGTAGATGCTGGCGAAATTTTTGGAAAATTTAAAGAGTTAGAAAATTTTCAAGAATTTTCTTGATAATTGAAAATCGACTTATCGGTTGTATAAGAGATTATAAAAGCCAAATGGTAAAACAAAATGATAAAATAATTTAAATCAATTTGCGTATGTGTGGATATACAGGAAAGCATATGAGTGAAGATAACAATGTGATGATGGATTGTACAAAAATGTTGATAAGATTACCTGTGATAAATAACGAAAGGTTGGAATATTAATATGAGAATTAGAAGAAATTCTGGATAAAAACTGAGCTATGAAGATATGAAATATAGGATTTAAACTAAGCAGGTTATGCGGAGTTAGAGTTATAGCATTTTTACAACTTAGCAATTTCGAGGACGAAATTATTTTAAGGGGAAGGAATGTAACGCACCGGATCTTGAGCCAGTTAATTCTGAATATTTAAATTGGTTTTAAATATTTTATTTGGAATATAAAATGATTTTTATAAGGAATTTATTTAATTAAAAATAAATAAATAAATATCAAACAAACATTTCGGCTATAGGCTACATGATAGGAAGGATACATGACATCCTAACCAAATTAACAATTCCGTGTTAATGGATGGGTAGCTCCTTACATTTTTACCGTGTGAGTTATATTTGAAATTTAGAGATTCGCTAAGAAAACAACACTAAGCTCGATGTGTATGAAACCGAATACACGATTAAATTTAGCCGTTGGATAAGTTCTATGCTTCAACATAGATTCACCATGCAAAACGCAAGTTGTCTATCATTATTGTTATCAATATATATACTATTTAATAACATGATGATATGTTATTTAGTTTCAAATGCATTCATAATTGGGAATACAGCCAAATGCGGTGACCAAGTAAATGTGCCAACCAAGAAAGCGTGCCATCCACGTTTTTCTCATTCTGTATGTACCAAGCTATTTGATACTGTGCCAGTCAAGCCATTTAAGAACCGTGCTATGCACGCTGCTAAAATCTCTATAAAACTCCCCTCAGCCATCATGAAACTCCCCTCCATAAAATACCAAGCCATGACCCTTATAAATTCATCAAGAATCAGATACTCAAATAAAATTCAAATCTTGGGTTCGTTTGAGCCATTAAAACAAAAGCTTCATTTTTTTTACTGAGTTCGGGTACTAGAAAGTTCACACCTTTGCCAACAACGTCGGCCTGGAGTTGTTATCGCCGGAGTTGGAGGGTTCAGTTTTGATTCAGCAAGTGGTTCTGCAGAGGGGCAGACCGATGTGAAGTAGGGTTACGATGCTCGGGGTTTTGGCGTTCGCTAGTGAGTTTGGGGCCGCCGGAGGCGACCGGCGTGGTGGCGAAGGGGAGTATGGTCGATGGGGTCATCGCGAAGGAGGGACTGGTGGGGTCCGATGAGGTCTAAACGTCGGTGGTAGTTTTTGAGTAATTGCAGTAAATCTCGATGCGAGAGGAAACTACTGGTGTAATCCATTTGAAAATCCATCAAGTCAAGAAGGAAATAGGAGGAGTTGAAGTAGTTGGCATTTTTGAAGGACCTGAAACATTTTGCTGCATTGAGGGGGGAAGAATTAAGGTTTAACGAGGGTGGAATGGGAAGTGCAGGTGCCATTTTGTTTTAGCAAGGTGAAATTCTGTCTGTGGAAAAGAGAGGACGGAACTCGCAGATATTTGGGAAGTTATCCGCAGTGGAGTGTCAGAGTTTGAAAACTGATGGTTTGCCGGGCGAAGGTGTCTAGAAGTTCGCTGTAGTAATGCAAAATGGAAGTGTTGTCAGCGTGTTCAACTTCTAGCAGGAGGCGTGTGAGGCATTTGAAGGTTGACATTGTTGAAGGCGGAGTTGTAGTGATGGTTGGCGATGGGAAACTTTTGTGTTTGACTGTTAAAAAGTATGGTGGTGATAAGAGAAGTCAGCATAGAAGGAAAATAAATGTCATGAGCAAAACTGGGTTGTTTGATATTTCAGGAAACTCAATACTGTTTAAGGAGGAATAAGGGAGGCCTTGTTTTGAAGTGATGCTGAACTAGGGGTTGTTGATGCACTATGGAAATGAGACAGTTAATTGATTTAAATGTTTGGGAAATGTGTTATTTAATATGCATCTAGTGATAGAAGAGAAAACCGAATGGCCATAAGATGTAGTTTTGTGATGAGATGGTGATGGCTTGGTATTTGTAGAAGGAGTCAAATGGTATGAATATTGGAAACGAGAAGAAAAAGGATTTGTAGGGGAATACAACTGGGAAGATGAGATGAATTATTCAGATGGAGATATATCAAATTTTGGTGTGTAAGAAATTGTTGCAAGCAATCTTGTTAGGTCCAGGCTGTCATCCGAAGCAGGACATGATGTGAAAATTGAAGCTTTGGAGCATACAGAAAAAGCTTATTACAATAGACTTGGCCTATATTTAATTGATGAGACTAATTATATAATTAAGAAATTAGTTAGTTAATTAATCTAATTAAAACCATGTTGACTAAATCGCAGATAATTTTTTAGTTATGAATAGAATTGAGCCAAAACAGTCACATTGGGACCTTAACGACGAAATCAACATTATGATACCGATGTGGCTGAGAGCAGAACTACTGGAGTTTTAGGGGAAAAAAATCAAACGTCTATTTGATTTTAAAATGAAATATTTGCAGAACCATCAACTGCATTCAAGGTGAGTAAACTCATTAACTCTGACTCGTTTATATTTTTATATAAACGAGTTTTAAATTTATTTATAGTAATTTTATATTGTGTAATGGTTGTTTGGATGAATGGCTGATAAAATTGGTTGAATTCGTTATATCATTGATCATTTAATAATTTTGTTCACCATGATATTTCATATTGATGTGAAAATAATATTATTTATGTTGACTAACATCTGTGGATGCTGGGAAATAGGTTGATCCCTCAACATTTATATTATTGTTTGTTATTTACTGTGATACACACTGTGATTGATTATGGTGTGTTGAATTACCCTACCCTAGAAATTTGGTATTTAAATACCAAAAAATATTTTCGAATACAAAAAATGAAATTTGAGATTTAAAAATGGAATTTATTTCCAAAATAGAAATAAAATTTCGAATAGATCTAAAAATAGAAACATATTCAAACGGATAAATCAAGAAGTTGTTTTTAAATGAAAGTATAATTATTTATCATTGGATACATTGAAATATAAACTCAAATTTGAATTTATATGGAAAAGTGGAAATTGGTTTGAAACCAATATTTGAAATGAGATTTGAACATAGTAAATTATAAAGGAAATTTTAAGCGAGATTTAAAATGATTTGAATGAGATTTGTATGGAAAATTCTGAATAGAAGTTATAAATAGAATTTGGTTTAAGATATTAATTATAAGTACGAAATCAAACTGATTTGATTACATATAAAAGTAATAGTCACGATTAAAGGAAAAATTGTTTAAAGCAAATATTTTGCAAATGAAATATCTAGAAGGGAAATTTGGATTTGAAATACGAGCCCAAATTGGAAATTGAATAAAAAGGGAAAGGGGTAATCGTTTTAAAAGAAAACGACGAGTTTTAATTCAAAATTCGAAATATAAAATAAAGTGTGATAACGTTTTGTAGACTGGAATGGTTATAAAGGAATTTGGTAATGATTTGAAAAGGATAAATTCAAAAGTGAATTTGGAATTTGAATTAACTTGAAAGGGTAGATAAATTCCGAAGTTCGGAATATAATCGAATATAGATTATTCGAAAGAGAGTTATTTATTGGAATTCGATTATATCGAATTTAGGGAAGTAGTTATTTTTACTTTCCGTTTTGAATCAAAATTATTTATTTATTTATTTACTTATTAATTGAATTAATAAGTACAAGTTATATTCTTATATACCAATTATTTGGGAACAACGATTATAACGCTACCGTTATAAATCTAAACAATGATTATAATGCTACTGTTATCATAAATGTTTTATAAATCTAAACAACGATTATAATTCTACTGTTATCATAAGTGTTTTATAAATCTAAACAACGATTTTAGCGCTGTCGTTATAATAAATGTTTTATAAATCTAAATAGCGATTATAACGCTGCTGTTATAATAAATGTTTTGTAAATCTAAACATCGATTATAACGTTGTTGTTATAGTAAATGTTTTGTAAATCTACACAGCGATTTTACCTCTACCATTATAATTAATGTTTTATAAATCAAATACAGCGATTATAACGCTACCATTATAATCAATATTTTCCCGTAAAAGAAGTGGATTCTTAGATTGATTCTAAGAGTCACATAAGCGATGTTTTGTTTGAAGTTGTGAGCTTTGTCTATTTCAAAGTTGAGAATGTTGTTCAGTTAAGGTCTGAGAGGTAATTATACCCCCACTTGATTGACTTCATTATTAATGGAGAAATGGTTAAGGTTCGATAGTGAAGATTGGTTAGCAATATGGTTAGTTAATAAATGATTAATAGTTTGGGTTATCGTGGGGTAAAAACCATCCGTGTTTATGTGTGGATCGGTCTTACGATTATCATTTCTTTCAAAAGGATTTTTAAAGTTAAACAAATGATTGGAGTTTACTCACACCAGTCCCATGACTGACCCAGAGTTTATTTTGTTTGTTTTCCCTAAACTCTTGGGTGCCCAAATTTGTACGGGCAGTTAAGTAGTCGGGATTTTACAGATTCACTTGGAGGAGTTTGAAGTAGGAGGCTTCACCAGTTAGCTATATATTATCATATTTCTCCATTATGTGCTATGTTTTATCTGGAAACAGGTGTTTATAACTGTCCCAAGAATAAATGTTATGCTCTGATGATGGTATGTGTAATAACCCGAAAATCTGGGCCAGTTTAAAATTTTTATTTTGGCAATTTTAGTGAATTTTGAACATTTAAAATGGATTATTTTAAATAATATCGACGAGAAATTTATTTTTGAATATAATTAGAACGTATATATTATATACGCCGTCGTAGAATATAAATAATTTTATATAATTATAATAGAATTGAAAATGGCGCGGTAGTTCAATAATTTGATTTCAAACTTCAATTGAATGTACCGGGTGCAAAACAATCCGGATTTTAGTGAAACCAAAAACATTAGGATCTAATTGACGATATCTTTCCAACGAATCCGAAAAATCAAGATTTCATAGCGGGAATCAAAAGATATGTCCAGTTGAAAATTCTGAATAGTCGCTATGGAATTCAGGCCTTTAAAAATAGACATTTTGCAAACGACCTCGGATTTCGACGAAACCACTTTTGTTGGGTCCGTGATGTCAAATTATTGCTAGGTTTTAAATTTCATAATTTTTCGAATCAATATGTGAGCGTGGCGAAGGAAAACGTGTTTGACCAGTTTTAGTTGATTTTAATCGACTGGAAAATGGCCATTTTTCCAACGGTCTCAGAATTCGACAAAACTAGTTTTGTTAGGACCGTATCGTCAATACGAAGCTAGAAAATATTTTTTTGGAATTTTTAAAGTTCGTATGTGACCCCGGTAAATTGAAACACGCGTTCAAATTCAATATATAGAGTTATATGTTGATTTTAACGGAAATTGATCGAAACGATCAAATCAGCTTGCGATACATATCCCATTGTGTTCGGAATGGGGGTGAAACGCTATGGACGACAGGCGGTGGGCCTCGTTTCGAGGTCGAAATAAAAAGTCAACTTAAAGGAGAATTAAAAATAATTAAATAATTAAATATAATAACACCTCACCCCTCTTTCTCTCTCTCCTCTTCATACCGATCAGTAAAAAAAGAAAAAAGAAAAAAAAGGGCGAACGACGGGGGGGCCAAAGCCGCCGCCGCTGCCACCAGGGCCGCCGCGCCCTGGCGCCGACCCCCAGGGGTCCTCCGCCCCTCTTCCCCCTTCTCCTCCACCTCGCTACCTCCTCCCCTCGTTCTCCACTCCCTCCTCTTCTGAAACCCGCGCCTCTGACTGCCTACACCGACGCCGCGACCCCCCTGGCCTCACCTCCGCCTGCTGCACCCCCTTGACGTCGGCCACCACCTCCTCCGACCACGTGGACCCTCTTTCTTAGCCAAAGACACAATTTTTATCGAGTTCCAAGCTTGCTATTTAGTCCCCGTGCCTCTACGATGCTGTAGCGAGCCCCTTTCAACCAATGTGATTTTTATTTCAGTTTTTAATTTATTTTATAGAATTAAAAATATGATCTTTAGTGTAAAAATATGATTTTTATGATAGAAGTGTATTAAAAATATGACCTTTATATAGTAGAAGATATAAAAATACCATTTTTATATAGGTAGTGTGTTGAAAATTATTATTTTTATATATGAATGAAGGCGAAATAAAATATAAAAGACGTGATTTTTAAAATATAAAAGACGTGATTTTTAAAATATAAAAGGCGTGAGTTTTAAAATATAAAAGAAGTGATCTTTAAACTATAAAAGATTAGAGTTTTGAAATATGAAAAGGCGAAATCTTTATATAGAAAATAGCTTGATAAAAATATAATCTTTATTATATGAACACCGTTGAGTAAAAATAGAATTTTTATCTATATGACATCGTAGTAAAAATTCGATTTATATATATTGAATAGCGTAGTAAAAATTCGATTTTTATATATTGAATAGCGTAGTAAAAATTCGATTTTTATATATTGAATAGCGTAGTAAAAATTCGATTTTTATATATTGAATAGCGTAGTAAAAATTCGATTTTTATATATTGAACAGCATAGTAAAAATTCGATTTTTATATATTGAACATCAAAGTAAAAATTGGGTTTTTTCATATTGAATAGCGAAGTAAAAATGTGATTTTTATATATGTAGTGGCTACGGGCAACAAAGATGCGATAACGATGAAGATTTTTATAAATGAAGTGTCGTGAAGTTGGATAGCTATCGGTGAGAACTTCTCACTCTAAACCTCTTTTTCTAGTTATATATATATATATATATACTAGGATGCAGACGGTGCTTAGCAGCACCCGACACCCGTCATCCACAGACCATGGATGGCTTGTTTGTAAAATTGTTTGGTTGTGTAGTTGGTTAGATTACTTGGTTTGAATTGAATTGTTTGGTGAAATGAAATGGATTTGATTGATGTGTGAATGGCGTGGGCCTTCACTAGACCGGGGATAAGGCTAGGCCTTGTCCCGTTTCTAGTATCGTGCCGTTATGCCGCCGAAATTTTCTAAAATATGTTAGAAAAATAAAAATATCATTTTATTGTGTAAATGAACTGAATAGAAATTCATGTGTTGAAATAGAATATTTTATCGTTAAAAATATAATTTTTAACGTGGAAGTGAATAAAATAAAATATTCATTTACAAACCGGACGGTTTGTTTATGTACACCTATTTGAAGGACATTGATTGGGACGATAAATTTTACACATCGCCCAACTGCACAAATAAAATCTGTGTTTGATTGTTTGAAACCCCACACGGGTGTTGGGATGAAATTTGGAAGTTCACTCATCCTGATTGATTAAATATGTCGATCGATTGATTGACAGGCTGTTATAAGCGTAAGATATCTATATTTGATGCTTATACAGTGTAGTGCACTTTGGTTGATGGTTGATTATTTTTCAATGCTATTATATACATGTGTTGTATGGAATCCATATAATCAACATTATATGGTGATTGATTGGGCCTCATTCCAATCGGGAAAATAATGAATATTATAAAAGAAAATTCATGTGTTGAATATAAAAATAGTCATGTGTTGACGATGTTCATGTGTTGAGTGAAATATTTTATACAATGAAATTTACATCTTTATCATATTTAAAATTAGAACTACTTTACGGTGGAGTCTAATTAAAATCAAACGATAGATACCATAGTTTTATAAAATATTTTACATAACAAAAATAGTGATGTGTTGACAGTACTCATGTGTTGAGATTAGTCGTGTGTTGAAAGAAATATAGATTCATGTGTTGAATGGGATAAATATTCATTTGTTAGATAGAATAAAGAAGTTTTAAAAAATATAAAGCCGTGTTGATTAGAGATGCGTTATTTTGACGCGAACGATATTTATATCGATTTCATTCGTTATATAATGAATATTGAAAAGTGATTTCAAAATTAAATATTTTGAAATGAAATTCAAATTGAATTAGATTAAAATTCGAATTGAATAGGAAGCGAATTTGAATTCGAATAAAATAGAAATGAATTCAAATTGAATTAAATTGAAATTGAAATTTAAAACGAACTGAAATTGAAATTGAAATCCATTTGAAACGAATTCGAATTGAATCAAATAGAAGGTAAATTCGAATTGAATGGAATTGAAACGAATTTGAATTTGAATTGAATTGAAATGAACTCGAATTGAATTGAAATCAAATCGATTTTAAATTGAAGATGAAGTTGAAATTGTTTTGAAACGAATGTAGAACTATTTATAAAATTCGTTTTAAAAGGAAATCGACGAAATATATATAATATATATATTATATATGTATATATATATATAATGGCCTGAATAGAACGCGCCGCGCCGCGGCAGTTCGTGAATTTCGACCATTGACTTCGAATTGACGTTGCGGGAGATCCGACCGTCGGATTCTCCTAAAACCGGAACCGTTGGGTTCGTATCGAAAAGAGCTTTCCAATGAATATTAGAAATTTGAAATCTAACGGTTGGATTTGGAATTATGTCCAAATCAAATTTGAAAGAGGTCGTTGTAAGTGCAGTTCGATGGCCGTTGATGGAAATCGACTGTACGGGCCTTGATAAAATTATTAAAATATCATTAATTTGTATAAAACCATAATAAATGGATTGGAAAGAACTGGGGTGAAAAACTCCACATTTGAAAAGATAAAAATAGGTTTTTATCGAAATGAACTAGTTTTGAACTAGAATTAAAATCAATTTATTTGTGAAATAAATAAATTGAATTTGAAAGTGATTTTAAAAATAATCAATATTCCCAATACGTGGATTGGACTGGAGTTGAATCGAAATTATCTTCGGGATATTTCGATGTTGGATTTCGTGACTATATAGATATTGTTATGGGAATTTGAAAGATATATTTTATATCGTTATTTCCAATACGATATATGTTGGTTTCAGAATTTGATATTGAATATAAGCCGATATATTTTCTATTCAGAGCCTTGTATTTAATATCAAATGTGATTTGGGGTTTGTCGTGAATCGTGTTTTAGAAGACATTGGTTCTTTAACCCAGTCAAAGACATAATATTGATTTTTGAGAAGATTAAAACTAAATGGAGTTTTAATGAATCTTTAATTAGATTAAAAAGAGAATTGATAATTTAAATTATCAAATCTGAAAAGTGATCGAGAGTGGAGTATCACCAGTTTTGCTCCAAAGCGATAGTTAAATCTTTAATTAGATTTGAACGTGTAATGGTAATTAATTTTACCGATAACACCGTGGTGTTAGATATGGAGTATTACCAGTTTTTCTCCATGGGATATATAGGTTGGGATTGGGAAATAAAATAAATAATTACTTCGGTGTGGTTCGCTAATCCCGACTAGTTTGAAATGATATCCAAAGGAAGATTAAAGAATAAATTTAGAAGAATTTATCTTGGATAAAATTAATGGGAACCTTTCCCTAAGAATGTGATTTTGTGAATAAAAGAATATTCTGAATTGGAATGAGGCGGTTGTTGTGTTTGTGTAACATTCGTTTATTATATACGTGGGTTATTCAGAAAGGCCGGGTTTATACCCATTCTGAATAACCGATTCGACGAGATGTCGAAGATGAAGACGGTGGTAGAAGACCGGAAGTCTTCACATCGTTTGGGTGATTACTGATGATCTTGATTGGGCTGTACACCCAGGATGAGGGAATCAGTTGGTGATCGTCCAGACGTACTTGGAGATGGATGGATATGCGAGGAAAGTGCCTCCGGTTTCGTTCAGACCCAGAACGAACTTGTAAATGGATTGTGTGTCTGACATTGGATTTTATTCTGTGTTGATTGATCTTTATTAAATATACATTTGTTAGGCGGCGGAGAATTTATTCTCTTGCTTAACGCCCTTCTCTGAGACGTACGAGCTCAGAGGTTGTATATCGATGGACATTAGTCGCATGGAGTGAATTGCCAATGTGGCATGCGTAAGTGGCAATTGATCAAGGCTTCTGTTGAAAAGCAAAGTCTTGTGGTTGATGATCAAAGCACGGCCTGTGTGGCGTAGCTTTGTGTATAGCGTGAATTCGCGAGCCTCACACCTCGGTATGAGTCAAAAACGGGATAGTGACTGCAGGGAGAGCACGACGTTTCTTTCTAGCTAAGGTGGTGTCAGTGACCTACCAGCCCTGACATTTATATACTTTTCACCTGTGTGGTTGTTGGAATGCGAGGCGCCTCGGATATAGGTCTGTAAGGACCGGGAAACGTGTGTTCAGGAATTGCCAATCCTCAAAAGTAAGAGAGGACCGGCCCTGAAGATCCAAGGATCATAGTGGGGTCCTGAGGCATTTGCTAGAGTGTCTCGAATCGGAGAGGAGCTTGCCCCTTGCCTCGGCTCATGACGGAAATCCAATTTCCAATACGTGATAGTGCGGTTTTATTTGTAGAACCTAGTATGGCGACATAGTGGTATGGGTCATTCATGCCGCCTATGATTGATATTTATGATTGAAATTGTTTTGACACTATACACCTATAATAGTATCAAATAATGTGTTTTAAACGTATCAAGCATGCTTTGGCTGTTATAAGGTAAAAACCCTATCCTCCGGCTTGCGTTGCATTGTGTGATGGGACCCGGGTCTTATAACAGCTTCATTTCTCTTTATTTAGCATTGCGCTGTTTGTTCTATGCACTGGTATTCTTGGGAGGAAACCCGTTCCGTGTTATACGGCGTGGTCCCTTGATTTACCAAACTTTAAAACCAATATTAATAACTGTTTTAGTTCTCGCACCAGTCACATGACTGACCTGGAGTTTATTGTTTTAACCTAAACTCTGGGTGCCCCTATTTTCCACACGGGCAGCTAGTAGTTTTGGTTTTGCAGATTTATATTCACAGGGTCCTGATTAACAGCTGGAATGATGCTCGAAAAGCTCTGTATCCGTGTATCTCTTTCAATTGTGTTTTGTATATCTTTCCGCTACTATGTAATTTATTGTAATCTCTGATATTTATTGTATGTAATTTATTCATTTATACTCTGTATATTCTTGTATCTGATGGAATTGTTGTAATAACAATAAAATGTTCTCCTGTATGCGTTCTATTTTGTCCTCAATTCTATCCGTGCTTTCCTTCACGGGGAAGTTCGGGTCGTCTCAGTATGTATATGCAGTTACTGATTTGTATTTCAAAAGTTGTGTTACATAATATATTTTATTCGTTCCGCTGTGTGACTTGTGTTCTTCGTTTTCTTCTATTCTAATTTTTCTTTCTTTCTATTTCTCATCATCTAACTTCTTTCTACGAATGATTCGTATTTCTGTGCAATTTGGGGTTGGACGTGTGATGTTATTAATCGACCCAAAGGGTAAGGAAGTTCGAGCCATTACACCTTTTGGGTTAACCAATGCACCGGCATACTTCATGAACTTGATGAGTCGAGTGTTTAGGGAGTATCTGAACAAGTTCGTGGTGGTGTTCGTAGGTGATATTCTGATCTTCTCCAAGAGCAAAGAAGAACATGCCCAACACTTAGAGGAAGTCCTAAGTACACTTAAAGCACACCAATTTAAAGCAAAAAAATTTAAGTGTCATTTCTGGAGGGAGGAAGTGAGGTTCCTAGGGCATGTGGTCTCCACGGAAGGGATAGCGGTAGACCCCGCTAAGGTGGTCGCCATTCAAGATTGGAAGGCTCCGAAGAATGCTACAGATGTAAGAAGTTTTTTTGGATTGGCGGGATATTATAGGAAGTTTATTAAAGACTTTGTGCGGGTCTCAACTTCGCTTACCCATCTAACAAAGAAGAACTTTACTTACGACAACCCCAGTTCTGAGTCTCCCCGACGGAAGCAAGATATTCACAGTTTAGATAGATGTTTGCGGCATGAGATTAGGTGTCGTACTAATGCAAGAGGAAAGGGTAGTATGCTATGGAAGTAGGCAACTAAGGGTTCATGAGAAGTACTATCCCCCCTCATGACTAGTTAGCAGCAATAGCGTTCGCACTTAAGTCTTGGCGACACTTTCTATTTGGAGAAAGATTTGAGCTATATACAGATCATAAGTTGCTCAAATACTTGTTCTCGCAGAAGGACCTCAACCTAAGGCAGTAAAGATGGATGGAGTTCCTAGCATCCTACGACTTTGACATAGCTTATACCCCAAGCAAGGGTAATGTGGTGGCGGACACATTGAGTAGGCAAAGGATGACCTTGAGTCCTCTATTTGTAGAAAGGCAGAGCTTGGAGTCAACCTTTAATTTTAAGCCATCTATGGATTTCACACATGGTTTGTTGGCATCATTGAAGGTGCGACCTACTCTATTAGAGCGAATTGGATCTTTGTAGCAAGAGGACCAGCAGTTGAAGGACATCTTGGATAAACTTGGTCAAGGAGAAACTTCTAATCACCTTGCTAGATATACCATGAATAAGAAAGGGTGGCTAAGCCGAGATGTAAGGCCGTGTTTCCCTAGAATTAGGGAATTGTTAAAGGCAGTGCTAGAGGAAGCTCATCACTCTCGGATGACTATCCACCCGGGAGGTGACAAGATGTTTTGAGACATGAAGCGTGTTTTCCATTGTACAGGCATGAAGATAGATGTAGTACAATTAATGGCACAATATTTGACTTGTCAACAAGTCAAGGCTGAACAAAAGAAACCCGATGGATTACTTCGGCCCTTGGATATCCCGCAATGGAAGTAGGAGAGCATCTCTATGGATTTCATTAATGGACTGCCCAGATCAAGGAAAGGCAACACGAGCATATGGGTGATAGTGGATAGGCTTACAAAGGGTGCTCATTCCATACCAGTCAAGAGCAAGAGGATGGTAGCTTGGTTAGCTTTAGTTTACCTAAAAAAGATCATCTAACTACATGGGGTGCCTACAAGTATAGTAAGTAGCTGCGACCCCGTATTTACTAGTGAATTTTGGAGGAGCTTGCAAGAAGCTCTAGGTACATAGTTAAGACTTAGCACAGCTTATCACCCTCAGACTGATGGGAAAACTGAGAGAGTTAATAGAGTTCTTGAGGATCTACTAAGACTGTGTATACTAGACTTAGGAAGGACTTGGGAGGAGCATCTCCATTGGTTGAGTTCACATATAATAATAGTTATCAGTCGAGCATAGGCATGGCACCCTTTGAAGCGCTACACTGACGACCTTGCAGATTACCGACTCGTTGGTGGGAGTCTACCGACAGAATTCTACTAGGGCCTGACACGATAAGAGAGACTTCAGAAAGGATAGACCTCATTCGAAGAAGGACGAATACAGCCCAAGATCGACAAAAGTTTTATGCCGATAAAAGGAGGATCGACTTGGAATTTGAAGTGCAAGATATGGTCTTCATCAAAGTTTCACCGCTATGGAATGTAGCCACTTTGGCACAGTAGGGAAATTGGCACCAAGATTCGTAGGGCTATTCCCTATAGTATAGAGGATAGGTCATATGGCATATAGGTCAAGCTACCGGATAGGCTGGAGGGCGATTACGATGTATTTCACGTTTCCCATTTATGGAAATGTATCCATGATACGACAGAGATAGTATAGCCGAGCACACTTGAAGGCGTGGAAGCTGAGAAGGAAGCATCAGTAAGAATAGTTCCTACTCATATCGTTGGATCCTAAACCAAGAAGTTTCATAACAAGGAGATCAGATTAGTGAAATTGCAGGGGGAGAAGACCGCGAAGATGCAACGTGGGAACCCGAAGATAGGATTCGCACTTCTTACCCTTTTCTTTTGAAAGTATGTTCTTGACTTCTTTTCCAAAGCTTTTTACTTTTCTTTTGCTTCTTTCATTCAAGTTTTATCCTATTGTTCGACCCTTTCGATCCTTAGGTAGAATCCAATGGTTGGAAACATGTGTTTGAGACATGTTAGGTTGATGGTTGAAAATGGATGCAAGCATTTGCCAGTGGTTGCTCCTGGATGCATATACACACGCAAGGCACTAGATTAATTCAGTTACTTACATATTGCATATGGATGTGTGTGCATTTAATTTTTCTATGAATGGAAATGGATGGATCATCATATGGACGTTGCATTTGGATGAATGGGTGAGCACACATATAGAACTTATATGTATTATTAGGATTACTTGCATACATATTAGATACATGGCACAAAGATATATTGCATTAAGGAGGTCAACCGAACCAGTCGACTGCCTGATTTTCGCATTAAGGTAAGGACATATACACACCATACTTTTTCATATGTTCATACAAAGTATTAGAAATCTTAAGGATAATGGATGCCTATGGATGATGGATAAGTAGATGGTTATGGTTGTTAGGACTGTACATTCTTCTTAATATAGAGATTTCGGGGACGAATTCCTTTAAGTAGGGGAGAATGTAACAACCCAAAATTTAATACACTATAACCATACATTAAGATAATAATTTAGGTATAACTTAATTAAATATTCAGAATTAAGTGAAACCTGCATTACCGTTGCATTCATCTCGAAATTCTGGTTTAGATAGACCCCAAGTTTGTGTAAAACGGGTAACATACGAAGAAGTTATGGGCTTTTGAAGTTTGTATACATATAGGGGTCATATATATAAATATAAGGTTAAATTAATTCCAGAATTTTCAAACAAGCAAGTGGGAAAGTAAAGCAGGAACCAGACTCGATGTGGGGTGACCCACACCAGGCCCGAGTCGACCCAAAGGGACTGGTTCGACCCTAGGGTCGACCCACCCTAGATCCGGGCAGATTCTGAGTACATACCTGTACTGTTTTGTGGCATTATTCGTGGCAGACTAAGCAATATGTGTACGATTTGGATTTAAAACGTAAAATCTAAAGGCTAAGGTTGGCTTTGTGAATCTATAAATAGATGGCTTCTCCCATTTCCAATTCACACAAATTCTTCACATCCTTTTCTGCCTATATGAAATTATATTGAAAAATATAAACGTATAATAGGGGAAAGCTGCTAAGGATTGGATTAAACAGAGACAACATCAGGACTTGCATACATACAACTTGGAGTGTACCTTTTTCTATGACATAAATATATATAAAAGAGATTTACTCTCTTCTTCACCAAGACCCACTGTGAGTTCTATGTGATTTTTTAAATTTGACTATTTAAAAAGGATTTAGACAGTAAATAAGATTGGATCTGATATAAGTAGTGCCTAAAATAATCCCTATATATGTTTATACATGTTTTTCTATTCAGATCTACAAGTTATATTATGAACTTTAACCTTCCCTATCATGCCTTTCATTTATTAACAGTCTTTTCTGTATGCCTATATCAATCTGGGATCAATTTTCTCCCTTTTCCCTTTTATTTTACGCAGAACCTAGGCTACTCAAGCCTAGGCTATTACGATAATTGCGTATAAAGCATATAAATCGGAATGATTAGATAATGATACATAAATGGGGAAAATTGGGCATATGATGTACTAGAACCCTTGACTGTAAAAATTAGGATAAATACATGTTAATCTACTTGGATAATTACATGTTAATCTAATTGGGATAATTCTATTAGGTTTGGATAATTACATGTTAATCTATTTGGGATAATTACATGTTATTCTTTTAAAGTTTATTTAATTGCATGTTAGGAAGAACATGCGACATGATAATCAGTTAAATTGGACTTAATGTGATATTAAGTGTGACATGTAAGAATAACATAGTACCAGATGTGAAAACTAAGTAAATTACTGTAAGTATAGTTGTACATCGGGTCAGGTGCTTGTTGGGGAAAAGGGTTGTAAACTAATAACATTTAGATAAATGTGATTTTACAACCAAGCTTATTATTGAACTTAAACCTGCTAAGTTACACCTGTTAAGTTATATAAGCTAAAGAGGTCTCAAGTCTAATTTTCATATCAGGTTATCGGGACTCTTAATTCCTAGTTACACGGGGACACAGGTCTAGGGGTTGGCTTGTGTCAGGTTGTGTGGAACCCATATTAGTCAGTATCCATGTTGGTATCACGGTAGGGACCCCACACTAGGTAGGGGTCAGGGCACGCTTTACTGAACTTTATTATAAGAGGTTCAAGATTTAAGGGGTGTATAGGGCGCATTCCCACGGGGTCATGAGCGTACATGAGTCCGACTATAGGAAACTAAGCCGCAAGTAACATCTACGGATATGGATGTGTTCCATAAGTTGCTGGGTTAGGAACCGATACACCCTATTGTCGGGGCTGACATTGAATATTCGGGTAATAGGGAGTCGATCACATGGGTAGTAAATAGGGTAACACCTAATCATGTTAGTACTAGTAACGTTGGTGCAATTAGTTTGATTCTTGGGATATGAATGAGAAGCTTAATCTATCTTTATCTTATTTTGATTGTATGCATATACATGTTTTACTGTACTTTCTCTTCCAGTATTATTGATCTGTCTTGACACCTTTTTCATATACATATGTTAGAAATGACTCTAAATCGCCGGACTTTGTGCTTGACCCTTTTGTTTTCCTTCTCTCCCTTCCTTTTCCTCCCTCGGATTCTCAATGTAGGAGTGGTCAATATTTGAGATCATGATTCTGCTTGGACTTGGATAGCTCTTTCTATTTTCAAGTATTTCCTCCAGTTTATTCATGCTTATTATAATAACACTTGAGGGATATTGTTATGTTTCTTGTACTCTGATTATGAGATAGATGGATTTTGATATTTGAGAAAACATAATATTGTAACTTTGGGTTTGAAACATTGTTTTCCTGATTAATAAAAAGTTTAAGTTTTTCTGCTGCATTATTTATATCTGTTTTGTACATTTAGTTATTGTTTACGAATTGCGCTTCACGAAACTTAATGCTATCTCAGTAGAGTGACATTAACGAACGCAGGGTGTCATAACTCCAGTTAGTGATTGATATTACTATCGCTCACGCAAAAATTTGTCTGACTTATGGTTTTATGCATTGCTCTTATTACTCTAGATGCTCTTAAATGAGCAGTCTAGAGACAGGTTAATGTGCTCGAGTAACTATCTGGAGACGAGCAGGAGGCTTTCACATATTATATACATACTCTTATCCATATTTATTTCTGTTGACCACTAGGTCGGGCATAGTAGTGTATTTTTTATAGAGACTATATTATGTAGATCTATATGTATTTAACTATTTGATATTATGTTGTGCTATGGGTTTACTACTTTGGTGCTTATGATTCATTTCAGCTTATACTGCCTTACCTTTTTTTTTATATTAGTCTTATGTTAATATCATATTTTTTTTCCTTGCGTTGTGAGATATACGATCGGTTTTGGGGAAACTTTTCTTATTTCAACCTTGATGATCGCCTTGCATTAGTTAAACATCACCACAACCCATTATTGGATGTTGGTAGTGCTGGGTGGTTGTCACATTTGGCATTAGGCTTAGGTTGCTTAGTTAACATAAGTGAGAAGTACCAGGGAGAGCATTTATACGAGTGCACATACTTGTGATACTTTTGTTATCAAAATATATCTATATGTACTATTAGTATATTTAAGTATGAAGTCGCACTACACATGCACCACTAAGTAGGATTCCTTCAAAAGATGATTAATCGACTTCTTTACAGATTGAGCTATGAGTCATTATGCACGGAACACTATTAGGAGCTCCACTTCTAGAGTTGAGGAAGGAGCAGGCGCAAGAGCCAACAATATTAATACTCTTGATATGCAAACAATTTCTATAGCTTTCATCAGAGATGTAACGACCTGTATTCTATGTATGAGACAATTGTAGAATATTTATTTTATTTTCGTATGAGGTCGTACAGATGTGTAACTTTGGGAAATGGCCAATAGGGTCATTTTCCACTTTCCCTATTTTTGTCGAATTTTAATGTGACCGTTTTGCCCTTGGAGAATCTTGTTTCACCTATAACTTTTTATTTCAAAGGAGTTTAGACTTGAAACGACTTTTATTGGATTCAGACGATGATTTTTCAATCCGTAGAGTGGTCACATTAAGAAAACGAACTTACCATTAGGAAGATATGACTAAATTAAGGTTTAGATGGGTTTAAACAGCCTAATTAGGCTAAACATGGTCATTAGTGTGTAGGCCCAATACCAATTTCAGGATTAGGGTTATGGGGGGTTGAGTGGGATAAGTGAATACTCATTTTCACTTTCCCAACTCATAAGAAAGGTCTAATCCATCTCTAATGGCCTCCAACCTCTAAACCACCTCCAAATCCTTTATTTAATTAGCTATAACTCAAGATTAACGAGGATCTATCATTTTTATATCAAATCAATATTAATGTTGGGGCTGCTGCATTGAATTGGGATTCGAGCCTAATCAACATTAATTTTAGATTTACCCTTTTTGGGACACTTAAGGTGAGTGATTAGTATCATTACTCACTAATAAGGATTAAGTAGCATCTAAACACCTCTGAAAATTATGGAAAAATGTTCATTAATTATAGTTCAATTTGTTATGACACATATTTAAACTAGGTTGATTTAGGTTTAATTTGCTAATCTTGTAATTTAGGGGATTAAGAGAAAATCTTTCGGCGTTTTGATATTATTTGGATGATACGTATGTTGTTTCGGTTGTTTGGGATATCATGGTATTGTCTGGAAATGTTATGATGGGTGAAAATGTCGTCGAATGGCGAAGAATGATAGCAAACACCTTACTAGGAGAGCTCAGGTTCCCAGTTCGAATAAGTCAGTTCTAATGATTCAACCCGGACCAAAAGTTTCCATAAATTGATGAAAATAGATAAGGACGAAAAGGATGGTCCCGGGAAGCTTGTTTCAAAGTTTCAACTTTTTTGGAGTTCTAACGAACAAGTTATAGCGATTACAAGTTCAGTTAGAATAGACTAGGTTCGATGGAGATTAATGGTGCAAGGAGCAAGTGTCGGTTCGATATTCGAGAAGGAGATCAAAGGGGTTAAGGAATCAAGCTCCAAGTCGAATGGTTCGACCCAAAATTAGATGAAAGGAACTCGGGTCGACCTTGTCGACCTGGGAATGTAACCACATCTGGGTCGAATAATTCGACCCGGGCATGTGGATTATATCCAGGTCGAATAATTCGACCCGGGTACGTAAACCAAGCTCGGATCGACATGTTCGACCCAAGTATGGCATACATGGCCCGGATCGACTATTTCAAGCCAGAAAGGATCACCTGAGTTTGAGTAAGCAAAGGGGGTTTTCGACGACAAGCATGTGCAACACCTCTACTTGATGATAGTGGTATTTCTATGAAGACGAACTCTGATATGGCTGAACCCGAGATGCGAAGGAAAGTCTAAATGGGAAGTTACCATCGCGGATCTAGATGGGAACCGTCGAGGTGACTTCTATATTAGACTTCACGGCGGATGTGTTTGCTAAGGAGTTAGTAGTATTCGTAACTTTGGTTCACCTTTGTGAGAGTGGTACAAAGACGAATCAGACCAGGGCAGTTTGGAAAGATCGGCACAGACCCCAGACCGGAGTAGTTTGGAATGGGTAGGGTTATCGACTATAGACCAGGGCAATTGGATGCAACGATAGTATGGCGGAGACCGGAGCAGTTGGACCCATTAGTACCACAAGGGATTGGGTGACCAAAGCGACGAGTACTTTATGCTCAATGCATTGAGTGAGTGATGTGAGGATGGATGCTATGTTTGGATGCCTTTATCACCTTGACACATACACTTTATGTTTACACTCAATGATATTATGGCCTCAGAGATGTAACACATTATAGTATGTGCTCACTCTTTGGATGCCGGGACAGATCATGTATGATTCTCCATACCTATGCTACTGTTGACACACTTTTTGGTAAAAGCTGTCGCGCATGGAATATATAGATAACATCGCTCTTAGGCATGGAATACGTCGTCAGAAGATACAAAGCGATTTGGCCAAAGTCGCAACATCAGCATAAACAGGCCCAAAACTCCTATCAAACGACCTCTTTAGGGCCCTAAAACAGCAATTACGGTGCGATGCACTGTAACTCTTGTAGCCCTCTGAGTGAGCTTCAAGTAGAGCTTTCGTTTGGCCCTACTGGACTTACGGTTTGAAAGTTGCGCTCGTTTCCGTAAGCGCGTGTAGAAGTATGGACTAGCCATCACTTGGATTAAGTGACGAAGCCTCACTAGCTCAATTTATGGACCGGCTCTCCCCTTTGGGCTCGTTCCTTACCCCGGCTCGTGGTGCACTCCTTGACCAGGACACGGCTCGTGGTCCACCCCTGGGCTAGGGCCTGGCTCGTGGTCCACCCCTGGAACAGGACTCGGCTCGTGGTCCAGCCCCGGACCAGGACCCGACTTGTGGTTCACCCCTGGACCATGACCCGCCTCGTGGTTCACCACTAGCCCATGACCCGGCCTGACCATCACCACCAGATCCTCACCTCGGCTCATCATCCCCGCTTATGAACCATGAACCACGAACCGCCTGAAGCATCAGCGTTGCATACGATGGTGACCTATTCTCTTGGCACGATTTGGAGAGGATTGCTCCACGTTTTCCACCTCATTTCGGGATTTTTGGGATGCGTGCCACGTGTCCCACGAACCGGTACCAGAAACGGCTATAAATATACCACTGGAAGGCATTTTCAAGGGAGCCTTCTAGCTTTTTGGTACTAACATGTAACGACCCGCATCCTACGTATCGAAGGATCGTAGAATATTTATTTCCTTTTCATATGAGGTCGTATGGTCGTGTAACTTTGGGGAACGACTATTGGGGTCATTTCCAATGTTCACGATTTTTGCCGACTTTTAAATGACCATTTTACCCCTAGCGAATCTTGTTTTGCCCATAACTTTTGATTGCTAAGGAGTTTTGATATAAAACCACTTCTATTAGATTCGGATGATGGTTTAGCGTCCCGTAGAGTGGTCATATTAGCCAAACGGACTTATCGTTTGGGAGACATGACTAAAATAAGGTTTGGAAGGTGGAAAACAGCTTAACCGGGCCTAATTAGAGTGATTAACAGCCAGGCCCATAACCCAATTCGGGATTAGGGTTATGGGGAGGCTGATAGGGTTTGGGAAATCATTTCTAATCAGTTTTCTAGCCACCACTTACATCTCTTGAACCGTAGCCATGACCTCCACTTTCTAAAACACCTCCAAATCACTTTCTAATTGAAATTTAAGCTAATTAGCATCAAACCAAGTCTAATCAACATCAAATTAGAGGAAAAGGCTGCTGTGTGCATTGGAATTCGTGCCATTTAAAGAATCATTTCATATCTAAGTTTATATTTTGGCTAAGGTGAGTGATTTGCATTGTTTTTCACTAATTATGGCTAATTAGGGGTGATTAGTGTTAATTAGTGAAATTATACATGCTAAAATTCTGGAAAATTTTGTAAAAATTCTTAAATATTATTTTAGGGCTCTGATAAAAATTTGGGTTAATTTGGACATGTTTTGCTAATCATACGGTTAAATCATGATTAAGAGGATTAAGGGGAAAATATGGGTTTTGGGTATGTTTGATCCACATAAACATGTTAGATTGTTGTTTTGGTGTTTACGGTTGATTATACATGTTGCTATTACTGTTTGGTATTGTTTATGACTATTTAGAAAAGTTAGAATGGTCGAAAACGTCGTCGTATGGCGTAAATTACTTGCTGGAAAAGTTGCAGAAATTGGTCAGACCAGTCCTGTTCGTGAGCAGACATCACGACCCCAACCGATCGTGAACACCTCTTCACGAGTTGCCTTCACGAGCCGAGCATGATGCCACGAGTTGAACCATAGAGAGCCAATACGTGAAGCGCCCTCCACCACGAGTCGAGCCAATGCATCACGAACCGGTGCAAGAACCACGAACCATGACGGAGCACCACGAGCTGATGCAGGAGGTCACGAACCAGAAGATCATGCCCTGAATATGGCGTCACGAGCCGACCATGAGTCACGAGCGGAGCATCATCACGAGCCAAGCATGGTGCCACGAGCAGCGAACCGAAGGAGGACCACGAGTCGGTCTGTGAGCATGGACAGCGAATGGACTGAATGGAAACTGAAGAGTCACGAACCGCGATGATGACCAAAACCCGAGATTCAAAGGTAGTCCAAATAGGAAGTAAAACTCATGATCCAGTTGGGAACCAACGAGTTAACTTCATGAGTTGGGCTTTGTTGCGGGATGTGTGCTAAGGGGTTATCGACGTCCATAACTTTGATTCACCACCAAGACGGATGTTAGGCTACGGATCAGTGCAGTGGGATAGTTATTACTCCATGGGGCAGAGTGATCATAGCATGGCTATGAGCCAGTGCAGTGGAGTCGTAATGACTTCATGGGGGCAAAGTGGACATAGCAAGGGCTTAGTGGCTATGGATTAGTGCGGTGGAGCCCTTATGACTCCATGAGGGCAGAGTGATCATAGCAAAGGATTTGGGGGGTCAAAGTGGTGGATATCTTATGCTTTACGCACTGAGTGAGAGATGTGAGGATGGTTTCTATGCTTGATTGTTTGACATCACTATGACATGTACACCTCTCCCCATTATTTTCACACCATGTGTTAGTGTCACCTTAGAGTATTGTACATCCTGTTGTGCTAACTCTTTGGTTGCTGGTCTAGGTTTAGGTATGGTTATGTATACCTGTTATTGTTCTGTTTTGCTGCTTATCACTCATACCAAACTTTTGTCTGACCCAGAGTTTTATGTCTCTTCTTATTACTCTGGGTGCTCCTAAACGAGCAGACCAGAGACAGGTTAGCTGGTTATGCACGAGTAGCTGAGCCGAAGACGAGCAGGAGGCTCCCACGTATTACCTACATATATTCTCCCTGTGTTGTTGCTGGTCTCTGCTTGGGCATTAGTAGTGTACCTTTTATTTCTTTTGCTTTAGAGATAGTATTTTGAAGTTGTAATAATAATGTTGGATCATAAGCTGTATTTTGGATTCCGCTGCTACGATGGTTTAGTTTTCAGCTTACGCACTGTCTCGCCTGTTTTATGTCAAAGTTATGTTATAATTATATTTTATCCCATGCGCTGTGAGACATTCTACAGGTTCCTTGTTAGTTCAAATTCCTTTCTTTTCCTTTCTTTGGCGACTGTCCCTTGCTGGTTGGACATCGGTAGAGCGCATTTTAGGGAAATGTCGACTGTTGCGGGGTGGGCCGTCACATAACACCTCTTGGCCTCCATTGCCAAGGACACAAGGACATTGTGTCTTCTTCAAATCAATCTAACACGAGGATTTCGTGCATAAAATCATTCTCTTTTCTCCTCTTCTTTATGGTAACACAAGGATGTTGTGTATAAAGGGAACTCACAGATTGTGAGACGACATTGGACTTGTAATTTCTAAGGATTTAAGAAACTATAAAGTGGACGTAGGCTTGGTTTGGGCTGAACCACTATAAAAATCTCGTGTGCCCCTCGTTATTTTCTGCATTTATTATTTGTGATTGTAAGGATTTCACACTAAGTTTGGGTGTTAGAGCTAAATTTTGGTCTAGCAGTTATTTATATAATAGTTTTGATGTTTATTGTTCACACCAGACTTTGTTTGACTTGGGGTTTTATGCTTTGCTTCTTATTGCTCCGGGTGCTCTTAAATGACCAGACTAGAGATAGGTTAATGTTCTCAAGTAGCTGGCCGAGACCAACGAGAGGCTCCCACGTATAATATATGTATATATATGCTTCATCCCTGTTTATTTATGTGATCACTACTTAGGACATTAGTAGTGTAGCTGAGTAGAGACAGTTTATTTTGGAATGTATCTGTATTTAACCTCTTGACATTTATGTTGTAATGGGTATGATACTATGATGTTTATGGTTATTTACAACTAAGGGTGAGCATTTATTTGAAGTATATATAATCTGGTTTGTGTTGATGGTTCTTTCTCACAACTGTACAACATATTTTCATAACAGATATAAAACATATCCGATGTAGAAGCAGGGGGAAACTATCTAATGCTTTGCTGGACATAAGAAAAAGTGGATATATTTTCATAATAGGTATATAACAAGTCCAACCAAACTAACAAAAGAAACCATATAACTCTGGGCCTTATTTGCTCTGTTTTTATTTTAAGTATATATAATCTAGCAACAATTTGCAGACAGAAACCTTGAGAAAAAAAAGCAGAAAGCAAACAAATGATCTGCTCGAAAGTCCTTTAAGGCACTGACAGCCGGCAATAGTAAAACTTATTGTCTGTTTCTACTTGCATCTGCAGCTTCTTAGCTCTATAAGACTACCTATGTCATTGTCATATCCAATATAGTAATTTACCTTGAAGTTTTGAGCAACTGTGTATCAGCCTTAAGAAATATATGCTAAATTTATGTAATTATAATGTAGTTTCAACTCGTAGCAACAACTACAAGCACTAAATTTACCGCTGCAGTTGGTAAAGTGCATCAATATTGCACATTTGCACACAACAGTGGTACCGATGCACCACTGCAGCAGTTGCACCACAGAGTGGAGCTGTACATCACCACTCTGTGGTGCAACTGCTGCAGTGGTGCATCGGCATAACCACTGTGTGCAAACGCACCATATTAATGCGCTGCACCACTGAGTGTTTCCATAATTTCACTTAGAGTGGGCCATTAGAGGTCGAGGTTAGAAGAAATCTCGTACATGCATAAGTAAATAAGAAAATACTCCGTATTTTCTAAATGAAAAAGACAGTTCCTACGGTTATTTATAGTTGCGATTATGATGTTATGCAACAACAAAGCAACATGAATATGAGAGATGAAGAGAATGTTGAAATAGTGAGGGAAAAAGGAACACAAAAAGAAATAGAAAAAAAATTGTAACAAAACTGTACCAATGCACAAGCAACAACAAATTAAAAAGTGTAAAATGAAAATAAAAATAAAACAAATGCGAAAAAATGAGATTTGATTTTCTTTTTGAAATGAATAAACAAAGTGATTTTTTTGTCAAAAGTAAGCGTAAATGAAACAAACGCAAAAACTAACACAAAAAAGAAGAGAAACAAAACATAAAGGAATTTTTTGATTTAAAAATTAAATTAAAACAAATGTAAGATATAATTTGAAGAGTAAAAATAAAATAAAATTGCTATGTCAACGATAACAATAAATTAAGATTAAAAGTAAAATATACTTTGGTCGGCTTGTCAATGCACTTGCGAAAGCTGCATTATGTTCCATTCTTACTTGTGTCTCATATGTTCATCGTTTGTTACTGATTTCTTTTTCTCTTTTCTTTTTTCAGCAGGGTTCTAATGATATAAAAAAAGAGATCATTGTTATCATCTATACAGGAATTTGTAACTTTCTTCTGCATGCAAGTAGACTAACTTATTCTGCATCGTAAGTACTCTACCTTATAAATTTCATCGTTATCACTTTGGTAGTGTTTATTGTTGATTATCATTTCTTCTTGAACGTTTTAGCAGGCTTAATTTTGAAACGTCAAATCAATATCCGCCAAACCAAAGGCTGAAGAGATGGCTTTGCTTTTAACATGCATGGTAAATATGTTTGTTTTAATAAGTTTGTCTAATGTTGTATGAACCCGTTTATAGATGTCATTTTTGTTTACGGATTTATATAAGCTTTGTTTATGGATATTGCATTCAGTTTAATTCATGAATTTTTTTTAATGTTTATATTTTTATATGGTAGTTTCTAGTGTCATTTGGTGTTAGTTATATTATTTAGTTGAATTATAATAAAGCACTGTCAATTCTATGGAAAGATAATGCACATTACTGCAACATTAGAAAAATGCTGTTGAAAGTTATTAATAGTGTTTATAATCCATTGAAACAAAACTTTTGAAAACCCAATAACATTTTTACAATGATGTTTAAACGCTGTTCAATATTGCTTTAACAACATTTATTTTTTGATGTTAATAATTTAGCATCTACAACCGCATGTCGTTATACACCGTTCATAAAAACGTTGTTAAACCCTATTACGGCGTTTTAAAAACGTTGTTCAATATTGTTTTAACAACGTATATTTTTCGCTGTTAATAATTTAGCATCTACGACCGCATGTCGTTATACAACGTTTATAATAGCGCTGTTAAATCTATTACAGCGTTTTTCAAACGCTGTTAAAAGCATATTTTGGTGTAGTGGTGGGTGGTCGTAATACCATACTTGGGTGCTACCCATTTATCCCTAAAGTGTATTTCATGTTTTAGCGATTACCTATTGATGAGGCTGGAGGCTACGTTTTTACCATTCATACTTGGACCATACCCATCTTCGGATGTCTCACCGCTATTTCGTCAATCACTAATTCACGTCTACAAAAATACAACCTTCAATCTTGTATGTCTCGTAGAATGGGTGTTAAGCTAAGAGAAGTATCCTTCTCCACCACCATATAGATGTATGCTTGAAAAAAAACCAATGTACGAGATCTAAGAAATGCCATGTTAGACATCTATCCATACAAGTTATCCAAGAACATGGCAAACCAAAGGTGTACTTTTACCATATCCTATCGGAAACAATCCCTAGAATAAGTAATAAGAGGTCCTCGCATCATGCAGATGCCCAGAATTTTTGCACAACTACTATATGTATAATCCTGGTTGCTAACCAGAGACATCAACAAGCATCCCTTTCCATTTTAATTGTCTAAACCTCCAAACCATAGTCATAAGCATATACAAACCTGTAATTTCAGTTACAAATGCAAAGCATGTTCAAAGTGGTTTTGGGTCTAGTTCCAATCCTGGTTCCTCGAACTAGCACTTTATAAATAAAAAAGGCGTTTATTGATAGTCAATATGTCAGCAACATAAGCCCTTTTAATTAAATCGTACAATAAAATCATTTCATCGGTTTGTAAAATTCAATTCCATATATTTATCTCAACAGAATAAGCATATTCAAAAATCTCTTATTATCATTACTTTGAAAACTATATCCATAGACTTATCTCTTTGGAATGTGTATCCACATCTAGTTTACTTTCATTACTTAGACAATAAAGCTATATACTTAACCAAATGGTATAAGTATAGTCATAAATTATGTATTGGCCAAAACAATGCCATGTGATACGTTATTTATTATAAAACCCAAACAATTTTATTTAACCTCTTACCTTTACAAATTAAAGTTATAATATCATTTATGGAAATAATAATTTAATATCCAACATTAACTTTGGTTTTCAAACTAGTATCATCCCTTGGATAATAGTAAAGTCATTCATGTTGAGGTATCGTATTTACCTCTTAGACCTTGACTCAACAACATTCTTACCTTCAAGACAGATAAAAGTTCGATAATTCAAACTTTGATATCCAATATATGTCACAACAAGTTCTGCTTGCTATTCTATTAAAATATGGTTATATAAATCATTTCTTGCATTTGAAAACCGCCTTCGAATATAATTATTTTTACTTAGTTTATTAACTAAAACCTTATAATAAATTAACCTTTTAGCTTTAAATTTCTTTTTATATTTTTTGCTAATAAAACTTGGATTTGTTGAAAAAAAAATCACTTTATAAAATCCTTTATAAAATTTGTATTGACCTAATGAATAGAAGTAAAAGCTTCGAAAACAGAAGAACAGATGGCTTGAGGCAAGAAAACCAGAACCAAGCAGGAAGAGCTTCAGGGGCAGCAAGATCGACACTAAAAGGCATAGGTTGAAAACTACGAGACCGATACCAGAAGACATCAAAGGAAAGGTCAATAGGGTCGACACCAAAGTAGAAGCCTGGGAAGTGTCGACACCAATACCAAAGTAAATAGTTCAAGAGAAAGCCAACATAGCCAGATATAATACCAAAACATGAAGGAGAAGCCAGCAAAATCAACACTAAAGTATAGGCCTGAGAAGAGCCTGATCGATGCCAGAGCATGAAGATGTCGAACCGACACCTGAAGGGAACAACCACATCGAAGATACCAAAATAACAAGAAAAGAAGAGAATGAAGGCATGGTGTCGACACCAACATATAATGAGCAATTAATTTAGTGTTGACACTGGAATAGGAAGGCAATAGTTATCAAGGACGATACCAAAGTAATATGGAAAGAGACACGAAACCGAAGTATCAGAGGTGAAAACATGGGTTCAATATTCAAAATGAAAGCAAGGACATAACCGAGTGCTAGGAACTAATATCATGGGAAGCGATACCAAATATTAAGTGAGGAAAGCAGTTGGGTCGACACCAAATATTTAAGGAGAAGGCATGAAGCCGAAACCAGACCCATAAGAGCTAAAAACAAGCATGATGGAGCAAAAGAGAGTTATCTATACCAATAAACTCAATACTGATACCGATGTGCAAGGGAAACACACATTAATACAAGTAATAAAGGAGAAACCAGATACCGAATGACAAATACAAAGAAACGAAACCAACACTAGAGCGGGCATCAAAGCCACTATAAAATTCAGATCTAAAACCAAAAAGAATAGGGGTGGGTCGACACCAAAATCGCATCATCGAAGCAAAGAAGCGTGTACTGAAGCAGGTACAGAGAAGCCACAGTAAAAGGAGGTCCAAAACTTTATAAATAAGAACCCAGGGGTCACATTTGATGAGGTCCGTCTCTCCTCATTCCAAAAGTCTTGTATTCCATGAGCTTAAACCCTAATTTGGAAATCAAATTGGGGATTATTCTTGTAACCTCCACCCATGAGTAAAATCCTCAAAGCCTTCAAAGTGGATGTAGGTTCAATCTAAACCGAACAATTATAAATTACTGTGTTCGTTGTTTTCATGTATATTATACTACTCATCATTGTGTTTACGAATATCAACACTTTCTGATCCAAGAATCCTAGTAATTATCAAACCTTCCCTAATGCGTACTCTAACTCCGATTAGCAACAACTTTTGAAGCCCTTATCCCAAGATAACTCTTTCCCTAAGTGTTGCAAGCATGCTCCTGTAGAAGGAAGAGTAATTAATCTTCAAACTAAGGACATTGATGTCTAAGAAACATCGAATTCAGTCCATCTTGAAAGGACTAGATTACCCCCAAATCAACAACTTTACCCTACATTTCAGTGCTGAAGAAAAATATCGTTAACATTTTGCTGCTAGAAGGAGGGCCTGAACCTCCGTCCTTGTTTCTCATTCCATCATAACTAAGCACTCTAAGGGTCGGTCAAAGATGGTTATATATCAAGAGAGAATGGTAAACAAGATTCCAACACATCGTCCGTCCTAGAAAATAGCTTACTTTCGAACATCAATTTAGCGAAACTGGAAACTGGAGAACCTTCGAACTTAATGAAGGGAGCAAGTAACGAATTGATAATATTACACTTTGCTTCGCAGATTGATACCACTATAAGATTTAGTCAAGAAGACTTGGCCCAAGGTCATACGAAGAAAAACCCTATGAGGCAGAATTAAAAGCAATGCCACCTCAAGAGTTTAGTAGCTAAATTAGATCCCCATCAAATTTACAAAATAGCCAAGTTTTGCAAGGAAGCAGTCAAGCATTAAGGGTGTGAATTCCACTTCTTCATATAAGAACAAAATAATCCAACAGTCACGATTATGCGTCTTTCAATTTTTGTCTAGTTTTGTGTGTAAATGGCGATCCCCAAACACACACACATACATACGTACATGTGTAATACCTATAACATTGTATTTTTTTTATTATAAACATGAGCTACCGAAAATGCCCTTTACATATATTAATAAAACTCTGTATACCTTAAATATATGATCTAACAGTTAAACTTTTTCTTACAATTTTCAAATATCCCTCCATGCTTAAAATTATGATCAAAAAGTTTTTTTTTTTTTTTTTTTTTTTTACAAATTCCAAATATCACTTCATTCTTAAAGATAGAATTTAACAAACAAACATTATTTATTAATTTAAAATGTAAATAAAATTCAGACTAATAAAATAATAATTAGATGTCGCAATTTAGAAATAAAAAATTAAATTAGCTGCATATTATTTCAATTTAAAAGCATGACTAATATTTATGCAATTTATTTTAATGTATTGATCATATATATAATTTGTAGGATAACATTTCACGTCCTCAGCATACATTATCAATCACGATGTATAGTTTGGCCTCAAATATATTTCTTCGTAGGGCTGGATAGGGTTTCGAAGACATGTTTGGCAGTACAGATACGAACTGGGCTTTTTTCTTCTATCGGAAAAAAACGAGTTAATGACCACTTAGCCGTTTCCGGCCTTCAACTTCATCATGGCTTCAAAACCCCACACTTTTACAGCTCAAACTCTTTATTGCTGATTGTAAGGAATAATGATCAGAAAGCTCCAAATTTCCCTAATTCCCAGGTTACCTCGCTCAAGTTATCCTTGTCCATTCATCCGCCCACTTTCATCTAGCCATTCCAGCAAGGATCAGCGGGAATCCACAGCGCCGACTGCAGCGAATGAGGTCGAAAAAGGCGGCACGTTTTCAAGGGAAGAGACCAATAAGGATTCATCAGAATCGAAGGGGCTGACGACGATGAATGAGAACGACAAAGGGATAATTTCAAGGGAGGAGGCCTATAAAGAGGTCTACAATTTGGATTTCATGAAAGCTACTCAGATCCTATTAACTACTCCCCCTAAACGTAAAAAATTTGGGTTCGTTTATTTGCTCTATTCTTAAATAAGTTGAATGATGGTTGTTTTTGCATGTAATTGTTATGTAAATGCAGGTTTGATTTTCATCTGGTGCAGTTTTTCTTTTGTTGCCTGCCGTCGTTAGCTGTGTATTTGGTGGCTCAGTATGCTCGATACGAGATGAGAAAGATGGAGGCGGTAATAATGCTATTTGATCCATTAATTTTATCAAAATATCAGTGATATTTAGGATATTAGGTTTATATTTGGTGTTTGTATTTAGGAACCATAGTAGTCGATGAAGATAACTGAGGTATCCATTTGTTTCGAACAAGCGACCACAATGGCCACTTGTTTGTGAGCAACAACTTAAAACTTGTTTGTTTCCGTTATGCAATAAAAGAACTAAAATGCTTATTTGATGAATACATTTTTGACGTTGTTTTTGCTACTGCTGAATGCTTAAGAACAAATTTATTCATTTATATCCTTACTTACAAGTATCACATTATTGAATTTTAAACATACAAATTTCTAAACTGAAATCAATACAAATTGTTGAATTATCAATGGTTCCTACTTTCATCAAAAGCTTAAAATTTTGAATATTTGATAACTAGTTTTTTTTTTTCTTAATAACATTGCGTATCAACTTAATTTTGGAAGTTTTCATGAGCAACAGCTTAAAATTTGTTTGTTTTCATTATGCAATAAAAGAACTAAAATGCTTATTTGATGAATAAACTTTTGACGTTGTTTTTTCTAATACTGAATGCTTAATAACAAATTTATTCATTTATACCCTTACTTACAAGAATCACATCATTGAATTTTAAAAATAAAAAATTCTAAACTGAAATCAATACAAATTGTCGAAGTTCAATGTTTTCTACTTCCATCAAAAGATTAAAATTTTCAAAATTTGATAACTTATTATTGTTATTATTATTTATAAAATTGTATGTCAATTTCATTTTAGAAGTTAATTATATATTTTTAGCTAAACTTTTGGACTGCAGTAATTTGAAACTTAAATCTTTCAAACTGAGAATTTCCGGCTTTTAGTCCAATAATCATATTTTTTTTTGTTTCAAAATTCAAATATTTCTAAAATTGACCTTTTCAGAATTCAATTTTTTTATAATAAATACTTACCATATATCAAATTCCTCATTTTAGATATTATCGTGTAAAAAACCAACTAAAATGAGCGTTACATTATCAAAACAACCAAACAAATTAATTTAACAAGTAGTTTTAAAAATATGAACAAATAGTTATCCATTATTCAACATTCAAAATTTTGGCATTTAACAATCAGGATTCAACATTCAACAAATGAAACATTAGCGAATCATGTTGAAAATAGTTTGCCTATGGGATTAGTGCAGAAATACCCTAAATGTTTGCCTTTGGGTGGGTTAGTAATTAAAAGTGGTTAATTTGTACTATTTGCATAGTTGTCAAGGCGAAAAAGCCCCAAGCCCTTGGCTAGCGCTTTTTTGCGCCTAGGGCTTTTTTGGGAGCCTTGAATGACTTTTTTTTCTTCAGTTTTCAGCTAAAAAACTGCATTTAGAAAATGCAATAAAACACAATTTTTATTTTAAAAGGGCATATAAAAGCATTATTAGAAGTAAAAAAACACCATACGATTAACATAAATCAAACTAAAAATGTGCAAATTCATTCAACTCAAGTTTACGAATAATAAAATACTTAAAATATAGAAATTAAAACAACATTACGTAAAGTCTTAAATAGAGTTTTAACTTTCCATAAACTAGGGTTTTTTGGACGATTCGACAAAAGAAATTTATGGTTTTTCTTTTCAACTGGTTGACGAAAGAAAAATAGTTTTTTTTTTTTTTTTTTTTAGAATACGCTCTAAATCAACAATCAAACGAACATAATTTTCTCAGCATGTTGGATTCTGGGCTCCTATTGAGCCAAATGCTGAAATTTTCAATTTCTACTCAAATGTTGCAAAAGGCCCTTTTTTTGGCGCTTCACAAGGCGAGCGCCTTGGTGCCTTTGGGGCTTGTTTGGCGCCTCATGCATCATAGGCGCCTTGAAAGGTAATAAAGCCCCAGGCCGGGGCCTAGGTGAGGGCTTTGATAACGTAGACTATTTGTGAATTTTCTTTGAAACTAGCATTACAATGATTATTGATATTTTACCGTACCTTCGATGGAATTAGTTTGCTCGCATGTCTAGTAAATTAGCTGATGTTATTTGTGAATGCATCAATTTTGATGGATTGTCAAACAATTTAAGTGAAACTAATATAACCAAAATTTACATCTTTAGGTTATATGAAATGTTGGCATGTATAGAAATTATGTAGCTGACTTGTTTTATCCGCTTGCATTGTATGTGTTTTCAAGGCGATACTTATTCCTTTGCTTGGTATATTTAAGATCGTATCCTCAATATTTTTAAGATATCTTTTACTAAGCTAAGCATGACACCTCACGTTTGTTCATACAATAGTTTAAGGCTAAAATTAACAATCCTTGGTTCTTGGAATTTCAAACCTGCTCCAGCCATAACCGGGGACTTCAAACCGGCATTGCCTTAAGAGAATTGGTTTAATAAAAAACAATGTGGTCGTCCTTTAAGGCTATATGTTACTAGTTGCAATGTCCAGGTAAACCTCCATGGAAATCAAACTCAATCAGTAATGGGGAAAACCATTACCTTATATTGTTATAAAAAGACTGGTCAAACATTAGTTAGTTGGCTTATAGGAAAATAAAACCATGATCAAAGCTTGATCCTCGTTCAACATCAGAAACAAGCCCATCTATTTTAATGAGCGTTACGGAATGCATTTCACGGGTGATGATGGCATATGCTTCGTACGTAAATTGTTTTTATACAAATTATAGATGATTAACAATTCAAGAGAAATTAATTTGTACAAATATTTAACCATGTTTTTGTCCTGAGATCATGTGCAGTTAATCTAAATTTTATTTCTAAGTTGCAACAACTATTTTTTTTCATCAATTTGAATTTTATTTAGATTTTAATTAGAAAACAAAGAATTTGTAAATGATGTTTATCTGTTTAAACGATGATTATTTGTTAGATTCTAATTTTAAGTATGGTGCGATATTTTGAATTTATAAATTAGTTTAACGGGTAAATCCTATTTTTAAGCAATTAGGGATATTTTAAAATTGTGATGACGTTCAAGTGTTAGACCCTATTTTTATGAGTATTTCGATTTGTTAATATCTAAATATGGGTATTTTCGGTAATTCACATTGCACCAAAAAATTGTGGCACCAAAGATATTACAACTATGAATAAAGATTTGTTTGCAACTTCTGAATTCAAAAAATAATATACCCATACAGACTGGGTGCTTGAGATTTGGGTTGTAGAGGTCTTAGGTTTGAACTTTGGAGACTATACATATTATTGACTTTCTCCTAAACCGACAACCGACGTCATTCAGATTTGTGCTGAGCTTTCTTAATTGAGTAATATTCTGTTTCTTTAAATAAAACCCTTTTGTCTTTATTGATGAAATTCTATTTAGACACAATTGATGATAGTGCATTTCCACCGTTGGATTGTCATCTGATTTCCGTCTCCTATGTAAGAATAAAATAATACAATGCTCAAGGTCTTGTGTGTTCAAATCCGTGTCCAAATAGCCCCCTCGTACACACCCATATATATATATATATATATATATATATATATATATATAGAGAGAGAGAGAGAGAGAGAGAGAGAGAGAGGAGCGTTCCGCTACACCTCTTATATTGCATGTGAACTCTCCCCTTAATCTCTACCACGCATTTCCCCACTCATTCTCTCTCTTCCCATTTCAATATTATTTCTTAGTGGGAAGAGAGAGAATGAGTGGGAAATAGGTGGTGGAGATTAAGGGGGAGAGTTCACGCGCAATATAAGAGGTGTAGCGGAACCCTCCTCATATATATATATATATATATATATATATATATATATATATATATAGCGGATGACTATTTAAATACAAATTAAGAGACACAAAATCTTGACCGTTGGATTACTTTCTCTTTATATGATATGTGAAAATAAGGCGGCAGTGCAGTTGTGGATATTCATTATGTCATCAGTTATGTCTATTTTGTGTGTTTAAATAGACTTCCCCATACATGCATCTATATGAGAATACATTCATTGAAGCTTTTGGAATTACAGAAATACACATACTAAATGAATGCTCTAGACTGATGTTTTGGATAAGGCTGTCAATTGTTACTCGAAAAAACTGAAATTCATCTGTATCCGCATTCGAAAAGTGGATAAATATCTGACATTCGAAAAAACGGATGCAGATGCGGATGTAAACACATCCACATTCAGAAATTACCCATTTGTTTTTTCCTTGATTATAGTTTAAAACTTTAAATTATGTATTTTAGCACAATCAAATATGCTAATTTATTATTTTGTTAATTTGAAAGGCTATGCATGTTAATTGCTCAATTTTTTTTATTTACATCATATTCATTTATTTTTAGCAATTTAGTAATCATTTAGATTGAAATAGCTTGATGTTAAACTGGAATTTTCCATTTATGTTCCTTCGTTTATTGACCATTGGCGGAATATATAATTATTCGATAGCCGAATGTACCTGTAGATGTGGATATCCGACATCTGACTGTACCTGCGGATGTGGATATCCAGAAATGATTTCCGATACAGATACAAATATGACATTGTTCGCATCCGAAAGCATCTGTTGACAACCCTAGTTTTCGAGGTCTTGTGTTCAGACTCTACTGGAAATAATAAGATAGGATTACTTGGTTATCACTATCTTCCTCTTGAACCTACGTCTTTCATATTGTCTATACTGAGCTTCCTTAGTCAAGCAACCACCCACGTCTTCGAATAAAACCCCCTTTTCTTCCTTGAGGGGATGCATGCACATCAAATTTTGATCAAGAACATGTTCATTTGACAACAAAAGGCCATGCCCATTCTCCATCAAAAAGCACCAAGTTTGATTGGATTCGTCTAATAATTTAAGACGAATGATTTCTCGTTCTCATGCTTCACAAAGTAATATGCATCTTCCTTCAATAACTATATCATAAAACACGGATCTGGCTTTATAGAAGAAAAAAACAAGTATATAAATATTGTTTTCTTGTTTACATCGAATTATTATGATTATCTGGATTCATTTATTATCAATTCAATACCTTTGTGGATAGCAGTCAGCCATAGTCATTTAGTTAATGCGTTCTATATTTCATACCATTTATGTTTAATAATAAACAAACTGGGTTTGTTTTCTCTACTGTATTCAAAGAGCTTCATTGACAATAGTTTTGTATTTTTGTATTACTATTGATCCACATTAATTTTGCAGTCAAAAAACTAGGTAAATTTCAAGTACTGCTGTACAATAACAATGAAAGTACCAATTGTACAAATTAATAATCCAAAGATTTAAGGATGAAATAAAGAGCAATTGTACCCGAATCAAGCTGTGAATGCGTTCTTATGGTATGCTCCTATATCAATTCTTATTGAAAACAATACCAATGTGAATTGTTGTATCACGGATACTTTCTGCATGCATGTTTGTTTACTAATCCATTACTAACTGATAAAGGACACATGAAACTAGTAGGGTGGGCAAAGCAAGTTCGGGATTGTAGGCCAGGACCATTGTCCAAGCAGTTAGATACTTTGACATTGGTGCAGGTCACAGGTTTGAAATTTGCGTAGTGCGGACATTGACAAGTATTATGTTATTTACTATTTAAGACTTGTATATAAGCACCAAATTCAAAATAAAGGGGATTGTATTAATTTCATAGCTAGATGTCGTTTAAAAACAAATAATAGATGCACCTTTTTTCTTGGGTAAGAGTTGTTGACAGTTGTCAAATCAACTTCTTCACGATTTAACAAAGTGAGTTGAGAAATAAATGGAGTTTGAACCATCATTCGTGTTCTTTTTTGTGCAATTTTGGGTTGATGGAGATATTTAGTACAAATCTAAGTTAAACTTTTAGTTCTTTGTTGGGGTCTTAAGTTGTATTTTTGTGTTAAATTATAAAAGTAAAATGCTAGATGTTGTTTAAAATATGTTTTCATAAGTTGTCACTGAATCTTCTTGAATGTGAAAATAGAAAATTGTTTGCTAGGTGTTCTTTTGGCAACTCATGATTACAAATCTTCTTAAACTAGTCCTGATTTAAGTTATTGATGAAATACGTTGGAGACTATAGTTGCACTAAATAAGATAAGCAATAATGAATGTGGGTGCATGCGCGTACCACAAAATATATGAGGTTAGATTTACATTTTAATAGCGTTAAATATTTGAAAGATGTATTTTATATTTTTCAAGAAATGTTATCAAAACGAGCGTAACGGCAAGCGCTCCGCGCGTAGGGCTGTATATCGGACAGGACAGTCCGTTGTCCGGCTCGGTCCGAAGCTATAAGGTGTCCGGTCCGTGTCCGTCCGATTCTCTTATAGGACAGAGCTTGGACACACTAGTTTTCTGTCCGATGATGTTTTTCTATTATATCGGACATGACAGTCCGTTGTCCGGCTCGGTCCGAGGCTATATGATGTCCGGTCCGTGTCCGTCCGAATTCTTATAGGACAGAGCTTGGACACACCTCCGTCCGGTCCGGTCCGACCCGTTTACACCCCTATCCGCGCGTAGAGCTGTCAAAGGGTCGGGTCGGGTCAAGTCGTGTTCGGATCGTGTCAGCTCAACCCGTTTATTAAACGCGTTGGTTTCGGGTTGACCTATTTATAATCGTGCGAGTTTCGGGTTTGATTCGTGTAACCCGTTAAGAAAAATATTTGTATAACAAGATGAAAACATGAAAAAGGGTGTTGTCGTCATTCACTTGTTGTAAGTTAAGATGAGAATAAGAACATAAAAAGTTGTTAATGTGGGAATAAACATGAAAACGTGAAGAAGTGAAGAGGTGGAACCTCAGAAATTATAATGACTGAATGAGTGGCGGCTTGGTAATTGGTAAATTAGGGTAAAGCGACAAATGAGTAGTGTATTGGGTTGGGCCTTTGTTTTGTAGATTGCAGAGTAATAAAAATATGTTTTATATTAAACGGTCATGACGGGTTCACGGGTCGGGTCGGGTCAACCCGTTTATTAAACGGGTCAGAGCCGGTTGATCCAAAATTGACCCGTTTATAAATGGGTCGGATCGGTGTTTTTTTCGTGTGGGTTACGAGTCGTGTTTTAGGTCGTGTTAGAAATTGACGGCCCTATCTGCTCGTGATGACGGCATGCGCTCCGCGGGTGATCGTGGCACGCGTTTCGCGCGTGGATTGTTATTGACCCATTATTCAAGGGCCAACGCATATACATAAATGAAGTTTTGAAAAGAAAAAATCAACCGTACAAATCTTATTTTTATGAGATAGTTTTTTAATTTAAATAAAGGGCAATTTTGGCACTTCACGGTCGGACAAAAATATGTGTTTCCAACACAATTATTAATAAAGATATAATACATAACATAGTAACATTTGGCAACATAATCAGTTGTGCATATTTAAATCTAAATTAATTTTATGTGAATTAATGCTAAAGAAACCCATGCAAAACCATATTAAAATTGACTTAGCACAGGTGAAAGGAATATGAACTAACATTATTTTGTGTGTTTGTGTGCATATGTAGTTATGTCATAATCCTTATTGCTTTAAAATCAATGTTGCTTCTTTTTTTTGATCCTTCCATTCATGTTTAAAACTCGAGACACTCATCCGCGTATAATATATAAAATAAACTTTTTTGTTAATTTTAATAGTAAAATTAGCACTGTGAATTAGGTGCATTCGACAAGATAAAGGAATCATATGTTATTTGTTACATAGTGGAACCCAATGCACGAGGCTTCCTGTACGATAACTAAAAAAAAAAACTACTATTATGTAACAAAGAACATAACTACCATTATGCTCTTTGTTACATAATGGTTGTTTTTTCTTAGCCAACAGATTGCCACCTAATTCTTCCTTGTCATTTTCTCCTAATTGATTATCAGCGATGTAATAATGCTTGAGTTGATATTATAACTTACATAACTATCAATCCTATAGTCATACTCAGCGAACTACTAAAAGTACTTTGATTTTCATGCTAACAAGTTTATAATTCTATCCAAACCTGACAAGTTTACACGACTATGTTAATAACAGTTTTTGTGTGTATATTTTTGTCCTACAAAGCCAACCTCTTAGACCGTTATATCTTTCGAATGGGCAATAATCCTATAGCGGGTTCTTCAAGAAATTTACACGTTTACCCCTTGAAAACTAGGCATCTCTTATTTTGGTTTGGACTTATTCGTACTAATGTCGATGCATCACAGCCGAAGTTGGTTGAAAAAAAGGAATGCCCACCACGCTTAACGAGGAAGATAAAACATGGACTTGTGAAGCTAGCATGACTAGCTTGACTCTCTTGTTTGGGATGTTGGACGAAAACTTCACCAAATAGTATGTGTATACTATTTCACATCAAAATGAGTTTGTTTTTTCGATTGTTCTTTGCACACGTCCGATGGTCATGCATATGTACTTTGAAGCACTTCGAAATTTCGATGATACCAATGTTGATGATGATCGAATTAGAATCAAGCATAAATCTCTGTTTCGGTTGGGGATTTAAAAATTAAAATCGAGCAACTAAGCTAGAATTGCAGCTCGAAATCAACTAATAGTGATTTCTCGTCTTTTTTCTAAGCCTTGGTAGTTTTTTTCCCTTCTTCTTGCCTTAATCGACATTGACCTTTATTTTTTTTAAGCCAAGATGAAGTGAATGAAAACAAGAGGGCGATGAAGGCTAGGAGTCAAGAGAGTTTTTTGTTTTTTCCCCCTTTTTCTTATTGTCGGCATTGATTTTTATTATTTTAGTCGAGTTAAACAAGTCGAGAGCAATTGAAAGAGATTGCATTTTTTGGGTTATATATTGTGTAGAGATATTATTTTGGCTTACTTTGTTATTCATTTGCAACAAAAATATCGCTTGTTTTGATAGATATGCTTTGTTAAGCTAGTCCGGTTATAGTGTTTTATTTGATTTATGATTAACTGATGAGTTTTAATATTTGGTTTAGTTTTATTTGGCAGGTCATCATCGTTTCCGTTAAATATTACAAAAATTCCAAATTGTGACCGAAATCCAGATTGAAACCCTTAGACCTTGCTCGAAAGTTCAGCACAATCGCGACTAAAATTCTTTTTAGTCCTAATCAGTAGACTCTTAATATGGTTTTTGTTCTAAGACATTTTGTCCAAGTATTTGTTTTGCTTTTATAACTAAACACAATTTTACATATTATTAAATTCGATAAAGGTGCATAGTAAAAAAGATTATCAATGAGTTGTGTAACTCATTTGACTCTTTTAATTATGCATGACATACGTGACATAATCACTAGTTATAATGATTAATTATGGGATTTGAAAAATTCATAAGATAAGTGGAGCTAGGTCTTCAATGGTGACAGGGTGAATTCACCCTTCTTCTTTTCATCCGTGTTTCTGGCTCCCTTTCACTCCCCTTGCCTCATATCATACCCATTTCCCTTTCCTCATCCCGATGCACCATTCTCTTTCCTTACCCAGCTTTTGTCATTGTGGAGTTTAGCTCCTCTTTTCTCCCTCAGATCTGTTTTCCCATGTGTTTTTTGCAACCTCTCCTTTTGATCGTAGATCTGTCTGCTTTTCTCTACATCTAACCCAGTTCCACATTGCAAAACCCTAACTTAGATCTACTTCGTCGTTCTTCCTCAACCCGCGTGTGTTTTCTCGCGTTCTCACTGTTGCTTTTCTTGTTGAAGTTTCGAAACCTAACACGACTTCTCTACTGCCTTTGGCAAGTCTCACTGTAGCACATTGGTTTATCCCCTTCGAAATGCAGGTTCGAGTAGCTGTGGATCGACGTAGTCAACGTGCTGGTTGCGTCTTTTCTGATGTGTGTACTCTTTGTGTCTGTCTTTTGATTGTGGAGTCTGTTGGTCTGTTTTGTGCCTCCAACAGTGTTTGGATGTCGGTTTTAGATTTGTGAGGGTGTCCACCTAGGTTTTGGTTGTTAGTTGTAGTTTTTGGTCTGTAGTGTTGCTGCAGTTTTTCTTGGGTGAGCTGTATCTGGCTTGTGCTATAGTATACTGTTTATCCGGGTGTTCGTGGTCTGCCTAACCTTTTGGAGTGGATGTGCTAGGAGCCTAGGAGTAGGGGATTTCATGTTGGTTAGTATTTTCAGGTAGTGGGGATTAGTGGTAATCTGCTCTTTTGTTTGCCATCTTGGCTTGTGTTGTTGAGCTGGCGAATTTGTTGACTGCTTGTAGCTGAAGAAAAGTGAGTGTTATTTGGATTTTTGGTATGTCCTCCTTGGATGGATTTCTTGTCTCTTGTTAGCAAAAATTGATTGCTATTGGCCGGCTAGTGGGTATTGTGCTCGCTGTGTTTGGTCTTTGTGTAGATTGTAGTGTGACTGCTTAGGCAGCTATTAGTTGTTATTGTGTAGTATTTTAGCTGCATTTTCTTTTGCTATGTTGCAACCTGCGTGGTGAACTTCTAGCTAACTCTAGGATTATTTTCTGTTGTGGTATAGGTTTGTAAAATGCCAGTAGTAGATAGGCAAGTTGCCTCTCTCTTGTATATTATTGTATCTATTATTTGTTGTAATGAGAAAAGTGTTATGGGTCACTCTAAAATCGGGTTGGCCTTGCCATTTTTTTTATAGGATTTGAAAATAAAAAATAAATAGAAATTAAGTCAGAGGGAGAAAGCCATAGCATTGATACAAGAGTTGAAAGAAAAAACCTTTTACGTTAATATTATTTACAAAATAGGGATTAATTTATACCGTACTTTGTAAGGACAGAGTGGTGAATTTTAACATATACCACCTGTCAATTGCTAAGATGCAGATTTATTTATTTATTTAATTAACATGGAAATTGTGAAACGATGACCTCTGCATTGTTGTCTTACATGTTGTTTTATTACATATGCCTAGATCACTTATCATTTTGACTGTTTTCTTAAATACAATAATACAGTAAAGATTTAAAATTTATTTCATAGGAAGATACCCTTAAAAACATCGACTTTTTAAAAGTAGGAATGGTAAAATTCATACAACTTCTTATTCAAAAAAGGAAAAGCAACAAAATGCATTCTTTTATGAAAGATAATTTTCTATAATTGGTTTAATAATTTTGAAGTCAAAATTTACATATAGGAAAAAAAAAAAAAACAATATATATTAATGCATACAACTTAGTAAGTTATCAGTGAGTTCATTATCCGTCCGAATGGGAAGTGACAAAAATAACTTTATAAACTAATAATGTCTTAAGCTGAAGTCCAGCACTGACCTGCCGTTTGAAGAGGTCGGAGCCAGAATTGAAGAGGCAAAGGATTCTTATTTTCCAGGAAAAGCCACTGTTGGCATAACCCAAAAGGGCATGGTCATCAGAGTTGTCATTTCTAAGTGTGCATAGCTAAGCTTAGTATACCATTCGGACTACCCGAAAGGGGAATTTTGGAAAATTTAAGCCTTCACCAAATAATCATCGGATGCAAGCATCGTGTGCAAAAGAAGACAACGACACAAACAGCGTCAAAAGCCGGGAGTTCCTACAAGCTCACTTTTCCAACAACTAGCCAAGACTGCCGTTTCCGGAAGATGCCCTCCGGAGGAAGCAATAACAACACTGCACTACTCTTCCAACTATAGCGGAAGACACCTTCGCTAAACCTCCGCATTTGCTTATGCAGAAAAAGCTGGGAAGAAGCCTGTATGACGAGAGGAGGGCCAATCCACACCTATAAATACGACCATAGGGTCTAGAATCATGATTAAATTTCTCATTCTCATTCTTGTATTGATAAGTTTGAGTTGTAAACTCTAAATTCTAAATCGATTAAGGAAAGAAAAAAAAAACTTTAACATCAGAAGTCATTAATAAAGAGTTTTTGTCAAGCATTTGATGTAACGGATTCATAATTACTTAGTTATTATTGTATCATAACTTTGCATGTTTCATATTAAATGAGCCCAAAGGATAATGGTCTTACTGAAGTACCTTCCGGAAGTCTGCGAGAAGTCTTAGGTAACAAAATGAACCAGCTATATCTATTCAAAGATTGGAACATCCGAAACTCCATAGTGTATAGCCTGTCGAAGGTAACTTAAGATAATCTAGCTTAACTAGGATTTCAGATCCTACTTCAACTACTTAGTAGGCCTTTTGCTAATCTTAACGACCATATAAACTTACAACCAAGCGATGGTTTCCTAAGATGATTCAATTTAGTAAATACCCAACACCCTCTTTCGTAATACCGAAAGACCATTCGTCTGTTTCACCGAAAGAGTATCTAAGAAATCTACATGGTTACTCATCACATGAATGGTAAGAATTTCAAGTTACCATACCGAGGGCTAATAGCCTGACCGAAAGGTTCATACCTAAACCAGTGGAAAACATCAACCAAAAACCGGTTCTACAGAGAACTTAAGCTATTCCTCGATGATCTTCAATCATCTGCGCTATCGATATCTTATCATTATTTCTTGTTTTCTATAGGGATTTATCTTCGGAAGTCACTGGAAGCATATAGCATGAACTTATTTACGGGAATGGTATCCAAGTTTGGCCTAGTGTTGCAGACGCACAATGCATTCATGCATGTAAAATAGAGATGCAATAAATATGAAAATTTAAAGGCTGTTTATGTTACATTGACGTGGTTGAAACAACAAATGCCAATGTAACTACTTTATTAATACTGAACAATGGAGTATTGCTGTTATTTCATGGTACCGTGGTTAAAATTTCTGGATTTAATTTGCTAATCGCTGCGAAGTAGGTGTATTGACTCACAGTAATATGGTTGACGTTGGAGGTTTTAGCTATTAATAGTAGAGTGGTATTGATGTTATTTCATGGTGTCACGGTTGAGATCACATGTCTTATTTATTAATGGTTGAGATGCATTGTATTCCCTTATAATTCCCATTCCCACACGTATAACTTTACTTGTGCGACGTTGATAATGACACTAATTTCTTACTATAATATCTAAAGAACATGTGAAATTTTATTGTTTTAGTTAATGACGTGCGCTATATAACATGCATTGATGATTTTCCATTTTACAACCTCGAAGTTAATAAATATTTGATTATAGCTAATAATTCGATAGGTAACCATGGATAAACTTGTCTAATCGTAGCAAAATATATGTACTAAGAAATGGGTACATAAGTATATGGTTCATGAAATAGTATGCATATGGAACCTTCTGGCTTACCGATGTACTAAGAAATGGGTACATAAGTATATGGTTCATGAAATAGTATGCATATGGAACCTTCTGGCTTACCGAGACGATTTGATTGTTGTTTATGAATGTTAGCAATCTTTGATATATCATCCCTCACTCTGAGTGGAGCATTTGAGTTCACGAAGTTCATATCCTTGATGTGATTTTTTGCAGCAAAGATGAAACAAACTGTCATTGCATTCCTTTACTCTTTGATTCAGTTTTTTCTTTAGGGAATAAGGCAGCCCTTGCAGTTGGTGTACCAGTTACGATGGGATCACAAAATAGTCTTGGTGATCCTACAGATAAGCTCAGTCTGCATGCATAGAATTGACTCATAATATAACAACTGCAGTTTTCTTCTGCACTTAAATTTTCAGGTTTCATGAGCGGACTTTCTTCGAGTAGAGACACAATCACTTGTTTATTCCATCAATTGATATCTTGGTGTTGGGAATGTACAAAATGTGAAGTTTTTTATGTTTGATGATATTTCTAAAAATTGCATATAACGTACAAATAAGTATTAACATGAAGAAACGCGTACTCTTGTGTGATTTACTTTTTTAGTAAATGTTTAATGAACAGGCTGGTAGTGTAGTATGTTTGGTGATATTTATATGATGCAATACATAAGGTAATGTAGTTAATTTACAACCTTACCCATATTTGCCCTTCATTTAAATTCAGTTTTTATTTGATTGGTTCCATCTTAGGAACCAATCATATTTTTGGTGATAACTTCATAAAAAATAATTTTAAAAAAGGCAGAGAATGTGATTTGGTGTTCATGAAACAGTGTCCTGGGCATTATTCAATTTTTGTGCCGATTGTACATGTAACTAATTCCTTGTGCCACGAGTTTATTAAAAAAAAATGTGCCGATTGTACATGTAACTTGTGCCACGAGTCTCATGTTATATATATATATATATATATATATATATATATATATATATATATATATATATATAAAGATCACATGCACACGCACACACACGAAAAACCATCATTCTCCAGCGTAGGAGATGGTAAAGGGTTTATAGAGAGATAAATAAAGTAAGGTGTATATATAAAAGCTGAAGGTATACCTGGAAAGGAATTAGAAGAGCATGGTTGATTGATCAACTATCATAACCGTATTGACATACAATTGATTAATAACTTGATATGCAAGCAATTCTTATCCGTAATAGTAAAGAGACAGAAAAACATTAAATATATAATAATTCAAAATTCATGGACATGGATCTCAAATCGCTTTGCATTGTTATTATTTTATGTCAAGGTTTTCAAAGCGGGTTAAACTGTAAAATTCAACTTTAGATTGAAATGAAAGATAAACATATTGTAAACCATAAACTCAAATGATCCACATCTTAAGGTTTCTAATGCGTGTACACAATTTGAAATTGATTTTGATGTTTGAACTTCTATTTGCAAACACAAAACCCAAAATTTTTTCCACTCCATTTTTTATTTCATTTAAAGAATGGTGGAACTGGAAGTGTGGGACCAGGCAGATTCAGTATGAAACAAGGTTTTAGCCGTAAGATTTTAATCTTTTTCACAGTAATGTTATATGTTGCTAATTTACTGTGTGGAAGATTAAATTAGAGTATCTTATTCTCAGGAACATGAGGCGAGAAGGAAAGCGAAGGAGGAAGCAGAAGAGAAAGCCAGAGAAGAAGAAAAGGCAAAGGAAGCAGAATTGCGTGCATTAGAAAATGCTTCATCTGTTGCAGATATATCAGTGGTAATAGGTAGGCTGGATGCACTGGAAGAGGTAGTTAAAGAAATTGCAAGTGAAAAAAAGAAATCGGATGATCAAGTCAAGCCAAGTGCCAGTGATGCGGTAACATCCAATAAGCAAAATGAGACGGCAAATAGTACACCACCTGTTTGTTCTGATGGCACCAAAAGCACTGATAAAGTTGTAAAAGATAGATAACAATAGGCAATTTTATATTGCCGTCTGTTGTCTGTATATGATTTTTGACTTCTTATGTGAATGTAAGTTAAGCAACAGTAGTAAAAGATAGGTCTATTTGTTGATCCATCATTTGTTATAAGCTTAAATTGCTTCAGTTTGGAACTATTGTGCTGCTTTTGGATTATGTAAACTTGGGCTTTATTATTATTATTATCACTGCTACGGATCGCACTTCGTGTAAGATTATAGCAAATGCTTTGCGCATTAATTATTCTTTTAGAAATTATTTATATTTAACACTTTTAGAAAAATGAATTATATGAATTTTTAGTTATATTTTTACACTAAAAACATGTGTAGTTGGCTTGAATTTTTTTTTTTTATATATCTTGTTACTTTTAATATTTATTTGTGTTATTAACTTGTAAAGAACAATGTTGTAAAATTTGTTTATTTATTAGATTCTATTTTTTTTAGTGATATTCAAATTTATTAATAGGTGAATATGTAAAAGTGTTTAAATGGCTTGATTCTATTTTTAAGTGACATACTGTGATAACATGATTTAAGGGCTTGAAAGTTTGTGTTTTTTACACGAACTATTAATAAAGATTATTATTTTTATTTTTTAATACACACGTTAGTGGACCGTGATTAGAAGAACTGATAAATCTAATGCTATCTTAGGATTAAGCCTATTGGCTATGTTTAATATTTAAAATTTCAAGCATGGATTGATCTGGCAAAAAATTGTTATGTTTCATGTTGAATAGTGTTTAAACTTCCGTACCGTATCCCTTGTGGTTATCTTAAATATTTTTTGTTATATCTGCTGTTAGTTCGAATTGTTCGGCAAAGAAGCTATCATGTGGTTTCCGTTTATTTATAATTATTAGTTGTGGTTATTATTCCTATTTGCGGATGTGGTGTCATAGAATTGGATCATTTTTTTTATGGCATGCATTCCAAATTTTTTTGAAAAACCGCCAATTAATTTTAACTTTTCATGCATTGACGATTTTTCAAAATTCGTCAGTTGGAGACTTTTAAAGAATCGCAAATTAGAAATTGTTGCCAAAATGCACATTCGACCAAAAGGGGTATAGTTCTGTAATTATGTTCAAATTTAACCTAAATATGCAACAATGTACTATTTATTTCTTTAACAAAGGGATATTTAAAAAAAATTGATGATGGGAGATCACTGGCTATAGAAATGAAAGTCTTCTCCAAAAATTGTTGGTTTTTGTAGGGCCTTGGATTAGTAAATTAGTTCATGTACGTTTCAATTTCAAATTTCATATCCAACGGTTTTTTCAAAACCATATTCAAGCATTGTTAAATCATGTCTTATCTAGTGCGTTGAACTGTTACGGTCCTAAAAGTAAAATAACCTGGCATATGAGTGAACAAACATTCTAATCTCGAAACCTCAGAAAAAAATCTTTCAATCTTCGAATCAAACGATCCATTAAACTTTAGGAAAAAAAAAAACAATGTCATTCTTCCTTTTTTTCATATATCTAATTCAAAATATAGCATCGTAACCTTAACCATTGATTACTTATAAATTTTGAATGATACATGTTACATTTTTATTATACATATTATGAACCTTTAATGAATCAATCCTCTTTTATCTTAAATAATTAGGAAATCTAAACGTATGCACTAAAGAAATTAGTATAAAAGGAATCTAAAATTTTATGTAGCAATATTAAAAAAATATTATTTTAAATGCAAATATATTAATTATTTTTAGTTTAACTTTTACTTTAAATGCAAAATAATTTCATACTTAAATCAGAAAAGCATAAAATAAAAATCAATGCGGTTTTTTACGGTGTGATAAGCTGAATCACCAATGCAAATTTTTTTTTTAAAATCAATACTTACCTTTATCAATTCATAAATTTAGGTTTAACAAACAAATGATATATTGCCAAGGATTTGCAAATATAATCAAAAATCTTAAACATCCATTTATTTTGGTTGCCTTGATTGCATATAATCAACATCCTTTGATTGATCTGTACAACATGAAACTACATTCAGAATTTATCTGGATTTAGATAGAGATATAGGTATGGTAACATAATCACAAATACCCGAACACAAGCTAAAGGAATGACACCAATCAAAAGCGAGTAAAACAGGTAGATTTTTTTTTTAAAAAAAAAATCCTATTTTGGTCTGCTGGGCTATTTAGCCTACAAGAGAGCGAAATAATGATACAAATTTCCACGAACATGTAACCTGGATGGGGAAATATGCCAATTCTACTGTAATATCTTAGAAAATAAGTAGAATCTAAATAAAATTATGAACTTGTCAAAAATTGGTAAACGCATGATTAAGATGATGAAAGGAAAATATGTGTTACTGACATGAAAGTTCAAAAAGAAAAAAAAGGTGGAGAAAAGAGTTTAATAATGAAGACATAGGAATTTCAAAGTTAACAATAATATAAGAAGAAGAATAAGCAGCTGATGAAAAACGATGATGGATCATGAAAAGTTTATTTCAACTTGGATATTTACATTTATTTATTTTATTGCATTTTAAATCAAAAATAAGGATTAAAAAAAAAGAAAAAAGAATTGAAAGTTCAAAAAAATAAAAATAAATAAGAGAGCGATGAAAATAAGAAAAGAAAACACCAAGAAATTTATCCATCTGTAATAAATGGATTCATGACACTTAAGTTATTTTTATGTTAACTTATTTATTTAGGAAAAGAAAAAATCTATTATATTTTTCCAAGTTTGAGAAGCTTAGATTCTTTTAGAACGTATATACCATATGAAAGTAGATAAATTAGGTTTGATTTGATTCATAAAGTATATATCATTATATTACCTCTTTCAACTGTTTCATGTTTCCTAAACTAATAAACTAACAGTAATAAGTTAAAACAAAATTTCACTTTTATATATGAGAACAATAATAAATGGAATTTCTTTATTATTACGATCAGGCCCAGCCCAAGGGCAAAGACCGTGAGGCGGTTAAATTGGGCAACACACCCAGGAAGGGAAACCTGAGGAGGAAGGCTGCTTTGCTTAGTACTTTATAAATAAATTCGAACTAGCATTTTAAACTAATGACCAAGTTGGTTGAGTGGTGTAGGAATGACATTCTTTGAGGATGGGACAAGTTCAAACCTTGGTATCTTTATTTGAAGGGTAGTTTCTTTTCCTTCTAGCATTTTTCTTCCCCATCAAGCTAATTGGCCTAAGGCAACCCATTGTGATGGGCCAACCCTAATTATGATTTGCATTAATATTGATTATATTTAGTGTGATGACTTACTTGGTAATATAAAATTCAAACTAGCTCATAATTAATTTTTTAAACTAAATGTATCGCGTGCACACACTCATACATATACAAATAATTTAGTGGATGATTCTGGATTTGTTAACGATATTTTTCGTCAACATCGGAGATAGGTCTAAGGAAGTGGACTTAAGGATAGAATGAGATTATTTAGTTCCCACAAGCCTGTGTTAGCTCACCGTTTCCTAGATATCGAAGTCTTAAGCCCGAAGATTAGTTACTCTTCCCTCAAGGGGTATCACGCTTACGAGACTCAACAACCAACAGTTACCTTGGGATAAGGGCTACTTAAGCACAACAAAAGTTAGGAAGATAAATGGCTTGTAGAAGGGTATCTTGGATCATTCGGAAGCGTTGCATAACATATATAGAAGCATGAAAAAGTACAATATAATATTCAGATATAATAGAGAACACAACAATTTATAGTGGTTTGGTTCGGATTAAACCTACGTCCACTTTAAGGGTTTGATGATTTTGTTCATAGAAGAGGTTACATAAGAAACCCCCAAAATGATTTACAAATTAGGGTTTGCTCTACTGGAAATGAGATCAAGATTGTGGAGTCAGAAAAAGGTCTCTCCAAATGAGACCCTTGGGATCTTATCTACAGGAAAATTGGGATCCCTTTTTGGTATGAACTCAGCAGAAGCCTCTTTCGGATGCTGAAATAAGGTTTTGACCGCTTTTGTAACTTTCGGTTCCGGCAGAAAGGTCTCAGTCGCCTTTCTTCTTATTGAATGTCTTCATTGATGTCTTCTTTCCTTTGGAATATCAATCTCGGGCTTTCGGGAGTGGTTGCGCTGATATGCCTCTTGGTAGCTTGGTTTTGGAATCTGAGAGCTTGACTTTGTGACAACACACCTTTGGTAAATCCTTCAGTGACTTTAAATATTCTTCTTGGTGATAGTTTCGATAGCCTTTTGCTTCCTCTTAGCTTGGCTTTCAGTTCTGTAGACCTCACTTGTTGGTCTAGGGTTCGAGACTAAGTATGTTAGAGTGGATACCTCCTTTCTCCTTCTGGTAACCCTTGGTTTCAGTCTTGATCTGGCAATAGCTTCATTTGTGACCCTTTCAGATGACTTGTAAACACTCTTCAAATATCAGTGTCGGTACAAAACCAAATAGTGTCGACAGCCTCCTGCCTTCTCTTGCCTGATGTAGCGGTTCCATTTAGTTGCTTTAAGCTTTCGGTCTATATGCCTTCAGTCGCCCTCTTTTGTTTACTTATGGTTTGGGTGATATGCTTTTGGAATTATACCCTTGCTAATCCTTTGGTAACGGTACTTCCCTGTCGGTGTTTTTCTTTCATACCGACACCAACCCTTCGCTTTGACTCATTGTTGTTTCTTTCCCTATTCTTCTGTTGTCTGTACCAGATTAGGGACTCTTGGTCCTTCTCTTTGATGCGGATATGAGCCTGACATCTCTTTTCCAACAATACTTGATGTTGATGCTTGACCACAACTTGGCCCTTCTTGCTGTCGGTTTTGACTTTCGGACCTTGCTCCTTAGCCTCCTTTGAGGTCCTTTTCTCCATGGTTCAAGTTTTGCTGCCCGAAACTCTTTGCACTTATTGCTCCGGATCTTCTTCTTCTTTATATTTGGCCAGTGCGAATTTTGGTGTTAATAGTTAGCCCCCTAGTATAAAGAAGCTTTTGTTCTATAGGACAAAATCATGTGGCTCCTACACAACTTTCCTGTCACTCAAGAATCATTATAAAAATATTTGGTATTAGTTTCGTATAACCAAGAGTAATGATGCAAGGGGAAGCATAAACTTTCCTTAATCAAACAGGGTCTAAACATGAAGCCAAAGTTATAATGAAGTTTTTGTGGACTTAGTGTGCAAATTTAAACATGTATTCATGTGGGACCTTATGATGTGTCAAATACTATTTTGACCGTAATTCATAGAAGCAAATATTAAGGGTAATATTAGTTTAGAAGACTTCCCTATGTAAAGTGTTGCGAAATCATAACCTTGTTGGAAGATTTCAAATGAGACGCCCAGAAAGGATTAGCCTGGGTGCTAACTGAAACATCTTTACTTTATAACAAAGATAGTATGTTCGAACTTCACATAACAAAAGCAATTTAAATATTCTTTTTCGAAGTGAAAATAGGGGATTTTTAATTAAACTTGATTGTCCAAACAATGCAGATTTAAAGGTTTATTTTCTGGGAATATGATTAGATTAGAGTACATGAAAGTAGCAAGTATCCAAGACTCATACTTGGCAAAATAGAAATCATAAATCCATATCTGAAATTAATAGAGATCCCAAGACTCATACTTGGGTAAACGGAAACTAGAAATCATATGGAAACCCCGAGATACACACTCGGGTGGAAATCATGTAAAAATCCCGAGACTCACACTCGGGTAAATGGAAATCGGAAATCATATAAAAAGCCTGAGACTCACACTCAAGTAAATGGAAATCATACTATATAGAAATCCCAGGACTCACACTCCAGTAAATCAAAAATCATAAAGAAAGCCTGAGACTCACACTCGGGTAGGTGGAAATCATAAACATATAGAAAGCCCGAGACTCACACTCGGGTAAATCAAAAATCATATAGGAAGCCTGAAACTCACGCTTGGGTAAGTGGAAATCATGAACCATATAGAAAGCCCGAGGCTCACACTCGGGTAAATCAAAAATCATAAATCATATAGAAAGCCCGAGACTTACACTTGGGTAAATGGAAATCACAATATAGAAAGCCCGAGATTCACACTCGGGTAAATCCAAAATCATATAGAAAGCCCGAGACTCACACTCAAGTAAATGGAAATCATAAACCATATAGATTTCGCTGCTACGATGGTTTAGTTTTCAGCTTACGCACTGTCTCGCCTGTTTTATGTCAAAGTTATGTTATAATTATATTTTATCCCATGCGCTGTGAGACATTCTACAGGTTCCTTTTTAGTTCAAATTCCTTTCTTTTCCTTTCTTTGGCGACTGTCCCTTGCTGGTTGGACATCGGTAGAGCGCATTTTAGGGAAATGTCGGCTGTTGCGGGGCGGGCCGTCACATAACACCTCTTGGCCTCCATTGCCAAGGACACAAGGACATTGTGTCTTCTTCAAATCAATCTAACACGAGGATTTCGTGCATAAAATCATTCTCTTTTCTCCTCTTCTTTATGGTAACACAAGGATGTTGTGTATAAAGGGATCTCACAGATTGTGAGACGACATTGGACTTGTAATTTCTAAGGATTTAAGAAACTATAAAGTGGACGTAGGCTTGGTTTGGGCTGAACCACTATAAAAATCTCGTGTGCCCCTCGTTATTTTCTGCATTTATTATTTGTGATTGTAAGGATTTCACACTAAGTTTGGGTGTTAGAGCTAAATTTTGGTCTAGCAGTTATTTATCTAATAGTTTTGATGTTTATTGTTCACACCAGACTTTGTTTGACTTGGGGTTTTATGCTTTGCTTCTTATTACTCCGGGTGCTCTTAAATGACCAGACTAGAGATAGGTTAATGTTCTCAAGTAGCTGGCCGAGACCAACGAGAGGCCCCCACGTATAATATATATATATATGCTTCATCCCTGTTTATTTATGTGATCACTACTTAGGACATTAGAAGTGTAGCTGAGTAGAGACAGTTTATTTTGGAATGTATCTGTATTTAACCTCTTGACATTTATGTTGTAATGGGTATGATACTATGATGTTTATGGTTATTTACAACTAAGGGTTAGCATTTATTTGAAGTATATATAATCTGGTTTGTGTTGATGGTCCTTTCTCACAACTGTACAACATATTTTCATAACAGATATAAAACATATCCGATGTAGAAGCAGGGGGAAACTATCTAATGCTTTGCTGGACATAAGAAAAAGTGGATATATTTTCATAACAGGTATATAACAGGTCCAACCAAACTAACAAAAGAAACCATATAACTATGGGCCTTATTTGCTCTGTTTTTATTTTAAGTATATATAATCTAGCAACAATTTGCAGACAGAAACCTTGAGAAAAAAAAGCAGAAAGCAAACAAATGATCTGCTCGAAAGTCCTTTAAGGCACTGACAGCCGGCAATAGTAAAACTTATTGTCTGTTTCTACTTGCATCTGCAGCTTCTTAGCTCTGTAAGACTACCTATGTCATTGTCATATCCAATATAGTAATTTACCTTGAAGTTTTGAGCAACTGTGTATCAGCCTTAAGAAATATATGCTAAATTTATCTAATTATAATGTAGTTTCAACTCGTAGCAACAACTACAAGCACTAAATTTACCGCTGCAGTTGGTAAAGTGCATCAATATTGCACATTTGCACACAACAGTGGTACCGATGCACCACTGCAGCAGTTGCACCACAGAGTGGAGCTGTACATCACCACTCTGTGGTGCAACTGCTGCAGTGGTGCATCGGCATAACCACTGTGTGCAAACGCACCATATTAATGCGCTGCACCACTGAGTGTTTCCATAATTTCACTTAGAGTGGGTCATTAGAGGTCGAGGTTAGAAGAAATCTCGTACATGCATAAGTAAATAAGAAAATACTTCGTATTTTCTAAATGAAAAAGACAGTTCCTACGGTTATTTATAGTTGCGATTATGATGCTATGCAACAACAAAGCAACATGAATATGAGAGATGAAGAGAATGTTGAATTAGTGAGGGAAAAAGGAACACAAAAAGAAATAGAAAAAAATTGTAACAAAACTGTACCAATGCACAAGCAACAACAAATTAAAAAGTGTAAAACGAAAATAAAAATAAAACAAATGCGAAAAAATGAGATTTGATTTTCTTTTTGAAATGAATAAACAAAGTGATTTTTTTGTCAAAAGTAAGCGTAAATGAAACAAACGCAAAAACTAACACAAAAAAGAAGAGAAACAAAACATAAAGGAATTTTTAGATTTAAAAATTAAATTAAAACAAATGTAAGATATAATTTGAAGAGTAAAAATAAAATAAAATTGCTATGTCAACGATAACAATAAATTAAGATTAAAAGTAAAATATACTTTGGTCGGCTTGTCAATGCACTTGCGAAAGCTGTATTATGTTCCATTCTTACTTGTGTCTCATATGTTCATCGTTTGTTACTGATTTCTTTTTCTCTTTTCTTTTTTCAGCAGGGTTCTAATGATATAAAAACTAGAAATCATATGGAAACCCCGAGATACACACTCGGGTGGAAATCATGTAAAAATCCCGAGACTCACACTCGGGTAAATGGAAATCGGAAATCATATAAAAAGCCTGAGACTCACACTCAAGTAAATGGAAATCATACTATATAGAAATCCCAGGACTCACACTCCAGTAAATCAAAAATCATAAAGAAAGCCTGAGACTCACACTCGGGTAGGTGGAAATCATAAACATATAGAAAGCCCGAGACTCACACTCGGGTAAATCAAAAATCATATAGGAAGCCCGAAACTCACGCTTGGGTAAGTGGAAATCATGAACCATATAGAAAGCCCGAGGCTCACACTCGGGTAAATCAAAAATCATATAGAAAGCCCGAGACTTACACTTGGGTAAATGGAAATCACAATATAGAAAGCCCGAGATTCACACTCGGGTAAATCCAAAATCATATAGAAAGCCCGAGACTCACACTCAAGTAAATGGAAATCATAAACCATATAGAAGACACGAGAATCACATTTGGGCAAGTGGAAATCATAAACTATACAGAAAGCCCGAGACTCACACTTGGGTAAATAAAAAATAAAAAATCATATAGAATGCCCCAGACTCACACCCGGGTAAATCAAAAATCATAAATAATATAGAAAACCCGAGACTAACACTCGGGTAAATGGAAATCATAAACCATATAGAAAGCCCGAGACTCACACTCGGGTAAATCAAAAATAATATAGAAAGCCCGAGACTCACACTCGGTAAATGGAAATCACAAACCATATAGAAATCCCGAGACTCACACACAGGTAAGTAGAAATCGTAAACCATATAGAAAGCCCCAAGACTCACACTCGGGTAAATCATAAATCATATAGGAAGCCCGAGACTCACACTCGGGTAAGTGGAAATCATAAGCCATATAGAAAGCCCGAGACTCACACTCGGATAAATCAAAAATCAAAAATCATATAGAAAGCCCGAGACTCACACTAGGATAAATGGAAATCGTGAACCATATAGAAAGCCCGAGACTCACACTCGGGTATGTAGAAATCATGAACCATATAAAAAGCCGAGACTCACAATCGGGTGAATCAAAAATCATAAATCATATAGAAAGCCCGAGTCTCACACTCGGGTAAGTGGATATCATAAACCATATAGAAAGCCCGAGACTCACACTCGGGTAAATCAAAAATCAAAAATCATATAGAAAGCCCAAGACTCACACTCGGGTAAGTGGAAATCATAAACCATATAGAAAGCCAGAGACACACAATCGGGTAAGTGGAAATCATAAACCATATAGAAAGCCCGAGATTCACACTCGGGTAAATCATAAATCATAAATCGTAAATCATATAGAAAGTCCAAGACTCACACTCTGCTAAATGGAAATCATAAACCATATAGAAAGCCCTAGACTGACACTTGGGTAAATGGAAACCATAAACCATATAGAAAGCTCGAGACTCACGCTCAGGTAAATCAAAAATCAAAAGTCAAAAATCATATAGATAGCCCGAGACTTACATTTGGGTAAGTGGAAATCATAAACCATATAGAAAGCCCGAGACTCACACTCGGGTAAATCAAAAATTAAAAATCATATAGAAAGCCTAAGACTCACATTTGGGTAAGTGGAAATCATAAACCATATAGAAAGCCCGATATCACACTCGGGTAAACGGAAAATCATAAATCATATTTGTATCATGCCACAATTGGAAATTTACTAAAAAATTCCATAAGCAAAATGTCTTAAAAAGAGCATAAAAAAACTATCGAAAGTTTACTTAAGAGTCATCTAATGAAATCATCTCAAATCATTCGAGGATCACATATGTGCACAGTGTCAATCTATCCAAACATTATTGAAAGTGATCAAGCTACCATAAATTATATTGGGCTCCTCGGAAGTTTACTCAGAGAAATCATATGAATGAAAGAGTCTTAAATATACTGAGGAATAACTTCTTGGACGCATATGTAGAGAAATTCTTTCAAAATAAATTAATCTTATCCTGCATTGATTAATCGTTTAGCAGATGTTTCGTTCAGCTTTTTAGCCATTAGGTATCTAATGTCTAGTCTTAATCCTAACCCATAGGGTATACTAATGAATGGTTACTCCCTAAGAGAGTGACACATGTCTCTTTATGGGAAGATGCATGCATTATAACTAGCCTCACTTAAGGGCGACTCCACTAGCTAGAGATGAAGTATTTAGCCCTACTCAAAGGCAACTCCTTTGTAGGAGATGAAGGTATTGTAGCCCTACCCCAAAGGCGACTCCTTTGCAGGAGATAAAGGTATTGTAGCCCTACCCCAAAGGCGACTCCATTGTAGGAGGTGTAGCTTCTCTTCTTGGAAGCTTTATTTGGCGCTCCTCTTCTAGAAGCTTTGGTTGGTTCTCCACTTCTGGAGGCTTTGTTTGGCACTCCTCTTCTGGAGGCTTTGTTTGTTGTTGCTTCTATTCTTGGAAGCTTTGATTGATGGTGCTTCTTTTATCGAAAGCTTTGTTTGTTTTGCCTTTTCTTTTAATGGCTTTATTGGTTCATCTTTTCTTCTAAAAGCTTTGTTGATTTTCCTTCTCTTCTAAAGGTTTTATTGGTTCGCCTTTTCTTCCAAAGGCTTTGTTGGTTCACCTTCATCAGAGGTATGCTCCACACCCTTCATAGTGGTTTTCAGATAAATTAGTATATTGTATTTGACGAGAAATGTTTGTGAAAATTTTAAGGCAAAGGAGATAAGGTTTTAAGAAATCTCATTTAAGCCAAGCAATGGTTGGCATTTGATCGTTTCTTGGTTGCATATTTCTTTGGGTGGCTTCCATCAAAGCTTGCCATTGATTGATAAATATGTCGTGCATCTATTCATGTATTATGTTCGTTAAGTGCTCCTATTTGAGCTTTCGTTTCCTCCTGTAGGATGAGACATAAACAAAAATTGGACATGTTTTAATTGCTCCCCTTGAGCTTTCATTCCCTTCTGCGGGACGATACATAAGCAGTGGTTGTGCGCGTTTCAGGTGCTTCCTTTGAGCTCTTACAGTATGCATAAGCCTGAAAAAGGTTTGGTTTTTACGTGTAATAGCACTCGAACTTACATTGATATTTGTTTGATCATAAGTAAAATGACAAAGTTAAACGACTAATAAAAGTAATCATTTGAGATATGAGACTTATTGTTAAGTTCTCATTCTCATGTTGAGTTGCCTCTGACTAGCTTTCCCACTGGTCCTACTTTTAATTTCTTAGTTAGGCTTTCTTTGCTTTTTGGCTTAGTGTATCTTTACCAAATCATGACATTGACTGGTTTTGTGTCCTTTGTCTTTTGATAGGAACACTAGTCTTTCGCTTTGTTTGAATTTGTAAACCTTCTACAAGGGGATTGGAACCAAGCCATGTCCTTGCTTCAAGCTTTTCCATGCGTTAAGTATTTCTTCATAAGAATGAATTTATCACCTTTGGAATAAAAATTGTTCAAGCTTTCGCATTTATTTAAGATAAGCTCCTTCCAAAAAAGGGATGGTACAAGCAACCTTACAACTCTTAGCTACTCTATCCATTGCTCCTTTCATTTTGAGCGACTTATTGTGAAACCTCTTTAGATAACAGTTAAGCGGCTCCTATGGTCTTTGTCTGATTTTAGATAAGTTATAAATGCTATTTGTTGAATACTTTTGCATATGGAATTGTGTGTTAAATGAGATGGACAATAGTTTCCAAGTTGTAATGACCGGGCCGTTATAATGTTTGTGCCATTTAAGAGCTATTCCATGAAGAGTTGTCTGGAAGACCTTGCATCGAAGGGCTTCAAAAGCGTTACACGTATCCACGTAATTCTTGAACACGGCAAGGTATTCTTTAGGATCTGCAGTCCCATCATATGTGAGTATTTCAGATGGAACCTTTACCATCATTATCTCTTTGGAGAAAACTTCATATCTTCTATCCATGTCAGGCTTTCGTTTTCTTCTGAAGTGACCAACTCTTTTGATGCTTGGTTGTTTCTCCATGAAACTGGACAGCTCTGTAGATTTGATGAAGATTCATTTTGGTTCTCGAGGCGCTATTATTTCTGCTCCTCCAAGAGACCTTCGGACTAAGTATTCTTCAATGAATTCTCTAGTTGCATCAATCTGCATAGCCAAGTGTGGTATTTCCAATTCATTACTTGCTCTTTTCATTAAGGTTGAAGGTCCTCCAATTTCTAGTTTGCTGAGTTGATGTTGTTTACTAGGATGGATGATGTGTTGGATCCTTCTTTACCACTCTTCCCCAATTTAATCATCCTTTAATTGATTTTCAGAGTATCTTGTTATGATGAAATGAGAAATAAGGTTGAAAGGTTTAAGATTAGTCGGAGGGTAAGAGAATTAAGGGTTGACTACAGGGAGAAAGTATGAGAAATAAAGTTGTGGGTTCAAAGTTATACTATTCTTCAAACAACTTAGATCAATGATGTTGAAGTATCCCTTTGGTATTCAAAAGATCCTTGTCAAGACTCTATCTATAATCTTTCTTCTTCAAAACTTAGTCCAACCCGGCATGGAACAACACAATTAGAAATGTGGTAAGTTATCCTATAGGTTGAAGGTAGGAAATTGGAAGGAGGTTCAGGCCCTCCTTCTAGTGCCAAAATGTTAACGATATTTTTTGTCAACACCAGAGATAGGTATAAGGAAGTGGACCTAAGGATAGAATGAGATTATTTAGTTCTCATAAGCCTATGTTAATTCATCATTTCCTAGATATCAAGGTCTTAAACCCGAAGATTAGTTACTCTTCCCTCAAGGGGTGAGTATCACGCTTACGAGACTCAACAACCAAAAGTTACCTTGGGATAAAGGCTCCTTATGCACAAAAAAGTTAGGAAGCTAAATGGCTTGTAAAAGGGTATCTTGGATCATTCGGAAGCGTTGCATAACATATATTGAAGCATGACAAAGTACAATATAATATGCGAAAATAGTAGAGAACACAACAATTTATAGTGGTTCAGTTCAGATTAAACCTACATCCAGTTTAAGGGCTTTGATGATTTTATTCACAGAGGAGGTTACATAAGAAATCCTTAAATTGATTTACAAATTAGGGTTTTCTCTCCTAGAAATGAGAGCAAGATTGTGGAGTCAGAAAAAAGTCTCTCCAAATGAGACCCATGGGGCCTTATTTATAGGAAAAATCGGGGCTCCCTTTTGGTGTGAACTCAGCAGAAGCCTCTTCCGGATGTAAAATAAGGTTTCGGCTGCTCCTATAACCTTCGGTTCTGGTAGAAAGGTCTCAACAGACTTTCTTCTTATTGAATGTCTTCATTGATGTCTACTTGCCTTCATAGTATCAATCTCGGGCTTCCGGGAGTGGTTCCACTGATATGCCTCTCGGTAGCTTGGTTTCAAAATCTGAGAGCTTGACTTTGTGACATCACACTTTTGGTATATCCTTCGGTGACTTTAAAGCTGCTTCTTGGTAGCAGTCTCGATAGCCTTTTTCTTCCTCTTAGCTTGGCTTTCAATTTTGTAGCCCTTACTTGTTGGTCTAGGCATCTGGACTAAGTATGTTAGAGTGGATACCTCCTTTCTCCCTTTGGTAACCCTTAGTTTTGGTCTTGATCTCACGATAGCTTCATCTGTGACCCCTTTCGAATGACTCATAAACTCTCTTCTAATTTTGGTGTCTGTACAAGACCAAATAATGCCAACAGTCTCCTGCCTTCTCTTGCTTGAAGCAGTGTTTTCTTTTCGTGGCTTTAGGCTTTTGGTTTATATGCCATCAGTCGCCCTCTTCTGTTTGCTTACCGTATTGGGTGATATGCTTTCGGAATTGTACCATTGCTAATCCTTTGATAACGGTACAACCTTGCCGGTGTTTTTCTTTCGTACAGGCACCAACCCTTCGCTTTGACTCATTGTTGTTTCTTTCCCTATTCTTCTGTTGTCTGTGTCAGACCGACACCCTTGAGCTTGGGTACCCAATAAGGGACTCTTGGTCCTTCTCTTTAATGCGGAAATGAGCCTGACATTACTTTTCCAGCAATACTTGATGTTGTTGCCTGACCATAACTTGGCACTTCTTGCTGTCGATTTTGACTTTCGGACCTTGCTCCTTCTAGCACCTTAGCCTCCTTTGAGGTCCTTTTCTCCATTGTTCAGGTTTCGCTGCTCGAAACCCTTTGCACTTATTGCTTCGGATCTTTGTTTCTCTATATAATGTCAGTGCGAATTTTGGTGCTAACAGGATTAATGTCTTGAGTTTTACATATTGATTTATGCCTAACCCGTGATTTTTGTTTTTGCTAAATTCCTTACGTGATCTTTCGAGTAGTCTAAGAAAGACATGTTCTGGGTGCAAGAATGGATCTGGCCCTAGGCTGCAGCCTGTGGTTAGAAAAAAAAATGCAAGAGAAAACAAACCTTATTTTTCAATTTCCAATAAGATGTTCATTCCCATTTATCGTTTAGCTTTCCAACATAACAGTTTCGGATTCATAAATCAAATTTAATGGAAACCCTTCAACTTCAAGTCAATAGTTCAGAACCATGTCAATCTGGTATAAACTCAATCCCTACCCATTCAAGTGTGTGACGGCCCGCCCCGCACCAGCCGGCATTTCTTCTGAAAGTGCGTTGTACACATGCCCGACTAGCACGGAACGGTCGCCAAAAAAGGAAAGAAGTGAATGGACTGATCAAGAACCTGTAGAATGTCTCACAGTGCATGGGATAAAATATAATAACAACATACTTGACATAAAACAGTCGAGACAGTGCATAAGCCGAAAACTAAAACTACACATCATAGCAGCGGAAATCCAAATACAGCTTATGTTCCACATCACCATTATTACAACTTTTCAAACTGTCTTTAAAGCAAAGCAAAGGAAAAAGGTACACTACTAATGCCCAAAGTAGTGACCCGCAGCGACACAGGGAAAATATCTATATACATCATATGTGGAAGCCTCCTGCTCGTCTCCGGTACAGCTACTCGTGCATCACCAGCTAACCTATCTCTAGTCTGCTCGTTTAGGAGCACCCAAAGTAATAAGAAGAGACATAAAACTCTGGGTCAGATAAAAGTCTGGTATGAGCGATAGGCAGCAAAACAGAACAATAATAGATATACTAAACCATACCTGAACCTGGACCTGCAACCAAAGAGTTAGCACTACATACTGTACAATACTCTGAGGTGCCACTAACACAGGTGTAAAGAATACGGGGGTGGGGGTGTGCATGTCATAGTGATGGCAAACAAATCAAGCATAACAATCATCCTCACATCTCTCACTCAGTGCGTAAAGCATACGATGTCCACCACTTCGATCACTAGACCCATCGAGGTAATGACGGAGTTCGACTTGTACAACTACTGCTACCACCAAGCTTATCCCATGGGATCATGACCAAACCTTTTCAAACAACCCCACTTCATTAGTCTATAGCCCACTAGTCGTACCTAGGCCACTGTGGCCCTGAATCCGTCCATGTACCTCCCATACATAGTGATCCAAAGTCATAAACATCGAAAACCCCTTAGCACACGTCCCGCAGCAAAGTCCAATCATGAAGTTAACTCATTGGTTCCCAACTAGATCCCGGGTACAAACCTCCCACTTGGACTACCTTTGCATCTCGGTTTTTGGTCTTCTCCTCCGGATCAGTGTTCATTTGGTTCGTAACCCGTGCCTCGCGTCCAAGCTCCTTGGTTCAGCTCGTAGTATCTCCTCTGGTTAGGATCGGATCGTGATGCTCATCTGGTACGGGTCATGACGCGCCTCCCTGATCGGATCGGGTTGAGTTCCTTCATCTGTTCGTGACTCGTGATGCTCCAGGTTGCGTCGTGGTGTCACACAGGTCCGGGTCGGGTCGTGATCCCTCCATCGGATCGAGTCGCGGTCTTCTGGTTCGTGGCCTTCAAAGTGGAGCAGCTCATGGAGTAGGGTCAGCTCGTGAAGGGGTCTCACGATCGGGTCGGGTCGGTGTAGAGCGATCCAATCCGGTTCTGCACAATTTTCCTGTAACTCTTCCAGCGACAGCTTTACGCCATTCGTCGGCGTTTTTGACCAATCTAACTTTTCTAATCAATCACAAAACATACCATACAGTCATAGCAACATATAGAACTGACCACAAACACCAAAAAAACAATTTGATAGGTTAAAACGGATCAAACATAGGCACGTTTAAGAAAATCTAGTGATAGGATTAACCAACCTTGACCATATCCTCCAAATTTTCTAACAGAGGTCTAAAACAATATTTCAAAATTTATATATATTTTTCCAGAATTTATTTATACATAAATTCACCAATTAACACTAATCACCCTAATTAACTGTAATTAGTGTCAAAACAAAGCTAATCACTTACCTTGGCCACAAATAAAATGCTAATCTGAAATGTCCTCTGTCATGGTGTTGTTCCCAAGGCAACACAGCAGTTCTAAAAATGATTTGGTGAAGATCTTCCTTGATTTGATGTAGATTTGGCTTAATTAGCGATTAGAAGGTGATTTGGGGTGTTTTAGAAAGTGGAGGCCATGGCTAAACTTGAAGAAACAAAAAGTGGCTTCTGGAAAATGATAGAAACTGAATTTCCTAACCCTATCAGCCTTCCCATAACCCTAATCCCGAAATGGGTTATGGGCCCACTCACTAATCACCCAAATTAGGCCCGGTTAAGCTGTTTTCACCTTTTAAACCTTGTTTCAGCCATATCTCCCAAACAATGAGTCCGTTTGGCTAATTTGACCACTCTACGAAATTGTAAACCATCATTCGAATCCAATGGAAGTGGTTTCAGGTCAAAACTCCTTTCCAATCAAAAGTTAAGGCTGAAACAAGATCAGCTAGGGGCAAAACGGTCATTTAAAAATCGGCAAAAATCATGAACATGGGAAATGACCCTAATAGTTGTCCCCTAAAGTTACATGACCATACGACCCTCTATGACGATGAAATAAATATTCTACGATCCTATGATGCGTAGAGTGCGGGTCGTTACACTCTCCCCCCCTTAAGAAATTTCGCCCCCGAAATTCCTTAACCAAGAAACAAACAAACGAACAAACAATGAATCCCACATGCCTATCAATCATCCACAACAAACATGTAAAACAAGCCTAACCTAGCATGCGGAAAACTAAATCGCTAATAAAATCTTACCAGGCAAAGAGTTCTGGATACGTCTTCCTAATGCTCTCTGTCTCCCAAGTACAGTCATTCCCGTCCTCGCCCCACTGAGCCTTGACTAGCCTCACCGCCTTCCTTCGAAGTTTCTTCATATCGTACCCTACAATACAAATTGGCTTGCGGTTCCCAACCGCCTCGGGTTCTACTTCGATATCATCCAACTGATCAGGTGAAATAGTCACATCGGGGTCGTGCATGAATTTCCTTAGTTGGGAAACATGAAATACATTATGAACTCCCGCGATCTTGTCTGGTAATTCAACTTTATATGCCAAATTCCCAACTGGCTCAAGAACTTGGAACGGACCAACAAATCTTGGTGCTAACTTGGCTCTCCTACCAAATCGTATTACGCTCTTCAACGGAGAAATCTTGACAAACACCAAGTCGCCAATGGAGAACTTCAATTCTCTTCGTCTCCTATCAACATAACTCTTCTGCCTATCTTGAGCGGTCTTCATCCGTTGTTGAACAATCTTGATCTTATCTGAGGTTTCACTTATAACCTCTGGTCCAACCACAAACTTCTCACCGGTTTCCAACCAACATGATGGTGAGTTGCACGGTCTTCCATACAAAGCTTCAAATGGAGCCATACCGATACTAGATTGATAACTGTTATTATAGGCAAACTCTACTAGATGCAAATGGTCATCCCATGATCCACCAAAATCCAATACACAAGCTCTCAAGAGGTCTTCTAACACTCGATTCACCCTCTCAGTCCGACCGTCGGTTTGAGGATGATACGCAGTACTGAGATGCAATTCTGATCCTAACACCTCTTGTAAGCTCTTCGAAAACCCACTAGTAAATAATGGATCTCGGTCACTCACAATGCCTTTTGGTACTCCATGAAATCTCACTACCCACTTCATGTACAGTTCAGCTAACTTAGCTACCGTTCTATTCGACTTGACTGGTATGAATCTTGCACTCTTGGTCAATCGATCCACAATTACCCAAATGCTATCATGGCCCGATCTAGTCCTCGGTAAACCATCGATGAAATCCATTGAAATTTGTTCCCATTTCCATTCTAGAATTTCTAACGGTTGTAATTAACCACTAGGCTTCTTTTGCTCAGCTTTAACTAACTGGCAATTCATGCACTTGGATATAAACTTCCCAACGTCTTTCTTTATCCCTTCCCAGTAGTAAGTCTGCTTCATGTCTCGATACATCTTGTTACCACCGGGGTGTATGGTCAGCTTTGAGTGATGGCACTCCCCAAGCACTTCAGCTCTCAATCCATTTACGTTGGGTACAACTAACCTTCCATTCTTTCGAAGCCATCCATCTCGATCAAGCCCATACTTCCTCATCTCCTCACCGTCAATACCCCTCTCTAACTTGGAGATGATTTCCAATAGATTAGGATCGTCCCTCTGACTGGAGCCGATCCGCTCAATCAAAGTCGGTCTGATCGTCAAACTTGCTAACATTACTGGATCCAATTCGCACTTTGGTCTGAAATCATACCCTACGATATACTCCAGTTGCTTCCATTCAAGAAACATAGCCCCTAAACTAGCATGTCTCCTACTCAAGGCATCAGCTACTGCATTGCCTCTTCCGGGTGTGTATGCAATATCGAAATCATACGAAGCCAAGAACTCTAACCATCTCTGCTGACGAAGATTCAAATCCTTCTAAGAGAAAAGATATTTTAACGATTTATGGTCAGTAAACAACTCGAATCTTTCTCCCAAAAGATAATGTCGCCACATCTTCAACGCGAATACAATCGCTGCCAATTCCAAATCATGGGTAGGATATCTTTTCTCATGCGGTTTCAGTTGCCGACTAGCATAAGCTACCACCCTACCACCTTGCATCAATACAACACCTAGTTTAGTACCACATGCATCCATGTATACCGTCATCTCTTCATTCCCCTTAGGAATGACTAAGACTGGTTCACATGTAACTTTCCCTTAAGACTCTTGAATGCATTCTCGCACTTTTCGTCCCAGACGAAAGCTTGATTCTTCTTGGTCAACTGAGTCAACGGTGCTGCTACCTTGGAGAAGTCTTGGATAAACTTATGATAATATCCAACTAATCCCAAGAAACTTCTTATGTCTGTTGCGTTCTTGATCGTAGACCAATCTTGTACCGTAGCGACTTTCGCAGGATCCAGGGCAATACCATTCTCTGAAACAACATGGCCCAAGAACCTCACTTCCTTTCTACAGAAGTGACACTTAGAAAATTTTGCTTTCAGTTGGTGTTTCCTCAACACCTCCATCACTGTCCTCAAATGTTCCTTGTGTTCTTCCTCGTTCTTTGAGTAAACCAATATATCATCCATGAATACAAGAACAAACTTATTCAACTGATCTCTGAATACCCTATCCATAAGATCCACAAAATATGCTGGCGCATTGGTCAACCCAAATGGCATGACCAACCACTCATAAAATCCAGACGGCGTCCAAAATGCCGGTTTAGCTATACTCTCAGCTTCCACTCTAAGCTGATGAAAACCTGTCGAGAGACCCAACTGAGAGAACACTCTCGTGCCACTCAACTAATCAAACAAATCATCTATCTACGGTAGAGGATACTTATTCTTCTTCGTCATCTTATTCAGCTCGCGGTAGTCCACACACAATCGAAGGGAACCATCGGCCTTGGTAGCAAACACAACTGGTGCTCCCCACTCAGAAACACTTCTTCGGATAAATCCCTTCTTCCAAAGATCGCTGATTTGTACCCCCATCTCTCGCTGCTCCCTTGGTGCCATACAACGAAGTGGCATCACTATAGGTCTAGCATCTTTCACTAAATCAATACAGAACTCAATCTCTCGGTGTGGTGGAAGCCCGGTCACTTCCTCGAAGATGTCCAGATACTGGCCAACCATGGGCCAACCTGACAACTCATCATGCGGAATGTCGAGGGAATATAGAAAACTAGCCATTATTCCATCACTAGGTAGACCCCCAAACACTACCCTCCGCCCATCATTCACTCTAGCTGTCACCAAAACGCCCTCACAGTTTACCACCACCCCGTGTCTTTGGAGCCAATCGACTCCCAAAATAATGCCAAACCCAGTAAAGCCCAAAACAAAGCAATCACAAACAAGCATGCGTCCATGACTCGATAAGACCACATTATGGCAAATCATGCTAAGGCTAGTCGAACCACCAATCGGGTTCGTTACTACTAAAGGTCTATCGACTATCTCGGGTTCTAATCCCAACCTATCTACCAGGTCACTAGATATGAAAGAACTGGAAGCTTTGGTATCAAACAAAACTCTAATAGGAACATCATAAATAGAAAGCATACCTTGAATGATGACATTCTTTCCTTTCTCTGCCGCAGTTGGGCGTTCGACGAAGAAGGAATAGCATTAAGGGCATATGCTTTCACTATCTACTTTTCTTTCAAAGGTTGTTGACATTTATCCTTTTGATGTCCAACTTGGCCGCAGTTGAAGCACTTCCTGTCTGTTGGCTTTGCTCGACAATTACTAGCATAGTGGCCCTTCTTGCCACATCTAAAGCACTCAACATCTTTCTTCTTCTTCTGGCCATCTTTATTCTGATTCTGCTTCCTCTTATTCTGAGAACCACTCTTGCCTCCACCGCTTGCTTGCGGTTTTGGCTCCTCTGCAGATGCGACTTAGTCTTCAACTTAGGGTAAAGACTTTCCGATCTTAAAGCTTTCCCCACAATCGATTCAAACATCTCATCGATGTGGTTAGTAAGCCTTTCCCCCAAGTATCCATCCAAGCCAGTTATGAACTTCTCATTCCTCTTCTCAGCAGTATCTATTAGGGATAACCCATATTTCGAAAAAGTGTCGAATTCAGCAATATACTCCGAGACAGCTCTGCCATTTTGCTTGAGTTCCAAGAATCTCTTAAACAACACTGACTTCTGAGCAGCTGGAATGAACTTATCGCTTAAGTGAGCCTTAAACTGATCCCATGTAATCTGATCCTCTAGGGTAGCTGCCTTTATAACATTCCACCAATTCATTGCCCGTCCTTGCAGCTGACGGGATACTAGCCTTCTCTTCATCGCATCCTCGATACCCAAGTCTTCGAAGATACGCTCGCAGCTATCCAACCAATCCTGAACATTTGTAGCCGACTCCGTTCCATGGAACGGCTTCCCACCAAGACTAGTTTAATCCTTGTTCAGCTTGGCGAAACTGGCCCTAGGCGCCTGCACTACTGGACCACCACCATTACCAGCATTGGGAGCTGCCCTCTGAACATCTCTAAGCATCTCTCTCATGAGGTCAGTAAACATCGTCCTCATCTCAGCAGCATTCCCATTATTGGCTCCTCTACTGGTACCCCTTGCGTATCGGCTCATCATTCAATCTGCACAGAGAAAACAATTAACCATCTCCATAGTGGTGCCAGTGCAGTGCGACTTCATCCTTAGATATACTAATAGTATATATATAGCTTTTGAGAACCAAAATAATCATAAATATGCGCTCTCATATACGTATACTATCTCTCCGTGATAACTTCCCTAGGTTAACTATGCAACCTAGAGCTCTGATACCAAGTGTGACGGCCCGCCCCGCACCAGACGGCATTTCCTCTGAAAGTGCGCTGTACACATGCCCGACTAGCACGGAACGGTCGCCAAAGAAAGGAAAGAAGAGAATGAACTAATCAAGAACCTGTAGAATGTCTCACAGCGCATGGGATGAAATATAATAACAACATACTTGACATAAAATAGGCGAGACAGTGCATAAGCCGAAAACTAAAACTACACATCATAGCAGCGGAAATCCAAATACAGCTTATGTTCCACATCACCATTATTACAACTTTTCAAACTGTCTCTAAAGCAAAGCAAAGGAAAAAGGTACACTACTAATGCCCAAAGTAGTGACCCTCAGCGACACAGGGAGAATATCTATATATATCATACGTGGAAGCCTCCTACTCGTCTCCAGTACAGTTACTCGTGCATCACCAGCTAACCTATCTCTAGTCTGCTCGTTTAGGAGCACCCAGAGTAATAAGAAGAGACACAAAACTCTTGGTCAGACAAAAATCTGGTATGAGCGATAAGCAGCAAAACAGAACAATAACAGATATACTAAACCATACCTGAACCTGGACCTGCAACCAAAGAGTTAGCACTACATACTGTACAATACTCCGAGGTGCCAGTAACACAGGTGTAAAGAATACGGGGGTGGGGGTGTGCATGTCATAGTGATGGCAAACAAATCAAGCATAACAACCATCCTCACATCTCTCACTCAGTGCATAAAGCATACGATGCCCACCACTTCGATCACTAGACCCATCGAGGTAATGACAGAGTTCGACTTGTACAACTACCGCTACCACCAAGCTTATCCCATGGGATCATGACTAAACCTTTTCAAATGACCCCACTTCATTGGTCTATAGCCCAATAGTCGTACCTAGGCCACTGTGGCCCTGAATCCGTCCACGTACCTCCCATACATAGTGATTAAAAGTCATAGACATCGACAACCCCTAAGAACACGTCCCGCAACAAAGTCCAATCATGAAGTTAACTCATTGGTTCCCAACTGGATCCTGAGTACAAACTTCCCACTTGGACTACCTTTGCATCTCGGGTTTTGGTCTTCTCCTCCGGACCAGTCTTCATTTGGTTCGTAACCCATTCCTCGCGTCCAAGCTCCTTGATTCAGCTCGTAGTATCTCCTTTGGTTCAGATCGGATCGCGATGCTCATCTGGTACGGGTCGTGATATTGCTCCTCCCTGATCGGATCGGGTCGGGTTCCTTCATCTGTTCGTGACTCGTGATGCTCCAGGCCACGTCGTGGTGTCACACTGGTCCGAGTCGTGTCGTGATCCCTCCATCGGATCGAGTTGCGGTCTTCTGGTTCATGGCCTTCAAAGTGGAGCAACTCATGGAGTAGGGTCAGCTCGTGAAGGGGTCTCACGATCGGGTCGGGTCGGTGTAGAGCGATCCGATCCGGTTCTGCACAATTTTCCTGCAACTCTTCCAGCGACAGCTTTACGCCATTCGTCAGCGTTTTTGACCAATCTAATTTTTCTAGTCAATCACAAAACATACCATACAATCATAGTAACATATAGAACTGACCACAAACACCAAAACAACAATTTGATAGGTTAAAACGGATCAAACATAGGCACGTTTAAGCAAAACTAATGATAGGATTAACCAAACTTGACCATATCCTCCAAATTTTATAACAGAGGTCTAAAACAATATTTCGAAATTTATAAATATTTTTCCAGAATTTATTTATACATAAATTCACCAATTAACACTAATCACCCTAATTAACTGTAATTAGTGTCAAAACAAAGCTAATCACTCACCTTGGCCACAAATAAAATGCAAATCTCTGTCTTGGTGCTGTTCCCAAGGCAACACAGCAGTTCTAAAAATGATTTGGTGAAGATCTTCCTTGATTTGATGTAGATTTGGCTTAATCAGCGATTAGAAGGTGATTTGGGGTGTTTTAGAAAGTGGAGGCCATGGCTAAACTTGAAGAAACAAAAAGTGGCGGCTGGAAAATGATAGAAACTGAATTTCCTAATCCTATCAGCCTTCCCATAACCCTAATCCCGAAATGGGTTATGGGCCCACTCACTAATCACCTAAATTCGGCCCGGTTAAGCTGTTTTTCACCTTCTAAACCTTGTTTCAGCCATATCTCCCAAACAGTGAGTCCGTTTGGCTAATTTGACCACTATACGAAATTGTAAACCATCATCCGGATCCAATGAAATTGGTTTCAGGTCAAAACTCCTTTCCAATCAAAAGATATGGCCAAAACAAGATCAGCTAGGGGCAAAACGGTCATTTAAAAATCGGCAAAAATCATGAACATGGGAAATGACCCTAATAGTCGTCCCCCAAAGTTACACGACCATACGACCCTCTATGACGATGAAATAAATATTCTACGATCCTATGATGCGTAGAATGCAGGTCGTTACAAAGTGGATCAACGAATTTTGGCTGCCGAAGTTCAGTTCTGACATTGTTTTTGGTGGTAGTGCATGCTTGGGCGGTGCTGCTTTGTGCAAAATTAGCAAAGTTCAGTTTAGTTCCTTTCTTCCATGAGTTTGGATGGAATTGGCGGATCTTGCTTTATGCAAGCTTAGGAAATTTAGGTTTTTTTGTGAGTAGAAACAATGCAACAATTATATTAAACGGATATTTGGATTTTTTTCCAGTAGTAATACAGACGATTGTATTACAAAATTCCGTTTTATTTTTTTATTTTATTTTACTTTGAGTAGATTGTTGTAAATTGATGTTGCTCTTTGGTGTATATTAGACAAACTTTGGTTAGATGACATTGCTAATTGCTATTGCTTTGCTGTAATTTGTTTGAGTAAATTAGGCAGACATTTCGTTCAACCAAGAAAGATTGAAGCTATTAGTTTGGAGGCTTTTATTAGCAATGGATAAAATGGGTGTACGAATTAATTTCGACTTGTATGTATAATCATTGACAGTTTGCTGAAAGCCTGATATTTTATAGGTTCACATCTATTTTGTCGCACTTTGAGATTTTGATGTACACTTAACTGTTTATAAAGTATTAATTATGTTTGGTTGATACTATAAAAAAGAAGAAGAATAAACTAGGAAAACTTTGGTTAGGTGGTATTGCTCTTTGCTTCACTGTAAATTTTGTTTGCGGGTTAAAATAGATGACATTGCTCCTTGCTTCATTGTAAAATTTATTGATTTAGCAAATTAGGCAAACTTTGTTTGAGTAAATTAGGAAAACTGTAAATTATTGTCATGTTATGTTTAAATAGGCATCATTATCCCGCAATGTTATTTACTTCATGTCAAAATTACAATTGCATTGCTGTCAAACTGTAAATTAGAAAAATCATAAATTGTTGTCATTTGTAATTTTGAATTTTAAATTTAATTAAATTTTGCTGATATATAATTATACAACAATTACTATTTGTAAAAGCGATACATTGATGTCAAATAATCATGTTTAGCCATGTATCTTCTTCACCAATGCAATACTGCCAACAAGATACATTATTATATAAGCGTGAAAATGAAAATATTAATTGAATTATTTTTTTATTTTTTAATGACTTGATATATATTTAATAGGCAAACTGGAAATGTCACATAAGTCGCCAAGTAGGAAAGAAAAAACTCTTTTCTCATTTTACAAAACACAACAAAGATGAACCATCAAATGATAACTCAACATTGGAAGCTGATATACCTCAATCCAACTCACTTCTCCTATCCTCCTATTTTAGTTAATATCCCTTGGTCCAATCCGACAATTGTTGAATGGGATCCAACATTGTGTTCACCAATTTGTGAGATTAAATCTCTTAGTAAAAGAGATGAAGTTCGACGAGCGTATATTAATTTAGTTCCATATCAACCTAAGCTGACTCAGTACCCTAAAACTCTGTTTGGAAAGCAACATCATCATTTTCAAGTTGCGTTGTTTCAATAATTTCCTTGGTTGGAGTATTCTCCTACCAATGACAAAGCATATTGTTTTCCCTATTATCTTTTTGGAGAAACAATCAGATCATTAGGAGGTCAATCTGCATTGGCTTTATAGGAGTTTAACTCATGTAAGAGAGTAAACGATTGAAAAAAAATGTGCTTTCTTATGGCATGTTGGTCTCACTACTTCATCCCATAGCAAATGCGAAGAATGAGTAAGCAAAAATATTCCTCAACACATTGATAGAGTATTGAATGCTCAATCAAGGACAAAATTATAAAAAATCAAATGCATCTTAAGGCAAGCATTCAATTTGTTCGTTTTCTTGCTCTTCAAGCAGTTGGTTTCAGAGGACATAATGAAAGCTCAGACTCATTAAATTGTGGAAATTTTATTGAGTTATTAAAATATAAAGCCGAAGGAAGTGATGAACTTGCGGAAAGTATTCTAGACAATGCCCCTCAAAATGCCAAAAACACATCTCCTATGATTCAGAAGAAGATTTTACATATTTTAGCAAGTAGGGTAAGAAATGTGATCCTTGAAGAAACCAAAGATAGCAAATTTTGTATTTTTGTTGATGAATCTCAAGATGAAGCTAAGAAGGAGAAATGGCTCTTGTGTTGAGATATGTCACATATGACTGTTTAATAGCAAAACAATATTTTGATATTGTCATTGTTGAGAATCATCATAATTAAACTTTAAGGCCAAGATATCTAGTACGCTTGGAAGATTTAATCTTTTAGCTAAAAATTTAAGAGGTGAAGGTTATGTTGGTGCTAGTAATATGCCTGGAGATTGGAAATGCTTATGAGCATTTTTTCTTCAAGATTGCTCATCTACTTATTATGTGTATTGCTTTGCCCATCAATTACAACTAGCATTAGTTGTGGCAGCAAAAGATGAACTAATTGTTTGCCAGTTTTATTCTCATTTAACATGTGTTTTTAATCTTGTTGCTACATCTTCAAAACATCTTAGTGAATTGAAAAATGCTCGAAAGACTGAGATTGAAAAAATGTTGGTTAGTGGGGAACGACAAACAAACAAAGGAGCTAATCAAATCGGAACTTTACATCAGTCTGGAGATACTCGTTGGAGCTCACATTATGAATATGTGAGGGATTTATTGAGTATGCATGATGCTTCCTGCTTGGTTGTTGAAAGTATTAAAAAGATAGAAAATCAAACAATGTGGGATCAAGCTTTTAGTATATTCAAAACATTAAAAAGCTTTGATTTTTTTTTTGTTTATTTTGCATTTGATGGATAAAATCATGGGAATTACTGATGAACTTTTTCAAGCACTACAATGTAAATCGCAAGACATTTTGAACGTGACGAAATTAGTCGAAACTACAAAAATTCTTCTAAGGCTGGAGCAATGGGATACATTTTTACAGACTTTATTATCAACCTGCTAATGATGTGACATTTCTGTCCCTAATATGCGTTCTTCCTATAAAGAAAGTACAAGTCATAGTTGTCAACAACGAAATAGTATCACTATTGAACATCATTATCATTATGATGTTTTTAACTCCACAATAGATTTCCAAATAATGGAGCTAGGGAACAAATTCAATGGTGGAGTGATCAAACTTCTTTCTCTTACTTTAGCATTACTTCTTGGTGATATTTTTAAGTCTTTTAATGTAGAAAATATATGTAAATGTGCTGAAAAATTCTACCCTATGGATTTTAGTGGAAAGACATTCATGCTTTGCAATGTTAGTTGATGTATTATCAGCTTGATGTCACTAGTGATCCTCGATTTATGAATAAATATACACTTGGTGGCTTAAGCCAATCATTATTTATAATAAGAAAGTTTGAGATATATTACTTAATTGATAGGTTGATTCACCTTGTGTTGACTCTTCTTGTTAGAAGGAGAACATTTTCGGGTATGAAGCATGTCAAAACAGTAATTCATAATACTACGGGGGATGAATTCTTGGTGTTTGCTTGAGTCTTTATTTGGAGCATGATCTCACTTGGAATATTGATTTAGATTCTACAATTAATGAATTTGATTTTGTAAAGACATGTCATGTACAATTATGCTAAGCATTTTGTACTAAAACATGAATTATGCTGTTGATGCTTGCGTTAATTAGTTTCTTCTTTCTCTCATATTTGTATTATAACAATAATATTGAAAACACTACAAATAAAAAGTTAAAATACAAAAATCAGCCCACCCTTTGTTAATTCTTAGATCCCTTTTGTTTAGGTGGATATTCATTGAAGCTTAATGAGACAAGCTGGATGTCTTATTTGCACATATTCTTATTCCCACTGCATTACTATACACACACACACACATATACATATATATATATATATATATATATATATATATATATATATATGTTGTTAACCAGCATTTTGGTCCGGTTACCAGAAGCAATCCAGTCCCACATGACTCAACCAATCGCGTGGTTCAATGGCTCAGAAGCGTTGCCAACATCTTCAGGAATAAAGCTAAGACAGGGTCGCGTAAGAACGGTCATCACGGCTCATCATACTACTCTCGAACAATACAAGTTACGAATCAAGTGAATGCACTCAGAACTATATGATCGTATCGAGTAAATCATGGTTCTAGCACCAGAAGACTCGAGTCAGACTACCGTAAGAATTCACATCCCTCAGATGCGAAATTCATCGGCATTGAAGATCTCCAGGCCAATGCGTGCCGGTCACCTTCAAAAGCTTGCACAACACGCACCTATCGGTTCCAGAATCCAGCTTTGGCTTCACCATGCTTCGCATCACACTGCTCGCATCACCATGCTCCATGTCACCGTGCCCCGCATCCCATGCTTCGCATCATCAAGATCCGCATCACCATGCTTCGCATCACAATGCTCCGCATCCCATGCTCCGCATCCTCTGCCTCGCATCCCATGCTCCACATCCCATGCCCCGCATCTTGTGTCTCGCATCACCGTGCCTTTCATCCTATGCTTGACACCCTCCTATGCTTCGCATTACAATGCCTTGCATCACACGCTAGATCACCCTGTGCCATGTCTCCATTTCGCATCCCTACATCGGACGCGAAATTTCGCATCCCTCCTGGTATGCGAAATCACTTCCATTTTGCATCCCTCCTGGGATGTGAAGGCACCTCCTTTTCGCATCCATACTACGATGCGAAATGCATCCCTCCCTAGGATGCGAAATTTTACATCCTACACATAGGATGTGAAATCCCACTGCTTTTTTTTCTTCCTTTTTCCACTCCTTTTTTCCCTACTCTCATATCTCACCTACTTGCACCTACTCCACTTCCTATAAATACTCCCTACCTCATTCTTCAAAGGGGTTGGCATTTATTTGGCTTGAGACCTTAAGAGGACCTTGGACACAATTAATAGCAGCATAACCTTTGGGGAAGAAGAAGACCGAGAACCTCCAAAATTCCCAATACACCTCGAACCTCTGAAATTCCTGATACACCCCGAACCTCCGATTTTTCTAGTACACCCTGGACCTTCAATTTTCCCGGTACAGCCCGGACCTTCGATTTTTAAGGTACACCTTGGACCTCTGAATTTCCTAATACATCCCGGACCTTGGATTTTCCCCACTCCGCCCGGACCCATGAACCTCCGACTCCGCCCGGACCTCGACACATCCCAACTCCTCCTGGACCTCGAAATCTTCCGACTCCGCCCGGACCTCGGAATCTCCCGACTCCGCCCGAACCTCAGAATCTGCCGACTCTGCCTGGACCTTGAATTTCATGACTCCACTCGGAGCTCAGAACCTCCCGACTCCGCCCGGACCTCAGAACCTCCCGACTTCGCCCGGAACTCGGAACTTCCCGACTTCGCTCGTACCTCAAAACCTCCCGACTCCTCCCAAACATCGGAAACTTTGAATGCTTCCCAGACCTTGGAACTTCCCAACACATCCCAAAGCTTGAAAACTCCCGGAATTGCCCGGATCTTAGAACCTCCCAACACTACCTAGACCTCGGAACTTCCCATCACATTCCAGACCTTGGAAATTCCCGATCGCTCCCGGGGAATGGAGAATCTCGACAACAAGGGTCAATAAAACTTCATTATGATTGTATTCACTTGTAATGATGTCTACCACTTTACTTTCTTGAATGTGAATAAAACCAGTAATGCCTTTAAAGTGCACGTAGGTCCAATCCGAATTGAACCACTATAAAAAACTGTGTTCTTTAATTTTTCGAGCATTATTACTGCATCTTGCAAAATTTTCCACTTTGGACGTTTAGTTTCAAAATTTTAGAACTCTCGGGCGTTGACGACCATTTTGGGCATCAACATTTTGGCATGCCAGGAAGGGACAGTGAAGCGTGCATCTGTGGTCGATTCTCCATCATCCGTCACTTCCTTCGAGGAATCGAAACCTCACCTTTCCTTCTACTCAGTCATCGAGACTTAGGACGTTGCTTGAGTTTTCTTAGACTTACCAACTAAGCCTATCGATAATGGTGAACAAAATTAAAAACCCAGGTCGGACCTTCCACTGTCGATCCTGATTCGGAATTTTCTCCTCAGCCTTAACTCATTAAAGCAGCAACAAACGTAAACATCCTTAGTGCTCCCAACCCTGACACATTCATCGATTGAGCCTAATTCGATGAAACATCAAGAAAGTTAGGCGAGACTCAACGTTGCCTTTTCGACAATATCCACCAGAACATTGAACTAACAAAATGGCATCAATAATATGCTCAACGAGACATTCTCCACCTTTAGACAGACTTGGGCATTCAGCCTCAATCAAATAACCTCTCACCGAGCTCCATCCTTGTTTCTGTTCAGGATACCTCCTGCTTCAACCGCTTCCAACTTGGGCCTATCTCCGGTCATCAAGTCAATGCTCAACCCATTGCCGCGTAAGGCCGACCCACTTCAACTTAGAACCTGTTTCTTACGCGCTACATAGCCTACCGTGCTAAAGCTCCAGATCGCCGATCATAGGAGTGTCAGAAAACTGGGGTCGAAGAAATTTTAGACCCATATGACGTTCATCCTAGGAGACGTCCAAGGTTGCTCACTCCAGAGTTGAATCACGACCGCCTCATCCCAGTGGAAATTCGAACTCCCGTTCCCTCTAAACTACTTCACAGCTTCCTGAGAGGATCTCGGGGTCACGTCACCGACGACTGGGAAATCAGTGCGAGACATAACCCATTCAACACATAGTCCCCGCATTTCAATTTGTCGCAAATAAAACCCTATTCTAGGGATTAGGACCCTCGGGAATTCACACACCGCTACGAGTCTAGTATGGATTTCGCTTATGCCACAGTGCCGTAAAGTGCAAGTGTTTACTCGTTTTTCTTGAGTGTGTACTCCTCCTGTGGTTCACTTGACTTCCACCAGGAACCATATCAACCTTTTTCCTGCCAGCCAAATGTTTAATCAAATAGTTTGGCGCACACATTCGTTAGAGCCCCGACCAAACTCTAACAAGCTACCTCCAGAGGTTCGACAATGCCTTGGAGGGTGTCGGGGACTTGAGCCCCCAGGCTACTCTGGATCAACTCATCAAGGGAGTATCCTAATCCTCGATTCTAAATTCAGAGCATGGGTCAACCATACACAACTTAAGACTCTGGAGATCTTATACGAGAAAGCTAACTGCTTCCTACACCAAGAGCTAGCGCAAAGGAATCAAGCTTCTCACGTCAACAACTTACCTCGAGATGAAACTCAGATCTCCAATGACTCTAACCCCATCGCTCCGCGCAATCTTGCTCACACCGACAATGTCAGAGGTAGTCGCTACAATAAGAGGAAGCATCTTCGACTTACGCCTTTCCACAACTACACTCCTCTAAATGACACCCTTGAGAACATCCCCTTTCCACTTGCAATGTCTTACACTACAAAAGGCCAAGGCCTAAGAACCCAACGAGCGCACCAAGGGACTCTTCAGAATATTGTTGTTTCCACAGTGTCCACGTGCACGACACAAACAAATGTCGACACTTGCAGGACAACATTAAGAAACTCATTTGCAAGGGCAACCTCAAGCAATACCAGATTGGTCCACCGCATGGAATTTTAGGGCCACTCAACGCTCATCAATAGTTTCCTATACTCCTCCAGATCGTCTCCTCGACTTAGCAAAACTGCAACAACAATGACAAACTTGGATCAAGAAGCGCTCAACAATGAACACCTTGAAGCTAGGAACTGGTCCTCTAACTCGAGTCTTGAACCAACAACGAGGCCGAGTGTAAATAAACTGACTCGAGTCTTGAAACAATAATGAGGCCGAGTGTAAATAAACCGACTCGAGTCTTGAACCAATGACGCGACCGAGTACAAATAACTCAACTCGTATCTTGAACCAACGATGAGGACGAGTGTAAATAAGAAGACTCGAGTCTCGAACCAATGACGAAACCGAGCATAAACAACAATGTTTCAAAGTCTCTAGACTTGGGGGCAGCCCATCAGCCAAATAAGTGTGACATCGACCACTTGTTTATCTCCATCCAGTCTAAAGGGTATGGATCCAAGAAACACTTGGCAAACCAATGATGCCCTCAAACTCTACTCGACTTGAGTCTCTCGAGAGTGGAGTTTCGACCAACTCAACCCTGATTGCAATGCCGAGTCATGATACTCGAGTACTTGGGACCACAACTTCCATGGCGCAGTGGACCCTCAGATTCTCATCAGAGATACCGGTTGCCAACTCATTACCACCTTTGCCTCCCTCGTCGGAGGCAAAATGAGAACGGAAAGAAAGCTTTCTTATCCAAAGAACGCCTTCTCTTTGTTGTGCCATGGCCCTTCTCCTCCATCTGATCCTCCAAACGCCCTCCATTAGCTGGGGGAACACCAAGAAGTACTTCCGGATGCACATATGAAAGCAGGCCTGGGGGCACTAGTCCTTCACCAATCCTTCAGTTGTCCTCTGTGATGCAGTGGACTCTGAGGTCATCATCAGAGAAATCGACCCACGACTCGTTTCCACCTTTGATCCCTTCACCGAAAGTGAAACAGAAATGGAAAGTAAACCTTCTTCTCTAAAAGACAACTCCTTTACGCTATGTCGTAGCCATTCTCCTCCATCTAATGCTCTGACCACCCTCTAGTTAGTTGGGGGCACATCGGGAAGTACTACCGGAGGCACATCCAGAAGTAGGTCCGTGCATACCAGCCCTGACACTGTCCTCTATGATGCAATGGTCTCTAAGGTCGTCATCGGAGATACCGACTAGCGATTCATTCCCACCTTTGCCTCTCTTTCGGAAGTGAAACAGAAGCGGAAAGCCAGCCCTCTTCTCTAAAAGACACCTCCTTTTCACTGTGTTGTAGCCTTTTCCCTCTACCTGATGCTCCGGCCACCCTCCAAATAACTGGAGGCATGCTAGGAAGTACTACTGGAGGCATGTTCGGAAGCAGGCCCGAGGGTACCAGCCGTTCACCAGTTCCTGCATTCCCACCAATGACATCCTCTTTACCACAACGGTGCGACCTTTAGGGGTAAAACCCACGGCGCAGAGAAGATGGTCTAGAACTAAAGTCATAACACCACATAAGTCATCTACGATATCTCTCAAGGTTAAGACTTCCTACATACAAGCATACCGGAACGCGGTGGCAGCCTATAGTCATAATGACTAAAAACATAGTCATTGCCGACCATCAGCGTAACTCTCAGATTGGATAGCGATTATGAAATGATTGGATTAAGAATTGAACCCCAAAACTGACAACTCGACCATATATCCACATCTCATATGCATATCCAAGAAGTCGGTCCAAATAAGTTCGTTTCTCGAACGTTACACCAATCAGTTGTGTTACATTCGAATTTGATTACAATCCAATCATGAGATGTTGCAGGACGATCTGAACTCACCAACTAAGTCTCAAGATCGAAGCGAATTCAATAAGCACGTGGGCCCAAGGGCAACCCTCTACTGCTTCCTATACAAATATGGCCATCTCAGGACCTGAGGTAAATCCCTACCAGTTCCCGCACTAGCATCATATTCACCTCAATCCTTGGAGCAACCATCTTGAAAGCACGTCTACCTCACAAGGAAGGTGATCCAGAACCAAAGCCTAAGACATGGAAATTACCAACATTCCATCAATGTCGAGACTCTACAAAAGCAAATGCTTCGTAACAAAATGGCAACCTTTGGTCTCAACAACAAACGCCATGTCCATAATCGACCACCGGTGCGACGCTTGGGACAAGATGTGAACACATCGTGATTGGGTTAAGGATCATATCCTGAAACTAACGGCTCAACTATATGTCCACATCCGAGTCACCAATTCAAACAAGTCCATTACTCGAGTGCTACGCCGCAAGGCCACATGACACCAGAATCCCAGTCCAATCACACAACGTCGCAAAATGATCCAAACTCGCAAACTCGAGCTTGAAATCGAAAAAAAACAAAAGATCTTGGTGAAGTCTTTGGAGCACGAAATTCCATTTCATGTTCCTACGCATTCACTAAGTTCTCACGCTTCTCAAACCAACTTCGAGCTCCCCAAAACCTAGAAAATTCACTAAATATCCGAGACGCGAAGCCCAATCCTGTATCCGCACATACTCGATGACTTTTCCCCAAACTCCTACTTCTGTTTCCCGAAATCCACTACTCTACATTCTTGAGTGCCAATCCCGAAAACACTCTCACTTTCCGTATCTCTCTTCCCTTCCCATGGAAACCCAAAAACAGCTTGGACATCCAAGGTACAAAAGCTGCATTTTGTATCCTCCATAACTTGAGCTGATTTTCTATCTAGAGAAGAGAAGAGAGGAACCAAATACAACTATGGGAGACATTCTCCAAGTGTACATTTCAGGATTGGAACTCGGGATCATACACCAAGCTATGATCACATTCGCTTGCCTTCGAGGCCCCGACTGCCAAATCAATTTTGACTCAATGACCATCCGTGTACTCACCAAATGTCTAACCATCCGAGTACAAGCGCTTGGCATTTGGGTTCGACCTCGCTTCGAAGGAAAATCTATGTGATCATATGCCATGACATACGCCAAGTATTTTGCTTACAGCGATGTTCATGTCTATGAGTTCTCCAAACTTCGACCGTTGGAACCCGATTGGATCGTTGGATGATTGTGTACTTATAAGTACAAGTGATTCAGCGGAATACGCCAAACGATCCAGCTCCAGTTCAACGACGCTTCAATAACCAGCTTACGCAAATTTCTTGAACCGATAGAGATCAGACGCCTAAAACAGGTTCTAGCCTGAGTGGCAAGATTCAAGAAAGTCAAAGCTCTCAACAACGCTGGAATCCTAAACTCATACTAACAATATTGAACAATGCGTCTCAACCACTCTGAAGTAGTGCACTCCCGTTGTACAACACAATGGAAAGGTCAAGACCAATTCCTAAGCACAATATAGAGATCTTTCCGGCCATCGCCAGACTTGTCTCACTTCAAAGCATGTCCTGTTAACTCAAGACATATTTTGGAGGGAAAATGTTGACCGACATTTTGGTAAAGTTACTAGAAGAAGCTCAGACCCAACGACTCGGCCCATCACGTTGTTCAATGGCTCGAAAGCGTTGACAACATCTTCAGGAATCAAGCTAAGATAGGGTCGCACAAGAATGGTCTTCACTGCTCATCAAACTACTCTCGAACAATAGAAGTCACAAATCAAGTGAAAGCGCTTAGAACCATGTGATTGTATCAAGAAATCATGGTTCTGGTACTACAAGACTCGAGTTAGGCCACTGATAGAATTTCACACCCTTCAAATAAGAAATTCATCAGCATTGAAGATCACTCGCCCAACGTGTGCCGATCACCCCCAAAAGCTTATGCAACACGCACGATCGGTTCCAGAATCGAGCCTTGGATTCACCATGCCTCGTATCACAGCGCTCCGCATCACCATGCTTCGCGTCATCGTGCCTCGCATCCCATGCTTCGCATCACCGTGTTTCACATCACAATGCTTTTCATCCTATACTTCGCATCCTGTGCCTCGCCTTTCCATGCTCCGCATCCTATTCCTTCTCACATCTAGTGCCTCACATCCCATGCTCGAGACCCACTTATGCTTCGCCTCACAATGCCTCACATCACCATGCAAGATCACCCTATGGTACGCTTCCATTTCGCATCCTTACATGGGCTGCGAAATTTCGCATCCCTCCCCGGATGTGAAACCACCTCCATTTCGCATCCCTGTTGGGATGTGAAGGCGCCTCCTTTTCCACTTTTCCCACTCCTTTTTCTCTACTCTTATATCTCACCTAATCCCACCTACTCTACTTCTTATAAATACCCCCACCTTATTCTTAAAACGGTTGGCATTTTCTTGGCTTGAGACCTTGAGAGGACCTTGGACACCATTAATGACAGCATAGCCTTTGGGGAAGGAGAAGACCGAGAACCTACAATATTCCTGATACACCCTAAACCTCCGAAATTCTTGATACACCCCGAACCTTTTATTTTCTCGGTACACCCCGGACCTTGAATTTTCTTGGTACACCCGGGACCTCTGATTTTCCCGGTACACCGTGAACATTCGAATTTCTCGATAAATCCCGAACCTTAGATTTTCCCGACTATGCCCGCGCCTTGGAACCCCCAACTCCGCCCGGACCCCGGAACCTCCCGACTCTGCCCGGACCTCGTAACATCCCGACTCCGCTTGGATTTCGGAACCTCCCGACTCCGCCCGAACCCTGGAACCTCCCGATTCCGCTCGGACCTCGAAACCTCCCGACTCCGCCCGGACCTCGGAACCTCCCGACTCCTCTTGGACCTTGGGAACTCCAGACACCACCTAAACGTTAGAATTTTCTGACAAATCCCGAACCTCGAAAACTCTCGACACTGCCCGAATCTCAGAATCTTCCAACACTTCCCGGGCATCAAAACTTCCCGACACATTCCAGACCTTGGAAATTTCTGGCCGCTCCTGGACAACGGAGAATCTCGACAACGAGGTCGAGTTGAACTTTATTATGATTGTATTCACTTGTAAAGATGTCTACCACTATACTCTCTTGAATGTAAATAGAATCAGCAACACCTTCAAAGTTGACGTAGGTTCAATCCGAACTGAACCACTATAAAAAACTGCATTCTTTACTTTCTCTCACATTATTACTGCATCTCGCACACTTTTCTGCTCTAGACGTTTAGTTTCAAATTTTTGAAACCCTCAGGCGTTGACGACCATTTTGGACGTCAACATAGACGCACACAAATATATATATATATATATATATATATATATATATATATATATATATCACCATTTGTGAGTCAAGGCTGCTCATGATAATATTTATAATTATTATTCTAAAATTTATGTTTTTTAGAGTGATAATTTTACTATATTTTAATTTATATGTAATATTCACTCCAATTGCATTAAGTTCTTTCTTGTTTTATTTTATTTTTATTTTTATCCAAGAAACTGCCTTTTTAATACTTTGATGTTTGCCATAAAAATACCATGGATCTATTATTATCGACATATAAAGGACGAAAATGTGGTTCATCATAGTTGATCTCAATGCTAGGTTAAGTGAGGATCTTGGCTTTAGTAGGATATAAACCAATAAGAGATAGGCTAATATAATATCTTATTATGAGCTAAGTGTATTATACATACAAGATGTTATTGGTATTTGTTATGCCTTAAAGGAAATATCAATAATGAAAATGAAAGATATTATATATAAGTGTAAGTAGGTAGTTTAGGCTGATTTAAGTATGGATAAATGATATTCATTAATCATCCCTTGCTGGCTAGTTTAATTTTGCTCGGCTTGTTTACAAGCGTTATTGTCATTTGTTACTGATTAGTTGTGTTCGACCAGTTTATGAGCATTGACTATTGTATGTTAATTTCTGATTTGTGCTCGACTGGTTGATGAGCGATTTTATGTTTTACATCATTGGTTGGGTCAACAAAAATCTAACATTGCAATCAACACCTTATGACTTGAGTTTCACAGTTTAACTGTAAGGCATCCAGTGATAATGTAGGGTTAATAACTTAATTTTAGAAAAAAAGTTCATTGTTGTCTAAAAGAAGATAAGACAATCTATAGTAAACATTTGGAAAAGATTTTATATAAGAAAATGATTTTATATATGTATGGGTTGCAAAAATATGGTTTATAAAGATTAAAGGGTTTAAACATATATTTTGAGAACTTAAATCCTAGCGTCTTTGAAAATGTTTTCTAAGATTTTTGGAAAATAATTATAGTATATTTAAGAATATATAATTACGACATTAATTTATGAGATCATGATAATGATACTTACACTAGTATACGAATTATTGACATGGCTTTGAAAATGATTTTGGTTAAGTCTGAAATGTTCGATTTAGATTTGTTGAACTCGATTGTATTGCTTAAACATAATTTTGATAATGACTGTTACATCATTAGTATCCATTTTTATGTTTCTAAGTGGTATGTTATAATAGCAGTTGTTATAAAGTTGTTTAAAAAAAGATTTTCATTTAATTTCGAAAGTTTGATTTGGAATACAAAAGATATATGTATACAACATTATTATTTTAAAATGATTTGGAATAAATCAAATGTTTGTTTAAAATTAATTTGATATGAACTTTTCAAGTAAATTTTTAATATGTATATTGTGTAGGGTGCCGATGTGGTAGTGGCATAGCCCAGAATAAATGTTGGAACTCTTCATGTCTCTCTTTTTAGGCAAAGCGTGCGAGTTCCCAAATTTCAAATTTCTTCCACATTTCATTTGGAAGATTCAATATCCACTACCTCATCTCAGGTGAGATCTTAGATGAGATGATTATATCTTGGGTGCGTACCATAGATTAATATTTTTGTACTTTAAAATTCATCTCAAATTAACATATGCATCTAATATTGACATTTGGAATATTATTATTATTGTTATCTTTAACCTACAAACATACACAATTTATAAAATAACACAAAAATTTCTTTTAAAAAAAGTGATTACATAATTATTTTGATACCGATGGAATGAATTGTTCTCATATGAAGTTAAAAATAAAAGTACAAACAAAATGTTGTCTAATTCTTTCACTTGTTAAAAGGTAAAGAATTTAAACTCGAGATCTAATCTAAAATCATCATACAACAATTAATTTTGGACCAACATAAATGGATAAAGAATTATGTAAATGAAAAAAAACATCTTATCTCAAATTGCACTTGAAATATTAATACCTAAGATGACATGAGTGTTAGATATGGTGGAAACAAAATTTAATTTATTGTTTGCTAAATCTCATCTTGCCCAGGTTCAAGGATGAGATCTCGAGTGAGATCTTAGTGGAGAAAAACAAGATTTGAAACAATGAAAGCATGTCTGATAAATATTTGGAACTTTGTTAAGTTATTTTATGGACACATGTGTCCTTTACATTGGTATGGCTTGGTTTGTGCATCATGTTATGTGCGTTGTTTGGTTGCTTTTATTTGTCAAAATGAAAAGGAATTTAGGCGATTTTGGATAGTCGGAAACTGCTGAATCACTATAGGGCTTGAAATTCAGTGTTTTGTAAAAAATAATATAATTATTGAGTTCTTAAAATTTTTGAATTGAAATTTTAGCAACTTAAAACAAATATAATTTTTTTGAATATCCTTGTTCAGTAAAATGGACTTAATTTTTGTATGTACTTTTACAATGTATTCGAATATTATACGACTATGAACTCAAGTTGTAAAATGTTTATAAATATGAAGCTATGTTTCATTAAATGATTCATAAATGATTGTAGTGTTGAATTAGGCACACTATTCGGCTAAACGAATGTGATTAAAAAGAAGCAAGCATAGTTAAAAAACCAATTGAAACGCAAAGTTATACATAGATCACTATATTCGCATGATAGTCTTGATCTAGTATTTGAGTACATGATTTTGAGCCAATTTCACAGTTAGAATAAGGATCTTTTTACTTGATTTTTGATGGTGAACACTGGACACAAATTTTTGATATGATCTTAAATTTTTCTATCAAATTATTTGACTATGAGAGGAGAATGGAGGTCTCGATGTATGTACTAGAGATGTCATGCAAACAATACTATTTTGAAAGTGAAATATATTTAATCAAGCAAGTGATTTTGGCACTACATCAGTTGGTTCATGCACATCGTATGCATTTTAATATATTGGTATACTATTTTCTTGTCTTATGAAGCATTTAGGAAGAGACTCTTTGAATTGTTTGAGATAGCATGAATAGCTGACTAAGTAATAACCTAAGGTTGTTGAGCTTAACATACAACTAGTATGTTATTTATCATCCATGTGTTATGAGCATATTTCTAAACCTAAAAAAAACATAGGTTATACTTACAAGCGAGAATTTTAATGATTTTAAACTTGACATGCGGTCATTGCTCATGTCGAAAAATCATTTTTATTGGAGAGGTCAAATCGTGTGAATTTATCCTCTTGGGGTATTGTACCAAATTTTAACAGAACTATTGTCATTAGGATAAGAGTAATGAGGTGATGTACATCGACAAATTTTGTACCAATACAATCCCAGTGTGCATACATGTTTGAACTGTGTGTTGATTTTATTTGAGAATTAAACGTAATATATATATTGTCATATAGACACACTCGTAATCACTTAGAAATATGTTCCTTCTCTTTTTATTTTCCTTTTCCTCCTTTTTTACAGTAAATTAAACAAAACTCTCCATCTTCCTTGAAATGTTTTGAAAGCAACAAGTAGCTATAGATATTGGCTTTAGATCCACTAGGATCGTGGTGACAAGGGCATCGAATTGGTGCAAGCATTAGAGGGTGCAATTAGGTATGGCTGGTCTCGACTTTAGCTGGTCCGGCTTGGGTTGGACATAGTTGGAGCTAAAGGCTGAACTTCGACAAGGAAATGGTGGATTTGAAATTCTCCTATAATGGCAAACTTGTGATTGCTATAAGGTGTTGTAATAACCTTAATTTATCCACTTTGAAATTTTCTGAATATCAGATACAAAACTAAATGCGTACACTTAATTTTCCATAAAGGAATATGTAATAAATTTGTACATTTTATTTTTGAAAATGTCTTTTTGATATCAACAAAGATATCATTAAGTTTGAATAACTAATGCTTGAATTTAAATTGTATTTAGATGATTTAATAGTTTTTTTAATATTTAATGAGACTCTTTCTATTACTAAATAATGATAGGAATATTACTTCTAAACATTCATTAAAACTATATGCATATTAACTAAGAAGTAAAAATGTGATCAAAATTCGAATTAGGTATACAAAACGGTTCGACGAGCAGAAGTTGTATCGAAAAGTTGCCAATTTATTTCAATAATACATCTACATATATATATATATATATTTATGTATGTATATGTATACGTATACAAGGGCACATAAAAGATATCACCATGGTTTTGTGCATGTTTTTGTATGGTAATTAAATATGAAAATTGAGATACTTGCATAATAAAGCAAAAACAAAGTAAAACAAGAAGGGTTTACTTTGCAAACACATGAGCTACCACATAGAGTGAGAGAGAGAGAGAGAGAGAGGAGGACGTGTGCAAGGAAGAGAGGGGGTGGTGTGTAAGAGTGTGTAAGAGGGTATAAAGTGACTTGACATTTTATGAAGTGGATTTGGATATTTTCTTATTTACTTTGCTGGTAAATGCAAGCCATTACTTATCACCTTCGTCGGCAAACTCTATTCACAATTTTCATGCACCTTCTTCTTCCTTATTCATTGATTAATGGACTTCTTCCACTTTTCAAAATGTTTCTCACCCATAACGAAGTTCTGAAGAAATAAGAACATACACATACACGTATGCATTTCTTAAAACAAAGATCGAAGTCCAAAAGGTTTCCCCGTCTCTTCTTTCCATCCTAGGCTAAGCCCATCAAGGATAAACACCATCTTCTCGAGAACCTCCTCCTATATTCTAGGTGGTGTTTACCTCTTTCAAGGCTGATCTTCGAGCTTGCTTTGGTTCATGAGAAATAAACGTTTAAAAATTAAGATCAAAAAGCTTGTATAATAACTCCTCGCTTTTAAATAATGATTTCCAAAATGGATATGTGGCGCAACGTCCAGGATCTAAACTTCACACAAATTGATGGATCCGTGGAAAACGATCAAGGATGAGGTAGGCGCTCAACTCCGTTGATCTTTCGATGCCTGAATCTCACTATCTCTAACGTGTTGATCTCGTAAGATACGGTGTTATCGATCTACAATTCTTCGAATGTCGATCATTCGCAAGCGATACCGTGAATCAGCTTCAAGTTCGTTGATTCGAGCGCACTCGAATATCCGAAGATGGAGAAAGGAGATCACACTCAACTTCCAATTTTAATGGTGGCGCAAAGTTCACGCAAAAATTTATTCAACAATCAACAACCTTTACAACTCATACAATGGCCCTATTTATAGGCACACACAACAACACATACCCACGTCCTAAAACAGAGCGCGCCTCAAAATACATGGTCTAAACCCAAAAAACACGACCCAACAGATGCAGGCGACCTAACACATACAAATTAACACGCCTTAAAACGGCGGAACGACCCAAACATAACAACGACCCAAACTACAAAACATCAATACGACCCAATATGCAAGCAACGCGATCCAACTTCAGGCGGAACGATCCAAAAGAGAATGACCCACCAGTACTTTCTTAAGTCCGTACTTCCTCTTTAGATCATTAGTTCTCTCTTCCTGGTCTTCTAGCTTGCCGAACATCATAGTTAGATCGTGGGACGACCTATACTCCCTCTCTTCAAGCTTTGGTCCGCAAAACAGTTCCCCTAGGACGTTGGATGACCCGTAGGCTTTCTCTTCTTGCTTTAGCTCGCTGGATGGCTTCTTTAAGGCGTTGAATGAGCCGAAAATCCCTCCTTGCTTTAGGACACTGGACTCCTTCACTAGGTTTTTGGGCATCTATAATTCACTAATAAGCATTTTCCATGATGTGCTGCATCATCCTCCTCTGGTTGAGAAGAATTCGACCTCGAATTCACACATAGTTCTTCGTCGATAAGCTCATTTTCATAGTATGGAATTAGATGCTTGACATTGAATAGATCTGAAGTATACACACCTTCTGGAAACTTCAACTGATAAGCATTATCATTGACTTTCTTCACGATTTCTATGGGACCAATCTTTCGAGCCTTCAACTTATTGTAAGTTCCCATAGGAAAACGTTCTTCCGTTAATACAATGTACACAAAATATCCTTCTTTGAAATTGACACTTTGTCGTTTCAAATCTGCAAAATACTTATTTCTCCTTTGTCTTAAGCAATCTCTCCCGCACCACTTTGTGACATTCCTGCAATTCTTCAACGAAAACACTAGTTTGTTTAACAATTTCTTTCTGCTGTGGAATCATAGACAAATCTAAGGGTCCTCTTGGCACGATTGAATAGACAATCTGAAATGGACTGAACCCTGTACTTCGATTAATGGAATGATTGTGTGCAAACTCAACTTGACACAACTTTGCATCCCAACTCTTCAAATTATCCTTCACAAGACATCTCAACAAATTTCCCAAAGATTTGTTCACTACTTTTGTCTGTCTATCTGTTTGCGGATGATAAGCACTACTTAATTTCAACTTCGTCCCTATCGTTTTCCACAAACTGATCCAGAAATGAGTTAGAAAGCGAGTATCTCTATCTAAAACAATGGATTCCGGTAACCCATGAAGACGATAGATCTCTTTGAAGAATAACTGAGCAACATTCACAACATCTGCCGTCTTCTTGCAAGCAATAAAATGAACCATCTTCGAAAATTGATCTACTACCACATAGATAGAATCATTGCCTCCTTGTGTCCTCGGCAATCCAAAGACAAAATTCATACTAATATCCACCCATGGCTTAGTAGGCACATGCAAGGCATGTACAATCCAGCATTAGTGGCAGTTCCCTTCGATACTTGGCAAGCTTGACATCTCTGCACAAACTTCTCGACCTCTTTCCTCATAGATGGCAAAAAGTAAGAATCAGAAATCAGCTTCAAAGTATGATCACGGCCCACATGTCCTTCTTCATGCAATTCTTTGATGATCTTCATCCTCAAACTGCAATTTGGAATACACAATTGAGTTCCTTCGAATAGAAAACCATTGATTAGCACATAACCTTCCATATTTTCTGCCTTGACTCTGTCTATGACCTGCGAGAAATATGAAGCGATTGTTAGCAACTCTGGAAGTACATCAAAACCAACCACTTCGACTTGCATAATTGTTAGCAAATGATTCCTATGGCTCAAAGAATCTGCTATGCGATTAGTCACTCCTGATTTGTGCTTCATGACAAAAGTAAAATATTGCAGATAAGCAATCCACGATGCATGCCTTGCAGCAATTTTATCTTGACCTTGCAAATGCTTCAACGCTTCATGGTCAGTATATAGAACAAACTCCTTGTGATACAAGTAACGTCTCCAATGCTTCACGGCTTGTACAATAGCATAAAACTCCATGTCATACGTATTGTATCTCATCTTTGTTCCAGATAGTTTCTCATTGAAATATGCAATAGGACGACCCTTCTGACTCAGCACTCCTCTAATTCCTACCTTCGATGCATCCGTATGTAATTCAAATAGCAACTGAAAATATAGTAACACTAGGACTGGTGCTGTTGTCAAAAGTTATTTGATTTTCTTAAAAGAAAATTCAGCTTCCTCCGTCCACATAAACCATTTTCCTTTCATGCAATCAGTAACAGGAGCCATCACACTGCTGAAGTATGGAATACACCTTTGATAGAATGATGCCAAACCATGAAAGCTTCTGACTTCTGTTATGGTCTTAGGCTGAGGCCAATATCTGATTGTTGTGACTTTAGTCTGATCCACTTTTATGCCTTCCTTAGAAACAATGTATCCTAAGCATAAAACACTTTGCGTCATAAACACACACTTCTTCGTTTCGGTATAGAATTGTTCTTGACGAAGAATCATCAACACTGCTTTCAAGTGTTGTATATGCTCCTCCATGCTAGCATTAGAGATTAAGAAATCATCGAAATAAACCATGACAAACTTTCCAATGTATAGTCTGAAAATCTGATTCATTACTCTCGTAAAAGTACTCGGCGCATTTGATAGACCAAGCGGCATAACCAACCATTCATACAACCTCTCACAAGTCTTGAATGCGGTCTTCCATTCATCCCCTGGTCTAATTTGAATCTGATGATAACCACTCTTCAAATCAATCTTCAAGAAAATAACAGATCCACTGATTTGATCTAATAGATCATCAAGTCTTGGTATAGGAAATCTGTATCTGACAGTGATCCTGTTGAGAGCTCTACTATCCGTACACATTCTCCATGAACCATCTTTCTTCAGAACTAACAAGGCAGATATGGCACAAGGACTAAGTCTCTCTCGTATTCACCCTTGTTCAAGCAGCTCTTCAATTTTTCTCCTCAGCTCTTCATGCTCCTTCGGACTCATTGGTGATGTGGCCTATGTGGCAACTCTGTACCTGGCACCAAATCAATTTGATGTTGTATGTCCTTGAGTGGCGGTAACTCCTTTAGCAATTCGTCATGAAATACGTCTTCAAACTCTTTTAGCACATGCTTAGCTTCAGCAGGAATTTCAGGCTCTCCAGTCGATTCAAACCCAATCAATATAAACACTTCACAACTCTCTTCTATTCTTCAACAAATTCCTTCAAAGATAAAATACTAGTCGAGTTCACCTTTCTTCTCTACTTTGACATCACCTTGCTCATGCTTCTTAGGAACCAACGTGATTTTAATACCTTCAAAATAGTTGTTGGTTCGACCATCGTGTTGAACTGATCGATCATACTATCATGGTCTACCCAAGAGCAAATGACATACGTCCATGTTAACCACATCACACCAAATGTCATCCTTGTACTTCAGCCCAATGGAAAATAAAGTGTACACTATTCTTCCCACGACGACTTCTCCTACTTTCTTTAACCAACCAAGCTTGTAAGGTCTAAGATGTTTCTCAGTCTTCAGTCCCAGCTTCTTAATAGCTTCTTCAGAAATCATGTTGTCACAACTCCTAGCATCAATGACGAATCTACAAATTTTTCCCAAAATGGTACACGTAGATTGGAAAATAATGCTTCGCAACCAACTAGAATCATCCACATTCTTTGGAGTTAAACACGATCTTCTCATCATTAAACTACTCCCTTCATCTCCTGGCTCTACTTCTTCTACAATATTTTCAACATCATCGTCAAATTTAGGTGGTAGAGAATAGTCCACTTCAGCTTCTACATCCTCAACTATCATTGTTCTCTTCTTTAGCTTAGGACATTCATTGCTCTTATGGCCCACCTCTTGACAATTAAAGCACTTGACATTTGAATTGACTTTCGTTGAGCAGCTTCATTGGCAAAGGTTTAGTCACTGGTCTGGAAACATTAGCACTGCTACTAACACTCTTCTTTTGAATGTTGGAATTCGTGCACACTCCTCCTCCTCGTCTCCCTTACTTCTCCCAAGCTAGAGCTTTCTAGTGAGCTTCAGCAACAGACATTGGTTGGAACATGTTCACCATGTCTTGAATCTGTGTTCTCAATCCTGCAACATATCTTGCAATCAAATGTTCCTTCGTTTCCATGATATCATTCCTTGGAATCAATTGATAGAATTCATCAGTATAATCAGTCACAGACTTCGTCCCTTGTCTCAAGTTCCGTAAACGTTGATACATCAGAGATTGATAATTGTGAGGTAAGAATGCAGCTTTCATCATCTTTCTCATCTTCTCCCATGCGACAACCTTTGGCTTTCCCATTCTTTCACGAGTTAGCTTAGTTTGTTGCCACCAAGCAATAGCTCTTCCTTTCAAACGAGTAGCAGCTAGCTGAACTTTTTGATTTTCAAGAACATTCTTGAACTCCAGAATTTCCTCTACATTCGACAAACAATCTAGGAAATCTTCTGCTGACATTCCCCCTTTGAATTCTGGAATTTTTGTCTTCATTCCGGATTCCCAATTATGATTATTTTCTGGTTGATGATATGGATCTCGAACGTGACTTTGATACTGAGAATGACTACTATTTCCTTCTTCTTTAAAGTCTGAATGATGACAATGTCGATCATGACCATCTTCATGTCTTTGGTCATTCATATCTCTTCTATCTCGATCCAACGATGGTGATCTTTTTCTCCTTTCCGAATTCGATGGCGAAGTTTGATGTCCACCATGATTTGAACTAGCGATGCTCTTCCTCTAGCTTGATTCATGTGTAACATAAGCCTATTTAATCTTCCAATTCCTTCATTAAATTTATCGTTAATTCTGCTCTCCATTTGTTCAGCTTCTTCTCTCAGATACATCTCTTCCAAATTTTGATGACGATTAGCACGTCTAGGAGGCATGATCAATCTTTTACCAAAAATGAAATAAACTTCAAATTAACTATCACAGCCCAAAATTCACTGGAGCGACCTAAAACAGCTCGGGCGATCCAAATTTGTATGGCGGCGACTTGATTAAAATGGTCAAAAATGGATTTGGTGGCTTGAATGGTGGTAGCGGATTAATGGAGATGAGGCGATCTAAATGTTGGCGAGCTGGCGGTCGGATGATGGCGGTCTGGTATTGGATGACAACGATCCTAGGATGTCGGTCCACATGTGGATGACGGTCCAACGGTGTTGACTGTCCAAATGAGGGTGGCGATCTACTAGTGGTGGTGGAATGAATAGTGATATGTCGATCTGGTGATGGTGGTCTTGTGAGATGTTGAGGATGATAAGGGCGGTCCAAATGAAGGCGACGATGGTTGGGAAAGGAATGGTAATGATGGTGGATACAAACCCGAATGGTTTCCGGCGATCCAACCAAGTGATGGCGATCTAGCTTCAGCGATCCAACCAAAAATGGGGATCAAGGCTCTAGCGATCCAACCAAAAGATGGAAAACTCGCTCCAATACCAAACTGGCGCAGTGTCCAGGATATAAACTTCACACGAATGGATGGATCCATGGAAAATGATCAAGGATGAGGTAGGTGCTCAACTCCGTTGATCTTTCGATGCCGGAATTTCGCTATCTCTAGTACGTTGATCTTGTAAGATACCGTGTTATTAGTCTATGATTCTTCGAAAGTTGATCACTCGCAAGTGATACCGTGAATCGACTTCAAGTTCGTTGATTCGAGCGCACTCGAATATCCGAAGATGGAGAATGGAGATCACACTCAACTTCCAATTTTAATGCTGGCACAAAGCTCACACAAAAATTTATTCAACAATCAACAACCTTTACAACTCACACAATGGCCCTATTTATAGGCACACACAACACATATCCACGTCCTAAAACAGAGTGCGCCTCAAAATACACGGTCTAAACCCGAAAGCCACGACCCAGCTGATGCGGGCGACCCAACACATACAAACACACATTAAAAAGGCGGAATGACCCAAACATAACAACGACACAAACTAAAAAACATCAAAACGACCCAATATGAAAGCGGTGTGATCCAACTTCAGGCGGAACGATCCAAAAGCAAATGACCCATCAACACTTTCTTAAGTCCGTACTTCCTCTTTAGATCGTTAGTCCTCTCTTCTTGGTCTTCTAGCTCGCAGAACATCATAGTTAGATCATGGGATGACCTATACTCCCTCTCTTCAAGCTTTGGTCCGAAAAACAGTTCCCCTAGGACGCTGGATGACCCATAGGCTTTCTCTTCTTGCTTTAGCTCGCTGGATGGTTTCTTTAGGGCGCTGAACAACCTGAAAATACCTCCTCCTTGCTTTAGGAAACTGGACTCCTTCTCTAGGTCGTTGGACGTCCTATAATTCACCAATGAGTATTTTCCATGATGTGTTGCATCAATATGGTATGATCCATATGTTTTTATTGGAAAGATGAGTAGGACCGATTAATATGCAAATAAGTGTGGAAGATATAGTAAATAATATGAAAGTAGTAAATAAAAAAATAAAGACATCAGAGATTTTATACTGGTTCGGAGCACCGTCTTACGTCCAGTCCTAAACTACTTCTGTAATTTCAATTAATCAGCAACCCTTACTTAACCCAGAGGAATAGGCATATTACAATACTTGAGCAACAGAACAATGACTTGAGTAGTAGAACAGAATTTCGCTTCAGCAATCAAAGTGTATTTCCACACGCCTAAGCAACATAACAAGACTTTTATTAGTACAAAATTAATTGATTCTTTGTGTGCTTGATAACACATATTTGTCACTTTAAGGTACACCCTTTATATAATCTTCTGCTTGATGATGTATAGCATTTGATATACGAAGAATTAAGTAAGAAATAATTTTTCAATTATAGAATATTGAAATTTGTTGTTATTGGAAACTTAGAGAGAAAAATATAAGGTAGCTTAAAGATTCAAAATCAGAAAGACTGGATAATTAAAACCCATGATTATGAAGCCAATTTATATAGAATGAGAAGTTTCTTTTATTCATGGAAAGTTTTAATCAAAATACATAAATGTAACGCTTTGATAAGGAGTTTCTTCTTTAAAAAGTGGCTACCTTTCAGTTCAATCGGCTAAAAATAAAATTCAACGGTTAAACAACGACTAGTATGACTAGTTTTTTGAAACATTTGTGCGCATGTACATGGCACAAAATTCAGCCGTCTGAATTGAAAATTCAACTGGTTGAATATTCGTATCAGATTATGAATATTCTGTAATTCAGCTGGCTGTTTACAGATGGCGCTTTGTGCATGTGCACAACCTAATATTTATAAGTATAAACAACTTGTATTGCTATAATTTTTTTAGAAGAGACTTTAACAAGATTTCTAACTAAAATATTGACTCGAATACAACATGAAATATAACAATTAATCCTGAGTTCGAATCTTCTTGTATTTGAACCATAATCTCCAATAATTTTCCTTGAATAATTGTTAATGTACGCTATTGTTGATATACAGTTATCATAATCAAAATAGCATAAAATAGAGGTTATAATAATCTCCCACTTTTTGATGATGACAACTATATACGACAAGCATATATATATATATATATACATATATACATATATGACATAAAATATGGATAAATATTATTTCTATTTCTATTTGCTCCTTTGTGCTCCCCCTGTCTATATGCTATATTTCCCCCTTGTCATCGACACAAAGGAGTTAGACCACACAAAAGTGTAATATAAGCATGTAAGCATATAAACATATGAAATGCGTATGACATTGGTATATGACATATAAGCATGCGATATATATATAAGTATGTATGTATAACATTGAAGCATATAAATGTTTAAAGCTATAGAGCATGATATATAGAATTTTTTAAATGAGTGTGTTACTAATACATATTGTCCATATTGTCTCTTGAAGCATATGGATATACACACACGCAACACACACACACTCATACATATATATAAGTAAGTTATTATATATCAAATATAGACTTTCTTAACATTATATTCAGCAAATTTATAGTCCTCCATTGATAAGGCATCCCTCTTAGTTATCAATGGAAAGAAGATGAATACCAATAGAAGCAATATAAGGTTTTATCCTATGGAGAACATAGTTGGATTTAAAAATGGGATATAAAAATATAATTGTTGACACCAAAATTTGCATCGACTAAATATGAAGAAGTGGAAGCTTCGAGATTAGAAACACAAAGGGCTAGAGACGACGAAGCTGGAGCCAAACAGGAAAATCCTTATAGGCATCTAGATCGATATTAGAAGACATTAAAGGGGAAACCAATGGAATCAACACTAGAATAAAGACCTGAGAAAATCCGATTGCTACCAAAGCACGAGGATGTCGAGTCGACACTGATAGAAAAAGGATTCAGGACAAAGCTAAGTACCAACTCCTAGTATCACCGGAAGCATCCCCACGGATGTGAAGGGAAAAGCATGGAAGCAACAACCAAAAGCGCAAATGGAAAAGGATGAAAGCTATGAAACTAGTACCAAATGATATGGAGAGAAATCCAACAATATTGACGCTACTAGCAAAGGGTTCAGAAAGGAACAATCATGACAACAACACTAAAAAAGTAGGAGAAGGGAATGAAGGTGTGGTGTCAACACCAACAAATGACGAGCAACTAGCTTAATGTAGACACTAAGACAAGAGGGAAAGTATATAAAACTGATACCAAGATAATAAAGACATCATATGAATACCAAAGTAACAAGGAAAATAAAGTAGTTGATCCAGCACCAAGGCTGACACCGAAACCAGGATACTAAAGTCTCAGAGGTGGGAACATAGATTTAACATTCAATATGAAGGCAGCAAGACTAAAGCCAAATGCTAAGAACTAGTATCGTGGAGGACGATACCAACCCCTAATTGAGGAAAGAAGTTGGGTCGATACCATATATTTGAGAAAAGGACATGAAGAAACAACCAGACTCATCAAGGAAAGTGAAGAATTAGAAACAAGCATGATGGAGCAAAGGAGGGCTATCCATACCAATAAACTCGATACCGATACCAATGTGCAAGGGCAACATCCACTAATACAAGTAATAAAGGCGGAGCCAAATATATAAAGAAAAGGAGGCAACTAAACCAAAGCCAAAACATCTGTATAAAGCCGACATCGAAGCACTTAAAAAATTCGGCACTGAAACCAAGAAACACAGACAGAAGCAAGTGGTTCCAAAACCAAGAGCGCACAGAAGCTAGTATCGGGAAGATACAACAAAAGGGGGCCCAAAACCTATACAAATAAGACCCTAGAGGTCACATTTTGAGGGATCTGATTTTTCTTTCCTCATTCTAAGACCTTGTATTCATTTCTGAGAGCCTAAACCCTAATTTGGAAATTAAGGAATTTATCATGTAACCTCCTCCACAATAAGATCATCGAAGCCCTCAAAGTGGATGTAGGTTCAATCCAAATCGAACTACTATACATTGTTGTGTTCATTACTTTCTCGCATATTATATTGCATTTTGCTGTACTAATGGATATCAACGTTCCCCAATCCAAAATTCCAAGAAATTACCAAATTATCCTTAATGTGTATTCTAGCTCCAATTAGTAACGATTATTAAAGCCCGATCCCAAGGTAACCGTTGATCGTTAAAGTCCCGTAAGCGTGATACTCACCGCTTGAAGGAAGAGTAACTAATCTTTGAGCTTATGATCTTGATATCTAAGGAGTGATGAATTCAGTTAAGCTTAAAAGGACTAGATTACCCTAGTTCCACAACCATAACCCTATATTTTGGTTTTGACAAATAAAAAATCATTAACTATAATTTTAACAGATTCTCCGAGATATTGAAATAACCTCCCATTTTTATGTGGTATATCCACAAAAAATAATATGATATGTATAACTTCAGTACCTACTTCCTTCGTGGTCCAAGGTTAGGTGCAAGGTAACCATACCTAAGAAGGTTTAATGGTACTTTTAAAATAAAATTATCATTATTAATCACTGAATCAAAATAACTATCAATTTTGTTTTGTTTTTCCAATTAACAAGAACCTAGGTACTTAGATAATATCTCTTTGTATTTCCTATCAATAATTTTGTACTTCTAGATATATCATAAATATTTCTAGTCATAGAAGTATACAAATTTCTATAAAAATTGGATCTAGAATTTACTCGAGCTTCAGAATAGCAGTAATATTTTTATAATACACAAAATCATGTCTAGTATTATTTCTACTATTTGTTATATCCTAAACCACTTTATCATGTCAAGGTCTAGAGTCAAAGAAAATCATATTTAAATTATTTCGACCTTTATTAAATTTTGCGAATTTACTTGTATGTTTCTCAAATTTAATGTCAAATTCATGATTGACATTTTCTAAAGATATTTTTTTAGTTTTCAAAATATAGTTTCCTTAGTTAATTGAGAATTATCCCTTTTTAAAATACTATTTTCATTTTTCAGACAACGAATTTGAGATTCTGAATTATCTAAAGTTGATTGTAATTTTTCAAAATTTACCTTTGAGTCGCAAACATCTTTTGTCAAAATATTATTATTAACTTTTGAAATTTTATATTCTTTTGATAATTCTAAATTCTTTCCTATTAAAGCTTCATTCTCTTTTCCAAGAGACCAAATTAAAGAGCTAGAATTATTTAAAGAATCTTCGAAAGATGCGTTCATATTTTGTGAAACGTTGATTTTCTTTAAAAGATCATTGTTTTTAACTTATAACCGCTCATTTTCTTTTATAGGAAATCATTTTGGTGAACAAGCTCTTCTAAGGTATTTTCAAAACATTTAGTTTGTTTAACCAAAAATTTATTTTCTTCTTTTAAATTGGAAATTTCTTGTTCACAATCTTTTAACTTATTCAAAGCAGCACAATTGATCTTTTGTAATATTGAAATCTTTAAGTAAGTTTTCATGTGATGCTGAAAGATCATTATAAATAGAATCATCGCGTACAGATTTGGATATGAGTGTAGCCATGTTGCACTTGTGCTGAGAATCTATATCTTTTTGCTTTCTTTTTAGAATTTTCTCCTTATCTATCTTTGAATTTTGAGTGGATCTTCTCTTTGTGTCCATTATTCTAAGATGTCGTTACTATCAATAGAACACCAGATTCTGATAGCAAATGAAAAGTCAAGTAGGATCGAGTAATATGGAAATAAATGTAATAAACCAAGTGCGAAAGAATCGACATTGTTATTCTTTTTGAATTTACACACAAGAATCGTTACCCTGTATGAATTGTAAACTGATATACACCATTGTTATTCTCTTTGATATATAATACAAAATGGTTCAAAAATTTTTTACGAACATTTAAACTTGTCTCTACAAAGTTTAGAGAATTATGACATACTGGGTCAAAACGAGAGCATTACGCTTTGGCAGTCCAAAATTTCATGACCTAAAATGTTAAATGGATGTATAGAATTTAATATAAGTCGGAATTCCTTATAACAAAAAATTTCCAAACACTTGTAACTATAGTTTTATCATGAATATAAAAACTGTAGATTCCAATGAGCAAATATGAAGATATGCTTATATCAAAATTTCAAAACCATTGAGTTTTAGCAGTCTATAAAAAAGATTTTTTTTTAGCAATATAAATTTTTGCATTTTTGACCATTTAAAAATATGAAGTACATTCCATAGGTATGTTAAAAATTATTAAAAGGAATTTGAGTTATAAAAATGGGCATAAGTAATAAAACTTGAATTTTGATTCTAAACTTTTATAATCACTACTCACCCAAAGGGTAAAGTAACTTAATATGATTACCTTATAGGCTAATGTTTATAAAAATATTTTAAAGAAAATAAAATAGTTTCCAAAAGCATAAGTCAAGCATGCATAAATGACTACCTGTGAGTGTCAATAAAAATCAATTGAGTGCTTAAACTGATTGAAAGGAAGCTATGGTGCTCCAAAAGATCATACTAAAATAAGAGTAGATCAAATAATTTAACCACCTCATGGGTTACAGAAAGACAGTCCCCAGACCTAAGCTTGGGCAATCAATGTCTGGGTTCCGCTTTAGCTATCTGACTGGCCCCATCATAGGTAGTAGCTAAATTGATATACTTGGGTTATATTTCCTTAAATAAATGGAATAGATTTGGAGGTTGCAAAATGGTAATTAAGTTTTGAAATAAAATTGATAACATTCTGGTTAAATCTACACTAAACTCCAACAATGGCATACGTACTATTCGTGTGGATTTAAAAAGGCGATTTTACAATTATTCGACGAGTAATAAAAGTTGAATATGGAAGATGGTATTGGGTGAAGTTAGCAAAAATTATATGAATCCTTTACCTAAACGTTTTCAAGTTTAAGTAAAAATATCTGAAATCACATTGTTTCCCATCTAGCAATGATATGTTTTGATGTAAGAATTCTTAATCAAGATTTGAATTATACTGATAATAGTTTGTAGAAATGTTTTCCCATGAATGTAAGGATTAAATAATTTTAATGGATAAAAAATATTTACTACATAAAAGGATCAAGTAAAAGAGGCTTAACAATCATGTATACACACATATATATCTTTTATTGATATTTGTTTAAAGAAACCAAGATTGGTTTTGTATGATCCTATCACTTCGAACTAAGGCCTAAGGGTTCGAAAGACAGGATAATTTAAATAATAATGTTGTCAGAGACCTTCGAAATGGAAAGATTGCTTGTTGAAAATCTCTTGCTTGCTAGAATAGATTAAAGTAAAAATGCTCCATTCATTTCGGGACTTTTTTCTTTGGGTAGACTACCTGCTACCAATCCTATAGGATTTAGTAGAAAGGGTGCCTTTAATTTTTCCTATTCCTAGGAAACTTGTATATTTATAAGATAATATACATTGGTTTCTACAAACATACATTTGTTTGGTTTGTTAGAATATAACCTCTCTTATGCTTAATGCTCTTCCCTGAGCCATAATAACTTGGTGTTGTATTTTTGTGGAAATCAATTAATGTATTATGGGAATGATAATATAACATTTTAAGTGAAATTTGATGTTAAATGAAAGGTAAAATCTTATCTTAAGCCTTACATAATGAAATAACAAAAACATAGTGGATGCGACACGACTATATTGGTCGTATCTATTAGGGTGTGGGCATCACCTTTCTAGATTGCCATCTATATATACATCTCGTTTGTTAGGTACGTTATGGCCAGGGATAACAATGGGGATGATGAGATATTTGGTCTGTCTAGAAAGATGAAGAGATAAATATAGTTGTTTGTTGGTAGAGGGCAGTTGCAGTTATTGCTTGGAACATTCTTTTACGCATGTAGTTCCGGAAGGCAGTCCCTTAACTTATCATTGGTGGACTTCAATCTCCAATAATTTATTTTAAGGACTTGATTATATACCCAAATATATGTTGAGTTTAACAAAATTTACAATTCCATCTATGTTATATATTTACCTGAGAGGATTTTTAAAGGAATATACGTTAAAATAGTATTTTTGATTTTGTATAGTAGAAATTTGGTTATCATAAGGTAAAACTGGTCTGTATTTATGTCCAACAAGGCCTTATGAGATACCCTTTTTTTCCAGAAGTATCGTCTCTTTTGAGTTTTCTCACACTCTTCCCTTAACTAACTCAATGTTTAGTTTTTTCCCTTAAACTCTAGTGCCTTATTTCTTCGAACAACCAAGTAGTTAGGTTTTGTCTTTGAATATTCTAGGAAAATCATGGAGAATTTTGGAATGCTCGAAGAATGGAGGTGGAGGATCCTTAGTTTGTAGTTATTTATTTCTGTTTTTGTGTATATTTTATGCCACTCTTTACCGACATCCATGTGGGGATAGGCAATTATAACTATCCATGGCCAATTTTGTACTTACCATGACTCTAATACATCATTTTGGAAGTGGTTGCATATAACATCTTTGTGTAATAATTTATGATGTTTTATGCAATGTGAGATACGGGTCCGGCTATTAGCACCCCGTTATTTGCTTTTCACACCCCGACTAAAGTTTTAAAGTTGTATTTCCAGTTATGCCCTTTAATAATTGATTTAATAACTTGTCTATATATGACGATTAAAAATAATAAAAAAATCAACTATATGCATCTACGAATATTTGAGGTTAAACTGCATACAATAATTAAAATCAAAAAACAATATATGTTTTTTTTAAGAAAAAAAAGTTAAGACAAGAATTACAAACAGTGATTAAGAATGATAAAAATAATCATTAAAATTACAATTAATGATTAAAAATTTGAAAATTGTAAAGTTAGCGGTTTATATGATTAAGTATTTTACGACTAAGTAAGTTAATAGGGTACAAGAATTGCAAAAACTTGGAAATAAAATAGGGGTATTTTTGAAAGAAAACGGGGTGGGAAAAGAAAACAATGGCGTGTGCATTTTATTTTCTAATCAACGGGTTGTGAAGAGCAAATAGCGGAGTGTTAATAGACAGATCCGTGAGATACTGTGTTTCTATCTTCTATCTTTATTTCTTTTTACCTTTAATCATATACCTCTCCAACACTTGATTTACAACATGGGAATACCATGAATTTATTAATTTCAATCAAGGGTTAAAGAGTCAGTCTTCACATGTGGTATTAGAGCTTAGATTGAACAAACAAGTGGGTTTTGATAGGATCAACTCATTAACGATAATGTTAGTAATAGCCTAGAATGAATTTAGCAAGTGAGAGCGCGTATTTAATTTTTTTATCCCAATGAGAATACTCATGCTTAAATACCTGTTCCCTAAGATGATATGTATTATTATACTAAATGGTACGTTTGCTATTTTTTAGAAAATTGGAAATGACTAATAGAAGAGGATGAGGAAGGGGAAATAAAGACACGACCACCAGTAATGGTCGAGCTCCCATTGGTATGGTAGTTACAGATGAAATTACTCATGTGCAACCTCAGGTCAACTTTGCAACGCTATACAAAGATCACACCAATTTGGGAAGAAAGTCATTTTCAAGAAGAAGGTCATTATTTCAGGGACTATAGGAGCTTTAAATTCAAAAAAATTGAAGGGCCTCATTTCTCCTATTGTACAGAGAATTCTCTTCGGAAATGTCATTAAATGGCGCATTAGAAGAAGAACTACCTAGTAATGAGGAAGCGGGAAATGGTTAGGCAATATGCCATTAATGAAGAACTATTAACCTCTAGGGATGTGAATGGAAAGGGAGTTTGGAACGTAAATACACGTAGTTAAATTTTTATTTGATATTTGATGCTTCCCATAGTTTTATTTTTGAGAGCTTGGTTACATATTAAACCTAATAACAGTTATAGTTGATACCCCTCTCCATGTGCTGAATCTAGTACGCGGTTCTACTGATCTTTGTATGATTTGTGTAGGGATCTAAATCACTTCATGCTATTATTCATGCGGCTTATTTGTCCTTGATTTTATCGAGGTTGAAATTTTTCTTGGTATGGATTGGTTATCTAGGAACATGACTATTCCTGACTGCACAGTGTCAATATGGACCAACTTCGAAAGGTGTACAAAAATATTATATGAAGTACCTAGCCTTGTAAGGGACATTTTCATGTATATGCTAGAGTCACCTCAAATAATTTTAAAAACAATACTGAATGTTAGGGAGTTTGAGCATGTGTTCAAAGCGGTAAATTTCGTATTGACTAGATTCTTGGTACAAGACCCAACGTTCACCCTTTTCAAAATATGGCTCCAAAAGTGAAGGACGAGTAACAAATAAAAATAGATGAGTTGCTTAAAAATGGTTTAATTAGACTTTATCACTCAAGTTTGGGAGTAGGGTGGTCTTTATTCCAAAAAAAAAACTTTCATTTGGAATGGAAACTATTAAAAAAAGGCTTATTTGTCTATTTGATGTAGACAATGTTGAGCTAACTTCCACACATGTTCTCCACCCTGTTCGCAATCTTCCTTGACCAGTTTCTTCTTTCTTCCATGTTCCAATTCTACAAAAGAATTTACTCCGAAATTTAAGTGGCGATTCATTTAAAACCACTATAATCCAAAATCAACTATTTATTACTTTCGAAGTATCTTCTTTATAGCACTTAGATAGTTTTTGGGAAAAGGGTTTGTGAATTTGTTTCCTACACCAATTTTGTATTATTTTATTTATGATTTTTTGGCTAAAGGTCAAAAAGAAGGAGGAAGACCTTTTTCCAGTGACATTGAATGTCTTTCTAAGGCTTTATGTAGATTACCAAGACATATATAAGTAAACTATTAAGAATATGTATCCTCTAACTCATATAGATGACTTGTTTAACCCACTTCGTCCTAGGTATTCTCACTAACGGATATAGCTATAGGATTCCACCAATTAAGGATAGTGTTAGCCCGCCTCTTTACGAGGCCGATTCATTTTGAATTTGGATTTACGGGTTAAGCAACCATCAAGGAGATATCCCGAAAAGATGGTCATCTACTCGGGAGTCGAGTAGGAACGAAGGTACGTATACTTGGATTTTCATGGAAAGAGCATCATATTGGAAGAACATGGAAAAACATGGCTAAGAGACCCAGATCATCCTAGTCCGTCAACCCAAATCAGATCGTCCTGGCACCAAAGATCCGGATGGATCAAAATAAGGAAATAGGCAGGGATCGGTACAACTTCCTTTGGATTAGATCATATCATTACAACATATCAGATTAGTGTGGTTTAAAGACTTGTAATTGCTGTAAAAGAAACTTGAAAGCTGTAATCACCCTGGTTTTGGGTATTTGAGTAAATAAATTATAACATGGTTTGTAACTCAAAAGTAGAGAAAAATGAACTCAAAGAGCATAACTCGTATAATAATTTATGTTGTACGAATAAATAATTCTGGGGATTATATGAGTAGTTATGTCCAACTGAGGGTTAACTAGATTTAAATAATGAGATAATAAAACTAAAATCAACATGTGTGCGTTGAATAAACTTAACTATGAAGAAAAGAAGTTTTGAAAACCTTATAATATGTGTTTGTGATAAAGATGTGTATTCAAAGATTTTGTTTAGATATAAATGCAATAATTTTATAAATTATTGCTAATGATGAATTTTAGTTATGGAAAGCGCATCTTTATATTTAATTGAGTTGTTAAATAAGAATATAATAAGTGAATGTTAGTTGAAAATCAATATATAAGTATCAAAATATTTTAATATGGTTTGTGCATTTATTTTGACAAGTAAATAAATTCTGTTAAAGTTTGGATGTAAAAATGTAAGTTTTAATTAATGAAATGTAAAATATGTATTTTATTAAAATTGTAAAATTTAAGCTGTCTTTAGGTTAAAAATTGTGTTTATATGTGGAATTGTGTTTAAATTGGTTAAAATGAATTTGGAATTGTGTTTAAATTGGTTAAAATGAATTCAAAATATGTTGTTAATAATTTTTTAAGGTTAAAAATGTAAAAGAGTAAATGCTTTGATGTTGGGTGAAAATGAGGTAAAGTAGTCCAAATGTGTTTTAACTAGTATTACATAGCCAAGTTAGCTTAATTAAGATCATGCTTGATCTTAATGGGTAAGATTGGGTTAAAATCCATGTCCATTAGCCTAATTTAGATTAGGAAGAGGGGAAAAAGGGAATAAATGCATTTTTCCTCTTTAACCTCTCTTCTTCTTTCTTGTGTATTTCCTAAACAATCCCTTCCATTAGTTACAAACCCATGTTTCTATTCAAATAAAACTTCGTGCAAAGCTTGCAAATTCGGAAATCCTATAAGTGAATCCAGGAATCTATTTCTTAATTTGTTGAACTTGAGAAGTAATTTTTATTATAGTTTCATTTTGTGTTTGCATACTTCCGTCTTAGGCATGTATAGGTTCCTAAAGCTTTCTCTAAGCAAAAGCTCTGTCTTTGCAAAGTAAGTTCGTCAAATTGCTACTACATCAATTTAAGGTGAGTTCTCACTCAATCATCTAATTTGGAACAAGATGCATATCATTGTTTGTTGAGTTTTTGGTTTATTATAAGTGAGAAAATTGGGTTTTCATTCTTACAGTAAATACAATGTTTAGGTTCATCTTTGTAATCGTGTTGCTCCTTTGTTTTGTATAACCATCATGTCATATTTGTTTTAGATTGTTGTATCCATGTTGCTCTCTATGTATGCTCGGATTTATGTTAAAAATGTATTTGCTAAACAGGGAAAATAGCCCTATAGAAAATGCATTCCGAGGATCGACCGATAGGTAGATCGTAGCATATACAGGTCAAACTAAAGTTTGAGCTGAGCACTTGAATAAGTCAACCTGGAGCTTCTGTTTTATAGGTCTAGGTCAAGCTATTTTAGCTTGTTTCCAATGCAAATTGAAGCTTTATTTTCTGAGTTTTTCTGCTGTAATATTGATGATATTGTGCATGGTTTTGAGTTGTTTCTAAAAGGATAATTCCTACAAATTGGAAAGTGGACATTAACGTCAATTCATATTGTTGATTGACAGTTTTTCCATGTGCTCGGTATGTTGATTTGAATGAGTATTCTATTGAATTTTGTTGATTCGTGCACACCTTGTATAAAGACAATTTCGAAAGGATTTTCAATTCAAAAAAACTAAATTTCAAAATAAGTAAATAATTTGAAAATAGATATTCAATATATAAATAATCTTTATTGTAAAGAGATTTTATTATTAATGATTTCGAAAATAGCCTTTAAAATCATTCTCTTGAATAAGTTATTTTATGTAAAACTACAAGTTTTTGCACCTTTTGAGAGGAAAAGCGATTTAAATGATATAATAAACCATGTGATTTGGGACACGTAGTTAATTATACCGGTATATTTCGGACTTCTTCGATTGAGGCTATTTTAGTGTGGAATTTCCTGACTAATATTATTTCGGCAAGTGAGAAATTATGATATGAGACACATTGTGTAACTATCGAAGTTACTGTTAGGAAGTTTTGTGACACATTTTAGGGATTGTGTGGGACCTCCCAGTCATGAGTATTCTAGTGCTAGGCTATGAGAGCCATTTGAGTTAGACCTTCGGGTTATCTATGTGGGGCTTTCTAGCTATTTGAGTTAGCCCTTAGGGTTATTCGGATTAGGCGCCAAATTTGTATAAGTAGTAATTTGCTGGCTTCGACCATTTATATGTGATGCACGTGCCGACATAGCTGAGACCCACTCTTTTTTTATTCAATCTATGTGGTATTTTCTAGATTTCAGTATTTCTTGATTTCTAGATTTTGTGATTATAATGTTTTCACCATTTTGCGAATATTGGTTCTTATACATAGCTTATGTTCTATTTTGTGATTTATTATGTGGTTATTACATTCTTGTATGGGAAATTCCTAATGGAGTTAGACTTATTTGTGATTTCCATCCTATGTTTCAATGTAATATGAGATTTCTTTTCACCACCTTAGCCTTAAGCTTTCGTTGCTTGGTCGATGGAAATAATTGTGCTATGTTGCTACCCATACGAGCCTTCGAGTTCTGCATAGATTTAGTTCCAGGTGCTCATCTAGTTAGTCATCCTCGTATGCGGGTACCGACTAAAGAAAACAAGGAACTAAAGAAGGAGCTTATCGAGAATGAGTCCAAGAAATTTATTCAGTCTAACTCATCACTGTGGGCTGCAACGGTCGTACTTGTTTGGAAAACTTATGGATATCTTTGGCTTTGCGTTGATTATTGAAAGCTTAATGAGCTTATCATCAAAAACCGTAATCCACTGCCCAGGATCGAAGATAGTTTTATCAGCTGAGTGGAGCTAAGATCTTCTCTTAGTTGGACCTCGATTTTTGTAACGACCCGCATTCTACGCATCATAGGATCGTAGAATATTTATTTCTGTCACATACGAAGTCGTATGGTCGCGTAACTTTGGGAGACGACTATTGTGGTCATTTCCCATGTTCATGATTTTTCCCGATTTTTAAATGACCATTTTACCCCTAGTTGGCACTGTTTTGGCCATAACTTTTGACTGGAAATGAATTTTGACCTGAAACCACTTCCATTGGCTTTGAATGATAGTTTCTCTTTCCGTAGAGTGGTCACATTAGCCAAACGGACTTACCGTTTGGGAGATATGGCTGAAACAAGTTTCAGATGGTTAAAAACAGCTTAATTGGGCTTAACCGGGTGATTAGCAGCTAGGCCCAAGGGGAATTTCGGGTTTAGAGGTATAGGAGGTCTGGTTAGGGTTAGGTTATCACTTTCATTTCAGTTTTGAGCCGCCACAAACCTCCTTGAGACCTTAGTAATGGCTTCCTACATCTAAAACACCCCAAAATCACTCTCTAATTGAAGATTAGGCTTAGCAACACCAAATTAAGGAGAAAAAGCACCAAAGCAAGGTTGGAACTGCTGTTAGACACCAGTGTTCGCCCCAAATCAGAGGAGTTTCAGTTCTGAGAATTTCATTTGTGGCCAAGGTGAGTGATAACATCATTTTGACACTAATTACGGTTAATTAAGGGTAATTAGTAAAGATTAGCGAATTTATACACCAATAAATTCTGGAAAAATTCTTAAAATTCTAAAATAATGTTTTAAGGCTCTGTTAGAAATTTGAGATAATTTCGATGTGTTTTGCTAATTGTATGCTTAAGCATGATTAAGAGTGCTTAAGGGAAAATATGAAGTTTTAGCTACTTTTGATCCATTTTGATTCATTTGAATTGTTGGTTGCTGTTTGTGGTTGCTATTACATGTTACTATGACTCTATAGTATGTTTCATGATTGATTAGAATAGTTAAATTGCTCGAAAACGTCGTCGAATGGTGTAGAAAGCTTGCTGGAAAGTTGCAGAAGTGTGCAGGCTCCGAACCGGTTCGGATCGGAGAAAGGGGTCGGATCGGACTAGGGAACTGACGAAGGGAATCCGAACTGGATGAGGACTTGCCACTGGAAGAAGTTTGGCAGGAAGGAAGGCCATTGCTTAGAGTTGGAGTTGGACAGAGGATCGGATCGGAGCGATGGAGCGGATCGGATCGGCGTAAGCTAGGGAGTGGAGCGGATCGGATCGGAAGAGTGATTGGAGGCCAGATCGGATCGACTTGGAGATGCAGGGCTCGGATCGGAAGCAAAGAAGAGATAAGCTAGGGATTGGAGCGCTGGAGGGAAGGACACCCGACCCGACCTGGAGGAGGACCCCGACCCGACCCGGAGCGAAGTGCCCGACCCGAAAAGACAAGGAGAAGGACTCGAACCGAACCGAGCATGGGTGACCGAACCGAACCGAGCATGGGTGACTGAACCGAACCGAATTATAGAGCTGCTACTGCACGACAACTTTTCTGAAGACCCACTCCAATTCGACCAAACCCGAGATGCAAAGGAAGCTCAAATGAGAAGTTAGAGCTTAAGATTCAGATAGGAATCAACAAGTTCGCTTCATGATTGGGCTTTGCTGCGGGACGCGTGCCAAGGAGTTATCGACACCTATAACTTTGGACCACTATGGTAGGAGGTACGAAGGCGGATTCAGGGCCATTATGGCATCGGTAGAACCAAGGGCTACGACCAATGAAGTGGGTCATTGAAATGTTTGGTCATGACTCCAAGTGTTTGGCTTGGTCACAGCAGGGTTTCTACAAGTCGGGATTCGTCGTTACCTCAGTTTGTCTAGTGTTCCAAAGAGGTAGATGTCGTACGCTTTACGCACTGAGTGAGAGATGTGAGGATGGTTGCCATGGATGATTTGTTTGCTACCATTGTGACATGCACACCCCACCCCCGTATTCTTACACTATTTATTATGGCACCTTGGAGTATTGTACGGTATGTGGTACTAACTCTTTGGTTGCAGGTCCAGGTTCAGGTATGGCTTAGTATACCTGTTATTATTCTGTTTAGATGCTTATCGCTCATACCAGGCTTTATGTCTGACCCAGAGTTTTATGTCTCCTCTTATTACTCTGGGTGCTCTCACGAGCAGACTAGAGACAGGTTAGCTGGTGATGCACGGGTAGATGATCCGGAGACGAGCAGGAGGCTTCCACGTAATATATATATATAGTATTCTCCCTGTGTTGTTGAAGATCACTGCTTGGGCATTGTTGGTGTATCTTCTACTTCAGCTTTCTTTTGTTTAGAGACAGTAAATTTGGGAAAAATTGTAATAAGCTGTATTTGGATTTCCGCTGCTTTGATGATTGATGTTGATTCTGGTTATCAGCTTATGCACTGTCTCGCCTGTTTTGTGTCAAGTATATTATTATTATATTTTATTCCATGAGCTGTGAGACATTCTACAGGTTTCTTGATTAGTTCATTCCCTTCTTTTCTTTCTTATGACGACCGTCTTGTGCTAGTCGGGCATGTGTACAGCGCACTTTTGGAGGAAATGCAGGCTGGTGCGGGGCGGGCCGCCACACTTGGTATCAGAGCTCTAGGTTGCGTAGTTAACCTAGGGAAGTTATCAGGGAGAGATATTATACGTATACGAGAGAGCGTATTTGTGATTACTTTGGTTTTTAAAAGCTATATATATATACTATTAGTAGTATAAGGATGGAGTCGTACTGCACTAGCACCACTATGGAGTCGTTAATCATTTCTTTTTTCAGATTGACGATGAGCCGAGATACTAGAGGTGCTGGTAGGGGAACCAATAATGGGAATGCTGCTGACATGAGGACGATGTTTACTGACCTCATGAGAGAGATGTTTAGAGATGTGCAGAGGGCAGCTGCCAATGGTGGAAATGGTGGTGGTCCAATAGTGCAGGCGCCAAGAGTCGACTTCGCCAAGCTGAATAAGGATTATACTAGCCTTGGTGGGAAGCCGTTCCACGGAACGGAGTCGGCTACAGATGTTCAAGATTGGGTGGATAGTTGCGAACGTATCTTCGAGGATTTGGGTATCGAGGATGCGATGAAGAGGAAGCTAGCGTCCCGTCAGCTGCAAGGGCGGGCAATGAATTGGTGGAATGCTATAAAGGCAGCTACTCCCGAAGACCAGATTACTTGGGAGCAGTTTAAGGCTCGCTTTAGTGAGAAGTTCATTCCAGCTGCTCAGAAGTCAATGTTGTTTAAGAAATTCTTGGAGCTCAAGCAGAATGGCAGAGCTGTCTCGGAGTATATTGCCGAATTTGACACTTTGTCAAAATATGGGTTATCTCTTATAGATACTGCCGAGAAAAAGAATGAGAAATTTATAACTGGTTTGGATCAATACTTAGGGGAAAAACTTATTAACCACATCGATGAGACGTTTGAATCGATTGTGGGGAAAGCGTTAAGGTCAGAAAGTCTCTACCCTAAGCCGAAGACTGAAGTTGCATCCGCAGAAGAGCCAAAGCCACAAGCTAGTGGTGGAGGCAAAGGTGGTTCTCAGAATAAGAGAAAGCAGAATCAGGCTAAGGATGGCCAGAAGAAAAAGAATAAGCAAGATGTGGAGTGCTTCAGCTGTGGTAAGAAGGGCCATTATGCTAGTAATTGTCGGGCCAAGCCAGCGGATAGGAAGTGCTTCAATTGTGGCCAATTGGGACATCACAAGGACAAGTGTCCACAGCCCCCTAAAGAAAAGCAAATGGTGAAAGCATATGCTCTCAATGCTATTCCTTCTTCGTCGAATGCCCCAACTGCGGCGGAGAAGGGAAAGAATGTCGTCATTCAAGGTATGCTTTCTGTTTATGATGTTCCTGTTAGAGTTTTGTTTGATACCGGAGCTTCCAGTTCTTTCATATCTAGTGACCTGGTAGATAGGTTGGGATTGGAACCCGAGATTGTCGATAGACCTTTAGTAGTGACGAACCCGATTGGTGGTTCTACTAGCCTTAGCATGATTTGTCGTAATGTGGTCTTATCGAGTCATGGATGCATGTTTGTTTGTGATTGCTTTGTTTTGGGCTTTACTGGGTTTGGCATTATTTTGGGAGTAGATTGGCTCCAAAGATACGGGGTGGTGGTAGACTGTGAGGGCTTGTTGGTGACAGCTAGAGCGGATGATGGGCGGAGGATAGTGTTTGGTGGTCTACCCAGTAAGGGGGTATTGGTTAGTTTTCTAAACTCCCTCGACATTCCGCATAGTGAGTTGTCAGGTTTGCCCGTGGTTGGCCAGTATCCGGATGTTTTCGAAGAAGTGACCGGACTTCCACCACACCGAGAGATTGAGTTTCGTATTGATTTGGTAAAAGATGCCAGACCTATAGTGATGCCACTTCGTCGTATGGCACCAAGGGAGCAGCGAGAGCTCGAGGTGCAAGTCAGCGATCTTTTGAAGAAGGGATTTATCAGAAGGAGTGTTTCTGAATGGGGAGCACCAGTCGTGTTTGCTACCAAGGCGGATGGTTCCCTTCGTTTGTGTGTAGACTACCGCGAGTTGAATAAAGTGACGAGGAAGAACAAGTATCCTCTACCGCGGATAGATGATTTGTTTGATCAGTTGAGTGGCGCGAGAGTATTTTCTCAGTTGGATCTCGCGACAGGTTTTCATCAGCTTAGAGTGGAAGCTGAGAGCATAGCTAAAACGGCATTTCGAACGCCGTCTGGGTTTTATGAATGGTTGGTTATGCCATTTGGGCTGACTAATGCCCCGGCATATTTTGTGGATCTTATGAATAGGGTATTCAGAGATCAGTTGAATAAGTCTGTTCTTGTGTTCGTGGATGATATTTTGGTCTATTCGAGGACAGAGGAGGAACACAAGGAACATTTAAGAGTAGCGATGGAGGTGTTGAGAAAACACCAATTGAAAGCAAAGTTTTCTAAGTGTCACTTCTGGAAGAGGGAAGTGAGGTTCTTGGGCCATGTTGTATCAGAGAGTGGTATTGCCGTGGACCCAGCAAAGGTGGCTACGGTACAGGATTGGCCTACGCCCAAGAATGTAACAGATGTAAGGAGTTTCTTGGGATTAGCGGGATATTATCGTAAGTTTATCCAAGGCTTCTCCAAGATAGCAGCACCGTTGACTCAGTTGACAAAGAAGAATCAAGCTTTTGTCTGGGATGAAAGGTGCGAGAATGCATTCAGAAGTCTAAAGGACAAGTTGACAAGCGCACCAGTGTTAGTCATTCCTAAGGGGGATGAAGAGATGACGGTATATACGGATGCCTGTGGTACCGGACTGGGTGCTGTATTGATGCAAGGCGGTAGGGTTGTAGCCTATGCAAGTCGGCAATTGAAACCGCACGAGAGAAGATACCCTACCCATGATTTAGAATTGGCAGCGATCGTATTCGCGTTAAAGATGTGGAGACACTATCTCTTGGGAGAAAGATTTGAGCTATTTACAGATCATAAGTCGTTAAAGTATCTATTCTCCCAGAAGGATTTAAATCTCCGTCAACAGAGATGGTTAGAGTTCTTAGCTTCCTATGATTTTGACATCGCATACACACCAGGAAAGGGCAATGCGGTGGCTGATGCATTGAGTAGAAGACATGCCAGCATGGGGGCTATGTTCCTTGAATGGAAGCAACTGGAGTTTATCGCGGGGTTTGATTTCAGACCAAAATGCGAATTGGATCCAGAAATGTTAGCGAGTTTGACGATCAGACCCACTTTGATTGAGCGGATCGGCTCTAGTCAGAGGGACGATCCTAACCTATTGGAAATCATCTCCAAGTTAGAGATAGGTATCGATGAGGAGGTGAACGGGTATGGGCTTGATCGAGATAGATGGCTTAGAAAGAATGGAAAGCTTGTTGTACCCAATGTCAATGGATTGAGAGATGAAGTGCTTAGAGAATGTCATCACTCAAAGCTGACTATACACCCCGGTGGTAATAAGATGTATCGAGATATGAAGCAGACCTACTACTGGGAAGGGATGAAAAGAGACGTTGGGAAGTTTATATCCAAATGCATGAATTGCCAGCTAGTTAAAGCCGAGCAAAAGAAGCCTAGTGGGTTGTTGCAACCATTAGAGATTCCCGAATGGAAATGGGAGCAAGTCTCGATGGATTTCATCGATGGTTTACCAAGGACTAGATCGGGATATGACGGCATTTGGGTAATTGTAGATCGACTAACTAAAAGTGCAAGGTTTATACCAGTCAAATCGACTAGAACGGCAGCTAAGTTAGCAGAATTGTATATGAAGTGGGTAGTGAGATTTCATGGAGTACCTAAGAGCATTGTGAGCGACCGAGACCCGTTGTTCACTAGTGGGTTTTGGAAGAGCTTACAAGAGGCTTTAGGGTCAGAGTTACATCTCAGTACCGCGTATCATCCTCAGACCGACGGTCAGACGGAGAGGGTGAACCGTATTTTGGAAGATCTCTTGAGAGCATGTATATTGGATTTCGGTGGATCATGGGATGACCATTTGCATCTAGTAGAGTTTGCATATAATAATAGCTACCAATCCAGTATCGGTATGGCTCCGTTTGAAGCTTTGTATGGAAGGCCGTGTAACTCACCATCATGTTGGATAGAGACTGGCGAGAAGTTTATGCTTGGACCAGATGTGGTGAGGGAAACTTCAGATAAGATCAAGATCATTCAGCAACGAATGAAGGCAGCCCAAGATAGGCAGAAGAGTTATGCTGATAAGAGGCGAAGAGACTTAAAATTCTCCGTTGGCGACTTGGTATTTGTCAAGATTTCCCCGTTGAAGAGCGTAACACGATTTGGCAGGAGAGGCAAGTTGGCACCAAGATTTGTTGGCCCGTTCCCTGTTCTTGAACTAGTCGGGAATTTGGCATATAGAATTGACTTACCGGAGAAGATGGCGGGAGTTCACAACGTGTTTCATGTTTCCCAACTAAGGAAGTTCGTTCACGACTCAGATATGACTATCTCACCTGATCAGTTGGAAGACTTCGAAGTAGAACCCGAGGCGATTGGAAACCGCAAGCCGGCCCGAATTGTCGCGCACGACGTGAAGCAACTTCGAAGGAAGTCGGTGAAGCTAGTCAAGGTACAGTGGAGCGAAGACGAAAATGATTGTACTTGGGAAACAGAAGAGGACATAAGGAAGAAGTATCCAGAACTCTTTGTCTGGTAAGATTTTATTAGCGATTTAGTTTTTCCGCATGCTAGGATAGGCTTGTTTGCTTGTTTTGCATATTTGATTGTTGTATATGGTTGTTAGGCATGCGGGATCTTTTGTATGTTTTGGGTTAAGGAATTTCGGGGGCGAAATTTCTTAAGGGGGGAAGAGTGTAACGACCCGCATTCTACGCATCATAGGATCGTAGAATATTTATTTCTGTCACATACGAAGTCGTATGGTCGCGTAACTTTGGGAGACGACTATTGTGGTCATTTCCCATGTTCATGATTTTTCCCGATTTTTAAATGACCATTTTACCCCTAGTTGGCACTGTTTTGGTCATAACTTTTGACTGGAAATGAATTTTGACCTGAAACCACTTCCATTGGCTTTGAATGATAGTTTCTCTTTCCGTAGAGTGGTCACATTAGCCAAACGGACTTACCGTTTGGGAGATATGGTTGAAACAAGTTTCAGATGGTTAAAAACAGCTTAATTGGGCTTAACCGGGTGATTAGCAGCTAGGCCCAAGGGGAATTTCGGGTTTAGAGGTATAGGAGGTCTGGTTAGGGTTAGGTTATCACTTTCATTTCAGTTTTGAGCCGCCACAAACCTCCTTGAGACCTTAGTAATGGCTTCCTACATCTAAAACACCCCAAAATCACTCTCTAATTGAAGATTAGGCTTAGCAACACCAAATTAAGGAGAAAAAGCACCAAAGCAAGGTTGGAACTGCTGTTAGACACCAGTGTTCGCCCCAAATCAGAGGAGTTTCAGTTCTGAGAATTTCATTTGTGGCCAAGGTGAGTGATAACATCATTTTGACACTAATTACGGTTAATTAAGGGTAATTAGTAAAGATTAGCGAATTTATACACCAATAAATTCTGGAAAAATTCTTAAAATTCTAAAATAATGTTTTAAGGCTCTGTTAGAAATTTGAGATAATTTCGATGTGTTTTGCTAATTGTATGCTTAAGCATGATTAAGAGTGCTTAAGGGAAAATATGAAGTTTTAGCTACTTTTGATCCATTTTGATTCATTTGAATTGTTGGTTGCTGTTTGTGGTTGCTATTACATGTTACTATGACTCTATAGTATGTTTCATGATTGATTAGAATAGTTAAATTGCTCGAAAACGTCGTCGAATGGCGTAGAAAGCTTGCTGGAAAGTTGCAGAAGTGTGCAGGCTCCGAACCGGTTCGGATCGGAGAAAGGGGTCGGATCGGACTAGGGAACTGACGAAGGGAATCCGAACTGGATGAGGACTTGCCACTGGAAGAAGTTTGGCAGGAAGGAAGGCCATTGCTTAGAGTTGGAGTTGGACAGAGGATCGGATCGGAGCGATGGAGCGGATCGGCGTAAGCTAGGGAGTGGAGCGGATCGGATCGGAAGAGTGATTGGAGGCCAGATCGGATCGACTTGGAGATGCAGGGCTCGGATCGGAAGCAAAGAAGAGATAAGCTAGGGATTGGAGCGCTGGAGGGAAGGACACCCGACCCGACCTGGAGGAGGACCCCGACCCGACCCGGAGCGAAGTGCCCGACCCGAAAAGACAAGGAGAAGGACTCGAACCGAACCGAGCATGGGTGACCGAACCGAACCGAGCATGGGTGACTGAACCGAACCAAATTATAGAGCTGCTACTGCACGACAACTTTTCTGAAGACCCACTCCAATTCGACCAAACCCGAGATGCAAAGGAAGCTCAAATGAGAAGTTAGAGCTTAAGATTCAGATAGGAATCAACAAGTTCGCTTCATGATTGGGCTTTGCTGCGGGACGCGTGCCAAGGAGTTATCGACACCTATAACTTTGGACCACTATGGTAGGAGGTACGAAGGCGGATTCAGGGCCATTATGGCATCGGTAGAACCAAGGGCTACGACCAATGAAGTGGGTCATTGAAATGTTTGGTCATGACTCCAAGTGTTTGGCTTGGTCACAGCAGGGTTTCTACAAGTCGGGATTCGTCGTTACCTCAGTTTGTCTAGTGTTCCAAAGAGGTAGATGTCGTACGCTTTACGCACTGAGTGAGAGATGTGAGGATGGTTGCCATGGATGATTTGTTTGCTACCATTGTGACATGCACACCCCACCCCCGTATTCTTACACTATTTATTATGGCACCTTGGAGTATTGTACGGTATGTGGTACTAACTCTTTGGTTGCAGGTCCAGGTTCAGGTATGGCTTAGTATACCTGTTATTATTCTGTTTAGATGCTTATCGCTCATACCAGGCTTTATGTCTGACCCAGAGTTTTATGTCTCCTCTTATTACTCTGGGTGCTCTCACGAGCAGACTAGAGACAGGTTAGCTGGTGATGCACGGGTAGATGATCCGGAGACGAGCAGGAGGCTTCCACGTAATATATATATAGTATTCTCCCTGTGTTGTTGAAGATCACTGCTTGGGCATTGTTGGTGTATCTTCTACTTCATCTTTCTTTTGTTTAGAGACAGTAAATTTGGGAAAAATTGTAATAAGCTGTATTTGGATTTCCGCTGCTTTGATGATTGATGTTGATTCTGGTTATCAGCTTATGCACTGTCTCGCCTGTTTTGTGTCAAGTATATTATTATTATATTTTATTCCATGCGCTGTGAGACATTCTACAGGTTTCTTGATTAGTTCATTCCCTTCTTTTCTTTCTTATGACGACCGTCTTGTGCTAGTCGGGCATGTGTACAGCGCACTTTTGGAGGAAATGCAGGCTGGTGCGGGGCGGGCCGCCACAATTTTCGTCAGCTACAAGTAGGAGTATAACATTCCTGTCATCGCTTTCCGCACCTGTTATAGATCTTATGAGTGGCGTGTCATGCCGTTCGGTTTGACTAACACCCCTGCATTCTTCGTCGATCTTATGAATCAAGTGATCCGCGATTATCTCGACAAGTCTGTCCTAGTCTTCATCGAAGATATTTTTGTTTATTCTAAATTCAAAGCCGAGCATGCTAGTCATGTGCGGATTGTTCTGAGTATGCTCTGCCATCATCAGCTTAAAGCCAAACTATCCAAATGCTTGGGAGAGGCAAGTTCATTTTCTTAGCCATGTTGTTTTTCTTAAAGGTATTTTCATTGATCCTTCTAATATCGAGGCCATCCAGAATTGGAAGCGGCCCTAGAATGTGTCAGAGATTCGTAGTTACTTGGGAATAGCGGGTTATTACCATCGATTTATTCAAGATTACTCTTGTATCGTGCGCTCGCTTACTCGCCTTACCCGTAAGAAAGTTTGGTTCGAGTGGTCTGATCAGTGTGTGGCTACCTTTCAACAATGCAATGAACTTCTCACTAATGCTCTTGTTCAAGTAGTTCCTGAAAGGAACCAAGATCTTGTCATTTATACCGATGCTAGTCGATGTGGTGTGGCAGTTATGTTGATGCAGCATGATCACGTTATAGCTTACAATACTCTCCAGTTGCGGCCAAATGTGATTCGGTATGCAACTCATGATCTTGAGCCTGCAACTACTGTGTTTCTTTGACAATTTGGCAGCATTATCTGCTCGGAGAGCATTTCACTCTTTTCACAGACCACAAGTCTCTGAAGTGTCTGTTTTCAAAGAAAGCACTCAACATGCATCAGTAGCGATGACTCGAGTTTCTTGCAGCTTATGATTTGATATCCTTTATACCATTAGGAAGGTAATCGTGTAGTTGATGTCTTAGTTGCAAGTATTTGGTAGTTGTTTCTATGATGATAGCTAAGTGGGATATCTTGGAGACTTTATCTTGTTGTGATATTTTGAGATTGTGCTTTCTTGGTCAGATTTCCTCTATTATTATATAGTTTGGGGGTACGCCATCTGTTCTTGATAGTATTACTAATGCACAGAGGCGAGATACTGAGGTGATGCGCCTTATCTAACTTTGTGAGTTAGAGTCCCAGGATGGGAATTACGGGACTATAGTGTTGATTCCCATGGTTGTCCTTGTAGAAAGAACCGTATTATTGTGCCATTCGTTCCAATACTTAGGCGTGACATTCTAGATAATTGTCATCGCACTAAGTTTATTATCCATCCAGGAAACAGTAAAATGTATGCCGACATGCATCGTCTCTATTATTGGAAGTGATTGAATGGTGATGTTGCAAGTTATGTGAGTAATTGCATGACTTGTCAACTTATTAAAGCTGAGCATCAGCATCCATCCAGTCTTCACCAGCCATTAGAGTTTCCATTTTGGAAATTAGACCAGAATTTGATGGATTTCACAAACGCTTACCTTGTTCGAGGTCAGGTCGTTCGAGCATCTGAGCTATTGGCATTCGTCTTACTGAGTTGGTTCATTTCATTCCTGTTAAATCTAATAGGGATGCACCTTTTCTTGCTAAGCTACATATTAAGGGAATCGTTTGCCTTCATGGTATTCCTTCATCGATCATGTGTGACTGCAATCCATTATTTATGAGTTGTTTCTATGGTAGCCTTTAGCAAGCTCTGGAAGTAAAGCTTAATTTCTCCACAGCTTATCATCCCCAGTCTGACGACCCAGACTGAATGGGTTAATATTATTCTTTAAGATCTTCCCTGTGCTTGTGTACTTGATTTTGGTGGTTTATGGGAGGACCGCCAATCTCTCGTGGAGTTCTCATATAATAACAGCTTTCAGTCTTCTATTTGTATGGCTCATTTAGAGGCCTTATCGTTCTCCATTTTACATGTTATAATCTAGGGAGAAGCTCATTCTAGGTCCAGATTCGGTTCATGATTCTTCTGAGAATTTCATTCCTATTCGACAAAGAATGATAGAGGCTCAGAGTCATCAGAAATCCTACGCGGACAACTATAGGAAGCTTCTCGAGTTCTCTATAGCTGATCTAGTTTTCATTCGTTTTTCTTCATTGAAGGGAGATATGCGTTTATTAAGACCGAGAAGTTAGCACCTCGCTTTATAGGTCCATTCCCGATCACTTAACATATTGGGCCCATTGCATGTCATGTATCTCTTCCATCTCATCTATTTGGTATCCACGATATATTCATGTGTCGTAGCTCAAAGAATGACTTAGAGATTCTGAGTCGGCTATTGGTCCTTCTAAGCATCTTGATTTTGGGATATCTCCTGATTTATCCATAGTGCAGCAACCTTTTTGCATTTTTAATTCGTAGGTGAGACACCTTCAGAATAAGGATGTGCCCCTTATAAAGGTCCAGTGGTCAGCTAATCCTAGAGACCGTACCTGGGAAACCAGGAAGTCTATAGAGCGTCTCTATCCTGATTTTCTTGCGTCATACGATGGGGGTGAGCACTTCTCTTTATCCTTTTATGCATATCATATCTTGTACGTGTGTGTACACCCCTATGCATGTGCACGCTTTTGTATCTAGGATTATATTAAATATATAGACTTAACCCTAAGGGAATTACGATGAAATTTTTGTAAGGGGGGAAGTCTGTAACAACCCGAATTTTCGGTAAATACTTGTTATAATACACAATCAAATAAAATATAATACTAGGTTAATAATTAAGGTTGAAAAATCATTAGCTTGGTTCTTCAACTTAATTATTTGTATAAATTGGTGTTTTGTGGTTTGAATATGGAATTCGATCACGCTTAAGCGATTAAATTGAAGTTTGTGTAATTAACTATGAAATTAGAGATAAATATGTAATATTGAAATTTTTGAGAAATTGGATATTTAAGACATTTGAAATATTAACAAGTGTTAATATTTGTCGTAGTATTGAAACAAAGAATAAATGATTTCTTATATGGTAATTATGGAGTCAAAACCATTTTATTATGGTTTGATGACAATAAGCGTAATTATTTGGTTAAGAAAACAAAATGTCAGATTTAGGGCTAACATTGCAATTTGGGTAAAAATATGCATTTTTATGTAAACTATAAAAGCTAAACTTTTTGTAATCAATAAATTTAAAAAATATGTGTTTTTACTTGTTTGATGATTTATTAAGTTAAAAATGAGTCATTGTGATATTTATTTTGTTTGTTTGTAAAGGTTACACAAATATAAGTGAAATGTCTAAATTTGTATAATTTGTGGAAATTTGCAATAAAACTTCATATTACCATCCAAAAAGCTTTTAAAAGTGGTTAGAATAATGGTTTTCTATTTTATTTCGTAATTTTATTTTAGTATTTATGAATTCTTCCGTGGAAGTGGTGAAAACCTTTAAATTATAGGCTAATTACATTGTCTAAGGCCCAATAACCCAAATAGTGGCTAATTAGTGTTTTATTTGTAACTTTGGGCTTTTACTTGGTTGACGGGCCTAGTAATCCTAAGATAAACATTTGGAGATAAGTAGAATGTGTTGTTTTAATTTTACTTCGTCTCCTTCAGCCAAAACCAGTAAAAGAAAAAAGAAGAAAACTTAGAAAATCAACTAGTTTAAACCTCAACAAGCCTTAATCCACCTCCTAATTAAAAAAATTAGTCATAAAAACTCGCGTACAGTAGGATTACACCTAAAACTTGGATCTAAATCTAGGTTTTTATCATTTGTACTGATTTGGTTTACTGTACTTGAAGTTTTCCTTTGCGTGTGCGTATAGTTGCTTCTACAGGGAAAAGAAGCCATCTTCCAACCGAAAGACCTCAAATTCAGTGCAATAAAATCTACTCTTGATGTGATTCCATTTCAGATGAGTGTTCACTCACAAGTTTCTAGTCTTAGTGTGTTTTAATGGCAATTATCAAGTTGTACGATAGAAAACCTATAGTAGTTCTTCTTTTTTCTAAATTGCTGAATTCACAGCAAAAGCTCATCTTTGTGCCACCGTATCTTGTCTTCTACTTAGTGTTTTTGTCTGAATCCTTTTCCATTTTGTTGTACTGTTTCTTTATATTGAGCCTGCAAAATTTGGAGGGAATCAGGCTCTGTTTGGTTGGGCAAACGATGCTCTGAAATAGTGATCGAAGAAGGAATTTCTCCTGCTCCAATTTGCGACAAATTGGGTCGACCCACTTTCTCACTAGGTCAACCCAGGGCCCGACACAATGCAAAAATGGCTCGGCCCACTTGTAAAAAATTACGCAGGTGCAATTTCTTGCTCCTGTGCAATTATCTAAAAGCCCATGTATTGATTTTTGCTTGATTTTAAGGGTTTTCTAAGGCGTTTTCACTTGGCTTTCGAATAGTATAAGCTTGGTTGATCAAGCCATTCAATATCCAAGTTAGATCACATACTTTTTTATGACTTTAGGGTTTTAATTGTGAGTTTGATGATGAAATTTTGGCGTTGCAAAGCACACATACATGTTTTATAAATAGTTTTTCGTTATGTAAACCAATATTGTTTTCATTATAGTTTTGGGGCTAAATAAGTTATGATTTGGTTTTAAAATAAATGGCCATGAAACAACAGTATATAAACCTATTTTTAGTATTATATATGGATCTAATAAAAGAATAAAACTATTGGTTTTTGGAAAACCGTTTTATAAATTCGCTTTATAAGATTTAGTATTTTCCTATATAGAAGCCGTACACGTTGCACCCTTCGAGATAATGTATTGGATATTAAACGATGTCGTAAACCCCATGATATGGGACATAGTGGTATACGAAATTGGCTAATTTCCAGTTCTATCTACTTGAAGCCATTCTTTTGATGAGATTTTTATGTTTTAAAGTGCGAAGGTGATAAGCAGCTAGTGAACCAATGGTGAAAACGTGTGGTATGGGACACACTGTTAACACAATCTAAGTCACTGACTATGAGTCACTGATGCATGTTGTGTTGGGATGAGCCAGTACTCGCTTTGGGGAAGCGAGGACTCGGGGAGTCACATATACATGTTCACTTGGCCGGGGATCAAGATACACTCGGCTGGGAGTCGCAGTGATTGGCGCCTAATTTGAATTTGTATAAGTACTTAGTTAAGCTTGGGGAGCAATATCATGGCGAGCTATAATATATTATGATGGCACATCCAAATTTATTTGAGATGGATTCATATTTTGAGGATGTTTGTGATTTAAGATTTGATCTTTATGATTTTATACTGAGATAATCATTGGATTGGGAATCTCCATTCATGCACTAGATGATTTATGTATTGGAGTGTGATGCTTATTCGTTTGAGATATTTGATGATTTTGATGATTCTTGGGGGTTGTGTTCACATTTATTAATGTGTTGGGGATATATCTAGCTTTACGCTAGAAAGTGAATGGTGTTGTTCACCCTTGTGATGGCATTGTATGATTATATATTATATGTATACGTTTTGATGCTAGGTGATCTATTATGTGTTGTATCTTATGTTTATTATCCATATTTGTTCTTGATTATCTTCTAGCCACCATAGTATTGAATTGATTAAAGATTAAAAGTATCAGTCCAAAGGAAAAAAGTGGTGAGCACATTTTTACCGATATTCTTAATGTTTATTTAATACAAGACTTACGGATGTTCGCCCTTATCCATCCCTATTCTCCGCGTTAGTAGACAACATTACTAGTTAATGTTCTTTACTAATGTAGGTCTCAGGGTGGGGTGTCATAGCTTGGTATTAGAGCCAGGTTCCAAACAAAATTAGATTAAAAAAGAATACGAGCAGATACAGTATATGACATACAATATAAATGTAGCCACATGAATCCTTCACGAGTCATGCCTTAGGGAGTATGCCCTTTTGAATTAATCCTATCATATCTTATCTTTTAGTGATGGCTGGTCGAGAAAAGAGGCAACATTGGGGTGCCTGACTGACCAGTGGTCCAGGAGCTGATGTGGAAATTGGACCGACCAGTGGTCCAGGACCTGGTGTAGAGATTAGGACATCTGGTTGCCCCTGGTCCACTGAGAATACTTGAACAACCAGTAGTTCTCGCCCTGATAAGTTACCAAGCAGTTATTATAGCTTATTAGGAGCACTCAGCTTCCGGCTCCACCGTGTTCCTCACCTCCCTGCAAGTCAACCTTTGCTCGCATGTGCAACGTGTTCTCCCATCTTGGTGGGAAGCCTTTACTTGGTTCTGAGTCAGTTCTGGAGGTCCAAGCCTAGATCTATATGTTTGAGTGCATATCCACGCATATGGAGGTTTTTAATCACCACGGAGTCCTTATAGCATATAGTATGTTGCAAGGACGGGCTCTTGATTGGTATGAGTTATTGATCGCTGAGGTTGATGGAGCTTCTCTTAAATGGAAGCAATTTCATGAGTGGTTTGAACTCAAGTTCGTTTCTGAGTCCGAGAAGGAGGTTTTAGCATTTCATTTCCTTGATTTCAAACACAGAAAATCAACATTATTTGAGTATGTATCATCATTTGAGGCCCTCTCCAAGTATGGTTTGAGCATATCAGTGCATCCTACAAAAAGAATTTCAAGTTTGTATCTGGTTTGAAGAAGTATCTTAAGAAGTCATTGATGTTACAACTTAAGTTGGCTTTTGAGGAATTGGTTGACGCAACCCATCATGTCGAGGCAATCGAGAATGAGAGGGATAGTTTTGATGAGAGTGGGCTCCGTAAGAGGTTTGTTAAGAAGAAGTTCCCATTTCATAAATCCAAGAATTTCCCTAGTAAGAAGAAGAATCATAGTCAGAGTACTCAGTCTAGGGAGCATCGCCTGCTAAGCGGGGTTGCTTCAATTGTGAGGCCACTGATCATTTTACGCGAGACTGTCCTAAGCCATGTATCTGCCAGTATTGTAAGAAGGAAGGACATTTGGCATCTTCTTTCCCTTCAGCTTCCAACTCCAGTTGTCCACGGAAGCTTTTTGTGATTGAGCCAGGAGGTGGTTCTTCTCAGTAGAGAGGTACACCTTCAATTCTCAAGAGTTCACTTTTATTTCGTGATTACATGATTCGAGCTCTATGCGATACAGGTGCTTCACATTCATTTGTATCCAAGGAGCTTGTGGATAGTCTTTCTTCGAATTTTCCTTGCATAACGACTTTTTTGAGGACATCAAATCCTATTGTAGGATTCGCTACTCTTAGCTTATTATGTGATGATGTTAAGATCGTTACTTGTGGGTTTTCCTTCCATGCAAGTCTTCTTCCTTCTCTCAGTTTTGAGATGATATTTGGTATGGATTGGCTCATGTGATGAGAAGCCAAGATTTTATGTGTCGAGCGCATCTTATATCTTCATCATCCCAATTCACCTTCATTGCTCTCTTATGCTTAATGATGTTGATTATGATTCTATGGCATTTTATAGTCTCTCTCGAAACCACGATGATGATGATGATGTGTCTCAAATTCCTGTGATTTGTGATTTTGATGATGTTTTTGAGCCCATTTCAAGGTTTTCGCCAAAATGAGCTATCGAGTACTATATAGATTTAGTTCCAGGTGCTCATCCAGTTAGTCGTCCTCCTACGCGGATGCCGACTAAATAAAATGAGGAACTAAAGAAGTAGCTTCTCGAGATTGAGTCTAAGCAATTTATTCAGTCTAGCTCAGTCTAACTCATCATCATGCGGTGCCAGGATCAACGATATTCTGATCAGTTGAGTGGAGCTAAGGTCCTCTTAATTAGACCTCGACACCAGTTTTCATCAGTTATGAGTAGGAGGATACGTTCCTATCACCGCTTTCCGCACCCGTTATGGCTCTCATGAGTGGTGTGTCATTTCGTTTGGTTTGACTAACACCCCTGCATTCTTCGTTGGTCTTATGAATCAAGTATTCCACGAGTATCTCGACAAATCTGTCCTAGTCTTCATCGATGATATTCTTGTTTACTCTAAATTCGAAACCGAGCATGCTGGTCATATGAGGATTGTTCCGAGTATGCTCTGCCTTCATCAGCTTAAGGCCAAACTATCCAAATGCTTGGGAGAGGCAAGTTGGTTTTCTTAGCCATGTTGTTTTTATTGAAGGTATTTTCATTGATCCATCTAAGATCGAGGCCATCCAGAATTGGAATCGGCCCTAGAAAGTGTCAGATATTTGTAATTTCTTAGGACTTGTGGGTTATTACCATCGATTTATTTGGGGTTACTCTCGCATCGTGCTCCTTCTTACTCGCCTTACCCGTAAGGACGTTTGGTTCAAGTGGTCTGATCAGTGTGAGGCTACCTTTCAACAATTGAAGCAACTTCTCATTAATGCTCATGTTCTAGTGGTTCCTGAAGGGACCAAGATCTTGTTGTGTATACCGATGCAAGTTGATGTGCTTTGGGCGCTGTGTTGATGCAATGTGATCATGTTATAGCTTACGCTTCTCGGCTATTGTGTTTTCTTTGAAAATTTGGCTGCATCACCTACATGGAGAGCATTTCACTCTTTTCATAGACCAAAAATATATGAAATGTTTCTTTTCAAAGAAAGAAATAAACATGGGTCAGTAGCATTAGCTCGAGTTTCTTGCAGCTTATGAATTCGATATCCATTATACCCTTAGGAAGTGTTATGACCCGGATATTTGACAGTGTAATAATTATCTTATTTAATTGTTTAAATAACGAATAAATTATTTAATCGTCGACGTTAGAACGTATAATTATATTATAATTAAAATCGAGCTTGAAATGGCGCGGTAGTCCACTGTTTGGCGATTCGAACTTCAACTGAATGTACAAGATTCGTTTTAAATCGGATTTCCGTGAAACAAGAAACGTGTGGAGCTGGTGGATTATATCTTTCTAGGGGAAGAGAAAAATCAGGATTTCGTCGTATAGATTTTGAGATATGTCCAAATCAAATTTCAGAATAGTCGCTATAGAATCGTTTATTAACCGTAACGGTTTATCCGATATAACTAGAAATCGGGTTTGAATTTAGACAAGATTCTTTTGAGACATATCAATAATTTAATTTTTAGAATTTTATGGTAATTTTTAATTAATTAAATAAGCACTTTTTATTTTGAAATATTTTGCACCCTATAATCAATATTTTGAGGTTTCAAAATATGAGTTAATCTACCGGTATTTTCATATTTTTGAAATCGTGACATGGAGCTCATCTCAACATAGTATTTATCTCAGTCCGCAACGCTCGTATATGGATATAATTTTATTTAACGGAGTATGTTAAAAGTTTAAAAACTTAAGGAAAAATATCCTAAGCGCAATACTAAACCAAATTTCCCATTCCACTCTCTTCACGGTCAAACAGGAGGCCACGGTTCAAGCTATTCTCAGCCACACGAAAACTAGAAGTACGTCACCCAAATACTTAACCCCTACGTCTCTGCACCCTATAAAATACCCTTAAAAAAAATCCTCTAACCTAATCCCCCTTTTCTGTCAAAACGAGCCGCCACTGAAATAGTGGAAAACAAAGAAAAACCTCCTCGTTCATAAATCAAATCTCTAAATTCGTGACGTTCTCTTCTTTGGATTCGGGGGAAGGATATCTTCGATCCGATAACCCTTTTCTCTGGTGCGACGCTACTTCTGGAAGATCCAAATCCCGCAGAGGCGCCTGGGGTGTCAGCTTTGGGATGTTGATGCGTAAGTGGAGGGTTCTGGCGTTAGTTTTGGGCTTATAGTGGTGATTGCTCGAGTTGAGGTGCCGAAAGGTCTCGACGTCAGTGGCAGAATGTGGTCTGGGGTGAACTGAAATGGCCATGGTACGGGATAGTTCACGGTCTGTAGGAGGGGAGGAATAGGATGAGCGAGGGTCAGCACGATGTTGAAGGAAGCCGTGGGTTTCTTTAGTGGATGAGTGCGGTTTCATAACAGTAGCAGAAGTTGTCTTGGTTTATTGGTAGTGTAACCATACAGGTGCATTGATGGAGGGAGTCTTGCGATTCTTGGCTGAGAGAAGGGAGGTGTAACGACCCGTGTTCTACACATCATAGGATTGTAGGATATTTATTTCTTTCCCGTGTGAAGTTGTATGGTCATGTAACTTTGGGAAACATCTATTAGAGTCATTTCCCATGCTTATGATTTTTGTTGATTTTTAAATGACCATTTTGCCCCTAGTTGGTACTGTTTTGGCCATAACTTTTGATTGGGAAGGAATTTTGACCTGAAACCACTTCCATTTGATTCGTTTGGTAGTTTCTCTTTCCGTAGAGTGGTCATAATAGCCAAACGGACTTACCGTTTGGGAGATATGGCTGAAACAAGGTTTGGAGGGTGAAAAACTGCTTAACCGGGCCAAATCGGGTGATTAGTGAGTAGGCCCATAACCCATTTCGGGATTAGGGTTATGGGAGGGCTGAAATGAGATGGAGAATCATTCCATTTCAGTTTTCTAGCCTCCACTTATCACTAAGGATCCCTAAAAATGGCTTCCAACCTCTAGATCACCTCCAAATCATCTCTTGGTCAAGGATTTGGCTTAGCAACTCCTAATCAAAGAAGATCCTCACCTAATCAACCTTGGAGCTGCTGTTAGCATTGGGATTCGCATCAAATCAGAGAATTATTTCAGATCTTAGTTTATTTTGTGGCTAAGGTGAGTGATTAGCTTGCTTTTTGCACTAATTATGGCTAAACTGGGGTGATTAGTGCTAATCAGCGTTTTTAGATGAAAATAAATTCTGGAAAAATATTTATAAATTCATAAATAATGTTTTAGGCTTCTGATATGAGTTTGGGTTAAATTGGATAAGTTTTGCTAATCATATGCTCAAACATGCTTAAGAGGGATTAAGGGAAAACATGGGATTTTGGCTATGTTTGATCCATTTTATCATATCATGTTGTTGTTTTGGTGTTTGAGGTCACTTGTATGTATTGCTATGACACTATGACATGCTTTGTGATTGATTGCAATAGTTAGAATGGTCAAAAACGTCGTCGAGTGGCGTAAACAGTCGCTGGAAAAGTCAGTGCAGGAAATCGGATCGGATCGCCCCCTACCCGATCCGAACCGCCCATTTCCCTTCACCACGAACCGAACCGGATCGTTATAGCGAAGCAAGCTGCGCCACGAGCTGAAGGATCCGAACCGATCCGAGAAGTCGCGATTCAAGGCTTGGTGGTTGAAGACTCCGACCCGACCCGCCTGGAGTGATAACGACACGATCCGATCTGATCACCTTGAGGACAACGAACCGGAGACTTGGAGGAGGGCGAGGGGCTTGGAGCTATGACCAGGAGGCGTGACCCGAGCCGCTGCGTGGCGGAGAACCCGATCCGATCCAGATGGGACTGGAAGCCACGAACCGATGGTGCACTCCGATCCGACCCGAGGTAGCAGTCACGAACCGAGACGATGAAGACCACGATCCCAATGATGATGAAAGGGATCCGAACCGATCCAATGAAGATCCATAACCCGAAATGCAAAGGTAGTTCAAGTGGAAGTTCGAGCTCAGGATCCAGACGGGAACCAATGAGTTCACTTCGTGATTGGGCTTTGCTGCGGGACGTGTGCTAAGGAGTTGTCGGTGTCTATGACTTTGGATCACTATGTATTAGAGGTGTATGGACGGACTCGGGCTTTGGATATGGTGCGACTAGGGAGCTACCTACCAATGGAGTGGGATCATGGATACGTTGGGCGTGATCCCATAGGTTTGGCGTTGGTGGTAGTAGGAATGGACATAGTCGTACAAAGTCGAGTTCTGTCGCTTTCTTGAAGGGTTATGGTGATCAAAGAAGTAGATACCGTATGCTTTACGCACTGAGTGAGAGTTGTGAGGATGGTTGCTATGCTTGATTGTTTGACATACACATCCCCACCCCCGTATACTTATATTATGTGTTTGTGAAATCACAGAGTATTGTACCGTGTAGTACTAACTCTTTGGTTGCAGGTCCAGGTTCAGGTATGACTTAGTATACCTGTTATTATTCTGTTTATGCTTGCTACCACTCATACCAGACTGATGTCTGACCCAGAGTTTTATGTTTCTTCTTATTACTCTGGGTGCTCACACGAGCAGACTAGAGACATGGATAGCTGGTAGTGCGCGAGTAGATGGACTGAGGACGAGCAGGAGGCTCCACGTATGCTAGATAGTTATTCTCCCTGTGTCGTGATCGGTATCTACTTTGGGCATTAGTAGCATACCTATTTTGTTTATATTTGAGACAGTTTGAAAGTTGTAATAAGCTGTACTTTTGGATTTCCGCTACTGTGATGTTTAGTTCTGATTTCCAGCTTATGCACTGTCTCATCTGTTTTATGTCAAGTATATGTTGGTTATTATATTTTATTCCATGCGCTGTGAGACATATTACAGGTTCTTTATTTGGTTCATCTTCTTTCTCTTCTTTGGCGACCGTCCCATGCCAATTGGACATGTGTACAGCGCACAATTGGAGTAAATGTCGGTTGGTGCGGGGCGGGCCGTCACATTTGGTATCAGAGCTCTAGGTTGCGTAGTTAACCTAGGGAAAGACACTAGGGAGAGTTAGTACGTATATGAGAGCGCGTATTTGTGATTACTTTGGTTTTCAAAAGCTATGTATATATATATACTATTAGTAGTATAAGAATGAAGTTGCATTGCACTAGTACCACTATGGGGTCGTTAATCGTTTTCCTTTTACAGATTGACGATGAGCCGATATGTGAGAGGTACTGGTAGAGGGGCCAATAATGGAAATGCCGCTGACATGAGGGCGATGTTTACCGACCTCATGAGAGACATGCTTAGAGAAGTGAAAGGGGCAGTTCCTAATCCCGGAGTTGGTGGTGGCCCAGTAGTGCAAGCGCCTAGGGTCGATTTCGCCAAGCTGAGTAAGGATTACACTAATCTTGGTGGAAAGCCGTTTCACGGAACAGAGTCGGCCACGGATGTTCAGGATTGGTTGGATAGCTGTGATCGGATCTTCGATGACTTGGGTATCGAGGATGCGATGAAGAGAAGGCTAGCGTCTCGTCAGCTGCAAGGACGAGCGATGAATTGGTGGAACGCTATTAGGGCAGCCACACCAGAAGATCAAGTTACTTAGGATCAGTTTAAAGCTCGCTTTAGCGACAAGTATATCCCAGCTGCCCAGAAGTCGGAATTGTTTAGGAAGTTCTTGGAGCTTAAGCAGAATGGAAGGGCAGTATCGGATTATGTTGCGGAGTTCGACACTTTGTCGAAGTATGGGTTATCTCTAATCGATACTCCCGAAAAGAAAAATGAGAAGTTCATCACTGGCTTGGATGAATACTTAGGGGAGAGGCTGATTAATCACATCGATGAGACGTTTGAGTCGATCGTGGGAAAAGCTTTGAGGTCAGAAAGTCTTTTCCCTAAGCCGAAGACTGGGGTTGTTGCTGCATCTGCTGAAGAGCCAAAGCCGCAAGCAAGCGGTGGAGGCAAGAATAACTCTCAGAATAAGAGGAAGCAGAACCAAGCTAAGGATGGCCAGAAGAAAAGCAGGAAAGAAGTCGAGTGCTTCAAATGTGGAAAGAAGGGCCATTATGCAAGGGAATGTAGGGCCAAGACAGTGGGAAAGAAGTGCTTTAACTGTGGCCAGGAGGGACATTTTAAGGATAAGTGCCCGCAACCTCTGAAGGAGAATCAGATTGTGAAAGCATATGCCATCAATGCTGTTCCTTCTTCGTCGAATGCCTCAACTGCGACGGAGAAAGGAAAGGGAGTCATCATTCAAGGTATGCTTTCCATTTATGATCTTCCTGTTAGAGTTTTGTTCGATACCGGGGCTTCCCATTCCTTCATATCTAGTGACCTGGTAGATAGGTTGGGATTGGAACCCGAGTTAGTCGATAGACCATTAGCTGTGACGAACCCGATTGGTGGTTCAACAAACCTCAGTATGATCTGTCGTAATGTGGTCTTATCAAGTCATGGATGTATGTTTGTTTGTGATTGCTTTGTTTTGGGCTTTACTGGGTATGGCATTATTTTGGGAGTCGATTGGCTCCAAAGATACGGGGTGGTGGTAGACTGTGAGGGCTTTCTGGTGACAGTTAGGGCGGATGATGGGCGGAGGGTAGTGTTTGGTAATCTACCCTGTGATGGGGTAATGGCTAGTTTTGTAAATTCCCTCGACATTCCGCATGATGAGTTATCAGGTTTGCCCGTGGTTGGCCAGTACCCGGACATCTTCGAGGAAGTGACCGGACTTCCACCACACCGAGAGATTGAGTTTCGTATTGATTTAGTGAGAGATGCCAGACCTATAGTGATGCCACTTCGTCGTATGGCACCACGAGAACAGCGAGAGCTCGAGGTGCAAGTTAGCGATCTTTTGAAGAAGGGATTTATTAGAAGAAGTGTTTCCGAGTGGGGAGCACCAGTTTTGTTTGCTGCTAAGGCAGATGGTTCCCTTCGATTGTGTGTGGACTATCGCGAGTTAAATAAGGTGACGAGGAAGAATAAATATCCTCTACCACGGATAGATGATTTGTTTGATCAACTGGAAGGAGCGAGAGTGTTCTCCCAGTTGGACCTCGCGACAGGATTTCATCAGCTCCGTGTAGCAGCTGATAGTATAGCTAAAACGGCATTTAGGACGCCGTCTGGGTTTTATGAGTGGTTGGTCATGCCATTCGGGTTGACCAATGCACCAGCATATTTCGTGGATCTTATGAATAGAGTATTCAGAGACCAATTGAATAAGTTTGTTCTTGTGTTCGTAGACGATATCCTTGTTTACTCGAGGACAGAAGAGGAACACAAGGAACATTTGAGAATTGTGTTGGAGGTGTTGAGAAGACACCAATTGAAAGCGAAGTTTTCTAAGTGTCACTTCTGGAGGAGAGAAGTGAGATTCTTGGGCCATGTTGTTTCAGAGAATGGTATTGCCGTGGACCCTGCAAAGGTGGCTACGGTACAAGATTGGTCTACGCCTAAGAATGCAACAGATGTAAGAAGTTTCTTGGGGTTAGCTGGATATTATCGTAAGTTTATCAAAGACTTCTCCAAGACAGCGGCACCGTTGACTCAGTTGACTAAGAAGAATCAAGCCTTCGTTTGGGACGGAGGGTGTGAAAAAGCATTCAAGAGTCTAAAGGAAAAGTTGACGCGTGCGCCAGTGTTGGTCATTCCTAAGGGAAATGAAGAGATGACGGTATACACGGATGCTTGTGGTACCGGACTGGGTGCGGTATTGATGCAAGGAGGTAGGGTTGTAGCTTATGCTAGTCGACAACTAAAGCCACATGAGAAGAAGTATCCCACCCATGATTTGGAATTGGCAGCGATTGTATTTGCGCTGAAGATGTGGAGACATTACCTCTTGGGAGAAAGATTTGAGCTGTTTACCGATCATAAATCGTTAAAGTATCTCTTCTCTCAGAAAGATCTGAATCTCCGTCAGCAGAGATGGTTAGAGTTCTTGGCTTCGTATGATTTTGATATCGCGTATACACCTGGGAAGGGTAATGCGGTAGCCGATGCCTTGAGTAGGAGACATGCCAGCTTAGGGGCAATGTTTCTTAAATGGAAGCAGCTGGAGTATATCGCGGGGTTTGATTTCAGACCAAGGTGCGAATTGGATCCAGTTATGCTAGCTAACTTGACGATCAGACCCACTTTGATAGAGCGGATTGGTTCTAGCCAGAGGAACGATCCTAACCTACTAGAAATCATCTCCAAGTTAGAGATGGGTATCGAAGAGGAGATGAATGTGTATGGGCTTGATCGAGATGGATGGCTTCGGAAGAATGGAAGACTAGTTGTGCCCAACGTGAATGGTTTGAGAGATGAAGTGCTTAGAGAATGTCATCACTCAAAACTAACTATACATCCCGGTGGTAATAAGATGTATAGAGACATGAGACAGACTTACTACTGGGAAGGGATGAAAAAAGACGTTGGGAAGTTTATATCCAAATGCATGAATTGCCAGCTAGTTAAAGCTGAGCAAAAGAAGCCTAGTGGGTTATTGCAACCATTGGAAATTCCCGAATGGAAATGGGAGCAAGTCTCGATGGATTTCATCGATGGTTTACCGAGGACTAGATCGGGACATGATAGCATTTGGGTAATTGTGGATCGACTGACCAAGAGTGCAAGATTTATACCAGTTAAGTCGAACAGAACTGCAGCTAAGTTAGCAGAACTGTATATGAAGTGGGTAGTGAGATTTCATGGAGTACCCAAAGGCATTGTGAGTGACCGAGATCCGTTGTTTACTAGTGGATTTTGGAAGAGCTTACAAGAGGCTTTAGGATCAGAATTACATCTCAGTACCGCATATCATCCTCAAACCGATGGTCAGACAGAGAGGGTGAATCGGATATTGGAAGATCTCTTGAGGGCTTGTATATTTGATTTCGGTGGAGCATGGGATGACCATTTGCATCTAGTGGAGTTTGCATATAATAATAGTTACCAATCCAGTATTGGTATGGCTCCATATGAAGCTTTGTACGGAAGACCGTGCAACTCACCATCATGTTGGATAGAGACTGGCGAGAAGTTTGTGCTTGGACCAGATATGGTGAGAGAAACTTCCGATAAGATCAAGATCATTCAGCAACGAATGAAGGCAGCCCAAGATAGGCAGAAGAGTTATGCTGATAAGAGAAGAAGAGACTTGAAATTCTCCGTTGGTGACTTGGTGTTTGTCAAGATCTCTCCGTTGAAAAGCGTGATACGATTTGGCAGGAGAGGCAAGTTGGCACCAAGATTTGTGGGTCCTTTCCAAGTTCTCGAGGAAGTTGGGAATTTGGCGTATAGAGTTGGCTTACCAGAGAAAATGGCAGGAGTTCACAATGTGTTTCATGTTTCCCAACTAAGGAAGTTCGTTCACGACTCAAATGTGACTATTTCACCTGATCAGTTAGAGGACTTCGAAGTAGAACCTGAGGCGGTTGAGAACCGCAAGCCGATTCGTATTGTGGGGCATGATACGAAGCAACTTCGAAGAAAGTCGGTGAAGCTAGTCAAAGTTCAGTGGGGCGAGGACGAAAATGATTGTGCTTGGGAGACAGAGGAGAGCATTAGAAAGGCTTATCCAGAACTCTTTGCCTGGTAAGATTTACTTTGCGATTTAGTTATTCCGCATGCTAGGATAGACTTGTTTTGCTTGTTTTGCATGTTTGATGGTTGTTTTATGATTGATAGGCATGCGGGACCCTTGTGTGTGTTTTGATCAGGGAATTTCGGGGGCGAAATTTCTTAAGGGGGGAAGAGTGTAACGACCCGTGTTCTACACATCATAGGATTGTAGGATATTTATTTCTTTCCCGTGTGAAGTTGTATGGTCATGTAACTTTGGGAAACATCTATTAGAGTCATTTCCCATGCTTATGATTTTTGTTGATTTTTAAATGACCATTTTGCCCCTAGTTGGTACTGTTTTGGCCATAACTTTTGATTGGGAAGGAATTTTGACCTGAAACCACTTTCATTTGATTCGTTTGGTAGTTTCTCTTTCCGTAGAGTGGTCATAATAGCCAAACGGACTTACCGTTTGGGAGATATGGCTGAAACAAGGTTTGGAGGGTGAAAAACTGCTTAACCGGGCCAAATCGGGTGATTAGTGAGTAGGCCCATAACCCATTTCGGGATTAGGGTTATGGGAGGGCTGAAATGAGATGGAGAATCATTCCATTTCAGTTTTCTAGCCTCCACTTATCACTAAGGATCCCTAAAAATGGCTTCCAACCTCTAGATCACCTCCAAATCATCTCTTGGTCAAGGATTTGGCTTAGCAACTCCTAATCAAAGAAGATCCTCACCTAATCAACCTTGGAGCTGCTGTTAGCATTGGGATTCGCATCAAATCAGAGAATTATTTCAGATCTTAGTTTATTTTGTGGCTAAGGTGAGTGATTAGCTTGCTTTTTGCACTAATTATGGCTAAACTGGGGTGATTAGTGCTAATCAGCGTTTTTAGATGAAAATAAATTCTGGAAAAATGTTTATAAATTCATAAATAATGTTTTAGGCTTCTGATATGAGTTTGGGTTAAATTGGATAAGTTTTGCTAATCATATGCTCAAACATGCTTAAGAGGGATTAAGGGAAAACATGGGATTTTGGCTATGTTTGATCCATTTTATCATATCATGTTGTTGTTTTGGTGTTTGAGGTCACTTGTATGTATTGCTATGACACTATGACATGCTTTGTGATTGATTGCAATAGTTAGAATGGTCAAAAACGTCGTCGAGTGGCGTAAACAGTCGCTGGAAAAGTCAGTGCAGGAAATCGGATCGGATCGCCCCCTACCCGATCCGAACCGCCCATTTCCCTTCACCACGAACCGAACCGGATCGTTATAGCGAAGCAAGCTGCGCCACGAGCTGAAGGATCCGAACCGATCCGAGAAGTCGCGATTCAAGGCTTGGTGGTTGAAGACTCCGACCTGACCCGCCTGGAGTGATAACGACACGATCCGATCTGATCACCTTGAGGACAACGAACCGGAGACTTGGAGGAGGGCGAGGGGCTTGGAGCTATGACCAGGAGGCGTGACCCGAGCCGCTGCGTGGCGGAGAACCCGATCCGATCCAGATGGGACTGGAAGCCACGAACCGATGGTGCACTCCGATCCGACCCGAGGTAGCAGTCACGAACCGAGACGATGAAGACCACGATCCCAATGATGATGAAAGGGATCCGAACCGATCCAATGAAGATCCATAACCCGAAATGCAAAGGTAGTTCAAGTGGAAGTTCGAGCTCAGGATCCAGACGGGAACCAATGAGTTCACTTCGTGATTGGGCTTTGCTGCGGGACGTGTGCTAAGGAGTTGTCGGTGTCTATGACTTTGGATCACTATGTATTAGAGGTGTATGGACGGACTCGGGCTTTGGATATGGTGCGACTAGGGAGCTACCTACCAATGGAGTGGGATCATGGATACGTTGGGCGTGATCCCATAGGTTTGGCGTTGGTGGTAGTAGGAATGGACATAGTCGTACAAAGTCGAGTTCTGTCGCTTTCTTGAAGGGTTATGGTGATCAAAGAAGTAGATACCGTATGCTTTACGCACTGAGTGAGAGTTGTGAGGATGGTTGCTATGCTTGATTGTTTGACATACACATCCCCACCCCCGTATACTTATATTATGTGTTTGTGAAATCACAGAGTATTGTACCGTGTAGTACTAACTCTTTGGTTGCAGGTCCAGGTTCAGGTATGACTTAGTATACCTGTTATTATTCTGTTTATGCTTGCTACCACTCATACCAGACTGATGTCTGACCCAGAGTTTTATGTTTCTTCTTATTACTCTGGGTGCTCACACGAGCAGACTAGAGACAGGGATAGCTGGTAGTGCGCGAGTAGATGGACTGAGGACGAGCAGGAGGCTCCACGTATGCTAGATAGTTATTCTCCCTGTGTCGTGATCGGTATCTACTTTGGGCATTAGTAGCATACCTATTTTGTTTATATTTGAGACAGTTTGAAAGTTGTAATAAGCTGTACTTTTGGATTTCCGCTGCTGTGATGTTTAGTTCTGATTTCCAGCTTATGCACTGTCTCATCTGTTTTATGTCAAGTATATGTTGGTTATTATATTTTATTCCATGCGCTGTGAGACATATTACAGGTTCTTTATTTGGTTCATCTTCTTTCTTTCTCTTCTTTGGCGACCGTCCCATGCCAATTGGACATGTGTACAGCGCACAATTGGAGTAAATGTCGGTTGGTGCGGGGCGGGCCGTCACAGGAGGATTCGAAGCAGGAAATCATGGTGGGATTTGTTGAGCAATGATGGAGAACAGGATGGGTTGAAGGAGCAGTTTGAATGGGAAGTGTGGGAGGTGACTGTGTGTATTCGGTGGTGTGGAGTTTGGGTACAGGAATGCTGTTAAGCAATTTTAAACTGGACAAGGAGGAGGAAAATGGATGGTACCCGATGGTGGTTATGGCCATGTTTTCTGGCGTATACTGGAGTGGTGATTTTGAACGTGGGATGATGTCGAGCATGTCATGGAGGGGGTGGTTGTGATGAGCATTGGATGAGAGGAATGATTGATTTCTTTTCATTGAATAAGTGAGGTGCGATGGAAGTTGGAAGGTAATGCATGGTCTATGCAACTAGGGGTGTCTTACTATTGATGAAAAGGGGTACCGTGTGATACAAAGTTGGGAGAGTAGCAGTGTGAGGAGGGGCACGTGTTATATATTGTCGTGGTGGGAACGTAGTAGTAAGTAGTGTGCAAGGACAAATCGAAACTAATAATGTGAAGAGTATTACAGCATTAGATTGGGTGAAGTCGGGCATTTTGGGCGAAATGGTTGGGAACAAAAACAGTGTAGAAGACGTGAACGCGCGTGAAGTGGAAAGCAGTTTAATTCAAGCCGTTATTTTGGGGAATCAGAAGGAAGAACTCGACATTTAAGTTAAGTATTCGGTCAATTAAATTAAATATATCCGACCGATGAAGTTAACGTTAATATTTAATTAAGAAATTTATTATAATATAATTAAATCATATGAACTCAAATATGTTATAAATTGTTCCTAGGTTAACCGACGAACCGAGTTATACTGGAATCGCGGTAACGGATAGAACAGTCTGGAACTGATTGGGACAGTGACGGAGACAGCTGAGAATTTACTGTTAAATTAAACACTGTTTAATTTAACCGTAATTGAACCGCTACAACGAACGAACGGAATCAAAGTGAGTAAAACTCACTAACTCTCCTAAATTTATATTTTGATATAAATTGTACTTTATTTTGTTGACTGCTGTATATTGATTGTTAAACTGGACTGTTAAATAGATTTGATTGAAAACGTAGATATAGTCATATATTATATCGTTAATCAAATATTGATTCTGTCCAGTAGAATATTTCATATTGAAATGAAATTGATGTATATTATACTGTGTAACATCTGTGGATGCAGGGAAACAGGTTGGAGGAATCCAACTGGGTTCCTCAACAATTATTTTACTGTTTTCATATATTGTGATATATGTTGTGATTTATAATCTGTTATTGATTATGGATGTTAGAACGATATTGATCATCGTTGTTTGATATTTTGAATATCATAAGAAACCCTGAGTTGTAAAAAGGAATATTTCAATATATATTGAAATAAAGGAATTTTATAAAATCACAGGATTTTATAAAAGGAAATTATGTATAAAACGAACACGGTTTTATAAAAGGAAATTATTTATAAAACAAATAGAGTTTTATAAAAGGGATATTTATTTAGAAGATAAATAGAATTGAAAAGGGAAATATTTATTTAGAAAATAAATAGAATACAGAAATATTTATTTAGAAGATAAATAAAACGTTATAAATAGAGAATATTTGTGACGGAAATCAAACGTTATAAATAGGAAATATTTGTAACGGTAAATAGAAGTTGTAAATAGGAAATATTTGTAACGGTAAATAGAAGTTATAAATAGGAAATATTTGTAACGGTAAATAGAAGTTATAAATAGGAAATATTTGTAACGGTAATTAGAAGTTATAAAAAAAAGGGATAGTTGTAACGGAAAATAAACGTTATAAAAAGGAAATTGACGAGATATAAAAGATAATCGAATAGAGTTAAATCGAATTTAGTATTCGAAGGAGCTAATCGAATTTAGTTATTTGAAAAGAGTTAATTGAATATTAGTTATTTAATTAGAGATAATCAAATAAAGTTAATCGATTAAAGATAATCAAATAAAAGTTAATCGAATTAGTCGAAGTAAGTTAATCGACTATTAGTTAGTCGAATGTTAGTTAAGCAAATAAGAGTTAATCGACTATTAGTTAGTCGAAGATTAGTTAATCGAATATGGTATTCGATGTTAGTAAATCGAATATGGTATTCGAAGGAGTTAATTGAATATGGTATTCGATGTTAGTTAATCGAATATGGTATTCGAAGTTAGTAAATCGAATATGGTATTTGAAGTTAGTAAATCAAATATGGTATTCGAAGTTAGTTAATCGAATATGTTATTCGAAAGGGGTTAGTCGAGTCGAGTTAGTCAAATAGAGTTAATCGATTTGAGTTAACTAGTTAGAGTAATCAGTTAGGGTTAACCAATTAGAATAAATCAGTTAGAGTTAAACCAATAGAGTTAATCAGTTAGAGTTAATCCAAATAATATGTCATTTAGCACGACTGCTAGCGTAATTCGCAGGGCTGCAGATAGCCTAAGGCGGTCGGATGTTTCCTGAGGGAATCAGGCGTAACCATTGTGATCGCTGCGATCTAGAGTCAAGCGAATGGAGTTAATCGAATATTAGTTATTCGATAGGAGTTAAGTTATCGAGTTAAGATAATGGAGTTAAGATAATCGAGTTAAGTTATTGAGTTGAGTTAATTAAGTTAAGTTAGTCAAGATGAGTTAATCCAAAGGAGTTAGTCGAACATTAGTTATTCGAATAGAGTTGAACGGAGTTAAATAGAGTTATCGAATATTAGTTATTCGAACGGAGTTAAATAGAGTTATCGAATATTAGTTATTCGAATAGAGATAAACGGAGTTAAATATAGTTAGTCGAATATAGTTTATTCGAATAGAGTTAAAGGAAAGGAGTTCTCGATTATAGTTTAATCGAAGGGAGTTATCGATTTTAGTTTAATCGAAAGGAGATTATTGAATATATCGTATTCGAAAGAAAGAGATCGAATATAGTTTATTCGAAAGAGAGAGATTTCGAATATAAGTTATTCGAAGAGAGATAATCGAATATAGGTTATTCGAAGAAGAGCTAATCAAATAGAGATTTACTCGGAAGAGAATTACAAGTCGAATTCAATTATATCGAATTCGGGAAAGTAATATTTACTTTCCAGTTTTTAAATCAAAAGTATACACTAATAAATTAGGGTTAGGTTTAATTATTCGAATTAAAGAATAAAGGTTATAATTGAAGTTAGATATTGCGGAAGTAGGGATTATAACGTTATCGTTATAATCAATGTTTTCAATAAAGAAGTGGATTCGTAAATTGAATCCGAGAGTTACGTAAAGAAGTTGTTAAAGGTTTAAAAGATAAACATTTACTATTTCGAAGTTATAACGTTGTTCAGTTAAGGTCTGAGAGGTAATTATACCCCAACTTGATTGACTTCCTTCTTAACTAAGGAATGGTAAGGTTTGATAGTGAATGATGGTTAAGTGAATTCAGTAATGGTTTGAGTTGGTATAGCGATATTTTATTTAAACATTTGTTTAAATCCAATGAAGGAACTTTGGAAATGTTTTCCAAATAAGAAATCAGAAATGTTTTCTAATATAGAAAACAAGGAAATGGAAATGTTTTCCATTGTTAATAAAGTATATTTTCTAAAATTAGAAAATAAGAATTTAGAATATAGGGAAACAGGAGATAAGTAAATTAATGAACTAAAGAGATAAATGTTAAATGATGATTGGTTGATATAATTTCCATCTGGAAATAATATCGTTGTTTGCACACGAGTTTTTCTTTGATAGTTAAATCACAGACTATCAATGTTTTGACCATTTTAACGTTGTTAATATGGAGAGACCGGTTGGATTATTATCTAAAGAACCACTCTGTATTGGCATAAGCGTTGCGAATCATATATGCTGAATATATTGAAGACGGAGTAAAGTGCAAGGGCTGTTGTATGAATCTTAGATAACAATGGACTAAGATGGATGTACTGAATAGTGCCTTCGGTTTCGTTCAGTCCCAGAACGAACGTAAATGGACGAATGTCTGACAAAGTATTTCCAATGATCGAATGGGTTGGTCTGTATAAATATATATGGTTGCAACGGATTTATCCCTTAGCATAACATCCAGGATATTTGTATAAACCAACTAATGATTTACGGATCTGATAATGTGGCATTCAAAGTGATCGTGTTATAAATGAATGGAAAGTAAGCGTAGCTTCTAGCCTCACATCCGGTAAATGACAGAAATCGGGCAGGCAGCATGGCTAAGTCGGTCGCACCGAAGTAGGGTGTATAATCACCTATCTAGAGAATATTCATTTGCTTCTTTTAATCTATCAATGTTGTCCCATATATATACGGGAAACGGTTGCTGATCCCAACCGTTGGTGATGTACATTCGATACACTCAAGCGAAATGAGTGGTCGGTCATGTGTGGCTGAGTTGCAAGATGTTCTTGTTGAACTCCAGTGTATCGTTCCTAGAGTACACTGATCGGAAGGTGGTTCCATACCTTGTCATAGTTGGAAATCCATTGCCCAATACGTGCTTGCGGTTTTGATTGTATACTATAATTGTAGAACGTAAGATGAAAGCGTTTCTGCTAGATTGTTATCTAATTGTAGTTAGACATTATTATAATATCAGAATGATATTGTTTACAAAGTTGTTGGATTCTCATAAGGGAAAAACCCGTTCCGTTATGCGGCGTGGTCTTATGTGATATCGTTTACTTGTTCAAACTATTTTAAACTGTTTTACTCATACCAGTCCCATGACTGACCCGGAGTTTACTTTGTTGTTTTCCCTAAACTCTTGGGTGCCTAAATTTGTACGGGCAGTCCAGTAGTCGGGATCTGCAGATACATTAAAGAGCTGGAGCAGGAGGCTTCAGGATTTTATAGCTATTATTATTTCCGCTGTTGTTGTAAGTGTTGTACTCTGATAAGTGCTATTGTATATATAACTGTTTGTATTTCAAAAGTTATGTTATATTTTATTCGTTCCGCTGTGAGATTCGTGTTTACTCTGATGATTATGTTCTTCTTCTTCTTCTATTCTATAAGTTCTACCTTATCTATCCTCACCCTCTATCTTCTTTCTATTAGTTTCTTGAATTTCAAGTGCAATTTGGGGTTGGACTTGTGTTATTTAGTCAGCTCAAATTGGACCGGATTTTCGGGTCACTACAGGAAGGGTATCGCGTAGCTGATGTGCTTAGTCATAAGTATTCGGCAGTTGTTTCTATGATGATAACCGAGTAGTAGGTCTGTACAAAGTATGGGTTTGGGTTAGACCAAATACTTCACCTGACCCACATAGATATGGTTTAAAGTAGTTTAACTTGTATATGACCGTATATGAGGTTGGGTTGAAGTATGTGTTAGGTCGGGTTTAGTAGGATTGAGTTGTTTGAATATAATAAAAATGAGAATACAAGTGTTTTTTTAAATAATATTGTAATATTCAGCATAATTTGTCAGATTTTAGCTAGCATAATGCATTTAAAACAACTGATTCATTTTAAGACATTTTATTAAATTTCATTATAAAACACATCGTATGAAATAAATTTACTACATTGTAGAACGAGTGTTTCATTTTAAAATACATTAAAATGCTTCTAAAATATATTTATCAAATTCTATCTAGTTTGGATTGAGATGAAATACGTTTTTTGTATATTTACTATAGAATGCATAAACATTATTCTAGGATTTGCTATTCTAATTTTAAATGTGTTGATATTAAATTAGTTTTTTAATATAGGTTTGGGTTAGGTAAAAATAAGGTTAGGTTGAACAAAATATCAAACCTAACCCGTATATATTATGGGTTACAAAATGTAACCCATATCCAACCTGAACTAGGATGAGTTGAGTTGGGTATATGTGGGTTGGATCGGGTTGGTGGGTTGGGTCAGATTGGATATGGGTTGTGTATAGCCCTACCAAAAGTGGGATGTTCTGGAGACTTTATCTTGCTGTGATATTCTGAAATCATGCTTTTTCGTTAGATTCTCCTATGTTATTATACAGTTTGGAGGCATGCCCATCTATTCATGATCATATTACTGATGCATAGAGGCGAGATCCTGAGGTGATGCCACTTATCCAGCTTTGTGAGTCAGAGTCCCAGGATGGGGAATTGCAGGACTATAGTGTTAATTCCCATGGTTGTCTTTGTAGGAAGAACCGTATTGCTGTGCCATTCATTCCAAAACTTACCCATGGTAATCTAGACGATTGTCATCGCACTAAGTATACTATCTATCCTGGAAATTATAAGACGTAAGTTGACATGCATCGTCTCTATTATTGGAAGGGGTTAAAGAGTGACGTTGCAAGTTATATGAGTAATTGGATGGCTTGTCAACTAATTAAAGATGAGCATCAGCAATTGTCCAGTTTCACAAGCCTTTAGAGGTTCCACTATGGAAACGAGACAGATTTCGATGGATTTCATAGATGCCTACCTCATTCGAGTTTGGGGAATTCGGGCATAGGGCTATTGTCAGTCGTCTTAATAAGTCAGCTTATTTCTTTCCTACTAAGTCTAATAGGGATGCACCTTTTCTTGCTAAGCTACATGTTAAGGAAATCGTTTTCCTTCATGGTATTCCTTCATCGATCATGTATGACTGCAATCCATTATTTATGAGCCATTTCTAGGGTAGCCTTTAGCAAGCTCTGGGAGCAAAGCTTAATTTCTCACAGCTTATCATCCTCAGTCTGACGGGCAGACTGAACGGGTTAGTCATATTCTTTAAGATCTTCTTCAAGCTTGTGTTCTTGATTTTGGTGGTTCATAGGAGGACCACCCATTACTAGAAAATGCTGTTTTAGTGACATAACTATTGGGAGGGAAAAATCCATAGCAAAATTGTGTCGGATCAAAGTTGAATTTTTAAATTCTTTCTCAAATATAAATTTTTGTTGGCCAACATAGTTTTTTGTGATGTAACATCAATTCCTAACAAATCCGTGGTAAACCAGTCATGGAATTGTCACAGATATGGAAATCATAGCCAAAATTTTGCTTAAAAAAAGGAAAACTGATATCAAATGCTATTTGTCATAGATCATGGAAAATCCATCGCAAGTCAGCTATGGAGTTGTCATTGATAGTTTAAAAGTCACTAAATTTTATGCTAAAATTGAGTAAATATTGTTGCAACAAGAAGTCACAATCTCGTAATAATTTTTATGTAGATTTACCATGGATTTGTGACATAATAATAATTTAACTTTTTTGATAAAAATAAATATATCAAAAGAAATCTGTCATAGATTTATCACATGTTTATCGTAAATTTTTATTTTGTTTTTCTCTTAAAATATAAGAGATGTATTAATAATTAAGAATATAAAATCCAATACAAATTCATGCCAAATTTCTGTGATATAATCTTCTTAACAATGTATAATTATGTTTCAAAAGTTACTAAAAACATCTATCACAAATCCACATGTCATGATTTTTTGATGGATTTATATACAACAATAAAATGTAAAAAGGAAAATGAAAAAAAAAACTCATGACAAATAAATTATTATTGTATTATACAATGAATTAGTTACGTACTTTTACCATGATGTTTTACTTGTTCTTTTACATCCAACAATTCAAGAAAGTCCATAATTTGTTTACATGATTGTTTGTGGCAATTATATATCTTAATGACATAAATTAATATATCATTTTTGATTGTTAATCAATTAATTCAATGTAGTATTCAATTATATTAAAGAATTAATTCATTGCATTAACATACAATGTAAAAAAACATTTTTTATAAGTTAAGTTTTAGATGATTATTTTGATTGAAGTAGATGATTATATTGATTGAAATGAGAAGTTTATGGCTTTTCAATAGCCATACTTATAAAAAATATATGACTAATGGGCCTATCTTTTGAGGAATGTAATTAACTAGAATAAATGACATGTCCCAATGTTATAACATTACAACAAGAAATAAATTGTGACATAATCTTTTCTAATATACAAGGAGGATACAAAATGGAGGAGGAAAATAGTTAATATCAGTACACAACTCAATACTCACCCATCTTTTGATGCAACCCGGTACCCTCGGCTTCTTTCCAAAGGTTTTGCTTCTAAACCTAATTTTCAAGCTACGCCATCCCCAAATATTCAAGGCTATAGCTTCCAAATTCATCAGTGACGAAATTCACATTGACCAAATTCTCACCGTGACTATAAATTCTCATCGAAACAGGTATTAGTATTCTCGCTAATATTCTGTTTCTCTATTGGAAAGTTGTGTTTTGAATCCCTGAACTAGCGCTTTTGAATCCACCCAGCAATCACTTATCTGGTTCTCTTTGGTTGTCTTATCCAAATAATTAATGTATATGAGTCAGTTTTTTCCTATCATAATAGTGGCAATTTTAAGATATTCTATAGCTTTTTATTGTTGTTTTAACTTGATGTTGAGTCAATGATTTTATTTTCGTTATTTTGAAAGCCAGCATAATCTCTTATTGATTGTAGTTTCAATAACGGAGGACTGATTTTTTTTTATTTATCATTTATTCATAATTTTTGTTGATGACTACTATTGTTGACCATTTATGCCTTTGGAAAAAAATCTATATGTCGACCTGGAGTAACCAAATACACAAAGACCAACCTACATAGATTGCAGTTTTAGTTCTTGCATTTTATATTTGTTAGGTTATTATTATTTTAGGAGTAAGTTGGAGATTAGTAGACTGCATATCTATGTTTGAGTGTATTTACAGTAGGTACTATAGTAAATATCTAAAATTTTCATTATGGTAGTACTAAGTAATATGATGTTTTCTGATTTTCATGTTTTTACATGAAAAAATATTCAAACTGTACCCTTATAAAATCTAATACAAATTGTACCCTAATAAAATCTATGTAAATAATATAATCATCAAAGTTAGTTTTTAATTATTAAACCAATTATTGTAGGAATGGATTATCATACAGATCATACCTGGATGAATACTCGAAAAAATAATAGAGGTGGAACATTAGAAACTAATGTGGATGGAATTGATGAATTTATAAGGAATGTTACTATTGCCATCAACATGACGTGCAACAACCGATGCAAGAAAGTACTAATTATTCCATGGTATTATCTTTCCATGCTGGGCTAACTTGCATATCATAACCAAAAATCGAATGCATGATCTGTTATACAATATTTCATTAGCCATTTTTAAATTTTCTATGTTGAGCTTTTGGTCAACTACACCAATTTATAGTCAAAAAATAATTTGAATTTTATTGTTTAATTGAACAAAAATAGGAGTTAATTTTTTTTACACAAAATATCCTTATATTGACTTGTATAGCAAGAATAATTCATGTAATATCACATGCTTAGCTCAGATTTCAAATGGCTATGGAAGAATGTTTAGTTCCTGTCATTTTAGGATAACTAGGTATTATTATTAAATGGAAAAAAAATCATTTCCGTGTGCGGGAGTGTATCACGTTTTGCCCTTTAGTCAATCTTTTTGCATGCCTATAACTATGTTAGTTGGTAGTAACATGATAATACTTTTTAAATGGGGATGCATTTCATTTCTTTTTCTATCTTTTTGTCCTCTAGTCAATTAATTTGCATACTTATTATTATATTAAATGCTAGCAATATGCATTTGCAGGTTACAAACTGTTTATTATTTTCTTGCAACCAGTGGTTATGTTTTTGCAATTATCAATATTATTTTATGATTGCTATAATTTTCCATTCTCCTTTGCTTTAATGAATGTTGTTGCACTGCATCTACTTATCTTTATATACTAACTGCAATTTTGTTGAAGGCTTATTAAGAATTAGTTTGACCATGGCTTGAACAATGCCATAATTGATGCTTAAGGAAGTTCATCATTCTGGACTAAAGCTTGAAGTCCCAACATGCAATCTGAACTCATGTAAGCCAAGCGATCCCTTTTTTCCATTTTGAGGATGGATATTTTTAGAAGTCATAACCGTTTCCTTTGAACTAGCTAATTAGATAATAAATTAACTTGGTATAAATCAATAATTTAAGAGATGTTATTAAAGATATTCTAATGAGCGTGTGGAATATGTGTTTCTATGGATGTAACATATAACTAACATTTAATTCGACTGCAACCAAGAGCATCTAAACTAATTTCTCCAAATTATTCACAAGTATTATTAAATTAATATTTCTTTTTAATAACAGCCCATGCCTTGATTTAAACCACAAAAAGTCATAGGGCAACGTATGATGATACACTGTAGAACGGGTTTTAAAGACTGCATTCACTTGAATTTTGATAGAAAACCGTTTACTTATTTGATACATTACCACATAATGAACATGGTATTCTGTAAATGTAAATTTTCAAGTGTGTTGATATTCTAAAATATGGAATGAAAAGGAAAAAAGAAAACGAGCTATGTAATATATTTAAAATTTACTTAATAAAATTATAAATCAATGGCGGATTATGCAAATACTATATTCTCTTTGGCAAACTTATTGTTATTTTTTACACATGACAAAAGATGATCGTTGGCCGATCATTGTAATGAGTCTGATTGAAGGCACATTGAAGTTGGAGGCAATTTGAAGTTATCTTTATAATATCATAAGTTTGAAGGGTAATAAGATAATTTTCATACTATAGTTAATTTCTTTAGGTGGTGCTAAGAGTTTACCATGTGCATACGCTAAGATTAGCCACTTATGTGGTGCTCATGGGCCAGCCTAGATGAACTACGAAGGAGTTTATGACTCCGGTCAATTTCCCTCCTAAACAAATTCAAAATAAAATAAAAATCTTTAGGTGAAATTTGATCGGTGATGCAAAAAATATTATTTGCAGTAGATATATACTATACAAAAATGGGTTTCTGTGATGACCCCAAACTCCCATGCCATGGAAGCAAGGATAATCAGTGGAATATAACACATAAACAATAACAACAGAACAGAAATATAGAATTACACCAGGTAATGTACATCAGATTACACTGGAACAAATATAATCATCAGAGTTACACAGCATAACAGGATCATACTTAGTACAAAATACAGTTTCAGCTTTATATAAAATGTCTGCAGCAGAATCAAACATATATACATAACAAAGTCTGAACAACATAATAGAAATGATAAAATCCATTTTCAGCTCCATAGCTATCCAGAATGAGCCTGCTAAAAACCAAGATACAAGGATGCCCGTGTAGAAATAAGGGCACCCGAGTTTGCAAAGTGAAAAAAAAATACGAGTTAGTCATGGGATTGGTATGAGAAATCTTACTTAACCTATTTAATAATAAGGTCAATCACAGGACCATGCCGCTAATGCGGAACGAGTTTACTCCATTGGATTGCCAGTGCATAAATAAGTAAATCATTTAAACCACGCAATGTTTTTTTTATAGAAAATGAAGCCATTATAAGACTTAGGTCCCATCACACGATGCAACACAAGCCGGAGGATATTGTTTTACCTTATAATGGCCAAAATATGCTTGATACATATAAAACAATATCATTTGATATTATTACTAGTGCATATATGTTTCAAAAACAGTTTCAATCATAATGTATCAATCATAGACGGCATGGGTACCATATATCATGTCTCCATATATAGGTTTACAATCAAAACCGCACATTTCGTATTGAAAGTTGAATTTCCATCATGAACCAAGGCAAGGGATCGTCCTTACCGACTTCGAGACTGTAACAACCCGAAAATCCGAGCCATTTTATTTTGGCTATTTTAATGAATTTTGGATATTTAAAATGAATTATTTTAAATAATAACGACGAGAAATTTATTTTGAATAGAATTAGAAACGTATATATCTATTTGAATCGTCATTAGAATATAAATATTTATTTATATTATAAAAGGAATTGAAAATGGCGCGGTAGTTCGAAAATTCGATTTCAAATTTCAAGTGGATGTACGGGATTCAAAATAAACCGGATTTTAGTGAAACCAAAAATATTAGAATCTATTTGAAAATATCTTTCCAACGAATCCGAAAAAATTGAAATTTCATAGCGGGGATAAAAAGTTATGTCCAGTTGAAAATTCAGAATAGTCGCTATGGAATTCTAGCCCTTAAAAATGGAAATTTTGCAAATGACCTCTGTTTTCGACGAAACCACTTTTGTAGGATCCGGGATGTCAAGTTATTGCTAAATTCCAAAATTCGTAATTTTCTGGATCAATATGTGAGCGTGGCGAAGTAAAACGTGTTTTAACAGTTTATGTCAATTTTGATCGACCAGAAAATGGCCATTTTTCAAACGGTCTCAGAATTTGATGAAATTAGTTTTGTTAGGACCATATCGTCAACACGAGGCTAGGAAATATTTTTCGGAAATTTTTAGAGTCCGTATGTGGCCCTGGTAAATTGAAATGCGCGTTCAAGTTCAATAAATAGATTTATATTTTGATTTTGACGGAAACCAATTGAAACAGGAAAACTAGCTTACGATACATATCCCATTGTGTTCGGAATGGGGGTAATTAGTTGTGGACGACAGTCGGTGGGTTCGATTTCGAGTTGAAAATAAAAAGTTGCTTTTTAGAATTTAAAATAATTAAATATATATATTATATAATATAACCTCCCTCGTCTCTCTCTTCCTTTATCACTTCTGATCGAAATCGAAAATAGAAAAAAAAAAAGAAAACGTCGCATCCACCGTCGTGCCGTCGCTAGCGCGAGGGCACCCTCCTTCTCCTCCGATCCTCCTTCTCCCTCCGCTCTTCTCCTTCTTCCCCCCTCCCTCAGCCCATTTCTAACCCGAACCCTAATGAAGCCGCCACCTCCCCCTTTGGCCACCGACGGCCAACCGTTCCTCCCCGCCACCTGACGTGAAACCCCCCTCTGGAAATAACAGTAAGTTTTTTTTTCTTTATTTATTTAGTTTAATTCATTTAAAAAAATATGATTTTTATTAAAGTAAATAGCCTGATTTATATATATATATATATATAACTTCGTGATGAAAAGGCGATTTTTATTCATGTAAGTATACGATTTTTTTTATTGTTTATAGGTAATATAAAAAATGATTTTTCCTTATGAAAAGATTATATTTTTAATAACAAAAAGGTTATATTTCCATTACGAAAAGCTTTGATTTTTATATGGAATGTAGCAATGTAAACAGACGATATTTACATACATAAAGAGGAGGTTTTTGAACATGAAAAGAAAATGTTTTTGAACATGAAAAGATAATATTTTTGAACATGAAAAGATAATATTTTTGAATATGAAGTAGCGGTAATAAAAAAAAAATTCTTTACAATATACGAAGTGAAATAAAAACATGAACTTTATTTCTATCGTGAAGTAGTGAGAATAAAGATTCGATTTTTATATGAATAGCGGATTAGAAATATGATTTTTATGTGATGGAGAATATAAAAATTTGATTTGTATATTTGTAGCGATATAAAAATGCGATTTTTAATATAAACATTATATTAAAAATGTGATTTTTAATATGAACAGCGTGGAGAAGATGGCATTGGAATTTTTGAGCAAATCCAGACTATTCAGAAATTCAGAAATAAAGCATGGAGGGGTGGAACCCTCAGTGAGAACTCCTCACTTTTATTTTATTTTCTAGTTGAAATATATACTAGGATGCAGACGGTGCTTAGTAGCACGTGACACCCGTCGTCCACAGACCGTGGATGACTTGTTTGTTTGATTGATGTGTTGTGAAAGTTGATTGCATGATGTGGGAAGAATAAATATTTTATAGTTAAAAATATAATTTTTAACGTGTATATAAAATAAATATTCATTTACAAATTGGATGATTTGTTTATGTACACCCATTTGAAGGATATTGATTGGGACGATAGATTTTACACATCGCCGAACTACACAAATAAAAATCTGTGTTTGTTGACTGAAACCCCACACGGGTATTGAGATGATATTTGACGTACACTAATCCTGATTGTTTAGTTGTATGTCGATCAATGAGTTGACAGACTGTGTAAGCGTTAATTATTTATATTTAATGCTTATGCAGTTGTGTGATGCACTTTGGATGGTGGTTGATTATTTATCATTGCTATTATATACATGTGTTGTATAGAATCCATATAAATAACATTATATGGTAATTGAGTGGGTCTCATTCCAATTTAGAAAATAAATTATATTCATGTGTAGAATAAACAAAATAGTCATGTGTTGACAATACTCATGTGTTGAGAATATTCATGTGTTGAAGCAATTCATGTGTTGAACGAAATATTTATACAATAAAATTCACATTTTTATTGTAAGAAAGAAATAATAAAAATTCACGTGTCGAATAAAATATATATTCATGTGTTGAATAAAAGAAAATTCATGTGTTGAAGAAAATATTCATTTATTGAATAGAATAACGAAGTTATTGAAAGATATAAAGCCGTGTTGATTAAATTTGCGCTATTTTGACGTGAATGATATTTATATCGATTATATTCGTTTTTATAATGAATATCGAAAAGAAGGTAATTTCAAAATATAATGTATTGAAAATATTATCATACATATATATATATATATATATATATATAGATGATATGGAATATTCAATTTTGATTTAAAATTGAATATGAAGTTGGAATTGTTTCTAAAACGAATTTAAAACGATTTATAAAATACGTTTAGAATTGAAATCGACGAAATATATATAATATATATATATGTCATATATATTAAATGGACTAAATAGAACGCGCCGCACCGCGGCAGTTCGCGAATTTCGACCATTGACTTCGAATGGACATTACGGGAGATCCGACCATCGGATTCTCCTAAAACTGGAACCGTTGGGTTCGTATCGAAAAGAGATTTCTAACGAATACAATAAATTAGAAATCTAACGGTTGGATTTGGAATTATGTCCAAATCAAATTTGGAAAAGGTCGTTGTAAGTGCAGTTCAATGGCCGTTGATGGAAATCGACTGTACGGGCCTTGATAAAATTATTAAAATAACAATAATTTGTGTAAAATCATAAGAAATGATTTGGAAAGAATTGGGATGAAAAATTCCATATTTGAAAAGATAAAAATAGATTTTTATCGAAATGAAATAGTTTTGAACTAGAATTATAATCCATTTATTTTTGAAATAAACAAATTGGATTTGAAAGGGTTTTAAAAGTAACCAGAATTTCCAATAATTGAATTGGAATGGATTTGAATCGAAATTGTCTTTGGAATATTTCGACGTTGGATTTCGTGATTATGCAGATATTCTTATGGAAATTTGAAAGATATATTTATATCATTATTTCCAATACGATATTTGTTGGTCATAGAATTTGATATTGAATATAAGCCTATATATTTTCTATTTAGAGCCTTGTATTTAATATCAAATGGGATTTGGGTTTGTCGTGAATGGTGTCTTCATTAACACTGTTCTTAAACCCAGTTGAGAAAAAGATTAAATCTTTTTATTTAGATTTAATGAAGTATACCAATTAAATGGTATTTAATTGGAATTGAATTTGAATTGAATTTTGGGTTTATCGTGAACGGTGTTTTAAATAACACTTGTTCTTTAATCCGATAATTAATGGATTGTGAATTGGGTTTATCGTGAACTGTGTTTTAACGACATTCGTTCTTTAACCCGATTTACAGTGAAATGTGATTTGGAATTTATAAATCTTTTGTTAAGATTTAAAGGAGATTTTCCAAAGTAAAGTTTTCTAATTTAATAAAATAAATTGGAATGGAATGGAATTCGATTTGGTAATGATCGAAGTGAATTTCTATGGTGGAAGACAACTAATATATCTGGAATTTAAAAGGCTTTACCGCTATTCCATTTATATTAGTAGTCGGATATGGAAGTTTACATCGATCATATATATCGATTTGTTTTCCATGAAGATTCCATTGTAAATGGAATGTGATTTTGGGTTGGCGTGAACGGTATCTTTAATAATACTGTTCTTAGACCCAAGGAGTTAAGAAAATCAGAAACTAACTGAAGACTAGTTAAGTTGAATGGTTTACTGGGTATTGATCTGATGTTGGTTTCGGCCTTCGGGGTTATTACTTAGGGAGTTGTTCACTTGTTAATTTACAGTTAAAGGCTGATGGAATAGAATCTGATTTTGGGTTTATGGTGAACCATGTTTTAAATGACATTGGTTCTTTAAACCAGTTAAAGACAGGATATGATTTCCCAAGTTAAACAATCATTAATACTGATTTTTGGGAAGATTATAACCAAGTGGAGTTTTAATGAATCTTTAATTAGATTGTAATGATCGAGAATGGAGTATCATCAGTTTTGCTCCAGGCGTTAGTTAAATCTTTAATTAGATTTGAATGTGATATGATAATTGAATTTAACGAAAACACCATGGTGTTAGATATGAAGTATTACCAGTTTTACTTCATGGGGTGAATAGGCTGGGATTGGGAAATTAAAACAAGTGATTACTTCGGTAAGGTTCGCTAATCACGACTAGTTTGGATAAACCATAATTTGGTTTGAATTGATATTCAAAAGAAGATTAAAGAATAAAAGTAAAGAATTTATCTTTGATAAAATTAATGGGAACCTTTCCCAAAGTATAAGAATATTTGAATAAAAGCATATTCTGAATTGGAAAGAGGCGTATGTTGTGTTTGTGTAACACTTGTTTATTGTATACACGAGTTATTCGGAAAGGCCGGGTTTATCCCATTCTAAATAACTGATTTGACGATGTGTCGAGGATGAAGACGGTGGTCGAAGACCGGACGTCTTCACATCGTTTGGATAATTACCGATGATCCTGATTGGGCTGTACACCCAAGAGGAGGGAATCAGTTGGTGATCGTCTACATGTCCTTGGATATCGATGGATATGCGAGGTATAAGGTGCCTCCGGTTTCGTTCAGACCCCGAACGGACTTGTAAATGGACTGTGTGTCTGACGTTGGATATCATTCTATGTGATTGATGGATATCGGTTGCATGGAGTGGTTTGCCTGTGTGGCATGCTAAAATGCAAATGATCAAGGCTTTTGTTGAAAAGCAAAGTCCTGTGGTTGATGATCAAAGCATGGCCTTTGTGGCGTAGCTTTGTGTATAACGTTAATTCGCGAGCCCCACACCCCGGTTGTGAACCAGAAACGGGAGAGGACATCAGGGAGGGCATGCGTTTCCTTCTAGCTAAGGTGGTGTCAGTGACCTACCAGCCCTGACATTTATATTATTTTCACCTGTGTGGTTGTTGGGTTGCGAAGCGCCTCGGCTATATCGGTGACTATGTGGAGCTGATGGAGTTATTTAGCTCATTTATGCCCCAAAGGGCCGGGAAACACAGTGTTCAGGCATTTTAATCCACATCGGTGGACCGACCCTGACGATCCAAGGCTTGACTGAGTACTTGCCTGAGACATGGGCTAGATTGTATCGAATTCGGTGAGGACGATCCCTTGCCTCGGTTCACAGATGGAAATCCAACTTCCAAATACGACATTTGCGGTTTTTATTGTAGAGCCTAGTATTGGCGACATGATATATGGTACCCATGCCGTCTAGGATTGATACATTTATATTTGAAGTTGTTTTATACACTATGCACTTTTAATAATATCAAATAATTTGTTTTAACGTACCAAGCATGTTTGGCTATTAGACCTGCGTCTTATAATAGCTTCATTTTTCCATTGTTTTGTTATATGCACTGATATTCTTGGGAGGAAACCCGTTCCGTGTTATATGGTGTGGTCCCTTGATATATCTGATTTAAAGTAAAGTTTTAAATAACTATTTTAGTTCTCACACCAGTCACATGACTGATCTAGAGTTTATTGTTTTAACCTAAACTCTGGGTGCCCCTATTTTCTACACGGGCAGCTAGTAGTTTTGGTTTTGCAGATTTATATTCACAGGATCCTGTTTTACAGCTGGAATGATATCCGGAAAGCTTTGTATCCATATATGTCCTTCAGTTGTGTTTTGTATTATTTTCCGCTGCTATGTAATGTATTGTAATCTCTGATATTTTTTCTGTTGTATTATAATTATTCATACTTTGTATATTCTTGTATTCTGATGGAACTATTGTAATAAGCAATGAAACGCTCTTCCGTTTGTGTTCTGATTCGTCATGTTCTCAATGCAATCAGTGGTTTCGAACGTTCTTGGTCGGTTTAGCGATCGATTCAGATCGACTGAAATCCCCTGTTGTTACAGCTGGTATCAGAGCTTTGGTTTACAGAGCTCGGAGAACAAGACACGTAAGAACCAAACGAAAGAACTCATCAGAGGTTGGACTAGTAATATCCAATGGGAATGACTCGTTAGATATGGGGCCAGTAGTATCCTAGAACGAGTGTGAAGAGTATATTTTTAAAATGAAAATGAATTTTGTTTTGAAAATTTAAACTTTATTCAACGTATTTGAATATTTATTTGTATTGATTTGGACAATCAAGTATATAGAAATTTTTATATACGTCTGATCCACGTGTATTGAAGCCTCAAATATACTGGACAGATATAGAATCACACTGTAGTCGCTCGGAGACGATCCTGATGATTACTATAGTATCATCAGTATTTGTGTTCGAGCTTCGAAATGGGGATGTTTATATATTTCCAACAGACTAGTGTGAGAACCAAAACTATATAGGGTTAGTGTTGTGATTTGGCATCAAAAATGTGATTTTGACTATATATCAAAATTATGAATTTGAAAAGCTAATCAACGAATTGATTGTTGATTGTGTTTTTTGATTATTGTTGTGATTAATTAGAATTTGTAACCATTAAGCCAAATTGTATCAAATATTGAACTGTATTAGAAATTGTTTGGAAATGCATGCATGTACATATATATGTGTGAACAGGTCATAGCAAGGAGGCTAGAGAAGAGGAATAAAATTGTTTGCCCGACAAATAGGTACATGTTTATTGTATTTCTTTAGGTTTGGATGTTTTTATGAGCCGATTGGCTAGCCGCTTGGCTGTTTCTTTTTCTTTTTGGATTGGAGAGGCCTGCATGGCAATTTCGGGATTTTCCCAGTGCTCCCGTGCAGGGGAGGTTATGGCGCAATTTTTTGAAAATTTAGGGTGTTAGCCAAATTTTTGAAAAATTTGAAAAGTTCTTAGAAACTGAAAAGTTGAAGAACTTAAGCCATAATGAAAAGAATGAAAGTTGAGTTGATTAGTTAGACAAATTTCAGCTTCGTTCTTTTTCGGGGACGAAAAGTTTTAAGTGGGGGAGAATGTAACAACGCGAAAATCCGAGCCAATTTAAATTTTTTATTTTGGCTATTTTAATGAATTTTGGATATTTAAAATGAATTATTTTAAATAATAACGATGAGAAATTTATTTTGAATAGAATTAGAAACGTATGTTTCTATTTGAATCGTCGTTAGAATATAAATATTTATTTTATAATATAAAAGGAATTGAAAATGGCGCGGTAGTTCGAAATTCGATTTCAAATTTCAAGTGGATGTACGAGATTCAAAATAAATCGGATTTTAGTGAAACCAAAAATATTAGAATCTATTTGAAAATATCTTTCCAATGAATCCGAAAAATTGAAATTTCATAGCGGGGATAAAAAGTTACGTCCGGTTGAAAATTCAGAATAGTCGCTATGGAATTCTGGCCCTCAAAAATGGAAATTTTGCAAACGACCTCTGTTTTCGATGAAACCACTTTTGTTAGATCCGGGATGTCAAGTTATTGCTAGATTCCAAAATTCGTAATTTTCGAAATCAATATGTGAGCGTGGCGAAGTAAAATGTGTTTTAACAGTTTTTGTCAATTTTTGAAAGGCAGTTATTCTTTATTAGCACCAAGTAAAAACAAAAACTTACATCAACCAATTTACATGAAAATGGCTACACATCTCACTATACAATCTTTCTATACTGCACAGTATTAAGAAAAAAAACTATAAGATACAAAAACAAGCAGCATAAAAAAAACTTAACACTGTAGTAGTCAACCTCTCAAAAATGCAAATGACCTCCAACTAAAATGAATCAAAACCCATGAATATTAAGCAACAACTACCACTACCAGGCTTCATCAGCCTCTCATATCTTCAAATCCCAACGCCATGAGCAAACTTGAAACAGTCAACCTTTATGCAGAAAGCACCAGAAAATAAAAAATTTCATATATCATTAATTCTGCGGATTTTCTTGGTGCCTCTCTTATTTGATTTTGATTGACTACTAGAGGGAATTACATCCTCAATATCGTATTCTATTCCTTCATCTAAATCTTCAGCATTCACATTAGCCTTCTTAACCTTCTTTTTCTTACCCTTATTCTTTAAAAAAGATTTAACTGGAGGCTCATTATCATCAGTATCATCCCAAAATTTACGAGCAGGCTTAGATGTAGATGCCAAACCACTCTGAGTTGAAAAGCAAGACGGAGGAGGAGGAGGCAGAATAATATGATCAGGTGGTCTTAATTGAGAATAAGGAGATGCTGAAAGCACAACAGGAACTGAATGCGAAGAAACTGCAACATTACTAGCAGTATTACTACTGATAGGATTGCTAACAGTTTCTGTCAATTTTGATCGACCAGAAAATGGCCATTTTTCAAACGATCTTAGAATTTGATGAAATCAATTTTGTTAGGACCGTATCGTCAATACGAGGCTAAAAAATATTTTTTGGGAATTTTTAGAGTCCATATGTGGCCCCGGTAAATTGGTATGCGCGTTCAAATTCAATATATATATTTATATTTTGATTTTGACGGAAACCGATCGAAACAGCCAAAGTGGATTACGATACATATCCCATTGTGTTCGGAATGGGCGTAATTAGTTATGGACGACAGTTGATGGGTTCGATCTCGAGTTGAAAATAAAAAGTTGCTTTTTAGAATTTAAAATAATTATATATATATATATGTATATATATATATTATATAACATAACCACCCTCGTCTCTCTCCTCCTTTATCACTTCTGATCGAAATCGAAAATAGAAAAAAAACATCGCGTCCACCGCCGCATCAACTGTCGCGCCGCCGCCAGCGCGAGGGCCCCCCACCTTCTCCTTCGATCCTCCTTCTCCCTCCGCTCTTCTCCTTCTCCCCCCCCCACCCCATTTCTAACCAAACCCTAATGAAGCCGCCACCTCCCCCTTTGGCCACCGATGGCCAATCGTTCCTCCCCGCCACCTGACATGAAACCACCCCCTATGGAAATAATAGTAAGTTTTTTTTCTTTATTTATTTAGTTTAATTCATTTAAAAAAAATCTGATTTTCATTAAAGTAAATAGCCTGATTTTTATATACATAACTTCGTGATGAAAAGGCGATTTTTATTCATGTAAGTATACGATTTTTTTATTGTTGAAAGATAATATAAAAATATGATTTTTCCTTATGAAAAGATTATATTTTTAATAACGAAAAGGTTATATTTCCATTATGAAAAGCTTTGATTTTTAGAATTATAATGATTCGATTTTTATATGAATGTAGCAATGTAAACAGACGATATTTACATACATAAAGAGGTGGTTTTTGAACATGAAAAGATAATGTTTTTGAACATGAAAAGATGATATTATTGAACATGAAAAGGTAATATTTTTGAACATGAAAAGATAATATTTTTGAATATCAAGTAGCGGTAATAAAAAAATATAATCTTTACAATATATGAAGTGAAATAAAAATATGAACTTTATTTCTATCGTGAAGTAGCGACAATAAAGATTCGATTTTTATATGAGTAGCGGATTAGAAATATGACTTTTATATGATGGAAAATATAAAAATTTGATTTGTATATTTGTAGCGATATAAAAATGCGATTTTTAATATAAACATCATATTTAAAATGTGATTTTTAATATGAACAGCGTGGAGAAGATGGCGTTGGAATTTTTGAGCAAATCCAGACTGTTCAGAAATTCAGAAATAAAGCATGGAGGGGTGGAACCCTCGGTGAGAACTCCTCACTTTTATTTTATTTTCTAGTTGAAATATATACTAGGATGCAGACGGTGCTTAGTAGCACCTGACACCCGTCGTCCACAGACCACGGATGACTTGTTTGTTTGATTGATTTGTTGTGAAAATTGATTGTGTGATGTGGAAAGAATAAATATTTTATAGTTAAAAATATAATTTTTAACGTGTATATAAAATAATTATTCATTTACAAATCGAACGATTTGTTTATGTACACCCATTTGAAGGATATTGATTGGGACGATAAATTTCACACATCGCCCAACTGCACAAATAAAATTCTGTGTTTGTTGACTGAAACCCCACACGGGTAATGGGATGATACTTGACGTACACTAATCGCGATTGTTTAATTGTATGTCAATCGATGGGTTGACAGACTACGTAAGCGTCAATTATTTATATTTAATGCTTATGCAGTTGTGTGATGCACTTTGGATGGTGGTTGATTATTTATCATTACTATTATATACATGTGTTGTATAGAATCCATATAAATAACATTATATGGTAATTGAGTGGGTCTCATTCCAATTTAGAAAATAAATTATATTCATGTGTTGAATAAACAAAATAGTCATGTGTTGATAATACTCATGTGTTGAGAATATTCATGTGTTGAACGAAATATTTATACAATAAAATTCACATTTTTATTGTAAGAAAGAAATAATAAAAATTCATGTGTTGAATAAAATATATATTCATGTGTTGAATAAAAGAAAATTCGTGCGTTGAAGAAAATATTCATTTGGTTAACCATATAACAAAGTTATTGAAAGATATAAAGCCATGTTGATTAGATTTGCGCCATTTTGACGCAAACGATATTTATATCGATTATATTCGTTTTTATAATGAATATCGAAAAGGAGGTAATTTCAAAATATAACGTTTTGAAAATATTATCATTTATATATATTGATCATATGGAATATTTAATTTTAATTTAAAATTGAATATGAAACGAATTTAAAACGATTTTTAAAATACGTTTAGAATTGAAATCGACGAAATATATATAATATATATATTATATATATTAAATGGCCTGAATAGAACGCGCCGCGACAGTTTGCGAATTTCGACCATTGACTTCGAAGGGACATTACGGGAGATCCGATCATTGGATTCTCCTAAAACTGGAACCGTTGGGTTCATATCAAAAAGGGCTTTCTAACGAATACAAGAAATTAGAAATCTAATGGTTGGATTTGGAATTATGTCCAAATCAAATTTGGAAAATGTCGCTGTAAGTGCATTTCGATGGCCGTTGATGGAAATCGACTGTACGGGCCTTGATAAAATTATTAAAAATAGAAATAATTTGTATAAAATCATAAGAAATGATTTGGAAAGAATTGGGATAAAAAATTCCATATTTGAAAAGATAAAAGTAGATTTTTATCGAAATGAACTAGTTTTGAACTAGAATTATAATCCATTTATTTTTGAAATAAATAATTTGGATTTGAAAGGGTTTTAAAAGTAATCAGAATTTCCAATAATTGAATTGGAATGGATTTGAATCGAAATTGTCTTTGGAATATTTCGATGTTGGATTTCGTTATTATACAGATATTGTTATGGAAATTTGAAAGATGTATTTATATCGTTATTTCCAATACGATATTTGTTGGTTGTAGAATTTGATATTGAATATAAGCCGATATATTTTCTATTCAGAGCCTTGTATTTAATATCAAATGGGATTTGGGTTTGTCATGAATGGTGTCTTCATTAACACGGTTCTTAAAACCCAGTTGAGAAAAAGATTAAATCTTTTTATTTAGATTTAATGGAGTATACCAATTAAATGGTATTTAATTGGAATTGAATTTTGGGTTTATCGTGAACAGTGTTTTAAATAACACTTTTTCTTTAACCCGATAATTAATGGAACGTGAATTGGGTTTATCGTGAACTGTGTTTTAACGACATTCGTTCTTTAACCAGATTTACTGTGAAATGTAATTTGGAATTTATAAATCTTTTGTTAAGATTTAAAGGAGATTTTCCAAAGTAAAGTTTTCCAATTTAATAAAATAAATTGGAATGGAATGGAATTCAATTTGGTAATGATCAAAGTGAATTTCTGTGGAGGAAGACAACTAATATATCTGGAATTTAAAAGGCTTTGCCGCTATTCAATTTATATTAGTAGTCGGATATGGAAGTTTACATCGATTATATATATCGATTTGTTTTCCATGAAGATTCCATTGTAAATGGAATGTGATTTTGGGTTGTCGTGAATTGTATCTTTAATAATACTTTTCTTAGACCCAATAGAGTTATGAAAATCAGAAACTAACTGAAGATTAGTTAAGTTGAATGGTTTACTGGGTATTGATCTGATGTTGGTTTCAGCCTTCGGGTTATTACTTAGGGAGTTGTTCACTTGTTAATTTGCAGTTAAAGGCTGATGGAATAGAATCTGATTTTATGTTTATAGTGAACTGTGTTTTAAATGACATTGGTTCTTTAACCCAGTCAAAGACAGGATATGATTTCCCAAGTTAAACAATCATTAATATTGATTTTTGGGAAGATTAAAACCAATTGGAGTTTTGATAAATCTTTAATTAGATTGAAATGATCGAGAATGGAGTATCAGCAGTTTTTCTCCAGGCGTTAGTTAAATCTTTAATTAGATTTGAACATGAAATGGTAATTGAATTTACCGATAACACCGTGGTGTTAGATATGAAGTATTACCAGTTTTACTTCATGGGATGAATAGGTTGGGATTGGGAAATTAAAACAAGTGATTACTTCAGTAAGGTTCGCTAATACTGACTTGTTTGGATAAGCAATAATTTGGTTTTGAATATTATATTCAAAAGAAGATTAAAGAATAAATTTAAAGAATTTATCTTTAATAAAATTAATGGGAACCTTTCCCAAAGTATAAGAATATTTGAATAAAAGAATATTCTGAATTGTAATGAGGCATATGTTGTGTTTGAGTAACACTTGTTTATAATATACGCGAGTTATTCGGAAAGGTCGGGTTTATCCCATTCTGAATAACTGATTCGACAATGTGTCGAGGATGAAGACGGTGGTCGAAGACCGGACGTCTTCGCATCGTTTGGATAATTACCGATGATCCTGATTGGGCTATACACCCAAGAGGAGGGAATCAGTTGGTGATCATCCAGATGTCCTTGGAGATCGGTGGATATGCGAGGTACAAGGTGCCTCCGGTTTCGTTGAAACCCAGAACAGACTTGTAAATGGACCGTTTGTCTGACATTGGATATCATTCTGTGTGATTGATGGATATCGGTTGCATGGAGTGGTTTGCTTGTGTGGCATGCTAAGATGCAAATGATCAAGGCTTTTGTTGAAAAGCAAAGTCCTGTGGTTTATGATCAAAGCACGGCCTTTGTGGCGTAGCTTTGTGTATAACGTTAATTCGCTAGCCTCACACCCCAGTTGTGAACCAGAAACGGGAGAGGACATCAGGGAGGGCATGCGTTTCCTTCTAGCTAGGGTGGTGTCAGTGACCTACCAGCCCTGACATTTATATTATTTTCACCTGTGTGGTTGTTGGATTGCGAGGCGCCTCGGATATATCGGTGACTATGTAGAGCCGATTGGGTCATTTGGCTCATTTACGCCCCAAAGGGCGGGGAAACGCAGTATTCAGGCATTTTAATCCACATCGGCGGACCGGCCCTGACGATCCAAGGCTTGACTAAGTACATGCCTGAGACATGGGCTAGACTGTCTCGAATTCGGTGAGGATGATCCCTTGCCTCGGTTCACAGATGGAAATCCAACTTACAAATACGACATTTGCGGTTTTGATTGTAGAGCCTAGTATTGGAAACATGATATATGGTACCCATGCCGTCTCGGATTGATACATTTATATTTGAAGTTGTTTTATACACTATGCACTTATAATAGTATCAAATAATTTGTTTTAACGTACCAAGCATGTTTGGCTATTATAAGGGAGAACCCTATCCCTCGGCTTGCGTTGCATTATGTGATAGGACCTAGGTCTTATAATAGCTTCATTTCTCCAAAAAGCATTGCGTTGTTTTGTTATATGCACAGGTATTCTTGGGAGGAAACCTGTTCCATGTTATACGGCGTGGTCCCTTGATATATCTGATTTGAAGTAAAGTTTTAAATAACTGTTTTAGTTCTCACACCAGTCACATGACTGACCTGGAGTTTATTGTTTTAACCTAAACTCTGGGTGCCCCTATTTTCTACACGGGCAGCTAGTAGTTTTGTTTTTGCAGATTTATATTCACAGGATCCTGGTTTACTGCTGGAATGATATCCGGAAAGCTTTGTATCCGTATATCTCCTTCAGTTGTGTTTTGTATTATTTTCTGCTGCTATGTAATGTATTGTAATCTCTGATATTTTTTCTATTGTATTATAATTATTCATACTCTGTATATTCTTGTATTCTGATGGAACTGTTGTAATAAGCAATCAAACGTTCTTCTGTTTGTGTTCAGATTCGTCGTGTTCTCAAAGCAATCAGGGGTTTCGAACTTTGTTGGTCGGTCTAGCGATCGATTCGGATCGAGCGAAATCCCCTGTTGTTACAGAGACAATCTAGCCCATGTCACAGGCAAGTACTCTGTTAAGCCTTTGGATCGTCAGGACCGGTCCACCTAAGTGGATTAATAATCCCTGAACAATGCGTTTCCCTGCCCTATGGGGCGTAAATCTGGTCAGTTATCGACCATACCATCCATTGGCCCCGTAGTGACCGATATAACCGTGGAGCCTCGCTTTCCATCATCCACATAAGTAAAAATGTTTGGGCTCCATACCGTGACACCACTCCTAGCTAGAAGGAAACGCATGTCCTCCCCTGAAGTCCTCTCCCATTTCTGTTTCATATCCGAGGTGTGAGGCTCGCGAATTAACACTATACACAAAGCTATGCTATTTAAAGCCGTGCTTTGATCATCAACCACAAGACTTTGCTTTTCAACAAAAGCCCTAATGACTGCATCTCAGCATGCCACATTGACATTCCACACCATGTGACTGATATCTATTGATATATAACCTCTAAGCTTGTATGTCTTAGAGAAGGGTATTAAGCAAGAGAATAAATTCTCCACCACCAAATAGATATATATTTAATAGAAATCAATCAACATAGAATAAAATCCAATGTCAGACACACATCCATTTACTAGTTCATTCTGGGTCTGAATGAAACCGGAGGCACCTTATTCCTTGTCCCTTATGTCTAATACAAGAGAGAGGCCCTCGCACATCCGAACAATCAACAAATACGTCCAGACAACTACCACTGTAACCCTTTCAAGGCAGCAACTCCAATCAAAGGCATAAGTAGCCATCCATTTGATGTGAAGATTATCGGTCTTGCACCGTCTTTGTATCTTCGACTTCTGGTTGTGGTTGATTATTTGAAATGAGAATTAACTCGTCCTTTTCAATTAATCCACGTATACAGAATTCAACTAATTCTTTCCTTGGTTAGATTATTCACATTCACGTTTTAATTCAATATAATTAGTTCCAATTAACCAAGTAAAATTTGTTTATTTCCATTCCATATCGTTTATAATACTTTATAACGATTTTTCACTATTTTTATATGTATAAAAACTGCCCATTTTCATCGAACGACGTTTCAGGTCATTCGATGGCACTGGCTCTGATCTCATCAAAATTTTAATTTAACAAATAACTGTTGGATCTTAACGAATTTTATATCATTGGAAAGATCTTTCCAAAGTGAATCCAGCGGTTTCGGTTTCGGGAAAATCCGACGGTCGGATCTCCCGCTATAATCGTTTAAAGTTACGATTTCAAAACGCGAACTGCAGCGTCGTTATTTGTTTAATTTAATATATATATATATATATAATTCATTCGATGATATCGAAACCGTTTTCACTTCAAAAATTTTGCTAATGCCTTTAAATTTTGAAAAATTTCGCCATAACCTTCTTTGTACGGGGAGGGTTTGGAAATTTATTGGGCCGTATTAGGCACCTAATAAATCAAGAATAAGCAGCGTGTATAATAACTCTAGAGATAAATCTCATCACCTTGTCCAGTGTTGGAAATAAATAATCCATGTGTCGTATCTAATAACTAAAGAGACGTGATTATTGTCAACTCCAGACCCGTATGGGGTTTTTTATTAAATCTGACAATTTTCCGTTATATTTTATTTAGTCCATATCAGTCCATAATCCGTTCAACCTGAAATACAGTCATTGCCATACAAGCGTCTCGCTTATATGGTAATTCCAACCTCGTCACATAAGCTCCAAATGTTTATGTGGTATATGATAGAGTATGCTACCTTCACGAAGTATGCCATGTAGTGTAGTTCAAAATTAATTGTTGTTATCCTATGGCGATGTTTATAATCTCACACAGAACAACCAGCACACCCATCCAATGACATTAACAGGAGTTTATATAATAATAAATATGCGCAACCAATTCATTAAGGCTTACCTATTTGTCGGGCATGCAAATAAATTTTTTACTCAACAACTAATCCATTTTCCTGTTCAACATATGCATATCTACGTTAAAACCAATATTTTTAGCGGACAAATGTTTATTTTCAAACGTGGTTTTTTTTAACACTTCATATACCTGATAAAAATATTATTTTCAATGAACAAATATTTATTTCGACACACGGTTATTTTTAACACTTCATATACATGTTAAAATAATTATTTTCAATGCACAAATATTTATTTCAACTCACGGTTATTTTTTACACTACATATTCATGTTAAAAATATTATTTTCAATGCATAACATTTATTTCAACTCACGGTTATTTCTAACACTTCATATTCATGTTAAAAATATTATTTTCAATGCACTAGTATTTATTTCAACTCATGGTTAGTTTTAACACTTCATATTCATGTTAAAAATATTATTTTCAATGCACTAATATTTATTTCAATTCACGGTTATTTTTAACACTTCATATTCATGATAAAAAATTATTTTCAATGCACTAATATTTGTTTCAACTCACGGTTATTTTTAACACTTCATATTCATGTTAAAAATATTATTTTTGGCGAACAAAAATATATTTCAACACATGACCATTTTATTCAGTTCATATACATGGTAAAATTAATATTTATAGTAAACAAATATTTATTTTTACACTTGATTATTTTTAGCTCTTCATATAAACAATAAAAATGTTAATTTTATTGTTTCAACAATTTATTCAACACAAGGATATTTTTAACACTTCATATATACAATAAAAATGTGATTATTATTGTTAAAACATTTTATTTCAAACATGATTATTTTTAGTGATTCATACATACAATAAAAATGTGATTTTTATTGTTTAAACATTTTATTTCAAAAACGATTATTTTTAGTTATTCATACATACAATAAAAATGTGATTTTTATTGTTAAAATATTTTATTTCAAACATGGATATTTTTAGTGATTCATACATACAATAAAAATGTGATTTTTATTGTTAAAATATTTTATTTCAAACATGAATAATTTTAGTGATTCATACATACAATAAAAATGTGATTTTTATTGTTAAAATATTTTATTTCAACATGAATATTTTTTGTGATTCATACATACACTAATAACGTGATTTTTATTGTTAAAATATTTTATTTCAAACATTAATATTTTTAGTGATTCATACATACAATAAAATAATGTGATTTTTTTTGTTAAAATATTTTATTTCAAACATGAATATTTTTAGTGATTCATACATACAATAAAAATGTGATATTTATTATTAAAATATTTTATTTCAAACATGAATATTTTTATCGCTTGAATATTTTTCGACACATGAATATTACATAAAATTTCGGCATAACAACGGTAGGGTATTTAACACTGGCACCGTGTCCAGCACGGCTCCTCTGCTATCCTAGGCCTTGCGGCAAAACGAGGGTTTCATTTCCATAATTTCCACAATACAATTCATTTTCACACCACAATGAATATACCACAAACACAACCAATCTTGTTGCAACCACAATCAATCATTCACAATCACAAGCCAAACAATTTATATCGTCCATGGTCTGAGGACGAGGGGTGTGTGTGTGTATATATATATATATACATAAATATATTTCATTTCCATTTCAAATTCATTTCAATTCCATTCAATGCATATATGGTTTATACAACATATATATAATTTATACATCGCATATATAATTTATACAACGCTTGTATGTAAGATATACAACGCTTATATAATTCATACATCGCTTATATAATTTATACAACGTGTATACATTCCAATTTGAATTTAGAAATCTCACATTGGGTTCCACTCCTTCTAAAATTGTCGAAAGCTCCAAATACATTCCAATCTCTTCTAGAATGTAGAAGACGTTGCCATAAGTCCAATGTCTCTTGATTCACTGGATTTCGACAACACATGAAAAAGATATGATTTTTTTCTCTCGATAAATTCCAATTTGCAACGCTTTTAAGTGTTATAACCTATTGAAATTAAACTTGCAGTTACCTTAGCTGATTGTTCCAAACTAGGTTTGGATTTCTTGCACGAACTGAAGCACTTGAAGACGATTGGCCTTTGCTACGTGGAAGGGCTCGGAAAGGCGCAGCCGGCGATCCTCCACTGGTTGAAATCGAACGCAGATCGAGGGAAGATTCTGGTGATGAACGGCGTGGGGTTTCGAGGCTTGGATCTCGAGAAACACGCCATGACAAGGGCGAGACTAGTATGGATTTGATGGTGGAGGTGAGATCTATAAAATCCTCCAAAGGATCGATGGGTTTTGTTGCGTGGATTGGAAGTTATAGAGGAGAGAAGGTGGGAGCTGTTATCGCCATCGAGATTTAGGGGTTACGGAGGTTTTATGAGAAACGAAAATAATAAAAGAAATTCTCCTATTGGTTGGTCATATATTTAATTTTATTTAATTCTAAAAATATTTGTTTTCACACTTAGACTCCAAATTAAACCCAACGATGTCGCCCAAAGCTAAATATCCCCATTTCGGACATAGTAGAATATGTTTCGTAAGCCCATTCGACTGTTTCAGTCAGATATTCTTCAAATTAAAATATAAAACATTCAATATTAGATCTGAACGTACATTTTAATTTACTGGGGCTACATACTGATTCCAAAAATTCCCGAAAAATAAATCTAGCTATGTTTTGATGATACGTCCTAACAAAATTTATTTCATCGAATTTGGAGACCGTCTGAAAAATGGACTTTTCTGGTTGATCCAATTCAAACTAAAATTACCAAACTTTTCTAGTTGATCCAATTCAAACTGAAATTACCAAACATGTTTTAATTTTCCACGCTCAGATATTATCTCCGAAAATTATGGAATTTTAAACCTAGCAATAAATTAATATTCCGGATCCAACCAAGGTGGTCTCGTTGAAAACGGAGGTCGTTTACACAATAGCTATATTTAAGGACCATATATATTTAAATTCCATAGCGACTCTTGTAAATTTTTAACTGGACATAACATTCAATTCTCGTTATGAAATCTGGATTTTTCACATTCTTAGAAAGATATAATTAAACAGATTCAATTTTTTTTGCTTTTACTGAAATCCGATTTATTTTGAATTCTGTACATTCATTTGAAATTAGAAATCGAATTTTCAAACTATCACACCATTTCAGGCTCGTTTTATTATTAAAATAAATATATACGTTCTGACTTCGATTTAAATAAATTTTAAATCGTTATTATTTAAAATAAATCGTTTTAAATATTCAAAATTCATTCTCTTGTATTGTTTGCTAGAGAGTGTTAATCTAGACAATGAAAAAGATGAATTCATTTGGATGCTGGGTTGGGAGAAAAAGTTGTTTAGCATGAAAAGTATATACAACTGATGAATTTCTCTGGAAGAAAATGGTTGGGGTTTGAATATATGTGGCAGTTCAAGGTCCCTCCGAAGGTCAAGCTTCATATGTCGATAGTCATTCATGACAGGCTAAACATCAAGCAATTTATGGTGTAAAGGGGTGAATACAGTGGGCGGTTGTGCTTTTTGCGATGAAGATGAAGAAGACTATCTGCACCTTTTCTGCACATGCAACTACGCTTACTACGTTTGGACAAAATGCATAGTTTACCTTGACATTGACCAAAATTGGCGTGATTACATTAGAGACCAGTTTGCATTTTGGCATTACACGTTCCCTACTTTAGATGATTCCCCTAAACGTAACTTATTTGTTCTCCTTAACTTTGCATATATGTGGACTTTATGCCAAGAAAGAAACTGCAGAAAATTTAAACTCAAGTCTAGAAGGCCTAAGAAAGTTACTTACACCATTCTTCATTTTGTTTTTGAATGGACAGGCACCAGCAGCAGCTGGAAATATGTGAATACTATAGCCGCAAGTGTGCATGACAGAGCTAGGGGAAGAAATGGTCCACACACATGATGCACTAAAGCTTAATGGATGTTGTTGTTTTATCAGTTTGGGGACTGAAATGCTTATAATGTTGTAGTAGTTATGTTATGCTTTTATTTTGGCAGGTTATGTCATATGTTTGATGTTATATGCCTGCGTTTTAGGGTACTTATGTTATGTAAATATATGATGAACACTATATGTATATGTACGAAGAATGTATGTGTTCCACGTATGTTAATATATTAAGGCATGAATCAGCTTGATTCACTACCATTCTGCTTCAAAATAGAAATCAAAATTCATTAAAATTGCTAAGATAGAAAAACTAAATTGGTTTTGATTTTCCGGATTGTTACAATCTCCCCCACTTAAAACTTTTCGTTCCCGAAAAAGAAACAACAGTAAAGTAGGAAACAAAATGGAAATGCAAAACATTGTAAATGTACCTTGCATCAGAGCTAATCAGAGATGTCCACTCTGCACTTGGGATAAGCCTGTTTGATGCTATCCTCTGCTTCCCATGTACAGTCTCTAGGATCTCCGCTCCACTGCACTTTGACTAAATGAACCTTCTTGTTCCTTAGCACTTTAGTTTCTTTGCCAATAATCTTCAGTGGCTCTCTTCTCACGGCTAGTTTTGGAGTTATATCCAAATCCTGTTGCGCTGCTTCTTCTATAATCAGATCTGGATCATGCACATGCTTTCGAAGTTGGGACACATGAAATACATCATGCACTCTGGGCAACCAGTCAGGCAATTGAACCCTATAAGCAAGAGTTCCAATCCTTTTAAGTATAGGAAATAGACCAATAATTCTAGGCACCAACTTCCCTGTTTTCCCAAATCGGACTACTCCTCTTATTGGAGAAACCCTCAAATATACATAATCACCAACAACAAATGTTAAATCTCTTCTTCTCGAATCTGCATAACTCTTCTGTCGGCTCTGAGCTGTTTGCAGTCGCTTCTTAATGAGATCGACTTTATCCAAAGCTTCCCGAATCATGTCGGGACCCAATACTAGTCGACTGCCTAATTCTACCCAACATGCGGGAGATCTACATGGTCTACCATACAATGCTTCGAATGGTGACATTTTTAAGCTTGCTTGATAACTGTTATTATATGAAAACTCGGCCAAATGCAAGTGATCTTCCCGCTATATGCCAAAATCAAGAATACATGTTCGCAGCAAGTCTTCTAGTATACGATTCACCCTCTCAGTTTGGCCATCTATTTGAGGATGATATGCGGTGCCCAGAATTAACTTTGTTCCCAACTCTTCTTGGAATGCTTCGCAGAATTTACTAGCGAATTTCGGATCACGATCACTAACAATACTACTGGAAACTCTATGTAGTCTGATAATTTCTTTGAAATAAATCAGCGCCAGACTCTAAGCTGTTCTATTTGATCTGACAGGTATAAAATGAGCGGTCTTCGTGAAACAATCTACGATCATCCATATACTGTCATTCACTTTGTTGGTTCTGGGAAAACCATCTATAAAATCCATGGAAATTTGATCCCACTTCCAATCTAGAACCTCCAATGGTTGCAATAATCCTGCAAGTTTCCGTTGATCACTCTTGACCTATTGGCAAGTAGAACACCTGCTAACATATATGTAAATGTTTCTTTTCATAAACCTCCACCAGAACGTGCGCTTGAGATCATTATACATCTTACTCACTTCTGGATGGATACTAAGTTTGGATTTGTGACATTCATCCATTACTTCCCTTCGGAGCTCAGGAATATTCGAAACACAAATTTGGCCTTTTAAACTCATAATTCCCTTACTATCAATCTGGAAACTCGAGGTTTTGCCTTTCTGAATTCCTTCTCTGATACTCTGAATGAATTGATCATCCTCCTAAAGAGCAGAGATCTTATCAATTAATGAAGGTGTAATAATAAGATTAGCGATGATCGCATTCTTTCTGCTGAGTGCATCAGCTACAACATTGGCTTTCACTGGAGTATACAGAATATCTAGATCGTATGCTGCAAGAAATTCTAACCAACGTTGCCGCCTCAAATTCAAATCCTTCTGGGTGAACAAATACTTCAGTGACTTATGATCTGTATATAATTTGAACTTCTCACCCAAAAGATAATGCCTCCATGTTTCCAAAGCAAACACGACGGCTAACAACTCAAGATCATGAGTTGCATATCTCTTCTCATGCGGCTTCAACTGATGGCTAGCATAAGCAACTACTTGGCCTATTTGCATTATTACCGCACTAACACCTTCAAGAGAAGCATCTGTATAGATCGTAAAATCTTGATTGCCATCTATAATTGTTAATACTGGAGCAATGGTCAACCTTAATTTCAGCTCTTGGAAAGCTGCCTCACATTCTGGAGTCCAATTAAACCTTGAAGGTTTCTTAGTAAGCTGTGTCATTAGACTAGATAGCTTCGAAAAATCCTTGACAAATTTTCGATAATAACTAGCCAATCCTAGAAAACTTTAGACTTCTGTGGGTGTACTAGGCTGCTTCCAATCTTGAATAGCTATAATTTTGCTTGGATCTACTGAAATTCCTTCCTTCGACACTACATAACCAAGGAACTTCACTTCTTCTTGCTAGAATATACATTTGGAAAATTTAGCTTTTAAGACATTCTTTCTCAGAATCTCCAACACTTGTTCCAAATGTTTCGCATGCTCGCTGGCTAACTTAGAGAAGATCAGAATATCATCGATGAAAACCAATACAAATTTATTCAAGACTTATCTGAATACTCTGTTCATTAAATCGACAAAATAAGCTGGAGTGTTACTTAAGCCGAACGGCATTACTAACCACTCATAGAATAAGTCTGGACCTCTGAAAGCTGTCAAAGGAACACATTCTTCGGCATTACGCAGCTGATGGAAGCCTTGATCGAGGTCCATTCTTGAAAATACATGCGCTCCATTTAAACAATCCAATAAATCATTAATGCGGGGTAATGGATATTTATTCTTCAGAGTCTACTTGTTGAGGTCACGATAATCAGCACATAGTCTGAGAGTACCGTCTGACTTTTGGACAAACACCACAACTGCTCCCCAATTAGAGAAACTAGGCCTGATCAGACCTTTCCATAAAAGCTATCGAGTTTGATCGCCCAACTCTTCTTTTTTCCTTTAGGGTCATCCTCCGAATTGCATGCACTATTGGCCTGGTATTCAGAATCAGATCGATCTTGAAATAAATTTCTCCACGAGGGGGTGAGCTATCAACTTCTTCAAACACATCCGCATAATTTTTGACGACAGGAATATTTTCTATAGGAGCAGGAGAAACATCAAGAGCTGACCAAAATTCTTTTCTATTTGAATTTATACCTTTATACGGTATGGTTATATACTCCCCGAAATTCGTTTTAGCCTTAACAATCCTCTCGGTGCATTTAACTTTAGCTTCATATCTGGTTAACCAATCCAATCCTAAAATAAGATCAAATTCGGTAAAATTCATGACGATCGAGATGGAAGGGAACCGATATCGGGAATAAGAGACAGGCACCCGACAAATCCAACTAAGATTGAGGGAACCCCTAATCGGATTATGTACTCTGATGGGTTCTTTGAGCTTTCTTAATTTTAAATCCAATTTCTTTACCATATTACTCAAAATAAAATTTCGTGACACGCCCGTATCAAACAACACCTTAACTGGAATATTATTGACAGTAAGAGTGCCTTTCAAAACATCCGGCCTTACTTGACTGGCTGAGAGTGCAGGAGCTTCTGCCACTTCATTTACATGTACTACTTCAGATTTCTTTAATAGCAAGCAATCCCTTGCAATATGACCTGCTTGGTGGCACTTATGACATTTCCTTTCACCATGTGGTTTCTTGTCGAATTTAAATTCTTTCCTATTCAGCTTCTTATTGGAATTAGATCCATTCCTTCTTTGTTTCTTCGAAGATTTGCAATTCCCTTGCAAATGCCATTGCTTATTACAGTTATTGTATATGGCAGTCGTTAACGGTTCTTCCTTATATTTAACCCCTATGTTATTGGCTTTAGACTTCTTACTGACCTCAGGCTTCGTACTTGCCTCACGGTTATCAGTTTCAGATTTCCTTTTGTTGCTAGAACTGCCTTCCTCTTCATCTTCCAAATCACCTTACTTATCCAGATCCTCATAGCGATAAGCCATTTGTATCATCTTAGAAAAAGGAATATTCACATGTGTAGTTACTCTATCTTCGTACTTTATTTGAAGTCCGTTAATAAATTTCAGATTCTTCCTCAAAGGATCTTCAATTAGCTTCAGCCCAAAACGGGAAAATTCGTTGAATTTATTCTGATACTTCTGAATGGTCATATCTCCTTGTTTTAGATGGTAGAACTCATTATATAACCGCTCAATTGCTTCTGGAGGAATAAATCTTTCTTTGAAAATTTCTTTAAATCTATCCCAAATAATATTACCTTCTGGATTATCCTTTGTAACGATTTCCCACCAGATCAAAGCTTCATCTTTGAGTTCTCAAGATGCTAGTAATCTTTTCTTATCATCTCTCAGCTTTAAACCTTCAAAAATTCTCTTAGAAGAACACATCCATGCTTGTGTTTCAATAATAGATTCTTTGCCCATGAATTGTACTCCCCCCAGATTTTGATACTTCTTTACTAGAGCTTCTAGATCTGGTTCTGGCTATGGGAGCACAATTGGCTCATTAGATTGTTGAACCATAGAATTACTTCTTCTGCTTCTGCCACTCATTTTCTACTATGTCTGCAAATAGCAGACAAAGAGTCAGGCCAACAGAAAAGATATTGTAAAGCATAAAGACGTATACTTAAATGTAAATGCATCTATTGGGGTGCATTTTATTCTGCTATACTCATTCTAGGGCATTACTGATCCTATCTATAATGAGTTACTCGCCCTGAAATACTACTGATTCTATTTCTGACGAGTTCGTTAATATGTTAAATTCTTGAGATAAGTTTAACCATTAGCTCAAATACCAACTGTGATTGACCCCAAACTCCCGTGCCACGGAAGCAAGGATAATCAGTGGAATATAACACATAAACAATAATAACAGAACTAAAATATAGAATTACACCAGATAATGTACATCAGATTACACTGGAACAAATATAATCATCAGAGTTACACAACATAACAGGATCATACTTAGTACAAAATACAGTTTCAGCTTTATATAAAATGTCTGCAGCGAAATCAAACATAATATACATAACAAAGTATGAACAACATAATAGAAATGATAGAATCCATCTTCATCTCCATAGCTATCCAGAATGAGCCTGCTAAAAACCTAGATACAAGGCTGCCCGTATAGAAATAGGGGAATCTAAGTTTGTAAAGTGAAACAAACTACGAGTCAGTCATGGGACTGGTATGAGAAATCTTACTTAACCTATTTAATAATAAGGTCAATCACAGGACCACGCCGCTAACACGGAACGAGTTTACTTCATTGGATTGCCAGTGCATAAATAAGTAAATCATTTAAACAACGCGATACTTTTTATAGAAAATGAAGCCATTATAAGACTCAAGTCCCATCACACAATGCAACGCAAGCCAAAGGATAGAGTTTTACCTTATAATGGCCAAAATATGATTGATACGTATAAAAAAATATCATTTGATATTATTACTAGTGCATATATGTTTCAAAAACAATTTCAATCATAATGTATCAATCATAGACGGCATGGGTACCATATATCATGTCGCTATATATAGATTTACAATCAAAACCACACAAGTCATATTGGAAGTTGGATTTCCATCATGAACCAAGGCAAGGGATCGTCCTTACCGACTTCGAGATAGTCTAGCCCGTGTCTCAGGCAAGTACTCAGTCAAGACTTTGGATCGTCAGGGCTAGTCCACCTAAGTAGATTAATAATCCCTGAACAATGCGTTTTCCCTCCCTATGGGGCGTAAATTTGGTCAGTGTATCGACTATACCATCCATTGGCCTCGTGGTGACCGATATAACGGCGGCCCCTCGCTTTCCATCATCCACATAAGTAAAAATGTCTGGGGTCCATACCATGACACCACTCCTAGCTAGAAGGAAACACATGTACTCCCTGAAGTCCTCTCCTATTTCTGGTTCATACCCAGGGTGTGAGGCTCGCGAATTAACACTATACACAAAGTTATGCTTTTTAAAGCCGTGCTTTGATCATCAACTACAAGGCTCCGCTTTTCAATAAAATCCCTGATCATTGCATCTCAGCATGCCACATTAACATTCCACGCCATGCGACTGATGTCTATCGATGTATAACCTCTAAGCTCGTATGTCTTAGAGAAGGGTGTTAAGCAAGAGAATAAATTCTCCGCGACCAAACAAATATATATTTAATAGAAATCAATCAACATAGAATAAAATCTAATGTCAGACACACATCCATTTATTAGTTCGTTCTAGGTCTGAACGAAACCAGCGGCAGCTTATTTCTTGTTCCAACATGTCCAATATAGGAGAGAGGCCCTTGCACATCCGAACAATCAACAAATACGTCTGGATAACTACCACTATAACCCTTTCAAGGCAGCAACTCCAATTAAAGGCATCAGAAGCCATCCATTCGATGTGAAGATTATCGGTCTTGCACCGTATTCATATCTTCGACTTCTAGTCGTCGTTCGATTATTTGAAATGAGAATTAACTCGACCTTTTCAAATAATCCACGTATATACAGAATTCAAAATAATTCTTTCCTTGGTTAGATTATTTGACATTCACATTTTAGTTCAATATAATTATTTCATGTCAAATACATCTAACCATCAGAATATCCAATAAGCCTAGTAAAATTGGTTTACTACTATTCCATATCGTTTATAATATTTTATAATGATTTTTCACTATTTTTATATATATAAAAATAACCCATTTTCATCGAACGACGTTTCAGGTCATTCGTTGGCACTGGCGCTGCTCTCATCCAAATTTGAATATAACATTTTACAAAATCTAACCATTGGATCTTAACGAATTTCATGTCGTTGGAAAGATCTTTCCAAAGCGAATCCAACTGTTCCAGTTTCGGGAAAATCCGACGGTCGGATCTCCTGCTATAATCGTTTAAAGTTACGATTTCAAAACGTGAACTGGAGCGTTGTTATTCGTTTAATATATATATATATATAATTCATTCGACGATTTCCAAACCGTTTTCACTTCAAAAATTTGGCTAACGCCTTTAAATTTCGAAATTTTTTGCCATAACCTCCTTTGTACGGGGAGGGGTTTGGAAATTTATTGGGCCACATTAGGCAACCAATAAATCCAAATTAAGAACACACAATTTTTAGTGACCTATCTATGCCCAAGGGAGTGTGTATAATAACTCCAAAGATAAATCTCGTCACCTTGTCCAGTATTGAAAATAAATAATCCATGTGTCGTATCTAATAACTAGAGAGACGTGATTATTGTCAACTCCAGACTCGTGTAGGGTTTTTATTAAATCTGACAATTTTCCATTATATTTTATTTAGTCCATATCAGTCCATAATCCGTTCAACCTATAATACAGGTATCATCGTACAAGCGTCTCGCTGTACGCTAATTCCATCCTCGTCACATAAGCTCCAAATGCTTATGTGGTATATGATAGAGTATGCTACCTTCACGAAGTATGCCATGTAGTGTAGTTCAAAATTAATTGTTGTTATCCTATGACGACGTTTATAATCTCACACAGAACAACCAGCACATCACATCCAATGGCATTAACATGATTTTATATAATAATAAAATTGCGCATCCAACTCATTAAGGCTTACCTATTTGTCGGGCACGCAAATAAATTCTTTACTCAACAACTAATCCATTTTCCTGTTCAGCATATGTATATATATGCATATCTACGCTAAAAATAATATTTTTAGCGAAAAAATGTTTGTTTTCAAACATGGTTATTTTTAACACATCATATACCTGTTAAAAATGTCATTTTCAATGAACAAATATTTATTTCGACACATGGTTACTTTTAACACTTCATATACATGTTAAAAATATTGTTTTCAATGCACAAATATTTATTTCAACTCAAGGTTATTTTTAACACTTCAAATTCATGTTAAAAATATTATTTTTAATGCACTAACATTGATATTAACTCACGGTTATTTTTAACACTTCATATTCATGTTAAAAATATTATTTTCAATGCACTAAAATTTATTTCAACTCACGGTTATTTTTAACACTTCATATTCATGTTAAAAATATTATTTTCAATGCACTAATATTTATTTCAACTCACGATTATTTTTGACACTTCATATTCATGTTAAAAATATTATTTTCATTGTACTAATATTTGTTTCAACTCACGTTTATTTTTAACACTTTATATTCATGTTAAAAACATTATTTTTAGCAAATAAAAATATATTTCAACACATGACCATTTTATTCAGTTCGTATACATGTTAAAATTAATATTTATAGCAAACAAATATTTATTTATCACTTGGTTATTTTTAACTCTTCATATACATAATAAAAATGTTAATTTTATTATTTCAACAATTTATTCAACATAGGGATATTTTTAACACTCCACATATACAGTAAAAATGTGTTTTTTATTGTTAAAACATTTTATTTCAAACATGATTATTTTTAGTGATTCATACATACAATAAAAAAAATATTTTTATTGTTCAAACATTTTATTTCAAACACGATTATTTTTAGTGATCCATTCATACAATAAAAACATGATTTTTATTGTTAAAATATTTTATTTCAAACATGAATATTTTTAGTGATTCATACATACAATAAAAATGTGATTTTTATTGTTAAAATATTTTATTTCAAACATGAATATTTTTAGTGATTCATACATACAATAAAAATGTGATTTTTTTGTTAAAATATTTTATTTCAAACATAGTGATTCATACACACAATAAAAATGTGATTTTTATTGTTAAAATATTTCATTTTAAACATGAATATTTTTAGTGATTCATACATACAATAAAAATGTGATTTTTATTGTTAAAATATTTTATTTCAAACATGAATATTTTTAGCACTCGAATATTTTCCAACACATGAATATTTCAGAAAATTTCGGCATTACAACGGCAGGGTACTTAACACTGGCACCTTGTCCAGCACGACTCCTCTGTTATCCTAGGCCTTGCGGTAATACATTTTGGAACTAGATTAACCCTAGAGGGGGGGTGAATATGGTTTATACAATTTATCGTTGAGTTCAAAACTTACAGGGTATTAAAATAATAAACAGATCACAGAATGTAGTAGAAATAAAAGTGCAGAAAATAAATCACACACAGATATACCCAGCTTCGGCAAAACCCTGCCTACTGCTGCATTCCTAAGGTTTCTACTAGGCAAAAGAACAGATCCCGCATACAAGATCATGTACACTCGCGAACCCCTCGCTCCTATTCTAATCCTACGCTTAAAACCGTAGACTGATCTAAACCCCTAGATCTGATTTCCCCTAGTTTTTTCAGACTCTAGTAAACTGCCAGTTAACACCCTAACTGGATTCCCCCTAGAGTTTACAGACTCTAGAACTGTTTGGATCAAATACAAAAGAAATTAAAATACAAATAGAAATTAAAGCAAAACCCTAGATTTAAAAGAAATTAATTTTCCCTTTAAAGAACACTTCAACTAGGATAGAAAGAATGGACCGGTCCACTTCAAAATAGTTCCACCCTTTTATTGCTGCCTGATCTCTCTTCTATTCTGGGAAACAAAAATAGTGGCTAGGGAAAGAGAAAAGGAAATTAGGGTTTCGTGAGTCCAAATCTCGATCGATTGATTTATGTGATGAAGTTCTCCGATGCTTTATCTCGTGTTGCCTGAACGTCGATTTGGAATTTGATCTCTCTCGATCGAAACTGTGAGTTTTCTGAATTTCTTTGGATAACTCTCGAATTGTCTTGTGGTTTCGATGATAAAATAGCCTATGATATAAATGGGTGTAATATATAGGGTTTCAAACCCTAGACCGACTCTGATTTCATCATTTGTGATTTGATCTGATTTTGCCCCTGATTCGTGCGGTTTCCACTTTTGAAATGGTTTGATTGAATTTGAATTTTGCGTGGCCCTTTAAAAACAGATCTTCCCCCTTTTGAGTTTAAAACCTTTGGCTTTTGATTAAATCAAATCTGGAGAAAAAAAATTGATTGTTGTCCCCTTTAGAAAGTTGCCAAAAATGATTGCTTCATTTCTGGAAATAAAAATAAAATCTTGCCCAATATTTGCTATGAATTTTCCCACTGATTTGTTCAGTCTTTGAATTCCTGAAATCATTTATAGACAATCTAGAAATGTTAAATAGGCTTCCTTATTAAAAAAATTGCCAAACATCCTTGATTCATTCTGCTTTCTTGAATTGGTTTTCATTAGAAATTCCTCATTTAATCACTTGCCAAGTATGCTATGATATTTCTGATTTTCTAGAAAGAAACAGTGGACTAATTTTGCCTAAAATAAAACTTGAACATGCTGAATATATTGACAATTTCATAGCGCTCTGGTCATGTTCCCTTATGATCATGCATGATTCCCTCTGATTGTTTGATTTCTGGAATCCTATGAGAAGCAGAATAACTTCTTTCCTATATGGCCTTTACACGAAAACTTGTCACACTGATTTGCTGACTTATGTGCATGTTTTGTATCATACATGAAATCTCTGGTCCATGTTTGACATTTGAAAATGCATCCATTCATGAACAATTGTTTCGATCATGCAATTCTTGTAATGCTAATCTGACAATGAGTTTGCTGCATGTTTTTGCTGTTTAAACATGAATTTGTATGTTGCTGCATAGACTTGAAAATGTCTTGCCCATTTTATTGACCACTTACATTGATCTGCCACCATGTTGAGGCATGAACAATATGCTGATTATTTGCGGTACTTGAATTTCATTTGATATTAACTGCTCATGTAAATGAACTGATCTGAGCTCCATATATTGTTATTGTTTACTGCTGTACATTTTGTTCTGGCTATCCACACTGACTTGAACAACACTGATTTGCTTTGTGCTTTCATGTTTCATTGAATCCAATCTTTGAAAGAATTTAAGACGTGTCATTGTGAATTGACCTTGTGTAAGGTTGCACAATCATTTGCTATATGACCCTGCCTTGTTCTTATGTATGCTGTAGCCTTGTTAGTACCTTCTGCTTGTTCCTTTTTAGTCAGCATTGCTTTATATTTTTGAACTTTAAGCTTTGTGTTGCTTTGTTTTGTTCACCTTGCTCTTGCCTGAATGTTATGTAGTCTTGAGATTTGAGCATGTATCATGCACTCATGTTTTGACCATTTTGTATTCATGCAACACTAGTTTGCATATGACTTATGCACACTGTCTTGCTTCATGTTAACTTGCTTCTTATGCTTGTGCATTATTGAGTTTGCACCATTCACCATCTACATTGTTGCAATTTACTACTGCCATGTTTTTCTATGTATGATGTTTGAACCTTTTCTGTGTTACTAGCCTACATGATTGTCTTGACTTTTACATTTGCACCATGCTCCATTATTTGTTGTTGCACACTTGTCTATGCTTTATGCTGGCTTGACCATTTTCTTGCTTGTATTTATTTTTGATTTCATATGTGCACTAAGTCGAGATGGTCCACGTGGCTACTCCTCAGTTGCACACTGAATTGGTGTGGCAATGCACATGTGTATATATATACACGTGTGTATATGCAGCCATTCAGAAAATTTCTTGTCCCTGTACATATACAAAATGTCTGCCTAGACACAGATGAATCAGATCAAGTCATGAAAAATGATGAGAAATACACCAGAAAACTGAGGCAAATAAAATTTTAAAAATAAAATAATATTTGCTAGAGTATGAAATTATTTCTGTTCTATATACTCTGTGTGTGTGTTTCAATACATGACAGGTATGAAAACTGGACTGGCTGTAAAGATAGAAGACTGAAGATACAAGATAGAAGATGAAGCAATGTGTGTAAAAAGAATGTATATATGAAAATGTACGATTGAGTGACTATATGAGTGTTGTGTGTTGTGTGAGGAGCTTTGTATATAATGAAATTTTAATTCAGTGAATTACAATGTTGAGCAAATAGTGGAGTTGTAAATCTGTATTGTTAAATATTGAAACAAAATATTATATTTAAATAAAATACTGTGTGAATATTTGAATATCTGTACAGTCGTATTCTATTTAAATATAAATATTATATTCCGGTCTATGATAAATATATGAAACAGTACAGTAACAAACATATTTATAATAATATATATATTTGGTTGTTATCATTAAACAAAAACCATATAATTGTGTATACAACACCGTTATATACAACAATACAATGGTTTCATTTCCATAATTTCCCCAATACAATTCATTTTCACACCGCAATGAATATGCCAGAAACACAACCAATTTTGTTGCAACCACAATCAATCATTTACAATCACAATCCAAATAATTTATAATGTCCATGGTCTGTGGATGAGGGGAGAGTACATATATATATATATATATATATATATATATATATATTTATATATATATATACACTTCATCTCCATTTCAATTACATTCAACACATATATGGTTTATACAACGTAAATATAATTTATACATCGCATATATAATTTATACAATGCTTGTATGTGAGATATACAACGCTTATATAATTTATACATCGCTTTTATAATTTATACAACGCGTATACATTCCAATTTGAATTTAGAAATCTCACATTGGGTTCCACTCCATCTAAAAGTGTAGAAAGCTCCAAATATGTTCCAGTCTCTTCTAGAATGTAGAAGACGTTGCCACGAGTTCAATGTCTCTTGTTTCACTGGATTTCGACAACATATGAAAAAGATATGATTTTTTATTCGATAAATTCCAATTCACAATGCTTTTAAGTGTTATAACCTATTGAAATTAAACTGGCTGTTACCTCAGGTGATTGTTCCAAGCTAGGTTTGGATTTTTCGCGCAAACTGAAGCACTGGAAGACGATCGGCCTTCAGTACGTGGAAGGGCTTGGAAAGGCGCACCCGACGATCCTCCACTGGTTGAACTCGAAGGCAGATCAAGTGAGGATTCTGGTGATGAACTACGTGGGTTTCGAGGCTTGGATCTCGAGAAACACGCCACGACAGGGGACGAGACGGGTACGGATTTGAAGGTGGAGGTGAGATCTACAAAATCCTTTAAAGGATCGATGGATTTTGTTGCGTGGATTGGAAGTTACGGAGGATAGAAGGTGGGAGTTGTTATCACCATCGAGATTTGGGGTTACGAAGGTTTTATGGGAAACGAAAATAATAAAAGGATTTTTCCTATTGGTTGGTTATTTATTTAATTCTAAAAATGTTTTTTTTCAAACCTGGACTCCAAATCAAACCCAATGAGTGCCGCCCGCAGCTAAATACCCTTATTTCGGACACAATGGAATATGTTTTGTAAGCCCATTCGGCTGTTTCAGTCAGTTATTCTTCAAATTAAAATATAAAACATTCGATATTAGATTTGAACGTACATTTTAATTTACTGGGGCCACATACTAATTCCCAAAATTCCCAGAAAATAAATCTAGCAATGTTTTGACGATAGGGTCCTAACAAAATTTATTTCGTTGAATTTGGAGACCGTTTGAAAGATGGACTTTCTCTAGTCGATCTAATTCAATCTGAAATTACCAAACGCGTTTTAATTTACCACACTTACATATTAATTCCAAAAGTTATGGAATTCTAAACCTATCAATAAATTGACATTCTGGATCCAACCAAAGTAGTTTCGTCGAAAACGGAGGTCGTTTGCATATGGCTATTTTTATGGGCCATATATATTTAAACTCCATAGCGACTCTTGTAAATTTTTAACTGGACATAACTTTCAATTTTCGTTATGAAATCTGGAATTTTTACATTCGTTAGAAAGATATAATTAAACAGATTCAAATATTTCTAGTTTTACTGAAATCCGATTTATTTTGAATTCTGTGCATTCATTTGAAATTAGAAATCGAATTTTCAAACTACCGCTCCATTTTAGGCTCGTTTTATTATTAATATAAATATATACGCTCTGACTTCGATTTAAATAAATTTTAAATCGTTATTATTTAAAATAAATCATTTTGAATATTCAAAATCCATTAAAATTGCTAAAATAGAAATTTTAAATTCATTTTGATTTTTCGGATTGTTACAGTTTCCGTAATTTATATACATTTGATTGCCATATTTTTTAATACAAGGTTTTAAGCTGTGTTAAACCACTGGTTTTTACATCAACAATTAAATAGTAAACAAAATACAAGATTCCTTTGGAATAATGCATAACTTTAATGTTGGTAACTAGTAATGCATCGCTAAATTTTAAACTGAGCAAAACTGATTTTGTTTAGTCCTTTTCTACTAGTTGTTATTTTTTTTCACTTGAAATTAACATGGAGATTTCCATAATAAAGTAAAAATTTAAAGTAAAATTTTGTCAGGTCACAAATAGAATATTTGGTAATATTAGATTTTGTGATAAAAAAGAAGTTTCTAGGTAAAAAGGACTTTATATCCATTTAAATGTCATATTTGTTAGCATAAGGTTGTAAGCTGTGTGTCACAAATAGAATATTTAGCAATATTAGATTTTGTTATCAAAAAAGAAGTTTCTAGGTAAAAAGGAATTTATATCCATTTGAATGTCATATTTGTTAGCATAAGGTTATAAGTTGTGTTAGACCTATAGTTTATAACACCAGAAACTCATCTAACATAGACAATATGAAATTCATTTAGAATAGTTATAATGGCTGCAAATGACTAGTTCTTTACAAGATGATACTTTTGAAAAAAATTAATTGGTTAGTTTTAAAATACAATACTTATTTCAAACTAAAATTTGAAGCTTAACAAATTCAAGAATTCAGGAGCGCAAATTTTAAGTTAACGTTTAATAGACATTAAATTTTCTGGAAAATTATATTCAATGTAAATATTGCCTTATAAATCCTTCCTTTCTTTAATATACTAATTTAAATATGATAAATGGTGTATCATATGTCAAACTAGTTCAAGACCATCATCATGGATTTAAACATGCAATAGAAATGAAACAAGGATCAAAATGTGAGATTCTGGAAAATACTATTTGTTAATTTCAAAGAAAGACACTCCATAACCCGTTATTATGTTATAAACATACTTCTTATGGTTTTGATTTGTTCATTTAGTTTAAAACAAGCTTAAATTCATCACTAACTTACAAAATAAGCTATATGAATTAAAAATAAGGTTCTGGAACAAAATGACTGAAACTTAGAAATTGTCCTTTCATTTGATAATAGCTTTAAATTTCTTTAGTCTTTATTTGATGCATTATATTTGATTCAAAGACATTTATGAAGCTTTAATCATCATTCCATAAAATAAAGGAATTTAATCAAGAATATATATGCTTCACTTTATTTGACTGCATTTAAAGTCAGTACCAAACTTACAATACTCAGGTTACAGGTAAAAAATATTCAAGATGGAAATTTTATTACAGGCTAAACTTTCAAACAGAGTACCTACACCATTCGAGATATTTAGGCAGACTCATATTACAAATAACAAAGAAATCACCATGGCAGATGACCTGACAATAGTGATTGACGAGTTTCCCCGAGAGGAACAAATAGTGATTTTTCATTCCCTTCCCCCACTAAATGCAAAGGGACGTGCTTATCCCGGTGGAAACCTACCTGATACTGTAAGCATTTTTAGTGTAATTATTATAATACCAATGTATATGCTTATTGCTGTTCTTAAATGACTTTTAATAGGGTGTTGTGTATAAATTGGTATTTATCATATTGGACAATGTTTACAATCAAAAGGGAAAACTAAATGACTAAGTTTTATGCATGTTAATTAGAAATGCTCATCTTATATATCCTAATTTTCTCACTATTGTTGTCATGTCTGTCGTTGAATTTTAATCCCTTGCCCAGTCAACATGCAAATGGATAATTCACTACAATATTGCATGCGTAACCTGCAAGCATAATATGGTTAGATTTTACCATTAAAAAATACTAATGTTAACTAAAGTTTAACAAGTTCATCTCTAACGCAGTGTCTTAGTTTGACAAGATTCATTTGTACATGTTTCTAAATTTTATCATTGATCAAGTTTGGACACAACATGTTATATGCACAGAAAGAAGAACAATGTACATGTAATAGTTGGTACACGGTTGTCACATTATAGATGGGTTCATCCATGGCACAAAGACGGAGAATGATGATGAATGATAGCAATTGTCAAGAATGTGACTCAACAATGGCAAGTGAACTAGAAGCTAAGTTAATTGTCATGCAAGAGGGGATGGATCTTGTCAAGGCTCGAGGAGAGGAGACTAGTCGAGTATATGAGGAGAGACTTTACCATGTTGAGGAGGAACTTCTGAAAGGGAACTTATTCATTCCCAAAAGACACAACCTTCTTCTTCATTTCAAAATGATTTTTCCTAAAAGACACAATTTTTCAAATGAAGAGTTTTATTTCAAAGATTATAATCTTTCATGAAAACTCTTCACTTATTATAAATACTCTTGATTCAAGGTTTCAAATCACTAAATCTTTCTAGATATGTTCTATAATTTCTGAAAGCTCTATGTACTTATTGTTCTCTAAGATTTTAATCAAGCACTCAACTTCTTCTATACTGTCAAGTTATTCGAACTCTTATATTAACTCAAGGAGATTATAGGAGAAACTTGTACAAGTCAGTCAAAACTATGTTGTAAAGAACACAATATTGTCAAAGAAACTTGTCGTCTGTAAGCCTTTTTCTCTAGGCGAAGTGAGGGCAGTTTGTGTTAGTAAGAAGCTGAAGGGGAGCTTCGGGACTTAATGTAGGACGGGAGGTTCGAACCAGAATAAAATTCTGGTGTGATTACTTCTTACTTTATTGCATCTTTACTTACTGGTTGATTTTACTACTTGATATAGTTAAGACACACATTCGATCCTATTCTAGAATTTCAATTGGTATCAAAGCAAGGTTAGATTAAATTACAGTAACTTAAAAATGATTTGGAAAAGATTACTACTAATGTCTTTAAATTTAACAAAGGAAAACAAAGTTTAGATCATTTGATCAAAAGTTCAAAAGCATCTGGAAACAGAAATGGATTAGGCTTTAAAAAGGAATCAAATACTAAAAATTATAGCTTTATATATAAAAAGGTAAAAAAGAAGAATACCCATATAAATATAGAAAAGCCTAAAAAAAGAAAAAAAAATGGGATAAAAATGTTGAACTACCTAAAAAGGTAAAGATTTAGATTCCTAAATCAAATAACAAACTCATTAGGCAAAAGTATATTAAGAGTTTCTTACATAATGTAGTTCATAATTCAAATTATGTTTATAAAGGCTCCACACCCACATAGGTATGGCTGCCTTCTCCGCCTAACATTTAGGACCCTAATGGAAGAAGTGGGTGCCAATTAAATCTTCTTATCTTGTAGGTACCCAAATCAAGACAAAAAGAGAAATGGATTCTAGATAGTGGTTGCTCCAAGCATATGACTGGAAACAAAGACATGCTATCAAATATAACATATATGGATGGTGGCACAGTACCATTTGGCGACAATTCAAAAAGATACTTCATTGGCATTGGAGAGGTCATCAATATCGGCATATCTAATTCTCCCATTTTTACTAATGTTTTATTAGTTAAAAACCTGGACATAATCTTTTATGCATTAACCAACTATGCGGTAAAGGATTTCAAATTAGCTTTGAAAAAGATATATGTAACATAGTTGATTGTAACACCCCACCTTCGCTAGGGTCACTCGCAAAGGGAATGCACTAGCTTTGGTGGAGCATTATCTAGGTAAACATACACAGAAATATTACAAGACAGAACATATAAAACAGCGGAAGAAGAACCAAATTTTATTGCTTTAAAAAATCTAGAAAGGTCTAAAGCCTTTTTACATCAAAATGCCATTAAATCCATTACATCAAAATCTGTCTTGCAATAGTAAAGAAGCATAAAACCATAGTCATAAATCATTCCCCAATAAAGCAGCAAAGCAAGCCATAGCCAAGAGAAATCCAAGCAGTACATGAAAGAGCCTTGGAGCTTGGTAGGATCCGAACTAAGTTGTATTCCTACCCTGTGAACCTGGGCGGAGGGGGAACGAAAGAAAAAGATGCGAAACAAACTGGGTCAGTCATAAAGACTGAGTAAATCCTAGTGACTTTCAGCATAAAAACAAGTAAAGATAACATGGCATGAATAAACTGAAAGTAAACATAAGCATGATGACAAGGTAAGCTACAGGCACGATGAATCAAGTATGACACCCCATGCTTCCTATCAAGAGTATCATCACAAGGTTCCTACCAAGTATCACATTGCAAGGTTTCTACTAAGTATAACATCGCAAGATTTCTAAGCTTCACCATTCCACTATTTTCTTTGATTTCCTGTATTCTCTACACCAACTGTACTAGTACCCCAACCCGTATCATCCTTTCCATGTATATGTACAGTCCCTTGCCGTATATCGTACGGGTTTCATCACGTATTTCTATACTACTTCAACGTAGTGCCACCATTCTTGAAATCGTTGGGACCGCCACCCTTGTTCTGGCTAGGTTTCCTTATCATGAGCTATCGCGTGTTCAACTAGGATTTATGCCACCTAGGACCACTAGGGATTATGCTACCTATTGAACGTTTTCTAGATTCGATTAGGGTTTATGCCACCTAGGACCACTAGGGATTACGCTACCTAACGAATTCCACATAACGATCTATTAATCGATCGGCTCCCTACAAGTCCAAGCTCGTTCATGTATCTGTGTCATACGGCCCAATCACGAAATGCAGTCACCTGTGCTAGGTCCACCATAGGGTGTATCAAGCCCTATGGTGCCAACCATCGACACGAATCAAGAACGCACAGATAAACCTACTAATGCCCAATGCCTGCTTTTTCTGCTCCGGAGTGTGTGCACGCCCGCACTCCGTTAGAACCTACACTGGCGCACCCACACAGTCATCGTTCTGGTCGCTTACAATCAGCCCAGTAATCGTGCCCCACCCTGCTTGTCCCAGGGTACCATGATACATCTATTGGGTTACTGCTGAAAAGGACCGCATAACTAGGGTTTCCGTTCAGTGGGTTAAGTGTTGTCATTTAAATTCGAGACTTAACCCCATCAGTCTAGCATGTCAAGTTGGTTAAGTGTTGTCATTCAAGTTCGTGACTTAACGCGCCTACGTGTCATGACAAATTGGCTAAGTGTTGTTGTTCAAGTTCATGACTCAGCTCTATGAAGCATCTGTCAAGTTGGTTAAGTGTATTCAAGCGGTTCATGATTTAACCCTATCAAGTCATCATGTCAAATTGGTTAAGTATATTCAAGCGGTTCATGACTTAACCCTATCAAGTCATCGTGTCAAATTGGTTAAGTATATTCATGCGGTTCATGACTTAACCCTATCAAGTCATCGTGTCAAATTGGTTAAGTATATTCAAGCGGTTCATGACTTAACCCTATCAAGTCATGTCTCAAGTTGGTTAAGTGTTATCTTTCATGTTCATGACTTAACCCTATCATGTGGCATTAATTCATTAATGCACCTTAACCTCTCACATTAGACCTGTTGTTGTGGTCACTGGATATGCCGGGCGGTTCCGGGCAGATTTACACCACAACTCAGTCTAACCTCGGGTTTCAAGCGCGATATGACCAACTACTCACATTGGATCCTATTGTTTGCAGCCACTGGATTTGCCGGGCGGTTCCGGGCAGATTTACACTGCAAACTCAACCCAACCTCGAATTGGCCATTTTCATGTTCATTCTAAGTGTCATGACCATGTTCAAGTTTCATGTCAAGTTCGTGTCAAGTTTTCAGGGCAAGTTTCGTGTCAAGTCGATGTCAAGTTCGTGTCCATATCCATGTTCAAGTTACAACAGCGTTTATGTTTCAAGTTTTGCCTTTTATCAGGTTCATAATTCATGTTCATAACCAATTCATTTTTTTCCTATTCTACCCAAATCGTATTTCCATCGCACGTAAACGTGAATCGATACAAATAAACTTAAACCTTAGAATAAAGGGAATAACATAAAAATTATGACAGGCAAAAGAGACGAGCATAAAGCGATAAAAGGGGTTACAAGACTAGCATGACATAACTTGAGATAATTGGTTACAACATCACTGGCATAAAGGATTTCAAATCTAGCAAGATAAGGCGATAGTCAAGGTAAACGCTGACATAAAAGAATAGTCATGCGAAAGCAAGCCAAATACAAGGATAATGGATCCAATGGTTTCGGCGTACATAATAGCGAATAAACTAAGCAAGTCACACCCTCGGTATGAGATCCAACAAACTGCAAATTCTGTATACAACATGGGTTTCAATCAACTATAATAGTTCCAGGTAATTAACCCCAATAGTCATAGTCATGGTCATAGGTAGAAATCTCATAATTAAAAATCCTAAGCGATTAATCACAGTAGTCACGGTTAATTATCCAAAATAGTTCTAGGCAATGGTCATAGACAATCAACAGTAATAGTTTCAAAGTCGTAGTCATAGATGATGGCCTTATATTCATAATCATAGTTAATAATTTTCATAGTTATGAGTCATAGTTGATTAGCCACAATTGTCCTTATCATAGTCATAGGCAACAGTCTTACGTTCACCGTCATAGGCATAGTCTTATTAGTCATAGGCGGTCTTATGTTCACCGTCATAGTCATAGGCATAGTCATATTAGTCATAGGCAGTCTTATGTTCTTAGTCATAGTCCTTGTCCATTAACAATAGTTTCAACGTCATAGGCATGTTAAGGTTATAGACACGAGAGAGTTTGATTTACAACATGAATATGTCCAAAGCAATATTCACGAAAGTCAAGATCCAAGACGAACAAGAATAGATACGAATCAATCACTATACATAGATCCAATTCCAATTTACAACATGGATATTAAGTTTACAGCTTTTATCCAAAAGTAACTTGAACTTACAGTTCGTGGATCGAGAATTAGAAAGCAGAATTTGATTGTTGAATCTCTATTTGATCGATCGTGTTCTAATTGAAATCCCCCAATTTGCAAATCCCTAAGCGTAGTCTTGATGGAGAAGGAGCAGTCCTTTTTCTTCCTTTATTCTTATTATTTTGATTATCTTAGAAGCAGCATAAGGATAGAAAGAAGCGGTGTGGAGAGAATGAGGCTAGGGGCGAGTTTATATAGGGTTAGGCCAACGAATCTGGTCAGAAAACGAGGTCAAATACATCAGAATGCATTAGGCTCAGGAAGTGGGTTCGGGAGGCAGGTCGACCCCTAGGTCGACACTATGGTCGACCTGGTCCCTGGGAGGTCGACACTATAGTCGACCCCCAGGTCGACCTGGTCCATGTGCGGGAATTTTACCGCCCAGCCTGTTCTGGGGTTTGAATTCAAATTTGGAATTCGAATTTCGAGCTGTTTTTTATTCTAAAAATTCCTGAAACTTCGGAGGGTCATATCTCCCTCATACAGAGTCCGATTTTTGAAAATTCGGACTCTATTTCATGTAAAATTTCGAGACAAACGCAATGGCGTAACCCGTTTTCCTTGATTCTGATTTGAAAATTTAATTCTTCCTTGATTTCTAGTTTTGACATGTTATAAAAATTCAGGTTGTTACATTCTCCTCTCCTTAAAGGATTTCGTCCCCGAAATCTTCAAGTTAAGAAGAATGTGTCCAACCATCCAATCGTCCATCTACTCAATCATCAATCATGGGCATCCATTGTCCTTAAGAGATTTCTAATGTTGTATGAACATATGCAGAAAGTGTGTGTATATGTTCCTTATCTAATGCAAATGATCAGGCCTGATTGATCTTCTTAATGCAAAATATGTTTAGTGCCATGAGTCCAACATGTATGCAAATAGCCCTAATCACATAAACACTATATGTGTGCACAAACGTCCATCCATATGCAACATTCATATGACAACACATTCAATTTCATCCATAAACACTCATGCATATGCAATATGAAAATGTGTCTGAGCCGATCTAGTGCCTAATGTGTGTTATGCAACCACGATCAACCACTTGCGACCACTTGCAACCACTTGCAACCATCAATCATAACATGTCTCAAACACATGTTTCACCCAATTGTTCCTACCAAAAGATATAGCCGAATGATAGAAGCAAGTAAAAACTTTGTGCCCATTAGGCAATGTCAAAGCTGGAAATCTATGTCACATATATACTGAATAGGAGAAGAACTCCCTAAGCACCAGCCCATATCCTATAAAACCCAAAGAGTTTTAGTCAACCCAACGGACACCCTCAAGCCCCAAAATGTGTTACTAACAGACGAGTCATGCTCCCTATGGGGTTTGCAACAGAAATGGGATTGAGAATAGGACCGAGAGGTTATACTTAAAAGATAGCATGCAAGTAAGCTCTACAGGAAAAGAGGGATCAAGGATATACTCTTAAAAGAGATATGATGCGCGTATCTAATCTTCAATCTTCTAAGTCGCATTTCCTTGAGCTTAACTCCATTGTGCTTTTTCCGTCTTTAACTTCATAATTTCTTAATTCTTGTTTCCAAAATATGAGTTGGAACTCATTTCACTGTTGTCTCTCGTCCCATTTTCCCTTAACCTCCTTCTAGTATACACGGATCAAACATAACTGCGTACTCATGGTTTCATGCAAGCTCTCCAAAATTCACTAGTGAATCCTGGATCTCGTTTATAGGGTATTCCACGTAGAAGGATTATCTCTTGCAAATAAACATATGTCAACCATGTTGCCAAGTGTACTTACTAAGGTGATTTTCTATAACTCATGCATAAGCAAAATGAACCATCCGCCTTAGTGGCGAACACTACTCGAGCGGATCGATAAATGTATCAAGAGATTCTAGGTAACAAAACATGGCAGAACCCTACGGGTTACACTAGACTTCGAGGGCATTACCAAGGCAAGTCAAGCGTCTAACTACCCTCGTTTCATACTCGAGAATGTTACCATTTCTGGACAACCACTCCATCCCTAGAATCAACCCATAGCCCAAAAACATAAGCTTTACTTCTAAACTCAACACTTAGCATAGACATTCTCAAATCCAAACAAGTCATGAATAAATGAGCCGATTCCCCAACAGGATTTGAGACAAAAATGGGATCCTCTACTACGCTAGTACTAAGGTGCAGAGACTCAACTATCGAGGCAGAACTAAAAGGATGCGATGTATAAATACAAAGTTCCCACGGTATGCTAGAAAAGAGAAGCTAAACTTTTAACAGAAATGTTACCACCTCTCTTAGGTATGCTAGTAGTGAGAGCATACAATTTCCCTCTTGACAATCTTGTTCTTTGCCCTTGTCCTTGTCCTATGATACTTAACTACATGTCCCTTTTTTACCATACCAACGATGTTCTTTCTTATCATGGGTTTTATTATTCTTTTACTTTGACCTCTTCCCTTTCACCTTTTCCTCCTTCGTGGATTACGCCTTATCAACAAGTTTCTCATCCTTAGGCTTGTGTTCTTTGTCCTCGTTTTTACTATCCTTGTATAGCTTGTTGACAAGTTTCTCGAAAGCTACCTCCATCGCACGGCAACCCTACAAATCTTGAAATAAGATTAGTCGCAAGTAAAACTACTACGGCTACAGATGGAGGTTGGACACTACTTTGCCCTCCGACATGTGTCGTATGCCTACAAACTATGGTGAAAAGGAAAGAGAGAAGAGACTCAAGGAGATAATTAAAAGATAGTGCATATGGCTTTGGGGAATATGCCTTTCGTAAAACAAAACTTTTCTTAGAAAAATGCTTCTTTGTAAATGGTTTTGAAAATAATTTCAAAAGGTTTTAAAAACTTTTGCCCAATCTGGTAACCTTCTGCTTTGATACCAAATGTAACACCCCACCTCCGCTAGGGTCACTCGCAAAGGGGATGCACAAGCTTTGGTGGAGCATTATCTAGGTAAACATACACAGAAATATTACAAGACAGAACATATAAAATAGCGGAAGAAGAACCAAATTTTGTTGCTTTAAAAAATCTAGAAAGGTCTAAAGCCTTTTTACATCAAAATGCCATTAAATCCATTACATCAAAATATGTCTTGCAATAGTAAAGAAGCATAGAACCATAGTCATAAATCATTCCCCAATAAAGCAGAAAAGCAAGCCATAGCCAAGAGAAATCCAAGCAGTACATGAAAGAGCCTTGGAGCTTGGTAGGATCCGAACTAAGCTGTATTCCCACCCTGTGAACCTGGGGGGAAACGGAAGAAAAAGAGGCGAAACAAACTGGGTCAGTCATAAAGACTGAGTAAGTCCTAGTGACTTTCAGCATAAAAACAAGTAAAGATAACATGGCATGAATAAACTGAAAGTAAACATAAGCATGATGATAAGATAAGCTACAGGCACGATGAATCAAGTATGACACCTCATGCTTCCTATCAAGAGTATCATCACAAGGTTCCTACCAAGTATCACATTGCAAGGTTTCTACTAAGTATAACATCGCAAGATTTCTAAGCTTCACCGTTCCACTATTTTCTTTGATTTCCTGTATTCTCTACACCAACTGTACTAGTACCCCAACCCGTATCATCCTTTCCATGTATATGTACAGTCCCTTGCCGTATATCGTACGGGTTTCATCACGTATTTCTATACTACTTCAACGTAGTGCCACCATTCTTGAAATCGTTGGGACCGCCACCCTTGTTCTGGCTAGGTTTCCTTATCATGAGCTATCGCGTGTTCAACTAGGATTTATGCCACCTAGGACCACTAGGGATTATGCTACCTATTGAACGTTTTCTAGATTCGATTAGGGTTTATGACACCTAGGACCACTAGGGATTACGCTACCTAACGAATTCCACATAACGATCTATTAATCGATCGGCTCCCTACAAGTCCAAGCTCGTTCATGTATCTGTGTCATACGGCCCAATCACGAAATGCAGTCACCTGTGCTAGGTCCACCATAGGGTGTATCAAGCCCTATGGTGCCAACCATCGACACGAATCAAGCACGCACAGATAAACCTACTAATGCCCAATGCCTGCTTTTTCTGCTCCGGAGTGTGTGCACGCCCGCACTCCGTTAGAACCTACACTGGCGCACCCACACAGTCATCGTTCTGGTCGCTTACAATCAGCCCAGTAATCGTGCCCCACCCTGCCTAGTCCCAGGGTACCATGATACATCTATTGGGTTACTGCTGAAAAGGACCGCGTAACTAGGGTTTCCTTTCAGTGGGTTAAGTGTTGTCATTTAAATTCGAGACTTAACCCCATTAGTCTAGCATGTCAAGTTGGTTAAGTGTTGTCATTCAAGTTCGTGACTTAACCTGCCTACGTGTCATGTCAAATTGGCTAAGTGTTGTCGTTCAAGTTCATGACTCATCCCTACGAATCATCTGTCAAGTTGGTTAAGTGTATTCAAGCGGTTCATGACTTAACCATATCAAGTCATCATGTCATATTGGTTAAGTATATTCAAGCGGTTCATGACTTAACCCTATCAAGTCATCGTATCAAATTGGTTAAGTATATTCAAGCGGTTCATGACTTAACCCTATCAAGTCATCGTGTCAAATTGGTTAAGTATATTCAAGCGGTTTATGACTTAACCCTATCAAGTCATCGTGTCAAATTGGTTAAGTATATTCAAGCGGTTCATGACTTAACCCTATCAAGTCATGTCTCAAGTTGGTTAAGTGTTGTCTTTCATGTTCATGACTTAACCCTATCATGTGGCATTAATTCATTAATGCACCTTAACCTCTCACATTAGACCTGTTGTTGTGGTCATTGGATATGCCGGGCGGTTCCGGGCAGATTTACACCATAACTCAGTCTAACCTCAGGTTTCAAGCGCAATATGACCAACTACTCACATTGGATCCTATTGTTTGCAGCCACTGGATTTGCCGGGCAGTTCCGGGCGATTTACACTGCAAACTCAACCCAACCTCGAGTTGGCCATTTTCTTGTTCATTCTAAGTGTCATGACCATGTTCAAGTTTCATGTCAAGTTTGTGTCAAGTTTTCAAGGCAAGTTTCGTGTCAAGTCGATGTCAAGTTCGTGCCCATATCCAGGTTCAAGTTACAACAGCGTTTATGTTTCAAGTTTTGCCTTTTATCAGGTTCATAATTCATGTTCATAACCAATTCATGTTTTGCCTATTCTACCCAAATCGTATTTCCATCGCACGTAAACATGAATCGATACAAATAAACTCAAACTTCAGAATAAAGGGAATAACATAAAAACTTTGATAGGCAAAAGAGACGAGCATAAAGCGATAAAAGGGGTTACAAGACTAGCATGACATAACTTGAGATAATTGGTTACAACATCACTGTCATAAAGGATTTCAAATCTACCAAGATAAGGCGATAGTCAAGGTAAACGCTGACATAAAAGAATAGGCATGCGAAAGCAAGCCAAATATAAGGATAATGGATCCAATGGTTTCGGCGTACATAATAGCGAATAAATTAAGCAAGTCACACCCTCAGTATGAGATCCAACAAACTGCAAATTCGGTATACAACATGGGTTTCAATCAACTATAATAGTTCCAGGTAATTAACCCCAATAGTCATAGTCGTGGTAATAGGTAGAAATCTCATAATTAAGAATCCTAAGCGATTAATCACAGTAGTCATGGTTAATTATCCAAAATAGTTCTAGGCAATGGTCATAGACAATCAACAGTAATAGTTTCAAAGTCATGGTCATAGATGATGGCCTTATGTTCATAATCATAGTTAATAATTCTCATAGTCAAGAGTCATAGTTGATTATCCATAATTGTCCTTATCATAGTCATAGGCAACAGTCTTACGTTCACCGTCATAGGCATAGTCTTATTAGTCATAGGCGGTCTTATGTTCAGCGTCATAATCATAGACATAGTCATATTAGTCATAGGCAGTCTTATGTTCTCAGTCATAGTCCTTGTCCATTAACAATAGTTTCAACGTCATAGGCATGTTAAGGTTATAGACACGAGAGAGTTTGATTTACAATATGAATAGGTCCAAAGCAATATTCAAGAAAGTCAGGATCCAAGACGAACAAGAATAGATAAGAATCAATCACCATACATAGATCCAATTCCAATTTACAACATGGATATTAAGTTTACAGCTTTTATCTAAAAGTAACTTGAACTTACAGTGCGTGGATCGAGAATTAGAAAGCAGAATTGATTGTTGAATCTCTATTTGATCGATCATGTTCTAATTGAAATCCCCCAATTTGCAAATCCCTAAGCGTAGTCTTGATGGAGAAGGAGCAGTCCTTTTTCTTCCTTTTTTTCTTATTATTTTGATTATCTTAGAAGCAGCATAAGGGCAGAAAGAAATGGTTGGGAGAGAATGAGACTAGGGGTGAGTTTATATTGGGTTAGGCCAACGAATCTGGTCAGAAAACAACGTCAAATACATTAGAATGCATCAGGTTCAGGAAGTGGGTTCGGGAGGCAGGTCGACCCCCAGGATGACACTATGGTCGACCTGGTCCCTGGGAGGTCGACATTATAGTAGACCCCCATGTCGACTTGGTCCATGGGCGGGAATTTTCCCGCCCAGCCTGTTCTGGGGTTCGAATTCGAATTTCGAGCTGTTTTTGATTCTGAAAATTCCTGAAACTTCGGAGGGTCTTATCTCCCTCATACAGACTTCGATTTTCGAAAACTCAGACTCTATTTCATGTAAAATTTCGAGACGAACACAATGGAGCAACCCATTTCCCTTGATTCTGATTTTAAAATTTAATTCTACCTTGATTTCTAGTTTCGACATGTTATAAAAATTCGGGTTGTTACATTGATAATCATAAAAACTTAATTTTTGAAGGACTTAGAAATAAATATATCTATGTTCTAAACATGAAAATAAAGCAAAATTCAGATTTATGTCTTACTGTTAATCATGATGATCCCTGGTTATGGCATAAATGTTTTTGTGACATAAATTTTAAATATATTAATAAGCTAGCTAAAAATGAACTAGTTAGAGGGTTACCGAAGATCAATTTTAAAATAAATAATTTGTGTGATGCCTGTCAGATTGGTAAATTATGAAAAGGCTCATTTAAATCAAAGAATACTTTTTCTACAAAACAACCATTAGAATTATTACATTTAGACTTGTTTGGTCCTTCCCAAAATCGGTCATTAAATCATAATAAATATGTTTTTGTGATTGTAGATGAATTTTCAAGATATACGTGGACTTTGTTTCTAAAACACAAAGGTGATACCTTTGGTATCTTTAAGATTTTTGCTAAATGAATAATGAACTTATTAGATCTCAAAAATAAAAATATTCGTAGTGACCATGGAGGAGAATTTGAAAATGAGTTGTTTAATGATTTTTGTAGCTAAAAGGGATAAATCACAATTTTTCTATTCCACGAACACCTCAGCAAAACAGTGTTGTAGAAAGAAAGAACAAAACTTTACAAGAATGTGCTAGAACCTTACTAAATTATAGTGGTCTATCAAAACAATTTTGTGTTGAAGCAGTAGCTACAACATGTTATGTATTAAATAGAGTAACTTTATGACCAATGACAAAAAATACAAGTTATGAAATGCTTTTTGGAAAGAAACCTAAGGTTTCATTTTTTAGAACCTTCAATTCAATATGTTTCATTTTAAACACAAAAGATAATTTAGAAAAATTCAATCCTAAGGTCGACGAAGGAATCTTCATAGGTTACTCTGATCAAAGTAAGAAATACAGAACTTTTAGTAAACGGACTAGTATGATTAAAGAAAGTTTACATGTCTCATTTGATGAAAACTTTTAAATACACATAAAACTTATGATGAAGAATAAACTAAAATTCAAAATGTTAATGACTCAATTATATCTGATCCATCAACTATTTTAAGATCACCTCCACGAATCTTAAAAGATCATCCTACAAATAACATAATAGGTGATATCAATTCGATAGTTTCTACTAGGCATTGACTAAATCAAATGAGTACGTATACTTTATCTCTTCATTAGAACCTAAAAATTATAAAGAAGCCACAAACGACGAATCATGGATTTTAGCAATGCAAGAAGAGATAAACCAATTTGAAAGAAATGAAGTATAGGAACTAGTACAAAGCAGTAATTTGAACAAAATGGGTATATAAGAATAAGGCAAACAAAAATGGTAATATAGTTCGTAATAAAGGCCATTTAGTTTCTCAAGTTTACAATCAAGAAGAAGGAATTGATTACAAAGAAACATTTGCTCTAGTAGCACGTCTTGAAGCAATACGTACTCTACTTGCATTTGTTGTTCATCATAATATAAAGCTTTTTCAAATGGATGTTAAAAGCGCTTTCTTAAACGGTTATATATAAGAACAAGTTTATGTCGAACAACCTCCACTTTTTACTCATGAAATTTTTTTTGATCATTTTTTAAAACTTAAGAAGGCTTTATATGGTTTAAAACAAGCACCTTATGGTTGGTATGAAAGATTAAAATCACACTTAGTTAACTTTGGTTTCGAAATTTGTAAAGTAGATACAACATTATTCATAAAAAGAACTCAAAAAGACATACTAGTTATTCAAATATATGTTGACGATATAATATTTGGATCAACAAACGGAAAACTATTTGAATATTTTTCTAATATGGTGAATTCGAAATGTCACACATGGGTGAGTTAATTTTTTTTCTTAGGATTACAAATTAAACAATTTAAAAATGCACTTTTATAAATCAAGAAAAATACTATAATGATTTACTAAATCGTTTTAATATGGAAAACACTTCAAGTAAACCTACACCAATGAGACAACCATTCACTTAGAAAAAAGATGACAATGGAAAAGATTTTGATTAAAATTATATCGAAGTATGATAGGGTCACTCTTATATCTAACTACTAGTAGACCAGACAGTATGATGAGCATTTGCCTTTGTGGGAGATCTCAAGCATAGCCAAAAGAATCACATTATCGAGCTGTGAAACAAATTTTGATATACTTAAAGAATTCTAAAGATTACGGGCTCTTCTATCCTTAAGGTAGGTCTTTCGAACTTGTATCATATAGTGATGCAGACATTGGAGGCTGCAAGATAGGTAGAAAAAGCACAAGTGGTACATGCATTTTATCGGTCAATCTCTTGTTTCGTAGTTTTGTAAGAAACAAAATTCAGTTTCACTCTCGACATGTGAAGCGGAGTATATATTTGCTACTATTGCTTGTGCACAAGTAATCTATATGCAACAAACGCTAAAAGATTATGGAAAACATCTTACTAACTCACCTATACTTTGCGATAACACTAGTGCTATTAATTTGTCTAAGAACCCTATTAATCACTCCAGAACAAAACATATTGATATTAGACATCACTTCCTAAGAGATCATGTTGAGAAAGGCAATATAACAATAGAATTTCTTAGTACAGATTAATAAGTTGCCGACATATTTACAAAACCTTTAAATGAGACGTCTTTTGTAAACTTGCGACGAGAATTAGGCATCTGCTCATATCCTGAATTATAGAATTTCATCTCTATAATTTTTTTTCTTTCTTTAATTAGAATAAGTTTCCTATACTTACTCTTGTTCTTTTCTTCGTATGTGGTCTAAAAATGAAAAAAATTACCTATTGTGATGAAATAAAAATAGTAAACACCCCATTATAAATACAATTTTCTCTACTAAAATAAATTCAACAAAATTACAATATATTTTCGATACATTGCCAAACTATTATGCATCTTCTCTTAACATCACAATTACTACCGATAGATCCGCAATGACTTCACGTCCACATACACCTATATCCAAATATGAACCCGTGTACAAATGGGAGGATTATCGGAATGGTTACACGCCAGATTCAAAAAAGGTAAGTAATTTCAATTTACTTCACTAGGTGCCAAATGAAAGATTGATGAAATTCATCACTTTCAAGAGCAACAACTACGTCTTCAGAAAGAGCTATACTTCGAACAAAAAGTTACGTCTACTTGGCTAAGTTTCCCAGAACAAATCACAATAAAATTATGCGGGTCAAAATAAAAAAATGTTTATGAACCTCCTCCAAAACCTGTCAACCCACTTGATCCGTATTTATCCTATCATTCATCAGCGGATCCAGTCAATCCATGGACGTCTCCAAAGAGACCTTCTTATTCACTAAATTCATGGGGAAGAAACTACAACAAGAATGAAGGTTCAGAGAAGAATACTCCATAGTAATACATATTCTCCTTATAAATAAATCATTTATTTCTTGTATTTAATTATCGTTGCATTAAGATAAAGCAATATTAAAAGTGTTTAACTGATCATTTTTAATAAAAGTTTAAATGTTTGATGAGAACTTGAAAATATATGAGACATACGTCTGTCATAAACATACCAGACATCTGATATTGAAACAAAAACTATATTAAAGATATGGTTTCGGCACAGACGTTTGAAAATTTAACTGGACGTCTGTACAAACTTTCGGGTTAAAACCCCTATAAAGGCAGACGTCTGGTATAATCAGTTTCAGATGTCTGTCGCTCCTTCGAAACACACTGTTTAATCTCGCTTCAGCATAGGCGTCTGAACATGTTCCACCAGACATCTGTCTATGGTCTCAGGAAGTTATATACTAACAACACAAACATCTGTTAACCATGACAACAGACATCTGATTTCTATCCTGAACCGTATTTACCTTTTCCTTTATATATATATATATATATGTTATTTTTACCATTTCACTTTTTACATTACTCTCTTCCTCTCAGCCCTAACCCTAATTTCCAAAATTCGTAAATTCCCAATCTCCACAAATTCTCAATTAAATGGGTAAAAACATAAGGCTTCAAAGAAAGCAAAGGTTGTTGAAGCAACAACATTTTAGAAGCCAGATGAAACTCCAAATTATGCAATAGAGGAATGAATCATTGGTTGATTGAAAGCCAAAGGAGGACCAAAATTGCTCGAATCACTCAAGAAAAAATCAATTCATTCTAGTCCTTTTTATCCACTTGGTCAGTTATCTCACTACGATGTTAAAAATATGCTCACACAAGAAAGACTTACACATCTGGTAGAGTATGAAGGCAATAAAGGAATGATATTGTAACAACCTGTAATTTTGGAACCAATTTAAAAAATTTATTTTAGCTATTTTAATGGGTTTTGAATATTCAAAATGATTTATTTTAAATAATAACGACTAAACAAGTTGTTTAAATCGAAGTTAGAATGTATAAATTTATTTTAATTATAAAACGAGCTTGAAATACCATGGCAGTTTGAAAAATCGATTTTAAATTTCAAATGAATGTAAAGAATTCAAAATAAATCGGATTTCAGTAAAACCAGAAATATTTGAATCTGTTTAATTATATCTTTCTAACGAATGTGAAAAGTTTAGATTTCATAATACAAATTGAAACTTATGTCCAGTTTTAAATTTAAAATAGTCACTATGGAATTTATATATATTTTAAATAATATATAACCCTTAAAAATAGCCATTTGGCAAACGATCTCCTTTTTCTACGAACCACTTTTATTGGATCCGGAATGTCAAATTTTTGTTAGGTCTCAAATTTCATAATTTTTGGAATTAATATGTGAGCATAGTGAATTTAAATGTGTTTGGTAATTTCAATTTGAATTTAATCAACCAGTTAAAAAGGCTATTTTTCAAACGGTCTCTAAATTTGAAGAAATTAATTTTGTTAGGACCTTATCATCAAAACATAGCCAGATTTAATTTTTCTGTAATTTTTGGAGTCAGTATGTGGCCCCGGTAAATTAAAATGTACATTGAAATTTAATATGTAGCACTATATTAATTTATATTTTAATTTTGATGAAAACTGATCGAAATGATCGAATTGGCTTACGAAACATATCTCGTTGTGTCCGGAATTGGGGTATTTAGCTAGGGACGACAGTCATTGGGTTTGATTCAGAGTTTGTACCGATAAACAAGTATTTTTGAATTAAAATAATATTAAATTCTATATATAAATATAAAAATCTCTAAACCATATCTCATTCGATACAGTCGCTGCCTTCTAAGAGCCAATGCTCTAAATCGTCCCAAATTCGCTTCCCAAATCCTCCAAATCCGATCAACGAATTTTGAAACCCCAGCTACAAAATCGAAGAGCTCGCCAAGCTCTCTCAGGCTAACGGTGATGATGATGAGAAGCTTCGTCGTTTGTGAGTAATTGGAGCTCGAAGGTGGTCAACTCGCATGGGTTTTTATGGAGCTTGGGGCCACCGAGTTCATGAGATTGAAAGGGTGGTGCGGTTCTCCTAGCCGGACGTCGAGGAGGTCTCTTATGTGGTTCAGATCAACGGTGGGAGGCACGATTTTGAACCCTAGTTTGGAAGATGGTTGTGCAACCTGAAAGCGTATAAGTTCGGGAAGAAGAAGTTAATGATGTAATTAGAGATTTAATTATATATTTAATTAGTCGTTTATGTAATCAATGTTTAAAAATCCATATCTTTTTCATATTTGGTCCAAATGCAACGATTTCAGTTGCGTTGCGATCATGGAGTCGAGCTCTACAACATGGAACTGACCAAAACGTAAACCGAGGCAGTTGGAATTTTGACAAAATTAAACGGCTGTTAATTTTGTTAAAACGATCATCAGTTAAAAAATGACGGAGTGAAACCCAAAGTGAGAACTCTCTCACTAAATTTTTTGTATAGTTATTTATTTTATAACTGCATATATCGATTTCCAATATTGATTTTTATCAGTTTTAATCATTATAAATTGTGTATGGTGCCTGTTAGGTCACCTCACTGTCGTCCACAAACCATGGATGATTAAATTGACTATATTGTGTTGTGAAATGGAAAATAAAATATATATGCGATGTGCAATATATATATATATATATTTATGTGTGATGTGATATATATATATATAAATGTAATGTAAAATATATATATATATATGCCATGTGAAACATATATATATTTGCGATGTGAAAAATATATATGTGATGTATAAAATATATATATATATATATGTGATGTGATAAATATTTGTTCACAAAAAATATTATTTTTAGCTTATATGTACGATAAATAAAATGGTCATGTAATGAAGTAAATATTTGTTCGCTTATTATTTTTAGCTTATATATGCAATATATAAAATGGTCATGAAATGAAAAAAAATATTTGTTTGCTAAAAATATTATTTTTAGCTTATACATGCGATACATAAAATGGTCATGAAATGGAATAAATATTTTATTGTTAAAAGTATTTTTTTAGCATATACATGCAATATATAAAATGGTCATGAAATGGAATAAATATTTGTTTGTTAAAAATATTATTTTTAACATATATATGCGATATAAAATGGTCATGCAATGGAATAATTATTGGATTGCTAAAAATACAATTTTTAACATATTTATGCACTGTATAAAATTGTCATATAATGGAATATTCAATTTTGATTTAAAATTGAAACAGAATTGGAATCATTTTATAAAAAAATTATAAACGATTTATAAAATACGTTTTAAATGGAAATCGACGATATTATATATATGGTTTGAATAGAACGCGCCGCGCAACGATCGTTTGTGAATTTCAATTGTTAACTTCAAATTGATATAACGGGAGATCCGACCGTCGGATTCTCCTACAACTAGAACCGTTGGTTTCGTATCGAAAAGATCTTTCCAATTAATTTAAGAGATTTAAATTTGAATGGTTGGATTTTAAGATATGTCCAAATCAGTTTTGGAAAAGGTCGTGATGGATGCAGTTCGGTGGCTGATACTGGAAACAGACTGTAAGGGCGTTAATAAAATTATTAAAAATATGGAAAAATTATGTCAAATCATAATAAATGATTTGGAAAGATTTTTAGATGAAAAATTTCATATTTGAAAAGATAAAAGATATTCTTATCTGATTTAACTAGTTATTAACTAGAATAATAATCCAGTGTTTTTAAATAAATAAATTGGACTTGTAAAGGAGTTTTGAAATAACCAGAATTTTCCAGTGAATAAATTGGAATGGATTTTAATGGAAATAATATTCGGAATATTTCGATATTGGATTCCGTGATTATATGGATATTGTTGAGGAATTTGGAAGATATAAATATCGTTATTCCCAATACGATACTTGTTGGTTTCAGAATTGGATGTTGAATATAAGCCGATGTTATTTCTATTCAGAGTCTTATATTTAATATCAAATTGGATTTTAGGGTTTATAGTGAACAATTTTTTAAATAACAGTCGTTCTTTAACCCAATTAACAATGAAGATATGATTTGGAATTTATAAATTTTTTTATTAAGATTTAATGGAAATTTTCCAAAGTAAAGTTTTCCAATTCAAAATATTAAATTTGAATGGATGGAATTCGATTTGGTAATGATCGAGATGAGCTTCTATAAAGGAAGACTATTACTATATATGGAATTTAAAAGGCTGTCATTATTCCATTATAGTATTAGTTTGATACAGAAATTTACATCGATTACAATTGATCAGATTTCCATGAAGGTTCCATTTTGATGGAAAATGATTTTGGGTTTATCGTGAATTGTGTTTTAAGTGACATTGATTCTTTAACCCGGTTAAAGGCAGGATTAATGTCCAGAAAATTAAACAATCATTAAGTAATGGATTTTTGAGATTAAAACTAGGTGGAGTTTTAATAAATATTTAATTAGATTTGGAATGAATGAATGGTAATTAAATTTACCAAAACATGAGATGTGATATAAACCAAATATACTTGGTTGTTTGATATTGATTGTGATTGATTGACTGTTTGGATTGTGCACAACTAGTTTATGAGCAAATATGCTTTTACATTTAGCATTGGGTTGGGTAGAAATATTTGTATGCTAACATCTTGTGAATCACTTCACGATTTGACTATGAGATGTTTAGTGATGTGGTTGAGTTAATTTCAAATTTAACGAATGATTTTGAAATCATATTTTCTTAAGTGAAAAGAAATGTTTCCCCATTTTGGATAGGGAATGTTTTATTTATAAAAATGTTTTATAAAACAGAAAGGATTTTGATGGTTGTACCCGATGATTTCGAAATGATTTGGAAATGTGTTATGGTTTTACATCATAGTTCAACACATAACCGATTAGTTGCTATTTATAATGTATCTGTTTGGTGGCGGAGAATTTATTCTCTTGCTTAACACCCTTCTTTGAGACCTACGAGCTCAAAGGTTATGTGAACAATAGTGACTGATCATATGTGTGAATTGCTAATGTGAAGTGCTATAGTTTGAAAGTACTTGTGATTATTATGTTGTGAAATCATTTTCCCAACTTCGAGATATAAAATGATTTAGTATGTGGCTAAAGATTCTGGTAACCCGAACGACTAAAAGTATGGGTGAGATGGTGGTGTAGTCCCCGAGGGCGTGGGATTGTGCATCGTCAGTGTAGCCTGCTCCATAGTGGGAGGTGCACATTTATATATCGATTTGGTAAGGTACGTACCCTTTGCCTTGTCTAAGGAGAGCCCAATATTTGGTTGCATACTTGTTTGTATGCGTTGTGATGTTTTGGAATTCATATCTCCAAGATTTTGGTTTGAGATCCCAAAGTGAAATCTACTTTGATACAAAGCTAGATATGTATTTCAAATGATTTGAAATAAAAATCGGGAAATAAATTCAAAAGGAATAATTTATGTAAAGTGAATTGGATTTTGAAAAAATATATATTTGGGATTAAGCCTAAATGGATAGATTGGAAAATTGCATGTTGTATGATGCATTGTAGATCCATATGTCCATTATTGGTTATTCTCTATGCACTGGTATTCATGGGGGCGAACCTGTTCCCTGTTATGCGGCGTGGTCCTGTGATATGCCTCACTCTAAAGTAAAATTTTGATAACTGTTTTTCGTTCTCACACCAGTCACATGACCGACTCGGAGTTTATTATTTCTACCTAAACTCTGGGTGCCCATATTTTCCACACGGGCAGTCAGTAGTTTTGGTTTTGTAGATTATTTCATTTAGTAGGATTCTGGATCGAAGCTTAAAGTTGTTTCTAGAGCATTGATAGTCTTCCGCTGTGTTAGTTTATTTATTTCCGCTACATTGTATTACACTTATTATAAATTTATTTTTCATTGTATATTATTTTCGATACTCTGGTATTCTGTACTCTAATGTAACATTATTATGTTGTTTATAAAAGTCTTGTGTTGTTTGTTTTGATGTGTTGTGCGCCCAAAGTTACTGTATCCGCCTTTCTGGTTCGATTTAAGTCGGTTTAACGATTGATTTGGATCGACCAAGAAGGAGGGTCACCACATAGACACTCTTTCATTTACTATTTTTTGTTAATCTTTGTTCACTAGCACTTCAGACTCCCCTGGATCCAGAAAATTAAATTTGGTAGATGGTTTATGGACAAGTAATTAAGATTAATGTTGAGATGATTGGTCATATTCTAAACACATCTTTCACTAGGGTAAAATAACAAGATATTCCCGATATGTGATATCAACCTAGGGACCGGATTACTCATCAAATTTGGGAGGATATGTGTACAAGAATTAATCCTTCACAATTTCGCCCTAGTCCAAGACTAATCAATCATATGTTAATTAATACATTATTTCCACATCTTGGGAGTCATGAACAAGTCTATAGTCATGATCACAAAGCTCTATATGCAATATTTGGCCATGCTCGGTGGATTGGGCTCAATATATTTTGAACAGATAAAGAGTTTTTGGAGCCCTGTTGAACGAACCATTCCATATGTTGCCTATCTTATGCGCATATTTCGATCACAAGTAAATATGCTTTATCTTTCGGCCTATCTGGAAATACAAGTTCAAACTAGTAGAATACGCTTTCCCGGTCTAATGCATCAACCTATTTGACCTCCACAAGTTTTCACATTCGAACAATGGCAAGAACGGAAAAATATTCCGCAAGAACCAGTTCAACGTCCTCAACCCTAATGACACCATAAGCATGAAGCTCAGGTCGAACAAAGCGAACCCACTGAATATTACTACGATACGGAAATACAAGAAACATAGATTGCGGTAGAATCTGGAGAAAATATTCACGATATTACCCCTCAGAATCAACAACTTCTTTCTCTTAATCAATGGGTCTTAGGAAAGAAAGTCACTTGCTAAGAACATTCTTTCTCAACAGGAATTACTAAGGTTGAGAAAACCTTAGACAAGGTCGTTAATACACTTGGCAAAATTATTCGCAAGGTTCGTGGACGTTCTTCGTCTAGGTCTTCTTTGGCATCTCCAACTCTGCCTCCTCCCCAGCCTTTTTTTCAGGATCTTCCACCAGGTTCAAGTACTAAAGTTCCATCTCCCAAACCTCATGCACCTGGTAGGAATCAGATTCCTGAAGAAGGAGAAGAAGAGGAGAGTGATTGGCCATCGGACGAAGCCCCCTACTATGGACAACATACTTTCAATGGTTTGTCTATTCAAGAAAATGTGACGTACAACGACGAATCACAATGGCAACAATACGACGACCAATCATCCGACCTGTGGAGCTATTTTACGGGTTCTTAATTTTATCATCATCACGCTTATCGTTGGTCTATGTTATGTTTCTGCTTATCTTTAATTTGACACTTTATGGTTTGTATTAATAACTGTATGTGTTTAACACTCTATTTTTGAATTCTTAACTCTATGTGCTTGAACTGAGGCTTTGGTACGATGATGTGTGTTATTTGATGTATGATTATTTTGTGATAATGCCAAAGGGGGAGAAAAAAAGGGATCATTAACTGGGGGAGCATTAAAATCGTATAGTTGCCATCATCAAAACGGAGGAGAATGTTAGATCCTCTACTTCGGATTTTAACGACAACAACTATACGATTATAGGACGTATATATTGTGTTATGTAATAATGCAGGATATCAGGAAGAAGAAAAACTCATGATCAAATATTACAAGGAATACTCAAGGACATCACAAAGGTTATATTATGTGTTAGGTTAAATGTACAATATCCTTATAATCATATAAGAAGTTGCATAAAGAACATTTATAAATTTGTGCTAGAGAAGACGTCTATTCTATAGAAACAGACGTCTAAAGCTAAAGTTAGGAAATTATTCCAGACTCAGCACAAACGTCTATTCTATAAGAATTGACGCCTGTTGAAGGTCTCAGGAAAAATTTCCTGACAACACATATGACTTTCTCTATACGGACAGACGTCTGTTCATGTATTTGAATTGTACCAAATATACATAAACAAAGTCTGACCATTTGGACAGATGTCTGTCCTTGCAATGCCTTATACTTTTGAAAGGGAACTTATTCATTCCCAAAAGACACAACCTTCTTCTTCATTTCAAAACGATTTTTCCTAAAAGACACAACTTTTCAGATGAAGAGTTTTATTTCAAAGGTTATAATCTTTCATGAAAACTCTTCACTTATTATAAACATATCTTGATTTAGGGTTTCAAATCACTAAATCTTTCTAGATATGTTCTATACTTTCTGAAAGCTCTATGTACTTATTATTCTCTAAGATTTCAAACAAGCACTCAACTTTTTCTATACTCTCAAGTTATTCAAGCTCTCATATTAACTCAAGGAGATTATAAGAGAAACTTGTACAAGTCAGTAAAAATCAGTGTTGTAAATAACACAATATTGTCAAAGCAACTTGTTGTCTGTAAGCCTATTCCTCCGGGCGAAGTAAGGGCAGTTTGTGTTAGTAAGAAGCCGAAGGGGAGCTTCAGGACTTGACGTAGGATGGGAGGTCCGAACCAGGATAAAATACTGGTGTGATTACTTCCTACCTTACTTGCATCTTTACTTACTGGTTGATTTTACTACTTGCTATAGTTAAGACACACATTCGATCCTATTATAGAATTTCAGTATTTTGGTGATGTATGTGTATTAGGGGCACTTATTTTATATTTGGCTATCATTGTCTATATTGTTGTATTGTTTGCATGTTTTCCAGTGGAATCTTTTATGTATAATATTCTAAAGAACTGTGTATTTGCAAGTTTCATGAAAGCGATAGAAATGCATAATAATAGTTATGGATTATGCAGAAATACATAACAATAGTCATGGATTATGTGATGGATTTGCAATGGATTTGCAGACTGAATCAAAATTTCAGTGTTTAATTATCGCATTTGGTTATAGATTTGCTATGGATTTGCAAAGTGAAACAAAATTTCAGTATTCAATTTTGTTATGGATTTGCAATGATTTTTTAATTAATTTTTTTAGTTTATTTAATAATTCGGTGATTAGAAAAACATTAGTAATTCATAGTGAATCAATTGCAAATCCCTAGCATTTTGTAACGTGTTTGCAAAGGAGGGCTTTATATTTTATTTCATGGTTTATTGGTTGGAAGAATAATAATTGTCGATGGTAAATCTGGTGCTAATCCATGATAATTTGCCGTGGGTTTGCGATGGAAAATTTTAAAATATATTTACTAATTTGTTGTTTGAAAGAATAAATGTTTCGTAGCAAATCCATAGAAAATTTTCAATGGATCTGTGATGGAATTTTGAAATAATTCTACATGCTTTTCAAAAAGAAATATAAAAAAATAAATGGTTTGCTACGAACTATGGGGAAAACATCACGAAATTTGTTGACTTTCCATCACTAACCATTTTGTGATGGATCTAGCACCTAATGAATTAGGAGGGTAATATCCATCACAAATCCACGGCAAAATATTATTTTGTGATGGATTTGAGATGAAATTTCCCATCACTAGAACAACATTTTCTAGTAGTTACCTCTTGTGGATTTCTCATATAATAACATCTTTCAGTCTTCTATTAATATGGCTCCTTTCGGGGCCTTGTACGACAGGCTTTGTCGTTCTTCATCCTGCAGGTTAAAATCTGTGGAGAAGCTCATTCTAGGTCCAGATTCGGTTTGTGATTCTTCTCAGAAAATCATTCCTATTCGATAAAGAATGATAGAGGCTTAAAGTTGTCAGAAATCCAAGGCGAACAGCCATAAGAAGCCTCTCAAGTTCTCTGTAGGCGATCTAGTTTTCATTCATGTTTCTGCGCTGAAGGGATTTATGTGTTTTAGTAAAACCGGGAAGTTGGCCCACACTTTATAGGTCTATTCCCGATCACTTAGCAATGTGGGCATGTTGCATATCAATCTGTATAGACTTAACCCCAAGGAAATTGCGGGACACAGTTTTTATAAGGGGGAAGTCTACAACAACCCGAATTTTGATAAATATTTGCTATAATAAATAATCAAATAAAATATAATATTAGTTTAATAATTAAGTTGTAAAAAATCATTAACTTGGTTATTCGACGTAATTATTTGGATAAATTGGTGTTTTGTGGTTTGATGTTGGAATTTGATCACACTTAAGCGATTAAATTGAAGTTTGTGTACTTAATTATGAAATTAGAGATAAATATGTAATATTGAAATTTTTGAGAAATTGGATATTTAAGACATTTGAAATATTAACAAGTACTAATATTTTTCGTAGTATTGAAATAAAGAATAATTGCTTTCTTATATGCTAATTATTGAGTTAAAACCATTTTATTATGGTTTGATGACAATAAGTGTATCTATTTGGTTAATAAAACAAAATGTTAGATTCTGGGCTAAGACTGCAATTTAGGTAAAAATATGTACTATTATATAAACTATAAAAGCTAAACTTTTTGTAATTAATAATACATTTAAAAAATATGCGTTTTGACATGTTTAATGATTTATTAAGTTAAAACGGGTCACTGTGATAATTATTTTGTTTGTGTATAAAGGTTACACAAATATAAGTGAAATGTTTAAATTTATATAGTTTATAGAAATTTGAAATAAAAATTCATATTATCATCCAAAAACTTTTAAACGTGGTTAGAATTATTGTTGGTTAGAATTATGGTTTGCTATTTTATCTCATAACTTTATTTTTAATATTTATGAAATCTTGTGCAAAAGTGGTGAAAATCTTTAAATTATAGGCTAATTAAATTGTTTAGGGCCCAATAACCCAACTAGTGGCTAATAAGTGTTTAATTACTAATTTTGGGCTTTAACTTAGGCCCACTAATCCTAAGATAAACATTTGGAGACAAGTAGATTAGTTGTTTTCATTTCACTTCATCTCCTTCAGCCAAAACCAGTAAAAGAAAATAGAAGGAAACTTAGAAAATCAACTACTGTAATCCTCCACAAGCCTTAATCCACATCCTAATTGAAGATTTTAGTTGCGCAAACTCTCTCGTACATCAGGTATACACCTAAAACTTGGATCTAAATTTGAGTTTTAATCATCAGGTAGTGATTTGGTTTATTGTAATTGAAGTTTTCCTTTTCTTGTGCTTGTAGTTGCTTCTGTAAGGAAAAAGAAGACGTCTTCCAACCGAAAGAGCTCAAATTCGGTGCAGTAAACATCTATTCTAACCGCAATCCCATTTTAGGTGTGTGTTCTCTTGAAATTTCTAGTCTTAGTGTTCTTTTATGGCTATCTGTAAGTTTTACGGTAGAACACCTATAGTTGTTCTTCTATTTTCTGAGTGGCTAAAATCACAACGAAAGCTCATCTTTACGTCGTTGTATCTTGTTATCTACTCAATGTTTTTACAAGAATTCTTTGCCAGTGTGTTATCATGTTTCTTGTGAATGATTCTACTAATTTATTGGGAATCTGGCTCTGTTTGGTTAGGAAAAACGGTTCGTTGAAGTAGTGATTGGAGCAGGAATTTCTCCTTGACACGACCTGAACTTCCCCATGAAGGAAAGCACGGATTGAGTTGAGAACAAGCCACATCGAGACACAAACAGAAGAACATTCCATTGCTTATTACAACAATTCCATCAGAATAAAAGAATATATAGAGTATGAATAATTATAATACAACAGAAAAATATCAGAGATTACAATACATTACATAGCAACGGAAAAAAATACAATACACAACTGAAAGAGATAAACAGATACAGAGCTTTCCGAATATCGTTCCAGGTGTAAGCCAGGATCCTGCGAATATAAATCTGCAAAACCAAAACTACTAGCTGCTCGTGTCGAAAATAAGGGCACCCAGAGTTTGGGCTAAAACAATAAACTCCAGGTCAATCATGTGACTGGTGTGATAACTAAAACAGTTATTTAAACTTTGCTTTAAATCAGATATATCAAGGGACCAAGCCGTATAACATGGAACGGGTTTCGGCCCAAGAATACCAGTGCATATATCAAAACAGTGCAATGCTTTTTGGAAAAATGAAGCTATTATAAGACCAAAGTCCTATTACACAATGCAACGCAAGCCGGGGTATAGGATTTCCCTTATAATAGCCAAACATGCTTGGTACATTAAAACAAATCATTTGATACTATTATAAGTGCATAGTGTACAAAACAACTTCAAATATAAATGTATCAATCCTAGACGACATGGGTACTATATATCATGTCGCTAATACTAGGCTCTTCAATCAAAACCGCAAATATCACGTATTGGAAGTTGGATTTACATCTGCGAACCGAGGCCAGGGATCGTCCTCACCACTTCGAGACAATCTAGCCTACCATGTCTCAGGACCCAGACTCAGGTGAGCCCTTGGAACGTCAGGGTCGGTCCACTCGATGTGGATTAAACTTAAACCCTGGACACTGCGTTTCCCCGCCCTATGGGGCACAAATGAGCCAAACGACTCCATCGGTCCCGGATCGACCGATATAACTGAGGCGCCTCGCTATCCATCATCCACATAAGTAAAATGTCCGGGCGTGTAAAACCCAAAACACCACTCCTAGCTAGAAGGAAACGCATGCCCTCCCTGAGGTCCTTCTCCCGTTTTTGGTTCACACCGGGGTGTGAGGCTCGCAAATTAACGCTACACAAAGCTACGTTGTATTAAAGCCGTGCTTTGATCATCAACCACAAGACTCTGCTTTTCAACAGAAGCCTTGATCATTTGCATCTCAGCATGCCACACAGGCAATTCATGCCATGCGACTAATATCTATCGATATATAACCTCTGAGCTCGTACGTCTCAGAGAAGGGCGTTAAGCAAGAGAATAAATTCTCCGCCGCCAAACAGATATATATTTAATAGAAATCAATCAACACGGAATAAAATCCAATGTCAAACACACATCCATTTACAAGTCCGTTCTGGGTCTGAACGAAACCGAAGGAACTTATTCCTCGCATATCCATCGATCTCCAAGTACGTCTGGACGATCACCAACGGATTCCCTCCTCTTGGGTGTACAGACCAATCCAGATCATCAGTAATTATCCAAATGATGTGAAGACCTCCGGTCTTCGACCACCATCTTCGTCCTTGACATAGCGTCGAATCACTTATACAGAATGGGATAAACCCGGTCCTTCCGAATAACTCGCGTATATAATAAACAAGTGTTATAAAAACACAACATACGCCTTATACCAATCCAGAATATTCCTTTATTCAAATATTCTTTTACTTTGGGAAAGGTTCCCATTAATTTTATCAAAGATAAATTCTTTAAATTTGTTCTTTAATCTTTCTTTGAATACCAATTCAAACCATATTATGGTTTATCCAAACTAGTCGGGATTAAAGAACCTTACCGAAGTAATCATTTTTTTTAATTTCCCAACCCCAACTTATTCATCCCATGAAGTAAAACTGGTAATACTTGATATCTAACACCACAGTGTTATCGATAAATTCGATTACCATTTCATGTTCAAATCTAATTATAGATTTAACTATCGCCTGGAGCAAAACTGGTGATACTCCATTCTCGATCATTTCAATCTAATTAAAGATTCATTAAAACTCCACTTGGTTTTAATCTCCCCAAAAATCAATTATTAATGATTGTTTAACTTGGAAAATCATATCCTATCTTTAACTGGGTTAAAGGACCAATGTCATTTAAAACACAGTTCACGATAAACCCAAAATCACATTCTATTCCATAAGCCTTTAACCGTAAATTAGCAAGTGAACAATTCCCTAAGTAATAACCCCGAAGGCCGAAACCAACATTAGATCAATACCTAGGAAACCATTCAACTTAACTAATCTCCAGTTAGTTTCTGAATTTCTTAACTCCGTTGGGTCAAAGAATATTATCATTAAAGATACCATTCATGACAACCCAAAATCACATTCCATTAATGATGCAATCTTCATGGAAAACAAATCGATATATATAATCGATATAAACTTCCATATCCGACTAACAATATAAATGGAATAACGGCAAAGCCTTTTAAATTCCATATATATTAGCAGTCCTCATCCACAAAATTCACTTCGATTATTACCAAATCGAATACCATTCCATTCCAATTTATTTTATTAAATTGGAAAACTTTACTTTGGAAAATCTCCTTTAAATCTTAACAAAAGATTTATAAATTCCAAATCACATTTCCCTGCAAATCGTGGTAAAGAACGAATGTCATTAAAACATAGTTCACAACAAACCCAATTCACATTCCATTAATTATTGAGTTAAAGAACAAATGTTATTTAAAACACTGTTCACGATAAACCCAAAAATCAATTCCAATTCAATTCCAATTAAATATTATTTAATTGGTATACTTCATTAAATCTAAATAAAAAGATTTAACCTTTTTCTCAACTGGGTTTAAGAACAGTGTTAATGAATACACCATTCACGATGAACCCAAATCCCATTTGATATTAAATACAAGGCTCTGAATAGAAAATATATTGGCTTATATTCAATATCAAATTCTACGACCAACAAATATCATATTGGAAATAACGATATAAATATATCTTTCAAATTTCCATAACAATATTTGTATAATCACGAAATCCAACATCGAAATATTCCGAAGACAATTTCGATTCAAATCCATTTCCAATTTATATATTGGAAATTCTGGTTATTTTTAAAACCATTTCAAATCAATTTCTCATTCACACCACAAACCAATATTCAACCAAACACATCAATCAACACAAGCAACTAAACAAGTCGTCCATGGTCTGTGGACGATGGGGAACATTTTATATAAGAAGTTACATAATAAATAACTGTATAAAGGAAATTAAAGTTAGGATTTCTCACCTTTGGGTTCCACTCCTCCATTCTCTATTTCTGAACGATTCGGATTTGCCCAAAATTCCAATGTGATCTTTTCCCGCTGTTCATAGTAAAAATCGCATTTTTAATATGATGTTTATTTTAAAAATCACATTTTTACAATGGCACTTCCTATATAAAAATCATATATTTTTTCAATGCTCCTTTCTATATAAAAATTATATTTTTATATCTCTACTTCTTATATAAAGATCGTATTTTTATTTCACTTCTCCTATAATAAAAATTACATTTTATTATGTTATTCCTATAAAAATCGCATTTTTCTCTTCATGAACACCTTATAAAAATCATACATTTATATCGATGTTTGCATTATAAAAATCATATTTTTATAATATCTATAATATAAAAATCATATTTTTTTTTATCTCTATAATATAAAAATCTAACCTTTTCATATAGAAAAATCAAATCTTTTCACATAGAAAAATCTAATCTTTTCCCTTTCTAAAAATAATCTCTTTACATGATAAAATATCATATCTTCTTGATGAAAAATCCTATTTTTACCTCACTAAAAATCATACCTTTATGTAATGAAAATTATATTTTCATGTTTAAAAATCATAACTTCATGTTAAAAATCCTACTTTATGATAACAACTTATATATTCAAATCATATCCTTATCATGGTATAAAAATTCAATTTTTATATCGTAATAACCTAAACAAATCATAATAAAACATACCGGCGCGAATAGGTGGTCCGCTGGTCAGGGTTGGGTGGTGAAAGGCGGCGGTGGGACCTGTTGGTGGCGCAGGGTGGCTAACGGCGACCGCTGGTGGTGGTTGGGTTCAGGGGGGCTGCGTTCGATTTAAAGAAAGGGGGGCTCGCGATACGAGGAGAGGAAACGGTGGAGGAGGAGAGAGGGAGGCCGGAGGGGAAGGATCGTAGAAGGGGGAGGGTGCGCCATCGACCGGCGGCGGGCTGGGTGGGGGCGGCGCTGATGTAAGGCGTCGAGATTTTTTTTCTTTTATTTTTAAAACTGACGGAAAGAAGAGTGAAGGGAGAGAGAGCATAGGGGGTTGACCAATTATTATAATTTATTTTATTATATACCCAAAAGTAACTTTTTCTTTCAAACTCAAAATCAAACCCACCGACTATCGTCCCTAGCTAATTACCCCCATTCCGAACACAATGGAACATGTTTCGTAATCCAATTCGGCTGTTACTATCAATTTCCGTCAAAATCAAAATATAATTTTATATATTGAATTTGAACGCGCATTTCAATCTACCGGGGCCACATATGGACTCAAAAAATTCCCAAAAAATATTTTCCAGGTTCGTATCGACGATACGGTCCTAACAAAACTAATTTCATCAAATTCTGAGACCCTTTGAAAAACGGCCATTTTCTGGTCGATCGAAATTGGTTGAAACTGTCAAAACACATTTTACTTCACCACACTCACATATTGATTCGAAAAATTATGAATTTTTGAATCTAGCAATAATTCAACATCCCGGATCCAACAAAAGTGGTTTCGTCGAAAACAGAGGTCGTTTGCAAAATGGCTATTTTTAAGGGTCAAAATTCCATAGCGGCTATTCTGAATTTTCAATTGGAAATAACTTTTTATTCCAGCTATGAAATTTCAATTTTTCAGATTCGTTGGAAAGATATTTTCAAATAGATTCTAATATTTTTGATTTCACTAAAATCCGGTTTATTTTGAATCTTGTACATTCATTTGAAATTTGAAATCGAGTTTTCGAACTATCACGCCATTTCCAATTTCTTTTATAATTAAAAATAAATATTTATATTCTAACGTCGATTCAAATAAATATATACGTTTTATTTCTATTCGAAATAAATTTCTCATCGTCATTATTTAAAATAATTCATTTTAAATATTCAAAATTCACTAAAATTGCCATAATAAAAATTGTAAATTGGTTCAGATTTCCGGGTTATTACACTCCTGCTCCAATTTGCGGCAAATTAGGTCAATCCACCCTCTCATTAGGTCAACCCAGGGGTCGACACAGTGATGAAATGGATATTCGACCTACTTGAAGAATACTGTGCATGTGTAATTTCCTGTTCCTGTGCAACTATATGAAAGCCCCATATTGGTTTTTAAGAGATTTTATGGGTTTTCTAAGGTATTTTCACTTGGTATTCGAATAGTATGAGCTTGTTAGATCAATCCATTCAATATTAAAGTTAGATCACTACTTTAGAATGATTTTGGGATTTGAATTGTAAGTTTGATGATGAATTTTTGGCATTGTAGAGCACACATACATGTTTTATAACTTGTTTTCTATTATGTAAACAAATATTGTTTTCGTTATAGTTTTGGGGATAAATAATATACGATTTAGTTTTAAAATAAATTGTCTTGAACCATACACAAATAAAATTTAAGGTATAAGAAGAAGGCAATTTGTTTTAAAATAAAAACCATTTGTTCCAACATAGCCAAATTATCACAAATTTTCATCTCTCAAATCTTACCCATAAAAGAAATGTCAGTAGTGTACATAATTATTAAAATTTCCCTCAAATAGTCAAAGTAAACATCAAATCCATGGAAAATAAAAGAAGAAAAACAATACATCTCCGAAAGAATCTTCAAGAAAGAAAAATATAAGCAATCCAACTAAGTGCCCCTCCCTAAGGGCTTGAAAGAGGGGAGGAGAAAAAAGGAGGGAAGTAAAGGAGAAATATGTCAGACAAAAAGTCTAGTGAGCTATAGTGATTACTAGCACGATTGATAAAAAAAGAAAAATAGATAAAACAGTAGATCTAGTGTCGTAGGATGATAAGTGTCTATGTACACCAAAAAGAGAACAAATAGAATAAAGAATAACATAAAAGATTGATCGTTCTAATTCATAAGGATTTTATAATGATGATTATTTTGCACTTTTATAAATTTGAAACAAAATAAATAAGCAGGAAGGAATTATCTAATTCTACACAACCGATCATCTGCAAGGAATCATGGATTACCTATGCCTACTATGGATTTGGGTTTATCAGGACCTAGCCCATCAACAAATGACATAACCTTATCCATAGGTGTCAAAGTGGCTTATGTTCCCAGATCGGACCAATGCACGCACACTGACCCGTCGGAACCCGCCCACACTCTCAATCTGGACCAAATTACATACACAACATAGCAAGGTGCGTGCCCTTACCTCATATTGAGGCTGAAATGATAAAAAAGGTACACTACATGGAATGGATCCCAACAAATAATTTGGCATAAATCTCCACGATTGATTTGGGTCTTCCCAGAATAGGCCTGTAACCTTTTCATGTTAGTGCATATGTCATATTAAAGCCTATGCCATATTCTAGGCTCGTAATTAACCTAGACACTGTAAATCAGTATGTCACATGGGGCCTAATAATGGCATAACGGTTTTTAGGCTCGTAATATACCCATACATTGTAAATCAATACGTGCATATTAAAGTTCGACGATGAAATTCTAGGCTTGTAATTTACACACACACTGTAAATCAATATCACATATTAAGCCTAACCGTCCTTTCCAATTATTCCAAGTTATATTAAAGTTTTCAAAAAAACCATTCGTTTTTATTATGATTTTCAATTATCATATTATGCAATTAACTTATTACAGTCAAAATTAGACTTAATCCAATTATTCCGTTCTTAATTGCAGTTTTCAATATATTCAGTTTAGCCTTAATTTTATTATTTCAATTTAATTTGTTTTATTCCCCAATCAAGGTGCAGAATAAAAGAAAAAGAGGAACAATCTGTCGTGTATAGGTTTATACCTGAATTAATCATATTCATATGCCTTTTAGGAATATTTGGCATAACCCAAATAAACTGCAAAAACAAGAAATAGAAAAGGCAAAAGAGATATGACACAATAGTTCGTAGAAATCTGAAAGGAGATTGTTAAAATAGACAGATTGAGTTTCAGAAAGAAAAAAGAAACAATCAGAATCTGAAACAAACTGTAATAATCTAAATCTGTAAGTAGACTATGTACTGATCTGAGAATGTCTAAAACTACTGTTACATAGATTTTTCTTTAACTTTTCAAAAATCTAGATAATTAAAATATAATCTCACTTAAATTTTTTTTATCCATTGGCTATTATAGAAATCTCCAAAATAAATAATCCTTCTCCCTAGAATTTGTGCGCAAACATATTTTACTCTAAAGTTATATTTTTGTATGAGTGAAAATGATGTGTTGAAGGCACAAAAATGAAGAAGGAATTGTATGGAATGAGGGAGAGGGCAAGAGGCTTATTTATAGTGGTGGTACAATATCTTTGGCTCTTAGATTTTAGGTTAAAAAATTTAAATATCGCATACAAAAGAAAATTCTTGAACCAAGTAGAAAGTCCTTTGATTCTATGCTAGGCACGAAATCGTGCCTGGCTTTTACCTGGGTTTACCAATCTCTCTGGTGGGTCGACACAGCTGTAGACCCATCTTTTGCCTGAGTCGACCCCTAGGTCGGCCCAGCCTGGGACAGGGTCGTCTCAGTTCTAACGTTATAAAATATTATTTATTTTATTTTAATTTGGTTTGTTGACTTAATTTTATAATTTAAATTTAAAATTTCTTTTGGTCATAACTTTTTCAGTTTAAGTTTGTTTTATGCAAACCAAATGTCTATCTGAACCAGAACATCATAATTGATCCACTGGCCCATTGCTTAATTCCCATTATTTTCCATCCTATTCTTTAATTAATTATTTTGTTAATTAAGTATCATTCATTAAAATTTTGGGGTTCTTACATTCTCCGTTTCTTAAAGGATTTCATCCCCAAAATATACAAGGTGGAAGAATAATATAAGTGTTTTCTACATCCAAGTATCACCCCATACTTTTATGCGCCCAAATTTCGACAAAAATTGAAACTCAAACACATCCAAGAATGGAGCACGTAAATCTGGTACCTACAAATAAATGAGCATGCGCATAATCATAGTATAATAAGATAACACACAGCGGAAACAAAATAGGATAAACTAGTATTAGCTCAAGTAACTACCCTTTTCAAAGTAAGTCACTTAGCCAATACCGAGCATGAGAGAGAATGAGAACCGAAAGCCAAACTTAAACACCTATGAGAATCCGACCTTCTCTAGAAAACCTGGGTGGTTTTAATGAGGAGAGGATCAGAACATCAAGATTCTGGTGAAGGGAAATGTACAACATATATTATAATGCACAGATGTATCCCGTTTGGTTCAACCCAAGATGTATGCCTACCAAGGTTAGTGATTCTAGCCTATCCTTGTAAATGTTTACGCACGACTGTAATACTCTTCCCAAAGTAGTATTCCCAAAGTATAATATTGAGATTGGACATTTAAACATATATTTGTGAAGCCTTTATACCAGAGCATGGCCAGTTATTTAATCGAGGTTAGACTCCTAGTTAAGGAGTTTCTATGCACACACACACACTTACATTCACTCTTCCTTCATCATTTAATACCTTACTATCAATGATAGATATGGTGGATTCTCTTTGATTGCTTAAGACCCTAGGCATACCAATTGGTCATTTATTATTCCTCGAAGATTTATTTAACATTAACATAAACTAGAGGGCACTAGCTATGGGCCCTACTAGTTTAAGCTTCTTTCATTCACGCATATACCCTTTCCCCACATAAGGTGAGAGTTGATATTTTATCGCATGAAATAACTTATAGCTAACCTTATTAGATAACCCCCTTAGTCGCTTATTACTTTCCGTAGGATAGGTACCCATATATGACATTTTAGTTTCTAGGTTTGAGTAGGCCCATACACAGCTGCCATTTAAGACCCCTAAACTGAAAGACCTACTCCAAGGTGGTCTCTTTAACCATAACCGCTTAAGACCTAGGAAGAGGACTATATGTGAAAGTTATTAGGTTCTTACCCCTATTATCCTTTGACACTTTTCCCTAATTGGGATAAAGTGGACTACGTTATTAAGTCATTCCAGTTTAGTCCTTCTATAGGAAATACTATACGCACATGATTCATTATCATCTTAGGTTCATATGGTTAATAATATTTTACATTATTAACCTAATAAGTCCAACTCTAAAATTTAAATTATAAATTATATGTTAACTAGTATAAATAGGAAAGTTATATCTCCTTATCCTAGGATATATTTAATTACCTTCCCTAATTGGACTTAGTATTTAAACAACAATCGATACCCATTAGCCCCTTTTTTCTCATCCATAAGTTTATTGCCATTTATGACCATATAGTCATATTTTCCCATGGCAACACTTAACTCTGGATATCCTTATTTTATCAGTCCCAAAATATCTATTTGTTGTACCCCAACAGACCATTACTATTCATATTTATTTATTTATTTGCTTATTTATTATATTTGTATATGCACCAGACCACTCACATTAAGTTGACCACTTGTCGATGTTGGATTTGTCGGTCGGTTCTCGGTGGACTTCAAATACAAGTTGAACTTAACCTCGTGCCTTAGTACATTTATATTTATGCATTAGACCCCTCACAATAAGTTGACTACTTGTGGACGCTGGATTTTCCGGTCGATTCCGGACAGACTTCTACCACCAGTTGAGCTTAACTCATGTCTAAATGCAGTTATAGTATAAATTTCCTAATCGAGGTGTACAACATTAATCCAAATTATTAGGAATTGTAAGCATTATTCTTATTATATCTACTTTCCCCAATCAACATTGGTTACAATTGTTATTTATTGATATGCGGTCCTATTTGTAGCAATAAATTATACTAATTGCTACAAATGGCCACAACAGATGTAACAACACGGATCTCAACAGACCGATTTTTTTATCAAAAACCAAATCCATCGAAACCCGTGTTGGTTTGCTCCGGTATCCTGCAGAAAAAGACAGAGATATAAAACATGTCAGATCTCGAAAAACATCTCACAGCGGAAGGAACAAAATATAATATAATCATAACATAGCTTTACCATAATAATAATACTGCCTAACTAGTATCCAAAGCTATAACATCTCTGTCTCAAGCCTAACCTGCAATTGTGTTATGAGGAGGGGTTCAGAACATAAGTTCTATGTGAATGAATTTAAACTATACACTTTGGATAATCCTACATATACCGTTCAATCGTATTATCTTATTTATTAGGTTACTTGGGTTAACAGCACTCAAGGCTTACACACACGTCGTACCTATTTACTTTCCGGTGAATTAACCTAATACAGTATATGTGTAGATACCCCCAATATCGAGGTATACCCCATGGAAACCCACTCGCACGGTCTCCACCGTAGCACTATCGATGTATACATAGTCCCTCATCCTATGCCGTGGTGACGTACATATAACAATATTACGTTCCGCTTATATCTATCATTACTATGCTATGCAAACGTACGAACTACCACCATTGTTCGAATCAAACTCCATAACGGATTAATGCCCTTAAGTCTACGATACACCAACCATAGTCGACGTGAATGTATCTAGACTGTCCACCATACGTTTATTCAATTGTAGCTTGATGCCTTAATCGCACGTCCTCTAATGTGCACCGAGTTCCGGGCAGGGCTAAACAAGAAACACGGAACTCGGCCGGGAGCTTTTCCATATATGTATGGGCCCGTCTCTAAAGAGCCTCTAAATACATACATACCTAGGGTCTGTTTTCGTGGTGGCTATGGCCCCACCTCGTCCCCTCCCTTAACTAGTAAAGACTACAAGAGCTAAGCGACCGCCCCTACTAATAACTAATCTAAACATCCATGTGGCGCCTACCCTCAACCCCGTAGCTCGATAGTGAAAGGTGAAATGGTATCTTGGGTTTAGCTCTAGTCTTTTCGCATCCGGCTGGCTGCCGATGACGGGTATGCGATGGTATACTATCCTTGTTGGTCGTGACCCTCTCTACCTCCTCGTGAGACAACCGTCGAATCACCCAGGTGTCACCTCATCACAACATTCTGACTGCATAGCTACATCTGCAGTCAAGGCGCACCTACCTGATAGTTACGCGTAGACCCATCCTCTGTGAGCACAGTCCGAAACTACACCACCACAGAGGAATACCAGGAGCACCTTTAATGTCTCAGGAAGCCGCGTGCTTCCCCTTCCAGTCCGTCGGAGCCGCCAAAATAATCAGATTAACGTGTGCTCCCCTTATGTCTTACGACACCATGGTGATCTACCCTGTTTGGTTATTCATCCTCTAACATACGGACTATCCTAAGCGCCTCAGTTTACTGTGTCATTAGATCCTATGTCTAATCATCAATTACGCGCTTGCTCCCCCTCGACAGATTTCCCATTAACTTGGTTGTTTCCATTTTCCCTTGACTTCTTCTTCAAGTTACCAAGTTACTCTTGCTTATTAACCTCATTTATAACTTAGTTCATTTAAGTTCATTAATCTACAACATGTCATTCTCTATATTGTAATTCGATATTCACGATTCATTCTCTTTACACTACTCTTTGTCCCATCTCATAGTTGACATAACATGTTCTACTTAATTTATAATTAAGTACATCTTAATTTACAAGTTTTCTGTCATTCAACATTTACGATTAAATGCAACTTACTTATCTCAATAAATTTGCCTTCTTCTTTCTCATTAAATCATAATATCGTCGTACACCGTCATTACAATTTATCATAATTTACTTATTAACTTAGTTCTCTTAACTAAGGTTTACTAATAAGTTTCCCTTTTCCTTCATATAACTTATGCTATCCTCATTTATGGATTTATTATTATTCTCTCTAATTACTTAATCTTCGATTAAGTACAACTTTATTACATAAGTTATTTCATCTTTCCCTATCGTTCATTATAACTTACCTTATTTCTTAAGTTATAATTCCCACTTGTCCTTAGGATAAGCCTACCTATTATCTTTTCTCTTCTTATTCAAATTCCTTTCTAATAGGTTGTTATCATTCCCCATTTTGGCGTTAAATAAGATTTACTTTATCCCTCCCACTTCTTTAACAAGTTTACTTAATCCCTACTCAATTGAAGTGGTTCGTAATACCGCTACAGATTTAATTAGGTTAAGTAATCCAATTTAACGAATTATCCATGCTACCCACGTTACCCACTAATCCCTTTATTATTCCCATGTTTTACCACATGTCTTATCTTGGTTAAGTGCTTATTATTAATTCATTATACCCGTAATTATGCAATACCTCCCACATTAGATTTTCATTTGCAGTTGTTGGATATGCCGGGCAGTTCCGGGAAGACTTCCACCGCAATTCAAATCTAACCTCGTGCCTTAGCACTATTATGCATCTAATTTCTGCCTTCGACCTCTCACATTAGATTACCCTTTGTGGTTGCTGGATATGCCGGGCGGTTCCGGGCAGACTTATACCGCAATACGAATCTAACCTCGTGTCTTAGGCATATATTAGAATTTAAAAAAAAAAAACCAGTCTGTCGAATTGGGGTTGTCACAACAAATATATTAATTCAATATGAATTACATTTACATATATAATTCCATAATTGAACATCATTCAAACATTCAATACAATGTACAATTTTATCATTTTACGTTGATTTGGATGGATAATATGTACATATTTATATTTTATGTTTTCGTGTGGTCAAAGTAGTTATTATTTTTATTTTTATTACTATTTTTATATTTAATGATTTGGTAAAGTCAATAACCAAACATTCCTTTTTTCATTCAATCTTATCAATAGGTTTTAATCGTAGAAAAAGACAATTAGCTATGGTTATTGTAAATCATGCCTAATTAGTGGAATCGACATATTTCCAAATCACAAGAAATATATGAAAATATATAATTTGGAATAGTCGAAGCAAATTACACACAAATATGTATATTTATATTTATGTGTACATTTGCACCACTTTCCCCTTTTCGATCTTTTTATCATATCTCTTGTGATTTCAAAATAATGTCTTTTTATTCATAAAGAGGAAAACAACATATTTACAACAATTAAGCAAAATCCCAACAACATAAAATGCAAATAGGTATAATTCCTTTAAAATTATAATCACACAATTTACCAATCATATATTTTTATCCATATTCACATAATTTATTATTCAACACTGATCTAGAGATCTGGAATGTAACTACATCTAATCGGTGTTTACATGGGACTGATTTCCAGATCCACGGTGCTTTTCAACAACTACAATATATTTTACAACATAACCGTAGGAATATATGCAAATAAATTTAAGAAATCCTATAGTTAATATTATGCATAACCACAAATTTACAATTCACAAGTTTTGACATTTTTTATAATCAGATTTGATAGGTGCTAATTCCATTACATAAATATCATAAGCAGATCAGGTGAAATAAGCATATAAACTCGAGATCTAATACAAACGAGATAAATACGTTATTATAAATGTATATATAAATTTCCCACTCACCTGCAAGCATTTAAATCCATAGTCTGAATATTTTAGGCCTACAATTCCCAAATTCTTATAAATCTTCAATTTATCTAAAAAGGGGGAAATTCGAGAGATGTAAGAAAATAGGAACAGAGGGGAGAATCTATTGTTGAGTGCTAATTTGCATTCTTTTCCATTGGATCTGATAATCCTCTCAATCTTATTTGATTTGTTGTATAAGAATATATTTTTAATCAAGAAATTAGGTTTGGAGAGGGAGGAAAATGGCAGAGCTTCGCTGCTGCCCAAAGATTTGTGTGGAAAAGAATGAGATCTTACTCCTTTATTTATAGGAGTGGAGTTGGCCTTGAACCATTAGATATATTTAGATTAACATCTGTCCATTCATATTATAAAATATAACGAAATTTCCCCTCAAAACCTAGCCGTCACTGGGTAGATCTGGCTCGTTGCAGTCGACCTCTTAATGCAAGGGTGTCGACCGCCCTTGAGCATTTTTCTCGTTTGAGGGCTGGTAATACAAGGTAAGATATATACAAATTATTCTATTTATTTATTTTCGTCAGTTTTTTGTATTTCGTCCATAACTTTTTTTTACGGACTCCGTTCGTGAAACTCCAAACATGAAAGTTGACCAGAATTTTGAGATGAATGCATTAGTGAAAGTTTCGTGGTAAAATTCCACTATTTGAGAAAATTCCTATATTTGAGATTCTAATTCAATAACTATTTATTATCAAATTTCCGGATTGTTACATTCTTCCCCCTAAAAAGGAATTTCATCCCGAAATTCTGACACCTAGTTATCCTATCCTATACAACCAATTTGTGCATATTCACTTTGCAACCATGTGTATATGTGCATGGTGTACATAACACATTTCAACCATAAAACATGTATGCAAAATGATTCTAAATCGGGCCCTCTATATGTATGCATTGAGATTTTCAAAATACTTTTGAAAACATGATGCAAAACAACCTAAATATACTGGTGGTTCTATATGAATGCAATTTTTGAAAAATCTTTTTCATTCAGAACCCTCACACAACTACGAATAGAAGTGTGAAGTAAACAATTTTGCATCCAAATCCTACCATCCAAAATGTCACGTAGTCTAATCGTTTCCTATTTAATTTCTCCTAAACCGAAAAAAGGAAATTGAAGCAAAGAATTTTAACATTTTCCCCGCTTACAACTTTTCCATTTCCCACCCTGTAAGAGAATTTTCTCCCCAACTACCCAAAATACTCTGAAAATTTTCAACTGTGGACTGTAAAGGAGACTTAAAATAAGCTCTAAAATGTAAAATGAGCAAATTAATGACCTGTGTGTATTGTTGACAAGGTATGAAAACAATGTTTCCAAGGCTATAACAGCTATTTCGTTGTTATCGTTAATGTTTTTATTGTATCGTTAGTCCTATTGCACTGCTAAAACACGCACACAAAACATCCAAAAATCTTCTTTACGCTATTCATGTGGCCAAAATTCGAAATTTTTCGTAAAAATAAATCTCCACTTAAAAACTTGTCATGTTTATTTTGAAAATTTCTATTCAAAACCTTTTCACTTTCCTATAAAAATAAGAAAATTATAAAAGATTTTTTTTATCTAACAATGTTTTCTAAAACCTTCAAAAATGTATTTTGCGGGAATTTAAATGATTCAAGTCACATGTTGGCGAAAAAGGAAATCAGTCACGCAAAAATGCGAAAACTGAAATCACACAAAAGACCTAGAATAAATTTTAGTTGTAACAAGGAACGATGATTTATTTATTTATACACCCATGACGTGGAACCATTCCTTTACTAAAATTTATCCAACATAGAATTTTATTGTTTCCAGCTCTAGAACAACTATTAGTTTAGATTAGAAAAACGAAATTCCATTCAAACAGGCAAGCGTGGATGAAATAAACATTCCAAACATAGAAATCCCATTAACCTAACTCGCATGATTTAAACAACACTAACGGTTACAAGCAAGAATCACCACAAAGCCAAGAACCCGATGCTGAAAAGGGAAAACAACAAAGATGACGACAAAACAATAACACCGAAACTCCCAAAACAATGGGTATAAACAACGCGATGTCGTACTCCACGGCTGGAACTCAAACCAACTTTTATGATCTTTAATTAACTGTATCATGGTAACATAATGCTCAATCTCGTGCTACAAACTTTGCTGGTGTTGTTGGAGGTTCCTACATCACCATCTCTTTAAAAAATAGTTTGCGATGACAAAAATGCTTTTCATGGAAATACCCAAAATATTGTCTAAAGACAAAAATTGATAGATTAAATTATAGAAAGCAACTCCATGAGACAAGAACAACAAGATAAACCAAATATGATGAGGCACTAAATGATGGTTACACCACCGATCAAGCAAAGGATTAAATTCACGCATCATGATACAAATCTAGTCTTATCTTCCCATATATAAAATGACGTGCTAAATGGGTCACATGTCATTATGTGTAGTTTTGATGTAGAACCCCGAATTCAAACACTGATATTAAGAAAAAGAGATTTGTTGCAAAAATCTCCAAAGCCAATCAACGAAAGAATATAAATTCCATGTAAACGGATGCCTCTAAGATCTCATTCAGATTCTCCTTAGAAAAACCATTCAGAGATAGCTTATTCTTTATCTCCGAATCGACAATCGTCTTCGAAAGAATCTATTCCAGTAAGGTATAGCAAAGGCAGGTGCAACACAAACAACAGCCCTATTCTAAGATCTCAAGCAACTCGGTCGGTGCAAGTCCAACTGTCTCAAAATTTTCTAGGCTCTAGAGCGGTGAGACCTTTTTGCACATCCAACCCAACCAAATGATCTCTTCCTAAGGATGAGACTTAAATGGGGTTATAAAGGTCAGGTAGTGCAAGTAGGTATTGAGGACTAATAAATGGTCGCAGAGAAGAAAGTAGATCTTGGAGTATTAGTGAGGCAAGATCTAATACGCAAACAAGCACGGAAAAAGAGGAGATGAGGTGGCAAAAAAGAAAGAGAAAAAGGATAGAGATATGATTCTGCTAGATGAGGAAGAAAGAAGGAAATTAATGGGTAATTTGGACGCAACTTTTATGGTTGAGTCCTAGGTCCAAGTTGGACCAAAACACATCGTCTAGTCGACCATATAAAGCTAAACGGTCAACTATTAAATGACTTTGGACAAAGACCGAACCTTGGCCTTATTATGCCAGATTAAAATATTAATCCTCCCACGTTATCCTTTAAGATTTGACATGATTCGAAAAATAATTATCCTTATTACCGCGGTTTTTAAAGACCGTAGTTAAACTCCGAACCAACTCCAAGGATTTATAGTCCCAACAACGATGCTGCGACTAACGAACGAATGAATTCCAAAAACAATTCTGCTAGAAATCCGTAATATAAATTAAAAGGGATTTTCCCCCTGCCTAGTTGATAATAATTAAACAGATGATTCACGAAATCAAATACCCCAAAAATGAAGATGAAGGATTTTCCTTACCTTTTCGAAGAAAAATTAAAACTTCTCAAAAATGGAATTTATTATAATCTAATGGTTTCGCATTCATAAATCAATTTGTAATTATTATTTATATTCCAGTTTATATTGCAATTGAAAAACCTTTCATGTTTAAAAATGTTGCAGCTTTAAAATATTAAGGATTAATTGTGACAATTTCAATAAACTATCAAATATATATAGGGAGATGGATACTAAAAATCACAAGGAATGGATATTTATTATTTTTAAGTTTAGTGGTATATTCCTTATCATTTCTAATTCGTTTCTTCCTACCAATTGTATTATATTTATTAAAATTTCACAAAGCCCCAAAAATTTGGAAATGCAAATTGATTAAAATCTAAAAACCATATTTTTATAAAACTAGGCTTTCATAAAACCAGTTTGCGAAACCGGCATTCAAAACCATTGGAACCCATTTTATTTTTCAAAATAGTTTCAAAAATAAATTTCTTGAATACAAGGCCAATCAAATGAATATTTCAATAAAGGTAGATTCGAAAATTCAACGAAGTAACAAACGGGTATACCTCGTGATTAAATTTCTGAAAATGGATACGACATACTAACATGAATTTTTCCCGTTTGTATAGAGAAAAGGTCTTTAACGGAACTACCGGTTAGGGAACGCGGAATGCGGATCTTAAGGAAAGACTAGCACTAGAGGGGGGTAAATAGTGTTTCTAAAGAATTTACAGAAATCCAAAACTTAAATGATTTACTATATGAATCACAAACAACAGAGATGATCACAGACACAAAATCAAATACAAACACATAAAAAGATAAATATAAAATGCAGAAAAGGAAAGAACCTTCTGGATTTTATATACGTCCAGTCCCACGCAACGCTGGATTGCGCAGAGTTTTATTACTATCAATATTCAAGTACAATCCCTTGATTTCACGGCTACAAGGTTAACGCCACTCCAAACACCCTTGATTTCAAGGCTACAAGGTTACCACCGCTCTGTTTCCTTGATTTCAGGGATACAAGGAACACACCCTCCCTCAGACACTTCCCAAATGATTACAACAACGCTTTAACTCTTCAGTAGCACTTCAATTCAGAGAGTAATGGATAGAGAGTGAGAAAAGAAGAAGTTTTATATAATTAGAGTAGAAATCGGTAAAGTAGAAGTGTAGAAATCAATAAAATATGAAATATTAATGGTGGGATGAAGAGGGGTGAAGATGGAGAAGAAGATATTTTGAAAAAGATGAAATAAATTCCTATTTGTAATATTTGAAAAGTTTCAACGCTTCTGGAACATTACAAATAGTTAAAACACACTTCCTTTGAACTAATTTTTTGACAGTTGTATGTTGACATCAATAGACATATATGTATGTCAACATATGTGTGTACAAATATTTTTAAATTTTCATGTGTTTAATTGTATATATTATTCTGGAAATTCTTGAATTAAAACTTAGTGATATAAATGAGTATTCTAAAGTATAAAACCATATGAAAACAGAATTACATATTATACATATTTATAAATTTATAAAGTTTAAAACTATGTAACTACAAAACTCTAAAAGTATATAATTAAAAAAACCTAAATAAACTTATATATTAAATTTAAAACTTATATTTGAAATCATAAGTAAGATAGAAAAACATTTTGAAATTAGAGCTTGAATTTTGAAAATCATAATTTGAAATTTGAAAATCAGAATTTGTACTTGGAGTGCTATTCAGAGTCCTACATATAACCTAGACTCTATTACTATATTTATCTTGAACTCTTGATAACTTGATTACTCATGAGTCTTGAATCTCCTTTGAAATATAAATCTCTTGAAACTCTAAAAATGTACTGTCTTCAATATTTAAGTCCTGTATTCAAATCCTGGATATATATATATATATATGTATATATATTCTAGATAGAGATGTTAGTATATATTTTATATTCAATTAATAATGATAATTGAAATAAGGTAGTTGTCATCAAAACTCCATTCTCCAACAATATCCTCCTTTTTGATGATGATGACCTTGATTTATAAAATATTCATACTTGTTTATACTTGTTGATTCTGATCCTTCTAATACACCCCATGTCTTCATGAATCCTACATACTCTCTCTTAAACAATTCCTTATTTAATAATTTCTCCCCCTTTGTCATTATCAAATTTTTATTTTAAACGTACTCCCTCTAAATCCTATATTTATCTATATATATCCTATGATTGTGCTAAAGTAAATTACTCCCCCTTAATTTAGGCCTATATTATATTCTTATTCTTTCTATATTCTAATCCCTATATCTAAGAGAAACAAATATTGTAAGAAGCAAACAATTCAATCATTGTTTTATAATTCAAACAATACAAATCAAAGTAAATTACAATATTTCACGAAAACACAAAATACTGCATACGTTTTACATCGAACAAACTAAAATGAAACCTAACTTCTAGTGATTCTTTATGATAATGGATTTATGGATTGGATAATTTGGGTAATGGAGACAAAATTCCCTATTTCGTTCAATTATATTCCCTTCTTGATCGAACAAAACTTCACCAACACATACGACTTGATCATCCTCTTCAATGCCCTCATATGTGGCTCTTCTTGTTCCTCCACTTCTCTCATCTCTTCCTCTTCCATCGTTGGATTATCATTTTCGATGATGATTAGATTCGCTTGATTATCCATTACAAACTTTTGTAGGTTTCTCAAGATTTTCCCTTGCTTTACTTGCTATTGATTAATTCTTATTTGTAGAACTTAAATCTCAGCACGCATTTAAAGAACGTACTCCATTTTCTCCTACAATTTTATCATACGGGTGTGAGTTGTGTGTTGAAATAGACCTTCGGATGGTCCAGCGGATGATTCAGGGTTAATTTGGTCATTATAATTAGTGGGGGTCATGATATATTTTAGTTTTGATTCTTTTTCAGAAGTGAAATGAGTGAATGAAGTAGAAAATTCGAAGTGGAAAGTTTAAATGGTTATTGTAACAAACTTATGACGGGAATTAATTTTTTGAAATCTGGCAGTTATATGTCGACGTACATGTAGAATTTTATTTTCCTGATTTTTATTGTTATATTATATTTGATTAACTCTAGTTCACTTAATGAACATATAACTAATTCTCTTCTACATTTTGTAAATGTTGCTTCGTTTAATGGTTTTGTTAATATATATACTATTTGTTTTTCTATTTCTATAAATTCGAATGAAATTTTCTCTTCAATTACGTTATCTCTTAGAAAATGATGTCGTATATCAATGTGTTTAGTTCATGAATGATGAGTTGGATTTTTAGTATTATCGCAATATATTGGTGTTTTATTTATATTTAATCAAAAATCTTTTAGGGATTGTTGCATATATATATATATATATTACTTGTGAACAAGCTAAAACAACAGAGATATACTCTGCTTCAGTTGTTGACAAAGATACTGTATTTTGCTTTAAACTAGTGAATGTCCTAAGAAATGACATGTTCCACTAGTGCTTTTATGATCGAATTTACATCCCGCATAATTAGCATCATAATAAGAAATTAAATCAAATGAATCATCCTTAGGATAAAATAATCCAAAGTCTGATGTACGTTTTACATATCTTAGAATACGTTTTATTGCTTTTAAATGTGTTTACTTAGGTTGCGATTGATATCTTGCACAGAGGCGTACACTATGCATTATATCTGGTCTACTAGCGTTTAAATATAATAATGATCCTATCATGCCTCTATTTAATTTTTGACCGACGTCTTTTGATGTATTATCTTTACTTAAACCTGTGTTAGTTGCCGTTAGTGTTGGTCTTCCATTAGTTGTAGTTAAATTATATTTATTAATTAAATCTCTTTGGTATTTTTCTTGATTGGTAAATATTTCATTCTTTAATTGACGAATTTGTAAGCCTAAGAAGAATGTTAGTTCTCCCATATGACTCATCTCAAATTCTTGGGTCATAATATCTTAAAATTCTTATTCATCTTATTATTCATCGATACGAAAATTATATCATCAACACATATTTGTACTAATTATATACCTTTATTATTTCTTTTAATAAATAAAGTGTTATCTAGTTTTCCTATTTCAAAGTTAGACTGTAATAAGTAATTTCTTAATCTATCATATCAAGCCCTAGGAGCCTGTTTTAATCCATATAACACTTTCTTTAATTTATATACATGATTTGGTAATTTTTCGTCTTTAAAAAGAGGTGGTTGCTCTACATATACGCCTTCTTTAACATATCCATTTAGAAAAGGACTTTTAACATCTATTCGACATAATTTGAAATTATTATGATTTGCAAAGGCTAGTAATTTCCTAATTGCTTCTAATCTAGCTACGGGAGCAAACATTTCATCGTAATCTATTCCTTCTTCTTGAGTATAACCTTGTGCTACTAAATATGCCTTATTTCTTATGACCTCACCGTGTTTATTCATTTTATTTTTATAAACCCATTTAGTTCCTATTATAATTTTATCCTCTGGTATCGGAACAAATTCTCATACATCATTTCTGGTAAACTGATTCAGTTCCTCTTAACAGCAAATATCCATGAATCGTCAGATGACGCTCCCTTTGGATTCTTAGGTTCGATAGTTGAAATAAGTGCCGAATTATTTATATTATTCAATTGGTTTCGTGTCCTAACAACGGATTCAATATCTACTAAGATATTTTCTACAGGGTAATCTCTTAATAACCTCATCCTTTTATTGTGTTGACTATCTTCATTATTTATTTCGTTAATCTCATTTCCACATTCATCTTCGTTGTGTTGTGTTATATTTTTATACTTTTCGTCAAAGGATACATTTAAGGTTTCTTCTATTATATTGGTTCTTGTAACACCACACGTCCGTTAGTGTCACTCACAAAGGGAATGCACTAAGTTCTGTGGAGCATATTGGGTAAAAGATGCAGATAAATTACAAGACAGACAGAAATTAAACAGCGGAAAATAAAACTTTGCTTTATTGATAAAATAGTTTGTACAATGATTTCTTTACAATATCAGAGTATCATCTGTCTTGCAAAATAAAGAAGCATAAAAATACATTTATATTTCCCCGATTTTAGCAAGAGCCAGCCATAGCATCTGAAAAGAGAATCCAAGCTAAACTTGGACAAATCTTCAAGTTGGGAAAGAGTGACAGTCCAACTTAACCTGAGCTATATTATTCCCTTCTTTACTACCTGGGGGGGAGCGGAAGAAAAGAAGACAAAAGAAAAACAGAGTCAGACATAAAGCCTGAGTAAGTTCAGAAAGCTGGAAAAAGCGGGGGGGGGGGGGTCGACTACCCAGTCGACCTGGGGGGGGTCGACTACCCAGTCGACCTGGGTCACTTCTGAGTCTGTTTTGAAATTTGAACTTTACTGAAACTTCCGGAGGCCATATCTTCCTCATACGGAGTCCGATTTACGAAAACTCAGACTCGTTTTCATGTAGAATTCCGAGATGAACGCAATGGAGCAGCCCATTTCCCTTGATTTTGAGTTTAACTTTTAATTCTGCCTTGATTCTTGAATCTTAGTGTTACAGAATTACGGGGTGTTACATTCTCTCCCACTTAAAAGGATTTCGTCCCCGAAATCTTCAAGTTAGGAAGAATGTGTCCTACCATCCAATCACCCATCTACTCAACCATCCAATCACAGGCATCCATTGTCCTTAAAAGATTTCTAATGCTTTCATGTTCATATGCATAGTGTGTGTATATGTCTTTATCTACTGTAAAATCAGACGGTCTACTGATTCAGTCGACCTCCTTAATGTGAATCATGTCGGTGCCATGCGTCCAATCATGTATGCAAAGATCCCTAGTTACGTAAATACTACATGCGTGCACAGCCATTCATCCATATGCAACGTCCATATGATAACATGTCAAGTTCAACTTACAAACAAATAGATATATGCAAATGTAATATGAAAGCGTCCGAACTGATCTAGTGTCTAATACGTATGCATATGCATTCATGGGCAATCATTAGCAACCACTTGCAACCATCAACCATAACATGTTTCAAACACATGTTTACATCCATTGTCTTCTACCTAAGGATCGAAGATACGACCTAGAGGATATACTTTGGAAAGAGAGAAACAATTATGCGTAAAGCTCCTACAAAAAGAAAATCAAGATGCACCCTTAAGGAAAAGGGTATGTTACTAGTATCTAGCCTTCTTGAGCTTTACTCCACTGTATCTTAACTAAATTTTACTTCACGATTGCGACGTTTCCGATCTCCATTTCCAAAATAAACAGATGTTAATCACGGTAGCAAGTGTACTTACTAAGATGGTTTGAGGTCTCTCTCTTATCCGCCATGCCATAACTATAAGGGTCGAAAGGTCACTACGTGCTTTTTGGAGTGCCTGCCACAACTATTCATCTCTCACGCAAACCATCCTAGTCGAACTTGACATTCCTCAAGTACAAGCCCCAAAGGCCTAAACCAATATCAGACAAGCACCCAAGGAATATCTCCTCCGAATTTAGACGATCTACGTGAGATGATAAAAACAAACTCGATAGCTATTTTCAAATCCCTACTAACCCAAAAATAAACTGGTCGAACCACCAATTGGATTTGTGACTCTAGTGGGATCTTTCTACTATACAAGTACTATGGTGCAGAGACTCAACTATGGAAGTGGATATGAACAAATGCGAAGCACTAAAACCAAAGGAAAGAATACGAACAGCAAAACTAGACTCTTCCAAGAGAACTTCACTACCCTTCTCCTGGGTACGCTTGGTGGCGAAAGTACGTACTTGCCCTTCTGCAAATCTTATTCCTCGTTCTTGCCATTGTCCTTAATTATATGCCCTATCATACCCTAGTAAAGATACTTCCTCTTGTCTTAGGTTTTATAATTTCTTCCTCCTTCGTGAGCTAAATCTACATCCATGAATTCCTCATCCTAGGGTCGTGCTCCTTAGCCAAACTCCTCATCCCCTCCTGTGTGTAGTCATGTTGACAAATCTCTCGAAAGCTGCCTCCACCGTTCAGAAAACCCTATAAGCTTTGAAAGAAAACTTCCCGTAGGTGAAACAACTACGGCTTTGGATGGAAGCCGGGCAATACTTTGCCCATCGATGAGGTTACCTCCCAGAAAGCCAGGAGCCCCGGAGACTCAAGAAGGAGGGAGACAAGAATTCAAACAGAGGAAGAGAAGATAGTGCATATGGCTTTGGGGAATATGCCTTTAAAACAAATCTTTTCTTTTTAAAATGCTTCTTTAAAACCGTTTTGAAAATAATTTTTCAAATCCTTCATCTGATCCGGTAACCTTCAGCTCTAATACCACGTGTAACACCCCACGTTCGTTAGTGTCACTCACAAAGGGAATGCACTAAGTTCTGTGGAACATTTTGGGTAAAAGATGCAGATAAATTACAAGATAGACAGAAATTAAACAGCGGAAAATAAAACTTTGCTTTATTGATAAAATAGTTTGTACAATGATTTCTTTACAATATCAGAGTATCATATGTCTTACAAAATAAAGAAGCATAAAAATACATTTATATTTCCCCGATTTTAGCAAGAGCCAGCCATAGCATCTGAAAAGAGAATCCAAGCTAAACTTCGACAAATTTTCAAGTTGGGAAAGAGTGACAGTCCAACTTAACCTGAGCTATACTATTCCCTTCTTTACTACCTGGGGGGGGGAGGGGGAAGCGGAAGAAAAGAAGACGAAAGAAAAACAGAGTCAGACATAAAGCCTGAGTAAGTTCAGAAAGCTGGAAAAAGCGGGGGGGGTCGACTACCCAGTCGACTCCCCAGTCGACCTGGGGGGGGGGGTCGACTACCCAGTCGACCTGGGTCCCTTCTGAGTCTGTTTTGAAATTTGAACTTTGCTGAAACTTCCGGAGGCCATATCTTCCTCATACGGAGTCCGATTTACGCAAACTCGGACTCGTTTTCATGTAGAATTCCGAGACGAACGCAATGGCGTAGCCCGTTTCCCTTGATTTTGATTTTAACTTTTAATTCTGCCTTGATTCGTGAATCTTAGTGTTACAGAATTACGGGGTGTTACAGTTCTTGAATTAAAAACTCTATATGCCTTACCTCTCTCTGAATATCCAATAAATATTTCTTTATTGGATTTCTAGTCAAATATTTCTAAATTTTCATTAGTATTAAGAATAGAACATTTACTTCTAAATAATTTAAAATATGATACTTTTGGTTTCCTATTATACAAAAGTTCATATGGTGTTTTATGAGTTAAGGGTCTTATAGAAATTCTATTTAAAATATAACAAGCTATTGCAACTTCCTCAACCCAAAAATTCCTTAGTAAATTACTATCAGATAAAATAGTTCTCGTACACTCTTGTATCGTATATTTTTACGTTCAACTACTCTGTTTTCTTAAGGGATTCTAGGAAAAGAAAAATTATGGATTATTTCCTTTTTATTACAAAATTTTTCAAATTCTCATTTTCGAATTCTCCAACGTGGTCACTACGTATTGTTTCAATTTTTAAGGACAATAAGTTTATATTCTTTTAGTAAAGCTTTTTAATTGATTAAAAGCATCACTTTTATTTATGAGAAATAAAGTTTAGGTAAATCTAGAAAAATCATCAACTATTACGTAAATATATCTATTGTGATTTATTGATTAGGTTTGGGATGGACCAAATAAATCCATAAGAATTAACTCTAATGGTTTCGAGGTTGTAAGTTCCTCTTTTGATTTAAATGAACTCCTTTTTAATTTTCTGAACTAACTAGTGTCGCATAAATTATTTAATTTAAATTTCATTTTGGGTAGTCCTCTAATTGAATCTAACTTTGAAATCCTGGGGATGTGTTTAAAATTTATACGACCGGATCTTTTACGCCAGATCCAAGGGTCACTTGTATTGGCCATAAAACATAGATTGTCATTGGATATTTTAATACTTAATGTATATATATATATTTCTATTGCCTTCAAATATTACTTCTGAATTCCTATCTTCTATAAAGCTTTTAACCTTTTCAAAGTTTATTTTATAGCCTATATCAATAAAATTGACCTATAATTAGTAGATTATATTTTAGATTTCTAACGAATAAAACATCAGAATAGTAGGAGATTCAGAATTACCGACATTGTCGATGCCAACAATATGTACTTTAGAGTTATCACCAAAGTTGACCATTCCACCATCTTCATATACTAGATTATTCACTAATTTCGGATTTATCGTCATATGTCTCGAATAGCCAATATCCAATATCCATTTGCCCTTTTTGGTTTCCACCATTTGTTCATCAGAATTAGGATTCTCAATAGCCATGTAACACATCATTTCAGATTTTGAATTTTCAATAGCCACATCACCCATCTTTTCAAATTTTGAATTCCCAATAGACATGTAACACATCTTTTCCTGTATTGGACAACAATTTAGTAGATCACTTGAATTTTCGACATAATTGAATGCAGACTCTTCAAATATTGATGAAATACATAAATTGATATTAGTGTTACAAATCATTTCAAAATTTTCCATTTTCCATTTTTAAAAATCAGATTATGAACTTTTTGAAAACCTATGCTCCTATACCAATTGTTAGGGAACACGGAATGCGGATCTTAAGGCAAGACTAACACTAGAAGGGATAAATAGCGTTTCTAAGGAATTTACAGAAATTTAAAACTTAAATGGTCTACTATATGAATCACAAACAACATAGAAGATCAAAGACACAGAATCAAATACAAACACAGAAACAGATAAATATAAAATGCAGAAAAGGAAAGAACATACTGGATTTTATACTGGCTTGAATTACTCCTATGTCCATTTCCACGCAATGCTGGATTGCACAGAGTTTTATTACTATCAATATTCAAGTACAATCCCTTGGTTTCACGGCTACAAGGTTAACACCGCTCTAAACACCCTTGATTTCACGTCTACAAGGTTACCACCTGTAACACCCCGAGAATTCTATAACTATGAAATTAACAAATTAAAGTATAATCAAATTCAAATCAAAGAACCAAGGGAAACGGGATACGCCATTGCGTTCGTCTCGGAAAAATACGCGAAATAGAGTCCGAGTTTTCGAAAAACGGAGTCCGTATGAAGAAGACATGGCCTTCGGAAGTTTTGAATTAAATTTAAAATTCAAACAGAATAAAATAATTAAAAATCAGGCCCAGTGGGCCAGGGCGGATAAACACCCGCCTAGGCCACCCAGGTCGACTGGGCTGTCGACCTGGGCTACCCATGTCGACAGGGCTGTCGACAGCCCTATCGACAGGGGAGTCGACCTGGTCGAGCCCAGTCAACCTGGCTGGCCAGGTCTGTGTTTGGTCGAATTTCTGTGGTCTGCTTTGTCACTAGGGCAAGGTGGCAAGTTTTGATTGGTCTCTCTTCCTAATGAATGGCTATGATCTAACCTAGCAACATCAAGGGTCCTAATCAATTCCTAACCTCTATATAAACAACCCTAGACTAAACCCTAATCTATTCATTCAAAATAAGATTATAGCCGCCATGTTGCTGAGGAACGACAAAGAGTAGCCGCCGACTAAAGAGAGAGTTAGGAAGAAAGTTCTAAGCCTAAAGCAATTCAAGCAACCTAAAGCTAATCAATTCAACAAAGGAATCGTATCTCTTAATAAGAGAATTCGCCGCAACCATTGTAAGTAGAGTATTACTTTGGTATAAATAAACAACTGTGTTGATGTGTATGCTTGAATTGTGGCAATGAAAGTGATTCATATTTGTGCGTTCTTATCAATTTATATACGTTTGGATATTTATGGGTTATGTTATAAAGAACTACATGCGGTAGTTCTATGCAAATATACGTTTGGAATATTGCGCAAAGTATGCAATCTATGTTGAAGCTACATGTATGTAGTTAAGTGAAATTTATGCAAGTTTGGGGCTTTGTTATTATGTCGTCATGATGAATATTTTTGGTGCATAAATCATTTTGCAAGAAATTGAAACTATGTTGGAATTTTGACACCATAATCCATGTATTAAGTCATGCTTTTGCAAACTTATGAATATGGCTAGGCTATGAATTATATTTGGCATAATTGAAATCTATGATTAAGTCTATCTTGTTTAAAAGAATTATATGGTGACATATGTGAGACATGGCTAGGTTAGACTCAAAAATCCTCTTTTTGCAAGTTTTAAAGCAAACACCATGATTAGGAATATTTATGCATAAGTATGTTTGTACCATCATTATGTGATTAGACTTAAACCATGATTAAGTTGAACTATGCTTTTGTGTTGGTAACAAAGTATCCCCTTGTAAACATGTAGAAACCTTATGAACATGACATGTTTATGTTTATGCCAAAAGTATTTATGCCATGCTTATGTTTGACATTATGCCATGTTTATGCCAAAAGTATTTATGCCATGCTTATGTTTGACATTATGCCATGTTTATGCCAAAAGTATTTATGCCATGCTTATGTTTGACATTATGCTATGCTTATGCTAGAAGTATTTACGACATGCTCATGTTTGACAATATGTCTAAATAAGAATATAGGTTCATGTTGTAGTTAAACCTATGCAAGTTCACATGCTTTTATTCATGTCACCTATGTTACCACTATGCAAGTACACCAATTTCTATTTTGTATTTCCAACGTCGTACTGCAAGTTCATGCGCTCACCTTCCCCTCTTTGTGTATGCGCCATAAGCCTCCCCTTTTCGCATGGCTAAATTGGGCTTTAAAAGGCTAAGCCCAATATATATGAACGAACGTGTAAAACGGGGGAAAAATAACGTTGGGTTAAAATTAATTAATGAATGAAAATATAAAATAACATGGGTAGCCCAGGTCGACAGCCCAGTCGACCTGGGTGGCCTAGGCGGGTGTTTATCCGCCCTGGCCCACTGGGCCTTATTTTTAATTATTTTATTCTGTTTGAATTTTAAATTTAATTCAAAACTTCCGAAGGCCATATCTTCTTCATACGGACTCCGTTTTTCGAAAACTCGGACTCTATTTCGCGTATTTTTCCGAGACGAACGCAATGGCGTATCCCGTTTCCCTTGGTTCTTTGATTTGAATTTGATTATACTTTAATTTGTTAATTTCACAGTTATAGAATTCTCGGGGTGTTACATTCTGCCCCACTTAAAAGGATTTCGTCCCCGAAATCTTCAAGTTAGGAGGAATGTATATCCTAACGTCCAATCATCCATCTACTCATCCATCAAACACGAGCATCCATTGTCCTTAAAAGACTTCTAATGCTTCATGATTATATGCGAAGTGTGTGTGTACATGTACTTATCTAATGCAAAATCAGGCGGTCTACTGATTCAGTTGACCTCCTTAATGCGAATTATGTAAGTGCCATGAATCCATTATGTATGCAAATTTTCCTATTCATGATTCTACATGAGTGCTCAATTATTCAATACAAATGCAACATCCACATGACAATACATTAAAGTTCAACCATATACGAATACAAACATATATGCATATGCAATATGAAGTGACTGAGCCGATCTAAAACCTAGATTGTGTGTGTATATGCAACCACGAGCAACCACTAGCAATCACTTGCAACCACTTGCAACCATCATCCATAACATGTTTCAACTACATGTTTCCATCCAAAAAGATTCTATCTAAAAGATACGGTCGAGGAAATATACCTAAAAAGATAGATAAAAGCGCAACTTAAGGAAAAGGAAAGATCAAGGATGTACCCTCGAACAGAAAAGGGTAGGCTGTATGGATCCTAGCTTCAGTTTCCCAAGTCGCGTCTTCCTCGGCGTCGCTCCACTGAACTTTGACGAGCTTGACTTCACGGTTGCGTAGCTTCTTCACTTCCGTTCCTAAGATGCGGGTTGGAACTTTCCTTATGGTTGCTTCGCGTTCCACTTCGGCCTCTTCGAGTATATTTGGCTCTACCACTTCAGCAGACTCATGTAGACATTTTCGGAGATGTGAAACGTGAAAAACGTTGTGGACTCCAGCCAACTTCTCGGGTAGCTCTAATCTATAGGCCATTTTCCCAATTTTCTCGATGATAGGGAATGGCCCTACGAATCTTGGCGCTAGCTTTCCTGTGGTTCCAAAACGAACAACGTTCCTTAGCGGTGATACCTTGAGAAAAACTCTGTCTCCAACCTCGAATTCAAGGTCGGTCCTCCTCTTGTCGGCGTAGGACTTTTGTCTGTCTTGGGCCGTCTTCATCCTTCTTCGTATTAAGTCTACTTTCTCTGAAGTCTCTCGGATCATATCTGGTCCAAGTATGAGCTTATCAGTAGACTCCCACCAACAAGTGGGCGATCGACACGGTCTTCCATACAAAGCTTCGAAGGGCGCCATTCCGATGGTTGCTTGATAGCTGTTGTTGTAGGCAAATTCCACCAAAGGAAGGTGGTCTTCCCATGTCCCTCCGAAGTCAAGGACGCATAGTCTTAATAAGTCTTCCAAAACTCTGTTCACTCTCTCTGTTTGGCCGTCGGTTTGGGGATGATAGGTTGTGCTCAAGCATAACTGCGTTCCTACTGCTTCTTGCAGACTCCGCCAAAACTCGCTGGTGAAAATGGGGTCTCGGTCACTAACAATGCTAGATGGTATTCCATGGAGTCGAACGATTTCCTTAAGGTAAAGTGATGCTAGGGATGAGGCAGTTCTTTTACTTTTGACAGGTAAAAAGTGGGCGCTTTTAGTAAGCCTATCCACTATTACCCAAATGCTAGTGTTGCCTCTCCTAGACCTAGGCAGCCCATCGATGAAGTCCATTGAGATGCTATCCCACTTCCACTGCGGGACCTCCAAAGGATGTAGCAGTCCGCCAGGCTTTTTCTGTTCCGCCTTAACCTGTTGGCACACCATACACTTAGAAACGAATTCTGCCACGTCCTTTTTCATGCCATTCCAGAAGAAAGTCCTTTTTATGTCTTTGTACATTTTATCTCCGCCTGGGTGTATCGTCATCTTGGAGTGATGTGCTTCCTCGAGAACCTTCTTTACTATATCTTTCGTCTGTGGGACGCATAGTCTTCCGTCTCGCCTTAGCAAACCCCTATCGTCGATGGAGTATCGGTTGAGGTGACTTGAAGTCTCACCCCTAATTAGCCTATCAATTATTTCCACAAGCTGAGGGTCTTCGCGTTGTGCTGTCCCTACTGAATCCACTAAAGTTGGGCGCACTTCGAGAGATGCAAGCAAGCCTGGTACGAAATCGGAGGAAGGCCTAAAGTCGAAGCTGGCTATAAACTCTAGGCTTTGTCTTTCAACAAATAACGGGCTTAGGGTCAATTTCTTTCGGCTCAACGCGTCTGCCACTACGTTGCCTTTGCCCGGAGTGTAGGAGATTTCGAAATCGTACGAGGCAAGAAACTCCATCCATCTTTGTTGCCTTAAGTTAAGATCCTTCTGCGAGAAAAGATATTTCAACGATTTATGGTCAGTGTAAAGTTCGAACTTCTCACCTAGGAGATAGTGTCGCCAAGACTTGAGTGCAAAGACAATGGCGGCTAACTCAAGATCGTGGGTTGGGTAGTTCTTTTCGTGCACTTTCAACTGCCTCCCGCCATAAGCTACTACCCTTCCTTCTTGCATTAAGACGGCGCCTAGCCCTGTCCTACATGCATCCGTATAAACAGTGAACATCTTGCTCCCATCTGGCAGCGTCAAAACTGGGGCTGTTGTGAGAGCCCTTTTCAGTCGTTGGAAAGCAAATTCGCAATCCAAATCCCAATTGAACACTAGATTCTTCTTAGTCAATTTCGTGAGCGGAGCTGAGATTTTCGCAAAATCCCTTATAAACTTTCGATAGAAACCCGCTAGTCCTAGAAAGCTTCGAACCTCAGTCGCATTCCTTGGTGTCTTCCAGTCTTGTACCGCCACTACTTTAGCAGGGTCCACTGCTAACCCTTGTTTGGATACTATGTGCCCAAGGAACCTCACCTCTTCCCTCCAAAAGTGGCATTTGGAGAATTTGGCTTTTAGCTGATGGACTCGCAAAGTTTCCATGATTGCCCTTAAGTGCTGAGCATGTTCCTCTTCACTTTTAGAGAAGATAAGGATATCATCTACGAAGACCACTACGAATTTGTTGAGGAAATCTCTAAATACCCTACTCATCAGGTCCACGAAGTAAGCAGGTGCATTTGTCAAGCCGAAAGGCATGACAAGCCATTCAAAGAAGCCGTCTGGGGTTCTGAACGCCGTTTTATCGATGCTATCTTCAGCCACCCTTAGCTGATGAAAACCGGTTGCTAAATCGAGTTGGGAGAAAACAGACGCTCCTACAAGCTGGTCAAATAAATCGTCAATTCTAGGGAGAGGGTGCCTATTCTTTTTCGTTAGCTTGTTGAGCTCCCTATAGTCAACACATAGACGGAGTGAACCATCCGCCTTTGTAGCGAACACCACTGGAGCGCCCCATTCTGAAATGCTCCTCCTAATGAACCCCTTTTCTAGAAGCTCTTTAATCTGTTTACTGAGCTCTTTCCTTTCTCGTGGAGCCATATGTCTAACGGGCAACGCAACGGGCTTTGCATTATCTACAAGATATATGCGGAAGTCTATTTCCCGCTTCGGAGGCAAGCCCTTCACCTCTTCGAAGACATCCGGATATTCCCGGACCACTCTAACTGATTGCAAATTTTCAACAGAGGCATCTAGCGATTCAAGATAACTAAGCATAACCGCATACGAGGGATTACAAGAAATTTCCAAAGTATTACCGAGCTGGGTTAGGAGCCTAACAACCCTTTTCTCACAATCAAGGATGGCCCCATTACTGGATAGCCAATCCATACCCAAAATCAAACCATACCCCGAAAAGCCCAAAACAAAGGCACTACATTGAAATTCAACACTTAGGATAGAAATTTTCAAATCCAGACAGATCATAGACAAATGAGCTGGGCCCCCAATTGGGTTTGAAACAATTAAGGGGTCCTCTACCATACTAGTTTTTAGGTGCAGAGATTCTACTAAAGCAGACGAGATAAAGGAGTGTGATGCGCCAGAATCAAATAAAGTGCGAACGAGGTGATCATAAAGATAAACTACACTTTCTACAGAAGTATTTATACCTCGCTGTTGCAGAGGTGGCGCTTCTAGCACATGAACCTGTGCCCCTGGGGTGGATCCAGCGCCCTGCCCCTGTCCCCGTTTCTTTGGGCAGTCCTTAGCCCTATGGCCCGTCTCACCGCAAGAAAAGCACCCACCATTCTCCTTGGCCTTCTTTTTCCGGCAGTCCTTTACTAAGTGCCCCACTTTGCCACAGAAATTACACGTCCTCTTCTCTTTGTTGCCTTCCCCGCCTTTTTTAAAGTCTGTCTTCTTAGGCTGCAAACCCTCTTTCTTCTTGCCCTTATCCTCTTCATTCAGCAATGCCATTTGTACCAATCTTTCATACGTGGCTCCCATGGGTATATGGGTCATGGCCAAACTGTGTAATGGCTCATTCAACCCTTTGACGAAACGGAGAGCCTTCTTGTGCGGGGTGTTGACTAGGTCAAGCCCAAACCTAGCCAGCTCGTCGAACTGATTCACATACTCTCTGACTGTCTTGTCCCCTTGTTTAAGAAATAAGAATTTTTCCAACTGCAAACTTCTTTCCGCATCTGAGAGAAATTTAGTCTCAAATCTTACCCTAAAGTCCTCCCATGTCTCCACTGGTCTTTCAGCATTACTGACTTCCCACCAGTAGGAAGCCTCGCCCTTCAATAGCCATACTGCCAATTGTACTTTTTGTCTATCCTCTACCTCAAAGATGATGAATAGGTCCTCCGTTTCTTTCAGCCAATTTCTAGCTGCTACGAAGGACTCAGTTCCATGGAAATCCCTTCCTCCCATAGCTTTAAAATCTTTACATATCTTAGCAAACGTGTTTCCCCGAGGAGGAGGTGGAGGAAAAGGTGCTGCTGCGGCTGGATGATTTCCTTCAGCTGGGGGAGGAGGAATGGTAGGACCTGGCTGAGTGGCCCTTGCTTCTAAGAACCGTCTAAACCAACCAGGTATTGGCACCCCTTCCGGCAAGTTAAGTTCTTGGGACATGCTGAAACAAAAAGGATAGATTCAAAACGAAGGATAAGAGATAGTTCCTATGGCTTTGGGGGGTGGACTTTGCCTTTTTAAAATAAAATAATATTTTTCTTTTAAAAATGCTTCTTTAAATTTCCTTTTTGAATGAAAATAATTTTTCAAAACTTTTTTATCTTATCTGGTAAACCTATGCTCTGATACCAAGTGAAACACCCCACCTCCGTTAGGGTCACTCTCAAAGGGAATGCCCTAATTTTGGTGGAGGTTTATAAGTACAAGTCACAGATATACAAGACAGATATAAGAACACATATTTGTAAACAGCGGAAGAACAACAAACTTTATTTCACAAAGTCAAATACGTGTTACAACAACATCCTTTCCAAAAACATAACATAACACTTTCATAATCTGTCTTGAGTACATTATTTAAAGAAGCATAAATAAAACATAGATAAACTGCAAAAGCCCCATAGTGGATTGTCCAAAGCCATAGTTCAAAATAGGAAAGTCCAAGCAATACATTTCTATTCTTCAAGCTGGATGTTGAGGCTGGTCAAGCCGCTGTGTTCCCTCCCTGAGGACCTGGGGGGGGAAACGGAAGAAAGAAGACGAAAGAAAAATAGAGTCAGACATAAAGCCTGAGTAAGTCTAGTACTACTTTGTCTATGAATAAAGAACTGGGTATGATAAGTAAAACAGGAAGTGGGCAAACACTATGAACTTGGTTAAGTTATCTAGGGTCGAATATACTATCGTACCCCATGTTAATCTCTGAACCCATATAAACTAGTTTCCAATTTGCACCCCATAATCAGGGTGATGTGATCCATTCAATGATGATCGGCTCCTACTCGCATAGTTACATGTGTCTTACGGCCCCCGATGTCTGTAGTTACCCATGCTGGTCCCACCATGGGGTGTATCAAGTCCCATAGTGGCAACCCGACACAACCTTAGAATGCACAGGTATGCTACTGGTGCCCAGTGCCTTATTTTTCTGCGCCGGAGTGTGTGCACGCCCGCACTCCGTTAGAACCTACACTGCTACACCACCGCCGTCGCTTTGACCTCTTACAATCAGCCCAGTAATCGTGCCCCACCCTGCCTAGTTTCAGGGTATCCTGATACACCTTTTTAGGGTTACTGCTGAAAAGGGTCCCCCGTTACTAGGTTTTCTATCTCTAGCCAACATGCTAAGTTGGTTAAGTGTTTCCTACCTAACCCCCACCAGTCCATTTAGTTTAGCATGTTCCATTTTGATTAAGTCTTTAGTTTACTTAATCCTAACAATCCTGACTCAGCCTTAATTGTCTTATTAAGGCCCTGACCTCTCACATTAGACAGGTATTGTTGTGGCTGCCTGTTGCCGGTTGGTTCCGGGCAGTCTTACGCCACAACTCAGTCTAACCTCGGGTCCTTGCTGGGCTCCATGTTTAACCTCCCACATTGGATAGGTATTGTTGTGACTACTGGACAGCCGGGCGGTTCCGGGCAGGTTTACATCACAACTCAATCCAACCTCGGGTTAAACACATCGTATTTTCTACATTTACATATCTTGTCATTCTTCTTTATTTATATGTAAATATTTGCGGCCCATTATTAAGTTCATGGTGTAAAGGTTACACCAATCATGGGCCCAACCCATACTTGAATTTGGGCCCTTCTATTTTATATTTTCACAGTTATAGAATTCTCGGGGTGTTACACCACCGCTTCCTTTCCTTGATTTCAGGGCTATAAGGAGCACACCCTTTCCTAGACACTTCCCAAATGATTACAATAGCCTAGTAACTCTTCAATAACACTTCAATTCTGAGAGTAGTGGATAGAGGGTGAGAAACGAAGAAGTTTTATATAATTAGAGTAGAAATCGGCAAAGTAGAAGTGTAGTAATCAATAGAATATGAAATATTAATGGTGGGATGAAGAGGGGTAAAGATGGAGAAGAAGATATATTAAAAAACTCGAAATCAACCCCTATTTATAAGATTTGAAAGGTTGCAATGCTTCTGGAACATTACAAATAGTGAAAAGACACTTCTTTGAAAATTGAATTTCTGACGGTTGTATGTTGTAGATAGACATATATGTATGTTGACATATGTGTGTACAAAATATTTTTAAATTTTCAAGTGTATAATTGTATATCTTATTCTAGAAACACTTGAATTAAAACTTAGTGATATAAGTGAGTATTCTAAAGTATAAAACCATATGAAACCAAAATTATATATTATATAAACATATTTATAAATTTATAAAGTTTAAAACTATATAATTATAAAAATGTAAAAGTATATAAGTATAAAAATATATAAACTTATACATTAAATTTTAAATTATATTTGAAATCATAAGTAAAATAGAAAAACATTTTGAAATTAGAGTTTGAACTTTGAAAATCAGAATTTGAAATTTGAAAATCGGAGTCTGAAAAACAGAATTTGAACCTAGAGTGTTATTCAGAGTCTTACATATAAACTACTTTATTACTTGGTTTGCCTTAAACTCTAGTACTCTTGATAACCTGATTACTCTTGAGTCTTGAATCTCCTCTATATTCTGAATCTCTTGAAATTCTAAACTGTACAGTCTTCGGTATTTAAGTCATATATACAAATCCTGCATATATAAGTATATATATTTTGTATAGAGTTGTTAGTATATATTTTATAATCAATTAATAATGATAGTTGAAATAAGGTTGTTGTCAACAAAACTCCATTATCCAACACTACCAAACGAAACCAAAAACTAGAAATCGCAACTATCTCGGTTGTAGCTAGATTTTCATCCAGTCTCCAAACTCGCATCAACGGAATCCAATAAATGTCGTCCTCATGCTCATCACGACGAGATCTCCAACGTACTATGGGGTAAGGCAGAAGTGGAAAAAAAACCGAACTCAACATATTTCAACTCTTATTTGCTTAAAGCCCATTTTGTATAATTAGGCCCACGACTAATTCATCGTCGAAATAAATTAAAGTCGAGTAGGAAAGACAAAGGAAAACAGAAAAGGAAATCAATTACATTCTCTTACGAGTCCTAACCTAACAAATTCCTCTTATCATTTAACCTATGCTATGATACCAAATGTAACACCCCACACTTTTCTACATCCAAATTTCGACAAAAAAAGAAACTCAAACACATCTAAGCATGGAGCGTGTAAACCTGGTACCTGCAAAAAAAATGAGCTTGAGCATAATCAGAGTACAATAAAATAACTCACAACAGAAATAGAAAAGGATAAACTAGTATTAACTCAGGTAACTACCTTTTTCAAAGTAAGCCACTTTGCCAATATCGAGCATGCTAGAGCACGAGAGCCAAAAGCCAAACTTAAAAACTTGTGAGAACCCGACCTTCTCTAGACAACTTAGGTAGTTGTAATGAGGCAGGGGTCAGAACAACATGATTCTGGTGAATAGGAAATGTACAACACATACTATAATATATAAATGTATCCCGTTTGGTTCAACCCAAGATGTACACCTACCAAGGTTAGTAGCCTAACCTAAATGTTTATGCACGACTGTACTACTCCTCCCAAAGTAGTATTCCCAAAGTATAATACCGAGATAGGACATTTACACATATATTTGTGAAGCCTTTATACCAGAGCATGGCTGGTTATTTAATCGAGATTAGACTCCTAGTTACGGAGTTTATATATATATATATATATACACATTCATTCACTCTTTCTTCATCATTTAATGCCTTACTATCAATAGTAGATAGGGTGGATTCTCTCTAATTGCTTAAGACCCTAGGCGGACCTATTGGTCACTTATTATTCCTTGTAGATTTAATTAACATCAACATAAACTAGAGGGCACTAGCTACGGGTCCTGCTAGTTAAGGCTTCCGTCATTCACGCATATACCCTTCCCCTGCATAAGGTGAGAGATGGTATTTTATCGCTCGCTCTACCTTCTAGCCAACCTTATTATATAACCCCCTTAGTCTCTTATTACTTCCCGTAGGATAGATAGCCATATCTGACATTTTAGTTTCCAGGTTTGGGTAGGCCCACACAAACCTGCCATTTAAGACCCCTAAACTGAAAGACCTATTCCCTGGTGGACTCTTTAACCCCAACCGTTTAAGACCCAGGAAGCGGACTATACGCGAAGGTTATTAGGTTCGTACCCCACTAGCCTTTTGTACTTTTCCCTGTTTGGGATAAAGTGGGCTACGTTATTAAGTCATTCCCGTTTAGTCCCTTTAAACGGAAATTTTATACGCACACGAGTCATTATCATCACAGGTTCATATGGTTAATAATATTTTACATTATTAACCTACTAAGTCCAACTCTAAAATTTAAATTATTAATTCTATTTTAACTAGTATAAATAGGAAAGTTATGTCTCCTTATCTTAGGATATATTTAATTACCTTCACTAATTGGACTTAGTATTTAAACAACAATCGATACCCATTAGTCCCCTTTTTCTTATCCATAAGTTTATTGCCATTTATGACCATAACAGTCATATTTTCCTAAGGCAACCCTTAACTCTGGATATCCTTATTTTATCAGTCCCGAAATATCTATTTGTTGAACCCCAATAGACCATTACTATTCATATTTATTTATTAATTTGCTTGTTTATTATTATTAATATCATTACTATTATTATATATGCATTAGGCCACTCACATTAAGGTGACCACATGTGGATGTTGGATTTGCCGATCGGTTCTCGGCAGACTTTTAAAACATGTTGAACTTAACCTTGTGCCTTAGTACATTTATATTTATGCATTAGACACCTCACAATAAGTTAACTACTGTGGACGCTGGATTTGCTGGTCGGTTCCAGGCAGACTTCTACCACAAGCGAAGCTTAATCTCGTGTCTAAATACAGTTATAGTCTAAATTTCCTAATTGGGGTGTACAACATTTACCTAATTATTTTCGAAATTGTAACCATTATCCTATTATATCTACTTTCCCCAATCAACATTGGTTACAATTGTTATTTATTGATTTGCGGTCCTATTTATAGTAATTAATTATACTAATAGCTACAAATGATCACAACAAATAAATTAATTCAATATGGATTACATTTACATATATAATTTCATAATTGAACATCTTTCAAACATTAGATACAATATATAATTTTACCATTTCACATTGATTTGGATAGATAATATGTATATATTTATATTTTTTGTTTTCCCGCGGTCAAAATAGTTTTTATTTTTATTTTTATTACTATATTTAAATTTAATGATTTGGTTAAGACAATAACGAAACATTTCTTTTCACATTCAATCTTGCCAAAAGGTTTCAAGCTTACAAAAAGACCGTTAGCTATGGTTATTGTAAATTATGCCTAATTAGTGGAACTAATATATTTCCAAATCACAAAAAATATATGAAAATATATGATTTGGAATAGTCGATGCAAATTACGCATAAGTATGTATATTTATATTTATACATACATTTGCACCACTTTCCCCCTTTTTGATCTTTTTATCATATCTCTTGTGATTTCAAAATAATGTCTTTTTATTCAAAAAGAGGAAAACTACATACTTACAACAACTAAGCCAAAACCCAACAACATCGGATGCAAATAGATATAATTCATTTAAAATTATAATAACACAATTTACCAATCGTATCTTTTTATTCAAATTCACATAGTTACTATTCAACACTGAACTAGAGATCTAGAATGTAACTACATCTAATTGGTGTTTACATGTGATTGATTTCCCGATCTACAGTGCTTTTCAACAACTGCAATATATTTTACAACATATCTGTAGGAATATGTATATTATTATTTTTAAAAAATCCTACAATTAATATTATGGATAACCACAAATTTACAATTCAAAAGTTCAGACAATTTTTATAATCAGATCTGATAGGTGCTAATTTCATTACAAAAATGTCATAAGTGCAGATCTGATGAAAATAGGCATATAAACTTGAGATCTAATAGAAATGAGATAAATACGTTATTATAAATGTATATATAAATTTCTTACTCACCTGCAAGCATCAAAATCCAAAGTTTGAATCTTTTAGCCTACAATTCCCATGTTCTTATAAATTTATAGTTTATCTGAAAAGGGAAAAATTCCAGATCTATAGAGATGTAAGAAATTAGGAGGAGATGCGAGAATTTGTTGTTGAGTGCTAATTTGCATTTTTTTCCATAGGATCTGATAATCCTCTCAATCCTATTTGATTTGTTGTATAAGAATATATTTTTAATTAAGAAATTAGGTTTGGAGAAGGAGGAAAATGGCAGAGCTTCACTGCTACCCATAGATTTGTGTGAAAAAATGAGGCCTTACCCCTTCATTTATAGGAGTGGAATTGGCCATGAACCATTTTGTTTATTTAGATTAACATTCGTACATTAGTTTTACAAAATATAACAAAATAGTCCCTCAAAAGCTAGCCGTCGCTGGGCACATCTGGCTCGTAGCGGTCGACCGCTTTATGCAAGGGTGTCAAGCACCCTTGAGCATTTTTGACCAGTGAGGGCTGGTAAAAAAAAAGTAATATATATATTAATTATTCTATTTATTTATTTCCGTCCGTTTTTCTTTGTCTTTAACTTTTTCATAAGGACTCCATTCACGAAACTCCAAATATGAAAGTTGACCAGAATTCTAAGACAATCGCATTGGTTAAAGTTTCTTAGTCAAATTCCATCATTTGCAAAATTCTTATTTTTGAGATTCTAAATAATAATTATTTATTGTCAAAATTTTGAGTTGTAACAATCTAGCTACTCATCCATCATCTATAGGAAAACTTTGTCCTTAATTTATCTAATGCAATTTTTGTACATATGCAAAAACATAGGGTACATGATCCTAACTAATGAAAAAGATTAGGAAGTCTACTAATTCAGTCGACCTCCTTTTTATGCAATTATGTTTGTGCCATGCATCCAAATGTATGCAAAAATCCTAATGATAACAGGTAGTTCTATATGCGTGCACCAAACATCATCCTTATGCAACAACCATATAATGACATCCATATATTACAACCATAGAAATAAATAAAATGCACACACATCCATATGCGTATGCAGGTATCCTATTCAGCCGATCATAATGCCTAGTGTGTTTACATGTATCCACTACATCCACTTGCATCCATGTGCAAACATCAAACGTACCTTGTTTCGATGACATGTTTCAACCAAATCCTATCATCTATAGATTTCTCTTAAGATCGAATTCAAAGTAATTTTAAAGGTAGAACCTAAAAACTAAAGGTGGAAAGAGATTGGAATGTACCATCAAAAAGAAAAGGATAATAAATACGCATTTCTCCTTTGGTTCCCTAGCAGCTTCGCTGTAACACCCCGAATTTTCTATGAACATAAAGTAACAAAACAAAGTATAATTAATTTTTAAGAGAAGAATTAAGGAAAACGGGTCATGCCATTGCATTCGTCTCGGAATTCTTCTTGAGATAGAGTCCGAGTTTGCGTAAATCTTCCTTCGAATGAAGAAGTTATGACACTTAGCAGTTTCAGAAATTTAAAATAAAACCTGTCCGAATTCAAATTTAAAGTTTCGAAATTCAAATCGCACACCCGTGCTGGGCGGGAAATTTCCCTCCCAGGACCCAGGTCGACCAGGGGGTCGACCTGGGTAGAACAAGTCGACCTGGGGTCGACCTCCCCCCTTTTCCAGATCCATGGACATATTCGTTTTTCTGCATTTAAGCTCTTTAAACACCCCCAAACTTCACTTTCTCTCCACACAATTTCATTACGCCTATACTCTGCCCTAATTCTTATAAAATAAATCAATGGCGTCGCTACTCTGCTGAAACCTAAGCTAGAACAAGAACTTCTTCTTCCAATCTGAATAGGATTAGAAGAGAACAACTACAACACTTTTTCTTTTAGAATCCTACCAAGGTGAGTGCAGTTATTTTCAGATATGAAATTTAATTATGATCTTGACATGATTATAAATCTGAATTGGAGATTACACATATTCTTGTTTATCAGATCTGTTTTTCTGTGTAGATCTATCTTATTCCTGTTTATCATATCTGTTTTTCTGTGTAGATCCATCTTATCCATGTTTATCAGATCCGTTTATCTGTGTAGATCTATCTTATTAATATTATTGTAACTACTCTGTATCTCTTCCTTCCTTCTGTTCTATAGCCAGGCTACCACGAGCCTAAGCCAAATCTCATAAGAGATTGATGCACGAACGCTAAATTTGGGGAAAATAATGAATGATGCATAATTGGACATGACTGATTTAAGAAAAGGGTATATGTTGTAATTTAAGATTTAGTTCTGGGCATACTATATATGATGGTTTATGATTTGGAAGAAGGAGAATTATTGTATGACAACATATGACTTGTAATTTGGGAACATAATGCATGTTATAATTCAAGATCTGATTTTGAGGACATAATACATGTTGTAATTTAAGATCTAGATTTGGGGCGTATTTTATATGGCGATCTATAACTTGGAAGAAAAGGATATGTGACTTAGGCCTGAAAAACCTATATTATAACAGGGATAAATATAAATGTGAATACGCCTAAGTCGGATTTTTGGATATTTGACATACGCGGTAATCAACGGCTATAACTTGGCATAATTTACATTGTGCATCATGATTTGGGGTTTTTAGAGAATATGCTGTACGATGCAAATTTAACTAAAATTTGGGGCGTATGTTATATTGTGAATTATGACCGTAATTTAGGCATGTAAAATTAGGCTTAATTTTATGATCAAGTGAGGTATGTCAATGGAATTTTAAGGGATGATTAAATCGGTTAAATTGCCTAATCTTCACGATCTGTTGAAACTGAATACGGTAATTTGGGGTATGAAAATCTGTAGGCTTGATCTAAAATTGAGAAAAACATATTAATAGAACTTTGGATAATCTGCTGTAACGTATAAAGAAGTTTAATTGGCATAATTAGACTGATATTGGCATTGTCTGTGAATGAATACTTTAGCTAAAAATAAGAATGCTGAGACACGAGGTTAGACTCTGTTTGCGGTAGAAGCCTGCCCGATGTGAGAGGTCGTAGGAATAAAGATGCTTAGACACGAGGTTAGGTCTGGCTTGTGGCAGAAGTCTGCCCGGAACCGCCCGGCACATCCACTAGCCACAAGCTACCGACCTAATGTGAGAGGTATGTGCATTAATATTTAATTGATGCAAATCCAAGATAAATGTGGTACCTAAAAAGTTTTGGATGGATAAGGTTAAAACAACTGGACTAATGAATCTAATAAACCCGTTTCGTAAATCTATAGGCTCAATACAAGGTTATGCGAAACAATCTGTAAGTCTGTTAATCTGTATATCTGATCCGTTAGTCTGAAAACTTGTTAACCTGTATGTTTGATCTAAGAACTAGTTAATCTGAATTTTGTACATCTGAAATTTGTAAGCAAGTTAATCTGAAATCTGTTAGTCTGGGGACACAAGGTTAGGAGGGGTAATTACTTGTGTCATCTGTTGTTTGGGACCCATGTTAGTTAGCAACCCCTTTCTGGTATCAAAATTATGACCCAACACTAAGAGGGGTCCGGGCATGCTTACTGAACTAATTGTAAGAGGTTTACTCTGATAATGGCGAGGGGTGTTGAAGGCGCATTCCAACCAGGTCATGTGCGTGCATGGATCCGGTCTGCTCTAAGGATGTAAGACACCATGACATCTGTAAATAGGTCGGTGTCTATAGGTTGCCACTTTAGGGAATGATACTCCCTTCTGTGGGGCCGGCACATGGTACTTATATATTAGGGAGCCGATCGCTTGGGGTAGAATTTATGGTACACTTAGTTCTGTCTGTTTCTGTTGGGGTACCGTTTGTTTCTGTTGGGGTGGTAACACATGTCTGTTTCTGTGTGATACCGTCTGTTGGGGTGGTAAAGGCCCATTACTAGTGTACACCTAATTCTAATATTCCGTTTCCGTAGGGATTATTCTGTTTCTGTCTCTGATTTCGTTCCTGCTTCTGTTTCTGTACGTCTATCTCTGTTCGGATGGTAAAGGCCCATTACTAGCATTCTATTTCTATACCGTCTGTCTCTGTTAGGGTGGTAAAGGCCCATAACTAGCATCGTGTTTCTGAAGGGATCGTTCTGTTTTCGGTTTAGACATTAGGACAGCACCTAATTCTGGTATACTAGTATTAGTGCTGAGAAGTGAAAGCCAAGTAAGAAGCTTAGTTTAGCCTATGTCATTCTGTCTCTTCTGTTAACCTGCTACTCTTGTTATGGTTATCTCTCATCCAGTTTTATTTACATGTCATGATACAGTTATCTGTTTATATGCTGAAAGTCACTGGACTCACCAGACTTATGTCTGACCTAGTTTGTTTCTCCTCTTTTCTTCCATTTCCCTCCCCCCCCAGGTTCTCAAGGTGGAAACATAGGAGCTTGATTCAGGCTCCATCTGCTTGAAGTGTTAGAAGTGCTTGAAATATTTCTTGGCTTTGATTCTACCTATTTATGGCATTCTCAGTTGAGGATTATGGCTTTAAAATTATGCATTCTTAAGGATTTTGTATAAGACTGATATTTGTGTACTTGGGTTTTGGTATTGTGATGTAACCAAACTTATTTATGTTTCTGCTTTAATAAAGTTATAAAATTTTCAAGTACTATTTTACATACCTATCTTGTAAATTTCTGTTCTGTTTACTTATAACGTTCCACTGAAGTTAAGGCATTCCCTTTGTGAGTGACCTTAACAGAGGTGGGGTGTTACACTTGGTATCAGAGATGAAGGTTACCAGATTTGATAAAAAGTTTTTGAAAACTATTTTCAAAAAGGTTTTAAAAAGGAAGTATTTTCAAAAGTAGAGTTTATTTTGAAAAACATAGTCACCAAAGCCATATATCTGTCTTTTGATTTTCTGTTTAATCCTTTTTTCCTTCTTTTCTGAGTCCCTGGGGCTCATGGCTTTCTGGGAGGTAACCTCATCGCGACATGGTTCCGTAGGCATGATGAGACTATGACGCCTGTCGAAGGGCAAAGAAGTGCCTAATTTCCATCTGTAGCCGCAGTAATTTCACCTACAGCTAATCCTCTTTCGAGCTTCGTAGGATTTTCCGCGCGATGGGGGCAACTTTAGAGAAAGACTTGTTAACTTGTAAGAAGACTGGTTGTTTTCAGTGCGGTGAGACAGGACATCTGATCAAAGATTGCCCCCAGAAGGCTAGGGCAAAGGGAAGAATCTTCTGGAGGGTAGGTGAATGTTCTCGTATTTGGTGGACATGATAGAGGTGGAAAAATTTCCGTAGAAAGATTAATTTCCATATCTGATCATTATGGTATTTTGATTCTGTAATAGTCTCAAACCCCATAAGTGTAACGGCTCATCTATTGTGATAGGTTGGGGTTTGAGGGTACCTTTGTTAGGCGTTAAGTTGAGTGTGACGCATACATTATGGGTTTTGTGGGATATGGTGGGGTTTTATCATGCTTAGTTTCCTAAGAATCATTTGATAATCTGATCTGTACCAGTAGTCTGTAAATATCTGAATATTTCTAAAAAGGATAGCTTTTTATTTTAGATTTCCAGTTTTGACATTATTTAATGGGAGTAGTTCTCTGAATGTCAATCTGATGTTGGATTCAGTCTTCGAGGTTGATACTTAGGGATTTGTTCTCTTAACTGATGTCTAATAAGAACAGAACTTTTGTTTTTGTACTTGCTTCTATCACTCGGCTGTATCCTATCGATCAAGTCTTCGACCTTTAGGTAGAAACTAATGGGTGTAAACATATGTTTGAGACATGTTATGTTTGATGGTTGCAAGTGGATGCAAGTGGTTGCTAGTGGTTGCTCGTGGATGCATATACACACACTAGGCACTAGATCGGCTCAAAAGCGCTCTCATACTGCATATGGATTTTGCACATTTTTCAATTTTTGTGGATGCAAAATGATTGACTCATCACATGGATGTTGCATTTGGATGAATGGTTGTGCACTCATATAGAAATGATGTGTATCAAATAGGATTTCTTGCATACATAATTGGACTCATGGCACTAACATAATTCGCATTAAGGAGGTCAACTGAATCAGTAGACTGCCTGATCTTTGCATTAGATAAGAGACATATACACACACTTTTGCATATGTTCATACAACATTAGAAGTTTTCTAATGACGGATGATTGTGGATAATGGTTAAGTAGATGAGTGATCGGATGGTAGGACACATTCTTCTTAACTTGAAGATTTCTGGGACGAAATCCTTTAAGGAGGGGAGAATGTAAAACCCCGAATTTTCTACGAACATAAAGTAACAAAACAAAGTATAATTAATTTTTAAGAGAATAATTAAGGAAAACGGGTTACGCCATTGCATTCGTCTCGGAATTATGCTTGAGATAGAGTCTGAATTTGTGTAAATCGGACTTCGTATAAAGAAGTTATGGCACTTAGAAGTTTCAGGAATTTAAAATAAAAACTAGCCCGAATTCAAATTTAAAGTTTCGAAATTTAAATCACACATCCGAGCAGGGCGGGAAATTTTCCGCCCAGGACCCAGGTCGACCAGGGGGTCGACCTGGGTAGAACAAGTCGACCATGGGGTCGACCTGAGGGTTGAACTCCTCCCTTTCCAGATCCATGGATAGATTCGTTTTTCTGCATATAAACGCCTATTCTGACCAGATTCGTTGCTTCTAAGTTATTTAAACAACCCAAACCTCACTTTCTCTCCACACAATTTCATTACGCCTATACTCAGCCCTAATTCTTATAAAATAAATCAATGGCATTGCTACTCTGCTGAAACCTATGCTAGAACAAGTACTTCTTCTTCTTCCAATCTGAATAGGATTAAAAGAGAACAACTACAACCCTTTTTCTTTTAGAATCCAACCAAGGTGAGTGCAGTTATTTTCAGATATGAAATTTAATTATGATCTTGACATGATTATAAATCTGAATTGGAGATTACGCATATTCTTGTTTATCAGATCTGTTTTTCTATGTAGATCTATGTTATTCCTGTTTATCAGATCTGTTTTTCTGTGTAGATCCATCTTATTCCTGTTTATCAGATCCGTTTATCTGTGTAGATCTATCTTATTAATATTATTGTAACTACTCTATATCTCTTCCTTCCTTATGTTCTATAGCCAGGCTACCACGAGCCTAAGCCAAATCTGATAAGAGATTGATGCACAAACGCTAAATTTGGGGAAAATAATGAATGATGCATAATTGGACATGACTGATTTGTGACTGATTTAAGAAAAGGGTATATATTGTAATTTAAGATTTAGATCTGGGCATACTATATATGACGGTTTATGATTTGGAAGAAGGAGAATTATTGTATGACAACATATGACTTGTAATTTGGGAACATAATGCATGTTATAATTCAAGATCTGATTTTGAGGACATAATACATGTTGTAATTTAAGATCTAGATTTGTGGCGTATTTTATATGACGATCTATGACTTGGAAGAAAAGGATATGTGACTTAGGCCTATAAACCTATATTATAATAGGGATAATTATAAATGTGAATACGCCTAATTCAGATTTTTGGATATTTGACATACGCGGTAATCAACGATTATAACTTGGCATAATTTATATTGTGCATCATGATTTGGGTTTTTTTTAGAGAATATTCTGTACGATGCAAATTTAACTAAAATTTGGGGTGTATCTTATATTGTGAATTATGACCATAATTTAGGCATGTAAAATTGGGCTTAATTTTATGATTAAGTAAGGTATGTCAATGGAATTTTAAGGGATGATTAAATCTGTTAAATTGCCTAATCTGCTAGATCTGTTGAAACTGAGTACGGTAATTTGGGGTATGAAAATCTGTAGGCTCGATCTAAAATTGAGCAAAACATATTAATAGAACTTTGAATAATCTGCCGTAACGTGTAAGATGCTTAATTGGCATAATTAGACTGATATTGGCATAATCTGTGAACGAATACTTTAGCTAAAAATAAGAATGTTGAGACACGAGGTTAGACTCTGTTTGCGGTAAAGCCTGCCCGAACCCAACCGGCTTAACCAGCAACCGCAAACCATCAGTCTAATGTAAGAGGTCGTAGGCATAAAGATGCTTAGACATGAGGTTAGGTCTGGCTTGTGGCGGAAGTCTGCCCGGAACTGACCGACACATCCAGCGGCTACAAGCTACCAACCTAATGTGAGAGGTCTGTGCATTAATATTTAATTAATGCAAATCCAAGATAAATGTGATACCTAAGACGTGTTGGGTGGATAGGGTTAAAACAACTAGACTGATGAATCTAATAAACCCGTTTCGTAAATTTGTAGCCCCGATACAAGGTAAGGTGGAACAATCTGTAAGTCTATTAATCTGTATATCTGATCCGTTAGTCTGAAAACTTCTTAACCTGTATGTCTGATCTGAGAACTAGTTAATCTGAACTTTGTACAACTGAAATCTGTAAGCAAGTTAATCTGAAATCTGTTAGTCTGGGGACACAAGGTTAGGAGGGGTAATTACTTGTGTCACTTGTTGTTTGGGACCTATATTAGTCAGTAACCCCTTTATGGTATCAAAACTATGACCCAACACTAAGAGGGGTCCGGGCACGCTTAATGAACTAAATGTAAGAGAGGTTCACTCTGATAATGGTAAGGGGTGTTGACGGCGCATTCCAACCGTGTCATGTGCGTGCATGGATCCGGTCTTCTCTGAGGATGTAAGACACTGTGACATCTATAAATAGGTCTGTATCTATAGGTTGCCACTTTAGGGAATGATACACCCTTCTGTGGGGCCGACACAGGGTATTTATGTATTAGGGAGCCGATCGCTTGGGGTAGAATTTAGGGTACACTTAGTTATGTCTGTTTCTGTTGGGGTGCTGTCTGTTTCTATTGGGGTGGTAACACCTGTCTGTTTCTGTGTGGTACCATCTGTTGGGGTGGTAAAAGCCCATTACTATTGTACACATTCAGGCTCTATCTGCTTGAAGTGCTTGAAATATTGCTTGGCTTTGGTTCTACCTATTTACGGCATTCTCTGTTGGGGATTATGGCATTTAAATTATGCATTCTGAAGGATTTTATTTAAGACTGATATTTGTATACTTGGGTTTTGGTATTGTGATGTAACCAAACATATTTATGTTTCTGTTGTAATAAAGTTATAAAATTTTCAAGTACTACTTTACATATCTGTCTTGCAAATTTCTGTTATGTTTACTTATTACATTCCACCGAAGTTAAGGCATTCCCTTTGTGAGTGACCTTAACGGAGGTGGGGTGCTACACTCGCTATCATCATCTCCCCACTATACCTTAGCCAATCATACCTCCTTGTTTCTTAGCCTCTTGATCTTAAAATCTAAGACCCGCTGAGGTTCTCGTTGAATGGATGTCTCCCACTCGTTTGCCATGTCCTTTAATGCACTAGGCTTTACGACCCTCGTTGAATCGTTTAGGCACTTCTGCAAGTGCGATACATGGAACACGTCATGAACACCCGAGAGTCTCTCTAGTAGTCTAACCCAATACAACATTGGCCTATCCTCCCTGTGACCGTGAATGGCCCAAAAAACCTCGGGACCAACTTCCCTGCAGAGCCAAACCACACCACGTTACTTAACGGTGAAACTTAGATTTAGATTAATTCTCCAATAGCAAACTCTAAGTCTATCATTCTCTTGTCTGCATATGAATTTTGTCTACCATGCGTTGTCTTCATCCTCTTCCCAATAGACCCAAACTTATCAGAGGTTTCCCTAATCATTTCTAGATTAAGATGCAGTATTTATGTCGAATCCCACCAACATGCTAGGGATCTGCAAGGTTGTCCATACAAGGCCGAAAGGTGCCATGCGAATGCTAGACCGGAAGCTATTATTGTTCATGAATTCCATGAGAGGTAAATGATCCTCCTATATCCCTCTGAAGTCCAAAATATACATTCTTAGTAGGTCCTCCAAAATTTGATTCACCCTCTGTCTGTCCATCTGTTTAAGGGTGACAATCCATACTCAACCTGAATTGTGTCCCCAAAGCCTCTTGCAAACTCCTTCAAAACTCGCTAGTAAAAATCAGGTCTTTGTCACTCATAATGCTCAAAAGAATACCATGGAGTCTAATAATCTTGCAAATATATAAAGAAGCCAATCATGCAACCATCCTTACTGTAAATTTGGATGCAATGAGCGCTTTTAGCCAGTCGGTCCATGATCACCCAAATGTTGGTGTTTCCCTTCCTTGACCTTGGTAACCCATCCATAAAATCCATAGAAACACTCTTTAATTTCCACAATGGTATATCCAAAGCCTGAAGCAGTTCGCCGGGCTTCTTTTTCTCTGCCTTAACTCTTTGGCAAGTCACACATCTAGCCACATACTTGTAACAACCCTGAAAATCCAAACCAATTTAAAAATTTTGTTTTAAGAAATTTTGTTGAAAAATGAGTCTAGATTTAAAATTTCTAATTTTAAATAATTATTAAACAATAGAAAAAATATACAATTTTAGTGTTGATAATTTACAACAAAAAAGGGCTTAAATTAAAAAGTTACATTTTTTTCATTGTAATTTTGTTGAAATTAAAAAGTTACATTGTCATTTTGTTGAAATGAAAAGATTCCATTTTCAATGTAATAAAAGTTTGCATTTTATGTCATATAAACAAGTTTGCATTTTTGTCATATAAGCAAAATAAAACCATTGTTGTGTCGCATTAATTTACATAATTGAAATGTAATGTATCATTTCATTTACATTAAAAAGTTTGCATTGTAATTTTTGTTTACAATAAAGAGAATGAAATGTATCATTTTTATTTACATTAAAATGTTTTAAAGAAAAAGTATTATTTTTGTTGCAAAACAAAATGTTCATTTTTTTTAGAATTAGAATTACGCACAAAATATTCATTTTTTTTAGAATTAGAATTACGCACAAAATATCCATTTTGTTGAATAGTAAATGACACACAGAATTATCACTTTTGTGAATTGAAATGAATTGGGCCTGAATAGGAGAAAGTGGTTTAATGGGTCTTTAATTTGATTAAGGGATTGGAACATTTTATATATATATATATATATATATATATATATATATATATAAGGGAGCTATCTAAACCTAATCCATCTCTCCTCATTTCTCATAGCCGCCACTTTCATTTTTCCTTGGCCTAAACCCTTCCAGCCTTCTCCTCCACTAACTTTTAGACTTTTCCGTAGTTAGAACTTTTGTATAGCAAGGAGTAAGCTTCAAATCTATACTGAAGTCAACATCAACCACCGCACAAATTTCAAGATACCCTCACTAATTCAGTCCTCCCTTTTGATGCCTGGGCCCACCATGTCATGCTAAACCACCCCCTCCTCCTCATGTAAGTACACTCCCCCTAGCTCTCCTACCTCGCGCAATCCGATCTTAATTTCATACATCCTATCTCTAGATTCTTGGAATTAAAAGTTTTGAATAGTTTTCTGAGGTTTATTGGTGAGAATTCTAAATTATTTAAGAATTGAGAATTTAATTATTATTTAATTCTTATTGGTACAATTTTAATTCACTTTTGAATTCGCGATGCAATTTTATTTATAATTCCAGATCCAACACTTTAGATCTGATATTGCATTGTTATTTTCTTCTATGCTTTAGATCTATTATTTATATATCCATTCACGCACTAAAAATCTCATTTGTATTTGAGATTTATTTTTATGTGTTGAATCGCGCGCTAAAAAAACTCGTCTTTATTTGAGGTTCATTTTATTTGTTAAATCACGTAATGTAAATCTCATCTTTAATTGAGATTCATTCTATTTGTTTGTTTGTGCAATAAAATCTCATTCTATTTGAGATTCATATTTGTTGTTTGGAATCACGCGATAAAATCTCATCTTCTTTGAGATTTGTTTTATTTTATTTGTTTAGGCGATGCAAACTTCTTTTCTATTGCAGATCTATAATTTTAGATCAAATATGGCGATGTACTTCTTCATTTCAGATTCTTATTGTCTGATTCGCTCTTGTGTTAGAATATCATTTTGTTGGAATAGAATAGTACATGAAATGTTGACACCAAAATGCTAGTTGAAATTACGTGTAGAAATATGGGATTGGCACACAAATAAACATATTTGTGGCATCGTCATGTAACAAAGAAAAATGAACATATTTTAGCGCTATTTTGTCACAGTTAAAAATAACATATTTTTACTATCATTCATACTGAAATAAAAAGTTGGAAATATAAAATTGCATTTTAGTTGTCACTTATATTACAATGAAAAGTTACAAACAAGAGGTTATTGTCGTTTTCATGTTGAATAAAAGTAACACATCTTTATGTTATTTTGTTGTTTAATAAAAAGAACATTCTTTTATGCCAATTTAATGTCAAAAAAAAGTAACACATTTCCATGTCATTTTCTTTTTATATGAAAGGGAACATTTTCATTTATATTGTAATAAAAAAAAAGCGGTATGAAAGAGATTTACTTTTTATTAAAATGATGAAGGTAAGAAAAAGATTTACTTTTTGTTAAAAGTAAAAAAAATCAGATATTGTACATAAAAGAAATTACATTTATTTTTAATGCAATTAAGTATGTTTTTGCATTGTAAAGAAAATTACATATTTATGTAATTAAAGAATAAGATTTTGCACTGTAAATAAAATTACATTTTTTTATATTTAATTAAAGAATAAGAATTTGCATTGTAATCGAAATTACATTTTTTTATGTAATTGGAGAATAATAATTTGCATTGTAATCAAAATTACATTTTTATATGTAATTAGAGAATAAGAATTTTCATTGTAATCAAAATTACATTTTTATATGTAATTAGAGAATAAGAATTTGCATTGTAACTAAAATTACATTTTAAATGTAATTAAAAAGTAGGGTTTTACATTGCAACCTAAAAGACAAAATTTGACGTGTAATATTAATTACATTTTAATGTAATTAAAAAGTAGGATTTTATATTATAAATTAAAAGACAAAGTGAAAAGATGGAATTTTACATTATAATGTTGATTACATTTTTAATGTAATTAAAAAGGAGATTTTACATTGTAATTAAGAGAGAAGAATTTTACATTATAATGTTAATTACATTTTTAATGTAATGAAAAGAGTAGAAATTTGACATTGTATTTTATTTGCATTTTTAATATGATTAAAAGCTAGGAAATGGAGCTGCATTTTTAATTACATTTTTAATGTAATGAAAAGAGTAGAAATTTGACATTGTATTTTATGTGCATTTCTAATATGATTAAAAGCTAGGAAATGGAGTTGCATTCTTATTTACATGCTTAGTGCAAATAAAGAAAGATTAGAATTTAATGTTGCATTTTATTTTCATTCTTAATGTAAATAAAAGATCAGAATTTAATGTTGCATTTTTATTGTCATTTTAGAGACAATAAAAATAATAATGGATTTTAAAGTTATAAATTTTATTGTTATTCATATTAAATAAAAAGATAGGAATTGAAAATCATATTTATATTGACACTTAGATGTAGTATAAAAGTAGAATGGAAAAATGATCATTGGTCGGGAAATATTATTTTTAACATGAATGTAGTTTATGATTGATTGCTTGTGTTGAATTTTATGACGTTATTATTGTTAAACGATTTTTATATATATATATATATATAAACTAAAACTATACGAATCGTGCCCAGTTATTCACGTTTTAGAAATCATAATTTTGAACGCTTATACCGAAAGTTCCAACCGTCGAATTTTCTCAAAACCGAACCGATGGGTTCGCTTTGGAAAAATCTTTCCAACCATATTAACTTTGTTAAGATCCAATGGTTAGATCTCATGAAATGTCTAAATCAAATTAATCTTGATGACCTGTAATGTCGTTTGAACGAGATGAACTATTTTTGTTAAAATAGGAATTATTCGTTATAAAACATTAATAACGATATGAAATGGTTTTTCAAATTATATTTGCGAGAATTATTTGGAAAGTCCGAGTTAATCTCATTCCAAATAATCAAACGACGTTTAAAAATCAAAGTTTGGAGACGGCGAATGAAGACCGTAAATCTTCCCTCGAATGGACAATGATCAAGACCCTGAATTGACTTGCTCCCAATTCAAGGGTCGGGGTATTTGCCCAAACGTACATGTTGATTTCACGGATATGCAGCTACCTCCTTTCCGTACTGCACATACGGGACGAGGGTATCTTCAGTCTCGTTTAGACCCAGAACGGGCTTATAAATGGAATGCATGTCCGACATTATACTCCTTTATATTGTACTTATTGTTTTTCTACCGAATGTATGAATGATTGGTGGAAGAGAATTCATTCTCTTGCTTAACACCCTTTTGTATATTTTGGCAAAGGATTGGTAGTGTGATATGGAGTGACAGTGTGGCATACCAAGATGCAACGATCAAGGTTTTTTGTTGAAAAGCAGAACCTTGTGGTGACGATCAAAGCACAGCTTGAATAAGCATAGCTTTGTGTATTACGTAGCTTTACGAGCCTCACAACCCGGTTGAGTCTAAAACGGGAGAAGGGAACGCAGGGAGAGCAGCACGTTTATTTCTAGCTAGACGTGGTGTTTGGATTTTACACGGCCCGACATTTTACTTATGTGGATGATGGAATGAGGGGCCTCAGATGATAGGCCCTATAGGATCGGGTAACGTGTGTTTAGGAATAACTAATCCACAAAGCTGTATATGTGGACCGGCCCTGCAGGATCCAAGGGTTCACTACGGAGAATCCTGAGACATTAGCTAGAGTGTCTCGAATTGGTAAGGAGCTCCTCCCTAGCCTTGACTCATGATGGAAAACCAAATTCCCAATACGACCCTACGGACTTGATTGTATTGCTAGTTTGGAGGCATAGTATATGGTAGCTATGCTTCCTAGGATTGATACATTTACTTTGAAATGTTTTCAAAACATATATACACTAATGATAATATCAAAATTCGTTTTTATCGTACCAAGCATGTTTAATCATCATAAGGAAAAACTCTATCCTCTGGTTTGCGTTGCATTGTGTAATGGGACTTGAGTCTTATGATGATTCCATTTTTTCAAAAGCATTGCGTTGTTTTACGATTTACTTATTTATATGTTCGGTCACCTTAAATTATGCATGGCAATCCATTAGAATAAACTCGTTCCGCGTTAGCGGTGTGGTCTTTGGATTTGCCTTATTACTATTAGTTAGAGTAGTTATGAATTCTCACACCAGTCCCATGACTGACTCGTAGTTTGTTTTCACCTTTGCAAACTCGGGTGCCCTCTTTTCCACACGGACAACCAAGTAACAGGTTTCACTTTCTTTGGAGTTGCTATCTTGGAGTTGCTTATCTATCTGGGAGTTGCTTACTTTGAGGTGATGATTTGGAGCTATGAAGACTATCTATCATTTATCTTTTGTTGCATTTTATCTTTAGACTTTGAGACATCCAAACTTATTTTATTTCCAGTTGTTCTATTTTGAAGTTGAAACTATTTCCTTTTTGCTGAAACCTGATGTAATAATTTAGAACTCTGTGACTATGGAATTATGGGTTTGATGACATTCATATTTCCGCTGCTATGATGTTGTTATTCTATAGTTTTCCTATGCTATGATGCTTTTGTGATCTGTAATGTTATATTTATGTTGTATTCCAAATGATTATTCCTTATTTTCATTCCATGGAAGTTTGGGGTCATCACAGTTGGTATCAGAGATTTGGTTAACCTTAGCTTTGGAGTATAACATATTTATAACAATTCGTTAACATAGAATCACTAATATTCTATGATGAACAGTTCATTAGAGTTACATAATAGTCAGTCACTTTATCACCATCTTTTCATTCATCCTTCTATCTTTACCATTTCTTAAAATCACCATTTCAGTTGTCTGGCTCTTCCCTTGATGGTACAGATCTAACTGAATACAAGTACTAGTGCAAGAAGAGCAAGAACTCCTAGTAATGTTCCTCGTAATCCCCATTGCAGAATAGATATCTCTAACTAGATTTTTATTGAGGTACGCTTATAATAATTTACATTTTTATTTTGTTTCTACTTTCCTATCTTTCTTGAGTTTTGATGATTTTATGTAGGGCAAGGTGCGTTTTTCCGATGCTCTCTGTACAAAGGAGGTTACGGCGATTTTTTTTCGAAAATTCAGGGTGTTAGCCAAATTTTTGGAAAATTAGAAAATTCTTAGAAACTTAGAAAGTTGAAGAATTTAAGCCATAATTAAAAATAAGAAAGTTGAGTTTATTAAGAAAACAACTTTTAACTCCATTCCTTTTCGAGGATGAAAAAGTTCTTAAGTAGGGGAGATTGTAACAGCCCTGAAAATCCGAACCAATTTAAAAAAATTATTTTAAGAAATTTTGTTGAAAAATGAGTGCATATTTAAAATTTCTAATTTTAAATAATTATTAAACAATAGAAAAAAAATACAATTTTAGTGTTGATATTTTACAACAAAAAAAAGGGCTTAAATTAAAAAGTTACATTTTTTCATTGTAATTTTGTTGAAATTAAAAAGTTACATTGTCATTTTGTTGAAAAGAAAAGATTCCATTTTCAACGTAATAAAAGTTTGCATTTTTTGTCATATAAACAAGTTTGCATTTTTGTCATATAGGCAAAAGAAAACCATTGTTGTGTCGCATTAATTTACATAGTTGAAATGTAATGTATCATTTCGTTTACATTAAAAAGTTTGCATTGTAATTTTTGTTTACAATAAAGAGAATGAAATATATCATTTTTATTTACATTAAAATATTTTAAAGAAAAAGTATTATTTTTGTTGCAAAACAAAATATTCATTTTTGTTAGAATTAGAATGACGCACAAAATATCCATTTTGTTGAATAGTAAATGACACATAGAATTATCGCTTTTGTGAATTGAAATGAATTGGGCCTGAATAGGAGAAAGTGGATTAATGGGTCTTTAATTTGATTAAGGGATTGGAACATTATATATATATATATATATATATATATATATATATATATATATATATATATATAATGGGAGCTATCTAAACCTAATCCATCTCTCCTCATTTCTCATAGCCGCCACTTTCATTTTTCCTTGGCCTAAACCCTTCCAGCCTTCTCCTTCATTTTCCTCCTCCTCCACTAACTTTTAGACTTTTCCGTAGTTAGAATTTTTGTATAGCAAGGAGCAAGCTTCAAATCTATACTGAAGTGAACATCAACCACCGCACAAATTTCGAGATACCCTCACTAATTCAGTCCTCCATTTTGATGCCTGGGCCCACCATGTCGTGCTAAACCACCCCCTCCTCCTCACGCAAGTACACTCCCCCTAGCTCTCCTACCTCGCGCAATCCGATCTTAATTTCATACATCCTATCTCTATATTCTTGGATTCAAAAGTTTTGAATAGCTTTCTGAGGTTTATTTGTGAGAATTCTAAATTATTTAAGAATTGAGAATTTAATTATTATTTAATTCTTGTTGGTACAATTTTAATTCACTTCTGAATTCGCGATGCAATTTTATTTATAATTCCAGATCCAACACTTTAGATCTGATGTTGCAGTGCTATTTTCTTCTATGCTTTAGATCTATTATTTATATATCCATTCTTGCGCTAAAAATCTCATTTGTATTTGAGATTTATTTTTATGTGTTGAATCGCGCGCTAAAAAACCTCGTCTTTATTTGAGGTTCATTTTATTTGTTAAATCACGTAATGTAAATCTCATCTTTAATTGAGATTCATTCTATTTGTTTGTTTGCGCAATAAAATCTCATTCTATTTGAGATTCATATTTGTTGTTTGGAATCACGCGATAAAATCTCATCTTCTTTGAGATTTGTTTTATTTTGTTTGTTTAGGCGATGCAAACTTCTTTTCTATTGCAGATCTATAATTTTAGATCAAATATGGCGATGTACTTCTTTATTTCAGATTCTTATTGTCTGATTCGCTCTTGTGTTAGAATATCATTTTGTTGGAATAGAATAGTACATGAAATGTTGACACCAAAATGATTGTTGAAATTACATGTAGAAATATGGGATTGGCACACAAATAAACATATTTGTGGCATCGTCATGTAACAATGAAAAATGAACATATTTTAGCGTTATTTTGTCACAGTTAAAAATAACATATTTTTATTATCATTCATATTGAAATAAAAAGTTGGAAATATGAAATTGCATTTTAGTTGTCACTTATACTACAATGAAAAGTTACAAACAAGAGGTTATTGTCATTTTCATGTTGAATAAAAGTAATACCTCTTTATGTTATTTTGTTGTTTAATAAAAAGAACATTCTTTTATGTCAATTTAATGTAAAAAAAAGTAAAAAAAAAAAGTAACACATTTTCATGTCATTTTCTTTTTATATGAAAGGGAACATTTTCATTTATGCTGTAATAAAAAAAAAGCGGTATGAAAGAGATTTACTTTTTATTAAAAAGATGACGGTAAGAAAAAAAATTAATTTTTGTTAAAAGTAAAAAAATCGGATTTTGTACATAAAAGAAATTACATTTATTTTTAATGTAATTAAGTATGTCTTTGCATTGTAAAGAAAATTACATTTTTATGTGTAATTAAAGAATAAGATTTTACACTGTAAATAAAATAACATTTTTTTTATATGTAATTAAAGAATAAGAATTTGCATTGTAATCAAAATTACATTTTTTTATGTAATTAGAGAATAATTATTTGCATTGTAATCAAAATTACATTTTTATATGTAATTAGAGAATAAGAATTTGCATTGTAATCAAAATTACATTTTTATATGTAATTAGAGAATAAGAATTTGCATTGTAAATAAAATTACATTTTAAATGTAATTAAAAAGTAGGATTTTACATTGCAATCTAAAAGACAAAGTTTGACGTGTGATATTAATTACATTTTAATGTAATTAAAAAGTAGGATTTTATATTTTAAATTAAAAGACAAAGTGAAAAGATGGAATTTTACATTATAATGTTGATTACATTTTTAATGTAATTAAAAAGGAGATTTTACATTGTAATTAAAAGAGAAGAATTTTACATTATAATGTTAATTACATTTCTAATGTAATGAAAAGAGTAGAAATTTGACATTGTATTATATGTGCATTTTTAATATGATTAAAAGCTAGGAAATGGAGTTGCATTTTTAATCACATTTTTAATGTAATGAAAAGGGTAGAAATTTGACATTGTATTATATGTGCATTTTTAATATGATTAAAAGCTAGGAAATGGAGTTGCATTCTTATTTACATGCTTAGTGCAAATAAAGAAAGATTAGAATTTGATGTTGCATTTTATTTTCATTCTTAATGTAAATAAAAGATCAAAATTTAATGTTGCATTTTTATTGTCATTTTAGAGACAATAAAAATAATAATGAATTTTAAAGTTACAAATTTTATTGTTGTTCATATTAAATAAAAATATAGGAATTGAAAATTATATGTATACTGACACTTAGATGTAGTATAAAAGTAGAATGGAAAAATGATCATAGGTCGGGAAATATTATTTTTAACATGAATGTAGTTTATGATTGATTGCTTATGTTGAATTTTATGAAGTTATTATTATTAAACGATTTATATATATAAAAAAACTAAAACTATACGAATCGTGCGCATTTATTCACGTTTTAGAAATCATAATTTCGAACGTTTATACCGAAAGTTCCAACCGTCGGATTTTCCCAAAACCGGAACCAATGGGTTCGCTTTGGAAAAATCTTTCCAACCATATTAGCTTTGTTAAGATCCAACGGTTAGATCTCACGAAATGTAACACCCCACGTCCATTAATGTCACTCACAAAGGGAATGCATTAACTTCTATGGAGGTTTTAGGTGAATATAGAACAGTAAAATTTCAACAAGACAGATATAAAATAGTACTTGGAAATTTAAAAACTTTATTTCAATTGCAGCAGAAGTCAAAACATGTTTGATTACATCATAACACCATAATCAAAGTCATGTACAATATCTATCTTGATAAAACAAGTACATAATCCCATTACATAAATAGCCATTAAAAAGAAAGATAACAAGCTGGACTTTACTTCAGCAGTCCAAGCTTTCCAAGAGATAAGCAATCCAATCAGACTCCACTGGAACTTGGCCCAACCTGAGGACCTGAAGGGAGAAAAAGATGAAAAAGAGGGGGGGTCAGACATAAAGTCTGGCGAGTATGATAATTCTACAATACTATTATCAAAATAACTGGACTAAGGCATAAGCAGGAAAACAAGGAAATGTCTATGAAAGAGCAGATTAAGGACATAGACAATCGCTAAAGGAAACGTTATAGGCGCTCCTAAATACTAAAGGATAAACACTATACTGCACCACACCAGTCACCCTAAAGATTGATTCCACTTAGCTTCACTTAGAAACTTTCTTAATGGCTTTACGTACTCCTAGCTGACTACATAGGTGCCGCCTGCCCCTATCTCCACTAGGTGTACCCCACTTTCCATTTTTCGATCGGCTCCCTACTCGTAGATACCCGTGCTGGCCCCACAGTGGGGTGTATCATTCCCCTAAAGTGGCAACCCGATATAACGGAGATGCACGGCTTATACCTACACGATGCAACAACGTCTTACCTACCAGCCCGGGTCCACACACGCATATGAACCCGTTGGACTTGCGTTGCCACCGCTCCCTGTTTTGGCCTCTTATAGTCAAACCCAGTATGCGTGTCCCGTCCTCGACTTGGGTCGAGCCCACAAAGATACTTTTTGGGATACTGGTTGAAATGGACCCCCATTATTTCCCACAAGCATTCCACCTAAGCTTGTCCCATTAGTCCATCCACTTAACCCACTTAGTCATGTTCATTTACATGTGTATTTGGTTAAGTCTAATCGTATTTCAAATGCCTCTAAAGGCAACCACTAGATTCCTCATGCCACCCAAGGCACCTACTTAACCCCCATGTCCCACCTTACATGATTATCTGGCTAAGTATTTCTTAATTCATTAAGGCCATAACCTCATAAAGACCTCTCACATTAGACTGGCATTTATGGCAGCTGGATTTGCCGGGCGGGTCCGGGCAGTCTTACACCATAAAAGAGTCTAACCTCGTGTCTTTACAACTGTTATGCTTTAGTTTGGGCCTAGGACCTCTCACATTGGGCCGACATTTGTGACTACTGGATTTGCCGGGCGGGTCCGGGCGGGTTTACGTCACAAACGGGTCCAACCTCGTGTCCTAAGCATTGATTATTATTAATAATCCACTTTCCCCAATTTTAATAATTCCCTACTTGAATTATCAATTAATTCCAAATTTAACAATGTCCATAATTGACTCAATTATGGACATCCATTTAAGGCATGCAAAATCATATCAATTGCACCCCAATTTATTTATTTCCTAATATTACCCATACCCCACGTTTGAACGTTTATTCGCAAAATGTATGCTAGACCCGATTAATCTAACTCATAGCATAAAAGAAAATATTCACAACAACAACATATATATGTGACTAAATAAATCATAACAAGGGGTAAAACTTGCATACATTACAACTTGCATAAGGTTATACATGTCATGGATCTAAGGGTGTCAACTTATTCATAATTCACATAATATGATTGTGATCAAATTTCATAAACTTGTATAGGACATGTGTGAATCAACATCATTAACAATATGGTTTTATATGGGTACACCTAACTCAATAGGCAAATTCCCAAAAATCAAAATTCATTTAATCATAGATTCATGTATATGGGTACACCTAACTTAATAGGCAAATTCCCATATTCAAGATCCAATTAATTTGTAGATTCATGTATATGGGTACACCTAACTCAATAGGCAAATTCCCATAATCAAGGTCTATTATAAAAAAAACATAAACTTTAAACATGATCCAATCCGCATAAATACCTAATCATGATTTTACAACTTGTATGATTCAACACAACTTAACATGACATCATTATCATATAACATAAGTATTTCAACATATGTGATAATATGAGATCTACAACATATATAAGATTTACAACATAGCATATCATAATTTGCAACATAGCATGATATTTACAACATAGCATAGCATGATTTACAACATGGCATAACATGATTTATAACATAGCATAGCATGTTTAATCACATATGACATAGCATAGGATTATTTACAACATAATCACTACAACATAACAACATATATATGATAACATAATAGCATAACAAGAGATCCACAACATAATTTACAAATACATAACAATTCATATCACTTTCTTGTGATCCATTCATAACTTAATCAAATTATTTTATAATAATATTGTGAGATTCATCATACTCACTATTTTAAAGAAGAGAAATAGAAAGAGAGAGAGCTTTTGATTTGATTTGAGTAGATTTAGTATGTAGATTAGGCCTTCTTCTTCTTCTTTAGTTTGTGACGGCTATGCTGAACTCCATGGCAACGGCATGTCGGTAACTCTCCAATTTTTCAAGTGATTTAGGGTTAGAGTCTACCCACTTATTTATAGATGTTAGGATTCATTTAGGCCATTAGATTTAACCTAGAAATAACCGCAGCCATTCAGACAAGATGGAGTTTATCTTATTGACTCAGCAATGAGTCAGAAGTGACTCAGCAAATTAATAAACTTCTATTCAAGTTTACATTAACTGCCCATATATATATATATATATATATATATATATATAAATATATACACACGCACCTATTCATGAATTCAAATAATGCAAATTAATTGCTTGCCTGAAAAAAGGAAAAAAAGGAAATCGAGCATATAATTTAATTTCCCCCCCCCCCCCTTTTTTTCTCTACTTTCCTTGCAACATGCAAAATCAATGCATAATGAAGTTACCTACATACATACATATCTACTTATGCATAAATCTTTCCCTCCAAATAAATTGACTGTATTTATCTTCTCAAATATATATATATACACATATGTATATTCAATATATATATATATATATTTATTATTATTTTTGAACCGCGTTCACACTAAGCCGCTTTTTAGCCATTCCCCTAAAACAAAAATATGGCGTTGACGGGGATCGAACTCTGCACCTCTTGTATGCAAGTCACATGTTCCAACCAAATGAGCTATTATGTCTTTTGCTTACAATTCTTAGAACAATGATAAACATTATTCTTTTCTCATTCCTCTTTTTCCATGTTTTGCTGCAATATTTAATTTAAGGATATCTTTTTCATACGGAGTCCAATTTACGCAAACTCGGACTCTATCTCAAGCAGAATTCCGAGACAAACGCAACGGTGCAACCCGTTTCACCTAATTATTTTTCTAAAAATTAATTATATCTTGATTTTTTTTATGTTCACAGAAAATACGGGGTGTTACATTCTCCCCTCCTTAAAGGATTTCGTCCCCGAAATCTTCAAGTTAGGAAGAATGTGTCCTACCATCCAATCATCCATCTACTCAACCATCAGGCACAGGCATCCATTGTCCTTAAGAGACTTCTAATGCTTTCATGTTTATATGCATAGTGTGTGTACATGTCCTTATCCAATGCAAAAATCAGGCGATCTACTGATTCAGTTGACCTCCTTAATGCGAACCATGATAGTGCCATGCGTCCATTATGTATGCAAAAGATTCCTAATGATACATATTATTTCTATATGCGTGCACAACCATTCATCTTAATGCAGCATCCATACGATAATACAACCACTATTCATTCATTAATTTAAACATATTTATATGCAACATGAGAGTGACTGAGCCGATCTAGTGCCTAAAGTGTGTGTATATGCATCCACGAGCAACCACTAGCAAACACTTGCATCCATCAAACATAACATGTCTCAAACACATGTTTCAACCATAGGACTACCCTTCTAAAGGTCAAAGACTTAAACGAGAGGATGTACTAAAGATAGGACAAGTATAAGCTAGGCGATAAAGGAGAATATAAAAGACATAACCCCGAAAAGGAAGGGGTACAACAAACGAATCTTCTCTTCCGTCTCCCAAGTAGCGTCTCCTTGATCTTCTTCCCATTGCACTTTGACTAGCTTGACCTCTCGGTTTCTCAACTTCTTAATCTCCGACCCAAGAATGCATGTTGGAGCTAGTCTGATCGTGGCATCTCACTCTACTTCCACTTCCTTAAGCGTGTTCGGCTCCACCACTTTCGCCGTATCATGTAAACACTTCCTCAAACTTTCGTCCCGTAATATACAAAGTTTACCGTCCCTACGCAACCAACCCTTATCATCTAGGGTATACCTACTAAGATGGCTTGATGACTCCCCTCTTGTGAGATTCTCTACTAACTCAACCAACTGTGGGTCAGCTCGCTGTGCCTCTCCAATCCATCCCAAAAGCATAGGTCTGACCTCTAAGGATGCTAGCGAACCAAGTACAAAATCAATGGATGGTCTAAAGTCAAAGGTAGAGATAAACTCTAAGCTACGCCGCTCAACAGACCAAGGACTCAGTGTCAACCCTTTTCTACTTAAGGCGTCTGCTACCACGTTACCCTTGCCCGGGGTATATGCTATTTCAAAATCGTAGGAGGCTAGGAATTCCATCCACCGTTGCTGCCTTAAATTCAAATCCTTCTGCGAGAATAAGTATTTTAATGATTTGTGGTCAGTGAACAGTTCGAATTTCTCACCAAGAAGATAGTGACGCCAAGACTTAAACGCGAAAACAATTGCGGCTAACTCAAGGTCATGCGTAGGGTAATTCTTTTCATGAACCCTCAACTGCCTTCCACCATAGGCTATTACTCTTCCCTCTTGCATGAGGACCGCACCAAGTCCCGTCCCACAAGCATCAGTATAGACGGTAAACGGTTTATTCCCGTCTGGCAGCACTAAGACTGGGGCTGAAGTTAAGGCTCTCTTTAAACGTTGGAACGCATCATCACAATCTTCGTCCCACGTAAAAACCAGGTTCTTCTTCGTTAACCGTGTTAATGGAGCTGATATTTTTGCGAAGTCTTTGATAAACTTCCTATAATAGCCAGCCAACCCCAAGAAACTTCTTACTTCGGTTACATTTTTAGGGACCTTCCAATCTTGGATGGCCACCACCTTTGCGGGATCCACTGCTATCCCTTCCTTGGAAACCACGTGCCCTAAGAACCGTACTTCTTTCCTCCAGAAGTGACACTTAGAAAATTTTGCCTAAGGTTATGCGCTCGAAGGGTTTCCAACACTTCCCTAAGATGTAGGGTATGCTCTTCTTCATTCTTAGAAAAGACTAAGATGTCATCCACAAAGACTACCATGAATTTGTTAAGGTACTCCCTAAACACCCTACTCATCAAATCAACAAAATATGCGGGGGCGTTTGTCAAACCAAAGGGCATCACTAGCCATTCATAGAATCCGTCAGGAGTCCTAAAAGCAGTCTTATCTATACTATCCTCAGCCACTCTCAATTGATGAAAGCCAGTGGCTAAGTCCAACTGCGAAAACACTGAGGCACCAACTAACTGATCGAAGAGATCGTCAATCCTCGACAGTGGTTGTCGGTTCTTTTTAGTAAGCTTGTTTAGTTCTCTATAGTCCACACAAAGTCTAAGGGACCCATCCGCCTTTGTAGCAAATACTACTGGAGCACCCCACTCTGATATACTACGTCTTATGAACCCCTTCTCAAGCAACTCCTTCACTTGCTTATTGAGTTCCCTCCTTTCACGAGGAGCCATGTGGCGCACTGGCAAAGATACGGGTTTAGCATTATCCACAAGATAAATTCGAAAGTCTATCTCCCGCTTTGGAGGTAAGCCCTTCACCTCCTCAAACACATCCGGATATTCCCGGACCACCTCTACCGTTCGCAGATTCTCTACAGACGCGTCAAGCGATTCAAGATAACTTAGCATAACGGAATTTATGGGACTACAAAAGATGTCGAGAGCATTACCAAGGTGAGTCACAAGCCTAACTACTCTCCTTTCACAATCAAGAATGGCCCCATTTCTAGATAACCAATCCATTCCTAAAATTAGCCCATAGCCCGTGAAGCCCAATACATAAGCATCACATCTAAATTCAACGCTAAGTATAGAGATTTTCAAATCCAAACATATCATGGTCAAATGAGCCGAACCCCCAATTGGATTTGAAACAACCAAGGGATCCTCTACTAAACTGGTGTTCAAGTGCAGTAATTCAACTAATGATGCAGAGATAAACGAATGAGATGCACCAGAATCGAATAAGGTACGGAAAGGATGATCAAACAGAAAAACTAAGCTTTCAACAGAAATTGTTCTACCTCTTTCTTGCAGCGGTGGGGCCGCAATAGCCTGAACTTGCCCCCTTGCCTGCCCTGGTGCCATAAGAGCCTGCACCTGTCCTCCCGAGGTAGACCCTGCCCTCTGCCCCTTCTTTGGGCAGTCCTTCACCAAATGTCCCGCATCTCCACAATGAAAACAACCAGTCTTGTTTTTCTTTCTACAATCTTTGCTGAGATGGCCAGGCGTCCCACAATTGAAGCATCTCTTCTTCCCTTTGCCATTATTGTTTTTACCACCCTTCTTATTTTGCTGTTGGGGTTTCTTCTGATCCCCTTTCTTTTCAACTGCCTTATCCTCATGCATAAGTGCCATTTCTACTAGCCTTTCAAAGGTGGCTCCCATAGGGATGTGGGTCATAGCCAACCCTTGCAACGGTTCATTCAAGCCTCTAACGAACCTCAAAGCTTTCTTCTCTGGCGTGTTCACCAACTCCAAGCCAAACCTTGCTAACTGATTAAATTTATTGACATACTCATTCACTGATAAGCTCCCTTGCTTTAATGTCAGGAATTTTTCCATATTTAAATTCTCCTCTGCCCTTGAAAGAAACTTTGCCTCAAACCTTCGTCTGAAATCCGCCCATGAATCAACTGGACGTTCCCCGTTAGTGACCTCCCACCAAAACGAGGCCTCTCCCTTCATTAACCAAGCAGCTAAACGGACTTTCCTCCCATCTTCCACTTCAAAGATATCCAACAATTCCTCAGTCTCCTTAAGCCATTCTCTGGCCTCCACAAACGTCTCGGTCCCTTGAAAAGTTTTTCCTCCCATAGCCTTAAATTCCTTGCACGTCTTTGCAAAAGTGTCAACACGAGGAGGAGGAGGAATGGGTGCAACTGGGGGTGGAGGAACATCTGCTGGGCCTGCAGTGGTGGCCCTAGCCTCCAAATATCTCCTAAACCACCCTGGAACCGTCACACCTTCTGGGAGATTAAGATCTTCAGCCATGCTGAAACGAAAAAGGAAAGATTCAAAATGGAGAATTCGAAAGATAAAGATAAGGATATGGCTATTTGGGATTATGTTTTTCATAAAAACTTTCTCTAAATAACATGTTTTTGAAAGCACTTCTTCCAAAAATACTTTAGAAAAATATTTTTCTAAAAATTTTATCTGTTCTGGTAACCTTATGCTCTGATACCACGTGTAACACCCCACGTCCATTAATGTCACTCACAAAGGGAATGCATTAACTTCTATGGAGGTTTTAGGTGAATATAGAACAGTAAAATTTCAACAAGACAGATATAAAATAGTACTTGGAAATTTAAAAACTTAATTTCAATTGCAGCAAAAGTCAAAACATGTTTGATTACATCATAACACCATAATCAAAGTCAAGTACAATATCTATCTTGATAAAACAAGTACATAATCCCATTACATAAATAGCCATTAAAAAGAAAGATAACAAGCTGGACTTTACTTCAGCAGTCCAAGCTTTCCAAGAGATAAGCAATCCAATCAGACTCCACTGGAACTTGGCCCAACCTGAGGACCTGAAGGGAGAAAAAGATGAAAAAGAGGGGGGGTCAGACATAAAGTCTGGCGAGTATGATAATTCTACAATACTATTATCAAAATAACTAGACTAAGGCATAAGCTGGAAAACAAGGAAATGTCTATGAAAGAGCAGATTAAGGACATAGACAATCGCTAAAGGAAACGTTATAGGCGCTCCTAAATACTAAAGGATAAACACTATACTGCACCACACCAGTCACCCTAAAGATTGATTCCACTTAGCTTCACTTAGAAACTTTCTTAATGGCTTTACGTACTCCTAGCTGACTACATAGGTGCCGCCTGCCCCTATCTCCACTAGGTGTACCCCACTTTCCATTTTTCGATCGGCTCCCTACTCGTAGATACCCGTGCTGGCCCCACAGTGGGGTGTATCATTCCCCTAAAGTGGCAACCCGATATAACGGAGATGCACGGCTTACACCTACACGATGCAACAACGTCTTACCTACCAGCCCGGGTCCACACACGCATATGAAACCCGTTGGACTTGCATTGCCACTGCTCCCTGTTTTGGCCTCTTATAGTCAAACCCAGTATGCGTGTCCCGTCCTCGACTTGGGTCGAGCCCACAAAGATACGTTTTGGGATACAGGTTGAAATGGACCCCCATTATTTCCCACAAGCATTCCACCTAAGCTTGTCCCATTAGTCCATCCACTTAACCCACTTAGTCATGTTCATTTACATGTGTATTTGGTTAAGTCTAATCGTATTTCAAATGCCTCTAAAGGCAACCACTAGATTCCTCATGCCACCCAAGGCACCTACTTAACCCCCATGTCCCACCTTACATGATTATCTGGCTAAGTATTTCTTAATTCATTAAGGCCATAACCTCATAAAGACCTCTCACATTAGACTGACATTTATGGCAGCTGGATTTGCCGGGCGGGTCCGGGCAGTCTTACACCATAAAAGAGTTTAACCTCGTGTCTTTACAACTGTTATGCTTTAGTTTGGGCCTAGGACCTCTCACATTGGGCCGACATCTGTGACTACTGGATTTGCCGAGCGGGTCCGGGCAGGTTTACGTCACAAACGGGTCCAACCTTGTGTCCTAAGCATTGATTATTATTAATAATCCACTTTCCCCAATTTTAATAATTCCCTACTTGAATTATCAATTAATTCCAAATTTAACAATGTCCATAATTGACTCAATTATGGACATCCATTTAAGGCATGCAAAATCATATCAATTGCACCCCAATTTATTAATTTCCTAATATTACCCCTACCCCACGTTTGAACGTTTATTCGCAAAATGTATGCTAGACCCGATTAGTCTAACTCATAGCATAAAAGAAAATATTCACAACAACAACATATATATGTGACTAAATAAATCATAACAAGGGGTAAAACTTGCATACATTACAACTTGCATAAGGTTATACATGTCATGGATCTAAGGGTGTCAACTTATTCATAATTCACATAATATGATTTTGATCAAATTTTATAAACATGTATAGGACATGTGTGAATCAACATCATTAACAATATGGTTTTATATGGGTACACCTATCTCAATAGGCAAATTCCCAAAAATCAAAATTCATTTAATCATAGATTCATGTATATGGGTACACCTAACTTAATAGGCAAATTCCCATATTCAAGATCCAATTAATTTGTAGATTCATGTATATGGGTACACCTAACTCAATAGGCAAATTCCCATAATCAAGGTCTATTATAAAAAAACATAAACTTTAAACATGATCCAATTCACATAAATACTACATCATGATTTTACAACTTGTATGATTCAACACAACTTAACATGACATCATTATCATATAACATAAGTATTTCAACATATGTGATAATATGAGATCTACAACATATATAAGATTTACAACATAGCATATCATAATTTGCTACATAGCATGATATTTACAACATAGCATAGCATGATTTACAACATGGCATAACATGATTTATAACATAGCATAGCATGATTAATCACATATGACATAGCATAGGATTATTTACAACATAATCACTACAACATAACAACATATATATGATAACATAATAGCATAACAAGAGATCCACAACATAATTTACAAATACATAACAATTCATATCACTTTCTTGTGATCCATTCATAACTTAATCAAATTATTTTATAATAATATTGTGAGATTCATCATACTCACTATTTTAAAGAAGAGAAATAGAAAGAGAGAGAGCTTTTGATTTGATTTGAGTAGATTTAGTTTGTAGATTAGGCCTTCTTCTTCTTCTTTAGTTTGTGACGGCTATGTTGAACTCCATGGCAACGGCATGTCGGTAACTCTCCAATTTTTCAAGTGATTTAGGGTTAGAGTCTACCCACTTATTTATAGATGTTAGGATTCATTTAGGCCATTAGATTTAACCTAGAAATAACCGCAGCCGTTCAGACAAGATGGGGTTTATCTTATTGACTCAGCAATGAGTCAGAAGTGACTCAGCAAATTAATAAACTTCTATTCATGTTTACATTAACTGCCCATATATATATAAATATACATATATATACACACGCACCTATTCATGAATTAAAATAATGCAAATTAATTGCTTGCCTGAAAAGAAAAAAAAAAGGAAATCGAGCATATAATTTAATTTCCCCCTTTTTTTCTCTCTACTTTCCTTGCAACATGCAAAATCAATGCATAATGAAGTTACCTACATACATACATATCTACTTATGCATAAATCTTTCCCTCCAAATAAATTGACTGTATTTATCTTCTCAATTATATATATATATATATACATACATATGTATATTCAATATATATATATATATATATATATATTTTGAACCGCGTTCACACTAAGCCGCTTTTTAGCCATTCCCCTAAAACAAAAATATGGCGTTGGCGGGGATCGAACTCTGCACCTCTTGTATGCAAGTCACATGTTCCAACCAAATGAGCTATTATGTCTTTTGCTTACAATTCTTAGAACAATGATAAACATTATTCTTTTCTCATTCCTCTTTTTCCATGTTTTGCTGCAATATTTAATTTAAGGATATCTTTTTCATACGGAGTCCAATTTACGCAAACTCGGACTCTATCTCAAGCAGAATTCCGAGACGAACGCAACGGCGCAACCCGTTTCACCTAATTATTTTTCTAAAAATTAATTATATCTTGATTTTTTTTTTATGTTCATAGAAAATACGGGGTGTTACACGAAATGTCTAAATCAAATTAATCTTGATGACCTGTAACGTCGCTTGAACGAGATGAACTATTTTTATTAAAATATGAATTAATCGTTATAAAACATTAATAACGATATGAAATGGTTTTTCAAATTATATATGCGAGAATTATTTGGAAAGTCTGAGTTAAACTCATTCCAAATATTCAAACGACGTCTAAAAATCGAAGTTTGAAGACGGCGAATGAAGACCGTAAATCTTCCCTCGAATGGACAATGATCAAGACCCTGAATTAACTTGCTCCCAATTCAAGGGTCGGGGTAATTGCCCAAACATACATGTTGATTTCACGGATATGCGGGTTCCTCCTTTCCATACTGGACATACAGGACGAGGGTATCTCCAGTTTCGTTCAGACCCAGAACGGGCTTATAAATGGAATGTGTGTCCGACATTGTACTGCTTTATATTGTACTTATTGATTTTCTACCGAATGTGTGAATGATTGGTGGCAGAGAATTCATTCTCTTGCTTAACACCCTTTTCTATATTTTGGCAAAGGATTGGTAGTGTGATATGGAGTGACATTGTGGCATACCAAGATGCAACGATCAAGGTTTTTTGTTGAAAAGCAGAACCTTGTGGTGACGATCAAAGCACAGCTTGCATAAGCATAGCTTTGTGTATTATGTAGCTTTACGAGTCTCACAACCCGGTTGAGTCTAAAACGGGAGAAGGGAATGCATGGAGAGCATCACGTTTCTTTCTAGCTAGACGTGGTGTTTGGGTTTTACACGGCCCGATATTTTACTTATGTGGATGATGGAATGAGGCACCTCAGATGATAGGTCCTATAGGATCAGGAAACATGTGTTCAGGAATAACTAATCCACAAAGCTGTATGTGTGGACCGACCCTGCAGGATCCAAGGGTTCACTGCGGGGAATCCTGAGACATTAGCTAGAGTGTCTCGAATCGGTAAGGAGCTCCTCCATAGCCTGGACTCATGATGGAAAACCAAATTCCCAATACGACCCTACGGACTTGATTGTATTGCTAGTATGGAGGCATAGTATATGGTAGCTATGCTTCCTAGATTGATACATTTACTTTGAAATGTTTTCAAAACATATATACACTAATGATAATATCAAAATTCGTTTCTATCGTACCAAGCATGTTTAATCATCATAAGGAAAAACTCTATCCTCTGGTTTGCGTTGCATTGTGTGATGGGACTTGAGTCTTATGATGATTCCATTTTTCCAAAAGCATTGCGTTGTTTTACGATTTACTTATTTATATGTTCAGTCACCTTAAATTATGCATGGCAATCCATTGGAATAAACTCGTTCCGCGTTAGCGGCGTGGTCTTTGGATTTTCCTTATTATTATTAGTTAGAGTAGTTAAGAATTCTCACACCAGTCCCATGACTGACTCATAGTTTGTTTTCACCTTTGCAAACTCGGGTGCCCTCTTTTCCACATGGGCAGCCAAGTAACAGGTTTCACTTTCTTTGGAGTTGCTATCTTGGAGCTGCTTATCTATCTGGGAGTTGCTTACTTTGAGGTGATGATTTGGAGCTATGAAGACTATCTATCATTTATCTTTTGTTGCATTTTATCTTTAGACTTTGAGACATCCAAACTTATTTTATTTCCAGTTGTTCTATTTTGAAGTTGAAACTACTTCCTTTTTGCTGAAACCTGATGTAATAATTTAGAACTCTGTAACTGTGGAATTCTAGGTTTGATGACATTCATATTTCCGCTGCTATGATGTTGTTATTCTATAATTTTCCTATGCTATGTTGCTTCTATGATCTGTATTATTATATTTATGTTGTATTCCAAATGATTATTCCTTACTTACATTCCGTGGAAGTTTGGGGTCATCACAATACTCATCCACACTCTTCTTCATCCAGGTCTGGAAAAAAGGCCTGCCTCATATTATGATACATCTTATCACCGCCCGAATGGCTAGTCTTCCGAGAGTGATGTGCATCGGCTAGTACCGCGCTCGTTAAATCATCCGTACGGGGTACATATAAACTACCATCCCATCGAAGCCAACCACTACAGCCCATATTATACCTAAGGAGGTGTCTAGAAACCTCTCCTCAACTTAGTCTATCCAAAATATCAGAAAGCTCGAGATCCACTCTTTGCCTTTTCCCAGTCTACTCTAGCAAAGTAGGTCGTACCTCTAAAGATGCCAATAATCCTAGTGTGTAATCTGTAGATGGTTGAAAAATTGAATATGGCTATATGCTCTAAACTCTTCCACTCAATGGATAATGTACTCAATATCGCACTTTGTCTACTTAAAGCATCAACCACTACATTCCCCCTACAATGGGTATAAGAAATCTTGTGATCATATGATACCGATAACTCCATCCATCTTTGCTACTACAAATTGAGATCCTTCTACGAGAACAAATACTTGAATGACTTGTGGATTGTAAAGAACATGAATCTCTCGCCAAGTAGGTAGTATCTCCAAGACTTAAGCTCGAATACTATAGCAGCTAACTCCAAATCATGTGTAGGGTAATTCCTCTGATGAACTGTTAGATGCCTACTATCGTAGTACACTACTCTACCCTCTTGCATCAATACCACACCTAGACCCGTCCCACAAGCATCGTTATAAACTGAGAACATCTAAGCTCCATCGAGAAATGTCAAAATTGGTACACTGGTGAGAGCATTCTTCAATTACCGAAAGGCATCTTCACAATCTGTATCCCAAGAGAAAGCTATATTCTTCCTAGTAAGTCGAATCAATGGTGCCAAGGTCCATTCGAAATACTTAATGAACTTCCTGTAATAACCAAGTAGGCCAAGAAAACTCCTCACCTAAGTCGTGTTCTTGGTGGTTCTCCAATCCAATATTACCACTACCTTGGCAGGATTAACTGCCAACCCGTCATTTGGGATCATATTCTGTAAGAAACGCACCTCTTTCCTCCAGAAATGACACTTGAAAATTTTCGCCTTCAACTCTTGATAGTACGGAGAGCCTCTCCCAAATGCAAAGAATGCTCATCCTTGCTCCTCGAGAAGACAAGGATATCATCCAAAAAAACACTGCAAACTTATTCAGACTTCTCTAAATACCTTACACATCAAGTTCACGTAATACACTTGTGTGTTAGTCAACCCCAAAGGCATGACCCATCACTCGAAGAAGCCATCAGGAGTTCGGCTATCCTTTTTTCAAGCTTAACTAATGGAAATCAGTATCCAAATCCAACTGAGAGAATATAGACGTGTCTACCAACTGCCCAAAGAAATCATTAATCTGAGGCAGTGTGTAATGATACTTCTTTGTGAGCTTATTCAACTCTCGATAATCCATGTATAGGCGGAGGGAACCATCAGCATTAGTGGCGAAGAAAACTGATGCTTCCTACTTTGAAATAATCCAGCTAATAAAGCCCTCCTGCAAAAGCTCACCCGCTTGCTTGATCTGCTCTTTCAGTACACTCGGAGCCATATGTAGAACAAGTAGCGCTATATGCTTCGCGTTCTCACTAAGATAAATCAGGAAATCAATCTCTCTCTTATGTGGCAATCCTCTAGCTTCCTTGAATACGTCCAGATAGTCACAGATAATAGGCGTAGAAAAATATTTATAGAAGAATCTAGTGTAACACCCCGAATTTTTGAATAATCATATTAACTAAATTAAAGAATACTTAATTTCAAATATGGGAATTAAGGGAAACGGGTCAGGCCATTGCGTTCGTCTCGGAATTCTGCTTGAGATAGAGTCCGAGTTTGCGTAAAACGGATACCGTATGAAGAAGATATGGACAAACGAAGTTAGGCAGAAAAACCAGAAACGGACAAGAATGCACTGGCGCACTTGGGAAGTGCGCCAGAACAAAATTGCACTGGCGCACTTGGGAAGTGCGCCCATGCAATATTGCACTGGCGCACTTAGCAGGTGTGCCTAGGCCGAGGTAAAAATCTGCACAAATTTCTGAGGCTCTGATTCGAACAGTGAGTCAGTGCTGAGTCATTTCTGACTAGATAATGAGTCATTAGGGTTTCTGGATGGTTCTAATCTGGACTGAATGGTTGCGATTAACTCTAGGGTCATCCGACGGCTATAATTAAATTGAAATTCTATATAAACATGTATAGACTCAAACCCTAGAATCAAATCAAAATTAGATCAGTGGCCGTCATGTTTTCACTCCAAACCCTAGAGTAGTCGCCACCAACTAGAAGAAAGTTAAAGACAACAATTCAATTCAAATCAAGCCTAAAACTACAACAACGAAATTGTCTACAACAAGGGAACGCTAATCAATTACAGTATTCAGATCCTAGAACTCAAGACCCCTTATTCGGTGAGTTATACGCACTTTTAGGTTTAAATAAATAAAAGTGAATTGTGGTAGACTATGATTTGGGTATATGTTGTTTGTAGTTATGCAAGTTTATTGTTGCGAATCATGAAATGATGCAAGTTCCTTTTTGTTGTGAATCATGAAATGATGCAAGTTCCTTATTATTGTGAATCATGAAGTTATGCAAGTTCATTATTGTTGTGAATCACGATATGATGCAAGTTTATTATTATTGTGAATCATGAAGTTATGCAAATTATTATGTTGAGAAACTATGAACCCATGCAAGTTACCTATGCAAGTTGTTGCGTTGTTAATTCATGAATCTATGCCAGTTGTTATGTTATGAACCATGAACCGGTAGCAACCCGCATTCTACGCATCAGAGGATCGTAGAATATTTCTTTCTTTCATATACGAAGTCGTATGGTCATGTAACTTTGGGAGACGACTATTGGGGTCGTTTCTCATGTTCATGATTTTTGTCGATTTTTAAATGACCATTTTGCCCCTAGCTGATCTTGTTTCGGCCATAACTTTTGATTGGTAAGAACTTTTGGCCTGAAACCACTTCCATTAGATCTGGATGATGGTTTACCTTTCCTTAGAGTGGTCACATTAGCCAAACGGACTCACCGTTTGGAAGATATGGCTGAAACAAGGTTTAGAAGGTGAAAAACAGCTTTACCGGGCCTAATTAGTTTGATTAGCAAGAGGGCCCATAACTCATTTCGGGATTAAGGTTATGGGGAGGCTGAGAACAGTAGAAAAACGAATTTTATTTCATTTTTCAGCCGCCTCAAACATTTCTCTAACCCTAGCCATGGCCTCCACCTTCTAATTTCATCCCAAATCGCCTCTAATCACTTTCTAATCGAAGATTAAGCAAAACTACATCAAATCCAGGGAGGTTAGCACCAAATCAGAGAGAGTTGCTGGAATACATTAGAATTTGGCCCAAACAGAGAATCATTTCAGATCTATAGTTTACTTTGTGGCAAAGGTGAGTGATTTGCATTGTTTTTCACTAATTACGGCTGATTAGGGTAATTAGCGAAGATTAGCGAAATTATAACTCAGAAAAATCTAGGAAAATTTCTAAAATTCCAGAATATTATTTTATGCCTCTGATATGAATTTGGGTTAATTTGGACTAATTTTGCTAATCCCGGAATTCAGGGGATTAAGGGGTGATTAGTGATAATTAGCGAAATTATGCGTTATAAAAATCTGGAAAAATATTCAAAAATTCTAAAATATTATTTTAGGCCTCTGTTAGAAAATTTGGCTCATTTGGATAAGTTTCGCTAATTGTATGCTTAAACATGATTAAGGGGGATTAAGGGAAAAACATGAGTTTTGGGTATGTTTGATCCATTTTATCCTATCAAATTGTTGTTTTGATGTTTGTGGTCGATAATACATGTTGCTATGACTGTACGGTATGATTTGTGATTGTTTAGAATAGTTAGAATGGTCGAAAACGCCGTCGAGTGGCGTATAAACAGTCGCTGGAAGTTGTAGGAAGAACTGCAGGGTTTCGGATCGGATCGGAGGAGGAGTACCGGGCCAGAGCTTGGCACAGGAGAAAGGCCATATGAACTGAATAGGAGAAGGGGATCGGATCGGAGGTTGGGAGGAGGATCAGACCGGAGCCTGGACATCTCGACCCGAACCGAAGGCAAGGCGTGACGAACCGAACCGAGTTGCATATATCTGAACCGAACCGAGTTGCATATATCCGAACCGAATCGAGTTGCATATATCCGAACCGAACCGAGCTGCATATATCCGAACCGAACGTGAAGATTGAGTATTGTATTTCGAGCTGGAGCTTGAGCACTATACATGGCCGAACCGAAAGGAGGATAGTTACGACCGAACCGATCCGGTGACGACTAAAAACCTGAGATGCAAAGGTAGTCCAAATGGGAGTTAGAGCTCAGGATCCAGATGGGAACCAATGACTACACTTCATGATTGGGCTTTGCTGCGGGGCGTGTGCAAAGGGATTGTCGGTATTCATAACTATGGTTCACCACTGAGAGACGGATAGTGGGCTTGTAGTGATAGTTGTACGGGATTGGATTCCGTCATGGCCCAATGGACAGGTGACCAAGGTAGTGGATATCGTACACTTTACGCACTGAGTAAGAGATGTGAGGATGGTTGCTATGTTTGATTTGTTTGCCATCATTATGACATGCATAACCCCACCCTCGTATTCTTTGCACCATCTGTTTAGTGGCACCTTAGAGTATTGTACAGTATGTAGTGCTAACTCTTTGGTTGCAGTTTCAGGTATGATTGGATTATACCTGTTATTGTTCTGTTTTGTTGCTTATCGCTCATACCAGACTTTTGTCTGACCCAGAGTTTTATGTCTCTTCTTAGTACTCTGGGTGCTCTCACGAGAAGACTAGAGATAGGTTAGCTGGTGATGCACGAGTAGCAGATTCGGAGGCGAGCAGGAGGCTTCCACGTATGATATACATAGATATTCTCCCTGTGTCGTTGCTGGTCACTACTTTGGGCATTAGTAGTGTACCTTACTTGTTTAGCTTTTTGAGACAGTTTTTAAAAGTTGTAATAATGTTGGCTTTGGATCATAAGATGTACTTTGGATTTTCCGCTGCCATGATAGTTTGTTTTCAGCTTATGCACTGTCTAACCTGTTTTATGTCAAGTAAGTTGTTATTATATTTTATTCCATGCGATGTGAGACATTCTACAGGTTCCTTGTTGATTCTTTGTCTTCTTTCTTTCCTTCTGACGACCGTTCCGTGCTAACTGGACATGTGTACAGCGCACTTTTGGAGAAAATGTCGTTTGGTGCGGGGCGGGTTGTCACAGAACCTATGCAAGTTGGTAAGTTGTTAATTCATGAACCTATGCTAGTTGTTATGTTGTGGATCATGAACCTATGTAAGTCACCTATGCAAGAAGTTATGTTATGAATCATGCAAGTTGTTATATTGTGAATCATGAACCCATATAAGTTGTTGATTATGTTGAGAATCATGAACCTATGTTAGTTGTTAATTATGTTGTTAATTCATGAACCTATGCAAGTTGTTATGAATCCATGCAAATTGTTAATTATGTGGTGGATCATAATTATATGCGAAGTTATCATGTCATTTTCCCTAGTTGTCATGCTTATGCCAAAAATTGTACTGAAAATGATCGCCGTGCCATTCCCTTTATTTTATTGTTATGGCGAGGCCACCTTGTAGCCTCGATGACGCCAAAAACGCAAATGGTTACGCTAGTTAAGAAACGAGGAGAAAGGGTAATTCGTAATAGGCATAGTGATTATGTAAATTGGACACATGATTCAAGTAGGGAAACACATAAATAATTACCTATTATGACATGGGTAAAATTGGGTAAAAATGGTATAATTTGAATATGACCATTTATGGATAAGAAATCCAAATTGTTAATAAGATAGGTATTGACACCTATGAAAAAGGAAAGGATTAATTAATTAACTTAATTAATCAAAAGAGGAATGTTTAAGCAATTAAAGTCTGAAGATTTAATATTGAGAATTGGCATAAAATAAATTTGTGATGAAAATTGGTATGATTTTTCATACCATAAATAGATGGACATAATTGAGTCAATTATGGCCATAGTGAAATTTGGAATTAATTGATAATTTGAATAGGGAAAATAATTCAAATTGAGGTATGATTAATTAGGAGTAATTAATCGTCTAAGACACGAGGTTAGGCTCTTTTGTTGTGTAAGACTGCCCGGACCTGCCCGGCAAATCCAGCTGCCACAAATGCCAGTCTAATGTGGGAGGTCTTAGGCATAAATCAAATGCGTGACAGTTGTAAAGACATGAGGTTAGGCTCTTTTGTGGTGTAAGACTGCCTGGACCCGCCCGGCAAATCCAGCTGCCACAAATGCCAGTCTAATGTGAGAGGTCTTTTATAAGGTTACGGTCTTAATGAATTAAGAAACACTTAACCAGATAAAAATGTAGTGGGGCATGAGGGGTTAAGTGGGTGCCTTGGGTGGCATGTGGAATTAAGTGGGTGCCTTGGGTGGCATGTGAAATATGATTAGATGTCTCAATAATAAATTAATGCTACTTAACCTAACTTAATACATATGGACTGTATGATGGTTGACATAAGTTAGGGTTAATAAAAACGAATTGGATTGTGGGTGGGTAAAGTACAACTGAAGGGTAGGTGGGTAATATTAATATATATAGGCCCGCAAACTTAACCGTTAAATAAATAGGATTAAATCAGTAGGAGGGTTAAGTACAACTGAAGGGTAGGTGGGTAATATTAATACATATAGGCCCACAAACTTAACCAGATAAAAAGGGTTATGTAATTAAAGACACCTGACGGTATACATAACCGGGGCAAAATAGTAAAGTTATGTATTAAAGACACCCATAGGGGTACGCATAACTAATGGGAATAGATAGAGTTATGTATTAAAGACACCTATAGGTACGCATAACCGATAGGTAGAATAGGGGTTACTATAGGTACGCATAACTGATTGAGGGCTATGTAATTAAAGACACCTTAGGGTATACATAGTCAGTACAAAACCTAGTAGGGATACAAGACATAGGGGAGAGCTTGTATTATGTTGTATGGAACCCATTTCAGTCAGTAACCTGGAGGGGTATCAAAGTAAAGAACTCCGTACTAGGCGGGGAAGGGGCACGCTTACTGATTGATTGTAAGAGATCCAAAACGAGACGGATGGTGTGGGCGGCGCAAACCGACCGGGGACATGTGCGTGCATGGGTCGGGCAAAGGGGGACAAGACGACCGTGACACCAGTAGGTATAACTGTGCACACCTTGGATTGCCACTTTAGGGAAGTGATACCCCCCCCCCAAGTTGTGGGACCAGCACAGGGTATCTATAGAGTAGGGAGTCGATCGATTAGGGTTGTGGTTAGGATACACCCGGACGTATACCCTAAGTCTACCAATTTATAGTAGGAGGGCAGTGGGTACGACTAGTTGAGATAGGAGCAGGCGGCACCTATGACAGCAGCTAGGAATACACGAAACTACCACCATCGTTATCATTAGCGGAAGGGATCATCCCATCTTGATTTGACTAGTAATATTGCAGAGTAGTTTGTAGTGAAGCATACATCTTACCTTACTTGTCCTATTATACCTGTTGTCTGTACCGTGAATCCTCTTATCCACTTTGTATGCCTATCATGTTTAACTTTATTTATTCACTGGCTAAAAGTTACTGGACTCACCAGACGTATGTCTGACCTAGTTTGTTTCGCCTATTTTCTTCCGTTCCCCCCCTAAGGTTCTCAGGGAGGAAACACCCAGGTTTAGTCAGGATTTGGATATCATCTTCTAGGAGCTACTTCTGAAGTATGGCTCGAGTCTCTGTCTCTCATATGGCTTTCTCTTTAATATGGGGGAATGATGTTTTCTTTTAAATACCTATGTACTCTGATAATATAAGACAGAAGTGTTTTGTTGTAATGGTTTTATGACTCATGGTATTATGTAACAAAATATTTTGGTGATTTAATAAAGTTGTTTATTTTCCGCTGTAAAATTTTTATATCTGTCTTGTGATATTCTGTGTCTGTTTACCAAAAACGCTCCACTGAAGTTAAGGCATTCCCTTTGTGAGTGACCTTAATGGAGGTGGGTGTTACATCTAGGGAGTGAAAAAACTCAACATGACAGATCCTCGCAAGTCGCATGAAATCTCTAGGGTCCTACCACTACATGTCATCAAACGAACGACCCTCCTCTCGTAGTCAAGAACAGCCCTACACATGGTTAACCAATCCATCCATACATCCCATATCCTGAAAATCCCAAAACATAGGTAATACAACAAAACTCAACACTTAAAATACGAATTTTCAAACCCTTACAGATCGTAGATAAGTGCGTCGAACCACTTATTGTAACAACCCAGAATTTTGACAATGAATTAGTTATTTAATTAGATCTCAAAATAGGAATTTCTCAAATGATGTAATTTGACTACGAAACTTTTATCGTTGCGTTCGACTCGGAATTTTGGACAACTTTCATGTATGGAGTTTCACGAATGGAGTCCGAATGAAAAAGTTTTGTCGAATTCCTACTTCGTTTGCTCACACATCGTATTTTTAAAGGTCAATTTATCAGTTGTATTTCACATTAAAATCGCCCACGGCCACATACTGACTTCAAAAATCACGAAAACTGAAATCTAGCAATAATCTGACATTATGAATCCAACAAAATTGGTTTCGTCGAATTTGGAGGTCGTTTGAAAATCTGGCTATTTTTAAAGCTCCAAATAACCATTTAAATATATTAATATATTTAAAAACAATTAAATTTAATATTAATAATTTAATATTATCGTATTTATTCACTAAGAATATCATACAGCTCCAACTGATACATATTTGGATTTCTAACTTGATATTTCAAAATTCCCAATTATATCGATATTCGATTTATATAAAAAATCCTTTTATAATATAAATAAATCATTATAAATTATAAAGGAATTCCATAGCGACTATTTTAAAATTTGATTTGGACATAACTAAAAATTTACACGACGAAATCTCGATTTTTCTCTTTCATCAGAAAAATAAACTTCACCAGCTCCTAACATTTCTTGTTTCACAGAAATCCGATTTAAAACGGACCCTGTATATTCAGTTGAAGTTCAAATCGACAAATAGCGAACTGCCGCGCCATTTCGAGCTTGATTATAATTATAGTATAATTATACATTCAAACTGTCGTTATTTAAATATATTCGTTATCGTAATTCAATTTTAAACTGAATTATATAATTTGAATTTCCCAATTCACACAATATTGCCATTTCAGCTAATTCTGATTATTTCATAATTATATATATTATTAATTATTATATTAATTAAATATTCGCTATTATTTAATTAAACCACCATTAAATCCTCTAAATCACTATGTAAATAATTAAATAAATTAATTATTATACTGCAAATATACGGGACATTACATTCTTCCCCCTTAAAATAATTTCGTCCTCGAAATTGGTACGGTAGAAATCAAGCCCTATTCACTGGGTAAAAATTATTTGTTTACTTCTTAACTTCAGTTTCAACTGAATTAATTTCTTTCAATTAACTTATTAACTTATTCTTACTAACGAAAATTTTCAAAAATAATGAAAATTTTCTAACACCTTAAATTTTTTGGAAAATTTCGCCAGCACCTCCTTTGTACCGGTCAATAGTTCAAACCCCAACTCGCCTCTCTAGGCCCTTTCCTTTCAAAAAGAAAATCAGAAAGCCAAGCGGCTTGCCGATTCGGCGCATAAAATCTCATATGGAAAATTAAACATGTACCTTTTTGTCGGGCATATCATTATATCCTTTCCATCTGCTACTCTATCAGCATATACACATGCATTCCCAAACAAAATTCCAATTTTATTCTCAAAACCAAATCATTCATGTATCCAAGTCAAATTCCATTTCAAACCAAAGTTCCAATCTTGATTCCAACTCCTAACTCATCAATCCAATACCATTTCAGATTCCTATCTCACAATTCAAAATATGATCCCACTTGATATATTATATTCCAATTCAATTTCCAGTTAATTGGTTTCAATTCAATTCATATTTGCTTTCACAAATTTCTTTAATTTGCTTTTAATCCAAACTATCTTCCTGGGGATTTTAATCAGTTTAGTTTTTCTAAAATAAATTATTCCCTTTCAGGATTCAAAACAACTTCCTTTTCCCAAAATAATTCGAAAAAAAAAATCTTTGGTAGTAATCCGTCACTTACAACTAAAAAAGAACACTGATGATGTGGACAGTATCATCAGAGTTATTTCCCAGCTATCGAAGTGAGTTCAATACTATATCACTTATCAAAACCATATTTAAACACTTTCATTTTGATTTTTTTTTCAAAATATCATTCACGATACTTGAAAACAATTTAAAATCTCCTAGGATTTTAAAATTTTCTTAAACTTAACTCAAATCCACTTACAATCACTTTTCCCTAGTTTTCAAAATTTTAATTCCAATTCTGATTTAATTCATATTTAATTAATCTGCTTTTATATTATATGAATTCAAATTGGTTATTTATATAACCATTTCAATTATAATCAGCCAACACATCCAATATATGATAATAATTCCAAGATATACCTTTCTTTTATATCAAAATATATTTTGGGTAAAATTATTTCATTTACCCTCTTTCAAAACACACTGTGTCGGTTTATCGTACTTGAGTGTTTAGAAACTCCTATCGATATAGTGGATCAAACTGATCGACCAAAATTCATAAACAACTCAATCAATAAATCTTCACAATATAAAACAGTTTTATAAAATCTACAAATACGTTCACTCGTATACATACACTCAAACTCAATCTAGGGTATTGCTAACCCTATCCCTACTGAGTCACACCACAGAGCCAAGGTAATCACTTAACCTTCAGCTCTGATACCACTGTAATGAACTGGGATTTTCGACTCTGAAAATCAACACAAAACTGCCATATTGACTATTCGAACATCGGAAATACCTGATCATTAATAGAAAGAAGTTAGAGGGTGAGAATAGATAAGATAGAAAATTAGAATAGAAGAAGAAGAAGATCACTACAACACAAAATCAGAGTAACATGAATCTCACAGCAGAACGAGCAAAATATAATATACAACACAACTTTGAAATAAAACAGTGTATATATACAATAACACTATCAGAGTACACACAGCGGAAATAGCAATAGCTATATAATCCTGAAGCCTCCTGCTTCAAGCTCCTCCAAGTATATCTGTAAAGACCTGAACTACTTGAATGCCCGTACAAATTTGGGCACCCTAGAGTTTAGGGAAAACAAAACAAAATAAACTCTGGGTTAGTCATGGGACAGGTATGAGTAAACTCAAATCATTTGGCTTAACTTTTCAAAATCCTTTTCAAAAGAAAAGATAATCGTAAGAACAATCCACTCATAAACACGGATGGTTTTTACCTTACGATAACCCAAAACAGTTTTGGAAATTAATACTTCTCTGATATTATAATAATGTCTAATCACAAGTAAATAATAATCTAGCAGAACGCTTGCATCTCACGTTTCACATATACAGTATACAAACAAAACCGTGGCCGCTTATTGGAGATTGGATTCCGACTATGACAAGGTATGGGACCACCTGGCGATAGTGTATCTCTAGAGGCGAATACACTGGGTTCAACAAGAACATCTTGCAACCCGGCCCACGCATGACCAACCACTCATTTCGCTTGAGTGTATCGAATGTATATCACCAACTGTTGGGAGCTACACATCGTTTCCCGAAAAGGGACAGCATCGAAAATAGATAAAAGAATAAATTGGATTTTCTCTAGATAGGTTATATAAACCCTAATGGGAGCGACCCACATAACCATGCTGCCTGCCCGATTTCTGTCATTTCCCGGTTGATGAGGCTTGAGGTCATAAAGTATCATTTAAAACACCTGACCACCATTCACTTTGAATGCCACATCGTCATACCCGCCGAATCACAAATTGATTTCCCCAAAAATACCAAGGGTATAAAGCTAAGAGAAATGAATTCCTATTCCACCAATGTAAGTACGTTTGAAGAGATCAACTTATGCGATCCGTTAGATATACTTTGTCAGACATTCGTCCATTCACGTTTGTCCTGGGACTGGACAAACCGAAGGCACTATTCTGTAAACAGGATAGCCCTTGCATAACTCCGTCTTCAATTATCTTCATCATATTTGATCGCAATGCTAACATCCATATAGAGTGGTTTTCAGATAATGAATCTGATTCCGGTCTCTCCGTATTGACGACGGAAAAATGGTCAAAAACTTCGATAGTCGGTGATTTAACTATCAAAGAAAAACATGTGTAAAAAACAATATTATTTCCAGATGGAAATTCTATCGATCAATCATCATTCAACATTTCCCTTTTTAAATTAATTTATTATTAATTTAACCATTTCCCCATTTCTATATATATATATTCATAAATTCTTATTTTCTAAATTTAGAAAATATACTTTATTAATCATTGGAAAACATTTTCATATTTACTCACATTCCTTATTTCTATATTAGAAACATTTCTGGTTCTTATTTGGAAAATATTTACAAACTCCTTTCATTTGATCTAAACCGATGTTTTAAATATAACGTCGCTATGTGAACTTAAACCATTACACTCACTAACTAGGTTCACTTAACCCACCTTCACTATTGAACCTTAACCATTCCTTAGTTAAAAACGAAGTCAATCAAGTTGGGGTATAATTACCTCTCAGACCTTAACTGAACAACATTTCTAACCTCGAAATAGACAAAGTTCATCTTTAAAACTTTAACAACTTCCTTACGTAGCTCTCGGATTCTATTTACGAATCCACTTCTTTTACAAAAATCATTTGATTATAGCAATAATGTTATAATCACATGTTTTCGAAATATAATAACTTAAATATAACTTTCTTTATAAATTTGGATAACTAAACAAGCAACTAATTTATTATTAAATAAATAAATTTTGATTTAAAACAGAAAGTAAATAGTACTTTCCCAAATTCGATATAATCGAATTTCAATGTATAATTCTCTCTTGAATAATCCATATTCGATAACTCTCTTTCGAATACTAGACTAGCATAACTCTGTTCTTCAAATAACTTATATTCGATAATTCCTCTTTCGAATAAACTATATTTGATTGACCCTTCTTTCGAATTACTTATATTCGGTTAGCCCTTCTTCGAATAACTTATATTCGATTATTAAATATCGGTTTTCAACCGAATACTATTTATTTTGTTATTTCCTGATTTGTTCAATATATAATTCCTTCAAATAATTTATTTTAAAATTTCTGGCTTAGTTGAATTCTAATTACAAATCTTCATAGATTTTATTTAATCCTTTTTACATATCGAAATGGATTTCATCGTTCCTTTCTAACACAATTCCAACTTTCCCATTTTATATTCACTATGGAATTTGAAATCTCAATTATCCACTGATAATCATATTTTAGTTCATTTATAAACTTTGTTTATAAGTTACAGCACTTGTTTTTCATTATTAACAAGTTATTTATTTCTAACCATTTGAAATTCCATTTTGGTTAAATTTCTATTTCAATATCCACTTTCCATCTTAAATGTGCAAAGTATTTGCTTAAATCCATTTTTTCACATTGAATGTGAAAAAATATTTCTTTTATATAATCCATTATTTTGATTTTGTATTTCAAAACAATACTTCATTTTCCAAATTCTATTTACTTCTATTTATAGCTTTATTCATACGAAATCTTCTTTTTATTTCCAACACTAAATTCTCGTTTATAAATTCTCTTTTATAAATGCTGAGTTCACGTTCTATTTAAATATCGGTGTTGAACCGATTTCTATTTCTCTATATTAGTTCGTACTTATATACTCCATTTATCAAAAGATAAATATTTTTTATTTAATTTATAAAATATTATTTATAAATTAAACGTCTCCATTTTTATCTGTTAAAACAGATTTCTATTTACGATCTACTATTTTATAATTCTATTTATACCTCAAATATTTCATTTTCAATTCTATTGGTTTCACAAATATTCCCTTTTCAAAATATCCTATTTATTTCATAAAGTTCTTTATTTACATCTAATTACTTCCATTAAGCACTTTAACAAAAAACGTCTTTTGAACTTCTATATAATGGTTAATAATTTTATGCAGAAGTTCCTTATTTACTTTTCAAATATTTCCTTTTATAAAACTCCATTTGATTCTTATAAAACTCTAAAATTTAATATTCACTTCAAATTTCCTTTTTATATAAAATCCTTTGATTTTATATAAATATTTTATTTCAATTTATAGTTTGAAATTTCCCCTTTTATACTCCAATGTTTCCTTTGGTATTTAAAAGTACCAAATATATCAATGATCAAACACACCTAATCAACGACAGATTATAAATCACATCATATATCACAATATACAAAAAAATAGTAAAATAAATGTTGAGGAATCCAGTTGGATCCCGCCGACCTGTTTCCCTGCATCCACAGATGTTAATCAACATAAATAACACGAATATAAAATATTCTGATAAACAGAATCAATATTCGATTAACGATTTATATATATATCGTTATTGATAATTTCAACCAATTAACTAGCAGTTCAACCAAACAGCCAACACACAGCAAACAACCATCATTTATAAATTCTAAAATACGTTATAAAAATATGAGTTGAGCAGAGTTAGTGAGATTTACTCACATTGGACGGTTATCGTTAAATAACGATAATTGGTCATTGATTTGATTTAGGCGTTTAATTTCACCATAAATCCAAACAAGCTCCAATTCACTCCCGGTCAGTTCCGTGGTGTAGCTACCGTCCATTTGATCCTAACGGATCTTGTTTTGCTGAATTCCGTTAACATATGAGAAAATTATTGATTTTACAAATTAATATGTATTTTATAAAAAAAAACTTGGATTTAATTTAAACTGGGCCTCACCATTTTGTATTCGGCCCATTCTCTTTACACCCATTAAGGACGGACCCTTCTTCCCCAATACGAGAAAACTAGGTACTCTTGTTCGTTGCTCCTGTTCTCCATTATAGCCATTTTCGCATTCAATCCCTCCTCTTATCCCCTCTTTTACTTCATGATTCCTCAAACTAAAAATACCACTAAATTCCTCTTTCCATCCTCTTCAACTCTGATACCTTTTTCCTCATCTCGCACTACTCATGCGAATTGCGACGGAAAAGCCATGACAACCGAACACAGTGTTAGTTCGACACTTTTTATTTTGGAAAAATCCCAAAAAAATCCAAATCGATGCTACATACCCTCATGAACTCAAATATACAATCGAAAACACCTATCGATGCTTGTACGTGAATCGATCTGTAGCCCTAGCTACTGTATATGAACGACTTCGACAGAAAATATTAACCAAGCTTTTTAAGTCGGTATGGATTCGTAGAGAGTCTCTAAGTAAATCCAAGTAAATAAGTGATGAGATTTATAAGAATTTATATGATTTTTCAAAGAGGAATTTGTTTACTGAAGATGGAAAAAATATGGCGGCGCAATGTTTTTGCCTTCTGGGAAAATAGGTTAGGGTTTAGGAAGTTAAGGAATATATATAGGTAGTTTTTAATATATTTTTATTCGCTTATTTTATTTATTTTCACTGCTTGTATATGCTATTTAAAAAACCCTATGATCACACACAATACCTAAAAATCTCGAAAACGGGCATGCAGCTACAGTTTGACATTGCGAACCCAACGAAATTGGTTTCGTCGAATTCCGACTTCGTTTGCTCACACCGCGTATTTTTAAAAGGTTAATTTATCGACTGTATTTCACATTAAAATTGCCTACGGCCACATACTGACTTCAAAAATCACGAAAACTGAAATCTAGCAATAATTTGACATTACGAATCCAACAAAATTGGTTTCATCGAATTTGGAGGTCGTTTGAAAAACTGGCTATTTTTAAAGCTCCAAATAACCCATTTAAATATATTAATATATTTAAAAACAATTAAATTTAATATTAATAATTTAGTATTATCATACATATTCACTAAGAATATCATACAGCTCCAATTGATATATATTTAGATTTCTAACTTGATATTTCAAAATTCCCAATTATATCGATATTCGATTTATATAAAAAAATCCTTTTATAATATAAATAAATATTTATAAATTATAAAGAAATTCCATAGCGACTATTTTAAAATTTGATTTGGACATAACTAAAAATCTACACGATGAAATCTCGATTTTTCTCTTTCATCAGAAAAATATACTTCACCAGCTCCTAACGTTTCTTATTTCACAGAAATCCGATTTAAAACGGACCCTGTATATTCAGTTGAAATTCAAATCACCAAATAGCGAACTGTCGTGCCATTTCGAGCTCGATTATAATTCTAGTATAATTATACGTTCAAACTGTTGTTATTTAAATATATTCGTTATCGTAATTCAATTTTAAACTGAATTATATAATTTGAATTTCCCAATTCACACAATATTGCCATTTCGGCTAATTCTGATTATTTCAGAATTATATATATTATTTAATTATTATATTAATTATTATATTAATTAAATATTCACTATTATTTAATTAAACCACCATTAAATCCTCTAAATCATTATACAAATAATTAAATTAATTAATTATTATACTGTAAATATACGGAACATTACAAGTGCGGAGCAAGACATCGCGTTATTTATAGCCATTGTTTTGGGAGTTACAGTGTTGTTGTTTGATCGTCATCTTTGTAGTTTTCCCTTTCCAGCATTTAGTTCTTGGTTTATGGTGATTCGTGCTTGTAACTGTTAGTGTTGTTGAAATCACACGATTAATGTTAATGAGATTTATATGTTTGAAATATTTATGTCATTCGCGCATATCCACATGAATGAAATCTCATTTTCTTACTAACTAATAGTTGTCCTAGAGTTGGTAAGAATAGAAATCTATGTTGAATAAATTTTTGCGAAGGATAGGTTTTGTGTTATTATTGTAGCAAGTATAATTAATCCCTTATTCTTGTTAAACTAAAATTTATTATATCCTTTTGTGTGTGGTTTCAGTTTTCGCATTTTGCATAACTGGCTTCCTTTTTCGCCAACATGTGACTTGGATCGTTTAAGCTTTCGCAAAATACATTTTTGAAACTTTTGGAAAGCGCTGTTTGGAAAAACTATTATCCTTTTTAAAATTGGTACTGATTTAGTTTCTTTTATTTCAGTTTGCACGGAAACACAAAATTTGGTGGGGCAGTTTGCACATGTTTAAATATCTGCTTTATAAAATAGATGGTTCGAATGTCGCAAAGCTCACATTACCAAAGTTTCTATTTTCATGCAAATCTCGTATAGAAAGTAAAACGGTGTTGAAAAGAAATTTTCAAAAATTCATAAAAAGAATTTAACGTGGAAATTTATTTTTATGGAAAATTTCGGTTTTTGGTCACATGGATAGCATAAGGAAGATTTTTGGATGATTTGTGTACGCGTTTTAGTAGTGCAATAGGACCGACGATGCAATAAAAACGTTAATGCCAATAAGTAAAAGACTGTTCTAGCCTTGGAAGCGTTGTTTCCATACCTTGTCAGCGATGCGCACAAGTTGCTAATTAACTCATTTTACATTTTAGAGCTTGTTCAAAGCCTCCTTTACAGTCTACGGATGGAAAGTTTTGGAAGATTTTGCGTAACTAACATGAGATTTCCACTGTAGGTCGGGAAATGGAGTACTTAAAAGTGAAGTGAACGATAAAATCTTTCACGTTGATTTCCTTTTTCCGGTTTAAGAGAAACAAAATAGAAAGCGATTAGATGCATTGACGTTTTGGATGGTAGCATTTGGATGCAAAATTGGTTGCTTCATACTTTTATTCGTAATCCTGTGAGGGTTGCGGAAGAAAAAGAATTTTTGAAATTTGTATTTGTACAGAACTGCCAATATATTTAGGATGTTTTGCATCATGTTTTCAAGAGTGTTTTAAAAATTTAATGCATATATGTAGGAGGGTCCGATTTAGAATCATTGTGCATTCATATTTTTTGTGGAAATGCATTATGTACACTGTGCACATGTACATATGGTTGTTAAGTAAATGTACACAAATTGGTTGTGTGGGATAGGATAAGTAGGTGTCATAATTTCGGGACAAAATTCCTTTTAAGGGCGGAAGAATGTAACAACCCAGAATTTTGACAATGAATTAGTTATTTAATTAGATCTCAAAATAGAAATTTATGCAAACAATGGAATTTAATCATGAAACTTTAACCGTTGCATTCATCTCGGAATTCTGGACAACTTTCATGTTTGGAGTTTCGCGAACGGAGTCTGTATGAAAATGTTACGGACGAATTACAAAAGACGGACGGAAATAAGTAAATATAATATATCTTACCATTTAAAACCATCCCCCACTGGGCAAAACAGCCGAAGGGCGGTCAACACCCTTGGGGGAGTAGTCGACCACTTCGGGCCTGTAATGCCCAGTGACGGCTAGGTTTTGAAGGGTATTTCTGTCATACATTATAATATAAACGGACGGATGCTTATTTAATCAAATCTAATAGTTCATGGCCAATTCCACTCCTATCAGGTTTTCAAGAGTGTTTTAAAAATTTAATGCATATATGTAGGAGGATCCGATTTAGAATCATTGTGCGTACATATTTTTGGGGGAAATGCATTATGTACACTGTGCATATGCACATATGGTTGTTAAGTAGATGTACACAAATTGGTTGTGTGGGATATGATAAGTAGGTGTCATAAGGGTGAAAGAATATAACAACCCGGAATTTTGACAATGAATTAGTTATTTAATTTAGATCTCAAAATAGAAATTTATGCAAACGATGGAATTTAACCATGGAACTTTAACCACTGCATTCGTCTTGGAATTCAGGACAACTTTCATGTTTGGAGTTTCGCGAACGGAGTCCGTATGAAAATGTTACAGACAAAATAAAAAAACGGAAGGAAATAAGTAGATAGAATAAATATAATATATCTTACCATTTAAAACCATCCCCCACTGGGAAAAACAGTTGAAGGGCGGTCGACACCCTTGGGGGCCGGTCGATTGCTTCGGGCCTTTAGTGCCCAGTGGTGGCTAGGTTTTGAAGGGTATTTTTGTTATATATTATAATATAAACGGACAGATGTTTATTTAATCAAATCTAACGGTTCATGGCCACTTCCACTCCTATAAATAAAGGGATAAGGCCCAATTCTTTTCCACACAAAACTGTAGGCACCAGTGAAGCTCTGCCATTTCCCTCTTTCTTCTAATCAATTTCTTAATTAAAATATATTCATATACAATCAGTCAAATATAAATCATTCAGACTTGAAAGGGGTTATCAGATTCAAATTGAAAAGGTTATGAATTGATAGCTAAGCAATTCTACAACAGATTCTCCCCTCTTTTCCTATTTTCTGGCAAATCTACACTTCTAAAATTATCCCCTTTTCAGAATAACTGTAGATCTATAAGAATTTTGGGATTGTAGGCCTAAAAGATTATTCAAATTTCAGATTTGGATGCTTTCAGGTGAGTGGGAAATTTATATACAAAGTTACAATAGCTTAATTATCTCAATTGTATTAGATCTTAAAATATGTGCCTAACATTTATCAAATTTGTTTATAATAATGTTAAAACAGAAAGGATACCTATCAGATCTGCTTATGAATGTTGTCAAAAACCTAAAAGTATAAATTTGTGGGGTTGAATAATATTAAAATTTGTAGGCTTACTTAACTGCTTATACATATTGCCTACAGTTGTTTTTTATTGTATTGTGATTATGGAAAAACACTGTAGATCTGGAAATTAGTCCCATGAAACACTGTAAAGATGTAGTTTTATTCTAGATTTCTAGTTTCAGTGTTAAATAATAAATTATGTAATTTTGATTGAATAGACATAAATATGTTTGTGTTCAATTTTATTGGGGTTTTGACTCAGTTGTGGAAATATGCCTTTTTCCTCTTTCAAAATAAAAAGATATTATTTGAAACCAATAAGAAATATGTCAAATATAGAAAAAGGGAAAAATTGTATAGATTCACGTGTGTGTGTGTGTATATATATATATATATATATATACGTAGTTTACATTAGTTATTCCAAAACATGCATAAAACATATTTCTTGTGGTTTGAGATGTATTTAATTCAATATTCAGGCATAGTTTACAATAATTGTAGTTGATGGTCTTTCTTTAAGATTTGGAACCATTTTTGCACGATTAAACACAAAAAGGGATGTTTGGTTATTAGTTGAACCGAACTGTTAAATTTAACGATAATAATAATAATAAAAGAAACTAACTATGTTAACTGCGCAAAATTATAAATATAAAAATATATACATTATTGGTTTGAATCTATGTAAACAACGAAATATACATTATAATGAATGTTTGAACGGTATTTATTTAATGGAATTATGCATGTAAATGTAATCCATATTAAATGAATATATTCTTGGTGACCGTTGTAGCAATTAGTGTAATTGGTTGCTATAAATAGGGCCATAAATAAATAAATAGCTATTGTAACTAAAATTGATTTGGGAAAACAAAATTTTATTAGACAGTTAAGCCTAATGGTTATGATTTCTAAATTGGCTAGGATTAATGTTGTAAACCCCAATTAGGGAATCAAATTATAATCGCACTATGACATGAGGTTAAGCTCAACTAGTGGTAGAAGTCTGTTCAGAACCGCCCGTCATATCCAGCATCCACAAGTGGTCTGCTTAATATGAGGGGTCTGGTGCAAATATATATATATATATACACATATATATACAACAAGAAATAAATAAATAAGTAAATTAGAGATGTCTTATTGGGGAAGAACAAATTGATATTTTAGGACTGATAAAATAAGGATATTTCATTATTAATTAATGTCTTAGGAAAATTATGACTGTTAGGCTCGTAAATGACATTAATTATAATCAATGGAAATAAACGGTATTTAAATATTAATGGTTGCCTTAGGAAAAACATGACCTTGATGGTCATAAATGGCAATAAACCCATTAAACAGAAATAAATGAAACAAAAAGGGGGATTAATAGGTATTGATTGCCATTTAAATACTAAGTCCAATAAGGAAAATGATTAAATAAATATCCTAGGCTAAGAGGGATATAACTTTCATTGTTTATATTGTTTAATATAGAACTTATAACTAAAAGTTAGAATTGGACTTGGCAGGTTAATAATGTGAAGCATCATTAATCATAGGAACCTGTGACGATAATTAATCGTGAAATATGGTATTTCCGAAGAGAAGCTAAATGAGAATAACTCAATAACGTAGTCTTCTTTAGGATTAAAGTCTTAAGTGGTTAGACCCATTTATAAAATCGTATTAAGTGATCACGTAGCCCACATCCCATAAATAGAAGTGTTAAAGGCTAATTAGATACGAGCTTGATAATCTTTGTGTATAGTCCGCTGCCTTTGGTCCTAAGTGGCATTGGGTCGAGGAGTCCACCTGGGACTAGGTCATCCAGTTAGGGGTTGTAAATGGTGTGCGAATCCAACCTACACCTAGATTTAAAATGTATGGTATGGTAATTCCATAGGGTTACTTATCCTACGGGGAAGTATTAAGCATTTAAGGAGATTATCTAACAAGGTTAGCTTGACGGTACGACGAGATTCCATTAATAGGAACTACTGGTCTTAAGCGATGAGCTACCATCTCTCACCTTATGTGTGACATGGGTTTATATGCGTGAATGACGAAAGCCTTAAATAGTAGGAACCTGTATCTAGTGTCCTCTAATTTATAATAATGTTGAGTAAATCATCGAGAGGTATTAAATTACCATTAGGTCCGCCTAAGGTCTTAAGTGATCGGAGGAATCCACCCAATCTATCATTCAATAATGAGGCGTTAAGTGGCTGTGTATACACTAATGAATAAATAAACTCCATAGTTTGGGAGTTCACTTCTCAGTTTAATAGTGAGTTACTGATGATATAAAGGCTTCATAAATGAATGCATATACATCCTATCTTGGTATCGATATTTGGGAATACTACCTTGGGAAGGGTAGTTTGAGTCACACGTAAATGTTTACAAGGTTGGGTTAGAATTACTAACCTTGGTAGATATACATCTTGTGTTGAACCTAACAGGATACAACTATGTATTGTAATCTATATTGTACATTTCCTGTTCACCAGAATCTTGTTGTTCTGACCCCCTCCTTATTACAACTTCCCAGGTTTTCTAGAGAAGGTCGGGTTCTCACCGGTGTTTAAGTTTGGCTTTCGGTTCTTGTTTTCTCTCATGCTCGGTATTGGAAATAGTGACTTACTTTAAAAAAGTAATTACTTGAGTTAATACTAGTCTATCCTATTTTTTATGCTATTAGTTATTATATTGTACTCTGATTATGCTCATGTTCATTTATTTGCAGGTACTAGATATAAACGCTTCACGCTTGGATGTGTTCTCGAGGTTCGATTTTTGTCAAAATTTGGGCTAAAAAAATGTGGGGTGTTACCCCTATATGGTTTGAAACTACAATAAGATCGATAACTAGTGAAATTTCTAGGCGTAAACAGCAAACCGAAGAACTAGAAACAAACGAATGAGAAGCTCTCTAATCGAAAAGAGTGCATATAGGAAAATCAGAGATAGAGATCAAACCTTCAACAGAAACCATCCTACCTCTATCTGGGAAACTTCTAGTTGGTGGTTCCTCTAATATATGCAACTGAACCGCTGTAGTACTTGCACCATGTCCAGTCTCTATGGACATGCCTTACTCGGTTGTCTCGGCTTCCCATAATTAGAATACTTTCATTTTAACTTCCCGCAATCCCTAATGAGGTGCCCTGGTGTTCCACACCCATGACATTTTATCTCAATATAGTCTTCCCTTTATGAGGATTTCCAACTTGTTTATTCTTATCCCACCATTTCTTCTTTGGGCCAGAAAAGTTGGGAGCTCCACCGTTATAATCCTTGACTTCCTTCTTCGTGTCCTTGTGCATCAATGCTATTTCAACCAAAGCCTCATATGTCTCTCCCATATGAATGTGAGTCACCGCCAAACCTTGGAGAGGTTGATTCAATCCACTCGCAAACCGAGCAGCCTTTTGTTAGCGGTATTAACCAAATCTATGCCAAATCTTGGTATCCTACTGAACCAATTAATGCATTCTTTTACTGTCATAACTCCTTGCTTCAAGCTCAAAAACCGCTCGAACAACATTTCCTCCTTTGTTAGAAACATTCTCTCAATTCAATTCCTGAATCCGGCCCAATCCATTTGTCTTCTCTCAGCTTCTATAGTCTCCCACAAAAACGAGGCTTCTTGAAACGACCTGAAATCCCCATAAATGAGGAGCCCATATTTCTTTGAGAACATGATGCTTCAGAAACAAACAATAGAACATTTCATTGTTATTACAATAGTTTACATTAGAGTACAAGAATATAACAGAGTTCAAATAATATACAACAAAAAAATATCAAAGTTTTTAATTACAAAACAGCGTAAAATATATACATAAATATAATGTGCAGTGGAAAATAACAACTAACACAATTGAAAGAGATATACAGATACAACGCTTTCCATATATAGTTCCAGCTGTAATCCAGGATCCTGTGAAAAGAAATATCTGCAAAAACCAAAAACTACAAGTTGCCCTTGTGGAAAATATGGGTACCCAGAGTTTAGGTTAAAACAATAAACTCTGAGTTAGTCATCGGACTAGTGTGAGAACTCAAAACAGTTATTAACTTTATTTTATATTAAAGTAAATCAAGGGACCATGCCATATAACACGGAACGGGTTTACTCCCATGAATACTCTGAAATAAAACAATTTGTAAACAACGCAATGCTTTTTGAAAAATGAAGCTATTATAAGACTCAGGTCCCATCACACAATGTAACACAAGCCGAATGATAGAGTTTTACCTTATAATAGCCAAACATGTTTGGTATATTTTAAAACAAATCATTTTGATATTACTATAAGTGCATAGTATCAACACAATTTCAAATATAAATGTATCAATCATAAACAACATAGGTACCATATATTATGTCGCCATACTAGTTTTGGAACTAAAACCGAAAAGTGTCATATTGGAAATTAGATTTCCATCATGAACCAAGGCAAGGGATCTCTCCTTACGATTCGAGACAATCTAGCCTATATGTCTCAGGATTCAGCTGCAATAGCACCTGGGATCTTCAGGGCTGGTCCACACTTACTTTAGTGGATTAGTTATTCCTGAACAATATGTTTCCCTACCCTATAAGGCATAAAATCTGGTCAGTATGTCGACCATATCAAGACTAGGGACTCAAATCTGAGATACCTCGCTTTCCATCATCCACATAAGTAAAGTGTCTGGGCTGCATACCATGACATCACTCCTAGCTAGAAAGAAACGTATGCTCTCCCTATTGCCCCTCATCCCGTTTCTGGTTCATACCGGGGTATGAAGCTTGCGAATTGACGCTATATACAAAGCTATGCTAATTAAAGTCGTGCTTTGATCATCAACCACAAGACTCTACTTTTCAATAAAAGCCTTGATCATTTGCATCTCAGCATGCCACACTGACAATTCATGCCATATAACTGATGTCTATCAATATATAACCTCTAAGCTTGTAAGTCTCAGAGAAGGGTGTTAAGCAAGAGAATAAATTCTCCGGCACCAAATAGATATATATTTAATAGAAATCAATCAACACATAATGAAATCCAATATCAGACACACATCCATTTACAAGTCCATTCTGGATCTGAACGAAACCGGAGGCACCTTATTCCTCGTCCCATATGTCCAATACAGGAGAGAGGCCATCGCATGTCCAGTCGATCTCCAAGTACGTCTGGGCGATCACCATTTATTACCTTGTCTTGGGTGCACAGCCCAATCAAGACATCAGTAATCATCCAAACGATGTGAAGATCTCCGGTCTTCAACCATCGTCTTCATATCACCGACATCAGTAATCATCCATTTACAAGTCCATTCTGGAAATTTTGCAAACGACCTCGGATTTCGACGAAACCACTTTTGTTGGATCCGTGATGTTAAGTTATTGCTAGGTTTCAAATTTCATAATTTTTCGATTCAATATGTGAGCGTGGCAAAGGAAAACGCGTTTGACCATTTTCAATTGATTTTAATCGACTGGAAAATGGCTATTTTTCAAACGGTCTCAGAATTCGATGAAATTAGTTTTGTTAAGATCGTACCGTCAATACGAAGCTAGAAAATATTTTTCGGGAATTTTTAGAGTTCGTATGTGGCCCCGGTAAAATGAAATGCGCGTTCAAATTCAATATATAGAGTTATATTTTGATTTTGACGAAAACTGATCGAAACGACCGAATTAGCTTACGATACATATCCCATTGTGTCCGGAATGGGGGTAATTAGCTAGGGGCGACAGTCGTTGGGTCTCGTTAGGAGATCGAATGAAAAAAATTACTTTTTGAAAATAAAGTAAATAAAATATAATTAAAAAACCCTTTCTTTTCTCCTTTACCCCCCTTCTTCGTTCATTCGATTCAGATTAAAAAAAAACGCTGTAGCCCTAAGCCGATCGTCGCCCCCCCACTGTCACACCACCGCGCTAGCCGACCGCCGCCCTCCCCAAGATCACCGCCATCGCCTGACCCTCCCCTCCCCTGTTCGAAGACCGCCAGAACCCAAACCCCGTTCCGCACCCCCCCTTCAAATCGAACCCCGAAGACCCCCCTTCCTCTCTCCCTTCGATCTGAAGACCACCCCAGCGCTGCTCCGACCAAGGTGGCGCCGCCTCAGGCCACAGAGCCCCTCCCCCGATAGTCCTCCCCGCAATGAAACCCCCCTCCCTCAGTCGAACCACAGTAAGTTTATTTTACTGTTTCTATTTAATTTAATACATGGTTTTAAAAATCAGGTTTTAAATTTTATTAATTAGTGAATAAAAATATAATTTTTATATAATGTAGAAAGATTAAAAATATAATTTTTATAATGTAGAAAGATTAAAAATATAATTTTTATAATGTAGAAAGATTAAAGATATGATTTTCATATTGTAGAAAGAGTAAAAATATAATTTTTATAATGTAGAAAGAGTAAAGATATGATTTTTATAATGTAGAAAGATTAATGATATAATTTTTATAATGTAGAAAGAGTAAAGATATGATTTTTATATATTGAATAGTGAAGTAAAAATTCGGTTTTTATATATTGAATAGCAAAGTAAAAATTCGGTTTTTATATATTGAATAGCAAAGTAAAAATTCGATTTTTATATATTGAATAGCAAAGTAAAAATTCGATTTTTATATATTGAATAGCAAAGTAAAAATTCGATTTTTATATATTGAATAGCAAAGTAAAAATTCAATTTTTATATATTGAATAACAAAGTAAAAATTCGATTTTTATATATTGAATAGCAAAGTAAGAATTCGATTTTTATATATTGAATAGCAAAGTAAGAATTCGAGTTTTATATATTGAATAGCAAAGTAAGAATTCGATTTTTATATATTGAATAGCAAAGTAAAAATTCGATTTTTATATATTGAATAGCAAAGTAAAAATTCGATTTTTATATATTGAATAGCGAAGTAAGAATGTGATTTTTATATATGTAGAGAATACGGACAGTGAAAATTGACAAAAGGGCGAGAACAGCGAAGATTTCTACATAAGAAGAGTCGTAGGGTTGAATTAGCAATTCTGTGAGAATTTCTCACATTTAATTTATTTTTCTAGTTGAAATATATACTAGGATGCAGACGGTGTTTAGTAGCACCCGACACCCGTCGTCCACAGACCATGGACGGCTTGTATGCTTGCTTGTTTGATTTTGATGTGTAGTTGATTGTGTGATGTGATGTGAAATGAAATAAAACATTTATATAGTTAAAAATATTTTATAGTTAAAAATAGAATTTTTAACGTGTATATGCATTGAAATAAAAATAAACAAATCGGACGATTTGTTTATATACACACATTTGATTGATATTGATTGGGACGATAAATTTTACACATCGCCCAACTGCACAAATAAAATCTGTGTTTGATTGTTTGAAAACCCCACACGGGTATTGGGATGATATTTGACGTACACTAATCCCGATTGTTTAGTTGTATGTCGATCGATTGATGGACAGACTGTTATGAGCGTTAAATATTTATATTTGATGCTTATACAGTGTAGAATGCACTTTGGATGATGGTTGATTATTCATCGTTGTTATTGTATACACGTGTGGTAGAAAATCCATTATATGGTAATTGATTGGGCCTCATTCCATATTTGAAATAGAAATATTTGAAAAAGAAATATTTGAAAAAGAAATATTTGAAATAGAAATATTTGAAAAAGAAATATTTGAAATAGAAATATTTGAAAAAGAAATATTTGAAAAAGAAATATTTGAAATAGAATATTTGAAAATCGAAAATATATGAAGCCGTGTTGATTAGACTGACGCCATTTTGACGTGAATGATATTTATATCGATTTTATTCATTTTTCAATGAATATTGAAATAGATTTGAAATTCGAATTAGATTGAATTGAATTGAATATAAAACGAATTCGAATTGAATAGAATGTAAAACGAATTCGAATTGAATTGAATATAAAACAGATTCGAATTGAATTGAATTGAAAAGAAAATGAATTCAAATTGAATTAAAATCGATTTGAATTGAAATCAATTTGAAATGAATTTAAAACGAATTTATACTGGAATATTCAATTTTGATTAGAAATTGAATATGAAGTTGAAACCGTTTTGAAAATAATTTAAAACGATTTATAAAGCACGTTTTGAATTGAAATCGACGAAGTATATATTATATATATTATATATATATATATATATATATAATATAATGGCCTGAATAGAACGCGCCGCACAATGATAGTTCGCGAATTTCGACCATTGACTTCAAATGGATATTACGGGAGATCCGACTGTCGGATTCTCCTAAAACCGGAACCGTTGGGTTCGTATCGGAAAGAGCTTTCTAATGAATATTAGAAATTTGAAATCTAACGGTTGGATTTGGAATTATGTCCAAATCAAATTTGAAAAAGGTCGTTGTAAGTGCAGTTCGATGGCCGTTGATGGAAATCGACTGTACGGGCCTTAATAAATTATTAAAAATAGTAATAATTTGTGTAAAATCATAAGAAATGATTTGGGAAGAACTGGGATGAAAAATTCCATATTTGAAAGGATAAAAATAGATTTTTATCGAAATGAACTAGTTTTGAACTAGAATAGTAATTTATTTATTTTTAAAATAAATAAAGTGAGTTTGAAATGGTTTTGAAATATAACCAGAACTTTCAATAATTGAATCGGAATGGATTTGAATCGAAATTGTCTTTGGAATATTTCGATGTTGGATTTCGTGATTATACAGATGTTGTTAGGGAAATTTGAAAGATATGTATATATATCGTTATTTCCAATACGATATTTGTTGGTCGTAGAATTTGATATTGAATATAAGCCGATATATTTTCTATTCAGAGCCTTGTATTGAATATCAAATGGGATTTGGGTTTGTCGTGAATGGTGTCTTCATTAACACTGCTCTTGAACCCAGTTGAGAAAAGATTAAATCTTTTAATTTAGAATTAATGAAGTGTACCAATTAAATAATATTTAATTGAATTAATATTGATTTTTGGGTTTATCGTGAACAATGTTTTAAATAACACTTGTTCTTTAACCCGATAATTAATGGAATGTGATTTTGGGTTTATCGTGAACCGTGTTCTAAAATGACACTGATTCTTTAACCCAGTTAAAGATTAAAACTAAGTGGAGTTTTAATGAATCTTTAATTAGAATGAAAAGATCGAGAATGGAGTATCACCAGTTTTGCTCCTAGCGATAGTTAAATCTTTAATTAGATTTGAACGTGAAATGGTAATTGAATTTACCGATAACACCGTGGTGTTAGATATGAAGTATGACCAGTTTTACTTTATGGGATGAATAGGTTGGGATTGGGAAATTAAAATAAATGATTACTTCGGTGTGGTTCGCTAATTCCAACTAGTTTGAATTGATATTCAAAGGAGATTAAAGAATAAATTTAAAGAATTTATCTTTGATAAAATTAATGGGAACCTTTCCCAAAATATAAGAATATTTGAATAAAAAGAATATTCTGAAGTGGAATGAGGCGTATGTTGTGTTTGTGTAACATTTTTATTATATATACGCGAGTTGTTCAAAAAGACCGGGTTTACCCCATTCTGAATAACTAATTCGACGTGGTGTCGAAGATGAAGACGGTGGTCGAAGACCGGAAGTCTTCACGTCGTTTGGGTGGTTACTGATGATCTTGATTGGGCTGTACACCCAAGAAGATGGAAACAGTTAGTGATCGTCCAAACGTACTTGGAGATCGATGGATATGCGGGGTACTAGGTGCCTCCGGTTTCGTTCAGACCCAGAACGGACTTGTAAATGGACTGTGTGTCTAACATTGGATTTTAGTCTGTGTGATTGATTTCTATTAAATATATATCTGTTTGGCGGCGGAGAATTTATTCTCTTACTTAACGCCCTTCTCTGAGACGTACGAGCTCAGGGGTTATATACTGATGGATATCAAATGCATAGAGTGAATTGCCTGTGTGGCATGCCTAAGTGGCGAATGATCATGACTTCTGTTGAAAAGCAAAGTCTTGTGGTTGATGATCGAAGCACGACCTTTGTGGCGTAGCTTTGTGTAACGTTTACTTCGCGAGTTTCACACCCGATATGAACCAAAAACGGGAGAAGGACCTCGGGGAGGGCATGTGTTTCTTTCTAGTTAGAAGTGGCGTCAGTGGTTTTACACGCCCTGACGAGTTTGACTTATGTGGTTATTGCTGTTGCGAGGCGCCTCGGTTTGATCGGACGATCCGGGTCCGATGGAGTCATTTAGTTGGCTCACCTACGCCCCATAGGGCGGGGAAACACATGTTCAGGCATTTTAATCCACATCGGTGGACCGGCCCTGACGATCCAAGGGTCACTCGAGCTCTGATCCTGAGGGGCGGACTAGAGCGTCTCGAATCGGTTGAGGACTATCTTTTGCCTCGGTTCATAGATGGAAATCCAACTTTCCAATACGTGTATTTCGGTTTTATTTGTAGAGCCTAGTATGGCGACATAGTGGGATGAAGCGCTTATGCCGTCTATGATTGATACTTATGATTTGAAGTTGTTTTATACACTATGCACTTATAATAGTATCAAATAATCTATTTTAAACTTATCAAGCATTCTTAGCTATTATAAGGTAAAAACCCTATCCTTCGGCTTGCGTTGCATTGTGTGATGGGAACTGGGTCTTATAATAGCTTCATTTTTCTTTATTTAGCATTGCGCTGTTTGTTTTATGCACTGGTATCCTTGGGAGGAAACCCGTTCTGTGTTATACGGCGTGGTCCCTTGATTTACCTAACTTTAAAATAAAGATTTATAACTGTTTTAGTTCTCACACCAGTCCCATGACTAACCTGGAGTTTATTGTTTTAACCTAAACTGTGGGTGCCCTTATTTTGACACGGGCAGCTAGTAGTTTTGGTTTTGCAGATTTATATTCACAAGATTCCGGTTTACAGCTGGAACGATATCCGGAAAGCTTTGTATTCGTATATCTCTTCTAGTTGTGTATTGTATTATTTTCCGCTGCTTTGTAATTTATTGTAATCTCTGATATTTTATAATGTGTAATATTGATTTATGCTCTGTATATTCTTGTATTCTGATGGTATTGTTATAATATACAATGAAATGTTCTTCCGTCTGCGTTTTTCTGTGTGTTCTCTAACTATCCGCGCTTTCCTCACCGGGGAAGTTACGGGTTTTTACAGTTGGGAGTTTGGATTTCCATACTGATGGCTCTTGGTTCGAAAGATTTATCGCGTAGTGCAATACTCAATGGCTTACGTCCCAGCTAGAGAAAACAATGTAATGCACATCCGCCGTTTTGGGAAATCAAGTATCACTGCGGTTTGCGTCCCAGCGAGAGAAAACACCGCTTACTCTATCTCTTTGGGAATCGGGGGGTGTGCTCTATCCCTCTGAGCGTACAGCGACCACACTCAGCTCATCTCGGTCGACCGAATCCATCCTCATATCGAAAGCATACTGACTTGACCATCAGTTCACCATCATACCGGGGTATGAGGCTCGCGAAGTAACGCTATACAAAACCATGCTAATTAAAGCTATGCTTCGATCATCATCTACAAGGCTCTTCTTTTCAACAAAAGCCTTGATCCATGCATCTCAGCATATCACATTGCCAATCCATACCACACCATTGATTTCAGCCAATATATAACCTTTGAGCTCATACGTCTCAGAGAAGGGTGTTAAGCAAGAGAATAAATTTCCGCCACCAAACAGATATATATTTAGCGGAGATCAACGAATACAGCATAATGGAATACAACGTCAGACATACCACTCATTTACAAGTCCGTTCTGGGTCTGAACGAAATCAGAGGCACCTTATTCCTGGTCCTATATGTCCAATAAAGGAGAGAGGCCCTCGCATATCCGATTGACCTCCAAGTACATTTGGACGATCACCACTTATTACCTTGTCTTGGGTGTACGGACAATCAAGACATCGGTAATCGTCCAAAGGATGTGAAGATTTCCGGTCTTCAACCACCGTCTTCATCGTCGTCTTTTAATCATCGTAGTAATTATTCCGAATGGGATAAACCCGGTCTTTCCGAATAACTCGAGTATTTTATAATTAATAATCAAATGCTATATAAACACATCATACGCCTCATTCCAATTCAAAATATTATTTTAATAAAATATTCACATTATTAGGGAAATGTTCCCATTAATTTTATCAAAAATAAATTCTTTTAAATTTATTCTTTAATCTTACTTTGGATATCAATTTCAACAGATTTTATTAACTAGTCGGGATTATCGGACCTTAACGCAATAATCATTTATTATTTTCCAGTCCCAATCTATTCATCCCATGGAGCAAAACTGTTAGCATTTCATATCTAACACCCACTGTGCTCTGGGTAAAATTAATTACCCTTTCACGTTCAAATCTAATTAAAGATTTAACTATCGCATGGTGTAAAAATGGTGGTACTCCATTTTCGACCATTTCAAGAATTCGACAAATTTAACTATTTCATTCTCATTTCAATCTAATTAAAAATTTATTAAAACTCCGATTTGGTTTTAATATTCAAAAATCATTACTTTATGATTATTCAAATTTAAGAAATTAATCTTATATTTAACTGGGTAAAAGAACCAATGTCATTTAAAACAGAGTTTATGATAAACCCCAAATCATCTTCCATCAAAATGGAATCCACACGGAAATCATAACAGTACATAGTCGATATAAATTCCTGTGTCAGACTAATAGTGTAAATGGAATAGCGACAAAACCTTTTAAATTCCATATATAGCAACTAAGCAATTGTATGATTAACACGTGTTATATTTCATCGGTGCAATAAGGGCCGCTATCCACTTCTCCTGTTTTCAATTTCTTAACCGCTTTCTCCATTCCCAAACCAGATCCATCAACATTGCCCTTTTTCACTTTCAATGTACTTGAAAACCACCATGGTTGTCTATGATTCTTTACCCTCCCTGCTGCTCTTTTAAATAACGCTTTATCTTTCACAGTGAAGCAAGCAAATCCGGTGTTTTAACTTCGATTTGAACTACTGCTAATCAATCAAATTGCCTTCTGAATTGCACTGTCCTAAATTGAAGAGACCTGTTTTGAATTCCGACATATTTCATGTAATCTGCAAGCACCAGCTGTGTAAACATGTCTCTGGGAATATATGGTGAGTTTAATCTTCTCTATTTTCACGATTTAATTCTTCATCTACGTGTTTGTGTGCCATGTTGCTTTTGAAAGAAATCGTTTTATTCTTCATTCTTACTCTATTTCGGTTTGCTTCTGTTAACTTACCATTTTTTTTATCGGTTGTTAATATTTCTATCCTAATTTTTTTTTTACTCATTGAATGCTATTTTCGATTTTAGTACTTCATTTTTAGCCTAAATTTAGTTGTTTATTTCCAAAATAAGATTACGTTACGATGGTACTGAAGCTGATTTCGTACATCTAGAATGCTGACTTACCGTTTTATATGTTTCACATAATTTTTCATGTGCTGTTCTTAAGAAATTGAGAGTATTAGTGACAATGTATTGCTGTTTATCATATTGTTGTACACATTAGTTTTATTCTTAATTATGATCTTACAATCAATATCATATAACATCAAATACTATTTGCAATTTACTCTATGTTGCAGTGCTTGATAATTGTTTACTGAATTAAAAATTAGTTGTTATGAAGGTTCGAGGACCATCGTCTATTTACAGGTATTCTAATCACAATTATTCATGAATTAACCAATCTAATTATTCCAAATTGCAGTTGTTAATCCACATTATTGGATTCATTAAGGGTGAGTCCTCTGAGCTTCACACAAAAGAACTATTATTTTACTTCATTTACCATTCAATCCTTGGTGGGGGACTCATGATTTGATCAAGAATAAGGTAAGATTCCTACATAATTTTCGGACATGGATTTCTTCTTTTTTGGTCACTATCTGGAAGTTTGGAACGATGAAAAAGTTTTACCTGTTAATATATTTGTGTACTGCTGCTTTAAATGCTAAGCACGAAAGGGGTCTACTGCTTTAAATGCCATAGAAATATCTCAAAATATCCACTACTTTACGTACTATGTTTGTATCCGTCATTGTAACAAATATTGGTGTACTAAGGTTGAATCCGCTGATTCAAATGCCAAGTATTTTAGAGGAATTATTGTAATATTTTTAGATATATGTTTGTTCTCTAAAGCAAGTGCAAATTTTGTCAGGTTTTCTCTAAATAAGTATCGTCAAATGCACAGAAAGATGCATAATTTGTTTTTTGATAGTGGATGAACGTTCAAAAAATTATCTTCATGGATTTTAAATGGATACAAATTCTAAGTTTCAACGCTATTTGATCAAAAAAACCTGGAACAAAAGTGGAATGAATTCATTGATAACTGAATTTCAAATCTACAGATAGCAATAAAGTAATCTCTATTAGGTGTTCTTTCTCTGACAATAGTATTTAGATATTCTATCAGGAGGGGCTTCTAAGCAAATCTGAATTGTATGAATCGATCATTAAAAAATAGCCATTATAAAACAATGTTAATGTACAAAATTAAATGGCATATAACCTTTAGATAACGTAAGCATTGACAAACAATGTACTGTTTGACCTAAAAGATAATACATTGAATCTAATCTATACTATATTATAATTATTGAGTTTTGTTTCCAAGGCTTAGAAGCCCTCACGATTTCTTGGAATCGAACTGTCCTTTTTCCAGTACAGACGTAAATCTTATAGTTCTCTTAGCCTTTTCTCACCCAACCCTAACATTGTTTATTGTATGCCGACAAACTCAAAGTTCGTCGTACGAATCTTCCTGTTCATCCCTCATTTACTACCACTAAGATACTTTCAAGTGTCAACCTCCCTGCAGATTGCCTCTATTTCATTTGTTGCTCTACAGTTCGACAATATGCGTCGAATCCCATAACTGAACGTTCCGGTTCCTCGCTCTGATATTCCGGCCTACTTGTTCTTCTTTCAAGAGCTTTATTTTTGGATCTATCGTTTGTAAGTCTTGGTCTGAACGATCTACAAAACTAAAGGTTTGTTTCTTTATTTGTTGAATACATTACGGTTTAAATTCCAGATTATTGACAGTGCTTGATTTGCTCAATACAAGGGCATATAACTCATTAGGAGCTGTCATATTTTTTTTTTTACTCTATGTAATTGTTGTAGTTTAACTTTGCTTATATGTTTTGGTTGTGAAATAAAAATGTTAGTAATATACATGCTCACTTCGGTTCAGCTTCTACTCAGCTTCTATATTGGACTATAAGTATATTTAATTGAATTTAATGGTGGATAGAACTGATCTGATCTAGACTGATGGTGACGAGGAACATTTGCTTCTTATAGGAACAGTGGAACTTAGAGAAACAAGTTGGCATGGTTAGTTTCCATCCAATTATTCCAAATGCATTTTTTTTTTTTATATATATGGGAAAAAAGATATCCTAGGACAAGATAATATTTCTGAATATTTGTCATCCGAAAAGTAACAGCACCTTTTGCCTTCTTCAATGGATATCAAATTTGCAATATTTTTAGTTGCTAAGGTAAGTCAATAATATAATACTTTACCACTCTCAAGTAATCGCTTTTCCACTAAATTTCAATTCCAAAAATATTGGATTAAGAATAAACGGATGCTTCACTTTTAGACATCTAACTGATTTTGTAACAAGTGGTGAGAACTTTGGTCAAGCCTGGTCATTTCACTGTCAGAGACTAGATAAGTTATATCTCATGAGATCCTTGTTTTTATTAAAATAGTTTCAGCAGATGGCTTTAATTTAATTATTTATGTTTTGCTTGCTGGACAATTGTGCTTATTTATTTGTCTTATAAGCAAATAACTATTATGTTCTCTTATGTTCAACTATTGATGTCAACAAAATTAGTTATGTATTTTACTATGTAAGGCATACACCTCTTATTTCTGACATAATTATTGGTAATTGTTAATGGATCACGATAGCTTTATTGCTTTGTAGCATGTCGTAACGTATCCCATTTCCTGTATACAGTCTGTTACGCCATCCAAGCGAGGCAACAAAAACCCTTCTTTTTGCTGATGCCCATTCCTTGGCATTTCAAGGTTAACCTCCATCCATCTATGCGTTCGCATTTCCAAACCGCAGGGTTGTTAAGCCTTTATGGCCTGCTTTGTGGTAAAACCTTCTTTTTTTTGGTTGCAGATGTTAAAAATTCCATTGAAGTTAAAAAGTATATTTGTCACACATGTTTTTTCCATGAAAACTATGTTTGGGTGCATGAAACAGCAATAACATATAACATAAATTTTATATGCTTGCTTATTGTTGACAGAGACATGGTAAATAGGCAAATTGGTGTCACCTTATCTTAGCTACCAACAAGATAGCAAAATTTTATGAATCCAATTAATCTATATTCGTATTAAATTTCATATTTATGTGCTAACTGAATTAAGTTTTTCTACTATTCTTTTCCATAACAATCATGTCAACTTAATGAAAAAATTGGGTTGCTTATAGCGACAATTAATGTTTGTCTTCATATTTTTGAAACTCACTCATATTTGGATTAAAAAATTCAATATTTTAGCAATATTTTTTTGTATTCTTTTTTAAATTTATTTGTTGTAGATTGTTTTTGTCCAATAGTGATAATCTTAATAAATCCTCAATTTGTAGGTCCTAAGAAAAAATTAAAATTAAAGTAAGATTAATGCATCTCATTTTAAATTCAAATGGTATAGATGGGGTTAATAGTATGGTAGTCAGCCTATAAAAAACCTTTGTTGGATTTATAATATATTTCTTCTTTGGAAAAGGTTAACTTCTGTCGTTGGAAAAAAAATGCAATCGTAAACAAATGTTGTCAAATTCTTAGCAACTTACCAATGTGCAAATCCTCTCACCTTGATATTCTTCAGTCAAGTTTATATGGTTTAAATGGTTATCTTCATTTATTGCAAATAACTTTGTTCTCTATTTTAGGAGGCATTTTATCCCACCAATGGAAAAATATGCAATAAACTAGCTAATTTTCTCATAATTAGGCATTACTGTGTTTAGATATATTATAATCTTAGGGATCCAGTGGTTTTAAACACTGTTGAGGTAATAACAATGATAAAATATGTGCTTCTACCATCTTCTAGCAGAACAAGTGGTCGTTTCTGAAAAAAGCTTTTACACGTAATGCATTAGTTATAATTTTTTATATATATTTCTTATGTGATTGGCTAATGAGTTTGACTTTTAAGTTAGCATCTCATAGTTGTCTGCCTATTGTTCCTTGATCAAAGCCATTTCCTAATGTAAAAATTGTTTCCAATATTTGTTAAAAATTATTCACTTCCTGGGGTACATCATCAGTCATGTGTAAATTACAATATAGATACTCCACTAATGGAGCTCTTTTCTACTATATGTGGCGCAATAAAGACAAATAAATGAACACTGAAAAGATAGGTTGAATAGTAACCATGAATCATCTGAGTTTAATACAGTTTCATATTTCCTTTCATTAGCAAACAGTTGAAATTTACTACAAAACATACTCTTCTGAAATTTATTTACAGTAAATTTTACAAGCATTTGTTCTTCTTGAATGGAAGTTGTATTGAACTGTTGTTCACTCATTATGTTTTGTAGCCTTTTCCTTTTAATTAGTGCATGTATATATTTTCCAAGAATCCGCTTTCCTGATATATATTTGATTTTTAATTTTTGTCTAGCTATTTTTTTGTTTTTTTTGTTTTTTGAAATTCATTTGTTTGTGTATATTAGACGGTATTATAAAATTTTGACTTTGGATCAATACAACTTCATCTTTCTCTGACTAATTTGCACGTTACCTTACTGATTCGGAAAGGTGCTTGCAATACCCTACTGAAAATCATTAGTACAAAAATGTTGTTTAATATGGTGTTAGTTGATGGCAATAAATGTATCTATGAAAATAGTGCTTCAACTGTGAAATTGCTTTCTTCAAATGGCCTCATCTTTTCGGGTTGCTAGATTTTTTTTTTTTTTTTTAATCTGCAAGTCCATTGGTGACCATATTAATTGCTGTAAAATACAGACGTTAATGCATTAAATGACCCATGGAAGCCTTATAATTCTAGAAACAAATGCAATGTGAGAAGTAGCACTGGGAAAAAGCGACAAAATCATTGCATTAAGTCATGTTTAACATTTAGCATTAGTGTACAATTATCAAAATGACATATGTTATCGTTGAATTTGTATACATGTCATAAATGTTATTCTATTACAAAAATTAACTTGATTTATGCAAAAGGGATTGAAAAATTGATATTTAAAGGTAGAGGGAATATGGATTTATACATGGCGATTTACCTATCTACATTCAGAACAAAAGGTTGAATTTCATGCAAGTCAAATATTATTCCATAACAGGAACCAGATGCTTTCCATTGGTTCATAAACATATCTATATAAAATAGATTTAGTAACGAAATCAGTATCTTATCAACGAAATATTATTATTCTAATTAGAAGGGAAAAAATTGATATAGAAGGGGGAAAAAAATATTATTCTTCTAATTGATTTATCTTATTCACTTTGCTTTCTTTGACATGGGTTCCAATGTGTGCATTTTATTTATTTATATATATATATGTGTGTGTGTGTATATATATGTGCATGTGTTTTGGAAAGTTTTGGTTTCTGTATGATTGTCAGAGAAATTGTTTGACTGTTTGATTGATATTTGGTAGAAATAAACTCAGTGATCATTCTAATGAAAGTGAAATTGATGCAAGGCAATAAGTATTCATTCTATATATAGATGTGTTGCCTTTGAAAGAAAACGCACAGTGCATCCATAGCTGAATGTCGAAACTTTCCCGAGTTTCGACAAATTTAAGCAAATTATGAACTGCTGGTAAATAATAAAGCTTTTCTATTTATGTTGCATAAATATAACAAGCCAGTAATTTATTTTTTCAACACTACTATGCCTCATTTTATCTTCAGTGATGACCGTCATTCATAATACACACACACACACACACACACACACACACACACACACACACACACACACACACACACACATATATATATATATATATATATATATATATATATTGGTATTTCAAATTTTCAATTAAATCAAAGAAGGAACAATTTCAATCTTAATTTATGGTAGCATTATTTTCAAACATATGTATGTATATATGGATGTGTGTGTGTAACTATGCATGAATTTATAAACAATTTACAACCATATATACCCTAGCTTAGCAGCAATAACCATTTCAAAGAAGAACAAACCTCAACACAATCTTCTAAAATTGGACTCATAATATAAATAAATAACATATGTAGTTGTATCTAATTGAAATAGTTCATACTAGGTAGGAAGAAAAAGATTCACAGCACTACACACGCTCATGGATTCCATTACTTCCCGTTTGTAGCACGCGCCACTCACTGGATTTACTGGTAAAAGTGAAATTATGGGAAAATGGAGGTGTGAAGTTTTAATATTACAGTTGTACTATTCTGACACCCCACCACACTTCCATTCCATTACATATTTCAAGGAGAAATTTTTTAGGCCGTAAATCATCTTCCCCACCTATGTGTTCAAATACAGGCTATGTTGTTTACGAAAGAAATTGTTCTGCTCTTGATTTTTGCTCTATTTCGGTTTGGTTTTGTTATTTTACCAATTTTTTGATTAGCTGATTTTTCTAGCCCAACTTTCTTTCCCATTGAATGTTAAATTTGATTTTAGTTGTTTACTTTTAGCCTAAATTTAGTTCTACTAAATTTTTTGATTAGCTGATTTTTCTAGCCCAACTTTCTTTCCCATTGAATGTTAAATTTGATTTTAGTTGTTTACTTTTAGCCTAAATTTAGTTCTACTAAATTTATTATTATAATATTTTGATGCTGGGTTTGTATTAAACAAATTATCCATTCTTCTATATGGTTGACTGTATTCTTTTCATCCTTATCACCAAAATCAGCACATGGTAGGTCCAATGAGTTTGAATGAAGTGGGTTGACCAATGGTCAATTTTTTCTTTTCTGCTTACATTTCAGATGCATCGAATCAACTGGCAATCCACGCTAGCTTTCTAAAAAAGTGTATAAAGTATTAAAATATATACCACTTGACTTTTGTATAATCAGGTTGAAAGGTTAGTGCAGCTAATATTTTTTTCCCCAAATCTTTGTTATTCTTTTGTATGTTTATAAGTTCAATTCAAAATTTATTATTCACATATAATATGGTTTAATTGTGAGTATTTATTTTATTTATGGTTTGTTCGTGTGATTCTACCATGAGTTCGGACTTATGCAGATCAAGTAATTGTTTTTCCACCACACTCTAAGCTGACTTCACTGTAATGAGCATGACCTAGAAGATATGAAACTAATTCATTAAGAAACGTAATTTGTTATTGATACATGATGATTGGTCGTTTATTTTTAATGAACTTGGTGTTAGACCGCTACTTATACCTTCATATTAAATTAATGTTAACCATATAATGATTTTTTTAACACTTCTTGCTGTGTAGTTCGTTTTTATTATTAGTTTTGAAGTTGGTTATTATTTTTTCTACCTAAGTTTTCTGTGTGATATATAGATCTATGAATTCCTTTATTGTGGACTTTAGGCTTGGGGCATTAGCAATAATGATTTTGTTCTAAACACATCCATAGGAATAATTATTCTGTGTTTTAGTTCTACAATTTTTGTTATATTCCGCTTCCCATATTCACAGTTCCACCGTTGTTCCAATTATACTGGATTTTCCCACTTTTATTGGGGAAAATACGTACGCTATAATATATTACGATTGTAGTTGTTGATCACATCAAGCTAACTATTTGCATTAGTTTTATTCACAAATATATTTTTATGTATTATTTCTTACTTGAAGACACTCTTCAGTTTTGCTACAATTTTCTTAGGATTGAATTACTCATGCAAATGAAATTTCGGGAAGATATTCCATGAATACAATGTAAGATAGTTGTAATATTAGTACTACATTAAAAGTTTTATCACATTAATGCTAATTAAAGTACAAGAAAGCAAAAAATAAGTATCATATTTGTTCGAGTTGTCAATGTTTGTCACATTACAAAAAAGAGAAAATGAGTAATATGTGTATGAAATACTACTGTAACTTTACAATGTAAGAGAGTAACAATAATATAAATACAACATTGACATATTTTTCATATCAATGCTAATCAAAGCACCGGAAAGAGAAAATATGTATCATTTGAATGGTATGTCAATATTTTTCACATTAATGCTAATTGATGTACAAGAAAGAGAAAATGAGTATTCTATTACCTGTTAAATAGTAAAACCGGAACACAACCTTGCTTATGTGGTAGACCTATCCTTCCTTATTTCAAAATGGTAGCTTCCTATTAATTTATTTGTTTTTTTCCGCTCTCCATTCGAATAACTATCTTCCTACCACTTCCTCATCTAAATTCTACAACCATTCCAAAATGATACGATTTTTAACGCAGCACTCTCCATTCAAATAACTGCCCTTCCTGCCACTTCCTTATCCAAATTCTACATCCATCCCAAAATGAAATGATTTTTAATGCAACTGTTTCAGATCTGCTCCCCTAGCCTATAATTTAAGTAATCTGCTTTACTCTTCTTCCTACATCTATGCAAGATTACTGTTATTAATATATTTGTTTCTTCCTCAAAGTTTGTTGTTATTGCCACTTTATCCACCGTTTCCTTTGCTATTTATTCGGATTCGCACCTAGCAACCAGATAGACTCGATGTTTCAAGCTAGGTAATCTGTTCTTAAATTGCTTTCATTTATCAAATTAGGGTAAATTGCCAACTGTAATTTGCTGTATGTCCTAAAAATATATGTTCATTGAAATGATCAATTATCTGTTTCTTTGGCCCTGCTTCGTTTCATTCCTGACTACATTTGAATATTGACATTTAACTGTATTACTGATGTTCAAAAGTTCTGTTATCATGTCTTGAAATTTCTAACTATTGTTACCTTCGATTATGAAGGATGAAGGTTAAAAGGTATACTGCAGTTATGATTACTTCAATGTAATCCTGTAACCTTAGGAAGCAAATGTATTTGACAAGTAAGTTACATCCTTATGCTTCACATTTTTAGAAATCTAAATATTGTAAAACTACATGCACATTGTATAAGCCCTAAAGCCATTTCTGATTGCAAATAACCATAGAATGCCTATGTAATTGTTGCAGACATCTATTTTTCAATATTTCCTACACTATTCTTTTATCTTGGGCATGATATACCATACAAGTTGTCTGATGTGAATTATCAGATTTGCTAATTGATTGGGTAGCAAAAGGACAGACCCTCCACAATTGGGAATGCCAACAATCAATAATCAACTAAATCTTTTTGTTGCTCTTTGAAATTAATGTGTATGAGCATACAGTTATACAGTTGAAATAACAGAAATAGAAATGAAAAAAGCAAGGTTCTTTAAGTTTTGTACAATGAATATTTGCATGTCAGTATGGTTGGGAAAACCACCATTTCCAAGGTGTTAAACAAAGTTGGTGCATTCAAACTTTGTGCCAAACCAACATTAATACCAGCAAAACGTATATAAAATCGTTTGTTACATGATTATTCACAATTTATGTACCGAGTTCGTGTCCATGGGGTTATCCTGTAATGTGAATTCAATCTAATTTTGCTCTGTTAACGTATTTGCAATGTAGTGGACAGATTTTTGTACACAAACTCATTCAACCTTTGAAACTGATTATTATGTAATCATTTTAGGATCCTATTTAAAATCTGTTATGCATGAGTAATTATTTTTACTTTTCTTTTATGAAATAAAGAAAATCTTTATACTTATTTACATGAGGATTCTATGGTAAATCTTTTAAAACAACTAGAATATATAATTAAGTGGCTAAGCAATACTAAAATATGGGTACCCAGCCGTTTAATATTTGATTACACAGTGGAAACTGCGCAATGAAAGCGCGACTTTATATCATTCTCATAAAATCGACCTAGGGTAGCGTTTCTCTTATTTACATTTCAACTTTTGCTGGCTTATGAAAATTCAAATGCAACTTCTATTTATTTACGTGCCATGAAGACAACTTTCCAGTTCTGAAATAATGGTCTTATCAAAAGAAGCAATCATAATAACATTTGTGATTTTCCTTAATTTATTTTATGAAACTTAATGACTTTGCTGACATAGTTTCCCAACATGATTTGTATTAGGAACTGATTCTTCTGCTTATCTATACAATAGTGCAGTAGTAAAGGAGGATATAAGAGTGCCTACCATTTCAGACAAATTTGCTCATTCTTTTGGAGAGATTACTGAGTCAACCAATGTTGATATTTCTATCAAGCACAGCTTACCAGTCTGAGGAAGATATGCAACCTATGAAAAAACACGGGAATGGGTGATTTTATATTTTCATCTAAATTTCCCAATGGGAAACGGTCAGATTATCAGGCTGGAATTGGCCAACACGTCGTTTATAATGCAACTAATCAAACCAACACGATGTTTACTTTACTTCAAAACGTATACAAACTGCTGTTTAACTGAAATCTGATTTTACTTTCTTTTTCATATGGAACTAACTCAGAATCGACGAAAAAACAAAGAACCGTCATCAAAAAACGATGACCGACTTACAGTAGGCTAACTGCACTATCCACAAGTCGGTTGAACTACGTCTGTTTTTATTCCCACTGAACTATGTATTTTTTTTCAGTTCATTTGTGCACTTATTTGCTTTGTAACCGTTGTATAACTTTAATGATTTAAATGTGTTTTAAATTTATCTTCCTGTATCTATCCATATGGTATCCTAACTTTGTACTTCGTGCAACATCAAATGAATCTGTTACAAAATAATTCTATGGTTCTGTTTCATCTTACGATTTATACTAACATCTATATTATCCTGCCTCATTTTATAGTTATATGGTTCTTCGGTCTGGAACGACCATGCAGCATGCAATCAAATGATGCCCTTATCCTAATTTGGAAACGTGTAACATGTATTACACCACAACTGTGATTTCCAATTTCAGCTGTGTGGTGATTATTGAAACACGCTTAGAGATGTAACATGAGAAAAAATGCACAAAAATTAAAACCTGATTGCTATTAGTGTGATACGTACTGATGCAATTTGTCTATGGTCCTTTTCCATTAATTTACGTACATAAGCTGAAGCCTTGGTAACAACTAGATTGTTTCACGTTAGAATTGAAAAAAAAAATTATTTCCAAAATTACATGCAGTAATACCCTTATTTGAGATCTTGCATACTCTTTATACCTACACAACAAATTGTCAGTGACTAAAACTCACACGAGAGCAGCATCATATTACAAATATTTAACACAATGTCGCACTGGGTCGTATTTCCTGTCATATTATATACTGCCATATCAACATCAATTATGCCATCAACACTTCCATATTTACACTCTGCCCGTATGCCTAGCACGGGCCACATACTAGTTTAATATATTAAATTGGAAAACATTACTTTGGAAATTTTCCATTTAAATCTTAATAAAAGATTTATAAATTCCAAATTATATTTTCACTGTTAATTGAGTTAAAAAACAAATTTTATTTAAAACATTGTTCACAATAAACCCAAAAATCCAATTTCAATTCAATTCCAATTTAATATTAATTAACTGGTAAACTTCTCTAAATCTTATTTAAAAGATTTATTCTTTTCTCAACTGATTTTAAGAAGTGTTATTGAAGACACCATTCACGGCAAACCCAAAATCCAATTTGACATTAAATAAAATGCTCTGAATAGAAATTATATCGGCTTATATTCGATATCAAATTCTGAAACCAACAAATATCAAATTGGGAATAACGATATATATATATATATATATATATATATATATATATATATATATATTCCAAATTCCTCAACAATATCCGTATAATCACGGAGTCCAATATCAAAATATTCCGAAAATTATTTCTATTCAAATCCATTTCAATTCATACGTTGGAAAATTTGGTTATATTAATACCATTTACAAATCCAATTTATTTATTTAAAAATGTTGGATTATTATTCTAGTTAATAACTAGTTCATTTCGATAAAAATATATTTTAATCTTTTCAAACTTGGAATTTTTCATCCAAAATCTTCCTAAATTATTAATTATGATTTTACATAATTTTTCCATATTTTTAATAATTTTATTAAGGCCCTTACAGTCGGTTTTCAATAACTACCATCGAACTGCTTTCATAGTGACCTTTTCCAAAATTGATTTGAACATAATTTGAAATCCAACTGTTAAAATTTAAATCTCTTATATTCATTAGAAATCTTTTTTCGATACAAACCCAATGGTACCAGCTTTAGGAGAAACCGATGGTCGGATCTCCCGTCACATCAATTTGAAGTTAGTGGTCGAAATTCGCGAACGGTCGCTGCTCGGCGCGTTCTATTCAGGCCATTAAATATATATATATATATATATATATATATATATATATATATATATATATATATTATACATATTTCGTCGATTTCCATTTAAATCGTATTTATAAAATATTTATAAATTCATTTTAAAATGATTTCAACTTTATTTTCACTTTTAAATCCAAATTGAATATTTCATATCATTATAATTTTTAAATGATAATATTTTCAAAATATTAAATTTTGAAATCGCTTCTTTTTTATATTCATTTTAAAATGAATGAAATCGATCGATAAACCCGTTCAGGTTAAAATGGCGTTTACTATATAACTCGGCTTCATATTTCAATATTTTTGTGTCCATCCAAAATCGGACATCAAAATCACATTTTGATTATTCACTAGATATTATTCTAAAATATTCATTATTTTAAAATATTCTTTATTTAAAAATATTGTTTATTTAAAAATATTCTTTATTTAAAAATCTTCTTTATTTCTAAATCGGAATGCGACTCAATCAATTACCATATAATTTTAGTTATATGGATTTCATACATCGCATGTATACAATAATAATGATAAACAATCATTAAAATTTCATACAACATCCAAAGTGCATTTTACAACTGTATAAGCATTAAAATAAATAAATAACGCTTATACAGTCTGTTAACCCATCGATTGGCAAAGCACTTATTATTGGGATCAGTGTATGTTAAATATTATCCCAATACCCATGTGGGGTTTTCAAACAACAAATACTGTTTATTATTTGTGTAGTTGGGCAATATGTAAAATTTATCGCCCCAATCAATATTAGATAAATAAGTGTACATAAACAAACTGTCCGGTTTGTAAATGAATATTTATTTTATTTCATGATAATTTATATATATTATATAAATAATTTTTATATACAACAATATCAATACATGACAATCCAATCACAATCAAAACAGACAATCAACTGTTTTGTACAAAAAAATAGTGTCGGGAGCTACTAAGCTCCGTCTGCAACTTATTATATAATAACTGTAAAATAAATTGAGTGAGAGAAGTTCTCACCTTGATTGGTTTATGAATTTGTTTATAAAATGATTGTTTTAACAACATTAAACACTTGTTTAATTTTATCAAAATTTCCAACTGTCTCCTTTTCTGTTCTGGTCAGTTCCATTGCATAGATCTCTTCGTCACGGTTCAAATGCTTCCAGTTTTGCTGAATTCCGATTTCATTTGTAAAAGTTACAATTATTTCACATTTCAATTGAATATAAACATTCTAACTATAATATAATAATTAATTATCCTCTTAATTATGTATTTAACCTTAATCCCCCTCTTGCTGTAATCTTTCTTCACCGAATAGTGATAGTCCAGGAACCCGAACTCAGAAAAAACATCGAGCTCAAACCTTGATCAGCCGCCGCCACATCCTCGCACCAGACAACGATCAGATGGCGCCACCCAAACCGCCTGAATCTCCTCTCCCTTCCGCCATAAGTGGCTCGTAACTTGAGTCATGCTCCATGTCAGAAAACCCTCGCGAATGGCATGCGATTGAGTGTCAAATCTGAGCTCCCCTCTTAACTAAAAACAATCAAATTAATATAGATTTATAGATCGTGAGATGCTCTTCCAATTATCATTTAGAAGTTTCTGAAATTATAGGGAAGATTGGGTAAGAATTTAAATCGGCCATTCTTAGCCCTTGAGAGCTATCACTAGCAGCTGCTCAAGAATGAGTAGGGTTTTGGGCAAATTTTATTATATATATATATTTAATTCTAAAATAAGTAGTTAATTGTTCCAAACTCCAAATCAAACCAAACGACTATCGCCTCTAGCTAAATACCCCCATTCCGGACACAATAGAATATGTTTTGTAGGCCAATTCAACTGTTTCGATCATTTTTTATCAAATTTAAAATACAAATCAATATATATTGAATTTAAATGTACATTCTAATTTACTGAGACCACATACTGTCTCCAAAAATTACAGAAAAATTATATCTAGCTTTGTTTTAATGATACGATCCTAACAAAACTAATTTCGTCGAATTTCGAGACCGTTTGAAAAATGGTCATTTTCAAGCCGATTAAATTCAAACTAAAAGTGCCAAACGTGTTTAAATTCGCCATGCTCACATATTAATTTAAAAAATTATGAAAATTGAAATCTAGCAATAATTTGACATTCCGGATCCAACAAAAGTGGTTTCGTCGAAAACGGAGGTCATTTGCAAAATGGCTATTTTTAAGGGTTATATATTATTTAAAATATATATAAATTCCATAGCGACTATTCTGAATTTTAAACTGGCCATAACTTTTTATTCCCATTATGGAATCTGAATTTTTCACATTCATTAGAAAGATATAATTAAACAGATTCAAATATTTATGGTTTTACTTAAATCCGATTTATTTTGAATCCTGTACATTCAATTGAGATTAAAATCGAATTTTCAAACTACCATGCCGTTTCAAACTCTATTTATAATTAAAATAAATTTATACGTTCTAACTTCGATTTAAATAAATTTTAAGTCATTATTATTTAAAATAAATCATTTTAAATATTCAAAATCCATTAAAATAGTTAAAATAAAAAATTTAAATTTGTTCAGAAATTCCGGGTTGTTACAAAAATACTTCGGAATGGTTAAATAGAATAACCTAATTATGGATGTTATGAATAAGATAAATAGCCAGAGAAAGGAATAACTAAAGATTTAAGGATTTGATAGAAAGGATTAAACTACATTTTGAAGAATTTAGTGTGAAGGTATATAATAATGTTAAGGATGATTTTGAAACTAGTTGGGCGTATTTTGGAAATATGAGTTATTTTGAAATTCAATAAGCCATTTTGAAAAGTGTAGCTATTTTGAAATATAATTTATGATAAGAGTTTCAAGTATATTATTGGATGTTGAAATTGGACTATTAAGTATGTAAGGATTTTGAATATACGTCTAGCTAACGTATATACTAAATCCAATATATACTAGATAGATATAGAATCACATTTTAGACACCGAAGAATAATCATGTTGATGATCCGGACATCATCAGTGATTATTTTCGAGTTTTGAAAACGGGATGACTATATGATTCCAATCGAAATGTCGAAAAATATTTGAAACCATTTACATAAGTAATTGAAATTGTTTGAATGTATTCCAATAAAGTGTTTTGATGAATTTATATGAATTAGAATAAATAAGCGAAATTTAAATAAGTTATGTTATCATTTTATAGAATATAAACGGAATCTGCAAATGAATTGAGATGAGTTGGGAATAATTATGGATCTAGAAAATCCGTTAGGCTCAAATTAAGAAGAATTTAATTTAGAAAATAGAGTTAGAATTTATCGGTAATTTTGGACAGTCGATAGGTTTTGATAAGTAATAAAGTTGAAATAATTTAAACCGATACGGTTAGTAATCAATTTAGATGAGTTAAGAAAATGGAATATATGCGGATGAGTTCGAAAAATGAAAGGAATTAATAAATTTGATTTTATGAAATATGGTATTTTGGGAAAGGGGTGAAATTAAATAGCTTGAATTATTTTAGAGTTCGAATGACCTTAAACCCATAAACCCGGAATATGGTTAGTAAATAAATGGTGCAATTTGATTATAAAAGATTTAGTTTATGATTGAAATTCAATTGTTTAATTATAAATAGTCTAAGTAGACAAAATTTTGTGAATGTATATAGGGTGAAGAACTAATGTATGAGTCAAGAATGAATGTACGGATGTCTGTGATAATCAAAATTTTGCTATAATTTTGTTGTGAGCTTATTTTATCATTTGTTAAATGAGATGTTAAAAATTTAAACACTGATTCAGATTTAAAAAGGACTTTGGGAAAATTAATGGAGAAATAATACTAATCATGGTAACTTATGTTCTTCTCTAAATTTCGTGCCAATTTCGAGGACGAAATTGCCTTAAGGGGGAAGGATGTAACGATCCAAGATTTTTGAAGTCAAATTTGAATTTAATATGAATTTTAAATTAATTTTGGAAGGTTTAAATAAATTTGGAATCAAATTGTAAGGCAATGATATTACTTTAAAATGATTGAGATAATATTTTTTATGGGAAATTTAGTTATAACAATGTTTGTTTTGGAAAACATTTCGTCGTTAGTCGAATTATTAAAATGATTTGTAATTCAGTTGCTAGAAATGATCGGAATTTGAAATTTAATTATAACTAAATATTCGCTTCAAATTTTTGTTCAGTTTCAGTTTGCGTAGTCTTAGAATATTTTATAGAAATTTACTGTTAATTTTATTTTGGAAAATGAGCATATATTTTTCTAACGTATTTTAGGCTAACTATGGTCCCTTTTGACACTTTACAGAACTTATCAACCAATCTATTTTATTACTATTTCGGGATCATAGCACATTACTGTAAATGATTATATCGTTAGACTATTTTTATTGGTTATTGATAATTTAATAAATAAAATAAAATGAAAAAAATACAAGGAATCGCAAGCTAAAAATGGCATAGTATAGTTAGCTGAATAAGGCAACACATGTTTGATAATAGCACATGCACATACCGCAATTTAAAACACACGGAACATGAAAAAATAAAGTATAATTTAATATGTGTTGAGTGCACAAGGTTTATAATGCCACTTAGTTCCCTATTGTGAAATGGAGTGCGACACATCTTTCATTCATATTTCATCTTCTACTGTATGTTTCGAACCACCTCCCTCCACCTCTAAACCCATCTACTCATTTTCTTCCTCCTCTCCCATTCAGTCTTCTAAACTTCCGCCATTCTTAAGAGGGAGAAAAAAATAAAAGCATGAAGACCTACATGAGTTTCTCCTCCCCACGCTACTCGGCCTCCTTTCCCTCTTTTGAAACCACTCTAGCTTCCGTTTCTTTAAAGAAAAAAGGGAAAAAAATGAAATGAACGTGAAAAGCTTTGCATGTGGTCGGCTTAGCTCTTCTCTATCCTCTAGTCACCAAGCACCCTTCCCCGCAGTCCCTTCTACCAGACCTTTCCTTTGCACGACACCATTTCCTTTGCATGCTGGTGCATGTAATTTATTTGCAGTAAAGCCTTGTTTATGAAAAAAAAGTAAAGTAATAAAGAGAGACGAAAAGACCGGAGCAAGAAGGAAAGAAGAAAGAGCAAAAGAAGGAAGACGTGAAGAGTGCGAAATAGAGAACAGTGTCTTTTCTGGAAAGCTACAGTGGTGAGAACACTTGAATTTAAATAATTATTTAAATGTTTGGTTTTATGAATTATTCAGTGGTCGAGATAATGTGTGCTCACTGCATGAATGGCCGATTTATGATTATTTGTTGATAGAACTGCGGTCATGAATGTTGTATTTCCTGCGATGATTGTGAACAATTATGGGTTCGATATAAACCATATATTGACACACGTTAGTGTATTACGCGAATTGAGGAAGTATTGGTTATTGAGTCATGGATGGATCGTGTTAATGTATATTTGGGGTGTTATTTTGTAAATTAAATATTATTTTGTAAATTAAGTATTTCGTATAACATGAACTTAAGAAGTGAACTATAATCACAAATGAAAATTTGATGTTGTGTCATAAACTATTTTGAAAGTTGCTCTGAAATTTGTAATATATGATTTTGAAACTAATCAAAATTTTATATAATAATATACTTAAACTTTTGTTCCGATACGCTAGGAATTGAATTATTTGAGTTAAAATCCAAGTAAGGTTGTAAAATAATAATATTATTAATATGCTTGGATTCAATGATATTTAGTCAACTAAGGGATATCTGATTCATTTTCTAATTAACATTTTAGTAAATGATACCGAATTAATCTATTAATGTTGGCTTAATTATATGTTTTCATTTAACATAGTTTATTAACAAAGTTGCATTAAGAATATTTTATATATGAATGTATAGATTTAATAATGATTTGGGTATTTATGGGAATTTGTTAATTTTATTTAATGGTATAAATAATTCGATTTTGGAATACTGATTAACATGTTATTATCAATATAATTGATATTATAATTTGTTTTGAAGTATCTTGAGTTAAAGTGTTGAGTTGAACTAAATTTCCGCTTAAATTAATGAATTGTTAAAAGAGGCAAACTTGAACTATTTGATTTTGAAATCTAATATGATGTTAGATAACAATTTGAAATAATATTTTAAAATTGTTAAAGAAGTTTATTAAACTTGAATTATTTGGTTATGAAATTCGATATAAGCATAGATAAATGTTTATAATAATGTATAGAAATTATTTTGAGGAATATTTTGGATTCGAAGTTAAATAAGAATATGACTTAAGTATCGGGATCACAATTAGGTTTGTTCTGTTACTAGCTCTGGAATAGTAAATGGGGTGTGAACTAAGGCAAGGAATGCAAAAAACCCTGCGCTGAACTTACCTGGCCAACGTTTACTTATATAGTCTGGTAAAGGAGCGGACTGAAAGTTAATCTCGAATACTGTGAAATGATAACTATTGGAAAAAAAATTCCAACTCAAATTTGGTTAAATTGGATAGAAGTTATCTTGGGATTTTAATATAAGCTCTGTAGATGATGACGAATATTGTTTGAGGAATTAAATGGTGAAAATATCAAAATTCTAATTATAGTATTAGTTTAATACGGAATATATATTGGATATAAGAGGTTTCGATTTCTATCTAGGTGTATATCTAATATAAATCGGTTGATTTTGATTAAATTGATATGAAAATAACATTGGTTTATGCGAGTAAAGTTGGGATTGATCATGGAAGTTGATAAGGAATTTAGTGAATGAGAGCGGGTAAGTTAAATGTCATTGGAATTAATGTGAATCGACTCAAGATATTGAAGCCAATTATACTCTTTTGAGAATGAATATAAATTCGAGCATCGACATGGAAAGGAAACAATTCCAATTTAAAGTATTTGTATATTAATATAGGTTTTCAACTATTTAACATGGTATAATAATTTCAAAGATATTTATAAAAAACTTATTTGATTTAAAGATGTGTATATGAAAAAAAAACATTGGTATATTTCTTCAAAGTTTAATACTGTTAAGTAATTATTTTAACCATTTCTATTTTAAAGTTAGTCTATATTTATATATATATTAGTTTATAACAAGTTTATTATTTCAAGTATTTCATTTAATTAAATTGGAATTGTTTCAGTCCTAAATCCTTTAATTCAAATATAATGAATCCGTGTTTGAATGAATACAACGAATTTGAATTAAAGAGAAATTGTCAATCATGATCCTTAGCTTATGTAACACCCCGTGTATTCTATAACCATGAAATTCATAAATTAAAGTATAATTAATTTCAAATCAAAGAATTAAGGGAAACGGGATACGCCATTGCGTTCGTCTCGGAAAAATACGCGAAATAGAGTCCGAGTTTTCGAAAATCGGGGTCCGTATGACCAAGATATGGCCTCCGGAAGTTTCAGAATTAGGTTTAAAATTCGAACAGACGAAAACAGCTCAGAAAAACTAATTCAAAATTCAAAATCGGGCCCAATTGGCCAAGGCAGGAAAATTCCCGCCCAAAGCACCTAGGTCGACTTGGCAGTCGACCTGGGGCTAGCCAGGTCGACTGGGCAGTCGACCTGGGTAACCCGTGTCGACTGCCAAGTCGACACGGTGTCGACTGGGCTGTCGACCTGGCCCCTGAGCCAGGTCGAACCCAGCCCACCCTGGCTGGCCAGGTCTGTGTTTGGTCGATTTTCTGAGCCTTGCCTTGTCACTAGGGCTAGGTGTCAGCTCCTGGTTGGTCTCTCCTTCAAACGAACGGCTATTATTGAACCAAGCTTCATCGACGGTCTAAATCAACTCACAAACTCTATAAAAAGGACCTAAGTCTAACCCTAATTCACATAAACTAAAATGGAGATGAGACCGTCATGTTGCTGAGAAGAGACTAAAGATAGCCGTCAGAAATAGAGAGACAATTAGGAATAAATCAAAAATCTTAAGGCAACGTCAAATCAATCAAAGCAACGCCTACAACAAAGGATAGCAACTCCAAATTCAGAATTCAGATTTTCTGAATTGAAGATTCGCCATACGCTGTAAGTAGAGTGCTATTCCGATATGAATTAAATAATTGTGTTGATTTGTGTAATGTAAGAAATGGAATTGTGGCGATAATAATCTATATTTGTATGTTGCTTTGATGCAAAACGATTTGGGAATATTATGGTATACGATTGGATATTTGCAAGTACGCGATTTGCGTTGGAAACGAAATGGAATTGTGGCGATAATGAATTATATTTGTATGTTATTTTGATTCTAAACGATTTGGCAATGCTATGGTTTGATTCATACAAGTATGTGGCTTATGTTGACAACCACATGTTGTGGAATTTTGATTGGGACTTATGCAAGCATATGATTCATATTGAAAACTACATGTTTGTGGTAGTTATTTACAACACCCATTTGGTAAATGCAAGTATAAGATTCATGTTGAAACAACAACTATATGTTGTAATTGTTTATTTTGAAATTCATGCAAGTCTATGATCTATTGTTATGACAACATGATGTATAATTCTATGGTCGTCTTTAGTGTAATTTGATCCACTTAAGTATTATGATTCATATGAAGGTTATGTTGAAATTGGCATCATAGTTCAAGTATAAAAATCATATTTTTGTGATAGTGACAAAAGCACGCATCTTTGTAAATTTGTATTAATTTTATGAACATGACTAAACTATGTTCGTTATTATGCCCAATTGAAAAACATGTTTTTAGGCTCATGTTGTTATCATAAGTTACATTAGAATTACATTAGAATTACATTCCTCTTGCAAGTTTACATAGATAAAATAAAAACCATGATGTAAGTTTAGATATGTTTATGCTATAATTCTATGAATAGAATGAAAACCATGATTCATATAAGAATTAGGTTGGGATAATTCTAGTTGAACCATACTTTTGTATTAGTGACAAAAGTAAGTACCCTTTTGTTAACATGTAGTGATTTTATGAAAACGATTAGTTTATGCCTAAATAAAAATATAGGCTTATATTTCTAGTCAAGACCATGTGCCAATAATAATGATATCTAATTTAGTTAGATTCTTAATTTCAAGTTTACATGGTTAGTTGAACCTATGATTCATGTTTAAGTTTATGCCATTATCATATGACTAGAATAATCCATGTTTAAGTACTGCTTATGCCATAATCATATGAGTAAAATAATTCATGATTAAGTATTGTCTATGCATTAACCATATGAATAAATGATTCATGTTTAAGTATTGTTTATGCCATAATCATATGAATTGAATAATTCATGCTTAGGTATTGTTTATGCCATAATCATATGAATAGAATAATTCATGTTTAGGTATTGTTTATGCCATAGTCATATGAATAAGTGATTCATGTTTAAGTACTGTTTATGCCATAGTCATATGAATAAGTGATTCATGTTTAAGTAATGTTTATGCCATAATCATATGAATAGATTGATTCATGTTTAAGTATTGTCTATGCATTAACCATATGAATAGAATGATTCATGTTTAAGTATTGTTTATGCCATGATTATACGAATAGAATGATTCATGTTTAAATAATGTAATCAAGACAGTTATAATTTTGGAAATATTGTAAGACAATTATGGCATGGTTTGTGTAACACATATTTTAATGAAATAAAAGTTGTTGTTTTCCGCTGTTCAAAAATATGTGTTCTTATATCTGTCTTGTATATCTGTGACTTATACTTATAAACCTCCACCAAAATTAGGGCATTCCCTTTGAGAGTGACCCTAACGGAGGTGGGGTGTTTCAGCTTATAAATGATGGTCCAAAAGTAAAGAATTAAGAGAAAATTATTTGAATCTATATAAGCGATCGTTCTGAAATTTACAAAGAATGAAGTTATGTGATGGGAAGAACTTGATTTGAAATGTATACTTCATATGAAGCGCTGGTTATTTGGAAAGACCGGGATCGGAATTTACTTCTCAAAACCATTCCAAATAATCGTTACGACGAAATAAATGAAGATATGAAAATGGTGATTGAAGACCGTGGTTCTTCACATCGAACGGGTTGCATGCTGATTTTTTTTCTTTACTGAATAGCTACAGTAGAGAGATGACCCTATTACCAGATTGGCAGAAGGTCCGTACATATTTGAACAATTACCGGATTGCAAGGGCCTTCGCACTCAACCTAAGTTGTGAAATAAGGCGCCTTCTGCTTCGTTCGAACCCGGAACGTACTTGTATGGATGTGTGTCTGACACTGTATTTTATAATGTATCAACTGATTATTACTAAACATATTTCTGTTTGGTAATGGGAATTATTCCTTTGGCTAAAAGTTATTTGGTCAGTGATTATCAATAATAGATTATAAAATGACAGTGTGGCATGCAAAGTGCTGCAGTTAAAGAAATGATCAAAGCATGACTTAGTGTAAGAGCATAGATTTGTGGTACGAAACCTCGCGAACCTCACAACCCGGAATGATGGGAAACAGGTGGTTAGATTATGTACCTGTACATGTTATCTATTGAACTCGAAAGCTTCGGTGGTGGATCCACCTGTGAAATCTGAGGGAATAAAGTATATATGGTGTCCGTTGTCTGGATGAAAATCGAGATATATACTTCGCGTTATGTATTCGGAGTCTATTGTCTGGATGTTATCCGGGAGATACTTTGCTTCGTGTTGTGACACCCCACGTCCGTTAATGTCACTCACTAAAGGAATGCATTAAGTTTCGTGAAGCGTTGTAGGTAAAAAGGAACAGAAATGTTACAAGATAGATATAAAAGCAACAACGGAATTTAAATTTTTATTTCAAACATAAATCATACCATCGTGGTCCAAAATACCATAAGTCTAAGACTACATAAAACCCATTACAATGATATAAAAACTTCTGTCTTGTACCATCAAAGTACAGAAAATACATAAAAAACATAATTCCCCAAAAGAGACAAAGCATAGTAGCAAAGATAAAAACTGAGCAATACTTCAAAAGCTGCTCCAAGCAAGATGATAACCGAGTCTTGACTAATCCTGGAAATTCCCACCCTGCAAACCTAAGGGGGGTGGGGAGGACGGAAGAAAGAAGAGGAAACAAAAAGGGTCAGACATAAAGTCTGGTGAGTACAATTACTTTTAGCAAGTAAATAAATAAAATTATCATGACAGGCATATCAACTGGAGAGATAGATAACATTAATAAGACATGTATAACAGACCTAGCAAGATAAGCAGAATGAACCAAACAAAATAGGTTACGCTTCTCTAATACTTTTCTCTGCACTAATACTAGTATAACAGATATGTGATAGGATTACATACTCCCTAATTACTCAACAGAAACTGGATGATCCCAATAGAAACATAATGGAAGTTTTAGGTGGTAATGGGTTTTACCCCAAACAGAATTAACCGGTACCTAAACAGAAATAATGGGTGTTAATCCCAACAGAAATACAGGTACGCCACAGAAACAGACATGACTTGATGTACCCTAATTACTACCCCCAATCGATCGGCTCCCTATTCTGCAAATACCCTATGTCGGCCCCACAGTAGGGTGTATTACTTCCTAAAGCGGTAACCTACAGAAGGACACAGACCTATTTACCAGCGCTACAGCGGCTTATTTTCCAGAAGCAGGCTGTACTTATACACGCACATGATTTCGTTGGAATGCGCCAGTACACACCTCCTCTTAGATGAACCTCTTACAATCAGTTCAGTAAGCGTACCCTGACCCCTACCTAGTGTGGGGTCCCCCTTTTAATACCAGAATGAGTTACTGACTAATATGGACCCCACACAACAGATGACACAAGCCAACCCCCACAGATCTTGTGTCCCCAATTAACTAGGATTTTTGACAGGTTATGCCTAACAAACTTAACAGATTCGCATAACCCATTATAGATTTACGGGTTAAACTTTACTGTAACAACCCGAATTTTTAACAACGTGTTAAGACAAGAATCAAGGCAGAATTAAATGTTAAAAATCAGAATCAGGAGAAACGGGCTGCGCCATTGCGTTCGTCTCGAAAAAATACGAGAAATAGAGCCCGAAATTTCGTAAATCGGAGTCCGTATGGCCGAGATATGGCCTTTGGAAGTTTCACGAAAAATCAGAATTCAAAACAGATTTCAAAAACACAGAAAACGGGCTAGGCGGGAAAAATCCCGCCAGAACCAGGTCGACCTGGGGGTCGACCTGGTAGGGACCAGGTCGACTATAGAGTCGACCCCAGGGTCGACCTGGGGGTCGACCTGCCTGGTCGAACCCAGGCAGCCTGGTGCACCTGTTTTGCTGTTTGGCTCGGTTTTGGAGGCTTGTGACGATTTTTGAGGGCCTGGATCTATCCTAGGGTTAATCTAACGGCCTAAACTACTCCTAATCTCTATAAAAAGACCCCTAAGCCTACCTTAAACCCTCACAAATCACTCATGCCACGAAGTGCTGCCCAAATGCCAAGTGATCATGGCCTCCATCTCCAATTCCTAGAGATTATGCATTCAAATCGGGTTCAAATCAAAAGGTGCAAGCTTTCTACACCAAATCGAGGAGGGATCAACGTTGCTACGCAAATTCCATGACGATTCTTCGACAAAGGAGCCACCTTTCTTCGTCAAGATGATGCATGATCCTTTCCTAAGCCTCGCTATGTAAGTTCTAGCTACTTCGAGATGTTAACGGTAGTTTAATCATGGCATGGAATAAAATGTGGTTAAACATGAATGCTATAACCTATGCGAGCCTAATTTGCTCCTTTAACATGAACATATGACTTGGGGTTATGTTTTAGCGACTAAAACATGCTATTCATGTTGCATTGGACGTAGTTTGCCATGCAAGATTGGACCTTTACTTGTAGTATGATAGCATGAACACTTAGAGACACTTTGACTTGTGAAATAGTTGCATAAATTGGACTTTGGGGCTTATGCATGTAAATGAAACCAACCCCCTTATGATATCATGTTTATGTAAGGCCGAATCCCGTTATGATAATATGCAAATTTGTGGCCAAATCCTTTATAACATTATGCATGCTTGTGGCCAATCCCCTTTTTATGTTATGCATGCTTATGGCCAATCCTTATATGACACTATCGTTCATGTTTTAAGGCCAAACCCCCTTATGATACCATGCATGTTTTGGGGTCTACATGTAGCCATAGTATACCTACTATGTTGACTCGCTTTTACTCAAGTGAAAACACGATTTTGGGGTAGTTAGACAAACGTGAACGTGACACGAAAACTTGACTTGAAAGTGGCACGAAAACTTGACATGGGGTTGCATGGAAATGTGACACTCTTGAAACACTTAAACATGAACATGACACGTACGAAAACATGGAACTTGAAACTAGACACGGGGGTTGTAAGTGTGATATGACACTAGACCAAACATGAAAGTGGCCAACTCGAGGTTGGGTTGAGTTTGTAGCATAAATCTACCCGGACCCGCCCGGCTTAACTAGTGGCTACAAACAATAGGATCCAATGTGAGAAGTTGGTCATGTCGCGCTTAAGACCCGAGGTTAGACTAAGTTGTGGTGTAAAACTACCCGGACCCGCCCGGCTTAACTAGTAACCACAACAAGGTCTAATGTGAGAGGTTGAGAGTGCATTAATTAAATTAATGCCGCATGATAAGGTTAAGTAAGTTTGACTAATGACACTTAACCGATATGACACGAATGGGTAGGTTAAGTGGGACCGGGCTTGATTTCTTAATGACACTTAACCATACAAGACAATTAGGGGATGGGGTTAAGTAAATTACACTTACCTAATCCGACTTGGTAATTAGATAGGGTTAAGTAATCTATACTTAACTAATCTAAACACGGTAATTAGATGGGGTTAAGTAACCTACGCTTAACTAATCTAAACACGGTAATTAGATGAGGTTAAGTAACTTACGCTTAACCAATCTAGACACGGTAATTCGATGGGGTTAAGTTAAACACTTAACCAATCTAAACTTGGTAATTCAATGTGGTTAAGTAACTTATACTTAACCAAATATACATGATGATTTGGTGAGGTTAAGCAACCACACTTAACCAATCTAGTATGAGAACTTGATAGGGTTAAGTCACAAGACCATTTAAATATACTTAACCATTACAATACGATTAGTGGATGGGGTTGAGTTAGCCTATACTTAACCAATCCGACTCGATAATCCGATGAGGTTAAGATAATCTATGTTTAACCAATCTAACACGATAATATGATAGGGTTAAGACAAACAAATACTTAACCAATTTGACTTGATGATTGAATAGGGTTAAGTCATGAGCTTCTCGGTAAACTTAACCAACTTGTAGGGCTAGGTCTTGGACTTGAATACTTAGCCAAATCTTGACATGATTCGTAGATAGGTTAAGTCATGAACTTAAACGACAATACTTAACCCACTAGACAAAACCCTAGTTCAGGGGACTAGGTGGAAGACAGGGATTAACAAGGATAACGGGAAAAGAAGACTAAGTGGTAAACCTTAGTTTAGGAAACTAAGTAATAATTCTTAGTCAAGGGATTTGGACCAGTTCACGGATAGATGAGTAACCCGATACGGTAGGTCATCGCTTAAAACACGAGGAGGAGCAAATTATCTGACTTAGATAAAGGCTCCAACAAACTGGGTGACGAAGCGGTAGATTCGGGGGACGTGAGGGTACTCTTGGTATCCCTCTGTGAGGTGGCAGATGGTCCATGAAACCCGGCCTCACAGAGGTTAAGGTCTGCGGTAGAAGAGCCAAGAGTATGCCTTGGTTGCTATGCGAGCGACCTAAAGACTGGGATGGATTAGCGTGGAGTCGACGATACTTGATTTTGCCCTGGATAGCACGTCGCCGACTACCTACCATCTTTAGTCAATCGTGTACGTACGGAAAGGCAGGGAACTCCCAACAGACCATATACTTGCTATCGAGTTATGGGTGAGGTTGGCTATCTGGAAGTGGGCATCGATGGGCCATAGTGTAGTTCTCATACATGATTTTTCTTGGATTGCCTTTCAGTAGTTGAGGGAGGGGTCACGTGGGACCATAGCCACGGGTACAAAAACAGACCTTGATATCTGCATCAGCAGACGACTTAAAGCTCCCGACCGAGTTCCGTATTTCTTGATTTGCCCTGGCACGGAACTCGGATGGCACATTGAGGAACATGTGCGTCTAGACATGGAAAACGGTTCACGATACATACGTGGGATAAAAGGGCACGGTTGACGGGTGGCATAATCCCTAGTGGTCCTAGGTGGCCAAAACCCAAACCGAGACACGGAAACGTTCATTAGGTAGCATAATCCCTAGTGGTCCTAGGTGGCATAAATCCTAAGGGAACGCGCGATAGTTCATGGTAAGGAAACATAACAAGATCAAGGGTAGCAGTCCAAAACAACTTCAAGGATAAAATGGTACTACGTTGAAGTGGTATAGATTTACATAGAAAAGCCCATATGGCCTACGGCAAAGGACTGAACTTATGCATGGAAAGAAACATACGAGTGGGGGAAAACCTACATATGCTATATATTAGGTTGACATGGGCCATTACATGACATTGGGCAAGGGACATTCATAGTTAACACATGACGCGGGTTGGGATACTAGTACGAGAGGTGCAGAGCAAATATACATGTTAGAACCATGAGAAATATACATGATAGATACCGTGGGATGTTATACAGGATAGATACCTTGGGATATTGTACTTGATAGAAACCTGACGATGTGATACCTTGATTTATCATGACACCGTAGTTTATCATGATATCTTAGTTTACCTTGCTACAGTAGTTCAGCCTGTTACCCTGGTTTAGTTTATCTATCTTGTCGTCATCCTTATGTTTACTTTTAGTTTATGCATGTCATGTTACCTTTACCTGTTTTTATACTGGAAGTAGATAGGACTTACCAGTCTTTATGACTGACCCCGTTTTGTTTCGCCTCTTTGTCTTCCGTTTCCCCCCAGGTTTCAGGGAGGAAACACTGTTATCTAGTTCGGACTTCTTCTTCTGCTTGAAGGTCATCACGCATGGCTTGGAATTTTCTTGGCTATGGCTACTTTACTGTTTTACTTGGGGAATAATGTATGAAATGGTTTTATGCTTCTTTACTATTGCAAGACAGGTTTTGATGGATTCTGATGTAAAAGGCTTTAGACCTTATTTTATAAGGTAATGAAATTTGTTTTACTTCCGCTGTTTTATATATGTTCTGTCTTGTAATATTTCTGTGTATGTTTACCTCGATAATGCTTCACCAAACCTAGTGCATTCCCTTTGTGAGTGACCCTAGCGGAGGTGGGGTGTTACATTTGGTATCAGAGCAGAAGGTTACCAGACTGGGCAAAAGTTTTTAAAACCTTCTGAAAAGTATTTGAAAAACCGTTTACAAAGAAGCATTTTTCAAGAAAAGTTTGTTTAAAAGGCTATTCCCCAAAGGCCATTAGCATTATCCTTTGATTCCTTGATTGAATCTCCTTTCCTTTCTTTCCTCCATCTGTGGTCACAGTAGTTCTAACTGTGACTAATCTTTGTCTAGCCACGTAGGTGTTTCCCGTACGATGGAGGTGGTTCTCGAGAGACCTGTTGCCGTGGTACAAGGAAGGATAATAAGAGTAAGGATAAAGGACGCGAGCTTAAGGATAAGCAACTGTTGCTATGGCTTAGTCCATCAAGGAGGACAAGGACAAGATCATCGTAGAGGGAAATTGTACACTCCCATTTCTAGGGTACCTAAAAGAAATGGTACCGTTTCTGGTAAAGGTTTAGTCGTTCTTTTCTATCATCCCGTCCAGACTTTGTCTTGATCATCGTATCATTTAAGTCTGCTTGGATAGTTGAGTCTCTGCACCTTAGTACTAGCATGGTAGAGGATCCCAGTTTTTGTCCCAAAAATCTGGTTGGAGAGTTGGTCCATTTATTCATGACTTGTTGGATTTGAGAACGTCTATGCCAAGTGTTGAGATTAGAAACAATGCTTCTATTGTTGAGCTATGGATGGATTCTAGGGATGAAGTGGTTATCCAGTAAGGGATGCCACTCTCGGTTTTGAAAGGAGGGTAGTTAAACTCTTAGCTTGCCTTGGTAATACCCTCGAAGTCTCGTGTAACCTTTTGGGTTCTGTCATGGTTAGTTACCTAGAATCTCTTGATGCATTTATCGGAAATCTCTGATCCAATCGAGTAACGTCCGCCAATAAGACGGATGGTTCATTCCTCTTGAGCATGGGTTATAGGAATCACCCTAGTAAGTGCACGTGGTAACATGGATTGGCATTGGTAAACGAGATCCAGAATTCACTAATGAATTTTGGAGAGCTTGCATGAGTATGCAGATATGGTTGAGCCAAGTATACTAGGGAAAAAATAAGTGTAAGTGGAACGAGAGGCGACGATGAAATGAGTTCCGACTCATACCTTGGAAATAGGAATCAAGGAACTACGAAATCATGAAGTCAAAGGCAGTCAAGGCACACTGGAATTAAGCTCAAGGAAATGCGGCTTAGACGCGCGCATCGTGTCTCTTTGTAAGAGTATATCGTTGATCCCTGGTTCTCCTGTAGAGCTTACTTACATGCTATCGCTTGGTGGATATCCTCTCGGTCCTGTTTCTGTTACAAACCCCGTAAGGAGTTTGTCTTGTTTATCTTCTCGATCTTATCTTGGGAACCTTAGATAGAACTCTATGGATGTAAACATGTATTTGAAACATGTTATGATTGATATGGTTGCAAATGGTTGCAAGTGGTTGCTCGTGGATGCGCGAATACACATTAGATACTAGATTGACGCGGTCACGTTTCATGTTGCATATGCACGAGTATTTATACTTGTTCATGGATGAAATTGAATGTGTTATCATGCGGATGTTGCATATGAATGAATGGTTGTGCACGCATATAGTACTTATATGACTAGGAATATTTGCATACATGTTGGACTCATGGCACTAAACATATTTTGCATTAGAAAGATCATTCAGGCCTGATCATTAGCATTAGCTAAGGAGCATATACACACACGTTTTGCATATGTTCATATGGCATTAGAAATCGTTTAAGGACAATGGTTGCCTGTGGATGATGTTTTGAGTAGATGGATGATGGATGGTAGGATGCGTTCTTCCTAACTTGGAAATTTCGGGGACGAAATCCTTAAAGGAGGGGAGAATGTAACAACCCGAATTTTTAACAACGTGTTAAGACAAGAATCAAGGCAGAATTAAATGTTAAAAATCTGAATCAGGAGAAATGGGCTGCTCCATTGCGTTTGTCTCAGAAAAATACGCGAAATAGAGTCCGAAATTTCGTAAATCGGAGTCCGTATGGCCGAGATATGGCCTTCGGAAGTTTCACGAAAAATCAGAATTCAAAACAGATTTCAAAAACACAGAAAACGGGCTAGGCGGGAAAAATCCCGCCAGAACCAGGTCGGCCTGGGGGTCGACCTGGGGGTCGACCTGGTAGGGACCAGGTCGACTATAGAGTCGACCCCAGGGTCGACCTGGGGGTCGACCTGCCTGGTCGAACCCAGGCAGCCTGGTGCACCTGTTTTGCTGTTTGGCTCGGTTTTGGAGGCTTGTGACGATTGTTGAGGGTCTGGATCTATCCTAGGGTTAATCTAACGGCCTAAACTACTCCTAATCTCTATAAAAAGACCCCTAAGCCTACCTTAAACCCTCACAAATCACTCATGCCATGAAGTGCTGCCCAAATGCCAAGTGATCATGGCCTCCATCTCCAATTCCTAGAGATTATGCATTCAAATCGAGTTCAAATCAAAAGGTGCAAGCTTTCTACACCAAATCGAGGAGGGATCAACGTTGCTACGCAAATTCCATGACGATTCTTCGACAAAGGAGCCACCTTTCTTCGTCAAGATGATGCATGATCCTTTCCTAAGCCTCGCTATGTAAGTTCTAGCTACTTCGAGATGTTAACGGTAGTTTAATCATGGCATGGAATAAAATGTGGTTAAACATTAATGCTATAACCTATGCGAGCCTAATTTGCTCCTTTAACATGAACATATGACTTGGGGTTATGTTTTAGCGACTAAAACATGCTATTCATGTTGCATTGGACGTAGTTTGCCATGCAAGATTGGACTTTTACTTGTAGTATGATAGCATGAACACTTAGAGACACTTTGACTTGTGAAATAGTTGCATAAATTGGACTTTGGGGCTTATGCATGTAAATGAAACCAACCCCCTTATGATATCATGTTTATGTAAGGCCGAATCCCGTTATGATAATATGCAAATTTGTGGCCAAATCCTTTATGACATTATGCATGCTTGTGGCCAATCCCCTTTTTATGTTATGCATGCTTATGGCCAATCCTTATATGACACTATCGTTCATGTTTTAAGGCCAAACCCCCTTATGATACCATGCATGTTTTGGGGTCTACATGTAGCCATAGTATACCTACTATGTTGACTCGCTTTTACTCAAGTGAAAACACGATTTTGGGGTAGTTAGACAAACGTGAACGTGACGCGAAAACTTGACTTGAAAGTGGCACGAAAACTTGACATGGGGTTGCATGGAAATGTGACACACTTGAAACACTTAAACATGAACATGACACATACGAAAACATGGAACTTGAAACTAGACACGGGGGTTGTAAGTGTGATATGACACTAGACCAAACATGAAAGTGGCCAACTCGAGGTTGGGTTGAGTTTGTAGCATAAATCTACCCGGACCCGCCCGGCTTAACTAGTGGCTACAAACAATAGGATCCAATGTGAGAAGTTGGTCATGTCGCGCTTAAGACCCGAGGTTAGACTAAGTTGTGGTGTAAAACTACCCGGACCCGCCCGGCTTAACTAGTAACCACAACAAGGTCTAATGTGAGAGGTTGAGAGTGCATTAATTAAATTAATGCCGCATGATAAGGTTAAGTAAGTTTGACTAATGACACTTAACCGATATGACACGAATGGGTAGGTTAAGTGGGACCGGGCTTGATTTCTTAATGACACTTAACCATACAAGACAATTAGGGGATGGGGTTAAGTAAATTACACTTAGCTAATCCGACTTGGCAATTAGATAGGGTTAAGTAATCTACACTTAACTAATCTAAACACGGTAATTAGATGGGGTTAAGTAACCTACACTTAACTAATCTAAACACGGTAATTAGATGAGGTTAATTAACTTACGCTTAACCAATCTAGACACGGTAATTCGATGGGGTTAAGTTAAACACTTAACCAATCTAAACTTGGTAATTCAATGAGGTTAAGTAACTTATACTTAACCAAATATACATGATGATTTTATGAGGTTAAGCAACCACACTTAACCAATCTAGTATGAGAACTTGATAGGGTTAAGTCACAAGACCATTTAAATATACTTAACCATTACAATACGATTAGTGGATGGGGTTGAGTTAGCCTATACTTAACCAATCCGACTCGATAATCCGATGAGGTTAAGATAATCTATGTTTAACCAATCTAACACGATAATATGATAGGGTTAAGACAAACAAATACTTAACCAATTTGACTTGATGATTGAATAGGGTTAAGTCATGAGCTTCTCGGTAAACTTAACCAACTTGTAGGGCTAGGTCTTGGACTTGAATACTTAGCCAAATCTTGACATGATTCGTAGATAGGTTAAGTCATGAACTTAAACGACAATACTTAACCCACTAGACAAAACCCTAGTTCAGGGGACTAGGTGGAAGACATGGATTAACAAGGATAACGGGAAAAGAAGACTAAGTGGTAAACCTTAGTTTAGGAAACTAAGTAATAATTCTTAGTCAAGGGATTTGGACCAGTTCACGGATAGATGAGTAACCCGATACGGTAGGTCATCGCTTAAAACACGAGGAGGAGCAAATTATCTGACTTAGATAAAGGCTCCAACAAACTGGGTGACGAAGCGGTAGCTTCGGGGGACGTGAGGGTACTCTTGGTATCCCTCTGTGAGGTGGCAGATGGTCCATGAAACCCGGCCTCACAGAGGTTAAGGTCTGCGGTAGAAGAGCCAAGAGTATGCCTTGGTTGCTATGCGAGCGACCTAAAGACTGGGATGGATTAGCGTGGAGTCGACGATACTTGATTTTGCCCTGGATAGCACGTCGCCGACTACCTACCATCTTTAGTCAATCGTGTACGTACGGAAAGGCAGGGAACTCCCAACAGACCATATACTTGCTATCGAGTTATGGGTGAGGTTGGCTATCTGGAATTGGGCATCGATGGGCCGTAGTGTAGTTCTCATACATGATTTTTCTTGGATTGTCTTTCAGTAGTTGAGGGAGGGGTCACGTGGGACCATAGCCACGGGTACAAAAACAGACCTTGATATCTGCATCAGCAGACGACTTAAAGCTCCCGACCAAGTTCCGTATTTCTTGATTTTCCCTGGCACGGAACTCGGATGGCACATTGAGGAACATGTGCGTCTAGACATGGAAAACGGTTCACGATACATACGTGGGATAAAAGGGCGCGGTTGACGGGTGGCATAATCCCTAGTGGTCCTAGGTGGCCAAAACCCAAACCGAGACACGGAAACGTTCATTAGGTAGCATAATCCCTAGTGGTCCTAGGTGGCATAAATCCTAAGGGAACGCGCGATAATTCATGGTAAGGAAACATAACAAGATCAAGGGTAGCAGTCCAAAACAACTTCAAGGATAAAATGGTACTACGTTGAAGTGGTATAGATTTACATAGAAAAGCCCGTACGGCCTACGGCAAGGGACTGAACTTATGCATGGAAAGAAACATACGAGTGGGGGAAAACCTACATATGCCATATATTAGGTTGACATGGGCCATTACATGACATTGGGCAAGGGACATTCATAGTTAACACATGACGCGGGTTGGGATACTAGTACGAGAGGTGCAGAGCAAATATACATGTTAGAACAATGAGAAATATACATGATAGATACCGTGGGATGTTATACATGATAGATACCTTGGGATATTATACTTGATAGAAACCTGACGATGTGATACCTTGATTTATCATGACACCGTAGTTTATCATGATATCTTAGTTTACCTTGCTACAGTAGTTCAGCCTGTTACCCTGGTTTAGTTTATCTATCTTGTCGTCATCCTTATGTTTACTTTCAGTTTATGCATGTCATGTTACCTTTACCTGTTTTTATACTGGAAGTAGATAGGACTTACCAGTCTTTATGACTGACCCCGTTTTGTTTCGCCTCTTTGTCTTCCGTTTACCCCCAGGTTTCAGGGAGGAAACACTGTTATCTAGTTCGGACTTCTTCTTCTGCTTGAAGGTCATCACGCATGGCTTGGAATTTTCTTGGCTATGGCTACTTTACTGTTTTACTTGGGGAATAATGTATGAAATGGTTTTATGCTTCTTTACTATTGCAAGACAGGTTTTGATGGATTCTGATGTAAAAGGCTTTAGACCTTATTTTATAAGGTAATGAAATTTGTTTTACTTCCGATGTTTTATATATGTTCTGTCTTGTAATATTTCTGTGTATGTTTACCTCGATAATGCTTCACCAAACCTAGTGTATTCCCTTTGTGAGTGACCCTAGCGGAGGTGGGGTGTTACATTTACAAGTTAATGGGTCCCTATAACCCCAACAAATGTAACAGGTTAAATCTTTTAGATTAACATGTTCGTATAACCCCCACGGATTTAATAGGTTTACTTAACCCTATAGACTTAGCAGGTTTTCTTAACCCCACAAATTTAACGGGTTTACTTAACCCCACAAAAACTAAACATGTTTACTTAACCCACAGATTTCATATTTACTTAACCCCATCAATTCATATAAATTTACTTAACCCTTTATTACATTTGTTGGGTTCGTATATTACCCCTTTTCACATTCAAACCGGTTAACTATTTCAATTTAACATGTTGTCATTATCTTTTCATTTGTACATGTTAACACACCAGATCTCTCACATTAAGTCAATCACTTATGGCTGTTGGATATGCCGGGCGGCTCCGGGCAGACTTAAACCACAAGTTTAGACTTAACCTCGTGTCGTGGTGCCATTTCGCGTTAGACCCCTCACATTAGATTAGCCACTTATGGTTGCTGGATATGTTAGGCGCTCCGGGCAGAATTATACCACAAGCGCAATCTAACCTCGTGTCTAAGCGTTATTACTGTTCCAAATTTTTAGGCATATTCATATTAGCAATTATCCTATTTCAATAATAGGTTTTCCCATGCCCCTTTTCAATTCACATATCATTATGCCTAATATGCCCTTTTTCCTAAGTCATAAATCAATATACAATTTATGCCCAATTTCAATATTCACATATGTTCCAATTTATGCCCCAATTCAATATTCACATATGTTCCAACTTATGCCCCCAATTCAATATTCACATATGTTCCGATTTATTCCCCAATTCAGTATTCTCCTATGTTCCAATTTATTCCCCAATTCAGTATTCATCTTTGTTCCAATTTATGCCCCAATTCAATATTCACATATTTCAATACAAGTTACACCCAAATTCATGTTTTTTCCAACGATTCCCAATTTCACACGTACGCATATTTCAGCTAGGCCTAGGCTTGAAGGTAGTCTGGCTGTATAAAAATAAAAAGGGAAAAGAGGGAGAGAAGAGAGTTAAAAGTAGGCATAATAACGAGTCAATAATTATCTGACAGAAACAGTCATAAAAACTGAATAAGCATGTTATGACAAGATTTGGCATGGTGGCGATATAAACATATAAGAATAGATTTGGTGAATATGTCATAATAGAACTGATTTAGCAATGATTCACGATCCAATTTTTATATACATATCAAGATTGCCAATTAAATATTTAGATCTAAAAATAACATAAACTCATAGTGAATAGATCTAAGAAAATGGATCCAAATAAGTGAGAAGGGCACACTGATTTTGCTATAGTAATCTTTGAATGTGTATAATCTTCTTTGAATTGATTTTGGAGAAGAATAGGCTATTTAATTTTCGTTGCAGTAGAGCCCCGCCATCACCATTATTTTTCAAATGAATAAAACCTAGGTTTAGGGTCCTTTTTATAGCATAGCAGCAATGAACCAGGTCAAGAAAAGAGTCCACGTTCATCAAATTGAATCTGCCCAGATCTGCCTAGGGGGATCGACCCCCTTTAGGGTGTCGACCCCTTGGTAGACCCAACGGGTCTCGGGTAGACCCCCAAAATGGGGCGGTTCGGGTATTCCCCCTTCCGATTCGCTGTTTTGAAAAGAAAAAAAAATTTATATACATATTTTTCTCTTGTGTGTATACAAACTTCAAACCTTCATAACTTCTTAATACGGTGTCCATTTTACGCAAACCAAGTGTCTATCTTGACCAGAATTTAGAGGCGGACGCAACGGTGCAGTCCGTTTCCCCTGATTCTGAATATTAAATTAATTATTCTTTAATTTGTCCTCTTTAGTGCTATTAAAATTTTAGGGTGTTACATTCTCCCCTACTCAAAGGATTTCGTCCCCGAAATGTCCAAGTTAAGAAGAATGTATATCCTAACATCCACATCCATCTAATCATCCACCAATCACAGACATCCATTGTCCTTAAAATATTTCTTAATGCTTATATGAACATATGCAAAGGTGTGTGTATATGTCCCAATACTAATGAGAAGATCAGGCCGTCTACTGATTCAGTCGACCTCCCTAATGCAATGTATGTTAGTGCCTTGAATCCAACATGTATGCTAATAATCCTATTATAACTTGTAAGTTTTATATGTGTGCACAATCATCTGTCCAAATGCAACATCCATATGACAATACATCGATTTTCTTCCCTAAAAAGAAGAAAAATGCACATACATCCATATGCAGTATGAGAGTGATTGAGCCTATCTAGTGCCTAATGTGTGTGTATATGCATCCACCAGCAACCACTAGCAAACAATTGCATCCACTTGCATCCATCAAACATAACATGTCTCAAACACATGTTTGCAACCATGGGATTTTTATCTAAAGGTCGAAGATTCGATCGATAGGATACACAAGAATGCAAAAGCAAGTACGAATAAAAGCTTGGAAAAAGAAGTTAAGAACATAGTCCCAAAAAGGAAAGGGTACGAAGCGCGATCCTTGTCTTCAGTCTCCCAAGTTGCATCCTCGCTGTCTTCTCTCTATTGCACTATTATTAACATAACATCTCTATTGTGCAGTTTCTTAACCTCTGATCTAAATATACGGGTATGAACTTGTCTAATTGTTGCCTCCCTTTCTATCTCTACTTCCTCAAGTACGTTCGGCTCAACTACCTCTGCTGTATCGTGTAGATACTCGCATAAATAAGAAATGAGGAAAAGCATCATGAATATCCACACATATGCGAAGCGAGCTATACGCCTTAGTGGAGAATATTACTGGAGCACCCCTTTCAGATATGCTTCGCCTAATAAACCCTTTCTCACGTAGCTCCCCTACTTGCTTACTAAGCTCCCTCCTTTCTCTTGGAGCCATGTGGCACACAGGCAATGCAACTGATTTTGTATTATACACCGAGTATATATAGAAATCAATATCGCGCCTCGGAGGCAAGCCCCAAACCTCCTCAAAACATCAGAATATTCACGGACTACCGGTACAGATCGTAGATCATAGATAGATGCATCAAGTGACTCTAGGAAACTAAATATGCTAGTCCCTCTTGGGTCACTAGAAATCTCGAGAGTGTTAGAAACTCGATTGTTGGATTTTGATGACAACAACTATACAATTATACCAAAAAACCTCTAAGCTAACCTGCAGGTACATGGATATCAAAAAGAGAAATATATGATAATATATGCATATTGACAGGGGGAGTTACATATACAGTTGTCATTATCAAAAACGGGGAGAATGTTGGATCTCGTTATATGGCGTTTTGATTATGACAACTATACATATACATATATATTATTATCGACTAACTTTGTCTTGCAGGAAGATACTCAACAACAGATTCAAGAGCTATAATTGAAGATTAAATATGTTGTAAGAGTCTGTTAGTCCTAGATTTATATGTTAAACTCTTCCTTGGTGATACACACACATGCACGTTTTCAATTTATAAGATTTTATACAAGACATACATAAGGCATAGGCATGAAGCAGAAAACAGACGTCTAAATTTTTTAAATTAGACGTCTGTCTGCTGAAAGAAAAATGAACTTACCACAATATTCAGACATCTGAATATTTTAATTCAGACATCTGAATTTTAATTCAGACATCTGAATTAAAATATTCAGACATCTGAATATTGGCTAAAATAGCCTATTTCTTTGCTGTTTGAGTTTTGTTCAAAAACAGACATCTGAATTAAAATTTTCAGACATCTGAATCTGGACCAAAATACACTATTTTCTTGCTGTTTCATTTTTAAATCAAAACAGACATCTGAAATTTTTATTCAGACATCTGAATACGAAGAGATGCAATTTAAAATGAAAAGTCACAACTTTCTAATTCATATCTCTTAATCAAATCTCTTCGTGATTAGTTGTAACTTTTTATAGATTATAAATAGAGGCTTGATCAAAGTTGTTCCTAACCGAATTTTATTCTAATCTCTCTATCTTATTCAAAGCACTCTAAGTTCTAAAAAGCTATCTACTTTTATACTTGAGACTTTTAAACTTCCATATTCCTTCACGCACTTCACGATTATCATCAAGGAAAGATTATAGGAAGGGTGTACTTAATATTCGACAATCCGTGTTATCAAGAACACAAAAGAGTCAAAAATTATTCTGTATTAGTGAAGACCTCTTCAGTGGTTGAGGCAAGAAATCCCGTTCAGTGGTTCGGGTAATTGTGAACCTATTCCTCCGGGTGAAGTGAGGGTTTTAGTGTTAGTGAAATTCCAGAAGTGAGTCTGGGACTGGACGTAGGACAGTGGTCCGAACCAGTATAAATCAATTGTGTGATTTACTGCTTACTATTCTATTATATACTCTACATCATATTCTCCATACTACACGATCCTATACCACTGCATAGCCTCTTTCAGAGAGTCCTCCCACAACAAGTCAGAAATTTAACGACCCTCCTCTAACAATCTAGAATGGCACCATACATAGAATAGCCAACCCAGCCCTAGAGTAAAATAGTATCCCATAAAACCCAGTACATATGCGTCATGCTCAAACTCGACGCCCCAAAACAGATATTCTCAAACCCTGACAAGTCATAAACAGATGACCGTACCACTAATAGGGTTTGAGGCAACAACGGGATCGAAAACCATACTAGTGCTAAGGTGCAGAGACTCAACTATAGAATCAAATATAAAAAAAGAGAGAAGCGCCAAAATCAAAAAGAGTCCTAATTAGATGATCGGAAAGGGAAATCAAACCTTCAATAGAAACTTTCATATCTTTGTCCGGTACATCAGTCACGAGATCATGCACTTGCCCTCCAGAGGATCCATCCCTTTGGCCCTGCCCTTGCTTCTTCGGACACTCCCTAGTATAGTGTCTAATTTCACTACAGTTGAAGCAAGCATTCTTCCTTTTTCTATAGTCTTTGACCAAATGATTAACGTTCTCGCAACCATGACATTTCTTTTTTGCCTTGAGCTTTGTCTTTCTTTCTGCCCTCTTGTTGTTTTTCTTTCTAGGGCCACACTTTCTTGTTCTGTGTTTCCTCAACCTTAGCTTCTTTCTTTTCAGCTTTATCTTCCTCATGCATCAATGCCATGTCAAAGAGCTTTTCAAAAGTTGCTCCCATAGGAATATGGGACATAGCTAACCAATGGAAAGGTCCATCAGTCCTTTAGAAAACCGCAAAGCTTTCTTATGCATGGTATCCACTAGCTCCAACCCAAACCTTGCTAGTTGGTTGAACTTGTTAATATACTCTTTAATGGTCATGCCTCCTTGCTTGAGTGCCAGGAACCTCTCCATTTGTATGCTTTGCTCGGCTTGAGAAAGAAACTTCATTTCGAATCTCTATCAGAAATCATCCCAAGTATCCACTGGACGCCCTGCATGCATCACTTCCCACAAGAATGAAGCCTCATCTTTCAGCAGCCAAGTGGCTGGCTGAATCTTCCTACGATCTTCCACTTCGAAAATTCCAAACAAATCCTCCGTTTCTTTAAGCCAATTCCTTGCCTCCACGAAAGTCTCAATTCCAATGAGTGGCTTTCCGCCTATAGCGCGGAAGTCTTTACTTATATTAGAGAAATTATCAGCACGCGGAGGAGGAGGAACAATGGGTGCAGCTGGGGGAGGAACGTTTTGTTGGCCCTCAGCAGGCACCGTAGCCTCAAGATATGAAACCACCCAGGTATCATGACAAGAATATTAGGTTCCCCAGACATGCTAAAAAGAAAAGGAAAAAGGGACTCAAACAGAGAATAGAAAGATATTACATATGGCTATAGGGAATATGTTTCTCAAAACTAGGGGTGGCAATTAGACCCGACCCGATGGACCCGGACCCGACCCAACGGGTCTCGGTTCTAGGCGGGTCGGGTTTTGTCGGGTCTAAAGTATACATTTCCAAAATCTGGACCCGACCCGACCCGAGCTTCGGTTCGGGTCGGGTCGGGTTGAAGCTCGGGTCGGTTCGGGTCGGTTCGGGTCCGATTAAATAATAACACTAAAAATACATATATTTCAATGTTTTTTGGTCGGGTCTATGCGGGTCGGGTTTGATCGGGTCTCGATGGTATTTTTCATCACCTAGACCCGACCCGAGACCCATCGGGTTCGGTTCGGGTTCGGGTTTTTTCGGGTCGGGTCGGTTCGGGTTTTCGGTTCCCGGTTCTAATTGCCAGCCCTACTCAAAACAGACTTTTCTTTTGAAAATGCTTCCTTTTAAAACATTTTTGAAAATAATTTTCAAAATCTTTTATCTAATCTGGTAACCTTCAGCTCTGATACCAAGTGTGACACCCCACGTCCATTAATATCACTCACTAAGGGAATGCACTAAGTTTCATGAAGCGTTGTAGGTAAACAGAAACATAAATGTTACAAGACAGATATAAAAGCAATAACGGAGTTTAAATTTTTATTTCAAACATAAATCATAACATCCTGGTCCAAAATACCATAAGTCCAAGACTACACAAAACCCATTACAATAATATAAAAACTTCTGTCTTGTACCATCAGAGTACAGAAAATACATAATTCTTAAAAAGAGACAAAGCCATAGTAGCAAAGATAGAAACTGAGCAATACTTCAAAAGCTGCTCCAAGCAAGATGATAACCGAGTCCTGACTAAGCCTGGGAATTCCCACCCTGCGAACCTTGGGGGGGGGGGGGGGAACGAAAGAAAGAAGAGGAAACAAAAAGGGTCATACATAAAGTCTGGCGAATCCAGTTACTTTTAGCAAGTAAATAAACAAAAGTATCATGACAGACATATAAACTGGAGAGATAGATAACAGTTATAAGACAGGTATAACAGACTAAGCAAGATAAGCAGAACAAAATAGGTTACGCTTCTCTAATACTTTTCTCTACACCAATACTAGTATAACAGATATGTGACATGATTACATACTCCCTAATTACTCAATATAAACATGATGATCCCAACAGAAACATAATGGTAGTTTTAGGTGTACTCTAGTAACGGGTTTTACCCCAAATAGAATTAATCGGTACCTAAACAGAAATAACGGGTGTTAAACCCAACAGAAATATAGGTACCCAACAGAAACAGACAGGACTAGATGTACCCTAATTACTATCCCCCAATCGATCGGGTCCCTATTCTGTAAATACCCTGTGTCAGCCCTACCTTAGGGTGTATTACTTCCTGAAGTGGCAACTTACAGATGGACACATACCTATTTACCGATGCTACAACGACTTATTTTCCCAGAAGCAGGCCGTACTCATGCACGCACATGAGTTCGTTGGAACGTGCCACTACACACCTCCTCCCAGATGAACCTCTTACAATCAGTTCAGTAAGCGTGCCTTAACCCGTACCTAGTGCGGGTTCCCCCTTTTAATACCAGTATGAGTTGCTGACTAATTGGGTCCCACACAAAAAATGACACAAGCCAACCCCCATAGATCTTGTGCCCCCAATTAACTAGGATTTTGACAAGTTATGCCTAATAGACTTAACAGATTCGCATAACCCTACAGATTTACGGGTTAAACTTTACAAGTTAACGGGTCCCTATAACCCTAACAGATGTAACATGTTAAGTGTTTTAGATTAACAGGTTCGTATAAGCCCCACGGATTTAACAGGTTTACTTAACCCTACAGACTTATAAGGTTTACTTAACCCCACAAATTAAGCAGGTTTACTTAACCTTACAGAAACTTAACAGGTTTACTTAACCCCACAGATTTCATATTTACTTTACCCCATCAATTCATATAAATTTACTTAACCCTTTATTCCATTTGTTGGGTTCATATTACCCCTTTTCACATTCAAACCGGTAAAGTATTTCAATTTAACATGTTGTCATTATCTTTACATTTGTACATGTTAACACACCAGACCACTCACATTAAGTCAATCACTTATAGGTGCTGGATATGCTGGGAGGCTCCAGGCAAACTTAAACCACAAGTTTCGACTTAACCTCGTGTCGTGGTGCGTTTTCGCATTAGACCCCTCACATTAGTTTAGCCACTTGTGGTTGCTGGATATGTCGAGTGGCTCCGGGCAGACTTATACCACTAACGTTCCAAATTTTTAGGCATATTCATATTAGCAACTATCCTATTTCAATTATAGGTTTTCCCATGCCCCTTTTCAATTCACATATCATTGTGCCTAATATGCCCTTTTTTTCTAAGTCATAAATCAATATACAATTTATGCCCAATTTCAATATTCACATATGTTCCAATTTATGCCCCAATTCAATATTAACATATTTTCCAATTTATGCCCCAATTCAATATTCACCAGTTTCCAATTTATGACCCAATTCAATATTCACCTATGTTCCAATTTATGCCCCAATTCAATATTCACATTTGTTCCAATTTATGCCCCAATTCAATATTCACATATATTCCAATTTATGCCCCAATTCAATGTTCACATATTTCAATACAAGTTATGCCCAAATTCATGTTTTTCCCCAATAATTCCCAATTTCGCACGTTCACATATTTCATCGTTAGGCTAAGGCTCGAAGGTGGCCTGGCTATATAAAAATAAAAAGGAAAAGAGGGAGAGAAGACAGTCATAAGTAGGCATAATAACGAATCAATAATTAACTGATAGAAACAGTCGTAAAAACTAAATACGCATATTATGACAAGATTTGGCATGGTGGCGATATAAACATATAAGAACAGATCTGGTGAATATGTCATAATAGAACTGATTTAGGCGATGATTCAAGATCCAATTTTTACATACATATCAAGATTGCCAATTAAATCTTTTGATCTAAAAATAACATAAACTCACAGTGAATAGTTCAAAGAAAATGGATCGAAATAACTGAGGAGGACACGTTGATTTTGTTTTAGCAATCTTTAAATGTGTATAATCTTCTTTGAATTGATTTTGGAGAAGAATAGGCTATTTAATTTTTGTTGCAGCATAGCCCCGCCATCACCATTGTTTTTCAGGTGAATAAAACCTAGGTTTAGGGTCCTTTTTATAGCCTGGAAGCAACAAACCAGAGAAAGAAAAGAGTCTACGTTTAGAAAATCGAATCTTCCCAGATCTGCCTAAGGTGGTCGACCCCCCTTAGGGTGTTGACCCCGGGGTCGACCCTGGTGTCGAGCCCCAAATATCCTGGGTCGACCTAGCGGGCCTCGGCTCGACCCCCAAAATGGGATGGTTCGGGTATTCCCACTCCCGATTTTCTATTTTGAATTTTTTTAATATATTTTAATTTGTTTGTATACATATAATTCTCTTGTGTGCATACAAAATTCAAACCTTCATAACTTCTTCATGCGGTGTCCGTTTTATGCAAACCAAGTGTCTATCTTGACAAGAATTTCGAGACGGACGCAATGATGCACTCCGTTTCCCCTGATTCTGAATATTAAATTAATTATTCTTTAATTTGTCCTCTTTAGTGTTGTTAAAATTTCGGTGTTACACGTGTCCTCGATTGATCTTTCATGCCAGGAACCATCTTGTTGGAAGTCAAATAACCAGTAAGAGCAATTCGAATTCTTTGTTTGGAAACTATATATGTAAGCATAGTTACTATGCTTGTTAGATTTGTAAATTTATTTGTAAAATGTTTTAAAATGTTATTAGTAGTGATTATACACACCATCGACATATATCATGAATTTAACATTATAAGGATAAAACTCGTCCATGTTTGCGCTTTCATTTGCATTTTGTTTGGTGTGTTCGGGGCGAGCCTTATAATAGTCTCATTTTTTCAAAACTCATGTACGATTTGTGCACTGGTAATCATAGGAGTAAACATGTTCCGTATTATACGGCGTGGTCCTATGATTTACCAAAATACAAAGTAAAATATTTTATGTTCTCACACTAGTCCCATAACTAACCTGGAGTTTATTGTTCCTCCCTAAACTCTGGGTGCCCACAAATTTTCACATGGGCAGCTATTGGCTAAGTTTTACAGTTAGATCCTTGGAGCAAGATTTGAAGCACTTTTGGGTTCGAGCTTCGAGTTAGAGTTGGAGTTCTTCCGCTATACCATATTGTTTTCTTCCGTTGTAGTTTTCTTTCCGATGGGTATTTTATCGTAACTCTGATAATGCAAACTCTATTGTAATCAATGTTGAGTAATAAAAGTTTATTTTATTCTATTCTAATGCGTTCTACCCCAGCGAATCCAATTTTCAAACATCAGGAGTTGGTTTAAACATTGACTCAAGGTGATGGGAAGTGGGGTCATCACAAAACCCAAATCAGCTTCCATTAAATATGGAATCTTCACGGAAAACAGATCAATATATAATCGATATAAATTTCCATATCAGACTAATAATATAAATGGAATAATGGCAAAGCCTTTTAAATTCCATATATAGTAACGGTCATCATTCACAAAAGCTCATCTCGATTCTTACCAAATCGAATTCCATTCAATTCCAATTAAATGTATTAAACTGGAAAACTTTTCTTTGGAAAATTGCATAAACTTATTTAAAAGATTATAAATCCCAAATCACATCTCCACTGTTAATTGGGTTACAGAACGAATGTTATTTAAAACACTATTCACGATAACCCAAAAAGCCAATTTTAATTCAATTCCAATTAATATTAATTAACTGGTAAACTTCTCTAAATCTTAATTAAAAGATTTATTCTTTTCTTATCGGGGTTTAAGAACGGTGTTAATAGAAACAACATTCACGGCAAACCTGAAATCCAATTTGATATTAAATATAAGGCTCTAAATAGAAATTGTATTAGCTTATACTCAATATCAAATTCAGAAACTAACGGATATCATATTGGGAATAACGATATCTATATCTTCCAAATTCATTAACAATATCCGTATAATCACGGAATCCAATATCGAAATATTCCAAAGATTATTTCCATTCAAGTGCTTCCCAATTCAGATGTTGGAAAATTCTGGTTATTTTAAAACCCATTTTTTTTCAAATCCAATTTATTATTTCTTAAAATAATTGGATTATTATTCTAGTTATTAGATAGTTCATTTTGACAAAAAATTATTTTTATCTTTCAGACTTGGAAATTTCATCCAAAATCTTTCCAAATCATTTATTGTGATTTTACATAATTTTTCCATAATTTTATTAAGACCTTTATAATAGGTTTCCAATATCGGTCACCGAACTACATTTATAGCGACCTTTTCCGAAATTGATTTGGACATATTACCAAACCAACCATTAGATTTAAAATCTCTTATTATCATTGGAAGGGTCTTTTCGATACGGACCCAACGGTTCCGGTTTTAGGAGAATCCGAAGGTCGGATCTCCCGTTACGTCAATTTGAAGTTAATAGTCGAAATTCATGAATGGTCGTTGCGCGGCGCATTCTATTCAGGCAATTTAATATGTATAATATATATATCGTCGATTTCCATTTAAAACATATTTATAAATTCATTTTAAAAAGGATTCCAACTTCATTTTCAATTTGAAATCAAAATTGAATATTCCTTAACATTATAATATCAAAATGATAATATTTTCAAAATATCTGATTTTGAAATCTATTTCCTTTTCGTATTCATTATAAAATGAATAAAATTGATCGATAAACCTGTTCGAGTTAAAATGGCGTATACCCTTAATTCGACTCCATATATTCCAATATTTTCATGTCTATCCAAAATGCGACATCAAAATCATATTTTGATTATTCAGTGAATATTAATTTAAAAAATTCGCTATTACTCTAAATTGGAATCAGACTCAATCAATTACCATATAATTTTATTTATATGGATTCCATACATCGCATGTATTCAAAAATAGTGATAAACTGCTATGAAACAACCAATTCACATCCAGAGTGCAATTTACTACTGTATAAGCATTAAATAATTAAACAACGCTTATCACAGTCTGTTGATCAGTTGATTGACATATAATTAAATTCAGGGGAGATGTGAATAAATTATCATCCCCAGACCCGTGTGGGGTTTCCAAACAACTACAGTCGATTCAAAATAATCACTGGTTAATAAATTTAACCAGTTCTAATTCAATTTGAATTATTTTTCTATTTAGCCAATTTTCACTGTTTAAATTATAAATAGATATTTATAATTTAACTTCAACTACCACAAAATAATATTAAATTATTTTTAATATTTTAAACATTTCAACATCACAATCAAAACATAATACAGTCAATTAAATAGTCCATGGTTTGTAGACGAGGGAGGTGAGCTAATAGGCACTGTATACAATTTATAGTGATTAAAACTGTTAAAAATCTACACTGGCAATTCTATAAATTTTTATACATGAATACAATAACATGATAAAATATAATTTAGTGAGAAGGAGTTCTCACATTGGTTTCCATTCCATCAGTCCTTAGTTGTCGATTTCAGTATCGTTTGAATTTGAATTTGCCTGAAACTCTAATTAGCACTATTTCAGTTCTAGTCAATTCCATTGCGTAGCTCTCTTCTTCAAGGTTTCAATGAAACTGAAATCGTCTGATTCTATTTCAGTTTGCATGAGATATGGAGTTTTAAACATTTTACAATTAAATAACATAATTAATATTTAATTAATTATTTTAATTGCATGATTAAGGAGTCTGAACCGCCTTTCTTCCCCGTTAGTTTTCTGTAAACGCACGACTCACCAAACCCAAACTCCCTTCGCCTCTCTGTTCCACGTGCCCTCCCAACACCATCTGCCGTCGATCAGCTGTCACCATCCCAAAGCCCTTGACCTCGCCATCCTCCCCCAAGCGTCACGGCGGATCCGAACTCCCCAGGCATCGCGAAAACACTACTAAACGGCGTGATTTTGAAGGAGAAATTCTCACAATCCTTGCAATAAAAAGCGATCTTGACCGTCCAATGTGTTGTCCTTACCAAGCTCGATGATATTTCATTGGAAGTTTCAAAATTTATTCAATGGATTTCGCATAAGAAGTGGAGGAAATTTTGTAAATTCCTGTCCATTGAAAGAATGTCAGGCGGCGCAAGAAGAATGAATGGGATTAGGGTTTATGCTGGAAATTATATATATATATATATTATTATTTAATTCACTTATTAGTTTCCAATGAAATATCGTACTTCGAACTCCAAATCAAACCCAACGACTGTCGCCTGTAGCCAAATACCCCCATTCCGGACACAATGGGATATGTTTCATAAGCCAATTCTATCATTTTGATCAGTTTTTCTTTAAATTAAAATATAAATCAATATATTGAATTTTAAACGTATATTTTAATTTACTAGGGCCACATACTGACTCCAAAAATTACAGAAAAATAAATCTAGTTATGTTTTGGCGATACTGTCCTAACAAAACTAATTTCTTCGAATTTGGAGACCGTCCGAAAAATGGCCTTTTTCAAGTCGATTAAATTCAAACTGAAATTACCAAACAAATTTAAATTTTCCACGCTCACATATTAATTCCAAAAATTATGAAATTTGAAATCTAACAATAATTTGACATTCCGAATCCAACAAAAGTGGTTTCGTCAAAAATGAAGGTCGTTTGCATAATGGCTATTTTTAAGGGCTATATATATTATATATATATATATATATATATATATATATATATAAATTCCATAGCGACTATTTTAAATATTAAACTGGACATAACTTTCAATTTATTAAGTGAAATCTCAGTTTCTTACATTCGTTAGAAAGATATTAGTAAATAGATTCCAACGTTTCTTGTTTCGCCCAATTCTGACTTATACTGAATTCTATATATTCATTTGAAATCTAAAATCGAACTTTCAAACTACCGCGCCATTTCAAACTCTATTTATAATTAAAATAAATTTATGCTTCCAACTTCGATTTAAATAAATTTTAAATCATTAATTCTCAAATAAATCATTTTAAATATTCAAAACCCATTAAAATAGCCAAAATAAAAATTGTAAATTCGTTCAGAATTTCCGGGTTGTTACAATCTCCCCCACTTAAAATCTTTTCGTCCTCGAAAAGGAACGGAACTGTAAGTTGTTTAACCAACCAACTCAACTTTCATTCTGGCTTTCATTCTTCAACTTTTCAGTTTCTAAGAATTTTTAAATTTCTCAAATATTTGGCTAACACACTAAATTTTCGAAAAAATTCTCCATAAGCTCCTTTGTACAACCCTACCGGTGAAACCACAACTTGCCTCCCAGGGAGCTCATCAATCAAAAAGAAAAAGAAAAAGCCAAGCGGCTCATAAAATCTTCAAAACCTCAATAAATACAGTAAATATGTACCTATTTGTCATGCATACAATTTTATTCCTTTTCATGCCTTCCATGTTATGACTTGTTCATTATATACACATGTACATATATGCAATTCTAATAGATTTTCAATTTAATTCAATATTTGACTCGAGTTGGCTAAATTTACGTTCATTCTCATATTGGTTTTACCGTTCCAATATTTTAATTAGTTAACCAATAATCACACATCACAGTCAGCAATCAAATAGTTGATTAGCTTTTCAAATATGTAATATATATATACTTAAAAAAAAAATCATATTTCTAGTGTCAAATCACAAACAATAAAATCTAACTAAATTTTGGTTCTCACACCTGTCAAGTTGGAATCATATAGATATCCCACTTTCAAAACGCGAACATAAACACTGATAATGAGATCTAAATCATCAAAATCATCTCCGAGTTACTAGAGTGTGATTCTATATCCATCCAGTATATTTGAGACTATGTATATACGCTAGCTAGGTGTATATGCAAAATCTTCATATTCCTGATAGTCCTAATTCAATATACAATAATAGATCCAAATACATATAATAAGGTATAATTTTCAAAATTAAATTTGTTTTTAATAATTAGCACTCTTTAATCTCATTCTAGGGTATTACTAACCCTATCCCTAACAAGTCATCCTCATAGGATATTACTAATTCTATCTCTGATGAATTCTTTCGTTTGGTTCTAATGTGTCTTGTTCTCGAGCCTTGTAAACCAAAGCTCTGATACCAAACTGAAATGATCTGAACTCCCCATAAATGAGGAGCCCGGATTGCTTTGAGAACACGACGCATCAGAAACAAATAGTAGAACATTTCACTGTTATTACAATAATTTACATCAGCGTACAAAAATATAACAGAGTTCAAATAATATACAACAGAAAAATACCAGAGATTTAAATTACAAAACAACGGAAAATATATACATAAATATAATGTGCAGCAGAAAATAACAACTGCACAACTGAAAGAGATATACGGATACAAAGCTTTCTATATATAGTTCCAGCTGTAATTCAGGATCTTGTGAAAAGAAATATCTGCAAAAAGCAAAAACTACAAGCTGCCTGTGTGGAAAATATAGGCACCCAGAGTTTAGGTTAAAACAATAAACTTTGAGTCAGTCATGGGACTGGTATGAGAACACAAAACCGTTATTAACTTTATTTTAAATTAAAGTAAATCAAGGTACCATGCCATACAACATGGAACGGGTTTACTCCCATGAATACTCTGAAATAAAACAATTTGTAAACAATGCAATGCTTTCTGAAAAATGAAGCTATTAAAAGACTCAGGTCCCATCACACAATGCAACGCAAGCCGGAGAACACAAAAATCATTTTAAGAAAACATGTTTGGTTGTCTGCAAATCCTTGAAGAATTCGAGTGAAAGAGAGTAGATTTGCAAAAATAATTGGAAAATATTCAATGGATTTGTATAGCAAATGTATGGAGAAGGAGTAGAGAAAATGAGAAAATTTGATGGTAAAATTCATTTTCAGAAGACTTTGTATAGTGGTTGAAGAGATGTTTCTTTTGGTGAACAGATGGAGGGAAAAATCTCTTCATAAGAAATTTGAATAACCGTTAGTATGTGGACATATGGGGTACACCATGTTGACATAGATATTGCAAAATTTGAACAGCAACACTTATAAGTGTAGCAAATTTTCTATACTTCAAATTCCCTTATATTTGAGGATTTTGATGATTTGGTTTAGGTCGATGGTTGATGAGCTTCAAGTATAATTGTCATGGGATCTTTAACAATATATTCTTTGATTCAACCAACTCCTCATCACTTCGAATACCTCTATTATTCATCATTCTTTCTCTAATAGGTATTTAACTACTTTGATTATCCCTCCTTTGTAATTTTTCTCTAATAGGTTTTCGATTGTTTTGATTATCCTTCATCTATAATTCTTTCATCGCTCTAATTACCCTTCTTCTATAATTTTCCTTTTATATTTTTGTTTATCTATATAAATATCTCCATAATATATCTTATGTAACTGCACAACTTAAAGATATGCTAGTAGTAATGTTTATATGGTTTTTATCATCAAAATCATTACCTAGGGTATTAATGATCTCCCCCTTTTTTAAGATGACAACCATATAAATATTTGATAGACAAATTATAATTCTTTAATATTTGACTCCCCTTAACTCTGTGCACTCACCTATCATTTTGTCTAGTATATCTATACCCTTTATCCCCCTTTGCCATCAACAAAAAAGGCAAAAAAATCGTTTAACTCACTACAAAATAATATGTAGAGTTTTTATACAGAGATATATGAATATAAATAAAACAAAAGAGGCGAAACCAAATAAATTCAAGACATGAAATAAACCTTATAAAATAATGAGTTTTAGAGTTAATGACTTTGATGATGCTAATAACAAATCCTTTTCATATTTGCCCAAGGATTAATAGATTTTTTGTCATATTCTTTGAGCATTCGTTATTTGGTTCCTGAAAAATTATAAAATATGCACATTGGAACCTGTTAGCACAAAAATAATAAAGGCAGATCGGGAATTGAAGGCAAGGCAAAGGAGTGTTGCAACAATCTGTATTTTAACGACTAGACATTTAAATATTCTATTTAAATATTGATTTTTAATTATTTGATTGACGGTTCTAAAAAGTGATTTCTTAAAAATGATCGAATCGGCATTCGAGATTTGTTCTGTTGAGTTCATATGGTTGTTCATTACGGAAACAAAAAGTATAAGGATCTCTATATTTTGAGTTCAAACCATTTAGTGGTCATAATGGTTTCGATATACTCGTAAAATTATCGTTTTGTGAAAAGTCTCACATTTTGACGAAACTTACGCCATTGTAACCATATCACTGTAGCGATGTACGCCGTCGAGTTTCATATCGTTTCGATGCATCGTTTGATTGCAGTGAGCTAAAACGCATGTTGGTTTTCTTTGAGATAGAAATGGAATTTAGAATTGAATATAAAATAATAGTAAATACTACAATACAAGGCCCAACAGCCGAAATATTTCTTCCCCAAAAACATTTAGGTTGTTGTTCATTCGAAACCATGACCACCTTACTTTTTCTAGAAAAATTGTTTCGACCAGTTCTTTCCACTAAAAATCATGAAACACATCTCGTTGAACACTCAGTGAAGTGAGACATCCTCGGTGATAATTTGGGGACGGACGATGATGGTTGAACCCTACTATTCTGAACTATGCTTCATATGGTCAGAATTAGATCTCATCGAAGTCGACACCGGCCTTATGGTCGAAAGATGTGTCCGTGGAGGGAGTTTGGCACCATCCAGCTGCATTTGGGGTCGTAGCTCTCATCATGGCTATATGGGGATTCCTTGAAGTCGCGACATGAAGGGAGTCTCCGAAAGTACTGAGTTCGGTATAGGCGAGTTCGGTTTGGGAAGGGAATATCATGGTGCGATCGATTTCAGATTTTATGTGACGAAGCTCCATGTCACTGTAAATATAAGAGCATTTTTGTTGTGGTCATTACTATGTTTGCACGCACATGAGAATTAGGGAAGAAGGTATTTTAGTTAATTAGGTGATTAATGTTTGTGAATTATAACTTAATTATTTAAATAATGATGAAATTTATGATATGTGATAACTTTTGCGTTCAATGTCAGAATTAGATGTTGTTTCATCCGTCGGACTCGTATGGACGAGCTTTACGCATTAAAAATGATTTGGTCTTATCTGGCTAAGGTGAGTGATATTATCTCTCATTCGACTATATTTGTTTATAAAGTATAGTTTTGACGATTTAAATTGATTTCTGTTTATAAAACGTAATATTTAGGATTGTTCAACCTAATAAATAATAAATAAAAAGTTTAGATGGTGACTTGAGCAGTTTTGACCATGATTATAGTATTTTATCTAGTTGCACGCTATTATGTGCACTGTTTACCCATTTACACATGATTGCCCGCTGCTTTGACCATATAGCTAGATATGGTCTATTTGGACATATATTCACCTTAATTGCTATAAATAGAGTCTACTTGACTTATTACTATTGTTATGGATGTTTGTGTTATTAGTTTAGGGTTTTCGAAGATTATGGTTGTATGGTTGAATTGTTTGCTTTGTTTAGATTAAAACGTCGTTCGAAGGCGACCTAGTATTAGGAAGTATTTCGTTCGTGAGAGTTTGGTGTGTTTATCGATCGAATAGGCATGTTTTTGCGTATTGATTGAATTCACGACGATGGTAGACTCAAACGGGCGAGATATATTCTCTACGGATCTTTATAGCATATAGATGGATTTGATGACAAAAGCAGCATTGGAGCCCGACATCGGATACGAAGAATTAGATGGAGCAAAGAAGTCACCGGATGGAGTGGATCCCAGTTCGACCTAGTCTGGATCGACATAGTCGATGCAGAGCTGGTTCGACAAAGTCATTATAGACATAGTCGATCCAGAGCTGGTTTGACCAATCTAGAATCTGCTAGCCGATTCGAATTCTGGTCGACGAAGTGATCAAGTATGGATCGACTTGGTTGATTCAGAATCAGCTCGACTAATCCCATATCGGCTATGCAGATCCTGATCCGGTTTGACTATGTCGAACCGAAGTTGGGCCGACCTGGGGTTGGACCGAACCGGGGAAAGGCAATGTAATGGACCTAATGGTGATATCAGAATTTCTTCATGGTCGCATTTCTTCTTGGCGACAAGCTGGATTTTGCAATTAAAGACGGACAATTTCTTTGGATGCATATTTTACTGGTTTTGATTAAATAGGTGATCCGAGTAGTCGTTATCGATTACTATTCTCGTGGCCATTTTGGTTAATTTGACATCCATGATGATGGTATCTCGAGGAGCAATATATGATGGTTCATTCGATATTGGTTTCGAGACGATGGATTCTCGATCGGTGGCTTTGGCTTTATACGAGGATGTAGTGCTTCTATGAAGTGATGCATCAATCGACGATGATGATTCCAAGATAGAGATCAAGAATGTTGCGATGGTTTAGCTTACTCCCAGATGCAGAGGAGATGATATTAAGTCGTATTGTGGTGACTGTCAGACAGAGAGAGATAGGAGACATAGGATGATATCTTACGATATATGATGACCCTCAGGGATAGTCTCCATGTTGAGACGACTTCGGATGGAGCCTTGTTGACAGTCTAAAGATGGATTATACTACGGAGAACGTGTGCAAAGGAGTTGTTGGTGTTCGTGGTGACTTTGGTACATCTTTGAGAGAGTGGCACAAGGATGGATCGGAGTCCATGTTGTGTGTAGGACATAGTTAGTCCATGCTACGTGCGGGATATAGTCAGTCCATGATGTGTGCGGGATGTAGCAGTGGCTTGATTAATTGGTAAACCGAAGTAATGAATTCCAAATGCTTTACGCACTGAGTGAGTGACTGTGGGGATGAATGCTATGGCTATTTACTCATTTATCACCATTGGCTACTTAGGCATCTATCACACTTTATCTACTTGATGTTTATCAAAGTATAGCATATACCGACTACCATATGCTAACTCAATGGATACAAGGGCATGGAAGGTATGATCTCCATACCCTCCATGCCATATATATTATTGCAAATTTTCCAGCACTTTGAGATTTATTTATCGCTCACACAAGACTTTTGTTTGACCCAAGGTTTTATTTCCCTCTTGTTACCTTGGTGCTCATTGACAACGTTGATGAGCAGACCAAGAGATCGGTAGGAGTATTATCTGGAGCTATATAGATGGATTTGTAGGAGGCGATGATTTATATATTTATACTGTTATTATATCTGTTTATTTCTGTTGTGTAGCACTTTGGAGCCTTGATAGCGTTGTGTGGTTTGTTAGAGACAGTTTGTATGTTGGGTTTATTCTCCTTATGTATTAACTCTATCGTTGTGCTGTACAACTGTATGAGCCTATATACTTTGATTATTTAGTTTATATAGTTATTACCATCTCACCTATTTTATATCTGTGATTGTATTATTATATATTATTTAATGCGTTGTGAGATATATGATAGGTTTTGTGATTGTGTTTATATTTTGTTTCTCTTCTATTTTCTCCTTTCTCTTCTTTTCTACTATTTTTCTCTTAACGATAGTCATACATCGATCGGGTGCTTGTACAATGAGAATTTATAGTTTTGAGACTGGTGGTGTACTGCAGGTTGTCACAAGTGTGAATGACAGTAACACCATGAAAGAATTGGTTATAGGCCTTCAGAATGCGAAAGAAAAAAAAGGGAGGAATCTCCTTCGAATCGAAAAGCCCATTTTGAATTTAAATGAAAGGGCACTTACATCTGATCAGGAAGCACCTTTCGCTCTTAACCGAGAGGGCATTGGTTATGAACTAGTTTATCATACAAGAAAGAACGAAAGCAGCAAGCTAAGGGCGAAGCATCAGAAGGAACTGAGAAGGAAGCTAAGAGCCATAAATTGATAGAGTTGCAGTAAATTTAGGTCTTCGTCCAAATTTTGGGAGGCTAAGCCTCCATGAACATAAGACACCGGTAAAAAACTTGATCTCTTAAGAATGAGAAAAGAGAACACATCCTGAAGCAGATTCAAAAAAGAAAATGAGAAGAGTTGGGAATGAACTTGTCAGAGGAAGTAAATACCAGGAAAAAGGGACTTATGCTCAGCCTTGTTAAATAAGATAGTTTCCTCCATAAGCCGAGAGTACGCATATGCCTATGCCTCTTGCAACCATTCATGCCAAATCCAAAAGGGATTTCCTAAAGGTACTGGAAAAAGAATGCAGTCGACACCAATAGGTCTCTCGCGTAACCTACTCAAGGATTCCTGAAGAAATTGTCAAACAAAGCCTGATGATTGTCCAAATGAAAAAGGCCAAGACAAAAAAGAGGGAGAGGATTTTCGAAAGTAGGTAATGGAGAGAACGGGAAGCAAAAGCACCCCAGAACTTGCCAACAACATCATAAAGCACGCATGCATCCCTAAATCCATTTTTCGAAGGAAGACCCGATATAGTTGCCAAAAGGATCCTTTGAAAGCAATAAAGTGAGGCTATCGGAACACTTCTCCTGAATCCAGGAAAAGATAAGTCACACTTAGCAATGCACAAATGATGAGAAATCCCGATTTGGAACCATAAAGCACTAAGGACAAAGCACGAGATGAGAGTATAAAAAGAACCGAGACCTCCTATATAACCAACCCTCTTGTGTTCAATTAAAAGATCTATTCGTCAAATCCTTTGGAAGTAGCTATCGGTACTTTACCTTAAAGAAACACTAACGAAGCACTTGTAAAGCCTCCGTGATCAACCTCTGTTGGGTGACCAACACGAAGCACTTAAACGGAAGGAAGGGTCAGTTCGTACCTATAAATAGGACCCAACGACTCAAAGTGTGGGACATCTTCTCTTTTCCTAATTCATTTCAGTAAATTTTGTAATCTCTTAATAAAGAAAAAGACCTTAGTTTCTAGATCGATTGAGGAAAAGGATCGGAATACTGATTATACTCAATAAAATAGGAATTTTTGGCAATTAAGGCAATTATATGTAATCTGATTTGATAAAATATTTTATTATTATTAGTTGCCAACATCACAGTGCAATATGCAGATTATATATAATTGAGATCTACTCTGAACCCAGGCCCATGACTGACCCTAAGATCTGTGGATTATAGGAAGTAAATCTTAATTAGCTTAATGATCATTGCAGCGACTAAGTATTGTGTTAAGACCAGACCTTGAATAGAGTTAAAGATCTCTTCATTCAATGACTTATTGGGCCTAAACTATGAAGTTAGGGTAATGTTCATGATATCCCAATAAATCCATAAGAATCCAGGGAATACTCACATAAACCTAACTTTCAAAGATCGATTAGGATGGAATAATTTCCCAAGGCTCAGATCGGTGATCGTCGATAACCCTTAGAAATTATTTTAATACCTTAAGGTAGTACAAGGGAAGTATACTATAGATAGAGAGACTTTCCATCCGAGAAATCAAAAATGAGATTCATGTTTGGTCTTATTCCTAACAGAGGATTTATCTGTAGAATTCAATAATAGCACTTCAAGACTATAACTTGGAAATATTTACTAATCTCAAGTTTGAGCTCTTTCCTACAACGGATTAAGAATTCTATCATCAGATAATATTTTCGAGTGTTAACCATAATTTTTGGCACTAGAAGGAGGGACTGAACCTTCATCCCTATTCCTTTCTTAAATGTTATTAAAAGTTTATTGTTATGAGAACAATGAGAACAAGTATGAGAGTAATCTCAATGGATTACAAAGGATTGCAAAAACATTGAACAGAGCTTCGCACGAGCCAATAAAAAAAGGTTATGGGCAGAATGAGAATTCTGGCGAAGCGAAAAAACATCCATTAGGATAAAGTATCAATTCAATAGGGATAAACGGACACCTCCATGGTCTAGTAAAGAAAACGAGGTTGCAACTCCTTTTTATTGTCAAAATAAGGATGACTAGGAAAAATTACGAGAAAAGCTAGCCTAAACCAACCTTTAAAAGAGAAAAGACGTTAAACTTAGCAAATAGACTCCCGAAACAGATATCCAATCAATTAAATCGAAACAAGGATCTTCCGACCCATTCTGAAAAGAAGTATCTTATGTGGATTTAAGGCTTCATAAAGAGAAAATGAAGCGAATGCAGTCCCTGAATATGATCAACCAAAAGAGATAAAGGGATTATGAATCTAGCAAAGTAGGGGAGAAACCATCCCAAGAAGAACTAACCTCATCTATTGGCAATCAAACCAACATATTGTTCCACCACATAAACATGATTATGGAAACCTTTGCATGAGGATTAATCTTCGAGGTAGAAAAAACGAAAGATTATGAAGCCTTTGCCTAAAATGGAAAGATTCCATGGCTAGACCTCGAGTAAACCTGCATCTATATCATTCAGATAAACATAGAAGTGTTACTAGCAGAATCTCTTCTCTACATCCTCTATACTAAAATTAAAAAGGAATTTTTTTTGTAGAAGTAAGGAATCGCAGCTAGGTGAATGGAATCCAGAGTATAAGCCCTTAGGAAAAAAATAAAGACACAATACAGTCACAGAATACGAATTAACTACTTTAAAAGAATTTTTTTTCTTCTTGATTAGAGAGGAACTCAATTTCTGGCTAAAAAGAAAGAAAGGAATAAAGTATGAATGGAATAAAGGAGACAGTCATGCCACTGTCATCTAATGATGGTCATGAAACTAATCAATGTAGAAAACATGAAAGATAATGGGCCACTTTTGTAAGCATGGAGAGATGCCAAGATATCTTCTGAATTGAAAATTGAAATTTAATCCATAAGAAAGGACCCTCGTTGAGAATTAAGGATTACTTCAAACCATTGTAAAAGAATAAGAATTTCTACATGATTGAGGAAGAAGTGCCCTTCTGGAAATGGATTAGATTAGAAATTCCTGGGTATATTCCAGGTTTATCCCCCAAAAAGGAAAGGGGTAAGACCAAGAAATTATGCGCTTGGCTTCAACCCTAAGGTATATCCCCGGTGCCTCCTCAAAGGAGGAGGGTAAGCCGTCATTCGCGCTCAAGAGCCAGGGTGAAGCACCAAAGCCCTTAACTGTGTCCAGGGACAAGATTAAGGTGCCCTCTAGAGGAAGGATGGGTAAGCCCGGGGACATGCGCCCAACTCTGGTGGGAGCACACTCTACCTCTGATCGTTACATGATCAAGCCCTATCTCTACTTCGGGAACAAGTACGCATGCGTTTGCTTTTGTCCTATCTTGATGAAGGGATCAAAAACTCAAATGGAGAACTAAAGCAGCTAAAGCCTCTGCTTTCTAAAATGACTATAATAGACAAAAGTAAATTAATCCGAAAGCGCTTTCATAACCAAACCAGAAAAGAACATTCCGGATTCTCCTTAATTAGCACGAGGAAAAATAGAAGAGGACATTCCAAGTATTATTAAGTCGTAAGAGGCACCGTTCTTCGTTATGACCCGAATCTGCATTTCTTAAGACAAGTAAGGCTTCAGATTTCTAATACCCGAATACGGGTCTGTTAAGCCAAGAAAGGCTTCCTATTTCTAACACCCAAATTTGGGTTTCTTAAACCAAGTAAGGCTTCGTATTTTTGATACCCGAATCTGGGTTTCTTAAGCCAAATATGGCTTCATATTTTTGATACCTAAATATCGGTTTCTTAAGCCAAGTAAGGCTTCGTATTTCTGATACTTGAATCTGGCTTTCTTAAGCCAAGTAAGGGCTCGTATTTCTGATACCCAAAAGTGGGTTTCTTAAGCCAAGTAAAGCTTCATATTTTTCAAACCCGAATCTGCGTTTCTAAAGCCAACTAAGGATTCGAATTTCTGCTACCTGAATTCGGGTTTCTTAAGTCAAGTTAGGTTTCAAATTTTGAATACCCAAATCTGGGTTTCTTAGCCAATTAAAGCTTTGTATTTCTTTTACATGCGTCTGGGTTTCTCAAGTCGTGTAAGGCTTCGTGTTTTGGGTCTCTTAAAATAAGAATGATTTCATTTGGCTATTGCCTGAATATGTGCTTACCAAGCCGAAGAAAACTTTGACCTTCTGTTATTATTCAAATACATGTCTAGTAAGCCAAAAGAAGCCCAGCTCTTCCCAGAAAGTAAACTCCAATCTCTAATTTCCTTACTACCCACACTTGGGTTCCCTAGCCGAGAACGACACAACTTTTTCTTGGAAAGTAAAGGGATCCATATTTATAATTATACAAGATTTTGAATATTCAAGGGCCATCATAATGTCATCGTCAACCTATGACTGAAGCCCATAGAACAGTATGGGACCTATGATTCTTATACCCAAAGGGCAGGTCCGTTTAAGAAACAATTCCCCCGATGGGGTACCATTGCCAAAGAGGATCGTTTAAGCATAACCTTGAGAGACATCAGTTTGTCCGCAATCACCAAAGGCCTTGTTTTGGGAATTTCGATGGATATCAGGGTGTAGTGACAACCAAAAAAGGTTTTCAGCAAAAGTGGGTGCCAGGTATTGCCACACAAACGCTTAGTTAAGCAGAATCAACTCCCGTTATCTATGCAAAGATTATGTGTCTTAACTTAAGTTCTTAGATCTTTTAAAGTAATTATAATTTCAGACTTACAATGAAAGATAGAAAGACATTATTACAAAAGTAAAATACCCTGATAAGCTATTTAAATTCTAGAAAAACACACCGGTAGAAGTAGCAAATAGTTGAAAATTCACCTATACCATATTAATCCTCGAAGGAAGTTTGTCGACCCTTTAACCTCTCATTTCACATGAAGGAGAACCTTATTACTTAAATTTTATTAACTACCTGTCTTAGACATGGTGTTCCAAACGCTTTAGAATAAATTCACTAACTCAAAATTATATAATTTTAGCATGTCCTTCAATAAACCCATTATTCAAACCTGTCGAAAAGGATTTCCATATATCGAAATTTGACCGAAAGTCAAAACGAATCGGCAGAGGGTTGAGGAGCGAAATCTAAAATACCACCATCCAAGAATAAAAGAACTTGTGTGAATATTTGTTATTTCTCAAAATAAACTTTGAGACACCAAAATTCCCCACTAAAAGGTGTGTTTCTAAACTTAATTCATTAACCTTACTCAACCCCGAAAGGTAGTTTGTTTTTTAAATGGTTCAACTGAAAGTCAGGGTCTTTTATGGAAAAATGTTTCTAAGAAGACTGAAAGATAATGGATTAAAATTAAATAAATTCTATGAGACATTGGTTTACCTAATATTTGCATCTGCGAAGAATTACTCTAATACCTTACTTCAATAAAAACTATTGATCGTAGCAAAAGGCTTTGAATACAAGGAAGCTATTTCATAGATAAAATGCCTTATAAAGTTATGATAAAGCAAAGACAGAACTTTTTTGCAAGCAGTCTTTAAGTAAGTTAGAATTTTATTCCTTAACGAATATCAAAGGGCCAATAAAAATAAAAGGCCAATTCAGCCTCTGATACAACCTTTCGTAAGATGGGACTCGAAGCATATTAAAATTAAGAGAGGTATCGGGCAGCATATGAAGAAAAGCAAGTTGTCCAAATATAATCCTTGCTCTACACCAGATAACAAAATTTGGGGCCATAAATCTCAATGCTCTAAAATGATTAATGGAGCAATTTATGAATGAAGTTCACAAGAAAAACCCGAACCGTTATTCCAAAATATACATATATTATAATAAAATAAAAATATACACATATATATACATATGCATATATATATAAATCATAATGCTGCTTATTGTTTCTGAAAATAATAAACTATACAAATGTGAGTTTATAAGCCAAGCAGGTTAAAAAAAGGTGTGAACTAGAAAAAAGATGGAATTGAAGTGTAGGGTCTTAATGATAAAGTTAATTAGGAGCCTTCTAGCGGTAGTACGAACCTTCAAAGTACCCATCCGCTATAGAAAAAAAATCAAAGAAGAAGTTCATGTCTTCAATCGCGGAAACACTCCATCCGACCAAACTTAGAATGGAATTTAGGTCAGCCCTAAAGACAAACGCAAGGAATCCTCCCAAGGGTTAATTCCTTCCCTTGTTGGCAGGAATCGGTGACACCTAGACAGAAAGGGGAGTACCTTAGGTGGTGAAAATTATGCCCAACCAGAGTCAAAATTAAATTTCTGAACAACTTGGTTAAGATGCTTAATGCAAATTCTGGTAAAGCATCTAGTCCTCTCGTAGAAGCTTGAGAAAAGACGACCGGGCTGGGTTAGACGTTTTATCAAATTTGCAAGAGACTAGAAACAACAAGGAGAAGGTGGAGAGTGTCTAAGGAAAAAGAAAAAGGCATGGAAATAGGACGAAGAGGGGTGAGATAATTTATAATGAAATCACCCCCCAACATAAGACCATCAGATCAAGCCTGAACGGTCGGATAGTAATAGAAAAGACATATAAAACAATGAGACATAGATGCCAGCTAGGTCAATTAATAACCATAGTCTAAAAATACACTTGCAGATGAAAGTACAAAGAAATAAAAGAATATGGCATGCAAAGAAGAAAAGACAAAAGAAATGAATTGACTCCAATCGACCAAATCCTAATTACAGAGAAAAAATTACAAAAAAAAAGTACATTGAAAGAACAATATATGTCCCTGAGCTAGATGGCTTGAAAAGTCAAGAACACTCCTTCACTAGAGGTAAGGGAAAATGTTGACACAAAAATAATCAAATCATATAAGGAACTGAAGACAATGCGAAGGAGTGTGAAAGACGACAATAAAACGAACGAAGCGGTTATAGGACTTCGGAATGCGAAAAGGAAAGAAAAAAGGGAGGAATCTGGTCAAAACCGAAATCCCCTTTTGACTTTAAATGAAAGGGGACTCGCATCACATTAGAAAGCGAGCATTAGTTATGGACTAGTTGATCTTACAAGAAAGAATGAAAGCAGAAAGCTAAGAGTGAAGCATCAGAATGACACGAACCGAAATCCCCCGTTCTCCGAAGAGATAGAAAAACGTGGATTGTATGAGAACACGACGCAACCGAATGCAGAACAATACAACATTTCATTTCTACAACAACAATTTACATCAGAGTACAAGATATCAGAGTACAAATAAATAATATATAGTGGAAAATATCAGAGATTTAAATTACAATACATATATGTGCAGTAAAAAACAACAACTACCACAGCTGAAAGAAGTACATGGATACAAAGCATCCCATATATAGCTCCAGCCATAATCCAGGATCCTGTGAAAAGAAATATCTGCGAAAACCATATCGTAAGGAAAATATGGGCACCTAGAGTTTAGATGAGAAACGATAAACTCAGAGTCGGTCATGGGACTGGTGTGAGAACTAATACAATTATTAACTTTATTTTAATGTTGGGTAAATCAAAGGACCACGCCGTATAACATAGAATGGGTTTTCTCCCAAGAATACCATAAAATAAACAACATAGTGCTAAACAGAAAAAAATGAAGCCATTATAAGACTCAGGTCCTATCATGCAATATGTAACAACCTGGAAATTCTGAACCAATTTAAAATTTTAATTTTAGATATTTTAATGGACTTTGAATATTTAAAATGATTTATTTTAAATAACAATGACTTAAAATTTATTTAACTCGAAATTAGAACGAGTAAATTTATTTTAATTATAAAACGAGCCTGAAATGGCATAACAGTTTGAAAATTCGATTTCTAATTTCAATTGGGTATACATAATTCATTTTAAATAAGAATTGGATGAAAAAAGAAATATTTGAATCTGTTTAATTATATCTTTCTAACGAATGTGAAAAAACTAAATTTCATTTTATAAAGTGAAAGTTATGTCCAGTCTAAAATTCAGAATAGCCGCTATGGAATTTGTTTATATTTTAATATAATATAAAGCCATTAAAAATAGCCATTTTGCAAACGACCTCCGTTTTCGACGAAACCACTTTTGTTGTATCCGGAAGGTTAAATTTTTTCTAGATTCCAATTTTCATAATTTTTGGAATTAATACGTAAGCGTGGCAAATTAAAACGTGTTTGGTCAATTTCAATTGAACTGAATCAACCAGAAAATGACCATTTTTCAAACGGTCTCCAAATTTGACAAAATTAGTTTTATTAGGACCGTATCATCAAAACGTAGCTAGATTTATTTTTCAGGAATTTTTGGAGTCAGTATGTGGCCCTAGTAAATTAAAATGTACGTTCAAATTCAGTATATATTGATTTCTATTTTAATTTCTTGAAAAACTGATCGTAACAGCCGAATTGGGTTACGAAACATATTCCATTGTGTCCGGAATAGGGGTATTTGGCTGGGGCGACAATCGTTGGGTCTCGTTTGGAGTTCATTGTGATAAACAAATAATAAATGAATTATTCTTGAATTAAATAATATAATATTATAATGTATATATAATTTAACTCCAAACCCTACCCTAATTCTCGTTTCAAAAAGAACAGCCGCCACAATGGTTTTAATGGCTGAAATGTTCGGTTATGGATCCTTATTTATTTCCAATCCTCTAATAATTGCTCAAAATTTATAATACAAATAATGTAGAGGGATTCGAGGGCTTAGATTTCATACGGTTTTGATCGGGTTAAGTAGCGTAGGTTGTGGGAAATTGGTGCTCAAAGTGGCCGCGTTTATGCTCAAATTGAGAGGCCGTTAGGGCGTCGAGTTCAACACTGGTGGGGCGAGGTGGTAGGCGGCGCTCCGGCGCGCAAGGTGGCGGTCGATGATGGCGGTCCGACGAACTAAAGGGAGGGCGACGGGGCTAATTCGATCACGATGAAATGGCTTTTTCTTTGAGCGTGAACCTAGAGATTAATTTGAAGGAGAGGGAAAGGCTAGTGGCCTTGGGATTTGATAATGGACGGCTCAGATCCGTTGCATGGTAATTAGTGAAGGAATTATGTGGTTTAATAAGTAAATTAATATATTTTAAGTACATATTAATGTAATAAAAATAGATTTTTTAAAAATAAAAATAGATTTGTTTTAAAAATAAAAAAATATTTGTTTAAAAAATAAAAATAGATTTGTTTTGAAAATAAAAGAAGAATTGTTTTTCAACATAAAAATAGCATTGTGGTTTTTATAGAAAAAGCATTGCATAAAAAATGAATTTTTATTTATATATGTAACATTGTTTTTAAATTTAATTTTTGTATATATATAGCACAGTTTTTAAAATATATTATACCATTTATAAAATCAGTTTTTAAATTATATAAATATCATTGTAAATAAAAATATGTTTGTGAAATAAATAGCATTGTAAATAAAAATATGTTTTAAAAATAAATAGCAGGTCAAATAAAAATATGTTTTTAAATAAATAGCATTGTAAATAAAAATATGTTTTTAAAATAAAGAGCATTGTAAATAAAAATATGATTTTTATAAAATAGTATTTTTTTAAAATTATCAATAGCATTGTCAAAAACGTGATATTTTTTTATGTATACCACGTGAAAACAGAATATGATGGAACTGACTGGAAGCAGAACGGAACCAAAATTGCCCAGTAAAAATTGACGGAGTGGAACCTAAGGTGAGAACTCTTTCTCACTCAATTTATATTACAGTTAAATATATACTAGGGTGCAAACGGTGCTTAGTAGCACCCGACACCATTTATTGTACAAACCATGATTGTTTGTTTGGATTGAATTGACTGTGTTGTGTGTTGATTGTGATGCTGAAATGTTAAATATTAAAAACAATTTAATATTATTTTATGATAGTTGAAATTAAATTATAAATATCCATTTATAATTTAAACAGAAAAATTGGCTAATTAGAAAAATAATTCAAACCAAATTAGAATTGGTTAAATTGATTAACCAATTATTTATTTAGATTAACTGTTGTTGTTTGGAAAACCTCACATGGGTATTGGGATGATATTTGACATACACTAATCCCAATATTTGGTTGTATGTCAATCGATGGGTTGATAGGCTGTGATGAACATTATTTATTTATTTTAAAACTTACACAGTTGTAAATTGCAATCGGGATGATGTTTGATTTGTTAAATGATTATTTATCATTATTGTGAATACATGCGATGTATGAAATCCATATAACTGAAATTATATGGTAATTGATTGAGTCGCATTTTGACTTAGAAATAAAGAATGTTTTGTAATAAAGAATGTTTTATAATAAAGAATGTTTTATAATAAAGAATGTTTTTAAATAAAGAATATTTTTAAAATAAAGAATCTTTTAAAATAAAGAATATTTTAAAATAACGAATATTTTAAAATAATATTCAGTGAAGCATAAAATTATGATCTTGATGTCCGATTTTGGATGGACACAAAAATAAGAATCTGTTGAATTATATTTTTGTACATTAAAATGCCATCTTTAACATGTTAATGAAAATAAAATAATCATTTGTTGAATTATATTTTTGTACATTAAAAATGTCATCTTTAACATGTAAATGAAGAAGAAAAAGAATCATGTGTTAAAATATTTTTCTTAGATAAAAATATTATTTTTAACATGTTAATGAAGTGTATAAAATATTCATGTATTGAATAAAAAAAAATTGAACAATAAAAATATCATTTTTATTGAATGTATAAACCATATAAAATATTCATATGTTGAATAAAATTTTTGAACAATAAAAATAGTTATGTAGTTAAACGCCCTTTTTATCAATCGATTTTATTCATTTTATAATGTATATCGGAAAGAAGAGATTTCAAAATTTAATATTTTGAAAATATTATCATTTTAATATGATAAAGATATAGAATATTCAATTTTGATTTAAAATTGGAAATGAAGTCGAAATCATTTCAAAAAGAATATATAAACGGTTTCTAAAATACATTTTAAATGGAAATCGACGAAATATATATAATATATATTTATTGGCCTGAATAGAACGCGCCACGCAACGACCATTCGCGAATTTCGACCATTAACTTCAAATTGATGTAACGGGAGATCCGACCGTTGGATTCTCCTAAAATCAGAACCGGTGGGTTCGTATCAAAAAGATCTTTCCAACGAATATAAGAGATTAGAAATATAACGGTTATGATTTGGAATTATGTCCAAATAAATTTTGGAAAAGGTCGTTGTAAATGTAGTTCGGTGCCCGTTATTGGAAACCGACTGTAAGGGCCTTAATAAAATTATTAAAAATATGGAAAAATGATGTAAATTCATAATAAATGATTTGAAAAGAATTTGGATGAAAAACTCCAATTTTGTAAAGATAAAAATATATTTTTATCGAAATGAACTAGTCATTAACTAGAATAATAATTCATTGTTTTAAAATAAAATAAACTGGATTTTGGGTTGTCGTGAATGGTGTCTTAAATAACGCTATTCTTAAACCCTGTGTAAAAAGAATAAATCTTTTAATTAAGATTATTAGAGTTTTCAATTGTATTTAGTAATTGGAATAAAATGAAATGTGAATTAGGTTTTTTGTGAACTGTGTTTGTAAAGACATTCGTTCTTTAACCCAATCAATAGTGAAAATATAATTTTGGAATTTATAAATCTTTTAATGAAGATTATTAGAGTTTTCAATTATATATAGTAACTGGAATAAAATGATATGTGAATTGGGGTTTTTGTGAACTGTAGACATTCGTTCTTTAACCCGATCAGCTGTGAAAATATAATTTAGAATTTATAAATCTTTTATTAAGATTTAAATGGAAATTTTCCAAAGTAAAGTTTTCCAATTTAATAAAAGAAATTTGAATTGAATGGAATTCGATTTAATAATAATAGAGATGAGCTTTCGTGAATAAATACGTTACTATATATGGAATTTAAAAAGGCCTTGACATTATTCCATTTTTATTATTAGTCTTATACGGAAATTTATATCGATTATATACTGATTCGTTTTCTGTGAAGATTACACAGTTAATGGAAGATGATTTGGGTTTATCGTGAACTGTGTTTTAAATGACATTAGTCCTTTAGCCCAGATAAAGATTAATTTCCTTAATTTGAATAATCATAAAGTAATGATTTTTGATATTAAAACCAAATTGGAGTTTTAATAAATTAGATTGAAATGGAAATGAGATAATTAGATTTATCAAATTCTTGAAATGACCGAGAATGGAGTACCACAAGTTTTACTCCAGACGATAGTTAAATCTTTAATTAGATTTGAACGCAAAAAGAGTAATTAATTTTACCCAGAGCACAGTAGGTGTTAGATATGGAGTGCTACCAGTTTTGCTCCATGGGATGAATAGGCCGGGATTGGAAACTAATAAATTATTATTGTGTTAAGTTTCAATAATCCCGACTAGTTAATAAAATCTTTTGAAATCGATATCAAAAGGAAGATTAAAGAATAAATTTAAAAGAATTTATTTTTGATAAAATTAATGGGAACCTTTCCCTAATAATGTGAGTATTTTATTAAAAGAATATTCTAAATTGGAATGAGGCGTATGATGTGTTTTATAGCACTTGATTATTGATTATAAATTACGCGAGTTATTCGGAAAGACCGGGTTTAACCCATTCTGAATAATTACTACGATGATTAAAAGTCGACGATGAAGGCGGTGGTTGAAGACCGGAGATCTTCACATCGTTTGGATGATTACTGATGTCTTGATTGGGTCATACACCCAGGACATGGTAATAAGTGGTGATCGTCCAAACGTACTTGGAGATCGAGGGATATGCGAGGACCTCTCTCCTGTATTGGACATATGGGACGAGGAATAAGGTACCTCCGATTTCGTTCAGACCCAGAATGGACTTGTAAATGGATGGTATGTCTGATGTTGTATTCCTTTACGCTATATTCGTTGATCTCTGCAAAATATATATCTGTTTGGTGGTGGAGAATTTATTCTCTTGCTTAACACCCTTCTCTTAGACGTACAAGCTTAGAGGTTATATATTGGCAGAAATTAATGGTATGCTATGGATTGACAATGTGACATGCTGAGATGCATGGATCAAGGCTTTTGTTGAAAATCAAAGCCTTGTGGATGATGATCAAAGCATAGCTTTAATTAGCATAGCTTTGTGTAGCGTTAATTCGCGAGCTTCACACCCCGGTATGAACCAGAAACGGGATGAGGACTTCAGGGAAATGGATATATGTTAGTTTCTAGCTAGGAGTAACGTCATGGTATGGAGCCTAGACTGTTTACTCATGTGGATGTTGCTAATTACTTGATGGATAGAGAGGAGCCTCGGATATATCGGTTACTACGGGATCGATGGATGTTCTGGTCGATATACTGACTAGATTATTTTATGCCCCATAGAGCAGGCTAACATATAGTTTATGGTATTACCAATCATCGACGGATGACCGGCCCTGTCGCTAACCGCCGGTGTAGTCGCAGATGTATCTTGAGGCTCGGACTAGAGAGTCTCGAATCGGTAAGGATGATTGCTTGCCTTGGTTCATAGATGGAAACCCAATTTCCAATACACGATATTCGGTTTTAGTTGTAAATATATATGGTGACGTAATATAATGGTACCTATGTCGCCTATGATTGATACATTTATATTTGAAGTTGATTTCTTCACTTATAGTAACAATAAAAGATGAAATTTCGCGTATCAAGCATATCTGGCTATTATAAGGGAAAACTCTATCCTCGACTGCGTTCATTGTGTGTGTGATGGGACCTGAGTCTTATAATAGCTTCATTTTCCCAAAAAAGCATTGCATTGTTTTACTTTAAACTAAGATTCATGTGGAGTAAACCCGTTCCGTGTTTTACGGCGTGGTCCCGTGATTTACCTAACTTTAAAATCAAGCTAATAACTGTTTTAGTTCTCACACCAGTCCCATGACTGACCTGGAGTTTATTGTTTTAACCTAAACTATGGGCGCCCATATTTTCCAGATGGGCAGCTAGTAGTTTTGGTTTTACAGATATTATATTTACAGGATCCTGGATTTACAGCTAAAGCTATATTTGGACAGCTCTGTATCCGTGTATTTCTTTCAGTTGTGTTATATATTATTTTCCCGCTGCTTTGTAATTTATTAAATCTCTGATATTGTATTTCCAATGTGTAATATTTATTCATACTCTGGAGTATTCTTGTACTATGATGTAATTGTTGTAATAAGCAAAAGAAATGTTCTTCTGTTTGTGTTTTGATTTGTCGTGCTCTCAATTCAATCTGTACTTTCCTTTATGTGGAAGTTTGGGTCGTTTCACAATACAACACGAACAAGAGAATAGAGTTTTTCCTTATAATGGACAAACATGCTTGATACGCGAAATTTATCTTTTATTATTATAAGTAAAATCTAAATGTATCAATCACAGGTGACATAGGTATCATATATTATGTCGCCATATAGGTTTACAGCTAAAACCGAAAAGACGCGTATTGGAAATTAGGTTTCCATCTATCAACCGAGGTAAGGGATCTTCCTCACTGATTTCGAGACACTCTCAGAATCACACCTCTGGGCAACCCTTGGATCTTCAGGACCGGTCAGTCGTCACTAATTGGCAATACCATAAACAATACCTTAGCCGATTCTATCGAACCTCTCACAAGGTCGGTATGTCGACCAAATCAAGGGCCTTTTAGTCGGACAAGACCAAATATGAGGTACCTCGCTTTCCATCATAATCCAATATCCACATAAGTAAAATGTTTGAGCTCTATGCCATGTCATCGCTCGTAGCTAGAAACAAACGTATTTCCATTTCCCTGTAGTCTCTATCCCGTTTTGGTTCACACCAAGGTGTAAGGTTTGCGAATTAACGCTATACACAAAGCTGCGCTACTTAAAATTGCATTTTGATCATCAACCACAAGGCCCTGCTTTTCAATGTAAGCCTTGATCCATGCAACTCAGCACGCCACATTGTCAATCCATACCGTACCATTGATTTCCACCAATATATAACCTCTTAGCTTGTATGTCTCAGAGAAGGTTGTTAAGCAAGAGAATAAATTCTCTGCCCCAAAATAGATATATATTTAACAGAGATCAACAAATACAACACGATATACAATGTTGGGCATACAATCTATTTGCAAGTCCGTTCTGGGTCTGAATGAAACTGGAGGCACCTTATTCCTTATCCCATATGTCCAATATAGGAGAGAGGCCCTCACATATCCGGTCGATCTCCAAGTACGTCTGGACGATCACCACTCATTACCTCGTCTTGGGTGTACATCCCAATCAAGACATCAGTAATCATCCAAACAATGTGAAGTTCTCCGGTCTTCAACCACCGTCTTCAAATCTTCGACTTTAATTGTTGTATCAGTTATTCAGAATGGGTTAAACCCAGTCTTTCCAAATAACTCGCGTATCTTATAATCAATTGCTACAAAAACACATCATACGCCTCATTACAATCCAGAATATTCTTTTATTCATATATTCTGGGAAATCATTTCAAAAGATTTTAAAATATCTTTTGACAATATAAACCAAATTAAGGTTTATCAACTAGTCGGGATTAACGGGCCTTACCGAAGTAATCATTCATTTTATTATTCCAATCCCAACCTATTCATCCCATGGAAAAAAAACTGGTAGTACTCCATGTCTAAAACCCATTGTGTTACTGGTAAATTTAATTACAATTTTACGTTCAAGTCTAATTAAAGATTGAACTATCGCATGGAGTAAAACTATAGGTACTCCATTTCGAACATTTCTTGAATTTGATAAATTTAATTATCCCATTCCCATTTCAATCTAATTAAAGATTCATTAGAACTCCATCTTATTTTTAATCTTCAAAAATCATTATTGAATTATTATTCAACTTAGGAAATAAATCATGTTTTTAACTGGGTTAAAGAACTAATGTTATTTAAAACACAATTCACAATAAACCCAAATCAACTTTCATTAAATATGAAATCTTCATGGAAAACAGTTCAACATATAGTCGATATAAATTTCCGTATTAGACTAATAATATAAATAGAATAATGGCAATGCCTTTCATATTCCATAAATAGTAACTGTCTTCCTTCACAAAAGCTCATTTCGATTATTAATAAATCGAATTCCACTCAATTCCAATTTAATATGTTAAATTGGAAAACTTTACTTTGGAAAATTCCATTAATCTTAATTAAAAGATTATAAATTCCAAATCATAACTTCACTGTTAATTGGGTAAAAGAACCAATGTCATTTAAACCACCGTTCAGGATAAACCCAAAATCAATTTCCATTTAATTCCAATTTTATTAATTGGAAAACTTCACATTTATCTGGGTTTAGGAACAGTGTTATTAAAGACACCATTCACAATAAACCCAATATCCAATTTGATATTAAATATAAGGAATTGAATAGAAATCATATTGGCTTATATTCAATATCAAATTCTGAAACCAATAGATATCGTATTGGGAATAACTATATCTATATCTTCCAAATTCCTCAACGATATCCGTATAATCACAGAATCCAATATCAAAATACTCCGAAGATAATTTCCATTCAAATCCAATCCAATTTTTATATTGGAAAATTCTGGTTAGATAAAATTGAATATTTGGCACACATCCCTATTTTCAAAGTTAATTAGGCTCACAGTCCTTATGTTTTTAAAATGCAAACCCGGTCCCTGTTTTCAAAAGTTCTGTATTTTACATGTTTTGGCCAGAAAAACATGCGCTACTGTACACTGTTTCGAATCTTGCAAATATCAACCGAGATCTCCTCCGAGATCTCATTTTGGGCTCCTTCCGAAATGAAACAGCAAATATCACTCTAAATCTCCTTTCGGATATATCGCCCGAGATATCGCAAATATCGAACAATATATCGACCGAGACGAAATACTGGAATATCGTCCGAGATCTTAGTTTCTTTGCTTAAAATTTAAATTTGTGCCTGAACTAGAACTATAATTAAAAAACTCAAATCTAGCCACTCTTTTGTTATTTTACATTTTGCATGTTAAATGACTATATTGTATGTTCGTATATGTTTTACAATGCCTATGATTTTCATATTCGTCTTTTTACATACATGTTACTTATGAAATTATGTATTTTATGGTCTATTTATGCTGAATTTTTTAATGTTTTGGACCCTTCTATTGTTTCCTGTCTAACAATATTCCCGTTTTAAGCATATTACGATTTAGAGTATGAATGATCTTTCGCAAAATAAAGAATAATAAAGTTATTTTGCATTTTAAGTTTAAGCTACTATGTTTTTGATAGCATTCACAAAAATCATTTTGTTAAAATATCATTTTTAACATATCATGTACCCCGAGATTGTTCTGATATGAACTTTCAGACCGGAGATGAAAATCCGAGACGAACTCCCGAATTAGACTCAACTTGTCCGAGATCTCCCCCTATACGAGACCGATTCGATAAAATCTCCGAGACAAAACGCGACCGATGTCTGAGATTTAAAACCTTGCTACTATATAAAAAAAAATCTAAATTCTGGAAACATTCCCAGAAGTCCATGGAAATAAAAAAAGTTGCATACATGCATGCAACTATTACCAATAGTTGCATACATATATGATAATATTTGAATACCCATGCAAGAATTTGTCCACACCTTCTGAATAATTTCATACAAGTATGCAGTTATTCAGAATAACCACATAGAAGTATGTAGGAATGTGTTAAAGGCCGAAGGCATGACAATATTTGCATACTTGTATGAAGTTTTTATGCATAACTGCATATTTGTATGCAGATATACAAGTACGCATGTTTTACATGCAAAAATTGAATTGTTGCATCAAAACTTGCATGTATTTCATAAAATCTGCATATATGTTTGCATGTATGCTACAATTTGACACAGAACTAAAATAGTTGCATATATGTATACAACTATTTGAATATATGTGCATCCGTCGATGCATTTTACTGCATTTTCGTTGTTTTTGTGTGTTTTTGATGTGTTTTTTGATTATTTTTCCCCCTGATTTTTTTTGATTAATTGTTTTATTTAATTATGAATTTACGTAATTTTTTTATTATGAATTTTCGAAAAATAGGGAAGTAATTTACAATAAGTTTATGACCAGATGTGAGCCTAATTTTGAAACTTAATAGGGACTTGTACAAAACGGACCCTATATAAAAACCGTACAATTTCTTTTAGTTCTTTACTCAAGTTGATAAACAACTTATTCTGATAAAAATATCTTTTATATTTACAAACGTAGAATATTTCATCCAAAATCATTTCAAATTATTTGTTATGATTTTACATCATCTATCCATATTTTTAATAATTTTATTAAGGCCCTTACAATCGATTTCCAATATCGGCCACAGAATTGCATCTATAGTGACCTTTACCAAAAATAATTTGGACATATTTTTAAATCTAACCATTAGATTTCAAATTTCTTTTTATCATCTGAAATCTCTTTTCGATATGAACCCAGCTTAGGAGAATCCAACGGTTGGATCTCCCGTTATGTCAATTCGAAGTTACAAGTTGACATTCGCGAACTACCGATGCGCGACGCGTTCTATTCAAGCCCGAATTTGATTAATAAATTAAAAATAAAATCAAAAATGTTTCCAAAATAATTTATAAATATTATAAATTATATCAACTACCATTTGAAATTTTATTTCAATCATTTGACTTCAGAATCAAATATCTTCATAAGCGTATTTTATAAAACGTTTATATTTTTTAAAAAACGATTTCAACTTTCATTTCAATTTTAAATCAAAATTGAACATCCCATATTATTATAATATTAATTTTATAATATTAATATTATAACATTAAAATTATAATATTTTCAAAATATCTTATTTTGAAACCAAATCTTTTTGATATTCATTATAAAAATGAGTAAAATCGATAAACAAATCTGTTTGAGTTAAAATAGTGTACATATACTTAACTCGGCTTCACATTTCAATATTTTCTTGTCCATCCAAAATCAGACATCAAAATCATATTTTGATTCTTCATTGAATATTATATTTAAAATATTCGTTATTTCTGAATTGGAATCAGACTCAATCAGTTATCACATAATTTTAATTATATGGATTCCATACATCGCATGTATTCAATAATAATTATAAACAATTATTAAACATCCAATTCACATCCAAAGTGCAATTTACAACTGTATAAGCATTAAATAATTAAATAACACTTATAACAGTCTGTCAATCAATCGATTGACATACAATTAAATCCAAGAGAGATGTGTAAATTAATTATCATCCCCAGATCCGTATGGGGTTTTCAACCATCAAACAGATAATATTATTTGTATACTTGGACGATGTGTAAAATTGCCATCCCAATACCCATGTGGGGTTTACATCACAGTTCATGTGAATTTATTTATTATTTGGGAGCCGGGGGATAAATTGTCATCCCAAAATAATTTATGATATAAAAGTTTTATTTATAACCATTTATAATCACATTTTAATAATTATAACATTAAAACTATAAACAACCATCAACCACCAAACAAATATTGCAATCGCAGACAATAAATATATATTAAGTCATAGATATAATAACTGTAAAAATAATTTGGGTGAGAGAGTTCTCACACTGATCGATTCTGAAAATGTTATTAAAATGATTGTTTTAATAGAACAAAGCGAATGTTTAATTTTATCAAAAATTCCAGCAGCTTCCGTTTTAGTTCTGGTCAGTTCCGTGGCGTAGTGTTTGATGACACGATTCCAACGCACCCAAGTCTGTCAAACTCTGTGTTCATTTGAATAAGATACAATCATTTAAACGTTAATTACTTACTTAACATTATTAATTATACAATTAATTTTTAATAAACACCTTCTTCCTCGTTAAACCATTCCAGTATTCGGTCAACACCCTCACAAAACCTTAACCCGCATGCGCGCGCCTATCCACGCCACCGGACGTTGATCGCCCGTCACCCCATGGAAGCTCCAAGTTGCACCTCCCTCTGGTCAAAACGATGGCCCACTCGAAGTACCACCCCACGCCTAATCCCTCCACGAACGACGTCCCTTTGACACCCAAATCCATCCACATCAGTTCACCAGCGACGATCTCCACCATCCCATTTGCCCGTCTCGTTGGCCCGAACATTTTTGTAGTTAAGAGTTTCGAAAATCGATTTGTAGATTGGGAGGTTTTAGAGATTTTATTTTTTGCACATCGGCCATTAATTTCATTCTATGAGGCGGCTCCTGGTTATGATACTAGGGTTTAAGAAAATAAACGTTTATATATATAATATAAATTAATATTTAATTCGTAAAATACTTGTTTAACACACTAAACTCCAAGCCAAACCCGACTGACGTCCCTAACCAAATACCCCCATTCTAGACAAAATGGGATATGTTTTGAAAGCTGATTCAGCTGTTTCAATCACTTTTTATCAAAATTAAAATATAATACAATATAACGTTCAATATTAAATTTCAATGTACATTTTAATTTACCATGGACACATACTAACTTCAAAAATTATGAAATTAGAAATCTAGCTATGTTTTGCAAATACGGTTCTAACAAAATTAATTTCATCAAATTTGGAGACTATCTGAAAAATGGAATTTTAACTAGCTTACTAAATTCAATTGAATTTACAACACGCGTTTAAATTTACCACGCTTACGTACTAATTCCAATCGACTTGAAATTTTAAACCTGACAATAATTTGACATTCCGGATCCAACAAAATTAATTTCATCAAAAATGGAGGTCGTTTGCAAAATGGCTATTTTTAAGGGCTATAATTAATAATATATATATATATAACCCATAGCGACTATTTGGAATTTTGAACTGGACTTACAATTTATAAAGTGAAATCTCAATTTCTTACATTTGTTAGAAAGATACAATTAATTAGATCCTAACGTTTCTTATTTCATCCAATTCTCATTTATATTGAATATTATACATTCATTCAAAGTTTAAAATCAAATTTCAAACTACCACGCCATTTCAAGCTCATTTTATAATTAATATAAATTTATACGTTCAAAACTCATATTAAATAAATTCCAAGTCGTTTATTCTCAAAATAAACCGCTCAAAATATTTAATTTCTATTAAAATCAATAAAAAATAAATTTTAAATTGGTTTTAAAAATACGGGTTGCTACACAGAAGGAAGTTAAGATCCATAAGCTGATAGAGTTGTTGTAAACGAAGGCCTTCATCCAAATTCCAGGAGGCTCAGCCTCTGTGAATAGAAGACACTAGTGACCCAAACAAATCTCTCGAGAATGATTGGAGAGAACACATCTCGGAGTAGAATTAGAAAAGAAAAAGGGAAGGGACGGGAATGAACTTATCAGAGGAAGTGATTTCCAGGAAAATGGGACTCAGGCTCAGCTATATCGAAGAGGATAGCTTCTATCTCAAGCTAATAGTATGCATACGCATATGCATCTTGCAACTTTTCGAGCCAAAGCTGAAAGGGGCTTCCCTGAAGGTACTGGTGAAAGAATGTAGTCGACACTAGAAGGCTCTTGTTAACCTGCAAAGGATTCCTAAAGCAGTAATCAAATGAAGCCTGAAGATTGTCCAAATGAAAGAAGGGAAGGAAACAAAAGAGGGAGAGGTTTTCCGAAAGCAACTAAAGGAGAGAATGGGAAGGAAAGCGTCCTTGAACCTGCCGATAACATCATAAAGAACAAATGCATCCCCAAATCCACTTTCTGAAGGATAACCCAATAAAGTTGTCGAAATGTCCCTACGAAAGCAATAAAGAGAGGCTTCTGGGAAATCCAGGAAAAGATAAGTCACACTCCGCAACACACAAAGTATGATAAATCCCTATTCGAAACATTAAATCACTAGGGATGAAGCATAGAATGAGAGCATAAAATGATCCGAGAGCTCCTTTATAATACCCCCTCTTGTGTTCAATTAAAAGCTCCTCTCGTCAAATCCTTCAGAATCATCTATCGGTACTTTACCTCGAAGAAAAGCATCTGAAGCACTTGTAAAGCCTTTGTGATTAACCACTGTCGGGTTATCGACACGAAGCACTTTAGCCGAAATAAGGATCGATTTGCACCTATAAATAGAACCCAGTGACTCAGAGCGTATGACACCTTCTTTTTTTCTAGTTCATTTCTTTACATTCTGTAATCACTTAATAGAGAGAGAAAAACTTAGTTGAAAGATCAATTAGGAAAAAAGGATTGTAATACTGATTATACTCAATAAAATGGGGATATATGGCATTTAAGGGAATTTTGTATAATCTTATTCGATAATATTCGTTATTTTTGTTATTTTCTAACATTACAGGTGCAATATGCAGATTATATATGTAATTGAAATCTATTCCGAACCCGAACCCGTGACTGACCAATGTCCTTTGATTATAGGATATAAATCTTAATTAACTTAACGATTATTGAAGTGACTTAGGATTGTGTTAAGACCGAACCTAGAATTGATTTAAGATATCCCCGTTCAGTGACTTATAGGGCCAAAATTATTGATGTTAGGGTAATGTTCATGATATCCCATTAAATCCATAAAAATCCAACAAATACTTACATAAATCTAACGTTTGGAGGCCGATTAGGACAGAATAATTTCCCAAGGCTTTGATCCATGACCATTGAAACCTATAGAAGTTATTTTAATACCTTAAGGCAATACAAGGGAAGTATACTATAGATAGAGAGACCTCCCATTCAAGAAATAAAAAATGAGCTTCACGTTTGGTCTTATTCCTAATAGAGGATTTACCTATATAATTCTATGGTAACACTTCAAGAATATAACTCAGAAATATTTATTGATCTCATGTTTGAGCAACTATGGATTGAAATTTCTACAATCAAATATGATTTGGGGTGTTAACCACAAATTGGGATAATAGCACTCTTTTTTATTTTGGGGTCTATGTGGTTAAGTTTTAGGATGCCAAATCCATAAAGAGTTTGAATGCCCTTTCAAAATACAATCATTAGTTGAATGAACCTTGTTAATAAAATTATCAGAATATTTTCCTTTTTCAACATTATCCAACCTTTTTGGAACCCATGAGTTAATGCATATATTTGGAGGATTTAACTTTAATTTCCTAGGTTTTGGTTTGAACTTGGTAGCCTTAACAAACTTGGTACTTTGAGTACTATTTTTCTTTGGTTTAGCCTTAGGGAAGTATCCAGTTCCATGTTTATTCCTAGTGTGTTTAAATGTAGATAACAAATTTTCTAGATTATCCGTCTTGTTAATGTTATTTTTTGTCAACATCAAAATATGGTGAAATGGTTATAGACCTAGGAACCTAGGGATTATTTAGCTCCTTAAAGTTTGACTTGATTCACTGTTTCCTAGATATCAAGGTCTTAACCTCGAAGATTAGTTACTCATCCTTCAAAAGTGGGGAGTGTCATGCTTACGAGACTCAAGGACCAACAGTTACCTTGGGATAAGGGTTCAAAAGCTCGGCCTTGATGAAATGTGCCTTTTTGGTATAAAGACTCTTCTTCTTTCTTTTCTTTCTTCTCCTGCAAAAAATCATACAAGATCATTATTCTTCGAGATATTATAAACTTTTCAGAATATGGAGATCCAATATTTTCTCTATAAGTTTCTAATTATTAATAAATCAATTTAGACTAAATTTCGAAAATCATTATCTCCTAAGGCCAATTATGAATTCAATCAGGGTTTAATATCCTTTGATTTCTTACTAGAATGCAATCATGTAATTAAGCTTGAATAGACATTAATAATGATTTATGAGAACTTATCATTTACACTTCCTGATATGCTCTCCGGGGTTTAAAATGCAAAATTAACATATGAAGGGTTTAATTTATATCATAAAGATTGAGTTTTTGCTTTTTGGTACAAATGAATTCAAGATCAACATGTTATCGGTCCCCTTTAGTTTCTGTTTTACCGATACCGAGGTTAATGTCGGCTTTAGGTTCCATCTTAATTGGTATCGAAACAGTGTGTAATCAATACCAAAAGCCATATTTTCTTCCGTTTCGGTATCTGTTAAACTTGAAACTTTCTTGCTAGTCTAGTCATTAGCAATACTAAGTTATTATTGACTTTGAATTCTTCAGTACCGAGATCTATACTTCCTTGGTGTCAGCTAAGTTTTTAGTATCGATAGCAAGTTGTTTGGCTTCGTCTTTTGCCGTTACCAAGAATTCGGACTGCTCCGATTCCTACCCCACCGATACCTAAGACCTGCATGATCTATGGTTTTAGTGTCGTTACAATTAATGTAAATGACACCAACTACTTAACCATTTTTAGCATATGTATAGTACATAACTTTTTACGTGAATCCTGGTGGGAATCCAATCTCTAATGACAAAATATATGTCTTGATTTTCAACAAGTATATTAGATGACCAAATGATAATGAAGCTCCATTATGGTTTTAAACTTGTTAATGGTCAATATTAACTTTAAGCAAAATTAAATCATGTTGCTAATGTGTTTTATGGAATAATACCACCAAATAGAATCATGACTAAGAAGCAAATTGTTGACGAATCAAAACCAGCAAGCTTCGATTCAACTGACTCTGAATACATATACCTATCTTTTATGTTTTGAGTTGCTAGCTCTTGAGTTAGGGTAGTCTTCCCTTAGCGCTCGTCTTCTTCACCATTTGTTACAACTGTTTGTGGCTACAAGAATATATTCACCTATACTTCGTGTGAATCCTTCAGAGAAACTGATCAGTGATGGTATTAAATAGTTTAAAGGATAGGAAACTCAATTTTTCTATATCAGGTCCTCCTGGGTATCACGGGAAATTTTGCTACTCCCGGTCAGTTTTTTATTCTTTAGCATTTATTGTGTCATCTCAATGCTCTGTTTAATATTTGTTTCTTTTCATCCTCCGCTCCTTCAAAAGAAAGTTTAAGTGATGAGGAAGCGCAGGTTGTTGATGCAATTTATAAGGCTTTTGAGAAATTGGTAAAGAGATCCCTTTTGTTGACTTTGGACAACCTCCAGAAGCACTCCTTTCTCCCCCAAGGACAAAAGATTTTGGGGGAAACCACCCCTCTTTTTTTCTGGCTCTGGTGAGACGACCCCAAACCCCGTACTTACAGTGGCAAGGGTAATCCGTGGAATATAACACAGAAACAGATAATAGCAGAACAGAAATAAATAAATACACCAGATAATGAACAATAGAATATACTGGATAAAAGTAATCATCAGAGTTACACAGTATATAGGATCTTACTTAGTACAAATACAGTTCAGTATACATATATGTCTACAGCGGATACAAACAAAATATGTACAATAGGAGCTGAACAGCATAAAAAGAGATAAATGATATAATCCATCTTCAGCTCCAGCTATCCAGAAAGAACCAGCTAAACCTGAATACAAGGCTGCCCGTGTAGAAAAAGGGGGCACCCGAGTTTAAGAGTGAAACAAACTACGAGTCAGTCATGGGACTGGTATGAAAAATCTACTCAACACATATATAATTTGGCTAATCACAGGACCACGCCACTTTCGTGGAACGGGTTTACTCCATTGGATTGCCAGTGCTTTAAAACAAATCTTTCTTTTGAACATCGCTATGCTTTTTATAAAAATGAAGCTGTTATAAGACTCAGTTCCCATCACACAATGCAACGCAAACCGGAGGATAGAGTTTTTACCTTATAACGGCCAAAATATGCTTGATACGAATAAAACAAAGGCATTTGATATTATTGCTAGTGTTTATATGTTTTGAAAGCAAATGATAATCATAACTATCAATCATAGACGGCATTAATGCCCCATACCACTATGTCGCCATATATAGGTATACAATCAAAACCGCACGATGTCGTATTTGGAAATTGGATTTCCGTCATGAACCAAGGCAAAAGATAGTCCTTACCGAATTCGTGACTCTCTAGCCCGAGCCACAGGATCAGAGCTCGAGTGACCCTTGGATCGTCAGGGCCGGTCCACCGATGTGGATTAAAATTCCTGAACACTGCGTTTCCCCACCCTTTGGGGTGTAATGAGCCAATGAATGGCTCCATCGGACCCGGATCGTCCGATCTAACCGAGGCGCCTCGCAACAGCAACAACCACACAGGTGAAAAGTATATAAATGTCAGGGCTGGTAGGTCACTGACACCACCCTAGCTAGAAAGAAACGCATGCCCTCCCTGAGGTCCTCCCGTTTCTGGTTCATACCGGGGTGTGAGGCTCGCGAATTCACGTTATACACAAAGCTACGCCACACAGGCGGTGCTTTGATCATCACCACAAGACTTTACTTTTCAACAGAAGCCCTGATCATTTGCCACATAGGCATGCCACACTAGCAATTCATGCCATGCGACTGATGTCCATCGATATACAACCTCTGGGCTCGTGCGTTTCAGAGAAGGGCGTTAAGCAAAAGAATAAATTCTCCGCCGCCAAACAGATGTATATTTAATAGAGATCAATCAACACAGAATAAGATCCAATGTCAGACACACAATCCATTTACAAGTCCGTCCTGGGTCTGAACGAAACCGGAGGCACTAAATACCTCGCAAACCCATCGATCACCACGTACGTCTGGACGATCACCACTCATTATCCATATTTCGGGATGCCTCCCAATCAGGACCTCGGTTACCATCCAAACGAGGTAAAGATCTCCGGTCTTCGACCACCGTCTTCATATTCGATTTTCAATCGTCGATCAATTATTTGAAATGAGAATTAACTCGGCCTTCTCAAATAATTCACCTATATTTAGAATTTCAAATCAATTTATTTTAATGGTTAAATCATTCGACAACAGTAATTTTGTTCTTTAATGTAATTTCAACACCAAACACATTCAACCATCAAATACCACATAAATCGAGCAAACCCAGTTTATTTCCATTCCATATCGTTTATGATATTTTATAATGAATTATCGCTATTTTTATTTATTTTAAAATAGCCAATTTATTCAAAACGACGCTACGGGCCATAACGCGGCCGTGACGCTGTTTTTCTTCAGATTTGATTTACACATATCTGAAAATCTAACCGTTGGATCTTCACAAAATTTACATTATTAGAAAGGTCTTTTCAAAACGAATCCAACGGTTCCAGTTTCGGGAAAATCCGACGGTCAGATCTCCCGGTACAATCGTTAGAAGTTTGGATTTCAAAATACGAACTGCAGCGTCGTTATTCGATTAAATATAATTATATTTATATATATATAAATATAATCGTTTCTCGCGCTGTTTTTCTTCAGATTTGAATTAAACATTCCAGACAATCCAACCGTTGGATTTTTACAAAGTTGGTGCCGTTGGAAAGATATTTCCAAAGCGGACCCGACGGTTGCGGTTTCGGGAAAATCCGATGGTCGGATCTCCCGGTATAATCGTTTGAAATCACGGTTTCAAAATGCGAACTGCACGACCACGTTTCGTTTTAATTTTATTTATATTTATATATATTTATATAAATATAGTTCATTCAAAAATTCCTATATCGTTTTCACTTCAAATATTTCACTAATGCCTTTAAATTTCGGAAAAATTCGCCATAACCTCCTTTGTACGGGAGGGGCTAGGAAAATTCCCAAATAGTCACACGGGCGTCTCATGTCGAAAAGAAAAAGAAAAAGCCAAGCGGCTAGCCAACAAGCTTATAAAATCATCACCCAAACAAAACATTAAATGTGTACCTATTTGTCGGGCACAAAATTTTATTCCTCTTCTCTAGCCCCTTTGCTATAACCTGTCCAATAAATATACATGTACATATCAGTTCTTATCATTTGTCATTTTCCATTTGGTTTAAAAACACCATTCATTCTAATGTTGCATGCACAGGTAAAAATCACATCATTAGTTAATTAATGAATATTTCGACTCATGCATATTTATTTGAACGAGTTGCTATTTTTAACACTTCACATTTCAACAATTCATGTATAATAAAAATGTGATTTTTATTGTAAAACAATTCTTTTCAAAACACTATTATTTTATATAGTCTATATAGATGATAAAAAGGTGATTTCTATTGTAAAACAATTTATTTTAAAACAAGGTCATTTTACATAGTTTACATAGATGATAAAAAGGTGATTTTTATTATGAAACAATTTATTTCAAAATATGAATACCATTCAACACATGAATTTCAATTCAACGAATGAATATCGATTCAACACATGAAGGTTTTCTATAGTTTCTATATATAGATAAAAATGTGATTTTTATATTTAAAACACGAATACCATTCAACACATGAATTTCTAATCAACGAATGAATATTGATTCAACACATGAAGGTTTCCTATACAATGAATAAATATAGTTTCAGCAAATGAAAATAATTCAAACACATGAATATTATTCAAAATTTCGGCAGCATAACGACAGGGTAGTTAAAACCGGGACCGTCCCTAGTACGGCTCCTCGCTCTACCTTAAAACCTCGCGGTTTTTGACAATGGGGATCATGCATCTAGTTCGCACGCAGGCGGCATGTATATAATTATTTCATTTCCACAAACTAATCCTATGTGGTTTCAACCAAATATTTCTCAACCACAAATGGGTATTTTTCAACCACAATCAATCAATATCAACTACAAACAATCCCAAACAACCATTCGCTATCAATCAATTTTCACACCAATCACAACCAATAAATATCGTCCATGGTTTGTGGACGAGGGGCGTATATATACATATATATATAGCAATTCACTTCTATTTCAACACATATATAATTTTTACAACGCATATATAACTTATACATCGAACGTACAACTTATACAATGCTTATACATGAGGTGTACAACGCTTATATAACCCATACATCGACTATATAATTTATACATCGTCGTTTTCCATATTGTTTATAAATTAGAAATCTCACATTGGGTTCCACTCCACCAAAAATAGCAGAAGGCTCAGAAAAATATGCGGTCTCTTCTAAAATTTAGAAGGCGTCCACACGGTCACGATGTTTCCTGTTTCATCGAATTTCGTTAACGAACGAAAAAGATATGATTTTTCAAAGTTTGCAACACTTTAAAGTGTGAAAATCAGTTGAAAATAAACAAGGTCGTTACCTCAGAAAAATGTTTGAAACTAGGGATCCACTTTTCGCACAAACCGGTGGACGATAGGAGGATCGGGTGGTGCAGCGCGGAGGAGGGAGGAAGCACGCGCCTGCGCGTGGTGGTCCGGTCGGGTTCGGTGGCGCCTGGTGGTCGGGGCGGCGGCTCAAAGCCGACGACTTTGAGGAGGTGATTCTCCTCCTACAGGCCACGATAAATCATGAAATGGGTATGGATTCGAAGAGGAGATCGAGAGCTTCGATATGGATCCAACCACGCTCGATTTCGTTGAGAAACGAAAGAGAAATCTGACCGGGAAGAATCGGGTGCCTTCCGCCGTCGATCGCAGCAGTTACGGGGGGGTTTTCGATTTTTTTTTTTTAAATTAATGAATGGAATTACGTGATTGGTCGATATATATTTATTCAAAAATTTGGGGTTTTCTTAAACGAACTCGAAATCAGACCCAACGACTGTCATCCCTAGCGTTCTACCCCCATTCCGAACACAATGGGATATGTTTCGAAGGCCCATTCAACTGTTTCATCCAGTTTTCCTTCAGATTAAAATATAAAACATTCAATATTTGATTTGAACGTGCATTTCAATTTGCCAGGGCCACAAACTGATTCGAAAAATTCCAGAAAAATAAATCTAGCTATGTTTTGACGATACGGTCCCAACAAAACTAGTTTCGTCGAATTCTGAGACCGTTTGCAAAAAGGCCCATTTCTGGTCGATCCAATTTAACTATAATTGACCAAAACACGTTTTCCTTTGCCACGCTCACACATTAGCTTCAAAAATTATGAAATTTGAAATCTAGCAATAACTTCACATCCCGGATCCAACAAAAGTGGTTTCGTCGAATTCCGAGGTCGTATGCAAAATGGCCAATTTCACGGGCTATATAAATTCCATAGCGACCTTTCTGAAAATTCATTCGGCCATAACTTTTACTTTCCTCTATGAAAATTCGATTTTTCAGATTCGTTAGAAAGGTATTCCCTAACAGATTTAGATATTTTTGGTTTCACTAAAATTCGTTTTGTTTTGCACCCGGTACAGTCCGACAAAGTTTGAATTTAATTTTTTTTTGAAACTACAGCGCCATTTCATGCCTTGTTTATAATTATAACTAATTATAATCGTTTTCAATTGTCGATTCAAACTCACTTTTCATTGCCATTATTTAAAATATTTATTTTAAATATTTAAAATCCATTATTTTAGCCAATTTAAAAATTTTAAATTGGTTCAGATTTTCTGGGTCGTTACAATCTCCCCCACTTAAAACTTTTCGTCCCCGAAAAGGAACAAAGTCGAAAGTGGTTTGATAAATCTACAATCACACAACACAACAACCAATCCAATTGTTTTCAACCTTTCAAAAATATACTAATCAATTTCTATACTCTTTTTAAAATCATTCAGACTATAGAATTTAAAAGTGCACGTCCATGGAAAGAAAGTAACAACAGAGTAGAGAATTACATAGTAATGCAAGGTAGGGTAAATGTACCTTGCACCCGAGTCAATCAGAGATATCCACTCGGCATCTGGGATAGGCTTTCTGAATGCTCTCCTTAGTTTCCCAAGTACAATCTCGCGGATCTCCACTCCATTGCACTTTGACTAAGTGAACCTTCTTGTTCCTCAGCTCTTTGGTTTCTTTGCCGATAATCTTTAGCGGCTCTCGTCTCACAGCTAATTCTGGAGTAATTTCATTATCCTGCTGAGCTGCTTCTTCCACGATCACGTCTGGATCATGAACGTGCTTTCGAAGTTGAGATATGTGAAATACATCATGAACTCCAGGCAACCAGTCAGGCAATTTGACTTTATAAGCGAGAGTTCCAATCCGTTCCAGAATAGGAAACGGACCAATGAATTTGGGCGCCAACTTTCCAGTTTTACCGAACCGGATAACTCCTCTCATCGGCGATACTTTCAGATATACATAGTCGCCAACTTCAAAGGATATGTCTCTTCTTCTTTTATCGGCATAGCTCTTTTGTCGACTTTGAGCGGCGAGTAATCGCTTCTTAATAAAATCGACTTTGTCGGCCGCTTCTCGAATCATATCAGGACCCAACACAAGTCTATTCCCGGGCTCGACCCAACAAGCAGGAGATCGGCACGGTCTACCATACAATGCTTCGAATGGCGACATTGTCAGGCTCTCCAAGTAACTGTTGTTATATGAGAATTCAGCCAAATGCAGATGGTCTTTGTAAGGACCCGTTTCTTCCCCGTTAAGGAAAGGGCGGATACTTTGAGAACAACACACAACAGAACGCAGACAGAAGAACATTTCATTGCTATTACAACAATTCCATCAGATACAAGAATATACAGAGTATATTTGAATAAATTACATTCGATAAATATCAGAGATTTCAATAAATTACATAGCAGCGGAAAATAATACAAAGCACAACTGAAGGTGATATACGGATACAGAGCTTTCCGGATATCATTCCAGCTATAAACCAGGATCCTGCGAATATAAACCTGCAAAACCAAAACTACTAGCTGCCCGTGCGGAAAATAGGGGCACCCAGAGTTTAGGATAAAACAATAAACTCCAGGTCAGTCATGTGACTGGTGTGAGAACTAAAACAGTTATTTAAAACTTTACTTTAAAAGAGTGTAATTCAAGGGACCACGTCGTATGACACGGAACGGGTTTCCTCCCAAGAATACCAGTGCATAGAATAAACAACGCAATGCTTTTTCGAAAAATGAAGCTATTATAAGACCCAGGTCCCATCACACAATGCAACGCAAGCCGGAGGATAGGGTTTTACCTTATAACAGCCAAACATGCTTGATACGTTTAAAACAAATCATTTGATACTATAATAAGTGTATAGTGTCAAAACAATTTCAATCATAAATATAAATCATAGACGGCATGAGTGCCCCATCCCACTATGTCGCCATACTAGGCTCTACAGATAAAACCGTAATACACGTATTGGAAATTGGATTCCCATCATGAGTCGAGGCAAGGGGCAAGCTCCTCTCCGCTTCGAGACACTCTAGCAAATGCTCAGGACTACACACTCTGGGCAGCCACTTGGATCGGTTGGGCCGGTCCTCACTTACGTTAGAGGATTGGCAATTCCTGAACACACGTTTCCCGGTCCTTACAGACCTATAATCGAGGCGCCTCATCCAACAACCACAAAGGTGAAAAGTATATAAATGTCAGGGCTAGTAAGTCACTGACACCACCAAAGCTAGAAAGAAACGTCGTGTTCTCCCAACGGCCTGTATCCCGTTTTTAACTCATACCGAGGTGTGAGGCTCGCGAATTCACGTTACACACAAAGCTGCCACGTAGGCGTGCTTTGATCATCAACCACAAGACTTTGCTTTTCAACAGAAGCCTTGATCATTGCATCTTAGCGTGCCACATAGGCAATTCATGCCATGTGATTGATATCTATCGATATATAACCTCTAAGCTCGTACGTCTCAGAGAAGGGCGTTAAGCAAGAGAATAAATTCTCCATCGCCAAACAGATATATATTTAACAGAAATCAATCAACACAGAATAAAATCCAGTGTCAAACACACAATCCATTTACAAGTCCGTTCTGGGTCTGAACGAAACCGGAGGCACTTTCCTCGCATATCCATCCATCTCCAAGTACGTCTGGACGACCACCAACTATTTTCCATCCTCTTGGGTGTACAGCCCAATCAGGATCATCAGTAATTATCCAAACGATGTGAAGACTTCCGGTCTTCAACCACCGTCTTCATCTTCGACATATCGTCGAATCGGTTATTCAAAATGGGTATAAACCCAGACTTTCCGAACAACCCGCGTATATTAAAAACAAATGTTACACAAACACAACATACGCCTAATTCCAATTCAGAATATTCTTTTATTCACAAAATCACATTTTTAGGAAAAGGTTCCCATTAATTTTATCCAAGATAAATTCTTTCAAATTTATCCTTTAATCTTCCTTTGGATGTCGTTTCAAACCAAATTATGGTTTTTCAAACTAGTCGAGATTAGCGAACCACATCGAAGTAATTATTTATTTTATTTCCCAATCCCAACCTATTCATCCCATGAAGCAAAACTGGTAATACTCCATATCTAATACTATGGTGTTATCGGTAAAATTAATTACCATTTCACGTTCAAATCTAATTAAAGATTTAACTATCGCTTTGGAGCAAAACTGGCGAACTCCATTCTCGCTCATTTCTAAATTTGATAATTTAGATTATAGATTTACATTTCAATCTAATTGCAGATTCGTTAAAACTCCTTTTACTGGGTTAAAGAACTAATGTCATTTAAAACACAGTTCACGACAAACCCAAATCACATTCTATTTCAATTCAAATCAAATATATTAGGAATTCCGATTATTTAAAACCCCTTTTTAAATCTAATTTATTTATTAAAAAAAAATCGGGTTTTAAATTTAGTTCAATCTAGTTCATTTCGATAAAAATCTATTTTTATCTTTTCAAATATGGAGTTTTTCATCCCAAATTTTTCCAAATCATTTCTTCTGATTTTACACAAATTATTACTATTTTTAATAATTTTATCAAGGCCCGTACAGTCGATTTCAATCAGCGGCCATCGAACTGCACTTACAGCGACCTTTTCCAAATTTGATTTGGATGTATCTCCAAATCCAACCATTAGATTTCAAATTTCTAATATTCGTTAGAAAGCTCTTTTCGATACGAACCCAACGGTTCCGGTTTTAGGAGAATCCGACGGTCGGATCTCCCGTAATGTCCGTTTTAAATAAATGGTCGAAATTCACGAACTGCCGCGGCGCGGCGCGTTCTATTCAGGCCATTATATTATATATATAATATATATAATATATATTTCGTCGATTTCTATTTAAAACGAATTTTATAAATCGTTTTAAATTCGTTTCAAAAACAATTTCAACCTTTATTTCAAATTCAGATCAAAATTGAATTTTCTATTTTAAATCCTTTTTACTTTCATTTCTATTTGATTTCAATTCAAATCGATTTTAATTCGATTCAAATTCAATTCGGTTTCTATTCAATTTGAATTCAATTCGGTTTTCTATTCAATTTGAATTCAATTCGGTTTTCTATTCAATTGAAATCAAATTGGTTATATATTCAATTGAAATCAAATTCGTTATATATTCAATTGAAATCAAATTCGTTATATATTCAATTCATTTCGAAATCGTTATATATTCAATTCATTTCGAAATCGTTTTATATTCAATTCATTTCGAAATCGTTTTATATTCAATTCATTTCGAAATCGTTTTATATTCAATTCATTTCGAAATCGTTTTATATTCAATTAATTTCGAAATCGTTTTATATTCAATTCATTTCGAAATCGTTTTATATTCAATTCATTTCGAAATCGTTTTATATTCAATTCATTTCGAAATCGTTTTATATTCAATTCATTTCGAAATCGTTTTATATTCAATTCATTTCGAAATCGTTTTATATTCAATTCATTTCGAAATCGTTTTATATTCAATTCATTTCGAAATCGTTTTATATTCAATTCATTTCGAAATCGTTTTATATTCAATTCATTTCGAAATCGTTTTATATTCAATTCATTTCGAAATCGTTTTATATTCAATTCATTTCGAAATCGTTTTATATTCAATTCATTTCGAAATCGTTTTATATTCAATTCATTTCGAAATGAATAAAATCGATATAAATATCGTTCACGTCAAAATGGCGTCAATCCAATCAACACGGCTTCATATATTCCTTTATTCTATTCAACAAATGAATATTTATTTTTGTCAACACACGACTAATCTCAACGAATGAGTACTGTCCACGTGTGACTATTTTTGCTAAAATATTTCGTTCAACACATGACTAATCTCAACGGATGAGTACAGTCAACACATGAACCTTTATATTATAATATTGAGAAAGAGGTAAATTTTATTATTAATATATTTCGTTCAACACATGACTAATCTCAACGGATGAGTACTGTCAACACATGAACCTTTATTTTATATTATTCTTTATCTTCTAAATTGGAATGGGGCCCAATCAATCACCATATAGCGTTAACTATATGGATTTCCATACAACACATGTATATAATAGCATTCAAAAATAATTAACTATCAACCAAAGTGCACTACACTGTATAAGCATCAAATATAGATATCTAACGCTTATAACAGCCTGTCAATCAATCGATCGACATATTTAATCATTCAGGATGAGTGAACTTCAAATTTCATCCCAACGCCCATGTGGGGTTTCAAACAATCAAACACAGATTTAGTTGTGCAGTTGGGCGATGTGTAAAATTTATCGACCCAATCAATGTCCTTCAAATAGGTGTACATAAACAAAACGTCTGGTTTGTAAATGAATATTTATTTATTCACATTCACGTTAAAAATTATATTTTTAACGATAAAACATTTTATTCCAACATATGAATTTTTATTCAGTTCATTTACAAAATGAAAATGATATTTTTATTTTTCTAACATATTTTAGAAAATTTCGGTGGCATAACGGCACGATACTAGAAACGGGACAAGGCCTAGCCTTATCCCCGGTCTAGTGATGGCCCACGCCATTCACACATCAATCAAATTCACCAAACAACCAAATTTCAATCAAATAATCTAACCAATTTTTGCAATCAAACAAACAAGTCCATGGTCTGTGGACGATTGTGTCGGGTGCTACTAAACACCGTCTGCATCCTAGTATATATATATATATAACTAGAAAAATAAATTGAAAGGTGAGAAATTCTCACCGATAGCTATCCAATCATCTTGACTCTTCTTTGATAGAAATCTTCATCGTTATCACATTTTTATCATCTTCGCTGCCGTAGCCACTACATATGTAAAAATCGAATTTTTACTTTGCTATTCAGTATATAAAAATCGAATTTTTACCTTGCTATTCAATATATAAAAATCGAATTTTTACACCGCTGCTATATAAAAAGATTTCGCCTTTTGAAAAATATAGATTTGCCTTTCTATAATATAAAAATTATATTTTTCTCGAAGTAAAAATCATATTTTTACTTCACTACTCATCTCAAAATATCGTCTTTTCATATCTAAAAATATCGTCTTTTCATATTTAAAAATATTGTCTTTTCATATTTAAAAATATTGTCTTTTCGTATTTAAAAATATTGTCTTTTCATATTTTCAAACTCTAACTTTCCTTTGTTTTTCAGAAATCATATTCTTAATGAACTAGAACTATAAAAATCTCCCCTTTTACTTATACTATTCATGAAAATGAAAAAAAAACTGATTTTGCTTTAAACTAAACAAATTAATTAAATAAAACAAATAAAAATAAAACATAAAAAAAAACTTACAGGGGGTTTAACGAGGGGAGGGGGTCCACAGCTAGCTGAGGCGGTCGGAGAAGGGCTCGGGGAGGGGTGCGGCTTGGGGCTGGAGTGGTCGGAGGGAAGGGGCTCGAATCGGGTTCGGGGGGTGGGGGGAAAGGACGTCGGTTGCGGTGGCGGAAGGGGGGGGGACTGGCGGCTTGGGGTTCGAAGAGGGAGGCGGCGGTTGCTGGCGCGAGGGGGGGGAGACGAAGGGGAGGAGGTTTCGAGGTGGAGGAGAAGGGGAAGAGGGGCGGAGGACCCCTGGGGGGGTCGGCGCCAGGGCGCGGCGACCCTGGTGGCAGCGGCGGCGGCGGCCTTGGCCCCCCCGTCGTTCGCCTTTTTTCTCTTTTTTTTTCCTGTTCGGTATGAAGAGGAGAGAGAGAGAGAAAGAGGGGTGAGGTGTTATTATATTTAATTATTTAATTATTTTTAATTCTCCTTTAAGTTGACTTTTTATTTCGACCTCGAAACGAGGCCCACTGCCTGTCGTCCATAGCGTTTCACCCCCATTCCGAACACAATGGGATATGTATCGTAGGCTGATTCGATCGTCTCGATCAGTTTTCGTCAAAATCAACATATAACTCTATATATTGAATTTAAACGCGCGTTTCAATTTACCGGGGTCACATACTAACTCTAAAAATTCCAGAAAAATATTTTCTAGCTTCGTATTGACGATACGGTCCTAACAAAACTAGTTTCATCGAATTCTGAGACCATTTGAAAAATGGCCAATTTCCAGTCGATTAAAATCGACTGAAACTGGTCAAACGCGTTTTCCTTTGCCACGCTCACATATTGATTTGAAAAATTATGAAATTTGGAATCTAGCAATAATTTGACATCACGGACCCAACAAAAGTGGTTTCGTCGAAATCCGAGGTCGTTTGCAAAATTCCCATTTTTAAGGACCTGAATTCCATAGCGACTATACAGAATTTTCAACTGGACATATCTTTTGATTCCCGCTATGAAATCTTGATTTTTCGGATTCGTTGGAAAGATGTTATCAATTAGATCCTAACATTTTTGGTTTCACTAAAATCCGGATTGTTTTGCACCCGGTACATTCAATTGAAGTTTGAATTCGAACTATCGAACTACCGCGCCATTTTCAATTCTATTTATAATTATATATAATTATATATATTCTAACGACGACGCACATAATATATTCGTTCGAATTATATTTAAAAATAAATTTCTCATCGATATTATTTAAAATAATCTATTTTAAATGTTCAAAATTCGCTAAAATTGCCAAAATAAAAATTTTAAACTGGTTCAGATTTTCCGGGTTATTACAATCTCCCCCACTTAAAACTTTTCGTCCCCGAAAAGGAACAAAGTCGAAAGTGGTTTGATTAATCAACTCTATGTTCGATCTGGCTTCCATTCTCCAACTTTTCAGTTTCTGAGAATTTTAAAATTTTCAAAAATTTGGCTAACACCCTAAATTTTTGAAAAATTTCGCCATAACCTCCCCTGCACCGGGAGCCACGGGAAAATCCCGAAATTGCCATACAGGCCTTTTAATCTCAAAAAGAAAAAGAAAAAGCCAAGCGGCTAGCCAATAGGCTCATAAAATCATCATCACCCAAACAAAACAGTAAATTATAGTAAACATTTACCTATTTGTCGGGCAAACAAATTCTATTCTTTGGCTCTAGCCTCCTTGCTATGACCTGTTCAATGTAAGTATATGTATATGCAAGCAAATGCGACCAATTTTCAATATAATTCAATATTTGGTTCAATTAGGCTAAAGGGTTCAAAATTATCAAACAAATAAACAGACAACACAAACATCAATCAATTAGTGGATTAGAGTTTTCAAATTCATAAATTTGATGTATATACAAAAAATCTTGTTTTTGATGCCAATTCACAACAATGTGTTCTAGCTATATAAGTTTTGGTTCTCACACCAGTCTAATGGAAATATATAGAAATCACACCTTCGAAACACGAACATAAATATTGGTGATGGAGCTCCATCATCAAAATCATCTCCGAGCGACTAGAGTGTAATCCTATATCTCTCCAGTATATTAAAACTTCGAATATACGTTCATGACGCGTATATGCAAAACCTTTATATACTAGATTGTCCAAATCAATGCAAATAAAATATTCAAATACGTATAAAATGGTTTAAATTTTCGAAACAAAATTGTTTTCATTTGAAAAATATACTCTTCACACTCGTTCTAGGATACTACTGATCCTATCTCTAACGAGTCATCCTAATTGGATATTGCTAATCCAATATCTGATGAATTCTTTCGTATGATTCTAATGTGTCTTGTTCTCGAGCTCTGTAAACCAAAGCTCTGATACCACTGTAAGGACCCGTTTCTTCCCCGTTAAGGAAAGGGCGGATACTTTGAGAACAACACACAACAGAACGCAGACGGAAAAACATTTCATTGCTATTACAACAATTCCATCAGATACAAGAATATACAGAGTATAATTGAATAAATTACATTCGATAAATATCAGATATTTCAATAAATTACATAGCAGCGGAAAATAATACAAAGCACAACTGAAGGTGATATACGGATACAGAGCTTTCCGGATATCATTCCAGCTGTAAACCAGGATCCTACGAATATAAACCTGCAAAACCAAAACTACTAGCTGCCCGTGCGGAAAATAGGGGCACCTAGAGTTTAGGTTAAAACAATAAACTCCAGGTCAGTCATGTGACTGGTGTGAGAACTAAAACAGTTATTTAAAACTTTACTTTAAAAGAGAGTAATTCAAGGGACCACGCCGTATGACACGGAACGGGTTTCCTCCCAAGAATACCAGTGCATAGAATAAACAACGCAATGCTTTTTCGAAAAATGAAGCTATTATAAGACCCAGGTCCCATCACACAATGCAACGCAAGCCGGAGGATAGGGTTTTACCTTATAACAGCCAAACATGCTTGATACGTTTAAAACAAATCATTTGATACTATAATAAGTGTATAGTGTCAAAACAATTTCAATCATAAATATAAATCATAGACGGCATGAGTGCCCCCATCCCACTATGTCGCCATACTAGGCTCTACAGATAAAACCGTAATACACGTATTGGAAATTGGATTCCCGTCATGAGTCGAGGCAAGGGGCAAGCTCCTCTCCGCTTCGAGACACTCTAGCAAATGCTCAGGACTACACACTCTGGGCAGCCACTTGGATTTGTTGGGCCGGTCCTCACTTACGTTAGAGGATTGGCAATTCCGGAACACACGTTTCCCGGTCCTTACAGACCTATAATCGAGGCGCCTCATCCAACAACCACAAAGGTGAAAAGTATATAAATGCCAGGGCTGGTAAGTCACTGACACCACCAAAGCTAGAAAGAAACGTCGTGTTCTCCCAACGGCCCATATCCCGTTTTTAACTCATACCGAGGTGTGAGGCTCGCGAATTCACGTTACACACAAAGCTGCCACGTAGGCGTGCTTTGATCATCAACCACAAGACTTTGCTTTTCAACAGAAGCCTTGATCATTGCATCTTAGCGTGCCACATAGGCAATTCATGCCATGTGATTGATATCTATCGATATATAACCTCTAAGCTCGTACGTCTCAGAGAAGGGCGTTAAGCAAGAGAATAAATTCTCCGCCGCCAAATAGATATATATTTAACAGAAATCAATCAACACAGAATAAAATCCAATGTCAGACACACAATCCATTTACAAGTCCGTTCTGGGTCTGAACGAAACCGGAGGCACTTTCCTCGCATATCCATCCATCTCCAAGTACGTCTGGACGACCACCAACTATTTTCCATCCTCTTGGGTGTACAGCACAATCAGGATCATCAGTAATTATCCAAACGATGTGAAGACTTCCGTTCTTCAACCATCGTCTTCATCTTCGACATATCGTCGAATCGGTTATTCAAAATGGGTATAAACCCGGACTTTCCGAACAACCCGCGTATATTAAAAACAAATGTTACACAAACACAACATACGCCTCATTCCAATTCAGAATATTCTTTTATTCACAAAATCACATTTTTAGGAAAAGGTTCCCATTAATTTTATCCAAGATAAATTCTTTCAAATTTATCCTTTAATCTTCCTTTGGATGTCGTTTCAAACCAAATTATGGTTTTTCAAACTAGTCGAGATTAGCGAACCACATCGAAGTAATTATTTATTTTATTTCCCAATCCCAACCTATTCATCCCATGAAGCAAAACTGGTAATACTCCATATCTAATACTATGGTGTTATCGGTAAAATTAATTACCATTTCACGTTCAAATCTAATTAAAGATTTAACTATCGCTTTGGAGCAAAACTGGCGATACTCCATTCTCGCTCATTTCTAAATTTGATAATTTAGATTATAGATTTACATTTCAATCTAATTGCAGATTCGTTAAAACTCCTTTTACTGTGTTGAAGAACTAATGTCATTTAAAACACAGTTCACGACAAACCCAAATCACATTCTGTTTCAATTCAAATCAAATATATTAGGAATTCCGATTATTTAAAACCCCTTTTTGAATCTAATTTATTTATTTAAAAAAAATCGGGTTTTAAATTTAGTTCAATCTAGTTCATTTCGATAAAAAACTATTTTTATCTTTTCAAATATGGAGTTTTTCATCCCAAATTTTCCCAAATCATTTCTTCTGATTTTACACAAATTATTACTATTTTTAATAATTTTATCAAGGCCCGTACAGTCGATTTCCATCAGCGGCCATCGAACTGCACTTACAGCGACCTTTTCCAAATTTGATTTGGACGTATCTCCAAATCCAACCGTTAGATTTCAAATTTCTAATATTCGTTAGAAAGCTCTTTTCGATACGAACCCAACGGTTCCGATTTTAGGAGAATCCGACGGTCGGATCTCCCGTAATGTCCGTTTTAAATAAATGGTCGAAATTCACGAACTGCCGCGGCGCGGCGCGTTCTATTCAGGCCATTATATTATATATATATATAATATATAATATATATTTCGTCGATTTCTATTTAAAACGAATTTTATAAATCGTTTTAAATTCGTTTCAATAACAATTTCAACCTTTATTTCAAATTCAAATCAAAATTGAATTTTCTATTTTAAATCCTTTTTACTTTCATTTCTATTTGATTTCAATTCAAATCGATTTTAATTTGATTCGAATTCAATTCGTTTTCTATTCAATTTGAATTCAATTTGGTTTTCTATTCAATTTGAATTCAATTCGGTTTTCTATTCACTTCAAATCAAATTGGTTATATATTCAATTGAAATCAAATTCGTTATATATTCAATTGAAATCAAATTCGTTATATATTGAATTGAAATCAAATTCGTTATATATTCAATTCATTTCGAAATCGTTTTATATTCAATTCATTTCAAAATCGTTTTATATTCAATTCATTTCGAAATCGTTTTATATTCAATTCATTTCGAAATCGTTTTATATTCAATTCATTTCGAAATCGTTTTATATTCAATTCATTTCGAAATCGTTTTATATTCAATTCATTTCGAAATCGTTTTATATTCAATTCATTTCAAAATCATTTTATATTCAATTCATTTCGAAATCGTTTTATATTCAATTCATTTCGAAATGAATAAAATCGATATAAATATCGTTCACGTCAAAATGGCGTCAATCCAATCAACACGGCTTCATATATTCCTTTATTCTATTCAACAAATGAATATTTATTTTTGTCAACACACGACTAATCTCAACGAATGAGTATTGTCCACGTGTGACTATTTTTGCTAAAATATTTCGTTCAACACATGACTAATCTCAACGGATGAGTACAGTCAACACATGAACCTTTATATTATAATATTGAGAAAGAGGTAAATTTTATTATTAAAATATTTCGTTCAACACATGACTAATCTCAACGGATGAGTACTGTAAACACATGAACCTTTATTTTATATTATTCTTTATCTTCTAAATTGGAATGGGGCCCAATCAATCACCATATAGCGTTAACTATATGGATTTCCATACAACACATGTATATAATAGCATTCAAAAATAATTAACTATCAACCAAAGTGCACTACCCTGTATAAGCATCAAATATAGATATCTAACGCTTATAACAACCTGTCAATCAATCGATCGACATATTTAATCAATCAGGATGAGTGAACTTCAAATTTCATCCCAACACCCGTGTGGGGTTTCAAACAATCAAACACAGATTTAGTTGTGCAGTTGGGCGATGTGTAAAATTTATCGACCCAATCAATGTCCTTCAAATAGGTGTACATAAACAAACCGTCTGGTTTGTAAATGAATATTTATTTATTCACATTCATGTTAAAAATTATATTTTTAACGATAAAACATTTTATTCCAACATATGAATTTTTATTCAGTTCAATTACAAAATGAAAATGATATTTTCATTTTTCTAACATATTTTAGAAAATTTCGGCGGCATAACGGCACGATACTAGAAACGGGACAAGGCCTAGCCTTATCCCCGGTCTAGTGAAGGCCCACGCCATTCACACATCAATCAAATTCACCAAACAACCAAATTTCAATCAAATAATCTAACCAGTTTTTGCAATCAAAAAAACAAGTCCAGGGTCTATGGACGATTGTGTCGGGTGCTACTAAACACCGTCTGCATCCTAGTATATATATATAACTAGAAAAATAAATTGAAAGGTGAAAAATTCTCACTGATAGCTATCCAATCATCTTGACTCTTCTTTGATAGAAATCTTCATCGTTATCGCATTTTTATCATCTTCGCTGCCGTAGCCACTACATATGTAAAAATCGAATTTTTACTTTGCTATTCAATATATAAAAATCAAATTTTTACCTTGCTATTCAATATATAAAAATCGAATTTTTACACCGCTGCTATATAAAAAGATTTCGCCTTTTCAAAAATATAGATTTGCCTTTCTATAATATAAAAATTATATTTTTCTCGAAGTAAAAATCATATTTTTACTTCACTACTCATCTACAAAATATCGTCTTTTCATACCTAAAAATATCGTCTTTTCATATTTAAAAATATTGTCTTTTCATATTTAAAAATATTGTCTTTTCGTATTTAAAAATATTGTCTTTTCATATTTTCAAACTCTAACTTTCCTTTGTTTTTCAGAAATCATATTCTTAATGAACTAGAACTATAAAAATCTCCCCTTTTACTTATACTATTCATGAAAATGAAAAAAACTGATTTTGCTTTAAACTAAACAAATTAATTAAATAAAACAAATAAAAATAAAACATAAAAAAAACTTACAGGGGGTTTAACGAGGGGAGGGGGGTCCACAGCTAGCTGAGGCGGTCGGAGAAGGGCTCGGGGAGGGGTGCGGCTTGGGGCTGGAGTGGTCGGAGGGGAGGGGCTTGAATCGGGTTCGGGTGGGGGGGGAAGGACGTCGGTTGCGGTGGCGGAAGGGGGGACTGGCGGCTTGGGGGTTCGAAGAGGGAGGCGGCGGTTGCTGGCGCGAGGGGGGGAGACGAAGGGGAGGAAGTCTCGAGGTGGAGGAGAAGGGGGAAGAGGGGCGGAGGACCCCTGGGGGGGGGGGGGGGTCGACGCCAGGGCGCGGCGGCCCTGGTGGCAGCGGCGGCGGCGGCCTTGGCCCCCCCGTCGTTCGCCTTTTTTCTCTTTTTTTTTCCTGTTCGGTATGAAGAGGAGAGAGAGAGAAAGAGGGGTGAGGTGTTATTATATTTAATTATTTTTAATTCTCCTTTAAGTTGACTTTTTATTTCGACCTCGAAACGAGGCCCACTGCCTGTCGTCCATAGCGTTTTACCCCCATTCCGAACACAATGGGATATGTATCGTAGGCTGATTCGATCGTCTCGATCAGTTTTCGTCAAAATCAACATATAACTCTATATATTGAATTTAAACGCGCGTTTCAATTTACCGGGGTCACATACTAACTCTAAAAATTCCAGAAAAATATTTTCTAGCTTCGTATTGACGATACGGTCCTAACAAAACTAGTTTCGTCGAATTCTGAGACCGTTTGAAAAATGGCCAATTTCCAGTCGATTAAAATCGACTGAAACTGGTTAAACGCGTTTTCCTTTGCCACGCTCACATATTGATTCGAAAAATTATGAAATTTGGAATCTAGCAATAATTTGACATCACGGACCCAACAAAAGTGGTTTCGTTGAAATCCGAGGTCGTTTGCAAAATTCCCATTTTTAAGGACCTGAATTCCATAGCGACTATTCAGAATTTTCAACTGGACATATCTTTTGATTCCCGCTATGAAATCTTGATTTTTCGGATTCGTTGGAAAGATATTATCAATTAGATCCTAACAATTTTGGTTTCACTAAAATCCGGATTGTTTTGCACCCGGTACATTCAATTGAAGTTTGAAATCGAATTATCGAACTACCGCGCCATTTTCAATTCTATTTATAATTATATATAATTATATATATTCAAACGACGACGCGCATAATATATTCATTCGAATTATATTTAAAAATAAATTTCTCATCGATATTATTTAAAATAATCTATTTTAAATGTTCAAAATTCGCTAAAATTGCCAAAATAAAAATTTTAAACTGGTTCAAATTTTCCGGGTTATTACAGTCTTCCCATGATCCACCAAAATCTATAACACAAGCTCGCAATAGATCTTCTAAAATACGATTCACCCTCTCAGTCTGACCGTCTGTCTGAGGATGATAAGCGGTGCTTAAGTTCAACTTCGTTCCCAGTTCGACTTGAAATGCCTCCCAGAATTTGCTAGTGAATATTGTATCTCTATCACTGACTATACTGAGCGGCACTCCATGCAGTCTAACTATTTCCCTGAAGTAAAGCTGCGCCAGACTCTGAGCAGTTCTGTTTGATCTGACAGGTATGAAATTGGCGGTCTTCGTGAAGCGATCTACGATCACCCAAATACTGTCATTTCCTTTTCTGGTTCTGGGCAGACCATCAATGAAATCCATAGAAATATGTTCCCACTTCCAACCAGGAATTTCTAGCGGTTGTAATAATCCAGCTAGTTTCTGTTGGTCGCTCTTGACTAGTTGGCAAGTAGGGCATCGGCTAACATATATTGAAACGTCTCTTTTCATAGCCTTCCACCAGAATGTTCGTCTGAGATCGTTATACATTTTGGCCACACCAGGATGGATACTCAGCTTGGACTTGTGACACTCATCTAACACTTCCCTTTTTAACTCTGGGATGCCAGGAACACAAATCCTTCCTTTCAACCTCAAGGTCTCGTCGTTATCTATTTGAAAACACGAGGGTTCGCCTTTCTGAATCCTTTTGATCATATCCTTAATAAAGTTATCCTCCTTCTGAAGAATAGATATTTTGTCAATCAAGGAAGTCGTGATAATAAAGCTGGCGATCATTACATTCTTTCGGCTCAGCGCATTAGCCACGACATTGGCTTTCCCTGGAGTGTATATAATTTCAAAGTCATATGCTGCCAGAAACTCTAGCCAACGTTGCTGCCTCAGATTCAAGTCCTTCTGGGTGAACAGATACTTTAACGACTGGTGATCTGTAAACAGTTCAAATCTCTCACCCAGAAGATAGTGTCTCCAGATTTTCAAAGCGAACACAATAGCCAATAACTCAAGATCATGAGTTACGTAGTTCTTCTCGTGCGGCTTCAATTGACGGCTAGCATAAGCAATCACTTGGCCTCTTCGCATTAACACTGCGCCAAGGCCTTCTCTAGAAGCATCAGTCCAGACCTTTAAATCCTGGTTGCCATCAATGATGGTTAACACTAGAGCTGTCGTTAATCTTAACTTTAGCTCCTCGAAAGCCTCCTCGCTTTCTGGAGTCCATTTGAACTTAGAGTGCTTCTTTGTAAGCTTTGTTAAATGACCAGATATCTTCGAAAAGTTTTTAACGAACTTCCGATAATAGCTAGCCAATCCGAGAAAACTGCGGACTTCAGTGGGGGTACTGGGCTGTTTCCAATTCTGAATAGCCGTGATTTTACTTGGATCCACAGCGATTCCTTCTTTTGATACGACATGGCCCAGAAATTTCACTTCATCTTGCCAGAATATACATTTGGAAAACTTTGCTTTCAATACATTTCTTCTGAGGATTTCTAACACTTGTTCCAAATGTTTTTCATGTTCGGCCTTTGATTTAGAGAAGATTAGAATATCGTCAATGAAAACCAGAACGAATTTATTCAAAACCCCTCTGAACACTCTATTCATCAGATCGACGAAATAGGCTGGAGCGTTACATAAGCCGAACGGCATTACTAACCATTCGTAGAATAAGTCGGGACCTCTGAACGCTGTCATTGGAACACACGCTTCGGCAATTCGAAGTTGATGGAAGCCTGTAGTTAGGTCCATTCGTGAAAATACTTGTGCTCCATTTAATCGATCCAACAAATCATCAATCCGCGGCAATGGATATTTGTTCTTTATCGTCTGTTTGTTCAGATCTCGATAATCCACACATAGACGTAGAGTACCGTCAGATTTCGGGACAAAGACCACTGCTGCACCCCAATCAGAGAAACTAGGCCTGATCAAACCCTTCCATACTAGCTGTCGTGTTTGATTGTCTAATTCCTCCTTCTCTTTCAAGGACATTCTTCGAATAGCATGAACTACCGGCCTTGCATTGGGAATCAAAGCAATCTTGAAATCTATTTCTCTCTGCGGAGGCAAACGAACAACTTCTTCGAACACATCCGCATAATCTTTGACGACAAGAATATCTTTGATGAGGTCAGGAATATTCTCTGTGATTTCAGGGACATTTTCTATTTGAGCTGGAGAAACATTCAAAGCTGCCCAGAAGTCTTTTCTATTAGTATTCTGACCTTCACAGGGAATGGTTATATAATCACCTGATTTAATCTTGGCCTTTACGACTCTGTCGGCACATTTAACTTCAGCTTCATATTTGGTCAACCAGTCTAACCCTAAGATAAGATCAAACTCTTTAAAATTCATGACGACTGCGACGGTAGGAAACCGATAACGAGAAAAGGAAACCGGCACTCCACAAACCCAATTGAGATCAATGGAACCCCCAACTGGATTCTGGACAATCATTGGTTCCTTGAGCTTCTTCAAATTTAAATCCAGTTTCTTAGCTGCATCCTTTGCAATGAAGCTTCGTGATGCGCCTGTGTCAAACAGTACTTTGACTGGAATGTTTTTGACAGTAAGCGTTCCTTCTAAAACATCAGCCCTTTCTTGACTAGCTGAGGGCTCAGAAGTTTCTGCTACTTCATTCACATGAACTATTTCAGGCTTTCTGAAAAGCGGGCAAGCCTTTGAAAGGTGACCAGTCTGCTGGCATTGACTGCACTTTCTAATCTCTTGAAACTTCTTACTGGATTTAGACCCATCCTTTAATCGTTTCTTTAGGGATCTGCAACTTATCGAGAGATGTCATTGCCTATTGCAGTTACTGCATATGGCGGTCGTTACGGGTTCTTTCCCAGATTCAGCCCTTTTCCTCTTGGCCCTGGGCTTCTTATCTCCCTCAGACCTCATACCGGCTTCAGGAATATCAGTTTCCGACTCTGCTTTGTCACTAGAACAGACTTCTTCTTTGTCGCGTAGCATTCCTTTCTTATGGAGATCCTCGTACTGATAGGCCATATAAATCATTTCAGAAAAAGGAAGTTTTACATTACTCAGTACACTATTCTGATATCTCCTTTGCAGGCCATGAATAAATCTCAGATTCTTCCTCTTTGGATCTCGAATCAGATGAGGAGCAAAGTGTGCAAGTTCATTGAGTTTCTTATGATATTCTGGGATGGTCATATCACCTTGTATTAGATAAGAAAATTCATCACATAATCGCTCCGTCGCTTCGGGAGGAGTAAATCATTCCAGGAAAATCACTTTGAATCTGTCCCAGGTGATATCACCTTCTGGATTATCTTTGATGATTGTTTCCCACCAGATTAAAGCTTCTTCTTTGAGCGCCCAAGATGCTACTAACCGTTTCTGGTCATCCCTCAACTGGATACGCTCAAAAATTCTTTCGACGGAGCTCACCCAAGCTTGAGTTTGTAGATTCATTGCCCGAGAACTGTGCTCCGTTCAGATTTCGATATCTCTTTAATAGAGCCTCCAGATCGAGATCTGTATTTCTCCTGTCTCTGACACTCATTTTTCTAGTACTTCTGCAATTAGCAGATCAAGTGTCAGGTCACAGAAAAGGTATTTCAAAATATAGAGACAAATACTTCAATGTAAATGTGTCTACTGGGGTGTATTCCATTCTGCTTTACTCATACTAGGATATTACTGATCCTATCTGTATAGAGTTACCCGTCCTAGAACACTACTGGTTCTATTTCTGACGAGTTCGTTAATATGTTATATTCCATAACTAAGCTTAACCAAAGCTCTGATACCAAATGAGATGACCCCAAACCCCGTACTTACGGTGGCAAGGGTAATCCGTGGAATATTACACAGAAACAGATAATAGCAGAACAGAAATAAATAAATACACCAGATAATGAACAATAGAATATACTGGATAAAAGTAATCATCAGAGTTACACAGTATATAGGATCTTACTTAGTACAAATACAGTTCAGCTATACATATATGTCTACAGCGGAAACAAACAAAATATGTACAATAGGAGCTGAACATCATAAAAAGAGATAAATGATAGAATCCATCTTCAGCTCCAGCTATCCAGAAAGAACCAGCTAAACCTGAATACAAGGCTGCCCGTGTAGAAAAGAGGGCACCCGAGTTTGAGAGTTAAACAAACTACGAGTCAGTCATGGGACTGGTATGAGAAATCTACTCAATACATATATAATTTGGCTAATCACAGGACCACGCCACTTTCGTGGAACGGGTTTACTCCATTGGATTGCTAGTGCTTTAAAACAAATCTTTCTTTTAAACATCGCTATGCTTTTTATAAAAATGAAGTCGTTATAAGACTCAGTTCCCATCACACAATGCAACGCAAACCGGAGGATAGAGTTTTTACCTTATAACGGCCAAAATATGCTTGATACGAATAAAATAAAGGAATTTGATATTATTGCTAGTGTTTATATGTTTTGAAAGCAATTTCAAATCATAACTATCAATCATAGACGGCATTAATGCCCCATACCACTATGTCTCCATATATAGGTATACAATCAAAACCGCACGATGTCGTATTTGGAAATTGGATTTCCGTCATGAACCAAGGCAAAAGATAGTCCTTACCGAATTCGTGACTCTCTAGCCCGAGCCACAGGATCAGAGCTCGAGTGACCCTTGGATCGTCAGGGCCGGTCCACCGATGTGGATTAAAATTCCTGAACACTGCGTTTCCCCACCTTTTGGGGTGTAAATGAGCCAACGAATGGCTCCATCGGACCCGGATCGTCCGATCTAACCGAGGCGCCTCGCAACAGCAACAACCACACAGGTGAAAAGTATATAAATGTCAGGGTTGGTAGGTCACTGACACCACCCTAGCTAGAAAGAAACGCATGCCCTCCCTGAGGTCCTTCTCCCGTTTCTGGTTCATACCGGGGTGTGAGGCTCGCGAATTCACGTTATACACAAAGCTACGCCACACAGGCGGTGCTTTGATCATCACCACAAGACTTTGCTTTTCAACAGAAGCCCTGATTATTTGCCACTTAGGCATGCCACACTAGCAATTCATGCCATGCGACTGATGTCCATCGATATACAACCTCTGGGCTCGTGCGTTTCAGAGAAGGGCGTTAAGCAAAAGAATAAATTCTCCGCCGCCAAACAGATGTATATTTAATAGAGATCAATCAACACAAAATAAAATCCAATGTCAGACACACAATCCATTTACAAGTCCGTCCTGGGTCTGAACGAAACCGGAGGCACTAAATACCTCGCAAACCCATTGATCACCACGTACGTCTGGACGATCACCACTCATTATCCATATTTCGGGATGCCTCCCAATCAGGACCTCGGTTACCATCCAAACGAGGTGAAGATCTCCGGTCTTCGACCACCGTCTTCATCTTCGAATTTCAATCGTCGATCAATTATTTGAAATGAGAATTAACTCGGCCTTCTCAAATAATTCACGTATATTTAGAATTTCAAATCAATTTATTTTAATGGTTAAATCATTCGACAACAGCAATTTTGTTCTTTAATGTAATTTCCACACCAAACACATTCAACTATCAAATATCACATAAATCAAGCAAATTCAGTTTATTTCCATTCCATATCGTTTATGATATTTTATAATGATTTATCGCGATTTTTATTTATTTTAAAATAGCCAATTTATTCAAAACGACGCTTCGGGCCATAACGCAGCCGTGGCGCTGTTTTTCTTCAGATTTGATTTACACATATTTGAAAATCTAACCGTTGGATCTTCACAAAATTTACATTATTAGAAAGGTCTTTTCAAAACGAATCCAACGGTTCTAGTTTCGGGAAAATCCGACGGTCGGATCTCCCGGTACAATCGTTTGAAGTTTCGATTTCAAAATACGAACTACAGCGTCGTTATTCGATTAAATATAACTATATTTATTTATATATATATATAAATATAATCGTTTCTAGCACTGTTTTTCTTCAGATTTGAATTAAACATTCCAGAAAATCCAACCGTTGGATTTTTACAAAGTTGGTGCCGTTGGAAAGATATTTCCAAGGCGGACCCGACGGTTGCGGTTTCGGGAAAATCCGATGGTCGGATCTCCCGGTATAATCGTTTGAAATCACGGTTTCAAAATGCGAACTGCACGGCCACGTTTCGTTTTAATTTTATTTATATTTATATATATTTATATAAATATAGTTCATTCAAAAATTCCTATATCATTTTCACTTCAAATATTTCACTAACGCCTTTAAATTTCGGAAAAATTCGCCATAACCTCCTTTGTACGGGAGGGGCTGGGAAAATTCCCAAATAGCCACACGGGCGTCTCATGTCGGAAAGAAAAAGAAAAAGCCAACAGGCTTATAAAATCATCACCCAAACAAAACAGTAAATGTGTACCTATTTGTCGGGCACAAAATTTTATTCCTCTTCTCTAGCCCCTTTGCTATAACCTGTTCAATAAATATACATGTACATATATACAGTTCTTATCATTTGTCATTTTCCATTTGGTTTAAAAACACCATTCATTCTAATGTTGCATGCACAGGTAAAAATCACATCATTAGTTAATTAATGAATATTTCGACTCATGCATATTTATTTGAACGAGTTGCTATTTTTAACACTTCACATTTCAACAATTCATGTATACAATAAAAATGTGATTTTTATTGTAAAACAATTCTTTTCAAAACACTATTATTTTATATAGTCTATATAGATGATAAAAAGGTGATTTTTATTGTAAAACAATTTATTTTAAAACAAGGTCATTTTACATAGTTTACATAGATGATAAAAAGGTGATTTTTATTATGAAACAATTTATTTCAAAATATGAATACCATTCAACACATGAATTTCAATTCAACGAATGAATATCGATTCAACACATGAAGGTTTTCTATAGTTTCTATATATAGATAAAAATGTGATTTTTATATTTAAAACACGAATACCATTCAACACATGAATTTCTAATCAACGAATGAATATTGATTCAACACATGAAGGTTTCCTATACAATGAATAAATATAGTTTTAGCAAATGAAAATAATTCAAAATTTCGGCAGCATAACGGCAGGGTAGTTAAAACCGGGACCGTCCCTAGTACAGCTCCTCGCTCTACCTTAAAACCTCGCGGTTTTTGACAATGGGGATCATGCATCTAGTTCGCACGCAGGCGGCATGTATATATTTATTTCATTTCCACAAACTAATCCTATGTGGTTTCAACCAAATATTTCTCAACCACAAATGGGTATTTTTCAACCACAAACAATCCCAAACAACCATTCGCTATCAATCAATTTTCTCACCAATCACAACCAATAAATATCGTCCATGGTTTGTGGACGAGGGGCGTATGTGTATATATATATATGTATGTATATATATATATATGTATATATATATATATATATATAGCAATTCACTTCTATTTCAACACATATATAATTTTTACAACGCATATATAACTTATACATCGAACGTACAACTTATACAATGCTTATACATGAGGTTTACAACGCTTATATAACCCATACATCGACTATATAATTTATACATCGTCGTTTTCCATATTGTTTATAAATTAGAAATCTCACATTGGGTTCCACTCCATCAAAAATAGCAGAAGGCTCAGAAAAATATGCGGTCTCTTCTAAAATGTAGAAGGCGTCCACACGGTCACGATGTTTCCTGTTTCATCGAATTTCGTTAACGAACGAAAAAGATATGATTTTTCAAAGTTTGCAACACTTTAAAGTGTGAAAATCAGTTGAAAATAAACAAGGTCGTTACCTCAGAAAAATGTTTGAAACTAGGGATCCACTTTTCGCACAAACCGATGGACGATAGGAGGATCGGGTGGTGCAGCGCGGAGGAGGGAGGAAGCGCGCGCCTGCGCATGGTGGTCCGGTCGGGTTCGGTGGCGCCTGGCGGTCGGGGCGGCGGCTCAAAGCCGACGACTTTGAGGAGGTGATTCTCCTCCTACAGGCCACGATAAATCACGAAATGGGTATGGATTCGAAGAGGAGATCGAGAGCTTCGATATGGATCCAACCACGCTCGATTTCATTGAGAAACGAAAGAGAAATCTGACCGGGAAGAATCGGGTGCCTTCCGCCGTCGATCGCAGCAGTTACGGGTGGGGGGGTTCAATTTTTTTTTATTTTTAAATTAATGAATGGAATTACGTGATTGGTCGATATATATTTATTCAAAAATTTGGGGTTTTCTTAAACGAACTCGAAATCAAACCCAACGACTGTCGTCCCTAACGTTCTACCCCCATTCCGAACACAATGGGATATGTTTCGAAGGCCCATTCGACTGTTTCAGCCAGTTTTCCTTCAGATTAAAATATAAAACATTCAATATTTGATTTGAACGTGCATTTCAATTTGCCAGGGCCACAAACTGATTCGAAAAATTCCAGAAAAATAAATCTAGCTATGTTTTGACGATACGGTCCCAAAAAAACTAGTTTCGTCAAATTCTGAGACCGTTTGCAAAAAGGCCCATTTCTGGTCGATCCAATTTAACTATAATTGACCAAAACACGTTTTCCTTTGCCACGCTCACATATTAGCTTCAAAAATTATGAAATTTGAAACCTAGCAATAACTTCACATCTCGGATCCAACAAAAGTGGTTTCGACGAATTCCGAGGTCGTATGCAAAATGGCCAATTTCACGGGCTATATAAATTCCATAGCGACCTTTCTGAAAATTCATTCGGCCATAACTTTTACTTTCCGCTATGAAAATTCGATTTTTCAGATTCGTTATAAAGGTATTCCCTAACAGATTTAGATATTTTTGGTTTCACTAAAATCCGTTTTGTTTTGCACCCGGTACAGTCCGACAAAGTTTGAATTCAATTTTTTTTTTTTGAAACTGCAACGCCATTTCAGGCCTTGTTTATAATTATAATTAATTATAATCGTTTTCAATTGTCGATTCAAACTCACTTTTCATTGCCATTATTTAAAATATTTATTTTAAATATTTAAAATCCATTATTTTAGCCAATTTAAAAATTTTAAATTGGTTCAGATTTTCTGGGTCGTTACATCTGGACACTTAACTGTCGGTTCTGACTTGTTTACTCCAGTGACTCCTTTGTTTTCGAAAGCTTCGGGTAAGATTGCTCTTCTATAGTGACCTCGAACTTTTACTTCATATTCAAGTTACTAATTTTACTACTTTGATGTTATTGCTTTGGTTAGCTACTGAGGCTTCTATTGGGCAATCTAATATGGATGCTCTAGCTCGATCTAAGGACGCAGCTAGGAGAAAACTTATCGTGACTGCTGATGGACTAGCTTAGAAAAAGCAAAAAGATGGCGCATCTACCTCTTCTTCTCTTGGTACAGATATTGTCATGGAGTACGATGGGCAGCATACCCTCGATCCTACTTCTCTTTCCACTGGTGTTACTCCTAACTCCGATTCTGCTCAAATGACGACCACGGGTAGTGAATTTGTTAACCGTATTCAGGTGCCTGATTCTCCAAGATCTTTGGATTTGGTGGAAAATGAGCTAAGCATGCATTTCTTCTCCTAAACATGCCTACCCCTCTAGGCCTTCTTCACATATTCAAGATTTTGACGAAATTGTAAGACTTGCTCTTTCCTCTGAAGATATTGCCCACTCGTCTGCATATTTGATGAAATAACGACAAACTCTCGTAGAGCAACTATTTCTGGTACAACCTTATTTTTCTTGGTTTCTTTTTTCCTTCATCTTTACGTAAATACTAACTCTACTTCTTCTTCTGATATAAACAAGAAATGGTTCTCCCTTCAAGAGATGTCCACTTCGTTTTGTTCTGAGATTGTGAAATTCAAACAAGAGAAATCTACCTTGCAGTCTAAGGTCAATGCTTTGAGCTTAGCGAATGAAGAGTGTGAGAGAGACACTATGGAGTTAAAAACATATTTGTAAAGGTCGTGTCGGAACTCCAGGAAGAGAAAAAGGCCAAGAATTTTTTATTTGACAAAGTTTCAGCTCTTGAGTCATCTAGACAAAATCTTGAAAATGAGAAAGCATGAATAGTGATCAACCATGTTGACCAGCTAAAGAGAAATACAACCATCTTCTAAGACCCAGAATGCGCTTTATAACACAAACCAAGTGATTTCTGATGCTAAAGATAGAATTTCTTTATTCTTGAATTCTTATCTTCCAGAGGTGATGTTGAACTCTTTCGAATACACTCTTTTCTTGGCATACTCGGATAACTTCCAAAAGTATCCTGAAAAGCAATTTCCAACAACCGATCCTCCTATTATGGGCATCGTTATGAACAAAAATAAGCAACTAAAGTAGGGGATTCAATTCTCTGAGGGAGATGCGTTGGATCCCGAGCAGTTTCTGTATATTGAAGATCTTCCTAAAGACTTTATCTCGTATGGCGTAGAGGAGGAACACGATGTTGTTTTCATTGACAACAAGAGGGGTGACGGTGGTGGCGATCTTGGTTCCAAAGACAAAGACCATCATGATGACTTTAGTGGAGGAGATGTTATCCCTCATCCTCTGATGGTACTCATGGATTCAAGGACACAAACCTTGATCCTTTGAATGCTCCTACTAACTAAGATCGAGCTAAAACATTTACTAAGGATAGTGGTCACTTCGACCAAAGGCCGAAAGGAAAAGAGCATCCTGCTTAGCCTGAAGTCTCTATTTCTCAGGTATGACTTTTACTTATTAATTGTTTTCTTCCCATTTTAGTTTATGGTAATTGGTTTCCTGTAATAATGCATAGACAAGTGAAAAAATTTCCTTATACCGTAAGGCAGAGCTAAAGAAGAAATAGAAGGAAATAACTCGGTCCCATTTAGAACAAGAGAGGTTGTTGAAAGATTGTATTGCTTTATCCAAAATGTTACGATCTTGATAAAAATATTTTAAACCCGATGTCATTGATGACTTTTGACTTTATCCTATGTTACAGTAGAATCTCACACTCTTGAAAGATGTATTTTCAGAAGATGCTTTATACTAATTTTCTAGACTGATAAGAGAATACTCGATGCAAACGGTATCTCAAACAACATCCGGATTTGAAGGGGGTCACTTTTTAGGAAACCTCCGACGTATTTGTATGAAGTACCAACTTCCCCTTGACCTTTTAGATGATAATTAGGAAATAATTTAGAAGAGACTTAGAACTTGACAGTTGGTGTAACATAAACAGTTGGTGTTTTTAACAAACAGGGTCTAGGGCTGTCAATGGATACCCGAAAATCTAAATTCCATCCGCAACCGTATCCGAAAAGAGGATAATATCCAATATTCGAAAAAATGAATACGGGTACGTTGATATCCACATCCGAAAATTATCCATCCGATCTATTTTAACATTATACTCAAAATTATATGTATTTAGTGCAATGAATGAATTTCTTTAGTGCTTTATTACATTGAAGGTTTATATAATATATATATGAAATGCATATTAGCTTCTTACATCTATTTAATTTCATCATATTTTTTTAACACTTTTGTGATCGGTAAAACTAAAAAATATTTATGTTAAACTAAAAAAATCATTTATATTTCTTGATTTACCGATCGTTGGTGGGTAGGATAATTATATGATATTCGTCTGTATCCGCGGATATAGATATCTAATATCCGGAACCAATTATAATATGGATACAGATATAGTATTATTTGTATCTGAAAGTACCCGTTAACAGCCCTAACAGGGTCATCTTTTCTAGCCTTTAATGTGTGTGTTACCCAAAATAGTTCAAAACCCGAGATAAAGCATTTTATATTCAAAAGTTAACCATTATGAATTTGATTGAACAAGTAATTGTTTTGAATGGTCGATTGAAAGAAAAAGATAAAATTTTCCTTGAGTTAAAGAGTCAGATAAGGATCACTCCTTACACCAACTCTGATTAAGAGGTGAGTAAATTGCTTCAATGCATTACCAACTTAGAATTTAAGTTGGAGGAGACTAAAGCAAGTTGTAAGGCTTAGGAGTTTGCCTTGAAGAATCCTAACCCCGATCAAAAAACTTAGTTTATCGAGAAATTTCCTCACTTGGTAAATCCCTTTTAAGGATTTGATGAGTTAATTATTGCCAGGTGGTGTAGTGTAGTTAAGACTGAAGTTACGAATTATCATGAGGTAAAGTTAGGATGATATAAATGGGGAGATGTAAAACACTTGATGTTATCGTGGTATTTATATCCAACTTTTGTAATTGATAAATGATGAAATGGCTTTGTAAATAAATATGTAAACTGCGTAGATATCACTGATGTATATCTTTTCTTGTGTTTAGAACATCCTTCTCCAGAAGTCCCACTGCATTACTCTGCATAAAGCTTAACACATAACATTTTAGCATTATCCTTTTGCCAACAGTAAGATGTATACAATAGTTTACAAGTTTACATGAGCCACTATCTGGGTCATAACCAAGAATGGGTGGTCCTTACAATAGAACAATATGATCATTCGCATCATATATATTTTGTTAGAATTATGAATAGTAATTTTGTGCAAGTAAATTTAGATAATTCCCTTGTGGGAGATGTGGGAGGCCACGATCTTCGTTGAAAGGCTTTTAGATAGCAGACCTAAGATATCAACTCGAGCACTGATTTGCAATTCCTTTTTCGAAAAAGACAATTACAGTCTTGAGATCGAGATTAAGGTATTTAGGACATGAATCCAGAAATCATCTTTTGGAAGTATATATGGAAATTTTGTAACCCTGCTTAGGCATTTGTAATTGGAGACCAGAAAATCCACCTCTGGCTAATGATAGAAATTCTGAAGCCCAGATTCAGATATTTGATAGAAGAATAGAAATTCACTTCTGGCAACAATAGAAGTCCCGAACCTAAATACAGATTCAAATATTTAATAGAAGAGCATGCATTCAAATCTGGTAATAATTGAAGTTCCAAAATGAAACCCAGATTTGAGTATTTAATAGAAGACCGGACATACACATCTGGTAATAACAGAAGTCTCTAACTGAAACCCAGATTCAGGTATTTAATAGAAGACCATACATTCACATTTGGTAATAATAGAAGTCCCGAATCAAAACCCAGATTCGGGTATTTAATAAAAGGCCAGATATCCTTGTCTACTAATAATAGAAGTCAAACCAAAGCCCATATTCAGATATTTATAGTTTTGTTTCCCGTTTCGGGTCTGATTTTCAAAGCAGAGAATGTACGTGCTTTGTGAGCCACTCTTTGGGCTTCAATTTGATTTGTGAGCCACTGTTAGGCTTTGATTGGTCATTTCTGCCTTATGATCTACTCTCTGGGCTTTGTGTGTCCAATGCGCTTGGCTAGCTTATTCTGAAGCAAGGCCAAAGGACTAATGCGACCTCCCTCCAGGAGGCGCCTTAACCTAACCATCATAGGCGATAATAAGGGATTACATGTTTTTCCCTGGCTATCATAGGCGTGGATAAAAGCTTACTCTTTTGATTCTCTACCCTGGTCATAGTAGGCAGTGATAGAGGCTTACACATCACCCTTCCCCTCCAAGGGGTGTCTTAACCTGGCCATAGTAGGCAAGGATAAGGGTTTTCGATGCTTTACCTTGGCTCCCTCTGATTTGGATGCGGATAAAGGCTTGTAGTCGTCCTCTTCCAAGAGGTTTCTTACCCAGGCATCATCGTCATAGTAAGGGTTTTAGCTGCTCTGCCCCAGGGATGGAGGCTTACAGTTTTAATGCTTTAATCTGACCCTTTTTGAATTGGACGCGGCTAAAGGCTTGCACATCGCCTCACTCCAAGAGAAAACTTGCCCTGGCCATCTTGGTGTAGACAAGGGTTTTCTACCATCGTAGGTAGCTTCACCCATTTCAGGTGGTTCCAAATTTTAAAAGGTTTGCATACTCCTGTCCATGTAGACATTCTTTCCTTAAGGAATCCTTTGTTAGAACTGGTTAGGTTTTTTTTATAAGTCCATATAATTGGCGTTGATTAAAGAATTTGGTAATCATTCCTTATAGAACTCCACAGTGGTTGGTTTCATGTCCATTAATCATATGGTGGTGGTGGTAGTAGGGCCTTCCTAGTTTTACTTACTTCTTGGGTTTCTTCTTTAATGATGGCCAAAAATTAAGCTCGTGTTTGGTTAGGAAGTAGTTACTCTCAATTGATTTGGTAAGTTTACATTCTTCAGGTAATCTTGACTCGAAGACTCCCATTCAACGTCGAAGCTTAGCCCTTTTGTTACTCAACTTTATCGCTTCTTCCTTATTTTCAAGTTTACTTTTCATTGTTTCTTTAGACTAAGTTGCAGATTTCCTAGACCATCTTGTGGTAAAGTGATTAAAATCCACCATTATTATTTGCTCAAATATAGTTCTCTTAGCTTGTGCATGGATGGGTTCTTTTATGTGAGAAAATAAGTTACATTCCTTTGATGTAAACCACTTAAGGCAAAGATAGGGTTTGGTCCTATATGGAAAAGGTTTATGCTCCAACGGTCAGGATCATATGGTTCTACATCCGTTTCCTTGTTCATGATTTGTAGGGCTTTATATATTAGCCTTTATTCTTCGATAGCTCTAGAATCACTAATGCTTGAAGCAGAAGATTCTTGTTGAAACCTTTTATCTATGGTCTATTTCATTGATATTAAACTAATAGGTTGGAACAACTAGGGATGTGGTAGGTCATCCAATGGATTGATGGTTCAAACCCTCTAAAATGTCAATGTTATTTTTCGTCAAAACCGAAATGTGGGGAAATAGTTATGGACCTAGAGAACCTATTGATTATCTAGTTGCTTCAAGTTCGAATTGATTGACTGTTTCCTAGATATCAAGGTCTTAAGCCTGGAGATTAGTTGCTCATCCGTCAAAAGAGGAGTATCACGTTTACGAGACTTAAGGACCAATAGTTTCCTTGGGATTAGGGTTTCATAAGCTCAGCACAAGTAGAGAGCTAGATGGCTTGTAAGGGTTATTCTGGTAATTATGCTTCAAGCGGAAAGATTTGTCATGAATTTGCAATAAGGAAAACAAGTACAATAGATGATAAGTGTTAAGACTCTCTTTATTGATCACTCTTGTGAGTACATAGGTGTTTACAAGCAAATTCCCCAAATTGATTTATAAATTAAGATTTACTCTCTAAGAAATGGATATAAGATTTGAGAATGTGAAAAAGTCCCACAAAATGTGACCCCTGGGGTCTTATGTATGGGGAATTTGGACCCCCTTTTTTAGCAGTTACATAGGAAGCTTGGTCTCGCCTCTATATCCTAGTATTTGCCCGCTCCTTTGCTGCTTTTGGCTTCGATGGTGAGCCTTTGTGCCCGTAGCAAGTTCTGAGTCCTGACCTGCTTTCGTAGCTTCCTGGTATTGTCTTTGGTATCGGTATCGATGCTAAGCATATTACCATGGATAGCATTCTTCTGCACCATCTTTTATGTATCAGCTTATGTGGATAGCTACCGGTTTCGGTATCGGCGTTAACCCTATATTGCTTTTTCTTCTTACGTATCTCTTACATGCTCTTTATTTTATGACTTTGGCATCACCCTTGCATAGTAGTATCGACACCAAGCACGTTGGTTTTGATAGCCCTTTTTTGCTATGTATCAATCTTGTGCCTGAGACACTATCTTCTGGCATTGATTCCATATTTTTGTCCTCATTGACGATACCGACATCAAGTTGCATGTTCATTGGAGCTGGTGTCAGTGTTGTGCTTTTGTCACCACTTCTAGGTATCGATATTGAGGTACTTCACTCTTCGATGTTAGTGCCAATAGCATACATTCCAAGTCCCTGCTTCAGTATCAAACTTCTACTCTTATCTTTCTGTCTTTCGACGTTGGCTTGACTCTCCTGGGTTCTTCAACTTCCAGTATTGGTTCTTCTTGGTGCTTTAGTATCTACTGAAAGCTTTCTTGGTTTCCACTCTAGTGCTAGTTTATCTCGATACCCCTTCACCTTTTTTTGGTTTCGTATCGAAATATGGTAGTAACACTTCCTTTGTTAAATTTATCAATATCATATTTCATTTTGTCAAAATCCTTACTACGGTTAAGAATAACATTGTCTAAAGATGTTATTTTGTCATTTAGATTAGTGACCTATGACTTCACTGAAATATTTTCTGATTTTAAGGACTCATTCACTTTTGTTTTCAAGTGTTAAATCCTTTCCATTTTTAGTAAGCATTAAATCTTTCGATTTCATCTTCGAGACATTGCATTTCTTTACTCAGCTTTTCATTACATACTTTCAATCTATCTATTTCTGCTAAACTATTGTTGTATTCTTTTCTAAGTATTTTATATTCCAGATGCATATCATTTAAAGCACTATGTTGATCCCTCTGGTGGATACGAAATTCGTATCCCTATAGGGTTATAAAATTTCATATTCCTCCGAGGGATACAAACAGAAAGGGGGCGAGGCTTGCTTACACACAAGTCATACCCATTTACTTCCCAGTGGTTTAACCTAATACAATATATATGTAGCTACCCCCAATATTGAGGTACACCCCATGGTACCCCACTCGCACGGTCTCTATTATAATGCCACAGAAATGAACGTAGTCCCTCATCCTACACCGGAGTGACGTACGGATCTCTATATAACAATGTTACGTTCCGCATATATTTGTCATTATTATGCTACGTAAGAGTACGGACTGCCACCTTTGATCGAATCAGATTTCATACCAAAGTAATGCCCTCAAGTCTAAGATACACCACCCAAAGCATATATGCATGAATCTAGACTTTCCCATGTACGTATCGTCAATCGTATTCGATGCCTTAACTGCACATAATGTGCACCAAGTTCCGTGGCAGGGCTATACAAGAAACACGGAACTCGAGTGGGAGCTTTTCCATACCTATACAACTCGACCTTTAAGAGCCTGGAATATACAGATATCCCTTGGGTACGTTTTTCATAGTGGCTATGGCCCCACCTCGGCCCCTCCCTCAACTAGTAAAGAATACAAGAGCTAAGCGACTTACCCCTAACAAACAATCTAAACATCTAGTTGGTGTCACCCCTCAACCACCGTACCTCGATAGTGAAAGGTTAATGGTCTATCGGGTTTAGCTCTAGTCTTTTCGCATCCCACTGGCTGCTGATGACGGGTACCCAACGATCTACTTTCTTTGTTGGTCCTGACCTCGCCTCCTATTGAGGCGATCGTCGAATCACCCTAGTGTCACCACGTCACAGCAATCTGACTGCAATGCTACTTTTGTAGTCAAGGCGCACCCACCTGGTAGTAACGCGCAGACCCAACCTCTGCGAGTACATCCTAAACATCTTCCACCACACAAAGAACTACCAGGAGCACCTTACGTATCTCAAGAAGCCGCGTGCTTCCCCTTCCAGTCCTTCGGAGCCGACAAAATAATCAAATGAACGTGTACTCCCCTCATGCCTCATGACACCACGATGATCTACCTTGTTGGGTTATTCACCCTCAAATGTGCGGTCTGGTCCAAGCGCCTCATTTAATTATGTTATTAGACTCTATGTATAAACATTCTTTTATGCGCTTGTTTTACCTTATCAGGTTTCCATTTAACTTGGGTATTCCCATTCACATTGAGTTTTTATTCAAGTTACCAAGTTCCTCTTGCTTAATAATTTCAGTTATATAACTTAACCCATTTAAGTTCATTAATAAGCCCACAACATGTTATTCTCTAGATTGTGATCCAAGGTCTTTAATCCACAATCCCTTTATATTCTTGTTGACTTCAAATTTACAATAACATGTTCTACTTAATATATATAAGTATATCTCAATTCACATGTTAACTAAGGTTTACTAATAAGTCTCCTTTCCACTTATCCCTAGGACAAGTCTTAAAATGTTATCTTTATCAGCAAATCTTATATTTCGAAGTTTACAGATTACTTAATTTATAATTAAGTACAACTTCAAGTAGCTCATAAATTTTCCTCTTTTCTCTACTTCTTACAAACAACTGGTTTTAGGTTTCCCCATTTACTGATTACTTAATTTACAACTAAGTGCCACTTATCACATTTCATCAGTCATCTCATTTCCTTACTAGTTTATTATAACCTAAGTTATAATCTTCACTTGTTCCTAGGACAAGTCTACCTATTATACAACATTCTCATTAATGTAATTTATTTATAATAGGTAATTATCATTCCCCATTTATTCCAATCCTTGTACTGTTGTATTTTTCATTCAATTCCATTTATTTCCATTAATTCCAATTAATGTTATTATCAGTCCTTCTATTTACATATATATATGTGTGTGTGTGTGTGTGTGTGTATTTATGTACTAGATCTGTCACATTAAGCCTCCACTTGCGGAAGCAAGATTTGTCGGGCGGTTCCCTGCAGACTTCTACCACAAGTTGACTTAACCTCGTGTCTTAGCACCATTACATGTTTTATTTATGCACTTAGACCCCTCACATTAGATTTACCACTTGTGGATGCTGGACACGTCGGGCGGTTGTGGGTAGATTTCTACCACAAGTGTAATCTAACCTCGTGTCTAAGCGTGGTTACAGTTTCCTATTCACTGTAAATTTCTATATAATTTAGGCGTTTCCATTCTTTCAAGTCTGTATTTTACATGTCATCATATTAACCCATTTTATGGCTCATGTTCTTTTTAACATATAATAAAATCTATTCTAAAATATAACCATTTAATCATGTAATTGTTCAAATCAAACAAACTAAATAATCTTAATTTTCTAAAGAGATTTAAGGAGGAAGAAGAATGGCAAAGCTTCTGCATTGTCTCAGAAATATGAGATTTAGCCAGGCTCTGCTTGCCTATTTATAGGTGTTCAGGATCTTATCGTACACGCAGCGCTGAGTCAGCATTGAACTTGGTTAAGAAAACGATCCACGTACGTTAACGAATCTACCCAGATATGTTTTGGGGTGGACCCTTAGGTTGACTCCCCTATGAGTGGGTCGACACATGGGTTGACCCCTGTATGGCAAGGTCAACCCCTGGGTCGACCCCGGTTATTATTGTTTTTTTTCTTTTGCTACGTATGTTCTTCAGTTTGAATTGATTTGAATTATGTTCATATATAAGGCCCTTATATGTATACAAAACTTGTAATGATCATTTTACTCGTATACATATACGCACAACTTTCGTTTTGTTTTCAAAATTCAAACGGTGTTGCACCGTTATTTGATTCTTGCCATATTTCTATGATTTCAGCCTTATCTTGAATTTTATCTCTTGTATATATATTATCCTACACATATACGCGTATATTCTCATATACATATATACATATATTTTCTTTACATCCTTATATGTATATTTTTCGTTATATGAGCGTTTGTAAATATTTTTCCTCATGAACATGTGTTATTTTAGTCGTTCCCTTAAAACAAAAATGTGACGGTGGCGGAGATCGAACTCTGCATCTCTTGTATGCAAGCCACATGCTCTAACCAACTGAACTACTAAGGTTATTATTAATAAGGCCTAGAACAATGGTAATTATTTTTCTCTTCTTACTTCTCTTTTTCATATTTGTTACAATATTTTAATTAAACCATTGCATGAATCTTTTGCTTTTATTCCTCTTTTATTATCAATGCATAATCAGTGCATGCAGTATGTTTACACCGCATGCAACCAATCCTTTCTTTCTTTTAATGCATGCATTACATTTTTATTTGCATTAATATTTATTTTATTCTTCATATATACATTTAAGGCAAATTCTATTTGGACCCAGAAATTTGCTAAGTATACCCAGAAAAACTATGACAAAAATGCCTCTGCTTTGCAATTTTTTTTTTCAATTTTTATCATACCTCATAGAGCCCATATGAGATTTTGTATTCTACCTCGTAGGGCCCCTATGAGATTCTTTACTTTACCTCGTAGGGCCTCTACGAGGTAAAGTAAAGAATCTCGTAGGGGATCTACGAGGTAGACTAAAGAATCTCGTAGGGGCTCTACGAGGGAGGGTAAAAATGACTTTTTTTTTAAAATACATGGGTGAACTCAGTAAAACGCTGGGTTTACCTTGTTTTTCCAGATTCGCTGGGTATACTCAGCAAATTCTTGGGTCTAAATAGAATTTGCCATACATTTATGTCAATGCATATATATACACATATGCATTATTTAATTATTTAATTGCTATAAAATGCGGGGTGTTACATTCTCCCACTCTTAGGAAATTTCATCCCTGAAATATGATAAGGGTAAAAAAAAATCAATTAACCACTCGCATAATATACATATATCATGTGTGCATCTAATTTTTGTGAACTTTGTGCACTTGTGCAAAGTGAAATACAACATAATAACACATGTATGCCTTAGCGGTACCTATTATGTGTATGCAAGTTTTTTTTAAAAATTCTTAAAAAACATGATGCTCACATCCTAAATATACTGGCAGTTCAACATAAATGCAATATTTTGAAAGTCAAAAATGTATTTTCATCCAAATTTTCCCACACTCTTATTGAGTAAGAGCGTAGTTCATCCAATTTTTGTATCCAAAATCCTACCAACCAACTTTATTTTTCGAATTTCAGAAAAGTCTAATTTTCTAAATTTGATTTCTTATGTTACAAAAGGTGGAAGACGGAAAATTTCACATCTTCCATTTTTCTTTTGTGTACCTTCTTCCAAACATACTTGGATTTTATGTAACTGTCCATAAAGATTCCCTATTTATCTATCCAAGCACAACCCACATAATAAAATTTTCTCTGTTACTGATTTTCTTTTTCATCTTATCTTGGAAATTTTTATTCTTATTCATCTTTTCTCATAATTTTCCATTTTTCTTTAACTGTCATGTCTGTTGCTTTACCAAATTTGTTGTTTCCTTTTTAGTTGTATCATTTCTCTTTTCTTAGCTTATTTAATCATCTGATCTAAGTTTAGTTTTCAAATAAGCCTTCTAGCCTTTCAACTAAAACAGGAAACAGGTGCTCTACACAGCTAATACCAAGGGCCAAGAATCTCGGGACTATGTCCCCCTCAGACAGAAAAGTACAAACCATGGGATCCACGACAGGTTTAGGTCCCTAACTACCCAACAGGAACAAAATAACATAACGATCCCATAAAAGTGCAATAACGGGTTGTACCCCTAACATGAAAATTAGCAACAAGATCTAAACACTTACTCGCACTTTTTCTATCTAGTAGTCACCACTAGTCCTAGCTGTGTACCAACAATTATTTCAAGCAACACCCTAGGATTTTCGATGCTCACGCATTCTATGGGAACTTACCATTATTTCAAGATAATTCTTGCTATTTACTTCATAGTCTCAAAATTTTCCCCTCTTCCCTAGGCATTAATCCTTACCTACTCCATACTTTTTTAAACACGGTTTGACCATTTTCATTTAAATTTTCTTCCAAAAAATTAAAAGTGTAAAAACTTTATTTTCCTCATGAAAACTTACTTTTGCCGAACCATAAAACATGTCATATATAACAATATAAATCATTTTTTTTTCAAATCACAAAAACTGGAGTAGATAAGGACAATTATTTCTCAACCGGGTTTATCACTTGTTGTTGCCTATACGGTAAGTTCAGTCTCTTACTTCAAGGTGCAAACATCTACTTTATTCATAATTTCTTCAACTTATTTTGTCCACCCAACAAAATTTTCCCTTTTAAAAAATTTATCAAAAATGTTTGTCAAAAGAATAGAGACTCCAAAACTTTCTTTATTAAAAATTCTTGTATGAAATATAGCAAGAAAACTAGCGAGCTATTCATGCTCTATTATATGCACCTTTTTCTGAGAGAATTTTACTTTAGACAAAATTTTCGCAAGAAACCACTATTTACAAAATATACCTCATTTTACTTTAAGACTCAATATGTGTACTTTACATAATTAAAACTATAACTTTTAAGATTAAAACTTGAAAACACCACAAACCACTTTCCCAAAACATTTACAATTTCAAGTTCTTAAAAGTTAGCAATGGGGTTAGACTCAAAGCGGGTTTTCAATTTTTTTATAGGATTTCCTAGACACTCCTACAAAGTCAATTCTCTCAACTATATATATATATATATTCCTAATTCATTTTTCTCTTTTTAACCTTTTCTAAATTATAAGGTTTTACTTCCAAACCCACTAACCCAGAATACTAATCATATGGGATTCACCTCCCTTCTATACAAAGTACATTGTACACTTTCCACCCAAATTACCTAAGGGTCTCAAATTTCCATATTCATTCCTTTAGTGTACAAAACAGTCATCCCAATTCTTACCATAATATACTCTTTCTATTTAGTGGGTTCCTCTATGGATCTGGTTGTATACATAATGTTATATTTTTAAAAATATAAATACGTTCACTCACTATTTATATAGGAACCCTAAACCAAACCTCTGATACCAGATGTAACAACCCAAATTTCGACAGACCAAATTTCTTTTTTCAAAATTCTAATCTATAGAAACTCGTGTTGGTTTGCTCTGATATCCTACAGAAAAGACAGAGATATAAAATATGTCAGAGCTCAGAAAATATCGCATGGCGGAATGGATAAAATATAATATAATCAAAGTATAGCCTTACCGTATCAATCATGCTGCCTAGCCTGTATCCAAAGCTATTATGTCTCTGCCACAAATCTAACCTGTGATATGTTATGAGGAGGGGGTCAGAACACAAGTTCTGGTGACTGGATTTAAACTATACACTTTGGATAATCCTACATATATCGTTCAATCACATTTTCTTAATTATTAGGTTAGTTGAGTCAACAACACTCAAGACTTACACACACGTCATACTCATTTACTTCCAAGTGGTTTAACCTAATATAGTATATATGTACCTACCCCCAATATTAAGGTACACCCCATGGTACCCCCTCACATGGTGTCCACCATAATGCCACAGAAATGAACGTAGTCCCTCATCCTACGCCAGAGTGACGTACGAATCTCTATATAACAATGTTACGTTACACATATATCTGTCATTATTACGCTACGTAAGCGTACAGACTGCCACCTTTGATCGAATCATATTCCATACCAGAGTAATGCCCTCAATTCTATGATACACCACCCAGAGCAGATATGCATGTGTCTAGACTTTCCCACGTATGTATCGTCAATCATATTCGATGCCTTGACCGCATATAATGTGCACTGAGTTCCATGGCAGGGTTGTACAAGAAACACGGAACTCGGTTGGGAGCTTTTCCTTACCTGTACAGGCCCTCCATTAAGAGCCTCAAATATACGGATATCCCTCGGGTCTGTTTTTCGTAGTGGCTATGGCCCTACCTCGATCCCTCCTTCAACTAGTAAAGACTACAATAGCTAAGCAAATTGCCCCTAACAAACAATCTAAACATCCACCTCAACTATCGTACCTCAATAGTGAAAGGTGAATGATCTGTCGGGTCTAGATCTAGTCTTTTCGTATCCCACTAACTGCCAATGACAGGTACCCGACGATCTACTATCTTTGTTGGTCCTGACCTCGCCTCCCATTGAGGAGATCGCTGAATCACCGTAGTGTCACCATGTCACAGCATTCTGACTACAAAGCACTTTTGCGGTCATGGCCCACCCACCTGGTAGTAACGCGCAGACCCAACCTCTGCGAGTACATCCTAAACATCTTCCACCGCACAAAGAACTACCAGGAGCACCTTACATATCTCAAGAAGCAGCGTGCTTCCTCTTCCAGTCCTTCGGAGCTGACAGAATAATCAGATGAACGTGTACTCCCCTCGTGCCTCATAACACCACGATGATCTACCTCGTTGGGTTATTCACCCTCAAATGTGCGGTCTGGTCCAAGCGCCTCATTTTAATATGTTATTAGACCCTATGTCTAAACATTCTTTTATGCGCTTGTTTTACCTCATCAGGTTTCCATTTAACTTGGTTATTCCCATTCACATTGAGTTCTAATTCAAGTTACCAAGTTCCTCTTGCTTAATAATTTCAGTCATATAACTTAACCCATTTAAGTTCATTAATAAGCCCACAACATGTTATCCTCTAGATTGTGATCCAAGGTCTATAATCCACAATCCCTTTATATTCTTGTTGACTTCAAAGTTACAATAACATGTTCTACTTAATATGTAATTAAGTATATCTCAATTCACATTTTTCTATATAACATGTCAGTCGTTATTTATGATTAAATATAACTTATTTTATTTCACAAGTTAGCCTCATTCTTTCTCATTTATTCATGATTCCATCTTATACTGTCACTACAACTTATCATTGTTTACTTATCAACTTAGTTCTCTTAACAAAGGTTTACTAATAAGTCTCCTTTCCACTTATTATAACCTATGTTATAATTTTCACTTATCCCGAGGACAAGCCTTAACATGTTATCCTTATCAGCAGATTTCATATTTCAAAGTTTACAGATTACTTAATTTATAATTAAGTACAACTTCTTGCAATTCATAAATTTTCCCCTTTTCTCTATTTATTACAAACAACTGGTTTCAGGTATCCCTATTTACTGATTACTTAATTTACAATTAAGTGCCACTTATCTTATTTCACCAGTCATCTCATTTCCTTACTAGTTTATTATAACCTAAGTTATAATCTTAACTTGTCCCTAGGACAAGTCTACCTATTATACAACATTCTCATTAATGTAATTTATTTATAGTAGGTTATTATCATTCCCTGTTTATTCCAGTCCTTTTACTGTTGTATTTTTCATTCAATTCCATTTATTTCCATTAATTCCAATTAATGTTGTTTATCAGTCCTGCTATTTACATATACATATATATATATATATACATATATATATATATGCACTAGACCTCTTACATTAAGCCTACACTTGTGGATGCTGGATTTGGTCGGGCGGTTCCGAGTAGACTTCTACCACAAGTTGACTTAACCTCGTGTCTTAGCACCATGACATGTTTTATTTATGCACTTAGACCCCTCACATTAGATTTACCACTTGTGGATGCTGGACATGCCGAGCAGTCTCGGGCAGACTTCTACCACAAGTGTAATCTGACCTCGTATCTAAGCGTGGTTACAATTTCCTATTCATTGTAATTTTTCTATATAATTTAGGTATTTCCATTCTTTCAAGTCTATATTTTACATGTCATCATATTAACCCATTTTACTTTGCATGTTCTTTTTAACATACAATAAATTCTATTTTAACATGTAATCATGTAATTGTTCAAATCAAACAAAATAACATGTAATGTTCTCAATTTCTACCGTTAATGGCCCAGGTACATAAATGTCACAAATTAACATGGAATTGAAACAATAGTGATCGCTACACATATTTTGACATGTTTATATTTCAACATATGAATTTTCCAACATATTAATATCTTAGCATAATAATATTCCAACATGTCATATTCGTCACTTTAATCCTTTTAACATATGTTCAAACGTTTCAACATATCATATTTCAACATGTCATAATAACATTTCAACAATTTTAATTATTCTAGCAAATTCATATTGTACGATAACGGGGAATGTTAAACGATAATATATCATTATCGATATAACTTAAATCCACTCACCTCATTTACAGATTACTTAATTTATAATTAAGTACAACTTCTTGCAATTCATAAATTTTCCCCTTTTCTCTACTTATTACAAACAACTGGTTTCAAGTATCCCTATTTACTGATTACTTAATTTACAATTAAGTGCCACTTATCTTATTTCACCAGTCATCTTATTTCCTTACTAGTTTATTATAACCTAAGTTATAATCTTCACTTGTCCATAGGACAAGTTTACCTATTATACAACATTCTCATTAATGTAATTTATTTATAATAGGTTATTATCATTCCCCGTTAATTCCAGTCCTTCTACTATTGTATTTTTCATTCGATTCCATTTATTTCCATTAATTCCAATTAATGTTGTTTATCAGTCCTGCTATTTACACACACACACACACACACACATATATATATATATATATATATATATATATATATATATGCACTAGACCTCTTACATTAAGCCTACACTTGTGGATGCTGGATTTGTCATGCAGTTCCGGGCAAACTTCTACAAAAAGTTGACTTAACCTCGTGTCTCAGCACCATGACATGTTTTATTTTTGCACTTAGACCCCTCACATTAGATTTACCACTTGTGGATACTGGACATGCCGGGCGGTCCCGGGCAGACTTCTACCACAAGTGTAATCTGACCTCGTATCTAAGTGTGGCTACTGTTCCTATTCACTGTAAATTTTCTATATAATTTAGGCATTTCCATTCTTTCAAGTCTATATTTTACATGTCATCATATTAACCCATTTTACTTCGCATGTTCTTTTTAACATACAATAAATTTTATTTTAACATGTAATCGCGTAATTATGTAATTGTTCAGATCAAACAAACTAACATGTAATGTTCTCAATTTCTACCGTTAATGGTCCAGGTACATAAATGTCACAAATTAACATGGAATTGAAACAATAGTAATCGCTACACATATTTTGACAAGTTTATATTTCAACATATGAATTTTCCAACATATTAATATCTTAGCATAATAATATTCCAACATGTCATATTTGTCACTTTAATCCTTTTAACATATGTTCAAACATTTCAACATGTCATAATAACATTTCAACAATTTTAATTATTCTAGCAAATTCACATTGTACGATAACGGGGAATGTTAAACGATATCATTATCAATATAACTTAAATCCACTCACCTCATTTGCTTTCTAAATCCTGGATCTGGTCCAGATATAGCATTCCATGGTTTTCCCCTAATTGGATTCAGAAACTAACAACCATGGATTCATATTTTTTACTAAAAGGAAAAGGGAAGAAAGAGGAAGAAAAGTGAATAGACCAGATCTAGAAAATTACCTCACTTCGCATATGATTCTGAACACCTTTTTATTAACGTTAATTCTTTTCCTTTAGATCTTGATTTAGAATTCTTCCTAAACTAATAGTCTTAATTTTTTGAATAGATTTGAGGGGGAAGAAGAATGGTAGAGCTTCTGCGTTGTCTCGGAAATATGAGATTTAGCTAGGCTCTACTACCCTATTTACAGGTGTTCAGGATCTTATCGTACACGCAGTGCTGAGTCAGCATCGAACTTGGTTAAGAAAAAAGTCCAGGTACATTAACAAATCTACCCAAATCTGTGCTGGGGTCGACCCCCCTATAGGTGGGTCGACAAATGGGTCGACCCCCCTATGCCTTGGTCGACCCCGACTTTTTTCCCTTTTTTTCTTTTGCTGCGTATGTTCTTCGGTTTGAATTAATTTGAATTATATTCATATATAAGGATCTTATATGTATACAAAACTTGTAATGATCATTTTACGTGTATATATATATACGCACAACTTTTGTTTCGTTTTCAAAATTCAAACGATATTGCACCGTTATTTGATTCTTGCCATATTTGAATTTTATCTCTTGTATATATATATATATATATATATATATATTCCTACACATATATATGTGTATATTCTCATATACATATATACCTATATTTTCTTTACTTCCTTATATGTATATTTTTCCTTATTTGTGCATTTGTAAATATTTTTCCTCATGAACATGTGTTATTTTAGTTGTTCTCTTAAAACAAAAATATGACAGTGGCGGGGATCGAACTCTGCACCTCTTGTATGGAAGCCACATGCTCCAACCAATTGGACTACTAAGGCTATTGTTAACAAGGCCTAGAACAATGGTAATTATTGTTCTCTTCTTACTTCTCTTTTTCATATTTGTTACAATATTATAATTAAACCATTGCATGAATCTTTTTCTTTTATTTCTCTTTTACTATTAATGCATAATCAGTACATGCAACATGTTTACACCACATGCGACCAATACTTTCTTTTTTTTAATGCATGCATTACAATTTTATTTGCATTAATATTTATTTTATTCTTCATATACACATTTATGTTAATGCATATATATGCACTTATGCATTATTTAATTATTTAATTGCTATAAAATGCGGGGTGTTACAATGATGAAGCGAGGCATGGTGATGTAGGGCACGGATGCGAGGCACAGATGCAAGGCATGGGTGGAGCATAGGTTGGATTCTGGAACCGATCGATGTGTGTTGCACAAGCTTTTGGTGGTGGTCAGCACGTGCCAAGTGATCTTCAATACCGATGAATCTCGCATCTGAGGGATGCGACATTCTTCCAGGGGCCCGAATCGGGTCTTACGGTGTTAGAACCATGATGTTCTTGATATGATCATACAATCCTGAGTGTGCTCTTGATCCGTGACCTGTATTGCTTGAGAGTAGTTTGATGAGCCGTGACGACCATTCTTCCGCGACCCTGTCTTAGCGTGATTCTCGAATATGTTGGCAATGCTTCTGGACCATTGAACCACGCGATGGGCTGAGTCATGCAGGCCTGATCTTCTTCTGATAACCGGACCAAAATGTCGGTTAACACACTAATAATTTTTTATTAAAATTCCATACTTGATCATCCATTGCTATGAAGCACATGTTCGCATTTTCTGTTTCTGAATCACTATCACTTAATGATGTGTTTGAACATCCCACGTTGCATTGAATGCATGCTTCCTCTCCTTTTTTAAGGTATTTGAAAAGTGCTTTGGTTACTCTAAGTTAGGATAGTCTCTTTTTAAATGACCAGGTTTATCACATTCGAAACATTTAACAACATTTCCACTTCTCGAATTATTATTGTTAGTTTTCCGAAGTTTGTTCATTATCTATTACTTCAAAAATTTCTTGATCCTTTTGGCAATAAACTCGATATCAGCATCAATAGCTTTATCATCTGGTTCATCATTGTTGATCATAGCATTACGTGTTAGTGATTTCTTTTTATTTCGCTGATTCTCTTTTCAAACATACAATTTACTTCATCGGACAATAGAATACCAGTTAATTCTTCAAATGCCATAGTACTAATATCCTTGGCTTCTTCGATTGCTAGAGTCTTCTAATCTTATTCACTAGGAAGTGAATTCAAGATCTTTCTAACTTGGTCTTCGTTAGTAATTTTCTTTCCTAATGTTATTAAGGCATGTATTATATCTAAAAATCTAGAATACATATTAGAAATATACTTATTTGGTTTCATTTGAAAGTGTTGAAACTGGTGAGCTGGCCTAGATACCTTTGTCTATTTAACTTTATTGGTGCCTTTATGTGAGTGTTCACCAAATTTCATATGAAGAATTATAAATAGACACTCGATTAAATTCATTTCTATCTAAAGAGAAAAATAAAACGTTCATGGACTTAGAATTTTTAAGTGCTTGTGTGTTTTTGGTCTAGTGTCCAATTTGAATATTCAGTTTGAAGCTCTATGTATTCTATTTGGGTAATGCTACAATTATCTAATCCATTAGACTGCAAATAAAATTTCATCCTACAAGCCTAATAAGCATAATTGCTACCATCAAATAGAGGGGGTCTAGTGGTAGATTTCCCTACTATAGAAGTGTTAAAAAATGTGTTACTAGTGTCATTAGCCATTTATACATTTCAAAAACTATGTAATGAGTTTTTGAAAACGAATGCTTTGATGCCAATTGTTGGAAACTGAGTTATCTACAGCACAGTGGTGGACGGAGCTTAAGGCTATTCGGATACTAGAGAGTGAAATGTATATTTCAAATCTATAAACTAACTTATGAATTTAACACTATATCGATTCAAATTGCAAATAAAAAGAAATAAGTAATAAAATGAAATGTAGTAAAGCAAATAACAGCAAGGTTTTTATATTGGTTTGGATTAACCAATCCTACATCCATTCCTGCACTCCACTGTGCATAATTTCACAATATTTGATAGCTTTTCACGGGTGGTAAGAACACCTTTACAATCTTGATTTCATGGGCCACAAGGTACACCTTCTCCTTATCGATAGCGAAAATTATGGCAAGTAGTCATATCTTCAATACAGGTTCTTGCATATTATGTACAATGATCTTATAGACCTCCAATGGCAATTAATTTTTAAATTCTATGAGGATATAATATGAAATCAGAGAGAGAATAATGTGAATTCTAGTAAACTCTCCGATATTACGTGGTTTGGAAATCCTTGAAGAATTAGAGTGGAATAGAGTGGATTTGCAAAGATAATTGGAAAATATTCAATGAATTTGTATAGAAAATGTATATAGAAGGAGTAAGAGAAAATTAGAAAAATCGATGTTAAAATTCGTTTTCAGAAGCTTTTATATAGTGGTTGAAGAGATGTGTCTTTTGGTGAAAGGATGGAGGGGAAAATCTCTTCATTTGAAAATTTAAATTTTGAATAAGCGTTAGTATGTCAACACGTGGATGGGTGTTGCAAGATCTGAACGGCAACATTTATAAGTGTTGAAAATTTTCTACATTTTAAATCCCCTAATATGTGGATTTTGGTTATTTGGTTGAGGTCAACGGTTGATGAACTTCAAATGTAATTGACATGGGATCTTTAAAAATATATTTTAAGGTTCAACTAACTCCTCATCACTTCAAATAACTCAGCTCTTCAGTATTCTTTCTCTGATAAGTCTTCAATTGCTTGAATTTCCTTCCTATGTAATTCTTCCATTGCTTTGATTAACCTTCTTCTATAATTATCCTTTTGTATTCTTGTTTGTCTCCATAATGTCTTCATAATATATCTGATGTAACTGCACATCTTAAATATATGTCAGTAGTAATATTTATATGGTTGTTGTCGTCAAAATCAATACCTAGAGTATTAACGGTATCTACAAGTAAGATTTGTTAATATGAGAGGTTTAAGTGTCATGGGCCATTGTAATAATTAAATAAAGGCACAAGGTTAATCCCACCTTGTAGAAGAAGCATGCCCGAAACAGCCCGACAAATTCAGCATCTACAAGTGGACATTTTATGTGATATGTCTTGTGTATTTGTGTGTATATATATAATGATTGTATATGAAGAAGGTCTGCCCTGAGAAGGTAAAAATAGGAAAACCTACCCAGATTGTGTACTAAGTGGTTAGAACATTAGGCCTCTTCTAATGTTTATTCTTCAGAAAGGTTGAAGTCGTTGGGCCCGACCTCGTTGGGTCTTAAATGGTCGTTGGGTCTATCTTTATCTTAAATTGTTATTAAGTGGTCTTAGTTAAACGATATACATTGAGTAAGGTAGTTCTCTGCAAGTGTTTGCTTCTTAACTAAGGGATACGTAAGGACAGACATATGGATGGGCTGTAAAGAGTCCTTTCGATCATGTAAGGGGAACCACTTGTCTAAAGGAAGTATTTAGTGACTAGAATTTCACCAATAAAGACAGTTAGATAGTAACGCATGAGTTTGCCAAGATGGTCATAAATGATAATGGGAGTCAACCTAAACCTAAAAGTGGCAGATCACTATCTCTCGCTTAGTCTTGAGTGTATATTTTATAGCGTTGATGATTATAAGATGATGTGTCAAATGATTAGGGTCTTCCAGAGGGTCTTAAGTGATCAAAGGAATCCGCCCATAAACAAATATACGTATATAGTAGCCTTAAGTGACCAGTTGAGAGTCTGCCTCATATGGTATTAAATGGTAATAAAATCCGCCCTTATAAACAATATGTAGGCCTTAAGTGAATATAGGAGAGTCCACCTCATTATTTCATAGGTTTGATCGTATCTTAGATTTCGCAGACATAATTTGATGAATTCATATTGGAAAGTATAAGAAATAGTTATTCCTTAAACTTATGTGATTTTCTTTCGTCAGAACTTATTGTTCTGACCTCCCTCCTCATAACATATAAAGTTAGTAGGTGGAAATACTAGATCAATGATTCCTTGGAGTATGAAGCCAAACTGAGAAGGATTCATAGCTATTTGTTATTATTTATGGTAGTATTATGATGGTTGCTATAATTATTATTGATGTACCTCTTAATGGCTTTTGATATTCGTTGTAACCGACATTTGTATGGTCTTCATTTATGGTACATTTATTTCAGATTATTATATTTTATTCCTTCCACTATGTGAGATTCGAATTTCGGTAAGTATTTTCTTATAGGAACCAATGATTTGTTCAGAATGCCTCTAAGTTCCGGCGGGTCGTTTCCGAGTCGGACATTAGGCCCATCTCAGGCGGGTTGTTACATTTGGTATCAGAGCATAAGGTACTCGATTTGGGGAAATTATATGTATGAGAGGCGTACTTGTTATTTTGGAAAAGAATTTCGCAAACGTTTTACTATATATAAGTGTGTATAATGTATTTAAGGTACGCGTATCTCTAATAGTATATGTGTCCTTATAGGAAATAATTGACCATAATTTCTAGAAATATCGTAGAAACCCTACAGTAATTTGGTAACTTCCTTATTGAATTGGAAGCCTATAAGCATATTAGGACTGTAAGAACCATAAATTTAGAAATGTAGAAAGGAATGAAACTCCGTATTTAATAAGTAATAAATGGAAATTAATTTAGTAGCTTAATTATCAGTTATGGGAAGATTAAGAAAATTTAACAGAAAGGGTTTGAAATAGGTTTTTGTTAGGATAACCGTTAATAAGGACAAAGTAATGTCCATAGCATAAGAATATGTTAATGTTTTAGGAAAAATAGAAGAATGTCACTTGTTAAATGGAATAAACTTCCATATTATTAAATATACAGATTCAAAATTTAAAAATAACACTAAATGTTCAATAAGTAAAAAGATATTAAAAATGGAAAATACAAATGAGACAATTAAGACCACGTATATGAAGATATGAATATTCAGTTTTAAAAAGGAATTAAATGCATGGATGAATGAGGTTTACTAACAGATAAGATGGGCATAAAGGACATTTATATAGTCAACTACTCGGAATGTCAAGAAATGGAAAAATAAGAACATGGAGGAAAGGATTTGACGAGGGAGATCGACTTCCATCGAATACTATATCAGAAAGATAAGAGGCATAATAAGAAATTTTCAACGAAAAGATCAAAAATGTTAAGAAACCTATAAAAATGGATTTCTGATATTACTAACAAATTATTGGTAAAAATGCAATTTTATAGAAAATGTAAAATATCATTGTAGAAAAATTAAGTTATGAAAATTTTTCTATTTAGGGAAGAGTTAAAAAATAAGATTTTTAGAAATAAAGATATTTCCAGAAAGCCTTCGAAAATTTACCATTATCTTTGACAAGCAAATAAGAAATATGAAACTTTCTTATTAAATTTGAGAAAATAGAAGATGAATTCTTTAAAAAAATGAATAGTTGATGGTAAATTAAAGCTTGCATCCATAAGTTTTAAGAAAAAAATTCAAGAGGTTCCAACTTTCGCTTTTCCCATATTTCATATGTTGAGTTGCTTATGAAATAAACAAATTTGAAAAGGTTCTTGTTTTAAAGATCTTGTACAAATTACGACAATAAATTTGACGTTTAATTAGACATAAAAGGAGGAAGAAAAGAAGGCAAATAAAGTTTTGTGGGATGAAAAAAATAGATATACTCATTTGAAAAAGAATGGATACGAAATTTATTTACTAGAATTTGCGTAGAATTGAAATAGTAAAATTTTCAAATAATAAGGAGTATATGAGAAAATAATAGTACTAGGAGACGAACAAATGGTAGATGACTACTCCAATAAATTAATTTAGTAATTAATAATTTATTTATGACCATTAAAGTAAATTCTGTAAAACACCCTAGCTGAGCAAATAAAATGGTAATAAATAGTTATGTTTTGGATAAAAACATTCACGAATAATTAAGGATTTTCAAAATTCAAACATAATTAAATTGAAATTTGATAGGAGTAAACATGCATGACAGTAAAAGTTTTAAACCTTATTGCTAAAATAAATGCAGTCTTAGACTAGTGTCTTAAAACATATTTATTAAATTAACAGCATAATTTGAAAATGTAGAAATAAATGTTGTTAATAGACTTAATTTCTCTTTAATTTGACGTTAATTTATTTGGGTGTTGGTTTCAAATAAAATTGAGCACTTATCTCAAAACATTAGTCGCTTTAGGGGGCATTAAAAACAGACATTCAAAACACAAGAGGTACTTTACTCTTAATTTAAGGATTTATGAGCATTTAATAAATGTTTACCAAAATGTTATAAAATTTAAAATGGTGTATTTATTGTTTACAATGGAACATTTTGAAAGAAATAAATGTCACTAGACATTACAAGAGACTTAATTGTTGCCTAATTCAATCTTGGATATTTAATTAAGATTCTATTGTCTAAAATAGGATAAACATTCGTTTTAGTTTCCATTAAAAAGTTTTACTGATCGTTTTGAAAAGTGTTAATGGTTGACATTCAAATTTTAATAAAGATAAATTTTTAAAAGGAAAGTTACCCTGCTCTTATTTTAAACATTTAGTAAACATTTGAAAAGGAGCATCTAAATCATCATTGTAACATTTTAAAATAAATTCTTAATAATAGATGTTTTATTTACAGGAAAATAGTATGAAGGACAAAATTAACAAAAAAATATTCCATATGAACAGAAGGCTAAATTTTTTTCCATAAGGACAAATTTTAGTGTAAAGTATGAAATTATAGTGGGTCCCTGAATTTCTCCCTTGACACTAAAATTTATCCTTATTGATAAAATTTTAGCCCCTTGTCCTTATGGAATAATTTTTTGTTCATTTTGTCCTTGAGGCTGAAAACCCCTTTTGTTTAAACAAAACATGTATTGTCGTTTAGTTCAGTAAGCATTAAAGTCTTCGCAAGAATTTAACACTTCAAGTTTTATTAAGGTATTAAGCACCTATTTTTGAATTTTAAAAGCTTGAGAAATAATAAGGATATGACAATGCTCTGGAAAATATATTTTGTTTATATACTAAAAAACGATTCACTTATAAAAAGAAATAACTCGGATGTAAATAGAGGCAGCTAATTAGGTTTAGGACAGGATAAGGATAAGTCGCACGACCTGATCTGGAAATTTTAGTGCCAGTCTCATAAGTTCATATTTGAAAAGAGGGTAAAGTATATATATAAGTACTTCCAGAATCAGGGGTATGTTGTAAACTAGATTGCCCAAGATAGTTTAGAAATTAGTACATTTATAACCGTATAAGTGATTAGCAATACATACATATATATATACACACACATGTATGTATGTAAATAATATAGTGTAACTTACGTAATTCACGATTTTCGAAATTAGAATTCAGGGATATTAATTGTGAATTTAGTAGGAAATAATTTTATAATTAGAAAAACTAAAAGAGAACTAGTTTTGGTGACATATTTAAAAGGGAAATTGATTTGAAAGAAATGGATATATTTTCAAGATTGAAGGAGCTTAAAGGAATTAAGTAAGTATTCATGGGATGGTCCGGTTTGGATGATGAATGGACAACAATTATGAGAAAGATAAAGATGAAAATTTTAAAGGAATGGATTGGCATCTTAAGGAATTAGAATAAAAATATTATGACCTAGGAATTATTTAAACCACTTAATTGTAGGAGAAAACTTCCAAAGTCTATTTTAGATTGTGATCTCTAGTGGTGCCCTGTATTGATTGGATAAGGGTGTAACATGATATAAGTAATGAATCCATGTTTATGCTTGTGTTGTTTGGGATTTAAAATCCTTATTAAATTTCAACTTAATAGAGTAAGAGAAAATTTCATGGGGACACCTCACTAAGCGATTTACCGTATATGGAATTTCGAGTTAACAATTGAATTAGATTTGCAGCCTACAAGGAGGAAGCGTATTGGTCTCGAAAATTTTAGAATATTAAGTATAGGAGAAGCTTAGCTTTTAGGAATGTCATCCTTAAGAATAAAATTTAAAGCATGAAATTAAGAAATATGCCTAAATATTAGATTTGCGTAAATTAACCTTTTAGTTTGAATATAACCGTGTTTTAATTTGCTTATGGATATTTGCTTAATTATTATACATTAGCTTGTTTGTCGTTTTCCATAAAATGACTATATTTGAAATTATAAGGAATATACATAAATTGTTGAAGCGACCCGAACTTCCCCGGGCTCCGAAGAGATGAGAAAGAACGAATTACTGTGAGAACACGACACAACAGAACGCAGACGGAAGAACATTTCATTGTTAATTACAACAATTCCATCAGAATACAAGAATATACAGAGTATAAATAAATATTACACAGAAATATCAGAGATTTAAATTACATTTAAATACATCGCAGCGGAAAATAATACAATACACAACTAGAAGAGATATACGGATACAAAGCTTTCTGGATATCGTTCCAACTGTAAACCAGGATCCTGTGAATATAAATCTGCAAAACCAAAACTACTAGCTGCCCGTGTGGAAAATAGGGGCACCCAGAGTTTAAGTTAAAACAATAAACTCCAGGTCAGTCATGTGACTGGTGTGAGAACTAAAGCAGTTATTAGTCTTTATTTTTAAAGTTAGGTAAATCAAGGGACCACGCCGTATAACACGGAACGGGTTTCCTCCCAAGAATACCAGTGCATAAAACAAACAGCGCAATGCTTAATAAAGAAAAATGAAGCTGTTATAAGACCCAGGTCCTATCACACAATGCAACGCCAGCCGGGGGATAGGGGTTTCCCTTATAACAGCCAAAGAATGCTTGATACGTTTAAAACAAATCATTTGATACTATTATAAGTGCATAGTGTATAAAACAACTTCAAATCATAAGTATCAATCATAGGCGACATGAGCGTCCCATGCCACTATATCGCCATATATAGGTTTACAAATAAAACCGCAAAGTCACGTATTTGGAAATTGGATTTCCATCTATGAACTGAGGCCAGGGATCGTCCTCTACCGATTCGAGACTCTCTAGCCCGAGCCTCAGGCAAGCGCGCAGGAAAGTCTTGGAGCGACAGCGCCAGTCCACCGATGTGGATTAAAATTCCTGAACACTACGTTTCCCCGCCCGTTGGGGGCATAAATGAGCCAACGAATGACTCCATCGGACCCGGATCGTCCGATCAAACCGAGGCGTCTCGCAACAGCAACAACCACACAGGTGAAAAGTATATAAATGTCAGGGCTGGTAGGTCACTGACACAACCCTAGATAGAAGGAAACACATGCCCTCCCTGAGGTCCTCTCCCGTTTCTGGTTCACAACCGGGGTGTGAGGCTCGCGAATTCACGTTACACAAAGCTATGTCACACAGGCGGTGCTTTGATCATCAACCACAAGACTTTGCTTTTCAACAGAAGCCTCGATCAATTACCACTTAGGCATGCCACACAGGCAATTCATTCCATGCGATGGATATCCATCAATATATAACCCCTGAGCTCGTATGTCTCAGAGAAGGGCGTTAAGCAAGAGAATAAATTCTCCGTCGCCAAACAGATATATATTTAATAGAAATCAATCACACAGACTGAAATCCAATGTCAGACACATAGTCCATTTACAAGTTCGTTCTGGGTCTGAACGAAACCGGAGGCACCTAGTACCCCGCATATCCATCGATCTCCAAGTACGTCTGGACGATCACCAACTGTTTCCATCTTCTTGGGTGTACAGCCCAATCAAGATCATCAGTAATCACCCAAACGACGTGAAGACCTCTGGTCTTCAACCACCGTCTTCATCTTCGACACCACGTTGAATCAGTTATTCAGAATGGGATAAACCCGGTCTTTCTGAATAACTCGCGTATATAATCAACAAGTGTTACACAAACATGACATACGCCTCATTCCAATTCAGAATATTCGTTTATTCAAATATTCTTCTACTTTGGGAAAGGTTCCCATTAATTTTATCAAAGATAAATTCTTTAAATTTATTCTTTAATCTTCTTTGAATATCAATTCAAACTAGTCGGGATTAGCGAACCACACCGAAGTAATCATTTATTTTATTTCCCAATCCCAATCTATTCATCCCATGAAGTAAAACTGGTAATACTTCATATTTAACACCACGGTGTTATCGGTAAATTCAATTACCATTTCACGTTCAAATCTAATTAAAGATTTAACTATCGCGTGGAGCAAAACTGGTGATACTCCATTCTCGATCTTTTCAGTCTAATTAAAGATTCAGTAAAACTCCACTTAGTTTTAATCTTTAACTGGGTTAAAGAATCAGTGTCATTTTAAAACACAGTTCATGATAAACCCAAAATCACATTCATTAATTATCGGGTTGAAGAACAAGTGTTATTTAAAACACTGTTCACGATAAACCCAAAAATCAATACCAATTCAATTCCAATTAAATATTATTTAATTGGTGCACTTCATTAAATCTAAATAAAAAGATTTAATCTTTTTCTCAACTGGGTTTAAGAACAGTGTTAATGAAGACACCATTCACGACAAACCCAAATCACATTTGATATTAAATACAAGGCTCTGAATAGAAAATATATCGGCTTATATTCAATATCAAATTCTACGACCAACAAATATCGTATTGGAAATAACGATATATATATATATCTATATCTTTCAAATTTCCATAACAACATCTTTATAATCACGAAATCCAACATCGAAATATTCCGAAGACAATTTCGATTCCAATCCATTCCAATGCAATCATTGGAAATTCTGGTTATTTTCAAAACCATTTAAAACTCACTTTATTTATTTTAAAAATAAATAAATTACTATTCTAGTTCAAAACTAGTTCATTTCGATAAAAATCTATTTTTATCTTTTCAAATATGGATTTTCATCCCAATTCTTCACAAATCATTTCTTATGATTTTACACAAATTATTACTATTTTTAATAATTTTATCAAGGTCCGTACAGTCGATTTCCATCAATGGCCATCGAACTGCACTTACAACGACCTTTTTCAAATTTGATTTGAACATAATTCCAAATCCAACCGTTAGATATCTAATTTCCAATATTCATTAGAAAGCTCTTTTCGATACGAACCCAACGGTTCCGGTTTTAGGAGAATCCGACGGTCGGATCTCCCGTAATATCCGTTCGAAGTCAATAGTCGAAATTCGCGAACTGCCACGGCGAGGCGCGTTCTATTCAGGCCATTATATTATATATATAATATATACTTCGTTGATTTCCTTTTAAAACGTATTTTATAAATCGTTTTAAATTCATTTTCAAAACGGTTTTAACATCATATTCAATTTCAAATCTAAATTGAATATTCCAATATAAATTCGTTTTAAATTCATTTCAAATTGATTTCAAATTGATTTCAATTCAATTTCAATAATTCCATTCGATTTCAATTCGAATTCAATGCTATTCAATTTCAATTCGAATTCATTTCTATTCAATTCGAATTCACTTCTATTCAATTTCAATTCGAATTCATTTCTATTCAATTTCAATTCGAATTCACTTCTTTTCAATTTCAATTTGAATTCATTTCTATTCAATTTAATTCGAATTTCAATTCTTTTCAAAATTTCAGATTTTGAAATCACTTTCGATATTCGTTATAAAATGAGTAAAATCGATATAAATATCGTTCACGTCAAAATGGCGTAAATCTAATCAACACGGCTTCATATATTGATATTTTCAAATATTCCATTTCGAATATTTCTATTTCAAATATTCTATTTCAAATATTTCTATTTCAAATATTCCTATTCAAATATTTCTTTTCCAAATATTTCTATTTCAAATATTTCTATTTCAAAACTGGAATGAGGCCCAATCAATTACCATATAATGTTAATTATATGGATTTTCTACAACACATGTATACAATAACAACGATGAATAATCAACCGTTATCCAAAGTGCATTCTACACTGTATAAGCATCAAATATAAATATTCAACGCTTATAACAGTTTGTCAATCAATCTATCGACATACAACTAAACAATCGGGATTAGTGTACGTCAAATATCATCCCAATATCCGTGTGGGGTTTCAAACAATCAAACACAGATTTTATTTGTGCAGTTGGGCGATGTGTAAAATTTATCGTCCCAATCAATATCAGTCAAATGTGTGTATATAAACAAATCGTCCGATTTGTTTATTTTTATTTCATTTCATATACACGTTAAAAATTCTATTTTTAACTATAAAATATTTTCCCCTATAAAATATTTTATTTCAACTATATAAATATTTTATTTCATTTCGCATCACATCACACAGTCAACTACACATCAAAATCAAACCAACAAGTATACAAGCCGTCCATGGTCTGTGGACGACGGGTGTCGGGTGCTACTAAACACCGTCTGCATCCTAGTATATAATTTAACTAGAAATAAATTAAAGGTGAGAAGTTCTCACAGATTAGCTAATCCAACGCCACGACTCTTCTTATGTAGAAATCTTCGCCGTTCTTGCCTCTTGTCACTTTCTTTGCCCGTATTCTCTACATATGTAAAAGTCGAATTTTTACTTTGTTATTCAATATATAAAAATCGAATTTTTACTTCGTTATTCAATATATAAAAATCATATTTTTACTTTGCTATTCAATATATAAAAATCGAATTTTTACTTTGCTATTCAATATATAAAAATCGAATTTTTATCGCATTAAAAATCATATTTTTATATTGTTCACTTCAGAATAAAGATCATACTTTAATATTCTTCTCTATACGATAAAAAATTCTATTTTTACAACGCTACTATATAGATAAAAATTCTATTTTTACATCGCTACTCTCTATATGAAGATTTTGCCTTTTCAAATATAAAGATTTCGCCTTTTCAAATATAAAGATTTTATTTTTACTATCTATATAATATAAAAATCGTATTTTTATAATCTCTATACTATAAAAATCATATCTTTACATTGCTACTACTATAAAGATCACATCTTTATTACCCTACATTATATAAAATCATATTTTTATTCTTCTAAAAATATAAAATCATATTTTTAATATTTCTACTTTATAAAAATTATATGTCTAACCTTCATATACAATAAAAAATCTCATTTTTTTATATAAAAACCTCGTCTTTCTTTATTTAAAAATCACGTCTTTCTCCATATAAAAATCACGTCTTTTTATTTTAAAAAAACAAATTTTCCTCTAAACAAAAATCAGATCTCTTGCTGTTAAAAAACTAACTTTGTTCATGTTCATTTATTCATAGATATAAAGGAAGAAAAATTGAATTTAAAAACAATGCCTTAAAATTAAAATAAAAGAGGGCTTACTGTTTTGTTCCTTTGACCAGAGGAGGATGAGGTCTTCACGGGAGGTGGCGCCGGAGTGGGTAGTGGCGCGCCAGGGGGTTGAACGGCGGAAGGGTGGTCGGCGTCGAAGTGGAGCGCGGTGGGCGGAGGTGGAAAGGGCAGCGTCGGTCTTCGATTTGGGGCGTGGCGGGTTCGTGGATCGAGATGGAAGAGGAAGAAGGGGCGGATGCAAGAGAGGAGGTGGTGGCGCACCCACGACGGTGGCGCGGGCAACGACGAGGGGGGGGGCGACGATCTCGATCTCGTGGGTTTTTTTTTGACTGGTCTGAGGAGAAGAAGGGGGGCCAAAGCTTATATATTAATTATTTAATTATTTAATTTCCCCTTTAAAGTTGACTTTTCTTTCGAATCCCAAATCGAGCCCAACGACTGTCGTCCATAGCTAATTACCCCCATTCCGAAAACAATGGGATATGTATCGTAAGCCAATTCGACTATTTCGATCAGTTTTCGTTGAATTTACATTTAAATCTATATATTCTATTTTAAACATGCATTTCAATTTACTGGGGTATAACTCTAAAAATTCCAGAAAAATATTTCCTAGCATCGTATTGACGATGCGGTCTTAACAAAACTAGTTTCGTCGAATTCCGAGACCGTTGGAAAAATGGCCAATTTCCAGTCGATTAAAATCAACTTAAACTGGTCAAACGCGTTTTCCTTTGCCACGCTCACATATTGATTCTAAAAATTATGAAATTTGGAATCTAGCAATAACTTTACATCACGGACCCAACAAAAGTGGTTTCGTCGAAATCCGAGGTCGTTTGCAAAATCTCCATTTTCAAGGGCCTGAATTCCATAGCGACTATTCAGAATTTTCAACTGGACATATCTTTTGATTCCCGCTATGAAATTTTGATTTGTTGGATTCGTTGGAAAGATATTATCAATTAGATTCAACTATTTTTGGTTTCACTAAAATCCGGTTTATTTTGCACCCGGTACATTCAATTGAAGTTTGAAATCAAATTATCGAACTACCGCGCCATTTTCAATTCCTTTTATAATTATATATAATTATTTATATTCTAACGACGACATATATAATATATACGTTTGAATTCTATTCAAAATAAATTTCTCGTCGATATTATTTAAAATAATCCATTTTAAATAATCAAAATTCGCTAAAATTGCCAAAATAAAAATTTTAAATTGGCCCAGATTTCTGGGTTATTACAATTGTAAGAGGTGAGAGGTTTAATGTTACGTGTTTACCCGCAGTTTACACTATCTATTCAAAATAAAACAATACTCGTTCTTGTAATTTTAAATATGTCAATATTATTATTTGTGCAAAATTATGAAAATTACAGAAAAAGACCCTTTATTGGAATTTGGATTCCAGCAAGTTAGAGCATAGGAAAAATATTCTAGTTATTATTAATATAGACTAGAATGTAGTTTAGTTAGAATTATAAATTTGGATTTAGGAAATTATTGAATTTTCGAGTCTCACCTCAATTGAAGACTGGAGGGTAAGTTGAAGACAACTAGAGCTTCAGGGATGAGAGGAAAAATTGCATCTTGGCTCTCTTAGACAACAGAAATAATATTTATCTCTATATAAGTAGTGTAATTATCTTTTTGGTAATTAGTAGGCGCTCCTGAAGTATTTCAAGGAGGCCATCCAAAAATACTGAAGTGTGATGGGATCACCATTGGCACCAAATTTGTGATTTGACTTTGGGAAAAAGTCTAATTTGACTAGGCAGCTTGTGAAGGTTAGAAAGTTAGCATTATATTTTGTGGTTTTCCCAATATTAAGGAAATAAAGGTTATTTTTGTTGATGGGAGTCTATAACTGTAACGACCCGCATTCTACGCATCGAAGGATCGTAGAATATTTATTTCTTTCACATGCGAAGTCGTATGGTCATGTAACTTTGGGAGACGACTATTGGGCTTATTTCCCATGTTCATGATTTTTGCCGATTTTTTTAAAATGACCGTTTTACCCCTAACTGATCTTGTTTTGGCCATAGCTTTTGATTGGAAAGGAGTTTTGACCTGAAACCACTTCCATTAGATCTGGATGATGGTTTACCTTTCCGTAGAGTCGTCACATTAGCCAAACGGACTCACCGTTTGGGAGATATGGCTGAAACAAGTTTTAGATGGTGAAAAACATCTTAATTGGGCTTAACCGGGTGGTTAACAACTAGGACCATTGAGGAATTTCAGGATTAAGAGTATAAGAGGGATGCTACGGTTTAGAAAACGAATTTTACTACATTTTCCAGCCGCCTAAGACATTCCTCCCAACCTAGCAATGGCCTCCACTTGCTAAAACACCCCAAATCACCTTCTAATCGCTAACTAAGGGAAATCTACATCAAATCAAAGCGGATCAGCACAAGAATCAAGGTAGAACTGCTATATAACCTTGGTATTCGCACCCAAACAGAGAATCATTTCAGATTTGGTATTCTATTTGTAGCAAAAGTGAGTGATTTGCATAGTTCCACACTAATTATGGTTAATTAAGGGTAATTAATGTTAATTAGAGAATTTAAACATGATTAAATTCTGGAAAAATATTTATAAAATTTGAAATTGTAACACCCCACCTCCGCCAATGTCACTCTTGCAAGCACACTAGCTTTGGAGGGGCGTTAAACAAGGTAAACATGCATGCAGATATCACAAGACAGAACATATAAGTAAAAACAGAGTAAATAAAGCAGCGGATAAAACTAACATTTCAAAACCATAGTCAAGTTACATCAAAGTACTTGGTCATTATTTTCCATAAAACAACGTCTAGAAACATAAACTGAAAACTGGAAAGAAAATCATAAAGTAACTATCCCCATAGTAGAATAAAGCCATAGCAAGCTCAAGTCCAAACCGTACATGAGCTATCCAGAAAAGCAGCTAAAGATCTAAGTTAGGTGCTAGTGTTCCCACCCTGTAAACCTAGGGGGGGAAACGAAAGAAAAGAGGCGAAAGAAAATGGGTCAGTCAAAAGACTGGTAAGTCCTATCTACTATTAGTATAAAAACTAATAAAGTTAACTAGCCATGTAAAACAGAGATGAGACATAGGGTGATAACTGGCATGGTGAAAAATTAAACAAGATAGATCAAGTGTGGCATCGCATATACAAGGTTAAGTTTTGCACCAAGTGTACTAGTATTCCAACCCAGGTCAAGTATAAACAAGAAGTGATCCCTTGGCCCAATCTTGGCCCAATACCACGAGATGACCTAAATCAAGGTCCAACAACACGGTCTAGTCGATCGGCTCCCTAAAAGCCTAACTCGTCAAGTGTCGGTGTCATACGGCCCAACCACGAAGTGTAGTCAAACTGTGCTAGGTCCACCCTAGGGTGTATCAAGCCCTAGGGTGTCAACCACGGACACACATCAAGCACGCACAGTCTAAACCTACTGGTGCCCGTGTCTGCTTTTTCAACTCCGGACTATGTGCACGACCATAGTCCGCCTGAACCTACACCGGTGCACCTACTCAGCCGTCGTTTTGGTCGCTTACATGTCAGCTCAGTAATCGTGCCCCACCCTAGCCTAGTCCCTAGGGTATCATGATACAACCAAGAGGGTTACTGGTGAAAAGGACCACGTAACTAGGGTTTCTAACGGGTTAATCGTGGTTAACCCTATCCAATCAAGTACCAAGTTGGTTAAGTGTACCCAAGGTTCATGACTTAACCCTATCAACCCATCGTGTTTAATTGGTTAAGTATTCAAGTGGTCCATGACTTAACCCTATCATGTGGCATTAATTAATTTAATGCACCCAAACTCTCACATTAGACCTTGTTGTGGTTACTAGTTAAGCCGGGCGGGTCCGGGTAGCTTTACACCACAACTTAGTCTAACCTCGGGTTTCAAGTGTGACATGACCAACTACTCACATTGGGTCCTATTGCTTGTAGCCACTAGTTAAGCCGGTCGGTTCCGGGTAGATTTGTGCTACAAACTCAACCCAACCTCGAGTTGGCCATTCTCATGTTTTCTAGAAGTCATGTCCAAGTCCATGTTCATGTTTCAAGCATAGTCACATGTCATGTTTCATGTCATCTTTCCAAGTCATGTTTTTATGTCATTTTAGTTTACCCATAACGTAACCCCATCGCATGCAAGTTCGCATAAACGCAAATAGATCTCAAAGAGGGGAACTTAGAAGCATGACATAATTAATAAGGTTTGGCCACAAGTTAAACATGGTGGCATATGAAGCAAATGTGTTCATAAACTTGCATATTACATTATAAGCCTCAAAACATGCATGATATCAAACTTTAGCAAATAGGTGAAACATGATCATAAATGACATAGGATGATAGCTAGTGATTCGCATATAACATCATATGCAAGATATCATAAGGGTTATGAGAGTTTCTATGTTGCTTTATGCAACATTTCAAATCAAAGCTCATAGCTTTTCATGCACAAAGTCAAGGTGATAGCTTTACAAACATGCATAGAATAAATCTATGCATAACATGATAGAATCAAAGCACAAATCATACTTAGGCCCAAACTCAAACTTGCAACATGTCATATTTAACTTCATAGTTAGAATCTAAGAGTAGTATAGGGCTTACAATGCTATGAAGACTTATAAAATAAAATAAGATTGAGACGAAGCCACTAGCAACTCTAAACACTCCCAAATGATAAGCTCCAATGAAAACCCTTGAGAAACAAGAAGAAGATCCTTGCTTTGATGAAGAAAGATTGAACTTTGGCCTTGAATCAAGCTTAGAAACTCTCAAACAAGCTTAGAAACTCTCATATGAAAGAAGATGGAGACTATGACAAGAGGGTGGAGGCCATGATTAAACATTTTGGCATAATCTAGTTGTAGGATTGATTTATGATGGTTTAGGCTAGGTATTAGGGTCCTTTTATAGAATTTTAGGTTAGTTTAGACCATAGGATTAACCCTAATTCAGATCTGGGCCTTTAAAATCCATCACAAGCCTTAAAACCTGTCTTGAGGAACAAGTCAGATGCACCAGGCCAAACTGGTTGACCACCCAAATCGACAGGGGTGTTGACACCACCTGGGGTGTGTCGACTCCCCAGTCGACTTGGGGGTGGCGGGAATTTTTCCCGCCTATCCTGCTTGGCTGATTTTTGAATTTGAATCTGTTTTTAAACTTGAATTTTCTGAAAACTTTGACGGGCCATAACTGGGTCATACGGACTCCGATTTTCGAAAACTCAGACTCTATTTCGCGTATTTTTCCGAGACGAACGCAATGGCACAGCCCGTTTCCTTTGATTCAGATTTTATCATTTAATTCTGCCTTGATTTATGTTCTAACTTGTTATTTAAAGTACGGGTTATTACATTCTCCCCTCCTTAAAGGATTTCGTCCCCGAAATCTTCAAGTTAGGAAGAACGTATCCTACCATCCATCATCCATCTACTCACAAAATCATCCACAAGTAACCATTGTCCTTAACAAATTCTAAATGCTATATGATTATATGCAAAAGGTGTGTGTATATGTACTTATCTAATGCGAAAATCAGGCGGTTACTAATTCAGTAAACCTCCTTAATGCAAAGTATGTTAGTGAAATGAGTCCATATGTATGCAAATTCCTAATATAATTTTATAATCTCTACATGAGTGCACATAACATTCATCCATATGCAACATCCACGTGATAGCATAATAAATTTCAACCATGGGTAAGTATAAGCACTCATGCATATGCAATATGAAAGTGTGTGAGCCGATCTTAGTGCCTAATGTGTTTCATGCATCCACGAGTATACACTTGCAAACACTTGCAACCACTTGCAAACATCAAACATAACATGTTTCAAATACATGTTTCATCCAAAGGTTTTCTACCTAAGGTTCTTATGACAAGGTTAACGAGATAACAAGATAAACAGGATAAACATGGATAGCAAAAAGAAAGATATGCTAAAAAGGAAAATAGATCGAGAATGTACCCTCAAAAAGAAATGGATAAAGCCCACGCATCTTCTCCTCGGTTTCCCAAGTTGCATCCTCTTCGGCTTCACTCCACTGAACTTTCACCAATTTGACTTCTCGATTTCTTAGCTTCCTGATCTCCGTTCCCAAGATACGAATCGAAGCTCTCCTCAAGGTTTCCTCTTTCTCTACCTCCACGTCTTCAAGAATGCTAGGTTCAACCACCTCAGCTGACTCATGTAGGCACTTTCGGAGATGCGAGACATGAAAGACATTATGCACTCCGGCCAGCTTCTCGGGCAATTCCACCTTATAAGCCATCTTCCCAATTCTCTCTATGATAGGGAAGGGTCCTACAAACCTTGGTGCCAGCTTCCCAACTGCTCCAAAACGAACCACATTACGCAAAGGAGAAACCTTCACGAAAACCATGTCTCCCACTTCGAATTCCAAATCTGTCCTTCGCTTGTCAGCATAGGATTTCTGTCTGTCTTGGGCCGCTTTCATCCGTCTTCTCACCAATTTAACTTTCCCGGATGAGTCCCGTATCATATCGGGCCCAAGTATAAGCCTATCCGTTGTCTCCCACCAACAAGATGGTGACCTACACGACCTCCCATACAAAGCTTCAAATGGTGCCATCCCTATGCTGGCTTGATAGCTATTATTATAAGCAAACTCTACAAGAGGAAGGTGGTCTTCCTAAGTACCACCAAAGTAAAGAACACAAAGCCTCAAAAGATCTTCTATCACTATATTCACCCTTTCGGTTTGGCCATCCGTCTGAGGGTGATAGGCTGTACTTAGATTCAATCGCGTACCCATCGCTTCTTGCAAACTATTCCAGAACTGGCTAGTGAAAATTGGGTCATGATCGCTATCTATGCTGGAAGGAACTCCATGCAATCGCACTATCTCTCGAAGATAAACAGATGCTAGCCATGATGCGGTCCTCTTGCTCTTCACTGGGATGAAATGAGCACTCTTCGTAAGTCTATCAACTATGACCCATATGCTCGTATTCCCTTTCCTTGACCTAGGCAATCCATCCACAAAATCCATAGAGATACTTTCCCACTTCCATTGCGGGACCTCCAATGGATGTAATAGCCCACCCGGTTTCTTTGACTCGGCTTTCACTTGTTGGCACACCATGCACTTTGAAACATACTCTGCCACATCCTTCTTCATTCCGGCCCAAAAGAAAATGTGCTTCATATCCCTATACATCTTATCTCCTCCAAGATGTATAGTCATCTTCGAGTGATGTGCTTCTTCGAGAAGTTTATGCACCAAGTCTCCCACTTGTGGGACGCATAGCCTTCCATCACGCCTTAGCCAACCTTTGTCATCAATAGTATATCTAGCAGGGTGACTAGACGTCTCACCACGAATCAACTTGTCCATGATCTCGACCATCTGCGGGTCTTCCTTCTGCGAAGTCCCTACTTGATCAAGAAGTGTAGGTCTAAGCTCAACGGATGCTAACGAACCCGTCATCGACTCAACAGCCGTCGTGAAATCAAAGGTTGCCAAGAACTCTAGGTTCTTCATTTCAACAAACAAGGGACTCGAAGTCAACCTTCTTCTGCTTAGAGCATTTGCCACAACATTACCCTTGCCAGGGGTATAAGCTATCTCGAAGTCATATGATGCCAAGAATTCCATCCACCTTTGCTGCCTTAGATTCAGATCTTTCTGCGAGAAGAGGTACTTGAGTGACTTGTGATCAGTATACAACTCAAACCTTTTGCCCAGAAGATAGTGGCGCCAGGATTTGAGTGCAAAGACAATTGCCGCCAACTCCAAATCATGAGTGGGATAGTTCTTCTCATGAACTTTAAGTTGCCTACCCCCATAACATATCACTCTTCCCTCTTGCATCAGAACAGCACCTAACCCCGTGCCACATGCATCGGTGTACACGGTAAACATCTTACCACCATCAGGTAATGCCAAAACTGGAGCTGTGGTAAGGGCCCTCTTGAGCCTTTGAATAGCAAGCTCACACTCTAAGTCCCATGCAAAGACTAAGTTCTTCTTCGTCAACTTAGAAAGAGGGGCTGAAATCTTAGCGAAGTCCCTAATGAACTTCCTATAGTAGCCTGCCAGACCGAGAAAGCTTCTTACTTCGGTTGCATTCTTAGGAGTCTTCCAGTCTTGAACCGCAACCACTTTCGCGGGATCCACAGCTATGCCTTGCTTAGAAACTATATGTCCAAGAAACCGAACTTCCCTTCTCCAAAAATGACATTTGGAGAACTTGGCTTTCAACTGATGAGCTCTAAGAGTATCCATTACTTCCTTGAGATGTCTAGCATGTTCTTCCTCATCCTTTGAGAAGATCAGAATATCATCCATGAAGACAACAACAAACTTGTTAAGGAACTCCCTGAACACCCTACTCATCAAATCTACGAAGTAGGCGGGTGCATTAGTCAAACCGAATGGCATGACAAGCCATTCAAAGAATCCGTCTGGAGTCCTAAACGCAATTTTATCAATACTATCCTCAGCCACTCTAAGCTGATGGAATCCGGTGGCTAGATCGAGCTGAGAGAAAACAGAAGCACCAACAAGCTGGTCAAAGAGGTCATCAATCCTCGGTAATGGGTGCCTATTCTTCTTTGTCAGCTTGTTCAACTCTCGATAATCAACACATAGACGAAGCGAACCATCCACCTTAGTAGCGAATACTACAGGAGCACCCCATTCAGAAATGCTTCGCCTAATTAAATTCTTCTCAAGCAGCTCCTTGATTTGCTTACTAAGCTCCCTTCTTTCTCGTGGGGCCATGTGCCTGACGGGCAATAAAACTGGCTTGGCATATCGACTAGATAAATGCGGAAATCTATCTCTCGCTTAGGGGGTAACCCCTTAACCTCTTCAAAGACATCGGGATATTCTCGAACCACCCTTACAGATTGCAGATCATCAATGGACGAGTCAAGAGATTCAAGATAACATAAAATGACAGGATCCAGCGGGTTGCAAGAAATCTCTAGGGTATTACCGAGGCGAGTCATGAGCCTCACCACCCTATGCTCACAATCGAGAATGGCTCCATAACTGGACAACCAATCCATGCCCAAAATCAACCCGTACCCCGTGAACCCGGGAACATAAGCATTACACATGAATTCTACGGTCAAGATAAAAATCTTCAAATCCACACAAATCATAGATAGATGGGCGGAACCCCCAATTGGATTTGAAACACTAACGGGATCCTCAACTAGACTAGTACTTAGGTGCAAACTTTCAACAATGTCAGAAGAAATAAAGGTATGCGATGCGCCAAAATCAAATAAAGTGTAAACAGGAAAGTCAGAAATATAAACAAGGCTTTCTACATAAATACTACCTCGGTCCTGAACTGGAGCAGTGTTGAGGGCATGCACTTGCCCTCCAGAAGGTCCTGCACGTTGAGTCTGCCCTTGCCCTTGTCCTTGCTTCTTGGGGAAATCCTTGCTAAAGTGTCCAGTCTCTCCACAGTGAAAGCATTCGCCCAACTTCCTCTTCTTTTTCCTACAATCTTTAGCTATGTGCCCAACAATCCCACAAAAGTTGCATTTTCTTGGGTCCTTTGCCTTGGCCTTGTTGCCCTTGTTGTTCTTGTTGTTCTTGTTGTTCTGGTTGCTCTGATTGCTCTGATTCCCTCCCCACTTGGAGTCCGCCTTCTTGATTTGAGTCTCATTAGGCTTGACTTCTTTCTTCTTATCGTCTCCCTGAAGCAATGCCATGTCCACTAGGCTTTCAAAAGTGGCCCCCATGGGTATATGAGACATGGCTAAACCTTGTAATGACTCATTCAACCCTCGTGCAAAGCGTATAGCCTTCTTCTGAGGAGTATTAACCATGTCCAACCCGAATCGAGCAAGATGGTTAAACTTATTCACATACTCTCTCACTGTCATATCCCCTTGCTTCAAAAACATAAACTTCTCCAATTGCAGATTCGCCTCAGCAGATGATAGAAACTTAAGCCCAAACCTCGTCATAAAGTCGGCCCAAGTCTCTGTAGGCCTAGTAGCATTGGTGACCTCCCACCAATAAGCAGCTTCCTCTTTCAATAGCCATGCTGCCAATAAAACCTTTCTACGGTCTTCCACATCAAAGATGGCGAAGAGATCTTCAGTTTCTTTCAACCAATTTCGTGCCTCCACAAAAGTCTCCGTCCCGATAAAATTCTTGCCACCCATTGCCTTAAAGTCTTTGCAAACTTTTGCGAAATCTTCTTATGGATGCTGAGGAGGAGGAGGAGGAGGAACCTCAGTTACGGTGGGGGTGTTTGCTGGGCCCACATCGTTGGCCCTAGCTTCCAAGTACCTCCGGAACCATCCGGAAATGGTCACTCCCTCGGGAAGGTTAAGATCGGCCATGCTGAAAAAGGAAAAGATAGATTTAGAACGAGGAAACGAAGGATAGTGCTAATGGATTTTGGGGAATAGCCTTTTTAAAATAAACTAGACTTTTCTTGGAAAATACTTAATTGGTTTTGAAAATAGTTTTTCAAAAGGGTTTTAAAACTTTTGTCCGGTCTAGTAAAACCTTAGGCTCTGATACCAAATGTAACACCCTACCTCCGCCAATGTCACTCTTGCAAGCACACTAGCTTTGGAGGGGCGTTAAACAAGGTAAACATGCATGCAGATATCACAAGACAGAACATATAAGTAAAAACAGAGTAAATAAAGCAGCGGATAAAACTAACATTTCAAAACCATAGTCAAGTTACATCAAAGTACTTGGTCACTATTTTCCATAAAACAATGTCTTGAAACATAAACTGAAAACTGGAAAGAAAATCATAAAGTAACTATCCCTATAGTAGAATAAAGCCATAGCAAGCTCAAGTCCAAACCGTACATGAGCTATCCAGAAAAGCAGCTAAAGATCCAAGCTAGGTGCTAGTGTTCCCACCCTGTAAACCTGGGGGGGAAACGAAAGAAAAGAGGCGAAAGAAAATGGGTCAGTCAAAAGACTGGTAAGTCCTATCTACTATTAGTATAAAAACTAATAAAGTTAACTAGCCATGTAAAATAGAGATGAGACATAGGGTGATAACTGGCATGGTGAAAAGTTAAACAAGATAGATCAAGTGTGGCATCGCATATACAAGGTTAAGTTTTGCACCAAGTGTACTAGTATTCCAACCCAGGTCAAGTATAAACAAGAAGTGATCCCTTGGCCCAATCTTGGCCCAATACCACGAGATGACCTAAATCAAGTTCCAACAACACGGTCTAGTCGATCGGCTCCCTAAAAGCCTAACTCGTCAAGTGTCGGTGTCATACGGCCCAACCACGAAGTGTAGTCAAACTGTGCTAGGTCCACCCTAGGGTGTATCAAGCCCTAGGGTGTCAACCACGGACACACATCAAGCACGCACAGTCTAAACCTACTGGTGCCCGTGTCTGCTTTTTCAACTCCGGACTATGTGCACGACCATAGTCCGCCTGAACCTACACCGGCACACCTACTCAGCCGTCGTTTTGGTCGCTTACATGTCATCCCAGTAATCGTGCCCCACCCTAGCCTAGTCCCTAGGGTATCATGATACAACCAAGAGGGTTACTGGTGAAAAGGACCACGTAACTAGGGTTTCTAACAGGTTAATCGTGGTTAACCCTATCCAATCAAGTACCAAGTTGGTTAAGTGTACCCAAGGTTCATGACTTAACCCTATCAACCCATCGTGTTTAATTGGTTAAGTATTCAAGTGGTCCATGACTTAACCCTATCATGTGGCATTAATTAATTTAATGCACCTAACCTCTCACATTAGACCTTGTTGTGGTTACTAGTTAAGCCGGGCGGGTCCGGGTAGCTTTACACCACAACTTAGTCTAACCTCGGGTTTCAAGTGCGACATGATCAACTACTCACATTGGGTCCTATTGCTTGTAGCCACTAGTTAAGCCGGTCGGTTCCGGGTAGATTTATGCTACAAACTCAACCCAACCTCGAGTTGGCCATTCTCATGTTTTCTAGAAGTCATGTCCAAGTCCATGTTCATGTTTCAAGCATAGTCACATGTCATGTTTTATGTCATCTTTCCAAGTCATGTTTTTATGTCATTTTAGTTTACCCATAACGTAACCCCATCGCATGCAAGTTCGCATAAACGCAAATAGATCTCAAAGAGGGGAACTTAGAAGCATGACATAATTAATAAGGTTTGGCCACAAGTTAAACATGGTGGCATATGAAGCAAATGTGTTCATAAACTTGCATATTACATTATAAGCCTCAAAACATGCATGATATCAAACTTTAGCAAATAGGTGAAACATGATCATAAATGACATAGGATGATAGCTAGTGATTCGCATATAACATCATATGCAAGATATCATAAGGGTTATGAGAGTTTCTATGTTGCTTTATGCAACATTTCAAATCAAAGCTCATAGCTTTTCATGCACAAAGTCAAGGTGATAGCTTTACAAACATGCATAGAATAAATCTATGCATAACATGATAGAATCAAAGCACAAATCATACTTAGGCCCAAACTCAAACTTGCAACATGTCATATTTAACTTCATAGTTAGAATCTAAGAGTAGTATAGGGCTTACAATGCTATGAAGACTTATAAAATAAAATAAGATTGAGACGAAGCCACTAGCAACTCTAAACACTCCCAAATGATAAGCTCCAATGAAAACCCTTGAGAAACAAGAAGAAGATCCTTGCTTTGATGAAGAAAGATTGAACTTTGGCCTTGAATCAAGCTTAGAAACTCTCAAACAAGCTTAGGAACTCTCATATGAAAGAAGATGGAGACTATGACAAGAGGGTGGAGGCCATGATTAAACATTTTGGCATAATCTAGTTGTAGGATTGATTTATGATGGTTTAGGCTAGGTATTAGGGTCCTTTTATAGAATTTTAGGTTAGTTTAGACCATAGGATTAACCCTAATTCAGATCTGGGCCTTTAAAATCCGTCACAAGCCTTAAAACCTGTCTTGAGGAACAAGTCAGATGCACCTAGGCCAAAGTGGCCGACCACCCAAGTCGACAGGGGTGTCGACACCACCTGGGGTGTGTCGACTCCCAAGTCGACTCCCCTGTCGACTTGGGGGGGGGGGGGGCGGGAATTTTTCCCGCCTATCCTGCTTGGCTGATTTTTGAATTTGAATCTGTTTTTAAACTTGAATTTTCTGAAAACTTTGACGGGCCATAACTGGGTCATACGAACTCTGATTTTCGAAAACTCGGACTCTATTTCACGTATTTTTCCGAGATGAACGCAATGGCATAGCCCGTTTCCCTTGATTCAGATTTTATCATTTAATTCTGCCTTGATTTATGTTCTAACTTATTATTTAAAGTACGGGTTATTACAGAAATGATGTTTTAGACCTCTGTTAGAAACTTGGGTTAATTTGGTTAAGTTTGGCTAATCCTATCATTAATTACACTGGAATATGATTAAGGGGAAATATGGGGTTTTGGCTAAGTTTGATCCGTTTAACCTATCAAATTATTGTTTTCGTGTTTGTGGTCAATTTTACAAGTTGTTATGACTGTATGGTATGCTTTGTGACTGCTTAGAAAAGTTAGATCGGTCGAAAACGCCGTCGATTGGCGTAAACAGTTGCTGGAAAAGTTGTAGGAAATGCAGACAGGGACCGGATCAGATCCCCTTTACCCGACCCGAACCGCTCGTGGACGTTTGCCACGATCCGAACCGCTTGGAAATTCGTGAACTGATGGCCAAGGAGAATCACAAATCGGAGCACCCTATCCGAACCGAATCGCTCACACCAGAAGCCCCAACCCGATCTGCCAGGAGTTCTCCGACCCGAACTGATGGACCACGAGAGGACTTGAAGGCCGACTCGATCCGCTAGGGGTGACCAAGACCGATCCGAACTGCCACGAGATGAAGGCCACGGATCGAACCGAAGAGCTTAGACTTGAGGCATGGACCACTAAACGAACTAGGAGTACAATCTGAAGCAAAGAAAAAGGGGAAGCCGAACCGATCCGGGGAGGGAGAGGACCAAAACCCGAGATGCAAAGGTAGTCCAAATGGGAAGTTTGTACCCAGATCCAATTGGGAACCAACGGGTCAACTTCATGAGTTAGGCTTTGCTGCGGGATGTGTGCTAAGGAGTTATCGACGTCTATAGCTTTGATTCACCACCAAGACGGATGTCAGGCTACGTATCAGTGCAGTGGGGTAGTTACTACTCCATGGGGCAGAGTGATCGTAGCAAGGCTATGTGTAACACCCCGTAATTCTGTAACACTAGGATTCACAAATCAGGGCAGAATTAAAAGTTAAAGTCAAAATCAAGGGAAACGGGCTGCGCCATTACGTTCGTCTCGGAATTCTACATGAAAACAAGTCCGAGTTTGCGTAAATCGGAGTCCGTATGAGGAAGATATGGTCTCTGGAAGATTCAACGAAGTTCAAATTTCAAAACAGGTCAAGTTCAAAATTCAAATCGGATCCAGAATGGGCTGGGCGGGAATATTCCCTCCCAAGGCACCCAGGTCGACTGGGTAGTTCACCTGGGTCACCCAGGTCGACTAGGTAGTCGACCTGGGGGTCGACCCCCCTGCTTTTTCCAGCTTTCTGCACCTGGTTCGTTCTAATGTATCTGGTCACGTTTTCTGCCTAGGTTCGTCCGCCTAACACTATATAAACAGCCCAAGTCTCCTTCTCTATTCACAATTCTTTTCTACCCTTATGCTGCAAAGATTCTTAGCAAACATGGCTTCTTCTCCTCCTCTTAATTAAATAATAAATAGAATAATATGCAAAATAAATCAAGACAAGGAGATGCTGCTCAAGACTTTCAAGAAGAGGTTCAAGTCAAGCTAGGATTGCAAGTGAAGATTCAAACGACTGCAACGACTGTTTTGCTACGAATCATAGTGACACCATCTTTCTATTCTAATCTAATCTCTGTAAGTCGGTTATTTCTAGATTTGAACATTTTTCTCTGTTCGTGACATGAAATTAAAGGAATAAAAGAATATGCCAAATCTCTCTCTCTCTATTCGAATCAATGCCTATACTCTTGAACCTAACTAAGAACTGTTATGATTCGAGGACAAATAAGACCGTGACTATGAAACTATGGACCTTAAAACTATATGCCTATGACTATGAACATTTGCCTATGACTATGAACATTGCGTATGACTATGGACATTGCCTATGACTGTGACTATGAGAATTATTTCCTTGACTAAGCCTATGCCTTTGATTAGGAAACATAAACTATTGCCTATGACATAACAAGGACATCTATGATTAAACACCGGTTATTCATGACTAGGAAAGTGTTGCTTAAGTTTTGTGACTATGAAATTGGGTCTAAACCCGATTATCTATTATGTCTGTTCTTGGTTTTCTTTGGTTTTAGACCTTGGGAATTTACCTATTCAGTTAGGTCTACCCATGTTCTTGAACCTACGTCTCTATTCTGTCTATTCTTGGTTTTAAACCTTGGGAATTTACCTATTAAGTTAGGTCTACCCATGTTCTTGAACCTACATCGTTATTCAAAACCATTTTATGCCAGTTGTTATGTTTATCCTTTTCATAGCATCTTTGGTTCATTCCCTATTTTCTACGAATCTAGATTTATCTATAATCTAGATTGAATTACGATTATATGAACGGTGGGAATACGATTTGGGCAAAATATGAAATTTACTAAAACGTAGTTAAAAACGTGGAAATTGGCATTGGGAACATGTATTATGGCATGTTCATAGAAATGCAAATTGGATAAATTCGACATGAATTATAGGATGTGTAATTTGAATCTAGTATTGACTTGTAAATCTAGCATTTACATGAATTGTAAACTAGAATAATAAGTCTAGTTGGGCATGAACTGTAATTAGAATGTTAAATCAGAATTGGATTGGCTAATTTGGCATAACAAGTATATTGGTATAAATTTGAATTTGGCCGTAATTGTGAGTAATTGTCAGGTTTAGCAAAATCATGGTTAGTGACACTTAGTTTGGTATAGTTTACATACCAAAAAGCATAAATATGATATAGAGGGGAAAATGGGCCATAAGAATGAATGTTGACAATTTGCATTAAAAGAGAAATTAGGAAATAAGTAAATTAGGAATAATTTACATATAGAATTTGTCCTAAAAAAGGAAATGTAAATTTAGACAAATTAAAGGTTTCTTAATGACATCTCTTTTAATAATACACCAGAAAGTTCTAGGGTGACAGAGAGGATAGTGTCTGGGCTTGGGTTTGGAAAATACAAGTTTCCTGCTCTCCCTGGCTATCCCTAACTGATCCGACGGACGGGATGGTTACTTTCAAAACCTAATTTGAAAATTAGTCAAAACCCTTTGAACTAGAAAACACAAATAGGCCTAACCCGAGGTTAGACTAAGTTGCGATGTAAATCTGCCCGGAACCAACCGGCACATCCAGTAATCGCAACAATATCTGTCTAATGTGAGTGGTCGTGGCTTTAATCTATTTAATTAAAGCTAGAACAAGAATGGTAGGGTTAAGTTCACTAAGACACTTAACCAATTCAACATGATAACCAGACTGGTGGGTGGGGTTAGGGCCATACAGTTAAGCTAGAATGGGAGGGTTAAGTCCATAGGAACACTTAACCAATTTAACACAGTTAAGCCAGGATGGGAGGGCTAAGTCCATAGGGACACTTAACCAACTTCACATGGTAACAAGACAAGATTTGTAGGGGTTAAGTAACTAAGGAAACACTTAGCCAAATTAACATGTTAACTAGACTAGAAGGTGAGGTTAAGTAAAGTTAATACACTTAGCCTAATTAACATGTTAACTAGACTAGAAGGTGGGGTTAAGTAAAGTTAATACACTTAGCCAAATTAACATGTTAACTAGACTAGAGGTTGGGGTTAAGTAAATACACTTAGCCAATTTGATATGTTAGCTGGGCTAGACTGTAGGGTTAAGTAAACTTGAACACTTAACCATCAGATTGTGATAAAGGAATAGGGTTAAGTCTAAAACATGAAGGGATAAAACTTAACCATTAATAACATGTTAGTTAAAACAGACGGGCAGGGTTAAGTTAAAAAGGAACATTTAACCAATACAGAATGAAGGGGTAGGGTTAAGTAATAAGAAATACTTAACCAATATAACTTGGTTTGTGATAGGGTTAAGCCAACATGGATTACTGATAATACTTAACCAGTTTAACAGGATAAAGGAAGAGGGTTAAGTTGGCTTGAATTGACAAATGACACTTAACCAATCCAAATTAACGGGAAAGAGAACTAAGTAGTAAACCTTAGTTAAGAAAACAACGATTCTGGAAACTAAGTGGTAAATCTTAGTTAGTAAAACTAAGTAGTAATTCTTAGTATAACACGGGAAGGAGCGAATGTCCGTCTGGGTAAAAAGAAGGCTCCAACGAATTGGGTTACGAAGCCCGAGGCTTCGAGGGGACATGAGGGTACTCTTGGTATCCCTCTATGAGGCTGCAGATGATCCTCCTGGGCTCACAGAGGTTAAGGTCTTCGTAGAAGAACCAGGGGTATGCCTTGGTTGCAATATATGGCAACCTAAAGACTAGGATGGACCAGCGTGATTCGGCGAGAAAACGGTAGCCCGGTGATAGCAACTCGTCGTCTACCATCCATCTTCGGTCAGTTGAGATACGTGAAGCGGAAAGGTGGTGAACTCCAAAAGTCCATATTCTTGCTATCTAGTTATGGGTGAGGATGGCCATAGGATAGTGGGGCACCAAGGGCCGGGGAATAATTCTCATTTTTCAAGGTGTGCCTTTCATTAGTTGAGGGAGGAGTCAAGTGGGACCATAGCCACTGGAACAAAAACAGACCTTAGTATCTGCATCGGCAGATATCTGAAAGCTCCCGACCGAGTTCTATATTCCTTGATTTGCCCTGACACAGGACTCGGACCGCACATTACAGGACATGTGCATCTAGACAAGCGATAGCGATTCGCGATACATGCGTGGGGAAGTATAGGAACATATACCACTCTAGGTAGTATGTCCTAGACTTGGGGGCATCGTTCGACAGGTAGCATAATACCTAGTTGGACTAGGTGGCATAAATCCTGAATCCGAGAAGCGTTCAGTAGATAACGTAAACTCTAGTTAAAACTAGAAGGCACTTAGTAGAAAACCCTAGATTAAATCTAGGTAACAAATAATAAATGTATGCCTGAAGGCGATGGAAAATACAGGGATTGGGATCACGTTATCGTTACTAGTTGGGACACTAGTTAGGTGGTGCAGGGATATAGAAACCAGTATAACAAGGAAATAGCGAAGCGGCGAAAGCATTAGAGCATATCCAGTTTATCTTATCTTAGCATACCTTGTGATTATCTTGTCTAATCTTGCTGACCCTATCATCTTGGTGTTATCTTATATTCAGTTAATTCATGTCGTTTTGTTTTTCCATGTTCACATGTTAGAAGTTACTGAACTTACTCAGGCTTTATGTCTAACTCTGTTTTTCTTTCATCTTCTTTTCTTCCGTTCCCCCCCCAGGTAGTAAAGGAGGGAATAGTTTAGCTCAGGTTAAGTTGGACTGTCACTCTTTCCCAGCTTGAAGATTTGTCGAAGTTTGCTTGGATTCTCTTATCAGATGCTATGGCTGGCTCTTGCTAAAAATTGGGGAATATAGATGTTGTTTTATGCTTCTTTATTTTTTAAGACAGATGATACTCTGATATTGTAAAGAAATCATTGTAAAAACTATTTTATCAATAAAGCAAAGTTTTATTTTCCGCTGTTTAATTTCTGTCTATCTTGTAATTTATCTGCATCTTTTACCCTAAATGCTCCACAGAACTTAGTGCATTCCCTTTGTGAGTGACACTAAGGGACGTGGGGTGTTACACGTGGTATCAGAGCTGAAGGTTACCAGATCAGATAAAGGATTTGAAAAATTATTTTCAAAACGGTTTTTAAAAAAGCATTTTCAAGAGAAAAGATTTGTTTTAAAGACATATTCCCCAAAGCCATACGCCCTATCTTCTCTTCCTCTGTTTAAATTCTTGTCTCCTTCTTTCTTGAGTCTCTGGGGCTCCTGGATTTCTGGGAGGTAACCTCATCGAAGGGCAAAGTTGTGCCCGGCTTCCATCCATAGTTGTAGTTGTTTCATCTACGGGCAGTTTTCTTTCAAATCTTATAAGGTTTTCCGGACGATGGAGGCAGTTTTCGAGAGATTTGTCAACATGACTACACACGGAAGGGGATGAGGAGTTTGGCTAAGGAGCATAACCCTAGGATGAGGAATTCATGGATGTAGACTTAGCACACGAAGGAGGAAGAAATTATAAAACCTAAGACAAGAGGAAGTATCTTTACTAGGGTATGATAGGGCATATACTTAAGGATAAGGGCAAGGACGAGGACGAGATTTTCAGAAGGACAAGTACATGCTTTCGCCACCAAGCATACCTAGGAGAAAGGTAGTCCGGTTGGAAGAGTCTAGTTTTCTGTTCGTGCTATTTCCTTAGGTTCTAGCGCTTCTCATTTGTTCATATCCACTTCCGTAGTTGGGTCTCTGCACCATAGTACTTGTATAGTAGAAAGATCCCACTAAAGTCTCAATTCCAATTGGTGGTCCGACCAGTTTGTTTTTTTGGTTAGTAGGGATTTGAGAATAGCTATCGAGTTTGCTTATATCATCTCACGTAGATCGTCTGAATTCGCGGGAGATATTCCTTGGGTGCTTGTCTGATATTGGTTTAGGCCTTTGGGGCTTGTATTTGAGGAATGTCAAGTTCGGTTTGGATGGTTTGCGTGAGAGATGAATAGTTGTGGCAGGCACTCCAAAGAGCACGTAGTGACCTTTCGACTCTTATAGTTATGGCATGGAGGATAAGAGGGAAACCTCTAATCATCTTAGTACATATACTTGGTACCATGATTGATATCTGTTTATTTTGGAAATGGAGATCCGGAACTTCACAATCGTGAAGTTAAATTAGTTAAGATACAGTGGAGTAAAGCTGAAGAAGGCTAGATACTAGCATCATACCCTTTTCCTTGAGGGTGCATCCTTGATTTCTTTGTTTTAGGAGCCTTACGCATAATTGTTTCTCTCTTTCCAAAGTATATCACCTAGGTCGTATCTTCGATCCTTAGGTAGAAACCAATGGATGTAAACATGTATTTGAAACATTTTATGGTTGATGGTTGCAAGTGGTTGCTAATGGTTGCTTGTGAATGCATATGCATACGTATTAGGCACTAGATCAGTTCAGATGCTTTCATATTGCATTTACAGATATGTATTTGTTTGTAAATTGAACTTGATATGTTATCATATGGGTGTTGCATATGGATGAATGGCCATGCACGCATATAGTATTTCCATAACTAGGGATGCTTGCATACATGGTTGGACGCATGGCACTGACATGACTCGCATTAAGGAGGTCGACTGAATCAGTAGACCGCCTGATTTTACAGTAGATAAAGACATATACACACACTATGCATATGAACATGAAAGCATTAGAAATCTTTTAAGGACAATGGATGCCTGTGAGTGAATGGTTGAGTAGATGGGTGATTGGATGGTAGGACACATTCTTCCTAACTTGAAGATTTCGGGGACGAAATCCTTTTAAGTGGGGGAGAATGTAACACCCCGTAATTCTGTAACACTAGGATTCACAAATCAGGGAAGAATTAAAAGTTAAATTCAAAATCAAGAGAAATGGGCTACGACATTACGTTCATCTCGGAATTCTGCATGAAAACGAGTCCGAGTTTGCGTAAATCGGAGTCCGTATGAGGAAGATATGGCCTTTGGAAGATTTAGCGAAGTTCAAATTTCAAAACAGGTCAAGTTCAAAATTCAAATCGGACCCAGAATGGGCTGGGCAGGAATTTTCCCGCCCAAGGCACCCAGGTCGACTGGGTAGTCGACCTGGGTCACCCAGGTCGACTGGGTAGTCGACCTGGGGGTCGACCCCCCTGCTTTTTCCAGCTTTCTACACCTGGTTCGTTCTGATGTATCTGGTCACGTTTTCTGCCTAGGTTCGTCCGCCTAACACTATATAAACAGCCCTAGTCTCCTTCTCTATTCACAATTCTTTTCTACCCTTATGCTGCAAAGATTCTTGGCAAACATGGCTTCTTCTCCTCCTCTTAATTAAATAATAAATAGAATAATATGCAAAATAAATCAAGACAAGGAGATGCTGCTCAAGACTTTCAAGAAGAGGTTCAAGTCAAGCTAGGATTGCAAGAGAAGATTCAAACGACTGCAACGATTGTTTTGCTACGAATCATAGCGACACCATCTTTCTATTCTAATCTAATCTCTGTAAGTCAGTTATTTCTAGATTTGAACGTTTTTCTCTGTTCGTGACATGAAATTAAAGGAATAAAAGAATATGCCAAATCTCTCTCTCTCTATTCGAATCAATGCCTATACTCTTGAACCTAACTAAGAACTGTTATGATTCGAGGACAAATAAGACCGTGACTATGAAACTATGGACCTTAAAACCATATGCCTATGACTATGAACATTTGCCTATGACTATGAACATTGCCTATGACTATGGACATTGCCTATGACTGTGACTATGAGAATTATTTCCTTGACTAAGCCTATGCCTTTGATTAGGAAACATAAACTATTGCCTATGACATAACAAGGACATCTATGATTAAACACCGGTGATTCATGACTAGGAAAGTGTTGCTTAAGTTTTGTGACTATGAAATTGGGTCTAAACCCGATTATCTATTATGTCTGTTCTTGGTTTTCTTTGGTTTTAGACCTTGGGAATTTACCTATTCAGTTAGGTCTACCCATGTTCTTGAACCTACGTCTCTATTCTGTCTATTCTTGGTTTTAGACCTTGGGAATTTACCTATTAAGTTAGGTCTACCCATGTTCTTGAACCTACATCGTTATTCAAAACCATTTTATGCCAGTTGTTATGTCTATCCTTTTCATAGCATCTTTGGTTCATTCCTATTTTCTACGAATCTAGATTTATCTATAATCTAGATTGAATTACGATTATATGAACGGTGGGAATACGATTAGGGCAAAATATGAAATTTACTAAAACGTAGTTAAAAACGTGGAAATTGGCATAAATTGGAAACATGTATTATGGCATGTTCATAGAAATGCAAATTGGATAAATTCGACATGAATTATAGGATGTGTAATTTGAATCTAGTATTGACTTGTAAATCTAGCATTTACATGAATTGTAAACTAGAATAATAAGTCTAGTTGGGCATGAACTGTAATTAGAATGTTAAATCAGAATTGGATTGGCTAATTTGGCATAACAAGTATATTGGTATAAATTTGAATTTGGCCGTAATTGTGAGTAATTGTCAGGTTTAGCAAAATCATGGTTAGTGACACTTAGTTTGGTATAGTTTACATACCAAAAAGCATAAATATGATATAGAGGGGAAAATGGGCCATAAGAATGAATGTTGACAATTTGCATTAAAAGAGAAATTAGGAAATAAGTAAATTAGGAATAATTTACTTATAGAATTTGTCCTAAATAAGGAAATGTAAATTTAGACAAATTAAAGGTTTCTTAACGACATCTCTTTTAATAATACACCAGAAAGTTCTAGGGTGACAGAGAGGATAGTGTCTAGGCTTGGGTTTGGAAAATACAAGTTTCCTGCTCTCCCTGGCTATCCCTAACTGATCCAACGGATGGGATGGTTACTTTCAAAACCTGATTTGAAAATTAGTCAAAATCCTTTGAACTAGAAAACACAAATAGGCCTAACCCGAGGTTAGACTAAGTTGCGATGTAAATCTGCCCGGAACCAACCGGCACATCCAGTAATCGCAACAATATCTGTCTAATATGAGTGGTCGTGGATTTAATCTATTTAATTAAAGCTAGAACAAGAATGGTAGGGTTAAGTTCACTAAGACGCTTAACCAATTCAACATGATAACCAGACTGGTGGGTGGGGTTAGGGCCATACAGTTAAGCTAGAATGGGAGGGTTAAGTCCATAGGAACACTTAACCAATTTAACACAGTTAAGCCAGGATGGGAGGGCTAAGTCCATAGGGACACTTAACCAACTTCACATGGTAACAAGACAAGATTTGTAGGGGTTAAGTAACTAAGGAAACACTTAGCCAAATTAACATGTTAACTAGACTAGAAGGTGGGGTTAAGTAAAGTTAATACACTTAGACGAATTAACATGTTAACTAGACTAGAAGGTGGGGTTAAGTAAAGTTAATACACTTAGCCGAATTAACATGTTAACTAGACTAGAAGGTGGGGTTAAGTAAAGTTAATACACTTAGCCAAATTAACATGTTAACTAGACTAGAGGTTGGGGTTAAGTAAATACACTTAGCCAATTTGATATGTTAGCTGGGCTAGACTGTAGGGTTAAGTAAACTTGAACACTTAATCATCAGATTGTGATAAAGGAATAGGGTTAAGTCTAAAACATGAAGGGATAATACTTAACCATTAATAACATGTTAGTTAAAACAGACGGGCAGGGTAAAGTTAAAAAGGAACACTTAACCAATACAGAATGAAGGGATAGGGTTAAGTAATAAGAAATACTTAACTAATATAACTTGGTTTGTGATAGGGTTAAGCCAACATGGATTACTGATAACACTTAACCAGTTTAACAGGATAAAGGAAGAGGGTTAAGTTGGCTTGAATTGACAAATGACACTTAACCAATCCAAATTGACGGGAAGGAGAACTAAGTAGTAAACGTTAGTTAAGAAAACAACGATTCTGGAAACTAAGTGGTAAATCTTAGTTAGTAAAACTAAGTAGTAATTCTTAGTATAACACGGGAATGAGCGAATGTCCGTCTGGGTAAAAAGAAGGCTCCAACGAATTGGGTTACGAAGCCCGAGGCTTCGAGGGGACGTGAGGGTACTCTTGGTATCCCTCTGTGAGGCTGCAGATGATCTTCCTGGGCTCACAGAGGTTAAGGTCTGCGTAGAAGAACCAGGGGTATGCCTTGGTTGCAATATATGGCAACCTAAAGACTAGGATGGTCCGGCGTGATTCGGCGAGAAAACGGTAGCCCGGTGATAGCAACTCGTCGTCTACCATCCATCTTCAGTCAATCGAGATACGTGAAGCGGAAAGGCGGAGAACTCCAAAAGTCCATATACTTGCTATCTAGTTATGGGTGAGGATGGCCATAGGATAGTGGGGCACCAAGGGCCGGCGTATAGTTCTCATTTTCAAGGTGTGCCTTTCATTAGTTGAGGGAGGGGTCAAGTGGGACCATAGCCACTGGAACAAAAAGAGACCTTAGTATCTGCATCGGTAGATATCTGAAAGCTCTCGATCGAGTTCTGTATTCCTTGATTTGCCCTGACATAGGACTCGGACCGCACATTACAGGACATGTGCATCTAGACAAGCGATAGCGATTCGCGATACATGCATGGGGAAGTATAGGAACATATACCACTTTAGGTAGTATGTCCTAGTCTTGGGGGCATCGTTCGACAGGTAGCATAATACCTAGTTGGACTAGGTGGCATAAATCCTGAATTCGAGAAGTGTTCAGCAGATAACGTAAACTCTAGTTAAAACTAGAAGGCACTTAGTAGAAAACCCTAGATTAAATCTTGGTAACAAATAATAAATGTATGCCTGAAGGCGATGGAAAATACAGGGATTGGGATCACGTTATCGTTACTAGTTGGGACACTAGTTAGGTGGTACTGAGATATAGAAACCAGTATAACAAGGAAATAGCGAAGTGGCGAAAGCATTAGGGCATATCCAGTTTATCTTATCTTAGCATACCTTGTGATTATCTTGTCTAATCTTGCTGACCCTATCATCTTGGTGTTATCTTGTATTCAGTTAATTCATGTCGTTTTGTTTTTCCATGTTCACATGCTAGAAGTTACTGAACTTACTCAGGCTTTATGTCTGACTCTGTTTTTCTTTCGTCTTCTTTTCTTCCGTTCCCCCCTCCCCCCCCCCCCCCCCCCAGGTAGTAAAGGAGGGAATAGTTTAGCTCAGGTTAAGTTGGACTGTCACTCTTTCCCAGCTTGAAGATTTGTCGAAGTTTGCTTGGATTCTCTTATCAGATGTTATGGCTTGCTCTTGCTAAAAATTGGGGAATATAAATGTTGTTTTATGCTTCTTTATTTTGTAAGACAGATGATACTCTGATATTGTAAAGAAATCATTGTACAAACTATTTTATCAATAAAGAAAAGTTTTATTTTCCGCTGTTTAATTTCTGTCTGTCTTGTAAGTTATCTGCATCTTTTACCCTAAATGCTCCACAGAACTTAGTGCATTCCCTTTGTGAGTGACACTAAGGGACGTGGGGTGTTACACTATGAGCCAGTGCAGTGGAGTTGTTATGACTTCATGGGGCAGAGTGGACATAGCAAAGACTAGTGGCTATGGATTAGTGCAATGGTGTCATCATGACTCCATGGGGCAGAGTGATCATACAAGGAATAGGGTGATCAAAGTGGCGGATGTCGTATGCTTTACGCACTGAGTGATAGATGTGAGGATGGTTGCTATGTTTGGTTGTTTGCTTTCACTATGACATACACACCCCCACCCCCATATTATTTACACCATATGTAGTGGCACCTTAGAGTATTGAGCGATATGTTGTGCTAACTCTTTGGTTGCAGGTCCAGGTTCAGGTATGGTTTAGTATACCTATTATTGTTCTGTTTTGATGCTTATCGCTCATACTAGACTTCTTTCTGACCCAGAGTTTTATGTCTCTTCTTATTACTCTGGGTGCTCTTAAACGGGCAGACTAGAGACAGGTTAGGTAGTATGCACGGGTAGCTGTACCGGAGACGAGCAGGAGGCTCCCACGTATGATATGTATATATTCTCCCTGTGTCGCTGCTGGTCACTACTTTGGGCATTAGTAGTGTACCTTTCCTCTCTTTTGCTTTGGAGACAGTTTTAAAGCTGTAATAATGATGATGTGGAACATAAGCTGTAATTGGATTTTCTGCTGCTATGATGTTTAATTTTCAGCTTATGCACTGTCTCACCTGTTTGTGTCAAAGTATGTTATTACTATTTTTTATTCCATGCGGTGTGAGACATTCTACTGGTTCTATGTTAGTTCACCAGTAAGTTCTCCTCTTTTTCCTTCCTTTGGCGACCGTCCCGTGCTGGTTGGACATCGGCACATCGCACTTTCATGGGAAATGTCGGCTGGTGCGGGGCGGGCCGTCACACTTGGTATCAGAGCTCTAGGTTGCGTAGTTAACCTAGGGAAAGACACCAGGGAGAGATAATGCGTATATAAGAGCGCGTAATTGTGATTATTTTAGTTTTCAAAAGCTATATATATATATATATATTCTATTAGTATAGCTAAAGATGAAGTCGCACTACAATGACACCACAAAGAGGATGGTTAATTGTTTCTCTTTACTGATTGAACGATGAGCCGATATACAAGGGGTGCTGGTAGAGGAGCCAACAACGGGAATGCTCCTGACATGAGGGCTATGTTTATTGATTTCATGAGAGAGATGCTTAGGGACGTTCAGAGGGCAGTCCCTAATACTGCTAATGGTGGTGGTGTAGCGGTGCAAGCGCCTAGGGCCGATTTCGCCAAGCTATGCAAGGATTACACTAGTCTTGGTGGAAAGCCATTCCATGGAACGGAATTGGCCACGGATGTTCAGGATTTGTTGGATAGCTGTGAGCGAATCTTCGAAGATTTGGGTATCGAGGATGTGATGAAAAGAAAGCTAGCGTCCCGTCAGTTGCAAGGACGGGCGATGAATTGGTGGAATGCCATTAAGGCAGCTACTCCAGAGGACCAAGTTACATGGGATCAGTTTAAGGCCCGATTTGGTGAAAAATTTATCCCAGCTGCCCAGAAGTCAGAGTTGTTAAGGAAATTTCTGGAGCTTAAGTAGAATGGTAGAGTTGTCTTGGAGTATATTGTTGAGTTCGATACTTTATCAAAGTATGGATTATCTCTTATCGATACTCCCAAGAAGAAGAACGAGAAGTTCATAACCGGCTTAGATCGGTACTTGGGGGAAAGGCTTATCAACCACATCGATGAGACGTTTGAATCGATTGTGGGGAAAGCATTAAGGTCAGAGAGTCTTTACCCTAAGTCGAAGATTGAGGTTGCATCTGCAGAGGAGCCAAAGCCGCAAGCAAGCAGTGGAGGCAAGAATGGTTCTCAGAATAAGAGAAAGCAGAATCAGACCAAGGATGGCCAGAAGAAAAAGAATAATAAACATGTTGAGTGCTTATGCTGTGGTAAGAAGGGCCACTATGCCAAAGAATGTCGGGCCAATCCAGCGGATAGGAAGTGCTTCAAGTGTGGCCAAGTGGGACATCACAAGGATAAGTGTCCGCAACCCCCTAAAGAAAAGCAGATTGTGAAAGCATATGCTATCAATGTTGTTCCTTCTTCGTCGAATGCCCCAACTGCGGAGGAGAAAGGAAAGAATGTTGTTATTCAAGGTATGCTTTCTATTTATGATGTTCCTATTCGAGTATTGTTTGATACCGGAGCTTCCAGTTCCTTCATATCTAGTGACCTGGTAGATAGGTTGGGATTAGAGCCCGAGATTGTCGATAGACCTTTAGTAGTGATGAACCCGATTGGTGGTTCGACTAGCCTTAGCATGATTTGTCGTAATGTGGTCTTATCGAGTCATGGATGCATGTTTGTTTGTGATTGCTTTGTTTTGGACTTTACTGGGTTTGGCATTATTTTGGGAGTCGATTGGCTCCAAAGATACGGGGTGGTGGTAGACTGTTAGGGCTTTTTGGTGACAATTAGAGCGGATGATGGACGGAGGGTAGTGTTTGGTGGTCTACCTAATGATGGGGTAATGGCTAGTTTTCTAAATTCCCTCGACATCCCGCATAATGAGTTGTCAGATGTGCCCGCAGTTGGCCAGTATCCGGACGTCTTCGAGGAAGTGACCGGACTTCCACCACACCGAGAGATTGAGTTTCGTATTGATTTGGTGAAAATGCCAAACCTATAGTGATGCCACTTCGTCGCATGGTGCCAAGGGAGCAGCGAGAGCTCGGGGTGCCAGTAAGAGATCTTTTGAGGAAGGGATTTATCAGAAGAAGTGTTTCTGAGTGGGGAACACCAGTTGTGTTTGCTACCAAGGCAGATAGTTCCCTTCGATTGTGTGTGGACTATAGCAAATTGAACAAGGTGACGAGGAAGAATAAGCATCCTCTTCCATAGATAGATGATTTGTTTGACCAGTTGAGTGGCGCGAGAGTGTTCTCCCAGTTGGATCTCGCGACAGGTTTTCATCAGCTTAGAGTGGAAGCTGAGAATATAGCTAAAACGGAATTTCGTACGCCGTCTGGATTTTATGAGTGGTTAGTCATGCCATTCGGGTTGACCAATGCACCAACATATTTTGTGGATCTTATGAATAGGGTATTCAGAGATCAGTTGAATAAATTTGTTCTTGTGTTCGTGGATGATATACTTGTTTATTCGAGGACAGAGGAAGAACACAAGGAACACTTGAGGATAGTGATGGAGGTGTTAAGAAAACACCAATTGAAAGAAAAGTTTTCTAAGTGTCACTTCTGGAGAAGGGAAGTGAGATTCTTGGGCCATGTTGTTTCAGAAAATGGTATCGCAGTGGACCCTACGAAGGTGGCAACGATACAAGATTGGTCTGCGCCCAAGAATGCAACGAACATAAGAAGTTTCTTGGGATTAGCTGGATATTATTGTAAGTTTATCCAAGACTTCTCCAAGATAGCAGCACTGTTGACTCAGTTGACTAAGAAAAATCAAGCTTTCGTCTGGGACGAAAAGTGCGAGAATGCATTCAAGAGTCTAAAGCAAAAGCTGACATGTGCACCAGTGTTAGTCATTCCTAAGGGGAATGAAGAGATGACAGTATATACAGATGCATGTGGTACCGGACTGGGTGTTGTACTAATGCAAGGAGGCAGGGTTATAGCTTATGCAAGTCGGCAATTGAATCACGAGAAAAGATACCCTACCCATGACTTGGAATTAGCAGCAATCGTATTCGCGTTGAAGATGTGGAGATATTATCTTTTAGGAGAAAGATTCGAGTTGTTTACTGATCATAAATCGTTAAAGTATCTCTTCTCTCAGAAGGATCTAAATCTCCGACAGCTAAGATGGTTAGAATTTTTAGCTTCCTATGATTTCGACATCGCATATACACCAGGAAAGGGCAATGCAGTGGCTGATGCATTGAGTAGAAGACATGCCAGTTTAGGGGCTATGTTTCTAGAATGGAAGCAACTGGAGTACATCGCTGGGTATGTTTTCAGACCAAAGTGTGAATTGGATCCGAAAATGTTAGCAAGTTTGACGATCTGACCCACTTTGATTGAGCGGATTGGTTCCAGTCAGAGGGACGATCCTAACCTATTGGAAATCATCTCAAAGTTAGAGATGGGAATCGACGAAGAGATGAGCAAGTATGGGCTTGATCGAAATGGATGGCTTAGAAAGAATAGAGGACTAGTTGTACCCAATGTCAATGGATTGAGAGATGAAGTGCTTAGAGAATGTCATCACTCAAAACTGACTATACACCCCGGTGGTAACAAGATGTATCGGGACATGAAGCAGAACTACTACTGGGAAGGGATGAAAAGAGACATTGGGAAGTTTATATCCAAATGCATGAATTGTCAGCTAGTTAAAGCTGAGCAAAAGAAGCCTAGTGGTTTGTTGCAACCATTAGAGATTCCAGAATGGAAATGGGAACAAGTCTCAATGGATTTCATTGATGGGTTACCAAGGACTAGATCGGGCCATGATAGCATTTGGGTGATTGTGGACCGGTTGACCAAGGGTGCAAGATTTATACCCATCGAGTCAAATAGAACGGCAGCTAAGTTAGCTGAACTATATGTAAAGTGGGTAGTGAGATTTCATGGAATACCCAAAGGCATTGTGAGTGACCGAGATCCGTTGTTCACTAGTGGATTTTGGAAGAGCTTACAAGAAGCGTTAGGATTAGAATTACATCTCAGTACCACATATCATCCTCAAACCGACAGACAGACAAACAAAGAGGGTGAATCGAGTATTAGAAGATTTCTTGTGAGCTTGCATATTAGACTTTGATGGATCATGGGATGACCATTTGCATCTAGTAGAGTTTGCATATAATAATAGTTATCAATCCAGTATTGGTATGGCTCCATTTGAAGCTTTGTACGGAAGACCGTGTAACTCACCGTCATGTTGGTTAGAAACTGGTGAGAAGTTTGTGCTTGGACCAGATGTGATAAGAGAAACTTCAGCTAAGATTAAGGTTATCCAACAGCGAATGAAGGCTGTCCAAGATAGGCAGAAGAGTTATGACGATAAGAGGAGAAGAGAATTAAAGTTCTTCGTTGGCGACTTGGTGTTTGACAAGATTTCTCCGTTGAAGAGCGTGATACGATTTGGCAGGAGAGGCAAGTTGACACCAAGATTTGTTGGTCCATTCCCAGTTCTTGAGCAAATTGGGAATTTGGCATATAAAGTAGAATTACCAGAGAAGATGGCAGGAGTTCACAATGTATTTCATGTTTCCCAGTTAAGGATAGGGGTGAGCATTATTCGTTTAGACCAAATAAACCAACCAAACCAATTTATTTTGGTCGGTTTGGTTCGGTTTTGAAATTAAATCGGTTTGTAATCGGCCTAGAAAAATATTAAGTTTGGTTATCGGTTTAACCAAATTAACCTAACTTTTACTATATATTCAAAATTATCGGTATTATAATAATTAATTTATGTTAGTGTAGTTATTTAAGTGTATTTTAATCATCACCTATGCGTCAAATTAATATTAAAAAACATAAAAATCATAAATAATAATACTCAAATCATATATTTATAATTTATTTCAAATTATAGTGGATATTCTAAAACAAAGTGTATAACATTTTTTAGTTCGGTTTAATCGGATAACCAACCGGACCAACCAAACTTAATTTGGTTGGTTTCGTTTGGTTTTTATTTTTATCGGTTTTAGTTTGGTTTGACAAATTTAATCATCGGATAAACCAAACCAACCAAACGCTCACCCCTAGTTAAGGAAGTTCGTGCACGACCCCGATGTGACTATTTCACTGATCAGTTGGATGATATCGAGGTTGAACCTGAGGTGGTTGGGAACCGCAAGCCTTTGCGTATTGTTGGGAACGATAGGAAGCAACTTCGAAGGAAGGCGGCCAAATTAGTCAAAGTTCAGTGGGGCGAGAATGAGAATGACTGTATTTGGGAGACAGAGGAGAGCATTAGGAAGACGTATCCAGAACTCTTCGCCTGGTAAGATTTCTGTCTCGATTTAGTCTTTCTACATGCTAGGATAGGCTTGTTTTGTTTGTTTTGTTTGTTTTGCATGTTTGATTGTTGTATGTGGCTGGTAGGCATGCAGGATCCTTTGTATGTTTTGGGTTAAGGAATTTCGGGGACGAAATTTCTTAAGGGGGGAGAATGTAACGACCCGCATTCTACGCATCGAAGGATCGTAGAATATTTATTTCTTTCACATGCGAAGTTGCATGGTCATGTAACTTTGGGAGACGACTATTGGGGTCATTTCCCATGTTCATGATTTTTGCAGAATTTTTTTAAATGACCGTTTTGCCCCTAGCTGATCTTGTTTCGGTCATACTTTTGATTGGAAAGGAGTTTTGACCTGAAACCACTTCCATTAGATCCGGATGATGGTTTACCTTTCCATAGAATGGTCACATTAGCCAAACGGACTCACCGTTTGGGAGATACCGCTGAAACAAGTTTCAGATGGTGAAAAACAACCTAATTGGGCTTAACCGGGTGGTTAACAGCTAGGCCCATTGGGGAATTTCGGGATTAAGAGTATAAGAGGGCTGCTAGGGTTTAGAAAACGAATTTGGATTTGAATGAAAACAATACAAATCCTCTAAATTCTTTATTTTTGTTTATAATCATGGCCAAAGGAATTTGGATTTGAACGAAAACAATACAAATCCTCTAAATTCTTTATTTTTGTTGTTTACATAAATAGTCAAATTGTGTATTTTGGGGTTGTTATTCTTGAGGTAATAAAAGGTAGATGTTTAGGTGTTGTTGTTTAGTTTTTGGAATTGGTCTGATTCACTTGTTTGTAAATTAAATATATTTTATATTTGTATCTACTAAAGCGTAAGACTTGAGTTTTTGGTAGAATTAATAGGTTTAAGCATCTATCTTTGAAACAGGAAAATATTCACAAGGAAAAAATTGAAGGCAAGGACAACCCACTAAAATTTTACTCAAAAGGACAATAACTAATTCTTTTCTTCTTCACGTGCGCTGATTTCTTCTTCCTCAACAATCCGACTCGCGCAAATTTCTCGGTCTCCTCTATGATTTCCAACACAATTTTTTTTCCTTTCTTATTTCAATCTTTAGCAATCCTCTTCAAAATCCATATCGATCGGGCTCCTCTATTAATTCGATTTGCTCTAATTTAATCGTTTCAATCGTCTTCATCGATTCATGATGGTGTCGTGGATTTTGATTCATTTGGCAGTAAATATGATTTCGTGATTTTTTGATTTCGTGAATTCGTTGTAGAAAATCGAACGAGAGAGATGAACGAGAAAAAAAATCACTGGAAAAAACTTTTTTCATGGTGAAGTTAGCAGCAACTTTTAGGTATCAGTTTGCTATTTTTTTCGGTATCAATTTTCATGTTTTAACAATGTTATGCATTTGTGTTTATAATTTTGATGCTATATCAGTTTTGTACTTGTACTGTACCATTAGATTTGCAACTCAATCGAAATTATGTCATTTTAATCAATCAAAGTGGGATGTTAACATTTTTTTATTAGTTTTACTTTAAAATATCAAAGCAGTTTTTAAGTATCAGTTCTATATTTTTTTAGGTATCAGTTTTATATTTTCTAGTTGAATTTAAATCATAGCAGTTTTTAGGTATCAGTTTTATATTTTCTTTTTAGGTATCAGTTTTATATTTTCTAGTTGAATTTACATCATAGCAGTTTTTAGGTATCAGTTATATATTTTTTGAGGTATCAGTTTTATATTTTCTTGTTGAATTTACATCATAGCAGTTTCTAGTTATCGGTTTTTTTTTAAGTATCAGTTTTATATTTTCTAGTTGAATTTACATCATAGTAGTTTTTTGGTATCATTTTTATAATTTTTTAGGTATCAATTTTATATTTTCTAGTTGAATTTACATTATTATGCTGGTATAAGTTTAGATTGTGTATGAAATTCTTGCAGATACTGCATGCTACTGGAATTTACTTGAATTCAAGACTGGATTAAGAACAAGTAAAATTAAATGCATGAATGCCTGCTTGGAATGGGGAGCAGTGTTGTATGTACTTATATTGTGTAGGAAAACAATGTATCCTAGTATATCAGTTATGTATCGTTGTAGGTATCATATGATACAAGTGGTATTATTGTGTATTATTGAGAATAATCTCATTTTTGTGATAACTGTATTGAAATTGATTGCTTTTTTTTTAACCAGTAGGTATTATTGAGAATAAATATTATTTTTTTGAGATTTGAATTGAGTAGGTAGGTGTTATTTTTTTGATCAGTGGGTATCAGTTAGAATTAATGTTGTGTATAAAAAAAAAGTCAATTACCAAAGCAAACAACTCAAATCTACCTACTGGCCATAGTTCTCATACACTAAACCATAAAACTGATACCTGAAAAAATACAAAACTGATACCTAAAAACTGCTTTAATATTTTAATGACAAAACTAATACAGAAAATATTTGAATCGCAATTTGATTGATTAAAATGAAAAAAATTCAATTGAATTACAAAGCTAGTGCAACCGTACAGCAACAATAAGTCACTAAAAAAACATAACACAGTGAATACAGTAAAAATGATACCCAAAAAAATATAAAAATGATACTTAAAAACTGTTGTAATGTTTTAAATAAAAAGTAACACAAAAAATACTTACATCACAGTTTGGTTGATTATAACGAAATAAGTTCGACTGTAATACATAGATAATGCAACAATACAACTACAAAATAAATACAACATTAAAACACAAAAAATGAATATAAAAAAGTGTTAAATAAACAAAAATGATACCTAAAAAAAATATAAAACTGATTCTCAACTGCTGAAAAGTTGAACATTAAAATTGCAGAACCAAGAGAAGTCATGGATCACTGATAGAAATAAAAAAAACTAATCGCAAAGATGAACATTAAACTATTACGACTATAAGAAAACAATTGATGTAATCTCCAAAATCGAATTAGGGTTTCGTGATTTTTCGATTTTTCGTGATTTCATGAATAGGTTGCTTTATTTCCTGAAAGATGATTTCATGATTGCGTTATTGCTTGATTTTGTGATTGCGTGATTTCATGAAAGATGAATTCGTGAATTCATGATTGCGTGATTTCCTGATTGCGTTATTGCGTGATTTCCTGATTAGGCGGCTATCCTTTTGGATAAAATATTAGGCGGCTGTCCATTTTAGTAGGCAGTTGTCCTTGTCGTTAATTGTCCCTTTCTGAAATAGATTGTTTAAACGTATTATTCACAAAATTACCAAAGTTTTAGGTTTTGTATATAAAAATGTATAAAAGTGAAGTAGTACCAAAAAGAAAGTTTTACATATGTAATTGGATTATTGTGCCTTGTTTAACTTTTGTTATAGAGATAACTATACTAATCATGGTTACAAGTTTTATGTTTATACGGTTATTTCCCTTTTATTATTTAACTAGTGTGTGACCCGTGCTACGCATATGGGAAGTTGTGAAGTTTATGTTCTGGTGATTTCTTTACTTTCTTCCTCATTGTTTGAAGTACAAACATATACAATTTCTATGTTATAACTTCAGCTTGTTTATTTATAGAATTGTGTTGAGAATTTTTGTTAGGAAGATGTATTCATATCACTATTACGTAAAGCTAGATATTGTTGTGGTTTCTTTATATATTGATGTATAATTTTATATATGTATCAGAACTTACTAGAATAATGTAAATATTGAAAATGTTTCTTATTTGCCATTTTTTAAAGAGCAAAAAATATGTTATGATTTATAATTGATGATCGCTGAAAAGCATTCCATGTGACAAAATCAAATTTTGAAAAAATAATTTGTAATTTGGTTGAATGTAAATATTTATTATTCTTGTTGTTTTGTCTTTTCATTAGTATATTGCACCAAGAAGCAACGTCGATAAGTGAACGTTCAATAAGAACAAAAATGCATGTTCTGTTATCAACCTCATTCTACCGTTTAATTCTGCTTCATAATGGATAATTTTGTTTCTTAGCGATTAGTCCTTTTGAAATGGTTAACTAATGCAAGTGAAATAGGATTTTGGTGCCTTTAGGTGGACAATTTAACGTATATCATTATCACAACGTAAACATCCGATAAGGGTCATCACGACTTGTTAACTTAACCAACCCTCCTCTTTTCCGTTGAGATTCATGATGAAATAAGGTTTATTGTACCCAGTTTGAAAATGGGAACATAACCAAATTCATTAATATTAAAAAAAACGCCTTCATCCACGATCAGCAAACATATCAGATAACACGTACCTTAAAAAAAGAAAAGAAAACAAATTCATAAAGGGGGCGGCTATTCGGACACAAAATTAAACACGAACTTAGAGACACTGGTGAAACAACGCTCGAATATACACCAGCAACAACAGATTTTATCTACTTGCAATTGTAAGTAAAGGAGAAATGATTTGTTGTATGTCCTGCAATTGCGTGATGTATCTTGATCTCTTTCGCTACCATTTTCTTCAAATTCCTAACCTGACATCTAAACACATTCGAGTCCTTCATATCTTCACCTATCATATCAATCACTTGTTCGGCCAATCCCATTAATAACCTTGCATACCTCATCATTGTTGCATGCCGATGAAGGAACCCTAAAAGCAACCAAAAGTCGTCCAAGTCCAAATTCTCAACACACCTCAAAAGTTTCTTCCTCGCCACTAATTCGTCCATAACGACTACAACACTACCCGGTTTCTTCCCATTCAACACAGACACAAAAGTGTACTTATGCATGAACTTCTTTAGAAGCTTATCATGCTCTGCTAGCTTTACTTTCTTCACCTTTTCCACAGCATAATCGCCTTCAAACTATTTATTAAAAAAAAATACTTTGTCAGAACACATATACTTTGTAGTAAGCCCATCCATACAAGAAAATAAGATCCTCATTTAGAAAGAGTAAAAAATCATATCTATAGTTTATACTTTTATAGTGCTGAGCATTCAATGTACAGGAGCCAACGGTAATGTACACGTAATTTTATGTTAATTTGACACTTTCAATAAAGGGAGTTGCGTTATGCAAATTACAGGACAATTTTTTTTCCATGTTATGAGTTTATGTGGGAAGGCTCCTTGCGTCATGCTCCTTGCCCATTACTCAAATGCATGAGTGAAAAAAAAAATGAAGTTCCTTTGCATGAGAGCAAAAGCTTCACTTTGAATTAATCCAGTAATGTGGATTAATAATTTAATACCAATACTTTGCATGTAGTATCTCAGTTTACTGTGAAATAGTTGGACGAAAAACAATTTATAAATAGATTCACCTGAAACCATCATAATTGATGAATTATTCAGCAAATAGTAGTACAACATAGAGTAAACTACAAGTAGTATTTGTCGATATGGCTTGAATGCATGATGATACTTAATTAAACTAACGTGTAGGGTAATGCAATAAACTGCAGCTGTGTTCCACTATCACTCTTAGCTACTTAAGAACATCATTTGAAAATCCTATAAATCATATAATGGTGAGTTAATCTTCCAGGTGCACTAAGAAAGCTTCAATACCACACCAAAATAATCCCATTTTGCCAAGAGAGTAAAGACTTACATGATTCTAGGTTAATTTTGTAACCCGATTTTCTCAAACTTGTGGATTAGGTTCAAGAAAATGTATCTCATGCTTAAAAAATATAGTGATACCAATTTAAGGTGGTAAGGATAAAATTCAACCGCAAACATTGTGAAATGATTCACATTCATATGTAAGAAGTTGTTTATGATGGCTTTTAGACATCTTCAATGATCTTTTCATACTTATTGCTATAACCAAAAAACACAGCTCAAACAAAGATTGAAGCTAATATTTACATAGTTAACTGAGTGGTATTAAGACAGGGAAGGTCATGTTACAACTATTTCTAGATTATCCAACCTAAATCGATGTAACTCTATTAGTTAAGGTGAGAAAATTTAAATTCACAATCGAACGATAAAAGTGGGCCCACCTTTTAGTACAGGTTAACAAACAACTTCACTCAATTTAATCAGAATTAAAGATAGTGGCAGCTTGTTAATTGGTAATGATTCATCAACCCACTATTCTCGAATGTTGCTAATCCAATCATAACTATAGCTATTTACCGTGTACAATGCTAGTCTGCAATTATTATACATTATTATTGAAAAAGCTTGCTACGTATATTATATGTAATACATTTTATATAAAAATTCAAGTAATATATCATTTTAGATTTAGTATATATTTAGATGGTTAAAATCTATATTTGATTAATCATAAAAACATAGAATAATGTTTTTGATGAAGATAAGCATTGATACCTGACTTAAAATGAACAGTTTTCTAGATAGATTCAAACTTCTACTATATTCTTCCTTATGATACAAAGGCAATATATAAATTTGGAAAATTGTTCATTAATATTGCATCTATGTAATGTAGTATGATTAGAGTTGGTAAGCCTAAAAGTTACCATGACATGGAACCAAGCATCAATCTAGCATAAAATTTGAAAGATTCTCCACACATTTGACAGTCGTCATGGTGCTATAATGAAATGATATATGAGTATCCACAATAGCATATCACTACATTTTCTGAATTTAAGTTCTTTAATTAATTGAATAACAAAATACGTACACTGAAAAATATTATTGAAATCAAGCAAGCTCAAATCATAGTACGTACTTCATTAAATCCAAGTGAATCTCTAGAAAACTCAACGGTTTGATCATTGAAGCCAAGCATACCCGTGTTCAGTTCCTTGACCCTACGAAAAATTGGTTCAAAACTTTACAAAGTGGAAGAACTCTTTCATTAATAGCAACTGAAAAGAGATCAAATTCAGGACTACACAAATCACGAAAAGTAACAGTATTACCTAATGGCTCAGGAATGAATGTTGGATTAATAATCATCGACCAAACAAATTGAATACAATGTCAAATTTTATATTTTATTATGAGATCTTATTTTCAGAAAAACCAAAATACCTATCTTTAAATAATTACATTGCTCAACATGTAAACATTAAAGTCATATCTTGCAGTATTATTCCAGTAGAAAGGCTTTACAGAATCCTGAATAGCATAGCTCGAAGCAAAGGTAAAGAAAATACATAAAATTCAGTTGAAAAAAATATCAAATGATAACATTCTGATCTTCAACCTTTTTTTTTTTTTGAAAACCAACTGTCAGTGGTGTTATTTGAAAAAAGATAAAGACAGATCTGTTCGTTCAATTAATGTTTTTTTAAGTTTTGAAGCAAAATCTGGGAAGTAAAGATTTATCGCCTTAAGAAAAAGAATTTTTACTCTGATATATGAACTTTTCAATGCATCTTTACTTGTTTTAAATGTTCTATAATGCAAGTTAAGTGTGTAGTAATTGAGGTGCATTGAAGTCCTTAAGATTTGTGTACCTTAACCACTCACCGTTTGAAATAAAATTGTTGTAGATAAGTAGAGTATGGGTGGTATTTGATGGGAATTTTACATCGAAGTCATTATTTTCTAATCATTGCTATGAAGATTTGCATTCTATATAACTTTCTGACATATTAAATGTTGTTATAAATACATGAGAAATGAAGATGAAACAAAGTTAGAATTTAAAAATCACCTCCAATAAGCCCTATCACTTCCAGGGCTAAAATTAAAGCCCATGTCATCATCAGTTACCAAAAATCCATGAGACCAAACTTAACCAAACTAACTGTCAATATAGTACAACGTACATTAAATTTGGTGAAGATATAAAGGGATGATAAAAGATGAAGGCACAGTAGACATTAAGTTAACTGGTCATGGTGTTTGCTACCTCGGGTTTGATATGACATCACGAAATATAAGTTGGAAAGTGGAATGAAAATAAAGACAATAGAAAAAGTGAAAAATTCAGTGTTTGATACCGTAATTTGAAAGACTGACGATGGTTTGGGCTGCAATGGTAGACGATTGTTGTTTTCTAACCAGTCTGATTCTGAAAAGTAGACCGTGAAAGCCAAATAATGTGGTTTAAATAAGATATCAACTGGGAATAGATTAAGTTATTCCCACACATTTTAAATCTACTAAATGTTTCTAGTATCTAACATATTATACCTGTGCAAGAGAAGACAAAAGAGATTTAATTTGGTTGCAAGAGTTACAAAAATTTATTATTATTTGAAATAAGAAAACCCTAATGTGCAGTGTTTACCTATAATATAAAATGACCAAATTCAGCATCATAACAAAAAAGCCATTATGGAAACAGTAACCATTATGAATAAATTCCTTCAAATATAATTATTGAGTGTTCCTTTATCACTACAAGAGGAACAGGGGTTTCCAACGACCAGGGGCCGTTGGCGGCCGTTGGAAAACCCGTTGGAAGTCGTTGGTCAATCCGTTGGTATACAGATCAATGGCTTCCAACGACTTTCAACGCAAACGACGCTTAATTTCCATCGGCTTCCAACTGATAAATAAGGACACGTTTGTGATGTTTTGAGCAAATAGGCCGTTGGAAGCCGTTTGTATGGAATGACCAGTAAGCCGTTGGTCGCCGTTGGAAAACTGAGTGTTTTTTTACAGATTTTAGATTTACCACTACAAGCCACACAACAAATATAAAACATTCTGAAATGCTCCATTTCGAGCATATAACTCACAATCTCAACCATATATACACCCAAACACAATACGAAATAAAAAAACAAACACAAAACACATAAATTAACCAATATTTACATAACATTACCACCAAACTTCGCCAAAACAACACCAAACCATCACCATGTCCAAAATAACATAACCATCTCCAAACAACATAACTAACAACATGTCCAAACCGTACCATCAAAAAACCATCATAAAATCATGTCCAAACCATCATAACAAAATATATACAACTACCATGCATGTAGCAAGTCTCACCAACTCTCAAAACACATCAAAACAAGCTAAACTGATCAACTCTCTCCCCCTGAAGATGAAGGTGTCGTACCGTGCTGGGCAATGTACTCCGCCAATCGTTGGTTAAGCAACTCCATCTGCTCTTCACGACGGCGATCACGTTCATGAAGCTCTGCAATCTGTGCTTTCAACTGTGCGATTTCTTCCTTTTCCTAAGCCTTCTGATACATCTTCTGAGATGCTGTAATCTGTATATAATTTCAGATTTTCAGTATTTCATAATAGTAGTTCGAATACATTTGAGTTTTTATTATAAATTTTAGTATTACCTCTAGATTTCCATAACCATATCGTCTGTTTCGGGTAGCAGGATCCATGACAGCATCAAATATCTTGTCCTTGTCTTCCTTGGTCAGCTCAGTCCTCCCTGTAGCTTCCAGTACCTGCGCCCTTTGCTCCTGAAATTTCTCCTGTTAAACAAAAATAAAATAAATTTAGATAACACTATTTTGATTATATTATAAGTCTACTTAACTATTTTATACTTACATATCTCTCACGCGCCTTATCATCATGGTCCCAAGTGTACGAAACTGAGCCTGTGTTGTCAGTCTGACTCAATGCATGTGTATGCTCGAAAACATCCCAAAACGACACAGGAGCCATACGTGCTCTCTCCTGAAATAAGCATGCACACATGTAAATTAAAACTTAAACTTAAATCAACTATTAATTTTAACTAGTTATGAATTAAAATTTTAAACTGTGCAATTACAAAATATACCAGATCCTCACGATGATGCTGAAATGACTAGGACCCACCTCGATGCGTAACCGGATTCTTTCTCCTATTAGCTGCATTTCTCTCAGACGAGGCCTATACATTTAAAATTAAAAAAAATGTCTTAGTCTAAATCACATACTAATTGAATAGAATAATTTAAATTAAAAATATGCAGTAAAATTTACCAGAAAGTCATCATTACTATTCCAATAAGTAAGTAGATCATTCCACACTGACTCGCTCACCCAAGACTGCCTTTTCCCACCTAATTTTAAAGTTTTTATTGTTTGTCTGTAATTTGCTACCACTTTACTGTTCCAATGGCGCTAAACGAGATCCAAATCCGTCTCCTGGAGATCCACCGCACCCTGCGTTTTTTATATAAATAGCATACATATAAAGTTATCAAATATGAGCATGTACTTAATATAAGAAATGTTATATCATACATACGTACCAAAAAATCCTGCCATATGGTCTCCTTAACTAAGTCGGGTATCGAGCTCCAAGTAGGCCAACATGCAGTCATGCGGGCCTGATAAGCACATTTTGATATCCTCAAAACGGTATTGGACAACTCCAACTCAAACCCTCTGTGTTAAACGGGACAAAAAATACATGGTTGTTAGAACAACAATTTAAATAATTTATTGTACTTAAATTAAATTTATACTAAAAACTTAGTTTTTACCCTTTTGATGCTTTTGGCTTAAGCCAGAACACAGGACGTGATAACTCCAACGATGGACCAACCTCCTCGCCACCTGACACCATACCTGTTACAATCAAAAACATAACAAAACATAACATAACATGACATAACATGACGTAACATAACATAACATGACCGACCTATATGTAAAAACATGGTATTTGATAACATGAGTACTTGATAATAGAAATGTCATAACATGAGTACAAGTTTGTTTCATAGAAGTGTTAAATATAAGTTTGAGTCATAGATTTGTCTAGTTAACATATGATCGAGTTTGATTCATAGAAGTGTTAAATATAAGTTTGTTTCATAGATATGTCTAGTTAACATATGAGTTTGATTCATAGAAATGTCATAAAAATAAATATATGGTTACTTGATAATAGAAATGTCATAACATAAAATTACCTTTTGAAAATGAGGAGTATTAGTTAGTCATCCTCATCACTTTCAGATTCCGACTCTATTTCCTCCTCCATATATGGTTCATCTGTAGTCTCAAATACATCAATTAATGCATTCGATTCATCGTTTAGAGGTCCAAAATCTGTTTGATCGTCGGTTATTACTATTTCTGCATTTTCCTCGACGTCTGCTTGATAAGCTTGGTCATCGGGAATATTACGCCCGTCAAATGTAAACCTTGCTTTTGTTTTGAAAACAGCCCACCAATCTATTTTGTCTCTTCTCATAGAAGGATAAGGAGCATAATATACTTGAAGAGCCTGTTTGGAAAGTACGAAAGGGTCGTACTTATAATAATGGGACGTATGTCTTACTTCTATAAGATTATATTTTGGGTGCACGTTGATTCCAGAACCTGGAACGTTGCTGAACCAGTTGCATTTAAACAAAAATACTTCTTCCGCGGGTCTTGTGAAATATGTCACTTGCAGAATCTGGTTTAGCACGCCATAAAAATCGTGTATATGGTCGTTTGGATCATCGCTACCTTTAACAAATACACCGCTATTGTCAGCTAATTTTTCAGCACAATATTCTTTAGTGTTAGATTTATATCCATTGACAAAGAATATTGGATATGTCTTCACATTTCTTTTAGGTCCCAATGCCAAATGTTTCAATCCTTCATCCACAATACAATTTGTTGGATCAAAAACATAATTAGTAAACCAACTAGCGAATTCTTTGCTGATATCGCCGTTTGGATACTGTGATTCATAAATGCTGCAATTATAGGACATATGTTACATATATGATTAAAGATACAATACATGTATACATAGATGTATAAGTACAGTACCTAACGAACGGTGCAACTTCGGTGCAATTGAGAAGAATATATGTGTGTGCTGCATTGTAATCTTTATCGTTCAGCCATTCCTCCACACATCTAGCAGAAGGCCGACCATGTTTTTTAAAAATAGATAAAGTCGCTTGGCAGTCATCTTGATCAATGCCTTCATCATTACGTGCAGTACTTGCAAATGAGATGTTCACATGATCACTAAAATAATGAGAGAAAAAAAATGAAGCTTCTTCGTCAATGTATGATTTGCAAATAGAACCTTCAATTCTAGCTTTCTGCTTCACTTTTTTCTTTAGATGATTTAAATACCTGTTTAGAATTATTGTAAATTATTTTTTTAATACACTTAACCAAAATTTAATTAACAGAATATTAATATACCTTTCAAATGGATACATCCATCCGTATTGCACAAGCCCTCGAAGACGTGCTTTTGATGGAAGATGAATAGGTAAATGCTCCATAACATTAAAAAACCCTGGAGGAAATATTTTTTCCAATTTGCAGAGTAATATGGGGATTTCTTCCTCTAGTTTACGTAGATGGTCAATTTTTAATGTAGATGAACAAAGCTCTTTATAGAACAAACTAAGCTCTGTTACAACAGTCCAAACTTTCACGGGCAATAGTTCTTTGAAAGCGACGGGCAATAAATTTTCCATCATAACATGACAGTCGTGGCTTTTCATCCCACTAAGTTTACTGTTTTTATAGTCAACACATCTACGAAGATTGGAAGATATACCATCCGGGAATCTTAACCCTTCCATCCATTTTAAAAATATTTTTATTTGATTAGTATCCAGTTCATAGCACGCTTTCGATTTTCTGGTGTCATTTGGCTTTATATGAAGCCCCGGACGATTACATATTACTTCAATATCACGTCTGGATTTCAAATCATCTTTCGTCTTCTCTTTGACATTCAAAATTGTATTGATTACGTTATCAAACACGTTTTTCTCATTATGCATCACGTCAATATTATGACGAATCAGAAGATCTTTCCAATAAGTCAACTCCCAAAATATGCTTTGTTTCCACCAATTATGAATTGATGATTTACCTTGAATTTCTGTCTGTACTCCGATTTCATGAATCTTGGGAAAATCTTGTACAAGTTCATAAATTTCCTCACTTGTCCATACTTTAGGTGGTTGTAAAGTTTCAAGTCTATTAGCTGTAAAAAAATTCTTATCCCTTCTAAAAGGATGATTAATATGAAGAAAACATCTATGATAGTCAAACCATGAAATTTTCTTTCCAATAGGTAAAGAAAATGCTCTTGTTTTTTCCATATAGTACGGACAAGCTAGACGACCAGCCGTACTCCAACCTGAAAGCATCGCATAAGCAGGAAAATCGCTAATTGTCCACAATAGAGAAGCATGCATACGAAAGTTTTTCTTTTGGGAAATATCATATGTTTCTACCCCTTCATACCACAATTTTTTTAATTCTTCAATCAACGGTTGTAAATAAACATCGATTCCTTGTGTCGGATCATCAGGACCAGGGACGACAATTGTAAGAAATATATAAGGAGTTTTCATACACATCCACAGAGGTAAATTATAAGGTGTTACAAATACTGGCCAGGATGAATATTTAGAACCAAATTGAGAAAATGGTGAAAACCCATCCGTACATAAACCTAGTCTAACATTGCGACTCTCAGATGCAAAATTGGGATACTTTTGATCAAAATGCTTCCATGATTCTCCATCAGATGGGTGTGTTAACGTACCTTCTTCCTGTGTTCTCACCTTGTGCCATCTCATATGTTGCGCGGTTACAGAAGATGCATATAACCTTTGAAGTCTAGGAATAATCGGTAAATAATGCTTACGTTTATACGGGACTTCCTTTCCTTTTTTCTTTCTTGGTTGGTATCTTTCTTAATTACATATTCTACAATTCTTAAGCTTGATATCTTCCTTCCAAAATAGCATGCAACCGTTTAGACATGTATCTATTTTTTGATATGGTAAACCAAAGGCCTACATCATTTTTTTTACTTCATAATGGTTTTCGCACATTAAACTATTGGGAGGCATATGCCGCTTCGCAGCTTGTACAACAGCTGTAAATCCAGCTTCTGTGAGCTTGTATTTAGATTTCATCGCAATGTATTCAGCAGTTACTGATAATTGAGTTCCGCTTTCACGGCCTTCCCAAAGGGGTTTTTTTGCGGCATCTAATAAGTCATATAATTTTTTGGCTTCAATATTTGGTTCTTCTTCATCATTACCATCGTCATCATTACCAACGTTTTCATTGAATTGTTGAACCGGGAACATAGAACGTGCAGCATCTTCAACCATTTGTTCTACGAGATTCGTCGTGGCAATTTCATTATTCGCTACCTCCTCAACTTGTATAGAAGTAGATGCTAACGGTTCTCCATGACGATCCCAAACTAAATAGTTCGGCACAAAACCGTACTGACGCAAATGAACTCTAACCATTTGCGGTATGAAATGCTTCAATAACTTGCATCTACTACATGGACAACGGATTTCGACGTCGTTTCCATTGTTACTTAAAGCGAAATCAATAAACACGCTGACACCATTAATAAAATGTTTGTTTATTGTGCCATCGGTTTCTCTTCGTTTGTACATCCAACTTCGATCATTAAAATAATCGTCCAGTTTTCCTAAGTACATATAAAATTAGAAAGAATGATATAAAATTAGATTCATAATTTTTGTGTCCGATCGCTCAAACGCTAAGATTGTATTTTAATGAAAACATTTCTTTTACATATTAATTATGATGATAAAATTTGCATTGACAATGTGTTAAAACAATTTTAGTGATTAATGCATGTTATGTCAATTGATCATTTAATGGTGGGTTATCCTACCTCCCATTACAAATACAATAACGTAATTAAATCGCGTAAGTCTTTTCAATTTAAACGAATCAACAAAATTTCGGCAGCACTTCCCTTTAGTTCCCTGAATAGTACACAATTGCGTGTACACAGGGAACATAAAGGAAGTGCTTTTGAAATTTTGAGAACCGTTTAAAATGAAATATTTTACGAGATATAATTTCGTTATTGTATTCGTAATTTGTCCAATACAAAGGTCAAATCCAATAAATATTGTATACAATGAATATAAATGTTCGTTCCGTTAATAAAACGAACATCATATCACGATTATATACAATACTTATCAGACGGGGCCAAAAAAACTCTCTAAGGCTTTATGAATATAACATATTATATGATTTGCTTTTTTTGTGATTGAAGTGTTTTTTGTACACCTTTGTGCGCCTTAGCGCCGTTGTGCGCCTTAGCCCAAAAAACACAAACTTAAATATATGTATTTCCACGACACGTTTTCGACAAATTAAATATTGTTTTCGATGAATTGGGCCTTAACCAAATAAACAAATGCATAGAGTGCCAACTATATATACGTGTATATATATATACATAACACTATATATATATGCATATATACATAGTCAACTTTAACTAATCAAACCCTAGATTACAAACATAATCAATAAAATCTATAAACACAATCTCAATAACAACAACTACTTCAACTAATTCAAATCCTAGATCATAATAACAACTAAGTAATTTATTACTAAAAACCCTAAATTAGCAACTAAAATGATTAAACCCCACATTAACAACTAATTAACAGCACTACACACACAAACATACTCTAATTATGCTTCAATTACACTAAACATAAGGTATTAAACAAAAATTAGGATAAACACATACCTAAAAATCGGAGAGAATAGGAGATTAGAGAGGGTGAGAGAGTGCTTTGATAGAGTAGGAGAGACCCTAGGCGGAAGATGAAGCGAAATTGGCGATTTCAGAAATGAAAGGGGGGATATTGGGGATTTTGGGGTAAAAACCGTGGGTTTTGAGGAATGAAGAAGAAGAAGCAGCGTCGGCTGATTTGTGCTCCAGTCCGTGTAACGGGGGGCAACGGCTTCCAACGGCTTCAAACCAACGGCCGCAAACAGTTTCCAACTGCGTATATTTTACATACGTAATACAGATACATATTTTGGCTTCCGTTGGAAGCCGTTGGTCAACTGCCGTTGGAAGTGTCTGTTGCAATACTGTTCAATTCTTGTAGTGTATATAAATGCAAATCTAATCATGATTTTCCATGCTTATAATGATTTAAGTATGTTTTAACTTTTCATCCATCAAATCAATGGTGAATTTCAACTGCATCATACAATAGATCAATTTAAATTACCATCAATGATAATTCAAGTTAAGCACAAAGAATAAAAAAGCAAATGAAATATCAGGGACAACAAAATATGTATTGTGATTATTGAATATTTAACTGGATATTGATTCTTTTTATTTCTCCTAGAGATGCCCCTAGTACACCAATTGTTGGAGCCACCGTTTGCAGTGCGCCGTCACCTCCTATTATTTCGCCCTTCCCCCGACATTGCAGACACATCCGCTAGCGTCTCCCTACTCCTCTTAACTTTGCATGATGATTAAACTGACTGATGACAAAGACAAAGTTATTTGATGGCTTATCTACGTAGTGCTAGTAAACTCAGTAGCTTGTATATTCAAGTATGTTACTTCTTGTAAGTAGATCATACTTAGTTATAATTCTCAAGCATTCCGAACTAATAGATGGTTAATACTATAAATGCAGCAATTTCGTCATATTCAAGTTCATTAAGATGATATGATTCAAAAGTTTTTGGTCTAAAGAAACTGAATCTTGTCAAAAAAAATTCAAGAGAAAGAATCAGAACACCCGTGAAAGAAGCTAACATTTCAGTATCGAGGTTGCAAATAGGGATCTGAGAATAGCAGAAGTAACGCTTGCATAAAAAATCTTCAAGAACTATAGTTAAGGTTTACTTGCATTAGCACAGACTAAGAAAAAAAAGGTTGTTGTAATTGAGCTCAACTATGGTGAGATGGATTTCGTAACTAGGAATAACACCTAAGGCAATATGTTTGGCAAAGGAAGCTTTGAAATCTGGAAATTATATAAAACCAGTCGAATAATTTGTGTAATAACCCGGAAATGCGAGCCAATTTAAATTTTTTATTTTGGTCATTTTAGTGAATTTTGCACATTTAAAATAGATTATTTTAAATAATATCGACGAAAAAATTATTTTGAATAGAATTCGAACGTATATATTTATATACGTCATCGTTAGAATATAAATAATTATTTATAATTATAAATGGAATTGAAAATGGTGCGGTAGTTCTATAATTCGATTTCAAACTTCAATTGAATGTACCGGGTGCAAAACAAACCGGATTTTAGTGAAACCAAAAATATTAGAATCTATTTGAGAATATCTTTCCAACGAATCTGAAAAATAAAAATTTCATAGCGGGAATAAAAAGATATGTCCAGTTGAAAATTCTGAATAGTCGCTATGGAATTCAGGCCCTTAAAAATGGGAATTTTGCAAACGACCTCGGATTTCGACAAAACCACTTTTGTTGGGTCCGTGATGTCAAGTTATTGCTAGGTTTCAAATTTCATAAATTTTCGAATCAATATGTGAGCGTGGCAAAGGAAAACGCGTTTGACCAGTTTCAGTTGATTTTAATCGACTGGAAAATGGCCATTTTTCCAATGGTCTCAGAATTCGATGAACCTACTTTTGTTAGGACTGTATCGTCAATACGAAGCTAGAAAATATTTTTCTGGAATTTTTCTAGTTAGTATGTGACCCCGGTAAATTGAAATGCGCGTTCAAAATCAATATATAGAGTAATATGTTGATTTTAACGGAAACTGATCGAAACAGTCGAATCAGCTAACGATACATATCCCATTGTGCTCGGAATGGGGGTAAAACGCTATGAACGATAGGCGGTGGGCCTCGTTTAGACGTCGTATGTAAAAGTCAACTTTTTGAAATTAAAATAATAATAAAAAACCTCTCTTCCTTTTAACTTCTGGTCCCCCCCCTTTCTTCAAAATCGATTCAGCAGAGAAAAAAAGAAGAAGGGAAAACCCGATGTCGATCCTCGTCCAGCCTCCCTCCTCACCACCGCGCCGCCGCTACTGGCGCCAGGCCCTCCTCGATCCGCTTCCCCCTTCTTCCTCCTCTTCCTCTCCTCGTGCGATGCAAACCCCGAGACCCTAGCCCCCATCAAACCACCAGCGACGCCACCGCACCCCCTTCCTCCTGCTGCCCGCCGCCGTGCGCTACACCTCACCCGCCTCCAACAGACCCGCCAACACCTTCCTCTCCTCCGCCACTTCAGACTGTCGTGGGCCCCCCCCCCTTATCCGAAAACCCCCTTTTTCTTAGTTGTTGAAGCTGGAAGCCGCCACGCCACTGTCGAGAGGAGCCATCGCTGCCTAGTCGAGCATTCGAGGAATTGTGAAAGGTGGATTTTAATTTAGAAAAGCATTAATTTAAAAGTTTGTTTTTCTATATAAATGTAACGAATAAAAATATAGTTCTTATATATGTAGATTAGCTTATAAAATAAGGCTTCTATTATATATAACAATAAAGTAAAGACATGATTTTTGTTTCTATCAAATGATGATTTTTGGTCAAGTAAAGACATGATTTTTGTTTCTATAAAATAAAAAATAGCAATGTATTGTTTATTAGATAGAAGTATAAAAATATAATTTTTATATAGGTTGGATAGTAAAAATATCATCTTTATATATGTAGTAAAATAAAAATGTGATTTTTATAGAGATGAAATAAAAAGGCGAAATCTTTATATTGGAAAAGGCGAGATCTTTATGTAGAGAATATCGATGTGAAAATAGAATTTTTATCCATATAGCGTGATAATAAAAATAGGATTTTTATATACATAGCAACAAAGTAAAAATTCGATTTTTATATATTGAATAGCGAAGTAAAAATTCGATTTTTATATATTGAATAGCGAAGTAAAAATTCGATTTTTATATATTGAATAGCGAAGTAAAAATTCGATTTTTATATATTGAATAGCGAAGTAAAAATTCGATTTTTATATATTGAATAGCGAAGTAAAAATTCGATTTTTATATATTGAATAGCGAAGTAAAAATTCGATTTTTATATATTGGATAGCGAAGTAAAAATTCGATTTTTATATATGTAGTGGCTACGGGCAACGAAAGTGACGAAGGGCGAGAACGACGAAGATTTCTACATAAGAAGTGTCGTGGAGTTGGGATAGCTATTGGTGAGAACTTCTCACTTTAATTCCTTTTCTAGTTATATATATATACTAGGATGCAGACGGTGCTTAGCAGCACCCGACACCCGTCATCCACAGACCATGGATGGCTTGTTTGTTTGATTGATGTGTTGTGAAAATTTGTTTGTGAAATTGATGTGAAATAGATAATGAAATATATTCATGTGTTGAAAGGAAATAAAATATTTATATAGTTAAAAATATTTTATCATTAAAAATATAATTTTTAACGTGAATGTGAGTAAATAAATATTTATAAACAAATCGGCCGATTTGTTTATATACACTGATTTGACTGATATGGATTGGGATGATAAATTTTACACATCGCCCAACTGCACAAATAAAAATCTGTGTTTGTTGATTTGAAACCCCACACGGGTGTTGGGATGATATTTGGGTACACTAATCCCAATTATTTCATTGTATGTCGATCGATTGGTCGATAGACTATGTAAGCATTGATTATTGATATTTGATGCTTATGCAGTTGTGTGATGCACTTTGGATGATGGTTGATTATTTATCGTTTCTATAATATACATGTGTTGTATGGAATCCATATAATTAACGTTATATGGTAATTGATTGGGCCTCATTCCAATCGGGAAAATAATAAATATTATAAAAAGAAAATTCATGTGTTGAATATAAAAATAGTCATGTGTTGACGATGTTCATGTGTTGAAAATATTCGTGTGTTAAGTAAAATATTTTTAATAATAAAATTTACATCTTTATCATATTTAAAATTAGAACTACTTCACGGTGGAGTCTAATTGAAAATCAAACGATAGATACCATAATTTTATAAAATATTTTACATAACAAAAATAGTGATGTGTTGACAGTACTCATGTGTTGAGATTAGTCGTGTGTTGAAAGAAATATAGATTCATGTGTTGAATAGAATAAATATTCATTTGTTGAATAGAATAACGAATTTATGGAAATATATAAAGCCGTGTTGATTAGAGTTACGCTATTTTGACGTGAACGATATTTATATCGATTATATTCGTATTTATAATGAATATAGAAAAAAAGAAGTGATTTCAAAATATAACATTATGAAAATATTATCATTTATATAGTAATGATATGAAATATTCAATTTTTATTTGAAATTGAATATAGAGTTGAAATGGTTTTGAAAATGAATTTAAAACGATTTATAAAATATGATTTAAAAAGGAAATCGACGAAATATATATATATATATATTATATATAATGGCCCGAATAGAACGCGTCGCGCCGCGGCAGTTCGCGAATTTCGACCATTGACTTCGAATGGACGTTGGGGAGATCCGACCGTCGGATTCTCCTAAAACCGGAACCGTTGGGTTCATATCGAAAAGAGCTTTCCAATGAATATTATAGATTTGAAATCTAATGGTTGGATTTGGAATTATGTCCAAATCAAATTTGAAAAAGGTCGTTGTAAGTGCAGTTCGATGGCCGTTGTTGGAAATCGACTGTACGGGCTTTGATAAAATTATTAAAAATATTGATAATTTGTGTAAAATCATAATATGTGAATTGGAACGAACTGGGATGAAAAACTCCATATTTGAAAGGATAAAAATAGATTTTTGTCGAAATGAACTAGTTTTGAACTAGAATTAAAATCAATTTATTTTTGAAATAAATAAATTGAATTTGAAAGTGATTTTAAAAATAATCAATATTCCCAATACGTGAATTGGACTGGAGTTGAATCGAAATTATCTTCGGAATATTTCGATGTTGGATTTCGTGACTATACAGATATTGTTATGGGAATTTGAAAGATATATTTTATATCGTTATTTCCAATACGATATTTGTTGGTTTCGGGATTTGATATTGAATATAAGCCGGTATATTTTCTATTCAGAACCTTGTATTTAATATCAAATGTGATTTGGGTTTGTCGTGAATGGTGTCTTCATTAACACTGTTCTTAAGCCAAATAGAGAAAAAGATTAAATCTTTCTATTTAGATTTAATGAAGTGTATCAATTAAATAATATTTAATTGGAATAGAATTTGAATTGGTTTTTGGGTTTATCGTGAGCGGTGTTTTGAACAACACCTGTTCTTTAACCCGATTAACAATAGAGTGTGATTTTGGGTTTATCGTGAATCGTGTTTTAAATGACATTGGTTCTTTAACCCACTTAAAGGTAGGATTGATTTTTGAGAAGATTAAAACTAAGTGGGGTTTTAATGAATCTTTAATTAGATTGAAATGTGAATTGATAATTTAAATGATCAAATCTGAAATGTGATCGAGAATGGAGTACCACCAGTTTTGCTCCAAAGCGATAGTTAAATCTTTAATTAGAGTTGAACGTGAAATGGTAATTAAATTTACCGATAACACCGTGGTGTTAGATATGGAGTATTACCAGTTTTGCTCCAGGGGATATATAGGTTGGGATTGGGAAATAAAATAAATAATTACTTCGGTGTGGTTCGCTAATCCCGACTAGTTTGGAAAACCATAATATGGTTTGAAATGATATCCAAAGGAAGATTAAAGAATAAATTTAGAAGAATTTATCTTGGATAAAATTAATGGGAACCTATTCCCTAAGAATGTGATTTTGTGAATAAAAGAATATTCTGAATTGGAATGAGGCGTTTGTTGTGTTTGTATAACATTTGTTTATCATATATGTAGGTTATTCAGAAAGGCCGGGTTTATACCCATTCTGAATAACCGATTCGACGAGATGTCGAAGATGAAGACGATGGTTGAAGACCGGAAGTCTTCACATCGTTTGGTTGATTACTGATGATCTCGATTGGGCTATACACCCAAGATGAGGGAAACGGTTGGTGATCGTCCAGACGTACTTGGAGATGGATGGATATGCGAGGAAAGTGCCTCCGGTTTCGTTCAGACCCAGAACGAACTTGTAAATGGATTGTGTGTCTGACATTGGATTTTATTCTGTGTTGATTGATCTCTATTAAATATACATCTGTTTGGCGGCGGAGAATTTATTCTCTTGCTTAACGCCCTTCTCTGAGACGTACGAGCTCAGAGGTTGTATATCGATGGACATCATTCGCATGGAGTGAATTGCCAGTGTGGCACGCGTAAGTGGCAATTGATCAGGGCTTCTGTTGAAAAGCAAAGTCTTGTGGTTGATGATCAAAGCACGGCCTGTGTGGCATAGCTTTGTGTATAACGTGAATTCGCGAGCCTCACACTTCGGTATGAGTCAAAAACGGGAGACGGACCGCTGGGAGAGCACGGCGTTTCTTTCTAGCTTGGGTGGTGTCAGTGACCTACCAGCCCTGACATTTATATACTTTTCACCTGTGTGGTTGTTGGAATGCGAGGCGCCTCGGATATAGGTCTGTAAGGACCGGGAAACGTGTGTTCAGGAATTGCCAATCCTCAAAAGTAAGAGAGGATCGACCCAGCCGATTCCAAGGATCATAGTGGGGTCCTGAGGCATTTGCTAGAGTGTCTCGAACACGGAGAGGAGCTTGCCCCTTGCCTCGACTCATGATGGAATCCAATTTCCAATATGTGATATTGCGGTTTTAATTTTAGAACTAGTATGGCGACATGATAGATGGTACCCACGCCGCGTATGATTGATATTTATGATTGAAATGTATTGACACTATACACCTATGATAGTATCAAGCGATTTGTTTTAAACGTATCAAGCATTATTTGGCTATTATAAGGGAAAACCTTATCCTTTGACTTGCGTTGCATTGTGTGATGGGACCTGGGTCTTATAATAACTTCATTTTTCCAAAAAGTATTGCGTTGTTTTGTGATATGCACTAGTATTCTTGGGAGGAAACCCGTTCCGTGTTATACGGCGTGGTCCCTTGAATTACTCTCTTCTAAAGTAAAGTTTTAAATAACTGTTTTAGTTCTCACACCAGTCACATGACTGACCTGGAGTTTATTGTTTTAACCTAAACTCTGGGTGCCCCTATTTTCCACACGGGCAGCTTGTAGTTTTGGTTTTGCAGATTTATACTCACAGGGTCCTGATTTACAGCTGGAACGATGCTCGGAAAGCTCTGTATCCGTGCATTACTTCTAGTTGTGCTTTTGTATTATTTTCCGCTGCGATGTATTTAAATGTAATTTAAATCTCTGATATTTGTTGAATGTAATTTATTCAGTTATACTCTGTATATTCTTGTATCTGATGGAATTGTTGTAATAACAATGAAATGTTATTCCGTCTGCGTTCTATTTTGTCATGTTCTTAAAGTATCTGCGCTTTACTTCATGGGGAAGTTACGGGTTCTCACAGTTTGGTATTAGAGCTTTGGTTTACAGAGCTCGAGAACAAGACACATTAGAACCATACGAAAGAATTCATCAGATATTGGATTAGCAATATCCAATTAGAATGACTCGTTAGAGATAGGATCAGTAGTATCCTAGAACGAGTGTGAAGAGTATATTTTTCAAATGAAAACAATTTTGTTTTAAAATTTAAATTGTTTTATACTTATTTGAATAATTTATTTATTTTGAATTTGGAGAATCCAATATATAAAGATTTTGCATATACGCGTCATGAACGTATATTCAAAGTTTTAATATACTGGATAGATATAGAATCACATTCTAGACATCCGGGGTTGATTCTGATGATGGTGCATCATCATCAGTATTTATATTCGAGTGACGAATGTGTGATATCTATATATTTCCATTAGACTGGTGTGAGAACCAAAACTTATATAGATAGATTTATTGTTGTGATTTGGCATCAAAAACATGATTTTCTGTATATATATATATATATATATATATATATATCAAATTATGAATTTGAAACGTTAATCCACTAATTGGTTAATGTTTGTGTTGTTTGTTTACTTGTTTGATAATTTTTAACCATTTAGCCTAATTGAATCAAATATTGAATTGTATTGAAAATTGGACACATTTGCTTGCATATACAAGTACTTACATTGAACAGGTCATAGCAAGGAGGCTAGAGCAGAGAATAAAATTTGTTTGCCCGACAAATAGGTACATGTTTACTATAATTTACTGTTTTGTTTGGGTGATGATGATTTTATGAGCCTATTGGCTTTTTCTTTTTCTTTTTGAGATCAGAAGGCCTGTATGGCAATTTCGGGATTTTCCCGTGGCTCCCGGTGCAGGGGAGGTTATGGCGAAATTTTTTGAAAATTCCGGGTGTTAGCCAAATTTTTGAAGAATTTGAAAATTCTCAGAAACTCAAAAGTTGGAGAATGGAAGCCAGATCGAACGTAGAGTTGATTAATCAAACCACTTTCGACTTTGTTCCTTTTCGGGGACGAAAAGTTTTAAGTGGGGGAGATTGTAATAACCCGGAAATGCGAGCCAATTTAAAAATTTTATTTTGGTCATTTTAGTGAATTTTGCACATTTAAAATAGATTATTTTAAATAATATCGACGAAAAAATTATTTTGAATAGAATTCGAACGTATATATTTATATACGTCATCGTTAGAATATAAATAATTATTTATAATTATAAATAGAATTGAAAATGGCGTGGTAGTTCGATAATTCGATTTCAAACTTCAATTGAATGTACCGGGTGCAAAACAAACCGGATTTTAGTGAAACCAAAAATATTAGAATCTATTTGAGAATATCTTTCCAACGAATCTGAAAAATAAAAATTTCATAGCGGGAATCAAAAGATATGTCCAGTTGAAAATTCTGAATAGTCACTATGGAATTCAGGCCCTTAAAAATGGGAATTTTGCAAACGACCTCGGATTTCGACGAAACCACTTTTGTTGGGTCTGTGATGTCAAGTTATTGCTAGGTTTCAAATTTCATAATTTTTAGAATCAATATGTGAGCGTGGCAAAGGAAAACGCGTTTGACCAGTTTCAGTTGATTTTAATCGACTGGAAAATGGCCATTTTTCCAACGGTCTCAGAATTCGACGAACCTAGTTTTGTTAGGATCGTATCGTCAATACGAAGCTAGAAAATAGTTTTCTGGAATTTTTCTAGTTAGTATGTGACCCCGGTAAATTGAAATGCGCATTCAAAATCAATATATAGAGTAATATGTTGATTTTAACGGAAACTGATCGAAACGGTCGAATCAGCTTACGATACATATCCCATTGTGCTCGGAATAGGGGTAAAACGCTATGGACGCCAGGCGGTGGGCCTCGTTTAGAGGTCGTATGTAAAAGTCAATTTTTTGAAATTAAAATAATAATAATAATAATAATAATAATAATAATAATAAACCTCTCTTCCTTATAACTTCTGCCCCCCTTTCTTCAAAATCGATTCAGCAGAGAAAAAAAAGGGGAAAACCCGATGTCGATCCTCGTCCAGCCTCCCTCCTCACCACCGCGCCGCCGCTACTGGCGCCAGGCCCTCCTCGATCCGCTTCCCCCTTCTTCCTCCTCTTCCCCTCCTCGTGCGATGAAAACCCCGAGACCCAATCCCCCCTCAAACCACCAGCGACGCCACCGCACCCCCTTCCTCCTGCTGCATGTCGCCGTGCGCTACACCTCACCCGCCTCCGACAGACCCGCCAACGCCTTCCTCTCCTCCGCCACTTCAGACTGTCGTGGGCCCCCCTTATCCGAAAACCCCCTTTTTCTTAGTTGTTGAAGCTGGAAGCCACCACGCCACAGTCGAGAGGAGCCATCGCTGCCTAGTCGAGCATTCGAGGAATGGTGAAAGGTGGATTTTAATTTAGAAAAGCATTAATTTAAAAGTTTGTTTTTCTATATAAATATAACGAATAAAAATATAGTTCTTATATATGTAGATTAGCGTATAAAATAAGGCTTCTATTATATATAACAATAAAGTAAAGACATGATTTTTGTTTCTATCAAATAATGATTTTTGGTCAAGTAAAGAAATGATTTTTGTTTCTATAAAATAAAGAATAGCAATGTATTGTTTATTAGATAGAAGATAGAAGTATAAAAATATAATTTTTATACAGGTAGGATAGTAAAAATATCATCCTTATATATGTAGTAAAATAAAAATGTGATTTTTATAGAGATGAAATAAAAAGGCGAAATCTTTATATTGGAAAAGGCGAGATCTTTATGTAGAGAATATCGATGTGAAAATAGAATTTTTATCCATATAGCGTGATTATAAAAATAGGATTTTTATATACATAGCAACAAAGTAAAAATTCGATTTTTATATATTGAATAGCGAGGTAAAAATTCGATTTTTATATATTGAATAGCGAAGTAAAAATTCGATTTTTATATATTGAATAGCGAAGTAAAAATTCGATTGAATAGCGAAGTAAAAATTCGATTTTTATATATTGAATAGCGAAGTAAAAATTCGATTTTTATATATTGAATAGCGAAGTAAAAATTCCGTTTTTATATATTGAATAGCGAAGTAAAAATTCGATTTTTATATATTGAATAGAGAAGTAAAAATTCGATTTTTATATATTGAATAGCGAAGTAAAAATTCGATTTTTATATATTGAATAGCGGAGTAAAAAATCAATTTTTATATATTGAATAGCGAAGTAAAAATTCGATTTTTATATATGTAGTGGCTACGGGCAACGAAAGTGGCAAAGGGCGAGAACGATGAAGATTTCTACATAAGAAGTGTCGTGGAGTTGGGATAGCTATTGGTGAGAACTTCTCACTTTAATTCCTTTTCTAGTTATATATATATATATATACTAGGATGCAGACGGTGCTTAGCAGCACCTGACACCCGTCATCCACAGACCATGGATGACTTGTTTGTTTGATTGATGTGTTGTGAAAATTTGTTTGTGAAATTGATGTGAAAACGATAATGAAATATATTCATGTGTTGAAAGGAAATAAAATATTTATATAGTTAAAAATATTTTATCGTTAAAAATATAATTTTTAACGTGAATGTAAGTAAATAAATATTTATAAACAAATCGGCCGATTTGTTTATATACACTGATTTGACTGATATGGATTGGGATGATAAATTTTACACATCGCCCAACAGCACAAATAAAAATCTGTGTTTATTGATTTGAAACCCCACACGGGTGTTGGGATGATATTTGGGTACACTAATCCCAATTATTTCATTGTATGTCGATCGATTGGTCGACAGACTGTGTAAGCGTTGATTATTGATATTTGATGCTTATGCAGTTGTGTGGTGCACTTTGGATGATGGTTGATTGTTTATCGTTGCTATAATATACATGTGTTGTATGGAATCCATATAATTAACGTTATATGGTAATTGATTGGGCCTCATTCCAATCGGGAAAATAATGAATATTATAAAAAGAAAATTCATGTGTTGAATATAAAAATAGTCATGTGTTGACGATGTTCATGTGTTGAAAATATTCGTGTGTTGAGTAAAATATTTTTAATAATAAAATTTACATCTTTATCATATTTAAAATTAGAACTACTTCACGGTGGAGTCTAATTGAAAATCAAACGATATATACCATAATTTTATAAAATATTTTACATAACAAAAATAGTGATGTGTTGACAGTACTCATGTGTTGAGATTAGTCATGTGTTGAAAGAAATATAGATTCATGTGTTGAATAGAATAAATATTCATTTGTTGAATAGAATAACGAATTTATGGAAATATATAAAGCCGTGTTGATTAGAGTTGCGCTATTTTGACGTGAACGATATTTATATCGATTATATTCGTTTTTATAATGAATATAGAAAAAAAGAAGTGATTTCAAAATATAACATTTTGAAAATATTATCATTTATATAGTAATGATATGAAATATTCAATTTTGATTTGAAATTGAATATAGAGTTGAAATGGTTTTGAAAACGGATTTAAAACGATTTATAAAATACGTTTTAAAAAGGAAATCGACGAAATATATATAATATATATATATATATTATATATATAATGGCCTGAATAGAACACGCCGCGCCGCGGCAGTTCGTGAATTTCGACCATTGACTTCGAATGGACGTTGCGGGAGATCTGACCGTTGGATTCTCCTAAAACCGGAACCGTTAGGTTCGTATCGAAAAGAGCTTTCCATTGAATATTAGAGATTTGAAATCTAACGGTTGGATTTGGAATTATGTCCAAATCAAATTTGAAAAAGGTCACTGTAAGTGCAGTTCGATGACCGTTGTTGGAAATCGACTGTACGGACCTTGATAAAATTATTAAAAATATTGATAATTTGTGTAAAATCATAATATGTGAATTGGAAAGAACTGGGATGAAAAACTCCATATTTGAAAGGATAAAAATAGATTTTTGTCGAAATGAACTAGTTTTGAACTAGAATTAAAATCAATTTATTTTTGAAATAAATAAATTGAATTTGAAAGTGATTTTAAAAATAATCAATATTCCCAATACGTGAATTGGACTGGAGTTGAATCGAAATTATCTTCGGAATATTTCGATGTCGGATTTCGTGACTATACAGATATTGTTATGGGAATTTGAAAGATATATTTTATATCGTTATTTCCAATACGATATTTGTTGGTTTCAGGATTTGATATTGAATATAAGCCGGTATATTTTCTATTCAGAGCCTTGTATTTAATATCAAATGTGATTTGGGTTTGTCGTGAATGGTGTCTTCATTAACACTGTTCTTAAGCCAAATAGAGAAAAAGATTAAATCTTTCTATTTATATTTAATGAAGTGTATCAATCAAATAATATTTAATTGGAATAGAATTTGAATTGGTTTTTGGGTTTATCGTGAGCGGTGTTTTGAACAACACCTGTTCTTTAACCCGATTAACAATAAAGTGTGATTTTGGGTTCATCGTGAATCGTGTTTTAAATGACATTGGTTCTTTAACCCAGTTAAAGGCAGGATTGATTTTTGAGAAGATTAAAACTAAGTGGGGTTTTAATGAATCTTTAATTAGATTGAAATGTGAATTGATAATTTAAATGATCAAATCTGAAAGGTGATCAAGAATGGAGTACCACCAGTTTTGCTCCAAAGCGATAGTTAAATCTTTAATTAGATTTGAACGTGAAATGGTAATTAAATTTACCGATAACACCGTGGTGTTAGATATGGAGTATTACCAGTTTTGCTCCAGGGGATATATAGGTTGGGATTGGGAAATAAAATAAATAATTACTTCGGTGTGGTTCGCTAATCCCGACTAGTTTGGAAAACCATAATATGGTTTGAAATGATATCCAAAGGAAGATTAAAGAATAAATTTAGAAGAATTTATCTTGGATAAATTAATGGGAACCTATTCCCTAAGAATGTGATTTTGTGAATAAAAGAATATTCTGAATTGGAATGAGGCGTTTGTTGTGTTTGTATAACATTTGTTTATCATATACGTGGGTTATTCAGAAAGGCCGGGTTTATACCCATTCTGAATAACCGATTCGACGAGATGTCGAAGATGAAGACGGTGGTTGAAGACCGGAAGTCTTCACATCGTTTGGGTGATTACTGATGATCTCGATTGGGCTGTACACCCAAGATGAGGGAAACAGTTGGTGATCGTCCAGACGTACTTGGAGATGGATGGATATGCGAGGAAAGTGCCTCCGGTTTCGTTCAGACCCAGAACGAACTTGTAAATGGATTGTGTGTCTGACATTGGATTTTATTCTGTGTTGATTGATCTCTATTAAATATACATCTGTTTGGCGGCGGAGAATTTATTCTCTTGCTTAACGCCCTTCTCTGAGACGTACGAGCTCGGAGGTTGTATATCGATGGACATCAGTCGCATGGAGTGAATTACCAGTGTGGCACGCGTAAGTGGCAATTGATCAGGGCTTCTGTTGAAAAGAAAAGTCTTGTGGTTGATGATCAAAGCACGGCCTGTGTGGCATAGCTTTGTGTATAACGTGAATTCGCGAGCCTCACACCTCGGTATGAGTCAAAAACGGGAGACGGACCGCTGGGAGAGCACGACGTTTCTTTCTAGCTAGGGTGGTGTAAGTGACCTACTAGCCCTGACATTTATATACTTTTCACATGTGTGGTTGTTGGAATGCGAGGTGCCTCGGATATAGGTCTGTAAGGACCGGGAAACGTGTGTTCAGGAATTGCCAATCCTCAAAAGTAAGAGAGGACCGGCCCAGCCGATTCCAAGGATCATAGTGGCGTCCTGAGGCATTTGCTAGAGTGTCTCGAACGCGGAGAGGAGCTTGCCCCTTGCCTCGACTCATGATGGAATCCAATTTCCAATACGTGATATTGGGGTTTTAATTGCAGAACTAGTATGGCGACATGATAGATGGTACCCATGCCGCCTATGATTGATATTTATGATTGAAATGTATTGACACTATACACCTATGATAGTATCAAGTGATTTGTTTTAAACGTATCAAGCATTATTTGGCTATTATAAGGGAAAACCCTATCCTCCGACTTGCGTTGCATTGTGTGATGGGACCTGGGTCTTATAATAGCTTCATTTTTCCAAAAAGCATTGCGTTGTTTTGTGATATGCACTAGTATTCTTGGGAGGAAATCCGTTCCGTGTTATACGGCGTGGTCCCTTGAATTACTCTCTTCTAAAGTAAAGTTTTAAATAACTGTTTTAGTTCTCACACCAGTCACATGACTGACCTGGAGTTTATTGTTTTAACCTAAACTCTGGGTGCCCCTATTTTCCACACGGGCAACTTGTAGTTTTGGTTTTGCAGATTTATACTCACAGGGTCCTGATTTACAGCTGGAATGATGCTCGGAAAGCTCTGTATCCGTGCATTACTTCTAGTTGTGCTTTTGTATTATTTTCCGCTGCGATGTATTTAAATGTAATTTAAATCTCTGATATTTGTTGAATGTAATTTATTCATTTATACTCTGTATATTCTTGTATCTGATGGAATTGTTGTAATAACAATGAAATGTTCTTCCGTCTGCGTTCTATTTTGTCCTGTTCTCAAAGTATCCGTGCTTTCCTTCACGGGGAAGTTACGGGTTCTCACAATTTGGGTCAAATCATTTTGAGAACATGATGTCATGAACATCAATTTGAATTATCTGAAGCTAAGAAGAGATTCTATAATTAAAAGCGATATCATAGAAGTAGCTGCTATGTTAGGTGAGAATGTAAAAAAAATTCAACTGTGTTGTGTCGCAGACAATTTTGCATGGTGGTGTGTGCACTTATCCCCTTAAAAATACATAGTATTAAAGTGATAAAAATGTTGAACTTTCTACACTTTATGTTATTTATAAGAGAAGTAGAGAAGTGAATATATTAGAGTAAAATTAAAAGATAGAAGAAAATTTTCCAAACTTCAAAGTTGGTCGTAGACTTAACTCATATTGATATGTCGATTAACAGGTTTTTATTGACTCATCATCAAAAGTGTATTCACCATTAAGCACATAATATAGCTATGTATCCATATAAATAAATAATGTAAGATTAACCATGCAAACCAACAGACATACACTACAAGAAAAATACCCTTTTGCAACTAGCTATTTGCAACAGGCGACAAATGACAGTTGCAGTAGATGATATTTAGCAACAGACCTATTATAGCAGTTGCAATAGATGAGATTTAGCAACAGACCTTTTTTTCTGTTGCGAAAAACATATTTTTAGCAACTTCACTTCCCTTTCTGTTGCAAAAACATACTTTTAGCAACTGCGCTTTAAAGCCAGTTGCAACAAATATATTATTTGCAACTGCGCATCCAAGCCAGTTGCGAATACATATCTTTAGCAACTGTTTTCGCCACTTGCAATAACTGTATTTTTATTACAACTAGTAAAGCCAATTGCGAAAAACATACTATTAAAAATAAGTATCAGCTTTTAATGATTAAATTTTAATAATTAATTTTAAATAGCTTTTATTAAATGGTTAACTACTAGTAATTATATAATAATTAAGATTAATATTTAATGACTATTAATTAATAATAAATTTTAAGTATTATAAAGTGATGTTTATAACTGATAATTAAATAATAATAATTTATAATTAAATAATAATAATAATTAACATTTAAAAAATAATAATAAAATAAATAAATAATTATTAAATAGCAATAAATTAATTACAAGTTATAATTAAATAATTAATTATTAAGATTAATGCCTAGTAACATTATTTAGTAATTAGTTTTTAAAGAAATAATTAACAATAATATTTTGTATGAATTAATTATAACTCTTTTTTGAAAGAGGTATTTTCATGAATTAATTATTGTTATTAGTAATTGTTGATGCTGTCATTTTTATTTTTATTTAACTATTTTTAAATTTATATTAAATTAATGTTTAAATAGATATTAAATTTTCTAAAAAATGATGCTTTTATATATGTTTAAAAATAATAATCGATAGTTTTTTGGTCTTGCCTTAAATTTTAAGTTTAGCTATTTAAGCAATTCATAATTAACATGAAATAACCAATAAGTAATCAATGCTAATGTTCAATAACTAAAGTTTAATCATTCTACAAAAGAAGAAAAAAGAACTAAAGTTTAATGTCTATTTATTAGATATCTACAAAGTTTAATGTTCAATCAATAATTCATAATAAACAGCTGCCTTTTGCAACTCGTCACAGTACAAAGTTCGTTGGCTTCAGACTGTTTAACTTTTGGCTCCACGCCCAAAATTTTGGCTCTAAATCCGAAATTTGGCTCCAAATCCGATATTTTAATTACTCATCCATATCGCTTGAAAACCCCCAAAAATAGTTCGCCTTCTCCTCCAGATTCGTCTTTAAATTTCACACTCCATCTTCTCTTCTCCTTCCGTATTCACTTCTCCTCGCGCTTCACCACAACGCTGCCCTGTCCTCTTTTGATTACCTCTCCCCTCATTGTCGCCATCTAGTCTTCTTCATTGGTGCGGAAGAAGAAAGGTCTCCCAGATCCAAATATACATTACACTCCCTATTTAACCAGATCCAAATATACATTGAAATTTTTGAAAATTCTCAGAAACTGGAAAGTTGGAGAATGGAAGCCAGATCGAACGTAGAGTTGATTAATCAAACCACTTTCGACTTTGTTCCTTTTCGGGGACGAAAAGTTTTAAGTGGGGGAGATTGTAATAACCCGGAAAATCTGGGCCAGTTTAAAATTTTTATTTTGGCAATTATAGCGAATTTTGAATATTTAAAATGAATTATTTTAAATAATATCGACGAGAAATTTATTTTGAATATAATTCGACGTATATATTATATACGTCGTCGTTAGAATATAAATATTTATATATAATTATAAAAGGAATTGAAAATGGCGCGGTAGTTCGATAATTTGATTTCAAACTTCAATTGAATGTACCGGGTGCAAAACAATCCGGATTTTAGTGAAACCAAAAATAATGGAATCTAATTGTGAATATCTTTCCAACGAATCCGAAAAATCAAGATTTCATATTAGGAATCAAAAGATATGTCCAGTTGAAAATTCTGAATAGTCGCTATGGAATTCAGGCCCTTAAAAATGGACATTTTGCAAATGACCTCGGATTTCGACGAAACCAGTTTTGTTGGGTCCGGGATGTAAAGTTATTGCTAGGTTTCAAATTTCGTAATTTTTCGAATCAATATGTGAGCGTGGCAAAGGAAAACGCGTTTGACCGGTTTCAGTTGATTTTAATCGACTGGAAATTGGTCATTTTTCCAACGGTCTCAGAATTCGACGAAACTAGTTTTGTTAGGACCGTATCGTCAATACGAAGCTAGAAAATATTTTTATTGAATTTTTAGAGTTAGTATGTGACCCCGGTAATTTGAAATGTACGTTTAAAATTCAATAAAGTGATTTAAATGTAAATTCAACGGAAACTAATTCAAACGATCATATCAGCTTGCGATACATATCCCATTGTGTTCGGAATGGGGGTAATTAGCTATGGACGACAGGCGGTGGGTCTCGTTTGGGGGTCAAAAATAAAAGTTGCTTTTTGGGTGGAAAATTAAATTAATTAAATAAAAAAAAAATCCCTTCTCCTACATCCTCTCTGGCCCCCCCTGTATCATTTCAGAAACGAGATAAAAAAAAAAAATGACCCCGTTGACCCCGATACCCAGACCCATCCCCAAATCAACCCGCTCCATCGCCGCCTCCTGGCGATCACCCACCTCCGCGCCAACCTCCGAACCCCCTCCAAACCCTGTCACGCCCCCCAGCCAACGACGCTCCCCCCCTGACCCCGTTCTCCTCCCCGCCCTCGCGTCTCATCGCTGCGCCGCCACCCTCCATCAGCACTCCGCCTCCCTCGATTCTCCCATACCTCGCGCGCTAGAGGAAAACCCCCGCCCACTGCAAATCGAGCCACGCGCCATCGCCAAGACCTCGGGCCCGCTACCACCTTCTGCCACCTGCCGCTGGAGGCTCTGCCATCACCTGCGACGGCTCCGGCCATACGCTGACCACCTCCGGCGAGGAGCAGCGACTTCTCTCCCTCCCCTTATTTGAAATTGAACCAACAAATGTTGCACCCCCTGTAAGTTATTTATTTATTTATAATTTCATTTTATTTATTTACTTATGTATAAGGAATGCGAAATTTCAAAATTTAGATTTTTATATAATACATCAGTTTTAATTTAACAAAGATATGAAATTTTATAAGTAAAGATTCGGTTTTTCTATGAAGTTAGCAAAGAGAAAGATTCGATTTTTTTTTTCATTTAAAAGACGTGATTTTTAAAATCTAAAAGACGATATTTTGAGATGAGTAGTGAAGTAAAAATATGATTTTTATATTTTTAAAGTATTAAAAATATGATTTTTATATTTTTAAAGTATTAAAAATATAATCTTTATAATGTAGAGAAAGTAAAAATGTGATTTTTATATACATAGCAACGAAATAAAAATAGGATTTTTATATGTTGAACTTCGAAATTAAAATAGGATTTTTATATGTTGAACTTCGAAATAAAAATAGGATTTTTATATGTTGAACTTCGAAATAAAAATAGGATTTTTATATGTTGAACTTCGAAATAAAAATAGGATTTTTATATGTTGAACTTCGAAAGAAAAATATGATTTTTATATATAGAACTTCGAAAGAAAAATTAGATTTTGATATATTGAATGGCGTAGTAAAAATTCGATTTTTAAATATTGAGTAGCAAAGTAAAAATTCGATTTTTACATATGTAGTGAAAGCGGACAACGAAAGCGACAAAAGGCGAGTTGGCGAAGATTTCCTGCATTAGAAGTGCCGTGAAGTTGGATAGCTATATGTGAGAACTTCTCACCTTTCAATTTAATTTTTCTAGTTATATATATACTAGGATGCAGACGGTGCTTAGTAGCACCCGACACAATCGTCCACAGACCATGGACTTGTTTGTTTGGTTGCATAGATTAGTTGAATTATTTGTTTGAATTGAATTGTTTGGTGAGATGAAATTGATTTGATTGATGTGTGAATGGCGTGGGCCTTCACTAGACCGGGGATAAGGCTAGGCCTTGTCCCGTTTCTAGTATCGTGCCGTTATGCCGCCGAAATTTTCTAAAATATGTTAGAAAATAAAAATATCATTTTATTGTGTAAATGAATTGAATAGAAATTCATAGGTTGAAATAAAATGTTTTATCGTTAAAAATATAATTTTAACGTGAAGTGAATAAAATAAAATATTCATTTATAAACCGGACGGTTTGTTTATGTACACCTATTTGAATGACATTGATTGGGACGATAAATTTTACACATCGCCCAACAACACAAATAAAATATGTGTTTGGTTGTTTGAAACCCCACACGGGTGTTGGGATGAAATTTGAAGTTCACTCATCCTGATTGATTAAATATGTCGATCGGTTGATTGACAGGCTGTTATAAGCGTTAGATATCTATATTTGATGCTTATACAGTGTAGTGCACTTTGGTTGATGGTTGATTATTTTCAATGCTATTATATACATGTGTTGTATGAAAATCCATATAATTAATTTTATATGGTAATTGATTGGGCCTCATTCCAGTTTTGAAAAAGAAATATTTGAAAAAGAAATATTTGAAAAAGAAATATTTGAAATAGAATATTTGAAAATAAAGGAATATATGAAGCCGTGTTGATTAGATTGACGCCATTTTGACGTGAACGATATTTATATCGATTTTAAAGTGATTTCGAAATGAATTGAATTGAAAACGATTTCGAAATGAATTGAATTGAAAACGATTTCGAAATGAATTGAATTGAAAACGATTTCGAAATGAATTGAATTGAAAACGATTTCGAAATGAATTGAATTGAAAACGATTTCGAAATGAATTGAATTGAAAACGAATTCAAATTGAATTGAAAGTGAATTGAAATGAATTCAAATTGAATTGAAATTTGAATTGAATAGAAATGAATTTTGAAACGAATTTATAAAGAAGAATTCAATTTTGATTTGAATTGAAAAGGAAGTTGAAATCGCTTTTGAAACGATTTTAAAACTATTTATATAATTCGTTTTAAATAGAAATCGACGAAGTATATATATTATATATTATATATATAATATAATGGCCTGAATAGAACGCGCCGCGCCGCGGCAGTTCGTGAATTTCGACCATTGATTTCAAATGGACAGTACGGGAGATCCGACCGTCGGATTCTCCTAAAACCGGAACCGTTGGGTTCGTATCGAAAAGAGCTTTCTAACGAATGTTAGAAATTTGAAATCTAACGGTTGGATTTGGAATTATGTCCAAATCAAATTTGGAAAAGGTCGTTGTACGTGCAGTTCGATGGCCATTGGTGGAAATCGACTGTACGGGCCTTGATAAAATTATTAAAAATAGTAATAATTTGTGTAAAATCATAAGAAATGATTTAGAAAGAATTGGGATGAAAAACTCCATATTTGAAAAGATAAAAATAGATTTTTATCGAAATGAACTAGTTTTGAACTAGAAATATAATTCTGTTTATTTTTAAATAAATAAATTGAATTTGAAAAGGGTTTTGAAAATAACCAGAATTTCCAATGATTGCATTGGAGTGGATTTGAATCGAAATTGTCTTCGGAATATTTCGATGTTGGAATTGGTGATTATACAGATGTTGTTATGGGAATTTGAAAGATATGTATTTATATCGTTATTTCCAATACGACATTTGTTAGTCGTAGAATTTGATATTGAATATAAGCCTGTATATTTTCTATTTAGAGCCTTGTATTGAATATCAAATGTGATTTGGGTTTGTCGTGAATGGTGTCTTCACTAACACTGTTCTTGAACCCAGTTGAGAAATGATTAAATCTTTTTATTTAGATTTAATGAAGTGTGCCAATTAAGTAATATTTAATTGGAATTGAATTGATATTGATTTTTGGGTTTATCGTGAACAGTGTTTTAAATAACACTCGTTCTTTAACCCGATAATTAATGAATGTGACTTTGGGTTTATCGTGAACTGTGTTTTAAATGACACGGATTCTGTAACCCAGTTAAAGATTAAAACTAAGTGGAGTTTTAATGAATCTTTAATTAGATTGAAAAGATCGAGAATGGAGTATCACCAGTTTTACTCCAGGCGATAGTTAAATCTTTAATTAGATTTAAACGTGAAATGGTAATTGAATTTACCGATAACACCGTGGTGTTAGATATGAAGTATGACCAGTTTTACTTCATGGGATGAATAGGTTGGGATTGGGAAAATAAAATAAATGATTACTTCGGTGTGGTTCGATAATCCCGACTAGTTTGAATTGATATTCAAAGGAGATTAAAGAATAAATTTAAAGAATTTATCTTGGATAAAATTAATGGGAACTTTTCCCAAAGTATGGGAATATTTGAATAAAAGAATATTCTGAAGTGGAATGAGGCGTATGTTGTGTTTGTGTAACACTTTTATAATATATACGCGAGTTATTCAGAAAGACCGGGTTTATCCCATTCGGAATAACTGATTCGACGTGGTGTCGAAGATGAAGACGGTGGTCGAAGACCGGAAGTCTTCACGTCGTTTGGGTGATTACTGATGATCTTGATTGGGCTGTACACCCAAGAAGATGGAAACAGTTAGTGATCGTCCAGACGTACTTGGAGATCGATGGATATGCGGGGTACTAGGTGCCTCCGATTTCGTTCAGTCCCAGAACGAACTTGTAAATGGACTGTGTGTATGACATTGGATTTTAGTCCGTGTGATTGATCTCTATTAAATATATATCTGTTTGGCGGCGGAGAATTTATTCTCTTGCTTAACGCCCTTCTCTGAGACGTACGAGCTCAGGGGTTATATATTGATGGATATCAAACGCATGGAGTGAATTGCCTGTGTGGCATGCCTAAGTGGCAATTGATCGAGGCTTCTGTTGAAAAGCAAAGTCTTGTGGTGATGATCAAAGCACAGCCTGTGTGGCACTGTAACACCCCACCTCCACTAGGATCACTCCTTAGAATGTACTAGCTTTGGAGGGGCGTTATTGTGAAGGTAAGCATGCACAGAGATATCGCAAGACAGAATATATAAAAATAAATATAAGTAAAGCAGCGGTAGCAGATAAAAACCCATCATCATCATCTCACAAAACCAACATAGTCAAGTACATAGTATCAAAATGTCATGATCCAAAATACAACATAAGTCTAGATACGTAGAAACAAAATACATGGTAAAACATCAGTACTAATCCCCAGAAATAAAAGATAAGCCACAGCTAGCTCAGATCCATACATGAGCTATCCAACAAGCAAGCCAAAGATCCACTAAGCAGATGTAGCCCCTCCCTGAGAACCTGTGGGGGGGGAAACGGAAGAAAAGAAGCGAAAGAAAACAGGTCAGTCAAAAAGACTGGTAAGCCCTACTACGATCAATCTATAAACTAATAAAGTTAACAGCATGATGGAAACTGAGATGAACATACTGGCAATAGATAAAGGTGACATCACATAGATGAGATTAAACTTTGCACCACAGTGTACTAGCAAACCCACAAAACAGATCTTGATCCCTTAGCCCAAACTTTGGCCCAATAACATGAAGTGACCTTCGTATAAGGTCCAGCCCAACGGTCTAGTCGATCGGCTCCCTATAAACCTAACACGTCCAGTGTTGGTGTCCATACGGCCCACATGGATGTAGTCAGACTGCGCTGGGTCCACCTTTGGGTGTATCAAGCCCTCGGGTGTCAACCCCAGACACCTAAGCAATAACGCACAGTCTAAACCTACTGGAACCCGTGCCTCGAGTTTGTCCAATATCGGACTACGTGCACGTCCGTAGCCCGCCGGACCCGCACCGCTGTACCACTCAGCCGTCGCTTTGGTCGCTTACATCCGTCCAGTAATCGTGCCCCGCCCTAACCTAGCTGTAGGGTTGTGGTGATACCAAACTGGGATTACTGCTGGAACATACCACGTTGCTAGGGTTTCTAAGAGGGTTAAGTGTGGTTTAACCCCTCACTAATCATGGATTAAATTAGTTAAGTGTAACCACTTAACCCATCTAATCCTCGCATCCCCATTATTGGTTAAGTATTAGTGGGCCATGACTTAACCCTAATCATGAGGCATTAATTTATTAATGCACCCAACCTCTCACATTAGACATCCGTGGTTACCTGGGAAGATTTTACACCACGTCTAGGTCTAACCTCGGGTCTTACGGTGCAACATGACCAACTACCCACATTAGACCCCTCGTTGTGGTTACCTGGGAAGATTTACACCACAACTAGGTCTAACCTCGAGTTGGCCATTACATGTTATCTAATGTCATGTCCACTTTAAAACATATTTACAAGTTAACATATACTTGGGTAGACCTAACTTAATAGGTAAATTCCCAAGGGGTAGACCTAACTTAATAGGTAAATTCCCAATCTTTTAGTTTCATGTATTTTTTCCGTTTACCCAAACCCTCCCAACGTCATTATCCCGCTTACATATTCGTCATAACGCATAAGGGTATAAAAGGTAACTTGGCATAACATACATGATGAACTTCACATATCATGATAAGCATGCATACATGTTAGACTTGCAAATCATGTCATAGTGAACTCGCATAAACATGCATAACCCATAAAACTTGCATAACATGGTAAGGTGAACTTGCATAAACATGCATAACCCATAAAACTTGCATAACATGGTAAGGTGAACTTGCATAAACATGCATAACCCATAAAACTTGCATAACATGGTAAGGTGAACTCGCATAAGCATGCATAACCCATAAAACATGCATAACATGGTAAGGTGAACTTGCATAACCATGCATAACCCATAAAACATGTACAACATGGTAAGGTGAACTTGCATAAACATGCATAACTTATGAAACATGTAAAACATGGCATAGTGAATTCGCATAAGCATACATAATCCATTAAACATGTACAAATCTCAACTTTCACCACATGATAACTTTAGAGTTTGTAAAGTGAAGGTAAGAGGGCTTACAAATATAAACAAGTCACAAATCCACCAAATAAGATGAAGAAGCCCTTTGAAAACCCAAAACAAAGCTTCAAATAAGAAAACCCTTTTGCAAAATCCCAAAAACACAAACTTAGCAAATCAAACTTGCAACTTAATGAAGTATGCAAGTTATTAAGCATTCATACAACATAGAAAAGGTTGTATGATCATCATATCTTCATAGGATTAAACTTTGAGGAAGGTGGAGGCTAGGGTTTTTAGGTGGAGGCCATTTGAGGATTCAATTTGACATAGTTTAGTTGCTAGATTGATTAATGAGGCTTTAGGGTAGGATTAGGGGTATATTTATAGAAGATTAGAGTGTTTTTAGCCCTAGGATTAACCCTAGATTAGTTTAGGCCCGTCAGATCTCGGAACTCTCTAGAACCAAGCCACAAGACCCAACCCAAATCAGAAATGGTGCACCAGGCTAAACTGCCCGGGCACCCCCTGTCGACAGGGCTGTCGACACCCTGGGGGCCCTGTCGACAGGGCTGTCGACATGCGGGTCCTCGCGGGAATTTTTCCCGCCTGCTCCAGATTGCCCTAACCCTTGTTTTTAAATTAAATTTAAATCTGTTTTTACTTAGGAATTTTCTGAAAACTTCCATGGGCCTTAACTGGGTCATACGGACTCCGATTTTCGAAAACTCGGACTCTATTTCGCGTATTTTTCCGAGACGAACGCAATGGCATAGCCCGTTCCCCTTGATTCAGATTTTTAAATTAAATTCTGCCTCATTTATATCTTAACAGGTTATTAAAATACGGGTTGTTACATTCTCCCCTCCTTAAAGGATTTCGTCCCCGAAATCTTCAAGTTAGGAAGAACGTATCCTACCATCCAATCATCCATCTACTCAAAACATCATCCACGAGCAACCATTGTCCTTAAAAGGTTCTAAATGATGTATGAACATATGCAAGAGTGTGTGTATATGTACTTATCTAATGCAAAGTTCAATGCAAAATATGTTAGTGAAATGTATCCATATGTATGCAAATCCCTAACATAATGTATAATATCTACATGTGTGCTCAACCATACATCCATATGCAACATCCATGTGATAGCATACAGAATTCCATCCATGAATAAACATAAACACCCATGCACATGCAATATGAGAAGTGTGTGAGCCGATCTAGTGCCTATTGTGTATCATGCATCCACGAGTAACCACTTGCAACCACTTGCATCTATCAACCATAACATGTCTCAAACACATGTTTCATCCAAAGGGTTCTACCTAAGGTTCTCATGATAAGATAGACACGATGAACTAGATAAACTAGATAGACATGGATAGCAAAAGCAAGAGATTGAGAGTGTACCCTCAAAAAGAAACGGATAAAGCCTACGCATCTTCTCTTCAGTCTCCCAAGTCGCGTCTTCCTCGGCTTCACCCCACTGAACCTTCACCAACTGGACCTCACGATTCCTTAGCTTCTTGATCTCTGTCCCTAAGATACGAATCGGAGCTTTCCTCAAGGTAGCCTCTTTCTCTACTTCCACATCTTCTAGAACACTTGGCTCAACCACCTCTGCTGACTCATGCAAGCACTTCCGGAGATGTGAAACATGAAAGACATTATGCACTCCAGCAAGCTTCTCGGGCAACTCTACTCTATAAGCCATCTGCCCGATCCTCTCTATGACTGGAAACGGTCCAACAAACCTCGGTGCTAACTTCCCCACGGCTCCAAACCGAACCACATTTCGCAAAGGAGAAACCTTCACGAAAACCATATCCCCAACCTCAAACTCCAAATCAGACCTCCGCTTATCAGCATAAGATTTCTGTCTGTCTTGAGCTGCCTTCATTCGTCTTCTGATCAACTCGACCTTCTCGGATGTATCTCTAATCATGTCAGGTCCAAGTATAAGCTTGTCTGTAGTCTCCCACCAACATGTAGGTGACTTGCATGGTCTCCCATATAAAGCCTCAAACGGTGCCATACCAATGCTCGCCTGATAACTGTTATTATAAGCAAATTCTACAAGAGGAAGGTGGTCTTCCCAAGTACCACCAAAATCCAAGATGCAAAGTCTCAACAAGTCCTCAAGCACTCGATTCACCCTTTCGGTCTGGCCATCCGTCTGTGGGTGATAAGCTGTACTCAGATTCAACCTTGTGCCCATAGCTTCCTGCAAACTGTTCCAGAACTGACTAGTAAAGATGGGGTCTCGGTCACTGACTATGCTAGAAGGGACTCCATGTAGTCGCACTATCTCACGAAGATATACTGATGCTAGGCCAGATGCGGTCCTCTTGCTCTTCACTGGAATGAAATGAGCACTCTTCGTGAGTCTATCTACAATGACCCATATACTCGTATTCCCTCTCCTTGACCTTGGAAGCCCATCAATAAAGTCCATAGAAATACTCTCCCACTTCCATAGCGGGATCTCTAGAGGATGCAATAGCCCACCGGGCTTCTTCGACTCAGCTTTTACTCTCTGACAAACAACACATCTGGAGATAAACTCTGCCACATCTTTCTTCATTCCAGGCCAGAAGAAAATGCGCTTCATATCCTTATACATCTTATCTCCACCCGGATGTATAGTCATCTTGGAGCGATGTGCTTCCTCAAGAACTTTACTCACCAAGCCTCCCACCATCGGAACACAAAGCCTTCCGTCTCTCCTCAGCCAACCCTTATCGTCTATAGAATATCGAGCAAGGTGACTAGATGTCTCCCCTCGGATCAGCTTATCCATGATCTCAATTATCTGAGGGTCTTCCTTCTGCGAAGCCCCAACTTGATCCAGAAGGGTAGGCCTGAGCTCTAGAGATGCCAAAGAACCGGTCATCGACTCAACTGTCAAGGAAAAATCAAAGGTTGCCAAGAACTCTAAATTCTTCATCTCAACAAATAGAGGACTTAGTGTCAACCTTTTCCTACTCAACGCATCCGCTACAACATTCCCCTTGCCAGGGGTATAGGATATCTCAAAATCATAAGACGCCAAAAACTCCATCCATCTCTGCTGCCTCAAGTTCAGATCCTTCTGCGAAAAGAGATACTTCAAAGACTTATGATCAGTATACAGCTCAAATCTCTCTCCCAGAAGATAATGGCGCCATGCTTTAAGCGCATACACAATCGCTGCCAGCTCTAGATCGTGAACAGGATAATTCTTCTCATGCACCTTGAGTTGCCTCCCACCAAAACATATAACTCTGCCTTCTTGCATCAGAACGGCGCCCAATCCCGTGCCACAAGCATCAGTGTACACGGTAAATATCTTACCACCATCGGGTAAAGCTAGAACGGGTGCAAAGGTAAGGGCTCTCTTGAGTCTCTGAAAAGCAAACTCACAATCCATATCCCAAGCAAAAACTAGGTTCTTCTTCGTCAACTTAGTAAGAGGAGCGGATATCTTTGCGAAGTCCTTGATGAACTTCCGGTAAAAACCCGCAAGACCTAGAAAGCTTCTCACCTCGGTTGCATTCCTTGGAGTCTTCCAATCCTGAACTGCAACCACCTTAGCGGGATCCACCGCTAAGCCTTGCTTGGATACGATATGCCCAAGGAATCTAACTTCCCTTCTCCAAAAGTGGCACTTGGAGAACTTGGCCTTTAACTGGTGTGCTCTGAGCGTATCCATCACCTCTACAAGATGCCTCGCGTGCTCTTCTTCATCCTTGGAGAAAACCAGAATATCATCCACAAAGACCACGACAAACTTGTTCAAGAACTCCCGAAACACCCTACTCATCAAGTCCACAAAATACGCGGGTGCATTCGTCAAACCAAACGGCATCACAAGCCATTCGAAGAATCCATCTGGAGTTCTGAATGCAGTCTTGTCTATACTATCTTCAGCCACTCTGAGCTGATGAAATCCGGTAGCAAGATCAAGCTGAGAGAAAACAGAAGCACCAACCAGCTGGTCAAAAAGATCATCAATCCTCGGTAACGGGTGTCTGTTCTTCTTAGTCAGCTTATTCAACTCTCTATAGTCCACACAGAGTCGAAGAGAACCATCTGCCTTAGTAGCAAAAACCACAGGCGCTCCCCATTCGGATATACTTCTTCTGATGAAGTTCTTCTCAAGCAATTCTTTCACTTGCTTGCTCAGCTCCCGTCTCTCACGCGGAGCCATATGCCGGACGGGCAAAGAAACAGGCTTAGCATTATCCACCAGATAGATGCGAAAATCAATCTCTCGTTTAGGGGGCAACCCCTTAACTTCTTCAAAAACATCTGGATAATCTCGGACCACCCTTACAGACTGAAGGGCTTCCTCTGGCGAGTCGAGAGATTCAAGATAGCACAACATAACGGGATCCTTCGGATTGCATGAAATCTCTAAGGTGTTGCCCAGGCGAGTCACAAGCCTTACAACCCTATGCTCACAATCTAGGATGGCTCCATATCTAGACAGCCAATCCATACCCAAGATCAATCCGTATCCCCTGAAACCAAGAACATACGCACTACACAAGAACTCTACACTAAGTATAGAGATCCTCAGATCCTCACATATCATAGATAGATGAGCTGAACCCCCAATGGGATTCGAAACACAAACGGGATCATCCACTAAGCTAGTACAAAGGTGCAAACTACCAACAAGGTCAGATGAAATAAAGCTATGTGATGCACCAGAATCAAACAAGGTACGAACTGGAAGATCAGAGATATAAACAAGGTTCTCAACAGAAACACTACCTCGATCGGGAACTGGAGCGGTATTGAGAGCATGAACTTGCCCTCCTGAAGGTCCAGCCTGTCCTTTCTTCTTCGGGCATTCCTTGCTAAAGTGCCCAGTCTCTCCACAAGAAAAGCATCCACCACTAAGCTTCCTTTTCTTCTTCCTGCAATCCTTAGCAAAGTGCCCAGCTATTGCACTTTCCCTTGCCTTTGTTGTTGTTGTTCCCCTTCTTGTTCTTGCCCTGATTCCCCTGGCTGCTTTGACCACCTTGATTGCTTTTGCCTTGAGAATCAGTCTTCTTTGCTTGAGTATCACTCGACTTGACCTCTTTCTTTCCATCTCCCTGAAGCAGAGCCATATTAACCAAACTCTCAAAAGTAGCTCCATGCGGAATATGCGCCATTGCCAAGCCCTGCAGTGGCTCATTCAACCCTCTAGCAAATCGAAGAGCCTTTTTCTCAGGAGTGTTCACCATATCCAAACCAAAACGGGCCAGCTGATTAAACTTGTTCACATACTCCTTGACAGACATATCACCTTGCTTTAATGCAATGAACTTCTCCATTTGTAAATTCGCCTCAGCAGAAGATAGAAACTTGGTCACAAATCTAGCCCTCAAATCGGCCCAAGTCTCAACGGGCCTCGTCCCATTGGTAACCACCCACCAATAGGCCGCCTCATCCTTCAAAAGCCACACTGTCAATAAGATCTTCCTTTCGTCATCAATCCCAAAGATAGCAAACAAGTCCTCAGTGTCTTTCAGCCAATTCCTAGCTTCAACAAAAGATTCCGTGCCTAGGAAATTCTTTCCTCCCATTGCCTTGAAGTCTTTACAAACCTTTGTGAACTCAACTTGAGGATGCTGAGGGGGAGGAGGAGGAAGAGGAGCCTCAGCAACAGGAGGGGGAGGAACATTAGCAACGGGAGGAGGAATATTAACTGCTGGAGGGACCACCGGAGGAGGGACATTAGGGAGAGGATTCTCAACTATAGGAGGAGGAGTGGGAGTAGGGTTTGCGGGGCCGGCTGCCGCCCTAGCCTCTAGAAGTCTCCTATACCAGAGTGGTACGTTCACTCCATCTGGGATGACAAGATTCTCAGCCATACTGAAACGAAAGATAAGATAAGATTAGGTCAAGGGAACGAAGGATAACGCTAATGGCTTTTGGGGATTAGCCTTAAAATAATCTAGACTTTATTTTGGAAAATACTTAGTAGGTTTTTGAAAATAGTTTTTCGAAAAGGGTTTTTTTTTTCAAAAATTTTTGTTCAATCTTGTTAACCTTGTGCTCTGATACCAAATGTAACACCCCACCTCCACTAGGATCACTCCTTAGAATGTACTAGCTTTGGAGGGGCGTTATTGTGAAGGTAAGCATGCACAGAGATATCGCAAGACAGAATATATAAAAATAAATATAAGTAAAGCAGCGGTAGCAGATAAAAACCCATCATCATCTCACAAAACCAACATAGTCAAGTACATAGTATCAAAATGTCATGATCCAAAATACAACATAAGTCTAGATACGTAGAAACAAAATACATGGTAAAACATCAGTACTAATCCCCAGAAATAAAAGATAAGCCACAGCTAGCTCAGATCCATACATGAGCTATCCAACAAGCAAGCCAAAGATCCACTAAGCAGATGTAGCCCCTCCCTGAGAACCTGTGGGGGGGGAAACGGAAGAAAAGAAGCGAAAGAAAACAGGTCAGTCAAAAAGACTGGTAAGCCCTACTACGATCAATCTATAAACTAATAAAGTTAACAGCATGATGGAAACTGAGATGAACATACTGGCAATAGATAAAGGTGACATCACATAGATGAGATTAAACTTTGCACCACAGTGTACTAGCAAACCCACAAAACAGATCTTGATCCCTTAGCCCAAACTTTGGCCCAATAACATGAAGTGACCTTCGTATAAGGTCCAGCCCAACGGTCTAGTCGATCGGCTCCCTATAAACCTAACACGTCCAGTGTTGGTGTCCATACGGCCCACATGGATGTAGTCAGACTGCGCTGGGTCCACCTTTGGGTGTATCAAGCCCTCGGGTGTCAACCCCAGACACCTAAGCAATAACGCACAGTCTAAACCTACTGGTACCCGTGCCTCGAGTTTGTCCAATATCGGACTACGTGCACGTCCGTAGCCCGCCGGACCCGCACCGCTGTACCACTCAGCCGTCGCTTTGGTCGCTTACATCCGTCCAGTAATCGTGCCCCGCCCTAACCTAGCTGTAGGGTTGTGGTGATACCAAACTGGGATTACTGCTGGAACAGACCACGTTGCTAGGGTTTCTAAGAGGGTTAAGTGTGGTTTAACCCCTCACTAATCATGGATTAAATTAGTTAAGTGTAACCACTTAACCCCATCTAATCCTCGCATCCCCATTATTGGTTAAGTATTAGTGGGCCATGACTTAACCCTAATCATGAGGCATTAATTTATTAATGCACCCAACCTCTCACATTAGACATCCGTGGTTACCTGGGAAGATTTTACACCACGTCTAGGTCTAACCTCGGGTCTTACGGTGCAACATGACCAACTACCCACATTAGACCCCTCGTTGTGGTTACCTGGGAAGATTTACACCACAACTAGGTCTAACCTCGAGTTGGCCATTACATGTTATCTAATGTCATGTCCACTTTAAAACATATTTACAAGTTAACATATACTTGGGTAGACCTAACTTAATAGGTAAATTCCCAAGGGGTAGACCTAACTTAATAGGTAAATTCCCAATCTTTTAGTTTCATGTATTTTTTCCGTTTACCCAAACCCTCCCAACGTCATTATCCCGCTTACATATTCGTCATAACGCATAAGGGTATAAAAGGTAACTTGGCATAACATACATGATGAACTTCACATATCATGATAAACATGCATACATGTTAGACTTGCAAATCATGTCATAGTGAACTCGCATAAACATGCATAACCCATAAAACTTGCATAACATGGTAAGGTGAACTTGCATAAACATGCATAACCCATAAAACTTGCATAACATGGTAAGGTGAACTTGCATAAACATGCATAACCCATAAAACTTGCATAACATGGTAAGGTGAACTCGCATAAGCATGCATAACCCATAAAACATGCATAACATGGTAAGGTGAACTTGCATAACCATGCATAACCCATAAAACATGTACAACATGGTAAGGTGAACTTGCATAAACATGCATAACTTATGAAACATGTAAAACATGGCATAGTGAATTCGCATAAGCATACATAATCCATTAAACATGTACAAATCTCAACTTTCACCACATGATAACTTTAGAGTTTGTAAAGTGAAGGTAAGAGGGCTTACAAATATAAACAAGTCACAAATCCACCAAATAAGATGAAGAAGCCCTTTGAAAACCCAAAACAAAGCTTCAAATAAGAAAACCCTTTTGCAAAATCCCAAAAACACAAACTTAGCAAATCAAACTTGCAACTTAATGAAGTATGCAAGTTATTAAGCATTCATACAACATAGAAAAGGTTGTATGATCATCATATCTTCATAGGATTAAACTTTGAGGAAGGTGGAGGCTAGGGTTTTTAGGTGGAGGCCATTTGAGGATTCAATTTGACATAGTTTAGTTGCTAGATTGATTAATGAGGCTTTAGGGTAGGATTAGGGGTATATTTATAGAAGATTAGAGTGTTTTTAGCCCTAGGATTAACCCTAGATTAGTTTAGGCCCGTCAGATCTCGGAACTCTCTAGAACCAAGCCACAAGACCCAACCCAAATCAGAAATGGTGCACCAGGCTAAACTGCCCGGGCACCCCCTGTCGACAGGGCTGTCGACACCCTGGGGGCCCTGTCGACAGGGCTGTCGACATGCGGGTCCTGGCGGGGATTTTTCCCGCCTGCTCCAGATTGCCCTAACCCTTGTTTTTAAATTAAATTTAAATCTGTTTTTACTTAGGAATTTTCTGAAAACTTCCATGGGCCTTAACTGGGTCATACGGACTTCGATTTTCGAAAACTCGGACTCTATTTCGCGTATTTTTCCGAGACGAACGCAATGGCATAGCCCGTTCCCCTTGATTCAGATTTTTAAATTAAATTCTGCCTCATTTATATCTTAACAGGTTATTAAAATACGGGTTGTTACAGGCACAGCTTTGTGTAACGTGAATTCGCGAGTTTCACACCCAGTATGAACCAAAAACGGGAGACGGACCTCAGGGAGGACTTGCGTTTCTTTCTAGTTAGAAATGGCGTCAGTGGTTTTACACGCCCTGACGAGTTTGACTTATGTGGTTGTTGCTGTTGCGAGGCGCCTCGGTTACATCGGTTTCGGCCGATGCATTCTGGTCGGCAGACGGACCAGACTTACACCCCATAGGGTGGGGAAACGTAGTGTTCAGGCATTTTAATCCACATCGGTGGACCGGCCCTGACGATCCAAAGGCTTGACAGAGTACTTGCCTGAGGCTCGGACTAGACAGTCTCGAATCGGTTGAGGACTATCTTTTGCCTCGGTTCATAGATGGAAATCCAATTTCCAAATACGTGACTTTGCGGTTTTATTTGTAAACCTATATATGGCGACATGATATATGGTACCCATGCCGCCTATGATTGATACTTATGATTTGAAGTTGTTTTATACACTATGCACTTATTATAGTATCAAATGATTGGTTTTAAACGTATCAAGCATTCTTTGGCTGTTATAAGGGAAAACCCTATCCTCGGCTGCGTTGCATTGTGTGATGGGACCTGGGTCTTATAACAGCTTCATTTTTATTTATTTAGCATTGCGCTGTTTGTTTTATGCACTGGTATTCTTGGGAGGAAACCCGTTTCGTGTTATACGGCGTGGTCCCTTGATTTACCTAACTTTAAAATAAAGATTAATAACTGTTTTAGTTCTCACACCAGTCCCATGACTGACCTGGAGTTTATTGTTTTAACCTAAACTCTGGGTGCCCTTATTTTGACACGGGCAGCTAGTAGTTTTGGTTTTGCAGATTTATATTCACAGGATCCTGGTTTACAGCTGGAACGATATCCGGAAAGCTTTGTATCCGTATATCTCTTCTAGTTGTGTATTGTATTATTTTCCGCTGCTATGTATGTAAATGTAATTTAAATCTCTGATATTTCTGTGTAATATTTATTTGTTTATACTCTGTATATTCTTGTAATCTGATGCATTGTTGTAATATACAATGAAATGTGCTTCTGTATGCGTTCTGTTGTGTCCTGTCCTCAAACGATAGGGCGTTTCGAGCGGTCTGGGTCGGTTTAGCGACTGGTTCGGACCGAGCGAAATTCCTGCTCGTCACACGTGGTATCAGAGCTTTGGTTTACAAAGCTCAGAGAACAAGGCACATTAGAACCATACGAAAGAATTCATCAGATATTGGATTAGTAATATCCAATGGGGATGACTCGTTAGAGATGGGATCAGTAGTATCCTAGAACGAGTGTGAAGAGTATATTTTTCAAATGAAAACAAATTTTTGTTTTGAAAATTTAAATCAATTATTCGTATTTGATTATCTATTTATATTGAGTTGGACAATCCAGTATATATAGGTTTTGCGTATACGTCTGATCCGCGTGTATTCAAAGTTTTAATATATTGGGTAGATATAGAATCACATTCTAGTTGCCCGGGGATGATTCTGATAATGCTGCAGCGTTACCAGTATTTATTTTCGAGTGACGAAGGTGTGATATCTATATATTTCCATTAGGCTGGTGTGAGAACCAAAATTAGATAGGGCTTATTGTTGTGATTTGGCATCAAAAGTCTGATTTTTGACTATATATCAAAATTATGAATTTGAAACTCTAATTCAATAATTGATTGATGTTTGTGTTGTTTGTTTATTTGTTTGCTAATTTTGAACTATTATGCCTAATTGAATCAAATATTGAATTGTATTGAAAATTGGTCGCATCTGCTTGCATATACATGTATATCATTGAACAGGTCATAGCAAGGAGGCTAGAGCAGAGAATAAAATTTGTTTGCCCGACAAATAGGTACATGTTTACTACATAATTTACTGTTTTGTTTGGGTGATGATGATTTTATGAGCCTATTGGCTAGCCGCTTGGCTTTTTCTTTTTCTTTTTGAGATCTGAAGGACCGGGGAAGCTATTTGAAATTCCCCGATGCTCCCGGTGCAGGGGAGGTTATGGCGAAATTTTTCGAAAATTTAGGGTGTTAGCCAAATTTTTGAAATTTTTGAAAATTCTCAGAAACTGAAAAGTTGGAGAATGGAAGCCAGATCGAACGTAGAGTTGATTAATCAAACCACTTTCGACTTTGTTCCTTTTCGGGGACGAAAAGTTTTAAGTGGGGGAGATTGTAATAACCCGGAAAATCTGGGCCAGTTTAAAATTTTTATTTTGGCAATTATAGCGAATTTTGAATATTTAAAATGAATTATTTTAAATAATATCGACGAGAAATTTATTTTGAATATAATTCGACGTATATATTATATACGTCGTCGTTAGAATATAAATATTTATATATAATTATAAAAGGAATTGAAAATGGCGCGGTAGTTCGATAATTTGATTTCAAACTTCAATTGAATGTACCGGGTGCAAAACAATCCGGATTTTAGTGAAACCAAAAATAATGGAATCTAATTGTGAATATCTTTCCAACGAATCCGAAAAATCAAGATTTCATATTAGGAATCAAAAGATATGTCCAGTTGAAAATTCTGAATAGTCGCTATGGAATTCAGGCCCTTAAAAATGGACATTTTGCAAATGACCTCGGATTTCGATGAAACCAGTTTTGTTGGGTCCGGGATGTAAAGTTATTGCTAGGTTTCAAATTTCGTAATTTTTCGAATCAATATGTGAGCGTGGCAAAGGAAAATGCGTTTGACCGGTTTCAGTTGATTTTAATCGACTGGAAATTGGTCATTTTTCCAACGGTCTCAGAATTCGACGAAACTAGTTTTGTTAGGACCGTATCGTCAATACGAAGCTAGAAAATATTTTTATTGAATTTTTAGAGTTAGTATGTGACCCCGGTAATTTGAAATGTACGTTTAAAATTCAATAAAGTGATTTAGATGTAAATTCAACGGAAACTAATTCAAACGATCATATCAGCTTGCGATACATATCCCATTGTGTTCGGAATGGGGGTAATTAGCTATGGACGACAGGCGGTGGGTCTCGTTTGGGGGTCAAAAATAAAAGTTGCTTTTTGGGTGGAAAATTAAATTAATTAAATAAAAAAAAAATCCCTTCTCCTACATCCTCTCTGCCCCCCCTGTATCATTTCAGAAACGAGATAAATAAAAAAAAAAAAAGACCCCGTTGACCCCGATACCCAGACCCATCCCCAAATCAACCCGCTCCATCGCCGCCTCCTGGCGATCACCCACCTCCGCGCCAACCTCCGAACCCTGTCACGCCCCCCAGCCAACGACGCTCCCCCTGACCCCGTTCTCCTCCCCGCCCTCGCGTCTCATCGCTGCGCCGCCACCCTCCATCAGCACTCCGCCTCCCTCGATTCTCCCATACCTCGCGCGCTAGAGGAAAACCCCCGCCCACTGCAAATCGAGCCACGCGCCATCGCCAAGACCTCGGGCCCGCTACCACCTTCTGCCACCTGCCGCTGGAGGCTCTGCCATCACCTGCGACGGCTCCGGCCATACGCTGACCACCTCCGGCGAGGAGCAGCGACTTCTCTCCCTCCCCTTATTTGAAATTGAACCAACAAATGTTGCACCCCCTGTAAGTTATTTATTTATTTATAATTTCATTTTATTTATTTACTTATGTATAAGGAATGCGAAATTTCAAAATTTAGATTTTTATATAATACATCAGTTTTAATTTAACAAAGATATGAAATTTTATAAGTAAAGATTCGGTTTTTCTATGAAGTTAGCAAAGAGAAAGATTCGATTTTTTTTTTCATTTAAAAGACGTGATTTTTAAAATCTAAAAGACGATATTTTGATATGAGTAGTGAAGTAAAAATATGATTTTTATATTTTTAAAGTATTAAAAATATGATTTTTATATTTTTAAAGTATTAAAAATATAATCTTTATAATGTAGAGAAAGTAAAAATGTGATTTTTATATACATAGCAACGAAATAAAAATAGGATTTTTATATGTTGAACTTCGAAATAAAAATAGGATTTTTATATGTTGAACTTCGAAATAAAAATAGGATTTTTATATGTTGAACTTCGAAATAAAAATAGGATTTTTATATGTTGAACTTCGAAATAAAAATAGGATTTTTATATGTTGAACTTCGAAAGAAAAATATGATTTTTATATATAGAACTTCGAAAGAAAAATTAGATTTTGATATATTGAATGGCGTAGTAAAAATTCGATTTTTAAATATTGAGTAGCAAAGTAAAAATTCGATTTTTACATATGTAGTGAAAGCGGACAACGAAAGCGACAAAAGGCGAGTTGGCGAAGATTTCCTGCATTAGAAGTGCCGTGAAGTTGGATAGCTATATGTGAGAACTTCTCACCTTTCAATTTAATTTTTCTAGTTATATATATATACTAGGATGCAGACGGTGCTTAGTAGCACCCGACACAATCGTCCACAGACCATGGACTTGTTTGTTTGGTTGCATAGATTAGTTGAATTATTTGTTTGAATTGAATTGTTTGGTGAGATGAAATTGATTTGATTGATGTGTGAATGGCGTGGGCCTTCACTAGACCGGGGATAAGGCTAGGCCTTGTCCCGTTTCTAGTATCGTGCCGTTATGCCGCCGAAATTTTCTAAAATATGTTAGAAAATAAAAATATCATTTTATTGTGTAAATGAATTGAATAGAAATTCATAGGTTGAAATAAAATGTTTTATCGTTAAAAATATAATTTTAACGTGAAGTGAATAAAATAAAATATTCATTTATAAACCGGACGGTTTGTTTATGTACACCTATTTGAATGACATTGATTGGGACGATAAATTTTACACATCGCCCAACAGCACAAATAAAATATGTGTTTGGTTGTTTGAAACCCCACACGGGTGTTGGGATGAAATTTGAAGTTCACTCATCCTGATTGATTAAATATGTCGATCGGTTGATTGACAGGCTGTTATAAGCGTTAGATATCTATATTTGATGCTTATACAGTGTAGTGCACTTTGGTTGATGGTTGATTATTTTCAATGCTATTATATACATGTGTTGTATGAAAATCCATATAATTAATTTTATATGGTAATTGATTGGGCCTCATTCCAGTTTTGAAAAAGAAATATTTGAAAAAGAAATATTTGAAAAAGAAATATTTGAAAAAGAAATATTTGAAATAGAATATTTGAAAATAAAGGAATATATGAAGCCGTGTTGATTAGATTGACGCCATTTTGACGTGAACGATATTTATATCGATTTTAAAGTGATTTCAAAATGAATTGAATTGAAAACGATTTCGAAATGAATTGAATTGAAAACGATTTCGAAATGAATTGAATTGAAAACGATTTCGAAATGAATTGAATTGAAAACGATTTCGAAATGAATTGAATTGAAAACGATTTCGAAATGAATTGAATTGAAAACGATTTCGAAATGAATTGAATTGAAAACGATTTCGAAATGAATTGAATTGAAAACGATTTCGAAATGAATTGAATTGAAAACGATTTCGAAATGAATTGAATTGAAAACGAATTCAAATTGAATTGAAAGTGAATTGAAATGAATTCAAATTGAATTGAAATTTGAATTGAATAGAAATGAACTTTGAAACGAATTTATAAAGAAGAATTCAATTTTGATTTGAATTGAAAAGGAAGTTGAAATCGCTTTTGAAACGATTTTAAAACTATTTATATAATTCGTTTTAAATAGAAATCGACGAAGTATATATTATATATATTATATATATAATATAATGGCCTGAATAGAACGCGCCGCGCCGCGGCAGTTCGTGAATTTCGACCATTGATTTCAAATGGACAGTACGGGAGATCCGACCGTCGGATTCTCCTAAAACCGGAACCGTTGGGTTCGTATCGAAAAGAGCTTTCTAACGAATGTTAGAAATTTGAAATCTAACGGTTGGATTTGGAATTATGTCCAAATCAAATTTGGAAAAGGTCGCTGTACGTGCAGTTCGATGGCCATTGGTGGAAATCGACTGTACGGGCCTTGATAAAATTATTAAAAATAGTAATAATTTGTGTAAAATCATAAGAAATGATTTAGAAAGAATTGGGATGAAAAACTCCATATTTGAAAAGATAAAAATAGATTTTTATCGAAATGAACTAGTTTTGAACTAGAAATATAATTCTATTTATTTTTAAATAAATAAATTGAATTTGAAAAGGGTTTTGAAAATAACCAGAATTTCCAATGATTGCATTGGAGTGGATTTGAATCGAAATTGTCTTCGGAATATTTCGATGTTGGAATTCGTGATTATACAGATGTTGTTATGGGAATTTGAAAGATATGTATTTATATCGTTATTTCCAATACGACATTTGTTAGTCGTAGAATTTGATATTGAATATAAGCCGGTATATTTTCTATTCAGAGCCTTGTATTGAATATCAAATGTGATTTGGGTTTGTCGTGAATGGTGTCTTCACTAACACTGTTCTTGAACCCAGTTGAGAAATGATTAAATCTTTTTATTTAGATTTAATGAAGTGTGCCAATTAAGTAATATTTAATTGGAATTGAATTGATATTGATTTTTGGGTTTATCGTGAACAGTGTTTTAAATAACACTCGTTCTTTAACCCGATAATTAATGAATGTGACTTTGGGTTTATCGTGAACTGTGTTTTAAATGACACGGATTCTGTAACCCAGTTAAAGATTAAAACTAAGTGGAGTTTTAATGAATCTTTAATTAGATTGAAAAGATCGAGAATGGAGTATCACCAGTTTTACTCCAGGCGATAGTTAAATCTTTAATTAGATTTAAACGTGAAATGGTAATTGAATTTACCGATAACACCGTGGTGTTAGATATGAAGTATGACCAGTTTTACTTCATGGGATGAATAGGTTGGGATTGGGAAAATAAAATAAATGATTACTTCGGTGTGGTTCGATAATCCCGACTAGTTTGAATTGATATTCAAAGGAGATTAAAGAATAAATTTAAAGAATTTATCTTGGATAAAATTAATGGGAACTTTTCCCAAAGTATGGGAATATTTGAATAAAAGAATATTCTGAAGTGGAATGAGGCGTATGTTGTGTTTGTGTAACACTTTTATAATATATACGCGAGTTATTCAGAAAGACCGGGTTTATCCCATTCGGAATAACTGATTCGACGTGGTGTCGAAGATGAAGACGGTGGTCGAAGACCGGAAGTCTTCACGTCGTTTGGGTGATTACTGATGATCTTGATTGGGCTGTACACCCAAGAAGATGGAAACAGTTAGTGATCGTCCAGACGTACTTGGAGATCGATGGATATGCGGGGTACTAGGTGCCTCCGGTTTCGTTCAGTCCCAGAACGAACTTGTAAATGGACTGTGTGTCTGACATTGGATTTTAGTCCGTGTGATTGATCTCTATTAAATATATATCTGTTTGGCGGCGGAGAATTTATTCTCTTGCTTAACGCCCTTCTCTGAGACGTACGAGCTCAGGGGTTATATATTGATGGATATCAAACGCATGGAGTGAATTGCCTGTGTGGCATGCCTAAGTGGCAATTGATCGAGGCTTCTGTTGAAAAGCAAAGTCTTGTGGTGATGATCAAAGCACAGCCTGTGTGGCACAGCTTTGTGTAACGTGAATTCGCGAGTTTCACACCCAGTATGAACCAAAAACGGGAGACGGACCTCAGGGAGGACTTGCGTTTCTTTCTAGTTAGAAGTAGCGTCAGTGGTTTTACACGCCCTGACGAGTTTGACTTATGTGGTTGTTGCTGTTGCGAGGCGCCTCGGTTACATCGGTTTCGGCCGATGCATTCTGGTCGGCAGACGGACCAGACTTACACCCCATAGGGTGGGGAAACGTAGTGTTCAGGCATTTTAATCCACATCGGTGGACCGGCCCTGACGATCCAAAGGCTTGACAGAGTACTTGCCTGAGGCTCGGACTAGACAGTCTCGAATCGGTTGAGGACTATCTTTTGCCTCGGTTCATAGATGGAAATCCAATTTCCAAATACGTGACTTTGCGGTTTTATTTGTAAACCTATATATGGCGACATGATATATGGTACCCATGCCGCCTATGATTGATACTTATGATTTGAAGTTGTTTTATACACTATGCACTTATTATAGTATCAAATGATTGGTTTTAAACGTATCAAGCATTCTTTGGCTGTTATAAGGGAAAACCCTATCCTCGGCTGCGTTGCATTGTGTGATGGGACCTGGGTCTTATAACAGCTTCATTTTTATTTATTTAGCATTGCGCTGTTTGTTTTATGCACTGGTATTCTTGGGAGGAAACCCGTTCCGTGTTATACGGCGTGGTCCCTTGATTTACCTAACTTTAAAATAAAGATTAATAACTGTTTTAGTTCTCACACCAGTCCCATGACTGACCTGGAGTTTATTGTTTTAACCTAAACTCTGGGTGCCCTTATTTTGACACGGGCAGCTAGTAGTTTTGGTTTTGCAGATTTATATTCACAGGATCCTGGTTTACAGCTGGAACGATATCCGGAAAGCTTTGTATCCGTATATCTCTTCTAGTTGTGTATTGTATTATTTTCCGCTGCTATGTATGTAAATGTAATTTAAATCTCTGATATTTCTGTGTAATATTTATTTGTTTATACTCTGTATATTCTTGTAATCTGATGCATTGTTGTAATATACAATGAAATGTGCTTCTGTATGCGTTCTGTTGTGTCCTGTCCTCAAACGATAGGGCGTTTCGAGCGGTCTGGGTCGGTTTAGCGACTGGTTCGGACCGAGCGAAATTCCTGCTCGTCACAGGAACATCTAGAAAGGTGCTACGATTGTGTGGTTAAGATGAGCACTAGTGGTATGCTCTAAGCAGAGTAAGGCAACATGATGCGTAAGCGGGTGCTCTTTTGTTAGATATTCCAGCCTTCCAGGTATGCACAGTTCCATGTTTGTCAGATGAATGGTGTTGTTTAGTAGTCATTTTAAGAAAAATCCTTAGATGAATTGTAATGCATGGTGTGTCTGCTCTAGGATATCCTTAGATTGGGTTTTAATTAACTTTTGAGGAATGATTTGTTCTCAAAAATTATGAAAATGCAGGCCAACATTTTTTGGGATATTCAGATTGTAATATTACAGATTCAACTAAAGAGAGTCCAAGTCTAGGTCATCATCATAATTGAAAAGGTAGTGCATGTCCTCATCACCTAGCTTTATATGCAGTAGTAGATTAATAGATGAGGTTATATTTATTGTTCCTATTTTTTCATCACATTCATTTCAGGTAAGTTTGTATATTAGTGAATCATGCTGGGCAGGCCTATGTGGATATTAGTGCTTAACCCTGATGCTGATGTTGATCCTGACGCACTTAAGGATGAATATCCCCAAAGAAAGTCATCTTTTGTAGAAAGGCGTAATCTACATATGTTGTTCATGATATTGATAATGAGACCGAAGTAGACTAATATTGATCGATATGGATATTCGTCCAAGAAAAAAAAGAGGCTTCCGTAGTTGTTGCGAACAAACAGAAATATGATTAGAAAATATTCTATTTGAAAAAAATGTGTTGTGCGAGAGAATAAATTGTTATACATGAGTGGTGTATGAAAATTGTTAATTTTTGTTGTAATTGTTTGTAGTGTTAAAACTTTGTTAAAATAAAATTTTTATTTATTTATTTTATTTTGTGATATATACTATTACTAAAACGAATACATTTAATATGTAATATATTTAAGCTGTAATGTTTTTTTATTATAGATTTATGGATCTATTGCAACAGGCACATACTGTTGCAACATGATCTGTTGCAACAGCAAAAGCCTGTTGCAAAAAAGGATACCGCAACATCTTACTGCAACAGGCAGAAAATGTTGCAGACTTTTAGCAACTTTGGCTATACCAACAGGCCCAGGCCGGTTGCAATAGGTCTACTGCAACAGATATCGCCTGTTGCGAAAAGTGTTTTTTGTTGTAGTGATAAAGCATACAGTGCAATATTTTTTCATGGTATAGCTTCGGACAGGCACATATCCCTAACTATATTCAAAAAAATGAAATCCAAGTGCCTTCTTTTTAGATCTTTTATGCCATGGCAGTAGTAACTCTTTAATGGTGATAATTATTCATTTATTTGATAAATAGTAAAATTTATTTTAAAAAAAACAAATTTTAATACCATGTGACACATTATTTTTATTTCACATAACAAAATCAATAACACCCATTCACAATAAGATTTCAGTTATGTACCATTAACTATAACAAATAACTTATATTTTTACGTAACTTAACACGATTCTAGCATTAATTCGTAACATGTTTATTGTATGCAACTATATACAATGTGGTATTTAATTTGGGTATGTTCAGAACCGCTTTAATTATAAATGCGCATAAAAATGAAGATTCGAGATCTCGGTCTTGAATCATCTTATGTAATTTTAAAAATTTTGATCTAACTTATAAATTTCAGGAATTTCAGTTCGAGTTCCTATTTCAAATTTCATTTTTTGTTTTTCATACAATTACACATGATTTTTATTATATTAAAATAAATTGTATACTTAATCTTTAGTTGAAAAATATAAAAATATGAACGAACAATACTGTTTAATTAACAGTAAAAAAATGTTTATTCGTTAACTTGTTTTCAACTTTTTTAGTTACACTATTTATATATTTTGTGAATTTTTTTGTTGCATAAGTTTTTTTTTCGAATGTGTATTTATTTGAAATTGAAACTATTTCTTTTCCTATTTTTATCATGCAAATTTAATGGCTGTGGATTTTTTTTATTGAGTTTGGAATTTTGCCATGAATTCATTTTAGCCTGTTTTAAAACTGAAATGGTAAGACCGAAATCTCGGTGTTTTAATCAAAATATCAAACCTTGACATAAACACCCTAGGTGATATACTGAATATTTATATTTAGCACGATTGAGTATGTCTAACAGTTAATAGATGTAAAGTTTAAACTACCAATTAAGGGCGGAAAAACAATTGAAGTGGTTACTATTTTTGAAAATACTTGATGGTTACAAAACTAACATTACCATTAGAAAAAAATCAATTGTCAAAAAGTACGACAAAGTAACTTCAATCATAAAGCACTGAGTACATTACTACATTTAAAAGATACTCGTTGGTATGGACATATAAGAAACCAAGAGTGGTTCCGTTCAATTTTTCTAAATATATTTGAAGTAAAAAAAAGCCAAAAAGAGTGAAGAAGAAACTAATGCATCTTTGCATTTCAAACAAAAAGGTTTGAGATTTAATTAAGAACATAGAGCGTCCTGGTATACCAAATTAAACTTTTATGAAATTTATGCATACAAATTTATAGAAGAAGCGAACTTATCATCATAGCTGGCTGCTATCTGAGTTGCGTTGCATGCCTGCACCTTGCGATTATTATTTTTTGGCTGCGTTGCACGCCTGCATCTTATTTGTATTTGATGAATAATGCCCTAGATTTTTCTACAGCCCAAAGCAAGTGTTTTACCAAAATGTCGGCCCTGGATAAGTGCATCGTGTTTCGTACATACATGGCTATTATTTTGTTAAATATGCAAGAAGATGTATGAAAATAATTGACAGTAAACAAATCAAAAAAACTAATTTAATCATCTTATAAGACTTTTCCTATAATTACATCTATTCTAATACTATTTATATTGGTATATTTATAATTACATCTAATTTTGTTTATATGTGGGCAAACTGGTTCACTTTCCAGTTAATCTAGTGTTGTTATAAACAGTAAAAGCTCAACAATTAGAAACAACAAAAATATATCAGATTGACCATGCACACTTACATGAATGAGGCATAGAACACATTTTTTATATTATGGCATAGATTTTGGCTAACGTATTCAAAGAACTGAAATCCTAAAGTTTTTCCAGGATCTTTTATGCCATGACATTAGTAATTGTTTAATGGTGATAAATTCATTTATTTGATACATAGTACAATTTATAATTAAATTCAAAATTTTAGTAACATATGACATTCATTAATTTTAATTCACATAAAAGGATAAGAAAAGCCCATTGAAAATTAGATTTCAGTTATGTATCATCCATTGTAAGTTATAACAAATAAATTACATTTGCAGGTGATTTAATACTCAATTTGGATGCATTCATAACATATTTATTATGAAAATTCACTCATTTATTTGTTAGTAACAAATTATGTAACTCATACACATCCTTACTCATGCAAATAATAACATACATGGTATTAGAAACTGTATTGTATAATTGCAGGATCTTCTGGACTACAACTATAACGTCCCGCACTTCCTCGGTCTCCGAAGAGAAGAGAAAGAACGGATTGTCTAAGAACAAGACCAATCTGGACAGAAACAACAGAACATTTCATTGCTTATTACAATAATTTACATCAGAGTACAAGAATATTCCAGAGTATGAATAAATAATATACATTTGATGAATATCAGATAATTAAGTTATACTGCAGCGAAAAAATAATACATAACACAACTGTAAGAAATAACAGATACAGAGCTTTTCGTATATAGCTCCAGCTGTAAACCAGGATCCTGTAAGAATAAATCTGCAAAAACCAAAACTACAAGCTGCCCGTGTGGAAAATAAGGGTATCAGTCATGTGACTGGTGTGAGAAACTCTATAGTTAAAATTAACTTATATAAATGATAAGGCAAATCACAGGACCACACCTCTAACGCGGAACGGGTTTACCCCTATGGATGCCAGTGTATAAAAAACAATCAGTAATAGAGATACGGATCGACCATGCATCAATCAACATGCAGTATCCCAATCTACCAATTTAGATTAATCACCACACTTAGATTATCCAAATCCAATTCAATTTACATAAATTATTCCTTTGGACTTTATTTCCCGATTTCTATTTCAAATCATTTGAAATACATATCTAACTTTTATATCAAACTAGATTTCACTTCGAGATCTCAAATCAAAACGTTTGGAAATATGAATTTCAAAACATAACAATGCATACAAACAAGTATGCAACCAAATATCGGAAATATTCCCTCAGAGAAGGCAGTAAGCGCCCCTCCAACTCGATATATATATATATATATATATATATATATATATGTGTGTGTGTGTGTGTGTGTGTGTGTGTGTGTGTGCGCGCGCACCTCCCACGCATGGAGCAGGCTATACTGCTGATCGCTCATCCTAAGGCACTGGATCCAGCCCATAATTTTAGTCGCTCTCGGGTCACCTGAATCTTTAGCCACACACTAAACCATTTTATATCCCGAAGTAGGGAAAATCATTTCACAACATAATGATCACAAGTACTTTCAAATTATAGCACTTCACATCAGCAATTCACACATATGACCAGCCACTATTAATCACATAACCTTTGAGCTCATACGTCTCAAAGAAGGGTGTTAAGCAAGAGAATAAATTCTCTGCCACCAAATAGATATATCATTAATAGCAACTAATCGAATATGTGATGAATTACAATGTAAAACCATAATACATTTCCAAATCATTTCGAAATCATCGGGTTTTAGCCCTCGAAATCCTTTCTGTTTTATAAAACATTCCCTATCCAAAATCGGGAATACTATTCTTTTCACTTAAGAAAAATATCATTTTAAAATCATTCATTAAATTTTAAATGAACTCAACGTCGCTCAACACCTCATAGTCAAATCGTGAAGTGTTTCACAAGATGTTAGCATACCAATATTTCTACCCAACCCAATGCTAAAAGTAAAAGCATATCTTGCTCATAAACTGGTCGAGCACAATCCAAACAATCAATTAATCACAATCATGAATATCAACAACCAAGTAAATATGGTCTAATCACATCACGTGTTTCGGTAAATTCAATTACCATTTATTCATTCACAATCCAATTAAAGATTTATTCAAACTCCAATTGGTTTTAATCCCAAAAATCATTTCTTATTGATTGTTCAACTTTCTAGAAATTAATCCTGCTTTTACCCGAGTTAAAGAACTAATGTCATTTAAACACAGTTCACGACAAACCCAAAATTTAATTCGATATTAAATAAAAGGCTCAGAATAGAAATTATATCGGCTTATATTCAATATCAAATTCTGAAACCAACGGATATCGTATTGGAATAACGATATCAATGTCTTGCAAATTCCCACAACAATATCCGTATAATCACGGAATGCAATACCCAAATATTCTGAAGATTATTTCCACTCAAATCCATTCCAATTTATATATTGGGAATTTCGGTTTATATTAAAACCCTTTCCAAATCCAATTTATTTATTTAAAAATCATTGGATTACTAATCTAGTTAATAACTAGTTCAATTTGATAAAAAATATATTTTTATCTTCACAAATGTGGAATTTTTCATCCAAATTTTTTCCAAATCATTTATTATGATTTTACACAAATTATTAATATTTTTTATAATTTTATTAAGGTCCTTTCAGTCGATTTCCATAAACGGTCATCGAACTGCATTTATAGCGACCTTTTCCAAATTTGATTTGGACATAATTCCAAATCCAACCATTAGATTTCAAATCTCTTATATTCGTTGGGAATCTCTTTTCGATATGAACCCAACGGTTCTGGGTTTAGGAGAATCCGACAGTCGGATCTCTCGTAATATCAATTCGAAGTCAATGGTCGAAATTCACGAACGATCGCGACGCGGCGCGTTCTATTCAAGCCAATAATATATATATATATATAGAAAATATATACTTCGTAGATTTCCATTTAAAACGTATTTTATAAATCATTTTAAATTCGTTTCAAAAATGATTTCAACTTCCATTTTAAATTTTAAATCAAAATTGAATATTCCATTACATGACAATTTTTATACAGTGCATGTATATGTTAAAAATTATATTTTATTCACATCATATATATATTATTCACATTTCCTATATATATTTTTCACATTTCATATATATATTATTTCCGTTTCATATATATATATTATTTTAATTTCATATATATATATATATATTATTCACACTTTTTGTATATATAATTCATTTCATATATATTATTTTTTATTTCATACATATTTTTTTTCATTTCATATATATATATATCCATTTTACATATATTATTTTTCACTTCATATATATAATTATTCATTTCATATATATATATATATTATTTTTCACTTCATATATATTTAATTATTCATTTTATATATATATATATTATTTTTCACTTCATATATATATAGTTATCCATTTCATATATATATTATTTTTCACTTTATATATATATAATTATTCATTTCATATATATATTATTTTTCACTTCATATATATATATAATTATTCATTTCATATATATATTATTTTTCACTTTATGTATATATAATTATTCATTTCATATATATATTGTTTTTCACTTCATATATATATATATATATATATATATAATTTTCACTTTATATATATGATTATTCATTTCATATATGTATTATTATTCACTTCATATATATGTAATTATTCATTTCATATATATATTATTTTTCGCTTCATATATATATATATAATTATTCATTTCATATATATATATATATATTATTTTTCACTTTATATATATAATTTTTCATTTCATATATATTATTTTTCACTTCATACATATATATAATTATTCATTATATATATATATATTATTTTTCACTTCATATATATATATATAATTTTCATTCACACCACAATCACAACACAATCAATAAATCATCTACGATCTGTGGACGACAAGGAGGTGATCTAATAGAAAATAAATAACTATACAAAATTTATAGTGAGAGAAGTTCTCACATTCGTTTTCCACTCCTTCAGTTTTAATTTCTAAATTTCTGAGCTGTTCATATTTTAGTTTGCTTGAAATTCTGATGTGCTCCAAATTTGTTCTGCTATGCTCCATCACGTAGCCCTCGAATTTTCGGTTCCAACAGACTCAGTTTTGTTAAAATCTGTTTTCGTATGGCCAAGATAACACAGTTTAAACATTTGATTCCTTTAATAATTAATTTATGAATAAATTAAATTCACTAATTACCCCCTGTTAATAACGTTTTAAACGCTATCCTCTCTAAAAGAAATCCTGGAAACCCTCGACAGTAAAAACCCTACCGCCACTCCACGTCAGATTGACCAGGCGTCGATCATCACCTCCCCCCCCCCCCGGCGACGCGCCACCCTGAGAGTCACCTCCACCCTTTCCTCGACCAGACCGCACTCACGACGGCGCTAGAAATTAGCCCCAAAGTTGGTGCCTTTGAACGCTCTAATCCCTCAAACCCCAAAACCATGAACGACGAAACCGATACAGATTGGGAGCTTGCTAAACCCTCTTCATTTTTCGACTTAAAAGCTTCTTAGATTAATGAGGGGATTCGGAGATTTTCATGAAGAACAAATGGAGCATTTTGGCTCGTTTATTTCTACAGGCGGCAGAATGATAGTGGACTAGGGTTTGGTATAAAAGGGCTTATATCACGTATAACGATACAGATTTCGCTCGGACCTAATCGATCGCTAAATCGACCAAAACCGTTCGAATCCCACATATGCTAACTTTGGGAATACAACACATCAGAACAAATAACAGAAGACTTTTATAAAAATCATAATAATGTTACAATAGAGTACATAATATATCAGAGTATATCGAAATATAATACAGCGGAAGATTAATTTACATCAAATGTAATACAATGCAGCGGAAACAAATAAACTAACACAACGGAAGGCTAAAAATGCTCTGGACAGCTTTAGGCTTCAATTCAGAATCATGCTTGTCTAGGGTTAGAAAACTTAGGATCTTATACTATAATATATATTAATATTTAATTAAAATATCTCTTATTATTGAAATTACGTATCTGGTCTCAAAACGAATTCCAACAACTATCGCCCCTAGCTAAATACCGCCATTCCGGACACAATGGGCTATGTTTTGTAAGCCAATTCGACTGCTTTGATTAGTTTTTATCAAAAATAAAATATAAATAAATATATATTGAATTTAAACGTACATTTTAATTTACCAAGGCCGCGTACTGACTCAAAAAAATTCCGGAAAATAAATCTAGTTATGTTTTGACGATACGGTGCTAACAAATCTAATTTCGTCGAATTTGGAGATCGTTTGAAAAACGGTCATTTTCCAGTCGATTAAATTCAAACTAAAATTGTCAAACACGTTTAAATCCACCACATTCACATATTAATTCCAAAAATTATGAAAATTGGAATCTAGCAATAATTTTACATTCCGGATCCAACAAAAGTGGTTTCGTCGAAAACGGAGGTCGTTTGCAAAATGGCTATTTTTAAGGGCTTTATATATATTTAAATATATATAAATTCTACAGCGACTTTTCTGAATTTTAAACTGGACATAACTTTCAACTTATAAAACGAAATATGGATTTTTCACATTCGTTAGAAAGAAATAATTAAACAGATTCAAATATTTCTTATTTTGTCCAATTCTGACTTATATTGAATTCTGTATATCCATTTGAAATTAGAAATCGAATTTTCGAACTACCACGCCATTTCAGGCTCGTTTTGTAATTAAAATAAAATTATTCGTTTTAACTTCATCAAAAATAAATTTTTAGTCGTTATTATTTAAAATAAATCATTTTAAATATTCAAAAATACATTAAAATTGCCAAAATAAAAAATTTTAATTGGTTCTGATTTTCTTGGTTGTTACAACAAATGGGGACATGATGATATTTATTCTTTAAATTATGGTCCATGGAGAGTACCAACATCTCAATATCATTGTATTCAAATGTTTATTCTTTTAACTCTCTAATAAATTGAAAAAATAGGGAGAATGAACTTAGATTCTTGTAAAATGATGGTGTGATTTGTGTGTCTAAAATATTATACTACATAGTAACTGATTGAAGCTTACTTTCTAGATTCATTTCACATGTCTAAAATAAAAAAATAACAACCACATCATATTTGATCGAGCATGTTAATTATGTTTAACATTCCTTTAAATTTCATAGGTAATACAAAAAGATATTAAACCTCGACATGCTCTTATATTTCTTAATTAAACATTTTTGGATTCATTGCCCCTGCTTTTACAATAATTGAAACCCCAATTGTAATGATATGATATGAATTTATGACTCATGTATTTGCACAAATTGGAACATAGTGACATAAGACATATAACCAACACCATATTTAGTAGTGCAGAAAATAGTGTTAAAGAAAGCTAACGGTCCACATGGGGAAATAAACATTGATAATTGTTAAGTGACATAATTGAAAAAAGTAGTAATACTTATTGTAACAATAGTTGTATAGATCCTTATTTTGAGAATAGTTCCGAAACCATGTTACTGGCACTTGATAATACTTATGTTGTGTTAACTCATCATGTTGGAAATCAGGAATTCAAATTTAGAAACCAGTCCCAAAAATCTTATAAACACAATCAAAACAATACCATGTAACAAACGAACAAAATAAATGATTGACATGGATTATTTGCAATAAATATGCTATAGACGGCAACACATCCACATGGCATTATTACACAAAAATATATAAGTATGCAATTTTCGAACATTAAAAGGATAAATGTATTGCCTGGGCAAATTTTACTGAATTAAATCATATAGTCCAAGAGGAAGAATAGAGATGAATCCGTCCAATATCAAGCATGAAGTACAGGCTAAATTCAATAACACAAAACATGTAAAGAAGATGCAACTATCTGTTGAATTGGTGCTAAGAGTGAATAATTGTGATAAGACAAATTTGTTGATTGTCAAATCGCATACAATTAAATAAACGATTAACTTGTATAACAAACATGGATGACGAAGAAATAACTTAAATTGAATTTCATGAAAGCCTCAAACTTCACGGAATAGAGAAAGGAAATCAAATCGGACTGTTTCAGTAGTGAATTTATTTTTTCATTAACGAATAAGTGTGTGTGATCATCAGGAACACGTAAAGATATCATAATTAGCAATAAAATGGAGACATGGAACTGCTCTAACTTCATTAAGCATCATCAATACCCTAACCTCATTCAACTGCAAATTTATCTCCCTTATCCTGGTGTATCAGCCTTTCCTCATCCACACTAAAGCAGCATAGAACCGCATAATACAATTAATTAGTGTTGTCAATTTATAATTTTTCATACAATTGTAAATTTATATTTTTTTGTATCTTTTTTATCACTTTTTGGCGATTATCGTAGTGATAATCATAATAATCTAAGAGTTATATGCAACGAACTATCTTACGGATTTTGATTATTGCGTAATTAGCTACAGGTACTCTCCTCAGATGAAGATCGCTCATTGATTAAAAAAATTCAAGCCATTTAATTTTCTTCTTATCCAAAGTGCTTCTTTTCATCCATGATTGGATCCATGTAACTAAAATATTTAGCAAATAAATCAGACTTCAATTTTCAGAACACAGACGCTTCTAATAATGACTACATTCTATTATAGGAAGCAGGATTAGTTCAATTTTGAATTTGGCGTAGATGTTAAGTGATAAATATAAATAGCTTCTAGTAAAGGAAAGCACATCATCCTGAGTGCATAATAGATTTTTTTTATATAAAAAAAACCATTTTTGCTCTTTACAAATAGAGCAATCAAAAGACTTTCCCATTGTAATGAATCCACCGATTATTTCATTCACACGAGTCAAAAAAATGAAACAGGTGAATTCAAACTACAAAGTGAGTCCAACGGCATGCAAAACTAAAAATTTCACCCAAAAAAAAATGTTTCTTCAAGTTCATAATTCCATAAGGTTGCTTGGTATATTTTTCTATAATGTTATAAAGAATTGTGATTTCAATACACATCAGATGACATCCCGACTAATTACAGAGAATATGGCTATGAAATCTTGGTCGTTCAAAATGAAATAGAACAGTAACACTGCTAATTGCACAGTTCACAAGAATATGCAATAACATAACAGAAAATGCTAACCTAATGTAATCCACTATAACCTGCAAATATAGTATTACCGGAAACATATTCATTTTATAAAAGTGAAATAGAGATACATATAATTTGGTTAGCAAAATTGTAGAACAACAAAAGCACACAAAGTTCAAGCAGGTGCACAACAAAAAAATTGGCCAGAAAATAGCACTTTGTGTAATAATTGAAAAACAGCAAAGAAGTTAAAATAAGGTATCCGCTGCAATTGTTAATAACTATCAAATTGTACAATAGGGAAATACAAGAGAACAAACTTATCACCTTAAATCGACTAAACGCCCTTGGATTGTGGGAATTATGGGAATTGTGGGAATTGCAACGAATAAGTAGAGGGACAAAGTTTAACCGGTACGGCGCCATACCGGTGGTGATAAGAACAGTAAGTAGTGGGTAGGGTAGAAGCCTAGAATCAGAATGTGGAGAAAGATATAAGATCGGGCTACGATTTGAAGTCGAAAACTTGTGTTTCAAACAAATTTTGGTAGACGATGGAGTGTAGGAGGGAAAGTGATTGAGAAATAATGGATTGGTTGAGTAGCAGGTCGGCAGCGAGCAAGTCGATGATAAATAGGGGGGATTAGGGATGAAAAAGAGCAACAACAAAGTGAATTAGGGCAGGGCGACATGTAGGTTGCGGAAGAACTCAGTGGAAAAAATAGGAAAGGCGGTTGATTGAACGGTGGGTGGAGGAAATTGAATCACTAAGAAAAGAGAAACGCGTGAGTAAAAAAAAAGGACAGATGTCGCTACCTAAACAACTTGGTTTCTTCTATCCAGTATAAGTAATAGATAGACGAGAATATGTCATATGATGAAGTTGGGAAATAAACTTATATACCTTTTTAGATTGTTAGGATTGACATTTCAAACGAATTATAACGTTTATTCACGGGCACTTGATTTACGTTGATTTACTATTATTTATTAGCGTAATTAACATATTATTAATGCATATTGAATTTGTATTATGTAGCGTACTAAATACGTTTAAAATAGGAAAGTAGAAATTAAATGTCCTTACATGAAATTTATATGTGTGTTAACTAATGGATTAATTAGTATTAATGACATACAAAGTCGAGGTTAACCGTTACTTATAGTAGAAGCTTGCCCAGAACCGACCAATATATCCAACATCTACAAGTAAGATTGGTTAATGTGAGAGGTTTAGGTGTCATGGGACATTATAATAATTACATAAAGGCACGAGTTTAAGCCCAACTTATAGCATAAGCCTGCTCAGAACCGTCCAACAAATTCAACCACTACAAGAAAACTTCACATAGACATCGGCTAAAAAACGATGTCTTCATTTTTCTAGAGTGATTTCTTTTTCGGTGATGTCTAAAGTAACACTTTTTTACATTAGTTAAAAAACGATGTCGAAGCAACATCAAGATATCATAAAATAATTAAAAAATGATGTATATATTAACCCTTTTTTGTTTATTTCCATTAACTGAATGTTGATAATGGCTTATTATCAGTCTTGAATTACTATAAACATATCATGCAAGTAGTACAAAATGACTAATACATCGTTTTTGGTGGGAATAACTGTTGTAATAAGTGTTTTAGCATATCATTTCTTTCTAAAAGAAGTGATGTCTACTAACCAAACAGGCATCAATTCATTTTCAGTGAAATGATGTATATGTTGCGTTTAAACATCATTTCCTTTAAAGGAGGTGATGTCTTTGTTCTGTTTATACATTGTTTTATTCTACATAACTGATGTCAGTTATGATTTTAAACATCAATATTTTTCCTGATATATGTCCTACCACAAAAATGCAATACCAATACCAAAAACAAAAGTTTCCTGCTATAAATCATCCATCACAACCATGCAATATCAAAGACAAAACCAAAAGTTTCCTTCTAACATGAAAAAATAACTGAAATTAAACTTGTCGTTGATATTATCCCAACATCTACAAAAGCAAAACAACAAACACCAATAATTCATCTAACACCAACGAGCACATGTACATTACATTCTAGTCAGAGAAACATTAAACAAGATTTACAAGTGTTCTTCAATATAACCGAACGCCTCATTACGCACCTCCTCCAACCTATTCCAATAAACTAATGACATATATATTAGCTGCCAAATTAATTAAACATTAATTTAAGTATGCCATAGTTAGAGTGGAAAAATACTTACAGTGAGATTCTTTATTTTAGGCATTTTACTGCCCTTGCCTTTTTGGGAATTGAAGCTGTTAACTGCCCTGCAAATTATATAGAAATACTTCATCATGTCAAACTCAAAAAAGCATCGATGACGATAAAAAAATTAGTTTCAAGAAAACTAAGCATATGCCCAGTTTCAAGAAAACTGAGCAATAGCATTGCTCACTCAGTTTGTAACTTAACATTGCTCGGTTTTTCTTGAAACTGAGCGATACTCGGTTACAAGAAAACTGAGCGACGCTCGGTTACAAACTGAATGATTCTCACAGTAACTAACCTCCTCTGAATTCTTCTGAGTATTGGAGAGTTCTTTGTCAAATATTGTACACTCGAGTGATCTACGTTGCTTATCGAGTTGTTGGTATTTTTTCTAATTCTTCTTTTTCTTCATCCAGTTCCCTCATTCTTGCCTCCAAATACTCAACCACTTGATCAATTGCTTCCACTTGTTTTCAGTTTCTATCATAATTTTCAAGCTCTCGCGCCTTCTCTCTTTATATACACGCGTTCCTCCAATCTCTTTTAGCAGATCTAGATGCAGGGAATCTTTCATCAATGTAAATGATGATATCTGATATAATTAAAATGAGTTCACTGCTTACTTTTCAAGTTATCTAAGTAAGTATCATAACATTAACTAAATAATAGTGATTTTTTTCTTTTAAATATCTAAATTACCGAGGTAAGCAAAAAAAATGTTGCCCTGATAAGCCAAAAAAATGTAGCTCGGATAAGGAAAAATATGCATATGCATATATGCCTCTTCATCACCCTTTCCTACAATTTCCCTCTTAGACAACATATTTACAAATACTGGGTGATTATGCAATGTTTCCTAGACAAATGAGGAAGAAATTCAGATGTGTTACTGCAAACAAGAGTAGTAGAAACTTACTGGAAGCCAAATACAACTTACAGTGAACTGGTCACCCGTAATGTTCCGCCTTTTGGACTACTTCAAATCAATAATTAAGCCAATTTAAAACGTCCAAATTGACGGATCGTTATTTAGCTTACAGAGTTTAACAACAGGATCAACACAGAATAAATAATAACACAATATTTGAACAGTGGAATGAAACTTTTATTTATAATCGGAATTTTTGAGTACAAAACTTTTCTATATACAGCGGAATTATAAAATACTGTTTAAATGTAAGGAAAATTATTTACTAGTTTGAAATCTTCAGAGTGCGCGCCTTCGAAACCCCCAGTTTTTGCCAATCTTTGAATCTGCAACTGAAATCTTTAAATCCGTACTGCTCGGGTCTGACCCGAGCATTTCATGCAAAAACATAAAATACTCGAATCAGGATTAAATCATTGTTCAAATAAATTAACTTCAATATAAACTAGAATATAATAGTTAATCCTAACATCGACGTCATATATAAAATAAATAGTTGTGGTATCTGTTCGTATCAGTTCTATCCAAATCAAGTGTGGTATTTGTTAATATCAGTTCTATATACTTCTAGGGACGAACGATTTCAGGAGCTTGCATAACACACGTGCATATACATACACGTGTACACCGCCACATCGTCCTGAATCAAATATTCATAATGACATGAGAAATTTTCCAGGAGCTTGCGTATACACACGTGCACACTTGTACATGTGTATATCGCCACAACATCCCGAAAATAGTACGGGATTGCTTGATGCCGGTATAATGATAGTCACGGATTCAATATGGCAACCTGCACACAATGGAGCAAAGCAACAGCTCAATGGACCATTTGAACTTTTGTGCCACTTATAAATATACGACCCAGGTGGCATGTAAGAAAACACAATGTATTTCAACTTCAAATGGGCAACCATGTTCAGGAACAAGGTGACTACAAAATTTGTCAAAGGAAAGGTATTAAGGCAGAGTCTAAACATCCACATGCACCGCAGATATCATCAATATGCAAAGGAAAACTTGAGACAATTGTCCCATTACTATTATATTTTTCTTTCTTTTAACATACCAATATGAACCATATGACAAGTAGTTGCTGACATATACATATTACATATGGTTTTGATTTGTTAGAAGATTAGATTATATGAGAATTAGAAGATATCTCAAAATAACTTGAGATAGAAAATGGATCTAAGAAGATTGATTGGAATTTAAAGAGCATGGAAAGAAATAAAACCGTGTTTGATCAAAATTGATTTTGACTATAAGAAAGGAAAATTTGATTATTATTTTTCGAGTTAATTGAATATGGTGAATAACAAGGGGATTGATGACCTAAATATCGATATTTAATTTAGTTGTGGGAGGATTCCACATTAATAAGATAATTTGAAGCATACGTTGGTATAACTCTAACGATCTCTTCTTTTCGAGGACGAAAAGTTTTAAAGGAGGAAAGATTGTAACGTCCTAGAAATTGCGATAACTGAATATCAGATTAATTAAAGATTAACGATGAATAATAAATTTTATGTTAATACTGGGATTAAAAATCAAATATAGGATTTTGAGTATGAATTGAATTGATATTTAATTCCGAATGGTTGGTCTGGAATTGAATAATTTTTGTTAAATATTTGGACTGAATTTAGTAATGAATATTTGAATGGAAATTTGGTTGAATCGGATTTGAAAATCGATTGAAGAATTTAAACGGTTGGAATAATAATAATAATAATAATAATAAACGTTGTTAAATTAAATAAATTGGAGTTTTTATTATTGAAATATATGGAAAAATTGGTTTAGATATGCATGTATTCACATATATATAGAGAGAGAGATTAAAACTTAACGTTAAAATTTGGAGATGAACAGAACTATTGGTGGACAAACAAAATAAAATCGAGGAGCCGACAAATAATTTAAAAATTAAAATTTAAAATACCATTCTATATAGACGAAGTCGGTTCATAATTAAATAGTTTTACTGGATTTAGAACGATCAGACGAAATAGTACGTATAATTTTTTGTGTTGGAAGTTGTGTTAGCATAATGAATTTAGAGCTATCTGGAATATTCGCGGTGGAACGAATATTTAAATTGAATGCAAATATAACTGTAACATACCGTCTTTCGTCCACTTCAAGCTGGTAATTAAACCAACTCAAACCGTTCGAAATGACAGAATGTTATTAGCTTCTGAGATAAATAGAATAAATCACAGAATCACAGACACAGAAAACAGAATATCTCGCAGCGGAATAAATAAATTATACAATAGTAGTTCGTGAAGCTACTAAATAAAAATCAAAATTTATACATAATATCAGAGTTACAAAATTAATTACAGCGGAAGTCTAAATACAAGAATTTCTAATACAAAGAAGAAATAGCCAGAATCAGCAGGTAGAGGTGGTATCTTCAATAGTCTCCAGCTTCAAGAGGTGAAATATCTAACCTTCTCCAGTTACCCTGCGCAGACCTATTTCTAATAACACGCAGATACCCTGAACATCTATGATTTAACAGTGTATTCGTCCCCTTTTATTTTCTTCTATAAAAATCAATTCAGGTCCAAAGTTTTCTTCAGCTTAACCCAAATTCTTTCAGTTTCTTCTCTTCTCTTTCCAAATCAAAAATTGTGCTTTTCCCCAAATTATGCTCCTCCTTTCAACGCAAGGTTGAAGCCCCAATAGATCGAAGGCCGGCTCGTCCCAAAGTAGAATGCTTCATCTGAGAGCCGCCAGATCAAAGCCGTGAAACCGATCGTCGCCGCCTGCTTCTACACCCTGCATGTTGTCCCTTCTGATGACGTTGTGGAGGTGAGTATTATACTCACGATTAACTTCTGTTTCAAGAAATTAACTTCGGGTTAAACTTAGTATAATTATTAATCTTGAGTGTTGATTACTGTGGGTCATCTCGGTTGATTTGATTGTAACCTAGGCTATTTGTACAAAATTGAAATTGGTTCCCTTGGCTCTTGCTTGTTTGTTTGTTTGATTTGCTGCCCTTTTGAAATTTGAACGGACATGTTAAAGACAATATTTCTAACACTGCTTATGTGCTTATTTTTGTTGCGTCACAGTGCATGCTGTAAGATAACGGTCCACGGTAAACAAACTTAACATCGGTTTGATTATGATGTTAATAGGTTGGATGCTCATTCCATTACTGTGTTTCCTAATGACTACTAAATAACATAAGAGCTTTTCGGATATCCGATTTAACCTTTTTGTTGCAACATCTTAGATTGTAGAATTTCTGTATATGAATTCTGCCCTAGAACGGTCAGAAAATCCAACAAAATATGTATAGGAATATATGTTACTGCAATTTGATGGTTTTACCTGCAGCTCCATTTGATAAAAACCCTGAACCTCGTAATGGTATGAACACTGAGGTGAAGATATTTCACTATTGAAACCTTTGTTATACGAGTTGATAGCATGCAGGTTTACACATTTACTAACCCGTATATTCATTTGCGGTAAAGTTATATTGGTATGACCCAGCCAATTTCAACTATGCTCTTATTCTCATATATATTTGTTGAAACCTTGCTATATGTATAGAATTGTGTCACATTCCCTGTTGGCTTGTTGTGCCTTCAAACTGGATTATATGTCTTACCTGCCATGTTTCAAATTTTTGCCGCTGACTATTATCTAGTGTGCACTGTTATAAGTATTTTTCCACTTGTTTAACCCAGTCACTTAGTTTTCTTGTGAGCCCATGAACCAAGCTGCACTATGCTATTTTGCATGGAATACACCCATGTTCAACCCATTTTAATTATTGATCATTACTATATTGAGTTTACAATTGTTCATTGTCCAAAAATCTTACACGTTTGCATTTTACTGTGATCATTGCTGCCTATAGTTTGTATTCATTTGATATTGACATTTGAGGAATTTGAAATACACCTGATAGTGTTTATTGCTACTGCATCATTATCAAAATTTGCAGACTTTGACCATCAATGTTTGCTTATAATTATGTCATAGCCTCGGTTATCAAAATTCTACTTATTTGTGAATGCAAATGCATACCTACGGTTTCTAATATATGTGTAAACTGGAAGTACAAAACCATGCCTCTTTGTTTTGGGCTATACAACTTGAAACCTGTTGTTCATATAGTTTGGGATTTAAATTCACACTGACCTGGCTTGATCTTGTTGTACATTAGTTCTTGACCCCGTGTGAATGTTGCGGCAACCCATGTCCCCTGTATTGTTTTGAGAACCTGAAAATACATTAAGGTGTACCCTTGCTTTGTTTATCCAACCATGTTGTGCCCTGTTAATATTACTGACAATATAATTTGAGTTATACAGCAACAGAAGTTTGTTTCTGAAATGATAATTAAACATTAAATGTTGGAGTGAATTTTTGTTAACTGCTATGCTTCTTTCCAAAACTATATGGTGTACTACTGCGGAAAATGGTGCGAGTCAGTTTTTGAAACTAATTAATTTGGCTTGTGTCTATGGAGATTTGCAGCTTATGTTTATAAAAATGAAAAGTGAAATCAAATGTCGCACTTTTATATTATTAAGATTCCTAAGAAACTTAGTTTTGATTTATCTCCACTGTCAATTTATTTTCTGATGCTAGTTTACTTATTGGTAACTTATGCACCAACATTGAGTGTTGGCTAAAACAAATACAGTATCGAAGTATATAATAATATTGTAATCCGAAAACTATTCACCCGCCTATTTGGAACTTTGATGTATTACCTTATTTGGTTTGTCGCACTGGGCTGAGGTTGGTTTGTTCTGGGCTGTTGCACATGTAGTTCCCGATGCTTCCTTGTCTATTGTAAGCATGAATTTTGGTATATATGTGGTGGCTAATGCACACATGTGTATATACCTACTATTGTATGTGTGTATACATATTATTGGCATACATATATACGTAAATATCTATGTTGCCTGACTCATTTTATTTCAAGTTGCTACGGTTCTGAAAGTTATATTTTTGCAGTTTCTCGAGAACTTATGTATTCAAGGTTAATAATTTATTCAGTTTAGATTGAAATTAATTTACTTAACTGTGATTTAACCCTGACTCGAGTGTTTTGTGTTTTTGCATGGAACGCTCGGGTCAGATCCGAGCGTTACAGATTTTAAAGATCAAAACTTAGGGTTTGAAGATTGGCGAAGCTGAGGTTCCGAAGACGGAGCGTTCTGAAGTTTTTAAACCGGTAAATATTTTCTTGTATTCAAGTTGTTTTAAAATTTTCGTTGTATAGAAAAATGTTGTATTCAAAATTTTGATTAATATATAAAAGTTTATTTCACTGTTCAAATACTGTGTTATTTATTTATTTTGTGTTGATTGTATTCTAAACTCTGTAAGCTAAATAACAATACGTCGATTTGATCGATTTAAGTTGGTTTAATTTCCAATTTGAAGCGGTCAAAAGGCGGGGACGTTACATCTGCGCTTCTCTTCTGTGATGCTTGGAAGTGCAGGCTTAAAGATGCCACATATTTATATTCAAAGTATAGTCACAAACACGTCCAAGCAGTGAACAAGTATATGCTAGGATTAGGAGTGGATGAATCCAGTACCTATGCTTTTGATTAACAGCAAAGACACAATAAGGATTTTACTGGTACAACAAGACATATATTTCATCATTCAAAAATGCTAATAATTAGGAAAAATAACACAACAAAGAACTTACAAGTGTGGTCCAGCATTGACATTTGATAAAGAAAGTTTATCAATGTTGTTATACACAATTTCCTTTTGAACAATTCATCAGCACTATGACGGCAAATACAGATGGAAGCAAGTACCTTAAGCAAGTACCTTTAAGGTTTTAACATTCAGGCTAAAAAATTAATAACATACAAATAATAGCATTCACCTTGTAAATATTTAAAGATGACATCCATCAACCACAGTAAATACAGAATAAAAATATTCATACAAAAAATAAAATTCACATAATAACAAAATTATACAAACTTATCCTCGTAATTTCCATTAACTTCACATACTAACAAAATTCATACAAAATACACATTTTAACAATTCCATATACATTTCAAATTGTAAGAAACAAGTTTAATCTCCCATATAAATAAAATTATAGAATTTCATTTCATTTTGATGCACACATAATAAAAACATTAAACATTGAATTTAATCCCAAAAAAAAATCAATGTTTAACATTTTTTTCTTCAGTCCTCATCAAAAATGTGTGTTTGGTTAAAAATGAGTTTTGGGTTTTTAGTTTTCAAAATTAATTACAAAACTTTAAAGGTGTAGAAGGAGGAATGGTAGAATGAAAGCAAAATGGAAGGGACCGCGGAGGGGATGTAGCAATCATGAAATGAGGATTTGGTCTCCATATTTCTCTTATTTCTCAAAACATGAAAAATGGATAAAAGTTGTTTTTTAATTTGTGTGTTAACTTTGTTTTCTAAAATTGTTGTTTTCCATGATTTACATGCGTTGTGCACATTTTTGTATGGGCGAAAACCCAAAACTTAAAATGGTAAACCAAACACTACCTCTAGTAAATGAAAATTTAATGTACCATTTTTTTCCTGCATCTAAAAATGTATGTTTTATCTTCTATTTCATAAATGTTCAATCCTCATCAAAAAATTCACTCTTCCATTTCTAATAAGCAATAGCCAACAGGCAACAGGCACAACCAACAAGAATTAATTAAAATATCCCAAAAAAAGAAAAAGAAAAAACTGAAAGTCTGAAATAGTGAGAACTAGAGACATGCCACGGTAATTACCTTTTATATCAAATAACTAGCAATTAACGAAGCTGCGAAGGAGGGTTTGTTGTCGCATGTCGAAGAGGGTTGCTGCCGATTGCCGAACTCGAAGGAGGGTTCGCTATTGCCGGTTGTCGAACTCGAAGGAGGGTTGATGCCGATTGCTGAACGCGAAGGAGGGTTTGCTGTCGAATAAGGTTGCTGCCAAACTCGAATCGAAGGAGAGGCAGCTCGTCTGAGAGAAGGAATCGAACAATTTGGAGGAAATCAAAATGGAGTTCGACTATTAACAATTGAAAAGGGGAGAAAATAATTTTTGCTGAAGGGATTTGGGGAAAATGGAGAAGGCTCATCATTTTTGTAAAAGGAAAATTTGGGGATTGGAGAGAGAAACTTCAGAAATTAGGGTTCAAGTGGCACAATTTTTCTTTTTTTTTTTTGGTGGAAAATTTGACTGAGGCGCTGGGGGAAATAATTTGGTTAAGGGAGGGAAACAAATTGGTAAGGAGGAAAAGATTTGAACGGCCAAATTTTTCTTTTTTCTAATTGTATATTAGACATCGGTACTTAAATAAATAGATGTCTGAGAAACCAACAACATCACTTTAAATATTGACGATGTTAAAAAACGTTTTGATACCGACTGAATTTGCAACCGATGTTAAAACTGTGATGTCTATTCTACTTTTTCTTGTAGTGAACATCTACGGGTGGACAGTTTAATGTGAGATACTTGTGTATAAATTTATATATTTAGTAACTATGTGTGAAGAGGGTCTGCCTTGAGAAGGTGTTAAGTGGCTAACCTATCTGATTGGGGTACTAAGTGGTTAGGACATTAGGCTTCTTCTAATGTCAATTCTTTAGAAAGGCTGAAGTCGTTAGGCCCGCCCTCGTTAGGTCATAAATGGTCATTGGGTCTACCTTTCTCTTAAATAAGTATTAAACTGTCTTAATTAAGCGATATACGCTAAGTAATGTAGTTCTTCGGAAGTGTCTGCTTCTTATCTAGGGGCTACGTGAGGGCAGACGTAGGGATGCGCTATAAAGAGTTCTGCCGATCATGTAAGGGGAACTACATGTTTAATTGGAGTATTAAGTGACTAGAATTTCACCAGTAAAGATAGCTAGAGAGTAATGCATGAGTCTGCCAATAGGGTCATGAATGATAATGTGAGTCTACCTAAACCCGATATTAAGTGGCAGATCACTGTCTCTCGCTTTATCTTATGGGTATATTTTATAGCGTGGATGATTATAAGACGTGGTCTTAAATGACTAAGTGTAACACCCCGTAATTCTATAGCATTAAGTTTCACAAATTAAAGTATAAATAATTTTTAAAAGAAGAATTAAGGGAAATGGGTTACGTCATTGCGTTCATCTCGAAATTCTGCTTGAGATAGAGTCCGGGTTTGCGTAAATCGGACTCCGTATAAAGAAGTTATGGCCTTCAAAAGTTTCAGCAAAACTTCAGAACCAGCTCAGAAATTCAAAAATCGCAGAACTGGGCTGGGCGGGAAAATTCCCGCCCAAGCAGGTCGACCTACCCCAAGGGAGGTCGACCTAGGGGTCGACGTACCCCCAGATTTGGGCAGAATTCACATTTTTGAACCTAGACGCGATTTTGGCCCTATACATTGATCAAACAGCTATAAAAACACCCCTAGGCCTCATATTTTCTCATCACAACTTCTCTACGTCTATACTCTTCTCTAATTCTAATTAAAATAAAATAATATATAAAACTAAGACGAGGTTATGCTGCTCAAGTTTTTCAAGAAGAGATTTAAATCAAGTTAAAGCTTCAAGAAGGGAATCAAAGGCTAATTCAACGGCTTCGAGCAACGCCACGCAAATCATAGCAAATCGCCTTTTCTAAACCGATCACTGTAAGTTCGGTTATTCCTTAGATTTGAACGTGTAATTGGATTCGTGAATGTAATAAATTAAAATATAGAACTGTGCCTATTGGCAAGTTAATTATCTTTGATTCATGCTTATGTCAAATATAACGTTATCTATGCCTTTGGATCTGATTCTCGATTGTGGCCTAGAACTTATTGTGGCTAATTGCCAAAGACTATGACTATGAGACTTTTGCTTAAGACTATGACTATGAAACTGTTGCCCATGAAACTATCGCCTATGACTATGATTCATGACAAAGAAACTATTACATATGACTATGACTATAAGACTGTTGTTTATGACTATGACTATGATTCATAATTTTGAGACTATTGCATATGATCATGACTATGAGACTATTACCAAGATTCATGACTATGAGACTATTGCCTATGACATGGATTAAGAAACTATTGTGATTAGTCGCCCATGACTATTGTGGTTAATTGCCTATAATTATTGTAGTCGGTGACTTATACCTATTCCCATTAACCTATTAGGTTGTACTTCGAACTGGCATTATGTTGGACCAAATCACCTATGCCTATTCCCTTAATTATGTTGGATCTCTTTTTTTTTGGGGTGTAACTTGTCTAGTTTATTCCTATTCACTGTTATGTACATCAAATCTATTGGAACCATTATTTTTGTATTTGGTTCATTCTTGCATGGCTATTCTTTTATGTCAATTCTCGTGCTTATACCATATCCCTTGCTTTGATACTATTAATATCATTCCATGAGTACTTAGAAACTTGTGAAATCATGTTACACGTACGATTATGATGAGGGGATTGGGCGTAGCTTAATTAAGTTAATTTGGCATAATAAATATGTTAGCATAAATCTAAAGTGGCTATAATAGTGAATGATTTACATGCATATTAGACTTGGGCATAAATTGATAAATTTTAATTGGCTGCAAAGTATGTAATTGGCATGTAAACCAAGTTTTGGACGTAAACGGTAAAACTATAATATTAAATCTAGTTTTGACATAAACTGTAAATTGGAATATTAATCTAGATTGGGCATGAATTGTAAAAGGGGAATATTAAATCTAAATTGGTATAAACTGCAAGTTGGGTTAATTGATTGGTAAATCAAGTTTTGGGCATAGAATATAAGTATGTAAATTTGCTTGATAGTTGAATACGACCTAGGCTAAATTGATTTACGAAAAAATTATATAAATAGTAAATATGTAAATTTAGTAAAAGACGAATATGCCTAACCCGAGGTTAGACTGAGTTGTGGTGTAAAACTGCCCGAAACCGACCGGCACATCCAGTGACCACAACAATACCTGTCTAATGTGGGTGGTTAGTGCATCAAGCCTAGAAAGACCCGAGGTTAGACTGAGTTGTGGTGTAAACCTGCCCGGAACCGACCGGCACATCCAGTAACCACAACAATATCTGTCTAGTGTGAGTGGTTGGTGCTTTAATTAATTAATTAATTAAGGCTCATGAATAAATCAAGCTAGAAATGTTGAGGTTAAGTAATTAAGTAAGTACTTAACCGTAATAACATGTTAACTAGGCAAGTGGGTGAGGTTGAGTAAATTTAGAACACTTAACCGTTGTAACATGTTAATTAAGCAAATGACAGGGTTAAGTTAACTAAAGTAACACTTAACCAATATATAATGACATGTGGTGGGGTTAGGTAATACAAGAGGAAAACACTTAACCAATTATATAACACGATGTATGTGAAGGGTTAAGTTAACATGAGAAGGCAACACTTAACCAATATAACATGGTTTGAGGTAGAGTCAAGTTAACACCAGAAGGAAACACTTAACCAACATGACGTGATGAGTGGGTGGGTTGAGTTAACTTGAATTTATTATTGACCCTTGACCAATATAACTTGATGAACGAATGAGGTTAAGTTAAATGGGAAATACTTAACCAATATAACCTGATGAATGAACGGGGTTAAGTTAATAAACCACACTTAACCAATCCAACATGATAAGCAAGATAGGTTAAGTTAATAAGAACCACTTAACCAACACGACTTGACAAGTAAGAGGTTAAGTACACGTCGGGTTGGTGGGTAATATTAGTAAACATAGGCACACAAAACTTAACCATTATATAAACCTGCTTGGATCGATGGGAGGGTTAAGTACATCTCGTGTAGGTGGGTAATATTAGTACATATAGGCCCACAAACTTAATCATTAAGAAAACATGCTAGAATCGGTGGGAGGGTTAAGTACATCTCGTATAGGTGGGTTATATTGGTATATATAGGCCCACAAACTTAACCAGCAGGAAACCCTAGTAACGGGGATCCATTTCAGCAGTAACCCACATAGATGTATCATGGTACCCTGAAATTAGGCAGGGTGGGGCACGATTACTAGGTTGATTATAAGCGGTCAAAATAGCGGCAGAGGGTACGTCGGTGTAGGTTCCGACGGTTTACGGGCGTGCACATACTCAAAAGTGGAAAAAGCAGGCACTGGGTACCAATAGTTATACACTGTGCATCTTGAATCGTGTCGAGTCGCTATCATAAGGCTTGATACACCTTATGGTGGGGCCAGCACAGAGTATCTACATGCAAGAGAGGGTCGACTGACACAGACACATGGAAAATTAATACAAAGTAGGTAGCATAATCCCTAGTTGGACCTAGGTCGCGTAAACCCTGAATCCGAGAAGCATTCAATAGGTAGCATAAACCTCAGTGGCCCTGTGTAGCATAAACCCTGGTTGAATCTAGTGAGCACTCGATAGTAAACCCTAGATTAGATCTAGGTAATAAACGGAATCCCCATAATAGAAGCACACCTGAAGGCAACCGCAAATACGGGGATTGGTATCACTTTATCATATGATCATAGATTACTAGTTTGGACACCAGCTAGGTAGTGCAGGGATATAGAAATTTGTATAAACAGGGTAGTTGCGAAGCAGAGAAGGAGTAGAAGCGCATCGGTACATTTGGTTCATCTTGCCATATCCCATGCTTATCCCATATTATCTTGTTACTATGGTTTAGTCTTATATTTAGTTTACTCATGTCATGACCCTTTTCCTCGTTTAAATACTAAGAATCACTGGACTTACCAGACTTTATGTCTGACCTAGTTTTGCTTTCGCCTCTTTTCTTCCGTTCTCCCCCCTCAGGTAGTCAGGGAGGGAATAGCTCAGGTTTGTTTAGACTGTTACTCTTTCCAAGCTTGAAGAGTCTTTGACGTGTTGCATTGGACTCTCTCTTCTACTGCTATGGCTGGCTCATGCTTTATTTGGGGAAATCATTTTATGCTTCTTTAATTTTGTAAGCAAGACAAGATACTTTGGTATTGTAAAACAATCTTTGTACAAGTTGTTTATCAATGAAATAAAGTTTTATTTATTTGTCGCTGCTTTAATTGTTTGTCTTGTAATTTATCTGCATCTTTTACCTATAATGCTCCACTGAAATTAAGGCATTCCTTTTGTGAGTGACCTTAATGGAGGTGGGGTGTTTCACTTGGTATCAGAGCTGAAGGTTAGCAGATCAGATAAAAAGATTTGAAAAATTATTTTCAAACAATTTTAAAATAAGCATTTTCAAAAGAAAAGTTTTGTTTTAAAGGCATATTCCCCAAAGCCATATGCATTATCTTTTGATCCTCTGTTTGAATCCTTGTTTCCTTCTTCCTTGAGTCTCCGGGGCTCCTGGCTTTCTAGGAGGTAATCTCATCGTGGCATGGTTTCGTAGGTTCGACAAGACTACGACACTTGTCAAAGGGCAAACAAGTGCCTAACTTCTATCTGTAGCCGTAATTTTCTTTCGAGCTTTGTAGGATTCTCCGTGCGATGTTGGCAGCTTTCGAGAGACATGTCAACAAGTTACACAAGGATGGCAAAGTTGAGAATGAGGGGGTTTGGCTAAGGAGCAGAACACAAGGATGAAGAACCCATGGATGTAGACTTGGTTCACAAAGGAGGGGAGGAAAGAATAGTAAAACCTAAAACCATAGGAAGTATCTTTATTTTGGTATAACGGATCGTATAATTAAGGGCAAGGGCAAAGAACAAGGGACAGGATTTTCCGGAAGGCAAGTGCATGCTCTCACCGCCAGCATACCTGAGAGAGAGGCAGTAAGATTTCGGTTGAAAGAGTTTTTCCTTTTTGATTATCCTGTTAGTACTCCTTTTGATTTTAGCGCTTCGCATTCGTATATACCTGCTTCCATAGTTGAATCTCTGCACCCTAGATATTGTACAGTAGAGGATCCCATTATAGTCTCAAATCCAATTGCTGGTTCGACCCATTTATCTTTGACTTGTGAGGATTTGAGAATAGCTATATTTATGCTTATGTGTTTGGGCTATGGGTTGATTCTAGGCATTGATTAGATAGCTAGTAATTATGAAACATGGGTAGTTAGACTTTCGACTTGCCTCGAGAATACCCTTGAGATTTTGTACGATCCTAAGGGATCAGTTTGTCTTAGCTACCTAGAATCACTTTACTTATCTATCGACGATTTTCGATCCGTTGAGGTAGTCCATGAGTACACAAGATGTTTTGACTAGGGTAGGGGTTTTCACCCTAAGAACTCGAGACAGACTTCCGCATGTATCTAGATGACACTGCAAAGCCAGTTATGCGATCAACGATAATTCTGGAGTAAGATTGGCGAGGATAGCCAGAGTCGGTAAAATGCTCAATTGTTTGGTTGTTTTGTTAGTATCATCTCACATAGATCGTCCAAATTCGGAGGAGGTATCCCTTGGTTGCTTGTTTGATATTGGTTTAGGCCTTTGGGGCTTGTACTTGAGGGATGTCGAGTTCGACTAGGATGGTTTGTGTGAGAAATAAATGGTTGGGATTGGGACACTAAGTTAAGATTGATCTTAAGAGAGGTAATAAGCACATAGTAACCATTAGCTTTAGACCCTCAGATTTGCAGTATGATGGATAAGCTAAGTAGAGGAGAGACCTCTAATCATCTTAAGTATATACACTGGGTATCATGATTAACATATGTTTTTCTTGGGAGGATAGTTCGACTACATTGGATACCCTCTAGCATAGTAAGTGAGCGAGGTCCTATCTTTACTAGTGGGTTTTGGAAATGGAAGCTCAAGAAGATGCGACTTAAAAGACTGAAGACCAGATACGCGCATCTTACCCTTTTTGAGGGTATACCCTTGATTCCTCTTTTTCTGAAAAATCTATTTGCATGCTAGTCATTAGCTTTTAAGTATATCCTCTTGGTCCTATCCTCAATCCTTAGGTAGAAGCCAATGGATGTAAACATGTGTTTGAGACATGTTATGTTTGGTGGATGCAAGTGTTTACTAGTGGTTGCTTGTGGACGCATATACACACATAGGGCACTTGTAACGTCCCGGATTTTTCGGCCATTAAAATAGAATATTTAAATCAGTTATATATTTTATTTGAAATATAATGGATTTCTAATCGAATTTATTTATTTAAAATCGAGTTCGAATATATATATATATATATATATATATATATATATATATATATATATTAATTAAAAGGAGCTCGAAAATGATGCGGTAGATCGTAATTTTCGATTTGAACTTTAATTGAATATACATAGTCCGATATAAGTCGGATTTCTGTGAAACGAGACACGTTTGGACCGGTTCGATTATATCTTTCTAATGAAAGAGAAAAATCAAGATTTCAGCTTATAGATTTCAAGTTACGTCCTATTCAAATTTTAAAATAGTCGCTGTGAAATCGTTTTTAAATTATAACGATTTATTTATTTATATTAAAGGACTTTTATGTAAATGAAACATTATTTAAAACCAAGATTTTTATGTCGAATTTGAATTCTATATTTTTGGAAATTTGAGATGTTGTTTTAAATAAATACCATGATATTAAGTTATTTGGTTAATTTAGTTTTTTTTTCAAAAGCCAATTAAAGAACATTATGGATTTGGGGCATATACTCTAGATAGAGCAAAACTCGATTTCCAGCATTTTGATTGATCAAACCATGTCACCAATTTTTCGGTTTTACATAGTAGTTATATTTGCATGTAGAATAGTAGTCATCAACTAATAGACCATGCACTACAGAATAGTTCAAATTAAGTGAACTTTAGGATATTCAACTAGATTTCATATCTCGCATCTGATAAAGTCTTTCATGGACAGTAATGATCCCAAAAAGCCTATTATATACATATAGAATTGAACACAATATCATTTTAAGCATGAAAAAGGATTTTTTTCTTTTTAAGAAAATATAATATCGTTTGAAACCTATTATGAAAATAGATATAGAACGCATGTTGGACAACTTTGCAGAACACAAGGAAATGTAAAGGCATGAGAGAATATCATACAAAGAAAAACAAATATATGTACATCTTTTTACATACGGCCATACATAAACAACAAATAAAAAGCAACTAAAAAGATCCAGTATTTAATATATCAGCAGCCCTTTTGCTTCTTTTGAGAGAGCAGTGAATCCATGTTCGATCAGTTTCGATCTGCGAGAAAAGAAAAGAAGGAAAACTCATTAGAAGGGATGAATGACAATAATAAAACAGCTATAGAAATTAAAGAACAAGGAAAATCTAAACACAAACCAAATCGATACAATTCAATTAGAAAATCAAAGGCGGCATGTCATGTTCTTTCATAGAACAGTAAAGAATCTAAACAACTAAGCCTATATATGAATAGCTAAAGAAACAGCTAGGTTTCTACATCAAATCTCAACAGCTGAGAAAAAGAAACAGTCAATATATAGTAATCTCATATCCAGAATCAATGAAAAGCCAAGACAATATGGAAAAATCCATGATAAACCTCAAGGTCATACCCTGTTTCTTTCAGGGAACAGTAAATTGGAAATTTTCTCCATGGACAGTACAAAGAAATATATGGAAGGATCGAATAGTCCTGTATAATTATATATACAGTAAAACAATTCCAGGTACGAATTCACTGTTCCATGTATTTAAAAATCCGAACACGAAAATCTAAGGACTGATTCAAATCTTGGTTGAGTTAACAAGACAATTCATCACCTAAGCTAAAACCTATCCAAGTTCAATCAAACAAATCTGAAAAACCCAACCAAAAATCCGATCCAAAATCCAAGAACATATCCGTATATTGGTTGAAAGAACAATTCGTGTATGTTGATAGGTGTGTATTTCATCTCAAGCAAACCGCAAGTATAAATACGACATCACGAAGTAGTGTTCATCAACCCATTCAAAATCAGAAGAAAAAAAATCAAGCAAAATAAATAATTCAGTAGTGGGAAAATCAAGTAAATAACTTAGCTTTATATGAAGAAGTGCGCATCTGATCTGAAGGTTCTTGGACCGATCTTTGTTGAAGCCCGAAGACCTAGGATTGCCGAAAGCCTATAGAAGAGGCTCGCTAGGTTCTGAAGGGGGTTGGGGTTCATTGCGAAGGCGGTTGACTGGCGAAGACTGGGTGAACGTCGAACGGGTGGTTGGGGATTTAGGGATTAGGGTTTTGGTTTTGGATCAATTTGTGAGGTGGCTACTGATAATGAATGAAAAGGGATCGGTGGGAGGGTTTTAAACAAGGCGGGTCGGGTTTGTTTGGTTGGGTCGTCTGTTGAGGTAAAGCCCATCTATTTTATTTAATTTAAAGAGAGAAACCATGTTTTAAAATTTAAATTAGTTTATAAAATTTCATGATACGATTTACGCACGGTTGGTTGCGTTGGGACCGTGGAGACGAGTACTTCGAGATGGAGCGGGTCTAGTCCGGATCTGAAGTGACTGGAATTTTTATTCAAATTAAACGTCGGTTTAATTTGATTAAAACAGACTGTTGATCGACGAATTTAAATCAAGGTGAGTTAAACTCACTCAGCTCTTCCCATTTGTATTTTATATAAATTGGGTTTTTAATTAGCGTGTTTTGGTTGTTAGTGGTTGACTGTTTGCTAGTGATATATATTTATTGTTGATTCAATTTCTGAAATTAAACGGTCGTTTAATTTCAGTAAAACACCAATCGTTATGATTTGACCCGAATAAAGTAAATTTCCCTGATTGGTCACGTTTATAAACGTGTTTGAAATTGTTTGAATTGTTTGAATTGGTTATTGATTGATTGATGATCGTTATAGAAATTATCAGTCAAATAAAATAATTGGTCATTGTTGATAGTTGAAACCTGTTTCAACATTTATGCTGATGTTAACCAATGGATGGTATGGGTTAGGTATTTGGCATCATATGGTCTAGAAATCAATCGATTGTTAAAATATGGATTTTATTGATGGCAAATCAACGATATTGATGTTATAAATATATTTTATAAACAAAAAAAAAATTAGATTTTCAAAAATATTACTTTGAGTGAAAGTTATTTAAAAGAAAATAAATAGTAATTTATCTAGAGTTTATAAGGAATTATGAAATTTGTTTTTATAAAATGAATTCTTATGTCGATAAGGATTATAAGCAAAAGCAGGAAATAACCTAACAGTTAAGTGTTTGATTAATCGTGAGCGATTAAATAAAGTTATTTAAATTAATTATATTTTAATTTATATGAAGGAGGAATTACTGGAATTGGTTAGAAGGATAATCATGTTTTGTGTCGACTATTTAAACCAAGTTAGACTTTGAAATTTGTGAAATAACTTGAAAATTGATTAATCCTAGCAAGGTTTTAAAAAGGAAATTTATTATGCATTTTAGTAAATAAAGGAGATGAATGATTTGAATGATGACTGTTGAAATAAATGAGTTGGTATAGTAATCACTAATGTAATACCTTTAAGTAATCAAATTTGAAAAGAAATGGTCGAGTGTTGGAAAGAGGTTAATGATGAGTTTTAGAATTTGAACTCGAGTTTTATAATGGAGCAAATAAGAGGTTTAAACGAATTTATAACTTAAATGAAAGGTTTTACTTAACATTTGAGTTGAGGGAGGTGGAAGGGTTATATTAAATTTATAAACAAGGTTTATAAATGGAATATGAGTTTAAACGTCGTTTTTAAATTGGAAATACTTAATAAGGGAATTAAGTTAAACCAAAAGAATTGGAAAGGGATTTACCAAGAAAGAGATTTAAAAGTGAGCTTGGTAAACGAGAATTGGAAACAAGATTTGAAATAATACTAGAGGGTTTTTAAATTACAACTCGTATTCATTTGAAGGTAAGAACGTTGTTGATCAAGCTCTGAGAGGTAATCAAAAATACCCCAACTTGAACGATTTCGGGACTATCTAAGGATGATACTAGTTGGTAATGGCAAGAGTATATGATAAGATTTCCAAAGTAACGGAAATGAGATGAGATGATATTTCCCTGTAACGGAATTAAAAGGAAATTGGGGCGATTAATTTTAAAAACCAAGTGATGCTGAGTACCAGACCAGTGAATCTATTTTTATTTCATGGATGTTTACTTGATAGTTAAATAACCGACTATCAAGTCTGGCCATTACGATTGTTGGTGTGGAAAGACCGGGATCGAATGAATATTCGAAAACCATTCCGACCAACAAATACGAAATATATAGAAGATCTCAGACGACGATCGAGATGGAGCATTTGAAGACCATAGATCTTCATAAAGCGGAAGGACCACTTACAATCTCTGAATCGCGCCGGAGATATACTGGGGTTCTGTCGTGGTTGAATTTGTGGATTGCAAGGACTATCGCTACTGATCCATGGGGTGATTCCTATACTGGATGCAGTAGGAGAGTACCTTCGGTTCATCCTATTCCTAGATGACTTGTACGGACAGATGTCTGACAGAGTAGTTCTTAAGAGTCACGTAAGTTGATTTTTACAAACGTATCTCTGTTAGTGGCGGAGAGGGGCACCTCTCTAGCTTAACGACCAGAATATTTTTGTGGATGTCAATTAGTGATTTGGCGGACCTGACGATGTGGCATTCAAAGTGTATGATGATCAGATGTGTTCTGACCTCAAGCCTCATCAACCGAGAGATGACAAAAATCGGGCAGGCAGCATGGCTATGTGGGTCGCTCCCATTAGGGTGTATAATCACCTATCTAGAGAAATTCCTATTTGCTTCTTTAATCTATGTTCAATGCTGTCCCTTATCGGGAAACGGTGGTTTGAGTTCAACCGTTGGTGATATACATTCGATACACTCAAGCGAAATGAGTGGTCGGTCATGTGAGGGCCGGGTTGCAAAACGTTCTTGTTGAACCCAGTGTATTCGCCTCTAGAGATACACGATCGGCAGGTGGCCCCATACCTTGTCAAAGTTGAAATCCAATGTCCAATAAGCGCCCATGGTTTTTGATTGTATATGTATATATATATATATATATATATATATATATATATATATACGTGGAGCGTGAGACGCAAGCGTTCCACTAGATTGATATTTACTTGTATTTAGACACTAGTATAATATCAAAAAAGATACTGTTTTCAAACTGTTTTGGGTTATCGTAAGGTAAAAACCGTTCGTGTTTATGTGTGGATTTGGTCTTACGATTATCCTTTTCTTTCAAAAGGATTTTAACTTTAAAATCAAGTTGTGTGATACCTTAATGTTGTGCGAGTTTTTCTCACTCTGGTTCACCAGACTGACCCGGTGTTTTGTAAATGCTCGGGTTAGCCCGGGGTGTACAGGTTCAGGTTATCAGGTACTGCAAAGTCCAGAGATGAGCTAAAGATGTTCAGACAAATAATATTCCGCTATGTGATTATATATAGGAGGACAGATTATTATAATTGTCCAGAGATGTGATGTACTCTGATATTGTAAGTATTTTCAAAAGCTGTCAATAAAGATTTATTTCTGTATTATATTTTGTTCCGCTGTGATGTGAGACTCTGTGTTGATTCCTCTTCTTCTTCTATTCTAACTTTCTTTCTTTCTTATCCCACCCTCTAATTTCTTTCTAATGACTATCCAGTGTTTTCGGTGCTTGGAGGATCGGCATGAGTATGGTAAAGGTATTTATGTCGATTTTCGAGGCCGGAAATCCCTGAGTCGTTACAGTGGTATCAGAGCTGGTTGCTTAATTGGTACGGATGATAGGGGGTTCTCGCTTCACGTTTGGTGGCGAACGGGAGACTCTTACCCCTACATCTCCCGACAATGTGGGTTGGTCGAGTCAAGAGGCAGGCCGTAAAAGCAGTTCTGAGGTATCTCTGTAAGCCACGGTGGGAGGTTAGCCCGCTGCCCCTGGGTCGTTACAGTGGTATCAGAGCTATTGGTTGAGTAGTAACATTGGCTCTGTGGTGTAACTCAATAGAGATGAGGTTAGTAACACCCTAGATTGAGTTTGAGTGTATATATATAAGAGCGTATTTGTAGATTTTATATAAAAATGTTTTGTATTGTATTATTTGACTGGTTCAAGTGTTGAGAAGCATTGAACTAGTGAATGGATACAATATTGCTTTATAAAGTGGGTAAATGAAATAATTTTACCCAATGTATATTTTTATATAGAAAAAGGGAATTTCTTTTCTATATTATAGTAATGTTGGGTGTTTGGTTGTTTGTTCTGATTGATTTGATTTGAAATCAAATTTGAATTTTGAAGTAAAATTGAATTCGTCGATTGAATCGGATATAGAAGTAAAACTGAACTTGGCTAAGTAAAACCAATTTAAGAATGAATTCAAATAAATTGGTATTTAAAAATTTAATGGATAAACAAATTGGGATTCAGATTAAGCGGGTTGCCATTTGGATTTTGAATTTTCTCTTCGAAGGAGCTGAGGCCCAGAGTGGCAGTTATAGTCGTACCGATCGAGCCATGCAGAAGAGGTGCTGGGAAAATTTTTAAAGTTCGAATTTATTTTGAATTTAATTCAAAGGTAATGATTTTAAAATAATTCAATTCGGAATATTCTTCTTACTTTGCAATTTCGAGGACGAAATTATTCTAAGGGGGAAAGAATGTAACGTCCCGGATTTTTCGGCCATTTAAAATAGAATATTTAAATCAGTTATATATTTTACTTGAAATATAATGGATTCTTAATCGAATTTATTTATTTAAAATCGAGTTCGAATATATATATTTATATATTAATTAAAACGAGCCCGAAAACGACGCGGTAGTTCGTAATTTTTTATTTGAACTTTAACTGAATATACAGAGTCCAATATAAGTCGGATTTCTGTGAAACGAGACACGTTTGGACCGGTTCGATTATATCTTTCTAATGAAAGAGAAAAATCAAGATTTCAGCTTATAGATTTCAAGTTACGTCCAACTCAAATTTTAAAATAGTCGCTGTGAAATCGTTTTTAAATTATAACGATTTATTTATTTATATTAAAGGACTTTTACGTAAATGAAACATTATTTAAAACCAAGATTTTTATGTCGAATTTTAATTCTATATTTTTGGAAATTTGAGATGTTGTTTGAAATAAATTCCATGATATTAAGTTATTTTGTTAATTTAATTTTTTTTCAAAAGCCAATTAAAGAACATTATGGATTTGGGGCATATACTCTAGATAGAGAAAAACTCGATTTCCATCATTTTGATTGATCAAACCATGTCACCAATTTTTCGGTTTTACATAGTAGCTATATTTGCATGTAGAATAGTAGTCATCAACTAATATACCATGCACTACAGAATAGTTCAAATTAAGTGAACTTCGGGATATTCAACTTGATTTCATATCTCGCATCTGATAAAGTCTTTCATGGACAGTAACGATCCCAAAAAGCCTATTATATACATATACAATTGAACACAATTTCATTTTAAGCATGAAAAAGGATTTTTGCTTTTTAAGAAAATATAATACCGTTTGAAACCTGTTATGAAAATAGATATAGAACGCATGATGGACAACATTACAGAACACAAGTGAAACACCCCACCTCCGTTAGGGTCACTCTCAAAGGGAATGCCCTAATTTTGGTGGAGGTTTATAAGTATAAGTCACGGATATACAAGACAGATATAAGAACACATATTTTTGAACAGCGGAAAACAACAACTTTTATTTCAATAAAATACGTGTTACACCAACCATACCATAATTGTCTTACAATACTTCAAAAAAAACATAACATCTTCATAACTGTCTTGATTACATTATTTAAAGAAGCATAAAGAAAACATAAATAAACTGCAAAAGTCCCATAGTTGTTGTCCAAAGCCATAGTCCAAAACGAAAAGATCCAAGCAATACATTCTTTCTCTTCAAGCTGGATATGAAGGCTGGTCAAGCTGCGGTATTCCCTCCCTGTGGACCTGGGGGGGGGGGGGAACGGAAGAAAAGAAGACGAAAGAAAAGTAGAGTCAGACATAAAGCCTGAGTAAGTCTAGGACTATTCAGTCTATGAATAAAGAACTGGGTATGATAAGTATAAACTAGAAATGGGAAAGCACCATAAACTTAGTTAAGTTGTCTAGGGTCGAATATACTATCGTACCCCATATTAATCTCTGTACCCATATAAACTAGTTCCCAACGGGCACCCCATAATCAGGGTAAAGTGATCCATTTTATGATGATCGGCTCTTACTCGCATAGTTACATGTGTCTTACGGCCTCCGATGTTGTAGTTACCTATGTTGGTCCCACCATGGGGTGTATCAAGTCCCATGGTGGCGGCCCGACACAATCCTAGAATGCACAGGTATGCTACTGGTGCCCAGTGCCTTATTTTTCTGCGTCGGAGTGTGTGCACGCCCGCACCCCGTTAGAACCTACACTGCTGCACCACCGCCGTCGATTTGACCTCTTACAATCAGCCCAGTAATCGTGCCCCACCCTGCCTAGTTTCAGGGTATCATGATACCTTATAGGGTTACTGCTGAAAAGGGTCCCCCGCTACTAGGTTTTTCTATTTCTAGCCAACATGCTAAGTTGGTTAAGTGTGTTATAAACCTAACCCCCAATCAGTCTGTTTAGTTTAGCATGTTCCATCTTGATTATGTATTAATATAATTTACTTAATCCTATCAATCCTGACTCAGCCTTAATTGTCTTATTAAAGCCTTGACCTCTCACATTAGACAGGTATTGTTGTGGCTGCCTGTTGCCGGTTGGGTCCGGGCAGTCTTACGCCACAACTCAGTCTAACCTCGGGTCCTTATTGGGCTCCATGTTTAACCACCCACATTGGATAGGTATTGTTGTGACTACTGGACAGCCGGGCGGTTCCGGGCAGGTTTACATCACAACTCAATCCAACCTCGGGTTAAACACATCGTATTTTCTACATTTACATATTTTGTCTTTCTTCTTTTTATATGTAAATATTTGCGTCCCATTATTCAAATTCATCTTTATTGGTTAAGATTTATTTATGCCACTTAATTGTTTTTCAAAGTTATTGGCGTGCGTCAAACAAGCCAACACATATGTTCTATATTTTTAACCCAAATGTCATTTCCCCCGTTTTATTCGTTCGTTCCAATGTAAGGTGTGTTGGGTTTAATACTTAACCCCAATTTAGCCATATGAAAGGGGAGGCTATAACATGGTGTTTATAAGGTGACATAAAAAGGGGAGTGTGAACGCATGAACTTGCAACATACGATCTAATTATCATAAGATAGGCATATGTGAACTTGCAATTGTAACAACATATAATATAAGCAATACTTAAACATGAATCATTCTATTCACATAATCATGGTGTAAACGAAACATGTAGTCATGGCATAAATAGTACTTAAACATGAACCACTCTAATCATATAATTATGGCATAATCATAATTGAACATGAGTCCTTATATGGTCATGGCATAAACATAATTGATTATGAATCCTATTATTCATATAATCATGGGTTTTTGTCCAATCTATGTAACTTGTAAGGGGATGCAATTCTAGTGTAAATTTCTAATGTAACTTATGTGCCAAAAATATATTATCATATGATTAAGATAACAACATAAGCTTAGAAAACATGTTCTTAACTAGGCATAATAACAAACATAGCTTAGACATGTTCATAAAATTAATACAAGCTTACAACGACGCTTGCTTTTGTCACTATCACAAAATCATGATTTTTATACTTGAACTATGATGCCAATTTCAACATAACCTTCATATGAATCATAATACTTAGGTGAATCAAATTACACTAAAGATGACCATAGAATTTTACATCATGTTGTCATAACAATAGACCATAGACTTGCATGAATTTCAAAATAAACTATTACAACATATAGTTGTTGTTCAACATGAATCTTATACTAGCATTTACCAAATGGGTGTTGTAAATAACTACCACAAACATGTAGTTTTCAATATGAATCATATGCTTGCATAAGTCCCAATCAAAATTCCACAACATGTGGTTGTCAACATAAGCCACATACTTGTATGAATCAAACCATAGCATTGCCAAATCGTTTAGAATCAAAATAACATACAAATATAAGTCATTATCGCCACAATTCCATTTCGTTCCAACGCAAATTGCGTACTTGCAAATATCCAATCGTATACCATAATATTCCCAAATAGTTTTGCATCAAAGCAACATGCAAATATAGATTATTATCGCCACAATTCCATTTCGTACATTACACAAATCAACACAATTATTTAATTCATACCGGAATAGCACTCTACTTACAGCTTATGGCGAATCTTCAATTCAGAAATCTGAATTCTGAATTTGGAGACGCTATTTTTTTTGTTGTAGGCGTTGCTTTGATTGATTTGATGTTGCTTTAAGCTTTGAATTATCTCCTAGTTGTCTCTCTATTTCTGACGTCTATCTTCAGTCTCTCCTCAGCAGCATGACGGTCTCATCTCCATTTTAGTTTATGTGAATTAGGGTTAGCCTTAGGTCCTTTTTATAGAGTTTGTGAGTTGATTTAGACCGTCGATGAAGCTTGGTTCAATAATAGCCGTTCGTTTGAAGGAGAGACCAACCAGGAGCTGACACCTAGCCCTAGTGACAAGGCAAAGCTCAGAAAATCGACCAAACACAGACCTGGCCAGCCAGGGTGGGCTGGGTTCGACCTGGCTCAGGGGCCAGGTCGACACCGTGTCGACTTGGCAGTCGACACGGGTTACCCAGGTCGACTGCCCAGTCGACCTGGCTAGCCCCAGGTCGACTGCCAAGTCGACCTGGGTGCTTTGGGCGGGAATTTTCCCGCCTTGGCCAATTGGGCCTGATTTTGAATTTTGAATTAGTTTTTCTGAGCTGTTTTCGTCTGTTCGAATTTTAAACCTAATTCTGAAACTTCCGGAGGCCATATCTTGGTCATACGGACTCCGATTTTCGAAAACTCGGACTCTATTTCGCGTATTTTTCCGAGACGAACGCAATGGCGTATCCCGTTTCCCTTAATTCTTTGATTTGAAATTAATTATACTTTAATTTATGAATTTCACGGTTATAGAATACACGGGGTGTTACATTCTCCCGCACTTAAAAGGATTTCGTCCCCGAAATCTTCAAGTTAGGAAGGATGTATATCCTAACATCCAAACATCCATCTACTCATCCATCAAACACGAGCATCCATTGTCCTTAAAAGACTTCTAATGCTTCATGATCATATGCGAAGTGTGTGTGTACATGTACTTATCTAATGCAAAATCAGGCGGTCTACTGATTCAGTTGACCTCCTTAATGCGAATTATGTAAGTGCTATGAATCCATTATGTATGCAAATCCTCCTATTCATGATTCTACATGAGTGCACAATCATTCATATAAATGCAACATCCATATGACAACACATTAAAGTTCAACCATATACGAATGCAAACATATATGCATATGCAATATGAAGTGACTGAGCCGATCTAAAACCTAGATTGTGTGTGTATATGCAACCACGAGCAACCACTAGCAATCACTTGCAACCACTTGCAACCATCATCCATAACATGTTTCAACTACATGTTTTCATCCAAAGAGTTTCTACCTAAAAGATAGGGTCGAGGAGATATACCTAAAAAAAGGATAGATAAAAGCGCAACTTAAGGAAAAGGAAGGATCAAAGATGTACCCTCGAAAAGAAAAGGGTAGGCAGCGCGTATTCTAGCTTCAGTCTCCCAAGTTGCATCTCCTTCGGCGTCGCTCCACTAAACTTTGACGAGCTTGACTTCGCGGTTGCGTAGCTTCTTCACTTCCGTTCCTAATATGCGGGTTGGAACTTTCCTCACGGTTGCTTTGCGTTCCACTTCAGCTTCTTCTAGGATATTTGGCTCTACCACTTCAGCAGACTCATGTAGACATTTTCGGAGATGTGAAACATGAAAAACGTTGTGAACTCCGGCCAGCTTTTCGGGTAGCTCTAATCTATAGGCCATTTTCCCAATTTTCTCGATGATAGGGAATGGCCCTACGAACCTTGGTGCTAGCTTTCCTGTGGTTCCAAAACGGACAACGTTCCTTAGCGGAGATACCTTAAGAAAAACTCTGTCTCCAACCTCAAATTCAAGGTCGGTCCTCCTCTTGTCGGCGTAGGACTTTTGTCTGTCTTGGGCCGTCTTCATCCTTCTTCGTATTAAGTCTACTTTTTCTGAAGTCTCTCGAATCATATCTGGTCCAAGTATGAGTTTATCAGTAGACTCCCACCAACAAGTGGGCGATCGGCACGGTCTTCCATATAAAGCTTCGAAGGGCGCCATCCCGATGGTTGCTTGATAGCTGTTATTGTAGGCAAATTCCACCAAAGGAAGATGGTCTTCCCATGTCCCTCCGAAGTCAAGGACGCACAGTCTTAAAAGGTCCTCCAAAACTCTGTTCACTCTTTCTGTTTGGCCGTCGGTTTGGGGATGATAGGCTGTGCCCAAGCATAACTGCATTCCTACTGCTTCTTGCAGACTCCGCCAAAACTCACTGGTGAAGATAGGGTCTCGGTCACTAACAATGCTGGATGGTATTCCATGGAGTCGAACGATTTCCTTGAGGTAAAGAGATGCTAGGGATGAGGCAGTTCTTTTACTTTTGACAGGTAAAAAGTGGGCGCTTTTAGTAAGCCTATCCACTATTACCCAAATGCTAGTGTTGCCTCTCCTAGACCTAGGCAGCCCATCGATGAAGCCCATTGAGATGCTATCCCACTTCCACTGCGGGACCTCTAGAGGATGTAGCAGACCGCCAGGCTTTTTCTGTTCCGCCTTAACCTGTTGGCACGCCATACACTTAGAAACGAATTCTGCCACGTCCTTTTTCATGCCGTTCCAGAAGAAAGTTCTTTTTATGTCCTTGTACATTTTATCTCCGCCTGGGTGTATCGTCATCTTGGAGTGATGTGCTTCCTCGAGAACCCTCTTTACTAAATCCCTTGTCTGTGGGACGCATAGTCTTCCGTCTCGCCTTAGCCAACCCTTATCGTCGATGGAGTATCTGTTGAGGTGACTTGAAGTCTCACCCCTAATTAGCCTATCAATCGTTTCCACAAGCTGAGGGTCTTCGCGTTGTGCTGTCCCTATTGAGTCCACTAAAGTCGGGCGCACTTCGAGACATGCTAGCAAGCCTGGTACAAAATCGTAGGAAGGCCTAAAGTCGAAGCTGGCTATAAACTCTAGGCTTTGTCTTTCAACAAACAGCGGGCTTAGGGTCAATTTCTTTCGGCTCAACGCGTCTGCCACTACGTTGCCTTTGCCCGGAGTGTAGGAGATCTCGAAATCGTACGAGGCAAGAAACTCCATCCATCTTTGTTGCCTCAAGTTAAGATCTTTCTACGAGAAAAGATATTTCAACGATTTATGGTCAGTGTAAAGTTCGAACTTCTCACCTAGGAGATAGTGTCGCCAAGACTTGAGTGCAAAGACGATGGCAGCTAACTCAAGATCGTGGGTCGGGTAGTTCTTTTCGTGCACTTTCAACTGCCTCCCGCCATAAGCTACTACCCTTCCTTCTTGCATTAAGACGGCGCCTAGCCCTGTCCCACTTGCATCTGTATAAACAGTGAACATCTTGCTTCCATCTGGCAACGTCAAAACTGGGGCTGTTGTAAGAGCCCTTTTTAGTCGCTGGAAAGCAAACTCGCAATCCAAGTCCCAATTGAATGCTAGATTCTTCTTGGTCAATTTCGTGAGCGGAGCTGAGATTTTCGAAAAATCCTTTATGAACTTTCGATAGAAACCTGCTAGTCCTAGAAAACTTCGGACCTCAGTTGCATTCCTTGGTGTCTTCCAATCCTGTACCGCCACTACCTTAGCAGGGTCCACTGCTAACCCTTGTTTGGATACTATGTGCCCAAGGAACCTCACTTCTTCTCTCCAAAAGTGGCATTTGGAGAATTTGGCTTTTAGCTGATGGACTCGCAGAGTTTCCATGATTGCCCTTAAGTGCTGAGCATGTTCCTCTTCACTCTTTGAGAAGATAAGGATATCGTCTACGAAGACCACTACGAACTTATTGAGGAAATCTCTGAATACCCTACTCATCAGGTCCACGAAGTAAGCCGGTGCATTTGTCAAGCCGAAAGGCATGACAAGCCATTCAAAGAAGCCGTCTGGGGTTCTGAATGCCGTTTTATCGATACTATCTTCAGCCACCCTTAGCTAATGAAAACCGGTCGCTAAATCGAGTTGGGAGAAAACAGACGCTCTTACAAGCTGATCAAACAAATCGTCAATTCTGGGGAGAGGGTGCCTATTCTTTTTCGTTAGCTTGTTGAGCTCCCTATAGTCAACACATAGACGGAGTGAACCATCCGCCTTTGTAGCGAACACCACTGGAGCGCCCCATTCTGAAATGCTCCTCCTAATGAACCCCTTTTCTAGAAGCTCTTTAATCTGTTTACTGAGCTCTTTCCTTTCCCGTGGAGCCATGTGTCTAACGGGCAATGCAACGGGATTTGCATTATCTACAAGGTATATGCGGAAGTCTATCTCCCGCTTCGGAGGCAAGCCCTTCACCTCTTCGAAGACATCCGGATATTCCCGGACCACTCTAACTGATTGCAAATTTTCAACAGAGGCATCTAGCGATTCAAGGTAACTAAGCATAACCGCATACGAGGGATTACAAGAAATTTCCAAAGTATTACCGAGCTGGGTTAGGAGCCTAACAACCCTTTTCTCACAATCAAGGATGGCCCCATTACTGGATAGCCAATCCATGCCCAAAATCAAACCATATCCCGAAAAGCCCAAAACAAAGGCACTACATTTAAATTCTACGCTTAGAATAGAAATTTTCAATCCTAAACAGATCTTAGACAAATGAGCTGGGCCCCCAATTGGGTTTGAAACAATTAAGGGGTCCTCTACCATACTAGTTTTTAGGTGCAGAGATTCTACTAAAGCAGACGAGATAAAGGAGTGTGATGCGCCAGAATCAAATAAAGTGCGAACGGGGTGATCATAAAGATAAACTACACTTTCTACAGAAGTATTTATACCTCGCTGTTGCAGAGGTGGCGCTTCTAGCACATGAACTTGTGCCCCTGAGGTGGATCCAGCCCTCTGCCCCTGTCCTCGTTTCTTTGGGCAGTCCTTAGCCCTGTGGCCTGTCTCACCGCAAGAAAAGCACCCACCATTCTCCTTGGCCTTCTTTTTCCGGCAATCTTTCACTAAGTGCCCCACTTTGCCACAAAAATTACACTTCCTCTTCTCTTTGTTGCCTTTCCCGCCCTTCTTAAAGTCTGTCTTCTTAGGCTGTAAACCCTCTTTCTTCCCTTGAGAGCTTTCTGCCTTTGTCTCCTTCTTGCCCTTATCCTCTTCGTTCAGCAATGCCATCTGTACCAATCTTTCATACGTAGCTCCCATGGGTATATGGGTCATGGCCAAACTGTGTAATGGCTCATTCAACCCTTTGACAAAACGGAGAGCCTTCTTGTGCGGGGTGTTGACTAGGTCCAGCCCAAACCTAGCCAGCTCATCGAACTGATTAACATACTCTTTGACTGTCTTGTTCCCTTGCTTAAGAAATAAGAATTTTTCCAACTGCAAACTCCTTTCCACATCTGAGAGAAATTTAGCCTCAAACCTTGCCCTAAAGTCCTCCCATGTTTCCACTGGTCTTTCTGCATTAGTGACTTCCCACCAGTAGGAAGCCTCACCTTTTAGCAACCATACTGCCAGTTGTACTTTCTGCCTATCTTCTACCTCAAAGATGATGAATAAGTCCTCGGTTTCTTTCAGCCAATTTCTAGCTGCCACGAAGGACTCAGTTCCATGGAAATCCTTTCCTCCCATAGTTTTAAAATCTTTACATATCTTAGCAAACGTGTTTCCCCGTGGAGGAGGTGGAGGAAGAGGTGCTGCTGCAGCTGGATGATTTCCTGCAGCTGGGGGAGGAGGAACGGTAGGACATGGCTGAGTGGCCCTTGCTTCTAAGAACCGCCTAAACCAACCATGTATTGGTACACCCTCTGGCAAGTTAAGTTCTTCGGACATGCTGAAACAAAAAGGATAGATTCAAAACGAAGGATAAGAGATAGTACCTATGGCTTTGGGGGGACTTTGCCTTTTTTTTAAAAAAATAAAATAATATTTTTCTTTTAAAAATGCTTCTTTAAATTTCTTTTTTTGAAAATAAATTTTCAAAACTTTTTATCTTATCTGGTAAACCTATGCTCTGATACCAAGTGAAACACCCCACCTCCGTTAGGGTCACTCTCAAAGGGAATGCCCTAATTTTGGTGGAGGTTTATAAGTATAAGTCACGGATATACAAGACAGATATAAGAACACATATTTTTGAACAGCGGAAAACAACAACTTTTATTTCAATAAAATACGTGTTACACCAACCATACCATAATTGTCTTACAATACTTCAAAAAAAACATAACATCTTCATAACTGTCTTGATTACATTATTTAAAGAAGCATAAAGAAAACATAAATAAACTGCAAAAGTCCCATAGTTGTTGTCCAAAGCCATAGTCCAAAACGAAAAGATCCAAGCAATACATTCTTTCTCTTCAAGCTGGATATGAAGGCTGGTCAAGCTGCGGTATTCCCTCCCTGTGGACCTGGGGGGGGAACGGAAGAAAAGAAGACGAAAGAAAAGTAGAGTCAGACATAAAGCCTGAGTAAGTCTAGGACTATTCAGTCTATGAATAAAGAACTGGGTATGATAAGTATAAACTAGAAATGGGAAAGCACCATAAACTTAGTTAAGTTGTCTAGGGTCGAATATACTATCGTACCCCATATTAATCTCTGTACCCATATAAACTAGTTCCCAACGGGCACCCCATAATCAGGGTAAAGTGGTCCATTTTATGATGATCGGCTCTTACTCGCATAGTTACATGTGTCTTACGGCCCCCGATGTTGTAGTTACCTGTGCTGGTCCCACCATGGGGTGTATCAAGTCCCATGGTGGCGGCCCGACACAATCCTAGAATGCACAGGTATGCTACTGGTGCCCAGTGCCTTATTTTTCTGCGCCGGAGTGTGTGCACGCCCGCACCCCGTTAGAACCTACACTGCTGCACCACCGCCGTCGATTTGACCTCTTACAATCAGCCCAGTAATCGTGCCCCACCCTGCCTAGTTTCAGGGTATCATGATACCTTATAGGGTTACTGCTGAAAAGGGGCCCCCGCTACTAGGTTTTTCTATTTCTAGCCAACATGCTAAGTTGGTTAAGTGTGTTATAAACCTAACCCCCAATCAGTCTGTTTAGTTTAGCATGTTCCATCTTGATTATGTATTAATATAATTTACTTAATCCTATCAATCCTGACTCAGCCTTAATTGTCTTATTAAAGCCTTGACCTCTCACATTAGACATGTATTGTTGTGGCTGCCTGTTGCCGGTTGGGTCCGGGCAGTCTTACGCCACAACTCAGTCTAACCTCGGGTCCTTATTGGGCTCCATGTTTAACCACCCACATTGGATAGGTATTGTTGTGACTACTGGACAGCCGGGCGGTTCCGGGCAGGTTTACATCACAACTCAATCCAACCTCGGGTTAAACACATCGTATTTTCTACATTTACATATTTTGTCTTTCTTCTTTTTATATGTAAATATTTGCGTCCCATTATTCAAATTCATCTTTATTGGTTAAGATTTATTTATGCCACTTAATTGTTTTTCAAAGTTATTGGCGTGCGTCAAACAAGCCAACACATATGTTCTATATTTTTAACCCAAACGTAATTTCCCCCGTTTTATTCGTTCGTTCCAATGTAAGGTGTGTTGGGTTTAATACTTAACCCCAATTTAGCCATATGAAAGGGGAGGCTATAACATGGTGTTTATAAGGTGACATAAAAAGGGGAGTGTGAACGCATGAACTTGCAACATACGATCTAATTATCATAAGATAGGCATATGTGAACTTGCAATTGTAACAACATATAATATAAGCAATACTTAAACATGAATCATTCTATTCACATAATCATGGTGTAAACGAAACATGTAGTCATGGCATAAATAGTACTTAAACATGAACCACTCTAATCATATAATTATGGCATAATCATAATTGAACATGAGTCCTTATATGGTCATGGCATAAACATAATTGATTATGAATCCTATTATTCATATAATCATGGGTTTTTGTCCAATCTATGTAACTTGTAAGGGGATGCAATTCTAGTGTAAATTTCTAATGTAACTTATGTGCCAAAAAATATATTATCATATGATTAAGATAACAACATAAGCTTAGAAAACATGTTCTTAACTAGGCATAATAACAAAAATAGCTTAGACATGTTCATAAAATTAATACAAGCTTACAACGACGCTTGCTTTTGTCACTATCACAAAATCATGATTTTTATACTTGAACTATGATGCCAATTTCAACATAACCTTCATGTGAATCATAATACTTAGGTGAATCAAATTACACTAAAGATGAACATAGAATTTTACATCATGTTGTCATAACAATAGACCATAGACTTGCATGAATTTCAAAATAAACTATTACAACATATAGTTGTTGTTCAACATGAATCTTATACTAGCATTTACCAAATGGGTGTTGTAAATAACTACCACAAACATGTAGTTTTCAATATGAATCATATGCTTGCATAAGTCCCAATCAAAATTCCACAACATGTGGTTGTCAACATAAGCCACATACTTGTATGAATCAAACCATAGCATTGCCAAATCGTTTAGAATCAAAATAACATACAAATATAAGTCATTATCGCCACAATTCCATTTTGTTCCAACGCAAATTGCGTACTTGCAAATATCCAATCGTATACCATAATATTCCCAAATCGTTTTGCATCAAAGCAACATGCAAATATAGATTATTATCGCCACAATTCCATTTCGTACATTACACAAATCAACACAATTATTTAATTCATACCGGAATAGCACTCTACTTACAGCGTATGGCGAATCTTCAATTCAGAAATCTGAATTCTGAATTTGGAGACGCTATTTTTGTTGTTGTAGGCGTTGCTTTGATTGATTTGATGTTGCTTTAAGCTTTGAATTATCTCCTAGTTGTCTCTCTATTTCTGACGTCTATCTTCAGTCTCTCCTCAGCAGCATGACGGTCTCATCTCCATTTTAGTTTATGTGAATTAGGGTTAGCCTTAGGTCCTTTTTATAGAGTTTGTGAGTTGATTTAGACCGTCGATGAAGCTTGGTTCAATAATAGCCGTTCGTTTGAAGGAGAGACCAACCAGGAGCTGACACCTAGCCCTAGTGACAAGGCAAAGCTCAGAAAATCGACCAAACACAGACCTGGCCAGCCAGGGTGGGCTGGGTTCGACCTGGCTCAGGGGCCAGGTCGACACCCCAATCGACACCGTGTCGACTTGGCAGTCGACACGGGTTACCCAGGTCGACTGCCCAGTCGACCTGGCTAGCCCCAGGTCGACTGCCAAGTCGACCTGGGTGCTTTGGGCGGGAATTTTCCCGCCTTGGCCAATTGGGCCTGATTTTGAATTTTGAATTAGTTTTTCTGAGCTGTTTTCGTCTGTTCGAATTTTAAACCTAATTCTGAAACTTCCGGAGGCCATATCTTGGTTATACGGACTCCGATTTTCGAAAATTCGGACTCTATTTCGCGTATTTTTCCGAGACGAACGCAATGGCGTATCCCGTTTCCCTTAATTCTTTGATTTGAAATTAATTATACTTTAATTTATGAATTTCACGGTTATAGAATACACGGGGTGTTACAACAAGGAAATGTAAAGGCATGAGAGAATATCATACAAAGAAAAACAAATATATGTACATCTTTTTACATACGGCCATACATAAACAACAAATAAAAAGCAACTAAAAAGATCCAGTATTTTATATATCAACAGCCCTTTTGCTTCTTTTGAGAGAGCAGTGAATCCATGTTCGGTCAGTTTCGATCGGCGGGAAAAGAAAAGAAGGAAAACCCATTAGAAGGGATGAATGACAGTAATAAAACAGCTATAGAAATTAAAGAACAAGGGAAATCTAAACACAAACCAAATCGATACAATTCAATTAGAAAATCAAAGGCGGCATGTCATGTTCTTTCATAGAAGAGTAAAGAATCTAAACAACTAAGCCTATATATGAATAGCTAAAGAAACAGCTAGGCTTCTACATCAAATCTCAACAGTTGAGAAAAAGAAAATAGTCAATATACAGTAATCTCAGATCCAGAATCAATGACAAGCCATGACAGTATGGAAAAATCCATGATAAACCTCAAGGTCATACCCTGTTTCTTTCAGGGAACAGTAAATTGGAAATTTTCTCCATGGACAGTACAAAGAAATATATGGCAGGATCGTATAGTCCTGTATAATTATATATACAGTAAAACAATTCCAGGTACGAATTCACTGTTCCATGTATTTAAAAATCCGAACACGAAAATCTAAGGACTGATTCAAATCTTGGTTGAGTTAACAAGACAATTCATCTCCTATGCTAAAACCTATCCAAGTTCAATCAAACAAACCTGAAAAACCCTACCAAAAATCCAATCCAATATCCAAGAACAGATCCGAATATTGATTGAAAGAACAATTCGTGTATGTTGATAGGCGTGTATTTCATCTCAAGCAAACCGCAAGTATAAATACAACATCACGTAGTAGTGTTCATCAAACCATTCAAAATCAGAAGAAAAAAAATCAAGCAAAATAAATAATTCAGTAGTGGGAAAATCAAGTAAATAACTTAGCTTTATATGAAGAAGTGCGCATCCAATCTGAAGGTTCTTGGACCGATCTTTGTTGAAGCCCGAAGACCTAGGGTTGCCGAAAGCCTATAGAAGAGGCTCGCTAGGTTCTGAAGAGGGTTGGGGTTCATCGCGAAGGCGGTTGACTGGCGAAGACTGGGTGAACGTCGAACGGGTGTTTGGGGATTTAGCGATTAGGGTTTCGGTTTTGGATCAATTTGTGAGGGGGCTACTGATAATGAATGAAAAGGGATCGGTGGGAGGGTTTTAAACAAGGCGGGTCGGGTTTGTTTGGTTGGGCCGTCTGTTGAGGTAAAGCCCATCTATTTTATTTAATTTAAAGAGAGAAACCATGTTTTAAAATTTAAATTAGTTTATAAAATTTCATGATATGATTTCTCTCACATACAGTATCGGATTTACGCACGGTTGGTTGCGTTGGGACCGTGGAGACGAGTACTTCGAGATGGAGCGGGTCTAGTCCAGATCTGAAGTGACCGGAATTTTTATTCAAATTAAACGTCAGTTTAATTTGATTAAAACAGACTGTTGATCGACGAATTTAAATCAAGGTGAATTAAACTCACTCAGCTCTCCCCATTTATATTTTATATAAATTGGGTTTTTAATTTGCGTGTTCTGGTTGTTAGTGGTTGATTGTTTGCTAGTGATATACATTTATTGTTTGTTCAATTTCTGAAATTAAACGGTCGCTTAATTTCAGTAAAACACCAATCGTTATGATTTGACCCGAATAAAGTAAATTTCCCTGATTGGTCACGTTTATAAACGTGTTTGAAATTGTTTGAATTGTTTGAATTGGTTATTGATTGATTGATGATCGTTATAGAAATTATCAGTCAAATAAAATAATTGGTCATTGTTGATAGTTGAAACATGTTTCAACATTTATGCTGATGTTAACCAATGGATGGTATGGGTTGGGTATTTGGCATCATATGGTCCAGAAATCAATCGATTGTTAAAATATGGATTTTATTGATGGCAAATCAACGATATTGATGTTATAAATATATTTTATAAACAAAAAAAAAAAACAGATTTTCAAAAATATTACTTTGAGTGAAAGTTATTTAAAAGAAAATAAATAGTAATTTATCTAGAGTTTATAAGGAATTATGAAATTTGTTTTTATAAAATGAATTCTAATGTCGATAAGGATTATAAGCAAAAGCAGGAAATAACCTAGTAGTCAAGTGTTTGATTAATCGTGAGCGATTAAATAAAGTTATTTAAATTAATTATATTTTAATTTATATGAAGGAGGAATTACTGGAATTGGTTAGAAGGATAATCATGTTTTGTGTCGACTATTTAAACCAAGTTAGACTTTGAAATTTGTGAAATAACTTGAAAATTGATTAATCCTAGCAAGGTTTTAAAAAGGAAATTTATTATGCATTTTAGTAAATAAAGGAGATGAATGATTTGAATGATGACTGTTGAAATAAATGAGTTGGTATAGTAATCACTAATGTAATACCTTCAAGTAATCAAATTTGAAAAGAAATAGTCGAGTGTTGGAAAGAGGTTAATGATGAGTTTTAGTATTTGAACTCGAGTTTTATAATGGAGCAAATAAGAGGTTTAAACGAATTTATAACTTAAATGAAAGGTTTTACTTAACATTTGAGTTAAGGGAGGTGGAAGTGTTATATTAAATTTATAAACAAGGTTTATAAATGGAATATGAGTTTAAACGTCGTTTTTAAATTGGAAATACTTAATAAGGGAATTAAGTTAAACCAAAAGAATTGGAAAGGGATTTACCAAGAAAGAGATTTAAAAGTGAGCTTGGTAAACGAGAATTGGAAACAAGATTTGAAATAATAATAGAGGGTTGTTAAATTACAACTCGTATTCATCTGAAGGTAAGAACGTTGTTGATCAAGGTCTGAGAGGTAATCAAAAATACCCCAACTTGAACGATTTCAGGACTATCTAAGGATGATACTAGTTGGTAATGGCGAGAGTATATGATAAGATTTCCAAAGTAACAGAAATGAGATGAGATGATATTTCTCTAGTAACTGAATTAAAAGAAAATTGGGGCGATTAATTTTAAAAACCAAGTGATGCTGAGTACCAAACCAGTGAATCTATTTTTATTTCATGGATGTTTACTTGATAGTTAAATAACAGACTATCAAGTCTGGGCATTACGATTGTTGGTATGGAAAGACCGGGATCGAATGAATGTTCGAAAACCATTCCGACCAACAAATATGAAATATATAGAAGATCTCAGACGACGATTGAGATGGAGCATTTGAAGACCATAGATCTTCATAAAGCGGAAGGACCACTTACAATCTCTGATTCGCGCCGGAGATATACTAGGGTTCTGTCGTGGTTGAAATCTGTGGATTGCAAGGACTATCGCTACTGATCCACGGGGTGATTCCTATACTGGATGCAGTAGGAGAGTACCTTCGGTTCATCCTGTTCCTGGATGACTTGTACGGACGGATGTCTGACAGAGTAGTTCTTAAGAGTCACGTACGTTGATTTTTACAAACATATCTCTGTTAGTGGCGGAGAGGGGAACCTCTCTAGCTTAACGACCAGAATATTTTTGTGGACGTCAATTAGTGATTTGGAGGATCTAACGATGTGGCATTCAAAGTGTATGATGATCAGATGTGTTCTGACCTCAAGCCTCATCAACCGGGAGATGACAAAAATCGGGCAGGCAGCATGGCTATGTGGGTCGCTCCCATTAGGGTGTATAATCACCTATCTAGAGAAATTCCTATTTGCTTCTTTAATCTATGTTCAATTATGTCCCTTATCGGGAAACGGTGGTTTGAGTCCAACCGTTGGTGATATACATTCGATGCACTCAAGCAAAATGAGTGGTCGGTCATGTGAGGGTCGGGTTGCAAGACGTTCTTGTTGAACCCAATGTATTCGTCTCTAGAGATACATGATCAGCAGGTGGTCCCATACCTTGTCAAAGTTGGAATCCAATCTCCAATAAGCGCCCACGGTTTTTGATTGTATATATATATGTGGAGCGTGAGATGCAAGCGTTCCACTAGATTGATATTTACTTGTATTTAGACACTAGTATAATATCAAAAAAGATATTGTTTTCAAACTGTTTTGGGTTATCGTAAGGTAAAAACCGTCCGTGTTTATGTGTGGATTTGGTCTTACGATTATCCTTTTCTTTCGAAAGGATTTTAACTTTAAAATCAAGTTGTGTGATACCTTAATGTTGTGCGAGTTTTTCTCACTCTGGTTCACCAGGCTGACCCGGTGTTTTGTAAATGCTCGGGTTAGCCCGGGGTGTACAGGTTCAGGTTATCAGGTACTGCACAGTCCAGAGACGAGCTAAAGAAGTTCAGACGAATAATATTCCGCTGTGTGATTATATATAGGAGGACAGATTATTATAACTGTCCAGAGATGTGATGTACTCTGATATTGTAAGTATTTTCAAAAGCTCTCAATAAAGATTTATTTCTGTATTATATTTTGTTCCGCTACGATGTGAGACTCTGTGTTGATTCCTCTTCTTCTTCTATTCTAACTTTCTTTGTTATCCCACCCTCTAATTTCTTTCTAATGACTATCCAGTGTTTTTGGTGCTTGGAGGATCGGCATGAGTATGGTAAAGGTATTTATGTCGATTTTTGGGGCCGGAAATCCCTGGGTCGTTACAGCACTAGATCAGCTCAGTCACTTCCATATTGCATTTGCATATATGTATTTGTTATGGATTAAACTTGATGTGTTATCCTGTGGACGTTGCATTTGAGTGAATGGTTGTGCTCATATAGAAATGATAGTATCTTTAGGATTGCATACATATTGGACACATGGCACTGACATAATCCACACTAAGGAGGTCAACTGAATCAGTAGACCACCTGATTTTGCATTAGATAAGGACATATACACACTATGCATATGAACATGAAAGCATTAGAAATCTTTTTAAGGACAATGAATGCCTGTGATTAAATGGTTGAGCAGATGGATGACTGAATGGTAGGACACATTCTTCCTGACTTGAAGATTTCAGGGACGGAATCCTTTAAGGGGGGAGAATGTGACACCCCGTAATTCTGTAACATTAAGTTTCACAAATTAAAGGATAAATAATTTTTAGAAGAAAAATTAAGGGAAATGGGTTACGCCATTGCGTTCGTCTTGAAATTCTGCTTGAGATAGAGTCCAAGTTTGCGTAAATCGGACTCCGTATAAAGAAGTTATGGCCTTCAGAAGTTTCAGCAAAAATTCAGAACCAGCTCAGAAATTCAAAAATCGCAGAACTGGGCTGGCGGGAAAATTCCGGCCCAAGCAGGTCGACCTAGAGGTCGACGTACCTCAAGGGAGGTCGACCAGGAGGTCGACCTACCCCAAGGGAGGTCGACCTACCCTCAGATCTGGGCAGAATTCACATTTTTGAACCTAGACGCGATTTTGGCCCTATACATTGATCAAACAGCTATAAAAACACCCCTAGACCTCATATTTTCTCCTCACAACTACTCTACGTCTATACTCTGCTCTAATTCTAATTAAAATAAAATAATATATAAAACTAAGACGAGGTTATACTGCTCAAGATTTTAAAGAAGAGATTTAAATCAAGTTAAAGCTTCAAGAAGGGAATCAAAGGCTAATTCAACAGCTTCGAGCAACGCCACGCAAATCATAGCAAATCGTCTTTTCTAAACCGATCACTGTAAGTTCGGTTATTCCTTAGATTTGAACGTGTAATTTGACTCGTGAATGTAATAAATTAAAATATAGAACTGTGCATATTGGCAAGTTAATTATCTTTGATTCATGCTTATGACAAATCTAACGTTATCTATGCCTTTGGATCTGATTTTCGATTGTAACCTAGAACTTATTGTGGCTATGGGACTTTTTCCTAAGACTATGACTATGAAACTGTTGCCCATGAAACTATCGCCTATGACTACGATTCATGACAAAGAGAATATTACATATGACTATGACTATAAGACTGTTGCCTATGACTATAACTATGATTCATAATTTTGAGTCTATTGCATATGATTCATGACTATGAGACTATTACCAAGATTCATGACTATGAGACTATTGCCTATGACATGGATTAAGAAACTATTATGATTGCCTATGACTATTGTGGTTAACTGCCTATAATTATTGTAGTCAATGGCTTATGCCTATTCCCATTAACCTATTAGGTTGTACTTCGAACTGGTATTATGTTGGACTAAATCACCTATGCCTATTTTCTTAATTATGTTGGATCTCATTTTTTGTGTGTAACTTGTCTAGTTTATTCCTATTCACTGTTATGTACATCAAACCCATTGGAACCATTATTTTTGTATTTGATTCATTCTTGCATGGCTATTCTTTTATGTCAATTCTAGTGCTAATCCCTTATCCCTTGCTTTGATACTATTAATATCATTCCATGAGTACTTAGAAACTTGTGAAATCATGTTATACGTATGATTATGATGCGGGGATTGGGCGTAGCTTAATTAAGTTAATTTGGCATAATAAATATGTTGGTATAAATATAAAATGACTATAATAGTGAATGATTTGCATGCATATTAGACTTGGGTATAAATTGATAAATTTTAATTGGCCGCAAAGTATGTAATTGGCATGTAAACCAAGTTTTGGACGTAAATGGTAAAACTAAAATATTAAATCTAGTTTTGACATAAACTGTAAATTGGAATATTAATCTAGACTGGGCATGAATTATAAAAGGGGAATATTAAATCTAAATTGGTATAAACTGCAAGTTGGGTTAATTGATTGGTAAAACAAGTTTTGGGCATAGAATATAAGTATGTAAATTTGCCTGACTGTTGAATATGACCTAGGCTAAATTGATTTACGAAAAATTTATATAAATAGTAAATATGTAAATTCAGTAAAAGACGAATACGCCTAACCCGAGGTTAGACTGAGTTATGGTGTAAAACTGCCCGGAACCGACCGGCACATCCAGTGACCACAACAATACCTGTCTAATGTGAATGGTTAGCGCATCAGGCCCAGAAAGACCCGAGGTTAGACTGAGTTGTGGTGTAAACCTTCTCGGAACCGACCGGCACATCCAGTAACCACAACAATACCTGTCTAATGTGAGTGGTTGGTGCTTTAATTAATTAATTAAGGCTCATGAATAAATCAAGCTAGAAATGTTGAGGTTAAGTAATTAAGGAAACACTTAACCGTAATAACATGTTAACTAGGCAAGTGGGTGAGGTTAAGCAAATTTAGAACACTTAACTGTTGTAACATGTTAATTAAGCAAATGATAGGGTTAAGTTAACTAAAGTAACACTTAACCAATATATAATGACATGTGGTGGGGTTAGGTAATACAGGAGGAAAACACTTAACCAATTATATAACACGGTGTATGTGAAGGGTTAAGTTAACATGAGAAGGCAACACTTAACCAATATAACATGGTTTGAGGTAGGGTCAAGTTAACACCAGAAGGAAACACTTAACCAACATGACGTGATGATTGGGTGCGTTGAGTTAACTTGATTGATTATTGACACTTGACCAATATAACTTGATGAACGAATGGGGCTAAGTTAAATGGGAAATACTTAAACAATATAACCTGATGAATGAACGGGGTTAAGTTAATAAACCACAGTTAACCAATCCAACATGATAAGCAAGATGGGTTAAGTTAATAAGAACCACTTAACCAACACGACTTGACAAGTAGGAGGTTAAGTACACGTCGGGTTGGTAGGTAATATTAGTAAATATAGGCCCACAAAACTTAACCATTATATAAACATGCTTGGATCGATGGGAGGGTTAAGTACATCTCGTGTAGGTGGGTAATATTAGTACATATAGGCCCACGAACTTAACCGTTAAGAAAATATGCTAGAATAGGTGGGAGGGTTAAGTACATCTCGTATAGGTGGGTAATATTTGTATATATAGGCCCACAAACTTAACCAGCAGGAAACCCTAGTAGCGGGGACCCATTTCAGCAGTAACCCACATAGATGTATCATGGTACCCTGAAAATAGGCAGGGTGGGGCACGATTACTGGACTGATTATAAGCGGTCAAAATAGCAGTAGGGGGTACGTCAGTGTAAGTTCCGACGGTTTACGGGCGTGCACGTACTCTGGAGTGGAAAAAGCAGGCACTGGGTACCGTAGTTATACACTGTGCACCTTGAATCATGTCGGGTTGCTATCATAAGGCTTGATACACCTTATGGTGGGGCCAGCACAGAGTATCTACATGCAAGAGAGGGCCGACTGACACATACACATGGAAAATTAATACAAAGTAGATAGCATAATCCCTAGTTGGACCTAGGTCGCGTAAACCCTGAATCCGAGAAGCGTTCAATAAGTAGCATAAACCCCAGTGGCCCTGGGTAGTGTAAACCCTGGTTGAATCTAGTGAGCACTCGATAGTAAACCCTAGATTAGATCTAGGTAATAAACGGAATCCCCATAATAGAAGCACACCTGAAGGCAACCGCAAATACGGGGATTGGGATCACGTTATCATATGATCATAGATTACTAGTTTGGACACCAGTTAGGTAGTGCAGAGATACAGAAATCAGTATAAACAAGGTAGTTGCGAAGTAGAGAAGAAGTAGAAGCGCAACGGTACATTCAGTTCATCTTGCCATATCCCATGCTTATCCCATATTATCTTGTTACTATGATTTAGTCTTATATTTAGTTTATTCATGTCATGACCCTTTTCCTCGTTTAAATACTAAGAATCACTGGACTTACCAGACTTTATGTCTAACCTAGTTTTGCTTTCGCCTCTTTTCTTCCGTTCCCCCTGGTAGTCAGGGAGAGAATAGCTCAGGTTTGTTTGGACCGTTACTCTTTCCAAGCTTGAAGACTCTTTGACGTGTTGCCTTGGACTCTCTCTTCTACTACTATGTCTGGCTCATGCTTTATTTGGGGAAGTCATTTTATGCTTCTTTATTTTTGTAAGCAAGACATGATACTTTGGTATTGTAAAACAATCTTTGTACAAGTTGTTTTCAATGAAATAAAGTTTTATTTACTTGCCGCTACTTTAATTGTATGTCTTGTAATTTATCTGCATTTTTTACCTATAATGCTCCACCAAAATTAAGGCATTCCTTTTGTGAGTGACCTTAACGGAGGTGGGGTGTTTCACTAAGGTCCGCCAGAGGGTTTTAATTAGTGATCGAAGGAATCCACCCATAAACAAATATACGTATATAATGGCCTTAAGTAACCAATTGAGAGTCCATCTCGTAGGGTATTAAATGATAATAGAATCCACCACTATAAATAATATGTAGGTCTTATGTGATTATAGGAGAGTCTGCCTCATTATTTCATATATTTGATATGTGTTAGATTTCGTAGACATAATTTAACGAATTCATAATGACATAGTTATTCCTTAAATTTATGTTATTTTCATTCACCAGAACTTATGTGTCGACTTCCCTCCTCACAACATATAAACAGGTTAGTTGGTGGAGACACTAGATCAGTGATGCCTTGGAGTATGGAGCCAAACGGTGGAGGATTCATAACTATTAGTTATTATTTAATGCAGTATTAGGGTGGTTGTTATAATTATTATTAATGTACCTCTTAATAATAGTTGACATTCATTGTAACTGGCATTTATGTGGTTTTAATTTATAGTATATCTATTTTTAATTATTATATTTTATCCCTTTCACTGTGTGAGATTCTGATTTCGGTTTAGTCTTCTCCGTTAAAGTATTTCCTTATAGGAACCAACGATCCCTTTAGAATAGTTATTAGTTCCGATTAGCTTTTTCTAGATCGGAATTTAGACTTATTCCGTGCAGGTTGTTACAACGTTCATGCAGACCAAGTCCCAAATAATGCATGATTATGGACCGATACCAGTTCATTGCCCATGGACATGTACTGATCGATGGCATTGCACTAATTTGGGATAAGGCATGGTGCGTGGGGTTGGGGGATCAAGATAGGCTTGGTTGTGAATTTTCTTGGCCCAACAAGCTCTGCAGCTCCTATAAATTCTCTGTCACACACCGGATTCGCCCAGCCTCCGAGGAGACGGGAAAACGCGGATTGTAATGAGAACACGATGCATTAGAACACAAACATGAGAACAACTCATTGCTATTACAATAATTTTCATTAGAGTTTAAGATATCAGAGTATAAATAAATAATATACAATGGAAAAATATCATAGATTTAGAAATTACATTTATTACATAAAACATAATGTGCATCGGAAAACTTCAACTACCACAACTGAAAGAAATACACGGATACAAAGCTTTCCGAATATAGCTCCAGCTGTAATCTAGGATCCTGCGAAATGAAATATCTGCGGAAAAAAAAACTACTAGCTGCCGGTGTGGAAAATATGGGCACCTAAAATTTAGGTGGAAAACAATAAACTCTGAGTCAGTCATGGGACTAGTGTGATAACTAAAAACAGCTATTAACTTAACTTTTAAGTTAGGTAAATCATGGGACCACAACGTATGACAAAGAACAGGTTTCCTCCCATGAATACCACAAAAAAAACTCGCAATGCTAGATAAATGAACAATGAAGCTATTATATGACTCGAGCCCATCACACAATGCAATGCAAGCCGGAGGATAGGGTTTTCCCTTTAGTAGCCAAATATGCTTGGTATGCGAAGTTTATCATTTATTACTATAAGTGCATAGTGTAGAAATCAATTTCGAAAGTAAATGTATCAATCCTAGATGGCATAATACCCCATACTATTATGTCTCCATATAAGCATACAATTAAAACCGCAAAGCTCTTATTTGGAAGTTGGATTTCCATAATGATGGCTACTGATTCGAAAGATCGATCACATAGTGTAATACTCCACGACTTACGTACATGGGTTTTGGAAAACACCATAATACACGTCCAAACTATATTCAGGAAATAAGTATCACTGCGACTTACGTCCAAGGCTTTGTAAAACACTGCTTTCTCTATCCTTCTGGGAATTAGGTATAATCCCTATCCCTATTAGGTGTGGAACGACCACACCCAGCATATCTTGGTCGACCGAATCCATGACAACCCTAAAAGTTGTTAAATCTCAACCCGTAGGTTGCTCATCCTCATCTCGAAAGCATACTCATCTAACCATCAGTTCACCATCATATCGGTATGTGAGGCTCGCGAATTAACGCTACACAAAGCTACGCTAATTAAAGATATGTTTTGATCATCATCCACCAAGCTCTGCTTTTCAACAAAAGCTTGGATCTATGCATCTCAACATTCCACAATGTCAATTCATACTATATCACTGACTTCTACCAATATATAACCTCTAAGCTCGTACGTCTCAGAGAAAGGTGTTAAGAAAAAGAATAACTTCTCCGCCACCAAACAGATGTATATTTAGTGGAGATCAACGAATACAGCAAAAAGAACATAATGTCAGACATACAATCCATTTGCAAGTTCGTTCTGGGTCTGAATGAAACCGGAGGCACCCTCTTCCTCATCCCATATATCCAATATAGGAGAGAGGTCCTCGCATATCCAGACAATCAACAAGTACGCCCGGACAACTACTACTATAACCCCTTCAAGGGAGCTACACAAATCTAAGGCATCAGTAGGAATCCATTTGATGTGAAGATCGCTGGTCTTCAACCACCGCCTTTAATGTTAACCATCCTTTCGGTCTGGTTCCCAAAACTACACAAGACACGCTCGACTCAACATATCGCTTGATATTACAGCCCAGAGGCGTCGCCAATATCATCTGGGGTCCAGTACCATAAGACTCGAGCCTGACCACTAGCAAAATGTCACATCCCTCGAACGCGACCTCTATCTGTATCCGTCTGCAGCCGAGCCGAAGGCAAGTCGTGCTCCGTGCCGAAGGCGAGTGGCCAAGCGGATCCGGGCGCAACGCCGGTGGGGGTCCGGGGCCCCACAGTTATGGTTGTGATCAACCTAACCGGTTAGGTCAAAATAGTAGGGACCACCCAAATTATCTGATTTCCGCCAACAAGTGTGTTCCCCAGAATCACTAGATCGACTCAAAGTCAGGATTCAGCCAACAACTTCCGTGAACCTCGTCGCCCCTCTAAACATTGCCAACCCAAGACCTCGTAGTGCGAGCCATGAACCCGAACCTTGGGCCACCAAAACACCCATACCCATGGCCTTCACACCACCCATAAGGCAACCTTCGTACCCCTCGGGGTGCGAAGTTCGCACCCCTAAGGGGTGCAAAATTCGCACCCAGTAGGGTGTGAAATTCACACCCAGCACGTGCGAAACTCGCACCCAGCAGGTGCGAATTTCACATCCAGCAGGTGCGAAATTCGCACCTAGCATGGTGTGAAATTCGTACCCTAGGGTGCGAATTACGCACCCCGGGAGGTACGAATTTCGCACCCCAGGGCTGGGTGCGAAATATTGGCATGTACAAGCTCCAGTTGCGAATTTCTGGGTGTGGTCCCCTATTTTTACCTACTCCCACCGACTCCTACCTAACCCCTTTCCTAAAATACCCCATTCTGTCCCTCTTCCCCTCCAGCTCCTCCGACTTTGCTACCAGCCGGGCATCCTGGTCTTCCATCATAGCTTGCATTATTTGCACACTTACAATAGCTACGCCATTCGCATGAGCGCTTCAACCAGCCACAACTTCTCCTCCTCCAAGGAGGCTCATATAAATATGGGATCCCGAAGCCATGGGTTCTTCTACTTTTGCAGATTGTTTCCGTTGTAACTCCAACCGGGACTTGGACGCTTGAGGAAGCATGGGGACAAAGCATGGTGTTGCCTCCGCTTCAAGGGAGGTTGTCCGTCAAAAGAGGCAGCTATTTAACTTCTGGAGGTTCATCGCTCGCATCCTCTTCAGTTGGCAAGAACTCAAGCTTGGGGGCAGTCCTCCACCTATCTTTGCACCAGCTTGACCGTCGCCGCAAGCTTCAAAGCAACCATCTCTAAAAGGAAACGCCCAGCTCGCGCCGAGGGTAACTCAGACTCAAAAGCTCGGGTCTCTGAAACTTCTGACCTTTCATCGATACTAGGCAGGCCGGGCATTGAGGCCCGAACTGAAAGTCAGGGGGAGCTACACAACACTAATTCCTCAAGGAACATGGGAATTTAGATAAGTTCTCAGTATGCGAAATAAATAATTCATATCTCGATGCAAGTTCTCGAGTTCCCATGGCCGGTTCATTGGGTTCCTAAAGTCTCAACGCTCTACCAGCAAACTCATACCTATGCGCACGCGAAGCTGACCCACACCTCTCGACGCCAAAGCTTCCTACTTACGAGAGAATTGAAATGCGATGACGACATCAAGTTTTAATAACTAAAACCGTGATTATCGGTAACCATCAACACCATTTTCGGATCGAATAATGATCACGGCATAGTTGGGTTGGAGACTAACGAGTCGACGGAATGTCCACATCTTACGCGCATATCTGAGCGGTCAGTCCAAATAAGTTCATTTCCAAAATCATTCGCCAACCAGTTGTATTACGTTCAACATCAATTACAAAAAAGGCATGTAATATTAAGCAACGATCCAAACTTTCTAGCTCGTCCTTGACATCAAGAAAAATCTAGCAGATATCCGGGCTTGGGGGCAGCCCTCTAACGATTATCGCATCAGCCTGGCCTTAAAAGGACCCGATCAGATCTCCTTCAATGTCGGCACTGGCGTTGTCTTCATAGCATCCCTTCGAGCTACCGTCTTAAGAGCGCCTTCACCTCGCAACGAAGGCATTCCAGAGCCAGAATCCAGGCCCTGGAGGTTTTTTGTCTTTCCATCAGTATTCGGACTCCGCAAAAGCACACACTCCGGAACATGATGACAACCTTTAGCCTCAACAACTAACGTCATGGCCATCACCGACCGCCAGCGCAGTGCTTGAGTCAAGATGCAGCTGCGTCGTGGTTGGGTTATTGATTGGATCCCGAGATTAACAGCTCATCTATGTGTCGACATCCTACACATGCATTCGAGCCACAGTCTAGGCAAGCCCATTCTTTGATAACCGCGTCGCAGGACCGCAACTCACTAATCATTGTCCGCTCATCCGACGCCACGCAAAGTTCAATTTTACTAACCCAAAATCGAAGTAAAGTGTCGTCAAAGTCTTTGGAGTGCGAAGTTCTGTTTCGTGCTCCTGTACACCAAGTTACGGGTACATGCAAGTATCTTTGAAACCCCAACTACCAAATCAATCACGGCCTGACGACCACTCGTGTACTCACTGAGTGCCCAATCTTCAAAGTGCATGCGCTTAGCATTTAGGTCCGACCTCGCCTCAAAGGAAAATCTACACAACTACATGCCACGACATATGCCAACTATAGTCCTAACAACGAAATCTGCATATGCGAGTTGCCGAAACTTTGATCAGTGGGACCAGCTTGGACCGATCGCGTGCAAGTGATCGAGCGGATACTCCATACAATCAAGCTCCATCCCAACAACGTTTCAACAACCACTTAGGGCGATCGCGTGCCAAGGCTATGGCAATGACCATGCATACACGCTTTGAAAATCTCAACTAAGCAGACTGACTTGATTCAAATACATGCCCACAAGACTTATGGGCTCAAATGTACACACCAAGCGGTCGACTCTCGATCCAAAAACTCCTCAAAAAGCTAAAATACACGATTACAAGCATATGGCATGCAATCCACTTCCATGTTACCTATCCCAGCTCAGATCGCATCGCATAAAACCACGTGCAAACTCGTGATTACATACACAATTATGACCAATAATGAACTGCTTGCACTTCGATGCAATCAGGAGTCGACAATTGACATTTATTTTCTTTAATCTACAAGAACTAAAACGCTTTGGACACGCTCCAACCCAAGCCGCAAGACTCAAGCAAGTCAAAGCACTTAACAATGTTGGAATCCTAAGCTCATACCAACATATTACGACAAGGCGTCCCAACCGCTCCAAAGCAGTCGCTCTCAGCATGCAACTCAAGTGGAAGGTCATAACCAATCGCTAAGCACCGCATGGGGATGTTGGCGCCTATATTAGACTCATCTCACTTCAAAGCACGTCCAGTTAATCCAAGGCATACTTTGAGGCGGCAAATGTTAACCGACCTTTTGGTCCAATTCCCAAAAGTACGCAAGACACGCTCGGCTAAACATATCGCGTGATATTGCAGCCCAGAGCTGTCGCCAATATCATCCGGGGCCCAGTACCATAAGAATCATGTCTGGCCACTAGCAGAATGTCGCATCCCTCGAATGCGACCTCCAACAGTATCCATCCACAACCGAGCTGAAGGCAAGCCATGCTCCGACCCGAAGGCGAGCCGTCAAGCTGGTCCGGGTGCAGCACCGGTGGGGTTTTGGGGCTCCACAGTCCCGGCGGCGATCGACCAAATCGGTTAGGTCGAAATAGTGGGCACCACTTGATTCATCTGATTTCCACCAACAAGTGTGTTTCCTAGAATCACCAGATCGACTCAAAGTCAGGATTCAGCCAGCAACTTTCATGAATCTCGTCGCCCCTCCAAACATTGTCAAACCAAGACCTCACAGTGCGAGCCGTGAACCTGAACCTCGGTCCACCAAAATACCCATACCCATGGCCTTCGCACCACCCATAAGGCAACCTTCGTACCCCTCTAGATGCGAATTTCACACCCCTAAGGGGTGCAAAATTCACACCCAGCAGGTGCGAAATTCGCGCCCAGCAGGGTCTGAAATTCGTACCTTAGGGCGTGAATTTCGCACCCCCGGGAGGTACGAATTTCGCACCCCCTTGGGGTACGAATTTCGCACCTCACGAGGTGCGAAATTCACACCCCAGGGATGGGTGCGAAAATTTGGCATGTACAGGCTCCAGATGCGAATTTCTGGGTGTGGTCCCCTATTTTTACCTACTCCCACCTACTCTTGCCTAACCCCTTTCCTATAAATACCCCATGACTTCACACTTGAAAGGGGTTGGAATTTGTGAGCTCAAGACCTCTGGAGAGCTACTTTAATAGCGTCTCCTATTTGAGGAAGAAGAAGGGCAAAAGTGTCTTTTTCCTAGTATATTAAATGTATGATAATTATGACATCATATATGATAAGGATGACATCAAGTCTTAGAGGTGACATCGTATAGCCTTAGAGATGACATTATATAGCTTTGAGATGACGTCATATAGCTTTGAGATGAATGTAATGAGATGTCATGAGATGGTCTTGGCCTTATAACTTTGTTATATTAATAACATTCCAACGAATCTTCAAAGTGGACGTAGGCCCCTCACGAGGCCGAACCACTATAAATCTCTTGTGTTATTTACTACTTTCCGCTCTTGTTTACACGACCAAATTAATTATTCCTAGTAATTGGAATCTTTGGTTTTTGCGATATTTTTTGCCGTCAACATTTGATGCTTTCATTGAGAGCTGAACTCAAGGTTTTGTGCCTTTGTCGCATGTTATCATCTGGACTTCGACGAGCTTATGGTTCCTTTGCTAAACCTACCCTGAGTCCACTTATGATGGTAAAGCGACCAAAGAACGCAATGGTCAGCTCTTCAGCCGCAGCCGAGGCCGGGACCTCCCAACAACCTCAATCGGCGGACATCCCGGCCACTAATGAAAACATCCCTCCTATTGTTGACCCCGAAGTGCCCGCAACACAAGCCCAGGTCCGCGCGCTTAACGAAAAATACGAGAACACCGCGGTCGAGCTCAATCAAGAATTAGGGAATAACATCGACCTAATGTGGCAACTTCAAGAAAGTTAGCACAACGTCGCTCGACTTCAACTAGCTTGGAACAACGCTCGACCTCGACCAACTACCTCGGAAACTTCCTCTTCCGAGTCGAGGGGCCCGCATCAAAGAAGGAGGTTTAGTCTCGTCAACAACGTCGCCATCTGCACCAACGTCCTCGACATCGGCAACGACATTGGTTACGCCAATGGCAATGGCGACCGAACTACAGTCACATATAGCGAGGGGGCACAATACCGAGATCGCTCTCGCTTGATCATCAATGACGGATCAGGCCCTACCAACCAACCCCTTCCTCAACAAAATCCAACGGTCGCCCATCGAGATGATGGAACTACTATTCCAGCGGCCCGCACTCTTCGGATCTGCATCCTCATCCACACTAGGATCCAACCATAGATGTCGAGGACATGGAAGAAGATGACCCGGACATCCAAAACAGAAGACGCCCTCGCAACAGAACTCTGGAACCTCGTCAAAACCCGTGGATCCCGATGGCGGATCCCTATCCAATGTATATTCCCAACATGGTCCGAAGGATCATGAGGGAAATGCGAGGGAATGTACATGATTCATGGGGAAGCGCACATTAGACATAAACCCTTCACAAGAAGGGTAAACGAAGCTGAGTGGCCGCAACGCTTCAACATGCCACAGATGCTGCTTTACGATGGCAGCACCGATCGTTGCGCCTTTCTAAACTGACATGAATGGGAAATGGACTCAACCCGGGGCAACGATCCGGTCAAATGCAAGTGTTTCCCACTCTTCTTATCAGGGACTGCTCTGTTATGGTTCTCCCACCTCCCCCTTGATTCCGTCAGCAACTTTGTCCAGTTAGCGACAGAGTTGGTCAAGCAATTCAGGGTGCATATTCTAACTCCAAAGAATGCCCTTACTCTGTCCAATCTATACCAAGGACTCGCTGAGTCGCTTAAGAACTACCTCTCCCGATTCAACACCGCCCTCGCCGAGGTCGAAGACCCAGATCCTCGTACCGTACTTTTTCAGTTAGCAAAAGGTGTCCTCCCTACTTCCGAGTTTGGGGCATGGATCGACAGGAAGCAGCCTAAAAGCCTCGGCGCTTTCCATGAAAAGGCTAGACAATACTTATGTCAAGAAGAAGCGAGAAGAAACCGACTCACCAGGGGCAGCCTTCCCAACAATCCACATTGCGGGTACCATCAATGACAATGTCAAGGGGAAACAGATTGGGGAGCCCTTCGGTAACAACAAGGGGGCAGGTCCCTACAAACAATGGTCGAATAACGGTAGGCAAGGAAGCCGCAACAACGGCCAGGTTCCTACGGAACCCAAGAAGCCCGACCCTCACCAGGCATACAAGACCTACACCCCGCTAAATGAAGACTTGGAAACCATCTACCTGGAAACATGCAACAAGCTTCAGTACAAGAAACCATACAACATGGAATCCACTAATCAGGAGAAGAATACCGGCAAGTATTGTCGATACCACGACATGTACGAGCATAATACCAATAATTGCCATTAACTCAAAGATGCAATCGAAAAGCTTATCCGCGAGAAGCGCCTTGAGCAGTATGTCAAAGAACCATTTCCTCCCGAAGCAAATTTCGGACCTCCTACTCCCACGCCTCTAGCACTTGCCAAGGCGGCTCCAGGTCCGTCTAACCCAAGGCGGGGAATTGTGATCAACACTATCTGTGGCGGCAAATACCCCACACATGAAAGCTTCCGGAAAATGGAAGGGTATGTAATCTCTATCAAGCACGCAACCCATGAAGCTTACTCCGCTCCGGACAAGTCCATACCTGCTAAGCTTCAAAAAACAATGCGGGGTAGTCTTCCGTGAAAAGGAATCTAAGGGAATTAAGATCCCAACCACAGATCCTCTCGTTATCACAGCACAGATCAGTGCCTCTTTTGTCCGAAGGGTACTGGTTGACTCGGGAAGCTCAGTTAACATCATTTTCAAAGATGCTTACGATCAAATGAAGCTGGAAACCAAGGACTTGAAAGCATGCCATGCCATGATCCACGGCTTCAATGGATCTTCCATTCACCCAGTAGGAGTGATCGACTTACCTGTTGAACTTAGTAACGGGGACCATAGCCGAGTCCGAGTTCTCACATTCATGGTTATCGACATTATCTCCCCTTACAACGTATTATTCAGATGTCCCTTCCTTACAGAATTCCGAGTCTGCATGTCACCATAGTCCCTCCTAATGAAGTTCCCAACGGAAAACAGGACTGGAACGATTAGGGGCGACCAAGCAAATGCTAGAGAATGCTACGCAATAGAATGGAAGAACGCGCGCAATAAGGAAAAAGGCAAAGCCGTGACTCCCCCTTCTTGCGCCAAGATCATCTCCGCATAGCAATCAGCGACATCTTGGCCCTAGCTCAGGCGCCACTGCCATCTTTCCAACGATCTCGATTAAAGGAAGGACGAAAAACCCGAGTTCGAAAGGGCTACTCCAGTTGAACCTACGGTGGACATTCCGATTAACCCCGACGATCCATCGGGAGCACTAAGAATCGAATCGCAACTCCACCCTGCAACAAAAGAAGATCTTGTGAATTTCCTAAGGGATAATCTAGATGTTTTTGCTTAGACTCACTCAGATATGAGGGTCATCGACCCCGCAATTGCTTGTCACCAGTTAAATCTTGATCCTACGATGCCTCAGGTCAAGCAGAAACGCCGCTTCTTGGGACTCGAAAGGTCCAGAGCGCTCGAGGAAGAGGTAGACCATCTACTCAACAACAACTTTATTCGCGAAGCCGACTACCCCGAATGGGTCTCCAATTTGGTCCTGGTTAAAAAAGCCAATGTTAAATGGAGGACTTGTGTCGACTTCTCTGATTTAAACAAGGCATGTCCCAACGATAGCTTCCCATTGTCGAAGATCGACTGACTTGTCAATTCAACCACCGAATACCAGCTACCATCTTTCATGGACGCCTACTCAGGCTACAATCAAATCCCGATGAATCTTCGCGACCAGGATCATTCCACTTTTATAGCCGATCTTGGACTTTACTACTATCGCGTCATGCACTTAGGTCTCAAAAATGCAGAAGCCACTTATCAACGAATGGCAATCAGCTCCACTTTAGTGCGCGTCGAAGGCCGTGTCCACCGACCCGTCTACTACATAAGCAAATGATAGACAGGTGAGGAGAAAAAATATCCGAAGCTTGAGAAACTATCATTCTGCTTATTGATCTCCTCTCGGAAGCTTCGACCATACTTCCAGTCTCATCCTATAAAGGTTTATACCGACTAGCTGCTACGACCGGTCCTGCAATGGCCCGAGGCATCTGGACGACTATTAAAGTGGAGTATGGAGCTAAGCCAATTTGAGATAGTATTCATCCCCCATCGAGCTATCCTCGAACAAGCTCTCGCTGATTTCGTAGTAGAATTCACTACTCCCGAGGAGACTCCTACAGTGGACATCGAAGCTCTCGCCATAATAACCACCGAGAAAAGAATCAACTTTGTCGTCTGCAACATCATTACCCGCTACGGGGCCCCTCAGGCCATCATCTCCGATATTGGAACTCAATATGAAAGTGCCGAGTTCAAAACCTTATGTCAGCGGCACAACATCCAGAAGAGATTCTCAGCGGTGGCTTATCCTCAAGACAATGGGAAAATTGAGGCTGCCAACAAAGTGATTAAATCCATTATCAAGAAGTGTTTGGAAAAGGCCGGGGGCATGTGGCCAGACGAACTTCCTCTGGCTCTATGGGCCTATCGAACCTCTCACAAATCAGCAGTTGGCCACACTCCCTTTACCCTTGCGTATGGATCTAAAGCCATCATCCCTATTTAGCTGAAGCTCTAATCTCATCGAGTAACCTACTTTGATCCAAAGACCAATCAAGACTTACACTTGGGATCGCTCGATTTACTTGAAGAAAAAAGGAACGAAGCTGAACTCAGGTTCGCTGCCCAACTACAATGAGTGTCCCGATACTTCAACTCCAGTGTCCGCCATAAGGACCTCGACATTAGCAACCTCATCCTAAAATGGGTCTTTCCTCCGCCGACTGGCCTTGCTTCTCGATGGGAAGACCCGTACGTCATGCAGTGGAAGTTCAGCAATGGGACTTACAAACTCTCAACCACGGACGAAGTCAAGCTTCAAGGGCATGGAACAACGAACATCTTCGCCGCTAGTTTACATCACTTAGTGCACAGTTGCATATGCTTTCCAATGATGTTTTGTTTTCTTGCAATTCAAGGCATTGTAATGGATATCACTGCCAAAGTTATCAGTAGAAATGGTGTTCAGTTTCCCATGTCCTTTTCCTGCTTACTCCTCTCTTACTTCGTGCATGACATGTTTAACTAACCATTACAACTGACTTGCATACAACATCTCTGGATCGCCGCATTAGCACCCCAAGCACGGGAGCCGATGCCACCATCCAAGCCTCGAGCCCGCATCGAGGACAAACACCACTGTCTACGATCGGTAGCCCGAGCACGAGAGCTGGCAACGCCACCCGAGTCGTCGTCCCGCGACGCGACCGAGTATAAATAACCACTAACTCAAATCTCAGCCCAGCACCAAGACCGAGGATAAATCATTCAGCCTTCAAGTCCCAGGACTTGGAGGCAGCCCATCAGCCGACCTATCGCGAGGCTAACCACTCGCACGGCTTTAACTAACCCCTCGGGTCGGGATTCGGGTGTTTGTCGAACCTCGGCGCAGCACCGAGACCGACATTAATTGCTTTCTCCCCGAAGCTATAAAAGCTTAGGTGCATCCCATGGTCACGATCGTATCCTACGGGCTGATGATCCAAGATTATCTCCAGTGAACAAACGACGTTGTTGCTAGCAACCCAAAGAACGATGGGAGAACTATGCACCGGACAGACCGCAAATCGCGACTGTCCTATGCCTTGGCTGCACTTGGGACTTACTCCGGGCAGCCCAACATAGCAGGAGACTAGCCTGGCTTCACAAATTATGGGTTTTCTAAGCTAAGAGAGACTTACTAGAAGCTAGCACTTTATCACACCCCATAGGAATAATCGACCCGGAGCACGGCCTTCGATTGCATTTTTGTTAAGTGCAACAACGAGTACGCTCATGCAAGTACGGGACACCAGAAAACATGAGAAGAACGTTCGAACACTTAACACGAAATGCGATCTTTACTAATTCATATTTCATTTTCACACAGACACACCCTAAATGGACCAAGTGTCTAACATCTCTTCTCTCTGATGACAGGGTGTACATGAATACCACACCATGTTTTTAAGGATCAAAACGAGGACTGTACTTGCATATACTATCGGTCTACCTAACTCAAAGTATCTATAATTCCTTTAATAATTACTCATGTTACTCATCCTTCTCTTTTCTTTTTTCTATGCAGGTTCGACACTAGGCAGGTCACCACCAGTGATGGGCCCCTTCCTTCCAGAACCGCTTCTTCCTCCTCTATTCTTCACAGGAGTAACGAATTCATCAGACATCGATGTGCGCATCCCACCATCATTCTCGCCGCTTGTAACTATCTTAACTTCCCCAAGGGCTATAAATGGCAATGGTTTAGGAACGATGTAACAAGCAAGGACCAATGCAGCCTGGGTTTCTTCCCAAGCCTTCTTGGCACCCAACTCTGCTCTCTTCTCAGCATCTTCGATGACCCCTCTGATCAACTAGCTCCCTGGCTTGGAGTCACATAACTATATCAGCTTCAAGATTGCTAAGGGTCCCCTCGCCCTCTTTTGGTGGGCGTCATCGACGGCTTTCCTTTTTCCTAGCCTACGTAGAGGCCTTCTCCTTCTCCATTTCAATATTAGCCTACTTCTTTGCCACCATAGCGGCATATTTCTCCTCGGCATTCTGCCTAGCCTTTGCCCATGCATCTTGTATGACAGCCTCATCATGTCCCTCTTCCCCTCCGGCTCCTCCGACTTTGCCACCAGCCAGGCATCCTGATCTTCCATCATAGCTTGCATTGTTTGCACACTTACATCAGCTATGCCCATTGCATGAGCGCTTCGAACAACCACAACTTCTCCTTCTCTAAGGAGGCTCATATAAATATGGGATCTTGAAGCTATGGGTTCTTCTACTTCTCCAGATTATTTCCGCTGTAACTCCAACTGGGACTCGGATGCTTGAGGAAAAACGGGGCCAAAGCCTGATGTTGCCTCCGCTTCAAGGGAGGCTGCCCATCAAAAGAGGCAACTATTTGACTTCTGGAGGTTCGTCGCTCGCATCTTCTTCAATTGGCAAGAACTCGAGCTTGGGGGCAGTCCTCCACCTATCTTTGCACTAGCTTGACCATCGCCGCAAGCTTCAAAGCAACCATCTCTAAAAGGGAGCGCCCAGCTCGTGCCGAGGGTAACTCAGACCAAAAAGCTTGGATCTCGGAAACTTCTGACCTTTCACCGATATTAGGCAGGCCGGGCATAGAGGCCCGAACCAAAAGGCGGGGGAGATACACAATCACTAGTTCCCAGAGGAACATGGGAATTTAGACAAGTTCTCAGTATGCGAAATAAAAAATTCATATCTCGATGAAAGTCCTCGAATTCCCATGGTCGGTTCATTGGGTTCCAAAGTCTGAACGCCCTGCCAGCAAACTCATACTCAAGCGCAATGCGAAGCTAACCTACACCTCTCGATGCCAAAGCTTCCTACTTACGAGAGAATTGAAATGCAGTGACGATATCCAGTTTTAATAACTAAAACCATGATTATCGGTAACCATCAACACCATTTTCGGATCGGATAATGATCACGACATAGTTGGGTTAGAGACTAACGACTCGACCGTATGTCCACATCTTACGCGCATATCTGAGCGCTCAGTTCGAATAAGTTCATTTCCAAAATCATTCGCCAACCAGTTGCATTACGTTCAACATCAATTACAAACCAGGCAAGAAACATTAAGCAACGATCCGAACTTGCTAGATCATCCCTGACGTCAAGCAGAATCTAACAGATATCCAGGCTTGGGGGCAGCCCTCTATCGATTATCGCATCAGCCTGGCTATAAGAGGACCCACTCAGATCCCCTTCAGTGCCGGCACTGGCGTTATCTTCACAGCATCCCTTGGAGCTACCGTCTTAAGAGCGCCTTCACCTCGCAATGAAGCCATTCCAGAGCCAGAATCCAGGCCATGGAGGTTTTTTGGCTTTCCATCAGTATATGAACTCCATAAAAGCTGACACTCCGAAACATGATGGCAACCTTTAGCCTCAACAACTAACGCCATGGCCATCACCAACCGCCAGTGCAATGCCTAAGTCAAGATGCAGCTGCGTCGTAGTTGGGTTATTGACCAGATCCTGAGACTAACAGCTCATCTACGTGTCGACATCCTATACACGCATTCGAGCCACCGGTCCAAGCAAGCCCATTCCTTGAGAACTGCGTCACAAGACCGCAACTCACTAATCATTGTCCGATCATCCGATGTAATGCAAAGGTTCATGTTTACTAACCCAAGTTCGAAGTCAAGGGTCGACAAAGTCACTGGAGTGCGAAGTTCTGTTTTGCGCTCCCGTACACCAAACTACGAGTACATCCACTTATCTTTGAAGCCTAACTACCAAATCAATCACGGCCCAACGACCACTTCTGTGCTCACCGAGTGCCCAGTCTTCAAAGTGCACGCACTTAGCATTTGGGTCCGTGTAATGACCCGCATTTGCAGAGGTATTATAATTAATTTATTTAATTATATAAATAGTGAAATAGTGAATTAAATGGTCGTGGAATTAAATAATGGTGAATATTTACTTAAAATAATAAATTAAATAATATATTTAATTCTGAAATAATCAGAATTGGCTGAAATGGCGATATGGTGTGAACTGGATCATCTGTGATATTTAATTCAGCTTGGAATTGAATTTGAATAACGAATATATTATTTGAACGACAGTTTGAACATAGAATTATAATATAATTAAAATCGAGCTTGAAATGGCGCTGCAGTTCGTAAATTGGCAACTCGAACTTCAACTGAATGTACAGGATTCGTTTTTAGTCGGATTTCTATGAAACAAGAAACGTGTGGAGCTGGTGGAGTATATCTTTCTAGTGGAAGAGAAAAATCGGGATTTCGTCGTGTAGATTTTGATTCACGTCCAAATCAAATTTTAGAAAAGTCGCTGTGGAATTCCTTTATAATTTATAAAGGAATTATTTATATTTTGAAAAGGAATTTCAATATAAATCGAATATCGGGTTGACCCAGATTGAAATATCGAGTTGGAAATCCATATAGGGTTTTCTGAGCTGTATGGTATTCCACTGTGAATATAGATGATAATATAAATTTATTTATATTTAGTCTAATTATATTTAAATATATTTATATATTTAAATGGGTTATTTAGGGCTTTAAAAATAGCCAGTTTTGCAAACGAAGTCGGAATTCGACGAAACTAATTTTGTTGGATCCGCAAAGTCAAATAGTTGTTAGATTCCAGTTTCGTGATTTTTAGGGTCACTGTGTGGCCGTACGGATTTTTAGAGTGGAAAACAGTCAGTATTTTGACAGTTAAAAATACACTGTGTGAGCATACGAAGTCGGAATTCGACGAAACCAGTTTCGTTGGGACCGTAATGTCGAACTCTAGCTGCATGTCGATTCTCACGATTTTTAGATATCGTATCTGATCGTAAGGATTTTTAAAGACGAATACAAATAGAAAATTGATTAAAAATGAATAAAATAATCAAAAATAAAATATCTAGATATTTTGGTTTGCCTATAAATACCATCCTTAACTCATCTTCTAACCTAAACAAAATATGCGCCGCATTCACTCTTCAGGAAATAATAAATCCTCCTTTCAAAAATTCATATTTGTTCAAACAATAATCTATAAAGCATAAAACAACTGCTTTTGAATCCCTGGTGCAAATTGCTTCAACCCAGTACAAGTTTTAATAGACTTGACGCAATGTATTGGAGCTCCGAAGTTCCACCGTGAGGTTAGGGTTAGGTAAATTGGGATTTTGGTGTTTCGATTGAAATGTTGGATAGTATTTTCAGATTCTGGAAGCAAAACTGCAGCTTCTTATGGAAATTGGAGGGATTCTTTTGAAGAATACATCGGGATACTGGTGGGGATTTCCGATGACAGCGTCGGCGATAGGTGTTCGAGAGTGGTGAAAGTGGTATGGAAGGGAAGGCGTGGTGAAAAGGAGAACGTTGGTGAAGTGATTTTTGGTTTTCATGAAGTAGTGGTGGAGTATTGCTCAGAGGAAAGTGCGGTTATGGTTGAGGGGAGTACTACGTGAAGGATGGAATCAGGGAAGAAGGGTCTTCACGGGTCTGGTATTTTGAAGAGGCGTGGGCCGAATGGTTGGGTAAAGCCCAAATTAGTTTTTATTTAAGTTTAGTTCAAAGATAAATAATGTGTAAACTTGTAATATCCATAACTTCTACATATGTTGTCAGAATCACGAACGGTAAGACCCGTTGGGATCGTATGGACGGTGGCTACGCAACGGAACCAACTAAGAGTGGATTGGGGATCGTTTGAATTTACGGCGAAATAAATTGTTTGATTCAATTAAACAAACAGTTTATCGCTCTTTAACGATGAACTGCCAAAGTGAGTAAATCTCACCAACTCTGAACAGTTTATAATTTCATGTTGTATTTTAGAACTGTTAAATATTGGTTGATTGACTGTGTGTTGATTGTTTGATTGAACTGCTAGTCAGTTAGTTGAATTTCTATGTTGATTCTGTTTAACAGAATATATCATATGGAACTGAAAGAGATGTTATCTACATTGTTTAACATCTGTGATGCAGGGAAACAGGTTAGAGGAACCCAACTGGGTTCCTCAACATTTATTTTACTGTTTTTCATATATTGTGATATATGATGTGATATATAATCTGTTGTCAATTATATGTGGTTGAACGATACTGATCATCGTGATTTGATATGTTGAATACCATAACATACCGAAATGTTGATAAGAGAATATTTTCAAGGTGATATTTGAAAATAAAATATTTATAAATGGAATATTTATAAATAAAAAATATTTATAAATTGGAATATTTATAAATAGGAGATATTTAGAAAAAGGAAAACGTTATAAAAAGGAAACTATTATAAGAAGGAAATCATTTTAAAGTGGAGGACCGTTATTAAAAGTAAATCTTTAAAATGAATAAATGTTGTTAAAAAGGAAATCTTTATAAAGCGAATAAAGGAGTTAAATCGAATATGGTATTCGAAAGGAGTTAAATCGAATATGGTATTCGAAAGTAGTAAATCGAATTAGTTATTCGAAAGGAGGTAAATCGAATATGGTATTCGAAAGTAATAAATCGAATTAGTTATTCGAAAGGGGTTAGTCGAGTCGAGTCAGTTGAATAAAGTTAATCGCATATTTGTTATTCGAATAAGAGTTAACCAGATGGAGTTAATCAATTAGAGTTAACCAGTTAGAGTTAAACCAGATGGAGTTAATCAATAAGAGTTAACCAGATGGAGTTAATCAATTAGAGTTAACCAGTTAGAGTTATACCAGATGGAGTTAATCAATTAGAGTTAACCAGTTAGAGTTAAACCAGTTAGAGTTAACCAGTTAGAGTTAACCAGATGGAGTTAATCAATTAGAGTTAACTAGTTAGAGTTAAACCAGTTGGAGTTAATCGATTAGAGTTAAAGCAAATGAGTTAATCGAATATAGTTTATTCGAATATAAAGTAAATAGAGTTAATCGAATATAGTTTATTCAAATTGAGTAAAGGAGTTATCGAAAATAGTTTATTCGAAAGGAGTTAAGTGAAACAAGTAAATCAACAGCATTAGTCCAATAGAGTTAATCCAATAGCGTTAGTCCAATAGAGTTAATCGATAAGGGTTAATCAAATAGAGTTAATTGAATAGAGTTATCGATTATACCTTATTCGAAGGAAAGAATTATCGAATATAGATGATTCGAAAGAGAGTTATGTAAGGAAGTTGTTAAAGAATTAAAGGGGTGAACTTTGTCTATTTCAAAGTTAGAAACCTTGTTCAGTTAAGGTCTGAGAGGTAGTATTACCCCAACTTGATTGACTCCATTTTTAACTAAGGAATGGTTAAGGTTCGAGAGTGAAAGTGGTTAAGTGATTTAGTAAATAAGTATAGTGGTTTGAGTTGTCGTCGCGATGTGGATTTAAACATTTGTTTAAATCAAAGTAAAGAAGATTTGGAAATGTTTTTCCAAATAGAATCAGAAACATAATCAAATATTGATATAAAGAGATAGGTTGAATGATGATTGATCAATATAATTTCCTCCTAGAAATAATATCGTTGTTTGCACACCTGTTTATCTTTGATAGTTAAATCATAGACTATCGAAGTTCTGACCATTTTAACGTTGTTAATATAGAGAGACCGGTTGGATTATTATCCAAAGAACCACTCTGTATTGGCATAAGCGTTGCGAATCATATATGCCAAAGATAATTGAAGACGGAGTAAAGTGCAAGGGCTATTGTATAAGTCTTAGATAACAGTATCTAAGATGGATATACTGAATAGTACCATCGGTTCATCCTGCTGCGGGATGACTTGTATGGACGGATGTCTGACAGAGTATTTCCAGACGATCACGTACATTGATTTCTCCAACCGTACCAAGAGTGGAAGCGGAGAAGGAAACTTCTTTTAACTAACACATAACGTATGGATGAGGACGTCAATCGGTGATTTGATGGATTTGACGATGTGGCATTCAAAGTGAATCTGGTGTGATGATAAAGCGTAGCTTTTAGCCTCATCAACCGGTAAATGACAGAAATCGGGCAGGCAGCATGGCTAAGTCGGTCGCTCCGAAGTTGTTTGTATAATCACCTGATCTAGAGTTTCATTTACTTCTAAAAATCTATTGTTGATGCTGTCCCATTCGGGAAACGGTTGCTGATCCCAACCGTTGGTGATATACATTCGACACACTCAAGCGAAATGAGTGGTCGGTCATGTGTGGCCGGGTTGCAAGATGTTCTTGTTGAATCCAGTGTATTCCTCTCTAGAGGTACACTAGCGAAAGGTGGTTCCATACCTTGTCATAGTTGAAAATCCATTACCCAATACGTGCTTGCGGTTTTGATTGTATACTATATATGTAGAACGTGAGATGAAAGCGTTTCTACTAGATGATTATTATATTGTGGTTGATAGACGTTATTATAATATCAAAAGGTTTTTGATATAAAGATAATTTGGATTCTCATAAGGGAAAAACCCGTTCCGTTATACGGCGCGGTCTTATGAGATATCGTTTACTAGTTTGAACTGTTTTAAACTGTTTTACTCATACCAGTCCCATGACTGACCCGGAGTTTATTTTGTTGTTTTCCCTAAACTCTTGGGTGCCTAATTTGTACGGGCAGTCAAGTAGTCGGGATTTACAGATATGCTGGAAGAGCTTGGAGCAGGAGGCTTCAAGATCATATAGCTATTGTGTACTTCCGCTGTGTTGTAAGTGATGTACTTGATAATGATATGTATATTCAAGTAAAACCTTTCAAGGATATGTTATCTATTATATGTTATTCGTTCCGCTGTGAGATTCGTGTTACTCTGATGTAGTGTTCTTCTTCTTCTTCTATTCTAAGTTTCTATCTTATCTTTCCTCACCCTCTGTTTTTTTTCCTATTAATTTCCCGATTTTCAGTTTAATTTAGGGTTGGACTTGTGTTTTTGGTCAGCTCAAATTGGACCGGAATTTCGGGTCATTACAGTTGGTATCAGAGCTTAAGTTAAGTGAATTACCTTGGCTATGTGGCGTGACTCAGTAGAGATGGGGTTAGTAATACTCTAGCTTGAGTTGAGTGTATATATACAAGTGAACGTATTTGTTATTGATATAAAAATATGTTTTATATTGTGGAAATTTATTGGTTGAGTCGTTTATGAGTTCTGGTCGATCAGTTTGATCCACTGTATCGGTAGCGATTTTGTAAACACTCGAATACGATGGGTCGACACGATATGTTTTGAAAAGAGGGTAAATTAAAATAAGTTTACCCAAGGTATATCTTGATATAGATATCAAAATTATAATATAGTGGGTATATTGGTTGTTATTATAATCGAGTAAGATTATAAAATTAAATGGTTATGTAAATAACCAATCAGAATTCATATAAGTGAAATACGTGAAATCAGATGAGTTAAATCTGAAATTTAAACCAGAAATTGAATTAAAATTCTGGAAAAATTGGATAAGTGTTTGTAAATGGATTTGGGTTAAAAATAAGGAAAATTTAAGATCTTGTGAGATTTTAAATTGTTTTACAAGCAATGTGGATTATATTTTGAAATGAATTTCAAAGTGGAAATGTTTAGAAATGGTTTTATAGTATTGAACTCACTTCGATCACTGGAAGATAGATTCTGATGATGACAGCTGCATCATCAGTATTCATTTTCAAATTGTAAGTGATGAATTACTACCAGAGATACTGTTTTGAATTTGTTTTGGGGAAGACAAGTTGTGTTGAATTTCAAAATGGGATTTGATATATAGAATTTGAATAGAATTTGATATATAGAATTTGAATAATAGAATTTGATATATAGATTTGAATAATAAAAGTGATATAAAATTTGAATAGAAATTGAATAGAATTAACTAAGTCGAAGAGTTTTGAATTTGAAGTTGAACTTTGAAAGGTGAATTGGATTTGTAAATGGATATTCGAAATCGAATATAGAACTTAAATTTGAAATTTGGATTCAAATTAGTTAATAAGCAAGTTAAAATATATTTGAACATGTCATGTTCAAATATAAAAGTGAAATAGACTAAAGAGTTATTTAACAAATTAATTAACGAATTGAGTTAAAACGATCAGGTATAGTAAAAATAGATTGGGCAGGTATAAATATACATGAGATAGGTATGGATAAGGTATGAAGGTATATAAATAGAATGCTCGACGAAAAGGTATGTATTTAATTCATATATGAGATTTTATGCGCCGTATCGGCTAGCCGCTTGGCTTTTTCTTTTTCTTTTGGATTGGTGAGGGCCATGGGAGGCTATTTGAAATATCCCAATGCTCCTAGTACAAAGGAGGTTATGGCAAATTTTTCTGGGAATTTAAGGAGTTAGAATATTTTTAAGATAATTTGATAGTTAGAAATCAACGTATCGATATATATAGAAGTCGATAAGGAAACGAACTTAGAAATAGAATAGTAAAATCAAAAAGGAAGACTAAGAATAAATTCTAGTAAGAATAGAAAGAGGAAGCGTATACGTGTTTAAAAGTGAATAAGTAGTCGTATGGTATTGATTATTCGAGTAAGTAGTCATATCTGTTTTGACGTTATAAATGTTATTCAGTCAAGGACTGAGAGGTAGTTATACCCCAACTTGATTGATTTCATTATTAACAAATAAATAGTAAGATTTCAGGCTCGAAGATCAATGTTGAATAAGAGTTAGTTGAATATAGTATTTTGGTTGTCGTAATGATGTTTTAAACAACATCTGTTTTAACCCAAATAAATGTAAGCTTGGAAATATAATAAAGAATATTTCCTAAGTATAGAAATAAACAAGATCGGAAAAGAGATAAGTAATTGGAATATTTTCCAATTATAAATAGCATATATTTTCTAAAGTTTAGAAAATAAAGGAAGGCGATATTCGGAAATGTTTTCCAAATAACATAAAAGGCCAATATGGTTATTGAAAATATTTGGTTAACAAATATTGATAAAGAAATAGAGAAGTGATTTAACTAATGGAATATTAATTAAGGGCTCAGTGACATGTCAAAAAGGAAATTTTGATTTTTGAAAAGAGTAAACTGTTTAAAATTCCCAGGGAAAGACTGTTTGAATTAAAAACAAATTTAACAGAAATTTGTGAAAGCAGATTTGAATTAAAGTAAAGCCAGTAAAGTTGTAACTGAGATTGAATTAGAATGATATCAAGATAAATTAGATTGTGAGATTCAAATTTGAAGTATAATGGGATAATCAAGTTAAGAGTTGGGAATCGAGAAGAAACTCGAGTTAAAATGATATTTGTCTCGGATATAAGCGAATGGTGGTGTTGTGGATAAAAGCAGATTGGAATTTGATTGGGATAACATTGGTATATGCTGAGTTGATAGCATATGGAAGTGATAGAGTTGATATGCCGACAAAAGGTACAAGTTTATATTTCTATTGGATATAAGATTTATGAGCCGAATTGGCAAGCCCCTTGGCTGTTTGATTTTCTTTTGGGTTGGAGATGGCCCAGAGAGGCGAGTTGGAGTTTGACCAGTACAAGGGAGGTGCTGGCGAAATTTTTCGAAGAGTTAAGGTGTTAGAAAATTTTCAGGATTTTTGAAAATTTTCGTTGATAAGAATTAATTAATAATTTAATTGAAATTAAATTGGTTCAGTTGAAACTGAAGTTAAGAAGTGAACAAATATGTTCTAACCAGTCGATAGGGTCGTTCCCTACCTTAGCAATTTCGAGGACGAAATTATTTTAAGTGGGGAAGATTGTAATGACCCGCATTTGCAGAGGTATTATAATTAATTTATTTAATTATATAAATAGAAATATAGTGAATTAAATGGTCGTGGAATTAAATAATGGTGAATACTTAATTAAAATAATAAATTAAATAATATATTTAATTCTGAAATAATCAGAATTGGCTGAAATGGCGATATGGTGTGAACTGGATCATCTGTGATATTTAATTCAGCTTGGAATTGAATTTGAATAACGAATATATTATTTGAACGACAGTTTGAACATAGAATTATAATATAATTAAAATCGAGCTTGAAATGGCGCTGCAGTTCGTAAATTGGCGATTCGAACTTCAACTGAATGTACGGGATTCGTTTTAAGCCGGATTTCTGTGAAACAAGAAACGTGCGGAGCTGGTGGAGTATATCTTTCTAGTGGAAGAGAAAAATCGGGATTTCATCGTGTAGATTTTGATTCATGTCCAAATCAAATTTTAGAAAAGTCGCTGTGGAATTCCTTTATAATTTATAAAGGAATTATTTATATTTTGAAAAAGACTTTCAATATAAATTGAATATCGGGTTGACCCAGATTGAAATATCGAGTTAGAAATCCATATAGGGTTTTCTGAGCTGTATGGTATTCCACTGTGAATATAGATGATAATATAAATTTATTTATATTTAATTTAATTATATTTAAATATATTTATATATTTAAATGGGTTATTTAGGGCTTTAAAAATAGCCAGTTTTGCAAACGAAGTCGGAATTCGACGAAACTAATTTTGTTGGATCCGCAATGTCAAATAGTTGTTAGATTTCTAGTTTCGTGATTTTTAGGGTCACTGTGTGGACGTACGGATTTTTAGAGTGGAAAACAGTCAGTATTTTGACAGTTAAAAATACACTGTGTGAGCATACGAAGTCGGAATTCGACGAAACCAGTTTCGTTGGGACCGTAATGTCGAACTCTAGCTGCATGTCGATTCTCACGATTTTTAGATATCATATCTGATCGTAAGGATTTTTAAAGACGAATACAAATAGAAAATTGATTTAAAATGAATAAAATAATCAAAAATAAAATATCTAGATATTTTGGTTTGCCTATAAATACCATCCTTAACTCATCTTCTAACCTAAACAAAATCTGCGCCGCATTCACTCTTCAAGAAATAATAAATCCTCCTTCCAAAAATTCATATCTATTCAAACAAAAATCTATAAATCATAAAACAACTACTTTTGAATCCCTGGTGCAAATTGCTTCAACCCAGTACAAGTTTTAATAGACTCGACGCAATGTATTGGAGCTCTGAAGTTCCACCGTGAGGTTAGGGTTAGGTAAATTGGGATTTTGGTGTTTCGATTGGAATGTTGAATAGTATATTCAGATTCTAGAAGCAAAACCGCAACTGCTTGTGGAAATTGGAGGGGTTCGGTTGAAGAATATGTCGGGATACTGGTGGGGATTTCCGATGACAGGGTCGGCGATAGGTGTTCGAGAGTGGTGAAAGTGGTATGGAAGGGAAGGCGTGGTGAAAAGGAGAACGTTGGTGAAGTGATTTTTGGTTTTCATGAAGTAGTGGTGGAGTATTGCTCAGAGGAAAGTGCGGTTATGGTTGAGGGGAGTACTACGTGGAGGATGGAATCAGGGAAGAAGGGTCTTCACGGGTCTGGTATTTTGAAGAGGTGTGGGCCGAATGGTTGGGTAAAGCCCAAATTAGTTTTTATTTAAGTTTAATTCAAAGATAAATAATGTGTAAACTTGTAATATCCATAACTTCTACATATGTTGTCTGAATCATGAACGGTAAGATCTGTTGGGATCGTATGGATGGTGGCTACGCAACGGAACCAACTAAGAGTGGATTGGGGCTCGTTTGAATTTACGGCAAAATAAATTGTTTGATTCAATCAAACAAATAGTTTATCGCTCTTTAACGATGAACTGCCAAAGTGAGTAAATATCACCAACTCTGAACAGTTTATAATTTCATGTTGTATTTTAGAACTGTTAAATATTGGTTGATTGACCGTGTGTTGATTGTTTGATTGAACTGCTAGTCAGTTAGTTGAATTTCTATATTAATTATGTTTAACAGAATATATCATATGGAACTGAAAGAGATGTTATCTATATTGTTTAACATCTGTGATGCAGGGAAACAGGTTGGAGGAACCTAACTGGGTTCCTCAACATTTATTTTACTGTTTTTCATATATTGTGGTATATGATGTGATATATAATCTGTTGTCAATTATATGTGGTTGAACGATACTGATCATCGTGATTTGATATGTTGAATACCATAACATACCGAAATGTTGATAAGAGAATATTTTCAAAGTGATATTTGAAAATAAAATATTTATAAATGGGATATTTATAAATAAGAAATATTTATAAATTGGAATATTTATAAATAGGATATATTTAGAAAAAGGGAAAACGTTATAAAAAGGAAACTATTATAAGAAGGAAATCATTTTAAAGTGGAGGACCGTTACTAAAAGTAAATCTTTAAAATGAATAAATGTTGTTAAAAAGGAAATCTTTATAAAGCGAATAAAGGAGTTAAATCGAATATGGTATTCGAAAGGAGTTAAATCGAATATGGTATTCGAAAGTAGTAAATCGAATTAGTTATTCGAAAGGAGTTAAATCGAATATGGTATTTGAAAGTAGTAAATCGAATTAGTTATTCGAAAGGGGTTAGTCGAGTCGAGTCAGTTGAACAGAGTTAATCGAATATTTGTTATTCGAATAAGAGTTAACTAGATGGAGTTAATCAATTAGAGTTAACCAGTTAGAGTTAAACCAGATGGAGTTAATCAATAGTTAGAGTTAAACCAGATGGAGTTAGTCAATTAGAGTTAACCAGTTAGAGTTAAACCAGTTAGAATTAACCAGTTAGAGTTAACCAGATGGAGTTAATCAATTAGAGTTAACTAGTTAGAGTTAAACCCGTTGGAGTTAATCGATTAGAGTTAAAGCAAATGAGTTAATCGAATATAGTTTAATCGAATATAGTTTATTCGAATAAAGTAAAAGGAGTTATCGAAAATAGTTTATTCGAAAGGAGTTAAGTGAAACGAGTAAATCAACAGTGTTAGTCCAATAGAGTTAATCCAATAGCGTTAGCCCAATAGAGTTAATCGATAAGGGTTAATCAAATAGAGTAAATTGAATAGAGTTATCGATTATACCTTATTCGAAGGAAAGAATTATCGAATATAGATGATTCAAAAGAGAGTTACGTAAGGAATTGTTAAAGAATTAAAGGGGTAAACTTTGTTAATTTCAAGGTTGGAAACGTTGTTCAGTTAAGGTCTGAGAGGTAGTATTACCCCAACTTGATTGACTCCATTTTTAACTAAGGAATGGTTAAGGTTCGAGAGTGAAAGTGGTTAAGTGATTTAGTAAATAAGTATAGTGGTTTGAGTTGTCATCGCGATGTGGATTTAAACATCTGTTTAAATCAAAGTAAAGAAGATTTGGAAATGTTTTTCCAAATAGAATCAGAAACATAATCAAATATTGAAATAAAGAGATAGGTTGAATGATGATTGATCGATATAATTTCCTCCTGGAAATAATATCGCTGTTTGCACTCCTGTTTTTCTTTGATAGTTAAATCACAGACTATCGAAGTTCTGACCATTTTAACGTTGTTAATATGGAGAGACTGGTTGGATTATTATCCAAAGAACCACTCTGTATTGGCATAAGCGTTGCGAATCATATATGCCAAAGATAATTGAAGACGGAGTAAAGTGCAAGGGCTATTGTATAAGTCTTAGATAACAGTATCTAAGATGGATATACTGAATAGTACCTTCGGTTCATCCTATTCCTGGATGACTTGTATGGACAGATGTCTGACAGAGTATTTTCAGACGATCACGTACGTTGATTTCTCCAACCGTACCAAGAGTGGAAGCGGAGAAGGAAACTTATTTTAGCTAACACATAATGTATGGTTGAGGACGTCAATCGGTGATTTGATGGATTTTATGATGTGGCATTCAAAGTGAATCTGGTGTGATGATAAAGCGTAGCTTTTAGCCTCATCAACCGGTAAATGACAGAAATCGGGCAGGCAGCATGGCTAAGTCGGTCGCTCCGAAGTTGTTTGTATAATCACCTGATCTAGAGTTTCATTTACTTCTAAAAATCTATTGTTGATGCTGTCCCACTCGGGAAACGGTTGTTGATCCCAACCGTTGGTGATATACATTCGATACACTCAAGCGAAATGAGTGGTCGGTCATGTGTGGTCGGGTTGCAAGATGTTCTTGTTGAATCCAGTGTATTCCTCTCTAAAGGTACACTAGCGAAAGGTGGTTCCATACCTTGTCATAGTTGAAAATCCATTACCCAATACGTGCTTGCGGTTTTGATTGTATACTATATATGTAGAACGTGAGATGAAAGCGTTTCTGCTAGATGATTATTACATTGTGGTTGATAGACATTATTATAATATCAAAAGGTTTTTGATATAAAGATAATTTGGATTCTCATAAGGGAAAAACCCGTTCCGTTATACGGCGTGGTCTTATGAGATATCGTTTACTAGTTTGAACTGTTTTAAACTATTTTACTCATACCAGTCCCATGACTGACCCGGAGTTTATTTTGTTGTTTTCCCTAAACTCTTGGGTGCCTAAATTGGTACGGGCAGTCAAGTAGTCGGGATTTACAGATATACTGGAAGAGCTTGGAGCAGGAGGCTTCAGGATCATATAGCTATTGTGTATTTCCGCTGTGTTGTAAGTGATGTACTTGATAATGATATGTATATTCAAGTAAAACCTTTATTTCAAGGATATGTTATCTATTATATGTTATTCGTTCCGCTGTGAGATTCGTGTTACTCTGATGTTCTGTTCTTCTTCTTCTACTATTCTAAGTTTCTATCTTATCTTTCCTCACCCTCTGTTTTCTTTATATTAATTTCCTGATTTTCAGTTTAATTTGGGGTTGGACTTGTGTTTTTGGTCATCTCAAATTGGACCGGAATTTCGAGTCATTACAGTCCGACCTCGCCTCAAAGGAAAATCTATGCGACTTCATGCCACGACATATGCCAAGTATAGTTCTAACAACGACATCTGTATACGCGAGTTGCCGAAACTTTGATCAGTGGGACCAGTTTGGACCGATGAATGACTTTGGCCTCGCAAATCCAAGTGATCCAGCGGATACTCCATGCAATCAAGCTCCATCCCAACAACGTTTCAACAACCACTTAGGGCGATCGCGCGCCTAGGCCATGGCATTGACCATGCGTACATGCTTTGGAAATCTCAACCGAGCAGACCGACTTGATTCAAATGCATGCCCATAAGACTTAAGGGCTCAAATGTACACACCAAACGGTCGGCTGTCGATCCAAAAACTCCTCGAAAAGCTAAATACGTGATTACAAGCCCATGGCATGCAATCCACTTCCATGTTAACTATCCCAACTCAGATCGCATCACACAAAACCATGTGCAAGCTCGTGATTGCATACGTATGACCCAATAATGAACCGCTTGCACTTCGATGCAATCGGGAGTCGGCAACTAACATTTATTGTCTTTAATCTACAGGAACTAAAACGCTTTGGACATGCTCCAACCCAACCGCAAGACTCAAGCAAGTCAAAGCTCTTAGCAATGTTGGAATCCTAAACTCATGCCAGCATATTCCGACAAGGCGTCCCAACCGCTCCAAAGTAGTGCGCCTTTGGCGTACAACTCAAGAGGAAGGTCATAACCAATCGCTAAGCACCACATTGAGACGTTGGCGCCTATATTAGACTCATCTCACTTCAAAGCACGTCTAGTTAACCCAAGACATACTTTGAGGGGCCAAATGTTAGCCGGTCTTTTGATTTCGGTTCCCATAAGTACGTAAGACACGCTCAACTCAACATATCGCGTGATATTACAGCCAGAGGCATCGCCAATATCATCCGGGGTCCAGTACCATAAGACTCGAGTCTGGCCACTAGTTTTTATTTGTGCAGTTGGGCGATGTGTAAAATTTATCGTCCCAATCAATGTCCTTCAAATAGGTGTACATAAACAAACCGTCTGGTTTGTAAATGAATATTTTATTTTATTCACTTTCATGTTAAAAATTATATTTTTAATGATAAAATATTTTATTTCAACACATGAATTTCTATTCAGTTCATTTACACAATAAAAATGATATTTTTATTTTTCTAACATATTTTAGAAAAATTCGGCGGCATAACGGCACAATACTAGAAACGGGACGAGGTCTTGCCTTATCCCCGGTCTAGTGAAGGCCCACGCCATTCACACATCAATCAAATCCATTCCATTTCACCAAACAATTCAATTCAATCAAATAATCTAACTAATTTTTGTAATCAAACAAACAAGTCCATGGTCTGTGGACGATTGTGTCGCGTGCTACTAAACACCGTCTACATCCTAGTATATATATATATATATAACTAGAAAATAAATTGAAGAGTGAGAAATTGTCACCAATAGCTATCCAATACTACGACTCTTCATTAATAGAAATCTTCATCGTTCTCGCCTTTTTATCACCTTCGTTGCCCGTATTCTCTACATATGCAAAAATCGAATTTTTACTTCGCTATTCAATATATAAAAATCAAATTTTTACTATGCTATTCAATATATAAAAATCGAATTTTTACTATGCTATTCAATATATAAAAATCGAATTTTTACTTCGCTATTCAATTCTATTTTTCTTCGCTATTGTATATAATAAACTCGTAGTTTTATTCAGCCCTTACTTAAATAAAAATCATATTTTTATATATTCATCGCTATAAAAATAATATTTTTACATCAATAAAAACCATATTTTCATATTGCCAAAAATCAAATCCGTTCGCTTTTAAAAATCCAATCTTCTTCATTCTAAAAAACGAATCTTTCTCATGATAAAAATCCATACTTTTATCGTAAGGAAATCAAATCTTTTTAATGCTAAAAATACGATCTTTTTAATCTAATCAGACAAAAATCATTCCTCTCTATACAAATGACATGCGTGTTTTCCTTCTTATAGATTAAAACTGATTTATAATAGTTAATAATCGATTTAATTAAACTGAAATTAAATTAAAACTGATTTACTAAAATAAAAATCACCTTCTTCTTCGCGAAATGGAGTCGCTGGTCAAGGGGAGAGGCTCGCTGGTTGAAGGGGGGAAGTCGCAGTGGTCGCCGGCTCCTGGAAGTGGTGGTGCTGCGCTCTAGAAGTGGCTGTCGATCGGGGGGCTTGGATTTGGACCCGCGGCTTCAGGGAGGGAGAAGAGAGAGGGTGCGTGAGAGAGGGGAGAGAAGGAGCGGAGGGCGGAGGCAGGCGCAGGCGCGGTGGGGTCCTCCGTTGGCCGGAGACTGGGCGGTGGCGGCCTGGAAGTGGTGGTTTGGGGTCGTTGGTCGCGTACAGGGAGAGTGGAGAGGAGGAGACGCGCGTGGGGGAGGGGCGGTCTGTACTGGCGTACGGCGGAGGGGAGCGTTCGATGGAGGAGGAGGGCGTGGTGGTGGAGCATGATTTTGATTTTCAATTTTGGGGAAAAAAAATGACCGGGGGGGGGGGGTATAAGGGAGAGAAAGGAGGGTTATTTAATTATTTATTTTAATTTATTTTCTATAAACAGTTGACTTTTTATTCGAACTCGAAACGGGACCCAACGACTGTCGCCCCTAGCTAATTACCCCCATTCCGAACTCAATGAGATATGTATCGCAAGCCAATTTAGCTGTTTCGATCAGTTTTCATCAAATTCAAAATATAAATCAGTATATATTGAATTTGAACGCGCATTTCAATTTACCGGGGTCACATACGAACCCCGAAAATTCCAGAAAAAATATTTTTTACTTCGTATTGATGATATGGTCCTAACAAAAACTAATTTCGTTAAATTCTAAGCCCGTTTGAAAAATGGTCATTTTCCAGTCGATTAAAATCAACTGAAATTGGCAAACGCGTTTTCCTTTGCCACGCTCACATATTGAATCGAAAAATTATGAAATTTGAAACCTAGCAATAATTTGACACTATGGATCCAACAAAAGTGGTTTCGTCAAAATCCGAGGTCGTTGGCAAAATTCCCATTTTTAAGGGCCTGAATTCCATAGAGACTATTCAGAATTTTCAACTGGACATATCTTTTGATTCCCGCTATGAAATTTCGATTTTTCGGATTCGTTGGAAAGATATTATCAAATAGATTTTTGCACCCGGTACATTCAATTAAAGTTTGAAATCGAATTATCGAACTACCGCGCCATTTTCAATTCTATTTATAACTATATATAGATATTTATATTCTAACGACGACGTATACAATATATACGTTCGAATTATATTCAAAATAAATTTCTCGTCGATATTATTTAAAATAATTCATTTTAAATGTTCAAAATTCGCTAAAATTGCCGAAATAAAAATTTTAAACTGGCTCAGATTTTCGGGTTGTTACAGGGAGGTACGAATTTCGCACCCACCTCGGGGTACAAATTTCGCACCCTACGAGGTGCGAAATTCACACCCCAGGGCTAGGTGCGAAAATTTGGCATGTGCAGGCTCCAGGTGCAAATTTTTTGGTGTGGTCCCCTATTTTTACCTACTCCTACCTAAACCCTTTCCTATAAATACACCATGACTTCACACTTGAAAGGGGTTGGAATTTGTGAGCTCAAGACCTCTAGAGAGCTACTTTAATCGCATCTCCTATTTGAGGAAGAAGAAGAAGGGCAAAAGTGTCTTTTTCCTAGTATATTAAATATATGATAATTATGACATCATATATGGTAAGGATGACATCATGTCTTAGAGGTGACATTATATAGCCTTAGAGGTGACATTATATAGCTTAGAGATGACATTATATAGCTTTGAGATGAATGTAATGAGATGTCATGAGATGGTCTTGGCCTTATAACTTTGTGATATCAATAACATTCCAACGACTTTTCAAAGTAGACGTAAGACCCTCACGAGGCCGAAACACTATAAATCTCTTGTGTTATTTACTACTTTCCGCTCTTGTCTACATTGACCAAATTAATTATTCCTATTAATTGGAATCTTTGGTGTTTACGACATTTTTTGTCGTCAACATTCAATATCTTCGACTTTTAATTGTCGTATTAGTTATTTAGAATGGGTTAAACGTGGTCTTTCCGAATAACCCGCGTATCTTATAATCATGTGAAATATCAACACATCATACACATCATTCCAATCTAGAATATTCTTTTATTCAAATATTCATTACATTGGGAATTATTCCCACAAATCTTATCAATGATTTATTAATTTAAACCTCTTGTTCAAATCATTCTTACAAAAAAACCATTGTAAAAGATTTTATATTATCTTTTCACAACTTAAACCAAATTAAGGTTTATCAAACTAGTCGGTATTAACGAGCCTTACCGAAGTAATCCTTTATTTTATCATCAATCCCAACCTATTCATCCCATGAAGCAAAACTGGTAGTACTCCATATTTAACACCCATCGTGTCATCGGTAAATTTAATTACCATTTAACGTTCAAATCTAATTAAAGATTTAACTATCGTATGGAGTAAAATTGGTGATACTCCATTCTCGAACATTTCTTGAATTCGGTAAATTTATTAACTTATTCACATTTCAATATAATTAAAGATTCATTAAAACTCCAACTTAGTTTTAATCTCAAAAATCATTACTTAATGATTATTCAACTTTTTGGGAAATTAATCTTATCTTTAATTGGGTTAAAGAACCAATGTCGTTTAAAACATAGTTCACGATAAACCCAAATCATCTTCCATCAAAATGGAATACTCACAGAAATCATAACCATATATAATCGATATAAATTTCTGTATCGGACTAATACTATAAACGGAATAATGGCAAAGCCTTTTGAAATTCCATAAATAGTAAAGGTCTTCCTTCACGAAAGCTCATCTCGATTATCATTAAATCGAATTTCATTCAATTCCAATTTCTTTTATTAGATTGGAAAACTTTACTTTGGAAAAATTCCATTAAATCTTAATTAAAAGATTTATAAATTCCAAATCATATCTTCACTGTTAATTGGGTTTAAGAACTAATGTCATTTAAAACATCATCCACAATGAACCCATAATCAACTACCACTTAATTCTAATTATATTCATTAAATCTTGGTTAAAAGATTTATTCTTTTCTCAACTGGGTTTAAGAGCAGTGTCATTAAAGACACCATTCACGACAAACCCAAAATCCAATTTCTAGATATTCATTATGAAATAAATGAAATCGATAGAAAACTATGTTCGAGTTAAAATGGCATTTACTAACTTAACTCGGCTTCATATTTTATTCTTTTCGTGTCCATCCAAAATCTGACATCAAAATCATATTTTGCTTCTTCACTAAATATAATATCAAAATATTTGTTTATATTCTGAACCGGAATGTGACTCAATCAATTACCATATAATTTTATTTATATGGATTCCAGACATCACATGAATTCAAAAACAGTGATGAACAACTATTAAACATCCAATTCACATCGAGGGTGTAATCTACAACTGTATAAGCATTAGATAATTAAATAAAGCTTACTACGGTCTGTCGATCAATCGATTTACATGCAACTAAACACAAGGGAGATGTGTGAAGTTATTATCATCTCCAAACCCATGTGGGGTTTTCAATCAACAACCAACGATTATTGTTTGCACACTTGGGCAATGTGTAAAATTATCGTCCCAATAGCCCTGTGGGGTTTACATCACAATCCATGTGAACTCATATATTATTTTCATAGTTTAATAATGATAACATTTAAAACTATAGCATCCATCAACCACCAAACAAATATTGCAATCACAGACAATAAATATATACTCAGCTATAAAAATAAATAACTACACAAAATGGTTGAGTGAGAGAGTTCTCACATTGGTTTCCACTCCGTTAACCTTTAATTGATGATGTAGAAAACGATTTTGTAGACTCGGGCTGCTGAAATATATGAATTAGAGAAACTGAAAAGTCACAAATAAAGGCCAAGCGGTCCGGGCTCCGGCCGAGAAAGAGCCTGGATCAGTCTAGACTGTGGACCGAGTTCCCTCTGGTCCACAGTCTACGCCAGTCGACTAGTCCATTTCTGACCAGTCGACTGGTCAGAACCTGTGTTGCTGCCCAGGTTGACTACCAGTCGACTGTTCTGTTTTGGGCTAGTCGACTAGTGGCTATCAAATGACCCAATCTGTTTTTTTTCTTTGAGCCATACCTTATGTGCATCGTTTCCGGCGAACTATGGAGGCTATGCACTTGATCTAGATGATAATAAGGCTTCATAAGCTCGTCGAAACAACTCACGAACACAAACACACATATATACATAAGATTGCAATGATTTTGATTATAAGCACAAAATCGAGTATAACCAAAGCAATCAAATGCAATATAAGAGAATTATGAATTCTTAGAACTTGCCGGGGCGACAATGGAGCTTCACAATATAACCAAAACAACTCATAGCATATATGAATTAGATTGTGTAGACAATTCTAATCATAATTTTCGGTTCAATGAAACTAATAAACCGGAAAGTGTATACTTATCTAACCAATCCATATGCATATACACAAATCAAAATGAACCTAAATTACACTATGCAAGCTTATAGCTTGTTGCATAAACACTAAGAACTCACAAAGCTCTCACCTTTGATGGTTATATGCAAGAAATCGATCTAGTGACAAGCTAGAACAACCTCTCTTTTAATATTACTCACAAATCTTCAATATAAACATGGATGCACAAATTTTCTAGAAGTTAGGTCATAAGAAATCCTAGAAATCGAAGGGAAAACAAGTAGGAAAAGATGGAGAAGGGGATGGAGAAGCTTACTCATGTTGTCTCTTTGATTTTCCCCTTGATTTGGGCTTAGATTTGCAAACCCTAGCTTAGGAATTTTAATTTCCCATTTCTTTCCCTATTTTTTCTAATTTGGCTAAGTGTTGAAGTGAATGGGAGAAAGGGGCTGATTTGGGGCTTATATGGTGAGCTAGGTTAGCTAAACCAAAACCCAACCCAAGTACCAATTTTTACGAACTCGAAACATTTCAAAGCTTATAGTTTTCAAGCATGCAAACGACATTTCGAACTTAATGGAAGTGGTTTCGAGTCCAAATTCGTCTGTATGCAAAAAGTGATATTTTGGCCTTATATCCAATGGAAAAGACCAAAATTTCTCCAATTCCAAAGGTATCGATGCTGACAGTTTTCGAACATGTAAACGACATTTTGAACCCAATGGAAGTGGTTTCATCGAAAACGGAGGTCATCTGCAAAATGACTATTTTTAAGGGCTATATATATAATATTAATATATAAAAATTCCATAGCGACTATTCTAAATTTTAATTTAGACATAATTTACAATTTATAAAGTGGAATCTCAATTTCTTACTTTCGTTAGAAAAGCATAGTTCAAAATATTCCAACGTTTCTTGTTTTATATTCTGATTTATATTGAATTCTATACATTCATTCAAAGTTTAAAATCAAATTTTCAAACTATCACGCCATTTCAAGCTCGTTTTGATTTAAATTTATAGATTCTTACTTCGATTAAAAATAAATTTTAAATCGTTAATTCTCAAAATAAACTATCTTAAATACTTAAAATCCATTAAAATCTATTAAAAATAAATTTAAAATTGGTTCTGAAAATACAGATTGTTACATTCTCCACATAGTGCTATAGAAAAGGGGATCCAGTCTCTACCTGCTATAGCTCTGCCAAAATCTGTATTCAACCACTTCTCAGCTCCAAGGACAGTAAGCCTCTATCGTCTAAACTAGTTATCATCTTCTCTGGTAACTAGTAGTGTTTTCGGTTCATGTTCAATTTTAATATAGGGGTCTTTGTATTCTAATCAATATTCATTGTAATCTGACATGACAAAGATAATAATAAAGATATTCAAAGTGGACTACGCTTTATCAATGGCTGAAACCCCGTCGCAAGACCCAAAAAAATCGTATACCAATATATTCAATTTTATTTGTTTATATTTTTTATTACTAAATGACAAATTAAATTCAACTAATAATGTGTTTGCAATGATAAGAGAATATAACAAATGAATTATACGATAACAATTTAGAATGTATGCATTTATTATTGTATAATTATCATTGCTGCAACTAAACGCTATAAAAAATATAGCTTATTGAAAATATATAATATTTATGCTATAACCACATATATGTAAAAAAAAAAAAAAAAGACAAGTAATCATTATAGGTATAAAGTAGTTTAATGATGTTTGACTAATACAAGTCAGTTTAACTGTATCTCAGACCCAATCCTAAATCCAGTTCTTTCAAAGCGTGTCGCGGATCTACCTGTCGTGAAGATCCAATGAGACGAGTATGAATGAACGGGCAGATCAATAAAATTTGGATTGTGATTCGTACTAGAGAAAGAGAATAATACAGCATTACCCCTGAGATATTTCCAGCGGAAGAAACCAGTCCAAAGTCGGTGAAGGGTAGACCATTTTATAAGCCAAAATCACGGTAAACCCACAGAACAAAAAAATAGAAAAACGAAGCTCAGAAAAATGGTAAACGACAATGGGTCTGCCTTGTCAGTAAAATACGTACTTGGACTAGGTTTTTGGGTGCAAGGATTCAGGTGTTTTCCATGGATGGCTATCAACTTCTTCCTAAAAGACTCGCTTAAACTGCCATCATCCACGATTCAGCTCCTTCAGAACTCCGCGAATCTGCCAATGATCGGAAAACCTCTTTATGGTCTTATCTCGGACGTTCTCTACATACGCGGCCAGCACCGCTTGCCTTATGTCGCTATTGGAGGTGAGCTAACTGTGTTATAGTTTACTGCTTATGGTCCCCTCCGATAAGATGCGTTTCCAATATTTGTGGGTATTCCAATGTGTTATGTTGGAGGTGACATTTCTGGCATATTCTTTAATATTAGGTATCTATTATTAGCTAATTTGGCAGGTGTGATGCACTTAAAAATAAAAATAGATTTCAAATGATCATTTTTAAATACGCCTTGTTTAATTTGACCAAAAAAAATACTAAACAAAAAGAGTAGAAAAGTATTGTATTCCAAATAAAAAGTAGAAATTAGGGGTGAACATTTATTGGGTGAAACCAATTAAACCAACCAAACCGGTTAAATTTGGTCGGTTTTGGTTTTGTAAGTTAATTGGTTGGTTTTGATTTTTATTTTTATATTACTTCAGTTTATTGGTCGGGTTTGGTTTTGATATTTGAAAACTGAACCAACCAATTAAACCAAACTTAAAAATTTATTTATTTAGAAGTAAAAAAATTATTATTAACAATGCTATTATTTACAACGTTTTCATAACAATATTATTTTTCTTCTTCAATTTGATATTGACATTTTTAGAAGAAGAGTTTGATTCATAAAATATTTGCATCATACGAACTCAATTATTTGTTTTAATCCTATGTTATATCAACAACTAGAAGATCTATTTCACTTTAAGATAAACCAAACAAACCAATCAAACCGGACCAAATATTATCGTGGTTTTGATTTCAAAAAATATCGGTTTGTTTTGGTTTGATTCGGTTTATGTTTTTTGAATGGTTATTTTGGTTTCAACATTTTGGATCGGTTTGAAACCGAACCAACCATTTGCTTACCCCTAGTAGAAATGTATATTTCTTATAAATTCTCAAGTTTTATCTTTAGAAAGCATAGTTCAACAAATTTGGAACATAAAAAATGAAGTAAATTGTAACTTACTGAGAAATTTAAATTAATTTGCATTGAAGATAGTTCCGTAGAGAATTTAATATTAAAAACGGGAGTGATTTCGTAGAAACTAAAATAGGTAAAACCGGCACAAAGAATTCATTTATTAAATTAAGAAAATATTTTAATATGCACAAAAATACTTTTTGCACCTCTTAATTTTGCTTGTTTTTTATTTTGTTGGCATTAATATAAGAAGTATATATAGTTTAGAGTAATTTCGAAATTGTTTAAATTCAATATTTAAAAAATCCATAGTTAAACTTTAAAAAATTCATGTTTATAAAAGATTTCTTCGAATAATTTGAATCAATAGTCAGTTTTAATGAATATTTGATTAAATATAGTAGAATAATGGTAACCTACAAATATGCAGTCTAAACTAAATGCTGGACTTTCCATTTTAGGAAATAAAGAAAAGTAAATATATTGTTAAAACTTTAAAATTATGTTTAAAAAATAATAATTAAGAAATCTAATTAAGGATAAAATAAATTTCATAGGGGAATATTGTTAAGGCATTTGTATGGTATGCCCATATCATCAGTTTTATTAGAGAAATAAATTTCCATCCTAATTATCTTTAGATCGTCCAGGGTCACTAACTCAAGTGACACTGATATGGCATCATAGTTATAAAAAGCGCGCTCGACGCGTGGCATGACGCAAGGCAAGGCGCAGCGGGGCTTTTGCACCTTTCTTCCTTATGACGCGACATACATAGAATGTCACAATAAACGACGCAAATGGCGCTTACGATGCAAATGACGAACGATGCACATATCGCTCGTCTTTTCATATTTTTTTGTTGTTTTTACTTTTTACCCCTATTTTTCTTAATCTAAACTAATATCCATCAATGATTGAATGTGTTGTATATTTTATATATAATAATACGATTGTACTTATAATTAATATCTAACAAACTCTTAACTATTACTTATATTATTGTCGCGTCAAACTACAAGGTATGATTAGAATCAAAATCTTTAAAGCCGAATCAAACCGATCTGAACCCAACTTAAACCCAATTGGTTGAAAATAACATGAAATATATGATCTGCAAGAATAGATAACAAGCGAGAGAATACATGCAGTATTAATGTTATTGTCCAATCAAATCATAACCAAATCGAACTTTGGGTTGATTCAAGATTTTGAAATGTATTGCTTAGACTCGGCAAAGCCCAATCCGACTAAAATCTATAACCGTTGGATCGGGTCTAGATCTTACCCGACATGTCTAATTAGTACCCTTGCACGGAACAAATTATCTCAGATTGTCGCATTTTCGATATTAATCTCGAACGAATTCCAAAATATTTGTTCTAATTATTGTTGCATCGAATAAGTAATCTCAAATAGATATTTTTCATGTTACTCTCCAACGCACTTTGAACTGTCTATTTATATTACGGTCGCACCAACGGATCGTTAACCTATATGAGATAAATAAAGAAAAACAGTGAAGCTTATAAACCCGATGAAGTAGATATTGTTTAAAAGAAATATTTGTTCAATTAAATTCAAATTTCCAATTTATCGGTAATATGCACTATTATCTTGAATTTTTGTTTTTAAAGACTATTATGTTTGAAAATATACAGTTATAATATTATATTAAACGAAGTTTTTTCGACGAAGTGTAAAAAAAAAAAAAACCTTTATTACGTTTGTTCTAGTAAAAAGGATAAATTATATTAAACTTCCAAAATCAATTGCTATATATTAAACTGATAAAAATAAAATTCTAAATATGCATTGCGCAGGAAATTCAAAACGACGCACGTCATTTCTTGTGCCGTGCGCCAATGTTCTAGGAAGGCTTTGTGCTTTTTTACGTTGTGCGATACTAATAACTATGTATGACGTTGTAGGCTGAGGCATTATAGTATATGGATTTGAAACTCGAGACATCAGAATCATTGTTCTGCCTAAATAAAGTACCACTTTTTTTTTAAAGTCTTAAATCAAGTCCTTGCTAATACCATCGCACTACATACGACAATTATTCTCACTTCAATTATTAACATATTCACACCTCATTGTGGTTTAGATCTTTACAATACCGAAGTTTTTGTTGAATCATTAGATCAACAAACTATTAATTTTTTTTTATATATAATGAGACTGTTACATATAATAAATTTTCGTCTTAGCACAAATAGATCAGCATATCAATGAGACAAATGAGATTACTATCATGAATGAAATCATTGTGAAGAAAAGGTTGACAAACTTGTATACAATGAATTCTTCAGAACTGCATAAATCAATCTCTCTCATACCAGTTGATCGTAATGACACTGAAATTCTAATCAAGAGGATGTAAACACGGATGACTCTGATAATTCATCCGTCTTTATATCGACACTGGAGGGCAGATATGCATTTCTTGTGTATATGGCTCCAATTCTCAATCTCAGCGACAGTTAGTGTGGAGACATCTCTTATGCAATAAACCGAGGTGAGAAAGGAGTTTTCCTCGAGGATGAAGCCTGACAGCCACACTTTGGGAATAGACTATGTTACTTCATCGCGACATGATTTTGCAACTTTTTAGAAGCTGGAGATCTGCCATTAAAGCTCATCGAGATTCCTTTTGAAGAAGATGGTTGGCAGCAGTCTTCACGTGGTTGATTTTCTTTCTGCACCACAAATGTTATGATCTTTGTAATAACAAATGCTATACATATGTAGAACCGAAAGCTGTAGAAATTAAAATTTGAAGTAGTGGTTTGATGAAGTTTAAAACAGCAACAATTCGATGCAGTTGAAGTGCATTAGATAGGAGCGGCTAGTGCATCCAGTAGGTGCAATTGTAGTTACGTCAGTTCAATGCAGCAAAAGCTGTATCAAATAGGAGCATCATTGGTTCGGTGCAACTAAAACTGCATGTGTTCTGCGGCTAAAGCTGCACCTGTTGGATGCTACTTTAGATGCACATGTTCCTATATCCGTGGTTACATCTAAACGGTGAACTAAAAATGTGAGTGAAATTTTATATGAGAGCCTAAAATATAGCTGTAATTTTTAAGCTCTCAGCACTGGACTATCGTGGATGGAACCTATAACTTCCAATCTTCCATAGTAGATTAGAATGATGGTTCATACTGTCATTACAGACGCTTTCCTTGGAATGAATCCAATTGATACTCATGGTAATCCCAAATCGTCAGTGATGACCACAGAGAAATGGACGAATGTGGGCCCGGCCAAAATACTTTATATCAGATCCTTGTGAATAATTACACATATTGTTATAAGCTTACCAAACTACAGTTTGATGTCAATTAAAATTGCACGTGGGGTATAATTTTGGAGCGTTAATATTCATAAATAAAACACATCATTATATGCTCACAAAATTACAGTTTAATATTGAATATGAATCATAAATACAAATTTGTATAAAATGTTATTGCATTTCACTTTCTTATTTTAATTTTAAATTATGTTTTTTATGTATACCTCAAAATTTGATCCCGAGACCTCTCACTATAACACAAGACCTCTAGTTATATCATAATGACCCGCTTTACATTTTCAGCATGAAAGAGGGATCTACTCTTTAATTTTTTGTCTTTGTTTATAACCACAAAAAGTTAGATAAGCAAAATGTTAAACAAAACCGTAAATAATGAATATTTGAATCCATGATCTTATCTATCTGTGAAATTCTCATAAAATAAAAATAGAAGACAAGATCTTGATTCAAACCCGTTAGCATCGCCTGCGCACGCTTGTGTGTTTGGTTGAAAACGTAGGAGCGTCTTGGCAAAACTGTCCACATTCATGTCAATAATCTGACTGAAGTATTACAAACATTATTAAATTTATTTGTTTGGTATGCACTGTGGTCATCCATAATAGGTTGTTCCAGGTGGATTCAAAACAAGATTATCAAAATGGGATTCAAATCATAAATCGTGAATTTTAATTTTTAAATCAAAACGTGAGCTAAGTCATAAATCGTAGATTCACAAGACTTATATTTTAAGATTTGTATGCACTTTAGAATTGATTATGATGTTTGAACCTCACATCTAGACTTTAAAAACATTTTTTTCCCCTTATTTCATTTTTATTTTGCCTAGAAAACACTAGGGTTGGAATTATGGATAAGCATATTCAATATATAAATATGTATTGAATGGTTTTTCTCAATTGTGGTTTTAAATGAGTTTGAATTTGAAGGTAAATGAAATTTACGGGACTGGAGAGATTGATCCGAAATGGGATTAAACTGAAGGCATTAAGATTTTGATAGCAGTGTGTTTTACTTCCCCAATATTGAAGTGTTACTATGTGCCATTGTTTTTAAAAAAACTCGCCTCGATACTCGTCTCAAGGCCCGCCTTGAGGAAATAGGAGATAAAACGTCTTGAGACTTATTCCAAAAGGCTTTTTACCTCTAAAGCTTACGCCTTAACAACATAAAGTATACAAAGCGCATAAAGCGTACGCCTCAAACATCTGAGGCATATGACTTAAAAATCTTTTTATCTTTAGTTGCAGATGTTGACACAGATAAAAGTCATTAAAACTTTAATTATTTGATGAAAAAAATTGACAAAATTTAAGAAAAAAAATTTAGCAGTTTTACTTTTCAATTTCAATGTCGACATGATTAAATAAGATTGTTTATGAAATAATGATCATGAACAATATAATGAATTTTCTCATTGTCATTTAAAGAATGTTTTTCAATAAAGCTTGTTAAATCTCAAAATAAATTTTGCAAATCAATTTGAATTGATAGACCGTATCAAAATTAGAGTTTGATGTGATCTTAATTAGTTTTAAGAAATCAAATTTTGAATCATATGTGTTTTGATTATTTATTTTTAATCTATAATAAAAATATATACTTGGTAAAAATTGGATCTTAAATTATTTGTTTTTCATTTTTTACATTGGTTAGTTTAAAGTGTCAGAATTTCTTTATTTGTTTTGCGTTTTATTTTTACCCGAAAAGCTTACGCCTCAACATTTCGAGGCTTACGTCTCGCCTCGTAAACTTGAAAATGCCTCATGTACGCCTTTTGCATTTTAAAACTTTGCTATGTGCATCGTATTTTACAATGATACCAATTGGGTTTTTCTTGTAAGTGGTTTTAGTTTAAAAGGTGAGAAATGTCTTAATGTTGGATGTTCTCTCAAAACAAATGCTGACCTTGACTGATCTCTTCTACCAAAAAATGGCCACAATTGCATAATATATTGCATATTGAGCACCAGTGCACACGGGCTTTGCTTTTTCACATGAATTATTACCTAATATAACCAACTTTAAGTTGGCAGAAGATTTGATGCTAAAGCTGTAAGAGCATTACTTTTCATTTAGTTGTCAAATTTGAAATTTATATTCTTTGCTGTATTATTAGCTAAGAACTTTACTTTTGTAATCCAATTTTACTTTTGTGAAAATAGATTTTCCATACAAAAGCATGACTTCATCTGCAAGAAATGAAGAGGATTTTCATAAACAGAACATCATTTTATTATTTTCCTCCTTGTGGCTTTGCGTTGTCAGAACTCCTGGATTTTTGTTACTTTACTGTGCATTTTAAATTTCTAGTGATTATTATTTTTATCCTTCCATAAAGCTAGCATTTGAAGGGGTGAATTTAAACACTGAAAAGAGATGAGTACCTTTTTGTAGATAGCAAAATGGCATTGTGCTGCTTTCATCGCGCATTTCATACTTTGACAATTGATATTGTTTTATTTAGCGTGTATACACATGAAACATATGTGCAAGTTGCTACCTATAAGTATGGTAATATGTTTACAGGCACTTGCTCATACTGAGCATGATTTAATTTTGTATCTTGCATTTATTTAAAATAATATGCCTATAGATGCCATAAAAAAAATTAAGAAACAGATTTAGAATCATCCTTTTCACATCCATAAACTTTTGCGGTTCGAAGTAAAGGTTGGTGCTTAAATGAAAGTTCAAAAAAGTCTTTTGAATTGTTATGTATATGAATTCATTCATGCATGAAGGATATTATTTACCATATATAGTATAAAAACCAGAACAATCAGACACCCCCCCCCCCCCCCCCTCTTTTTTTTTCCTTCCTAAGTATACCTGTATTGTAAACTGGTTACCATGGTTACCGATCTAAACAAATAAAACTGCAGCCCTCTTACAAGCATAATATGCCTATAGATGCCATAAAAAAATTTAAGAAACAGATTTAGAATCATCCTTTTCACATCCATAAACTTTTGCGGTTCGAAGTAAGGTTGGTGCTTAAATGAAAGTTCAAAAAAGTCTTTTGAATTGTTATGTATATGAATTCATCCATGCATGAAGGATATTATTTACCATATATAATATAAAAACCAGAACAATCAGACCCCCCCCCCCCCCTCTTTTTTTTTTCCTTCCCAAGTATACCTGTATTGTAAACTGGTTACCATGATTACCGATCTAAACAAATAAAACTGCAGCCCTCTTACAAGCAATCTCATGGCTAGCAATCGCACTCCTTTCAGAAATATCCATATTCACCCTTACATTTCTACTACTGTTAAGCAACCTTGGTGCATCGATTGCTGAAGTTGCTAATGATGCTATTATTGCCGAGTCTGGAAAACAAACAAAGAATTCTTCTGCTGCTCCTTCTCTCCAATCATTTGCCTGGACTACTGGTTCATCTGGTGGAATTCTTGGAAATTTACTTGGTGGCTTCATAATCGGTCGCCTTTCTCCAAAAATTATGTTTCTTAGCTTCGGTTCCATTCTGTTATTCCAATTCTTGACTACTTTATTTGTTCATGAAAGCTCGCTAAATCTTCCTAAGAAGTCAAGCAGTTCATCTAATTTTTCTAGTATAAAGAAACAGATAAAAGAAATCTCCTTAGCTTTGCAACAAAAAGAGATATCTCGATCAATTGCATGGTTTTCAGCATCTTATGCAGTGGTTCCAGTTTTGTTGGGTACTATGTTTTTCTATCAGACTCAACATCTAAATCTGAGTTCTTCGATTATCGGATTGTCCAAAGTTTTTGGACAGATGGCTATACTAGCATGGAGCGTTGTGTATAATAAATGGTTTAAGAAAACCTCAGTCCGAAAGCTACTTTCTGCGCTTCAGGTTACAATTGCTATATTTATGATATCGGATGTCTTTTTCGTGAGGGGTGTGTACAGGGAGATGGGAGTTTCGGACTCCCTATACACTGTTGTATTTTCAGGATTATTGGAGGTTCTGTTCATTTTCAAGTTTCTTCCTTTCAGTGTACTTTTAGCTAAATTGTGCCCTAGTGGGTGTGAGGGTTCAGTCATGGCTTTTCTTATGTCAGCTACGTCATTAGCAATGATGGTGAGTGGGTATTTGGGTGTCGCTCTAGCTGGATATGTTGGTGTCTCTGATGGAAACTTTTCCAAGCTTTGGATTGCAATCATAGCGCAAGCTTTTTGCACTTTGTTGCCATTATTTTGGGTTTCGTGTATACCTGATGACAACAAAAGGTTTGAAAAGAAAGAAGAATAATTGCATTCTATGTGAATTGATGCGGAATATATGTTAGCAGAAGTGGAAAATTACATTATGAAGTAGTATCGTGTTTATATTTGATGTCTTCTGTTCATTTTTTCCAATTGCGTGTGGTATTCAGTTTGTCGATTATGGTTGATTATGGTTGATTTTGTTGATAGATGGTATGAAATGCTGTGAGTAGTGTATATGAAATACATCATGTTACCAATTAAAAATATATACTGACACTATTTGTCACCTTCTTAGACGATAATCCCTTTTTATAATATTTATGTTGAATGCCTCATATTATAAGGCTGACAAGCTGAATTGAAGTTTGCACTCTAATACATTGAGGCGAATGATGTCCTCCTAGTTGCTATGTAATCGAGATCTGAAATCCTTATAGTGATTAGTTTTCCATAATGTATTTTATCACATTGTATGCATGTAGGCAGTGACGTACGCAGAGCGGTGGGGGCAAATATTTGAAAAAGTTTTTATACATACGTAAATAAGTTCGTATGTTTAAGATATCTCATTTTTGGTCTAAATTGTATATATTAATATTCTAACCATATGAAATATTACAAAATGGCATGTTTATTTTTATTTTTTTCAAATAAATTCCAATAGTTTCCTACATTCTATTTAAAAAAAAAAATCAATAATCTAGTGTAATAAATTTAATCAAAAATGCACTTGTCATCTCTTCATGCAACCGGAGTGTTAAGGTTTAAGCATCCTTGGTATTTTCATAACTAAAACCAATTTAAAAATATTTGCAGTAGCTACTACAATTAGCAATATGAACTTATACTGACAATCACAGTGAAAACAATCATATCAAATGGATTTAGACTATGTTTCTTAAGTATATTAAATCGCTTATATTTTAAATGGAAACAAAACTGAAGATAACACTAATAAGGCAAAACATAGATTACCTTTTTCAACTATATTGTAGGTCTTTGTTTTCTTTTATTTAATATATTTTGACTGAGTAGAAATCATTGCTGCAATAACAAATTTATTGTCTTATGTTGTTAAATTCACTTTTTTGAAATATAATTACAAAATGTGAGTGAGGGCGATCGACCCACTGGACCTTAACTATGTACGTCCTTGCATGCAGGATGGCAAAAAAAAACCTAAAATTCAAAATTTTGTGAGATCTGATCTGGAACTAATTGAATAAGTTTTCTTTTCTTTCTTTCTTTTTTTTTTTTTTTTAGAACACAACCGATTCATTTCAGCTTTCCAAAAGCTAAAAAATGACTTAAATAAGTCGTGTTGAGGCTTAAATTTACAGTTGAATTTGGTACCTTCCCTCTTTCTACAAAAAGAAAAACGAGAGATTCATCCTTGACTTAATGCACGCTATCTTAGGAGCTAGAGAAGTTGTCTTGCCAACATGTATAGCTTTGAATATTTTCCTTTAACCATTTTCAGTATCTTGTTAATGTTTACTATCTTTACTGTGGAAACAGTTGCATATAAATATTGGAATACGAAAAAGTTGCATATAATTATTGATAAAGCTTCCAGGATTTTAAGCATTGCGTGTGGTAAAGAAGATTATATCAGATAATGGAAATGATAATAACAAAGAATCCCTAAAATGTTATCAGACATGATAATAAAAATTTAAAATATTAAATGGTTAACTATTTGTTTTCATTTTTCCCTACTATTTTTATTTCTAGCGAATAAGCAGAGTTAGTGGATCTTAAATTGTTAGCCATTAAGATCGCTCCCAAACCAGGGGTTGGGTCATGTGTCCAATTCAGATAGGTTGATCATTCATCCACCCCAACGGAAGAAAACATAGCAGAATTGTTGTGCTTATTTACTTGGTTTTTATAAAGCCGGCTAAGAAAAGGGTGTCGATTACGATCCACTGCAGTTTGATCGTGATCCACGCCACGGTGTGGATTACAATCCACACCCTTAAAATAGCCGGCTTTATGCCGATTAGTTTTTCGTGTATAACCGGTTCTATAAAGGCTTGCTACGGACGAGAACAACACACAACTATTTCTCTTTTCCTTCCCCATTCCTTCATCAATTTCAGCAAACCACAAAAAATATGGAAGAGCTTGGAAAGCCATGCGAGGTAGCGGAAGTCGCAGTACGGGAAATGGACCGGCACAAGAAGAGAACGTTCCACTTGAAGAACACATCACTTTTCCGGTAAAACGAGATGTAACTAGACGACGACGAGTTATACGGTAAGCAGCTGGATCTGAATATTGATCAGAATTTAGGACGCGATAATGTTTTAAGCAATTTTCGTGTACTTCTTAATGAAGAAGAGCATATAAGCATGCGCGTTGAAGATTTTGTAAGTTATATACCTTTTGTTTACTAGTAATAGTAAATTAATGTAGATTAGAAATTTAACTTTCTTTCCATTTATAACTAGGCACGACCGGATAAAACACGTGGCTCACGACCAAACTTTATTCGTTTATATGCCACAATTTGCAATTATGATATAGTAGGCATTATATACACATTTCTCGGTGAAGTGAGACTTGGTGATTTAATTAGTACGTGTGTACTTAACTATCATCAAATTATTTCTATTTTTAAATAACTTCATTTAATCGTAAATTAATCTTTTAGGTATAACAAACCTTTTAAATTCAGATGTTCGGTTGACTGGAGCGTTAGCCTCCTCTTGGTGGAAGACCAGCCATACATTTCTTTTTGGGTTTGGGGAGTTAGACATCACCCCTTGAGACCTTACTGTGCTTATCGGACTTTCTGTAGGATTGGGTGAGTAGTTACCTTACGATGAGCATTATCAATGCTCTAACCTCTTATCATCTCTACTGCCTCATTTTGACTTCGAAAATGGGTGGACTACACGATTACAGTTGCGGGTTAGTTACATTAGACAGACAATCCTAAATTTAATCACTGTACACGACAAAGAAAATCACCTTTTGGAGATAGCACGGCTATTTATTCCATATTTGATGTAAAACATATTTTTTCAAACCCATTAAACACATTGTCGGTTGGACATGTTGCAGCGGTTGCAGATTTTTCTTTTGATAGACTAGTTGTATATGATTGGGGGGCTCCAATCCTAGCATACTTGTATCACTCCTTGGACCATCAGTGTGTTGTTACTTGTTTTTGGTAGGTTTTACAGTACTGGTACTACGAATACTTTCGTAATATGACTTATCTGACATTGGACTTGGCTTTATTCCTATTCTTTTTTCGATTGAGGGCATGGGCTCGTGAGAACCAGAGGCCTGTGTAAAGAGATCAGGCCCGTCAAATATTTGCAGTGGTTCATAATCAAATATAGTTATGCATCACACATGAGTGTATCTTTTTGGCATATGTCTAAACGGATCTAAAAAGGCCGGGTCAACCTGGCTAAGACCATAGACCTGCCTCGTTGCCATCCTTACATATGATGGTGTGGTTAATGCTACATTGCTTTTGATGAGACATTTCCCTTTAGTGTCATCTCCTCCAACTGGTGGCTATTACTGATTCCTTGGTGAGCGTTGTTGGAGGCAAATATTAGAAGGTGATTTCATGTCTGATGATCCCCATCCGGATACAACTTGGGATCGTGAGTGGTGGCCAGCTAATTCTTTCATCATTCCCCCTTTGGTTATGCATCATTTTGGCGTAGATTCTACACTCCAGCGCATACCGTGTTGGGGATGCGAATTAAGGATCTTAAGGAAAACTAAACATTAAAGGGGTGATAGTTTTTTATGGATTTTATTAATCTCTTGAAATCTTTTTGGATTTATCAGATTGTTATGCAAATCACAAATATTAACAATCACAAAATCAATTACGTATGTAGAAAATACAAATAAAAAGCAATAGAAGAAAAGTACACATGGGGGTTTTATACTTGTTCAAAGTTACCCTACATATAACTCCATACAACTTTTGGTTGTGCAAATTTATTTTCAACATAATCTTCAAATTATAATCCTCGATTTCAATGGCCACGAGGTCCACCAACACCTGCTTCCGAGCACAGTGTGCTCTCTTGATTTAACTAGGTTACAAGAACACTAAATTAGTTTTCGAGCTACAATCACACCCAATTGATTCCAGGCTACAATCACACCATTTCTCAGTATCAGTTTTGAAATATTGACTCGGTAGAACTTGATCTCACGACCTTTGATTACAGATAGCATATAACTCTTGAGTAACACTTGAATTTCAGAGAGAGTTTGATGTAGAATTGAAAGAGAAAGAGTTTGTTATAAATCTCTTGAAATTCAGCAGAGTATAAGTATAGAATTTTAAGAAATTAAGTAGAATAATGGCAAGGAGAGAAAGGAATAAGATGATTAGTTATTAAAAAAACTCGATATCTGAAGTCTAGTTATAGGTTCCAACAGCCACAACCATTCAAAAAATGTTTGAATTCAAAAGACACAACTTTTCAAAATTCAAAAATAAAACCAACAACATATATGTCGATATATACATGTATTTTTTTAAAAATAAACTTTTTGAATTAAATCAAATAATGATTAAGTAAATTATGGTTAGTCTTGAGTTAAAACAAACTATATTCTTTTATATTAAAATAGAGTTTTTCAACTAAAAAGCATATATTAGAACGATTTAAAATTTATTGAAAATTAAATATAAAATGATATAGAAGTACATAAAAAACTATAAATATATTAAAACTTAATATAAATAAGGAAATTGAAAACATAAGTAACTTTAATAAAATTAATTTTAAATCTGTAAGTAAAAAACATTTGAATTATAAGTTAAAATATATTAAAAAATAGGGTATAATTTTGAAACAAGAGTTAAAATAGATTTAAGAATAAAAGATATAGATTTGAGATAAGGAAGTAATTTTGAAATCATTTTGAAAATAGTTTTAAAAACAAGGAAGCAATCTTTGAAATCATTTGAAAAATAGTAAAAAAAAAAGTGTTTGAAATCAGAATTTAGCGCTAATACAAGTTTTAACAAAATATTTAGACATTAGTACTTTATAGTTTTTGAACTCTTTAATTCTTAATACTCACGAGTCTTGTATCTTAAACTTTTCTACTTTGAAATCTTGATTCTCTGAATTGTACAGTCTTCAATAATCAATACCTGCATAGATTTCATATATATATGTATATATATATATATATATATATTCTAGATAACAGTGTTAGTATATATTTTATAACAATACTAATTGAAACAAAGTTGTCATCATAACTATCATCAACATATCAATCCCTAACAATCTTCCCCTTTTTGATGATGACAACCTTGATTTATAAAATATTCCTACCTGATGTCTTGATTCTCCAGTTACTCCCCCTTACTCCTTTAACTCCTATTAAAACTACTAACTCCCCATTAATCTAAGCCTTATTTTTATAATTTCTCCCCCTTTGTCATCAACAAAAACTATATTCATATTCAAACAACAATACTCCCCCTAAAACTAAGACATAGTTAAAAACTAAAACTAATATGATTCTAACTATTTAAAATTAGGATAGAATATAATAACTACTTATTCTTAGTAATAACTTGAATGATTATAAACTATACTAAGATAAACTATGCTACAAAGTATACAATTCAAACCAAATCAATTCAGTATATACAACACATACAATCAAGCCATCTAATTCAAACCAAATCAATGTTAAAGTTATTTATTTACAAATTCAAAATTTTAAAACAGTTCAATCAAATCATGAAAATTATAAAGACAAATTCATACATTTATAGGGACTTCTACCCAACCATGTCCACAGAAGATTGGATCAGGCTTTTATAGCATCCTAGTCTTCGTTGTCTTTGGTGAGAGGTGCTCCGGTGTTGTTGTCTTCATCTTTAGAAAGAGAAGTAATCATCCATCTTATTACATCAAAATGCTTCTCTAGTTGTTTTATCATTTTTATTTGACTTTATTCTAAGTGATGCTGATTACGAAGAATGATAAAGAGAATATTCTTTAAAGAATTAAGTATTTCTTCAAGGTTTTCACTCAAATTATGGATTTGAAAAGCCATGGATTTGGTTTTTTTGAGAAATTATGTAAGCACATGATGGAGGAATGACTAAATCAGTTTTTCTGGAGGAAATGGTTATAAATAGGTTCTGGAATTCGTTTGAATTTAATGGACACTAGTTGGTTAAAATAGTTTTCAAATTTAAACAAATTTGAAATTTCTACTTTTATATGTTGAATTTCAGAGAGATAGAGTTTGATATAAATCTCTTGAAAATCGACAGTATAAGTATAGGTTTTTAAGAAATTAAGAAGAATAATGGCAAGGAGAGAAAGGATAAAAAAATGATGACTAGTTATTTACAAAACTCAAAATCTGAAGCCTACTTCTAGTTTTCCAATAGCCACAACCATTTAGAAAAGCTTTGATGTAACAACCCGGAAAATCTGAGCCAATTTTTTTTTTGGCTATTTTAACGGATTTTGAATATTTAAAATGATTTATTTTAAATAATAACAACGGAAAATTTATTTTCGACGAAGTTAAAATGAATAATTTTATTTTAATTATATAACGAGCCTGAAATGGCGCGGCAGTTCGAAAATTCGATTTCGAATTTCAAATGAATATACAGAATTCGTTTTAAGTCGGAATTGGACGAAACAAGAAATAATTGAATCTGTTTAACAATATCTTTCTAACGGATGTAAGAAACTGAGATTTCACTTTATAGAGTGTAAGATATGTCCAGTTTAAAATTTAGAAAAGTTGCTGTGGAATTTATATATATTTTAATATATATAAAGGCCCTTAAAAATGGAAATTTTGCAAATGACCTTCGTTTTCGACGAAACCACTTTTGTTGGATCCGGGATGTCAAATTATTGCTAGGTTTCAAAATTCGTAATTTTCTGAATCAATATGTGAGCGTGGCGAAGTTAAACGTGTTTTAAGAGTTTCAGTCAATTTCGATCGACCAGAAAATGACCATTTTTCAAACGGTCTCAGAATCTGACGAAATTAGTTTGTTAGGACCGTATCGTCAATACGAAGTTAGAAATATTTTTTTTGTAATTTTTAGAGTCAGTGTGGCCCCGGTAAATTGTAATGTGCGTTCAAATTCAATATATAGAGTTATATTTTGATTTTGACGAAAACTGATCGAAACGATCGAATCTGCCTGCAATTCATATCCCATTGTGTTCGTAATGGGGGTAATTAGCTATGGACGACACGCGGTGGGTTCGATTTCGAGGTCGAAATTAAAAGTTGCTTTTTGAAATCAAATAATTAAAAAAATAAAAACCCTCTATTATCTCTCAGGCCCCCTCGTTCGAAATCAATTCAGATCGATAAAATAAATAAATAAATAAAAGGGAGAAAAAGACGGAGGGGTGCGCGCTGCAGCAGCGGCGCTGCTACCACCGCACCCCCTCTGATCCGCCTTTCCGTCCACCCTCCCTCTCCCCCTCGTCGGATTTAAACTGTAGCCCCAATCCCCCACAAACCCTAGTCGCCGGTCATCCCATCCTCCACCAGGCCGTTGGCGCAAGCTCCCACCGCCTTCCCGAACCTTCCAGCCACCTGCTTTGCCACTAACTTCGGCCATAGACCCCTCCTTTGAGCAAAAATGAAAAGGAAGGTGAGTTTTTATTGATTTATTTATTATTATGAGATTAATTTATTTAAATTAGTAAATAGAAAGGGGCATTGATTTTATTTTTCAGTTTTTAAATATTAGAATTTTGAATAATAAAAGATTTGATCTTTAACTACGAAAAGCTTAGATTTTTAATATACTAAAGATATGATTTTTATCTATGAAAAGTGACGATAAAAATATGGTTTTTATCTTTGAAGAGTAGCGATAAAGATATGATTTTTAATTAGAAGATGGCAAGATAAAAATGTGATTTTTATATATTTAGCTTAGAAATAAAGATTAGATTTTTTATATGATAAAGGTTTGTTTTTTTATTTTAAAATAGACATCAATATAAAAATATAATTTTTATACGATGTGAAGAATAAAAATATAATTTTTATTATATGTAGAGAATAAAAATATAATTTTTATATGATGTTAAGAATAAAAATATAATTTTTATTGTATGTAGAGATAAAAATATAATTTTTATTGTATGTAGTGATAAAAATATAATTTTTATATGACGTAGAGAATAAAAATATTATTTTTATATGATGTAGAGAATATAATTTTTATATGAGGTAGAGGATAAAAATATGGTTTTTATATAGCTAATGAAAGAAAAATATGATTTTTATATATGTAGCGAAGGCGGACGACGAAAGTGACAAAAGGCGAGAACGGCGAAGACTTCTACATATGAAGAGTCGTGGCGGTTGGTTTAGCTTATTGGTGAGAACTCCTCACTTTTAATTTAATTTCTAGTTTGAAATATATATTAGGAAGCAGACGGTGCTTAGCAGCATCCGACACCCATCGTCCACAGACCATGGATGACTTGTTTGTTTGATTGCTATGTTGTGAAATTTGATTGTGTGATGTGAAGTGAAATAAAATATTTTATAGTGGAAAATATTTTATAGTTAAAAATATGATTTTTAACGTGTATATAAAATAAATAGTAATAAACAAATCAGACGATTTGTTTATATACACTGATTTGACTAATATTGATTGGGACGATAAATTTTACACATCGCCCAACTGCACAAATAAAAATCTATGTTTGTTGATTTGAAACCCCACACGGGTATTGTGATGATATTTGACGTACACTAATCCCGATTGTTTAGTTGTATGTCAATCGATGGGTTGACAGACTGTATAAGCGTTAATTATTTATATTTAATGCTTATGCAGTTGTGTGGTGCACTCTGGATGATGGCTGATTATTTATCGTTGCTATTATATACATGTGTTGTAGAAAATCCATATAATTAACATTATATGGTAATTGATTGGGCCTCATTCCAATTTTGAAATTAAATTGATGTGTTGAATAGAAAATAAATTAATGTGTTGAATAGAAAATAAATTCATGTGTTGAATAGAAAATAAATTCATGTGTTGAATTGAAAAAGTGTTGAATAGAAAATAAATTCATGTATTCAATAGAATAAACATTCATGTGTTGAATAAAAGTCGTGTTGGTTAGATATGCGCCATTTTGACGCGAACGATATTTATATCGATTATATTCGTTTTTATAATGAATATAGAAAAGAAAGTGATTTCAAAATATAACGTTTCAAAAATATTATCATTTGTATATCGATGAAGTGGAATATTCAATTTTGATTCGAAATTGAATCTGAAGTTGAAATCGTTTTGAAAACGAATTTAAAACGATTTATAAAATACATTTTAAAAGGAAATCGACGAAGAAATATATTATACATATAATATAATGGCCTGAATAGAACGCGCCGCGCTGCGGCAGTTCGCGAATTTCGACCATTGACTTCGAATGGATATTGCGGGAGATCCGACCATCGGATTCTCCTAAAATCGGAACCGTTGGGTTCGTATCGAAAAGAGCTTTCTAACGAATATCAGAGATTTGAAATCTAATGATTGGATTTGGAATTATGTCCAAATCAAATTTGGAAAAGGTCGCTGTAAGTGCAGTTCGATGGCCGTTGATGGAAATCGACTGTACGAGCCTTGATAAAGTTATTAAAAATATCAATAATTTGTGTAAAATCATAAGAAATGATTTGTGAAGAATTGGAATGAAAAATTCCATATTTGAAAAGATAAAAATAGATTTTTATCGAAATGAACTAGTTGTGAACTAGAATTATAATCCCATTTATTTTTAAAATAAATAAAGTGGATTTGAAATGGTTTTAAAAATAACCAGAATTTCCATTATATAAAGTGGAAATGGATTTGAATCGAAATTGTCTTTGAAATATTTCGATGTTGGATTTCGTGATTATACAGATATTGTTCTGGAAATTTGAAAGATATATTTATATCGTTATTTCCAATACGATATTTGTTGGTCGTAGAATTTGATATTGAATATAAGCCGATATATTTTCTATTCAGAGCCTTGTATTTAATATCAAATGTGATTTGGGTTTGTCGTGAATGGTGTCTTCATTAACACTGTTCTTAAAGCCAGTTGAGAAAAAGATTAAATCTTTTTATTTAGATTTAATGAAGTGTACCAATTAAATGGTATTTAATTGGAATTGAATTTGAATTGATTTTTGGGTTTATCGTGAACGGTGTTTTAAATAACACTTGTTCTTTAGCCCGATAATTAATGGAATGTGATTTTGGGTTGTCGTGAACGGTATCTTCAATAATACTGTTCTTAGACCCAACCGAGTTAAGAAAATCAGAAACTAACTATAGATTAGTTAAGTTGAATGGTTTCTTGGGTATTGATCTGATGTTGGTTTCGGCCTTCGAGATTAATACTTAGGGAATTGCTCACTTGCTATTTTACGGTTAAAAGCTGATAGAATGGAATGCGATTTTGGGTTTATCGCGAACCGTGTTTTAAACGACATTGATTCTTTAACCCAGTTAAAGACTGGAAGATTAAAACCAAGTGGAGTTTTAATGAATCTTTAATTAGATTGAAATGATCGAGAATGGAGTATCACCTGTTTTGCTCCAAGCGATAGTTAAATCTTTAACTAGATTTGAACGTGAAATGGTAATTAACTTTACCGATAGCACCATGGTGTTAGATATGGAATATTACCAGTTTTGCTTCTTGGGATGAATAGGTTGGGATTGGGGAATAAAATAAATAATTACTTTGGTGTGGTTCGCTAATCCCGACTAGTTTGAAGTAATATTCGAAGGAAGATTAAAGAATAAATTTAAAAGAATTTATCTTTGATAAAATTAATGGGAACCTTTCCCTAAGAATGTGAAATTTAGATACTAACTGTAGGTTAGCTAAGATGAATGGTTTCCTGGGTATTGATCTGATGTTGGTTTCGGCCTTCGGGGTTAATGTTTGGGGAATTATTCTCTTGCTAATTTACGGTTAGTGACTGATGAATTGGAATGAGGCGTATGTTGTGTTTGTGTAACACTTGTTTATTATATACGCGAATTATTCAGTAAGACCGGGTTTATCTCATTCTGAATAACTGATTCGACGTGGTGTCGAGGATGAAGATGGTGGTCGAAGACTGGAGGTCTTCACGTCGTTTGGATAATTACTGATGATCTTGATTGGGCCGTACACCCAAGAGGAGGGAATCAGTTAGTGATCATCCAGATGTACTTAGAAATCGATGGATATGCGGGGTACTTGGTGCCTCCGGTTTCGTTCAGACCCAGAACGAACTTGTTAATGGACTGTGTCTCTGACATTGGATTTTATTCTGTGTGATTGATTTCTATTAAATATATATCTGTTTGGCGGAGAAAAATTTATTCTCTTGCTTAATGCCCTTCTCTGAGACGTACGAGCTCAGGGGTTATATATTAATGGATATCAAACGCATGGAGTGAATTGCCTGTGTGGCATGCCTAAGTGGCAATTGATCAAGGCTTCTGTTGAAAAGCAAAGTCTTGTGGTTGATGATCAAAGCACCGCCTGTGTGGCATAGCTTTGTGTAACGTTGATTCGCGAGCCTCACACCCCGGTTGTGAACCAGAAACGGGAGAGGACTGCGGGGAGGGCATGCGTTTCCTTCTAACTAGAAGTGGCGTCAGTGGTTTTACATGCCCCAACGAGTTTGACATATGTGGTTGTTGCTGCTGCGTGGCGCCTCGGATATATCGGTGACTGTGTGGAGCCGATGGAGCCATTTGACTCATTTACGCCCCAAAGGGTGGGGAAACGCAGTGTTCAGGCATTTTAATCCACATCGGTGGACCGACCCTGAAGATCCAAGGGGCAATGCGTACTGTTCCTGAGACTCGGGCTAGACAGTCTCGAATCGGTGAGGACTATCTTTTGCCTCGGTTCACAGATGGAAATCCAACTTCCAATACGTGATATTTGCGGTTTTGATTGTAGAGCCTAGTATTGGCGACATGATATATGGTACCCATGTCGTCTATGATTGATATTTATGATTGAAATTGTTTTGACACTATATACTTATAGTAATAAAAGATGAAATTTAGCGTATCAAGCATTCTTTGGCTATTATAAGGTAAAACCCTATTCTCCGGCTTGTGTTGCATTGTGTGATGGGACCTGGGTCTTATAATAGCTTCATTGTCATTTATTTAGCATTGCGCTGTTGTTTTATGCAGTGGTATTCTTGGGCGGAAACTTGTTCCATGTTATACGGCGTGGTCCCTTGATTTACCTAACTTTAAAATAAAGATTAATAACTGTTTTAGTTCTCACACTAGTCACATGACTGACCTGGAGTTTATTGTTTTAACCTAAATTCTGAGTGCCCCTATTTTCCGCACGGGCAGCTAGTAGTTTTGGTTTTGCAGATTTATATTCACAGGAACCTGGTTTACAGCTGGAACGATATCCAGAAAGCTCTGTATCTGTATATCTCTTTCAGTTGTGTATTGTATTACTTTTCCGCTGCAGTAATGTATTTAAATCTCTGATATGTAGTAAATGTGTAATATGTAATTTATACTCTGTATATTCTTGTATTCTAATGAATTGTTGTAATTAACAATGAAGTGTTCTTCTGTCTGCGTTCTTTTGTGTGTTGTTCTCAAAGTATCCGCTCTTTCCTTCACGGGGAAGTTACGGGTCCTTATATTTGAATTCAAAACATACAACTTTTCAAAACGTAAAAATAAAACCAACGGCACATATGTCGACATACATAAATGTATATGTCGACATATACATGTATTTTAAAAAATAAACTTTTTGAATTAAACCAAATAATGATTAAATAAATTAAGGCTATTTCTGAGTTAAAACAAGCTATATTCCTTTATATTAAAATAGAGTTTTCAAGTAAAAAGTATATATTAAAAATTAAAAACATATATTAGAATCATTTAAAATCGATTGAAGGCTTAATATAAAATGATATTGAAGTATGTAAAAAAAACTATAAATATATTAAAAGTTAATATAAATAAGGAAATTAAAAACCTAAATAACTATAATAAAATTAGTATTAAATTTGTATGTAAAAAACATTTGAATTAGAAGTTAAAATATATTAAGAAATGGAGTATAGTTTTAAAACAAGAGTTAAAATAAATTTCAGGAGTTTAAATAGATTTAACAATAAAGAGATATAGATTTAAAATAAGGAAGTAATTTTGAAATTTGAAATTAGTTTTTAAAAAAGGAAGTAATCTTTGAAATCATTTGAAATAGTAAGAAAAAGTTTGAAATTAGAATTTAGTACTAACCATAGTTTTAACAAAATATCTAGACACTATTACTTTATATTTCTTGTACTTGAATTCTTGATACTCATGAGTCTTGTATCATGAACTCTTCTATTTTGAAATTTTGACTCTCTACACCATATAGTCTTCAATAATCAATACTGCATATATTTCTTGTATATGTATATGTATATATATTCTAGATATCAATGTTAGTATATATTTTATAACGATAAAAATTGAAACATGGTTGTTGTTATCAAAACCATCATCATCAACATCTCAATCCCTAACATATGGCTCATATGGTTCATGGTATAGCCGTTGATTTGGTTGGACCCTCAACTATCAGACATGGTATTGTTCCCCTAGTGCTTCTAAACTTGACCCAGAGCACGTATTTATATCAACCTCCACGTCCATCAAATGCAAGAGATTATGGTAGGACAGTGGGTATTCCTACATTTACTGATAGTGATAGATATGTGGATATTCCTTGCGTATCGGATACGCATTAATGTGATTCAGCTTCTTTTTCGTATTCGGATTTATAATATATGCAGCTAGAGCTGAGACAGGCTATATACGTCGAGGATTGACGTAGCATAAATGATTTGACAGTTCGTATAAATATCTTACTATTACTAATGAGGAGGGATATCATCTTAGGCCTCAAGGAGGTGTTGATGAGGTCATAGCCGGCCTTGATGACATTGACTTTCATATTATGTTGTTGATGTTGTTGTATTATATGTGTACATAATTGTACTATCATTGTCGTTTCAATTATATGTATGGTGTTAACGATAAAAATCATTAACACCTAATTTGAAAATTGACAAAGCATACATAATGGAACATAGAGGGTGATCGATCTAGACGACACCTAGGTGTAACCCAGTTCCACCAAGCTCTACTTAATTTGTCTTTTCCTAGATATCAGACCTTAAGTATGAAGATTAGTTACTCCTCCTTTAAGAGGTGAGTATCATGCTTACAAGACTTTAAGGATCAACAGTTACCTTGGGATAAGGCCTTATAAGCTTACAAGGTGTAGAGAATCTTGTTACCAAGATGTACCCTAGAATCAAGATAGAATGATATGCATTGTGTTAAGAGAAAACAGGCTAAGATACCACAACAGATATATTAGATGATATATCATAGCACTTAGTGACAAAAGGTTATACTTCCACATCGATCCAGCCAAAGAAATGCCTTGGTTTTGTCGGTTCTCATGTCATAAGGCCATAATAGTCATTTGGACGTCGTAATATGTTAGACATATTATAAAAAGATTGAAGCACAAGTGCGAATCATAAAGGAAGGATCATTAATTTCGCTCGGTGATTCTCCTTTAGATATGTTAGCACTTAAATCCTTCATATATGAGTTTAGTGATAACTCCATGTTAAATCAATAAGGACAAAATACGATTATTGAATAGTGATTAGAATGATCTCGGTTTCCCCTCTTTTATTTATCATGAATGTATTACAATTGATGTGGAAATCCCCAATTTGATTTCAAAATCAGGATTTGGTCTCTTGAAAGAGAATACAAGATTGTGGAATGAGAAAAGTCCCCAAAATGTGACTCCTCGGGTCTTATTTATAGACAATTTGGGCCTCCAGTAATGATCAGGTAGAAAGCCCGTATCCGCCTCAGTCCTTCAGTACTGGGTCTCCCTTATAACTTTCAATACCGGTTTCTTGGTATCGGCCTTCCTCAAAGGCTCCTAGTTTCGGTATTGGTTTCCTTTCGGCGTCCTCCGGTTTTGGTACCCCAACTTCGGTAGTTACTTCTTAGTGTCAGTTGTCTCTCGGAACTACTTTTATACTCCTTTCTTTGTTGTTTTGGTGTTGCTCTTGGCAATGGTATCAATATCAAGCATGTTGGTATCATTTTCACTTTGTTTGCTCCTCTCTTTTGTTGTTGGTTCCATGCTTCCATTTGGTTTTGATATCACCTCTGTGCTTTAACCCTGCTTCCCTGGTATCGACTTTAAGCTTTTGCTTTCTTTTCTTTGGTACCGAAACCAAATCAACTTCTTTACCCTTTAATATCGACACCAAGCCAACTGTTCTCAACACGTTGGTGTCGACTACATGCTTCTTTCCTTCTTATCTTGGTATTGGCACCAAGTAGTGTGATCTCTAGGTTGATGCCGATAGCATCCTTGCTTTGGTGTCGGCTTTGTCTCTTCTGAGGCTTTTGTTTCTGATCCCGGTTCCTCTTCTACATCTTTATGCTTTGTTTTCAGTTGTTCCCCTTCCTGGTTTCTTCTTTGGTTTCGATCCCCATACGATACCCCTCCAATATAGCTTTAGTTGCGGTGTCGAATTCTTGTACCAACATTTGCCACTAGTGAAGGAGCATTCCTGACTTTTCAAGTCAGTGCCTTTTGTTCTTGTTTCGAAAGTCTTTATTTGGAATTCCTCTTGTGTTTTCCCTGCATAAAATACAACTAATATTTTGCGTTAGTTGTTTACCTAGAGTAAGATGTATACAACAATGTGCTCATATTATGTTAGGCATCATCTGGATCTAAGCCCAATGATAGATTAAACTTGCAAAATGGATAGCATGATCTACTATCTTACATATCATAAGCTTAGGAAAACCTCCTTGTTTGAGGTATGGGAAATTATGACCTTCCTTAGAAGGTTTTATCATGAAAACCTTGAGATACCAACCCGAAGGTTGATTTAAAAATCCCTTTAGTAGGCCCGAATTCCATATTTTACGTATGTCAGTAGAAGTCCAGAAACATGTTCCTGTAAATGAGAAGCGAAAATATGTAACCTTGATTTAAGTATTTGAATAATGCAAATATAAGAATTCACTTTTGATAGCATAATAAATCTAGAATATCCATCTGGAAATATGAGAGAAAGATCTAAATCTCTTATTCGAGTCTTGCGTAATATAATCCTTAAAACTTGCTTTTCAGAAAATAAGAATCATAGTCTTGAGACCCAGATTCAGATATTAATAGAAGACCACAAATCCGCTTTTGGAAATATGAAACCCAGATTCAAGTATTAGTAGAAGACCAAAAATCTACTTTTGGAAATACGAAACCTAGATTCAGGTATTAGTAGAAGACCACAAATCCACTTTTGGAAATATGAAACCCAGATTCGGGTATTAACAAAAGACCAAAAATCCACTTTTGGAAATATGAAACCCAGATTCAGGTATTAGTAATAGAAGGCCAAAATTTGTAATTGGCAATAATAGACAGAAGACCCAAAACGCATATTTGGTTATTGATGATAGAAGACCAAAAATCTATATTCTGGCAACAATAGAAAGAAAACCCGAAACTTAGATTCGGGAATTAATGATTGAAGACTGGAAATCCATATCTGGCAATACTAGACAGAAGACCTGAAACCCAGATTTGGGTATTAATGATTGAAGACCAAAAATCCATATCTAGCAATAATAGAAAGAAGACCCGAAACCTAGATTTGGGTATTGATGATAGAAGACCAGAAATCCATATTCTAGAAATAATAAATAGAGGACCCAAAACCCAAATTCAGATATTAATGATTTTGATGTCCATTTCAGGCTTGTTCTTTAAAGCAGAGGTTGTCCATGCTTCAAGTGCCCCCTTTGAGATTTTGTGCCCTTCTGTAGGATAATATGTAAGCAGAGGCGAGTGCGTTCTTAGAGTGCTCCTCTAGAGTTTTTTTTCCTTTTGTGGGATAAGATGTAACCATAGGATGTACGTGCTTAAATTGCTCGCTTTGAGATTTTGTTCCCTTTTGCTGGATGAGACATAAGCATAGGCAGAGTGTGCTCATTCTAGAGAAGAGGCAGGACGTGCTTAGTTGAAGCAGAGACAAGGCGCGCTCATTTTAGAGTAGAGGAAGGGAATGCATATTGTGCTCCTCCAGTGCTTTCGTTCCCTTCTACGGGACAAAGACATAAGCAGAGGCAGGGCGTGCTCATCTCTAGAGCAGATGCAGGTTGTGCTTAGTAAAAGAAAAGACAGGGCGTGCCCATTTCAGAGCAGAGGCAGGGCGTTCTTTATTTAGATGCTCTGTCCCGACCATTTCTGGCGTGGATCAGAGGCTTACACTTTTGATATTTTGACCTGACACTTTCTGATTTTGGACGCGGCTAGAGGCTTATACATCACCTCCTTCCGGGAGGTGCCTTGTCCTAGCCATCTTGGAGGTGACAAGTTTTTTTCTTTTTACCATTGTAGGTTGTTTCACCCATTATGGGTAATTCCAGTTTTTGAGGAGTTTCCATACTCCTAATCATGTGGATTTTCTTAAGAAGACCTTCTTTCATCTATTTAATGTTGAAAAGTATGGTCTCAAATGTTATGCGTTCCATGTTCTTGGTACTAGATCACCATTCGGTTGTAGAGTCGATACGTTTCTTGATGAATGAGTATGGTCCTTCCCAGTTTGGACCAACGGGTTCATCCGTTGGATTCTTAGTATTTTCCGTTACCTTTTGCAAGACCAAGTCTCCTTTTTGGAAAGTTCTCGTTCTTATTCTTGACTTGTAGTACTTGGTGATTCTTCTTTGAAACTCAGTTGTTCTAATAGTTGCTTCATCCCTTAATCCTTGGATTAGGTCTAAGTATTCTTTTTTTAATTCTTGATTTGGATCGAATGCAAAAGCTATCCTTCTATGTGAAGGAATTTCAGTTTCGATCGGAAGCATGACATCACATCCGTATGCTAGAGGATATGGAGTGTGTCCTGTCACTATCTTAGCGGAGGCTCGATATGCCCAAAGTGCCAATGGTAACTCGTTTTCTCAATTTCCTTTAGCTTGGTTTAACCATTTCTTTAAGATTTATTTGCAGCCTTGACGACACCATTTTCCCTTGGATGTGCTATGGAAGAGATACTCTTTCTAACTCCATTTTTATTGCAAAACCGAGTGAACTCTTCGCTTTCAAACTATGTTCCATTGTCTGATATGATTTTATAGGGGATTCTGAATCATGTGTCGATATTCTTTATCACAAATATTAACACCTTTTTAGATGTGATGTTCAGAAGCAGTTCCGCTTCTACCCATTTTGTAAGTAGTCGGTTGCTACCACTGCATACTTAGCGCCTCCCTTAGATATTGGTAGGGGTCCAATTAAATCTATTCTCCAGACATCAAAAGGCCAAAGGCTTGAGATGGTGGTTAAGTCACTTAGAGGTAATCGGGTTACCCTAGAATACCTTTGGCATTTTTCACATTTCTTGACATACTCCATTGCTTAATCAACCATTTCAATGGAAGCCTTGTCACATAACCTTTTTTTGCTAACTTGACTCCATTAGAATGGTCTTCATAGAACCCTTCATGGGTTTCCTTTAACAATTTGAGCCCATCTTCAAGTCTTACACATCTCAAGTAGGGGAGCGAATCCTCTTTCTTATATAGTACTTTGTCCATAATAACAGAGGTTGGGGTTTGATGCTCTATCCTCCTAGAACCTTACCTATCGATAGGTAATGTTCCATTTAAGAGATAATCCACGTTGGGAGATATCCAATTATTCTCATAATGATAATCTATTTTGGATTGCATGGGTTCTTCAATAGTGACTTCATCTATACCTTTTTCCTTTTTGGTTTCTCTTACCAAAGCTTGGGATCTAGTAAGAACATTAGCAATTCTTTTCTTGGCTCGAGTGCCTCCTACTCAATGCTAGGTGTCTCTTGATATCCTACCGGGATAATTCGAGTTTCGGGAGCTCCTCTAGAGCTAACCAACTTTGCCAAAGAGTCAGCTTAGGAATTTTCCCCTCTAGGAATTTGATGTATAGAAAAGTCCTTAAATTGAGTAAGCATCTTCAAAATCTTCTTCAAGTATAGTGCTAATCGGACATCCTTGGTTTGATAAGTTTGTTTTATCTGATTTACCATTAGTTGCGAATCATTAAAGATCTTGATCTGGGGTATCTTTAATTATAGGTCTAGGTTCAATCCTGCTACCATTGATTCATACTCGGCTACATTGTGTGTTGCTGCAAACCCAAGTTTCATTGATAGTATAAATGGTGCCCATCAGGGCTGATTATCACATATCCTTTCCCTGCTCCATGCTCATTTGATGCTCCATCTACAAATAACTGCCATTTGGACTTAAGACCATTTTCTTTTGTTGATTGTTCCTTAACAAAACTAGGGCACTCATTAACAAAGTCTGCTAAGGCTTGTCCTTTAATTACTTCTTGTGGTTGAAACTCAATTTCATATCGACTAAGAATAATTCCCCAACTTTACTAACCTTCCTGATGTTTCTGGTTTACTAAAAACCTACTTGAGCGGAAAGTTGGTTAGAACCTTAATGGGATGTGCTTTAAGTAGCTTCTAAGCTTCCGAGTGGTAAGTATTAAACAACGGGCTAACTTTTCTGTTATAGGATATCGGGTTTCCGCATCTTTCAACCTTCTGTTAATGTAATAAATAAGAAATTGCGTTCCATTGCTCTCCCTAATGAGGACCGAGCTGATCGCATATTTTGAAACAACCATGTAAAGATATAGGTCTTCCCCATCTTTGGGGCTGGATAAAATTAGAATTTTTCCCAAATATTCTTTCAATTCTTAGAAAGCCTTTCTACATTCCTCACTCCATTCAAAATTCTTCTTTTTCTTAATTACCTCAAAGAAAAGTACGCACTTATCAATGGCTTTCAAAATGAACCGATTCAAGGCTACTACTTTCCTATTTAAGCTCATGACTTCTTTGCTTGTTTGGGGTTCATCCATATCCTTTATGGCTTTAATTTGGTCGGGGCTGGCTTCAATCCCATATTCGCTGACAACATATCCTAAGAATTTTTCGGACTGAACCTCAAAAGAACATATGTTGATTCAACTTCATTTGACATTCTCTTAAGATATTGAACATTTCTTCTAGATGTTCCAAATGATTTTCTACCTTGTTAGATTTAACTAGCATATCATCCACATATACTTCCATATTCCACCGTATCTGATCTTGAAACATTCTATTGACTAGTCATTGATATGTAGCACCTGCATTTTTCAATCCAAATGACATTACCTTGTAGCAATATGTACCCTAATCAGTAATGAAGATTGTATGCTCTTCATCTAGCTTGAACATAGGGATTGGATTATATCCTAAGTAGGCATTCATGAGTGATAGCAACTTGTATCCACTAGTTACATCAACTAACTGATCTATTCGAGGAAGGGGATAACAATCCTTTGGACCTACTTTATTCAGGTCTATGTAATCGATGCATGTCCTCCATTTTCCATTAGAATTTTTCACTAGTACTAGATTAGCTGACCATTTGGGATAAAAGACTTTTCGAATGAATCCATTCGCAAGTAATTTCTTTACTTCCTCTTTCAGGGCTTCTGATCTGCCCCTGTTATACTTCCCTTTATTTTGTTGGATAGGAGTTACAAATGAATTGATGTTCAGAGTGTGGCTCATAACAGATAACCATATCTAAATGGGTCCAAGAGAATACATCTTTATTATGTTGCAAGGACTGAATCAAATCTATTTTTAATGGTCCTTCCAACCTTTTCCCTATTTTGATGGTCTTAGCTGTGTCGGTTGGATCTATGCTTATTTCCCAAATCTTCTATAGGTTTAATTCTTTTTGTATCTCCTCGGGAATGTAGTTCTATCATGATCTCTTCCTTTTCGGCTGAATTTATCTCTTCAATCCTCTTCCTTTTGCTACCCAAAGAGGTGTACCTATCATTCATACGCGTGGTAGTCTTATTAATTCTTACTTTAGCTTTGAATATCGAATGTAGAAATCCATCATCCAAAGGAAGAAAAACTATATAAGAATCGAAGTAAGCAAGATACTTCCTTTTATACTTAACAAGGGTGGAAAAGTACAATTCATGGGGGTTAAATTGTTCTCCCCTGTGCCTCAACCCTGCTTAATCAGGAACTTTGTCATGAGATATTTTGATGAAACGAAGGCGTCCACTTTATCCAGAGTCGGGCCAAAGAAAGCATTGTAGTAGGAAGGTTGATCAATGATGACGAAAAGAGTTTCAAAGGTTCTGCAAAGAGGAGGCAATCCAACCTGAACCAACAGCTTGATTTGCTCAACCGGAGTGGACCCTTTTTGTTGAAATCGAAGATGGGTTCACTACTAGGTACAAGCCCAGTTTAGAAAGACCCATTTGGTCGAAGGCATGCTTGAAGATCACATTAACTGCACTCCTAGTATCAATAAGAATTTTAGAGACCATTGAAATCCCAATCTATGTTGTTATCATGAGAGGGTCATTATGTGGATGATGGATACCCTTTTGCATATCGTTCCGTGACGCCACCAAGTTATGCATTTTGATGTTGTATCGGACATTCTTAAAAGATGTTTCTTCTTGAATAGAAAATATGCCTTCATGAGCCTCTCTTAGATATCGATTACAGGGAGCTTGACTATTTCCGGTAGGATGTGGCCTTCCATGGATCACATTTATTTGATTTATCAGAGGGCCTAGATTTAGTTGACCTTCTTCAACTGGGACTTCTACAGAGTTAGCCGAGATCTTTTGATGTCCATTGGCATGTTGGGTTATATGCTGTTTGTCCAGGACTACCTCCTTTAAGTGCCCTTCTGAAATAAGCTTCTGAATTATGCGATTTAGCATTTTTCACTCATCAGTCTTATGCCCACTTGTCTTGTGATACTCGTAGTACTTTCCTCCACTGTGTGGTTCTGGGCAGTTATTAGCTTTAAACGAAGCTAGAAAGTTGTTGACTCTCTCCTTTTCCACAATATATATGAATGTGATAGGTTTACTCAAAGCTACAGAGTTAGTGTTGGAATCCTCCCATTTTGGTTTCTTCTAACTTCCATCAAACCCAAACTTCTGGCCTTGAGGTTTTCGATTAAAGTCGGGTTTCCCTCCTTCCTTATGGAGGCCAAACTTCTTCTTTGAGTAATACAATTCATGCATATGAATGAACTTATCTTCCTAAAAATGGATATCCTGCAAGTCTTTGCATACATGAATGTAAAGCTCTTTCCAAAAAGAAGCATTCTCTGTCAGTCTTGAATGAACGACCAAGAGCTCGTCATGGTCGTTCATGTCCATTACCTTTAGAGCCTCCATATTAACCCTTTCCAAATAATCACCCAGAGATTCTCCCTGCCACTGCTTTATATTTGCGATGACGTTATAGCCCATAGTTGGATCCTTGCAAATGCAAAACTGTGCAGAGAACTCGTAAGAGTCATGTTTCCGAGAATAGATGGAATTTCTTCGATACTAATGATACCACTTAGTAGTTTCTCCTTGAAGTGTTATCGGGAACAACCGACATCGAACAACTCCTGAAGCATTATGGAGATCCATTTGGCTATCAAAAGTCATGAGATGATCGTCTGGGTTAGTAGTGCCAAGATACTTCATTGTGGGAACCATCACTCGTGACAGTATCACCTTATTCATGATGTCATCAATGAAGGGAGCGACCATTTCATTATTGTTAACCTTTCGTCTAAGGTTCTCTTTCCCTTACTCCCCAGTAGATCTTTGACAGCCTTCTTTATCATGTCTTTAATGTAAGCTTTGGTATTATCATAGTTTGATCTTTTGGGACTATATCCTCCAACGGTCGAGATTCCATATTTCTTTTTGTTCTTCGGTTCCTCTGGTGATCTACCTCTAAAGCATCAGATCTTTTCTTCTTGGAGGAAGTTAAGTTGATTTTCTCCTTTCCCTCAGATTGTTGAATGTGTGTTTCTCTTAGGAGACTCGGTTTCCTCCCTTCGACTCAGTCTGGTGTACTTTAAAGACTTTTATGCCTGGGAATTTTGCAACAAACTTTGCATTTCAATAAGTTCTTGTTCTAGATCTTTGATCATGATGGAATTCTCATCTGCCAAATTTAGGTTTGAAGGTAGCAATGGATTAGAGGATCCTCCCTTTTCAATAGTGTTTAAGTTGAATGACAGAGATATGCTTTCATCGAGAGTGGCCTTATGAACTGTTTCTTCATTTATGGTGCTTAACCTTTTTGATTTCATCCTTTCCTGCCATTAAGCAACAATTCACAACATTAATCTATAACAAAATAAGAGAGACGAAAGTTCATGCCTTACTTCTAGCGCCAAAATGTTAATGATAAAAATCGTCAACACTCAATTTGAGATTTGATAAAGCATACATAATGGAACTTAGAGGGTGATCAATCTAGATGACACCTAGGTATAACCCAGTTCCATCAAGCTTAAATTAATTTGTCATTTCCTAGATATCAAGACCTTACGTCCGAAGATTAGTTGCTTTTCCTTCAAAAGGTGAGTATCGTGCTTACGAGGCTTAAGGATCATCAATTACCCTGGGATAAGGCCTTGTAAGCTTACAGAAGGTGTATAGAACCTTGTTATGATGGTGTTTTCTAGACTCAAGATAAAATAATATTCATTATGTCAAGAGAAAACAGGCTAAGATACCACAAGGGTTATATTAGATGATATATCGTAGCACATGGTGACAAAAGTGATACTTCCACATCGATCCAGCCCAAGAAAGGCCTTTGTTGTGTCAGTTATCATGCCATAAGGTTATAATAGTCATTTGGACGTTGTGATATGTTAGACATATTATAAAAGATTGAAGTACAAGTGTGAATCATAAAGGAAGGATCATTGATTTCACTTGATGATTCTCCTTTAGATATGTTTGCACTTAAATCCTTCATATGTGAGGTAGTAATAAATCCCTTTTAAATCAGTTAGGACAGTATATGATTACTGAATCGAGATTAGAATGATCTTGATTTCCCCTCTTTTATTTATCGTGAATGTATTTCAATTAATGAGGGAATCCCCAATTTGATTTCAAAATTAGGGTTTGGTCTCTTGAAAGAGAGTATAAGATTTTGGAATGAGAAAAGTCTCCCAAAATTTGACTCATGAGTCTTATTTATAGACAATTTGGGCCCCTTGGGTAGTGATTAGGTACCCTCCTCAATCCTTTGGTACTGTATCTCCCTTGTAATTTTCGGTACCGATTCTTGGTATCGACCTTCCTTAAAGGCTCCTTGTTTCGGTATTGGTTTCCTTTCGGTGTCCTCTAGTTTCGGTACCCCAGCTACGGTAATGACTTCTTAGTATCAGCCTTTCTCCAGGAACTGATTTTATACTCCTTTTTTTGTGGTTTAGTGTTGCTCTTGGCAATGGTATCGGTACCAAGCTTGTTGGTATCGATTGCACTTTGTTTGCTCCTTTATTTTGTTGTTGGTTCCATGCTTCCGTTTGGTCTCTATATCGCCTTTGTGATTTAACCTAGCTTTCCTGGTTCGACTTTAGGCGTTTTCTTTTCTTTTGTACTGAAACCAAATTAACCGCTTCACCCATTAATATCGACACCAAGCCAATCGTTCTCAACATGTTGTTGTCGACTACATGCTTCTTTTCTTCTTGTCTTGGTATCGACACCAAATAGTGTGATCCCTATGTTGGTGTCGATAACATCTTTGCTTTAGTATCAACTTCGTCTCTTCCGAGGCTTTTTCTTTTGATCCCAGCTCCTCTTCTACGTCTTTATGATTTAGTGTCGGATGTGCCCCTTCCTGGTTTCTGCTTTGGTATTGATCCTCATACAATATACCCCTTCACCGTTGCTTTAGTTGCTATGTCGAATTCTTGTAGTAACATATGGTACAGTTGTATATCATTACATGTTATGGTGTTGATATTATGTTGTTGATGGTGATTATGTTATTGTTGTATTATTTTTACATGTAGTAGTGCTAAATATGTCGTTGATGATGGTTAACATTACTGTGAGTATGGTTTCTATTTGTGCATCACTACTTATGTAACACCCCGAATTTTCCGTTAACTGTAACTTAACAAATTAAAGTATAATTAATTCTAAATGATGAAATCAAGGGAAATGGGTTACGCCATTGTGTTCGTCTCGAAATTCTGCTTGAGATAGAGTCCAAGTTTACGTAAAACAGATATCGTATGAAGAAGATATGGACGAACGAAGTTGGGCAGAAAAACCAGAAACAGGTCAGAATGCACTGGCGCACTTGGGAAGTGCGCCAGAACAAAGTTGAACTGGCGCACTTGGGAAGTGCGCCAGTACAATTTTAGCCTGGCGCACCTGCCAAGTGCGCCCAGGTCAGAAAGACCTGCTGGTCAGGCCTTGGCTGGTCTGGTCAGGGTCTGGTCGAATTCTGAGGCTTGGCTGAGTCACTAGGGCTTACATGTCACTTTCTGATTGGCTTCTCTTGAGATGGATGGTTTGGATTCACTTTAGCTTCATCGACGGCTCTAATTAGATTGAAATTCTATAAATACAAATCAAGTCTAACCCTAAATTCACACAAATAATATAATATTAAAGCCGTCATGCTGCTGGAAAGAATTTAGGAGTGGCCGTTAGATAGAAAACCTAGAGACAAGCCAATACTAAAGCAAAACACGAATCAAAACAACGTTAGTCTACCCAAAGGAAAGCATTTCAAATCCAGAATTCAGAATCCAGAATCCAAGTTTGTCGTTCGTTGTAAGTATAGTGATTTTTCCGATGAGAATAAAACTAAGAATTGATTCGATGTAAATAGGAATTGGAATTGTGCTATTATGTAACGACGATGTTAATTCATATCTATGTTTTGAAATGATTGTGTTGCGAATGAAATTGGGATGTTTGTGATATAATTAAGATTGATGTTGATCCTATTGTACTTTTAGAATGACAACAACATCACAAGCAAGTTGTATAGTTCATGATTATGTGAAAATATATATCGTTTGTGATTAGAACCTCATGTATATAATTTATGCTAGAAAATCTTTATGCCTAAATGGTTATGTTCATATACATGCCCCTAAGTTTATGTAAAAGTTGCAAGTTCCTAATTGGATCCATGTCAAGATCCACTTTAGTACATGTTTCATGTTGTAATTAGATATGCGATTGGATCTAGTTCACACCCTTGTCATAAAGTTATACATATTTATGAAAAAGTCATATTCTTTTCATGTGCAGTGATGTTCGATGTTATGCCTAGATCCAAAAACAAGTTTAGATATATGTTGTCTAAATCATATGCTAATTCATGTGACACCTATTTGGTTAGACCCTTATTTCAATGCAAATTCACATATATGTAAAATTGATTTAGGCTATGTAGCAAATTCACATATATGTATATTGACTATTTTGCAAGATCACATCTATGACATTCATGTTGGCTATTTTGCAAGTTCACACCTATGATGTTCATATTGACTATGCCAAAAATGCCAAGTTTACACCTATGTTATGTTTATGTTTATGAATTCCCTTTTGCCTATTTGAGTGCGCTAAATGAGGCTAAGTTTTTAGCCTAATATCATATGTTAAAAACTATGCGAACGAAAATTAGGCTAAGATTGTTAGCCTAATGTTTAAACGGGGTAACACTGGGAATATTAGAAAACTTGTCATAAAAATATATGAAATTGGCATGTTTGTCACATGCCAAAATTGGTGGCATTTAAACGGTATAAATTCTTATACCAAAAATATTAAACTTGGAATGTTGGCCGTAGCATTTAATTGTTGACAAATTTACATATATTAAGTGATAAAGACAAATATGTAAATTTAGAAAATACGAATATGCTTAACACGAGGTTGGATTGAGTTGTGATGTAAATCTGCCCGGACCCGCCCGGCTGTCCAGTAGTCACAACAATACCTATCCAATGTGGGTGGTTAAGCATTAAGCCCAATAAGGAGCCGAGGTTAGACTGAGTTACGGTGTAAATCTGCCCGGAACCGACCGGCACATCCAGTAACCGTAACAATATCTGTCTAATGTGAGTGGACGGTGCTTTAAAAGGCTAAGGACAGATGGTAGGGTTAAGTTCACTAAAACACTTAACCAATTCAACATGTTAATGAAATTGATGGGTGGGGTTAGGTAAATACAGACACTTAACCACTTAGCATGTTTGACTAGAAAACCCTAGTAACAGGGATCCATTTCAGCAGTAACTCAATTAGGTATCATGGTACCCTAAAACTAGGCAGGGTGGGGCACGATTACTGGGCTGATTGTAAGCGGTCAAAGCGACGGCGGTGGGTGCAACAGTGTGGGTTCTAACGTAGTGCGGGCGTGCACACACTTCGGAGCAGACAAACAGGGCACTGGGGGCACCAGTAGTATAACCTATGCATTCTAAGGTTTGTGTCGGGGTTGCCACCATGGGACTTGATACACCCCATGGTGGGGCCAGCATAGGTATCTACAATTTATGGGGGCCATAAGACACAGATGATTATGCGAGTAGGAGCCGATCTTTAAAATAAGGGGATCACTTTGCCCTCAGCATAGGGTGCATCTTTAGAAACGGGATCACTTTACCCTTAGCATAGGGTGCATCTCTAGAAACGGGATCACTTCACCCTCTGCATGGGGTGACAGTTAAGATAATACAAGTAGGTGCAGAGATAGTGTGGGGTGCGATAGTATATTCATTTCAGAACTACCTTACCTAGTTTATGATACTTTCTTGTTCCACTTTATACATATCATGCCCTTATTCTTATTTTCATACTGAAGTGTCACTAGACTTACCAGGCTTTATGTCTGACCCTATTTTCTTTCGTCTTCTTTTCTTCTGTTCCCCCCAGGTCCGCAGGGAGGAAATAGCTCGGCTTAGTCAGATTCTTTAAAAGCTTCAAGAAAGTTGATGTACGGTCTGGAGTCTCTTTCCTTGGCTATGGCTGTTGGTCACACTCTATGGGGATTTATGCAGTTTAATCACGTTTTACGCTTCTTTATTTAAAAACCAAGATAGAAATGATGTTGTAATGTTTTTGGAAGTTGTTATGAGACAATTATGGAAATGTGTTGTATGAACAAGTATTTTATGAAATAAAAGTCTGATGTTTTCCGCTGCTTATATATATACGTGTTTATATCTGTCTTGTGTTTTATCTGTGACTTTTACTTATAAACCTCCACCAAAGTTAAGGCAGTCCCTTGTGAGTGACCTTAATGGAGGGTGGGATGTTTCACTTGGTATCAAAGCATATATTTACCAGACTAGTTAAAAAAATTTAAAAACTATTTTCAAAAAGAAGTTTAAAGAAGCATCTTTTTCAAGAAAAAGCATTATTTTTAAAAGACATAATTCCCCAAAAGCCATATGCACTATCTCTCTATCCTTTTGTCTTGAATCTTTCCTTTTCGTTTTAGCATGTCTGGGGACCTTACTCCCCAGCTACAGACGCTTTTACTCCTCCTCCTCCTCTACGTGAAACAGAAAGCGGAAGAATCGCAGAACAAGAAGACGGATAATAGTCAAGGAGGAAAGGACCACAACAATAATAACAAGACACGTGAGAAAAGGAAATGTTATTTCCGTGGCATTGTTGGGCATATAGTCCAGGATTGTAGAAAGAAGAAGATGAAGATGGGGGCATGCTTTCAGTGTGGTGATATTGGACATATCAGCAAGAACTGCCTTAAGAAGCAAGGGCAAGGCCCGCAAGCAGGACCTTCTGGGGGTACATCTTTAACTTCTTCTCCTAGATGCTTTGTTTTATCCTGCTTATCTTCTCAATCCTATCTTGAGAACGAGGTAGAAATATTTCTGTAGAAAGCTTAGTTTATCTGTATGATCATCCAGTTCGCACTCTCTTTGATTCTGGTGCATCACACTCCTTTATTTCATCTGCTTTAGTAGAATCTCTGCACCTAGACACAAGTATGGTAGAAGATCCCTTGGTTGTCTCAAATCCAATTGGGGGCTCGGCTTATTTGTCGATGGTTTGCTTGGATTTGAAATCTCTATTCTAAGTGTTAAATTTAGATGTAGTGCCTTTGTTTGGGCTTCTCAGGGTATGGACTGATATTAGGCATGGACTGGTTATCCAGTAATGGTGCCATTCTTGATTGTGAGAAAAGAGTAGTTAGGCTCATGACTCGGCTCGGTAACACTCTAGAAATTTCTTGTAATGCCTTGAATGCTGTTATGCTTAGTTATCTAGAGTCGCTTGACGCTTCTGTTGAGAATATGCAGTCGATTAGAGTAGTCCGAGAATATCCGGATGTCTTTGAAGAGGTGAAAGGCTTACCTCCGAAGCAGGAAATAGACTTCCGCATATATCTTGTTGATAATGCAAAGCCCGTGGCTCTGCCTGTTAGACAAATGGCTCCAAAGGAGAGAAAGGAGCTCAGTAAGCAAGTTAAGGAGCTTCTCGAGAAGGGGTTTATAAGAAGGTGTACCTCGGAATGGGGTGCTCCAGTGGTGTTTGCCACCAAAGCAGATGGTTCACTACGTCTTTGTGTGGACTATAGGGAGCTAAACAAGCTGACTAAAAAGAATAGACACCCGCTTCCCCGAATAGACGATTTGTTTGATCAGCTTGTAGGTGCGTCGGTCTTCTCCCAACTTGATTTAGCTACTGGGTTCCATCAGCTAAGGGTAGCTGAAGATAGCATTGATAAAACGACGTTCAGAACCCCAGACGGTTTCTTCGAGTGGCTTGTCATGCCTTTCGGTTTGACGAACGCACCCGCTTATTTCGTAGACCTGATGAGCAGGGTGTTCAGAGAATTCCTCAATAAGTTCATGGTGGTCTTCGTAGACGATATCTTGATCTTCTCAAAGAATGAGGAAGAACATGCTCAGCATCTGAAAGAGATCATGGATACTCTCCGTGCACATCAGCTAAAGGCCAAATTCTCCAAGTGCCACTTTTGGAGAGAAGAAGTAAGATTTCTGGGGCATATAGTGTCCAAAGAGGGGTTGGCTGTGGGCCCCGCGAAAGTGGTGGCAGTGCAAGATTGGAAGACATCAAGAAATGCAACCGAAGTTCGAAGCTTTCTTGGGCTAGCCGGTTTTTACCGAAAATTCATTAGGGATTTCGCGAAAATCTCAGCTCCATTCACAAGGCTAACAAAGAAGAATCTAGCGTTCACTTGGGATTTGGATTACGAGTTTACTTTCCAACGATTAAAAAGGGCTCTCACAACAGCCCTAGTTATGACTTTGCCAAATGGAAGCAAAATGTTCACAGTATATACGGATGCTTGTGGTACGGGGCTAGGCGTTGTTCTGATGCAAGAAGGGAGGGTAGTAGCTTATGGTGGAAGACAATTGAAAGTGCATGAAAAGAACTACCCAACCCACGATCTTCAGTTGTCCGCCATCGTCTTTGCGCTTAAGTCTTGGCGCCATTATCTCCTAGGTGAGAAGTTCGAATTATACACTGACCATAAATCGTTGAAGTATCTTTTCTCGCAGAAAGATCTTAACTTGAGGCAGCAAAGGTGGATGGAGTTCCTTGCCTCGTATGATTTTGAAATTTCCTATACTCCCGGCAAAGGCAACGTAGTAGCAGACGCGTTGAGCCGAAAGAAACTGACCTTAAGCCCTCTCTTTGTGGAAAGGCAAAGCTTGGAGTATATAGCCAGTTTTAACTTTAGGCCCTCCTCGGATTTTGTACCGGGTTTGTTAGTATCTCTCGAAGTACGCCCTACTCTCTTGGACTCAATAGGGGCCGCACAACGAGAAGACCCTCAACTGGTGGATATGATTGATAAACTAATTAGGGGTGAAACTTCCAGTCACCTCAATAGGTACTCCATCAATGATAAGGGTTGGCTGAGACGGGATGGAAGGCTATGCGTCCCACGAGCCAGGGATTTGTGAAGAAGGTTCTCGAGGAGGCACATCATTCCAAGATGACAATACACCCAGGTGGAGACAAGATGTACAAGGACGTAAAGAGAGCTTTCTATTGGAGCGGCATGAAGAAGGACGTAGCAGATTTCGTTTCTAAGTGTGTGACATGCCAACAGGTCAAGGTGGAACAGAAGAAGCCTGGAGGACTGCTACATCCTCTAGAAGTCCCACAATGGAAGTGGGATAGCATTTCAATGGACTTCATTGACGGGTTGCCTAGGTCAAGAAGAGGCAATACTAGCATTTGGGTAATAGTGGACAGGCTTACTAAAAGCGCCCACTTCATACCTATCAAGAGTAGAAGAACTGCTTCGTCACTAGCTTCTCTTTATCTCAAGGAAATAGTTCGACTCCATGGAATACCCTCCAGCATAGTGAGTGACAGAGACCCCATCTTCACGAGCGAATTTTGGCGGAGTCTACAAGAAGCTGTCGGCACACAGTTATGTTTGAGCACGGCCTATCACCCCCAAACTGATGGTCAGACAGAAAAGGTGAATAGAGTACTAGAAGATCTTCTAAGACTGTGCATTCTTGATTTCGAAGGGACTTGGGAGGATCACCTTCCTTTAGTGGAATTCGCCTATAACAACAGTTACCAAGCCACCATCGGTATGGCGCCCTTCGAAGCTTTGTATGGAAGACCTTGCCGATCACCAACTTGTTGGTGGGAGTCCACTGACAAGATTATACTTGGGCCAGACATGATTAGAGAGACTTCAGAAAAAGTGGGCTTGATACGAAGGAGAATGAAGACTTCCCTAGACAGACAGAAATCCTATACCGACAAAAGAAGGACCGACCTTGAGTTTGAGGTTGGGGATAGGGTTTTTCTTAAGGTATCCCCTTTAAGGAACGTCGTTCGCTTTGGATCCGTAGGAAAGCTAGCACCAAGATTTGTAGGACCATTCCCTATCATCGAGAAGATTGGGAAAATGGCTTATAGAGTAGATCTGCCTGAAAGATTGGCTGGAATTCACAACGTCTTTCACGTTTCTCATCTCCGGAAATGTCTACATGAATCAGCGGAAGTGGTGGAGCCAAGCATTCTAGAAGAAGCCGAAATGGAACGCGAAGCAACTGTGAGGAGAGTTCCAACTCGAATCGTAGGAACTGAAATCAAAAATCTACGCAGCCGCGAAGTGAAGCTCGTCAAGGTTCAGTGGAGCGACGCCGAGGAAGATGCGACTTGAGAAACTGAGGATAGAATACGCGCGGCCTACTCTTTTCTTTTTGAGGGTACATCTTTGACCTCTCTTTTTCCTTAAGTTGTGTTTGTATCTATATTTTTAGGTATATCTCCTCAATATTATCCTTTATCCTTAGGTAGAAACCCCTTTGGATGTAAACATGTATTTGAAACATGTTATGGTTAATGGCTGCAAGTGGTTGCTCGTGGATGCATATACACACACAACCTAGGTTTTAGATCGGCTCAATCACTTCATACTGCATATGCATACATGTATTCATATTTGTATGTGGTTGAAACTTGATATGTTGTCATATGGATGTCGCATTTGTATTGATGGTTGCGCACTCATGTAGAATTATGAGTAAGGACAAATTTGCATACATAATGGATTCATGACACTTACATGATTTGCATTAAGGAGGTCAACTGATCAGTAGACCGCCTGATTTTGTATTAGTTAAGGACATATACACACACTGTGCATATAATCATAAAGCATTAGAAGTCTTTTAAGGATAATGGACGCCTGTGTTTGTTGGTTGAGTAGATGGACGATTGGATGTTAGGACTTACGTTCTCCTAGACTTGAAGATTTCGGGGACGAAATCCTTTAAGGAGGGGAGAATGTAACACCCCGAATTTTTCGTTAACTGTAACTTAAAAAATTAAAGTATAATTTATTCTAAATGATGAAATCAAGGGAAATGGGTTACGCCATTGCGTTCATCTCGAAATTCTTCTTGAGATAGAGTCCAAGTTTGCGTAAAACAGATATCGTATGAAGAAGATATGGACGAACGAAGTTGGGCAGAGAAACCAGAAACAAGTCAGAATGCACTGGCGCACTTGGGAAGTGCGCCAGAACAAAATTGAACTAGCGCACTTGGGAAGTGCGCCAGTACAATTTTAGCCTGGCGCACCTGCCAAGTGCGCCCAGGTCAAAAAGACCTGCTGGTCAGGCCCTGGCTAGCCTGGTCAGGGTCTGGTCGAATTCGGAGGCTTGGCTGAATCACTAGGGCTTACATGTCACTTTCTGATTGGCTTCTCTTGAGATGGATGGTCTGGATTCACTCTAGCTTCATCGATGGCTCTAATTAGATTGAAATTCTATGTACAACTCAAGTCTAACCCTAAATTCACACAAATAATATAATACTAAAGCCGTCATGCTGCTGGAAAGAAATTAGGAGTGGCCGTCAGTTAGAAAACCTAGAGAAAAGCCAATACTAAAGCTAAACACGAATCAAAACAACGTTAGTTTACCCAAAGAAAAGCATTTCAAATCAAGAATTCAGAATCCAGAATCCAAGTTCGTCGTTCGTTGTAAGTATAGTGATTTTTCCGACGAGAATAAAACTAAGAATTGATTCGATGTAAATTGGAAGTGGAATTATGCTATTATGTAACGACGATGTTAATTCATATCTATGTTTTGAAATGATTGTGTTGCGAATGAAATTGGGATGTTTGTGATATAATTAAGATTGATGTTGATCCTATTGTACTTTTAGAATGACAACAACATCACAAGCAAGTTGTATAGTTCATGATTATGTGATTATATAGATCGTTTGTGATTAGAACCTCATGTATATATTTTATGCTATAAAATCTTTATGCCTAAATGGTTATGTTCATATACATGCCCCTATGTTTATGTAAAAGTTGCAAGTTCCTAATTGGATCCATGTCAAGATCCACTTTAGTATATGTTTCATGTTGTAATTAGATATGCGATTGGATCTAGTTCACACCCTTGTCATAAAGTTATACATATTTATGAAAAAGTCATATTCTTTTCATGTGCTAGTGATGTTCGATGTTATGCCTAGATCCAAAAACAAGTTTAGATATGTGTTGTCTAAATCATATGCTAATTCATGTGACACCTATTTGGTTAGACCCTTATTTCAATGCAAATTCACATATATGTAAAATTGATTTAGGCTATGTAGCAAATTCACATATATGTATATTGACTATTTTGCAAGATCACATCTATGACATTCATGTTGGCTATTTTGCAAGTTCACACTTATGATGTTCATATTGACTATGCCAAAATGCCAAGTTTACACCTATGTTATATTTATGTTTATGAATTCCCTTTTGCCTATTTGAGTGCGCTAAATTAGGCTAAGTTTTTAGCTTAATATCATATGTTAAAAACTATGCGAACGAAAATTAGGCTAAGATTGTTAGCCTAATGTTTAAACGAGGTAACGTTGGGAATATTAGAAAACTTGTCATAAAAATATATGAAATTGGCATGTTTGTCACGTGCCAAAATTGGTGGCATTTAAACGGTATAAATTCTTATACCAAAAATATTAAACTTAGAATGTGGGCCGTAGCATTTAATTGTTGACAAATTTACATATATTAAGTGATAAAGACAAATATGTAAATTTAGAAAATACGAATATGCTTAACACGAGGTTGGATTGAGTTGTGATGTAAATCTGCCTGGACCCGCCCGGCTGTCCAGTAGTCACAACAATACCTATCCAATGTGGGTGGTTAAGCATGAATCCCAATAAGGACCCGAGGTTAGACTGAGTTACGGTGTAAATCTGCCCGGAACCGACCAGCACATCCAGTAACCGTAACAATATCTGTCTAATGTGAGTGGTCGGTGCTTTAAAGGCTAAGGACAGATGGTAGGGTTAAGTTAACTAAAACACTTAACCAATTCAACATGTTAATGAAATTGATGGGTGGGGTTAGGTAAATACAGACACTTAACCACTTAGCATGTTTGACTAGAAAACCCTAGTAACGGGGACTCATTTCAGCAGTAACCCAATTAGGTATCATGGTACCCTAAAACTAGGCAGGGTGGGGCACGATTACTGGGCTGATTGTAAGCGGTCAAAGCGACGGCGGTGGGTGCAACAGTGCGGGTTCTAACGGAGTGCAGGCATGCACACACTTCGGAGCAGACAAACAGGGCACTGGGGGCACCAGTAGTATAACCTATGCATTTTAAGGTCTGTGTCGGGTTGCCACCATGCGACTTGATACACCCCATGGTGGGGCCAGCATAGGTATCTACATTTTATGGGGGCCATATGACACAAATGATTATGCGAGTAGGAGCCGATCTTTAAAATAAGGGGATCACTTTACCCTCAGCATAGGGTGCATCTTTAGAAACGGGATCACTTTACCCTCAGCATAGGGTGCATCTCTAGAAACGGGATCACTTCACCCTTAGCATGGGGTGACAGTTAAGATAATACAAGTAGGTGCAGAGATAGTGTGGGATGCGATAGTATATTCGTTTCAGAACTACCTTACCTAGTTTATGATACTTTCTTGTTCCAGTTTATACCTATCATGCCCTTATTCTTATTTTCATACTGAAGAGTCACTAGACTTACCAGGCTTTATGTCTGACCCTATTTTCTTTTGTCTTCTTTTCTTTCGTTCCCCCCCAGGTCCGCAGGGAGGAAATAGCTCGGCTTAGTCAGATTCTTTAAAAGCTTCAAGAAAGTTGATGTACGGTTTAGAGTCTCTTTCCTTGGCTATGGCTGTTGGTCACACTCTATGGGGATTTATGCAGTTTAATCACGTTTTATGCTTCTTTATTTAAAAACCAAGACAGAAATGATGTTGTAATGTTTTTGGAAGTTGTTATGATACAATTACGGAAATGTGTTGTATGAACAAGTATTTTATGAAATAAAAGTCTAATGTTTTCCACTGCTTATATATATATATGTTTATATTTGTCTTGTGTTTTATCTGTGACTTTTACTTACAAACCTCCACCAAAGTTAAGGCAGTCCCTTATGAGTGACCTTAATGGAGGGTGGGGTGTTTCAACTTCTAAATAGTTTCCTTCATTCGTCATAATTTTCAACTTGAACTTCCATATAAAAATGTCCTCCATAAAATGGCCTTCTTTGAAGTTACTTGTACTCGTGAAAGCATATATTGACATTGATCACAAACACAATATTATGCTACAAAAAGATGGGGGTGTAAGCCATGAAATATTTTGCAACATAATCTAAGAAACTTACAACAACCATTCTGACCGCCTCGGTCTTGTTTAGAAATTCATAAAGCACGTAGCGCATTTACATAAGCTTATGATTGGTATCACGAGATTATCGAGCTTGTTGAAGAAGAGGATGTATCTTAAAAAATCGTTCTACTTATGTTTCCTGTTACCTTTCAACTAAGGGAACAGAATTGAAATGACCTGAACTTCCCCGTGAAGGAAAGAACGGATTGAGTTGAGGACAAGACGAATCAGAACACAAACAGAAGAACATTTCGTTGCTTATTACAAAAATATCATCAGATTACAAGAATATGCAGAGTATAAACAAATAATATACATTTGATAAATATCAGAGATTACAATACATTACATAGCAGCGGGAAAATAATACAAAGCACAACTGAAAGTAATACACGGATACAGAACTTTCCGAGTATCATTCCAGCTGTAAACCATGATCCTGTGAATATAAATCTCCAGGTCCGTCAGGTGACTAGTGTGAGAACTAAAACAGTTATTTAAAACTTTATTTTAAATCGAATATATCAAGGGACCACGGCGTATAACACGGAACGGGTTTCCTCCCAAGAATACCAGTGCATATAACAAAACAGCGCAATGCCTTTTGAAAAATGAAGCTATTATAAGACCCAGGTCCTACAACACAATGCAACACAAGCTGAGGGATAGGGTTTTCCTTTATAATAGCCAAACATGCTTGGTACGTTAAAACAAATCATTTGATACTATTATAAGTGCATAGTGTCAAAACAATTTCAATCATAAGTATCAATCATAGACAGCATGAGTGCCCCATACCACTATGTCGCCATATATTGGTTTACAATCAAAATCGCAAACGGTCGTATTAGAAGTTGGATTTCCATCTATGAACCAAGGCAAGGGACCGTCCTTACCACTTTGAGACGCCCTAGCCCGCCCCTCAGGCAAGTACTATGTTAAGCCTTGGATCGGCAGGTCCGGTCCACTCGATGTGGATTAAAATGCCTGAACACTGCGTTTCCCCACCCTATGGGGTGTAAACTGGTCATATCCGACCAGGCCATCGGCTCCGAAGAGACCGAACTAATCGAGGCGCCTCGCAATCCATCATCCACATAAGTGAAATGTCCGGGCGTGTAAAACCCAAAACACCACTCCTAGCTAGAAGGAAACGCATGCCCTCCCTAAGGTCCTTATCCCGTTTCTGGTTCACACCGAGTTGTGAGCCTCGCGAATTAACGCTACACAAAGCTACGCTATATTAAAGTCGTGCTTTGATCATCAACCACAAGACACTGCTTTTCAACAGAAGCCTTGACCATTTTCATCTTAGCATGCCACACAGGCAATTCATGCTATGCAATCGATGTATATCAATCACACAGAATGAAATCCGATGTCAGACACACATCCATTTACAAGTCCGTTCTAAGTCTGAACGAAACCGGAGGAACCTTATTCCTCGCATATCCGTCGATCTCCAAGTACGTCTGGACGATCCCCAACTGATTCCCTCCTCTTGGGTGTACAGCCCAATCAAGATCATCAATAATTATCCAAACGATGTGAAGAACTCTGGTCTTCTACCACCGTCTTCATCGTCGACTCATCGCCGATTCAGTTATTCAAAATGGGATAAACCAGGTCTTTCTGAATAACTCACGTATATAATAAACAAGTGCTATAAAAACACAACATACGCCTCATTCCAATTCAGAATATTCCTTTATTCAAATATTCTTATACTTTGGGAAAGATTCCCATTAATTTTATCAAAGATAAATTCTTTAAATTTATTCTTTAATCTTCCATTGAATATCAATTCAAACCAAATTATTGTTTATCCAAACTAGTCGGGATTAGCGAACCTTACCGAAGTAATCATTTGTTAAATTTCCCAACCGCAACCTAGCCATCCCATGAAGTAAAACTGGACTTCATATCTAACACCATGGTCTTTTCGGTAAATTCAATTACCATTTCACGTTCAAATCTAATTAAAGATTTAACTATCGTCTGGAGTAAAACTGGTGGTACTCCATTCTCGATCATTTCTTGAATTTGATAATTTTAGTTATCAAATTCACCTTTCAATCTATTTAAAGGTTCATTAAAACTCTAATTCAGTTTTAATTTCCAAAAATCATTACTTAATGATTATTCAAATCCAGGAAATAAATCCTGTCTTTAACTGGGTTAAAGAACCAATGACATTTAAAACACGGTTCACGATAAACCCACAATCATATTCCATTAACAATGGAATTTTCACGGAAAACAGATCAATAGATATAATCGATATAAACTTCCATATCCAACTAATAATATAAATGGAATAACGATAAAGCCTTTTAAATTCCATATATATTAGCAGTCTTCCTCCACAGAAATTCACTTCGATTATTACCCAATCGAATTTCATTCCATTCCAATTTATTTTATTAAATCGGAAAACTTTACTTTGGAAAATTTCCTTTAAATCTTATCAAAAAGATTTATAAATTCCAAATGCCATTTCACTGTAAATCAGGTTAAAGAACGAATGTCATTAAAACACAGTTCACGATAAACCCAATCCACATTCCATTAATTATCGGGTTAAAGAACAAGTGTTATTTAAATCACCGTTCACGATAAACCCAAAAATCAATTCCAATTCAATTCCAATTAAATATTATTTAATTGGTATACTTCATTAAATCTAAATAAAAAGATTTAATCTTTTTCTCAACTGGGTTTAAGAACAGTGTTAATGAAGACACCATTCACGACAAACCCAAATCCCATTTGATTCTAAATACAAGGCTCTGAATATAAAATATATCAGCTTATATTCAATATCAAATACTACAACCAACAAATATCGTGTTGGAAATAAGAATATAAATATATCTTTCGAATTTCCATAATAATATCTGTATAATCACGAAATCCAACATCGAAATATTCCGAAGACAATTTCAATTCAAATCCATTTCCAATTTACATATTGGAAATTCTGTTTATTTTTAAAACCATTTCAAATCCAATTTATTTATTTTAAAAATAAATGGATTATAATTATAGTTCATTTCAATAAAAATCTATTTTTATCTTTTCAAATATGGAATTTTTCATCCTAATTCGTTCCAAATCATTTCTTATGATTTTACACCAATTATTGATATTTTAAAAAAAAATTATCAAGGCCCGTACAGTCGATTTCCATAAACGGCCATCGAACTGCACTTACAACGACCTTTTCCAAATTTGATTTGGTCATAATTCCAAATCCAACCGTTAGATTCCAAATCTCTAATATTCTTTAGAAATCTCTTCTCGATACGAACCCAACGGTTCCGGTTTTAGGAGAATCGGACGGTCGGATCTCCCGTAATGTCCATTCGAAGTCAATTGTCGAAATTCGCGAACTGCCGCAGCGCGGCGCGTTCTATTCAGGCCATTATATTATATATATAATATATAAAATGTATATTTAATCGATTTCCATTTAAAACATGTTTTATAAATCGTTTTAAATTCGTTTTCAAAACGATTTCAACTTCATATTCAATCTCTAATCAAAATTGAATATTCCATTTCATCGATATATAAATAATAGTATTTTCAAAACATTTGATTTTGAAATCATTTCCTTTTCAATATTCATTATAAAAATTGAACAAAATCGATATAAATATCGTTCACGTCCAAATGGCACCAATCTAATCAACACGGCTATATATATTTAAATATATTCGTGTCCATTCCAAATCGGACATCAAAATCAAATTTTGATTCTTTTCTAAATATTATTTGAAAATATTCATTATTTTAAAATAATCGTTATTGTAAAATATTCATTCTTTCTGAACTAGAATCAGACACAGTCCATTACCATATAATTTGATTATATGGATTTCACACAACAAATGTGTATAACAACAACCAAACACAATCAACCATCATCCAGAGTGCTTTCTACACAGCATAAGCATCAAATATAATTATTTAACGCTTACAACAACTTTGTCAATCAATCGATCAACATACTGTTAATTATTGGGATTGGTGTATGTCCAATTTCATCCCAATACCCGTGTGGGGTTTTCAAACACCAAACACAGATTTCATTTGTGTAGTTGGGCGATGTGTAAAATTTATCGTCCCAATCCATATCAGTCAAATGTGTGTACATAAACAAATCGTTCGATTTGTTTATAAATATTTATTTTATATACACGTTAAAAATTATATTTTTAACTGTAAATTATTTATTCATTCCACACCACACAATCAATTTTCACAACACATCAATTAAACAAACAAGTCATCCATGTTCTGTGGACGACGGGTGTCGGGTGCTGCTAAGCACCGTGTGCATCCTAGTACATATTTTAACTAGAAAAATAAATTAAAAGTGAGAAGTTCTCACCTTTTGGTTCCACTCCGCCAGTTTTTCTTCTGAACTTCTGAACCGTTTGGATTTGTTTGAAATTCCAATGCAGTCCTTACCACTAGGGCTGCACACAACCCATATCCAACCCGACCCAACCCACCAATCCGACCCAACCCACATAAACCCGACCCAACCCATCCTAGTTCGGGTCGGATATGGGTTACAATTTGTAACCCATACTATATGCGGGTCGGGTTTGACATTTTGTTCAACCCAACCTCATTTTAACCCAACCCAAACCTATTTTAAAAAAAAACTAATTTAATATCCATCTAATTAAAATTAGAATAGTATAATTCTAGAATAATGTTTATGTATTCTATAATAAATGTACAAAAAAATATTTCATGTCAATCCAAACTAGATATAATTTGATAAATATATTTTAAAAAGCATTTTAATGTATTTTAAAATGAAACACTTGCTCAACTATGTAGTAAATTAATTTCATATGATGTGTTTTACAATGAAATTTTAATTATATGTCTTGTAATGAATCGGTTATTTTAAATGCATTATGCTAGCTAAAATCTGATATATTATGCTGAATATTTTGATATAATTTTTAGAAAAAATCCCTCATATTCTCATTTTTTATTGTATTCAAGTGACCCAACTCAACCTTACTTAACCCGACCCAACCCATACTTCAACCCAACCCATATCCAACCTCGTATAGGGTCGGGTACGGGTTGAGCTACCTTAAAGCCATACCTATGCGGGTCGGATAAAGTATTTGGTCTAACCCGACCCAACCCAAACTTTGTGCAGCCCTACTTACCACGCTGTTCATAATAAAAAATTTATTTTTATTGCTTCATTCCAATAAATAAAAATCAAATTTTTATTTCTACTTCATATTTTTTGTCGACGCTTCTTTCTATTATTCCTACTTCTTATATAAAGATCGAATTTTTATTTCGAAGCTATAAAATCACATTTTTATCTCAACATATATATAATAATAAAAATCAGATTTTTATTTCGCTACATATATAAAAATTATATATTTATATTCTCTATTATACAAAAATTCTATTTTCAATCCGCTACTCATATAAAAATCGAATTTTTATTTCGCTACAACATATATAAAAATTGTATTTTTATATTCACTATCTTATAAAAATCATATTTTTATAATCCATACTATATAAAAATCATATTTTTATTATCTCTATAATATAAAAATCATATTTTTATTAACACTATAATATAAAAATCATATCTTTATTATCTCTATAATATAAAAATCATATCTTTATTATCTCTATAATATAAAAATCATATTTTTATAATCGCTTTATATATATATGAAAACCATATTTATTTGCCAAAAATCTCATTTTTATCAAATCAAAAATCATTTCTTTACAACGTCCATTCTTTTCAAATATAAAAATCCCTCATTTACCTTTCATACATATAAAAGACCTCATTTTTAATTTGCTACTCAATTTAAAATCATGCCTCTAGTTACATGAATATATAAAAATGAAAATAACACTCACATCTTCATACAAATAAAAACCATGACTTTATAAATTAAAAAAAAATCAATAACTTTTCGTAAATAAAAACCAAAACTTTGATTATTCTTTCTATAAAAAATTATATTCAAAATCACTACCTTTATCATATATAAATAAATAAATAAAGAAAAAACACAACTTTATTATGTAAAAGAATTACAATAAAAAAAATTACATTTTGAGTTTCGATCAAAGGAGAGTCGGGGGGGGGGGGCTGTTTCACGTCAGTCGCAGGGGTGGAAGGTGGCTTGCGTCCGCGGTGCGTCGAAGGAGGGCGGGGATTCATCCAGGCGACGGGCTAGGGTTTGAAAAGGGTGCGCTAGTTTCTCGAATTGGGTGTTTGAGCTGTAGAGCTCGCGCGAGAGGAGAAGGAGGTTGGAGATCAGTGGCGCTTCGCCGAAGGCGGAGGCAGCCATGCGCGGCGGTCGAGATGTCGTTTGGGGGGGGGGGTGGGAGAGGCTCCGCCGATCTCTTTTCTCTTTTTTTATTACTAACGGGTTTGACTTAGTTAGAAGAGAGAGAGAGGGGTTAAGGAAAGGAAATGAAATATTATAACTTATTTTATTATTATATTATTTCTAAAAAAGCAACTTTTTAATACGAACCCCAAACGAGGCCCAACGACTGACGTCCCTAAATAAATACCCCCATTCTGAACACGATGGGACATGTATCGTAAGCCAGTTTGACTGTTTCGATCAATTTCCATCAAAATCAATATATATATATATATTTTGAACGCACATTTCAATTTACCGAGGTCACATACAGACTCTAAAAATGCCTGGAAAATATTTTCTAACTTCGTATTGACGGTACGGTTCTAACAAAACTGACTTCGTCAAATTTGAAAACCGTTTGAAAAATGGTCATTTTCTGGTCGATCAAAATTGACTAAAACTGTTAAAACACGTTTTACTTCGCCACGCTCACATATTGATTCAGAAAATTATGAATATTTGAATCTAGCAATAATTTGACATTTCGGTTCCAACAAAAGTGGTTTCATCGAAAGCAGAGGTCGTTTGCAAAATGGCTATTTTTAAGGGCCAAAATTCCATAGCGACTATTCTAACTGGACATAAATTTTTATTCCTGCTATGAAATTTCAATTTTTCAGATTCGTTGGAAAGATCTTCTCAAATAGATTCTAATATTTTTGGTTTCGCTAAAATCCGGTTTATTTTGAATCCTGTACGTTCATTTGAAATTTGAAATCGAATTTTCAAACTATCGTGTCATTTTCGATTCCTTTTATAATTAAAATAAAATATTTATATTCTAACATCGATTCAAATTAATATATACGTTCTAATTCTATTCAAAATAAATTTCTCGTCGTTATTATTTAAAATAATTCATTTTAAATATTCAAAATTCACTAAAATTGCCAAATTAAAAATTTTAAATTGGTTCAGATTTTCAAGTTGTTACAATCTCCCCCACTTAAAAATTTTCGTCCCCGAAAAGGAACGAAGCTGAAAGTTGTTTTACAAATCAACTCAACTTTCATTATTTTCATTATGGCTTAAGTTCTTCAGTTTTTCAGTTTCTAAGAACTTTTCAAATTCTTCAAAAATTTGGCTAACACCCTAAATTTTCGAAAAATTTCGCCATAACCTCCCTTATACGGGAGCACCAGGAAAATCCCGAAATTGCCATACAGGCCTTTCCAATCCAAAAAGAAAAAGAAACAGCCAAGTGGCTAGCCAATCGGCTCATAAAATCATCAAAAACCCCAAGAAATACAATAAATATGTACCTGTTTGTCGGGCAAACAATTTTGTTCCTCTTCTCTAGCCTCCTTGTTATGACCTATTCAATGGATACACATGTGTATGTATGCAAATTCAAACAATTTTCAATTCAGTCCAACATTTGGTACAATTTGGCCCAACTTTACCTTTCTTTCACATAATGGTTTAAATGAATAATCACATAACCCAATCAACAATCAGCAATCGATTAATTGATTAACGTTTCAAATTCATAATCTTGATATATAGTCAAAATCACATTTTTGATGCCAAATCACAACAATAGACCCTATCTAATTTTGGTTCTCACACCAGTCAATTGGAAATATATAGAAATCCCACTTTCGTCACTCGAAAATAAATACTGGTGATGGTATACTTCATCATCAGGATCATGTCCGGGCGACTAGAGTGTGATGATATATCTATCCAGTATATTAAAACTTTATATACATGTGGATCAGACGTATACGCAAAATCTTTATATACTTGATTGTCCAAATCAATATAAAAATAATAATCAAATACGTATAATTGGTTTAAATTCTCAAAACAAAAATTGTTTTCAATTTTATTTTGCAAAACAACACTCTTTACACTCGTTCTAGGATACTACTGATCCTATCTCTAACGAGTCATTCCCATTGGATATTACTAATCCAACCTCTGATGAATTCTTTCGTTTGGTTCTAACATGTCTTGTTCTCCAAGCTTTGTAAACCAAAGCTCTGATACCATAATGAAACGACCCGAACTTCCCCGTGAAGGAAAGAACGGATTGAGTTGAGAACAAGATGAATCTGTACACAAATAGAAGAACATTTCATTGCTTATTACAACAATATCATCAGATTACAAGAACATGCAGAGTATAAACAAATAATATACATTTGATAAATATAGAGATTAAAATACATTACATAGCAGCGGAAAAATAATACAAAGCACCACCGAAAGTAATACACGAATACAGATCTTTCCGAGTATCGTTCCAGCTGTAAACCAGGATCCTGTGAATATACCAAAACTACTAGCTGCCCGTGTCGAAAATAAGGGCACCCAGAGTTTAGGTTAAAACAATAAACTCCAGGTCAGTCATGTGACAGGTGTGAGAACTAAAACAACTATTTAAAACTTTATTTTAAATCGGATATATCAAGGGACCACGCCGTACAACACGAAACGGGTTTCCTCCCAAGAATACCAGTGCATATAACAAAACAACGGAATGCCTTTTGAAAAAATGAAGCTATTATAAGACCCAGGTCCTATCACACAATGTAATGCAAGCCGGGGGATAGGGTTTTCCCTTATAATAGCCAAACATGCTTGGTACGTTAAAACAAATCATTTGATGCTATTATAAGTGCATAGTGTCAAAACAATTTCAATCATAAGTATCAATCATAGACGGCATGAGTGCCCCATACCACTATGTCGCCATATATATGTTTACAATCAAAACCGCAAAATGTCGTATTGGAAGTTGGATTTCCATCTGTGAACCAGGGCAAGGGATCGTCCTTACCGCTTCGAGACTCTCTAACCCGCCCCTCAGGCAAGTACTCTGTCAAGCCTTGGATCGTCAGGGCCGGTCCACTCGATGTGGATTAAAATGCCTAAACACTGCGTTTCCCCACCCTATGGGTGTAAACTGGTCATATCTGACCAGGCCATCGGCTCCGAAGAGACCGAACTAACCGAGGCGCCTCGAAATCCATCATCCATATAAGTAAAATGTACGGGCGTGTAAAACCCAAAACACCACTCATAGTTAGAAGGAAACGCATGCCCTCCCTGAGGTCCTTATCCCGTTTCTGGTTCACACAGGGGTGTTAGGCTCGCGAATTAACACTACACAAAGCTGTGCTATATTATAGCCGTGCTTTGATCATCAACCACAAGATTCTGCTTTTCAACAGAAGCCTTGATCATTTGCATCTCAGCATGCCACACAAGCAATTCACCCTATGCAACCGATGTATATCAATCACACAGAATGAAATCCGATGTTAGACACACATCCATTCACAAGTCCGTCCTGGGTCTGAACGAAACCGGAGGAACCTTATTCCTCGCATATCCATCGATCTCCAAGTACGTCTAGACGATCACCAACTGATTCCCTCCTATTGGGTGTACAACCCAATCAAGATCATCAGTAATTATCCAAACGATGTGAAGACCTCCGGTCTTCTACCACCGTCTTCATCGTCGACTCATCTCCTATTCAGTTATTCAAAATGGGTTAAACCCGGTCTTTCTGAATAACTCGCGTATATAATAAACAAGTGCTATAAAAACACAATATACGCCTCATTCCAATCCAGAATATTCCTTTATTCAAATATTCTTATACTTTGGGAAAGGTTCCCATTAATTTTATCAAAGATAAATTTTTTAAATTTATTCTTTAACCTCCCATTGAATATCAATTCAAACCAAATTATGGTTTATCCAAACTAGTCGGGATTAGCGAACCTTACCGAAGTAATCATTTGTTAAATTTCCCAACCCCAACCAATTCATCCCATGAAGTAAAACTGGTAATACTTGATATCTAACACCATGGTGTTATCGGTAAATTCAATTACCATTTCACGTTCAAATCTAATTAAAGATTTAACTATCATCTGGAGTAAAACTAGTTGTACTCCATTCTCGATCATTTCTTGAATTTGATAATTTTAGTTATCAAATTCACCTTTCAATCTATTTAAAGATTCATTAAAACTCTAATTCAGTTTTAATTTCCAAAAATCATTACTTAATGATTATTCAAATCCAGGAAATAAATCCTGTCTTTAACTGGGTTAAAGAACCAATGTCATTTAAAACACGGTTCACGATAAACCCACAATCATATTCCATTAACAATGGAATTTTCACGGAAAATAGATCAATATATATAATCGATATAAACTTCCATATCCGACTAATAATATAAATGGAATAACGGCAAAGCCTTTTAAATTCCATATATATTAGCAGTCTTCCTCCACAGAAATTCACTTCGATTATTACACAATCGCATTCCATTTCATTCCAATTTATTTTATTAAATCGGAAAACTTTACTTTGGAAAATTTCCTTTAAATCTTATCAAAAAGATTTATAAATTCCAAATCCCATTTCAATGTAAATCGGGTTAAAGAATGAATGTCGTTAAAACATAATTCACGATAAATCCAATCCACATTCCATTAATTATCGGGTTAAAGAACAAGTGTTATTTAAATCACCGTTCACGATAAACCCAAAAATCAATTCCAATTCAATTCCAAATAAATATTATTTAATTGGTATACTTCATTAAATCTAAATAAAAAGATTTAATCTTTTTCTCAACAAGGTTTAAGAACAGTGTTAATGAAGACACCATTCACGACAAACCCAAATCCCATTTGATATTAAATACAAGGCTCTGAATAGAAAATATATCGGCTTGTATTCAATATCAAATACTACAACCAACAAATATCGTGTTGGAAATAACGATATAAATATATCTTTCAAATTTCCATAACAATATCTGTATAATCACGAAATCCAACATCGAAATATTCCGAAGACAATTTCGATTCAAATCCATTTCCAATTTACATATTGGAAATTCTGGTTATTTTTAAACCATTTCAAATCCAATTTATTTATTTTTAAAATAAATGGATTATAATTCTAGTTCAAAACTAGTTCATTTCAATACAAATTTATTTTTATATTTTCAAATTTGGAATTTTTCATCCCAATTCTTTCCAAATCATTTCTTATGATTTTACACCAATTATTGATATTTTTAATAATTTTATCAAGGCCCGTACAGTTGATTTCCATAAACGGCCATCGAACTGCACTTACAACGACCTTTTCCAAATTTGATTTGGACATAATTACAAATCCAACCGTTAGATTTCAAATCTCTAATATTTGTTAGAAAGCTCTTCTCGATACGAACCCAACGGTTCCGGTTTTAGGAGAATCCGATGGTCGAATCTCCTGTAATGTCCATTCAAAGTCAATGGTCGAAATTCGCGAACTGCCGCAGCGTGGCGCGTTCTATTCAGGCCATTATATTATATATATAATATATATTTCATAGATTTCCATTTAAAACGTGTTTTATAAATCGTTTAAATTTGTTTTCAAAATGATTTCAACCTCATATTCAATTTCTAATCAAAATTGAATATTCCATATCATCGATATATAAATGATAGTATTTTCAAAACGTTAGATTTTGAAATCATTTCCTTTTCGATATTCATTATAAAAAATGAATAAAATTGATATAAATATCGTTCATGTTCAAATGGCACCAATCTAATCAACACGGCTATATATATTTAAATATATTCGTGTCCATCCCAAATCGGACATCAAAATCAAATTTTGAGTCTTTTCTGAATATTATTTGAAAATATTCGTTATTTTAAAATAATTGCTATTTAAAAATATTCATTCTTTCTGAACTGGAATCAGACACAGTCAATTACCATATAATTTGATTATATGGATTTCACACAACAAATGTGTATAACAACAACCAAACATAATCAACCATCATCCAGAGTGCATTCTACACTGCATAAGCATCAAATATAAATATTTAATGCTTATAACAACTTATCAATCAATCGATCGACATACAGCTAATTATTGGGATTAGTGCATGTCCAATTTCATCCTAATACCCGTGTGGGGTTTTCAAACAACAAACACAGATTTTATTTGTGTAGTTGGGTGATGTGTAAAATTTATCGTTCCAATCCATATCAGTCAAATGTGTGTACATAAATAACTATTCAATTTGTTTATAAATATTTATTTTATATACACATTAAAAATTATATTTTTGAGTATAAAATATTCATTCATTCCACACCACACAATCAATTTTCACAAAACATCAAACAAACAAACAAACAAGTCATCCATGGTCTGTGGACGACGGGTGTCAGGTGCTGCTAAGCACCGTCTGCATCCTAATATATATTTCAACTAGAAAAATAAATTAAAAGTGAGAAGTTCTCACCTTTTGGTTCCACTCCGCCAGTTTTACTTCTGAACTTCTGAACCGTTTGGATTTGTTTAAAATTCCAATGCAGTCCTTACCACGCTGTTCATAATAAAAATTATATTTTTATTGCTTCATTCCAATAATTAAAAATCACATTTTTATTTCTACTTCATATTTTTTTTTCGACGCTTCTTTCTATATAAAAATTATATTTTTATATTTCTACTTCTTATATAAAGATCAAAATTTTATTTCGACGCTATAAAAATCACATTTTTATCTCAACATATATATAATAATAAAAATCAGATTTTTATTTCGCTACATATATAAAAATTATATTTTTATATTCTCTATTATATAAAAAAATCTATTTTCAATCCGCTACTCATATAAAAATCGAATTTTTATTTCGCTGCAACATATATAAAAATCATATTTTTATATTCTCTATCTTATAAAAATCATATTTTTATAAACCTTACTATATAAAAATCATATTTTTATTATCTCTTTAATATAAAAATCATATTTTTATTATCTCTATAATATAAAATCATATCTTTATTATCTCTATAATATAAAAATCCTATTTTTATAATCGCTTTATATATATGAAAACCATATTTATTTGCCAAAAATCTCATTTTTATCAAATCAAAAATCATTTCATTACAACATCCATTCTTTTCAAATATAAAAATATCTCCTTTACCTTTCATACATATAAAAGGCCTCATTTTTAATTTTCTACTCAATTAGAAATTATGCCTCTAGTTACATGAATATATAAAAATGAAAATAACACTCACATCTTCATACAAATAAAAACCATGACTTTATAAACTAAAAAAAAAATCAAAACTTTTCGTAAATAAAAATCAAAACTTTTATTATTCTTCCTATAAATAATTATATTAAAAATCACTACCTTTATCATATATAAAAAACACAACTTTATTATGTAAATGAATTACAATAAAAAAACTTACATTTTGGGTTCCTATCAAAGGAGACCCGGGGGGGGGGTGTTGTTTCACGTCAGTCGCAGGGGTGGAAGGCAACTTGCGTCCGCGGTGCGTCGGAGGAGGGCGGGGGTTCATCCTGGCGGCGGGGTAGGGTTTGAAAAAGGGGGCGCTAGTTTCTCGAATTGGGTGTTCGAGATGTAGAGCTCGCGCGAGAGGAGAGGGAGGTCGGAGATCAAGGGCGCCTCACCGGAGGCGGCAGCCATGCGCGACGGTCGAGATCGCGTTGGGTGGGGGGAGGGGGGTGGAGGCTCCGCCGATCTCTTTGGTGGAGGTTTATAAGTAAAAGCCAAAGATAAACACAAGACAGATATAAATACACACATTTTAAAACAGCAGAAACCAAACAGACTGTTATTTCATCAATACATGTTCAAACAAAACATTTCCATATTTGTCTCAAAATACTTCCATCATTACAACCTCATTACTGTCTTGATTATTAAAGAAGCATAAAACATAAATAAAAGTAACAAAAGTCCCCATAGTGATATCCAAAGCCATGATCCGAGCAAAAGAGTTCCAAACCATACGTCTATGGTCTTGGAGCTTGCAAAGGGTCTGACTGAGCTGAGTTGTTTCCTCCCTGTGGACCTGGGGGGGGGGGGGGGGACGAAAGAAAAGAAGATGAAAAGAAAATAGAGTCAGACATAAAGCCTGAGTAAATCTAGTAACTCTTCAGTATGTGAACAAGAAAAAGGGCATGATAGATATAAACTGAAAACAGGAAAGTGTCACAAGCTAAGGAAGTGTCGTTTAGAATCGAATGTGCTATCGCACCCACACTATATCTCTGCACCTACTTGAGCTTATTTTAACTAGCACCCCATGCTGAGGGTGAAGTGATCCCCATTTTATAAAGATCGGCTCCTACTCGCGTAAACATGTGTCATACGACCCCCAAGAATTGTAGATACCTATGCTGGTCCCACCATGAGGTGTATCAAGACCCATGGTGGTGGCCCAGACACAATTCTAGAAGGCATAGGTTATACTACTGGTGCCCCCAGTGCACTGTTTGTCTGCTCCGGAGTGTGTGCACGCCTGCACCCCGTTAGAACCTACACTGTTGCACCCACCGCCGTCGCTTTGTCCGCTTACAATCAGCCCAGTAATTGTGCCCCACCCTGCCTAGTTTCAGGGTACCATGATACCTAACTTGGGTTACTGCTGAAACGGGTCCCTCGTTACAAGGGTTTTTCTAGTCAAACATGTTAAGTGGTTAAGTGTCTGTATTTACCTAACCCCACCCATCAATTCTTGTTAACATGTTGAATTTGGTTAAGTGTTTATAGTTGACTTAACCCTACCATCTGTCCTTGGCCTCTTAGAGCACCTGACCACTCACATTAGACAGGTATTGCTACGGTTACTGGATGTGCCGGTCGGTTCCGGGCAGGTTTACACCGTAGCTCAGTCTAACCTCGGGTCCTTATTGGGCTCAATGCTTAAGCACCCACATTGGATAGGTATTGTTGTGACTACTCAACCAACAATGTAATTTGTGAAGCTTAATGTTATAAAATTCACGGTGTGTTACATTCTCCCTCCCTTAAAAGGATTTCGTCCCCGAAATCTTTTAGTTAGGAAGAATGTATATCCTACCATCCAACAGTCCATCTACTCAACCAACAAACACAGACATCCACTGTCCTTAAAAAGACTTCTAATGCTTCATGATCATATGCATAGTGTGTGTACATGTCCTTATCTAATGCAGAAATCAGGCGGTCTACTGATTCAGTTGACCTCCTTAATGCGAATCATGTAAGTGTCATGAATCCATTATGTATGCAAATTTTTCCTACTCATAATTCTATATGAGTGCACAACTATTCATACAAATGCGACGACCATATGACAACATATCAGGTTTCAACCATATACAAATAAGAATACATATATGCATATGCAATATGAAGTTACTGAGCCGATCTATAACCTAGGGTGTGTGTGTATATGCATCCACGAGCAACCACTAGCAATCACTAGCAACCATTTGCAGTCATCATCTATAACATGTTTTCAAATACATGTTTGCATCCATTTGTTTTCTACTTAAGGAGTTAGGAAAAGGACCGAGGAGGTATACCTAAAATGATAGATAAAGCATAACTTAAGGAAAAAGGGAGATCGAAGATGTACCTTCAAAAAGAAGAGGGTAGGCAGCGCGTATTCTGTCCTCAGTTTCCCAAGTCGATCTTCCTCGGCGTCGCTCCACTGAACTTTAACGAGTTTGACTTCGCGGTTGCGTAGTTCACTTCAGTTCCTAAGATGCGGGTTGGAACTCTCCTCACAGTCGCTTCATGTTCCACTTCGGCTTCTTCTAGAATGCTAGGTTCCACCACTTCCGCAGACTCATGCAAACACTTCCGGAGGTGAGAAACATGAAAGACGTTGTGAACTCCGGCCAGTCTCTCGGGTAGCTCTAATCTATAGGCCATCTTCCCAACCTTCTTGATGATAGGAAACGGTCCTACAAATCTTGGTGCTAGCTTTCCCGTGGATCCAAAGCGAACGACGTTCCTTAAAGGAGATACCTTAAGGAAAACTCTATCCCCAACCTCAAACTCAAGGTCGGTCCTTCTTTTGTCGACGTAGGATTTTTGTCTGTCTTGGGCTGTTTTCATCCTTTTCTGTATCAAGTCCACTTTCTCTGAAGTCTCTCGAATCATATCTGGTCCAAGTATAAGGTTATCTGTAGACTCCCACCAACAAGTTGGTGTTTTGCATGGTCTTCCATACAAGGCTTCGAAGGGCGCCATACCGATGGTAGCTTGGTAGCTGTTGTTGTAGGCAAATTCCACTAAAGGGAGGTGATCCTCCCAAGTCCCTCCAAAGTCAAGAATGCAAACCCTCAAAAGATCCTCTAAAACTCTATTCACCCTTTCCGTCTGGCCATCAGTTTGGGGGTGATAGGCCGTGCTCAAACATAACTGTGTGCCTACAGCTTTTTGCAGACTCCGCCAAAACTCGCTTGTGAAGATAGGGTCTCGGTCACTAACAATGCTGGAGGGTATCCCATGGAGTCGAACTATTTCCTTGAGATAAAGAGATGCTAGAGATGAGGCAGTCCTTCTACTCTTGATAGGTATGAAGTGGGCGCTCCTAGTAAGCCTATCCACTATTACCCAAATGCTAGTATTGCCTCTTCTTGACCTAGGTAGTCCATCAATGAAGTCCATTGAAATGCTACCCCACTTCCACTGTGGGACCTCTAAAGGATGAAGTAGTCCTCCAGGTTTCTTTTGTTCCGCCTTGATCCGTTGGCAGGTCATGCACTTAGAAACGAAATCTGCCACGTCTTGCTTCATGTCGCTCCAAAAGAAAGTCCTTTTTATATCCTTGTACATCTTATCACCGCCAGGGTGTATACTCATCTTGGAATGATGCGCTTCCTCGAGAACCTTCTTTGTCAACTCCCTTGCTTGTGGGACGCATAATCTTCCATCTTGCCTCAGCCAACCCTTATCATCGATGGCTGATCTACTGAGTTGACTAGAAGTCTCACCCCTAGTAAGTTTATCAATCACATCAACAAGCTGAGGGTCTTCACGTTGTGCAACCCCTATTGAGTCTAAGAGAGTAGGGCGTACTTCGAGAGATGCTAGCAAACCCGGTACAAAATCCGAGGAGGGCCTAAAGTTAAAACTGGCTATACACTCCAAGATTTTCCTTTCCACAAAGAGCGGGCTTAAGGTCAGTTTCTTTCGGCTCAACGCGTCTGCTACTACGTTGCCTTTGCCGGGAGTATAGGAAATTTCAAAGTCATACGAGGCAAGAAACTCCATCCATCTTTGCTGCCTCAAGTTAAGATCCTTCTTCGAGAAGAGATATTTCAACGATTTATGGTCAGTGTATAATTCGAACTTCTCACCTAGGAGATAATGGCGCCAAGACTTAAGCGCAAAGACGATGCCGGCTAACTCAAGATCGTGGGTTGGGTAGTTCTTTTCATGAACTTTCAATTGTCTTCCGCCATAAGCTACTATCCTTCCTTCTTACATTAGAACAACACCTAGTCCCGTTCCACATGCATCCGTGTATACTGTGAACATTTTGCTTCCATCTGGCAAAGTCAGAACTGGGGCTGTTGTGAGAGCCCTTTTTAATCGTTGGAAAGCAAACTCGCAGTCCAAATCCCAAGTGAATGCCAGATTCTTCTTTGTTAGTCTTGTGAGTGGGGCTGAGATTTTCGCGAAATCCCTAATAAACTTTCGGTAAAAACCGGCTAGCCCAAGAAAGCTTCGAACTTCGGTTGCATTTCTTGGTGTCTTCCAATCTTGCACTGCCACCACTTTCGCGGGGTCCACAACCAACTCCTCTTTGGATACTATATGCCCCAGAAATCTTACCTCCTTTCTCTAAAAGTGGCACTTGGAGAATTTGGCTTTTAGCTGATGTGTACGGAGAGTTTCCATGACTTCTTTCAGATGTTGAGCATGCTCTTCCTCATTCTTTGAGAAGATTAAGATATCATCTACGAAGACAACCACAAATTTGTTGAGGAATTCTCTGAACACCCTGCTCATTAGGTCTACGAAATAAGCGGGTGCGTTTGTCAAGCCGAAAGGCATGACAAGCCACTCGATGAAACCGTCTGGGGTTATGAACGCCGTCTTATCAATGCTGTCTTCAGCTACTCTCAGCTGATGGAACCCAGTTGCCAGATCAAGTTGGGAGAAGACAGGCGCTCCTACAAGCTGATCAAACAAATCGTCGATTCGGGGAAGAGGGTGCCTATTTTTCTTGGTCAATTTGTTTCACTCCCTATAGTCGACGCAAAGGCGAAGCGAACCGTGCGCTTTGGTTGCGAACACCACTGGAGCACCCCATTCCGGAATGCTCCGTCTAATGAACCCTTTTCCGAGGAGTTCTTTAACCTGCTTACTGAGCTCCTCTCTCTCCTTTGGAGCCATGTGTCTGACAGGTAAAGCTACAAGCTTTGCATTACCCATAAGATATATGCGGAAGTCTATTTCCCGCCTCGGAGGTAAGCCTTTCACCTCCTCAAAGACATCCGGATATTCCCGGACTACTCTAACTGATTGCAAATTCTCATCAGAAGCATCAAGCGACTCTAGATAACTAAGCATAACAGCATTCAAGGGATTACAAGAAATTTCTAGAGTGTTACCAAGCCGAGTCAAGAGTCTAACTACTCTTTTCTCACAATCAAGGATGGCACCATTACTGGATAACCAGTCCATGCCTAAGATCAAACCATATCCCGAGAAGCCCAAAACAAAGGCATTACAACTAAACTCAACGCTGAGAATAGAGATTTTCAAACCCAAACAAACCATTGACAAGTAAGCGGAGCCCCAATTAGATTTGAAACTACTAAGGGATCCTCTACCATACTAGTGTCTAGATGCAAAGATTCTACTAAGGCAGATGAAACAAAAGAGTGTGATGCGCCAGAGTCAAAAAGTGTGCGAACTGGATGATCATAAAGATAGACTACACTTTCTACAGAAATATTACTACGTCGTTCCTGCTGAGGTGCCACTAGCGCATGAACCTGACCCCCTGAAGTGGATCCGGCTTTCTGTCCCTGCCCTTTCTTCTTTGGGAAGTCCTTAGCTTGGTGCCTAGTTTCTCCACAATGGAAGCAACCACCCATCTTTGCCTTCATTTTTCGGCAGTCTTTTGATACATGTCCCACAATGCCACAGAAATTGCACCTTCTCTTCTCACGGGGCTTATTGTTCTTCCCTCCTTTCTTGAAGTCTGTTTTGTTTGCTTGTAGACCCTCTTTCTTCTCTTCCACCTTGGTCTCTTTCTTGCCGTTGTCTTCCTCGTGTAGCAACGCCATGTCCACCAAGCTTTCATAAGTCGCTCCCGTGGATACATGGGTCATAGCAAGGCTGTGTAGAGGCTCATTCAAACCCTTGACGAAGCGAAGTGCCTTCTTGTGTTGGGTGTTTACTAAGTCTAGCCCAAATCTGGCCAGCTGATTAAACTGATTAACATACTCCCTGATTGTCATACTTCCCTGTTTCAGAATTAGAAACTTCTCCATTTGCAGGCTTCTTTCATCTTGGGAGAGGAATTTCATCTCAAACCTTGTCCTGAAGTCTTCCCATGTTTCCACAGCCCTCTGAGCATTGGTAATTTCCCACCAATAGGAAGCTTCATCTTTAAGCAACCATACTGCTAGCTGTATCTTTTGCCTGTCATCAACTTCGAAGATGACAAACAGATCCTCAGTCTCCTTTAGCTAGTTTCTTGCTCCTACAAAGGATTCTGTCCCATAAAAGTCTTTTCCACCCATAGCCTTGAAGTCTCTACATGTTTTTGCGAAGGCATTTCCACGAGGAGGTGGAGGAGGAGGAGGAGGAACCGCGGCCACTGGAGTAGGGATGTCTGCTGGGCCCGTACCATTGGCCCTTGCTTCTAAGTACCTCCTAAACCAGCCGGGTATCGACACTCCTTCCAGGAGGTTAAGGTCTCTAGACATGCTAAAACAGAAACGAAAAATTCAAAACGAAGGATAGAGAGAGATAGATAGGGCACATGGCTTTGGGGGATTTTGTCTTTTTATAAATATAACACTTTTTCTTGAAAAATGCTTCTTTAAACTTTCTTTTGAAAACAATTTCAATTTTTTTTATCTTATCTGGTAAACCTATGCTCTAATACCAAGTGAAACACCCCACCTCCGTTAAGGTCACTCACAAAGGGAATGCCTTAACTTTGGTGGAGGTATATAAGTAAAAGCCACAGATAAACACAAGACAGATATAAATACACATATTTTAAAACAGCGGAAACCAAACAGACTTTTATTTCATCAATACGTGTTCAAACAAACATTTCCATATTTGACTCAAAATACTTCCATCATTACAACCTCATTACTGTCTTGATTATTAAAGAAGCATAAAACATAAATAAAAGCAACAAAAGTCCCCATAGTGATATCCAAAGCCATGATCCGAGCAAAAGAGTTCCAAACCATACGTCTACGGTCATGAAGCTTGCAAAGAGTCTGACTGAGCTGAGTTGTTTTCTCCCTGTGGACCTTGGGGGGGGGAATGAAAGAAAAGAAGACAAAAAGAAATTAGAGTCAGACATAAAGCCTGAGTAAATCTAGTAACTCTTCAGTATGTGAACAAGAAAAAGGGCATGATAGATATAAACTGAAAATAGGAAAGTGTCACAAGCTAAGGAAGTGTCGTTTAGAATCGAATGTGCTATCGCACCCACACTATATCTCTGCACCTACTTAAGCTTATTTTAACTGGCACCCCATGCTGAGGGTGAAGTGATCCCCATTTTCTAAAGATCGTCTCCTACTCGCGTAAACATGTGTCATACGGCCCCAAGAATTGTAGATACCTGTGCTGGTCCCACCATGGGGTGTATCAAGACCCATTGTGGCGGCCCCGACACAATTCTAGAAGGCATAGGTTATACTAATGGTGCCCCCAGTGCCCTGTTTGTCTGCTCCGGAGTGTGCATGCCCGCACCCCGTTAGAACCTACACTGTTGCACCCATCGCCGTCACTTTGACCGCTTACAATCAGCCCAGTAATCGTGCCCCACCCTACCTAGTTTCAGGGTACCATGATACCTAACTTGGGTTACTGCTGAAACAGGTCCCTCGTTACAAGGGTTTTTCTAGTCAAACATGTTAAGTGGTTAAGTGTCTGTATTTACCTAACCCCACCCATCAATTCTTGTTAACATGTTGAATTTGGTTAAGTGTTTATAGTTGACTTAACCCTACCATCTGTCCTTAGCCTCTTAGAGCACTGACCGCTCACATTACACAGGTATTGCTATGGTTACTGGATGTGCCGGTCGGTTTCGAGCAGGTTTACCCCGTAGCTCAGTCTAACCTCGGGTCCTTACTGGGCTCAATGCTTAAGCACCCACATTGGATAGGTATTGTTGTGACTACTGGACAGCCGGGCGGGTCCGGGCAGGTTTACATCACAACTCAATCCAACCTCGGGTTAAGCATATCGTGTTTTCTAAATTTACATATTTTATTACTTCTCAATAATATATGTAAATTTCATGTTCTTTATTCTTGGGTATAACAATTCATACCGCTAGAATGTCATTGCCGTTGGCATGTGCCAACCATGCCAACTTATATTTTTAATGTTTTACACCCAACGTTATTACCCCCGTTTGTACGTTCACAACATTATAACAAGTGTTGGGCTTGACACAATTCAGCCCAGCTTTATAAACGTGAGAAAAAGGGGAAACCAAGAACATGTAATATTTCACATAAAGGTGTGTGGCGCATTAACTTGCAATTTAGCGATTCAACATAAATTATGGGTCATGTGAACTTGCATTCAAATCAAAGTATAACTAAGTAGGTGACATATGAAATGGCATAGTTTAGGCTTATACAAACTTGTGTTTAAACATGTTTAACTTGGCATAATGTCAACCACAAAACTAGCATGTTGTATATTCACCAAAATGTCCAATTTTAACATCTAATCATATAGCCTATTTCAACATGAACTTGCATAGTTTATGAAACCCAAACGATACTTAACATAGATCCAATTATACTTGCAAATAAACATAAGAATGTGTTCATAGGTTTTGGGTCATGTAGGCATAAAAGGTCTCAAATCTATAACATGTTTACATAAATTCTAACTTAGACTAAGGGAATGTATATAGTCCATGCCATCGACATAAACATAAAGGGATCAATTTCTAGTTTTTGCCACAACTTGGTATTGCTATTACTTTCATATACAAATGTCCAATAGGCTTGCATCAATCAATTTATGCCACAAATATCAATACACAAGTCATGACAGAATTATTACAATACACAAAATTCATACAGTAACACAATTCTATTTTCATTTACATCGAATCACGTCACAGTTTTTATTTATATTCTGAAAGGTCACTATACTTACAACGAATGCAGAATCTTGAATTCTGGATTCTGAATTCTGAAATTGAGATGCGCTCCTTTGGGTAGATTAATGTTTCGTTGATTAATTTGATTACGCTTTAGTTTTCTTCTTCTTAATTTGATTCGTCTCTAAGCTTCTCTCTCTTGACGGCTATGTTCAATTCCTTCCTGACAGCATGACGACTCCCATCTTATTTTTTTGTGTGAATTTTTAGTTGAGACCTAGGGTGTATTTATAGATTTTTAAATTTTTTTGAGCCGTCATATGAAGACAGGAGGAATCTAGACCATACAAAGTTCAAAGAGCCAATCAAGAGGTGACATGTCAGCCCTAGTGAAACACCGAGCCACAGAAATTCGAGCCAAAGCCAGACCCAGCCAGCCAGGTCGACCAGGTAGGTCGACTGGCAGGTCGACACCCAGGTCGACACTATGGTCGACCTGGGGTGGCCAGGTCGACACCATGGTTGACCCTATGGTCGACCTAGTCTCTGGGCGGGAATTTTCCTGCCTAGCCCAGTTTGAACTTGTTTTTCGAATTTCGAATTTGAAACTGAGCTGTTTGAATTTTAAATTTTATTCTGAAACTTCCGAAGGTCATAACTCCTTTATACGGAGTCCGATTCGCGCAAACTCGGACTCTATCTCAAGCAGAATTCCGAGACGAACGCAATGGCGTAACCCATTTCCCTTAAATCTTTCATTTAGAATTAATTACACTTTAATTTGTGAAGCTTAATGTTATAGAATTCACGGGGTGTTACATAACGGGTTTGACTTAGTTAAAAGAGAGAGAGGGGGGTTAAGGAAAGGAAATGAAATATTATAATTTATTTAATTATTATATTATTTCTAAAAAAGCAAATTTTTAATACGAACCCCAAATGAGGCCCAACAAATGACGTCCCTAACTAAATACCCCCATTCCGAACACATTGGGATATGTATCGTAAGCCAGTTCGACTGTTTCGATCAGTTTCCATCAAAATCAAAATACATACATATATATATATATATATATTGATTTTGAACGCACATTTCAATTTACCGGGGTCACATACGGACTCTAAAAATTCTCGGAAAATATTTTCTAACTTCGTATTGACGGTACGATTCTAACAAAACTGATTTAGTCAAATTTGAAGACCGTTTGAAAAATGGTCATTTTCTGGTCGATCAAAATCGACTAAAACTGTTAAAACACGTTTTACTTCTCCACGCTCACATATTGATTCAGAAAATTATGAATATTTGAATCTAGCAATAATTTGACATTCCGGTTCCAACAAAAGTGGTTTCGTCGAAAACAGAGGTCGTTTGCAAAATGGCTATTTTTAAGGGCCAAAATTCCATAGCGACTATTCTAACTGGACATAAATATTTATTCCCGCTATGAAATTTCAATTTTTCAGATTCGTTGGTAAGATCTTCTCAAATAGATTCTAATATTTTTTGTTTCGCTAAAATCCGGTTTATTTTGAATCATGTACGTTCATTTGAAATTTGAAATCGAATTTTCAAACTATTGTGTCATTTTCTATTCCTTTTATAATTAAAATAAAATATTCATATTCTAACGTCGATTCAAATTAATATATACGTTCTAATTCTATTCAAAATAAATTTCTCGTTGTTATTATTTAAAATAATTCATTTTAAATATTCAAAATTCACTAAAATTGCCGAAATAAAATTTTTAAATTGGTTCAGATTTTTGGGTTGTTAAGGGAATTCATCGGCCATGAAGCTTATGAAAATCGTTATAGTCGGCTCATGCGCTATGGCTCTGAATAAGCTCTATTATTTAATTTAATATGGTGTGCTTATGTATTTGTTACCATTTTAATATTATCAGCTGTTTCTGTGATATGCATTTCCTTTGCTCAATGTTTGTTATGAATATTTTTTATTGTTTAGTTTGTATTCAAGACGATCATTGTTCTGAATCTTCTATTTAATATAATAGTTGGTACAGGCTTACAAACTACCATAGCACGAATTTTTTTTAAATTAAATTTTAACATATCTGAAAATCTAGAGGATGAAATCTTGATTTTTCTCTTTTAGTACAAAACCTTAGTTTTAATAGACCCGGGAGATTCATGTTTCAAAGAATTCTGATGTATATTGGATTCAATATATCAGTTTGAACTTTGAAATGGAAAATTACGAACTGTCCCTATGCGGTGAGCTCGAATTAATTAAATATAAACAATTCGTTTAATATTTTTTAAATTCACAATGTGACTATAGTGTACACATCAGCATGTTGTCATCATCAAGTTCGAACGTTTTCTTTACTTCATGCAATGTGACTGCAATGCATACCACACTTTATTGTCAACATCAACTTTATGTACACAGCAGTATGTTGTCAACATCAAATTTATTATTTTTCTTTAATCAAGATAATGCAATTATAATGTACACATCAACGTGTTAACGACTCGATCAACAAGTCACTTTAATATGTTAGTGATACATAAATGGGTCAGGCATACTTTAGTATGTCAACGAGAAGTTAGTGTCACTTTAATATCTTAGTTATACTTTTTCCCTTTATATATTTTATCCACAAACATCTGAATTTAGTTTAAAAAATCACCGTTTTTCCTTATTTTGCTAGCTGAACAGATGTGGATAATTGGGGGATCGCCTCCTAAAACTTAGTTTCAAACATTTCATAATAGCGTTGACACTACTGGTGATTATAATTTGGAGAGCCCTGCTTGTGTAGCTCGTCAAACCAAAGGATAGGAAAATGAATAAGTAACGACTACAGGTTTGGTCATCCAACATGGCATATATGTTATTATGGCTATATGTGTCTGAAGGTTGTGGCTACAAATAGAACAAGTGTCGAACATCATTATTATGGTTATCTAGAGTAACATGGTAAACGTGGAACCTAAATGGTGTTCCTTGATGTAAATATGTAGAGTGAGTATCTTGAGATTTTTCCTAAAAGGAGTTTAAGATGCTCGAGAGATGCGTTGTAAAGTTCAAACATTGGAAGACACAATGAGACGATTGGAACATAACAATAGTCATTCAGAACCCGAAAATAGCACGCCACTTGGTATCATAATGGACTAAATGAATGCATCGCTAGTCTAATGTATTATATTGATTGTACTTTGTATTTCTTGTTTGTTTTGTGTTTGTTGTGTAACTTGTTTGATGTATTTTCTAGTTCTAAATCTTCCGTATATTAAAGATTTGGTTTAAGTTTATGAATACTACAAGAAAAAAACTCTTTTAACAACAAAGAAACAAATATTTTTATAATGTTGAAATAACATTTTTTTATAATGGTATTATATCCATAGTTGTAAAACAGTTAAGTTCTTTTAAAACATTTGTGAAAATGTTGTGGGAGACGATTAAAGAAAACTTTTACGATACATTGCAAATGTAGAGTAAACTTGTAAAAACGGCAACAAGCCCACTATAGTACCATTTAACAATTGTAAAGTACAGATTTAACCATGTTTTTTTCATTGTTATGCCAAAAATTACAATATTTAGTACATGTAATGTGTGAAGATTTAGAAAATAATTTACAACCCTTGTCATTTGTTTGATACTACTTTTTATAAGTGTTGCATCATTCAATGAAACAATGTTAGTGAAACATTATCAGAGCAGCTCCAAAAGAATTATAAAACGTAATATTATGTTTCGTAATATTATGAATTCAGGGGATTAGCCAACTGGTGGGCACTGATTTAATCAGTGCCTACCATTGGGCCATAAAAAAAATTAGCGAGCACTGATTTATTCAACGCCCATCGATTGGGTGTTGATTAAATCAGCGCCTGTGGTAGGGCACTGATAAATAGCACCCTACCGACCAAATTTTTATTATAGCCTCACATTTTTATATTTTATATTTTATTTCGAATATCGTGTTAAAATGCCGCCTTACATCACCAAAGTTGCTGGATGGACCGTTCAACCATAGACGGATGAGACAGTTGGTCCTTCGCACGCCCCTCTTACACCGAGACGACGATATTAGACCTACGGATCCTCCACAAGTTACTTGAGGTTTCTCTCCCCGTATGTTCACAGCCCTCGACACTGTTGAGGTATGATTTTTGAATTTAACATAATGTGTAGTATACAGCTTAATTATCTACCATATTATGTAGTCAGTTTGCAGTGTTATTTTATAGTATAAAAAACAGCTTAATTATCTACCACATTACATATTTTGAACATACTCCCTCAATGTATTAGAGATAAACAAAGGGACAGTCCATTTGGTAATTTCTTAGAGATTAGACCTGCTCAGTCCATTGACTGACCACTGCTAGATTCTTTAGTATAGAGATGGTGGCCTACCACATATACCTTTCATTTTCCTGATTTTGAGCTTGGTATTACCCCTGTCAATTTTTACATGCTTACGAGGATTGAGATAGGCAGTGCAGATAGTTTGCCATACCCTTTTAACTCTAGCTTTGAGTCAGCTGATTCGTACACATTGTACTTGCCTGATTTCTCCCTAAATCATATCTCATTTGGAGTTGTCATCCTGGAATATTTACATGAACACGTTTTAGCTCATATGGGTACCTAGGCCATGGAAGATGCTGTATTTCGGGCTTCCCTTTAATGTCTTTTTGGTTCGACATTCTTCTCGAACCAAAATAGTACAATTCGACTAGGCTACACAACATCACTAGCCAATTTAAAGCATCTTCATATGATAGACTGGGGTTCGGCTATCCTGGGTTGTTTTAAACTGCACTATACTCCTTTGCTTTTGGGGAGGTGCCGCAGATGTTTTGTTTATGGTACATGTTATCATATTGGTACTATAAGTACACGACCAACATGAATCCACACATTGTTGAGTACGTTAACCGTGCAACTAATACATATTTTTCACGCATGCGTCGATGGGAGAGGATCTAGATGATTACGTGTATTATTACCAATGTTAGACATGACTTGACGAAGGCCGAATCTCATATTGAGCTGAGGTACAAGGCCAACATTTTACGAGCACTGTGGGCCTCTTATTGGATAACACTCACATAGGCTGGTTAGCTCCAAGATGCATATCTCCTCTCCATTGCATATAGTTTATCTCTTCGTCATGCTACTCTGCTCCTACCGGCTTACCTTCCGGCTTGGTACTTAGGAGACCACTATTACTTCTATGGCACGAGTGAGCTGCATGTACCCGGAGATCCACTATCGTCTAACAATATGTTCGGGAGGCGTCATACTATTATTCAACAGTACATACAGGGTCTTAGACAAAAAGGATGGGTAAATACACAAATATATTTCATACTGGGAGCTGATTTTGATATTTATTGGGCTAGAGTTGCACCTCACCGCTACTTTTTGCCAGATACAGTCAGGATGTAAACTTCGATCATGTAGGTCCATGTGTGGCTGCCGGTAGAGTTCATCCTCCACCGTTTATTTTGATCCCACGCCATCATAGTACTATAAACATCTCATGTATTATGCTCTTGATGGTTCTTTCAGAGTATGTGATCTGAGAGGTACTTTAATCATGCAGCTTATCATTTATCCACTTAATGAGCTTGTTGTTGGTATCCCCACCCAGGTGTTGTCCCTACCTTGTGGGCTATTTTAGATACTTATTAAATTAGTTTCTTGTGCGTTTTAAAGAAATATAAAGGGAGTTTAATGGTCTTGTATTACAGTATTCACATAGGTTGGACTAGCACAGATGACATATATCCGCTATTCAGCATATGACGTTACTGCATTTGCACGGATCGAGTTAGCAGCACTAAGCAGAGATGCAGATACTGTAGAGTCTTATGCAGGCTTAGATCAATGAGCTACAATATCGATTAGATGCGCTAGGTTGTGGTGGTGCTGGAGGTTCAGGAGGTGGAGTGGAGGTGGAGATGGTGCAGGTGGTAGAGGTGATGACGATGACGACGATGACAACGATGATATTGACATGGACGAGGGTGGTGAGGCAGACGATGACGACGATGATGAAGGTGCTGCTATGGAATTATGATTACCATCTATTACATACATGATTTACACATGTATATATGTATTTGTAATGTTCTACTATATTACATGATGGTCTGTGGATTCATGTTGACAGAAATATGGTGTTATGTGATGTTGATCATTGTATGTTTCTTATTGCTGCTTCATACTATATATGCTACTTCATTTTAGTTCATTCGTTAAACTTTAATGAAAAGAGGACTACAATGGAATGTTTTAACTCATAATGAACCAAAAATTAATTTTATAACATGGAATCTTGTTTAACGCAGCAGAGGACGACCCATAATGTTTATCTCCTTAATTGAAAATAAGCGACAATCTTAATTATTTTTAGGTATGGTTACTACACAAACTAACTGCGATTTGTAGAAAAGTTAAAACACACATATCTCATAATTTACAAGACCAAATCACAGACTGTGGCATTCATTTGAAAGATTTTTTTGAGTTAGTCTAGAAAAATCTTGTTTGGACGAATTTCGATATTGTCTCGATTTTATATATCAATTTGAACATTATTTCATAAAATAACAAACTACCACAATGCGACGAGATCAATATAAGTAATTTTAGTTCATTCGTTAAACTTTAATGAAAAAAGAGGGCTGTAGTGGAATGTTTTAACTCATGATGAACAAAAATTATATTTTATAACATGGAATCTTGTTTAATGTAGCAAAGGACGATCCATAACGTTTAACTTCTTTATTAAAAATATTCAACCATCGTAATTATTTTTAGCTATGGTCACAACATGAACTAACCACAATTTTTAGGAAAAGTTAAATTACACATATCTTGTAATGTACGAGAACAAATCACAGACTATGACATTCACTTGAAAGCTCTTGTCGAATTAGTCTAGAAGAATCTTGTTTGGATGAATTCCGATATTGTCTCGATTTTATATATTAATTTAAACTTCGTTTTGTAAAATTTTAAACTAGCATATTGCGACGATCTCGATTTAAATAATTTTAGTTCTTTCATTAAACTTTAATAAAAAAAGAGGACTACAATAGAATGTTTTAACTCATAATGGACCAAATTTTAATTTTATAACATGGAAACTTTTTTAATGCAGCAGCGCACTACCCGTAATGTTTAACTCCTTAATTGAAAATATTTGACCATCTTAATTATTTTTAGGTATGGTTACTACACAAACTAACCGCGTTTTGTAGGAAAAGTTAAATTACACTTATCTTATAATATACAAGGCCAAATCACAGACTGTGACGTTCATTTGAAAGCTCTTTTAGAACTAGTCTAGAAAATCATATTTGGATGTATTCCGAGACTATCTCAATATATATATATATATATATATATATATATATATATATTTGAACTTCGTTTCGTAAAATTCCGAACTACCAAAACGGGACGAGCTCGATATAAATAATTTTAGTACATTCATCAAAACTTTAATAAAATAGAGGACTACAATGGAAATTAAATGTTACTACATTAATAATTAAATAGCTACTACAAAAGAAATTATAGAACCAACTATAATTGAGGAAACTTTGAAATAAGAATCTGTTTTTTGCGTTCTGTGCACTATACCTTCTCATGATCATCCATTCCAGTCAGGTCCTTGGCCATTATTTCTTTCTCCTCTCTTAGTTGTTCCATCGCCTATTGATGTTGCTTGATAGCTAACTCTTGCGATTGAATTAGCAATTTATTCTGCTCAATATCAACAAACCTGCTCAATACTTCTATTTTCTTCTAAGCTCGCAAAGTTCTATTTTAATGTTTACACTCGTGTATTTCAAGGGAAGCGTTGATTTTGCATCCATGACAACATCAAACTTTTTCTTCCTCTTTGCAGTTTTGACTCCCACTGGTTTATAATCTTTGTCTTGTCTTTGACTAAATTCATCATGTACATTTTTCCGTTGAAATGGAGATTCTCTTCCCGACGAATCTCCAGGAGTAGACGAATAAGTGGATTTTAAAGCTTTGTTCTTTTCCTTTGCAGACGTTTGAGGCTCTTGGCAGTATCAGATTTCCATTTTGGTTGACTGGTAAGCAGCTCATAATAGTTCACGAACTGATAATAATATGGTCTTTTTGCCCCATTTTCTCTAGCAAACAACTTCTTGAGCTCCTTGTTTGCTATTCGTTTCTTCCATCAAAAATGACATAGATTCGTAAGTAACAATTACTACATCACTAACATACGTTTTGCAGAAAACATACCAAATGATCATTGCCTCCTATGCCACTAGGATTTGCTTTCTTTATTTTATAAATTTTTGATTCATAAAACGACATTTGATGACTTATTTATCTGAATCGACCCTGAATTGCCGACAACGTTCGTGTGCTTGCAGAATGCTTGAGGTTGAAGGCATTATTTATTTATTTTTTCCAGAACTTGTCACCTGATTGGATGTTGCCGAAAACCGAATCCTGTGAAAAATGACAGTACATTTTGCATATATCGTAGTGCTCCTCACTTGACCATGGAAGTGTTGATTGTTTGTTATAAGGAGTAGCTTGGTCATTCTAGGTGTTGTCTTCGAAAACATGACTTTCAGGAATCGTCGGATATGAAAATTCTCTAAAGCGTGAAGACATTACTAAGTTTTTGAGATTTTTAGAGTAATAGACAAAATGAAATAGAAAATTGTGTTGTGATTTTGTATGCGTGGAAGTTGATAATTTATTGTTGAAAATATAGTCGTTGTAGCTGGAATATGACCGTTTACAGCCGTTGTAGCTGGAATATGACCGTTTTATAGCCATTGTAGCTGAAATATGAGCGTTTCATATCTGTTGCGGGTAAATATGACCATTGTAGTATCCATTATAGGGGAAGGAGTTATGGCACTGATTAAATCAGAGCTAAATGTTTGGGGGCTGATTAAATCAGCGTCTAACATTTAGGTGCTCATTAAATCAGCGCAAGGGACCAATTCAGAATCCTGAATTGGTCCCTGAATTTTGCCCTAATTATTCAGGGAAAAACTCACTATTGGGAACGAGATGTTCTCAACATTCCAAATTCAAGAGCTGATTATCCAAATGTTGGATATGCTATAAATATTATCCTAACATTTTATTTATGCGGTTAATGTGACAACACATATGATATATAAAAATGTAGTTGAATATAGTTTAAAGGCATCATACAGATGAGAAGTACAATAAATCCATAAATGCAATGGACAACGAATCATCAGGTATCCACATACAACCACTAAACAATTATTGATAATACAACAAGATGGTTTCTGACAAATGTTGTGTCTACATAAAATTATGGAAAAATATCACATAAGATGACTAGGACATTGGATTACCAACAATAAAAATTAATGCAAGTGCATTATACAACAAGAATGATTACTCCATGGTTATGGTGATGTATCCAGTACTTGGGAAACTGGTGGAAATACCAAGAAGTACAATAGCTCTTTACATTCTTCCTGAAACAAAATATACGATGACCATTATACATTAATAATAACACTTATATTTCATATCATATACGACAACATTAATGGAAACTATGCCTCGTTTAATAAAATGGAACAGAAAATATAAGCATCTAAAAGATCAAAAGTAAACGTATATTCTCAAAAATCTGCTTGAGCAATGAATAAAACGTAATGACAAAATGTTTGAAACTACATAATTTTCCCTATAAATACTATAACATCACCAATTCCACTTTTTCGATAGCCACCTATGTATGGTTTAAGAAACTAATGAAACAAAATGAATCGATGAAATAATTAGTATGAAAAATAAACTAAATCAAACTTGTAGTACATACACATTGATTGTGATTAGAACACGAGCAAAAAGAAATAAAGAAAGAAACATGATTTCAATTGTTGTTGCAATTATAAACATATAGGCAATGCTGGTCACCATTGTTTCTCTTTTATTGAGCATTTTGTGTGAACCCTTTCTATGCATTGTAGTGCAAAATCAGAGATTTGGGCAGCGGAATACGAATAAACCCAATGATCTAGCCTGTCAACTATTTCAACAATGCCAAAGAAAAAAATCAAGTGGCACAATTATAGAGAGAACAAAAACAGAAAATAGAGGAAAGAACACACCAATTTTAACGTGGTTCGGTTTTGCCTACGTCCACGGAGACCCAACAACTTTTATTTCTTAATGAAGAAATGAGTACAAAAAAAATAACAATAGAGAGAAGACTAATGGTGGATTTCTCTTCATACAATAACATGACCCCTATTTATATAGAGGGATTTCTTGGGAATTACTTGGACATGAAGGAAAAATAAATATAATATCCTCCTTGATTTGATTGGAGCATATATGGATGGCGCAATTATGGTCTCAATCTCTTTTCTCTAATTAAATTGATTCTTCATTAATTGATTGATTGACCTTTTATTTTTCTTCCAAAAACTTCCTCTTATATCTTTTCGTATACGAGCCAACTAATTGATTGACAATCATTCAATTTCTTTCCTTCTCTGCAAATATTTGAATCATTAATTTCAACACTCCACCTTGATTCAAATATAGCAATCTTTCTTCATTATCTCATCTTCAATAATCAACATAGAAGTTGTTGGGCCCTACGCCCCATGACGCTCAAGTAACAGGAAGCAAACTGATCAAGTTTGAGCAATGCTCAAACTTGTCTTTTGGAAGTGACTTGGTCATCATATCTGAAGGATTATCCGAAGTAACCACCTTCAATAATTTGACCTTGCTTCGTTCTTCCTCAAGCTTATGAATGAAGCCTCTAACATCAATGTGCTTCGTCCGTGAACTATAAGCCTGATTCTCAACAAGATGAATCGCACTCTGACTATCTGAAAATAGCTCCACTGTCTGCTGCGCCATTGAAAGATCATCCAACAACTGAAGTAAGTACAATCCTTTCTTTGTTACTTCCACAATCGACATTAACTCTGCTCCGGTAGTCGACAAAGCTACGATAGACTGCAACTTTGATCTCCATGAAATCGGGCCTATGCCAAGTGTAAAAACATAGCCCGACACCGACTTCCGTCCATCACTATCCCCAGCATAATCTGAATCACAGTATCCTCTAAGAGAGATGTCTCCATCTACCCCACCATATAACAAGCCAACTGAAGAAGTGCCACGAAGATATCAGAGTATCCACTTCACTACTTGCCAATGCTCTTTACCTGTGTTAGACATATATCGACTGACAACACCAACTGCATGAGATAAATCAGGCCTTGTGCATACTATAGCATACATAAGGCCTCCAACCACACTAGAAGAAGGAATATTACACATATTCCTTTTGTCTTCATCTGATGTGGGACACATATCTTTTGGATAGCTTGAATTGAGAGCCTAATGGACTAGCCACCGGTTTAGCAATCTCCATACCGAATCAAGATAGGACATTCTCGATGTATTGAGTTTGAGTGAGCCTCAAAACTCTTTGCTTTTTATCCCTCTGAATCTCCATCCCAAAATTCTCTGTGTGTTTCCGAAATATTTCATCTCAAATTCCTTACTGAGCTCCATCTTCAACTCCGAAATTTTAGACATGCTCTTAGAAGCTATCAACATATCATCAACATAAAGTAACAAATAGATGATGTCATCATTACATTTTTAAAAATAGGCACATTGGTCCTTAAAGCTTCTAGAGTAACCATGTGAGATCATAAACTTATCAAATTTCTTATACCACTGTCTAGGGGATTGTTTTAAACCATAAAGAGATTTGTTGAGTTTACAAACATGACCTGGCCTGCTGCTATCAATGAACCCCTCTGGCTGCTTTAGGTAAATATCCTCCTCAAGATCACCATGCAAGAATGATGTCTTGACATCTAGTTGTTCCAACTCCATGTCGAAGTGAGCAACTAATGCCAAAAGAATGCGAATGGAAGTGTGTCTAACAACTGGAGAAAAAGTATCATGAAACTCCACATCTTTCTTCTGAACATAACCCTTCGCCACTAATCTTGCTTTGTACCTCAAGTCACCATTGCCGCCATCTTTCACCCTATAGATCCATTTACATACAATTGCTCTCTTGCCAGAAGGAAGTGGCACTAAATCCCAAGTGTGATTTTTGTGCAAAGACTCAATCTCCTCCTCCATTGCTACTAGCCAACTGGAGCTATCAACTGAACTAATGGCATCTCTGTAGTCTCTTGGTTCATTATGAAATATGCTTAATGCATAAGCTTCCATGTCTTCAAAGTCAATATCTTCAATGCTTAATCCCACAAAATCATCGAGCCATGTATGTCTTTTCTTCTCTCTCGTTGGTCGAGTTTGAATTTGAGCTCCACCTTGAGGTTGATCTTCTATCTCTTCCCTATCAACCACGGTGTCAACGGAATCACCATCTTTGGACTTCATAAAGTAAACCCATACTTTTCTAGAAAAATCATCAACAAATGAAACGAAATACCTGGCTCCTCCATAAGATAGGCATGGTGCAGGGCCACAAACATCAGTATGAACATACTGTAAAACATCTTTAGACTTATGCTCTGCAATGCCAAAAGAAACCTTCGTCTGCTTTCCAAGTACACATCCTTCACAAAATTCAAGTTTTGAATGATGAACACCTTAAATCAAGCCTCGCTTTCTCAATACTTCTAAACTGCGCTCTCCAATGTGGCTCATATGAAAATGCCACAATCTGATAGAATCAGAATCAAATGAATCAATAACCGAAGCAGATTCTGCAACAGCAGTTGTGCCCTTCAGCAGATATAGATTTCTAGCTTTTACCCCTTTCATTACTATCAATGAGCCATTTGTAATTTTTAATGAATCTTTTTCTATTACACACTTCAAGCCAAAATTGCACAATGCTCCAATTGAGATCAAACTACGCCTCAAATCAGGCACATGCCTGACATCACATAAAGTACGAACAACACCATCAAACATCCTGATTTTTTTTGTTCCAATACCAATCATGTGACAAGAAGCATTATTTCCCATGAGAACCTCTCCACCATCAAGCTGACGATAAGTGGAAAAAGAGTGTCTATCAGGTGTCATGTGATAGGATGCTCCCTAGTCAATAATCCACAAAGTACTCTTCATAGGAGAGGCAGAAACTGTAAAAATGCTAGGATCATTATTTGAATCTGATGTCTCTGCTGTAGATGCTGAAGCCTTCTGGGGAACAACTTTGTTTTTATTCTCCAACTTGGGGCAATTTCCAATATAATGTCCAGGTTTTCTGCAATAATGACAAACTCCCTTCCGGGCTCCTCTTGACTGAGATCTGGACTTAGCTCTATCTCCACCATATTTGGGTCTACTTTTTCTTCTTCCTCTCTGTGCAATAAATCTTTCAGAATCATTCTCCATGCTCAGGCTTGCTAACTTTCCTGTCAACATCTCATTATGCAAATTTGTCTTCACATCCTCCAAGCAAATGGACGAACGTCCATAGATCATAGAGTTAAAAAAAGTGTTATACTCTGCAGGTAAAGAACATAAAAGAATAACAGCTTGCGCCTCATCCTCAATCTTTACATCAGCTGCTCGAAGATTCATGACAAGTGTGTTGAGGGCATCTATATGAGCAAATACATCTGTTCCGGGCCTCATTTTGAAAGAATAAAGTTGTTGTTGTAAGATGATGCGACTGGTGAGAGACTTTTCATAGAACTTTCTCTGAAGAGCATCCCACAATTCCTTAGCAGTTTTCACATGAGAAAACTCTCTAAGTACTTCATCAGAGAGGCTAAGTTGGATGGTAGTTAGAGCATCCTCTTCCCATTCTTCTAACTCTTCAGGTGCTAATTTCTTTAATTTCTCTGGATCTGAGACAATCTTAAATGTCCTCTCTTTCTTCAACACCGCTTCCATCTACATCTTCCAAGTGCCAAAATACCCCTTTCCATCAAATCTAGCGACTCCATAATTTGTAGCGCATCTACCACCGTTATTCTTTGCGGAATTTGACATGGTTGAAAAAGTCTTTGAACATGACAACTTGCTCTGATACCAATTTGTAGTGCAAAATTAGAGATTTGGGCAGCAGAATACGAATAAACTCAATGATCTAGCCTGTCAACTATTTCAACAATGCCAAAAAAAATAAAATCAAATGGCACAAATTATAGAGAGAACAAAAACAGAAAATAGAGGAAAGAACACACCAATTTTAACGTGGTTCGGCCTTGCCTACGTCCATAGAGACCCAACAACTTTTATTTCTTAATAAAGAAATGAATACAAAAAAATAACAATAGAGAGAAGACTAATGGTGGATTGCTCTTCATACAATAACATGACCCCTATTTATATATAGAGATTTCTTGGGGATTACTTAGACATGAAGGAAAAATAAATATAATATCTTCCTTGATTTGATTGAAGCATAAATGGATGGCGCAATTATGGTCTCAATCTCTTTCCCTAAGTAAATTGATTGATTGGCCTTTTATTTTTCTTCCAAAAACTTCCTCTTATATCTTTCCATATATGAGCCAATTAATTGATTGACAATCAATCAATTACTTTCCTTCTCTACAAATATTTGAATCATTAGTTTCAACATGCACATGGCTGAACATAACAAAAATATAAATGTAAACTTAAAAAGTAACAAGTGTGTATAACTTAGAAGTAACTTAACTACGGTAGTCCAACTATTGATTGTTAATAATTTTTAAACATTCTCCCGTTATTCAGATTAACAATATTCATATCCCTGTTAATTACGCTAGTGTTACTGATGATTTCTTAATTTTAAATGTTTCTAGCATCGTAAATAATATATTATGTAGATGGGCCCCTTTCTTGTGTTGTACCGAGAAACCCTTTGGCCTAGCTTCTTGTTTTAATGTAATTTGAAGGTTGTTACTTGATTATTTATAGTTATTTGGTCGTAATATTTCCATTTTGTTCAACTTATAATTTTATTTCCATGAATGATCTTCGATATGTTACTTTGAATGGGTTTGAAGCAAACACTTAATCCTTAGTAGTCAAACTGGTTTCAGCGGAAAAATCGTCATCATAATTGGAACTAAAGCGAAATTAGCCTCACGGGTAATTTAAATACTCCAAATATCCGATCTAAATTTGTTTCCATATTCATCTATCTTATTTTGAAACAATTTGGATTTTACCATTTACTTAAGAGTTACTTTGTTACCATACTTCCAACATAGTCAAAATTGAGTTTGTTTCCTTGAATATGCTTTTAGATATTAGATCTAATGAGTTTAAAGAAACATTTAATCCTCGTATGATCAAAGTTTTTATAATTTTACTGGAATATTGGTCATTTAGTTTGAAAGGAAGTTAAATTAGCTTTATATAAAATTTGAATATTTGGAAAATCTAATTTCAACTTGTTACCTTATTTACCCTTCTCATTTTGAATTAGTTTAGTGTTATCTTTTTGTTTGTTACTTTGTTGGCATTTACCTATTTAGTATAAAATAATTTTCTTGTCTTGAATATACTGTTAAGTATTACCTTAAATGGATTCAAAGCAACATTTAATTCTCATATAATCAAATTATCCACAGCACTACTAGCAAATTCTCTAACTCAGATGGAATGAAAGTAAAATTAAATCCATATATAATTTAAATATTTTAAATGTTCATTGAAGTATCAACTTACTCTTACATTCCAACAGTAGAAGTTCTTATACTGCATAATTTTGAATTAGTACAAGTTGTAATCATAATAATGATAAATATCAAAATATAATTTAAATTATTGATTAGTATATCGTTTTGAAAATATAATAGCTCGCATTTGAATGTAAATAACAGTGTTAGAAAATAAGTTAACCATGAATATCCGTAATGAATAGTTTGAGTTTATAGATAATTTAATAAAATTCAGCCATTTAGAGATAAATGAAATATATCACTCTTTCTGAATTTGGCTTGCTGTTCAAACATTGAAGAAAAAAAGGAAAAGAAAATAAAATTTTTTGGTTATCTATAAAAATATACACCAAATAAATATTCAATAAGTAAAATGAGAACTATTTATAGGACATATAAGAGCACTTACACCAGTGAATAAATTTGAATAAACTTCTAATGCTTTTGACAATTCGAAACACAATTAATACTACATCCATGTAAAATAGTCAAACTCAATTGTAGACTCTGTTTGGTCATTTGTCATTGCCAATTCACTAGTAAAAAATAATTAACTTAATATATTGAGAAATTTGTGTAGTTTAGCACAACTTGTAATTATTCATTTGAGTCACCTTAGTCAATTTTGGTCCATTATTTTGTGAAAATCATAGTTAAATTTGTGTATTAATAAATAAACTAATGACTAATTGCATAGTGTTGGTGCATTTTAATTATAATCTATTAACTTGAATTAGCAGTTAACATTTTAGTTTGTAGTTGGCAATTGATAATCTGGGTGTAATCACTCTGAAGTAGGGCTGTAAATTTTGTGCGAACGTCCGATGTCCGTTTGTGTCCGTGACCGAAATATGTCCGTTCGAGTCTGTCCGATTTTCATTTAGGACACGAGTTAGGACAACAAAATTTGTTCGATAAAAAATCATTGTCCGGTCCGAGTTCATTCGAATTCGTCCGAATTGGTCCGAATTCCACGTAATTCGGTATATAGTTGAAAGAAAATACAGTAAAAAGTATAAAATTTAATATAAATTGTCATGTCCGACAGGGTCCGTTCGTGTCCGTGTTCGAAAAATATATGTCTGTGTCCGACCGATTTCATTTAGGACACGAGTTAGGACAACATAATTTGTACAAGAAAAAATTTCGTCCGATCCGTGTCCGTCCGATTTTATTTAGGACAGAAACTGAACAGACCTCCGTTCGGTCCGGTCCGACCGATTTACACCCCTACTCTGAAGTAGCTAAAATCAAGCAACCAAAAGATGAATAAGTACGTAATTAGCAACCCTGAAATAATATAAGAGTTTTAGAAAGAATATCTAACCCCAAAATCAACAGTAATATATCCAACCTAAAAGAAAGAAAAAATAAAAAAATTATACATACATACATACATACATACATATGTGTGTGTATGGTTTCTACAAACAATTATCCTATAAATCTATTAAAAAAAGGTAAAATAAGAAAAACTCAAATTGGGAAATTAACTAACTTGTATAGAAACTGACAAATATTAAATGTGTTTACTAAGCAAAGACTTAAAAAAAATAAAACAAAAAAAATCAGTTTCTTATTAAGGTAAAATAAGCATACAAACAAAAGGAAAAACCTGGTAAGAATGAAATAAGGTAAAACAATAGAACATAAGAGACTCTAATAATACCTTAAATAAATGTGAAGATAAACTATGCAGCAACAATATCAACCATTCTAGAGGTATTCATTCAGCAATAGGAATATTGGTATAAGTGTAAAACTTAGTAAATCTTCTTAAACAACAAGTGAAATGCTAATTTTATATGTTGTTCCGGTCAATCTCTTGAATTATCATTAGATAAAAGCTAGTTTTGTACATCTTTTGTTATTTTCTGTTCGAGATTCAACTTTAATAACCTATTAATATTAGTGTTGTATCACCATGTAGCATTATAAGATAAATAACAAACTAAAGAAAGATTAAATTAGCTTCATTGTTGGTAATTATAAGTTGGTAAATTAACCTGCACTTTAATGTCATATTGAAATGAGTGATTGTTTCAACTGTGAATATCAGCATAAAAAAAGCTAAATAGAAACTAAACAATATATTGTAACTAACCATAAGAAAAGTATAAAGCAGCTGCTTACCAGACTATAAAGGATTTCAAAACAATAACCCAAGCCATAAATTCAACCGAGCATGCTTAACAATAATATTTTCATGTAGTTTGTCAATAAATACCCTGACTGATAAAAGTTCAATTTCAACAGGAAAAGCGTAAAAAATGTCGATACTAAAATTTTACACATTGATAAAATTGAAACCACAACATCCATTGATAAAATTGAAAATACTGATGAAGAGTTGAAGAGGAGGAAACTTTTCCATTAACGAATCACGAATATATAAAGTTACAAGATATAGTCATACGCACTGCAACGATTATGGAATAATATCATTAATGATATTTATGGAATAATGTCATTAATGATATTTATTCTGTTTCCTCATATTATGGCATACCATTTATACATAACGCTCCACTTATGGAATAATACCATTAATGATATTTATTCTATTTCTTCATATTATGATATACCATATATGCAGAGATTGACTTAGATTATGTCAATCCTTATTATGCCCCCTCAAAACGGATGGCCAAGATGAAAGACCGATTTTGCTAACCAATGTTGTGAAGGAGTTACGTGGTAGTGGCTTGGTGAGGGCATCCATAAGCTGGTCATCAGTGGAGGGCATCCACAAGCTGGTCATTAGTGGAGATGTAAGAGACCCTCAAAATTTCACTTTGCACATTTTCTCTGACAAAATGGTAATCCAATCCCAAATGCTTCATTTTAGAATGGAAAATAGGATTAGCACTCACATATGTAGCTCCAGCATTATCACAATAGATGAGTGGTGCGAGAGTGAGGTTATGACCAAGCTCCTTGAATAAATTTCCTACCCAAAGAATTTCGGCAGTAGCATTTGTCACTGCTCTGTACTCGGCCTCGGTAGATAATCTAGCTCTTGTATGCTGCTTCTTTGACATCTAGGAGATAGGATTCTTGCCCAATTAGACTATATATGATGTTGTAGAAATGTAGTCGTCTTTGTCACGAGCCAAATCCGCATCAGAATAAGTGTGGAGAGTGAGAGGTGAATCTTTGTGTATAATTAAACCCATATTAGATATACCACTTAGATATCAAAAAGATGATGTAGAGATGTCATGTGTTCCTCAGTTGGACGTTGCATGTATTGAGCTAACTTTTTCACTGTGAATGCCACTCAGGCCTTGTAAGACCTAAATATTGTAAACTATCTATTAAAGTACGATACTCAGTAGGATCGTTGAGAAGATTTTCATGTATAATTAACGGAGGATGAGTTGCTAATGTTGTTGCAACTAGTTTTGCATTGTCCATATTAGCTTTGCACAAAATATCAGCAATATGCCACTTTTGACTCAAGAAAATACCTTTTGGATGAGGCATTACTTCCACTCTCAGGAAGTAAGACAATGCACCAAGGTCATTGAGTGAGGAACGTGTCGACAATTTTTTTTATAAAAGCTTCCAGTACATGAGTTGCATTACTTGTAACAATAATATTGTCTGCATAAACCAATAGATAAACGATGTCACCATTTTTGCGCAATGTGAACAAGGATGAATCAGAGACCGTATTCTTGAAGCCCAACTCAATTAAATATTGTCGTAATTCTTTATACCAAGCTCTTGGAGCTTGTTTTAACCCATACAATGCCTTGTTTAATTTACATACATGTGTTGGATGTATAGGATCTGTGTAGCCAGAAGGTTGTATGGTGTATATATCTTCAGTGAGTGTACCCTGTAGAAAAGCATTGTTTCTGTCAAGTTGGCGCAATAACCAACCTTGACTAACTGCAAGTGAGAGCACAAGCCGAACCGTGGCAAGTTTAACTACGGGGCTAAAAGTCTCACCGTATCAATGCCAGCTCTCTGATTAAAACCTCTTACAACATAGCGAGCCTTGTACTGAATAATGTTACCATCTTTATTCTTTTTAATTCAAAAAATACATTTGCATCCCACTACATTTTGTGACATAGATGAAGGTACAAGATCCCAAGTTCTATTTTTCAACAATGCATTAATCTGTTCATCCATAGCTTTACTCCAAATGGGGCTTTTTAATGCTTGGGTGATATTTTTTGGGATCTCCATTTCATGGACCTCCGCATTTAAATTCAGTTTACTGATTGGTTTCCTAATGCCATGTTGAAGTCTTATGGTCATTTGAGGAGAATGTACAGGATTGTTGGGTGTTGAATTTGTAGATGTGGATATATCGAGGTTTGATTTAGATGAAGTAAAGGAAAGCTCAACAGTGGTATTAGGAGGTTGAGATGAGTTTGTTGCAGATATAGGAGATGAAAGGGGTGAAGTGGGGAATGAGGTAAGAGGTGTGTTGGAAGGTGAGTTAGTTTGCAATGAATGAGAGGAGGAAGATTAAGTATTTGATAAAATAGACAATATGAGAGGTGTCCATTGTTCCACTAGGTCAGACAAGGAGGCAGTTGAATTTTTAAGTTTAGAAAAAGACAAAATGTTCTATTTGAAGTGAACATGACGAGAAGCATAAACACGGCTAGTGTTTAATTCAAGACAGTAATATGCACTTTGAGTAGGTTAATAACCAACAAAAATACATGGTTAAGATTTGAGTTCAAGTTTGTGAGAATTGTAGGGTTTAAGCCATGGGTAGCAAAGACATCCAAAACTCTGAAGCTTGGAATAATTAGGATGTTAGCCGAATAATTTAAAGTAGGGTAACATTGTTTAGAGTTGGCGTGGGAAGTCGATTAATCAAGTAAACAGCTGTTGAGCAAGCATTTGTCCAATATTCAAGAGGCATTCTAGCATGAGTTAAGAGAGATAGAAATGTCTCAATAATGTGTCGATGTCGTCGCTTCGAATAGCCATTGTGTTGAGGGGTGTGTGGTGGAGTTGTGAGATGCGAAATTCCATTGATGGACAGGTAGTTACGTAGGTTTTCATACTCACCACCGTTGTCCGAGTAGAGAGTTTTGAGAGGCAGTTGAAAGTATTTTTCAGCTAGAGCTTTATAGCAAATGAATATATGTTTTGCATCTGATTTTTGTTTCAAATTATACAACCAAATGTATTTAGAAAAATGATCAACGAAAATAAGATAATATTTAAAGCCATCATGAGAGTAAATTGATGATGTCCAAAGATCAGAATAAACATATTCAAGTGGGGCAGTAGACAAAATGGAGGAAGTAGAAAAAGGAAGTTTATGACTTTTATTGCAAGCACATGAATTACAATCCAAAGTGGAGATACTAGGAACATGAAGTTTATTTTTGGAAATAATTTGCCTAAAAACATTACGAGACAGATACCCTAAACGATGATGCCAATCAAGTGAACTAGTTATGCTTGAGTAGACTATAGGGGTTATGGATTTGAGTTGATAAATGCTTGTTGCAACCATCCCCTGGAATAGAGATTCCCCTGTTTTGAGATCCTTCATATGAAAAGAGGTGAAAGAAAAGACAATTGAGATATTGTTATCATGACAAAGTTGAGAAACAGAAATTATATTTTAGACATGGTAGGAACAACTAAGACATTATTTAGTTTGAGTGATGATAAACAACAAGAACCGACATGAGTGATTTTAAGGCTGTTGCCATCACCGACGATCAACTCTTCGGTTCCATCATAAGGAGCATGGAGGGATAGATTGTTCAGATCTATCGTGACATGGTGGGAAGCACCACTATCGAGTAGTCATGTTGAAGAGGATGAGGAGGCAGAGGGATTTTCGATGTTTGCTTGAGGTTTTGCTATGAATAGGTTTGATGGAGGTTGAGAATTTGAAGAAGGAGGAATGCCATTAGGAAACTTTTGCATAAATAAAGGAAAATGAGCAATCACATGTCCTTGTTCTCGACACCATTGACATTTGCCTACAAAAGTGTAGGGCTTTGTGGGATCATTTCCACTAAAAATCTGATTGGATGAAGTTTGATTAATGAAAGCCATTGAAGAAGAGGAAGTTTGAACTGTTTTGGATCAAGGCTATGATACCATGATGAAGAGTTGAAGAGAAGAATACTTTTCCATTCATGAATCACAAATATATAAAGTTACAAGACACAGTCATACACACCGCAACAACTATGAAATAATATCATTAATGATATTTATGGAATAATATCATTAATGATATTTGTTCTATTTCCTCATATTTTGGCATACCATTTATACATAATGCTCCAGTTATGGAATAATATCATCAATGATATTTAATAATAAAATTAATGATATTTATTCTATTTCTTCATATTATAGCATACCATATACAAAGATTGACCTAGATTATGGCAATCCTTATTAAATACAACATATAAAATAATAGTGATATGATTAAAAATAGTATAGTACCTTATTTGGGACACTATTCATGATATTCGTCCCCTTCCAACTCTACTATTTACTCGTTTGTCAGTAAATCAAATTCCCTCTGTTCTTTAGCCTTATTATCGAACTCCTTGATTATCTGATCTAAATACTATGTAAATATATGTTTGAAACCCATATGCAACAATTGTCGTAGAGAAGAAACTGAAATTTTGATATAAAAAAATGATTCCATCAACATAATCTTTGATCGTCTGGGCAGGGGATGCTAGATTAAGGAATTAGGAAAAACATCATGCTACCTCCTTGGAATGGGTTAACTCATGCAATGTTGGCTAATATCTATGTTGGACAAAATCTAATGGTCTAAGTTAGTAATACATGTCAAAGTGCTATTTTTGTCAGTAATAAGCAGTCCATGTGCAACACAATATATGTAAACGTGCAGCTTAATCTTAACCACCAAGTGATCGGTTCATTAGTGGTCGGAAAAAAGTTTTAGCATATTCCAATCTATTTCCACTTTTTCTAAGCATTTCTACTATTCTATGTAGATTTTTGCGCTAATGCATCAACATATTATATCATCATTTTTTTATCGCCTTATTTGTTAATCGGTAAATACAAAGAAAAGTGTTCTAAAAGTGAAACACAAAGATCTCATGACCTTGAATCGTCATGCAATGAGTTACCAAATAAATTACAAGCGTCCTTAAAAACCTATTAGTTTAAATATTGTTATTGCAAAATCTTTACAAGTATTAGCAAAAATGGGAATTTATTGTTATTGCTATAGTATAAATATAACAATTTACATATTCGAAAACATACAAGAACATAGATGGTTGGTTTCATGGATCCCAATATTGAATAGCCAACATAAATCTATGTTGTCAAACTAAATTTAATATGTTTGCTACTTTTACAATATTGAAAAAACATTATTGAATTTAAGCGGTTATGAAAGATACTAAACATTGTAAATTACGAAACTGTATGAACAATGATGTTAAAGTTGGTTATTTACAACTATTTTGTGAAAAGTTGTTGAAATAGATTGATTTTAACGTTCTTTTAAAGTAAATGTTGTCTCATTAAGTTTTTAACAGTGTTTTTAAAGAAAATATTATAAAAGGCATGTTTTTATCTATAATGGCTTAAATAAGGTTGCAAAATTCATGTTGTAGTATTTTTTTCTTGTAGTGGAACTACCATACTGCGATATTTAAAAAAAATATTACATATCTCAAGATCTAGAAGATGAAATCTTGATTTTTATCTTTTATTACAAAACCTTAGTGTATTAGACCTGAGAGATTCTTTTTTTAAAAAATTCTAACGTATATTGGATTCGATATATCGGTTTGGGCTTCTAACTAGAAAATTATGAACTGCCGCTATGCGACGAGCTCGAATTAATTAAATAAAAATTCATTTAATTATATTTTAAATTATTAATTATTCATTTACTCGCATATACGTTCAAATAAACGTGGATTCAGCAGCTTTGTGTTGTTGACATTAACGACTAAAGCACGCTACTTGGTAGATAATACATCATGGCTACTGTAACGACTCGCATTTTACGTATCGGAGGATCGTAAAATATTTTTATTTTATTCACTAAGGGTCACATCATTGTCATATTTTGATATGTTGTTTATGAGGACGTGAGACATATCCATAATTTTTATCAATTTTATTTGTGACCATATTACCCTTTTCAGTTTTGTGTAGGGAATATCTTTTGACTGGGATCTAATTAGGTGTTGGGATCGATTTCATTGGAAAGTAAATGATGTTTCCAATTCCGTCGAGTGGTCACATTAAAGATTTGGCTGAGCGGTTTAGGAGGAATCGAAGTTTTTGTGTTACATAATTTTTGGACAGACTAAGTAGTCATTAATGGGCTGATTAGTGAGGCCCATTAAGGCTGAGGGTTGTTGGTTATAAATAGAGGGGTAGAGGTAAAGAGAATGTTTAGTTTCTTCATTTCTCATTTGGTTGAGCTCGGGATTCTCCTTGCTCAATCAAATACATCCCCACTCCATTAAATTCCTAGATCTACACTAAAAGATTGAAGATCAAAACCAAGGAAGAGTAGATCGCATCAAATTAGTTGACTTGAATACCGCTCTTCGCTGTTTTTTGCGTTTTGGATTAGAATAAGTTGATTTCAAGCTATTTCTGGATTTGGTGAGTGATAAGCATCTCTCATACGGATTCAATCGAGTATATGAGTTTGTTTGATTTTATTTTCATCATTTCGAGCCGTTTTCACCTAGATCTAATCAATATAAGTCTATTTTTGTTCGAGTCACCATAGGATTTAATATAGCAAGATTATAATGGAAAATTCATATGTTAATTCATGTGTTTATGTAAGTTTGGATCCATTTATTTGTTTATTCATTGTTTTATCTTGATGTGGTGAATTTTATATGATTGAATGATGATTATTGATGTGTTATTGATTGTTGATTAATGAGTAGTTGTGATATTGATTCTTCAGATGAAATTGAATGATTTGGATGAGTTAGATGCATGAATGTACGCCATTAAAGCATGGATGGTGATAGATCGGTCGACGTAAAGTAGATCTGGGCATGGATTAATGGGAAATAGGATGGATCACATGTGTCAAGAATGGATCTTGTCTTAGGTGGCAAGAAATGGATGGAACAAGATGATGGATCGGTGGATCGTGTGATCTTTGGCTTGCAACCGATGGATCAACCATATTTTGATGAATTGGCCGACGTGTTTGATGGATCGGGTAGGGATGACTACACTGATGGATCAGTGCTTGCTGACTTGGAAAGCATAGATCGGTCCGATGCGTGGGCGGATGGATCATTGCACTTCGATCGGGTCATGCAAAGCTCGATGGATCGGCACATGAGGAAACAATGGATTGACTAAGGATGTAGCTGATGGATCGCTCAAACTAGGTGAGTGTGGAAAGTGGCAGATCAATGGATCGGGTCGACCAGAAAACGATGGATCGGGTCGGTTGGGAAGCCTAGATCGGTGATGCCACACGGAAAAATCGAGTGATCTAATGATGAATCGCTGAGCGGTCCAAGGTGGTTCGGTTGTACACTAAGTGTGTGGCTCAGGATGGATCATGGGCGATCCATGGATGGATCATGGGCGATCCATTAAAGTGTTGAATAAATGAAATTTTATTTTGGTCCAATGATGAGCGTAGCTTTGACAGAAATTCAGATGGAATATTCAAAGCGTTGTGAAGTGTTTGTTGATCGATGAAATGCAACGAAGATGTGAGACGACTCAAAGATGTTGAGTTCGATTGTGGATAATGGTTACTCGAGAAGTAGCTTGAGTTTATGAATAGTCATCAAGTTGGATGACTATAGATATTGAAGGCTGAGGGATTATCGTTAGTCGGAGGTTCTAGCGGACTCAAAGAAGGGGTATAATGGGGATGCCCAAAAGACTAGAATGTTGTCCAATTGAGTACCCTGGGTATCGTTAAAAGGCTTAGATATAAGTCACGAGGCGTATGGAGTTTTTCTAGAACCGGGGTTACTATTGGCCCTTAATGGATGGCAATTTAGGCCAGTCAAGCGATTAACGATGGTTTCAAGGCAAGGAAGGCGGTGATAGCCATGGTCATGGATGCTATTGTTTTGCTTGTATCATTTTTTGTAATTGTCCGACATCGAGGCAGATATCTCTTGGGTGCTTGTCTGATGTTGGTTTAGGCCTTCGGGGCTTGCGCTTGGGGGATGTTAAACTCGATTAGGATGGTCTATGATTGATAACTGGTCGCTATGGATGTCTTTTTGTTTCTTCTGCAATTCTTTGGGAAAGGCTATCACTGTCGGATGTGGAGGATGCGGGTTGATGTTCTTCTCTGTTGATGGGTTGGTACATTAGATGATTAATCTTCCTATTTCTTATATACTTTATTGATGATGTTTGATAGTTGTTTATCGCTCATTTAGACTATTGTCTGACTCAAGGTTTTATGTTTCCCTCTTATTACCTTGGGTTTTTCATCCGGTTGTGGATGGGCGGACTAGGTAGTAGATCTTGATGAGGACCATGCTATAGAGCAACGACGAGCAAGAGGCTGACATATTATTTCCTACTATCTACTACTAGTTGTTTTCTCTGTTATAGTTGATGTGATGTATGCTACTCTGAGTGAGTTGAAGTGAGGCCTCTTGTACAAACTCTTATGATGTAATCCAATGTTGTATGGATATTCTCATGATGATATGAAAGTTTAAGATTCTTCTTAATTGTGTTTCACTAATATTGCCTGTTGTATATGTTCTATTATATTTTATCCTAGAACTGTGAGTTATACGACATGTTTTTCGCTATGTTTTCTTTTTTGATAATCGCCCCGAATCGACCTGGCGCGTCATACAGCGCACTCCTCCTCGGTTTGTTCAGGAGGTACGTGGCGATCGTCACATTTGGTATCAGAACTTTGGTTAAGCGATTTAATCCAAAGTTCATGGGCGTAAAGACGTATGAGAGAGGTATCTATACTTTGATAACTGATGATTACTATATTATAGTGTATAGTATAGTAGCGCTTGAACCCAATTGCAGTTATTCTCTTGTGTGGACTAATCATTCTATATTTCATATTTAGAATGAGTCGTCGATCTTCGAGACATACTGCTAGGGAGGAAACTGTTCCTGAAGAGGGAGATGGCAGTATACGAGATTATCTAGCTGTGTTTGAGGCCATGGTGGCAACGATCATGATGAGGGTACCCACTCTAGAGACAGCCGCGGTAGATGTAGGGGTTCAGGTGCAAGTGCCTAGGGTTGTAGACTTCACGAAGCTATGCAAGGACTTCACTACTCTAGGAGGAAAGTTGTTCAAAGGGACATAACCAACTGTAGAGATTCAAGGGTGGCTTGATACTTGCATTTAGATATTTGGAGACTTGGGCATTGATGACGCGACTAAGAGGAAGCTTGCATCAAGACACCTACAGGGCAGAGCTATGGATTGGTGGAACTCTTTCACTCTAGACACTCCTGAAGATGAGATCATGTAGGATCAGTTCCAAGTCAAGTTAGAGACAAAGTTCATTTCTAAAGTCCAGAAGTCTATTATGTTCAAGAGGTTTGTTGAGCTAAAACAGAATGGTCGACCAGTATTGGAGTATGTTTCTAACTTTGAAGCTTTTTTCAAGTATATTCGTTCATATGTCAAGACTCCTTATTAGAAGAATGAGAAGTTCATCATGGGCTTGGACAAATTCCTTGGGAGTCAGCTAGTTGATCTGTGACACCCCACCTCCATTAAGGTCACTCACAAAGGGAATGCATTAACTTCAGGGGAGCGTCATAAGTGTATAGAATAGATAAATTACAAAATAGACAAAATTTAAACAGTGGAAAATAAATAAAACTTTACTTTATTGATAAAACAGCAGCTTGGTAAAACAGCTTGTACAAAGATTGTTTTCCAGCACCAAAACACCAATACCCATTACAACAAAGCATATGTCTTGTTTAACAAAATAAAGAAGCATGAAATGACAATGATATTCCCCAACAAAGCATTAGCTAGCCATAGCTATGGAAAGGAGAGTCCAAAGCAATACATCGTCTATCTTCGAGCTTGGAAAGAAAACTGAGCTAAGTGGTAACATCGTCTATCGTCTATCTTCGAGCATCGTAACTAGTGTCTTTTATAGAATGATTCGTATTCCCTACTAGTGTCCCAACTTGTATCGTGTGAAAAAGGATCTGTATCCCCTACTAGTGGTCCCAACCAGTATCCTATGTTATATAATAAGATGATCCCAACACCGCAATTGCGGTAGCCTTCAGGTATACATCTAGTATGAGGATCTTACCTCAGTTAGCCTAATTGCCATGAAGATGTTATATGTACCCTTACTACCCTATCGATCGGCTCCCTACTTGTATTAATTATCCTTGTGTCTGTGCCAATCAGCCCTCTCTTGCGTGTAGATACCCTGTGCTGGTCCCAACATAAGGTGTATCAATCCCTATGATAGCAACCCGACATGATTCAAGATGCATAGTGTATAACTACTGGTACCCAGTGCCTGCTTTTTCCACTCCGGAGTACGTGTACGCCCGTAATCCGTTGGAACCTACACTGACGTACCCCCTGCCACTATTTTGACCGCTTATAATCAGCCCAGTAATCGTGCCCCACCCTGCCTAGTTCAGAGTACCGTGATACATCTATGTGGGTTATTGCAGAAATGGGTCCCCGTTACTAGGGTTTCCTAGGGTCTATTCGTATACCCCCCAAATTAGCTAAGTGTTATCCATCCATTCAAGTTAACTTAACCCATCCACACGTCATGTCATGTTGGTTAAGTGTTTCTTATTAACTTAACCCTTCTCATTCATCATGTTGTAATTGGTTAAGTGTTTTCTATTAACTTAACCCTGTTGATTCATCATATTATATTGGTTAAGTGTTTCCCTTAGCTTAACCCCATTCGTTCATCATGTTATATTGGTTAAGTGTTTCCCATTAACTTAACCCCACTCGTTCATTGTGTTATATTGGTTAAGTGTTTCCCTCTTGTGTTAACTTAACCCTACCACTTGTCATGTTACATTGGTTAAGTGTTGCCCTCTTGTGTTACTTAACCCTACCACTTGTCATGTTACATTGGTTAAGCGTTTCCCTATCACACATCATGTTATATTGGTTAAGTGTTGCCCTCTTGTGTTAACTTAACCCTACCACTTGTCATGTTACATTGGTTAAGTGTTGCCCTATCACACATCATGTTATATTAGTTAAGTGTTGCCCTCTTGTGTTAACTTAGCCCTACCATTCTTAGCATGTCCTTTCATTAGCATTAATTCATTAATTAATGCGTCAACCTCTCACATTATAATTGTTGTTTGCGGTTGCTGGATGTGCCGGGCGGTTCCGGGCAAACTTCTATCGCAAACTCATTCTAACATCGGGTTTTGGGCTTAATGCGCTAACCTCTCACATTAGATCTATATTGTTGCGGTCGCTAGATGTGCCTGGTGGTTCCGAGAGTTCTTACACCGCAAATCAATCTAACCTCGGGTTAGGCACGTTCATTTTTAGCCAATTTACATATTTACTATACATGTCCAAGTCCAGATTTTATATGCTAATTATCCCAAATTCACCAAACTAGTCATGTTCCAATTCCCAAGTTATGCCCAACAAATTCAATTACAAGCTATTACTCAAAATAGGTTACACCCAATCTTCCCAAATTTGCAATAATAGTCATGCCCCAAAATCGCAATATACATTATGCTTGGCGTCCCAATAGTTATGCCCAGTCTAGATTTAATATTCCAATTTACAGTTTCTGCCCAATCTAGATTTAATATTTCAATTTACCTCAAGTTCGCAACAATAACATTTATACCCCTAAGGGGGGGGGTCGACACCTATGTCGACACCCCTATGGAGGGGTCGACACCTATGTCAACACCCCTTAAGGGGGGTCGACACCCTCTAGCGGGAATTTTCCCGCCCAGCCTTTTTTGGCTGATTTTGAATTTCGAACCCATTTTTGACTTTCTGGACCTATTTTTGAAGTACTGAACCCAATATATATATATATATATATTCTCCCCTACATGTATACAAACTTCTAAGGCTTATAACTTCTTCATACAGTGTCCGATTTACGCAAACTCGGACTCTATTTCAAGCAGAACTCCGAGACGAACGCAATGGCATAACGCGTTTTGCTTAATTCTCACTTTTAAAATTAAGTATTCTTTAATTAGTTACTTTAATATTCACATAAAATACGGTGTGTTACATGATCATTTGGATGACACTTATCAGAAGACCGTTGAGAAAGCTTTGAGGCATGAAAGCTTGTTTCCCAAGGAAGAGAGTGTTGTTGTAGCTAAAGAAGAACCGAAACCATAAGAGGATGGTAATAACAAGAAGAGGAAGCAACAACAGCAGAAAGGAAAAGATGGTCAAAAGAAGCAGAAAGGCGAGGTGACTTGCTTCAACTGCCAGCAGAAGGGCCATTTTCCAATTATTGTAAGAATCTGAAGGCTGAGGGGAAGTGTTTTAACTTTGGAACGCCTGGGCATAACAAGAAGGATTTGCCATGAACCGCCGAAGGGAAAGGAGATTGTGAAGGCGTATGATTTGGAAGTTGTTCCATCTTCTTCGAGGGCTCATACGATGGAGGAGAAAGGGAAGAGTGTCATTGTTCAAGGTACTCTTTCTATTAGAGGTGTTTCAGTTCAAGTGTTGTTTAATGCTGGAGCATAGCATTCTTTCACTTGCAATAAGCTTGTGTGCCGCTTGGGTTTGGAACCCGAGATTTGTGATAAACCATTAATTGTAACTAATCCAGTAGGGGGTCGTCTACTTTTTGTATGATTTGTCGTGATCTAGTGTTGTCGAGTCATGGTTGCTCCTTTGTGTGTGATTGCTTTGTTTTGAACTTCGTTGGGTTTGGGATCATTTTGGGTATGGACTGGCTCAAGAGGTATGCAAAAAAGTGGATTGCAAGAAGCTCGAGGTGGCAGTCGGTAATGTGAAAAGGAGAATGGTTGTGATTTGAGGTAAGCCAGAAGACCGGGTCTTTGTAAGCTTTTTATACTCGCTTATTATTCCACGGGAAGAATTGTCATCTTTTTCGATCGCTAGTGAGTATTATGATGTCTTTGAAGAGGTCAAAGGGTCACCGCCGCATCGCGAGATTGAGTTCAGGATCAATTTGGTCGAAGGTGCTAGACCTATAGTCATGCCTCTTAGGCGGATGGGGACTAAGGAACAATGAGAATTAGAGGTTCAAGTATGTTACTCTTTGGGAAAAGGATTCATTCAGAGTAGCGTGTCCGAATGGGGTGCACCAGTTTTGTTTGCAACCAAGGTTGACGGATCTTTGAGATGGTTGATTATCGTGAACTGAACAAGGTGACCAAGAATAACAAGTATCCAATGCCGAGGATAAATGATTTGTTCGATCAGCTTCATGAAGACAAGGTGTTTTCCCGATGGATTTGGCAAGGGATTTCACCAGTTGAGAGTGACAAAGGATAGTGTACCAAAGACTGCCTTTAGGACACCATCAAAATTATTTCAGTGGTTGGTAATGCCCTTTGGGTTGACCGATTCATTAGCGTATTTCGTGGATCTTATGAATAGAGTTTTCAGAGATCAATTGAACAAGTTCATGCTTGTGTTCATGGATGATATTCTAGTTTACTCTAGGAATGAGGAAGAGCGCACTTGAGAGTAGTTTTGGAAAACTTGCGAAAGCATTAGCTGAGAGTTAAATTCTCGAAGTGTCACTTCTGGAAGAATGAAGTGAGGTTCTTAGGCCATGTTGTTTCTGGAAATGGAATAGCGGTGGATCCCGCTAAGGTGGAAGCAATTCAGGACTGCGATAGACCTAAAATGCGATGGATGTTCAGAGTTTCCTTGGGTTGGCAGGATATTATCGTCGATTTATCAAGGATTTATCCAAGATAGCTACACCATTAACATGACTGATGAAGAAAAATCAAGTATTCACAAGGGATGCGAAGTGTGAGTAAGCTTTCAGAACCATGAAAGAGAGACTGACGAGTGCCCTTGTTTTAACGATTCCAAGTGGGAATGAAGAGATGGTGGTATACACTGATGCATGCGGTACTGGACTTGGAGCAGTGCTGATGCAGAATGATAGAGTCGTAGCATATGCAAGTCGACAGCTGAAGCTGCACGAAAGGAATTATCCGACTCATGATTTGGAGTTGGAAGCGATCATGTTTACTCTGACGAGTAGAGACAATAATTGTTGGGAGTTCGATTCGAGTTATTTACGAATCACAACTCATTGAAGTAATTTTCTCCCTGAAGGATTTGAATCTTCAGCAACAACGGTGGTTAGAGTTTCTGGCATCATATGATATTTGTCTCGCTTATACTCTTGGTAAAGGTAACGTAGTGGCAGATTCATTAAGTCGAAGGCACGCCAGTTTGGGAATGATATTTTCGGAATGGAAACACCTCGAGTACTTGGCAGAAGGCCAAAAGTGTGATTTAAAGTTTGTCGAGGTCATCCAGAAGTTGGAACCAAAGGATAAGGAATTTGAAGTCGATTGAGAAGGTTGGCTCTGAAAGAAAGCATGACTGGTTGTTCCTGATATTGATGGATTGAGAGATGAAGTTCTGAGAGAATGTCATCACTCAAAGTTGACGATTCACATGGGTGGCAACAAGATGTATCTAGACATGAAGTGATCTTACTACTGGGAAGGGATGAAGAGGGATGTTGCAAAGTTTATTTCCATATGCATGAACTGTCAGTTGGTGAAAGATGAACAAAAGAAGCCGAGTGGATTGCTTCAGCCATTAGAAGTTCCTACGTTGAAGTGGGAGAGGATATCGATGGATTTTCTCGATGGACTACCTAGAACTAGGGCAGGAAATGATGAAATTTGGGACGTCGTGGATCGCTTGACCAAGAGCGCGAGGTTTATTCCTGACAGATCAACTTGGACAGCATCGAAGTCGGCTGAGCTATGATAAAGTGGATAGTTTGATTCCATGGTATTCCAAAAAGCATCGTGAATGATCAAGAACCATTGCTTACTAGTGGATTTTGGAAGAGTTTGCAATAGATTTTGGGAACCGAGCTATGTTTGAGTATGGATTATCATCCCCAAACTGATGGTCTAACCAAGAGGCTTAACCGAGTATTGGAAGATCTTCTTAGAGCTTGTGATTTGGACTTCGGAGGATCGTGGGAAGACCATCTACATCTAGTCGAGTTTGCATATAACAACAGTTACCAATCGAACATTGGGATGGCACCATACGAGGTATTGTATGGAAGACCATGTACTTCTCCAGCATATTGGGTAGAGACTGAAAATAAGTTAATACTTGGGCTAGAAATGATAAGGGAGAGCTCAGATTGTATCGAGATCGTTCGGCAACGAATGAAGGCAGCCTAAGATCATCAGAAAAGTTACGCCGATAAGCATTGAAAAGACTTGGAGTTCGACGCTGGTGATATGGTTTTCGTGAAGATTTCACTTTTGAAGAATGTTATTTAGTTCAAAAGTAAAGGAAAGTTAACTCCAAGATTTATTGGACCGTTTTCAATAGTCAAGTGGATTGGGAAGCTCATGTATAGATTGAATTTACCTAAGAAGATGTCGGGTGTGCGTAATGTTTTTCATGTGGCTTTTCCACATAAGTATGTGCACGATTCGAATGTGGTGGTATCTCCGGATCAGTATGAAGACCTAGAAGTCGAGTCTGTAGTTTTAAGACCTTATAAGCCGCTTCGCGTTGTGGGGAATGATACGAAACATCTTAGGAGGAACACGGTTACGCTAGTCAAGGTCCAATGGAGTGGGGATGATGACAATTGTATATGGGAAACGGAAGAGAGTATGAAAACGATCCATCCAGAACTCTTCCTTGGTATGACCCATTAATGACTTGTCACCTTGCGCCATTGTAACTTGTGCTAATTAGAATTACACGTGCTTGGATAAGGCTATGGATGCACGGCTTAGTGGATGATAGATTGGCTGCTCATGGATGATAAGCATGCGAAATTATTTCTGGTTGCTTATGTCTGCTTGGGATTTCGCGGGTAAAATTCCTAAAGGGGAGGGGGAATGTAACGACTCGCATTTTACATATCGGGGGATCGTAAAATATTTTTGCTTTATTTCCTAAGGGTCGGATCATTCTCATATTTTGATATGTTGTTTATGGGGATGTGAGACATGTCCATAATTTTTATCATTTTTATTTGTGACGATTTTGCACCTATTAGTTTTTTGTAGGACATATCTTTTGACTGGTATCGAATCAGGTGCTGGTATTGATTTCATTGGAAAGTAAATGATGTTTATTACTCCGTAGAATGGTCACGTTAAAAATTTGGCTGACTGATTTGGGTGGAATCGCTATTTTTTTGTTACACAGTTTCTGGATAGACTAATTAGTCATTAGTGAGCTAATTAGCGTGGCTCACTAAGGCTAGGGGATGTTGGCCGTAAATAGAGGGGTAGGGGTAAAGATAATGGTTTAGTTTCTTCGTTTCTCATTTGGTTGAGCTCGAGTTCTCCTTGCTCAATCAAATACATCTCTACTCCAATAAATTCTTAGATTTACACTAGAAGATTGAAGATCAACATCGAGGAAGAGTAGATCGCATCAAATTAGTTGATTTGAAGACCGTTCTTCGCTGTTCGGATTAGAGATTAGTTGATTTCAGGCTATTTCGTGAATGGTGAGTGATAAGCATCCCTCACATGGATTTAGTTGAGTATATGGGATTGTTTGATCTTATTTTTGTCATTTCAAGTTGTTTTCACCTAAATCTAATCAAGGTAAGTCTATTTCAAATCACCATCAGATCTGACGTAGCAAGATTATAATGATAAATTCATATGTTAATTCATGCATTTATGCAAGTTTGGATCCATTTATTCGTTTATTCATTGTTTATCTTGATTTGGTGAATTTTATAAGATTGGATGATGATTATTGATGTGCTAATGACTGTTGATGATTGAGTTGTTGTGATATTGATTGTCCGGATGAAATTGGATGATTTGGATGCATGGATGTACATCGTTAAAGCATGGATGGTGATGGATCGGTTTACATAAAGCGGATTTGGGCATGGATCGGTGGGAAATAGGATGGATTGCACGTGTTGAGAAGGGATCCTGTCTTGGGTGGAAAGAAATGGATGAATCGGTGGATCGTGTTGTCTTTGGCTTGCAACTGACGGATCGACCATATTTTGATGGATCGGTCGATGTATATGATGGATCGGGTCGGGATGACTACACTGATGGATTTAGCTAGGCGCGATGGATTGGGCTGATGCATGGGTGGGTGGATCGTTGCGTTGGATCGGGTCAGGCAAAGTTCGATGGATCGGCACATTGGGAAACGATGGATCGGCTAAGGAGGCAGCTAATGGATCGCTCGGACCAGGAAAGTATAGAAAGTGGCAGAACAGTGGATTGGGTCAGCGAGAAACCGATGGATCGGGTCGGTTGGGAAGCCTGGATTAGTGGGTTCCACATAAAAAAATCGAGTGATATGATGATGGATCGGTGAATAATTCAAGGTGGATCGGTTGTACACTAAGTGTGTGGCCCAGGATGGATCGTAAGCGATCCATGGATGGATCATGGGCGATCCATCAAAGTGTTGACCAAATGAAGTTTTATTTTGGTTCGATGATGAGCATAGCTTCGACAGAAATTCAGATGGAATATTCGAGGCTTCGTTAAGTGTTTGTTGATCGATAAAATGCAACGAAGATGTGAGATGACTCGAAGGTGTTGAGTTCGTGAATAATGGTTGCTTAAGAAGTCGTTTGAGCTTATGAATAGTCATCAAGTTGGATGGCTGAAGAAATTGAAGGCTAAGGGGTTATCGTTAGTCTGAGGTTCTCGCGGGCTCAAATCAGGGATATAATGGGAGCCCAAACGACAAGAAAGTTGTCTGGTTGAGTACCCTGGGTATTGTTGAAAGGTCTTGATACGAGTCACGACGACGTATGGAGTTTTACTAGAACCGGGGTTACCATTAGCCCTTGACGGATGACAAGTTGGGCCAGTAATATGATTAATAATGGTTTTAAGGCAACATAGGCGGTGATAGCCAGAGTCATGGATGCTATTGTTTTGCTTTTATCTTCTTGTGTAGATTGTCTGACGTCGAGGGAGATATCTCTTGGGTGCTTGTCTGATGTTGGTTTAGGCCTTTGAGGTTTATGCTTGGGGGATTTCGAACTCTATTAGGATGGTCTGTGCTTGATAACTCGTTGCTAAAGATGTCTGTTTGTTTCTTCTCTAATTCGTTGGGGAAAGGCTATCACTGTCGGATGTGGAGAAGATGGGTTGGGGTTCTTCTTTGTTGATGTGTTGGTAGATTAGATGACTAATCTGCATAGTTCTCATATACTTTATTGATAATGTTTAATATTTGTTTATCGCTCATTACGGCTATTTTCTAACTCAAGGTTTTATGTCTCCCGCTTATTACCTTGGGTTGTTCATCCGGTTGTGGATGGCCGGACTAGGTAGCAGGTTGTAGATCTTTATGAGAACGATGCTACAGAATGACGACGAGCATGAGGCTGACGTATTATTTCCAACTATCTAATACTAGTTGTATCCGCTGTTATAGTTGATGTGATGTATGCTACTCTGAGTGACTTGTAGTGAGGCCTCTTGTAATGACTTTTATGATGTAATCCAGTGATGTATGGATATTCTCTTGATGTTATGAAAATCTAAGATTCTTCTTAATTGTGCTTCATTACTATTGCCTATTGTACATGTTCTATTATATTTTATTCAAGCGGTGTGAGTTATAGGACAGGATTTCCTCTATGTTTTCTTTTTTGATGACCATCCCGTATCGGCCTGGTACATCATACATCGCACATCTCCTTGGTTTGTGCAGAAGGTATGGGGCAGTCGTCACAGCTACATTCTGTTTCGTTATTACATAAAATGTGACCACAGTGTACCCAACGGTTTCTTGTCAAAATCAAATTTTTATGTTTTCTTTACTTAATACGATGTGGATATCATACATAAAGCAGGGTGTTGTCAACACTAACGACTTGGTCCACATGTTGTCAAATCCAACGTGGTACACAATCACTGTATCCACACGAGACTGTCTCTCATTGATGTGTACACCAATGATGTTGTCAACTATATATTTTAATACAATAATTTACGGTGGGAGGTTTTTTTTATCATGTGAATGAGTTAGACAACTCGAGTCATCCTCTATTTAATATTGTTTCACTCTTTTGCATTTTTATATAGTGTTTCTTATGAGCTATCATCAACGAATCTTTATTGATGTGCAATGTGTAGTCATTTCAACAATTTTAATATTGTGCATTTCATAATATCACTCCGCTAAGCTCCCAAAGACAATGCAGGACGATATTGTCTTCCGAGAGAGAGGAAGTCTACGGGAATTGAGATCCTAACCATAGACCCTCTCGTCATCTCTGCACTGATTAGCCCTGTCTTCATTCGAAGGATCTTAATTGATTCAGTAAGCTCGATCAACATCATCTTCAAGGCGGTCTGTGATCAAATGAAACTAGAGGCCAAAGACTTAAAGCCCTGTCATGCCACGATTCACGGCTTCAACAGTTCTTCCAACCAACCTGTGGGCATGGTCGACCTCTCAGTAGAACTCAGAGAAAGGGACAGGAGTTGGGTCCGGATCCTTACCTTTGTAGTCATCGACATCATCTCTCCGTATAACATCTTCCTTAGCTACCCCTTCCCTGCAAAATTCAGAGTCTGCATGTCCCCACGGTCCCTTTTAATGAAATTTCCAACAGAGAATGGGATCGACACAGTTAAAGGTTACCAAGCAACCACAAGAGCTTGCTACCTCACAGAGTGGAAGAACGCACATAATAAGTACAAAAGCAAGATGGTGCTTCCGCCTTCTTACGCCAAGACCGTCTCTGCATAGCAACCAAAGGTGTATGAGTGCCGGCTCAGGCGCCACTGCCGTCTTTCTGACAATCTCAATCCAATAGAGGATGAAAAGCCCGATTTCGAGAGGGCTAACCTGGTAGAACCAACGGTGGATGTTCCGATCAGCCCCGACGACCTGACGAAGGTCTTGAAAGTTGGATTGCAACTCCGCCCCGCAATAAAGGAAGAATTTGTGAAATTCATAAGGGCCAACCTCGACGTGTTCGCTTGGACCCATTTAGGCATGTGTGGCATCGATCCAGGAGTCGCTTGTCATATGCTCAATATTGACCCCTGGCAACTTCCTGTGAAACATAAATGTCGAATCTTGGGAATCGAAAGATCGACTGCACTTAAAGAGGACATGGATAGGCTACTTGATAACATATTTATCCGTGACATCTTCTAATCGGAATGGGTCTCCAACAAGTCCTAGTCAAGAAAGCAAACAGCAAGTTGCAAACGTGTGTCGACTTTTCAGACTTGAATAAGGCATGCCCTAAAGACAACTTCCTTCTTCCAAAGATCGAACAACTTGTTGATTCAACCACCGGCTACCAGCTCATGTCCTTCATGGATGCGTACTAAGGCGACGATCAGATTCCAGTGTACCTTCCAGGCCCAGATCGTACTTCTTTCATAGCTGACCTGGGCATTACTTCTATGTCGTCGTGCCCTGTGGTCTTAACAATGCTGGAGCCACCTAACAATGACGGGTTAACCGCATGTTCAAGGACCAGATCGGGAGATCAATGGAGGTCTACATGAACGATATACTCATGAAAATGAGGGTATCGAACAACCATGTCCATAACCTCTCCAAGATGTTTGGTGTCCTAAACCAATATGGCATAAAACTCAATCCCTTGAAATGCTTTTTTGGCGTTGCATCGGGAAAATTTCTTGATTTCATTGTCAATTCACAGGGCATCGAAGCCAATCCAAACAAGATTAAAACTATCTGGGATATCCAAGCCCCTCAGAGCATCAAAGATGTTCTAAGTTTAAATGGGAAGGTCACCGCCGTAAGTCGATTCATCTCCAAATCTACTGACAAGTGCATTCCCTTTTTCGACTTGCTTAGAAAAGGGAAGCACAACTTCACATAGACACCAGAGTGCGTTTTCGCATTCCAGGACCTTCTAAATCACTTAGAGCGACCACCTATCTTGTCCAAACTCGTTGATCACGAGGACTTATATGTACATTTGGTTGTTTCTATAAGGGCAATTAGTACAACGCTCATGAACATTGATGACCGTGTCCAACGACCCATTTACTACATCAATAAGTGGTTGGCAGGAGGAAAAAAGAATTATCTGAAGCTTGAAAAGCTTACCTTCTACCTGGCTCCCGGAAGCTACGACCGTATTTTCAGTCCCATCCAATCAAAGTCTACAATGACCATTCGCTACAATAGGTCCTACAATTAACTGAGGCATCTGGAAGGCTTCTGAAATGGAATATAGAACTGAGCCAATTCGAGATCACGTTCATTCCCCGTCGAGCCTCCTCCGACAATCCCTTGCAGATTTCATAGTGGAGTTCACCGCTTTGGGTGATCCTCCTTTGGAAGACATCAAAACTCTAGAAATTCAATGGAAGTTTTTCGTGGATGGATTCCCCAACAATCAGTGTTCCAGCGTTGGAGTCGTGCTCATTACTCCTGGGGAATGCTCAATATGCTATTCTTTGAAGCTTGACTTTTCTGCTACCAACAACGTTTCAGAATATGAAGCCTTAATCACTTGGCTTGGAATTGCCATCGAACTTAACATCATTGCTATCCAGATCTACTCCGACTCACAGCTCATCATATGCTAGGTATAGTGAGAGTATCAAGCCAAGGAGTAACGACTCCATCGGGTTCACGAACTACTAGCCTACTTCGACCATTACATCATCACGCATATCCCCTGAGGACAAATTGAAAAAGCAAATTCATTAGCCAAACTGGCAAGCTCCGGGGATGCACAACTTATGGGGCTTCCCTAGTCAAAGTACTCGGCTCTTAAAGCATCAATCAGATGCAGACTGATACAGTAGCAGTGATGGAGACTGAGTCCTGGAGGATGCCCATAAAGAACTACTTACAGCATGAAATCCTCCCCAGGAACTACAAGGAAAGACGAGCACTCACTCGCAAATCATATGACTACCTCATCGAAGATGGAGTGCTCTACCAAAGGGGATTCTCAGTTCCACTGCTCCGGCGTGTAGCCCACAACGATGCCAATTGTGTGTTATCAGACTTTTGAAGTGTTTTAATTGCCAAGAAATGGGTCATAAAACTTTTGAATGTTTGAAGACTAGAAAGTGAAATGTGGTTCCAAATGACAGTGGAGATGGCAACTTTGAGGTAGAGTTCGATCCTTCGAATCCACCACAGTTTGATGAAGAACAAGAAGAAAATATAACTGGTGATGAATGGTTTAACTTGATGGTGAAGTGGGCTTATCTAACTTCGAAGACAGTCGACGAATCTGAGTAGTTACTAAGCAATATTTCCAAACTACATGTACTATTTTGGGATTTTTTTTTCAATTCGTGATTGATTCGAGAAGCTACAACAACATTATTTCAGAGGAAGCTATTCAAAAGCTTGTCATTAAGACAGAAAAGAATCCTCGACCATACAAGTTAGCATGGTTGAAGAAAGGAGGTGAGGTAAGCGTTTCTAAATGAGCATTTATTCCTTTTTCTACTGGTCTTAGGTATAAAGATGAAATTTGGTGTGGCGTTGTCAATATGGATGTATGTCTTCTCTTGTTATGGGTGCACAAACAGCTATAGCTTCATGTTCGAAGGCGCTAAAATCACTTTAGTTCCTAAAATGCGTGATCAAAGTGGAGCAAAATCTGACAAGAAGACGGAGAATGTTAGTTTTCGGTCGATGAATGAATTGTGGATGAGGTGAAAGAAGGTGGCGTGATGTATTTGTTAGTGGGATTCAATGCTATTGAAAGTGAAGAAATTCCTGAACCAGTAAAGCCATCATTGTGTGAATTCGAAGATGTGTTTCCAAATGAGCTACCGAATGGCCTACCGCCACTAAGAGACATCCAACATCAAATTAATTTGGAACCAGGTGTTGTTTTACCTAATAGACCAGCATACATAATGAGTCCTAGGGAACATGTGAAATTGCGACGACAATTAAAGGATTTATTGAGTCAAGGTCGTGTTCGTGAAAGCCTTAGTCCATGTGTTGTACCTGCATTGTTAGTACCAAAGAAAGACGGTTCATGGAGGATATGTGTAACACCCCACCTCCGCCACGGTCACTCTAAGCAAGTACACTAGCTTTGGAGGGGTGTTGGTCAAGGTAAACATGCATGAAGATATCACAAGACAGAACATATAAGTAAAACAGAGTAAATAAAGCAGCGGATAAAACTACTATTTCAAAACCATAGTCAAGTTACATCATAGTACTTAGTCATTATTTTCCAACTACTACAAGTCTAGAAAACATAAACTGAAAACTGGAAATAACATGAAGTAAACTATCCCCAAAGTAGACGTGGTAAAGCCATAGCGAGCTCAAGTCCAAACCGTACATGAGCTATCCAGAAAGCAAGCTAAAGATCCAAGCTAGGTGCTAGCGTTCCCACCCTGAGAACCTGGGGGGGGGGGAGAACGGAAGAAAAGAGGCGAAAGGAAAACAGGTCAGTCAAAAAGACTGGTAAGTCCTACATACTATTAGTATAAAAACTAATAAAGTCAACTGGACATGTAAAACAGAGATGAAACATAGGATGATAACTGGCATGGTGGAAAATTAACAAGAGTGGCATCGCATATACAAGGTTAAGTTGCACCAAGTGTACTAGTATTCTAATCCATGTCAAGTATAAACAAGAAATGATCCCTTAGCCCAATGTTGGCCCAAACTCATGAGATAACCTAAATCAAGGTCCAACTACTCGGTCTAGTCGATCGGCTCCCTATAAGCCTAACTCGTCGTGTATCGGTGTCATATGGCTTAATCATGGAATGTAGTTAACTTTGCAAGGTCCACCCTAGGGTGTATCCAGCCCTAAGGTGTAAGCCACAGACACAAATCAAGCACGCACAGTCTAAACCTACGGGTGCCCATGTTCAACTCCGTACTTAATGTGCACGACCATGGTCCGCCTGAACAACCGGTGCACCATTCAGCCATCTCTTTTGGTCTCTTACAATCAGTCCAGTAATCGTGCCCCACCCTAGCCTAGTCCAGGGTATCCATGATACTCCCTAGTGGGTTACTGCTGAAAAGGACCACGTAACTAGGATTTCAAGTGGGTTAAGTGTGGTTAACCCTATCCTAACCATGTATTGAGTTGGTCAAGTGTATCCAAGCAGTTCATGACTTAACCCTATCAATACATCGTGTTTAATTGGTTAAGTATTCAAGTAGTCCATGACTTAACCCTACCAATCCATCGTGTTTAATTGGTTAAGTATTCAAGTAGTCCATGACTTAACCCTACCATGTGGCATTAATTAACTTAATGCACCCCAACCTCTCACATTAGACTTTGTTGTGGTTACTAGTTAAGCCGGGCGGGTCCGGGTAGCTTTACACCACAACCTAGTCTAACCTCGGGTTTTAAGTGCGATATGACCAACTACTCACATTGGGTCCTATTGTTTGTAGCCACTAGTTAAGCCGGTCGGTTCCGGGTAGATTTATGCTACAAACTCAACCCAACCTCGAGTTGGCCATTTTCATGTTTTCTACATGTCATGTCCACGTTCATGTTTTCAAGCATAATCACATGTCATATTTTCAAGTCATGTTTCATGTCATTTAAGTTTACCCATAACGTAACCCTATCGCACGTAAGTTCGCATCAACACAAATAGATCAAAAGGGGGAACATAATGATATGATAAGTTGGGCATAAGATGGCAAAGTCTATCACAAGTTAAACATGGTGATATTTGAGGCAAAAGGGGTTCAACATACTAGCATATGGCCTCAACATGTATGATAGCATAAAAGGTGACTTGGCCTCAAACATATCAAATAGCATAAGGGTGCTTTGGCCTCAAGCGTGCATAATATCATAAGGGTGCTTTGGCCTCAAGCATGCATAATAGCATAAGGGTGCTTTGGGCTCAAGCATGCATAATAGCATAAGGGTGCTTTGGCCTCAAGCATGCATAATAGCATAAGGGTGATTTGGTCATAAAAATGTATGAATATAATAATTAGCAAATATGGTGGTAGCATGGTAATAGTTGACATTGGGTGACAATCCTAACTTGTGCATAGCAAATAGATTCAATATCATCATATGCATGTTAAGGAACATGAGGGGTTAAGGTTTGTTAACATGCCTAAGCCATAATCCATTTCATAGCATTTTTCCCCAAAGGTCAACATGAACGGTACTAGGTTCATGATAGGTCCACAATCATAAATCAAGAGAGGCATGAATAGATCTATGCATACAATGATAGGTTCAAGGCAAATATTGCAATTAGGTCCAATTCAAATCTACACATGTATGGCATTAAACTTAGCAAATAGGGTAATAAACTTGTGATTAGCATATTGGTCCATCATGGCAAGTTAATACCAAGGTCATGACGGTTCTATGTTGCATTTATGCACAATCACCACATAAAGCTCATAGCTTTCCACCCAAAAGTCAATATAAATGGTACTAGATTCAGATAGGTAAACATTAGGTCCACAAACATAGATCAAAAGGGTCATGAATGAATCTATGCATGAAATCCAAGGCAAGCATAACACAAAAGTCTCATTTCAACTTGCTACATGTCATATTAAGTTCATAGTTTAAATCTAAGAGTAGAATTGGGCTTATAAAGCGTGGCTATGAGAACTAGAACACAATAGAACAAGATAGAGACGTTGTAGAAGCTCTAGGAATGATGTAGCAACACAAATAGCCTTGAGAATAAGTAGCTCCTTTGATTTGATGAAGAAAGATGGCTCCTTTTTGCCTTAGAAGCTCTCAAGCTTTCATGAAGAAGATGGAGGCCATGTTATGAAGATGGAGGCCATGATCAAGGAGCATTTTGGCATAACCTAGTTGTAGGATTGATTTGTGGTGATTTAGGGTAGGGTTTAGGGTGTTTTTATAGAGATTTAGGTTAGTTTAGGCCATAGGATTAACCCTAGTTTAGATCCTAGCCATCAGAATTTGTCACAAGGCCAGAAACATGACTCAAAAGGACAAGCAGGTGCACCAGGCCAAACTGGCCCGACCACCCAGGTCGACAGGGGTGTCGACTGGGCAGTCGACACCACCTGGGGTGTGTCGACTCCCAAGTCGACTCCCCAGTCGACTTGGGGGTGGCGGGAATTTTCCCGCCTGTCCTGCTTGGGCTGAATTTGAATTTTGAATTCAAATTTGAACTGTTTTTGAACTTGGAATTTTCTGAAAACTTCTATGGGCCATAACTGGGTCATACGGACTCCGATTTTCGAAAACTCGGACTCTATTTCGCGTATTTTTCCTAGGCTAACGCAATGGCACAGCCCGTTTCCCTTGATTCAGATTTTAACATTTAATTCTGCCTTGATTTGCGTTATAACATGTTATTCAAAAATACGGGTTGTTACAATATGCACTAACAGTCGAGCTCTTAACAAGATTACAGTGAGATATCATTTTTATATTCCACGTCTTAATGACTTACTGGATCAAATTAGTAGGTCTGTTATTTCTCAAAGATCGATTTGAAGAGTAGATATCATCAGATCATAATTAGGCCAGGTGATGAGTGGAATTTCAATACTAGAGAAGGTTTGTATGAATGGCTTGTTATAACCTTCGCATTGTCAAATGCTCCAAATACTTTCATGAGAGTGGTGAATCATATATTCAGGACTTACATCGGAAAAAATTTGGTTGTGCACTTCGATGATATTCACATCTACAATGCTAGTCCAAGTGAGCATCCACAACACTTGCGTGCAATTTCGATCATCCTTCACCAAGAACAATTTTATCCGATGAAAAATAAATGTACATTCATGATCCATGTGCTGTTTTTGGGTTACATTGTTTCAAAGGAGGGTTTGCAAGTTGATCAGAATAAAGTTGCGGCAATCAGAGATTGGCATCAACCGAGGAATATTTCCAAAGTTCGTAGTTTTCATAGTTTTGCGTCTTTTTATAGGCGATTCATTCCACACTTCAACGGTATTATGGCTCCAGTGACCAACTGTATGAAAGGAAAATAATTTGTACCGACTGAGAAGGCAGAGCTTGATTTTGAGCTTATTAATAATCTGTTAACTGCGGAACCTACTCTAGTACTTCCAAATTTCCATCAGCCATTCCAACTTCATACTAATGCATTAAAAGTTGGAATTGGAGGAGTGTTGAGTCAGAACGGAAGGCCTATTGCTTATTTTAGTGAGAAATTATCAGGGGCGAAGATGAGGTACAACACTTATGATGTTGAGTTCTATGCAGTTATTCAAGCCATCAAACATTGGAGACATTATCTTTTTCGTAAGGAATTTGTTTTGTACACGGATCATGAAGGTTTGAAACATCTATAAGGTTAAGACAAAGTGGAAGCTAGACATGCGTCATGGATTGCCTATCTGCTGCAGTTCACGTTTGTAGTGAGGCATAAGGAAGGGGTTACAAATAAAGTAGTTGATGCATTCAGCCGGAGGAGCAATCTTTTGACAACCATGAGAGTTAAAGTGCTGGAATTTGACTCTCTTTCAAAGTTACTCTCCATTGATCCTTATTTTTCAATGATTTTAGACAAAGTAAAGAAAATGAATCTATATATTTTTTAATGGTAGAGGGTTTTCTATTCAAAGGGAATTATTTGTGCATTACTGAGTGTAGTCTTTGAATGTAGATAATCAAAGAACTTCACAGTGATGGGCATGTAGGTCAAGACCGTACACTACAGCTGATATTGGATTCATATTATTAGCCTATGGTGCACAGAGAAGTGGAAAAGTTTGAGCAGAGGTGTCACATTTGTCAGGTCTCCAAGGGGACAACAACTAATGCGGGGTTGTACATGCCATTTTTAGTTCCTTATGGACTATGGGTAGATGTGAACATGGACTTTGTTTTGGGATTCCCAAGGGCACAACTAGGTAGTGATTCCATTTATGTAGTTGTTGATCGGTTTTCTAAGATGGTTCATTTTATTGCTTGTAAAAAAACAGCCGATGCGGTGAATGTGGCTCAACTATATTTTAGGGAGGTATATCATCTTCATGGATTACTCGATTTAATTGTTTCAGATCGAGATACTTTGTTCTTGAATCATTTTTGGATCTGTTTGTGGAAAATGGTGGGTACAAAATTGTAGGTTAGTATACGTATCATCCGTAAATGGATGGACAAACAAAAGTGGTGAATAGATCATTGGGTAATTTGTTCAGGAGCCTTGTTAGTCACAACTTGAAAAGCTGGGATTCGAATTATGTCAAGCTGAATTTGCACATAACCACACTGTTAATCGCAGTACCAAATTCAGTCCTTTCAAGATTGTATACTCAGTAGTTTCAAAGGGGCACTTAGATTTAACTCTATTACTACAGTCAAATAAAATGTAGGGAAAAGCCATTGATCTTGTCTCGGGGTTACAAGAGCTCCATCGTATGGTGTAGAAACGGTTGGTTGAAACAAATCCCAAGTACAAGAACACTGCATATTCAAAGAGTAAACATGTTGAGTTTTAGGAAGGTGATTTTTTATGGGTTGTGTTGACAAAACACTGATTTCCTGCTGATACATATAATAAATTAGCTTCCAAAAAGATTGGTCCTTTGGAGATTGTTGAGAAAATCGACCCTAATGCTTATCGATTGAGGCTACCAAGTCATATTTGCACTGCTGATGTTTTCAATGTTAAATGTTTGTTACCATACTACGAGAATGATTTGGATGAAAAGACAGCTGTGAATTCGTGGATAAATTCTTTTGAATCAGGGGAGGATGATTCAGCACAGACGATACCAAGGATGATATAACATTAGGTTAATTGGTTTCAATATTACTTATGTTTGGTATAAGTATCGATTTCATTATCTTTATGTTTCTGCTATGTGGTTTCGGTCTTGGTTCCATTGGGAGTTAAGCTGTTTTCATTATAATTTGTTTTGGCTCAGGAGTTCAGTGGTATCCCTATTACTTTTGCTTCGGTATCGGTATCAGAGATCATATGTTTCTTTAGTATGTTGTTTCAGCTTCGGTAGTGATAACCTGTTTTGGCTCCAGCATCGGTATCGACGCAAGTGGACTTATTTGCATTGTTGTGTCGGTTTCGGTATGTTTGGTTATTTTTGTGTCAGTTAACTTGTAAGTGTGTGTTGGTTTCGGTTTATCTTTGTATTGTTTTGTTTTAGTATTGTTGTATCGGTATCAGTGTCTATTTCTGAGCACTGTAAATAGGGGTTCTATCCATGTAATAGTTAGCATATTCCATAATTAAAATTTGGGATTCCTCCATTGTTGGAAACTCCAACATTTATCCCCATTTTCGGTATTATTTGTGAATTAATGACTTGGAAGATCAATCTTTCCATCATCACTGGGTCAACGGAAAATTGGTGATCAAGTCCTGCATCATCTCAATCAACAGAAACCTATCAACTCGAATTCATCGAGATCATCGGGTTGAAGTTCCATTCTTGTATCGTCACCTCGATCAATGAAATTCGGAATTGTATCGGTTTTCTCTACAATTGTGATTTTTTGTTGGGAATATTATAGTTTCGATATTAATTCGAAAATTTTGTTCTTCCAACTACATCAGATACTATGTAAGTATAGGTGAGTTATATTTCAAAACCTTAATGCATGTTGGTGTTAAGCCAAGAGAATTTACATGTATGTGCCTCTTTAGCCTCATTCTCCATTTTATCTAACAGTATTAGTTCATAATAGTGTCGAATGGTATATGGATATAGAGGCGTGGTCATGACATACATCAATTAAGAATGACTAAAATAACAGATATACTTCAGGGCTATGTGGGTTGCATCCATAAGATTTGTGTCATCATGTAATCCAAATTTGGTATTGGCCCATTATGTGTGCTTCAATGTGATCCTTAATCCAAGCCGAGGTGATAGATATTTGATATTATTCAAAGAGGGCTACGTTAGTCCAGATTCGTAGGGTGTGAGACACTTAGTACAATTTTTTAGAGGTTTACTATGGCAGGAATTACTCCAGTAGCCCCGTCATTGTTCTAGATCTAATCTCTAATACGTGCATTTACAGTTTTAGTGGTGCCTAACTATGCTGAGTGAGATGCAAACATTTCAGCTATTTTATATATTTACTTAGAACCTCTAGAGATTATTATAATATCATTGGATTTTGGTATAAAATGTTTCGATTATCGTACGGTCAAATTTATCTATGTTTTTATGCGGCGGGGTCTTACGGGAAACCTTTTGATTTAAAAGCTTTTATAATTTAATAAATCGATTCCATGCGATTTGAGTTTTATCACGTTGTTGATTCAAACAATCTGGGCATTAATTATGATAATGCTCAGGTCAAATCATGCATTTTTGTCAGGTTAAATTTTGATTTTTGGAGCTCAGGATGGAAGTTGGAGATCAGTTCATACTTTTTTATTTTCTTTGTCTTCACTATGGTTTGTTTATGGTCTTTAACATATATAAGGATAGGTTTTACTGGTTTCCAAGACTGGTTATAGGCTAGTGTCATACTCTGATATATGTTTATGTAAATAAGTTCTTTCTTTTTGCAAAAGACTTGTGTTATATTATATATTAGTCGAATAGTTTTGTGTGATTATATTCTACATCATCTTTCTTTTCCTTAACAATATACCTTTCAAACATTTGAATATTCGGTATGTGAATATCATGGATGTATTAACGTTAACTTTTAGAGGTTGAAAAGTCGAACCATTAAAATTGGTATCAGAGCGTAAGATTAAGCGAGAACCTAGGCTTTGGTAGGGCAACTCATTAAGAAATAAGATAATGGGGTGCTTTATTATGAGTTTGAGTGCATATTGTACAAGAGCGTGTATTTGTCAATGATATAAAATTATTTTATATTGTGTTATTTGATTTGTTAAGAGGATTATGAATTTGGGTCTACATGCATGATTAACATTGTCGATAAGGATTTTTAAGTACTTAAAAAGAAATCAACTGGTGCATTTTTATTTTGAAATTGGGTAAAGTGAATTCCTATAATATATTTTATATATTGTAATGCTCCATAAAATTAGCTCTAAAATGAATAAGTACCAATAAGTAATAAGTTATTGATAGGCTAAAAATAGAATATTTAATAATTGAATTTGTTCATGAAAATATTACCATTTTATTCGTGGTGAGATTCTAGCCCGTTTTCATATTTTATTTATCGAAAACGAAGTATGTATTAAAAAGTAACGAATAAAACAAGTTGGATAAGAATAATATACACATTGGATTTGGTTTTGAAATTATAAATGTAAATCTGGAATGAAAAAAAATATAAATGGCATAATGGAATATTCTTTTTTTAATTTCAATTTTATGAATATATACAAACATATAAAAGAGGACAATAAATGAAAGCAAGGAAAAGAATTAATATAAAACCAACATTTGGGTGAATTAATCACCATGCCCAACCCTTAACAAAGGTCAACCTGGGGGGTCGACTGCCATCCTAAGAGGCCGACTGCACTGCGTGGTGGTGGTTTTGTTTAGATATGTTTTTATAGACTAGTTGTTGATACGAACAGTTGAGATTTTATAAATTGAATTTGATGGTTCATACACACTTCAACAAGTATAAATAAGATCCTAGGCTCCACTCCAAACCTCGTATTCTCCTCTAAAATTCGTCTCTATTATGTCTCTCCTTCATTCTGTCTAAGTTCCATAATTAAGTTAGGTTAGTTGCTTCTTCTCAAATCTAACATATTTTTATCTTCTCTATTCTAATTTCTATATAGATTCCTGGAACTAGATTTATACATGTTGACATTCTAATTTGATTCTTATACGTGTGTAATAAATTAAGAGAAGGATATAGAGTACGTAAATTCAAGATTGTATTCCAGATTTGGTTACATAGTTTTCTCATTATCCTTCTTGTTGTTCTATGAGTGAGAATCACTTTAAGCTTAATTATTTTCTATAATTGTTAGTGTAAAGACCAGATCGTTTATGCCTAAAAGAGATTGGTGGTTCTTGCAAAAACAAAACACATAAATTTCATCTTGTTTTATTTGAGTTTTAGATTTTGAATGTAAATAAAAGTGGATTATAGGGTGCTTATGTAAATTTACCATTTAGTCTGATTTACTTTCTTTCATTTTATTGTAAATCAAACTTATGCAAAAGCATGGTTTGGGTTTTGTAATTTATACATGTTTAAATCTTTGTTTTTACAAAATAGATGGTTTAAATGTAATAAAACACAATACCAAAATCCCAGTTTTTGTATAAATATCCTATATGATAGCAAAGCCGTGCTAGAAAGAAAATACATATATTGTTGCTATTCACCTCGTCCTTTCTTTTAATATTTGAAATAATCCGAAGAACCTATGTTGCAGCATTATTTCATTCATGCTATGTTATTTCCCTATTATTGTTTTTAAGTTTGGAACAAGATACTATATGTTATATTGTAAAAGCTTGGTAAATATGATTGTAAACCTTGATGTTTGAGTTAGGATTCACATTTCAACATTCAGAACGTTTATTTGCGCACGCCACTAATGAGCTCTTAATTCTATATAATAAAAAGTGTAATTAACATATCATAAATGCGTTTAATCAAGAATTCGAATTTAAAATGTCTGCATAGGAAATTTGTATGTTGTTTGTGTATTAATGGCTTTAAATGATATTAATGACATGTGACATGAGGTTAACCCCTAATTATGGTGGAAGTCTGCCCGGAACCTATCGGCATATTCAGCAGTTACAAGAAGTTAAGTTAATGTGAGACGTCTAGTGTCATGGTCCATTTATAATAAATACATATGGACTCAAGGTTGACCCTTGCTTGTAGTAGAATTCTGCTCGAAACCACCCTGTAAATCCAGCAACTACAAGGAGTCGAATTAATATGAGACGTCTAGTGCAATAAATACTTGCATGAAGTAGGCCTACCTCGAGAAGGTATTGAGTGGATAATCCACCATATTTGGGTATTAAGTGGTTAGGACTTGGCCCATTCCTAAAGTTCATTCCTTGATTTTTGGCTGAGGTCATGAGATCTGCGCTTATTAGGTATTAAGTGGTCAATGGGTTCACCTTTCTCTGATAGTTATGAGGTATTAAATGGTCCTAAATGAAGAGATATATGAATGAGTGGGATAGTCCTCCGAAGTTGTCTTTTTCTTATCTAGGGCCTTTGTAAGGGCACACCCAGGGATGGACTGCTAAGATTTCGCCGAACATGTAAGGGTAACCGTATGTGTAAGGGAAATATTAAGTGACTAGGAGTTCACACGTAATGACAACTAGATAGTAATGCATGGGTCTACTGGAGGGGTCATAAATGGTGATGAGTGTCTATCCTCACCCGATGTTAAGTGGTAGTTTAACTTTTTCTTGCATTACGATTAAGAGAACATTTGATAACGTTAAACGAGGTCTTAAATGACTTGTTTCCGCTGTAGGGTACTAAGTATCAGAAAAATCCGCCCATATGGTATTAAATTATTATAGGAATTCACCCATATATATATACAAGTGCGAACCCGTGCTTCGCACACGGATGTTGCAAAATAAATGCAGTTTCATTAATATTTGCATGTATATTTGTAAGAAAGTGGTATACCAAAAAAAATCCTTATTTGAAAGGACAAAGATTTCATAGATATGCCTGGTTTAAAACGGTAACACAATATAAAATAAAGAGAGATAACACCTTTTACTGGAAAAAAATGAGGAATCATGTCAATCATAGCATGGATATTTATAAAAGTTACAGTATTAAATAGTAGCTAATTGCAAATATTCTTTTAAATTATATATGTTGGTGGCATGCAAGGGACCACAATATTATAACAATGAAAAACATATATAATCATCTAAACTTGTAGCTAAGTAATACCAGGACAGATAAAGTAAAAGTGAGATAGGAAATAAATGAAAAATGAAAAAGTTAAGTAATGCATAATGTAACAATGTCATGCATAAATACATGAACCAAAACAAATAACTTAAGCCACAAATAAGCTAGAGCTAGTAATATTTCAAAGCATCCAGACAGAGTATTTGTAGCTGAAGTAAAGCCTATCGGTCAGATTAAGTAGTAGTGTATGTTAATGTCAATGCTTGAAATTTTGCAGGATGGTGTAAAGATCAGTAGAAATGCAGATTGCAAATAATAAAGCACATCATATCCCATCATATCTTATTAGTTCGGTAGATCATACTTGAGTAAGGCAAAAAGTAATATTTAACTTTATTGTCTCGAATGATTTGCATCTTGCATATATGTATTAATGAGGGGAAAAATTACTTATAAGAACAAAATTCACAACGGAGATTTTAAATGAATAATATTTTATTAAGTAAACAGAATGACTATCATAATTGACCAAATCATCTTAGTTGACGCAAAAAAGGTTGGCTGACTTTTTAAGTGCGCTTGCATTCTCCTTTGCAACTATCATGATAAATGCAAGAATCTTTTTCCATCGTTTGACCAATAAAAGTGCAATCTTACCTTTTTCTATTTTTAAAATATGTGTAAGTCTCACTGGCAGTTATCAATACATTATACCCTGTATTTATCTTTAATTTAGAATCTATTCGGTTTTATATTATTTCAATTTTGGATTTTCGTACATACAAAAGTACGGACGACGCACACATACCGTGAAAAACGATCGATTTACAAAAAGAAGTTGACACGCAAAACAAAAAACAACTTTTTATTATTCTTCGTATTTTAGGAAATAACAGAAGAACGGTAACAAATTCGTCTATATATCGTCCCTCCATCCCTTCCATCATTATTGGTCCGCCTTCCCTGCTATTCTTGAAATCTTCGCACCTTTTGAAATTAATGTTGAAAACTCAAAACTCAAAAGAAAAATGCAAAATAAACCAAACATTGCCTTATCTTTGTAAAAACTAAAATGGTACCATGTTTATTACTCAAGCAAATAATTACACAGTGAAAAAAAATTGAATTATAAAACACAGAAGTTCAAATACCATGTTTGTTAGTCATGCTAGTTATTATATGCACGTTTGAATTAGAACTATAGGTTAATGGATTTAAAATCTGACATAAATATATACCCATTGCAAGATTCAAATTTTGTTAGCCCACTTTTAACTGACTAATAATTGTGGTATAGATTTTTTTTTGTATGCCACATTTTGAGTTGTAAACAATTGATATATTAAAATGCCATAACAAAAATGGAGTGCCAGGACTGAATTATTTAGTGTTAAAAAGTTCCTTAATTAGCAAAGGTAGAAGTAATACAGCTAATGCAAGTTGGAAGCAAAATGGTTAATCCAGATGCGCATGCACCTATCTACATGGATTGAAATACTTCAATTAAATTTCATAGGTATATGACACTGGCATAAAATATAGAAAGTGCTGCTGGAAAAAAATTGCAAGGTAGGAATTAATATATATATATATATATATATATATATATATATATAATAACATGGCGTACAAAAACAGAGAAATGTAAACAAAAGAGAGAAACATATATACAAACACACACATACTTATTCTGTTGTGTGCATTCTCAGGCAATCATGGGGGCTTCACATGCTCCCTAGCAAGTTATTAATCTTCAAATTCTTCATGTGAAGTTTCATGCTCCTAAACATGATGCTAAGATATCAAATTTTTGTGGTCCTAACGCACATGTTGAACTTGCTGCTAATTAATATTTGGGTCAGTCCCTAGAAAATGCAAAATCTCTTCCTTTTGTTTCCATGAATGCTCAAAACCAAAGACAACACATGCTGTGCATGTTACTAAAATTTTCCATGAATCTGCATGTTTTGCACAATGCCTCTTTACAGCGCAAACCTTGTGCTCAGCTTTTCCAAGCTGCTTCTCTCCATGTTTATAGTCATTTGGCATTGAATGACTACAAAAACCTTTTATTAATTACACTAAATAAAGAAATTATTTTTAGTACTATAGATTGCAGTATATATGCAAGGATCAAATAAAATAACTAAAATGTTAACGTTTCTGAAGCATTTTTTGTTAGTTGTTGAACACCTGCAGCAATAATAATCTATGACATTATTAATCATAGTTGTTCGCTCTCCAAAAATTAACAATCTATTTTTTTTTGCAATAATTAATTTTTTTTTATTTTGAATTCGCACAAGGAGAGGCATAAAAAAATAACACAATAAAAAAACCGCACCTAGTTGGTGAGATTGAAAACAGCCTTTGAAAGAAAAGGAAAGCTATCAAATTTATTCCATATCCACCTATGTAGGAAGGAAGCAATTAGGACTACAAAGAAGGTAGGATTACAATCCATAACGGAGTAGCGCTGCATTTTCATCTTGTGCAACTGCACCACTTTAAACATTAAAGATGCAAAAGATTTAAGGCCCAATATTCGAAGGAGGGAAAATAAAAAAGTTAACAGGAAATACAAAATGAGATTAAAATTCGAACCATCTTTATAATCAAGATTGTCATAATGAGCTTCTTTTTCACCATTGACATTTGTAGCGGTTGTTTTCGATGAAACTCTCATTTTAAACCAAATAGTTCTGTTTGAAGTACTATGAGACCTTTAGCCAGTTCTCATATGCTTACTAATGATCAGTATGTGTTTTTTTGCTAAACTCGATTTGTAACTAAGAAAATGGAGCCTTTTTAACTTATTTCTTGGTACTGTCAAATCAACCATAAACTATCATTCCTCATATGCTTATTGATGGTGGCTTGTTCATGGCAATAACTATCTAATAAGTTTATGTATATTGCAAATGTTTGATTGTGTAAATAAGCAATTTTCCCTTCGGTTTCTTAGACTATACATATATTCAATATGTAGGAAATACTAATGAGACTGGCTAACATTATAATATTGCAAAGTCCAAAAAGAGAATTACCACAAAAACTTCAAAAATATTGGATATACGAATAAGAGTAATTATTAGGAAGAGTACTTAGTTTCCACTGATGTTGATATAACATTGATGTTTATTGCATGCCTATTTAAAACTTGTAATATGAATGTTGTCAAAAACTCAAGTTTCTTGATAAATAAACCATAAAACACTTAATATCGAATAAAATAGGTAGGCTCATATACTGTATGCTTTATAAGAAAACAATAGAAAATGGAAAAATAAACTTAGAAATTTCATAACTTCAAAATCCATATTTATTACATGCCTTTAATACAAAATTGATATTGTTGACAGTAGCGGGGATAAAACATCAAAGTTTTCATGAACTGTACTCGACTTCATTCGCGTATTCTATTAGTAAGGCAAATTAAAAAATTGAGAAAATAGATGAAGATTTGATATCAAGATAAGTCAAATGAAGTTTTGAGCAGAAAAAAGAAAAGGAAATTGACCATATATTCAAAAAAATGATTTGTTGGTAACTTCGAAATAGTTTAAACTATAATATGCATTCTACATTTGAAACTAAGAATTAAATGCAAAAATAATTTTCTGCATATATCATTTGTTCTTCATCATTGTTATTGGCACTAGCCATCACAAAATAGGACAGTCTTCCTCACTGGTGAAAGTGATAGCAAACATTTTTGGCGTAATTTAAACGTTCAAAAAAATATAACATTAATATGATCAAGTACCCTGAGAACCCAGTTTGCTAGAAAGATACACATGTCAAATGACAGGCGTATTTTGGGCATGAAACATACTTGAGAACCCAATTTAATGGAAATAGATAGAATGTCAAGATAGGTAGTTGTATTTTGGGCATGTGTAAAAGAGATCTGAAGCACACTTGTTCATATGCCAGCGTTTCTACCTAGATTCCATTTTCTTATTTTCTAGTTTGATTTGAAGGATTTAGAGACATGTTAAATAAGAAAGAGTGAATTCAAAAATCAAACTGTAGAAATGGAATATTTCCACATCGTATGAAAATGTCATCAACTTGGAATAACTTACATAAATTTTTTCTAGGAAAAAAAAAAAATTTAGAGCTCAGAACAAACGTATTACAAATCAAAAGCAAGAAAATGACGCCTTTCATATTTGTGTGCATTTACAGTAATATATTTCTAAATGGAATCAGTCTCAACTAAACGCATTACTATTTGAGGAATTTTGTTGCGCATAGAGTTCGCTGCAAAATGAGTACAATTAGCTTACCAGACAAAATGACAATCAGACCAATAATTTCCAAGTTTGATTGATAAACTAAAAAAAAATATACTACTACTAATAATAAGTTATATGGCATATTTTTGGCTTAAAAAGAATTATCCCCAAGATGATATGTCGCTTGAAATATGAAATATTTATTTACGAATATGGGGAAAAAAGGAACATATAGCAGTTTTCATAATTTTTGTGATGGTTCCCACATATTCATGAAACAGGTTAAAGATATAAACATCTGATAATTATTTTAAACCATCACAAATTAAAATAGCACAACATGACATCAGTAAATCAATTAGAAAATATTTTATAGCGGCTATCAAAAACTTAAAATGGTATTGATTACTAAAAATGGTTGCAATAAGCACGTAGAAAAAACTCTTAAATTTGTAAACTTAAGAATATCGTTTTATTCATGTAAATTTATTAACAAAAAACTCACATCTTATAGACATGCCTCCCAATAATAAATGATTACCTGACATACCACGGCGTATGCACATTACTTGACATCAATGTCTCTTCCTAAACAAATCTCTATACGTCTTGGATCAAAACTGAACGCAACTGGCATGAAATTCTAGGTTGGAAACTATACAGAAATTCCATCTCCGTTTATCTTTCCTTGAAACAAAGTTGAATGGAATAAACAGTTAAAAAGCTACAATAAATTACATGCACATACGTGTTCTTCTGTTAATGTAAGGAGGACTGAATTGGGTAAAATTAATTCTCAGAAATTGTGGAAAATGATATAAAAATATATTGGAACTTAAAGGAGTTGATTTTTGTCATTAGTTCCCTACTTTATATGATTAACAGTATCAGGTAACGTACTGAAACATGTGCCTTAATTATATGAAGTGCTCTGCTCTTAATTTTCGTAATTAATCAGATGTATTTAGAAAATTAGTATTACCTTTTGCACTGTTCTTATTTAAGAATAGCATAGAAATCAATATTACACAATTCTCTATTTGCACCATTAAGCATTGTGCTCCACATGCATGTTTTCACGAATATCATTGTGTTAAACGGCCTTAAATTCAAATTTTCAAATGTCTAAACTAACTTATACTGACATCAGATAAGGAACTTCAGTCTTCAAACAATAAGAAATAATGCAGAAATTTGGTAAAAAATATAATTAGTAGTATTTTTTTTTTGTGTAATACATAATGTCGAATAGGTTATACATATTTTGCATAAATTGATCGTGCAAATTTAGATAGATGCCTCCTTTTGTTGTTGGTGGTAGTAAGTGAGCTTAATTGTGTCGAGTTAGATATATCAGTTTGTCATTGTAACTGTGTGGTCACCAATAATAAGTTCATTTGGATAAATTTTGGTCTCCTCATTGAAATGACGTTTAGACAAAATTGACATAAAAATTTATGGCAGCAGCAATATTAGAAGACAATAAATTAGGCTTAATATTGATTATAAAGTCAAAATTAATGGCATTGTAAATCATAGCAGCTATGCTGAAGTGGAATATCGCTTTCAAAATAAAAAACATACAGCACCCTTTGAAATTAAGTCTTTAAATATTTCTTTAATTAAAAAACATGACATTTGTATATTGATTCTAAAATGGAAACAAATAATCACAAACGTGAATACATATTTTTACGAAAATGAGAACTTGCTATAACTGACAGTATTAGTGTTGTCATACTATGGAAATTAACATTTTCAGCAAGTGTCTAGTAAGCATTTATCACAACCAGTTGCACTGTCATCATCACCAATATATGCTAATGCACTTGAAACCAACACACTTGCGTCACCATTCTCATAAAATAACTTAATTTCTTTGCTAACTCCTTCATTAGAAGATCCATTTAGAGGCACCTTAATTCTTTGGATTTCATTGTTTTCAATTTTCTTCATCCTCCTTGGTTTTATTGATAAGAATAACACACTTTAATTTATTTTTGTTGTTCCGCTTATCATTCCTGATGCAATAATTTAATAGCTATAAAGGTAAGTAAACACAATTGGAAGCTAATTCAATTTGACATAGTTATGGAAAAATGAAATAAAACTTATGAAAAATCATCACTCTAAGCTTATATAACATGCAATATCAAACTCAAAAGAAGAGTGGATCTTCAACTATCTTAGCTTCATAGAAAGAACCTACCGAATATTTCCCTTTAATTGTATGGAAAGTAATAATTCCGTATATCTTCTAAATTATCGGTTGAGGTACTTTTAAAACAACTCGTGATTCTCCAATGATTATAGCTAACTGGATATTAGGGACATGATCAATTTAGAATACAATTCGTTTAATCAACTCCAGTTTAGTATTATAACCGACTTTTGTTACCATTTTAAAGAGCTTCCCATCATTAAATAATGCATTATTTAAACTTATTCATAATGGTTAATTTAAGCAAGAGTCCATTCTTTATAATTTAGTTAGAAAACTACCATAAAAAAATGACAGCGTTTTCAAACTAAGACGTAGAAGATGAAATATAATTGGTGTAGATCGTCTTCCAGAGAAAAACCAAATACCACGTTTTTTCTTCCAATATTATCCCAGCATGTACTTAAAAGTGCACCAGTACCATCATGATATATGTTAGTCTTCAAACAATCCAATATTATGCTTGTCATCAACGAGGCTAATGTTACATGAAGATCTGCTGGAAGAAACAAATCAGTCTACAAAATTTTGACTCTCGAAGGTCCATAAATTAAAATAAATTAAATGCAAAAATTAAAAGACAGGTGTGAAAGGATAAAGCATTTGTACAGAATCTATAAAGAATTTAAAATGAACGCACAAAATATTTAGATGTGATATTAAATGGTAATCAATGTACACATTAAACTTCATGCAAATAAAACTAAATGTGCATATTAATGGGTGCTAAACTTAAGGTAATGTACAAATGATAATAAAAAATGATTATTTAAAAAATATGAAATATAGAAATGCACCCAAACATAGTTTACAAAATATAATGACATCTTGGAAATAACTGATTTTTCATGCAGTAGACCCCATTAAAGTTCTTTAACGCACAATAATGAAACAACATGATAACATTAGTGTAGCTTTAGATCACCCTTAAACATTAAAACGGATTTCACTAAATTTTTAATAAAGCATTCATCCATCATTTTCTCAGAACTGACTTACCATAGCACCTCGAACAGTTGTTGTCATAACATGCTTTGTAATGTGATCTAGGCAAAAAAGGAAATATATTCGTTATGTCAATTCCACCCCAATGAGAGTTAACAAATAAAAATTATTATTTCTTATCCAAATTAATTACTAAAATAAAGATATGAAAATGCACTTAAGATAGGAACAATATTACCATAGCAATTGGGAATTTAAAATCCAAAAAAAGACTTTTAAACATATGTATTGATGGCCTTCTTGATAAGTTGCAACAGTTTTTTTTTTTTTTTCAAGTTAAACTTTGTATGCAGGTGAAAATATATATAATATCCTGCATAATATACAATTTCAGTGAAGGGTACCGACTTTCAAATTTACAGGAAATACAACTAATAATAAGAACTTTTACATCGTGTTAAAAACGTATGTTGCATGAATAGGAAATATATTAGGTATAAGGCTAATGATTGCACAAATGAAAAAAATAGAAAAGACTTGCTTCTTATTCCGCTCTTTCTCTTTGACATTTAGGGTGCGTTCGCAGCAAATAAATGGCACGCTGGGGATTTTGTTCGCGTCGGACGCCAACGGCTTGATTTTCAACGTTCCTCCCACACACCTATAAAATTCTCTCACCAACACCTTACTCTTCATCCACACTACACTCCTTCATTCCTCTTCTAAAATTTTCTTCCACATTATTAAATTTTCCATTTTATAGTATGACCAATCGAAAGGTTGCACATCACTGGTCGTTTACTGCAACTCAGATTATGTTGCAATGTTCGGTTGATGCATATGGTGCTTGTGGCATCAACAAAAAAGGTGTACATAAAGCAATTGCAGAAAAGTTCAACGATGCAATAGAAACCATTCCAGACATCGTACCGATTGACGAAACCAAGATCCGAAACAAATATGACAGTCTTCGACGGGATTGGATGAAATGGGATGCACTGATGAACAAGACTGGCGCGGGTTGGGATGCATACAAAGGAATGGTCTCTGGAAGCGATGAATGGTGGGAAGATCGTATTAAGGTCTGTAAATTTATTTTGTTACCATTCATTTGTAGACAGTTTCTTACAATTTATTTCTTACATTTAGGAATTTGGAACGAGTGTCTTGAAATATAAGAAACGACCAATAGAAAACTTAGAGCTGATGCAACAATTATTTCGTGGGACGAATGCAACTGGTCAATCGTCGTACACTCCTGCTGCTAGTGTACAACCGTCGCAGACTGGCACGCCGCCATCAACACAAAGCACGTTTGACAGGACATGGAATTTCGACGGGTTTTTGGAACCATTGGAAGACACGCAAAATAATCATATTCCAAACTTGAATTCGCCATCAAATCCTCCACTGCAACAAACTTCAATGAATACACCAAATTGTGAAGCTCCAAGAATCCCTCCGTCAACCCAAATTCCAATGAATCCGCCCATTCAACCAACTGCACGTCAAAATTCAAGAAGAAAACGTGGTGAAAGTGACGATAAGATGACTATGCTCATTGACCTAATGCACGAGAGACAGATGAAAAAATCTCGGACGCACTCTGATAGTCCTAATACGGGTACTAGCGTGGAATCAAAGGGAAGTTCTACAACTTATGCAAATACGGTAGCTCGTATGCAACGTCTTGGAGCAACGGGTGAGTTTGATGTTGCAGACGCACTATTATTTGTGTTGGACTCCAAAATAAATGATATGTTCACTGCTCTTCCGGATGAGATAGCGAAAAGCTGGTTGATTAGAGGGCTTACAGACAAACGCCACGACCAAGAATACCAAACTTATCTGATAAATAGCAACAAATAGGAAGTTCATGTCATCGTGTTATTGTATTTCTGTCGTATTTATGTTTGTATTTTCTTTTGTGTAATGAAATGTAGTCATTTTGTTCAACCGAAATTAGTATTTAATTAACTCAAAACAAACAAATTAACAATTAAAATACCACGCTCAAATACCCCGTTCGTAGCTAAAAACACAATTCCCCTTCGCTACAGTACCACGATCAAATGCCACGCTCAAATGCCACGCTCACGTTCGTTAAGAACGCACCCTTAGCCAATGGGTGTAAGATAAAGCAACAGTAGTTCACAATAAAGATGAAATGTGATTTGAAGGAAGTAGGAGCGACCTAGTAGCAGATAGCACTACAGCTGTAAGATACTTTATTCCAACTAAAGAATACTTTTTCCGTGAACATATCACAAAAGCTGCATGTAATAAATCTGGATCATTTCAAATATGCGTACAATCAAATGACTGCCACTATAAGTACATGACCGAATTTAAGATCTTTTATCTATCGAAGGCCTGTTGAGTGGGAAAAAATAACACTATTTGCTAACTTAAAAACAGTGTAAAAAATGGCTGCGGACATATCTTTATGAGCAAGATTGTAGATTTCTAACAAACAATCTAACCAATCTCAAAACATATTTTTTTTCTTGCAATTTCTTTAACAAATTACACATCTAATAGCTTCATACATGTAGGACACTAGTGGCCAATTTGGATCGACTTGTTTAAGTAGATTTTTGTTTTTTGGAAAGCCAAACTGAATTGGCTTTTATTTCCAAAGCATAAGAAAATTATTTAAGCGTATCTAAGCAGACCATAAATTTACAATTTATAGCAAGGTCTGTAGTCTAACTAGATACGAAGAATAATTGCTATAGTGACTAACATTAGCCAAGAATGAAGAAGCTCCCTTTTGGCCTCAATAAATAAACAAATAAAATCTCTTGCAAAATATATGGATCATGGATTATAAAGAGAATCATATTATCACTTGGATCATGGTTTCATTAATAAATATCCAATGCAAAGATTGCTATCAAGCATGTGGGGGATATATTAAACCTGTGATGATATCTGAAGTAAGAGAAATGAATAGAGCGCAAAAAGACAAACCATAGTTGTTCTAGAAAATAAGAATATTGCAGTAAATAAAAGACCCAATCATATAAACTAAAAAAAGGAACTTTTACCTGAAATGTGATGGCTAATTAGATAAAATAGCAAAGAGCGCCATTGATTGGATGAACAAATCACCACCTTAAATCATTCTGAGCAAGTGGAAGATAGCTGGTGATAAAAGAACCATGGGGAAAGTATTGGAACTGGCGAGTATAGCGTGATTAACGATTGCTGGAGTAATCTTAAAGTGATGATTGGTTTGCTTCTTTAATTTGAGTCGGCATGGTGATTTGATGTTGCCTCAACCTGAGATTAGGGTTAGATGAAAGGTGCACGTAAGAAGTAATTAGAAACAGGAACATTGTTAAAATCAGAATCGCGAGCTAATAAATTTATAAATTAAGTTAGCCTCAGTAATAACAAACCTGACTATCGATTTGAGGCTATGGATTCTGATATGCGAAAATGAAAGCCGAAGGGGAGCATCCGTGAAAAAATAGCAGTAAATAATTAAAGGGGAGAAGAATGGACCACAAAAATAAAAGGAACCTGCGACTGTTCATTGCACGAAAGCCAAAGGAGAAGCGAATGTGGTTAGTAGTAGATCGAGCGGAGACGCGAGATGAAAAGGCCAACGACGTTGCCAGGTGGAGATGCTAATGGAGATAAGGAAAACATGAATTGGGAGAAAACATGAATAGCTAGGGTTCTCGAGTGAGGAAAAGGAGTAGGAGAGTTGCTTACAGAAGGGAGAATATTTAAAAGGAGACAGTTGAGTTTATATAAGCCAGAATGCTTCTCAGCCTTCCAATTCAAACTCAGTAATTATAATATAGTATATATATGTGTGTGTGTATATATATATATGCGTGTGTGTAATGGCCTTAAGTGACCAGATGATAATATGCATCGTAGAGTATTAAGTGATCAAGGGAAACTCCCGTAGGGTACCAAGTGATCGGGTAATCCACCTATATATATACATGATGGCCATAAGTGACTGAAGGACAGTCCATCAATTTAATGCATGTATATGCTATATTTAACTGTGTTGAATTATCATAGGCATAACTTGATGGGTTTATACTTCCAAGTATAGGAAATATATTTTCTTTTTAAACATAAAGAAATTTCACTTACAAAACTATTGTTTAAACCCCCCGCCCTTCAACTACGAAGGTTATTAAGGTGGAGATGTTTGATTGAAGATATCATGGAGTCAGGTGCTCGGCGGCGGATATTTTATTCTAGTTTATTAATATCATTATGTCTAGCGGTTGATTCTATTTATGGGATATTCATGATGTACCATTATTATGACATTGGAATTTGTGATGTAATCGACATTATGCGTTTTTTGTGAAATGGTGCATAGATTTTAATTATTGTATTTTATCCCATCTACTATAAGATTCTGATTTTATTTTAGTCTACCTCTCTTATTATACTTCTTATAGAAACCAACGACTTGCTTAGAATGACTCTAAGTTCTAATCAGCCTTTTATGGGTCGGGATTTAGGCATATTTCGGGCAGGTTGTTACGTGTGGTATTAGAGCCTAGATTACCCGATTACTAGAAAATATACATATGAGAGATATATATGTTATTTGAGAAGGTTTTCAAATTATATACATTATGCCCCTAAGACATATGTGACCATACTAAGCAATATCCTTCCTTTTTGCTTTTGGATTAAATACTATCACAGGATTTCCATTGAAGATTTTCCTCTTACAGATAGTAGAAATGCCTGAAAACCAATATGAGCAAGAGAATCCGGTACGACCTTGCTACTTTCCCAAATGGTTCCAATAGTATTTAAGGATGGTGGAGCAAGTTCTCATTGCCCCTACAGCCCCTGCGGAACCAAAAGCTCAACCTATTGACATGGCCTTTAATTTCCCTTCTCTCTATAAGGACTTTGTTAATCTTGGAGGAAAGCCCTTTCTTTGAACAAAAGGATTTCTCAATGCTAAGTCATGACTATCGTAGTGCGACCGTATTTTTGAGGCTACGAGATGGGAAGATCAATGAAAAGGAGGGTAGCCGCATAACATCTTATAGGTAAAGCGTTGGAGTGATGAAATATGGTTTCTGAGCAGAATGCTAGTAGGATATTCACTTAGAATGAGTTCAAGGCATTAAGTTTTTACCCAATGCCGAAGGGAGTTTGCAAATGGAAAGGTTCATCCAACTTAAGTAGGGAGAGTCATCTCCTAGTGAGTATATCGCTAAATTTACAAAGTTGTCAAGGTTTAGGAGAGGACTTATGGATACACTGATGAACAAGGCGATAAGATTTGTGAAAGCACTCAATTTCACTCTCAGAGAGATATTGTTGGCCCAAGTGACATTGGGACCAACATTTGAAAATCTTGTGAAAACTTCTATTTTATTCTCTACGGAAGAAGGAAGGAGGTTAAGATTGATAAGAGTGAGGGTACTTAAATTTTTTCGAAATAATAAGAATGGTCATGAGATCAAGAACTGCCCAATTAATTTATAAATCAAGAATTCAACGGGAGTGTTATCACTGCCACGAAGAAGGACATCTTGGTAGAAATTGCCAAAACTTAAGCGAGGATCAAGTGGGCAGAACTATGCTTTAGAAGCAATTCCCATACAAAGTCGACCATAGAAAGACCAAGGATAGCTGGACCTTGAAGGTATCATTTCTATTTTAGGGACTTTTATTCGTACCTTATTTGATTCCAGAGCAACTCATTCCTTTATAGCTAGCAACGTTGTAGACTTCTTTAACTTCCTATCTAATCCTATCGGAGGAGCTAAGCAACTCTTGTTGATTTGCAAAGACCTAGTACTAGACATCGATAATATTGTTCTCGTGTAATGTAAATGTTTTGAATTGTGTAATGTGAATATTTTGAATTTCAGATCCTTCAACATGGCGTTATTAACTAAATGGATTTAGAGACCCCAGGTAGCTTCATCTGGGAAGACTGGATCATGTCCTTCACTACCACTCAAACCCTAACCTTTCTCTTTATTACCCTCCCCATCCCGACCCCTCACCTTTTTGGTCTGGTGTCATTTCAATCTTACCCTGAGTTAAAAACCTTTTCCATGTTAGGATAGGCAATGGAAACAACTGCCTTTTCTAGCTTGACATCTGTCATTACATACTCCCTTTCTCCTACACCTTTTCCAAACTCTTTCGTCGCATCACTCACCATAACCTAACTATCTTGCTAACATCCAGCCTGGGTCCATCCTGCTTTTGCCCTAATTCTCCCTCCACTTAGACACCATGTCTGAATTCATCGATGTGCACAACATCCTCCACTCCTTTCACCTATCCAATACACCTGATACTTACTACTAGGCTCTCTCTATCCATCCAAAGGCTTCTCTTTTCCATCTTGCTATAATTATCTTAATCATCATAGTCGCCTCTTCTCTTTTGTCAGACTATGGAAATTCAACCTACCTACTTGTAACTCATTCTTCCAATGGTGCCTTATCCACGAGCATATCAACACAAGACATATTGCGTTGTTTCAATTTACCTACAGACCCCACCTGCGTCCTTTGTTCATTGAATGACGAATCCATCCATCACCTTTTTCTTGACTGTGACTTCTCCTACCCCATTCTTGCGGCGACAAATTCTCATATCCTCGGCTTCATTCCCCCGATCACATCACTCTATGATCATGGGCAATACAACCCCCCTAATTCTTCTATGGATTTATTAATTTCCATTTACTACTGGCACATTTGGAAAGAACGAAATGCGGCCATATTTTTTAAAGCTAGAAGTAATTTCATTAGTCTATGTATACGTATCACGCATCTATTTCATGCTGGTTCAGGTATTGCGCATTCGACTCGTTTTAGGCTCACTATCCCCACAGAGACAAAACATGAAGAGTCCCAAGGAAGCTCCAATGTAGGTTGGCTTGTAAGGAGGAATGTTTGATCTCGGTCCTTGTGTTTTTTTTGTGGATGTTGTTATCTGTCTATGTACATATATCCTTAACTACTAATATCATGTTGTTTGAAATACAGGGATTGTACTTTAATCCCAAAACACTATTATTTTGGCTACCGATCGGGCTTGTTGAATGGATATGTTAATTATCTATGTTATTTTAATCGGTTGTCCAACTCCATGTTGCACAACTGTTTCCTCTAAAAAAAGAATTACAGCCCCTTTGACCCGTTTGACTAAGAAGAATCTCGAGTTTTCTTAGAGTGATCAGTGTACCAATTCTTTCGAGAAGTCGAAGGAGTTTCTTACGAGTGCACTAGTCCTTATCATCCTTAATGGGACTAAGATTTTTATGGTTTTCACGGACGATTGTGGGATATGGTTAGGAGCAGTACTTATGCTAAAAGGTATGGTAATTACCTATGTAAAAAGACAACAAAAGGTCAATAGAAGAGATACCCTTGGCTCGATTTATAGCTTGCATCTATAGTATTTTCTCTTTAGATTTGGAGGCCTTACCTCTTAGGAGATAAGTTTGAGCTTTTACGTATCACAAATTTCTTAAGTATTTATTTTCCCAATGAGATATGAATCTTAGGTAGCAAATGTGAATGGTGTTTATAGCTTTGTTTGATTTCGATATTTAGTATACCCCAGGGAAGGGTATCATTGTCGCATATGCTTTAAGTAGAAGACACGATACCCTTTAGTGGAAACAATTGGAATTTCTTTTCGTTTTTAACCTTCAACCACCATTCGAGTCATCTCAAGGATTTCTTGTAGTTTTATAAGTGAGACCAGCCTTGATTGATAGGATTAAGGATGCAAGAACCTGATGAGGAATTGAGGGTGTTGAGGCAAAAGAATGCTAAAGGATATCAATTTCCCCATTTTTATAAATATTTAATGGATAGTATGGAGGTTTAAGAAGAGATGGATGACTCTGTGCCCCTAAGACTAGTGATTTAAGAGAAGAGTTCCTCAAGGAATGCCATCACTCAAGAATGACCATAGATCCTAGAGGGGATAGGATGTTTAAGGATATGAGGAGGCCTTTATATTGGGTAGTCATGGAGAAAGATGTTGCAGAGTTTGTTCCGAGGTGTTTGACTGGTCAGAAAGTCAAAGTGGAGCAAGGTAGGCCTGAAGGGTTATTATTAACTTTATAGATTCCCATTTGGAATTAGGAACATAATTTAATGGATTTCGTGGATGAGCTACCAAGGAGTCAGAAAAGGAATGAAGGTACTTGGGTTATAGTAGACCAATTGATGACGAGTGCCTACTTTATTCCAGTGAAGAAAAGTACAACCGCAGTTGTGTTAGCCCGAATTTATGTGACCCTCTATTCACGAGCGAGTTTTGGGGGAAACCTACCGATAGCTTTAGAGATGACACTTAATATGACCATCGCATACCACCTATAGACTTATGAACAAACTGAGAGAGTCAACCGAATTCTTGAAGATATCCTTAAAGCTTGCATCATCGATTTCAGAGGAGCATAGGAGCAACATTTGTCATTATTCGAGTTCATGTATAATAATAGTTTTCAAGCAACGATAGGTTTGGCCCCTTAAGAGGCATTGTATGGTCGGCCTTGTAAATCGCCAACTTTTCAGTGAGAATCTACTGATAAGATTCTACTTGGATCCGACTTTATCTGTGATTCCACGAAGACAATATTTTGATATGGCAAGGAATGAAGTCTGCACAAGAACGACTGAAATCTTACATTGATAGGAGGATTAAGGAAATGTGTTTAGTATTGGTGATTTGGTCTTCATGAAGTTTTCTCCTCTTAGAAAAACCATCTAGTTTGGAAAGAGTGGGAAATTAGCTACCAGATTCATTGGGCCATTCTGGATTGTTGGTAGAATTGGGAAACTGGCTTATCATGTAGAACTTCCTGAGAGAGTATCAGGAATCAATAACATTTTCAATGTTTCTCACCTTTGGAAGTGCCTTCATGACTCTGCCGTTAGGATCAAGCTTGATTAGATTGGGAAATTAGGGAGCTTTGAGTTAAAGCCTAAGGTACCCCATGCCACTGCACATGTAGTGGAGTACGAAATCGAAAGGCTTTGCAACTAGTCTATTAACCTCGTTCAAGTACAGTGGGGAGATAACCCTGTGGAAAGCATATCGGAAATTAATGAAAGAAGAGACAGACTCATCCATAGCTTTTCACAGGTAATTATTTCCACTGGAATTTCCTTTATGGTTGCATAGTCATTGCTACATTGAATGTTAGGAATTTTTGCAACACAAATGCACCAAGTACTCATATAGAAATTATATGCATATTAGGATGTTTTACATACATCATCATATATTGCACACAAGGACTGAGCTAACTTTCGCAAGTCTGCGGTACATATTCACATTGAATATTGCTATTTTGCGGATATGTAATAAATAACTTAGTTACATAGCATGTTTACTAAAGCAAGTTGTGTTTTTTACCCCATTAGAAAGATTTTGGGACGAAGTCTCATTTAATGTGGGAAGAATGTAACACCCCGTTAAATATACCCTAAATAGAATAAGTATCAATAATTAATAAAATATCTATAGGTTGCATATATGAATATGTAACGCCCCACCTCCGTTAAGGTCACTCACAAAGGGAGTGCCTTAACTTTGGTGAAGCGTTTTTAGGTACAAGATGCAAAATAAGTTACAATACAGATAAATAAAGCAGTGGAGAATAAATACTTTATTGATAAAACAATTTGTACATAGATTTGTTTCCAACATCAAATCATCAATACTCGGTACAACAAAATATCTATCTTGTTTAACAAAATAAAGAAGCATAAAATGACTATGATATTTCCCAAATAAGCATGAGCCAGCCATAGCAGTGGGAAAGAGAGTCCAAGGAAACACTCCAACTAATCTTCGGGTTTGGAAAGAGAAGCGGTCCAAACTAAGCTGAGTTATTCCCTCCCTGACTACCTGGGGGGGAAACGGAAGAAAAGAGGCAGAAACAAACTAGGTCAAACATAAGTCTGGTAAGCTCAGTTATTAAATAACATGTAAACAAGAAAAAGACTATGACATAAATAAACTGAACTTAGAATAATACCACAAGGATAAGGTAATCCTAAGACGAGACAAAGAACGATTTAACGGAATAGACTATCGCACCCACTTATATTTCTCTGCACCCACTAAGAACCATTTAACTGGCATTGTGTGTTCATGATAAAGTGATCCCCTTCTTGTATTGATCGGCTCCTACTCACATTCATGTGTTTCCGGTGTCATGCGGCTCTATGTGATTTTTAGGTACTTGTACTTCGGTCCTTTCTTTGATTCCTATTGTTTTTTATAGCCAGTCTAGGTCTTACTAGGTTCTGTTATCGAGCGTTACCTAGATCCGACTAGGGTTTAATCTTCAGACGCTTTCTCGATTCGACCAGGGTTTATGCTACCCAGGGCCACTAGGTTTTACGCTACCTATCGAACAATGCCCTCTAGTCTAGGACACACTACCCAGAGCGGTATATGTTCCTAGAATTTCCCCACATATGTATCATGAATCGTTCTCGCTGTCTAGTTGCACATGTCCTCTATATGTGCATCCCGAGTCCCATGGCAAGGCTAATCAAGAAACACGGAACTCGGTCGGGAGCTTTTAGTTATCTGCCGAGGCAGATGCTAAGGTCTGCTTTTATCTGTGTGTGGCTATGGTCCCACTTGACCCCTCCCTCAACTAATGAAAGGCACCCAAGAAAATCAAGAATGAGAAGTGTACGGAGGCCCCTCTATGCCCCACAAACCTATAGGCCAACCTCACCCATAACTAGATAGCAAGTATATGGTCTATTGGAGTTCTCCGCCTTTCCGCTTCACGTGCTCGATTGACTCACGATGGTACGTAGACGACGACGTGCTATCACAGGGCTAATCTAGATATCGTCCTCTTACGCTGGTCCATCCTAGTCTTTAGGTTGCCTTATATTGCAACCAAGGCATACTCTTGGTTCTTCTAACGTAGAACTTAATCTCTGTGAGCCCAGGAGGATCATCTGCAACCTCACAAAGGGATACCAAGAGTACCCTCACGTCCCCTCGAAGCCGCGTGCTTCGTAACCCAGACCGTTGGAGCTTTCTTCCTGATCAGATGGACGTTCGCTCCTTCTCGTGTTCTACGTGGCTTTCTTGACTAAGGTTTACTACTTAGTTCTCTTAACTAAGGTTCACTACTTAGTTTCCTGAACCATTCGTTTTCTTAACTAAGGTTTACAACTTAGTCCTCTTAACTAAGGTTTACTACTTTGTTCTCTTTCTCGTCATGTTGGATTGGTTAAGTGTCATCAGTTAATTCAAGTTAACTTAATCCATTCACTTGTCATGTTGAATTGGTTAAGTGTTATCCAGCAGTTTACGTTGACTTAACCCACCCATATATCAAGTCAAATTGGTTAAGTGTTAACTAGCGGTTCACGTTGACTTAACCCACCCATATATCAAGTTAAATTGGTTAAGTGTTCCTTAACCTTACTCGTTTATCAGGTTATATTGGTTAAGTGTTTCTCATTAACTTAACCCTATTCATGCTATAACGATTAAGTGTTCTAAGTGTACTTAACCCCATCTTCTGGATTGGTTAACATGTTAGATCGGTTAAGTGTTCTAAATTTTCTTAACCTCACCTTCTAGTCTAGTTAACATGTTATAATGGTTAAACATTTACTTAACCTTACCCACTTGTCTAGTTAACATGTTATGATGGTCAAGTGTTTCCTTAGTTACTTAACCCCCACAAATCTTGTCATGTTAACATGTTAATTTGGTTAAGTGTTTCCTTAATTAGTCAATCTTACTATTCTAGCTTGATTGTTCATGATCTTTAATTAATTAATTAATTAAAGCACCAACCACTCACATTAGACAGATATTGTTGTGGTTACTGGATGTGTCGGTCGGTTCCGGGCAGGTTTACACCACAACTCAGTCTAACCTCGGGTCTTTCTGGGCTTGATGCACTAACCACCCACATTAGACATGTATTGTTGTGGTCACTGGATGTGCCGGTCGGTTGCGGGCAGTTTTACACCACAACTCAGTCTAACCTCGGGTTAGGCATATTCGTCTTTTACTAAATTTACATATTTGTCATTTATGTCAAGTGTATATGTAAATTTTTCTTCAAGTTTTCAAGTCACATATTTTAATTATGTCCAAGCCTAATGGTATATAAATTATACCAATTCATGTCCTTAACCATTTACATGGTTATAGGCCCACATACATCATTAAGATGTTATAATTTAATGTCTATCCCAACGTTACCCCGTTTATGTTTGCATCAATTACAAGAAGTTATTAGGCCCGCAAATTGGCCTAATTTATAATCAAGAGGTAAAAGAAAGGAACATGCATAATACAAACACATGTCATGTAGACTTGGCATGGAACATTGGTCATTTCAATTAACATGTCACATGAACTTGCATAAATAATCATAAGCCTAAACATGTTAATATGCAGATCTAGGCATGTGTGAACATAATTTTATTTATAAACTAGCATATGACATAATCATGACATGTCCATTACCAAAGCATGCAAACTTTTTTTTATTTTAACATGTAGGTGTGAACTAGATCTAACAATAATGAACATGTGAACTTGCATGAATCCACTTTATAAACATGCATATAAATATAGATCTAGTTTTGGATCTAACAAGTAACTTGCATATGAGCATATGTATATAAATCTTGATTTGGACCTAACATAAAACATATAACTTGCATTAATCATATGAACACACACACACACACACACACACACACACATATATATATATATATATAGATAGATAGATAGATAGATAGATAGATAGATCTTGACTTAGATCTAATTAGCATGGATCTAAGCACATAAAGTTTTTTAGATCTAAACATGTAGTCATATAGATCTAAATATTTAAGCATACATAAATATTAATTAGCCTAAAAACTAGCATGTAACATATCATAAAAGGATAAACTTGCATATGGTATGATAGTTTCATTCCCAAATCATAATAGATCCAACACCAATTTCAACATAATATGATAAATCCGATAAACCACAATCATTCCAAGACATTCATGACAAAATCATCACAAGAAATAGCATCGTCATTATTATACAACATGGTACAATTCTATATTTCATTTTATTTCAAATCACGTCTTAAATTTGTTCACATCTAAAAGATAACTAAACTTACAATCAAAAGACGATCTTGATTTCTGGAATCTGTATTCTGAAGTTGAAATGCCCGCCTTTGATGTAGACAATCGTTGTTTTAGTTTAATTTTTATTTGATTTGGTTTGTCTCTTTTAATTTGCTTCAAGTTGAAAGGCGGCTACTCGAGGTTGTTTAATGGCAGCATGACGGCTCTTGGTTTGATTTTAATACGATTTAGGGTTGAGGTATTAGGTTGCTTTTATAGAAATTTATATTAATATAGGCCATTGGATCACACAGGAGCAATCAGAACCGTCTAGACTAGATAGAGTTATCCCAGTGACTCAGCAACAGGTCAGGAATGACTCAGCAAATGTATTAATAACCTTCTACTTTAACGTTAATGTACCAAATGTTCATATTTTATTCTTTATTGTCAATTAACGTAAGTGACAAATTATCATATTCCTTAAATTATCATATTCTCTTTAATGTTAATTGACATAAGTGACAAATAAGTATTTATACAAATTAAGATTAATTACATTATCATCAAATAAACATAAATGACAATCAATTGAACATAAATGCCTACTTAATATATATATTTTTTAAAATAAAGTGGTGGAACCCAGTACACGAGGCTTCCCGTATGATAACGGAATCTGGGGAGGTCGATAGTACGCAGACTTTCCCTTGCACAGCGAAGAGGCTGTTTCTGGATTTGAACCTGGGCGCTCAGGCCACTAACCAGGTGACCTTGCCGTTGTGCCAAGGTTCCAACCAAATGATCTACTAAGTCTTTTGCTTACAATCCATAGAGCAATGCTAAATATTATTCTTGTCTCATGTTTTGCTGCAATATTTAATTTAAAGATATCTTCTTCATACGAAGTCCGATTTTCGCAAACTCGGACTGTATCTCAAGAAAAATTCCGAGACGAACGCAATGGCGCAACCCATTTTACCTAATTCTTTTTTTCAAATTAATTATTCTTTAATTTGTTATTTTTATGCTCACAGAAAATACGGGGTGTTACATTCTCCCCTCCTTAAAGGATTTCATCCCCGAAATCTTCAAGTCAAGATGAATGTGTCCTAATATCTAATCACCCATCTACTCAACCATCATCCACAAGCATTTACTGTCCTTAAAGGTTTCTATTGCCGTATGAACATATGCAGTGTGTGTGTATATGTCCCAATACTAATGCAAAAGATCAGGCGGTCCACTGATTCAGTTGACCTCCTTAATGCGAATCATGAGATGTCATGTGTCCAAGATGTATGCAAGTATCCCTAGCCATGTAAATACTATATGCGTGCATATTCATTCATCCATAGGATAACATATCAAGTTTTAATCCATATACAAACAAATGCACTTGGATCCATATGCAATATGAAAAGGTGACTGAGCCGATCTAGTGCCTAATGTGTGTAAATGCATCCACGAGCAACCACTAGCAAACACTTGCATCCATCAAACATAACATGTCTCAAACACATGTTTTCAACCATAGGTTTATACCTACCTAAGGATCGAAGATATGACCTAGAGGATATACCTAAAAAGATAGAAAGAAGTATGCATAAGATTCCTAGAAAAAGATCAAGGATATATCCTCAAGAAAAAGGGTATGATGCGCGTGTCTTATCTTCAGTCTTCTAAGTCGCATCTTCTTGAGCTTCACTCCATTGTGCTCCGACTGTCTTAACTTCACGATTGCGTAGCTTCTTAATTTTTGTTTCCAAAATATGAGTTGGAACTCATTTCACTGTCGCCCCTCGTTCCACCTCTTCTCCTTCTAGTATACTCGGCATTACAACTTCTGCTGTGCCATGCTAACATTTCCTTAAAAGTTCTTCCAAAATCCTACTCACCCTTTTCTGTTAGAGGATGATAACCGGTGCTCCTTAGCCAAACTCCCCCATTCTCATCTTTGCCATCCTTGTGAAACTACTGCAGCTATATATGTAAGTTGGGCACTTCTTCGCCCTTTGTCAGGTGTCGTAGTCTTATCAAGCCTACAGAATCATGCCGTGATGAGGTTACCTCCTAGAAAGCCAGGAGCCCTGGAAACTCAAGAAAGAAGGAAACAAGGACTCAAACAGAGGATCAAAAGATAGTGCATATGGCTTTGGGGAATATGCCTTTAAAACAAAACCTTTCTTTTGAAAAATGCTTCTTTTAAAACTGTTTTGAAAATAATTTTTTAAATCTTTTATCTGATCTGGTAACCTTCAACTCAGATACCAAGTGTATCAAACCATATACATACAAGTTTTATATCCAAGAAATCCAAGCAATATTTACAAACAATGCTCAATCAAATTCAAATCAAACCAATCAAACAAATCATACTAAACAATTTCAAGTCAAACGTCTCTTAGAATTTTTACCCGTCTGCTTTCTCCAAAGATCGGATCTTTCTTGATGACCTCCCAATCTTCATCTTCTTTTGTAGGTGGTGCCTTAGTGAGATTGTTTTCTTCGTCTCTGAAAAGAGAAGATATTAGCCAACGGATGGAATCAAATTGTTTCTCTTGTTGTTCTACCATCTTTATTTGACTCAATTCAAGATGATATTGATTTCATAGTATTATGAATAGGATGTTCTTGAAAGAATTCAATTTTTCTTCGAGATTCTCACTCAAATTATGTATTGGAATTGCCATAATTTGATAGTTTTAGATGAGAATTGATTAGAGAAGAAGAACAAATGATGGAATACATTTTTCTAGAAGAAATAGGTTTATATAGGATCTGGAATTCATTGGATTTGAATAGACATGAGTTTTTTATTTAAATTTTAATTTTTGAACAAATTTGAAAACCTGGCAGTTATATGTCGACATAGGGTTATATGTATGTCAACATACATTATAAATTTTCAATTTTTAGTTAGTTTTTATTATATTATTTTTATTTATTTAAATCTAATGTTTTTACAGTAACTTAAAGATAGTTTTGACATAAATAAAACACTATTCATTTCAACTTGAAAACAAATACATCTAACTAATACAAGAAACTAAATACGAGATTCGAAAGCAAATACGAAAAGTTATATAAACTAGATAAGCTTAGATTTTAGCGGATGATGAGGTGGAAGATGAAATTCCAAGTTTTCTTCCTATTTTGCCAATGAACTTAGACATATGAGTAAGCGTCTTTTTTATCTTCTTTTGGTTCTTGGCTAATTTTACTTGATTTTGAACAAGTGTCTCTTTAGAAATGGTTCTAATGTTGAGTGGACACTCTACACTTTCCAAAGAATTTTCTTCTTCTTCGATATCCATAGGTTCTTGTTCTTGTTGATTTCGAGTTTGTTTATCTTTGAATGTATCATAAGGCTTGAAGGTAAGTGGAATTTGCATAAGGTGTATATTTATGGAGTCAAACACCTTTCTTGGCACAAATTCTACTCCCTTTAGATCAACTCCGAAATATTTGAAAATTCATGTAAGGTAAACTCCATAATAAAAAGTGTTTTTTCTTATTGACATTTCTTGGGGCTTAAATTCTTTTGAGATCATATCGGCCCAATTGATGTCATAACCACCAATAATAGCAAAGAGTGCTTTTTGGACTTTGAGAGTTGGGTTGTTGAATTTTTCGGAGCGAGGAGTGATGGTATGTTGAAGGAGGAGGTTTACGATACTTGTTTTTGGGCGGAAAAAGTGATTTTTGAATTCCAAATGAGCATCGCTTTCAAATATGTGATAAAAGGTTTCAAAATCCATTTCATCGATTTCGAATTCCGAAAAATTTAGACCCGTACTCTTGCAATTCAAGATATTACCCAAAATTTCAAAATCTATAACAATTTCTAAACTTACAATCAAAAGACGATCTTGATTTATGGAATCTGTATTCTGAAGTTGAAATGCTCGTATTTGATGTAGACAATCGTTGTTTTAGTTTAATTTTGATTTGGTTTGTCTCTTTTAATTTGCTTCAAGTTGAACGGCGACTACTCGAGGTTGTCCAATGGCAGCATTGCGGCTCTTGGTTTGATTTTTAATACGATTTAGGATTGAGGTATTAGGTTGCTTTTATAGAGATTTAGATTAATATAGGCCATTGGATCACACAGGAGCAATCAGAACCGTCTAGACTAGATAGAGTTATCCCAGCGACTCAACAACTGGTCAGGAATGACTCAGCAAATGTATTAATAACCTTCGACTTTAACGTTAATGTACCAAATGTTCATCTTTTATTGTTTATTATCAAGTAACATAAGTGACAAATTATCATATTCCTTAAATTATCATATTCTCTTTAATGTTAATTGACATAAGTGACAAATAAGTATTCATACAAATTAAGATTAATTACATTATCATCAAATAAACATAAATGACAATCAATCGAACATAAATGCCTACTTAATATATATATTTTTTAAAATAAAGTGGTGGAACCCAGTACACGAGGCTTCCCGTACGATAACGGAATCTGGGGAGGTCGATAGTACGCAGACTTTCCCTTGCACAGCGAAGAGGTTGTTTCCGGATTTGAATCTGGGCGCTCAGGCCACTAACCAGGTGAGCTTATCGTTGCGCCAAGGTTCCAACCAGTTGAGCTACTAAGTCTTTTGCTTACAATCCTTAGAAAAATGCTAAATATTATTCTTTTCTCATGTTTTGCTGCAATATTTAATTTAAAGATATCTTCTTCATACGGAGTCCGATTTTCGCAAAATCGGACTCTATCTCAAGCAGAATTACGAGACGAACGCAATGGCGCAACTCGTTTTACCTAATTCTTTTTTCAAATTAATTATTCTTTAATTTGTTATTTTTATGCTCATAGAAAATACGCGGTGTTACAGAATATTTAATAATTGAGGATTTTATCATGAAAATATTACTATTGTATTCGTGATAGGATTCTGGCCCGTTTTCATATTTTATTCATCGAAAATGGAGTTCATCTAAAAAAGTTATGAATAAAACAAGTTGGACAAGAATAATATTCACATAGGATTTGAGTTTCAAATTATAATTGTAAATCCAGAATGAAAATAAGTACAAATTGCATAATGGAATACTCCTTTTCTAATTTCAAACTTGTGTATATATATATATAAACGTATATGAGGGGATAATAAACGAAAGAAATGGAAAGGATTAATAAGAATTAATAACTGTTTAAATAAAACCCAACGTTCAAGTAAATAAAATTCACCACATCCAGCCCTTATGGAGGGTCGACCTAGAGGCTAACCGCCGTCTTAAAGAGGGTGTCGACCGCCCTATAGTGGGATTGTGGGGTGTTGGCTAGGTTTATATAGGTTTCTATATATTAATCGTTTATACAAATGGTTGAGATTTCATAAATTGAATCTAACGGTTTACATACACTTTAACAACTAGAATAAGACCCCAGCCTCCTCTCTAAACCTCACATTCTCCTCTAAACTATGCATTCAATCAGTCTCTCTCTATTCTGTCAAAGTTCCAGAATTAAGTAAAGTTAATTCCTTCTTCTAAGCTCTAACATATTTCTATCTTCTCTATTCTAATTTCTATACAGATTTATGGAACTATGTGTATGTATGTATAAGATTCTAATTTGATTCTTATATATGTTTGTTGACGCCAAAAAGTGGTTGCCAACACACTTGATTTGTAATAACCCGGAAATGCGAGCCAATTTAAATTTTTTATTTTGGCAATTTTAGCGAATTTTGAATATTTAAAATGAATTGTTTTAAATAATATCGACGAGAAATTTATTTTGAATATATTTATAATGAATATATTTATATAGATCGTCGTTAGAATATAAATAATTATTTATAATTATAAAAGGAATTGAAAATGGCGCGGTAGTTCGATAATTCGATTTCAAACTTCAATTGAACATACCGGGTGCAAAACAAACCGGATTTTAGTGAAACTAAAAATAATGGAACCTAATTGTGACTATCTTTCCAACGAACCTAAAAAATCAAAATTTCATAGCGGGAATCAAAAGATATGTCCAGTTGAAAATTCTGAATAGTCGCTATGGAATTCAGGCCCTTAAAAATAGCCATTTTGCAAATGACCTCGGATTTCGACGAAACCACTTTTGTTGGATCCGTGATGTCAAATTATAGTTAGGTTTTAAATTTCATAATTTTTAGAATCAATATGTGAGCGTGGCAAAGGAAAACGTGTTTGACCAGTTTCAGCTGATTTTAATCGACTGGAAAATGGCCATTTTTCCAACGGTCTCAGAATTCGACGAAATTAGTTTTGTTAGGACCGTATCGTCAATAAGAAGCTAGAAAATATTTTTCTGGGATTTTTCTAGATAGTATGTGACCCAGTAAAAGGAAATGCGCGTTCAAATTGAATATATAGAGTTATATGTTGATTTTAACGGAAACTGATCGAAACAGTCGAATTGGCCTACGATACATATCCCATTGTGTTCGGAATGGGGGTAAAACGCTAGGGACGATAGTCGGTGGGTTTCGTTTCGAGTTCGTAATAAAAAGTTATTTTTAGAGAGAATAAAATAATAATTAATTAAATTATATAACTCTCCCCATACCCCCCCTTCTCCATCAGTCAACGTTCAAACCAAATTAAAAAAAAAGAGAAAACCCGCCGACCCCTCGAACTGGACCACCGCGCCCTCCCCTCTGTCGCCGCCGCCTCTGATGGATCCTCCCCTTCCCGTCGAGCTTCTCCCCTCCGTCCTCGTTTCTCTCACCTCCAGCCTCCCTCCCGATTTGAAGCTCCTGATCCCGATAAACCCACCCGCTCTACACCGTCGTGGACCCTCCATCTACCTCCTCCGATGCAACGCCGTTCCCTCCCCTTCCACGCAAGCCCCCTTCGTTCGAAACCCCAACCCGCGAACCCGAACGCCCTCCCTCACGAACGCGAGCCCCTGGAACTGCGACAACCACCACGCCTAGCTCCGACGAGCCACCCATCACCAACCCGAGCGACTGCGACCCCATCCTCTGTCCAATTTCAGCGGTGAATCCCCTCCTCTGGAAAAAAATGTGAGCCCTTTTATTTATTTATTTCTGGTAAAGCTTTACTTGTTTTTCTTCCTTCTGATTTTCTTTATGCATAGGAACGAAAAGTATAACACATAAAAATTTGATTTTTAATTAGAAAAGGATTTGATTTTTATTCATGGAAAAATCCGATTTTTTTTATAAGGGAAAGCGAGGTAAAGAAGTAATCCTTATATGGTTGTCATGTAGAAAAGTTAAATTTTTATATATATGAGGAAAGTTAGGATTTTTAATGATGAAAAAAATATGATTATTAGAAATAAAAATACGATTTTTAATATAAAGTTAGAGTTATAAAAACGTGATTTTTATATTGTTAATAAGATAAAGATTGAATTTTTATATAGTCTAGATTATAAAAATATAACTTTTATATCATGTAAAGGTTAAAAATATAATTTTTATATCATGTAAAGGTTAAAAATATAATTTTTATATCGTATAAAGGTTAGAAATATGATTTTTATATATAGGAAGGTGAAATAAAAATATAAAATTTATTTTTATCATGAAGGAATGAAATTAAAAATTCGATCTTTATATAGTAGCGATTATAAAAATATGATTTTTATATTATATAAAGAATAAAAATATAATTTTTATTAAGGTAGAGTAATAAAAATATAATTTTTATATGATGTGAAGAATAAAAATATATTTTTTATACTATAGAGAAAGTAAAAATATGATCTTTATTGTTTGAAAGGCGATGTAAAAATATAATTTTTATTATATAAAGCGTTACAAAAATATAAATTTTATACTGGGGTAGCGAAGAAAAAATAAAACTTTTACATACAAAAACGTATAGCTTTTTATAGCGAATAAAAATATAATTTTTATTAGGATAGTGAGATAAAAATTCGATTTTTATATACATGAAGTGGAAATAAAATTTCGACCTATATATAAGAAGTAGCGTTGTTAGAAATATAATTTTTAACATATACTTCGTGAAACAGACTGCGTTGGAAGAACGATAAAGATTTCCTACATACGAAGTGTCACGGAGTTTGGATTAGCTTTGGTGAGAACTTCTCACTCTAAATTTCTTTTTTCTAGTTATATATATATATATATATATACACCAGGATGCAGACGGTGTTTAGTAGCACCCGCCACCACTGTCCACAGACCATGGACTTGTTTGTTTGGTTGTATAGATTAGTTAGATTATTTGATTTGAAGTTGGTTGTTTGGTGAATTGTAATCGAATTGATTGATATGTGTATGGCGTGGGCCATTACTAGACCGGGGATAAGGCTAGGCCTTGTCCTGTTTCTAGTATCGTGCCGTTATGCCGCCGAAATTTTCTAAAATTAGTTGGAAAATAAAGATATCATTTTATTTAATAAATGAACCGAATAGAATATTCATAGGTTGAATAAAATAATTTTGTCGTTAAAAATATAATTTTTAACGTGAACGTGAATAAATAAATATTCATTTACAAACCGGAAGGTTTGTTTATGTACACCTATTTGAAGGACATTGATTGGGATGATAAATTTTACACATCGCCCAACTGCACAAATAAAATCTGTGTTTGATTGTTTGAAACCCCACACGGGTATTGGGATAAAATACGGCATACACTAATCCCAATAATTAGTTGTATGTCGATCGATGGGTCGACAGGCTGTTATAAGCGTTAGATATCTATATTTGATGCTTATACAGTGTAGTGCACTTTGGATGATGGTTGATTATTTATCGTTTCTATTATATACATGTGTTGTATGGAATCCATATAATTAACTTTATATGGTGATTGATTGGGCCTCATTCCAATTTAGAAAATAAAGAATATTATAAAATAAAGGTTCATGTATTGACAATACTCATCCGTTGAGATTAGTCATGTGTTGAACAAAATATTTTAACAATAAAATTTACATCTTTATCATTATAAAATAAAGGTTCATGTGTTGACAGTACTCATCCGTTGAGATTAGTCATGTGTTGAACGAAATATTTTAACAATAAAATTTACATCTTTATCATTATAAAATAAAGGTTCATGTGTTGACAGTACTCATCCGTTGAGATTAGTCATGTGTTGAACGAAATATTTTAACAATAACATTTACATCTTTATATAAAATTAGAAACTAACTGGAAAATAGATAATATGAGCGGTCTCCTGGATATTGATCTGATGTTGGTTTCGGCCTTCGGGGTTAATATTTAGGGAATCGTTCTCTTACTAATTTACGGTTGGAGTCTGATTTAAAATCAAACGATAGATACCATAATTTTTATAAAATATATTGAATAACAAAAATAGTCACACGTGGACAGTACAAATTCGTGAGATTAGTCATGTGTTGACAAAAATATAGATTCACGTATTGAATAGAATAAATATTTATTTGTTGAATAGAATTATTGAAATATATAAAGCCGTGTTGATTAGAGATGCGCTATTTTGACACGAACGATATTTATATCGATTATATTCGTTTTTATAATTGAATCGAATATATAACGAATTTGGATTGAATCGAATATATAACGATTCGAATTGAATTGAATATAAAACGAATTCGAATTGAATTGAACATATAACGATTCGAATTGAATTGAATATAAAACAAATTCGAATTGAATTGAATATATAACGAATTCGAATGGAATTGAATATAAAACGAATTTGAATTGAATTGAAAACGAATTGAAATAGAATAAAAATCGATTTGAAATGAATTCAAATTGAATCGAAATGAATTTAAAACGAATTTATAAGGAAAAATTCAATTTTGATTTGAATTGGAAATGGAAGTTGAAATGTTTTTGAAACGAATTTAAAACTATTTATAAAATTCGTTTTAAATAGCAATCGACGAAATATATATTATATATATAATATAATGGCCTGAATAGAACGCGCCGCGACGCGGCAGTTCATGAATTTCGCCATTGATTTTGAACGGACATTACGGGAGATCCAACCGTCGGATTCTCCTAAAACCGGAACCATTGGGTTCGTATCGAAAAGAGCTTTCTAACGAATATTAGAAATTTGAAATCTAACGGTTGGATTTGGAGATACGTCCAAATCAAATTTGGAAAAGGTCGCTGTAAGTGCAGTTCGATGGCCGTTGATGGAAATCGACTGTACGGGCCTTGATAAAATTGTTAAAAATAGTAATAATTTGTGTAAAATCATAAGAAATGATTTGGGAAAAATTGGGATGAAAAACTCCATATTTGAAAAGATAAAAATAGATTTTTATCGAAATGAACTAGTTTTGAACTGAAATTAAAACCCATTTATTTTTAAATAAATAAATTGGATTTGAAATGGGTTTTAAATAGAATTGATCTGTGGGTTTATCGTCAACAGTGTTTTAAATAACACTTGTTCTTTAACCCGATAATAAATAGAATGTGATTTGGGTTTATCGTGAACTGTGTTTTAAAAGACATTAGTTCTTTAACCCAGAAAAGGGAGTTTTAATGAATCTGCAATTAGATTGAAATGTGAATTGATAATTTAAATTATCAAATTAGGAAAATGAGCGAGAATGGAGTATCACCAGTTTTGCTCCAAGCGATAGTTAAATCTTTAATTAGATTTGAACGTGAAATGGTAATTAATTTTACCGATAACACTGTGGTGTTAGATATGGAGTATTACCAGTTTTGCTTCATGGGATGAATAGGTTGGGATTGGGAAATAAAATAAATAATTACTTCGGTGTGGTTCGCTAATCCCGACTAGTTTGGAAAACCATAATTTGGTTTGAAATGACATCCAAAGGAAGATTAAAGAATAAATTTAAAGAATTTATCTTGGATAAAATTAATGGGAACCTTTCCCTAAGAATAGGAAATTTAGAAACTAGCTGTAGGTTAGTTAAGAAGAATGGTTTCCTGAGTATTGATCTGATGTTGGTTTCGGCCTTCGGGGTTAATATTTGGGGAATTGCTCTCTTACTGATTTACGGTTAGTGACTAATGAATTGGAATGAGGCGTATGTTGTATTTGTGTACCATTTGTTTACTATATACGTGGGTTATTCAGAAAGGCCGGGTTATACCCATTCTGAATAACCGATTCGACGATAAGTCGAAGTTGATGACGGTGGTCGAAGACCGAAAGTCTTCACATCGTTTGGATAATTACTGATGATCCTGATTGGGCTGTACACCCAAGAGGATGGAAATAGTTGGTGGTCGTCCAGACATACTTGGAGATCGATGGATATGCGAGGAAAGAGCCTCCGGTTTCGTTCAGACCCAGAACGAACTTGTAAATGGATTGTGTGTCTGACATTGGATTTTATTCTGTGTTGATTGATTTCTGTTAAATATATATCTGTTTGGCGACGGAGAATTTATTCTCTTGCTTAACGCCCTTCTCTGAGACGTACGAGCGTAGAGGTTATATATCGATGGATATCAATCGCATGGCATAAATTTCCTGTTTGGCACTCTAAGTTGCATGGATCAAGGCTTCTGTTGAAAAGCAAAGTCTTGTGGTTGATGATCAAAGCACGGCCTACGTGGTAGCTTTGTGTATAACGTGAATTCGCGAGCCTCACACCTCGGTATGAGTTAAAAACGGGATAAGGACTGCAGGGAGAGCACGACGTTTCTTTCTAGCTTTGGTGGTGTCAGTGACTTACCGGCCCTGACATTTATAAACTTTTCACCTATGTGGTTGTTGGATGAGGCGCCTCGATTTTAGGTATGTAAGGACCGGGAAACGTGTGTTCAGCAATAACTAATCCTCAAACGTAAGAGAGGACCGGCCCTGAAGCATCCAGGGATTACCTAGAGTGTGTAGTCCCGAGGCATTTGCTAGAGTGTCTCGAAGCGGAGAGGAGCTTGCCCCTTGCCTCAACTCATGACGGAAATCCAATTTCCAATACGTGTATTGCGGTTTTAATTGTAGAACTAGTATGGCGACATGATATATGGTACCCATGCCGTCTATGATTGATATTTATGATTGAAATTGTTTTGACACTATACACTTATAATAGTATCAAATGATTTGTTTTAAACGTACCAAGCATGTTTGGCTATTATAAGGGAAAACCCTATCCTCCGGCTTGCGTTGCATTGTGTGATGGGACCTGGGTCTTATAATAGCTTCATTTTTCGAAAAAGCATTGCGTTGTCTTTTCTATGCACTGGTATTCTTGGGAGGAAACCCGTTCCGTGTTATACGGCGTGGTCCCTTGAATTACTCTCTTTTAAAGTAAAGTTTTTAAATAACTGTTTTAGTTCTCACACCAGTCACATGACTGACCTGGAGTTTATTGTTTTAACCTAAACTCTGGGTGCCCCTATTTCCACACGGGCAGCTAGTAGTTTTGGTTTTCTAGATTTATATTCACAGGATCCTGGTTTACAGCTGGAATGATATCCGGAAAGCTCTGTATCCGTATATCACCTTCAGTTGTGCTTTGTATTATTTTTCCGCTGCTATGTAATTTATTGTAATCTCTGATATTTTTCTATAGTATAATATTCATTTATACTCTGTATATTCTTGTATTCTGATGGAATTGTTGTAATGACAATGAAATGTTCTTCTGTTTGCGTTCTATTTGTCCTGTTCTCAAAACGACCAGGGGTTTCGAACTGTCTAGATCGGTTTAACGACTGATTCAGATCGAGCGAAATTCCTTGTCGTCACATTTGGTATCAGAGTTTTGGTTTACAGAGCTCGAGAACAAGGCACATTAGAACCATACGAAAGAATTCATCAGATATTGGATTAGTAATATCCAAGTAGAATGACTCGTTAGAGATAGGATCAGTAGTATCCTAGAACAAGGGTGAAGAGTATATTTTTCAAATGAAAACAATTTTGTTTGAAATTTAATTCATTTTATACGTATTTGAATATTTATTTATTTTGAATTTGGACAATCCAATATATAAAGGTTTTGCATATACGCGTCATGAACGTATATTCGAAGTTTTAATATACTGGATAGATATAGAGTCACACTCTAGTTGCCCGAGAATGATTCTGATAAGGCTGCAGCGTTATCAGTATTTATATTCGAGTGACGAAGGTGTGATATCTATATATTTCCATTAGACTGGTGTGAGAACCAAAATTTATATAGCTAGATTTATTGTTGTGATTTGGCATCAAAAACATGATTTTCTGTATACATATCAAAATTATGAATTTGAAACGTTAATTCACTAATAGATTGGTGGTTGTGTTTTTTGTTTATTTGTTTGATAATTTTGAAACATTTAGCCTAATTGAACCGAATATTGAACTGTATTGAAAATTAATCGCATTTGCTTGCATATACGTGTACTTATATTGAACAGGTCATAGCAAGGAGGCTAGAGCAGAGAATAAAATTTGTTTGCCCGACAAATAGGTACATGTTTACTATAATTTACTGTTTTGTTTGGGTGATGATGATTTTATGAGCCGATTGGCTAGCCGCATGGCTTTTTCTTTTTCTTTTTGAGATCAGAAGGCCTATATGGTAATTTCGGGATTTTCTCGGTGCTCCCAGTGCAGGGGAGGTTATGGCGAAATTTTTCGAAAATTTAGGGTGTTAGCCAAATTTTTGAAAAATTTGAAAAGTTTTTAGAAACTGAAAAGTTGAAGAACTTAAGCCGTAATCAAAATACAGGAAGTTGAGTTGAATTGTTAAACAACTTTCGATTACGTTCCTTTTCGGGGACGAAAAGTTTTAAGTGGGGACGATTGTAATAAACCGGAAATGCGAGCCAATTTAAAAATTTTATTTTGGCAATTTTAGCGAATTTTGAATATTTAAAATGAATTGTTTTAAATAATATCGACGAGAAATTTATTTTGAATATATTTATAACGAATATATTTATATAGATCGTCGTTAGAATATAAATAATTATTTATAATTATAAAAGGAATTGAAAATGGCGCGGTAGTTCGATAATTCGATTTCAAACTTCAATTGAACATACCGAGTGCAAAACAAACCGGATTTTAGTGAAACCAAAAATAATGGAACCTAATTGTGACTATCTTTCCAACGAACCCGAAAAATCAAAATTTCATAGCGGGAATCAAAAGATATGTCCAGTTGAAAATTCTTAATAGTCGCTATGGAATTCAGGCCCTTAAAAATAGCCATTTTGCGCACGACCTCGGATTTCGATGAAACCACTTTTGTTGGATCCGTTATGTCAAATTATTGTTAGGTTTTAAATTTCATAATTTTTAGAATCAATATGTGAGCGTGGAAAAGGAAAACGTGTTTGACCAGTTTTAGTTGATTTTAATCGACTGGAAAATGGCCATTTTTCCAACGGTCTCAGAATTCGACGAAATTAGTTTTATTAGGACCGTATCGTCAATACGAGGCTATAAAATATTTTTTTGGGATTTTTCTAGTTAGTATGTGACCCCAGTAAAAGTAAATGCGCGTTCAAATTCAATATATAGAGTTATATGTTGATTTTAACGGAAACTGATCGAAACAGTCGAATTGGCCTACGATACATATCCCATTGTGTTCGGAATGGGGGTAAAACGCTAGGGACGACAGTCGGTGGGTTTCGTTTTGAGTTCGTAATAAAAAGTTATTTTTAGAGAGAATAAAATAATAATTAATTAAATTATATAACTCTCCCCATACCCCCCCTTCTCCATCAGTCAACGTTCAAACCAAATTAAAAAAAAACCACTGCCCCCTCGAACTGGACCACCGCGCCCTCCCCTTTGTCGCCGCCACCTCTGATGGATCCTCCCCTTCCCGTCGAGCTTCTCCCCTCCATCCTCATTTCTCTCACCTCCAGCCTCCCTCCCGATTTGAAGCTCCGGCGCCCGATAAACCCACCTGCGCTACACCGTCGTGGACCCTCCATCCACCTCCTCCGATGCAACGCCGTTCCCTCCCCTTCCACGCAAGCCCCCTTCGTTTGAAACCCCAACCCGCGAACCCGAACGCCCTCCCTCACGAATGCGAGCCCCTGGAACTACGACAACCACCGCGCCTAGCTCCGACGAGCCACCCATCACCAACCCGAGCGACTGCGACCCCATCCTCTCTCTCATTTCAGCAGTGAATCCCCTCCTCTGGAAAAAAAATGTGAGCCCTTTTATTTATTTATTTCTGGTAAAGCTTTACTTGTTTTTCTTCCTTCTGATTTTCATTAAGCATAGGAACGAAAAGTATAACACATAAAAATTTGATTTTTAATTAGAAAGGGATTTTATTTTTATTCATGGAAAAATCCAATTTTTTTTTATAAGGGAAAGCGAGGTAAAGAAGTAATCCTTATGTGGTTGTCATGTAGAAAAGTTAAATTTTTATATATATGAGGAAAGTTAGGATTTTTAATGATGAAAAAAAATATGATTATTAGAAATAAAAATACGATTTTTAATATAAAGTTAGAGTTATAAAAACGTGATTTTTATATTGTTAATAAGATAAAGATTGAATTTTTATATAGTCTAGATTATAAAAATATAATTTTTATATCATGTAAAGGTTAAAAATATAATTTTTATATCATGTAAAGGTTAAAAATATAATTTTTATATCATATAAAGGTTAGAAATATAATTTTTATATATAGGAAGGTGAAATAAAAATATGAAATTTATTTTTATCATGAAGGAATGAAATTAAAAATTCGATCTTTATATAGTAGCGATTATAAAAATATGATTTTTATATTATAGAAAGAATAAAAATATAATTTTTATATGATGTGAAGAATAAAAATATAATTTTTATACTATAGAGAAGTAAAAATATGATCTTTACTGTTTGAAAGGCGATGTAAAAATATAATTTTTATTATATAAAGCGCTATAAAAATATAAATTTTATAATGGGGCAGCGAAGAAAAAATAAAACTTTTACATAGGAAAACGTATAGCTTTTTATAGCGAATAAAAATATAATTTTTATTAGGATAGTGAGATAAAAATTCGATTTTTATATACATGAAGTGGAAGTAAAATTTCGACCTATATATAAGAAGTAGCGTTGTTAAAAATATAATTTTTAACATATACTTCGTGAAACAGACTGCGTTGGAAGAACGATGAAGATTTCCTACATACGAAGTGTCGCGGAGTTTGGATTAGCTTTGGTGAGAACTTCTCACTCTAAATTTCTTTTTTCTAGTTATATATATATATATATATACTAGGATGCAGACGGTGTTTAGTAGCACCCGACACCACTGTCCACAGACCATGGACTTGTTTGTTTGGTTGCATAGATTAGTTAGATTATTTGATTTGTAGTTGGTTGTTTGGTGAATTGTAATCGAATTGATTGATATGTGTATGGCGTGGGCCATCACTAGACCGGGGATAAGGCTAGGCCTTGTCCTGTTTCTAGTATCGTGCCGTTATGCCGCCGAAATTTTCTAAAATAAGTTGGAAAATAAAGATATCTTTTTGTTTAATAAATGAACCGAATAGAATATTCATAGGTTGAATAAAATAATTTTGTCGTTAAAAATATAATTTTTAACGTGAACGTGAATAAATAAATATTCAATTACAAACCGGACGTTTTGTTTATGTACACCTATTTGAAGGACATTGATTGGGACGATAAATTTTACACATCGCCCAACTGCATAAATAAAATCTGTGTTTGATTGTTTGAAACCCCACATGGGTATTGGGATAAAATACGGCATACACTAATCCCAATAATTAGTTGTATGTCGATCGATGGGTCGACAGGCAGTTATAAGCGTTAGATATCTATATTTGATGCTTATACAGTGTAGTGCACTTTGAATGATGGTTGATTATTTATCGTTGCTATTATATACATGTGTTGTATGGAATCCATATAATTAACTTTATATGGTGATTGATTGGGCCTCATTCCAATTTAGAAAATAAAGAATATTATAAAATAAAGGTTCATGTGTTGACAGTACTCATCCGTTGAGATTAGTCATGTGTTGAACGAAATATTTTAACAATAAAATTTACATCTTTATCATTATAAAATAAAGGTTCATGTGTTGACAGTACTCATCCATTGAGATTAGTCATGTGTTGAACGAAATATTTTAACAATAAAATTTACATCTTTATCATTATAAAATAAAGGTTCATGTGTTGACAGTACTCATCCATTGAGATTAGTCATGTTTTGAACGAAATATTTTAACAATAACATTTACATCTTTATCATATATAAAATTAGAAACTAACTGGAAAATAGATAAGATGAGTGGTCTCCTGGATATTGATCTGATGTTGGTTTTGGCCTTCGGGGTTAATATTTAGGGAATCGTTCTCTTACAAATTTACGGTTGGAGTCTCATTTGAAATCAAACGATAGATACCATAAGTTTTATAATATATATTGAATAACAAAAATAGTCACACGTGGACAGTACTCATTCGTGAGATTAGTCATGTGTTGACAAAAATATAGATTCACTGTAACAACTCGAAAATCTGAGCCAGTTTAAAATTTTTATTTTGGCAATTTTAGCGAATTTTGAATATTTAAAATGAATTATTTTAAATAATATCGACGAGAAATTTATTTTGAATAGAATCGAACGTATATATTATATACGTCGTCGTTGGAATATAAATAATTATTTATAATTATAAATAGAATTGAAAATGGCGCGGTAGTTCGATAATTCGATTTCAAACTTCAATTGAATGTACCGGGTGCAAAACAATCCGGATTTTAGTGAAACCAAAAACATTAGGATCTAATTGAAAATATCTTTCCAACGAATCCGACAAATTGAAATTTCATAGCAGGAATATAAAGATATGTCTAGTTGAAAATTCTGAATAATCGCTATGGAATTCAGGCCCTTAAAAATAGACATTTTGCAAACGACCTCTGATTTCGACGAAACCACTTTTGTTGGATCTGGGATGTCAAACTATTGCTAGATTCCAAATTTCATAATTTTTCGAATCAATATGTAAGCGTGGCAAAGGAAAACACGTTTGACCAGTTTCAGTTGATTTTAATCGACTGGAAAATGACCATTTTTCCAACGGTCTCAGAATTCGACGAAACTAGTTTTGTTAGGACCGTATCGTCAATACGAAGCTAGAAAATATTTTTCTGGAATTTTTCGAGTTAGTATGTGACCCCGGTAAATTGAAATGTGCGTTCAAATTCAATATATAGAAGTATATGTTGATTTTGATGAAAACTGATTGTAACAGCCGAATCAGCTTACGATACATATCCCATTGTGTTTGGAATGGGGGTAATTAGCTATGGACGACAGGCGGTGGGCCTCGTTTAGAGGTCGTATGAAAAAGTCAACTTTTTGTAAATTAAATAATTAAAAAAAAACCTTCACCTTACATTGACCAGGCCCCACCTCTCCTTATCAATTCAGAAACGTAAGAAAAAAAAAGGGAGGAGAGCGACGGGGGGGAGCCGCCGCTGCATCCCCCTCGATCGATCACCGCCGCCCCCTGGTGGCGCCGACCACCACCAAACCCACCCCCTCCTCGCGCGCCTCTCCCTCTTCTTCTTCCCTAACCGAACCCCCCTCCCTCCAGTCGAACGCAGCGCCCCCCGACCCTCCATAGCTCCGACGCGAGCTCCACCTGCCGAGACCCCCACCAACACCCCCGAACCCTCCAGCGAACTCCGGCGACCAGCTCAGCATCCTCCGACAGTGAAACAGTAAGCTCCTTTATTTTTATTTATTTAATTTCAGTTTTTTTAGTTAGTTTAATTTATATATACCTTTATAAAATCTGATTTTAATACACATTTCAGCGAATTGAAATGGTTTGATTTTACTTAAAATAGAAAAGATTAGATTTTTAAAATAGAAAAGATTAGATTTTTAAAATAGAAAAGATTAGATTTTTAAAATAGAAAAGATTAGTATTTTAAAATAGAAAAGATTAGATTTTTAAAATAGAAAAGATTAGATTTTTAAAATAGAAAAGATTAGATTTTTGAATTTTGAAAAGGCGAAATCTTTAAATTTGAAAAGGTGAAATCTTTAAATTTGAAAAGGCGAAATCTTTAAATTTGAAAAGGCGAAATTTTTAAATTTGAAAAGGCGAAATCTTTAAATTTGAAAAGGCGAAATTTTTATATATTGAATAGCGAAGTAAAAATGGGATTTTTATATATTGAATAGCGAAGTAAAAATTCGATTTTTAGATATTGAATAGCGAAGTAAAAATTCGATTTTACATATGTAGTGAATACGGGCAACGAAAGTGACAAAAGGCGAGAACGACGAAGATTTCTACATAAGAAGAGTCGAGATGATTGGAATAGCTATTGGTGAGAACTTCTCACTCAAATTTCCTTTTTCTAGTTATATATATATATATATATATACTAGGATGCAGACGGTGCTTAGCAGCACCCGACACCCCTCATCCACAGACCATGGATGGCTTGTTTGTTTAATTGATGTGTTGTGAAATTTGTTTGTGTTGTTGATGTGAAATCGATAAAAAAAATGTAGATAGTTGAAATTAAATATTTTATTGTTAAAAATATAATTTTTAACGTGAAAGTGAATAAATAAATATTTATAAACAAATCGGCCGATTTGTTTATATACACTGATTTGACTGGTGTTGATTGGGTCGATAAATTTTACACATCGCCCAACGGCACAAATAAAAATCTGTGTTTGTTGATTTGAAACCCCACACGGGTGTTGGGATGATATTTGGCGTACACTAATCCCAATTATTTAATTGTATGTCGATCGATTGGTCGACAGGCTGTGTAAGCATTGATTATTTATATTTGATGTTTATGCAGTTGTGTGGTGCACTTTGGATGATTGTTGATTGTTTATCGTTGCTATTATATAGATGTGTTGTATGGAATCCATATAATTAACATTATATGGTGATTGATTGGGCCTCATTCCAATCGGGAAAATAATGAATATTATAAAAGAAAATTCATGTGTTGAATATAAAAATATTCATGTGTTGATGATGTTCATGTGTTGAAACTATTCGTGTGTTGAGTAAAATATTTTAACAATAAAATTTACATCTTTATCATATTTAAAATTAGAACTACTTCACGGTGGAGTCTAATTGAAAATCAAATGATAAATACCATAATTTTATAAAATATTTTACATAACAAAAATAGTCGTGTGTCGACAATACTCGTGTGTTGAGATTAATCGTGTGTTGAAAGAAATATAGATTCATGTGTTGAATGGGATAAATATTCATTTGTTGAATAGAATAACGAATTTTTTGAAAAATATATAAAGCCGTGTTGATTAGAGTTGCGCTATTTTGACGTGAACGATATTTATATCGATTATATTCGTTTTTATAATGAATATTGAAAAGTGATTGCAAAATTTAATATTTTGAAATGAAATTCAAATTAAATTAGAATAAAATTCAAATTGAAATTTTATTGAATCAATTTGAAATGAATTCGAATCGAATAGAAAATGTATTCGATTCGAATTGAATAGAAAGTGAATTTGAATTCGAATTGAATAGAAATGAATTCAAATTGAATTAAATTGAAATTGAATTAAAAACGAATTGAAATCGTTTTGAATGAAATTTAAAACGAACTGAAATTGAATTGAAATCAAATTGAAGTGAATTTGAATTGAATTAAATAGAAGGTAAATTCAAATTGAATTGAATTAAAACGAATTAGAATTTGAATTGAATTGAAATCAAATCGATTTGAAATTGAATGTAGCATTGAAATGGTTTTGAAAACGAATTTAAAACGATTTATAAAATACGTTTAAAAAGGAAATCAACGAAATATATATATATATATATATATTATATATAATGGCCTGAATAGAACGCGCCGCGCCACGGCAGTTCGTGAATTTCGACCATTAACTTCAAATTGACGTTGCGGGAGATCCGACCGTCGGATTCTCCTAAAACCGGAACCATTGGGTTCGTATCGAAAAGAGCTTTCCATTGAATATTAGAAATTTGAAATCTAACGGTTGGATTTGGAATTATGTCCAAATCAAATTTGGAAAAGGTCATTGTAAGTGCAGTTCGATGGCCGTTGGTGGAAATCGACTGTACAGGCCTTGATAAAATTATTAAAAATATCCATAATTTGTGTAAAATCTTAAGAAATGATTTGGGGAAAATTGGACTAAAAAGTTCCATATTTGAAACGATAAAAATAGATTTTTATCGAAATGAACTAGTTTTGAACTAGAAAAAAAATCAATTTATTTTTGAAATAAATAAATTGAATTTGAAAGTAATTTTAAAAATAATCAATATTCCCAATACGTGGATTGGACTGGAGTTGAATCAAAATTATCTTCGGAATATTTCGATGTTGGTTTTCGTGACTATACAGATATTGTTATGGGAATTTGAAAGATATATTTTATATCGTTATTTCCAATACGGTATTTGTTGGTTTCAGAATTTGATATTGAATATAAGCCGGTATATTTTCTATTCAGAGCCTTGTATTTAATATCAAATGTGATTTGGGTTTACCGTGAATCGTGTTTTAGATGATATTGGTTCTTTAACCCAGTTAAAGGCAAGATGTTGATTTTTGAGAAGATTAAAACTAAGTTGAGTTTTAATGAATCTTTTATTAGATTGAAATGTGAATTGATAATTTAAATTATCAAATCTGAAAGGTGATCGATAATGGAGTACCACCAGTTTTGCTCCGAAGCGATAGTTAAATCTTTAATTAGATTTGAATGTGAAATGGTAATTAATTTTACCGATAACACCGTGGTGTTAGATGTGGAGCATTACCAGTTCTTGTTGCAGTCGTGATGTGGGGTTCTCGCTTCGCGGTTTGGTGGCGAACGAGAGACTCTTACCCCCACATGTCCCTTGTGGTGGGGGTTGGTTAGGCAGTGGCCGGGAGACTCGAGAGGGTCGCCGTAAAACAAGTTACTGGAGGACCACTGTGAGACGCGGTGGGTTTTACCTACTGCAATGGAGGATGAAGGGATGGTTGCAAAGCCTACCGGATTTCGCATTGCCGTATTTTCCGCATGGATAGCTAGTAGTTTTGGTTTTGCAGATTTATATCCACAGGGTCCTGATTTACAGCTGGAACGATGCTCGGAAAGCTCTGTATCCGTGTATCACTTTCAGTTGTGTTTTTTTCCGCTGCTATGTAATTTATTGTAATCTCTGATATTCTTCGAATGTAATTTATTCATTTATACTCTGTATATTCTTGTATCTGATGGAATTGTTGTAATATACATTGAAATATTCTTCCGTCTGCGTTCCAATTTGTCCTGTTCTCAAAACGATCAGGGGTTTCGAACGGTCTTAGTCGGTTTAACGATCGATTCGGATCGAGCGAAATTCCGTGCCGTGACAGTTGGTATCAGAGCTTTGGTTTACAGAGCTCGAGAACAAGACACATTAGAACCATACGAAAGAATTCATCAGATATTGGATTAGTAATACCCAATTAGAATGACTCGTTAGAGATAGGATCAGTAGTATCCTAGAACGAGTATGAAGACTATATTTTCAAATGAAAACAATTTTGTGTTGAAAATTTAAATCGTTTTATACGTTTTTGAATAATTTATTTATTTTGAATTTGGACAATCGAGTATATAAAGATTTTGCATATACGCGTCATGAACGTATATTCGAAGTTTTAATATACTGGATAGATATAGAATCACATTCTAGACACCCGGGGATAATTCTGATGATGTGGCCACACCATCAGTATTTATGTTCGTATTTCGAAGGTATGATTTCTATATATTTCCATTAGACTGGTGTGAGAACCAAAACTAATATAGTTAGAATTCATTGTTGTGAATTGGCATCAAAAACATGATTTTTGTATATATATCAAAATTATGAATTTGAAACTCTAATTCACTAATTGATTGATGTTTGTGTTGTTTGTTTATTTGTTTGATAATTTTGAACCATTTAGCCTAATTGAATCACATATTAAATTGTATTGAAAATTGGTCGCATTTGCTTGCATATACATGTACTTACATTGAACAGGTCATAGCAAGGAGGCTAGAGCAGAGAATAAAATTTGTTTGCCCGACAAATAGGTACATGTTTAATATAATTTACTGTTTTGTTTGGGTGATGATGATTTTATGAGCCTATTGGCTAGCCGCTTGGCTTTTTCTTTTTCTTTTTGAGATCAGAAGGCCTGTATGGCAATTTCGGGATTTTCCCGTGGCTCCCGGTGCAGGGGAGGTTATGGCGAAATTTTTCGAAAATTCTGGGTATTATCCAAATTTTTGAAGAATTTGAAAATTCTCAGAAACTGAAAAGTTGGAGAATGGAAGCCAGATTGAACGTAGAGTTTATTAATCAAACCACTTTCAACTTTGTTCCTTTTCGGGGACAAAAAGTTTTAAGTGGGGGAGATTGTAACAACCCGAAAATCTGAGCCAGTTTAAAAATTTTATTTTGGCAATTTTAGCGAATTTTGAATATTTAAAATGAATTATTTTAAATAATATCGACGAGAAATTTATTTTGAATAGAATCGAACGTATATAGTATATACGTCGTCGTTAGAATATAAATAATTATTTATAATTATAAATAGAATTGAAAATGGCGCAGTATTTCGATAATTCGATTTCAAACTTCTATTGGATGTACCGGGTGCAAAACAATCCGGATTTTAGTGAAACCAAAAACATTAGGATCTAATTGAGAATATCTTTCCAATGAATCCGAAAAATTGAAATTTCATAACGGGAATCAAAAGATATGTCCAGTTGAAAATTCTGAATAGTCACTATGGAATTCAGACCCTTAAAAATAGACATTTTACAAACGACCTCGGATTTCAATGAAACCACTTTTGTTGGATCCGGGATGTCAAATTATTGCTAGATTCCAAATTTCATAATTTTTCGAGTCAATATGTAAGCGTGGCAAAGGAAAACGCGTTTGACCAGTTTCAGTTGATTTTAATCGACTGGAAAATGGCCATTTTTCCAACGGTCTCAGAATTCGACGAAACTAGTTTTTTTAGGACCGTATCGTCAATACGAAGCTAGAAAATATTTTTCTGGAATTTTTCGAGTTAGTATGTGATCCCGATAAATTGAAATGTGCGTTCAAATTCAATATATAGAAGTAAATGTTGATTTTGATGAAAACTGATTGTAACAGCCGAATCTGCTTACGGTACATATCCCATTGTGTTCGGAATGGGGGTAATTAGCTATGGACGACAGGCGGTGGGCCTCGTTTAGAGGTCGTATGAAAAAGTCAACTTTTTGTAAATTAAAAAAAACCTTCTCCTTACATTGACCAGGCCCCCCTCTCCTTATCAATTCAGAAACGTAAGAAAAGAAAAAAAAAGGGGAGGAGAGCGACGGGGGGGAGCCGCCGCTGCATTGCCCCCCCCCCCCCCCGGATCGATCACCACCGCGCCCTGGTGGCGCCGACCACCACCAAACCAGCCCCCACCTCGCGCGCCTCTCCCTCTTCTTCTTCCCTGACCGAACCCCCCTCCCTCCAGTCGAACACAGCGCCCCCCGACCCTCCACAGCTCCGACGCGAGCTCCACCTGCCGAGACCCCCACCAGCACCCCCGAACCCTCCAGCGAACTCCAGGGATCAGCTCAACACCCTCCGACAGTGAAACAGTAAGCTCCTTTATTTTTATTTATTTAATTTCAGTTTTTATAGTTAGTTTAATTTATATATACCTTTATAAAATCTGATTTTAATACACATTTCAGCGAATTGAAATGGTTTGATTTTACTTAAAATAGAAAAGATTAGATTTTTAAAATAGAAAAGATTAGATTTTTAAAATAGAAAAGATTAGATTTTTGAAATTTGAAAAGGCGAAATCTTTAAATTTGAAAAGGCGAAATTTTTATATATTTAATAGCGAAGTAAAAATGGGATTTTTATATATTGAATAGCGAAGTAAAAATGGGATTTTTATATATTGAATAGCGAAGTAAATATTCGATTTTTAGATATTGAATAGCGAAGTAAAAATTCGATTTTTACATATGTAGTGAATACGGGCAACGAAAGTGACAAAAGGCGAGAACGACGAAGATTTCTACATAAGAAGAGTCGAGATGATTGGAATAGCTATTGGTGAGAAATTCTCACTCAAATTTCCTTTTTCTAGTTATATATATATATATTAGGATGCAGACGGTGCTTAGCAGCACCCGACACCCGTCATCCACAGACCATGGATGGCTTGTTTGTTTAATTGATGTGTTGTGAAATTTGTTTGTGTTGTTGATGTGAAATCGATAAACAAAATGTAGATAGTTGAAATTAAATATTTTATCGTTAAAAATATAATTTTTAACGTGAAAGTGAATAAATAAATATTTATAAACAAATCGGCCGATTTGTTTATATACACTGATTTGACTGATATTGATTGGGTCGATAAATTTTACACATCGCCCAACTGCACAAATAAAAATCTGTGTTTGTTGATTTGAAACCCCACACGGGTGTTGGGATGATATTTGGCGTACACTAATCCCAATTATTTAATTGTATGTCGATCGATTGGTCGACAGGCTGTGTAAGTGTTGGTTATTTATATTTGATGCTTATGCAGTTGTGTGGTGCACTTTGGATGATTGTTGATTGTTTATCGTTGCTATTATATACATGTGTTGTATGGAATCCATATAATTAACATTATATGGTGATTGATTGGGCCTCATTCCAATCGGGAAAATAATGAATATTATAAAAGAAAATTCATGTGTTGAATATAAAAATATTCATGTGTTGACGATGTTCATGTGTTGAAACTATTCGTGTGTTGAGTAAAATATTTTAACAATAAAATTTACATCTTTATCATATTTAATTTTTGAACTACTTCACGGTGGAGTCTAATTGAAAATCAAACGATATATACCATAATTTTATAAAATATTTTACATAACAAAAATTGTCGTGTGTTGACAATACTCGTGTGTTGAGATTAGTCGTGTGTTGAAAGAAATATAGATTCATGTGCTGAATGGGATAAATATTCATTTGTTGAATAGAATAACAAATTTTTTGAAAAATATATAAAGCCGTGTTGATTAGAGTTGTGCTATTTTGACGTGAACGATATTTATATCGATTATATTCGTTTTTATAATGAATATTGAAAAGTGATTGCAAAATTTAATATTTTGAAATGAAATTCAAATTAAATTAGATTAAAATTCAAATTGAAATTTTATTGAATCAATTTGAAATGAATTCGAATCGAATAGAAAATGAATTCGATTCGAATTGAATAGAAAGTGAATTTGAATTCGAATTGAATAGAAATGAATTCAAATTGAATTAAATTGAAATTGAATTAAAAACGAATTGAAATCGTTTTGAATGAAATTTAAAACGAACTGAAATTGAATTGAAATCAAATTGAAGTGAATTTGAATTGAATTAAATAGAAGGTAAATTCAAATTGAATTGAATTGAAATGAATTAGAATTTGAATTGAATTGAAATCAAATCGATTTGAAATTGAATGTAGCATTGAAATGGTTTTGAAAACGAATTTAAAACGATTTATAAAATACGTTTAAAAAGGAAATCGACGATATATATATATATATATATATATATATATATATATATATATATATTATATAATGGCCTGAATAGAACGCGCCGCGCCGCGGTAGTTCGTGAATTTCGACCATTGACTTCAAATTGACGTTGCGGGAGATCCGACGGTCGGATTCTCCTAAAACCGGAACCGTTGGGTTCGTAATGAAAAGATCTTTCCAATGAATATTAGAAATTTGAAATCTAACGGTTGGATTTGGAATTATGTCCAAATCAAATTTGGAAAAGGTCGCTGTAAGAGCAGTTCGATGGCCGTTGGTGGAAATCGACTGTACGGGCCTTGATAAAATTATTAAAAATATCCATAATTTGTATAAAATCATAAGAAATGATTTAGGGAAAATTGGGCTGAAAAATTCCATATTTGAAACGATAAAAATAGATTTTTATCGAAATGAACTAGTTTTGAACTAGAATTAAAATCAATTTATTTTTGAAATAAATAAATTGAATTTGAAAGTGATTTTAAAAATAATCAATATTCCCAATACGCGGATTGGACTGGAGTTGAATCGAAATTATCTTTGGAATATTTCGATGTTGGATTTCGTGACTATATAGATATTGTTATGGGAATTTGAAAGATATATTTTATATCGTTATTTCCAATACGGTATTTGTTGGTTTCAGAATTTGATATTGAATATAAGCCGGTCTATTTTTATTCAGAGCCTTGTATTTAATATCAAATGTGATTTGGGTTTATCGTGAATCGTGTTTTAGATGACATTGGTTCTTTAACCCAGTTAAAGGCAAGATGTTGATTTTTGAGAAGATTAAAACTAAGTGGAGTTTTAATGAATCTTTTATTAGATTGAAATGTGAATTGATAATTTAAATTATCAAATCTGAAAGGTGATCGAGAATGGAGTACCACCAGTTTTGCTCCGAAACGATAGTTAAATCTTTAATTAGATTTGAATGTGAAATGGTAATTAATTTTACCGATAACACCGTGGTGTTAGATGTGGAGTATTACCAGTTTTCTCCATGGGATATATAGGGTGGGATTGGGAAATAAAATAAATAATTACTTCGGTGTGGTTCGCTAATCCCGACTAGTTTGAAATGATATCCAAAGGAAGATTAAAGAATAAATTTAGAAGAATTTTTCTTGGATAAAATTAATGGGAACCTTTCCCTAAGAATGTGATTTTATGAATAAAAGAATATTCTGAATTGGAATGAGCCGTTCGTTGTGTTTGTGTAACATTTGTTTATTATATACGTGGGTTATTCAGAAAGGCCGGGTTATACCCATTCTGAATAACCGATTCGACGAGATGTCGAAGATGAAGACGGTGCTTGAAACCGGAAGTCTTCACATCGTTTGGATGATTACTGATGATCTCGATTGGGCTGTACACCCAAGATGATGGAAACAGTTGGTGATCATCTAGACGTACTTGGAGATGGATGGATATGCGAGGAAAGTGCCTCTGGTTTCGTTCAGACCCAGAACGAACTTGTAAATGGATTGTGTGTCTGACATTGGATTTTATTCTGTGTTGATTGATCTCTATTAAATATACATCTGTTTGGCGGCGGAGAATTTATTCTCTTGCTTAACGCCCTTCTCTGAGACGTACGAGCTCAGGGGTTGTATATCGATGGACATCAGTCACATGGAGTGAATTGCCAGTGTGGCACGCATAAGTGGCAATTGATCAGGACTTCTGTTGAAAAGAAAAGTCTTGTGGTTGATGATCAAAGCATGGTCTGTGTGACGTAGCTTTGTGTATAACGTGAATTCGCGAGCCTCACACCTCGGTATGAGTCAAAAACGGGATACGGACCCAAGGAGTGCACGACGTTTCTTTCTAGCTATGGTGGTGTCAGTGACCTACCAGCCCTGACATTTATATACTTTTCACCTGTGTGGTTGTTGGATACGAGGCGCCTCGGATATAGATCTGTAAGGACCGGGAAACGTGTGTTCAGGAATTGCCAATCCTCAAAAGTAAGAGAGGACCGGCCTTGGAGGATCCAGGGATTGCTGTGTGCGGTCCCGAGGCATTTGCTAGAGTGTCTCGAACGCGGAGAGGAGCTTGCCCCTTGCCTCGACTCATGACGGAAATCCAATTTCCAATATGTGTATTTAGGTTTTAATTGTAGAACTAGTATGGAGACATGATAGATGGTACCCATGCCGCCTATGATTGATATTTATGATTGAATTGTTTTGACACTATACACTTATTATAGTATCAAGTGATTTGTTTTAAACGTACCAGGCATGTTTGGCAATTTAAGGGAAAACCCTATCCTCCGGCTTGCGTTGCATTGTGTGATGGGACCTGGGTCTTATAATAGTTTCATTTTTCCAAAAAGCATTGCGATGTTTCGTTATATGCACCGGTATTCTCGGGACGAAACCCGTTCCGTGTTATACGGCATGGTCCCTTGAATTACTCTCTTTTAAAGTAAAGTTTTAAATAACTGTTTTAGTTCTCACACCAGTCACATGACTGACCTGGAGTTTATTGTTTTAACCTAAACTCTGGGTGCCCCTATTTTCCACACGGGCAGCTAGTAGTTTTGGTTTTGCAGATTTATATCCACAGGGTCCTGATTTACAGCTGGAACGATGCTCGGAAAGCTCTGTATCCGTGTATCACTTTTAGTTGTGTTTTGTATATTTTTTCCGCTGCTATGTAATTTATTGTAATCTATGATATTCTTCGAATGTAATTTATTCATTTATACTCTGTATATTCTTGTATCTGATGGAATTGTTGTAATATACATTGAAATGTTCTTCCGTCTGCGTTCCAATTTGTCATGTTCTCAAAACGATCAGGGATTTCGAACAGTCTTAGTCGGTTTAACGATCGATTCGGATCGAGCGAAATTCCTTGCCATCACATTCACGTATTGAATAGAATAAATATTCATTTGTTGAATATAATAACGGAATTACTGAAATATATAAAGCCGTGTTGATTAGAGATGCGCTATTTTGACGCGAACGATATTTATATCGATTATATTCGTTTTTATAATTGAATCGAATATATAACGAATTTGAATTGAATCGAATATATAACGATTCGAATTGAATTGAATATAAAACGAATTCGAATTGAATTGAATATATAACGATTATAATTGTATTGAATATAAAACTAATTCGAATTGAATTGAATATATAACGAATTCGAATGGAATTGAATATAAAACGATTTTGAATTGAATTGAAAACGAATTGAAATAGAATAAAAATCGATTTGAAATGAATTCAAATTGAATCGAAATTTGAATTAAATTGAAATGAATTTAAAACGAATTTATAAGGAAAAATTCAATTTTGATTTGAATTGGAAATGGAAGTTGAAATGTTTTTGAAACGAATTTAAAACTATTTATAAAATTCGTTTTAAATAGTAATCGACGAAATATATATTATATATATAATATAATGGCCTGAATAGAACGCATCGCGCCGCGGAAGTTCGTGAATTTCGACCATTGATTTCGAACGGACATTACGGGAGATCCGACCGTCGGATTCTCCTAAAACCAGAACCGTTGGGTTCGTATCGAAAAGAGCTTTCTAACGAATATTAGAAATTTGAAATCTAACGGTTGGATTTGGAGATACGTCCAAATCAAATTTGGAAAAGGTCGTTGTAAGTGCAGTTCGATGGCCGTTGATGGTAATCGACTGTACGGGCCTTGATAAAATTATTAAAAATAGTAATAATTTGTGTAAAATCATAAGAAATGATTTGGGAAAAATTGGGATGAAAAACTCCATATTTGGAAAGATAAAAATAGATTTTTATCGAAATGAACTAGTTTTGAACTGAAATTAAAACCCATTTATTTTTAAATAAATAAATTGGATTTGAAATGGGTTTTAAATAGAATTGATCTGTGGGTTTATCGTCAACAGTGTTTTAAATAACACTTGTTCTTTAACCCGATAATAAATAGAATGTGATTTGGGTTTATCGTGAACTGTGTTTTAAAAGACATTAGTTCTTTAACCCAGAAAAGGGAGTTTTAATGAATCTGCAATTAGATTGAAATGTAAATTGATAATTTAAATTATAAAATTAGGAAAATGAGCGAGAATGGAGTATCACCAGTTTTGCTCCAAGCGATAGTTAAATCTTTAATTAGATTTGAACATGAAATGGTAATTAATTTTACCGATAACACCGTGGTGTTAGATATGGAGTATTACCAGTTTTGCTTCATGGGATGAATAGGTTGGGATTGGGAAATAAAATAAATAATTACTTCGGTGTGGTTCGCTAATCCCGACTAGTTTGGTAAACCATAATTTGGTTTGAAATGACATCCAAAGGAAGATTAAAGAATAAATTTAAAGAATTTATCTTGGATAAAATTAATGGGAACCTTTCCCTAAGAATAGGAAATTTAGAAACTAGCTGTAGGTTAGTTAAGAAGAATGGTTTCCTGGGTATTGATCTGATGTTGGTTTCGGCCTTCGGGGTTAATATTTGGGGAATTGCTCTCTTACTGATTTACGGTTAGTGACTAATGAATTGGAATGAGGTGTATGTTGTGTTTGTGTAACATTTGTTTACTATATATGTGGGTTATTCAGAAAGGCCGGGTTATACCCATTCTGAATAACCGATTCGACGATAAGTCGAAGATGATGACGGTGGTTGAAGACCGGAAGTCTTCACATCGTTTGGATAATTACTGATGATCCTGATTGGGCTGTACACCCAAGAGGATGGAAATAGTTGGTGGTCGTCCAGACGTACTTGGAGATCGATGGATATGCGAGGAAAGTGCCTCCGGTTTCGTTCATACCCAGAACGAACTTGTAAATGGATTATATGTCTGACATTGGATTTTATTCTGTGTTGATTGATTTCTGTTAAATATATATCTGTTTGGCGGCGGAGTTTGCTTAACGCCCTTCTCTGAGATGTACGAGCTTAGAGGTTATATATCGATGGATATCAATCGCATGGCATGAATTGCCCGTGTGGCACGCTGAGTTGCATGGATCAAGGCTTCTGTTGAAAAGAAAATTCTTGTGGTTGATGATCAATACACGGCCTACATGGTAGCTTTGTGTATAACGTGAATTCGCGAGCCTCACACCTCGGTATGAGTTAAAAACGGGATAAGGACTGCAGGGAGAGCACGACGTTTCTTTCTAGCTTTGGTGGTGTCAGTGACTTACCAGCCCAGACATTTATATACTTTTCACCTATGTGGTTGTTGGATGAGGCGCCTCGATTTTAGGTCTGTAAGGACCGGGAAACGTGTGTTCAGGAATAACTAATCCTCAAACGTAATAGAGGACCGGCCCTGAAGCATCCAAGGGTTACCCAGAGTGTGTAGTCCCGAGGCATTTGCTAGAGTGTCTCGAAGCGGAGAGGAGCTTGCCCCTTGCCTCGACTCATGACGGAAATCCAATTTCCAATAGGTGTATTGCGGTTTTAATTGTAGAACTAGTATGGCGACATGATATATGGTACTCATGCCGTCTATGATTGAAATTGTTTTGACACTATACACTTATAATAGTATCAAATGATTTGTTTTAAACGTACCAAGCATGTTTGGCTATTATAAGGGAAAACCCTATCCTCCGGCTTGCGTTGCATTGTGTGATGGGACCTGGGTCTTATAATAGCTTCATTTTTCGAAAAAGCATTGCGTTGTCTTTTCTATGCACTGGTATTCTTGGGAGGAAACCCGTTCCGTGTTATACGGCGTGGTCCCTTGAATTACTCTCTTTTAAAGTAAAGTTTTTAAATAACTGTTTTAGTTCTACACCAGTCACATGACTGACCTGGAGTTTATTGTTTTAACCTAAACTCTGGGTGCCCCTATTTCCACACGGGCAGCTAGTAGTTTTGGTTTTGCAGATTTATATTCACAGGATCCTGGTTCACAGCTGGAATGATATCTGGAAAGCTCTATATCCGTATATCACCTTCAATTGTGCTTTGTATTATTTTTCCGCTGCTATGTAATTTATTGTAATCTCTGATATTTTTCTGTAGTATAATATTCATTTATACTCTGTATATTCTTGTATTCTGATGGAATTGTTGTAATAACAATGAAATGTTCTTCTGTTTGCGTTCTATTTGTCCTGTTCTCAAAACGATCAGGGGTTTCGAACGGTCTAGATTGGTTTAACGACTAATTCGGATCGAGCGAAATTCCTTGTCGTCACATGATTTCCGCGTCAGTGGAAATAAACGTCCAACGATGGAAAATATGCAGTTGCGGTGTAATGTGCAAGGAAAACCGCTAAGTAACAGTTACACAAAATTTATAGTGGTTCGGCTCGTTGGAGCCTACGTCCACTCTAAAAGCATTATTCTTTACTATGCTCTTTGTACAAGTTTATGACATAGGATCAGATATTCCCTAGTATACATGAGTTTTGATGATTCCAAATACAAAAGTATGTAATTCCCATGTTTTACGCTTGGAGGAGGTAAAAGTCTCTTCTTCATGGTCAGAATGTTTTGGAATGGAAGGAGGAGCCTTCGAGTGTCCGCGAAACAAATCTTGGTCAAGTGGAGATCAGGAGGTTAGGATGCTCTCGTGAATCTACCATGGCCATGGTGGCAGGGAGGCATAATGATGGGTTTTTAGCCTTCTTCCCAAATGCCAAGGCATCCAAAAATGGTCCAAGTGTCAAAGAAGGTGGTTCTTCTTCTTCCCAGTGTGATGGAAGAAGCTTGGGAGGAAGTAGGAAGGCTATCATCTTCCTAAGAAGTCATTAGAGCTTAGATCCAAGCTAGAATCAACCCTTTTTTCATGGTAGGTAATGGGGTATTTATAGGAGAAGGTGGATAAATCCGGTAGGTTAGGCTACGGGGCTTATAGCCATAATTCATACCCAAGGATCGGTACTGATCCCAATACTTTATTTTTGTTGTTTCTTTACTTCGAACCACTTGAGCTTCATATCATGCTAGTTGGTTTGTTCCACCATTTTCGACCGCGTATTTCTTGGCGTTTTCATATCTAGGGATTTCGTATTCGAGATGCGGAAGTCACGGGATAGGAAACTGCTCGAGACATGCAAGGTATGAAAAATAGGGAAACAGGGATACAAAATTGGATGAGTATGGAGTGGGATACGATACAGAGGAATCGAAGTGACGATACGAAAAATGACTCAGTGGTTTAAGGAAGTGTTGCATGTGGGATAAGAAAAGCAGGATCGATCGTGAAAAATAATGATCTCGGTACTTGTGTTGTTCGAAAGCAGTTATGGCTAGCCGTGATGACCATTCCTATATGACTCCATTTAGGTTTGAGTCTTGAATGCTTCGTCAATGCTTCTGGGCTCTTGATCTACGTGATGGGCCAAGTCGTGTGGGCTTTAACTGCATTTAGGAACCAAGCTAAAAGGACGGTTAACATTTGACCCCAAAGGATGTCTTGTGATAGCATGATGTGCTTGAGATGATCCAATTATTCTTGTTGATCGGAAAAGTCTCCAAGTCATGTTGAGTGACTGGTTGTAACCTTTCCATAGAGACTTGATGACTGTAACTCAGAGCTCCAGCAATGTTGAAATTACTCGGACTGGAACCCTGTCTTATTTCCTAAATGAATGTCCATTTCTTATAGACTCAAGAATTTAAACGTAAGTCGTCGACCCATGCTTACGTTAGAATGTAAACGATTTATTGTCGGCATAGTGTCACACATGCACTCACACGTTTGCACATGGTTTTGCACGATACGATCGAAGCAAGGAATAAGTTATATGTTGTGGACGTGCGATCATCCAAATTAGCCTTCGGGAAGTTGTCGGATTGGCACTCGATCGTTTGATGTGTATCTTGGAATGTTTAAATTCATTGGTACACGATTAGTCGACGAATTGAATCAGTTTGGACGATCGAGATTCGAAAGGCGCATATGCATGATCATGGCCGTGGCTTGGGAGCACGATCACGTAAAGTTATTATTAAAACGTCATCGAATTGGGACTTGGTTGTTAAACATGTTCAGTGGAACTGTTTATGTTCTTTGGGGCATTATTGTTTGACAAACCAAGTCGGCTTCGACGGTCGAGGTCTTAAAAACTCGTATGCACGAACAACACCGTTGCTAGAGTTCAGAAGTAGTGCACCAATCCCGGAGTGTACTAAAGTCTTCTCTCCTTCCCTTCTCCATTTTTTTCTTTTCTTTTTATTGAGATCAGGACTGATCTAGGGATCAGTACCATTCCGATAACTTAGCTAAGTTTTCTTATTTCCCAGCTCCTCTATAAATACTTTGGATATGAAATATTCTTTCGTGCCTCATTTCATACTCTAAGGTCTTATAATTTTCTAGAGGTCTCGGACTCCCCCAGCCTAACCCTTGAACATCTTGCCGAACCAAAGCTAAAGCAAGTGGGTTTGTGCGAGTTAACTTAATCGTTTGTGGGTTCTTGGAGCCGGAGATGCGCGGAAGCTGTTGTTAAATCCACTTGATGGATTTTGCCATGGAAGACGTGTGGGAGGAGCTCAAATCGGAGCTGGAGAGGAGATGAAGCGTAAGTTTTGTTAAGGAGATGGAGAGAGGTTAACGTTCGAAGGATACAAAAGGATCACATATCCCAGTAGAGCTCACACTCTTCATGTCTTGGAGAGGGGTTACGAAAATCCTAGGAGAGAGGCGGAGAAGTAGACATCCACATGATATGCCTAGGACGAGAAGGATTAAGTGTTTGGGATATGAAATTCATATCCCAGGACATGGTCAATATTGTGGATGGCGTGCCGCATGCGTTGGAAGGGAGGAGAAGCGGGTTCAATGAAGTGAATCTCGAGGTAGAGAAGCATGGGATACGAATTCCCATCAGAACGTAGGATACGAATTTGTAGTTTCGTATCGATGGCTCCCAAGAATTTTCATATCCTAGAACTTGGTGGTGGGCGTGAGTTTGAACTTTTGGGACGTAGAATTTTGACCAACTGTCGATAGAAAGTGTGGTTTCGTATCTTGGAAACTCAAGAAAATTCCAACTCAGACAGCTCGACTCACGAGTTCGAGTTGTCATGCATCGATGTGTGGTCAGACTGAGCCTTGAGATAGATATTCCATTGCATATTGCGCTAATGTTTGAATTTGAAATGACAATTCGGACATGCACATAGGATTAGAGCATAAACTCGAGTTATTGACAAATAACCAAACCATCGCCAATACGATTTGGCTCTTAACCTGATCAAATCGTAACTGCAATTTAATTTGAATTCAGAAACTTCGGTTTATGGCGACGATAGTTTAAGTTCATAAGACTAGTAATCGTTGTCATGTTCCGAATGATTTTGTACAAGTGCATCAGCACGCATGACACTTACACGTTCCACGTTAGTTTACATCAACACAGGGGTTACACTATTTAGTGCGTTAACTAATGTTGTTGGCTTGCGAGTATAGTTTTCCATGGATGGAGAAGCTCTCGGTGACTTCAACGCTTGAAAGTCAAGTCTATATAAACATCTTCAAGTTCCAACAAATTTCCATTCAATTCTAACTCCTCAGCGAGCGATCGAGGGGTCTACGAGACTTGCACCTTATCTTATAAAGTGGGCCCATCCAATTTGAAGGAACTGCAGGTATTACCCAAAGGGTCGCAACATTCAAGCGAGCACGTGGATGAGCCGGTGGTTGGATTTGCAGCAGAAGATGTTGCACTGGGAACTTTTGGAGGAGAGGATGTCGGTGGTAATCTGGAAGGCATTTTTGTGGCATCAGATATGGTGGAAGATATTGCAATTCTCGAGAATCCTCCTAATTCGGTTTTTTGTGGATAGATGAAACTTTGTTTGCGGCGAATCTATATGAAATATGGAATACCTTGGAATCCAGTTATGGTTCGTAAAAGGGAATACATGGAACACGCTCCTCCGGAAGGGTACACTGCCTAGAACAAGCATATGTGTTACGTCATATGCATGCCCCGTCTTGCCTATATATCTAAGATATTCTATATTTCCTCCGGTTACTCTAACGCAGCTTCACCCGAACGCATATACCTTCTTACTTGGCCACTACATCCTATATGTTGAATGGTTGGGGATTGAATTATTATGGGAAGACATCATATATCTCTATTCTTTGAAGAAGAGAAACATATTGTCGCCTTCCTTTGTATACATGGAAGCGTTGTCCAATGGTCGCTTTATCCTGGCGGTGTAGAACAGGCTCAGCTACTTTAAAGATGATTGGTTCTACATTCGATGCCCACCAAGATTTGCAAGGAGTGGCTTGCTGGCCGTAAGTTCTTCAAAACTTACTCTATATGCTGAATTAATTGAGTCATAAGCTCAAAACTAACTTGGAGTTTCATGTGCAGGGAATTCCTCCAATCTCAGAGAGTGGTGAATACCTACAGTGAGTCTTGTCTTTAAGGTATGTCCCTAGCGAGTTTCGCTTTGCCAGAAATATGCTATCAGATTGTCTTCTTCATCTGTTGGGCTTGCTTCCCAAGGGTTGTTCAACGGGTTGCAAGGACGACAATGAAGAAGAGAAAGTGCAAAAAGTTGAGGAAGAGGGAATTCCTCTAGGTCCGCAAGAGTAGGTGGCCTTTATCTTGCCTTTTGATGTGCCCCTGGTTGAGGAGGAAGTTTCTGAGGCTCAATGGGATGTTGGCAGCGATGATAGCGATGCGGAGGGTCCCATCGAAGGGCATGGTTCATAAGCCACTCCCGTTCCCTGTCCGATTTAGGGAACGAGTTCGCTAGAGGCTTTTGAACCAGGTTCTCCGGCTACGACATCTACGACTGATGCATCGTTGGAGGCCGAGGTTCGGTTCAAGGATCTCGATAGGGTCTTGATAGAACATTTTCATTTGGTTAAGTGAAGATGATATTGAAAGCTAATTTCCCAATGTCAGGAAAATCACCAAGCATACATTGGATTCGTGAGGGGACGCTAAGGACACACACTCACAAGAACTGCATAACTCAACACTTGATTCGTATGTATTGGATATTCCATTTTGATTCAAAGTTTGCTCCGTGCAAGTACCATGTCTTCTGTGGGTGACACAGATCATGGTTGGGGAGATTCTCAATGGTTAAAAAAGTGCCATGACTGACTTCTATGTGAGCACTGAACTGTGATAAAAGAAGAGGCCGCATGACTCTGAAAGTAGCCATTATCATCAGGAATGCTTCCGCGCTCTGATCCTTTGCCAGCAGGCATGAAACCAACAAAGGCAAGGTGAGGAGTAGAATTGTTTACAATGAGGAAGCGAGCTGTGATTGCCCCACCTTTTTATGCACGAAATCCCCACGCCAGTGACCATGGTTGTTGGTAGGAGTAGGTCTGGCGAAGTAGGTCAATGAAGTGGAGTAAGGGATGTGAGAAGCTCGGGCCCGACGCTACCTGAAATGTCAGAGATCCCAGAGTTGAGGCTCGAGGAGAGAAAGGCGATACTGAAGAAGTCATTTCCCGACTTCTATTTTGAGGAGATGATGTGGTTACTCGACATTAGTCTAATCCCATGCCAGGACGACGAATGAAACACCCACCACAATTAAGGTCACTCACAAAGGGAATGCCTTAATTTCGGTGGAGTGCTATAGGTAAAAGATACAGATAGTTTACAAGACAGACATATAAACAGCGGAAAAAAACTAAATTTATTTCATAAGCATGTGGTTCAGTCAAAACATTACAACAACTGTCTCAAACCAAATTCCAAATCATTACAACAAAATCTCTATCTTGATTAAAACATAAAGAAGCATGAAATAACAATAAGGCAGCATAAATCCCCAATAGGAGTGTATCCAAAGCCATAACCCAAGAAAAGAAAATCCAAGAAATACATCTACTTTCTTCAAGCTGGAATGGTCTGAACTAAGCTGAAGTATTCCCTCCCTACAGACCTTGGGGGGGAGGGGGGAGAAACGGAAGAAAAGAAGACGAAAGAAAAATGGGTCAGACATAAGTCTGGTAAGTCTAGTGATTTTTCAGCATGAGAACAAGAAAAAGGATCATGACACGAATAAACTGAAAATAGGACAATACAAAATAACAAGGTAACATAGGACAAGATAAGGCAAGTTAAACTGAGTATACTATCGCAACCATTCATATTTCTCTGCACCTACTGGCTTATTGTTTCAACCAGCCTCACGTGTTCATAACAAAGTGATCCCCTTTTTTTCGATCGGCTCCTACTCATATACGTTTTCTACTTATGTCATTCGGCCCCGCTTGATTGTAGATACCTGTGCTGGTCCCACCATGGGGTGTATCAAATCCTATGGTGGCAACCCGACACAATTCAAGATGCATAGTGTATAACTACTGATGCCCAATGCCTGTTTTTTCCACTTTGGAGTACGTGCACGCCCGTACTCCGTCGGAACCTACACTGACGCACCACCCGCTGTTGTTTTGACCGCTTATAATTAGCCCAATAATCATGCCCCACCCTGCCTAGTTCAGGGTACCATGATACATCTATGCGGGTTACTCCTGAAATGGTTTCCCGTTGCTAGGGTTTCTTAATCAACATGTTAAAATGGTTAAGTGTTCTCAAGTTAACCTAACCCCACCCATCAGTTTAGTTAACAAGTTGTATTGGTTAAGTGTGACCTTAATTAAATTAACCCTACCTTCTTAGACTGCTTGTTCCTTAGGTTTAATTCATTCATTAAAGCATCAACCTCTCACATTAGATCTATATTGTTCCGGTCGCTGGATGTGCTGGTCGGTTCCGGGCAGTCTTACACCGCAACTCAATATAACCTCGGGTTCTTTTGGGCTTAATGCGCTAACCTATCACATTAGATCTATATTGTTATGGTTGCTGGATGTGCCGGGCAGTTCCGGGCAGTCTTACACCGTAACTCAATCTAATCTCGGGTTAGGCAAATTCGTCTTTTGCTACATTTACATATTTACCCTTTTATGTTTATATGAAAATTTTCCATAATTACTGTCATTCAAGTCATGCCCCATTTACCCTCTAAATCATGTTCATAAATTTAGGTACATAAATTATACCAATTTATGCTACTAATCATTTACATGATTATGATCCAAACTATGCCAATAATATGTATTTTAATGTTTTTCCCAACGTTACCCCCGTTATATGCTCGCATAATTCACATAGAACGTTAGGCTCGCAAAACTTAGCCTAACTCATAAACAAAAAGGGAAAAGAAGGGAGCATGTACCATTCTAACATCATAAAATAATATGGATCTAACTAAACATGTGTCATATAAATTTGGCATAGAACAATGAACTTGCATTTTAGATCCAATTAACATGAATCTTAGCATATGAACGGGAACTTGCATAGAATTACACAAATCAAACTAGGCATGTAGATGTGAACTTGCATTTGAGTTGGATCAAATCATAGATCTAAACATATGAGAATGTAGATCTAAACATATAGGTGTATATGACTTAGCCTAAAAACTTGCATGTAACATATCATGGTAGAATCACCAAACTTGTATACAACATGATAGGCTCATTCCCAAATTACTATTCAACATGATAGGTTCATCACCATACAACATACAACATGATAAGTCCAATAAACCACAATAGTATTATATGCATATGTGATTGGATTGTCACAAAAATAGACATGAATCAACATCACCATTATCTTACAACTAGGCACAGTTCTAGTTTCATTTCATTACAAATCATGACTTTTATTTGTTCACATCTAAAGAATATCTGAACTTACAAACAAAAGAAAAATCTTGTTTTTTGGGATCTGTTTTCTGAAACTGAAAAGCTATCCCTTGACGTAGACTATCAATTCTCTAATTTAGATTTGATTCGTAGCTTCTAGCTTGCTTTCTAGTTTTCTTCCTAGTTGGAGAAGAATGGTGGCTATGCTTTGTTGACCATAAATAGCATGACGGCTCCTTGGAATGAAATTGTGTGGTTTAGGGTTGAGGCTTGGGGTTGTTTATATAGAAGTTTAGATTTATGTGAGCCGATAGATCAACCTAGGAGCAATCAGAACCATCCAGACAAGATAGAGCTATCCAGAAACCACCACCTATGCCCTAGTGACTCAGCAACAAGTCAGAAATTCGTCACTGTTTGGAATGCAGGAGTCGACCCCTACGGGAGGGGGGGTCGACACCTATGTCGATTCCCCTTTGGAGGTCAACCCCTGAGCGGGAATTTTACCGCTCAGCCTATTCTGCTTGAATTTTGAATTTTGAACTTGGTTGGGATATTTAATTATTATTTATATTTTCTGTTTGAACTTGAAATCTTTTGAACTCCATAACTTCTTCATACGGAGTCCAATTCACACAAACTCGGACTCTATCTCAAGCAGAATTCTGAGACGAATGCAATGGCGTAACCCGTTTCCCTTAATTCTTACGTTTAAAATCAAGTATTCTTAAATTAGTTACCTTAATAAACAAAGAAAATACAGGGTGTTACATTCTCCTCTCCTTAAAGGATTTCATCCCCGAAATTTTCAAGTCAAGAAGAATGTAGATCCTACCATCCAATCGTCCATCTACTCAACCATCAGACACAGGCATCCATTGTCCTTAAAAAAGGATTTCTAATGCTTTCATGAATGTATGCACAGTGTGTGTATATGTCCTTGTCTAATGCAAAATCAGGTGGTCTACTGATTCAGTTGACCTCCTTAATGCAAATTATGTCAGTGCCATGAGTCCATAATGTATGCAATTATTTATAATCATTCTTTCTATATGATTGCACAATCATTCATACAAAAGCAACGTCCAATAACACACCAAGTTTCAATCCATATATAAATACATATATGCATATGCAACATGAAAGTGACTGAGCCGATCTAACACCTAATGTGTGTGTATATGCAACCACGAGCAACCACTTGCAACCATCAATCATAACATGTTTCAAATACATGTTTACATCCATTGGTTTCTACCTAAGGATAAGGAATAGGACCGAGTAGATATACTTAAAAAGGTAGATACAAGCATGTATAAACTTATGGAAAAAGAGATCAAGGATGTACCCTCAAAAAGAAAAGGGTAGGCTGCGCGTATCTTATCCTCAGTCTCCCATGTCGCGTCTTTCTCGGCGTCACTCCATTGAACTTTAACAAGCTTGACTTCACGGTTGCGTAGCTTCTTGACTTCTGTCCTCAAGATACGAGTTGGAACTCTTCTCACAATCTCTTCTCATTCTACTTCTACTTCCTTCAGTATGCTGGGCTTCACAACTTCCACAGACTCATGTAAGCACTTTCGTAGTTGAGAAACATGAAAAACATTATGAACTCCAGCCAGTCTTTTGGGTAGCTCTACTCTGTAAGCCATCGTCCTAATCCTTTCAACGATAGGAAATGATCCTACAAATCTTGGTGCCAACTTTCCTACGGACCCAAAGCGAATGACATTCCTCAAAGGAGATACTTTAAGGAACACCCTTTCTCCAACCTCAAACTCAAGGTCGGTCCTTCTTTTGTCTGCATAGGACTTCTACCTATCTTGGGCAGTCTTCATTCGTCTTCGTATCAAGTCTACTTTCTCTGAAGTTTCTCTAATCATGTCTGGCCCAAGTACGAGCTTGTCTGTAGACTCCCACCAACAAGTTGGTGATCGGCATGGCCTTCCATATAAAGCTTTGAAGGGTGCCATGCCCATGGTGGCTTGGTAGCTATTGTTGTAGGAAAACTCCACCAAAGGAAGATGATCCTCCCCTGTCCCTCCGAAATCAAGAATGCACAGTCTTAAGAGATCTTCTAGTACTCTGTCCACCCTTCCCGTCTGACCATCGGTTTGAGGGTGATAGGTAGTGCTTAAGCATAACTGTGTGCCTACAGCCTCTTGCAAAAACCTCCAAAACTTGCTTGTAAAGATAGGATCTCGATCACTCACTATACTGGAGGGTATCCCATGGAGTTGAACTATATCTTTAAGATAAATAGATGCTAGAGACGAGGTAGTTCTTCTACTCTTAACAAGTATACAGTGAGCGCTTTTAGTGAGCCTGTCCACTATTACCCAAATACCGGTACTGCCCCTTCTTGACCTAGGCAACCCATCAACAAAGTCCATCGAAATGCTATCCCATTTCCACCGCGGGACCTCTAGAGGATGAAACAAACCACCAGGCTTCTTCTGCTCTGCCTTGACTTGCTGGCATATCATGCAATTGGAAACGAATTCGGCTACATCCCTCTTCATGCCGTTCCAAAAGAAAACCCTTTTCATGTCTTTATACATTTTGTCTCCACCTGGGTGTATGGTTAACTTAGAATGGTGTGCTTCTTCGAGAACGGTCTTTACCAAATCCCTTGCTTGTGGGACACAGTCTTCCATCCCGCCTCAACCAACCCTTGTCATCTAAGGAGTATCTATTGAGGTGGCTAGAAGTCTCGCCCCTAATTAGCTTATCCATTACATCAACTAGCTGAGGGTCTTCACGTTACGTGTTTCCTATTGAGTCCAAAAGAGTAGGCCGTACTTCTAGCGATGCTAACAAACCAGGCACAAATTCAGAGGAGGGTCTAAAGTCAAAGTTTGCTATGTACTCCAAGCTTTGCCTTTCTACAAAGAGAGAACTTAAGGTCAGCTTCTTTCTACTCAAGGCGTCTGTTACCACATTGCCCTTGCCAGGGGTATAGGAAATCTCAAAATCATATGAGGCAAGGAACTTCGTCCACCTTTGTTGTCTGAAGTTAAGATCTTTCTATAAGAAAAAGTACTTTAATGATTTATGGTCAGTAAACAGTTCAAACCTCTCTCTAAGTAGGTAATGACGCCATGACTTTAGAGCAAAAACAATGGCAGCTAGTTCCAAGTCATGAGTTGGGTAGTTCTTCTCATGTACCCTCAACTGCCTTCCCCCATAACAAACTACCTTGCCTTCTTGCATCAAGATAGTGCCTAACACTGTACCGCATGCATCTGTGTATACGGTAAACATTTTGCTCCCATCATGCAATATCAGAACTGGGGCTGTTGTAAAAGCCCTCTTTAAACGTTGGAAAGCAACATCGCAATCCAAATCCTAAGCGAAAGTTAGGTTCTTCTTTGTCAATCTTGTGAGTAGGGCTGAGATTTTCGCAAAGTCTTTGACGAACTTCTGGTAGAAGCCTGCTAGCCCGAGAAAGCTTCGGACTTCGGTTGCATTCCGTGGAACCTTCCAATCTTGCACCGCAACTACTTTTGCGGGGTCTACAGCTATCCCCTCTTTGGACACCACATGTCCAAGAAACCTGACTTCTTCTCTCCAGAAATGGCATTTGGAGAATTTGGCTTTCAGCTGATGTGCACGAAGAGTATCCACGACTTCCCTTAAATGCAAAGCATGATCTTCTTCATTCTTCGAGAAAATCAAAATGTCGTCCACGAAGACTACCACAAACTTATTAAGGAACTCCCTGAACACGCTGCTCATTCAGTCAACGAAATAAGCGAGTGCGTTTGTCAAGCCGAAAGGCATGACAACCATTCGAAGAAACCATCTGGAGTTATGAACGCGGTCTTATCAATGCTGTCTTCAGCCACTCTTAGCTAATGAAACCCGATAGGCAGAACTAGTTAGGAGAAAACCGATGCACTTACAAGCTGATCAAACAAGTCGTCTATTCTTGGAAGCGGGTGCCTATTCTTCTTGGTCAGCTTGTTTAGCTCCCTATAGTCAACACATAGGAGAAGTGAACCATCCGCTTTGGTTGCGAATGCTACTGGAGCACCCCATTCAAAAATACTCTTCCTTATGAACCCCTTTTCGAGAAGCTCTTTAATTTGCTTGCTGAGCTCTTTCCTCTCCCTTGGAGCCATGTGTCCAACGGGTAGAGCTACGGGTTTAGCATTATCAACAAGGTATATGCGGAAGTCTATCTCCCGCTTCAGAGGTAAGCCCTTCACCTCTTTAAATACATCTGAGTATTCATGGACTACTCTAACAACTGCAAGTTTTCAACGACGCATCAAGAGATTCTAAGTAGCTAAGCATAACAGAATTCATGGGATTACAAGAGATTTCGAGAGTGTTACCGAGGCGAGTCACAAGTCTAACTACTCTTTTTTCACAATCGAGGGTGGCAACATTACTGGATAACTAATCCATGCCTAGAATCTACCCATAGCCCGTGAAGCCCAAAACATAGGCATTACATCTAAACCCAATGCTTAGTATAGAAATTTCCAAATCCAAACAAACCATGGATAAATAAGCTGAACCCCCAATTGGATTTGAAACAACCAAGGGATCCTCTACTATACCGGTGTCTAGGTGTAGAGATTCAACTAAAGCAGTAGATATAAAAGAGTGCGATGTGCAAGAATAAAAGAGTGTACGAATAGGATGATCAAAAAGATAAACTAAACTCTCAATAGAAATATTTCTACCTCGTACTTGCGGAGGAGCTATGAGAGCGTGAACCTGCCCTCCAGAAGTAGATCCATTCCTCTTCCCTTGCCCTTGCTTTCTTGGGCAAACCTTAACCATGTGTCCTATCTTGCCGCACTGAAAACAACCACTCATCTTCCTTTTCTTCTTTCTGCAGTCCTTAATCAGATGTCTAGGAATGCCACAAAAATTACACTTCCTCTTGTCACGGGGTTTGTTATTCTTCTCGCCCTTCTTGGAATCCATCTTCTTATTCTGCGATCCCTCCATTTTCTTATCTTAAGGTACTTCCACCTTTGCCTCTTTCTTTCCATCCTTGTCTTCCTCCTGTAACAATGCCATGTCCACCAGTCTCTCATAAGTCGCACCCATAGGTATATGGGACATAGATAGGTTGTGCAGTGGATCATTCAACCCTTTAACAAAACGGAGAGCCTTCTTATGTGGAGTGTTCACTAACTCCAGTCCGAATCTAGCCAGCTGGGTGAATTGATTGACATACTCCTTGACCGTCATACTTCCCTGTTTGAAACCTAAGAACTTCTTCATCTGTAGGCTTCGTTCAGCTTGTGAGAGGAATTTCATTTCAAACCTCATTCTGAAATCCTCCCAAATTTCAAATGGTCTCTCAGCTTTAGTAACTTCCCACCATTAAGATGCTTCGTCTTTAAGCAACCATAAGACCAACTGTATCTTCTGCCTATCGTCCACATCGAAAATAACAAACAAATTCTAGGTTTCTTTGAGCCAGTTTCTTACTTCTGCAAATGACTCGGTCCCATTAAAAGTTCTTTCCACCCATGGCTCAAAAGTCTCTACATATATTGGAGAAAGCATTTGCACGTGGAGGAGGAGGAACGGCTGCATCTGGGGGAGGAGGAACATTTACTGGGCTGCATCATTAGCCCTAGCCTCTAGGTACCTTCTGAACCAGCCAGGTACCAGTATGCCCTCTGGAAGGTTAAGATCCCCAGACATGCTGAAACGAAAAAGAAAAGATTCAAAACAAAGGATAGAAAGATAGTGCATATGGCTTTGGGGATTATGCCTTTTAAAATAAAAACAACACTTTTTCTTGAAAATGCTTCTTTAAACTTCTTTTTGAAAATTAGTTTCCAAAATTTTTATCTAATCTGGCAACCATCAGCTCTGATACCAAGTGAAACACCCCACCTCCGTTAAGGTCACGACAAAGGGAATGCCTTAATATCGATGGAGCGCTATAGGTAAAAGATACAGATAGTTTACAAAACAGACATATAAACAGCGGAAAAAAAACTAAATTTATTTCATAAGCACGTGGTTCAATCAAAACATTACAACAATTGTCTCAAAAATTCCATATCATTACAAAAAAAATCTTTGTCTTGATTAAAACATAAAGAAGCATGAAATAACAATAAGGTAGCATAAATCCCTAATAGGAGTGTATTCAAAACCATAGCCCAAGAAAAGAGAATCCAAGCAATACATCTACTCTCTTTAAGCTGGAATGGACTGAACTAAGCTGAAGTATTCCCTCCCTGCGAACCCAGGTGGGGTGGGGGACGAAACGGAAGAAAAGAAGATGAAAGAAAAATGGGTCAGACATAAGTCTGGTAAGTCCAGTGATTTTTCAGCATGAGAACAAGAAAAAGGATCATGACATGAATAAACTGAAAATAGGACATACCAGAATAACAAGGTAACATAAGACAAGATAAGGCAAGTTAAACTGAGTATACTATCGCACCCATTTCTATTTCTCTGCACCTACTAGCTTATTATTTCAACCAGCCTCACGTGTTCATAACAAAGTGATCCCCTTTTTTTCGATCGGCTCCTACTTGTATATGTTTTCTACTTGTATCATTCGGCCCCGCTTGATTGTATATACCTGTGTTGGTCCCACCATGGGGTGTATCAAATCCTATGGTGGCAATCCGACACAATTCAAGATGCACAGTGTATAACTACTGATGCCCAGTGCCTGCTTTTTCCACTCCGGAGTACGTACACGCTCGTACTCCTTCGGAACCTACACTGACGCACCACACGCCGTTGTTTTGACCGCATATAATCAGCCCAGTAATCATGCCCTACCCTGCCTAATTCAGGGTACCATGATACATCTATGTGGGTTACTGCTGAAATGGGTCCCCGTTACTAGGGTTTCCTAATCAACAAGTTAAAATGGTTAAGTGTCTCAAATTAACCTAACCCCACCCATCGGTTTAGTTAACATGTTGTATTGGTTAATTGTTGCCTTAATTAACTTAACCCTACCTTCTTAGCCTTCTTGTTCCTTACCTTTAATTCATTCATTAAAGCACCAACCTCTCACATTAGATCTATATTGTTGCGGTCGTTGGATGTGCCGGTCGGTTCCGAGCAGTCTTACACCGCAACTCAATCTAACCTCGGGTTCTTTTGGGCTTAATGCGCTAACCTCTCACATTAGATCTATATTGTTACGGTTGTTGGATGTGCCGGGCGGTTCCGGACAGTCTTACACCGTAACTCAATCTAACCTTGGGTTAGGCATATTCGTCTTTTGCTAAATTTACATATTTACCCTTTTATGTTTATATGTAAATTTTCCACGATTACTGTCATTCAAGTCATGCCCCATTTACCTTCTAAATCATGTTCATAAATTTTAGGTATATAAATTATACCAATTTATGCTACTAATCATTTACATGATTATGATCCAGACTATGCCAATAATATGTATTTTAATGTTTTTCCCAACGTTACCCCCATTATACGCTCGCATAATTCACATAGAACGTTAGGATCACAACTTAGCCTAACTCATAAACAAAAAGGGAAAAGAAAGGAGCATGTACCATTCTAACATCATAAAATAATATGGATGTAACTAAACATGTGTCATATAAATTTGGCATAGAACAATGAACTTGCATTTTAGATCCAATTAACATGAATCTTAGGCATATGAACGGGAACTTGCATAGAATTACACAAATCCAATTAGGCATGTAGATGTGAACTTGCATTTGAGTTGGATCAAATCATAGATCTAAACATATGAGAATGTAAATCTAAACATATAGGTGTATATGACTTAGCCTAAAAACTTGCATGTAACATATCATGAAAGAATCACCAAACTTGTATACAACATGATAGGCTCATTCCCAAATTACTTTTCAACATGATAGGTTCATCACCATACAACATACAACATGATAAGTCCAATAAACCACAATAGTCTCATAGGCATATATGATAGAATTGTCACAAGAACAGACATGAATCAGCATCACCATTATCTTAAAACTAGGCACAGTTCTAGTTTCATTTCATTACAAATTATGACTTTTATTTGTTCACATCTAAAGAATAACCGAACTTATAAACAAAAGAAAAATCTTGTTTTCTGGGATCGGTTTTCTGAAACTGAAAAGCTATCCCCTGACGTAGACTATCGATTCTCTAATTTAGATTTGATTCGTAGCTTCTAACTTGCTTTCTAGTTTGCTTCCTAGTTGAGAAGAATGGTGGCTATGCTAGGTTGACCATGGACAGCATGACGACTCCTTGGAATGAAATTGTGTGGTTTAGGGTTGAGGGTTGGGGTTGTTTATATTGAAGTTTGATTTATGTGAGCCGTTAGATCAACCTAGGAGCAATCAGAACCATCCAGACAAGATAGAGCTATCCAGAAACTACCACCTATGCCTTAGTGACTTAGAAACAAGTCAGAAATTCATCACTATTTGGATCAAAATGCAGGAGTCGACCCCTACAGGGAGGGGGGGTCGACACCTATGTCGTCTCCCCTATAGGGGGGTCGACACCTATGTCGACTCCCCCTGGGGGGGTCGACCCCTGAGCGGGGATTTTCTCACTCAGCCTATTCTGCTTGAATTTTGAATTTTGAACTTGGTTAGGAATATTTAATTATTATTTATATTTTCCGTTTGAACGTGAAATCTTCTGAACTCCATAATTTCTTCATACGAAGTTCGATTCACGTAAACTCGGACTTTCTCTCAAGCAGAATTCCGAGACGAACACAATGGCATAACCCATTTACCTTAATTCTTACTTTTAAAATTAAGTATTTTTTAATTCGTTACCTTAATAAACATAGAGAATACAGTGTGTTACAACGAAGATGTATGGAAGCGGGTGTATGCCGTCTGTATAGTATCGGGAGATGTATAAATATGCGAAGAAACTTTCGGAGCTGATATGAAAGAAGAACACAAAATTTCAAGGCTTAGAGATCGCACTTATGCTTGAAAAGGAGAGTGTCGCGACCAGAGATAAGGAGATAGGTAAAACATGGCTTCAAATCACATTCATTCCTACATATTCGAGTAACACTTTAATATTCTATCTCTATGTTGCCGAAACAAATGCGTTAAAGAAGGAGATGGAAGATACAAAGTTGGCAATGGTAGCAGTTATTGCCCATTATAAGGACATGTTAGCTTCTACATCAACGCATGCCACCAACTTGTAGAAAGAAAATAAGGCACTGGCCAAAGAGAACCATAGGTTGTAGGAGGAGAACTAAACGTGCAGCCGCTGAGGATGGAAACCAGCGTTGGTTATAGAGAATGAAAGGCTCCGAAAGGAGAATAAAAAAGCCGAAAACCCGAGGAAGGAGATGAGGAGTTTAGGAAGATGCTTGATAGGAACCACGCTGAACTTGGGTAAGAAAGATAAGGAGGAGGTGGGACCATAGCTTCACACATGTGCCACTTTTTAGTTACAGGCTGCCCGAATCATTAGTAACATAACGAATCATTTAGCATCCCGAAGTGATTAATCATTTCGCATTAATAAGCACAAATAACTTCAAAACACAGTGTTGTTGCTTTCTAAATCATTTAAACATTGGAATATAAGCCTCCGAGATTCTCTTCAATCATAAAACACTATTTATAACCATTTAACATCTTCAAAATATTATTTTCAAATATTTTTTTACCTATCTGAAATCATCATTTCATTTTCATTTATGAAAACAATCTTAAAAAACAATTCATTTAAATTTAAGTTCACAATTTAAATGAATCAATATTGTCGCTAAATGACTTTTAGTGAAATCGTGAAATAAATCACAAGGCGATAGCTAACAAATATTTTCAATCCCACTTGCTAAATATAAAAGCATACTTGCTCATATACTGGTCACAATGGCATCATTAACTTAAGCGTTAAGGTCATTAACACTTGATTACTATTTCAAATCACTTTAACTAAATTATTAATCATCGTTAAAAATTTGTTTGCTATTATTAGCAAATCTGATCATGTCAAATTAATATCAACATACATCACATAAAGTTATCAATCAATGTTACATCAAAATTTATTAACGTTACTATTAATTCATTAAACAACAATTGCGTTATCAACCAAGTTAACCGTTCATGTAATGACCCACATATTTTCGACTCTGAAAATCGACACAAAGTTCCATGTCAACTATTCACGTATTCGAAATACTGGACCATCAATAGAAATAAGTTATAGGGTGGGGAATTAGAAAGAAATAAAGTTAGAATAGAAGAAAATAAAAGAACACAACAGAACAAAATTAGAGTAAACACGAATCTCATAGTGAAACGAATAAAATATATTATATAACCACTTTTGAAATACAAAACTATAACTGTATATATACATACCATTATCAGAGTATGACATATAACATCACCGTTTAAGTAAATTCTATATATATCTAAGGTTGAAACCTTCTGCTCCAAGCTCCTCCAAGTATATCTGCAAAATCCTGACTATTTAACATGAGGCTTTGTGCTGGTGCTCAAGGTCGAAAATTTGTGGGTCATTACAGATCATTTATTTCCGGTTTAACATCATAATCATTTGGATGTTCACATTAATTACCAAACTATTAAGTAATTAACTTACTAGCTTCCATTAACACCATTAAACCCAACGTTACTCAACAAATTAACAATTACTAAACATAGCACAATTAGCTACACTAACTACACTTGTTAACCAGACGCGAGTAAACTGTTCTCACTATTTATACTTAAAGTTCATATCTTCACTAACTTAATGAAATTTCTTACTAAATTTTTGTAACCTCCAAACCAAACTTCACACAAGCAATATGCTTACATATATCAACTATTAACATCTCAGCAATCATAATCATATAAGAGATTATATCAAAACATAACCACAAACCAAGGCACAAATTTGAAGTTAAAAACTTGTGTAAAGTGTGAGTTTTTCTCACCGAGGGATCCACTCCTTCGTTCTCTAAGGCAAAAAATCCTAGCTTACTTACTTTAAAGTGATTTTGATTACTTTCAATCTTCAAGCGGACGGTACTCCAGCGTCTCGAATTATTTTTCACTCGAAATTTCAGCAAAATATTTCTATTCCTACTAAATCTAAACAAAAATTAAAAAGGAGGCATCTTTATGTTTGAAACAGTTTAAAGGTTGGATTTGTATGGTGCATAAACTTAGATCTTTGAAGGAAAGAGGTGTATGAGTGGTTTAAAGGTGGAAATGATGAAGAAAGAGGGAAGGAATAGTTTTTGCCGAACTCAGGGAGAGGAGGGAGAGTAACGGAGGTAGATAGAAAGAAAGGAGAAGAGGAAAATGAAAGGAAAGAAATGAGATGCCTCTATTTATACACATGGGTTGGGGTGCTATGTGAAATTATCCCCACCTAGGTATCGTCATGAGAGGGGATAACTTCATGGTGAAGTATGTACCTTATAACAATTCTTCCTCCCATAGTTTATTAATTAATTCATGTAATATTCTTTGTGTCATTCTCTTATTTTGAGTGCAAAAACATAATCATCACATTTAATCTTGCATTTAATTAAATGACCTTTATACATTTTCAACTCATACGACCAAACCGTACGTCTGATCAATATGAAATTTGAAATCCTACTATTTTTTAATTGATACAGATCCAATGAAACTGGTATCGTCGAATTCATAGACCATTTGCAAAATGGTCTTTTTCTAAGCTATTATAAAATTTCAACTAATTTTTCGATACACATTTACATTACGCACGCTCACATACTAACTTTGATTAATCTGAAATTTGGAATCTTATCATATTTTAACGTTCCAGATCCAATGAAAGTGAATTTGTCAAAATCCGAGGTTGTTTGCAAAATGTCTATTTTCCTAATATTAAATTATCTAATTTAAATTTATTTATTTTTAAATCAATTTTAAAAGTTCACTAACCTTATTTTAACTTCAGTAAGATATAAAACAAAATTAGAATTCATTTTCCATAGTTTTTCAAGTCTAGACTCAATACTGGTGAACAGTGCCAAATTCTCATTTTTGATGGTAGACGATAAATTGTTTGAACCGGTAAGTTTATAAAACTGATATAAATAACTTATCTGATTGTTATACTTTTTGAAATCGTATTCGAAATTGAGTGTATGTACCCAGAACCATGCGTGGTTATTCCAAATTCTTAAAAACTCGAATTTTCAAAATATCAGAACTTATGCATCGTTACATTCTCCCCCACATAAAAAAATTTCATGAAAGAAGATGTAAAAAAATTTATTTATAATCCTTTTTAGATAACCCTTTCTAATTATTTACCAAATACCTTTAATCAAAATTATGAAACTAAATTTACAAGGTATTTGCAATTACTTACTCATTTTATTTTTTACCTAACAGGTTCAGAAATTATCGACTATCCAAATTCTTTATAATTACCGTAAACTATCTTTTTATATTCAAAATATAACTTTTCAAAAATCGATTTTTATATCGAAAATATGCTCTCTCGTATAAATAATACTTTGAACTCATTCTAGGGCATTACTAACCCTATCTCTAATGAGTTTTTCTTCTAGAATATTACTAACCATAGCTTTAAAGAGTTCTTTCCTTCTGTTCTAATGAGTCGTACCTCAAAGCTTTGAATAAACCAAAACTCTGATACCACCTATGACGAACCTGCCTTTTTGCCCGATTCAGACCGATAATAAACTGCCTTAGACCGGTAAACAAGACGTATCGCTTGGGGTTACAACACATAAGAACTGAACCAAAGAACTTTTTCATTGATATCGTTACAATATTACATCAAAGTACAAGAATATATCAGAGTACAACAAATATCAGAGTATCCGAAAATACATACACAGCTGAAAACAAATCTCTTAGCGGAAGACTAAGAAATGATCCAGAGTATAGCTCCAGCCATAATCCAAAATCATGCTTTGAAAATCTGCAAACCAAAACTAGCAGGCTGCCCGTGTGGAAAATATGAGCACCCAGAGTTTAGGTGGAAGAACAATAAACTCTGGGTCAGTCATGGGACTGATGTGAGAACTAAAATAATAATACCTTTATTTAAAATTGGCTAAATCATAAGACCATGCCGTATATCACGGAACGGGTTTCCTTTTATGAATACCAGTCATAAAAACTCAAAATTAAATAGTTTCACCTTCCATATTTAGATTTATAAAATCCAGTCAACATCATTTATTTACAGAAACCATTCTTTTGAAAATAATATCTTCGAGCTTAAAATCCCAGTTTCATTTCAAATCATTGAAATGATATATAATTTTCATATCATATCCTACTTCACTTCGGGATTTGAAAAAAAATCACTTTTGAAAATCTCAAATATATACAATACAAGCATACTAACATATATACGACCATATCAGGAGGTTTCTCCCGATAAGAAGGCAACTGGGTCCCAGCCTTTATCTCATCGATAATATGAGTATGTCCCTCTGTAATGACCCGGATTTTTATGGGTTAATTTTAAATATTTAATACAGATTTAAATATTAGGTGGATAATATAAATGGAATTTTATATTAAGTTATCAATTTAATAATCTATTTCGATTTAATATCGAATATATTAATTTGACGAATACGAAAACAATAAATAAATTCGAAGTTAAAACTGAATCGAAATGATTCAGATAATAAGTGTCAGTTCTGTTTGAATATAAAAGCGATAATAATAATTTTATTATCGAAGAATTTATTTGTTTTAAAATTTAAAATATATCGATTTAAATTGGTATCTGTTCCAGACGATCGAATAGAGCTTCGTGACCTATCCCAGTGTGTCCGGAATAGTGGTTTTACCCTAGAATTGACAGTTATTGGGTTCAGAATGGAGTTCGACATCATGGGTATTTTAATTAAAGGACATTGGTTCATTTGAATTAAAATAAAATAATTTGTTGGCTTGTTTATTCCACCATTCTCAAACAAAAACACACGGTGGCTTCTCTTTCTTTCACAAACAAAAACCACGGTGGCTCCTCCATCTCCACAAAAAGATTGGCCTCGCTCTTCAAAATTTAGCCACTCCATTCCTTTATAAAACCATCGCGACCCCTTTGTTTTGTTAATTTACCCTTTCCTCGAAAACTCGATAGCTTTAGGAATAGAAAGGGGGAAGGAATCAAAATCAAAGACCACAACTTTTTTAAAAGCCCGGAAATGATGAAGGCACTCGAGAACTCGGATTCGTGATCAAAGAATTGGCAGTCTTCGCGATTTGGGGAAATTGGTCATCGATTCGAATGTGGATTTCGTGAGTGAAGAGGACATGACCTCGTGCTATGACATCGATTGAGGCACAGGTGATCTCAGAAGCAACTCGAGGCTAGGGATTGAAGCAGTCGTTGTTGGGTTCGAAATCGCGACTGGGGAGGATGATTAAGTCGCGGTTGTTGTTGGAATTCGAAGGGGACTCGGAGGCAAGTTCAACGTCTGGAGAGGCTGCGATTTAAGGAAGGGAGAGCGACATAATGTTCATTGTTTGGGATACGAAGTGCTGTTGAATTTCGGTGTTAAGTGGTGTAGAATTATGTGCGACGGTGAATTTTCGAAGCAGTAGGGAAGGTTAAGGTCTCGACATGCTGTTAGCAGTAAGGTACATTTTTAGTTTTGAAACTTAAAAATGTATATAGGAATTGGGTTACATGATTAGTAGTTGATTTAAACTAATTTAATTAAATTTGTAGAATTAGCTAGTGAAGTATTAAATTTTATAACAACCAGTTAATCGGAATTAAGGAAAAGTTGGACTTTTAATTTTATCATTTAAAATTTTGGATTTTGTATGTTAGTTACAGTAATTAATGTTAATAAGGTCATCTATAGATTAATTAATTAAATTAATCCATTTAATAACTTATAAAAATCATAATTTGTTTTATGATATTAGATTCGAGCAAGGCGAAGTACATTGGAACTGGAACGACGAATAATTCAAAATAAACTTGGTTTGAACTAGACTGGAGCTTGTTGGTATTTTTGATTTAATTACACAGTCGTTTAAATTAATCAGAAACCAATGGTCATTTCAACAAATAAAATCAGGTGAGTAAATCTCACTCACCATTTAATTAGAATTATTTTTAGTGTTAAAAATAATTGTTGTTGCTTGCTTGAATGCTGTCTGATTGATTTAAATATATTAGTTATTTAGGGTTGACTATTATATATATATTGGGTTGATGACTGGATTGTTCCCGCAGTCTCATTAGCGGATGCCCGCGGTACCATTAGCGGATGATTTCCCTATGTGCCCACAAATATATATTAGTGGATGATCTTCATACCGCGATATCCTGCCTCGAAGAAGGATGGGTATTACTATGTTGACTAACGTCTGTGGATGTAGGAAAACAGGTTGGAGGAATCCAACTGGATTTCTCAAAAATATATATTATCTGTTTGCTTATTTGTTGGCATATATATTGTCATATATGATGTGTTAGAAAACCTAAAATAAATAATTGGTTGTTTGGTGTTTAAATATCACTGGACCTAAGCGTTAATTTTCAAAAATACCCTGAAAGGGGTATTTGAGATTTAAAAGGGAAATTCTATTTTTTCTAAAATAGAATTTGAATTTTTAAATAGATTTGAAATATAAACTTGTTTTGAAAAATAAAACAAGTAGTTCCTTTATAATTAAGTTTATAAATAGTTCTTTTATAAACGAAGTTTATAAATAAAGTGGAAAGAATTATCATTGGATAATTCAGAAATAAAAATACAAGTGTGAAATTGAAAAGGGAAATCTATTTTCCAAAAGTAGAAATATCGATTTCAAAAGGAATTGAAATCGAGACTTGTTTAAAGAATGAATAAAGAAAGTTTGAAATAGAATTTGAATATAGGAAATTCAATTTGAATGGAAATGGAGTTTGAATATAGAAATTCAAATGGAATTTAAACTATAGAATTTAGGTAATAGAATTTGAATATAGAATTCAAATGAAATTTAAACTATAGAATTTGAATATAGAATTCAAATGGAATTTAAACAATAGAATTTGAATATAGAATTCAAATGGAATTTAAACTATGGAATTTGAAAACAAAAATTTCAAATGGAATTTTGAGAATAGAAATTTGAATAAGAGAATTCAAATAGAATTTGAATAAGAGAATTCAAATAGAATTTGAATAAGAGAAATTCAAATAGAATTTGAATAAGAGAAATTTAAATAGAAATTGAATATAGAAATTTAAATGGAATTTGAATAAGGAAAATTCAAATATAGAATTTGAATATAGAATTGAAATAGAAGTTGAATATAGAATCCACATAGAATTAAAAAGGAAATTTGAATATATAGAAATTCAAAATTTAAATAGAGTTTGAATATTTGTAATTCAAATAGAATTTAAATGGAGTTTGAATAAGAGGAATTCAAATAGAGTTAATAGGAAATTTGAATATATAGAAATTCAAATAGAATTTAAATGGAGTTTGAATATTCGGAATTCAAATAGAATTAAAATGGAACTTGAATATAGAATTTGGACATAGAATTGAATATAGAATTTGGACATAGAATCGGATATAGAACTTAATTCGAAATTTGAATTCAATTAGTGGATAAGCAAGTTAAAATATATTTGAACATGTTATATTCAAATATAAAAGTGAAATAGACTAAAGAGTTAATTAACAAATTAATTAACGAATTTAGTTAAACGATCGGGTATAGTTGAATTAAATTGGACAGGTATAGATATACAGGAGACATGTATGGGATAAGGTTAATGAAGGTATATAAATAGTGTGCTCAACAAAAGGTACGTGTTTAATTCATATATGAGATTTTATGCGCCGTATCGGCAAGCCGCTTGGCTTTTTCTTTTGGTGGTAAGGGCCATGGGACGCTATTTGAAATATCCCGATGCTCCTGGTACAAAGGAGGTTATGGCGAATTTTTCTGGAAATTTAAGGAGTTAGAATATTTTTAAGAAAATCTGATAACTAGAAATCTATATATCAATATATATAGAAGTCGATAAGAAAACGAACTTAAAAATAGAATAGTATAATAAAAAAAGAAGTCTAGAATAAAATCCAGTTAGTATAGAAAGAGAAAGTGTATACGTGTTTAAAAGTGAATAAATAGTTGTATGGTATTGATTTTTCGAGTAAGTAGTCTTATCTGTTTTGACGTTATAAATGTTATTCAGTCAAGGTCTGAGAGGTAGTTATACCCCAACTTGATTGATTTCAGTATTAACAAATAAATAGTAAGATTTCAGGCTCGACGATCAATGTTGAATAAGAGTTAGTTGAATATAGTATTTGGGTTGTCGTAATAATGTTTTACACAACATCCGTTTTAACCCAAATAAATGTAAGCTTGGAAATAGAATAATAAATATTTCCTAAGTATAGAATTAAACGAGATCGGAAAATAGATAAGTAATTGGAATATTTTCCAATTTTAACTAGCATATATTTTCTAAGTTTAAGAAAATAAAGGAAGGCGATATTCGGAAATGTTTTCCAAATAGCGTAAAAGGCCAGTATGGGTATTGAAAATATTTAGTTAACAAATACTGATAAGGAAATGGAGAAAGATTTAATTAATGAAATATTAATTAAAGAGCCCAGTGATTTGTTTGATATGTTGAATGAACACTTGTTTTCTTCGATAGTTAAAGCATCAACTATCGAAACACTTGTTTTTATTCAATAGCTAAATCACAGACTATCGAAGTTTTGACAATTTTAATGTTGTTAATATAGAGAGACTGGTTGGATTATTATCCAAAGAACCACTCTGTATTGGCATAAGCGTTGCGAATCATATATGCCAACGATAATTGAAGATGAAGTAAAGTGCAAGGGCTATTGTATAAGTCTTAAATAACAGTGTCTAAGATGGATGCACTGAATAGTGCCTTCAGTTCATCCTGTTCCTGGATGACTTGTATTGATGAATGTCTAACAGAGTATTTCCAGAAAGGTCACGTACATTGATTTCTTCAACCGTACAAAGAGTGGAAGCGGAGAAGGAAACTTCTTTAGCTAACACGTAATGTACTGTTGTAGACGTCAATTAGTGATTTTCGATGGATCTGACAATGTGACATTCGAAGTGAAATCTGATGTGATGATAAAGAGTAACCTCAAGCCTCATCAACCGGTAAATGACCGAAATCGGGCAGGTAGCATGGCTATGTAGGTCGCACCTATTAGGGTGTATAATCACCTGATCTAGAGCTTCATTTATTTCTAAAAATCTATTGTTGATGCTGTCCCATTTGGGAAACGATTGCTTATCCCAACCGATGGTGATATACATTTGATACACTCAAGCGAAATGAGTGGTCGGTCATGTGTGGCCGGGTTGCAAGATGTTCTTGTTGAACCCATTGTATTCCTCTCTAGAGGTATGCTAGCGAAAGATGTACCTTGTCATAGTTGGAAATCCATTACCCAATACGTGCTTGCGGTTTTGATTGTATACTATGTATGTAGAACGTGAGATGAAAGCGTTTCTGCTAGATGATTATTATATTGTGGTTGATAGACATTATTATATATCAAAAGGTTTTTGATATAAAGATATTTTGGATTCTCATAAGGGAAAAACCCGTTCCATTATACGGTGTGGTCTTATGAGATATCGTTTAAACTGTTTACTCATACCAGTCCCATGACTGACCCAGAGTTATTTGTTTTACCTAAACTCTTGGGTGCCTAAATTTGTACGGACAGTCAAGTAGTTCAGGATTTTACAGATCTATCTAAAAGAGCTTGGAGTAGGAGGCTTCAGCGTTAGCTATATAGAGTTTTGTTCCGTTGTGTTGTAAGTGATGTACTCTGGTAATGATATGTGTATACAGTACAAATTTTGTATTTCAAAAGATATGATATATTATATTTTGTTCCGCTGCGATGTGAGATTCTGTGTGGTTATTTCTGTTCTTCTTCTATCTTTTTCTTCTAAAAAAATGATTCGTATTTTCGTGATATTTGGGTTGGACGTATGATGTATATAGTCAACTCTAATATTATGGATTTGCGGGCCACTACACCCTCTATCTCAAGAGCGAACCATACCTTCACATATATGCCTACTTTTTAATTATGGGTTACCCGAATCATTGGTAGCATAACAAATCATTTAGCATCCCGAAGTGATAAATCATTTCGCATTAGTAAGCACAAATATCTTCAAAACATAGTGTTGTTTCATTCTAAATCATCTAAACATTAGGATTAAAGTCTCCGAGATTCTCTTCATTTGTAAAACACTTTTTCTAGACTATTTAACATCTTCAGAATATTTATTTTCAAATATTTTCTACTTTTCAAAATCATCATTTCATTTCATTTTCTTTTACGAAAACAATCTTAAAAAACAATTCATTTAAATTTACGTTCATAATTTAAATGAATCAATATTATCGTTAAACACCTTTTAGTGAAGTCGTGAAATAAATCGCAGGTGATAGCTTACAAACATTTTCTATACCACCCAATGCGAAATAGAAAGGCATACTTGCTCATAAACTGGTCGAGCGTAAATCACATAGTGGCATCATTATTTATCATTTCAAATCACTATAACTAAATTATTAAACATTGTTAATAATTTGTTTGCTATTATTAGAAAATCCAATTTTGTCAAATAAATGTTACATACATCACATAAAGTTATCAATCAATGTCACATCAAAATTTATTGATGTTACTATTCATCCATCACATAACAATCACGTTATCAACTAAATTAACCAATCATTTATTTCTGGTTTAACTTCATAATCATTAGGTGTTCACATTAATTACCAAACTATTAATTAATTAACTTACTAATTCCATTAACAACATTAAACCCAAGGTTACTCAACAAATTAGCAATTACTAAACATACCATAATTAGCTACATTATCTACAATAGTTAACCAAACATGAGCAAAGTTTTCTCACTATTTATACTTAAAGATCATATTTTTACTTCGCTAACTTAATGAAATTGCTTACTAACTTTTTGCAACATCCAAACCAAACTTCATACAAGCAATATGCTTACATATATCAACTATTAACATCTCAACAATCATAATAATATAAGAGATTGTATCAAAACATAACTACAAATAAAGCACAAATTTAAAGTTAAAACTTGTGTAAAGTGTGAGTTTTTCTCACCGAGGGATCCACTCCTTCGTTCTCTAAGGATAATGGTCCTAGCTTTCTTACTTTACTTTAATGTGATTCTGATTACTTCTAATCTTCAAGCGGATAGTACTCTGGCATAACGAATTATTTTTCACTCAAGATTTTAGAAAAATATTTCTATATTCACTAACTCTAAATAAAAATTAAGAAGGAGGCATCTTTATGATTGAAACAATTTAAAGGTTGGATTTTTATGTTGTATAATATTAGATCTTCGAAGGAAAGAGGTTTGTGAGTGGTATAAAGGTGGAAACGATGGAGCACGGGGGGAGGAATAGTTTCGGCCGAACTTAGAGAGAAGAGGGGATGGTAATGGAGTTAGAGAGAAAGAAAAGAGAAGAGGAAAATGCAAAGGAAAGAAGTAAGAGTGAGAGGCCTCTATTTATACACATGGGCTAGGGTGATATGTGAAATTATCCCTTCCTAGGTATCGTCATGAGAGGCGATAGCTTCATGGTCAAGTATGGACCTTACAACAATTTTCCCTTCCATGGTTTATTAATTAATTCATGTATTATTCTTTGTGCCATTCTTATTTTAAGTGCAAAAATATAATCATCATGTAGGCTAGCCATCATAGAAGAGTGGACACAAGGATTAGTGAGGTGTTATGGAGGGAGTTGATTAAGGAAACATGTTTTTGATTAGTTTAAGCTTGCATTTAATTAAATGACATTTATACGTTTTCAACTCGTACAATCAAACCGTAAGTCCGATTGATACAAAATTTGAAATCCTACTATATTTCATCGATACGTATTCAATGAATCTGGTCTCGTTGAATTTACAGACCGTTTAAAAAATGGTCTTTAACTGAGCTATTATTAAATTTTAACCGATTTTTTGATACACGTTTATGTTACGCACGCTCACATACTAACTACGATCAATATGAAATTTGTAAACTTATCATATTTCAAGGTTCTAGGTCCGATGAAAGTGGTTTCGTCGAATTCCGAGGTCGTTTGCAAAATGTATATTTTTCGAATATTAAAATAATATTAAATTATCGAATTTTAAATATTTACTTTGCAATCAATTTTAAAAGTTCACTAACCTTATTTTAGCTTTATAAAGATATAAAACAAAGTTAGAATTCATTTTCCATAGTTTTTCATGTCTAGATTCAATATTGTTTAATAGTGTCGAATTCTCATTTTTGACGATAGACGATAAATTGTTTGAACCGATAAGTTGATAAAACTAATACAAATAACTTATTTGATCGTTACAATTTTTTAATGTGTATTCAAAAATGAGTATATGTATCTAGAACCGTGCACGATTATTTCAAATTCTTAAAAGCTCAAAATTTCAAAATATCAGAAATTATGTGTCGTTACAGATGGTGTTAACGGACTGCCGCCTGAGTACGACTGAGCGTAGGTAGGTTGGTTTAAATCCATTTGACTTAGTGGGAGTGTTAATGAATTACCGCCGGAGCATAGGTATGCCGGGTTAAATCCATTAGACATAGTGGGAGTGCTAACGGATCGCCACCAGAGCATAGGTAGGTCAGGCTAAATCTGCTCGACTTAGTGTATTCGTGGTATCGGTGCTTCGATGATGCATGGATGAACCTTAAGGGCTGAGGCTGATGTTTTTACACCTTGTACAAGGATTACAACTAATTTCGTTACAAGATAACTGAATTTACTTGTCAAAGTTACAACATATAAGCAAAATACTTAGGATATGTGCAACAACCCGCATAATTTGTTATTATTTAATTAAGAGCATTATTTAAATATCGTATCTTGAGTTCAGTTTAAACCCAAGATTTTTGACTTTTTGTAAATAGATGAATTTGGACTCGAAACCACTTCCATTGAGTTCAAAATGTCGTTTACAACATTTTGAGTATAAACATCGATACATTAGTAGTTGGGCAAAATTTGTTCTTTTTCACATTAGGTGTATGACCAAAATAACATTTTTTGCACACGAATGAATTTGGACTTGAAACCACTTCCATTGAGTTCAAAATATGGTTTAGGATATTTGAAATTGTAACATTTATATGCTTGGAGTTGCTGAAATTTGGACTTTGAAATTGGACTTGGGTTTGGCTAAACTAGCCAATTAGCCTACATTATAGAACAGCCCAAGCCCCTCCCCACTCCTCTCGTTCACTCCACTCCACTTCCTAATACATTTCTTTCTTCAAAAATGGGGAAAGGAATTGGAAATTAAAATTCCAAACTAGGGTTATATGCTAAAAGCTTCAATTCGTGTGCAAATTGGAAGAGAAGAAAGGTTAGCTCTCTATCCGCCTTCTCTAGCTTATTTCCTCTCCTATTTTTGTTGAATTCCTAAACCTAACTTTTAGGGGTTTTGTTTGCATGTGCATTTCGTTTGAAGATTCTAGTGTTTTGTTCGAAGAAAGGTTATTCTATCTTGCTATTGGATCGATTCCTTACTTCTAACAAACAATGGTGAGTTCTTTCGAACTCAACTATGTCTCAAGCTATTAGGTTTGGCAAGTGTGCCCTTAGCACTTCTGTGTTGTGTGTGAATTTGGTTGATTGGTTTATGTGTGAACTTTCCTAATTATGAGTGTTTGAATTCAATTATATAAATTCAAGGAGTGAATCTTTGTAGGGAATTAAGTTTTTTGTTATAAGCAGTTTCGACGAGCCTTAGAAGCTTCATTTTCGCATAGGAAATGTTATAAACCATCAGCATTAGTCTATCATGTCCGAAGGAGATTGGGCATTCATAGCCTAGGTAAACAATTGACTAAGCTTTAGCTTAGACGTTTAAGCAAAGAGCTCAGATGTCTGTCTGAAGGTCGAGAAAAAAATAAAAAAATGTTAGTCTTTTGCTCAGATGTCTGAGCTGTGTGTTTAGACATCTAATACCTACTTTCCTTATGTTGACCAGTGGAGGCTACGGTCAACAATTTAGGTTGATCCAAGCTCTTTCCCGGTCGAGTTTCTGCCCGTTTGGCCTTTTTCTGTGACTTTTTGTAACACCCCACCTCCGCTAGGGTCACTCACAAAGGGAATGCCCTAGTTTTGGAGAGGTATTATCGAGATAACATCACAGAATTATCACAAGACAGAACATAAATAAATAATTAAGTAAACAGCGGAAGAAATTCTGAGCAAAATAGAACTTCATTTCATTTCAAAATAAACCATGTCTTTTACAAAGATTTCAAGTGACTTCATTACGACTGTCTTGTAATAATAGCCAAAGAAGCAATAACTTAAAAAAAACTGTAAAACAACTTATTCCCCAAGTGCAGTAAAAAGAAGCAGCCATAGCGAACCGTACATGCTGAGCCAAAGCAAGTGATATCCAAGCTAAGAGCTAGTTATTCCTCCCTGAGAACCTGGGGGGAGAAACGAAAGAAAAAGAGGCGAAAGGAAAAAGGGTCAGTCATAAAGACTGAGTAAGTTCTAGTGACTTTCAGTGTAAAAACGGTTAAAACAACCTATCATGTATGAACTGGAACTAAACTTAAGAATAGTTTCAAGGTAGACAAGATAGACTAAGGTGATCAGGATAAGTCAAGACAAGTCAAGTAAAGCATCACAAGTTCGAGATTCGTTGCATCTACTGTACTAGTATACTAGGCCCATGTCACAAGTTAATCACGAAATAAATCCCGTGGCCCAATGAAATGACCCTGGAACGGGGTCTGACCCAAGTACGGGGTCCTACGGAGCGATTATCTAGTCGATCGGCTCCCTACAAGTTCTAGCTCGTCATGTGTCCGTGTCATACGGCTAATCACGAATGTAGTCACCTGTGCTGGGTCCACCCTAGGGTGTATCAGCCCTATGGTGTCAACCCCTGACACGATTCAAGATGCACAGATAAATCTACAGATACCCAGTGTCTGCCCCGGATACGTGCACGATCGTAGTCCGCCGAACCTACACTGGCGTACCCCACTGCCGTCGTTCACCTCTTACAATCAGCCCAGTAATCGTGCCCCCACCCGGCCTAGCCCCAGGGTACCTTGATACATCTAGAGGGTTACTGCTGAAAGGGGTCGTGTCTAGGGTTTCTCCTAATAGATTAGGTCATGTAATTCGTGACCTAACCCGCCTTACTGATCAAGTCATGTAATTCGTGACTTAACCCTTTTCTAGTCTAGTCATGTCAAGGTGGTTAAGTATGTCATTTCAGTTCGCGACTTAACCCGCCTACGTGTCATGTCAAGTTGGCTAAGTGTTGTCGTTTTCCAGTTCATGACTTAGCCCTACAAATCATGTTCAAGTTGGTTAAGTTGTCTTTCTCATGTTCATGACTTAACCTTAATTGGCATTGATTGATTCGTTAATGCACCGAACCACTCACATTGGATCCTGTTGTTCGTAGCCACTGGATTTGCCGGGCGGTTCCGGGCAGGTTTACGCTACGAACTCAACCCAACCTCGGGTTTCAAGCGCGATGTGACCAACTACCCACATTGGATCCTATTGTTTGTAGCAACTGGATTTGCCGGGCGGTTCCGGGCAGATTTACACTACAAACTCAACCCAACCTCGAGTTGGCCACTTTCTTGTTCTCTAAAGTCATGCCCATGTTCTTATCAATTTTGATATCATGTTCATGTGTCACCTTCGTGCCCAACTAAGGCATGTTTAAAGTCAAGTTATGGCATGTTCAAGTCAAGTTTTCGTGCCATAATTCATGTTCTACTTATGCCAAATTTCACAGTTTATTCCTATAATTAATTCAAGTTTTGCCTATTCTACCCAATCGTATCCCCAACGTATATAAACGCACTTCGTTCATAAGCATAAACAATTCAAGAGATAAAGGGGAATAACACCAAACATGTGATAGGCATATGTGACAATTCCAACATTACTTGCATAATAAACAGACTATAGCATATCACATAGTTGCAACAATGATAACTTGGCATAGTAATGATTCCAACTTAATCTAACATGATGATTTAAACTTTGCATCATAGGCATAATAATCATTGCGGCATCATAATAATTTTTATCATGAACATGAAGCATTAAAGGCGTAGTAATCCTAATAGGCATAGTGAATTCCAATTTAACATTTTAACCTAATAATTCTCATAGACATAATGATTCCAATTTAGTGATTCTAAATCAACATGATAGACATAATGATTCCAATTTGTCGTTTTTATCATAATTAGCATGATTGACAATTTAGCTTAATTAACATGATAGATAATTTAGCATCTTTAACATGATTAACATGATAGACAATTTAGCGTTTTTAACATAATTAACCTAGCAATACCCAATTTTCATTAATCATGATGGGTATAATAACATTATAGGCATAATTCCATCATAGCCATAGTTTAATTAGCACCATAGGCATGGTTTCATCAACATAAAGATTTCATAGCGAATTTATGGACATGAATTAGTCCAACTTGCCAAACAATCAAGCCCAAAATGATTCATAACAACGTAAAAATCATGACAGGTTTAACCTGTAATGTTGCCATAGCAATATCCCCAAATTATAATTCAACGATAAATAATATAAACAATGAATAGGCAATAATACATAAATTCAATTTCAATTCATCGCATGTCCATATTGTTTTAGCGTTTTTGCCTAAAAAGTAACATAGAACTTACAATATGAAGCAAATAACCCAATTAAGAATCCCAAATCAAATAGTCTCCAAATTCGTTGCCTAAAGCGTCGTAGTTGTTGTAGCTTCTAGTTGTAGCCTTCAAGAATCATCCTCCTTCTTCTATAATTTTATTCTTTGTATTTTTAATTTAGAGCTCTAGGTTTAATGGCGGCGGCCTAAGGCTAGAATGAAATGGTATGATGTTAGGCTAGGTCTTAGGTCCTTTTTATAATGTTTGCAAGATGTTTTAGACCGTCGATGGAGCTTGATTCAATCATAGACGTTCGTTTGAAGGGGAAGCCAATCCGGTGTCGCCACCTAGCCCTAGTGACAAAGCAGACCACAGAAAATCGGCCAAACACAGACCTGGCCAGCCAGGTTGGACTGGGTTCGACCTGGCTCTGGACCAGGTCGACACCCCTGTCGACAGGGCTGTCGACAGCCCTGTCGACATGGCTAGCCCAGGTCGACAGCCCTGTCGACCTGGGTGGCTTAGGCGGGAATTTTCCCGCCCTGGCCCACTGGGCCCGATTTTAATTTTTTATTTGTTTTCTGAGCTGTTCGAATTTTAAATTTATTTTAAAAACTTCCGAAGGCCATATCTTCTTCATACGGACTCCGTTTTTCGAAAACTCGGACTCTATTTCGCGTATTTTTCCGAGACGAACACAATGGCGTATCCCGTTTCCCTTAGTTCTTTGATTTGAAATTAAGTATACTTTAATTTACGAATTTCACTGTTATAGAATACACGGGGTGTTACATTCTCCCCCACTTAAAAGGATTTCGTCCCGAAATCTTCAAGTTAGGAGGAATGTATATCCTAACATCCAAACATCCATCTACTCATCCATCAAACACGAGTATCCATTGTCCTTAAAAGACTTCTAATGCTTTATGATCATATGCGAAGTGTGTGTATATGTTCCTTAGCTAATGCTAATGATCAGGCCTGATTGATCTTCTAAATGCAAAATATGTCTAGTGAAATGAATCCAATATGTATGCAAATTTTCCTACTATAATTCATAATTTCTACATGAGTGCTCAAACATTCAATCATATGCAACAACCAAATGATAGCACAACCAAGTTTCAAAATAAACACTCATGCATATGCAACATGAAAATGTGTCTGAGCCGATCTAGTGCCTAATGTGTATTCATGCATCCACGAGCAACCACTTGCGACCACTTGCAACCATTTCGCAATCATAACATGTTTCAACTACATGTTTACATCCAAAAAGATTCTACCTATGGTTCTCAAGATAGGATCAAAGAGATAACAAAACACACATGGATAGCAAGAGAAATGTATGTAAACCTATAGGAAAATAGATCTAGAATGAGTTAACGATGTACCGCCAGAAGGTCCGGTCTGCTTCTCAGGGCAGTCTTTGCTGATGTGTCCAGTCTTCCCACAATGAAAACATTCACCTTGCTTTCTCTTCCTCTTCCTACAATCCTTGGCAATGTGCCCTTCCGTACCACAGTAATTGCATTTCCTTTTATCGCGTGAGTTGTTGTTCTTGCCTCCCTTCTCGGAGTCTACCTTCTTATTCTTAGAATCGTTAGGCTTGTCCTCTTTCTTCCCTTGAGAGTTTTCTGCCTCTGTCTCCTTCTTGCCCTTATCTTCCTCGTTTAGCAATGCCATCTGCACCAACCTTTCGTAAGTAGCTCCCATGGGTATATGGGTCATGGCCAAACTGTGTAATGGCTCATTCAACCCTTTGACAAAGCGGAGGGCCTTTTTGTGCGGGGTGTTGACTAGGTCTAGTCCGAACCTAGCTAGCTCATCGAACTGATTCACATACTCTCTGACAGTCTTGTCTCCTTGCTTAAGAAATAAGAATTTTTCCAACTGCAAACTTCTTTCCGCATCTGAGAGAAATTTAGTTTCAAACCTCGCCCTAAAGTCCTCCCATGTTTCCACTGGTCTTTCTGCATTAGTGACTTCCCACCAGTAGGAAGCCTCGCCCTTTAGTAGCCACACTGCCAGTTGTACTTTCTGCCTATCTTCTACTTCAAAGATGACGAATAAGTCCTCGGTTTCCTTTAACCAATTCCTAGCTGCCACGAAGGACTCAGTTCCATGGAAGTCCTTTCCTCCCATAGCCTTAAAATCTTTACATATCTTAGCAAAAGTGTTTCCCCGTGGAGGAAGAGGTGCAACTGCAGCTGGATGATTTCCTGCAGCTGGGGGAGGGGGAACGGTAAGACCTGGCTGGGTGGCCCTTGCTTCTAAGAATCGTCTAAACCAACCAGGTATTGGCACACCCTCCGGCAAGTTAAGTTCTTCGGACATGATGCTGAAACAAGAAGGATAGATTCAAAACGAAGGACAAGAGATTCAAACAAGGAATCAAAGGATAGTGCTAATGGCTTTTGGGGAATAGCCTTTAAAAACTTTTTCTTGGAAAATGCTTCTTTGTAAATGGTTTTGAAAAAAAAAATTAATTCAAAATGTTTTCAAAACCCTTGCCCAGTCTTGGTAAACCTCGCTCTGATACCACGTGTAACACCCCACCTCCGCTAGGGTCACTCACAAAGGGAATGCCCTAGTTTTGGAGAGGTATTATCGAGATAACATCACAGAATTATCACAAGACAGAACATAAATAAATAATTAAGTAAACAGCGGAAGAAATTCTGAGCAAAATAGAACTTCATTTCATTTCAAAATAAACCATGTCTTTTACAAAGATTTCAAGTGACTTCATTACGACTGTCTTGTAATAATAGCCAAAGAAGCAATAACTTAAAAAAAACTGTAAAACAACTTATTCCCCAAGTGCAGTAAAAAGAAGCAGCCATAGCGAACCGTACATGCTGAGCCAAAGCAAGTGATATCCAAGCTAAGAGCTAGTTATTCCTCCCTGAGAACCTGGGGGGAGAAACGAAAGAAAAAGAGGCGAAAGGAAAAAGGGTCAGTCATAAAGACTGAGTAAGTTCTAGTGACTTTCAGTGTAAAAACGGTTAAAACAACCTGTCATGTATGAACTGGAACTAAACTTAAGAATAGTTTCAAGGTAAACAAGATAGACTAAGGTGATCAGGATAAGTCAAGACAAGTCAAGTAAAGCATCACAAGTTCGAGATTCGTTGCATCTACTGTACTAGTATACTAGGCCCATGTCACAAGTTAATCACGAAATAAATCCCGTGGCCCAATGAAATGACCCTGGAACGGGGTCTGACCCAAGTACGGGGTCCTACGGAGCGATTATCTAGTCGATCGGCTCCCTACAAGTTCTAGCTCGTCATGTGTCCGTGTCATACGGCTAATCACGAATGTAGTCACCTGTGCTGGGTCCACCCTAGGGTGTATCAGCCCTATGGTGTCAACCCCTGACACGATTCAAGATGCACAGATAAATCTACAGATACCCAGTGTCTGCCCCGGATACGTGCACGATCGTAGTCCGCCGAACCTACACTGGCGTACCCCACTGCCGTCGTTCACCTCTTACAATCAGCCCAGTAATCGTGCCCCCACCCGGCCTAGCCCCAGGGTACCTTGATACATCTAGAGGGTTACTGCTGAAAGGGGTCGTGTCTAGGGTTTCGCCTAATAGATTAGGTCATGTAATTCGTGACCTAACCCGCCTTACTGATCAAGTCATGTAATTCGTGACTTAACCCTTTTCTAGTCTAGTCATGTCAAGGTGGTTAAGTATGTCATTTCAGTTCGCGACTTAACCCGCCTACGTGTCATGTCAAGTTGGCTAAGTGTTGTCGTTTTCCAGTTCATGACTTAGCCCTACAAATCATGTTCAAGTTGGTTAAGTTGTCTTTCTCATGTTCATGACTTAACCTTAATTGGCATTGATTGATTCGTTAATGCACCGAACCACTCACATTGGATCCTGTTGTTCGTAGCCACTGGATTTGCCGGGCGGTTCCGGGCAGGTTTACGCTACGAACTCAACCCAACCTCGGGTTTCAAGCGCGATGTGACCAACTACCCACATTGGATCCTATTGTTTGTAGCAACTGGATTTGCCGGGCGGTTCCGGGCAGATTTACACTACAAACTCAACCCAACCTCGAGTTGGCCACTTTCTTGTTCTCTAAAGTCATGCCCATGTTCTTATCAATTTTGATATCATGTTCATGTGTCACCTTCGTGCCCAACTAAGGCATGTTTAAAGTCAAGTTATGGCATGTTCAAGTCAAGTTTTCGTGCCATAATTCATGTTCTACTTATGCCAAATTTCACAGTTTATTCCTATAATTAATTCAAGTTTTGCCTATTCTACCCAATCGTATCCCCAACGTATATAAACGCACTTCGTTCATAAGCATAAACAATTCAAGAGATAAAGGGGAATAACACCAAACATGTGATAGGCATATGTGACAATTCCAACATTACTTGCATAATAAACAGACTATAGCATATCACATAGTTGCAACAATGATAACTTGGCATAGTAATGATTCCAACTTAATCTAACATGATGATTTAAACTTTGCATCATAGGCATAATAATCATTGCGGCATCATAATAATTTTTATCATGAACATGAAGCATTAAAGGCGTAGTAATCCTAATAGGCATAGTGAATTCCAATTTAACATTTTAACCTAATAATTCTCATAGACATAATGATTCCAATTTAGTGATTCTAAATCAACATGATAGACATAATGATTCCAATTTGTCGTTTTTATCATAATTAGCATGATTGACAATTTAGCTTAATTAACATGATAGATAATTTAGCATCTTTAACATGATTAACATGATAGACAATTTAGCGTTTTTAACATAATTAACCTAGCAATACCCAATTTTCATTAATCATGATGGGTATAATAACATTATAGGCATAATTCCATCATAGCCATAGTTTAATTAGCACCATAGGCATGGTTTCATCAACATAAAGATTTCATAGCGAATTTATGGACATGAATTAGTCCAACTTGCCAAACAATCAAGCCCAAAATGATTCATAACAACGTAAAAATCATGACAGGTTTAACCTGTAATGTTAATTATCGAGATAACATCACAGAATTATCACAAGACAGAACATAAATAAATAATTAAGTAAACAGCGGAAGAAATTCTGAGCAAAATAGAACTTCATTTCATTTCAAAATAAACCATGTCTTTTACAAAGATTTCAAGTGACTTCATTACGACTGTCTTGTAATAATAGCCAAAGAAGCAATAACTTAAAAAAAACTGTAAAACAACTTATTCCCCAAGTGCAGTAAAAAGAAGCAGCCATAGCGAACCGTACATGCTGAGCCAAAGCAAGTGATATCCAAGCTAAGAGCTAGTTATTCCTCCCTGAGAACCTGGGGGGAGAAACGAAAGAAAAAGAGGCGAAAGGAAAAAGGGTCAGTCATAAAGACTGAGTAAGTTCTAGTGACTTTCAGTGTAAAAACGGTTAAAACAACCTGTCATGTATGAACTGGAACTAAACTTAAGAATAGTTTCAAGGTAGACAAGATAGACTAAGGTGATCAGGATAAGTCAAGACAAGTCAAGTAAAGCATCACAAGTTCGAGATTCGTTGCATCTACTGTACTAGTATACTAGGCCCATGTCACAAGTTAATCACGAAATAAATCCCGTGGCCCAATGAAATGACCCTGGAACGGGGTCTGACCCAAGTACGGGGTCCTACGGAGCGATTATCTAGTCGATCGGCTCCCTACAAGTTCTAGCTCGTCATGTGTCCGTGTCATACGGCTAATCACGAATGTAGTCACCTGTGCTGGGTCCACCCTAGGGTGTATCAGCCCTATGGTGTCAACCCCTGACACGATTCAAGATGCACAGATAAATCTACAGATACCCAGTGTCTGCCCCGGATACGTGCACGATCGTAGTCCGCCGAACCTACACTGGCGTACCCCACTGCCGTCGTTCACCTCTTACAATCAGCCCAGTAATCGTGCCCCCACCCGGCCTAGCCCCAGGGTACCTTGATACATCTAGAGGGTTACTGCTGAAAGGGGTCGTGTCTAGGGTTTCGCCTAATAGATTAGGTCATGTAATTCGTGACCTAACCCGCCTTACTGATCAAGTCATGTAATTCGTGACTTAACCCTTTTCTAGTCTAGTCATGTCAAGGTGGTTAAGTATGTCATTTCAGTTCGCGACTTAACCCGCCTACGTGTCATGTCAAGTTGGCTAAGTGTTGTCGTTTTCCAGTTCATGACTTAGCCCTACAAATCATGTTCAAGTTGGTTAAGTTGTCTTTCTCATGTTCATGACTTAACCTTAATTGGCATTGATTGATTCGTTAATGCACCGAACCACTCACATTGGATCCTGTTGTTCGTAGCCACTGGATTTGCCGGGCGGTTCCGGGCAGGTTTACGCTACGAACTCAACCCAACCTCGGGTTTCAAGCGCGATGTGACCAACTACCCACATTGGATCCTATTGTTTGTAGCAACTGGATTTGCCGGGCGGTTCCGGGCAGATTTACACTACAAACTCAACCCAACCTCGAGTTGGCCACTTTCTTGTTCTCTAAAGTCATGCCCATGTTCTTATCAATTTTGATATCATGTTCATGTGTCACCTTCGTGCCCAACTAAGGCATGTTTAAAGTCAAGTTATGGCATGTTCAAGTCAAGTTTTCGTGCCATAATTCATGTTCTACTTATGCCAAATTTCACAGTTTATTCCTATAATTAATTCAAGTTTTGCCTATTCTACCCAATCGTATCCCCAACGTATATAAACGCACTTCGTTCATAAGCATAAACAATTCAAGAGATAAAGGGGAATAACACCAAACATGTGATAGGCATATGTGACAATTCCAACATTACTTGCATAATAAACAGACTATAGCATATCACATAGTTGCAACAATGATAACTTGGCATAGCGAATTTATGGACATGAATTAGTCCAACTTGCCAAACAATCAAGCCCAAAATGATTCATAACAACGTAAAAATCATGACAGGTTTAACCTGTAATGTTGCCATAGCAATATCCCCAAATTATAATTCAACGATAAATAATATAAACAATGAATAGGCAATAATACATAAATTCAATTTCAATTCATCGCATGTCCATATTGTTTTAGCGTTTTTGCCTAAAAAGTAACATAGAACTTACAATATGAAGCAAATAACCCAATTAAGAATCCCAAATCAAATAGTCTCCAAATTCGTTGCCTAAAGCGTCGTAGTTGTTGTAGCTTCTAGTTGTAGCCTTCAAGAATCATCCTCCTTCTTCTATAATTTTATTCTTTGTATTTTTAATTTAGAGCTCTAGGTTTAATGGCGGCGGCCTAAGGCTAGAATGAAATGGTATGATGTTAGGCTAGGTCTTAGGTCCTTTTTATAATGTTTGCAAGATGTTTTAGACCGTCGATGGAGCTTGATTCAATCATAGACGTTCGTTTGAAGGGGAAGCCAATCCGGTGTCGCCACCTAGCCCTAGTGACAAAGCAGACCACAGAAAATCGGCCAAACACAGACCTGGCCAGCCAGGTTGGACTGGGTTCGACCTGGCTCTGGACCAGGTCGACACCCCTGTCGACAGGGCTGTCGACAGCCCTGTCGACCTGGGTGGCTTAGGCGGGAATTTTCCCGCCCTGGCCCACTGGGCCCGATTTTAATTTTTTATTTGTTTTCTGAGCTGTTCGAATTTTAAATTTATTTTAAAAACTTCCGAAGGCCATATCTTCTTCATACGGACTCCGTTTTTCGAAAACTCGGACTCTATTTCGCGTATTTTTCCGAGACGAACACAATGGCGTATCCCGTTTCCCTTAGTTCTTTGATTTGAAATTAAGTATACTTTAATTTACGAATTTCACTGTTATAGAATACACGGGGTGTTACACTTTTCAGTTTCTTTGATTCATAGATTTCTGTAGCTCGATTTTATAAACTTTCGATTCATTCGTGATAAACAAATTTATACTTGATATTCCAAAGATTTGATTCACGTTATTAAAATGTGAATTTTAAGATTGATTGTTACTACGATCGATATTATACGAGATTTGCCACTTCAAAATATAAATGGTTTTTATATTATTATTAGATACCAAATCTTTACTAAAATGGTTTTTAATCTTACTTCATTATACGAAGTTATTTTACAAATTGTTTTCCTATATACTAGTATATATTTATATAACCCTTTTCCTCGTTCGTATGAGAATTCCTATTAAACGCCTTAGTAAAAACAAGGACTATCAACCCTTGCGTTTGCTTTGACAGTTAATTCTTGGACTCGTTCGAATAAAAATCTAGCAATGATTGTTTCGTATTTCTAGTGGAATATACAACATGTTCGTAAATATTTGGGAGGAGAAAGTGGTTATGGGACATGTAGCTTGACTCTTATATTCACTAGCTTGGCGTAGATTACACTATACATGATCAATTTTGATCATCGATAATCTTCGGATCATCCTGAGGAACTTCTGTCCATTTGATTGTATTGATGATCCTGAGATCTTCTTAAGTAACTTCGTCTCATTTGATTATATCGATGATCTTTGGATCATTTCGAGGAACTTCGGTTCTGGTGGATCTTCGGATCAGTAACGACCCGTATTTTTGGTCGATTTATATTAAATATTTAATATGGTTTTAAATATAGAGTTGATAATATAAATGGATTTTTATATTAAGTTATCGATTTTAATAATCGATTTCGATTTAATATCGAATATATTAAATTATCATAATACGAAAAATAATTCAATTCAAGATTTAAACTGAGTCAAAACAATTCAGATAAAAAATATAAATTCTGTGTGAATATAATCGATAATAATAATAATAATAATTTATTATCGAGGAATTGATTGGTTTCTGAATTTAAAATATATTATATCAATTTAATATGGTCATTTATATTTACGTTCAAATTAAATATCAAAATATATTTAGTTCAGTTCAGAATAGTGTTACAATGTTGAAATGATAGTGGTTACGTTAAAATAACAGTTCGTGTTTGAACCTTGAGATATTTTAATGGATAAGTTCGAAATCGAATCGATATTTATTTAAAAAGAATAAAAATCCCTTTATGTCTAATTGTATTTAACATAAATCAAATCGAAATTAGTTTTTATGTACATTAAGCTACCTATTCCTTAATGCCTAAGTTTTTCCTCATTTAAATATGCAACACCATTATTCTCCTTTCGTTGTTCTTCTGAGAAAATGTTGAAGTCTTCAAAGTAAAAATGGATCCTTTCTTCATTACTAAATCAAAGCCGCCCTTTGAAAATCCATTTCCTCTATCCTCATATTTTTATTAGAAGCCGCGACCATTTCTTTCCCCTTTATTTTCTCAGATCGAAATCGATCGTCCGTATAATAAAAAAAAGATAGAAATCAATTCGCGATGGACATCGAGGTGAGTTTCTGAAGCCCGACGTTGAAACAAGGGAACGCACGAAGTAGATGATGGGATTCTGGTGATGGAACAAAGTGGTTGAGGGGTGCGGACAATTTTCTTTCTAGAAGTCGAGATTAGGTGAAGTCGCAGGAAGGTTTTAGGATCAAACGATGAACGCAAGGATGCATGGTGATCGATTGAAGGTTGGAGCGGTGCTTCTAGGGGTGGGCGAGGGGATAGAAGGAGTCCAGTGGGATTCGAAGTATGATTACCGCCTTATCCCGATGCTCGACATCAGGATGATGGCTATCAAGATGCGATGTAGAAGGGAGGTTAATGTCATTCTTAGCTAGGGTTTGTTGTCGAATGTGCTAAGGAAGACAATAGGGTTTGGTGTTTCACCGTAGTTCAAGAAGAAGGGAAGGCAACATTGGTTTGGAATTTAAATGGGGTTAAGCTGGTGCGATAGTATGATGGATGGGGAAAGTCGTTTCAAAGCAGTGGGATTTCGACAGTAGGAAAGTAAGGAAGTGTTTGTCAGTTTTTCTTTTGGGGATGGTGATAAAGGCTTGAATGCTTGTTAGAAGGAGGGAGCAGGTTCCGTATCTTTGACGGGGAAGACGGAGGAATAAAATGCGATTAAGGTAATAATTTAAGGTAATCAATATTTTTATTTATCATTAAAAAATTATGTTATGTTATTCAATAATCTGCTTTAGATAATAATACCGAAAAGACCAGTAAGTTTAAAAGGTTTACTATAAACTAAGAATTTAGGGAACTAGTTAGGTTATTCAAATTTAATGAATAAAGTTGTTGATTTTATAATTTGTTTTGGATAAATAAATATAAGTATGAACTTGTGATAATTTTATATTGTTCATATGCAATCAGGTTTTCATGAAAGCGAAGTCCGTAGGGTAGACCTTGCATTGGAGTAATTTGGAGCTAATGGAGATTTTTGTCTAATTTTAAACACCTATTTAAAATTAGATGAAATCGACGATAAAACATCGAATAAAATCAGGTGAGTAAATCTCACTCATATTTTTAATTAGAATTATTTTTATTAGCTAAAAAATAATTGTTTGTTTGTTGTTTGGATGCATTAAAATATATTTGTGGCTATTATAAATATATTAGTTATTAGGCTTGGTGTTTGTGGTTATTATATATATATAAATAAATAAATATATATATATATTTATATATATTGGTGGTTGGATATTTCCCGTAGTACCATTAGCGAATGCCCGAAGTATCACTAGCGGATGACCTTATGTGCCCTACGCTATTATATTGGATGACCTTCTGTACCAGGATATCCTGCCTCGAAACAGGATGGGTATTATTTACGTTGGCTAACATCTGTGGATGTAGGAAAACTGGTTGGAGGGATCCAACTGGATTCCTCAAAATTTATTATTGTTTGTATTCATATGTGTGTGTATATATATATATATTATCATATATGATGTGTTGATTGATAATTGGGTGGTTTGATTGTTTAAATATCATTGATCCCAAAATGTTGATTTATAAATATATCATGAAAAAGGATTATGAGATTTAAATGGAAAATTCTATTTTATTAAATAGAATTCGAATTTCAAATGGGCTATAAAGATATTTACTTGTTTTGAATAAATAAAACAAGTATTGAATTTGTAAACGATGTTTATAAATTAAATAATACAGGAAATTGAAGTAAACTTATAAATGGTGTTTATAAATAAAATGGAATGATTTTCATTGGATAATCAGGGAATTGAATGAATTTATAAACAGTGTTTATAAGTGAAATGGAAAAATTATCATTTGATCGTTTCAATATTTAAATTCAAATGTGAATTTAAGAATAGAAATGGGGAATCATTTTAAAGAAGTAAACGATGAAATTTATTTTGATGTTCAGAATGTAAATTGAACTAAAAATAAATCCATATGGATTTATGATTTGAATTCGATTAGATCGAACTTAGTCTAATAAATATTTTCAGAAAAATATGAGGATTGTATGAAAATAGAAGTTTAAATTTAGATATAAAAATAGATTCTATATTTATATAGATAAGTTATAATGAATAGAATATTCCAAAATAATATTTGGTTTTAAATAGATTTCGAAATGGAACTTGTTTAAATGTATAAAACAAGAAAACTTATAAATGGTATTTATAAATGTAATGAATTAAATATCAAAAGATAATTTGAAATATTAAATTCAAGTATGAATTTAAAAATAGAATTTGAAATCATTTCGAAAAGGAAACAACGGTTTTTATTCCAGAATTCAGAATATAAAATGAATTGAATTACATATATATTTTGAAATGGAAACTTGTTTTAAATTATAAACAAGGAAGTAAAATTAATAAGCGATGTTTATAAATTAATTGACATAAATTATCATTTGATAATTTAGAAGTTTAAATTCAAATATGAATTTAAAAGTGAACTGGAAATCATTCCAAATAGGGAACGATAGATTTTATTCCGGAATTCGGAATATAAACTGAATCAAGTTAAATCCAAGTGAGTTAAATTTGGAATTCGATTATATCGATTTTTATAAATAAATTATTTGGAAAGGAATTGAGATTTTTAATATAGCAAAGATAGTATAAATAAATTTATAACTGAGTAATGAAAAATCAACGATTTTAGATAATCGGAAATATTAAGTTGGATTGGGAAAATTGGTCTAATATATATTAAAATATATTAGAAAGGAGTTGAAATTTATTATAAATGAAGTTTAAACATTTATATATATAAATATAATTAAAACGAACTCACCGCGGCGCGGTAGTTCGTAATTTAGCGTTTCGAACTTCAATTGAGTATACATAACTCAATTTATGTCGGAGTTCTTGGAAACAAGAATCGTCAAGTCCGATTTGATAATAATTTTCTAATGGAAGAGAAAAATCTGGATTTCGTCGTATAAATTTTGAGTTATGCCAAAATCAAATTTTCAGAAAAACAGTGCCATAACCATTATAAAACCATAACAGTTTACTTAAATAAATAAAAGGATTTTAAGTAAATAAAATACGAATTTCCATTAGAAAAATCCAGATTTGAGTTATAAAATAAAAATGAACTCAAGTGGAGTTAAGTGAACTGATTTTTTGAAACAAAAATCAAATTTTTAATTATTAGATAGAATTAACAAATTTGAATAATAATTAGTTAATCGAAATTTGATATGAAATTGGGTTTTGAATAAGTGAAGGTGATTTGAGAGTTTATATTCGAAATCGAAAAGGAAACTTGAATTGAAAATGGAATCCAATTTATTTATAAGCAAGCTAATATTTTATTTGAAACATGTTACGTTCAAACAAAAATGTGAAATAGGCAAAATAGCTAATTAGAAAATAAATTTGCGAATTGGGTTAAGTCGAGTGGATTGAGTTGAAACAAAATGGTTAGATATATGTTAAGCAGGACTGGAATGAAGTGTATGAAGATTATAATTTAAGTGCACAACAAAAAGGTACACGTTTAAATACCATGTGAGATTTTATGCGCCGGATCGGCAAGCCGCTTGGCTTTTTAATTTTCTTTTTGAATGGAAAGGGCCTAGAGAGGAAAGTTGAGGTTTAAACTATTGGCTGGTACAAAGGAGGTGCTGGCGAAATTTTCTGGAAATTTAAGGAGTTAGAATATTTAAAAAAAATTGACAATTAGAAATCAATATATCGATAGATATAGAATTCAATAAGGAAATGAACTTAAAAAGAATATCATAAACAAAAAGGAAATTTATAATTAAATCTGGTAAAAATAGAAAAGAGAAACGTACATATGTTTAAAAATAGATAATGGGTTTTATATGATGTTGATTATTCGAGATAAGTAGTCTTGTCCGTTTTGAAGTTGAGAATGTTATTCAGTCAAGGTCTGAGAGGTAGTTATACCCCAACTTGATTGATTTCATTATTAACCGATAAATAGCAAGATTCAGTCTCGAAGATAAATGTTTGAATAAGGTTTAGTTGAATACAGCGTTTTGGGTTGTTGTATTACACAACATTTGTTTTAACCCAGATAAGTAGAATTTTGGAAATATAATAATAAATATTTCCTAAGTATAGAAATGAATTGTCGTGAAAGGGAGAAGTATTTGGAAATGTTTTCCAATTATAAATAGAAGATACTTTCTAAGTCCAGAAAATAAAAGAAAGCGATATATGGAAATGTTTTCCAAATAGTGTAAGCGGCCAAGATGATTATTGAAAATATTTGGTTAACAAATATTGATAAGGAAATAGAGAAGTGATTTAATTAATAAAATATTAATTACAGGGCCCAGTGATTGTTTGATGCTTTGAATGAATGTTTGTTTTTCTTCGGTAGTTAAATAACCAAAATAACTAACTATCGAAGTATTTGCCAATATCGTTGTCAATATGGAGAGACCGGTTGGATCATTATCCGAGAACCGCTCCATATTGGCAATAGCGTTGCGAATCAGATTATATGAAGATAATCGAAGACAGAGTGAAGTGCAAAGGCTTTTTCCGTTAATCCTAGGTAGAAATTGCCTAAGATGGATTAATGGAAATTGTGCCTTTGGTTTCATTCAGTCCCAGAACAAAGTTTATGGACGAATGTCTGACAGAGTATTTCCAGTAATCACATAAGTTGGTCTGTATAATTATATATGGTGGCAGAGAATTTATTCTCTTATCATAATATCCAGAATATATTTGTGCAAACCAATTGATGATTAAACAGATCTGACAATGTGGCATTCAATGTGATTGTGCTATCAATGAAGTGTAAGTAAACGTATCCTCAGGCCTCAACATCCGGGAAATGACAAAAATCGGACAGGCACCATGGCTGAGTCAGTAGCTCCCAATTAGGGTGTATTATAACCTATCTAGAGAAATTCATTTCATTCTTTATTCTATTCGATGTTGTCCCATTCGGGAAAACGGTTGCTGATCCCACCCGTTGGTGATATACATTCGATACACTCAAGCGAAATGAGTGGTCGGTCATGTGTGGTCGGGTTACAAGATTTTCTTGTTGAACCCAGTTTATTCTCTTCTAGAGATACACTATCAGAAGGTAGTTCCATACCTTGTCATAGTTGGAAATTCATTACCCAATGAGTGCTCGTGGTTTTGATTGTATATTATATATGTGGAACGTGAGATGCAAACGTTCCACTAGATTGTTATATATTTGATTTAGACACTATTATAATATCATCAGTTTTATTATAAAGATTATCATTTCTTTCAAAAGGATTTTGAAAGTTAAATCAAGTATTTTGGATTCTCATAAGGGAAAACCCATTCCGTGTTATACGGCGTGGTCTTATGAGATATCATTTATTTTCTCAAACAATTTTAAACTATTTACTCATACCAGTCCCATGACTAGCCCAGAGTTTATTTTGTTTTTTTTTACCCAAACTCTTGGGTGCCTAAATTTGTACGGGCAATCAAGTAGTTCAGGATTTTATAGATTTATCTAAAGGAGCTTGGAGTAGGAGGCTTCAGCGTTATTAGTTATTGTTTTTTCGCTGTGTTGTAAGTGTTGTACTCTGATTATCATATGTATATAGAAAAAATGTACTTCAAAAGCTGATATATATATATATTATATTTTGTTCCGCTGCGATGTGAGATTCTGTATTGTTGTTTTTATTCTTCTTCTACCTTTTCTTCTTTATTAATAATTATTCGTAGTTCTATGCAATATGGGTTGAACGTGTAGTGTATTTAGGCAACTCAGATAGTACAGATTTGCGGGCCATTACAGGATCATTTTGACGATATTCAGATCATTCCGAGGAACTTCGATTCTTGTGGATCTTAGGATCATTTGGGGAACATTGGTTCGTTTTGTATGGCGATCTTCAAATTCGTGGGGAACTTTAGTTCATTTTGGTCTAGGATCATATTGGTGCTTTAATATCATGTTATCAATTTTCGTGTTGACTTGATAGGGGACATCATTTCTTGTGAGTATTTAGAATGTGATATTCTTTTGTAGCTCTGAGATTTCTTCGAGATATTTTGCGAACATTTCTGGGGTTTCACATTAATAGTAAACATTGTTTTATTGGGTATATGTCATTATCTGCTTATATCTCTATTTCTATCTCAGTTTATTATGATAAATATAGCTAGACTGATCTGTTTATTGTTTATTCTCTTATAAATAATACCCGGGTCAGACCGAAGTATTACAGGTGCTTCTCATGACTTCTAGCAAGGACCATCTATGACTTTTGGCAACTACATTATCATTGTAGTAATTTTGGGTTATACGTATATGTGACATCTATGTATACATATCCTTTTGGCTGGAACATGTACCTATTATTTTGTTATAAAGTGGATTGACCATGACCAATATCTTTGTATTTACACTTAGGTGTTATATCCATATATATTTCCTCCTTAGTGATGTGAATATTTATATCTGACTCTGATTGTATTATTATGTATTTTATATTGATTCTAAATTATATACAACCACCATGTAGTAGATTTGAACTTGAATTAGATGTGTCGGATTTTCTCATGAGATTCAAAAAAAAGTAAGATCACACTATATGACATGTTTAACACTCGTTTTAAGCTATTATACAGATGGTCACTCCTCAACAGCCTTATTCTTTGGGTTAGTTGACATCATTACTTGCAATGACCTTAGCTAACGCGATTATAGAGGTGGGGCATTACAAAATAAAAACAACTATGTACATGCAAGGTGTAGCTCAAGCGGGACGCGTCATAAGGTGCGGTGGCGATATCTGAATCGCTTATTGTCATTGCAGTCTTGCTGGGTCGAAAGGATGATCCCAAGGGATCTAGTTGTTGGATGAGGTCCTGGTTGGTTGAGATCCTTGGTAAGCGCTGGATGACTCGGAGATTTCATGCGAGGGAACTCATGTGTACTGCTTGAGCATGCCCTTGAGGATGATTTTTCCGATGTTGTCTTGCAAGTGGCAGCATTTGTTGGTGTTGTGCCCATGGACGCTATGGAACCAGCGGTACTTTTTGGATTCCCTTGGTTCATCCAATGGACCTGTAGGCTTTGGTATATGTACGGTAGAGTGTTGCAAGGCACGAGGTAGATGTTCTCGAGAGAGTTGTTGAGCAAGGTGTAGTTGTGGAAAGATGGAAGTCTATGACGTTTTCTCTTTTTGTTGTGATTGCCTCCGATGTTGCCAGTTTGTGCAAAACACTAGAACCAGAGTTGTTAAAGTTTTGGACTTCGTTTCAAAGTAAGTTGATGAGATGAGAAGCCCAATTCGTTCGTGCTAGCTCTTGGCACAGGAAACGGTTGGCTTTCTCGTAGAAGATTTCCGGAGCCTTAGGTCGCTCACGACTAACTCATGCTCCGAATTCGGAATCAAGGAATATGCCCTCGGTTAGTTGGTGCCGGATAGCTCAGGGGCTTAGGTCATCGACCCTTCATACCATTATCAAACCTCTCAAAGTAACTTGTTAGAGTTTTATTGGAGCCTTTGAAGATGTGTATGATGAACTGATCGATCAAGCCCTGGTTAATTGGTCGAAGGTTGAGATAGACCTCGGCGGAAGTCGAGTGAATCACAAAGGATGTATGCCTTCTAGAAAGTAAAGGAATAACTTGCACTTCACGGCATCCGTGGCGCGAGCGGAATTCATACCAGACTTGTAGTGTGTACAAATTTCCGAGGGTCAGACTCTCCTAAGTAAACTTCTATCTGCGGCATATTGAAGTGTGCAGGCCATTCGGCGTTGAGCATGCCTTCAGTGAAAGGGTTGCGTCTCATACTAGTTTCCCAGTCGTCGGTGACATGACCCTGAGATTCTTTCATGATGCTGCAAGTAGGTTGGTAAGAACAGGAGCTCGGATGTACGCTGGATTCCAACGGTCGTGATCTGATTCAAGAGTGAATTGCCTTGAACGTCTTCTAAGATGAATGTCTTCTTTTTCGGAAGAATCTTCAACCTCGGTTCTTTGGCGTTGCAAAGGTCGTGAGTGGGAACTTGAGCCTGTTTTGTTGCGCAAAGTGTAGGCGGAAAGTTCTAATTCGAGACAAGTCGTATTTGCATGGTGATGGGTTTAGAGCTGACCCGTTGGTCAGGATTAGGCCCAAAAAGAGAACAGTTGAAGCGATGGTCATCATGGAAAAAAGTATGTGTAGAAATCAAAGAGACATAATTCGGAGGGGGCTAATTCCCAGATCATCATGAAGGCATAGGATGTCTCGTTGAGCGTATTATTAAAGCCGTTATGTCAACCCAATGTTTTGGTGGATTTGATCGGCAAGGCTTCTGTTAATGATATTTTTCGTCAACATCGAAGATAGGTCTACGGAAGTGGACCTAAGGAAAAAATGGGGTTATTTAGTTCCTACGAGTTTGAGTTAATTTGTTTGCTAGATATCAAGGTCCTACGTTCGAAAGAATAGTTACTCTTCCCTCAAAGGGCCGACCATCGCACTTAAGCGACTTAAAAACCAACAGTTATCTTAGGATAAGGGTTTCCTAAGCACAACCCTTGGTAGAAGGCTATATGGCTTGTAGGAAGGGGTTTTGCAACAACTATGCAGAAAGGGTTTATACTTGAATAGGAAACTGTGACCATGTAGAAGTCATATGGTATGTTGTATGGGAAATAACAAAGAAAACTCATAAGAAGCTCATAAGAAATATGTTAAGTGGTCATCCGCTCTTTATTGATCTTTGATTCAGAGTACAAAAGTAATTACAATAGAAATCCTCAAATCAACTTAAAAATTAGGGTTTACTCGAGAAGAAAAGAGTACAATAATAAGAAATGAGAAATTAGTCTTGAAAATGAGACCCCTGGGGTCTTGTTTATTGAAAAATCGAGACATCTTTTTTCATTGGGCCAGCAGAAGCCCCCGTCGGTCGCTTTCCCTCCGGTTCCGGATGTCTTGGCTCTCGGCTACTCTTCTTTTTCAGTTCAGATTGCTTTTCTCTCGGCCGCTCTTTTGGCTTTGCTGACGGATGTAGTATGGATTTTTAAGATGTCGGCCTCGACTTATCGGAACAACGGTCTCGAGTTTAGAAGCTCCTCTTTGATGTTATTTCCATCTCTGTATCGATACCAAACCTGTTGGTATGGATAGCTTTAGGAAAGTTTTTTGGCTTCCGGTTAAGAGCTTTTGGTAAAGAGCTCTCAATCTTTCTATTTATCTTTCGTGAAGTTTTCCTTTTGTGCTTCAAGTGTGTTATTTTGGGAACCGCCACCCCTTTCAGCATCGACACTTAGTGAATTATTGTGGATGGACTGCTTCTCTTAGAAGCTTTGACTTGCCTTTCGGTTGATCCTTGAAGAGGGCTTCGGCTTTCCGAAGGGGAACTTCCAATGCTTTATTGGTAGTATACTAGAGTTGCCTCTCGGGGATCACCAAATTGGGGTCTCGGTGGTTGGCTTTCAGATGGTTTCCTCATGTTTCCAGCTCTGTGCTTTTGATGCTTTCGTCTCCTAATGTATCAGCATTAAGCAAGTTAATGTCGATAGTCCTTTCGCCCTTCCTAGTCTCGGGTTGTCGGATTCTTGGTCATCAGCTTCCAATTTTGGATGACTTATCGTTAGCTACCCTTCATGCTGGAACTACTCTATCATCACTCTTCATTTGGATCTGAGGCTCTCTTCTTTGATGATGCTATCGGTTGCTCGTTATTATGAATGCGTCCCTTATGCTTTCGGTTTTATCCTATACCTTGTCTTTGCTTTCATATTACTCTTTTCTACTTGTGACGGTCCGATGCCCCTTCACCGTCATCCTTTCTCGGTGTTAATTTTGGTAGTAACATTTTCCTCCCATATATGAAGGGGTATTTTCGACTTTTCAAGTCAAACTTTAGATGAATTAACCGCTTCTTTCTTCCTATATATGTCCTCCTTGTTCCATTTTATTAGCTCTTTCTTTTCTTCATCATTTCTAATATTCGAAATCTACCTCAGAAAAGAATTAGCAATCTCTAAGTCAGCATCTTCTGTAAGTCATTTATATTTGATTTTATAATTAGAGTGTTGTTAGATTGTTTAGAGCAACAGTAATTATCAAATTTGCTTTCCATAAACTGATTTTTAGTTTTCCAATTACCAATTCTTGGCAACCAATTCTAAGTGTACTTGATAGCTTCAATTAGTGTTTTTATTTTCTTTTATTCTCCTGAAGATGTCCAAGGGATAGCATCTTGTCATTATCAATACATTTTCAGGGGAATAAGGATCCTACCCTTTCGAGCATCGTTTTTCTTTTATCTTGCTTTAAAAATTATGCAGATTGTACGTGGCAGCATGGGAAAGAAGCATGTTGCCTTTACACCTGATAAAAATTGTCCTTTGCCTAATGACCTTTCTGCTTCGAAGAGGGTTGTTGCTATAGGAAAGCATTCTCCGATTTAATCGCAAGAGCAAATTAACACTATTATTCAAGATTTTAGCATTCGGGCGTTGAAGCCATTCTCCCACATGAAATGGACACCATCTCTTGTCCTCCGGAAGGCTATTTGCTTACTCTACTATCCACAACTGGCATGGGGGTTTCATCCCCTTTGTTGATTTCCTTCGTCGATACCTACAGTATTTTGGAATTGCTCCCATCCAACTTTCTCCCAACACTTATACCTACTTGTTAGGCGTAGAACTCTTATCCTTATAATCGGGTTATTGTTCTTTAGACCCTTCTACTCTTGATTACTTGGTTCATCCTTCAAAACTTAGCGATACGAACCCTCAATTTTTTCGTGAAACACCCACGAAAAAATTGTTATCTGAAGGGATGACAAGATTAAAAGACTGGGAAACTCAATTTTTCTTTGTTAGATGACCTTCCGGCATCTCCGACAGCTTCCACACCCAAAGTATTCAAACCCGAATACACCTTTTTCGTTTTTATGATAGAGGGTTATCTTACTCTTTGTATATTGTTTATTTATTACAGATGATGCACCCATACCGTCGGGTTTCTCAAATAAGGAGATAGTTGATCTCCTTGGCACTGCTTCTGAGAAATTTGGTAACAGGTCCTCGCTGCTCACCTTTTCTACTCTTCGAAGGCATTCCCTTTTGCTAGCCGGTCAATTCATTATTGGGCAACCACCTTTGGTCTTACTTAGTAAAGGAATCTTTCATTGTCACTGGGAAGAAATGCACCTTTTTCTCCCAACTCTCCTTTATTTCTTGACAATCCAGGTATACTCTTTACGCGATAACTTAAAACGGAATCAGAACTAAGATTTCATTCAATTTTCTTTCATCCTATGTTAGGAGCCATCCGCACTAAGTCTAGTAGAACTGAATCCACTTCCTTGGTTCCAAGAGCTGGGGTTTCTTCCCTTAAGGATCTTTGTTCAAGTCTAGGGAAAACGTAAAAAGGAAGCTTGTGGAAAGTAGCTTATAAGATCGTTTGCCAAAAGGCCTAAGAATGTGGCGGGTCCTGCTTCCTATTCTGATGTAGTTTCTAATTCCACGGAGATTATTTCGCCAAAGGAGGTTCCCTGCTCGAACATTCGTCTTGCCTGGTCTTCTAATGTCTCTAATGAATTACATTATGCGATGGGATTTTCCTCCTCTTCCAAGGACATCGCCCCTCCTAACTTTACCAATTCCCCTAATGCCGATAGGTTCAATGAATTAGTCGGACAAATTATCTCTACTTCTACTTTTTCTAGTGCTAATTTTCCATTTGACTCCCTTGGTGGTTGTCAACCTTTGGTTGAACAGCTAATCTTGGTATGAGTTTTTACCTCTCTCGTTTTCCTGTCCCTCTATTGATTGTCTTATACATGACCATTGTGTCCTTTATAGGCTATCAAGCGGTGGTTTTTGACGCAAGATAATAAGCAGTGGTTTTTGATGCGAGATAATGCTTCCAAATCTTGTTCTATGATGTTAAGAATTAGAGAACAAAATATGTCTTTGAGGAAGGAAAATGATGCTCTCATCCATGTTAAGGAAAGTGCAGTTGCGGAGCGAAATAAGATGCAGTCTATTCTAGTAGAAGCAGAAAATTCAATTGTCACAGAAAAAGAATCCCACTTAGCATTGGCTAAAGAAGTTCGGGCTTTAAACGGGACCTTGGAAAAGTCCCAAGAAGAGATTGTCGTGCTCGGTTCTCGTTGTTCCTCTTTACAAAAACAAAATTCTCTTTTGGAAAAAGAGAATGATTTTCTTAAGATCGAGCTTAGCAGGAAGGAGGCCTTATTGGTCAAGTCTATTGGAGTGGTAAACGATGCTAAACAGAGGATCTCTTGTTTTCCCCAGACCGCCTTGGACGAAATTATGGTTAATTCTTTTAAGGATGCTTTCCTTCTTCTCCATGCGGATAATATGGAATGATGCTCAGGTATAACTTTTCTTCTCTCGACCCTTCTTTGATGGAAAGATTTATGTCTAAGATATCCTGCATGAGAAAGAGAGAAGATGTTCCCACGAGGAAAGAGACTGACGTGGCGAAGCTTTTGTTTATTGAGGATATCCCTTTTGAGAAGCCACATGTTGTTGATGAAAGAGAACTCATTGAAGTATCAAAGGTTGTTTGTGCTAACGATGATATTCCCAAGTCCATAAATATTGATGAAGGCAGAGAAGAACATAATAGCGGTTCTATTTGTATTGGTTGTACCTTTTCGGCCCTTGATGATCGAGATGAAGCGTGTGGAAAGGATTCTGAAATTTTCGGAGGTGATCTGGTTTTGGTTGAACCTCCCAATCCTTCTAGAGCGCAAAAGGCGAGGAAAGATCCAAGCTTCAAGAGTGCTTTTTCTGTTGAGACTTCTCAAGTTTCTACTCCAGTTTCTAAAGTATAATAGCTTCAGTGATATATAATTTTTTTTACCTACTTTCAATAATTGATCTCTATTCCTTTTCGCATAGGTGAAAAGGAGAAAAATAAGTTTTAGGCATTCCATTCTTAAAAAGGCTCAGGCGGAAGTGATTCGTCTTAATAAGGAGATGAACAAACAAACAACTGAATCTAACACCCTGTCCAGCAGATACCACCTCCATGATAAAAGTGGTGCAAAACTATTGCTTTTTAAAGAGTGAGAAGTCGTTCCTAGGTCGAAACTGCCCGACTTCAATGCGAGAGAGGCTTTTGAAAGAAAATGCCGAGCTCATGACTTTGTTTTGGATGTCAATTGAGGACAGGGAGACATTAGTAAACTTTTTGTACTAAATTTACAGTAGATGTGAAATAGTGGATTTTTTTCCTTTTTAGATGATCATTGCAGGAGTTTGCTTAGGCGTCTCCATAGAAGGTGCCTAGATGAACGCGACGTGGACCTCCACCTGGGTGAATGCTAGAACCTTCCCTGAGTTCCTCTATTCCCAGAGAGTTACCTTTAGACAAACTTAAATTTAATAAGAATTGATTTGTGTCCAAGACTTTTAAAAGATCAGTCTTGTATGAGCGGGAGGACTATCTGTAATGAATATACTTTCTCAACTTATGATGTAATGAATCGTCTTTCTTCTAATTCCTTTAATATTTTCTTTTGATTCTATCCTCTACTTCAAGTTTTCTTTCTAAGGATTTCATAGGAGATTACGTTAGTTGAAAAGAGAATATCGGGAGAAGTCTTTTCTTATTAAGTCTTCTTCATTGCCACGGTATTGCTTCCTAAGGTACCTTAAGAAGGTTTACACTCAATATCCTCACATCCACCTTGATTTCCTTGGCGAAGAAAAGGATCATCTCTTAAGAGATATCCTCACGTATCGGTCGAAGCTGACTCGAGGTTATGATAATCCACCCACTGGAGAATGGGATTATCACAAATGTCCCTGGGTTTATGCGCCTGATGGATTTGGAATTTCATTTGATTCCTCACTTAACCTTTCTGCTAACACCTTGAATAAAGTAAGGAGGATCGCACATTGGACTGAAAATTAAACTAACCACCTGCAATAGCGCTTTTGAGAACTAGATTATGTTTACATATAAACCATAATATTAGAGCCGGGATGCTTTTCTTATTAGAGATATACTTGTTTTAAAACCCTTCGGTAAATAATTATGTAGAATGCAAGGTACTTGGTGTATTATACTTCATATGTAATAATCTTCAGTGATAGTGTTTATGAACGTAGTTATGACTTATAGAGGTGTCACCTAACGCATAGTCACAGCATATGGTGAAGTTGTTCTCTTTAAAGTGTACTATCATGCTACTTTGTGCAAACTCAACACATATGATTTAATGTTAATCCTTATAGGATGCACATGATGGTTTTTTCTGTTTTTAGTTCGCGAAGAAGGCAACTCTATTTAATAAAAATTCCCAAGGGTTTCCCTTTCATGAATCATTTGGAAAAAATGCAACCATTGTCACGTGGTTCTATTAGGGAAGTGGGTACTTGTTGGAGCTCTCCCCTGAGCTTATATCCTAGTGTAATGTAGTTATTCGTATCATATATGCATTTGACATAATGAATTAGGACTTGATATATGTATGAGTTATGGAAATCTCCCTAAGCAATATGGAATATACCATCTTTGCTTAAAGGCCTCTTGTGTAATAGGCTCCAACTATTGTGTTGATGGTATATTCCTTCCATAAGGATCAGAACCTTGTGTGCCATATTAGGGTATTAAGGATAGATCTTCAGAAATCACCTTCTGGTAGCAATAAGGCATTGACCCATATACTGGACTAGGGTATAAGAGCAAGAATTCGCTTCTGGCAATAATAGAAGTTTGGAACCAACCTAGATTCGGGTTATGAAAAAACCAAAATATCCCTTTTTGGTAATAATTGAAATTTCGAACTGACCCAGATTTGAGTGTTTAAGATAAGACCGGAAATCCACTTTCGGGAATAATTGAGAACTGAACCAACCCAGATTCGGGTATTAAAGTAGGACTGGAAATCCACTTCCGGCAATAATTAAGATCTGAACCAACCCAGATTCAGGTATTTAAGATAGGGAACCAGAGACGACTTTTGGCATTAGTTTCGTTATCCCTTTTTTGGGTGTGATTTGTGAAGCAGAGGATGTATGTGTTTCTTGAGCCACTCTCTGGGCTTTTTATTGTCAAAGCAAGGGATGTACGTGCTTTGTTTGCCACTCTCTGGACATGTGCGTCTATAGCGCTTGGCTAGCTTACCCACAAGCAGGGCCCAAGGACTTACCCGACCTCCCTCCATGAGGCGCCTTATCCTGACTGTTGCAGGCGATGATAAGGTTTTAGATGCTTAAATCGGGCCATCATAGACGCAGAATTAAGACTTACTCTTTCGATGCTCTACCCTAGCCATCATAGGCGATGATAGAGGCTTACACCCCACCCCCTCCAAGGGGTGCCTTATCCTGGTCATCGTAGGCGACGATAAGGGTTTGCGTTCCCCTTTGCGGGCAACGCATAACATAAGAAGAGGTAGGTCATGCTCTTCTATGAGCAGAGGTAGGACGTTCTTATTTCATAGTAGAGGCAGGGCATACTCTTCTGCCAGTAGAGGCAGGGCATGATGATTAGATGCTCTGTCTTGACCATTTGTGATGTGGATCGGACGCTTACGCTTTTGATGCTTTAACCTGGCCCTTTCTGACTTGGGTGCGGAGAAAGGGTTACATATCACCCCCCTCCGAGTGGTGCCTTTCCCTGGCCAACTTGGCGGTGATAAGGGTTTTTATCCATTTGTGATTTGACCCACCTTGGGCCATTCTAAGTTCTTGAGAGGATGTCCATGCCCTTAGCTATGCAGATAATCCTTTTCCTAAGGATTTTATGAACTTAGTTTGATCCTTTTACAAAAGTCTTGTAATTATCCTTGATTGAGGAACGTGATGATCATCCTTCGAGAGTTATGCATTGTTTAGTTTCATGTCCATTCATCTTGTGATAACGACAGTTTACCAATTTTCTTTCGTACTTGGGCTTCTTCTTTGTGGATGGCCAATAGTTGAGTCCATTTCCGATTAGGAAATAAATGTTTTCCATTGAGGTAGTAAGGTGGCATTCCTTTGGTATTCTTGACATAAAGTCTTTTCCGTGTTGCTGGAACTTAAACCTTTTGCTACTAAACCTTGTCAATTCATCCATACAATTGCATTTCCTTTTCGATGTATGTTGAGATTGGGATGCCATTTTTTGTACATTTATAAGCAAAGCGATTATACTCCTTCATTATTTCCCACTGGAGGACCATGCCTTTGATTTGCTCATGGATATACTTCCTTATATGGGAGAAGGGATTATACTCCCTTGATGTAGAACCACTTAGAGGAGAGACATATGTTTTTCCTATGTAAGAAGGATTGTCATTCCAATAATCGGGATTGTATTGTTCTACTCCCTTTTTCCACTTGATTAGTCGCAGGGTTTCTATTCTCAACCCTTATTCTTCCATCACTCTTGGGTCAGTAATACCTGACATAGCCATTCGAGATCCAGAAGACTCTCACTGGGACCTTTTTCCCATAATCTTGCTTCTTCAAAGTTTAGTCCACTCCGGGACGGAACAACACAGTTAGATATGTGGCAATTAACCATAAGGTCGAAGGTTCAATCCCAACTTCTAGCACCAAAATGTTAATTATGTTTTTTGTCAACATCGGAGATAGGTCAAAATAGGGTTATTTAGTTCCTATGAGTTTGAGTTAGTTCACCGTTTCCTAGATATCATGGCCTTAAGTCCGAAAGAATTGTTACTCTTCCCTCAAAGGGGTGAGCATCATGCTTAAGCGACTTAAAAACCAGCAGTTATCTTGGGATAAGGGTTCCCTAAGAACAACCCTTGGTGGCTAAATGGCTTGTAGGAAGGGGTTTTGCAACAACTTTGCGGAAAGGTTTAGATTTGAATAGTTTTCGATGAAGAATATTCTATCAATTAGAAAGTCATCGCGAAATGTATATAACCGCAAGCGTATGGCGTACAATTGTTAGTATGCGGCTATTACGGGTCGATCCGCAGGGAAAGAAATAATTTCAATCTTATTCAATCTAATTAAACCAAAATTTGGAAAGTTTTAGCTAACAAAAACTAATGAAAACTAGAAACTAAATATGAGATTAGAGAGCAATTTAGAGGTAAATCCCCTCTCATATTTATGTAAATTAAAATACATACAATTTATGATCTTTATTTTTAAGTGACATAAATATTGCATTCATCATAAGTATAGTTTATATTCGTTAATAATTAACACAACTAAAACTATCAAACCTTAATGCAACAATTAAACCACATATGATTCTCATGAAAATTGAACTAAAGCAAAAACTATTTTAAGTATGATCTATGAACTATTAGTTAGAACAATAGACCATCAAACTCTATTCTTACTTTCATTTCAACATTAACAACCGCTTAGAAATATTGATGTAATCTGTGTTTATATTGAATAAGAATAGCTTATTTGCATATGCAACATAAACTATCAAACCCATTTGTATAAACTTATATCAAAATCCACTACCATAAAGCACAAATTAGAGAGATCACAAATCATACAAACGTTGAACTTACATAAAATTCGAGAGCTTCATTACCCCTAACTTGTAGGGATTTAGCTACTCATATGTGTTATCAAATCAACACATGTAAGTTTAAACATAAACATGAACAAAACAAAAGAAAGAACTAATTAACAACAACAAAATAGATCTAAACTACTTGCATAAAAGAAGAGAGTATGTAAATAAAAGACGACTAATTAAAATTGCATTAAAAAGAGAGATTACAGATGAAAAAATGGCTAAGAAGCCATGGAAGAAAAAGAAAGAGCTTTTGTTTCTGATCCTCAAAACTAACTAAAGGTCAGTATTTACATCAACATAAACGGGGTATTCATACATGAGTAAAACCCTAATTTAACTTTTTGCGTGCTGCCAAAACTGCCCCTTCGTGAAGCTTCCTTTTGTCTTTAGCTACTAATGATTCATGAAGCCTTTTTTGTCTCCACTAAAGAAGGAGGGAGAGTGGGTGGGGTCCTCCATTAATCTTCTGTTTGAATTAATTCCTTCTCCATTGATTGATTTCCTCCTTTTTTGCCAAGGCATTGATTTCCATTTTTTTGGCAATGCATTGATCTCCTCCTTGTGCACGCATATCTCTCATTAACCACTTGTATTTGTAGCCAAATTCCTACAAAAAACAATGAAAAATGAACAAGTAAATGTTATAAAAAATAAATACATGCACAAATGACCATTTTTCCTCAATATGAAGATGTATGCATGATAATTTAAGAATTTTGGGTTTTTAGTTAAAACATGTAAAAATAGCCCACTTATGTTATTTATTTAATTAAAACAAGAATTAATGTGTGAATAATTGTGCAGATTTACGTGCACATCAAATACCCCCACACTTATCTTTTTATTTGTCCTCGAATAAAGTATAAAAAAACTAAGATAAATCCATTTTTGTAGGGAGCACGATTGCATTGAGCATAGCCTTTAAACTTCTGGGTGTCCCTAGTAGGACGAGTGTTGTCTCGTGAGGTTTTCAGCGGATACTACCCACAAAATCCAAAAGTTGAACACAAAAATTTATTTACAAAGTGCAATATTAAAAAATATTTACAAGATGAATGCAAGTTTTTTAAAATAGCATTTACAAATGGGTAATTTACTTCTAAATTTTACACGAATGAGTAAACACAAATTTGGGTCGTCGCTATGAAATTTGAGTACATTACTAATCAAAACTTCAAACAAAAGTCAGTTATCATCACAAACTCCTCCATCTTAGCCAGGTATTTTGGTAGAAACATAGTGCAAATATGAGATGAATTCTATAATCGATATCAACAATCGTAAAATGGCATCTCAATTTCTTTTTGGTTAACAAGTTCGGTCAAATAAGTGAAGATAGTGCTTGGACTTCAAGTGATTACTCTCTCATTATTTCAAATTATTTACATTATTATTATTTACAAATACCTAGGTGTACCACCTCTACAGTGCATTACGACTTATGTGAGGGTCGGTAATCCTTAGGTGTCCAACTCATGAAATGAGACAAAGATATAACCAACGCACTGCATTACGACATACGTGGGAGTTGGGACAGAGCTTGGGGAGTTTGCACACCAACGCTATATTTACAAGCAATGTTGGATACCCTTGGATGATTATATATATATTACATAAATTTTTTCTTCTTCTTTTATTTTTGAAGAGAGAGAGAGTTAAGCAAGAAAATCTTAGCACAACTTCACTTAAAAGATCCAAAATGTTATCGTATGCAGTTTAAACCAACGATTCATTTAATCGAATTACAATTTAGAAAACATTTCATATTCATCACCTACGAATCCCCTATATAGCAATTACACTAAATTTGCTCATATTTCAAACTTTCCTTTCGTTATCCGCTAAGAGAAGTAAATTTCCAAACATTTTAATCGAACAATCAAAATTGTATGCTAACTCCATCATGTCTTATTTAGAAGTAAATAGATTTTTTTTTTTACTTTTTTCTTTAAGAAAAAGGGAGAAATACAAACTTAAACTATGCAAAATATAATGAAAATGAGACCCCCCCCCCACACACACACTTGATTTCGACTATGCCCCCGCAATCAATGCATGACACAATGAGTGAACAGAAGAGGAATATCTACATATTTACAAAGGAGGGTTAAACTTAACTTTCTTACTTAACGTAGCATGGTTCATGAAGAATCATGAGCTCCTCCTTTCGATCAATAGGCAATTCCAAGAATGGTTTTAGACGTTGAACATTGACTTTGAATATGGATCCATCCCTTGGGTTTTCTATTTTGATAGCACCATGTGGAAAAAAAGTTCGAACAACATATGGTCCGGTCCATCTCGATTTTAACTTCCCGAGGAATAAATGAAGTCGTGAGTCATACAATAGAACTTTTTGGTCTGGCAAAAACGTTTTTCTTAGGATTGACTTCTCATGAAAAACTTTGGTTTTTTCCTTGTAAATTTTTGCGCTTTCATATGAGTCATTCATAATTTCTTCTAATTCGTTAAGCTGCAATTTTCGGTTTTCGCCAGCTTGTTCAAGGTCGAAGCTAAGTTCTTTATTGCCCAAAGCACTTTATGTTCATGTTCAATGAGTAAATGACAGGCTTAACCGTAAACTAATCGGAAAGGGGACATTCCAATATTAGTTTTAAAAGCAGTATAGAAAGCCCAAAGCGCATCAGTCAATTTTTGTGACCAATCTTTTCGATTTTTATTTATAGTTTCTCCATAATCTGTTTTATTTGACGATTCGACACTTCGACTTAACCACAAGTTTGCGGATGATAATGAGTGGATAAATTGTGGGTTATCGAGTATTTCTTCATTAAGGGTTCAAATGATCGATTACAGAAATGTGTTCCAATGTCGCTTAATATTATGCGAGGTGTGCCGAACCTCGAAAAAATGTTTTCTTCTAGGAATTTCACAATAATGTTATGATCAAGTGTTTTACAAGGAACGACTTCGCCCGTTTCGAATTGTAGTCGATGGCGAGAAGAATATACAAGTTTCCGAAAGAGTTTAGGAAAGGTCCCATAAAGTCAATATCCCATAAATCAAAGATTTTGATCTTAAGGATGGGGTTCAAAGGCATCATATTTCGACGAGAAATATTTCCTAGCATTTGGCAATGATTGCATGTTTTACAGAATTCGAACGAGTCTTTAAATAAAGTAGGCCAATAAAAAAACATTGAAGCACCTTTTCAGCGGTTTTCCTAGGACCAAAATCTCCACCGCACTCATAATCATGGCAGAATGAGAGAACACCCCTAATTTCGCATCCGGGAACGCATCGACAAATGATTTGGTCTGGACAATACTTAAACAAGTATGGGTCATCCCAATAGAAGTATTTCACTTAGGAAAGAAATTTTTATTTATCTTGTTTGGAACAAAACAAGGGGTTTTCCTTAGTGACTAGATAGTTCACAATGTCGACGAACGAAGGATCGACTGAAACAGAAAGGAGTTATTCATCGGGAAAGTTTTTGTTGATTGGCAAAGATGATGGCGCGTTCGTAAGACGAGATAAGTGATCGGCTATGACGTTATCGGATCCTTTTTTGTCTTTGATTGTAAGATCAAATTCTTGAAGTAAAAGGATCCATCGAAATAAGCGTGACTTAGCATCCTTTTAAGCAAAAAAGTGTCAAAGAGTAGAATGGTCAGTGTAGGCCGTGAAGTAGGAACCAATCAAGTAAGATCGAAACTTCTCAAGTGCAAAAATGACAGCTAAAAGTTATTTTTTGGTGGTCGTATAATTGAGTTAAGCGTCGTTCAAGGTCATACTCGCATAGTAAATGACGTGAAGGATTTTTTTGATTCGTTATCCTAAGACAGCACCAACCACGAAGTTAGAAGCGTCATACATGATTTCAAAAGGAAGTTCCCAACTGGATGAGCAGATTACCGAGGCTGAAATGAGCTCATTTTTAAGACGTTCAAAAGAAGTAACACATTTAGAGTTGAATTTAAATGGGATGTCCTTTCCTAGAAGAGTAGTCAAAGGACGAGCGATTTTGCTAAAATCTTTCACAAAGCGTCGGTAAATACCGGCATCCCCAAGAAATGAGCGAATGTCCTTTACGCATTTTGGAATGGGTAGTTTTGAAATCACGTCAACTTTCGCTTTATCTACCTCAATGCCATTATTTGAAATTATATGTCCAAGGACAATGCCTTATTTGACCGTAAAGTGGTTTTTTCCCAATTCAACGTTAAGTGTTTTTCTTTACATCAATTTAAAACAAGTTCAAGACGATGTAACCAAGAGGAAAAAGAATCGCCAAAGATCCAAAAATCATCCATAATGACTTCAAGAAAGCATTCGATCATATCAAAAAAAATTTCAACCATACATCATTGGAAAGTTGCAGAGCATTGCAAAGACCAAAAGGCATACGTCGGTAAGCAAAGGTACCGAATGGACATGTGAAGGTCGTTTTCTCTTGATCTTCGGGAGTGATTGGAATTTGGTTATAACCCAAATAACCATCAAGAAAGCAGTAGAATTCGTGAGACCGGCTAAACGTTCGAGCATTTGATCGATGAAGGGAAGGGGAAGTGGTCTTTACGTGTTGCAGCATTCAATTTTCGATAATCGATGCAAACACGCCAACCAATTTGAGTACGAGTTGGAAGAAGTTAGTTTTGGTCATTTATGACAATGGTAAGTCCGGATTTTTCTGGAACAACATGAATGGGGCTGACCCATAATCTATCAGAAATGGGGTAAATGATACCGTTGTCAAGAAGTTAAGAATTTCTTTGCAAACTACCTCTTTCATCTTAGGGTTAAGCCTATGTTGTGCTTCACGAGTGGTTTTGGCTTCGTCGGTTAAGTGAATACGATGTTGAATGATTGTAGGGTTAATTCCCTTAATGTAAGAAATGGACCAACCGCTTGCATCTTTGTTTTAGGAAGAGTCGAAAGAAGATAAATTTCTTGATCACGAGTAAAATTTGAAGAAATTATTACAGAACAAGTTTCGTTATCACCTAAGTATACATACTTAAGGTGATCGGGAAGAGGTTTAAGATCCAACTTTGGTGGTTTCTCGATTAGAGAACTTGGTTGAGATTTGGACTCAACTGAAAGCGATTCAAATGGAAGTGTGTATTCTACTTTGTTAGGAGCGTCTTGGAATAATTTTTTGTACTCCGCCTCACGCTCATCATTAAGGTCAATCGATTCGTTTTTGGAGTTCTCGTAAATGGCATTAACTTCCAAGGTTTGGTCACATGATTCATTTGAATGACTTTTAAGATTGAAAATACTAAGATCTAGAGTCATGTTTCCAAAAGAGATTTTCATTGAACCATTGCGACAATTTATTAAAGCATTTGAAGTAGCCAAAAAGGGTTGACCCAAAATCAATGGAATTTGACTCATTGGATTATTGACAGGTTGAGTTACCAAAACAATGAAATCGACAAGGAAGATGAATTGACCAACTTTGATGAGTACGTCCTCAATTTCTCCAATGGGTTTCTTAATTGAATGATCATCAAATTGAAGAGTTATTTTTGTTGGTTTAAGTTCACCCAAACCAAGTTGTTGGTAAACGGTATATGGAATCAAATTGACACTTGCACCCAAATCAACTAGGCATTTGTTAATTTTTTTATCGCCTATTGTGCACGAGATTGTAGGGCATCCTGGATCTTTGTATTTGACGGGGATTGATTAGGTCAAAACTTCACTAATCCGGAGGCTAAGAAGACTTTCTTGGGTATATGAATGTGTCGTTTTTGGGTACAAAAGTCTTTGAGAAATTTAACGTAGGTGGGGACTTGTTGAATGAGATCAAGAAGAGGGATGTTAAATTCCACTTGTTTGAAAAATTCCAACATCTTTTCCCTTTGGTCGGAATGTTTTTGGTTGAAGACGATGAGGAAACGGAATATGAAACTCAGTAGGTCGGTCTACTTGAGTTGGAGCAGAACTAGATTCAGAATTTGGATCCAGATCGTTCGTGGTTTTAGAAGAGTCTAGAGGAACATTCGATAAGTTATTTGGATTTTCAACTTGATTATCAATTTTCTTACCGGATTGTAAAGTCGTGATAGCATTCAACTAAGTTAGATTGCTATCATGGATGATATGAGCTTGCTTTGGGTTAGGATTTTGACTCCTACGGTTTGGAATGGGTTGACTCGGGAAAGTGCCTCTTTCCCGTTTACTTATGGAAGTAGCTAACTTATTTGCATTTCAATTTTAGCGATGGATTGACTCATGTTTTGCATGTACGAAGTCAATAAATTTTGCAGATCGCTATTTGATTGGAGATTTTGAGTCATTGCTTTAGTCAACGTTTTGAAACTTTTTTCAAGTGATGTCAATCGTTTATCATCTTGGGGAACAAAAGATTGTTGCACTTAATTTTGAGAAGGTGGCGCAAGATTTTTGGATTGAGTTTGTTAAAAGGGAGGACTCGAAGGAATATTCGAAAATGGTTGAAAAGGGGGTCGAATCAAATTCGAATTTGCATTTTTTGTACCCAAGAGAAGTAAGGATGGTTTCTCCAACCAGAATTGTACGTCGGGGAGAATTGGACATTTCTAACGTTATTAAATGCGATGAGCTGTTCTAACGAATGCGGGCATTGATCGGCAATGTGGTTAGGATCATTACATTTGTAACATGAGGGTTGATATGCTTGAGCTTGATTTATTTGAGTTGATGAAAGGACATTATCAAATTTGGTTAACATCGCGTCAATTTTTGCTTCCAAGGCCGTTGAAGATCTTATCGAATGAGCGTTTAAACAGGAGTAAATCGATTTCTCGTTAGATCTTTCCAATTGAGCTGATTTTTTGGCCAAATTTTCGAGAAATTGCCAAGCGGCATCGTGATTTTGGGCTAAAAAGTTTTCTTAGCACATCAATTCGAGCATGGTTCGAGAGTTATTTTCGAGACCATCGTATAAAATTTGACAAAGGGCCAATTTTTCGAAATTATGATGTGGACATTTGATTAGAAGTTCTTTAAATCTTTCGAAATATTTTGCAAAGGATTCACCATCAAATTGATGAAAATTATAGATTTCATTTTGAATTTTTGATGTTTTTTCCAAAAGGTAAATTTCTTTAGAAAAACTTTCACAAATTCATCCCACGTTCCATTCGTATTTGAAGGCAAGCTATTTAACCATTTTTCAGCATAATCGATAAGTGAAAATGGAATTAACCTAAATTTGATTCCATCATCACTTAGTTGTTGAAATTTCATGGTTGCACAAACTTGTTCAAATTTGGTTAAGGAAATGTAAGGATCATCACGTTCAAAATTGCCGAATTTTGGAAGAGTATTTATGTGATTCGAATGAATTTCAAAGTGGTTACCCGTTGGGGCTAGGGACGACAATAGGGTGGGTCTACGGTCTAAACCCACTTGACCCTTCCCTGTTTTGACCCATTTGGACCTGGCCCATAGGGTCTTCGGGGCGGGTAGACCCGCTTTTAGAGGTCCGGGTCCAGGGTCGGGTCTGGGTCATGGCTAACCCGACCCGCATGATTGAAACATCATTAAAACAGTTTATAACTATAATTATTACTTCGAATTTTGTGATTTTAAGTTCGAATTAGGAATCGCGGTTATGATAGTTCGGTTTCTGGGGTATTGTGGTGGCGAATAGGACGAGGCTTTGCTTTGTAGGATGGTGCAGGTTGCGTTTTGGTTACAAATGAATGGTGGTCAGGGAGTTTGTCTGTGGTGGAAGTTCAGTATGCTTGTGATTTGTCGATTGGAAGGAAGTCCACAAAGAGGAATGGAAGCTTTTTGGGCTTGAGCTTGTGTATGGGGACAATTTGGCTACAAGGTGTGTAGCAAGATGTTTGTTGAGAGAATGGAAGTGATGGTGGTCATTTGACAGAAGGTTTGGGGATGTCGTGATGAACTTGGGTCTATTTGTGGAAATGGTAGTAAGGTGGTTTAGAGATGAACTAATTGGCGACAGTGGTGAAACTTGGTTATTGATTTTGGATCGGGGTATTGTGTCTATGGTTGATCAGAAAATTATGTAAGATTGTTGTAGGAGGATCACAAAGTGATGTTCAAGTGTAGCAGGGGGATGGTGGCGTCGCTCATGAATTATGGATGATGTACGTGATAAGAATGGCCGTGATTGATTTTGACTGAGACGTTTGTGATTTTATGTGATGATGGTATGAAGTGGATGTATTGTGAGAGAGTGGTGAAGAGAAGATGGCTGTTGATGTCTTGGATTTTAAAGATGAGAGTAGATGTAGATGAGGGAAAGATGTTAGGAGGTAGAAATTTTCTTTAGAAATAAAGTAGAGAAGTTACGGGAGGGTTGTGGTGGCTTATGTAGAGAGAAAGAAATTGAACAGATTGAATGGAAAAGAAATTAAAAGACAAGAAAAAGGAAACAAATAAAGATTTGCGGAAGGATTGGAAAGAAATAGAAAATGTATATGGAAAAGAAATTGAAAGAAAAGTGGCAAGATTTTTTTAATGTTTGGATATATACGGCAGAGAAGGGAAAGAGAATCATAAAGGGAGGGAAAAAAGGCAAGCAATAAATTGGGATGTTATTGGAGAAAAACGCAAAATAAATATAGAGCAAGGATAAGAAAATTTGGAAAAAACTTTTTTTTAATTATTTGTATGAATTGTAAAAAGGAAAGAAATTTGGAGAAAATTTGGAAAGAAATAAATGAAAGAAAAGGAGCAAATTGTAGTGAAAACAGGAAAGAAATTGAAAACAAAAGGCAATGTTTTTTTTAAAGAAGAAAAACAAAAATGCAAATACCAAAAACAAACAATGCACGATTCAATACACACACAAACACAAGAAAATAAATAAAAAATACAACAAGTTTTTTTTATGAAGACTAATGCAACATAAACACAACTAAACTAAGACAAAACAAGCATATAAAATGCACATTTTTTTTAGAAGAACAACAAAATTATTCTGAATAATAAAATCAAAATTAATTATCTTTCCCGGGAAACGACACCAAAAACTAGTTCGACGACGAATATTCTATTAATTAGAAAATCATCATGAAATGTAAACCACAAGCGTATGACATACAATTGTTAGTACGCGGCGAGTACGGGTCGATCCGCAGGGAAAGGAATAATTTTAGTATTACTCAATCAAATTAAACCAAACTTTGGAAAGTTTTGGCTAACAAAAACTAATGAAAACTAGAAACTAAATATGAGACTAGAGAGCAATTTAGAGGTAAATCCCCTCTCATATTTATGTAAATTAATAAACATACAATTTATAATCTCTATTTTTAAGTGACATAAGTATTGCATTCATTATAAGTATAGTTTATTTCCGTTAATAATTAACACAACATAAACTGTCAAACCTTAACGCAACAATTAAACCACATATGATTCTCATGAAAATGGAACTAAAGCAAAAACTATTTTAAGTGTGATCTATGAACTATTAATTAGAACTATAGACCATCAAATTATGTTCTTACTTTCATTTCAATATCAATAACCGCTTAGCAAATATTGATCTAATTTGTGTTTATATTGAATAAGAATAGGTTATTACCATATGCAACATAAACTATCAAACCCACTTGTATAAACTTATATCAAAATCCACTACCATAAAGCACAAATTAGAGAGATCACAAATCATACAAATGTTGAACTTACATAAGTTTCGAGAGCTTCATTACCCCTAAATTGTAGGGATTTAGCTACTCATATGTGTTATCAAATCAACACATGTAAGTCTCAACATAAACATGAACAAAACAAAAGAAAGAACTAATTAACAACAACAATAGATCTAAACTACTTGGATAGAAGAAGAGAATATGTAAATAAAAGACGACTAATTAAAATTGAATTAAAAAGAGAGATTACAGATGAAAAATGGCTAAGAAGCCATGAAAGAAAAAGAAAGACCTTTTCTTTCTGATCCTCAAAACTAACTCAAGGTCAGTATTTACATCAACATAAAGGGGGTATTTATACATGAGTAAAACCCTAATTCAACTTTTAGCATGCTACCAAAAAGTTCCCCTTCTTTAAGCTTCCTTTTGTCTTTAGCTACTAATGATTCATGAAGCCTTTTTTGTCTCCACTAAAGAAGGAGGTAAAGTGGGTGGGGTCCTCCATTAATCTTCTATTTGAATTAATTCCTTCTCCATTGATTGATTTCCTCCTTTTTTGGAAGGCACTAATTTCCATTTTTTTGGCAAGGCATTGATCTCCTCCTTGTGCATGCATATCTCTCATTAATCACTTGTATTTTTAGCCAAATTCCTATAAAACAACATGAAAAATGAACAAATAAATGTTATTAAAAACAAATACATGCACAAATGACAATTTTTCCTCAATATGAAAATGTATGCATGATAATTTGAGAATTTTAGGTTTTTGGTTAAAACATGTAAAAATAGCCCACTTATGTTATTTATTTAACTAAAACAAGAATAAATGTGCAAATTTATGTGCTTATCAAGTAGGAAACCGTGACCATTTAGAAAACATATGGTATGTTGTATGGGAAATGACTAAGAAAACTCATAAGAAGCCCATAAGAAATACGCTAAGTGTTGATCCGCTCTTTATTGATCTTTGATCCGGAGTACATAAGTAATTACAATAGAAATACCCAAATCAACATAGAAATTAGGGTTTAATGTAGAAGAAAAGAGTACAAGAATGAGAAATGAGAAATTAGTCCTGAAAATGAGGCCCCTAGGGTCTTATTTATAGACAAATCGAGGCCCCTTTTGTCATTGGGCCAGTAGAAGCCCTTGTCGGCCGTTTTGCCTCCGATTCTGGATGCCTTGGCTCTTGTCTACTCTTCTTTTTTTGGTTCAGGTTGTTTTCCTCTCAGCCGCTCTTTTGGCCTTGCTGATGGATGTAGTATGGCTTTTTAAGATGTCGGCCTCAGCTTAGCGGAAGGACGGTCTCGGGTTTAGAAGCTCTTCTTTGATGTTATTTCCACCTGGTAATGATAGCTTTAGGAAAGGCTTCTGGCTTCCGTTTAAGAGCTTCCGGTCAGGAGATCTCGGTTTTACTATTAATCCTTCGTGAAGTTTTCCTTCGTGCTTCAAGTGTGTTGTTATGAGAATCGCCACAACTTTCGGTATTGACACTAAGTGATTTAGTATGGACGGCTTGCTACTTTTAAAAGCTTTGACTTGCTTTTAGGTTGATCCTTGAAGTGGACTTCGGCTTTCCGGAGGGGCACTTTCGATGCTTTATTGGTTGTCTCCTAGAGTTGCCTCTCGGGGATCATCAAATTGGGGTCTTGGTAGTTAACTTCTGGATGGTTTTCTCATGTTTTCAGCTCTGTGCTTTTGATGCTTTCGTCTCCTAATGTATCGGCATTAGGAAATATAATGCCGATAGCCCTTTCACCCTCCCGGGTCTAGGGTTGTAGGATTCTTGGTCTTTCTCTTCATCAGCTTCCGGTTTTGGGTGACTTCTCGTTAGCTTCCCTTCGTGCTGGAACTACCCTGTTGCCAGTCTTCCTTTGGATCTGAGGCTCTCTTCTTTGATGATGTTGTCAGCTGCTCGTTGTTTTGAATGCCTTCCTTATGCTTTCGGTTTTATCCTGTACCTGGTCTTTGCTTTCGGATTACTCTTTTCTGCTTGTGATGGTTCAATGCCTCTTTACTGTCAGCCTATCTCGGTGTTAATTTTGGTAGCAATAGCTTCTTGGGTTTTCACCTGATTTCCTCGAAGTCTCATTGAGTTGAGCTCAATCGACGAGTATGTCGAGATTCGAGGTATTAGGGATACTCAAATTGGTCGGAACTTTGGTGAGTCGAGGCTGAGAAGGGTTTTTCTGAATCGGGATCAATCGTGGAAAGTCCAATCATAACATTCTTTCCTTTGTTCGCCATTATCGGTAGGCTTGGTCAGTAATTTTTAGAAGACTTAAATGGCATCCTACGTCACGATGATCGAATGGTAGCAAATCACTACAAGAAAAATGATTTTTTGTAGCACTCAAAAAACGCCACTAATCATTTTTGGTAGCGTTTCGATAATCGTAACGAGAAAACATGCCACAAAAAATCGTTGACTCTTAGTTGCACTTTTTTCAACACCACTATAAATAATTTTATTGTAACGTTTCCCAAATGCATCCATAAATATTTTTGTAGCACTTTAAAAACGCCATAAGAAACTTCTTAATGCTACAAATAAAATTTCCGATTGTACCCCTGATTTACGGTTGCATTTACTAAACGCCACTACATGTATTTCTGTAGCGTTTTTAAAACGCTATTACTAATTATTGATTAATTTGATGCATTTTTTCTGCAATTATTTCTTGTTAATATTCTATTTTTTTCTATAATATCAATCAATAATCATTCACACAATCACCATGTTCAAACAATTTAAAAAACAATTAACCATGTAATCAAATAGAATATGCATAACCATTTCAACATAATAGTTGTCTGAATAAATGACCAAACTCACATACAATAACCACTGATATACAAATTTACACATCTAGTACAAAGAAAATGTTATAACTAACTAGTGCTTACAAAACGCTTGATAACCCATAATTCTTTCAATGATGGAATTTGACGGCCGCCCTGTACCATCAAACATTTCCCCGAAATGCATTGTGCCAATGCCCGACTAGCACGGGACGGTCGTCAAAAGAATGCGTTTAAACGATGAATCACCAGAGAACCTGTAGTATATCTCACGGTGCATGAAATAAAGTATAATAATAACATAATTTGATATAAAACAGGCGAGACAGTATATAAGCTGAAAACTATACCATATCCATCAGAGTAGCGGAATCCAACATACAACTTCATATCCAATTATTACAACTTTAAAATACTGCCTCTAAAAGGAAATAAAGAGGTACACTAGTAATGCCCAAAGCAGTGACTAACAACAACACAGGGAGAATATATATAAAATACGTGGAAGCCTTCTACTTGTCTCCGGACAGCTACTCGTGCATAACCACCTAACTTGTCTCTAGTTTGCTCATTTAGGAGTACCCAGAGTAATAAGAAGAAACATAAAACTCCGGGTCAGACGAAAGTCTGGTATGAGCGGTAGCAACAAAATAAAGCAATAACAGGTATAAATAATCATACCTGAGCTAGACATGCAACCAAAGAGTTAGTACAACAAGATGTACAATACTTTAAGGTAACACTAACATAGAATGTAAAATGGAAGTGTGTGTGTCATGGCGATAGCAAACATCAAACATAGCAATCATCCCAACTTCTCTCACTCCGTGCGTAAAGCATACGATATCCACTGCTTTGATCACCAGATCCATTGGGGCCATGACGGAGTCCCACTCTGTACAACCATTGCTACGACCGCTTTGCCCTTTGGGGACACGACGGAGTCCCACCCCGTACAACTATTACTCTGACCCCACTGCACTGGTCCATAGTCAATAACCCTAACGAGTCAACCAGTCCACACAGCCCTGGCTCTGGTTCGTCTACATGCCCCATCTCTCAATGGTGAACCAAAGCTATAAATATCAATAACCCCTTTGCACACATCCCGCAGCAAATCCCAACTTTTGAAGTTAACTCGTTGGTTCCCATTTGTATCCTGAGATATAACTTCTCATCTGGACTTCCTTTGCATCTTGGGTTTTAGTTGGATTGGAGTTGATCTTCAGAAGAGTTCACGATTATCGTCGCTCGTTCATGCTCCATAGGGATTGTTCACTTGTCCATACTCAACCAGGCTCGCACGCTCAAACTTCTTTCTTCTGGTTCGGTCGCTCGCACTTCCTTCTCTGGGCTCGGTCGCTTGTTCTTCCCTTTCTGGGCTCGCTCGTTCGAACCTCCCTCTCCAGGCTCAGTCGCTCGCACGTGCTTTTCTCTCCTGGATCGGTCGCTCGCACTTCACAGGGTCGGTTGCTCATTCAGGTTCGCTCGCTCAACCTTCTTCTATTAGGCTCACTCGCCCATCCATCTTCCACCAGGGTCGTTCGTGCATACACCCTGGGGTCGGTCATGCGACCCAAAACCTTCACTGTTTCTAGCAAACTATTTTCGCCTCATGATGGCATTTTCGACCATTCTAACTTTGCTATGCGACGATAAAAAAAACAGTAGTAGTAACTTAAATAATCAACAAAAAACACCAAAACGACAATTGCTCATGTAAATTTAGATCAAACATACACAAATCCATGATTTCCCCCTTAATCCCCTAAATGCTGGGATTAGCAAGCTTAATCCAAACTAACCCAAATTTATATATGTGACATAAAATATGATCCTAGAATTTATGCATATTTTCCCATAATTTTTAGATGCATAATTTCGCTAATTATCACTAATTACCCCTAGTTAGCCATAATTAGTGAATAAACATGCTAATCACTCACCTTAGCCAATAATTAATGATATATCTGAAATTTCTATTGATTTGGCTTGGATTCCAATGTAGTGCAGCAGCTCTACCTCGAATTTGATGCTAATCCGACTTGATTTGATGTAGATTTGATTAATTAGTGATTAGAAAGTGATTAGAAAGAGATTTGGAAGATGGAGGTCATTACTAGGGTTGAAGGAATGTCTGCAGCTGTTGGAAAAATGAAAGGAGATGATTCTCCAACTCCTTTCAGCCCTCTTATTAGCCTAATCCCGAAATGGGCTATGGGCCTAGCTGCTAATCACCCTATTAAGCCCAATTAGGCTGTTTTTCCATCTTCAAACCTTATTTCAGCCATATCTTCCAAACGGTAAGTCCTTTTGATTAATGTAACCACTCTACGGAATGGGAAACCATCATTCAAATCTAATGGGAGTGGTTTTAGGTCAAAACTCCTTACCAATCAAAAGTTATAGGCGAAATAAGATTTTCTAGGGGCAAAACGGTCATTAAAAATTGGGAAAAAATCGTGAATGTGGGAAATGACCCCAATAGTCGTTTCCCAAAGTCACGCGACCATATGACTTCGTAAGAAGATGAAATAAATATTCTACGATCCTCCGATATGAAGAATGCAGGTCGATACGCTCTCCTCCCCTTAAGAAATTTCGCCCTCGAAATTCCTTAACCAAGAAAACATACAATGGTTCCCCGCATGCCTGTCGGCCATTTACAAACAATCAAACATACATAATAACACACAAGCCTATCCTAGCATGCGGTTTACTAACAGGGAATAACTATATCACGATTAAAATCTTACCAGGTAAAGAGCTCTGGATATGAATTCCTTATGCTCTCATCGGTTTCCCAAGTATAGGCATTCTCATTATCACCCCACTGGACCTTAACCAGTTTCACCATCTTCCTTCGAAGTTGCTTCGTATCGTTTTCGACAATATGAATAGGTCTGTGGCTTCCAACTGCCTCAGATTCTACCTCGATATCATCCAACTGATTTGGTGAAATAGTCATATTAGAATCATGCACAAACTTCCTCAATTGAGAAACATGAAATACGTTGTGCACTCCCACCATCTTGTCCGATAATCCAACTTTATACGCTACTAACTTGTTCGAGAACTGGGAATGGACCAACAAACCTTGGTGTTAATTTATCCCTCCTACCAAACTGAATCACTCTCTTCAACAGAGAAATCTTAACGAATACCAAGTCGCCAATGGAGAATTTCAAATCTCTTCATATTTTATCAGCATAACTCTTCTGGCTATCTTAGGCAGCCTTCATTCGTTGTTGAATAATCTTGATCTTATTTGAAGTTTCTCTTATTACGTCTGGCCCAAGCACAAATTTCTCACCGGTTTCCAACCAACATGATGGTGAGTTACACGGTCTTCTGTACAATACTTCAAATGGAGCCATACCAATACTAGACTGATAACTATTATTATGGGCGAACTCAACCAGATGCAAACGGTCATCCCATGACCCTCCAAAATCCAATATACAAGCTCTCAAGAGATCCTCTAATACATGATTCATCCTCTCTGTTTGATTGTCGGTTTGAGGATGATACGCGGTACTGAGATGCAATTCTGACCCTAAAGCCTCTTGTAAGCTCTTCCAAAACCTACTTGTGAATAATGGATCTCGGTCACTCATAATACCTTTAGGTACTCCACGAAATCTCACTATCCACTTCATATACAGTTCCACTAATTTAGCTGCCATTCTATTCGACTTGATCGGTATAAACCTTGCACTTTTGGTCAATCGATCCACAAATTCCTAAATACTATCATGACCCGATCTAGTCCTTGGTAAACCATCAATAAAATCCATTGAGACTTGTTCCCATTTCCATTCGGGAATTTCCAGTGGTTGTAAAAAACCAGTAGGCATATTTTTCTCAACTTTAACTAACTGACAATTCATGCACTTGGATATAAACTTCCCAACGTCTTTCTTCATCCCTTCCTAGTAGTATGTCCGCTTCATGTCCCGAAACATTTTGCTACCATCGGAATGTATAGTCGGCTTCGAGTGATGACACTCTATAAGCACTTCATCTCTCAATCCAGTAACATTGGGTATAACTATCTCTCATTCTTCTGAAGCCATCCTTCTCGATCAAGTCCGTACTTATTCATTCCCTTGTCATCGCTACCCATCTCTACTTTGGAGATGATTTCCCATAGATTAGGATCATCCCTCTGACTGGAACTGATCCGCTCAATCAAGATCGGTCTGATTGTCAAACTTTCTAACATCTCTGGATCTAACTCACACTTAGGTCTGAAATCATATCCCTCAATATACTCTAGTTGCTTCCATTCATGGTACATAGCTCCCAAATTGGCATGTCTCCTACTTAATGCATCAACTACCGCATTGCCCTTCCTGGGTGTAGATGCGATATTAAAATCATACGAAGCCAAGAACTCTAACCATCAATGTTGACAAACATTTAAATCCTTTTGAGAGAAAAGATACTTTAATGACTTGTGATTGGTAGACAACTCGAATCTTTCTCCCAAGAGGTAGTGTCTCCACATCTTCAACGCGAATACGATCACTACCAATTCCAAATCATTAGTAGGATATCTTTTCTCATGTGGTTTCAATTGCCGATTAGCATAAGCTGCAACCCTACCTCCTTGCATCAGTACAACACCTAGTCCAGTACCACAGGCATCCGTGTATACCGCCATCTCTTCGTTCCCTTTAGGAATAACTAACAATGGTGCACACGTTAACTTATCTTTTAGGCTCTTAAATACATTCTCACACCTTTCATCCCAAACAAAAGCTTGATTCTTCTTGGTTAACTAAGTTAACGACATCGCTATCTTGGAGGAGGTCTTGGATAAATTTACGATAATATCCAGCTAATCCCAAGAAACTTCTCACGTCCGTTGCATTCTTGGGTATAGAACAATATTGCACTGTAGCCACCTTCGAAGGATCCACAACAATACCATTCTCTGAAACTACATGGCACAAGAATCTCACTTCCCTCCTCCAGAAGTGACACTTAGAAAACTTCGCTTTCAATTGGTGTTTCCTCAACATCTCCATCACTATCCTCAAATGTTCCTTGTGTTCTTCCTCTATCCTTGAGTAAACCAAGATATCGTCTACGAATACAAAAACAAACTTATTTAATTGATCCCTGAATACCCTATTCATAAGATCCACAAAATATGCGGGTGCATTGATCAACCCAAACGGCATGACCAACCACTCATAGAATCCAGACGTCGTCCGAAATGTCGTTTTAAGTATACTCTCAGCTGCTACTCGGAGCCGATGAAAACCTGTCGCGAGATCCAACTGGGAGAACACTCTTGCTCCATTTAGTTGATCAAACAAATCATTTACCCGTGGAAGAGGATACTTATTCTTTCTAGTCACCTGGTTCAACTCGCGGTAGTACACTCATAAGCGAAGGGAACATCGGCCTTAGTAGCAAATACAACTGGTGCTCCCCACTCGGAAACACTTTTTCAAATAAATCCCTCCTTCAAAAGATCACCCACTTGCACTTCGAGCTCTCGCTGCTCCGTTGGCGTCATACGACGAAGAGGCTCGCTATAGGTCTGGCATCTTCCACTAAATCAATCCGAAACTCGATCTCTCGGTATGGTGGAAGTCCGGTCACTTCCTCAAAGATGTCCGGATACTCACCAGCAATAGGCACATTTGATAACTCATCTTGTGGGATGTCGAGGGAATATTGAAAACTAGCCATCACCCTATCACTAGGTAGGAAACCCAATACCACCCTCCACCCATCATCCGCTCTAATGGTCACCGAAGACCCCTCATAGTCTACCACCACCCCATACCTTTTGGAGCCAATCGACTCCCAAAATAATGTCAAACCCAGTAAATCCCAAAACAAAGCAATCACAAGAAAACATACATCCATGACTCGATAAGACCACATTATGAAAAATCATACAAAGGCTAGTCGAACCACCAATCGGGTTCGTCACAACTAAAGGTCTATCGACAATCTTGGATTCCAATTCAAACCTGTCTACCAGATCACTATATACGAAGGAATGGGAAGCCCCGGTATCAAACAAAACCCGAACAGAAACATCATAAATAGATAGCATACCTTGAATAACGACGCCCTTCCCCTTCTACCCCATAGTTGGGGCATTCGACGAAGAAGGAACAACATTCGTGGCATATGCTTTCACAATCTGTTTCTCCTTAGGAGTTTGTGGACATTTATCCTTGAGATGTCCCACTTGGCCACAATTGAAGCACTTTCTTTCCCTTGGCTTCGCTCGATAGTTTCTGGCATAGTGGTACTTCTTGCCGCAGCTAAAGCACTCAACATCTTTCTTATCCTTCTTTTCTTGTCTATCCTTTGGTTTGGTTCTGTTTTCACTTGTTCTGGGAATTCTTCTTGCCTTCACCGCTTGCTTGCGGTTTTGGCTCTCCTGCAGATGCGATAGCAACCTCGGTCTTTCTCTTAGGGCAAAGGCTCTCTGATCTCAATGCCTACCCCCATAATAGATTCGAATGTCTATCGATATGGTTTATAAGTCTTTCTCCCAAGTACTCATCTAACCCAGTTATGAACTTCTCGTTCTTTTTCTCAGCGGTATCGATAAGAGATAATCAATATTTTGATAAGGTATCGAATTCAACAATATATACCGAGATTGTCCTACCATTCTGCTTAAGTTCCAAAAATTTCCTAAACAATTCTGATTTCTGAGCAGCTGGAATAAAATTATCGCTAAAGCTAATCTTAAATTGATTCCAAGTAATTTGATCCTCGGGAGTATTCGCTTTAATAGCATTCCACCAATTCATAGCCCGCCCTTAGAGCTGACACGATGCTAACTTTCTCTTCATCACATCATCGATCCCAAAATCCTCGAAGATGCGCTCACAACTATCAAGCTAATCCAGAACCTCCGTGGTCGATTTCGTATAGCGGAACGGCTTTCCACCAAGACTAGTATAATCCTTGTTAAGCTTGGAGAAATCGGCTCTAGTCGCTTGCACTACTGCACCACCACTGTTAGCAGCATTAAGAACTGCTCCCTGAGCATCCCTAAGCATCTCTCGCATGAAGGCAGTAAACACCGTCCTCATATCAGGGACATTCCCATTGTTGGCCCCTGAACCCGCTCCCTCTTCAACTCCCGATGCGAGGTTCCTCACCATGCTTCTCGTATTTCGGCTCATCGTTTAATTTGTACAGAGAAAACGATTAACCATCTCCTTAATGGTGCCAGTGCAGTGCGACTTCATCCTTAGATATACTAATAATAAGTGTGTGTGTATATATATAGCTTTTGAAAACCAAAATATCACAAATACACGCTCTCATATATGTGTACTATCTCTCCCTTATGTATTTCCCTAGGTTAAACTATGCAACCCAGGCTCTGATACAAAGTGTGACCGCCGCCCCGTACCATCAGATATTTCCCCGAAATGCGTTGTACCAATGCCCGACTAGCACATGACGTTCGTCAAAACAAAGGGTTAAATGATGAATCACCAAAGAACCTGTAGTATCTCACAGTGCATGAAATAAAGTATAATAATAACATAACTTGATATAAAACAGGCGAGATGGTACATGAGCTGAAAACTAAACCATATCCATCAGAGTAGCGGAATCCAAAATACAGCTTCATATCCAATTATTACAACTTTAAAATACTGTCTCTAAAAGGAAATAAAGAGGTACACTACTAATGCCCAAAGCAGTGACCAGCAACAACAAAAGGAGGATATATATAAAGTACGTGGAAGCCTCCTGCTCGTCTCCGGACAGCTACTCGTGTATAACCACCTAACATGTATCTAGTCTGCTCATTTAGGAGCACCCAAAATAATAAGAAGAGACAGAAAACTCTAGGTCAGAAGAAAGTCTGGTATGAGCGATAGCAACAAAATAAAGCAATAACAGATATAAATAATCATACCTGGCCTAGACCAGCAACCAAAGAGTTAGCACAACCAGATGTATAATACTCTAAGGTAACACTGACATAGAGTGTAAAATGGAAGTGGGTGTGTCATGGTGATAGCAAGAACCAAACAAATCAATCATCCTCACATCTCTCACTCCATGCGTAAAGCATACGATATCCACTGCTTTGATCACCAGATCCATTGGGGCGACGATGGAGTCCCACTCCGTACCACTATTGATATGACCACTTTGCCCTTTAGTGCCACAACGGAGTCCTACTTCGTACAACTATTACTGTATCCCCACTTCACTGGCCCATAGTCAATAACCCTAATGAGTCAACCAGTCCATACAGCCCTAGCTCTGGTTTGTCTACATGCCCCCTCTCTCAATGGTGAACCAAAGTTATTTGTAACACCCTGTAATTCTGATAATATTAATATTCACAAATTAAAGAATAACTAATCTCAGACGTGAGAATTGTGGGAAACGGGTTGCGCCATTGTGTTCGTCTCGGAATTCTGGTTGAAATAGAGTCCGAGTTTGCGTGATTTGGACTTCGTATGAAGAAGTTATGGCCATCGGAAGTTTCTGAAAATTTAAAACATCTCGCAGGAAATTTAAAATTCAAAATTTGAAGTCAAACAGGCTAGGCGGGAAATTTCCCGCCCAGCACCCCAGGTCGACTGGGGAGTCGACTGGGCAGTCGACACCCCCTAGGTCGATTGGGGAGTCGACACCCCAGGGACCAGGTCGACTGCGCAGTCGACCTGGGTGTCGACCTGGGTCTGGCGGCTAGGGTTTTTGACTGAGTAATGACCCATTAGGGTTTTTGACCTAATCTGGTTGGCTGGGATTAGTTTTGTGTTGATCTGACGGTCTAAAATAAATCCTAACTCTATAAATACCTAGGTAGTCTCTCACCCTAATTCATATGAAAAATAGAGTAGCTACCGTCATACCGCCGCCATGGAATTCAGTCTAGCCGCCACCAACTAAGAAAGAAGAAAAGCTAATCAAAACCTAATTCTACTCAACTCTAAAGCAAATCAAGACTCTCTTTTCTTCTTAAATTGTGAGTATGATAGTCTTAACAAGATTATTATCATTTTAATTGGGTTAAGTCATGAATGGATTATGAGTAGATGATGTGAATTGTCATATATGTTGTTGTAAACCTTATGCTATCATGTATGTTATTAATCCTATGCTATGTGGTGATGATATCCTATATGTTGTAAATCATGCTATGATGATGTTATGTATATTGAAAGTTTCTATGCTAAGTTGTGATGAATCATACATGTTAAAAAGCCATGATGTTACTATCTATGCTAGTTAGTTCATATTAATTGAATCATCATGTTTGGGCTATGTTGATCTATATGACAAGTCACATATGCAAATTAGATTGATTAGAAAAGTTATGAACATATGCCATGACATCTATTATGACATCTAGAATTATGCTATGACATATGTGATACCCTATGCTAGTTCACACCATCATTATGTTGCCTAAAAACCCCATATGCAAGTTTATGTATAGATTTGGGCTATGATCATATCATGTAAATTGAGACATTTAACAAGTTGACACCTTTTGATCCTTAACATGTGTATTTTATGCAAGTTTCACCCCTATTATGATTAGATTTATTTTAATTGTCTATATGTTGTGATAATTTATCTTTGTGCTATGTGTTAGACTATTCAAGTCTAGCCTATATTATTCGTTGAACAAGCGAACGTATAAACGTGGGGTAGGGGTAACATTAAGGATTTAATATTAAAAAGTTGGGGTGCAATTGATATGATTTTGCATGCCATAAGTGGATGGCCATAATTGATTCAATTATGGACATCATTAAAATTGGAAGTAATTAATAATTTGAATAGGGAATTATTAAAACCAGGGTAAAAGATTATAAGTGTTAATCAATGCTTAGGACACGAGGTTGGACTAGTTTGTGACGTAAACCTGCCTGGACCCGCCCGGTAAATCCAGTGGTCACAAATGTCAGCCCAATGTGAGAGGTCCTAGGCCTAAACTAAAGCATAACAGTTGTAAAGACACGAGGTTAGACTCTTTTATGGTGTAAGACTGCCCGGACCCGCCCGGCAAATCCAGCTTCCATAAATGCCAGTCTAATTTGAGAGGTCTTTACGAGGTTATGGCCTGAATGAATTAAGAAATACTTAACCAGATAAACATGTAAAGTGGGACATGGGGGTTAAGTAGGTGCCTTGGGTGGCATGAGGAATCTAGTGGGTGCCCTTAGTGGCATGTGAAATACGAGTAGTAAGACTTAACCAAACACACAGGTAAATGAACATGACTAAGAGGGTTAAGTGGGATATACTAGTAGTGACAAGCTTAGGTGGGTAGCTTGTGGGGGCCCATTTCAACCAGTATCCCAAACGTATCTTTGTGGGCTCGACCCAAGTCGAGGACGGGACATGCATGCTGGATTTGACTGTAAGCGGCCAAAAGGGGGAGCGGTGGCAACGCAAGTCCAACGGGTTTCATATGCGTGTGTGGACCCGGGCTGGTTGGTAATACGTTGTTGCATCGTGTAGGTATAAGCCATGCATTCTCAAGTTGTATCGGGATGCCACTTTAGGGGAGTGATACACCCCACTGTGGGGCCAGCACGGGTATCTACGAGTAGGGAGCCGATCGAAATTGGGTAGTGGGGTACACCTAGTGGAGATAGGGGCAGACGGCACCTATGTAGTCAGCTAGGGGTACGTAAGGCCATTTATAGGCTTCTGTGTGAAGCAAGTGGGTTCAAACTTTAGGGTGACTGGTGCGGTGCAGTGTAGTAATGTGCGGTGCAGTGTAGTAATTATTCGTTAGTAATTAGGTGTGCCTTTAACGTTATCTTTCACGTTATCATTATCTGCTCATCCCATTCCTAATAGTTCATAGACATTCACTTGTCTTCCAGCTTATGCCTTAGTCTAGTTATTTTGATAATAGTATTGTTAGAATTATCATACTCGCCAGACTTTATGTCTAACCCCCTCCATTTCTATCCTTTTTCCCCCTCCAGGTCCTCAGGCTGGACCCAGCTCTAGTGGAGTTTGATTGGATTGCTTAATCTCTCTTTGGGAAGCTTGGACCGTTGAAGTAAAGTCCAGCTTGTTATCTTTTTAATGGCTATTTATGTAATGGGATTATGTATTTTGTTTTTATGAAGATGGATATTGTACTTGACTCTGATTTATGGGTTTTATGATGTAACAAACATGTTAAATTTCCATTGCAATAAAATGAAGTTTTAAATTTACAAGTACTACTTATTATCTGTCTTGTTGTAATTTTTCTGTTCTATATTCACTCAAAACCTCCACAGAAGTTAATGCATTCCCTTTGTGAGTGACATTAATGGACGTGGGGTGTTACACGTGGTATCAGAGCCAGGTTACCAGAACAGATAAAATTTTTAGAAAAATTATTTTTCTAAAGTATTTTTGGAAGAAGTGCTTTCAAAAACATGTCTTAATGAGAAATTTAAAGAGGAAAGTTTTTAAGAAAAACATAATCCCCGAAAGCCATATCTTTATCTTTCGAAATCTCCATTTTGAATCTTTCATTTTTCGTTTCAGCATGGCTGAAGATCTTAATCTACCCGACGTTGTAACGATACCAGGATGGTATAGGAGGTTATTAGAGGCTAGGGCCGCTGCTGGTCCAGCTAATGTTCCTCCACCACCAGTTGCACCCGTTCCTCCTCCTCCTCCTCGCGTAGATACTTTTGCAAAGACGTGCAAGGAATTCAAGGCTATGGGTGGAAAACCTTTTCTAGGGTCAGAAACGTTTGTGGAAGCTAGAGATTGGCTTAAGGAGGTGGAAGAATTGCTAGAAATCTTTGAAGTAGAAGAAGGGAGGAAAGTTCGTTTAGCAGCTTGGTTGATGAATGGAGAGGCCTCGTTTTGGTGGGAGGTCACTAATGGGGAGCGTCCTGTTGACTCTTGGGCGGATTTCAGACGTAGGTTCGAGGCGAAGTTTCTCTCAAGGGCAGAAGAAAATCTATATATGGAAAGGTTCTTGACATTGAAGCAAGGAAGCTCATCGGTAAAAGAATATGTTAACAAATTTAATCAGTTAGCAAGGTTTGTCTTGGACTTAGTAAACACGCCGGAGAAGAAGGCTCTAAGGTTCGTTAATGGCTTGAATGAACCGTTGCAAGGGTTAGCTATGACCCACATCCCTATGGGGGCCACCTTTGAGAAGTTAGTAGAAATGGCGCTCATGCATGAGGAGAAAAGCGCTAAAGCTGATAAGGCACCCGAGAAGAAGGGGGATCAGAATAAACCACAACAGCAAAACAAGAAGGGTGGTAAAGACAATAACGGCAAGGGAAAGAAGAAATGTTTTAACTGTGGGACACCAGGCCATCTCAGCAAGGATTGCCGAAAGAAAAAGAAGACTGGCTGCTTTCATTGTGGCGATGCGGGACATTTAGTGAAGGACTGCCCAAAGAAGGGGCAGAGGGCAGGAGATACCTCGGGAGGACAGGTGCAGGCTCTTATGGCACCAGGGAAGGCAAGGGGACAAGTTCAGGCTCTCGCGGTCCCACCACTGCAAGAACGAGGTAGAACCATTTCTGTTGAAAGCTTAGTTTTTCTGTTTGATCATCCTGTCCGTACCTTATTCGATTCGGGCGCATCGCATTCGTTTATCTCTACATCATTAGTTGAATCACTGCACTTAAACACCAGTTTAGTAGAGGATCCCTTAATTGTTTCGAATCCAATAGGGGGCTCAGCTTATTTGTCCATGATGTGTTTGGATTTGAAAATTTCTATACTTAGTGTTGAGTTTAGATGTGATGCTTATGTGTTGGGCTTCACGGGCTATGGGCTAATTTTAGGAATGGATTGGTTATCCAGAAATGGGGTCGTTCTTGATTGTGAAAGGAGAGTAGTTAGGCTCGTGACTCGCCTTGGCAACACTCTCGAAATCTTTTGTAATCCCATAAATTCTGTTATGCTAAGTTATCTAGAATCGCTTGACGCGTCTGAGGAAAATCTACAATCTGTTAGAGTGGTCCGAGAGTATTCGGATGTGTTTGAGGAGGTGAAGGGCTTGCCTCCGAAGCGGGAGATAGATTTTTGAATATATCTTGTGGATAATGCGAAACCAGTATCTTTGCCAGTACGCCACATGGCTCCACGTGAAAGGAGGGAACTCGATATGCAAGTGAAGGAGTTGCTTGAGAAGGGGTTCATAAGACGAAGTATATCGGAGTGGGGTGCTCCAGTAGTATTTGCCACAAAGGCGGATGGGTCCCTTAGACTTTGTGTGGACTATAGAGAACTTAATAAGCTTACTAAGAAGAACAGACACCCACTACCGAGGATTGACGATCTCTTCGATCAGTTAGTTGGCGCCTCAGTGTTTCCGCAGTTGGACTTAGCCACTGGTTTCCATCAGTTGAGAGTGGCTGAGGATAGCATAGACAAGATTGCCTTTAGGACTTCGGACGGTTTCTATGAATGGCTAGTGATGCCCTTCGGTTTGACAAATGCCCCAGCATATTTTGTTGATTTGATGAGTAGGGTGTTTAGGGAGTACCTTAACAAATTCGTGGTAGTCTTTGTAGATGACATCTTGATCTTTTCTAAGGATGAAGAAGAGCACGCCCTACATTTTAGGGAAGTGTTGGAGACTCTTCGAGCGTATAGCCTTAAAGCTAAATTTTCTAAGTATCATTTTTGGAGGAAGGATTAGGACACGTGATTTCCAAGGAAGGGACAGCTGTGGATCCCGCGAAGGTGGTGGCCATCCAAGATTGGAAGGTCCCTAAAAATGCTACCGAAGTGAGAAGTTTCTTGGGGTTGGCTGGCTACTATAGGAAGTTTATCAAAGACTTCGCAAAGATATCAGCTCGACACGCCTGGCAAAGAAGAACCTAGTTTTCACATGGGACGTAGATTGTGATGATGCGTTCCAACGTTCGAAGAGAGCTTTGACTTCAGCCCCAGTCTTAGTATTTCCAGACGGAAGTAAGCCATTTACTGTTTATACTGACACTTGTGGGACAGGACTAGGCGCAGTCTTAATGCAAGAGGGTAGGGTAATAGCCTATGGTGGAAGGCAGTTGAGAGCGCATGAGAAGAATTACCCCACACATGACCTAGAGTTGGCCGCTATCGTTTTCGCGTTTAAGTCTTGGCGTCATTATCTTCTTGGCGAAAAATTCGAATTATTCACTGACCACAAATCTTTAAAATACTTATTCTCTCAAAAGGACTTGAACTTAAGGCAGCAAAGGTGGATGGAGTTCTTAGTGTCCTACGACTTTGAGATAGCATATAGCCCTGGCAAGGGTAACGTGGTGGCGGACATCTTAAGTAGAAAAAGATTATCTTTAAGTCCTTTGTTTGTTGAGTGGCGAAGCTTAGAATTCATTTCGATGTTTGACTTAGGCCTTCCGTTGACTTCGTACCCGGTTTGCTAGCATCCTTGGAGGTCAGACCTACGCTTTTGGGATGGATTGGCGAGGCACAGCGAGACTACCCGCAGTTGGTTGAGTTAGAAGAAAAGCTCAAAGGAGGGGAGTCATCAAGCCATCTCCGTAGGTATACCCTAGATGATAAGGGTTGGTTACGTAGGGACGGTAGACTTTGTGTACCAAAAGACGATGACCTAAGGAAGACTATTCTTGACGAAGCACATCGTTCGAAGATGACCATACATCCCGGCGGGGACAAGATGTACAAAGACATGAAGAGAGTTTACTTTTGGGCCGGCATGAAGAAAGATGTGGCCGAGTATGTCGCTAGATGCTTGGTGTGCCAACAAGTAAAAGCGGAGCAAAAGAAACCCGGTGGGTTGCTTCACCCATTGGAGGTTCCACTATGGAAGTGGGAAAGTGTCTCGATGGATTTTGTGGATGGATTACCGCGATCGAGGAAGGGTAATACGGGAATTTGGGTTATAGTAGATAGACTTACTAACAGCGCCCATTTTATTCCCGTGAAAAGTAAGAGGACTGCTCCATGGTTAGCTTTTGTATACGTTCGAGAGATAGTTCGTTTGCACGGTGTTCCTTCTTGCATAGTGGGCGACCGCGATCCTATTTTCACTAGCGAATTTTGGAAAAGCTTGCAAGAGGCGGTAGGGACTCAGTTATGTTTGAGCACCGCATATCATCCTCAGACAGACGGCCAGACCGAGAGGGTGAATCATATTCTGGAGGACCTATTAAGGCTATGTATCCTAGACTTTGGAGGTACATGGGAAGAGCATCTTCCATTGGTGGAGTTCGCATATAATAACAGCTTTCTGTCCAGCATTGGCATGGCACCTTTCGAAGCTCTTTATGGACGACCTTGTCGTTCACCTACATGTTGGTGGGAATCTACAGATAAGATCTTACTTGGGCCCGATATGATTAGGGAGACTTCGGAGAAGATCGATTTGATTCGAAGGAGGATGAAAGCAGCGCAAGATAGGCAGAAATCTTATGCGGATAAGAGGAGGACAGATCTCGAGTTCGATGTTGGGGACATGGTCTTTGTCAAAGTGTCTCTATTACGGAACGTTGTTCGCTTTGGGTCCGTTGGGAAATTAGCACCAAGGTTTGTAGGGCCATTTCCTATTAAGGAGAGGATTGGACGGATGGCGTATAGAGTGGAGTTGCTCGAGAGACTTAGTGGTGTACATGACGTATTCCATGTGTCACATTTGAGGAAGTGCTTGCACGAGACCGCGGAAGTGGTAGAGCCGATGTTGCTTAGAGTGGTGGAGATAAAGCGTGATGCAACGATTCGACGAGCTCCTACGCGCATTCTTGGGTCGGAGATCAAGAAGTTGAGGAATCGAGAGGTCAGACTAGTCAAAGTACAATGGGGAGATGATGAGAGCAACGCTACTTGGGAGACAGAAGAGAAGATGCGTTCACGATACCCTTTTCTTTTCGAGGGTATGTCCTTTAATTTCTCCTTTATCGTTTAGCTTGTACTTATCTTATCTTTAGTATGCCCTCTCGCTGGGATCTTTGACCTTTAGTTAGGATAACCCTATGGTTGAAACATGTGTTTGAGACATGTTATGTATGATGGACGCAAAGTGGATGCAAGTGTTTGCTAGTGGTTGCTAGTGGTTGCTAGTGGACGCATATACACACACTATTAGGCACTAGATCGGCTCAGCCACTTCATACTGCATATTGCATATTGCATATAAATGGCTGTATTTAGTAAAATGGATGTATAATGGTTGTGCTATCATATGGATGCCGCATTTTGGTGAATGGTTGTGCACGCATGTAGAAATAATATGTATCGATAGGGTTCTTTTGCATACATAATGGACGCATGGCACTATCATGGTTTGCATTAAGGAGGTCAACTGAATCAGTGGACCGCCTGATTTTGCATTAGACAAGGAACATATACACACACTGTGCATTTAAACATAAAAAGCATTAAAGTCTATAAGGACAATGGATGCCTGTGTTTGATGGTTGAGTAGATGGTTGTTTGGATGTTAGGATATACATTCTTCTTGACTTGAAGATTTCGGGGTCGAAATCCTTTAAGGAGGGGAGAATGTAACACCCTGTAATTTTGATAATATTAATATTCACAAATTAAAGAATAACTAATCTCAGACGTGAGAATTGTGAGAAAGCGCCATTGTGTTCGTCTTGGAATTCTGGTTGAAATAGAGTCCGAGTTTGCGTGATTTGGACTTCGTATGAAGAAGATATGGCCATCGGAAGTTTCTGAAAATTTAAAACAGCTCGCAGGAAATTTAAAATTCAAAATTTGAAGTCAAACAGGCTAGGCGGGAAATTTCCCGCCCAGAACCCCAGGTCGACTGGGGAGTCGACTGGGCAGTCGACACCCCCCCCCCAGGTCGACTGGGCAGTCGACACCCCAGGGACCAGGTCGACTGCGCAGTCGACCTGGGTCTAGCGGCTAGGGTTTTTGACTGAGCCTGTTTTGACTGAGTAATGACCCATTAGGGTTTTTGACCTAATCTGGTTGGCTGGGATTAGTTCTGTGTTGATCTGACGGTCTAAAATAAATCCTAACTCTATAAATACCTAGGTAGTCTCTCACCCTAATTCATATGAAAAATAGAGTAGCTACCGTCATACCGCCGCCATGGAATTCAGTCTAGCCGCCGCCAACTAAGAAAGAAGAAAAGCTAATCAAAACCTAATTCTACTCAACTCTAAAGCAAATCAAGACTCTCTTTTCTTCTTAAATTGTGAGTATGATAGTCTTAACAAGATTATTATCATTTTAATTGGGTTAAGTCATGAATGGATTATGAGTAGATGATGTGAATTGTCATATATATTGTTGTAAACCTTATGCTATCATGTATGTTATTAATCCTATGTTATGTGGTGATGATATCCTATATGTTGTAAATCATGCTATGATGATGTTATGTATGTTGAAAGTTTCTATGCTAAGTTGTGATGAATCATACAAGTTAAAAAGCCATGATGTTACTATCTATGCTTGTTAGTTCATATTAATTGAATCATCATGTTTGGGCTATGTTGATCTATATGACAAGTCACATATGCAAGTTAGATTGATTAGAAAAGTTATGAACATATGCCATGACATCTATTATGACATCTAGAATTATGCTATGACATATGTGATACCCTATGCTAGTTCACACCATCATTATGTTGCCAAAAAACCCCATATGCAAGTTTATGTATAGATTTGGGCTATGATCATATCATGTAAATTGAGACATTTAACAAGTTGACACCTTTTGATCCTTAACATATGTAGTTTATGCAAGTTTCACCCCTATTATGATTAGATTTATTTTAATTGTCTATATGTTGTGATAATTTATCTTTGTGCTATGTGTTAGACTATTCAAGTCTAGCCTATATTATGCGTTGAATAAGCGAACGTATAAACGTGGGGTAGAGGTAATATTAAGGATTTAATATTAAAAAGTTGGGGTGCAATTGATATGATTTTGCATGCCATAAGTGGATAGCCATAATTGAGTCAATTATGGACATCATTAAAATTGGAAGTAATTAAAAATTTGAATAGGGAATTATTAAAACCGGGGTAAAAGATTATAAGTGTTAATCAATGCTTAGGACACGAGCTTGGACTCGTTTGTGACGTAAACCTGCCTGGACCCGCCCGGCAAATCCAGTGGTCACAAATGTCAGCCCAATGTGAGAGGTCCTAGGCCTAAACTGAAGCATAACAGTTGTAAAGACACGAGGTTAGACTCTTTTAGGGTGTAAGACTGCCCGGACCCGCCCGGCAAATCCAGCTGCCATAAATGCCAGTCTAATGTGAGAGGTCTTTACGAGGTTATGGCCTGAATGAATTAAGAAATACTTAACCAGATAAACATGTAAAGTGGGACATGGGGGTTAAGTAGGTGCCTTGGGTGGCATGAGGAATCTAGTGGGTGCCCTTAGTGGCATGTGAAATACGAGTAGTAAGACTTAACCAAACACACATGTAAATGAACATGACTAAGAGGGTTAAGTGGGATATACTAGTAGTGACAAGCTTAGGTGGGTAGCTTGTGGGGGACCATTTCAACCAGTATCCCAAACGTATCTTTTTGGGCTCGACCCAAGTCGAGGACGAGACACGCATGCTGGATTTGACTGTAAGAGGCCAAAAGGGGGAGCGGTGGCAACGCAAGTCCAACGGGTTTCATATGCGTGTGTGGACCCGGGCTGGTAGGTAAGACGTTGTTGCATCGTGTAGGTATAAGCCGTGCATTCTCAAGTTGTATCGGGTTGCCACTTTAGGGGAGTGATACACCCCACTGTGGGGCCAGCACGGGTATCTACGAGTAGGGAGCCGATCGAAAGTGGGTAGTGGGGTACACCTAGTGGAGATAGGGGCAGACGGCACCTATGTAGTCAGCTAGGGGTACGTAAGGCCATTTATAGGTTTCTGTGTGAAGCAAGTGGGATCAAACTTTAGGGTGACTGGTGCGGTGTAGAGTAGTAATGTGCGGTGTAGTGTAGTAATTATTCGTTAGTAATTAGGTGTGCCTTTAACGTTATCTTTCACGTTATCATTATCTTCTCATCCCATTCCTAATAGTTCATAGACATTCACTTGTCTTCCCGCTTATGCCTTAGTCTAGTTATTTTGATAATAGTATTGTTAGAATTATCATACTCGCCAGACTTTATGTCTAACCCCCTCCATTTCTATCCTTTTTCCCCTCCAGGTCCTCAGGTTGGACCCAGCTCTAGTGGAGTTTGATTGGATTGCTTCATCTCTCTTTGGGAAGCTTGGACCGTTGAAGTAAAGTCCAGCTTGTTATCTTTTTAATGGCTATTTATGTAATGGGATTATGTATTTTGTTTTCATGAAGATGGATATTGTACTTGACTCTGATTTATGGGTTTTATGATGTAACAAACATGTTAAATTTCCGCTGCAATAAAATGAAGTTTTAAATTTCCAAGTACTACTTTTGTAATTTTTCTGTTCTATATTCACTCAAAACCTCCACGGAAGTTAATGCATTCCCTTTGTGAGTGACATTAATGGACGTGGGGTGTTACATTATTAATATCGATAACCACTTTGCACATGTCCTGCAGAAAAGCCCAACTTTTGAAGTTAACTTGTTGGCTCCCATTTGGATCCTGAGCCATAACTTCTCATCTGGACTTCCTTTGCATCTCGGGTTTTAATCGGATTGGAGTTGATCTTCAGAAGAGTTCACGATCATCATTGCTCGTACATACTCCATAGGGATCATTCACTTGTCCATACTTCACCAGGATCGCTCGCTCAAACTACTTTCTCCTGGTTCGGTCGCTCGCACTTCCTTCTCTGGGCTCGCTCGCTCGTTCTTCCCTTTCCGAGCCCGCTCTTTCGAACCCCCCTCCCCAGGCTCAATCGCTCGCACGTACTTCCCTCTCTAGGCTCGGTCGTTCATACTTCACAGGGTCGGTCGCTCGTTCAGGTTCGCTCGCTAGACCTTCTTCTATCAGGCTCACTCGCTCCTCCTTCTTCCACCAGGGTCGGTCGTGCATACACCCTGGGGTCGGTCGTGCGACCCAAAACCTGCACCGCTTCCAACAAGCTATTTTCACCTCAGGACGTCGTTTTCGACCATTCTAACTTTCCTACGCGACCATAGAACATACCAAACAGCAGTAGTAACATGTATAATTAACCAAAAACACCAAAATGACAATTGGTCGTGTAAATTTAGATCAAACATACCCAAATCCATGATTTTCCCCTTAATCTCCTAAATTCAGGGATTAGCAAACTTAATCCAAATTAACCCAAATTTATATCTGTGACATAAAATACGATTTTAGAATTAATTCATATTTTACCATAATTTTCAGATGTATAATTTCGCTAATTATCACTAATGCCCCTAATTAGCCATAATTAGTGAATAAACATGCTAACCACTCACCTTAGCCAATAATTAATTACATATCTAAAACTTTTAGTGATTTAGCTTGGATTCCAATATAGTGCAGTAGCTCTACCTCGAATTTGATGCTAATGCGACTTGATTTGATGTGTATTTGATTAATTAGTGATTAGAAAGTGATTAGAGAGACATTTGGAAGACGGGGGCCATTATTAAGGTTCAAGGAATGCTTGTGGTGACTGGAAAAATGAAAGGAGATGATTCACCAACTCCTTTCAGTCCTCCTATAACCCTAATCCAGAAATGGTTTATGGTCCTAACTGCTAATCACCCTATTAAACCCAATTCGGTTGTTTTCCCATTTTCAAACCTTATTCCAACCATATCTCTCAAATGGTAAGTCTGTTTGTAACAACCCGTATTTTGAATAACATGTTATAACACTAATCAAGGCAGAATTAAATGTTAAAATCTGAATCAAGGGAAACCGGCTATGCCATTGCGTTCGTCTCGGAAAAATACGCGAAATAGAGTCCGAGTTTTCGGAAATCGGAGTCCGTATGACCAAGGTATGGCCCGTCAAAGTTTTCAGAAAATTTCAAGTTCAAAAATAGTTCAAATTTCAAATCTGGAGCCAAACAGACAGGGCGGGAAAGTTTCCCGCCCAGCCCCCAAGTCAACTAGGGAGTCGACTTGGGAGTCGACACACCCCAGCTGGTGTCGACTGCCCAGTCGACACCCCTGTCGACCTGGGTGGTCGGCCAGTTTGGCCTGGTGCACCTGTTTTGGCTCCTGGGTCTTGTTTTGTTGGCTTGTGATGTGATTTGATGGCTCATATCTGAATTAGGGTTAATCCTATGGCATAAACTAGTCTCTATACCTATAAAAACACCCTAATACCTAGCCTAAATCATCACAAATCAACCTAGCAACTAAATTATGCCAAAATGCTTCCTAATCATGGCCTCCACTTTCATATCATGGCCTCCATCTTCTTCATGAAAGCTTGAGTGTTCTAAGCTAGTAAAAGAGCCATCTTTCTTCATACAAATCAAAGGAGCTTCTTATTTCTCAAGACAACTTGGAGCTTATATTCATTTAGGGATTTCTAGTGTGGCTTCGTCTCAATCTTGTTTTATTTTGTTCTAGTCTTCTTAGCCAAGCTTTGTAAGCCCTATTATACTCTTAGATTTAAACTATGAAGTTAATATGATCATGTAGCAAGTTGAAATGAGACTTTTGGGTATAATACTTGTCTTTGGGCTATATATTTGTATGCATAGATCCATGTATGACTCTTTTAATCTATGATTGTGGCACCATCATGAACCTAGTATCATTTACCTTGATTTTTGGGTAGAAAGCTATGAGCTTTATTTGGTGGTTATGCATAATGCGACATAGAACTTGGTAGTTATGCATAATGCAACATAGATCCTCTCATGATCTTTATGTTAACTTGCCTATGATGTTATGAACTATATGCTAATCACAAGTTATCACCCTATGTTAACTATGACCATGTTATCACCTATTTGCTAAGTTGATGTCATGCATGTTTTGAGGCCAATAACCTTATATGCTAGTTTGTTGAAACCCTTTTGCCTCAAATATCACCATGTTTAACTTATGATAGACTTTGCCATCTTATGCCCACCTTGTCATATTCTTATGTTCCCCCTTTTGATCTATTTGTGTTGATGCGAACTTACGTGCGATGGGGTTACGTTATGGGTAAAATTAAATGAAATAAAACATGACTTGAAAATATGACATGTGGTTATGCTTGAAAACATGAACGTGGACATGATATGTAGAAAACATGAAAGTGGCCAACTCGAGGTTGGGTTGAGTTTGTAGCATAAATCTACCCGGAACCGACCGGCTTAACTAGTGGCTACAAACAATAGGAACCAATGTGAGTAGTTGGTCATATCGCACTTAAAACCAGAGTTTAGACTAGGTTGTGGTGTAAAGCTACCCGGACCCGCCCGGCTTAACTAGTAACCACAACAAAGTCTAATGTGAGAGGTTGGGGTGCATTAAGTTAATTAATGCCACATGGTAGGGTTAAGTCATGGACCACTTGAATACTTAACCAATTAAACACGATGGATTGGTACGGTTAAGTCATGGACTACTTGAATACTTAACCAATTAAACACGATGTATTGATAGGGTTAAGTCATGAACTGCTTGGATACACTTGACCAACTCAATACATGGTTAGGATAGGGTTAACCAAACTTAACCCGCTTGAAATCCTAGTTATGTGGTCCTTTTCAGCAGTAACCCACTAGGGAGTATCATGGATACCCTAGGACTAGGCTAGGGTGGGGCACGATTACTGGGCTGATTGTAAGAGACCAAAAGAGACGGCTGAATGGTGCACCAGTTAAGTTTAGGCAGACCATGGTCGTGCACATTAAGTCCGGAGTTGAACATGGGCACCCATAGGTTTATACTGTGCGTGCTTGTTTTGTGTCTGTGGTTTACGCCCATAGGACTGGATACACCCTAGGGTGGACCTTGCACGGTTAACTACATTCCATGATTAAGCCGTATGACACCGATACACGACGAGTTAGGCTTATAGGGAGCCGATCGACTAGACCGAGTAGTTGGACCTTGATTTAGGTCATCTCATGAGTTTGGGCCAACATTGGGCTGAGGGATCACTTCTTGTTTATACTTGACATAGGTTAGAATACTAGTACACTCTTGGTGCAACTTAACCTTGTATATGCGATGCCACTCTTGTTAACTTTTCACCATGCCAGTTATCATCCTATGTTTCATCTCTGTTTTACATGTCCAGTTAACTTTATTAGTTTTTATACTAATAGTAGGTAGGACTTACCAGTCTTTTTGACTGACCTATTTTCTTTCGCCTCTTTTCTTCCGTTCCCCCCCCCCCCCAAGTTCTCAGGGTGGGAACACTAGCACCTAGCTTGGATCTTTAGCTTGCTTTCTGGATAGCTCATGTACGGTTTGGACTTGAGCTCGCTATGGCTTTACCACGTCTACTTTGGGGATAGTTTACTTTATGTTATTTCCAGTTTTCAGTTTATGTTTCTAGACTTGTAGTAGTTGGAAAATAATGACTTAGTACTTTTGATGTAAGTTGACTATGGTTTTGAAATAGTAGTTTTATCCGCTGCTTTACTTACTCTGTTTTACTTATATGTTCTGTCTTGTGATATCTTTATGCATGTTTACCTTGTCCAACACCCCTCCAAAGCCAGTGTACTTGCAAGAGTGACCCTAGCGGAGGTGGGGTGTTACATTTGGTATCAGAGCATAAGGTTTTACTAGACCGGACAAAAGTTTTAAAAACCCTTTTGAAAAACTATTTTCAAAACCAATTAAGTATTTTCCAAGAAAAATCTAGTTTATTTTAAAAGGCTATTCCCCAAAAGCCATTAGCACTATCCTTTGTTTCCTCGTTCTAAATCTATCTTTTCCCTTTTTCAGCATGGCCGATCTTAACCTTCTCGAGGGAGTACCCATACCCGGATGGTTCCGGAGGTACCTGGAAGCTAGGGCCAACGATGCGGGCCCAACAAACACTCCCACTCCTCCTCCCGTACCTGAGGTTCCTCCTCCTCCTCCTCAGCGTCCACAAGCGGATTTCGCAAAGATTTGCAAAGACTTTAAGGCGATGGGTGGCAAGAATTTTGTTGGGACAGAGACTTATGTGGAGGCAAGAAACTGGTTAAAGGAAACTGAAGACCTTTTTGCTATCTTTGATGTGGATGATCGTAGGAAAGTTCTGTTGGCAATATGGCTATTGAAAGAGGAAGCTGCTTATTGGTGGGAGGTCACCAACGCTACTAGGCCTATAGAGTCTTGGGTCGACTTTAGGATGAGGTTTGGGCTTAAGTTTCTATCATCTGCTGAGGAGAATCTACAAATGGAGAAGTTTATATCTTTGAAGCAAGGGGACATGACAGTGAGGGAGTATGTGAATAAGTTTAACCAGCTTGCTCGATTCGGTTTGGACATGGTTAACACACCCTAGAAGAAGTCTTTACGCTTTGCACGAGGATTGAATGAGCGATTACAAGGTTTAGCCATGTCTCATATACCCATGGGGGCCACTTTTGAGAGCTTAGTGGATATGGCCTTGCTTCAGGGAGACGATAAGAATGGCAAGAAAGAAGTCAAGCCTAATGAGACTCAAACCAAGACGACGGATTCCAAGTGGGAAGGAAATCAGAGCAATCAGAGTAACCAGAACAACAAGAGCAACAAGAACAACAAGGATAACAAGGCCAACAACAAGGCAAGGGAGACAAGGAAGTGCAACTTCTGTGGGATCGTTGGACACATAGCCAAAGATTGTAGGAAGAAGAAGAGGAAGTTGGGAGAATGCTTTCATTGCGGAGAGGCTGGACACTTCAGTAAGGATTGCCCAAAGAAGCAAGGGCAGGGGCAAGGACGGACTCAGCGAGCAGGACCTTCTGGAGGGCAGATGCATGAACTCAACACTGCTCCAGTTCCGGAACGAGGTAGTATTTCTGTAGAAAGCCTTGTTTACATTTCTGGTTTTCCTGTTCGAACTTTATTTGATTCTGGCGCATCGCATACCTTTATTTCCTTTGACATTGTTGAAAGTTTGCACCTAAGTACTAGTCTAGTTGAGGATTCCGTTAGTGTTTCAAATCCAATTGGGGGTTCCGTCCATCTATCTTTGATTTGTATGGATTTGAGGATTTCTATCTTGACCTTAGAATTCACATGTAATGCTTATGTTCTCGGGTTTTTGGGATACGGGTTGATTTTGGGCATGGATTGGTTGTCCAGTTATGGATCCATTCTTGATTGTGAGCATAGGGTGGTGAGGCTCATGACTCGCCTCGGTAATACCCTAGAAATTTCTTGTAACCCTCTGGATCCCGTCATGTTATGTTATCTTGAATCTCTTGACTCGTCCATCGATGATCCGCAATCTGTAAGGGTGGTCCGAGAATATCCCAATGTCTTTGATGAGGTTAAGGGGTTACCCCCTAAGCGAGAGATAGATTTCCGCATTTATCTTGTTGATAATGCCAAGCCAATTTCATTGCCCGTTAGGCACATGGCCCCGCGAGAAAGAAGAGAGCTTAGCAAGTAAATCAAGGAGTTGCTTGAGAAAAATTTCATTAGGCGAAGCATTTCAGAATGGGGTGCTCCGGTGGTATTCGCTACTAAGGCGGATGGTTCGCTTCGTCTATGTGTTGATTATCATGAGTTGAACAAGCTGACAAAGAAGAATAGACACCCGTTACCGAGGATTGATGATCTCTTTGACCAGCTTGTTGGTGCTTCTATTTTCTCTCAGCTCGATCTAGCCACCGGATTCCATCAGCTTAGAGTGGCTGAGGATAGTATTGATAAGACTGCGTTTAGGACTCCAAATGGATTCTTTGAATGGCTAGTCATGCCGTTCGGTTTTACTAATGCACCCGCATACTTTGTTGATTTGATGAGTAGGGTGTTCAGGGAGTTCCTTAACAAGTTTGTGGTTGTCTTCGTGGATGATATTCTGGTCTTCTCTAAGGACGAGGAAGAGCATGCTACACACCTCAAGGAGGTTATGGATACGCTTAGAGCTCATCAATTGAAAGCCAAGTTCTCTAAATGCCATTTCTGGAGAAGAGAAGTTCGGTTCCTTTGGTATATAGTTTCTAAGCAGAGCTTAGCTGTGGATCCCGCTAAAGTGGTGGCGGTACAAGACTGGAAAGTTCCAAAGAATGCAACTGAAGTGAGAAGCTTTCTCGGTCTGGCAGGATTTTATAGGAAGTTCATTAAGGACTTCGCTAGGATTTCAGCCCCTCTTACTAAGTTAACGAAGAAGAACTTAGTCTTTGCATGGGACTTAGAGTGTGAGCTTGCTTTTCAAAGGCTCAAGAAAGCCCTCACCACAGCTCCAGTTCTAGCATTGCCCGATGGAGGGAAGTTGTTTACCGTGTACACCGAGGCATGTGGCACGGGATTAGGCACTGTCCTGATGCAAGAAGGGAGAGTGATATGCTTTGGGGGTAGGCAATTCAAAGTTCATGAGAAGAACTATCCCACTTATGATTTGGAATTGGCGGCGATCGTTTTTGCACTCAAATCTTGGCGCCATTATCTTCTAGGCGATAGGTTTGAGTTATATACTGATCACAAATCGCTCAAGTACCTCTTCTCGCAGAAAGATTTGAATCTAAGGCAGCAGAGGTGGATGGAATTCTTGGCATCATATGACTTCGAGATAGCTTATACCCCTGGCAAGGGGAATGTTGTGGCGGATGCGCTAAGCAGAAGAAGGTTGACTTTGAGTCCCTTGTTTGTTGAGATGAAGAGCCTAGAGTTCTTGGCAACCTTTGATTTCACACCTGTTGTTGAGTCGATGACTGGTTCGTTAGCATCCCTTGAGCTTAGACCTACACTTCTTGATCAAGTTGGGGCTTCACAGAGGGAAGACCCACAGATAGTCGAGATCATGGACAAGTTGATTCGGGGTGAGACGTCAAGTCACCTGGCTAGATATACTATTGATGACAAGGGATGGCTAAGGCGTGATGGAAGACTATGTGTCCCACGAGTGGGAGACTTAGTAAATAAAGTTCTTAAGGAGGCGCATCACTCGAGGATGACCATACATCCCGGAGGGGATAAGATGTACCGGGATATGAAGCGCATTTTCTTTTGGGATGGGATGAAAAAGGATGTGGCAGAGTTTGTTTCTAGATGCATTGTTTGCCAGCAAGTAAAGGCCGAGTCGAAGAAGCCCGCTGGGCTACTGCATCCATTGGAGGTCCCGCTATGGAAGTGGGAAAGTATCTCTATGGATTTTGTGGATGGATTGCCGAGATCAAGGAAGGGCAATACTAGCATATGGGTCATAGTGGATAGACTCATGAAGAGCGCCCATTTTATTCCGGTAAAGAGCAAGAGGACCGCACCATGGCTAGCATCTGTTTATCTTCGAGAGATAGTGCGATTGCATGGAGTCCCTTCTAGCATAGTTAGCGATCGTGACCCAATCTTCACTAGCCAATTTTGGAGTAGTTTGCAAGAAGCGATGGGTACGCGATTGAATCTAAGTACAGCCTATCACCCACAGATGGATGGCCAGACCGAAAGGGTGAATAGGGTACTAGAAGATCTGTTGAGGCTATGCATTCTTGACTTTGGTGGCACTTGGGAAGACCACCTTCCTCTCGTAGAGTTTGCTTATAATAACAGCTACCAAGCAAGCATAGGGATGGCACCATTCGAAGCTTTATATGGGAGGCCGTGCAAGTCACCAACATGTTGGTGGGAGACGACGGATAAGCTTATACTTGGGCCCGACATGATAAGGGACACATCCGAGAAGGTTGAGTTGATTCGAAGACGGATGAAAACGGCCCAAGACAGACAGAAATCCTATGCAGACAAGCGAAGGATAGACTTAGAGTTTGAAGTCGGAGATATGGTCTTTGTGAAGGTTTCTCCTTTGCTAAATGTGGTTCGTTTTGGAGCAGTTGGGAAGCTGGCACCAAGGTTCGTAGGACCCCTCCCTATCATAGAGAGGATTGGGAAGATGGCTTATAAGGTGGAATTGCCCGAGAAGCTGGCCGGAGTACACAATGTTTTTCATGTCTCGCATCTCCGAAAGTGCCTACATGAGTCAGCCGAGGTAGTTGAGCCTAGCATTCTTGAAGACATGGAGGTAGAGAAAGAGGCGACTTTGAGGCGAGCTCCGATTCGTATCTTGGGAACGGAGATCAAGAAGCTGAGGAATCGAGAAGTCAAGTTAGTAAAGGTTCAGTGGAGTGAAGCCAATGAAGATGCAACTTGGGAAACCGAGGAGAAGATGCATGGGCTTTATCCATTCCTTTTTGAGGGTACATTCTCAATCTCTTTTCCTAGTTAGCATATCTTTCTTTTGCTATCCATGTTTATCTTGTTATCTCGTTAACCTTGTCATGAGAACCTTAGGTAGAAACCATTTGGATGAAACATGTATTTGAAACATGTTATGCTTGATGTTTGCAAGTGGTTGCAAGTGTTTGCAAGTGGATACTCGTGGATGCATGATACACATTAGGCACTAAGATCGGCTCACACACTTTCATATTGCATATGCATGAGTGCTTATACTTATTCATGGATGAAACTTGTTATGCTATCACGTGGATGTTGCATATGGATGAATGTTATGTGCACTCATGTAGAGATTATGAATTATGTTTGGAATTTGCATACATATGGACTCATTTCACTAACATACTTTGCATTAAGGAGGTTTGCTGAATCAGTAACCGTCTGATTTTCGCATTAGATAAGTACATATACACACACCTTTCGCATATGATCATACAACATTTAGAATCTTTTAAGGACAATGACTTTTCGTGGATGATGTTTTGAGTAGATGGATGATGGATGGTAGGATACGTTCTTCCTAACTTGAAGATTTTGGGGACGAAATCCTTTGAGGTGGGGAGAATGTAACAACCCGTATTTTGAATAACATGTTATAACATTAATCAAGGCAGAATTAAATGTTAAAATCTGAATCAAGGGAAACGGGCTATGCCATTGCGTTTGACTCGGAAAAATACGCGAAATAGAGTCTGAGTTTTCGGAAATCGGAGTCCGTATGACCAAGTTATGGCCCGTCAAAGTTTTCAGAAAATTTCAAGTTCAAAAACAGTTCAAATTTCAAATCTGGAGCCAAACAGACTGGGCGGGAAAGTTTCCCGCCCAGCCCCCAAGTAGACTGGGGAGTCGACTTGGGAGTCGACACACCCCAGCTGGTGTCGACTGCCCAGTCGACACCCCTATCGACCTGGGTGGTCGGCCAGTTTGGCCTGGTGCACCTGTTTTGGCTCATGGGTCTTGTTTTGTTGGCTTGTGACGTGATTTGATGGCTTAGATCTGAATTAGGGTTAATCCTATGGCCTAAACTAGTCTCTACACCTATAAAAATACCCTAACACCAAGCCTAAATCATCACAAATCAACCTAGCAACTAAATTATGCCAAAATGCTTCCTAATCATGGCCTCCACCTTCATATCATGGCCTCCATCTTCTTCATGAAAGCTTGAGTGTTCTAAGCTAGTAAAAAAGCCATCTTTCTTCATCAAAACAAGGATCTTTCTTCTTATTTCTCAAAGACAACTTGGAGCTCATATTCATTTGGGGATTTCTAGTGTGGCTTCGTCTCAATCGTGTTTTATTTTGTTCTAGTCTTCTTAGCCAAGCTTTGTAAGCCCTATTCTACTCTTAGATTTAAACTATGAAGTTAATATGATCATGTAGCAAGTTGAAATGAGACTTTTGGGTATAATACTTGTCTTTGGGCTATATATTTGTATGCATAGATCCATGTATGACTCTTTTGATCTATGATTGTGGCACTATCATGAACCTAGTAACATTTACCTTGATTTTTGGGTAGAAAGCTATGAGCTTTATTTGGTGGTTATGCATAATGCGACATAGAACTTGGTAGTTATGCATAATGCAACATAGATCCTCTCATGATCTTTATGTTAACTTGCCTATGATGTTATGAACTATATGCTAATCACAAGTTATCACCCTATGTTAACTATGACCATGTTATCACCTATTTGCTAAGTTGATGTCATGCATGTTTTGAGGCCAATAACCTTATATGCTAGTATGTTGAACCCCTTTTGCCTCAAATATCACCATGTTTAACTTATGATAGACTTTGCCATCTTATGCCCACCTTGTCATATTCTTATGTTCCCCCTTTTGATCTATTTGTGTTGATGCGAACTTACGTGCGATGGGGTTACGTTATGGGTAAAATTAAATGACATGAAACATGACTTGAAAATATGACATGTGATTATGCTTGAAAACATGAACGTGGACATGACATGTAGAAAACATGAAAGTGGCCAACTCGAGGTTGGGTTGAGTTTGTAGCATAAATCTACCCGGAACCGACCGGCTTAACTAGTGGCTACAAACAATAGGACCCAATGTGAGTAGTTGGTCATATCGCACTTAAAACCCGAGGTTAGACTAGGTTGTGGTGTAAAGCTACCCGGACCCGCCTGGCTTAACTAGTAACCACAACAAAGTCTAATGTGAGAGGTTGGGGTGCATTAAGTTAATTAATGCCACATGGTAGGGTTAAGTCATGGACCACTTGAATACTTAACCAATTAAACACGATGGATTGGTAGGGTTAAGTCATGGACTACTTGAATACTTAACCAATTAAACACGATGTATTGATAGGGTTAAGTCATGAACTGCTTGGATACACTTGACCAACTCAATACATGGTTAGGATAGGGTTAACCACACTTAACACGCTTGAAATCCTAGTTACGTGGTCCTTTTCAGCAGTAACCCACTAGGGAGTATCATGGATACCCTAGGACTAGGCTAGGGTGGGGCACGATTACTGGGCTGATTGTAAGAGACCAAAAGAGACGGCTGAATGGTGCACCAGTTAAGTTCAGGCGGACCATGGTCGTGCACATTAAGTCCGGAGTTGAACATGGGCACCCGTAGGTTTAGACTGTGCGTGCTTGTTTTGTGTCTGTGGTTTACGCCCTAGGACTGGATACACCCTAGGGTGGACCTTGCACGGTTAACTACATTCCATGATTAAGCCGTATGACACCGATACACGACGAGTTAGGCTTATAAGGAGCCGATCGACTAGACCGAGTAGTTGGACCTTGATTTAGGTCATCTCATGAGTTTCGGCCAACATTGGGCTGAGGGATCGCTTCTTGTTTATACTTGACATAGGTTAGAATACTAGTACACTCTTGGTGCAACTAAACTTGTATATGCGATGCCACTCTTGTTAACTTTTCACCATGCCAGTTATCATCCTATGTTTCATCTCTGTTTTACATGTCCAGTTAACTTTATTAGTTTTTATACTAATAGTAGGTAGGACTTATTAGTCTTTTTGACTGACCTATTTTCTTTCGCCTCTTTTCTTCCGTTCCCCCCCCCCCCCCAGGTTCTCAGGGTGGGAACACTAGCACCTAGCTTGGATCTTTAGCTTGCTTTCTGGATAGCTCATGTACGGTTTGGACTTGGGCTCGCTATGGCTTTACCACGTCTACTTTGGGGATAGTTTACTTTATGTTATTTCCAGTTTTCAGTTTATGTTTCTAGACTTGTAGTAGTTGGAAAATAATGACTTAGTACTTTTGATGTAAGTTGACTATGGTTTTGAAATAGTAGTTTTATCCGCTGCTTTACTTACTCTGTTTTACTTATATGTTCTGTCTTGTGATATCTTTATGCATGTTTACCTTGTCCAACACCCTTCCAAAGCCAGTGTACTTGCAAGAGTGACCTTGGAGGAGGTGGGGTGTTACACTGTTTGATTAATGTGACCACTCTACGGAATGGGAAACCATCATCTAAATCCAATGGGAGTGGTTTTAGGTCAAAAATCCTTACCAATCAAAAGTTATAGGCAAAACAAGATTCTCCAAGGGCAAAACGGTCATTTAAAATTCGGCAAAAATCGTGAATGTGGCAAATGCACCCAATAGTCGTGTCCCAAAGTTACACGACCATATGACTTCGTAACAAGATGAAATAAATATTCTACGATCCTCTGATACGTAGAATGCGGGTCGTTACATGGAATAATCATCAAAGACAATATTGGCGCTGGTGTTGTTAAACTTCAGACACTACCATCACTATCGCTCGGTTGCCACGATCTCTGCATTGCATCAGTTGACTCTCTGAATTAACAAGCAACAAAAGTGGAGGGAAAAGATAAAGTTCATTAAACATCATGTAATGACAAGGACTATATGAAAAGGTGAAATACCATTCAGTCCGTCTGGACAAAAAGTTACTACAACATTCAACATTCATCATGAATTTTCCAGGATTTATACATACACAGAGCTTGAGCTGCTGTAATCGGATATGAGGGTTTTCCTCCAACATTTTCTGAACAAAGTCTTTGGCGCTATGGCTTATGGTTAGCTAAGGTTTTCTTTTAAAATCTAGCTTGTTTCTCAAAACCTATAATAATCAATTTATTTGTTAGGTGCAAGTTAAATCAACAATCAGATTCAATGGAAACACACACACATACACACACACACACACACACACACACACATGGAGAACAAAGAACGGGGAAGCAGTTTGTTCATTTACTAATTAGAATACACACAATAGTGATATTTTTGTCACTGAGATCTCCTATTGTCTTCTAAATTTCATAATAAGACCAACATTGGAAATATAATTGTAACTAGTGGCCCATCGTTGTTCACTAGGAAGGTGAAAATTGTTTGGCAATCAACACATTGCCATAAATGAATTAATATCAACACAGTCAAAATTCATGGAATTCAGTTTAGTTATGAGATACCTTTGCCCATTTTTATTTACATGCTTTCCTAATCACAACTTTTCACAATTTTGGCCTTTCGATACCACTACAAAAATATCTAGGACAGGAATAACACTACAACAATATGAAATAAGAATAATAGTAGCCTAATTATATACTTGATTATTGTATAGATACAGTACCTATGTTTATAGGTTGACTTGGTGCTTGCAACAAAAGGGCCTCCAAATTATATACATGATTATTGCAAACAGTATTCTCAATTCACTAGGCATAGTAAAACCCTTATAGATTACATTATAGCTCTAGTGGTAAAAAAATGCTTATTTGTCTAAATATCGTACCTCTGTGTATCCAATATCATTTGGGTCTAATTCTTTCTTGATAAGCCTTGCATATTCCCCTGCTTGTTCTTGAACTTTAGACAGGACATTGACTGATGCACTTAGAGAATTATGTGCAAATTAGTTGTATGAATGTTAGGTCTCAAATACATTAATCACGTGCAGTTTCTCTCTGAAGGTCCAATGTAGTATCAATGGACATAAACGTGTTAGCATATAATGAAATAATTATACTTTTCATATAGTCACAATGCACACATGTTTTGATTTTGTAATTTTAATAAAAGAGAATAATGGAAGAACCAACATCAGACACAAGTTTGTGATATTATAATCAATATATTCAATATATAACATTAAAACCCTATGCTGATGATTTTATACATTAATAACAAAAGTTCTCCATACGTTATTTTGTATTATAACCACACACAAAAAGGAACTATTTATAAAAAAAATTACGATAATACCTTTATAGCATACATCAATTTTCACTGCTAATAGTTGTGCTTCGAGGCTCAGTATATCATTTGAATGTGACGGAATGCTAGCACGCAGTCCATCTTAAACGAACTGACACTACAACAAACTGACCATATTACAACGGTGGAACACCGTTGTAATATACCTTTTACAACGGTGCTGCAACCGTCGTGTATTAAGAAATTGTAATAGATAAATATCTTTTACAACTTTTTTGCACCGTTGCAGCACCATTGTAGTTTCGTATATTTTACAACTGTTATTCACTGTTGTATTAAACATTATTACAACTTTTATGAACCGTTGTAGTAGTACATACTACAACTTATATGCACTGTTGTAGTAATACCTACCACAACTTTTATGCATTGTTGTGACTTCGTTATTATTACCTCTATTTCTATTGATTTATAATACACTTATTTTAATTTTAATTGAATAAATTTTGCAAATGCAACAAAAGATGAATAAATAGAAAACAAATTGATATAAATTCAAAGCAACGGATCCATTCATACAAAAAACGTCACAACTTTATATTCGAAATACAAAACTAATGAATCATACATCATCACAGTAATATATCAATTCTTCATTACAAGTAATGATTACAAATCAGTACCATCCAAAAACTCTGCTTCAACTATCAGCCTGCATCATCTTTGCACTTCCTCAACATCCCCACCACCACAAGACACACCACCTGCACAATCACAAAACATGCATATACATAAACATAACCTTTAGCTTTTTGTAAACATAAAATGGTGGATATGTACTTTTCTTCCAAGTTGGATGAGGAGTTGAGACTTCCTAAGATGGGAGTCTCTACAATTTCTATAATGTCTAAACTAACTAAGTTACTCATTGTATGTTATATAAACATATATGTAAAAAGAAGGGGGAAAACGCTAACCAAACAACAATCATTTCCAATAGCCTACTCAAAGTTGCGGGACAAGTTACAGAAGCGTTCTAATCATTCACCTCAGTACCTAGTATCTAAAATACAAAATGTATTAAACAATGGTTTGATGCATTTATGCATGAATTACTCATTTAATACCACTCCATTCTTCAACTATGAGTATAAAACAAACAGCAGCTATATCCAAATAAATGGTTGATTATATTATGCTGTTACCCTTTGGTATTCAAAATCAGCAGCATGAGTTTGAATCAAAATATATATATATATGTATGTATGTATATACTTAAACTAAGCACAATTGGTAAAGCAATATAGTGTTTTTCCTTATATATCTAACTAATTCAGTTCATTAGCATAGCAATCAAACTATTACATGAAGTATTCCAGCTTATGTATTCCACATTCAACCAAGTAATTAATAAATGTGCTGCAAAAGGGATTTAAGCTGAGTCATGAATATAAAAGGGATTTTAAAGGTGCTGCAAAATATAAAAGAGTAGAAAGATTATGCACCTTAAGAAAAAAACTATGATTGTCAGGTTAGGGCAGTGTGCATATTCTGCTCTCATCACAATTGGCTTTGCTGATATAGCAGCTTTAATCTTCTGTAAGTGTGCCTCCGTTCGTGATTTTATTGTATCAGCTATTGCAGATGCCAACACCATTGGGCTTCCATATTCCTCAGAACCCTCTTCTTGCAGGATCAGACATTTTTGGTATAATTTGAAATTTTCTCATAGCATATAAATGGTTTGAGTCACTAAAGTATAATCACACACTATTTTCTTTTGGGAAGCGTTTAGGAGTGCATCATGGAAATAACATGTATGGATTTTATACTCCAATCCTCAAAACATCTCCAAATTCCAGAACCAGTCTTAACTATCAGCAATATATAATTCATGCTAGCAGAGGGAAAACTGGCTAGAACTAAACACCTTCACACTGTTTATTTAGTAAAATTAAATTATTTTACAATAGACGACTACTAGCTAACAATTCTTTTAAGTTTTGTAACATTAATGTACTGCTAAATTAATAAAAGCCTCACTCCAAATGAAACACAAGACCAGACTTTGGTAGCATAATGACATTTGAAAACAATAGGAAACCTCAAGGATGTAGTTGCATAAGCTACTGTTCAAGACTTTGATATATATGTCATTGCATAACTGACACATGAAAGAAGAGCTAGTAATTCTAGCTTGCAAACCAACGGTACAGCAAAACTTAGCAAAATATCTTTTTTTTAACAATAGCATTGACTTTGCATTCTACAACCTCACATCCTTATCCACTAAGTAGTGTTTATATCATAATACATAAGCTAGTTGTATATTGATGAGTGAGGATGATACTAATGTTTAACAACATGTGATATAACGCCTAGAAGTATGTTTGGAGCAGCTGCGGTGGTAGCAGCTACCAAATCGGATATGCACTAATTAAACTTCACATTTTACCATTGATATTTGATAATAAAACAATGGGCTAACATTTGTAACTGCTGCAAGCGAAACCAAGGTAGAAATAGGGCAGAACTTGTGGGCAATGGAACCTAATTCGGCTTATAACAGTATCAAATTTTTGAAACGGAACTTGCATACGACTTAGATTTTAAAATCTAAAAACATACATCCAAGAATACAGGGCAAGGTGCAGCCATACATAGAATTAAAGGGAATAAGATACAAGCAGTAATAACTTCAAACGACAACCATATGTCAGCCAAAAAACACCCAAGTATTAGCTATTATATTCTAGTTTAAATTTCGAGTTAATCTTCCTGAAAATAAATGAATCATGAGTAACAAACTCACTTTGAACAGGCTGAAGCGCATGCGGTTGCTGGATGTGGCAGTTGCGTTGGTCAGGCTTCTCTTCACAGTGGCTAGGGGTTCGGCCAGCAAGCAAAATGGTGGACCGAAGGCGTCAGGTTGTTGGTGCAGTTTCGATGAAGGCAAGGGCGAAGGCTGTTGGTGGGTTTTCAGGCGCGCACGACAGGAGATGGCGGAGCAGATTCAATCGAGTACGGAGAGGAGGGCGAGCGGCTTGAGCCAGCAGTGGAGCAAGGAAGAATTGGTAGCCATGACGCGAGCAGTGAATGAAGAATTGGTAGCCAGGAAATGAAATTGGGATTTAGGATTCATAAACTTTGAAACAACGAGTGAAATTTGGGTATGAAATTGTGGCGGCCTTGAAATTGGGATTTAGGGTTTAGGAAAGCTCCAGTGAAATATAAGGGTTGGCCACCAAAATTTTCAAGCTGCCGCCACTTCTCCAAACGATTGATTTTTTCACGTTTATCTGATCGATACTTACTAATGTGATTACATCTTATATTTCAATTGTTTTCAGCACAATACATAATATTATTTCTCATAGGAATCAATTAACCAATTTCAACACTCAATAGATCACGTTGGTTAAGTCATCCAAAAATTCATTTTGATTTTAAGGTTCAATTATCATAAGAAAAAAACTAACTAGTTTTTCGAAATTTTGGATATTTTATAAAAATTCTAGTTCATTGATTTTTTTTAATTAATTTGTGAAAATTTCAATTTATTATATTATAAGTTTTGTCTAAATTTTTTTTTTTTTTGAAATATTGGATGTTAAATATAATTATTACCTATACCTATTAAATATTAAATACTAATAATAAGTATTACTTTTTAATTATTAAAGATTTCTTATTAATGGTTCGTTATTATAAATTAATTATTAAATATAATCTTAGTTATTAATTTCTTCTTCTTAATTGTTAATCTCTACTTCTTAATTATTAATAGCAATCATTGATTATTCATGATTAGCATTAATTATTATATTTTAATTATTAACTATTTAATAGTAATTATGTAATATTAACTATATTTTTTAATTATTCTTCTTAATAGTTAAGTATTAAATATTACGGATTGATTATTGATTATTACTTCCTAATTGATTATAATAGTAATTATTAGTTATTAATTATAAATAATCAGTATAAATGTATTAAATATTAATTATTAGTTGTTAATTATATTAAAATATAGTCATATATTACAACAATCAAAAAATAAAAGTTGTGATAGGCTTTTATTACAACTGTCAAAATAACACAGTTATTAAAAATAAGTTTATTACAACTTCTCTGGAAAAAAGTTGTAAAAAACATTTATTACAACGGTTCTTTTACCACCGTTGTAAAATTAAAGTTATAATATGGTGTTTTTGTTGTAGTGTGAGGAATCAATTAGCTGCTAATCCTACTATCTAATTACTGCAAATATTACTACGACAAAGAGAAAATTCCATGGAAGCCATCCTTCCTCAAGGCCTAAAGAGAATTTAGCTTGAACACTATTTAAAAATCCATAATTAACAAAATGATCAATAGACATTACCAGAACAACATTGAACCTACTCAATGTGCGCTTGAAATTCCTGATAGCAACACAGGAATCCCAACATTTTGAAGCAATCAAGTATTACATATGACAGCTATACCTCCAAAAGGTCAATAGTAACAAGACATAGAGTTAATCAAAGTGTACCTAGAAGGGACATCACATCCTAGCAAGCACTATCAATAGAGAAACAATTGCAGAAATGATCCACCGACAACCAAAGACCACAACAAACTGATCGAGTAACCAAAGAAGATGACATGGAAAAATTGACATGAACTATAACTGGCATCTCTAAAGCAAAAGGTATACCAAGGAAACTCATCAGAATCATCAAAGAAGTGCCTACCACTAACAGTCACTTAACACCATGGCTATCACATAATAGACATTGCAACATAAGTAATAACTTGGAAGAGTTAGAAAAGTAGAGGGGGGTTTATCACCATCGAACAACAAAAACAGAGACTTGCTTAATAATATTGCACAAGATAGTGAAAATACGAACAGGAAAAGTAAGCCAACCAACTCCAGATACTCCACTCAAACCGGATAAATAACAGATCTAATCGAAGGCATCACTCCAAAACCCAGAAAAAAACGAAAACTTAAACAATATATTAACAACTCACAACAAACTTAGACATGCCTAAGAGCCAACGCCAGAGACATACCTCACCCTCATCGGTTTTAAACAGCCATGTAAGAGAGTTGGAAGTGCTTTAGATCAGTTGTAAACAGTAACATCAGAGTTACTAGTTCGTAAAGCTTTGATTGATATCATCCCTTTTTCAAATTATGATTTGAGATGAATAGCCAGAACTCAATAAGAGATTTTAAACACCTATTCATGTTATATATTTGTCAAGCTCAATTCTTCATGATATAAAAGCCATGCTAATCATTAACGCACTTATTTATAAACTGTTAAAGATCCATAAAAAAGTGTCAACTAGCTTTAAAATTGTACTAATGAAACATATTTATTTGGAAACAATTTTCCGTGGAGCCTCAAGCCCTCCCAAATATTAAGCATAACTCTAAAATTAGCTGGAACATATCATGTAATTTGGAATAATCTTCAATTCACCCCTCATATTTTTACAAACAATAGAAACTTATTAAACGTTGAAGCTACTTAACAAATTATATCTAACTTTTTATATTTGAAGGTCTTGTCCTTTGAGAACAATTATTAAACAATATGTAAAATAACAAAAATATGTTGGTTACATTGGAAAAAGAAACAGTTTACATATATAGATTGGTTATATTTGTGAAGGTTGATAATAGCGTTTCTCTATTTTATATAAAATGATCATAAGAAACTTAACATATATGTTCCTTAAAATAAAACAGACAATACTCATAAACGATAGTTTTACTTTATATGACATGATATTCTACCTTTACCACATATATGTAAGAATTTATCAGCAGCAAATCGAAACTAAGAAATATATCATGTGATTGTCTTTAAAATATCTATAACACCAACAAATTTGCAAGATTGGCATAAAATAAATAAATCATACCTCTAAGACACCCCAAACATGGTAAGCTTCTTTTCTCATCATCTTAATTTTTAAAAGATCTCCCGTTTTAAAAGTTATTGAAGATGGCCTCATGTAAGACTGTTTTGAGATCTACATTAATATCAAGCTTCCTTTATATAAAGCAAACTTAAAATATATCAATGTAAAGAATAGAACAATGCATCATATAAGATTGGAAATGATGGACACTCGACTTCACCTAAATATCTGTTATAAATGAAGAACTTGTCGCAAGACAAAAAACAATTAACTACAATTCAATAATATAGAGATGGCACAAGTATTACAATCAACTATCAATGTGTACTGGTATCATGATGCACAAGTTTTGCATAGTGTGATACCCCATGTCTGTTAATGTCACTCACAAAGGGAATGCATTGAGTTTCGTGAAGCGTTATAGGCAAACAGAAACAGAAATATTTCAAGACAGATATAAAATGACAATGGAATTAAAAACTTTATTAATTATAAAGCATCGTGGTTCAAAAACTTCACATGTCTGAAATACACAAAAATCATTACATCATAAAAACTACTGTCTTGTACTTTAAAACATCAGAGTACATAAAAGAAGCAAAATTCCCCAAAATAAAACATAGCCATAGTAGCAAGGATAGGAGCTTGAGCCATACGTCTAAGCAGCTCCAGCAAAACGAAAGTAGAGTCACCGTTAAGCCTGAGTATTCCGACCCTGAGAACCTGGGGGGAATAAAAGAACGAAGAGGAGATAAAAAGGGTCAGACATAAAGTTTAGCGAGCCCGGTTACTTCTAGCAACTAAATAAGTTAAAGTAGCATGACATGCATATAAGGTGGATCAAAAAGATAATACCATAAAAGGTAGGTATGACAAGGTAAACATGATAGAGTGTATATGCTTCTCTAATTATTACTCTGATTCTCTGCACTAATGCTAGTATAACCAGAATGAGATGATCCCAATAATTATAAGATGGTAGACTTAGGCATACGTCCTGTAACGAACTGGAATTTTCAACCTAGAAAATCAACATAAAACCCATGTCAATTATTTCGGCATCGAACATTCCAGATCATTAATAGAAAGAAGTTATAGGGTGAGAAATAGATAAGATAGAAAATTAGAATAGAAGAAGAACATAACAACAGAATCAGAGTAATATGAATCTTAGCGGAACGAATAAAATATAGTGTACAACATAAGTCGGAAATACAAATCTGTCATTTGTGTGTATATATATATATATATATACAAATCATCATTTGAGTATAACACTTACACCACAGCGGAAATAAAAAATAGCTATATAATCCTGAAGCCTCCTGCTCTAGCTCTCCAAGTATATCTGTGAAATCCCGACTACTTGATTGTCCATACAAAATTGGGCCTCCAAGAGTTTAGGAAAAACAAAACAAAATAAACTCTAGGTCAGTCATGTGACTGGTGTAAGTAAACTCCAAACATTTGTTTAACTTTTAAAATCCTTTTTAAAGAAGGAATAATCATAAGACCAGTCCACACATAAACACAGATGGTTTTTACCTTACGATAACCCAAAACATTCTTTAAAAATTCATACTCTTCTGATATTATAATAATGTATATATCAAATAAATAGCAATCTAGTGGAACGCTTCCATCTCACGTTCCACATATATAATATAAAATCAAAAACCGCAGGCGCTTATTGGGTAATGGATTCCAATTGGCAAGGTATGGGACCACCTTCCGACAGTGTATCTCTGGAGAGGAATACACCGGATTCAACAAGAAAATCTTGTAACCTAGGAGAAACATGAACGATCACTCATGTCGCTTGAGTGAACCGAATGTATTATCACCAATGGTTGGGATCAGCAACTGTTCCCCGAAAGGAACAACATCGAAATAGATTATAGAAGTAAATGGAATTTCTCTAGATCAGGTGACAATACACCCTAATTGGTAGCTACCCACTTAGCCATGCGACCTGCCCGATTTTATACCATTTCTTGGTTGTGAGGCTAGAGGGCATAACGTACAGATTACACCTTTATTCACTTTGAATGTCACGTCGTCATACCCGCCAAATCACAAATTGATTTCTCCAAAAATACCACGAGTATACAGCTAAGAGAAACGAATTCCTCCGCCACCAAACATAAATACGTTTAAAGAGATCAACTTACGCGACCTATTAAATATTCTCTTTCATACATTCTACCATACAGGTTGTCCTGGGACTGGACAAACCAAAGGCACTATTCTGTAAATCCATCTTAGGTAATTTCTACCTAGGATTGCCAAAACAACCCTTGCATAAACTCCGTCTTTAATTATCTTCATTATATTTGATTCGCAATGCTAATGCCCATACGGAGTGGTTTTCAGATAATAAATTTGATCCCGGTCTTTCCGTATTTATGACGGAAAATGGTAAAATCTTTGATAGTCGGTTATTTAATTATCAAAAGAAAACAACCATACACACAACGATCTCACTTCCAAATGGTAATCTTATCGATCAATATTCAATCAACATTTTTCCTTTTAAATTAATTTATCATTAGTTTATTCATTTTCCCCATTTCAAAATATTCATAAATCCTTATTTTCTAAATTTAGAAAATATACGTTATTAACATTGGAAAACATTTCCATTTCTTATTCACGTATCATATCCTCCCACATCTATCAGTCTCTAACTGTAAACTAGTAAGAGAATAATTCCCTTAATATTAACCCCAAAGGCTGAAACCAACATCAGATCGATATCCAGAAAACCATCCAACTTAACTAATCTCCAGTCAGTTTCTAATTTCCTTAACTCCATTTAAATCTTCTTATCAAATCATTGCTTATGCAAATCTCGGATTCAGTTCACGAATCTAATTCTTTTATGAAAAACGTTGGTTATAACGATAGCTTTATAATCCCTACTTCCGAAACATCTAAATTTAAATGAAACTTTTATAACTTAATTTAAATAAATAAATAAACATTTATTAAAGAAATAAATCTTGATTTAAAAATCGGAAAGTAAATAGTACTTTCCTACATTCGATATAGTCGAATCCCAATGTATAATTCTCTCTCGAATAATCTCTATTCGATAACTCTCTTTCGAATAAACTATATTCAACAACACTTTTTCGAATAAACACTATTCGATAATTCCATTCCGAATAACTATACTTGATAATCTCTCTTTCGAATAATCTAAATTCGATAATCTCTCTTTCAAATAAACTATATTCGATAATCTCTCTTTCGAATAAACTAAATTAAATTATCTCTCTTTTGAATAAACTATATTTGATTATCTCTCTTTCGAATAAACTATATCCGATTTACATTACGAACTCCAGCATATTTTACCCTTTTGAGTCAACTCAATTTCTAAATTCATTTTTGAATTTAGTACTTCCCAAAAATTACCAATTTCATTTTATAACTGTTTTATTTCTGCAAAACGTTTGTTTTAAACCGTTATCCACTTTAAAACGTGAATATTATTCCTTTACAGAAATCTGGTTTCGTTTTATCAAATCAAAACTTAATTTCAAAATTTAAATAGCAACACAAGTTCAAATTCCAATTATCGAGTCATTTTATAACTTTTTATTCACATTCCATTTTATTTATCAAATCTCGGTTTACATGTCAACTTCATAGTTGATTTTATCTAATAAGTCTATAATTCTATGTTGCCTTTATATTCGATTATAAAATATCGGTTTCAAGTTGAATATTAATTATCTTGTCAAATCCCGATTTATTCAATATATAATTTCTTAAAATAAATTATTTTATAACATTTGGCCTGGACGAATTCTAATTACAATCTTTATGGATTTTATTTTAATCCTATTCACATTTCAAATATTGAAATAAATTCCATTGTTTCTTCTTTAAAACAATTCCCAATTTCCCGTTTTAAGTTCACTGCTGAATTTAAAAGTTCAAATTATCCACTGATAATTATTTTATTTCATTTATAAACATTGTTTATAAATCGCACTACTTGTTTTTATTATTAAATGAGTTATTTATTTCTATCCCATTCGAAATTCCATTTCTATTTTTAAAATAGATTTTCCCTTTTCAAATTCATATTACATCCATTCTAATTCCCTTTATAAATGTTAAGTTTACATCCTATTTTCAAATATCGGTGTGAAAACCGATTTTACTTCTTAATATAAATTCATACTTATATATATTCACTTTATTCCATAATAAATATTTTAATTAATTTATAAATATTGCTTATAAATTTATCATCTAAATTTATCTGTTAAAACATATTTTCATTTAAAATCTACTTTATATCACTTCTTGAAATCCCTTTATAACTCGTGAATTCCCTTTTTATAATTCTATTAATTTTCCAAATATTTCCTTTTATAAAATCCATTGATTTTATAAAATACTTAAATTCAATATCCACTTAACTATTTCCTTTTTATATATTCCGATATCAATTATGGTATTTAAAAATACCAAATAGAAAGGATTAATCATCATCCAAACATGCATAATCAATAACAGATTATATACCACATCATATATCACAATATATGAATAAAAGTTCTATAAATATTAAGGAATCCAGTTGGATCACTCCAACCTATTTCCCTGCATCACAGATGTTAAACAATATAAATAACATCAATTTCATTTCAATATGAAATATTCAAGTAAATAGAATCAATATTTGATTAACATATATATATATATATATATTTCTAGATCAATAATTTCAACCAATCAATTAGCAGTTCATCCAAACAATCAACACACAACAGTCAACCATCATTTATCAATTCTAAAAATATTTTATAAAGATATAAACTGGTAGAGTCAGTGAGTTTTACGCACATTGGTGGTTTATCGTTAAATAATGATAACCATCGTTGATTCAGATCAGACAATTTATTTCTCTATAAATTGTAACGAGCTCCAATTCACTCCTAATCAGTTCCATTGTATAGCGCTCGTCCATACGATCCCAACAGATCTAACCATTCATGATTCTGACAATGTATGGTGAAGTTATACATTTTTCAAGTTAATACACTTATTTAAATTTTAGATTAAACTTATATATAAAATTTTAAACTGGGCCTAACCATCTTCTATTCGGCCCATTCCCATCCTTTATAACCAGGCCTGCTCCTAACTCATCTTCTCCATTTTACACATACAGTTCGAAACCGAACTGTGTTCTTCCTTTAATACAAAACTCGCGAGCCCTCTCCAGACATTCACAATATCACTCTCAATTACAATGTTAACTTAAATTCTATTTAACTAATCCACCGTTTAAATTACTTAACCACTTTTCTCGTTACTGGTCTTCCCCGACATTCGCTGAATACTCCACCATGCCGCACCGTTACAAGCTCCCATCTCTCCTCCTTTACTCGGTAAAAACTAAAACTAAACATACGATTAGCTTCCTCTTTCCATGATCTATGATTCCATTACCCAAACCTTCATCTCGCACTAGTTTTTCAACCTCCGACTTCCAGCCTGTCCTTGCGATACCCAGTAAAAGTCCGACAGTTTAAATTCCAGAAAAATCCAATAAAAACAAAAACCAAGCTATTTGATCTCCTCATTCCCAACAGAATTCGAAATCACTTATTAGTGCCTTAATTTATCACATCATCGAGCCCTAAAAGTACTTTGGAAATTCTAGTGAACTGAAAACTAGTTCGAACTAAACAAAAAGTGTACCGCAATGAAGAACAAGCCCCTGCAATCTAGAAATATTATTGTGATAATTTGTATTTTTGTCTGATTTTATATAACTTTTGAAACATTTGTTTCTTCACGTTTGGGGTTTTCTGAAGAAAAGAGCGGCGGCTAGGATTTTCTTTGACCATGGAAAATGAAATTAGGTTAAGATAGGAGTATTTATAGCATTTGATAGCTCACAAGGTAAGCTACTTATTTTGTATTAATTTTATATTTGAACGATAGCTTTATTTGTCGTTTAAAAATTCCTATGATCACATAACATATCCAAATTCGATGAAAATGGACATACAACTACAGTTCGACATTATGGATCCAACGAAACTTATTTCGTCGAATTCCAAATCCGTTTGCTCACATGGCGTATTTTTAAAGTTAAATTATCGATAGTTTTTCACATTAAAATTTCGTACCGCCAAATACTTACTCCAAAAATCACGAAAATTGAAATCTAACAATAATTTAATATTCCGAATCCAACAAAATTACTTTCGTCGAAAACGGAGGTCGTTTGCAAAAATGGCTATTTTCTAAGGTCTAAATAAACCAATTAAATATTAATATATTTAAAAACAATTTAATTTAATATTGATAAATTAATATTATCGTATATATTCACATAGAATATTATCTAACTCCAAAATAAACATATCTGGATTTATAACTCGATATTACAAATCCAGGTTAAATCGATACTCAATTTATAATAAAAACCCTTTTATAAATCGTTATAAATTATAAACGAATTCCATAGTGACTTTTTAAAAATTTGATTTGGACATAACCCTATTACATGACTCTAATATTTCCATCGGTTACGTATACCACTAGGTGTCTTTAATTACATAACCATATCAGGTTAAGTTTGTGGGCCTATGTAACACCCCACCTCCGTTAAGGTCACTCACAAAGGGAATGCCTTAACTTTGGTGGAGCATTTTAGTAAACAGAACAGAAACTTACAAGACAGATAAAACAGTACTTGAAAATTTTTATCTTTATTACAACGGAAACAGAAATCAATATGGTTACATCCTTTCAAATCTCAGAATTCAAGTACAAAATATCAGTCTTGTACAAAAGCCTTCAAAATGCATGGTTTAAAATCATAATCCCCATGGAACGGAAGCTATACAGAGCCAAGCCATACTTTAAGCACTTCAAGCAAAGAGAAATCCGGATCAAGCTAAAGTATTCCCTCCTTGGATAACCTGGGGGGAAACGGAAGAAAGGAGGCGAAACAACAAGGGTCAGACAAAAAGTCTGGCAAGTCCAGTGACTTTCAGCATATGAACAGATAATAATAATAATATGACATGAACATAAAACTGGATGAGGGATAACTGTAACAGGTGTAGCAGATATAACAGAAGAACAGAATGACATAAACTATTGCTTTACACTTCTCTGCACTAATACTAGTATAACAGAATTAGGTGTCACCCTAATGTCTAAACTGAAGCAGGAACGGGTACAGAATAATTTAACAGAAATAGAATGCTAATAATGGGCCTTTACTACCCAATCAGAAACAGACAGAAGCATAAACAGATTAATCCCTACGGAAACAGAATGTAGAATTAGGTGTACACTAGTAATGGGCCTTTACCACCCGAACAGACGGTACCACACAGAAACAGACAGGTGTTACCACCCAACAGATACAGATGGTACCAACAGAAACAGACAGAACTAAGTGTACCCTAAAACCCTACCCCAAGCGATCGGCTCCCTAATACATAAATAACCTGTGTCGGCCCCACAGTAGGGTGTATCACTCCCTAAAGTGACAACCAATTGGCACAGACCTATTTACAGATGTCACGGCGTCTTACATCCTCAGAGGCAGACCGGGATCCATGCACGCACATGACCCGGTTGGAACGCACCATCAACACCCCTCGCCATTATTAGAGTGAACCGCTTATAATTAGTTCAGTAAGCATGCCCGGACCCTACCTACTGTTGGGTCAAAGTTTTGATACCAGAAAGGGTTACTGACTAATATGGGTCCCAAACAACAGATGACACAAGTAATTCCCCTCCTAACCTTGTGTCCCCAAACTAACAGATTTCAGATTAACTTGTTTAGAAGTTCAGACATACAGAGTTTAGATCAGCTAGTTCATAGATCAAACAAACAAGTTAACCGGTTTTCAGACTAGCGGATCAGATGTTCGAATTAACAAGCTTACAGATTAACTGGTTACAGACTTACGGATTAACCGGTTACAGATTATCTAACTTTGTATTGGGCCTACAGATTCACGAAACGGGTTTATCAGATTCATTGGTCCAATTGGTTTAACCTTACCCACCCAACACGTTTTAGACATCATATTTATCTCAGATTTTTATTAATTAAATATTAATGCCCAAAACCTCTCACATTAAACTGACAGTTTGCGGCTACTGGTTAGGCCGGTTGGTTCCGGGAAAGTTTCTGTCGCAAACTGAGTCTAACCTCGGGTTTTCAAGCACGTTATGACTAACTTCTCACATTAGAACCTATTGTTTGCGACCACTGGAATATGTCGGGCGGTTCCGGGCAGAATTACGCCGCAAACTCATTCTAACCTCGAGTTAGCCATGTTTATCTTTGCGGCCAATTAATTAATGATTTCCCATTTATACCCATGCCTAATATACATGTCAATTATTCATAACTATAGCCAATTCAGATTATGTCAATAGCGGACTAATTATATCAACTCAACAGATATAGCAGATAACAGATTTCTCAAACTAGGCGACTTAGGAGATTAAGCAATATAACAGAACTAGCAGATTAGGCAATGTAACAAAACTAACAAATTAGGCAAATATAATAGATTTACTCATTGCTTAAAGTTTCACAAATATATCTTGCCTAATTATAAATCTTGCCTAAGTTCACATGCATAAATAATAGTCGTGATGCACAATATAATCATATACCCCATGTTTGCATTACATTTACATAGCATAGATTATGGTCATAATTTACCATATATCATATGTTTCAATTTTTTTATTAAACTTGCATAGTACAGAAGATCCATATATAAATTATACCAAATATAGTTATCGACTACTATGCATGTCATATATTCCAAAGATCCCTTACTTAGTTGTTTATTTACATTAATAGATACCCTACTCTCATGTAAATCTTTATACCTAAGCCATATTCTTTTTATCACAAATCATATGTTCCATACCCATTTATGTTATAAATACAACATGTCCAGTCATATGTCTCAAATTTATGTTCTAACTACAATCCATGTTCTTTCCTCGAATCAGTCACCTGTTGGTCATGCCCAATTTATGCATCATTCATTTTACTGTCCCAAACAATTTAGCGTAGGTTAATCTCTTATGAGATTGGCTCAGGCTCGTGGTAGCCTGGCTATAAAACAGAAAGAGGAAAGAGATACAAAATAAGATAGATCCAAACAGAACAGAACAGATATAACCTTAGATTCAGATTTATAATTCATGTCACAATCAGAATCAACGTTTATAGCGGAGAATAACTGTACTTGCCTTAATTGGATTAAAGAAAGAACTCTAGTTGTTGTAGAACCGTTGCAGAAGCTCTAATCTCTAATTGAATTTAGGTTGATGTTGATGGTCTTCTAGTTTTGATTTCAGCAGAGTAGCAACGCCATTTTTATTTTTAATTTAGAACAGAGGCAGAGTAGAAGCAGAATAGAATTGTGTGTAGAGAAGGCTGGGTTTGGGGCTGTTTAAATAGGTTTAGGCAGACGAATCTAGACAGAAAACGAGACCAGATACATCAGAACGCACCCAGGCAGAAAAGCAGATTCGGGAGGCAGGTCGACCCCCAGGTCGACACTAGGGTCGACTCTAGGGTCGACCCCCTGGGGGCAGGTCGACTCTAGGGTCGACCCCCTGGGGGCAGGTCGACTCTAGTGTCGACTCCCCAGTCGACCTGGTCTGTGCTGTTTAATTTTTTTTCTGAACTTTGGAAGGCCATAACTTGGTCATATGGACTCCGATTTACAAAATTTCGGACTCTATTTCGCGTATTTTTCCGAGACGAACGCAATGGCATAGTCCGTTTCCCTTGATTCTGATTCTATATTTTAATTATACTCAGATTTGTAATTCTTAAGTTCACAGAAAATACGGGTTTTTACATTCTCCCCTCCTTAAAGGATTTCGTCCCCGAAATCTCCAAGTTAAGAAGAATGTGTCCTACCATCCAATCACTCATCTACTCAGTCATCATCCACAAGCATCCATTGTCCTTAGAAATTTCTAGTGCTGTATGAACATTTGCAAAAGTGTGTATATATGTTCCTTATCTAATGCAAAGATCAGGCGGTCTACTGATTCAGTTGACCTCCTTAATGCGAATTATGTCAGTGCCATGAGTCCAATATGTATGCAATTTTCCTATTTGATACATATCATTTCTATATGAGTGCACAACCATCCACTCATATGCAACATCCATGTGCTGATTCAACCATTTTGCATCCATAAAAATGCTCACACATCCATATGCAGTATGAGAGTGTTTTCGAGCCGATCTAGTGCCTAGTGTGTGTATATGCGTCCACAAGCAGCAACTAGCAACCACTTGCATCCACTTGCAACCATCAAACATAACATGTCTCAAACACATTTTTACACCCATTAGGATTCCTATCTATAAGTTGAACACTCGATCGATAGTATACAGTCGAGGAAGCGAGTACAGATAAAACAAAAACTTGATTCCTATCAGACATTGGTTGAGAAAATAATTCCCTTAAGTGTCAACCCCGAAGACCGAAATCAACATCAGATTGACACCCAGAGGGTTACCCTCTTTAGACAATGTCAAAACTGGAAATCTTATCAGAAGTATTCAGATATTTACAGACTACTGGTACAGATCAGGTTCCCTAATGATTCTTCGGAAGCTAAGCATGATAAAAATCATATCCCACAAAAACTCAGAATGTATGCGTCATACTTGACGTCTAACACAAATATCCCTCAAACCCCATCTCAAACAGATGAGCCATAACCCTTATGGGTTTGAGTTTACAGCGGAATTCAGAAATAATACTAGTATTAAAGTGCAGAGTATCAATTACAAAATCAAAATACCAGAATCAGAAAAAGTCTTAACTCCATAATCAGATAAAGAAATTAAACCTACTATAGAAATTTTCCTATTTCTATCCTAGCCACTAGCCTCGAGAGTGTTTGCCTGCCCTCCTTGCCCTCGTCTCTTCGGGCAGTCCCTAGTGAAGTGCCCCATCTCTCCACAGTTGAAGCAAGTGCCTTTCCTTTTTCTGCAATCCTTGTTCAGATGAGTCGAGCTCCCACAAGTAAAGCACTTTTTCCCCTTCTTATCTTCAGTCTTTTCATCCTTCTTTTGTGTTTCCTTTTTGGGCCCCACTTTCTTATTCTGTGGTTCTTCCTTCTTTGTCTCTTTCGGGCCCTTGTCTTCCTCGTGCAGTAGTGCCATGTCCACCAATTTCTTGTAAGTCGCTCCCATGGGTACATGGGTCATGGCTAGGCTGTGCAGTGGCTCGTTCAATCCTTTAACAAAGCGGAGAGCCTTTTTATGCTGAGTGTTGACTAAATCCAATCCGAACCTAGCTAGTTGGTTGAACTGGTTGACGTATTCCTTGACCGTCATACTTCCTTGCTTAAGAGATAAGAACTTCTCCAGTTGTAAACTCCGTTCAGCTTGCGAGAGAAATTTTGTCTCAAACCTTGTTCTGAAATCCATCCATGTCTCAACCAGCCTCTCGGCGTTAGTGATTTCCCACTAGTAGGAAGCTTCGTCTTTGAGCAGCCATACCGCCAACTGTACCTTCTGCCTATCGTCCACCTCGAAGATAACGAATAGATCCTCAGTTTCTTTGAGCCAATTCCTCGCTTCTACGAATGATTCAGTTCCTTTGAAATCCTTCCCACCCATGGCCCTAAAATCTCTACAGATCTTTGAGAAAGCAATTGCACGAGGAGGGGGTGGGGGAGGGGGATCATTTGTTGGACCTGCAGCGGCGGTCCTAGCCTCAAGATATTGATGAAACCAACCGGGTACATGAACACCCTCTGGTATCTCATATGCCTCAGACATGCTGAAACGAAAAAGGAAAGGTTCAATACAAAAAGGACTGAAAGAAAGATATATGGCTCTCGGGGATTATGTTTTTCAAAATATGCTTTATTTTTGAAAATACTTCCTTTTAAAACCTTTTTGGAAATAGCTTTCAAAAACTTTTATCTAATCTGGTAACCTTTAGCTCTGATACCAAGTGTAACATCCCACCTCCGTTAAGGTCACTCACAAAGGGAATGCCTTAACTTTGGTGGAGCATTTTAGTAAACAGAACAGAAACTTACAAGACAGATAAAACAGTACTTGAAAAATTTTTATCTTTATTACAGCGGAAACAGAAATCAATATGGTTACATCCTTTCAAATCTCAGAATTCAAGTACAAAATATCAGTCTTGTACAAAAGCCTTCAAAATGCATGGTTTAAAATCATAATCCCCATGGAACGGAAGCTATACAGAGCCAAGCCATACTTTAAGCACTTCAAGCAAAGAGAATTCTGGATCAAGCTAAAGTATTCCCTCCTTGGATAACCTGGGGGGAAACGGAAGAAAGGAGCCGAAACAACAAGGGTCAGACAAAAAGTCTGGCAAGTCCAGTGACTTTCAGCATATGAACAGATAATAATAATAATATGACATGAACATAAAACTGGATGAGGGGTAACTGTAACAGGTGTAGACGATATAACAGAAGAACAGAATGACATAAACTATTGCTTTACACTTCTCTGCACTAATACTAGTATAACAGAATTAGGTGTCACCCTAATGTCTAAACTGAAGCAGGAACGGGTACAGAATAATTTAACAGAAACAGAATGCTAATAATGGGCCTTTACTACCCAATCAGAAACAGACAGAAGCAGAAACAGATTAATCCCTACGGAAACAGAATGTATAATTAGGTGTACACTAGTAATGGGCCTTTACCACCCGAACAGACGGTACCACATAGAAACAGACAGGTGTTACCACCCAACAGAAACAGACGGTACCAACAGAAACAGACAGAACTAAGTGTACCCTAAAACCCTACCCCAAGCGATCGGCTCCCTAATACATAAATATCCTGTGTCGGCCCCACAGTAGGGTGTATCACTCCCTAAAGTGACAACCAATTGGCACAGACCTATTTATAGATGTCACGGCGTCTTACATCCTCAGAGGCAGACCGGGATCCATGCACGCACATGACCCGGTTGGAACGCACCATCAACACCCCTCGCCATTATCAGAGTGAACCGCTTATAATTAGTTCAGTAAGCATGCCCAGACCATACCTACTGTTGGGTCAAAGTTTTGATACCAGAAAGGGTTACTGACTAATATGGGTCCCAAACAACAGATGACACAAGTAATTCCCCTCCTAACCTTGTGTCCCCAAACTAACAGATTTCAGATTAACTTGTTCAGAAGTTCAGACATACAGAGTTTAGATCAGCTAGTTCATAGATCAAACAAACAAGTTAACCGGTTTTCAGACTAACGGATCAGATGTTCGAATTAACAAGCTTACAGATTAACTGGTTACAGACTTACGGATTAACCGGTTACAGATTATCTAACTTTGTATTGGGCCTACGGATTCACGAAACGGGTTTATCAGATTCATTGGTCCAATTGGTTTAACCTTACCCACCCAACACGTTTTAGATATCATATTTATCTCAGATTTTTATTAATTAAATATTAATGCCCAAAACCTCTCACATTAAACTGACAGTTTGCGGCTACTGGTTAGGCCGGTTGGTTCCGGGCTGGTTTCTCTCGCAAACTGAGTCTAACCTCGGGTTTTCAAGCACGTTATGACTAACTTCTCACATTAGAACCTATTGTTTGCGACCACTGGAATATGTCGGGCGGTTCCGGGCAGAATTACGCCGCAAACTCATTCTAACCTCGAGTTAGCCATGTTTATCTTTGTGGCCAATTAATTAATTATCTCCCATTTATACCCATGCCTAATATACATGTCAATTATTCATAACTATAGCCAATTCAGATTATGTCAATAGCGGACTAATTATATCAACTCAACAGATATAGCAGATAACAGATTTCTCAGACTAGGCGACTTAGCAGATTAAGCAATATAACAGAACTAGCAGATTAGGCAATGTAACAAAACTAACAAATTAGGCAAATATAACAGATTTACTCATTGCTTAAAGTTTCACAAATATATCTTGCCTAATTATAAATCTTGCCTAAGTTCACATGCATAAATAATAGTCGTGATGCACAATATAATCATATACCCCATGTTTGCATTACATTTACATAGCATAGATTATGGTCATAATTTACCATATATCATATGTTTCAATTTTTTTATTAAACTTGCATAGTACAGAAGATCCATATATAAATTATACTAAATATAGTTATCGACTACTATGCATGTCATATATTCCAAAGATCCCTTACTTAGTTGTTTATTTACATTAATAGATACCCTACTCTCATGTAAATCTTTATACCTAAGCCATATTCTTTTTATCACAAATCATATGTTCCATACCCATTTATGTTATAAATACAACATGTCCAGTCATATGTCTCAAATTTATGTTCTAACTACAATCCATGTTCTTTCCTCGAATCAGTCACCTGTTGGTCATGCCCAATTTATGCATCATTCATTTTACTGTCCCAAACAATTTAGCGTAGGTTAATCTCTTATGAGATTGGCTCAGGCTCGTGGTAGCCTGGCTATAAAACAGAAAGAGGAAAGAGATACAAAATAAGATAGATCCAAACAGAACAGAACAGATATAACCTCAGATTCAGATTATAATTCATGTCACAATCAGAATCAACGTTTATAGCGGAGAATAACTGTACTTGCCTTAATTGGATTAAAGAAAGAACTCTAGTTGTTGTAGAACCGTTGCAGAAGCTATAATCTCTAATTGAATTTAGGTTGATGTTGATGGTCTTCTAGTTTTGATTTCAGCAGAGTAGCAACGCCATTTTATTTTTAATTTAGAACAGAGGCAGAGTAGAAGCAGAATAGAATTGTGCGTAGAGAAGGCTGGGTTTGGGGCTGTTTAAATAGGTTTAGGCAGACGAATCTAGACAGAAAACGAGACCAGATACATCAGAACGCACCCGGCAGAAAAGCAGATTCGGGAGGCAAGTCGACCCCCAGGTCGACACTAGGGTCGACTCTAGGGTCGACCCCCTGGGGGCAGGTCGACTCTAGGGTCGACCCCCTGGGGGCAGGTCGACTCTAGTGTCGACTCCCCAGTCGACCTGGTCTGTGCTGTTTAATTTTTTTTCTGAACTTTGGAAGGCCATAACTTGGTTATATGGACTCCGATTTACGAAATTTCGGACTCTATTTCGCGTATTTTTCCGAGACGAATGCAATGGCACAGTCCGTTTCCCTTGATTTTGATTCTATATTTTAATTATACTCAGATTTGTAATTCTTAAGTTCACAGAAAATACGGGGTGTTACAGCCTATATATAAATATTACCCACTCCCTCAGATTTACTTAACCCACCCACTGTTCAACCAAGTTTACTTAACCCCAACTTAAGTTTATATTCTTATAATTCCCTTTGGGTTCAACTAGGTTAAGCATTCAAGATTTATTACCATATTTTCATTTATGGTTACAGTATGCTAGAACTCCCACATTAAGCCTACCATCTGTGGATGCTGGACATGCCGGGCGGGTCCGGGCAGACTTATTCCACAAATCGGGCTTAACCTCGTGCCTTAGCATGTATCATATTTGTGCACCTAGACCTCTCACATTAGATTCACCACTTGTGGTCGCTGGATATGTCAGGCGGTTCCGGGCATACTTCTACCAAAAATGTAATCTAACCTCGTGTCGTAGGCGCAGTTACAATTTCTAGTTACTGTAATCCTAGACATTTCGTTATTAGCCAATTCTCACCTATGTCGTTATAGGTTATAGGTTTCATGCCCCTTTTCCCCAAATATGTTCGTAGTGAATTATATGTCCAAATTCATATTCATATACATCATTCAAATTATGCCAATTTTCACCTTTTTACCAATCATGCCCAAATTCCCAATTCACAAGATATGCCCAATTTCAAAGTTTTTCCCCTCGTTCCCAAACCAAAGTAATCGCATAATTAAGCGGCATGCCTAGGCTTGATAGTAGCCTAGCTATAAAAAAAGGGAAAGGGTGAAGGGAAGATGACAGAAATAATTATTCTAACAAAACTGACATAAGTATATGATGGCATAATGATAAGATGGACATATAAGCATAGATCGGTGAACTTGTAATAATAAAACATGTTCTAACATAGTAAGGATGCCATAATAGGCATGATTAGATCTTAATAAGGATTTAGACGTCCAACTAATGACTGATCTAAATTAACCACAACATGATAGGTACAAGGTGATCTAAATAATAAAATAGATCCATAATCAAAAGTAGATCTAACTTGATAAAGGTTGAGATCCAAGTCATAGATAATTCAGAATATCATAGGTTCACAAATTACAATAGTTCTGATTTGATTCAGGGATTAACATGCACAGATCCACATTATAGTCCTATCATTTTTACTGTTTATTTATTTAAATCTAAAAGCAACTTGAAACTCATAGTGTTCGGATCTAGAACAATAGAAGGAGAAAAGCATTTCATGAATCTCAGATCTACACTTGAATCTCTAAATTTGATTGCAGAAGAAGAAAGAGTTCTGATTCAGTCCAGGCACTAGACACACTTAGGCCTCCATTGATTTTCAGTGTGAGAACACCAGAAAATGAAGCCGTATATATAGCTGATAGCCCCCAGAGTTCGGCTACCACCTCAGCCCTCGGGGGGTCGACCCCCTCCTAAAGGGTCAAATCCCCTGGGGCGGATGTTTGTGCCGCCTTTGGATTTTTGATTTTTGAACACTTTTCTGATTTCTGATTTAATTATATATAATTACCTTATGTGTTTACAAACTTCAAACCCTCATAACTTCTTCATACGATGTCCATTTTACGCAAAGCAAATGTCTCTCTCGATCAGAATTTCGAGATGAACGCAATGGCGCAGTCCATTTTCCTTAATTACGAGTATTAAATTATTTATTATTTTAATTTATCCTCTTTTAGTATTGTTTAAATTACGGGGTGTTACATACTCTCTTACTCAAAGGATTTCGTCCTGAAATCTCCGAGTTAAGAAGAATGCATATCCTACCATCCACATCCATCTACTCATCCACCAATCACAGGCGTCCATTGTCCTTAAAAGATTACTAATGCTTATGTGAACATATGCAAAAGTGTGTGTATATGTCCCAACAATAATGTGAAGATCAGGCGGTCTACTGATTTAGTCGACCTCCTTAATGCAATGTATGTTGGTGCCATGAGTCCAACATGTATGCAATAATCCTATTATAACATGTATGTTCTACATAGGTGCACAAACATCCGCCCAAATGCAACATCCATATGATGATACATTCAATTTCATCCGTAAAAAGAAAAGATAATGCACATACATCCATATGCAATATGAGAGTGATTGAGCCGATCTAGTGCCTAATGTGTGTGTATATGCATCCACGAGCAACCACTAGCAATCACTTGCATCCACTTGCACATCAAACATAACATGTCTCAAACACATATTTACATCCATGGGAGTCCTACCTAAAGGTCGAAGATTCTATTGATAGGACATACTCAAATAATAGAAACAAGCATAAATAAAAGCTTTGGAAAAAGGAAATTAAGATCATACCCTCGTAAAGAAAGGGATATGAAGCAAGAATCTTGTCTTCGGTCTCCCAAGTTGCATCCTCTGGGTTATCTTGCCACTAAACCTTCACCAACTTGATTTCTTTATTGTGTAGCTTCTTAAATTATGATCTAAGAATACGGGAAGGAACTCATCTGACTGTCGCCTCCCGTTCCATCTCTACTTCTTCCAATATACTTGGCTCAACTACTTCTGCTGTATCATGCAAGCACTTCTGCAAATGAGAAATGTGGAAAACACCATGAATGTCGGATAGTCTCTCTGGCAGCTTTACTCTATAGGCCATTTGGCCAATCCTTTCTGTTATGGGAAATGGCCCTACGAATCTTGGTGCCAACTTCCCTACAGATCCGAAGTGAACCACATTCCTCAAAGGTGATACTTTAATGAAAACCATATCTCCTACTTCGAATTCAATGTCAGTCCTTCTCTTGTCCGCGTAGGATTTCTTCCTATCTTGAGCGGTCTTCATTTGTCATCTAATAAGATCAATCTTCTGGGATGTTTCTCTAACCATATCTGGTCCAAGCAATAGCCTTTCTGTAGATTCCTACCAACAAGTTGGTGACCTACAGGGTCGTCTGTATAATGCTTCGAAGGGTGCCATGCCAATGCTAGCTTGATAACTGTTGTTATAGGAAACTCAACTAAAGGAAGATGCTCTTCCCAAGTTCCTCCGAGTTCTAGGATACACAACCTCGAAAGATCTTCTAGAACTCTGTTCACCCTCTCCGTCTACCCATCGGTCGTAGGACGATAAGCGGTGCTCAAACGTAACTGTGTGCCTAATGCTTCTTGCAAACTCCTCCAAAAATCACTAGTGAAGATGGGGTCATGATTGCTTACGATGCTGGAAGGTGCTCATGAAGACGGACTATCTCTCAAACATATACCTCTACCGACCAAGCTGTCGTCCTCTTACTCTTAACTGGAATGAAATGCATATACTGGTGTTTCCTTTCTTTGATCTACGCAAACCATCTATGAAATCCATAAAGACGCTCTCCCACTTCCACTGTGGAACCTCCAAAGGATGAATTAAACCACTAGGCTTCTTTTGCTCAGCTTTGACTTGCTGACAAACCAAACATTGAAAAACAAACTCTGCCACATCCTTCTTCATCCTAACCTAAAAGAAAACCCTCTTTATGTCCTTATACATCTTATCACCGCCTGGATGAATATTCATCTTAGAATGTTAGGCTTCTTCTAGGACTACCTTTAGCAAACTTTCATTTTGAGGAACACAAAGCCTTCCATCTCGTCACAACCACCCTTTATCGTCAATGGAATATCTATTGAGGTGACTAGAAGTCTCCCCTTTACTGAGCCTATCCAAGATGTCAGCAAACTGTGGATCATCCAGCTGCGAAACTCCTATCTGATCAATAAGAGTTGGTCGTATCTCGAGCGATGCAAATAAACCAGGCAATAACTCCATGGAGGGTCTAAAATCAAAAGTTGATATGAACTCCAAGTTTTTCCATTCCACAAACAAAGGACTTAAGGCCTTCCTTTGCCTACTCCGTGCGTCTACAACTACATTACCCTTGCTAGGGGTATAAGCAATCTCGAAGTCATATGATGCTAAGAACTCCATCCACCTTTGCTGCCTCAGATTAAGATCCTTTTGCGAAAATAAGTACTTGAGAGATTTATGATCTGTGTACAACTCGAACTTCCCTCCAAGAAAATAATGATACCTTATCTTAAGCGCGAATATTATGGCAGCTAGCTCTAAATCATGGGTTAGGTAGTTCTTCTCGTGGACTCTTAGATGTCTTCCTCCATAGCATACTACCCTTCCTTCTTGCATCAAAACCACACCAAGCCCTGTACCACATGCATCGGTGCAAACTGTAGGCACTTTGTTTCCATCGGGCAAGGTAAAGACTGGGGCTGTTGTCAAATCCCTCTTCAGTCGTTGGGAAGCAACATCATAATCTATATCCCACGAAAACGCCAAGTTCTTCTTCGTCAGCCTAGTGAGTGGGGCTGATATCTTTGCGAAGTCCTTAGTGAACTTCCTCTAATTGCCTGCTAACCCCAAAAAGCTTCTCACCTCCGTTCCATTCTTTGGAATTAGCCAGTCCTGAACTGCAACCACCTTTGCGGGATATACTGTTATCCCTTCTTTAGAAATCACATGCCTTAAGAACTCCCCTCCTTTCTCCAAAAATGGCATTCGAAGAATTTTGTCTTAAGATGACGTGCACAGAGAGTTTTGAAAACTTCCCTCAAATGTTGGGCATGCTCTTCTTCATTCTTTGAGAAGATTAAGATATCATCAACAAAGACCATGAAAAATTTATTTTGAAACTCCTGAAACACCCTACTCATCAGATCAACAAAATAGGTGGGTGCATTCGTCAACCCAAAAGGCATTACGAGCCATTCAAAGAAACCATCTAGATTCCTAAAAGCAGTCTTATCTATATTGTCCTCAACCACCCTCAACTGATGAAACCCTGTGGCCAAGTCTAACTGAGAAAATACCGAGGCACCTACAAGTTGGTCGAACAAGTCATCTATCCTCGGAAGTGGGTGCATGTTCTTCTTGGTGAGCTTATCCAACTTTCTATAGTCCACACACAAGCAAAGCGAACCATCCGCCTTAGTTGCGTATACCACTGGAGAACCCCATTCAGATATGCTTCGCCTGATAAACCCTTTCTCAAGTAGCTCCCCTACTTGCTTGCTAAGCTCCCTCCTTTCCCTTGGAGCCATATGGCGCACAAGTAATGCAACTAGCTTTGCATTATCTACCAAATATATACGAAAATCTATCTTGCGCCTTGGGGGTAAACCCCGAACCTCATCAAAGACAACAGAATAATATCGGACTATTAGAACAGATTGCAGATCATCGATAGATGCATCAAGAGACTCTAGGAAACTAAGCATGACAGTCCCTTGCGGGTCACAATAAATCTCGAGGGTCCTCCCATGATAGGTCAGAAGCCTAACGACCCTCCTCTCACAATCTAGAATGGAACCATACATGGTTAGCCAATCCATTCCTAGAATTAGCCCATAGCCCATAAAACATAGCACATACGCGTCGCACTCAAACTCGACGCCTAACACAGATATTCTCAAACCCCCAACAAATCATATATAAATGAGTCAAACCACCAATGGGGTTTGAGGCAACTACGAGATCCACTATCATACTAGTATTTAAGTGCAGAGATTCAACCACAGAACTAGATATAATGAATGTGAAGCGTCAGAATCAAAAAGAGTTCTAATAGGATGCTGGAAAGAGAAATCAAACCTTCCACGGAAATTTTCCTACCTCTATCTGGAGCACTGATCGCAAGAGCATGCACCTGCCCTCCAGAAGCTCCTGCCCTTTGACCTTGTCCTTGTGATCCCTGTTCTTCAGACACTCCCTAGTATAGTGTCCGACCTCTCCATAATTGAAGCAAGTATTCTTCCTTCTTTTGAAGTCCTTGACCAAGTGACCTTCTTGTCCACAACTGTGACATTTCCTCTTATCCTTAGCCTTGTCATTTTTTCCGCCTTGCTTCTATGGTTGTTGTTGTTGCTATCCTTTCTTGGGCTATACCTTCTTGTTTTGCGTTGTTTCCTCGGCTTTTACTTCCTTATTTTCTCCCTTGTCTTCCTCATGCATCAGGGTCATATCAACAAGCCTTTCAAAATTCGCTCCCATTGGGATATGTGACATAGCTAACCCATGGAGGGGTTCATTGAGCCCTTTAGCGAACCGAAAGCTTTCTTGTGCTGAGTATCTACCAGTTCCAATCCAAATCTTGCTAGCTGGTTGAATTTATTCACATATTCTTTAACAGTGATGTTTCCTTGTTTGAGTGCTAAGAACCTCTCTGTTTGCGTGCTTTTCTCAACTTGGGAAAGAAACTTCATTTCAAACCTTGGCCTAAAATCATCCCATGTCTCTACCGTATGTCCAGCTTGGGTAACTTCCCACCAAAACGAAGCTTCATCTTTTAGCAGCCAGGTAGCTAACTGAATCTTCCTTCGATCTTCCGCTTCAAATATTACAAACAAGTCCTTGGTCTCCTTGAGCCAATTCCTTATCTCCACAAAATTTTCGGTTCTACGGAATGGCTTCCCTCCCATGGCACAGAAATCTTTGCAGATATTAGCAAAATTATCTGCTCTTGGAGGAGGAGGAGGAGGAACGACGAGTGCAGTTGGGGGAGGAATGTTTCCTTGGCCTTCGGCAGACGCCGTAGCCTTTAGATACCTACGGAACCAGCCAGGTATCGTAACGCCATCTAGAATGTTAGGTGCCCCAGACATGCTGAAACAAAAGAAAAGAGATTTAGACAAAGGATCGAAGGATATTACACATTGCTTTGGGGAATATGTTTTTCAAAACAGACTTTTCTTTTTGAAAAATGCTTTCTTTCAAAAGCTTTATGGAAATAATTTTCAAAATCTTTCATCTAATCTGGTAACCTTCGGCTCTGATACCAATTGTGATACCCCACGTCTGTTAATGTCACTCAAAAAGGGAATGCATTAAGTTTCGTGAAGCGTTATAGGTAGACAGAAACAGAAATATTACAAGACAAATATAAAATGACAGCGGAATTAAAAACTTTATTAATCATAAAGAATCGTGGTTCAAAAACATCACATGTCTGAAATACACAAAAATCATTACATTATAAAAACTACAGTCTTGTATTTTAAAACATCAGAGTACATAAAAGAAGCAAAATTTCCCAAAATAAAACATAGCAATAGTAGCAAGGATAGGAGCCTGAGCCAAACGTCTAAGCAGCTCCAGCAAAACGAAAGCAGAATCACGGTCAACTCTGAGTAGGTGTGGGCATAAACCGCACCGCAATGCGAAAACCTAAATATCTGTTATAAATGAAGAACTTGTCGCAAGACAAAAAACAATTAACTACAATTCAATAATATAGAGATGGCACAAGTATTACAATCAACTATCAATGTGTACTGGTATCATGATGCACAAGTTTTGCATAGTGTGACAACCCACGTCCGTTAATGTCACTCAAAAAGGGAATGCATTAAGTTTCGTGAAGCATTATAGGTAAACAAAAACAGAAATATTACAAGAAAAATATAAAATGACAGTGGAATAAAAAAACTTTATTAATCATAAAGCATCGTGGTTCAAAAACATCACATGTCTGAAATACACAAAAAATCATTGCATCATAAAAACTACGATCTTGTACTTTAAAATATCAGGGTACATAAAAGAAGCAAAATTTCCCAAAATAAAACATAACCATAGTAGCAAGGATAGGAGCTTGAGCCATACGTCTAAGCAGCTCCAGCAAAACGAAAGCAGAATTATGGTCAACCCTGACTCCCTAAGTATTCCAACCCTGAGAACCTGGGGGGAAACGGAAGAAAGAAGAGGAAACAAAAAGGGTCAAACATAAAGTATGGCGAGTCCAGTTACTTTTAGCAAGTAAATAAGTAAAAGTAGCATGACAGACATATAAGGTGGATCAGAAAGATAACGCCATAAAAGGTAGGTATGACAAGGTAAACATGATAGAGTGTATACGCTTCTCTAATGATTACTCTGATTCTCTGAACTAATACTAGCATCACCAGAATGAGATGATCCCAACAATTATAAGATGGTGGACTTAGGCATACATCCAGATGTATCCTAGCCGCTACCCTAATCGATCGGTTCCCTACTCCGCGTAGATACTCTGTGTCGGCCCCACCATAGGATGTATCATGTCCTATAGTAGCAACCCTTCGTTGATATGCATAATGCACAGCCATATCTACAGGTGTCACGGTAGTCTTAGCCACCTCTACCCGGCCCATGCACACACATGACCCAGTCGGTTTGTGCCATCCACACCGTCTCCTTGTTTGGATCTCTTACATTCAGCCCAATAAGTGTGCCCCAACTTCGACCTAGTTCGGAGTACTCGTTTGATACCTATTAAGGGTTACTGACTGAAATGGGTCGCACACAATATGATACAAGCTCTCCCCTTGTCTTGTATCCCCACTAGGATTTCTGTCGGTTATGTATACCACTAGGTGTCTTTAATTACCTAACACTATCATTTCTACCAGTTATGCTTACCCTAAAAAGGTGTCTTTAATTACATAACTCTAATATTTCCATCGGTTATGTATACCACTAGGTGTCTTTAATTACATAACCCTATCAGGCTAAGTTTGTGGGCCTATATGTAAATGTTACCCACTCCCTTACATTTACTTAACCCACCAACTATTCAACCAAGTTTACTTAACCCCAACTTAAGTTTATATTCATATAATTCCCTATGGGTTCAACTAGGTTAAGAATTCAAGGTTTATTAACATATTTTCATTTATGGTTATAGTACGCTGGACCCCCCACATTAAGCCTACCATTTTTGGATGCTGGTCATGTCGGGCGGATCCGGGTAGACTTATTCCACGCTTAACCTCGTGTCTGCACCTAGACCTCTCACATTAGATTCACCACTTGCGGTCGCTGGATATGCTGGGCGGTTCCGGGTAGACTTCCACCACAAGTGTAATCTAACCTCGTGTCATAGGAACAGTTACAGTTTCTAATTACTGTAATCCTAGGCATTTCGTTATTAGCCAATTCTCACCTATGTCGTTATGGGTTATAGGTTTCATGCTCCTTTTCCACAAATATGTTCATAGTGAATTATATGTCCAAATTCATATACATATACATTATTCAAATTATGCCAATTATCACATTTTTACCAATTATGCCCAAATTCCCAATTCACAAGATATGCCCAATTTCAAAGTTTTTCCCTCGTTCCCAAACCAAAGTAATCGCATAATTAAGCGGCATGCCTAAGCTCGATAGTAGCCCAGTTATAAAAAAAAGGGAAAGGGTGAACAGAAGATGACTGAAATAATTATTCTAACAAAACTAACATAAACATATGATGGCATAATGATAAGATTGACATATAAGCATAGATCGGTGAACTTGTGATAATAAAACATGTTCTAACATAGTAAGGATGCCATAATAGGCATGATTAGATCTAAATAAGGATTTAGATGTCTAACTAATGACAGATCTAAATTAACCACAACATGATATGTACAAGGTGATCTAAATAATAAATTAGATCCATAATCAAAAGTAGATCTAACTTGATAAAGGTTGAGATCCAAGTCATAGATAATTCAGAATATCATGGGTTCATAAATTACAATAGATCTGATTTGATTCAGGGATTAACATGCACAGATCCACATTATAGTCCTATCATTTGTACTGTTTATTTATTTAAATCTAAAAGCAACTTGAAACTCACGGTGTTCGGATCTAGAACAATAGAAGGAAAAAAGCATTTCATGAATCTCAGATCAACACTTGAATCTCTAAATTTGATTGCAGAAGAAGAAAGAGTTTTGATTCAGTCCAGGCACTAACAACACTTAGGCCTCCATTGATTTCAGTGTGAGAACACCAGAAAATGAAGCCGTATATATAACTGCTAGCCCCCAGAATTCGACTGTCACCTCAGCCCTCGGGGGGTCGACTCCCCTGGGGCGGGAAGATTGCCGCCTTTGGATTTTTTATTTTTGAATGCTTTTCTGATTTAATTATATATATATAATTACCTTACGCGTATACAAACTTCAAACCCTCATAACTTCTTCATACGATGTCTGTTATACGCAAACCAAATGTCTATCTTGACAAGAATTTCGAGACGGACGCAATGTCGTAGTCCGTTTTCCTTAATTCTGAATATTAAATTATTTATTATTTTAATTTATCCTCTTTTAGTATTTTTTAAATTACGGGGTGTTACACATAGCCTCAGTCACAAGTTTTACAAAGCAATTTTTTTTGTGAAAACATAAATCTCTTAAAATGTATTGCTCTATGTTTAAAATATAGCTGGAAAATAACCAATTAAATTTTATTAATTACATTATAGTTTCATATTCAAGATGGCTTTAGCTGACATTACAAATTGATAATTTCTGATAGTAAAGAAGAAAAAAGAAACTTAATATGCTAAAAGTACCAAGCATTGAACATTGAATATTTTTGTCAAATCAGTGAAAATCAACCACCAACCTTTTCCTTCTTTGGTCTAAATTCAATTCTATGGCCTCGAGTGCAATAATAGAAAAACTATTGATCGGTGGCACGCACATATATCCAGGGTTGCAAATTAAAAGCTATAATTTCCAATTCGGATTCAATTTTGAAGTAATAATCATTTAACTATAAAGCACAACCCGAATTAAGGTCAGAAAAAGACAAGCCCTAGAAAACGGAAAATGGCCAGTGGGTTAAACATTCATCTAAATCAAGATAATATATAAACCTTTAACAGGTTTGATAATTGGTCTACGAGATTAATTAAAGACGAATAAATCTACCTAAAGGATTGAAATAGGGTATGCCAAAATTGAAACCCAAGGATTAGGGCATGTCAAAAGCAAGAATGAGTTATTTTCGCCGGCTTCGTAGGGAGTGGAGTAGATGGAGTTGACGAGCTAACGATGCGACGAAATTTCTTTGCCAGAGTGATTTGGGGGGGAAGGGAAGTAGGGTTAAAAAATTGTAAGTATGAGTGGGAGAGGATTAGAAAATATGTAGTCATGTTTAAATTGAACCACACACACTACTTTTTCTTAGGTGGGAAAGCGATTTTTTTTTTGCCGCACTAAAATGTTGAGTGAAAACATCTTTCTTGCATTTGAGAATAAACGCCACTGATTTTTGCAACAAAAAATCATTTTTTTTGTAGTGAACGCGAGGATTCAGATTTCTTAGGGAAAGAGCGGGGGTGCAGACTGTAGGTGCGTTATTATACGCTTCCCCTTCCTAATGCACCAAAATGTTGATGCCGAAAAGTGGTCGCCAACGCTCGTGATTTCAGCGTTGGCGGAAATAAATGTCCAGCGATGGAAAGTACGAAGTTGTGGTGTAATGTGCAAGTGCAAAATGCTAGGTAACAGTCACACGGAATTTATAGTGGTTTGGCTCGTCGGAGCCTACGTCCACTCTGGAATTTTCATTCTTTATTATGCTCTTTGTACAATTTTACGACATAGGATTGGAATATTTATGAGTGTATAAGAGTTTTGATGATTCCAACTAATAAATAATGTAATTCACGAGTGCTACGCTTGGAGGATGTAGAAGTCTCTTTTTCGTGGTTTGAATGTTTTGGAGTGGGAGGAGGAACCTTCAAGTGTCCGTGAAACAAAGCTTAGCAAGTGGGGATCAAGAGGCTAGGATGCTCACATGAAGCTACCATGGACATGGTGGCAAGGAGGCCTAATAATGGGTTTTTAGTCTTCTTTCTGAATGCCAAGGTAGCTCAAACATGGTCCAAGTGTCCAAAGAGGCAGTTCTTCTTCTTCCCGGAGTGATGGAAGGTGCTTGGGAGGAAGTAGGAAAGTTATCTTCTTCCTAGGAAGCCATTAGATCTTAGTTCCAAGCTAGAATCAACCCTTTTTCGCTGTAGGTAATAGGTATTTTATAGGAGAAGGTGGGTATGTGGGGCAGGTGAGGTTGCGGGGACCACATCCATAATTCGTACCCCGTGATTTGTACTGATCCTAGTACTTTTATTTTTGTTGCTTCTTTACTTCAAAACTCCGAATCTTCATATCCTTCCAGTTTGTTTGTTCCACCATCTTCGTACCCTGGAGTTCTTTGGCGTTTACGTATCTAGGGATCTCGTGATTTCGCAACCGAGATGCGGAAGTCGCAAGATAGGAAACTGATCGAGACATACGGGACACAAAACTTGGGAACATGGGATACGAAATGGGAAGATATGGAGCGGGATATGAAATGGAGGAATGGAAGTGGGGATACGAAAAATGTAACACCACGTATTTTCTATGAACATAAAGTAACAAAACAAAGTATGCTTAATTTTTAAGAGAAGAATTAGGGAAAATGGGTTAAGCCATTGCGTTCGTCTCGGAATTCTGCTTGAGATAGAGTCCGAGTTTGCGTAAATCGGACTCCGTATGAAGAAGTTATGGCACTTAGAAGTTTCAGGAATTTGAAATAAAAAACAGCCCGAATTCAAATTCAAAGTTTCAGAATCAAATCACGCACCCGGGCTGGGCAGGAAAATTCCCGCCCAGGAACCACGTCGACTAGGGGGTCGACCTGGGATTCGACCTGGGTAGAACAGGTCGACCATGGGGTCGACCTGGGGGTCGATCTCCCCTTTTTCCCAGATCCGAGGACATATTCTTTGCTCCTAAGCTATTTAAACACCCCCAAACCTCACTTTCTCTCCACATAACTTCATTTTGCCTATACTCTGCCCTAATTCATATTAAAATAAATCAATGTCGTCGCTACTCTACTGAAACCTAAGCTAGAACTAGTACTTCTTCTTCTTCCAATCTGAATAGGATTAAAAGATAACAAATCAAAGCCTACATCAACGGAAAGCTAAATCAACTCCACAAAATCAGATCCTAGAATTGTTATTCTCTTTCTTAAACCATGAATTGTGAGTACAGTTATTTTCAGATATGAAATTTAATCTTGACTTGGTTATAAATCTGAATTGGAGATAATGCATATTCTTATTTATCAGATCTGTTTTTCTGTGTAGATCTATCTTATTATTGTAACTATTCTGTATCTCTTCCTTCCTTCTGTTCTATAGCCAGGCTACCACGAGCCTGAGCCAAATCTCATAAGAGATTGACGCACGAACGCTAAATTTGGGGAAAATAATGAATGATGCATAATTGGATATGGCTGATTTGTGACTGATTTAAGAAAAGGGAATATGTTGTAATTTAAGATCTAGATCTAGGCATACTATATATGACGGTTTATGATTTGGAAGAAGGAGAATTATTGTATGACAACATATGACTTGTAATTTGGGAACATAATGCATGTTATAATTCAAGATCTGATTTTGATGACATAATATAAGTTGTAATTTAAGATCTAGATTTGGGGGAATATTTTGTATAACGATCTATGACTTGGAAGAAAAAGCGTATATGATTTAGGCATAAAAGATCTATATAAAAATAGGATAACTATTAATTGTGAATACGCCTAAATGGGGATTTTGGATATGTAACAACCCGAAAAATCTAAGCAAATTTAAAATTTTAATTTGGCTATTTTAGTGAATTTTGAATATTTAAAATAAATTATGTTAAATAATAACGACGAAAAGTCTACTTGAATCGATGTTTGGAAATAAATATATTTATTTTAAATATAAACAAGGCCTAAAATGGCGCAGCAGTTTCAAAATTTGAATTCAAACTTTGACTGACTGTACCGGGTGCAAAATAAAACGGATTTTAGTGAAACCAAAAATGTTTGAATATATTTGAGAACATCTTTCCAACGAATCCGAAAAATCCAAATTTCATAGCGGGAATAAAAAGTTATGCCCAGTTGAAATTTCAGAATAGTCGCTATGGAATTTTGGCCCTTAAAAATAAAAAATTTGCAAACGACCTCAGTTTTCGACGAAACCACTTTTGTTGGATCCGGGATGTCAAGTTATTGCTAGATTCCAAAATTCATAATTTTCTGAATCAATATCTGAGCGTGGCAAAAGAAAACGTGTTTTGACAGTTTCAGTCAATTTTGATCGACCAGAAAATGGCCATTTTTCAAACGGTCTTAGAATTTGACGAAATTAGTCTTGTTAGGACCGTATCGTCAATACGAAGCTAGAAAATATTTTTCTGGAATTTTTGGGATTAGTATGTGACCCCAGTAAATTGAAATGTGCGTTCAAATTGAATATATATTGATTTATATTTTAATTTTGATAAAAACCAATTCAAATAGTCAAATTGGCTTACGAAACATATCCCATTGTGTTCGAAATAGGGGTAATTAGCTAGGGGCAACAGTCGTTGGGTTTGATTTCGAGTTCGTATGCAAAAACTGGTATTATTGGAATTTAAAATTAAAAAAAAACATATATAAGTGGTCAAAAAGGGTCAAACCCTTATTCTTTCTTCACCGTGGTCAAAAGGGTATACTGCCGCTCCTCTTCTTCGAGAACGAACGGTGATTTTTTGTTCCATTCTTCTCTCCAATTTATCTCAAAAATCACGCAACCGATTTCAACAATTTTAGAAGAAAATCGAAGAGCTCGCCGAGCTCTCTCAGACCAACGGCAGTGATCGTCTCAACCTCGTCGTGGTGGCAGGAATAACGCTGCAAAGTCGCGGGGTTTTCTGAGTTTTTGAGCTCCTAGGATTGTGCGAGTGCCAAGGGGTTCTGGGCGTGGAGAGGAGGCGCTGCGCCGCTTCAGGTGGCGTTCTCCGTTCATCGTCCGCTGCTTCGAGGAGGCGGGCGCAAGCTAAGGTTTGGGGGATCGATGGGTTATGAAAAAAATCGGCTCCTACAGAAATGAAGAAGATAGTGAGATTATTTATTTATTTAAATAGCATTTGGAAAAAAAATCAGTTTTTTTCATGAATAGCATTTAGAAAAAATCAGTTTTTTTTTCATGAATAGCATATAGAAAAAAAATCAGTTTTTTTTTTCATGAATAGCATTTAGAAAAAAATCAGTTTTTTTTTTCACGAATAGCATTTGGAAAAAAAATCAGTTTTCTTCATGAATTACATTAGTTTAAAAATCAGATTTTTATATGAAAAGCAGTGGTTAAAAATATGATTTTTGTATGTGTGAAGCGAAGATAAAAATATGATTTTTGTATGCATGAAGCGAAGATAAAAATATGATTTTTGTATATGCATGAAGTGAAGATAAAAATATGATTTTTGTATGTATGAAGCGAAGATAAAAATATGATTTTTATAGAAATGGTTTAGAATATATATATATATATATATATATATATATAGCGATGTTAAAAATATAATTTTTAAAATAAACTGCATGAAACAGATTATGTGGGAATCACGAAGAAGAACGCTACGCACTGGAAATAAAACCGTTAAGAAATAAAACTGGAGGAGTAGATCCCAAAGGTGAGAACTCCTCACTGTAATTTCTTATACAGTTATTTACTTCAGAATGGATATGTGAACTGTTCCCCGTCGTCCACAGACCATGGACGACTTATTTGTTTGATTGTGTTATGCAAATTGATTGTGATTGTGTATATGAAAAATAAAATATTCATATGTTGAATAAATTGTTTGAACGATAAAATTCACATTTTTATCGTATATACGAAGTAAATAAAATATTCATATGTTGAATAAATTGTTTGAACGATAAAATTCACATTTTTATCGTATATATGAAGTAAATAAAATATTCATATGTTGAATAAATTGTTTGAACGATAAAATTCATATTTTATCGTATCTATGAAATAAATAAAATATTCATATGTTGAATAAATTGTTTGAACGATAAAATTTACATTTTATCATATATATGAAGTAAGTGAAACATTCATATGTTGAATTAATTGTTTGAACAATAAAAATAACATTTTTATTGTATGTATGAAGTATATGAAATATTCATGTTTGAAATAAATTCTTGGAAGGATGAAAATAACATTTTTATCATGTATGTGAAGTAATAAAAATAGTCATGAGTTGAAACATATTTTTGTTCGACAAAAGTATCATTTTTATCGTGTATGTGAAGTGTTAAAAATAGTCATACGTTGAAATAAATTTTAGTTTGTTAAAAATAACATTTTTAACATGTATATGAGTTGTTAACAATAGTCATACCTCGAAATAAATGCTAGTTCGCTATAATTATCATTTTAGCGTATATATAGAATATATAAAATTGTCATACGATGGAAATATTATTAGTTCACTAATAATATTATTTTTAGCTTATATATGCGTTGTGTGAAATTATATATGCATTGAATGAATATATAAAAAGGGTCATATGAATATATATATATATATATATATATATATATGTATATATGGGCGTTGTATGAAAATATACATATAAGATGTATGAAAATATATGTATGCGTGGTTTAAAAATATATGAACATTATATATTATACATGAAAATGTACATATAGGCATTGTACGAAAATATACATATATGATATATTGAATAGGTCAGAGCAAGGAGGCTAGAGAAAAGGAATAAAATTGTATGCCCGACAAATAGGTACATATTTACTGTGTTGTTTGGGTATGATGATTTTATGAGCCGATTGGCTTTTTCTTTTTGGATTGGAGAGGCCTATATGGCAATTTCGGGATTTTCCCGGTGCTCCCGTGCAGTGGAGGTTATTGCAAAAAAATTCGAAAATTTAGGGTGTTAGCCAAATTTTTGAAAAAAATTAGAAAGTTCTTAGAAACTGAAAAGTTGAAGAACTTGAGCCAGAATAGAAATTGAAATCATTTTCAAATGATTTATAAAATACGTTTTAAATGGAAATCGACGAAATATATATTATATATATAATATAATGGCCTGAATAGAACGCGCCGCGCTGCGGCAGTTCGCGAATTTCGACTATCGACTTCGAACGAATATTACGGGATATCCGACCGTCGGATTCTCCTAAAACCAGAACCGTTGGGTTTGTATCGAAAAGAGATTTCTAATGAATACAAGAAATTAGAAATCTAACGGCTGGATTTGGAATTATGTCCAAATCAAATTTGGAAAAGGTCGCTGTAAGTGCAGTTTGATGACCGTTTATGGAAATCTACTGTACGGGCCTTGATAAAATTATTAAAAATATTAATAATTTGTGTAAAATCAAAAGAAATGATTTGAAAAGAATTGGGATGAAAAATTCCATATTTGAAAAGAAAAAAATTTATTTTTATTGAAATGAACTAGTTATTAACTCGAATTATAATCCGATTATTTTTAAATAAATAAATTGGATTGAGAAATGGTTTTAATATAACCAGAATATTCCAATGTATGAATTGGAATGATTTGGAATGGAAATAATATTCGGAATATTTCGATATAGGACTCCGTGATTATACGGATACTGTGATGGGAATTTGGAAGATATCGATATCGTTATTCCCAATATGATATCTGTTGGTTTCAGGCTCTGATATTGAATACAAGTCGATACTATCTCTATTCAAAACCTTATATTTAATGTCAAATTGGACTAATTGATTGTTTGGATTGTGCTCGACCAGTTTATGAGCAAAATACGCTTTTACAGTTAGCATTGGGTTGGGTAAGAATATCTGTGTGCTAACATCTTGTGAAACACTTCACGATTTGACTAGGAGGTATTAGCGAAGTGGTTGAGTTCATTTCAAATTTAATTAATGATTTTGAAATGATGTTTTTCTTAAGGGAAAGAAATATATTCCCGATTTTGGACAGGGAATGTTTTATAAAAATGTTCTATAAAACAGAAAGGATTTCGAGGACTAGAACCCGATGATTTCGAAATGATTTAGAAATGTATTATGGTTTTACATTGTGGTTCATCGCGTATCCGATTAGTTGCTATTGATGATGTATCTGTTTGGTGGCGGAGAATTTATTCTCTTTCTTAATACCCTTCTTTGAGACGTACGAGCTCAAAGGTTATGTGATTAATAGTGACTAACCATATTTGTGAATTGCTGATGTGAAGTACTATATTTTGAAAGTACTTGTGATTATTATGTTGTGAAATGATTTTCCCTACTTCGGGATATGAAATGATTTGGTATGTGGCTAGAGATTCGAGTAACCCGGACGACTAAAAGTATGGGAGAGATGGGCGGTGTATGCTTCCATGCATGGGAAGTGCATCGTCGGTGTAGCCTGCTCCATAGTGGGAGGTGCACACACACACACACACACACACACACACATATATATATATATATCGAGTTGCTTAGGTGCGTGCCCTTTGCCTTGTCTAGGGGAGCCCGATATTTGGTTGCATACTTGTTTGTATGCATTGTTATGTTTTGGAATTCACATTTCCAAACGATTTGATTTGAGATCCCGAAGTGAAATCTACGTTGTTATAGAAAGTTAGATATGTATTTCAAATGATTTGAAATGGAAATCGGAAAATAAAGTCCAAAGGAATAATTTATGTGAATTGAATTGGATTTGGCAAATCTAAGTGTGGTGATTAATCTAAACGGGTAGACTGGGATATTGCATGTTGATTGACGCATAGTAGGTCCATGTATCTATATTGATTGTTGTTTATACACTGGCATTCATGGGGGTAAACCCGTTCCGCATTAGCGGCGTGGTCCTATGATTTGCCTTATCATAAGTTTATAACTGTTTGAAGTTTCTCACACCAGTGCCATGACTGACCTGTAGTTTGCTTTTCCCTTGCAAACTTGGGTGCCCCTATTTTCCACACGGGTAGTCGAGTAGTTTATGTTGCAGATATATGAGCAAGATTCTGGATTGAAGCTTAAAGCTATGTCCAGAGCATTGATAGTCTTCCGCTGTGTTATTTTATATTTCCGCTGTGCATTGTATTACATTTATTGTAAAATCATCTTATGCTGTATTTATTATATTTCGATATACTCTGATATTTTGTACTCTGATGTAACATTATTATGATGTTTATAAAAGTCTTCTATTATTTGTTCTGATGTGTTGTATGCCCAGAGTTAGCGTATACGGGATTCGAACGGTCTTGTTCGGTTTAGCGATCGATTAGGCCCGAGCGAAATCCGTATCGTTACAGGATATTTGACGTACGGTGAAAACCAAAGGTTATAATTTGGCATAATTCATATTGTATATCATGATTTGGGGTTTTTGGAGAATATTTTGTACTATGTAAATTTAACTAGAAATTTGGGGCATATGTTATATTGTGAATTATGACCATAATTTAGGCACGTAAAATTAGGCTTAATTTTATAATTAAACGAGGTATGTCAATAGAATTTTAAGGGGTGATTAAATCTGTTAAATTGCCTAGTCTGCTAAATCTGTTGAAACTGAATACGGTAATTTGGGTATGAAAATCTGTAGGCTCGATCTAAAATTGAGCAAAACATGTTAATAGAACTTTGGATAATCTGTTGTAACTTGTAAAGAAGTTAATTTGTTGAACTGGCATAATTAGTCTGATATTGGCATAATCTGTGAATTAATACTTTAGCTAAAATAAGAATGCTGAGACACGAGGTTAGACTTTGTTTGCAGTAGAAGCCTGCCCGGACCCAACCGGCTTAACCAGCAACCGCAAACTGTCATTCTAATGTGAGAGGTCGTAGGCAAAAAGATGCTTAGACACGAGGTTAGGTCTGGCTTGTGGCAGAAGTCTACCCGGAACCGTCCGGCATATCCAGCGGCCATAAGCTACTAACCTAATGTGAGAGGTTTGTGCATTAATATTTAATTAATGCAAATCTAAGATAAATATGATGCCTAAAACGTATTGGATAGATAAGGTTAAATCAACTGGACTGATGAATCTAATAAACCGTTTGAAAATCTGTAAGCCCAATACAAGGTTAGGTGAAACAATCTGTAAGTCTGTATATCTGATCCATTAGTCTGAAAACTTGTTAATCTGTATATCTGATCTGTTAGTTTGAAAACTTGTTAACTTGTACGTCTGATCTGAGAACTAGTTAATCTGAACTTTGTACATCTGAAATCCGTAAGCAAGTTAATTTGAAATCTGTTAGTCTGGGGACACAAGGTTAGGAGGGGTAATTACTTGTGTCATTTGTTGTTTGGGACCCATATTAGTCAGTAACCCTATCTGGTATCAAAACTATGACCCAACACTAGGTAGGGGTCCAGGGCGCGCTTACTGAACTAATTGTAAGAGGTTCACTCTGATAATGGCGAGGGGTGTTGATGGCGCATTCCAACCGGGTCATGTGCGTGCATGGATCCGGTCTACTCTGAGGATGTAAGACACCGTGACATCTATAAATAGGTCTGTGTCTATAGGTTGCCACTTTAGGGAGTGATACACCCTTCTGTAGGGCCGGCACAGGGTATTTATGTATTAGGGAGTCGATCGCTTGGGGTAGAATTTAGGGTACACTTAGTTCCGTCTGTTTCTGTTGGGGTACCGTCTGTTGCTATTGGGGTGGTAACACCTGTCTGTTTCTGTGTGGTACCGTCTATTGGGGTGGTAAAGGCCCATTACTAGTGTACACCTAATTCTAACATTCTGTTTTCGTAGGGAATATTCTGTTATCGTCCGTCTCTGTTCGGGTGGTAAAGGCCCATTACTAGCATTCTGTTTCTGTAACCGTCTGTCTATGTTCGGGTGGTAAAGGCCCATTACTAGCATTCTGTTTCTGTAACCGTCTGTCTATGTTCGGGTGGTAAAGGCCCATTACTAGCATTCTGTTTTGGTACATCTGTCTCTGTTAGGGTGGTAAAGGCCTATTACTAACATCATGTTTCTGAAGAGATTGTTTTGTTTCCTGTTTAGATATTAGGACAATACCTAATTCTGTTATACTAGTATTAGTGTAGAGAAGTGAAAACCAAGTAAGAAGCTTAGTTTAGCCTATATCATTCTGTCTCTTCTGTTAACCTTCTACTCCTGTTATGGTTATCTCCCATCCAGTTTTATTTACATGTCATCATACTGTTATTTGTTTATATGCTGAAAGTCACTGGACTCACCAGACTTATGTCTGACCTAGTTTGTTTCGCCTCTTTTCTTCCGTTCCCCCTCCCCCCAGGTTCTCAGGGTGGAAACATAAGAGCTTGATTCAGGTTCCATCTACTTGAAGTGCTTGAAATATTGCTTGGCTTTGATTCTACCTATTTATGGCATTCTCTGCTGGGGATTATGGCTTTAAAATTATGCATTCTGAAGTATTTTGTATAAGACTGATATTTGTGTACTTGGGTTTTGGTATTGTGATGTAACCAAACTTATTTTTGTTTCTGCTGTAATAAAGTTATAAAATTTTCAAGTACTACTTTACATATATGTCTTGTAAATTTCTGTTCTGTTTACTTATAACGTTCCACCGAAGTTAAGGCGTTCCCTTTGTGAGTGACCTTAACGGAAGTGGGGTGTTACAAAAAATGACTTAGTGGTTTGATGAAGTGCTGCATGCAGGATACGTAAAGCGGGACCGGTGGTGAAGAATACCGATCCCGTTACTTGTGTTGCTCGAAAGCTGTTGTGGCAAGTCGGGATTACCATTTCTGCATGACTCCGTATGGGCTCGAGTCTTAAACGCTTCGACAATGCTTTTGGGCTGTTGATCCACGCAATGGGCCGAGTCGTATGGGCTTTAACTACTTTCGGGAATCGAGACAAAAGGTTGGTTAACACTGTATAATAAATTATGAGAAGAATTTGGAGTAACTAAATTCGAGGTTACATAGTTTTCTTCTTGTTGTTATTCAGTGAGTGTGAACAACTCCAAATTTAATTATTTTATGTAATTGTTAGTGTAGAAACTGGATCGTTTTTGTCCTAAAAGAGATTTGCGATTCTTGTGTAAACAAAACATAAAAATCCCCTAAATCTCAAATGAATATCGAAAATGGTCAACCTTGTGTTTATTTGGATTTTGGATTATGGTTGTAAGTAAAAGTGGATTTTTAGGTATTTATGCAAATTTACAATTTGGTGTGATTTACATTATTTCATTTTATTATAAACCAAATCTATGCAAAAGCATAGATTTGGGTGTTGTAGTTTATATATGTTTAAATCTTTGTTTTTATAAAGTAGATGGTTTAAATGTAATAAAATATATATTATCAAAATCCTAGTTTTGTGTGTAAATATCCAATATGAAAGTAAAGCAGTGCTAGAAGGAAAATGCATATATTGTTGTTATTCACTTCCCATTCTTTTAATTATCAAGATTATCCTAAAATACGAGCTTGCAAGTTATTTTGTTTTTGTTATATTATTTCCTTATTATTACTTCAGATTTGGAACAAGGTATTATACGTTATATTGTGAAAGCTTACGAAATATGACTTGTAAACCTTAATTTTTGAGTTAAGATTGACATTTCTATGTTTAGAACATTTCGTTTACGCACGCCGCTTATCATTTTTTATTTATGAATTTAGAATAGCGTAATTAACCTATCATAAATGCGTTTAATTAGGAATTCGAATTTAAAATGGCCATAGGAAAATTTTATGATGTATGTAAATTAATGACTTTTCATAATATTAATGACATGTGACACGAGGTTAACCCCTACTTATTGTAGAAGTAAATCGACCGGCATATCCAGTAGCTACAAAAATCCAGGTTAAAGTGGGATGTCTAGTTCCATGGGCCATTTATAATAAATATAAGTGGACACTAGGTTAACCCTTTACTTTTAATAGAAGTTTTCCCCGAACTGCCTAGCAAATCCCGCAGCCACAATGAGTTGGTTTAATATGAGAGGTTTAGTGTAATAAATACTTGTGTGAAGAAGGCTTACCTAAAGAAGGTATTAAGTGGATGATCCACCTTATGTATTGATTGGTTAGGTCTTGGCCCATTCATAAGGTTCATTCCATGGTTTTGGGATGAAGTCATGGGATCCGCGTTATTAGGTATTAAGTGGTCAATGTGCCCATCCTTTTTTGATAGTTATGACGTATTAAATGGTCATAAATGAAGAGAGATATGAATGAGTGAGGTATATCTCCGAAAGTTGTTTGCTTCTTATCTAAGGACAATGTAAGAGCATACCTAGGGATGGGCTATTAAGAGTTTCACTGAACATGTAAGGAAACCTATTTGTTTAAGGAAAGTATTAAGTGATTATGTGTTCACTCGTAAAGCCAGCTAGATAGTAATGCTTGGGTCCTCCAAAGGGGTCATAAATAGCGATGAGCATCTACCCTCACCCGATATTAAATGGCAAATCGCTATTTCTCGCATTACATATGAGAGAACATTTGATAACGTTAAAAAGTCTTAATTGATTGGGGTCCATCATAGGGCGCTAAGTGATCTCAAGAATAAGGGTATAAAAGTACGTAGGAATCCGCCCTTATATATAAAGGCCTTAAGTGATTGAATGATAGTCTACATCTTAGGATATTAGGTGATCAAATGAATCCATCTGTAAGGTATTAAGTGATCAGAGGAATCTGCCCGTACATACACATGATGGCCTTAGGATAGTTCGCCTATCTAATGCACGTGTATGCTACATTTAATTGTGTATTGAATTTTCTTAGACATAACTTGATGGATTTATGCTGCCAAGTATAGGAAATAGATTTTTTAAACTTAAAGATTTTTCATTCACCGGAACTATTTTCCTAACCCTACCCCCCTTCCTCTTAACGACACAGGTTAGTATATGAAGATGCTTGATTGAGGATATTGTGGAGTCAGGATCTTAGCGACGGAGATTTTATTCCAGTTTATTATTATTATGCCTAGCTATTGATTGAACTTATGTGATATTTATGAAGTGCCATTATTATGACACTGGAATATGTAATGTAATCGACAATATGTGGTTTTTATGAAACTGCATGTCTATTTTAATTAGCATATTTTGCCCTATCCGCTGTGAGATTTTTTATTTCATTTTAGTCTTGTTATGTTGTTTTACTTCTTATAGAAACCAATGACTTGCTTAGAATGACTCTATGTTCAGATGGGCCTTTCTGGGTTGAGATTTAGGCCTATTATGGGCGGGTTGTTACATATATAAAGAATGATTTCCAAAAAAAATAGTATAGTGTTTTTGACATGTTGTTACTAAGAGAGATAATATTATATTATTAGCATTCAGGGTTAGTCCAATCGCGCTCGTCCTATTTCAACATTGTGTAATGTTAGGTTTATTTTTTATAGTTTCCTTTTTAATAGGTTGGAATAGATGGAAAGTGGGAAGACGTTGAAACAAACACCTTATAAGTTAATTTTCATAATTTGACTATAAGTAGTTCGAAGTCAATATTAGGTTAAATTTTGCATCAATAAAAGGTGTTCATAAAATGGCTATAATATTTTGAAATAAAGTTTCGTTAGAAAGGTTGATGTTATAAAATGGATGTGTAAGAAGGTGTCTTTTATTAAGGAGAACTTAAGTTAGAAATATAAGGAATAAAATCACGGTGCTTTTGAATATGATTTTCAAGGTTTCGGATAATAATGGTATTAGTTTGAAGCATTTTAGTCCAAGTACCAATTATTAGGAGTAAAAATGTGAATTAAGAAGTGCTTTCTTGGGATTTGATTGGAGGAATGAGTATTGAATTTTTTGTGATAATCAAAATTATCATTTAAGTAGATATCATATACTTACCTAGATGAACATTAGATTGCACTTAGAAAATTATTCTTTTTATCGTTGTACACTTAAAATAAGTTAAATGCGAACAAATCCAAAGCAAGTTGGTGATAAACATTTTAACAAGAGTTGCAAAGTATTGTTTCAAAAATAAGATTCTGAAATAAAAGAATGATTTTTAAGCTAATTATTTTGAGTGGACTGGAAATAACTTAAAATTGGTGAAGAGATGTGACCAAATGATAAGTATTTCTCTTGAATATTATCCTTCTTTGTAAGGGAATGCATATATTGTTGGTAGTACCTAGCTTTTTATGCAACTTTGGAGTTACTAGGGCTATATGTAAATCTTCTGAGGATTTAAATTATAGTATTATTTCGAAAAGGTTTTGAAATTAAACCCAAGTGTTTGGTTCTTGAATTTTATTAGGAAATAAGTGTGATATGGACAAACCAGACAAGGATATATATATATATATATATATATATATATATATATATATATATATTCTCAGGATGTAGTAGAGTACTATGCAGGTTGAACTTAAGTTAGTTTTATGAAATGTTTTCATAAATAAATAATAGAAAGAAAACGAAATTGGCATAGGAAGAACCAATTAAGTAAGCGTATAGGTTGGACATAGATCATTTCTCCTTTGCATGTAGTTTTAATGTAAGATACATATTTATGGCTTTGAGGCATGTCACATCGCTCCAAATAAGGATTTATTACCCAATCTTTGATGACAACAGGTTGATGAGGATTTTTGATATAAGACCAATGTTTCCAATCATAATATATGGCTATATAAGGAGAACAGAGATTCGAAATCAAGGGACCTGATCAAAATCTAGTCGAGGAAGCGGTACTAGTTTAGAAGTGAAGTTATGTATTCAACTAAAGATCGAACGAGACTTTATATAAGAAAGATCTACATGCAACACATAAATTGATAGTAATCAAGTGTTTTATAGGGTAGGGTGAAGTGTAATTTCAAGGAAGAAGTTCTTTTAAAGGGTAGAGTGCCACGATCTGGGATTTCACTATTTTTTATTTTTGGGTATCTAATTAATTTTAAACATTCAAATAATTGGTTTAGTACTCAAAATAAATCTCTTTAAAATGGTAAATAATGTGGTGAAATAGTTTTACTTGTTTACTTTGAAGAAAAATTGAAAATATGACAGGAGCTCGTTTTTCAAATTTTTTATTTTTCATTGGCTAAACGTCAGCAAAAAAGTTATGCACCCAAGGGATAGCATATATTCATAATATTAAAAATATAATTATGTGTATTATGTATATGTTTATACATAAGCATGTAGGGTTTTGAGTAAAAAATAATATAAGATACCTTAAGAGAAATGATGTGACACTTTGGAAAATCAAGTACAAATATGTTTAGACAAGTTTGCGTGCAAGAAAAGGGAGGCACACTAGGTGAAGATGTGATCCAGGAGCGTGGAAACATGGAGGTTGAGGTGTCAAAGCAATGTGGAAGGTAGAAGTACAAAGGGATTAAGGTATTTCACTTCGCCTTTTGCTTATAAATAGCCCTTTTATTGTCTAAGTTTCCTGCTCTTCTTTTGATCATGTATTTCTCATATCTTATCTAGATGGAGAAATTCATTTTTTTTTTTAGCTAAGAAAAATTCCAGTGGCTACAACTTTTACTTGTACCATTTCTTCAAATTTTGGCCATAGCCATGTAAAAATGGCACTTCTTTATAAAGTGTTTTGGCACCATATTTTCAAAGTTTGAAAATGTCTCTTCTTCTTTTGACTATATCTCCCTCAAAATAGATCAAAATTAAGTGGTTATCTTTATGAAATGTAGAGAAGAGAATTCTTGGGAACTTTCTCTTTGACAATTTTTCCAATTTTCAAGAGTAACACAACAAAATATCCAGAAGAAGATGACCATTTTTTTATTCAGCTTTTTAAGTCAAAACCATATCTGAAGTCCCTCCACTTCTCCAAGTCAAGTTGCTTTATCATGGTCAAGTAATCAGGACTTCAGAGTTTCAAAAATCATAACATAAGGGAGCAAGGATCTAAGTTGGTTTCCAATGTAGGGAAAGTTTTGCAAACTTCCACAAAGTAAACTACATACTTTATAGGGAAAAAATTATCTTTTATATATTAACTATTTAAGTAAAATAAGTTTATTTTTTGTTAGACTATGGTATGATTTGAATACATGTATGGGGTTGCCAACTGTGATCTAGATTTTGACTTGTGAATCGAAAGCAAAAGTGATGTGTTTGATTATAAAGATGTGATATTTGGTTTGTGTTATGATTGTGATATGTTTAGGGATGTTTAGACATGTGTATGTGATGTATGCTAAGAAAATAACTATTGAACTTGTTAAACGACATGGAGATCTCATGGGCTCGACTTGTTATACTGAAATTACTTTTAACAAAAAAAAAAAACGTTTTCTAACTTCAGTTTTTCTCCATAAAATAAAGTATTTCAAAGTTAAAGGTAAGGGTTTAAATTTTAAAAGATATCTAGTATGTTAAACAAGTTGAAAAATATGGCATCCACCGCAATAGTCGTTACGGATGCAGTTTCAATGGAAGTGTATTTCTTTTTTTGAAAAATTAATTTTTAAACTTGAAATCATTTTGGGAAGGTTTTATAAACATAATAAAAAAATTATAAGGTAAATCAAGTTTTTTTAATAATTGATTTTTCTAATTAAGATTAAATAAGGATTACTAAATATTAATTAAGTAAAGATTACTGGTAATTATTTATCTTTTAAAAGTAAGATTTACTTTAATTAATTTGATTAAGTAAGATTAATTTTTAATTAATTAGTGGTTAAGTATGTGATTTATTTTAACTAACTACCAATTAAATATACGGCCAATCATTCATTTAATTAACTAGTGTTAATTATTTCTAATAGTAAATTAATTAAGGTTTTAATTTAAAGTAAATTATTTAACTATATGATTCAAATTATTTAAGTTTTAATTAAATATTATTTAATTAATTAGTTGAAATTAGTTAATGTTTGTTGAAAGACTAAATGATTATCTAATTGTTAATAAAGATTTGATGACGTTTAATTATTTATATAATAGTTAATTATTGTTTAATTGTTTATTTAAGGTTAGTTATTTCTTTATTTAAAATCAAGTTAGCTAAAATTTAATAAATATTTATAATGGATTAATAAAGTGTTTAACTTGTAATTAGCTATTTTAAAGGAGGTTCAAGTCATACAATTAATCCAATTTCTAGAAACAAAACCGTTTAAAAGGAATTTTTTTCCTTTTACAAAGAATAATTTCGAACGTAAACGAATCAAGTACCAATACCATTAAGTAACCAAACAACTGTAAATGACCTATAATGTGATTTTTGGTGCTATGCTTGTGCGGACATGCGTTACCATAATAAAACAACGTTTAGCTAAAAATATGGTAGTAGAATAAAATACCATTTTGTTGTAAGAAGTGAATTGTTTGGACATCTATTTAGCAAGACAAATCATCAACCTATTATTTTGTTAATTGGACATCTATATGCGAGTTTTTTATATTGAAACGTTTTTCTTGATTTGGAAATAAAGTGAATGTGTGTGTGTGTTAGTATATGTAAATAATTGTTAAATGACTTAGAAATTCAAATTGAAATTAGATGGTAACCAAACTAGTACCATTGCGGTTGTTAAGATTCATTTGAATTATTTCAAAGTTATGGTTTTGAATTAACTTTAATTCTTCAATCAAATTAGGTTAATAATTTATAAATGATTTCCAAGTTATTTTATTATTCAATAAAGGTATTTATAAATAATAAATTTTTCTTAAAGTAGATTTACTATATAAGAAGGTTTATTTAAAATGATTTTAAAAGGAATTTTTGCAAATAATACTTTGTAAAAGAAATTCTTTAAGAAGAGTTATAAAAATAGTTTTAAAATCAAAAAATAATTTATAAATGATTTTTGAATTTATAGGAAAGTTTGAATTAGCTTGTAATTTATAAAAGTGTTATATAAATTTATTTTGAAAATTGATAAAGGCTTTTGAGTATGAAGTGAGCTTTCAAAAAGGAAATTTATTAAGGAAAAGTGAGTCATTATATAGTACGTAGTGTCTTTGAAAAAGGATGTAAAGGGTTGTATAAAAGGAATGTACGTAGTGAGTCATCATATATGTCGGTAAGATAAATATATAAATGCTTCCAGGTATAAAAGGAATGTAAAGGGTTTGGAATTTGTGTTTTGAGAAGATCTTTTGATCAACTTTTATTAAGTGAATTTATTAATTGAAAACTAATTAATTAATATAGGCCTAAAGGATCCAACAAGGAACTAAATGTTTGAATGATTGTTTATTTGATAGTTAAATAACCGACTATCAAATCTGAATCTAAACATAACTTTGGCAATATCTAGGAGAAATTCGTGAGTTATATGGCACTATCATTCCCAATATTAGTATATTGTCTCTAAGGTCGTTCTTCTAGGATAAATAAAGAAATCCATCACAAACGGTTAGGAGGCGAACTCCGCTTTTATCTTTGTATGCTTATTTCCTAAAGAACTATGGTTGAGTTTATTGAAAACTGCTACAAGTTTTTTCGAAGATGCTGAGAACGGACACATTATCCAAAAACCATTTCGATCCAGCTCAAGATTTTCGAACTAAAGACATCTTGAATAGCATGAAATTGAAGACGGAGCTTTAAAGTGCAAGGGCTATTTGCTACTAATTCCGAAGTTGATTCCAAAATGGATATAGTATGAATAGTGCATGCCATTAGTTTTTCATGTTTCTCCTTAAATTGTATGCATCGATATCTGTCATTACGTTTTTAAAACCATGTATACTGGTTTTTACAAAATTACATTTATATAGTGGTGTAGGAGGTAGCCCAACTTGTACTTAACACCCTTCACTGAGGTTTTTGTGAAAATCAATTAGTGTGTTGTTGGAGTGGGAAGTGAGGCATTCTAAGTGTAATATGATTCTGAAGAAAGCTAGTAGTTAGCCTCAAGCCCCATCAACTGGGAATGACTAAAATAGGGAATATGTCTTACGACTATATGGATCGCACCTATTAAGGTATCGTCATCACCTAGTATAGATTCGATATTGATCCTTTATGTAAGCTTCAGTGTGATTGCTTATCCCAACAACGGTGATGAAAAATTCGGTACTACACAAAGAGGGGTAGACTAGTCCTAATTTGTAGGGAATCCATATGTGCCTTTATGGTTTTAGTTATGCTCAACTATACTAAAACATGAAATGTAAGCATTTAAACAACTTTATACATTTAATTTGAACTTATAGGCATTATATAACTTTATTGGATTTTGATATAAAGTATTTTGGTTATCATAAGGTAAAAACTCATCTGTGTTTATATGTGATGCGGTCTTACGAGAAACTTCTCATTTTATAAGTTAATAAATAAACTCCTTGTGATTTGAGTTTTTCCATGTTGATAATCCAAGTTGTCTGGGCGTTATTTTCTGATAATGCTCGGGTCAGACCAAGCACTTTTTTTGTTTAGCTTTAAATATTTTTTGCTTAGGAGATGAGCTAGAAACCAAATCGGACTTCCGTATTTTTTAATATCTTTTTATGATTGTTTATAGTCTTTAGCATTTGTAAGAACAAGTTTTATTGACCATGGTCGATAAAATGTAAGCGTTATACTATAATATATGTTTATGCAAGTAAGTTCTTTCTTTTGTAGGGACTTATGTTCTATTATATATTATTCGACTCGTTTTGTTAGATTCTGTTATGTTTCTTCTTATTTCCTCTAACAATGTGTCCTTTTAACACTTGAATTTTCGGTGTATGAATACCGTGGATGTATCGATATCAAAAGAGGTCAAAAATGTAGGTCGTTGCACTACTGACGTCGCCAAGTCACGTATGCGTTAGCAAAACGACGTCGAATCGACGTCGAATTGGCATCGAATATATTAGGTTAATGTGGGTCGGCATTATGTTTACTAACGTAGCATTAACATCATATATCGATGGTAAACATCATTTTGTAGTGCGAAGGAAAAATAAGAGAGATGATACTCGTTCCTCAATCCACTAAAAATGGCGATTTCACTGCCAATTTCGTCGAGCCCAACAATCCTCTCTTCCTCTCAGCCCAACGCCGCCATAACTTCTGCTCCTCGAGCCCTCCCTTCACCGAACCCTCCACCAGACCCAATTCCGCCTAATCCTGACACTCCTCCACCGGACCCAAATCCCCTCACATCCACTCAATCGCTTCTACCCGTTCCTCCATTACCCACGGTGAAATGGTCCTCCCTCTTTGCAAGTAAGCCATGAAATGGTGAAGTGTTCTCACCTCCTCCTATCACTTTAAAGTTCTCTAGGAAACAACTTGTACCCACTAACGAAATTATGGACGCTAGCGTTGACGTGGGGAAAGATCATTTGGTCGGCTTCTTTCTAGATGCCCTTTTGTCTAGGGGTGTAAATCGGTCGGACCGGACCGAACAGAGATGTGTTCGGTTTCTGTCCTAAAAATATCGGACCGAACACGGACCTGACCAAATTTTTTCTCGAACAAATTTCGTTATCCTAATTCGTGTCCTAAATACAATCGGTCGGACACAAACATGTGCTTTTCGGACACAGACACGATCGGACTCGGTCGGACATGACTATTTACGTCACATTTTGTACATTTTGCTAGATTTTCTCTCAACTATACGCCGAATACAAGTAACTCGGACGAATTCAAACGAGCCTGGACCGAACATGATTTGTTCTCATACAAATTTTGTTATCCTAACTCGTGTCGTAAATGAAAATCGGATGGACTCGGACGGACGTATTTCGATTACGGACACGAATGGACGTCGGACATTCGGACAAAATTTACAGCCCTACTTTTGTCCTACACAGCTGTCGTCACTCACCTCAAGAAGCCATGAAAACCGCGAGGAAGCATACAGATGAAATCTAACGGCTCTGCCTTTTTCTTCCTATTGTCCAACTGCGAGGATGGGAATAGAATACTCGAGGCTGGCCCTATCTTGATTAGGAATAAGTTGTTTATAGTCAAAAATGGGATGTTAGCATGGGAATTTCAGGTAGAGGAATCAGGAAGGTTCCTGTGTGGAATAAATTTCTTAATTTGCCTATGGTTGCTTGGTCAAAACTAGGTGTCTATTGGCTGGCTTCGCGAATTGGTAGGTTTCTCTGTATAGACTCCTCTACTGAGAGTTTGGAGAGACCTGGGTATGCTAAATGTATGGTGGAGGTATCCCCGGAGAGTAAAATCCCCGAGTCTTTCCTTGTGCTTATAGGTGATGGCTCAGAACATAAGGTCACTGTTACCTACTTATGGAAACCCAACTTATGTGCAAAATGCAAGGTTTTTGGTCACTTGCATGATAACTGCATTAACAAGTCTTGGAAAGAGAACACTGTGGTTAAAGTAGTGATGAAAGCAAAAGGAGGGAAAAGGAAGTTAAGGGACATGCAATTGAAAATGAAGCCAGACAGGAAGAGGACAATGTTGTTAGTAGCAAACAAAATTGGAGGAGGATCTCAAAGATCAGTAAGAAGGTCAGGTATATGTCAGTTCGAAATATTGGTAAAGGGAAAGGTTTGGACAATGCTGGGGGCACTGCTAGATCTAAAAAAGCAGGTGGAGTTGAAAAAAGTGGTAAAACTGAGGTGAAAACTGGCAACATGTATGTTGCCCTGAACAACTTTAATGTAGATGGGGATGGTAGTAACACTGAAATTGAGCTACAAGAGGATGTGCAAAGTCTTGAGGAAGGAGAAATAGGTGGACACGAAGTACAAAACATGGTTGAGAAGGTTGATCCAAGCACTGTTTCAGTGCAGTTGCAAGCCACTTCAATTGATGGTGTAGGAACTTGTGTGATAAATAAACACAACCTAAGTAAAGAAGCAAGGTCAGGTGGCAAAAGGTAATCCCAAGCACAGTAAGAGAGACAAAGGAAAAGAAAAGGAAACAGAGACAAGCAAAGCAATTGAAGAAAAAGAAATGTATAGAAATGACTTCTTGTAGTTGATATTAAATGATGTCAATGAACATGAGAGAGCTATGCAATGTAGTGGGAGCCCTGTTATGCCAATCTCAGTATCATCTACACAGGTTGACTCTCAAATTGGAAATTTCAATTTCAAACAAGGTTTCCTAAATACCAATCCTATTCTCAAACTTCCTAACGTGAAATCTCCTAGTAAAACCCATGCAGTTACCATAATCAGTGACATAGAAGCTTCTTCTTCCTCTGCAAAGAAAAGAACTAAACCCAAGCAAGATTTCTCTTACACCCATTTACTGCCACTAGCGGCCTACAAGCCACCTCCTCTGAATACAGACCTTGATATTTCACCTCTGCCCAAAGAGATGAATACACCTATCACAAGGAGTAGGCTCAGAGGCCTTCAGTGACTTGTTTGTGAGCTTGTGAGAGTTAGTCTTGGGCTCATGAAATTTTCTATGTCATGTAAGGTTATGTTAAGTCAATTCATGTAATCTGCAGTGATGTAATTTTCTACTTTGTTTGCTAGACACTTTCTAAGCTTATCTCCCTGCCCGGAGTTTTTATTCTGTAGCTAATATACGGTGTGTATCACCTGGAACTCAATATTTTGATATAATAATAAGTGTTATCCAAAAAAAAAAAAAAAAAAGTTTTGATATCATACATCAACCCCTAATAAGGAAGTCTTATCCAAAGGATTTAACAAGGAACCAACGGTATAAATTGTATGATTGCCTTAACGTTTGACTCGATTTGAGGCAATAAGGCGTTTGATTTGTAACCGTATGATTTTCATTTAGGACATTGATTAGAATAAGAATTAAGATATTATAAAACGTCCATTCAAAACTGTTTTATGCTTTTTTATTATTCAAACATCGTATATCTGTTAACTGGTTCGTACGAACAATGTCTGAACATAAAGTTTGTTCAATCTATGTTCATTCGAATTTCTTACAGGTGACGACTAGAACACATCTCTGTTTGGTCCAGTCCGACCCGCCAGCAAACAATTCATTCATCGCATCAAAAACAAAACAAAACAAAAACAAAAAGGGAAAGAAAAAGATCTTACAAGCATTTCTTAATTTTTGATCGTTGTGTACATACTTGTATCTCGCCTAAACGTAGGATAGTGTAAATCATTCGTGTATCAAGGATTATCATTGTACATGAGACTTGGGTAAATTCATTTACCAACCAGCGGTGCAATTGTATGCAGGAAATTAGAAGGATGTGGTTTTTCTGTATGGAAAAGACTGCAATGATTTGAATTTTCAAACACTAACCGTAAATATGAATAAAGTTATGATATTTCATCTGTTACCCAAGTTCATGGGGCAGACAGGCCCAATATGCGAACAATGTGACCAAATGGAATTTTCGCCTTTGAATTGAACTTAAACGGAGAATTTTAATTAACAAGCATTCGCTTTTGAATGGTTCTGAAAATAATGCGAACAATCTGATAAAAGAATTTCAGAGTATGATACGGGATTGTCAAGGAACTTTTTATTGATTTTATTATAAGGAGATTTTTAATTTTTTTACCAGTTTCAAAAAATACCACCAGATTTTGAACACTTTAAAAAATATTACAAATATAAATCTATTGTGGGCACTGCATTTTTTTTTTTTTTTTAATATTAAAAGTTATATATAAGAACTTTCTTAGTTGTTTGTTTTTTGTTTGTGTTCTGAATAAAACTATCCATTCAAACAAAATAATTCATAATAATTTTAGTGTTTATTTTTTGTTTTGAATGCTTAATATTGTTTTTTGTTTTGAACGTTAAATGCAAACAAACAAATAACGGATTATTCAAAATTCAACATTAAACAGTCAGCAATAAGATTTCACAGTTCAGCAATTAAAATTCAGAATTCAGCATATTAAACAATTGGAGCCTTAAGTCAGTTTCTTCTTTGAAGCAATTTGAAAACGTGTGTAACGTAAAAGTAAAAAAATTAAAAAATCCCTTTCTAAGCTTTCATTTTGAAGCAGTTTCTATTGAAGCTAGTGGAACTGTTGTTCCTGTTGATTCTATTAGAAATTGCACCTAGATGAAACATCAATAAACAATAAGCCTTTTTCAAAATAAAAAAACGGAAAGAAAAAAAAAATCAATGGAAGAGCGTCAACTTAGCACCAACATGATAAAAACATAGCTATATTTAAAATAAATTTTCAAATTGATCTAAAATTTGTTATTAATGGTGAAAACAGGCCTAAATTGGAAAAAAATATATTGAGATCGGCCATGCTGGAGAGATGAGAAAGAGATGAACACCCATATGTGAAATAGTGAGGTTTTAAAAGGTAAACACTCGTTCAAAAAGAGAACAAAAAAAACGTGCTTGGTATCCCATATCCATGTCCAGTTTAGTAGGACTACAAACTCAAAATCTTTGCTCATTAAAAATCATGTTATATCAATTGCTCATTAAAAATCATGTTATATCAATTCAATATCCCTTAAGATTAAGTACAATAAAACCCTCAAAAGCCAAAAACATTGACATAAATCTATCAATGATACATTCGGATATAAATATTAACATATTCACGGTCGCATCCGAAGTCATTTTCAAATATACACGTCAGCGAACACGAACAAATATCAAATAATTATCATATTCACTGATTCATAAATCAAGAAATATGAATAGAAATTTTCAGTTTAACACATAATTACATTTCAATGCATTTAAGTTATAATCATGGAACTATGCAAAATCAATAATTATGATGATAATAAATATTTTTAGACAGTTAATATGCACATAATATAAACTATCAACTTAATAAGATAATAGGATAATAAGCACATATATTTTATTTCTAATGTACCAAAATATACATAAAATTAACCATAACCTTGAAAGAACAAAATGGAAGATTTTCGTATTTGTTTTTCCAAATATCAGTTAACTTCTTTATCACGGATACAGGCCCTTTTAGAATTTTCCGAAAATCCATTCACAAACCATTTTCGCATTCATGCTTTGGTAAAAAAGTAAATAAATCTTTAACGCATCTCCCGACTACAGCGAAGACACCAAATATTGTCAAACCAAGCGATGGTAATAACTCAGTTAAACCAAATTTTCAACTGTGGTATGATATTATAAACATATTAACAACAAAAAAGAGGCCGGCTAAATTACTTTATAAGAATGCATCTAACAGGGGAGCCCTCCGCTCCACTCAACCTTAGTGGTAAGCAATGTACCGAGTAAATACCAGACTCCACATTTTCAAGCTTCAAGGCTTCAACAAGAATGATTTCCTGAAACAAAAGCATACAAAATTCATGTATCAAAACCACGCCTGCAGAAAAATTATGCCCACTTACATTCATATATACCATAATGATAACAAATATACCTTAATCACAGCGTTTATATTCACTTCAGTATATCATTGCTAGATAAAATAAAAGTGTTTTACATGTGATTCTTATTTTATAATTTGTGAACCAAGACAAAGTTAAGCAGACTTCTACAGTAGAAAAACGGACCAAATTTGCTATATCAAGCTTTAAGTACCTTCAATTTAAGCACTGAATACGAAAATCTGCGATTTCAATGTAAATAGTATAGTAGCTTGTTAAGGCAGACAATTAAGAATTTCTAAACATGTGAAACAAGTAATTAACAGTAAAGAGGAGGGGGGGCCTACCCTGCCTTCAAGAAAAACCAGATGAGAAGGTATCAAATCATCAAAAGCAGCTACCGACAAATAGTCTATCCCTGCACAGTACAAGGAGGAGGAGTAGAATAAGGCAAGAAATGTACGAACCAATCTTCATATCTTTATGACACCATAAACCATAGCCAATCTATGATTCTATATAATAATGCACTGTATTGACACTGGTTAGTAGCATCTAAACAATTGCGCTAACATAACCATATGGAGGCAAAGATACTACTAGGAGTTTACTGTAACATCTGTTTGCATAATGGTGTCCACACTCTCTTATTACAGTAATCACAATAATCCAGTTTATCATGATCCATGATCACGTGAAAACAGGCCATCTGTACAATTTTCTAAAATCAAATCAAACTGACTCTGTCGGTTTAAATGTTCTAAAGTATGCTAATCAACTTAAATTTTGCATGTGTTGGTTGCTTTGGGGACTCAAGATCAACATTCAGTAGAAATTCATATCGCAATATCACTGGCTTGTGATTTAAAGTATGAATATAAAATCCATGGACGAATAATTATCACTGTTCTCATATATTTAACATATAGGTAAAATATTTAATAACAAAAAAGCATGTAAGCAACAAGAAATTGTCAAGCTTACCTACAAGTTTGATGTCAGTGTTGTCTACTAGCCATTGTGCACCATCCTTCATGAACCCAACATAGCTTGTATCAAATTCCTTCTTCCACATAAGTTTTCTGAAGAAGAAAAATCACTGATCAAAATAAAATCTGGCTTGAATACTTGGTATAAATCATTTTCACGACTATACATGCATTTCACTTTGGGTGAAACAAGAACCATCTTAATCTGCCAGCTGCTGATCTAAGCTTAATACTAAGTATACAAGAAAACAAAAGGCATCAATATATGATCAATGAGCCTACTCGCTTATTATGTAATTTAGCATCTATCTTATTCTTCTACATTATTTGTACCTTCGACTCTTTTCCTAGAACAAGAAGCACATGGAAACTAAAGCCTAAGGATATATTATGTAAACCACTAATTAGTCCAGTCTGGTAATTGTTTGCAAAATCAATTTGGACTCCACATTACGTGCACATCTGTTAAACAAAACAATAAGTGAAGGACTTTTTTTTTTCCCTTCTTTTTGTCAAGCAGGAATTTGACTGTATAAGAAAGACTAGCCTGGAATGGGCTATAAAGAAACTAAGAAGAAACAAAAATAACTATTTGACCATATCCAACCTGTCTGTGTTTAATGTTCTGAAAAGTACACGGCGAACACCTTTAGGGATATGAAGAGACTGCATCACTTCAGCTGTAAAAGAAAATTATTATGGTACATAACAGAAGATTAGTTTAGTATGGTTAGACAATAGATTTTTAGCAACAATGGAATTCACTAGAATGCTGTATGATTTGAAATGCATAATTCAAGCATGTCTTCGGGTTATGTCATATGATAAAACTGCCAAGACTATTAGGCTCCATCAACCTTAAGAGCATCTCCAACTGTCTCAATATCGTAAGTAATATTCGAGTTGAATATTACGTCTGATGCCCAACAGAAGGACGCTGATTTAATCAGTGCCCTTCTGTAAGGTGTTGGGCGTTTATTAAATCAACGCCTTAGGATTGAACGCTGATTTACAGCACCCTATGAAAGGGAAGACGCTATAAATTCGCGTCCTACCTCCTTCTGCCTCTCACCCTAACCACATCGACCTCGACGTGTAATCAAAATCGCAATACATACAGTTCGTGAGCAGACCAAGAAGATGACTGGTCCTGTGCACGCTACTCCTGCACCCGCAACTACAGTATTCGACTTAGAATTCTACATGAGTTACCTGAGAGTTGCTCACACCACATGTCCACAACTTTGAAGACCGTTGAGGTACGACTTCAGACTGTTATATAACTAGTAGTGTACAAAATAATTATCTAGCACACTACATAATATGGTCATGTTGTGTTATTTTATAGTATGTTAACCACGAACAAATGTTTTTTTATTAGTCTCGTTACCTCAATTTTTGTGGCAATTAGTCGAGGTGTATATCACATTTTTACGAGAGACCGCCTCAAACTTTATCGGGTAAGCTGCGCACTAACCCATTCAGACGATTCTTAACGATTAGATCTACATTAGTCATTTTATCGTCCAGTATTAGTCACCTTAGTCGAGAGGCGGTAATCTACCACACATACATTTCATTTTTCCAATTTTGAACTCGATATTATTCCAGTCGATTTTTATATGCTTACGGGAATTGAGATAGGGGATGCAGATAGATTGTCGTATCCATTTGACCCTAGTTATGAGACGTTTGATATGTACACATAATATTTACTTTAGTTCAACTCTGATATGTCATGTCTGAAGTCGTTACGCTTACATATTTACAAGACTATATTTTAGCGTATATGTATACCGAGTCTATGAGCGATGCAGTATTTCGGACTTTTCTATTATAACTTTTAGGTTCGACGTTCTTTTCGAACCAAAAAAGTACAAAACGACTAAGGCATCTAGCAGTGTTAGCTAATTTAGAGTACCTACATACCATAGACCAAGGTTCGTCTATATTGGGTTGTATGCACTCCGCTCTACATTCTTTTGCTCTTGGGGAAGTAAGACAGATGTTCGGATTTTGGTACATGTTGTCGTGTTGATACTACGAGTACACAACGAACATGCATCCCTGCATTGTTAAGGTAACTAGTCATGCAACAGATACATGTTTTCCACGCATGCAACGGTGCGAGAGTATCCAGTTAATTTTGCGTACGCCTAGCGATGTTAGACACGGCTTGATGGAGGCCCGATCTCAGCTTGATCTTGCGTGCACGGTCAATATTTTATGAGCACTGTGAGCTTCATACTGGATTGCTCGATGACACAGGATGGTATGACGCATGATGGTCATTCCTTCTCCGTTGCATATCATTTGTGTTTTCATCATGTTGCTCTACACACCGCTCTACCTTCCTATTTGGTACTTGAAAGACCGGTGTTACTACCAATCCAAGGGTGATCTACGTGTACCTGAAGATCCACTTTCTTGTGATGATACGTTCGGCAGACATCAGACTATTGGGTCGCAGTACATAAAGAGTGTTGGACAAGCAAGATGGATGAATACACAGACATTTTTCATATCACATGTTGATTATGATATATACTGGGATAGAGCAGCTCCTTGATGCTACATGTTACCGGATTACAATCGGTGTGCGAACATCGATCATGTGGGCCCATGTCTGGCTATTCGTAGAGTTCATCCCCCACCATTTACTTTTAATACCACCATAGTTGTCAAGGCAAAAAAGCCCCAAGTCCTCGCCTAGGGTTTTTTTGGGCGCCTTGAATGACTTTTTTTCCAATTTTCAGCTAAAAATTGCATTTAGAAAATGCAATAAAACACAAATTTAATTTTAAAAAGGACATACAAAAACATTATTATAAGAAAAAAAAGCACCATATGATTAACATAAATCAAACTAAGAATGTGCAAAGTCATTCAACTCAAGTTCACAAACAATAAAATACTTAAAATATAGAAATTAAAAACAACATTACATAAACTCTTAAATAGAGTTTTAACCTTCCATGAACATGTTTTATTTGGACGATTCGACGAAAGAAATTTATGCTTTTCTTTTCAATAGGTTGAGGAAAGAAAAAGCAGCCTTTTTTTTATATAGAATACGCTCTAAATCAACAATTAAACGAGCATAATTTTCTTAGCATGTTGGAATTTGGGCTCATATTGAACCAAACGCTGAAATTTTCAGTTTCTACTCAAATGTTGCAAAAAACACGCTTTCTTGGCGCTTCACAAGGCAAGCGCCTTTGGGGATTTTTTGGCGTCTCATGCATCATTGGCGCCTTGAATGGTAAAAAAAAACCAGACTGGGGGCTAGGGCTTTTTGGAGCTTAGACGCGCCTAGGCGAGAGCTTTGATAACATAGGATACCACCCATCACGGTACTTAAAGCAGCTCACGGATTATGGTCTTGACGACTGTTTCAAAGAATATGATCTCAGCAGTGCTTTGATCGCGGAGTCTATGGTATATCCACCGAATGAGGCTATTGCGGGTATCCCTACCCATGGACCATACCCTTCTTTTGAGGTAATTAAATTAATTGTTCGAATATTTGCCTATAATTACTTAAGAAACAAACAATGAAATAATACTTTTGATTACAATATTCACTAAGGTTGTACCAGCATAGACGACATATCACCACTATTCAGTATATGACGCTACTTTATTCTCAGATGTTCGGTCAGTAGCAAATTTAGATGCAGGCGATGCAAGGTCGTTTGCAGGCCCGGATCGATGAGCTACATGCTCGGTTGGATGCTTTGGGACTTCAAGGGGCTGGCAGCGCCGAGGATGCAGATTGTTCATGGAGTGTTGGGGTGTCAGGGGTGCTAGTGGCTCCAGAGGTGCAGGCGATGACGACGACAATGACGAAACGATGACGGTGATGCACTTGATTTATGATAAGCTTAGATTTTGTACTTGCTTTCATGATTTACATGTACCTGTCATTTTGTATCATTACATGTTACAAGTTCGATATAGTTTGAGTGTATTATATGTTATTGTGTGTTGTTGATCGTTGTATGCTACATGTTACATATCGCAACTTCATACTGCATTACTGCGTTGTTGATCATTTTTGTTAGCCAACTAATCCGCTTAAAACATTAATTCATCATGTAAAACAATAAATCAAATTACATTTTTGACATGCATGCATAATAAACTGATAACATCCATAAAGATACAACAGACGTCGACAAAAAGACATAAATAAACTACACGTTATGTTCAGTCTGGAGCGCTTTTAAAGCATTTTTAAGACGTCTTATCTCTTTTCTAACTCATTTGCATATGTGATGCACCTTGCACGTAAATGTTCGTCAACACATTCTAAGTAGTTGCAACCGTTCGGCCAAAATGGACATAACTGGATTCTACGACCAATATTTTCTCCATCGGTCCTTAGTACTATCCACCACATACCCGCAATAGCAACAAATCGGGTAAGAGTTAACCTTTTGTTCGTAGGGAAGCTGAGCAACTGAAACTTGGTCTACCTCTTGTTTGGTTGACCAACTACAATCTGGTTTACCTCTTGCTCATGAGGAGGTTCAACAACCGTCTAAAGTCTTAGTTGATTAAGATATATGAACTCACGGCTGATATCATCGTAGTGTTGCTCTTGATACTCGATAAGTCAATCCTCATTGGTGCATGGACTATCCGACAACGACACATAATCAACGTCACAATCTATAGATGAAGGTCATGATGACATTGTTTTAAGAAGTAGACAAGTATGAACCGTTTGGGTTGCCTGAATGAAATAAATATGAGAAGGAAGAAGATTAAACCATATGTCTTCATATGCGAAGATAATCACATGACCTATCTCACCACATCAGTGACATAAATCTTTATAAACAGAGGACAACCCGAACAGTATGACTCCATCATTGCCATATGATAATTGTCATGTGATAACATGTTGAGTTGTCTCAATCATGCAAAGCCATGTGATAACATGCTGAGTTGTCATGTCCTAATGTTTTCATTTAATTACTCCAATTGAGGAGACAACTCTGTTGTTTGAAAGGACTACACACTAATAAAAATTTTGATTTACAATGCGGTGGTTTATGATAAAACAATACACTAATATAAACAATACACTAACCATTAGTTGGGGATATAAATGTTTTCTTCTATCTTTATAAATTTAAACATATACTTCTAAAATAAAATGTCAGCCATTAGTTGGTCTTCTTTAGGTTACTCAGCTTGTGAAAGCATATATTAAGGTTGATCGCATGCATGAAACTATGATGTGTACTGATATGATTGTAAGCCATGAAATGTTTTGAAACATGATGAAAGAAGCTTACAACAATCTTGATTGCCCGACGAGGCGGTCTTACTTAGAAATCAGAAAAAAATATGGTGTTTTTATGATAGCTTGTGATCGTTATCGCGATATTATTGAGCACATTGAAGAAGAAAGTGTTTTCTGATAGTTGTTAACAGTATCAACCTCGAGAGTTTCCTTATCTGTTTTCGCATCCTCCTGACGTGGAAATATTTCTGCCTCAAAATAAAACTCGTTAAGGTCCCTTGACGTATTTGTTTCCACTCGAATAATCCAATATGCCTGAGACGACAACCATAAGTACCATAGACGGGTCAAGTCGGTCAACCGACGTCACCGACACATAAAACCTTTTCAAGAATTCCTGCAAAGTTTCCCCAATCCTCTGCGTAATTGTTGTGAGTATCATTACGTTCTTGGGTCGAGAGATGTGAATCATGAACTATTCAATGAACTTTTCAACCAAAGGATTTCAGCTCTAGCTGACCAAATCACATAGCAGCGATATTTGTAAGATAAAGAGGGAAACACTTTGTCATGACATCATCTGATGTCGCCAGCACTTCCATATGGCGCACGTAACGCATAAGATGGATTTAGCCAAAACTTTGGTTAATACCCTAAAATGATATGGTTTTTATAGAATCCTTTACTAGAGAGAGGGTTAACCTATGTCATAACGTCGTTCAGTTAGAATGATTCCTTTAATATGTTTCCAATATTTTCTGAAGATAAATTCCTTTTGAAACAAAAGATAATAAATGAATGCAGGTTGAAATTAAGGATTCCTTATCAAAGTGACTCTGTTCTTATGTATGATAATCCTCGTTCTTTCTCAGGTGGTTCCGTAGGAAGCCTTTCGACGAGGTATTTCAAAAATGACTCTGATTCCTTATGAAAGTGACTCCGATCCTTTCGCCAGGCGCCGGGATTTTTAAGTTTCCATAGTGAATTTTCCTATAAGTTGCCATCATTTAACGTATTTCAAAAAGGATCACGAAGGTCTTTCTATACTTTTGGAGAATATTACAGATTCTATTTGATTTCGGATATCTTGGGAAACCTTCGACAAGTTTTAAGTTATGAGGCTCTAGAGGTATGATTCTTAAAATGTTCTTACTTGACTTATTCCATTGACTATGACCATTAGGGGCTTTCGAATGACATTCTTACAAAATTACATTCCTTTAGGGCTCTTAATATTGAACGGGGCTCTTAATATTGAACATGCAAATTTATGAGATAATAATAACGTAATAATTAAGAAATTACCATATCATTACCTTAATTACGCAAGCAAATCTCTTTATTTTACGAAAGCGGGCTTACAATGACTTTTGTATCTTAATTGCAAAAAAATAAAATAAAAAAAACCCCAAATCGATTTCGAAATTAGGGTTTGCAGCTCGGACTTATCTAGTACGAGAGAATAAAGAAATTGGTCCTAATTCTGGACCCTTAAGGTCGTGTTTATAGGTGCGGTTTGACCTCTTTTCGCTTTATGGGCTTTGTCTTGATGCTTTCGTGGAGACTAATGTGAGGGTTTGATGTAAGCGCTTCCAGTGGCGAACAACTTGCATTTTTGATATCATCCGAAATAGCAGTTTTCCCTCTCGAAAGCCTGAAGATAAGTATCCATCGGGATACCTTCGGATTCTCTGAAAGTAATTCTTTAAACTATAAACTCGACTATTTGTGGGGGAATAGGCTAGCACGAGCTCCTGCTCCCGGCTTTTGATGTTGCTTGAAGTATTACCTCCTCTTGGATAAAGTGCCTCGTTTTGCGATAGATGTCTTATGAGTATTTAAGCTCCTGGAATGCTTCCTTCGGGTGAACCAAATGGTGTGTTTAGCTCGGTACTTGAAGATTCTCGATCTTAGACGTATACCCTTCGAACTTCTCTGAAATGGGCTCTTCCTGCTTCTAACATCCCTTCATATGAGCTTTTGCGTTTCGGCTCCTTTACGATTATTTTGGTGCTAACAATGGACAGTAGGATCATTCCTACCATCATAAGCCTCTAACAACAACATTTTGAAGTCCGGTGGATTTTGAAAATTCCTTATAGCCTGAGTGAATGAGCAACGATTAACGCAATCCATATCTGATTGAAACTCCCCGCCTAGAGCAAACCATCGAATCACATCTACGATCTGATTTACATTATTGAGAAGCTGTCAGTCTCCTAATTTGATAATAATGTCCCTAGTGTCTAATCAAAAAGTATTATGTCGATCCACGACGTTGCCATTCGGATCGACCCCGACCCAAGAAGCGGGATCGGTTACGAACCAAGTTCTAAGAGCTATAGGAACTCTTCCACGATCCAAGTCTGTGCGCATAAGCACTTGGGTCAAATTTCCAATGCCAACGTCTAGCGTCCAACTAGCCAGAACGTCACAAGCCATACCATCACCATCTCGGGTATTGCCCCCGAGATTCAAGAGTAGTAGGAGCTCTTTCACGATCCAAATCTTCGCACACATGCACTTGAGTTAAATTTTCAATGTCAATGTCCAGCGTGTGACGAGCAAGAACATTGCGAGCCATGCCATCACCATCTCGGGGGTTGCACCTTACCGGAATCGGGTCGATACCGACCCAATTGGGATCAGTACCGATCCAGAATGTGTTCATGGAGTGCTCTTGAGCCTTGTCCTAAGCCTGTTGCGCCACTAGGTCTAGCCCCAATAGCTGCGCTATAGCCTCCTGACCTTCGAAATTCATCCATCCTCGCGAGAAAAGAACAATCATTTCTTCTTGTCATTTGAGGAGTCCTTCATGCCGCTCCAAGCGAGATTCAAGTTCTTTGACTACTTCATCCATCTCTTTCCAAGTTAAATGGATGTAAGGGCTTCCAACAGAGGAAGCCTCAAGGCTCCCTTCTAATCAAGCACCTTCATGTCGCTCCAACAGCTGCACTATGGCCTCCTGACCTTTCGAATTCATCCATCCTCGCGAGAAAAGTAACAATCATTTCCTCATGTCATTTGAGGGGTCCTTCATGCCACTCCAAGCGAGACTCAAGTTCCTTGACTGCTTCACCCATCTCTTTCCAAGTTAAATGGATGCAAGGGCTTCCAACGAAGGAAGCCTCAAGGCTCCCTTCCAATCTAGCACATTCCGCATGAGTAGTAGCATGTCCTCTTCCTTTTTACTACGATTGAATTCTAAAGCAATCCAAGTTTTTGAGTAAATCCAACTCCAAATCAAAAGGTAGTCAAGACAATCATCCCTTCTTGGTGCGCCAAAGTGTTGACGCTCTATTTGGTCAATCGAATGCCAATGCACAAATCCAAAAAGAAATCATTGGAAAGCAACATAAATTCAGATACAGCATGCGTAAAAGTAAATGACACAGAGATTTATAGTGGTTCGACAAATGTGTCTATGTCCATTATGAGGTAATCATTTGTTTATACTGCTTGATTACAATTAGTATGTTACGATTACAGAAATGTAGTGTTAAAGAGATTGAGTTTTGACAGTGGCAGAGTCCCTGGTATGAATGCCAAAAGATCCCCAAAAATGTCCAAGTCAAGTTGTATTTATAGCTGCTACGAATCTCGGATCGACCAAAAGAAAAGGAAAGAAAATAGAATCCAACGCTGACCAATTCCAGATGGAGGAAATCGAATCGACCAACCCGAATTGAACTAGATTGACCAACCCAAAGTGATTTGTATCGTTACTGATTGGAATCTGGATCGATACGATTGTGTGAATCCAAATTGAAGTAATTCCACGCGACTTGTACTCAATCCACAATGTGCAAAATCCAATCTCCGAAAAGAACATTGATCCAGTGGGAGACGTAGAGGTCGATCCGGAGCCAAGAGAAGAGCATCGATTTGAAGTGCGTGGCATTTAGGCCGATTCAAGACCAAAGGAGGAATGTCGATCCGGGGTAATAGGATAGGCTGACCCGGAATTTAACCATCTGAAACTTCACGTGTTTATGATATTTGTTGCTTCAACCAAGCTTCGGTGTTTGCTACATCGTCGTGGTTGGGTTTTGGGAATGGATTAGTCAACCATCGTAAATTCCCATTTCATATCCTAAGAGAAATATCTACTATTGATATCTCGCGTCTGTAGAACGCAGTCCCGTTGCTCCTTGAAATTCCAAATTAGATTCGCTTGGTTTTTGTGCATTCTATTGATTCTCATTCCCTTGAGAATCATACGAAGAAAGGCGAGTCTATTTGAATTCATAGCGCTTATGAATTTTTCTGGAATTATTTTACCCTTTTGGGATGACTACCTTCATCAGTAATGGAGTTCGAGATTGAACTCTAATTTTTATGATCTTGCAAGACGAAATTGGGATCTCACCTAGCCGTTGGTGTGATCTTTCCATTTCGTGTCGGTTCTTGTGGTACCACCCCGTGGTATTATTTTTGGTTGTTACTTATTACTTCATTCTTAAGGAATTGCGGGGACGCAATTCTTTTAAGGGGGAAGTCTGTAACAACCCGCTCATTCGATGATTTTAGATTTAAATATTTTATTTAAATATATCGTCGTATCCGATGTGCCACTCAAAATGTCGTTTTTCACATACGATAAAATTAGGACTCGGGACCACTTCCATTGAGTTCAAAACGTCGTTTACGACCTTTTTGACTATAAGCATCGATATGTTCCAAGATTCGGAATTTGGGCACTTTGGCTAGGGCTTGGTTGAGCTAACCTAGCTCACCGTATAAACCCAAATCAGCCCACTCTTCTTCATTTCATTCTAACACTTCAAAAGAAAATAGAAATGGGGAAGGGAAAGAGAAATAGAAACTCCAAGGCTAGGGCTTCCAATCTAGAGCTCAATTCTTGTGCAAATCCAATTCTAAGACATGCTTAAGCTCTCTACTCTCCTTCTCTACCTTATACTCCTTTCAATTTCGGATTTTTAGTGTGCCTTAACACTCATGAGTCTTCATTTATGTTCATGAGGTGATTTTGGAGGAGCTAATGAAGAAATGTGAGTTCTTTGCTTGAATTGGAGCTTGTTCTTCGTCATTTGAAACCAAAGTGAGTTCTTTTTGAACTCACATCTATGCCACAAGCCATTGGCTTGTAAAAGTATAACCTAGTGTTCATTTGAGTTTGTATATGCTAGTAAATTGGTTATGTTAGTGTAATTTAGCCGATTCCATGTTTTATGTTTCATTGAGTTAACAACTTATGATAAGGATTGTTCATACGATCCAATGTATATGATATGAGTTGATTTAGTGATGTTGTAAAGCTCCGTTGTCCCCCGACATGTCCTAAGTCTTCACAAGTCGCTTGAATCGCTTTGATATGCTTTTGTTTGTTCGTTTGAAATAGAGATTATGACATATATTATTCACACGATCAATACATATGATTTGAATTGATTAAGTGGTGTTGTGAAGTACCATTGTCGCACCCGGCAAGTTCTAAGACTTCACAATCTGCTTATATCGCGTTTATTCGTTTTGGTTTGGAATTTTGTTCGTTTTAGAATCTATAATCCAAACCAATGCATTCGAGCTTTGCGAGTTGATACGGTGGATCGGAGAGGTCTCATTGATGTCCCGAAGAAGTCACGAGCCTCGACGATCGACGTCGAACACTCGCGGGGGACGAATCCCCCTTGGTTTGGCCTGGGCAATTGCCCAGGCCTAAACCGGTTGACCGGTTCTGCTTCTGGGCAAAAACGGTCGACCGCCGGTATTGACCGGTCGACCGGTCACCCAGAACCTGGGCTAATTTGCCCAGGTCCGACCCAATTTCGATTGTGCGCCTCCGCGCACGATCACGTTGGTTTTTGGACTCCTCCTTGGTTCTTCCGTGCATGTCGATGGTCTTCGAATTCACCTGAGATCATCGTAAAGACGTGCGCTCCTTTTTGGTATATCGAATTTATTCGATACTCTTGTTGAAATGATTTACGCCATCAAAACGTGAATTATCGACTCGATATCCATCGAGTCTATTCCGATGTAGTTTAAAACCTTCGGGTGCTAGTTTGGGATTTCGATTCGTTCGTTGATCGAAATTACAACTGTTATCCCTTGATTTCCTGTATGTTGTTGTAATGTGAGTTTATGTTTCATAATGTTTGTGTTCTATTCGCTACGGCGACGGTTTTCATGAATAATTGAACCACAATGGATAATGGGATTTTATATTGTCAATGGGCATCGAACCAACATTTAATCAGTTTTTAAATTCAAATCCTTTTAAAATAAATTTGGTTTCTAAACCCAGTTCTGATTCTATTGATTTATATACGATTCCTTATCCTATCGATCGGACGAGAAATTTAATTTATTTACCTTAGTAAAACTGAGGACTATGACCCCTTATGTGTTTACTTCGGCGAATAACTCTTAGACTCGTGCGTTCGAACATGTGTGGTGATTTTCTCTGTTTTGAATAGAAACCAACTACGGGTTCGTAAATATTCGAGAATAGCATGTGGTTATGGGACATGTTATTTTTTATGTTAACTAGCTCGGAGTAATTTCTATTCGCCCGGATCGATGTGATACGTTTTATGACTATTCTTGATGTTTTGAGAATGAACTAACAACAGGTTCGTAAATATTCGAGAATAGCGAGTGGTTATGGGACATTTAGCTATTTTCTTATATTAACTATCCCGGTGTAATTTATACTCATCCGGATCGTTGGTGCCCGCCTCCCGACATAGTTGTTTGGTTCGCAATCGCCCTAGTGGGAATTTACGATTTGGGACCTTCATCTATGGGACTTCGGTCCAACTTTTTATGATGTTTCCTAGAGATCGTATCTCATCTGTGAGGTATCCACTTTTTATGATGTTTTCTAGAGATCGTATCTCATCTGGGAGATATCCACTTTTTATGATGTTTTCTAGAGATCGTATCTCATCAGGGAGGTATCCACATTTTATGATGTTTTCTAGAGATCGTATCACATCTGGGAGGTATCCACTTTTTATGATGTTTTCTAGAGATCGTATCTCATCTGTGAGGTATCCACTTTTTATGATGTTTTCTAGAGATCTTATCTCATCTGGGAGGTATCCACTTTTTATGATGTTTTCTGGATTTCTATTGATTTCTGGATTCTTGTTATTGTTGTATGCTCAATGTCATGAGATTCATTTCCACTGTCATTTCCTGTTGAGTGCTATTATTTGAATGTTGCATTCTACATTAGCTAGGAGATTATGTTGAGATAATTGTGTGATGACATTCCATTGTCATTTCCTGATTGTGTTGACATGCCATATTTCATATTTATTTATGATTAGATCTTATTATTAGAATCATGTCATACTGCGTTATGTCTCTCACTATCTCAGTTTATTTAATAAGTACAGCTAGACTAATCCGTTTATTGTTTATTTCCTTATAAATAATACTCGGGTCAGGCCGAGTCATTTTAGGTACTCCTCTAGGACTCATCGCAGGATTGATCTTTCGCTTTCAGCTTGCTACCCTGCCTCCGCAGCTTTATGTACTTTTGTATCTATGACATTATCTATCGTTGTGTACATATTCTTCTATTTAGATCATGGTGCATGTATCTATTCCTTTTGGGATTAGTTGATCTTTGTTGACCACTAGCTTGTTGTACACATTCTCGATTTATTCATATCTATTCCGCCTTTGTGATATGATTATTCTGTTCTGTGTCTGACTTTGAGATATACCATATTTATATTATTGTTGTTGTCTATTTTATACTGCTTTCCGGATTGCATATAACCGTTGTGTAGTTGCCTTATGTGCCGAATGGTCATGTCGAAATTTAAATCGGTATCAGATTTCGGTGTGCATTCCTCATATAAAGTAATTATACAATCGGTCGCTCTTCAAAAACCTCATTCTCCGTTATGCTCTACGACATTTCTCTGAAATGAACTGGACGATAGTGCGTATAGAGGCGGGGCATTACATTATCTTAGTTTTAAAAATCAAATGGCCCTGAAACAATAGTATAAAATTATTTTCGTAAATATATTGTTTTCATAAACAAAGTAATCATTTTTGGGGAAATAGTTTTATAAACTTATTTTGTCAAAACCAAGTATTTTATAATTATAAACCGCACTTTTCTACACCATTTGAGATGACGTTATGAATATTAAACAATGTCGTAAACCCCGTGGTATGGGACACGTTGGTATACGAGATTGGTTAATTTCCTATTTCGTCTGATTGAAGCTATTGAGTTGTTGTGATTTATGAGATTTTTGTGATTAAAGATTTTTGAGTTTTCTAGTGTGGAGTTGATGAGCAGTTAGTGAACCAGTAGTGAGAACGTGTGGTATGGGACACTCTGTTACCACTACTCGGGTTACTAACTGTGAGTTAGTGATGCAGATTGTGTTTTGTTAAGTCAGTACTTTGCTTCGGGGGGAGTCATGCATACGTGTTCACTTGACTGGGGGGGGTCAAGATACACTCGACCTTGGGGTCGCAGTGATAGGAGCCTAACTTGAATACGTATAAATACTGAGCTTAGCTCGGGGGGGGGGGGGGGAGGGGGAGCTATATTATCATGTGGTTGCACGTGCATATTTATTTCTAATGGATCCATATTATGATGATATTTTGTGATTTGATCTATACGATCATACATGGAGGATTATTGGATTTTAAATTTACATAAACATTTTGTGATCTTCTATGTTGGAGTGTGATGCTCCTTCCGTGATATTTGACTCATTTGAGTTATGTGATGATTGTGATGATTTTCATTTGATGATACATGGCTATTGCTTGGGATGAGCAACATTATAGCTAGGGATGGGCTCTATTGTTACGGAACGTGTACATTTCTTATGATTTCTTTTATGATTTGGGTTTGATGATTCTTACCCGATCGGGGTGATCGTACATTTGCAAAGAACAATTGGATTTCTAATCCAACATATTTTGAGACTTAGATGTTTTGGAGTGAGATACTCCCTTTATTGATAATTTAACTCATTGAGATGTATATGATAATTTCGATGATTTCGGTGTTATGTTTCCATTGTGGCTCGAGTATGGTGATATACTTAGCCTAGATCTAGTCCTTGAGGCTTGTATATTTATCCCTTCTAGTATGTCATGTGACTGAAACTAATTAATCCCTTTATGTCATCATATTCACAACTCTTAGGGTAAAGAGCTATATATCTTGTGCTTACCTATTTCTTATACTGATTTGTAAACTAGACTGACCCGTGTGTATATTCCTCGGGTCAGACCGAGATATTTCAGGTGTAGTTACTGAGCTTGGGGTTAGCAGGTTCTCTTTAGTCTATCTTCACCGTAGCTTCATTCACTTGAGCTTATGTAGTCGAGTTTGAATAGTAGGGCTTTCTATTATTTCATTGTTGTATCATATTGTAAGCGAGAGAAGTTTATCTATTTTTTTGTAGCACATGTAATTGTTGTACTCTTAGTGTAATTATATGTACTGTGTTCTGAGCTGATCCTGTAGCCACCGTAGAATTGTACCACATAAAGTATTAAGTATGTCGAGCCTCTAGAAAAAATAGCAATCACTTTATCGACATACTTAAGATTGCTAATGCAAATCTACGAGTAGTCGCCCCTAACCAGCCTTATTCTCCGCTCTAATAGACAACATTACCTAGTAATGCTCTTTATTAGGGTGGGTATCGGGTGGCGCGTTACAACAAGACAAGGAGCTGAGAGAATCAATTCTTTTACATCCAAGTGTTATACCCCAAGATTAAGGGGTCATCCTCTGCTCCTAGTTAGATTTCCAACTTCTTATTGCTTTTATTTTATCTGACTGTATTCTCATGATAACCATTCCCTTCAAGATGGACTTCTACTATTGTCACAATGATCACTTCTTTGAAAGGGGCTTTTAAAAATATGAGGAATAAGCTTAGGCTATTGACTGAAGTAAACCTTCGCAAATACAGTTTAACGTTAAACAATCATAGAGTGCTTGGGGAACCTCCAATTGTAAAGGTGGATGCTTATGAAAATCGAGCATTGTTTGTCAGCAATCAAAAAACATTTTCTACTTGCTCATTTGGCGTGACTGTTCCAATGGGTTTTTATTACAATTTAAATCAAGTTTCCCACGTTGATGTCTTACATTTTTCCTCTAAGGTTCATCCGTTGTCATCGTAGTTCTAAGCCTAAAAAGGCTAAAGCTCACACTTTTTCTCTGGCTAAACTGACCAAGGCAGCCCCTTGTTGGGGTCATATTGCTAAATCTATTAAGGTCATAAAAAGGAAGACAGGCTCCAGCTTCCCATCTGATATTTTGACTCCTCCCCTAAGTAAAAAATATAACCTTGGAGAAGTTCATACTACCCTTGCTACTGCTGAGGGATCAAATATAGATATTGTCATGACCACCCAAGCATAACAATATGGTTGATTTCAGCTCCTTGGACCAATGTACTAAAAACAAATGGAGGATGCTCACACCCCAAATTTCTTTACTAAACACTGAATTTCTCACTTGCAACGCTTGTACCAAGAGTTAGGTATGACTCCTCCCTCTGAAAATCTTCCTTCGGAGGCCCAGGCTAAAACTACCCTCTTGGGTTTTGATGATCTTATTTGTTCAGTGTTCCAATCTTCAGACGCAACTTCTCTTATACAACAACATTCAACTTTCTCTACAGATCATTTTCATGTTCTCTTTCAACGATCCTAGTAGTGCACATCTTTTCGTATGGCCAATCCAAACTTCAATTTTATATGCCCTTGTTTAACTTGTATTTTGTCTATATGTTTTAAGTAGGCGAGCGTTTTTACTTCAGTAAGCTTTTGAAGAACAAGTCGGTCAAGTTGTAGAGCTTAAGTGTCACATCCCTGAGATTTTGGAACAAATTTAAAATTTATTTTTAATATAATTTTATGGGAAAATACGTCAGAATTAAAAAAATCTATTTTTAAATCATCATATGTGTCCAAAAAGTCAAAATCACTTCCATTGAGTCCAAAATATCATTTAGGAGTTCGAAAAGTATAAACTTCGATATATTCCGAGCTTTGGAATTTTGGCACCTTGGTCAGGGCTTGGTTAGCCAACTTAGCCCACTTCCTTTAAGTGCCAAATCAGCCCCCTTTTCTCCCATAACACTTCATAAGAAAATAAAAAATGGGGAAAGGAATGAGATATTAAAATTCCTAAGCTAGAGTTCTTGATTCCAAGCTTCAATCTTGTTGAAATCAAGTGCAAATCCAAGAAGAATGGTAAGCAAGCTCCTTTTCATCTTATCCATCTTGTTTCCTCTTTGATTTCCTATGACCTAACTCTTAGGAAATTCAATCATATGTACTTAGATTGGAGATTTGCATGCAATATTGGAAGAGAGGTTGTTCTAGCTTGTCATAGGATTGATTTCTTGCTTCTAGCAAGCAAAGATGAGAAACCGAAACTATGAAAGGGCTAGCTAGTTAATTATAGTTAGCTAATAGTTTAGATTGATGTTATTGATTGATCATACAAGTATAATATGATGTTAAACTATGATTAGCATGTTAAAAATATGATTTTTATCCATTATAGGTGGGATACTACTCATTAAAGAGGGTTAGATTAAGATTAATTGTTTGCTAGTTAATTGTTTGGGTTGATGAATGATTGTTGGTTGATGATATTCTAGTGAGCTAGGTATACTAGTAACTTTGTTGATTTCATGTGTTCATGTTTTCACTGAGTTGAAAATTATGATTAGAATTGTCCATACAATTTAGTTCATAAGCCACTAGTTGATTTGGCGATATTGTGAAGCTCTGTTGCCGCCTCGGCAAAGTTCTAAATCTTCACAAGCCGCTTGAGTCGTATTTAATTGCTTTGGTTAGAGAATTAGCCATTTTGGAATTTATAACCAAAATCATTGCAATCCCATGCATGCATGTTTGTGCATGTTTGATTATGATCTTGAGTTGTTTCAACGAGCTTATGGGGCCTTATTATCATCTTGATCAAGTCCATAGTTCGTCGGAAACGATTCGTGTTAAGGTAGAAAAAAATATAAAGAAGGCTGGTAAAAAATTGGGCAACAGCCTAGTTCCTGACCAGTCGACTGATCCATTTTGGGACCAATCGACTGGTAATGACCTGGGCAGAAGCCCAGGTCTCTGACCAGTCGACCGGTCCATTATGAACTAGTCGATAAACTGTTGTGGACCGGAGGACCTCAGTCCACAGTCTAGCTTGATCCCGGCTTTCTCCCGGTTGGAGCCCAGATCGTTTGGTCTTCATTTGTGACTTTTCAGTTCCTTTAATTCACATATTCAGCAATTAACAACGAAGTTAGGATTTGGAATTTATAAATCTTTTAACTAAGGATTAATAGAAATTTTCTGAAGTGAAGTTTTCCAATTTAATAAACTAAATTGGAATTGAATGGAATTCGATTTAGTGATAATCGAGATGAGCTTTTGTGAATGAAGACCGCTACTATTTATGAAATTTAAAAGGCTTTGCCGCTATTTCACTTATAGTATTAGTTTGATATGGAAATTTATATCTATTATGAATTGTTCAAATTTCCATGAAGGTTCCATATTAAATGGAAGATGATTTTGGGTTTATCGTGAATTATGTTTTAAATAACATTTGTTCTTTAGCCCGAGTAAATGCAGGATTAATTTCCAGAATGAATAAATGGTAATTACATTTACCAAAACATGAGATGTGATATCAACCAAATACACTTGGTTTTTGATATTGATTGTGATTGATTGATTGTTTGGATTGCTTTTGACCAGTTTATGAGCAAGATATGCTTTTACATTTAGCATTAGGTTGAGTAAAAATATTTGTATGCTAACACCTTGTGAAGCACTTCACGATTTAACTATGAAGTGTTAGCGATGTTGAGTTCATTTCAAATTTAATAAACGATTTTGAAATGATGTTTTCTTAAGTGAAAAGAAATGTATTCCCGATTTTGGACAGGGGATGTTTTATAAAACAAAAAGGATTTCGAGCCAAAACACGATGTTGTCGAAATGATTTAGAAATGTATTATTTGTTTGACATTGTAGTTCATCACATAACTGATTAGTTGCTATTGATGATATATCTGTTTGATGGCGGAGAATTTATTCTCTTGCTTAACACCCTTCTTTGAGACGCACGAGCTCAAAGGTTATGTGATTAATAGTGACTGATCATATGTGTGAATTGCTGATGTAAAGAACTATAGTTTGAAAATACTTGTGATTATTATGTTGTGAAATGATTTTCCCCACTTCGGGATATGAAATGATTTAGTATGTGGCTAAAGATTCGGGTAAACCGGACGACTAAAAGTATGGGTAAGATGGCGGTGTAAGTCTTCCCCGAGGGCGTGGGATGGTGCATCATCGTCAGTGTAGCCTGCTTCATAGTGGGAGGTGCATATATATATATATATATATATATATATATATCGAGTTGCTTATGTGCGTGCCTTTTGCCTTGTCTGAAGGGAGAAAATTCTCCCGATATTTGGTTGCATACTGTTTGTATGCATTGTAATGTTTTGGAATTCATATTTCCAAAGATTTTGGTTTGAGATCCCGAAGTGAAATCTACTTTGATATAAAAGCTAGATATGTATTTTAAATGATTTGAAATAAAAATTCGAGAGATAAAGTCCAAAGTAATATTTTTTGTAAATTGAATTGGATTTCAAAAATCTAAGTATTGGGGTTTAAGCCTAAATGGGTAGATTGGAAAACTGCATGTTTGATGCATAGTAGATCCATAAGCTTATTATTTATGGTAGTTGCATGTGCACTGGCAATCTAGTGGAGTAAACTCGTTCCGTGACATATGGCGTGGTCATGTGATATGCCATATTTTACATAAATTAATTATAACTGTAAAGTTTCTCATACCAGTCTCATGACTGATTTGTAGTTTGTTTTTCCCTTGCAAACTCGGGTGCCTATATTTTTCATACGGACAGTCTAGTAATTTGTTTTGCAGATTATTTCATTGAACAAGATTCTGAATTGAAGCTTAAAGCTGTGTTCAGAGCATTGATAGTCTTCCGTTGAGCATTGTATTACATTTGTTGTAAATATATCTTCTACTGTATTATTTTCGATGTACTTTGATATTCTGTACTATGATGTAACATTATTATGATGTTTATAAAAGTCTTATGTTGGTTGTTCTAATGTGTTGTGCGCTCGAAGTTAATGATCCGATGATTTCCGGCTTTCGGATCGTGCCTTACGGTGGATTCGAAGGGCGGGGAAATTCGGGTTGTTACATTAAGGATCAAGTTTGCTCACTAATGACTAAAGTTGGACTATTGCAGAGTCAAATGATTGATGTTGTAGCGGAAAGGAACAAGGCTATCCTCAGGAAGGACAAACATGCATCCTCCTTAGATGAGAAGAGAAATGTCAAATTGTTATTTGAAAATAGGATAAGACCGTAGGAAAAGAGCTTGAGTAAGATAATAAAGAGAAGGTCAAATGGCTGGTAATGAAGTCTTTAAAAAGCCAAGTGGGAACTAAAGATGGTACCTTGGTATATGCTAGCAACGTTGTAAAAGATGACATGAGGAAAGTTTCTTTTTTCATTGACCGGACTATTACCAAGAACATAGAGAAATGGCACGGTGATGTCATTTATGTAACACATTATGATCACATTGGAAAACGCCCTAACTTGGACTTTTCCTCTCCCTAGAACTAAATAACAAATTCAAGAGGAAGTTCGGTCTTATGCCAGAAAGAGTTCAAAAGTCGAGTCGGGATGAATTTGAAGTTACCATTAGTCTTGAGGAGTTGTTGATGACCCCTTTGGATGAGACAAGGATTTCAACGAAAGTGATGGGTTGGCAACGACGACAGTGATGGTGATCCTTCCTTTATCAAAATCCTTGTCTCCTCCAAGCAGAGGTCATTAAAAGATAACAACTACTTAGAATTGATAAATTCATCTTAAAGCGACCCTCGAACTCTTCTTGACATAAGATCCAACTTTTTTTTAATTTGTTATTTAGTTATGCGGTAAGGAAAGTTCAAGTCAAAGCATTTGCTAATATTGTCATTATACGCTACAAAAATGACAACTCTATAGCACTTCTCTGTGATCATGGTAAGAGCCTGGTCAGGGAAGAAATAAACTTCCTTTCCTGTCATCTTTTACAACATTATTAATATATAATATGATAGAATCATTATTTTACCAGTTGGCTTTCCAAAGACTTTATTTTATCAGTCATTTTAACCATCTTATTTGTTTGCTCAAACTTTATTCCAAGGGTTTTTATCCTCTCTTCTTTTAAGGGAAGAAAGTTTGTCCTCGAGGATAGCCTTGTTTCATTTTTGCTGCAACATCAATCATTTGACTTTGCAAGAGCCCGACTTTGGTCGTTAGTGATGAAACTTGCTCCTTAAATTATGCAATATGAACCCATGTTCCTGAGAAGCTTGCTGAAAGAATAACACTTGCTAGGCTACTTAGAACATATGATAGACACAAGCTAAATAACGATATACAAAATTGAAGTTCATATTAGCCACATACGAGAAGACACATACCACTAGAAGTTGTTAGGAGACATAGAGAAGAATTAAAGAAGATTGAAGGTTGCGGAGGCATGGGATATGTCACGGTTGGCTATTAGACAAATGAACGAATAAGATAATCAAAGACCAAAGGAATAGTTTAAGACTAGACCTTCAACGGAAAAGATTCTGAGAGAGGAATAAGACCTAACTCCTGGTACAAGCGCTAAAAGTCAAAAATAGAAATGGGAACTGTAACATTTAGTGAAGGACTCGAGATTTGAACATCCTCCGTTTAGTTTTTAGCATTTTGGTCCAAAATCTTAAATCAACCATATTGAGATCTTGAATAGCCACGACAGCATCTAAATTTAGTCCATCAACGGTAGCAATGGAAGTATGAAACAATTCATGTTTTGCCTTTTTGCTCGAGGGAGAAATCAACATATCATATGGGATACCTAAGTCGTCCTTGTGTCACCAATAATTTTAGCAATAGAACCCCCAATATGGACATGTAATAAACCTTACTTTTATGAAATAAAATTATAAAGGTAAAATCCTATTTTTAACATAAAAGGCAAAATTGTATTTTTCTATAGGGGACAGAATTAGAGTCTAGGACTTCATTTGCTTGCCGAATGTCGTTTTCACTCAGAAAATATGCATAATTTGATTTTGATTGAACAAATCAAGAGTCAATTTAATGGTATATATGTTCATATTTATGAACATGTAGGTCAAGAAAATAAAGTAACAAAGAAAAGGATGTTCATATGTACAAAAAAAGCGTAGATCCTACGTGATACCTAAGCATAAATATGTCATCTTAAGAAAAAGATTAAGATGAAAGGAGTTGGCAGCTTATGGTGGAAGGAATTAAGTAGTTTGCAGAAATGGTTGAATGAACTAAGGAATTAAGATGAAAGGAGTTGGGTTGCTTATGATGGAAGGAATTAAGGAGTTGAGTAGCTTATGGTTGAATGAACTAAAAGGCTAAAGAAGAAAGAAGTGGTTTGCAGATAAGATTGTCGAGGGTTATTAATTTAAAATGTTACACATATTCTCTGCATTGCCAAAAAAATACACTTCATTCATAAACCACCTTACATCTCTTCTCTTAATTTTACAAATTTTCAATCATAAAAAAAGGGTCAAAGCATGCAAAGCTAAGGATAACACGAAAGATCAAGAAAACTGAATCAAAGCCTACATTCACACAACATTGGGGTAAAAAAAGCAATTTAAATATGTGCTTTTATGTTATTATATGATCTGATAATAAAATTGATTAACTTGGATAGTGATAACATGAATTGATTGAATACATCTCGATAATTTGTCATAACTTACGTAAATCCAAAATAGATTTTTGATATATATATATATTTTTTTTAATGTTTTGAAAAAACTAACTCAACAATCTACAACTTTCATTCTTATATGTTTTTCAAATTAGAAAGTCTTCATAGCTAAAATAAAGTAAAAAATGTTGGTTGTTTTCTCAAGTCGAAGTAAATATGATGACCATCCAAAACACTGTCATATATTGATCATAACTCTTAAATCCATGAACAAATTTTCTCGAAATTCATCTTCTTGGAAAAACATTTTACATACCCACAAGTTTTATTTACACATTTCAAATTTCAAACTTTTATTACCTTGTAAAACCTACAGCAAAATGGCATATGTTTTAAACATAATTTACAGCGCACAATTGACAGCATTCTAAGCAAACACCGTAACTTTGGCTAACGTAATAATTTTGACACCTATCAAATGACTTGAAAAGATAATTTCATTGACTAAATGTTTCATACTTAATATCTTCTAAATGATTTCTAAATAAAAAGGTTTTTTAAAAGAAAAGAGTTTATAAAAGTGTTTTAAGAGAATGAATTGCTTACACTTATGGAACTTTTTATGTAACAATTCATCAATAATTTTAGCAATAGAACCACCAATATGGACATGTAATAAACCTTACTTTTATGAAATAAAATTATAAAGGTAAAATCCTATTTTTTAACATAAAGGGCAAAATTGTATTTTTCTATAGGAGACAGAATTAGATTCTAGGACTTCATTTGCTTGCCGAATGTCGTTTTCACTCAGAAAATATGCATAATTTGATTTTGATTGAACAAATCAAGAGTCAATTTAATGGTATATATGTTCATATTTATGAACATGTAGGTCAAGAAAATAAAGTAACAAAGAAAGGATGTTCATATGTACAAAAAAAGCGTAGATCCTACGTGATACCTAAGCATAAATATGTCATCTTAAGAAAAAGATTAAGATGAAAGGAGTTGGCAGCTAATGGTGGAAGGAATTAAGTAGTTTGCAGAAGTGGTTGAATGAACCAAGGAATTAAGATGAAAGGAGTTGGGTCGCTTATGATGGAAGGAATTAAGGAGTTGAGTAGCTTATGGTTGAATGAACTAAAAGGCTAAAGAAGAAAGAAGTGGTTTGCAGATAAGATTGTCGAGGGTTTTAAATTTAAAATGTTACACATATTCTCTGCATTGCCGAAAAAATACACTTCATTCATAAACCACCTTATATCTCTTCTCTTAATTTTACAAATTTTCAATCATAAAAAAAGGATCAAAGCATGCAAAGCTAAGGATAACACGAAAGATCAAGAAAACTGAATCAAAGCCTACATTCACACAACATTGGGGTAAAAAAAGCAATTTAAATATGTGCTTTTATGTTATTAGATGATCTGATAATAAAATTGATTAACTTGGATAGTGATAGCATGAATTGATTGAATACATCTCGATAATTGGTCATAACTTACGTAAATCCAAAATAGATTTTTGATATATATATTTTTTTTTAATGTTTTGAAAAAACTAACTCAACAATCTACAACTTTCATTCTTATATGTTTTTCAAATTAGAAAGTCTTCATAGCTAAAATAAAGTAAAAAATGTTGGTTGTTTTCTCAAGTCGAAGTAAATATGATGACCATCCAAAAACTGTCATATATTGATCATAACTCTTAAATCCATGAACAAATTTTCTCGAAATTCATCTTCTTGGAAAAACATTTTACATACCCACAAGTTTTATTTACACATTTCAAATTTCAAACTTTTATTACCTTGTAAAACCTACAGCAAAATGGCATATGTTTTAAACATAATTTACAGCGCACAATTGACAGCATTCTAAGCAAACACCGTAACTTTGGCTAACGTAATAATTTTGACACCTATCAAATGACTTGAAAAGATAATTTCATTGACTAAATGTTTCATACTTAATATCTTCTAAATGATTTCTAAATAAAAAGGTTTTTCAAAAGAAAAGAGTTTATAAAAGTGTTTTAAGAGAATGAATTGCTTACACTTATGGAACTTTTTATGTAACAATTCATCAATGATGATTACCTTTGGATGTGCGGTATACGACTATACATCTTGGGTAGTGCACTGTTACTTTATTGTACATATTGATACTACAAAAAATAGAGTACACCCTTTCTTGGTGTTTGATTGTCGGTCGCAATAGAATCTAATCCAGGTTTATGTAAAAAGTGACTGAGTGTCGATTCGACATATAACAATATCTTGGATAGTGCACTATTACTCTATAACACCGTGCAATTGTTACAACAATAAATTTTAAATAAAAACAAAATCAATAAATTATATACTGAAAATTTTATTTTTTTTATTTCAAACGTCGACATTTAGCCTTGAAACTTGCATAATTTGATTCATGATGGTTTTCCGATCAATTTCCACATATAAACTTTCCAATGGAGTTCAAACGAAAAATTATTAACATTTGAACTTTTAGATTGAAAATAATTATATAAGTAATGAAGGAAATAATTGATAATTAATTAACGTTAACTGAAAACAATTAAACTTAAATATTACTTAAACGTCAAGTAATTAATAAGAGAATTGAGATAACGTTGATTGGTTAACGAGGGAAAAAATCAACAAAATCAACTAACGACCAAATTTAACTAAATTTGCACTGCTTTAATTGACCCAAGGATGGCTCAGGTCAACCAGAAGCGGTCGATTTAAAGCATTTAAAGATTGACACGAGATCTCGTTAACAATGTATTTTTTGTATTGTACGGTCCAGATTTAAAATAGTTTGATCACACTGTTTTGAACCTCTATAAATATAGACTTAGGGTGTCGCTTTCAATTCATAATTTTTTAAAGAGTGAAAGCTTTATCTTTCACTTCTTCTCTAAAAATTCAAATTCATGGAAACATGTTTACTTTGTACATACATGCTTAAGATGATAGAAAATAAGTTCAAACCAAGTCGCTACATCTGAGGTAAACTATAAATCCAGTTTTGAAATTAATAAATAAATCTAAATCACTTCTCTCTAATACAAATTTTAATAGATTTGTATGTAATGTTATTTGTGGATCCGAAGAGGGAGTCAAAGTGAAAATACATATAACGGTAATTAGATCTGAAGACTTGTGAATGCTTAAAAGTTAAATGAGAAAATTATATGTTTTTATATAAGATTAGATTATATCATTGCAGATCTATACATATATGCCCCATAAATAGAATTTAAATTGCACGTAAATACGTGTTATACGAAACGTTGAGATTTATTTTGCCTATTGTTTACATAATCTGGCACCAAAGCAGTTTTAACTGAACTTAAAGAATTCAAACGAAAACATATCAAGTAGCACTCAAAAGAACATGAGAATGGGCTTTGAAAAATTGCACATGATTTCGATTTGAACTCTGGACTCGAAAACAAGTCATATTAATGGCTGGGGTCTGACTCATAAAGGCTTGCTCGACGACCACTTTGACTTCATAACTCAACTCTCTTGCTTCATTACATCATGCCCATGAAATTTCATAAGAATTGCATAGGATGATAGCTTACTCATCGGCTTGGCTGAATCGAAAAAAATACGAAGATGGATGCATATATCAACCAGGAATGACTCCAAGCTGGACCAAGCATAAGTGTCAAAAAAACCAGCCTATGACTAGACACTGAGTCATAGCATTGACCTGGCTTGGTACGTGATTCATGCGAGTGATTCGACTTGACATCCCGACTTGACTGCATCTTAACACTCGCTAGTTTCGCTTATAAATATTGGACCCTCTACAACTAGAAAGTGATCTTTTGGAACTTGCTGGAGACATCATTACTCCTTTGAATCGCCTTCATTTCTCTTACTCTTACTTCCTCCAAATATTTTCAGATATTTTGTTACTTAGATTTAGGAATAACTACTTGAGATCCGCATATATCAAACTAGTATTTGTTTATACTTAGATTTAGGGAAAAAAACATTATTTGATTAGATAGGACTTGCGAAGACTTCTCCTTTTTGACGATAATAGCCTTGACCGAAGTCAATTCTTTCAATGCTTCGTCTCTAGAGGCAGACAAGGTAGAAATTTGACCTTTTAAAGCTTGGTTCTCTTCCTTGAGCTTTAAAGCTTCAGCACTTGAATCAGAAGTGTCCCTCTGAAGGAGTGTAAACACCCGCATTATACGCATCAGAGGATCGTAGAATATTTATTTCTTACACATGCGAAGCCGTACAGTCATGTAACTTTGGAAGACGACTATTTGGGTCATTTCCCATGTTCATGATTTTTACCGATTTTCAAATGACCGTTTTGCCCCTAGCTAATCTTGTTTCGGCCATAACTTTTGATTGGAAATGAGTTTTGACCTGAAACCACTTCCATTAGATCCAGATGATGGTTTACTTTTTCGTAGAGTGGTCACATTAGCCAAACGGACTCACCGTTTGGGAGATATGGCTGAAACAAGTTTCAGACGGTAAAAACAGCTTAATTGGGCTTAACCGGGTGATTAACAGCTAGGCCCAAAAGGAAATTTCGGGATTTGGAGTATTTAAGTGTTGTTAGGGTTTAGAGAACGCCCTTTTTCTCACTTTCACAGCCGCCACTTTCATGCTTGGAACCCTAATAATGGCCTCCAACATCTAAACACCCCAAATCACCTTCTAGTCGCTATTTAAGCCAAATCTACATCAAATCAAAGAGGATTAGCACAAGAATCGAGGTAGAACTGCTGTATAGCCTTGAGAACAGCGCCAAATAGAGAATCATTTCAGATTTGATATTTTATTTGTGGCTAAGGTGAGTGATTTGCATAGTTCCTCACTAATTATGGTAAATTAAGAGCTAGAAAGCAAGGATACGGGTGCGGGGGTGCGGCGTGCGGGTGCGTGATACGGGGATACATGAATTCGGCAAATTAAAAAATATGAGGATTCAGGTGCGGAGGGATACGACAAATATTAAAATATTAAAAATATATTATATATATAAATATAATCTAACAAATGCATTTTATATATACTTTGAGAAGCTTCCACATTTGTAGTTGAATTGGTAGATGAAGTAGTTTCCATAACTACAAGAGTTAAAAAAAAAAAAATCAGTGCATAAAAATAATTAGTGCATAAAAAACTGCTACTGATGCTAAGACTGCACCCAACCATCAGTGCATAAGAATTGATGCCCCCAGTATCAAAAAAAGAAAGACTACTGCTAAGTAAGACTGCACCCAACCATCAGTTTAAAAAAAAAAAACACACACACACAAACGTAGCCTACGACCAACAGAAAACAAATCAATGCCCTAAACAAACATACAGTTCGTGCTCCCCTAAAAAAATAAAAAAAATAAGAGCATACCAGCCAGCGACGAGGGGGAGAGATCGAGAAAGACGAGACGAGAAGGAGGAGGGCAGTCAGATCGAGGGGAGGCGCGGAAGGAGATGTAGCTGAGGCGATGAGGGAAAAAGCGATGAGCAGCGACGGAAATTAGGGCTTCAAGAGACTTCGATTTCTGTTTGAAATTGAAAATCCGTAATTGTTGAGTGTACAGTTAATCAATATGGAAAAAGGCATGAAAAATATTACTTATTTGCCCCTGCCGCACCCCATTTTAAGTATCCCGCCGCACTCATTTCTAAAAATACGGGGACACGCCGCGTGGCGCACCCCGTACGCACCCCCCCGCACCCCACCCCCCCCCCCCCACCCCGCACCCCCGCACCCCATGCGTATCGGTGCGCAGTTCTTCATAAAACTGAAGCACCCCTGCTTTCTAGATTAAGAGTAATTGGTGATAATTAGCGAATTTATACATGTTAAAATCTGGAAAAATATTGATAAATTTCGAAATATTGTTTTAGACCTCTGTTAGAAAATTTGGTTAATTTGGTTAAGTTTTATTAATCCTATCATTAGTTTTGCTTAAACATGCTTAAGGGAAAATATGGGGTTTTGGCTATGTTTGATCCGTTTTAACCTATCAAGTTCTTGTTTTTGTGTTTGTGGTCAATTTTACAAGTTGCTATGACAGTATGATATGTTTTGTAATTGCTTAGAAAAGTTAGATTGGTCGAAAACGCCGTCGAATGGCGTAAACAGTTGCTGGAAAAGTTGTAAGAAATGCAGACAGGGACCGGATCGGATCCCCTTTACCCGATCCGAACCGCCTGGAAGTTCGTGAACTGATGGCCAAGGAGGATCACAAATCGGAGCACCCTATCTGAACCGAACCGAACCGCTTATACCAGAAGCTCCGACCCGATCCGCCAGGAGTTCTCCGACCCGAACTGATGGACCACGAGAGGACTTGAAGGCGGACTCAATCCGCCAGGGGTGACCAAGACCGATCCGAACCGCCACGAGATGAAGGCCACGGACCGAACCGAAGAGCTTGGACTTGAGGCATGAACTTGAGGCACGGACCACGAACCGAACTGGGAGTACAATCTGAAGCAAAGAAAAAGAGGAAGCCGAACCGATCCGATGACGGAAAGGACCAAAACCCGAGATGCAAAGGTAGTCCAAATGGGAAGTTTGTACCCAAGATCCAGTTGGGAACCAACGGGTCAACTTCATGAGTTGGGATTTGCTGCGGGACGTGTGCTAAGGGTTATCGACGTCTATAACATTGATTCACCACCAAGACGAATGTTAGGCTACGTATCAGTGCAGTGGGGTAGCTACTACTCCATGGGGGCAGAGTGATCGTAACAAGGCTATGAGCCAGTGCAGTGGAGTTGTTATGATTTCATGGGGTAGAGTGGACATAGCAAAGACTAGTGGCTATGAATCAGTGCAGTGGTGTCATCATGACTCCATGGGGCAGAGTGATCATAGCAAGGAATAGGGTGATCAAAGTGGTGGATGTCGTATGCTTTACGCACTGAGTGAGAGATGTGAGGATGGTTGTTATGTTTGATTTGTTGCTTTCACTATGTCATGCACACCCACACCCCCGTATTCTATACACCATATGTTAGTGGCACCTTAGAGTATTGAGCGGTATGTTGTGCTAACTCTTTGGTTGCAAGCCCAGATTCAGGTATGGTTTAGTATATCTGTTATTGTTCTGTTTTGATGCTTATCGCTCATACCAGACTTTTATCTGACCCAGAGTTTTGTCTCTTCTTATTACTCTGGGTGCTCCTAAACGAGCAGACTAGAGACATGTTAGGTGGTATGCACGAGTAGCTGTACCGGAGACGAGCAGGAGGCTCCCACGTATGATATATAGTTATTCTCTCTGTGTTGTTGAAGGTCACTGCTTGGGCATTAGTAGTGTACCTCCTTTTACTTTTTTTTTTGCTTTAGAGACAGTTTAAAGTTGTAATAATGATGTTGGATCATAAGCTGTATTTTGGATTTCCGCTGTTATGTTGATGATGGTTTTAGTTTTCAGCTTATGCACTGTCTCGCTTGTTTTATGTCAAGTATGTTACTATTATATTTTATTCCATGCGCTGTGAGATATTCTACAGGTTTCTTTGTTAGTTCTTTCATTTTCTTTCCTTTCTTTGACGACCGTCCCGTGCTAGCGGATATGTGTACAGCGCACTTTCATGGGAAATGTCGGCTGGTGCGGGGCGGGTCGTCACAAGGAGAAACCAACTCTTGATGAACGGAAAAAGAAAAAAACAAAGTATAAACAAAAATTCAATGTGAAATTAGTAACGATAAAGTTATCAAGGAAAGAAGCATACCAAAAGTTGTTGCTTTACCATTGATATACCTAGGGCTTAAGGCTAAACGCATTGCTCTGGGCTTACACTCTCTCTGTTTGGGAAGGAACATGGTACTAAGGAATTTTATAGGTGCCTAATGCATGTCTTCGGGATTACCCCTCCACTTTTTCGAAAAGCGCCTTGACTACGTCAAGGACTTTTAAGGTTAATCCATAATGAAAGAGTTTTTCACCCTCAGCCAAACAGAATTTTTTATTTTGAGTTTTTATAGGAAGTCGTTACCCATTATTCTTATCTATGTAGATAAAATCAACAAAACTTTTTTGAGCCGTAATTCCATTTTTTGACATTGGAGCACAATTTCCTTAACCTTAAAAAATGTCCCCATTTATGAATCGCTTTATTCACTTATGACAGAAAAATAAGGTCTTAGGTGTTCTGCATTCCATGTTTTGGCATGTTGTCGTTGGGATGACACAAGCGGTAAGTCTCTGAAGGCCCTAATGGTCCTTGTGCCAGATTATTAGTATTGAGCACCAAGCCGTCTTCTTTGAACGTTCTTGATTTTACTTCCGTATTATAGTGTTGTGTCATTCTTCTCTAGTATTATGTTGTTCGGATAGCGGCTTTGTCTCTAATTCCAGGGATCAGGTCTAAAGATTCCTTAATTTATGATTCTTATTATCGAAAGCATAAGCAACCCTTCGGTGGGATGGTATTTCTATCTCGATCAGAGGCATTGTTTCACATCTGAAGGTCCGAGAATAGGGTGTATGACATGTCATCTTAGAAGATGTATGATAAGTCTAAAGTAATAATGGTAGTTATTCCACCAATTTCCCTTAGCTCGGCTTAATTGTTTCTTCATATGGTTTTTTATGGTTTTGTTTTCGACTTCTACGGCACCATTTGCCTTCAAATGTGTTACGAAAGAGAAACTCCAAACGATTCCATTATTAAAGCGAAATTGGGAGAACTCCTTGCTTTCGAATTGTGTTCCGTTATCAGGTATGATCTTGCGAGGTATTTCAAATCTAGTGACAATGTTCCTAATGACAAATCTTAGAACTTTTCTGGAAGTGATTTTTGGAATTTTTGAAAGCGGTTCTACTTCATTTGGTAAAATAATCAATTGTTACTACAACGTATTTGGCACCTCCTTTCGAAAATGGTAACGAACCAATAAGATCTATTCCCCATACGTCGAATGGTCATGGGCTCGTTACTGGAGTTAAGTTGCTTGGTGGTAGCCAAGTGATCCTAGAATATCTTTAACATTTGTCACATCTTTTTACCAAATATATGGTATGTTTGGTCATTTGCGGCCAGAAGAATCTCTGTCGTACTACTCTCTTAGCCAACTTTATTTCATTAGAGCGGTCTCCACAGAACCCCTCGTGTGTCTCCTTTAGCAATTTTAGTCCATCCTCATGATTTACACATCTCAAGTACGGAAGTATATAGCCTTTCTTATACAAGATCCCATCCAAAACGATAAAATTCGAAGCATGCCTCTTAATTTTTTTGGCTTATGTTTTATCTATAGACAACATATCTTTAGTTAAATAATCAACAGCTGGCATCATCTAGTTGTTTTCGTTATAACTTGCGAAAGGGTTTTCTGGTTTGGACGGAACTTCTTAGCTTATTCCTTTTTCAGTTTTCACATGGGTCTTCGCTTGAGATCTGGTCAGAACCAATAACTCTTTTTCAATTTCCTTTTCTCCAATGCTTAGAGTTGCATGATATCCGACAGGAATGATTCGAGTTTCCAGAGCTCCTCTCAGCTTAGCTAACTTATTCAAGGAGTCTGCTTGAGAATATTCTCCTCTCGAAGTCTGATGTATTGAGAAATCTTTAAAAACTACTAGCATTTCCAATATTTTCTTCACATATTGAGATAGGTTCAGATCCTTTGTATGGTATGTATGTTTTAGTTTGTTTACCATTAACTTGGCACCATTGAAAATTTAAATTCGTGGAATTTTAAGTTGTTTCACCAGATTTAATCTAGCAACCATAGATTCATACTCTGCCATGTTATTTGTTGCAGGGTAACCCAATTTCATGGCGTAATGTAGACGATGCCCATATGGGGAAATGAGCTCGGCCCCCTCCTAGAGATCGGTATCGATCTGAGGACGGCCCAGAAGAATCGTCCCTTCTGTAACAACGATATATGCGCCATGATCCGTTCTCCTTCGCTTATTCTTGTTGCCTAGCGATGAAGACGGAGAGCTTTCTGATATGTAGTTGACATGATTAGGAGCCCTGCTTCTCTCAAGCCGTCGGACTTTAGCTTAAGTCGCCTGATGCAGTTGTTGCATAAGATCAATGTTTTGTTGAATCAGAGTGTTCAACTATTATTGGGTCTCCCTTAGATGCTTCATCACGATCTCCAGTTGGACTCTAGTAAGTGGACCATCAATGTTGGAAGTTGTAGCCACTTCGAGAGAGCGATGAATTTAATTATCTTAATGAGGCTTCTGGATAAATGCATCCCCACAATCATTATGGGTAGCCATGAGTTCAAGATTCATGTGTAGATCTTTTCAAATCTTAATAGGGATGGAAACTTAAGAGAGTAAGAGACAAAAAAAAAAAACTTGAGTTGTTTCTCAGTGAAAACACCTGGATATTTGTGTCAAAAGTTGACACAAACAACCAAGATTTCTGAAGAGAACTACAATGAAGAAGTAAGATGTAAAAAGAGGAAATAAACAATAGAAATGCGCAAAATCAAGAAAAGGACGATGTATAGTGGTTCTATGTCGTACGGCCTACGTCCACTTTGAAGGTTTTGTTACTTTATCGTTGAATTTGTGATTATATAATCATTAATCGACTATTTAATACCGAAAGCGAGACCGAAACCGAATCAAAATCGAAACTTCCAAAAATTTTGAAATCATTTGAAACTAATAAAATTTCAAATGACCAAAACCAAGTTTTAGGACCTTGGTTATAGTATCAACCACTAGCAAAATTGAAGTTCCATCCCTTACTAATTCGTTTTCACTGTACAGGACAGTAATTCTACACATATTGCCAAGCCTTCAACTTTGCCTGACATGTAAGATGAAGAAGAATGAGGAATATAAACTAGCATATAACATATAAGCATACAATATGATAGAATTTGAAGAGTCGTTACCAAGCAGAATCGACAACAGATTAATAGGCAAAATTTAGATGTTGCGAAACTGAACTTTAAAATTATTACTTATATTAAATAAGCTTAAAAAAAAGTGTAAAATGAACAAAAGAAGATGAGAAGCTATAACAATAAGTACGCCAAATTTTTAGTAAAAGTACAATCAACATCCGAGTTCTATGAACAAGTCCAAGATGCAGCCAAGGTTTCCTTGCACTACATATATCCTTGAACAACATAAATGGATTAATCGTTTTTTAAGGTATTATTGCAAGAAAGGGAAGCCAATCAAAAACTATACATTAATCAATATTCATATTTGTAAGTCCTAATTTGATTCTATCAGGTGAAAACATGTTTATGCAGGCAAGTAACATGCATCAATATCAAAGTTGGTAACGTCAAGATATAGAGTGATTTACAACAGCAAAAAAGTTCGCAAAATGGTTAAAAAACATATGATATGGCAATTATTTGCAATGAAATTCAGATTGCAAAACTGATAGTCTCATGTACCATTGTAAAATCACTTAATATGAAATTAGTGCGTACCAGTGATATTTTTGTCTCTTGGTACATCAACCAACAATGCAGGGCCTGTTTTGATTTCAAAACCTCATGATCAGCATGTATGAACAATGGCCAACTAACAATCATCAAAATAACATTAACAGAAAGTAATATATTTTATGTACTCTTGATGGCATCATTACTACCCGATGTTGATTCGTTTAAGCAATGGCCTGTACAAAAGCTAAATATAGATACGAGCGTTACGTCACGTGTTTCGCGCGTGATCATGACGCATGCTTTGCGTGTGAGTCATGTCTATAAAAACTGTATATGACACATCCAAAATAAAATGATTTGCACGAATTTTTAGTTATACTTTAACTTTGGAATCATGTGTAGTTTTTTAAATTTTCATTTTCAAATTGCACGAATTTTTAGTTATGCTTTAACTTTGAAATCATGTGTAGTTTGTATGAATTTCCATTTCTAAGTTGCAATATCTTTTCTTTTTCTTATTGGTTTTAATTTTTATTTGCGTTATTAATTAATAAAAAACGATGGTGTAAATTGTTTATTTGTTAGATCTTAAAAAAATACAGCTTGAATTTGTAGAAAATTTTTAAGCATTATATAAAGATAGATGCACGTAAGGACATTTCTAGAAGTTCGCAGTCGGACCAAAAGTTTACGCTTTTAAGCCAACAATTAATAAAGATAAATACAAGGTACACGTCGATTACACAAAGATTCAAAATCAAAATGAGATATTCCACACGCACATACACAACCCCACAGCTAAGTCATCATTCAACTTCTCTTTTACCATTAACTTAAAGAGAAGTGAAATAATGCAACTTTGAAATTTTAAATAAATCCACAAGAGAAATAAAATTCACATGAATGGTAGGAAACCCAAAACTGTTTGACACTTATTACTATCGCAATTCTACCACAGATTGTTAAGATGTTTTAGCTCGCTTAATTTTTTAACTTATTTTATGACACATAATTCCAAAAATAAATTGAATCAATTACTAAACGTTAAGCCATGAGTCATGTCAATTACTATATTTCCTTGTTATATTATATCCAACCTAGATTTAAATGCAAACGGAAGGGTTAAAACCGTGGGACGATTTAACTCTATCAAAACTCAAAACTAATTATTTGGGTCTTTATTGGTAAAAATGGCAAAGATTGTGCCTTGAGTTTGTCAACCGGATAACCATAATCATATGATTAGACTGAGCTCCACAAAGATTTAAAAAAAAGCTAGTTTAAATTTATTGTCATGGTTTATGTGTAGTTTATTTCTTGATTTAATAGGTGGGTATATTCATGTATGCAATTGAGAAAATCAGGAACGGATTATTTGGACCCAGCTACTCTAGAGTTAAGTGGAATCACAAAAGGGAGAATCGATTTGGATAAGGGAGTGGAAAAAAGTTTTTATTAAATAAATATCAAGAGAATGCCAAATAATTGATTCTTCCCTTGTAAAATCACTTTATTGCTCTTTTTACAATCAACCTTCTTCATTTTTCTTTTCATTTATAAATTCAATGTCTCCTCCTCTCTTAACCTTATGCCCAAATTCTTTAGTTTTTAAACTCTAATTCTCTGCTTTTAAGATTGTGAAGAACTTTTTTCAATCACCATTCTGCATCTAAATCTTTAGCAAAACCAGATGATAGACATCAATTTCGTTCTTTATATTCAAGATAATGATGTATTTGGAGGACATCTAATCTAAGATCATATGTTTCAACCAAAATTTTAAATAAAGTATGTAAAATAAAATTTATTTATTTTGTTCAAACAAAACAAATCAATTATATATATAAGGTAATGTCTATCTGAACACAATTTAGTAACACAATTGGTGATATAATAGATCTTCACCATTGGATTGTCCCCAAATTCCGCCTTCCATATAAAGACATAAAAACTTCCAACAGTCCAGATCTTCTACGTCACCATTTATGCTCTATTTTGTATCCAAATAGTCGACTCCTATATTTAAACTGAAATCGATATAAAATGGAAAACAACGAAAATGGTTCCAATTAAAATGAAAGGCGATATTGGGGGAAAATTTTCGAAAAGTTGCTAATGGTTTTAAGTTTTTCGCCTTACAAAAGATTAACGCTTTTTTTTTTCAAGTATCGTCATTGAAACTCCAAAAACGGATATGGGGAGGACAAGTTCAAAAATGAAATTCGGTATAAACCCACTGAAATTCGTTTTTCTCCGTTTTCGGCGGCTCTTTGTCGAATTTAGGGGTGAAACTCAGTCACACCCACACCAAATTCCATGAATAAATTCGGCAAAGCCTTGCCGAATTTCACCCATGTCCCCCTCCCCATCCATTTTTGGAGTGTCAATAACAATTAATGCTTATTCATCTTAACCAAATTATATTCCTTCTAAGAGCATTGCCAACGTCGGAGGGGGGTGGTTGGCCCATTTGAATAACCAAGCAACCGTTGAGATTGCTTTGACGGTCATGGGTTGTTTTCTTATCCCGCATTTTACAGTGTCCTATCCGTATGTGCATTCACAATAAAATATTTATCAGCGGACTGTGATTGTGATCGTGATCACCCAGTTTTAGCCAGTATTTGAAATGCTAGATGAACTTACGTATTATTGGGGTGAGTAAGTGTGGATCAGTACAAACTAATAATAATAATTTTATATTGGAAAATGATAAGCCAAGCGGTTGAATGACCTGAGTTTTCAACGGGTATAGAGAGAGCAGAATTGTGAACACCCCCCCCCCCCCCCATTTCTTAAAATCAGCCAAGAAAATTTGGTTCTCACCGCTCCAAAAATCAGGGTAGTCAGCCGGTTTCTGTAGCATTGTTCTTTTCTATTAAGCGAACAACTTTTGCAGTTGGCATGCTCTAGCGATTCTCCAAACAATTTGAAAGTCAGGCAATATAGCGTCACTGTAGATTATTATCAAACTAAAGCAAAACACAACAAATCAAATGAAAAAAAAAAAAACGAGTTGAAAACGAAAAATGAGAAAATACCTAATTATCTTAGTTGCTAACAACCAAAAGTAAACTCTGCAACGTTTCAGAATACCAACTTCGAAACTAAAAGACAAGAATAATGGGAAAAAAGTACCATTAAGCACTTCAAGATCGAGAGAATCAACATCAAATCCAGCATCAAAGTAATGATCAAAGACATGTCCAGGAGCATCTACGTGCGTCCCAGTATGAGTAGGCAGTTTCATCTCCGAATTGTTGGCGAGCGATCCATTCTTCATAGATTTCGGCAGCCACAGAAATTGTCCAATACCATCGTATGATTCCCAACTCGGCATGTCTTCTCTGTAACGATGAGTTATGTCGATAATTCTACCCTGATCATATTCTTCTCTTCTGACTGGTTTCAAAACCCCGTAGGTGGCGCCGGAGAGAATGCAGGTTTGATCAGAGTAGCCTGGATGAGCAGAAGAGGCAGAGTGTGAGGGAGGAGAGAGGAGGAGGAGAATGAGAATGAGAAAAAAAGCCTGATATGCTTTCATGGCAGATTTTTGTTTTGAAGTGTTTCTGTTGAGTGAAGGATGAAGATGAATCGCAATGACTGTCACAGGGTTAATTGGGTTATTTCCAGGGTTTTGGAGCAGCTTACGGCTCTCCAAAGGGATATCCGGGAACAGTAACCAGAGCTATGTGTCATTTGGATCGACCCAAGAAAGTGACTTTCTGACTTTTTGAAAGCCAAAATGAAGTAGATTTTGATTTGAAAAATTCAAAAAGGAATTTATTTTAATCCGACTAAACGAGCTAAAGTCAATAAAAAAGATGGTTTTTAAAAAAAAAAAAATGATATACAAGCAATTATAGTCAACACAAGAAACCTTTCAAATGTCAAAACTTATTTTAATTTATAATCGTCTTCATATTTATGTCAGAAAAATAAAATTTAAAAGTTGATGAAAAAGGTTAGTTTTAGGAAAAGTTATTTGAAGTTATAACCAACGTTGTATTTATTGCAGAACAAGTTAGAAAAAGTCAATGGAAAACGAAAACAAAACAAAACGGATCACTTTTGATTGAAAATTACGAACAAATTTGCAATTTTATAGAATAATTGCAAATGTTTCTGCTATTTGTTTATGTCTGCAGATATCAGTTTATTGAGTGAATGTTTACAGTTATTTATATAACATTTCTCAATAAGTGTAGATATTACTGCACTTATTCTTTGTTTTACCCGATTGCATAGTTTTAATATTTATAGTTTTACGATTTCTTCAAGCAATGGAACAAAAAAAACATGAAACAAATTCTTTATAGTAAGCTAATCATAACGACATGCTTTACGTTTGGTATTCGCAAAGGGATATGCTTTACCTTAAGTTTTGTTTTGAGGATATGTGCGTAATATTCACTTTTCTAAATTAATTGTTTTAAATAAATGTTGCTCCAACAACAACCGTATCAACTCCGTGATTATTATTATTATTATTATTATTTGAATATGATATTACATCACCAAAAGCCTTGGTAATTCCGGTAAAGGAACGAGCAGAGCCGACTCAAGGGTAACAAATGCCCTAGACAAACTGTTCATTCTTTCATTTTTGTTGCCCTATTTAAAAAAAAAAAAAAAAAACAATCAAACACATATTTCATAATAGAATTTAAATAGATCACAAAACATTGTTTACCTAGTCATTTCGACAGCATCTAAACAAAAATCTAATATCATAACAAATTAATACGCACTAAGCAACTTCTTTGTGCATTCTTCAAAGCAAACTCGTCTATTATCTCGTCATAACTGAGCTTATCCAAATACTCGTTTTCAATTGAAATAATTGTTAATCCACTTAATCTCTCTTGTGACATAGTGGTTCAAAGATATGTTTTTATCAACTTCAGTTTTGAAAAACTTCTTTTTCGTTGAAGCAATTGTGACTGGAATAGTTAACAGAATTCAATAAGCAATCTTCCAAGCATTTAAAAATCCACTAAAATCACGATAAGATTTCAAGAAATTAAGAATATCAATTGATCTAGTTATCTTCAATGGTAGAATTCTTTTTAATTGTCGAAGCTCAAAGAATAACTCTTTACCACAAATATCTTGTTCTTCATTGTGTTCCAAAAAACCTTCTAATTTCATGCAACTTTGTTTCAATTCTTTATCATCTATATTTTTTAATCTTAAGTTTAACAAGAAGCCAAAAGTTTCTTCATAAAGTTTGAATTGCTCAAATCGATCTTTAAGTGAAGTCAAAGCTTGGTCTATTATGTGAAGAAAATAGGAAACTCTAAAATTTTCTTTAAGAGATTGTCGATTGTCATTCTCAACCGTATCCTCATCAAGTTGTTTTTTTCTTCGCACGACTCTCTTTTCATGAAACTTTGGATCAATGCCAACTTCATCTGCAATTTATTTTGTCTCCTTCATCATGATTTCAAATCCTTCTTCTCTAAATTTTTCTAAAAATTCTACAAGCCCTTCAATTTTTGTAATTGTATCTTCAACATTAATCTTCTCCAGTTGAAGTATTCTGCTTACTAGATTAATGTTTTCTAATATTGTGTACCAAATACACAAACTAATTAAGAACTCGAATTTTCCAATGCATTTTGGCACAACCCTTTAGCCTCCATCATAACAGCATCATCTTTCGAATTATTTGCAATATCAATTAAAGCATCCCTTAGCTCAGAAGTTTGAGTTCTTATTGCTTTAACACTTTCAATGTGGCTTTCCCAACGAGTTGCTGATAATGGTTTGGGAGTCAAACCCTTCACATAGCTTCGAAGTATTTCTCATTGTTGAATTAAACTAGAAAACAGTGTATAAATTTTTTGCACATATGCAAAAAAAATTCTAGCTTTCGTACATGATTTTTCCATATCACATAGAGCAAGGTTAAGGCTATGACACCCGCATGAGATGTAGAGAGCTCTAGGATTGACTTCAAGTAATCTTTTTTGTACACATTGATGTTTACCTACACATGATTTAATTAAAGATATCATATTATAATTGATAATCAATAATCCAAATCGAGCATAAGATAAATTTTAATTTAAAATTATACCTTTCATGTTTGAACCATTATTGTATCATTGACCTCTCACGTCATTAATATTAAGTTTGAGATCAACCAAAATATTTTCAAGTTATTTAAAAAGGCCAAATCCGGATGTATCATCAACCGTAATGAAACCAAGAAAATATTCTTCCACTTTGATATCATTTGCGTTATCAACATTCACGACTCTAATGACAATGGACATTTACTCTTTATGGCTCAAACCCAGAGTACAATCAAGGATAACAGAGAAGTACTTTGCTTTCTTTATTTTCATAAGCATTGTCGCTTTGATCTTATCAGCAAACAAACTTATTAATTCATTTTGAATTTTATGGCTAAGATAATGATTATTCATCACCCGTCTAAGATGTTCTTCCATAATTGGATCAAATTCAGCTATGAATTCAATAAACTGACAAAAAAGTCCATTATTCTTCTCATAAATCTTTTCGTTTGATCCGCGAAATGGTAAGTTATTCCTAGAAAGTATTTTGACAACACCAATTATTCGCACAAGTACTTTTTTTCAATGTTGTTTCTCTTGATCAATTTGAGCTTCCATAGCTTTATTAATTATCGCTTTCTGTTGAAGTCCTCTATGCAAATCGACCCATTTAATAATATTTACGTTGTGCAATGGATTACTTTCATGCTCTCTTAGCTTAGTGGATAAATATTTCCAATCATTAATCCCTTCATCGGCCAGATTGGATGTTTTTTGTGTGCTCTTAAATAGCTTGCAACAGAAACAATAAACTTTATTGCATTCATTCGAATACACAAGACACTTTCATTCATGTTCTTCTATACGTGGATAGCCACTAATATAATGTTTAGAAGTAAAGCGCCTACCGTTAACTTTATTTCTTGGAAAAGCATCATTTTTTTTTTTTAGAATTTTAATGGGAACATGTTGAATTAGCATAACTCGTTTTGCGTCGATAATTTTTCCTATAAACCTGGATCATAATTTATATCAACATCCTTCTCAAGATCAAATGTAGCTATATCATCAACACCTTCATTAATAGAACCAACATTCACATCATTCGTCTCCTCCATATGTTGGTCTTTGATCTCTACTTCAACAATTTCATTTATAGGCTCTTTGTCTTCATGAATATCGATATTAAAATCATTGTTCTCATTCTCCAATATAGCTTCTTCATCTTGACTCAAATTTGAAGTTTGAGATCTTTTATTCCTTGCTTTAAATAATTTTGAAATAGAACCGACCAATGATTTTGCTTCATCGTCTTTGTGTTGCTTTCTCTTCCTATTTTGAAATCCGGAAGATTGTTTTCGATTCCTATCTCAATTTTAAATTGACCATAATATTGCTAATGTATAATACTGGCATTATACATTTACAAGATTTATAAATTTTAATTTTTCATAAAGCAGAAGTTACAAATTTTTAATTGATTAATTATGTGTACGACAGTTCCGCAAAATTAACAATATAATTATTGTTTAATGAACAATAAGTTATGTAATCAACGTATATTTATTAAATAAAAAAATAATCTGTAAAACGCAGAGAATTAAATCAACAATGATAAATCAATTTGTCTATTTTGCAATCAATAATAAACTTTTAATTATAAGTTTAAAGCCTTACATTTTTTGGTCTTCAAAACTTGAATCTTTCTCCTTCAGCAAAAAATGTGCTTGCCTGTTAACCAAAAAAAAAGTGAACTGTTGAATCAAAATCAAAAGAGTGCGTACATAGTTTTTAGTGCATAAATTAGCAGAAATATGATTTATGCAATCACTATATTTTTAGCATAAATTAGGATTAGGATAAATTCAAGATCATGTTGTTTTTGCCTGCAAGTTAATTGCAAAAAATTATATCAATTTCTTGCAATCATGTTTTTTTTATTAGCGTGTGTGTGTGTATGTATATATATATATATATATATATATATATATATATATATCATAACTATGGATAAACATTGATGAAAAGTGTGAAAGGTACCCAATTAACAGAGCCAAAATCAAAAACTGCATGCATATCAGCACAATTTTAATATTTCTAAAGTAACTCATTTCTTAAAATGCACAACATTACCTGCTGCTTTTCTACTTTTGGGTACGAAGTCTTAATGAAAATATTCAATAGTCAGCAGTATGGTAGCATATCAGCGCAAATGTCATGTGAAAGCACATCAAATAATTATCAACTCAGAATGTTATATTATGTATTTATGTTTGCACATTCTCCCTTCATGACATTTTATGTATAGTAGTCAACTACCCTTTGACCAAATTAATAGTATCTAACCACCTTTTTTAGAGGTTTCATATGAGGTAAATAAAATTGTCCTGTAGATTAAACATATAAAATAAGCTGCTTATCAAATCTGTCAATTCAATTATGCTATAAAACAGGGACGAATCCAGGCATCCAGAGGGGTCCCAAATCAAAGAAGAAATACGAATAATATTGTAGTATAGCGTGCATCGGTTCCAGTATAGCTTTTCTCATGATGCGTATTTCACCTAGAGTCAAGAGGTTCTTTTTTTAACAGTTTCTCCTGTCTCCATTTGATTTGATCACATATCTGTATACAACCACAAATTGAAAAAATTTCCATTATAAAATGCTGATTCAATGCATCAGAAACATATCTATATGCATAATGTGATTTTAAACTGGTCAAGCTTGCCGCTAGCTTTGAAAACTAGCCAAAATTAATAAAAAGAAACCCAACTTAGGCGTCGGTGAGTAGTCCATCATGCTACTACATAGTAAATACTTTGATCTTAATTGAAGTAAGTGTAAAATTAAAATATTTGTACACTACCTAAAAATTAAAATTAGGGCTATACCTGAATCCGTGAATCCCATAATCCGATAATCGCCTCTGATTGGATTGCGAGAATTAGATTGCGAGATGGGGAGGGGCCGGAGAGCACTGGCCGCGAAAGGGAACAGGGGAGGGCACTGACGGTGACCGCGAGGGGAGGGCTCAGGGCGACGGCGAGGTCTGAGAGGCGAGACAAATCGATCGCGAGCGAGTTGAGAAGAACTGAAGTAGCGGTAAATTTTTGATGCCCCTTCGCTGTTTGATGCCCTATACAAATGTCTAGGTTGCTTGGGCTTTGGGCCGGCTCTGGGAACGAGGGAAAATAAAAGGAAGTGATGTTATACATACAGTTAAACATAGAAAAAATCGCTTTCGTTTGTTTATTGAAAATGAAAAAAAAACAGTCTTATCAAACAAATGTACATAGCGCCAAGTCGACAACCATTAGCTCAACTAGCAGTGCCATGACATTGACTTTGAACATTCAAGACATCAAAAATAAATTTTCTTTATGAATAAAGTATTGTTCTTATTTATTTTTAAAATGTATGTGAAAAAATATAAAAAACCCAAAAAGTTTATCATTTTTAATGATCCAAAATAACTAGTAATAGACGTCATGGTATATATGACACATAAGAGCATCATCAACAACATTCAATACTATAAAATAAGCTCAAGACAAATGATTGATTAAAAGTATGCTTAAAATGTCTTGAATGATATGGGGTTAGGTAGCATATAATCATTGTTTAGTGTGTGATATAAAAGCTTATGATAAGAGAATCAACCAACCTACTTGCCACAAGGACAAACGAGTTATTGTTATGGGCTAATGCAGTATATGGTCAAATGGGGCTCTTGCCTTATCTCATTTTCCAATTCATTTATCAACTGTATTTTATTTTTAATTAGCCCTACCTAAAGAATTTTCTTTTTCCATATCTAAAATTTCTATCATACCTAACATAGCATGCTGGCTCAACCACTCACTGTAAAAGAGATGCGTCTAATATCTTCATAGATAAACCTAGTAACCCCATCAGATCAATGTCCTTCCATAAAAAGCTAATCGATTCCGGCAAATATAGTAAGAACACACCTTGTAAAGGATTCCCTAAATAAATATTTCATTTGTAAGGATCACTGATAAAAAAAGGTTGATAGCCCAAGATGGAAGTACTGGATTGAAGGCTAACAACGCATTCAAAATGCTAACGGATCACTAAAGCAGACTTGTTAAAGGTAAAACTTGTTAAACAAAATTTATTCGTTCAGGTAGACAGAATGAAAGAAAGCCAAAGCAAAGGAGGAAGCCTCTGAAAGAAGTAGGGAAAAGCCAAGCGTCTTAAAAATTAAACAAAGTAAAGACTCACACAAAAAGCAAAAGCTTCGTATTCGGACTGAAAGGACTATCGTCACTAAGCAAAGTAGTAACAAAGATCCAAAAAAAAAAACAAGAAGATATCCGGTATAATGAAGAAAAGCCACTTTCGGTAATACTGACGATTATATCCTTTTGAAAATATGTAATAGAACCAAGAAACAAAGCATAGACCTTAAAAAAGCTCGAAAGAAGGAGGTTCATATAGTTATACATTAGAAAACAACTTCATATTCAATGAAAGGCTCGTCATGTCTGTAACAATTGAGAATTTCGCTCGATCCGAATCGATCGCTAAACCGACCAAGACCGTTCGAAACCCCAGATTGCTTTGAGGATAAGACGAATCAGAATACAAACAAAAGAACATTTCATTGATTATTACACCAATTTACATCAGAGTACAAGAATATACAGAGTATGAATAAATATTACACATTTGATAAATATCAGAGATTTAAATTACATTTAAATACATAGCAGCGGAAAAATAATACAAAACACAATTGAAAGAAATACACGGATACAGAGCTTTCCGAGTATCCTTCCAGCTATAAACCAGGATCCTATGAATATAAATCTGCAAAACCCAACTACTAGCTGCCCGTGCGGAAAATAAGGGCACCCAGAGTTTAGGTTAAAACAATAAACTCCAGGTCAGTCATGTGACTGGTGTGAGAACTAAAAACAGTTATTAATCTTTATTTTTAAAGTTAGGTAAATCAAGGGACCACGCCGTATAACACGAAACGGGTTTCCTCCTAAGAATACCAGAGCATAAAACAAACAACGTAATGCTAAATAAAGAAAAATGAAGCTATTATAAGACCCAGGTCACATCACATAATGCAACACAAGCCAGAGGATAGGGTTTTGCCTTATAATAGCCAAAGAATGCTTGATACGCTAAATTTCATCTTTTACTATTACTATAAGTGTATAGTGTCAAAACAATTTCAATTATAAGTATCAATCATAGACGGCATAAGTGCCCCATACCACTATGTATCCATATATAGGTTTTACAATCAAAACCACAAAGTCACGTATTGGAAGTTGGATTTCCATCTGTGAACCGAGGCAAGGGATCGTCCTCACCGCTTCGAGACGCTCTAGCCCATGTCTCAGGACCCAGACTCAGGTGGGCCCTTGGATCGTCAGGGTCGGTCCACCGATGTGGATTAAAATGCCTGAACACTGTGTTTCCCCGCCCTTTGGGGTGTCAATGAGCCAAATGACTTCATCGGCCCCACATAGTCACTGATATATCTGAGGCGCCTCGTAATCCAACAACCACTTAGGTGAAAATAATATAAATGTCAGGGCTGGTAGTTCACTGACACCACCCTAGCTAGAAAGAAACGCATGCCCTCTCTGATGTCCTCTCCCGTTTCTGGTTCACAACGGGGGTGTGAGGCTCGCGAATTAACGCTACACAAAACTATGCCACACAGGCGGTGCCTTGATCATCAACCACAAGACTTTGCTTTTCAACAAAAGCCTTGATCATTTGCATCTTAGTATGCCACACAGGCAAACCACTCCATGCAACCGATATCCATCAATCACACAGAATGATATCCAATGTCAGACACACAATCCATTTACAAGTCCGTTCTGGGTCTGAACGAAACCGGAGGCATCTTGTACGTCGCATATCCATCGATCTCCAAGTACGTCTGGATGATCACCAACTGATCCCCTCCTCTTGGGTGTACAGCCCAATCAAGATCATCAGTAATTATCCAAACGATGTGAAGACCTCCGGTCTTCGACCACCGTCTTCATCTTCGACACATCGTCGAATCAGTTACTCGGAATGGGATAAACCCGGTCTTTCTGAATAACTCGCGTATATAATCAACAAGTGTTGCACAAACACAACATACGCCTCATTCCAATTCAGAATATTCTTTTATTCAAATATTCTTATACTTTGGGAAAGGTTCCCATTAATTTTATCAAAGATAAATTCTTTAAATTTATTCTTTAATCTTCTTTTGGATATCAATTCAAACCAAATTATGGTTTATCCAAACTAATCGGGATTAACGAACCTTACCGAAGTAATCACTTGTTAAATTTCCCAACCCCAACCTATTCATCCCATGAAATAAAACTGGTCATACTTCATATCTAACACCACGATGTTATCGGTAAATTCAATTACCATTTCACGTTCAAATCTAATTAAAGATTTAACTATCGCCTGGAGCAAAACTGGTGATACTCCATTCTCGATCACTTTAATCTAATTAAAGATTCTTTAAAACTCCACTTAGTTTTAATCTTCCCAAAAATCCATATCCTGTCTTTAACTGGGTTAAAGAACCAATGTCATCTAAAACACAGTTCACGATAAACCCAAAATCACATTCCATTGTTAATCGGGTTAAAGAACAGGTGTTATTCAAAACACCGCTCACGATAAACCCCAAAACCAATTTAAATTCAATTCCAACTAAATACTAATTAACTGGACAATTTCACTAAATCTTAATTAAAAGATTTATTCTTTTCTAAACTGGGTTCAAGAATAGTGTTATTTAAGACATCATTCACGACGAACCCAAAATCCCATTTGATATTAAATACAAGGCTCTGAATAGAAAATATATCGCCTTATATTCAATATCAAATTCTGAAACCAATAAATATCGTATTGGAAATAATGATATTAATATATCTTTTAAATTTCCACAACCATATATGTATAATCACGAAATCCAACATCGAAATATTCCGAAGATAACTTCGATTCAAATCCATTCCAATTCGTATATTGGAAATTTTGATTATTTTTAAAACCACTTCAAAACCAATTTATTTATTCAAAAACATTGAATTATAATTCTAGTTCATAACTAGTTCATTTCGATAAAAATATATTTTTATCCTTTTTAAATATGGGATTTTTCACGCCAATTCTTTCTAAATCATTTATTATGATTTTACACAAATTATTGATATTTTTAATAATTTTATCAAGGCCTGTACAGTCGATTTCCAATAGTGGTCGTCGAACTGCACTTACAACGACCTTTTCCAAATTTGATTTGGACATAATTCCAAATCTAACCGTTAGATTTCAAATTTATAATATTCATTGGAAAACTCTTTTCGATACGAACCCAACGGTTCTGGTTTCAGGAGAATCTGACGGTCGGATCTCCCGTAACGTCAATTCGAAGTTAATGGTCGAAATTCGCGAACTGTCGCGGCGCGGCGCGTTCTATTCAGGCCATTTAATATATATAATATATATAGTATATATATTTCGTCGATTTCAATTCTAAACGTATTTTATAAATCGTTTAAATTTGTTTTAAAAATGATTTCAACTTCATACTCAATTCTAAATCAAAATTGAATATTCCATATCATTAATATATAAATGATAATATTTTCAAAACAGTATATTTCAAAATCACTTCCTTTTCTATATTCATTATAAAAACGAATATAATCGATATAAATATTGTTCGCGTCAAAATGGCTCAAATCTAATCAACACGGCTTTATATATTTCAATAACTTCGTTATTCTATTCAACAAATGAATATTTTTTCAACACATGAATATATATTTTATTCAACACATGAATATTTATTCATCCTTACAATAAAAATGTGAAACTAATTGCATAAATATTTTATTCAACACATGAATAATTTCAACACATGAATATTTTCAACACATGAATATTCTCAACACATGAGTATCGTCAACACATGACTATTTTTGTTATTTAATATATTTTATAAAATTATGATTTCTATCATTTAATTCTTAATCAGACTCCAACCGTAAATTAGTAAGAGAACGATTCCCTAAGTATTAACCCCGAAGGCCGAAACCAACATCAGATCAATACCCTAGAAACCACTCATCTTAACTAGTTTCCAGTTAGTTTCTAATTTTATATATGATAAATATGTGAATTTTATTGTTAAAATATTTCGTTCAACACATGATAAGTTTCAACACATGAATATTCTCAACACATGGGTATCGTCAACACATGATTATTTATCCTATTCAACACATGAATCTTTATTTTATAATATTCTTTATTTTCTAAATTGGAATGAGGCCCAATCAATTACCATATAAAGTTAATTATATGGATTCCATACAACACATGTATATAATAGCAACGATAAATGATCAACGATCATCCAAAGTGCACTACACAACTGTCTGTCAACCTATTGATTAACATTCAACTAAACAATCGGGATTAGTGTACGTCAAATATCATCCCAATACCCGTGTGGGGTTTCAGTCAACAAACACAGATTTTTATTTATGCAGTTGGGCGATGTGTAAAATTTATCGTCCCAATCAATATCAGTTAAATTAGTGTACATAAACAAATCGTTCAATTTGTAAATGAATATTCATTTATTCACATTCACATTAAATTTATATTTTTAACGATAAATTATTTATTTCAACACATGAATATATTTCCATTCATTCCACATCACAATCAATATTCACAACACAACAAAATCAAACAAGTCGTCCATGGTCTGTGGACGACGGGTGTCGGGTGCTGCTAAGCACCGTCTGCATCCTAGTATATATTTTTAACTAGAAAACAAGAACTAGAGTGAGAAGTTCTCACCGATTAGCTAAACCAAACACCGCGACTCTTAATATGTAGAAAATCTTTGTCGTGCTCGCCTTTTGTCACTTTCGTCGTCCGTATTCGCTACATATATAAAAATCACATTTTTATTTCAACGCTATTAGAATCACATTTTTATTTCGCTACATATATAAAAATCATATTTTTATATTCTCCATTATATAAAAATTCTTTTATTAATCCGCTACTCCTATAAAAATTGAATCTTTATTCTCACTATTTCATGATAAAAACAAAGTTCATATTTTTATTTCACTTCATATACTGTAAAGATTATATTTTTATTTCACTTCTCATATAATAAAAAAATTATTATTATGCTACATATATAAAAAAAAATTACTCTACATCATTAAAAATCATATTTTTACCTCTTTATTATATATAAAAGTCATGCTTTTACATCGTTAAAAACCATATTTTCATATCGTTATCTTTCTAATAGAAATCATATCTTTATTTCTCTAACCTCATGATAAAAATTATATCTTTATATTTCTAACTTCCTAATAAATAAAGTTCATATTTTTATAACACCACTTATGTGATAAAAATCATATTTTTATCCCGCTAGCTTCACAACAAAACCAAAATTTTATTCGCTCTTTACATATATATAAAAACAAACCTTTCTACATATCAAAATCAAACTTTTCCTTGTTCAAAAAAAAATCAAACCTTTCCTTGAATAAAAATATAAACTTTCTTAGCGTAAAAATCTAATTTTTATTTACTATAATGATCTAATATTTAAAAACTATAAAAATTTAATTTTTACAAGTAAAAACTTACATTTCATTGCAAAGATTAAACCTTTGTCGCTATTGAAGGGGTCCGCAGGGTCGGGGTTGGGCTGAGGTGGCGCGGGAAGGGGTGTAGGTGGTGGAAGGGGGCGGCGCCGGTCGGGGTTGAGCCAATGGTGGCGGCGGCGGGCTTTCTTGCATCGGGAGGGCTTTGTTGCTGGTTTGGAGAGAGAAATGGGAAGAGAAAGAGAGGAGGGGGTCGGAGAGAGGCGGCGCTGAGATGGGGGGTGGCGGTCGAGCTGCGGTGGGCGGTGGAGGTGGAGCGGCGGCGGGAATGGGCTGAAGGGGGTGCGGTTTTCTTTTGATTTAGGTTTAGAGAAAATAAAGGGGGGGGGCAATGTAATATATATATATTTAATTATTTAAAAAAAAGTGACTTTTTATTTCGAACCCCAAACGAGACCCCGCGACTATCGCCCTAGCCAATTACCCCCATTCTAAACACAATGGGATATGTATCGTGAGCTAGTTCGGCTGTTACGATCAGTTTCCGTTCAAATTAAAACATAAATCAATGTATATTGAATTTGAATGCACATTTCAGTTTACCGGGGCCACGCACTAACTCTATAAATTCCCGAAAAATTATTTCTAGCTTCATATTGACGATACAGTCCTAACAAAACTAATTTCGTCAAATTCTGAGACCGTTTGAAAAATGGCCATTTTCTGGTCGATCGAAATTGACTAAAACTGTTAAAACACGTTTAACTTCGCCACGCTCGCATATTAATTCAAAAAATTATGAATTTTGAAACCTAGCAAAAATTTGACATCCCGGATCCAATAAAAGTGGTTTCGTCGAAAACAGAGATCGTTTGCAAAATTTTCATTTTTAAGAAGCCAAAATTCCATAGCGACTATTCTGAATTTTCAACTGGGCATGACTTTTTATTCCCGCTATGAAATTTCAATTTTTCGGATTCGTTGGAAAGATATTTCAAATAGATTCTAATGTTTTTGGTTTCACTAAAATCCGGTTTATTTTGAATCCTGTACGTTCATTTAAAATTTGAAATCGAATTTTCGAACTACCGCGCCATTTTCAATTCCTTTTATAATTTAAAATAAATGTTTATATTCTAACGACGATTCAAATAAATATGTACTTTCTAATTCTATTCAAAATAAATTTCTCGTCGTTATTATTTAAAATAGTTCATTTAAAATATTCAAAATTCACTAAAATCGCCAAAATAAATTTTTTTAATTGGCTTGGATTTTCCGGGTTATTACTATCTCCCCCACTTAAAACTTTTAGCCCCCGAAAAGGAATCGAGCTAAAAGTTGTTTTATAAATCAACTCAACTTTCATTCTTTTCATTATGGCTTAAGTTCTTTGACTTTTCAGTTTCTAAGAAATTTTCAAATTTTTCAAAAATTTGACTAACACCTTAAATTTTCGAAAAATTTCGCTATAACCTCCCCTGCACGGGAGCACGGGAAAAATCCCGAAATTGCCATACAGACCTCTCCAATCGAAAAAGAAACAGCCAAGAGGCTATCCAATCGGCTCGTAAAATCATCCAAAACCCAAGAAATACAATAAACATGTACCTGTTTATCGGGCAAACAATTTTATTCCTCTGCTCTAGCCTCTTTGCAATGACCTGTTCAATGGATACACATGTATATGCATGCAATTTCAAACAATTTTCAATACAGTTCAATATTTGGTACAATTTGGCTAAATGGTTCAAATTCTAATTAATCAAAACAATAATCAAACAACACAATCAACAATCAATTAGTTGATTATCCTTTCAAATTCATAATTTGGATACATAGTCAAAAAATCACATTTTTGATGCCAGATCACAACAATAAGCCCTATCTAGTTTTAGTTCTCACACCAGTCAATTGGAAATATATAAATATCACACCTTCGAAACTTGAACATAAATACTGATGATGTCATGACAATTATCAGTACCGTCTCCGGGCGACTAGAGTATGATTCTATATCTATCCAATATATTAAAACTTCGAATATACGTTTGCAAGGCGTATATGCAAAATCTTTATATATTGGATTGTCCAAATTCAATACAAATAAATATTCAAATACATTGAATAAGGTTTAAATTTTCAAAACAAAAATTGTTTTCATTTTTATTTTAAAAACATTATTCTTCACACTCGTTCTAGGATACTACTGATCCCATCTCTAACGAGTCATTCTTATTGGATATTACTAATCCAATCTCTGATGAATTCTTTCGTATGGTTCTAATGTGTCTTGTTCTCGAGCTCTGTAAACCAGAGCTCTGATACCAAATGTAACAATTGAGAATTTCGCTCGATCTGAATCGATCGCTAAACCGACCAAGACCTTTCGAAACCCCGGATTGCTTTGAGGACAAGACGAATTAGAACACAAACAGAAGAACATTTCATTGCTTATTACACCAATTTACATCAGAGTACAAGAATATACAAAGTATGAATAAATATTACACATTTGATAAATATCAGAGATTTAAATTACATTTAAATACATAGCAGCGGAAAAATAATACAAAGCACAATTGAAAGAAATACACGGATACAGAGCTTTTCGAGTATCCTTCCAGCTGTAAACCAGGATCTTGTGAATATAAATCTGCAAAACCCAACTAATAGCTGCCCGTGCGGAAAATAAGGGCACCCAGAGTTTAGGTTAAAACAATAAACTCAAGGTCAGTCATGTGACTGGTGTGAGAGCTAAAAACAGTTATTAATATTATTTTATTAAAGTTAGGTAAATCAAGGGACCACGCTGTATAACACGGAACGGGTTTCCTCCCAAGAATACCAGTGCATAAAACAAACAGCGCAATGCTAAATAAAGAAAAATGAAGCTATTATAAGACCCAGGTCCCATCACACCATGCAACGCAAGCCGGAGGATAGGGTTTTACCTTATAATAGCCAAAGAATGCTTGATACGCTAAATTTCATCTATTACTATAAGTGTATAGTGTCAAAACAATTTCAATCATAAGTATCAATCATAGACGACATAAGTGCCCCATACCACTATGTCGCCATATATAGGTTTTACAATCAAAACCACAAAGTCACGTATTGGAAGTTGGATTTCCGTCTGTGAACTGAGGCAAGGGATCGTCCTCACCGCTTCGAGACGCTCTAGCCCGTGTCTCAGGACCCAGACTCAGGTGGGCCCTTGGATCGTCAGGGTCGATCCACCGATGTGGATTAAAATGCCTGAACACTGCGTTTTCCCGCCCTTTGGGGCATCAATGAGCCAAATGACTCCATCGGGTCCACATAGTCACCGATATATTCGAGCCGCCTCGCAATCCAACAACCACACAGGTGAAAATAATATAAATGTCAGGGCTGGTAGGTCACTAACACCACCCTAGCTAGAAAGAAACGCATGCCCTCCCTAATGTCCTCTCCCGTTTTTGGTTCACAACCGGTGTAACGACCCGTGTTTTTGGCCGTCAAATATTTAATTTAATTTATTTATTTTAAATATTATGTTTGGAATATTAATGAAATTTAATATTGAATTCGTTATTTAAACGAAGTTGAACATTATATATTTATATATAATATAAATCGAGCCTGAAATAGCGCTGCAGTTCGTAAATTCGAGTTTTGAACTTCAACTGAGAATACGGGATTCGATATAAGTCGGATTTCTGTGAAACAAGACACGTTGGGACCGTATTGATGATAATTTTCATATGAAAGAGAAAAATCCAGATTTCGTGTTATAGTTTGATAGTTATGGCCAAATCAAATTTTGAAATAGTCGCTATGGAAAATCGTTATTAATTTATAGGCCTTTAAAGTAGTCGTTTTGCAAACGGACTCTGTTTTCGACGAAACCAGTTCCGTTGAGTTCGTATCGTCGATTAGAGTCAGAATAAGTATATAGTTTGTTATTTTTAGAGACGGGAAAATTTGGTGTTAAAAGGGGTATAGCGGTTCGGGGTAAAAATGGCCTACCGGGGCAACAGTCTCAGAATGCGACGAAATTAGTGTCGTTGGGTTCGTATCGAAAAGTTATTGTCGATGTTCGCAGTTTCAAGGGGATTTGATTTATCTGGTGACCGTGGAAAAATTAAACGTGTGTTCATTTCTGGTTTTATAAAGGGAATTTTTTCATATGACCTCGGATTTCGACGAAACTTGTCCCATTGGATCCGGAATAACTTTTTACACTAAGATTAGCTTTTTTATCAGAAAACGAAAGTCGTATAAAAGGATTGTTTTGTGGAAAGCTTCGTGTAAGTGGGGATATATTAAAATAATAAATCATGTCCACATTCACCATTCTTGCGTTCGCATTCCTTTCTGATTTCTTGCCCCGCAAACCTTTTATTTCTTTCTTGTCTGCCAAACTACTATACCTTGCCGACCAAGGGTTTGATTTCCAACCACCGTACACACTTATATCAGCTACCCTAAATCATGTCTGCATACCTATGTTTTATATAATATATATTTCTTTTTACGTGGCTAGCACGTTTGGATCTCTATATATATGGCCTCTCTTTGTTTTAGCAAAGCAAGCTTTCCGTTCTTTTCTCGTTCCCAGCTCGCTAATGAAATCCGAACCCACGAATATATATATGAACAAAACTGTAGCGTGAAAAATCTGGGAACCATTGGTTCCAAATCCGGCGTCAGCTCCGACTTGAGCTCCTGCGTCAGCTCCAGTGTATGACGTGATGAAGGTGGGCGTTCGAAGGGGGATTGGGGGCGTTTGGAAGAGCGAGGCGAGGAGCTGTTTTTGGAGAAGGCGGAGGGGACGAGGGCGCATTCGAGTGTGGTGTTGGATGAGAGTCCGGTGGTTGGAAATTGGAGCGGTGATGGTTTGTTGCGGTTGAGCGTGGTGCTGAGTTTTAAAAGAATGAAGGAAGCGATGCGTGATTAAAGAACCTGGAACGAGAACCCGAATCAACCAAGGAGCGAACGCTGGCCTGGTTAGGCTACGGTGAAATTAAACTTAACTATATTAATTAAGGAGTTTTTAGTTATTTTAAAACCGAAAATTTTAGCTGCGTTTTGGAACTTGGCAGGTTGAAGTCGTTTGTGGGTTTATTCAGGAACGAGATACGGGGAGCATGAACGTACATGGTATGGGAAGTTGGCATTGGAAGGGTATAACGATGGGGACAGAATGATGAAAAGAAATTAGCATGGTGAGGGAAGACGTAAGGCATGGAGACAGTTGGGCCGCATTTGCTTAAGTAAGCCCAAAATTTAATGAAAGTTTTAAATTTAATTAGTTTAAGTAACCTGCATGTATATATATGATTGACAGTATAGATAGTAAAAATATACACCCTGGATAATATGGTCTGTTAGTACATAGGTAGGCAACGTACTTTAAACAAACCTAGGGAAATTAAAAATATTAATTGAAGTTAATTATATTAGGCTAGAACCGTGTTAAATTATATTATCGATAACTTCTTAAATCGTTATCAGAATTGAACAAACAAAGGAGCATGGTGATCGTATCGGAAAAGGGAACGTGATGGAGACAACTGGAATTTACAGTCAAATGGAACGAGTCTTTAATTTAGCTGTAACTGAGCGTCTCAACGGATTGAATCAAAAGTGAGTTAAACTCACTCAGTTACCCTTTTTATATTTTATATAAATTGGGTATTTTTATTTTGTGTGCCTTGCTTGCCAATGGTTGACTATTTTGCTAGTTATACAATTGTTTGTTGATTTAACTGATGAAATTAAACTGTGTTTAATTTCAGTGAAATACCAAATCGTATTTTTTAACGATTGGTTCCAATAAAGGTGACTCACCTTGGTTGGGCACGTTTATTTATAAACGTGTTTAAATGGTTGCATTGTTTGAATTGCTTATGGTTGATATTAAATGATCGTTATTTAATTTATCAGTTAAACAAAACTGAATAGTCTGATTTGAGAAAAACCATTTGAATACAGGAAAGAACAGGTTGGAGGGATCCAACCGGATTCCTCAAATATATTATTTATTTTCATATTCTCATATATGAACTGCCATGTTTGTATTGTTTGATTTGATTGTTGATTTTGACTGAACATTCAACTTGGGTTGTGTTTAAACCAATGGGTAATATTGGTTGGGTATTTGGCAGTGTATGGCCTATAAAATCAAGCGTGTTATAAATATTGATTCACCGTCAGGTGAATCGATAAAAAAATGAAGTTATAAAATTTACTTTATAACTGGAGTTGGATTTTGAATATATTATTTGAATAAAGGTTTATAAAGAAAAATAAATATTTTATTTATTTAAGACTTCGATTTGTTCTGATGTTAATCAGATTTACAATTATGAGCATAAGAAATGAGATGAATGGTTAAACTTCGATAATTGTTTTCTAAACAGCGATTTTAGCGTTGTTGTTATAATATATGTTTTGTAAATCTAATATAGTGATTGTAGCGTTTTGCTATAGTAAATGGGTTGTAAACCTAAACAGCGATTATAGCGCTGTTGTTTTGTAAATCTAAATAGTAATTATAACGCTATTGTTATAACATATGTGTTATAAATTTCTTTGTTAAAACTAATGGATTTCCGAGTTTAAAAGATGATTTGAAAGAAGATTTAAGTGGGTAATCGAATATAGTTATTCGAGCTAGAGTTAGTCAAACATAGTATTCAAGGTAAGTTACCATTTCGTACGACTGCTAGCGTAATTCGCAGGGCTGCAGATAGCCTACGGCAGTCGGATGTTTCCTGAGGGAATCAGGCGTAACCATTGTGATCGCTGCGATCTAGGGTCAAGCGAATGGAGTTAAGACGAATGTTAATTAATCAATTAGAGTTATTCCATATCGTATTTTTGAATATTTGAAAGAGTTAGAAGTTTTAATGTAACAAAAGTAAATCAGTTGTTAAAGGCCAAGTGATGCTGAATACTGAATCCGTGAACTCATTGGAGTGTCATGTTTGAAACACTGTATATTTTGATAGTTAAAACACCGACTATCAAACCCGCCCAATACGATTGTTGGTATGGAAAGACCGGGATCGAATTTATTCGAAAACCATTCCGACCAACAAATACGTGAAGATCTCAGAAGATGATCGAGATGGAGCATTGAAGACCGTGGATCTTCATAAACGGAAGAACCACTAATATTCTCTGCCTGGCAAGCAGAGATAAGCTGTGATTCTGTCGTGGTTGGAATCAACGGGTTGCAAGGACTTCTCGCTACTGATCCATGGGGTGATTCCTATATGGATGCGGTAGGAGAGTGCCTTCGGTTCATCCTGTTCCTGGATGACGTATATGGACGGATGTCTGACAGAGTATTTCCAAAGGATCACGTACGTTGATTTCTTCAAACGTGCGATAGTTGTTGGCAGAGATTTGCCGTTCTCTTAGCTTCCAGCTAGAGTATTTTTGTGGATGTCAATTAGTGATATCTGACGGATCTGACGATGTGGCATTCAAAGTGAGTGATGACCAGATATTCAGAAGTATTCTGGCCTCAAGCCTCATCAACCGGGAAATGACAAAAATCGGGCAGGCAGCATGGCTATGTGGGTCGCTCCCATTAGGGTGTATGATCACCTATCTAGAGGAAATCCTATTTGTTTCTTAATCTATGTTTCGATGCTGTCCCTTGTCGGGAGACGGTTGCTGATCCCAACCGTCGGTGATATACATTCGATACTCTCAAGCGAAATGAGGGGTCGGTCATGTGAGGGCCGGGTTGCAAGAAGTTCTTGTTGAACCCAGTGTATTCGTCTCTAGAGATACACTATCGGAAGGTGGACCCATACCTTGTCAAGTTGGAATTCAATTTCCAATAAGCGCCTACGGGTTTTGATTGTATACTATATATGTGGAGCGTGAGATGCAAGCGTTCCACTAAATTGATATTTACTTGTATTTAGACATTATTATAATATCAGACAAGATATTGGTTTCAAAAATGTTTTGGGTTATCGTAAGGTAAAAACCGTCCGTGTTTATGTGTGGATTTGGTCTTACGATTATCCTTTTCTTTTGAAAAGGTTTTAAACTTTAAAATCATGATTGGATGGTTCACCCTTATTACTGTGCGAGTTTATCTCACTCTGGTTCACCAGACTGACCCGGTGTTTTGTAAATGCTCGGGTTAGACCGGGTTGTACAGGTTCAGGTTATCGACTGCTGTGAAGAGATGAGCTGGAAGAGTCCAGACGTATGATATTACTATTCCGTTGTGTGTTATATGAGGACAGATTAGTATCACTGTCCAGGTGTTAATGTACTCTGATATTGTAAGTATTTTCAAAGTTCTCAATAAAGATTTACTTCTGTATTATATTTTGTTCCGCTGCAATGTGAGACTCTGTGTGGTGTTTCTTCTTCTTCTTCTTCTATTCTAATATTTCTATCTTATCTATTCTCACCCTCTAACTTCTTTCTATTAATGATCTGGAATATTCGATGTCTGAATGGTCAACATGGTAGTTGATGTTGATTTTCGGAGTCGAAAATCCCGGTTCGTTACAGTGGTATCAGAGCTTAAGGTTAAGTAATTACCTTGGCTCTGTGGCGTGACTCAGTAGAGATGGGGTTAGCAATACCCTAGATTGAGTTTGAGTGTATATATATACGAGTGAACGTATTTGTAGATTTTATAAAAATTGTTTTATATTGTGGAGATTTATTGGTTGAGTTGTTTATGAGTTCTGATCGATCAGTTTGATCCACTGTATCGATAGGGGTTTCTAAACACTCAAGTACGATAAACCGACGCAGTATGTTTTGAAAGAGGGTAAATGAAATAATTTTACCCAAATTATATTTTGATATAAAGAAAATATATATTGGGAAATATTATAATATATTGGTTGTGTTGGTTGATTATGATTGAAATGGTTATATAAATAACCAATTCAAATTCGTATAATATAAAAGCAGATTAATTGAATCTGAATTAAATCAGAACTAGAATTAAAATGCTGAAACTGGGAAAAGTGTTCATAAAGGGATTTGAATTGAATATACGAGAATTTTAAAATCCTGGGAGATTTTAAATTATTTACAAGCATCGTGAATTTTATTTTGAAATAGATTTCAAAATGAAAGTGTTTAAAATTGATGTTTTGAAAAGATATAGTATTAAACTCACTTGATAGCCGGGAAATAACTCTGAGGATGCTGGCCACATCATCAGTGTGCATTTCCGAGTTCTAAGTGACGGATTACTACCAAAAATTTTGTTTTGGATTGTTTGAGAAAAACAAGTTGTTTTGAATCCTGGAAAGAAATGTTTGATTTTTGAAAGAACTGAACTGTTTAAAAACTCCCAGGGAAAGTGTTTGAACAAGAACAAGATTAAATAGAATTTGTGAAAACAAATATGAATTGAAACCAATTAACTAGAAATTGAATCGGGATATAATATATCGAGTAGAATCAGATTTGACTTGTGAGACGGGAATCTGAAATGGCGTCGGACGGGTAAGTTAAGAGTTGAAATTGATAATGGATGGAAATTGAGTCAAGAATGGGATTTGGCTTGGACGCGTGAAGGATTTGGTTTTGAGGATAAAATTGGAATTTTGGTTGGAGAATGCATTTGTATATGCTAACAGGGTAGCAGATGGAAAGGATATAATGACATGCCCGACAAAAAGGTACACGTTTATTTTTATATGGGTTTGGAGATTTATGAGCCTATTTGGCAAGCCGCTTGGCTGTTTTATTTTCTTTTGGATTGGAGAAGGCCTAGAAAGGCGAGTTGTGGTTGTACCGATTGAGCCGTACAGAGGAGGTGCTGGCGGAATTTTTCGAAAATTTAAAGTGTTAGAAAATTTTCGATATTTTTGAAAATATTTATTTACAGTATTGAATTGGTTTCTAATTTAATATAAAATTGGATTTGAAATTAATGAGTTTACGACGTTCTTTCTTACCTTAGCAATTTCGAGGACGAAATTATTTTAAGGGGGGAAGAATGTAACGACCCGTGTTTTTGGCCGTCAAATATTTAATTTAATTTATTTATTTTAAATATTATGTTTGGAATATTAATGAAATTTAATATTGAATTCGTTATTTAAACGAAGTTGAACATTATATATTTATATATAATATAAATCGAGCCTGAAATAGCGCTGCAGTTCGTAAATTCGAGTTTTGAACTTCAACTGAGAATACGGGATTCGATATAAGTCGGATTTCTGTGAAACAAGACACGTTGGGACCGTATTGATGATAATTTTCATATGAAAGAGAAAAATCCAGATTTCGTGTTATAGTTTGATAGTTATGGCCAAATCAAATTTTGAAATAGTCGCTATGGAAAATCGTTATTAATTTATAGGCCTTTAAAGTAGTCGTTTTGCAAACGGACTCTGTTTTCGACGAAACCAGTTCCGTTGAGTTCGTATCGTCGATTAGAGTCAGAATAAGTATATAGTTTGTTATTTTTAGAGACGGGAAAATTTGGTGTTAAAAGGGGTATAGCGGTTCGGGGTAAAAATGGCCTACCGGGGCAACAGTCTCAGAATGCGACGAAATTAGTGTCGTTGGGTTCGTATCGAAAAGTTATTGTCGATGTTCGCAGTTTCAAGGGGATTTGATTTATCTGGTGACCGTGGAAAAATTAAACGTGTGTTCATTTCTGGTTTTATAAAGGGAATTTTTTCATATGACCTCGGATTTCGACGAAACTTGTCCCATTGGATCCGGAATAACTTTTTACACTAAGATTAGCTTTTTTATCAGAAAACGAAAGTCGTATAAAAGGATTGTTTTGTGGAAAGCTTCGTGTAAGTGGGGATATATTAAAATAATAAATCATGTCCACATTCACCATTCTTGCGTTCACATTCCTTTCTGATTTCTTGCCCCGCAAACCTTTTATTTCTTTCTTGTCTGCCAAACTACTATACCTTGCCGACCAAGGGTTTGATTTCCAACCACCGTACACACTTATATCAGCTACCCTAAATCATGTCTGCATACCTATGTTTTATATAATATATATTTCTTTTTACGTGGCTAGCACGTTTGGATCTCTATATATATGGCCTCTCTTTGTTTTAGCAAAGCAAGCTTTCCGTTCTTTTCTCGTTCCCAGCTCGCTAATGAAATCCGAACCCACGAATATATATATGAACAAAACTGTAGCGTGAAAAATCTGGGAACCATTGGTTCCAAATCCGGCGTCAGCTCCGACTTGAGCTCCTGCGTCAGCTCCAGTGTATGACGTGATGAAGGTGGGCGTTCGAAGGGGGATTGGGGGCGTTTGGAAGAGCGAGGCGAGGAGCTGTTTTTGGAGAAGGCGGAGGGGACGAGGGCGCATTCGAGTGTGGTGTTGGATGAGAGTCCGGTGGTTGGAAATTGGAGCGGTGATGGTTTGTTGCGGTTGAGCGTGGTGCTGAGTTTTAAAAGAATGAAGGAAGCGATGCGTGATTAAAGAACCTGGAACGAGAACCCGAATCAACCAAGGAGCGAACGCTGGCCTGGTTAGGCTACGGTGAAATTAAACTTAACTATATTAATTAAGGAGTTTTTAGTTATTTTAAAACCGAAAATTTTAGCTGCGTTTTGGAACTTGGCAGGTTGAAGTCGTTTGTGGGTTTATTCAGGAACGAGATACGGGGAGCATGAACGTACATGGTATGGGAAGTTGGCATTGGAAGGGTATAACGATGGGGACAGAATGATGAAAAGAAATTAGCATGGTGAGGGAAGACGTAAGGCATGGAGACAGTTGGGCCGCATTTGCTTAAGTAAGCCCAAAATTTAATGAAAGTTTTAAATTTAATTAGTTTAAGTAACCTGCATGTATATATATGATTGACAGTATAGATAGTAAAAATATACACCCTGGATAATATGGTCTGTTAGTACATAGGTAGGCAACGTACTTTAAACAAACCTAGGGAAATTAAAAATATTAATTGAAGTTAATTATATTAGGCTAGAACCGTGTTAAATTATATTATCGATAACTTCTTAAATCGTTATCAGAATTGAACAAACAAAGGAGCATGGTGATCGTATCGGAAAAGGGAACGTGATGGAGACAACTGGAATTTACAGTCAAATGGAACGAGTCTTTAATTTAGCTGTAACTGAGCGTCTCAACGGATTGAATCAAAAGTGAGTTAAACTCACTCAGTTACCCTTTTTATATTTTATATAAATTGGGTATTTTTATTTTGTGTGCCTTGCTTGCCAATGGTTGACTATTTTGCTAGTTATACAATTGTTTGTTGATTTAACTGATGAAATTAAACTGTGTTTAATTTCAGTGAAATACCAAATCGTATTTTTTAACGATTGGTTCCAATAAAGGTGACTCACCTTGGTTGGGCACGTTTATTTATAAACGTGTTTAAATGGTTGCATTGTTTGAATTGCTTATGGTTGATATTAAATGATCGTTATTTAATTTATCAGTTAAACAAAACTGAATAGTCTGATTTGAGAAAAACCATTTGAATACAGGAAAGAACAGGTTGGAGGGATCCAACCGGATTCCTCAAATATATTATTTATTTTCATATTCTCATATATGAACTGCCATGTTTGTATTGTTTGATTTGATTGTTGATTTTGACTGAACATTCAACTTGGGTTGTGTTTAAACCAATGGGTAATATTGGTTGGGTATTTGGCAGTGTATGGCCTATAAAATCAAGCGTGTTATAAATATTGATTCACCGTCAGGTGAATCGATAAAAAAATGAAGTTATAAAATTTACTTTATAACTGGAGTTGGATTTTGAATATATTATTTGAATAAAGGTTTATAAAGAAAAATAAATATTTTATTTATTTAAGACTTCGATTTGTTCTGATGTTAATCAGATTTACAATTATGAGCATAAGAAATGAGATGAATGGTTAAACTTCGATAATTGTTTTCTAAACAGCGATTTTAGCGTTGTTGTTATAATATATGTTTTGTAAATCTAATATAGTGATTGTAGCGTTTTGCTATAGTAAATGGGTTGTAAACCTAAACAGCGATTATAGCGCTGTTGTTTTGTAAATCTAAATAGTAATTATAACGCTATTGTTATAACATATGTGTTATAAATTTCTTTGTTAAAACTAATGGATTTCCGAGTTTAAAAGATGATTTGAAAGAAGATTTAAGTGGGTAATCGAATATAGTTATTCGAGCTAGAGTTAGTCAAACATAGTATTCAAGGTAAGTTACCATTTCGTACGACTGCTAGCGTAATTCGCAGGGCTGCAGATAGCCTACGGCAGTCGGATGTTTCCTGAGGGAATCAGGCGTAACCATTGTGATCGCTGCGATCTAGGGTCAAGCGAATGGAGTTAAGACGAATGTTAATTAATCAATTAGAGTTATTCCATATCGTATTTTTGAATATTTGAAAGAGTTAGAAGTTTTAATGTAACAAAAGTAAATCAGTTGTTAAAGGCCAAGTGATGCTGAATACTGAATCCGTGAACTCATTGGAGTGTCATGTTTGAAACACTGTATATTTTGATAGTTAAAACACCGACTATCAAACCCGCCCAATACGATTGTTGGTATGGAAAGACCGGGATCGAATTTATTCGAAAACCATTCCGACCAACAAATACGTGAAGATCTCAGAAGATGATCGAGATGGAGCATTGAAGACCGTGGATCTTCATAAACGGAAGAACCACTAATATTCTCTGCCTGGCAAGCAGAGATAAGCTGTGATTCTGTCGTGGTTGGAATCAACGGGTTGCAAGGACTTCTCGCTACTGATCCATGGGGTGATTCCTATATGGATGCGGTAGGAGAGTGCCTTCGGTTCATCCTGTTCCTGGATGACGTATATGGACGGATGTCTGACAGAGTATTTCCAAAGGATCACGTACGTTGATTTCTTCAAACGTGCGATAGTTGTTGGCAGAGATTTGCCGTTCTCTTAGCTTCCAGCTAGAGTATTTTTGTGGATGTCAATTAGTGATATCTGACGGATCTGACGATGTGGCATTCAAAGTGAGTGATGACCAGATATTCAGAAGTATTCTGGCCTCAAGCCTCATCAACCGGGAAATGACAAAAATCGGGCAGGCAGCATGGCTATGTGGGTCGCTCCCATTAGGGTGTATGATCACCTATCTAGAGGAAATCCTATTTGTTTCTTAATCTATGTTTCGATGCTGTCCCTTGTCGGGAGACGGTTGCTGATCCCAACCGTCGGTGATATACATTCGATACTCTCAAGCGAAATGAGGGGTCGGTCATGTGAGGGCCGGGTTGCAAGAAGTTCTTGTTGAACCCAGTGTATTCGTCTCTAGAGATACACTATCGGAAGGTGGACCCATACCTTGTCAAGTTGGAATTCAATTTCCAATAAGCGCCTACGGGTTTTGATTGTATACTATATATGTGGAGCGTGAGATGCAAGCGTTCCACTAAATTGATATTTACTTGTATTTAGACATTATTATAATATCAGACAAGATATTGGTTTCAAAAATGTTTTGGGTTATCGTAAGGTAAAAACCGTCCGTGTTTATGTGTGGATTTGGTCTTACGATTATCCTTTTCTTTTGAAAAGGTTTTAAACTTTAAAATCATGATTGGATGGTTCACCCTTATTACTGTGCGAGTTTATCTCACTCTGGTTCACCAGACTGACCCGGTGTTTTGTAAATGCTCGGGTTAGACCGGGTTGTACAGGTTCAGGTTATCGACTGCTGTGAAGAGATGAGCTGGAAGAGTCCAGACGTATGATATTACTATTCCGTTGTGTGTTATATGAGGACAGATTAGTATCACTGTCCAGGTGTTAATGTACTCTGATATTGTAAGTATTTTCAAAGTTCTCAATAAAGATTTACTTCTGTATTATATTTTGTTCCGCTGCGATGTGAGACTCTGTGTGGTGTTTCTTCTTCTTCTTCTTCTATTCTAATATTTCTATCTTATCTATTCTCACCCTCTAACTTCTTTCTATTAATGATCTGGAATATTCGATGTCTGAATGGTCAACATGGTAGTTGATGTTGATTTTCGGAGTCGAAAATCCCGGTTCGTTACAACCGGGGTGTGAGGCTCGCGAATTAACGCTACACAAAGCTATGCCACACAGGCGGTGCTTTGATCATCAACCACAAGACTTTGCTTTTCAACAAAAGCCTTGATCATTTTCATCTTAGCATGCCACACAGGCAAACCACTCCATGCAACCGATATCCATCAATCACACAGAATGATATCCAATGTCAGACACACGGTCCATTTACAAGTCCGTTCTGGGTCTAAATGAAACTGGAGGCACCTGTGCCTCGGATATCCATCGATCTCCAAATACGTCTAGACGATCACCAACTGATTCCATCCTCTTGGGTGTACAGCCCAATCAAGATCATCAGTAATTATCCAAACGATGTAAAGACCTCCGGTCTTCGACCATCGTCTTCATCCTCGACACATCGTCGAATCAGTTATTCAGAATGGGATAAACCCGGTCTTTCTGAATAATTCGCGTATATAATCAACAAGTGTTACACAAACACAACATACGCCTCATTTCAATTCAGAATATTCTTTTATTCAAATATTCTTATACTTTGGGAAAGGTTCCCATTAATTTTATTAAAGATAAATTCTTTAAATTTATTCTTTAATCTTCTTTTGAATATCAATTCAAACTGAATTATGGTTTATCCAAACTAGTCGGGATTAGCGAACCTTACCGAAGTAATCACTTGTTAAATTTCCCAACCCCAACCTATTCATCCCATGAAGTAAAACTGATCAAACTTCATATCTAACACCACGGTGTTATCGGTAAATTCAATTACCATTTCACGTTCAAATCTAATTAAAGATTTAACTATCGCCTTGATCAAAACTGGTGATACTCCATTCTCGATCACTTTAATCTAATTAAAGATTCATTAAAACTCCACTTAGTTTTAATCTTCCCAAAAATCCATATCCTGTCTTTTACTGGGTTAAAGAACTAATGTCATCTAAAACACAGTATACGATAAACCCAAAATCACATTCCATTGTTAATCGGGTTAAAGAACAGGTGTAATTAAAAACACCGCTCGTGATAAACCCCAAAATCAATTTAAATTCAATTCCAATTAAATACTAATTAACTGGACAATTTCACTAAATCTTAATTAAAAGATTTATTCTTTTCTAAATTGGGTTCAAGAATAGTGTTATTTAAGACACCATTCACGACGAACCCAAAATCCCATTTGATATCAAATACAAGGCTCTGAATAGAAAATATATCGCCTTATATTCAATATCAAATTCTGAAACCAACAAATATCGTATTGGGAATAACGATATAAATATATCTTTTAAATTTCCACAGCCATATCTGTATAATCACGAAATCCAACATCGAAATATTTCGAAGATAACTTCGATTCAAATCCATTCCAATTCGTGTATTGGAAATTTTGATTATTTTTAAAACCACTTCAAATCCAATTTATTTATTCAAAAACATTGGATTATAATTCTAGTTCATAACAAGTTCATTTCGATAAAAATGTATTTTTATCCTTTTTAAATATGGGATTTTTCACCCCAATTCTTTCTAAATCATTTATTATGATTTTACACAAATTATTGATATTTTTAATAATTTTATCAAGGCTCGTACAGTCGATTTCCAATAACGATCGTCGAACTGCACTTACAGCGACCTTTTCCAAATTTGATTTGGACATAATTCCATATCCAACTGTTAGATTTCAAATTTATAATATTCATTGGAAAGCTCTTTTCGATACGAACCCAACGGTTCCGTTTCAGGAAAATCCGATGGTCGGATCTCCCGTAACATCAATTCGAAGTCAATGGTCGAAATTCGCGAACTGCCGCGGCGCGGCGCATTCTATTCAAGCCATTTAATATATATAATATATATATATTATATATATTTCGTCGATTTCAATTCTAAACGTATTTTATAAATCGTTTAGATTCGTTTTAAAAATGATTTCAACTTCATATTCAATTTTAAATCAAATTTGAATATTCCATATCATTAATATATAAATGATAATATTCTCAAAACAGTATATTTTGAAATCACTTCCTTTTCTATATTCATTATAAAAATGAATATAATCGATATAAATATCATTCGCATAAAAATGGCCCAAATCTAATCAACACGGCTTTTTATATTTCAATAACTTCGTTATTCTATTCAACAAATGAATATTTTTTCAACACATGAATATATATTTTATTCAACACATGAATATTTATTCATCCTTACAATAAAAATGTGAAATTTATTGCATAAATATTTTACTCAACACATGAATAATTTCAACACATGAATATTCTCAACACATGAGTTTCGTCAACACATGACTAATTTTGTTATTTAATATATTTTATAAAATTATGATTTCTATCGTTTAATTCTTTATCAGACTCCAACCGTAAATTGGTAAGAGAACGATTCCCTAAGTATTAACCCCGAAGGCCGAAACCAACATCAGATCAATACCCAGGAAACCAGTCATTTTATAACTAGTTTCCAGTTAGTTTCTAATTTTATATATGATAAAGATGTGAATTTTATTGTTAAAATATTTCGTTCAATACATGATAAGTTTCAACACATGAATATTCTCAACACATGAGTATCGTCAACACATGACTATTTATTCTGTTCAACACATGAATCTTTATTTTATAATATTCTTTATTTTCCAAATTGGAATGAGGCCCAATCAATTACCATACAATGTTAATTATATGGATTTCATACAACACATGTATATAATAGCAATGATAAATAATCAACCATCATCCGAAGTGCACTACACAACTGTCTGTCAACCTATCGATTGGCATACAACAAAACAATCGGGATTAGTGTACGTCAAATATTCCCAATACCTGTGTGGGGTTTCAGTCAACAAACACGGATTTTTATTTATGCAGTCGGGCGACGTGTAAAATTTATCATCCCAATCAATATCAGTCAAATCAGTTACATAAACAAATCGTTCGATTTGTAAATGAATATTTATTTATTCACATTCACGTTAAATTTATATTTTTAACGATAAATAATTTATTTCAACACATGAATATATTTTCATTCATTCCACATCACAATCAATATTCACAACACAACAAAATCAAACAAGTCGTCCATGGTCTGTGGACGACGGATGTCGGGTGCTGCTAAGCACCGTCTGCATCCTAGTATATATTTTTAACTAGAAAACAAGAACTAGAGTGAGAAGTTCTCACCAATTAGCTAAACCAAATACCGCGACTCTTAATATGTAGAAATTTTTTGTCGTGCTCGCCTTTTGTCACTTTTGTCGTCCATATTCGCTACATATATAAAAATCACATTTTTATTTCAACGCTATTAGAATCACATTTTTATTTCGCTACATATATAAAAATCATATTTTTATATTCTCCATTATATAAAAATTCTATTTTTAATCCGCTACTCCTATAAAAATCGAATCTTTATTCTCACTACTTCATGATAAAAATAAAGTTCATATTTTTATTTCACTTCACATACTGTAAAGATTATATTTTTATTTCACTTCTCATATAATAAAAAATTATATTTTTATTACGCTATATATATAAAAATTATATTTTTTATTACTCTACATCATTAAAAATCATATTTTTACCTCTTTATTATATATAAAAGTCATGCTTTTACACCGTTAAAAACCATACTTTCATATCGTTATCTTCCTAATGAAAATCATATCTTTATTTCTTTAACCTCATGATAAAAATTATATCTTTATATTTCTAACTTCCTAATAAATAAAGTACATATTTTTATAACACCACTTATATGATAAAAATCTTATTTTTATCCCGCTAACTTCACAACAAAAACCAAAACTTTATTCGCTCTTTACATATATATAAAAACAAACCTTTCTACATATCAAAATCAAACTTTTCCTTGTTCAAAAAAAATCAAACCTTTCCTTGAATAAAATTATAAACTTTCTTAGCGTAAAAATCTAATTTTTATTGACTATAATGATCTAATATTTATAAACTATAAAAATCTAATTTTTGTAAGTAAAAACTTACATTTCATTGCAAAGATTGAACCTTTGTCGTTGTTGAAGGGGTCCACGGGGTCGGGGTTGGCCTGAGGTGGCGCGGGAAGGGGTGCAGGTGGTGGAAGGGGGCGGCGCCAGTCGGGGTTGAGCCAATGGTGGTAGCGGTGGGTTTTCTTGCATCGGGAGGGCTTTGTTGCTGGTTTGGAGAGAGAAAGGGGAAGAGAAGGAGAGGAGGTGGTCGGATAGAGGTGGCGTCGGGATGGGAGGTGGCGGTCGAGCTGCGGTGGGCGGTGGAGTGGCCGCGGGAAGGGGGTGCGGTTTTCTTCTGATTTAGGTTTAGAGAAAATAAAAGGGGGGCAATGTAATATATATTTTTTATTATTTAATTATTTAGAAAAAGTGACTTTTTATTTCGAACCCTAAATGAGACCCAGCGACTGTCGCCCTTAGCCAATTACCCCCATTCTGAACACAATGGGATATGTATCGTAAGCCAGTTTGGCTGTTACGATCAGTTTCCGTTCAAATTAAAACATAAATCAATGTATATTGAATTTGAATACACATTTCAGTTTATCAGGGCTACGCACTAACTTTATAAATTCCAGAAAAATTATTTCTAGCTTCGTATTGATGATCCTAACACAACTAATTTCGTCAAATTCAGAGACCGTTTGAAAAATGGCCATTTTCTGGACGATTGAAATTGACTAAAACTGTTAAAACACGTTTAACTTCGCCACGCTCACATATTGATTCAGAAAATTATGAATTTTGAAACCTAGCAATAATTTGACATCCCGGATCCAACAAAAGTGGTTTCGTCGAAAACAGAGATCATTCGCAAAATTTTCATTTTTAAGGAACCAAAATTCCATAGCGATTATTCTGAATTTTCAACTGGGCATAACTTTTTATTCCCGCTATGAAATTTCAAATTTTCGGATTCGTTGGAAAGATATTTCCAAATATATTCTAATATTTTTGGTTTCACTAAAATCCGATTTATTTTGAATCTTGTACATTCATTTAAAATTTGAAATCGAATTTTCGAACTACCGCACCATTTTCAATTCCTTTTATAATTTAAAATAAATGCTTATATTCTAACGATGATTCAAATAAATATATACGTTCTAATTCTATTCAAAATAAATTTCTCATCGTTATTATTTAAAATAATTCATTTTAAATATTCAAAATTCACTAAAATCGGCAAAATAAAAAATTTAAATTGGCTCGAATTTTCCGGTTTATTACAATGTCAAAGGATGTTTCGTTCAAGGATAAGCTACTACTACAAGCCGGGTGCTTGCATGAACACATGCCTCATGCAAACAATCAAAGCCCCTTCACGAAAGATGCTCTCCATAAGTACCATAAACACAAGCCACTTATGGGCAAAAGGTACCTTCTCAGAACTCCTAGGACTGCATCTGGACGAAGCCTGTTAAGCAAAAGAGGGTCACCCCGCATCTATAAATACAACCGCAAGGGGCTAGGATCAGAACAAGTAATTTATTCCAAAACTTGTAATCACAAATTGTGGAGTATGATCCAAATTTCAAAATCGAATTAGCGATTTCTCATTTTCTGTAGTCTTATTTGGAAGTTAATAGAAAACAAAGGAGAATTGAGGATCTCAATTTATGGAGCTTAATTTTAAGAGAATGAGGTTAATCTTTTTTAGTTATTAACTTACTGAATAGTCGATTGCACATGATTTTAGCTTCAAAATTTTTATTTTTATCCAAAACCATGTTATAGAATACATGAGAAGGGGTAATGAATCTAGAACCAATAGTATTAAAACCCTATCCGAAAGGCATAGGGAGAGTTACTTGTAACAACCCAAAAACCTCCACCTTCCGAATCGAGCATAAGCCACACAGGTCCAATCAAATAGCAGAAATCCTCGAACCGTTATGGGATACAACACATCAGAACAAAATGCAAAAGAACTTTTAATTGTTATTACAACAATCTTACATCAGATTACAAATAGTTGACTTACAACGGAAAAATATCAGAGAACGGTAAATAACAATACAACGGAAACATAAATACATTCAGCATAAGGCTACTAAACAATCCAGAGTATAGCTCCAACCATAATCTTAGATCCTTCTTTAAAAAGACTCTAAGACGTATATGCAAAACCTTAACTACTAGCTGCCCCGTGTGGAAAATATGGGAACCTAGAGTTTAGGTGGGAAACAAAAAACTTCAAGTCAGTCATGGGACCGGTAAGAGAACCAAAACAGTTATTATACTTTATTTTAAAGTTGGGTATATCTCGGGACCACGATGTATAACACGGGACAGGTTTTCTCCCCATGAATACCAGCCATAAAAAGTCGCAATGCCTTTTGAAAAAATAAAGCTATTATAAAACTCAAGTCCAATCACACAATGCAACCGTAAACTGGAGGATAGAGTTTTACCTTATAATAGCCAAACATGCTTGATACACAAAATTTCTCCTTTTGTTATCACTAGTGCATAGTGTGGAAATCAATTTCAAAAATAAATGCATCAATCTTAGATGATATAATACACCATCCTATTATCGCCATGTAGGTTTACAACTGAAAATGCGAGGTTTATATTGAAAGTTGAATCTCCATCAATGACCAAGGCAAAAGATCTTCCTTATCCGATTCGGGACACTCTAGCATATGTCTTAGGGCTCAGGCGATTATGAGCCCTAGATCGGCAGAGCCGACCCACCAATTCCCCGCGAGTCAGACAAGTACCGGAACATAACGTTCCCCAGTCGTATTTGACCGTCATCCTGGTCCTATTTGACCATCATCCGAGGTGCCTCAATCCATCATCCACATAAGTAAATTGCTTGGGCCCCATACCATGACATCATTTTTCAGCTAGAAGGAAATGTATGTGCTTACTCTACATCTTTCATCCTATTTTAGGCCATTCACGGGTTACGAGGCTTGCCGAAGTCAAGTTTCAACACAAAGGTATGTTATATCAGCCATGCTTTGATCATCACCCACAAAGTTATGCTTTTCAACAAAAGATTTGGTGAATTCGCAACTTAGCATGCCACATTGTCAATTCACACATAAGATCTGTAACACCCCACCTCCGTTAAGGACACTCACAAAAGGAATGCTTAACTTTGGTGGAGCATTTTAGTAAACAGAACAGAAAATTTACAAGACAGATAAACAATACTTGAGAAATTATAACTTTATTACAGCGGAAAACAGAAATCAGTTTGGTTACATCTTTACCAAAAACTCAAGTACATAAATATCAGTCTTGTTCAGAAAATCATCAGAGTACAAAACTTTAAAAATCATAATCCCCATAGAAGCTGCCATAAGGAGTCAAGCCATACTTTAAGCACTCTAAGTACTTCAAGCAGAAGAAATCTGGATCAAGCTAAAGTGTTCCCTTCTTGAAAAACCTTGGGGGGGGGGGGGGACGGAAGAAAAGGGGCGAAAACAAGGCAGGTCAGACATAAAGTCTGGCAAGTCCAGTGACTTTCAGCATATGAACAAATAATAATAATCATGGCATGCAAATAAAACTGGATGAGAGATAACAGTAACAGGAGCAGCAGATGCACTTAGGTCAAACAGAAGAAACAGAATAATATTACTTTTCCTTTCTCTACACTAATACTAGTATAACAGGATTAGGTGTCACCCTAATGTCAAAACTGAAACAGGAACGGGAGCGGAATGATTTCCACAAAACAGAATGCTAATAATGGGCCTTTACCACCCGAACAGAAACAAACAGAAACAAAATGCTAATAATGGGCCTTTACCACCCGAACAGAGACAGACAAAAATAGAATGCTAATAATGGGCCTTTACCACCCGAACAGAAATAGACAGAAACAGATTAATCCCTACGGAAACAGAATGCAGAATTAGGTGTACACTAGTAAATGGGCGTTTACCACCCGAACAGACGGTACCATACAGACAGGTGTTGCCACCCAACAGAAACAGACGGTACCAACAGAAACAGACAGAACTAAGTGTACCCTAAAACCCTACCCCAAGCGATCGACTCCCTAATACATAAATACCCTGTGTCGGCTCCACAATAGGGTGTATCACTCCCTAAAGTGACAACCAATTGGCACAGGCCTATTTACAGATGTCACGGTGTCTTACATCCTCAGAGGCAGACCGGGATCCATGCACGCACATGACCCGGTTGGAACGCACCATCGACACCCCTCGCCATTATCAGAATGAACCACTTATAATTAGTTCAGTAAGCGTGCCCGGACCCTACTTACTGTTGGGTCAAAGTTTGATACCAGAAAGGGTTAATGACTAATATGGGTCCCAAACAACAGATGACACAAGTAATTTCCCTCCTAACCTTGTGTCCCCAGACTAACAGATTTCAGATTAACTTGTTTACAAGTTCAGACATACAAAGTTCAGATCAACCAGTTCACAGATCAGACAAGTTTTCAGACTAACGGATCAGATATACGAATTTAACAGATTTACAGATTTGTCTAACTTTGTAATTGGGCCTACAGATTCACGAAACGGGTTTGTTAAATTCATTAGTCCAATTGGTTTAACCCTATTCACCCAACACGTTTAGACATCATATTTATCCCATATTTGCATTAATTAGATATTAATGCACAGACCTCTCACATTAGGTCGGTAGCTTGTGGCCGCTGGATAAGCCGGGCGGTTCCGGGCAGACTTCTGCCACAAGCCAGACCTAACCTCGTGTCTAAGCATATTTTAGTTATGCCTACGACCACTCACATTAGACTGACAGTTTGCGGTCGTTGGTTAAGCCGGTTGGTTCCTGGCAGACTTCTACCGCAAACATAGTCTAACCTCGTGTCATAGCCAATTCATTTCAAGACAGATTTTTCAGATATCAGACTAATTCTGTTTATTTAACAGATTAAACTTCAGTACAAATTACAACATATTATTCGAGGTTCTGTTAACAAGTTTTGCTCAATTTTAAGTCGAGTCTACAGATTCACATACTTCAAATTTCAACATTTCAGTTCCAACAGATTACGTCATTCAACAGAGTAAACAAATAACAGATCTTGCGGATTAGGCTATTTAGCAGATTTAGCAGATAAGGTAATTTAACATAATTAGCAGATTAGGCAATTCAATCTAATTAGCAGTTTAGGCAACAAAACTAGCAGATTAGGCAATATAACAGAGCTAGCAGATTAGGCAATACAACAAATTTAGTAGATTATATATATATATATATCATATCTTGCCTAACCATAAATTTAGCCCAAACTCACTTGCCACATATGCTCCTAATTTAACATTGCACAGTACAGAATATTCTCCATAAATTACGATAAATAATATGAATTATGCCAAATTGTAGCCTATGATGCCAGAAATCCAAAAACCCTTATTTAGGCGCATTCACATTAATAGTTATCCTATTTTTGTATAGGTCTCTACGCCTAAGTCACATATTCCTTTTTCAAGTCATGAGTTTTTACATAAAAGAATATGTCCTAAAAATCTAGATTCTTAAACTATAACATGTAGTATGTTCTCAACATGCATTACCATTCATGCATAACATGTTGTAAATTATCTTTAAACTCTAACATCAGACCTTGATTTAAAACATGCATTATTCCCCCAAGCTTCAAGTTGTCCTATAATTCCCCTTCTCCTAAATCACAGATTATCATACTTAGTATGAACATATGTTTATTTCTCAAATTAACTACAGATCTAGATTACAACATGTACTATGTATCTAAATTAGTTTCATTTTTACGGTTAAATCTACGCCCGAATCCCAAGTCATAAGTCCAATATATTTTATGCCTCAATTTCAAGTCATATGTTAAATATGCCACATGTCCAATTATATGCCTCAGATTTTATGTCATGTCCTCGAATCAGTCCTGTCCAATTATGCATCATTCATTATTTATCCCAAACATCTTAGCGTTCGCGCGTTAATCTCTTATGAGATTTGGCTCAGGCTCGTAGTAGCCTGGCTATAGAACAGAAAGAAGAAAGAGATACAGAATAAGATAGATCTAAACAGAACAAACGTAACCTCAAATTCAGATTTACAGTTCATGTCATAATCATAATTAACGTTTATAGCGAAAAATAACTGTACTGGCCTTTCGTGGTTTAAGAAAGGAAATAAACTAGTGTTGATGCAAAAATGCTGAATTATTCCTCTTTAATTGTCGTAGCTCTAAACTTGGATTTGAGATTTGATTTAGCTTCTAATTCTATTCAGGTTGGAAGAAGACTCATCAGTCCAAGTTTTGATTCCAGCAGGGTAGCGACGCCATTTTTATTTTTAATTAGAACAGAGGCAGAATATAGTTAGAATGAAATTGTGTGGAGAGAATGAGGCTAGGTGTGAGTTTATATAGGATTAGGTGTACAAATCTAGACAGAAACGAGACCGGATACATCAGAATGAACCAGGTTAAAAAAACTAGGTTTCGGGACCAGGTCGACCCCCAGGTCGACACTATGGTCGACCTGGTCTGGGGGAGGTCGACTACCCAGTCGACCTGGTCAGGGGTAGGTCGACTACCCAGTCGACCACCCAGTCGACCTGGGTCCTGGGCGGGAAATTTCCCGCCCAGCCCGCTTCTGGGTTTGAATTCGAATTTTCGAGCTGTTTTCGATTCTGAAATTTTCTGAAACTTCGGAGGGCCATATCTCCCTCATACGGACTCCGTTTCTCGAAAACTCGGACTCGTTTCCAAGTAGAATTTCGAGACGAACAAAATGGTGCAACCCGTTTCCCTTGATTCTTATTTTATAATTTAATTATTCTCTGATTTGTTACTTATACGATTACAAAAAATACGGGGTGTTACATTCTCCCCTCCTTAAAGGATTTCGTCCCCGAAATCTTCAAGTTGAGAAGAATGTGTCCTACCATCCAGTCATCCATCTACTCAACCATCATCCACAAGCATCCATTGTCCTTAGAAAACTTCTAATGTTGTATGAACATATGCAAAAGTGTGTGTATATGTTCCTTATCTAATGCAATGATCAGGCGGTCCACTGATTCAGTTGACCTCCTTAATGCGAATTATGTTAGTGCCATGAGTCCAACATGAATGCAATTTTCCTATTTGATACATATCATTCTTATATGAGTGACAATCATTCATTCATATGCAACATCCATGTGATGAGTCAATCATTTTGTACCCACAGAAATGAAAATGCTCACACATCCATATGCAGTATGAGAGTGTATTCGAGCCGATCTAGTGCCTAGTGTGTGTATATGCATCCACAAGCAACCACTAGCAACCACTTGCATCCACTTGCAACCATCAAACATAACATGTCTCAAACACATGTTTATATCCATAGGATTCCTATCTATAGGTCGAAGACTCGATTGATAGGATACAGCCAAGTGACGGGAGCGAGTGCAGATAAACAAAAATTGGTTCCCATTAGACCTTGGTTGAGAGACGAACTCCCCTAAGTATTAACCCCGAAGACCGAGATCAACATCGGATTGACACCCAGAGGATTACCCTCTTTAGACAATGTCAAAACTGGAAATCTCAACCTTATCAGAAATATTCAGATATTTACAGATTACCGGTACAGATCAGAATACTAAATGAAAGCATGATAAAACCCAGAATGTATGCGTCCTACTTGACGCCTAACACAGATATCTCTCAAACCCCAATCTATCACAAGCAGATGAGTCGTAACCCTTATGGGTTTGAGCCTGCCGTGGAATCAGAAACAATACTAGTATTAAAGTGCAGACTATCGGTTACAGAATCAAAATGCCAGAATCAGAAAGAGTTTCAACTTAACAATCAGATAAAGAAATTAAACCTCCCACAGAAAGTTTTCCTAATTCTATCCTATCCACTAGCCTCGAGATTGTTCGCCTGCCTTCCGGAAGTTGGTCCTGCCCTCTGCCCTTGCCCTCGTTTCTTCGGACAGTCCCTAGTGAAGTGTCCCCTCTCACCACAGTTGAAGCAAGTGCCCTTTCTTTTTCTGCAATCCTTGTTCAGATGAGTCGAGCTTCCACAAGTAAAGCATTTTTTCTCCTTCTTATCTTCAAACTTTTCACCCTTCTTTTGTGTTTCCTTTTTGGGCCATGCTTTCTTGTTCTGTGGTTCTTCCTTCTTTGCCTCTTCTTTCTTGCCGTTGTCTTCCTCATGCAGTAGTGCCATATCCACCAATCTCTCGTAAGTCGCTCCCATGGGTACATGGGTCATGTCTAGGCTGTGCAGTGGCTCGTTCAATCCTTTAACAAAGCGAAGAGCCTTTTTATGCTGGGTGTTGACTAAATCTAATCTGAACCTAGCCAGTTGGTTGAACTGATTGACGTATTTCCTGACCGTCATACTTCCTTGCTTAAGAGATAAGAACTTTTCCAGTTGTAGACTTCGTTCTTCTTGCGAGAGGAATTTTGTCTCAAACCTTATTCTGAAATCCATCCATGTTTCAACCGGCCTCTCGGCGTTAGTGACTTCCCACCAATAGGAAGCTTCGTCCTTGAACAACCATACCGCCAATTGTACCTTCTGCCGATCGTCCACCTCGAAAATAACGAACAGATCCTCAGTTTCTTTGAGCCAGATTCTTGCTTCTACGAATGATTCAGTTCCCTTGAAATCCTTTCCACTTATGGCCCTAAAATCTTTACAGATCTTTGAAAAAGTAATTGCACGAGGAGGGGGCGGAGGAGGAGGAATCGCGGCAGCTGGAGGAGGAATATCCGCTGGGCCTGCATCGTTGGCCCTAGCCTCTAAGTACCTCCTGAACCAGCCAGGTATTGGCACGCCCTATGGAAAGTTAAGATTCCCAGACATGCTGGAATGAAAGAAAAAGATTTAAAACGGAGAACGGAAAAGATATATATATGGCTTTTCTGGGGATTATGTTTTTCAAAATAAACTTTATTTTTGAAAATACCTCCTTTTAAAACCTTTTTGAAAATAGTTTTCAAAAACTTTTTATCTAATCTGGTAACCTTCAGCTCTGATACCAAGTGTAACACCCCACCTCCGTTAAGGACACTCACAAAAGGAATGCTTGACTTCGGTGGAGCATTTTAATAAACAGAACAGAAAATTTACAAGACAGATAAACAATACTTGAGAAATTATAACTTTATTACAGTGGAAAATAGAAATCAGTTTGGTTACATCTTTACCAAAAACTCAAGTACATAAATATCAGTCTTGTTCAGAAAATCATCAGAGTACAAAACTTTAAAATCATAATCCCCACAGAAGCTGCCATAAGGAGTCAAGCCATACTTTAAGCACTCTAAGTACTTCAAGCAGAAGAAATCTGGATCAAGCTAAAGTGTTCCCTTCTTGAAAAACCTGGGGGGGGGGGGAGGAAGAAAAGGGGCGAAAAACAAGCAAGGTCAGACATAAAGTCTGGCAAGTCCAGTGACTTTCAGCATATGAACAGATAATAATAATCATGGCATGCAAATAAAACTGGATGAGAGATAACAGTAACAGGAGCAGCAGATGTACTTAGGTCAAACAGAAGAAACAGAATAATATTACTTTTCCTTTCTCTGCACTAATACTAGTATAACAGGATTAGGTGTCACCCTAATGTCAAAACTGAAACAGGAATGGGAGCGGAATGATTTCCACAAAACAGAATGCTAATAATGGGCATTTACCACCCGAACAGAAACAGACAGAAACAGAATGCTAATAATGGGCCTTTACCACCCGAACAGAGACAGACAGAAACAGAATGCTAATAATGGGCCTTTACCACCTGAACAGAAACAGACAGAAACAGAAACAGATTAATCCCTACGGAAACAGAATGTAGAATTAGGTGTACACTAAATGGGCCTTTACCACCCGAACAGACGGTACCACACAGACAGGTGTTGCCACCCAATAGAAACAGACAGTACCAACAGAAATAGACAGAACTAAGTGTACCCTAAAACCCTACCCCAAGCGATCGACTCCCTAATACATAAATACCCTGTGTCGCCTCCACAATAGGGTGTATCACTCCCTAAAGTGATAACCAATTGGCACAGGCCTATTTACAGCTGTCACGGCGTCTTACATCCTCAGAGACAGACCGGGATCCATGCACGCACATGACCCGGTTGGAACGCACCATCGACACCCCTCGCCATTATCAGAATGAACCACTTATAATTAGTTCAGTAAGCGTGCCCAGACCCTACTTACTGTTGGGTCAAAGTTTGATACCTGAAAGGGTTACTGACTAATATAGGTCCCAAACAACAGATGACACAAGTAATTTCCCTCCTAACCTTGTGTCCCCAGACTAACAGATTTCAGATTAACTGTTTTACAAGTTCAGACATACAGAGTTCAGATCAACCAGTTCACAGATCAGACAAGATTTCAGACTAACGGATCAGATATACGGATTTAACAGATTTACAGATTTGTCTAACTTTGTAATTGGGCCTACAGATTCACGAAACGGGTTTGTTAAATTCATTAGTCCAATTGGTTTAACCCTATCCACCCAACACGTTTAGACATCATATTTATCCCAGATTTGCATTAATTAGATATTAATGCACAGACCTCTCACATTAGGTCGGTAGCTTGTGGCCGCTGGATATGTCGGGCGGTTCCGGGCAGACTTCTGCCACAAGCCGGACCTAACCTCGTGTCTAAGCATATTTTAGTTATGCCTACGACCCCTCACATTAGACTGACAGTTTGCGGTCGCTGGTTAAGCCGGTTGGTTCCGGGTAGACTTCTACCGCAAACAGAGTCTAACCTCGTGTCATAGCCAATTCATTTCAAGACAGATTTTTCAGATATCAGACTAATTCTGTTTATTTAACAGATTAAACTTCAGTACAAATTACAGCATATTATTCGAGGTTCTATTAACAAGTTTTGCTCAATTTTAACTCGAGTCTACAGATTCACATACTTCAAATTTCAGCATTTTAGTTCCAACAGATTACGTCATTCAACAGAGTAAATAGATAACAGATCTTGCGGATTAGGCTATTCAGATAAGGTAATTTAACATAATTAGCAGATTAGGAAATTCAATCTAATTAGCAGTTTAGACAACAAAACTAGCAGATTAGGCAATATAACAGAGCGAGCAGATTAGGCAATATAACAGAGCTAGCAGATTAGGCAATATAACAGATTTAGCAGATTATATATATATATATATATCATATCTTGCCTAACCATAAATTTAGCCCAAACTCACTTGCCACATATGCTCCTAATTTAACATTGCACAGTACAGAATATTCTCCATAAATTACGATAAATAATATGAATTATGCCAAATTATATCCTATGATGCCAAAAATCCAAAAACCCTTATTTAGGCGCATTTACATTAATAGTTATCCTATTTTTGTATAGGTCTCTACGCCTAAGTCACATATTCCTTTTTCAAGTCATGAGTTTTTACATAAAAGAATATGTCCTAAAAATCTAGATTCTTAAACTATAACATTTAGTATGTTCTCAACATGCATTACCATTCATGCATAACATGTTGTAAATTATCTTTAAACTCTAACATCAGACCTTGATTTAAAACATGCATTATGCCCCCAAGCTTCAAGTTGTCCTATAATTCCCCTTCTCCTAAATCACAGATTATCATACCTAGTATGAACAGATCTAGATCTAACATATGTTTATTTCTCAAACTAACTACAGATCTAGATTACAACATGTACTATGTATCTTAATTAGTTTCATTTTTATGGTTAAATCTACGCCCGAATCCCAAGTCATAAGTCCAATATATTTTATGCCTCAATTTCAAGTCATATGTTAAATATGCCACATGTCCAATTATATGCCTTAGATTTTATGTCATGTCCTCGAATCAGTCCTGTCCAATTATGCATCATTCATTATTTGTCCCAAACATCTTAGCGTTCGCACGTTAATCTCTTATGAGATTTGGCTCAGGCTCGTAGTAGCCTGGCTATAGAACAGAAAGAAGAAAGAGATACAGAATAAGATAGATCTAAACAGAACAGAACATACATAACCTCAAATTCAGATTTACAGTTCATGTCATAATCATAATTAACGTTTATAGCGGAAAATAACTGTACTTGCCTTTCGTGGTTTAAGAAAGGAAATAAACTAGTGTTGATGCAGAAATGCTGAATTATTCCTCTTTAATTGTCGTAGCTCTAAACTTGAATTTGAGATTTGATTTAGCTTCTAATTCTATTCAGGTTGGAAGAAGATTCATCAGTCCAAATTTTGATTCCAGCAGGGTAGCGACGCCATTTTTATTTTTAATTAGAACAGAGGCAGAATATAGATAGAATGAAATTGTGTGGAGAGAATGAGGCTAAGGGTGAGTTTATATAGGATTAGGCGGACGAATCTAGACAGAAACGAGATCGGATACATCAGAATGAACCAGGTTAAAAAAAACTGGGTTTCGGGACCAGGTCGACCCCCTGGTCGGCACTATGGTCGACCTGGTCTGGGGGAGGTCGACTACCCAATCGACCTGGTCAGGGGTAGGTCGACTACCTAGTCGACCACCTAGTCGACCTGGGTCCTGGGCGGGAAATTTCCCGCCCAGCCCGCTTCTGGGTTTGAATTCGAATTTGAATTCGAATTTTCGAGCTGTTTTCGATTCTGAAATTTTCTGAAACTTCGGAGGGCCATATATCCCTCATACGGACTCCGTTTCTTGAAAACTCGGACTCGTTTCCAAGAAGAATGTCGAGACGAACATAATGGCGCAACCCGTTTCCCTTGATTCTTATTTTATAATTTAATTATTCTATGATTTGTTACTTATACGATTATAGAAAATACGGGGTGTTAAATGATCAGTTTCTATTAATAATATAATCTTTGAGTTCATATGCCTCAAAAAAAGGTGTTAAGCTAAGGGAATAAATTCTCCGCCACCACAGATATAAAATCAATATCAACTAATCAGTTATGTTATGAAATACAACGTCAGACACACGTCCATTTACATGTCTGTCTGGGTCAAAAGGAAACGAAAGGCACCTTATTCCTCGTGCCCTAAGGGAGAGAGGCCCTTGCATATCCAGTCGATCTCGAAGTACATCTGGACGACCACCACTTTAACCTTATAGCGGGAGCTTACCAAGGCGTCAGCACTAATCCAAACGATCTGAAGATCTCCATTCTTCAACCACCGTCTTTAATATCTGCGACAATCATCGTATTAGTTATTCAGAATGGGTTGAAACCCTATCTTTTTGAATAATTGCCACATCATTTAAATCAAGTGATATATAGACAAATCATAAGTCTCATTCCAATTCAGAATATCCTTTTATTCAGAATATCCTTTTATTCAAATATCCTTTACATTGGGAGTTACTCCCTTAAATCTTATCAAAGATTTACGTCATTTTAACTTTTTGTTTAAATCTTTCCTTGGAGATCATTTCAAAAGATGATATAATCTCTTTTCACAAACTTAACCCAAATTAAGGTTTATATGCCTTATCGGGATTATCGAGCCTTACAAAAAGGTAATCTCTCGTATCGTTATCCAATTCCTAACCTATTAATCCTATGGAGCAAAAGTGGTGGAACTCCATATCTAATACCCCTCGTATTTGATAAGTTTATCTTTAACTCCAAATCTTTGTTGAAAGATTCATTAAAACTGTAACACAGTTTTAAACTTCATTCAATCAAATCTTTACTAAAAAAATTATTACAATTCAAACTTGAGAAATCATCTTCCTTTTAGCTGGGTTAAAGAAGAAATGTTATTTAAACATGATAAACCCAAAATCGAACTTCCATTCAATTCCAATTATATTATTAATTGGTAAACTTTACTTTGGAAATTTTCATTAATCTTAATTAAATCTCATTTTTAACTGGGTCTAAGAACAAGGTTATTGAAGACACCATTCACGACAAACCCAAAATCCAATTTGATATCAAATATAAGGCTTTAAATAGAAATCATATCGATTTATATTCAATATCAAATTTTGAAACCAACAGATACCGCACAGGGAATAACATACCTATATCTTCCGAATCACTCAAAACAGTATCTGTACAATTACAGGATCCAATATCGAAATATTTGAAGATTATTTCCATTCAAATCCAATATCCATACTTAGGAAAAACTTAACTTGGTTAAGTATTTATTAACTTCAAACTATTTCAATCACTTTTGTCAAAACAACTAATTTTCACAAAATAGCTTTATACTATCTAAAACTAAATATATTTAGTACAAATCACTTTTAAATCATTTATTATGATTTATCGTAATTTTTTCTTATTTTTAGTAATTTAAAAATAACTCAATTCATTTAAAACCAATTTCAGGTCATTTACGACACTAACGCTATTTTTATTCAAATTTGATTTGAATTTATCTCAAAATCTAACCATTGAATTTTAAAACTCTGCATATCATTAGAAAGCTTTTTTCGTTCTGAACCAAACTTTTTTCATTTCGGGAAAATCTGACGGTGGATCTCCCGGTCATCAATTTGAAGTTAATGGTCGAAATTTACGAATGATCATTACGCGAAACTTCCTATTCAAATCATTTTATTATTTATAAATAAATTTTCCGATTTAGTTTTAACGTATTTTAAAAAATGTTTATAAATTCTTTAAAAACAATTCAACCTATAGTTCAATTTTAAATCAGAACTGAATATTTTATATTATTATAATATTAAAATAATTATAGTTTCAAAATATAATATTTTGAAATCCTATGTTTCTCGACATCCATTATAAAAATAAATAAGATCTATGGGAAAATCCGTTCGAGTTGAAAATGTCATTTATATGCCTTGCTCGAATTAACATTTTGAATTTATTATTCAAAACCTAATTTGAATCAAAACAAGTCGTTATTAATCCAAATCTATTTCAATAGTTGTTTGAAATTATATCAATTCCATTTCAAGCCATTTTGGATTTAAAAATTCAAATTCTATTCTCTTGTCAAATTTCACTTAAATGAATATGAAATCCATTTAAAATTATAATAGACTGAAATTCAATCAATTTCCATGTTATATATTCGTGGTGTAATTTTGTGTCAACAATATAAATAAATCAATATCAACTACCATCCATCAATCAATAATTATAATATAAGCATTTATGTCGACAAAGCTTATATTCACAATTAAATAATAATAACAATGATAACTGTAACGATCACGGGATTTTCGACTCCGAAAATCGACATAAAACACGATGTCAACTATTCAGACATCGGAAATACCTGATCATTAATAGAAAGAAGTTAGAGGGTGAGAATAGATAAGATAGAAAATTAGAATAGAAGAAGAAGAAGAAGAAGAACACAACAAAATCAGAGTAACCCGAATCTCATAACGGAATGGAAAAAAAAATAGTATCTAAAATAACTTTGAACACAAATTTGTATTTGTAGGTTAGAGTACAACACTTACATCACAACGGAAATAAACTCTATATATAACTAGTGTTGAAGCCTCCTGTTCCAAGCTCCTTTAAGTATCTGTAAAATCCTAAGTACTTGACTGCCCGTACAAATTTGGGCACCCTAGAGTTTAGGGAAAAGAAAACAAAATAAACTATGGGTCAGTCATGGGACTGGTGTGAGTAAACTCCAACCATTTCGGTCTAACTTTTCAAAATCCTTTTTCAAAAGAAAGGATAATCGTAAGACCGACCCACACATAAACATGGATGATTTTTACCTTACTATAACCCAAACCATTTTTGAAAAACATATTATTATGATATTGTCTAAATATGAATAAATAGCTATCTAGCAGAACGCTTGCATCTCACACTCTACATAAATAATATACAATCAAAACCGCGGGCGCTTATTGGAGATTGGATTCCGACTATGACAAGGTATGGAACCACATGTCGATAGTGTATCTCTAGAGAGGAATACACTGGGTTCAACAAGAACATCTTGCAACCTGACCACACATGACCGACCGCTCATTTCTTTTGAGTGTATCGAATATATTGTCACCTACCGTTGCTAGCAAAATAACCGTTCCCGGGAGATACAGAAGCGAAAAGAAGTAACAAATATGAATATCCTCTAGATGGTGACAATACACCCTAGTGGGGCGACCCACATGGCAATGCTGCCTGCCCGATTTTTGTCATTTCCCGGTTGTTGAGGCTTGAGGTCATAACGTATCTTTTGACAAATCACACCTTCATTTACTTTGAACGCCACATCGTCATACCCACCAAATCACAAATTGATTTCCTCAAAAATACCACAGGTATAAAGCTAAGAGAAATGAATTTCTCCGCCACCAAACGTGAATACATTTGAAGAGATCAACTTACACGATCCATTAGATATACTCTGTCAGACATTCATCCATACAAGTTGTCCTGGGACTAGACAAACCGAAGGCACTATTTTGTAAATCCATCTTAGGCAATTTCTACCTAGGATTTCCAGAACAGCCCTTGCATAAACTCTGTCTTCAATTACTTTCATCATATTTGATTCGCAACGCTAATGTCTATGCGAAGTGGTTCTCAGATACTAAATCTGATCCCGGTCTCTTCGTATTGACAACGAAAAATGGTCAAAAAACTTTGATAGCCGGTGATTTAACTATCAAAGGAAAACATACAAACAAACAACGGTCGTATTTCCAAATGGAAATCTTACCGATCAATCATCAATCAACACTGAGCCCCTTTAATTAGAATTTATTATTAAATTACCCATTTCCCAATTTCCTGTTTCTCATACTTTCCCAAATGTTTCTCAAAACTCGTTTTGCATCACACGATCCTTGGAAAAACGTTCCCATCTAATTTAAACTATTTATCTTCTATATTTAGAAATTATCTCTTTTTAACACCGGGAATTTATTCCCTATATTCACAACTCTTATTTTTTTGCATTTAGAAAATATATGTCATTTAGCATCGGAAAATATTTCCATTTCTTATTCAAGTATCGCTAAACTAGTAAGAGGACAATTCCCTAAGTATCAACCCCGAAGGCAGAAACCAACGTTTGATCAACACTCAGAAAACCATTCAACTTAACTAATTTCCAGTCAGTCTTTAATTCTCTTAATTCTATTTCTTAATTTCTTATCAAATCACGGCTTACGCCACTCTCGAATTCAGTTTATAAATCTACTTCTTTACAGAAATCTTTAATTATAACGATATCGTTATAATCTGTACTTTCGAAACATTTAATTTCAAAGTATAACTTTTAATTTATTTATTAATTAATTAGATAAATAAATCTTTTTTTAACTGGAAATAAATGGTACTTTCCTGAATTCGATAGAATCAAATTCCAACATTTAACTCTCTTCTGAATAGTCTCTATTCAATTATCATTCTAATCTTTGAAATAATATACCGTTTCAAGTTAACTCCATTTCGAAATTCACTTTTGAATTTATAACTTCCAAAACATCACCAAATTCCCTTTTGTAATCATTGCAATTTGCAAACTGTTTGACTTTAAATCACTATTCGCTAAAAACGTGCATATCATTCCTTTTCAGAATTTTGTCTCATTATATAAATCAAATCTTGATTTTTTTATAAATACAATCGCAGGTTAAAATATGTTTATCGAGTTATTTTAGAACCTCATTATCAAATCTCTTTTGCAAATAAACCTTATAGTCTATTTTATTTAAATTAGTTTATAGTTCTAATTCGATTTTTCATTTGATTATAAATATCAGTTTCGAATTGAATATTAATTATCTTGTCAAATTCCGATTTATATAATATAAAATTTCCAAAAGATAATTTATTTCTAAAAACATTCGACATCGTCGAATTCTAGTTATAAATTCTTATGGATTTATTCAATTCATATTCACATTTCGAACCTCAAAATAAATTCAATGATTTCTCTTTCCGTTACTTATTTTTGAATTAACATTCACGGATTTGTTTAATAATTATTATTTAATAAATAATTATTTTACCCCATTTATAAATCAAATTACTTGTTCTATTATAGTTAAAACAAGTTATTATTTTCAAATCTACATCAAAATCAAATTACTAATTTTAAAATATAAAAGTTCCTTTTTAGAAACCAAATTTATTTTCTAATATATTCGAATATATTTTACGGTATTTAAATACCAATCATTTCAAGTCAATGTTGTTCAAACATCCCAATCACACAATATTCAATCCCAGATTATTTATCACATCTTATAAAACAATATATGAAAAACAACAATAAATTGTTGAGGAATCCAGCTGGATTCCTCCAACTTATTTCCCTGCATCCACAGATGTTAATATAATAATAACAGGATCGGTATTCAATCAATATAACTGTATATATATTACTCGACCAACAATCAGCAAATCATCCAACCAATCATCACACGCAACATTAAATCATTTTTATCAATATTAAATAACGTTGTAAAATTATAGAATTGGACAGAATTAGCGAGATTACTCACCTTAGTCGTTGATTGTTAAATAACGATTCACGTTTCTAGATTCAAATCAGATGTTCAATTATGCCATAATTTCTAATGAGCCCCAAATGGTTCCAAATCAGCTTCATAGCGTAGCCTATGTCCCCCTGATTCCAACGCAACAAACCGTTCGTAATTCGGATCATGTATGGACAAGATATGATATCTATAAGTTGTTTATATTATTTAAATTAAATTAAACTAAATTGTTAAGTGAAATTGGGCTTTACCGGAACAACTCGGCCCACTCATCCCACGCACCTGCCAATCCACCCTTCTACCATATATATCACCATCCCACATGAATTTCCTAAAGCACAAGACATCCATTCTTTCTCTTCTATATTATATATTCTTTTTTTAGTAGATGGGCTTACTAATTTAATCGGCCCATGTCATCCAAACTAAAGACCCAAACTGCAACTTGTATATGAACAACTCGTCTTCTTCTCCAAAATAAATTGTCGCACCAGCTCCTTTATTTGTTTCACCATTTTCATGCCTTTAAAGCACCCTCCCCTTTACCAACAATCAAACCAGAAATACAATAATACTCCCCATCACCCTCTCTCCTTCTAGCTTAGTTCGATCACCCCTATTCAAGTCAAACAGTACTCCACCCCGCTGTATACAAAACAGTGTATCCCTTACTTCACGAATCACACCCAACGTCTCTTGCTGATGCGCCTCATCTTCTCACGGTCAGCGCCACCTTGGACTCAGGCATCTCCACCTATATACCCCTCTTCCCAAACTCCACCTCCTCCACCTAGCCCTGAGAAACTCGCATCCCTCCTCCACTGTCTGTTCTCCCCTGCCACCACGTTTAAAATCTCGTGCTCACATTCTTCTCATAATTTCGAACGCAACTCCCTTCTTTACTGCTTTATACATTAAAGACTCTACTGCATGATCCTATTCTCCCTATGATTCCAGAACGAGTATTGAATTTAAGGATCAATGCTTATATCGCCCGAAAATCCAACCCTATCCTACTATCGATATTTTCTGTTCGAACAAGATTATATCGAACTCTTCAAAAAGTATATACGGTTGTAAAAGATTCGTAGCAGAAATTTAAATAATCGGTTTTGGATTTTTAGATGCCACTATAGAACTTTACATTCTCTAAAGGAGATGGAGTAAGGTCCCATGTATATATAGCTTTACGGCAACATGCTTGCCAAGGAGAAGGGTATGATATAGTCTGGCTATAGACATGGTTTAGGGTCAGCTTTAGGTCTACAGTATTTTAAATTTCCTTGGGGATGAAGTATGCGTAAAGATAGATTAGGGTAAGGCTGTTTTGTTTTCATAGGCACTGTTCTGTTTCTACGTAGATTATGTTTCCAAAAATTTAGCTGTGAAGGTTCAAAACTAGCATGTGCATTTGTACGATGATCAATGCTGATGGATCATAGGTGTACCATATTAAATTTTTATTTTTGCTTAGTATATAAGCAATTAAAAATTTCGTATTGTGATAACTCTTTAGGAAAATAGAGTTTTAGGGAGGCAAGCTACTTTAGTCACATTGATTTCCATTTCTAGTGTAACTATAAACTCAGGTAGGCTCATGTGCACTGATGGCTCTCATAGCAAGGTATTTTATTTTATTGTTTGGGTCTTAGATTATTGTTGAGCAGCATGTGTATAATTATTCCTAAATGTCTAGTGTTTAAAGATGTACAGTTGCCTATATATGTGCTTTTACAGACAAAAATAAAAATACAGTCGTGTCAAACAATGGGCCACAATCCCGAAAATATAATAAAATAGACAAGTTAGCTTATTCTGTGAAATCACAAAAATGTTGATATGGGGTGCAAAATACTTCAAATAAAAAGTTGTTTATTTTCCAAATTAAAAATTACAGGAAAATTCTAAAAATTAAATTATAACTACGTCTCAAAAAAATCTTATCTAAATTCGAAACCAATATTTAATTATATTAATGAAATCGTTATGGCTTATAAACGACTCCATAACGACTATTTAAAAATTTAATTTGGACATAACTCAACATATATAACATGAAATCTCAATTTTCCACTTCCATTAGAAAATACAGTTAATTAGATTCTAACGTTTCTTGTTTCAAAGAAATCCGACTTAAGATGAATCATGTACACTCGGTTGAAGTTCAAACCGTCAGATTACGAATTACTGCGTCGTTACGAGCTCGTTTATAATTATATTATAATTAATACATTCAACTGTCATTTTAAATAATATATTTGTAATTATAACTCGAAAATAAACTCAATTAAATGCCTTATATTATCCCAATTATACAATATTGCAAATTCAACTATTTTCGGCATTTCAGAATCAAAATTTATTATTCCACAATTTTAATTAATTAAATGTTCAAAATATTTGAATTCAAACTATTTAAATTATCAACCCAATATATCATTAATTAAATAAATTCATTATTACATCGCTAAAAATTCGGGGCGTTACAATAACTGTAAATATCATTCATCAACCACGAAGTAAAGATTGCAATCACAGGCAATCAATACATATTCAGAAATGAAAATAACAACTTATAAAATCAGTTTGAGTGAGTTCTCACTTTGATCGGTTTTGAAATCGTTATATAACAATCATTTTTAATTAAATCAAACCGTATGTCCAATTTAACCAAAAATTGCAACTAGCTCCAAATTCTTCTAAATTAGCTTCACTGCTAAGCTATCGTCTCTACGATTCCAACGTTTATAGTTTCGTCGAACTCTGTTTTCGTTTGAACAAGTTACGAAGGTTTATACGTTGATTACATTAATTAACTAGCTTAAGGTAATTAATAAAACAAATTAAACTAAATATTATCTTCCTTCGTTCATCACTCCAAGTCACGAACTCGAGCTCTTAACCCACTCTTCGCCTCCATCGCTTTAGCTCGCATGCCGCAACAGCCACCTAAACCTCGATCAGAACACACCATGATGTAGATGCTTGCATGTGCCTCCCCCGCCTAGAACGATGGTGAACTTGAACTCTCAGTGCCTCGAAAAATGTGTTCGAAACACAACATCTTTGACCGTAGATATCAAATGATTAATGCAGCGAAAATCAATCAACACTATATGGAATCCAAGCTCTTAAAGAGCTCTACAATCTTTTTTTTGAAGTCATGATCTAATTTGGTGTGGTTTGGATATAATTAACGAATTAAAACGGGACACTTCTAGCCATAAAACTTAGGGTGGCGGCCGCTTCTGTAAATGGCTAGGGTTTAGAGCTTTTAAGGGTTTCTATACCATATTTTTAATAATATTTTAATTCAATTATTGCTTAGTCTTGAAGTTTCGTGCACGAACTCTAAACGCACTCCAACGATTGACGTTCCTAGCCAAATACCCCTATTCCTGACTCAATGGAATAGGTTACATAAGCCAATTCAATTATTTTAATCAATTTTTCTCAAAACTAAATTATAACTCAATATAACGTTTAATATTGATTTTCAACGTGTGTTTTAATTTACTACGACCACATACTAACTCCAAAAATTATGAAATTTGAAATCTTGCTATGTTTCATAAATACGGTTCTAACATACCTGGTTTGGTTGAATTTGGAGACCATTTGAAAATGGTTATTTTTAAGCCTTTAATAAAACCAATAAAATATAAATAAATTCAAAAACAGCTCAATTTAATAATAATACATTAATATTACTCTATATATCCAAATAGAACATCACATGGTTCCAAAACAAACGTATTTGAGTTTATAAGTTGACGTTTACAAAAATTCAATTTAAATCGATATTCAATTTTTATAATAAATCCTTTTATTTATAAACGATTTCATAGTGACATTTTGAAATTTTGATTTGAGATAACATACAATTTATAACACGAAATCTTGATTTTCCACTTTCGTTATAAAGATATAATCAAATAGATTCTAATATTTCTTGTTTTAACGAATTGCGACTTATATTGAATTATGTATATTCAATTAAAATTCAAAAATAAATATTTCAAACTACCGCGACGTTACGAGTTCATTTTATAATTAATATAAATTTATACGTTCGAACTTCATTTTAAATAAATTCTAAGTCGTTAATTCCCAAAACAAATCATTTTAAATATTTAAAAGCCATTAAATATTTCTTAATAAATTTTGGGTCGTTAAATTCTCCCCTACTTAAAGGGATTTTGTCCTCAAAATCGAAGACAGAACTGAAGGTCGTTTACTTAACCAATTCAACCTTTATTCTATTTTACTCTGGTTCTTTAACTTTTCAGTTTTTAAGAACTTCCCGATTTCTCAAAATTTGGCTAGTACCTTAAATTTTCAAGAAAAATTCACCATAACCTCCTTTGTGGGGTTCAATCGGTACAACTACAACTTACCTCACAGGGCCTCCTTAATCAAAAAGAAAATCCAAAAGCCAGCGGCTTGCCAAGTGGCTCATAAAATCATCACATCAAATCAAAACAATAAGTATGTACCTTAGTGTTAGACATGCAATTTCATTTCTCTTCGTAACCTCCATGCAACAGCCTGTCTAATATATACACATATCCAATCCCAACTAATTTTCATTTTTTTATATTAACTTTCCAAATTTGTATGATTTCCAAACATATAACTTTTATATACTCAAAATATATTTTCAAAGTTAGATTACAAACATTAAATTCTAACTAAATTGTTGGTCTCACACCAGTCAATAGGAATCATATAGACATCCCACTTTCTAAACTCGAAAATAAACACTAATGATGTTCTAACTATCTCCAGAATCATCCCCGAGCGACTAGAGTGTGATTCTATATCTATCCAGTAGACTTGAGATTTCATATATGCGTTTTCAAGGCGTATAATCAAAGTCTTCTTATACTCGATAATGCAAGCTCATCACCAAATACTCAAATTCTTATTATAAGAAATAATTTTTTTCATAATAAAATTTATTTTTATAAATATGCAACTTCCTTCTTTCTTATATATAATACTCTTCTAACTCATTCTAGGGCACAACTAACCCTATCTCTTACGAGTCACTCTTTCTAGGATACTACTGATCCCATCTCTAATGAGTCTTCTTTTATAGGATGTTACTAATCTTATCTTTGATGGGTCTTTTCATCATGTTCTAATCCATCGTATCCATGAATCTTTATAAACCAAAGCGTAGATTCCATATTGTAATGACCCGAAAATCCCCACCTTTCAAATCAACCATAAGCTACACAGGTCCGATCCAAACGACATAAATACTCGATCCATTATGGGGTATAACACATCAGAACAAAACATAAAAGAACATTTCATTGTTATTACAACAATCTTACATCAGAGTACAAGAATATCATATTATAAATAGTTGATTTACAATGGACAAATATCAGAGAACAGTAAATTATAGTACAACGGAAACATAAATACTTTCAGCGGAAGACTACTAAGTTATTTAGAGTATAGCTCCAACCATAATCCGGGATCTTGCTTTACAAATACACCAAGACATATCTACAAAACCTTAACTACTAGTCGCCCATGTGGAAAATATGGGCACCCAGAGTTTAGGTGGGAAACAATAAAGTCCAGGTCAGTCATAGGACTGGTATGAAAAACAAAACATTTATTATACTTTATTTTAAAGTTGGGTAAATCAAGGGACCACGCCGTATAACACAGAATGGGTTTTCTCCACATGAATACCAATCATTAAAACTCGCAATGCTTTTTGAAAAAATGAAGCTATTACAAGACTGAAGTCCCATCACACAATGCAAGCGCAAACCGAAGGATAGAGTTTTACCTATAACAGCCAAACTTGCTTAATACGCAAGATTTCTCTTTTTGTTATCACTAGTGTATAGTGTGGAAATCAATTTCAAAAATAAATGTATCAATCATAGATGGCATAATACCCCATCCTATTATGTCGTCATATAGGTTTAAAACTAAAAACGAAAGGTTTGTATTGGAAGTCGGATTTCTATCAATTACCATGGCAAAAGATCTTCCTTATCCTATTCAGGACGCTCTAGCATATGTCCTAGGACTCAAGCATTCGTGTGTCTTAGATTAGCAGAGCCGACCCACCAATTCCTGGTAAGTCAGATAAGTACCTGAACATAACATTCCCCGGTTTTATTTGACCGTCATCCTGGTCGTATTTGACCATTATCCGAGGCGCCTCAATCCATCATCCATATAAGTAAATTGCTTGGGCTCCATACGACTACATCACTGTTCAGCTAGAAGGAAATGTATGTCCTTACTCTATGGCCTTTCATCCTATTTTAGGCCATTCACGGGTTGCAAGGCTTGCCAAGTCAAGTTTCAACACAAAGATACGCTATATCAGCCATGCTTTGATCATCATCCACAAAGTTATGCTTTTCAACAAAAGTTTTGATCAATCCGCAACTTAGCATGCCACATTGTCAATTCACACATATGATCAATTTCTATTAGTAATATAACCTTTGAGTTCATATGCCTCAGAAAAGGGTGTTAAGCTAAAGGAATAAATTCTCCGCCACTACAGATATAGCATCAATACCAACTAATCGGTTATGTTATGAAATACAACGTCAGACACACGTCCATTTTCATGTCTGTCTAGGTCTAAAGGAAACCAAAGGTACCTTATTCCTCGTGCCCTAAGGGAGAGAGGCCCTTGCATATCCAGTCGATCTCCAAGTACGTCTGGACGACCGCCACTTTAACCTTATAACGGGAGCTACCTAAGGCATCAATAATAATCGAAACAATGTGAAGATCTCCGTTCTCAACCAACTTCTTCAATATCTTCGACAATCATCGTATTAGTTATCCCGAATAGGTTGAAACTCGGTCTTTCCAAATAACTATCACATCACTAAAATCAAGTGATATATAAATATATCATAAGTCTCATTCCATTTCCGAATATCTGTTTATTCAAATATCCTTTACATTGGGAGTTACTCCCTTAAATTTTATCAAAGAATTACATCATTTAAATGTCTTGTTTAAATCTTTCCTTGGAAATCATTTCAAAAGAGGATATAATCTCTTTTCACAAACTTAACTCAAATTAAGGTTTATAAGCCTTATCGGGATTATTGAGCCTTACAAAAAGGTAATCTCTCGTATCGTTCTCCCATTCCCATCTTATTCATCCCATAGAGAAAAAAATGGTGGTACTCCATATCTAACACCCCTCGTATTTAGTAAGTTTAATTACCTTCTTTCATTTCAAATCTTTGTTTAAAGATTTACTAAAACTTTAACATGGTTTTAATCTTCATTTCAATCAAATCTTTATTAAAAGATTAAGTATAGCTCATACTTGAGAAATTATCTTTTCTTCAACTGGGTTAAAGAACAAAGGTAATTTAAAACATCGTTCACAATAAACTCAAAATCAAACTTCCATTCAATTCCAATTAAATTTATTATGGGAAAACTTCACTTTGGAAAACTTCATTAATCTTAATTAAAAGATTTATTCCGTAAACTTCAGTTTAAACTGGGTTTAAGAATAGTGTTATTGAAGACACCATTCACGACAAACCCGAAATCCAATTTGATATCAAAAATATAAGATTTTAAATAGAAATCATATCGACTTATATTCAATATCAAATTCTGAAATCAACATATACCGTATATGGAATAACGATATCTATATCTTCCAAATTCCTTAAAACAATATCTGTATAACTATGAAATCCAATATCGAAATATCTGAAGATTACTTCCATACAAATCCAATATCCATACATTGGAAAATTTGACTTGGTTAAGTATTTATTAAATTCTAATCGTTTCAATCACCTTTTTCAGATTAGTTAATTCTCACAAAATAGCTTTATAATATCTATAATTAAATATACTTAGTCCAAATCACTTTTAAATCATTTATTATGATTTTTCATATTTTTTTCCTTTTTGTAATAATTTAAAAATAGTTCAATTCAATAATAACCAATTTCAGGTCATTTACGACACTAGCATTGTTTTTATTCAAGTTTGATTTGAATTTATCTCAAAATCTAACAGTTGGATTTTAAACCTCTACATATCGTTGGAAAGCTCTTTTCATTCTGAACCAAACATTTTTTATTTTAGGAAAATCCGACGGTCGGATCTCCCGGTACGTTAATTTGAAGTTATTGGTCGAAATTCGCGAACGGTCGCTGCATGACATGTCCTATTCAAACCATTTCATTATTTATAAATAAATTTGCCGATTCAGTTTAAATGTATTTAGAAAACGTGTATTAATTCATTTAAAAAGGATTCAACCTTTAGTTCAGTTTAAATCAAAATTGAATATTTCATATTATTATAATATTAAAATAATAATAGTTTCAAAATATTATATTTTGAAATCCAAATTTCTTGACATCCATTATAAAAACAAATAAGATCAATAGAAAAATCCGTTCGAGTTAAAAACGTCATTTATATATTTAACTCGAATTCATATTTTGAATTTATTATTCAAAACCTAATTTGAATTAAAACAAGTCGTTTTTAATCCAAATTATCTTCCAAATCTATTTCAATCATTTTAGTAGTTGTTTGAAATTACATCAACTCCATTTCAAATCAGTTTGGATTTAAAAATCCAAATTATATTCTCATGTCAAATTTCACTTAAGTGAATATAAAATACATTAGAAATTACGATAGAATGAAATTCAATCAATTTCCAAATTATATATTCGTGGTGTAAATTTTGTGTCAACAATATAAATACATCCATATCAACTACCATCCATCAAACAATAATATAATATAAGCATTTCTATCGACAATGCTTATATTCATAGTTAAATAATAATAACAATGATAACTGTAAATATCATCCATTAACCATGAAGCACACATTGCAATCATAGGCAATCTATGCCTATTATGATATGAATATAATAACTTATAAAATCAGTTTGAGTGAGTTCTCACTTTGATTGGTTTTGAAATCGTTATAAAACGATCATTTTTAATTAAATTAAATAGTGCGTTTAATTTAACCAAAAATTGCAGCTAGCTCTAAATTCTTCCAAATTAGCTTCACTGCTAAGCTCTCATCTCCACGATTCCAACGTTTCCTGTTTCATCGAATTATGTTTTCATTTGAACAAGTTATGAAGGTTTATACGTTAATTACATTAATTAATTAGCTTAAGTTAATTAATAAAATTAATTAACTTAATTATTATATTCCTTCATTCACCATTCTAGGTCACAAACTCGAGCCCGTAATCCATGCTTCACCCTCATCCCTTCACCTCACGTGCCGCCACAACCACCTGAACCTCGATCAGAACAAACCATGATGTAGCTGCTTGCCGGTACCTCCACCGCCTAGAACGACGGTGAACTCGAACTCCCAGATGCCTATAAAAATGCGTTCGAACGCAGTGGCTATAAGCACAGAAATCGAATGATTTATGCAACATAAATTCATCAACATCGTATGTAATCGATTCTTTTCAAGAGCTCTATAAAAAAAATTTGAAGTCATGATCTAATTTGGTCTGGTTTGGATGTGATTAATGAATTAAACAGGACGTTTTTGGCCATAAAACTTAGGGTGTGGCGATTTTTGTAAATGGCTAGGGTTTAGAGATGTTAAGGGGTTTTATACCATGTTTTTAATAATATTTTAACTATATTATTGCTTAATCTTGAACTTTCACGCTCGAACTCCAACGATCTCCAACGAATAACGTCCCTAGCCAATTACCCTATTTCAGAGTCAATGGAATAGGTTACAAAAGCTAATTCGATTGTTTTAATCAGTTTTTCTCAAAATTAAAATATAAATCAATATAACATTCAATATTAATTTTCAATGTGCTTTTTAATTTGCCATGATCACATACTAACGCCAAAAATTATGAAATTTGAAATTTGAAATCTTGCTACGTTTCAACAATACAGTTCTAAAGAAACTAATTTCGTTAAATTTGGAGTCCATTTGAAAATTGGCTATTTTAATGCTTAAATAAAACAATAAAATATAAATAAATTCAAAAACAGCTAAATTTAATAATAATAAATTAATATTACCCTATATATCCAAATAGAACATCATATAGTTCCAAAACAAATATACTTCAGTTTATAACTCAATGTTTCAAAAATTCAATTTAAATCGATATTCAATTTTTATAATAAATCCTTTTAATTTATACAATAAATCGTTATAATTTATAAACGATTTCATAATGACTTTTCGAAATTTTGATTTGGAGATAACTTACAATTTATCACACGAAATCTTGATTTTTCACTTTCGTTAGAAAGATATAACAAAATAGATTCTAATGTTTCTTGTTTTAACGAATTCCGACTTGTATTGAATTATGTATATTCAATTGAAATTAAGAACCTAAATATTTCGAACTACCGGGACGTTACGAGTTTGTTTTATAATTAATATAAACTTATACATTCAAACTTCATTTTAAATAAATTATAAGTCGTTAATTCTCAAAATAAATCGTTTTAAATATTTAAAAGCCATTAAATATTTCTTAATAAATTTTGGGTCGTTACATTACCACTAACCAAAATTGATTCCCTTGCAGAGATATAATTAAATTTCTCCCCTCTTCGATGGGTTTCACAACATAATATTTTCTATTTACCATATTCTAAGACAGAGCCTTCCCGGTAGAATTGTTGATCTTTCGAAAGGAGAAAGGGTTTTGGCATTGCCCAAAGTTTTGGTTATACTTGACATGCGAAACCTTATCCTCGTGTGTGTTCGGTACCATTAGACCCGAAGGCCAGAAAACCTGAATTAACTCAAATAGAGGCTTTTAGGAACATCCAAAGCTAAAATATGCCTTTTTCGAATTGATCAATAATGATGAAACCAACACGAAAGCTTCTGCCTTTCCAATTTGGCTTTCATAAGCCACTTTTAGGTATTAACCATTTTATGGCTAACAAAATTATATTCGATAGTCTAAAAGAAATCTTTGTGTTAGAGTAACACCACACTTATAGGCTAAGAGGATATAAATTTTGTCAAGGTTAAACTAATCATCTAACCAACCATATTATTGAGAATATTATATTAAACCTCAAATATATTAGCCATCACAGGCCACTGAAGAAGGAACATCATAAGAGGGGAAGCTTTTAAAAGTTGATTCTTGGAAACCATATATTATGGTAGTAACAAGACCTTTATGGGACAAAGCATAAGAGATGCCACATAATCAACTTCATGGTCATCGTGAGTTACTAAGCTCTAGTGAATGATTTTTTAAAATAAGTCGATAAGGCTACCATGCTTTCAGTCAATAAAGTCATCATGTGCTAAAGAGCGAGGAAGCTTATCCAATTTGAGATGATTGATGAATGCCACTGTGAAAAGTTTTCTAGAGCCATTGTAGGATGTCATAGAGGCCATCGTGTGATGATCCTAATAACAATGCACGATGATCAATGAAGCTATTATAAGGAAATGACACAGAGACATCATGTAATGACTTGAATTCATCATGATCTAACTTATTAAATTCGTCGCGATTGATTTTACAGGGTTATCGTTTATAATATGGTAGAAATATGCTATTACAATGAAACACTAAAAATAGTTGTGGATCAAGGCCACTAAGATATCGTGAGGAGTTCTACGAAGCCTTAGCATACCATCCTCCAAGTGAAGAATTGTTCCATTATGAGAAGTTTCATCATGTTATTATATGCAATCTTCTAATGACAAATCAGAACCATCATAGGAAGCTTAATATGACCATCATGTATTATCTTTAAATGACAAATCAAGGCTATCATAGGGAACTCTAAGGTATAATAAGAAGTTATCTTGGAACTATTGTATGTGATTTTGGAATAGCAAATTAAAACCATGCGGGAAATTTTCGAAATGCGATCGCACTTAATCATGAACTAAAATCCATAAATGAATGTGCCATATGTCAGTTCAATCTTACATCGCTAATCATAATCATCTACTTCTAATGGAGTGTCAAATGTCGAAAATATAATAGCTCAAATTTTCTATAACCCCTTACATAAAAAGGGTTTATTTTCCCAAGTTCTCCTTCTCTACCTCATTTTTATTTTTTCTAGTTTGTAAGAAAAGCTTCAAATTAGGAACTAGTTGTCGTTAGGGCAAACTGTAATAATAAAGGAGTTTTACTTGGCGTACTTTGTATCAACACTTAGAGATTTGATTTGGACTCTGTTAAATTTATATCGCGTCACATAAATGATGAAGGTTGTTTATGTTGGGTATATTAAGATATGTCATTGTGAATGTCATTTTGACTTTAGCCTTAGTTCCCTTAATTCCTCTTTACTTTCCATGAATAAAATAACCTAGTTCATTTTTTACCCTAACAGTTAAAATTGTCCTTTTGTGTTACAAGGCACTTTCTGATTTTACTACAACTAGCCAAACACATAACAAGTTACAATTAGTCACTTTGTTATACTTATGATTATGGATTTAGACCTAAAGGGGCCTATTTTCATATAAAAAGCTGAAAATTTATGTGTAAATGAAGTGTAAATATTTTCAAGGTCACAAAGATACAAATTTCCTTCGTACTTAAACAAAAATACTAGTCTAGGAAACCAACTAATGATTTCTAAAGTTATCTAATACACTTAAAAAGGAAGTTGGAACTTGATTTTAGAAATCTTGAAACAAAGATTTGCTAGGAGTCACAACAAAAAACGTGAGAGCAATTACGCAAAGAATGATTTAATAAGACGGGCGTATTAAGCCATGGTATGAGGGATGGGATCCAATTAATATATAAATTCATAAATTTAACCATTAAGTTGCAAAATATAAGTTATTTTTTTAGCTATATGAAGAAGAATACTCAAGTAGGTGAGAGAGAAAATGGCGTCGGAGAAGCCCTTGACTTAGTAGAGCCAAAATTTTAATTAGATTTTTGGCTGAACTTAAAATTAAACAAATGCATTATGAAGAGAAAATGTTACATGCTAACCAGTTTGCTTCAAATGGAAAATGCGGAAGAAAGTAAGCGACAAAAGTAAGTTATACCAAATATAGGATGATAGTTTGTTTGCCTACATTTATTAAAGTTCTCTTGCTATATTTCTCACTTACAATACTCGGAATTGTGAAAGAATAATAAAAAATGAAGTGCTTGAGATTAAGGAGTTAAGAACTTGTTATGTAAAGAGCTTAGAACTATGCAAAGCGCTAGGAATTCTTGTATGTTCCAACTCTTATTAAGTAGGAACGCATAGGGTAGTTATAGTAGGTAAGACAAACGATGAATGACTGAGATTATTACGCAAACAAAAGAGAAGAGTTTTGGCCATTAGTCCCTTTTTTGGGCTAATAGGTGACAAATGTAAGGGTACAAAGGGATATGTGACAAGAAATACATAATTTTCCCTATGTATTAGATGTAGTATTTCCATTAAATGCTAACGGCTCGCTACTAGTCATGCTAAAATGATTTGTATATTTGGTTGTAGGGTTGTCATTTATTTATGTGTACTTATGCGTTCGGCATGCTGAGTAGGTTGGTCGGCTGCCAAAGGTATAGAGGAAACTGAGAGTTCCTAAAGACCAAGACAGAGAAATGATGCGAGGCCAGAGGTGAGAATCTTTCGTAGGAAGTTGTATATATCGAAGTATTGCCAAGGATCAGTCATGCTTAAAGCAACCTTATCAAATATGTTGGTCGCTTGAGGTAATGTTGAGTTGGGGAAGATGACAACCAAAGTGATCTTGGAACCAAGTTATCATGATGGAATGACTTAGAGTTAGTATAGTAGTGTGTTGGGATGAGCAAGCCAGTCATCTTCGAGAGCCATGTCAGAATAGGATAGGTATAACGACACCCAGTTTTACTTAACTGATGAATTGATTGTGAGCGTCACTTAGGGATAATATAGCCAGTCTTTAGCGTGATGACTTCCAGAGTGGATGGGCTAGTTTGGAACCAACTTGAGTCTCCGTTGGAAAATGGACCGATTAAAGAATGTTGGACCATCTTTGATTAGTTAAGTTGTCCGTTAATTGACTTACTAATTACTTGCAACAAAATAAAGAAAAGTAAACCTTTGAAGAAGGTAATATAAGCATGGATGTGATGTTGAAGCTTTTATCAATGTAGGTTTTTTTAGTTGGAAAAAATGCTTATAATGATAGTTGAAATTTATGATTATTGATAAAATTTTATGATGACCGAAAACTAAACTAACAATAGAACTAAACTAATGCATTTATATTAGCAAAATTTGATTGCTAACACTAAGCTTATAAAATGAAAATGACAAGTAAATTGAGGAAATTAAAGTAAACTCACAAAGATATAAAGTGATTTGACCAGCTTGCATATGTCCACTGCGAAGATCTCTTATCATACAGATATGTTACAATTACAAGGAATTACAAGAGAATAATAAGAAAATGGTACTTAGTCTTACAATGTTCCAAATCATTAGAGCTTTATGGTTCAATTTTCTAGAAATAGTATCCTTTAGTTAAGAAATCAATCAACATACTTTAACCCCGAGATGTTATATGGAATGGGGTATTTATAGCCATTGATATCGATGATGAAAGGTGATATGGCATAGTAAAATAGGTGAGAACCGCTTGTGGCCATAGATCTAGCCACATGGGTTAATGGAGAATAACTTTAAAGGTCATATAAATATAGGACTAAAAGGCATGCCAGTTGTAATGTTGTATCAACCACGTGTTTTAAGCTGAGAAAGGCGGCTTGCTGTAGGTGTGGACAGATTTTTCCAAAGATGCAACACTACCTTGTATGGTTAGCATGCCTTTTCTAGTTTACTTTGCTTTTCAAAGCGACAAAAGAATAGGGCTATCAACGGATAGTTTCAGATATGGATAGTGCCATATCTGTATCCACATCCGAAACTATTTTCGGACCGCGGGTACGAACGGATATCAGATAATTATCCTATCCGCTAACGATAAAGAAACATAAATTGAAATTCTAGGTTTAACTTGACAATTTTTTAATGTTGTGAACTATAAAAGTGTACTAAATCAACAAGTAAAATGACAATAAATAGTTTTAAGCAGTTAATATACATTAAATGCATGAAATATAAACTATTAACTTAACAAAACAATAATTAATCATTGTTTATTATGCTAAATTACGTACAAAATAAACTATAATTTTGATAAAATCTGAACGGATAATTTTCGGATGTGGATACCTTCGTATCCGCATCCGCTTTTTCGGATATCAGATATATCCTTTTATAGGATACAGATGCGGATGGATTTCGGATTTTTCGGGTATCCATTGCAAGCCCTGCAAAAGAAAATATGCTACTCACGTTAGGGTTAAGGATCAAGGATCTTCAACGCAAAACAAATACTAAGGGGGGTGGGTGAATAGTGTTTTGAAGAAGTGGAAATTAGGTTAAAGGGTTTATTTGTTCAGGGTAATAAGTTTTAGGGACAACACTTCTGAAAAATTACTTTTAAGGACAATTTTGCACGAAAAAGATAAAAGCTGTTATCTTTTTAAGTTACAAGAAAAAGATAAAAGCGGTTATCTTTATTTCTATATAACGTAAAAAGATAACCGCATTTATCTTTTCCATGCAGAATTATCCTTAAAACTAATTTTTCAGAAGTGCTGTCCTTAAAACTTATTACCCTGAACAAATAAGCCCTTTAAGTGAAAATCCCCTTTAAAGAATTTATAGAAATCTTAAACAATTATCGATTACTCAAACTACTATATCAATCATAGAATGAATATAAACAAAAGTAAAGTGTAGAAAAGGAAAGAACACACCAAATTTTTATACTGGTTCGGATTGCTCCTACATCTTGTCCCGCACAATGCTGGATTGTGCAGAGTTTTATTAATATCAGTATCCAATTACAACATCCTTGATTTTCGGGTTACAAGGTTAACACTTTTTCTTCCCTTGATTTACGGGCTACAAGGAACACACCTCTGCCTTTTCTTGATTTACAGGTTACAAGGAACACACCCAACCTATTCAAATTACAATTGCACTAGAACTCTTGAGTAGCACTTCCAAACAGAGAGTATTTGATAAAGAATGAGAATTAAAGAAGAATAATATAATTTATCTTGAAATCAACGGAGTATATGTGTATAACCTTGGAATTATAAGAAGAATAATGACGGTATGTTAAGGGATGAAGAAGATGAAGATATGTTATGAAAAAAAAATCCGATTTTATGGCCTTTATATAGTTTTCCAAAGGGTGCAACCATTTCTGAAATGCTTTTAAAAATGAAAAGATGCATCTTTTTTAATTTTAAAAAGTTGCTATTATACGTCGACATGTTAAAATGTATATATCGACATATACATTATATTTCTAAATTTTAAATAATTTTTTAAAGTATTTAAACTAATATATGTATTCTGGAAATTCCTAAAATAAAACTAGTTGTTAAAAACATAATAAAATATGATTTAAACATACGATTAAATACTATATATAAAAGTGATATATAAAAACTATATAATATACATAAGTGCGCGTAAAACACAGATGCCTCTAAAAATCTCATTGAGATTCTCCCTCGAATAACAACCAAAGATAGCTTAATCTTCACCTCCGAAGCAACGATGCGTTCATCAAAAATCTATTCCAACAAGATATGGCAAAGGCGGATGCAGCACAAACAACGACCCTACTCAAAAGCTTCGAAGCAAAGGACCGATGCAAGTTCAACATCTACGACTAATTCTCTTAGCCCTAAAGCGATGAAACCTTATGCTCAATCTAATCCAACCAATTGGCCATTATCCCGAGGAATGAACATAATGGCATTAGAAGGATCAGATAGTGCAAGTAGGTATTATGGGCTAAGAAGTTTTCAGAGAGAAGAAAATTGTGTTAGATCTGGGAGTCAAAGCAAGGCAAGATCTAATGCGCAAGCTAGCGCGAAAAGGAGGAGATGAGGTGACAACAAAGAAGTAGAAGAAGAATATGGTTCAGTTAGATGAGGAAAGAAGGATGAAAGAAGTATATGGAAGGGAAATTTGGATGCAATTTTTACGACTGAGTCCTAGGTTCAAGTTGTACCAAAACTCATCAACTAGTTGATCACTCTATGTATAATGCTAAACGATCAACTATTAAACGAGCTTTGGACAATAGTTGAACCTTGACCTTATTAACGTCGAATTAAAATATTAATTATCCCACATCATCTCTTAAGGTTTGATGCGAATCCGAAAAATACTTGTCCTCATCACTGTGGTATCATAGACCGCGGTCAAACTCCGAACCGTCTCCAAACACTCAAAGTGTCTCAACAAAAGGCTGTGACTATTCAACAACCAATTCTTCAAAAGAAAACTCAGCTAGAAATCCGAAATAAATAAAATGGATTTTCCCCTTATCTAGCTGACAAACAACACGAACGATTTACGAAATCAAATACCTTAAGATGAATAAAATTTTCTTAGCCTTTTCCAAGAATTTTTTTGAAAACTTTTTGATATTATTATTTTAACCGAAGGACTCACAATATATATATATATATATATATACAATTTTATATTTCAGTTTATCCTACTGACTGGAATAGCCTTTCCATGTTTTGGATTGCCGAAATTTTAAATCCCTGAAAAGGTTATTTATGATAATTTCTATAAATCATCCAAAATATTTGAAAAGAGGAATATTTAAAATCACAAGGAGCAGGCAGTTATAGTTCCTTTATTTCAAGGATTATTCCTTGTCGGTTTCAAATTCCTTGTTTTACCAAAATGGATTATTTACTAAAATTACACAAAACCTAACGATCCGGAATATGGTTATATTTAAATTTATAAGGTCATATTTTTTTTACTCAAATTTTTATTCATAAAACAATTTTTTCTAAATCCATAATTTAAATTCTTGAAAAACATCTTTAATGTCAAAAACAGATTCAAAAATTGAAGTTTCTCCAAACATTAGACTAAGGATTCAAATAATTAACTCTATCAAAAGATTACCTGGATTCATACGATGAAATATCCGATAAATATATCTCATAATTATAATTCTGAAATATGATGACACATTTACGTGAACCTTCCGTTTAAAACCAAGAAAAGATTATTGACTAGAACTCCCAAACAAAACTAACACAAGAAATTGCGACTATCTCAGTCTTCCAGTCACCAAGCTCAAATTCACGCAATCCATCAATGTCGCCCTTATGCTCTTCAAAACAAAATGCCGAGCGCACCATGGGGTGAATTGGGGTTGGCTGAATACTCGGACTTGAAATATTTCCAACTCTTAGTCATTTTAAAACCTATAATTAGGCCCACGACTAACTCATCCTCAAAGTAATTTCGAGTTAAGAAATATGAAAGATAGTAGAAAAGAAAATCGAATACGTTCTCTCACTAATCCTAATTTATTTATTCATTTGATCGCCTAAACCTAAGCTCTGATACCAAATGTAACTCCCCACACTTCTCTAAGCCCGAATTTCGACCAAAATCGAAACTCAAACCTATCCAAGCACGGAGAGTATGAATTAGGTACCTGCAGTTAATGAGAATGAGCATAATTAGAGTAAAATAAAACTAATTCATAGTGGAAACGAAATGAGATAACAAATACCAACTAAGGCGACTACCTTAAGGCATGTCACCGCATCGACATCAAGCATGAGAGAAGGAGAACCGAAAACCAAACTTGAACACTTGCTAAGACATGTCTTCCCCGAGAGGCAACTAACTTCTCGCTATCACATAAGGAGGGTGCTTATTTTATATATGGCTACTTAAGACCTGCTACCAAAGTAAGGTAACGGTGGATACATTCGATCACTTAATACCCAAAGCGGACCTTTTGGTCACTCAATACCTTATACGATGGTTTATTTTACCCTAATATAAATTAGAGGACACTAGCTATTGAGTCCTACTAATCCAAGGCTTCTGTCATTCACGCATATAACCATGCCCTGCATAAGACAAGAGATAGTAAACAGTCACTAATTACATACATGATAGGTAGACGGCATCTCACAATTTATTATCTTCCCCCAGCGGACCCCCTTGTTACTATCTAGCTAGCCTTATTAGATAATTCCCTTAGCCACTCAATACTTCCTGCAGAATAGGCAGACCTTTGGTACCTCCGGATCGGTCATTTATACCTAATCCCAAAGCGGACCCATAACCCAATTACTTACTACCTAGAGGAAGTGGACTAATGTGGGAATTGCCAAGCTCATACCCAATATCCATTTAATACTTCTTGATTATTGGAAAATGAGCTATGTGATCGTTTAATACCCTTTAAATGGTGGATCTAACTAATTTTAGACCTTTACCCTGAAACAGGATACGCGATGAATTATTTTCTTTTCAAGATTTCCTCTTTTGGGATAGGAGGTGGGAACCTCATTCTTGAGATAAACCTTGTTTTAGGAAATAACCTTCGTTATGCAATTCACTATCGTCACAGGTTCCTGTGGTTAATGATATCTCACATCAGTTGAACATATACCCGACTACTGAAAAGTGCAGACTTCTATTGAATAAGGCAACTGACCTCACATCATTAACTTACTCAATCCAATTACTATTTCAAATTGTAATAATTCTAGATTAACTAGGAATTTATAACTTCCTATCTTAGGATATTTATTGATTTACTTATTGGACTTTGCATTTACTAGGCTAATAAATTCGCATTAATTCCCTTTTTCTACTCCTTTTATTATCATTAATTTGGTTATCTCCCACTAATGACCCTAAATGTCAAATTCTCTATGATATCAATTAATCTATTAAATGCCAGTTATGACACTAACGGTCATATTTCCCTAAGGCACTTATTATCCTATTTATATCAGCCCCATTTTAATTCTACTCAATATATTGTAACTCCATTTGTTATTATATTTCCACTTACCCTTATTTAATGTTTATACATATATATTTATTATTTATTAGAGTCCCTAATTGGAGTTATAATTCCTATTCCTAACATAATTCAAATTGTAACCATTTGGCATGTTTATCCTATTCAATTATTTTCTCGAATCAGAGATCATAACAACATTCCTTATTTATTTATGACCTTATTTATAACAAATCAAATTCATTTATTGCTACGATGGTCATAATACCTAATTCTGCTTATTATGGATTATATTTCCATACACATTTTCGTAAAAATGGAAATTATTCAAACATACAACAATAACAACCATTTATTATAATAATATACTTGTGTTATTTACATAGATTCAGATGGATATGAATACATATAGATTCGGATGGATATGAATACACATATATATATACACATATACATATACATATACATATATATATATATATATATAAGCGCATTTAACGTAGTTATTATATTTTATTATCATTAACCATTTATGTTTTGGTCTAAATTAACGACTAAGAAAAACCTTTTTATGTTTAATATTTTTTAAGACTCAAAATCATAAAAAAGGTTAATAACTGCAATTATTGTAAAATTGCCCAAAATAATTAAAAAGGGAATATAGACATATTTCAAATCACAAGAAATAAGAATATATGTTTTTGGAATGGTTATTGTATACTACGTACAAATATACATAAATTTTCCTATCCCTTCCTAATTATTTTGTACATATTTCTTGCTGATTTGGAACAATGTCCATTTTTGTTAAAAAAGAACAAAAAGGACATTTCTACACTAATCAAGTAAAACCCAACAACATCAAACATAACCAAGCATAATATTTTAATCTAAATTTACATAATTCTCGAATCAACACTAAAACTAAGGATCTAGAATGAAACTACAGGTTTTGACAATGATTTTGGGACCGATTTTCAGATCTAAAGTGCATACAATATGTACAAAAAATCTAAATACAATTGTAGACAATAATATAATTAAATAAATAGGCTTACAAATTCTGGTGTTCAAAACACAACTTATTATTTCAGATTTGACAAATAAATAAACAAATTTGATAAATTTTTAGGCATACAGTTTAGATCTATTTCAAATGAACTAATCAGGTTATATAAATGATGTATATAAATTTCTCACTCACCTAAAAGCTATCCAAATCTAAATAAATCTTTAGGATACAATTCCCAAAGTCTTACATATCTACAATTATTCAAAAAAGGCCTTCTTCTTGAATTGTAGATCTGTAATAAAATAGGAAAGAGGAAGGAAATCTGAATGAAAGAAAGCTTATTCGAAGCACCAATCCTTTTTCACATGAATCTGATTCTAATCTTCTCCAATCTATGTTAGTTTTTTTATATACCTATATATATATATATATTTGATTTAGAAGAGATTTGGAAGAAGAGAATTTGGCAGAGCTTTGCTACTGCCTTCAGAATTATGTGTAAAAGAATGGGAGTCTGACCCTTTATTTATAGGTGTTAGAAAGACCCTAGACCATTAGATTAGTTTTAATTAAGATCCGTCCGTAACTTAAAATATATATAATAAAATCCCGAAAAAACCTAGTCGTCACTAGGCAAATTCGACCAGAGGGGTCGACCCCCCAATTCGACAGCCTGGTCGACCGCTCTGAGTCGAGTTCCCCAGTGGGGTTGGGTTATAAATGGTATATATTTATTATATTATTCTATTGATTTATTTTTCATTCATTTTCGTATTGCTTCTGTAAATTTTCATACAAACTCCATTCACGTAGTTCCAAACATGAAAATTGACCAGAATTCCACTATGAATGCACATGTTTCATGGTCAAATTTCATCCTTTGTAAAAATTCCATTTTCGAAACCTAATAACTAAATTAATAATCGCCAAAATTCCGGGTTGTTACAATGTGCATGATTTAATATCACCTAGATATTATACAATGAAACAAATCACTTTTTTGAAAGGAAAACGTACTTGCTTACGTAAGAAATAATGGTTACAAAGCGAAATAAATTATGCCACTAAATAAAAGATACAAACAACGAATAAATTATATACATTTAAAAGTAAAGGCGTGATTTAATTTTTAAATATACAGTACAATATAGACATGAAAAAAGAGGAAAAAAAGAAAGCATGGATGCCTGCTGCAACTTTAACTTTGAAATGAATTCATGGCGGTTCGGGATGTCGATTCAATGTTAATGTACTTAACAAAAATTAATATTAATGTCTTTCTTTACATATCAAAATAAATTCAGCATTCTTAATCCTAATAACTTACGTTAACAAAAATATACTTAAAGTTATTAATATTAATAAAAGAATACCTTTTATTATTTAAACATACCTAATGTCATTAATCTTAATAAAAGGATTAACTTTTATCATCAAAACCTATTTAACGTACTTAACATTAATAAAAGAAGACTTTTATTATTAAAAACGTTTTAGCGTTCATAACTTTAATAAAAGAAACAACTTTTATTAACTAATATTTTAGCGTTCTAATCTTTAATAAAAGATTAGACTTTTATTACTAAACATTTTCAACGTTCTTATAAGACTTCTAATGAAATGTTACATTTTGGAATTAAAGAAAAAAACTCTCCTTCTTTATTAATCCATCATTAATGCTGCATCTATTATCATTATATTAAATCTTTCAAAATGCATTACCCTTTGAATTTCAAACCTTTATATTAATTAATTAATTAATATCACATTAACCTCTCACATTAGATATATATTGTTGTGGTTGCTGGAAATGCCGGGCGGGTCCAGGCAGTCTTATACCACAACTCAATCTAACCTCGGGTCAAGCATATCCTATTTATTTTAATAAATGTTAAGTGATAATTTTCAAATTTCAAAACTTGAATCATTTATTATATGATAAATGAAATTAATGTTATTAACCATTTTCGCCAAAGATAGCATGAAATTATCAAGACAGCTTAATTCACATTAAATTACATTTAATGTTATTAAATTCCACATTAATTCTGTAACGGAAAATCATTTGAAAAGTTTCAAATTTTTTCATCGGAATGAGACACAACCAATGCATTCAAAACATGAATTTCCAAAACAACGCATTTTCAAAATAAGGTATATGCTAATTCCAACAATCACAAAATTTCATTTCAATAATTCAATCGACGTTCATCATTCATGCAATTGACATTAAACCAATATACATTAAATTTAACATACAAACAACACATAATGATCATTACAACAAAATTCAAATAACAGTGTATTGTTTGTGCACTTGGGCGATTAGTGTGAAAATAACGGCCCAATCAACACACACAAGTCAGGTAACTTGTGTATGGCTGTGTTACATAATTTATTAATAATTAGAGTTAATAAATTTACATGCCTATTACACAATTTCAAATCCAAACATCGCAATAACCCAAACATTAACTCACAACCAATTATGAATAACACGGAATTAATTCACAACAAATCATCACAGGCGTTAAAATATAATTATTTAATAAATTAAATAATTACGGAACATTAAAAATGAGTGAGAAAAGAGTTCTCACCTTGATTTGATAAGGAATAAATAATCTACATGGCATGATTAAATGAAGAACACATAATTAATTTTAATTTATTACTGATTCGGATTTAAACCTGAAATTTCATGCAATTTTAGATTAAACATCATATGGTGTAAACAATTAAGATCTATGTTTTACATCCTGACATATTAGATCTAAGATTAACCATTATAGACAAACAATTAAATAAATTAAATTAAATTTTAAAATAAAATTCTCACCGTGTTTGGACTGAGGAGATGCTCGGGTTCAATTAGATTTGATGTTCGAATTCACTTGGTTTCGGGTCTGGAACAATTCCAATGCAAATTCAAAGGAAAAATCAAAATCAGGCCTTTAACAACTGCTGCAGCAACGCTTAAAAGCGTGGGGAAATCTGAAATAAAATTTACCTTAGAACGTTCAAAACTTTGATTGCGATTTTCTGGAGTTATAGGCGATGGTTTCACGAACCGTTTGTTGGAGGTTGTCCGGCTTGGAGAGGTCTACCTGCGCCGGAGAAGGGAGGAGGTGCGCACGTGACTGGTGGTGGCGGCGGAGGTGCAAACGCAGCGGGTTTGGGCTGTCGTGGCGGTGGCTACGGGCGATGAGGAGGAGCGGGTTTGGTCGGAGCTTGTAGAGCTCGCGAAGAGCTTCGAAACGAGTACTCACACGCTAAATTCCGTTAAGAAATGGGGGTGAAAACTGAGTTTGAAGTTTTGAAGACTATGGGTTTGGGGCTTCAGCAAATGACGGCTTGGAGATGATGAACAGTGATTTTCGTCCTTTTATAATATTATATTAGGGTTAACTAATTATTAATTAGCCCGTTTAAGCCCGTTTTGGTCCGAACTCCGATTCAGGCCTGCTTACTGTCGTTCTTAAGGTTTTAACACCTTCTGAACGCAATGAGCTATGTCCCGGGGTCCAACTCCGAGATTTATTATGAGTTTTGGAATAACTACATTATTTTATTAATATTTTAATGTATACCGTACGTGAAAATTCACCGAGGTCACAAATTAACTTCAAAAATTCTCGAAAAATATATTTAGCTATGTTTCGATGCTGTGGACCTATGAAAATTAATTTCGTTCGATTCTGAGCTCGTATGAATTTTTAATGAATTTTTAAAGTCAAAAATTTGCCCGTTTATATTGAAAAATCAATTATAATTATATTTTAATTCTAAAAATTACCAAAAAATCATTTTTAGCTTTGTTTTGATGATACGAACCCAACAAAATATTTTCGTTGAATTCTGAGACTGTTTGAAAAATGACTATTTTTAAGGCCAGTATATTTAATATTAAAAATACATTTTTAAACAAATAATTTCCAAAACTCGAAATATATAAGTGTTTACTGTTTTTCAATGCAGAAACATCATTTTGAACTCATTGGAAGTGGTTTTAAGTCGAAATTCCTTTATATGCCAAAAGTAGCATTATTGACCTATGCAAATTACCTAGCGACCTTTCTAAAAATTGAATTGGCCATAACTTTTGATTTCCGCTATGAAATTTCGATTTTTCGGATTCGTTGGAAAGATATTTTTAAATAGATTCTAATATTTTTGGTTTCACTAAAATCCGTTAAATTTTGCATCCTGTATGGTCAGTCAAAGTTCAAGTTTGACTTTTCAAACTACCGCGCTATTTCCAACTTTTTTTTTATATAATTAAAATTAAATTATTCATTCTAACTTCGATTTGAATCAAATTTGTGATCATTATTATTTAAAATAGATTATTTTAAATATCAAAACTCATTAAAATCACTTAAAATAAATTTTAAATTAGCCCAAAAATTCAGGGTTGTTACAGAGGTAGTGTGCAAGTGCACATAACTATGCACGACAGTAGGCATTTGAAATGGATGAAGGGAAGAAAGGAGAAGGAAAAGAAGAAAGGGTGTGGTGGGTTGTTCGGGTGCACAAAGATGAGTTGGGTGTAGCAACCCAGATTTTTATTACTAAATATTTAATTTTGTTCAAGCATTAAATATTGGTTAGAATGATTTAATGTCTGGAATTCAAATATAGCAGTTATTTGAAATAATTGATATTGTAAATTAAATACTTGAACTCAGATTTAAATAATTGAGTTCGAAGATAAATATTAATTTAATGAATTTGATGATTTGATTTAATTCTTTTTAGTTGAATAACGGTGAATTCAATCTGTAAATTTTTTTGTACCGATAAACTATACAAATAAACAATTAGAAAATCCATTATTAACACTACAAATCAATTTCTATTGATGTATTTTTAATTTAATTTATTTGATTTTTGTTCAAAATTTTAATTTGAGAAATACTGAATATAAATTCAACGATTTTTAGGAAAATAGCAATATTTTACTAAGTTTCAAAAGTCAATAAGAAACGTATATTATTATTTTTAGATCATGTCAAGATGTCAAGCGCAACAATATTTTGTTTGGGTCATTCGGAGACTGCATAGAAATAAAATTTTGTGTGATGTGGAATGGAAAATTTATAAATAAACATATGTGAAAATACCTCTCAAAATACGACAATATGTTCCTCCTTTGACTCCTCGTTCAAGTCAACGCTTTAGAGCCATAATCTCTTCCCTCTTCCGCGTCCATCATGTTCAGCAAAGAAGAAAAATAAAGGGATATTTAGTATGGCAACCCCACTTTTTGTTTAATTATGGGCATTGTTATTCGCACTCCAAATTTGATTAAGGGGTGGCCCATTTCTTTTTTTAAATATTTTTTACTAAGGGGGATATTAGAAAGTAACCTCCCCTTAAAACTAAACTATAATATGACCAAATTAACCTTACCTTGGTAATTGGCCTAATTGAATTGGGCATTGTTATTGACATTCCAAATGGTTAAGTGGGGACACAGATGAAATTCGACAAGATTTTGCCGCATTTATTCATAGAATTCGGCAAGGCTTTACCGCATTTATCCACAGAATTCAGCGGGGTATGCTTGAGTTTCACCTTTAAATTCGACAACCATCGAAAATGTAAAAACAAAAAATAGTGGATGTATTCCGAATTTTGTTTTGACAGTTTCCCCCTTAACCATTTTTTGAGTTTCAATAACAATCCAAAAAGCGATTCAAATAAGTAGGGGTATTTTCATAAAATAATTTTTCTGCTCAGTACGCCTCATAATAAATGTAAATATAACTTGAGTTCCCTTAAAATTGACCATCCCCTTACCTAAATTTGGAGGGCGAATAACAATGCCTTAGTTATCCTTCTTTTAAATTCCTTTATAATCTTTCTACTCAAATCAATGTATATGAAAACAGATCAATCTTCCTCGTACCTTTCCCATTCCACTGCTACAGCAAAAAATATCTATACATACAGTTGATCAAACAATCCCAAAATCAAGCATATATCTTGATTGAAATTATCAAATTAGATGTATTTGGATTGCTAAGAGGAGAGCTTCATTTTGGTCAGGGGTTCGTGAGTTGCGGTGAAGTTTGAGTGAGGTTGTTGCCAGCGGAGGATCAAGAAAGTTATCCCTGTAGGGGCCAAAAATAATTTTTCCATACATAAAAACTAATAATAAAGACAATAATTAAACTTGTTCACACAAAACGATGAAATGTCAACCATGTTGAGACCTGCTGTGTTGTTTAACAGTGAAGCAATAAGTACTTTAATGTATTGGGGAGTTTAGTGGGAGCTATCTAAAATGCATTGACATCATTTAATAAACAACAGTAATACTTTTCTGCAGTATTTTCAATCTCAGTAGGGGCCATCGCCCCCACTGGTCCTCACTTGCATCCGCCAGTGGTGGTTGTTCATCTTGGGGGGGCATATCATCTAGGGCTCGACCATTTGAGAAGTTCATGTAATGAGAGGCTCTAGTGTTGGCGGCCTTTTGTAGGTGGAGGTGGAGCGAAGGCGATTGTATGGAAGCAAAACAACGAAGTCCGGTTGATTGTACCATTTCACGAAGTTTACCGTGGCGTAGAGCTATAGGTCGCGATTTCGTGGGGTGCTCGGATATGGAGCTTTTTCATAGTGGAGTACAACGGTGAATTCGGATGACGATCTGTTTGTAAATCGATCTCGGGAAGGTGTGAGGAAGGATCGATATAGTGAAGGGAGATGTCATGTATTTGTGTGCTTTGAGGAAGATGGATTTTGCGGCTAACCCAGGCAATAAGTTTTAAACCGTAATTAACGTTTAAATAATATAATTTATAATTTTAAATCTTATTAAATGTATAATCCATTCATACAAGGATATCCAACACGATAAGTCGCAATGAATTTGTAATGATGTAGGCTACGCTGTGAAATTGGATTGGTTGCTATTGGACTTAGTAAGAATTTTAGAAAATTTTGAATGCTGTTCAGAATTCAACAGAACCAGAGCGTAAAAACGACAACTAAAGCGATAGTAAGAAAAATTCAACTTACAGATTTATCAGTAAATTTTATAGTGAATTGAACATTGGTTATCTGCTAGATTGTAGAATTCACTTGTTATTTGGCTTGGAAAATTTTCTTATTCTCGATTGTCTAATTGAATTAATCAAATCTAGGATTGCAATATGCCATCTTGAAATGCTATTAGATTGGTTGAATCTGATACAGGATCACAAAAACTCTCGAATTGTTATTAGACGGTTTTGAGTTTATTTCATATCAGAATTGTTGAATTATGACAACCCCAATTTCGACATACCAATTTTTTTCAAAATTCCAATCTATCGAAACTCAGATTGGTTTGCTCTGGTATCCTGCAGAAAAGATAGAGACATAAAATATGTCAGAGCTCAGAAAATATCTCATAGTGGAATGGATAAAATACAATGTAATCAAAATATAGCCTTACCGTATTAATAATACTACCTAACCAGTATCCAAGGCTATCATGTTCCTGCCATAATTCTAAACTGCGAGTATGCTATGAGAAGGGGGTCAGAACACAAGTTCTGGTGACTGGATTTAAACTATACACTTTGGATAATCCTACATATGTCGTTCAATCATATTTTCTTATTTAATAGGTTACTTGGGTTAACAACACTCAAGGCTTACACACACGTCGTACCCGTTTACTTCCCAGTGGATTAACCTAATACAGTATATGTGTAGCTACCCCCAATATCGAGGTACACCCCATGGTACCCCACTCGCACGGTCTCTACCGTAATGCCACCGAAATGCTCGCAGTCCCTCATCCTACACTGGAGTGACGTACGGATCTCTATATAACAATGTTACGATTAGAATATATCTGCCATCACTACGCTACGTAAGCGTATGGACTGCCACCCTCGATCGAATCGGATCTCATACCGGAGTAATGCCCTCAAGTCTACGATACACCACCTAGAGTAGATATGCATGTATCTAGACTGTCCCTCATACGTACTGTTAATTATAGCTCGATGCCTCAATCACACGTCCTCTAATGTGCACCGAGTTCCGTGGAAGGGCGATGCAAGAAACCCAGAACTCGGTCGGGAGCTTTTCCATATCTGTACAGGCCTGTCTTTTAATGAGCCTCTATATACATATATACCTACGGTCTGTTTTCAGAGTGGCTATGGCCCCATCTCGGCCCCTCCCTCAACTAGTAAAGACTACAAGAGCTAAGCGACATGCCTGTAATAACAAACAATCTAAACATCCATGTGGCATCTCCCCTCAACCCCTTACCCCGACAGTGAAGGGTGACATGGTATCTTGGGTTTAGCTCTGGTCTTTTCGCATCCCACTAGTTGTTGATGACGGGTATCCGACGATCTACTATCCTTGGTCATGACCCTCTGCCTCTCCGTTGAAGCAACTGCCGAATCACCCTGGTGTCACCGTGTCACAACATTTTGACTGCGTAGCTACATCTATAGTCAAGGCCCACCCGCCTAGTAGTTACGCCATGACCCAACCTCTACGAGCACATCCTAAGACGTGTGACACCGCACAAAGGACTACTAGGAGCACCTTACGTGCCTCAGGAAGCCGCATGCTTCCCCTTCCAGTCCTTTGGAGCCGTCAGAATAATCAGATGAATGTGCACTCCCCTCGTGCCTTATAACACCTCGATGATCTACCCAGTTGGGTTATTAACCCTCGACCGTACGGACTGGTCTAAGTGCCTTACTTTAGCATGTTGTTAGACCCTATGTCTAAACATTCTTTTACGCGCTTGTCTCACCTCATCAGGTTTCCAGTTTACTTGGTTATTCCCATTCATATTGAATTCTTATTCAAATTACCAAGTTTCTCTTGCTTATTAATTTCAGTCGTACAACTTAATCCATTTAAATTTATTAATAAGCCTACAACATGTTATTCTCTAGATTGTGGCCCAAGGTCTATAATCCACAATCTCTTTTATATTCTTGTTTGATTTCATCATTACAATTACATGTTTTACTTAATATGTTTTTAAGTATATCCAAATTCACATGTTTTCTAATTAACATGTCGCTTACCATTTATGATTAAATATAACTTATTTCATTTCATAAGTTTTCCTCATCCTTTCTCATTTAATCATAATTCCATTTTACATCGTTAATACAACTTATCGTTGTTTACTTATTAACTTAGTTTTATTAACTAAGGCCTATTAAAAAGTTTCTCTACCTATTTATTATAACCTATGTTATAATTTCCTATTGTCCCTAGGGCAAGCCTAAACATTCTTATCAACGGGTTTCAGACTTCCAAGATTACAAATTACTTAATTTATAATTAAGTACAACTTCTTACATTTCATATATTTCCCCCCTTTTCTTAACTGGTTTCCGGCTTTCCCCATTTACTACTTACTTAATTTACAACTAAGTGTCCCTTAACTCATTTCACCAGTTATCCAATTTCCCTATTAGTTTATCATAGCCGAAGTTATAATCCCCACTTGTCCCTAGGACAAGTCTACCTATTATACAAAATTTTCATTAATGTTATTTATTTATAATAGGTGATTATCATTCCCCTTTTAAACCATTTTCTTTTACATTGTAAACCATTATTCCTCATTCACTGTAATATATATATATATATATATATATTCCTTTTTAAGGAAAATACTTCATGCACCTTATCAGTTTGATAGAAGAAATCAGTGATTTATTTTCATAATGTATTCCCATCTAAATATGTGGTAGCAAGTAATTTCTTTACTTTTCTTACTTTATTTATAGTGGCTTACTTGCAACCACATTCTCAGAAATAGGTCATTTAGGGAAATACATCACTTTTCCTTCGCATCACACTAACTCAGATTATTACATTGCTTCCTTTCTTATTTTCTGAGTTAGACATTTAATAACCATCATTGCCATTTATTCATATCTTGTTATATATATATATAAGCACTAGACCTCTCACATTAAGCCTACACTTGTGGACGCTAGATTTGTCGGGCGGGTCCGAGCAGACTTCTACCCCAAGTTGACTTAACCTCGTGTCTTAGCACCATTACATGTTTTTAATTTTTCGCTTAGGCCTCTCACATTAGGTTCAACATTAGTGGCTACTGGATAAGCCGATCGGGTCCGGGCAGACTTCTGCCACTAATGCAACCTAACCTCGTGCCATAAGTGCAGTTACAATTTCTAATCGTAATCCTAGGCATATTCATCTTCATTCAACCATTTATGTTCATATCAAATTGCGCTCCCAAATTAAAGTCACAAAAATAATATATGTTATGTTCTAAAATCCCATTACAAATTATGCCCTAAATCCCAATATGTGTCGCATGTCTTTCTACATGTATTTAACTTTATTTAAAATAAAGTGTAATTCTCCAATAGTGTATCATTTACCCAAAATCTCAATTATCCCAATTGACAAGTTCATAAAATAGATCTTTACAACAGTATTCATGTACATCTCAACATGTTAACTAATTGAACATATTATCCATTTTAGTGCAATAATTCATTTCATCAAATTAAATCTTCCAATATGTTCATTGTGTATGTTAATAGGGAATGGCAAACGATAAATATGCTATTATTTAAAAAGTATATTTTAAACCCACTCAGCTAAAAGCCTTCCAAATCTCTAATCAGATCAAGATCTCTTCTTCCATGGTTTTTCCCTTTTAATTTGATTTGAAACCTAACGACCATGGATTTATTATTTTCATGAAAAGAGAAGGGAAAGAGAAATAATTTAAATAGGTTGGTCTTAGAAGTTTACCTTGCTTTCATGATTCAATATCTTTTTATTAACGTTGATTCCCTCTTCCAGATCTGAATTCGTAATTTTCCTAGGCTAATATTTTAATTTTCAGAATAGATTTGAGAATAAAGAGAGAGAGAGTAATGGCAGAGATCCAGTGTAACCGCCAAATTATGAGGGTTAGAGTTAGGTCAAGGATCTTATTTATAGGAGTATGGAGCAACCAGGACCCTCAGATTTTCCCAAAAGCCATCTGAATCGTCAAAATATCAAAAATCCTAATCTGCCAAAATCTGCTGCAGGTGGGTAGACACCCCTTTGAGGGGATCGACACCCCATTGGGGGGGGGGGTGGGGTCGACATCTCCTGGCAGGAAATCTGTCGCCTTCTGAAAATTCAAAATTTGAACCGATTTTCGAATTTATGGACCCATTTTTGAATTCTGAACCTGATATATATATATATATATATGTCATGCATGTATACAAACTTCGAACCTTAATAACTTCTTCATATGGTGTCCGATTTACACAAACCTAGTGTCGATTTTGACCAGAATTTCAAGACAGACGCAATGACGCAGTCCGTTTTACTTAATTCTAAATACTTAATTAATTTATTCTTATTTTATTATCTTGAGTTAAAAATGCGGGGTGTTACATTCTCCCACCCTTAGGAAATTTCGTCCACGAAATTTGATAAGGGTAAAATCAATTAACCCCTCGCGTAATATACATCCATGATGTGTGCATCCAATTTTTGCAACAATTGTGCACTTGTACAAAGTGAAGTACAACATAATAATGCAAGTATGCTTAAGCGGTACCTCCTATGTGTATGCAAATTTTCAAAAATCCTTTTAAATATGATGCTCACATCCTAAATATATTGGCAGTTCTACATGAATGCAATATTTTGGAAATCAAAATGCTTTTTCATCCAAATTTTTCCACACTCTTACTGAGTAAGAGCATAGTTCATCCAATTTTTGCATCCATAATCCTACCAACCAACTTTATTTTTTGAATATCAGAAAAATCTCATTTTCTAAATTCGATTTCTTATGTTACAAAAAGGTGGACAACAGAATACTCCGCATCTTCCGTTTTTCTTTTTCAACCTTTTTCTAACCGTGCTTGGATTTTTATGTAACTATTTATAAAGATTCCCTATTTTCCTATCCAAGCACAGCCCACATAAGAAAATTTATCTTTTTTTTGTTACTGATTTTCTTTTTCATCTTATCTTGGAAAGTTTTATCTTTATCCATCTTTTCTCATAATTTTCCATTTTTGTTGCTTTACTGAATTTTCTGTTTCCTTTTCAGTTGCACCATTTCTCTTTCCATAGCTTATTTAATTATCTTATCCTAGTTTAAATTTAAATAAGCCTTATAGTCTTTCAACTAAGACAGGAGAACAGGCACCCTACACAGCTACTACTAAGGGCCAAGAATCTCGGGACTATGTCCCCCTCAGACAGAAAAATCCAAACTATGTGATCCACAATAGGTTTAGGTGTTACCCTAACTACCTAACAAGAACAAAATAACGGAACGATCCCAGCCAAAATGTAGTAACGGGTTTTACCCCTAACATGGAAATTAGCAAGAAGATCTAAACACTTATTTGCCCTTTACTATCTAGTAATCACTACTAACTCTAGCTGTGTACCAATAATTGTTCTAAGCAACAACCTAGGCTTTTAATGCTTACACATTCTACGGGAACTCACTATTATTTCAAGATAATTCTCGCTATTTACTTTATAGCCTCAAAACTTTTCCCGTCTTCCCTAGGCACTAATCCTTACCTACTCCATACTTTAAAACATGTTTTGGACCTTTTCATTTAAATTTCCAAAAATTAAAAGTGTCAAAACTTTATTATTATTATTATTTTTCATGAAAACTTTCTTTTGCCAAACCATAAAAACACGTCATCTAAAAGAAAATGTAAATCATCATCATTTTTTTCAAATTGCAAAAACTGGAGTAGATACGGACAACTATTTTCTCAACCGGGTTTATGACTTGTTCTTACCTATAAGGTCAGTTTAGTCTCTTACTACAAGGTGCCAACATCCACTCTACTCTTATTTTCTACAACTTATTTTGTCCACCCACAAAATTATCTTAAAATAACTTATCAAAAAGGGTTGTCATAAGAATAGAGATTTAAATCTTTCTTTATTAAAAATTCTTGTATGAAATATAACAAGAAAACTAGCGAGCTATACATGCTCTATAATATGCACCTTTTTACCGAGAGAATTTTACTTTAAAACTCAATATGTACTTCTTTACATATTCTAAAACTATAAATTTTAAGATTAAAACACCATAAACCCTTTTTCCCAAAACTTTTATAATTTCAAGTTCTTAAAAGTTAATGGGGTTGGACTCAAAGCGGGTTTCCAATTTTTCTAGGCATTCCTAGACACTCCCCAAGGTCAATTCTCTCAATTATATACGTATATTCCTAATCCATTTTTCTCTTTTCAATCTTTTCCAATTTATAATGGTTTCAAGCCTACTAACCCAAAATACTAATCATATGGGATTCACTTTCCTTCCATACAAAGTATATTGTACACTCTCTGTCCAATTTACCTAAGGGTCTCGAATTTTCATATTCATTACTTTAGTGCACAAAATAACATCTCATTTCTTATCATATTACGCCCTTTCTATTTAGTGGGTTTCTCTATGGATCTAGGTATATATATAATATATTTATTTATTTTTTTGAAAAAATACAAATACGTTCACTCACTATTTGTATAGGAATCTAAACCTGGCTCTAATACCAGATATGGCAACCCCACTTTCGACAGACCAATTTTTTTTCAAAATTCCAATCTATCGAAACTCGGACTGGTTTGCTCTGGTATCTTGCAGAAAAGACAGAGACATAAAAAATGTCAGAGATCAGAAAATATCTCACAGCGGAATGGTAAAAATATAATGTAATCAAAATATAGCCTTACCGTATTAATAATACTGTCTAACCAGTATCCAAGGCTATCATGTCCCTACCACAAATCTAACCAGCGAGTATGTTATGAGGAGGGGGTCAGAGCACAAGTTTTGGTGGCTGGATTTAAACTATACACTTTGGATAATCCTACATATACCGTTCAATCATATTTTCTTATTTATTAGGTTACTTGGGTTAAAAACACTCAAGGCTTACACACACACGTCGTACCCATTTACTTCCCAATGGATTAACCTAATACAGTATATGTGTAGCTACCCCCAATATCGAGGTACACCCCATAGTACCCCACTCGCACGATCTCCACCGAAATGCTCGCAGTACCTCATCCTACGCCGGAGTGACGTACAGATCTCTATATAACAATGTTACGATTAACATATATCTGCCATCACTTCGCTACGTAAGTGTACGGACTGCCACCCTCAATCAAATCAGATCTCATAGCGGACTAATGCCCCCAAGTCTACGATACACCACCCAGAGTAGATATGCATGTATCTAGACTGTCCCTCGTATGTACTGTTAATTGTAGCTCGATGCCTCAGTCGCACGTCCTCTAATGTGCACCGAGTTCCATGGCAAGGCGATACAAGAAACATGGAACTCGGTCGGGAGATTTTCTATATCTGTACATTCCCGTCTTTTAATGATCCTCTATATACAGATATACCAAGGGTCTGTTTTCACAATGGCTATGGCCCTACCTCGGCCCCTCCCAGAACTAGTAAAGACTACAAGAGTTAAGCGACATGCCCCTAATAACAAACAATCTAAACATCCATGTGGCGTCTTCCCTCAACCCCATACCCCGATAGCGAAGGGTGAAATGGTATCTTGGGTGTGGCTCCAGTCTTTTCGCATCCCACCGGCTGTCGATGACGGGTATCCGACGATCTACTATCCTTGGTCGTGACCCTCTGCCTCCCTATTGAGGTGACCGCCGAATCACCCTGGTGTCACCGCGTCACAGCATTTTGACTGCATAGCTACATCTATAGTCAAGGCCCGCCCACCTAGTAGTTAAGCACAAACCCAACCTCTGCGAGAACAGCCTAAGACGTCTGTCACCGCACAGAGGACTACTAGGAGCACCTTATGTACCTCAGGAAGCCACGTGCTTCCCCTTCCATTCCTTTTGAGCCGTCAGAACAATCAGATGAATATGCGCTCCCCTCGTGCCTTATAACACCTCGATGATCTACCCCGTCGGGTTATTAACACTCAACCGTATGGACTGGTCTAAGCACCTTATTTTAGCATGTTGTTAGACCCTATGCCTAAACACTCTTTTACGCGCTTGTCTCACCTCATCAGGTTTCCAGTTTACTTGGTTATTCCCATTCATATTGAATTTTTATTCAAATTACCAAGTTTCTCTTGCTTATTAGTTTCAGTCATATAACTTAATCCATTTAAGTTTATTAATAAGCCCACAACATGTATTCTCTAGATTGTGGCCCAAGGTCTGTAATCCACAATCTCTTTTATATTCTTGTTTGATTTCATCATTACATTAACATGTTTTACTTAATATGTTATTAAGTATATCCCAATTCACATGTTTTCTAATTAACATGTCGCTTACCATTTATGATTAAATATAACTTATTTCATTTCATAAGTTTTCCTCATCCTTTCTCATTTAATCATAATTCCATTTTACATCGTTAATACAACTTATCGCTGTTTACTTATTAACTGGTTTCCGGCTTTCCCCATTTACTACTTACTTAATTTACAATTAAGTGTCCTTAACTCATTTCACCAGTTATCCAATTTCCCTATTAGTTTGTAATAGCCAAAGTTATAATCCCCACTTGTCCCTAGGACAAGTCTACCTATTATACAACATTTTCATTAATGTTATTTATTTATAATAGGTGATTATCATTCCCCTTTTAAACCATTTTCTTTTACTGTTGTAAACCATTATTCCTCATTAACTGTAATATATACATGCGCCTTATCAGTTTGATAGAAGAAATCAGGGATTTATTTTCATAATGTATTCCCATTTAGTAAGTAATTTCTTTACTTTCTTACTTTATTTATTGTGGCTTACTTGCAACCACGTTCTCAGAAATCGGTCATTTAGGGAAATACATCACTTTTCCATCACATCACACTAACTTAGTTCATTACATCGCTTCTTTTCTTATTTTCTAAGTTAGATATTTAATTACCATCATTGCCATTTATTCATATCTTTATATATATATATATATATATATATATAAGCACTAGACCTCTCACGTTAAGCTTATGCTTGTAGACGCTGGATTTGCCGGGAGGGTCAGGGTAGACTTCTACCACAAGTTGACTTAACCTCGTGTCTTAGCACCATTACATGTTTTTAAGTTTTCACTTAGGCCTCTCACATTAGGTTCAACATTAGTGGCTGCTGGATATGCCGGTCGGGTCCGGGTAGACTTCCGCCACTAATGCAACCTAACCTCGTGCCATAAGTGTAGTTACAATTTCTAACTGTAATCCTAAGCATATTCATCTTCATTCAACCATTTATGTTCATATTCATCTTCATTCAACCATTAATGTTCATATCCTAGGCATATACAAACTTCGAACCTTAATAACTTCTTCATATGGTGTCCGATTTATGCAAACCAGGTGTCGATTTTGACCATAATTTCGAGACGGACGCAATGGCGCGGTCCTTTTTTACTTAATTCTGAACATTTAATTAAGTTAATCTTATTTTATTTTCTTGAGTTAAAAATGCAGGGTGTTACATGAATAGTGTTGATTTGATTACATTGTATAATTATAACATATTTAATATAAATCATATGCTCGGTGTTTTCTATTTGGCCAAATAAACACCACTTAAATTTTTGGATGAAGCATTCTAATTGACATCTGTTAGTATAATAGAAGTCATTCCATTATTGTATTAATTTGGTAATTTTGTTTTTTCCAATTAATTTATATTTAATAAGTGTTATATTATCTGTTAACTGCTAATTATTTGTCTACTTACATATGCATGTTTCTGTAGATACCATGTTTGACTGAAAAGATAAATAGAATATATGTAGCCTATTTAAGTACCGTTGTGATTTCTAAGCCTTATGGAATAAATGTTTTGAGCTATATATTCTAACCATAGTTGCTTATGGTTTCTCTTATTCAAAGATGTAACCATCGTGTAACTATAGTCACTTAGTTCATTTGAAATAAATGTTTTCAAATCATTATTTATTTATATTTCATAATGCTTTAGAAAGAAGTCATTGTTTAATAATATTTTTAAAATAAATAAATTTATTTTATTAATCATGTTTTAAGGTTAATAATTATTCATTTAAAAATGTATTCAATCATTTTGTAATAATGATTAAAGTTAATTAATTTTTATTTAAACAAAGATTTAATAGTTAATAATTATGTAGTTAAAAGTTAAATTATTACTTTGCTAATAAGGCTAGAAGTCAGATAATTATCTTATTAATATTGTTTTAAGTTAGATGTTTATTTTATCAAGAACGATTTAAAATTAATTATTTATATTATTAAAGAACGATCAGTTGATATTATACTTTATATGGATTTAAAGATTGGGTATCATTATTTATAGATGGTAATTCATCACTGGAATGTTAATTATCTCGAAGCCCCATATAAGGTACTAAAGATCTAACTGAATGGATAACTCTGAAATCAATAAGAAATCATCTATAGAATATTGCATATTAAAGGACAAAAGCTTCTTCCAGATGGTCTTTGGACCCCTGTTCTACCAACATCTGATCATTTTATCTTATTTCTATAGGAACTTATTTTCGGGAGTTACCGAAAGCACTCAATGGGAAATTTGTAATGAAGACGGTATCTTAACCTGAGCCAACCCTTTCGCAAGTAAAGGAATCTATAAGAAAACACCATTTGGCATGTTAACCGTAAATTTGGCTGATTGGAATCGCCTTGATTACATCAAGGACTCTTTTTTAAAATGAAGAAATACTTCACTCCCAACCATGTAGAATCTCTTAGGTATGAAGTTACATTATTTGCTCATAATGTAGATTTTCTTTACCTTTTTATCCAAATGGTATTTCATCCTCAAACTGAAGTTTTATTAAATCCACCTAGTCATTTCTTGATAAATATGACCAATTTACCTTATCTAAACAAACTAATGATTATTCATTTCAAGACTCTACAATGATTAGTCTCATGTCCATTCATTATGATAACAACAGTATGGTCCACTTCTATTCCATTCATTCTTAGGCTCTTGCTTTTTCGGAGGCCAATAATCTAATTCTCCCAAGGTTAAAAAGTAGACATTCACAATTGAGGTAATTAAGTTGCGTTCTTTCAGCAATCTAGAATTAAAAACATTTTTCAAAGGGTTGAGTCTTGGTTTCTTGAAATTTGACCTTAGAGTTCCATTTTAGTTATTTTCCTCTTTAAACCCTCATGAGGTTTATATGTCGGAAAAGATCCACTTTCAGTTATTATTGTTACTTCCAGTACTCCTTAGTGGCCATAGAATGATAAAGATTTCTTTGAATTTGGTTGCCATCTTTGAGAAATAGCATTATAATCTTCCATTTTTTCTTTTCCAAATATTGTTCCTTGGGAGTAATCTTGGATGACCTTTCTTATTTGAGAGAATAAGTCATTATCCTTTTTCAGGATTTCGTCGGAGGCAAAGAAAGGTGTTGAACCAATGTGGAACGGATTAATACGCCTATAATTAGGTTCATAACTTCAATTTTCTTCTTATTGGTAATACATAAAGCTTTCAATCTTAAAATATGTTCTTCATAAAGCCTCAGATCCATTGAAGCTAATTCCATCACAGGCGGTTCAGAAGATCCATGTTCAGTTTAGATTGGCCTTTTACCCTTATCATCCTGCTGTTGAATTGGGAGAGGCAGTGATCTTTCTCATATATAAGAGTGATTTTGAAGGGACTTTAGTCCTTCTTCATCATTAATTTGTCGTAGAGTTGGAGGGGATACCGATATTTTCCTCTTATATGATTATCGAAGTTTAGATGTTCTGTAACACCCCGCATTTTTAGTCAAAGATAATAAATTTGGGATAACTTAATTAAATTTTTAGGACTAGGTGAAACCTGCATTATCGTTGCATTAGTCTCGAAATTCAGGTTCAGATAGACCTCAAGTTTGCTAAAATGGATAACCTATGAAGAAGTTATGGACATTAGTACGTATGAAGAAGTTATGGACATTAGAAGTTTGACGAGAAAGCAGGCGGCAGGCCAGTGTAACTGGTGCACTTAGGAAGTGCGCCTGGGAAAAATTTCACTGGTGCACTTGGAAAGTGAGCCGAAGTAAGGTTATAGCGCTTGGATCGACCCATAGGTCGACCCAAGGGTCGATGGGTCGACCCAAGGGTCGATGGGTCGACCCAAGGGTCTGTGGGTCGACCTAAGGGTCGGTCGACCCATGTGGTGGTGGTGGGTCGACCCACAAGTCGACCCAAGTCCAAAAATGCGCGATTCAGACGTGTATTGGCTGCCGTGTGCGATTTGTGTACTGTTCGGATGTTTATAAATTCAATCTGATGGTTCAGAGTCTTCTACTACGCTTATAAATAAGATACCAGAGCCTAACTTTATTCTGAAAAATTTTAAATGCTGCCTAGGCTCTGTCATTCTTCTACCCCAAATCTCTTAAAAAAATAGATTAACTTCCCCTATGAAATTTTGATTCAAGATATGGAGGAAAAGAATGTATATTTACAGTGTAGGCATCTAGAGTTCTGATCGTTGTGACGTAAATTCTTGAATCTGGTTAATTTAGATATCTCTTCTTTTTCCCCTTTTTCTTTTAATCTGAAAATTGTGAATCCTTGGTTATTTAGTTTCTAGATTCAGTTATGAGAGCCATGGAATGCTAGATCTAGACCAGATCCATGAATTTGGAAAGCTATTAGGTGAGTGGATTTAAGTTATGCCTTTTTTATAATGGTATATTTATCGTTTGGCATTCCCCGATAATATGTATAATAAATCTGCTGAAATCTATTGAAATTAGTGATGTTGTAATTATAAATGAACTGTATGCCTATTTCTATTCTCTTCCCTCTTCTTTCCCTTTTTATTTTATAAGCCTAGGCTACCTTCGAGTCTAGGACAATCTCGTAAGAGACATACGTATGAACGAAAATGAGAAAATTTGGAATGCTTGGGAATGATAATAAAAGAGGGAAATTTGGGGCATACCTTATACTATGGAATATGAATGGAAATTTGGGATTGTGTGAACATGTAATCTGTGGGATTAATTCAAGATTAAGTGGAATAAGTTAATGAAACTGTAAGTAACCTGTGTGTCCTGTCAAACCTGTGGGGTTTAAAGCTGTTGAATCTATGGGGTTAAGTAAATATGTTTAATCTGTTGGTTATATGAACCTGTTAACCTGTAATACTTAACCTGTATAATCTTTTGGGGTTATATAAAACTGTTAAATATGTGGGGGTTATGTGAATATGTTAATCTATAAATCATAACATGAACCGAGAACATTTCTGCTGTATAAAGCCTATTTCTATTAATCATCTAGCTAAATTGGGAATTTATGTGAATGCTATAATTATGAAATTTACAGTGAACATGAATATTTGTTTAAGAATATTATTATGCCAAAAGAATGTAAATAAAAATTACATTAAAGTTTGGAAGAATAAAGATACATATAATGGTGCTAAGACACGAGGTTATGTCCAACTTATGGTAGTAGTCTGCCTGGAACCGCCCGACAAATCCAGCATCCACAAGTGGTCGGCTTAATGTGAGAGGTCTGGTGCGTAAACATGTATATAAATATATGTGTATAACCAGAAAGAATTAATTGTAATTAATGGAAGGGAATGAAAGTTAAAACAGTAAAAGAATTGCAATGAACGGGGAATGATAATAACTTATTATGAATAAACCTAAATGGGAAAAAGGAAAGATAATAAGTAGACTTGTCTTAGGGACAAGTGGAAAATATAACTTAGGTTATAATAAATGATAGAGAAGATGATGCAACTTATGTAATAAGATAAGTTGCACTTAATTATAAATTAAGTAATTGTAAATCTTGAAACCTGAAATCTGCTTTTTGTAATAAGTAAAGGAAAGAGGAGGAAACTTTTCAAATGCAATAAGTTGTACTTAATTATAAATTAAGTTATCTGAAAACTTGAAATCTGAATCCTGCTGATAAGAAGAACATGTTATCTGTAAACCTAAAGTTTGAAATCTGCTGATAAGAATAACTTGTTGAAGGCTTATTAATGAACTTAAATGTGCTAAATTATATAACTGAAATTAACAAGCAAGAGGAACTTGGTACCATTAATGAGGCATTAGTATGATTTGGAATGACCAAGATAACTGGAAATCTAATGAGGTAGTGCAAGTGCGTAATTAAACGGTTAGACATAGGGTCTAATAACACGTTAACCTAAGGCGCTTGGACCAGTCTGTACGTCTAAAGGTGAATAACCCAACGTGATAGATCATCGTAGTGCCATGGCGCACAAGAGGAGTGCACGTCCATCTGATTATTCTGCCTGTTCTATCTGCTGCTCTGTTGAGTTTCTGCTCGCTCCAAAGGACTGGAAGGGAAAGCATGCGACTTCCTGGGACGTGGAGAGTACTCCTGGTAGTCCTCTGTGCGGTGGCAGCGTTAAGGCTATGCTCGCAGAGGTTAGGTTTGTGCGTTACTACCCAGTGAGTATACCTTGATTGCCACGGTAGTGGGTAGTCAGAAGGCTGTAAGGTGGCTTAGGTGATTCGATGAACCTAGTGTCTCATGACTAGGCGGGTTATGACCATCTCATCTGTTTTCCTTAGGCGGGTCTAACCATCTAATTGATAGTAATCGTCGGGTACTGGTCATCGATAGTTAGCATGATGCGGAAAGGCGGAGAGCTAAACCAAAAGACCATTGCCCTTTACTATCGAGGCTTTGGTTGCAGGACACACCAATTTATATGTAGATTATTTGTTAGGGGCACGTCACTAGCTCTCATATTTGTTTGCCTTTCACTAGTTGAGGGAGGGGCCGGATGGGACCATAGCCATTGTGAAAATGTAAACCATAGCATCTGTGTATACAGATATCTGAGAAGCCTCCTGACCGCGTTCCATGTATCTGATATAGCCCTGTTACGGAACTCGGTGCACAGTAGATAATATGTGCAGAAACATGTATACCGTTTCCGGATGGTGTATCATCGAGGTCGAGGCATCGAGTATGTGACGGCCCGCCCCACACTAGCCGACATTTCCCCGAAATGCGCTGTGCCGATGTCCAACTAGCACGGGACGGTCGCCAAAAGAAAAGAAAGAAGGGAATGAACTAATCAAGGAACCTGTAGAATGTCTCACAACGCATGGAATAAAATATAATAATAACATACTTGACATAAAACAGGTGAGACAGTGCATAAGCTGATAACTAAAATCAACATCAATCATCAGAGCAGCGGAAATCCAAATACAGCTTATGATCCAAACCATCATTATTACAACTTTCAAAACTGTCTCTAAAGCAAAAGAAAGAAAAGGTACACTACTAATGCCCAGAGTAGTGACCACCAGCGACACAGGGAGAATATCTATATATATCATACGTGGAAGCCTCCTGCTCGTCTCCGGATCAGCTACTCGTGCATACCACCTAACTTGTCTCTAGTCTGCTCGTGTGAGCACCCAGAGTAATAAGAAGAGACATAAAACTCTGGGTCAGACAAAAGTCTGGTGTGAGCGATAAGCAGCTAAACAAAACAGAACAATAACAGGTAAAATCCAATCATACCTGAACCTGGACCTGCAACCAAAGAGTTAGCACAACATACTGTACAATACTCTAAGGTGCCACTAAGCATAAGGTGTAAAGATAAGGGGGAGGGGTGTGTATGTCATGGTGATGTCAAACAAATCAAGCATAGCAACCATCCTCACATCTCTCACTCAGTGCGTAAAGCATACGATATCCACTACTTTGGTCACCTAATCCTTTGGGCCTGGACGAAGTCCAACTTCGTATAACTACACTACGAGCCCCTAATCCATCTCTCAGTGATGAACCAAAGTTATGGACACCGATAACCCCTTTGCACACGTCCTGCAGCAAAGCCCAAATCATGAAGTGAACTCATTGGTTCCCATCTGGATCCTGAGCTCTAACTTCTCCTTTGGACTACCTTTGCATCTCGGGTTTTGGTCGTCATCTTCATTCAGATCGGTCTTCCTTTAGTTCTTCTCCTCGGATCGTGCTACCCTGAGTGGTTCGGTTCAGTTCGCGCTTACCATCGGATCGTGGTCACCACCTGAAGACGGTTCGGGTCGCCAACATCAACTCGTGGTCCTCCAGCTCCATCGGATCGGTTCGAGTACCCTTCAGCGGATCGGGTCGGGGTCTCTAAGTCCATCGCCACGGATCGGTTCGTGACAAGCTCCTTCGGGTCGGGTCGCGCTTCATCAGTTCGTGGCGCCCCTGTCGGATCGGCGTCGTGCTTCCTTCTGGCGATCGGAGCTGCTAGCGGATCGTGAAGGTGGATCGTGGTGGAGGGCTCGTGACGCAGCATCGGATCGGTTCGTGATACTCATTCGCGATCCGGGTCGAGGTACTCCAGTTTGGGGCGTAGCACTGCATCAGTTCGGGTTCGTGGGTCTAACCACGATCGGTTCGTGGGACATGGGGGCGATCCGATCCGGTCCTGTACATTTTCCTGCAACTTCTTTCAGCGACTGTTTACGCCACCCGACGGCGTTTTTGACCAATCTAACTATTCTAATCAATTGCAAAGCAAACCATACAGTCATAGCAACATGTAGAAACATCCACGAACAGCAAAACAACAATATGATATGTCAAAACGGATCAAACATACCCAAAAACCCATATTTTCCCCTTAAGCATGTTTAAGCAAATCTAACGATAGGATTAACAAAACTTAACCAAATCAATCCAAATTTCTAACAGAGGTCTAAAATAATATTTAAGAATTTATACATATTTTTCCAGATTTTTAACATGCATAATTTCGCTAATTATCACCAATCACCCCTTAATCCCCTAAATTCCGGGATTAACAAAATTAGTCGAAATTAACCCAAATTCATATCAGAGGCATAAAATGGTGTTTTAGAATTTTAGGAATTTTTCTAGATTTTTCTGAGCCATAGTTTCGCTAATTTTCGCTAATTACCCTAACTAGCCATAATTAGTGAAAAACTAAGCAAATCACTCACCTTTGCCACAATTTAACTTTCGGAACTGAAACTCCTCTGATATAGATCCAATCTCTATGTGTTCCAGCAGCTCTATTCCAAATCCTATGCTAATTCGCCTTGATTTGATGTAGTTTTGCTTAATCTTTGATTAGAAAGTGATTAGAGGTGATTTGGAATGATTCTAGATGTTGGAGGCCATGACTAGGGTTGAAGAAAATAAGTGGCGGATGGAAAAATGAAGTAAAAACCGAAATCCTAACCCTAGCAGCCCTTAAATACCACTAATCCCGAAATCCCCCAATGGGCCTAATTACTAACTACCCGGTTAAGCCCAATTAGCTGAAAATAACCCTTTAAACCTTAATTCAGCCATATCTCCCAAACGGTAAGTCCGTTTGACTATTATGACCACTCTACGGAAAGAGAAACCATCATCTGGAGCTAATGGAAGTGGTTTCAAGTCAAAATTTCTAACCAATCAAAAGTTATGGACGAAACAAGATCAACTAGGGGCAAAACGGTCATTTAAAAATCGGCAAAAATCATGAACATGGGAAATGACCCTACTAGTCGTTTTCCAAAGTTACATGACCATACGACTTCGTATCAAAGAGAAATAAATATTCTACGATCTTCCGATGCGTAGAATGTGGGTCGTTACACTCTCCCCCCCTTAAGAAATTTCGCCCCCGAAATTCCTTAACTAAAAAACAAACAATGGGTCTCGCATGCCTATCAACCAATTTCAAACAATCAAACATACATGATAGCACAACAAGCATATCCTAGCATGCGGTTTACTAACAAGGGAAGAACCATCGCCCCTTGGACTTTCACTAATTTCGCCGTCTCCCTTCGTAATTTCTTCGTATCGTCCTCGACAATGCGAATCGGTCTCGCGGTTCCCAACCGCCTTGGGTTATATTTCGATATCGTCCAACCGGTTTGGCGAAATAGCTAAATCAAAATCATGCGTAAACTTCCTTAACTGAGAAACATGAAATATGTCATGTACTCCTGGCATCTTTTTAGGTAAGCCAACCCCATTCGTCAAATTACCAACTACATTCCAAATGTCCTTTCAAGTCTAACCCGAATCTTGCCTACATCCATACTACACGTCCAACGTATATTCACTTCCTAGAGGCAAACTAGATCCATCCAATGACCCTAGGCACTACATCCATATCCGTACTGTACGTCCAACGTACATTCACCTTCCAAAGGTGAACTAGACCCATCCAATGAATCCAGGTACTCCACCTATATCTGTACTGTACGTCCAACGTACATTCACCTTCCAAAGGTGAACTAGACTCATCTAATGAATCTAGGTACTCTACCTATGAGTCCAAGTCCAACTTGAAACTCCTATTTCCGCTGAATCTCCAAGATCAACGGACGCTCCACAATTCCCAAACATACTTCAAGTCTAACGTAAAGTATCTTCGTATCCGTTATATCACCATGACTAACGAACTCGTCCCATTTCCATTCAACAGAATCCTACAGGTGATAGTCTACTCAAAAGAATAAAGGTAGGAACAAACATAACAACCATAGCATCCATCAAACAAGTCGTATCTATCACCTGCTAAAAGCCATGAATACATCAATACCTATAAGTCTGGTCCAACCAACATCAATAACTAATGGAAGCCTAGCCTCCAAACGGACTACCGTACGTCCAACGCACGTTTATCCTCCAAGGATAACTAGATCACGTCCAACGGATCCAAGGTAACGGGCGTCCCCAGATACCCCTGCTTTTAGTCCGCCTGAAACACTCGAGTCCCACCCAAGTCTATCCCTTATCTTGCTGCCCTCTCGAGTCCAACCCGAGCCAATCCAATTCCTTGCAGCTTCCTCGAGTCCATCTCGAGTCAATCTATCACCCATAAACTCAGACCCAGTCTTGAGTATCCATTACCTACAAACTCTAGTCCAACGTGAGTCGTCTCCCTATTCGTTGCATCTCTAAGATCAATCGAACATCTACTTTCTTTTACGAGTTCAAGTCCAACTTGAACCGTCCTAACCTTCGTTGTATCTTCCATGATCAACGAACACATCCTATTCCTTCAAAAAGAACATCAACATAGGGTCCTAAACAATCCATTGCTTCGCATCTTTCTCGAGTCCCACTCGAGTCATCTCATAACTCTATCGAGTCTAACTTGGGCAGTCCATACCATCGAATAGTCTTATCACGTCACGACTGCCCATCACTGCTCGAGTAAACCAAGATATCATCCAATGAAAATCACAACAACCACTTATCTCTCATGCAGACCATCCTAGTCGACCTCGACATTCCCCGAGCACAAGCCCCAAAGGCCTAAACCAATATCAGACAAGCACCCAAGGAACATCTCCTCCGAGTTCAGACAATCTACATGAGATGATATGAGCAAAACATCCAAACACTCAAGCATCCATAACTGACTCTGGCTATCCTCGCCAATCTTGCTTGAAACTATCGTCGATCGCATGACCAAGTCCTAACCAAACTACTGTACATCCAATGTACATTTGCTTCTTTAACTCTCGTTATCATCTTCATCATAAGGTAGGCGATCCAATACCACCTTTCGTCCATTATCCACTCTAATGGTCGTCAAAGACTCTTCACAATCTACTATCACTCCATACATTTGGAGTCAATCGACTCTCAAAATCAAGCCAACCCTAGAAAAGCTCGAAATAAAGCAATCAAAACAAACATACATCCATGACTCATTAAGACCAAATTACAACAAGTCATACTAAGGTTAGTCAAACCACCTATCGGGCTTGTCACTACTAAAGGTCTATCGACTACCTCGGGTTCCAATTCCAACCTATCTACCAGGTCACTAGGTACGAAGGAATGGGAAGTCCCGATATCAAACAAAGCTAGAACATGAACATCTTAAATAGAAAGCATACCTCGAATAACGACACCTTTTTCCTTCTGCGCCGCAGTTGGGGCATTCGACGAAGAAGGAACAGCGTTGATAGCATATGCTTTCACGATCTGCTTCTCCCTAGGAGGTTGTGGACATTCATTCTTGTGATGTCCCGCCTGGCCACAATTAAAGCACTTCCTTTCCCCAGGCTTTTCTCGACAATCTCTGGCATAGTGGCCCTTCTTGCCACAACTAAAGCACTTGCCATCTTTCTTATTCTTCTTACTCTGACCATCCATGGTTTGGTCTTGTTTTATCTTATTCTGGGAGTTATTCTTGCCTCCACCGCCTGCTTGCGGCTTTGGCTCCTCTGCAGGTGCACTAGCGACCTCAGTCTTTGGCCTAGGGTAAAGACTCTCTGACCTTAATGCCTTTCCTATAATTGATTCAAATGTCTCATCGATGTGGTTTATAAGCCTTTTCCCCAAGTACCCATCTAAACCAGTTATGAACTTCTCGTTCTTCTTCTCAGCAGTATCAATCAAAGATAACCCATATTTAGACAAAGTGTCGAACTCAGCAACATATTCTGAAACTGTCCTTCCATTCTGCTTAAGCTCCAGAAAACTTCTAAACAATTCTGACTTTTGTGCAGCTGGGATAAACTTATCGCTGAAGCGAGCCTTAAACTGATCCCAGGTAATCTGATCTTCTGGAGTTGCTGCCTTAATAGCATTCCACCAATTCATCGCCCGTCCTTGCAGCTGACGGGATGCTAGCCTTCTTTTCATTGCGTCTTCGATACCCAAGTCTTCGAAGATACGTTCACAACTATCCAGCCAATCCTGAACATCCGTAGCCGACTCCGTTCCGTGGAACGGCTTCCCACCAAGACTAGTATAATCCTTGTTAAGCTTGGCGAAATCGGCCCTAGGCGCCTGCACTACTGGACCACCACCACCATTAGCAGTATTAGGAACTGCTCCTTGAACATCTCTGATCATCTCTCTCATAAAGTTAGTAAACATCGTCCTCATGTCAGTAGCGTTTCCATTATTGGCTCCTCTACCAGTACCCCTCGTATATCGGCTCATCGTTCAATCTGTAAAGAGAAAACGATTAACCATCTCCATAGTGGTACTAGTGCAGTGCGACTTCATCCTTACATATACTACTAGTAATAGTATATATATATATATATAGCTTTTAAAAACCAAAGTAATCACAAATACGCTCTCTCGTATACGTATATTATCTCTCCCTGATAACTTCCCTAGGTTAACTACGCAACCTAGAGCTCTGATACCAAATGTGACGGCCCGCCCCGCACTAGCCGACATTTCCCCGAAATGCGCTGTGCCGATGTCCAACTAGCACGGGACGGTCTCCAAAAGAAAAGAAAGAAGGGAATGAACTAATCAAGGAACCTGTAGAATGTCTCACAACGCATGGAATAAAATATAATAATAACATACTTGACATAAAACAGGTGAGACAGTGCATAAGCTGATAACTAAAATCAACATCAATCATCAGAGCAGTGGAAATCCAAATACAGCTTATGATCCAAACCATCATTATTACAACTTTCAAAACTGTCTCTAAAGCAAAAGAAAGAAAAGGTACACTACAAATGCCCAGAGTAGTGACCACCAGCGACACAGGGAGAATATCTATATATATCATACGTGGAAGCCTCCTGCTCGTCTCCGGATCAGCTACTCGTGCATACCACCTAACCTGTCTCTAGTCTGCTCGTGTGAGCACCCAGAGTAATAAGAAGAGACATAAAACTCTGGGTCAGACAAAAGTCTGGTGTGAGCGATAAGCAGCTAAACAAAACAGAACAATAACAGGTATAATCCAATCATACCTGAACCTGGACCTGCAACCAAAGAGTTAGCACTACATACTGTACAATACTCTAAGGTGCCACTAAGCATAAGGTGTAAAGATACGGGGGAAGGGTGTGTATGTCATGGTGATGTCAAACAAATCAAGCATAGCAACCATCCTCACATCTCTCACTCAGTGCGTAAAGCATACGATATCCACTACTTTGGTCACCTAATCCTTTGGGCCTTGACGAAGTCCAACTTCGTATAACTACACTACGAGCCCCTAATCCATCTCTCAGTGATGAACCAAAGTTATGGACACCGATAACCCCTTTGCACACGTCCTGCAGCAAAGCCCAAATCATGAAGTGAACTCGGAGGGACACAAAGGGACACGACAACAAAGGTCGGGGAACTCGGAGGGACACGAAGTTCGTACCTCGGCGGGAGTACGAGAGATCACACCCTATGGGGTACTGAATTCGCACACCACAAGGTATGAAATTCATACCCCATGGGGTACGAAATTCATACCTCACGGGGTACGAAATTCATACCTCACGGGTTATGAATTTGTACCCTAGGAGGTACGAATCTCGTACCCACTGGGTACGAGTCTCGTACCCCACGGGCTCGAGTCTTGTACCCTGCTAGGTACGAATTTCGCGCCTGGTCGTGGTGTGAGTCTTGAAACCTTCTTCTCCGGAGCCTCCCTACTATCCGCCGCCGTTGAGGCGCTCGACTCCCCCTTCCTCTTCTCCTCTCCTCTTGGGCTCACGCCCCCATGGGCCTTCGAAACCTACCTAGTTCGATGTTAAAAAATTTCTTAGTGCGAAAGCTTGAAGCTTGGATGTCAATGGCGGTTGGGTTCGAAAGCAAGAAAAACAAGTAGAAGGAAATTAAATGGGGGGAGGCCTATTTATAAGGAAAAGAAGCGTCCCTTCGTTCCCCCTATTCCTCCTCTTTGTATTCCCAACTGGGTATGAAATTTCATGTACGAAAATTCGTACCCCACCGGGGTATGAAAATTCGTACTCGGCGGGGATAAGATAATTCGTACCCAAACTCGGGTACGCCAAATAATAATATAATAATATAAATATATGTGTATATATATAGTATGTTTACGATAATGATATGCAATACACGTGCAGACAAAAAACTATAAATGCACAAGCACGGTGTAACGCTAAAACTTAGCGGTGTAAACACATTGTCGCGCACATCACGACTCGTTTACGGCTCTATAGTAAATGACCTCAACAACTAATGTCTGTTTTCTTAAGCTTCCAGGAAAACTTGATGACTCGACAACGACTTCAGCCAACACAAAGCACATCATGTCAAGACAAGACGTACTTTGGGTGGCAAATGTTGACCGACCTTTCGGTCCGGTTTCAAAAGTATGCATGACACGCTCGACTCAACGTATCGCATGAAGCCAAAGCCGAGAGTGTCACCAAGAAGTAAAGGAAATGAGCTGAGAAAGATGATTGGGCAAACGGGAAACCTCGCCACTCCTCCAAACGTTGCTAAACCAATACCTCGGATCCCCGAAAACCACAAGTGTCGACCTCGACCCCTCAATGCCCATTTTAGCATTTTTCGTACCCCACGGGGTACGAATTTCATATGCCAAGGGGTACGCATTTCGTACCCCAGGGAGGGGTATGAGTTTCTGGGCTCGAGTACTCTAGGGTCCGAGATTTTGGTGGCCGCCTACAAGGGATATGAAATTCCTGGTGTGGTCCCCTACTTCTACCTACTCCTACCTACTCCCACCTAACACTCCACTATAAATACTCATTGACCTCACACTTCAAAGGAGTTGGAATTTGGTGATTTGACACCTCTTGAGAGCTCCAAATAGCCTCTTTAATGGCATCTCAACTTTGAGGAATAAGAAGGGAAAAAGTGTCTTTTTCCTAAAATATTAAGATATGATAATTATGACATCATATAACTTAGTGATGTATGTAAAGAGATGTCATGAGGTGTTCTCAACCTTGTAACTCTTTATTATAAATAATATTCCAATGACTCTTCCAAAGTGAACGTAGGACTCTCACGAGACCAAACCACTATAAATCTCTTGTGTTATTTACTGCTTTCCGCACTTACTTTTTCGCCCGAAACTATAATTCCTAAGTAATTGGAATCTTGGATGCTTACGACATTTTTTGTCGTCAACAGGTATATTTATCGTTTGGCATTCCCCGATAATATGTATAATAAATCTGCTGAAATCTATTGAAATTAGTACTATTATAAGTAAAAATGAATTGTATGCCTATTTCTATTCTCCTCCCTCTTCTTTCCCTTTTATTTTATAAGCCATGGCCACCTTCAAGCCTAGGCCAATCTCGTAAGAGACATACGTATGAACGAACTTAGGAAAATTTGGAATGGTTGGGAATGATAATAAAAGAGGGAAATTTAGGGCATACCTTGTACTGTGAAATATGACTGGAAATTTGGGATTGTATGAACACGTAAATCTGTGGGTTTAATTCAAGATTAAGTGGAATATGTTAATGAAACTGTAAGTAACCTATGGGATTTGTTAAATCTGTGGGGTTAAGTAAACCTATTGAATCTGTGGGGTTAAGTAAATATGTTTAATCTATTGGGGTTATATGAACCTGTTAACCTATAATACTTAACCTGTTTAATCTGTTGGGGTTATATAAACCTATTAAATCTGTAGGGGTTATGCGAATATATTAATCTATAAATCCTAACCTGAACTGAGAACATTTCTGCTGTATAAAGCCTATTTCTATGAATCACCTATTTGAATTGGTAATTTCCATGAATGTTGTAATTATGGAATTTACAATGAACATGAATATTTTTTTAAGAATATTATTATTCCAAGACTGTAATTAAGAATTGCAGTAAAATTTGGAAGAATAAAAATATATATAACGGTGCTAAGATACGAGGTTAAGTCCAACTTGTGGTAGAAGTCTGCCCAGAACCACCCGACAATTCCAGCATCCATAAGTGGTCGACTTAATGGGAGATGTCTGGTGCACACACACACACACACACACACACACACATATATATATATGTACGTATGTATAACTAGAAAGAATCAAATGGCATTAATTGTAATTAATGGAAGTGAATGAAAATTTCAACAATAAAAGAATTGGAATGAACGGGGAATGATAATAACCTATTATGAATAAACCTAAATGGGAAAAAGGAATGATAATAGGTAGGCTTGTTTTAGGGACAAGTGGAAATTATAACTTAGGTTATAATAAACGATAGAAAAGATGAGGAAACTTATGTAATAAGATAAGTCGTACTTAATTATAAATTAAGTAATATGTAAATCTGGAAACTTGAAATCTTCTGTTTATAATTAGTAAAGGAAAGAGGGGAAAACTTATCAAATGCAATAAGTTGTACTTAATTATAAATTAAGTAATCTGAAAACCTGAAATCTGAATCCTACTGATAAAAAGAACATGTTATCTATAAAGTTGAAATCTGGTGATAAGAATAATATGTTAAGGCTTATAATGAACTTAAATGGGTTAAATTATATAACTAAAATTAATAAGCAAGAGGAACTTGGTAACTTGAATAAGAAGTTAGTATGATTTGAAATGACCAAGTTAGCTGGAAATCTGATGAGGTAGAGCAAGCGCGTAATTAAATAGTTAGACATAGGGTCTAATAACACATTAACTTGAAGCGCTTAGACCAGTCTGTATGTCTGAAGGTGAGTAAGCCAACACGATAGATCATCGTAGTGCCATGAGGCACAAGAGGAGTGCACATACATCTGATTGTTCTTCTTGTTCTGTCTGCAGTTCTGCTGAGATTCTGCTAGCTCCGAAGGACTGAAAAGGGAAGCACGCGGCTTCTTGGGATGTGGAGGGTATTCTTGGTAGTCCTCTGTGCAGTGGCAGCGCTTAAACTGTGCTCGCAGAGGTTAGGTCTGCACGTTACTACCCGGTGAGTATACCTTTATTGCCACCATAGTAGGAAGTCAGCAGGCTATTGAGTGGCTTAGGTGATTCGACGAACCTAGTGCCTTGTGACTAGGTGGGTTACGACCATTTCATTTGTTTGCCTTAGGCGGGTCTAACCATCTGATTGATCGTCGGGTACCGGTCATCGACAGTCAATGTGATGCGGAAATGTGAGAGCTAAACCAAAAGACCATTGACCTTTTACTATCGAGGCTTTGGTTGGGACACACCAATTTGGATGTAGATTGTTTGTTAGGGGCATGTCACTAGCTCTCATATCTGTTTGCCTTTCACTAGTTGAGGGAGGGGTTGGGTGGGACCATAGCCATCGTGAAAATGTAGACCATAGCATTTGTGTATACGATATCTGAAAAGGCTCCCGACCGATTTCTGTGTACCTGATATAGCCCAGTTACGGAACTTGGTGCATAATTGGTAATACGCGCGGTTACATGCATACCGTTTCCGGATGGTGTATCATCGAGGTCGAGGCATCGAGTACGATTAATTATACGTACGTGAGAAAGTCTAGATACATGCATGTATGCTCCAGGTGGTGTATCGTAGACTCTAAGGCATTACTCTATGATGAAATCTGATTCGATCGAAGATGGAATTCTGTACGCTTGCGTAGCATGGGGATGGATGTTCTATATGGAACGTAACATTGTTATACAGCGATTCGTATGTCGTTCCGACGTAGGATGAGGGACTGCGATATTTTCTGTGGCATTACGGCGGAGACCGTGCGAGTAGGGTACCATGGGGTGTACCTTAATGTTGAGGGTAGCTACATATATACTGTATTAGGTTAATCCACTGGGAAGTAGATGAGTACGACATGTGTGTAAGCCTTGAGTGCTGTTAACCCAAGTAAACTAATAAATAAGAAAAATGTAACTGAACGATATATGTAGGGTTATAGAAAATGTGGTTTAAATCCATTAACCAAAACTTGTGCTCTGACCTCCTCCTCATAACATACTCGCAGGTTAGTTTTCTGGTAGAGATATAATAGCTTTGAATACCGGTTAGGCAGTATTATTATCTGGGTAAGGCTATATTTGATTATATTATATTTTATTCCATTCCGCTGTGAGATATTTTCTAAGCTATGATATGTTTATTATCTCTACCTTTTCTGCAGGATACTAGAGAAATCAACACGGGTTTCAACAGATTAGAATGTTGAAAAAAAAATCGGTCTGTCGAAATTCGGGTCGTCACATGTTCTTTCCTTGATCGGTGTGCAGCTTTATCCAAACTCTCTTTTGGATATAAGAAACTTTTCTTGATTCATAGCCAAATTTTTCTAGTTCACAAGAAGTTTTCCTTGAATTATAAGTATTCTTCCTTGGGTTATGCGGAATTTTCCTTCGATTATCGGACCTTATTTTCGAGTTATAATCCATATTCATTTCCATCTTAAGCAACACTTTATATTAATTTAATTAAAGTCAATAGAGTATTAGATGAGTAAAGGGATTTGGGGGGTTCAAGCTCTCTTTCTAGCGCCATAAATGTTAACCAACCCCAAAGTAATGAATTATTGGTATAATTCTTTGGCAAGTATTATTTACATTTATGATGCCCTCCGATTCAAGAGAAAGCTAGGTTATCCATTTGAAAGAAAATTGTTCTATTTCATAGTTTTTTAGATAAATTTCCAAGGTCATGGATCTCTTTAAATCCCTTCAATAGCTTTTCATGCTTCCCGAAAATGTGTCCCTATCGAAATTAAAAGATATGAAATTAAGTGCTTAAGTTTGAACTTTAAAATCCCTTTAGTTCTGGAAACCACGATCTTAGTTATTTAGATCATGTCACCCTAATTCTATGGTTTCAAAAGGAACCTTCCATTATTGTTGAATCACCAGATCTCTCAATTGAGAAGCTATTGAGTAGGTTAATACTTGTTTAAATTCCTTTAGTGTTGCCCAATAGAAGCCCTCATATCGTTTGGGTGAATATCCACGTATATTAAAGTTCCTTATACTGCTTCGGCAAATGTTAGTGAGGTTCATTCCTTTAGTAGATCTCTTTTGGTTAACTCTTATGGTATTAGACTCTTGTTGGATACTGACTATAACCTTTCAGAAGGGTAGGTATTACCAATTGAAGTGGTTAATAAGAAGCTTTCGAACAAGAAAATAGGTATCATATATCTTTGTAAACCTTCGATGGGATCACATGTCGGAGGGTTGTGGGTAAGGACCCTTCGATTGAGTTTTGGTTATCTTATTCCATTGAATGAGCCCTTTCATCAATAGTAGAGGCTACTTCACTAAATGATTCATTTTGAAGTGTTTAAAACTGATACCTGCAAAGTTAAGGATAATATAATAATTCATAATTACCTTCTCATTACCTTAAGTGATAAAAACTGAATTCCTCTTATAGACAACTAAAATTAGTACATAGACTTAAGTATCCTAAATCCCAAAAATTCCTGAACTTATTTAGAAATTAAGGCTTACAACTTAGAATTTTAGATACATGTGAGAGTGTGGGAAACTCGATCCGGATTTTGGACCCCTAGGGTCATATTTATAAGCATGGGTTGGCCCTTTTCCCATTTGATACCTCTATTCCACGGCTTTCAGAGATCTTGATTCGAAGGTATAGCAAAAGAAGCTTCTAAATCCTATGTTTCAAAGCTTTTAATTTCATGTAATATGGAAGTCGCAGTGGGGTTCTGCAGTTACTCTTTGATTAGTACCCTTAGGTATGAGCTTTGAGTCCATAGAAGGATAACATATGATCTGGTAGGCCGGTGCTTGCACCGAGAAATATGCCTTCGAAGGTCCTTTGCCTCAGGGACTCTAAAGGGCTTCTCTTTCTAGGATGAAGCTCTCCCTATGCAACAATAATTTTTTTAAAATCATTTGGTCAGAACCTCCCTTTTGAATGAATCAAAGGGTGTTTTGCTCGAAGACTTCGAGCTGGCTTTCCTTCTGGCTTGTTTGAAGGCTATTGATTTGGTTTGATATAGATAGGTGTGCCCTCGGCTTCACCGAAAGGTCTTGTCTTTGTTGAGAGGGATTGATTTCTCTTTTTATTCCTTCAAAAGTATAATATAATGGAATTCCCTTGGTTGCTTCCGAATTTCTTTGTTCTTGATATCCTTTCACTGGAACCTTTTCGTCGCTATAGTTGTAGACTAACAAATATATTTTCAATACTTAGAAAATATATTCGTAACTTAAATTGTTAATAAGTATATTAAAAAGGCATTCTTATTTTCGAATCATATTTAAAAGAGAAAAACTAAGTTATCTATAAAGAAACAGATATAAGAATAAACTCAAACATGGTTCCTTCTGTGTTAAGTGTAGAACAAATGTCTATACCTAACAGAATTGGATCTCAATTCCTTTTGTAAATCACTTCAATAAATCCATTTATAAATTCTTTTATTAAAAAGAAATCCATATTTGTAAATCCCTTTTTTAATTAATTCTTTGTATATAAAAATAATTTATATTTAATATACTTTACCTAATTATTTATCGCTTTCAATATGTAAATAAGTAAGAATACTAAATACCTAGTTAACAAAGTAATATATCGTTATTATAAAATAAAAGCACTTTCAAACTTCATAAACAAATGATTTTTTATTTTATACTAATACAAATAAAATAAACTATTTTATTTAAAATATCCTTAATGGATTTTTAATAAATCTTCAAACAATTATAAATAACTGATTAATAAATTTAAACCAAATAAATAAAGGGGATTGTTAAAGGGACTCCACATTTGGTTAAGGGAAGAATATTTTTAAGGGGACTCTAGTTTAATTTTGTTAAGAGAGGGTATGGTTTATTTATTTTTTTAAATAAAGAGACCTAACTACCCATGGCTCGTGACTTATGTTAAACCTAACTTCCTAAATTTATCGCAAGTAACAAATGTGTGAATTACTAAATATCTCGATTACACAAATTCGATATAGCATATTAGATCAAAATTTTCGTTTCTGTATTTATTTTAAATTAACCATACCAAATCCAATATAGAATTACAATTATTTACCCGATCCCACACCTTTTGATCACCCACGAAACTTTCTTGTGTCTCCATTACATTAATTATATCCATTTTTTATTTTTATGTACAACATTAAATTGTAAGCATCAATTAAGCTTTAAGTTTTATGATTTATATTACTGAGGATTATTGGGGTTATTATCGAAATTGTAATTTATATGTTTAAGGGGAGACTAATTTATTTTGTCCTCGCCATAACAATTATATAATAAATAAAAATTGGTCTTTCCCTTAACCAAATGTGGAGTCTCTTTAACGATCCCCTAAATAAATAATACCTATTATAAATAAAGATACCCAGTCTTTAAATAATTATCAAGTATAATAGCAACTGATCGTTCTTTGATAATATAAATAATTAATTTTAAATCATTCTTGATTAAATAAACATTTAACTTAAACATTATTAGTAAGATATTATCTGACTTCTAGCCTTATTAGCAAAGTAATAATTTAACTTTTAACTACATAATTATTAACTATTAAATCTTCATTTAATCAACATTAACATTCCAGTGATGATTTAAAATGAATTATTTATATTGTTAAAGAATGATCTGTTGCTATTTAACTAAATCCTAGTTCAAGTTCCAGATATTTACCTTTAATCAACATTAACAACCTAACAAAAAAATTCAAAGACAAACATATATGGGCATCTGCCGATCACCCACTTGATTTGCTGATGTCTCAACTTAAAAATACCCCAAAACTAACAAAGCAAAGAAATTCCTAATAACCAGAAGACTGAGCTGATTTCACCTACTGTATGTAAACTCGAGGAAAGTAAAATGCTTTTTCTCTAACCAAGGAATAGTTGTTAAAGATCTAGCAGAGACGTGCCATAGCTCATTATAAAATGCATCATCCAATCGTATAATTAGGACATAAGAAACCATATTAACGATGCATAAACATACAAAACCATACAATTTTTAAACTTTCTTCTGGCGATCAATCTAAAATACCTTTTCCATTAAAGCATAATTAGAAAACTTGTCCTGACCTGTGACGGCAAAGGATTTCGCTCGGTCCGAACCAGTCGCTAAACCGACCCAGACCGTTCGAAACGCCCTATCGTTGAGAACAGGACAAAACAGAACGCATACAAAGAACATTTCATTGTATATTACAACAATGCATCAGATTACAAAAATATACAGAGTATAGATGAATATTACACAGAAATATCAGAGATTTAAATTACATTTAAATACATAGCAGCGGAAAATAATACAATACACAACTAGAAGTAGATATACGGATACAAAGCTTTCCGGATATCATTCCAGCTGTAGACCAGGATCCTGTGAATATAAATCTGCAAAACCAAAACTACTAGCTGCCCGTGTCAAAATAAGGGGCACCCAGAGTTTAGGTTAAAACAATAAACTCCAGGTCAGTCATGTGACTGGTGTGAGAACTAAAACAGTTAATCTTTATTTTTATAGTTAGGTAAATCAAGGGACCACGCCGTATAACACGGAACGGGTTTCCTCCCAAGAATACCAGTGCATAAAACAAACAGCGCAATGCTAAATAAAGAAAAAATGAAGCTGTTATAAGACCCAGGTCCCATCACACAATGCAACGCAGCCGAGGATAGGGTTTTCCCTTATAACAGCCAAAGAATGCTTGATACGGTTAAAACAAATCGTTTGATACTATTATAAGTGCATAGTGTATAAAACAACTTCAAATCATAAGTATCAATCATAGGCGGCATGAATGCCCCATACCACTATGTCGCCATATATAGGTTATACAATCAAAATCGCAAAGTCACGTATTTGGAAATTGGGTTTCCATCTATGAACCGAGGCAAAAGATAGTCCTCAACCGATTCGAGACTGCCTAGCCCGAGTCTCAGGCAAGCGCGCAGGCAAGCCTTGGAGCGATAGGGCCGGTCCACCGATGTGGATTATTATACCTGAGCACTACGTTTCGCCGCCCTTTGGGGCGTAAGCGAGCCAACGAATGACTCCATCGGACCCGGATCGTCCGATCTAACCGAGGCGCCTCGCAACAGCAACAACCACATAAGTCAAACTCGTCAGGGCGTGTAAAACCACTGACGCCACTTCTAGCTAGGAGGAAACGCAGGCCCTCCCTGAGGTCCGTCTCCCGTTTTTGGTTCATACCGGGTGTGAAACACGCGAGGTAAACGTTACACAAAGCTACGCCACAAAGGCCGTGCTTTGATCATCACCACAAGACTTTGCTTTTCAACAGAAGCCTTGATCATTTGCATCTTAGCATGCCACACAGGCAAACCATCCTATGCAACCGATATCAGTCACACAGAATGAAATCCGATGTCAGACACACAGTCCATTTACAAGTCCGTCCTGGGTCTGAACGAAACCGGAGGCACCTAGTACCCCGCCTATCCATCGATCTCCAAGTACGTCTGGACGATCACTAACTGTTTCCATCTTCTTGGGTGTACAGCCCAATCAAGATCATCAGTAATTATCCAAACGACGTGAAGACCTCCGGTCTTCGACCACCGTCTTCATCTTCGACTTATCGTCGTATCAGTTATTCAGAATGGGATAAACCCGGTCTTTCCGAATAACTCGCGTATATTTTAAATAAGTGTTACACAAACACAACATACGCCTCATTCCAATTCATTAGTCACTAACCGTAAATTAATCAAGAGAATAATTCCCCAAATATTAACCCCGAAGGCCGAGACCAACATCAGATCAATATTCAGAAAACCATTCTGCTTGTCTAACCGACAGTTAGTTTCTAAATTTCACATTCATAGGGAAAGGTTCCCATTAATTTTATCCAAGATAAATTCCTTGAATTTATTCCTCTTTTGAATTTCGATTCAACTAGTCGAGATTAACGAACCTTACCGAAGTAATCATTGGTTTTAATTTCCCAATCCCAACCTATTTATCCCATGAAGTAAAACTGGTAATACTTCATATCTAACACCACAGTGTTATCGGTAAATTCAATTACCATTTCACGTTCAAATCTAATTAAAGATTTAACTATCGCCTGGAGCAAAACTGGTGATACTCCATTTCGATTATTTCAATCTAATTAAAGATTCATTAAAACTCCACTTAGTTTTAATCTGTGACTGGGTTAAAGAATCAGTGTCATTTAAACACGGTTCACGATAAACCCAAAATCACATCACATTTCAATCAGTCCCTAATTGTAAATTAGCAAGTGAGCAATTCCCTAAGTATTAATCCCGAAGGCCGAAACCAACATCAGATTAATACCTCGGAAACTATTCAACTTAACTAATCTCCAGTTAGTTTCTGATTTTCTTAACTCCTTTAGGTCAAAGAACTGTATTATTGAAGATACCGTTCACGACAACCCACAATCACATTTCATTAATGATCGGGTTAAAGAACGAGTGTTATTTAAAACACTGTTCACTATAAACCCAAAAATCAATATCAATTCAATTCAATTCATTAAATCTAAATAAAAAGATTTAACCATTTCTCAACTGGGTTCAAGAACAGTGTTAGTGAAGACACCATTCACGACAAACCCAAATCACATTTGATATTCAATATAAGACTCTGAATAGAAAATATATCGGCTTATATTCAATATCAAATTCTACGATTAACAAATGTCGTATTGGAAATAACGATACAAATATATCTTTCAAATTTCCATAACAACACCTGTATAATCACGAATTCCAACATCGAAATATTCCGAAGACAATTTTGATTCAGATCCACTCCAATGCAATCATTGGATATTCTGGTTATTTTTAAAACCCTTTTCTAATTCAATTTATTTATTTAAAAATAAATAGAATTTTAATTCTAGTTCAAAACTAGTTCATTTCGATAAAAATCTATTTTTATCTTTTCAGATATGGAGTTTTTCATCCCAATTCTTTCTAAATCATTTCTTATGATTTTACACAAATTATTACTATTTTTAATAATTTTATCAAGGCCCGTACAGTCGATTTCCATCAACGGTCATCGAACTGCACTTACAGCGACCTTTTTCAAATTTGATTTGGACATAATTCCAAATCCAACCGTTAGATTTCAAATTTCTAATATTCGCTAGAAAGCTCTTTTCGATACGAACCCAACGGTTCCGGTTTCAGGAGAATCCGACGGTCGGATCTCCCGTAATGCCCGTTTGAAATAAATGGTCGAAATTCACGAACTGCCGCGGCGCGGCGCGTTCTATTCAGGCCATTATATTATATATATAATATATATAATATATATTTCGTCGATTTCTATTTAAAACGAATTATATAAATAGTTTTAAAATTCGTTTCAAAATCTATTTCAACTTCTATTTCAATTCAAAGCAAAATTGAATTCTTCTTTATAAATCCGTTTTAAAATTCATTTCTATTCAATTCGAATTTCAATTCAATTTGAATTCATTTCAATTCGCTTTCAATTCAATTCATTTCGAAATCGTTTTCAATTCAATTTATTTCGAAATCGTTTTTAATTCAATTCATTTCGAAATCGTTTTTAATTCAATTCATTTCGAAATCGTTTTCAATTCAATTCATTTCGAAATCGTTTTCAATTCAATTCAATTCATTTCGAAATCGTTTTCAATTCAATTCATTTCGAAATGAATAAAATCGATATAAATATCGTTCACGTCAAAATGGCGTCAATCTAATCAACACGGCTTCATAAATTTCTATTTTCAAAATAGTTGTTATTATCAAAATATTTCGTTCAACACATGACCAATCTCAATGAATGAGTACTGTCAACACATGAACTTTTATTTTATATCGATAAAGATGTAAATTTTAATATTAAAATATTTCGTTCAACACATGACCAATCTCAATGGATGAGTACTGTCAACACATGAACTTTTATTTTATATCGATAAAGATGTAAATTTTAATATTAAAATATTTCGTTCAACACATGACCAATCTCAATGGATGAGTACTGTCAACACATGAACTTTTATTTTATAATATTCTTTATTTTTCAAATTGGAATGAGGCCCAATCAATTACCATATAAAGTTAATTATATGGATTTTCATACAACAAATGTATATAATAGCAACGATAGATAATCAATCATCAACCAAAGTGCACTATACTGTATAAGCATCAAATATAGATATCTAACGCTTATAACAGCCTGTCAATCAATCGATCGACATATTTAATCAATCAGGATGAGTGAACTTCATATTTCATCCCAACACCCGTGTGGGGTTTCAAACAATCAAACAAATATTTTATTTGTGCAGTTGGGCGATGTGTAAAATTTATCGACCCAATCAATGTCCTTCAAATAAGTGTACATAAACAAACCGTCTGGTTTGTAAATGAATATTTATTTTATTCACTTTCACTATATTCATATTCACGTTAAATTTTTTTTTTTTTTTTTACGATAAAACATTTTATTCTATCATATGAATTTCTATTATTCATTTACACAATAAAATGATATTTTTATTTTCTAACATATTTTAGAAAATTTCGGCGGCATAACGGCACGATACTAGAAACGGGACAAGGCCTAGCCTTATCCCCAGTCTAGTGAAGGCCCACGCCATTCACATATCAATTTTAATCAATTTCCAATTCAACCAATCAATCAAATCCAAATCCAATAATCTAACCAACTACACAACCAAACGAACAAGTCCATGGTATGTGGACGGGTGTCGGGTGCTTCTAATAAGCACCGTCTGCATCCTAGTATATATATATAACTAGAAAAATAGAATTTGAGTGAGAAGTTCTCACCTATAGCTATCCTAGCTCCTCGGCACTTCATTGATAGAAATCTTCTTCGCTATCGCATCTTCGTCATCTTCGTTGCCCGTAGCCACTACATATGTAAAAAATCGAATTTTTACTATGCTATTCAATATATAAAAATCGAATTTTTAGTTCGCTATTCAATATATAAAAATCGAATTTTTAGTTCGAAGTTCAATATATAAAAATCGAATTTTTATTTTTAAGTTCAATATATAAAAATCGAATTTTTATTTTTAAGTTCAATATATAAAAATCGAATTTTTTATTTTCGAAGTTCAATATATAAAAATCGAATTTTTATTTTTAAGTTCAATATATAAAAATCGAATTTTTATTTTTAAGTTCAATATATAAAAATCGAATTTTTAGTTCGAAGTTCAATATATAAAAATCGAATTTTTATTTTTAAGTTCAAATCTTTTTCGAAAAATCAGTTTTAAACTTTCTTTAAAAACAGTTTTAATTCTTTAAACAAATCAGTTTTAATTATTTTTGCAAATCAGTTTTTATTCTTTATAAAATTTCAGTTTTTATATCTAAAATAAAAATCAGTCTTTACATCTAAAATAAAAATCAGAAAAAAAAAAAATAGTAAAATAAAAATCAGAAAAAAAAAACAGTAAAATAAAAATCAGAAGAAAAAAAAAAAAAGTAAACTTACAGGGGGGGCTGTAGCGAGGTCGGGCGGAGGTCGTGGGGGCCACAGGGGGTGCGGCAGGCGGAGCGGTGGGCGATGGTGGGGGGGGTTGGATGCTTCCGTCGATTATGTGATTGGGGGAGGGTTTCGAAGGGAGAACAGAACGCGAGGGAGAGGGAGAAGGAAGACGTCGGAGAAGAGGGGGGGGGGGGGGGGGTTGGGCCAGCGTTCGCCGGAGGTGGGGAAGAGAGGGCGGCGGCGGCGCTTCAGGGGGGGCGCTGTCGATAGTCGTTAGGGTTTTTTTTTTTTTCTTTTCTGCCGATTTAATTTATGAAAGGGGGGGGGGCAGAAAGGAGATAAAGGAGGGAAGGGAATTTTTTTTTTATTATTATTATTTAATTATTCAAAAAGTTGACTTTTACATACGACCACTAAACGAGGCCCACCGCCTGCCGTCCATAGCGTTTTACCCCTATTCTGAACACAATGGGATATGAATCGCAAGCTGATTTGATCGCTACAATCAGTTTCCTTTTGAATTTTCATTTAAATCTTTATATTGAATTTTAAACGCACATTTCAAATTACCGGGGTCACATACTAACTAGAAAAATTCCAGAAAAATATTTTCTAGCTTCGTATTGACGATACGGTCCTAACAAAACTAGTTTCGTCGAATTCTGAGGCCGTTTGAAAAATGGCCAATTTCCAGTCGATTAAAATCAACTGAAACTGGTCAAACGCGTTTTCCTTTCCCACGCTCACATATTGATTCGAAAAATTATGAAATTTGAAACCTAGCAATAACTTGACCCTGCGGATCTAACAAAAGTGGTTTCGTCGAAATCCGAGGTCGTTTGCAAAATGTCCATTTTTAAGGGCCTGAATTCCATAGCGACTATTCAGAATTTTCAACTGGACATATCTTTTGACTCCCGCTACGAACTTTTAATTTTTCGGATTCGCTGGAAAGATATTCTCTATTAGATTCCATTATTTTTGGTTTCACAAAAATCCGGATTGTTTTGCACCCGGTACATTCAATTGAAGTTTGAAATCGAATTATCGAACTACCGCGCTATTTTCAATTCTATTTATAATTATATATAAATATTTATATTCTAACGACGACGCGTATAATATATACGTTCGAATTATATTCAAAATAAATTTCTCGTCGATATTATTTAAAATAATTCATTTTAAATAATCAAAATTCGCTAAAATTGCCAAAATAAAAATTTTAAACTGGCCCAGATTTTACGGGTTGTTACAATCTCCCCCACTTAAAACTTTTCGTCCCCGAAAAGGAACAAAGTCGAAAGTGGTTTGATTATTCAGTTCTACGTTCGATCCGGCTTCTATTCTCCAACTCTTTAGTTTCTGAGAATTTTCCAAATTTCAAAAATTTGGCTAACACCCTAAATTTTTGAAAAATTTCGCCATAACCTCCCCTGCACCGGGAGCATCGGAGAATTTCAAATAGCTTCCCCGGTCCTTCAGATCTCAAAAAGAAAAAGAAAAAGCCAAGCGGCTAGCCAATAGGCTCACAAAATCATCATCACCCAAACAAAACAGGAAATTATGTAGTAAACATGTACCTATTTGTCGGGCAAACAAATTTTATTCTCTGCTCTAGCCTCCTTGCTATGACCTGTTCAATGATATACATGTATATGCAAGCAAATACGACCAAATTTCAATACAATTCAATATTTGGTTTAATTAGGCATAATGGTTCAAAATTATCAACCAAATAAACAAACAACACAAACATCAATCAATTAGTGAATTAGAGTCTCAAATTCATAATTTTGATACATAGTCAAAAATCAGATTTTTGATGCCAAATCACAACAATAGGCCCTATCTAATTTTGGTTCTCACACCAGTCAATAGGAAATATATAGAAATCTCACTTTCGTCGCTCGAAAATAAATACTGGCGACAGTGCCCCATCACCAGAATTATCCCCGGGCAACTAGAGTATGATTCTATAACCATCCAGTATATTAAAACTTCGAATACACGTTTGCAAGACGCATATGCAAAATCTTTATATATCGGATTGTCCAAATCAATATAAATAAATAATCAAATACGAATAATTGATTTAAATTTTCAAAACAAAAATTGTTTTCATTTTAAAAATATACTCTTCACACTCGTTCTAGGATACTACTGATCCTATCTCTAACGAGTCATTCTAATTGGATATTACTAATCCAATATCTGATGAATTCTTTCGTATGGTTCTAATGTGTCTTGTTCTCTGCTTTGTAAACCAAAGCTCTGATACCAACTGTGACGGCAAAGGATTTCGCTCGGTCCGAACCAGTCGCTAAACCGACCCAGACCGTTCGAAACGCCCTATCGTTGAGAACAGGACAAAACAGAACGCATACAAAGAACATTTCATTGTATATTACAACAATGCATCAGATTACAAAAATATACAGAGTATAGATGAATATTACACAGAAATATCAGAGATTTAAATTACATTTAAATACATAGCAGCGGAAAATAATACAATACACAACTAGAAGTAGATATACGGATACAAAGCTTTCCGGATATCATTCCAGCTGTAGACCAGGATCCTGTGAATATAAATCTGCAAAACCAAAACTACTAGCTGCCCGTGTCAAAATAAGGGGCACCCAGAGTTTAGGTTAAAACAATAAACTCCAGGTCAGTCATGTGACTGGTGTGAGAACTAAAACAGTTAATCTTTATTTTTATAGTTAGGTAAATCAAGGGACCACGCCGTATAACACGGAACGGGTTTCCTCCCAAGAATACCAGTGCATAAAACAAACAGCGCAATGCTAAATAAAGAAAAAATGAAGCTGTTATAAGACCCAGGTCCCATCACACAATGCAACGCAGCCGAGGATAGGGTTTTCCCTTATAACAGCCAAAGAATGCTTGATACGGTTAAAACAAATCGTTTGATACTATTATAAGTGCATAGTGTATAAAACAACTTCAAATCATAAGTATCAATCATAGGCGGCATGAATGCCCCATACCACTATGTCGCCATATATAGGTTATACAATCAAAATCGCAAAGTCACGTATTTGGAAATTGGGTTTCCATCTATGAACCGAGGCAAAAGATAGTCCTCAACCGATTCGAGACTGCCTAGCCCGAGTCTCAGGCAAGCGCGCAGGCAAGCCTTGGAGCGACAGGGCCGGTCCACCGATGTGGATTATTATACCTGAGCACTACGTTTCGCCGCCCTTTGGGGCGTAAGCGAGCCAACGAATGACTCCATCGGACCCGGATCGTCCGATCTAACCGAGGCGCCTTGCAACAGCAACAACCACATAAGTCAAACTCGTCAGGGCGTGTAAAACCACTGACGCCACTTCTAGCTAGGAGGAAACGCAGGCCCTCCCTGAGGTCCGTCTCCCGTTTTTGGTTCATACCGGGTGTGAAACACGCGAGGTAAACGTTACACAAAGCTACGCCACAAAGACCGTGCTTTGATCATCACCACAAGACTTTGCTTTTCAACAGAAGCCTTGATCATTTGCATCTTAGCATGCCACACAGGCAAACCATCCTATGCAACCGATATCAGTCACACAGAATGAAATCCGATGTCAGACACACAGTCCATTTACAAGTCCGTCCTGGGTCTGAACGAAACCGGAGGCACCTAGTACCCCGCCTATCCATCGATCTCCAAGTACGTCTGGACGATCACTAACTGTTTCCATCTTCTTGGGTGTACAGCCCAATCAAGATCATCAGTAATTATCCAAACGACGTGAAGACCTCCGGTCTTCGACCACCGTCTTCATCTTCGACTTATCGTCGTATCAGTTATTCAGAATGGGATAAACCCGGTCTTTCCGAATAACTCGCGTATATTTTAAATAAGTGTTACACAAACACAACATACGCCTCATTCCAATTCATTAGTCACTAACCGTAAATTAATCAAGAGAATAATTCCCCAAATATTAACCCCGAAGGCCGAGACCAACATCAGATCAATATTCAGAAAACCATTCTGCTTGTCTAACCGACAGTTAGTTTCTAAATTTCACATTCATAGGGAAAGGTTCCCATTAATTTTATCCAAGATAAATTCCTTGAATTTATTCCTCTTTTGAATTTCGATTCAACTAGTCGAGATTAACGAACCTTACCGAAGTAATCATTGGTTTTAATTTCCCAATCCCAACCTATTTATCCCATGAAGTAAAACTGGTAATACTTCATATCTAACACCACAGTGTTATCGGTAAATTCAATTACCATTTCACGTTCAAATCTAATTAAAGATTTAACTATCGCCTGGAGCAAAACTGGTGATACTCCATTTCGATTATTTCAATCTAATTAAAGATTCATTAAAACTCCACTTAGTTTTAATCTGTGACTGGGTTAAAGAATCAGTGTCATTTAAACACGGTTCACGATAAACCCAAAATCACATCACATTTCAATCAGTCCCTAATTGTAAATTAGCAAGTGAGCAATTCCCTAAGTATTAATCCCGAAGGCCGAAACCAACATCAGATTAATACCTCGGAAACTATTCAACTTAACTAATCTCCAGTTAGTTTCTGATTTTCTTAACTCCTTTAGGTCAAAGAACTGTATTATTGAAGATACCGTTCACGACAACCCACAATCACATTTCATTAATGATCGGGTTAAAGAACGAGTGTTATTTAAAACACTGTTCACTATAAACCCAAAAATCAATATCAATTCAATTCAATTCATTAAATCTAAATAAAAAGATTTAACCATTTCTCAACTGGGTTCAAGAACAGTGTTAGTGAAGACACCATTCACGACAAACCCAAATCACATTTGATATTCAATATAAGACTCTGAATAGAAAATATATCGGCTTATATTCAATATCAAATTCTACGATTAACAAATGTCGTATTGGAAATAACGATACAAATATATCTTTCAAATTTCCATAACAACACCTGTATAATCACGAATTCCAACATCGAAATATTCCGAAGACAATTTTGATTCAGATCCACTCCAATGCAATCATTGGATATTCTGGTTATTTTTAAAACCCTTTTCTAATTCAATTTATTTATTTAAAAATAAATAGAATTTTAATTCTAGTTCAAAACTAGTTCATTTCGATAAAAATCTATTTTTATCTTTTCAGATATGGAGTTTTTCATCCCAATTCTTTCTAAATCATTTCTTATGATTTTACACAAATTATTACTATTTTTAATAATTTTATCAAGGCCCGTACAGTCGATTTCCATCAACGGTCATCGAACTGCACTTACAGCGACCTTTTTCAAATTTGATTTGGACATAATTCCAAATCCAACCGTTAGATTTCAAATTTCTAATATTCGCTAGAAACTCTTTTCGATACGAACCCAACGGTTCCGGTTTCAGGAGAATCCGACGGTCGGATCTCCCGTAATGCCCGTTTGAAATAAATGGTCGAAATTCACGAACTGCCGCGGCGCGGCGCGTTCTATTCAGGCCATTATATTATATATATAATATATATAATATATATTTCGTCGATTTCTATTTAAAACGAATTATATAAATAGTTTTAAAATTCGTTTCAAAATCTATTTCAACTTCTATTTCAATTCAAAGCAAAATTGAATTCTTCTTTATAAATCCGTTTTAAAATTCATTTCTATTCAATTCGAATTTCAATTCAATTTGAATTCATTTCAATTCGCTTTCAATTCAATTCATTTCGAAATCGTTTTCAATTCAATTCATTTCGAAATCGTTTTTAATTCAATTCATTTCGAAATCGTTTTTAATTCAATTCATTTCGAAATCGTTTTCAATTCAATTCATTTCGAAATCGTTTTCAATTCAATTCAATTCATTTCGAAATCGTTTTCAATTCAATTCATTTCGAAATGAATAAAATCGATATAAATATCGTTCACGTCAAAATGGCGTCAATCTAATCAACACGGCTTCATAAATTTCTATTTTCAAAATAGTTGTTATTATCAAAATATTTCGTTCAACACATGACCAATCTCAATGAATGAGTACTGTCAACACATGAACTTTTATTTTATATCGATAAAGATGTAAATTTTAATATTAAAATATTTCGTTCAACACATGACCAATCTCAATGGATGAGTACTGTCAACACATGAACTTTTATTTTATATCGATAAAGATGTAAATTTTAATATTAAAATATTTCGTTCAACACATGACCAATCTCAATGGATGAGTACTGTCAACACATGAACTTTTATTTTATAATATTCTTTATTTTTCAAATTGGAATGAGGCCCAATCAATTACCATATAAAGTTAATTATATGGATTTTCATACAACAAATGTATATAATAGCAACGATAGATAATCAATCATCAACCAAAGTGCACTATACTGTATAAGCATCAAATATAGATATCTAACGCTTATAACAGCCTGTCAATCAATCGATCGACATATTTAATCAATCAGGATGAGTGAACTTCATATTTCATCCCAACACCCGTGTGGGGTTTCAAACAATCAAACAAATATTTTATTTGTGCAGTTGGGCGATGTGTAAAATTTATCGACCCAATCAATGTCCTTCAAATAAGTGTACATAAACAAACCGTCTGGTTTGTAAATGAATATTTATTTTATTCACTTTCACTATATTCATATTCACGTTAAATTTTTTTTTTTTTTTTTACGATAAAACATTTTATTCTATCATAAGAATTTCTATTATTCATTTACACAATAAAATGATATTTTTATTTTCTAACATATTTTAGAAAATTTCGGCGGCATAACGGCACGATACTAGAAACGGGACAAGGCCTAGCCTTATCCCCAGTCTAGTGAAGGCCCACGCCATTCACATATCAATTTTAATCAATTTCCAATTCAACCAATCAATCAAATCCAAATCCAATAATCTAACCAACTACACAACCAAACGAACAAGTCCATGGTATGTGGACGGGTGTCGGGTGCTTCTAATAAGCACCGTCTGCATCCTAGTATATATATATATAACTAGAAAAATAGAATTTGAGTGAGAAGTTCTCACCTATAGCTATCCTAGCTCCTCGGCACTTCATTGATAGAAATCTTCTTCGCTATCGCATCTTCGTCATCTTCGTTGCCCGTAGCCACTACATATGTAAAAAATCGAATTTTTACTATGCTATTCAATATATAAAAATCGAATTTTTAGTTCGCTATTCAATATATAAAAATCGAATTTTTAGTTCGAAGTTCAATATATAAAAATCGAATTTTTATTTTTAAGTTCAATATATAAAAATCGAATTTTTATTTTTAAGTTCAATATATAAAAATCGAATTTTTTATTTTCGAAGTTCAATATATAAAAATCGAATTTTTATTTTTAAGTTCAATATATAAAAATCGAATTTTTATTTTTAAGTTCAATATATAAAAATCGAATTTTTAGTTCGAAGTTCAATATATAAAAATCGAATTTTTATTTTTAAGTTCAAATCTTTTTCGAAAAATCAGTTTTAAACTTTCTTTAAAAACAGTTTTAATTCTTTAAACAAATCAGTTTTAATTATTTTTGCAAATCAGTTTTTATTCTTTATAAAATTTCAGTTTTTATATCTAAAATAAAAATCAGTCTTTACATCTAAAATAAAAATCAGAAAAAAAAAACAGTAAAATAAAAATCAGAAAAAAAAAACAGTAAAATAAAAATCAGAAGAAAAAAAAAAAAAGTAAACTTACAGGGGGGGCTGTAGCGAGGTCGGGCGGAGGTCGTGGGGGCCACAGGGGGTGCGGCAGGCGGAGCGGTGGGCGATGGTGGGGGGGGGGGGGGGGTTGGATGCTTCCGTCGATTATGTGATTGGGGGAGGGTTTCGAAGGGAGAACAGAACGCGAGGGAGAGGGAGAAGGAAGACGTCGGAGAAGAGGGGGGGGGGGGGTTGGGCCAGCGTTCGCCGGAGGTGGGGAAGAGAGGGCGGCGACGGCGCTTCAGGGGGGGGCGCCGTCGATAGTCGTTAGGGTTTTTTTTTTTTTTTTTTCTCTTTTCTGCCGATTTAATTTATGAAAGGGGGGGGGGCAGAAAGGAGATAAAGGAGGGAAGGGAATTAAAATATTTTTTTTTTTTATTATTATTTAATTATTCAAAAAGTTGACTTTTACATACGACCACTAAACGAGGCCCACCGCCTGCCGTCCATAGCGTTTTACCCCTATTCTGAACACAATGGGATATGAATCGCAAGCTGATTTGATCGCTACAATCAGTTTCCTTTTGAATTTTCATTTAAATCTTTATATTGAATTTTAAACGCACATTTCAAATTACCGGGGTCACATACTAACTAGAAAAATTCCAGAAAAATATTTTCTAGCTTCGTATTGACGATACGGTCCTAACAAAACTAGTTTCGTCGAATTCTGAGGCCGTTTGAAAAATGGCCAATTTCCAGTCGATTAAAATCAACTGAAACTGGTCAAACGCGTTTTCCTTTCCCACGCTCACATATTGATTCGAAAAATTATGAAATTTGAAACCTAGCAATAACTTGACCCTGCGGATCTAACAAAAGTGGTTTCGTTGAAATCCGAGGTCGTTTGCAAAATGTCCATTTTTAAGGGCCTGAATTCCATAGCGACTATTCAGAATTTTCAACTGGACATATCTTTTGACTCCCGCTACGAACTTTTAATTTTTCGGATTCGCTGGAAAGATATTCTCTATTAGATTCCATTATTTTTGGTTTCACAAAAATCCGGATTGTTTTGCACCCGGTACATTCAATTGAAGTTTGAAATCGAATTATCGAACTACCGCGCTATTTTCAATTCTATTTATAATTATATATAAATATTTATATTCTAACGACGACGCGTATAATATATACGTTCGAATTATATTCAAAATAAATTTCTCGTCGATATTATTTAAAATAATTCATTTTAAATAATCAAAATTCGCTAAAATTGCCAAAATAAAAATTTTAAACTGGCCCAGATTTTACGGGTTGTTACATGACCGCCACTGCTTTAGTAAATCGATACATCATAATGCCTCAGTGTAAAATCTTACATGAAACTCCTTGATTTCTTCTAAATCCCTAATTTGCAAGAACGTTGTCGATAAAACTCATAAATTTTTCCTTAAAACCTAAGATCTACGACTTAATAACACAAATTGGAGCAAAGTAGAGAAAACTTAGGTGGAATCTTCAACATAATATATCCGAATGAAATAAAATATACCTAACAAAATTACTTGAATCAACTACAATAGGACATGTTTAAGATGATAAAAGAAGGAAAAATACCCGAACAAGGGCGAGGCGGAGTTAGGGCGATGTAGAGGAGGCAGAACCATAAATTGAGAGAGAAAGGAATATAGTGAAACGGGATGACTGAATGAGAATGGTGGCGTATCGATTGAAAATGGAGAAAATGCAGATTTGCTCATACCTCGGGTTAAGAAGAGGAAGGTGAACCAAACGTCTTCATAGCAGACATCTTTTGGAAAAAAGAACATGTGTTAATTTGTTAGAAAGGTTCTAGAAGGCGAAGCATACTAGCAACAATGTCTGAACTTCAAAGGCTGCTATTGAAGCGACCCGAACTTCCCCAGTCTCCGAAGAGATGAGAAAGAACGAATTACTGTGAGGACAAGACAAAACAGAACGCAGACGGAAGAACATTTCATTGTTATTACAATAATTCCATCAGATACAAGAATATACAGAGTATAAATGAATATTACACATTCGACAAATATCAGAGATTACAATAAATTACATAGCAGCGGAAAATAATACAAAGCACAACTGAAGGTGATACACGGATACAGAGCTTTCCGGATATCATTCCAGCTGTAAACCAGGATCCTGTGGATATAAATCTGCAAAACCAAAACTACTAGCTGCCCGTGTCGAAAATAGGGGCACCCAGAGTTTAGGTTAAAACAATAAACTCCAGGTCAGTCATGTGACTGGTGTGAGAACTAAAACAGTTATTTAAAACTTTACTTTAAAAGAGAGTAATTCAAGGGACCACGCCGTATAACACGGAACGGGTTTCATACCAAGAATACCAGTGCATAGGATAAACAACGCAATGCTTTTTCGAAAAATGAAGCTATTATAAGACCCAGGTCCCATCACACAATGCAACGCAAGCCGGAGGATAGGGTTTTCCCTTATAATAGCCAAACATGCTTGGTATGTTTAAAACAAATCATTTGATACTATAATAAGTGTATAGTGTCAAAACAATTTCAATCATAAATATAAATCATAGACGGCATGGGTACCATATATCATGTCGCCATACTAGTTATACAATTAAAACCGCAATACACGTATTGGAAATTGGATTTCCGTCATGAGTCGAGGCAAGGGGCAAGCTCCTCTACGCTTCAAGACACTCTAGCAAATGCCTCAGGACTACACACTCTGGGTAACCCTGGGATCCTCCAAGACCGGTCCTCTCTTACGTTTGAGGATTAGTTATTCCTAAACACACGTTTCCCGGCCCTATAGGACCTATAATCGAGGCGCCTCGCATCCAAACCACAAAGGTGAAAAGTATATAAATGTCAGGGCTGGTAGGTCACTGACACCACCCATAGCTAGAAAGAAACGTCGTGCACTCCTTGGGTCCTCATCCCGTTTTTGACTCATACCGAGGTGTGAGGCTCGCGAATCCACGCTATACACAAAGCTGCCACGTAGGCCGTGCTTTGATCATCAACCACAAGACTTTGCTTTTCAACAGAAGCCTTGATCCATGCAACTCAGCGTGCCACACAGGCAATTCATGCCATGCGATTGATATCTATCGATATATAACCTCTAAGCTCGTACGTCTCAGAGAAGGGCGTTAAACAAGAGAATAAATTCTCCGCCGCCAAACAGATATATATTTAACAGAAATCAATCAACACAGAATAAAATCCAATGTCAGACACACAATCCATTTACAAGTTCGTTCTGGGTTTGAACGAAACCAGAGGCTCTTTCCTCGCATATCCATCGATCTCCAAGTACGTCTGGACGACCACTAACTGATTCCCTCATCTTGGGTGTACAGCCCAATCAAGATCGTCAGTAATTATCCAAACGATGTGAAGACTTCCGGTCTTCGACCACCGTCTTCATCTTCGACATATCGTCGAATCGGTTATTCAGAATGGGTATAAACCCGGACTTTCCGAACAACCCGCGTATATTAAAAACAAATGTTACACAAACACAACATACGCCTCATTCCAATTCAGAATATTCTTTTATTCACAAAATCACATTTTGAGGGAAAGGTTCCCATTAATTTTATCCAAGATAAATTCTTTAAAATTTATCCTTTAATCTTCCTTTGGATGTCGTTTCAAACCAAATTATGGTTTTCTAAACTAGTCGAGATTAGCGAACCACACCGAAGTAATTATATATTTTATTTCCCAATCCCAACCTATTCATCCCAAGAAGCAAAACTGGTAATACTCCATATCTAACACCACAGTGTTGTCAGTAAAATTAATTACCATTTCACGTTCAAATCTAATTAAAGATTTAACTATCGCTTTGGAGATAAACTGGTGATACTCCATTCTCGCTCAATTTCTAAATTTGATAATTTAGATTATCAATTCACATTTCAATCTAATTGCAGATTCATTAGAACTCCTTTTACTGGGTTAAAGAACTAATGTCCTTTAAAACACAGTTCACGACAATCCCAAATCATCATATTTAAACCCATTTCAAATTCAATTTATTTATTTAAAAATAAATGGGTTTTAATTTCAGTTCAAAACTAGTTCATTTCGATAAAAATCTATTTTTATCTTTTCAAATATGGAGTTTTTCATCCCAATTTTTTCCTAATCATTTCTTATGATTTTAGACAAATTATTACTATTTGTTTTATTTTATCAAGGCCCGTACAGTCGATTTCCATCAACGGCCATCGAACTTCACTTACAACGACCTTTTTCAAATTTGATTTGGACGTATCTCCAAATCCAGCCGTTAGATTTCAAATTTCTAATATTCGTTAGAAATCTCTTTTCGATACGAACCCAACGGTTCCGGTTTTAGGAGAATCCGACGGTCCGATCTCCCGTAATGCCCGTTTGAAATAAATGGTCGAAATTCACGAACTGTCGCGGCGCGGCGCGTTCTATTCAGGCCATTATATATATAATAAATATATATTATATATATTTCGTCGATTACTATTTAAAATGAATTTTATAAATAGTTTTGAATTCGTTTCAAAAACAATTTCAACTTCCATTTCAATTCAAATCAAAATTGAATTTTTCCTTATAAATTCGTTTTAAAATTCATTTCAATTCAATTCAAATTTCAATTCAATTTGAATTCGTTTTCTATTCAATTCAAATCAAATTCGTTTTCTATTCAATTCAATTCGAAATCGTTTTATATTCAATTCATTTCGAAATCGTTTTATATTAAATTCATTTCGAAATCGTTTTATATTCAATTCATTTCGAAATCGTTTTATATTCAATTCATTTCGAAATCGTTTTATATTCAATTCATTTCAAAATCGTTTTATATTCAATTCATTTCGAAATCATTTTATATTCAATTCATTTCGAAATCCTTTTATATTCAATTCATTTCGAAATCGTTTTATATTCAATTCATTTCGAAATCGTTTTATATTCAATTAATTTCGAAATCGTTTTATATTCAATTCATTTCGAAATCGTTTTATATTCAATTCATTTCGAAATCATTTTATATTCAATTCATTTCGAAATCATTTTATATTCAATTCATTTCGAAATCATTTTATATTCAATTCATTTCGAAATCATTTTATATTCAATTCATTTCGAAATCATTTTATATTCAATTCATTTTGAAATCGTTTTCAATTCAAATCAAATTTGTTTTAAATTCAAAAATGAATATAATCGATATAAATATCGTTCACGTCAAAATAGCGCATCACCAATCAACACGACTTTATATTCAACAAATGGATCTATATCTCTTCCAATACACGACTCTATATCTTTGTCAACACACGACTAATCTCAGCGAATGAGTACTGTCAACGTGTGACTATTTTTGTTATTAATATATTTTATGAAAATTAAGGTATCTATCGTTTGATATTGAATCAGACTCCAACCGTAAATTAGTAAGAGAACGATTTCCTGAATATTAACCCCGAAGGCCGAAACCAACATCAGATTAATATCCAGGACACCACTCATCTCATCTATTTTTCAGTTGATTTCTAATTCTATATATGATAAAGATATAAATTTTATTGTTAAAATATTTCGTTCAACTCATGACTGATCTCAACGGATGAGTACAGTCAACACATGAACCTTTACTTTATAGTGATAAAGATATAAATTTTATTGTTAAAATACTTCGTTCAACTCATGACTGATCTCAACGGATGAGTACAGTCAACACATGAACCTTTACTTTATAGTGATAAAGATATAAATTTTATTGTTAAAATACTTCGTTCAACACATGACTAATCTCAACGGATGAGTACAGTCAACACATGAACCTTTATTTTATAATATTCTTTATTTTCCCGATTGGAATGAGGCCCAATCAATTACCATATAAAGTTAATTATATGGATTCCATACAACACATGCATATAATAGCAACGATAAATAATCAACCATCATCCAAAGTGCACTACACTGTATAAGCATCAAATATAGATATCTAACGCTTATAACGGCCTGTCAATCAATCGATCGACATAATTAATCAATCAGGATGAGTGAACTTCAAATTTCATCCCAACACCCGTGTGGGGTTTCAAACAATCAAACACAGATTTTATTTGTGCAGTTGGGCGATGTGTAAAATTTATCGTCCCAATCAATGTCCTTCAAATAGGTGTACATAAACAAACCGTCCGGTTTGTAAATGAATATTTTATTTTATTCACTTTCACTATATTCATATTCACGTTAAAAATTATATTTTTAACGATAAAACATTTTATTTTAACATATGAATTTCTATTCAGTTCATTCTTTAAATAAAATGATATTTTTATTTTTCTAACTTATTTTAGAAAATTTTGGCGGCATAACGGCATGGTACTAGAAACGGGACAAGGCCTAGCCTTATCCCCGGTCTAGTGAAGGCCCACGCCATTCACACATCAATCAAATCCATTTCATTTCACCAAACAATTCAATTCAAACCAAATAATCTAACCAACTACACAATCAAACAATTAAACAAACAAGCCATCCATGGTCTGTGGATGACGGGTGTCGGGTGCTACTAAACACCGTCTGCATCCTAGTATATATATAACTTAGAAAAAGAAATTTGAGTGAGAAGTTCTCACCGATAGCTATCCAATACCACGACTCTTCACTGATAGAAATCTTCGCCATTCTCGCCTTTTGTCGCTTTCGTTGTCCGCTTTCACTACATATGTAAAAATCACATTTTTATATACTGATGTCTTTAAAATAAAAATCACATTTTTATTTATTCACTTTCAATTTAAAAATCATATTTTTATAATCACTTCATATATTTAAAAATTGAATTTTTACTATGCTATTCAATATATAAAAATCGAATTTTTACTATCACGCTATATGGATAAATTTTCTATTTTCACATCGCTACTATATAGAAAAAAATTCTATTTTTACTTCGTTATTTTCAAATATAAAGATTTTGCCTTTTCAAATATATCATTATAAACATCAAATTTTTATTTTTCTACACATAAAGATGATATTTCTAATATTCCTATCTTGTAAAAATTATATTTTTAATTCTCTACATAAACAAAAATCATATTTTTACATCTTCTACATAGTAAAGATTATATTTCTAATACTTTAAAAATATAAAAATCATATTTTTATTACTTTAAAAATATATAAATCATATTAAAATCAGTTTTAACCTATGCTAATTTTAATTAAAACTGAAAATAAAATTAGATTAGTAATTAAAACTTACTTTGATCGGAGGAGGGGGTGAAACAGTCGGCTTCGGGGTAGGGGAGGAGCTGGAAGCGGCGGTAGGCAGGGCGGTGGTCGGCGGAGGAGGAAGAAGGGGCGGAGGAGGGTGCGGTTTGGGGGGGCTTCGGTCTGCAGTAGGAGAAGGGGGGGTTGTCGCGTCGCACGCCAGAAGGGGGGGGGGTGCTTGCGAGGCCGCGGTGGAAGGAAGGGGGGGAGTGGGTTCGGAGGTGGCGATCGCCCTGGGGGCGCGGCGGCTCGTCGGGGAGGAGGGGGCGGCGCGATTTTGATTCGCTTTTTTTTTTGATTCAACTAAATCGAACGGGGGGGGGCTGAAGTATAAGGGGGTGAGGAGAGAGAGTGTTTTATATATTTTTTTATTTAATTATTTATGAAAAAGTTGACTTTTACATACGACCTCTAAACGAGGCCCACCGCCTGTCGTCCATAGCTAATTACCCCCATTCCGAACACAATGGGATATGTATCGCAAGCTGATTTGATCGTTTCGATCAGTTTCCATCAAAATCAACATATAACTCTATATATTGAACTTGAACGCGCATTTCAATTTACTGGGGTCACATACGAACTCTAAAAATCGCAGAAAAATATTTTCTAGCTTCGTATTGACGATATGGTCCTAACAAAACTAGTTTCGTCGAATTCTGAGACCGCTGGAAAAACGGCCAATTTCCAGTCGATTAAAATCAACTGAAACTAGTCAAACGCGTTTTCATTTGCCACGCTCACATATTGATTCGAAAAATTATGAAATTTGAAACCTAGCAATAATTTGACATCACGGACCCAACCAAAGTGGTTTCGTCGAAATCCGAGGTCGTTTGCTGTAAGGACCCGTAACTTCCCCGTGAAGGAAAGCGCGGATACTTTGAGAACAACACACAAACGAACGTAGACGGAAGAACATTTCATTGTATATTACAACAATTCCATCAGATACAAGAATATACAGAGTATAAATGAATAAATTACATTCGATAAATATCAGAGGTTACAATAAATTACATAGCAGCGGAAAATAATATAAAGCACAACTGAAGGTGATATACGGATACAGAGCTTTCCGGATATCATTCCAGCTGTAAACCAGGATCCTGTGAATATAAATCTGCAAAACCAAAACTACTAGCTGCCCGTGCGGAAAATAGGGGCACCCAGAGTTTAGGTTAAAACAATAAACTCCAGGTCAGTCATGTGACTGGTGTGAGAACTAAAACAGTTATTTAAAGCTTTACTTTAAAAGAGAGTAATTCAAGGGACCACGCCGTATAACACGGAACGGGTTTCCTCCCAAGAATACCAGTGCGTAGAATAAACAGCGCGATGCTTTTTCGAAAAATGAAGTTATTATAAGACCCAGGTCCCATCACACAATGCAACACAAGCTGGATGATAGGGTTTTCCCTTATAATAGCCAAACATGCTTGGTACGTTTAAAACAAATCATTTGATACTATAATAAGTGTATAGTGTCAAAACAATTTCAATCATAAATATAAATCATAGACGGCATGGGTACCATATATCATGTCGCCATACTAGTTCTACAATTAAAACCGCAATATCACGTATTGGAAATTGGATTTCCGTCATGAGTCGAGGCAAGGGGCAAGCTCCTCTCCGCTTCGAGACACTCTAGCAAATGCCTTAGGACTACACACTCTGGGCAATCCTGGGATCCTCCAAGGCCGGTCCTCACATACGTTAGAGGATTGGCAATTCCTGAACACACGTTTCCCGTCCCTATAGGACCTATAATCGAGGCGCCTCGCATCCAAACCACAAGGTGAAAAGTATATAAATGTCAGGGCTGGTAGGTCACTGACACCACCCATAGCTAGAAAGAAACGTCATGCACTCCTTGGGTCCTCATCCCGTTTTTGACTCATACCGAGGTGTGACGCTCGCGAATCCACGCTATACACAAAGCTACGCCACGTAGGTCGTGCTTTGATCATCAACCACAAGACTTTTCTTTTCAACAGAAGCCTTGATCCATGCAACTCAGCGTGCCACACAGGCAATTCATGCCATGCGATTGATATCTATCGATATATAACCTCTAAGCTCGTACGTCTCAGAGAAGGGCGTTAAGCAAGAGAATAAATTCTCCGCCGCCAAACAGATATATATTTAACAGAAATCAATCAACACAGAATAAAATCCAATGTCAGACACACAATCCATTTACAAGTTCGTTCTGGGTCTGAACGAAACCGGAGGCACTTTCCTCGCATATCCATCCATCTCCAAGTACGTCTGGACGACCACCAACTGTTTCCATCCTCTTGGGTGAACAACCCAATCAGGATAATCAGTAATTATCCAAACGATGTGAAGACTTCCGGCCTTCGACTTATCGTCGAATCGGTTATTCAGAATGGGTATAAACCCGGTCTTTCCGAACAACCCGCGTATATTAAAAACAAATGTTACACAAACACAACATACGCCTCATTCCAATGCAGAATATCCTTTTTTTTACGAAATCACATTCTTAGGGAAAGGTTCCCATTAATTTTATCCAAGATAAATTCTTTAAAATTTATCCTTTAATCTTCCTTTGGATGTCGTTTCTAACCAAATTATGGTTTTCTAAACTAGTCGAGATTAGCGAACCACACCGAAGTAATTATTTATTTTATTTCCCAATCCCAACCTATTCATCCCATGAAGCAAAACTGGTAATACTCCATATTCTAACACCACGGTGTTGTCGGTAAAATTAATTACCATTTCACGTTCAAATCTAATTAAAGATTTAACTATCGCTTTGGAGCAAAACTGGTGATACTCCATTCTCGCTCATTTTCTAAATTTGATAATTTAGATTTTCAATTCACATTTCAATCTAGTTGCAGATTCATTAAAACTCCTTTTACTGGGTTAAATAACGAGTGTCATCTAAAACACCGTTCACGATAAACCCATTTCAAATCCAATCAAATATATTAGAAATTTCGATTATTTAAAACCCCTTTTTAAATCTAATTTATTTATTTAAAAATAATTGGGTTTTAAATTTAGTTCAAAACTAGTTCATTTTGATAAAAATCCATTTTTATCTTTTCAAATATGGAGTTTTTCACCCCAATTTTTCCCAGATCATTTCTTATGATTTTACACATATTATTACTATTTTAAATAATTTTATTAAGGCCCGTACAATCGATTTCCAACAATGGCCATCGAACTGCACTTACAGCGACCTTTTTCAAATTTGATTTGGACGTAACTCCAAATCCAACCGTTAGATTTCAAATTCCTAATATTCGTTAGGAAGCTCTTTTCGACACGAACCCAACGGTTCCGGTTTTAGGAGAATCCGACGGTCGGATCTCCCGTAATGTCCGTTTGAAATAAATGGTCGAAATTCACGAACTGCCGCGGCGCGTTCTATTCAGGCCATTATATTATATATATAATATATATAATATATATTTCGTCGATTTCTATTTAAAACGAATTTTATAAATTGTTTTAAATTCGTTTCAAAAACAATTTCAACTTCCATTTCAATCAAAATTGAATTCTTCCTTATAAATTCGTTTTAAAATTCATTTCTATTCTATTCAAATTTCAATTCAATTTGGATTCATTTCCATTTGATTTCAATTCGATTCATTTCAAATTGGTTTTCTATTCGATTCAATTCAAATTGGTTTTCTATTCGATTCAATTCAAATTGGTTTTCTATTCGATTCAATTCAAATTGGTTTTCTAATCAATTTAATTCAAATTTCATTTCAAAATATTCGATTTCGAAATCACTTTTCAATATTCATTTTAAAATGAATAAAATCGATATAAATATCGTTCACGTCCAAATGGCGTCAATCTAATCAACACGACTTCATATATTTCTATTTTCAAATATTCTATTTCAAATATTTCTTTTTCAAATATTTCCTATTCAAATATTTCTATTTCAAATATTTCTATTTTTAAAATATTTCGTTCAACACATGAGTAATCTCAACGGATGAGTACTGTCAGCACATGAACCTTTATTTTATATTGATAAAGATGTAAATTTTATTATTAAAATATTTCGTTCAACACATGACTAATCTCAACGGATGAGTACTGTCAACACATGAACCTTTATTTTATATTATTCTTTTTTTTCTAAATTGGAATGAGGCCCAATCAATCACCATATAATATTAATTATATGGATTTTCATACATCACACGTATATAATAGCATTGAAAAATAATCAACCATCAACCAAAGTGCACTACACTGTATAAGCAACAAATATAGATATCTAATGCTTATAACAGCCTGTCAATCAATCGATCGACATATTTAATCAATCAGGATGAGTGAACTTCAAATTTCATCCCAACACCCGTGTGGGGTTTCAAACAATCAAACACAGATTTTAGTTGTGCAGTTGGGCGATGTGTAAAATTTATCGACCCAATCAATATCAGTCAAATCAGTGTATATAAACAAATCGGCCGATTTGTTTATGAATATTTATTTATTCACTTTCACGTATATTCATATTCACGTTAAAAATTATATTTTTAACGATAAAACATTTTATCTTAACATATGAATTTCTATTCAGTTCATTCTTTAAATAAAATGATATTTTTATTTTTCTAACTTATTTTAGAAAATTTCGGCGGCATAACGACACGATACTAGAAACGGGACAAGGCCTAGCCTTATCCCCGGTCCAGTGAAGGCCCACGCCATTCACACATCAATCAAATCAATTTCATTTCCCCAAATAATCCCATTCAAACCAAATAATCTAACCAACTACACAACCAAACAATTTAACAAACAAGCCATCCATGGTCTGTGGATGACGGGTGTCGGGTGCTACTAAACACCGTCTGCATCCTAATATATATATATAACTAGAAAAAGAAGTTGAAAGGTGAGAAATTCTCACCGAAAGCTATCCAATACCACGGCACTTCATTTAGAGAAATCTTCGTCATTTTCGCCTTTTAGTCATCTTCGTTGCCCGTAGCCACTACATATGTAAAAATCGAATTTTTACTATGCTATTCAATATATAAAAATCGAACTTTTACTTCGCTATTCAATATATAAAAATCGAATTTTTACTATGCTATTCAATATATAAAAATCGAATTTTTACTATGCTATTCAATATATAAAAATCGAATTTTTATTATGCTATTCAATATATAAAAATCGAATTTTTACTTTTGCCTCATATGGATAAAATTCTATTTTTATCACGCTATTCTTCATATAAAGATTTCACCTTTTCTATTTTTAAAATCTAACCTTTTCTATTTTAAAAATATCGTCTTTTCACTTTTAAAAATATCGTCTTTTCACTTTTAAAAATATCGTCTTTTTCTAAATCAAAGATATGATCTTTGTTTAAAAATCAAATTTTTTTCTACTTTAAATATCAATCCTTTTTCCGCTAACTTCATATCAAAACTAATTTTTTTTCCATCGCCACTTTAAAATAAAAATTATATTTTTACTTGCTATTCATATAAATAAAATCATAATTTTATGGCGAAGTTTATATTCTAACTCGATACACATATAAAAGATTACGTCTTTACACGTTATACACAATAAAAATCCTATTTTTAATAACATAAATAATTAAAATAAGATTTAAAAACTCACATGAGGTGTCAATGGTCGGAGGCGGGCTTGGGAGAGGGGCGCCGTAGTCCACAAATGGTCGGAGGCTTAAACATGAAGCGGGTTTTCATAAAAATTGAATTTTTAAACACCGGAGGGGTTCACCGTCGAAGTGGTGCTGGGGTAGGGCGGCGATGGGGGTCTGAGGTGGTGGTGGATGGCGCAGGTGGCGGCGATGGGCGGTGGGGCCACGGTGGCGGGTGGGGGGGGGTTCGAACTGACGAGGGGGGGTTTGGGGGTTGCGTCGGTTCTTCGATGGGGTTCGGTGGTCTTCGATTGCTGGGGGGCAAGGACGGACGGCGATGGAGGATCGCCAGGGTGGCGGAGCAACTGCGAAGGGGGGGGGGGGTAGGGGAAGGAGGCGCAGCGCGATCGGCGTTCTGGCGGAGGGCGAGGCGATGGGAGGGGCGGCACGTGGTGGTGGGCGGCTTCGAGATCGACGGGGGCGAATCGATAGTTTAGGTTTTATTTTCTTTTTGATTTCTCTCTGAATGAATATCCTACGGGGGGGGGGGGGGGGGGGCTGAAAGGGATTAAGGGGAAGAGATTTTTTTTTTAGTTATTTAATTCAAAAAGTTGACTTTTACATACGACCTCAAAACGAGGCCCACCGCCTGTCGTCCATAGCGTTTTACGCCCATTCCGAACACAATGAGATATGTATCGTAGGCTGATTCGATCGTTACAATCAGTTTCCGTCAAAATCAACATATAACTCTAAATATTGAATTTGAACGCGCATTTCATTTTACCGGGGTCACATACTAACTCTAAAAATTCTCGAAAAATATTTTCTAGCTTCGTATTGACGATACAGTCCTAACAAAACTAGTTTCGTCTAATTCTGAGACCGTGGGAAAAATGGCCATTTTCCAGTCGATTAAAATCAACTGAAACTGGTCAAACACGTTTTCCTTTGCCACGCTCACATATTGATTTGAAAAATTATGAAATTTGAAACCTAGCAATAATTTGACATCACGGACCCAACAAAAGTGGTTTCGTCGAAATCCGAGGTCATTTGCAAAATTTTCATTTTTAAGGGCCTGAATTCCATAGCGACTATTCAGAATTTTCAACTGGACATATCTTTTGATTCCCGCTATGAAATTTCGATTTTTCGGATTCATTGGAAAGATATTACCAAATAGATCCTAATGTTTTTGGATTCACTAAAATCCGGATTGTTTTGCACCCGGTATGTTCAATTGAAGTTTGAAATCGAATTATCGAACTACCGCGCCATTTTCAATTCTATTTTATAATTATATATAAATATTTATATTCTAACGACGGCGTATATAATATATACGTCGAATTCTATATTCAAAATAAATTTCTCGTCGATATTATTTAAAATAATCTATTTTAAATATTCAAAATTCGCTAAAATTGCCAAAATAAAAATTTTAAACTGGTTCGGATTTTCGGGTTGTTACATTTGCAAAATGTCTATTTTTAAGGGTCTGAATTCCATAGCGACTATTTTGAATTTTCAACTGGGCATAACTTTTGATTCCTGCTATGAAATTTCGATTTTTCGGGTTCGTTGGAAAGATATTCACGAATAGATTCTAATATTTTTGGTTTCACTAAAATCCGGATTGTTTTGCTCCCGGTACATTCAATTGAAGTTTGAAATCGAATTATCGAACTACCGCGTCATTTTCAATTCCTTTTATAATTATAAATAATTATTTATATTCTAACGACGACGCGTATAAATATATACGTTCTAAATATATTCATAATAAATTTTCGTCGATATTATTTAAAATAATTCACTTTAAATCTTCAAAATTCGTCAAAGTTGCCAAAACAAAAATTTTAAACTGGCTCAGAATTTCCGGGTTATTACAGCTATCTACTACTAGGAGGTGATGCGTCATCTACTGCTATTATTATTTATGACTAGGGTAATACTTTGAAATTTAATATTAGAGTATACTAGTTGAATATGATTCTTCATTAAGTCATAACAATTTTTAAAATCAAACTATAATAACTTTTAAAATCAAATGGGAACTAAATTCAAATTACCAAATATCATACGTTATTAATTTTCTTTTTGAATTTGTTTAGGAGGAAAACCGACCAAGATCATAAAACACTCCCTAGTTCACCTAGGCTGGTCCGCAAGCACCACATAAGTGGCTGATCTTAGCGTATGCATATGGTAAGCTCTTATCATGCCATTCTGGGTTCCGAACTCATGTCGCTGTTACCATGACACGAAGTCCTTAACCGCTGGGCTACTGCTGCAGACAAACGTTATTAAATATATTAATTAGTAATTATTGGTTCACATTATTGTAGATATATATCAAATAATAATTGTTTATTATATTATATAATTATTAATTATTAAAATACAACTCATTATTTACTAATTATTATTGATTTTGCAAATTATTTCATGACTATAACCGAACGTTAATCAATAATAATTATTAGTTATTACATATGCATTATTAATTATTAATTTTTTTATCAATTATTAAATAATTACTTTATATTTATTAACTAAAGTATTACTTCATATCAGTTAACTATTATACTTAATGCTTCTTATATTATAACCAAATATTACTTAGGGGAAAAATATTTTTTAAAAGTACGTTTTTCGCAACTGGCTTTACCAATTGCAAAAAAATTATAGTTATATGGAAACAGTTGCTAAATATAATTTTTTACAACTGGTTTGGAAGCGCAGTTACAAATAATATGTCTGTTGCAATTGTCAGGAAAGAGCAGCTGCTAAAAGTATGTTTTTGCAACAGGTAGGAAAACGCAGTTGTGAAAAATATGCTTTTCGCAACAAGAAGAAAAAAACATGTTGTTAAATCTTATCTATTGCAACTGTTACAATAGGCCCTTGCTAAATATCATTTGTTGCAACTGTTATTTCGTTCCACTTGTAAATAGCTAGTTGCGATTGGGTATTTTTCTTGTAATGTACAGACCTACCTCTATGGCAGTTTTCCACGAACATCCCCCGAAGGGCTATCTCAAAGTACCCTCACATCCCATAGAAGTCTTGCAGTACCTTCCAGTCCTGTCGAATATTAGGTTGGACATGCTTTCACCGTGTTTTCTGACACCTAGAATGATCTGCTCCCTTGGGCTCTTCATTCAAGATTCTTTCGGATTGATCTAAACACATCTCATTATTTTATTAGATCCTATGTCTAATCTTTCGCTATGTGTTTATCTCACTTATCTTTTCATTACTTGATATTATTGTTCAATACATTTGAATTTAATTACGTGTTTGTCAACATTATTAGCTATCATAGAACCATCGAATAATCATAGAATGCCTAATCGCATTATCAAATACATTTGATATCACGTCTTGATTTCAAATCATATTTCATCTTCCCCTTGACATTCAAAATTGTATTAAACACATTATCGAACATGATGTTTTAATTACGCATCACGTCGATATTATGACGAATCAGGAGATTTTTCCAATAAGGTAACTCCCAACAAATGCTTTGTTTGCACCAACTATGAATCGATTATTTACCTTGAATTTCAATTTGTACTCTAGTTTCATATCTTTAAATAACCCTTTGCAAGTTTATAAATATCTTCGTTTGGTCAAATATAGGTGGTCTCAATGTTTTATGCCTATTAGCTAGAAAGTTTTTCTTATCTCTTCTATAGGGATGATTAATATGAAGAAAACGTCGATGATGATCAAATCATGAAATTTTCTTTCCATGAGGTAAAGAAAATGCTTGCGTTTCTTCTATGCAGTAAGGTACGCAACCCTGAAAGCATTGCATACGTAGGAAGATCGCTGATTGTCCACAACAAAGAATCATATGTGAGAAAGTCCTTCTTTTAGGAAATATCATATGTTTTTAATCCCTCATACCACAATGTTTTTAATTCTTCAATCAAATGTTATAATTAAACATAGATTCCTTATGTCGAATCATCAGGATCAGGTACGGCACATATGAGACACATATAAGGAGTTTTTATACACATCCACGGAGGTAAATTATTTGGTGTGACAAATATAGGCCAGGTCGAATATTTAGAACCAAATTGATAAAATGGAGAAAATCCATCCGTACATAAACCGAGTCTAACATTACAACTTTCGAATGTAAAATTAGGATATTTTTGGTCAAAATGCTTCCATGCTCCCCCATCAGCTAGGCTTGTTAACGTACCTTCTTCATGTATTCGCACACTATGTCACCTCATATGTTGTGCGGTTACAGAAGATGCATATAACCTTCGAAGTCTAAGAATAATAGGTAAATAATGCATACATTTATACTAGACTTTCTTTCCCTTTTTCTTTCTTGGTTTGTATCTTTCCTAATTACATATTTTACAATTCCTAAGATTGATCTTTTCCTTCCAAAACAACATGCAACCATTTAGACATATATCTATTTTTCATATGGTAAACAAAAAGCCGACATCATTTTTTTACTTCAAGTGATTTTCCCACATTAAATTATTGGGAGGCATATGTCGCTTCGTAGCTTGTAGAAAAAATGTAAATCCGGCTTCTATGAGGTTGTAGATTTCATCGCAATATATTCACAGTTACTAGTAATTTGGTTCCGCTTGTACAACCTTCCCGAAGGGGTTTCTTCATGGCGCCCAATAAATCATATATTTTTGCCCCAATATTTGGTACTTCTTCAACATTACCATCGTCATTGGTAAATTGAGGAACATTGAACATTGCATGTGCAGCATCTTCAACCATATGTTCTACGAGATTCGTCGTAGCAATTTCATTACTCACTACCTCCTCAACTTGTAAAAGAGTAGATGCTAACAGTTCTCCATGATGATCCCAAATAAAACAGTTCGACATGAAATCGTACCGATGCAAGTGAATTCTAACCATTTATGATTTCAAATGCTTTAACAATTTTCATGTATTACATAGACAACGGATTTTTTCGTCGTTTCTGTTATAACTTAAAGCGAAATCAATAAACATGCGAACGCCATTATTAAAATGTTCACTTATTGAGCTTCTAGTTTCCCTACGTTGTTTGTACATCCATCTTTGATTAGTAAAATAATTGTCCATTTACCCTAAGTAGATAATTAAAAGTATGATATAAATTTGCATTGACATTTTATTAAAACAATTTTATTAGTGAATGTTATATTAATTGATCATTGACACTTTGCTGATAGGTCATCCTACTTCCGCTACAAATACAATAACGCAATTAAATCACGTAAATCTTTTTAATTTAAATGATTCAACAAAAAATTTGGCAGCGCTTCGCTTTAGTTCCCTAACACAATTGTGTGTATACAAGGAAAATAACGGTGACACTTTTGAAATTTTGACACTATAAGGAAGGACGGCTAGTCCAACAACTAGAACCGTTGCTAACTGTCGGAAGCCGTCAAAATAAGCTGTCACAAATAAAGGCTACGAGAAGTAGTATTTGCAACGATTTTCAAAGCCCCTCGTCAGATACTTTTCAGACGGTTTCCCGTGGTTTCTGACACATGTCGAAAGCCGTCGGAATCCGCCGAATAAAAAACACCCATAAGTCGTTGGGAGCCGTCAGAATACCTACTTTATTTTTTTAAATTTCTGAAGCACTATGGCCTTCCAACCACATTTCATTTACAAACACTATTCCACCTGTACTAAGCAATACCCAATATATAACATTCCAATCAAAAATCAAGCTACACACAATTCACCAAACCAAAAAATATATAAAATCAAGTAACACTTCATCATCAACAATCAAACATTGACCATAAAATGCAATATATAATATCCACAACAACTACAGTATCAAGTTTATCATCATACAACCAACAAAGTAACCAAGTCTACCATCACATAATACATATACATAACATCAAATAAGTCTATCATCCACCAAGTCATACTAATACAAATAATATACCTCTCAAAGTAGTCACTCGTCTGTAGAACCTCTAGAGCTAGCAGAGGAAAGGAAGCAGCCACCATACTACTACATGAACCCAGCAATACGTTAATCAAACAGCTGCGTCATCTCTATGGCCCAGCGACGGTTCTGATCCTCAAGCTCCACCACTCTAGCCCTCAAATCGTCAATTTCCTTAAGATCGATATCGGCTCAGGTATGTCATCCTCGTATCTAGCTGCTAGCTTGTAATAATTATATAATTTAGCTTCTGCACAAACTTGAACTCGAAATATGAAATTTGTTATGTAATTTTGCCTAATCCTTAATGTTTTTTCTTTAATACATTATTTACTTAAGACTGAAGATAAAGCAATTTACGATAAATTAAAATATTATTAAACTATTTTCTAATATATTATTTACTTACCGCTTGATTGCCAAATTCATATTATCTGCTTCGTGACGGTGGATCCATAATTGACTCGAATATAACATCTTCACCATCCGTCGTCAGCTACACTCGATCCCTCTCAGCCAAACTTTTCTGCAGCTACTGCACGAACTTTTCCTGCATGAACAAATAAGTGTGTAGCTATTAATATCATATCTTATTTCATTATATATAGTTTAGTAAGTAAAAAAATTATTGATACTAAATAAATTGAAATATCTTACATGGCTCTTACTGGATTTCTCATCGTGTCATATATATGAAATTGTCCCAACCGGATTAACATGCTCGACGACATGCGTACGGGTAAACACATCCATATATGACATGAACCCTACGCTTCTACTTTTTAAAATTGATTATTTTATACAATTATTATACATTCAAAATTATATAGTACAACAACTATTTAGAATTCACATTCAATAAATTTACCAACTTCTGCCGATTCGCTGGAATGACTTTGATCCTCCTCGATGGGTGATGGGATTTTTATTTCCATTTGCAGAATTTCATTCTGACTCTGCATGTACATTAAATTTTGTTACATTAGTCATCGATCAAGTATTTTTTGATATTTATCCATCAATCAAATATTTGAAAAAGGGTTTAGTATACTTACCTTTGCCTCCTCACTCTTCCAGTATTTCAACTAACCTTCCTATATGCTCACTTCCATCCAATTCGGTTTTTTGCTTGTTTCTTTACTTCATACATTGAATCCTTATAGTTCTTTTGCATTTTTCGCATCCTCTAATCTCATGCGAGTTGCATATCATCTATTTGGAAGTCTAACTCAGCTTGTGTTTCACAAAAAATATATATAATACACTGTAAATGATAAATGGCACAAAAGAGACGAAAAAGAATAAAAAATGGAAAACAGAAAAATATACTTACAAGCACGTCCTGCCAAATGCACTTTACTATGTGCGGAGGGTTGGTATCCTAATTCAGCCAACAAGCCGACATCCTACTCCTATAAGCCGCTCTAGAAACATCGAGTACAAACTTTGATGGTTGTAGTTTGAATTCCCTGTTCTTATAGTATGATTCACATTAGTACATATATCATTAAAAACATTTAAGATGTTGAATAAAGTTTATTTCTTACCCCTCAAGTCTAGGTACTAACGTAATGATAGAAAGTTGTGATGATTGCGATGGACTGCTGCCATCGCCTCTGGATGATCAGGATGAACTCCTACCCCTCGATGACATGTCTATACTTGTGCCATATATACACATCATTTGAATAGAGAATAATAATATGACAATGAAATATATTTCATACTTAAATGGCACAAACGATATAAATTGCTAACTTATGACTAAAATGGAAATAGAAATGGAATTTTATATACATGATTCATATTGGATCTCATGTTCCAATGATAAGAAGATTACATTGCATTTTTAATAAAAATCGCAAAATAAATGACAAATGGAAATATTATAAAATATTTGAACAATAATAAACATATTTGGTTTCATAGTTGCATTAATTTCATAACATACCAAGAATTCAACATAGTTACATAAATTGAAAATATACGTGGTAACATAACTATCAAATTAATACTACTCATTTGTACCAATCATCATCGTCTTCTGATTTAGATTCGATCTCATTTTCTATGCTATTTTTCTCTATACTATCAAATGCTTCCGCCATAACATTTGATCCATCAATCATAGGTCCAAAATCTATAGGATAGTCTATATTTATTATTTTGTTGTTCTCAAGATTTTCCTGATAAGCTTGTTCGCTTGGAATATTCTTCCCATCGAAAGTAAATCTGGCCTTTGTTTTGAAAACTGCCAACCAATCTACTTTATATCTTTTTAGAGACGGGTAAGGAGCATAATAAACTCTCAATGCTTGTTTGGCTAGCACAAAAGGATGATACTTATGATAATGCGACGTGTGCTTTATTTTAGTAAAATCAAAATCCTTGTGCACATTAGTTTTAGAACCTGGAACATCGCTAAACTAATTGCTTCTACATATAAATACTTCCTCCACGGGAATGAGAAATATGTCAGTTGCAAAATTTGTGTTAAAACGCCATAAAAATCGTTTGTGTGATTTTTTGGACTATCGCTACCTTTAACAAATACACCTGTATTATTAGTTAATTTTGTTGTATATAACAATTATATGATTTTTGTTTGATGAAAACATATATATATATATATATATATATTATAAATGTGTTTGCAATTGTACTATTCTACTACATCACAGACAAAATTAAATATTTATATTTAAATAGAACAACACTATACAAGAATTTAAATATTCAAACAATATTTTATTGAAATATAAATATTTTATTTCAATGTTTCAATAGTACAATCTTACAACTCCACTATTTGTACATCTCACTGTTATAGAATACATTCAATTTCTTATTACATATGTTCCTCACTACAACTCTCAGTCACTCAGTTTACACTTACAGACTCATATTCATTTGTTGACTCAATTACACACTCTCTCATATATAGACACACTGACTGACTTACACTTTATCACAGTCTTGTCTTCTGTCAGCTTCACAGTCAGTCTAGTTACCTACATACCTATCACAGAAACACACACAATAAACATAAACAAAATTAATTTTAAATTCTAGAAGATATAATTTTATTTTAAAATTTATTTGCCTCAGAATTTTGGTGTGTTTTTCACAATATTTCTTGACTTGGTCTGATGTGCATATTCATCCACCTGTGTCTAGACTGCTTGTGATATTCACAGTGATTCACTGTAAATACCACAAGGTAGACAGTGTTTCTAGTGCTCTCTCACACACACACACACACACACACACACACACACACACATATATATATATATATATAATGCACATACATGTATACACATACATGTACATGTATATACACATATTTTCTATGCATGGGCAATATAGTCAAATATCAATGAGTACACAATTCAAGCTAAGCAGGTCGAAAGAAATGCCAAGTGGCAGATGCAACAACATAGACACACACACATGATGCGTATGTATGCATGAAGTGTTCAGCTCTAATATACACACATCAACATCAAAAGCAACTATATAACATGTGCAAGCCAGTTTCATGCCGAAAGCACAAGCTCAAGCACATGTACAAATTCAAGCTGGAGGTCACAAGAACAACAAGCAGGATTGCACAAACCAAAATGAACAATCATGATTGCAATTCAAGGGAGAAGCATATATGCATAGTTCAAAATGGAACATGAACAAATGCACAAAGAAGTGGTGCATAACAAACTCAAATATGCAGCACATGGCCAGTCCAGAGCTAAGGCTCTCCATACACAAGACAACAAGGCAGCAGTGCATAAGAATCAAGTGCATAAGCAATGAAGCAAGCCAAGTACATATGGTCAAGTAAAAGTACACAAGTAGCTTGTGTACAAGTATAGGCCAGGTTACAAGTAAATACTGAAAGATCAAGAACAAGATATTGCAACAAAACAATTCAAGCTAAGCACATTGGTTCACACTCACAACAATGAAATGGTACATACATAGGTGCAACAAATTCAGTCATTTATTTAAAGGTTTTAAATAATACAATTCCGCTGTACAAATGAGTCAAGAGAGTGGTATGCAAGTTCATGAAGTCGAACTGGGTCAACAATCACTTCAATAGGCTTAAAGAATTGATACAAAACTTTATTGGACATGGGTAGCAGTATCAGTATGTAAATGAAGATGCATATACACATGGACAATAACAAAATTTGTAACTTATTCTGCATGTATGTGGCACAATAAGAAAGCATGGCAAATGCACCAAGATGCACATGACAACATATATTGGAGCAGTTGCAAAGGAGTGCAACAACAAAATGGGAACTAAAATCAGCAAGCATATATTTATATATATAGCTATGTGTGTTTGTGTGTGTGTGTATATATATACACACACACACAAATGCAATACCAAAAGCCAATTTCAATTTCATGTGCACAGTACTACAACATGCATGCACAAGCTTATTTTAAACAAGTCAGCCCAACATAACCATGGCAACATGTCAAACAAATCATTTTTATTGTATAAGGCAAAAGTGTATACCAGGTCAAGTACAAAGGACATCAAAGGCGAGCAATGACACAGTACATAGAATAGGAAAGTCAACAAGGTTCATGATAGAAACTAGTGCATATGGAAGCTCAAGAAATTGGTCAAGTCAATACACATGTGAACAGCCTCAAAGAAAAATGGCATGCATATTAAACCAGTAAGACCAGTGAATTTTCCTATTATAAGAATACTGGGAAATATATTATTTCCAACTTCTATTTCAAGAATATTAAGAAAAAGAATGTGAAATCATTCGTTTCCAGAAATACACAATTTATTTTTGGGTAAGAAACAAATTGAATTGCTTCTAGAAATTCAAAAAGCACAATTTAAGGCATGATAACATTTCGGCTATTTCCAGAAAATCATTTTGGCAAGAAATCAATTCAAATTTTTTCCAGAAATGAACAATTAATCAATTTTCAATTCATTCCAGAAATGGCAAAAAATCAAATACAAATGTTTCTAGAATTCACAAAGAATTATTTCCAGTTTATGAATGTAGATATATAGACCATGGAAAGTCAAATCGATTGTTTCTAGGCATGCCACAGATTCTAGAAATCAATATTGGGAATAAAGTCATTCGAGCATGTCTAAAAGTAAATCAATGAGTCATGGCAAGTCAACAATTACGCAACACATAAATCATCAGACCAAGCAATCAAGGAAATCAGAGAATGCATAAGGGTTTCGATTTACCCTATAAATACCGAATCATCATCGGTAATATATGTAACAAAAAACAAAAGCAATAATTCGAGAGCAAACAGAAAAATCAAATTAGAATTACTCATAATTATTTTCGATCACAAGCCCAAATCTCTCAAGGAGAACCAAGTAATTGAAGCATCAAAGAACAAATTTCACAGCAAACGAGAGCGTCACAATTTGGGGTAGAAACCTTAAGTTTTGATTTTGGTCGACATTGAAGAATAAAGAGGAGCCGATAGCTTTGTGTCATAAGAAACAAAGGAGGTCAGCCTATCTTATTTTATTTACAAAGGGGTTTTTGGTTTTTATTTGATTTTAGTTGTTTTTTATTTGTTGTAAACCAATTCAATCTGTTTTCTATATTTTTCTGTAAAAACTAGGGTTTTCTAGTCATAGGATTTATAACTTGGGTCTAACGAGATTGCAATTCGGGGAAAATCTGATCTTGGGGTTAAAGATCAGTACAGAATTTTGAGTGTCGGATTAGAACACTTGGTAGCGGGTATCATGAGTTTATAGGGATTTTGTAAGCCCAGAGATTGTTTTACTTCTAGTAAAAAATCTTAGGGATGCAGTGGTAGGCAGGGTTTGCTAAAGCTGGATAATATCTTTGTTATTTATTTTCTCTACTGCAATCTGTGCCGTGATATTTTTAATATCTTGTAAAACTCCAATAAACCCTATTCACCCCTTTCTAGGGTTAACCTAGATGCAACAAGGGATGTCAGAGCAGGTATTTTACTAACTCTAGAGTCATGGTGTTCCTTGTTGTCAATCCAGTGAGAGTCAGTCAAGTCGTATTCTAACTATTTTTAATGATACGGATTTTTTAAATTGGAAATCAAAAATGGAATCCTATTTATAATATGTTAATATTAAATGTTTGGATATTGTTATTAGTGGGTATGATATGGTAGATATGAATGATATTAGATTTAATTCTCGTGCTACACATATTTTATATTCTCGTGTTAATGATGACCAATATTGCCTTATCTTCCATTGTTTAACTGCGTAGAAAATCTGGAATACTCTCGATACGAAGTATGGAGGAATTGACAACATCAGCTCAAAACCCTAGAATGTCAACTCAAGCTCAGTTTTTTTGTTTAAAAGGAGTTACTGATGAAGACTCAGATAGATTAAACAATGGAGAATGAGCAGACGATGAGACAAGAAATTTCTCATATGAAGATTTAGTTTATATGTGTACTGAGTTAACTAAATCTGTCGATAAACTCCAACGGAAAAACAAATCTCTGAAATCTAAAACTCATGAGTTGACTAGCAAAATTAATATTTTGGAATCAAATCTTGAAAACGTTAAGGAGTCTTCAAATTCTGTTTTTGAAAATTGTTTGAATTTGAAAAATGATCTTATTCATCAAAATGAAAATATTCATAAGTTTGAAAATGACATTTTGATTCTCAATGAGAACAAGGTTGAGCTTATAAGTACAAACAATTTTTTACAAAAAGAACTTAAAATTTTTAAGATGATTGAAAATTCCAATTATGAAATTACTGAGAAACAAAATTTTCAGAAATTTGTATCAATGTTAAATGAGCTTGAAAAAGAGATTGAAAAATTCAAGGATTTTGAAAAACAGATTTAATTTGAATCCGAGAATTTTGAGTCCAAGACCAAAATCAAATTGCTTGAAATCGAAAACTTGGTTTTGAAACAATATGATGCTGAAACAAAGATCACTAATAATTGTTGTTCAAATTTAATAAAAGAATACGGTGATCTTAAATCCAAAATTCAACGACTAGAATCAACTTTGGATAAATTTTCTAATGGGGGAAAATCATTGAATATACGTAGTTACAAAACCAATTTTATGTTGGAAATAAATGCGGTCTTGGCTTCGAAAATATTGATAATTTTAAAAAGATGAATTCATGTGATTTTAAAAATCCTTCAAACTGCTTTGAAAAAGATTATTTTGAAAATTTGAACTTTGAAGTTTTCAAAGGATTTTTGAATCACAAATGAAATAAGAATTTGTTTGGTAACAAACCGTTTTGGATCCCAAAAGGAAATAAAATGATTTTGACTATATTCAAACAGATTTGGGTTCCTAAGGGTACAAAGGTAAATTCGAATGGATGTTATACAAACAAGTTTGGGTACCAAAATGCATAAATGAAACTTTGAGTGGTTTTAAAAATTTGGTAGACCACTCGATCCTCTAAATGCTTAGGTACCAAAGAAGGCTGAGGAACCACTTTGCAAAAGAGAAACTGCATTCAAGTTATTCCATATCTTTGAAACATTCAGAGTTCCTTGGCCAAGATTTTTGAGTTGGAGATCCACAATATTTACTGTGAATCGGGTATGAACTCTAGCTCACATTTTTTGTGTGTTTATATTTTTCTTCCTTTCTATTTCTCTTTCTATTTTTTTTCTTTCTTCTGATTATGCTATGCTGATTTGTAATGACACTACCATATTTTTTTGAACTTTGATAGCTTCAAATTGCATAATTCTTGGTTTTCTAGAAATTTGCTTCATTTATAGAAAACTCTCATGTTTGAATGATCTCCAGATCTTGAATTCAAAATTGTAAACTTATGCAATTAGTTTGAAGTTTATTTTTTTACTGATTTCTGAATTCCTAACAATGCTGCATTCTTACCACCATATCTTGAACACTGTTAAATTAAATCTTAATTTTTTTGTAGATTTGAAAATTTAATGAAATTTCACACACCTTTGTTGTTTTGAGTTTCTTCTAATTCATTTTGAAAAAAATATACTTATTACAACACTCTACTATTTTTCAGTTGTGATAATTTCAATGGTTTTTGGAATGGCTTGGCTATTCTGAATTGAAAATATTTTGGCATAAATTTCTGTGTTGCATCTTGAAATTCATTCTTTAAACACCATCATCTGGCTTGAATAATTGATTTATTTGAAATCATTTGAAATGGTTGATCTCGTGAATCTCACACACATCTTGGATTAATAATCTTGTGTGATCGATTCATTGATTCTTGAAGTTTACACATCTATTCAAGGGATTTCAAATAAACTTTTTAAATCATTGGATCAAGATTTGTCTCCTTGGACTTTTTGTAATTTTTCTAAAAACTCTCTTGTGAAACTTATTCTGAAATTGAAGTTTGCTGCTCTGGTAAAAAGGAATTAATTTGTAAATGTTTAGATGATTGCTTGTTTTGGTATCATCTATTTATTCTGCTGCTTTGATAAAAGTAACTGGAATATTAGATTGTCTGCTTGGGATTGGTAATTGAATATTCCTGTTTGGGTTACACTGGAATGCCACTATGGATAATTAGGAGCTCCAAGTGGTATCAGTTCTAGAAGTATGAAAATTTTATCATTCAAGTGTTTGATTTGTTCTTAAACTAATTCTCATCTTATAGATTCTCTAGAATCCCTCTTGTAATTGATATTTTCAATTTTAAAATTACTTTTGGGTATTTATTCAGAAATTGAAATTATTAACCCAACTGAACTGTATTTAGACTTCTTCAAAATTATTATCAGATTTTTGAAATTGTGACGAGTTCTTATAATATCTTTGAATTGGTACTTATAATATCTTTGAATTGGTACTTATTTCACAAACATCTTATATTTCTATCATTATTCTGTCATCCATCATGATTTTATATTAACGTGGAGAGTTTAATATTTTAAAATCATCTTAAATATACAAGTTTGAAATTTGTGATGGAAATAAGATTATAATTTTTCAGAAAAAGAGATGATTGATTTTTTTTAATCAAAAGTCCCGGTACAGTTGAGCATATTTCATAATATGAATAATTTAGAAATTTATTTTCATAACCACTTATGTATCTGCCATATTTCTATCATCCATTTTTTGTCTTATATACTGAGGAGATTTTGTATAATAAGTGTTTCTCTAACCTCACTTAAAAATCTAAGATGTGGCCATGCATGGTTAAGAGCTTACTTATAACTTAAGCTGTGACTGATCCCATTAAAAATCCAAGACCTGGTTGCGCGTGGTAAGTGTTTCTCTAACCTATTTTTCTCTAAATATTTCTTATTAAAATCTGAAATTAGTAATTATATGTATATAAGACTCTAACATAATTCTTATATATTTATAAATTTGTAGAAGAAATATTTGGGGTATGCGATTCATTCTGGATTTTTAGTGCTATTCAACTTTCTTATTTTTCTTCTAGTAATTTTGTGAGTGGAAATTATATTAACTTTAATGTTTTATATAATTGTTAGTGTATAATCTGGATTGTTATGCCTAAAAGTGGTTTGGGATTCTTACGAAAATAAAGCACAAATAAATCCCTTAAATTTCTTATTTAATTCGAAAATGGTCAATCATGTATTACTATTGGTTTTGGATTACGAATAACATAAAAGGTTGGATTTTTGGGTGCTATGTGATTTTATAATTTAGTCTGATTTACTTTATTTTTGACTTATTGTAAATCTAGTTTATACAGAAATGCGAATCTGGGCAATGTAATTTATTTATGTTTAAATCTTTTTTTTTTATAAAATCGACGTTTTAAATGTAATAAGGCATATAACATCAAAATCTTAGTTTTTGTGTAGATAAGTTATATGAATGTAAAGCAACACTAGAAGAAAATTCCATATTATATTGGCATATTACACCTTGTCCTTTATTTTATTATTTAAATAATCTTTAGAAATTAGGTTACAGGTTATTTTGTTTATGTTATGTTATTTCCCTATTATTGATTTGATTATGAGTAGACATTATATGTTATGTTGAGAAAGTTAGGAAAAATCTTCTAAATCTACTTATCAGGACATTTCCTTATCCACTTATATATACATATATAATTAGTGCATATTAAATGTGTTGAATTTGGAATTCGAATGTAAAATGTCCTTAATACGAAATTTGTATGTGTTTGAGTATTTAGTGGCTTCTAAAGACATGTCACACGAGGTTGGCCCCTACTCGTACTAAAAGCCTACCTAGATCCAACCGACATTTCCAAAATTTACAAGAAGTTAGGTAAACGTGGGAGGTCTAGTATCATGGGCCACTATAATAAATACACATATGCATAAGGTTAAGCCCACTTATAACAGAAGTCTGCCTGGAACCGACCGGCAAATCCAACAGATTCAAGTAGTCTGTTTAATGTGAGATATCTAGTGTAATAATTATTTGTGAGATGGAGGCCTACCTCGAGAAGTACCAAGTGGATGACCTGCCTTATCTGGGTATTAAGTGGTTAAGACATTGTGCCTCTTCGAATGTTTATTCTTTAGAAGGGCAGATGACACGACCCGAACTTCCCCGGTAAGGAAAGCCCGGATGGCGTTGAGGACAAGACAAAATGGAATGCAGACGGAAGAACATTTCATTGTTATTACAACAATTCCATCAGATACAAGAATATACAGAGTATAACTGAATAAATTACATTCGATAAAATCAGAGATTACAATAAATTACATAGCAGCGGAAAAATATACAAAACACAACTGAAAGTGATACACGGATACAGAGCTTTCCGAGCATCGTTCCAGCTGTTAATCAGGATCCTGTGAATATAAATCTACAAAACCAAAACTACTAGCTGCCCGTGTGGAAAATAGGGGCACCCAGAGTTTAGGTTAAAACAATAAACTCCAGGTCAGTCAAGTGACTGGTGTGAGAACTAAAACAGTTATTTAAAACTTTGCTTTTAAAAGATAGTAATTCAAGGGACCACGCCGTATAACACGGAACACGTTTCCTCCCAAGAATACTAGTGCATATAACAAAACAGCGCAATGTTTTTTGGAAAAATGAAGCTATTATAAGACCCAGATCCCATCACACAATGCAACGCAAGCTGGAGGATAGGGTTTTCCCTTATAATAGCCAAATAATGCTTGATACGTTTAAAACAAATCATTTGATACTATTATAGGTGTATAATGTCAAAACAATTTCAATAATAAATATCAATCATAGACGGCATGAGTACCATATATCATGTCGCCATACTAGTTCTACAATTAAAACCGCAATATCACGTATTGGAAATTGGATTTCCCTCATGAGTCGAGGCAAGGGGCAAGCTCCTCTCCGCGTTCGAGACACTCTAGCAAATGTCCCAGGACCCCACTTTGATCCTTGGAATCGGCTGGGCCGGTCCTCTCTTACTTTTGAGGATTAGTTATTCCTGAACACACGTTTCCCGGTCCTTACAGACCTATATCCGAGGCGCCTCGTATCCAACAACCACACAGGTGAAAAGTATATAAATGTCAGGGCTGGTAGGTCACTGACACCACCCTAGCTAGAAAGAAACGTCGTGCTCTCCCAGCGGTCCGTCTCCCGTTTTTGACTCATACCGAGGTGTGAGGCTCGCGAATTCACGTTATACACAAAGCTACGCCACACAGGCCGTGCTTTGATCATCAACCACAAGACTTTGCTTTTCAACAGAAGTCTTGATCAATTGCCACTTACGCGTGCCACACTGGAAATTCACTCCATGCGACTGATGTCCATCGATATACAACCTCTGAGCTCGTACGTCTCAGAGAAGGGCGTTAAGCAAGAGAATAAATCCTCCGCCGCCAAACAGATGTATATTTAATAGAGATCAATCAACACAGAATAAAATCCAATGTCAGACACACAATCCATTTACAAGTTCGTTCTGGGTCTGAACAAAACCGGAGGCAATTTCCTCGCATATCCATCCATCTCCAAGTACGTTTGGACGATCACCAACTGTTTCCCTCATCTTGGGTGTACAGCCCAATCGAGATCATTAGTAATCACCCAAACGATGTGAAGACTTCCGGTCTTCAACCACCGTCTTCATCTTCGACATCTCGTCGAATCGGTTATTCAGAATGGGATAAACCCGGCCTTTCTGAATAACCCACGTATATAATAAACGAATGTTACACAAACACAACAAACGCCTCATTCTAGTTCAGAATATTCTTTTATTCACAAAATCACATTCTTAGGGAAAGGTTCCCATTAATTTTATCCAAGATAAATTCTTCTAAATTTATTCTTTAATCCTCCTTTGGATATCATTTCAAACTAGTCGGGATTAGCGAACCACACCGAAGTAATTATTTATTTTATTTCCCAATCCCAACCTATATATCCCATGGAGAAAACTGGTAATACTCCGCATCTAACACCACGGTGTTATCGGTAAAATTAATTACCATTTCACGTTCAAATCTAATTAAAGATTTAACTATCGCTTTGGAGCAAAACTGGTGATACTCCACTCTCGATCACTTTTCAGATTTGATAATTTAAATTATCAATTCACATTTTAATCTAATTAAAGATTCATTAAAACTCCACTTAGTTTTAATCTTTTCAAAAATCAATATCCTGCCTTTAACTGGGTTAAAGAACCAATGTCATCTAAAACATGATTCACGACAAACCCAAATCATATTTGATATTAAATACAGGGCTCTGAATAGAAAATATATCGGCTTATATTCAATATCAAATTCTGAAACCAACATATATCGTATTGGAAATAACGATATAAAATATATCTTTCAAATTCCCATAACGATATCTGTATAGTCACGAAATCCAACAACGAAATATTCCGAAGATAATTTCGATTCAACTCCAGTCCAATTCACATATTGGGAATATTGATTATTTTTAAAATCACTTTCAAATTCAATTTATTTATTTCAAAAATGAATTGATTTTAATTCTAGTTCAAAACTAGTTCATTTCGATAAAAATCTATTTTTATCTTTTCAAATACCGAATTTTTCAGCCCAATTTTTCCCAAATCATTTCTTATGATTTTATACAAATTATCAATATTTTTAATAATTTTATCAAGGCCCGTACAGTCGATTTCCACCAACGGCCATCGAACTGCACTTACAGCGACCTTTTCCAAATTTGATTTGGACATAATTCCAAATCCAACCGTTAGATTTCAAATTTCTAATATTCATTGGAAAGCTCTTTTCGATACAAACCCAACGGTTCCAGTTTCAGGAGAATCCGGCGGTCGGATCCCCCGCAACGTCAATTCGAAGTTAATGGTCGAAATTCACGAACTGCCGCGGCGCGACGCGTTCTATTCAGGCCATTATATATATAATATATATATATATTATATATATTTCGTCGATTTCCTTTTTAAAACGTATTTTATAAATCGTTTAAATTCGTTTTCAAAACCATTTCAACTCTATATTCAATTTCAAATCAAAATTGAATTTTCCTTTATAAATTTGTTTTAAATTCATTTCAAATTGATTTCAATTCAAATCGATTTTTAATTCAATTTCAATTCGAATTCATTTCTATTCGATTTCAATTCGAATTTATTTCTATTTGATTTCAATTCGAATTCATTTCTATTTGATTTCAATTCGAATTCATTTCTATTTGATTTCAATTCGAATTCATTTTCACTTTCTATTCAATTCGAATCGAATTCATTTTGTATTCGATTTGAATTCATTTCAAATTGATTCAATAAAATTTCAATTTGAATTTTAATCTAATTTAATTTGAATTTCATTTCAAAATATTAAATTTTGAAATCACTTTTCAATATTCGTTATATAACGAATAAAATCGATATAAATATCGTTCACGTCAAAATAGCGCGTCTCTAATCAACACGGCTTTATATTTTTCAAAAACTTCTTTATTCTATTCAACAAATGAATATTCATTCTATTCAACACATGAATCTATATTTCTTTCAACACACGACTATTTTGTTATGTAAAATATTTTATAAAATCATGGTATCTATCGTTTGATTTTCAATCAGACTCCTACTGGGAAGTAGTTCTAATTTTAAATATGATAAAGATGTAAATTTTATTATTAAAAGATTTTACTCAACACACGAATATTTTCAACACATGAACATCGTCAACACATGACTATTTTTATGTTCAACACATGAATTTTCTTTTATAATATTCATTATTTTCCCGATTGGAATGAGGCCCAATCAATCACCATATAATGTTAATTATATGGATTCCACACAACACATGTATATAATAGCAATGACAAACAATCAACCATCATTCAAGGTGCACCACACAACTGAATAAGCATCAAATGTAGATAATCAACGCTCACACAGTCTATCGACCAATCGATCGACATACAGTTAAATAATTGGGATTAGTGTATGCCAAATATCATCCCAACACCCGTGTGGGGTTTCAAATCAACAAACACATATTTTTATTCGTGCAGTTGGGCGATGTGTAAAATTTATCGACCCAATCAATATCAGTCCAATCAGTGTATATAAACAAATCGACCGATTTGTTTATAAATATTCATTTATTCACATTCACGTTAAAAATTATATTTTTAACGATAAAATATTTTTAACTATATAAATATTTTATTTCCTTTCAACACAAGAATATTTTATTATTCAATCATTCCACAACACAATCAATTTTCACAACACATCAATCAAACAAACAAGCCATCCATGGTCTGTGGATGGCGGGTGGCGGGTGCTGCTAAGCACCGTCTGCATCCTAGTATATATATATATAACTAGAAAAAGAAATTGAAGAGTGAGAAGTTCTCACCGATAGCTATCCCAACTCCACGACACTTCACAAGTAGAAATCTTCGTCGTTCTCGCCCTTCTTCACTTTCGTTGCCCGTATTCACTACATATGTAAAAATCGAATTTTTATTTCGCTATTCAATATATAAAAATTGAATTTTTACTTCGCTATACAATATATAAAAATCGAATTTTTTCTTTGCTATTCAATATATAAAAATCGAATTTTTTACTTTGCTATTCAATATATAAAAATCGAATTTTTACTTTGCTATTCAATATATAAAAATCGATTATTTTCTTTGCTATTCAATATATAAAAATCGAATTTTTACTTTGCTATTCAATATATAAAAATCGAATTTTTACTTCGCTATTCAATATATAAAAATCGAATTTTTACTTCGCTATTCAATATATAAAAATCTAATTTTTATTTCGCTATTCAATATATAAAAATCGAATTTTTATAATCACGCTATATGGATACAATTCTATTTTTATCACGCTATTCTTCATATAAAGATTTCGCCTTTTCAAATATAAAGATTTCGCCTTTTCAAATATAAAGATTTCGCCTTTTCAAATATAAAGATTTCGTTTTTATTCCATCACTATAAAAATCACCTCTTTATTTCAATGTATATATAATAAAAATCAGATTTTTATTTCGCTACATATACAAAGATGATATTTTTACTATCTTACCTATATAAAAATTATATTTTTATACCTCTACAATATAAAAGATTATATTTTTATTATTTATATAATATGAAAATTATATTTTCAACCTTTACATACGATAAAAATTATATTTTTAACTTCCTTATCATTTAAAAATCATATCTTTAACTCTCCGATCGAATAAAAATTCTATCTCTAATTTTCCTATCGAATAAATTCAGTTTTAAAATCAAATAAAATGATAACTGAAAATAGAAAAATAAAATAAAAACTTACATAGAAATAGAAGGGAGAAGAGCAGCGTTCACTGTCGGAGGGGGGGTTGACTGTCGCAGAAGAGGAAAGGGAATGGGGAGGGAGGAGAGAGGGGCGGCGGGTCAGAGGGAGGTGCGGTGGCCTTAGGGGGGGTGCGGTGGGGTCTGGGCTCGGATTGAGGGTGGGTCTTCGCGTCAGGAAGGAGCAGGGGAGGAGGAGGAAGAAGGAGGGCGGCGCAGCAGAGGATAGGGGGGTGCCTCGCGCGGCGGCGCGATGGAGGCTCCGTCGCCCTCCTCGATTTCTTTTTTTTTTCTACTGATCGATTTTGATATAGGGGGGCAGAGGAGATAAGGGAAAGAGATTTTAATTTTTAATTATTTTATTTTTCACCAAAAAGCAACTTTTATTTTCGACCTCAAAACGAGGCCCATCGCCTGTCGTCCATAGCTAATTACCCCCATTCCGAACACAATGGGATATGTATCGTAAGTTGACTCGATCGTTTCGATCAGTTTCCGTCAAAATCAACATATAACTCTATATATTGAATTTGAACGCGCATTTCAATTTACCGGGGTCACATACGATCTTTAAAAATTCCAGAAAAATATTTTCTAGCTTCGTATTGATGATACGGTCCTAACAAAACTAGTTTCGTCGAATCCTTAGATCGTCGGAAAAATGGCCATTTTCCAGTCGATTAAAATCAACTGAAACTGGTCAAACGCGTTTTCCTTTGCCACGCTCACATATTGATTCGAAAAATTATGAAATTTGGAATCTAACAATAGCTTGACATCACGGACCCAACAAAAGTGGTTTCGTCGAAATCCGAGGTCGTTTGCAAAATGTCTATTTTTAAGGGCCTGAATTCCATAGCGACTATGCAGAATTTTCAACTGGACATATCTTTTGATCCCCGCTATGAAATTTCAATTTTTCGGATTCTTTGGAAAGATATCCTCAAATAGATCCTATTATTTTTGGTTTCACTAAAATCCGGATTGTTTTGCACCCGGTACATTCAATTGAAGTTTGAAATCGAATTATCGAACTACCGCGCCATTTTCAATTCTATTTATAATTATATATAATTATTTATATTCTAACGACGATGTATATAATATATACGTTCAAATTCTATTCAAAATAAATTTTCGTCGATATTATTTAAAATAATGATTTTAAATGTTCAAAATTCGCTAAAATTGCCAAAATAAAAATTTTAAACTGGCCCAGATTTTCGGGTTGTTACAGCAGAAGACATTGGGCCCACTCTTATTACGTCTTAAGTGGTCACTAGGTCTGTATTTCTCTAATAAGCATGAGGTATTAAATAGTCTTAAATGATTACGAATGAGTGAGATAGTTCTCCGGAAGTTGTCCACTTCTAATCTAGGGTTTATGTGACGGTTGACCTAGGGATGGGCTACTACGAGTTCCGCCAAATGGCCTACCCCAGGGGAACCGCTTGGCTAAAGGAAGTATTGAGTGACTAGGAGTTTACTTATAATATGACAGCTAGATATAACACAGGGTCCCCTGAGGGAAGGTCATAAATGATGGATAGTCGTTTACCATCTTAAGGTAATATGTGACTACTTACCATTTCTCGATTTATGCAGAAAGTATATTTAATGACATTAATGATTAGAAAACGAGGTCTTAAGTGACCATAGGAGGAATCCGCCCATAAAATAAATATAAATGGCCTTAAGTTACCGAATGGTTGTCCGCCTTGAAGGGAATCAAGTGATCATAGAAATCCACCCTTGTATATATATATATATATATATATATGTGTGTGTGTGTGTCTGTGTGTGTGTGTGTGTGTTTATATTAAGTAACGCTAGGTAGTCTAAAAAATTAACGCATATAAATGATTGTGTATCGAATTCGCCTAGACATGACATGACATATTTATACTACCAAGTATAAGTAATAGATTTATTTAAACCTATGTGATTTTCGTTTACTGGGACAGTGTTGTTCTGACCCCCTCCTCTTAACAACATAGGTTAGTAAGTGGGAAAGCCTAATTGATGAGGCAATGTAGATCGGAGCTTGGCATTAGAGATTTTTTCTTGCTTTATTATGTTTAGTAGTTATCTGTATTTATGGGATATTATTGATGTACATCGCTATAACATTTGGAAATCTTGATGTAACCGACATTATTATGATTTATATGAAAGTATACATTTTAGTTATTATATTTTTTCCCATCTGCTGTGAGATTCTGATTTCATTTTTAATTTGCTCTGTTATTTATTTCTTTACAACAAATTATCTAAAAATGGCTCTTTGTTTCAATGGGCCTTTGCTAGGTCGGGATTTAGGCATGTTCCAGGAAGGTTGTCACATAGAGGAAGTTTTTTTCAAGACCCCTTATGACATGGGGAAAAGAAGATGCACTATGATCAGAAGCGATGACGTCCAAACCAAATTTCTTTGTCGCTTTCTTCTTATCGACCATTATGCTGATAGGTGATACCATTCCATTAATGTTAAAACAATAAGAAATTTAAAGGCTATTCCTTAAGGAAAGTCCTATTCTTGTTTCTATCAAAAGCACCAAAGGTCAAGAAGCAAAAAATAAGTGCAAACCATCCTAACTAATTTTACGCTTTTAAATGGCAAAAAAAAGGAAAATAGATGATTTTTGAGAGAATCGAAACCCCATAAATATCTATAGTTAATTTAAAAGACTGGAATACCCTTCGGCCATATCAAATTCCTTTTCGATACCGCCATTAACGATTTTATTATAATTAAACCTTAAAATAAGACTTCATTTATAACAAAAGTAAGTAAAGGGGTTTCAAAGAGTTAAAAGTAAATTCTATTTCCAAGTCAATCACCAATTCCTGCTTGGTATACCTAGTTTTATTACACTGTAGATTTTTGGTCAAATCCCGTTATTCTAGAAACTAAGAATGACAAATGCAACTGAAATTAGGAGAATCGGGACGGTTCCTAAAACCCCCTCCAATAAACAAAAGCGTTTCGATTTTTTGGGAAAATCAAATGAAACCCAAAATCTAGCCTAATCTCAATTAAATACATGGACAATTAATGCGTTTATGACAGATCTTCTAACCGCTGGAAATAAATTGACTCCAAATTTCAAAGTAAAACAATAAATTTCAAACCCTAGAAAGTAATATTTTTAGTCAATTGTGAAATCGAAATCTAAATTAAAAAAAGATGTTTACCTTAATTACCATTGAGATAGATTATATTTTTCTTTGAAAATACAGGTAAATGGGGAAGATGAAGAGGACAAGCTATTTACAGATAACATTAAAAACGAAAGCATCCGGTAGATGAAATTTGAACAGCCATATAGGAATAATAAACTGCAGGAAAATTGAATGGACTCCTAAAGAAGCTATGAACTAGACCTATTGACTTGAAAAGTCAAGAACAACCCTTCATTAGGAAGGATAATGTTAGTACCAAAAATTACAAAAGCAATAGCAACAACAAGGTTATATTGAAGGGATATCAAGAGCAAAAAAGCTTCAAAAGCAACCAAGGGAGTTCCATCAATATTATACTTCTAAAGGAATAAAAAGATAAAATGACCCCTTTAAGTAAAGAAAAGCTCCTTTGATGAAGCCGAAGAGCTTAATTATTTATATCACAACAAATCAATTGCCTTCAAGCGCGCTAGATGAAAACCAGTCCGTAGTCTTTGAACAAAAACGCCTTCAATTCATTCAAACGGGAGGTTTCGACCATATGATCCTGAAGAAAATTCTTACCATATAGGGAGTGCTTCATCCTAGAAAGTACAGCTTTTCGGAGTCTAAACGAAACGGATTTTCAAAGACATATTTCTCAGTGCAAGAACCAACCTACAGCCCAGACCAGACACTATCCTTCGATGGACTCGAAGGACATATCTAAGTTTACTAATCAAAGATTCGCTACAGAACCCCAATCTTGCCTCAGGATGCATGAAAAGATATGGAATACAAAGTTCTAGAAGCAGCTTCCGCCAAATCTATGAATCAAGATCTACGAAAGCCTTGGAGCGGAGGTATCAAGGCCGAAAGAGGTCCACCCACGCCTATAAATATAGACCTAGGGGTCCAGAGTCCAGATCAAATTTCCAATTATCCCACTTGTATCTAAAATTTTAAGTCTTAAACCTTAATTCCTAAATCATTTTAGGAATTTCTAGGATTTAAGATACTTAAATATCTGTATTGTTTTTAATCATTTCTAAGAAGAATTCAATTTTGATTACTTAGGGCAATGAGAAGGTAATTCTTGAATTGTTAAGTTATCCTATCTTAACTTTGCAGGTATCCGTTTTGAATGCTTCGAATGGAATCACCTAGTGAAGTAACCTCTTCTATTGACGAAAAGGATAGTTCAATAGAATAAGATAACAAATACTTAACCGAGGGGTCCTAACCCACGACCCTCCGACAACTAAACCCATCGAAGGTTTACAAAGTTATCTGATACCTGTTAGCTTATTCAAAATATTCTTATTAACAACTTCAATTGGAAATACCTACCCTTCCAAAAGGTTAAAATAAGTATCCAATAAGAATCTGATACCCAAAAAGCTACTAAAGGCGATCTACTAAAGAAACGAATCTCATTGAAGCCCTACAACTTTGATCTATATGGATATTCAAGGCCTCTATTTGGAAACACTGAAGGAATTCAAACAATTATTAACCTACTTGACAGTCACTAAACCGAGAGGTCAGGTAATCCACAATAACGGAAGGGTCATATTGAAACCCACAGAATTAGGCTGATATGATCTAAACAACACAGACCATGGTCTTCATAACTAAAGGCAATTCAAGGTTGGCAAATTCTATTTCAACCCATGTCATTAGTTAGTAGCCCCCCCTTAAAACATTAAATTTTTAATGACTAAAGTGCCCTCTCAGCACAACGTTGCCTACAACATAATATTTACTGTCTGTTAAAACACCTCAACTTCAAAACCCTAAATTTCAAATCACTCAAGGAAAAATTGATTTGCAAACAAGAATACAATGAATTTTGAAGGAGAAGATGATTCCTCATCGTTATCACAGCAGGTAATTGAAGAAAAATAATTTAGAATTTGAGTTTTTTTTTTCACTTTTCAAGTACAGCCGATGCAGTACGATTTGAGTGATTTTGTATAAACCACGTAGGAATCGTACTAGGAAACATTGTGAACCACGGAAAGATCATATGTGGAAAATTTCTTTACCACGTTCTATATATACGTGGTTTTCCTTAATACCACGTCTGATTTCTACGTGGTCTTCTTGTGTCTCACGTTGCATTTCAGAATTGGGTGCGATTGAAACCCCCATACATCATGTACTCAATCAAACCAATTACCCCAAACATCAGTTCGTGAAACACTAATTTAGATTACCTTTCTTCTCTACTTTGAACGAGACTTTGTAGATTGCGGTGTAAATTTGAGTTCAATTCGTGAAACCCTAATTGATTTTGGCTGAAGATCGCGACATGGGATATGGAGAAGAGTAGCACGAGAAGTGAAGATCGCGTGATTGATGAGGAGAGGGGCACGAGAAGCGAAGGGCAAGATCGGAAATAATGGGGGGCTACTAACTAATTATATGGGTACACTGGTTTTTTTTATTGGGGGGGGGGGGGCTACTACCTAAAAACAAGGGTTGAAATAGAATTTGCCTTCAAGGTTAAACTTCAAGCACTTAATTTCATATTTTTACAACAGGGACGCGTTTTCGGGAAACACATAAAGCTATCAATGGGATTTGAAGAGATGTCCATTCTTGGAAATTTATCTAAAACTACTAAAAATAACCATTTGCTTTCGAATCGAAAGCATAGCTTTCTCTTGAATTGAAAGGCACGACACAAGTACATCTTACTTAACAAAGGAATCTACCAAGAATTCACTACTTTGGGGTTTATTTTTGCCGTTAACATTTTTGGCGCTAGAGGAGGGCTTGAACCTTTAAAACACTTTTCCCCTACTATATTCTATCGACTTTAATTGAATTAACAGCAACAACTTCTTAATACAAAAAGGAATATGGATTATAATATGAAAAGAAGGTCCGATAATCTAAGGAATATTCCACGTGCGCCAAGGAAGATTGCTTATAATTCAAGGATGACTCCTTATGAACCAAAACAAATTAGCAATAAATCAGCAAAAATTATTTATAATATGAAAGAGAATTTGGAAAAGCTGCACATCGATCAAGTAAAGAATATCCACAACTATGATAGTCTTATAAGAGAAAAATATTGGTATACCCTCCATCTTGGTAACAGACTAATGATGAAGAAGGACTAATGCCTCTTCAAAATCAGTCTTACAAAGGAAAAATATCACTGCCTCTCCCAATTCAACAAAAGAATGATAAGGGCAAAAGGCCAATCCAATTTAAACAAGGATCTTCTGAACCGCCTATGGTGAAATGAACTTGTATAGTTCCGAGGCTTTATGAAGAGCTGTGTAGTTTGATCCATTAGGATATGATCATCTTGTATCTAGAGTTAGAATCATTATATGCTTGGGGTCCCATTATGGTTTTTGTTCATAATTCAACCTGTTATAACCAAATATAACCAAGTCTGACTGATAGGTAGGAATTATGGTGAAGGGCGGAAGTACCTGCAGCCCTTTAGAAGGGATGGCGTAACAACCTGAAATTTTAGGACTAAATTAAAATATTATTTTTAATTAATTTAATGGGTTTTGGGTACTTAAAAGAGATTTCATTTTTTTATATCAAGATTACACTATAAAGACATCATCTTTATTGTCATTTGTTTAAAATCAAAAGGATTAACAATAAGTAGAACACTTTTTGTTGTCATTTGTGTTTTAATTAAAAAGTTTATAAACAAAAGTTTCATTTTGTTTACATGAATTGAAATGTACTATTTCATTTACATTAAAAGGTTTTGAAATAAAAGGTATTATTTTTGTTGCATTAAGAGTTTACAAAACAAAATATTCATGACACACAAAGTTTACATTTTTGTGAAATTAGTTTGACACAATACCACAAATAAGGATTAAACAATAAATCTACATTAGAATGTATTTATTTGGAATCTAAAACTGAAATTGTTTAATAATGAAACAAATGAATTGAAATCGTTTATACACACGCGTAAGGAAAATTTAGCAATGAGAACTAAATGGTTGTTATTGTAAGTCTTAATTGTGTATTAACATGATTTATATTATTATTCAAATCCATTCTCAATTTTACATAAATGTGCATGCATTCATTTATCTCTTCCACATTTTAAAACATGGTTGCCTCTTTTTACCTCTTTGTTTTCCAACCTTTTAAGTCAAATTAATAAAAACATATGATACATTTTAATGCATGCACTTAAAAGTCTCTCTCTCTCATTTATATTTACTTTTGAAATTTGAACAAAATTGATAATGCTACATTTGCAGGCTTTTTGATCAATAAGTGTTGATTTAAATGAAAAAAAAGAAACGCAAAGATATTCCGAATATATTAAGAAACAAGATATTAATTTATCCCTGTTGTGATTAGACATGGGAAATCAAGTGAAAAAGCGTAAGCAATTATGTATAATATGGAATTGCAATCATGTGTTGACACCATAATATAATTTTTGTCTTCATGTTTTGAAATACGATGTGGGAATTTACACAATATATTGACACTAAATTATAAGTTGTCGTATGTAATTTTATGAAAGATGAAAATAAAATTAGCATTATGTGATTATATGAAATATAATCATATTTTAGTGTCAAAAATTTGTGAAATAAAAAGATTTGATTTTGTCATCATGTTTTATTTAAAAGAAATAAAAATTGGATTCTGTTATTGCATTTATTGTCATTATAATGAAGTAAAAAGGAATATAAGTTATGTAAGCGAATTGATGTAAATGAGATTAGATTGGAATGTATGTGTAACTCAATATAACATTGTGTTGAAATTTGAAAATTCGAAATCTGAATTGATTGTCAAGTCAATAAATGAGCATGCATTTCTTTCCCTTATGTTATCAATCTATTCTTTTCCTACTTTCCTCAAACACCTCCTTTCTTTCCACCCCCTCTGCATTTATTCCTTTCCATTAATTGCCTTTTTCTTAAATTAGAAAACCACTATTTAGATATTTGCTACTTTATTTATTTTGACCGTTTCCTCTCTCTTCACTCTCCACTCTCCAACAAACCGCTCCTCAAACCCATGGCCGCCTAAACTCATCCACCTTCTCTCCTCCTTAGCTCCAAATCACAAAAAAAATAAACATATACTTCTTCTGATCTTTTTAAAGCCCTCGGCCTCCTCTACAATTCAATATAAGTTGCTCGATCTGAAACTCACCGTAGCTCGAGTTATGTTGATTCAAAGACTTGAACAAATCTGAGATAATAAAACAAAGAACCATGACAACAAATAGAACGTGGTTGAAGAGATTGGATAGATTTCTGAATTCGTTTGGATTTCTTTTTATCTGCTTAAAGCAAGGTGAGGATTCTGAATTTTCAAAATTTAATAATTTAATTGTTTTGATGTTGATTTATTCTTGTTTGTACCCATGTAATCTAAATCTGTGTTGTAATCATGTTCATTTTATCAAATCCATATGTTTGGCGTTGTTATTTTACTTTTGTCGTCAGATCCAACGCATAAATCTGAATTCACTCTTTGATTCATTCATAATTCTAGATCCAATATTACGGATCCAGTGTTGCGATACTATCTTTTATTTTGGCGTTAGATCAATTATGTAGAATGGTACATGCGAGGAAATCTCAACTTTTGAGATATGTTGTTTTTGATTTGATTGCGAATGGGAATCTATTATTTGGTTGCAATTTATGATCTTGATTTGATCTTGAATAAAAATCTCATTTTTATTTCTAAATATTTATTTTGTTTTTAATTTACAGATTCTATCTTTAATTTAGGAAGAGTAAAGAAATCAAGTTTATATTTTATTTGTTGATCATGGATTTGGGTTTTCATTAGATATTAGATTTGAATAAAATCACATTTTTCCTAATCCACATAAAAATGGATTTTTATCAAATCAAAAGTTAGTAAAAAAAAATCTCATTTTTCCTAATCCACATAAAAATGGATTTTTATTAGGATTTGGATTTCCAACAAAATAATATTTTATTGACTTATATAAAAATTGGGTTTTGGTTGAATTTGGTTTTTTTTAACAAAAAGAAAGAAAAACACAGATTTCGGATGTCATTTTCATTATAAATAAAAAGACAACATTTTGGTTAATAAATAAAAAAGACTTCATTTAGTTGATAATAAAAAAAAATGACAATTTACACCGTCATTTAGTTGAATTAGAAGGAGAACATTTATTTCAGTTCCATGGAAATATTAAAAAGGACATTCCATATTATTTTCGTTTGTTAAATAGAAAGACATCATTTTGTTTGATAAAAAGAAGAATGACATTTATTTCACCTTATTTAGTTGGAATATAAAAACGACATTTTACATCGTCATTTAGTTGGATAATGAAAAATAGACATTGGTTACATTGTCAATTAGTTAGGAATGAAAAGTAGACATTGTTTACATTGTCAATTTGCTAGAAATTAAATGGACATTATTACATTGTTGCTAGAAAAGAAATGACACAAAGTTATTCACTTTTGTGTAAGTAGAACGACACACAAAATTATCCTTTTTGCTTGCATTGGAAATGAACACACCCAACTTATTCATTTTTGTGTAATTGAATGAACACACACAAATTATACATTTTTGTGCAATCAAATGTAAAAGAATGACAAAATATTCATTTTGTCAAATATAAAAGAAAGATAAAAATATAAGAATGACAAAAGATTCATTTTGACAAATGTAAAAAATGACAAGAATATGCATTAGAATGAAGTTACATTTTTATTAGAAAGGGTAGATTAAAATAAAATGAACATAACGATATTTTTGGCGCTATAGTAAGAAAAGAACATAACGATATTTTTAGCGTCATAGTTAGAAAATGTATACAACATATTTTTAGTGTTGTGATTAGAAATAAGGGACATAACATATTTTAGCACTGTAATTAAGATATGAGCATTACGGTTTTTTAGTAGGTAGTTGAAAAAGTGAAATAAATATATTATAGTTTTAATGTTGCATAACATTGCATATGAAATAAAAGAGTTGCATTAAGTTGCATATGAAGAAAATTATTGTTAATGTCATGCATTGCATATGAAATAAAAGAGTTGCATTAAGTTGCATATGAAGAAAATTATTGTTAATGTCATACATTGCATATGAAATGAAATTTACATTTTTATTATGTAAACGAAAGTATGAACTTGCATTGTAAATGAAATTTACATTTTTATATGTAAACAAAAGTAGGCATGTGCATTGATAATAAAGATCACATTTTTATTATGTAACTTAGAATGAGAACTTGTATTGCAAATAAAAATTTCATTTTTATTTGAACTAAAGATATAATATTTGCTATGCAAATAAAAATTACATTTTTTTTGTAACTATGATATGAAATTTGGCAAGCGAACAAAATTTACATTTTTATATGTAACTATGAATGAGAATTTTCTATGTAAACAAAATTTACATTTTTATAAGTAACTATAAATGAGAATTTGCACTGTAAATTAGAATTACATTTTCATTATGCAATTAAATTATGATATTGCATTGTAAATTAAAATTACATTTTTATGATGTCACCTAAGAATAGAATTTACATTGCCATTATAAAAAGTCAAGATCATTTTGGTTTTGCATTGAAAGAGATAAAAAAAATTATTATTATTTTTGCTTGGCATTGAAAGAATAACAAAGTTATTATTTTTGTTACTTGGAAATTAAACAAACAAAAATATATTCATTTGTATAGAAATGAAGTTGACACCAAAATATATTGCATTTTTGGTTAGGAGTTGAATGACACAAAAATACTCATTTTTGTTAGATTATAAGTGACGTACAAAAATATTCATTTTTGTTGTAATTGGAATGACACACAAAATATACATTTTGTGTATATGATATGTATAAAAAAAGAAAAAAAAAGTCTTTTTGTCAAATGTGAAAGAATGAACAGAAAAGATTACATTTATATGTAATGAAAGAATGAATAGAGATTTACATTTTTCAATGTAAATAAAGGATGAATAGGAATTTACATTCTATATGTAAATAGAATATGAAATAGACATTTACATTTTCAATGTAAAATAAAAGAATACATTTATTTACATTTATTTTGTAAATAGGATAAAGAAAAGAATAATTTATTCACAATTAGTGTTAATAAACATGACATAAAAGAATAGGACATTTTATTTACATTAGTGTAAATAAAACATGATATAAGAAAAGGGACATTTTTATTTACTATTTAGTGTAAATACAATACAAAACATAGAAAAAGTATTATATATTTTTGTTTGCATTTCTAGATGCAAACAAAATATAGAAAAAGAATTACATATGTTGTTTGCCTTTTTATACATAAACAAACATAGAAGAAAAGGAATTATATTTCTTATTTGCATTTTTGGATTTTGAGAAATGTGAAATTCAAAATTTCACAAAAGCAGTGCTAAAACCTTATATGACCTGAAAATTCGTTTTTATAAAACGAGTTATTTTTATTGAAATAAAGTAGGATTAAAATTGTTATAAATTATTAATAACAATATGAAATGGGTTTTCAAATATATATACGAGAATTATTTGGAAAGTCCGAGTCTATCTCATTCCAAATAATTTGAACGACGTTTAAAATTCAAGAGTTGAAGACGGCGATTGAAGACCGGCGATCTTCATATCGAATGGACGACAACTGCTGATGCCCGTGATTGGAGTAGCTACCTTGAAGGGGCTACAGTGGTGGCTATCCGGACGTAGTGTTGATTAGTACGGATTTGGCTTTCGCTCAGACCCAGAGCATAAGCTTATAAATGGAATGTGTGTCTGACATTGTACTCCTTTATATTGTATTTATTGATTTTCTGTCGAATGTGTGAATGTTTGGTGGCGGAGAATTTATTCTCTTGCTTAACACCCTTTCATATATTTCGGCAAAGAATTGGTAGTGTGATATGGAGTGACGATGTGGCATGCTAAGATGCATATGATCAAGGCTTTGTTGAAAAGCAGGCCTTGTGGGATGATCAAAGCATAGCCTGTTTAGGCATAGCTTTGTGTATAGCGTGACTTCGCGAGCCTCACACACCGGCGGAGTCTAAAACGGGAGAAGGGAACACAGGGAGAGCAGCACGTTTCTTTCTAGCTAGAAGTGGTGTTTGAGCTTTAACACGGCCCGACATTTTACTTATGTGGATGATGGAATGAGGCGCCTCAGATGATAGGTCCTATAGGACTGGGAAATGTGTGTTCAGGAATAACTAATCCGCAACTCGTATGGTGGACCGGCCCTGCAGCTTTCCAAGGGTTCACTGCGGGGGATCCTGAGATTAGCTAGAGTGTCTCGAATCGGTAGGAGCTCCTCCCTAGCCTTGACTCATGATGGAAACCAAAACCCAAATACGACCCTACGAATTCGATTGTATTACTAGTATGGAGGCATAGTAGTATGGGATACTATTCTTCCTAGGATTTATACATTTACTTTGAAATGTTTTGATATATACTAATAATAATATTAAACTCGTATTTGCTGTATTTAGCATGTTTAATCACTATAAGGTAAAACCCTATCCTCTGGTTTGTGTTGCATTGTGTGATGGGACCTGGGTCTTATGGTGATTCCATTTTTCTAAAAAGCATAACGTTGTTGTACGATTTACTTATTTGTTGTTTTTGACACCTTTATGCACAACAATCCATTAGAGAAAACCCGATCCGCGTTAGCGGCGTGGTCTTTGGATTTGTCCTATTAATAGTGAGTAATTAGTTAAGAATTCTCACACCAGTCGCACGACTGACCCGTTGTTTGTTTCCACCTTTTTGCAAACTCGGGTGCCCTTTTTCCATACGGGCAGTCGAGCAGTTTGTCTGTAGGTTTATCCCTTTAGCAGGATCCTGGATTGAAGCTTAAAGCTGTGTCCAGAACATTGGAATTCTTCCGTTGCCTTAGTTATTTTGTTTCCGCTGCAATGTATTAAAACCATGTAAAATTATCTTTCGCTGTAATTATTAGCCAATATACTCTGATATTCTGTACTATGATGTAACATTTATTATTGATGTTATAAAAGTCTGCTGTTGTTGTTCTGATGTATTGTATTCCCAAAGTTAACGTAGGCGGGATTTGAACGGTCTTGGTCGATCTAGCGATCAATTAAGGCCGGGAAAAATCCGACTCGTTACAGATGGTGATGAGCCTCTAGTGCGAGCCTACAAAGTATGAAAGGTAGAAACAAAGAATATAGAACCAGCGAGGAAATTCCCCTCTTGGCATAACCCGGAGGGCAATAGCCTTGGAGTTTTGAGAGCTAATCCAAGCGGTCACTTTGGCCAAGTTAAAGAAGGCTAAGCAATGGAAAAAGAAAAAGGTCTCTGGAAGAGGCAATCAAAAATAAGCATCAAAAGGTGCATCGTTGTAGTCCGGAAGCTGACATACACACACCTTTCATACATACTGAATCTACACTAAGGAAGGAATGCTTATGAAGACTTTAACAAACTAGTCAATAGCAAAAATGCCTAGATAGAGTTCGTTGAAGAAGATGAAATAAGTATTTGATGCATGCCTTTGGAGTTCAAGAAGGAAAGCCAAATTGGCAACACAAGAAGGGTAATGAGTCCAAACTCAACATCTCTAAGTGCTAAAGCTGGAGTTCAGTAAGCCTTTCAGTTAACCCAGAAAAGAAATACATGGAAACTTAAGCTTTCGCTAGCAAGGCCGAAATAATATACGATCAAGATTATAAATCTTTGCATGTTATTTTAGGAGATATTAAAACAAATTGGTTTAAGTTTTTAATTAATGAGATTTAAGTTTTTTGGGAATGAAAGAAACCTATAATCATTTATGAAGCTTACGTTATAAGGATATTGAACCTTTACAAAGTATAATCATATATGTTCTCATTTGAAATGAATGCTATAAAGGATAGTGGAACATGATTTTTTTTAAGTTAATGCAGATACAAGAAAACCACCACCAATCATGTCATTAGAGGGATGGAACAATGGGTCTCATGAAAGACAACTAGTTCAAACTCAAATTCCTCCTACACCTTCATTGAAACCTCATTCAACATCATCCTTTTCAAGACCTACCACTTCTACTCAGCCTCCAAAATCCACTCAAAAGGAACAAGATATCAATTAAATTACGAAGTTATAGTTGTTCATGGTAGCACTCATGAACAAGAATCATTTAATGACTTGGTCGTTTGAAATTAACAAATAAATCTATTACCCAGTAGGAGATAGAAAAGAAAGTTATTAGATTATAACGGTCAGTGTCCACAAGAGTGACCAAGACTAAAAATACAATATAGAAAATGGTTTAAAAAAACCTTAAGAAAAGATTACCAGAAAGTTCGATGTAGATCCTATAATTCTCACTCATGCATTAACACCTTTTTGGTCTTCCTCTCATAGAGAAGAAGGTGGTAGGCATGGCTAAGGGAAGTCGCTTATATTTGAGAAGCAAAACAAGAACATGAGGAGCGTGAAACTACACGAGATGAATTATAGGATGCTCAAAAATGGTAATTCATGATCTACGCACCTTTTGAAGGGATTTTCATTTGGGAAGATAAAGAATATAGTACAACCGAACAACAATGACTAGGCAACTATCGATATAATCCAAGAAATTGTGACTTTTTTCGAAATTACTACAGAAATCCAACAGGCATTCATATTTGGTGCATTTTTATCATTTTGCATTGTACCCATTTTGTTATTACATTGTAAAAAACATTCTTTTTCATGTGTTGCTGGCATCACTTTGTGTCATGATAATTTTTTTGGTACTTAATAAACTATATTTTATGGAGTTATGTTATTTCATTTAAATGTTTATGTTTCTCTCTATAATTGTTAAAACATTTTTCTAATGACAAAGGGGAGCAAATAGTGAGAGCATATACAAGGGAAGCACAAACATAGGGGGTATTCTTTATAATGCATATGTTTTATTGTGTGTGAATATTTTAACCAAGATCGTATATCATCATAAAAAAGAGGGAGTTTGTTAAATCCTCACCTCTCAATTTTTAATTGCAACAACTATAAAATCACATATCAACAAGTTATATAATCACCTGCAGGTATAGAATATCCAAAGATTTGCTATTAGTTGTTGAATTCATTCTGCTAAACGGAAACTCAATGAAATTATTATAAGATATGTATATATGAGTTTTAGAGTTTTAGATATTTTATACAGTCTCTCTTGAAAAAACGAGCACATCTGCATGCTCATTTATTTATTTTTAGAATTGTTAACATTTATTTTTAAGGGAGCTAGAGGTATAAGTTAGCATTCTAGATGTCCGGTGCACTACATGTATACATACATACGCATATGTCAGATGTCTGATATTAGAATTAGACAATTGAATATGGACCAAAGATTAATTCCAGACCTGAACCAAACATCTGAATATAGATTCATACATTTGACTTAAGGTTCTGGAAATAATTCTGAACTGATTTGGGTGTCCGAACCATATATCTAGACTTTTGACCAAGTTATAACTGCACCTCTCTGGATAGACACTTCCTTTCTTTCTCCTCCTCTGGATCCCTTCACTAATAATTGCAACTGTTAATCAAAGAAGAATATATCAACAATTGTAACCACTGATGGAAACCATTCAATGATTATTTAAACATGTAGGATTCTGGAGACTAAGAACTGAATTTTCTTTATCAAAATTCTTGCTTTCTATACTCTTGTATGTTCTCAAAATATCCATTGCTTTCATATTCTTGCTGTTATCAACAAAATTTTCTTTCTTATATTGTTGATCACTCATGATTTACACTCAAAATTGATTGTTGGAAGAATTGTGTTTAAAGACAAATAAGTGTTTATAGAACACAAAGCTGCCAAAAAACCTTTTGCATAAGCCTATTCCCTTGAGCAAAGTGAGGGGTTTGTTTTGTTAGTGAAAGGACGAAGGGGAGCTTCGAGATAGAATTTAGGATGGGAAGTCTAAACCAATATAAAAAGTCTAGTGTGATCGTTTCTAACTTTATTTATTTCTCTATATTATTTTTATTTACTCACTCATTGTCTTATCGTATTCATATAAGCTTCAATCAATCCGACTGGTTTTCTCGATGACTAAGCAAAATACCTAAGTCATGTAATTATTTTCAAACAGACGGATTATAAAATATAAAAATGAACTTAATAATCGGAAGACAATTCAACAAATACCCAACACAATGATCTCCCCCTTAATTTTGGTTTAATTCAGGGATAGTATTGGTAGAACCTTCTCGAAAAACTACATCTCGCCAAAAAATGGCCTAACAATAGAAGAAATCAAAATCCCAAAAATGGCATCTTATACATATGGCATAAAATCATCAAAATTCACTAAAGGCATAAACCACAACTGTTCGTCAACTTCATACCTCTTTTGTATCAAGCTTTGCATTTAAATGCAAATAAGTTAAAGTAAGCTTCCATATAATCTAAATTTATTTCCTTGTACCTGAATATGTACTCAACAAAGAAGATTAAACATAGTAGTAGTAACAACAAGAAAATAAGAATATTAAACCATCTATGGAATTTATCTCAAATAAAAATGCAAGATTAAAGTACGATTATCCTGCATGCCTAACAATAGCATAAGCATAAATATCACGTATCAACTATTAAACATCAATGGAAAAATAGGGCAAGCATTAAAATAACATCTATGCTACCTTATCATGCATAATACTATTCTGTATTGCAAAAGACGTCAAATATGATATCAAATCCATATATAACCTAACAAATTAGGTTGTTTTTCTACTGGACCTAAGGAATACAGATCCAACATCTCTTGTCAACGAATCGACTGTGAATTGGGTGCTATCAAGCTCTCCTAAAATCATTGGCAACCGATCAATGAAATTCTTCGATAACTAATCGCACAACCACTTAGGAATCTGAAGTAACTATAGGGAACCCCGTGACTCTTCTGATTAATGATTAGCTGATCCTTTATGCATCATGAAATATGTGTTCTACATCCTTATCCATTGATTTCAGGAGAAAGCAACACTTCTTTTATATGATCCAACCAACACGGTCATGTCCACACTACATCTCGATTTATGAAGTCATAACCAATTATGAACGCCCACTAGCTAGATGTCACCATTAGACTAGTATGACTCCCACTCAAATATCAGCAACTATAGTAGGAGGCTCGGAACTCTAACTGCCATAGTTGGCAAAGGTTAAGATGCCTCTTGGAAAAGAGATGCTTTGGTAATATGAAATCACTTAGGAACGCTAAATCCTTTCTCCATAGATAATGCCTTGAAATACTCAATATCGACTCTACGGCTATCGACTCTCCAACCTCTCGACCAAACTTGCTATCGCGTGTCTCACCTCGCAACACGAATAAGAATTTGATTCCATAATCAATTTACTGAAAAACAATGCATCAACTTAGGATAGTTCTTGGCAGGGTGTATATAACATCTTGTCAATCCAAGGAGAACTTCTAATCTGTAGTACCCTGGGGTCAACTCGAATTTCAACCGCCATAACCATTTCTCGATCTATGGTGACTTCTTGTTTAATTCCCCACTCTAAGATCCACCCTAATAAAGAGTATTACCAAGTAATATGTCTATTAGAGCGGAGAATAGGGATGGTCAAGAGCGACTATCCATAATCATATATTAGATGGGTATCGAATAGTCAATTGGGTGTATAGATTTTTCTTTCTTACGTACTGTGGATCGACGTTCTCCATCCATACCTAAAATAGATTTACACTAGCTAAGGACCGTATTCAGAACAAATTGCACCACATCACAGCTAGCAGATCATAGAACGGAAAACATACAGATACAATAGCATAATACAACTTATACATGTGCTACATACTCATATTTGTTTTGCATAAACCATATACATATGCATCATGTTTCAAATGAATAAATATACACAAGACATGGATACACAACAACACATCTTACGTAATTGCTTCAAGAGAAGTAGTCCAAGGTGAAACAATTAAACACGAATCAACAATAAGCTAAAAACCTGAAATAACTTGGTTTGACCTAAGTATAAATACGGAGGTCAATCTATTTTAAACATATCGGTAATAAAATGATAAGTGAATTATAATGTCAGGTAGAAACTGATTCATTTTCATCAGAAAAGGAATCTTATAATCACATTAACTTAAGGCAAGAATAAGATGATTCCTTTTCTATCAGAAAGGAATACTATAAATTCAAAACAACCAGATTTCTTCTAAGATAAATTCACAGATTAAATACTAGGATTACTCATGGAAGACAAACATAGACTCAGATATTCCCATCAATACAGATTACCCAAACTCAACATTTAAGGTAATAAAATTTAGAATCACATAACACAGGATGGAAAACTCAGAAATCAAAGAAATCTTAGAAATCATAGAACTAGAGAACTTGATTAAGAGTTCAGAACTCAAAATGAAATCGCCATATTTACGCAAATTCTTAGATTTTTCTAAGTTATATATAATAATCATTCCCAAGACTAATGAAATCATAATTAAAAACTCAGAATTTAGAAAATAACCAACATTTGGATCCAAAACTCATATTAGCCATCCTAAGCTACGTTGCACGAAGCTATATTAGTGCTAACATATATATAATAAGTACCATCCTCATATGACTAGATGGTCATAGAATGCCTCAAATGCCCGAAGACGATAAATGTCTCAACTTCCTCAGATGACCTGAAATTCATAATGCCTCAGATTCACCCAAGGGTCTACTGCTGGCAAAACCTCAGAATGTGTCACAAATTCTCAAATAGTACAAATCGCACCTTCTCACTAATCGGTTTACTAACCTTAAGTCAATTCCACATTAGAAAACAATAGCTTCAATTAGACGAATTGGGAATTAATCAATATAATATGCCTTTATGTCCTCATACAATGAGGTTAATCACATCGTTTAATCATAATCTCACTTCTCAAAAGGTGCAAAAACATGTGGTTTTTATAAGAAAATATACTTTAGAAATCAGGTTTCATAAAGAATTACGGAAAATATGTGGAAATCACTAAATTTGAAAATCTCTTTATAATAAGAAATATATATTTTAATGATGTAGGTTTTTTAAGGAGACGAATCAATTAGGTGTTCTTTAAAGTCATTAATAAAGAACCAATTTTAAGAAAAATGATCTAAAACATTATAATACGAAAAATTGTTTTCTTAAAACAATACTAATTTATATCTAAAACGCTTTCTATAAACGGTTATAAAATACGTGTATGTGTACACTAAAAATCTAGAAAAAACTCGTGAAAATAACACAAGGAAATCAGCTCATAATTTAATACTATAGATTGATGATAAATTTTGGCTTCTCCATTATAGAAGTAAGACAAATAAATTAAAAGAGTCATGGATTAAAACTAGATGTTAAGTGCACTAAAGACATGAAAATGTACCCAGAAATCGGCTTTGGATGCAACTTTCAGTTAAGTTTTGAATGAACAACTGACTTCAAAATAGCCTGAAATTTGATTCATATGAAACAAAGTATCTATCAATTAAAAAAGATTCATTGAATTTCAACATGAAATGGAAAAGATATGATGCCTCAAACAAGGACCTAGGCCATGATCACTATAATGAGAAACGAATCATGCAAATCGAACCAAAACTAAAGGAGATATAGTGCCCCAAAGCTGGACTTGGGCACTGTTTTCACCCAGCATCTGAATTCAAGTCCAGAAGAAAGGCACGATCTGGGCAACCTTGTCGCCCAGGGGTCAACCCTAGGGATGACCCTCATTCATGTTGGGCTGACAAAGGGACGAAAATCTCCCCAAACACCAATTCTTTCTTGTTTACAACTTCTAGATTTAGTTTGAATAGGCTACATGGTTCCGAGTTGCAGCAAATTTGACATGCACTAAGTCTAACATTCATACAATAGAATGGAAAAAGAATTACGTAATTCAAACAAGGATCAAGAAGTTTATGACGCCACAAAATTGATCCCAAGCACTGTTTTCACCAACTAAGAATTTACACAGAAATAATTACTATAATCAACGATTTGCATCATTAAAACTTAGATTTATCACATATAATTATTTAAACTAGAAAGTGTGAGTGTAACAACTTATCTTGGTTTAAAGGAGAGATTAAATTTGAATTTACTTGCAACTTGATTACATTAGGCCTTTGAAACTCGCAGTACTGGACTTCTCAAGTATGCAAAACATGAAAGATGCAGAAATTTCTTCTTCCAAATTTCCAGAAATTGATAATTGGAAAGCTTGCTATAGGTTGATTTGTTGAATAAAATAAGGGGTAACAAGTCACTCTTTTTTATTTCTTTTGGAAAGCTTAGTTTATATGGAGATTTAGAAGGAGGGAGGAGCCAAATTTTCTCTCAATACGTTGTCTCAACAGGAAGAAGAAAAAGTGAGGAGAAAGGTACATACACAACTTTGCTCTTCTCCCATTCTAGATAACTCTATGTGGGTTTGAGGATTTCATTTAAAATCCATCCACTAATGAAGTGTTACTAATTTTACTAATTATCAATGTATTGCAAAATCATCTATACATTATAACATAAAATAACACCCCTTTTACAGACATTATCTAGTTCTTTTTTATATCTTATATTGTAAAATTTTGGCCAAGGCGTACAAACATGTAAAAAAAAATACTTTCATCTCATTTAATTATTAATTTATATGCAGCACATAATATTTAGATGTTTGTTAAAATGCACATTACCTTCCCTTGATTTTAAACTTACATATTTTAAACAATAAAATTTATACAACTTCATTGTTGTAAGCAAAATAACTCTACAAGATTTACTAAAATATTTTTAACCTTTCGATGTTGATTCTCAATCAATATGCATATTTTTTACTTTAATAACAACACATAATTCCATAAATATTATTATTAATTCCAAAATTCACATTTTAAAAACAACCTACATGTTTAATTTATCATTTTCAAACAAGGTATTAAATACAACTTTTATTTTATTTTACAATTTCTACAACTTACACTTTTAATGTCAAAATCTATACAATACCTAAAATTTGTTTAAAATGACTTAACGCTTCATATAACAATGTATTTTTCTCAATAATATTGATTGCCAATCCATATTTTATATTTTCGAAATTCATTTGAACAACCAAAATTTGTTTAGCAATAATTTTCATAGAATAATTGTATTTACTATAATAATTGATTATACACATATTATAAAATTTCTCTAGCTCTAGATCTTTATTTTCAGTTTACTTAGCAACACAGATTGAAACTATTTCCTTATTGCATCATTTGAATTCAGTTTATTTCAAACTACGCAATTTCCCATAAAATCTCAATTATTCATCTTCACAACTTACATAATTATATAAGTTTAGCTCTTGAACTCGTATTTTCCAGGTTTCTAATTCTAAAATTTTTATAATATGTTTACCCTGGGTACTCAACACCCGGGTAGTTACGGACTCCTCCTAAAAGAAATTGCATCCTCACAATTTTCTTTTATAATATATTTACATCCTATTTTCTAATAACTGATCCCAATTTTATTTCCTTAGAATTTTTTTTAGTTTAGGTAACCAAATGTTTGAAACTTTCAATAATCTTTGCCACTTCATAAGCAACTTAGAATAATAAAGTTTGAAATTTTATACACTCAATTCACATAAGTTTTAATTTCCTTCCCAAATAATATACACATAAGATTTAAATTATCTCACCCTATCTTTCACATATCATATAATTAGAATAAACACTCATCTTTCGTAATTTTCAATCAATAATTGACACCATCTCACCATCAAATTTATGTTAATTACCCAAACGATAGCTGCTACTTTGATTATAAACTCAAACAGCCTTGCCATTTTTCGTTTATTATTCACATCTTGATGGCTGCAATCATTTTTGAACTTAAGGAGGGTGTATTTCAAAAATATTGCTCATGTTCAAGATAGCCACTTATTTACAACAACTCTTTATATTCACAAACACATGAATTATTTTCCTTAATTCTTCTCAAAAAACAATTTTTACTTAACAATAATGAGTTTGTTTTGAATGATACGAAAACCACTAAATTTTAAATGGCTCATCTCATAACTTTGGCTGCAAAATCAATGGGACATCATTATTACCTCTCCTTCTTCCTAATATTCCGTCTTATATAGTGGTTTAACACAATTCTCACACGAATATTTTACATTACACTTTCCCAAAATTTATTTTAGTACTCAAAATAATATGCTTAATTGTCTCGCATAAGTGTTCGAGAATTTTTTATCGATGACGTGGATCAAACATATCGATTAGAACCCTTAGAATATCCAATAGGAAATCCAACACAAAAGATAATCACTAGTCTTTGGTTTACATAAGATTGTATTTATTATTTAATTATCACAAATATTTTTACTTTATTATTTAAATAAATACAACCTAACACTAAGTCATAATAATTATTCACTCATTTTATTTTCATCCTTTTAATTTCACTTATAAAATTATTAAATTTAACTCAATCGAAATAATTCACATGCTTCCGCTGCACACTCTGATTAATCTCAATTAATATACTATTATATCGATATGAATTTTATTTTTCTTATCTTGGATTTTCCCATCCTAATTTATTTACTCAACCATCAACTATATTCAAGTGGATAGGATTAAGTTTCATCAAACTTTAAACCCAAGAGTCCAACATCAAAAGGATTTAAAAAGATGGAAATTTATACAAAGAGAAACCAAAGATGCTAGGATATAACTCATGGAATACAATGGAATGAAATACATTCCTAGACATATTTCCAAAGCTGATATTTACTCAAGACTCATATGATAAGGAACACAAGTTAAGGATAACAATGGGAGTGATAAAAGTAGATGCAAGTGTCATCCTTCCTTGTTGTAACATATGTACTATTTCAGTTCTGTATTATGTTTATCTGTATTATGTTTATCATACTTTTTTCTAAATTTTGCTCTAATACGAAAATGTAATGATCCACCCCCGTGCCCCACCTTAACAAAGAGCATTACTGAGTAATATTGTCTAATAGCATAAAGAATATGACCGATTTGGAGCGAAAATCTGAAATCTTGAATTAGACGGGTATCGAATACATCGATTGGGTGTATAAATTTTTCTTTCTTAAATAATGTGTATTGACATGTCGAGTTCACATATAATATGAATCTAAGGTGGGTAAGAATTGTATTTAGAACAAATTACAACACATCACAAATAATAGATCACAGAAAGGAAAATATTTAGGTATAATAGCAGAATACAACATATGCATGTGCTATATACTCGAATGGATTTACATAAACCATATACAGATATATTATGTTACAAATGAATAAGTATACACATAACATGAATACACAACTATGCATTTTAGGAAAGAGAGGTAGTCCAAGGTGAAACAACTAAACACGAACCAACAACAAGTTATGAACCTGAAACAATTTGGTTAGACCTGAGTATAAATACAGGGGTCAGTGTTTTATAAACGGATCAGTAATAAAATGGAAAGTGAAATATAATGTCAAGTAGACATTTATTCCTTTGAGTTAGAAAAAGAATCTCATAATCACAGACTAACTAATGCATGGATGAGATGATTCCTTTTATATCAAGAAGAAATACTATAAATTCAAAGCAAGTAGATAAATTCATAGATTTAATACTCAAATTACCCGTGAAAGACAAGAACAAAGATTCAAATATTTCCATTAATGTAGATTACCCGAACTCTACATTTTTGGTAATTAAAATTTAGAATCATATAACATAGGATGGAAAATTCAGAAATCATAGAACTCAAGAACTCGACTAAGAGTTCAAAATTCATAATAAATTCACCATATATACATAGATTCCCAGATAACTCTACACTAGTTGATACCAAAAATTGTGAAACCATAATTAAAAACTCAATATTCAAAAAATAACCCAGATTTAGATCCAAAACTCATATTGGAAAGCAGAAGCTATGCAGGACATGTAAACCTTAGATGTCCCGAAATCATATTGGTACTAATATTTATAACATGCATCTCCCTCGGATGACCAGATGGTCATAAATGCCTTAGATGGCCCATAGGTCATAAATGTCTTAGATATCTCAAATTCCTAAAGTGACCCAAAAGCCATAATGTCTCAGATTGATCTAAAGGTCTCGTATAGGTGAAACCTATGAATGTGATACATACTCTCAGATAGTAAACCAAATTGTGTAATTATGCATCCCATACAGCAAGTTCTCACCTATTGGTTTACTAATCGTAAGTCTAGTCCACATTAGAAAACTATATCTTCAATTTGACGGATCTGGAATTAACCGATATAATGTGCCTTCATATCATATACCATGAAATTAATCACAATCTTGCCTTCCCGAAGATAGCAAAAACGTGAGGTTTTATATAAAAGAAAATATACTTTAGAAATCAGTTTTACAAACGGTTATGGAAAATATTTGGAAAACAATGAACTTGGAAATTTCTTTATAATATTTATATTAATGATCCAAGATATCTATAGTATGGAAAACTATTTTATCAAAACAATAATTATTTATATTTAAAACCTTTTTCAAAAATGGTTATAAAACACATGTACGTGTACATAGAAATCTCATAAAAATTCATGAAAATAACACATGGAAATCAACTCGAAAATTCATCAAACTCAAACTATATATTGGTGATAAATTTAGGATTCTTCATTATAAAATAAAGCCAAATAAAGCACAAGAATCATGGATTAAAAATAGATAAAAGTGGCATGAAAATACTTAAGAAAAACCAATTAAAACTAGCACTAAAGCCAAGAAAATGTACATAGAAATCAACTCTGGTTGCAACTTTCAGATATGTTTTGAATGAACAAATGACACTAGAATAGTCAGAAATCTAATATGGACATTCTAGAACAACATATCTATCGATTATGAAAAGATTAACTGAAGTTGGACATGAAATGGAAAAGATACGAAGTCTCAAACACGGACCCAGGCCATATTGGATTCTTTCCAGATCTAAAAGCTTCTCTTGATTCCACTTTCAGACCTAATTTGAATAACTAAACGACCTCAGAATGACCTAAAAATTGACATGTTTAGAGACCAACACTCATACTTTAAAATGGAAAAATTATCATGCAAATCGGACCAAAATTGAAGGACATATAGTTCCCTAAAGTTGGACCTGGGCAATGTTTTCACTCAGCATCAGAATTTCAAGTCCAGAAGCAAGGCACGACGTAGGCAACACATTTGTTGCCAAGGGGTCAACCTAACAAGGCCAAGGGCCGAACTTAGGGTCGAACTATGTTCATGTTGGGTCGACTTAGGGATGGAAATTCCCTTAAGCACAAATTTTTACCCCCTTTGTAAATTCTAGCTTTAGTTTGAATAGGCTACAGAGTTCCGAATCATACCAAATTTGACGTTCACTAAGTCTAACATTCATACTATAGAATTAAAAAATGATCATACAATTTGGAAAAGGATTAAGAAAGTTAGGATGTCTCAAAATTGAACCCAACACTATTTCCACTAACTCGGAATTTACACAGAAATAGTTATTGTCACCAACGATTTGCAACACAGAGACTTACATATAATTTTTTAACAAGATAGTATGAGTGTAAAAACTTACCTTTCTTAGTTTAAATAGGAGACTAATTTCGATTTTGCTTGCAAAATGATTTCTTTAGGCCTTTGAAACCCATAGTAGTGGATTTCTTATACATACGAAACTTGAAAGCTGCTGAAATTTCTTCTTCCACATTTCCGAAAATTGATAACTGAATTAACTTGTTATAAGTTAATTTGTTAAAGTAAATAAGGGCTAGTAAGTTTCTTTTTTTTATCTCATTTATGAAGCTGGGTTTATGTGGAGGAAGGAGCCATTTCTTCTCTCTGTATATTTGACTGGGAAGAAGAAGAAGAAGAAGAAAGTAAGGAGAAAGGTAGGTACAAAACTTTGCTCCTCTCCCATTCTAGATTAGTCCAAGTGGCTTTGGGTTTTCATTTAAAACCCATCACTAACGAATGTTACCAAATTTCCATATTGTCAAAGTATTGCAAGATCATACATGCACAATAACACAAAATAACACCCATTTTACACATATTCTCTAATTCTTATTTATATCTAATATTGTAAAAGCTCTACCAAGACATACAAACATGTAATAAAATACTTTCAACTCATTTAATTATTCTTTTACATGCAACATATCAATATTTACATGTTTGTTAAAATACACATTACCTTCCATTGATTAACGCTTACATATTTTAGACAATTTTTTATACAATTTCATTGTTGTAAACAAAATAACTCTACAAACTTTATTAAAATATTGCTAACACTTAGATATTAATTCTCAATCAATATACATATTTTTTGCTTTAATAACAACCCAAAACTTCATTAATATTTTTGTTATTGTCAAAATTCACATTTGAACAACAATCCAGATTTTTTTTACCATTTTCAAACATGGTTTTAAACACAACTTTTATTTTATTTTACAATTTCTACAGCTTGTATTTTTAATATCCATATTTACACATTACCCAAGAATAGAGATTATACAAGTGATAAATAAACTCAACCAGTAAACCATCTCCAATAATGAATCGAAAGATGTCAAGGATCCACAATTTCCTACAACAAAATATGTAATAATAAACACTAGTACAAATATCGGAAAGTGTCACCTTATGTTAATCCATTTATGCAATTTCAAATAGTGTTCACTGATTTAGCAAGTCTATTTATTTAAGAGTTCCTGAGATACTAACAAGCAAAGCATAAAACCTTGAGTCATACGATAGTCTGGTGAAAGTGACAAACAATCTCAAAATACTACAAAGCTCATAAGATAAACTAGAATAAAGGTACAAAGTATCATATCTGCCATGTTTCTGCATCCGTAAAGTTATCACACAAAAGTATATACCACTCTTTGATGAAATCAACAAAGGTGCAAACTACATTAGTGTAATAAGGGTGTCTAAATATATGTACTAGTGATATCGACATTATGTGCCATCCTTAAAACAGTTCTAATGAAACGAACATAACATCCATCATCCATTCTCACATTTACTCAGCCAATGCATCAAGCATATGGTACCCAATACCTTGACTACCCAATCCACCGAGGCACTGGCATGTTCAAACATCAGCAAACACTGATGGACTATCTTTATGTCACAACGCCAACGGACTATAGTAGATAAATGTACCCAGACCAAAATGTCAACAAGATTTGAGGTCTGGACAAATCAAGTCAAAATGTCAACATACTCTTATCCAACCTCGTACCCTTCCCTCAAAGGGGTATCAAAGTCCTGAATAGCAATAACGTCTTTAGAAATGTTCTCCATAGTAGAACCCCTATACAGACTATCCATAAAACTTCCAAAATAAGTTGCCTCAGTTTTGAAGACTATCCTCAGTGATCATCATCTGTCGTAAGATGATATTATGCATCTTCGCAATCACCACGGTTTGAGGACTAAACTTGACGGTCATTATTCGTCAAACTATCATCATATGTTTCTTATTCTCCTCTGGCAGCCACATTGATACAACTCATTGTCCTTCAACCTACTTTTTGGAGTCACTCACACATCGCCAAAGCCATTGTTTTTCATCATGGAATATCCATCATCGAATGAAGAAATCGATGCATCGAAACACCATATCACCTCATTGCCAAAACCAAAGGTCGAAGAGTCATCATGTCAAAATTGTTGTCGAGCGAATCACCAAATCATGCCTTTCAAAGCCTTGACGTCATCTGCGTCAGAATTGGCCTAGTCATCCATCACCATATATAGTAGTTGATATCGATTACTTCATGGTAGTTAATAATGGTCACTCTGATCATGTACTTAATCAAAAGTTGTTAAATAAAAATTAACTGAAAACGTAAAGCATTCGTCTCGCAATCTATAACACCCACATTTTAAAAAAAGTAATCAAAATAATTACAAAAATAACTATTAATGAAAAATAGACAATTTGATATTATCAGAATTCATCTTTGAAACATACATCACTGCATTCATAGCAATTTTCTGATTAATTTATATATATAATATGTCCCAAACGGAGTTCGTACAGAAGAATTATTAACGTTCGAAATCTTTTGTAAATATACATAAATATAGTTTCAAAATATATGTGCATATTAATTACATAAACGACAAGCATTTAAATTTGAAATTAGGCACAAAATGAAAGAAAATAAAGTAAATCAGGAAATCAGAATAACGTTGGAAACCAACATTCGAGAATAATTAAAACACGTTGAATATATTTTCGAAATATATGCGCATATTAATTACATAAACAGCAAGCATTAATTTTGTAATTAGGCACGTGTTGAAAATGAAAGAAAATAAAGTAACTCAGGAAACCAGAATAACATTGGAAACCAACGTTTAAGAGTAATTAAAAGATAACGAAAATAACATAGCCAAACTTGTTAATACGCGTTTGGGTCGACCTACTTATAGGCGGGGTCGACCCATGTACGGGTTGGGATGACCCATATGTCGACCCACTCATAGTATAGGTCGATCCAAGTTAGATAATGGCAGTGTGTTTTATATTATTTGAATGCTTGGAGTATATTGTCTTGAATCATATGGACATCGCTAGTTTGGACATCTATAAATAAACCTATAGTGTTACCAGTCAAGCTATTATTTCTCTGAGAAGGCATGAATGCCTTGTCATTCCCTTTCTCCTCCAAATTCTTTAAAAAACAGAAAACATTATATTTAGGCTATCTGATTCAAGATTTAGAGGCAGATGTTACATATTTGATTTAAATTTAAATTATTCCTTTAATTTCTCTTGGATTCAGATTAATAAATCCATAAAAATATAGTTTGTACATTCAAATAGGAAAGACCATAGATAACAAATCCAAATCAGATTTGAAACCCAGAGCGCAAATAGCACGTGAGAGGATTTAATTTATTCTTTTTAATAGCGGAATATATCACCGTTTTATTCTCGTTAAATTAATAAGACATTCTCTCAGTCCTATTTCCCCCTTTCTACATCAGATTTTACATTTTATGTTAAAATTTGGTTATGCACTAAATATGCTTAGATCTACAATATTGCATATGTATACGACAGATTAGTGCGCCCAATTTTATGTGAATGATTATAATCTTTTTTTGTTTTGCGTGCGTTGGAAAATATGTTTTAGCAAGAATTATGAAAAAATGGACTTGATAATTTGGGGGCTAAATGAACATGTAATTCCAAAAGTGTAATAAAAGGGAATTTGGGCTGAAAAATAGGAAAACTTGATAAAACTTGCCGAAAATTGTGATATAGGTTGACATAACATATCGTACGGTAATTTTGTAGTTGAAATTGTAAATCTGAGAATTTCCATATTAATTTGTTAAAATTACCTTTCGAACATATAATGGAATGGATATTAAATCGTTTAGTTGAAAGAAAAAGGTGTATAAGCCCAATTGTGCCCAAATTTTCTGTAGTTATGAAAAACTTGAAAAAATAAGGAACATGAATTAATGTATATAGATCAAAATAGGAAGTTAGAATAGCCTAAATTGATTGATTAGGAAAAAGGAATACATTCCCATAATTTGGTTTATAAGAAAGATGGAAAACATAATTGTAAGTTTCAAAAGAAAAAAAGGCATGGATTAGTTTGAAATATGGATTTAGTTGTATTGTGCACTTGCCAATAGCCTAAAAATAATTGAAAAGAATATCTTGTAATTATGGGTTTTTATTACTACAATTACCTTAACTACGAAAATACATTATTGTGCAATTTTAATAACTAATCATAAAGGAGCATGCCTAACTTTTTAAGAAATAAATTTATAAAGGCAGAAAGAATAAGGGAAACATAACTAAAAGATGTTATGTAAAGGAAAGAAGTAAGAAATTGGGTTAAACATTTGACAATTAGAAATGAATGTCATCCAATATGATAATTCTGTGAAGAAAAAAATGAATCATAATAGGAAGTTTTGATTACAAAATGAAGGTTTATTATGAATAAACTTAAAAGTGTAAATTAAGTTTAATAAGCATAATTCTATGGTTATGGTGAAAGTAAGACAATAACCTGAAAGTTGTAACTATAAAAGAAAAGAAATAAGAAAGGCTTATTATGAATAAACATAAAAGTGTAAATTAAGTTTAATAAGCAAAATTCTATGGTGACCTTGTGATTTGGCATTCTATTCTATGTTAGCCTTGTGATTAGGCATTCTATTCTATGGTGGCCTTATGATTAGACATTCTATGGTTATTCAATGGTTTTATGGTCATTAATAAAGTTATAAACAATTAATTAAATTTCAAATTTAATGAATTGAACAATAGTTTTAATTAGCAAAAAGAAAATAGAGGTAAACATGTAACGAAAGATTAGACATAGGCTCTAATAAACAGGGAGACGCATTTGGACTAGTTCGATGGAATTCTAAATAAAGAGCCCAATGAGACAAATGTGTCTAGAGACACGGTAGAAGCACGTCCAACTTTATATTAGACAGGATTGGAGAAAGACCTCTGGAGAAGCCCGTGGTTAGCTAAGCCCTAGAGGTAGGAAGTTCGAGACTTCTACTAGACGTGAGGATACTCTGAGATGTCCCTTTAGGTAATGTCTATGGTCAGCTACCCCAGAGGTAGATCTGTACGGTTCGTCCATAAAGTATGCCTTGGCTACATTTGTGTTGAAGGCAACAAGAAGACTGCTGTAATGAATTTTAAGATTTGGCGGTTGCCTCGACTTTGAAAGCAGGCATCGTGGTTAAGACCCAATAAGAATAATGGATCGTCGAATACCTCTCATCATCGTTCAGATCATCTATAGGAAAGGCTGGAGCTAAACCAATATTCCAATGATATTTCACTATCGAGACATTGGACGAGGGAACACGTCATCTGGATGTTTAGATTGTTTGTTAGAGACATGTTAACTAGCTCTTGAAAAAGTCTTTCATTAGTTGAGGATAGGCGGAGTAGGGCTGTAACACCCCGAATTTTTAACGACACTAAGGAGAATAAATTAAATAATAATTAGTCTAATATTCAAAATTAGAGGAAACAGACTACACCATTGCATCCGTCTCGAAATTCTGGTCAAGATAGACATTTGGTTTGTGTAAAACAGACACCTTATGAAGAAGTTATAAGTTTGTATACTCATAGAAATATTTTATATATACGCATGAGCCAGAGGTGAGTCAGAGATGAGTCAGAATTCTATCTAAAGGATTCAAATTCGAAAAATTCCTCTGAGCAGAAAAATTCCTGCTCTAGGGGGTCGACCCCCCCAGAGGAGTGTCGAGCTAGGAGTCGACCCACCCACAGGGGTGTTGACACCCCTAGGACTGACATGGTGCTTGGTTTCAGAGGGTCTGGCAGCTATATATACGTGTCTTATTTCTCATATTTTCTTCAATGGAAGTCATGGAGGCCATATGCTGCTGGAGTGCGAACTGAAAAAACAACATATTCTACAAATCCAATTCAGAAATTCTAGATCCGTTCTTCCTCAATTCTTTAAACCTAACACAGGGAGTTCTAGTTGTTTTTAGGTTTAGATAAATAAAAGTATATTTTGAAAGACTATGAATTGGATATACTGTAAAGAATGATTCTGTGTTAATGTGAAATCATATACTATGTCATGACAGATCTATTTTCCTAGATCTAATAAAATTATGGTTATTTGATTATGTTGCTTATGTGGATCTTGACTTGTAACCATGTTATGGTGGATGTACATCTATTAATTTGGATAGTTGTAACATTACTTAGATCTAGATCTTTATGTTAATAACCTTTCACCTGTCATATTGTGATCCATTGAGATATGTTGTAAACTTGACATGTGAATCCATCTTCAGATCTAAACATGTTACTATGTCACCCTAACTATGACAGATCTAAATAATTGGACACCTTATGGTTAATTTAGATCTCATTATGTTGCGTTAATATCATAGTTGCTACTAGTTCATCACTTTTATGCCTACCTTGCCGTGATTATTACATGACCATTCACCTTGTTATCATACCAGTTTATGTTTATGCCAAGATATGTTGAAACTATCACCTTCGTCATATTCCCTTTTCATTGTTGTAGCTTGGCTAGTTTATAGCCGAGATGCCGCCAAAATACATATGAATACATTAGAGAGGAAACGGGGAAAAAGGGATTATAATTGGCATAATTTATGTAATATTTATATGAAATGGAACATGTAATTCAAATGGGGAAAACATAGAAATAGTTACCTATAATGACATAGGTAGATTTGGATTAATTTGGAATGTTTAGTAATTTACAATTAGGAATTGTAAATTGTACTTACGACACGAGGTTAGGTTACATTAGCAGAGGAAGTCTACCCGGACCCGACCGGCATATCCAACAGCCACTAATGTTGAACCTAATGTAGGAGGTCTAAGTACGCAAATACGAATTGGGCTAAGACACGAGGTTAGCCCAAATATGGAATAAGACTGCCCGGACCCAACCGACATATCCAATATCCACATGTTGTAGGCCTAATGTGGGAGGTCTAGCCCATTATAAAACCATAAATGGACATGGTAAAGAATTGGACTACTTAACCTAATTTAATCCATAAAGATTGTATGACTATGAACTTAAATTAGGGTTAAGTAAAATTGGATGGGTAGTGGGTGGGTTAAGTAAATTAGAGGGAGTGGGTAATATTTAAATATAGGCCCACGAACTTGACCCAATAAGGTTATGTAATTAAAGACACCTAGTGGTATAAATAACCGATAGATAATGTAATGAAGTTATGTAATTAAAGACAACCTTTAGGGTAAGGATAACTGGTATATGGCTATGTAATTAAAGACACCTAAGGTTATACATAGCCAGTGGAAAACCTAGTGGGGATACAAGATAAGGGTAGAGCTTGTATCATATTGTGTGGGACCCATTTTAGTCAGTAACCCGGAGTTGGTATCAAGTAAAGAACTGTGTACTAGGAGGAGAAGGGGCATGCTTACTGATTGATTGTAAGAGATCCAAACAAGACGGATGGTGTGGGCGGCGCAAAGCGACCGGGACATGTGCATGCATGGGTCGGGCAGAGGGGGCTAAGACGACCGTGACACCAGTAGATATGGTTGTGCACACCATGGGTTTCCAGTTTAGGAAGTGATACCTCCTACTATGGGGCCAGCACGGGACATCTACAGGGTAGGGAGCCGATCGATTAGGGTAGTGGTTAGGGTATACTTGGAGGTATGACCTAAGCCTACCAAGTCATAGTGGAAGGGATCATCTCATTTCAGTTATACTAGTAATAATGTAGAGTAATCATTAGTGAAGCATTCATACCTTATCTTACTTACCCTATCACACCTGCCATTTATGTAGTGATCTCTCTTATCAACTTTATATGCCTATCATGTTGCTTTTATTTATCTACTGGACAAAAGTAACTAGACTCGCCATACTTTATGTATGACCCTGTTGTTTCTCCTTCTTTCTTCCATTCCCTCCCCCACCAAGGTTCTCAGGGAGGAAACACTCAGACTTAATCAGTAATCAGATATCATCTTGCTAGGAGCTACTTCTAAAGTATGGCTCAAGTTCTTGTCTCTACTACTATGGCTTAACTCTTTTAATTGGGGAATGATGCTTTTTATTTACTTATGTACTCTGATGAAGCACGACAGAAGTTATTTTATTATAATGGTTTTTATGACTTATGAAATTGTGGACCACGTTATTATGACTTATGTTTAAAATAAAAGTTTAAATTTTCCACAGCTGCCTTATTTATATCTGCCTTGTAATTATTCTGTGTCTGTATACCTATAGCGCTTCACGAAACTTAATGCATTCCTTGAGTGACATTAAAGAACGTGGGGCGTCACAGGGGCCATAACCATTGAGAAAAAGGACTGATTAATCTATAGATATATGTATCATAGGAAGATGTAGAAATCCCCCGACCGAGTTTCATGCAAGGGTTTAGCCTGATAGCAAAACTTAGATAGTAGACAATACAATTGCAAGTAAGTCCTCGGTCTATGTACTGGGTGGTGCAATGTGGATGTCCGATTTTACCTCTGTGTAAGGGTTTAGCCTATTAGCGGAGCTTGCATCGTGGATGGTATGCTTTTGCTGCGTGGCCATAAAGAACTAGTATACTTTCGTAGCATGATAGTGGTGACCTTTTGAGAAGGGTACTATGGGTGGTACCTAGATATTTTTGGCATATAGCTACATATATATGGATTATTAGGTTTGATTTACTGGAGAGTAGATGGGTACGATGTAAAGCGCAGAAGCGAGAGTGTTATAAACCCTACTAACCTAATAGAAGTATATTAGTGATAGAACGATATGTGTAATGCTATCTTTAAAAAGTACAATTTTTTCATTCACTAGAATTTTCGTTTTGACTCCCTCCTCATAACAAATCCATAAGTTAGAAAGGTGGCTGAGTATTTACAGGCACTTGCTAGTCAATGTCATTATTATGGTGAGTATTTAATTAATGTTATATTTTGATCATTCTGCAATGAGATATTTTATTATGAGCTCTGATATATTTATCTTTGCCTTTCTCAAGATACTAAACAAAACAACATAGGTTTAGTGGACTTGGATTTTTGAATTTTGCAAAAAAAATCGGATCCATTGAAATTAGGGTTATTACGTCTGGTATCATAGATTAGGTTTAGGGATCCTATATAGATAATGAGTGAACGTATTTGTATTTTTGAAATATTAAAATACTATATATATTTAGATCCATAGGAAGAACTCACTTTGAGTAAACCACACATGAAATATTGGAATAATAATTTCATAGACCTTGGTTAGGACCATGGAAGGTTATAAGAATTTAAGCCCTTGTTTGACTATGGAATGAGGTGTATGATGGATCATGTGTCGGTATTTAGAAATCGATGGTGAATTTAGATTTTGGTAGTGGGTGGTGATGCATCATATTTGGTAAATAAATGGTTAAGGATAATAGGTGCATATAGCGTCCCTTAGCTGCATAAAAACGAAGTTCTATTTTTATTTGGAAGATCGTGGAATAATTGGGCTAAAAGGAGGCAAAACTATAAGAAATGTGGAAACAAAAGAAAGGGAAAGAAAGAATTTTTGACAACATGCGGAGGAAAGAGAAGATCTAAAAACGAGGATTTAATTGGGAAGTTAGAAGTGTAAGGCGCTACACGACCTGATAATAAATATTGGAAGTTTGATCAAAGTTGTGATAGTATCTCAGTCGACCTCAGATTTGTTTACCAGTAGTAACTGGAAAAGCCGGTCAAACGAGAAGGAGAGAAGACATGCAGGATACATATATATATATACTGCCTTAGTTATGTCGACCCAGGCATCACATGGGTCGACACATGTATTGACCCAGTTCTCGGTTGAGTCGACCCATGTGTTGACCCAACCGAATAGTAGGTCACCTACCCAGGACAAATGTGCTGGTATGAAAATAATAAAGCCATAGGCTTCGTTATTTACTTCTTTCCTAACCTAGGAGTTTCAACTCCATCGAAACCCATTGGAGCCATCACTTCCAACCTCCGCCATACCTCCAAAAATCGTCTATTTCGCTTAAAATTAATTCCAAATCGAAGCCTGTTAGGAGCACTACCCAAAATCCAAACTCTTTTTTGAAAACCTGAAGGTTTTTCTCCATGCCTCCAAGACAACCATTAGTTGTCCTTTTTCCCCAATTGACATTACAAGAAAATTCTTGGTGTCAGAATAGTAAGAAGGCAGCGCAGGCTTATGTTGATTCAGCTACATACCGGATTTTCCTCAGAAAGGCAATGAAGGTTTAGATTTTCCAAGCACATCACTGGTGCATCTTTTTCAGGATGCGGGTTTATACCAGATTTTAAGCCATATGACTTTGGAGCTTTTTGCTTACCCTAGGCTAGTACGTATTTTTGATGCTAATTTGCAAACTGTTAATATTAATAATGAGGCGGCCATCCTTTCCAAGGTCAAATGTGTGAGAGTGGCTTTTACTGAGACCCAGTTAGGGGATATGTTAGGCGTTAGGGCTGAGGGTCTAAACTTGGAGCATGTACATATGATAGATGAGGACGTCTTGGGACATATTTTTGTGAATCCCTAACACCATGCTTGGGATATCGAGCATTTGCGCCATCTAGCCAGTCAATACATGGAGTTTTGATCAGGGTGTGACCTCATTAGACATGCCACCTATGCCATTTTTGGAGGCATCTAGGTGATCTGGGCCAAAGAGATTATGTCCCAACATGCGACTGCAGCCAGTAGACGGAGGTCTTCAATTCCCTTCGGTCATTTATGGACAGTAGCAGTCAGATAAGTAGAGGTAATGTTGGATAATGAAAACTATATAGAGCTGACGCAACCCATGATAGATTCCTCCACCCTTACTTGGATGCACCTTAAGTTAGCATAACTATAGGACGCACAACCCATTCAGTAACTATTTGAGCATGAGGTTGGGTAGAAACATGACGCTTAGCCCGATCATAACCCCGATCCACAACAGCAGCAATGGTATTTTAAGCCCGAGCCTGAGCAACATCTTTTAGCCACCCTATTGAGGAGGGGTTGGGCCTTTGGAGCCACATCAGTAGGGCTTATGGCTTGGAAAGGATAAGCCTTCTTAGAAGCCATAGGACTTGAGATGGGAGATTAGGACCATGGCTGAGAGGCAGGAGCAGTTGGCACGAAAGCAACAGGAGATCCTAGTTATACAACAAGATTTGGCTCGAACACAGCGCGACCTTGCGCAGATGCAATAGTTGTCCCTCCAGTCACAACATGGTTTATTCTTGGCTCGGAGCAGTTCGCTTAGGCATAGCAGGCAACGATAGAGGGTGCGAGGAGGAGCTCCAAGGTGGATTGGACTCTTTTATTATAGATACATTTTAGGGCTGAGAGAAATGGGTCCTAGGCATCCTTCCTTATGAGGATGGGTGAGTATTACCATGGTTTTATGTTTTCAATTTACTTATTTTGGCATTTGTGTGTTATTTATTAGCTTAAGGGAAACTGTACTGTTATAACAAAATGTGTGCCTATTGTAATGAAATTAGTATTCCACCGCTGATTCGCACTTTTCTGCAGCATTCTACTTTATTGAAATACCTTAGGGTGACATTCTCTTTGCTAAAATAAAAGACATAGGATATTGTAAATAAAATAACAATAAAAGCAAAAAATGATTAACTAAAACAAAAACAAATAAAATTTATAGAAAGCAACAAAGACAATAACTGTTGTAAATGAGATGTGTAGATGAAGTGGCGATGAAAATTTCCATGTATGTGGAAAATGGTGCATAAAAGTAAAATGCAAAATATAGAATTTTCCCTTTTTTTTTAGGGTGCGTTTTTTACAGGTCCCTATTAAGTTTCAAAATATAAAAAAAACCCGCTGGCAAAAAGAATACAGAAAACATCCCTAGTTTTGAAATTCCGCTCAAAAAATTACAGTTCTAACCTTACGCTGTAACAAAACTACCCAATAACGAGTCAGCCGCCATTCACTCAGTCAATCGCTCCGTTTTAATCGCTCAAAACCCTAATCGTATCATTCTGCACAACCTTCGATCATCGCAACATCGATTCATCATCATTTACTCAGTCCGATCGTTGTTCTTATCTCGTGCGACACCCCAATCCCACAATTCTGTAATATGGTCGATCAGTAAATCACGATTTATAATCAAAAGCCGGTGTTTATAATTTTAATCAGCATCTTCCTGTTTTGCTTCGATGTCGTCATCAACAAATTACAAGAAATAGCGAAAAAAGGTATTAATTTGATTGCTTACAACATGAAGTAAAACTGGAATTGAAGAAATAATCAATACAGCAAAATAATAATAAAATCTGCATATTTATATGAAAATATTCTGGATATGTGCATACAAATATACATTTATTATATATTCTGTTTTTCTCCATGTTTGAAAAAAAGTTGCATACAAATATGCATATATTAAGAATAAATGCAGAACTAGTTATTATCGAATACCAAGAACACTGAAAAAAATTGAAAAATTAGACGTTTAGAGTTTTTTGTGAATATTTGAACTGGTAATTTGTTTTCAGCCCACGAACTTTTGATTATTGTTGTCAATAAATAATTACCGGCGAATATTATGTTGGGCTTCAAGTTATTTTTATTGTATATGATAACATGAAATTTTTACGTACTGGTGTGCAGTAATTCAAAATATTTGCGTAATACAATGCAAATATAAAGGAAAATGGCAAAAAATACAGAACTGCACATAATTTCTACTAGAACTGCACATAGTTTTGTTACTGGATTTTACATAGTTTTGTTACTGGATTGAGGAAGTTAAATACTAGAATACTTATACAAAATTATTATTAGTAGTTGCATACGAATATGCAAACAATGCAAATATTAATTGCGTGCACATAATTTATACAGTTGCACACATTTATGCTTTTATATGGAATATTTGCATACATTACTACATACATTAGCACAAATGGTCAAGAAGAAGCTGCTACCAACATTGTTATTAATACCAAGTACAAGAGCAAACGGTTTAAAACATTTGAAGATAAAATTGCAGATTATAAACGATGCATAGTAAGATGTAACAAAAAACTAAACCATATACAAAGGAAAATTTATTTGAAGTTTGATAAAGAGTATACGAAATTCCAGAACTTTTGAACATTTGCATGAAAATATTCAAAATAATGTCACACTTATATGCAACTATGATCAACAGTAGTATGCTAATAATTATAAAAAAATAGTATAAGCGTTTTTTGGAGTAATGCTACAAATATCAGCAGTTGAGTAATCAATAAAGTTGAAAAAATGCATAACAGTATGCAATTTTTTATTTATAACTGTACACAAGAGAGCAACATTTGATAACATCAAGAAAAAGTGGTATAACTGCATACAGAATATAATTTTCCAAAGAACTACATACTCAGTTTCACATGATTCGAAAATAAAACATCATTCAACACTTTCATCAGAAATATAAACACCATTTCTAATAATTTTAATCACTAGGTTTGTTATATTCTGATCTTCAATGATTTCTTGGTTCTCACTTCTCTGTTTCATCAAGCTCAATACTTTGTTCATTAACAACCACAGCACCATATACTTCCTCATCTGCAATTATTTCTTGGTTTTGAATTCTCTGTTTCGTCAAGCTAATGACAAAAATGCCACAATCAACGCTGTAGAAATTTATAAAACATTATCATGTTTGTTTGAATAATTTACATAACAAATGAATACATGTGTACAAGTACTCATATTACATGCATTCAAATATGCAAAAAATATCATATATCTGTATACATGCATGCAAATATTGTTAATATTTGACTTCAAGCATGCAAAACATACATCATATTTGCATAATAGCATGCAGATATTATCACTATATTCATACAAGCATGCATATATATAAAATACCTGCATAAAAAACATGGAAATATTGTCAGCAAAATAACAATAATATCTGCATATATTTATGCAAAAATACTAGATATTTGCATACAAATATACATATATTCTGGTTTTCTGCATGTTTGATATAAAGTTGCATACAGATATTCATATATTAAGAATAGATGCATATTTGTAAGCAATTTATTTACATAAATGATGAATACAGATAAATGTAAAAATATATGCATATTTGTATGTATATATTTAGAATATATGCATACTTATAATCAACTTTTCTGAGTACTTGCAAAACCAATTGATCTAACAAAAGTTGCATACATTTATGATCATTTTGACAATATATGCATATTTTAACAATAGTTGCATGATTCTATTGATGAAGTAATAACTGTTGCAGTTATCTTCATTCAATTGTGAATATTGTTACACATTTATTAATAATTATTCCATGTTTCTATCTAGATTTTGTCAATAATGCATATTTTTTGAAATGTACATTTGAAATGTTCATTAACAATATCTGTATAGTACATGCATTCAAATATACTGTATATTTCTTGAAATGTTCATTTGAAATGTTCATTAACAATATCTGTATAGTACATGCATTCAAATATACTGTATATTTTTTGAAATGTTCATTTGAAATGTTCAGTAAGAATATCTGTATATTACATGCATTAAAATATGCAAAAAATACTGTATATTTTTATGCAAATATAGTTAATATTTGACTGCTATTATGCAAAACATACTTCATATTTGCATAATAGCATGCAGATATTGTCAATATATTCATACAAGCATGCATATATGTAAAATAAACATATAAAAAACATGGAAATATTGTCAATAACTGCATATAAGCATGCAGATATTGTCATAAACTACATACAAACATGGAAAAATAAGTGATAACTGGGTACAAAGCATGCAAAAACATACATACATGCAGATGGATAATTGCAAATGAACATTTCAAAAAATATACACTATAAATTACCTTATAGAGGACAGATCCATTTAAAAAAAAAAACTCGATCAAAATATATCTCTGGAAAAACTGTCAATGAAAATGAATTTCATCTCGCATCAGTTCGACGTCCAGAATCGTCCATAGTTGCTCCTAATCGGTCTTGTTTTGCTTCAATAGATGACGGCGCCGCCATGAAGAATGAAACCTAGGTTTCTGGAAAGAAAAAAATCCGAGCAAAGTAAAATTTAGATTGACGAAAACCAAAGTGGAGGCGCCGCCATGAAGAACGAAACCTAGGTTTCTGGAAAGAAAAAAATCCGAGCAAAGTAAAATTTAGATCGACGAAAACCAAAGTGGAAAAAATCAGAACGTGACGGCGCCGCCATGATTGAGAAATATATGTTTCTGAAAAAAATTAAACCCTAAAACGTTGAAATGTATAACAGATACGTTAATTAGGTCGTAATTTGGGTAAATGGGCAATTCTGGAAAAGAAAATGCGGATATTTAAAAATAGGGATGAAATTTACATGAAATTAAAGGGGTGGATGTGAGCCTAATTAAGTTTTCTTTTAGGGATGTGTGCCTAATTTTCACTTTTTTTTACCTTTTTCCAACATAAAGAAAATAGGTTTAGAAAATTAGCTTATTCTAAAACTCAAAATTTTAAAGTTGTTTGATAAGGTTTGGACGCAAAATTTAGATGAATTACGCTCTTATGTAAGAGTGTTCGAAAAATTGGATAAAAAGGTTTTTTTTTTTTAGTTTTGAAATACTATTAATATAGAAGTTGCCAGTTGATATAGGATGTTTCCATTATATTTTCAAAAGATGTTTAAAAGGAAAAGAGCATTCATATAGGAGGTACCGATTGGGCATTCACAATTTTTATAATAAACTGCACTTTTCACAAGTACACAAATGGCTACAAAAATTGGATGTACATATAATGGTTGTAAATTATGTGAGGTATTACATAATCTTACCCTTACCAAATTTCGGAGATGAAATTTTCTAAAGGGTGAGAGAATGTAACACCCCGCATTTTAATTAATAAAAGTAATTGAAATAATTACATAAATAAATATTAACAAAATAAGACATCTTGAAGTTGTCATAATTAGGTTCGAACATACCATAGCATTCGTAGCAATTTTTTGGTTAATTTACATATATAACATGTCCTAAATGGAGTTCATACGGAAAAATTATTAATGTTTGAAACCTTATGCAAATATACGTAAATATATTTTCAAAATATATGCACATATCAATTACATAAACAACATTCATTTAAATTTGAAACTAGGAATGTGTTAAAAATGAAAAAAAAGTAAATCAGGAAATCAGAATAACATTGGAAACCAACGTTCGAAAATAATCAAAACACGCTAAAAATAACATGGTAAATGCATTTTTGGGTCGACCCATGTGTCGACCCACGTATGGGTTAAGTCGACACATGTGTCGACTCACCCGTAATATGGGTCGAATTAGGTCGGGTAATGGTGAACTGGATTATATTTTTTGAATCGTACAGAAATCGCTAGTTTGGAATTTTATAAATAAAATTTTAGGGGTTACCGATCATGCTCATATTTCTATAACAAGGCGCGGAAGACTTTTCATTCTTCTTCAAAAAATTGAAAATATTATATTTAGGCTATCAGATTCAAGATTTGGAGGCAGATGTTATAGATTTAAGGTTTATATGCCCGAATTCTGTGTCCATACGAGGTAAATTCTTCAGATATGAATTTAAATAATTTCTTTTATTTCTCTTGGATTCAGATTTGTAAATCCATGATAATATAGTTTGTAGATTCAAATAGGAAAGACTATAGATAACAAATTTGAATCCATCTGATAGAACTTGGTGCGCAAAATCCAGGTGAGAGGGTTTACATTACTCTTTTTAATAGTTGTATATATTATCGTTTCATTCTTGTTAAATTTATAAGGTTCGGGTCCCTTTTTCCCTTTCTACGTCGAATTTTACACTATTATATTAAATTTTGGTTATGCCCAAAATATGCCTAGATCTGCAATATTGGAATATATATCGACTTATTTGTATGCCTAATTTTATATGACTGATTATAATCCCTTTTTTGTGCACGTTGGAAAATATGATTCAATTGGAATTATGTAAAAAAATTGATAATTTTGGGCTAAATGAACATGTAATACCCAAACTATAATAAAAGGGAATTTGGGCTGAAAAATCGGCCAGCGTGATAAAAACTTGTCAAATAATTTTGAAACAGGTTGACATGGCATAATGTACAACAAATTTGTAATTGAAATGGTAAATCTAAGAATTTCCATATTAATTTTTTTAAATTACCTTTCGGATTTAAAATGGAATGAATATAGAAATTGTTGGGGTTGAAAGAAAAAGGGATATAAGCCCAATTGTGCCCAAATTTACTGTAGTTATGCCAAATTGGGAAAAATAAATATAGATATGGAATTAGTGCATACCGAATAAATTAAGAAGTTAGAATAGCCTAAATTGATTGGTTAGGAAAAGGAATATATTTCCATAGTTTGGTTTGTAAAAAAATTGGAAAACATAATTGCAAGTATAAAAAGAAATAAAGGCTTGTGAGATAGGGATTTAGCTATATTGCGCATTTTCCAATAACCTAAAAATAACTGAAAAGAATATCTTGCAATTATGGGTTTCTATAACTGCAATTACATTAAAATATGAAAATAGATTATTGTGCAATTTCAATAATCAATCAAATAGGAACATGCCTAACCTTTTAAGGAATAAATTTTAAAAGACGAAAGAATAAGGGAAACATAACTATAAGATATTATGTAAAGAAAAGAAGTAAGAAATCGAGTTAAACACTTGACAATTGGAAATGAATGTAATCAATTATGATAATTTAACGAAGACAAATATGAATCATAATTGGTAGTTTTGATTACAAAATGAAGTTTTGTTATGAATAAATTTAAAAGTGTAAATTAAGTATAATAAGCATAATTTCATGGATATGGTTCTATGGTGGAAGTAAGACAATATCCTGAAAGTTGTAATTAAAAGTGAAATGAAATAAGAAAGATTTATTAATAAACTTAAAAGTTTGAATTAAGTTTAATAAGAAAAATTATATGGTGGCCTAGCGATTAGGCATTATATTATATGATGACCCTGTGATTAAGCGTTCTATGGTTATTCGATGGTTATATGGTCGCTAATAAAATTGATAAACATGTATTCAAAGTTCATATTTGATGGATTGAACAATAATGATAAGTAACGAAAAGAAAAGTGAGGTGAACGCATAATGAAAGACTAGACATATGGTCTAATAAAATAGAGAGATGCATTTGGACCAGTCTGATGGAATTATGAAAGAAGAACCCAATGAGGCAAATGTGTCCGAAGACACGATGGAAACACATCAACTCAATATTTGATAGGACTGAAGAAAGACTTCTAGGGGGAGCCCATGGCCAGCTGATCCCCAGAGGCAGAAAGTTCAAATTTCTATGAGAGTGAGGATACTCTGAAATGACCCTCTGTGAGATGGTCGTGGCAATCTACCCTAGAGGCAGGTTTGCATGGTTCCATCTATAAGTATGTCTTGATTGCATTTGTCTTAAGGGCAGCTAGAAAACGGATGGGAAGATTTTTAGGATTCAGTAGTTGGCTCGGCTTTGCGAGCAGGCTTCGTGGTCAAGAGCCAATAAGGATAGTAGATCGTCGAAAACTTATCATTGTCGGCCAGAGCATGTACGGAAAAGGCTGGAGCTAAACCAACTTGCCAAATGGTCCTTCACTATCGTGACAATAAATGAGGACAATGCCAACTGGATTATTAGATTGTTTGTTAGGGGACACAGTCTCTTATCTCTATAATTGGTCTTTAATTAGGTAAGAGATGGCTAGTGGGGCCATAACCACTGAGAAAAAGGGACATACCAATCTATGGATATTGCATCATAGACAGATGTAAAAAAAACCCGACTGAGTTTTATGTAATACCTCCTAAAATATACCTAAGACATAAATATTAATAATTAATAGAAATAAACAATTTAATAATATAATATAAATAGGCCGGAAAATAAGATTTTGCAGCATTAAGAATTTGGCTACGAAATCTTTTATTTAGATTTGTGGTGAAGTTCTAAATCGTTTTCATATATAATATGCTGAAAGTAGTGATAGTTTGAAGAAGTTACAATCAAATGAAACTAGATAGTAAACGCAAATATATATATGGTTAGATAAATAATATATATCCAAGAAATAAAATAAATTGGATGAGTTTGAATTTCAAATGAAGGTAAGGAGGGGAAAAAGAATAATATAAACAAGGTAACAAATAAGCTAAATAAATAAATGTTATACAAAATTCAATATCTCAGCCCCACATATGTTTATTGGGCACTTCAGCGACCAAATGGTCGACCACTCCTCTAGAAGGGGTGTCAGCCGCCGGTCGACCGCCCTTCTAGGGATTATATCTAAATAATCATATGGTCGGTCGACTTGGTGGTTGAAACGCCCAGTAATGCTTGGTTTGGTTAGGTTTTTAGGGGTAATATATATAAACGGATGACTAGGATTATATCTAAATAATCATATGGCCTAGCTTACAAAACAACTATAAATAGACCCCCAGACTTCGCAACTAAACCCTAGCCATTTTCTCCATTGTGCCTCCACTCCGCTTCTGCTGCCATTGATTCCAGGAATAGTTTTTTTTCATCTTCTTCTATAAATCTACTCCTCTTTCTCTCTAATCTTTTCTTATAGATCTAGATTGTAACATATTATTGGAATCATATGAAATATATATATATATATATATATATAAATTTAATTAATTTATTCTTATGTATATAGATCTCTCGAGTTGTAATTTACATCAAAAAGGCACAACAACGTCATATCTACACCCTTCCAATTAATGTGAGTGGAATTAGTATTTTTTAAGGCATATTCTACATTTGTGGATTATAATATGGATTTGTATGACTAAGAGGATTTGGTACAACGATGATTTTAAATTGCAAAACCTCCAAAATCCTCTGTTTTTGTGTATTTACCAAAAAATGTCAATTTATTTTGTTTGTAGATCTTGGTCTTAGTAGTGAATTGAGAACAATTGGGTGATGTGCTTCTATTTTATGTATTATTTCCTTTTGTCTAAATATTTGTTTGTAACCAAAAAAGGGTTAGATTAGGTTTGATTCATTATTTGATTAGGTTTGGGTTCTATTCTGAATCCAAACGTATTCAGATTTGAAGCCTATCAAATACGAACGTTTTTATGTGCAATACGTAAAAGTGGTAAATTAGGTAAAATAAAGTCTATGTATATACATGCATATATATATATATATATGTGTGTGTGTGTGTGTGTGTATTATACTCTATTTTTTGTTCATTACTAGAATCATTCCAATAAGCCTAGGGTGCAAGTTGAAATTGTATGTATGTTGTGTTTTCCATTACTACTATCTGTTATTATGCAATTATTCAATCATGCCTTAAATGTAGCGGTCAATATATGGAAATTAACTTGTATGCCTTAAACTTAGGACAAGTTGACAATTTTTATCTCGTTAGAACGTTCTCTCGTTCATGCGGAAATTAGCGTTATTTATACGTACTAAATATTCTACTTATATAGCATAATTAACGTAATTAGCATAATAATGACGTAATAAATGCGATTAGGATAGGATTTAAATTTGAAATGTCCTCATAAATTGATTGCATATGTGTGTATAGAATGGCTTGTACATATATTAAATAGTGACACACAAACACGAGGTTAGTTGCCACTTATGGTATAGGTCTGCCCGGAACCGACTGGCAAAACCAGCAACCTCAAGTAGGCCCAACTAATGTGAGAGGCCTGGGTGCCATGGGCCATTCAAACCTAGTACACTATGACATGTGGTTAAACCTACTTGTAGTAGAAGCCTGCGTGGTACAGCCCGACATATCCAGCATCTACAAGTATACGGTTTAATATGAGAGATCTAGTGTGTGTATATATATATATATACCTATTGTGTGTAAATAAGCAAGTTTACTACACCTTGGAAAGGTCTTAAGTGGATGACTCTCTTCTTATCTTGTTTGCGTCTTAAGTGGTTAGGACTAGGATCGCCTCCAAAGGTTTATTCCTTGGAGGGGAACCAAAGTCATGGGACCCACCCTTATTAGATTCGAAGTAAGTATATAGCAGTAATGGAGTAGGGTAGTTCACGGGGAATGTCCACTTCCTCTAGAAGCTTGTAGGGGGGATAGGACTGGTTTATAAAAGATATATGGCCATAGCATGCTCACCAACTTTCCAAGGGAAGTCTTAAGCGACATAGGTGTTCTACCGTAATATCAGTTAAGTAGTAACATTCGCAATACTAATTCTCATATTACAAGTGAGAGTATAGACTTAAGAACGTTGACGTATTAGGACGGCGTCTTAAGAGGCTAGGGTCCGCCTTAGGGTTATAAGAGATCATAAGAATCCACCTTTAATATTGCCATAAGTGACCGAGAATGCCCTCCTCACTGGGTCTTTACCCTAAATACACTAATGAAGGTCTTAAGCGATTGACTTGAATATCTACCTCACTGGTTAGATACTTTGTGTTTGTGTGAATGTTTGTGTGTTGCGTAGACATACCTTAATATATTAACCTGCTAAATCTAGGGTATGGGCTTAAGTAAATACTATATTTCAGTCACACAGGACTTCATGTTCTAACCCCTCTCCTTAACATATCCAACAGGTTGGTAGGTGGGGTAGATTCTGTGGATGAAGCAAATGATGGAAGCTAAAGACGAAAACGGAGATATTATACTATTACTAATATCATTGTTGTTTTTTCTTATGGAAACTTTTGAGAATGAATTTATTAATGTACCTATGGAACAAATGTATTTTGACAGTCTGTGTTTGGATTCTATGGCTTTTTAATAAAGTGGACATCATATTCTAGTATTATATTTTCTCGTTCTGTTGTGTGAGATTTCGATAACGAAATGTCCATATATTATTCTGTGCAAATGTAATTTCTTACAGGAACCAATGCTCTGTTTAGAATGACTCTAAGTTTCGATGGGCCTTTTCTGGGTTGAAATTTAGGCCATTCCAGGCGGGTTGTTAAATTTGGTATCAGAGCATAGGTTACCCGATTATAAGGGAATTATACATATGAGAGACGTATTTGTATTTTGAATAAGGTTTTCCAAACTATATATATATAATATATATCCTTATAAGCATACACATCTATACTAGGAAACTTTATCATTTTCTTACCTTTTCAGCTTAAATACTATCTCAGGAGTATCCACTGAAGCAGTCTTCCTTTTCTTTTCAGATAGTAGAATGGCTGATAATCCTACTGTGTAAGGAAATCAGGAGAGGCCCTCGATACTTGCCAGAATGGTTCCAACGGTATCTTCATACTATGGAACAAGTCCTTGTTGCTAATCCGCCCCCGCGGTGCCTGCATCTCTTGCTGCTGGGGTAGCCATTGACTATTCTCGTTTCTGTACGAGCTTCGCGAATCTTGGTGGGAAATCATTCAATGGAAAAGAGGGTTTTACTAATGCCCAAACTTGGATAATGGACTACGAAAGAATTTTCGAAGCTACAGGATAGCCTGATGAAGTAAAAAGAAGGATTGTGGCCTAACACTTAAAAGAGGAGGCCCTTGAATGGTGGAATTTAGTATCTGGAGAGAACGTGGGCCGAATATTTACATGGGTCGAATTCAAAAGCCGTTTCGAAGCAATGTTCTTACCAAGAGCTGAAATGACAATCCAGTTGGAGAAACTTATCCACCCTCAAGCGAGGAAGCTTGAGCTTGCAAGGGTTTGTGGCCAAGTTCATCGAATTGAGTATGTTTGGTAGGTGTTTAGTAGACATCCCAATGAACAAAGCCTTGAGATTTGTTAAAGGGTTGAATTCACTACTGAAAGAAACTTTATTAGTGCAAGAAACATTATGGGCAACATACAAAACCCTAGTAGAGACATCTATCCTATGCACGGCTAAAGGCTCCAAGGAGAGTAAGGAAGGCAAGAAGGAAGTTCCAATAAGAACAAGAAAAATGAATAGTGGAAGAACAAGATGAAAGGGGGCAAATTCAAAAAGGAAGCTAAGACTTGTACGAGGTGCAACCGCATAGACCATGAGGCCAAGGATTGAAGGACTTCGTCGGCGAAGAAGGAATTCAAAGAGTTTCAACAGTCACGAGGAAGGACACATGTCTAAGGACTAACCAAAGCCTAAAGTTATCCAAAGTGGGGACGAATTATACAACAGAGGCAACACTGATTCAAACCCAACCCAAAGAGACCAAGGTCAACTCACACTTGAAGGTATAACTTCTGTTTTAGGAATTTCTGTATACAACTTGTTCGATTTCGGAGTTTGACTCATTCTTTTATCTGTAAGAGACTAGTTAATCTGTTGGACCTTCTCATATTTATCTCTAATAATTCGATAGAGGTGGACAACCCTATCGGTGGATCTAAGTATCTTGAATTATTTTGCAAAGACCTAGTATTGGAGATCGACAATGTTGAATTCCTTTGCGAAGCGTATGCATTGGATTTTATGGGGTATGACCTTATCTAGGTATGGATTGGTTATCGTTTTATGGGGTCGTTATAGATTGCGACAAGAGAATCGTTTGTATTAGGAGCCGAGGAGTATGTTTTATGAGTATTCCTTGTAATGTTGGGAACAAGGATAAAGCCTTATTATATTCTTTATCTCCTAGTTGAGGAGGACCACCTTCGGTCCCTATAGTATGTGAGTTCTTGAATGTCTTGGAGGAAGTCACAGGACTTCCACCCCACAGAGAAATCACTTTTCGTATTGACCTTGAAAAGGACATTAGACCAGTAGCATTACCCATGAGGCATATGGCGCCTAAAGAAAGAAGGAAATTGGATAAGAAGATTTCAGAATTACAACATAAAGGTTTCACTCGGCGAAGTACCTCGGAAGGGAGTGCACCTATTGTGTTTGCCACCAAAGCAGACGAATCTTTAAGACTTTGTGTGGATTATAGGGAACTTAATAAGCTGATTAAGAAGAAAAGGTGCCCCTTACCTAGAATCGAAGATATTTTTGACCACTTGGAAGGAGCCCGAGTATTTTCCCAATCAGACCTTGCCACATGATTTCACTAGTTGAGAATTGCGGAGGAAAGTAAGGATAAAACTACATTTAGGACGTCGGATGGACTGTTCCAATGGAAAGTTATGCCCTTCGGACAGACGAATGCACCCGCCTTCTTTGTTGACCTTATAAGTAGAGTGTTTAGGGGCATTCTAAATAAGATTGTGGTAGTCTTCATAGATGATATCCTTATATTTTCAAAAGACCATAAAGAACATGAAAATCTCTTAAGACAAGTTCTTTGGATATTAAGAAAGAACCAGTTGAAAGCAAAATTCTCGAAGTGCCATTTTTGGAGGGAAGAAGTTAGATTTTTTGGACATATTGTGTCAAGTGAAGGCTTGGCCGTAGACCCTGCGAAGATCGAGGCAATTAAGGAATGGAGGATACCTCGAAATGCTACAGAAATAAGGAGCTTCCTTGGATTGGTCGGATATTATCAAGAATTCATTAAAGACTTCGCAAAGATTACTACTCTTTAACACAACTGATAAAGAAGAATTTGGCATTTTCTTGGAATAATAAATGTGACGTGGGCTTTAAGAAACTAAAGGAAGTATTAACTAGCGTGCCAGTCCTTATTATACCCGATGGCTTGAAATTATTTACAGTTTACACTGATGCGTGCAAGGCCAATTTAGGAGCGGTCCTTATGCAAGAAGGAAGAGTAGTTGCTTACGCTAGTAGACAACTCAAGGATCCAGAGAAGAGATACCCAATTCATGACCATGAGTTAGCCGCGATAGTGTTCTCCCTTAAAACGTGGAGGCGTTATCTTTTAAGTGAGCAATTTGAACTTTTTATCGACTATAAATTCCTAAAATATTAATTTTCTTGACGTGGCCTAAACTTGAGACAACAATGGTGGATGGAATATATTGCCTCATTTGATTTCATGATCCAGTATACCCCAAAAAAAGGGAATGTTGTGGTGGATGCATTAAGCAGGAAATATGCAACCTTCAATGCGATCTCAGAATGGTAACAATTAGAGTTTCTCTCTAATTTTAGTTTGCAACCCTCGCCAGTAACTTCTAATGGTTTTCTTGGATCCATGATTATTAGACCTACTCTAAAAGAGAGGATTAAAAGTACACAAGACCTTGAAGAAGAATTTAAGAGCTTAAAAGAGAAAGTGGGAAAGAAGGAGACCTTTCCCCATTCGGTTAGATATTCGATTGGCGACAATGGAAGTTTACTTTAGGATGGACGACTTTACGTCCCTAAAGATGAAGGATCGAGGAATGAAGTTCTAGAGTAGTGCCATAGGTCAAAAATAACCATACACCATGGTGGAAACAAAATGTATAAAGATATAAAGAAGAATCTCCGTTGGGAAGGAATGAAGAGAGATGCAGCCGGGTTCGTAGCTAAATGTTTGACATGCCAGAACGTAAAAGAGAAGCAAGGAACGCCCAGAGGATTATAACTACCTTTAGAGTTTCCCATGTGGAAGTGGGAACATGTTTCCATGAATTTTGTAGATGGACTCCCTAGAAGCCAAAAGGGAAACGAGGCCATTTAGACTGTGGTAGACCATTTGACCAATAGTGCCCATTTTGTACCAAGCAAGAATTAGACAAGGACTGCACCTCATCAGCCCAATTATATGTCAAAGAAATAGCCATATTACATGGTATCCCATCCAGTATAGTCAGTGATAGCGACCCCTTGTTCACAAGCGAATTTTGGAGAAGCCTACAAGCAACCTTGGGAATGACACTTAACCTAAGCATAGCCTATCATCCGCAGACTGACAACCAGACGGAAAGAGTAAATTAGATCTTGGAAGACTTGCTCAGAGCTTGCATCATCGACTTCGAAGGAGTTTGCAAGAAGCACCTACCACTCGTAGAGTTCACCTACAACAATAATTTTCAAACGACGATTGGTATGACCCCTTCTAAAGCGCTTTATGGGAGGCCATGCAAATCGCCAACTTGTTGGTGGGAAACTACCGACAAGGTTCTAATCGGACCATACTTCGTCCGTGATTTCATGATGAAGATATCCTTGATTAGACGGAGGATGAAGGCAGCCCAAGACCGTCAGAAATCGTATGCCGATAAACGAAGGAGGGAATTTGAGTTTAATATCGGTGATTTGGTATTTGTAAATGTATCCCCTCTCAAAGAGACAATTCGATTTGGAAAGACTGGGAAGTTGGCTCCTAGATTTATTGGACCTTTTCGCATCATCGAGAAGATAAGAGCTTTGGCTTATCGGGTGGATCGCCCAGAGAGTCTATCAGGAATCAATAATGTTTTTCATGTATCTCATCTAAGGAAATGCCTTCATGATCACTACACCATATCAGCCAATTTGGCACAGATGGATGTGGACATGTAACACGGGTAAAAGCCGTACCATATTTGATGGTGCTTAGATCCGTATCAAATTTCATTTTGCGATCCGCGTCACCCCAAATGCCCTAAATCTGACCGTCCATCAACGAAGCCCCGGATTAGTTATTTTGATACGGCTTTAGGCTAAATTGAATCCATATCATATTGTGCATCCCATTGGGCACTCCGAATAAAAGTTTTGGCCGCTCCCTTTTCCATTTTTTTATTTTAATGGTGACCGAAAACCCAAATTAGGGTTTTCGGTCACCAAATCGTGCCTCCACCTTCGACAGGGACGAACAACCCTGTCCTTCGCCAGAAACGTACCAACCCTACGTCTCCCTAGCCCTCCTTCGATAGCGCAGGTATGTGTTTCAATTGAATTTTGGCATGCATCACTGATAGTAGGGAACAAATTGAAATCTTTGTGTGATAGTTGATTGCTACTTTGTGTTAGTACTTCGTGTTTTAGCTGTTTCGATTGAATTGGTTTGTGTAAGTGTTTAGGGATGGATCTGTGGTTATACCCTAAAATCAGAGAAATCAAATTTGAATCATGTTTTGTGATAATGTAAAAACATCTAAATGTTTGTTAGAATGCTGTATAATTTTTGTTAGAATTACCATTGGACGTATGGTATAATTTTAGATTGCGGTATACAGTGGCGGAGCTAGGACCAGAATTTGGCGAGGGAAAAATCTAAATAATCGGGGTTTCAAGGGAGGTAGCCTAAAAAAAGGTATTCTGTAGGCAGTCTGCAAATCTGGATATAGACTTAATGTTGGGAAATATTCGATATATGTTCCAATACAACATCTCGATGCAAAATACATACTAGCAAAAATCAATTTTTTTTTATGGTGATCTATGCATCATCTACATTCTTTAACAAACGAATGCATTCATTTATAACCCTATGATCTGATGTTAATTTAATAGGTTTGTTGAAAATTTGGTCGATGGATTATTACTAGACTTTCTGGTTAATATTTTAATAGGCGATCCACCAGGTTGATGCATTTTAGCTCACGTGTAGGGTCGGGAATCCACGCTTATTAGCTTTATCCAAATGTCGGATGCTGCTGCACTTAACCTTAGTAAAAAGCTGCTTTCACTAGCAACTTTTCCCTTACTTTGTAGCAGAGACTTTAGTGTAAGTACTCTTGCACTACACAGTCTGCTTCAAAGAAACTGAAAGTTGCAGGTGAAACCAGCTTTTTCCAAAGGTTAAGTGAAGCGGCATTTGACATTTGAATAAAGCTAATAAGCATGGATTACTGACCATGTGCGTGAGCTAAAATGCATCCACCTAGTGGATCGCCCAGTAAATTCTTAATTAGAAAAAGTCGAGTATGTGTGTCATCCTACGATGATGATTCGATATCTTTAGACGTTGGAGCAGGTATATATTATTTTACACTTATCTCTACGTAGTATCTTACATAAGAATTGAATGGACATGTACTTGTGTGCACATCTTGAATATTCTTTTCGTTTATTTGTTCCTTTTTGTGTGTATAGGAGGATGTTCTGTATGCTAGGGTACGAACTACCAATGTTGCACATGGACTACACTTCAGGTGATTCTTCTTTTAGGTTTGCATTTTTAATGACTATCAATTTTCCACTCCTATGTAGTATGTACAGTTAATTTCATTTAAACGATATGGTCACATAGAAAAACCAGTTTACAATGTGTATTTATTAATTTTTGAGACATATACTGATCGACTACACAAACACATGGACGACGCTCGACTAGTCGCGGCTAGTCGTCGACTAGTCTACTAATCGAGATCAAACCATCGACATGAAGTCTGGACTTACTTTTTGTATGAATTTAGGTCGTATGGGTAGAAATTAGTCGACTAATCGACTAGTCGATTCGACTAGGTTGTTATTGGGCCAGTGAAGTATTTATACACAAACACATTGGTCGACTACCGTTAAATTACACAAACACACTGATCGACTACCGTCAACTATACATCCAACTATGATTCCCTCAACTATATACCCTGCAACATTGATTTTTTGTTACCATTGTTGTTATCACTTTTTTCTACCAGAATTAACATTCAATGGCGCATTCTGAACGTACTCTGTTGAATACAGATCTTGTAAAGAAGAGTTCTTGTATTTCATATTTTGGACTGATTCTACAGCAGGATAAATCTTTGGAAAACAAAACTCAATTAGTTTCATTTTATATCTGTATTAACATACAGTACTTAGCTCTTTATTCATGTTTGCATCTCAGTCACAGTGAGTTACAATGTCGATCTACTGTCCACCTGTGAAGTATTTGTAACTTGTTTCTTGTATTTTATAGGCAGTCCTGTTAGAGAGTATGGTGCTTTTGTATTGCTGGAACTCAGACGCGGGCTATATATCATGATTCAGTTTTGCTGCCAATGGAAACTTGAACTCCAGGCCGCTGACTATCGCACTCAATCTTCCCGGCCGCGACTGGATTTTTATCAGGCTGTTATCTTTTTACCTCATTTTTGTTACAACGTAATGTGATGAAAATCTTTGATAGTTTCCTTTTATTGTATATGTTTGTATTTACATCATGTTATATGACAAACCTTGTAAAGCTTTAAGTATATATATATATTGTGTTATTCCTGTGTATACTTTGTGGTATGTATGCTTTGTGTTATGAAACATATGCGATACAGTTTCTGTTATATATATATACACATATATGATATATATATATATACACATATACATGGGTATATATATATGTGCACACACATATAATTAGACACGGTCAAAGACCATGTCTTATTAGACTTTAGATACGGCTAAAAGCCGTATGATAATATATTGAGATACGGTTGGTAGTCGTATCTAATAATTAGACACACCACTTTTTGATACCTCGCTTTTTACCGTGCCCAACGGCTTTAGATACGGCTAAAAACATAGCCTAATCCGCATATATGTGTAGTGGATTCTACTATCAGACTCGAGCTTGATGAAATTGGGGACATAGGAAAACTCAGTTGGAGTCCAGGGTGCCCCATGCCATTACAAGGATTGTAAAGCATGAAATCAAGAGACTCCGCAATAAGACCGTTCTCCTTGTCTGAGTACAATGGGTAAATGATCATGTGGAAAGCACAAGAGAATCCGAGGATAAGATGAGACAGACTCACCCAAAGCTTTTCTCGGGTTTCCTCAAAATAACGGTTATGGATGCATTGCGATTGCTAGATTGGATGATAGGAAATGGATGCAACACCATTGCACAACACCCTCATATAGAAATATACGCATAATTAGGTTGTTCTACAAACATATTACATCACTTATTACACCTACACGTCAGAATTGAGCTCACTTTAGTGGATCTGTAGTTCATAATCACTGCGAGTCATGTATGTTGTTGGATGAATCAAAATATAACATGGGTGTACAACATGGATGTTTAAAGCGAGTTGTGTTTTTTTGCACCTTCAAACAGGAAATATATTTTAAGGAGGAAGAATGTAACACCCCGTAAAATATACCTAAAGACATAAATATTAATAATTAATAGAAATAAACAATTTAGTAATAAAATATAAATAGGCCGGAAAATGAGATTTTGCGGCATTAAGAATTTGGCTACGAAAATCTTTAATTTGGATTCGTAGCGAAGTTCTGAATCGTTTTCATATATAAACGCATATATATATATGGTCAGATGAATAATATATATCCAAGAAATAAAATAAATTAGATGAGTTTGAATTCCAAATGAAGACAAGGAGGGGAAAAAGGATAAAATAAACCAGGTAAGAAATAAGTTAAATAAATGAACATTATATTTAATTTAATATCTCAGCCCTACATATGTTTATTGGGCACTTCAGTGACCTAGAGGTTGACCACCCCTCTAGAATGGGTGTCTACATCCCTTCTAGAGGGAAAGTCAACCGCTTAGCGGTTGAAATTCCCAGTAATGCTAGGTTCAGTTAGGTTTTTAAGGGTAATACATATAAACGGATGACTAGGATTATATCTAAATAATCATATGGCCCTAGCTTACAGAAACAGCTATAAATAAATCCCCGGACTTCTCAACTAAACCCTAGCCATTTTCTCCATTGTGCCTTCACTCTACCTCTGCCGCCATTTATTCCAGAAATAGTTTTTTTCATCTTCTTCTTAAATCTATTCCTCTTTCTCTCTAATCTTTTCTTATAGATCTAGATTAGAATATATTCTTGGAATCATATGGAATATGTATATATATAAGAATTTAATTAATTTATTCTTATGTATATAGATCTCTAGAATTGGAATTTACATCAAAAAGGCACAACAACGTAAGATCTACGCCCTTCCAATCAGTGTGAGTGGAATTAGTATTTTCTTAGGAATATTATACATTTGTATATTATCATATGGATTTGTATGCCTACGAGGATTTGGTACAATGATAATATTAAAATGTGAAACCCCATATCCCCTGTTTTCATGTATTTCGCAAGAATTGTCAATTTATTGGGTTTGTGGATCTTGGTCTTAGTAGTTAATTGACTACAATTGGGCGATGTGATTCTTTTTTATGTAATTTATCCTTTTGTCTAAATATTTGTTTGTAACCTAAAAAGGTTTAAATTTGGTTTAATTCATTATTTTACTAGGTTTGGGTTTTATTCTGAATTCAAACGTATTCAGATTTGAATCCTATTAAATACAAATGATTTTATGTGCAATACGTAAAAAGGGGTAAATTAGCTAAAATAAAGTCTATGTATATACATGTATATATTTATGTATATATTTATGTATATATGTGTATGTATGTATATTATACTCTATTCTTGGTTCATTACTAGAATCATTCCAATAAGCCCAGGGTGCAAGTTGAAATTGTATGTATGTTGTGTTTTCCATTACTAATATCTGTTATTATGCAATTACGCCATCATGCCTTAAATGTAATGGTCAAAATACGGAAATTAACTTATATGCCTTAAACTTAGGACAAGTTGACAATTTTTATCTCGTTAGAGCATTCTCTCGTTCATACGAAAATTAGCATTATTATACGTACTAAATATTCTAATTATATAGCGTAATTAACATAGTTAGCATAATAATGACGTAATAAATGTGATTAGGATAGGATTTGAATTTGAAATTTCCACATATATTGATTGCTTTAGGGTGTGTGCGTGTGCGCATAGAATGGCTTGTACATATATTAAATAGTGACACGTATACACGAGGTTAGTCGTCATTTGTGGTATAAGCCTACTCGGAAGCAACCGACAAATCCAACAACCACAAGTAGGACCAACTAATGTGAGAGGTCTGGATTCCATGGTCCATCCATTCAAATCTAGTACACTATGACATAAGGTTAAACCTATTTATAGTAGAAGCCTGCCCAGAACCGCCTGACATATCCAGCATCTACAGGTATACGGTTTCATGTGCGAGGCCTAGTGTACATATGTGTGTGTGTGTGTGTCTATATAAACCGATTGTGTGCAAATAGGCAGGTTTACTACACCTTGGGAAGGTCTTACGTGGTTGACTTTCTTCTTATCTAGTTTGGGTCTTAAATGGTTAGGACTAGGATCCCCTCTGAAGGTTTATTCCTTGGAGAGGAACCAAAGTCATGGGACTCACCTTTATTAGATTCGAAGTAGTTCTATGGGTCCTCCTTCTCTAAAGAGGTTATGCATAGCGGTAACGGAGCAGCGTAGTTCATGGAGATGTCCACTTCCTCTAGAAGTTTGTAGGGGCTCAATTAGGGACATGACTGGTTTATAAAAGATATATGGCCATAGCATGCTCACCAGCTGTCTAAGTGAAGTCTTAAGCAAAATAGGTGTTCTACCGTAATATCAGTTAAGTAGTAACGTTCGTAATACTACTTCTCTTATTACAAGTGAGAGTATAGACTTAAGAACGTTGACGTATTAGGACGGGGTCTTAAGAGGCTAGGGTCCGCCTCAGGGTTATAAGAGATCATAAAAATCCACCTTTAATATGGCCATAAGTGACTGGGAATGCCCTCCTCACTGGGTCTTTACCCTAAATACACTATTGAAGGTCTTAAGCAATTGACTTGGATATCCACCTTATTGGTTAGATACTCTATGTTTGTGTGAATGTTTGTGTGTTGCGTAGACATACCTTGGTATATGTAACCTGCTAAATCTAGGGTATGGACTTAAGTAAATATTATATTTCAGTCACACATGACTTTATGTTCTGACCCCTCTCCTTAACATATCCTACAAGTCAATATGTGGGGTAGGTTCTATGGACGAAGCAATGTTGGAGGCTAAAGACGAAAACAGAAATATTATACTATTACTAGTATCATTGCAGTATTTCTTATGGAAACTTTTGAGAATGAATTTATTGATGTACCTATGTAACAAATGTATTTTGACAATCTGTGTGACGGCCTCCCCATACCATCAGACATTCCCTCGAAATATGTTGTGCCAATGCCCAACTAGTATGGAATGATCATCAAAAAGGGTTGAAACGATAAATTACCAAAGAACCTGCAGAATATCTCACAGCACATGGAATAAAAATATAATAATAACATAACTTGATATATAATAGGCGAGACAATACATAAGTTGAAAACTAAACCATATCCATTAGATTAGCGGAATCCAAAATACAGCTTCATATCCAATTATTACAACTTTAAAATACCGTCTCTAAAAGGAAATAAAAGAGGTACACTACTAATGCCCAAAGCAGTGACCAGCAACAACACAGGGAGAATATATATATATATATAATGCGTGGAAGCCTCCTGCTCGTCTCCGGACAGCTACTCGTGCATAACTACCTAACCTGCCTCTAGTTTGACCTGGACCTGTAATCAAAGAGTTAGCATAACAAGATGCACAATACTCTAAGGTAATACTGAGTGTAAAATGAAAGTGTGTGTGTCATAGTGATAGCAAACATCCATCACAGCAATCATCTTCACTTCTCTCACTCTGTGTGTAAAGCGTACGATATCCATCGCTTTGATCACCAAATCCATTGGGGCCATGACGGGCCCACACCGCCTTGGACTCCGTACAACTATTGCTATGACCACACCGCCCTGGTCTGTAGTTAACAACCCTACAAAGTCCATACCGCCTTGGCTTTGGGGTACAGGCCAACCAGTCCGCACCGTCCTGGCTCTGGTTCGTTTACATGCCCCCTCTCTCAATGGTGAACCAAAGTTATAGAAATCGATAATTCCTTGGCACACGTCCCGCAGCAAAGCCCAACTCTTGAAGTTAAATTGATAGTTCCCATCTGGATCCTGAGCGATAACTTTCTGCTTGGACTTCCTTTGCGTCTCGGGTTTTGGTCAAATTGGAGCTGATCTTCAGAAGAGTTCATGATCATCGACATGTGGTAAAAGCTCAAATCCAGTTCGGTTCAGTTCGGTTCGGGATCACCATCACAGCTCGATTCGTGGTCATCATTGGCTCGTGATCACCATAGGTGTCGACGTCACTACGGGGTCATGGTCACCATAGGGGTCATGGTCACCCTCGGGTCGTGGTCACCATAGGGGTTGTGGTCATCATATGGGTCATGACTATCCTGGGGTCGTGACCATAGGGGTCGTGACCATAGGGGTCATTACCATAAGGGCCATGACCATAAGGGTCGTGACCATAGGGGTCATGACCATTCTGGGGTCACCATCACGAATCGAAATCCTACAGTTTTTCAGCAAGCTAATTTCACCAAACGACGACATTTTCAACCATTCTAACTTTCCTATGCAATCACAAAACATACCAAATAGCAGTAGTAACATGTAGAATCAACCAAAAACATCAAAACAATGATTTCATATGTTAATTTAGACCAAACATACCCAAGTCCATGATTTCCCCCTTAATCCCCTAAATTCGGGGGTTAACAAAATAAAATCCAAATCAACCCAAATTCATATATGTGACAAAAAATATGATATTAGAATTTATGCATATTTTTCCATATTTTTTGGATGTATAATTTAATTTTCACTAATTACCCCTAATTAGCACTAATTAATGTATAAACATGCAAATCACTTACCTTAACCAATAATAAATGACAGATCTGAAACTTTTACTAATTTGGCTCGGATTCCAATGTGGTGCAATAGCTCTACCTCGAATTTGGTGTTAATCCAGCTTAATTTGGTTAATTTGTGATTAGAAAGTGAATAGAGAGAGATTTAGAAGATGAAAGCCATGATTAGGGTTTGAGAAAGGTTAGTTGCGGCTAAAAAAAATTGAAAAGAGATCATTCTACAACTCCTTTCACCCCTCGCATAACCCAAATCCCGAATTGGGTTATAGGCTTAGCTGCTAATCATTTAATTAAGCCGAATTAGGCTGTTTTTCCATCTTCAAATCTTATTTCAGCCATATCTCCCAAACGGTAAGTCTGTTTGATTAATGTGACCACTCTACGAAATGGGAAACCATCATGTGAATCAAATGGAAGTGGTTTCAAATCAAAATTCCTTACAAATCAAAAGTTATAGGTGAAACAAGATTCGCTAGGGGAAAAACGGCCGTTTTAAATGCGGCAAAGATCTTGAATGTGGGAATTGACCCCAATAGTCGTTTCCCAAAGTTATGTGACCATATGACTTCGTATGAAATTAAAACAAATATTCTACGATCCTCCAATACATAGAGTACGGGTCGTTATAGTCTGTGTTTGAATTCTATGGCATTTTAATAAAGTGGTACATCATATTTTATTGTTATATTTTCTCGTTCTGTTTTGTGAGATTTCCATAATGAAATGTCTATATATTATTATATATAAATGTAATTCCTTATAGAAACCAACAACCCATTTAGAATGGCTCTAAGTTTCGATGTGCCTTTTCTAGGTCGAAATTTAGGCCCATTCCAGGAGGGTTGTTACATTTCATGCAAGGGTTTAGCCTTATAGTGGAACTCAGACGGTAGACAGTACGATCGCAAGTGGGTCCTCAGTGTACACGCACTGGGTGGTGCATCGCGGGTGTCCAAGTTTTACCTCCATGCAAGGTTTGTCCTGGTAGAGGAGCTCGAATAGTGGATAGTACGCATTCGTGGCGTGGCGATGAAGATCTAGTACACTTTCGTAGCACGACGATGGAGACCTTTCGAGGAGGATACTATAGGTAGTACCCGTATATGTTGGGCATAGAGCTGCATGCATATGGATTATTAGGTTATTTATGTTGGGGAATAGATGAGTATGATGTACGCGTAGAGGCGAGAGTGTTATAAACCCTATCAACCTAATAAAAGTAAATAAGTGATAAAACAATATGTGCAATGTTATCTTAAATATTATAATTTGTTTATTCACCTTAACTTTCGTTATAGCCCCCTCAACAAACCTGTAAGTTAGACAAATGATATTGATTTTATAGCTTAGAGTCACTTACTAGTCAGTGTTGTTATTATGCTAAATATTTACTTACTATTATATTTTAGGGTAAGTTTGTCTCACATCCCTAAAAAGTTTCAAAATTCAGCTCACGTTCTCCCCTTAAATTTTTATAAAATAGGTCCCTATTTTTCGAAAAGTCATAAAAAATCATGTAAATTCATAATTAAATACAACAACTAATTGTCATCAAATTCGAGCATTAAAACTACCAAAAACACATCAAAAAAACACAACGGATCTCCAGTATATTGCATCAAACGATGTAGTTATTTGCAATTTTTGCATATATTTCAACATATATTGCAGTTATGCATCAAACTGCAGTATTACTACAGAAATGTATGTCGTAATACTGCCATAAATGCATCGTTTGATGCAATAATTCAATCCTCGCTTGTTTTACCATTTTTAACCAATATTGCTTACATTTCAGCATTTATAAGCAATAAGTACATGCATGTCAGCACATATTCATAAGCCTTCATCCGTTTTAACTTTTCTGCATACATTTCAGCAGTTATACAATATAACTGCATACATTTCAAAACAATTTGTAAGCCACGAAAAATTGTTCATTTTTATCTACATGCATATTTGCAATTATAAGCAATAACAGCATAAATGTATGCAGTTATTCATCCAGATTTTCAATGTAAACTCAAGATGAATAACTGTATATACATATGCAATTATTGCTTATAATTGCATACTTTGCTGATATTTTTCTGTTTTTTAGCATGCTTCTGTGAATATTTGCAAAAAAAAAGTACATAACAACGCCTAAAATTTTCTGAAAACAAGTAAGGGTCAAAAATAGGGACCCGTTTTAAGGAGAAACTTAAGGGGGAGACCGTTAAACCAAACCTGGAAATAGGGATGTAACACTAATTTTCACTATATTTATTTGTTTCAATGTGAAATATTTTATTGTAAGCTCTGATATATTTATTTGTCTTTTGGCTGGATACCAGATAAACCAACTCGAGTTTCAATGGACTTTGATATTAGCATTTTACGAAAAATTCGGGCCTGTTGAAATTGGGGTTCTTACAAATCTAGGCACGTCATCAGATCAATCATCCATTGTTAATGTAACACCCCACCTCCGTTAAGGTCACTCACAAAGGGAATGCCTTAACTTTGGTGGAGCATTTTAGTAAACAGAACAGAAACTTACAAGACAGATAAAACAGTACTTGAAAATTTTTAACTTTATTACAGCGGAAACAGAAATCAATATGGTTACACCCTTTCAAATCTCAGAATTCAAGTACAAAATATCAGTCTTGTACAAAAGCCTTCAAAATGCATGGTTTAAAATCATAATCCCCATAGAACGGAAGCTATGCAGAGCCAAGCCATACTTTAAGCACTTCAAGCAAAGAGAAATCCGGATCAAGCAAAAGTATTCCCTCCTTGGATAACCTGGGGGGGAAACGAAAGAAAGGAGGCGAAACAATAAGGGTCAGACAAAAAGTCTGGCAAGTCCAGTGACTTTCAGCATATGAACAGATAATAATAATATGACATGAACATAAAACTGGATGAGAGATAACTGTAACAGGTGTAGCGGATATAACAGAAGAACATAATGACATAAACTATTGCTTTACCCTTCTCTGCACTAATACTAGTATAACAGAATTAGGTGAAACAGGAACGGGTACATAATAATTTAACAGAAACAGAATGCTAATAATGGGCCTTTACTACCCGATCAGAAACAGACAGAAGCAGAAACAGATTAATCCCTACGAAAACAGAATGTAGAATTAGGTGTACACTAGTAATGGGCCTTTACCACCCGAACAGACGGTACCACACAGAAACAGACAGGTGTTACCACCCAACAGAAACAGACGGTACCAACAGAAACAGACAGAACTAAGTGTACCCTAAAACCCTACCCCAAGCGATCGGCTCCCTAATACATAAATATCCTGTGTCGGCCCCACAGTAGGGTGTATCACTCCCTAAAGTGACAACCAATTGGCACAGACCTATTTACAGATGTCACGGCGTCTAACATCCTCAGAGGTAGACCGGGATCCATGCACGCACATGACCCGGTTGGAACGCACCATCAACACCCCTCGCCATTATCAGAATGAACCGCTTATAATTAGTTCAGTAAGCGTGCCCGGACCCTACTTACTGTTGGGTCAAAGTTTTGATACCAGAAAGGGTTACTGACTAATATGGGTCCCAAACAACAGATGACACAAGTAATTCCCCTCATAACCTTGTGTCCCCAGACTAACAGATTTTAGTTTAACTTGTCTACAAGTTTCAGACATACAAAATTTAGATTAACTAGTTCACAGATCAGGCAATCAAGTTAACAGGTTTTCAGACTAACGGATCAGATGTTCGGATTAACAGGCTTACAGATTAACTGGTTCCAGATTATCTAACTTTGTATTGGGCCTACGGATTCACGAAACGGGTTTATCAGATTCATTGGTCCAATTGGTTTAACCTTACCCAACACGTTTTAGACATCATAATTAACTCAGATTTTCATTAATTAAATATTAATGCCCAAACCACTCACATTAGACTGACAGTTTGCGGCTACTGGTTAGGCCGGTTGGTTCCGGGCAGGTTTCTGTCGCAAACTGAGTCTAACCTCGGGTTTCAAGCACGTTATGACTAACTTCTCACATTAGAACCTATTGTTTGCGACCACTGGAATATGCCGGGCGGTTCCGGGCAGAATTACGCCGCAAACTCATTCTAACCTCGAGTTAGCCATGTTTATCTTTGCGGCCAATTAATTAATGATTTACCATTTATACCCACGCCTAATATACATGTCAATTATTCATAACTATAGCCAATTCAGATTATGTCAATAGCGGACTAATTATACCAACTCAACAGATATAGCAGATAACAGATTTCTCAGGTTAGGCGACTTAGCAGATTAAGCAAACTAGCAGATTTAGTATTTTCAACAGACTTAGCAAATGACAGATTTGGCAGATGAACAAATCTAGCAGACTAGGCAGTAGAGCAGAACTAGCAGATTAAGCAATATAACAGAACTAGCAGATTAGGCAATGTAACACAACTAGCAAATTAGGCAAATATAACAAATTTACTTATTTCTTAAAGTTTCATACCTTGCCTAATTATAAACCTTGCCTAAGTTCACGTGCATAAATAATAGTCTTGATTCACAATATTATCATATACCCTATGTTTGTATTAAATTTACATAGCACAGATTATGGTCATAAATTTACCATATATAATATGTTCCAAATTTTTATTAAACTTGCATAGTACAGAAGATCCATATAATTTATACCAAATATAGCCATAGATTACTATGCATGTCATATATCCCAAAGGTCCCTTACTTAGGTGTTTATTTACATTAATAGATATCCTACTTTCATGTAAATCTTTATACCTAGGCCATATTCTCTTTATCCTAAATCATGTGTTCAATACAGTCTATATTTATGTTCAATTATATACCTTTTTATGTCATGTCCACAAATCATATGTTCAATACCTTTTTATGTTATAAATATAACATGTCCAATCATATGTCTCAGATTCATGTTCTAGCTACAGTCCATGTTCTTTCCTCAAATTAGTCTCCTATTGGTCATGCCCAATTTATGCATCATTCATTTTACTGTCCCAAACATTTTAGCGCATGTTAATCTCTTATGAGATTGGCTCAGGCTCGTAGTAGCCTGGCTATAGAACAGAAAGAGGAAAGAGGTACAGAATAAGATAAATCAAATCAGAACAGAACAGATATAATCTCAGATTTAGATTCACAATTCATGTCAAAATCAGAATTAACGTTTATAGCGGAAAATAACTGTACTTGCCTTGATTGGATCTAAGAAAGAACTTTAGTTGTTGCAGAATTGTTGCAGAAGCTTCAATCTCTAATTTGAATTGAGTTGCTTAGGTTGATGTTGATTAGCTTCTAGTTTTGATTTCAGCAGAGTAGCGACGCCATTTTTATTCTTATTAGAACAGAGGCAGAGAAGAAGCAGAATAGAATTGTGTGTAGAGGAGGCTAGGTCTTAGGATGTATTTATAGGTGTAGTTAGTTGTTTTAGGCCTTTAGATAAACCCTAAAACAGATCAGAAACGTCAGAATTCGTCACAGGCTCTCCAAAACAGCCCAAAAACCCATCCAGATGCACCCAGGCCGACCTGGCTCGACCAGGGAGGTCGACCCCCAGGTCGACTCTAGGGTCGACACCCATGTCGACCTGGTCCCCTCCAGGTCGACCCCCAGGTCGACCTGGTCTGGGCGGGAATTTTCCCGCCTAGCTCGTTTTCTGCATTTTTGAAATCTGTTTCGTTTTTCTGATTTTTCGTGAAACTTCTAAAGGCCATATCTCGGTCATACTGACTCCGATTTTCGAAATTTCGGGCTCTATTTCGCGTATTTTTCCGAGACGAACGCAACCGCGAAACCCGTTTCCCTTAATTCTCACATCTATAATTATTTATTCTTTAATTTGTGGCATTAATATTAACAGAATTACGGGGTGTTACAGTTAAGCCCGTTCTTAAAATCGCGGTTCAGATAAATAATGCATCGACTTCATAAAAGGGCCATGTCGTCGAAGTCAAGTCGCTCGCAACGGCTTGAAGTCATGCCGCTGAAAGCATATCATATACATCAGCACAAAGACAAGCCGCAAGTCGTTGTGTCCAGTTAAGCCGCTTATTCCGGCATGCAATCAAGTCGCAAGACGTTAATACCCATATCGTTGTGTATATATTTATGTCGTTTGAAGCATGTCGTTCATACGATATAACTCATGTCGCTCAGCTAGTCACCAAGACGTTCATGCGCCACTTGAAGCCATGTCATGAAAACATTTATCATGCCATAAACACCATCATGTCGTGATAACGACTTTCCGCATGCCATGCAAACGAGCTAAATCATGTCGTGAACTTCATTAAAGGTTATCAGACATGGTGGCATCAAGATATTGTCACAACATGATTCAAGAATGTTATCACAAGGCATTGGGCTGATATATTGGACACACAAACTTGCATACAGCTGACAAGGGCCTAGATCATTCATTCATCATGGCGTTTAAACCATATCGCCAAGACTCATGATGTTGGCTTCAATACAAGTTGTTCACAAAGGAGTATATCAGATAAGTCAAGACATCCTGGTTTATACACTATAAAGCCCAAGTGGTGGACGCTACCAGACTAAACATATTCATGTAGTGAACAATATAATTTAAGTTATGGCTAGACTATGTGTAATAAGCAATCCGCATGTCTACTAAAGCTGGGAAAGCAAGTCATTACTTATATATGAGGCAAGCATATGTATAATATGGACCATATTATGAAGAACAAATAGTCCGTGAAAACATGACGTTCCATTCATGCCGCAAGATGCATAAATTGAAGGCAAGCCGCTCAGGCAATCATGGCGTTATTTCCATGTCGAGCTCATCAGTTCGTGAATGGCATCATATACATGTCGCATGTAATACAATCAATCTCAGGATTTATGTGGCCACAGATAAAGGTAAGTTGGACATTATCATATACAATATGAGGACAACTGTAGACCAAAGCAGGATATATTGTTAAAGGTGTGATGTGGTTCTATGTTAAAAGCATACCGTTCCCCAGACCCAAACATTCAAGTCGCATCGTCCTTTATCAATGCTGCAAGTTTTCAACGTGAAAAGCATTCGATCCATGTAACACCCCTAAGTCCCACATCGTGGAAGCCTTTATGAAGTGGGTACTTATATAGTAGAGTCCATCTCTTACTAACGCCGAGGCCTTTTTAGGAACAAAACCCCACACTTATACGGTAGCTAAGTTGGGGACAATATCTTGCGTGAATGGAGGTGCGGGCTATTACAGTGGTATCAGAGCCAATACCCAGCTGGAATTGTGGCTCCTATGTGGACTACAGCGCCTGGGTGAGGTGTTTGTGAGCCAACGGGGACGTTGGGCTCTATAGGAGGGGAGAATGTGACAACCCTAAGTCCCACATCGTGGAAGCCTTTGTGAAGTGGGTACTCATATAGTAGAGTCCATCTCCTACTAACGCCGAGGCCTTTTGAGGAAAAAAACCCACACCTATACGATGGCTAAGTTGGGGACAATATCTTGCGTGAACGGAGGTGCTGGCTGTTACGATCCATGTCGTTAATCCCTGCTAGCTGTAAAGTGAAAAGTGTGGTTTCATTCAAGCCGCACCTTTTATAATTAAAGCAAGTTGATGGAGCTGGGCACATTCATATCGCATGCCGTTTATTTCAATCAAGTCGTTCATATTGGAACCATGCCGATAAAGTCATGGGTTCAAATCATGAACAACTAATGGCAGTTGTAAAGCGGAAATGCATAGTTGGCGCCAACTGTACCCATTTATTTACAAGTGTGCCACTACCTCTAAAACACTACTATAAATACCCCATACCATACACTTGAAGAAGGATGAATTCTTCTACCCCAAAGGGCCGCCAAATCATTTCTCCAACATTCTAAGCTCTATACAAACTTCATTAATGGTTTTCAAGGATCAGTCAACTTCTCTTCGACAACAAATGGATCAAATATTCTCCAAACACCATTAATTCTCTCTCAAGTTCAATCTAAACTACTCTAATCTCCACTAATCCTCTTTAAGGCCTAGATCTAACGCTAAATCGCTATGGAATCCATGAAGATCGTTCAATTGCTAAAGTGATCAAAGGTTCATACTTCCACTATCGCAAAACAAGAGATCTCACCAATTCCTTGGCAAATTCAAGTGAAATCTAGATCAAAGAGAGCGAAAAGAGGGAGAATAGTAGAAAATCATTAGTAAAAAGTGAGAATGAATGTAATGAGGGAAAATCCAAGCCTTGTAGATCTCGAAATGATAATGCAAATCTCTTCCATAGTGGATGTTAGTCTAAATTGACCGAACCACTCTAAAATTTCGTTGTTGTTTACTTTTTGCACTTTATTTTGAATTACATGGCTCCATTTTCTAATGTAACCATTTGGTGAAGTGTATCCATAACACCTTTGGTGTTTGAACCGTTTTTGGTTTAAACGTTTGGCGCCCACCGTGGGGCCACGTTCGCACTTCTCTCAGTCTTAAGAGTCTATCATTGAAGTTCTAAGCCTACTTCTACCATAGATTCTACAAGTCTAAAATCTAGGACAATCGACGAACTCTCTCCAAATTCAAAGCCTAGTCCGATATCATGGCTAAATCTAAGAAAACCACAAGCAAAACCGTTGAAGAAAACGACAACTTTGCTAACAATGAAGTTGCACCTCTTACTAACCATTTTGAAGTTGGCGAAAACTCAATAGGTGGAGCTGGTGTGACTAAAAATGAGTTGGAAGCCGCTATTGCCAATATTAACCAATGAGTGAATAGTTCTACCAAATCTATGATAGAAAAACCTGATGCTATTCTTAATGCTCGACCAAATCCATCCCCTCAGAAGGTCCACGTTGCTCTCGAAGAAAATGACAATTCGTCCGCTTTTGATCATAACATAATGACAACATGAAGATGATAATGATTGGTTGAGCGACAAAGACGAAGCCAACGTCGAAGGTTTGAAACCAAAAGCTAAAAATTATTCTGAAGGAAAAGCTAGAAGGGCTACTAGTCCCGTCACGGGGGTGCCTCCTCATCGGGAAGGTAAAAGACCTAAGCTCTCTAACTAGGATCACATGCTTAGACGAACATTTGGTAAAGAGCTTAACTTCGTAGATCGCCATAACACTGAAGAATACATCTCAGATATGATAGAACAAATCATGAAGAGGAATCAAGCTCGCAATGACGATGAAAGAGACTGGGATTTCTCTCCCGACAGGACTCCATTTACTGAGAGAATCTGAGGAACAGAGTGTCCGAAGAAATTCAATCTTCCAACCTTGCCTCCGTACAATGGCCTTGTTGATCCCAACTAATTTCTGTTCAAGTACGAGTGGCATATGAGTGCGGAAAAAGCAACAGACAAGATGAGGTGCTTATATTTTCCTCTCTACTTAGAGGGCGCTGCCTTATTATGGTTCACAAAATACCATCTAAGTCCGTAGACTGATTCTCTGACTTGACCAACAAGTTCAAGGAGCAGTTCCGCTTGTATGATACTAAAGCCAAGGATGACATAACTCTTTCAGCAATGAAGCAGAATCCAGGGGAATCCATTAAAGCTTTTCTCAGTCAATTCAACAGTGCTTTGTCCGAAGTGAGAAATCTAGAACCTCGCATAATCCTCATGTCTCTAATTGGTGCCATAGATGAGAAGAGCGAATTCGGTAGATGGATTAAAATGAAAGAACCGAATACGCTTGAGAAATTCTATAGAAAGGCTAAAGAGTACATGAGAGTCGACACTAATCTTGTACCTCTTCAGATTATTGATGCTAACCCGCTTCTTGAAGCTCCTAAAAATGCTGCTACCCAATATAATCAGAAGAGTAATCAGGGCAGAAGCAAGCCAGTGACGGGAACAACAACAAGGCTAATAAGAAGTCTCGCCTTTTAAACTCATCAGAAGTGACACCTTTGAATGACAATTCTGAAAATATCTATCTTGCAACAAAGAATTCTGAAGAGTATGTGGAGCCAAATCTGATAAGAATAAGCGATAAAGCAGCAAACTCAGGAAAGTTCTGTAGATTTCAGAACCAGCTTGGTCATGACACTAATGAGTGCCGACAGCTGAAGAACCTCATCGAGGAATTGATCAAGAAAAATAGTCTGCAACAGTACATAAAGAACCCGCAAGCCATGAATCCTTCTGCAACTCCTCAGGGGCGGGGGGCATCAAATGATCAGTCTGGTCCAAGTAACGGAGCTCCTGCTCAAACCAATCCAAGGCTGATCGTCAATTGACAACCGTTGATGACGCTCCAATTTCAAAGGCTCGGAATAAGCGATCGACGTCGCCACCGCTTTACAACTTGCTTTATTTCATGCTTTACTTCATGTTTTGCTTTCTGTTATGTTCAAGACTTCTTGTAAATAATCTGTAATAAACTGCAAGTGGAGTACTGAACATTACTCTATAACTAAGGGCATATCTACCTGAATAAATTCCTTGCTTGCAAAATTATATGTTGGCTTCATTACAATTTGTTCACAAAGGAGTATATCAGATAAGTCAAGCCGTCCTGGTTTATACACTATAAAGCCCAAGTGGTTGACGCTACCAGACCAAACATATTCATCTAGTGAACAATATAATTTATGTTATGGCCATACTACATGGCCTAAGCAATCTACATGTCTACTAAAGCTGGGAAAGCAAGTCATTACTTATATATGAGGCAAGAATATGTATAATATAGACCATATTATGAAGAACAAATAGTCCGTGAAAACAGATGTTCAATTCATGTCGCAATATGCATAAACTGAAGGCAAGCCGCTCAGGCAATCATGCTGTTATTTTCATGTCGAGCTCATCAGTTCATGAGTGGCGTCATTTACATGTCGCATGTAATACTATCAATCTTAGGCTTTATATGGAAACAGATAAATGAAAGTTGGACATTATCATATACAGTATGAGGACAGCTGTAGACCAAAGCAGGATAGATCGTTAAAGGTGTGACGTGGTTCTATGTTAAAAGCATACCGTTCCCCAGACCCGAAAATTCAAGTCGCGGCGTCCTTTATTAATGCCGCAAGTTTTCAACGTGAAAAGCATTCCATCCATGTCGTTAATCCTTGCCAGCTGTAAAGTGAAAAGTGTGGTTTCATTCAAGCCGCACCTTTTATAATTAAAGCAAGTTGATGGAGCTGGGCACATTCATACCACATGCCGTTCATTTCAATCAAGTCGTTAATACTGGAACCATGCCGATAAAGTCATAGGCGCAAATCATGAACAGCTAATGACAGTTGTAAAGCGGAAATGCATAGTTGGCGCCAGCTGTACCCATTTATTTACAAGTGTGCCACTACCCCTAAAACACTACTATAAATATACTATATCATACACTTGAACAAGGACGAATTCTTCTACTCTGAAGGGCCGCCAATTCATTTCTCCAACACTCTAAGATCCATACAAACTTCATTAATGGCTTCCAAGGATCAATCAACTTCTCTCCAGCAACATATGAATCAAATCTTCTCCAAACACCATGAATTCTCTCTCAAGTTCAATCTAAGCTATTCTAATCTCCGCTAATCCTATCTAAGGCCTAGATCTAATGCTAAATCGCTATGGAATCCATGAAGACCATTCAATTGCTAAAGTGATCAAAGGTTCATACTTCCACCATCGCAAAGCAAGAGATCTCACCAATTCCTTTGCAAATTCAAGTGAAATCTAGATCAACGAGAGTGAAAAGAGGGAGAATAGTAGAAAATCATTATTAAAAAGTGAGAACGAATGTAATGAGGGAAAATACATGCCTTGTAAATCTCGAAATGGTAATGCAAATCTCTTCCATAGTGGACGTAGGTCTAAATCGATCGAACCACTCTAAAATTTCGTTGTTCTTTACTTTTTCCACTTTATTTTGAATTAGGTGCCTCCATTTTTTAATCTAACCATTTGGTGAAGTGTTTCCGTAACACTTTTGGTGTTTGAACAGTTTTTGGTTTAAACATCCATCTTCAAATTAGTCGCCTTAGTTCAGTTCTCTTCCATCTTTATGGTCGTCAATCAACACACTTCAGATTAATCACATGCTCTAATACTTCTCCGTAAATTTATCTCATTCGTTCGAATCCATCATCATTTGTTCACTCTATCAACTATGCACAAGACTCTATCACATTCTTAGAGTCATCACACTTTGCACCCGACCGGTATAAATTAATTTTTAGCAAATGAGATTTTTCAAATACTACATTGCCTGCGAAAGATAACTTTTAATTAAATTATGCAAACAACCAACTATGTAGCTGATAGCCATACAAATATCTAAACATAAAACATCCATAATAGCATGCATACGTCATATAGAGCCCATCCAAAATGATTAATGTGAGACTAATGTCAAAATAACCAAAATATATCAATAATATAAAAATAGCGCATAAGTGGGGAAATGTGATATTAAGTTAAAACCAATTAATTGTTTTTAAGTTCTTTTATGTATTAAGATCTAGGTTAACTATTTTAGAAATTTAATTTTAAAGTTAGAAACCGTTCGAAAATATCACTTTTATACACTATAAACAATCATTGTAAAGTGGGATACAATATCACTTAGCTCAACCAAATCTGCCCAAACCAGTTTCAAGATGTAGAGCTCTCTATCACAAGCGCAACGCAAAAAACCATATCCAAAAATGACCTTGTATGTAAAAATTATTCAAGTTATATAATTTGAATTTGAAATTCAACAAAAAAAAGAACGAATAAGAACACCATCTTTCTCCCTCGCGAACTCGCGCTCCGTGCAAATCTACGAACCCAATTCTGCCACCTAATTAAGCACGCCTTCACATACGATGCCACCACGATCTGACCACAACACCGCGAAGCCCATGCCATCCTCGACCATCGCCATGAACGTCGCTGTCTCTGATGCTTCAAGGGCGTCGCGCCGCTACCATAAATATGTACACTTTATATCCAAATTCCGACAATTTTCAACCACTAATTGACCATAAGGCCGCACATCTTTGTAGATCTTGTTGACCTCTACAAATTTTCTTTTGGTTTCACGGAGTTCCGCTGCTTACAGAGAAAGAGAGATCAGAGATGAAGAAGTTGGAGGGATTCGAGCCATAGAAAGTAGCGGCCACGAACAAAAGCCACGGTTTCCAAATTATTATTTTATTAATAAATCTTGATGTACTTGCCAAAATTTACGGTTAATTGTCCAAAATGGCCCGAACTTGAAAGTATGAAGTGCCAACAGGCAATTTATATGCAATAAGACCGTTCAAGTACCATGTGATATGTTTTGAGGCTCAACTTCATCATCAATGGCACCTAAAAAATGAGGAAGAAAAATGGCGAGGGGAGGGATTGGAGCGTGGATTCACTGCGTCTTCGGCTGTACGAATACAGGTGGAGATGCTCTTACAACAACAGAAAAAGATCACCCAAAACGAATACAAACTACTCTCCTCTACGATTCCGATCATGAGCTAGTTTCATTGCAACTTCTATATCATATCCTCATCGCAGTTCAAAAAGGTTCTTATTCTACAAAACCAAACTACACGAACCACTCAAATCAACAGCATTGATAATCGTGACAACAGAGTTCATTTCTTCCACAACACAGGCAGCCAAACTTGACCCATCTACCGCCACCCAAAACTTCACAATCGTCATCATCATTACCAATAAAATCAAAGTTCGATCAAAACAAATGCTCAAACATTTTACTCATGTTGTTTCAGTTAAGAATCTAACGGAAGAGCGTCAAAGCCCTTATCTCAAGTCGGATAGCATCACAATCCTTTTCAGATGAACTTCTTGCACGTTCAGATCAAACCACTGCTCCAGCATCGGCATCGGTCCAAGCTCCATTAAACTTTGTGAAGGCATATATCTCGAGGGCCAGAAATTCGTCGACTCTAGCACACACCATAGCAGTCGCTGGAAACCTTCTCAACGCAAGCTTGTGGACAACTTAGATATTTGGGCACGACCGATTTAGGGATCCGCCGAAGCATCTGCAGATCCAAAATATAGAAGCAGTTGACAAGGCTCTAAGCGACCACGAACGAATACTTGGCGACGCTTAAGGCAGTTGGTAGTGGCTGTGTTTGAGCTCAAGAGGAGGGTAAAATTGGCGATCAATTTGTCTCAACCTGAAGTCGGTTTCAATTTGGAACTGGAAATCAAAATGAGGACAAGGAGCATAATTAAAGTGTCCACATATTCAAAAGAAGATGTGTCTTATTTTTTATATTTTTAAAATTTACTACTTGGAGGATTTTAGAATGTAATCTCCTTTAAACTACGAGCAAGCTGCCCTAAAACATTGCTAATTGACACTTCAAAAATGGTTAGGGGGATACAGATGAAATTCCGCAAGGCTTTGCCATATTTATTCACAGAATTCGGCGGAATGTGCATGAGATTCATCCTTAAATTCAGCAAAGGACCGTCGAAAATGAAAAAAACCGAAAACCAATGAGTGTATATCGAATTTTGTTTTTGATCGTATTCCCCCTTAGTCATTTTTGGAGTGTCAATAAAAGCCCCTGTGAGAAAAGCGATTTAAAGAAGTTTAGCATGGGTACTTTTGTATTCGGTACGCCCATAACAATTCTGAATATGACTGGAGTTGCTTTAAAATTGATCATCCGTTAACCAAAATTGGAGTACAAATAACGATGCTTTTTTATTTTTACTTTTTTAAAGTCAACATTTTCTACGTCATCTACCTTGTGTGGTTAAGGAATTCTTATCTGCGTACTGAGTTCAGATGGCGATATTAGTCAAAGAGTTAGATATTTGTTAGCAACATTTGCGGTTTTACTGTTTTTAAGCTTTTTGATAGTTTACCTTAGTAATATCCTTGGGATACCGGGACGGATTAGGTAAAATAAAGTATATATTGAGTCACTTATTTTCAGCACTTAAGTTCATGCACTTCATTTATCAAACCGACCGTTAACTCTCTTCCATTTTTGCTTCCCCTATTTCTCCTCTCGAATCGTTCTTCCCAGTCGAACTTTTCTTCTCCAATCTTTCTCCTCTCAAACCCTCCTCCCAGATTTAAATCCTTTTTCCTTTATTGTTAACTCTTTGAGTTTCCAAATAATCTCTTGTAATTGAGTTGGCCATAATATAATCAAGTTTTCTAAAATCCACGTTCAACCTTTGCTCTTCTTCCGAACTAGGGTTTCATCGCCTCCCTCAAGCCTTGGCTTGAGTGACTTTATTCTTCTTTGATCAGTTATTTTATGCAACAAGAACTCATGATCATGATGTCTTTAGCTCTTTTAGGATGAGAAGCCATGTAATGAGTTCACAGAAGTTTTGGATGGATACAAGGAAATTGTTCCTCAATTATGATGTTGTTGGTCTAAAGTATTTAAGAAAAGGAACAAAGAAGGAAGAGCGTTAGAGTTACTTCATGAAATAGGAGATCCGGAGGTAAGGTGAAGAACGATTTATCTTTCTTTTTTTCTAATGTTAATTTTTATTAGTTCTGCACAATTTCTAATGCAATTTCAATGGATAATTAATTTTTCTTCCCGTGACCAGGTCGCTTCCTAACTTAGAAGATTTTATAGAAAATTCCTTGATGTTAATTTTGAGATGGAGCTTTAAAACAAACATGGAGAAAACTATGAGCTCTTTTGCTAATGGGTTGATAGTGTTGGTAACATTTTTAACTCGTTGTAGTTTCTTTTTATTAGATGATGATGTGATTGCATTGGAAACATTTTTTTTTAACTCACAATAGTTTCTTTTCATTTGATAATATTTTTCTTAGCTTATTGTTTGTTACAATATGAACATAAAATAGTGCCTATGACACTACATATCATTAATGTGATAAATAACCATTGTTTGTTTGGCATCAAAACATATACGTTGGCCTTTTTTCATTTGTATATTGAAAAGTAACAATCTACTTGTTGCATAATTACTGTGTAAATGCATTATTTGATATATTGAATGATGGTTCTCATGTAAAGTGTATTTATGTTATTGATACAGGTTAATGATGTCTCAAACTTCTCTTAACATGAATCTTCTTTGTTCCTTTTCCCCTTCTTGGTATAGTCCCCTTCCAATATTCCTTCTCATAGTCATCCATTCCAGTCAGGTCTTTGGCAATTATTTCTTTCTCCTCTCTTTATTGTTCCATAGCCTGCTGATGTTGCCTGACAACTAACTCATGCGTTTGAATTAGCAAGTTCTGCTGCTCAAGATCAACAAACCTACTCATTACTTCTATTTTCTTCTGAGCTGGAAAAGTTCTATCTTAAAGTCTACGCTCGTGTATTTCAAAGGCGGTGTTGACTTTTGCATCCATGACAACGTCATCCTTTTTCTTCCTTTTTGCAGCTTTGACTCCCACTGTTCTATATTCAATATCTTGTCTTTGACGAATTCATCAAGTATGTTTTCCCCCTCGAAAAGGAGAATCTCTTCCCGACGACTCTCCAGAACTATATGGATTAGTGGATTTTGAAGCTTTATTCTTTCTCTTTGTAGATGTCTGAACATCACATAGGCTCTTGGCAGTATCAGAGTTCCATTTTGGTTAACTGGTAAGCAGCTCATAACAGTTCAAGAACTGGTAATGATGTGGTATTTTTTTGTAACAACCCGCAAATTCTAAACCAATTTAAAAATTTTATTTTAGAAATTTTAATGGATTTTAAATAGTTAAAATGATTTATTTTAAATAGTAACGACTAAAAATTTATTTAAATCGAGGTTAAATCGAATATATTTATTTTAATTATAAAAAGAGTTAGAAATAGCGCGGTAGCTTGAAAATTTGAATTTGAACTTTGACTAACCATACAGGATGCAAAATAAATCGGATTTTAGTGAAACCAAAAATATGTAAATCTATTGAAAAATATCTTTCCAACGAATCCGAAAAATCGAAATTTCATAACGGGAATCAAAAGTTATGCCCAGTTTAATTTTCAGAATAGTCGCTGTAGAATTTATATATATTTTAATATTAAAAATAGTCATTTTTCAAACGACCTCCGTTTTTTACGAAACCACTTTTGTTAGAACCGGAATGTCAAATTATTGCTAGGTTTCAATTTTCATAATTTTTATAATTAATATGTGAGTGTGGCAAAAGAAAACGTGTTTTGTTAGTTTCAATCAATTTCGATCGACCAGAAAATGACCATTTTTCAAACGGTCTCGGAATTCGACGAAATTAGTTTTGTTAGGATCGTATCGTCAATACATAACTAGAAATAATTTTTCTAGAATTTTAGAGGTAGTATGTGGCCTTGGTAAAATTAAATGTACGATCAAATTAAATAATTAAATGATTTATAATTAAAATTAAAGAAAAACATATCGTAACAGCCGAATTAGTTTACGAGACATATTCCATTGTGTCCGGAATAAGGGTATTTGGCTTGGGGCGACACTCGTTGGGTTTGGTTTGGAGTTCGTATTGATAAACATGAATTTTTGAAATAAGAAATTAAATAAAACAAGGAAAATACACTATATATACCTTATAAATACGGTCTTACACGCAACCCTAATTCCCCAAAGATACAGCCGCCACAAACCAATTTCAATGGCCAGAAAAGTCGAATTTTCATGCCTCAATAATTTCCAATCCAACTCGAATTATATTCCAACCCCAATACCAAATTAAAGAGAATTTTCCACTCTTCAATTTGGTACGGATATGATCGATTTTTATTAAGCGGTTTGCTCGAATTTTGGGGGTGAAGCCGACGACTTGGGGACGGTTTTCGAGGCGGAGGGTGAGGCCGAGTTGGCCGTGGGTCTCGGCGAAGGTGGAGGTGTCAGGCGGCTTTGAGATGGCTTCGCCTGATCGACGAACGATGGTCTCTGGTGGTGTGCGTGGAGGAGGGATTGAAGCGACTATGGGTTCGGCCTTTTACAGTAAAAGCCAACGAGGTTGAAGAAGGATTAGCAAGGTTAAGAGAAAATTAATTATAATTAATTATTAATAATGTAATCAGATAGTCAGAACCTATAACTTGTTCAATACTCAACAGAATTCAACGACACTGATTGCGTTGGACTCGTATTAGCCAGATCTACACAATGAAACAAACCAGAGCAGAAATAGAACTATTTTCAATTTCTGTCAGAATGGAAACCATCGGTGAGATCTCTATTTTAAAAATAAAATTATTATTTATTTTGATGTAAAATTTATATATGTGATTGGATGAAATTTGGACCGATTGTTTGAGATTGAAATGGATGGCTAGATTTAGTTGTGTATGCTTGATTGAAATGTTCATGTGTGTCAAGTTTTGATTTTACCATAACAATCATATTTTTATTGTAGATCTCTTTCAATAAAAAGATTAGCGATTAAAGATTGTATTTTTATTCGTAGACCCGTTAAAATAGAAAGTTTAGATTATAAAGTTCATATTTTTATTGCTGTTTAAGTAAAATAAAAAGATTATATTATTATTGTCACTTTGTTTCAATAAAAGAATAGAAAACTAAATTGTACTTTTTGTTATAAAATTCCATATTAGAAATAAAGATCACGTTTTATTATAAAGGGTTACATTAGAATAAAAATGTCAATTTTATTAGACATGTTTTAAATAGAATAAGAAGAGTTGAAATAAAAGGACATATTTTATTTCCATTTTGTCACAATTAAAGACCATATCTTAATCGTCACTTTGTTTCATTAAAAAGATCAGAATAGGAAAATATCACTTTTATGGTTCTTTGTTCTCTATAAAAAAAAGATTTCATTTTTATTTGCATATTTAGATGCAAATAAACACTGTGGAAAAAGATTATATTTTTTTCACTTGCATTTTGATACAAATGAAAGAAGAGAATAAAATATGCATTGAAAATAAAATAGCATTTTGTTATAAAATATGACATTGGAGAAAATAACATAGCATTTTGTTAAGGAAGATTAAAATAATGTTTTTGTTAAGAAAAGTTGCATTAGATTTTGTAGACAAAATGAAAATAAACATTTTATTTTCATATTGTGTTAGATTTGTAAAGAAAAGGTAAATAAACATTTTGTCGTAAATTGTTACATAAGGGAAAATAACATTCTTATTATTAAAATGTTTCATTAGAATTAAAATATCATTTTTGTCATATTATATTTGTGTCAAAATGAAAAAAACATTCTTATTGGTTATGTCATATTAGAATTGTCAACATAAGAAAATGACATTTTATATAGAAATGTCACCTTTAGTTAAAAAGAATCATTTGTAGTTGTATGTTTTGTTTATTCAAAATATTACCATTTACATGTAGTAGAAGAAAAACCATTATATGTTTTGTTTATTCAAAAACATGCTTATCAATATGTTAGTGAACAGAAATGTCATCATATTAGAAATGCAATTATATTAGAAATATCATTTTATTTAAAAATGTCATGTAAATTAAAAATATTAATATATTAGAATCATGTCATTTATCATAGAATTAAAAATGTAATTTATGTCATTTTATTTAAAATTGTCATATATTTAGGTTAATGTCATGTTACATTAAAAAGGCCATATATTTAGATCATGTCCACATTAAATAATCATGTCATTTATGTTAGTCAAATAAATATGTCATAGACCATGCCATGTTACATTAAATATATGGTTTGTTGAAAGTAAACTATAAATATTCATTTATAATGTAAACAGTGGAAATTGGTTAAACTTATAAACCAATAATCTATTTAGATGAATTGCCGTTGTTTGAAAACACCACACGGGTGTTGGGATGACATACACTAGTCCCAGTATTTAACTGTATGTCAGTCGATGGATTTACAGTTTGTGTTGAGCGTTATTTATTTATTTTAACGCTCACACAATTATAAATTTCACTCTGGTTGTGAATGGATTGCTTAGAGATTGTGTATCATTATTGTTATATATATATATATATATATATATATATATATATATATATATATATATATACACATGCCATGTATGAAATCCATACAACTGAAATTTTATGGTAATTGATTGAGTCGCATTCCGATTCAACATCTTTTAATCTAAAGGTTATTTTAAAATAAAGAACATCTTTACATAAAGAATAGTTTAAATTAAAGAATCTTGTAAATAAAGAATAATTTTAAATAACGAATATTTTAGAATAATATTCAATGAAGAATAAAAATATTGACATGTGAAGTCGAACTAAGTAGAAACGCCATTTTTAACCCGAACGGATTCATCGATCGATTTATTTCATTCTAAAATGAATATAAAAAGAAGTGATTTATAAATCTCATATTTTGTAAATATGAATATTTTAATATGATAAAATATAGAATATTTAGTTTTGCTTTAAAAATGAAAATGTAGTTTAAATCATTTTTAAATGAATTTATAGATCTTCTATAAAAATGATTTATAATAGAAATCGACGAAATATATAATATATATTATATATATATAATGTCGTTCGCGAATTTCGACCAGTAACTTCAAATTGGCGTAACGGAAGATTCGACCATCGGATTCTTCTAAAACTGGAACCGTTGGGTTCGTATCGAAAAGAGTTTTCCAATGAATATAAGAGTTTTGAAATCTAACGGTTGGATTTGGAATTATGTCCAAATCAAATTTGGAAAAGGTCGTTATGGATGCAGTTTGGGGGCCGTTATTGGAAACCGACTGTACGAGCGATAGTAAAATTATTAAAAATATGAAAAAGTTATGTAAAATCATAATAAATGATTTGGAAAGAGTTTGGATGAAAAATTCCATATTTGAAAAGATAAAAATATATTTTTATCGAATTTAACTAGTTATTAACTAGAATAAATCTTCAAAATAAGATTTAATGAAGTTTTCCAATTAATTGATATTTAATTGGAATTAAATAAGATAAATTGGATTTTGGGGTTTGTAACATCCCATGTCCATTAATGTCACTCACAAAGGGAATGCATCAATGTCCATGGAGCGTTATTGTTGTATAGAACAGATAAATTACACTACAAGAAAAACAGCAAATAGCAGCGGCAAAATCTGCTTCAAATCCGTCGCTAAATAGGCTTTAGCGACGGATTTCCTACGTAACCTGGTGGTCGGTAAAAACCATGACGGTAATTGTATCAGATTTAGCGACGGAATATAGCATGAGTTTTCCGACAGTTTTCCATCATTTTATTATTTTTTAATAAAAAAAATATTTTATTAATTTAATTTAATTTTAATTTATTTACCGACTATTTACCGACGGATGAGTAATTTACAATTAATTATTATTTATAAAACACGTTGGTAAACCCTTACTAATTGCCAAGGGATTAGCGACGAAAATAAAATAAAATTAAAGTTAACCTTACTTTTTTTGTTGGTAATCCGCCACTATTCCCCTTCTGATCTGTCTATATATATATATATATACACACACACACACACACACACACACATACACACACACCAAACTAACATCATTCAACTGTGAACACTGAAATAGCACATCAAAAAAGACAGATAAATTTGCAAGAAAAAACATCTATAATCACATTCAAGAAAGAACAACATCCATATTAACACGTACAAAAGAACAACATTAGAAAACCTTTATCCGAAGGCGCTTCAACTAATATTAGTACATTAAAACCTGACAGAATTTTGTTAATCAGTGTAGCTTAGACAATAACTTACTAAACATGTCAAAATCTACCGAACTGCCTTCTTCACTACTTTTGATTATTGTTGCACGTGCCTTCTTTGCAACTATTGTTGCATCCGGTTTGGCACCAAGTGCACCACTCAAATTATTTAGAAACTCCCGAGTATTCAAACGATTCATTACAGATAGTGACTAGCTCGGACTGTTTGGCAACATTAAACCGACCAGCCACATCAAACGAAAGTAGTATCCAAGGAGCACAGCATCCCTACCATCCATACAACCTGCATCCACATCAAAAAACACATCACCCTTAATCAAACTAAAAACTGAATCCCACCTCTTATTTGTGTCCACTATCCAAAAAAGTTGAAACAATCAAACCATCGATTGCATGAAAAAAATGAAACCCAAAACCATTTCAGCTAATACTTATCCGAACTGAAATGGTATACAAATAAACTATGCTTGTTTATTGATATAACATGAATGGTTAATGACACTGCACATACAATAGTAGATCTCCAAATAATGTCTTGTTAAATGATAACAATCTTAAAACAACATATTTCAAAAAAAAAAAAAGGGATATGATGTGCATCTAGCATGATAGGTTGTTTTACTACATGTTGTAGCAGTCAATGTACTGAGTGAAAACATAGATTAAAAGCATACCAGAAACATGGTACTGAACTCTTGTTTTTTGTGTATTGAAAAAATGTCATGAACTTGACAAGAAGTAAAGAAATAAAAACATTTTATACAAGCAAAATGCCTAAAAACGTATTATCTATGAGCAATTTCAACTAGTTCAGCATTGCTTCTTAGACATGCAACATCCTCAACTTGGGTCTGGGTGCTTTTCTTTGTTGCCCATTCTGTTAACATGTTATATTATAGTTGAAAGACGTTCTTTCTAGATAAATAGAGAAATTGAATACAAGAACAATATTTATTATAATTAGAGAAATATATTCCCATGACTACTATTATGTACACCTGTTACTTGGCCATTGTTTCTCACTGTCTTAGACATGCATGTATAATAACTTCATATGCAAGTGGATGTAGCTATTTGGCCAAATAACGGTGTGCTGCTCATTCCACTGCAAGTAATATCAATAATGATGCACTTATAACAACTGACATACACTATAAACAAACTAAAAAAAAGGTTTGTACCTTGATGCATATATAAGTCCATACGTGTAAAGAGTGTGTACCTATAAAATGAAAAATAGAAAGTATGTGAAAAAAGTCATTCATCCCAATTTGATTAATTATGAACATGCGTACTAAAAAACAGAAAGTATGTGAAAAAAGTCATTCATTCCAGGTTTGTACCTTTGTTTCTTGTTGAAATTAAAACCTTTGCTCCACTACAACAAATTTACCTTTTAATAGCACGTCTTTAGTATCCAGCAGTTACCCCAAGTGTTTGAGAACATCTATCTACAGCAGCACGCATATACCAGTTTTCAAGCACTACTTGAATAGAGAATATCACTTTATCTATAATGAGATGTTCATTCAGACTATATGCAATTTATGCATTTCTAGGGGCTAGTGATTCAGATAAAACTTCATGATGTGGCATTTACTTGAAAGCCATATAAACATGTAGTACCGGTGCCAAGCCATGAATGTAGCCATTTCGCTTTTATTTTGAAATTTGAAGGCAGCATAAATTCCAGCAGCACCAAAAACTATCGCAATGCCAATAAGAATCAAGTGGACCAATTTTTCACTTCTTTACCAAAGGAAAGATTCTATAACACAATATAGATGTAACAAAAAATTCAGATAACAAATGAGATAAACTGTGTAACAAATACAAATCACATACTTGAGTCCTACTATCGCACCATCCCCGCCTAAGATGATAAACCCAATCATCATGAGAACTCAGATCGGCTGCAAAACAGTGAAGGAATGAAAATCATCAAAGCACATATTTTAGAGCTTGGAAAAGCATATGATCACTTCAAGCGAATTGTCAAGAGGAAGATAACAAAGAGCCTACATAAATTGTATATATTTCGAAAAACCTTGATTGCTAAAACTAATAGGAGGAAGAGCGCGGGTTATACACAAAAAAATGATTTTAGTAAATTAGTTAACGCAAGGTGAAATGCAATTTCACTTCACCAGATAGCATTAATTCTTACAAAATAAAAATAATGACTCATACTTTAAAAGACCTTAGGCTCAAGCAAAAATATGTCTACATTACCAGTAGAAGCTTCCCGATACATTTTACCTGTATTACATTTTAGCCTATTTATGTACTGATTTGGTTCAATGCGTAGGTAGTTAATTAGCACTGGCATCAACTAGTACTAATTTTACTAAGAGCCATTTTGAACGGTAACGGTAAATTTGCGCCACAACAATAGATACCAGTTAAACCATTAGATTCTAGCATGAACAATGTTGTGTTATGTAGCATCCATGTAACTTCTCGTTTTGCAGTTAGACATGGCAGTATGCTACAACTCAGAAATGTTGTATCCTATTCCTAGGGGTTTTAATATATTATGGCGTTTGACATACAAAATCATTTTTGAAAGGTATGAATTTAGTAATATATATCCTCTTCGTTGTATAATAATGCATTCTTGTAAACACACACACACACACACACACATATATATATATATATATATATATATATATATATCTTTTAATGTACGCAGGTACTGATGAAACTATATTTCTGGTTCTATTTGCCATTTATTTACGATGTTCCAATTACATAACTAAGTAAAGATAACTAGGTGCATCCAAATACTTTAGTAATAAATACATAACTTAAAATATAAATCTTAATATTAAAAAAATGATATATAATTATTTAAAATATCTGGAAGTTACATGTTCTCCATATTCAGTGAAGGATTCAAATGTTTTCTTCAATATTCAAGAACTGAGCACTAAGTGTTGAATTGTTGGTCGGTGGTGAAATGTTTGAAAGTATCGCAAACATTACAATAGAACACAACCTCAAAAAGATGAATCAATGTAAAGATAGATATAAGACAACTAGTGAACTGGTATGTGAAATCAAGTTCTCTACGAGTCAACTTATCGTCAGTCTTAATAATGCAAATAAAATATCAGGTGGTTTACTCAACAATCAATATATATACATGTCATTTTACTCAACAAAAGATACACTGCTTTGTTAATAATGCACATAAGCGTTAGATGTTAACAAATAAAAATCTAATCCCTTGCAGTATGTATACAAATTCAGAGTATTGAAATCAAAATTACAAACAGTAGTTTTACCTGAAAACTAGTTTTCTCCGTCAACAATGATTTCCGATATGCTTTTGACTAATCTCCCAATTCTGAATCTTTCATTTATTATTTAGTTGGCTTCAGCTGTAGATCTTGTTAATGAATAGAGTCGCAAACCAGTTGTTTTTCAATTGTAAGCATTTATCAGAATTATATACTGCTCAAAGAGTCGATATAACTAATCCTACTGAATTTGAAATAAAGAATGAAGGTGCAAATTTGGTACAATATTAACATTGAAGATTCAGTGGGATTATAATATATTTAACTAAAAATCAGTAGAAAATCACATCAAGTAATTCTCTCCTATTGCAAAAGGAAAGAAAAATATAAAATATGCAATAAATATTTACTATAAATTATCAACCTACTAATCAATATTATCTTCTTATAACATTATCTAAAGCAAAATAAATCAATTTATACTAAATATATATTATACAATAAATAAGCACCATACCATCATTGTTGTAGTCATGATTTTTATATTAAATTAACTTTGTAAAGATAAATTTTCATACTAAATTGAAAGCATATACTTGGAGGGAATTGAAGTTGAAGGGGAAGGTCAGATATTATTGCAGTGGTTCCTAGCTCTAGGTAGGGTGTACGTGGTAACTACACTTAGCTCAATTATTGCCAGCCAATGCATCCTTGAATTTTATTTTATAGTGCACTGATCTCCAAATAAGTTCTTCTAAGTGTCTCTCCATCTTCAGTCTCCTTTGCATTCTTTAAGAATACCGACATGGCTAGCTCGATCAGTGTTAGCTGCTACTGAATACATAAAAATATCCATAAGTATCTGCAATTTTCAATTTTAAAATATGTAGGATATATATTAAAATATAAATAGAAATTGCAATTTTCAATTACATCAGCTAACTGTTTGGAAACCTAGCAGTTTATTTCAAGTACCTTTTGAAACCATTTACTTTTATATAAAGCATAAATCTCCATCTTTTGTTAAGTTTGAAGACAACATATGACCAGATATCAAACACGGGCAAGTAAGATGTTATAGCTAGCATTCAAATCAAACAGTAGATTTAGAATTAAAATAGATCGCTGGAAATATAAAATTAACCCTTCTAAAAATTAAAATGTAACTAATATGCCCTGTTAAAGAAAAAAATCTAAATAAACAATTTAAATCAATTAAAAGAACACTTAAATAATCCAATCATAACCTAAGAATCAGTAGATTAATGTAACTTTATGGCAATGAACTCGAAGGAAAATAGTCACAAGGCCTTAATCTAAAACTGAAATTAGATGAGCAAATATTTTTGAAAACAAATACTGCTGACAAACAGGAAAGATTATATCAGGAAGTAATAAATAGGATAGAATCAAATCATCACCTGCAGCCAGAATGACGAGATCTGGACGAATAATTTTGCATACGGAGAAATGAGAAAAGAAGATCGAGGAGATCCAAACAATTTCTCTTACGCGCAGAAAAATGAGGAAAAGGGGCGAAGCTTTGAGAAGGTAAGAGAATTAGGTTGAAATTTGAACCGCTGGTTTAATAAATTATCCAACGGCCGAGTGCTTGAGGCACTGAAAGCGTGGATTGGTAAAGCATAAAAGGAGTAATTATCCAACGGTTGAGCGCTTGAGGCATTGAAAGCATGGATTGGTAAAGCATACAAGGAATAAATTATAAATAAAATGTCATTAATTGGAAACAAAATTATGTTTTTAGTAAACCAAACCGCAAAAATAGTTTTAGGCAATAAATACTAGTAAGTACAATAAAAATTATGAATAACCATTAATGCAATATGTATAACGCTCCATAAATAATGTTGGATTGATAAATTTACAATACTAAAGAGATTGTAAGATGTTAGAATTCAACAATATCTCATAAATGTTAGGAAGAAACAAAATATGATACAATTCAGAAAATCCATTGCAAAATTTTGTTTTAACAACTATTTAGAATAACGTTGTACAATTTAGTTTTATTACAATATCCGTTTATAAAATGTTGTTTATATGATTAATTACAATGTTCTTTTCAAAATAAGTTGTTAAAACTTTGAATTTTCACAACATTTTATATCACTATTGTAAATTCTTAGTTTTAAAATAATACTTTTGTTGTAGTGATAAAATATAATTATCAACTGTAATTATAAAATATAAGTATCAACTATAATTATCAACTGTAATTATTAAATACAATCATTTAAAATTAATTACTGAATACCAGTTATCATTTCATAAGCATTAAATGTTATTATTAATTATCAATTAATTATTATAACAAACTGATATTTTCATTATTTAAGGGAATAATTATAAAATAACAATTTAAAATTTTGGGATTTAGCATAAAATATGCTGGCATATGACTGAAATTTGTGATGAAAGCAGAGAACTTAATTAAGAATTTAGCAATTACATTGTTTATGAGCAAAGATTATTTTGCTAATTCTAAATAAGCAATGATTATAAGTTATTTATTATAGAACGTAAATTATTATTTATTATTACTTATTAATCATTAATTATAACAAATTAATTATTAATTATTGAACATGTTAATGATTATTAAAAAAATAACACTAAAGTATATCTTAGAAAAATAATATAAACATTTCTTGCAAATCTGTCGGAATTCTGCGGCGAAATAGCTTCGATAAATATTCGTCGGTATTCTACCGGAATTTGCAACGGAAAATAGCTGCAGAATTTTTCTGTCGGTAATTTGACGCAATTTGCAACGGCTTAGTGAGGGATGACAGAAGACGACGGTAATAAATAAAAGAAAAAGAAGTTGAAAAAATAAAAAATTATCTCTTGCAGATCACATGGAAATCCGTCGCAAATTAGCGATGGAAATTTCCGCTTCTAAATATCTGACGCTAAATCAGTGTTTTCTTGTGGTGTTACAAGAATAAATAAATAAAACAACACAGCGGAAGTGAAAAACTTATTTCATAGCATCATAACTCAAAACGAGTTTACATAAGTAGTCTCCAAAACCATTACAACAGGATCGGTAGTCTTTTCCAAAAACTTCAAAGTACATAAAGAAGCAAATACTTAAATAACATAAATGCATAAATCCCCACTGAGCATAAGCAAAGCCATAAAGATGAGAGAGTCCCAAGCGATACATCTACTCTCTTCAAGCAACTGAAAGAAATCGGCACTAAGTTGTAGTATTCCCTCCTTGCAAACCCGAGGGGGGGAAGGGGGAAAAGAGGTGGAAAGAAAAGGGGGTCAGACATAAAGTCTGGCGAGTGCGATAACTTTAACAATATAATTATCAAAATAACTAGGATAAGGCATAAGCTGGAAAATAAGGAAATGACTGTGAACAAATGGGTATGACAGAACAAAACGAGGAAATAAGACGAACCAAGATAACGTTAAAGGCGCACCTAGTCACTATAAGATAATTACTACACTACACCACCACTAGTCACCCTAAAGGTTGATCCCGCCTACAGAACTTAATAATGATAATGGTAGTTTAGTGTACCCCTAGCTACCTTCATAGGTGTCGTCTGCCCCTATCTCCACTAGGTGTACCCACTACCCCCATTCGATTGGCTCCCTAACTCGTAGATACCCGTGCTGGCCCCACAGTGGGGTGTATCACTCCCCAAAGTGGCAACCTGATACAACCAAAAGTGCACGGCTTATATCTACACAATGCAACAACGTCTTACCTACCAGCCTGGGCCCAAACACGCATATGAACCTGTTGGACTTGCGTTGTCACCGCTGACCCGTTTTGACTTATTACAATTAAATCCAGTACGCGTGTCCCGTCCTCGACTTGGGTCGAGCCCACAAAGATACTTAATGGGTTACTGGTTTGAAAAGGGCCCCCATGCATGATACAAGCTTTCCACCTACGCTTGGTCCCCTCTAAGGTTTTTCCCTACTTAACCCCATTCTTAATCATGTCTTTTTACATGTTTCAATCTTGGTTAAGTGCATCTAATCGTATTTCAAATGTCACCCAAGGCACCCTCTAAATTCCACATGCCACCCAAGACACCCACTTAACCCCCTCATGTCCCACTACATGTTTATCTGGTTAAGTGTTTCTTAATTCATTAAGATCGTAACCTTTTAAAGACCTCCCACATTAGACTGGCATTTGTGGCAGCCGGATTTGTCGGGCGGGTCCGGGCAGTCTTACACCACAAACGAGCCTAACCTCGTGTCTTTACGACTATTACGCATTTAGTTTAGGCCTAAGACCTCCCACATTAGACTGGCATTTGTGGCAGCTGGATTTGCTGGGCGGGTCCGGGCAGTCTTACACCACAAAAGAGTCTAACCTCGTGTCTTAGGCGATTAATTACATAATTAATTATCCCCAATTTGAATTAATCTCCCTATTCAAATTGTCAATCAATTACAAATTTAACTATATCCATAATTAACACCTTAATTATGTCCATCTATTTACGGTATATAAAATTATACCAATTAACATCACATTTAAGGCATTTATGCCAATTCTCAATATTAAATCTTTTAATATTATCCCATTGCCCCACGTTGTACGTTCGTTCGTTTAACGTGAAATATACGTTAGACTCGAATAGTCTAACTTATGGAAAATAAGAGAAAACATCACAAGATGCATAGAATAAAAACTAGATCTAAACATAAGGGGTGAACTTGCATGTGTGAATAAGGTTTTTCATCCAAGCCTTGCATAGGCCAAAGTTACAAACTTGCATAAACTATGGATGTCATAGATCTAATCATAAGGTGTAAACTTGCATGTAAAACATGTAAATTAAGATCTACATGTAAACTAGCATATAGAATTTTGTATACTAGTATATAACTCACACATGTCTTAGCCTAAACTTTAGATCCAAGCTTACATAAAATAGATGTCATGAAACATGTAAGGTTGTATATGATTCTCACTAACTTGAATATGATTCATATCTAAATTAACATCTAAAATTGCATATAGAATTATCGAGTTAAACTTACATATGATTTAACATATGAATTAGTTCCAACAACATAACCAAACTAGCATATGAAACATCATTATGAATTAATTGTACGTAAGCCAACAATTAACATAGATTTACAACATAGAAAATAACATCACAGCTTTACAACATAGATAATAACATAACGGTCAATGATTCATAACACAACCATATAATCCAAATCATAACTCAACCTAATTAAATTGTTAATTATCTTATTAAAGAAATCGAACTCACAACTCAAAGAAGGTCTTGAGTTCTGGAATCTGAGTTCTGAAATTGATTTAGCTCGCCTTTGTAGTAGATTCGTTATTGTTTAGATTAGAGTTGAATAAAGAAACGACCCGAAATCCCCCTTACGGGAAATCGCGGATTGAGTTGAGAACAAGCCACATCAGAACGCAGACAGAAGAACATTTCATTGTATATTACAACAATTCCATCAGATTACAAGAATATACAGAGTATTAACAAATGTTATACAACACAGAATATCAGAGATTTAAATACAGTACTGCAGTGGAAAAATAATACAAAACACAACTGAAAGTAATACACGGATACATAGCTTTCCGAGTATTGTTCCAGCTATAAATCAGGATCCTGTGAATATAAATATGCAAAACCGAAACCGCTAGCTGCCCATGTCAAAATAAGGGCACACAGAGTTTAGGTTAAAACAATAAACTCCAGGCCAGTCATGGGACTGGTGTGAGAACTAAAACAGTTATTAATCTTTATTTTAAAGTTAGGTAAATCAAGGGACCACGCCGTATAACACGGAACGGGTTTCCTCCCAAGAACACCAGTGAATAAAACAACAACGCAATGCTAAATAAAGGAAAATGAAGCTATTATAAGACCCAGGTCCCATCACACAATGCAACGCAAGCCGGAGGATAGGGTTTTTACCTTATAATAGCCAAAGAATGCTTGATACGCAAAATTTCATCTTTTGATTCTTAATCAGAATCCAACCGTAAATTAGTAAGAGAACGATTCCCTAAGTATTAACCCCGAAGGCCGAAACCAACATCAGACCAATACCCAGGAAACCACCCATCTTAGCTCGTTTCCAGTTAGTTTCTGATTTTATATACAATCATAAATATCAATCATAGACGACATGAGCGCCCCATCCCACTATGTCGCCATATATAGGATTACAACTAAAACCGAAACGTCACGTATTGGAAGTTGGATTTCCATCTGTGAACCGAGGCAAAAGATAGTCCTCTACCGATTCGAGACTCTCTAGCCCGAGCCTCAGGATCAGAGCTCGAGTGACCCTTGGATCGTTAGGGCCAGGGTCCACCGATGTGGATTAAAATGCCTGAACACTGCGTTTCCCTACCCTTTGGGGCGTAAATGAGCCAACGAATGACTCCATCGGCTTCACATAGTCACCGATATATCCGAGGCGCCTCGCAATAGAAACAACCACATAAGTCAAACTCGTCAGGGCGTGTAAAACCACTGACGCTACCTCTAACTAGAAGGAAACGCATGCCCTCCCTGAGGTCCTCTCCTGTTTCTGGTTCACAACCGGGGTGTGAGGCTCGTGAATTAACGCTACACAAAGCTGGGCCACACAGGCTTGTTTTGATCATCAACCATAAGACTTTGCTTTTCAACAGAAGCCATGATCATTTGCATCTTAGCATGCCACACAGGCAAACCACTCCATGCAACCGATATCCATCAATCACACAGAATGATATCCAATGTCAGACACACTGTCCATTTACAAGTCCGTTCTGGGTCTGAACGAAACCGGAGGCACCTTGTACCTCGCATATCCATCGATCTCCAAGTACGTCTGGACGATTACCAACTGATTCCCTCCTCTTGGGTGTACGGCCCAATCAGGATCATCAGTAATTATCCAAACGACGTGAAGACCTCCGGTCTTCAACCACCGTCTTAATCTTCGACTCACCGTCGAATCAGTTATTCAGAATGGGATAAACCCGATCTTTTCGAATAACTCGCGTATATAATAAACAAGTGTTACACAAACACACATACGCCTCATTCCAATTCATCAATCACTAACCGTAAATTAGTAAGAGAACAATTCCCCAAATATTAACCCCGAAGACCGAAACCAACATCATATCAATACCCAGGAAACCATTCATCTTAGCCAACCTACAGTTAGTTTCTAAATTTCACATTCATAGGGAAAGGTTCCCATTAATTTTATCAAAGATAAATTCTTCTAAATTTATTCTTTAATCTTCCTTTGAATATTACTTCAAACTAGTTGGGTTTAATGAACCTTACCGAAGTAATCATTTGTTTTAAATTTCCCAATACCAACCTATTCATCCCATGAAGTAAAACTATTAATACTTCATATCTAACACCACGGTGTTATCGGTAAATTCAATTACCATTTCACGTTCAAATCTAATTAAAGATTTAACTATCGCCTGGAGTAAAACTTGTGATACTCCATTCTCGATCTTTTCAATCTAATTAAAGATTCATCAAAACTCCACTTAGTTTTAATCTTTGACTGGGTTAAAGAATCAGTGTCATTTAAAACACGGTTCACGATAAACCCCAAAATCACATCACATTTCAATCTGTCCCTAACCGTAAACTAGCAAGTGAGCAATTCCCTAAGTATTAACCCCGAAGGCCGAAACCAACATCAGATCAATAACCCAAAAACCATTCAACGTAACTAATCTCCAGTTAGTTTCTAATTTTCTTAACTCCTTTGGGTCTAAGAACAGTATTATTGAAGATACCGTTCACACAACCCAAAATTACATTCCATTAATTATCGGGTTAAAGAATAAGTGTTATTTAAAACACTGTTCACGATAAACCCAAAAATCAATACCAATTCAATTCCAATTAAATATTATTTAATTGGTACACTTCATTAAATCTAAATAAAAAGATTTAATCTTTTTCTCCACTGGGGTTAAGAACAGTGTTAATGAAGACACCATTCATGACAAACCCAAATCCCATTTGATATTAAAAACAAGGCTCTGAATAGAAGATATATCGGCTTATATTCAATATCAAATTCTACGACCAACAAATATCGTATTGGAAATAACGATATAAATATATCTTTCAAATTTCCTTAATAATATCTGTATAATCCCGAAATCCAACATCGAAATATTCCAAAGACAATTTCGATTCAAATCCATTCCAATTCAATTATTGGAAATCCTGGTTATTTTCAAAACCATTTCAAATCCAATTCATTTATTTTAAAAATAAATAGAATTTTTATTCTAGTTCAAAACTAGTTCATTTCGATAAAAATCTATTTTTATCTTTTCAAATATGGATTTTTTCATCTCAATTCTTCCCAAATCATTTCTTATGATTCTACACAAATTATTACTATTTTTAATAATTTTATCAGGGCCCGTACAGTCGATTTCCATCAACGGCCATCGAACTGCACTTACAGCGACCTTTTCCAAATTTGATTTGGACATAATTCCAAATTCAACCGTTAGATTTCAAATTTCTAATATTCGTTAGAAAGCTCTTTTCGATACGAACCCAACGGTTCCGGTTTTAGGAGAATCCAACGGTCGGATCTCCCGCAATATCCATTCGAAGTTAATAGTCGAAATTTGCGAACTGCCGCTGCGCGACGCGTTCTATTCAGGCCATTATATATATAATATATGTATATTATATATATTTCGTCGATTTCCTTTTAAAACATATTTTATAAATCGTTTTAAATTCGTTTTCAAAGCGATTTCAACTTCCTTTTCAAATTCAAATCAAGATTGAATTTTTCAATATAAATTCGTTTTAATTTCATTTCAAATCGATTTCAATTAAACTTCAATTTAATTCGAATTTCGATTCATTTCAATTTAATTTGAATTTCAATTCATTTCAATTTAACTCGAATTTCAAATCTATTCAGTTTAATTTAAATTTCAAATCTATTAAATTTAATTCGAGTTTCAAAATCACTTTCAATATTCATTGAAAAATGAATAAAATCGATATAAATATCATTCACATCAAAATGGCGTCAATCTAATCAACACGGCTTCATATATTTCTATTTTCAAATATTCTATTTCAAATATTTCTTTTTCAAATATTTCTATTCAAATATTTCTTTTTCAAATATTCAATTTCAAATATCTCTATTTCAAATATTTCTATTCAAATATTTCTTTTTCAAATATTCTATTTCAAATATTTCTATTTCAAATATTTCTATTCAAATATTTCTTTTTCAAATATTTGTATTCAAATATTTCTATTTCAAAACTGGAATGAGGCCCAATCAATTACCATATAATGTTGATTATATGGATTTTCTACAACACATATATAAAATAACAACGGTAAATAATCAACCATCATCCAGAGTGCACCACACAACTGCATAAGCATAAAATATAAATAATTAACGCTTACACAGTCTGTCAATCCATCGATTGACATACAACTAAACAATCGGGATCAGTGTACGTCAAATCTCATCCCAATACACGTGTGGGGTTTCAAACAATCAAACACAGATTTTATTTGTGCAGTTGGGCGATGTGTAAAATAGATCGTCCCAATCAATATCAGTCAAATCAATGTATATAAACAAATCGGCCGATTTGTTTATAAATATTTATTTTATATACACGTTGAAAATTATATTTTTAACTATAAAATATTTTCAACTGTATAAATATTTTATTTCATTTCACATCACACAATCAACAACACATCAAAATCAAACAAACAAGCATACAAGCCGTCCATGGTCTGTGGACGACGGGTGTCGGGTGCTACTAAACACCGTCTGCATCCTAGTATATATTTTTAACTAGAAATTTAAATTAAAGGTGAGGAGTTCTCACCGACTAGCTAAACCAAACGCCACAACTCTTCATATGTAGGAAATCTTCGCCGTTCTCGCCTTTTGTCACTTTCGTTGCCCGTATTCACTACATATATAAAAATCACATTTTTATATTGTTGCTATGCATATAAAAATCACATTTTTATAACTACGCTACATGGATAAAAATTCTATTTTTATACCGCCACTATATAGATAAAAATTCTACTTTTATACCGCTACTATATGGATAAAAATTATATTTTTATACCGCTACTATATAGATAAAAATTCTATTTTTTTCTTATTATATTTAAAACAATGTTGCGTATTATTATAAAATCAAATGCTATATATTATATAATTCATAAATCAATTAAAGTTAATCTGAAATTTAAAACAGAATTGGTTTTAGAACAAACCTGAATTTACACAAAACTGATTTTACAATGTATTTCTTTTATAAAAATTTAATTAAACTAATCGTAAATAAAAGGGAAAAGAAGCTCACTGTAATTCAACTTCACTCACACTTCAGGCCCTTACGTTGAAAACCGCCCCCCGCTCCATCCTAGGGCTCCCATTCACCAGCACCTTGTTGCGCCGGAAGTGGATCGAATACCACTGCCTCGGAGCCGCCTGCATCGCCATCTATTGGCGAGAGTTCTGGTGAACTCGATCACCATCGTCGGCCAAGAACTGGCCACGAACGACACACGTTTGAGCTCGTTTTTCGAGCAATCTAGGCAGCTAGAGATGATCCTACCCGTTGAAGATGAAGGCCTCCCCCAACTCATCAATTCTGCAGCCATGAATTCTTTTATAAATGTTTGGATTTCACGATTTGGGGTGGAGAAGGTTTGAGCGATCGTGTTCGTTCTTTCGGTTTGGAGCGGCGGAAATACTCTGGGGGAGGAGGTTTGACCACGAGTGATAAATGCTAGGGGTTTGACCTTATGACTAGTTTATATATATAATATAATATAATTATTATTTAACTCAAATTTAACTTGTTTATCATTAAGAACTCCAGATCAAACCCAACGACTATCGCGCCTAGCTAAATACCCTCATTCCGAACACAATGGGATATGTATAGTAAGCTGATTTGATCGTTTCGATTGGTTTCCGTCAAAATCAACATATAACTCTATATATTGAATTCGAACGTGCATTTCAATTTACAGAGGTCACATACTAACTCTAAAAATCCTCGAAAAATATTTTCTAGCTTCGTATTGACAGTATGGTCCTAACAAAACTAGTTTCGTCAAATTCTGAGACCGTTTGAAAAATGGCCATTTTCCAGTCGATTAAAATCAACTGAAACTGGTTAAACATGTTTTCCTTTGCCACGCTCACATATTGATTTCAAAAATTATGGATTTTGAAACCTAGCAATAATTTGACATCCCGGATCCAACAAAAGTGGTTTCGTCGAAAACCGAGGTCGTTTGCAAAATTTCCATTTTCAAAGGCCTTTATATATATTAAAATATATATAAATTCCACAGCGACTTTTCTGAATTTTAAACTGGACATATCTTTCAACTTCTAAAGTGAAATCTCAGTTTCTTACATCCGATAGAAAGATATCGTCAAACAGATTTAGATTTTCTGGTTTCGTCCAATTCCGACTTAAAACGAATTTTGTATATTCATTTGAAATTCGAAATCAAAATTTCAAACTACCGCGCCATTTCAGGCTCGTTATATAATTAAAATAAATTCATTCGTTTTAACTTCGTCGAAAATAAATTTCTCGTCGTTATTATTTAAAATAATTCATTTTAAATATTCAAAATTCATTAAAATTGCCAAAATAAAAATTTTAAATTGGCTCGGATTTCCAAGTTATTACAATCTCCCCCACTTAAAACTTTTCATCCCCGAAAAGGAACGAAGCCGAAAGTTGTTTCACAAATCAACTCAACTTCCAGTATTTTCACTACAGCTTAAGTTCTTCAACTTTTCAGTTTCTAAGAACTTTTCAAATTTTTCAAAAATTTGGTTAACACCCTAAATTTTCAAAAAATTTCGCCATAACCTCCCTTGCATCGGGGAATTCGGGGTATTTCATATAGCCTCCCATGGCCTTCTTCAATCCAAAAGAAAAATAAAAAGCTAAGCGGCTAGCCAATCGGCTCATAAAATCATCATCACCCAAACAAAACAGTAAATTATGGTAAACATGTACCTATTTGTTGGGCAAACAATTTTACTCTTCTGCTCTAACCTCCTTGCAATGACCTGTTCAATGTAAGTACATGTACATGCATGCAAATGCGATAAATCTTCAGTACAACTCACTATTTTTGATTCAATTGGCTAAATGGTTCAAATTTAATTAATCAACCAATAATCAAACAACACAATCAACAATCAATTAGTTGATTAGCTTTTCAAATTCATAACTTTGATACATAGTCTAAAAATCAGATTTTTGATGCCAAATCATAACAATAGGCCCTATCTAATTTTGGTTCTCACACCAGTCAATAGGAAATATATAGAAATCCCACTTTCATCATTCAAAAATAAATACTAGTGATGGTATATACTTCATCATCAGGACCATGCCCGGGCGACTAGAGTGTGATTCTATATCTATCCAATATATTAAAACTTCGAATACACGTGGATCAGACGTATACGCAAAATCTTTATATACTGGATTGTCCAAATCAATATAAATAAATATTCAAATGCATTGAATAATTGAATTAAATTTTCAAAACAAAAACTGTTTTCAATTTTATTTTAAAAACATCACTCTTCACACTCATTCTAGGATACTACTGATCCCATCTATAACGAGTCATTCTCATTGGATATTACTAATCCAATCTCTGATGAATTCGTATGGTTCTAATGTGCCTTGTTCTCTGAGCTTTGTAAACCAAAGCTCTGATACCACGAAGAAACGACCCGAAATCCCCCTTACGGGAAATCGCGGATTGAGTTGAGAACAAGCCACATCAGAACGCAGACAGAAGAACATTTCATTGTATATTACAACAATTCCATCAGATTACAAGAATATATAGAGTATTAACAAATGTTATACAACACAGAATATCAGAGATTTAAATACAGTACTGCAGCGGAAAAATAATACAAAACACAACTGAAAGTAATACACGGATACAGAGCTATCCGAGTATTGTTCCAGCTATAAGTCAGGATCCTGCGAATATAAATCTGAAAAACTGAAACTACTAGCTGCCCGTGTCAAAATAAGGGCACCCAGAGTTTAGGTTAAAACAATAAACTCTAGGTCAGTCATGGGACTGGTGTGAGAACTAAAACAGTTATTAATCTTTATTTTAAAGTTAGGTAAATCAAGGGACCACGCCGTATAACACGGAACGGGTTTCCTCCTAAGAACACCAGTGCATAAAACAACAGCGCAATGCTAAATAAAGAAAAATGAAGCTATTATAAGACCTGGGTCCCATCACACAATGCAACGCAAGCCGAAGGATAGGGTTTTTACCTTATAATAGCCAAAGAATGCTTAATATGCTAAATTTCATCTTTTGATTCTTAATCAGACTCCAACCGTAAATTAGTAAGAGAACGATTCCCTAAGTATTAACCCCGAAGGCCGAAACCAACATCAGACCAATACCCAGGAAACCACCCATCTTAGCTCGTTTCCAGTTAGTTTCTGATTTTATATACAATCATAAATATCAATCATAGACGGCATGAGCGCCCCATCCCACTATGTCGCCATATATAGGATTACAACTAAAACCGAAACGTCACGTATTGAAAGTTGGATTTCCATTTGTGAACCGAGGCAAAAGATAGTCCTCTACCGATTCGAGACTCTCTAGCCCGAGCCTCAGGATCAGAGCTCGAGTGACCCATGGATCGTCAGGGCCGGTCCAACGATGTGGATTAAAATGCCTGAACACTGCGTTTCCCCACCCTTTGGGGCGTAAATGAGCCAACGAATGACTCCATCGGCTTCACATAGTCACTGATATATCCGAGGCGCCTCGCAACAGCAACAACTACATAAGTCAAACTCGTCAGGGCGTGTAAAACCACTGATGCCACCTCTAACTGGAAGGAAACACGTGCCCTCCCTGAGGTCCTCTCCTGTTTCTGGCTCACAACTGGGGTGTGAGGCTCGCGAATTAACGCTACACAAAGTTGTGCCACACAAGCTGTGCTTTGATCATCAACCACAAGACTTTTCTTTTCAACAGAAGCCTTGAACAATGATCATTAGCATCCTAGGATGCCACACAGGCAAACCACTACATGCAACTAATATCCATCAATCACACAGAATGATATCCAATGTCAGACACACAATCCATTTACAAGTCCGTTCTGGGTCTGAACGAAACCGGAGGCACCTTGTACCTCGCATATCCATCGATCTCCAAGTACGTCTGGACGATTACCAACTGATTCCCTCCTCTTGGGTGTACGGTCCAATCAAGATCATCAGTAATTTTCTGAATGACGTGAAGACCTCTGGTCTTCAACCACTGTCTTAATCCTCGACTCATCGTCGAATCAGTTATTCAGAATGGGATAAACCCGGTCTTTCCGAATAACTCGCGTATATAATAAACAAGTGTTACACAAACACACATACGCCTCATTCCAATTCATCAGTCACTAACCGTAAATTAGTAAGAGAACAGTTCTTCAAATATTAACCCCGAAGGCCGAAACCAACATCAGATCAATACCCAGGAAACCATTCATCTTAGCCAACTTACAGTTAGTTTCTAAATTTCACATTCTCAGGGAAAGGTTCCCATTAATTTTATCAAAGATAAATTCTTTTAAATTTATTCTTTAATCTTCCTTTGAATATTACTTCAAACTAGTTGGGATTAACGAACCTTACTGACGTAATCATTTGTTTTAAATTTCCCAATCCCAACCTATTCATCCCATGAAGTAAAACTGGTAATACTTCATATCTAACACCACGGTGTTATCGGTAAATTCAATTATCATTTCACGTTCAAATCTAATTAAAGATTTATTCTATCGCCTGGAGTAAAACTGGTGATACTCCATTCTCGATCTTTTCAATCGAATTAAAGATTCTTCAAAACTCCACTTAGTTTTAATCTTTGACTGGGTTAAAGAATCAGTTTCATTTAAAACAGGGTTCACGATAAACCACAAAATCACATCACATTTCAATCAGTCCCTAACCGTAAACTAGCAAGTGAGCAATTCCCTAAGTATTAACCCCGAAGGCCGAAACCAACATCAGATCAATACCCCAGAAACCATTCAACGTAACTAATATCCAGTTAGTTTTTGATTATATTAACTCCTTTGGGTCTAAGAATAGTATTATTGAAGATACCGTTCACGACAACCCAAAATCACATTCCATTAATTATCGGGTTAAAGAACAAGTGTTATTTAAAACACTGTTCACGATAAACCCAAAAATCAACACCAATTCAATTCCAATTAAATATTATTTAATTGGTACACTTCATTAAATCTAAATAAAAAGATTTAATCTTTTTCTCCACTGGGGTTAAGAACAGTGTTAATGAAGGCACCATTCACGACAAACCCAAATCCCATTTGATATTAAATACAAGGCTCTGAATAGAAAATATATCGACTTATATTCAATATCAAATTCTACGACCAACAAATATCGTATTGGAAATAACGATATAAATATTTCTTTCAAATTTCCATAACAATATCTGTATAATCCTGAAATCCAACATCGAAATATTTCAAAGACAATTTCGATTCAAATCCATTCCAATTCAATTATTGGAAATCCTGGTTATTTTCAAAACCATTTCAAATCCAATTTATTTATTTTAAAAATAAATAGAATTTTAATTCTAGTTCAAAACTAGTTCATTTCGATAAAAATCTATTTTTATCTTTTCAAATATGGAGTTTTTCATCCCAATTCTTCCCAAATCATTTCTTATGATTCTACACAAATTATTACTATTTTTAATAATTTTATCAAGGACCGTACAGTCGATTTCCATCAACGGCCATCGAACTGCACTTACAACGACCTTTTCCAAATTTGATTTAGACATAATTCCAAATCCAACTGTTAGATTTCAAATTTCTAATATTCGTTAGAAAGCTCTTTTCGATACGAACCCAACGGTTCCAGTTTTAGGAGAATCCGACGGTCGGATCTCCCGCAATATCCATTCGAAGTCAATGGTCGAAATTCGCGAACTGCCGCGGCGCGTTCTATTCAAGCCATCATATATATATATATATATATATATATATATATATATATATATATCGTCGATTTCCTTTTAAAACGTATTTTTTAAATCGTTTTAAATTCGTTTTCAAAGCGATTTCAACTTCCTTTTCAAATTCAAATCAAGATAGAATTTTTCAATATAAATTCGTTTTAATTTCATTTCAAATCGATTTCAATTCAACTTCAATTTAATTCGAATTTCGATTCATTTCAATTTAATTCGAATTTCAATTCATTTCAATTTAACTCGAATTTCAATTCAATTCGAATTTCAAATCTATTCAGTTTAATTCGAATTTCAAATCTATTCAATTTAATTCGAGTTTCAAAATCACTTTCAATATTCATTGAAAAATGAATAAAATCGATATAAATATTGTTCACGTCAAAATGGCGTCAATCTAATCTACACGGCTTCATATATTTCTATTTTCAAATATTCTATTTCAAATATTTCTTTTTCAAATATTTCTATTCAAATATTTCTTTTTCAAATATTCTGTTTCAAATATTTCTATTTTAAATATTTCTATTCAAATATTTATTTTTCAAATATTCTATTTCAAATATTTCTAGGTCAAATATTTCTATTCAAATACTTCTTTTTCAAATATTTCTATTCAAATGTTTTTATTTCAAAACTGGAATGAGGCCCAATCAATTACCATATAATGTTGATTATATGGATTTTCTACAACACATATATAAAATAACAACGATAAATAATCAACCATCATCCAGAGTGCACCACACAACTGCATAAGCATAAAATATAAATAATTAACGCTTACACGGTCTGTCAATCCATCGATTGACATACAACTAAACAATCGGGATCAGTGTACGTCAAATCTCATCCCAACACCCCGTGTGGGGTTTCAAACAATCAAACACAGATTTTATTTGTGCAGTTGGGCGATGTGTAAAATTTATCGTCCCAATCAATATCAGTCAAATTAGTGTATATAAACAAATCGGCCGATTTGTTTATATATATTTATTTTATATACACGTTGAAAATTATATTTTTAACTATAAAATATTTTCAACTATATAAATATTTTATTTCATTTCACATCACACAATCAACTACACATCAAAATCAAACAAACAAGCATACAAGCCGTCCATGGTCTGTGGACGATGGGTGTTGGGTGCTACTAAATACCGTCTGCATCCTAGTATATATTTTTAACTAGAAATTTAAATTAAAGGTGAGGAGTTCTCACCGACTAGCTAAACCAAACGCCATGACTCTTCATATGTAGGAAATCTTCGTCGTTCTCGCCTTTTATCACTTTCGTTGCCGTATTCACAACATATATGAAAATCACATTTTTATATTGTTGTTATGCATATAAAAATCACATTTTTATAACTACGCTACATGGATAAAAATTCTATTTTTATACCGCCACTATATAGATAAAAATTCTACTTTTATATCGCTACTATATAGATAAAAATTCTATTTTTATACCGCTACTATATAAATAAAAATTCTATTTTTATACCGCTACTATATAGATAAAAATTCTATTTTTTTTCAATTATATTTAAAAAAATATTGTGTATTTTATAAAATCAAATGCTATATATTATATAATTCATAAATTAATTAAAGTTAATCTGAAATATAAAACAGAATTGGTTTTAGAACAAAACTGAATTTACACAAAACTGAGTTTACAATGTATTTCTTTTATAAAAATTTAATTAAACTAATCGTAAATAAAGGGGAAAAGAAACTCACTGTAATTCATCTTCCCTCACACTTCAGGCCCTTACGTTGAAAACCGCCACCCGCTCCATCCTAGGGCTCCCATTCACCAGCACCTTATTGCGTCGGAAGTGAATCGAATACCCCTACCTCAGAGCCGCCTGCGTCACCATCTATTAGCGAGAGTTCTGGTGAATTCGATCACCATCGTCGGCCAAGAACTGGCCACGAACAACACACGTTTGAGCTCGTTTTTCGAGCAATCTAGGCAGCCAGAGATGATCCTACCCGTTGAAGATGAAGGCCTCCCCCAACTCATCAATTCTGCAGCCATGAATTCTTTTATATAAATGTTTGGATTTCATGATTTGGGGTGGAGAAGGTTTGAACGATCGTGTTCGTTCTTTCTGTTTGGAGCGGAGGAAATACTCTGGGGGAGGAGGTTTGACCACGAGTGATAAATGCTAGGGGTTTGACCTTATGACTAGTTTATATATATAATATAATATAATTATTACTTAACTCAAATTTAACTTGTTTATCATTAAGAACTCCAGATCAAACCCAACGACTGTCGCCCTTAGCTAAATACCCTCATTCCGAACACAATGGGATATGTATCGTAAGCTGATTTGATCGTTTCGATTGGTTTCCGTCAAAATCAACATATAACTCTATATATTGAATTTGAACGCGCATTTCAATTTAATGAGGTCACATACTGACTCTAAAAATTCTCAAAAAATATTTTCTAGCTTCGTATTGACGGTATGGTCCTAACAAAACTAGTTTTGTCGAATTCTGAGACCGTTTGAAAAATGGCTATTTTCCAGTCGATTAAAATCACCTAAAACTGGTCAAACACGTTTTCCTTTGCCACGCTCACATAATGATTTCAAAAATTATGAATTTTGAAACCTAGCAATAATTTGACATCCCGGATCCAACAAAAGTGGTTTCGTCGAAAATCGAGGTCGTTTGCAAAATTTCCATTTTCAAAGGCCTTTATATATATTAAAATATATATAATTTCCACAACAACTTTTCTGAATTTTAAACTGGATATATCTTTCAACTTCTAAAGTGAAATCTCAGTTTCTTACATTCGATAGAAAGAAATCGTCAAACAGATTTAGATATTTCTGGTTTCGTCCAATTCCGAATTAAAACGAATTCTGTATATTCATTTGAAATTCGAAATCGAAATTTCAAACTACCACGTCATTTCAGGCTCGTTATATAATTAAAATAAATTCATTCGTTTTAACTTCATCGAAAATAAATTTCTCGTCGTTATTGTTTAAAATAATTCATTTTAATATTCAAAATTCATTAAAATTGACAAAATAAAATTTTTAAATTGGCTCGGATTTCCGGTTATTACAAATAAAATTGAGTTGATTAGCTTTTCTTCCTCCTAAATGGTGGTGGCTACTCTAGGTTGCAAGGTGATAGCATGACGACCATAGTTCCAATTTTTATTTGATTTTAGGGTTTGAGTCTACCCATGTTTATATAGAATTTCAATTTAATTATAGCTGTCGGATGATCTTAGGGTTAGTCAAAACCATTCAGTCAGGATAGGGTTACACCACAACCCTAATGACTCAGCAAGGAGTCAGAAAGGACTCAGCAATGAGTCACAGTATGGATCAGATCACACCAGAAAGCTGTGCAGGCTTTCTGCTCGGCCTGGGCACACTTGGGAAGTGCGCCAGTGTATTTTTGTATTGGCGCACTTCCCAAGTGCGCCAGTGCATTTATATTTTTTTTCTCTTCTGGTTTTTCCGCCTAACTTCGTTCGTCCATATCTCCTTCATACGGTGTCCGTTTTACGCAAACTCGGACTCTATCTCAAGCAGAATTCTGAGACGAATGCAATTGCGCAACCTGCTTCCCTTAATTCCCTCATTTGAAATTAAGTATTATTTGATTTGTTAACTTTAATATTAAAATTATGGGGTGTTTAAAGGGTTTGTCGTGAATGGTGTCTTAAATAACACTGTTCTTAAACCCCATAAGAAAAGAATAAATCATTTAATTAAGATTATTAGAGTTTTCAATTATATTTAATAATTGGAATAAAAGGAAGTGTGAGTTTAGTTTATTGTGAATTGTGTTTTTAACGACATTTGTTCTTTAACTCAATTAACAGTGAAAATATAATTTGGAATTTATAAATCTTTTATTAAGATTTAAGTGGAAATTTTCCAAAGTAAAGTTTTCCAATTTAATATATTAAATTGGAATTGAATGGAATTCGATTTAACAATAATCGAGATGAGATTCTGTAAAAGAAGACCGTTACTATATATCGAATTTAAAAGGCTTTGCTGTTATTCCATTTATATTATTGGTCTGATACAGAAATTTATATCGATTATATATTGATTTGATTCCTGTGAAAATTCTATGTTTAATGGAAGATGATTTTGGGGTTTATCGTGAACAATGTTTTTAAATGACATTTGTTCTTTAACCCAGTTAAAGATAAGATTTATTTCTTAAATATGAATAATCATAAAGTAATGATTTTGGATATTAAAACCAAATTGGGGTTTTAATGAATCTTTGAAAGGGGTTTAAAGAATAAATTAAAGAATCTATCTTTGATAAAATTAATGGGAACCTTTTTCCAAATAATGTGAATATCTTATTAAAAGAATATTCTGAATTGGAGTGTAGCGTATGATGTGTTTTATAACACTTGATTTTTATTATAAAATACGCGAGTTATTCTGAAAGATCGGGTTTAACCCATTTTGAATAATTACTATGACGATTAAAAGTTGAAGATGAAGACGGTGGTTGAAGACCGACGATCTTCACATCGAATGGATGAGGACTACTGATGCCTTTGATTAGAGTTGCTGCCTTGAGAAGGTTCCAACGGTAGTTGTCCGGACGTATTGTTGATCGTTCGGATATGCGTGGTATAAGGTGCCTCCGGTTTCATTCAGACCCAGAATGGACTTGTAAATGGATTATATGTCTGACGTTGTATTCCTTTATACTGTATTCGTTGATCTTTGCTAAATATATATCCGTTTGGTGTTTAACACCATTCTCTAAGACGTATGAGCTTAGAGGTTATATATTGGCAAAAATCAATGGTATGGTACGGATTGACAATGTGGCATGCCAAGATGCAAATGATCAAGGCTTGTTGTTGAAAAGCAGAGCCTTGTGGTTGATGATCAAAGCACAGCCTATCTAGACACAGCTTTGTGTATAGCGTTACTTCGTGAGCCTCACACCCCGGTATGAACCAGAAACGGGAGTAAGGACTACAGGGAGGACATATGTTTCTTTTTGCTAGAAGTGGTGTCAGCGACTTACCAGCCCTGACATTTTTACTTATGTGGATGATGGAATGAGGCGCCTCGGTTATTGAGTCCCTAGTGGCTCTATTTACGCCCCATAGGGCGGGAAAACGTATTATTCAGGCATTATTAATCCATTAACATATTTGTGGACCGGCCCTGAAGATGCAAGGTGCAGTTGCGGCTGAGCCTGAGGCACGAGCTAAGTGTCTCAAATTCGGTAAGGACAATCTTTTGCCTTGGTTCAATATGGAAATCCAAATTCCAATACAACTCATGCGGTTTTGACTGTATTACTAGTACGTCGACATAGTGTATGGTAGCTATGCCGTCTATGATTGATATTATGATTGAAATGTTTTAAAACATATATACACTATAATAATATCAAATTCATTTTATTGTATCAAGTATTTTTGACCACTATAAGGTAAAACTCAATCTATCGAAACCCGAGTTAGGCGCTCTGGTATCCTGCAGAAAAAGACAAAGATAAAGAAAACATGTCAGAATTCGTAAGCATCTTATAACGGAAGGAATTCAAAGTATAATATACTTTAAATATAGCTTTACCTTATAAAACATACTGTCTAACCAGTATCCAAAGCTTATACCATCTCTGTCATGACCCTAACCTGGAAGTACGTAATGAGGAGGGGGGTCAGAACATAAGTTCTGTGTGAGTGGACTTAGAATAAACTTCTGTATAATCCTACATATACCGTTCAGTTATATTTTCTTTCTTATTAGGTTCTTCGTGATATTAGCTCTCTAGGCTATACTCATGTCCCACTAGTAGATTAACATAATACAATGTATATGTAGATACTCCCAACTCGTATAATCCTTTCCATGTATATATATACAGTCCCTTGCCGTATGTCGTACGGGCTTCATCATGTAAATCTATACTACTTTAGTGTAGTGCCACCATTCTCGAAATCGTTTGGACTACCACTCTTGATCTTACTAGATTCCGTTTATTACCTAGATCTAATCTAGGGTTTTCTATCCAGCGCTTCCTAGATTCAACCAGGGTTTTACGCTACCCAGGGCCACTGGGGTTTATGCTACCTATTGAACGCTTTCTAGATCCGACAAGGGTTTATGCTACATAGGGCCACTAGGGTTTATGCTACCTATCGAACAATGCCCCCTAGTCTAGGACACACTACCCAGAGCGATATATGTTCCTAGACTTTACGTCCCAATCGTGTCGTTAAACGGGCTAGATATCTAGTTGCACATGTCCTCTATATGTGCGGCCCGAGTCCCGTGGCAGGGCTAATCAAGAAACACGGAACTCGGTCGGGAGCTTTAAGTTATCTGCCGATGCAGATGCTAGGGTCTGTTTTAAAATGTACGTGGCTATGGTCCCACTTGACCCCTCCCTCAACTAATGAAAGGCACCCAAGAAAATCAAGAATGAGAACTGTATGCGGGCCCTCCATGTCCCACAAACCTACTGGCCACCCTCACCCATAATTAGATAGCAAAGTATATGGTCTTTTGGAGTTCTCCGCCTTTCCGCTTGCGTATCACGATTGACTCAAGATGGTAGGTAGATGACGACGTGCTATCACAGGGCTAAACAAGATATCGCCGCCTCACGTTGACCCATCCTAGTCTTTAGGTTGCTTATATTGTAACCAAGGCATACCCTTGGCTCTTCTAATGTGGACCTTAACCTCTGTGAGCCCAGGAGGATCATCTGCAACCTCACAGAGGGACACCAAGAGTACCCTCACGTCCCCTCGAAGCCGTGTGCTTGTAACCTAGTTCGTTGGAGCCTTCTTCATGATCAGATGGACATTCGCTCCTCCTCGTGTTCTACTTGGCTTTCTTGACTAAGGTTTACTACTTAGTTTCCTGAATTGTTAGCTTTCTTAACTAAGGTTCACTACTTAGTTTCCTGAATCGTTAGCTTTCTTAACTAAGGTTTACTACTTATCCTCTTAACTAAGGTTTACTACTTAGTTCTCTTAATCGTTCGTTTTCTTAACTAAGGTTTACAACTTAGTCCTCTTAACTAAAGTTTATTACTTGGTTCTCTTAACCAAGGTTTGATACTTAGTTTCTGTTACTTAGTTCTCTTTAACTAAGGTTTGTTACTTAGTTCCTTTTAACTAAGGTTTACCAATGAATTCAAGCATGACTTAAGTTCTCTTTATCAAATGATAGCGTACGGGTGTTTTCCCACATTTCCAACTTAGATTAACTTATTTCATGGTATAAGTCGTCCCACCCTTCGAGTCTTGTATCACATCTTAAGTCATATTCATTTCTTATCCCTAGGATAAGGTTACCTATTATTTAATCTTATCATTCCCCACTTTTCCTTGCTTTGATACTGTTATATTGGTTAAGTTTGCCTATGTGTCCAAGTTGACTTAACCCCCAATCACGTATTTAATTCAACCCACGTACCATGCTAAATTGGTTAAGTGTTCTCTATCAGTTCATGTTGACTTAACCCACCCATATATCATGTCAAATTGGTTAAGTGTTATCTAGCGGTTCACGTTGACTTAACCCACCCATATATCATGTCAAATTGGTTAAGTGTTGTCTAGTGTTTCATGTTGAATTAACCTTACCATACTAGCATGTGTCATTAGCATTAATTAATTATTAATGCCCAACCTCTCACATTAGACCTATTGTTGCGGTCACTGGATGTGCCAGTTGGTTCCGGGCAGGATTACACCACAACTCAATCTAACCTCGGGTTTCAAGCACGTTATGACTAACTTCTCACATTAGAACCTATTGTTTGTGGTCACTGGATGTACCGGGCGGTTCCGGGCAGGATTACACCGCAAACTCATTCTAACCTCGAGTTAGCCATGTTTCATGTTTAGCCAATTAACAATTCATGTCTATTCTAGGTGTCATAGGCCAATTATAAATTTACAAGCATGTTCATGTTCATTCTAGATATCAAATGTCAATTACCAATTCACAAGCATGTTCATGTTCAAGTTATGCCACTATTGTCAATTTCATGTCATGTGTCGAGTTCCATAATTACATAAAAACATGGTTTGTCCAACATATTCCATTTTTAATTATGTTTCTAGGATCTTAACGGCATATCCAATTTTCAAGTTTCAAATTCAAGCTTTACCCAAAAACCCGAATTTATGTTCGTGCTTATAATCCCGTTAATAGGTTATACATATTATTCCAGTTTCCCATATATGTGTTCCAAATAGGTTGCTATCATTCCTCATATGTTGGTTAAGCTTATTCACATGTCAAGTGCTACTTAACCCATTTCTACTTTGCTTACACAACCATTCGTGTAATCATCTTTTTACCCAAATTGCCTGATTCATCGATTAAATCTCAAGCTCTTCCCAAATAACTATAATTTACGCGCTGTTGACCTTGGCTCGAAGGTAGCCAAAGTTTCAAAAATAAAAAGGAAGAATAGGGAAGAGGAATAGATTAAGCATTCAAAGATTATTTTAAATTGCAACATGAATTTTAACTGGGGAATGACGAACGATAATAATACTATTATGCATGAAGTGTATTGTAATCCCACTCACTGATTTAAGAACGGATCTGAATTCTGGGATCTGATTATTGAGACTGAAAAGCTATCCCTTGATGTAGATTATCGATCCTCTAATTTAGATTTGATTCTTAGAAAATAGTTGTTGAAGTCATTGAATTAGCCTTTGATTCTCTACTTGAATTCTAACGAAGAACTTGAGCAGTATAACCCCGTCTTTGATTTATTTTGATATGAATTAGGGAAGAGTATAGGCATAATGAAGATGTGTAGAGAAAACTGTAGCCTTAGGGGTGTTTATATAGGTGCTCAAGACCTTATCGTACATGCAGCGCTAAGTCAGCATTGAACCCAGTTAAAAAAATAGTCCAGGTTCGCAGATAAATCTAGCCAAATATTATCGTACACGCAGCGCTGAGTCAGCATTGGGTCCCGTAAGCTGTTTTAGCGCAGAAATTCGAATTTCGAATGTTTGAATTGTTTTGGCGTAGAAATTTGATTTTTTAACTTTTGAATTTCTGGAATTTACTTAACTGTTTTATTCACATGAAATATTCTTATATGTACACAATTACTCTACCGACCATTTTACGCGTATATATATATATATATATATATGCACAATTTTTGTTTTATTTTCAAAATTCTAACGATGTTGCACCGTTATTTGATTCTTGCCGTATTTCATTGACTGTAGCCTTATCTTGAATTTTATCTTTTGTATCCATATATTTATGCATATATATATATATTCTCATATATATACATATATTTTCTTTATTTTCTTTATTTCCTTATATGTACGTTCTTATGCTTTCAAATTTTGAATTTGTTTGCGTACATATATTTGCATGTTCAGTTGGCCCTCTCTAAAACAAAGATAAAAATTATGCCACCGCCGGGGTTCGAACCCCTGACCTCCATGTTATAAATCCAATGTCTTAACCAACTGAGCTATGAAGTCTATTGTTAACAAGTCTTAGAACAATGATAATTATTGTTCTCTCCTTACTTCTCTTTTTCATGTTAGTTACAATACTTAAATTAAACCATTGCATGAATCTTTTTATTTTAATGTTAATGCATTATGTTTGCAAATCAGTGCATGTAACATATTTACATTGCATGCAACCAATCCTTTCTTTCTTTTAATGCATGCATTACATTTTTTTTTCAGTGCATGTATCTATTACATGCAATCCTTATTTTATTCTTTATTTTATATTTTAATTTGTTTGTGTATATATACACACACACACACATATATATATATATATATATATATATATATATATATTTCTCTTGTGCATATACAAACTTCTATGCTTAATAACTTCTTCATATGATGTCCGTTTTACGCAAACCAGGTGTCTATCTTGACCAGAATTCCAAGATGGACGCAATGGTGATGTCCGTTTTACTTAATTCCTGATATTTAAATTAAGTATTTTTATTTTCTCATCTCTTCGATTACACACATTGTTATCGCATTAATTTCCTTACTCTTCAATGTATAAATTAATTTTTTATTATACATCACCATTATTTATCTATCTATGCATATATACATATTTGTACATTTTTAATTATATTAAAAATATGGGGTGTTACAATCAATGTGATAGTGAATCTGAAATGTCATCAATTAGAAATTAATGTCATTATATTAGAAATATCATTTTATTTTAAAATGTCATGTAAATTAAATTTATTAATATACTAGAATCATGTCATTTATAGATGTCATAAATTTATTAATTTATGTCATTTTATTTGAAATTGTCATATATTTAGATTAATGTCGTGTTACATTAAAAAGGCCATATATTTAGATCATGTCCATGTTGAAAATCATGTCATTTATGTTAGTCAAATAAAGATGTCATAGACCATGACATGTTACATTAAATATATGGTTTGTTGAAAGTAAATTATAAATATTCATTTATAATGTAAACAGTGGAAATTGGTTAAACTTATTAACCAATAATCTATTTAGATGAACTGCTGTTGTTTGAAAACCCCACACGGGTGTTGGAATGACATACACTAGTCCCAATATTTAACTATATGTCAATCGATGGATTTACAGTTTGTGTTGAGCGTTATTTATTTATTTTAACGCTCACACAATTATAAAATTCACTCTGGTTGTGAATGGATTACTTAGAGACTATGTATCATTATTGTTATATATATACCTGCGATGTATGAAATCCATACAACTGAAATTGTATGGTAATTGATTGAGTCGCATTCCTATTCAGAACATCTTTTAGTCTAAAGGTTATTTTAAAATAAAGAACATCTTTACATAAAGAATAGTTTAAATTGAAGGATCTTGTAAATAAAAAATAATTTTAAATAACGAATATTATAGAATAATATTCAATGAAGAATAAAAATGTTGACATGTGAAGCCGAACTAAGTAGAAACGTCATTTTTAACCCGAATGGGTTCATCGATCAATTTATTTCATTCTAAAATGAATATAAAAAGAAGTGATTTATAAATCTCATATTTCGTAAATATGAATATTTTAATATGATAAAATATAGAATATTCAGTTTTGCTTTAAAAATGAAAATGTAGTTAAAATCATTTTTAAATGAATTTATAGATCTTCTATAAAAATGATTTATAATAGAAGTCTATGAAATATATAATATATATTATATATCTATATAATGGCCTGAATTGGATGCGCCGCGTAGCGATCGTTCGTGAATTTCGACCATTAACTTCAAATTGGCGTAACGGAAGATTCGACTGTAGGATTCTTCTAAACCCGGAACCGTTTGGTTCATATCGAAAAGAGCTTTCCAATGAATATAAGAGTTTGGAAATCTAACGGTTAGATTTGGAATTATGTCCAAATCAAATTTGGAAAAGGTCGCTATGGATGCAGTTTGGTGGCCGTTATTAGAAACCGACTGTACGAGCGATAATAAAATTATTAAAAATATGGAAAAATTATGTAAAATCATAATAAATGATTTGGAAAGAGTTTGGATGAAAAATTCCATATTTGAAAAGATAAAAATATATTTTTATCGAATTTAACTAGTTATTAACTAGAATAAATCTTCAAAATAAAATTTAATGAAGTTTTCCAATTAATTGATATTTAATTGGAATTAAATAAGATAAATTGGTTTTTGGGGTTTGTCGTGAGTGGTGTCTTAAATAACATTGTTCTTAAACCGCATAATAAAAGAATAAATATTTTAATTAAGATTATTAGAGTTTTCAATTATATTTAATAATTGGAATAAAAGGAAGTGTGAGTTGAGTTTATTGTGAACTATGTTTTTGACGACATTTGTTCTTTAACTCAAATAACAGTGAAAATGTAATTTGGAATTTATAAATCTTTTATTAAGATTTAAGTGGAAATTTTACAAAGTAAAGTTTTCCAATTTAATATATTAAATTGGAATTGAATGGAATTCGATTTAACAACAATCGAGATGAGATTCTATAAAAGAAAACCGTTACTATATATGGAATTTAAAAGGCTTTGCCATTATTCCATTTATATTATTGGTCTGATACAGAAATTTATATCGATTATATATTGATTTGATTCCTGTGAAAATTCCATATTTAATGGAAGATGATTTTGGGGTTTATCGTGAACTATGTTTTTAAATGACATTTGTTCTTTAACCCAGTTAAAGATAAGATTTATTTCTTAAATCTGAATAATCATAAAGTAATGATTTTGGATATTAAAACCAAATTGGGATTTTAATGAATCTTTAAAAGGGGGATTAAAGAATAAATTAAAGAATATATCTTTGATAAAATTAATGGGAACCTTTTTTCAAATAATGTGAATATCTTATTAAAAGAATATTCTGAATTGGAATGTAGCGTATGATGTGTTTCATAGCACTTGATTTTTATTATAAAATACGCGAGTTATTCGGAAAGACCGGGTTTAACCCATTCTGAATAATTACTACGACGATTAAAAGTCGAAGATGAAGACGGTGGTTGAAGACCGGCGATCTTCACATCGAATGGATGAGGACTACTGATGCCTTTGATTGGAGTTGCTACCTTGAGAAGGTTCCAGTGGTAGTTATACGTACATATTGTTGATCGTTCGGATATGCGAGGTATAAGGTGCCTCCGGTTTCGTTCAGATCCAGAACGGACTTATAAATGGATTGTATGTCTGACGTTGTATTCCTTTATACTGTATTCGTTGATCTCTGCTAAATATATATTTGTTTGGTGTTTAACACCCTTCTCTAAGACGTAGGAGCTAAGAGGTTATATATTGGCAGAAATCAATGGTATGATATGGATTGACAATGTGGCATGCCAAGATGCAAATGATCAAGGCTTATTGTTGAAAAGCAGAGCCTTATGGTTGATGATCAAAGCACAGCCTATCTAGGCACAGCTTTGTGTGTAGCGTTACTTCGCGAGCCTCACACCCCGGTATGAACCAGAAACGGGAGCAAGGACTACAGGGAGGACATACGTTTCTTTCTAACTAGAAGTGGTGTCAGCGACTTACCAGTGCTGACATTTTTACTTATGTGGATGATGGAACGAGGCGCCTCGATTATTGATTCCCTAGTGGCTCTATTTACGCCCCATAGGGCGGGGAAACATATTGTTCAGGCATTATTATCCATTAACATATTTGTGGACCAGTCTTGAAGAACCAAGGTGCAGTTGCGGCTGAGCCTGAGGCACGGGCTAGAGTATCTCGAATTCGGTAAGGACTATCTTTTGCCTTGGTTCATAATGGAAATCCAAATTCCAATACAACCTACGCGGTTATGACTGTATTACTAGTACATCGACATAGTATATGGTAGCTATGCCGTCTATGATTGATATTATGATTGAAATGTTTTAAAACATATATACACTATAATAATATCAAATTCGTTTTATCGTATCAAGCATTTCTGACCATTATAAGGTAAAACTCTATCCTCCGGTTTGCATTGCATTGTGTGATGGGGCTTGAGTCTTATAATGGTTTCATTTTTATAAAAAGCATTGCGTTGTTTAACGATTTACTTTAATTATGCACCGGCAATCCAGTGGAGTAAACCCGTACCGCATTAGCGGCGTGGTCCTGTGATTAGCCTTATTATTATTAGATAGTTTAAGTAAGATTTCTCATACCAGTCCCATGACTGACCTGTAGTTTGTTCCACTTGCAAACTCAGGTGCCCTCTTTTCCACATAGGCAGTCGAGCAGCTTCTTTTGCAGATATTCATTTCTTAAGCAGGATTTTGGATCGAAGCTTAAAGCTGTGTCTAGAGCATTGGTAGCCTTTCGCTGTATTAGTTTATTTATTCCGCTGCATTATATAAAAATTATTGTAATTTAATCTTCCGCTGTATTATTATATTTGCTGTACTCTGATGTAACATCATTATGATGTTTATAAAAGTCTGTTCTTATTTGTTCTAATGTGTTGTATTCCCAAAGTTGACATATGCGGGAATTGAACGGTCTTGGTCGATTTTGCGATCGATTAAGTCCAGGCAAAATCACTATCGTTACATTTTTGCCCCTATTTTCTCTAGATAACAGCTTCTTGAACTCCTCGTTTTCCATTCGTTTCTACCAACAAAAATTGGAATAGGTTCGTAAGTAACAGTTACTACATCACTAACATACGTATTATAGAAAACACACCAAATGATCATCACCTCTCATGCTACTAGGATTTTCTTTATTTTATAAATTTGTGATTCATAAAACGATGTTTGATGACTTATTCTTTCGAATGGACCTTGAATCGCCAATAATGTTCGTGTGCTTTTAGGATTCTTGAGGTTGAAGCCATTCTTTTTTTTAGAACCTATCACCTGATTGGTTGTTCCCTATAACTGAATCTTGTGAAAAATGACAGTATATGTTGCATAGATCGTACTACTCCTCGCTTGTACATGGAAGGATTGGTTTTTTGATTGAAGGAGTAGCTTTGTTATTCTGGGCTTGGTCGTTTTGGGTGTTGTATCCGTAAACATGGTTCCGGGAATCGTCGGATGTGAAAAATCTCCAAAGGATTAAGACATTTTTGTGATTTTGAGGGTAATAGATAAAAAAGAAAAGAAATTGGGTTGTGATTTTATATGTGTGGAAGTTGGTAGTTTATTTTGAAAATACAGCCGTTGTCGTTTGGATATGACCATTTTATAGCCGTTGTAGCTGAAATATGACCGTTTTGTAGTCATTGGTGGGTGAGTTTGTTCTAGCACTGATTAAACCAGTGCCTAACATTTGGGCATCAATTTAATCAGCGCCTAACGTATGGGCGCTGATTAAATCAGCTCTCGGGACCAGTTTGGAATCCTGAATTGGTCCCTGAATTTTGCCCTAAATATTCAATGTAAAATTCATGGTTGGGAACCGTTTTATCCAATAATCTGAATTCAGAAGATGAATTCAGAACTGTTGGATATGCTCTTAGGATATTTGAAAACAACATCTGATAGTTTATTATTTGCAAATGTTTGAATATTTAATTCTAAAAATAGCATTGGGGGCAGCCTATGCAATTAAAGCCCCGCTATAGCTTGTAGCACTCCCTGACCGCTACGCTATTTCAATTTAGCATTGATGAACATCCACTTTTAGCCTTGCTATATTCTGCTACACCCGCTAAATGAAGACTATTTAGCACCCTCTTCAGCAATATTAATATATAAGGGATGATGTGACCTCTTTTAAAACAAATCAAAAAAGTTAGTGTAAGGAGATAATTTGAAGGCATAGGGCAAGGTAAAAAAACTATCATAATCATCAAATTTATTGAACATTATTATGATGTTCTTTGATCTTGTTATATAATATTAACTAATATCTATTTCTTCTACACAAATGATGTGAGAATAATAATTAATTAATTTTGAATATCTAGTTTTACATTTATTGAACCTTTTTTGCAAATCCGCTATATCTCCACTACAACTTCTTGCGCCTCAGTCGCTAAAAACCCGCTAAGCGCATTAATTGCACAAGGGCATCAGTATCATTAAGCCGAAACTGAGTATATCATATGTTATTTATTTTATGCATTTACGTTTTCGCACACCATTTCATAACTCAAACCCCCTCAAAACATATTACTCAATCCAATAGATGCAACCTTTGGAGAAGACGATAACTCTCCAAGTCCGAGTTTCATATGAAAAAACATTTCTTTTTATATAAATCAGATGGTTGAAATTCTAATTCAAATGATCGAAATTTGATAGTATAAAAAAGAATCAAAATAGTTTAAAACAAGCTAATTCAAACAGTTGATGTTTTATTCAGATGTCTGAAACATAAATTCAAATGACTAAATTTTCTCAAAAAGTGTATTTTAGTTTTTCCCTTGTTCAGACGTCCAGCTATTAATTTTAACAATTGAATTTAATTCAGATGTCTAAATTATAAATCAAACGATTGAATTGCTAAATGAAAATATTTTTTTTCTAAGTTTCTTCCAATGTCTAAAAAAAGAAATAATAGCCCCAGAATATTTCATCATATGCTAAAACATTTAACAACTAAAAGACTCGCAAACATTATATAGTTATCAGCTATATTTGGTATTTAGTTGTAATTAGGGTGTAATAAGGCAATCATAATTTAGGAAATAAAAACGGCTGGTAGAATTATAATTCGAAAAATAGCCAGTGACTAGTAGAATTACAATCCAAGAAATAAGCAATGGCTAGTAGAATTAAGTAACATACAATCATGTACAAAGAGCTTGTAGAATCGGTAAAACTAGCAATAAGAACAATTATTAATCATATGCTCTCTTCTACTCTAAAATTCAATATGATATCATACTTAATAGCAATAGAAATTACATTCCCCTATCCACTTGAATATCAATTGATATTAGTGGCAAAAAGAGGTTAAGATTTGTAACTGGAAAACAAAAGAAACCCAAAGCAACAAAGCTAAATGAGCCAACTCCTAAAGAGAAAACAAAAAATAAAAGACTAGAAGACAACTGATCAACTAATCATGTCATGAATTCTCAACAAAATGGAACACCACACTTTAAACATATCATGTACTTAAGTACAACATAAGAGGTCCAGGACAAAGAAAAGAGAAGGTATGACCACCAGAATATTTTGTGGCAACCCACGTCCGTTAATGTCACTCATTAAGAGAATGCATTAGGTTTCGTGAAGCGTTATAGGTAAAAAAATAGAAACATTGCAATACAAATATAAAATAGCAGCGGAATTAAAAAATTTATTAAGCAGGAAACATCGTAGTTCAAAACATGATACATCATATGTCTGAAATGCATAAAACACAGTACATCACTAATTTATGTCTTGCACCTAAAACATCAGAGTACAATAATAAAAGAAGCATAATCCCCAAAATATAGCCATAGTAGAGAGATATGATGAAAGAACCCGTAACTTCCCCGTGAAGGAAAGCACGAATACTTTGAGAACAACACACAAAAGGACGCAAACGGAAGAACATTTCATTGCTATTACAACAATTCCATCAGATACAAGAATATACAGAGTATAATTGAATAAATTACATTCAACAAATATCAGAGATTTAAATAAATTACATAGCAGCGGAAAAATAATATAAAACACAACTGAAAGTGATACACGGATACAGAGCTTCCCGAGCATCGTTCCAGCTATAAATCAGGACCCTGTGGATATAAATCTGCAAAACCAAAACTACTAGCTGCCCGTGCGGAAAATAGGGGCACCCAGAGTTTAGGTTAAAACAATAAACTCCAGGTCAGTCATGTGACTGGTGTGAGAACTAAAACAGTTATTAATATTGGTTTTAAAGTTAGGTAAATCAAGGGACCACGCCGTATAACACGGAACGGGTTTCCTCCCAAGAATACCAGTGCATAGAACAAACAGCGCAATGCTAAATAAAGAAAAATGAAGATGTTATAAGACCCAGGTCCCATCACACAATGCAACGCAAGCCGGAGGATAGGGTTTTCCCTTATAACAGCCAAAGCATGCTTGATACGTTTAAAACACATTATTTGATACTATTATAGGTGTATAGTGTCAAAACAATTTCAATCATAAATATCAATCATAGACGGCATGGGTACCATATATCATGTCGCCATACTAGTTCTACAATTAAAACCGCAATATCACGTATTGGAAATTGGATTCCAACATGAGTCGAGGCAAGGGGCAAGCTCCTCTCCGCGTTCGAGACACTCTAGCAATGCCTCAGGACCCCACTCTGATCCTTTGGAACCTCCAAGGCCGGTCCTCTCTTACTTTTGAGGATTAATTATTCCTGAACACACGTTTCCCGGTCCTTACAGACCTATATCCGAGGCGCCTCATATCCAACAACCACACAGGTGAAAAGTATATAAATGTCAGGGCTGGTAGGTCACTGACACCACCCTAGCTAGAAAGAAACGTCGTGCACTCCTTGGGTCCGTATCCCGTTTTTGACTCATACCGAGGTGTGAGGCTCGCGAATTCACGTTATACACAAAGCTACGCCACACAGGCCGTGCTTTGATCATCAACCACAAGACTTTGCTTTTCAACAGAAGCCTTGATCAATTGCCACTTACGCATGCCACATTGGCAATTCACTCCATGCGACTGATGTCCATCGATATACAACCTCTGAGCTCGTACGTCTCAGAGAAGGGCGTTAAGCAAGAGAATAAATTCTCCGCCGCCAAACAGATGTATATTTAATAGAGATCAATCAACACAGAATAAAATCCGATGTCAGACACACAATCCATTTACAAGTTCGTTCTGGGTCTGAACGAAACCGGAGGCACTTTCCTCGCATATCCATCGATCTCCAAGTACGTCTGGACGATCACCAACTGTTTCCCTAATCTTGGGTGTACAGCCCAATCAAGATCATCAGTAATCACCCAAACGATGTGAAGACTTCCGGTCTTCAACCACCGTCTTCATCTTCGACATCTCGTCGAATCGGTTTTTCAGAATGGGTATAACCCGGCCTTTCTGAATAACCCACGTATATAGTAAACAAATGTTACACAAACACAACGAACGCCTCATTCCAATTCAGAATAGTCTTTTATTCACAAAATCACATTCTTAGGGAAAGGTTCCCATTAATTTTATCTAAGATAAATTCTTCTAAATTTATCCTATAATCTTCCTTTGGATATCATTTCAAACTAGTCGGGATTAACGAACCACACCGAAGTAATTATTTATTTTATTTCCCAATCCCAACCTATAGATCCCATGGAGAAAACTGGTAATACTCCATTCCTAACACCACGGTGTTATCGGTAAAATTAATTACCATTTCACGTTCAAATCTAATTAAAGATTTAACTATCGCTTTGGAGAAAAACTGGTGGTACTCCATTCTCGATCACCTTTCAGATTTGATAATTTAAATTATCAATTCACATTTTTAATCTAATTAAAGATTCATTAAAACTTCACTTAGTTTTAATCTTCTCAAAAATCAATATCTTGCCTTTAACTGGGTTAAAGCACCAATGTCATCTAAAAAATGATCCACGATAAACCCAAATCACATTTGATATTAAATACAAGGCTTTGAATAGAAAATATATCGGCTTATATTCAATATCAAATTCTGAAACCAACATATATCGTATTGGAAATAACGATATAAAATATATCTTTCAAATTCCCATAACAATATCTGTATAGTCACGAAATCCAATCATCGAAATATCCCGAAGATAATTTCGATTCAACTCCAGTCCAATCCACGTATTGGGAATATTGATTATTTTTAAAATCACTTTCAAATTCAATTTATTTATTTAAAAATAAATTGATTTTAATTCTAGTTCAAAACTAGTTCATTTCGATAAAAATCTATTTTTATCTTTTCAAATGTGGAATTCTTCAGCTCAATTTTTCCCAAATCATTTCTTATGATTTTACACAAATTATAGATATTTTTAATAATTTTATCAAGGCCCGTACAGTCGATTTCCATCAACGGCCATCGAACTGCACTTACAGCGACCTTTTTCGAATTTAATTTGGACATAATTCCAAATCCAACCGTTAGATTTCAAATTTCTAACATTTATTGGAAAGCTCTTTTCGATACGAACCCAACGGTTCCGGTTTTAGGAGAATCCGACGGTCGGATCTCCCGCAATGTCCGTTTGAAATAAATGGTCGAAATTCACGAACTGCCGCGGCGCGGCACGTTCTATTCAGGCCATTATATTATATATATATATAATATATATAATATATATTTCGTCGATTTCTATTTAAAACGAATTTTATAAATCGTTTTAAAATTGTTTCAAAAGCAATTTCAACTTTCTTTTCAATTCAAATCAAAATTGAATTCTTCTTTATAAATTCGTTTTAAAATTCATTTCTATTCAATTCAAATTTTAATTCAATTTGAATTCATTTCAATTCACTTTCAATTCAATATGAATTCGTTTTCAATTCAATTCATTTCGAAATCGTTTTCAATTCAATTCATTTCGAAATCGTTTTCAATTCAATTCATTTCGAAATCGTTTTCAATTCAATTCATTTCGAAATCGTTTTCAATTCAATTCATTTCGAAATCGTTTTCAATTCAATTCATTTCGAAATCGTTTTCAATTCAATTCATTTCGAAATCGTTTTCAATTCAATTCATTTCGAAATCGTTTTCAATTCAATTCATTTCGAAATCGTTTTCAATTCAATTCATTTCGAAATCGTTTTCAATATTCATTATACAACGAATAAAATCGATATAAATATCGTTCGCGTTAAAATAACGCATCTCTAATCAACACGGCTTTATATATTTCAATAAATTCGTTATTCTATTCAACAAATGAATATTTATTTCATTCAACACATGAATCTATATTTCTTTCAACACACGACTAATCTCAACACATGAGTACTGTCAACCCATCACTATTTTTGTTATGTAAAATTATTTTATAAAACTATGGTATCTATCGTTTGATTTTCAATTAGACTTCTACTGGGAAGTAGTTCTAATTTTAAATATGATAAAGATGTAATTTTTATTATTTAAAATATTTCACTCAACACATGAACATCGTCAACACATGACTATTTCGATATTCAACACATGACTTTTCTTTTATAACATTCGTTATTTTCCCGATTGGAATGAGGCCCAATCAATCACCATATAACGTTAATTATATGGATTCCATACAACACATGTATATAATAGCATTAATAAGCAATCAACCATCAACCAAAGTGCACTACACTGTATAAGCATCAAATATAGATATTTTACGCTTATAACAGCCTGTCAATCAATCGATCGACATATTTAATCAATCAGGATGAGTGAACTTCAAATTTCATCCCAACACCCGTGTGGGGTTTCAAACAATCCAACACAGATTTTAGTTGTGCAGTTGGGCGACGTGTAAAATTTATCGACCCAATCGATATCAGTCAAATCAGTGTATATAAACAAATCAGCCGATTTGTTTATAAATATTCATTTATTCACTTTCACGTTAAAAATTATATTTTTAACGATAAAACATTTTATTTTAACACATGAATTTCTATTAGTTCATTTATTCAATAAAATGATATTTTTATTTTTCTAACATATTTTAGAAAATTTCGGCGGCATAACGGCACGATACTAGAAACGGGACAAGGCCTAGCCTTATCCCCGGTCTAGTGAAGGCCCACGCCATTCACACATCAATCAAATCAATTTCAATTCACCAAACAATTCAATTTAAACCAAATAGATTAACCAACCACACAACCAAACAATTTAACAAACAAGCCATCCATGGTCTGTGGATGACGGGTGTCGGGTGCTACTAAACACCGTCTGCATCCTAGTATATATATATAACTAGAAAAAGAGAATTTAGAGTGAGAAGTTCTCACCTAAAGCTATCCAATACCACGACTCTTCAATTATAGAAATCTTCTTCATTCTCGCCTTTTGATCATCTTCGTTGCCCGTAGTCACTATATATATAAAAATCACACATTTTTATATTTTGATGTCTTTAAAATAAAAGTCACATTTTTATTTGTTTACTTTCCATTTAAAAATCATATTTTTATAATCACTTCATATATTAAAGATTATATTTTTAATACTTTAAAAATATAAAAATCATATTTTTACTTCGATGTTCAATATATAAAAATCATATTTTTATTACTATGTTAGATAGATAAAAATTATATTTTTATCACGCTATTTTCCATATAAAGATTTCGCCTTTATAAAAACATAGACTTCGCCTTTTCAAATTTAAAGATTTCATCTTTATAAAATCTCATCTTTATTCTTCTACACATATAAAGATGATATTTTTAATATTCCTATCATGTAAAAATTATATTTTTAACTCTCTACCCAACCAAAAATCATATTTTTACATCTTCTACTTAATAAAGATTATATTTTTAATACTTTAAAAATATAAAAATCATATTTTTAATACTTTAAAAATATAAAAATCATATTTTTATTTCACTACTTTTCTCAAAGTATCGTCTTTCCTATTTTTAAAAATCATGTCTTTTGCCTTTTTACATATAAAGATCTTTACAGTTTTAAAAATAAATAAAAAATCAGTTTTAAAAATAAATCTTTACAGTTTTAAAAATAAATCTTTACAGTTTTAAAAATAAATAAAAAATCAGTTTTAAAAATAAATCTTTACAGTTTTAAAAATAAATAAAAAAATCAGTTTTAAAAATAAATCTTTACAGTTTTAAAAATAAATAAAAAATCAGTTTTAAACTTACAGAGGGGGGGGGGGGCAGTTGCGCGTCGGAGCTCCTGTAGGAGGGCAGGGCGACTGAAGGAGGAGAGGAGGAGGTCGGGGGAGAAAGGAGGCGGCGCATCCGATTTGGGTAAGGGGGGGGGGCTCGCGTCGGCTCTGGGCTGGGGGGGGCTCCTGTTTGCGGCGGCGCGCCAGGTGCAGGGGAGGAGGAGATGAAGCCGCGGCGGCGGCTCTCCTGGGGAGCGGCGCACGTCGATCGGAGGAGCGGCAGCTCCTCCGTCTTCCTTCTCTTTTTTTTTCTTTTTTTCTTTTTTTTTCTGTAATCGATTTCTAAAAAAATAGAGAGGGGGGGCCAGCGTATAAAAGGGAAGAGGGGTTTTTTTTTATATTATTTAATTTCTAAAAGTTGACTTTTACATACGACCTCGAAACGAGGCCCACCGCCTGTCGTCCATAGCGTTTAACCCCCATTCCGAACACAATGGGACATGTATCGTAGGCTGATTCGACTGTTTGAATCAGTTCCCGTTAAATTTACATTTAAATCACTATATTGAATTTTAAACGTACATTTCGAATTACCGGGGTCACATACTAACTAGAAAAATTCTCGAAAAATATTTTCTAGCTTCGTATTGACGATACGGTCCTAACAAAACTAGTTTCGTCGAATTCTGAGACCGTTGGAAAAATGGCCAATTTCCAGTCGATTAAAATCAACTGAAATGGTCAAAACACGTTTTCCTTTGCCACGCTCACATATTGATTCGAAAAATTATGAAATTTGGAATCTAGCAATAACTTAACACTGCGGATCCAACCAAAGTGGTTTCGTCGAAATCCGAGGTCGTTTGCAAAATGTCCATTTTTAAGGGCCTGAATTCCATAGCGACTATTCAGAATTTTCAACTGGACATATTTTTTGATTCTCGCTACGAAATCTTGATTCGTCAGATTCGTTGGAAAGATATCATCAATTAGATCCTAATGTTTTTGGTTTCACTAAAATCCGGATTGTTTTGCACCCGGTACATTCAATTGAAGTTTGAAATCGAATTATCGAACTACCGCGCCATTTTCAATTCTATTTATAATTATATATAAATATTTATATTCTAACGACGACGTATATAAATATATACGTCGAATTATATTCAAAATAAATTTCACGTCGATTTTATTTAAAATAATCTATTTTAAATATTCAAAATTCGCTAAAATTGCCAAAATAAAAATTTTAAACTGGCCCAGATTTTCCGGGTTATTACAATCTCCCCCACTTAAAACTTTTCGTCCCCGAAAAGGAACAAATTCGAAAGTGGTTTGATTATTAAGCTCTACACTCGATCTGGCTTCCATTCTCCAACTTTTCAGTTTCTGAGAATTTTCAAATTTTCAAAAATTTGGCTAACACCCTAAATTTTTGAAAAATTTCGCCATAACCTCCCCTGCACCGGGAGCATCGGGGAATTTCAAATAGCTTCCCCGGTCCTTCAGATCTCAAAAAGAAAAAGAAAAAGCCAAGCGGCTAGCCAATAGGCTCACAAAATCATCATCACCCAAACAAAACAGTAAATTATAGTAAACATGTACCTATTTGTCGGGCAAACAAATTTTATTCTCTGCTCTAGCCTCCTTGCTATGACCTGTTCAATGTAAGAATATGTATATGCAAGCAAATGCGACCAATTTTCGATACAATTCAATATTTGATACAATTAGGCTAAATGGTTCAAAATTAGCAAACAAATAAACAAACAACACAAACATCAATCAATTAGTGAATTAGAGTTTCAAATTCATAATTTTGATATATATATAAAAAAAATCATGTTTTTTGATGCCACATCACAACAATGAATTCTAGCTATATAAGTTTGGTTCTCACACCAGTCTAATGGAAATATATAGAAATCACACCTTCGAAACACGAACATAAATACTGATGATGTAGCTACAATCATCAGAATCATCTTCGGGTGTCTAGAATGTGACTCTATATCTATCCAGTATATTAAAACTTCGACTATACGTTCATGACGCGTATACGCGAAATCTTTATATACTCGATTGTCCATATTCAAAATAAATATATATTCAAATACGTATAAAACGATTTAAATTTCAAAACAAAATTGTTTTCATTTGGAAAATATACTCTTCACACTCGTTCTAGGATGCTACTGATCCTATCTCTAGCGAGTCATTCTAATTGGATATTACTAATCCAATATCTGATGAATTCTTTCGTATGGTTCTAATGTGTCTTGTTCTCGAGCTCTGTAAACCAAAGCTCTGATACCAACTGAAAGAACCCGTAACTTCCCCGTGAAGGAAAGCACGAATACTTTGAGAACAACACACAAAAGGACGCAAACGGAAGAACATTTCATTGCTATTACAACAATTCCATCAGATACAAGAATATACAGAGTATAATTGAATAAATTACATTCAACAAATATCAGAGATTTAAATAAATTACATAGCAGCGGAAAAATAATATAAAACACAACTGAAAGTGATACACGGATACAGAGCTTCCCGAGCATCGTTCCAGCTATAAATCAGGACCCTGTGGATATAAATCTGCAAAACCAAAACTACTAGCTGCCCGTGCGGAAAATAGGGGCACCCAGAGTTTAGGTTAAAACAATAAACTCCAGGTCAGTCATGTGACTGGTGTGAGAACTAAAACAGTTATTAATATTGGTTTTAAAGTTAGGTAAATCAAGGGACCACGCCGTATAACACGGAACGGGTTTCCTCCCAAGAATACCAGTGCATAGAACAAACAGCGCAATGCTAAATAAAGAAAAATGAAGCTGTTATAAGACCCAGGTCCCATCACACAATGCAACGCAAGCCGGAGGATAGGGTTTTCCCTTATAACAGCCAAAGCATGCTTGATACGTTTAAAACACATTATTTGATACTATTATAGGTGTATAGTGTCAAAACAATTTCAATCATAAATATCAATCATAGACGGCATGGGTACCATATATCATGTCGCCATACTAGTTCTACAATTAAAACCGCAATATCACGTATTGGAAATTGGATTCCAACATGAGTCGAGGCAAGGGGCAAGCTCCTCTCCGCGTTCGAGACACTCTAGCAATGCCTCAGGACCCCACTCTGATCCTTTGGAACCTCCAAGGCCGGTCCTCTCTTACTTTTGAGGATTAATTATTCCTGAACACACGTTTCCCGGTCCTTACAGACCTATATCCGAGGCGCCTCGTATCCAACAACCACACAGGTGAAAAGTATATAAATGTCAGGGCTGGTAGGTCACTGACACCACCCTAGCTAGAAAGAAACGTCGTGCACTCCTTGGGTCCGTATCCCGTTTTTGACTCATACCGAGGTGTGAGGCTCGCGAATTCACGTTATACACAAAGCTACGCCACACAGGCCGTGCTTTGATCATCAACCACAAGACTTTGCTTTTCAACAGAAGCCTTGATCAATTGCCACTTACGCATGCCACATTGGCAATTCACTCCATGCGACTGATGTCCATCGATATACAACCTCTGAGCTCGTACGTCTCAGAGAAGGGCGTTAAGCAAGAGAATAAATTCTCCGCCGCCAAACAAATGTATATTTAATAGAGATCAATCAACACAGAATAAAATCCGATGTCAGACACACAATCCATTTACAAGTTCGTTCTGGGTCTGAACGAAACCGGAGGCACTTTCCTCGCATATCCATCGATCTCCAAGTACGTCTGGACGATCACCAACTGTTTCCCTCATCTTGGGTGTACAGCCCAATCAAGATCATCAGTAATCACCCAAACGATGTGAAGACTTCCGGTCTTCAACCACCGTCTTCATCTTCGACATCTCGTCGAATCGGTTTTTCAGAATGGGTATAACCCGGCCTTTCTGAATAACCCACGTATATAGTAAACAAATGTTACACAAACACAACGAACGCCTCATTCCAATTCAGAATAGTCTTTTATTCACAAAATCACATTCTTAGGGAAAGGTTCCCATTAATTTTATCTAAGATAAATTCTTCTAAATTTATCCTATAATCTTCCTTTGGATATCATTTCAAACTAGTCGGGATTAACGAACCACACCGAAGTAATTATTTATTTTATTTCCCAATCCCAACCTATAGATCCCATGGAGAAAACTGGTAATACTCCATTCCTAACACCACGGTGTTATCGGTAAAATTAATTACCATTTCACGTTCAAATCTAATTAAAGATTTAACTATCGCTTTGGAGAAAAACTGGTGGTACTCCATTCTCGATCACCTTTCAGATTTGATAATTTAAATTATCAATTCACATTTTTAATCTAATTAAAGATTCATTAAAACTTCACTTAGTTTTAATCTTCTCAAAAATCAATATCTTGCCTTTAACTGGGTTAAAGCACCAATGTCATCTAAAACACGATCCACGATAAACCCAAATCACATTTGATATTAAATACAAGGCTTTGAATAGAAAATATATCGGCTTATATTCAATATCAAATTCTGAAACCAACATATATCGTATTGGAAATAACGATATAAAATATATCTTTCAAATTCCCATAACAATATCTGTATAGTCACGAAATCCAATCATCGAAATATCCCGAAGATAATTTCGATTCAACTCCAGTCCAATCCACGTATTGGGAATATTGATTATTTTTAAAATCACTTTCAAATTCAATTTATTTATTTAAAAATAAATTGATTTTAATTCTAGTTCAAAACTAGTTCATTTCGATAAAAATCTATTTTTATCTTTTCAAATGTGGAATTCTTCAGCTCAATTTTTCCCAAATCATTTCTTATGATTTTACACAAATTATAGATATTTTTAATAATTTTATCAAGGCCCGTACAGTCGATTTCCATCAACGGCCATCGAACTGCACTTACAGCGACCTTTTTCGAATTTGATTTGGACATAATTCCAAATCCAACCGTTAGATTTCAAATTTCTAACATTTATTGGAAAGCTCTTTTCGATACGAACCCAACGGTTCCGGTTTTAGGAGAATCCGACGGGCGGATCTCCCGCAATGTCCGTTTGAAATAAATGGTCGAAATTCACGAACTGCCGCGGCGCGGCACGTTCTATTCAGGCCATTATATTATATATATAATATATATAATATATATTTTGTCGATTTCTATTTAAAACGAATTTTATAAATCGTTTTAAAATTGTTTCAAAAGCAATTTCAACTTTCTTTTCAATTCAAATCAAAATTGAATTCTTCTTTATAAATTCGTTTTAAAATTCATTTCTATTCAATTCAAATTTTAATTCAATTTGAATTCATTTCAATTCACTTTCAATTCAATTTGAATTCGTTTTCAATTCAATTCATTTCGAAATCGTTTTCAATTCAATTCATTTCGAAATCGTTTTCAATTCAATTCATTTCGAAATCGTTTTCAATTCAATTCATTTCGAAATCGTTTTCAATTCAATTCATTTCGAAATCGTTTTCAATTCAATTCATTTCGAAATCGTTTTCAATTCAATTCATTTCGAAATCGTTTTCAATTCAATTCATTTCGAAATCGTTTTCAATTCAATTCATTTCGAAATCGTTTTCAATTCAATTCATTTCGAAATCGTTTTCAATATTCATTATACAACGAATAAAATCGATATAAATATCGTTCGCGTTAAAATAACGCATCTCTAATCAACACGGCTTTATATATTTCAATAAATTCGTTATTCTATTCAACAAATGAATATTTATTTCATTCAACACATGAATCTATATTTCTTTCAACACACGACTAATCTCAACACATGAGTACTGTCAACCCATCACTATTTTTGTTATGTAAAATTATTTTATAAAACTATGGTATCTATCGTTTGATTTTCAATTAGACTTCTACTGGGAAGTAGTTCTAATTTTAAATATGATAAAGATGTAATTTTTATTATTTAAAATATTTCACTCAACACATGAACATCGTCAACACATGACTATTTCGATATTCAACGCATGACTTTTCTTTTATAACATTCGTTATTTTCCCGATTGGAATGAGGCCCAATCAATCACCATATAACGTTAATTATATGGATTCCATACAACACATGTATATAATAGCATTAATAAGCAATCAACCATCAACCAAAGTGCACTACACTGTATAAGCATCAAATATAGATATTTTACGCTTATAACAGCCTGTCAATCAATCGATCGACATATTTAATCAATCAGGATGAGTGAACTTCAAATTTCATCCCAACACCCGTGTGGGGTTTCAAACAATCCAACACAGATTTTAGTTGTGCAGTTGGGCGACGTGTAAAATTTATCGACCCAATCGATATCAGTCAAATCAGTGTATATAAACAAATCGGCCGATTTGTTTATAAATATTCATTTATTCACTTTCACGTTAAAAATTATATTTTTAACGATAAAACATTTTATTTTAACACATGAATTTCTATTAGTTCATTTATTCAATAAAATGATATTTTTATTTTTCTAACATATTTTAGAAAATTTCGGCGGCATAACGGCACGATACTAGAAACGGGACAAGGCCTAGCCTTATCCCCGGTCTAGTGAAGGCCCACGCCATTCACACATCAATCAAATCAATTTCAATTCACCAAACAATTCAATTTAAACCAAATAGATTAACCAACCACACAACCAAACAATTTAACAAACAAGCCATCCATGGTCTGTGGATGACGGGTGTCGGGTGCTACTAAACACCGTCTGCATCCTAGTATATATATATAACTAGAAAAAGAGAATTTAGAGTGAGAAGTTCTCACCTAAAGCTATCCAATACCACGACTCTTCAATTATAGAAATCTTCTTCATTCTCGCCTTTTGATCATCTTCGTTGCCCGTAGTCACTATATATATAAAAATCACACATTTTTATATTTTGATGTCTTTAAAATAAAAGTCACATTTTTATTTGTTTACTTTCCATTTAAAAATCATATTTTTATAATCACTTCATATATTAAAGATTATATTTTTAATACTTTAAAAATATAAAAATCATATTTTTACTTCGATGTTCAATATATAAAAATCATATTTTTATTACTATGTTAGATAGATAAAAATTATATTTTTATCACGCTATTTTCCATATAAAGATTTCGCCTTTATAAAAACATAGACTTCGCCTTTTCAAATTTAAAGATTTCATCTTTATAAAATCTCATCTTTATTCTTCTACACATATAAAGATGATATTTTTAATATTCCTATCATGTAAAAATTATATTTTTAACTCTCTACCCAACCAAAAATCATATTTTTACATCTTCTACTTAATAAAGATTATATTTTTAATACTTTAAAAATATAAAAATCATATTTTTAATACTTTAAAAATATAAAAATCATATTTTTATTTCACTACTTTTCTCAAAGTATCGTCTTTCCTATTTTTAAAAATCATGTCTTTTGCCTTTTTACATATAAAGATCTTTACAGTTTTAAAAATAAATAAAAAATCAGTTTTAAAAATAAATCTTTACAGTTTTAAAAATAAATAAAAAATCAGTTTTAAAAATAAATAAAAAATCAGTTTTAAAAATAAATCTTTACAGTTTTAAAAATAAATAAAAAAATCAGTTTTAAAAATAAATCTTTACAGTTTTAAAAATAAATAAAAAATCAGTTTTAAACTTACAGAGGGGGGGGGGCAGTTGCGCGTCGGAGCTCCTGTAGGAGGGCAGGGCGACTGAAGGAGGAGAGGAGGAGGTCGGGGGAGAAAGGAGGCGGCGCATCCGATTTGGGTAAGGGGGGGGCTCGCGTCGGCTCTGGGCTGGGGGGGCTCCTGTTTGCGGCGGCGCGCCAGGTGCAGGGGAGGAGGAGATGAAGCCGCGGCGGCGGCTCTCCTGGGGAGCGGCGCACGTCGATCGGAGGAGCGGCAGCTCCTCCGTCTTCCTTCTCTCTTTTTTTTTTTCTGTAATCGATTTCTAAAAAAATAGAGAGGGGGGGGGGCAGCGTATAAAAGGGAAGAGGGGGTTTTTTTTATATTATTTAATTTCTAAAAGTTGACTTTTACATACGACCTCGAAACGAGGCCCACCGCCTATCGTCCATAGCGTTTAACCCCCATTCCGAACACAATGGGACATGTATCGTAGGCTGATTCGACTGTTTGAATCAGTTCCCGTTAAATTTACATTTAAATCACTATATTGAATTTTAAACGTACATTTCGAATTACCGGGGTCACATACTAACTAGAAAAATTCTCGAAAAATATTTTCTAGCTTCGTATTGACGATACGGTCCTAACAAAACTAGTTTCGTCGAATTCTGAGACCGTTGGAAAAATGGCCAATTTCCAGTCGATTAAAATCAACTGAAATGGTCAAAACACGTTTTCCTTTGCCACGCTCACATATTGATTCGAAAAATTATGAAATTTGGAATCTAGCAATAACTTAACACTGCGGATCCAACCAAAGTGGTTTCGTCGAAATCCGAGGTCGTTTGCAAAATGTCCATTTTTAAGGGCCTGAATTCCATAGCGACTATTCAGAATTTTCAACTGGACATATTTTTTGATTCTCGCTACGAAATCTTGATTCGTCGGATTCGTTGGAAAGATATCATCAATTAGATCCTAATGTTTTTGGTTTCACTAAAATCCGGATTGTTTTGCACCCGGTACATTCAATTGAAGTTTGAAATCGAATTATCGAACTACCGCGCCATTTTCAATTCTATTTATAATTATATATAAATATTTATATTCTAACGACGACGTATATAAATATATACGTCGAATTATATTCAAAATAAATTTCACGTCGATTTTATTTAAAATAATCTATTTTAAATATTCAAAATTCGCTAAAATTGCCAAAATAAAATTTTTAAACTGGCCCAGATTTTCCGGGTTATTACATATGAAATCAAGAAGTACATCTAAGCAACTCTAAGCAGAATGAAAGCTGAATCCTGATCAAGCTTGAGTGTTCCCACCCTGAGAGCCTTGGGGGGGGAGGAACAAAAGAGAAGAAGAGGAAACAAAATGGGTCAGACATAAAGTCTGGCGAGTCCAGTTACTTTTAGCATATAAATAAGTAAAATCATCATGACATGCATATAAAGTGGATAAGAGAGATAACATCATAAAAAGGTAGGTATGACAAGGTAAACAGGATAAACATGATAGAGTATATTGCGCTTCCCTAGTACTTTCTTTCTTGCACCAATACTAGTATAACCAAAATGAGATGATCCCAACAACTATAAGATGGTATACTAAGGCGTGCTTCTAGTGAGAGGTTTAACCCCATACAATCAACAGGCAGCCCAACGTACCAGAGTTACCCCTAAGGATAATAACGGGATCCTAAACATACCAGAGTCTAGATGTACCCTAATTACTACCCCAATCGATCTGCTCCCTACTCTGTAGATACCCTGTGCTGGCCCCATAGTAGGATGTATCACTTCCTAAAGTGGCAACTCTTCGTTTTTCGGATGTGCACAACCATATCTACTGATGTCACGACATCTAAACCTCCTCTGTCGGACTCATGCACGTGCATGACCCTATCAGAATGGGCTGCCCACACCACCCCTTCATTTGGATCTCTTACAATCCGCCCATTAAGCATGCCCCGACTCCGACCTAGTTCGGAGTACTCGTTTGATACCTATATATGGGTTACTGACTGAAATGGGTCCCACACACAAAATGATACTAGCTTCCCCCTATGCTTGCATCCCCACTAGGTTTCCACAGGTTATGCCATAGTAGAGTAAAAGATTGCATAACCCCACGAGTTAAGTTTGTGGGCCTATATATAAATATTACCCACCACCCCAAGATATACTAACCCTCCCATTGTTTCATACAATTTTACTTACCCCTACTCAAGTTAACTTATACAATCCATATGGATTCAACTAGGTTAAGTATTCAATTTCATTACCATATTCACTTACGGTTATAATGCACTAGACCTCCCACATTAAGCCCACAACTTGTGGATGTTGGATATGTTGGGCGGGTCCTGGCAGACTTCTTCCATAAGTCGGACTTAACCTCGTGTCTTAGCACATCACGTGTTTATACACTTAGACCCCTCACATTAGATTCACAATTGTGGTCGCTGGATATGTTGGTTGGTTCCGGGCAGACTTCCACCACAAGTGTAATCTAACCTCGTGTCTAAGCGCGGTTACAGTTTCTAATTACTGTAATTTTAGGCATTTCAATTATTAACCAATTATTCCTATGTCATTATAGGTTTTTATGCCCCTTTCCCAAGTCATGTTCATAATGAAACATATTTCCCGAATTAAGGTCTTTAATTACAATTGCGGTTTATGCCCCAAATCCTCATTCATGTATTATATTCAATTTATGGCCAAATTTCCCAATACAAGTTATGCCCCAATTTTAACATTTTCCCCTCATTCCCAATTCTACGTGTTCGCATATTTCAGCGGCATACCTAGGCTCGAAGGTAACCTAGCTATAAAAATAAAAGGGGAAAGAAGAAGGGAAGAGGACAGAAATGAACATAATAACAAGATTGACATATAATGGCAGGAATAACAACTAATAAACATACAGTGACGAAGTTGGGTATAATGACAAGATAGGGATATAGGAACAGATCTGATCAACATGTGATAGTAGAACTAATTCTTACATAATAGGGACATCGTTAACAGGCATGATGAGATCTATGTAATGAATTAGATAAACTAACAATGGAAGATCAGACATGATAAATGGGTATAGGCTTAGATCTAGTTCATAGTCATGTCAGAATAACTTAAATACACAGGTTATAGCATATCTGATATGATTCAAATAGTCATAGGCTTGGATCCAAGTTATAGTCATGTCAAAATTAAATTTTAAGTATTTAGATCTAAAATTAACTTAGACTCACTGTGATTGGATCTAAGAAATAGAAGAGGGATTGCAGATGTTCAATCATAGATCTCTAAAATTGAATAACTCTAGTTGATTGTTGAAGAAGAAAAGACTTGGTTTAAATTGGGAGGAGGCAGCATCTAGTTCTCCATTGTTTTAGGTGTGGAGAAACAAGAGAAAGGGGGTCTTATCTATAGCCTAAAGCCAACGAACCAAGTCAAGAAAGGAGCCCACATTCAGCCAGAAGAATTCTGCCCAGATTTGTCGTGAGGGGATCAATCCCCCTTGGTATGTCGACCCAAGGGTCGACACCCCTGGACAGGAATTTTCCCGCTCCCCTTTTCTACATGAATTTTAAACTGTTTTGAATTCTGGATTAATTATATATATTCTTCTTATGCGTATACAAACTTCAAACCTTAATAACTTCTTCATATGGTGTCCATTTTATGCAAACCAGATGTCTATTTTGACCAGAATTCCGAGACGAACGCAATGGCGCAGTCCATTTAACTTAATTCTAAATATTTAATTAAGTACTCTTTAATTTATCATCTTTAGTGTTGTTAAAATTACAGGGTGTTACATTCTCCTCTACCCAAAGGATTTCGTCCCCGAAATCTCTAAGTTAAGAAGAATGTATATCCTAACATCCATCACCCATCTACTCATCCACCAGTCACAGGCATCCATTGTCCTTAAAGGCTTCTAATGCTTATATGAACATATGCAAATGTGTGTGTGTGTGTATAACACCCCACATCCGTTAAGGTCACTCACAAAGGGAATGCCTTAACTTCAATGGAGCATTATGGGTGCTGGAACAGAAATATTACAAGACAGACATATATAAAACAGCGGAAGGTAAAGTAGAAGTACTTCAAATAATTTATTAAATATAATTGTTTACAATAAGAGCCCATCAATTTCCAATACCCAATTACATAGCTAAAGTATCTGTCTTGCTCAAAAACAAAGAAGCATAAAAATAAATTGTAGTATTCCCCAATAAAGCAAAGCAAGCCATAGCCAAGAGAGATCCAAGCCGTACATGAAAGAGCCTGGGAGCTTGGTAACATCCGAACTAAGCTGTATTCCCACCCTGTGAAGCGTGGAGGGGGGAACGGAATAAAAAGAGGCGAAACAAAACGGATCAGTCATAAAGACTGAGTAAGTCCTAGTGACTTTCAGCATAAAAACAGGTAAAGATGACATGGCATGAATAAACCGAAAGTAAACATAAGCATGATGTCAAGTTAAGCTATAGGAACGATAACTAAGAATAACATCATATGATTTTTGTCAAGTATAACATCGCAAGGTTCCCATTCAAGATAAACTAAGTATAATTTCGCAAGATTTCTACCAAGCATCGCAAGATTTCTCTGCTTCACCATTAAAATATTTCTATGATATCTATTTGCTCTGCACCACCCGTACTAGTATCCCAACCCGTGTCATGTGTTGACTATAAAATGATCCCTTGCCCAATGTCATGAAATGACCCGTTACTTGGTCCCACGAAATGATCTATTAATCGATCGGTTCCCTACAATCCTAGCTCGTTCATGCGTCTGTGTCATACGGCCCTATCACGAATGTAGTTACCTGTGATGAGTCCACCATAGGGTGTATCAGGCCCTAGGATGCCAACCCGCGACACGAATCAAGCATGCACAGTGTAAACCTACTGATGCCCAATGCCTGCTTTTTCAATTCCGGACTACATGCACGACCATAGTCCGCCTGAACCTACACTGGCGCACTAACTCAGCCGTCGTTCTGGTCTCTTACAATTAGCCTAGTAATCGTGCCCCACCCTGCCTAGTTCCAGGGTACCATGATACATCTAAGTGGGTTACTGCTGAAATGGACCGCGTAACTAGGGTTTCCGTCCAAGAGGTTAAGTGTTGTCATTTAAATTCATGACTTAACCCTTACCAGTCTAGCATGTCAAGTTGGTAAAGTGTTGTCATTTAAGTTCGTGACTTAACCCGCCTATGTGTCATGTCAAATTGGCTAAGTGTTGTCTTTCAAGGTCATGACTTAGCCCTACGAATCATGTGTCAAGTTGGTTAAGTATACTCAAGCGGTTCATGACTTAACCCCACCAAATCATCGTGTCAAATTGGTTAAGTATATTCAAGCGATTCATGACTTAACCCTACCAAATCATCGTGTCAAATTGGTTAAGTATATTCAACCGGTTCATGACTTAACCCTACCAAATCATCGTGTCAAATTGGTTAAGTATATTCAAGTGGTTCATGACTTAACCTTACCAAATCATCGTGTCAAATTGGTTAAGTATATTCAAGCGGTTCATGACTTAACCTTACCAAATCATCGTGTCAAATTGGTTAAGTATATTCAAGCTGTTCATGACTTAACCCTACCCATGTATCATGTCAAGTTGGTTAAGTATTATCTACATGTTCAAGTTGACTTAACCCTGCCATGCGTCATGTTATATTGGTTAAGTGTTCTCCCTTGTGTTAACTTAACCCACCAGTGTATCATGTCATATCGGTTAAGTGTCATCAATCAATTCAAGCTAACTTAACCCACCTACTTGTCATGTTATGTTGGTTAAGTGTTATTAATCTACTCAACCGCACCCACTTGTCTAATTAACATGTTAAAATGGTTAAGTGTTCTCAAGGGATCAAGTTCAGGTTTACTTAACCCACCCATTCATGTCATATTGGTTAAGCATCGTTAGTCTAGTCATATTACTTAACCCACCCATTCATATCATATTGGTTAAGTGTCGACTACTCATATGTTACTTAACCTTTCCATTCTTAGTATGTCTGTTTATTGGCATTAATTAATTATTAATGCATCAACCACTCATATCAGACCTGTTGTTGCGGTCACTGGATATGTCGGGCGGTTCCAGGAAGAATTACACCACAACTCAGTCTAACCTCGGGTTTAAGCACGATATGACTAAGTTCTCACATTGGATCTTATTATTTGCAGTCACTGGATATGCCGGGAGGTTCCAGGCATAATTACACTGCAAACTCAACCCAACCTCGAGTTAGCCATGTTCGTGTTCATATTCATATTCATGTTCATGTTTCAACCATGTTCATACTTCCAGTTATATGCCAATTACCAAGTTCATAATTCACGTTTTTACCCCAAAACGTTTTCCCAAATTATTATCATAATTCACTATAAAGTTATGCCAAGTTATAGCCTTTTATTTACAATGCATGCCAACTACCCAAAAATCCAACTTAGGCGCGTTCATATTAAACCTCTACCAAGTCATAAATTATCATATACGTTTCAACTCCAAATTTTACATAATTAACATATGCCCACGTTCTAGATTACATGTCAGTTTTACATATGCCCAATTCATAACAAATTTACATATGTTCAATTCATGTCGTTTTACATGTATGCCAGGTTTATGCCATTTTACACATATCAAGTTCTAGCCAAATTACATATATCAAGATCCATGTCAAATTACAAATGCCAATCCCTATTCTTGCAATTACCATTATAATGACAATACCCAAATATCCAATTTCAGGTTACTGGTAGTAATACCCAAATATCCAATTTTTATGTTATGCCTTCGATTCTACCAAACACATATATCCAACTAGGCAATATCCCAACATTTCTCCCGTATTCAATCGCACGTAAATCGTGGTTTAGGCCTAGGTCCAACATTGACCTAGGCTCATCAAAAGAAAATAAATAGGGTGAGGTAGAAGTTGCAATAAAAACAAGATCAGAGAGAAAATAGCATAAATCATCATGATAGGCATAAAGATTACAACTTGATGATAACATCATTACGAATCAAGAAAACTGCTGAATAGGTCATAAACTTGACATGATCATAAAGATAGACAAGTCTCAAAACTAAAGATTCAAGGAGCAACAAAAATAGATCAGAATCGATAAACATACTTAAATCCAATTCCACTTTATTCCATGGCCATATCATAATTAAATATTAAAATCTAAAAGTAACTAGAACTTACAGATCGTGGACTGAAAAATTAAGATGCAGAAGTTGATTTTAGAAAGCAGTCTTTGAACGTTGAATCTCAATTTGATTGAAAATCCCCAATTTGTGTATCTTGCGTTGCTTGAAAAAGAAGGTAGAAGAACTCTCTAGATTTGATTAATTTTATCTTTAATTTAATTTTGAAGAAGAAGAAGAAGCCATGTCCACCAAGAATTTGTGCAGCATAAGGTTATAGAAGAATGGTGTGAGAAGGAATGGGGATTAGGTGGGTTTATATAGGATTAGGCGAACGAATCTAGACTGAAAACGAGACCAAAAACATCAGAATGAACCCAGGCTCAAAACTGGGTTTCAGCACCAGGTCGACCATAGGGTCGACCTGGCCCCTGGGAGGTCAACCATAGTGTCGACCCCTAGGTTGACCTGGTCCTGGGCGGGAAAATTCATGCCCAGTCTGCGCTGGGGTTTGAATTCGAATTTCGAATTCGAGTTGTTTTTCGGATCTGAAAATCCATGAAACTTCGGAGGGTCATATCTCCCTCATACGGACTCCGTTTTTTGAAAACTTGGACTCCATTTCATGCAAAGTTCCGAGACGAACGCAATGGCGCAACCCGTTTTCCCTGATTCTTATTTTAAAATTTAATTATGCCTTGATTTCTTGTTTCTACATGTTATTGAAATTCTGGTTATTACAGTGTGTATATGTCCCAATACTAATGCGAAAGATCAGGCAGTCTATTGATTCAATCGACCTCCTTAATGCAATGTATGTTAGTGCCATGAATCCATCATGTATGCAAATAATCCTATTATAACATGTAAGTTCTATATGCGTGCATACTCATTCGTCCAAATGCAACATCCATATGATGATACATCCATTTCCATCCAAATGCACACACATCCATATGCAGTATGAGAGAGATTGAGTCGATCTAGTGCCTATTGTGTGTGTATATGCATCCACGAGCATCCGATAGAAAACACTTGCTTCTATTTGTATCTACCAACTATAACATGTCTCAAACATATGTTTACATCCCTGGAATTCCTACCTTAAGGTCGAAGATTCGATCGATAGGATATACTTAAATGATAGAAACAAGCATCAATAAAACTTTGGAAAGGAAGTTAAGGACATACCCTTGAAAAGAAAAGGGTACGAAGCACAGATCTTGTCTTCGGTCTCCCAAGTTGTATCCTCTTGGCTGTCTACCCATTGAACTTTCATCAACTTAACTTTTCAATTGCGTAGAACTTATGATCCAAGAATACGGGTAGAAACTCGCCTAACTGTCGCCTCCCGTTCTACCTCTACTTCCTCAAGCATACTCGGCTCAACTACTTCTGCGGTATCATACAAGCACTTGGAAAATATCATGAACGCCGGATAGTCTTTCTGGTAGCTTTACTCTATAGGACATTTCGCCAATCCTTTCTGTTATGGGAAATGGCCCTACAAATCTTGGTGCCAATTTCCCTACCGATCCAAAGCGAACCACATTTCTTAATGGTGATACCTTAATGAAAACTATATCTCTCACCTCAAATTTAATGTCAGTCCTCCTATCTATGTAGGACTTCTGCCTATCCTGAGCTGTATTCATTCGCCCTCTAATAAGATCAATCTTTTTGGAAGTTTCCCTAACCATATCTGGTCCAAGTGTCTTTCTGTATATTCCCACCAACAAGTTGGTGATATATAGGGTCGTCTATACAATGCTTAGAAGGGTGCCATGCCAATGCTAGCTTGATAACTGTTGTTGTAGGCGAACTCTACTAAAGGAAGATGCTCTTCCCAAGTCCCTCCGAAGTCTAGGATAAACGGTCTTAAAAGATCCTCAAGAACTCTGTTCACCCTTTCCGTCTGTCCATCGGTCTGAGGGTGATAAGCGGTGCTCAAATACAACTGTGTACCTAATGCTTCTTGGAATCTCATCCAAAATTCACTGGTGAAAATGGGGTCACGATCACTTATGATACTGGAAAGTACTCCATGAAGCAAGGCTATCTCACGAACGTAAACTGCTGCCAACCATGCCGACGTCCTCTTACTCTTAACTGGGATGAAATGAGAGCTCTTTGTAAGTCTGTCTATTACAACCCAAATACTGGTGTTGCCTTTTCTTAATCTAGGCAAACCATCTATGAAATCCATAGAGACGTTCTCCCACTTCCACTACGGGACCTCCAAAGGACGAAGTAAACCACCGGGCTTCTTTTGCTCAGCTTTGACTTGCTGGAAAATCAAACATTGAGAAACCCTCTTTATATCTCTATACATCTTATCACCGCCTGGATGAACAACCATCTTAGAATGATGGGCTTCCTCTAGGACTGCCTTTAACAAACTCCCAACTCGGGGAACACAAAGCCTTCCATCTCGTCACAACCACCCTCTATTGTCCGTGGAATATTTACTTAGTTGACTAGGGGTCTCCTCTTTACTGAGCCTATCCAAGGTGTATGAAATCTGTGGATCCTCTAGCTACGAAGCTCCTATCTGATCCATAAGAGTGGGTCGCACCTCCAGTGATGCAAATAAGCTTGGCAAAAACTCGGTGAGGGGTTTAAAGTCAAAAGTCAATATAAACTCCAAGCTTTTCCTCCCCACGAATAGAGGACTTAAGGCCATCCTCTGCCTACTCAGTGTGTCCGCCACCACATTACACTTGCCAGGGGTATAAGCAATCTCGAAGTTATAAGATGCTAGGAACTCCATCCACCTTTGTTGCCTTAAATTAAGATCATTCTGCGGGAACAAGTACTTGAGAGATTTATGATCGGTATACAACTCAAACTTCTCTCCAAGAAAATAATGGCGTCAAGTCTTAAGTGCGAATACTATGGCAGCTAGCTCTAAGTCATGGGTAGGATAGTTATTCTCATGAACTCTTAGCTGTCCACCCCCATAACATACTACCCTTCCCTCTTAGATCAGAACAACACCAAGGCCTATACCACATGCATCAGTGTATACTGTAAACACTTTGTTCCCATCGGACAATGTCAAGACTGGGGCTGTTGACAAAGCCTTCTTCAATCGTTGGAAAGCAACATCACAATCTATATCCACTAAAACGACAGATTCTTCTTCGTCAGCCTGGTGAGTGAGGATGATATCTTTGCGAAGTCCTTAATGAACTTCCTATAGTAGCCTGCTAATCCAAGAAAACTTCTTACCTCCATTGCATTCTTTGGAATTTTTCAATTTTGAACTGCAACTATCTTTGCGGGATCTACTGTGATCCCATCTTTAAAGATCACATACCTTAGAAATCTCACCTCTATTCTCCAAAAATGGCATTTAGAGAATTTCACCTTAAGATGATGCGCACGCGGAGTTTTCAAAACTTTCCTTATATGTAAGGCATGCTCTTCCTCGCTCTTCGAGAAAATCAAGATATCGTTAACAAATAACACGACAAACTTATTTAGAAACTCCCAAAACACTCTACTCATCAGATCAACAAAATAAACGGGTGCATTCGTCAACCGAAGAGGCATAACGAGCCTTTCAAAGAAACCATCAGGAGTCCTAAAAGCGGTCTTGTCTATACTGTCCTAGGCCACCCTCAACTAATGAAACCTCGTAGCCAAGTCTAACTGAGAGAAAACTGATGCACCAAAAAGTTGGTCAGACAAATCATCTATCATTGGGAGTGGGTTCCTGTTCTTCTTGGTGAGTTTATTCGACTCTCTACAGTCTACACATAAGCAAAGCGAACCATCCTCCTTAGTTGCGAATACCACCGGAGCACCCGATTCTGGTATGCTTCGCCTAATAAACCCTTTCTCGAGTAGTTTCCCTACTTGCTTTCTAAGCTCCCTCCTTTCCCTTGGAGCCATATGGCGCACAGACAATGCAACTGGCTTTGCATTGTCCACCAAGTATATACGAAAATCGATCTCGTGCCTCGGAGGTAAGCCTCGATCTTCATCAAAAACGTCAGGATACTCATGGACTACTGGTATAGATCGCAGATCATTAATAGATGCATCAAGTGACTCTAGGAAACTAAGCATGGCAGACCCCTTTGGGTCACAAGAAATCTCGAAGGTCCTCCCATGGTAAGTCAAAGGTCTAACGACCCTCCTCTCACAATCCAGAATGACGCCATACATGGTTAGCCAATCCATCCCTGGAATCAATCCATAACCCGTGAAAGCAAGCATATATGCATCACATTCAAACTCGACGACTAACATAGATATTCTCAAACCCTGAAAAATCATGGACAAATGAGCCGTACCACCAATGGGGTTTGAGACAATAACGGGATCCACTACCATACTAGTACTAAGGTGCAGAGACTCAACTACATAATCAGATATGAAAGAATGTAAAGCGCCCGAATCAAAAAGAGTTCTAACTGGATGATTGGAAAGAGAAATCACACCTTCAACGGATACTTTCCTACCTCGATCTAGAGCACTGGTCGCGCGAGCATGCAACTGCCCTCGAGAAGCTCCTTTTCTTTGACCTTGTCCTTGCTTCTTCAGGCACTCCTTAGAAAAGTGTCTGACCTCTCCACAACTGAAGCAAGCATTCTTCCTTCTTTTGCAGTCCTTTACCAAGTGACCCTCGCGTCCGCAATTATGGCACTTTCTTTTATCTTTAGCCTTGTCATTCCTTCCGCCCTTCTTTTGTTGTTATTGTTGTCCTTTCTTTGGTCACACTTTCTTATTTTATGTTTCCTCCACCTTAGTTTCTTTCTTGTCGTCTTTTTCTTCCTCGTGCATCAATGCCATATAAACGAGCCTCTCAAAAGTTGCTCCCATCGGAATATGAGACATAGCTAACTCATGGAGGGGTTCATTCAGTCCTTTAGCAAACCGCAAAGCTTTCTTATGTGGGTATACACTAGCTCCAACCCAAACCTCGCCAGTTGATTGAATTTGTTAACATACTCTTTGACAGTCATGCCTCCTTGCTTGAGTGCCAGAAACCTTTCCATTTGCATGCTTTTCTCAACATGAGAAAGAAAATTCATTTCAAACCTCTATCGAAAATCATCCCAAGTCTCCATTGGACGCCATGCTTGCGTCAATTTCCACGAGAATGAAGCCTCATCTTTCAGCAGCCAAGCGGGTAACTGAATCTTCCTACGATCATCAACTTCGAAAATTCCAAACAAGTCTTCCGTCTCTTTGAGCCAATTCCTTGCCTCAACGAAAGTTTCGGTTCCTTGGAATGGCTTTCCACCCATAGCATAGAAATATTTGCAGATCTTAGAGAAATTATTTACTCGTGGAGGAGGCGGATGAGGAACAGCGGGTGCAGCTGGGGGAGGAACGTTTGTTGGACCACGGGCAGACGTCGTGGCCTATAGATACCTACGGAACTAGCCTGGTATTGTAATGCCCTCAGGAATACTAGTTTCCCCAGACATGCTGAAAAGAAAAGAAAAGGGACTCAAATAGAGAATCGAAAGATATTACATATTGCTTTAGGGAATTTGTTTTTCAAAACAGACTTTTTCTTTTGAAAATGCTTTCTTTTAAAATCTTTTTGAAAATAAGTTTCAAAATCTTTTACCCGATCTGGTAACCTTCAGCTCTGATACCAAGTGTGGCACCCCACGTCCATTAATGTCACTCATTAAGAGAATGCATTAAGTTTGGTGAAGCATTATACTTAAACAGAAATAGAAACATTACAAGACAAATATAAAATAGCAGCGGAATTTAAAATTTTATTAAGTGGAAAACATCATAGTTCAAAACATGGTTACATCATATGTCTAAAAAGCATAAAACCCAGTACATCATTAAAATTTATGTCTTGTACTAAAAACATCATAGTACAATAATAAAAGAACCATAATCCCCAAAACATAGCCATAGTAGAGAGATATGAAACCAACCAGTACATCTAAGCAGCTCCAAGCAGGATGAAAGCAGAATCCTGATCAAGCTTGAGTATTCCCGACCTGAGAACCTTGGGGGGGAGGGGAGGGGAACGGAAGAGAAAGAAGAGGAAACAAAATGGGTCAGACATAAAGTCTGGCGAGTCCAGTTACTTTTAGCATATAAATAAGTAAAAGTATCATGGTAGGCATATAAAGTGGATAAGAGAGATAACATCATAAAAAGGCAGGTATGACAAGATAAACAGGATAAACATGATAGACTATATTGCGCTTCCCTAGTGCTTTCTCTTTGTCTCTTGCACCAATACTAGTATAACCAAAATGAGATGATCCCAACAACTATAAGATGGTAGATTTAGGCAAACTTCTAGTGAGAGGTTTAACCATAAACAATCAATCGGCAGCCCAACATACCAGAGTTACCCTTAAGGATAATAATAGGATCCTAAACATACTGGAGTCTAGATGTACCCTATTTACTATCCCAATCGATTGGCTCCCAACTTCGTAGATATCATGTCCTGACCCCACGGCACGATGCATCACTTCCTAAAGTGGCAACCCTTCGTCTTCCGGATGTGCACAACCATATCTATTGATGTCACGACATCTAAACCTCCTCTGCCAGACCCATGCACTCACATGTCCCCATCGGAATGCACCGCCCACACCACCCCTTCGTTTGGATCTCTTACAATCAGCCCAGTAAGCATGCGCCGACTCCGACCTAGTTCGGAGTACTCGTTTGATACCTATATATGAATTACTAACTGAAACGGGTCCCATACACAAAATGATACAAGCTTCCCCCTACGCTTGCATCCCCACAATGTTTTCCACAGGTTATGCCATACCAGAGTAAAAGATTGCAGAACCCCACAAATACTACCCACCAACCCAAGATATACTTAACCCTCCCACTATTTCATACAATTTTACTTAACCCCTACTCAAGTTAACATATACAATCCCAATGGATTTAACTAGGTTAAATATTCAATTTCATTACCATATTCATTTATGGTTATAATGCACTAGACCTCCCACATTAAGCCCACAACTTGTGGATGCTGGATATGTCGGGCGGGTCCGGGCGGACTTCTTCCACAAGTCGGACTTAACCTCGTGTCTTAGCGTGTCCCGTGTTTATGCACTTAGGCCCCTCACATTAGACTCACCACTTGTGGTCGTTGGATATGACGGTAGGTTCCGAGAAGACTTCCACCATAAGTAAATCTAACCTCGTGTCTAGGCGTGGTTTCAGTTTCTAATTATTGTAATTCTAGGCATTTCAATTATTAACCAATTATTCCTATGTTATTATAGGTTTTCATGCCCCTTTCCCAAGTCATGTTCATAGTGAACCATATGCCCCAAATTAAGATCTTTAACTACAATTGCAGTTTATGCCCCCAAATCCCCATTTATGTATTATATTCAATTTATGCCCAAATTTCCCAATACAAGTTATGCCCCAATTTTAACGTTTTCCCCTCTTTCCCAATTTTACGTGTTCGCATATTCAACAGCATACCTAGGTTCGAAGGTAGCCTGGCTATAAAAATAAAAGGGGAAAGAAGAAGGGAAGAGGATAGAAACGAACATAATAATAAGAATGACATATAATGGAAGAAATAGCAACTAACAAATATATAGTGATAAAGTTGGGCATAAAAATTGGCATATAGAACATATCTGATAAACATGTGATAGTAGAACTAATTCTAACATAATAGGGACATCATAAACAGGCATGATGAGATCTAAGTAATGAATTAGATCAACTAACAATGACAGATTTGACATGATAAATAAGTATAGGCTTAGATCTAGTTCATAGTCATATCAGAATAACTTAAATACACAGGTTATAGCAAATCTGATATGATTCAAATAGTCACAGGCTTAGATCCAAGTTATAGTCATGTCAAAATTAATTTTAAAGTATTAAGATCTAAAATTAATGTAGACTCACTGTGATTGGATCTAAGAAATAGAAGAGGGATTGTTGATGTTGAATCACATATCTCTAAACTTGAATAACTCTAGTTGATTTTTGAAGAAGAAAAGACTTGTTTTAATTTGGGCAGAGGCAGCATCTAGTTCTCCATCTTTTAGGTGTGGAGAAACAAGAGAAAAGGGAATTTATTTATAGCCTAAAGCCAACGAACCAAGTCAAGAAAGGAGTCCACATTCAGCCAGAGGAATTCTACCCAGATCTGCCGTGAGGGGGTCGACCCCCCTCCTCCCTTGGTGTGTCGACCCAGGGCTTGACACCCCTGGGCGGGAATTTTCCCACTTCCTTTTTCTGCGTGAATTTTGAACTATTTTGAATTCTGGATTAATTAATTATATATATAAATATATATTTTTTCTTCTTATGTGTATACAAACTTCAAACCTTAATAACTTCTTCATACGGTGTCCGTTTTATGCAAACCAGGTGTCTATTTTGACTAGAATTCCGAGACAAACGCAATGGTAATTCTGAATATTTAATTAAGTGCTCTTTAATTTATTATCTTTAGTGTTGTTAAAATTACGGGATGTTACATATTTTGCTCATATCTTTGACCTTAATTAAGAGCTTCTCCAAATTAAAAAGGGTACCAAAAGTAATAACGAACATCTGACATAAATTGTATCAAAATGGGAAGAACTCAATGTGTATCTCCCAAAGAAAACATATTCAATGGGAATCAAAAAAAGAACAGAACAAGACTTAATCATAACCTACCTAAGGGCACTCGATCTAAGCTATGAATTAGTTAGGTCTCATGTCTTGACATTTGGTAAGATACCAACTTCTGACGATGTAGGTGGCCAAGAAATCCCTGCAGACTCTCATGAACCAACGATAATCTGAAAATCAAGAGAATAAGTCAATACAAGCATAACACTCAAACACTAGTTTCAGGGACACAATCTGAAGGAAGAGAACTTAGAGCACCAAGTGGTGCAACCACTGTAAGAAAGCAGAAACAACCATGTTTGTTGGTTCCTTCATCATCACCTCCGACCAATAAGAGAGGAATACAAAAGAAGAAATTGAGTCGATGCAAAAAGGGAGGAAAATTCGATGGTTATAGAAGAGGATTGAAGATGGAAGGGTAATGTATCTGAAGCGGCTTAGCGGGCTCAACAAAAAAAGCACATCCGATCCAGTAGAATCTTCTTTGACTCAAACAATGCAACCTAATCAACTGTTAATTCAATCGAACAATTTGTAATAGCAAAAAATTCAGATTTTGTACATTCTAGCACTATTTTTAATTCACTCAAATCCAGCAACAATTTTCAAATTGCAAACATATCTCAAGATACAAACGGATGGATTGACAGATAACATGACATAAGAAAAAATAGATAGACCAATATTACACAAACTAAAGACCATTTACAAGTAACTATTGCTAATGGAAAAAAAATCCAAATTCATGATTTCGATACAAAAGAATTATTACAGATGATGTGAGAAGTATTCAAGTTTGCCAAATTTTAATTCAAATTTATTTTCAATTAGTAGAATAAAATATGGACTGTATTACATTAACATATTCCTAGGATCCAAAATTGGGGACGAAGATTGGTGAGGGATATATGAAAAATCGACTATAGTATCTTTAATGAAATCACCAATGAATGTCATGGTCATTAAGTTTAGTGGACAAATTGCTGGACTGAAAATTTGGTCATCTATCTGACCAAATTTTGAATAAATTTTTTGTTATAAATCATATTCCAAAGATTGTGATGTTTGTAAACTTTAAAAACAAACAAGATTGTCATTTTTTATTATCCACGAATAGGTCAGAAAAATGCTTTGATTTTAGATCATTATGATGTTTAGAGTCTAGCCCCTCTTGATTTTACATACATATATACCCAAAAAGAAAAAACAACAATAAACACAATCGCCACAGAATCGGTGACTGATAATCAGAAATGGAAAACCAACAAACCACAAGAGCTAGACTAAAAAGACTCGCAAATGACAAAAACTCGTGAGGCAGACCTCAAAATAAAATGTAGGCCACAAAAAACTCAATGCGGACCAAAGCTCCAAAACCAAGAACCAAAGCAAACTCCAGATCCTTAGGCGAAAAGAGAAGCCCAACAACAAAAAAGAAAACAGGACCAACAACCAACCTAGATGAACCCAAGCAACCCAGACACTCGACTCTACCCAGTCAATCCCAAAGTGAGGTATTCGATTCCAGCCAATCAACCTAAAAAATATATTTCAACCCACACCTTCCCTAGGGAGCGAACCCATAGAAATCTCTAGACGATGAACCAAAGAAACAGAAGAGAGGTTGAGGCTACCCAAGAAGGGTCTGACTCGGAAAGCAAAATGGATATTGTCGTAAACCCTACGAATGATAGGGCCAGCTGACATGGGAGATTCATCAAACAACGCTTTGTTGTGGGCACACCAAAGATGTTAGCATATCAGACAAGGAATGATAAGGAAGAGGATGGAGCGAAGATACTTACCTTGCCTCCTTACCTACCAGGAGTGAGGGGAGCCAAAGAGGGATGAAGGAGGACATATAGCATCTACCACATTCCTGAAATGCGCCTAGATAGTGATAGTGGACTCATTGTCTCGAAATAAATGCGAAGACGATTTCCGAGAACCCGCCGAACAACGAGACACAAAAGGAATTCCAATCCGCATTAGATTATCATCTAAGGGAAGACACTTATGAAGAACTTTCCACATGAGGATGGAAACCTTAAGGGGAATGCGCTGGTTCCGATAGAGAGGAAATCAAGATTTCTTCTCATAGGAACATGAACAGAGTTCCACACGAAACCCAAACAATGACTTTCTGAGATAAATTTTACTGACTGCATCTGGTTTCCACGTATCGCTAGCATACAAGATAGAACCAGAGTAGTTGTAAGATGTCAGCCTCTTGTACTTGGTGTAGGGGAAGGAGGCCCAAAGAGAATTGTTGGAATGGAAACGAGCCCAAAGCTTACACGCATAATCCATACAAACATTCGAGACATCCTAATGCCTAAACCACCATCGTGCATGGGAAGATAGATGGCATCCCAAGAAACCCAATGATGTCGTCGAACATCCGCTTTGTTACCCCAGAAGAAAGCCGAGGAAAGCGAAATGTAGGAACAAAGAACGAAGCGCCAGGCGACATGGCGGCAAACACTTGAGATCCCAAAGAATCAAGGATCGATTTGACAAGAATCAACCTACCTGCTTGAGAAAAAAGAGTTGGATTCCCAACGAGATTTTCCCCATACTTTATCAGCAAGAGGATCGAAAAAATAGTCCAGCTTAAGACCTTGGTAAAGCTCGATATCGATGTAGGTCAAGAGGAAGGAAGATAACCAAAATCCAAAGACAGACGAGATCCATTCAACCTTCCTGGGGTTCCTGGATTTGGAGGGAATAAAACAACTCTTCGATGCATTGATAAACTGACCCGAACATTGTTCATAGAGGTGAAGAAAAGAGAGTAAACGACGAACAGATAAATTATGATCGTTAGAGAAGATCATAATGTCATCGACAAAGGACAAAGAAGAAATGATCGGGTAACCACTCGGAACACCGAAGCATTTAATTTTCCCACATATAGCAAGGGAATGAACCCCTCGAATGAGATCTTCAACAATGATGATAAAGAGCGTCGGGGAGATAAGATCTCCCTACCGCAGTCCCCTTCTAGAAGGAAGAAACCTTTGGTCGCTCCATTGATAAGGACATAGAACAAATGATTTGAGACCAGCCTCCAGACAAGACCAATGAGGGTTTCCAGAAACCCAAAGACATGAAGAACACAGATGTTAAAAAAAATCACGACATACGATCATAATCTTTTGCCAAACCAAGCTAGATGACCATATTGGAACCATGGATTTTTCGATCGATTTGGGAAATCAATTCTTGCGCAAGGAGCACATTATCAGTGATGAACCTCCCCTTGATAAAGCCGGATTAAGAAGAAAAGATGATTTGTTCTAAGATAGGTGCTAACTTGGAGGCAATGATCTTAGACATGACCTTGTTCGAAAAGTTGCAGAGACTAATCGGACGAAAGTCCATGTAGGATTGAGGGTTCTCCAATTCAGGAACAAGCACAAGGTTAGTAGAAGTCCAACCCTTTGGAAGAAAATAGCCAAAGAAGAAATTGAGGATTGAAAGAGAGAAATCTTGTCGAATGATCTCCCAATCACAGCAGTAGAAAGTGCCACTGAAACCATTTGGCCCACCCGCACTATCATTAGAAAGAGAAAAAACTAAATCTCGGATTTCCTCTATCGATGGTGAACAAAATAGGCCAGGAGCCTCAGAAGGGGAGACAAGAAAAAGGATATGAGAAATTAAAACCAAATCAAAGGAGTCGACTGAAGGGTACTGCAAAAGAGACCAAAAATAAGAAATAACGGTCTCCTCTACCTCAAAAGGGGACGAAGCCATGGATTAATCTGACCGACGGATCTAATGGATAGAGAGGATTTTGTTTTTCTTAACAGAAGAGTGAAAGAATTTTGAGCTTGAGTCGCTATCGATGATCCATTTGATCATAGCTTTTTGATGAAGGAAGTCATTCTCTATTAGCAATTCGGAGTTGAAAACTGATTGAGCTTAAACCCATTCAACTTTGTTAACAACCGAAGGATCAGCGTCAAAGGAAGCCTCTACTACTAGGACCATAGATTCCTCCGCCAAACGAACACAATCAAAAATATTGTTAATGACATTAGAATTCCATATCTTAAGACAAGCTTTGATGCATTTGAGCTTAAGATAGAAAAACATCGATGGGATTACCTAAGGCAGGCAGGTTCGAGGATTCCTCAACTGTATCGAGAAGGGAGTGAAGTGAGGTCCACATTGATTGGAAATGAAACTAAGTAGGCCTAGAAGATGTGAAAGGAGAACACTACGGAGCACGATCTGAATTAGTTCAATGAAGATGTTCGATTGAGTTAGAGAAAGGAAGTTCAAACAACCCGTAGAACCGAACAACCTATCAAGAAGAGAGAAGATCATATTGGACCCTTCTTGATTGTTACACCCAGTAAAAACATACCCAACAAAGGAAACCTTGAAAAGACCCGAACAAATGATGAAGGTGTTGAAATCCTCCATCATTGTCCGATTGATCGAGGAACCTCCAAATTTCTCAACGGACAGGTGACGATGTTGAGTAGCCCCTATTATGGAGACATCAAAGAGGAGATCAGAAAGGGAGAGAAAATCTTGCCATAAATACCAACGCTCAACACGATCACATCTAGCGTAAACAATAGTGAATAGATATGGCAATAAAGTAGAAGAAAAAGAACACAAGACAAGCAACAGTTGGGATGAATTCGAAACTGGAAGCACAGACACCTCCTTACCACAGAGAATCCAAATCTTGTTAGTGGAATCAAATGTAAAACCCCCAAAATTTTGTTTGAGGAAGAGATCAAAGGGAAATTCTGACCCCATGAAATGTTTCGGGAGGGTCAAGATCTCAATAGAGTGTTTCTTGATGATGTGCCTTAGACACAAGAAAGAGACATCGTTACCAACACCCCGAATATTCCAAAACAAGCAATTATCCATTCAAGAAAAGAGCATAAGATTAGCCAAAGCCATAGAAACGACAAAAAGATCGGAAGCATCCAAAAAGAGTAGATAAGGTACAAAGTACGACGAGTTGTCCTAACCATCTGCTCTCCACAAGCCAAAGAACGAGTGCAGATGGTGTGATGAGTTCAGCTCAAAAGTTTACCTTTTCTACTCCTCGAAGGCAGGACAACGGACCAAGGAGAACTCCTCTCCCTGAAGAACGAATTTTGCCAAGAAGGTAGGAAGAGGAGTTCTTAGCGAGTCGCGCTAAGCGGTCGTTAATGAGCTTGATCTCGTTAGCGGAAAGCAACGGAGGTAAGTGGCAAAAGGGGGGGGGTGAGGGGGAGGCAGAGGGATGTTGAGACGTCAATAACCAATGGAACTAAATGTAGTACGATCTTAACCTTCGCTAAAGTGTCGCTAAGTGGACAAGCTAGCATTAGAGTGGAAGATCGAGAGGGGAACAGATCAAGACAACGAGGAAGGCGACGATCCCCGAAAAGCGTAGAGCGAAGAGAAAACTGACTAGAAAGATGGGCGGAAGTGGGTGGCAATGAGGACAAATAGTTAGCAATGACAATGTTAACTATTCGCTACCATACACCACCCAATTGGGTCCTCGACCTGCACCGTCAAGAGCATAAAGGCGAAAAAGCCAGCAGAAAAAAGCAAATAACGGTGATCATAAGCAAGCCATAGGCTGACTTTAAGTGATATTGAGACAGAAAAAACAACCTGAAAACTAGAAACATGGAAACAAAATAACAGGCACATTCCAAAAGCATTGGGCAAACACCAAACGGGCTGCCCCCCTCTCCAAATAAAAAATAAAAAAAATCTAAACCACACGAAGGCACAACCTCTCGGAATAAGGTGACCAGCCAAAAACAACAAGATCGGCCCAAAAAAGCCGGTTAGAACAAGACAAAAACACAAAGCACAAGTAGAAAAACACGTTGGAAAAGAACAATAAAGGACAGCAAGCTACCCAAAACAAAAAACCCAAAAGGACGACATACCTAATGCCAAAAATGGCAAAGCTTCCATAAGCGCATCACAAATGACGACAAATCAAAAGGACCAGCTTAGTAAACAAGACCAACAAACCCCAAGCACGAGCAAAAAATAATGGTAACGCCACCAACAAAATCGGGGAAACCCCGAACATAACAAAACATGACAGTCATGTACAGGAAAAGGAAAAAAGGGATAAGAGCATACCAGTGCACTACCCAGGTCACCGCACACTTCGGGGTGACGCTGGTTGCCTCGTCAGTCTTCTGACTTACTGGTTGCAACCGGACGTCAGAATCTAAATACACCAGCATGCCAAATGAACGCCGTAAAGCTAAAAAACATCAGAAGTCGCAACCCCAAAGCCACTCGCGCCCAGGATAAGGAAAGAAGGATGAGATAGCAGTAACAGGACCTGACCTGCCTGCCTCCTCAACCAAAACAAGGGGCATAAACCTATTAAACATAACTAGGGGTGGCAGAGCACGATCATGTGCTCCACCACTAATAACAGTGAGACTGACTTCCAATAGGGGCGTGGAGGGTACAATAGTGGTCCAAACCGAAGAAGCGCGACGAACCCTAGGTTTACGAGTTAAACAACCACGACGAGGCACCCTCTCAGGACTACGTAAAGCAGGCCAAGCCATAAAATCTGGCAGCAACCCCGGAATTGACCTAGGGAGATAACTAAAAGGAGGAACAATAAGGTCGACACCTAACTCCCTACTGGCAGAGCATGCAGAAGCCTCAAGAAACTAGACCTCCAGAAAAGCTCGTGTGGTTCAAAAAGAGAGAACCCGATGCTTGAGACCGAAGCTGGACTCCCTAGTAAAAAACAGGCAAGGAGACAACACCAAAAAGGCAAATCCGAGAAGCAAGAACCGGTGCTGTAGCAGCACCCTGAATTCCTCCAAAGAGGTAACACGCACCATAATCGTCGAGGAGCCAGTAAGAGCGACCCAATAAGGCAGCCCAATGGCCGAAAACAACGAATCCACTATTAGATTCACATCTGGGTACACCAGAAAAAGAACCCACGGTAAAAAAAATTAAACCAGCCTCCGAAGAAGTCATTAGAGCCTACACAAACTTAAATAGACAATAACCTACCAACAGAGAGCAATCGAAGACTAAAAGCCAGCCAGAAGAGGCAACCGATTGCCAAATAAATAGCAGAAAACGATAACGAGAGGGAGATTCAGAAATAATTGTTTAATAAAAGAGAGAAGGTTGTCACTGAAAGAGGAAACGACTGTTTGATACATACATACATATATATATATTCAATGCACACTGCTTTCTCACATTACTTAGGCTTACCTTTTAAAAGAATTTTTTTAATGTTTTCAAAAAAAATTATAGTTTTATAGAAAATCAATAAAATGTAAATTCAAAAAAAAAATCTAGTAATGGAAAATAGATTTCATAGAACTTTTAAACTAAAAGGAACTATACATAAACTACTTGTATTAATACATTAAAAGAAAAATGAAGTTTCAGAAAAAAAATCCCGACATTTACTTAAAGTCGTTATATCTCTTTCTTTTCAAACTAATGTTATAAAATCTTATTTGCCAGATGTTGTGCTAACCACGACTTACTTCATAAATAGATTGACAAGTGTCATGCTCGAAAATATGAGTCACTCATAAATTCTGAAGGATATAAATATAAATCTTGATCACATAAGAATTTTTACGTGTACATGTCTCATACACAGGAAACGACATGTCAAACTAGTTATAAAGCTATTTTTAGGATACACATCCCCATAAACAGGTATAAATGTTATGATTCAAAAAATCATAAAGTTTATACCTATGACACCCCACGTCCGTTAATGTCACTCATTAAGAGAATGCATTATGTTTCGTGAAGCGTTATAGGTAAATAGAAACATTATAAGACAAATATAAAATAGCAGTGGAATTTAAAATTTTATTAAGCAGAAAACGTCAAAGTTCAAACATGGTTACACAATATGTCTGAAATGCATAAAACCCATTACACCAATAAAACTTCTATTTTGTACTTAAAACATCAGAGTACAGTAATAAAAGAAGCATAATCCCCAAAACATAGCCATAAAAGAGAGATATATATGAAATCAAGCCATACATCTAAAACAGATCCAAGCAAGATGAAAGCAGAGTCCTGATCAAGCTTGAGTATTCCCATCCTAAGAACCTGGGGGGAAACAGAAGAGAAATAAGAGGAAACAAAATAGGTCGGACATAAAGTCTGGCGAGTCCAGTTACTTTTAGCATATAAATAAGAAAAGTATCATGATAGGCATATAAAGTGGATAAGAGAGATACCATCATAAAAAGGCATGTATGATAAGGTAAACAGGAATAACATGATAGAGTATATTGTGCTTCTCTAGTACTTTCTCTTTCTCTCTGCACCAATACCAATATAACCAAGATGAGATGATCTCAACAACTATACAATGGTAGACTTAGGCGTACTTCTAGTGAGAGGTTTTAACCCCATACAATCAACAGGCAGACCAACATACCGGAGTTACCCCTAAGGACAATGACGGGCTCCTAAACATACCTGAGTCTAGATGTACCCTAATTACTACCCCCAATTTATCGGCTCCCTAGTCCATAGATACCATGTGCTGGCCCCACGGTAGGATGTATCACTTCCTAAAGTGGCAACCCTTCATTTTCAGGATGTGCACAACCATATCTACTGATGTCACAGCATCTAAACATCCTCAGCCGGACCCATGCACACACATGACCCCCGTCGAAATGCGCCGCCCACATCACCCCTTCGTTTGGATCTCTTACAATCAGCCTAGTAAGCGTGCCCCGACTCCAACCTAGTTCGGAGTACTCGTTTAATACGTATATATGGGTTACTGATTGAAACGTGTCCCACACACAACAAGATACAAGCTTCCCCCTACGCTTGCATTCTCACTAGGTTTTCCATAGGTTATGATATACCAGAGTAAAAGATTGCATAACTCCACATGTTAAGTTTGTGGACCTATATATAAATATTACTCACAACCTTCGATATACTTAACCCTCCCATTGTTTCATACAATTTTACTTAACTTTTACTCAAGTTAACATATACAATCCCTATGGATTCAACTAGGTTAAGTATTCAAGTTATTACCATATTCATTTACGGTTATAGTGTACTAGACGTCCCACATTAAACCTACAACTTGTGGATGTTGGATATGTCGGGCGGTCCCGGGCAGACTTCTTCCACAAGTCAGGCTTCACCTCGTGTCTTAGCGTGTCATGTGTTTATGCACTTAGACCCCTCACATTAGATTCACCACTTGTGGTTGCTGGATATGTCGGTTGGTTCCGGGCAGTCTTCCACCACAAATGTAATTTAACCTCGTGTCTAGGCGCGGTTACAGTTTCTAATTAATGTAATTCTAGGCATTTCCGTTATTAACCAATTATTCCTATGTCATTATAGGTTTTCGTGCCCTTTCCCAAGTTTTGTTCATAATAACCATATGCCCCAAATTCATATTCATATATTTCATTCAAGTTATGCACAGATTTCCAATTACAAGTTATGCCCCAATTTTACCGTTTTCCCCTAATTCCCAATTTTAACGCGTTCGCATATTTCAGCGGCATGCCTAGGCTCGAAGGTAGTCTGGCTATAAAAATAAAAGTGAAAAGATGAACGAAAGAGGACAGAAATGATCATACTAACAAGACTGACATATAATGGAAGAAATAGGCATAAACATACATTGTCATAATGACAACATAAGCATATAGGAACAGATTTGATGAACACGTGACAGTAGAACTGATTCTAACATAATAGGGACATCATAAACATGCATGATAAGATCTAAACAGTGAATTAGATCAACTAACAATGGCAGATCTGACATGATAAATAGGCATAGGCTTAGATCTTGTTCATAGTCATGCCAGAATAACATAAATACACAGGTTGTAGCAGATCTGATATGATTCAATTAGTCACAGGCTTAGATCCAAGTTATAGTCATGTCAAGATTAACTTTTAATTATTTAGATCTAAAATTGACATAGACTCATTGTGATTGGATCTAGAAAAATAGAAAAGGGATTGTTGATGTTGAATCACATATCTCTAAATTTGAATGACTTGATTTCTGAAAAAGACTTGATTTAATATAAGCAGAGGCAACATCTAGTTCTCCATTGTTTTAGGTGCAGAAAAACAAGAGAAACGGGGTTTTATTTATAGCCTAAAGCCAATGAACCAAGTCAAGAAAGGAGTCCACATTCAGCCAGAAGAATTTTGCCCAGATTTGTTGTAAGGGGGTCGACCCCCCCTTATGGGGTCTACCCATAGGTCGACACCCCCTTATTGGGGTCGACACCCTTGGGTGGGATTTTTCCCGCTACCCCCTTTTTCTGCGATTTTGAATTATTTCAAACTGATTTTGAATTCTGGGTTTATGATATATATATATATATATATATATGTGTGTGTGTGTGTGTGTGTGTGTATTTATATTTATATATTTCTTATTCGTATACAAACTTCAAACCTTAATAACTTCTTCATACTGTGCCCGTTTTACGCAAACCAAGTGTCTATTTTGACCAGAATTTCGAGAGGAACGCAATGCGCAGTCCATTATTTCACTTAGTTCTGAACACTTATTTAATTATCTTTTAATTTATCATCATTAGTGTTGTTAAAATTATGGGGTATTACAATACCTCATGATACTACGCATCGTGTAAAAGAAAATGTATCGTCCAATTGAACAAGTGAACAAGGAAATACACAAGGTAAACCAATCATGTTGTAACATCCCGACTTTTTGACTGCTTCATATTGGAAATTAAACCAACTTAAAACGTTCAAATCGGTGGATCATTATTTAGCTTACAGAGTTTAAAAACAGAAACAACACATAATAAATAAATAACACGATATTGAACAACGAAATAGAACTTCTATTTAAAATCAGAATTTTGATATAGGGAATTTTTCTATATAGAGGAATTAAAATATCATTTGAATACAATAAAATATTTACTGTTTTAAAATCTTCAGAAGGTGCCGTCTTTGGAATCCTCCAGCTTTGCCATTCTTCAAATTTTAAGCTGTAATCTTTAAATCTGTAATACTCGGGTCTGACCCGAGCGTTCCATGCAAAAACATAAAACACTTGAGTCATGATTAATCATTGTTCAAGTAAATTAACTTCAATAGAAACTGAAATATAATAGTTAATCTTAACTTCCAACACAGATGTCATATATAAACTAAACAGTTGTGGTATCTGTTCATATCAGTTCTAACTATTTCCAGGGACGAACAGTCTAGGGAGCTTGCGAGTGTACGCATGTATATAATATACACGTGTGCACCTCCTCAACATCTCAAACCGAATATAAATAATAACATGGGTTATTCTAGGAGCTCGCGTATACACGTATGTGTATATATATACACATACGTTTATTGCCTCAGCGTCCTAGATCGTACACAAGGCGCAATATACAGAAAAGAAAAAGCACATGGCATTAGTAACAACATATGTGAATAGCCTCAGTAACAAAGGTATAGGTAGCCGTATGTGTGCATGGGGTGATGGTGAGCATAACTAGGGGTGAGCAATATTCGGTTCAAACCGAATAAACCGACCAAACCGGTTCATTTCGGTCGGTTTGGTTCGGTTTTAAAACTAAATCAGTTTGAATTCGGTTTGTAAAATATATTTTTTTGGTTATCGGTTTAACCGAATTAACCGAACTTTTTATTTATTATCTAATTTTACGATATTGTAGTACCTTAAATAATTGGTTTAACTGTGTAGAGCAAAGACATTTGCTGCAAATAGATCAAATCTTATCATAAACATAAATTTTACTGCATAAAATTTCTCCAAACATGAATTTATGCTTTATTTTGAGTGAATCCATCATTTGATTTATAGTACATTCTTCAAGTTCGGTTAAATCGGTTACTGACCGAATTAACCGAAATTAATTCGGTTCGGTTTGGAAAAATTTTGGTTTGAATTCGGTTTGAGTTTTTTTACGTCCAAACCAACCGAACCGACCAAATGCTCACCCCTAAGCATAACAGATCAAATAGACCATTCGACCCAATAATATACATATGTACACATACAGGGGTATGTATACATACATAAATAATTCTCAGACTGACATAGTTAAGCAAGCAAGGATCAGTATTAATCTTAATATAACAAAGGTGGAATTTCAAAGCAAGATGAAACCATTATGAAAATTCAGACCAGCATGTTTCAATAAAATGAACCCCAACCCATAGTTTTTTTTTCAAACTGCAACTCATGTTGCATGCACATAACAATGTTAAATATATAAAAATTTACTGACATGAAGGGGCACATGACATAAAAAAAACAAGCTTTCAAGTCCAGACTATTATTCTTTATCTTTAGTGTATAAAGAAAATGCTGAAAGATATTGATCATGAGTGAAACTAATATCAGTTCATAACAGGATGAGAACCTATAGGGGTACTCATACGTTTGCAAACAAGACACGCATAAACACATTGAATTATAACATGAGCAAATAGCATGGTATGTGCATGTATCGATTTTTATAAAATAAGCGAAGGGTGCTCTCCTCATATTCTTTTGAAAAACTGGACATAAAATTTCATGGTAACCTAAGTTGGGTTCAAATTTCATCGTCCCAACATATATATACATAATAAAATTCCGACTTTCAGATAGAGGGCCAACATGATATAATTTCAAGTTGTATGCCTTCAAGAAGGGACATACATATCTCCAAACTGCATGATGTACAATGATGTAAAGATAATATATCAACTGGTATACACTTCTTGTTCTAATTTCTAAATGGTCTAGGATACACCAAGATTCAAGTATTATTATTTTTTATTTTTGACATGGCAACAGGTGCCCAATTTTCAGGTTCATATAATGAGTTAAAAGAACAAAAATGAATAACAAGTAGGAGCCCAATTTTATGTCACGCATATATGTTTAAACTACAAAATTCATCGATCTGAGCACTAAATGTCCTAACCATTCAAACATAAACAAGCTTCAAGATAAATAATGATGCTAAGAGTATGAGCCAGGACCTCAATCAGTAAGTCAACATGGACATGGAAGGAGCATCACTTTTTTTATCAGTTTAATCCCGGTGCACGTATGTAAGTAGCATCGGTTTAATGGTTATTACAGTTCAATATAAACATCAAGTGGTGCATCGGTTTAATAGTGAACATCAAAGACATAAGGTCAAGTGCACGATCTGGTGTAAAATCGAGTTAATCAAATTCAAGTGCTGAATATAATCTCCAGTGATATATGTTGACGTTTATGCTTTGTCAAGGCAAAGAAGGGATAAAACAACCCGTATGATAAATGGCACCCGCAGAAACAGTAGTAGAAAATGCCATATTAATTCATTACAAACAATTTTTACCCCTCCATTCAAAACCACAAGCAACAGATCTAACATATGTAACAAAGACGAAGCATCATTCACAAGGCAGCAAAAACCAAAAATCCTATACTATTATATTTCTAGTTTAAATCAAAATTAATCTTCTTTAAACAAAGTTAATCATGAGTTTAATAAAAACTCACCTCAAAGCTGTGTTTTTCAAAAATTAAAACGAATCGTGAAGGAAGCAAAGGTCGTCGACTTGCTGGAGCTAGCTTCGTGGTGGATCTGAGTTGCTTTACTTCGCTGGAGGTGATGATCCTTTGGAGTGGCAGTGCTTTGATTTTACGATGTTGGTGACTAGCAAACTCACAGAGGTAGGCAAGTAAATGAAGAAGAAAAGGGATGTGATTTTAATTTTAAAGAGGAAGGGCTTCGGCAATGGAAAAAGAGAAAGGGGAACGATTTTGTGCTGAGGAAAAATGGAAGAGGAACGCAATTTTTATAGGAGAAGAAAACGAGGATAAGAACAACGTAATATCCATAGGTTTAGGGTTGCAGAGGGAAGCTACGCGATTCTGATGGCTTGGAGAAAAAGGAATTGGTTGGCAGAAGATTATGCTGGGGAAGGTTATATCTGTGTTTAATTAAATATCAATTCTACCGCGAATACCCCGAACTGCTCTAAATCCATACCGTCAATACAATCTCTAAATGGGACAAAAATTATACGTACCCCTTCGACTTCGCGTTATGAATCCAAAAAAAAATAATTTAATTATAATCTGAATCCGTTTGTATACGACATTATTTTATTTTTAAATTATTTAATCGTTCAACGATTTTATTCTCTTTGTCCACCAACAGCTCCGTTTGTTTCCAAATTTTGAAATGTTAAATTCAATTTCTTTGTATATACAAATATACACATATCTAAGTTGATTCTCAATATATTTCAAAAAAATAAATCTCCAATTTATTTAATGTCAACTATGCTTATTTTTAAATTCAACCATTTATATTTTCCAATTGAATTTCAAATCCAATTTAAATATCTAACCAAATTCAATTCAAATATTCAACAATAAATATTCGATTCTGAAACAGCCATTCTGAATTAATTATTGAGTTCAATGCATACACAAATCATATATCGATTTTCAATTTTTAACCCAAGTATAAATATAAAATTGATTATTCATAATTAAATCTTTAATTAAACCATATACCAGTTGTTGAAATTTCTGGGACGTTACAATCTCCCTCCCTTTAAAACTTTTCGTCCTCGAAAAGGAGAGATCGTTAGAGTTATACCAATGTATACTTCAAATTTTTATATTTGTGTGAATTTTTTTCACAACTATTTTAAATATCGATATTTAAGTCATCGATCCTCTTTATACTTAATTAATTTCGAAAATCAATTTTCTTTCTTATAGCTAGAGATCAATTCTGATCAAACACGATTTTTCCAAATCGGGTTTTACTCATGCTTTTTAAACTATATTCACTTTCCTTAAACCAAATTCTATCTTAAATAATTTTGAGATATCTCTCAATTTATCATTCTATATAATCTTCTAAGATATTCAAAATCGTATAATTTCTCATTTGGTTGATGTTTACTTATCCATTTTAACACTTCAACCCAATCTCCTCACATTCAATCCATTGAATTTTTCCCCACTCATTGAACAGTGTAAATAACATTTCTTTCTTTAGTCACAAATTATCAACTTGAAAATTTCCAAAATCCGAAATCATTTTACAATTTTTCATACATAAAATATTTGTATAATTACTCCAAAGCTAGGGACTTGGAAATACTTCGAAATCCTCTTTCTCAACTTATTAAGTTAGGTATACCTTAAATTCAAATTATTGATTTTTAAAATACTTGATAACTTGAAGTTTGACAAGTCTATTGTCATTATCACTGATATTAGGCATACACTGGCCAGTTGCACGACTAAAATCTCCTAGTACTATATATCCTTGCTTTAACTCCCAGTGAAAACATTTCAAAAATTCTTTTTAAAAGAAAAAGAATACGGAAAGTACTAATGTGATATTGATATATTGACTGTTCATGAATTGCTAATACACAATGATTTCGTCTGGATCCCCTAGAAAACATCTGTATCCATAGAAAATCAGTTCCCTACAAATTTCGTCATGGACAGATCAACGGAAGATATTTAAAAATCAAAAAGAAAATCTGAGGTCACTGAGCGTTGGCTGCTTTATCTTAGGGTCACAAAAACAAATCATCAAATTATGAAAATAATCAAGACATGATGATCAATCAAGTCACAAAGACATATCAAGTCACGAAGACACAGTGCTGCATCAACCAGACAACTCAACATCACTAAGATATCTCAAACATTGCATGGCTCCATTCTATCTTTAGTAACTCTTGTGGTTATATCTCTTTCACTTGTAGATTTGTCATGTGGACCGCAAGTATACAATGGTTACGCCTGGGTCCCCCCTGGAAACATCCATACCCATAAGCTTTCACAGCTCTGCGGATTACGCCCTCTTCACGACTGTAGATCGCAGCAGACATAATGGTCATGCTTGGTTCCCCCCAAGAAAACATCTGTCCGCCGTAGGCCATCTACAGCCCTGTGAAAATTTCTCTACACGGTCGTATTCTTCCAAGACCAGTGATAAATCATGAGTTTTACATCCGGACAACCTACTACCACCAGCAACACATCTCAATCAAGCTCGAAATTCAAAGGAGAAGGAAGGTACTTCCCTATCTGACTTGAAAACATACAGTACTTTATTTCATACTCATAAATCATACTTATGTCAACTTACATAAGATTTCCTTCCCAAATCATATACCAAACATCTCATTTTTATAAGATTTCATCTCAAATCAATTACCTTCCAATTCAGTAGTTTTCAAATTCACTAAATTCTTATATTTTTCCATATAAGTTTCGGAAACTTCTATATCCAATATACAAAACCGAATATCCTCAAATTTCCATCCAAATTTCAAAATTTTAGTTTTGATCCCTCAATCAATTCAGATTTTTGGTATCCTTTCAACTCAAATCTATAAACCAAATTTTCTCCAAATTTCCAATTATTAAGTTCAACGCTCAATTCAAATCTTCATGCTCCCAAAATTTAAAAAAAAATTCATTCTTATAACAAATTCCTCATTCACGTACTATTACTCTTCCATATTCACATTCTTTGAATGTAAATTAGCAAGCGAACAACTCCCTAAGTATTAACCCCGGAGGCCGAAACCAACATCAGATCAACACTCAAAAAGTTATTCAACTTGACGAATCTCCAGTCAGTTTCTAATTTTCTAATTCCATTTCTTAATGTTTTGTAACACTCCGAATTTCACTTAATATTAATGTTTAGTAATTAAAGAATAATTAATCTCAGACGTGAGAATTAAGGGAAACGGGTTGCGCCATTGTGTTCGTCTCGGAATTCTGGTTGAGATAGAGTACGAGTTTGCGTGATTTGGACTCCGTATGAAGAAGTTATGGCCATCCGAAGTTTCAGAAAATTCAAAACAGATTTAAAATATTCAAATTTCAAATTTAAGAAGAGGCGGGAAAATTCCCGCCAGACAGAGGGTGTCGACACTAGGGTCGACATGGGTGTCGACCCCCCCCCCCCAAGGGGTCGACCCATGTGTCGACCCAGGAGTCAACCCCCCCCAAGGGGTCGACCCATGTGTCGACCCAGGAGTCGACCCCCCCTGTCGGTCAGTTTGGCCTGGGTGCACTGATTTGAGCTTTGGGCTGGGTTTTGGTGGCTTGTGACGAAATCTGACGGCTCTAAACTAAATTAGGGTTAATCTAACGGCCTAAACTACATCCTAATTCTATAAATACATCCTAAGACTACCCTAATTCATACTAAAAATAAATACAACGTCGTTATGCCGTCAAAATGCAACTTAGAGGTAGCCACCACAAATTAAAGAGGAAGATAACTTCTCAAATCAACTTCTAATCAACTCTAGCAACTTAATCTTCTTCATAGGAGTGCTAATCAACAAGTTGTGAGTTTCTATGCCTTTAGCAAGCAATTGCTAAACTAATTATGATAGGATATAATGAGGTTATGGTTATGTATGTGGATCAATGCAAGTTATGTTATCATATGCTATGTGTTCATGATGTTATGCAAGTTATGCAAGTCATATGCTATGTGTTCATGATGTTATGAAAGTTATGCAAGTCATATGCTATGTGTTCATGATGTTATGCAAGTTATGCAAGTCATATGTTATGAGTTCATGATGCTAGTTATGCAAGTTTTATGCTATATGTTCATGATGCTAGTTATGCAAGTTTTATGCTATGTGTTCATGATGCTAGTTATGCAAATCACTATGATAAACATTGATCCATTATGACACCATGTTATGCAAGTTTGGTGTTTGATTATATGCAAGTTCATATATGACATGTTATGCAAGTTTGGTGTTTGATTATATGCAAGTTCATATATGACATGTTATGCAAGTTTGGTGTTTGATTATATGCAAGTAACATGTGCAAGTTTACACCTTTGTATGATATGCATACATATGCAAGTTAACCCCTTTGTATGTCATACATACATATGCAAGTTTACCCCTTTGTATGACATAAGTAACTTATGCAAGTTACCCTCTTTATGACATATGTGATTCATGCAAGTTTGGGTTGATTATTTATGCTAGTTGGGTTTGATGCTATGGTCATATATGCAAGTTGACACCTTTAAAACCCATGTTGATGCTAATGTTATGCTAAGTTGAACCCATTGTATTTGTGATGAATCTTCCCTTTTAAGTATGTCATGTTAGCGTATTACGTGGGAAACGATGGGGTTAATATTCATGTTAACAAAATTGTGATGAAATTGGTATGATGTTGCATACCATAAGTGGATGGACATAATTGAGTCAACTATGTACATCATTAAATTGGAATTAATTAGGGAAAATTAATTCAAAATATGGGGGTGATTAATTAGGTGTAATTAATCGACTAAGACACGAGGTTGGACCCTTTTGTAGCATAAGACTGCCCGGACCCGACCGGCAAATCCAGCGGCTACAAATGATTGGCCCAGTGTGAGAGGTCTTAGGCATAAACTAAATACGTGACAAGTGTAAAGACACGAGGTTAGACTCGGTTATGGCGTAAGGTTGCCCGGACCCGACCGACAAATCCAGCTGCCATAAAAGATAGTCTAATGTGAGAGGTCTATACAAAGGTTACGTTCTTAATCAATTAAGAAACACTTAACCAGATAAGCATGTAGTGGGACATGAGGGGTTAAGTGGGTGCCTTAGGTGGCATGGGGAAATCAAGTAAGTACCTTGGGTGGCATGTGGAAATCAATCTAGTGGGTTGCCTTGGGTGGCAATAGAAAATACGATTAGAATACTTAACCAAGTGGAAACATGTAATTAAACATGATTAAAGGGTTAATTGGGATGCACTAGAAAGGGATAAGCTTAGGTGGGTAGCTTGTGGGGGCCCATTTCAACCAGTAACCCAAAACGTATCTTTGTGGGCTCGACCCATGTCGAGGACGGGACACGCGTACTGGGTTTGACTATAAGAGGCCAAAATGGGTTAGCGGTGGCAACGCAAGTCCAACGGGTTTCATACGTGTGTGTGGGCCCGGGCTGGTAGGTAAGACGTTGTTGCATCGTGTAGGTATAAGCCGTGCACCGTTGGTTGTATCGGGTTGCCACTTTGGGAAGTGATACACCCCACTGTGGGGCCAGCACGGGTATCTACGTTAGGGAGCCGATCGCTTGGGGAGTAGTGGGTACACCTAGTGGAGATAGGGGCAGACGGCACCTATGTGGTCAGCTAGGGGTACACGAAACTACTAGTTATATTTTCTAAGTCCTTGGGTGGGATCAACCTTTAAATAGGAATGACTGGTGTGGTGCAGTGTAGTAATTACCCTTGGGTGGGTAGATGCGTCTTTACCGTTATCTTAGTTCATCCTATGTCTAGTTGGATGCTTAGTGTAGTCATTTATCCCCAGTCATCACCGTACCAAGTTTATATCATACCCTAATTACTTTAATGATTGTATTGTTAAAGTTATAGGGCTCACTCAGACTTATGTCTGACCCTGTTGTTTTTTATCTTTTTCCCAACCCTCAGGTTCTCAGAGTGGGCCTAGCACTAGTGGGCTTTGATCAGATTGCTTTATCTATCTTTTGGAGCTTGGACCGTGATGTAAAGCCCAGCTTATCTTTTATATTATGGCTATTAGTTATGTAGTGGGATTATGTACTTATGTTTTATCAGGATGGATATTTAGTACTTGACTCTTGTTTTAGTTGGTTTAGATATGTAACCAAACATGTTTATCTTCTGCTGCAATGAAATGATGTTTTAGATTTCAAGTATTATTTATATCTGTCTTGTTGTAATTTTTCTGTTCTATATTCACTTAAAATACTCCACCGAAGTTATGGCATTCCCTTAGTGAGTGACCTTAGCGGGCGTGGGGTGTTACACGTGGTATCAGAGCCAGGTTACCGGAACAAATAAAATTTTTAGAAAAACTATTTTCCTAAAAACATTTTTGGAAGAAGTATTTTCAAAAACATGTCTTTTAAGAGAAAAGTTTTTGAAAGAAAAGCATAATCCCCAATAGCCATAACTTTATCTTTCGAATTCTCCGTTTTGAATCTTTCCTTTTTCGTTTCAGCATGGCTGAAGATCTTAACCTTCCGGAGGGTGTAGCGGTACCAGTTTGGTATAGGAGATTGATGGAGGCTAGGGCCGCCGCTGCGGGTCCAGCAAATGTTCCTCCACCAACAGTTGCACCTGATCTTCCTCCTCCTCCTCCTCCTCGCATGGATACTTTTGCTAAGACTTGCAAGGAATTTAAGGCTATGAGAGGGAAACCTTTTCAAGGATCAGAAACTTTTGTGGAAGCTAGAGATTGGCTTAAGGAGGTAGAAGAGTTGATAAATATCTTTGAGATGGAAGAAGGAAAGAAAGTCAAGTTAGCTGCTTGGTTAATGAAGGGAGATGCCTCGTTCTGGTGGGAGGTCACTAATGGAGAGTGCCCTGTTGACTCTTGGGCGGATTTCAGGCAAAGGTTTGTGGCAAAGTTTCTTTCAAGGGCGGAAGAAAATCTGTATATGGAAAGGTTCTTGACTCTAAAGCAAGGAAACCTATCAGTAAAGGAATATGTCAACAAGTTTAATCAGCTAGCAAGATTTGGCATAGACATGGTGAATACACCGGAGAAGAAGGCTTTGAGGTTCGTTAAGGGCTTGAATGAACCAATGCATGGATTGGCTATGACTCACATCCCTATGGGGGCCACCTTTGAGAAGCTAGTAGACATGGCACTCATGCATGAGGAAGGGAAGGGTCCCAATGCTAATAAGGCACCCGAGAAGAAAGGAGATCAGAAGAGACCTCAACAGCAACAGCAAAACAAGGGTGGGAAAAGCAACGGTGGCAAGGGAAAGAAGAAGTGCTTCAATTGCAGGACACCAGGCCACCTAAGCAAAGATTGTCGGAAGAAGAAGAAGACGGGCTGCTTCCACTGTGGCGAAGCAGGGCATCTAGTGAAGGACTGCCCTAAGAAGGGGCAGAGGACGGGATCTACCTCAGGGGGACAGGTGCAAGCTATTATGGCACCAGGTCATGCAAGGGGGCAAGTTCAGGCTCTCGCGGTTCCACAGATTTAGGAGAGAGGTAGAACTATTTCCGTTGAAAGTCTGGTTTTTCTATTTGATCATCATGTCCGTACTTTGTTTGACTCTGGCGCATCGCATTCGTTTATCTCATCATCATTAGTTGAGTCACTACACTTAGACACCAGTCTAGTAGATGATCCCTTGGTTGTTTCAAACCCAATTGGGGGCTCCACTTATTTGTCCATGATATGTTTGGGTTTGAAGATTTCCATACTTAGCGTTGAGTTTAGATGTGATGCTTTTGTTTTGGGCTTCACGGGCTATGGGTTGATTTTGGGCATGGACTGGTTATCCAGTAATGGTGTCGTTCTTGATTGTGAAAGGAGAGTTGTTAGGCTCATGACCCGCTTGGGTAACACTCTCGAGATCTCTTGTAATCCCATGGATTCTGTTATGCTAAGTTATCTTGAATCGCTTGACGCTTCGGTCGAGAGTTTGCGATCTGTTAGAGTGGTCCGGGAGTACTCGGATGTGTTTGAGGAGGTGAAGGGCTTACCTCCGAAGCGGGAGATAGACTTTCGAATATATCTGGTGGACAATGCTAAACCAGTATCTTTACCAGTGCGCCACATGGCTCCTCGTGAGAGGAGAGAACTCCATAAGCAAGTAGGGGAGTTGCTTGAGAAGGGGTTCATAAGACGAAGTATATCGGAGTGGGGTGCTCCAGTAGTTTTTGCCACGAAGGCGGATGGGTCCCTCAGACTTTGTGTAGACTATAGAGAACTCAACAAGCTCACAAAGAAGAATAGACACCCATTGCCGAGGATTGATGATCTCTTTGATCAGTTGGTTGGCGCCTCAGTGTTTTCGCAGTTGGACTTGGCCACGGGGTTTCATCCACTTTTTCAAATCTCGCAAATATCGCTCGAGATCTCCTCCGAGATCTCGTTTTGGGCTCCTTCCGAAACGAAACCTCAAATATCACTCTAAATCTCCTTTCGAATATATCACCCGAGATATTCCAATATCGAACGATATATCGACCGAGACGAAATACTAGAATATCGTCCGAGATCTTAGTTTTTTTGCTTAAAATTTAAATATGTGTCTGAACTAGAACTATAATTAAAAACCTCAAATCTAGCCATATCAATCTTTTGTTATTTTACATTTTGCATGTTAAATGACTATATTGTACGTTCGTGTATGTTTTACAATGCTTATAATTTTCATATTTGTTTTTTCACATACATGTTACTTATGAAATTATGTATTTGATGGTCTATTTATGCTGGATTTTTTTTAATGCTTTGGATCCTTTTAATGTTTCCTGTCTAACAATATTCCTGTTTTAAGCATATTACGATTTAGAGTATGAATGTTCTTTCGCAAAATTAAGAATAATAAAGTTATTTTACATTTTAAGTTTAAGTTACTATGTTTTTGATAGCATTCATAAAAATAATTTTGTCAAAATATCATTTTTAACATATCATGTACCCCGAGATTGTTCCGATATGAACTTTCAGACCCGAGATGAAAATCCGAGACGAACTCCCGAGTTAGACTCATCTCGTCCGAGATCTCCTCCGATACGAGACCGAGTCTATAAAATCCCCGAGACGAAATGCGACCGATATCCGAGATTTAAAACCTTGGTTTCATCAGTTGAGAGTGGCTGAGGATAGCATAGATAAGACTGCCTTTAGGACTCCGGATGGTTTCTATGAGTGGCTGGTGATGCCATTTGGTTTGACAAACGCCCCTGCATATTTTGTGGATTTGATGAGTAGGGTGTTCAGGGAGTACCTTAATAAGTTCGTGGTGGTCTTTGTGGATGACATCTTAGTCTTTTCTAAGAGTGAAGAAGAGCATGCCCTACATCTTAGGGAAGTGTTAGAGACTCTTCGAGCGCATAGCCTTAAGACTAAATTCTCTAAATGTCACTTTTGGAGGAAGGAAGTGCGGTTCTTAGGGCACGTGGTCTCTAAGGAAGGGATAGCTGTGGATCCCGCGAAGGTAGTATCCATCCAAGATTGGAAGGTTCCGAAGAATGCTACCGAGGTGCGGAGTTTATTGGGGTTGGCTGGATATTATAGGAAGTTTATCAAGGACTTCGCGAAGATATCAGCCCCATTAACTCGCTTGACAAAGAAGAATCTAGTCTTCGCATGGGACGTAGATTGTGATGATGCGTTCCAACGGTTAAAGAGAGCTTTAACCACAGCTCCAGTCTTAGTGTTGCCATATGGGAGTAAGCCATTTGTTGTTTATACCGATGCTTGTGGGACAGGACTAGGCGCAGTCTTAATGCAAGAGGGAAGGGTAATAGCCTATGGGGGAAGGCAATTGAGAAAGCATGAGAAAAATTACCCTACACATGATCTAGAGTTGGCCGCTATTGTTTTTGCACTTAAGACTTGGCGCCATTATCTTCTTGGCGAGAGGTTCGAATTGTTCACTGACCACAAATCATTGAAGTACTTGTTTTCTCAGAAAGATTTGAACTTGAGACAACAAAGGTGGATGGAGTTCTTAGCATCCTATGATTTCGAGATAACGTATACCCCTAGCAAGGGTAACATGGTGGCAGACGCCTTAAGCAGAAAAAGGTTGTCCTTGAGTCCATTGTTCGTGGAACGACGAAGCTTGGAATTTATCTCGATGTTTGATTTCAGACCTTCCGTTGACTTTATACCCGGTTTGCTAGCATCCTTAGAGGTCAGACCTACTCTTTTGGGACGGATTGGCGAGGCACAGCAGGATGACCCACAGTTGGTTGAGTTAGTAGAGAAGCTTATAAGGGGGGAGTCGTTCAGCCATTTGAGTAGGTACAGCCTAGACGATAGGGGGTGGTTGCGTAGAGATGGTAGACTTTGTGTACCGCAAGAAGAGGGTTTGAGGAAGGCTATACTTGATGATGCGCATCGTTCGAAGATGACCATTCATCCCGGTGGGGACAAGATGTACCAAGACATGAAGCAAGTTTTCTTTTGGGCCGGTATGAAGAAAGATGTGGCCGAGTATGTCGCTAGATGCTTGGTGTGCCAACAAGTGAAAGTGGAGCAAAAGAAACCTGGTGGGTTGCTTCACCCATTGGAAGTTCCGCAATGGAAGTGGGATAGCGTCTCGATGGATTTTATCAATGGGTTACCGAGATCGAGGAAGGGTAATACGGGAATTTGGGTTGTGGTAGACAGACTTACTAAGAGCGCCCATTTCATACCCGTGAAGAGCAAGAGGACTGCTCCATGGCTAGCTTCAGTTTACCTTCGAGAAATAGTTCGATTGCATGGGGTACCTTCTAGCATAGTGAGTGATCGAGATCCTATCTTAACTAGCGAGTTTTGGAAGAGTTTGCAAGAGGCAGTAGGGACTCACTTGTGTTTGAGCACCGCATATCATCCTCAGACGGACGGCCAGACCGAGAGGGTGAATCGTGTTCTAGAAGACCTTTTGAGGCTATGTATCTTAGATTTTGGAGGTACATGGGAAGAGCATCTTCCATTGGTGGAGTTCGCGTATAATAACAGCTTTCAGTTTAGTATTGGTATGGCTCCTTTCGAAGCTCTTTATGGAAGGCCTTGTCGATCACCTACATGTTGGTGGGAATCTACGGATAAGATCTTGCTTGGGCCTGATATGGTTAGAGAGACTTCGGAAAAGATTGATTTGATTCGAAGAAGGATGAAAGCGGCGCAAGACAGACAGAAATCTTACGCGGATAAGAGGAGGACAGATCTTGAGTTTGATGTTGGGGACATGGTCTTTATCAAGGTGTCTCCATTACGGAATGTAGTTCGCTTTGGATCCGTTGGGAAGTTAGCACCAAGGTTTGTAGGACCGTTTCCTATTAAGTAAAGGATTGGACGGATGGCATATAGAGTGGATTTACCCGAGAGACTTAGTGGGGTACATGACGTATTCCATGTGTCACATTTGAGGAAGTGCCTACATGAGACCGCAGAGGTGGTAGAGCCGAGCTTGCTTAGAGAAGTGGAGGTAGAGCGTGATGCGACTATTCGACGAGCTCCTACCCGCATCCTTGGGTCAGAGATTAGGAAGTTGAGAAACAGAGAGGTTCGACTAGTCAAAGTGCAATGGGGAGAGGATGAGAGCAATGCTACTTGGGAGACAGAAGCGAAGATGCGTTCACTGTACCCATTCCTTTTTGAGGGTATGTCTTTTAACTTCTCCTTTATCGTTTGTCTAGTACTTATCTTATTTTTAGTATGTCCTCTCATTAGTACCTTTGACCTTTAGATAGGATAAACCTATGGTTGAAACATGTGTTTGAGACATGTTATGATTGATGGATGCATGTGGATGCAAGTGTTTGCTAGTGGTTGCTCGTGAATGCATATACACACACTTTAGACACTAGATCGGCTCAGTCACTTCATATTGCATATGGCATAATTGTGTGTAGGTAGCTAAATTGATGGGTGTATGATGGTTGTGTTATCATATGGATGATGTATTTTGGTGTATGGTTATGCACACATGTAGTAATAGTATGTGTCGATAGGATTCTTTCGCATACATATTGGATGCATGACACTATCATGGTTTGCATTAAGGAGGTCGACTGAATCAGTAGACCGCCTAATTTTGCATTAGTATACGGACATATACACACACTTTTTGCATATGTTCATACATCATTAGGAATTTCTAAGGACAATGGTTGCTTATGGTTGATGGTTTAGTAGATGGTTGTTTGGTTGGTAGGATACGTTCTTCTAGACTTAGAGATTTCAGGGACGAAATCCTTTAAGTAGGGGAGAATGTAACACCCCGAATTTCACTTAATATTAATGTTTAGTAATTCAAGAATAATTAATCTCAGACGTGAGAATTAAGGGAAACGGGTTGCGCCATTGTGTTCGTCTCGGAATTCTGTTTGAGATAGAGTCCGAGTTTGCGTGATTTGGACTTCGTATGAAGAAGTTATGGCCATCCGAAGTTTCAGAAAATTCAAAACAGATTTAAAATATTCAAATTTCAGAAGAGGCGGGAAAATTCCCGCCAGACAGAGGGTGTCGACACTAGGGTCGACATGGGTGTCGACCCCCCCAAGGGGTCGACCCATGTGTCGACCCAGGGGTCGACCCCCCCTGTCGGTCAGTTTGGCCTGGGTGCACTGATTTGAGCTTTGGGCTGGGTTTTGGTGGCTTGTGACGAAATATGACGGCTCTAAACTAAATTAGGGTTAATCTAAGGGCCTAAACTACATCCTAATTCTATAAATACACCCTAAGACTACCCTAATTCATACTAAAAATAAATACAACGTCGTTATGCCGTCAAAATGCAACTTAGAGGTAGCCACCACAAATTAAAGAGGAAGATAGCTTCTCAAATCAACTCTAGCAACTTAATCTTCTTCATAGGAGTGCTAATCAACAAGTTGTGAGTTTCTATGCCTTTAGCAAGCAATTGCTAAACTAATTATGATAGGATATAATGAGGTTATGGTTATGTATGTGGATCAATGCAAGTTATGTTATCATATGCTATGTGTTCATGATGTTATGCAAGTTATGCAAGTCATATGCTATGTGTTCATGATGTTATGAAAGTTATGCAAGTCATATGCTATGTGTTCATGATGTTATGCAAGTTATGCAAGTCATATGTTATGAGTTCATGATGCTAGTTATGCAAGTTTTATGCTATATGTTCATGATGCTAGTTATGCAAGTTTTATGCTATGTGTTCATGATGCTAGTTATGCAAATCACTATGATAAACATTGATCCATTATGACACCATGTTATGCAAGTTTGGTGTTTGATTATATGCAAGTTCATATATGACATGTTATGCAAGTTTGGTGTTTGATTATATGCAAGTTCATATATGACATGTTATGCAAGTTTGGTGTTTGATTATATGCAAGTAACATGTGCAAGTTTACACCTTTGTATGATATGCATACATATGCAAGTTAACCCCTTTGTATGTCATACATACATATGCAAGTTTACCCCTTTGTATGACATAAGTAACTTATGCAAGTTACCCTCTTTATGACATATGTGATTCATGCAAGTTTGGGTTGATTATTTATGCTAGTTGGGTTTGATGCTATGGTCATATATGCAAGTTGACACCTTTAAAACCCATGTTGATGCTAATGTTATGCTAAGTTGAACCCATTGTATTTGTGATGAATCTTCCCTTTTAAGTATGTCATGTTAGCGTATTACGTGGGAAACGATGGGGTTAATATTCATGTTAACAAAATTGTGATGAAATTGGTATGATGTTGCATACCATAAGTGGATGGACATAATTGAGTCAATTATGTGCATCATTAAATTGGAATTAATTAGGGAAAATTAATTCAAAATATGGGGGTGATTAATTAGGTGTAATTAATCAACTAAGACACGAGGTTGGACCCTTTTGTAGCATAAGACTGCCCGGACCCGACCGGCAAATCCAGCGGCTACAAATGATTGGCCCAATGTGAGAGGTCTTAGGCATAAACTAAATACGTGACAAGTGTAAAGACACAAGGTTAGACTCGGTTATGGCGTAAGGCTGCCCGGACCCGACCGGCAAATCCAGCTGCCATAAAAGATAGTCTAATGTGAGAGGTCTTTACAAAGGTTACATTCTTAATCAATTAAGAAACACTTAACCAGATAAGCATGTAGTGGGGCATGAGGGGTTAAGTGGGTGCCTTGTGTGGCATGGGGAAATCAAGTAAGTTCCTTGGGTGGCATGTGGAAATCAATCTAGTGGGTTGCCTTGGGTGGCAATAGAAAATACGATTAGAATACTTAACCAAGTGGAAACATGTAATTAAACATGATTAAAGGGTTAAGTGGGATGCACTAGAAAGGGACAAGCTTAGGTGGGTAGCTTGTGGGGGCCCATTTCAACCAGTAACCCAAAACGTATCTTTGTGGGCTCGACCCATGTCGAGGACGGGACACGCGTACTGGGTTTGACTATAAGAGGCCAAAACGGGTTAGCGGTGGCAACGCAAGTCCAACGGGTTTCATATGCGTGTGTGGGCCCGGGCTGGTAGGTAAGACGTTGTTGCATCGTGTAGGTATAAGCCATGCACCATTGGTTGTATCGGGTTGCCACTTTGGGAAGTGATACACCCCACTGTGGGGCCAGCACGGGTATCTACGTTAGGGAGCCGATCGCTTGGGGAGTAGTGGGTACACCTAGTGGAGATAGGGGCAGACGGCACCTATGTGGTCAGCTAGGGGTACACGAAACTACTAGTTATATTTTCCAAGTCCTTGGGTAGGATCAACCTTTAAATAGGAATGACTGGTGTGGTGCAGTGTAGTAATTACCCTTGGGTGGGTAGATGCGTCTTTACCGTTATCTTAGTTCATCCTATGTCTAGTTGGCTGCTTAGTGTAGTCATTTATCCCCAGTCATCACCGTACCAAGTTTATATCATACCCTAATTACTTTAATGATTGTATTGTTAAAGTTATAGGGCTCACTCAGACTTATGTCTGGCCCCGTTGTTTTTATCTTTTTCCCAACCCTCAGGTTCTCAGAGTGGGCCTAGCACTAGTGGGCTTTGATCAGATTGCTTTATCTATCTTTTGGAGCTTGGACCGTGATGTAAAGCCCAGCTTATCTTTTATATTATGGCTATTAGTTATGTAGTGGGATTATGTACTTATGTTTTATCAGGATGGATATTTAGTACTTGACTCTTGTTTTAGTTGGTTTAGATATGTAACCAAACATGTTTATCTTCTGCTGCAATGAAATGATGTTTTAGATTTCAAGTATTATTTATATCTGTCTTGTTGTAATTTTTCTGTTCTATATTCACTTAAAATACTCCACCGAAGTTAAGGCATTCCCTTAGTGAGTGACCTTAGCGGGCGTGGGGTGTTACAAGTTTTATCAAATCATTGCTTACCCAACTCTCGGACTCAATTTACAAATTCACTTCTCTTACCTTCTGCCAACCTTCGTTCTCGACGTGCGGCTTTTTATTCTTCAGTTCTTGTCATTCTGATTTATCAAAACCCGTTAGCCTCTCACAATCTTCTTTTGAAAAACATTTTCAAATATCATATTTATTTCTTATAATTCTATAAAACCTCTTATTACCATCGGAAAACATTTCCATATATTCGCAAATCTTCATTTTCTATAGAAAATATACTTTATCATCATTTCTAGATTCATTATTTGGATTAAAGCAGATGTTAAATAAAACATCTTTATTCCCACTTAACTATCGACACCCATTAACTTACTTCACTTAATCAACTCCTGATATCGACCCATAACCATTTCTTAGTCAACAATGAAGCCAATCAAGTTGGGGTATAATTACTTCTCAGATCTTAACTGAACAACATTGTTAACTTTGATAAAGTTCACAACTTTGAATACCAACAAAATTTATTCTTGTAACTTCCGAATTCAAGTTAAGAATTCACTGCTTTTATGAAAATCGTTGATTATAACAATACTTTACGCCTTCGAAATATTTAACTTTAAAAATACACTTTATTCTTTAATCTGAATACATAAACAATTTATTAATAATACATTAAATTTGATTAGAAACAAAAAGTAAATAGTACTTCCTGAAATTTAACATAATTAACTCCCATAAATAACTTGCTTTTGAATAATCTCTTATTCGATAATATATTCCGAACTTCGGAGGAATATCATTTAATTTATATTTCGAACTTCGGAATAGTCTCCCCGTATTGATCAACTCCATTTCCTTTATCCCCAGTTTCATTTGCAACATTTTTGCTCTCAAACATTATTTACTTCTAAAAAGTAAATATTATTCCTTTTATAGGAATATGGGCTCATCACATCAAATTAGTTTTGATTCCATTTAAATACAGGTTCACTTCTCTTTAAAATCTTCATTCATATTTCGCTCCATCCATAACTCTCGTTTACAATTCACTTCTTGTAAATCAATAAACAAATTTATAACTTGCTATCGAATTCAATTGTACATTATTGGTCTGAACCCAATCACAAATTATCTTGCTAAGTTCTAAATAATAACATTGGACACAATCAAATTCTAGTTATATCCTTTTTTATTTTATTTTAATTAATTTATATTCCAAATATCAAAATAAAATTCATCGTTTCATCCTTGAAACAATTTCAACTTTCCTTTTTCATTCAAATTCCCATCTGAAATCTTATTTCCAATAAATTTCAATTGTCTTTGATTGCTAAAACACACAATTGACTCATTGATTCTCTTATACTTATTTTCCTTTGATACCATTCGATGAAGGATTCGAGATTCAAATCTAAGGGAATTTATCAAAGAAAAGCTGCGGCAAATCGAGATCTGAAGACGGGGGATTCAAGAAAAGTTTTAAATCCCAAAATAACTTTTGTTTCCGCTGTGTTTGTTCAAAATACTAATTTTCAAAATACTTGATATTTCCAAAAATAATTTATCTTTCAAATTTTATTTTTAAAAATACTTTCAAAATTTATACTTCAAATACTTTTTATTTCCAAGATCCGTTTTAAAACCCGATAAGCCAAACTTTGAATAAATCAAAGCTCTGATACCACTTGTAACATCCCGCCTTTTTGACCGCTTCATATCGGTAATTAAACCAACTTAAAACGTTCAAATCGACCAATCGTTATTTAGGTTACAGAGTTTAAAAATAGAAACAACACAGAAAACACAGAATAAATAAACAACACGATATTGAACAACAAAATAGAACTTCCATTTAAAATCAGAATTTTGATACAAGAAATTTTCCTATACAGCGAAATTAAAATATCATTTGAATACAACAAAATATTTACCGTTTTAAAATCTTCAGAGTGCGCCGTCTTTGGAATCCCCCGCTTTGCCAATCTTCAAATCCTAAGATGTAATCTTTAAATTTTAACACTTAGGTCTGACCCGAGCTTTCCATGCAAAAACATAAAATAATCAAGTCAGAATTAATCATTTTTCAAGTAAATTAACTTTAATAGAAACTAAAATATAATAGTTAACCCTAACTTCTAACACAGATGTCGTATATAAAATAAACAGTTGTGGTATCTATTCATATCAATTCTATCTATTTCCAGGGACGAACGGACTCGAGAGCTTGCGATTGTACGCGCATATATAATATACATGTGTGCACCGCCTCAGCATCCCAAACCGAGTATAAATAATAACATAGGTTATTCCAGGAACTTGCATATACAAGTAGGTGTATACATATACACATACGTGTACTGCCTCAGCGTCCTGGATCACACACAACGCGCAATATACACAAAAGTAAAAGCACATAGCATCAGTAACAACATGTGTGAATAGCCTCAGTAACAAAGGTACAGTGTGTGTGCATGGGGTGAGGGTGAGCACAACAAATCAAATAGACCATTCAACCCAATAATATACATATGTACACATATAGGAGTACGTATACATACATAAATAATTCTCAGGCCGACATAGTTAAGCAAGCAAGGATTTGTATTGATCTTAATATAACAAAGGTGAAACTTTAAAGCAAGATGAAACCATTATGACAGTTCAGACCAGCATGTTTCAATAAAATGAACCCCAACCCAGAATTTTTTTCCCAAACTGCAAATCAGGTTGTATGCACATAGCAGCGTTAAATATACAAAAGTTTACTGACATGGAGGAGTACTTGACATAAAAAAAACAAGCTTTATAGTTCAGACTATTATTTTTATCTTTATTGTATAAAGAAAATGTTGAAAGATATCAATCATGAGCGAAACTAGCAACAATTCATAACAGGATGAGAACCGATAGGTGTCATACGTTTGCAAACAAGACAGGCATAAACACATTGAATTTAAACATGAGCAAATAGTATGATACTTGCATGTATCGATTTTCAGAAAATAAGCTAAGGGTTCTCTCTTCATATTCTTTTGAAAAATTGGACATAGAATTTCATGGCAACCTAAGTTGGGTTCAGATTTCATCGTCCCAACATATATATATATAATAAAAAAAATGGTGAAGCTTTTTTGGACTTCCCAAATGTAACAACCCACCTCCTCCAGGGCCACTCTTGCAAGTACACTGGCTTTGGAGGGGTGTTGGACAAGGTAAACATGCATAAAGATATCACAAGACAGAACATATAAGTAAAACAGAGTAAATAAAGCAGCAAATAAAACTACTATTTCAAAACCATAGTCAAGTTACATCAAAGTACATAGTCATTATTTTCCAACTACTACAAGTCTAGAAACATAAACTGAAAACTAGAAATAACATAAAGTAAACTATCCCCAAAGTAGAAGTGGTAAAGCTATAGCGAGCTCAAGTCCAAACCGTACATGAGCTATCCAGAAAGCAAGCTAAAGATCCAAGCTAGGTCCTAGCGTTCCCACCCTGAGAACCTAGGGGGGAAACGGAAGAAAAGAGGCGAAAGGAAAACAGGTCAGTCAAAAAGACTGGTAAGTCCTACCTACTATTAGTATAAAAACTAATCAAGTTAACTGGACATGTAAAACAGAGATGAAACATAGGATGATAACTGGCATGGTGGAAAGTTAACAAGATAGATCAAGTGTGGCATCGCATATACAAGGTTAAGTTGCACCAAGTGTACTAGTATTCTAACCCATGTCAAGTATAAACAAGAAATGATCCCTTAGCCCAATGTTGGCCCAAACTCATGAGATGACCTAAATCAAGGTCCAACTACTCGGTCTAGTCGATCGGCTCCCTATAAGCCTAACTCGTTGTGTATCGGTGTCATACGGCTTAATCATGGAATGTAGTTAACTGTGCAAGGTCCACCCTAGGGTGTATCCAGCCCCAAGGTGTAAACCACAGACACAATTCAAGCACGCACAGTCTAAACCTACGGGTGCCCATGTTCAACTCCGGACTTAATGTGCACGACCATGGTCCGCCTGAACAACCGGTGCACCATTCAGCCGTCTCTTTTGGTCTCTTACAATCAGTCCAGTAATCGTGCCCCACCCTAGCCTAGTCCAGGGTATCCACTACAACAAAAACACCATATTACAACTTTAATTTTACAACGGTTGTAAACGCACCGTTGTAATAAATGGGTTTTTACAACGGTGGTAAAAGCACCGTTGTAATAAATGGTTTTTTACAACGGTGGTATAATACTCCCAAGTGGGTTACTACTGAAAAGGACCACGTAACTAGGATTTCAAGCGGGTTAAGTGTGGTTAACCCTATCCTAACCATGTATTGAGTTGGTCAAGTGTATCCAAGCAGTTCATGACTTAACCCTATCAATACATCGTGTTTAATTGGTTAAGTATTCAAGTAGTTCATGACTTAACCCTACCAATCCATCGTGTTTAATTGGTTAAGTATTCAAGTAGTCCATGACTTAACCCTACCATGTGGCATTAATTAACTTAATGCACCCCAACCTCTCACATTAGACTTTGTTGTGGTTACTAGTTAAGCCGGGCGGGTCCGGGTAGCTTTACACCACAACCTAGTCTAACCTCGGGTTTTAAGTGCGAGATGACCAACTACTCACATTGGGTCCTATTGTTTGTAGCCACTAGTTAAGTCGGTCGGTTCCGGGTAGATTTATGCTACAAACTCAACCCAACCTCGAGTTGGCCACTTTCATGTTTTCTACATGTCATGTCCACGTTCATGTTTTCAAGCATAATCACATGTCATATTTTCAAGTCATGTTTCATGTCATTTAAGTTTACCCATAACGTAACCCATCACACGTAAGTTCGCATCAACACAAATAGATGAAAAGGGGGAACATAAGAATATGACAAGGTGGGCATAAGATGGCAAAGTCTATCACAAGTTAAACATGGTGATATTTGAGGCAAAAGGGGTTCAACATACTAGCATATAAGGTTATTGGCGTCAAAACATGCATGACATCAACTTAGCAAATAGGTGATAACATGCTCATAGTTAACATAGGGTGATAACTTGTGATTAGCATATGGTTCATAACATCATAGGCAAGTTAACATAAAGATCATGAGGGGTTCTATGTTGCATTTATGCATAACTACCAAGTTCTATGTTGCATTATGCATGACCACCAAATAAAGTTCATAGCTTTCTACCCAAAAATCAAGGTAAATGATACTAGGTTCATGATAGTGCCACAATCATATATCAAAAGAGTCATACATGGATCTATGCATACAAATATAGCCCAAAGACAAGCGTTATACCCAAAAGTCTCATTTCAACTTGCTACATGATCATATTAACTTCATAGTTTAAATCTAAGAGTAGAATAGGGCTTACAAAGCTTGGCTATGAAGACTAGAACAAAATAAAACAAGATTGAGACGAAGCCACACTAGAAATCCCCAAATGAATATGAGCTCCAAGTTGTCTTTGAGAAATAAGAAGAAAGATCCTTGTTTTGATGAAGAAAGATGGCTCTTTTACTAGCTTAGAACACTCAAGCTTTCATAAAGAAGATGGAGGCCATGATATGAAGGTGGAGGCCATGATTAGGAAGCATTTTGGCATAATTTAGTTGTAGGAATGATTTGTGATGATTTAGGCTAGGTATTAGGGCCTTTTTATAGAAGTTTAGGTTAGTTTAGGCCATAGGATTAACCCTAATTCAGATCTGAGCCATCAAATCATGTCATAAGCCAACAAAACAAGAACCAGGAGCCAAAACAGGTGCACCAGGCCAAACTGGCCGACCACCCAAGTCGACAGGGGTGTCGACTGGGCAGTCGACACCACCTGGGGTGTGTCGACTCCCAAGTCGACTCCCCAGTCGACTTGGGGCTGGCGGGAATTTCCCCGCCTGTCCTGCTAGGGCTGAATTTGAATTCTGAATTCAAATTTGAACTGTTTTTGAACTTGAAACTTTCTGAAAACTTTGACGGGCCATAACTTGGTCATACGGACTCCGATTTTCGAAAACTCAGACTCTATTTCGCGTATTTTTCCAAGACGAACGCAATGGCACAGCCCGTTTCCCTTCATTCATATTTTAAAATTTAATTCTGCCTTGATTTATGTTATAACATGTTATTCAAAATACGGGTTGTTACATTCTCCCCACCTTAAAGGATTTCGTCCCCGAAATCTTCAAGTTAGGAAGAACGTATCCTACCATCCATCATCCATCTACTCAAAACATCATCCACGAGCAGTCATTATCCTTAAAAGATTCTAAATGATGTATGATCATATGCGAAAGGTGTGTGTATATGTATTTATCTAATGCGAAAATCAAGTGGTTACTGATTCAGTAAACCTCCTTAATGCAAGGTATGTTAGTGAAATGAGTCCATATGTATGCAAATTCCTAACATAATTCATAATCACTACATGAGTGCACATAACATTCATCCATATGCAACATCCACGTGATAGCATAACAAATTTCAACCATGAATAAGTATAAGTACTCATGCATATGCAATATGAAAGTGTGTGAGCCGATCTTAGTGCCTAATGTGTATCATGCATCCACGAGTATCCACTTGCAAACACTTGCAACCACTTGCAAACATCAATCATAACATGTTTCAAATACATGTTTCATCCAAAGGGTTTCTACCTAAGGTTCTCATGACAAGGTTAAGATAAACATGGATAGCAAAAGAAAGATATGCTAACTAGGAAAAGAGATTGAGAACGTACCCTCAAAAAGGAATGGATAAACCCACGTATCTTCTCCTCGGTTTCCCAAGTTGCATCTTCCTCGGCTTCACTCCACTGAACCTTTACCAACTTGACTTCTCGATTCCTCAGCTTCTTGATCTCCGTTCCCAATATACGAATCGGAGCTCGCCTCAAAGTTGCCTCTTTCTCTACCTCCACATCTTCAAGAATGCTAGGCTCAACTACCTCGGCTGACTCATGTAGGCACTTACGGAGATGCGAGACATGAAAAACATTGTGCACTCCGGCCAGCTTCTCGGGCAATTCCACCTTATAAGCCATCTTCTCAATCCTCTCTATGATAGGGAAGGGTCCTACGAACCTTGGTGCCAGCTTCCCAACTGCTCCAAAATGAACAACATTTCGCAAAGGAGAAACCTTCAGAAAGACCATATCTCCAACTTCAAACTCTAAGTCTGTCCTTTGCTTGTCCGCATAGGATTTCTGTCTTTCTTGGGCCGTTTTCATCCACCTTCGAATCAACTCAACCTTCTCGGATGTGTCCTGTGACGGCCCGCCCTGCACCAACCGACATTTACTCCAAAAGTGCGCTGTACACATGTCTAGTTAGCACGGAACGGGTCGTCAGAAGGAAAAGGAAGAAGGAAATGAACATACAAGGAACCTGTAGAATGTCTCACAGCGCATAGAACAAAATATAATAATAACATACTTGACATAAAACAGGAGAGACAGTGCATAAGCTGAAAATCAGAACTAAACATCATAGCAGCGGAAATCCAAAATACAGCTTATTACAACTTTTCAACTGTCTCAAAGAAAAGTAAGATAAATGAGGTACACTACTAATGCCCAAGTAGCGACCACCAACGACACAGGGAGAATGTGTATATATATATAATACGTGGAAGCCTCCTGCCCGCCTCCGAATCAGCTACTCGCGCATCACCAGCTAACCTGTCTCTAGTCTGCTCGTGTGAGCACCCAGAGTAATAAGAGGAGACATAAAACTCTGGGTCAGACATAAAGCCTGGTATGAGTGATAAGCATCTAAAGTGAACAATAACAGGTAGACTAAAAACATACCTGAACCTGGACCTGCAACCAAAGAGTTAGCACTACATACTGTACAACACTCTAAGGTATCATATCAAACAGTGTAAAGATACGGAGGTGGGGGAGGTGTGCATGTCATAGGGATGGCAAACAATCAAACATAGCATCCATCCTCACATCTCTCACTCAGTGCGTAAAGCATACGATATTCACCACTTCGGTCACCCAACATTCTTTGCTACGATCACTTTGCCCTATGAAGTCATAAATGGCTTCACTGCACTGATAACGTAGCCACAAATCCTTTGCTATGTCCACTTTGCCCCATGGAGTCACAAGAACCCCACTGCACTAGCTCATAGCCTTACTAATCCTTACTATGTCCACTCTGCCCCATGGAGTCACAAGGACCCTCACTGCACTGGCTCATAGTCTTACTACGCATCACCTTGCCCCTCGGGTCGTAATGACCCTACTGCACTGATAACGTAGTCTTGCTACCATCACTTTGCCCCTCAGGTCATAATGACCCTACTGCACTGATAAGTAGCCCATCATTCCTTTCTAGTGGTGAATCGAAGTTATGAACGTCGACAACTCCTTAGCACACGTCCCGCAGCAAAGCCCAACCATGAAGTGAACTCATTGGTTCCCAACTGGTTCCGGGATCCTGAGCTCTAACTTCCATTTGGACTACCTTTGCATCTCGGGTTATTGGTCATCACCATCGAATCGGATCGGAAGCTCCTTCTTCACTGGATCGGTTCGGGTAGCCATCACCCCTGGTGGATCGGGTCGGGGTCTCCAGCTTGCCATGGTTCGGATCGTCATTGCGGTCCCCTTTCTATTTGCTTCGGATCGTGCTCCTCTCCTCGGTTCGGATCGGGATACCCCATACGGATCGAATCGCGCTCCTCCAGCTCGTGGCTCTCTCTCCTGGTTCGGATCGTCGTCTCGCGGTGCATCAGATCGTGGATGCTGCCTCCCTCTTGTTCGGATCGTGATATGAAGCACGAGTGGATCGGATCGGGTAGCAGTTCACGGTTATTGCTCGTGGGCCTTGCGCAGATGGTTCGGTTCGGAGGGGATGACTCGACTCGTGGTGATGTCCCACGATCCCATAGGGCGATCCGATCGACCCTCAATCCCCTATGCGATCCGAACCCCTGCACCTTGTTCAGCGAGCAGTTTACGCCCCTCGACGGCGTTTTCGACCATTCCAACTATTCTAAACAGTCACAAAGCATTTCATACAGTCATAGCAACATGCATAATCAACCACAAACATCAAAACATCAATATGATAGGTAAAAATGGGTCAAACATACCCAAAATCTCATATTTCCCCTTAAGCATATTTAGGTGAAACTAATGATAGGATTATCAAAACTTAACCAAATTAACTCAAATTCATATCAGAGGTCTAAAACATCATTCCGAATTTTATAAACATTTTTCCAGAATTTTATCATGTTTAAATTCGCTAATTAACACTAATCAACCCTAATTAGCCATAATTAGCGCAAAACTATGCAAATCACTCACCTTAGCCACAAATAAACTAAGATCTGAAATAATTCTCTGATTTGATGCGAATTTCAATGCCAAACAGCAGCTCCTATGTTGATTTGGTGAAGATCTTCCTTGATTAGGAGTTGCTAAGCTTAATCCTTAACCAAAAGATGATTTGGAGGTGATTTAGAGGTTGGAGGCCATTTTTAGGGATCCTTGGTGATAAGTGGAGGCTAGGAAACTGAAATGGAATGATTCTCCATCTCATTTCAGCCCTTCCATAACCCTAATCCCGAAATGGGTTATGGGCCTACTCACTAATCACCCGATTTGGCCCGGTTAAGCAGTTTTTCACCCTCCAAACCTTATTTCAGCCATATCTCCCAAACGGTAAGTCCGTTTGGCTAATGTTACCACTCTACGGAAAGAGAAACCATCATTTGAATCCAATGAAAGTGGTTTCAGGTCAAAATTCCTTTCCAATCAAAAGTTATGGCCAAAACAGTACCAACTAGGGGCAAAATGGTCATTTAAAAATCAACAAAAATCATGAACATGGGAAATGACTCTAATAGATGTTTCCCAAAGTTACATGACCATACGACTTCACATGGAAAAGAAATAAATATTCTACGATCCTATGACGTGTAGAATACGGGTCATTACGCTCTCTCCCCCTTAAGAAATTTCGCCCCCGAAATTCCCTAATCCAAACACACAAAGGTCCCGCATGCCTATCAATCATAAAACATCAATCAAACATGCAACCAAGAAAAACAAGTCTATCCTAGCATGCGGAAAACTAAATTACGAAGTAAGTCTTACCAGGCAAAGAGTTCTGGGTATGCCTTCTTAATGTTCTCCTCTGTCTCCCAAGTACAATCATTCTCGTTCTCGCCCCACTGAACCTTGACTAGCTTCACCGCCTTCCTTCGAAGTTGCTTCGTATCATGCCCCACAATACGAATCGGCTTGCGGTTCCCAACCGCCTCGGGTTCTACTTCGAAGTCCTCTAACTGATCAGGTGAAATAGTCATATCTGAGTCGTGAACGAACTTCCTTAGTTGGGAAACATGAAATACATCGTGAACTCCCGCCATCTTCTCCGGTAAGCCAACTCTATATGCCAAATTCCCGACTAGTTCAAGAACAGGGAATGGGCCAACAAATCTTGGTGCCAACTTGCCTCTCCTGCCAAATCGTATCACGCTCTTCAACGGAGAGATCTTGACAAACACCAAGTCACCAACGGAGAATTTCAAGTCTCTTCTCCTCTTATCAGCATAACTCTTCTGCCTATCTTGAGCAGCTTTCATTCGTTGCTGAATGATCTTGATCTTATCCGACGTTTCTCTCACCACATCTGGTCCAAGCACAAACTTCTCGCCAGTCTCTATCCAACATGATGGTGAGTTGCACGGTCTTCCATACAAAGCTTCATATGGAGCCATACCGATACTGGATTGGTAGCTATTATTATATGCAAACTCTACTAGATGCAAATGGTCATCCCATGATCCACCAAAATCCAATATACAAGCTCTCAAGAGATCTTCCAATATACGATTCACCCACTCCGTTTGACCGTCGGTCTGAGGATGATATGCGGTACTGAGACGTAATCTTGACCCTAGAGACTCTTGTAAGCTCTTCCAAAACCCACTAGTAAACAACGGGTCTCGGTCACTCACAATGCTTTTGGGTACTCCATGAAATCTCACTACCCACTTCATATACAATTCTGCCAACTTGGCTGCCGTTCTGGTCGATTTGACTGGTATAAATCTTGCGCTCTTAGTCAATCGATCCACAATTACCCAAATGTTGTCATATCCCGATCTAGTCCTTGGCAGGCCATCGATGAAATCCATCGAGACTTGCTCCCATTTCCATTCGGGAATTTCTAATGGTTGCAACAACCCACTAGGCTTCTTTTGCTCGGCTTTAACTAGCTGGCAATTCATGCATTTGGATATAAACTTCTCAACGTCTCTTTTCATCCCTTCCCAGTAGTAAGTCTGTCTCATGTCTCGATACATCTTATTACCACTGGGATGTATAGTCAGTTTTGAGTGATGACATTCTCTAAGCACTTCATCTCTCAAACCATTCACGTTGGGCACAACTAGTCTTCCATTCTTTCGAAGCCATCCATCTCGATCAAGCCCATACACATTCATCTCCTCATCGATACCCATCTCTAGCTTGGAGATGATTTCTAATAGGTTAGGATCGTCCCTCTGGCTAGAACAAATCCGCTCTATCAAAGTGGGTCTGATCGTCAAACTAGCTAGCATAACTGGATCCAATTCGCACTTTGGTCTGAAATCAAACCCCGCGATATATTCCAGTTGCTTCCATTCAAGAAACATTGCCCCTAAGCTGGCATGTCTCCTACTCAAGGCATCGGCTACCGCATTACCTTTCCCAGGTGTATATGCGATATCAAAATCATACGAAGCCAAGAACTCTAACCATCTCTGCTGACGGAGATTTAAATCTTTCTGGGAGAAGAGATACTTTAACGACTTATGATCGGTAAACAACTCGAATCTTTCTCCCAAGAGATAATGTCTCCACATCTTCAGCGCAAACACGATCGCTGCTAATTCCAAATTATGGGTAGGATACTTCTTCTCATGCGGCTTTAGCTGTCGACTAGCATAAGCTACAACCCTACCTCCTTGCATCAATACTGCACCCAGTCCGGTACCACAAGCATCTGTGTATACTGTCATCTCTTCATTCCCTTTAGGAATGACTAACACTGGCGCACGCGTCAACCTCTCCTTTAGACTTTTGAAGGCATCCTCACACACTCCGTCCCAGACGAAGGACTGATTCTTCTTAGTCAACTGAGTCAACGGTGCTGCTATCTTGGAGAAGTCCTGGATAAACTTACGATAATATCCAGCTAATCCCAAGAAACTTCTCACATCTGTAGCATTCTTGGGTGTAGGTCAATCCTGTACCGTAGCCACCTTCGCAGGGTCCACGGCAATACCACTCTCGGAAACAACATGACCCAAGAATCTTACTTCCCTTCTCCAAAAATGACACTTAGAGAATTTCGCTTTCAATTGGTGTTTCCTCAACACCTCCATCACTATCCTCAAGTGTCCCTTGTGTTCCTCCTCTGTCCTTGAGTAAACAAGGATATCATCCACGAACACAAGAACAAACTTATTCAACTGATCTCTGAATACTCGATTCATAAGATCCACAAAATAGGCTGGTGCATTGGTCAACCCAAACGGCATGACCAACCACTCATAAAATCCAAACGGAGTCCTAAATGCCGTTTTCGGAATGCTCTCATCTGCTACTCGAAGCTGATGAAATCCCGTCGCGAGGTCCAACTGGGAGAACACTCTAGCTCCTTCCAGCTGATCAAACAAATCATCTATCCGCGGTAGAGGATACTTATTCTTCCTCGTCACCTTATTCAACTCGTGATAGTCCACACACAAACGAAGGGAACCATCTGCCTTAGTGGCAAACACAACTGGTGCTCCCCACTCGGAGACACTCCTTCTAATAAATCCCTTCTTCAAAAGATTGCTGACTTGCACCCCGAGCTCTCGCTGCTCCCTTGGTGCCATACGACGAAGTGGCATCACTATAGGTCTGGCATTTTTCACTAAATCAATACGGAACTCAATCTCTCGGTGTGGTGGAAGCCCGGTCACCTCCTCGAAGACGTCCGGATACTGACCAACCACGGGCACATCTGACAACTCATCCTGCGGGATGTCGAGGGAATTTACAAAACTAGCCATAACCCCATCACTGGGTAGACTACCAAACACTACCCTCCGCCTATCATCTTCCCTCACTGTCACCAAAAAGCCCTCACAGTCTACCACCACCCCGTATCTTTGGAGCCAATCGACTCCCAATATAATGCCATACCCAGTAAAGCCCAAAACAAAGCAATCACATACAAACATACATCCATGACTCGATAAGACCAAATTCCTGCAAATCATACTAAGGCTAGTCGAACCACCAATCGGGTTCGTCACAATCAATGGTCTATCGACTATCTCGGGTTCCAGTCCCAACCTATCTACCAGGTCACTAGATATGAAGGAACGGGAAGCCCCAGTATCAAACAAAACTCGAACTGGTATATCATAAATAGAAAGCATACCTTGAATAACAACATTCTTTCCTTTCTCCGCCGCAGTTGGGGCATTCGACGAAGAAGGAACAGCATCAATAGCATATGCTTTCACAATCTGCTTCTTCTTAAGAGGTTGCGGACACTTATCCTTCTGATGTCCCACTTGACCACAGTTGTAGCACTTCCTTTCCACTGGCTTGGCCCGACATTCCTTAGCATAATGGCCTTTCTTCCCACAGCTGAAGCACTCAACATCCTTCTTGCTCTTTTTCTGGCCACCTTTTGATTGGTCCTGCTTCCTCTTATTCTGAGAGTTATTCTTGCCTTCACCGCCTGCTTGCGGCTTTGGCCCTTCTGCAAATGCAGCCTCAGTCTTCGACTTAGGGTAAAGACTCTCTGATCTCAAAGCTTTCCCCACGATCGATTCAAAAGTCTCATCGATGTGGTTGATAAGCCTTTCCCCCAAGTATCCATCCAAACCAGTAATGAACTTCTCATTTTTCTTCTCAGGAGTATCAATGAGAGACAGTCCATACTTCGACAAGGTGTCGAACTCAGCAATATAATCAGAAACTGCCCTTCCATTCTGCTTAAGTTCCAAGAACCTCTTAAACAACACTGACTTCTGGGCAGCTGGGATAAACTTCTCACTAAAGCGAGCCTTGAACTGATCCCAAGTAACCTGATCCTCTGGAGTAGCTGTTCTAATGGCATTCCATCAATTCATCGCTCGCCCTTGCAGCTGACGAGACGCTAGCCTTCTCTTCATCGCATCCTCAAGACCCAAGTCATCAAAGATACAGTCACAGCTATCCATCCAGTCCTGAACATCCGTGGCCGACTCCGTTCCGTGGAACGGCTTCCCACCAAGATTAGTGTAATCTTTGCACAACTTGGCGAAATCGACCCTAGGCGCCTGCACTACTGGGCCAACACCAACTCCGGGATTGGGAATTGCCCCTTGCACTTCTCTAAGCATGTCTCTCATCAGGTTAGTAAACATAGCCCTCATGTCAGCGACATTCCCTTGGTTGGTCCCTCTACCAGCACCTCTCGTGTCTCGGCTCATCGTCAATCTGAAAAAGGGAAACGATTAACGACCCCATAGTGGTGCTAGTGCAGTGCGACTTCATCTTTGTACTACGAATAGTATATACATACATAGTTTTTGAAAACCAAAGTAATCACAAATACGCGCTCTCATATACGTACTATCTCTCCCTAGTGTCTTTCCCTAGGTTAATTACGCAACCTAGAGCTTTGATACCAAGTGTGACGGCCCGCCCCACACCAACCGACATTTACTCCAAAAGTGCGTTGTACACATGTCTAGTTAGCACGGAACGGGTCGTCAGAAGGAAAAGGAAGAAGGAAATGAACATACAAGGAACCTGTAGAATGTCTCACAGCGCATAGAACAAAATATAATAATAACATACTTGACATAAAACAGGAGAGACAGTGCATAAGCTGAAAATCAGAACTAAACATCATAGCAGCGGAAATCCAAAATACAGCTTATTACAACTTTTCAACTGTCTCAAAGAAAAGTAAGATAAATGAGGTACACTACTAATGCCCAAGTAGCGACCACCAACGACACAGGGAGAATGTGTATATATATAATACGTGGAAGCCTCCTGCCCGCCTCCGAATCAGCTACTCGCGCATCACCAGCTAACATGTCTCTAGTCTGCTCGTGTGAGCACCCAGAGTAATAAGAGGAGACATAAAACTCTGGGTCAGACATAAAGCCTGGTATGAGCGATAAGCATCTAAAGTGAACAATAACAGGTAGACTAAAAACATACCTGAACCTGGACCTGCAACCAAAGAGTTAGCACTACATACTGTACAACACTCTAAGGTATCATATCAAACAGTGTAAAGATACGGAGGTGGGGGAGGTGTGCATGTCATAGGGATGGCAAACAATCAAACATAGCATCCATCCTCACATCTCTCACTCAGTGCGTAAAGCATACGATATTCACCACTTCGGTCACCCAACATTCCTTGCTACGATCACTTTGCCCCATGAAGTCATAAATGGCTTCACTGCACTGATAACGTAGCCACAAATCCTTTGCTATGTCCACTTTGCCCCATGGAGTCACAAGAACCCCACTGCACTAGCTCATAGCCTTACTAATCCTTACTATGTCCACTCTGCCCCATGGAGTCACAAGGATCCCACTGCACTGGCTCATAGTCTTACTACGCATCACCTTGCCCCTCGGGTCGTAATGACCCTACTGCACTGATAACGTAGTCTTGCTACCATCACTTTGCCCCTCAGGTCATAATGACCCTACTGCACTGATAAGTAGCCCATCATTCCTTTCTAGTGGTGAATCGAAGTTATGAACGTCGACAACTCCTTAGCACACGTCCCGCAGCAAAGCCCAACCATGAAGTGAACTCATTGGTTCCCAACTGGTTCCGGGATCCTGAGCTCTAACTTCCATTTGGACTACATTTGCATCTCGGGTTATTGGTCATCACCATCGAATCGGATCGGATCGGAAGCTCCTTCTTCACTGGATCGGTTCGGGTCGCCATCACCCCTGGCGGATCGGGTCGGGGTCTCCAGCTTGCCATGGTTCGGATCGTCATTGCGGTCCCCTTTCTATTTGCTTCGGATCGTGCTCCTCTCCTCGGTTCGGATCGGGATACCCCATACGGATCGGATCGCGCTCCTCCAGCTCGTGGCTCTCTCTCCTGGTTCGGATCGTCGTCTCACGGTGCATCAAATCGTGGATGCTGCCTCCCTCTTGTTCGGATCGTGATATGAAGCACGAGTGGATCGGATCGGGTAGCAGTTCACGGTTGTGGCTCGTGGGCCTTGCGCAGATGGTTCGGTTCGGAGGGAATGACTCGACTCGTGGTGATGTCCTACGATCCCATAGGGCGATCCGATCGACCCTCAATCCCCTATGCGATCCGAACCTCTGCACCTTGTTCAGCGAGCTGTTTACGCCCCTCGACGGCATTTTCGACCATTCCAACTATTCTAAACAGTCACAAAGCATTTCATACAGTCATAGCAACATGCATAATCAACCACAAACATCAAAACATCAATATGATAGGTAAAAATGGGTCAAACATACCCAAAATCCCATATTTCCCCTTAAGCATATTTAGGTGAAACTAATGATAGGATTATCAAAACTTAACCAAATTAACCCAAATTCATATCAGAGGTCTAAAACATCATTCCGAATTTTATAAACATTTTTCCAGAATTTTATCATGTTTAAATTCGCTAATTAACACTAATCAACCCTAATTAGCCATAATTAGTGCAAAATTATGCAAATCACTCACCTTAGCCACAAATAAACTAAGATCTGAAATAATTCTCTGATTTGATGCGAATTTCAATGCCAAACAGCAGCTCCTATGTTGATTTGGTGAAGATCTTCCTTGATTAGGAGTTGCTAAGGTTAATCCTTAACCAAAAGATGATTTGGAGGTGATTTAGAGGTTGGAGGCCATTTTTAGGGATCCTTGGTGATAAGTGGAGGCTAGGAAACTGAAATGGAATGATTCTCCATCTCATTTCAGCCCTCCCATAACCCTAATCCCGAAATGGGTTATGGGCCTACTCACTAATCACCCGATTTGGCCCGGTTAAGCAGTTTTTCACCCTCCAAACCTTATTTCATCCATATCTCCCAAACGGTAAGTCCGTTTGGCTAATGTAACCACTCTACGGAAAGAGAAACCATCATTTGAATCCAATGGAAGTGGTTTCAGATCAAAATTCCTTTCCAATCAAAAGTTATGGCCAAAACAGTACCAACTAGGGGCAAAATGGTCATTTAAAAATCGACAAAAATCATGAACATGGGAAATGACTCTAATAGATGTTTCCCAAAGTTACATGACCATACGACTTCACATGGGAAATAAATAAATATTCTACGATCCTATGACGTGTAGAATACGGGTCATTACATGTCCCTTATCATGTCGGGCCCAAGTATAAGCTTATCCGTCGCCTCCCACCAACATGTTGGTGACTTGCACGGCCTCCCATATAAAGCTTCGAATGGTGCCATCCCTATGCTTGCTTGGTAGCTGTTATTATAAGCAAACTCTACGAGAGGAAGGTGGTCTTCCCAAGTGCCCCCAAAGTCAAGAATGCATAGCCTCAACAGATCTTCTAGTACCCTATTCACCCTTTCGGTCTGGCCATCTGTCTATGGGTGATAGGTCGTACTTAGATTCAATCGCGTACCCATCGCTTCTTGCAAACTATTCCAGAACTGGCTAGTGAAGATTGGATCACGATCGCTGACTATGCTAGAAGGAACTTCATGCAATCGCACTATCTCTCGAAGATAAACAGATGCTAGCCATGATGCGGTCCTCTTGCTCTTTAACGGAATAAAATGGGCGCTCTTCGTGAGTCTATCCACTATGACCCATATGCTAGTATTCCTCTTCCTTGATCTCGCAATCCATCCACGAAATCCATCGAGATACTTTCCCACTTCCATTGCGGGACCTCCAATGGATGTAATAGCCCACCAGGTTTCTTCGACTCGGCTTTCACTTGTTGGAACACCATGCATCTAGAAACAAACTCTGCCACATCCTTTTTCATTCCATCCCAAAAGAAAATGCGCTTCATATCCCGGTACATCTTATCCCCTCCGGGATGTATGGTCATCCTCGAGTGATGCGCCTCCCCAAGAACTTTATTTACTAAGTCTCCCACTCGTGGGACACATAGTCTTCCATCACGCCTTAGCCATCCCTTGTCATCAATAGTATATCTAGCGAGGTGACTTGACGTCTCACCCCGAATCAACTTGCCCATGATCTCAACTATCTGTGAGTCTTCCCTCTGTGAAGCCCCAACTTGATCAAGAAGTGTAGGTCTAAGCTCGAGGGATGCTAGCGAACCAGTCATCGACCCAACAGCAGGTGCAAAATCAAAGGTTGCCAAGAGCTCTAGACTCTTCATCTCAACAAACAAGGGACTCAAAGTCAACCTTCTTCTGCTTAGCGCATCTGCCACAACATTACCCTTGCCAGGGGTATAAGCTATCTCGAAGTCATATGATGCCAAGAATTCCATCCACCTTTGCTGCCTTAGATTCAAATCTTTCTGCGAGAAGAGGTACTTGAGTGACTTGTGATCAGTATACAACTCAAACCTTTCGCCTAGAAGATAGTGGCGCCAGGATTTGAGTGCAAAGACGATCGCCGCCAACTCCAAATCATGAGTGGGATAGTTCTTCTCATGAACTTTGAGTTGCCTACCCCCAAAGCATATCACTCTCCCTTCTTGCATCAGGACAGCGCCTAATCCTGTGCCACATGCATCGGTGTACACGGTAAACAACTTCCCTCCATCGGGTAATGCTAGAACTGGAGCTGAGGTGAGGGCTTTCTTGAGCCTTTGAAAAGCAAGCTCACACTCTAGGTCCCATGCAAAGACTAAGTTCTTCTTCGTTAACTTAGTAAGAGGGGCTGAAATCCTAGCGAAGTCCTTAATGAACTTCCTATAATATCCTGCCAGACCAAGAAAGCTTCTCACTTCAGTTGCATTCTTCGGAACTTTCCAGTCTTGTACCGCCACCACTTTAGCAGGATCCACAGCTATGCCTTGCTTAGAAACTATATGCCCAAGGAACCGAACTTCCTTTCTCCAGAAATGGCATTTAGAGAACTTGGCTTTCAACTGATGAGCTCTAAGCGTATCCATAACCTCCTTGAGGTGTGTAGCATGCTCTTCCTCGTCCTTAGAGAAGACCAGAATATCATCCACGAAGACAACCACAAACTTGTTAAGTAACTCCCTGAACACCCTACTCATCAAATCAACAAAGTATGCGGGTGCATTAGTCAAACCGAACGGCATGACCAGCCATTCAAAGAATCCATCTGGAGTCCTAAACGCAGTCTTATCAATACTATCCTCAGCCACTCTAAGCTGATGGAATCCGGTGGCTAGATCGAGCTGAGAGAAAACAGAAGCACCAACAAGCTGGTCAAAGAGATCGTCAATCCTCGGTAACGGGTGTCTATTCTTCTTTGTCAGCTTGTTCAACTCTCGATAATCAACACATAGACGAAGCGAACCTTCCGCCTTAGTAGCGAATACCACCGGAGCACCCCATTCTGAAATGTTTCGCCTAATGAAATTTTTCTCAAGCAACTCCTTGATTTGCTTGCTAAGCTCTCTTCTTTCTCGCGGGGCCATGTGCCTAACAGGCAATGAAACTGGCTTGGCATTATCAACAAGATAAATGCGGAAATCTATCTCTCGCTTAGGGGGTAACCCCTTAACCTCATCAAAGACATCGGGATATTCTCGGACCACCCTTACATATTGCAGATCATCGATGGACGAGTCAAGATATTCAAGATAACATAACATGACGGGATCCATAGGGTTACAAGAAATTTCTAGGGTATTACCGAGGCGAGTCATGAGCCTCACCACCCTATGCTCACAATCAAGAATGGCTCCATAACTGGACAACCAATCCATGCCGAAAATCAACCCGTATCCCAAAAACCCGAGAACATAAGCATTACATGTGAATTCTACGATCAAGATAGAAATCCTCAAATCCATACAAATCATAGATAGATGGGCGGAACCCCCAATTGGATTTGAGACACTGACGGGATCCTCAACTAGACTAGTACTTAGGTGCAAACTTTCAACAAGATCAGAAGAAATAAAGGTATGCGATGCGCCAGAATCAAATAAAGTTCGAACAGGAAAACCGGAAATATAAACAAGGCTTTCTACAGAAATACTACCTCGGTCCGGAGATGGAGCAGTGTTGAGAGCATGCATCTGCCCTCCAGAAGGTCCTGCTCGCTGAGTCTGTCCTTGCCCCTGTCCTTGCTTCTTTGGGCAATCCTTGCTGAAGTGTCCAGTCTCTCCGCAATGAAAGCATTCTCCCAACTTCCTCTTCTTCTTCCTACAATCTTTGGCTATGTGTCCAACGATCCCACAGTAGTTGCACTTTCTTGTGTCCTTTGCCTTGTTGTTGTTGGCCTTGTTACTCTTGTTGTTCTTGTTGCTCTTGTTGTTCAGGTTGCTCTGATTTCCTCCCCACTTGGAGTCCGCCTTCTTGGTTTGAGTCTCATTAGGCTTGACTTCTTTCTTGCCATTCTTATCATCTCCCTGAAGCAATGCCATATCTACTAGGCTCTCAAAAGTGGCCCCCATGGGTATATGAGACATGGCCAGACCTTGTAATGGCTCATTCAATCCTCGTGCAAAGCGTAGAGCCTTCTTCTGGGGTGTGTTAACCATGTCCAAACCGAATCGAGTAAGCTGGTTGAACTTATTCACATACTTCCTCACTGTCATGTCCCCTTGCTTCAAAGATATAAACCTCTCCATTTGCAAATTCTCCTCAGCAGATGATAGAAACTTAAGCCCAAACCTCATCCTAAAGTCGGCCCAAGTCTCTATAGGCCTAGTAGCGTTGGTGACCTCCCACCAATAAGCAGCTTCCTCTTTCAATAGTCATACTGCCAACAGAACTTTCCTACGATCATCCACATCAAAGATAGCAAAAAGGTCTTCAGTTTCCTCTAACCAGTTTCTTGCCTCCACATAGGTCTCTGTCCCAACAAAATTCTTGCCACCCATCGCCTTAAAGTCTTTGCAAATCTTTGCGAAATCCGCTTGTGGACGCTGAGGAGGAGGAGGAACCTCAGGTACGGTGGGAGTGGTTGCTGGGCCCGCATCGTTGGCCCTAGCTTTCAGGTACCTCCGGAACCATCCGGGTATGGGTACTCCCTCGGGAAGGTTAAGATCGGCCATGCTTAAAAAGGAAAAGATTAATTTAGAACGAGGAAACAAAGGATAGTGCTAATGGCTTTTGGGGAATAGCCTTTTTAAAATAAACTAGATTTTTCTTGGAAAATACTTCTTTATAATCGGTTTTGAAAATAGTCTTTCAAAAGAGTTTTTAAAACTTTTGTCCGCTCTAGTAAAACCTTATGCTCTGATACCAAATGTAACACCCCACCTCCGCCAGGGCCACTCTTGCAAGTACACTGGCTTTGGAGGGGTGTTGGACAAGGTAAACATGCATGAAGATATCACAAGACAGAACATATAAGTAAAACAGAGTAAATAAAGCAGCGGATAAAACTACTATTTCAAAACCATAGTCAAGTTACATCAAAGTACTTAGTCATTATTTTCCAACTACTACAAGTCTAGAAACATAAACTGAAAACTAGAAATAACATAAAGTAAACTATCCCCAAAGTAGAAGTGGTAAAGCCATAGCGAGCTCAAGTCCAAACCGTACATGAGCTATCCAGAAAGCAAGCTAAAGATTCAAGCTAGGTGCTAGCGTTCCCACCCTGAGAACCTGGGGGGGGGACGGAAGAAAAGAGGCGAAAGGAAAACAGGTCAGTCAAAAAGACTGGTAAGTCCTACCTACTATTAGTATAAAAACTAATCAAGTTAACTGGACATGTAAAACAGGGATGAAACATAGGATGATAACTGGCATGGTGGAAAGTTAACAAGATAGATCAAGTGTGGCATCGCATATACAAGGTTAAGTTGCACCAAGTGTACTAGTATTCTAGCCCATGTCAAGTATAAACAAGAAATGATCCCTTAGCCCAATGTTGGCCCAAACTCATGAGATGACCTAAATCAAGGTCCAACTACTCGGTCTAGTCGATCGGCTCCCTATAAGCCTAACTCGTCGTGTATCGGTGTCATACGGCTTAATCATGGAATGTAGTTAACTGTGCAAGGTCCACCCTAGGGTGTATCCAGCCCCAAGGTGTAAACCATAGACACAATTCAAGCACGCACAGTCTAAACCTACGGGTGCCCATGTTCAACTCCAGACTTAATGTACACGACCATGGTCCGCCTGAACAACCGGCGCACCATTCAGCCGTCTCTTTTGGTCTCTTACAATCAGTCCAGTAATCGTGCCCCCACCTTAGCCTAGTCCAGGGTATCCAGATACTCCCAAGTGGGTTACTGCTGAAAAGGACCACGTAACTAGGATTTCAAGCGGGTTAAGTGTGGTTAACCCTATCCTAACCATGTATTGAGGTGGTCAAGTGTATCCAAGCAGTTCATGACTTAACCCTATCAATACATCGTGTTTAATTGGTTAAGTATTCAAGTAGTCCATGACTTAACCCTACCAATCCATCGTGTTTAATTGGTTAAGTATTCAAGTAGTCCATGACTTAACCCTACCATGTGGCATTAATTAACTTAATGCACCCCAACCTCTCACATTAGACTTTGTTGTGGTTACTAGTTAAGCCGGGTGGGTCCGGGTAGCTTTACACCACAACCTAGTCTAACCTCGGGTTTTAAGTGCGAGATGACCAACTACTCACATTGGGTCCTATTGTTTGTAGCCACTAGTTAAGCCGGTCGGTTCCGGGTAGATTTATGCTACAAACTCAACCCAACCTCGAGTTGGCCACTTTCATGTTTTCTACATGTCATGTCCACGTTCATGTTTTCAAGCATAATCACATGTCATATTTTCAAGTCATGTTTCATGTCATTTAAGTTTACCCATAACGTAACCCCATCGCATGTAAGTTCGCATCAACACAAATAGATGAAAAGGGGGAACATAAGAATATGACAAGGTGGACATAAGATGGCAAAGTCTATCACAAGTTAAACATGGTGATATTTGAGGCAAAAGGGGTTCAACATACTAGCATATAAGGTTATTGGCCTCAAAACATGCATGACATCAACTTAGCAAATAGGTGATAACATGGTCATAGTTAACATAGGGTGATAACTTGTGATTAGCATATGGTTCATAACATCATAGGCAAGTTAACATAAAGATCATGAGGGGTTCTATGTTGCATTTATGAATAACTACCAAGTTCTATGTTGCATTATGCATAACCACCAAATAAAGTTCATAGCTTTCTACCCAAAAATCAAGGTAAATGATACTAGGTTCATGATAGTGCCACAATCATAGACCAAAAGAGTCATACATGGATCTATGCATACAAATATAGCCCAAAGACAAGCATTATACCCAAAAGTCTCATTTCAACTTGCTACATGATCAAATTAACTTCATAGTTTAAATCTAAGAGTATAATAGGGCTTACAAAGCTTGGCTATGAAGACTAGAACAAAATAAAACAAGAATGAGACGAAGCCACACTAGAAATCCCCAAATGAATATGAGCTCCAAGTTGTCTTTGAGAAATAAGAAGAAAGATCCTTGTTTTGATGAAGAAAGATGGCTCTTTTACTAGCTTAGAACACTCAAGCTTTCATGAAGAAGATGGAGGCCATGATATGAAGGTGGAGGCCATGATTAGGAAGCATTTTGGCATAATTTAGTTGTAGGAATGATTTGTGATGATTTAGGCTAGGTATTAGGGTCTTTTTATAGAAGTTTAGGTTAGTTTAGGCCATAGGATTAACCCTAATTCAGATCTGAGCCATCAAATCACGTCACAAGCCAACAAAACAAGACCCAGGAGCCAAAACAGGTGCACCAGGCCAAACTGGCCGACCACCCAAGTCGACAGGGGTGTCGACTGGGCAGTCGACACCACCTGTGGTGTGTCGACTCCCAAGTCGACTCCCCAGTCGACTTTGGGCTGGCGGGAATTTCCCCGCCTGTCCTACTAGGGCTGAATTTGAATTCTGAATTCAAATTTGAACTGTTTTTGAACTTGAAACTTTCTGAAAACTTTGACGGGCCATAACTTGGTCATACGGACTCCGATTTTCGAAAACTCGGACTCTATTTCGCGTATTTTTCCGAGATGAACGCAATGGTACAGCCCGTTTCCCTTGATTCATATTTTAAAATTTAATTCTGCCTTGATTTATGTTATAACATGTTATTCAAAATACGGGTTGTTACACCAAATTAACCCGTGTAGATGCGTAATAACGAACCAAATAAAAACAAAAAAAAGGCGTTTGTGTCTTTTCCATACCCACGTTCCCACTCACATTTCAACGGGCCTCGCCATCTTCTTTTCTACTTTCTCTTTTCCTGTGCGGTTCTCTCTCCCACTTTCTTTTTGTCTGTCGTTCCCAAATGTCGATGTTTCCTTGCCTAATAAAAATAATCCTCCATTACATCAACCGACAGAACCGACTCTCACAAAATTCCACTTCGTCCCTTCGTCAACTACATCTGACAACATTCAAGAAGGCGAGATCGTAACAGATCTGTCATGAGAAGCAGTTGGCTCTGGAATGGGTTTGTACATCTTCATTTCTTTTGATTTTTCCACCGTTCAATTTTCGTTCTATTTACCTTTTTCTTCCTCTGTATCACTGTAATTCGTCGGTTGGCACATGCTTAAATGATGGAAAAGGCGAGGCAGTGCAAGCTTTATCAAAACTTAAGGCGAATTTGTGTGTGGGATTATGCGCAGTACATGGGATCCAAAGATCGGTTTGTTTCTTTCCAAAGCATTTTAATTTAATTCAATTACTGTTTTTTTTTCTTTAGAGCATTATCACCTGAAAAGATGACATGAAAAGTGGAAATACGGGAAAGTGGCATGTAAATTTGAACTCAACAACGTTGAGTACATTATTTTTGAATATTTGTATATCAATAGTTTTTTATATATTGATCTATTTATTTATAATCTGTAGTTCCTGTAAACTTAAATTTGTATACCTAGCTTTATTTAGAGGTATGTTATACTATGCTTTCGATTTTTACAAATTTAAAAACATCATGTTTATAGCCTAATAGAGAATTAGTTTTGCAGTATTAACATGTGTACATCCCATTAAGTGCCTAACTGCTAGCTCTCTTAAAATACAATGTATGTATGATATGATTAGCATGCTTTTACAATATCATTTGTTGATCTGATTCTTCGTTATACAATTGATGTTCTGATATTCCCTTATTTGTTTTGCACGTTGAATCCTAGGGGCTTATCATGTTCAATGAATTTAAAATCCATATTTAATTTTCGGTCATTTTTCATGAGCTGTATCTTCTCCTTAAATTTTAGTTGAAAAGAAAGATGCAATACCAGTGGCTTAATTAAAAAAATTCAGTTATGAATGTTTCGTACTTGATTTTATTATCTGGATAAATTATGTAGATTGTCAGTCCTAGAAATTTGTCTGATTAAGTCACAAATATGAGCAAGACGGGAGAAGAGACCAATGATTAAAATGCTTAGACTTCCTTTCTCTTCAAACATTGATATATATGCTGCATTTTTATTTTAGTTGGGTTATATTCTCTCTTAACATGAATTTACGTATTATATTAATATATTGAACATACTCATGTATTTCCACTTCTGATTCATAGCAAAACCCGGACTAAAGGAAAACTAGAAGAAATGATGTACAAGGTTCATGCCGACTTCCAGATTTTCTCAATCTCATTGTCTGGAAAATGAAGGAAATGAATTGCAAGAAGCAGCTGAAAGATGAATGTGTTATCTAACGGAACTCGTGTATGTGTGCGGTATGCTATATGATCCAATAAAGGAACAAAAGGATTATGTAGAGTTTTCTTCATATCATTAGATACTAATCATTGTTTAGGAATGATATGCAATTTTATTTCATAGTCTAAACAGATAGTTCAAAATATATAAAGATAAACCCATTTATGTTTTCATATAAAATAAAGAAATGAGTGCCCATCTTTACCAAACTCAATTTAGAGTAAGCTATACAATAATGATCTATTTTATTCAGAGTAAGCTATACAATAGTTGTCTCAAGCATTTTTCCAGAACTTCAAAAATATAGTAATTTTGTTTGTCTATATTGTAAACTACGTCCAGTGCATGCCTTTATGTTGTAGGAGTAGTATGTGTTCAAATTTCATTCCAAACCCTACTATGGAAAAACACTGTAAACAGTGTTATTGCATGAAACTATAATTTAGCACACTAAAATTATTTGATTTTCATGTCGAAATTTACATGTTAAACCCAGTGTTGTTCTTCTACATGCTAGGACATTATATGTTGGTATCTTTCATTCAACATATCAAGTGCTGGAAAAATATTTATTTTTTAATTTAGACTCTAATCACAAATTGATTTAATAAGGTAAAAATATATTTTGGTTCATCATGTTGTACGTCAAAACCAACTGATAGTATGCTATTTACTTTATTTTCATTTGTTAAACTATTTTATCATGCAATGGCTATGTCCCCCTTTTAATTTATTTGGATATTTTTTATCATATATAATGCAAATACTTCTCAAGTGAAGCCTTTTTTGAATTGCCATAATTATCCCAACTGTTGGGATTGCTAGAATGATAAACATAAGGGTATATTTGTCTCATAAGTTTGTACCGCGTCTTCCTCCCATTTCTCTACCACGTTCGCTATCCATTTGAAAAAAATGTTCATCTACTGATAGATTTTGTCCTCATTTCAGTTTGTTAGCCCTACCTCTCTTTCATTCCACTTCATGGTTTTATGTACCAAAGAAAATAACAAAAGTTAAAAAAAGGTCAAAAATTAAAATATACATCCAGTATTATGCATATTGTATTCTATAATCAGAGCCGGCTCTACGGACCAAGAAAAAATGGGTTGCCCTAGGCGAGGGCAACAGGAATGAAAGCAAAAATGGGTTGCCCTTAGCTGAAGGTCTAGAAAGAATAGGGTCATAACTGTAATTATATAAGTAATGCATCACTATAATTATCCGAGTCGATGAATCCATGAGACCAAGAAGCTCTTAGTGGAGTACCTATAGACACAGGAGTCCAAAAGACACGATGATGACGATGCCATTGTAGTATGGTTTGCTCTTCTTTTTTAACCTTATTCCCCTATTACCCAGTAGATTCTATATTACATAAACTAATGTGTTTATCTTCAGATGTGCTCTTGGTAATATAATTTGCGGAGGATTACCGTCTCTTTGTCTGTTACGATCCATTTTTCCCAGGTTAGTTTTCCCAAGTTTATAGTATTTCATTTATGCATAGCATGATACATGTTTGACAAAATGTGTCTGATAGCTGAAAAAAGTCTGCTTTACGTTTAATTAATTTTTAACATGATGAAATTAAATGTTCTGTTATTATGATGTTTGACTGTAGGATCTGTGGGACTATCCAAGAGCAAATATTCAACTGTTCTGTGAGTTAAACAATGTTATTATGATGTTTCATATAGTAAACTAATGTATAATATAAATGGATTATTTTTTAGGGATTAATCAACTGGATGGCCACATGTTATTTTGCTTATGTTCAATTTTTGGTTAAGTATTCACGTTGGTTGAGTATTCATAGTTATATCATCAAGCTAATCAAGATAGAAAGTTGGACTATGGCACAATGTACAAGATAACATCAAGGTATAGTTCTCTTCAATTTTTAACTTGATTTTCGACATTGTGCTTTTCTACACAAAAAAAGTACCCAATTTTATTCGCTATTTGAAGTTTCAAGTTTAATAACTGTAGATAATTCTTATCGCCTGCAGTTTGATATTTAAAATATTCGAATATTAAAAATGAAGTAGAAATTTTCACTTGATGTATCCTGCTGTATGCACAAAGTCTTAGCAGTTTTTCAGTACAGCTTCTGAAAGCTGTTTAAAAGATAGCATATCACATTTATTATTATTCTTTTGTTTTATCTAATATGGCTTAGTTTTAAATAATTTGGATTATGCATCACATTCCTTAAGCTTCACTGTATTGCACAAATATTTTTCCGAGTGAAGCTACGAAAAGTTTCACATAGTCCACAATGTAGTTTTGTTAATTTTGAGCCTATTGTGTTATGTAATTGAAAATAGATCAAGAATTTCTCTACAAATAGTAGTAATAATATGGCAGTTTGTTATGCTATGGTCTATTGGTTTTTATTATGGCTACTTAGCTCACTCTTTTTGTATTTACAAATCATGCACTGCTCACTCTTTTTATATTTATATATTTACAAATCCTACTTAATATTTTTCATGGGTTACTCAAACTTTTTATCTACCACGGCATCTAATATTTTATCTACAACGTCAGACTCCATGTATGCACCATGTGTATGTTGATTAATCAATTTGCATGTGCTTACAGAATGCGTGCATTTAAATTTTTTTCTTATTTTTTTTGTTTACGTTCTATTATGTTCGATGTAATAACTTTGTAATCATCTATTGCAATCTAATTCCCATCTTATTCGTGCAACATATACTTCTATTGTAATCCAATTTATTTTCCATCCACAGATTGAAGAATATGATAAGGTAGCTTCAGCGTTAATTGCCAGACGGTCACGTTAACAGTCCTGCTGCCTGAACCTTCTACCGCCAGTTTGCGTTTTTACTGTTTGCTCTTTGGTTTTTATGGTCGAAATGACAAATAACAATTACCACGGACATGTATTCTAAATAATGATAGCTTGCTCTTTTCTCTGTGTGTATGCAATACATTACCTATTCTTTTTACCCTGCAGCACATCATTGTACGAAACTGCGTGGTTAAACTTTAACTATCCGTATGTTTTTTTCTAAACCTTAACGTACCTGCAGCATTTGTCTGCAACAATTATGTCTTAAGTTCCTGCCTAATATCCTTTTTTCTTCATCTTGCATCCACTTTGTTGTTGACGTTTGTGAGTTTTTCCTTTTTATGTTTACACCCAATTCTACACATGACTCAGCTTTGCTTTGAATGTCCATGCACATCGTACTGGTGTGTGTGTGTGTGTATATATATATATATATATATATATATATATATATATACACACACACACACACATACATAATAAACTTTCTACTTTCAAATGGAAGGCCAACACGATATAATTTCAAGTTATATGCCTTCACGAAGGGGCAAACATATTTCCAAACTGCATGATGTACAATGATGTAAAGATAATATATCAATTGGTATGCACTTCTTGCTTTAAATGATCAAGACACACCAAGTTTCAAGTACTATTATGTTTTTCTTTTCGACATGGCAACAGGTACCCAATTTTCAAGTTCATATAATGAGTCAAAGGAACAAAAATGAATAACAAGCAGGAGCCCAAATTTATGCATGCAAATAAAATATGTTTAAACTACCAAATTCATCTATCAGAGCACTAAGTGTCCAAACCATTTAAATATAAACAAGCTTCAGGTTAAATAATGATGCTAAGAGTATGAACCAGGACCTTAATCAGTAAGTCAACATGGCCATGGAAAGAGCAGCACTCTTTTTATCAGTTTAACTCTGATGCGCATATATACGTAGCATTGGTTTAAAGGTTATTACAGTTCAATATAAACATCATGTTGAGCATCAGTTCTTACAAGTGTATCCAGCATAGTGAACATCAAAAACATAAGGACAAGTGCACGATCCGATGCAAAATCGAGTTAATCAAATTCAAGTGTGGAATATAATCTCCAATGATATATGTTGATGTTTATGCTTTGTCAAGGCAAAGAAGAGATAAAACAACCCCTATGATAAATGAAAACCGTAGACACAGTAGTAGAAAATGCCCTATTAATTCATCACAAACAATTTTTACCCCTCCATTCAAAACCACAAGCAACAGAACCAACATCATATAACAAAGACCAAGCATCATCCACAAAGCAGCAAAAATCAAAATTCCTATACTATTATATTTATATTTTAAATCAAAATTAATCTTCTTTAATTAGAGTTAATCGTGAGTTTTAATAAAACTCACCTCAAAGCCGTGTTTTCCCCAAATTAAAATGAATCGTGGAGGAAGCGAGGGTCTTCGACTTGCTAGAGCTGGCTTCGCGATCGATCCGAATTGCTTTACTTTGTTGGAGGCGATGATCCTTTGAAGTGGCAGTGCTTCGATTTTGCGATGTTGGTGACTGGCGAACTCACGGATGCAGGCGAGTAAATGAAGAAGAAATGGGATGCGATTTTAATTATAAAGAGGAAGGGCTTTGGCCATGGAAAAACAAAAAGGGGGAATGATTTTGTGCTGAGGAAAAATGGAAGAGGAACGCAATTTTTATAGGGGAAGAAAATGAGGATAAGAACAACATAATATCCATAGGTTTAGGGTTGCAGAGGGAAGCTACGTGATTCTGATGGTTTGGGGAAGAAGAAATTGGTTGGAAGAAGATTATACTGGGGAAGGTTATATCTGCATTTAATTAAATATTAATTCTACCGCGAATGCCCCGAACCGCTCTAAATCTGTACTGTCAATACAATCTCTAAGTGCGACAAAAATTATACGTTCTCCATCATCTTCACGTTCTGAATCCAAAAAAAAATAAAAAAATTTAATAATCTGACTCCGTTTGTACGACATTATTTTATTTTTAAATTATTTAACCGTTCACCGATTTTATTCTGTTTGTCCACCAACAACTCCGTTCGTTTCCAAATTTTGAAGCGTTAAATTCAATTTCTTTATATATACAAATATACACATATCTAAGCAGATTTTCCATATATTTCAACAAATAAAATCTCCAAATTATTTAACGTCTGCTACGCTTATTTTTAAATTCAATCATTTATATTTTCCAATCGAATTTTAAAACCTATTCAAATATCCAACCAAATTCAATTCAAATATTCAACAATAAATATTTGATTCTCAAACAACCATTCTGAATTAATTATTGAGTTCAATTCATACACAAACCATATATCGATTTTCAATTTCTAACCCAAGTATCAATATAAAATTGATTATTCATAATTAAATCTTTAATTAATCCATATTCCAGTTGTTGAAATTTCTGGGATGTTACACATGTTGTCTTCAGACAATTTCATGTTTGTTGAAGAACAAATCAAGAAGAGGTTGAGCATATAAATAAAGAACAAGTCATGGAAACAAGTTTAATTCCTTTAAGGGAAGAACAGATAAATGAGACAAGTAAAGAGCTATTACATGAAGAACCAACTCAAGTAGAAAATGTCATAACAAGACCTACACGACAAGCTCGATCGCCCAGTAAATTAAGGGATTATGTATCCCAACAGGTATCCAATACCAGATTTTATTTCATATAACATGGTATTCCCTTCATACCAAGCCTATTTGAGTAACTTTGCTAACCAAATGGAACCAACCAATTTTAGTGAAGCCTCCAACTTGGGATGAGATTTGTTCCTAAAGATTTTTTTTTAATAAAAAAAAACATTCCTTTAAGGAGATTTAGAAGATGATGTTTGTATGACTCTTCCTCCTAACCACAAAAGTGAGGCAAACTCATCACTGATGTGTAAATTAATAAAAAAAAAGTGGTGATCTACGATCTAAAGCAATCTCCGAAAGCATGATATGTCAAACTAAGCTTTCCTCTTTTGAAGAATTTTTTTCTTTTTAATGTACTGATGATTCCTCCATGTTCATCAATCACTCACAAAATACCTCAATTATTATTTTGATTTATGCAGATGACATTATCATCATTGGAAATAATACTAAGGGAACTAAAAGGATCGCTTCTCTATTCTGCTTCCCCTCTTTCGCTCCTTCTTGGCTCTTAATTAAACCTACTTGCTTCCTTCAGCTCTCTTCGGGCTGCGATCTGTTACTTAGCCCTATTTTTAGGATTCGCGTTTTTCGGGATTTTTACGACATGGTTGTTTCATCAGGCAAGTTTGAGGTTCAAGGTTCCTTTCTCTCCTCTTGTCCTCCTATTGAAGTGATTTATGCTTCGACAGGGGAGGTTATCTCTGAACCGCTTACCATTGAGCTTTCTGGTCCATTATCGGTTGTTGTAAAACTTCGATATTTGGCATCTTTCGAGCTACTGCTGCGCTACAAATATCTACTAGTTCAAGGTAGCTTCACGGAACTGATGCCTGTTTATTCTGGTTTTGCATCGAGTTTTTTCCCAAAAAGGAAGATGGGCCCGATGATTTTCTCGGTGGCGATGGGTTGAGGCATGCTTCTAAAATCAAACGGGTACAGGAGGATTTAACCACCTCTTTTGTTCCCCGTCTGCGTTTCAGGGGCTCGAAAGCAAGAGGTGCTTGGTATGTTACTGAGTTTTTGGTTGGCTCCGTCGTTTATGGTGGTGTTTAGCCATGATGGTTGCAAGCTTTTGTCTCCGATGCTTTCTAGTTTCGGGGATCAGACCATCCCATCCAGAGCAGGAGATGAACTCGCTTGTTCTCCAGTTGTTCATGTCGGTGCATGGTCTTCGATGGGTGATCCATCTACGGTCAACCCGTCTAGTATTGTTTGTGTTGACGGTTCGGTGAAGTCACCTGTTATTACCATGGTAGGGAACAATGGCAAGTCGTTTCGGTCGGGTAGAAGTAGTGCAGCTTCAGGGTCTCAGTTTGGCAAATCCAGGAGCAAATCGAAACGTGCTCGACGCCGTTGTCGTTCGCAGCATGTTAAGATAATGGCTCCAGATTCGTCAGCGTCGGGCTTTGAAACTCCTGCTGTCTACGTTGCACCGGCGTCTCCAATTGTTCTTTCGAATGGCTTTATTGGCTTGTCAGTTGATGCTGAGGATGTAATGGTGAGCTCTGGTTTTGATGTTTGCTCGATGAGCGGTGTTTCTTGTACTTTTGGTTCGGAGGAGGTTGTTGCAACTCCTTAGGGTGTTGTTGATGCGTCGTGCTCGCAGTCGGTTTCTTTTTGGCTTCGGGGTGCCCGTTATCGCCATTGGCAAAATGTCAATCGCCATTGTACATCCTCTGTAGCCAGAGACTTCTTCTCTTGGCAAGGCAACGATGAACAGTGAGCCGGTTCCCAAGTCTGTTGTTTTGCCTCTGGGTTTGCCTGAGGTCGGTTGTTCGGCCTCCTTTTTGAGTGTTGAATGCATGGGGAATCTGTTGGATTCTTCATTGGCACTTGTAGAAGTTATACCGTTGGTTTCTACGGTTTTTGGCTCGGATGAAGTGGCCTCTCTGTCTTTGGTTTCGTTAGGTGATCGGCAATGTTGTTCTGTTGCCTATTCGGATGTCGAGGCTTGTTCAGTTTCTAGGTTGGTAAGCTTTACACTTGTTGAATCTTTGATTCAACAGTTGTGTAGTCGGGTGCGCTTTTGGCCTTATTTTTCTTGCTCTGTTTCTATATCTTGTGGGTCTGTGATGTGCTCTAGGTCTTTGTTTGGTGCGGTTTGCGGTGTTTTGAGCATTGTCACACGTTTGTGTGAGCTCCCTGACATTGTTCTTCTTCCTTTCGAAGAAGACGTGCTAGGTCATGTGTGTGTTGTTTCTTTTGCGGCCGCTTCTTTTGATCAGTTGTCTTATTACCCTTCGAGTGCCTTTTTTGTGGGTTGTGGTTCGGCCGACTATGGTTGTGAGGCATGGTATCTTTGTTGTGTCTTGCACTTTGGTTTCGGTGGTTTCGTGTTCTGGGGGATTTTCGGATCGGCTTGCTTGGATTGGTGGGCTTTTATTGGACCTTACCTTTTCCAACTATTTGGCTGCCTTGGTTGGTCCTTGCTGGTTGCTTTGTCTGGTCGTCTTTCGTTCTTTTCTTTTGGGTGGGATGCGTTCCTTATGTGACGACTTTTGGAATGTTCTTTTTTTTTGAGTCATTGTCAGGCCGATTCTGTGTCGTTAGTGACTCGAGCGATCCAGTTCTGGTTTTTGTTTTTTAGTGTTTCCGCGGTCTTTTTTGGTGTGGGGATTGGTGGCCTCCCTGTCGTAGGCATATAGCGGCCCCTTCAGTGGACCACTATACGGTTTACCAGGGAGGTAGCCTCCCAACTTTGACTTCATAGGATGGTGGCTTTTGGTGTCCTTACTTGAGAACTTTACCTACGAGGCGGGTCTACCAATCTGATGACAACTCGGCTTTGATAAAATTCACACAACAATTGGTGTTGCATTTTCGTGCAACCTACATTTTTATTTGTTTTTTCTCCGTCTTTTTTCCCACTGTGTTCCACTGTTTCTACTTGTCTCGTTGTGTGTCGTCGTACTGTTCCTTATGTTTCCATTTCTTCTCCCCTTCTTAGTAAGATCAAGATAGCGATCATTAATGATCAACTATATCGGCTTACTAAGAATTCTTGCCCATTTCGATCTCGTGATCAGGTTCAGGGTCATCGGGTTTCCTTGGAGTTCTACGGGCGTTGTGAGACATCCACTTGCTCGTCCTCACGCTCCATGCATCGTAGTCAGTGATTGGCCCCTCGCACTCCCCGCACCATTCGCACACGCTCTATAGCAGCGTCTGAGTAGATGCAAGATCTACTCGGCACACGCTTTATCTTAGCTGAGTTGCGTGGGTTCTGTTTCTGTCTCTTTTGGTCTGTTTTCTCTCTCTTCTCTTTTCTTTTTTTATCTCTGCTTTTTTCTGTTGTTTCTTAGATGGCAAATCTTTCGTTTTGGAACGTTCGTGGTATATGCAATGATGCGTCTATGGCTAGATTCAGGCGCATTGTTAAGAAGCATTCTATCCTTTTAGTAGCCGCCTGGAACTTATGTTGGGTCAAGAGGAGATCACCAAATCGGTTTTGTCCCTTGGTTTTGATGGCGCCTTAGCCAATGTGTCGGACAAGATTTGGATTCTTTGGTCCAAAGACATTGTTTAACCTTTGTTCGACTCTGATCAGCTATTCTCGGTAGCCTGTTCGATCTTTTCTTTTTCTTCTTCCTTTTTTCTCGGATGTCTACGCTAAGTGTGATAAGATTGAGCGTTTGGCTCTTTGGTATGATATCCTCGCCCTTTCCGACTTGGTTTTTACGGTTTTGGTTCTAAGAGGCGACTTTACTGTCGTCGCCTGCTAATCTGAGAAACAAGGAGGGAATGCCATTAGTCGTGCGGCGATAGCGGATTTTAATGCCTTAATCGTCAGTTCGGGTCTTTCTAAAGTTTCTTTTGTCGGTTCGGCTTTCACTTAGTCTAATAACCAAGATGGACCAAATCAGATTCCCTCTAGACTTGACAGAGTTTTCAGTTCGGAAAGTTGGTTCAACCTTCCTTTCTCTTTCTCTGTTTCTCATCTTCATAGGACTTTCTCGAACGATGCTCCTATGCTTCTCGGACGATGCTCCTATGCTTCTCAGATGTGCTCCCTATGCTCAGTGTGGCCTTTCCTCTTTTAGGTTCCAGAGTATGTGGAGATCTCATCATTCGTTCCATAGGGTTGTGGAAGACTCATGGAACTCTTTGGTAGTTGGCTCGCCTTCTGCTAGTGTTCTCTCGCAAGCTTAAGCATCTCAAGACTTGCCTCAAGTCTTGGAACGTGCAAGTTTTCAAGATTATTTTCGACTGTGTCAGAGCGGCCGAATAGAGTCTTATCCTAGCAGAAGTGTCTTTCGACGAAGATCCCTCTAGTGTCAACAAGGAGGCTTGGGGCTGACCTAGTTAGCCTCTTCATTGGAGCTTCAGGTCGAGAACGATTATCTTCGCCAGAAGGCGAGGATCAAGTGGGTTGTCGACGGTGGTTCGAACTCCAAGTTCTTCCATTCTTCCATTCGTAAGAAAACAGACTTCTTACGATTCTTCAGATCCAACGCCCTGATCTCTCCATGGCTTCCACTCCTGAGGAAGTCAAGGAGACCACCATTTCTCACTTTCAAACCTTCCTTGGATCTCCATCGGTTTAAGTTTCTGATCCGTCTTTTCTAGCCTTCGTTCCCACGCTGGTTCTCCCTTCGGAGAGTGGACCTTGTCGTTCCTTTTTCCTCAAAAGAGATTCGCGCCTATGTTTTCGCTCTTAGTAAGGATAGTGCTAGTGGGCATGATGACTTCAATGGGGTCTCTCTTCCAGAATGTGGTCGATCATCCAGTTGGATTTCTGCCTAGCAATTCAGTTTTTCTTCTCCGGTGGAGATTTGCCTCAGGGCTGGACTTCCACCAACTTGGTCCTTATCCCTAAGTGCAAAAACCCTAGCACTTGTGCGGATTTTTATCTGATCAGCTTGTGTAACTTCTCTAACAAGGTTTTTTCTAAGGTCCAAACCACTAGGCTGGCTCCGTTTCTTCAACGCATTTCAAGACGGGTTTGTGAGGACGTTTGATTACGGATAACGTCCTTTTAGCTGAAGAGCTGGTGTCTCAGATTGATCGGAAGGTCAGGGGTTCAAATGTGGTCGTCAAGTTTTATATGGCTAAGGCTTACGGTCGCATGTCTTGGTTTTTCATCATTAAGGTCCTAAGGGCTTTTGGGTTTTCCGAACCCCTTATCGATCTTATGTGGAGGCTCATTCCCAACTGTTGGTTTTCCGTTCTCATCAACGGATCAACCAACGAGTATTTCAAGGCGAGAAGGGGTCTTCTTCAGGGAGATCCTCTTTCCCTCACTCTGTTTGTTATAGCTGCTAAGGCTTTTGTACGTGGGTTATCACTAATGATAGCAAATCAGATTCATCGATTTGGCATCCCTTCAGGTTGCCCTCTCGTTTCTTCATTATCCTTCGCTGATAACATTATCATTTTCACGAATAGTAGTCGTCGCTCGGTCCGTCGCCTTGTCAGCCTCATCCATCAGTATGAGAGGTGTTCAGATTGGCTTGTAAATTCAACTAAAAGTTGCTTCGTTCCAGCTAGTGACTTGTCTGCGATTCAGTCTTCTTGGATTGAAATCTTCACCGGTTCAAAACTGCCTCCCTTCCCTTACTGTACCTTGGTATTGTACTTTACAGAGGTCGTAAGCTCAACCCCATTTTCGATCTCCTAATCGATAGAGCTAGGGGAAAGATTATCAGATGGAATGCGAGCGTTCCTCTCTCGGGCAGGAAGACTAGTTCTCCTAAAGTCAGTGCTTGACTCTTTAGGATCACACGTCTTTGCTGCTATCACTCCTGCCTTTTCTTTCTTCCGCTCTTACCGTTCTTTGGCACCCTTTTTTTAAGGTAAAAAGGACGACGCTAATCGTCATCATTGGATTTCTTAGGACATTATCTGTCGTCCCAAAAGTGAACGGGGTTTAGGCCTCAGAAATCAAAAGGATACTTGTACTGCCTTTGCCCGCAAGCTGTGGGCTAGGTTTGATACGAAAGACTCCTTATGGGCGACGTTCCTTTATGCCAAGTACCACAGACTTCAAGCAGCGAGTTTCTACGGTGTTCTGTTGTATGCCTGTGAGACGTGGAAACAGATGCAATCCGTGGAGGCCTTTTCGGATTCACATGGAGGTGAGTCTGAATGGAACAGCAGTCCATTTTCAATAAAGGCGGTATGGAACTCGACGAGGACGCCAGCTCCACGTCTCCATCTCTTCCCTTTCAATTGGGATGTTCGTATTCCCTCCGAAGGTTTCTCTTTTTATGTGGCTGACCCTGCATGAAGGGCTACCGATAGACGAGAACCTCTAGAGGATTAGCATCTCATTTGTGTCCCGTTGCAGGTGATGTGGGTCTGGTGACACGGAATCCATAGCTCACTTGGTTTTCTTTGGCTTCTCTACCAAAGCTGTTTGAAATTACTTCGGGAACTTGGTTGGTCTTCGATGTAATGCATCTTCTTTCACTGATTTACTGAGATGTTGATGGGTCGGAATCTCAAGTAAATCGGTTAGCTTGATCCTTTTTCGGTTAATCCCTTGTCTTATCTGCTGGCATCTATGATGCTCACGGAATAAGGCAATTTTTGATGAGGTGTCTATTGATCCTAAAACCATCATCCGAAGGGTAATGAATGATGTGTTCCTTGCGTTTCGTGGCAGACCGTTTAGAGGTTTTATTGTTCCCGATCGAGGCGGTTGGCTGGTATCTTTGATGCTTCGTCGATATCAACTGCGCACTCCCCCCCCCCCCCGGCCCGGGCGAGCGGGGGTTGGTTGAACCATCTATGATTATGCTAGTGGGATTCGTCCCCCTAACCTCTCCTCACCTCCCCCCAACCCCCTTTTAAAACCTGATGTTGTTTGCTAGTTCTGCAGGACCTGAATTTACAAGTTCCACAGGATCTCTGGTCAGTTGAGCTCCTGGTGGTTGTCTTGATTCTGGAGCTTCCAGAAGGTTTGGGTAGCTTGCTTCACCTGTCCTAGGGGTACCTCGACTTTTGCTAGCGGGTCTTCGCCCATGTCTTTCAGGTTGAGCTATTTGGGCGACTAGCTTGTTTTACCTGTCACTGTATTTTTTTTGTGGCGATTTTGGGATGGCCGGTGGTCTTCTTTTGGTGGCTTCGCCCGATTTTATATGCTTTCTTCTGGTTTTTGTACCATTGTTTGGACTTTGTTGTTTAGATTCTGTATTATTCTACAGAGCTGTTTTTGTGAGCCGTTGAAGAATGACCAGATTCACTTTTGTGTTACATATATGTTTATTTCTAATTTAAAAAAAAGGGAACTAAAAGGATTAAACGATATTCAAAAAAAGGAATTTGACATCAAAGACCTTGAAAAACTTTAAAAGGATTATTCCTATTCCAAAGAAAATATGTCATTGACCTGTTAAAAGAAAGGTAAATTAGGAGCTAAACAAACTAATACTTTTATGGAGACAAATATAAATTTTAATCCGAAGATGGTGAGAGATTATTTGATATAGGACAACATCAACGGATAGTAGGCAAATTAATTTACTTCCAGTAACAAGACCTAATATTAACTTCACCACACAACTGCTTATTTTGTAGAAATGCGTGTGCTCCCACATTAATTTTATTAACCTGGAGAATATACAGAATTCTATTTCCAACAGAACTGTTTATATCAATACAGTAAATTAATCCCCACCAAAAAAGAAAAGAAAAGGAATGCATGTTTGCTTCGAAGATTCAACAGGGTAAGTTGATATATGTTATATACAGTAATCTCATTTAATACAAGCTGATATGAACAATCCTATGTGGTAAGAGAACATGTAGTTACATAGCCTAAGATGATACAAGACACAACCTTGGCGTTTCTCGAAATGATTAATGAAACTGTGCGCATAGGTGGATGTTTAAAAAACATTTTTAACATATTTGCCTGATCTGTGTTATTTACACTGCAAGAACTCGCTACAATTTATAAGCACCATAGTGACATTAAGTCGGACATAAACAGTAGAAATCGAACTGTTTTAGTAATGAACTGTACAAAAGACTATACATCTTACAGCATACCAAGTGAGCATACATAATGAGAAGTTAGAGGACCTACTGAGAAGAACGCGCTGGTTGGTACTTACATTCAGGGGATTACGTGCGTTTGAAATGCTCTCTTATAAATCTTTGTGCATAACCAGGGTACTTCTTTCGAATATATGCACGAAGACATTTTTGGTATGAAAAATCTATCCAGCCACCATCTGTCCGCACAACAAAGAGGCATCTTGAGTTTCTAAATGCTGGATGACGATCAACCTTAATCAATTAAAAAAAAAAAAAAGAGTTAAACAGATATGACACTATTAGGTGGCTATGATTTATTATTTATCAAATTAACTTGGTTATTTATACATACATGTATATCATATGTATTAACGTAATCTAGATTTTCTTATAATACCTTGTGTAATTCTCTCGTTGATTTTCTTGATGCATATATTTTAGAATTAACATCACAAAATAGCAAATTTGCTGATCATTTTGGAAGTACTATTCTTTCAGATGCATAATCTCAAAAGCGTGTTAACGTGAATAATTTGCATATTTTAAGCATTTATTGCAACTTCTAGAGAGTTATGAGTTTTAGAATGATCCAAAAATTCTGTGGAATTGATCTGTAAAAAGTTATTCAAATACCAAATTTGTAGATCTAGAAAAATAAAAAAAGAAACTTCAGGAAACTACATGATACATGTGTAGTGAAGATCAATAACACTCCTTTTTTGGAGCTACATTACCCTGTTTTGAGCTACATAATTCCATATCTTTTGGTCTAGTTCATATCAAGTTTGATATCATCTATACAAAATGTAGGCTAATTTGAATATACCTAAAGTGATGAGCTTGACATTTCAAATCAACGTTTAAAATAAATGATTAATGGTTAAAATTGATTTATTAACTTACAGGTTCTAACAATTTCAAAAACTTCCAGTTTTTTGTAGAGATGATACTCCTAACGTGGATAAAATAGGAGCAATTTTCTATCATTTCAAGTAGCGTAACTCAAAACATGGTAGGAATCACAATAATCGTAGAACTTCCCACTGGGTATGTACAACGTAAGAGCCATATCCCTTTGTAACTCTATTATGTTTTTCTTTATCAAAACTACTTCAAAACAGAACCACATTCTGTAAATAAATTACTTGCTGTGTAAATTATCTTTAACAAAACTGAACTGTTCCAAAACTTTTAACTTTGTCAAAACTGCATTTCCAATTGATGGGGCGCCCGGGGCCTGGGAAGAAGTATGTATGTATATGTATATACATATACGTATATGTATGTAAGCGCAAGATCCTGTGATGCACTTATGGGACACACTATAGCTGGGACCGATGGGGACTTCCACAACTAATTTAGTTTAGTATATTATATATTTCAGGACTTGGTGATTTTGATTGCTGGTTACAAAAAATAATAAGCACACTTACAAAGACTGAACTTCCAAAAGAACATACCTAAAACATTTCGTAGAAAGCACAGTAGAGTTAAACTGAATTATGAAAAGTCAATGGAACGAACCAAATTTAGGGCCTTCAGCGGCGGGATGTTTTCGGATGCGGATAATGTCATATATGCATCCGCATTTGAAGTCATTTTCGAATATCGAATGTCTGCATCCACGTATGTCGATGGATATCGGATAATTATCCGATCCATCAATGATCGATAAATCAAGGAATATAAATGAAATTTTTTAGCTTAAACGTAAAAATTTGTCAATCCAATTGATTACTAAAATACTAAAAATAAACAAATATGATCATAATAAATAATTTTAAGCAATTAATATATGTCTAGTGTGTATAATATAGACTTTTAACTTAAATAAATAATAAATTAGTATATTTTATTATTTTAAAAATACATATAATTTAAACGGTAATCATGAAAACAAGCAGACGGATGATTTTCCGACGCGGATGTGTCTATATCTGCATCCATTCTTCCAAATATTGGATATTTATCGGCTTTTCGGATGCAGATGGATTTTCGATGATTCGGGTATCCATTGACAATCCTAACCAGACTGAAAATTGGAAAGAACATGCTTTTTCTTTGTGATGGTAACATCCAGATTTTAAGAAGGCACGAGGAGGTAACATGTTGTATATTTATTGTTTGTAATCATATAAAAATTAAACTCAATGTTAAATAGTAATTTAGAATAGTCATTCACGTTCATATTAGCAAATGAATATTTAATTCAATTAGTTCAATATAATTCTATGACAAATATTAGGATTTTACAACATGAATGGCCTTTTACATCATGTGGGGTTTCAATGTCAAATGTTTTGAAAGTTTAGCATATAAAAACAATAAGCATCTGCCCCCCCCCCCCCCCACCCTCCTCTCTCTTGAACTAATTTTTCTCCTTGATAATATTCTAGAGTAGAACCTAAAATCAAAATTTCTTCTATTATCCCACAAAATTTATTTGGAAGTGCCTGATCGTGCCAACCGTGGAAATACACTCCGCAGGACAATGGACAATGAATAATCAACATTAGAGCATAGATGAACTAGTGATGGACAAACTTGCTAAACTCTGGCAAACTTCACACTTAACATGAAAAGTTGCTCAATTTGTTATGTTGTTATAACAAATCGATGAGAAAAAAATCTTAAAAAATTGAAAACTTACGACCGTGCCACCTTTTCTTAAGTACTTTATTGCAAAACACGATGTGTAATCATAAGTTATAATACAACAAATTATGCAATTGAAATCCATTGTTAATTTGAGGTAGTATCACTCAATATGCCAACAAAATTCACATGAAAACCTTAAGTTGCAGGATTCTAAATAAAGACCAAGGTTTTAAATGTCGAATATCGATCGAATTTCGTCTCGGGAATTTTAGAGACTTGATCTCGTACCAGTGATATTTCGGGTGAGATGAGTCTAACTTGGGAGGTTCGTCTCGGATTTCCATCTCGGGTCTAATAGTACATATGAGAACAATCTCGGGATACATGATATATTAAAAAATGATATTCTTACATAATGAATTTTATGAATGCTATTATAAACATAGAAACTAAAACTTGAACTACAAAATCACTTTATTATTCTTAATTTATGAAAGATCACTCATACTCTAAATCGTAATATGCTTAAAATAAAAATATAACACAATGCAAATAGATTAGTGTTTACAACATAACAATCCATAAACATGAATTATTATTAGACACAAAACATAAAAAGGATCTGAAACATTAAAAGTTCAGCATAAGTAGAACATAAAATACAACATTTCATAGGCAACATATAAAAAAAGATGAATATGAAAATTGTAGGCATTGTAGAACATAAACGAACACACAATATAGTCATTTGACACGCAAAATTTTAAATAGGAGTTTATCATGACTATATTTGAGTTTTTAAATTATTGTTGTGGTTCACGCACAGATCTAAATTTGACCAGAAAAATCAAGATCTCGGACGATATTCCAGTATCTCGTCTTGTCGATATATCGTTCGATACTGCAATATACTGGGCGATATATTCAAAAGGAGATTTACAACGATATTTGCTATTTCGTTTCAGGAGGGGCCCAAAACGAGATTTCGGACGAGATCTCGGGCGATATTTTCGAGATCTGAAACAGTGATAAAGGCATCTTTTCACATCCAAAATTCTAAGCACTTGGGGTGCCTTTCTCCCAAACTAGCAAGTGTTATCATTTACCTGTGCTCAAATATAAAAATGGCCCTTATATGTCCAAAAACAACTTGTTCTTGGTAACTTATAAGCTATAAAAAAAATTGTTATACACAAGCGCACTTATAAGTACAATAGTTTGTATTTCATAACTTAAGGGGTGCTGTTATTCTTTGATTTATATGGACTGCGCTCGCCTAAAATATCATGTAAAATTTAAATCAATATAATAGGAATACATTTAGAATGAATTAAATACACAAGTCCTTCATCGGCAACATCAACCATCTAACCTACTGAAGAAGGAAGTCGAATGATAACGAGGCTTATGTAAGGAACAAGCGGCGCAGGAAAAAAAGTGGGATGGAAAGATAATGTACAGTAATGCACTCAATGGAAGAAAAAAACAAGGAAAGACGAGTATTATATATATATATAGGAGGGTTCCGCTACACCTCCTATATTGCACGTGAACTCTCCCCCTTAATCTCCACCACTCATTTTCTCTTTTTTCATTTCAATATTATTTCTTAGTGGGAAGAGAGAGAATGAGTGGGGAAATTGATGGTGTAAATTAAGAGGGAGAGTTCACGTGCAATATAAGAGGTGTAGCCGAACCCTCCTTATATATATATATATATATATATATATATATATATATATATATATATATATATGTGTGTGTGTGTGTGTGTGTGTGTGTGTGTGTGTGTGGCAAGCAAGGTGGTGCCTGACGCAAACGGTAAGGTTACCCGGCTGGTAATCTGAAGCGCACAGGTTCGAGCCCCGGCCTCTTCACATAGTGTGAGGGAAAGGCTGCGCGCGCTAATCGACCACCCCCAGAGCCCGGAAAGCCGTGAAAAATAGTACCAAATGGGAGACTGTCTAGGAAGTCCTTACGCTTGAGTACGGGAGCATTCGGCACTGGGTATCCACCTTTTATATATGGCAAGCGTTCGGTTGCACCCAAAAAATGGAGCACCCCAAATGCCCCCCGATATCAGCCCCGCATTTATATTAAAGAATGTGAGTAAAAAGTGATAGAGTGAGTGGAATGAGAGAGAAGGAGAAATACTTGGTGGAGATTGAGGGGTATTTGGGGTGTTGCACTGTTTAGGGTGCTCTCGAACCTATATATATATATATGTGTGTGTGTGTGTGTGTGTGTGTGTGTGTGTATCGTATAGTTTTGTTCAAACATATGTCATGTGTGTGTATGTACCGCACTTTATTTTCACATTGATATTCTTCAAACTTGGTTTTCGATACTAGCCTTCATCATACGTTTTGAGATGAATTTTCCAACATCCCTCTTTAGATCTTTCAAACGGTACCACCAGGATGAATAGTCAATCTAAAATAATGGCACCATCTCAATAATTTATTTTGTGATCCATCAATATCGGGAACAAATGGATCATGGTATGCTTCTCGGTTTGCTAGCTTGCTTGGTTCAACATGTACAGCAAACGTTTGAAGATACACTTGGCTAGTAAACTTGCTACATTTGTCATTCTTCTATGGTTTGGCTTTGTCACAAAAAAAAGACGAAGTAAGCAACATGGTTAACAAGTCTCAATATCTCCCCCCAAGTTGCCTTCTCCTGTGACATTTGTTTTCATTCGAAAAGAACCTGTGAGATAGAAACATCTTCCTGTCTTTGATTTCTTTTGGCTCATCGATCGTTTATAACACTGGGTAAGTCTTATTGTATGAAAGTCTTATTGTATGATAATCATGTAACCTTTCTTCTTAAGCGAGGAACATGAAAAACTGGACGTATTTTTGACAACTCAACTAACTACAATTAATAGACCACTGGTATAAAAATAAGAACAACAAAGCTTTAAAGACAACAGGAGTTCCTGACGACTTATTTATATTATAAATAGGTTAAAATCTGAGGAATAACAAAAACATTTGGTCAGATCTGCGTATGCTTGTTTCTATATTACTTGAACACAACCTTAGTGTTATTAAACGCAAGACACAACACCGAAGCGCCAAGACCCTTTGCAGCATAAGCGCAACAAGCAAATGCGAAGCGCGCAATTCTCTAAAGAAAAGCGCATAATGTGTAAAATTTTAGAAACACATATTTTGCACATGTGAACAATATAGATGTTATGAACTAATAGAAAATAACACATTCATAAGCAAATCAAATTGTCACTACATCAAACAAAGAGACTGTAAACATTAAAGAACGTACAATGTGATATTATAAAGAAATGCATGGCGATGTTATGTTTATACAAACGAATTTAATACAAATAAACAAAATTAAAGAAATTCGTGGAGTTATGGTGCAAAAATCAGTAGCTATGTCCTTATATAGGCAGAAAGAAAACTTGTACATAACTACTCAAACCATGTACATAACTTGTATACACATGTGTATATAGCATACACACAAGATAAATAACAGTAATGAAGAACCCCTCTAAAAAAGGTAAAGAGAAGTACCGAATGTAACTTGTATATATATGCACATGTAGTATATATAAAAACACACACACACACACACACACACACACACACATATATATATATATATATATATATATATATATAATGAATACAGACATATAGATAATGTACTAAAGAACTCATTTCAATGTTGAAGAAACTAAAAGAGACAAATTGACAAGAACATAACAGACTATATACGCCACTAAAGAACTCATTTTAGTACTGAAGAGATCCACTGAGACAAATTGGCAAGCACATAGCAGACAAATTAAAAGAATAAAAAAGAAAACAAAAGAAAATAGTAGTTACAGATGAAATATATCAAAAAGAAAAGAAAGATTGAGTTAAAGCCGTTGGAAGAAGATCTCGTTTGAAGTGGTTGATGTTTGAAGTGTACGAGTCAAAGTCACAATTAGGAAAAACATAATTATTTTAAACAGTCAAATCTGATCAAAGCTTGTCAAATACATTTATTCCCTTTTTTCCCCCATATTTTCACACAGCTTCAACTGAGTATGCATACTTGACGCGTTGCGCATAGGGCATAAGAGATAGAAGCGCGTGCATAGTTCAAGTCGCATCGCATACCTTAAGCGAAGCGCTTCAGGTGTAGAACGTTGTGCGTCGCACATATGTGTGCTTTTAATAACACTGTAAATATCCATATTGCTTGAAGACAATTTTCCCTTGTTTAACTTTGTTGTACAAGATATGCAGCAAAGCACAGTTGCTAAGGTCAATCATACACGACTTCATTAAATGTTATATTTGAGAAGTTTCAAATGATATTATACAAGCATTCAACCAAGATAAACTACATATTTATGAGAGGAAAAGCATCTTAAATAGCCTACCCTAGATCTTGCTAGTAATCTAAGATCGCCACTGTCCATCTGCTTTGGGTGGTAGGCCATGGACAGTGCAAGTCTTAATTTAAAGAGCGTGCTGCCATGCACACAATGATTTCTGTTGCTGCTGCGTCTTTTTTAAATTTAGAACAAGATCACCAAATTCTCTCATGGGTCGTACCCTTAATACAATTTGACACACTTCCATAGAGTAGATCTCAATAGGCCTTTTACTCCTCTGGCACATGAGCATTGCATAGGTACATAAACCTGAACCTTTAAATTCTTCAACATTTGCAATTAATACTTCATGTTTTCTGGAGCTAGTACTGTTCCAGTCCAATATCTTGGCAAGTTTGGTGTTAACTGAGCTGTGGTGGACCTAAAATCTACCAATAAATGGACTAGTTCATTGTTAATGGAGCCTTTGCATCCACACAGGGCATGAAGAGTTATGGAAGAAGTTGGATTGATATACTCCTCTCCCATCTCTATACCTTTTCCTTCAAGATTATTTCCATAGACTTCTTCATATGTGATCATCGAGTCTTTAAGAAGGTAAACTTGTTTCCGATTTGAAGTCGGATTTTTTCTACTGTGAGGTGATCCATTACTTGCATTTTCACTAGTTACAATCAGACCGTACGCTGAAGACTTATTAGTACGATTAATGGATAGAAATTACAAATAATAACTCATGCTACTGTAAGTAGTAAATTTCAAGTAGAATTAGGAAAAGTGACGGTTTTCTTAATTACAGCTTCTTTTTGAAGATCATCGCCAGTGGCATTGCTGCTCTGTTGTTCAAAGGTCTTGAAGCAAATGGTTCAAACTTGATAGATTGATTTATTTAAGAATGTAAACTTGTTCCGATTTGAAGTCGGATTATTTCTACTGTGAGGTGATCCATTACTTGCATTTTCACTAGTCTTACAATCAGACCATAGGCTGAAGACTTATTAGTACGATTAATGGATAGAAATTACAAATAATAACTCATGCTAATGTAAGTAGTAAATTTTAAGTAGAATTAGGAAAAGTGACGGTTTTCTTAATACAGCTTCTTTTTGAAGATCATCGCCAGTGGCATTGCTGCTCTGTTGCCCAAAGATCTTGAAGCTAATGGTTCAAACTTGATAGATTGATTTATTTTACCTTCAACCCACTAAAAAATTTGTGCAGTACGCATTGTGCAGGTAGCTTATCAAATATCAAACTTGTCTTGAAAACTCAAGTAAACCCTCTCTCTGACATTAATTTTAGGTTATTGAGGTTAGTTTGACCAAAAGCCAGAACTTGATCCCTTCTTGGAACTGTCACCACATTGACAGTTAACCAACAATACAATTCCAAAAATTCATTTTAAACTTAAAAATCACAAAATGGTGTTGATTCATGGTAGCAGCAGCAGCAGCAGCAGCATTTCCGAAATCAATAAAGTCAGGAGGATCTTCGTTAGACTAGGTCCAAGGAGTCTTTTGTCTAGATAGATATTAGTCTAAGTTGGAAGGCCTTAGAGGGCTTCTTACCGAAGTTGAACAACCCTAGCTCACCACAGGTAGATACTATTGTGGGATTTTTGTTGTGTGCCTGCTTTAACTTTTGAGAATATTATCTCTGCCATTAAGGTTTACAAAGTTTCTTGAAGGCCATCAATGTTGGTTTTCATATAAGCAGAGACTGCTATCACTCTGGTTTTCAAGTATGCATATTTGGTTAGCAGTTGGTCTGTTGTGTTCTTCAGGTTGCCGATGATCAAGAGTGTTCGGTTATTGATGAGTTCTCGTTTTTGTAATGGAATGAATAATCGCATTTTTCTTTAAAGCTGTGGAAACTTATGACTTGCGAACCTTGAAGAACTTCCAAGACTTCCTCATCGTTTATATTTGGTATTGCATAGTGAGCAAATATCCTATTTACCTATTCCTTAGTCACGACTAAAGGAAACTAATTGAAACTTGGTGTGCCAAATATGGAAATGGCCGCTGATGTACAAATTACATGCTTTGGGAAAGAAAAAGATACAAATTCAGGAAGAGAAAGGGAGGAGGACAAAACAATGCAGTAAAATAATAAAAATAAAAATAAAAATAAAAATAATCCATGGTATATGTTGGCTTTTCTCATTCACTCAGATGATGTAATTACAAGACCAGCTTATGTTCATCAGGCTTTGGCTTAGTGAAATAAATGCAACAATCCAAAACTATCAAATATATCGCTTTGAACAATTGTGCTGTTGGAAAATTGATAGGTAGAGAAACAAAAGAAAGAGGATGATATTAGTTGTGTCGTGGATGAGGATACTGCCTTGATAGCAAAATTCAACACGACTGTGATACAAAATTGACGTTCGCTCTCAATGCTAACACACTCATCCTTCAAACTTGTGCACTTAAGGTTGAAGGTTTGGAAAGTTATTGAGGACAGTGCATGTAATTTAAATATTTTATGAGAAATAATTAATTTTAGATAAAATTGAATAAAGAAGGAGATTAAAGGAGAAAATTCCCTGTGGAATTTTTGGTTTACTTAGAAGAGAGAATGGAATAAACGTAAAATTATGTTTTCTCTTAAGCTAATCAATCTCAATAAATAAGCTTTCCAGAAATAGAAACAATTTCTCATTATAATGAGAAAACTTGTTTTATGTAAAAGAAATTTCCTTTTTTAGAAGAGTGAAAAAAGATGAAGTAATACTAAATGTATGACAATTTTTGCTCTCATTATTAGTTCATAAATCTAATAGTTTTCATAACATTTTCCTATTAATGAGTAATACAGAAAACCAAAAAACTTTTTTTTTTTTTTTTTAATTACCCAATCATCCCACACTAATTAAAACAAAAATCGAAGATGGAAGTAAATAACCTGGACAAGAAATTTTTTTATACATAAGTATCATGTCTTTCGATTGCACTGATACTTTAAGGAAGTGGGTTCAAAACTTAATCCCTTAATCCAAGTAGTGAATTTCTTCTTGAACCATAAGGATATGGGTTGAGATCTCACCACTCGCATTGCACTTTCAATATCTACAAAATCCAAGATAAATATGTGTTTTTAATGGTCACTGTTGGGGGAAAAATCGATTGAGGCCACTCAATCCAATCCCTAACGCAGCGGAAAAGATAAGCTAGATCGTGCTAAATAGTGCACAAGCAACCAATCTAAGATCAAACCAACCTCAAACAATACAAATCCGATCAGAAACACAAACATGCAATATAAAGAACGATAACAATAAAATAAGTCACATCAAGATTTATAGTGGTTACACTAACAATTAGTTAGTGTACATCCACTTTGAAAGAGGACTTTTATTATCATCAAATGAGAAGGGTACAAGAGACTGATTACAATAATCCAATATTCAATAGAGAATAAGTTTGTGGAGATTAGAATTGAAGAAACAACTATGATTGACAAACCCTGATTAATGGAGGACTAAACCCTTGCTTGATGGATTAATCAATCTTCTAAAACCCTCTCCTTTCGAAACTGAGAAAATAGCTTACATAGGTGTGTAGAAACCCAAGGCAAATGTCCATAATGCCCCTTTCAGCTTCACAAATCAACACATGCTTTACAGGTCCGAAATCAGCCCAGGTTCCGTTTCAGATGTTTGAAATTAATTTCAGACATCTGAAATTACATTCAGGATTCTTCCTGGTTCATTTTAGACGTTTGAAATATATTTCAGACGTCTGAATGACTTCCCAGGATTTTACACAGGCTGATTTCAGACATCTGAAATTGCTCCCAGTACAAATCCTCATGTCTTCTTCGTCATATCATCCACATACGAACTCCGATTTGCGAATGGTCTTCTCCTACACGAAGGTACTTTCATCCCCTTCAATTCTACCATATAGTATCGTAAAATTTAACACTCCACCTGGACATCATATCTATCTCCAACACCAATGGTATCATACCGTCATCAACAACCGATAGCACCAACTATCACAACTTTTACCTTCACCCAAGCTTGAATGTTTTCCCAATGAGTTCTGGCAAGGTCACCCGCATTGCACTTCATCACGAGTTCAGGCAAAGCCCTCACCCGCTAATAAACCGTTGAAAGCACTCGACTCCAAAACTGTCTCAACCAAAGACTAAAGTACTTAGGAATATCAACTAGTACTTACAAGAAGATAGAACTCCAATCTTGCACCATTACTTTTCCTCATCAAAATAAGCTCCTCTCTCACCCGTGTCACCTAGCACTTTTCCAAGCGAATCAAGTTCGAGCCACGTTCGAACTTTCCAACAGACAACGTCTTAGTGAACATATCCACCACAATGTCACTTGAGTACACTTTCCAAAGATATATTTGCTTATCTTCATCCATGGCTATCAAGAACGGCTCTCTCACTTTTATGTGCTTAGTTAGTGAGTTAAACGCCAAGTTCTCAGTCAAATGAATAACGTTTTGTCTATCACAATGAACATCGATGCTATTATGTTCAAACGCCAAGTCACATAACAAACACTTCAAATAGAGTGCCTCTTTTTCCACCTCCATGGCTGTCAACCTCGCCTCCATAGTGGAACAATCTCGATCTCCAACTTATGATCGTGCCACCAAGTGTGAAGACACACACGGAAGTTGATTTTCTCTGATCCTTATCACTGGCATAGTCTGAATCGCAATAACCAACCAAATTGCAACTCTTTTCCTTACTACCACCAAAGACAAATCCATGAGATGTACCTTTTAAGTATCTCAAAATAAGCTTGACCGCTTCCCAATGTGATTTTCCCAGATTAGTCATGAACCGGCTAACCACCCTGACGGCATTTGCAATAATATCGGGCCGTGTACACATCATGACATATATCGAACTACCAACCGCACTTGCATATGGCATTGTTTGCCATATGAGCCTTGTCTTTTTTCCTGATAGGTGATCCTTGACTCGAAAACTTCACATGCAAAGGCAAAAGTGTATTCGACGCATTTGCATTCTTCATGCTAAACCGGCAAAGCACTTTCTTTATATACTCCTTTTGAGTCAATTTCAACTCGAAACGCTTTCAGTCCCTTTCAATTTCCATGGTCAATATCTTCTTAGCTTCCCCAAGGTCTTTCATTTCGAATTCTGCTTTCAATCTCAGTTTTAACTTGATGATTTCAACCTTATCCTTTGAAGCTATGAGCATATCGTCCATGTACAAAAGCAAATACACTCAAGAATCATTTTCCAACTTCTTGAAATATATACAAGCATCTTTGATGTTTCGATAGAAGCCATTTTCAAGTATGAAATGATTGAACCTCTTGTACCATTGCCGAGGCAATTGCTTCAATCTGTATAATGATTTCTTTAACTTGAACACCAAGTTTGACTTACCATCTACCATAAACCCTTTCGGTTGCTCTATGTAGATGTCTTCATCCAAGTCATCATGCAAGAAGGCGGTTTTCACATGAATAACTATAGCAAGTAATATCCGGATAGAAGTACGATGCACAACCGGTGCGAATATCTCATCATACTCCTTTCCCTTCCTTTGTGCAAACTCCCTTTGCCACTAGCCTACCTTTGTATCTTCTATCATCATTCACCTTGTATATCCGCTTGAATCCAATTGCAAGGTTTCCTTTAGGAAGTGGAACCAACTCCCAAGTTTGGTTCTCCATTCACGATTGCATCTCTTCCTCCATGGCACAAATCCATTTCGTGCTATCACTCGATTTCATGACATCATCAAGGTCTATCGGTTCATCTTGGACTACATGAAGCATAGTCCAACCTATCACAAAAGCTTAGGTCGTTCTAATCACCATACCTCTCGGGTAGCCTTATAGCACGATAGTCAACCCGAGTAGCAATATCATCACCCGGACTTCTTTCGGCTTCACTTTGAGTCGAATGCTCTCTATGCTCATATACATTACCAACACTAGTAGAGGCACCATGCAGACTATGTGATGTTTCATCGATTGCTTCTTTTCACAAGCATCTCCAACAACTCTAGTCTCTCTTTTCCTTGGACAAAATGTGGTAATGACTTTTTTTCTTCTTTGATTCGCCTTGAACCAAATATGCAACGTCCAATGAGACATCATTCTCCTTCAACATAGCCGACTGATCAAAAGTAAATGACGAGATAATCCGACCTTCTTTGTTTTCGGATTCCAAATTTGATAGTCTTTCACACTGCCTTCATAACCAAGCAAAATCTCCTTGAACGTCATAGACTCAAGTTTATCACCTGGATTATGCACATACACGGGACATCCAAAGACACGAAGATAACTCAAGTTAATGCTCTTTCTCATCCACGCTTCCTCCAGAATTTTGTTACCAATAGCCGAGCACGGAATTCGATTCACAATATGCATCGCAGTTGACAATGCTTTAGCCCAAAATCCCTTAGACATACCTAATGTCAATCTCAAGCATCGAGCTCTCTTAAGTAGAGTACGGTTCATCCTCTTCGCAACCCCCATTGATTGCGGATCTCCCGATGTAGTAAAAATATCTCTGAATACCACGGTGCTTGCAATAATTTAAAAAAATCTATGGAAACGTACTCCCCGCCATTGTCGGACCTAAGAACCTTCAAAGACCTACCACTCTCATTCTCAACAAGATTCTTCCATTCTTAGAACTTAGCAAATGCCTCCGACTTGGCCTTCATTACACACCCAAACTTTCGAGAAAAGTCATCTATGAAAAAAATATAATGCATTGCTCCTCTTAAAGAAGCTACCGATGTCGGCACACAAACATCTGTGTGCACGTACTCAAGAATTCTTCTCAAATCATGTTTTCCTTCACCGAATGTTATTTTAGTTGCTTCTGCATGTCACACTCCAACTTACTGGAACTTTCTTCACTAATCATCTCTCTTTTTCGAAGAATATCCAAACTCTTCATCGAGACATGACTCAATCTCAAATGCCACAACCTTGTCGCATCCAAGCAACGAGATATGCAAGTTTCACCTTCAAGGGTCACTCCTTGAAACAAAAAAAACTCCATTAGCTCTAGCACCTTTCATAACCACAAGCGCCCCCTTCGAAACCCACAAGCTATCACTCTCAATAGTGATTTTGCATCCCCAAGAATCCAGCTGCCCCAAAGAGATAAGAGACTTCCCAAGTCCCGGAACATAGCGCATATTAATGAGTACGAACCACTCCATCAAGCATCTTAATTTACACAGAACCAATGTCTTCAGATTTACACATAGCACCATTACCCATAACAATTGCATTTCCTTCCTTGTCGACATAAGAAGAAAATGAATTCCTATTAGGAGTCATACGATAAGACGCCCTCGAATCGAACACCCAATCGCTACCCAAATTATATGATGCTCCCCCGTCAAAACATTCATGTCTTCCTTCACCAACACCTATCTCCACTGTTACGGATGAAGTAACTGCTTCCTTATTTGTTTTCTCCTTGTCCGGACACTCGTTCTTCTAATGATCGGGCTTCTTACAAATATAGCACTTGCCTTTACTTTCCTTCGACTTCCTCCAACCAGGATTCCTAGATTTGGAACGCCTCTGGTTCTCCTTCTTCATACATTTCTTCTTCTCCACAAACAAACCTTGACCATTACCGGTACTACTACTTCCCACACTCAACTCCTTCATTTGATCTCTCAATTCCTCACTAAGAAGACCCGTCTTGACTTCATCCAACGTCAATGTATCCCGGCTATAGATCAAACTACTTGAGAAACCCGTATAGTGGTCCAGTAAAGAACACAACAATATCATTTTCACTTGCTCTTCCTCAACCTTCAAATCTACCGTCTTCATCTTCATTAGCACATCATCAAACACATTCAAATGTGCCTTAAACGAAGTTTCTTCTTTCATCTTGTAGGTGAAAAACGTTCGCAACAAGATCAATCGATTAGTGAGTGACTTCTTCATGTATAACTCCTCCAACTTCTCCCAAATAACTTTAGTGGTCATCTCACCACTAATTTCGGGGATAATATTCTCTCCCATAGCAAGTTGAAGTATAGTAAATGCTCACTCTTCCATTTTCTCTCTCTCAACATCCGAGATGTCCGCCGACAACAAATGTATATCAAACACTACTCGATACACCTGATTCCTCCTTAGAACCGCTTTCATATTCCACTGCCACTTTTCAAAATCATTATCGACATTCCACTTGTCTATAACCAATTGTGGTCCCAATGCCGCATATGATCCACGTACATACGGCGCTATTCCACTTGAACCAACAACTAAAGGACTATTTGAATCTGATTATGATATTTCTACAACCACCTAACAACACCTATGTTCGGATATTAAATGTTGGGGAAAACACCGATTGAGACCACTCAATTCAGTTCCTAACGCAACGGAAAAGACAAGCTAGATCGTGTTAGATAGCGCACAAACAACCAATCTAAGATCAAACCAACATCAAACGATTCAAATCCTATCACAAGCACAAGACAAGCAATATAAAGAACGGTAATAACAAAATAAATCACACCAAGATTTATGGTGGTTCCACTAACAATTTGTTAGTGTACATTCACTATAAGAGGGCTTTTATTATCACCATGAGAATAGTACAAGAGATTGATTGCAATTATCAAATATTCAATAAAGAATATAAGTTTGTAGAGATTAGAATTGAAGAAACTATTAGGATTGTCAAACCCTAATTAACGGAGGACTAAACCCTTGTTTTGATGGTTTAATCAACCTTCTAAAACCCTCTCCTTTCAAAACTGAGAAAACAGCTTAAAACTTGTGTAGAAACCCCAAGCAAATGTCCACAATGTCCCATTCAGCTTCACAAATCAACACCTGCTTTCTAGGCCCGAAATCAGCCCAAGTTCTGTTTCAGACATCTGAAATTACATTTAGGATTCTCCCTGGCTCGATTCAGACGTCTGAGATATATTTTAGACGTATGAATGACTTCCCAAACGTCTGAAATTATTTTCAGTTGTCTGAATGGCTTCTCAGAATTTTACACAGGCTGGTTTCAGACGTCTGAAACTGCTCTAAGCCCAAATCCTCCTTCCTTCTTCGTCATATCTTCCATATACGAGCACCGATTTGCGAACGGTCTTCTCCTACACGAAACTGCTTCCATCCTCTTTAATTCTACCTTATAGTATCGCAAAATTTAACATTGCCTACCCTGCGAACATTTGAGTGCTCTAGAGAGCTTAAATCTCTCATAAATGACGGTCCACCTTCACATTCAAGTAGGTAAGCTCATCAAATAATGTAATCTAACACCGCCACTCATGGCTAAGGACTCATTAAGAGCAAAATTTGCAAAATTAATAACACAAATCATCAAGTGTATCTCAAAAACACATCAATAACGGCTATGAATTATATACGAGTAATAAGACATTGCTTCAAAAAATCAATGAAATCTATCAAATGCGTCCCAAAAGCACCATCAATGTTGGCTATGGATTTGAAAAGAACAAATGGCCTTAAATTAAAATCATTACAGCGAGTGCATCTCAAAAACACCATTACAACTGGCTATGAAGTATGCAAAAGTAAATAGTAGTATCTCTCATATGCATCTTAAAAGCAATACCAAACTGGTTATAGAACATATAAAAGCAAAGAAGCTCAAACTCATAACAAATAATAGAACTCATCAAATGCGTCTCAAAAGCACTACCAAAACTGATTATGAAACATATAAAAGCAAAGAAGCTTAAACTCACAATAAGTAACTCCTCAAGTACATCTCAAAAGCACCACCAAAACTGATTATGGATTATATAAAATGCAAGAAGCTTAAAATCAAATCAAGTAGTAGAAAGTTAATCAGGTGCGTCTCAAAAATCACCATAAAAAATTGATCATGAATTAAATAAAAGCAATGAAGCTTAAAATCACATCAAATTGCAAAACGCAGCAAGTGCTTTTTAAAAGCACCACAAATAATGATTACATGTTAGTAAAAAGCAATTAATCTTATTATCATGTTACATTATTAGACAAAAATTAGTATTCTTCAAATTTTCTCATAATCTACACTTGATGCATATTCTTATTGAGGGTTTAAAGACCAAATTCCTTTGAAATAGTAGTTCTATTTGATCCTATTCATTTTGATGCCTTCGCTTCTTTCATTGATTTCTTGATTGTGTTCGATCTGAAATGGATGTGTATTATCTTTCCATTCTACATTTTTATATAAATTTCAATGTTCATCAATAATTGTACAAACACAACTTCTCACATCATAAGTAGTATTATGTTCAACTTAAGAAAACCATTATGTTTCCTTCAATTTCATCACATTCATTGTTACCACGTCGACAACCAGTCGTCGACTACTCATTGACTAGTCGACAAGTCGCTGGAAAAGATTCGACGAAGGTCGACTTTTCCAGTTCGACGGTATTGGACCAGAAAACCCTAATTTGAGCCCAGAAATCCTAAATGATCCCAGAAAACCCTAAATTGACATAAACCGACATCGATACTCCAGAAATCGATTATCGATTAAAAAAAACTAATTGCTTCTTGTCTTGGCTCACCGCCGCTCCTCCGCCTTGCTCCTCGTCGTCGCTCCTCTGCCGCCGTTGTTCCTCCGCCTTGCTCCTTCGTCCTGCTCCTCGCTGCCAGCCCCAGGTATGTTACCTGACTTGTTTTTTTTTTTTTGGCATGGTAAAAATTAGTTTAGAAGAAAGAATAAGACGTCTGAGAGATAACATAATTTGTTTTTAATTATATTATAAGTTTATAACTAATTAATAATTAACTGGTTTTTTTTTTTACAAAACAATAATTAACTGATTTGTTTTTAATTACATATGCAGCAGTTGAAATGGAGAGTAACACAGAAAATACTTGGCATGAGATGACTAAAGATCCTAAGAGGAAAGCTAAATCAAATGATCTCAGTTGGAAGTATGCATTTTGGTCGAACTCGGGCACTAAAGATGTGGTTAAATGCAGTCTTTGCGGGAATGAAAATCATGCCGGCATTAACATATTCAAGCAACATTTGATTGGTGGTTTTCCGGATATTCATAAATGTCCGAAGACAACTAGAGAGATTGCCAGAGAAATGAGTGATTTTATGCTAAGCAAAAAGAAGAATAAACGGATGCAGCTTGATCTTGATGATGGAGATGATGACGAGGTTCAAGAAATCAAATCTATTGCAGCCTCCAATACTATTCCAAAAAAGAAAAAGAAGGCATTTGAATTTCAGAAAGTCCAACCTAAAGCTTCAAAATCAATTGGTTTGATGCTTATGAGGACACCGGAACAAGTTATTGAAGATAGACATTCCAAAGGTACGAGTCAAACAATCTTAGAAAGTCGCATCAGAACGCCAGAAGAGAAAGAAAGAGTTCATATGCACATTGTCTACTTTTTCTACGAGTGTGGAATACCTTTTAATGCTCCCAACTCTAGGAGTTATGAGGTCATGGTTGAGTCCATAGGCCAATATGGACCGGGTTTGAAGCTCCTCACATTTCATGAATTAAGGGTTCCTCTACTTAAAAAAGCAAAAGAAGAGACAGAAATGCTGAAGGAGAAGCATGAAAAATCTTGGAAAATGTATGAACGCACGCTTATGTCAGATGGATGGACGGATAGACGGGGAAGACATCTTATAAACTTTCTTGCCAACAGTCCCGAAGGTACTTTCTTCTTGGGTTCGGTTAATGCTTCTAGTGAATCACACGATGCATCTATGCTGGCTAACTTACTTGGCAGCAAGATCAAGGAAATTGGTGAGAAAAATGTTGTGCAAGTGGTGACAGATAATGGTGCAAACTATAAGGCAACAGGTGAGCTCTTAAAGGCTAGGTTTCCTACTTTATTTTGGACTCCATGTGCTGCCCATTGTCTTGATTTGATGTTGGAGGACATAGGCAAGTTGTCGAGCTTTAAAAAAACAATTAATCAAACAAGAAGATGTACTACATTCATTTATAGGCATGGGCGTATACTTGATGCATTGAAGGACAAGACTAATGGAAGGGATTTAGTGAGGGCTGAAGCTACGAGGTTTGCCACTGCTTTTCTCACATTGCAAAGTTTGTACAAGAATTGAAAGACGTTGCGTTTTTTGTTTTGTGTCGAGGACTGGAGTAGGTCTAAGTTAGCAAAAACAGAAAATGGCAAGAAAGTTTGTGACACTATGTTTTCATCACTCTTTTGGAATAGTGTTGAAGAGTGCATTCAAGCATCACCTCTTCTTATGGTGTTACGGATTGTTGATGGGGATGAGAGACCCGCTTTGGCAGAGATTGCATACGCTATGGACTTTGCAAAAAATAAGATCAAAGCGTCATTCGAGAAGAAAAGTGCATTGTTGAGCAAAATGGTTAAAATCATTGATGATCGTTGGAAGAACCAAATGGGAAAACCATTATATGGGGCTGCTTTATTTCTTAATCCGGGTAAATACTTTGATGTTCTAGAAAATGATCATGTCTATGCCTCTCGGTTAAGAGACGACTTTAATGATGTGCTTGAGAAGATGATCATAGATCGGGGTACAAGGAACAAAATAAGTAATTATGCCAATGACTATAAAAATTCAAGGGAAGCCTTTACAAAAGAGATGGCAGTTGAGCATAGAAAGCAAAAAAATCCTCGTAAGTTTCTTATATTTTTATATTTGATGCATAATATTAATGGCGCAATTATATCCTCGCAAGTAGTACTAAAACACAATTATATTTATTAATTTATGTTAGTTGATTGGTGGGATGCTTATGGAGGTCGTGCACTTGAGCTTCAATCATTTGCGAAGCTTATCGTTGGTCTTTGTTGTTCATCTTTCGGTTGTGAACGCAATTGGAGTATATTTGAGTTTGAAAGTTCCCATATCTTTTAAGGTATTTGTTTTAAAATTTACACTATTTATACTTTAGGACTAATTGCATTTTATATTTTTAGATCCATACAAAAAAGCGGAATAGATCGGAACATCAATGTTTAAATGACTTGGTGTATGTTCAATACAACCGAAAAATAGATTCAAGATTCAAAAAAAAAGGCGTGAACATGGAAGGAAATTTGATCCACTTGTACTTGATGACTTCAAGTGGAATAATGAGTGGATTAACAATGAAGAGCATACTTTTTGGAGTGTTGTGGATGAAGCTCAAGGTGGATCACATGCGCTTGAGGGACGCAATCTTCCAAGGAGATCTCAAGTTGGTTCTACTAGTGAGATATTGGTCTACACTCATCGTAACACTAGTTCGACATTTGGATTAGTTGATGAAGACTCAGCTGAAGAAGCTATTCCTCTTGATGATGAAGAAGTGGAGGATGATTATGGTGTACCATTACCCGATCCAAGCAATGCCAATGTTGAAGAAGGAGATGGAGATGATATTGAGACAGATGATTTTGCTTGAGTTCATACTCATTTTATGATCTATTATGGATATCATGGGTATTATTATGTTGTGACTAGGATCTATTATGGATATTTGTTGAATTTGAACCTATTATTATGTTATATTTGTTGAATTTGAACTTATTATAAATTTATAATTATATCTAATTATATATTTAAGTAATAAATATATGTATATAAAAGACTTGCCGACTAGTCAGGCGACTTGTCGACTAGTCTTCTAGACGGTAGTGGCTCGACTTGACGTCGTGATAACCTTGATCACATTCATCCTTTGGCTAATTATGTTATTCAATCCTACGTATACAAGAATCCCGACAGATATGCTACATCAAATCATTCCAAGGCTTTTTCGATATTATATGATGAACATAAAAATATATTTCTAATTTTTTTCACATTAGCTTCTTGCAAAACTGCTGCCTCGAGTTAGAAGGATAAGAAGGAACTCCCAACTTCACATCAACCATTCATTGTTTTTTCCAAACTACGGTAGATCCACAATACTATATAATCATACTTCCAAAATTTATAGTCTGGAGGAATAACTCTTCATAATCCAATAATAGTTCTTTCTACGTTTTTATGAGAGTATGAAATAATCAAAGTAATTTCTCCCACATACAATTTACTTTGCAAAGATTAGCATGTTCAATTTTATATCTTCAGTTACATTCAATATAATTTAACAGTTATCAATACAATATATATAAAGACAAATGCCAACATGTATAAATGCAACATTTAATACATGTCTTACCTTATCATGCATACATACACCCATAAAATATGCACATATACAATATGATATATCAAACATAGGACCTTACAATAATGTTCATATGGAGAGGAAAATCGTATCGATGTAGAACAAATATAATTTTTTCCTTCATGCCTTCATAACATATACTTTCAATCCATCAAATATTTATAGGCATATTATCTTCATAAAATTATCATAATTAACTCCATGGTAAAAAAAATATTCAAAAATGATCTTGCCCTCAATACACAAACTTTATTATAATTGTTTTCCAAAAAGAAAATGCAGATGTTGGTAGTTAGAAATACATGTGTGACTAATAAAATCATGATGAAACCAAGAAAATAAGAAGGGATAATGAATATGATAAATGTGTGTGAATTGTGAATATATCTGTATTTACACATGATTGTTATACTCCAAAATTAGTTTTAAATATTGAAGAAAACAACCATATTAAAAGACAAAAATTCTGCATATTATTACTATATAACAGTGCGATTTAGCATTCAAGTTTTAGAAGAGTAACGAATTGAGAAATTGAAAACACCAATTAAATACGCAAGCAAACTAATAATTTTTCTTTGGACTTCAGCACTTCAAATCCTATTGTTGAAAAAAAAAATCGTACTTAATATTTTTTTTCAATAATGATTTGTCAGCCAGAATTGCTTTTCATTCACTTGTTAAATAAATCATTAAATGCACTTAATTTACTTTCACAAATAAGTCACAAACTAATTACATGATTCAACAATTTGAAATTCGTGTCTTTATTGTTTACAAAATTCTTAATAAAATCAGCTAAAGTAAACTAACAATTTTTATCATTTGCTTATTTGTGTATTGACGGTAAGGGCCGAACTTATGCTCAAACAAATAAAATGAATTGTTAAATTAACATTGTCATATTTACTAGCAGTTACGATTTATCAATTCTACTTCAACCCCATCTTGAAATGGAATGAAAGAAGTTATATTTTTTCCATGGTTTCATTTGCTCATTAAATGCTTACATTTCAAATTTTTGGTCTAAGCAGGAATATTCTATAAATAAAATGTCTTTAATTCTGATAAACTTGGATTCACAAAACATATAATTTTATATTAGTACAAGTCAAATTATATGACAAATTCGAACCAATACAGATCATGACCATTAAATATAAATATTGTCATGTTTAATAATAGAATATATTGAATAGAGTTTCATTCTGCATCTTGTCTAATTCAATATTGCTTTCTATATAAAGAATGCAGTCGTCAAAATAAAAGATACACAATTATGTGTCTAAATTTAGACATAAATAAAGAGAACATATTCCTTTATTTTCATAAATTTTTATTAGAAAATATCATTACAACTGTAATCATTTCTCTTTTTATCCTATATCCATATATGGTAGGAGATATATAGGGCTGTAAATTTAGTATGAAAGTCCGATGTTCGTTCGTGTCTGTGACCGTAATACGTCCGTCCGATTTTCATTTAGGACACGAGTTAAGACAATAAAATTTATACGAGAAAAAATCACGTCTGGTTCGTGTTCGTTCTAATTCGTCTGAATTTCTCGTACTTCGGTATATAATTGATAGAAAACCTATTAAAAAGTATAAAATTTGATAAAAACAGCCATGTCCGACCGGATCCGTTCGAGTCTGTGTTTAGAAAACACATGTCCTTGTTCGACCGATTTCATTTAGGATATAAATTGTCTGATCTGTGTCCGGTCTAATTTAATTTAAGACAAAAACTGAACACACCTCCGTCTGGTCCGATCCGACCAATTTACATCCCTAGAGATATATTTTTTACACTATAACAATTCAAACTGTAAGCTACGATAATTGAAATTTATCGTTAACCAAATCACTAATTTTACGAATAATACGTTCTCAACAATATCGAAGATATAAAATCATTGTCAAAATTCAAAACTAATTGAAACGGGAAGAAAGGAGGTAAATGTAGAACGTACCTCAAAATTGCTTCGATATAGTTCTTACCGTTCCAGACTCTAATATCTCAAATTCAATTCAAGTTAGCATAAAATCCATGATTCTTCCTCATTCAGTAATCATCGTAGTACTCCAAAAACCAAATACTTTTAGTCCTCATGATAGATGGACTTAATTTGACTTTCGAATTATTGAAAAAAATGATGAGTTAAAAACAAAGAGAATGAAGGTGATGTTAGTTGTGTCGTGGATGAGTCACCGTCCTGAAAGCGAAATCTGAGACGATTATGATGGAATCGATGATTCTCGTTCGGTCTCAACATTAACATAATCATACTTCAAATTTATGCACTTAAGATTGAAGGATTGTGGATTCGTAGAAGACAATGCGCAGGAATTTCAAGTATTCTGAGATAAACATTTGATCTTAGATAAAATTGAATAGAGGATAAAGAGATCAAAGAAGATAATTCTCTGTATAAATTTTGGCTTCTTTTGGAAGAGACAATACAAGAGATAATGAAATAAACGTAAAATTTTGTTTTCACTTAAATCAATCAATCTCAACAAATAAGTCTATCATAAATAGAAATGGTTCTATTAACCCACATTTTTACAAGACCGTCACACATTGGATTTCTAGCGATCGGAGTGCTCAGGACTTGAATACAAACTTAGGCAAACTCGGAGAGACTTCGTTGAAGTCACCGAATTCTCAAAATCTCGAAGTTTGGAATCTTCGCCTCAGATCGGTATTATTCTTTTTTCCGTGGATTCTTCTCCTCGAAATCGGCAGAAGGGTGGAAATTTGGCTAAGCCTGGGGAGTCTTATCGATCCCTTAATGGGCAGAAATGTGGAAATTTGTCTAAGTCTGAGGAGTCTTCCTGATCCCTGAATACGACGCCCTCAAAACTAGCTAAGTTTTTGGGATATGGATTCCGAGATACGAAACTCTCGAAAAACGACTATTTTAGGATATGGATTTGGGTACGGAACTCCAAAAAAATGGCTAAGTTTTTAAGATATGGATTTCGAGATACAAAACTCGGGATATGACTTTCTCAAAAAAAAAACTTGGACATTCTTGGATGAGCACACAACTCCTACAGCCATAGTTATCAAGGCGCGCCTAAGCGCAAAAAAACCCAAGGCTCAAGGCTTGCCCTTTTTGCAGTTTGAGGCGCTTTTTTTGGCTAAATTTAAATTTTTGTTTATTAATAGTTAAATAAAAATTTTGATTGTCCAACAAATTATAAAATATGGTTTAAATTTTAAATCTTATTAATAAAATATGTAAATAATTGAATGAATTATAAAATATGGTTTAAATATTAATTTGTAGTTAGTAAAATAGTAGATCAAACTCATATAAAAGGCACACAAAAAAGTTCAAGGCTCAAAAAAGCTCCAGGCTCAATGCTTGCGCCTTATGGCCTTAACTAATATGCTACAACCATAGATAGGCATGGACTTAGACATTTTTGGAGAATTTTTTGGCTCTTATACGCAGCGACTCTGCCATTGTGAACACTCAACAACCTTTCTCTACATTTCTATAAATCAAAAGAACTGTATTTGTAATCATACGATATAAATAAACAAGATTACCTCACAGTGGATGTAGGCACGATTTGTCGCACCACTATAAATATCTGTGTCATTTTATTCTATTGCACTTTGTATCTGGATTTGCTTAACTACTCTATGATTACTACTCGACAATCGGGTGTTGCGTTTGATGACCAAAATCAACGTCAACATTCTGACGTGCCAGAAGGGGTGCGTACAGCCTTTGAATTGCTTAAGGATTCAGATTGCTCTATGATTCAGCCATGGTGAAAAGAAAGAAAGCAGATGCTTCTACTCAGGCTTAAGGTGCTGAATTGGGAGACTAGAAGATCAGGATACTGTTGGGACTGGACCCGGTGGCGCAACAGAAATCAGGATTGGACTCGGGGGCATCTCCCGATAATCTCATCGGATCGGTAGCGTGTGTGTGTGTGCTGCCTAAGTTTTTATTACAACAAATCCAATGAATTAGCTTCTTATTAGTCTTTATCACAAAAGAATAATGATGAGAAACTAAGTTGTTGAATTTGTTGAGATAAAATGTCATCAATTAGACAGGGTTATAAAAACAACATGCAACAAAGAATCATACTCCGCTTAAGACCTTGAATAATTATTGCTAAGAAAATGCATAGCAGGGGATAAAACAAAAGAGCTGGTTAAATAAATAGTTTTCTATTAGCTCTATCAGATAAATCGACTAAATACATAATTTGTCTGCATTATAATAGCATTCAAAAGAGAATTAGTTTACCATAATTGAGTTAAGCCCAGATCCTATTTTATCTTCTGAATGTGGGTGATAAGCAAGAAGCTTTTCAGTCACTTCTTTTTCATCATCAGGAGATAAACACTCCCCATCCATATATCTGCAAGCATTTTCTTTTTAAAAGGGTTTTCTACCAAAACAAAAATGGTGTAATCAACAATGCAATATGTATGTTTGTGTACACACAGAAAGGTTTTTTTTTTTTTTTTTTTTTTTAAAAAAGTCTTTGATCTACACATGAAACCATTTGAACATTAGAAAAAATTAGGCAATACAATTGTTGTGTATGAAAATAATCTGTATTATTGTAAGAAAATGTGATTTAACATATTATATATGTTAATGTTCATGTAGACTCAACAGAGTAAATGCCATGTAGAATTAATTTAGAGTAGAACTAAATGATACATGCATGATAGTTTGTCAGAAGTTTTCTAACAACTTGTCATAACTACATGATTGTTTACCAAAACAATGATGCAAGGTATCTACCAATAGAGTCGATTCCAGATCAATTTCTGATACTTCTGTGTCCAGTTATCTTGATCATAAATTCGTGTGTGTACGAGTTGTATCTTGTATATCACGTATGTTACAAGATAGCAAAATTGCTTGAGTGCACAATTTTATTTCGGCTGACCGAACATGTCCATACAGTGAGTTCTGTGATTTCTAACTGAAAAAAATATGTTGCTCTAGAGACTGTAAATACAAAATTAGCTCACCTGTTGGAGTGAAGGATATGCTTAGTGAGCAGCCTAATCCCTTCAATATCCTTGAGAATCTCCTCTTCCTTATCTTTCCACCTCCTATATTCCGGATGATCCGCCCACGATTTCGCTATTGGTTCATTGAGCTCCTCCATCGCCGTCACAGGCGTAGGGACTGGTGGGGGAGAGGGTGGTTTGGCGGCAGCAAGGTCAGTCCGCGACGCCTCGACAAGTGATAAGCAGACGATTATGCGGGGATTAGGAGTTAACGAAGGGAGGCCGGAAGAAATAAAAAAAGGGCGAGAGTGATTGAGCAGGCAAGCCATTTCTCAGTGGAGTGAGAAATGGATGAAAAAGGTATCCGATTTTGAAGTATTGTCGTAAACATTTATTTATTCATAGTTAAATGGAAATATAATCTTCTTTTATCAACCGTAGAATTAGAAGGTAACTGCAATGCCAAGTTAATACCTGTTTTCAAATGGAAATTTTAAATGTAGTTGAGATTACAAATTCGAAACTCGGTTACATTAACAAAATCAAATTTTCTTTTTATTTTCGATTTACTTTTATCAAAGGATTTCAAACTACGTTGAAACTCTAAAATTTTCAAATGAAACTTCTGAAACGTAAATAAGATTACAAGCTCTAAACTCGATTTCAATAGAAAATTTATTATTATTTTTCTTTATATTTTTTTGATTTATTTCTACCAGAAGATTCCAAACCCCGTTGGAATTTTAAAATCTTATATATCATGTGTGTTGCACGTGCCATAAAACCTTGTCTTTATTAATAGTTTAGGAAAAAAAATCTTATATGCAAACAAGAGTTAAGAGGTCAAATCTTGTAAATAATAGAAACTGATTTTTTATTGTTAAAGGAAAACTTTGTAACGTGAATAAAACTACTAGTTTATAAGATTAAAATAGTATATAAGAAGGATTAATAATGTTTTCACAAGGTGGTAATGACAAGGTAAACCTCGGTTGGGTTAGATTTGATATTAGGGCAGTTCAAAGAAAACATACATGTACTGAGATGACTAGTATGTACCAGATTAGGGGCAAATCCGTATCATTAATCATGTCTACGAAGGGTTGTAAGTATATCGAAGCAACGTTATCATAGCAATTATAAACTTTTCTTTATCTTTTCGTACTAGTCAATCGGTATTCACTTAAATTGGTACACTAATACAGTCATTCCATATTTTCAACGAAAACGTAGGTGATGTATATTTATTTTTTTAAAATTAATATTTAGTTAAGGATGATAACGTACTTGTACCACATGTCTTGGATACTGGTTTGGGGAGTCAGACATTTTACAAGTTAGACTAATGATAATGTTAACCGTCCTTTTGGCCTGGTTCCTAAAAGCAATTCGAGCCCATACGACTAGGCCTATAGCATGGATCAACAACCCGGAATAGTTGTCAAAACGTTCGAACCCGAGCCCAGATGGGTCATACAAGAATAGTTGTTCCTCCTCAAACTACTCAATGACTTCTAACAATCTTCAGGATCGACTTTGAGCCTCACCATCAACTCGTGTTCGGACCTCGCAACTCCTCGAAGCATCAACTCCAAAATTGTATCCCACCGTGCAACTTCGGGGATTGGTATTCCCCTTCAGCGCCATTTTCATATCCTGAACTATGTAGGGGAATTTTGTATCCCAGGCCTCCGTACACTATTTTGTATCCCATTCCACGCTCTCCTAATTTTTATCCCACATCCTCTTGTTTTTCGTATCCCACAGCACCTTGACAAATTTCGTATCCCACAAGTCATCCATCTTCTCGGATACGAAATTGCAAAGCCCTCAGATACGAAGACATCAAAAGACCAAGGGTATAAAGATGGTGATGATAGAAAACAGCAAGATCCGAAGAAGGAAAGCAACAAAAATACAAGTACCGGGTTCGGTATTCCCAGATACGAAGTGTGCTAGTGGATCCCATAACCTTACCTATTCCACTTGCTCATCTTCCAACCATTCTCATATAAATACCCCTCACTATCCAACGTGAAAGGGGGTCGGCTCCTTGCTTTCATGGCTTCTTAGGGAGAATATAACTCTCCTACAACCTCCCAATCACCTTCCATCACTCCAGGAAGAAGAAGAACCATCATCTTGGACATTTGGACTATTTTGGACTACCTTGGCATTTCGGGGAAAAGGATAAAAACCTACTATTGAACCTCCTTGCCACCATGTCCATGGTAGCTCCATAGAAGTTGTAACAACTGGCGGGATTCGATGCCCGAATTCCGACAATAATATGTAAACCTGTATCACTTGCCAAAACCCAAGTATTAAAAACACAGATAGTTATTAGAAAGAAGTTAAAGGGTGAGATAAGAAAGAACGAAATATTAGAATAGAAGAAGAAGAACCAACACAACACAGAGTCTCGCGTCGCAGCGGAACAAAATATAACATAGAAATAAAATTTTATTGAGAGTTTGAAGTAAAAACGTACAATCATCAAAGTACATCGCATATCTGAACAGTTATAATAACCTGCCCTCGTATATAATACACAACGGAATAGTGTCTATCTAATATCATATGTGTGAACCCATCCAACTCGTCTTTTCACAGCATCTGATAACCTGAACCTGTACAACCCAGTCTAACCCGAGCATTTACAAACGTCGGATCAATCTAGTGAACTAGAGTGAGAAAAACACGCTAAGTTTAAGAATATCATCCAACTTGATTTTAACATCAAAATCCTTTTGAAAGAAAGAATAATCGTAAGACCAAATCCACACATACATACGAATGGTTTTTATCATACGATAACCCAAAACATTTTTGAAATCAATATCTTTTCTGATATTATAATAGTGTCTAAATACAAATAAATATCAAACTAGCAGAACGTTTGCATCTCACGCTCTACATACATAACATACAATCAAAACCGCGAGCGCTTATTGGAGAATGGGTTTCCATGGCAAGGTATGGGCAACCACCTTTCGGGCAGTGTATATCTAGAGAGGAATACACCGAGTTCAACAAGAACATCTTGCAACTCAGGCTAAACATGATCGGCCCCTCATTTCGCTTGAGAGTACCGAATATATTGTCACCTACGGTTGCTAGCGACATAACCGTTCTCGGAATATACAGAAGCGAAAAGAAGAACAAATATGGATATTATATAGATGGTGACAGTACACCCTAATATGAGAGACCCACATAGCCATGCGACCTACCCGATTTTTACCATTCCCCGGTTGATGAGGCATGAGGTCAAACTTACTTTTTAGAACGTCTGGTCACCATTCACTATGGATGCCACATCGTCAGATCCGCCATAAAATCACTAATTAACGTCCTCAAAAATAATCTAGTTGTTAAGCTAAGAGAAAGGCCTTTTCTCCGCTATCAACTATGGTACGTTTGAAGAAATCAGTGTACTAATTCCTTTGGAAATACTCTGTCGGACATCCATCCATACAAGTCATCCAAGAACATGATGAACCAAAGGCACCCTCCTACCACATCCTAGGTATCGCCCTACAGATCAGTAGCGAGTAGTCCTTGCAATCCGTAGATTCCAATCACGACAGAATCACTATCGAAATATCTTTGGCCGCTAAACCAGAGAAATTCAACAAGTAGCTCTCCCGCTCATGAAGATCAACGGTCTTCAATTGCTCTTTCTTCAATAAGTATATTCGTATTCACTGGTCGGAATGGTTTTCGAATATAAATTCGATCTCGGTCTTTCCGTACCAACAATCGTATAGGTCAGATTTGACTGTCGGTTATTTAACTGTAAAATAAATACTCATGAGAATAAATTGAGTTTACTAGTTCAGTACCAACATTACATGGCCTCTTTAATTAAAAACATTAACGATAGTTAATTTAAAACTCTTAAATCGTTCACTTTCACGAATACAACTTTTCACTTCTTATTTAGCATAAGATTAATTTCAAAACTATTATATTTTCATACTTAGGAAAATATTCTATAATCATATTCAGTTTTCTACCTTACTATCATTTTCAAACACTTACTACATCATTACTCATTATCTATATTGGGAAAATCAACTCAAATTATCATTCATAAAATAATGTTACGAAATCTCTTTTAGTTTCATTACTTGAATATGTTAACCAACCCTTATTCCTTTAGAATAAATCCATTCCCAAAACTTAACTTTTCAATTTCCCTTTACCTCGAAAATACCATTTTAATTTCACACAATCTCCGTTTATTTACTTTACTTCGAAAATATCATTATATATATATATATATTCTCAAATCTTTCCATTTCTGTTACTTAGGAAATCTCATTATATATTCTCGACTCTTTTATTTACATTGTGTTATTATTTATGATATGGAAATAACAAATTCTTCTTAACCTCTTTCACATTACAAACAAATATCATCCTCAGATAATCCTGAAATCGTTCAAGTTTGGGTATTTATTCACCTCTCAGAACTTGATCAAAAACGTTCTTATCTTTAGATAAACATGAGTTGTAATTCAAAAACTGATATTTATTCTAATACCAAACACATCTCATTTATAATATGTTTTATAAAACTTCTTACTTTTGAAAATCTCCTTCTCGAGTATAACTATTTATTTCTTAATTTATTGATTAAGAAATTACTTACTAAAACATCACCTTTTAATTTCTTTAAACAATTTGTTTTATAACTTGGATTTTTGTTCCAAAATCCAATTACTCGATTCTTTACCAAATTCACTTTTAACCATCCCTTTTATAATCCATTTAACCATTCCCGCTTGAAAATCTTATTTCAGTCTCCCCAATATTACTTAATACTATTATTAAGTAACGTTAATTTAAAATTAACGCTTTAACACCTCATCTCCTTTTTATAAACTTCGTTTATAAAATTCTGGTTTAATATAAACCCATTTATTCGCAATTTTTTTTTACTTAATTCAAACATTAAGTAAATATTAATTTAAGCTATCGCTTAAAATTCCTTTTCAACTTTGTTATAAAAATTCGGGTTTTAATATAAAACCCGTTCATAAACTCCTTTCACATTTCGATTAGATTTCATTTCAACTTCGATCACCTTTTAAATAGATTTCAAATAAAAAGTAATCTCCTAAATTATTAATTAATTAAAATAATAATTTACTTCAGTTATTAACTACACTAGAGGTAGTTACCTTCTTTTATTAACAAAAATAAATAGTAAATTCCATTTTAAATCTTATTAATATTAAGCAAATATTCTTTAAGCTATATCACTAGATTAATTCAAACAAACTAATTTAATAATAAATCCCAGTTAACTATTGACTTAGTCAACTCAAAACACGGTTGTCTCGTTAATCGATTCCAATTATTTCTCACTTTAAATTGATTAATAATATATTAATTTAAGTGATTCCATTTAATTGTTTCTTAAAAACAATTATTCAAAATCTTAACCGTTAGGTTAATTTTTCGCTCATTTGCTTATAAATCTTCTTAACATAAGAATTTACTTTATAAAATTAATTAATAATTAATTATAAATTTAATAAATAATTAATACATATTTATTTCCTTTTAAATAAATTGTTATTCAAAATATAGATTTAAAAATCTATCTTCGGTTATAAAATAAATTGTATAACTTCACTTCTATCGATTTACCTGACGGTTATTTAGAAAATGATTAATTATAGGCCATATACTGCCAATTACTCAACCAATACTGCCTATTGGTTAAAACAAAACAAATATTGAATTTCAGTTCAAATGCTCGACAACCAAATTAATCATCCAATCAGAACAGCTGATATAATGATAATATGTGAATAAATAATATCTAATGTATTTGAGGAATTCCGTTGGATCCCTCCAACATGCTCTTCCCTGCATTAAATTAGATTATCTCACATAAATCCAAACAATTCAATATAACCGATATTTCTATAATAGTAAATAACGCCTATTTAACATCACTCAGTTAACAAAACAATGCAAACAATTTAACACGTTTATTTTATAAACGTGAACAACAAGGTAAGTTACCTTCTATGACAACCCGAATTCGGACAGACCGAATTTTTTTAAAATTCCAATCCATTGAAACTCAAGTTGTTGTGCTCTGGTATCCTTTAGAAAAGACAGAAACATAAAATATGTCCGAGCTCAGAAAATATCTCACAGCGTAATGAATAAAATATAGTATAATCAAAACATAGCCTTACCATATTATTAATACCGCCTAACCAGTATCCAAAGCTATCATCTCTCTGCCACAAATCTAACCCACAAGTATGTTATGAGGAGGGGGTCAAAATACAAGTTCTGGTGACTGGATTTAAACTATACACTTTGGATAATTCTACATAAATAGTTCAATCATATTATCTTATTTATTAGGTTACTTGGGTTATCAGCACTCAAGGCTTACATACACGTTGTACCCATTTACTACCCAGTGGATTAACCTAGTATAGTATATATGTAGCTACTCCCAATGTTAAGGTACGCCCCATGGTACCCCACTCGCATGGTCTCCACCGTAACACTATCGAAATATACGCAGTCCCTCATCCTACGTCGTAGTGACATACGGATCTTTATATAACAATGTTACGTTCCACGTATATTTGTTATTACTATGCTACGCAAACGTACGGACTGCCACCTTTGTTCGAATTAGAATTCATATCGGAGTAATGCCCTCAAGTCTACGATACACCACCCAGAGCCAACATGCATGTATGTAGACTGTCCACCATACGTATCTTCAATTGTAGCTCGATGCCTCAATCGCATGTCCTCTAATATGCACCGAGTTCCGTAGCAGGGCGATACAAGAAACACGAAACTCGGTCGGGAGCTTTTCCATATCTGTACAGGCCCGTCTTTAAGAGCCTCTACAGATATTTCTAGGGTCTGTTTTCACGGTGGCTATGGCCCCATCGAGGCCCCTCCCTCAACTAGTAAAGACTACAAGAGCTAAGTGAAATGCCTCTAACAACAAACAATCTAAACATCCATTTGGCATCTCCCCTCAGCCCCTTACCCCGATAGTGAAAGGTGAATGGTATCTTGGGTTTAGCTCTAGTCTTTTCGCATCCCACTGGCTGTCGATGAAGGATATCCAACGGTCTACTATCATTGTTGGTCGTGACCCTCCGCTTCCCCATTGAGGCAACCGTCGAATCACCCTGGTGTCACCGCGTCATAGCATTCTGACTGCATAACTACTTCTGCAGTCAAGGTCCACCCACCTAGTAGTTACACGCAGACCCAACCTCTACGAGCATAGCATAAGACATTTGGCACCGCATAGAGGACTACTAGGAGCACCTTACGTACCTCAGGAAGCCAACACTTTGGAACCGTTAGAACAATCAGATGAATGTGTGCTCCCCTCATGCCTTATAACACCTCGACGATCTGCCCTGTTGGGTTATTCACCCTCAAACGTACGGACTGGTCCAAGCGCCTCACTTTAATAGGTTGTTAGACCCTTTGTCTAAACATTCTTTTATGCGCCTTCTTTTCCTTACCAGGTTTCCTTTTAACTTGGTTATTCCCATTCACATTGAATTCTTCATCAGTTACCAAGTTCCTCTTGCTTATTAATTTCAGTTATAACTTAACCCATTTAAGTTTATTAATAAGCCCACAACATGTTATTCTCCAGATTATGGCGCAAGGTTTATAATCCACAATCTCTTTTATATTCTTGTTTGATTTCATCGTTACACTAACATGTTTTACTTAATATGTAATTAAGTATATCTCAATTCACATGTTTTCCAACTAACATGTCACTTACCATTTATGATTAAATATAACTTATTTCATAGGATAAGTTTTCCTCATCCTTTCTCATTTAATTATAATTCCACTTTACATCGTTAATACAACTTATCGTCATTTATTTATTAACTTAGTTCTATTAACTAAGGCCCATTAATAAGTTTCTCTACCCAATTATTATAACCTATGTTATAATTTCCCTTTGTCCCTAGGATAAGTCTGAAAATGTTATTCTTATCAGCGGGTTTCAGACCTCCAAGTTTGCGGATTACTTAATTTATAATTAAGTACAATATATTTTCCCCCTTTTCTTAACTAGTTTTAGGTTTTCCCCTTTACTGATTACTTAATTTACAATTAAGTGTCCCTTAACTCAGTTCACCAGTTATCCCATTCCCTTACTAGTTTATTATAACCTAAGTTATAATATTCACTTTTCCCTAGGACAAGTCTACCTATTATACAACATTTTCATTAATGTTATTTATTTTTATTAGGTTATTATCATTTCCCTTTTTAAACCATTTACTGTTGTAAACCATTATTCTTCATTCATCATAATATATATTCCTTATTATATTAAGGAAAACACTTCATGCACCTTATCGGTTTGATAAAAGGAATTAATGATTTATTTTCATAATGTATCCCCATCTAAATCCGTGGTAGCAAGTGATTTCTTTACTTTTCTTTATTTATTGTGGCTTACCTGCAACAACGTTCTTAGAAATATGTCATTTAGGGAAATACATCACTTTTCCTTCTTATCACACTAACTCAGTTCATTACATACCTTCCTTTCTTATTTTCTGAGTTAGACATTTAATTACCATAATTTCCATCTATTAATATCTTATTATATACATATTTATATATATAAGTACTAGACCTCTCACATTAAGCCTACACTTGTGGACTTTGGATTTGTCGGGCGGGTCCGGGCAGACTTCTACCACAACTTGACTTAACCTCGTGTCTTAGCACCATTACATGCTTTTAATTTTGCACTTAGACCCCTCACATTAGATTTACCACTTGTGAATGCTGGATATGTCGGTCAGTTTCGGGCAAACTTCTATCACAAGTGCAATCTAACCTCGTGTCTATGAGTATTACAGTGTCAAACTACTTTGAATCTAGGCATGTTCGTTCTTTAACAATTATTCCCATTTCATGAAAATTTTAGGCATATTATCCTTTTTACTGTAATCTAGTTTATAGTAATCTAATTTACACGTCATCCAATTTTTGCTTATATTTTGTCGCATGTCCTTTTCAACATATGTTTAATTCTATTTTGACATGTAAACATTCAGTCAGGTAATTGTTTAAATCCAACAAGTTAAACATGTCATTCAATCAATGATATGCCCAAAGTGAATCATATAATTATAACAATAGTAATCATTTCCCATATTCTAACAAGTTTACTCAACATGTAATCATTCAACGTATGAACTATTCATATTAACATCTCAACTTGTTATAACAATAATTTATAATTAATCTAGCAGTTTCACAATTTATAAAAAGGGGAATGCTAAACGATAATCATGATATTATCTAAAGGTAATAAAATAAACCCACTCACCTTTTATGCTTTCCCCAATTCTGGATCTGATCCAGTTTTAACATCCATGGTATTTTCCCTTTAACCGGATTCACAACCTAACGACCATGGATTTATTATTTTCATTAAAAAGGAGAAGGGAAAGGAAGAGTAAGAATTAGAATGGATTGGATATAGAATTTTACCTTACTTTCATGAATCTGGATAATCTTTTTATTACCGTCAATTCTCTCTTTCAGATCTGGATTCATAATTTTCCTAGGCTAATATTTTAATTTTCAGAATAGATTTGAGAAGAGAGAGAGAGTAATGGCAGAGCTCCAGCGTAGCCGCCAAATTATGAGGTTTAGGGTTAGGTCTAAGGTCTTATTTATAGGTGTAGCGGAGGAACCAAAACCCTCAAATTTAATTTAAAAACATCAGAATCGTCCACGTCAGAGAAGAACTTTCCAGATCCGTGGGTGGGTCGACCCTCATGTTGGTGGTTCGACCCCCAACGATCTAATTACCCTCCAAATTTACCCGCTCGTGATTTTTGATTTTTGAACTGATTTTCGAATATTCTAGATATATTTATTTAATATATATATATATATACATATAAGCTCCTTATATGTGTACAAACTTCTAATGCTCCTAACTTCTTCATATGGTGTCTGTTTTACGCAAACCAGATGTCTATCTTGACCAGAATTTCGAGGCGGATGCAATGGCGTAGTTCGTTTTACTTAATGTTGAATATTTAATTAAGTTATCATTATTTTATTATCTTGAGTTAAAAATGTGGGATGTTACATTCTCCTACCCTTAGGAAATTTCGTCCCCGAAATTTGATAAGGGTAAAATCAACTAACCCCTCGCATAATATACATCCAACATGTGTGCATCCAATTTTTGCAAACATTGTGCACTTATGCAAAGTGAAGTACAACATAATAATGCATGTATGCCTAATCGGTACCTCCTATGTGTATGCAAGGTTTTTTTCAAAAATCCCTTTTTTAAAAATAAAAATATGATGCTCACATCCTAAATATATTGGCAGTTCTACATGAATGCAATATTTTGAAAATCAAAAATGCTTTTTCATCCAAATTTTCTCACTCTTACCCAGTAAGAGCATAGTTCATCCAATTGTTGCATCCATAATCCTACCAACCAACTTTATTTTTTGAATTTTAGAAAAATCTAATTTCCTAAATTCGATCTCTTATGTTACAAAAGGTGCAAAACAGAAAAATCTGCATCTTCCGTTTTTCTTCTTCAACCTTTTTCTAACCGTACTTGGATTTTTATGTAACTATTTATAAAGATTCCCTATTTTCCTATCCAAGCGCAACCCACATAAGAAATTTTTCTTTTTCATCTTATCTTGGATTTTTTTTTCTTATCCATCTTTTCTCATAATTTTTCATTTTTATTGCTTTACTAAATTTTATGTTTCCTTTTTAGTTATACTATTTTTATTTTCTAAGTTTATTTAATCATCTGATCTTAGTTTAAATTTAAATAAGCCTCTAGTCTTTCAACTAAAACAGGAGAACAGTCACCCTACACAGCTACTACTAAGGGCTAAGAATCTCAGGACTATGTCCCCTTCTGTCAGAAAAATCCAAACCATGGGATCCATGACAAGTTCAGGTTTTACCCTAACTTCCCAACAAGAAAAATATAATGGAACGATTCCAACCGAAATGTAGTAATGGGATTTACCCCTAACCTGAAAATTAGTAATAGGGTCTAAACACTTACTTGCCCCTTTTCTATCTGGTAGTCGCCACTAGTCCTAGTTGTGTACCAACAGTTATTTCAAGCAACATCCTAGGCTTTCCAATGCTTACGCATTCTACGGGAACTCTCTATTATTCCAAGATAATTCTCGCTATTTTCTTTGTAGCACCAAAACTTTTCCCGTCTTCCCTAGGAACTAACCCTTACCTACTCCATATCTTTAAAACACGATTTGGCTTTTCTTTTTCATTTAAATTTTCTTCCAAAAATTCAAAAGTGTCAAAATTTCATTTTCCTCATGAAAACTTACTTTTGCCAAATTACAAAAATATGTCATCTTAAAAAAATGCAAATTATTCATTCATTTTTTTTTCAAATCACGAAAACTGGAGTAGATAAGGGCAACTATTCCTCAATCGGGTTTACGACTGGTTCTTACCTATAAGGTCGGTTCAGTCCCTTGCTATAAGCTACAAACATCTACTCTACTCCTAATTTCTACGACTTATTTTGTCTACCCGGCAAAATCCTCTTGTTAAAATAATTTATCAAAAAGGATTTATCATAAGAATAGAGATTTTAAATCTTCTTTTTATTGAACTTCTTGTTATGAAATATAACAAGAAAACTAGCGAGCTATACATGCTCTATAATATGGACCTTTTACTGAGAGAATTTTACTTTAGATAAAAATTTCGCAAGAAATCACTGTTTGCAAAATATACCCCATTTTACTTCAAAAACCTAGTATGTATACCTTACATATTAAAAACTGCAACTTTTAAGATTAAAACTTGAAAACACCGTAAACCATTTTCCCGAAACTTTTATAATTTCAAGCTCTTAAAAGTTAATAATGTGGTTAGACTCAAAGCAGGTTTCGAATTATTCTAGGCTTACATAGACACTCCCCAAGGTCAATTTTCTCAAATATATATATTCCTAATCCATTTTTCTCTTTTCAAATTTTTCCAATTTATAAGGTTTTCAAACCCACTAACCCAAAATACTAATCATATGGGATTCACTTTCCTTCCATACAAAGTACATTGTACACTCTCCACCAAAAATTACCCTAGGGTCTCAAATTTCTATATCATTCCTTTAGTGTACAAAATAAACATCTCATTTCTTACCTTATTATTCTTTATATTTAGTAGGTTCCTCTATGGATCAAGGTATATATATAATATATATTCATATTTTTAAAAATACAAATACGTTCACTCACTATTTATATAGGAATCCTAAACCTAAGCTCTGATACCAGATGTGAAAACCCGAATTGCGACAGACCGATTTTTTTCAAAATTCCAATCCATCGAAACTCAAGTTGTTGTGCTCTGGTATCCTGCAGAAAAGACAGATACATAAAATATGTCATAGCTCAGTATATATCTCATAGCAGAATGGACAAAATATAGTAAAATCAAAAAATAGTCTTGCCATATCATTAATACTACCTAAACAGTATCCAAAGCTATCATGTCTCTACCACAAATCTAAGCTGTGAGTATGTTATGAGGAGGGGGCCAGAACACAAGTTCTGGTGACTAGATTTAAACTATACACCTTGGATAATTCTACATATATCGTTCAATCATATTATCATATTTATTAGGCTACTCGAGTTATCAGCACTCAAGGCTTACACACACGTCGTACCTATTTACTTCCCAGTGGATTAACCTAATATAGTATATATGTAGCTACCTCCAATATTAAGGTACATCCCATGGTACCCCACTCGCACGGTCTCCACCGTAACACTATCAAAATATACGCAGTCCCTCATCCTACGCCGTAGTGACGTACGGATCTCTATATAACAATGTTGCATTTCGCATATATCTGTTATTACTATGCTGCGCAAACGTACGGACAACCACCTTTGTTCGAATCAAAATTCATACAGGAGTAATGCCCTTAAGTCTACGATACAATACCCAGCCAACATGCATGTATCTAGACTGTCCACCATACGTATCTTCAATTGTAGCTCGATGCCTCAATCTCACGTCCTCTAATGTGCACCGAGTTCCGTGGCAGGGCGATATAAGAAACACGGAACTCGATCGGGAGCTTTTCCATATCTATACAAGCCCGTCTTTAAGAGCCTCTACAAATATTCCTAGGGTTTGTTTTCATGGTGGTTGTGGCCCCACCTAGGCCCCTCCCTCAACTAGTAAATACTTTAAGAGCTAAGCCACATGCTCCTAACAACAAACAATCTAAACATCCATTTGGCGTCTCCCCTCAACCCCTACCCCGATAGTGAAAGGTGAATGGTATCTTGGGTTTGGCTCTAGTCTTTTCGCATCCCACTGGCTGTCGATGACGGATATCCGATGGTCTACTATCCTTGTAGGTCGTGACCCTCCGCCTCAGATTCACCCTGGTGTCACTGCGTCACAACATTCTGACCGCATAGCTACTTCTGCAATCAAGGCCCACCCACCTAGTAGTTACGCACAGACCCAACCTCTGCGAGCACAGCCTAAGACATATGTCACTGCACAGAGGACCACTCACCTTACGTACCTCAGGAAGCCGCGTGCTTCCCCTTCCAGTCCTTTGGAGCCGTCAGACCAATCAGATGAATATGTGCTCCCCTCGTTCCTTATAACACCTCGATGATCTACCCCGTTGGGTTATTCACCCTCAAACGTACGGACTGGTCCAAGCGTCTCACTTTAATAGGTTGTTAGACCCTATGTCTAAACATTCTTTTACGTGCTTGCTTTTTCTTACCAGGTTTCCTTTAAACTTGGTTATTCCCGTTCACATTAAATTCTTCATCAGATACCAAGTTCCTCTTGCTTATTAATTTCAGTTATAACTTAACCCATTTAAGTTTATTAATAAGCCCACAACATTTTATTCACCAGATTGTGACCCAAGATCTATAATCCACAATCTCTTTTATATTCTTGTTTGATTTCATCATTACACTAACCTGTTTTTCTTAATATGTAATTAACTATATCTCAATTCACTTGTTTTCCAATTAACATGTCACTTACCATTTATGATTAAATATAACTTATTTCATTTCTTAAGTTTTCCTCATCCTTTCTCATTTAATCATAATTCCACTGTACATCGTCAATACAACTTATCGTCGTTTACTTATTAACTTAGTTCTATTAACTAAGGCCCATTAATAAGTTTCTCTACCCATTTATTATAACCTATGTTATAATTTCCTCTTGTCCCTAGGATAAGTCTGAACATGTTATTTTTATCAGGGGGTTTCAGACCTCCAAGTTTACGGATTACTTAATTTATAATTAAGTACAATATATTTTCACCCTTTTCTTAACTGGTTTCAGGTTTTCCCCTTTACTGATTACTTAATTTACAATTAAGTGTCCATTACCTCAATTCACCAGTTATCCCATCCCCTTACTAGTTTATTATAACCTAAGTTATAATATTCACTTTTCCCTAGGACAAGTCTACCTATTATACAACATTTTCATTAATGTTATTTATTTATAATAGGTTAATATCATTCCCCTTTTTAAACCATTTACTGTTGTAAACCATTTTTCTTCATTCATAGTAATATATATTCCTTATTATATTAAGGAAAACACCTCATGCACCTTATACGTTTAATAGAAGGAATCAATGATTTATTTTCGTAACGTATCCCCATCTAAATCCGTGGTAGCAAGTAATTTCTTTACTGTTCTTTATTTATTGTGGCTTACTTACAACAACATTCTCAGAAATAGGTTTAGGGAAATACATCACTTTTCCTTCTCGTCACACTAACTCAGTTCATTACATCCCTTCCTTTCTTATTTTCTGAGTTAGATATTTAATTACCATAATTGCCATCTATTCTTCTCTTATTATATATATACATATATATATATATATAAACACTAGAATTCCCACATTAACACTACAACAAAACTTGTATTCAATTGCACTTAATAGCAGCGTTCAAATAGTAAATGTAAAGCGCCGCTCATTCATGAAAATTAAAGCTAATAAAGGAATGTTGCTACTTTGTTCCTGCCAATAGTTACTAAAATTTTGGGGCTTTTAATCTTTCGGCCGCTCAAAAATTAATTTCACTCTCTTCTTTTTGTATAGTACGAAACCCGAAAGAAATCTCCTCGCTATCTCTTCTTCTTGCTATTACGCTTAAATTTTTCCTTAGTTCTCTTACTACTCAAGAAACGATTCCGGTCTCTAACAGGTAACGTTTGATGGCATCTGAGGATTGTTGCTTGCTTCCATGACATGTATTGAGTTCGGTTTATTTCGAAATTAAAATAAAAAAGTTAGTTATTTTCCTTCCATCCAGATCTGAATTAGAAGTACATTTAATGTTGTTTGTGATTTCTTCATTAGCATTTGCAAGAATATTTTTGGATTTTTTTTACATAAGTGAATCTTCGTTTCAGTTGAAGAAGTAGTGGATTTTAGGGTTTACTTTTGAATTGTTTAGGCTTAAACTATCTAGTCATAAATGTCACATAGGTAACGTATTTAACATTGTAACCTTTCAAATTGATTAAAATATGTGTTTTGTAGCTGGTAATTGTATTATGTAGCTAATAGTAATGCTTAGGAATATATATTGATCGGGGTTTATTCTTAAGAAGGTAAAGTCGAGAGAAATTATGGTTTACTAGCTCTTAATGAACCTTGAATTGGCGAGTTGAATTAGATGATGCCTTCTTTTGGTTTACTATTAGAAATATTTGTGATTTGTCTTTTTAGTTGTCTCTTTATATGGTTCTTAGACCTAACTAGTTCAACTTGTGATGCTTCGGCACACTGACTTGCATTCGGTCATCCTTCGATTTCGTTTTTCAATTAACTTTTGTCAGCCATTCAATATTTCTTTAATCGTTTGTTCTAATTGATTATTAAACACAATGTTTAATTTAAAATATTATTTCAATATATTTTCAAGCACTAGGGAAAACAGATAAACAATGTGAACTTTGAGGTTGGGATTGATCAGAACACACTTTTTAAGTGAGAATTTAGTATATGCCAGTGACCAGAACACAAAATTTTAATTTAAAACATACATTTCACTACCCTCATACAAACCAAAATATAATTCATTTTCTCAGGCAACTCAATAACACCTTTCTCATTCCAAATCTTTCCTTCATTCATCCTCCTTATAATCAACAACATGGTAGGAGGTAGCATAGTTGTTGATGGAAAGAAAAAAGATTATCAAGGAAATTCACTTCATATGCCCTTTTTAGTTGTCTCATTGCTTCTTGTGGTGGTCTTATTTTTTCCTTTACGGCATTGGAATCTGTGGTGGAGTGACATTAATGGATCCGTTTCTAATGAAGTTTTTTCCAAATGTATACCACCAAGAGAAGGAGGATAAGAGTAGAAATCTGTATTGTAAATTCAACAGTCAATTGCTTACAATATTCACATCCTCACTATATCTAGAAGCCCTAGTTTCTTCATTTTTCGCTTCCTCTGTGACAAGAAATTTCAGAAGAAAATGGTTCATGATCGGCGGAGGACTTATATTTCTTGCAGGATCCGCTGTCAATGGATTTTCTATGAACGTCGCCAATGCTCATCATCGTTCGAATGCTACTTGGTATTGGTATAGGCTTTGCAAATCAGTCTGTACTAGTGTATCTTTCTGAAATAGCACCTGCACGCATAAGAGGGAGACTGAACATGATTTTCCAAATGATGCCAACAATTGGAATATTTGTAGCAAATCTGATAAACAATGAATCCAAAAAAATAAAAGAAGGATATGGTTGGCGTATAAGCTTAGGTCTGGCTGCAGTGCCTACTTTGATGATCACAATAGGAGCTTAACACTTCCGGATACACCAAAGTCTTTGGTAGAAAGAGCGCACGTAGAAAGGCAAAGTGAAATTGATCCAGATACGAGGAAAGGAAGACATAAAAGTGGAGTATGAAGATAAGGTGATAGTGGGTGAGGTGGCCAAAATGGTGAAACATCCTTGAAGGAACATAATGATGGGGAAGAACAGGCCGCGGCTGACTGTGTCTTTAATGATTCCTTTGTTTTAGCAAATTATTGGGATTAGCATTACCATGTTTTATGCAACAGTTTTATTTATGACAACCGGGTTTGGGGATAATGCTTCTCTTACGTCAGTTATGATAACGGGAATGATTAACGTCTTTGCTACCATTACTTCAATCATCGTTGTTGATAGGCTTGGGAGGAGGGTACTTTTTTGGAAGGTGAAGTACAAATTATTGGTTCTATGATTATAGGAGGACTGCTGATAACGAACAAGTCTGGATCAAGTGGAGTGGATGATAACTTGGAGAAGTGGTATGGAATAATGATTGTAGGATTTATTTTGACATTTGCGACAACATTTGCATGGTAATGGGGACCATTGGGGTGGCTGGTGCCGAGCGAGATATTTCCACCAGAGATTAGATCTGTAGGACAGTGCATTACGGTGGCCTTGAATGTGCTTTTCACGGTCTTCATTTCTCAGGCTTTTTTGTCTTTGCTCTGCCTCCTTAAGTATGGACTTTGTTTTATGTTTGCCGCTTTTGTGGCTGTCATGACTATTTTTATTTACTTTTTCATGCCCGTGATGAAGGGTGTTCCAACTGAAGAGATTTCTTCTGTCTTGACGAATCACTGGTATTGGAAAAGGTCCGTTGATGAAGATGGGAAAACAGCTTTTGTTTGATTATATATGAGACGCGTATAGTTAGAAACTTTGTTGGACGATGATCAGTAGGAGGTACTAAATAACACAAATGAGTTTCTGGGTTAAAAATAAAAAAACAAATGTTTGATCTCGCTAACATATGCCTTATGCACAATGGTGGCTAGGAACGAATGATTAAGTACATGATATCTATATTAAAATATTTAGGATGCAAAATAGTTGTAGATTTAGACATGTACAACTATTTTCATTGTTCGTACTTTAAGGACAACTGTGTTTATTCTTATAATTCAATGTATATATTCTTGTCCTTCTAATCCTTGGCAGACTGTTTTGACATGACAAATGAACTATCGGTACTTCATAATGTGAACGAAGTAACCTCTGTCATTAGTATATCAATATATAAGTATGCTATAATTATTGCATTGCATATTTTATTTACCAATTGTAACATATATATAAGAATGCTCCTTGTAAGTACACTTTTACCTCCATGCTTTACATACCGTTGTTCTTTATCAGTACCTGTCTTCCTCTACTTTTTTTAGTTACATACAACTAATTATAATACATGAGTTGGATTAGAATTTGGCATAATATATGAGTTTTTTTTACGAAGTTTTATTGATAAACATAATAATGTTCATCACTGATTCATTTCAATTATGTTACAATCTGAATAACAAAAAGGTAAAACAAATATAAATGATAAAAGTAGAAAAGTAACTATGTTCAAATAATGTTTCCTTTAATCGTCTTCTTCTTATAATGCAAGCTCAAGAGTTCAAGCATCATACAACATGTTTCAATCCATGCTGCTTTCCAAACAATATCGATTCGATCAACATCGATCGCACCAACTTCATGATGGGTCCAACCTTCCAAGCTATGAACCACTCCACCTGCATGACAAGCGTGCACCACTTCTAGCTCCTATTTATACTCGCACATGCCTAGTCCTTGTACATCTTTTGGCAACCGTATCGCAGCGAGCTTTCCATAAGTGCAATCTCTTCGGAAGATGATGATAGGCAACACCACAAACTGGTGGAAATGCATGCCTCATGGGGACAATCATTGCACTCTTGGTGTCAGCCACTTCCCTACTATCCATGTCTTGCAGATTTTAGCAGCTTGATATTTAGTAACCTGAACAAGGCAATGCTGATACTCAACAGGAGCTTCTTTCTAAATCTTCATAAATCTTTCACTAGATAGGGTCAACATCATCACGTGAATTTTCTTTTTGCACAAGTACAATGCAATAGCTCTTCCAAGTTTTGAAGTGGCACCGGTGAGGAAGACTTCCCCAGCATTAGCAGGATTTTCATACAAGATCCCAGCAGCTGTTAAGGTATTGCAATGTACCGCTCTCACTTTCAGATGGATGCTTGTTCACAAGTAATGTCCCACCTCCATTTAGTGCTTCTCATTCTTGTTTGTCAGACTGAGCACTTTAACCCCCATTATGTCTGTCCTCAAAATGACCAACTCAATTTGATCGTTGATTCCATTTTTCGCAAATGGTAAGAAGTACTGAGATCCATATCTTGGGATCAACCAAGTTTGATACAATCAGCCTCTAATATTGTAGAATGGAAGAAGAAAAGTCTATGAAAAATCCCATATGAATAACATGATAACAAAAGTGCCAGGCCACAATGGCAAATACCAGTACTTGATTGAGTATGGAGATGAACTAAAGGATTGAAATATGGATGGAGAATGCAAAGAGAAGGCAACGTCCACTATATGAGCCAGGAACACGAAGTCAAGAACTTGGTCTTTAGATAGATTATACCGCACAGACTTAAGTCCAGTTTTAATGAGTTATACCATGGCCTAGTAGCTGAGTCTGAGTGTGAGTTGTAGATTGAGTTGGAAGGCAATAGGCATAGGTGTTGAGTGTGATGAGACAAGGGGCAGTGATTTATACTTGGGTGCGAGTTTAATCATAAAGCATGCTTATTCAGTTTAGTCCGTAAATTATTCGGATCATATGGTGAGCACAATAATAATGGTCCACTCTTTTTTTCTTAGAACTTGCATAAATCAGTGTAAGCACTACATTCATTTAGTGGCACATCTTCACCATCATTTATGTACTTGGATTAATTTTCTCTTTACTATTTTTTTTTGGATTAGTTGCATGTTATTATTAGGAGTTACTGTGTTTCAGGTTGGGTGTTTGGTTTGAAGAACATAACAAGGTGAGGAGTTATTGTGTTTTTGGTTAGATGTTTGGTTTGGAGAATTTAACACGGTGAGTTAAATTAGAAGTATGAACTTATACTTATTTAGGGTCTATTTCTTAGAGATGCATTAGTGGCACAATTTTTTGTGATTGAGAACTTAATAGTTTCCTGTTTTTTGTTTACACAGGTTGATCTTGCAATGAGTAGAGTAGATGTGGAAATTTTACTATGATTTAGTATGTATAACATTTTGTCTATTTTCATTGCTTTTGTATCATTGCATCATATGCAACAAGCGAAACATATGACTCACAACAACTGCAGAGGCGTAGATTCTTCCATCATCGATTGTATGACTTCTATATTTTTCACTTTTACCATGCAAGGTATTATATACCAATTGTTCGTTCTATCATTTATGCAGTGCAGTTAAAATACCATGGTTCCAGTAAACATAGAACATGCACTCCCCGGGTTGGAGCATGGAACATGTGAAATAAGGTTTGTGAATAATTTCATTTTTTATTGTGCTATTTTTTTTCCTTTTGTTCGGGAAAACATGGTCATATATATTATTTAGCACTCAGTAGTCTTTAACATTCATTTGATCATTTGACAACATTTTGTGAATTTAACATTATTTTAATTTTATTTTGCTAGATATAGTTAATGGGAGAACACTTGTAACCTGGCTTGCATCAACTTCTCTTGTCCTTATCCTAATGTAGTAGGAAAATTCATATATAGTCTAATGTCAGCTTGTAGCCAAGCTAGAAGGTATATTAATATTTTATTTTGATTCCTTTAATTGGCAGTTATCCTCATAATTGCTTTCAGATTATTTGTGTTTGTAACGAACTGTTTGTAGTTACAAAACCTGCAGGAGTAGGTAAAGTTCCAACAAACTGTGCAATGGAACTTGCAGTTAGAGAGCTATCATTTTTACTCTTTATGTTTGCCAAATGCACTGGTTTCTTTCATGATCCACATATGGTTTAATCCACATCTTTCATAATCCACATATGCCTAGTATCCATCTAAAGTATAGCCTAAGCTTCGCATACCAGTGCGAAGCATCTCATCCGTAATTCACATCCCTTTCATGAAACAACACTAGAATAGCAATTATTTGGTGAGCACTGGGCCTAAACTTCTTCTGAATTGTCATTGCTCCATTTAAAGTACATGTACCTAAACCTTTTGGTTTATTTTGTTACATTAGCTATAACCAAAAAGAAATATTGCATTAGTTAAGTTCAATTCTTTGCATACTATTTACATCTGGAATCACTGTTGGAAACAATTTTGTCAATGAACACTATTTTCACAATCCATGTTTCACGTATGTTTAACCAATTTTATAGAAGTAACTAAGTTATGTTAAATATAAACAAGCTTTATAAAATTAACTAAGTTTAAGTTAATAAAATTTTATAAATAATAATATAATAACTATTTTTTTATAAATGATAACTAACTAAATTTATAAAAATTTACTAAATTTGTAATAATAATAATATAATTAAGTTAACTGAGTTCTAAAAATAATTATAACATCTGTTGTCGTTATTATTAATTATTATAATAAATTAAGTAAATTAACCGTAGTGATAAACTAATTAAATCAAAATTGTGTTGCACTTACAGCTAGGAGTAAAAAACTAAGCGTATGCAGGTCAGTGTTATAACTTAGTGTAACGTCCCAGAAAAAGTCGATCGTGGTTATCCGATATACAACACATATCGAACATCCAAGGATCGAAAATAACCAGTAGTTAATGAAAGAAATTAGAGGGTGAGGAAAGATAAGATAGAAACTTAGAATAGAAGAAGAAGAAGAAGATACAACATCAGAGTAACAAGAATCTCACAGCGGAACGAACAACATATAATAGACAACATATCCTTGAAATAAAATCGGTATATGTATATAGTAACATTATCAGAGTACAACACTTACAACACGGCGGAAATAACTATAGCTATGTAATCCTGAAGCCTCCTGCTCCAAGCTCTCCAAGTATATCTGTAAAATCCTTACTACTTGACTGCCCGTATAAAATTGGGCACCCAAGAGTTTAGGGAAAACAAAACAAAATAAACTCCGGGTCAGTCATGGGACTGGTATGAGTAAAACAGTTTAAAACAGTTTGAGCAAGTAAATGATATCTCATAAGACCACGCCGTATAACAGAACGGGTTTTTCCCTTATGAGAATCCTAAATAAACTTTATATCAAAACTCATTGATATTATAATAGTATCTATCAACCACAATATAATAATCATCTAACAGAAACGCTTTCATCTCACGTTCTACGTACATAGTATACAATCAAAACCGCAAGTACATATTGGGTAATGGATTTCCAACTATGACAAGGTATGGAACCACCTTTCGCTAGTGTACATCTAGAGAGGAATACACTGGGTTCAACAAGAACATCTTGCAACCCGGTCACACATGACCGACCACTCATTTCGCTTGAGTGTATCGAATGTATATCACCAACGGTGGGGATCAGCAACCGTTTGCCGAATGGGACAACATCGACAATAGATTTTTAGAAGTAAATGAAACTCTAGATCAGGCGATTATACACCCTAATAGGTGCGACCTACATAGCCATGCTGCCTGCCCGATTTTTGTCATTTCCCGGTTGTGAGGCTAGAGGCCACGCTTATCTCTGACAGATCACACATTTATTCACTTTGAATGTCACATCGTCATACCCACCAAATCACAAATTGATTTCCCCAAAAATTCCACGGGTATACAGCTAAGAGAAACGAATTCCTCCGCCACCAAACGTAAATATGTTTGAAGAGATCAACTTAAGCGATCTATTAAATATACTCTGTCAGACATTCTTCCATATAGGTCATCCTGGGACTGGACAAACCGAAGGCACTATTCAGTACAGCCATCTAAGGCAATCTTTACTTAAGATTTATACAATAGCCCTTGCACTTTACTCCGTCTTCAATTATCTTTGGCATATATGATTCGCAACGCTTATGCCAATACGGAGTGGTACTTCGGATAATAATCCAACCGGTCTCTCCATATTAACAACATTAAAATGGTCAAAAACTTCGATAGTCGGTGAGTTAACTATCAAAGAAAAACACGTGTGCAAACAACGATATTATTTCCAAATGGAAATTATATCGATCAATCATCATGTAACATTTATCTCTTTAGTTCATTAATTTACTTATCTCCTGTTTCCATATATTCTAAATTCTTATTTTCTATTATCAGAAAACATTTCTGATTCTTATTTGGAAAACATTTCCAAAACTCCTTCACTGGATTTAAGTTGTTTAAATCAAACATCGCCATGCCAACTCAAACCATTTACTAAATTCACTTAACCATCATTCACTATCAAACCTTACCATTCCTTAGTTAAGAAGGAAGTCAATCAAGTTGGGGGGATAATTACCTCTCAGACCTTAAGTGAACAACTTTTTAACTTCGGAATAGTCAAAGTTTATCTTTTAAATCTTTAATAAACTTCCTTACGTAACTCTCGGATTCTATATTACGAATCCACTTCTTTATTGAAAACATTGATTATAACGCTAACGTTATAAACCCTATTTCTGAAATATCTAACTTAACATCTAACTTTTATTTTTTACTATGAATAATTAACCTACTCTAATTTATTTATAAATAAATAAATTTTGGTTTAAAAATCGGAAAGTAAATAATACTTTCCCGAATTCGATATAATCGAATTCGCCGATTAACTCTCTTCGAGTAATCTCTATTTGATTAACTCTTCTTCGAATAACCTATATTCGATTTTCTCTCTTCGAATAACTTATATTCGATTATCTCACTTCGAATAACTTATATTCTATTAACTCACTCTTTCGAATAAACTATATTCGATCTCTTTCGTTCGGATACGCTATATTCGATAATCTCCTTTCGAATAACTTATATTCGATAATCTCACTTTCGAATAACTAAATTCGATTAACTCTTTTCGATTAAACTAACATCGATAACTCCTTTCGATTAAACTAACATCGAGAACTCCTTTCGATTAAACTAACATCGATTAACTCCTTTCGATTAAACTAACATCAATAACTCCTTTCGATTTACTATAATCGATAACTCCTTTAACTCTATTCGAATAAACTATATTTGATGAACTCTAATTGAATAACTAATATTCGACTAACTCCTTTCGATTAAACTAACATCGATAACTTCTTTCGATTTAAACTAAAATCGATTAACTCCTTTCGATTTAAACTAACATCGATAACTCCTTTCGATTTACTAACATCGATAACTCCTTTCGATTAACTCATCTGAATTAACTCGGTTTGATTAACTCAGCTTGACTAACTTAACTAAATTAACTCGACTTATTTAACTCAACTCGACTAACTTGACTAACTCGACTCGACTAACTCGACTAACTTGACTCGACTAACTCGACTTGACTAGCCATATTCGACTAACTTAACTCGATTAGCCCGACTCGACTAACTCGACTAACTATGTTCAATTAACTCTAATTCTAATCAATTAATTCTAATTCTAATCGATTAATTCTAATTCTAATCGATTAACTCTAACTGGTTAACCCTTCGTCCATATTCAGTTTCAAATATCGATGTTGAAATCGATTCTTACTTCTCTATATAAGTCCTGACTTATATATTCTATTTATCCATTGATAAATATTTTAATTAATTTATAAAATATTATTTATAAATTATTCTTTCCAATTTATCTGTTAAAACAGATTTATATTTAATTCCACTTTAAATAAATCCTTCCCATTTATCGGTTAATAACAGATTTCCATATTCTATTCATTTTCCAAATATTTTCTTTTATAACCCTATTTATTTCCCAAATAAATATTCCTTCCCAATTCTATTTGTAAATGTTTTACAAATATTTTCCTTTCTATTTTATTTGTAAATGTTTTACAAATATTCCCTTTTCATCTTACTATTTATTTAACAAATAAATATTTTCCTTTTCTATTTGTTTCACAAATATTTTCCTTTAAAGTCTTATTTGGCTTTCCAAATATTTCCTTTATAAAATCCTTTGATTTTATAAATAGTTTCTTTTATAAATTCTATTTATAAATAAATATTCCTTTTATAATTTTACTTACTTTCTAAGTAAATATTCTTTTTATCCTTCTATTTACTTTCTAAGTAAATATCCTTTTATAAAATTCTTTTCGTTTTATAAATATTTTATTTCAATGCACAGTTTGAAATCTTCCTTCTATATAAAATCTTTCGATTTTATATAATATTTTATTTCAATATTTCTTCTGGTATTTAACAGTACCAAATAATCGGACCATTGTCACTATAATCAATCTCAGATTATACATCACATCATATAACACAATTTATGAACAAAACAATATTATAAATATTGAGGAGTCTAGTTGGACCCCTCCAACCTGTTTCCCTGCATCACAGATGTTAAACAATATAATTAACATCGATTTCATTTCAATATGAAATATTCTGCTAAACAGAATCAATATTTGATTAACGATTTATATATATATCGTTATCTATAATTTCAACCAATACACAAGCAATTCAACCAAACAGTTAAAACACACATCAATCAACAAATAATTATTAGTTCTAAGAATACGTTATAAAAATATAACTGTTCAGAGTTGGTGAGTTTTACTCACATTGGACGATCATCGTTAATAACGATAACCGTCGCTCGATTTGATTCAGATGGACAATTTATTTTGCTATCAATTGTAATGAGCCCGGATTCACTCCCAGTCAGCTTCATGGTGTAGCCACCGTCCATACGAACCCAATGGTTCTTGTTTGATGTCTGATTTCGTATGATCAAGATATAAAGGTTACAAGTTAAGGTACATTTTAAAATAAAATAAAACATGGATTTTAAAATGTTGGGCCTCACCCCTTGAAACCAAACCGGCCCATCTACCAAAACACGCAAACCCGCTTCAAACTCCATCTTCCACAAACCACAGAACCCGTCGCTCCAATATTTACACAGCACCATTAACCAACTTAATCCCCTTCCTACCCCTTCTCCTCTTCACCGAATCATGAACTAATTACACCATTTCAATCCTTGTGAGAATTTTCATCTACTGGTGCCAAACTCCACAAGCTCGAACTCACTTTCATAGAGGTGACTTCCGGTTTTGCTGGTACAGGCCGCGAACCATAATACCACCGAAGTTCACGCGAACACCCATCAAGATGCGGAATTTCAAGACAAACCTAAATACAACCACGGATTCTCGAACTGCTGCTTAACATACTTGTAATCCTAAACCCTAGACCGCTCTGCTCAAAACCCGAGCTCCAGAATAGTGATCGAACGACACAAAACCCATAGGAAAAGGAAGCTTGTTCGACGTTGAATCCATACATATGTGGTTTACAATTTATAGGATTTTATTGGAGTTATTTTGGAATTTTTTTTCCTTCATTGTTTCTTCACATTTTAATAGGGAATGTGGCGGTCTAGTACATTTTTTCTTGCGTTTATAAACATTGAAGGAGCGGCTGAAAACAAAGGGAATGTGGCCCTTGTTTTGATCACAATTAGCTTAGGATATTTTTAGATATTTGAATATTTTATTCGTTTTAGCCTTCTAAAAATCCATGTGATCACACACGATATTCAAAAATCACGGAAATGGTCATGTAGCTACAGTTCGACATTGCGGTCCCAATGAAACTCGTTTCGTCGAATTCCGACTTCGTTTGCTCACACAACGTATTTTTAAAGGTCAATTTATCGACTGTTTTCACATTAAAATCCCGTACGGCCACATACTGACTTCAAAAATCATGAAAACTGAAATCTAACAATAATTTAATATTGCGGATCCAACAAAATTAGTTTCGTCGAATTCTGAGGTCGTTTGCACAACTGGTTATTTTTAAAGCTCTAAGTAACTCTTTTAAATATATAAATATATTTAAAAACAATTAAAATAAATTAAATATAAATTAATATTATCGTATATATTCACAGTGGAATACCATACAACTCTCATTGGATTTATAACTCGATACTTCAAATTTCCCAATTATATCGATATTCGATTTATATATAAAAACCCTTCTAAATATAAATAAATCGATATAAATTATAAAGGAATTCCACAACGACTTTTCTAAAATTTGATTTGGACATAAATCAAAATCTACACAATGAAATCCCGATTTTTCTCTTCCACTAGAAAAATATACTTCACCTGCTCTGAACGTTTCTTGTTTCACGGAAATCCGATTTAAAACGGACCCTGTACATTTAGTTGAAGTTCAAATCGCCAAAAAGCGAATTGCCGCGCCATTTTGAGCTCGATTTTAATTATAATATAATTATACGTTCAAACTTCGTTATTTAAATATATTCGTTAATATAATTCGACTCTAAACTGAATTATATATTTTAAATAATCCAAATTACACCATACTGTGAATTCCACTATTTTTTATTATTTCTGAATTAAATATATTATTCTATTATTTAATTTAATTAAATATTCCCTATTATTTAATTAAACGACCATTTAATTCTTTGAATCACTATTTAAATAATTAAATAAATTAATTATTACACCGTAAAAATATGGGACATTATATTCTTCCCCACTTAAAATAATTTCGTCCTCGAAATTGCTAGGTAGAAAACAAACCCTATCAACTGGGTTACAATTTATTTGTTTACTTCTTATCTTTAGTTTTAACTGAACCAATTTAATATCAGTTAAATACTAATTTATTTCTATCAACGAAAATTTCCAAAAATCCTGAAAATTTTCTAACACCTTAACTTTTCGAAAATTTTCGCCAGCACCTCCTTTGTACTGTTCAATGGGTCAAACTCCAACTCGCCTCTCTAGGCCATCTCCAACACAAAAGAAAATCAAATAGCCAAGCGGCTTGCCAATTCGGTTCATCAAAATCTCATACCATATGAAATATAAACTTGTACCTTTTTGTCGGGCATATCAACTCTATCACTTCCATATGCTATCAACTCAGCATATACCAATGTTATCCCAATCAAATTCTGATCAATTTATCCTCAATACGTCTATTCGCTTATATTCAAAGCAAATCCCATTTCAGCTCAAGTTCAATTCTTGATTCCAAATCTTGATTTACCAAACCAATTCTATCTCAACTTAACTGATTTCAATTAAATTCCAGCTTACTTTCACAATAAATTTGTTTTAATTCGAACAATCTTTTCCTGGAGTATTAAATAACTTTGTTATTCACAAATCAAATATTCCCTTTAGGAATCAAACAACTTCTTTTTCTCAAAACAATTCAAAAACAATGTCTTTGGTAGTGATTCGTCACTTAGAACTCGAAAATGAACACTAATGATGTGGCCAGCATCATCAGAGTTATTTCCCAGCGACTGAAGTGAGTTCAATGCTATATCACTTTTCAAAATCATTTCTAAACATTTCCATTTTGAAATCAATTCAAAATACCATTCACAAGGCTTGTAAAACAAATTTAAAATCTCCCAGGAATTTAAAAATTCTCATATATTTATTCCAAATCCATTTACAAACACCTTTCAAATTTCCAGGGTTTTAATTCCAGTTCTGATTTCAATTTCAGATTCAATTCATTTCGATTCATATATTATACTTATATGAATTCTGATTGGCTATTTACATAACCATTTCACTTTATAATCTTACTCGATTATAATAACAACCAATATATCCAATATATATATATATTCATTCCAATATATTTATCTTCTCTATATCAAAATATAATTTGGGTAAAATTATTCTATTTACCTTCTTTTCAAAACATATAGTGTCGACCCATCGTATTCAAGTGTTTAGAAACTCCTACCGATACAGTGGATCAAACTGATCGACCAGAACTCATAAACAACTCAACCAATAAATCTCCACGATATAAAATCATTGTATATAAAATAACAAATATGTTCACTTGTATATATACACTCAACTCAATCTAGGGTGTTACTAACCCCATCTCTACTGAGTCACGCCACAGAGCCTAGGTAATTACTTAACCTTAAGCTCTGATACCAACTGTAATGTTCCCGAAAAAGTCGATTTGGTTATCCGATATACAACACATATCGAACATCCAAGGATCGAAAATAACCGGTAGTTAATGAAAGAAATTAGAGGGTGAGGAAAGATAAGATAGAAACTTAGAATAGAAGAAGAAGATACAACATCAGAGTAACACGAATCTCACAGCGGAACGAACAACATATAATAGATAACATATCCTTGAAATAAAATCGGTATACAGTAACATTATCAAAGTACAACACTAACAACACAGCGGAAATAACTATAGCTATATAATCCTGAAGCCTCTTGCTCCAAGCTCTCCAAGTATATCTATAAAATCCTTGCTACTTGATTGCCCATATAAAATTGGGCACCCAGGAGTTTAGGGAAAACAAAACAAAATAAACTCCGGGTCAATCATGGGACTGGTATGAGTAAAACAATTTAAAACAGTTTGAGCAAGTAAATGATATCTCATAAGACCACGCCGTATAACGGAACGGGTTTTTCCTTAATGAGAATCCTAAATAAACTTTATATCAAAACTCATTGATATTATAATAGTGTCTATCAACCATAATATAATAATCATCTAGCAGAAACGCTTTCATCTCACGTTCTACATACATAGTGTACAATCAAAACCGCAAGTACGTATTGGGTAATGAATTTCCAACTATGACAAGGTATGGAACCACCTTTCGCTAGTGTACCTCTAGAGAGTATTACACTGGGTTCAACAAGAACATCTTGCAACCCGGCCATACATGACCGACCACTCATTTCGCTGGAGTGTATCAAATGTATATCACCAATGGTTGGGATCAGCAACCGTTTGCCGAATGTGACAACATCGACAATAGATTTTTAGAAGTAAATGAAACTCCAGATCAGGTGATTATACACCCTAATAGGTGCGACCTACATAGCCATGTTGCTTGCCCGATTTTTGTCATTTCCCAGTTGTGAGGCTAGAGGCCACGCTTATCTCTGACAGATCACACATTTATTCACTTTGAATGTCACATCGTCATACCCGCCAAATCACAAATTGATTTCCCCAAAAATACCACGGGTATACACCTAAGAGAAACGAATTCCTCCGCAACCAAACGTTAATACGTTTGAAGAGATCAACTTATGCGATCTTTTAAATATACTCTGTCAGACATTCTTCCATATAGGTCGTCCTAGGACTGGACAAACCGAAGGCACTATTCAGTACAGCCATCTTAGGCAATCTTTACCTAAGATTTACATAACAGCCCTTGCACTTTACACCGTCTTCAATTATCTTTGGCATATATGTTCGCAATGCTTATGCCAATACGGAGTTGGTCTTCGGATAATAGTCCAACCGGTCTCTCCATATTAACAACGTTAAAATGGTCAAAAACTTCGATAGTCGGTGGGTTAACTATCAAAGAAAAACACTTGTGCAAACAACGATATTATTTCCAAATGGAAATTATATCGATCAATCATCATGTAACATTTATCTCTTTAGTTCATTAATTTACTTATCTCCTGTTTCCATATATTCTAAATTCTTATTTTCTATTATCAGAAAATGTTTCTGATTCTTATTTGGAAAACATTTCCAAAACTCCTTCACTGGATTTAAACCGATGTTTAAATCAAACATCGCCATGCCAACTCAAACCATTTACTAAATTCACTTAACCATCATTTACTATCAACCTTACCATTCCTTAGTTAAGAAGGAAGTCAATCAAGTTGGGGTATAATTACCTCTCAGACCTTAAGTGAACAACGTTTTAACTTCGGAATAGTCAAAGTTTGTCTTTTAAATTTTTTAACAAACTTCCTTACGTAACTTTCGGATTCTATATTACGAATCCACTTCTTTATTGAAAACATTGATTATAATGCTAACGTTATTAACCCTACTTCTGAAATATCTAACTTAACATCTAACTTTTATTTCCTACTATGAATAATTAACCTACTTTAATTTATTTATAAATAAATAAATCTTGATTTAAATACTGAAAAGTAAATAATACTTTCCTGAATTCGATATAACCGAATTCGCCGATTAACTCTCTTCGAGTAATCTCTATTTGATTAACTCTTCTTCGAATAACCTATATTCGATTTTCTCTCTTCGATTAATTATATTCGATTATCTCTCTTCGTATAACTTATATTCTATTAACTCACTTTTTCGAATAAATTATATTCGATCTCTTTCTTTCGAATACGCTATATTCGATAATCTCCTTTCAAATGACTTATATTCGATAATCTCACTTTCGAATAACTAAATTCGATTAACTCCTTTCGATTAAACTAGCATCGATAACTCCTTTCGATTAAACTAACATCGATATCTCCTTTCGATTAAACTAACATCGATTAACTCCTTTCGGTTAAACTAACATCGAAAACTCCTTTCGATTTACTATAATCGATAACTCCTTTAACTCTGTTCGAATAAACTATATTCGATCAACTTTAATTGATTAACTAATGTTCGACTAGCTCCTTTCGATTAAACTAACATCGATAACTCCTTTCGATTTAAACTAACATCGATTAACTCCTTTCGATTTAAACCAACATCGATAACTCCTTTCGATTTACCAACATCGATAACTCCTTTTGATTAACTCATCTGAATTAACTCGGTTTGATAACTCAGTTTGGCTAACTTAACTAAATTAACTCGACTTATTTAACTCAACTCGACTAACTCGACTTGACTAACTCGACTCGACTAACTTGACTCGACTAACTCGACTTGACTAACCATATTCGACTAACTCGACTAACTTGACTCGATTAGCCCAACTCGACTAACTCGACTAACTATGTTCAATTAACTCTAATTCTAATCAATTAATTCTAATTCTAATCGATTAATTCTAATTCTAATCGATTAACTCTAACTCTAACTATGTTGAAATCGATTCTTACTTCTCTATATAAGTCATGACTTATATATTCTATTTATCCAGTGATAAATATTTTACTTAATTTATAAAATATTATTTATAAATTATTCTTTTCGATTTATCTGTTAAAGCAAATTTCTATTTAATTCCACTTTAAATAAATCCTTCCCATTTATCTGTTAAAAACAGATTTCCATATTCTATTCATTTTCCAAATATTTTATTTTATAACCCAATTTATTTCCCAAATAAATATTCCTCTCCAATTCTATTTGTAAATGTTTTACAAATATTTTCCTTTTATTTTATTTGTAAATGTTTTACAAATATTACCTTTTCATCTTTCTATTTATTTAACAAATAAATATTCCCCTTTTCTATTTGTTTCACAAATATTTTCCTTTAAATTCTTATTTGGCTTTCCAAATATTTCCTTTATAAAATCCTTTTATTTTATAAATAGTTTCTTTTATAAGTTCTATTTATAAATAAATATTCCTTTTATAATTTTATTTACTTTCTAAGTAAATATTCTTTTTATCCTTCTATTTACTTTCAAAGTAAATATCCTTTTATAAAATTCTTTTCGTTTTATAAATATTTTATTTCAATGCACAGTTTGAAATCTTCCCTCTATATAAAATCTTTCGATTTTATATAATATTTTATTTCAATATTTCTTCTGGTATTTAACAGTACCAAATAACCGGACCATTGTCACTATAATCAATCTCAGATTATACGTCACATCATATAACACAATATATGCACAAAACAGTATTATGAATATTGAGGAGTCTAGTTGGACCCCTCCAACCTGTTTCCCTGCATCACAGATGTTAAACAATTTAATTAACATCGATTTCATTTCAATATGAAATATTCTGCGAAACAGAATCAATATTTGATTAACGATATATATATATATATCGTTATCTATAATTTCAACCAATACACAAGCAATTCAACCAAACAGTTAACACACATCAATCTATAGATAATTATTAGTTCTAAGAATACGTTATAAAAATATAACTGTTCGGAGTTGGTGAGTTATACTCACATTGGACGATCATCGTTAATAACGATAACCATCACTCGATTTGATGCAGACGGACAATTTATTTTGCTATCAATTGTAACGAGCTCGGATTCACTCCCAGTCAGCTTCATGGTGTAGCCACCGTCCATACGATCCCAACGGTTCTTGTTTGATGTCTGATTTCGTATGACCGAGATATAAAGTTTACAAGTTAAGGTACATTTTAAAATAAAATAAAACATGGATTTTAAAATGTTGGGCCTCACCCCTTGAAACCAAACCGGCCCATCTACCAAAACACCCAAACCCGCTTCAAACTCCATCTTCCCCAAACCACAGAACCCGTCGCTACAATATTTACACAACACCATTAACCAACTTAATCCCCTTCATACCCCTTCTCCTCTTCACCGAATCATGAACTAATTACACCATTTCAATCCTTGTGAGAATCTCCATCTAATGGTGCCAAACTCCAGAAGCCCGAACTCACTTTCACAGAGGCGACTTCCGGTTTTGCTGGTACAGGTCACGAACCATAATACCACTGAAGTTCGCACGAACACCCATCAAGATGCGGAATTTCAAGATAAACCCAAATACAACCACGGATTCTCGAACTGCTGCTTAACATACTCATAATCCTAAACCCTAGACCGCTCTGCTCAAAACCCGAGCTCGAGAATAGTGATCGAACGACACAAAACCCATAGGAAAAGGAAGCTTGTTCAACGTTGAATCCATACATATGTGGTTTACAATTTATAGGATTTTATTGGAGTTGTTTTGGATTTTTTTCCTTCATTTTTTCTTCACGTTTTAATAGAGAATGTGGCGGCCTAGTATATTTTTTCTTGCGTTTATAAACGTTGAAGGAGCGGCTGAAAACAAAGGGAACGTGGCCCTTGTTTTGATCACAATTAGCTTAGGATATTTTTAGATATTTTTTTCTTTTATTATTTTATTCGTTTTAGCCTTCTAAAAATCCGTGTGATCACACGCGATATTCAAAAATCACGGAAATGGTCACGTAGCTACAGTTCGACATTACGGTCCCAACGAAACTGGTTTCGTTGAATTCCGACTTCGTTTGCTCACACAGCGAATTTTTAAAGGTTAATTTATCGACTGTTTTTCACATTAAAATCTCGTACGGCCACATACTGACTTCAAAAATCATGAAAACTGAAATCTAACAATAATTTAGTATTGCGGATCCAACAAAATTAGTTTCGTCGAATTCTGAGGTCGTTTGCACAACTGGTTATTTTTAAAGCTCTAAATAACTCTTTTAAATATATAAATATATTTAAAAACAATTAAATTAAATATAAATAAATTTATATTATCGTATATATTCACAGTGGAATACCATACAGCTCTCATTGGATTTATAACTCGATACTTCAAAATTCCCAGTTATATCGATATTCGATTTATATATAAAAACCCTTTTAAATATAAATAAATCGATGTAAATTATAAAGGAATTCCACAGTGACTTTTCTAAAATTTGATTTGGATATAAATCAAAATCTATACAATGAAATCCCGATTTTTCTCTTCCACTAGAAAAATATACTTCACCAGCTTCGAACGTTTCTTATTTCACGAAAATCCGATTTAAAACCGACCCTGTACATTCAGTTGAAGTTCAAATCGCCAAATAGTGAACTGCAGCGCCATTTCGAGCTCGATTTTAATTATAATATAATTATACTTTCAAACTTTGTTATTTGAATATATTCGTTAATATAATTCGACTTTAAACTGAATTATATATTTTAAATAATCCAAATTACACCATACTGTGAATTCCACTATTTTTTATTATTTCTGAATTAAATATATTATTCTATTATTTAATTTAATTAAATATTCACTATTATTCAATTAAACGACCATTTAATTCTTTGAATCACTATTTAAATAATTAAATAAATAAATTATTACACCGTAAAAATACGGGACATTACATTCTTCCCCACTTAAAATAATTTCGTCCTCGAAATTGCTAAGGTATAAAACAAACCCTATCAACTGGGTTACAATTTATTTGTTTACTTCTTATCTTCAGTTTTTACTGAACCAATTTAATTTCAATTAAATACTAATTTATTTCTATCAACGAAAATTTCCAAAAATCCTGAAAATTTTCTAACACCTTAACTTTTCGGATTTTTTTGCTAGCACCTCGTTTGTACCGGTCAATAGGTCAAACTCCAACTCGCCTCTCTAGCCATCTCCAACCCAAAAGGAAATCAAGCGGCTTGCCAATTCGGTTCATCAAAATCTAATACCATATGAAATATAAACTTGTACCTTTTTGTCGGGCATATCAACTCTATCGCTTCCATATGCTATCAACTCAGCATATACCAATGTTATCCCAATCAAATTCTGATCAATTTATCCTCAACACGTCTATTCGCTTATATCCAAAGCAAATCCCATTTCAACTCAAGTTCAATTCTTGATTCCAAATCTTGATTTACCAAACCAATTCTATTTCAACTTAACTGATTTCAATTAAATTCCAGCTTACTTTCACAAATTTCTATTTAAATTTGTTTTAATTCGAACAATATTTTCCTGGGAGTTTTAAATAACTTTGTTTTTCACAAATCAAATATTCCCTTTCGGAATCAAACAACTTATTTTTTCTCAAAACAATTCAAAAACAATGTCTTTGGTAGTGATCCATCACTTAGAACTCGAAAATGAACACTGATGATGTGGCCAACATCATCAGAGTTATTTCCCAGCGACTGAAGTGAGTTCAATACTATATCACTTTTCAAAATCATTTCTAAACATTTCCATTTTGAAATCAATTCAAAATACCATTCACAAGGCTTGTAAAACAAATTTAAAATCTCCCAAGATTTTTAAAATTCTCATATATTTATTCCAAATCCATTTACAAACACTTCCAAATTTCCAGGGTTTTAATTCCAGTTCTGATTTAAATTTCAGATTCTCATTTCGATTCATATATTATACTTATACGAATTCTGATTGGCTATTTACATAACCATTTCACTATATAATCTTACTCGATTACAGTAACAACCAATATATCCAATATATATATTCATTCCAATATATATATATATATATATTCTCTATATCAAAATATAATTTGGGTAAAATTATTCTGTTTACCCTCTTTTCAAAACATATTGTGTTGACCCATCGTATTCAAGTGTTTAGAAACTCCTATCGATACAATGGATCAAACTGATCGACCAGAACTCATAAACGACTCAACTAATAAATTTCCACGATATAAAATCGTTGTATATCAAATCACAAATACGTTCACTCGTATATATACACTCAATTCAATCTAGGGTGTTACTAACCCCATCTCTACTGAGTCACGCCACAGAGCCAAGGTAATTACTTAACCTTAAGCTCTGATACCAGCTGTAATGTCCCGGAAAAAGTCAATTCGGTTATCCGATATACAACACATATCGAACATCTAAGGATCGAAAATAACCAGTAGTTAATGAAAGAAATTAGAGGGTAAGGAAAGATAAGATAGAAACTTAGAATAGAAGAAGAAGAAGAAGAAGATACAACATCAGAGTAACACGAATCTCACAGCGGAACGAACAACATATAATAGATAACATATCCTTGAAATAAAATCGGTATATATATAGAAACATTATCAGAGTACAACACTTACAACATAGCGGAAATAACTATAGCTATATAATCCTGAAGCCTCCTGCTCCAAGCTCTCCAAGTATATCTGTAAAATCCTTACTACTTGATTGCTCGTATAAAATTGGGCACCCAAGAGTTTAGGGAAAACAAAACCAAATAAACTCCGGGTAAGTCTTGGGACTGGTATGAGTAAAACAGTTTAAAACAGTTTGAGCAAGTAAATGATATCTCATAAGACCACGCCGTATAACGGAACGGGTTTTCCCCTTATGAGAATCCAAAATAAACTTTATATCAAAACTCATTGATATTATAATAGTGTCTATCAACCACAATATAATAATCATCTAGTAGAAACGTTTTCCTCTCACGTTCTACATATATAGTATACAATCAAAACCGCAAGCACGTATTGGGTAATGGATTTCCAACTATGAATAGGTATGGAACCACCCTTCGCTAGTGTAACCCTAGAGAGGAATACACTGGGTTCAACAAGAACATCTTGCAACCCGACTATACATGACCGACCACTCATTTCTCTTAAGTGTATCGAATGTATATCACCAACTGTTGGGATCAACAACCCTTTCCCGAATAGGACAACATCGACAATAGATTTTTAGAAGTAAATGAAACTCTAGATCAGGTGATTATACACCCTAACAGGTGCGACCTACATAGCCATGCTACTTGCCCGAATTTTGTTATTTCCCAGTTGTGAGGCTAAAGGCCATGCTTATCTCTGACAGTTCACACATTTATTCACTTTGAATGTCACATCGTCATACCCACCAAATCACAAATTGATTTCCCCAAAAATTCCACGGGTATACAGCTAAGAGAAACGAATTCCTCCGCCACCAAACGTAAATATGTTTGAAGAGATCAACTTAAGCGATCTATTAAATATACTCTGTCAGACATTCTTCCATATAGGTCATCCTGGGACTGGACAAACCGAAGGCACTATTCAGTACAGCCATCTAAGGCAATCTTTACTTAAGATTTATACAATAGCCCTTGCACTTTACTCCGTCTTCAATTATCTTTGGCATATATGATTCGCAACGCTTATGCCAATACGGAGTGGTACTTCGGATAATAATCCAACCGGTCTCTCCATATTAACAACATTAAAATGGTCAAAAACTTCGATAGTCGGTGAGTTAACTATCAAAGAAAAACACGTGTGCAAACAACGATATTATTTCCAAATGGAAATTATATCGATCAATCATCATGTAACATTTATCTCTTTAGTTCATTAATTTACTTATCTCCTGTTTCCATATATTCTAAATTCTTATTTTCTATTATCAGAAAACATTTCTGATTCTTATTTGGAAAACATTTCCAAAACTCCTTTACTGGATTTAAACCGATGTTTAAATCAAACATCGCCATACCAACTCAAACCATTTACTAAATTCACTTAACCATCATTCACTATCAAACCTTACCATTCCTTAGTTAAGAAGGAAGTCAATCAAGTTGGGGTATGATTACCTCTCAGACCTTAAGTGAACAACGTTTTAACATCGGAATAGTCAAACTTTATCTTTTAAATCTTTAACAAACTTCCTTACGTAACTCTCGGATTCTATATTACGAATCCACTTCTTTATTGAAAACATTGATTATAATGCTAACATTATAAACCCTACTTCTGAAATATCTAACTTAACATCTAACTTTTATTTCTTACTATGAATGATTAACCTACTCTAATTTATTTATAAATAAATAAATCTTGATTTAAAAACCGGAAAGTAAATAATACTTTCCCGAATTCGATATAATCGAATTCGCCGATGAACTCTCTTCGAGTAATCTCTATTTGATTAACTCTTCTTCGAATAACCTATAATCGATTTTCTCTCTTCGATTAATTATATTCGATTATCTCTCTTCGTATAACTTATATTCTATTAACTCACTTTTTCGAATAAATTATATTCGATCTCTTTCTTTCGAATACGCTATATTCGATAATCTCCTTTCAAATGACTTATATTCGATAATCTCACTTTCGAATAACTAAATTCGATTATCTCCTTTCGATTAAACTAACATCGATAACTCCTTTCGATTAAACTAACATCAATTAACTCCTTTTGATTGAACTAGCATCGATAACTCCTTTCGATTTACGATAATCGATAACTCCTTTAACTCTATTCGAATAAACTATATTCGATCAACTCTAATTGTATAACTAATATTCGACTAACTCCTTTCGATTAAACTAACATCGATAACTCCTTTCGATTTAAGCTAACATCGATTAACTCCTTTCAATTTAAACTAGCATCGGTAACTCCTTTCGATTAACTCATCTGAATTAACTCGGTTTGATTTAATCATTTTGACTAACTTAACTAAATTAACTCGACTTATTTAACTCAACTCGACTAACTCGACTTGACTAACCCGACTCGACTAACTCGACTAACTTGACTCGACTCGACTAGCCATATTCGACTAACTTGACTCGATTAGCCCGACTCGACTGACTATGTTCAATTAACTCTAATTCTAATCAATTAATTCTAATTCTAATTGATTAATTCTAATCGATTAACTCTAACTGGTTAACCCTTCGTCCATATTCAGTTTCAAATATCGATGTTGAAATCGATTCTTACTTCTCTATATAAGTCCTGACTTATATATTCTATTTATCCAATGATAAATATTTTACTTAATTTAGAAAATATTATTTATAAATTATTCTTTCCAATTTATCTGTTAAAACAGATTTCTATTTAATTCCACTTTAAATAAATCCTTCCCATTTATCTGTTAAAAACTGATTTCCATATTCTGTTCATTTTCCAAATATTTTCTTTTATAACCCTATTTATTTCCCAAATAAATAATCCTTTCCAATTCTATTTGTAAATGTTTTACAAATATTTTCCTTTCTATTTTATTTGTAAAAATATTCCCTTTTCATCTTTTTATTTATTTAACAAATAAATATTTTCCTTTTCTATTTGTTTCACAAATATTTTCCTTTAAATTCTTATTTGGCTTTCCAAACATTTCCTTTATAAAATCCTTTGATTTTATAAATAGTTTCTTTTATAAATTCTATTTATAAATAAATATTCCTTTTATAATTTTACTTACTTTCTAAGTAAATATTCTTTTTATCCTTCTATTTACTTTCTAAGTAAATATCCTTTTATAAAATTCTTTTCGTTTTATAAATATTTTATTTCAATGCACAGTTTGAAATCTTCCTTCTATATAAAATCTTTCGATTTTATATAATATTTTATTTCAATATTTCTTCTGGTATTTAACAGTACCAAATAACCGGACCATTGTCACTATAATCAATCTCAGATTATACATCACATCATATAACACAATATATGAACAAAACAATATTATAAATATTGAGGAGTCTAGTTGGACCCCTCCAACCTGTTTCCCTGCATCACAGATGTTAAACAATATAATTAACATCGATTTCATTTCAATATGAAATATTCTGCTAAACAGAATCAATATTTGATTAACGATATATATATGTATATATCGTTATATATAATTTCAACCAATACACAAGCAATTCAACCAAACAGTTAACATACATCAATCAACAGACAATTATTAGTTCTAAGAATACGTTATAAAAATATAATTGTTCAGAGCTGGTGAATTTTACTCACATTGGACGATCATCGTTATAACGATAACCATCGCTCGATTTGATTCAGACGGACAATTTATTTTGCTATCAATTGTAACGAGCTTGGATTCACTCCCAGTCAGCTTCATGGTGTAGCCACCATCCATACAATCCCAACGGTTCTTGTTTGATGTCTGATTTCGTATGACCGAGATACAAAGGTTACCAGTAAAGGTACATTGTAAAATAAAATAAAACATGGATTTTAAAATGTTGGGCCTCACCCTTTGAAACCAAACCGGCCCATCTACTAAAACACCCAAACCCGCTTCAAACTCCATCTTCCCCAAACCACAGAACCCGTCGCTCCAATATTTACACAGCACCATTAACCAACTTAATCCCCTTCGTACCCCTTCTCCTCTTCACCGAATCATGAACTAATTACACCATTTCAATCCTTGTGAGAATCTCCATCTACTGGTGCCAAACTCCACAAGCTCGAACTCACTTTCACAGTGGCGACTTCCGGTTTTGCTGGTACAGGTTGCGAACCAAAATACCACCGAAGTTCACGCGAACACCCATCAAGATGCGGAATTTCAAGACAAACCCAAATACAACCACGGATTCTCGAACTGCTGCTTAACATACTTGTAATCCTAAACCCTAGACCGCTCTGCTCAAAACCCGAGCTCCAGAATAGTGATCGAACGACACAAAACCCATAGGAAAAGGAAGCTTGTTCGACATTGAATCCATACATATGTGGTTTACAATTTATAGGATTTTATTGGAGTTGTTTTGGATTTTTTTCCTTCATTGTTTCATCACGTTTTAACAGAGAATGTAGCGGCCTAGTATATTTTTTCTTGTGTTTATAAACGTTGAAGGAGTGGCTGAAAACAAAGGGAACGTAGCCCTTGTTTTGATCACAATTAGCTTAGGATATTTTTAGATATTTTTCTTTTATTATTTTATTCGTTTTAGCCTTCTAAAAATCTGTGTGATCACACACGATATTCAAAAATCACGGAAATGGTCATGTAGCTACAGTTCGACATTAAGGTCCCAACGAAACTGGTTTCGTCGAATTCCGACTTCGTTTGCTCACACAAGGTATTTTTAAAGGTCAATTTATCGACCGTTTTTCACATTAAAATCCCGTACGACCACATACTGACTTCAAAAATCACAAAAACTAAAATCTAACAATAATTTAATATTATGGATCCAACAAAATTAGTTTCGTCGAATTCTGAGGTCGTTTCCACAACTGGCTATTTTTAAAGCTCTGAATAACTCTTTTAAATATATAAATATATTTAAAAACAATTAAATTAAATATAAATAAATTAATATTATCGTATATATTCACAGTGGAATACCATACAGCTCTCATTGAATTTATAACTCGATACATCAAAATTCCCAGTTATATCGATATTCGATTTATATATAAAAACCCTTTTAAATATAAATAAATCGATACAAATTATAAAGGAATTCCACAGCGACTTTAATAAAATTTGATTTGGACATAAATCAAAATCTACACAATGAAATCCCGATTTTTCTCTTCTACTAGAAAAATATACTTCACCAGCTCCGAACGTTTCTTGTTTCATGGAAATCCAATTTAAAACGGACCCAATACATTCAGTTGAAGTTCAAATCGCCAAATAGCGAACTGCCGCGCCATTTCAAGCTCGATTTTAATTATAATATAATTATACGTTCAAACTTCGTTATTTAAATATATTCATTAATATAATTCGACTCTAAACTGAATTATATATTTTAAATAATCCAAATTACACCATACTGTGAATTCCACTATTTTTGATTATTTCTGAATTAAATATATTATTCTATTATTTAATTTAATTAAATATTCACTATTATTTAATTAAAAGACCATTTAATTCTTTGAATCACTATTTAAATAATTAAATAAATTAATTATTACACCGTAAAAATACGGGACATTACACTTAGTTTCAAATTGCAAATTTGGTTGTAAAGCCCATTTGCAATTGCACCTCAATCTTACTTAGGATCAAAAATACTATAAAACTAAATTATAATCCATATAATGCTCTTCATAGTGAGATAAAAACAAGTTCCATCAAAAAAGAAGTACACTGGAAACCATGTACACAATAAAGTACACTAAAATGATTTATTGTTGCATATTAATAAGTGGTTGACTGCTGCTAGAGTAAGGGACTGCGGGGATAAGGCGTAGGTTATCTAAGAGCAACAAAGATAAAATTTTCATGTTTGAGCTCATTAAATGCAAAGGGACATGCATTCCTATAACAACTTGTATTGGTCATGTTGATGTGAGGGTAATGTGCAGAGTTTTTGTGTTGCTACCGGTGTTGGTCTAGGCAAAGATGGTTTTAGTATGAATTGTAGGACGAATTTTTGTGAAGTGAAAGAAACGCAGAATTAACATTTTTTATATGCAGATCTGAATTTTGCAATGGAATAATTATTCATGGTCGAGTTCTATTAATATTATTATGTGCTAGTTTTAATAATAATCAATTAATATTGTCTACAGGTAATTATCTTTTATGGAGTGAAGACCATCAGCAACAAAGGATATGACTTTAATTGTTGTATTTATTATTAGTACTTATTGTGTAAATTTGTTTTTGAATATTTATGGTATGTGAATTTGTTGATTTTGTCAAATAACTGTTATCTAAATGGTTATGGAAGATACAATGTGACTAATGTGTTCTTAGTTATTTGAATATGAGGATTGTATGATTGATTAATTGTCGTTTTAAATCTGATTTTAATACAATCGTTGCTAATTTTAAAATGATTTATATAATTAGCTGCTGGAAATAATATAAGCCATTAACAGTATGCAGTAGCCATTAAAATATATTACAAAATAATCATCACCTTTTAGTAGCGTTTCAGAAACGCTACAGAAACAAATGTAACATACCATTTGAATTTTTAGTGGCATAAAATAAATGCTACAGAAAAGCAAAAAGTGACCCACATATAGACCTTCAGTAGCATTTAGAAAACGCAACTACGCTAACCATATGGTAGCGTTTATCAAAACGCAACCAAAAAATTCAGACTTTTAGTTGCGGGACCTGTAGTAGCGTTTATTAAAATGTTACCAAAGGTTTTGGTAGCGTTTTTCAAATGCTACCAAAGGTCAATTTTGGTGTAATGAGCCTACACTTGTGGACGCTGGATTTGTCGGGCGGGTCCGGGCAGACTTCTACCACTAGTTGACTTAACCTCGTGTCTTAGCACCATTTCATTTTTTTAATTTTGCACTTAGACCCCTCACATTAGATTTACCACTTATGAATGCTGGATATGCCGGGCGGTTACGTGCAGACTTCTATCATAAGTGCAATCTAGCCTCGTGTCTAAGAGTATTACAGTGTCAAATTACTGTGAATCTAGGCATGTTCGTTCTTTAACAATTATTCCCATTTCATGAAAATTTTAGGCATATTATCCTTTTTACTGTAATCTAGTTTACAGTAATATAATTTACATGTCATCCAATTTTTGCCTATATTTTGTCGCATGTCCTTTTCAACATATTTTTAATTCTATTTCGACATGTAAACATTCAATCGGGTAGTTATTTAAATCCAACAAGTTAAACATGTCATTCAATCAATAATATGGCCCAAGTGAATCATATAATTATAACAACAATAATCATTTCCCATATTCTAACATGTTTACTCAACATGTAATCATTCAACGTATGAACTATTCATATTAACATCTCAACTTGTTATAACAATAATTTATAACTAATCTAGCAGTTTCATAATTTATAAAAAGGGGAATGCTAAACGATAATAATAATATTATCTAAAGGCTATAGCTTAAACCCACTCACCTTTTATGCTTTCCCTAATTCTAGATCTGATCCAGTTTTAACATCCATGGTTTTTCCCTTTTAATCGGATTCACAACCTAACGACCATGGATTTATTATTTTCATTAAAAGAGAGAAGGGAAAGGAAGAGTAAGAATTAGAATGAAATGGATCTGGAATTTTACCTTGCTTTCATGATTCTGGATGATCTTTTTATTATTGTCAATTCTCTCTTCTTGATCTAGATTCATAGTTTTCCTAGGCTAATATTTTAATTTTTAGAATAGATTTGAGAAGAGAGAGAGAGAGTAATGGCAGAGCTCCAGCGTAGCCGCCAAATTATGAGGTTTAGGGTTAGGTCTAAAGACTTATATATAGGCGTAGCGGAGGAACCAGAACCCTCAGATTTAATTTAAAAACATCAAAACCGCCCACGTCAGAGAAGAACTTTCTTGATCCGCGAGTGGGTCGACCCCTAGATCGACCCCCAACGGTCTAATTTCCCTCCAGATTTTTCCGCTCATGAATTTTGATTTTTGAACTGATTTTCAGATTTTCTGGATATATTTATTCAATATATACACATTTAAGCTCCTTATATGTATACAAATTTCTAATGCTCATAACTTCTTCATACGGTGTCCGTTTTACGCAAACCAGGTGTCTATCTTGACCAGAATTTCGAGATGGACGCAACAGTGCAGTTCGTTTTACTTAATTCTGAATATTTAATTAAGTTATCCTTATTTTATTATCTTGAGTTAAAAATGCGGGGTGTTGCACCTTCGTTGGGTCCAATCGTTAAAATAACGATTTGGGGTTTTACTGAAATTAAACAACGTTTAGTTTCATTAGTTCAATCAATATATGGATATATATTTCACAGCAAACAAACAGTCAACCATTAGCAACCATAGCACACAAAATAAAAACCCGACTTATATAAAATATAAGTGAGGAAAACTAAGTGAGTTTAACTCACCTTAATCTGATTATCGCTGCAGTGGTTCAGCTACAATCAAATTAAACAAAGTTTAATTTGACTGTAAATTCCAGCTATCCACGTCTTTATCCAACACAGTTTCATAATATTTTGTTCGTCAAGATGATTCCAATTCTCTTAAATCATCCAATTCTGATAATATTTGCACATGTTATTAATATTTTAAGGTACATTATTTTAATTAAAATTATAATTAATATTCCTTAATTATTATAATCAACAACTAATTACATTAGTTTAATGGAAAGGCTGGATCAACACTGTTTTGATTTCCCTTCATTCCTCCTTGTTCAGACAGCCTGCACAATTTCATATTTAAGTTATCTATTAATTATTAATTTAATTAATATCGAATTACTTAAATTAATTCACTAATTACATTATTCAGGCAAAACCGTTCAGGCCATTCTTTCAGCTTCATGTTTTCATCCCACTCTCAAGTTCCCAATCGTTCCTGCATCCCAATATTTGAAACTTAACAAATGATTCAAATTTATAATTAACTTTTAATTATAAAATTATTCACACTCTAATTATCGTTTAAATTACATAATAAGGCCGATCAGACAATTCTTCTTCACGCGCCTTGAATCCAGGATTCTCGTCTGAACAAAACATCAACCCACGACATTGACTTCCGTCACACCTACCGACGATCGGAGGTGGATCTGAGCACCCCAGTCACTGCGGCCAAGTATCCTCCCCCTTCTACAAGAACGACGCCTCCCCAGTCCCTATCTACCGCCTGTCATTCCAACAAAACCGCATCGCCTTAGGGCACAGTTCTAGGCCACCACGCTAACCCTATGCCGATCACCACCGTTGAAATCGAAGAACATCGAGCTGATTATTTCTTCAGTTAAAATCATCTCATAAAAGTGAACAGATTGATAGATTATAAAGGAGGAAAGCTAATGATTTCTGTTTGTCCATAACGTTGATGGCGACAGAAAGTAATACTGACTAAGGAACGAGAAAGACTAGGGTTGAGGCTCTTTTATAGTGAGGGTTTCCAATATAATATTTTTAATTTAACTTTATCGTGAAGTAATGATCAAAAAACTACAACAAACGACTTTCGAATGAGACAAAACTCCTAATCCTAACATAGAAAAATATTCTGGACAGGATGGGACAGGATGGGACAGGTTTTTCGAATTATGAGGTCGTTTGTGAAAAGTCCTTTATAAATCATAAGCTAAAAATCATGCGTTTAAATTTCCAACAATCACTAAATAAATCTAATCAGCTTGAAACTTTGAAATTCTACTAGACCTTTTCCTTACGGATTCAACAAAATTTGTTTTGTTAAAATCGGAGTTCGTTTGGCCAGTTGTTTATTCCTTAAAAGTTACCCCTGTCTAAAATGACCAAAATAATATAAATGATTAACGCGTTTATCGTTAACACGATCAAACGGTAAGTCCGATTGACACGAAAATTGAAATCTAAATATAATTAACTAATATGAGTCCAATGGTACAAGTTTATCGCATCTGAGACTACTTCCCGGTACACTATTTTTATGTGCACCACAATGCTATTTTGGACACCAAATTACCCAGTCTCCAAAAATAAAAAACTACCTACCAATCTTGACTCTAATCGTCGATACGAACTCAATGAAATTGGTTTCGTGGCTTAATTCGATCGTCTGCTCAAGTTATACATAAATACACCTCTATTAAATTAAACTAATTTAATTACTCTCTATAGAAAATGACTCGGCGTTTACGGTTGCCGTTGTCACATACCACATTGGTTTGCATGAAATTTAATATCATACAATAATTTAACGTTACTGTAACAACCCGTATTTTAATAACGTGTTATAACCATAAATCCAGGCAGAATTAAATTTTAAAATAAGAACCAAGGGAAACGGGTTGCGCCATTGCGTTCATCTTGGAATTCTGCATGAAATCGAGTCCGATTTTTCGAAAATCGGAGTCCGTATGACCAAGTTATGGCTCCCCAAAGTTTTAGAAAATTCCAGAGTTCAAAACAGTTCGAATTTCAAGTTCAAAATTTCGAATTTCAAATCCAGACAGCTAGGCGGGAAAAATCCCTCCAGCACCCAGATCGACTGGGGAGTCGACTGGGCAGTCGACCCCCCCCCCCCCGGACCAGGTCGACTGCGCAGTCGACTTGGTAGTCGACCCGGTCACCTAGCCTGTTTTTGAGCCAGATGTATCTGGTCTCGTTGCTTGTCCAGATTCACTCTCTAAACACTATATAAGCAGCCCCTGACCCTAGACTTTCTATCACATTCTTGTCTGACCATATGCTGCTGAAGTTCTGACTGGAAGATAGAGAATAAGGAGGCTATTCAGGACTTTGTTAGTGCTATGTTGGTTTGGGGATTTGCTAGAGATTCTGCTTCTACTCTTTTTGCTTTCTCATTCTCTAGACTACGACCTGTAAGCCCTTTGTCACTCTTAGATTTAAACTGTAAATTTAACCTGAACACGATGTAAACTGAAATTATGCATAAACATGGTAACTAAGTTCGATCTACTATTGTATATCTTGGATTTATGACTATCACTTTTAAATCTGTTATTTTGAATCTAGTTCTGTACACCCCAGATCTATTCATCTTAAATGTTGACTTGTGGAATATTAGTATGAACCTGATTTGGATATATTCATGTTTAATCTAAAACCCCTTTACGATCTTTATCTTGCCATGCCTGTGATGTTGAAACTATTATTGGGGTATTATCTTATGTCAATCCTTTACCATGTCTATCACCATGTCTTGTCAAGTTGATGTTGAGCCCCTATTTCATATGCATGTAATGTTATAATCATCATGCTTAACTTGTGAACACCTTTGCCATTCTATGACTATCCTGTTTGTGTTATTCCCTATTTTGACATGTTGTATTAATGCGAATTCACGTACGTTGGAGATACGTTTTGGGTAGATTAGGCAAACTTGAAAATTGGCTATAGAATTGACATGATATGACATGAAAATATGACATGAAAACTTGACATGAGAATAAGCTTGAAAACATGAATTTGGGACATGACAATTAGATAACTTGAAAATGGCCAACTCGATGTTGGGTTGAATTTGCAACGTAAATCTGCCCGGAACCGCTCGGCAAATCCAGTAGTTGCAAATAATAGGACCTAATGTGAGTAGTTGGTCATATAGCACTTTAAACCCGAGGTTAGACTAGGTTATGGTGTAAATCTGCCCGGAACCGCCCGGCACATCCAGTAACCGTAATCAAGTCTAATGTGAGATGTTGGGATGCGTTAAGTGAATTAATGCCACATGGTAGGGTTAAGTCATGGACCCCTTGAATATACTTAACCAATTTGACACCTCGATTTGATAGGGTTAAGTCTTGAACTGCTTGTATATATACTTAACCAACTAGATACATGTTTGGATAGGGTTAAGTCATGACCTTTTTAATGACAATACTTAACCCATTAGAAATCCTAGCCACGTGGTCCCTTTCAGGAGTAACCCACTTAGAAGTATCACGATACCCTAGGGACTAGGCAGGGTGGGGCACGATTACTGGGCTGATTGTAAGCGACCAAGAATAACGGCTGAGTAAGGTGCGCCAGTGTAGGTTCAGGCGGACTAGGGTCGTGCACTTAGTCCGGAGTTGTAAAAGTAGGCATGGGCACCCGTAGTACTACATTGTGCGTGCTTGATTTGTGTCAGTGGTTGACACCCTAGGACCTGATACACCCTAGGGTGGACCTAGCACATGTGACTACATTTCGCGATTGGGCCGTATAACACCGACACACGACGAGAAAAGCCGATCGATTAGGATGGACTGTTGGACCCCGTATTGGGTCATTTCATGTTATTGGGTTTAGGGATCATTTCTGGATTTATACTTGACATGGATTTGGACACTAGTACAGTTAGTGCAGTAAACCTTGTATATGCGATGCCACTCTTATCTTGTTACCTTTTATTATCATGCCAGTCCAGTTATTATCTTTATGTTTAATCTCAGTTTCTCATGTCCAGTTAACTTTATTAGTTTTTATGCTGATAGTCACTAGGGCTTACCAATCTTTTTGACTGACCCGTTTTCTTCCACCTCGTTTTCTTTCGTTCCCCCCCAGGTTCTCAGGGAGGAAACTCTAGCTCTTAGCTTGGACTTTGCTTGCTTTCTGACAGCTCATGTACGGTTTGGTCTTGAGCTATGCTATGGATGCACTCATGCTCTTTTTGGGGAATAATATTGGACTTATGTTGTTTTAAGTACTTTGCTTCTTTAGAACTTGATGTAATGAAATAATGACTTGGTATTTTGATGTAAGAGGTATTGACTCTATTTTCCACGTAATGAGATTTGGTTAAATTTATATCCGCTGCTTTATATACTCTGTTTAATTTATGTTCTGTCTTGTGTTATCTCTGTGCCTGTTTACTAGATAATACCCCTCCAAAACTAGTGCATTCCCTTTGTGAGTGACCCTAGCAGAGGTGGGGTGTTACATTTCGTATCAGAGCAGAAGGTTACCAGACTGGGCAAAAGCTTTTGAAAATTATTTTCAAAACCATTTATAAAGAAGCATTTTTCAAGAAAAGTTCTATTTTTAAGAAAAGGCTATTCCCCAAAAGCCATTAGCACTTTCCTTGTTTCCTCGTTTGAATCTTTTTCTTTTCGTTTTTCAGCATGGTCGATCTTAACCTTCCCGAGGGAGTACCCATTCCCGGATGGTTCCGAAGGTACTTGGAAGCTAGGGCCAACGATGCGGGCCCGGCAGGCATCCCTCCTCCTCCTCCTCCAGTAGTCGCGGTTCCTCCTCCTCCTCCCAGCACCGCGTTTGCCCAAATATGCAAAGACTTTATAGGAATGGGCGGCAAGAGCTTCCTTGGAACTGAGACCTTCACTGAGGCACGAAACTGGTTAAAGGAGACTGAAGACCTGTTCGTTATCTTCGATATGGAGGATCATAGGAAAGTTCAGTTGGCGGCATGGTTGTTAAAAGAGGAAGCTGCATTTTGGTGGGAAGTCACCAATGCTTCCAGACCAATTGAGACTTGGGCAGACTTTAGAGAGAGGTTTGGGCTTAAATTCTTATCGTCAGCAGAAGTGAACCTTCAGATGGAGTGGTTCCTGGCACTCAAGCAAGGGGACATGTCTGTTAGGGAGTACGTGAATAAGTTTAATCAGCTTGCTCGGTTTGGTTTGGACTTAGTCAATACGGCTGAGAAGAAGGCTCTACGATTTGCTCGAGGATTGAGCGAGCCACTCCACACTATGGCCATGACTCATATGCCCATGGGGGCGACCTTTGAAAGCTTGGTGAATATGGCCCTACTTCATGAGGAAGACAAGGGGGACAAAAAGGAGGTTAAGCTTAATGAGACTCATAACAAGAAGGTTGACTTCAAGAAGGGAGGCAACAAGAATAACAAGAATAACAAGGGCAACAACAACAATGCTAACAAGCCACGTGAGACGAGGAAGTGCAACTTTTGTGGTATCACGGGACATATAGCTAAAGACTGTAGGAGGAAGAAAAGAAAGTTGGGTGAATGCTTTCACTGTGGGGATACTGGACACATCAGTAAGGATTGCCTAAGAAGCAAGGACAGGGGCTAGGGTAGACACAGCGAGCAGGACCTTCTAGAGGGCAGTTGCAGGTTCTCAACACCACTCCAGCTCTTGACCGAGGTAGTAATATTTCTGTAGAAAGCCTTGTTTACATTTCTGAATTTCCTGTTCGAACCTTATTTGACTCTGGCGCATCGCATACTTTTATCTCATCTGATATTGTTGAAAATCTGTACTTAAGTACTAGTCTAGTTGATGATCCCGTTAGTGTTTCAAATCCGATTGGGGGATCCGCCCATTTATCTATGATTTGTGTTGATTTGAGGATTTCCATCTTAAGCGTGCAATTCACGTGTAATGCTTATGTTCTCGGATTCATGGGATATGGTTTAATTCTGGGCATGGATTGGTTGTCCAATTACGGAGCTATCCTTGATTATGAACGAAGGGTAGTGAGGCTCATGACACGCCTTGGTAATACCCTTGAACTTTCTTGTAACCCGAAGGGTCCGGTCATGTTATGTTATCTTGAATCTCTCGACTCGTCCGTCGACAATCTGCACTCCGTGAGAGTAGTCCGAGAATATCCTGATGTCTTTGATGAGGTGAAGGGGTTACCCCCTAAACGCAAGATAGACTTCCGAATTTATCTGGTTGATAATGCCAAGCCTGTTTCAATGCCCGTTAGGCATATGGCCCCGCGAGAAAGAAGAGAGCTCAGTAAACAAATCAAGGAGTTGCTCGAGAAAAATTTCATAAGGCGAAGCATTTCTGAATGGGGTGCTCCGGTGGTATTCACTACTAAGGCGGATGGTTCGCTTCGTCTGTGCGTAGATTATCGTGAGTTAAACAAGCTGACGAAGAAGAATAAGCACCCACTACCAAGAATCGATGATCTTTTTGACCAGCTTGTGGGTGCATCTGTTTTCTCTCAACTCGATCTAGCCACCGGATTCCATCAGCTTAGAGTGACTGAGGATAGTATTGACAAAACTGCGTGTAGGACTCCAGATGGGTTCTTCGAATGGCTCGTCATGCCGTTTGGGTTAACGAATGCACCCGCATACTTCGTTGATTTGATGAGTAGGGTGTTTAGGGAGTTCCTTAACAAGTTTGTGGTTGTCTTAGTGGATGATATTCTGATCTTCTCTAAGGACGAGGAAGAGAATGCTATACATCTCAAGGAGGTTATGGATACGCTTAGAGCTCATCAGTTAAAAGCCAAGTTCTCCAAATGCCATTTCTGGAGAAGGGAAGTTCGGTTCCTTGGGCATATAGTTTCTAAGCAAGGTTTAGCCGTGGACCCCGCAAAGGTAGTTGCGGTGCAAGACTGGAAAATTCCTAAGAATGCAACAGAGGTGAGAAGCTTTCTCGGTTTGGCGGGCTTTTACAGGAAGTTCATTAAGGACTTCGCTAAGATTTCAGCCCCTCTTACTAAGTTAACGAAGAAAAACCTAGCGTTTGCATGGGACATAGAATGTGAGACTGCTTTCCAGAGACTCAAGAGAGCCCTCACCACAGCTCCAGTTTTAGCATTACCCGATGGAGGAAAAATGTTTACGGCGTACACAGATGCGTGCGGCTCGGGATTAGGCGTTGTCCTAATGCAAGAAGGAAGAGTGATATGCTATGGGGGTAGACAACTTAAAGTTCATGAGAAGAACTATCCCATACATGACTTGGAGTTAGCCGCGATTGTTTTTGCACTTAAAGCTTAGCGCCATTATCTCCTAGGGGAGAAATTCGAGCTGTATACCGACCAAAAATCGCTTAAGTATCTCTTTTCGCAAAAAGATTTGAATCTGAGACAGCAGCGGTGGATGGAATTCTTGGCCTCATATGACTTCGATATAACTTATACCCCTGGCAAGGGTATCGTGGTGGTGGATGCGCTAAGTAGAAAAAGGTTGACTTTGAGCCCCTTATTTGTTGAAAGAAAAAATCTAGAGTTTATAGCGACCTTTGATTTTACGCATGCTGTTGAGTCATTGACTGGTACGTTAGCATCTCTTGAGCTGAGACCTACGCTTCTAGATCAAGTAGGGACTTCGCAGAAAGAAGACCCATAGATAGTCGAAATCATGGACAAGTTAATCAGTGGTGAGACGTCAAGTCACCTGGGTAGGTATGCCATTGATGACAAAGGATGGCTAAGGCGCGATGGAAGGCTATGTGTTCCACTGGTGGGAGACTTAGTAAAGAAAGTTCTCGAAGAGGCGCATCACTCGAAGATGACTATACATCCCGGAGGGGATAAGATGTACAGAGATATGAAACGCATTTTCTTTTGGGCCGGAATGAAAAAGGACGTGGCAGAATTCGTCTCAAAGTGCATGGTGTGCCAACAAGTCAAGGCCGAATCTAAGAAGCCCGGTGGGCTATTACATCCTTTGGAGGTCCCGCGATGGAAGTGGGAAAGTATCTCGATGGATTTCGTGGATGGATTGCCTAGGTCGAGGAAGGGGAATACTAGCATATGGGTCATTGTTTATGGACTCACGAAGACTGCTCACTTCATTCCGGTGAAAAGCAAAAGGACTGCATCATGGCTAGCGTCTATTTACCTTCGAGAGATAGTACGGTTGCACGGGGTTCCTTCTAGCATAGTCAGTGACCGTGACCCAATTTTCACTAGCCAGTTTTGGAATAGTCTGCAAGAAGCAATGGGTACGCAACTTAATTTAAGCACATCCTATCACCCTCAGACGGATGGACAGACCGAAAGGATAAATAGAGTACTAGAGGATCTTTTAAGGCTATGCATTCTTGATTTTGGTGGTACTTGGGAAGACCATCTCCCTCTCGTGGAGTTTGCTTATAATAATAGCTACCAAGCTAGCAAAGGGATGGCACCGTTCGAAGCCCTGTATGGAAGACCGTGCAAGTCACCAACTTGTTGGTGGGAGACGACTGACAGACTTATACTTGGCCCCGACATGATACGAGACACTTCTGAGAAGGTGGAGTTGATACGAAGACGAATGAAAGCGGCCCAAGATAGACAAAAATCTTATGCGTACAAGAGAAGGACAGACCTAGAGTTCGAAGTCGGAGATATGGTTTTCATAAAAGTCTCGCCTTTGCGCAATGTGGTTCGTTTTGGAGCAATTGGAAAACTAGCACCGAGATTCGTAGGACCGTTCCCTATCACTGAGAGGATTGGGCAGATGGTCTATAAAGTAGAGTTACCTGAGAGGCTGGCCGGAGTACACAATGTCTTTCACGTCTCGCATCTCTGAAAGTGCCTACATGAATCAGCTGAGTGGTTGAGCCAAGCATCCTCGAAGGCGTAGAAGTGGAGAAAGAAGCAACGCTGAGGCGAGTTCCTATTCGTATCTTAGGGACGAAGATCAAGAAGCTAAGGAATCGCGAAGTCAAGCTAGTCAAAGTACAGTGGAGTGAAGCCCAAGAAGACGCAACTTGGGAAACCGAGGAGAAGATACACGCGCTTTACCCATTCCTTTTTTAGGGTACTTTATCGATCTCTTTTCCTTTGAGCTTGTAAATCCTTCGTATCATGCTACCTATGTTTGTCTTGAGAACCTTAGAACCCTCTTTGGATGTAAACATGTATTTGAAACATGTTATGGTTGATGTTTGCAAATGGTTGCAAGTGTTTGCAAGTGATTTCTAGTGGATGCACGACACACATTAGGCACTAGATCGGCTCAGACACCTTTTCATGTTGCATTTGCATGGGTGCTTATACTTGTACATGGATGAACTTGTTATGCTATCACGTGGATGTTGCATATGGATGATGTTTGTGCACTCATGTAGAAATTTTAAGTTATGTTAGGAATTTGCATACATGTTGGACTCATTACACTAACATATCTTGCATTAAGGAGGTTTACTGAATCAGTAACTGCCTGATCTTTTGCATTAGATAAGTACATATACACACATGCTGCATATGTTCATACAACATTAGAGATCATTGTAAGGACAATGGTTGCTCGTGAATGATGTTGTGAGTAGATGGATGTGGATGGTAGGATGCGTTCTTCCTAACTTAGAGATTTCGGGGACGAAATCCTTTAAGGAGGGGAGAATGTAACAACCCGTATTTTAATAACGTGTTATAACCATAAATCTAGGAAGAATTAAATTTTAAAATAAGAACCAAGGGAAATGGGTTGCGCCATTGCGTTCGTCTCAGAATTCTGCATGAAATCGAGTCTGAGTTTTCGAAAATCGGAGTCCGTATGACCAAGTTATGGCTCCCCAAAGTTTCAGAAAATTCCAGAGTTCAAAACAGTTCGAATTTCAAGTTCAAAATTTCGAATTTCAAATCCAGACAGCTAGGCGGGAAAATTCCCACCAGCACCCAGGTCGACTGGGCAGTCGACCCCCCCCCCCCCAACCAGGTTGACTGCGCAGTCGACTTGGTAGTCGACCTGGTCACGTAGCCTGTTTTTGAGCCAGATGTATCTGGTCTCGTTGCTTGTCCAGATTCACTCTCTAAACACTATATAAGCAGCCCCTGACCCTAGACTTTCTATCACATTCTTGTCCAACCATATGCTGCTGAAGTTCTGACTGGAAGATAGAGAATAAGGAGGCCATTCAGGACTTTGTTAGTGCTACGTTGGTTTGGGGATTTGCTAGAGATTCTTCTTCTACTCTTTTTGCTTTCTCATTCTCTAGACTACGATCTGTAAGCCCTTTGTCACTCTTAGATTTAAACTGTAAATTTAACCTGAACACGATGTAAACTGAAATTATGCATAAACATGGTAACTAAGTTGGATCTACTATTGTATATCTTGGATCTATGACTATCACTTTTAAATCTGTTATTTTGAATCTAGTTCTGTACACCCTAGATCTATTCATCTTAAATGTTGACTTGTGGAATATTATTATGAACCTGATTTGGATATATTCATGTTTAATCTAAAACCCCTTTACGATCTTTATCTTGCCATGCCTGTGATGTTGAAACTATTATTGGGGTATTATCTTATGTCAATCCTTTACCATGTCTATCACCATGTCTTGTCAAGTTGATGTTGAGCCCCTATTTCATATGCCTGTAATGTTATAATCATCATGCTTAACTTGTGAACATCTTTGCCATTCTATGACTATCATGTTTGTGTTATTCCCTATTTTGACATGTTGTATTAATGCGAATTCACGTACGTTGGGGATACATTTTGGGTAGATTAGGCAAACTTGAAAATTGGCTATGGAATTGACATGATATGACATGAAAATATGACATGAAAACTTGACATGAGAATAAGCTTGAAAACATGAATTTGGGACATGACAATTAGATAACTTGAAAATGTCCAACTCGAGGTTGGGTTGAATTTGCAACGTAAATCTACCCGGAACCGCCCGACAAATCCAGTAGTTGCAAATAATAGGACCCAATGTGATTAGTTGGTCATATAGCACTTTAAACCCGAGGTTAGACTAGGTTATGGTGTAAATCTGCCCGGAACCGCCCGGCACATCCAGTAACCGTAACCAAGTCTAATGTGAGAGGTTGGGGTGCGTTAAGTGAATTAATGCCACATGGTAGGGTTAAGTCATGGACCCCTTGAATATACTTAACCAATTTGACACGTCGATTTGATAGGGTTAAGTCTTGAACTGCTTGTGTATATACTTAACTAACTAGATACATGTTTGGATAGGGTTAAGTCATGACCTTTTTAATGACAATACTTAACCCATTAGAAATCCTAGCCACGTGGTCCCTTTCAGCAGTAACCCACTTAGAAGTATCACGATACCCTGGGGACTAGGCTGGGTGGGGCACGATTACTGGGCTGATTGTAAGCGACCAAGAATAACGGCTGAGTAAGGTGCGCCAGTGTAGGTTCAGGCGGACTAAGGTCGTGCACTTAGTCCGGAGTTGAAAAAGTAGGCATGGGCACCCGTAGTACTACATTGTGCGTGCTTGATTTGTGTCAGTGGTTGACACCCTAGGACCTGATACACCCTAGGGTGGACCTAGCACATGTGACTACATTCCGCGATTGGGCCGTATAACACCGACACACGACGAGAAAAGCCGATCGATTAGGATGGACTATTGGACCCCGTATTGGGTCATTTCATGTTATTGGGTTTAGGGATCATTTCTGGATTTATACTTGACATGGATTTGGACACTAGTACAGTTAGTGCAGTAAATCTTGTATATGCGATGCCACTCTTATCTTGTTACCTTTTATTATCATGCCAGTCCAGTTATTATCTTTATGTTTAATCTCAGTTTCTCATGTCCAGTTAACTTTATTAGTTTTTATGCTGATAGTCACTAGGGTTTACTAGTCTTTTTGACTAACCCGTTTTCTTCCACCTCTTTTTTTTCGTCCCCCCCCCAAGGTTCTCAGGGAGGAAACTCTAGCTCTTAGCTTGGACATTGCTTGCTTTCTGACAGCTTATGTACGGTTTGGTCTTGAGCTATGCTATGGCTGCACTCATGCTCTTTTTGGGGAATAATATTGGACTTATGTTGTTTTAAGTACTTTGCTTCTTTAGAACTTGATGTAATGAAATAATGACTTGGTATTTAGATGTAAGAGGTTTTGACTCTATTTTCCACGTAATGAGATTTGGTTAAATTTATATCCGCTGCTTTATATACTCTGTTTAATTTATGTTCTGTCTTGTGTTATCTCTGTGCCTGTTTACTAGATAATACCCCTCCAAAACTAGTGCATTCCCTTTGTGAGTGACCCTAGCAGAGGTGGGGTGTTACAGTTACGGTTCCAATGAAACTAATTTCATCGAAAACGGACTCTGTTTGCAAAATGGCTATTTTTAACTCATATAAAATATCGAATAAATTTAAATAAATTCCCAAATAATTTAATTGAATAATAATAAATTATTGTTATCGTAAATATTCAAATAGAATATATCTATAACTTCAATTATAAAATATGCAACTAAATATCATAAAATTTGAGTTAAATTGTATCCAAATTATATAAAAACCATTATTAATTTATTAAATAAACGTTATCGTTTATTAATGATTTCCATAACGACTATTTTAGAATTTGAATTGGGCATAACTAACAATCTGTAACACGAAATCTAGAATTTTCTTTTCCGTATGAAAATTATGATCAACAAGATTCCAACGTTTCTTGTTTCACCGAAACCGGACTTAAAACAGATTCTGTATATCTAATTGAAGTTCAAAACTCAATATTATGAACTATCGCGCCATTTCAAGCTAGTTTATAATTATATATAAACTTAACGTTCATACTTTGTTTTAAATAACGAATTCAATATTAAAATCCATAATTATTCCAAATATAATATTTAAAATAATAAATTAAATTAAATATTTGACTATAAAAAATACGGGACATTACAATAGCATCCTAGCCTCTCGATCCCCACTTGACTTGATTTGGTTTCATGGACTCGTTAAGGCCCCTCGTTCTACTTTCAAGCATTAGGATCACAAAGCATAGCCTACTACTTTCCTTTCCAAGTATAGCGCTGGGGATCACTCAGTATAACAATCGGATTTGCCATAGTTCTTGCGCATTCGAAAATATATTGATTTCACATTGTAATATATAAAAGTGAAGTAATAAAATACTAATCTTCCGGGTGGACGTAGGCTCTGATGAACTGAACCACTATAAATATTGTGTGGCTATATTCTGTCATTTTCCTCTACATACTTACATCACAATTTGCTCATTTTCCATTCCGGACGTTTATTTTCACTATCGTGGAAATCTCAAGTGTTGGCGACCACTTTTGACCGCCAACATTTTGTCGTGCCTGGAAGGGGAAGAAGATGCACCTATAGTCTCCACTGCTACCATTAAGAAATTAAAAGCTTCACCTTTCTTACCATTCGATCACCGAGACTTGGAGCATTACTTAAGTCTTCCAAAACTTACCTACCAAGTCTACCGATAATGGCGACCAAAAGAAAGAAGTTATGGTCAAACATTCCACGATCGATCTTGAATCGGAAAACCCCTCTCATCCTCGATCCACTGAAGTTCCGACCAACGAAAATATCGTTGCTACTTCTGGTTCCAATGCACTCGTAACAAGCTCAATTCGATGAAACAAAGAGAAAGTTAGGAGCAACTCAAAGAAGCCTCGTCAAACAAATCAACCAAAATATTTGGTTAACGCAACAACATCAATAACACGCTCAACAAGACACTCTACACCCTCAACAGACTTGAGCATTCAGCTACCCTCGAATTAAGTCTCTCCAAATCCTTCTTCCGCTTCTCTCCATCATAATCGTCATCTCGACCCTTGCCGCCTTGGGCCTAACCTCGACTAAAGGGTTAGCGCTCGACACCAAACTTGACAGGATCCACTTGTTGTAAACCAGAACTTATCGCCTACACCTCATGTAACCAACCAGACCCAAGTTTCCACTCATCGACTTCTGCAAATTCAAAAGTCCGAGGTCGGAGATTCTTGAGATGAAAACGACATCCATCCGAGAAGGCATCCAATGCTTCGTACTCCCGAGTCGAGTCATGACCTGTGACGACCGCCCCATACCTCCAACCCCGAATTAAGGAAAAGGTGTGCTATATGACGTGTTTGGTCGATATGGGACGATCATCAAGGAAGAATAAATCGAAATAAAACTGGCGCAAAACTCACAGTGCATGGATAATATATAATAATGAAATATTCAAAAGGATATAGTAGTGAAGCATAAATGAACAGGAAATCAAATCTTCATAAATCCATATAATCTCAAGTGCAATACATTCAGTACACGAATCTATGAATACAGTATGCGTCATACATCCCTCGGAGTATCAATAACCATAAACATACAGTGGAAATAGAAAATAAACATCTATATGTAGGTAGTAATAGTACGGCAGCCTCTTGATCATCATCGGCACCAAAACCTTTAGTCAAACAATAGCCTTAGTGATCGATAAAACAACTAACAACAGTTACAGAAGATAATATGAGTATAGGTGGATCAACCATCCGATCTTCTCGGCAACCATTAAATTATCACTTGAAAATCATCCATCACATGCCATTACAAAATAGGAAAGGACAACCCTAATCCTGCTTCTCTTCGACAACCATCCATCACATATATATTTAATAACTGTAATTATATATACATATAAAGTGTGTAGAGTTTCTCACCGACATTTCTGCTCCTTTAGTCATTACGGTTGGAAAGCCTAGCTACCCGTGAATGCTCATAAAAGGACAATATTCCGGCACCGATTTCTTCAACAATATATATATATATATATATGTGTGTGTGTGTGTGTGTGTGTGTGTGTTACTACCAAAATTCAACACCGAAACAGACTATTAGTGAAGGAGTATCAAATCGCCACCGGTAAAGGGGAGTGATCTGAAAGCACAAACTCGACATCAGGATAAAGCCAAAACCTAAAAGAAGCAATGATGGTAACCAACAACCGTCACCATCCTGGAAGGGGAGAGCTTAGAACCGAAAAGGAAAAGGGATACCGACAGGGTAGTTTTGAACATGATACAAATAATGTGAAGTCAATTCCAAAAGTCAATCACCTCAAACCGAAAGCAAATAAGAAAGAAAGAACGACAACACATGATCCGAGACCAAAGAATTGACAAGGAACAAAGCAAAGGGAGACAAAAGGGCTATAAACATTAATTCACTTAATGTTAGTACAGAAAGAGATAAAGGACCATAAAATAACAAAAAGCCAAAACACAAGCATCCCGAAGGCCAGCTACCGGACTCGAAGCTTGTCAGCTACTTTGAAGCAACTTCAACAGGAAGTACACCGAAACAACCCTTTCGGAAGACCAAAAATCTACCCTAGAGATTCATCGAGAGCAAGCCAAAGTCTTCGAGAAAAAGAGCTATTCACACTAACATTCTTAGTGTCGATACCGAAAGGGGGTGACGGCTCCAGGAACGTAAGCGATTAAGGCACGAAGGCAAACATCGTAAAGATTTATAAACAAGACCAAAAGCTTATCTCCGAAAGTCGGAGGCTATACTCAGTGCTATCAATACCAATAGGCTTGGTATTCATACGGAAGGTAGAAACAACTTCAAAGAGAAGCTCCAAAGTCCAGAACCATCTTGTTGAAAGCTAAGACCGATACAATAAAGGCTATGTCATATCTCTCAACAACAGCAAAGGCCCAGGCAACCGAAACCAAAAGGAGAAAAGAGGCTGACACACAGCTGCTACATCCGAAAGAGGCTTTTGCTGACCCAATGTCAAAAGGGGTCCCGATTTGACTATAAATAAGACCCTAGGGGTCACAATTTGGGGGCCGAATTCTCATTCTCTAATCTCATACTCTTTTCTTACAAAGTAAACCCTAATTTCTAAATCGATTTAGGGAATTTTCTTTGTAAACATTTGTATACTCAAATCAATGAGAAATAAAGAGTGGATCGACACTTAGCATAGTTTTCAAGATTTCTTTACCTTTTCCCTTAACATACTACCTTATGCTTCCTACATGACAATGGGTTCTTACCTAAGTCCTAGCCCTTCCTCAAGATTATTGAAAACCCCCTTTCTACAAACCGTTTAGCTTTCTATCTCGTGTTCAGCTTAGGGAACCCTTATCCCAAGGCAACTGTTGGTTTTTGAGTCCGGTAAGCGTGATACTCACCCCTTCAGGGAAGAGTAACTAATCTTCGGGGTTAAGACCTTGTTATCCACGAAACAGTGAACTAACTTAAACTTGCAGGAACTAGATAAACCCATTTCTCCCTTAGGTCCACTTCCATAGACCTATATCCGGTGTTGACAAAAAATATCGTTAACATTTTGGTGCTAGAATGAGGGCTTGAACCTCCGACCTTATGGTTAATAGCCACATACATCTAACTATGTTGTTCCGTTCTGGATTGGACTAAGCTTTGAAGAAGCAAGATTATGGAAAAAAGGTCCTAACAAGAGTCTTCTATAACTCAAATGGCCATTTCAAGTATCACTGACCGAAGAGCGACGGAAGAACAAAGGTTAAGGTTGGAAGCCTTGAGAATAATCAAGTGGAAAAAGGAAATGGAACAATACGATCCTGATTATTGGAACAACAACCCTTCCTACATAGAACAAATCCCAACCTTTACGCTAAGTAGTTCTACATCAAAGGAGTATAACCTATTTTCTCATATAAGAGAAGCTATCCATGAACAAACCAAAGAAATGGTGTTCGAACAAGGAATAATGAAGGATTTTAACCGTTTTGCTTCCAAATGGACTGAAAGGATGGTACTTCAATCCCATATGCCCTGAATAGGAGAAACAAGGATATCAATGAAGTAGCAAGGTCATGGGGCAAGAGAGTTAAGCTCTTACAGTAGGAAAGGAACTTTATATCAAGGTTGCCTGATGGATAACACCTCATCACCTCAATGGAAAATATATACTTCTTAAACCAATCATGAGCTTAACTTTTGGCCATCTACAAAGAAGAAGCCCAAGTATGAAAGAAAATGGGGAGGGCCTTACTGCCATTATCATACGATGAATGGACATGCATGATGCAACAAACCACCACATAATTCTAGAACGGATGATTATCAGGTTCCTTAATTAAGGCTAACTACAAGACTCTGTAAAAGAATCCAATTAAGTCCAATGGGAGTCCTTTGGAAAAGGATTATTCCCACAGTAAGGGTATGGAAACCCTCTTACAACTTGGATCAACCTGAAAAGGGTCAAAATACAAATGGATAAAACCCTTGTCATCGCCAAGCTGGTCGGGGCAAGGCACCCCTTGGAGGGGGTGATGTGTAAGCCTTTCTGTGCGCCCAAATCAGAAAGGGCCAACTTAATGCATCGAAAGCGTAAGCCTCCGATCCACGCCAGAAATGGTCGGGACGGAGCATCTATTTAGCATTCCCTGGTTCTGCTCGTAGAAGAGTACACTTTGCCTATGCTATGAACTAAGCACATCCTACTTCTGCTCATAGAAGAGTATGTCCTACCTCTTCTTATGTTCCGCGTTACCCCCAGAAGGGAACACCAACCCTTATCATCGCTTACGATGACCAAGATAAGGCACCCCTTGGAGGGGGGTGGAGTGTAAGCCTCTATCATCGCCTATGGTGGTCGGGGTAGAGCACCAAAAGAGTATGCCTTAATCCCACATTTAGATGGCCCGGTTTAAGCATCTAATCCCTTATCATCGCCTACGATGGTCGAGGTAAGGCGCCTGCTGGAGGGAGATCGGATAAGTCCTTGATCCCTGCTTGAGAATAAGCTAGTCAAGCGCACCGGACGCACAAGCTCAGAAGGTGGCCAACGAAGCACGTTCCTCTACTTTGACAATCAAAAGCCCAGAGAGTAGCTCAAAAAGCACATACATCCTCTTCTTTCTAAATCAAACCTAAAAGAGTAACAAAACTAACTACTAAAAATGGATTTTTGGACTTCGATTAAATACCAGAATTCGGGTGGATCGAGACTTCTATTAAATACCCGAATTTGCATTGGATCGGGACTTCTATTAATGCCAAAAGTGGATTTATGGACTTCTACCAGATAACCCGAATCAGGTTTGGTTCGGGACTTCTATTATTACCAAGGGAGCGTTTTTGGTCATCTCTTATTAATACCCGAATCTGGGTCACAAGAATCCGAGTCTTAACCCTGAAGGAAGGGATCAACTATCAATACTCAGAGTAATGGCTTAGCTCTATTAATTAGAAGCCTTTAAACGAAGATTGTGATCTTCTATTTTTCTCAGGGAGTTTTTCTTAACCCACACATATACGCCAGGTCACTACTAGTTATTTAAACTAAGTAAGTAGTATAAATAATCATGTTACTTGAAAACACAAGCTCAAAGAAGAGCTCGAGTTGATATGTAACAACCCGCCCGGAATGGGCCTAAATTTTGACCTAGAAAAGGCCCATCGAAACTTAGAGTCGTTCTAAATGGGTCGTTGGTTTCTTTAAGGGTTACATTTGCATAGAAATATATACACAGATACTTCGAATGGAAATCTCACACAGCGGAAAGAGAAAATATATTATTGAAGTAAGATGTACCACTTATTTAAAAACCACAGAAATACAACAGTCATAGTTACATCTGTTCAATAGGTACATCAAATAGATCATTCTCACAAGTTTCCAAAAGAAGTAAAGCAATGACTACTAATAATAGCATAACGACTTCGTCTTCTTCGTCTTCTTCAATCATGACTTCGTCCATGGCTTTTACCCCATCTACTGACCTGTTAGATATGTTGAGGAGAGGGGTCAAAACATAAAGTTCTGTGTGACTGAAATATGGTGTTACTTAATGTCCATACCCTATATTTTTAGCATGTTACATATGTCAAGGTATGTCTATGCAACACACAAGATTCACACAAACACCAAGTATCTAACCAATGGGTGGATATCCAAGTCAATCTCCCATTAGTGTTTTTAGGTTAAAGATCCAACGAGGTGGGAATTCTTGGTCATTTATGGCCCTATTAAAGGTGGATTCTTATGATCTCTTATAACCCTGAGGCGGACCCCTAGCCCCCTAAGACCCCGTCCTAAAACGTCAATGTTCTTAGATCTTTACTCTCACTTGTAATATGAGAAGTAGTATTGCGAACATTACTACTTAACTAATATTACTGTAGGGCACCTATGTCGCTTAAGACTTCCCTTGGATAGTTGGTTAGCATGCATTGGCCACATATATTTTATATACCAAGTCTATCCCTACTTGAGCCCTTACAAGCTTCTAGAGGAAGTGGACATCCTCGTGAACTACCCTACTCCGTTACCGTTTTAAGCCTAACCAGTTCTAGAGAAGGAAGACCCAAAGACTTACTTTAAATCTAATACGGTTGGGTCCCAGGACTTGGGTTCCTCTCCAAGGAGTAAACCTTCGGAGGGATCCTAGTCCTAACCACTTAAGACCCAAACTAGATAAAAGGAGAGTCAACAACTTAAAACCTTCTTAAGGTGTAGTAAACCTACCTATTATACATGCAATAGACTTATATATATATATAGTTATATAGACACACACACTAGACCTCTCACATTAAACCATATATTTGTAGATGTTGGATATGTCGATCGGTTCCGGGCAGGCTTCTAATACAGGTTGGTTTAACCTCGTGTCTAGTGTACTAAGTTCTCGAATGGCCCATGTCACCAGACGTCTCACATTAGTTGGGCCGGTTCCGGGCAGGCTTCTACCACAAATGTCAACTAACCTCGTGTCTATGTGTCACTATTAATATATACATAAAGCTATACTATATACGTACACACAAGCAATCAAATATATATTTATTATGGTAACATTTCAAATTAGAATTCTAACATAATTGCATTTATTATGCTAATACAACGTTAATTACGTTGACTACGTTTATATAAGTATAATAATTATATCGTCTAAATAACGTAAGTATTCGTATAAATGAGGAAACGTTCTAATGAGATGATAATTGTCAATTTGTCCAAATCAAGGTATACAAGTTAATTTTTCCATACTTTTACCACTACAACAATGGCATCATGGCATAATGACAATATAACAAATAGCAGTGAATGGAAAATGTACATACATACAAATTTCGACTTGCATCCTAGGCTTGTTGGAATGATTCACATATAAACTTGTGTATCTAATGTAACTGGTCGACTTGTATGGGTAGGTCGACCCCTAGGTCGACTTGGTCCTTAGGCGGGAGAATTCCCGCCCAGCCATCTCCCCTGTTTGAATTTTGAATTTTTTATTCTGAACTGTTTTTGTTTATATAAAATCCCTGAAACTTCCGAGGGCCATAACCTCCTCAAGTCCGATTTACGAAAATTTGGACTCTATTCCAAGTAGAATTTCGAGACGAACGCAGTGGCGTAACCCATTTCCCTTAATTCTCAATTTAATAATTAAGTATTCTTAGGATTGTTTGTTTTAATATTTAAAATTATGGGGTGTTACATTCTCCCTTCCTTAAAGGATTTCGCCCCCGAGATCTCCAAGTTAAGGAGAATGTATATCCTAACATCCAATCATCCATCTACTCAACCATCAAACACACACATCCATTGTCCTTACTAGGTTTCTAATGTCGTATGAACATATGCAGAAAGTGTGTGTGTGTATGTGTATGTTCCTTATCTAATGCAAAAATCAGGCGGTCCACTGATTCAGTTGACCTCCTTAATGCAAATCATGATAGTTTCATGCGTCCATTATGCATGTAAAAGAATCCTAACGATACGTATTACTTCTACATGTATGTACAATCATTCATCAAAATGCAGCATCCATATGTTAACACAACCATTATACATCCATAAATTTAAATATGCACACCATTTATATGCATATGAAAGTGACTGAGCCGATCTAGTGCCTAATGTGTGTGTACATGCATCCACGAGCAACCACTAGCAACCACTTGCAACCACTCGCAGCCATCAACCATAACATGTTTCAAATACATGTTTACATTCATTGGTTCCTACCTAAGGCTAAAGAGTTGGACTAAGGAGGTATACTTAAAAGGTAAATATAAGCATGAATAAACTTATGGAAAAAGAGATCAAGGAGGAACCCTCAAAAAGAAAAGGGTAGGCCACGCGTATTTTCTTTTCAGTTTCCCAAGTCGCGTCTTCCTCCGCGTCACTCCATTGCACTTTAATAAGCTTGACTTCACAGTTGCATAGCTTTTTGACTTATGTACCCAAGATACGAGTTGGAACTCTTCTCACAGTCGCTTCTCGTTCCACTTCTACTTCCTCTAGTATACTTGGCTCCACCACTTCCGCAGATTCATGTAAGCATTTTCGTAGTTGAGAAATATGAAAAACACTATGAACTCCAGCCGGTCTCTCGGGTAGCTCTACTCTGTAAGCCATTGTTCAATCCTTTCAATAATAGGAAATGGTCCTATAAATATTGGTGCTAGCTTTCCTACGGACCCAAAGCGAATGACATTCTTCAAAGGAGATACTTTAAGGGACACCTTGTCTTCAACCTCAAACTCAAGGCCGGTCCTTCTTTTGTCTGCATAGGACTTCTGTCTATCTTGTGCAGCCTTCATTCGTCTTTTTATCAAGTCCGCCTTTTCTGAGGTCTCTCTAATCATGTCTGGCCCAAGTATGAGCTTGTCTGTAGACTCCTACCAACAAGTTGGTGATCGGCAAGGTCTTCCATATAAAGCTTCGAAGGGCGCCATGCCTATGGTGGCTTGGTAGCTATTGTTGTAGGCGAATTCCACCAGAGGAAGATGATCCTCCCATGTCCCTCCAAAGTCAAGAATGCACAATCTCAAGAGGTCTTCCAATACTCTGTTCACCCTTTTTGTCTGACCAATGATTTGGGCGTGATAGGCCGTGCTTAAGCATAATTGTGTGCCTACAGCCTCTTGCAAACTCTTCCAAAATTCGCTCGTAAAGATAGGATCTCGATCACTCACTATGCTGGAGGGTATCCCATGGAGTCGAACTATTTCTTTAAGATAAATGGATGCTAGGGACGAGGTAGTCCTTCTACTTTTAACAGGTATAAAGTGAGCGCTTTTAGTGAGCCTGTCCACTATTACCCAAATAATGGTATTGCCCCTTCTTGACCTAGGCAACCCATCAACAAAGTCCATCGAAATGCTATCCCACTTCCACTGTGGGACCTCTAGAGGATGAAGCAGACCACCAGGCTTCTTCTTCTCCTCTTTTACTTGATGGCATATCAAACACTTAGCGACGAACTCAGCTACATCACTCTTCATGCCATTCCAAAAGAAAACCCTTTTTATATCCTTATACATCTTGTCTCCGCCTGGGTGCATGGTTAGCTTAGAATGGTGTGCTTCTTCGAGGATCGTCTTCACTAAATCACTTACTTGTGGGATGCATAGCCTTCCATCCCGTCTCAACCAACCCTTATCATCGATGGAGTATCAAGTGAGGTGACTAGAAGTCTCATCCCTAACTAGCTTATCCGTCATGTCAACTAGCTGAGGGTATTCTCATTGTGCGGTTCCTGTTGAGTCCAAAAGAGTAGGCCGCACCTCTAGCGAAGACCAGGCACAATTTTAGAGGAGGGTCTAAAGTTAAAGTTTTCTATATACTCCAAGCTTTGCCTTTCTACAAAGAGAGGACTCAAGGTTAGCTTCTTCCTACTTAAGGCGTCTGCTACCACAATACCCTTGCCTAGGGTATAGGAAATCTCGAAATCATAGGATGCCAAGAACTCCATCCACCTTTGTTGCCTCAAGTTAAGATCTTTCTACGAGAAAAGGTACTTCAACGATTTATGGTCAGTATACAATTCAAACTTCTCACCTAGGAGATAATGGCGCTAAGTCTTAAGCGCAAAGACGATGGCAGCTAACTCTAGATCGGGGGTTAGGTAGTTTTTCTCATGTACTTTCAACTGTCTGCTTCCATTAGCTACTACCTTCCCTTCTTGCATCAAGACAGCACCTAGTCCCGTACCACATTCATCCGTGTATACGGTAAACATCTTGCTCCCATCCGGCAGTGTCAGAACTGGGGTTGCTGTTAGAGCCCTTTTCAAACGTTGGAAAGCAATATCGCAATCCAAATCCCAAGTGAAAGTTATGTTCTTCTTCGTTAATCTTGTGAGTAGGGCTGAGATTTTTGCAAAGTCTTTAATGAGCTTTCAGTAAAAGCCCGCTAGCCCGAGAAAGCTTCGGACTTTGGTTGCATTCCGTGGAACCTTCCAATCTTTAACCGCAACTACTTTTGCGGGGTCCACAGCTAACCCTTCTTTGGACACCACATGTCCAAGAAACCTCACTTCTTCTCTCCAGAAATGGCATTTGGAGAATCTGGCTTTCAGCTGATGTGCACGAAGAGTATCCATGATTTCCCTTAAATGCAAAGCGTGCTCTTCTTCGTTTTTCGAGAAAATCAAAATATCGTCAAAGAAGACCACCACCAACTTATTAAGGAATTCTCTAAACACCCTGCTCATCAAGTCAACGAAGTAAGTGGGTGCGTTTGTCAAGCCAAAAGGCATGACAAGCCATTCAAAGAAACCATCCGGGGTTCTGAACGCGGTATATCAATGCTGTCTTCAGCCACTCTTAGCTGATGGAACCTAGTAGCTGAATCTAGTTGGGAGAAAACAGACGCACCTACAAGCTGATCAAATAAGTCATCTATTCTTGGAAGTGGGTGCCTATTCTTCTTGGTCAGCTTGTTTAGCTCCCTATAATCAACGCATAGGCGAAGTGAACCATCTGCTTTGGTTGCGAACACTACTGGAGCACCCCATTCCAAAATACTCCGCCTTATAAACCCTTTTTCAGCAGCTCTTTGACTTGTTCACTGAGCTCTTTTCTCTCCCTTGGGGCCATGTGTCCAACGGGTAGAGCTACGGGTTTTGCATTATCAACAAGGTATATGCGGAAGTATATCTCCTGCTTCGGAGGTAAGCCCTGCACCTCTTCAAATACATCTGGGTATTCACGGAATACTCTAACAGACTGCAAGTTTTCAACATACGCATCAAGAGATTCTAGGTAGCTAAGCATAACAGAATATATGGGATTACAAGAGATTTCGAGAGTGTTGCCAAGGCGAGTCATAAGTCTAACCACTCTTTTTTCACAATCGAGGATGGCACCATTACTGGATAACCAATCCATGCCTAGAATCAATCCATAGCCCGTGAAGCCAAGAACGAAGGCGTTGCATTCAAACTCAATGCTCAAGATAGACACTCTCAAATCACGACAAATCATTGAAAGATGAGCCGAACCACCAATAGGATTTGAGACTACTATGGGATCCGTAACTAGACTAGTATTTAGGTGCAGTGTTTCAACTAACGAAGCAGACACAAATGAGTGTGAAGCGCCAGAATCAAACAAAGTACGAACAAGATGATCAAACAGAAAAACCAAACTTTCAACAGAAATGTTTCTACCTCTCTCCTGTCCTGGCGCCATGAGAGCGTGGACCTTCCCTCTTTCCTGCCCTGGTGCCATGAGAGCCTGAACCTGCCCACCAGAAGTAGACCTTGCCCTCACCCTTGTCTTCTCGGGCAGTCTTTGATCAGATGTCCTGCCTCACTACAGTGGATGCAGCTAGTCTTCTTCTCCTTCCTACAGTCCTTGCTCAGATGGCCTAGTGTTCCACAATTAAAGCATCTTTTTTTCCCTTGCTATTATTGTCCTTACCACCTTTCATAGGTTGCTGCTGTGACTTCTTTTGATACCCTTTCTTTTCTGGTGCCTTATTAACATTAGCGCCTTTCTCCTCTTCATGCATAAGCGCCATGTCAACCAGTTTCTCAAAGGTAGCCCCCATAGGAGTGTGGGTCATGGCTAACCCATGTAGCGGCTCATTCAAACCTTTAACGAATCTCAGGGCCTTCTTTTCAGGTGTGTTCACCAAGTCTAAGCCAAATCTCGCCAACTGATTGAACTTGTTGAAGTACTCCTTTACTAATAAATTCACCTGCTTCAATGCCAAGAACCTTTCCATGTATAAATTCTCTTCTGCTCATAAGAGAAATTTTATCTCGAACCTATGTCTGAAATCCATCCACGTCTCTACTGGACGCTCTCCTTTCGTAACCTCCCACCAAAACGAGGCTTCGTCCTTCATTAACCAAGCAGCCAATTGGACCTTCCTTCCATCTTCTACCTCAAAGATACCAAACAAACTTCGACCTCCTTAAGCCAATTTCGAGCATCAACAAATGTCTCTGATCCGTGAAAAGGTTTTCCGTCCATTGCTCGAAAGTCTTTGCATATCTTTGAAAAAGTATCAACACGAGGAGGGGGAGGAGGAGGAGCGGATGCAGCTGAGGGAGGAGGGTGTATGTTGGGCCTGTGGTAGTGGCCCTAGCCTCCAGATACCTTCTGAACCAAGTTGGTATCGGTATTCCCTCGGGTATCTCGGGTAACCCAGACATGCTGAAAAGAAAATGAAGAGATTCAAAACGGAGATTTCGAAAGAAAGGTATATGGCTCTTGTGGTTATGTTTTTAAATCAAACTTTTCTCTTGAAAATACTCTCCTAAAACATACTTTTGAAAGTATTTCTCTATAAAACGCTTTTGAAAAACAGTTTTTCAAAATCTCTTATCTGTTTTGTTAACCTTCAGCTCTGATACCACGTGTAACACCCCACATCCATTATTGTCACTCTCGAAGGGAATGCATTAACTTTCATGGAGTATTATTGGTGAATAGAACAGAATATAACAAGACAGATACATATATTGGTATTTGGAAAATTCAAAACAACTTTTATTGCAGCGGAGAAATAGTTTGATTACAACAACATCATAAACCAACAGAAAAACCAAGTACATTTAGTAACCATCTTGACAAATTATTTTCTAAGTACATAAAGTAAAAAGCATAACCTCCAACAAAAGTAGCCATAAAACAGATGAGCTGAACTTAACTTTCAGCAATCCAAGCACTTCCAAAAGAGAGAGAAAGATCCAGATCAAGCTCCACTAGTACTAGTCCCACCCTGAGAACCTTGGGGGGAGGAAGAAAAGTGGCAAAAAAAAGGGGGTCAGACATAAACTCTGGCAAATACCATAACTTTAACAATATAATTATTAAAGTAATTAGGATAAGGCATAAACTGGTAAAACAAGGAATGACTATGAAACAAGTGGGCAAGACAAAACAAACAAGAGGAATATTATGGCGTTAATCTCGAACCTAATCATTATAGGATAATTACTATACTGCACCACTACTAGTCACCCTAAAAATTGATCCTGCCTACGGAACATAATAATCATAATGGTAGTTTTGTGTACCCCTAGCTATCTCCATAGGTGCCGCCTGCCCCTATCTCCACTAGTTGTACCCATTACCCCCATGCGATCGGCTCCCTAACTCGTAGATACCCGTGCTGGTCCCACAGTGGGGTGCATCACTCCCCAAAGTGGCAACCCGATACCACTAAAAATGCACGGCTTATATCTACATGATGCAACAACGTCTTACCTACCAGCCTGGGCCCACGCACGCACATGACCCCGTTGGACTTGCGTTGCCACCGTTAACCCGTTTTGACCTCTTACAATCAAACCCAGTAAGTGTGGCCCGTCCTCGATCTAACTTGAGCTCACAAAGATACTTAATGGGTTACTGGTTTGAAAGGTCCCCCATGTTTGACACACGCCTTCCACCTATGCTTGGTCCCCACTAGAATTTTCCACTTAACCCCTTCTTATTTATGTCATCTTACATGTTTAAATTTGGTTAAGTGTTTCTAATCATATTTCACATGTCACCAATGTCACCCACTTAACCCCCCATGTCCACCACATGTTTATCTTGGTTAAGTGTTACTTAATTCATTATAACGGTAACCTTGTAATGCCTCTCACATTAGACTACCGTTTGCGGTTGCTGGATTTGCCGGGCGGGTCTGGGCAGTCTTATACCGCAAACGTGTCTAACCTCATGTCTTTACAATTGTTACGCATTTAATTTATGCCTTCGACCTCTCACATTAGACTACCGTTTGTGGTTGCTGGATTTGTCGGGCGGGTCCGGGCAGTCTTACACCACAAACGAGTCTAACCTCGTGTCTTAGGCATTTATTATTACACATTATTTCACCCTAATTTGAATTAATTATCCCTATTCAAATTGTCAATAATTTCCAAATTAATTATGTCCATAATTTTCACCTAAATTATGTCCATACTCTTTAGGTATAAAAATTATACCAATTAATGTCTCAATTTAATTATATGCATTTAGAGCCATTTTATGTCAATTCACAATTTACATAATTAATATTTTTCCATTGTCCCCACGTTATTCGTACGTTCAAATATGAAATATGTTAGACTCGCAAATAGTCTAACTTATAAAAAAAGAAACATCACAACTTGCATAACACATAAAAATAGATCTAACTTTCAAATAGGAATTATAACATAAATTTGCATAGCCAATAATTTACATAGACAATGGTCATATAGAATCATATATTTGCATAAACTACCATGGATCTAAATATGGATCTAAACATGAGATTGTGAACTTGCATATATGAATTATGGGTCTCACTTAAACTTGCATATGTGAATATAACTTTCACCTAAAAATGTGAATATAGTTTTCGCCTAAACTTGCATATGAATTTCTACAACTTGCATGTGAATTTATCACATGTTTTTGCATATAAACTAGCATATGTATATACTTGATTCACATATAAACTTGTGTACAATTCACATATAAACTTGCATAAGATTCTTATACAATTTAACATCCCAAACTTGCATAAAATTCACATACGAATTAGCATATGTGTAATGACCCGAATTCTACGCATCGGGGGATCGTAGAATATTTATTTCTTTCCCGTATGAAGTCGTATGTTCATGTACCTTTGGGAAACATCCATTAGAGTCATTTCCCATGTTTATGATTTTTGTCAATTTTTAAATGACCATTTTGCCCCTAGTTGGTACTGTTTTGGCCATAACTTTTGATTGGAAAGGAATTTTGACCTGAATGATTGTACTTGGGAGACAGAGGAGAGCATTAGGAAGGCGTATCCAGTACTCCTCGTCTGGTAAGATTTACTTTGCCATTTAGTTTCCGCATGCTAGGGTAGACTTGTTTTGTTTGTTTGCATGTTTGGTTGTTGTTTTATGATTGATAGGCATGCAGGACCTTTGTGTGTGCTTTGATTAGGGAATTTTGGGGGCGAAATTTCTTAAGGGGGGGGGGAGTGTAATGACCCGCATTCTACGCATCGAGGGATCGTAGAATATTTATTTCTTTCCTGTATGAAGTCGTATGGTCATGTAACTTTGGGAAACATCCATTAGAGTCATTTCCCATGTTTATGATTTTTGTCAATTTTTAAATGACCATTTTGCCCCTAGTTGGTACTGTTTTGGCCATAACTTTTGATTGAAAAGGAATTTTGACCTGAAACCACTTCCATTAGATTCGTTTGATGGTTTACCTTTCCGTAGAATGGTCACAATAGTCAAACGGACTTACCGTTTGGGAGATATGGCTGAAATAAGGTTTGTAGGGTGAAAACTGCTTAACCGGGTCAAATCGGGTGATTAGTGAGTAGGCCCATAACCCATTTCGGGATTAGGGTTATGGGAAGGCTGAAATGAGATAGAGCATCATTCCATTTCAGTTTTCTAGCCTCCACTTATCACCAAGGAACCCTAAAAATGGCCTCTAACCTCTAAATCAGCTCCAAATCACCTTTTGGTCAAGGATTTGGCTTAGCAACCTCTAATCAAGGAAGATCTACACCAAAGCAACATTGGAGCTGCTGTTTAGCATTGAGATTCACGTCAAATCAGAGATTTATTTCAGATCTTAGTTTATTTGTGGCTAAGGTGAGTGATTTGCATAGTTTTACACTAATTATGGCTAGTTAAGGGTAATTAGTGTTAATTAGCGAACTTAAGCATGATAAAATTCGGGGAAAATGTTCATAAATTCTTAAATGATGTTTTAGACCTCTGATATGAATTTGGGTTAATTTGGTTAAGTTTTGCTAATCCTACCATTAGTTTCATCTAAACATGCTTAAGGGGAAAATATGGGATTTTGGGTATGTTTGATCCATTTTAACCTATCATATTGATGTTTTGATGTTTGTGGTTGATTATGCATGTTGCTATGACTGTACTATATGCTTTGTGATTGATTCCAATAGTTAGAATGGCCGAAAACGTCGTCGAATGGCGTAAACACTTGCTGGAATAGTTTCAGAAAACAGTGCAGGTTTCGGATCGGATCGGATATGGGGCTCGGATCGGATATGTTGAACTGGGCAAGGGATTTGATCGGATCGGAACCTGACACTTGAGAAAATTGGCAAAAAGGAAGGCCACGCTAATTGAACTGGGATCGGATAGGATTAAGGAGGACGGATCAGAGCGGAAGCACGAAGATGGATCGGATCGGAGCACGTAAAGGATGAGGAGACGGATCGGAGCGGAGGCACGAGCTGGAGGGGAGATGGCACCCGACCCGACCTGAAGTGAAGCACCCGACCCGACCCAAGGAGAAACACCCGACCCGAACCGTACCAAAAGAAGACCCAACCCGAACCGATGGAGGACACCTGACCCGAACCGATGGCTTGAAGAGGAACCCGACCCAGTATTGACCAATAACCCGAGATGCAAAAGTAGTCCAATATGGGAAGTTAGAGCTCAGGATCCAGTTGGGAACCGATGAGTTCACTTCATGGTTGGGCTTTGCTGCGGGACGTGTGCTAAGGAGTTGTCGACGTTCATAACTTCGATTCACCACTAAAAATGAATGATGGGCGACTTATCAGTGCAGTAGAGTCATTGCGACTCGAGGGGCAAGGTGATGGTAGCAAGACTACGTTATCAGTGCAGTAGAGTCATTATGACTTGAGGGGCAAGGTGATGCGTAGTAAGACTATGAGCCAGCGCAGATGGGGTGAATAACTCCATGAGGCAAATGGACATAGTAAGGATTGGTAAGACTATGAGCCAGCGCAGATGGGGTGAATAACTCCATGGGGCAAGTGGACATAGTAAGGATTGGTAAGGCTATGAGCCAGCGTAGATGGGGTGAATAACTCCATGGGGCAAGTGGACATAGCAAAGGATTAGTGGCTACGTTATCAATGCAGTGAAGCCATTTATGACTTCATGGGGCAAAGTGATCGTAGCAAGGATGGGTGATCGAGGTGGTGAATATCGTATGCTTTATGCACTGAGTGAGAGATGTGAGGATGGATGCTATGTTTGATTGTTTGCCATCACTATGACATGCACACCTCCCCCACCTCCGTATCTTTACACTGTTTGATATGGCACCTTAGAAGTGTTGTACAGTATGTAGTGCTAACTCTTTGGTTGCAGGTCCAGGTTCAGGTATGTTTTAGTCTACCTGTTATTGTTCACTTTAGTTGCTTATCGCTCATACCAGGCTTTATGTCTGACCCAGAGTTTTATGTCTCCTCTTATTACTCTGGGTGCTCACACGAGCAGACTAGAGACAGGTTAGCTGGTGATGCACGAGTAGCTGATTCGGAGGCGGGCAGGAGGCTTCCACGTATTATATATATATTCTCCCTGTGTCATTGGTGGTCGTTACTTGGGCATTAGTAGTGTACCTCTTTTATCTTGCTTTTTCTTTGAGAGAGTTTGAAAAGTTGTAATAAGCTGTATTTTGGATTTCCGCTGCTATGATGTTTAGTTCTGGTTTTCAGCTTATGCACTGTCTCACCTGTTTTATGTCAAGTATGTTATTATTATATTTTATTCTATGCGCTGTGAGACATTCTACAGGTTCTTTGTATGTTCATTTCCTTCTTCCTTCTTCCTTTTCCTTCTGACGATCTGTTCTGTGCTAACTGGACATGTGTACAGCGCACTTTTGGAGTAAATGTCGGTTGGTGCGGGGCGGGCCGTCACACTTGGTATCAGAGCTCTAGGTTGCGTAGTTAACCTAGGGAAAGACACTAGGGAGAGATAGTACGTATATGAGAGCGCGTATTTGTGATTACTTTGGTTTTTAAAGCTATATATGTATATACTATTAGTAGTATAAGAGTGAAGTCGCACTGCACTAGCACCACTATGGGGTCGTTAATCGTTTCCCTTTTTCAGATTGACGATGAGCCGAGACACGAGGGGTGCTGGTAGAGGGACCAACCAGGGGAATGCCGCTGACATGAGGGCGATGTTTACTAACCTCATGAGAGATATGCTTTGAGAAGTGCAAGGGGCAGTTGCCAATCCCGGAGTTGGTGTTGGCCCAGTAGTGCAGGCGCCTAGGGTCGATTTCGCCAAGTTGTGCAAAGATTACACTAATCTTGGTGGGAAGCCGTTCCACGGGACGGAGTCGGCCACAGATGTTCAAGATTGGATGGATAGCTGTGATCGTATCTTCGATGACTTAGGTCTTGAAGATGCGATGAAGAGAAGGTTAGCGTCTCGTCAGCTGCAAGGGCGAGCGATGAATTGGTGGAATGCCATTAGAACAGCTACTCCAGAAGATCAGGTTACTTGGGATCAGTTTAAAGCTCGCTTTAGCGAGAAGTTTATTCCAGCTGCCCAGAAGTCAATGTTGTTCAAGAGATTCTTGGAACTCAAGCAGAGTGGTAGGGAAGTCTCTGACTATATTGCTGAGTTCGACACTTTGTCGAAGTATGGACTGTCTCTTATCGATACTCCTGAGAAGAAGAATGAGAAGTTCATTACTGGGTTGGATGGGTACTTGGGGGAAAGGCTTATTAATCACATCGATGAGACTTTTGAATCGATTGTGGGGAAGGCTTTGAGATCAGAGAGTCTTTACCCTAAGTCAAAGACTGAGGCTGCATCTGCAGAAGGGCCAAAGCCGCAAGCAGGCGGTGGATGCAAGAATAACTCTCAGAATAAGAGGAAGCAGGACCAATCTAAAGGTGGCCAGAAAAAGAGCAAGAAGGATGTTGAGTGCTTCAGCTGTGGTAAGAAGGGCCATTATGCTAAAGATTGTCGGGCCAAGCCAGCGGATAAGAGGTGCTTCAACTGTGGCCAAGTGGGACATTTCAAGGATAAGTGTCCGCAACCTCTTAAGGAGAAGCAGATTGTGAAAGCATATGCTATTGATGTTGTTCCTTCTTCGTCGAATGCCCCAACTGCGGCGGAGAAAGGAAAGAATGTTGTTATTCAAGGTATGCTTTCTATTTATGATGTACCAGTTCGAGTTTTGTTTGATACTGGGGCTTCCCGTTCCTTCATATCTAGTGACCTGGTAGATAGGTTGGGACTGGAACCCGAGATAGTCTATAGACCATTGGTTGTGACGAACCCGATTGGTGGTTCGACTAGCCTTAGTATGATTTGCCGAAATTTGGTCTTATCGAGTCATGGATGTATGTTTGTTTGTGATTGCTTTGTTTTGGGCTTTACTGGGTATGGCATTATATTGGGAGTCGATTAGCTCCAAAGATACAGGGTGGTGGTAGACTGTAAGGGCTTTTTGGTGACAGTGAGGGCGGATGATGGGCGGAGGGTAGTGTTTGGTAGTCTACCTAGTGATGGGGTTATGGCTAGTTTTGTAAATTCCCTCGACATCCCGCAGGATGAGTTGTCAGATGTGCCCGTGGTTGGCCAGTATCCGGACGTCTTCGAGGAGGTGACCGGGCTTCCACCACACCGAGAGATTGAGTTCCGTATTGATTTAGTGAAAGATGCCAGACCTATAGTGATGCCACTTCGTCGTATGGCACCAAGAGAGCAGCGAGAGCTCGGGGTGAAAGTTAGCAATCTTTTGAAGAAGGGATTTATTAGAAGGAGTGTCTCCAAGTGGGGAGCACCAGTTGTGTTTGCCACTAAGGCAGATGGTTCCCTTCGTTTGTGTGTGGACTATCGCGAGTTGAATAAGGTGACGAGGAAGAATAAGTATCCTCTACCGCGGATAGATGATTTGTTTGATCAGCTGGAAGGAGCAAGAGTGTTCTCCCAGTTGGACCTCGCGACAGGATTTCATTAGCTTCGAGTAGCAGATGAGAGTGTTCCGAAAACGGCATTTAGGACGTCGTCTGGATTTTATGAGTGGTTGGTCATGCCATTTGGGTTGACCAATGCACCAGCCTATTTTGTGGATCTTATGAATCGAGTATTCATAGATCAGTTGAATAAGTTTGTTCTTGTGTTCGTGGATGATATCCTTGTTTACTCAAGGACAGAGGAGGAACACAAGGGACACTTGAGGATAGTGATGGAGGTGTTGAGGAAACACCAATTGAAAGCGAAATTCTCTAAGTGTCATTTTTGGAGAAGGGAAGTAAGATTCTTGGGTCATGTTGTTTCAGAGAGTGGTATTGCCGTGGACCCTGCGAAGGTGGCTACGGTACAGGATTGGCCTACGCCCAAGAATGTAACGGATGTAAGAAGTTTCTTGGGATTAGCTGGATATTATCGTAAGTTTATCTAGGACTTCTCCAAGATAGCAGCACCGTTGACTCAATTGACTAAGAAGAATCAGTCCTTCGTCTGGGACGGAGTGTGTGAGGTTGCCTTCAAGAGTCTAAAGGAGAAGTTGACGCGTGCGCAAGTGCTAGTCATCCCTAAAAGGAATGAAGAGATGACGGTATACACGGATGCTTGTGGTACCAGACTGGGTGTTGTATTGATGCAAGGAGGTAGGGTTGTAGCTTATGCTAGTCGACAACTAAAGCCGCATGAGAAGAAGTATCCTACCCATGATTTGGAACTAGCAGCGATTGTGTTCGCATTGAAGATGTGGAGACATTATCTCTTGGGAGAACGATTTGAGTTGTTTACCGATCATAAATCGTTAAAGTATCTCTTCTCCCAGAAAGATCTGAATCTCCGTCAGCAGAGATGGTTAGAGTTCTTGGCTTCGTATGATTTTGATATCGCATATACACTTGGGAAAGGTAATGCGGTAGCCGATGCCTTGAGTAGGAGACATGCCAGCTTAGGGGCAATGTTTCTTGAGTGGAAGCAACTGGAGTATATCGCGGGGTTTGATTTCAGACCAAAGTGCGACTTAGATCCAGTTATGTTAGCAAGTTTGACGATCAGACCCACTTTGATTGAGCGGACCGGCTCTAGTCATAGGGACGATCCTAACCTATTGGAGATCATCTCCAAGTTAGGGATGGGTATCGATGAGGAGATGAATGTGTATGGGCTTGATCGAGATGGATGGCTTCGAAAGAATGCAAGACTAGTTGTGCCCAACGTGAATGGTTTGAGAGATGAAGTGCTTAGAGAATGTCATCACTCAAAACTAACTATACATCCCGGTGGTAATAAGATGTATCGAGACATGAGACAGACTTACTACTGGGAAGGGATGAAAAGAGACGTTGGGAAGTTTATATCCAAATGCATGAATTGCCAGCTAGTTAAAGCCGAGCAAAAGAAGCCTAGTGGGTTGTTGCAACCATTAGAAATTCCCGAATGGAAATGGGAGCAAGTCTCGATGGATTTCATCGATGGTTTACCAAGGACTAGATCGGGATATGATAGCATTTGGGTAATTGTGGATCGATTGACTAAGAGTGCCAGATTTATACCAGTCAAGTCGACCAGAACGGCAGCCAAGTTGGCAAAATTGTATATGAAGTGGGTAGTGAGATTTCATGGAGTACCAAAAAGCATTGTGAGTGTCCGAGACCCATTGTTTACTAGTGGGTTTTGGAAGAGCTTACAAGAGGCTCTAGGGTCAGGATTACATCTCAGTACCACATATCATCCTCAGACCGACGGTCAGACGGAGAGGGTGAATCGTATATTGGAAGATCTCTTGAGAGCTTGTATATTGGATTTTGGTGGATCATGGGATGACCATTTGAATCTAGTAGAGTTTGCATATAATAATAGCTACCAATCCAGTATCGGTATGGCTCCATATGAAGCTTTGTACGGAAGACCGTGCAACTCACCATCATGTTGGATAGAGACTGGCGAGAAGTTTATGCTTGGACCAGATGTGGTGAGGGAAACTTCAGATAAGATTAAGATTATTCAGCAACGAATGAAGACTGCCCAAGATAGGCAGAATAGTTATGCTGATAAGAGGAGAAGAGACTTGAAATTCTCCGTTGGTGACTTGGTGTTTGTCAAGATCTCTACGTTAAAGAGCGTGATTCGATTTGGCAGGAGAGGCAAGTTGGCACCAAGATTTGTTGGCCCATTCCCTGTTCTTGAACTAGTCGGGAATTTGGCATATAGAGTTGGCTTACCAGAGAAGATGGCGGGAGTTCACAATGTGTTTCATGTTTCCCAACTAAGGAAGTTCGTTCACGACTCAGATATGACTATTTCACCTGATCAGTTAGAGGACTTCGAAGTGGAACCCGAGGCGGTTGGGAACCGCAAGCCGATTCGTATTGTGGGGCACGATACGAAGCAACTTCGAAGGAAGGCGGTGAAGCTAGTCAAGGTTCAGTGGGGCGAGGACGAGAATGATTGTACTTGGGAGACAGAGGAGAGCATTAGGAAGGCGTATCCAGTACTCCTTGTTTGGTAAGATTTACTTTGCCATTTAGTTTCCGCATGCTAGGGTAGACTTGTTTTGTTTGCATGTTTGGTTGTTGTTTTATGATTGATAGGCATGTAGGACCTTTGTGTGTGCTTTGATTAGGGAATTTTAGGGGCGAAATTTCTTAAGGGGGTGGGGGGGGGGGGGGGGGAGAGTGTAATGACCCGTATTCTACGCATCGAGGGATCGTAGAATATTTATTTCTTTCCCGTATGAAGTCGTATGGTCATGTAACTTTGGGAAACATCCATTAGAGTCATTTCCCATGTTTATGATTTTTGTCAATTTTTAAATGACCATTTTGCCCCTAGTTGGTACTGTTTTGGCCATAACTTTTGATTGGAAAGGAATTTTGACCTGAAACCACTTCCATTAAATTCGTTTGATGGTTTACATTTCCGTAGAGTGGTCACAATAGTCAAACAGACTTACCGTTTGGGAGATATGGCTGAAATAAGGTTTGGAGGGTGAAAAACTGCTTAACCGGGCCAAATCGGGTGATTAGTGAGTAGGCCCATAACCCATTTCGGGATTAGGGTTATGAGAAGGCTGAAATGAGATAGAGCATCATTCCATTTCAGTTTTCTAGCCTCCACTTATCACCAAGGAACCCTAAAAATGGCCTCTAACCTCTAAATCAGCTCCAAATCACCTTTTGGTCAAGGATTTGGCTTAGCAACCTCTAATCAAGGAAGATCTACACCAAAGCAACATTGGAGCTTCTGTTTAGCATTGAGATTCACGTCAAATCAGATATTTATTTCAGATCTTAGTTTATTTGTGGCTAAGGTGAGTGATTTGCATAGTTTTACACTAATTATGGCTAGTTAAGGGTAATTAGTGTTAATTAGCGAACTTAAGCATGATAAAATTCGGGAAAAATGTTCATAAATTCTTAAATGATGTTTTAGACCTCTGATATGAATTTGGGTTAATTTGGTTAAGTTTTGCTAATCCTATCATTAGTTTCATCTAAACATGCTTAAGGGGAAAATATGGGATTTTGGGTATGTTTGATCCATTTTAACCTATCATATTGATGTTTTGATGTTTGTGGTTGATTATGCATGTTGCTATGACTGTATGATATGCTTTGTGATTGATTCCAATAGTTAGAATGGTCGAAAACGTCGTCGAATGGCGTAAACACTTACTGGAACAGTTTCAGAAAACAGTGCAGGTTTCGGATCGGATCGGATATGGGGCTCGGATCGGATATGTTGAACTGGGCAAGGGATTCGATCGGATTGGAACCTGACACTTGAGAAAATTGGCAAAAAGGAAGGCCATGCTAATTGAACTGGGATCGGATCGGATTAAGGAGGACGGATCGGAGCGGAAGCACGAAGATGGATCGGATCAGAGCACGTGAAGGATGAGGAGACGGATCGGAGCGGAGGCACGAGCTGGAGGGGATATGGCACCCGACCCGACCTGAAGTGAAGCATCCGACCCGACCCAAGGAGAAACACCCGACCCGAACCGTACCAGAAGAAGACCCGACCCGATGGAGGACACCCGACCCGAACCGATGGCTTGAAGAGGAACCCGACCCGACCCAGTATTGACCAATAACCCGAGATGCAAAGGTAGTCCAATATGGGAAGTTAGAGCTCAGGATCCAGTTGGGAACCGATGAGTTCACTTCATGGTTGGGCTTTGCTGCGGGACGTGTGCTAAGGAGTTGTCGACGTTCATAACTTCGATTAACCACTAAAAATGAATGATGGGCTACTTATCAGTGCAGTAGAGTCATTGCGACTCGAGGGGCAAGGTGATGGTAGCAAGACTACGTTATCGGTGCAGTAGAGTCATTATGACTTGAGGGGCAAGGTGATGCGTAGTAAGACTATGAGCTAGCGCAGATGGGGTGAATAACTCCATGGGGCAAGTGGACATAGTAAGGATTGGTAAGACTATGAGCCAGTGTAGATGGGGTGAATAACTCCATGGGGCAAGTGGACATAGTAAGGATTGGTATGGCTATGAGCCAGCGCAGATGGGGTGAATAACTCCATGGGGCAAGTGGACATAGCAAAGGATTAGTGGCTACGTTATCAATGCAGTGAAGCCATTTATGACTTCATGGGGCAAAGTGATCGTAGCAAGGATGGGTGATCGAGGTGGTGAATATCGTATGCTTTATGCACTGAGTGAGAGATGTGAGGATGGATGCTATGTTTGATTGTTTGCCATCACTATGACATGCACACCTCCCCCACCTCCGTATCTTTACACTGTTTGATATGGCACCTTAGAAGTGTTGTACAGTATGTAGTGCTAACTCTTTGGTTGCAGGTCCAGGTTCAGGTATGTTTTAGTCTACCTGTTATTGTTCACTTTAGATGCTTATCGCTCATACCAGGCTTTATGTCTGACCCAGAGTTTTATGTCTCCTCTTATTACTCTGGGTGCTCACACGAGCAGACTAGAGACAGGTTAGCTGGTGATGCGCGAGTAGCTGATTCGGAGGCGGGCAGGAGGCTTTCACGTATTATATATATATTCTCCCTGTGTCGTTGGTGGTCGCTACTTGGCCATTAGTAGTGTACCTCTTTTATCTTGCTTTTGCTTTGAGACAGTTTGAAAAGTTGTAATAAGCTGTATTTTGGATTTCCGCTGCTATGATGTTTTGTTTTGGTTTTCAGCTTATGCACTGTCTCACCTGTTTTATGTCAAGTATGTTATTATTATATTTTATTCTATGCGCTGTGAGACATTCTACAGGTTCTTTGTATGTTCATTTCCTTCGTCCTTTTCCTTCTGACGATCCGTTCCGTGCTAACTGGACATGTGTACAGCGCACTTTTGGAGTAAATGTCGGTTGGTGCGGGGCGGGCCGTCACAATATGATTCACATCCCAAACTTGCATAAAATTCACATACGAATTAGCATATGATTCACATCCCAAACTTGCATAAAATGAATCAAGTTAAACATGTATAATTGGACATATGAAATAGATCTAACAACATAAGATAACAAAGTTAAACAACATCACGTGATTCAACAGACATGTTCTCATAATCCAATTACAACTCATCATAATTAATTTATTAATCATATTGTGAAAGAAATACTACTCACAAAGATAGGTTAGAAAAGAGAATGGTTCGTTCGTCTTTTGAATTGGAATTCTGAATTGCTAAATCCTAAGCTTTAGGAAGGAGAATTATCCTAGGAGCAACATGGTGGCCAAGGGACAAATTTTTGTTTAGGTATGGTTTGAGTCTAGGCACTCTTTTATAGAAGTTTGAATCAATCTAAGCCGTTAGATTATCATAGGAACAAATCCAACCATCCAGACTAGATCGAGTTATCTAGAACAGCCACATCAGTCCTAATGACTCAGAAGAGAGTCAGAAATCGTCACATTTCATATCTGCCGGGGGGGTAGGTTGACCCCGAGATCAACCTCCAGATCGACCCCCTGGTCGACCTGTATAGGTAGGTCGACCCCTAGGTCAACCCCTGGTCGACTTGGCCCTTGGGAGGGAGAATTCCTGCCCAGCCTGCTCCCCTGTTTGAATTTCGAATTTTTTATTCTGAGCTGTGTTTATTTATATAAAATCACTGAAACTTCCGAGGGCCATAACTTCCTCAAGTCCGATTTACGAAAACTTGGACTCTATTCCAAGTAGAATTTCGAGACGAACGCAATGGCTTAACCCATTTACCTTAATTCTCAATTTAATAATTAAATATTATTAGGATTGTTAATTTTAATATTTAAAATTACGGGGTGTTACATTCTCCCCTCCTTAAAGGATTTCGCCTCCGAAATCTCCAAGTTAAGGAGAATGTATATCCTAACATCCAAACATCCATCTACTCAACCATCAAACACAGACATCCATTGTCCTTACGAGGTTTCTAATGTTATATGAACATATGCAGAAAGTGTGTGTGTATGTTCCTTATCTAATGCAAAAATCAGGCGGTCCACTGATTCAGTTGACCTCCTTAATGCAAATCATGGTAGTGTCATGCGTCCATTATGCTTGCAAAAGAATCCTAGCGATACATATTACTTCTACATGTATGCACAATCATTCATCAAAATGCAGCATCCATATGTTAACACAACCATTATACATCCATAAATTTAAATATGCACATACATTTATATGCATTATGAAATTGACTGAGCCGATCTAGTGCCTAATGTGTGTGTACATGCATCCACGAGCAACCACTTGCAACCACTCGCAGCCATCAACCATAACATGTTTCAAATACATGTTTACATCCATTGGTTCCTACCTAAGGCTAAAGAGTAGGACTGAGGAGATATACTTAAAAGGTAGATATAAGCATGAATAAACTTATGGAAAAAGAGATCAAGGAGGTACCCTCAAAAAGAAAAGGGTAGGCCGCGCGTATTTTCCTCTCAGTTTCCCAAGTCGCGTCTTCCTCCGTGTCACTCCATTGGACTTTAATATGCTTGACTTCACAGATGCGTCACTTTTTGACTTCCATACCCAAGATACGAGTTGGAACTCTTCTCACAGTTGCTTCTCGTTCCACTTCTACTTCCTCTAGTATACTTGGCTCTACCACTTCCGCAGATTCATGTAAGCATTTTCGTAGTTGAGAAACATGAAAAACATTATGAACTCCAGCCAGTCTCTCGGGTAGCTCTACTTTGTAAGCCATCGTCCCTATCCTTTCAATGATAGGAAATGGTCCTACAGATATTGGTGCTAGCTTTCCTACGGACCCAAAGCGAATGACATTCCTCAAAGGAGATACTTTAAGGAACACCTTATCTTCAACATCAAACTCAAGGCCAGTCCTTCTTTTGTCTGCGTAGGACTTCTGTCTATCTTGTGCAGCCTTCATTCGTCTTTTTATCAAGTCCGTCTTTTCTGAGGTCTCTCTAATCATGTCTGGCCCAAGTACGAGCTTGTCTGTAGACTTCCACCAACAAGTTGGTGATCAGCAAGGTCTTCCATATAAAGCTTCGAAGGGCGTCGTGCCTATGGTGGCTTGGTAGCTATTGTTGTAGGCGAATTCCACCAGAGGAAGATGATCCTCCCATGTCCCTCCAAAGTCAAGAATGCACAATCTCAAGAGGTCTTCCAATACTCTGTTCACCCGTTCCGTCTGACCATCGATTTGGGGGTGAAAGGTCGTGCTTAAGCATAATTGTGTGCCTACAGCCTCTTGCAAACTCTTCCAAAATTCGCTCGTAAAGATAGGATCTCAAATCACTCACTATGCTGGAGGGTATCCGATGGAGTCAAACTATTTCTTTAAGATAAATGGATGCTAGGGACGAGGTAGTCCTTCTACTTTTAACAGGTATAAAGTGAGCGCTTTTAGTGAGCCTGTCCACTATTACCCAAATACTGGTATTTCCCCTTCCTGACCTAGGCAACCCATCAACAAAGTCCATCGAAATGCTATCCCACTTCCACTGTGGGACCTCTAGGGGATGAAGCAGACCACCAGGCTTCTTCTGCTCCGCTTTTACTTGCTAGCATATCAAACACTTAGCGACGAACTCAGCTACATCACTCTGACCTTTTTATATCCTTATACATCTTGTCTCCGCCTGGGTGCATGGTTAGCTTAGAATGGTGTGCTTCTTCGAGGACCGTCTTCACTAAATCCCTTACTTGTGGGACGCATAGCCTTCCATCCCATCTCAACCAACCCTTATCATCGATGGAGTATCTAGTGAGGTGACTAGAAGTCCCACCCCTAACTAGCTTATCCATCATGTCAACTAGCTGAGGGTATTCTCGTGCGCGGTTCCTGTTGAGTCCAAAAGAGTAGGCCGCACCTCTAGCGATGCTAATAGACCAGGCACAATTTCAGAGGAGGGTCTAAAGTTAAAGTTTGCTGTGTACTCCAAGCTTTTCCTTTCTACAAAGAGAGGACTCAAGGTCAGCTTCTTCCTACTTAAGGCGTCTGCTACCACATTACCCTTGCCTGGGGTATAGGAAATCTCGAAATCGTAGGATGCCAAGAACTCCATCCACCTTTGTTGCCTCAAGTTAAGATCTTTCTGCGAGAAAAGGTACTTCAACGATTTATGGTCAGTATAAAATTCAATCTTCTCACCTAGGAGATAATGGCGCCAAGTCTTAAGCGCAAAGACGATGGCAGCCAGCTCTAGATCGTGGGTTGGGTAGTTTTTCTCATGTATTTTCAATTGCCTGCCTCCATTAGCTACTACCTTCCCATCTAGCATCAAGACAACACCTAGTCCCATACCACATGCATCCTTGTATAAGGTAAACATCTTGCTCCCATCCGGCAATGTCAGAACTGGGGCTGTTGTTAGAGCCCTTTTCAAACGTTGGAAAGCAATATCGCAATCCAAATCCCAAGTGAAAGTTAGGTTCTTCTTCGTTAATCTTGTGAGTAGGGCTGAGATTTTTGCAAAGTCTTTAATGAACTTTCGGTAAAAGCCCGCTAGCCCGAGAAAGCTTCGGACTTCGGTTGCATTTCGTGGAACCTTCCAATCTTGCACCGCAACTACTTTTGCGGGGTCCACATCTAACCCTTCTTTGGACACCACATGTCCAAGAAACCTCACTTCTTCTCTCCAGAAATGGCATTTGGAGAATTTGGCTTTCAGCTGATGTGCACGAAGAGTATCCATGATTTCCCTTAAATGCAAAGCGTGCTCTTCTTCGTTTTTCGAGAAAATCAAAATATCGTCAAAAAAGACCACCACCAACTTATTAAGGAATTCTCTAAACACCCTGCTCATCAAGTCAACGAAGTAAGCGTGTGCGTTTGTCAAGCCAAAAGGCATGACAAGCCATTCAAAGAAACCATCCAGGGTTCTGAACGCGGTATATCAATGCTGTCTTCAGCCACTCTTAGCTGATGGAACCTAGTAGATGAATCTAGTTGGGAGAAAACAGATGCACCTACAAGTTGATCAAACAAGTCATCTATTCTTGGAAGTCGGTGCCTATTCTTCTTGGTCAGCTTGTTTAGCTCCCTATAATCAACGCATAGGCGAAGTGAACCATCTGCTTTGGTTGCGAACACTACTGGAGCACCCCATTCCGAAATACTCCGCCTTATAAACCCTTTTTGAGCAGCTCTTTGACTTGTTCACTGAGCTCTTTTCTCTCCCTTGGGGCCATGTGTCCAACGGGTAGAGCTACGGGTTTTGCATTATCAACAAGGTATATGCGGAAGTATATCTCCTGCTTCGGAGGTAAGCCCTGCACCTCTTCAAATACATTTGGGTATTCACGGAATACTCTAACAGACTGCAAGTTTTCAACAGACGCATCAAGAGATTCTAGGTAGCTAAGCATAACAGAATGTATGGGATTACAAGAGATTTCGAGAGTGTTGCCAAGGCGAGTCATAAGTCTAACCACTCTTTTTTCACAATCGAGGATGGCACCATTACTGGATAACCAATCCATGCCTAGAATCAATCCATAGCCCGTGAAGCCAAGAACGAAGGCGTTGCATTCAAACTCAATGCTCAAGATAGACACTCTCAAATCGCGAAAAATCATTGAAAGATGAGCCGAACCACCAATAGGATTTTAGACTACTATGGGATCCGTAACTAGACTAGTATTTAGGTGCAGTGTTTCAACTAACGAAGCAGACAGAAATGAGTGTGAAGCACCAGAATCAAACAAAGTACGAACATGATGATCAAACAGAAAAACCAAACTTACAACGGAAATGTTTCTACCTCTCTCCTGTCCTGGTGCCATGAAAGCGTGAACCTGCCCTCTTGCCTGCCCTGGTGCCATGAGAGCCTGAACCTGCCCTCCAGAAGTAGACCATGCCCTCACCCTTGTCTTCTCGGGCAGTCTTTGATCAGATGTCCTGCCTCACCATAGTGGAAGCAGCCGGTCCTCTTCTCCTTCCTACAGTCCTTGCTCAGATAGCCTAGTGTTCCACAATTAAAGCATATTTTCTTTCCTTTGCTATTGTTGTCCTTACCAACTTTCATAGGTTGCTGCTGTGACTTTTTTTGATCCCCTTTCTTTTCTGGTGCCTTATTAGCATTAGCGCCTTTCTCCTCTTCATGCATAAGCGCCATGTCAACCAGTTTCTCAAAGACAGCCCCCATAGGAATGTGGGTCATGGCTAACCCATGTAGCGGCTCATTTAAACCTTTAACGAATCTCAGGGCCTTCTTTTCAGGTGTGTTCACCAAGTCTAAGCCAAATCTCACCAACTGGTTGAACTTGTTGACGTACTCCTTTACTGATAAATTCCCCTGCTTCAATGCCAAGAACCTTTCATTTATAAATTCTCTTCTGCTCGTGAGAGAAATTTCATCTCGAACCTATGTCTGAAATCCATCCACATCTCTACTGGACGCTCTCCATTCGTAACCTCCCACCAAAACGAGGCTTCGTCCTTCATTAACCAAGCAGCCAATTGGACCTTCCTTCCATCTTCTACCTTGGAGATACCAAACAAATCTTCCACCTCCTTAAGCCAATTTCAAGCTTCAACAAACGTCTCTGATCCGTGAAAAGGTTTTCCGCCCATTGCTCGAAAGTCTTTGCATATCTTTGAAAAAGTATCAGCACGAGGAGGGGGAGGGGGAGCGGCTGCAGCTAGGGGAGGAGGGTGCCTGCTGGGCCTGTGGCAGTGGCCCTAGCCTCCAGATACCTTCTGAACCAAGTTGGTATCGGTATTCCCTCGGGTATCTCGGGTAACCCAGACATGCTGAAAAGAAAATGAAGAGATTCAAAACGGAGAATTCAAAAGAAAGGTATATGGCTCTTGTGGTTATGTTTTTAAATCAAACTTTTCTCTTGAAAATACTCTCCTTAAAACATACTTTTGAAAGTATTTCTCTATAAAACGCTTTTGAAAAACAGTTTTTCAAAATCTCTTATCTGTTCTGTTAACCTTCAGCTCTGATACCACGTGTAACACCCCACATCCATTATTGTCACTCTCAAAGGGAATGCGTTAACTTTCATGGAGTATTATTGTTGAATAGAACAGAATATAACAAGACAGATACATATATTGGTACTTGGATAATTCAAAACAACTTTTATTGCAGCGGAGAAATAGTTTGATTACAACAACATCATAAACCAACAGAAAAACCAAGTACATTTAGTAACCATCTTGACAAATTGTTTTCTAAGTACAGAAAGTAAAAAGCATAACCCCAACATAAGTAGCCATAAAAGAGATGAGCTGAATTTTACTTTAAGCAATCCAAGAACTTCCAAAAGAGAGAGAAAGATCCAGATCAAGCTCCACTAGTACTAGTCCCACCCAGAGAACCTTGGGGGGGGGGGAGGAAGAAAAGAGGCAAAAACAAAGGGGGTCAGACATAACGTCTGGCGAGTACCATATCTTTAACAATATAGTTATTAAAGTAATTTGGATAAGGCATAAACTGGTAAAACAAGGAATGACTATGAAACAAGTGGGCAAGACAAAACAAACAAGAGGAATATTCTGGCGTTAATCTCGCTCCTAATCATTATAAGATAATTACTATACTGCACCACTACTAGTCACCCTAAAAATTGATCCTGCCTACTGAACATAATAATCATAATGGTAGTTTTGTGTACCCCTAGCTGTCTCCATAGGTGCCGCCTGCCCCTATGTCCACTAGTTGTACCCACTACCCCCATGCGATCAGCTCCCTGACTCGTAGATACCCGTGTTAGTCCCACAGTGGGGTGTATCACTCCCCAAAGTGGCAACCCGATACCACTAAAAATGCACGGGTTATATCTACACGATGCAACAACGTCTTACCTACCAGCCTGGGCCTACGCACGCACATGACCCCGTTGGATTTGCGTCACCACCGTTAACCCGTATTGACCTCTTACAATCAAACCCAGTAAGCGTGTCCCGTCCTCGATCTAACTTGAGCTCACAAAGATACTTAATGGGTTACTGGTTTGAAAAGGGTCCCCCATGTTTGACACAAGTTCCACCTATGCTTGGTCCCCACTAGAATTTTCCACTTAACCCCTTCTTATTCATGTCTTCTTACATGTTTAAATTTGGTTAAGTGTTTCTAATCGTATTTCACATGTCACCCACTTAACCCCCATGTCCCACCACATGTTTATCTTGGTTAAGTGTTACTTAATTCATTATAACCGTAACCTTGTAAGACCTCTCACATTATACTACCGTTTGTGGTTGCTGGATTTGCCATGCGGGTCCGGGCAGTCTTGTACTGCAAACGTGTCTAACCTCGTGTCTTTACAATTGTTACACATTTAATTTATGCCTTCGACCTCTCACATTAGACTACCGTTTGTAGTTGCTGGATTTGCCGGGCGGGTCCAGGCAGCCTTACACCACAAATGAGTCAAATCTCGTGTCCTAGGCATTTATTATTACACATTATTTCACCCCAATTTGAATTAATTATCCTAATTCAAATTGTCAATAATACACAAATTAATTATCCGTCCCATTGCAAGCACCTACACTGTCATGATCACATTGGTTTACCCTTTTTTGGTAGTTCAACAGACGGTCGCCCCTCCAACAAGAAAAGGTAGAAATATGGAAACTTCTCTGCCATTTGGACCGGAGAATTTATGAGGAAATCGGGTTTTAAATTCCCAGAAACCGCACGATTATATAGCCAAAGGGAATACGTCGCGCCTAAAATCATTCCAAGCGCTGCTAATGTGGCTACTAAGCTATTTCTTTGGAAAGCACCTACTAAGATTGTAAATTCCCCTATAAAGCTGCTAGTACCAGGTGAACTCATATTGGAAAAAGTGGAAGAGAAGGAAATGGTAGAGAGATTCGGCATGGTGCTCACTGAACCTCCATAATATCTAACAAGTTGAGTCTTATGTCGGTCATATAGAACACTAACACATAGAAAATATGTCCATAATTGTCACCTAAATTATGTCCATACTCTTTAGGTATAAAAATTATACCAATTAATGTCTCAATTTAATAATATGCTTTTAGAGCCATTTTATGTCAATTCACAATTTACATAATTAATATTTTCCCAATGTCCCCACGGTATTCGTACGTTCAAATATGAAATATGTTAGACTCGCAAATAGTCTAACTTATAAAAAAGTAACATCACAACTTGCATAACACATAAAAATAGATCTAACTTGCAAATAGGAATTATAACATAAATTTGCATAGCCAATAATTTACATAGACAATGGTCATATAGAATCATATATTTGCATAAACTACCATAGATCTAAACATGAGATTGTGAACTTACATATATGAATTATGGGTCTCACTTAAACTTGCTTATGTGAATATAACTTTCACCTAAAAATGAGAGTATAGTTTTCACCTAAACTTGCATATGAATTTCTACAACTTGCATGTGAATTTATCACATGTTTTTGCATATAAACTAGCATATGTATATACTTGATTCACATATAAACTTGTGTACAATTCACATATAAACTTGCATAAGATTCATATACTATTTAACATCCCAAACTTGCATAAAATTCACATACGAAATAGCATATGATTCACATCCCAAACTTGCATAAAATTCACATACGAATTAGCATACGATTCACATCCCAAACTTGCATAAAATTCACATACGAATTAGCATATGATTCACTTCCCAAACTTGCATAAAATGAATCAAGTTAAACATGTATAATTGGACATATGAAATAGATCTACCGACATAAGATAACAAAGTTAAACAACATCACGTGATTCAACAGACATGTTCTCATAATCCAATTACAACTCATCATAATTAATTTATTAATTATATTGTGAAAGAAATACTACTCACAAAGATAGGTTAGAAAAGAGAATGGTTCGTTCGTCTTTTGATTTAGAATTCTGACTTGCTAAATCCTAAGCCTTAGGAAGGAGAATTATCCTAGGAGCAGCATGGTGGCCAAGAGACAAATTTTTGTTTAGGTTTAGGGTTTGAGTCAAGAACTCTTTTATAGAAGTTTGAATCAATCTAAGCCGTTAGATTATCATAGGAACAAATCCAACCATCCAGACTAGATATAGTTATCTAGAACAACCACATCAGCCCTAATGACTCAGAAGAGAGTCAGAAATCATCACATTTTAGATCTGCCCGGGGGGGTAGGTTGATCCCGAGGTCGGCCCCCAGGCCGACCCCCTGGTCGACCTATATGGGTAGGTCGACCTCCAGGTTGACCCCCTGTTCGACCTAGCCCTTAGGCGGGAGAATTCCCGCCCAGTCTACTCCCCTATTTGAATTTTGAATTTTTTATCCTGAACTGTTTTTATTTATATAAAATCACTGAAACTTCCGAGGGCCATAACTTCCTCATACGAAGTCCGATTTATGAAAACTTGGACGCTATTCCAAGCAGAATTTCGAAACGAACGCAATGGCATAACCCATTTCCCTTAATTCTCACTTTAATAATTAAGTATTCTTAGGATCGTTAATTTTAATATTTAAAATTATGAGGTGTTACAACCATCTTTGTTAGCACCCAACCGGGAATGTTCGCGTAGACATGTTCCCTCACTGAGGGTAATGGTGGTTCCATTTGCATTACCGTTTGTTATTTCTAGTGGTATTGACCCTTCTTCTCTGGCTAAGGTTTTCATGGTATGTGTCGGAAGATGAGCTTCCTGAAATATTTGGTCAAGGACAAGGGTTTCTGTTAGTTTCGAGATGAACGACATCGCATTAAGCATTCTCTTGAAGTCGTTGCATCAACTCGATGTTTGTCTTCATTTGATCGTTGGGTTGTCTCCTTCTCTCTTTTAACTTCCTATTAAGCTAGTATAATTAAGCTTGGATAACCAGAGCATCGGGGTTGTAAGAGGTAGCTATTTCCATGTCGACCGGATTTTCCGAAGGTTGAGGTTGAGGGGAAGTTTCTATGTCAACAAAAGTGGAAGTTCCAATCATAGGGTTCTTTCCTTTTCTAGCCATCGTAAGCAAACTTAGGAGGTAGGTCTAAGGGACCCATGTAGCGCTTCTAATTCGATATAGAAGACGGTCAGAAAGAGGTAAGGTCTCGAGTCTTTGTGTAAATTCTCATTGAAAGCACCTGAATGCTTACGTTCAAAAATTGGCGCAACACCCGAAGATTCTAAGTTAACGAGAATAAAGTTTCGTGAAAGGAAAAGTGCAGAAAAATAACAAACACTGTGTTTATAGTGGTTCAGTTTGAATTGAACCTATGCCCACTTTGAAGTCTTTGCCGATTTTATTCACTAATGAAGAAGTACAGTGTTGGACATCATCATTATAATTGTTTATAAAGGAACTGGTAGTGACTAAGTCCTATGTAGTTCTTGTCCCCAAATTTCCTTTATTTTTCGGAAGTCCAAAACTTGGGGAAGATGGTATTTTTTTCTTCCCCAAATCTCCCAGGTGCTTTAATGGTGTCCGAACTCTAGAAAACCTTCACAATATGTCAAATCAGCTAAATGCTAGCCTAGAAAACACAGTAGGTATGGGGGGTACTTATAGGTAGTGGAGTAGATTGGAGTAGGTAGAAAGTCGGTCCACTGCACAGTTTTTGTCCTCGAGGATCGGTACGTATCCGGAGGATACCTTCCTGTGTTGCTCTGAAGTTCTGAAGCTTCATGGCATTTTTTGTACCTGCTTCTTTGTATCTGGGAATACTGATCTTGGCCCTTGGTATTTTTGTGGGGAGTTGTTCCACCTCGTGTTTTGTTGTTCGGTGTCCGGATTTCGTATCTAGAAATATCGAGTCCTGGAGTTAGCGTTTCGGAGATAGCTTGGCCTGGGATACAAAACTGTATAGGTAGGTTGGGGTATGAAATATGAGGTGAAGGAGTTTTGAGGAAGTGCTGGGTCTGGGATTCGAAATCCCTGGATATACGGGGATACGAGAATGGGAGCTAGCGGAACTCTTGAGGAGATATGAGTCCCAAGTTATGAAAATGAGGTAGTATGTGGGATACAAAATCGGGGTTTGTGTTATGGTACGGAGCTGTCGAGGCTTGGCAGATCAAGCTCCATGATACGAAAATAGACCATGAGCATATACTGATCGCGAGTATCAAGCTAGATATGTGTAACTTCGACGAGGCGTGATGACCACACTTCTGCACCTCTCGCGAGCGTGATTCCTGGGTATACTTCTAACACTTCGGGTTATTGGGCCGCGAGATGGGTCAAGTCATGCGGGCTCGAGTTGCTTTTGGAACGGGTCAAAAGGCCAGTTAACATGGGATTTACACTGATAGGTTTTGTGATCCTTCGTTAAGTGGTAATGGCAATAGTAGCCTCCCTCATTCCTTTTGTATTTTAATTCCTTCTTTCTTAAGGGCCAATAATCAAGCTCTTCTTTTGTTAAGAAAAATATGTTCTCCCTTAAGGTAATTAGTTCATATTCCATAAGCAAATTGGGTTTTGATTTTCCTTCCATAGGCCTATTCCTTAACATTTTATTCTTTATCCTTGACTCTTGGTTTCCATGGTTATTCATTTTTCTTTCTGGCTTTGCTTTCAGTAAATTGCGTAGGAAGACCTCATTGGTTATACTGGCCTTTCCTTCTGGTTCCTCTTGTCGGATATAATTTGATGAAAACTCAATTGTGTTAGGTTGTCATCTTCGAGCGGAGGACCCATAATCCTTAACTATTTCTTTTTCAAATGTTTTTATAATGAGTAAGCCCGCGTTACCTTTTTCATCTAAAGGAACAAATTATTTTCTTTTCTCATTGTATGTTCAAAAGCAAAGGATGACGTTGATGTACCTTGGAATGGGTTTATACTCCTGTTACCTAATTCATAGACTTCCACCTTCCATTGATTAATAATACTTAAAGCATATACTCGTAGATGTGCTCTTCATGGAATCTTAAGTCCACGTAGGAAATTTCCGGTATAAATGAGTCCAAAGATATATGTTCAGATCAAACTATATTATCCATGTTAAGTTTTTATTGTGCTGGAAGAGGTAGTATCTCCCTTTCTCTCACTTTTCTTTGTCGATTTTAGATTAATGATACGAAGAATTCAAAACCTCTTTTCCCTTATTAGACCGTGGATTTGTCTGATTTCTTATTTTAGGCTTAAACTCAACTTTTCAGAAATATTTTTTCATTTCATAGGGGTTCTTCCCCCATTCATGATTATTATCATCTGGTTCATGTGAAACATCTTTTAAGGCATATGCGATCCTTTGCAAACCATTCTGAGTTCTCTCATACTTAGTATCCATTTATACCTTAGTCAAAAATAAGTCCTTACTAAAGTAAAGGAGGATAAAGGTTGACGGAGGTTTAATTTCTCCTTCTAGCACCAAAAATGTTATCCAAATTTACGGTTAACATCCAAAAAAGTTGACTCTTGTAGATCCTTTTACTTACGAAAGGATTAGATTAGGCTTGGATATCACTCCCATAATGAAGTTCCTATCATATGATTCTGGTGACTTCCAAAATTGAATCCGTGTAGAAAACAAGATTTAATGATAAGATATCTGTGGAATAATTGATAGGAAACCATCCTAAAATAACTTGAGTTCTTTGTTCAATTGGTTTCGGTTGATGCCTTCTTACTGGTTTCAGTGTGAACTTTCGGTCAGACTATTAGCCCTTATTATGGTGATTAACTTGGAATTCTTAACAATTCTGTGATAAGTAACCATGTAGGTATCTTAGATATATTTTTGTTAATGCAAGTGATAGGTATTTCGGTCTTACAAAGGGGTTGTTGATATTTTACTAATTTATATTATCTTAGGAAACCATTGTTTGGGTTTGAGTTTATGTGGTTTCGGCAATGCTAACTAAAGGTCTATCAGGTAGTTATGGTAGGATGTTGAATCCTAACTAAGCTAGATTATCTTATGTAACCATCGACATGATATAAACTATAGGGTTTTGGATGTTCCAATCTCAGAATAGACATAGCTAGTTTATTTTGATACTTAAGACCTTCCATAGACTTCCATAATGTGCTTCGGTAAGACCATTATCTTTTGTACTCATCTGTTTTGAAAACTAGAAAGTTTTGATACAATAATAAAGTAATAATTAAGTAACTATGAATCCATTACCTAAAATGTTTAGCAATACCCTTTATTTAGGGGTGACAATTAAACCCGACCCGATCGACCTGGACTCAACCCGTCGGGTCTCGGGTCTAGGCGGGTCGGGTTTTGTCGGGTCTAAACCATACATTTCCAAAATCTGGACCCGACCCGACCCGAGCTTCGGTTCGGGTCGGGTTGGGTTGGTTTGGGTTTTGTTGGGTAACAACACTAAAAATACATATATTTTAATGCTTTTTGGTCGGGTCTTTCAGGTTGGGTCAATTCGAGTTGGGTTTTATCGGGTCTTTATTGTATTTTTCATCACCTAGACCCGACCCAAGACCCGTCGGGTTCGGTTCGGGTCCGAGTTTTTTTGGGTCAGGTCGGTTGGTTTTTCGGTTCTTGGTTCTAACTGCCAGCCCTACCTTTATTAATGACTTATGATGTTACAAACTTTCCCTTAAATCTATTTCAAATTAGGTAACAACTCAAATTTATAGATACAAAACTGAGAATGAGAATTTATATCCTGACTCTGAACCCCTGGGACATATTTATAGGTGCGGGTTGACCCTCCCTCCACTATATGGGTTTTGTCCCAACTTTTCGAAGGAAATGCATATAGAGGCTTCGTGAAGGAGCCTTCTGTCGTCTGTTGGAAGAACAACATGGTGCCGCTTGTGGTTTTCACCAAAGCAATTCTTCCAAAAATGGAAGCCTTGGTTAGTTACTAGAGAAGTGAGTTTGTAGGTACGTTCGGCTTTTGATGCCACTTGTAGCATCGTCTTCCTTGGCACACATTGCTTGGTTGCGGTAACTATGTGATGGAAGCCTAAGCTTCTCGACATATTCTTTCGGGTTGAATGAAAGACATACCTAGCTTAGCTTCGCATGCTTTGTAGATAAACACTCTAATAATTGTACCCTTCGGGTTATATCGACATGCGCTTTCCATGAGGAATATACCTTTTAGCTTCTTCAATTTTGATTGCGAAAGTATGGATTAAAGAAGTTGCTATAGCCATGTCTGGCCTAATTATCTTCGGTACTCTTTCACTTTGGCTTTAGCTTTTGGTCTCTTCTGGTTATTTCGGTGTTAACAATGACCATAACATATACTTATATATATATATATATATATATATATTCTACACTGTTTAAGATTTCTATATTCATCATTTTTTATATGCATGCTACTTATCAGATTATGCATTTTATATTCTACTTATGCGGAACTATTTAATGTTTTGGATCTTTTTCATTTTGTATTCTACTTATGCGAAATCATTCAATGTTTTGGATCTTTTTCATGTTTTATGTCTAAAATAATTCATTTTCATGTATCGTACGTTGCAAGTTATAATCTATTTTATTAAGTTATTTCTTTAGTTTAAGCATACTACTATTTATGAATATGAATGTTCTTTTGTAGACTAAAAATAATAAAGTGATTTTGTAATTTAAGTTTGAGTTATTATTTTTATTATAGCATAAAAATTGTTTTGTAAGAATATCATAACATACACACTATGAGGTTTCTAATATGAGCTTTAAGACTCGAGACAGAAATTTGAAACCAGCTCTCGAGTTAGACTCATCTCATCCGCGATTTCATCCGATACGAGATCAGGTCTATAAAATTCTCAAAATAAAACATGACTGGTCTTCGATATTAAAATCAGGATTAGGGTTATGGCACGGTTTTGAAAGAGAGCGGAGAATAGGAGGCTCAGATTGCATATAAAGCTAAGAAATAAAAAGAGTTGATGTGCTTGAGCTTAAGCTTAGAATCTCAAAAATTTATTTGAATTTTTTTTATTAATTTTATTCATTTCATTAAATCATAAACACTTATTAAATAGAATACAATATAACAAAATTTTTATTTTCAAATTATAAATGATCAAATATCAAACTCAATTTTCTTTTTTTAACGTTGTAGAATGCAAAGTTGTAGCAGGCTACGCCGGTGAAAATTTCAATAGTCAACTAGTTTGTTGGATAGTGTGATGAGGATGAGATATTAACGAATTACGGTTTAAATTCGGTTCTAAGTTCTAACAAGGCAGACTCACTTCACCTATTCGTAAAGAATATGGAACCGCGAAATCACAAAATAAACGAATAAAAGCAAGTAAGAACGCAAAGGAATTTTTATAGTGGTTCGATTCTCTATGAATCTACGTCCACTTTCAATCAATTCTAATTATAATATTCAAGCTCACAACATATGAATTTTCCCTCATTACAATCTTTTCTCTCTTTTCTCCCTCCTTATGATCTAATTTCTAATGAATTTGGTGAAGAAAATGAAGAGATCTTTTAGCCTTGTGATGAATCTTCAACCACTTGTGTGCTTTGATCCTCTTTCATGAACTTCATAGATCTCATAGTGAAATAACATTCGATTTAGGCTTTAGAGAAGATGTGAAATTGCTTGAGAGATTTATTATGTAGCTTGAATGAGATCGAAGGTGCTTAGATCCAATTGTAGAAAGCTCTCATGATCATTGATTTGGATTTGATCTTCATGAAGTTAGAAAAGTGTTGATGAATTCATAGAAGCCATTAGAGAAGTTGTAGATGAGCTTTGAATTTGACGGAGTCCCCTTCTCGGAATGAATTTTCGGTCCTCCCCCCTTCCAAACGAATTATGAGGGGTATTTATAGGTGCTTTTAGCCCGGATGGCAATTCTGTAATTATGCAGAAAACGACATGACTCAATCCGACATGAACGTACCGAACGCCATGACTCATGTACGGGAACGACTTAATTATGCTATGCGACATAACGTGTTTGCAGGGGTGACATGTGTTAACTTATACTGGAGTGCGGCACTAATGCTCTGTCTTGTGGAGTACACGGTATGTCCTAATATAACCCAGCGACATGCTTTCCACATGAGCTTGACAACCTGGCATCTTCACTTTACAGATGGGATATTATACTGTTTGTAATTCTTCCCTTCGCTCACAGCCTGCCATGTGTTACCCCATGAATTGTCCCATTATTTTACTCATGCACACCATGTTCTGGACACATGAAAGACCTATTATATACATAATTACATATATATTAATTCACTGTATGAATCTTTCCATCAATTCGTGTGCGCATGTTATTCCTCAAGTCGCTTCTGCGACTTCCCCATGTCGCCAGAATGGCTTGAAACCAAGTTGTAGGAGCGACTTGCTCCATGATAACACCGTGAGATTTTGTCGGTGACCTAATGCTTTTGTCATGACTTGTTTGCTTTCCGAATGGCTTGCGCCATGGATTCTAATGACATGAGTGCCTGGCGCCATGAGATCAGTCAAGGCATGACTCTCTTTGCGTCTTGTATGTGAATGACTTACCTTGAATCAGTCAAGCGACATGATTAAAGTGCTCAGCGCCTTGCCTCGGATCATTGACATGAACTTCTTGGTGTCTCCAATACATCATGACGTATGAACTAGAAAACACGACATGGTCCGAGAGCGACACGAATGGTGAGGTACATACACGACATGAGTACTGCGACTTGTTTTTCCTTTTATACTCTTCATGCTGTTCTGCTTACAGGAAAGGGTCAAGGCGCCATGTGTGTATTTCATGCTATCAACAATTAAGGGCATTCAAGTGTACTGCTATTACTTAACTGTAGATACAATGTTCACATGGCCACCCAAAACGTCATGCCTCATTTGAGAACATGACATGACATGGCCTGCGACTTGAACATGTATAGCTGCCGATAGCTATTACCAATGGTTCATATGACATGCTTTACGGAAAACATGTGGATAAACCTGTTATGACATGACTGTCTTTTATTCAAATAATGTGCCTTGTCCATGTCAATGTGTCCTTGTGAACAAGCTTGCTACTCTTGTTTTAACGGCATGAGTGTCCTTGTTGTGATATGCGGTATGATCATCATTCATCCCATATTAAAGAGTCTGCATGTAGCTACTTGTACACCATTCTGCCACGTGGCAATGTTGAACGAGCTAGGCATAGATGATCCAATATATTACGTGAAGGCCACGTTACTTTTGCTTGGGCTGCGTACGGTATGACTTAAACCCAAGCATCACGCTTCTTACGGCATGGTTAAAACGCCTTGGCGCCTTAAGTAGCATTGGCATGCGGAACGCTAATGCTAGCAGTATGGCGTAGGCAATTCGCCCATGACACATGTCAATGGTCCGGCGTATACTCCATATCGTATTTTAACGACTTAGAGTCATGTCGTGGAAACGACTTAGTCCGGCTCCAACGACTTTTGTGGGTACGACATGGACTATGTCGCTTTGATGGCTTTCCGCTTGAACCGTAACCAGCCTGGAGCCTTTTAGCGTCAATTCTTTGAACCGCATTATAATAGCGGTGTTAACATTTGCCCCTCGAAGCTTGTATTTTTTGCTTGCGAGAAATGCGGGCTTCGAAATGACTACTGTAATTGGTGAGCCTTTCCTTGATTGGTCTTGGACTATAATCTGGATTTGCTTACATCTTCATGTTATTTGATCGCGTATCATAAACTCCAGTGTATTTTTGCACTGCTGATGATTTGCCAGAATTTCGTCTTAGTTTGTCGTCTTTTGACGATGCATTGGATCGTAAATTGCTTTACTCCACCTGTTCTATAATAAAAACAAGTATTTGCTTGATCTCAGACTTATATGATTGTGTATGGTATTTCACATTCAAGAAATACGCATCTGTAATTATTTTCTGTTTCTCTTTGAAGAATCTTTGATTATTTGTGCCCCGGCTCTGGAGGTCATCTCTATTCTTTATTATAAGAAGAATTTTTTTTATAGCTCAATGTTTGTTTGTCATGCTGATCAATTTTGGCATTTAAAGATTCCGTTGAATGCCCCATGTTTTAGTGAGGTCCTTTTAATCCAACGTCTTGTCTTTTCCTTGCGATTGAATCAACATGATAGATTTCATTGAACGCTGTTGATATCTCCTATGGAGAAGTCGTTTTCTCTATGGAAAGGGATTTTTGGCTGTTGCATCGTTTCGTAGTGCGAACTCCCACGAGGTTTGGGTTAAGGCTGCATCGCTCCGCGCTTACGAACTCCCACGCTTCGTCTTGCTTTAACAAGCTCACGCGCTTCGTTTTGCGCCTACGGATTCCCGCGAACCATTGGGTTAAGGCTGCATCGCTCCACGCTTACGAACTCCCACGCTTCGTCTTGCTTTAGCAAGCTCCCGCGTTTCGTTTCGCGCCTACGGATTCCCGCAAACCATTGGGTTAAGGCTGCATCGCTCCGCACTTACGAACTCCCACACTTTGTCTTGCTTTAGTAAACTCCCACGTTTCGTTTCGCGCCTATGGATTCCCGCGAACCATTGGGTTAAGGCTGCATCGCTCCGCGCTTACGAACTCCCACGCTTCGTCTTGCTTTAGCAAGTTCCCGCGTTTCGTTTCGCGCCTACGGATTCCCGGGAACCATTGGGTTAAGGCTGCATCGCTCCGCGCTTACGAACTCCCACGCTTCGTCTTGCTTTAGCAAGCTCCCGCGTTTCGTTTCGCGCCTACGGATTCCCGCGAACCATTGGGTTGAGGCTGCATCGCTCCGCGCTTACGAACTCCCACGCTTCGTCTTGCTTTAGCAAGCTCCCGCATTTCGTTTCACGCCTACGGATTCCCGCAACCTTTGGGGGATGAGATTTTGGATCCATGACAGATTGTTGCTCTATTTGTCGTTTGATTCATTGGAACTTCCTTGATCAACCGTTGAGTTGGTATTATTGGAATCGCCTCATTTCGTCGGATCCTGAGGAAGCAAATGCCTATTGAATAGCCTGCAATGAGAAAATCGTCTTTTAGCAATTTTCATATATATTTTGCAAGTCAGAGATTAACACAAGCAGGCAACACTTCATTCATAGTACTTTTGTTCTATACAATGCATGTAAACCATTATAGACTTTTTACAAGAAAGTAAAACATAGTAAAGAGTAAAGTAATGCAAAGAGGCGATAGTGATCGCTTATTTTGAGTTTCAGATATTAGATCATCATCAACGGTCGTCAGTTGATTATCAGCCTTGAAGTGATTTGAGCAGAAGCTACGTTGTTTGGACCGGATTGATCATTTGATGCCCCTTGCCCCTAGGGAGTTGCAGAAGGATTCACATCTTGGGAGTTCTTCACAAATTGTTGCAGACGGTTCTTCCTAATCTATTCTTCAATTAATTATTTCAGATGCATGCATTCGTTGGTGCTGTGGCCTGGCTGATTATGATACCGACAGAACTTCCCGGATTTAGTCAGATGGTCATTCATTTTTATTGTCCGAGGCTCTGGGTAATCTTCTGAGTCCTTTGTGGCAAGGAAGATGTTCTCGGGAGTGTTATTCAGAGGAGTTAGCTCAGACGAGTCAAGAAGGCGAAACTTTTTGTTAGCTTTGTTGTCATATCTGTCATTTGCTCACTTCTGCCCCTGAGTATTCTTTTGATCGCACTAAGTAGCAGTACTTTTGGGAGCCTCAAGAAGTTGGTTACCACTGATGATCTGAAGAGGTACAGGATTGTCATCCACTCTCATGTACTCCTCCGCCTTCTTATAGAACTTGTCAAGCGTAGTCGGTTCCTTCATCTTTATCCATCTTCCGAATTCGCTTTTTTTGTCTATAGCGTCGAGTAAAGCCATGAGGATTATGTGTGGCTCTGGATTCCTCACTTCAGACAAGGCAACATTGAATCGACTGAGGAAGGCTTTGACAGTTTCCCCTGGATTCCGTTTCATCGCTGAAAGTGTTATAGCATCCTTGGCTTTAGTAGCGTATAAGCGGAATTGCTCCTTGAACTTTTTGGTCAGGTCATAGAATCGATCGATAGACTTGGGTGGCAGCTTTGTGAACCATAGTGATGCGGCACCGTCTAAGTAGAGAGGAAAGTACGTGCATCTCATCTCATCGGTCGCCTTAGCTGCACTCATATGCCATTCATATTTGAATAGGAAGTAGTTCGGATCAACGAGATCGTTTTACGGAGGCAGGTCGGAGGATTGAACTTCTTCGGACATTCTGCTTCAAGGATTCTTTCGGTGAATGGAGTCCTATCGGGAGAGAAGTCCCATTCTCTTTCATTGTCTTTGATAGCTTGATTCTTTTTCATGGCTCGTTCTATCATGTCCAAAATGTATTCTTCGGTGCTATGGCGCTCTATGAAGCTGAGCTCTTTACCAAATGTTCGTCTAGGAATGTGATCCCGATTAGAGAGCTTAGGCCCTTTGCCTTCTCGACGAAGAGGTACCCCCGTGATAGGATTGGCGAATTTTCGAGCATTCGCTTCGGAATGGTTCTTAGCTTTGGATCTCAATTCTTCTATGTTAACTTCGTCCCTGCCACTTATCCAATCATAATCGTCTTCCATATTATCATTGGGGTTATGATCGGGAGCGGGCGATTTATCATTCTCCTCGAGATTCACATGCACTTTTGGAGGAGCTTGAATTGGTTGAGCATTTAGAAGGGCGTTCATTTTTTCCATTAGAGCATCATTAGCATCCATCAAAGCTTTATTTGAAGTTTCAATTCGGCAGTTCACGTTGGCAATAGCAGCATTTAGTTCATTTCCAGTCACGTCATCTTAGACTTTGCCATGATTTCGGAGAAGGATGCAACTTAGAGCTTTAATGCAAAGATCTCAACTTTGGGAGAGTGCGAGAAAAGGTAGGAGATGCGAGCGTGGCCCCACGGTAGGCGCCAAATGTTTGCTCCAAATTTAGGATCAAACACTAAAGGTGTAAAAGTTACACTTCACCAATTCATTAAGAATATGGAACCGCGAAATTGCAAAATAAACGAATAAAAGCAAGTAAGAACGCAAAGGAATTTTTATAGTGGTTCGATTCTCTATGAATCTACGTCCACTTTCAATCAATTCTCATTATAATATTCAAGCTTACAACATATGAATTTTCCCTCATTACAATCTTTTCTCCCTTTTCTCCCTCCTTATGATCTAATTTCTAATGAATTTGGTGAAGAAAATGAAGATATCTTTTAGCCTTGTGATGAATCTTCAACCACTTGTGTGCTTTGATCCTCTTTCATGAACTTCATAGATCTCATAGTGAAATAACATTCGATTTAGGCTTTAGAGAAGATATGAAATTGCTTGAGAGATTTATTATGTAGCTTGAATGAGATCGAAGGTGCTTAGATCCAATTGTAGAAAGCTCTCATGATCATTGATTTGGATTTGGTCTTCATGAAGTTAGAAAAGTGTTGATGAATTCATAGAAGCCATTAGAGAAGTTGTAGATGAGCTTTGAATTTGACGGAGTCCCCTTCTCGGAATGAATTTTCGGTCCTCCCCCTTCCAAACGAATTATGAGGGGTATTTATAGGTGCTTTTAGCCTTGGTGACAATTCTGTAATTATGCAGAAAATGACATGACTCAATCCGACATGAATGGTCCGAACGCCATGACTCATGTACAGGAACACCTTAATTATGCTATGCGACATAACGTGTTTGCAGGGGCGACATGGGTTAACTTATACTGGAGTGCAGCATTAATGTTCTGTCTTGTGGAGTACACGGTATGTCCTAATATAACCTAGCGACATGCTTTCCACATGAGCTTGACAGCCTGGCATCTTCACTTTACAGATGGGATATTATACTGTTTGTAATTCTTCCCTTCACTCACAGCCTGCCATGTGTTACCCCATGAATTGTCCCATTATTTTACTCATGCACACCATGTTCTGGACACACGAAAGACTATTATATACATAATTACATTTATATTAATTCACTGTATGAATCTTTCCATCAATTCGTGTGCGCATGTTCTTCCTCAAGTCGCTTCTGTGACTTCCCCATATCGCCAGAATGGCTTGAAACCAAGTTGTAGGAGCGACTTGCTCCATGATAACACCGTGAGATTTTGTCGGTGACCTGATGCTTTTGTCATGACTTGTTTGCTTTCCGAATGGCTTGCGCCATGGATTCTAACGGCATGAGTGCCTGGCGCCATGAGATCAGTCAAGGCATGACTCTCTTTGCATCTTGTATGTGAATGACTTACCTTGAATCAGTCAAACGACATGATTAAAGTGCCCAGCACCTTGCCTCGGATCATTGACATGAACTTCTTGGTGTCTCCAATACAGCATGACGTATGAACTATAAAACACAACATGGCCCGAGAGCGACACAAATGGTGAGGTACATACACAACATGAGTACTGGGACTTGTTTTCCCTTTTATACTCTTCATGCTGTTCTTCTTACAGGAAAGGGTCAAGGCGCCATGTGTGTATTTCATGCTATCAACAATTAAGGGCATTCAAGTGTACTGCTATTACCTAACTGTAGGTACAATGTTCACGTGGCCACCCGGAACGTCGTGCCTCATTTGAGAACACGACGTGACATGGCCTGCGACTTGAACATGTATAGTTGCCGATAGCTATTACCAATGGTTCATATGACATGCTTTACGGAAAACATGTGGATAAACCTGTTATGACATGACTGTCTTTTATTCAAATAATGTGCCTTGTCCATGTCAATGTGTCCTTGTGAACAAGCTTGCTACTCTTGTTTTAACGACATGAGTGCCCTTGTTGTGTTATGCAGTATGATCATCATTCATCCTATATTAAAGAGTCGGCATGTAGCTCCTTGTACACCATTCCGCCACGTGGCAATGTTGAACGGGCTAGGCATAGAAGATCCAATATATTACATGAAGGCCACGTTACTTTTGCTTGAGCTGCGTACGGTATGACTTAAACCCAAGCATTACGCTTCTTACAGCATGGTTAAAACGCGTTGGCGCCTTAAGTAGCATTAGCATGCGGAACGCTAATGCTAGCAGTATGGCGTAGGCAATTCGCCCATGACACATGTCAATGGTCCGACGTATACTCCATGTCGTATGTTAACGACTTAGAGTCATGTCGTGGAAACGACTTAGTCCGGCTCCAACGACTTGAGTGGGTACGACATGGACCATGTCGCTTTGATGGATTTTCGCTTGAACCGTAACCAGCCTGCAGCCTTTTGGCGTCAATTCTTTGAACCGCATTATAATAGCGGTGTTAACACTATACATGATCAAAAGTAGAAAATCGATAATTTCCTTCTTGATGATTGTATGTATGCATGTTTAACAATTGAATGATGGAGATATTGACAGTTGTGATAATGAGTAGCAAAATTCAAGATGGAAAGGAGGCAACGTCATTTGTCCATGGTCAAGAGCATAAGCTTCATACAACCATTTTCTGTAGCCATATTAGTAATACTTAAGCCGTTGGTTTATTATAAAATAAAAGTAAGTTGCTTTTCTCAATGTGCTTGTGCTGCATGATCAAACTGGTAACCGGAATCATACAATTAACTATCATACGGTTCTACCATTGAAACACCCCACCTCCGTTAAGGTCACTCACAAAGGGAATGCCTTAACTTTTGGGGAGCATTGATGGTAAAAGACACAAATAATTTACAAGACAGACATATAAGCAGCGGAAAAACGAAATTTATTTCATACGTGGTTCATAACAAAGTCATTACAACATACTATCTTAAAACAACTTCCAAATCATTACATCAAAATACTCTGTCCTGATTAAAACATAAAGAAGCATAATCCCCATTAAGAGTGTATCCAAAGCCATAGCCCAAGAAGAGAAAGTCCAAGCCATACATCTACCCTCTTCAAGCTTGCAAAAGGTCTGAACTAAGCTGAGGTGTTTCCTCCCTGCGGACCTGAGGGGGGGGGAATGGAAGAAAAGAAGATGAAAGAAAAATGGGTCAGACATGAGTCTGGTAAGTCCAGTGATTATTTAGCATGTAAACAAGAAAAGGATTTTGACTTGAATAAACTGAATCTAGGACAACACCCTAGAAATAAGATAATAAGACTGAATATTCTATCGCACTCATTTCAACTTCTCTACACCCCCGTACCAGTGTTTCAACTAGCACCATGTGCTCAAGATAAATGATCCCCTTTTTATCGATCGGCTCCTACTCATGTATGCTTACCACTTGTGTCATTCGGCCCCTGCTTGATTGTAGATACCTATGCTGGTCCAACCATGGGGTGTATCAAATCCTATAGTGGCAACCCGACACAATTCAAGATGCACAGTGTGTAACTACTAATGCCCAGTGCCTGCTTTTTGCACTTCGGAGTACGTGCACGCCCGCACTCCGTCGGAACCTACACCGACGCACCATCCGCCGTTGTTTTGACCGCTCATAATCAACCCAGTAATCGTGCCCCACCCTGCCTAGTTCAGGGTACCATGATACATCTATGTGGGTTACTGCTGAAATGGGTCCCCGTTACTAGGGTTTCCTAATCAACATGTTAAATTGGTTAAGTGTCCAAATTAACCTAACCCCACCCATCAGTTTAGTTAACATGTTGTATTGGTTAAGTGTTGCCTTAATTAACTTAACCCTATCATTCCTGTCTTAGCTTTAATTCATTCTTTAAAGCACCAACCACTCACATTAGACAGGTATTGCTGCGGTTATTGGATGTGTCGGTCGGGTCCGGGCAGTTTTACACTGCAACTCAGTCTAACCTCGGGTTCATTTGGGCTTGATGCACTAACCTATCACATTAGATATATATTGTTATGGTTGCTGGATGTGCCGGGTAGTTCTGGGCAGTCTTACACCGTAACTCAATCTAACCTCGGGTTAGGCATATTCGTCTTCTTCTAAATTTACATATTTACCTTTTGTGTTTATATGTAAATTATTGTCATTCAAGTCATGCCCAATTCCTCTCTGAATCATGTTCATAATTTTAGGTATATAAATTATGCCAATTTTATGCCACTAATCATTCATATATTTATGGGCCAAATTATGCCACTAATATGAATTTAAGGTTTTCCCAACGTTACCTACGTCATACGTTCGCAAAATTCACATAGAATGTTAGGCTCGTAACTTAGCCTAACTTATATACAAAAGGGGAAAGAAGGGAGCATGTACCATTCACAAAACATATAAGGAACTAGCTAAACATGTGTCATGTAAATGTGGCATAATATAATGAACTTGCATTTTTGGATCCAACTAACATGAGTCTTTAAGCATATGAGATTACCCAAATCCAACTAGGCATGTAAATGTAAACTTTTATTTTGGGTCCAATAAACATAAACCTTAAGCATATAGAATTGCACAAGTTCAGCTAGACATGTGAATGTAAACTTTAATTTGGATCCAATAATCATGAATCTTAAACATACGGAATTGCACAGGTTTAACAAGGCATGTAAATTTGAACTTTTATCTTGGATCCAACAAACATGAATCTTAAGCATATCGTTTTACACAAGTTTAACAAGGCATGTAAATATGAGCTTTAATTTTGAATCCAATTTTCACAGATCTAAATATGAATCCAAACATAATGCTTGTCTTAGCCTAACAACTTGCATGATTCAATAAACATCGATCTAAATGTAGATCTAAACATAATACATGTTACATAACATGAAAAGTCACCAAATTTACATAATTTCCGATTGGTTTAACATCAACATAATAACCACAATAATCTCACAAGCATATACGATAGAATCGTTACAAGAATATGCATAAATCAGCATCGTCATTATCTTACAACTAGGAATTACTCTAGTTTTCATTTTATTACAAATCACAACTTTTAATCGTTCACATCTAAATAATAACATGACTTACAAAGAAAAGAAAGTCTTGTTTTTCTGGGATCTGTTTTCTGAATTTGAAAAAGCAATCCCTTAAAGAAGACTATCAATTTCTCTAAGTAAGTTTTGATTCGAAGCTTTTGACTCGCTTTCTAATTGAAGAAGAAATGGTGGCTAGGCTAGAACGTTCATTTATAGCATGGAGGCTCATTGGAATGAATTAGTGTGATTTAGGGTTTGAGGATTAGGGTTGCTTTTATAGAAGTTTAATCTTATGTGAGCCGTTAGATTATTTTAGGAGCAATCACAACCGTCCAGACTAGATAGAGCTATCCAGAATTGCCACCTAAGCCCTAATGACTCAGCAATAGGTCAGAAAAGGCTCAACAACTGGTCAGCATCGTCTCATTTTTGGATCCGGACGAGGGGGGTAGGTCGACCCCCAGGTCGACCCCCCTGGTCGACCTGTGTGACCCAGGTCGACCCTCTGGTCGACCTGATTTCTGGGCGGGAAATTTCCCGCCCAGCCTACTTCGGGGTTTGAACTTGAATTTTGGATTTTAATTTGAACTGTTTTAATTTATTTAAATTCATGAATCTTCTGAAGGTCATAACTCCTTCATACGGAGTCCGATTTACGCAAACTCGGACTCTATCTCAAGCAGAATTCCGAGACGAACGCTATGGCGTAACCCCTTTCCCTTATTTCTCACATTTATAATTAAGTATTCTTTAATTTGTTACTATAATGATTACATAAAATACGGGGTGTTACATTCTCCCCTCCTTAAAGGATTTCGTCCCCGAAATCTTCGAGTCGAGAAGAACGTATATCTTACCATCCAATTGTCCATCTACTCAACCATCAAACATAGGCGTCCATTGTCCTTAAAAAGACTTCTAATGCTTCCATGACTGTATGCATAGTGTGTGTACATATCTTTATCTAATGCAAAATCAAGCGGTCTACTGATTCAATTGACCTCCTTAATGCAAGTCATGTCAGTGTCATGAGTCCATTATGTATGCAATCATCCCTAATCATACTTTCTACATGAGTGCACAATCATTCATACGAATGCAACGTCCATATGATAACACGTCAAGTTCAATCCATATACAAATACATATATGCATATGCAATATGAAAGTGACTGAGCCGATCTAACACCTAGTGCGTGTGTGTATATGCATCCACGAGCAACCACTTGCAATCACTTGTAGCCATCAATCATAACATGTTTCAAATACATGTTTACATCCATTGGTTTCTACCTAAGAATAAAGGATAGGACCGAGGAGATATACTAGAAAGATAGATATAAGCATGTATAAACTTAAGGAAAAAGAGATCAAGGATGTACCCTTCAAAAAGATAAGGGTAGGTTGTGCGTATTTTGTCCTCAGTTTCCCAAGTCGCGTCTTCCTCAGCATCGCTCCATCGCACTTTAACAAGTCTGACTCCGCGGTTGCGTAGCTTTTTGACTTCTGTACCCAAGATACGAGTTGGAATTCTCCTCACAATCTCTTCTCGTTCCACTTCTACGTCCTCTAGTATGCTTGGCTCCACAACTTCCGCAGACTCATGTAAGCACTTTCGTAGTTGAGAAACATGAAAAACATTATGAACTCCAGTCATCTTCCCAATCTTCTCAATGATATGAAACGACCCTACAAATCTTGGTGCCAACTTTCCTACGGATCCAAAGCGAACGACGTTCCTTAAAGGAGATACTTTAAGGAAAACCCTGTGTCTAACCTCAAACTCATGGTCGATCCTTCTTTTATCTGCGTTGGACTTCTGTCTATCTTAGGCAGTCTTCATTCTTCTTCGTATCAAGTCCACTTTCTCTGAATTTTCTCTAATCATATCTGGTCCAATTATGAGCTTGTCTGTAGACTCCCACCAACAAGTTAGTGATCGGCATGGTCTTCCATATAAAGCTTCGAAGGGTGCCATGCCTATGGTGGCTTGGTAGCTATTGTTGTAGGCAAACTCCACCAAAGGAAGATGATCCTCCCATGTTCCTCCAAAGTCAAGAATGCATAATCTCAAGAGGTCCTCTAATACTCTGTTCACCCTTTCCTTCTGACCATTGGTTTGGGGGTGATAGGCCGTGCTTAAGCATAGCTGTGTGCCTACAGCCTCTTGCGAGCTCCTCCAAAACTCGCTCGTAAAGATAGAATCTCGGTCACTCACGGATATCCCATGGAGTTGAACTATCTCTTTAAGATAAACAGATGCTAAAGATGAGATAGTCCTTCTACTTTTAACGGGTATAAAGTGAGCTCTTTTGTGAGCATGTCCACTATTACCCAAATATTGGTATTGCCCCTTCTTGACCTAGGCAGCCCATCGATAAAGTCCATTGAAATGCTATCCCATTTCCACTATGGGACCTCTAGAGGATGAAGAAAACCACCAAGCTTCTTTTGCTCTGCCTTGACTTGCTAGCATATTAAGCATTTAGAGACGAATTCAGCAACTTCCCTCTTCATGCCATTCCAATAGAAAACCCTCTTTACGTCTTTATACATCTTGTCTCCACCTGAGTGCATGGTCAACTTGGGATGGTGTGCCTCTTCGAGAACCTTCTTCACCAAATCCCTTGCTTGTGGGACGCATAGCCTTCCATCTCGCCTCAACCAACCCTTATCATCGATGGAGTATCTATTGAGATGACTAGAAGTCTCACCACTAATTAGCTTATCCATCACATCAATTAGCTGAGGGTCTTCACGTTGCGTGTTTCCTATTGAGTCCAAAAGAGTAGGCCACACCTCTAGTGATACTAACAAACCAGTCACATGATCGATAGAGGGTCTAAAGTCAAAATTGGCTATGTACTCCAAGCTCTGCCTTTCTACAAAGAGAGGACTTAAGGTCAGCTTCTTTCTACTCAAGGCGTTTCCTACTACATTGCCCTTGCCAGGGGTATACGAAATCTCGAAATCGTAGGATGCCAAGAACTCCATCCACCTTTGTTGCCTCAAGTTAAGATCTTTCTGCGAGAAAAGATACTTCAACGGTTTATGGTCAGTATACAATTCAGACTTCTCACCTAGGAGATAATGGCGCCAAGACTTAAGCACAAAGACGATGGTAGCCAACTCTAGATCGTGGGTTGGGTAGTTTTCCTCATGTACTTTCAACTTCTGCCTCCATAAGCTACTACCTTCCCTTCTTGCATTAAGACAGCACCTAGTCCTATACCACATGCATCTGTGTATACGGTAAACATCTTGCTCCCATCCGGCAATGTCAGAACTGGGGCTATTGTTAGAGCCCTCTTCAATCGTTGGAAAGCAACATCGCAATCCAAATCCCAATTGAAAGTTAGGTTCTTCTTCGTCAACCTTGTAAGAGGAGCTGATATTTTCGCAAAATCTTTGATGAACTTTCGGTAAAAGCCTGCTAGCCCGAGGAAGCTTCGGACTTCGGTCGCATTCCGTGGAACCTTCCAATCTTGCACCGCAACTATTTTTTGCGGGGTCCACCGCTAACCCTTCCTTGGACACCACGTGTCCAAGAAATCTCACTTCTTCTCTCCAAAAATGACATTTGGAGAATTTGGCTTTCAGCTGATGTGCTCAAAGAGTATCCAAGACTTCTTTTAAATGCTGAGCATGCTCTTCCTCACTCTTTGAGAAAATCAAAATGTCATCTACGAAGATCACCACAATCTTATTAAGGAGCTTCCTGAACACCCTGCTCATTAAGTCAACGAAATATGCGGGTGCGTTTGTCAAGCCGAAAGGCATGACAAGCCACTCGAAGAAACCATCTGGGGTTCTGAACGCGGTCTTATCAATACTGTCTTCAGCCACTCTTAGCTGATGAAACTCGGTAGCTAGATCTAGTTGGGAGAAAACTGATGCATCTCTAAGCTGATCGAACAAGTCATCTATTGTTGGAAGTGATTGCCTATTCTTCTTGGTCAGCTTGTTTAGCTCCCCATAGTCAACGCGTAGATGAAGTGAACCATCCGCTTTGGTTGCGAATACTACTGGAGCACCCCATTCAGAAATACTCTGACTTATAAAAACCCTTCTCAAAACAACTCTTTAACTTGCTTGCTGAGTTCTTTCCTCTCCCTTGGAGCCATGTGTCTAACTGGTAAAGCAACGGGTTTTGCATTATCGACGAGGTATATGCGGAAGTCTATCTCCCGCTTCAGAGGTAACCCCTTCACCTCTTCAAAGACATCTGAGTATTCACGGACTACTCTAACAGACTGCAAATTCTCAACAGATGCATCAAGAAATTCTAGATAGCTAAGCATAACCAAGTTCACGGGGTTACAAGAAATTTTACCAAGGCGAGTCATGAGTCTAACCACTCACTTTTCACAATCGAGGATGGCACCATTACTTGATAGCCAATCCATGCCTAGAATCAACCCATAGCCCGTGAAGCCCAAAACAAAGGCATTACATCTAAACCCAACACTTAGTACAGAAATTTCCAAATCCAAACAAATCATTGACCTTGAGCCCCCGATTGGATTTGAAATAACCAAGGGATCCTCTACTAAACTGGTGTCTAGGTGCAGAGATTCAACTAAAGCAGTAGATATAAAAGAGTGCGATGCGCCAGAATCAAAGAGTGTATGAACAGGATGATCAAAAGGATAAACTAAACTCTCAATTGAAATATTTCTACCTCGTCCTTGTGGAGGTGCCATGAGAGCGTGAACCTGTCCAGAAGTAGGTCCAGTCCTCTGCCCTTGCCCTTGCTTTCTTGGGCAGTCCTTAGTCATGTGTCATGTCTCGCCGCAGTGAAAACAACCACCCATCTTCCTCTTCTTCTTTCTGCAGTCCTTAACCAGATGTCCAGGAATGTCACAAAAATTACACTTCCTCTTGTCACGGGGTTTGTTGTTCTTCCCGTCCTTCTTGGAATCTGTCTTCTTGCTCTGTGATCCCTCTACTTTCTTATCTTGAGGTACTTTTACCTTTGTCTCTTTCTTGCCAACCTTATCTTCTTCTTGTAACAATGCCATATCCACCAGCCTCTCATAAGTTGCACCCATAGGTGTATGGGACATAGCTACGCTGTGCAGTGGCTCATTCAATCCTTTAACAAAATGGAGAGCCTTCTTATGTGGAATGTTCACTAACTCCAATCCAAACCTAGCCAGCTGGTTGAATTGGTTAACGTATTCCTTGACCGACATACTTCCCTGTTTGAGAGCTAAGAACTTCTCCGTCTGTAGGCTTCGTTCAGCTTGTGAGAGGAATTTCATTTCAAACCTCATTCCAAAATCCATCCAAGTTTCAACTGGTTTTTCAGCGGTAGTAACTTCCCACCAATAGGAAGCTCTGTCTTTGAGCAACCATACGGCCAACTGTATCTTCTGCCTATCGTCCACTTCGAAGATAACAAACAAATCCTTAGTTTCTTTGAGCCAGTTCCTAGCTTCCACGAATGATTCAGTTCCATTAAAGTTCTTTCCACCCATGGCTCGAAAGTCTCTACATATCTTTGAGAAAGTATTTGCACGAGGAGGAGGAGGAACCGCTGCAGCTGAGGGAGGAGGAACGTCTGCTGGGCCTGCGACATTAGCCCTAGCCTCTAGGTACCTTCTGAACCAGCCAGGTACCGGCACGCCCTCTGGAAGGTTAAGATCCCCATACATGCTGAAACGAAAAGGAAAGATTTAAAACAAAGGATAAAAAGATAGTGCATATGGCTTTGGGGATCATGCCTTTTAAAATTAAAAAAAAAACAACACTTTTTCTTGAAAAATGCTTCTTTAAATTTCCTTTTTGAAAATAGTTTTAATTTTTTTTATCTGATCTGGCAAACCTTTGCTCTGATACCAAGTGAAACACTCCACCTCCGTTAAGGTCACTCACAAACGGAATGCCTTAACTTTGGTGGAGCATTGAAGGTAAAAGACACAGAAAATTTACAAGACAGACATATAAGTAGCGGAAAAACGAAATTTATTTCATACGTGGTTCATAAAAAAGTCATTACAACATACTATCTTAAAACAACTTCCAAATCATTACATCAAAATACTATGTCTTGATTAAAACATAAATAAGCATAAAACGATAATAAAGTAGTATAATCCCCATTAAGAATGTATCCAAAGCCATAGCTCAAGAAGAGAAAGTCCAAGCCATACATATACTCTCTTAAAGCTTGCAAAAGGTCTGAACTAAGCTGAGGTGTTTCCTCCCTGCAGACCTGAGGGGGAGGGGGGGGGGTGGACAGAAGAAAAGAAGACGAAAGAAAAATGGGTTAGACATGAGTCTGATAAGTCCAGTGATTATTTAGCATATATACAAGAAAAGGATTATGACTTGAATAAACTGAATCTAGGACAACACCCTAAAAATAAGATAATAAGACTGAATATGCTATCACACTCGTTTCAACTTCTCTGCACCCCCGTACCAGTGTTTCAACTAGCACCATGTGTTCAAGATAAATGATCCCCTTTTTATCGATCGGCTCCTACTCATGTATGCTTACCACTTGTGTCATTCGACCCCCGCTTGATTGTAGATACCTGTGCTGGTCCCACCACGGGGTGTATCAAATCCTATGGTGACAACCTGACACAGTTCAAGATGCACAGTGTATAACTATTGATGCCCAATGCCTGTTTTTTCCACTCCGGAGTACGCGCACGCCCGCACTCCGTCGGAACCTACCCAGACGCACCACCCACCATTGTTTTGACCGCTTATAATCATCCCAGTAACCGTGCCCCACCCTGCCTAGTTCAGGGTACCATGATACATCTATGTGGATTACTGCTGAAATGGGTCCCCGTTACTAGGGTTTCCTAATCAACATGTTAAATTGGTTAAGTGTTCAAATTAACCTAACCACACCCATCAGTTTTGTTAACATGTTGTATTGGTTAAGTGTTGCCTTAATTAACTTAACCATACCATTCTTTTCTTAGCTTTAATCCATTCATTAAAGCACCAACCACTAACATTAGACATGTATTGTTGCGGTTACTGGATGTGCCGGTCGGGTCCGGGCAGTTTTACACTGCAACTCAATCTAGCCTCGGGTTCTTTTGGGCTTGATGCATTAACCTATCACATTAGATATATATTATTACTGTTACTGGATGTGCCGGGCAGTTCCGGGCGGTCTTACACCGTAACTCAATCTAACCTCGGGTTAGGCATATTCGTTTTTTTCTAAATTTATATATTTACCTTTTGTGTTTATATGTAAATTATTGTCATTCAAGTCATGCCCAATTCCTCTCTAAATCATGTTCATAATTTTAGGTATATAAATTATGCCAATTTTATGCCATTAATCATTCATATATTTATGGGCCAAATTATGTCATTAATATGAATTTAAGGTTTTCCCAACGTTACACCCGTCATACGTTCGCAAAATTCACATAGAATGTTTGGCTCGTAGCTTAGCCTAACTTATATACAAAAGGGGACAAAAGGGAGCATGTACTATTCACACAACGTATAAGTAATTAACTAAACATGTGTCATGTAAACGTGGCATAATATAATGAACTTGCATTTTTGGATCCAACTAACATGAGTCTTTAAGCATACGAGATTACCCAAATCCAACTAGGCATGTAAATGTAAACTTTTATTTTGGGTCCAATGAACATAAACCTTAAGCATATAGAATTGCACAAGTTCAACTAGACATGTGAATGTAAACTTTAATTTAGAACCAATAATCATGAATCTTAAACATATGAAATTACACAGGTTTAACAAGGCATGTAAATATGAACTTTTATCTTGGATCCAACAAACATGAATCTTAAGCATATGGTTTTACACAAGTTTAACAAGGCATGTAAATATGAGCTTTAATTTTGGATCCAATTTTCATAGATCTAAACATGAATCTAAACATAATACATGTCTTAGCCTAACAACTTGCATGATTCAATAAACATAGATCTAAATGTAGATCTAAACATAATACATGTTACATAACATGAAAAAGTCACCAAATTTACATAATATACGATTGGTTTAACATCAACATAATAACCACAATAATCTCACAAGCATATACAATAGAATCGTTACAAGAATAGGCATAAATCAGCATCGTCATTATCTTACAACTAGGAATTACTCTAGTTTTCATTTTATTACAAATCACAACTTTTAATCGTTCACATCTAAATAATAACAGGACTTACAAAGAAAAGAAAGTCTTGTTTTTCTGGGATCTGTTTTCTGAATTTGAAAAGCAATCCCTTGAAGAAGACTATCAATTTCTCTAAGTAAGTTTTGATTCGAAGCTTTTGACTCGCTTTCTAATTGAAGAAGAAACGGTGGCTAGGCTAGAACGTTCATTGACAGCATGGTGGCTTCTTGGAATGAATTAGTGTGATTTAGGGTTTGAGGATTAGGGTTGCTTTTATAGAAGTTTAATCTTATGTGAGCCGTTAGATTATTTAAGAGCAATCACAACCGTCCAAACTAGATAGAGTTATCCAGAATTGCCACCTATGCCCTAGTGACTCAGCAATAGGTCAGAAAAGGCTCAGCAACTAGTCAACATCGTCTCATTTTTGGATCTGGGCGACGGGGGTAGGTCGACCCCCTGGTCGACCTGTGTGACCCAAGCCGACCCCCTGGTCGACCTGATTTCTGGGTGGGAAATTTTCCGCTCAGCCTGCTTTGGGGGTTTGAACTTGAATTTTGAATTTTAATTTGAACTGTTTTAATTTGTTTAAATTCTTGAATCTTCTGAAGGTCATAACTCCTTCATATAGAGTCCGATTTATGCAAACTCGGACTCTATCTCAAGCAGAATTCCGAGATGAACGCTATGACGTAACCCGTTTCCCTTAATTCTCACATTTATAATTAAGTATTCTTTAACTCATTACTATAATGATTACAGAAAATACAGGGTGTTACAACCGTCCTATATAATTATAGATAAAAATACGCATGTTTATGTTTCCAGTAAATGCGTTTTGGGAAAAAGAAAAATTAGTGTGCATAAAGTGATATAAAACACTTAAGCAACAACCATATACCTATTGGCAGAGATGCCGTTTTCAAAATTTGAACCTACAGAACCCAAAATGCAAAGCAAAGATCTTAGACCAACGTCGAAATAGGCGCTTGAAAATATAAGTATGCTTGAAATTAGGAAAAAAGTCAATATAACGAAAATACAAGTGCAATTTTCTAAGCAGTTAAACTGAAAACAATTTACAAACAATAAAAAAGTTAGATGTTTCATCGGTTATGAACATAGTTAAATATCTATAGAGTGGTGCTAAGGACACCGACATAAGTGTTTACTAATGTCGC